>OX246753.1:45615478-50615478 GCA_945910035.1 Brachypalpus laphriformis
AAAAAATACCGTCTTTGTAAATATCCTAAAGAAAGAAATAAGTACTCACTGTGCCCTAGATACAAACCATCCAGAGGATTTGATGGAGTTTGCGATGTCATTTATTTGTCTGTTGGACAATTCTTCTAGATCCTCAAAGAAGCGTTGTCCAAGGATCTTATTTCTCAAATGATAGAGGCTTGGGCAATGACAGAGAAAGTGGGCGGTGTGCTCCTGAGGAGAGTTCATAAGCAAATGAAAGTTCATTTTACGAAGCAAAAGTTCATTCATCATGCGTATTTGATATTCTTTTCTTTCGAAGGAACTGTCATTTTTTATACGTTTTCGTCTCCAGACGAAAGATCAACAAAAATGTAAGTGTATTTTAGATAATCACACTGATTGTCGTTGGCATTTGTCGCTTTTCGATGATTGTCGTTTGATTATTAGCTTCGACCTGGTGACCGTTAAACATTACTTAGCAATTTGTTTGTCGTGTAGAATACTATTACAACTCTTTCACAGTGGAAAAGTTATGAAAATGGTTTCGTGCTACACCTGAAGAATAAAACGACAATTGTCGAAAAGTGACAAACGCCAACGACAATCAGATTGAGTTAAATATTTGTGCCAAAAATTAATAAAATAATTTCAATTTATCACCCCTATTATGGTTATCGAATGGAACGTTGCCAGCAAATTGCTTCTGTCGTGGTATTGGAGTTAGCAAACATTTTCATCCGAATAAAGAATAAGAAGTGTCAAAGGCGACAGAAGTAATTCGCCTGACAGTTCGATTTGTGTCGAACGTTCGACTCCCTAACCATAATGGGGTGTATTTTGTCGCCTTGAATGCGATAGCTACGTAGATGTCGTTGTTTTTTCTTGGGAGTGTCTCATGAGCTAATTCTTTTGCCTGGAGAAGACTCTTGCTCTGGTTTATCAGCAGGTAGATCTTCATGCGAATGTAAGCAAAAGGGTCAATCAAAAGCACTCGTGGGTGAAGCTAAACTCAATCCAGCTGCCGAGTGTGCGGACATTTATAGTAAACGATCGAGTGCTAGTTTTCAGGTATTCCGATCCAACGCACAGAGATATCTCACGAACATATGATGAGTTTAACTTCAGAGAATGGAGTCGTACCTAGGGTTGTGGGATTCTGTTATGCATGTTAAAATGGATTATGATTATGTATATAGACTCATTCTTAAGGAGGTATCCTTGAATGGTACGCGTATAACGAACACTTGGAAGCTTCGATAGATTCTTATATTTTCCGAAATGATCTTAAATATCTAGGTACGTTGTAAAATTGAGATTAAAAGTTATCAAACGATTCAACACGACGATCTAAAATTTGTGAAGTAAAAGTGATGTGCAAGATTTTGGCGGAGATTATGTAGTCTTAGTAGGTGTCGCTCATTGCTGAGCGCTTTCAGTTCGTGTACGTTCTCGCCCCAGAAACTGTCTCAGCGCAGTTCGGTTGTTGGAATCGCTGTACAAGTCGTAGATGTGAATGAACCCAAAATATCCAGCTATGGTTATCACGCTAAAGAACAAGAAGACCAGGAGTAGAGCCCCCAAGCAACCAAACAACAGCACCGATGCGATGGTGAGGAGCGTTCCTAAGCAGGAAAATAAATGAATTAAACCTCTGGGGAGAAAAAACAATCGATGCTTACCTTCAAGGAGTAAGAATCCCGTGAAAGTCATAGCCATAGTCGACAGTCCGAAGGCCAAGAGGATTGTAAACGGCAGGAACACAACTAAGATTCCTAAGATGGCTCCTAGCGCAGCGAATGGGTGCTTCGCTGCCAGCCTAGCAATTCTATCGATTGCGTCATAACCACCCCAGTCGGTCAGCAGTCTGTTGCCAGCCACTTTGAACTGTGTCCCTGCAGATAGAGGAATGTTAAAATATACTTGGCCCAATCCATCGCTTCTTACATATTCTGTTGGCGCTCTCGATCAGCATTTGTGCGAGTTCCTCTCTGGTGTATTCCTGATCGTTATTCAGACGATGTCTATCATTTTGTTGTCTGCCGTCGGCCGCTATCTGCAAGTAGAACTTAGTTTTATTACATTCGCTGGTCTGTTATGGGTAATCTTTGTACATACGACCATCGCAGCGCAGTGGAGGGGATTCGTTTTTCTGGACACAGAGCTGCTGCAGAAGAATCCAGTGCGTAAATCAATATCAACGCATGTGCTTCTTATGAAGATAAGTAGGAATTCAAAGTTTTTGTCGGGAATTTGATCTTTTTTGGCACTCAAGTACACAGAAAACGAGTCGTTACTCCGGCTGATAAACAAAAACAAAGGGCTGGATGAGAAGAGTGGTGCCAAATCCACTTTACTTAATAACAGTCTTTATTCCTGGAAAGTGTTGAGAAGTGTGAGAATTCGCGGAGATTTTGTACCGAATGACAATTAAAAAAAAAACATGAAAAAGAAAACAAAAAAAATGGGTAGCAACACTCTTAAAAGTTTAGAATTTGGCATTATTTGCCATTTGGGCAACTTTTCAGCCCGCTTTGTTAAAGTAGAAAATACACGATACAACCGTCGCCGTCGGTCGTATCGACTTGTATTGTGCCGACATCGGTCCAACAGTTGTATGCAACAAACACATTATGTAATCTGCGCCCGATTTACGTACAATAAAACAAATAAAACAAATATTTGGCGCAACAGCTCTTTAAAGTGCCAGGGCCTAGCTTCTCGAAACCACTCATGTTGTGTGCGTTATATTTTTCACACGAATGGAAGGGACCTACAGTTTAATGCCGACTCCGAACGGCGATTTGAGAAGCTTTTTCGAGACAACAATACTCTCGGATGTTTGTCAGACGCTCGCGAGAGGTGGGACCGTGAAAAAACTTTTTGGTGTTTTCTGGGATTCGAACTTGGAACCTCATGCGTAGTGATCCGACACACTAACCACTTACGCCACGGCACCCACATTTACGTACAATCAGACATCTTTTTCAGTCATTTTACACACACCCCATATAAGGTTCATTCGCGTACACAATCTAAAGCGCTTTAAGGTGCTGTAAAGCGATTGAAGTGTATTCGCGTACTGAGCGAACATGACAGATAAGGAAAGAAATTGATAAGTAAGGAGTAACGAGTAGTTCCCCTCTCTCGAATGCGCCGGCGCGAACGTAAAAACTACCAAATGATTGTCAAATGAGTCAGAGTTTTTGATTCTATTTCAAAAAGTCAATTGACATAAAAAATAGACGCAAGAAGAAGAAGAAAATGCTGTGATGTGTGAAAGTTCTCCCAAAACATTTCTTTTTAACTTAATTTAAATCTGTTAGTTTTCACACGAGTTTAATTTGTTCATTATATTTTTTTTAATTACAGTTGGCCCGAAATGGCTCGTTTTTCATTCGCGTACTTTTGCTTAGATATTTCGCTCTCTGAGAGTTTTCACTCGCATCATATCATATTTGACAATTTAATAGTTTTTGGCTCGAAAGTTCGCGAACGGACCTCATATTTCTATACAATCTGTGCATGTGACAGCGGTTGTACAGTCAAGACCATGTGACCATACGATATCGGTACAACGGTCGGTTATGTGGATACACACGATACAATTATCGTGTGCAATGCAAAAGCTGTATTGTGTTTTGTATTTTCCACTTAATTGTAATGATAAGCAGTTTATGGGGGGCGGTTTTGTCTATTATTATTTTAATTGTTATCCAAAATTTATAAAAAAATTGCTTTATTGTGATAACTCCAATTTTTTTTTTACCAGGAGTTGCCTTACTCCGAAAAGGCGCACATTTATTCTGAAGAAAAAATGGCGTTTTCGGATAGAACTCACTGAAATTGTTGACCCCAGTTTTTCGACGATGCAAAAAAATTGATCCGCATGGGGGCACCTTTTACATATTAGGTCTTTTCGCGAACTTTTTTCATTAAAATTCGTAGATTGTCGAATTTCAAAGAGTGGGAGTAAAAGTACACGAACGCGCTGAACCACACATGCTGCCCACTATTTAAACGTCAAATCTCAAACCCAATTGTTCGCGAAAGAAAGAAAGAGAAGGAACAAGTCAGCAAAAAAAATGACATATACAGTGATTTGACAGATCTCACAAATCTACCGACAGAAATTTCTTGGGCTAAAATTCGCAGCATGGGGAAATTTTTTACTCTCTCGAGAGCATTCTATTCTGTGAAAAGCTACGAAAATTCTCCGTGCTCGAACAGGTTTTCGTAAAAATTCGCTGTTTTGGGAGGGTACGCGAACGGACTTGTTATCTGTCTATCTACTGCATGTGGTTGCCTTGTATATTATTATGTTCAGGCGGATTATTAGAGATGCAGTGAAGTGGATTATAACGAGAAAGGAAGAAGCGAATGAACAATTAACTTAAATGGATAGTGAACAAAATTTTGTTTTCTATTGAATATTTTTATTTTTATTTTAAATAGCTTTATTTAAGGTATTCGTCAGGATTTCATCATCCACCATCAATCCAGTCACTTAGACATGATATCATCAACCACCATTGATCAGTCACGTACACAATCTGTTGGCATTAACAACACGCGCGGGTAATTTTGTATTTTATAATTTGCTTTTTAACTTCAATAAAGTAACATAATCAAGTGGAAGACGTTGGTATATTTTCATTAACCAACTTCCACATGTCTAATGCCGAACTTGGGACAGAATAACTTTCTTAGAGTGTATTCTTAACTAAGTATAAGCCCACGGAATCCACATATGAAGATTGAAGTAAAACCGTTCGAGTTATAGACGATCAAATTTGAGAGCCCCGTTTTTAGAAGATCTATTAACTTATATGGTATACTACATCTATTAACTCATATAATCTACATATATGGTATACTACAATAAATATCGATAGAACAGCACATCACATCACGTTAGCGCAGTGGCCTAAGTCTAGAGAACTGTTGCGCCAAATATATTACGTAAAGAGGATGGATATCAACGCTGAGGCCCAGAAATTATTCAAATTCATCGTATGACACAATAAAGTAAAACCTCACCTTAGGAGGCAACTGCAAACAAGTGGAAAGGGAACTTAACCAACTTGTTGTGCCCAGCTAGAGGCAATTGGCTAATATTACGCTTCCACTGAGCTAAACTCGAAACCAACCAACCAGATTTTCGTATACATTTTCAGATTTTGAAATTTATGATTTGTATGTGGATTTCATATGCAATCCAAATGCAGTTAGCAAGCTAAAGCTATGAATTTAATGCTTCCTCGATATTGATGTGGAGGCTGATATGATGACTAATGCAATTCTCCAAGGTACGACAACTTATATCCCTTACAGGACAAAAGTTATCAGACCTAATGAAAACGCGTGGTATGACTTGCGGTGCAAAGAAGCTATTAGTTAAAGAAATAACCGAAAATAGTTTAAACGAGCCAGAAATGACTATAATGCCCACATTAACCGTGTTAAATTCTCCCACGACCAAAAGTTGAGGCAACAAATACTACATTCATTGTCCCGAGGGTAGTGAACACTTTCGGTCGTTTGTAATTCAAATATTAAGAATTCGCTCTCGTCATTTATGCCTGAAACACAATATCACCTTGACCTCGGTTTTTCTCCCGTTACGTCTCATCCACCTCGAGAGCGCGTTGAATGTTTGTTTACATTTTTCCCTTTGTTCCACAGATGTTAGATGTCAAAGCAAAGCAAAAGTTCAGCTCATCTCAACTTGTGCCTTGGGTTAGGGTGCCGTTATGTAGCATTACGTTTTTCTTTATGAATGGAAAACGTGAGGTCGAGCTGGAAGCGACATTGTGATAGGATACATTGATTTCCTATAGTTCAACTCATTGACGTCAGAGGAAGCCGAGGTCGAGGCGCTATTGTGTTTCAGGCATTATACTGACGTACTAGCTCCTCGTGAGATAAAGCTTATGAGGGTGGTCTGAAAAGTTTCCGACCTAACAAACATACAAGACATTATTTCTTCAAATTTATTTTTATTTTTCTACATAGTCTCCTTGAAAATTTCTGTTCTCCGAGCGCAAATTTTAGCTTAGAGAACAAAAAAAAGTGCTTGGGGCTAGATCTGGTGAGTACGGAGGGGTAGTCAAGCAGTTCGAATCGTAATTCATGGATTTCGCCATGGCAACCGCTGAGGTGTGAGGCGGCGCATTGTCTTGGTGAAACAACAATTTCTTTTTACTGTAAATGTGGGCGTTTTCCGCAATTTCTGCCTTCAGTTTGTCAAGTAATGATGCGTAGTTTGCTCCTGTAATGATTTCTCCTTTTTGAAGATAATCGACCGCTGCCCTAAATTTCGCGGTGGTAAATGATGGTGCAGAGTCCCGTATACAGCGTCCAACTCATCTCTGATTTGCGTAGGCGTATATCAAAATACATAAAAAGGTAGTCATAACTCATTTAAGTAAAGTAAATTATAAAAAAAAAATATTGACCATAGAATAATTTATTTTTCTGGTTGATTTTAAATTTAGATGCAGCAATTTGGAAACTTGAATATACATTTTTTAAGTGTTGATAAAAAGAAATAGATTTGCAGAGTAGTTGCTCTGTGAAATTCCTTTTTTTTTGAATAGTTTGGCTCATTTTAAAAAAAAAAACTCCGTGAATAATGAATAATTTTTCTTTACCACAAAAGAATGTAATGTCGTTTTCTATTGGGCAAAAATGAGTATTCTTTTTGTGTTCCGCACAGAAAAAGCACTACCAATAATGTTCCATTGGCTGTTCGGAGTGCTGTTCCGGGAGTGTTTTCTCTTCCGGATTTCATTTGGGAGTGATCTCAAAATGCACTCACACATATAAACCCTACATCGGACTACTCGTCAAAGTCATATGGTACAAGATGCATTCTTTTGTTTATTTTATTTTCTTGGTTGAGGCTAGTAGAAACAAATTTTACTAGATATAACTAACAAATTGATAATATATTAATAAAAACATGATGGAATTGCTAATGTCGTTTTCCATTAAGCAGAAAGAAGCTTTGCTTTATCGCTTTGTTTTTCTGTGAAAAATGCAAACAAAAAATCAGACATTCACCAACATACGCAGAAGTAAGCAATAAACGGTTTCACATGTTCTATTGGAATCAAGAAGGAGTGGAATAGAGAGTGAAACCAGTGGAAAACGACATAAAGTACACTCAATGTCTGACAGCTAATGTCAACCAAACAACATCGCACATCAACAACATTTTTGAACACACCCCACAAGTAGTTCCCTTTCTCCATAAGCAGATAATCGCTCAGCACCCGGCAATTTTCCTACATTCGTTATTCTTCTACAAAGTAAGTAGCAAGTTCCATTGCAACATTACTCACTGCCTTCCCCACCGCAAATCTTTATCGCCTGATATTTAACAAGAATTTCTCTTTAAAACATAATTAACCTTTCATATCACCCTCAAATCTTATCGATTTGTTCCACTTAAAAAAAAATTCTCTACCTTACGGTATCGAGCTTAACATACGACGTGTCCAATCGCCTGATCCACTTTGTCATCAATTAGTATAATTTTCAACTTCACTTTCTCAACAGGTTCTCCAAAGACACATCACAAATAAACGCACAATAATGTCCCTGAAAGAGGTAAGTCCTCACTAGTTAGATACAAGCCAGGAAGGTATTTCAATCTCCTTCCTATCCGCCCACCGTGTAGCAATTCGACAAGGCCGCCGAGGATGTCAAGAACTTGAACAACACCCCATCGGACAACGATTTGCTGGAGCTGTACAGTCTGTTCAAGCAGGCAACCGTTGGCGATTGCAATACCGGTGAGTAGAATACTTTGCTCACAAGGTTATCTCGTGAAACGGGGAGGTTAACACGCCATATTCTGCTCCCACAGATAAGCCCGGCTTCTTGGATTTCAAAGGCAAAGCCAAGTGGGAGGCATGGAACAAGTTGAAGGGCAAATCATCTGAGGATGCCCAAAAGGAGTATGTCGCCAAGGTTCAGTCGCTGGTCGAATCCATTGGATTGAAGGCATAAGAGGAGTTGCTCCCTCCTACTCATACGCACTATTGAACAAAATTCGTATCTTCTGTAAGCACAAAGCATTCTTCTTCTTAAGGACACATCAAGGTCTAACACTTGGGGCGCATTTTTATTGCCTACTATTTGCTATTATATACTCTTACATATATATTTGTTGTTGTAATTTGCACAAAGTTTTTTTTGTAGCTTTTTTTGTAAAATTTATACATTTACATTTATATACATGTATAAATTAGGTTGAATGTAATAAAAATGGACTCTTAAATATCATGGAATACGAGTATCTTCTTATTCTGTGGTTGTGGTGGTGGTGGTGGGTGTCTGATGACGCATGTAGAACTCTCTTTGGAGTTCGCGCAAATTCATCTCTAGAGTTGCAACTTCGTCGAAACGCATTGCGCTGCGTGCCTGTTTGATGTAGCCCTTAATGATGTTGATTTGTTCGACTAAGGGATCGTTGCTTGCCACGCCAGAGGTCGTCATTTGGTAGGCACTCCAGTTGTCCAGGGTGCGGAGGGCGGACTGAAAGATAAGTAATTTAAATTAGGTAATTGGAGGTGCAACTCGTTGGGGTTCGAAGCAAAGATTGAGCCAATAAAGGTGGGTGCATATATTTTTACTGAGCGTCAGCTCAACTAGGTGATACATCTATTTACGATTTAGAAAGTGTAATCATATTGCAATAGCGATAGGGACACGCACATACATATGTAGGGTATATCGGAATGACGCATTGTTTTGTACATGGGTTGCATAGTGGATGAAGAAAGAGATTGCGTTTGAATTGTACAAACACTGAGATAGGTTAGTCATAAAATTTTTGAAATGTTTTCTGAGCTATAGAATCGAACGAAGGAAACTAATTTAAACTACTTCATATGATTGCCTTGATCCAAATCATTCAGGGCTATTACCTTGACACCTTTCAATCATAATATTACCTGCAGAAATCTTTAAAGATTTGCCTAAGACGTGTAGGAAGGGTGTGGCTATGGTGAAGCGGATAATGTCTTGGTTTTGACTCAATGCCACCTAAGAATAAAGACATAGAAAAACCTTAAAAGTTTCTCGAAGCAATACATCAAAGAAGCATTTCTATTTGGAGTACAATGGGCCGTATTGAATCTGAGTGCTCAGGGATTTTGATTTCGATGTAGATGTGTAGGAATCCAAAGAAAACCAATTGGAATCAACGCGCTTAACGAGCAGAAATAACCGCGCTCTACCAGCTGACAAGTTGGGTTTAGAACGCACTGAAGAGTCTATTAGTAGAATATCTTTTGCAAAAACTGACCGATGTCGGGATAAAATACCAAGGAAAGGTCGACAATGTAGTCATTATTACAAGAGGGAAATCTGAATTTGTACGGGTGAAAGAAAATTTGACAAAAAACTGAATAACAAAATGGACTGAAGTAGTGAATCCGATACGTATCAATTCAAACAACACACAGTCAAATGGCACGCGAACCGATGCAAAACATCTACAGGAATAAGGGCAGGCATGTACCGGCCCAGGATTAGATACACCGAATCTTCGGTAACTTCCTCAGTATATTCCAGTGTGGAAAGATGCACCCAATTCAATCGCGATGTAGTCGGATAGCCAGGCTGCAATCAAGGAACTGAATTCACATGAGATCAGATTCAGTCCGGTAAGGGAATGGCTTTCTAAGATCAACTGATTGAGCCAGGGTAATAAAGTAACCCTCTGGATAACAGGATATGTAGGAGTGAAGGGAAAAGAAGCAGTTGATGCACCAGCAATAAATGGTTTGGAAACATAGTTCTTTGGGTCGGATTTATTTTATCGGTTAGGATCACACAAAATACATTAGAACTGGGAAGAGAAGAAGAGAGCAAATGAGACAATCATTCGGATAATACTCTCGGACTGAGATATGCCAAAGAACTTCTGGGAAACAACACAAAAAAGAAGTAGAACCTGCTGAAGCGTTAGAAAAATCTTCAGCAACTTAAGAAGCATCTCTGGAAACTGGGTATAGAGAGTTTATGGTGAGTTTTCTGTACGTCAGAATCGCCTAGTCTCATTAAGGTCTCGACAGGATTCATATAATACTTGGACTCGTTGTTAGAAATTCCACTCGATACTTACTTCCCCGGGTGCAAGTAGCATCGGAAGAATGACTATGGACGAGAGGGTTAATGATGCTTCTTAATAAACCCTTACAATGTAACATTAAAGGATGGCTCAAGGCTAAAGTTGGAGCACAAGGAAGTTGGAATATTATATTGTGTAGGTACACATGCTGTGTTCTTAGATACTAGAGGTTTTCAACAATTTCACAACTGATGCCTAAACATGAAATAAAAGTCGATAATTAAGGTGCTAGCTACGAGAACTGTAGAAAAACTGGTGACACAAAATATTAGTGAAATTCATAGGTCACAAGCGTGCGCCCAAGAAGGGACCCTGTTAGTAGACTCATCGAAAATATTAAATGTAATAATTGCTGCAATATCGTATTAAAACAGGCAAGTTCGGGGTAACACTTTATGGAAATTGTGTCTCTTCATAGGCCTTAATATCAATCGAGCCAAAACTATAACACAATTTTTATATAATGAGTTCTGCGGCATTTAGCAGAGTTTATGTTAAGCAGAGTTCAAGTCGCTAGGTATGAGTACTACAGTAATTCTGTGAAACAAACACAGGTTCAAAATTCTTAACTTCACGGACAATTTTGTTTCTCTATAGATAATTAATCTTATCTCTTATATAGCACCGAGAGTTGACATTAAAATCTTGCCAGAAAAATACTTTTTGGCCTACGTTCAAAGAGGATGAATAAATCGAGATTCAACCGCAGAATATGAGCGGTATAATGTATATAGTCTAGACCTAGGGATGGACATCAATGCTCCAGCCAAGAGAACCTTTTAACCGCACCTCGCAGGTACTGGACGACAAGGATCGGAGATGTAGAGTCCTTGCCCAGAGAACAGTAATCAGCATTATCGTTTGTGATTCTTCGCCGGTTAAGAGCCTATTAACTAAGTAAACAATATCTCTCTAAATCTATCCTACCCACACTCTCTAAACTAATGAATAATAACTTCTCACTTTTGTATTAGAGTGAAATAGTACATATTTTGCAATGCATGCTAAGATTAATGTTGACTTCCTGACAATGGTAAGAAATAGCTCGAAGCTTCATTAACTAATACCAATGGCAAAGCTTCTAAGGAGCTTTCCAATACAACTACCTAAACTAAACTAAAGTAAAAGATAAATTTGATATCTTGCAAATTAATAACTATAAACAGGAAAGTAGAGCAGATACATACTCCTTCGTCGGAAATTTAGTTCTCTGTGCGCGAAAAGCAATTACTTCTATTCCGAATGAGGTAGATACTATTAATTTTATTCCAGTTGGTGTTTAAACACTCCGCTGGTGCACACATATTTATTACCGTTCCACTGTGCTTCCAGAATTTGTTAATAAATCCCATTCATAGGAATGCAGCTAGATGCTACAATGATAAGAGGCTTAAGTAATCAGCCCTTACCACGCTATAGGTTAGGAGGTATAGCTGCGCTAAGCTGAAGCTATCACTTAGACAAAAGTCAGGTTTCCTGTTGTACCATTTGTTAAAAAAGAACCTGTGGTTTAGCGTTTTTTCCTCCTCATTGTGTCTACAGCTTCTACAGAAATCATTGGAGTGCACACCCAATATTCTTACCTGTCTCTTTATCAAGTCATTTCTGAAAGAACGCTGTCTACAACGTCGAATAAAGATGACCCTAACCCAACTTTGCTTCGGCTGGCGAGACCATCTAAACAGCAAACTCTATCGACTCGATCCGAGTATGTAAAACAGGTGGCTAGACTGCAGAAACGTCCCTCAAGACCAAAAACAGGATTCGATTGTCTGGCCAACCCCACAACTATGCGCCTCGAATGACTCAAATGGGTTCAGATAGAAAAAAGTCACGTCAATAGGGGCAGAGGGAACTTCGCTATCTCCACCAGGTTCCCGATTGTCACTTTCATGTTTCAAACCGCGACAGGAATCGTTATTATTGGAAATATTATCTTCATGTACTTACCCCCGATGCATAGGAGTCGGTCGCTGCAGCACTATCGCCGCTATCGGCCAATCCGTACTTCTCGTATGCCTCCAATGCCAATCGGCGCTCCGTTTCAATCCTCTGTTCGGTTTCCATTCGCTTTTTGTCTTGAATCTTCTTAATCTCTGCCTCCACTGGCAAGGGTGGAATGGACAGCATTCTCTCTTTTATCAACTGCACACAGGACAACCGTACAGCCTTCTTCATCGCCTCTTCCCGGCTTCCCTCTTGACACGGCAGCAACAGAATCTTCTTACTCTTAATGTCTACCGCTTCGGCTACTTGCCCAATTTTTCCACGCAGCGCACTTGCATCGGCGATTGTGAAAATCGAATCGCCACCATACAGGCTATCGATGATCTTCAGATACATTTCAATGTCCGGCAAGATGTTCTTCTTCAGTTGTTGGATCTCATCGTAGATGATAGAAATTGGTGGGCGGCATGTCCGGCTATCGTGCATCTCTTTGCGCGTCTCCAACAGCCAGAGGCAATGATCACACGTTCGAATACTGTTCAGGCGTTCGTCCTTCGCCTTTGGAATGGGGTCTGTCCGCGACATTGTCAAACTGGCCAGCTCCACTGCAACGAATCCCACAATCAGGCTACACAAGAATGCTAGTTATCTTTATACCTACACGCATCGTCGAGTGGCAGGAACTTGGAGCAGTCATTACACATGATACTGCCACAGAGTCGGCAGTGGTGCTGCCGTCGGGCGATGTGGAAGCTCTTGGCACAACTGGGGCAAAGTTTCACCGAACTCCCGTCCAGCCATGGAACTATCTGAAAGGGAGAAAGTGAATGAGTGTCCCCCTGGGCACAGCTGCTCTACGTACATTCTGCTCATGCTGCTTCCTCAGCACAGGATCGGCTGGCATGTCTTTAAGTAGCTTGTGCAGTCGTATGATGAGTTTGTTGGTCTCACTGGCGTATCGCTCTAACCGGGGATTCCTACGGCAATCATACGGGGTGAGCTGATAAAAAACACTTTATTTAAGAGATTACGAACCTGACTGCATTGAAGTAGGAGAGGTGGGAGCGCTCAGCGCCAATGCTCTGAACCATGTAGTTGAAGACGTTGCCGCGGGTGGTGGTGTTGCTAATACGGACGTCTCGGTCCAGACTCTTGGCCAGATCTATTGAGTCGTCGAAGTTTAGTTTGATTTTACGCTTAGCCTTGCTGAAAATGTCTTTGAAGATCGATTTAAGGGCGTCTTGCTCTTCGGCGTGGACTTTCTCCACATGATCGGTGAGGAATTCGAGGGATTTCAGGTCCTCACGGCAAATAGGACAGAGAAATCCTTCGAGAATTACACCACTGTCCTCATCGAAGGAATTGGACATGGTTGTGCGGGTCGGTGTTGTGAGAAGATAGGAGGAAATTCTAATTAGGTAAGTTAAATGGTTTTTCGCTAATCAAAAACAAAGTCCCAAGTGACAGTTGAACATGATGTCAACAAAACACCTCTGGATTGCGTTCCAAATTGTAACCTTTTCGATTTTTTTAACCTTTTAGATCATATGTCCGTCGTATCCTTCCAAAACAGAGAATTTACGAATGTCTAAAAGGCTCAAATAATTACAATTTTGAGCATATTCCGGGGGTGGAGGTAAGGTAGGTTTCACACACACCATCAAAAGGAAAACCGAATATGAGTAGCATGAGGCCGGAGGCATGTTCCACTGAGGGAGAAATTGATTCCAATTTCCTCGTCAGATTCGTTCACATTCAATATGTTTTAATGAAATAGCTCTGTATCGGTGAACTTTATAACATTGTTTTTTTTTGTTGATACATTTTTATTGCGCAAATAAATCATTTTAAATTTTTTTTTAATATTTCGGCGCCCTACAACTCACCTACGCGTGAAATTCCAGATAAATCTTCCCCTCCAAGAATGTTGTTCCACTTAAAAAGGAAAATATAAAAATGAAATTGATAAAAATAAATTCGGCCCAGTCCCAAATGTAAAAACTGGGTTAACTTTCTTTTTTTTCGTAAATTTTCCCTGACTTTGAACGCACTACATACATGGTCGGGTTATTAGTTTTGCGCCACCTTGTATGTATGGACTGCTAGTAGCCAACTTCGCTTTGGTTCCAACATTAGCGCTAGCTTTCTTGGTTCGGAGAGGAAAAAAATACTGTAAATCAGAAGCAAATCAAAAAAAAAAAAAACAAAAACCTCCCCAGTTATCTGGACGCCACCCCGGAGTTTTTCAGAAGCATAAACAACTGAGCTTCAAACCATTGCACCAAATCTTTCTCTCTCTCTATCTATTTTTTCCAACGCCCGCACTTTGTTAAAACATGTAAAGGGTAATCATAACCCCTCAAAGAGCATTAAGATTCAGCTCTCGACATCGAACAGGCAGGCTTTCGCGCTGGATCATCCTGCGTCGATCACATATATACCTTACGGATCATAATCGAACCATGCGTTGAGTGCTGGTCTCCGCTACACTTGCTGTTTATCGACTTCGAGGAGGCTTTCGACAGCTTAAATCGGGTAAACGATCCCCAGGTTCTATTCATCGGGCATACTTTCGTCCGTTAAATTACCCAGACACGAAGATCGTTGTACTTTTTACATTTGCAAGGGTCGTCAACAGTAAAATCATCCGCATCCGAGGCTGTTAGTTGCTTCGTAACCAGTGTTTTTTTTTCGTGGTAGGAAAGTTAACCCGACGGCACAACCACCAGCCTGGAGGGCCAGTTCCTCGACAAACTTGGAGTGTGCAACTGGAAGCAATTAGCTAAAGACCGAGCTAAATGGAGAGGATCGTTGGTTGGTGCCCAGGTTCACCCTGAACTGTAGCACCTAAGTAAGTAAGTAATGTGTAATCCAGACAAACAATTCACTGTAACGGCAGAAAAAAACATGTCCCTAGCCGATTGCAAGATATCGGTGTTGGAAACACTTTGTCGTTTGGGTGGTGAGGTGTCAGAGCATGAAACGTCATCAACCTAATTGGGTTGGCAAATTGAAATAAAGTGGAAAAAAGCAACTGCAGCACCTGTTTCGTCGAAAGAAGTTCGACTAGATGGCTTTAACCATTTACGTTTTTAACCATATGCCTCAACTTTCAACGTGCAAGCGGCTGTGGAAAATTAACATTTGCCAAATGTGCAAAATTTGAAGCAGTGCTTTGCTTCAATAAAGACATAAATTGTTTTTAAGATTTTCACATTAAATGATTTCTCTCCCCTTGAAAAAGTATAACTTTACGAATATAAACATATATAATTTTGAATTTTTAAGTTTTGTTGTTTTAGCTATGTATTATGTATTTTGTTTTACTTTTGTTACACGCAACAAGTAATATATACAACAAGAAAAACCGTAGATCCACCAATTGTTAAACTTTTTTTTTTTTTTTTTTTTTTTTTTTTTTTTTTTTTTTTTTTTTTTCCGAGGGTAGGTGAAAATCTTCAACAAGACACTATGAGGATCGACAGCGCGTGCTCATAGTAGTGTGGGATTCTTACCCACTAAAAAACCTCCCTTCAAAACAGACTTGTTTTTATTTTTACTACAACTAAGTATTCGACTTATCAAGTAGTTTTCGTTTCGCGAAATAATGACGTTTTGCAGGTACCTTCCCATTAGAAGTTCCTGCCAGCTCCGCAGTTTAGACGCGGTTACTTATCGCGCTAGGTCTAAAGGTTTGGTTCTTTGTAGACGGCGAAGTAAATTTCTTTCTTCCAAAAGTTGGAGGACTGTAATATTTACGTGACTTTCTAGTCGACTTCTATGCTTTCTCGCGTAGGTTTGAATTTCGTCTTCGATTGTTTTAATGCCAAGGTCTCTGTGGATATCGCTATTTCTGATATACCATGGCGCATTTACAATACCTCTTAGCACTTTGTTTTCAAAAGTTTGTAAAATTTTAATATTACTTATTTTGGTACAACCCCAGAGTTGTATACCATATGTCCATACAGGCTTTAGCACTTGCTTATATAAAAGCAGTTTGTTATATATATTAAGCTTGGAATATTTTCCAAGTAACCAATACATTTCTCGATATTTGTTATCTAGTTCTTTGCGTTTTTTCTTAACGTGCGTTTTCCATTTCAGCTTTGTATCAAGTGTCATTCCAAGATACTTAGCCTCGTTTGCAAACGGGATTTGAACCGAGTTTGAAAAGATCGGCAAATTATTTATTTTTTTATAAGTAAAATTTACATGAACAGATTTGGTCTCGTTGAGTGCGATTCGCCAAATCTTTGTCCATTCATTTACTCTATTCAAAGCTTCTTGCAGTTTTTCTGTAGTATCTTCGACCGTTTTACCTACTGTCAAGATAGCAGTGTCGTCGGCAAATGTAGCTAGCTCAGTGCCTTCTACTTGCGGTATATCACGGGTGTATAATAGATATAAGACTGGACCAAGAACGCTTCCTTGCGGCACCCCAGCCATTATTTCCTTAAAATCTGAATATTCGTTTCCACATTTGACGCGGAATAGCCTATTCGTAAGGTAGTTCTTCAATATATTATATAGGTGCTCTGGCAGAACTTGTCGTAATTTAAACTTTAAGCCTTCGTGCCAGACCTTATCAAAGGCTTGAGAAACGTCAAGGAATACGCTTGAACAAATCTTTTTTTCTTCAAGTGATTTTTCGATTACATGTGTTATTCGATGTACTTGTTCAACTGTAGAATGCTTACTTCTAAATCCGAATTGATGATCAGGGATGAGATGCCCTTCTTCTATAACCGGCTGTATTCGCCTAACCAATATTCTCTCGAACACTTTGGATATAATTGGAAGAAGCGAAATCGGTCTATAAGAGGTTTTTTCATTCGGCGGTTGTTAAACTAAACAATAAAACAGTATCCTCAGACAATCAAGATAAATACTTGGGAATGTAAATAGATAAAAAACTAACATGGAAACAACATATTCTTAAAAAGAGAAATCAAATTAAAGATAAATTCAGACTGCACTACTGGACGCTGGGAAAAAATTTAGTACTTTCAGTTGACAACAAGCTTCTCATATACAAGACAATCATCAAACCAATTTGGACATACGGTCTACAACTCTGGGGTATAACCAGCAAAAGAAATATTGACATCATCCAAAGACTTCAAAACAAAATTCTACGCACAATAGTGAATGCAGCCTGGTACGTACCAAACAAGAATATACACAAAGATCTCAACATACCGACAGTACTCGAAGAAATCCAAAATTCTAGTCAAAAACACATCTTAACCATGAAAACTATGAAATGAACTCTCTTCCCGCCCAAGAATACGCTCATATACGAAGGCTGAAACGAATAAGACCATCCGACTTACTAGCCAGGATATGAACTAAAAAGTAATGTGTTTAAATGTATCTATATGTACCTTTTGCCAATTCATGTTAATACTTTAATTTTTAAACTTCCGTCTTACCTGAGAAATGTTTTATGTTCATATGTATTTACTGTATAACCAAAGAGGTTCTTAAAGGCAATGGACTTATGACTGCTGTAATCCTAATTGTAAAACCGATTACTTAATGTCTAGTGGACAGATGTTAAACAATAAAGGAAAAAAAAAAAGCGTTTGTTATAGGCGTTAACATTTTATATTGTTATTAGTAGTTAAAAAACAGTGACATAAAATCAATTTTGAGATGTCAAAAAACCATGTCTTATCTGCATGATATATCATATATGATATGTATATAAATTGCGTAATATCTCAAAAACCGCTCAATATTTGTACAAATCATTATCATATTCGTAATCAGGTCAATGAAATACATAAAAGAATATTTTTTCCTTAAGAAAAAAAAACTATGCAGTAAAGGGTTAAGCTGGATTCAACATCCCTTTAAAAAAAAATTATGTATAAATAGTAGCATACGTCTAGGAATAGCATAACGCTACCTTATCACCAGAAACATTGCGAAATGGGTTTAAAGCGGTTTGTGTCCAAGATAAAAACAACACGACTATAAATATGCAACGAACACCTAACACAACAGTAGTGGCAGTCACGAGTTAGACACTATTACTTACTTACTTACTTAGGTGGCGCTACAGTTCGGGGTGAACCTGGGCCTCAAACAACAAGCCTCTCCATTTAGCTCGGTCTTTAGCTAATTGCCTCCAGTTGCGCACTCCAAGTTGGTCGAGGTCCCCTTGAACTTGTGCGCGCCACCTACGGCGATGATTCCCTCTACTGCGTCGTCCCTCCGGGTTAGATTCGAAGACTCTGCGGGCCGGAGCGTTGGTGTCCATTCGCTCTACATGTCCTAGCCATCTCAGACGTCCAATACGCAGTTTTTTGACTAAGTCGATGTCGCTGTACAGCTCGTATAGTTCGTGATTGAATCTTCTCCTCCAAAACCCGTCAACGCAAACGGGACCGAAAATCTTACGAAGAATCTTTCTCTCGAAGCGACCAAGGATATCTTCATCCTCTTTTAATAAAGTCCATGTTTCAGCGCCGTAAAGCAGGACTGGGATGATCAAGGTCTTATATAGAGTCTCCCTAGTTGTTCGAGATAGGGCTTTACTGTTGAATTGCCTTATAAGCCCAAAAAAACAGCGATTGGCAAGAGTTATTCTTCGATTGATTTCTGCACTGATTTTGTTAGTAGAATTTATAGCAGAGCCAAGGTAGACAAAGTCCCTTACTACCTCGAAGTTATAGCTGCCCACGGTAACGTTTTGTCCAATTCGTCGGTGTTGGTTTTCCCTTCTAGTTGACAGCATATACTTGGTTTTGCCCTCGTTTATCGCTAAACCCATTTTGGCCGCTTCCGCCTCAATGCTTGCAAAAGCACCGGTGACAGCCCGCTGAGATCTTCCGATAATGTCTATATCGTCGGCGTATGCAAGCAGTTGCACAGACTTGTAATAGATTGTGCCTCCGGTGTTGGCTTGTGAGTTCCGCACAATCCGTTCAAGTACAATATTGAAGAAGTCACATGACAGCGCGTCACCTTTTCTAAAGCCTTTTTTGACATCAAAGGTCTCGGTGAGGTCATTACCGACCTTGATGGAGCAGCGAGCGTTCTCCATCGTCAGCCTGCACAGACGGACAAGTTTGGCAGGGATGTCAAAACTAGACATGGCTCTATAAAGCTCTTCTCTATAGATGCTGTCATAGGCGGCCTTGAAATCGATAAAGAGGTGGTGAGTATCGATTTGGAATTCTTGGGTTTTCTCCAGGATCTGCCGAAGTGTGAAGATTTGATCGATGGTGGACTTTCCTGGCCTGAAACCGCACTGATAGGGTCCAATCAGGCTGTTCATAAAATGTTTCAGGCGTACACACAATATCGCAGATAAGATCTTGTATGCGATGTTGAGGAGACTGATGCCTCTATAATTGGCGCCGTTGAGGGGGTCTCCTTTCTTGTGGATCGGGCAAACGATGCTGAGGTTCCATTCATCAGGCATACACTCGTCTGACCAAATCTTAGAGATGAGTTGGTGTACGCACTCTACCAATTCATCCCCAGCTGCCTTGAAAAGTACGGCCGGTAAGCCCTCAGGTCCAGCAGCCTTGTTGGATTTTAGCTTGGATATTGCTATCCTCACTTCATTTTGGTCAGGTGGACGGAAATTTTGACTACCATCGTCTATGTTGAATGGTTCATTCTGCCTGACAGCGGGATGCTGGTCTTCGTCGCCGTTATACAGTCTGCAGAAGTAGTTTTTCCATATTCTCAGCACCGACTGTGATTCTACTACGAGGTTTCCATTTTCATCTCTACAGGTTTCTGTACGGGTATTGCTTCTCTGACACGTTCTTTTTACCTTTTGGTAAAACTTCCGTACATTGTTCCTGGAGTATAAACTCTCGATATTCTCAAACGCGCGCTTCTCATGCTCTTTCTTCTTCTTTTGGAGAAGCCGATGTTCTTTCCGTCTCCTTTGCTCGTAGAGCTCACGAGCAGCTCTCGTTTTCTTTGCAGCGCCGCTTTGTATGCCTCTTGTTTTGCTGCATGCACTCGCCGGCAGTCTTCGTCAAACCAGGGGTTTTGCGGTGGTGGGCGAGCGAGACCCAGAACATCAGTCGCGGCGTTTCTGATGCCATGTTGGCAGCGTTGCCACTGGTCTTCGGCACTTGATGCTGGCGGCATTGGGGTGATTGAGAGATTTCGGGATACGCGTTCAGCGAAGAGTCTGGCGGTCTCTTGCGATTGTAGCTTTTCGACGTTAAATTTTCTCGCAGTAATTCTTCTTTGTTGCTCAGATTGGGATATCCGCATTCGTACCTTGGCTACAACAAGGTAATGATCCGAGTCTATGTTGGCCGCTCGGAAGGTCCGGACATCCAGAATACTGGAGGCATGCCTTGCGTCGATCGCAATATGATCAATTTGGTTGATCGTGACATGATCATTGGACCGCCATGTCTGCTTATGAATATCGAGATGAGGAAACCATGTGCTTGCTATGTGACATTTCGCTCCACAGCGAAATCAATTAGCCTTAGTCCGTTATCAGACGTGGTGTCGTGTAGGCTATGCTTACCGACTGCCCTACCAAAGACGTCCTCCTTTCCTATTTTGGCGTTAAAATCGCCCAATACGATTTTAACGTCGTATTTAGGACATTGCTCGTATATTTTGTCGAGGAGCTCGTAGAAACACTCTTTGGTGGCAGGGTCCTTTTCTTCTGTGGGGGCATAAACACATATTAGGCTTATGTTAGCGAATTTAGCCTTGATCCGGATCGTCATAATACGCTCGCTCACGTGTCGGAAGCTTAAGACTTCTTGCCTAAGTCTGCCGCGTATGACAAATCCGCATCCGAATAAGCGTTGCATGTTGCCTCTGTAGCAATCACCGTAGTAGATGTCGCAGTTTTTCATCCTCTTTTTGCCCGGCCCATCCCATCGCACTTCCTGGATGGCGGTAATATCTGCTTTATAGCAGTCTAGGGCCTCTGCTAGTTGTTCGGCTGCACGTGGTCTGTAAAGGGACAGAACATTCCACGTACAGATCCGAAGGTCGTTGTCCTTATTTCGTTTGCTGGGGTCGTCATTAGTTGAGTCATCCTTATCCGAGGCTTTTGGTTGTTTCGGAACCATGCGTTTTTTACGTGGTAGGGAAGTTACCCCGACGGCACAACCCCCAACCTGGAGGGCCAATTCCTTAATTATTCCCCTAGGACGAGGGGCCGGGTACACCGGTGCCAGTAGTCCACTACGGGAGTATGAGCACTGCCGTTGGCCCATTAAGGGCTACTCCGCCACCATCTCTATTCCAATGTCCTGACCAACATTGGAAATTCCTTACCGACCTGTGATCCGAATACGTCGAAGCAGCTCGCGCAAGGTATTCACTAAGTTCAACCTAACTGGAACTATAGACGCCACTATTAAAAGGTGCATAAAATAGTGAAAAAAACTTGAGAATTCGGAGAAATCCGAGATTTTCGACAAAAAACATGACAAAAAAAAAAAAAAAAACATCTAGAATGGACGGGAATTGGAAAGGCAGATTATCAGAACAAAATAATCTACAATCTACAAAATGTTAAACTGCAAAAAGATAGGATTCAGATAAATGATCTTACAGATATTGTTAAGAAATCAGTTATTGGGCAAAAATATACCAAACTCAAATACCCAACTCAAAACATAAATGCTACGATTGCAAGTGTGAAGCAGCAAAAAAAAAAAAATTCTTCAAGTTATTTAATTTATTCCGAAAAACGAGAAATGAACAGGCTAAGCTTGACTATTTGGGAGCGCAACATGCCTTTCACCCATCGGAAAGAGCAAGAGGCGGATCATCTTTGTTTATAAAAGAAAATATCGAACACTCAGCGGAAATAAAGATTAAATTAGAAGCAATGCAAGTAAGCACGGTACGCGTTAGAAATAGACATTTTGCTTTCAACATTTCGTCTATATATTGTCCACTGCGTTGTAAACTTGAAGAAAGTGATTTCACAAACATCTTCAACTTCCTTAAACCAAATTTTATTATTGGTGGTGACTTCAACGCGAAACACCCCTTCTGGGGCTCAAGGTACGCCTCTCAGAAAGGTAGAAAGCTTTATAATGCGGGTATGCAATTCAGTTGTGATTTTTACTCGACGGGTAAACCAACATATTGGCCAACTGATAGAAATAAGATACCAGATCTGATTGATTTCTTTGTTGTTAAAGGATTAGATTAGATTAGATTAGATTTATTATTCAAAAATTCCTTATATAAATTCAGCATTACTTCACAATTCGAAAAATACACATGATAATAGAACTTAAAATAAATATAAAGTAATAAAGTATAAGAAATTCATTTGGTATTCTGTATTTTTTATACGTAAGTAATAAAAATAGTGTTGAGTACCACTTCAATATGTATTTAGATATTTCAAAAATTAGTTTATTTGGGTGGGGTAACCCTTGAAGAAAATTAGAAAAATTGTATTTTTATTAAACAATATTAAGAAAGCATTTACTCTATAACATCAAAAAGTGTGTAAGAAAAAAAAAAACTTAAGATTTAATTTAAACCAGATAGTCAGAAAGAATAGAATCTATGCCATCGAAGTTGAACTTAAGAAGCCAATTTTTTACTAGTTTCAGAAACATTCCAGGTAAACGGAAATTACGATTACCAGATTTCATAAAAAAACACTTTAGCACCTTAAAACAATACAAATGACGAACAGGAAGAATTTTTAGGTCACAGAACAAGGGGTAACTAGGATGTCTCACAGGTTTACGGCATAATTTTCGTAGGATCTACTTCTGTAAGATCAACAGAGGATATATTTTGTTCTTAAAAGTACCTCCCCAGCAAGCAATACCATATTGTAATTTTGAGTGAACAATACCATAATAAATAATTTTTAAGAGCATACTTGAACAGATATTACGCAAATGGAAAAAATGCCTAAGTGTACAACGAAAATAATTCCTCAAAGCATCTACATGATTCGAGAAGCTCATTTTCGAGTCAATGATAAGCCCCAGATATTTAAATTCACTAACGTTTTCAATCAGAAAACATTTATCACTACAGCTTAGACTATCATTAAAGGTACGAGAAGATAAGCCAGAATTACAATTGCAGACAGGAAGTTTGAATTTTTGGCACTCTGGTGAATGAAAGTAGACATTAACTTCAAGATCCGGAATAGAGCACAAACTAAAAAACATAATCTTAGTCTTGGGACTTATGACCAGGTTGTGTTTGGAGAACCAGATTCTTAGAAGATGAAGGTCCATATTAATGTCTGAAATCAGGTCTAGGCGGCTGTCAGATCCATATGAGAAGCCTACGTCATCCGCAAAAGCAGTCGGTGTGCCTTTGATATTAAGTGCAAAAAGAGAGTTGATATAAATAAGAAAGAGAATAGGACCTAAGACAGAGCCTTGAGGTACCCCTAAGTTGAAGACTATAAGGTCGCTCCTGATTTCGTCGATCTTCACTCTTTGAGACCTATTTTTCAGATACGACCTGAACCATTCTAACATAAAGCCACGAAATCCTGCTTTTTCAAGTTTATTGAGAAGAATGAGGTGATCGACCATATCAAACGCTTTGGTGATGTCAATAAATAGACCAGCAGTGGACTTTTTACTATCAAGGTTAGACATCACATTACCACAAAACTGTAGAAGTGCATCTTCGGTTGATTTCTCTTTTTGAAAGCCAAATTGAGATGAATTAAAAAACTTGGTTTTTGAAAGATAACTCACTATCCTATTCTTTATCAGCTTTTCGAAAATTTTACTTATAGCTGGAAGAAGAGATATAGGCCTATAATTACACATTTCTATAGGAGAACCCTTTTTAAACAACGGAACAACATCTGCACACTTAAGCTCTTCTGGAAAAACGCCCTCAAAAATACAGCGATTAAAAATATGTGATAGTACGTCCAATAGATAGCATGCAACTTTTTTAAGAAAGATATTCGAAATACCGTCAGCACCACACGAGTTTGTATTTTTTAGAGTACCGATAACTTTTAACACTTCAAGTGAAGTTATGGGTTCAAATACAAAACTGCTACAAGAGATTGGATCAGCGCAGCAACCAGTTGTTAGACAGGTAAGAGAATAAGGTTGGGCAAGACCTGGTTGTAAATTAGTCGCTATCTTTGTAAAATAGTTGTTAAAAGCATCTAGAATAACCGGTTTCTCAGATACAACACAATCATCGACACGAATAACACTCGGCTTTTTTCTAACTGTGGACTTATTAAGAATATTGTTAACTATTTGCCATTCATTTTTTAAGTTACCTCTAGCAGAACTGAATTGAGAACGGTAGTAGTTATCTCGACAAATTGGAATTTCCCTTTTAAGTTCAGTGCACAGTTTGTTGTAGTTGCTTTTTAGTCTTAGATTTCCAGGGTACTTATGGCACTGAATTCTGAGTTTGTTCTTAGCCTTTACTTTTTTTAATAAGTCCATAGAAATCCAAGGTTTAATTCTCTTTAAATATCTTTTAGGACGTAAAGTATAGGAACAACTAAGAATATGCTTCTTAAGAGAAGAGATGAACATTGAATAGGAAGTTGAGGCATCCGTACACATATAAACATCTTCCCAAAACTCAAATGAAAGGTTGTATTTGAGCTTGCTGTAGTTAATCTTCACTACGCTGCAACAGTCTGGCAACTGTATAAAAGTTGAAGGAAGCTTTGATCTCTCCTCTGATCATTCTCCAATCATTATAACGATAAGCGAAGCTTTGATTAAAAAAGTAGGACCGGCCAGATTAACTGGCGTGAAAACTAATTGGGATGGCTTTAAAAAAGATATTGAAGCAAATATTGAGCTGAGCGTATCACTCACAACAAACTCGGGCTCCGCAACATAAAACACATCTTAACCGTTTGTGCAACTCACTAAAAAGATCTGTTAAAGACCTTAAGAATAATGAAATACAGACTTACCTAGAAAGCTTAACGGCAGAAAAAGATTCTAACTATTCGCTTTGGAAGGCTATAAAAGGTAGTAAAAAACCTCAAATTCAAGCCGCGCCAATTCGATTCGATTCTTTGTAGACGGCGAAGTAATTTTCTTTCATCCAAAACTTGGAGGACTGTTATATTAGCGTGACTTTCTAGTCGACTTTTATGCTTTCTCGCGTAGTTTTTGATTTCGTCTTCGATTGTTTTAATGCCAAGATCTCTGTGGATATCACTATTTCTGATATACCATGGCGCATTAACAATATCTCTTAGCACTTTGTTTTCAAAAGTTTGTAAAATTTTAATATTACTTATTTTGGTACAACCCCAGAGTTGTATACTATATGCCCATACAGGCTTTAGCACTTGCTTATATAAAAGCAGTTTGTTCTCTATATTAAGCTTGGAATATTTTCCAAGTAACCAATACATTTCTCTATATTTATTATCTAGTTCTTTGCGTTTTTTCTTTGCATTACAGCTTTGCATCAAGTGTCATTCCAAGATACTTAGCCTCATTTGCAAACGGAATTTGAACCGAATTTGAAAAGATCGGCAAATTATTTATTTTCTTATAAGTAAAATTTACATGAACGAAATCAAATCGTTGAGTGCGATTCGCCAAACCTTTGTCCATTCATTTACTCTATCCAAAGCTTCTTGCAGTTTTTCTGCAGTATCTTCGACCGTTTTACCTACTGCCATGATAGCAGTGTCGTCGGCAAATATAGCTAACTCAGTGCCTTTTACTTGCGGTATATCACGAGTCTATAATAGATATAAACCTGGACCAAGTACGCTTCCTTGCGGCACCCCAGCCATTATTTCCTTAAAATCTGAATATTCGTTTCCACATTTAACGCGGAAAAGTCTGTTCGTAAGGTAGTTCTTCAAAAAGGTGCTCTGGCAGAATTTGTCGTAATCTAAACTTTAAGCCTTCATGCCAGACCTTGTCAAAGGCTTGACAGACGGAATACGCTTAAACAAATCATTTTTTTTTCAAGAGATTTTTCGATTACATGTGTTATTTTATGCACTTGTTCAACTGTAGAATGCTTACTTCTGAATCCGAATTGATGATCTGGAATAAGATTCCTTTCTTCTATAACCGGCTGTATTCGCCTTATCAATATTCTCTCGAACACTTTAGATATAATTGCAAGGTGCGAAATCGGTCTATAAGACGTTTTTTCATTCGGCGGTTTTCCGGGCTTGAGGACCATTATGACTTTGGCAACTTTCCATTGACTGGGAACATATTCTAGTCTAAGCACGGCGTTTATAATGAACAGAAGCTTAATTAGAGCTTTTCTTGGTAGTGCTTTAAGAACATCTCCCGTGATTAGGTCGGAGCCTTCTTAGGTTTAAGTTTCTTTATTTCTTCCTTAAGTTCGGTTAGTGATGCAATTCTTATTGCACTATTGTCTATATACGAAGTATTTATATTTTGAATAAGAGCTTGACCATCAAACGGTTTAAAAGTTTCTTCCAGGTGGGCGGCAAAAACTTGCGCTATCTCTTTATCATGCCTGGCCCATTCGTCTTAATTTTTCCTAATTGGTGCGGCTTGAATTTGAGGTTTCTTAATACCTTTTATAGCCTTCCAAAGCGAGTAATTAGAATCTCTTTCTGCCGTTAAACTTTTTAAGTAAGTTTGTATTTCATTATTCTTTAATAGATCTTCTTAGTGAGTTGCACAAACGGTTAAGATGTGCTTTATGTTGCGGAGCCCGAGTTTGTTGCCATTTTTTGTGCGCTTTTCTCTTCTCCTTAAAATTAATTTTCCTTGAATACTTAATAATGTTGACATTTTTTTGTGTCTATGCCTTGTCAATTTGATAGTTATCACCTTCTTTCCCTTTCTTCCTTTGTGGATAACATAAGGCAGTATAACAGAAAGAGATTGAAACCCCACAAAAGCTTACGTTTGTGTACAAGCTTCCGGATAAAAAACAAAGTTTTAATTTAAAGTAAGAAAAAGAAAGTAGAGCAGGGCTCTAATCACCTAACTTTTCATACGACATCGTTTTAGAGCCCAGGACGTGGCGATTGCTCGAAAGCGTAGGGAATTCTCTCTATTGGCTTATCTGGAATGGCCTGATGAAGGAACTGTAGCTGGGAACGAGATATATGTATATGGGCTGAGGATAGTGGAACCAGACAAAGAAAACTAGTGAAGCAAGAGCGAATGTCTTACTTGCGGAAACGACAAATGCAGTGCACTCGATGATAAGCAAATTATGGCATTATGCCAACTTATGGAAATTCAAAGTTAACACGACCAAATCCAATATGATGGGGTTTCGTAAGGGGAATGGACGCTGCGCCATGGACGAAAAGTGGTACTGGAAAAACGAAGAACTTGAAAAGTACACGTACCTTGGAGTTACCATTACATCCAATTTGTCTTTTTACCACCATCTCCAGGAAAAGCTGAGAGAAACCAAAAAGCTATTAGCTGCAGATGGAAGGCATACTTAGAAAAAGATAGTATCATTAAAAAAAATGTTCGGATTGCCAGTTAATACGTGGACTTACATGACCGTATTAGAGACCGGACTGCCAACTTCGTATACTTATATCACGCAAAACACACTGCGTTTCACAGTGCGTTTTTCTGAAAGCTGGGAGATACTAACTGTACTCTCAGCCTATTTGACGATAAACTCCTGACGATTTTGCTGCTGTGACAAATTTTTCTTAGAAAGTCCGAAAAAGAGGTATCATAGGGACGAAATTGTTTCATTGTAAGCTTCACATAACTTAAAAATGTGTGCAATAGTATCGTTTGAACAACATTGCTTAGGTTAGGTTAGGTCAGGTTAGGTCAGGTTGGCTGTCTGCACGGAAGTGCAGATACACTTAGACCAGTAAATGTCCATTGTGATGCCAAGGACCTACCACTAAACCACTCAGGGATTAATAAAACTAACCGGAGCTTTTAATAAAACGATGGATACTCATGACGCCTAAGGACTCCAATCACTTTTGGCATTTTGGGTGATCTTTCACTATGAACAATAGCCATCAATATCATTTTTGGAATTTTGTTTTGGGCTATTATTCGCACAGCCCGAGAAATCAAGTTTCATAGAAGAGGAAAAGAAAGAAAAGAAATTTCTCGTTATGAAATCAGAAGGCTAAGATATTTTCTCTACGAAGAACAGGTATAGACATAAAATGCAGCTTATCTCAAAAGGCAGACAATGGTAAATAGTTTGGAATACCTAGTTTCACTCACGAAGGAAATTTAGAACTGAATACTTTTTCGATTCTATTCAACACCGATCTTTCAATTCAGTAACAGCGAAACGGCGCGGCGTTAATAGAAAAGTAACTTCTTCTATTTACATAGTACTGCCCTGATTCCCCTCCCTGTCTCTGAATTTTTATATGAGCGCAATCTATTGCACCTACTACTTGGGGGGACATAGGGGACCTCCATTGCGATTGATCGGGAAACTACTGACTGGCCAAAACTTGGCTTGGGCCAGTAGCGCAACAATCAAGTTCGTGATGAAGTGCTTACTTTACCTCCTAGTGGTGGTCCCCGGGCAACTATACGTATAAACCCTTATACGTGTAGGCTAAAATTGTAAGTGCGGGTTGTCTAGGGCCTTGATTCTAGGCTAGGTAACGTGGGCCAGCAACCTGCGTTACCAAATATGGTGATAGGATTTTGACGGTCAGATTCCGGACTAGAGTACGACGCGTCACCATCATACAGTGTTACGCCCCAACAAATAGTTCGTCTGAGGACTAAAAGGAGAGCTTCTACAATCTCTTAAGCGCCGTCTTCAACACAACACCAAATGGAGACATTGTCATAGTGATGGGGGATTTGAATGCCAAGGTAGGCAACGACAACGAAGGGCTCAAACACGTAATCGGGAAGCATGGACCAGGCAACGGCGAAAGGTTTGTGGATTTCTGCAATGCCAACCGCTTTGTGATAGGTGGCACTATGTTTGAGCACAAGACCTGCCACAAAGTTAGCTGTGTTTCCAATGACAGGCAAGCAACCTCCAACTAAATTGAGCATTTTGCTATCAGCCGCCGCTTAAGTGATAGTCTCCTGGACGTCCGAAACAGGCGAGGGGCAGGTGTGGGGATAGTACGTGATCACCATCTTATGATAGCTACTCTCCAACTACGCACTGCTGCAGTTCGAAGATCCCACAACAACACAAGAATGCCTAGGTTCAACATCGATAGACTAGGCCCCTATTGCGAATGTCGATCAGAGAACGATTCGATAAAGATCGATTGCATCGACAAATTTTCCGTTTGGTATTGTGTAACTCGATCGACAAAGGTTCGTGTTACTGTGAACAAAAAAGTGACCCCTCAGTGTGCCAACAATAGGGAGCACTTTTCGCAAGGTGTGGAAGCAATCAACAGCTCTATGCCCGCAACCATCCAAGACCATTGGTGTGCTGTGAAAAATGTTTTTACATCTGGTGCTGAAGGAATTGTCGGCCAATCGCAGGGAAGACATAGGGCGTGGTTTTCCGAGGATACCTGGAGACTGATTGACGAACGAAAACAGCTGAAAGCTCGCTTTGCAGCTATCCCAGCAGCAGTGAAAATATCGCATGAAGATGAGAGAAGTTCAGCGTAGCGTACGACGTGACAAGCGCAACTACATCAACGCGCTGGCTACAGAAGCAGAAGAAGCTGCACGGAGGTGTGACAGCAGGACCGCCTACAGAATCACGAAAGAGCTGACAGGTGGTCGCAGCCCCAGCCAACACCCAGTGAAAAGCCTAGATGGCTCCTTGCTCATTTCGGATGAGGACCAGCTCAAGAGATGGAAAGAGCATTTTGCTATTGTTTTGAACCATGTATTCGCTAGCGATATGCTCCCAAATCAGACTGAGATGCCCGAGGTGAGAAGCTCCCGAATACGCACCACGACTCCCAGTAAAGATGATATCATTACCGCGATCAAGGCACTCAAAACCAACAAGGCGGTAGGACTTGATGGTATTCCAGCAGAGCTCTTAAGAGCAGCGATGTGCTTCATGCAGATTTGTCGACGGGAAACGGAGGAATTCGATGGACTCTTACATCTCAACTGAAACATCTTAACTACGCTGACGATGTATGCTTACTCTCCCACAGAATTATAGACCTCCACCAAATGACAGCAGATGTGAAGAGGGAGGCATGTGTCGTCGTGCTGAAAATTAATACGGCAAAAACTAAAATTATCAGCCTTGGAACTAACTCATCGGCTCAAATATGCATTGCTGGATAACCGGTAGAGGGAGTAGAGGATTTCCAGTATCTTGGGAGTATTGTCTCGACCGATGGTGGAACCGAACTGGATATAGCCAACAGGATCGCCAAAGCAAAGCCCGCGTTCGGGATGTTGTCCAAAATATGGCGAAGCAATGTAATCAGTTTGAGCACCAAAATAAGATTGTTCCGCTCCAACATTGAATCCGTGCTGCTATATGGTTGCAGCACGTAGAGAGTGACCACTACTATCACCAGAAAGCTGGTGGATTCTTAAGGATTTTCTGACCCAATCGTATCTCTAACGAACACCTTTATGAGAGAACGGGTCAGGAACCAATAGACAAAACCATCCAACGGCGGAAGTGGCAGTGGATTGGTCACACACTCCGAAAGGGTGACAGTTCCATAGCGAACCATGCTATGCAATGGAACCCTCTAATTCAGGATGGCAGAAGACATGCCGGCCCGAGGAGAACATGGCGCCGAACAGTCGAGAAGGAGGCACGGCAGTTAGGGAAAAGTTGGGGAGAAGTCAGACACATTGCCAGAAACCGTACACGATGGCGCATAGGCGTAGTAGAGGCCATATGACCCACACGGGGATACAGGACATACATACATAAGTAAGTATTACTTGGGGGAATCCGCGAATCTTTCTGAAATCATGCATAGCCTGGGTCTGAGCTGAAGTGACTTGCGGCATTTTAATAATTTCTTTTGCTTTTGAGGCAAATGCTTTTGCTACACGAGCGCAAATAATGCTCAGGACAGGTTGATTAATGCCATGAATCTCCACACCGTCATCTTGGATCTGAAGCGAAATTTTCTGTTTTGTTAAAAAGATTTATAACAAATTGAAGCATATTTACCTCATTACCACCCCATTATCTTACGAGTATAGCAACCATAACTGAAAGATCTACTGAAATGAGCCCCCCTCTTCTATCGCCGTCTATAATAGATTACTTCTGTGATCAAATTTATTAATTCTGCCAGTTACCCTTTGAGAATCTATATTTTTTCCTGAAGTCATATTCAGTAAGTTCTATTATTGGGTTAAAACGTTGACTATATATTTTTTCCATCTACTGGTGTTGAGTCGTTTTCAAATGCCATTTTTTGTGTATCTTCTTTGCAAGAATTTTACACACCCGCACTATTTTGCAGTTATTAACTCGAGAAATCGGCGAGTTAACAAACGTTGACAACAATACTCTCGGATGTTTGTCAGACGCTCGCGAGAGGTGGGACCGTGAAATAACTTTTTGGTGTTTTCTGGGATTCGAACTTGGAACCTCATGCGTAGTGATCCGACACACTAACCACTTACGCCACGGCGCCCATGACAGCTCATGTTTATTAATATCATACCTACGACTGGTAATTAAAATGTATGTGCCACCCTATTATGCAACGACAGAGTAGAATAAACTCGCAACCCGTCGCAAGGTCAATTCATGGCGCCATTGCTTCTCTTTACTATAAGCAACAAAATAGAAAGTCTCTTAAGTAAATGTTTTCTGCGAGATACTCTTCTGTGTGCCTTGAGTTGAGCGCAGCATTGTGAAATGGTGGGATTTTTCGATTCAATGGGGGAAAATTGCTTGTCATTACAAATTCATACGCATTGAACCACCTATATGGAAATTGAACTAAAAGAAAATATTGATACTATAAAATAACCACTTAGGACGAACATAAAAATACATTGTTATATTTATCTAGAGCCCACAGCAGTGAACAGACGAATCTGAGCTGGTGGCTATATGAAATATTTTTGCAAAATTTATGACAATATTAGGACAAAGCATACTAAGATTTAATAAATTCATTTTTCTTAATAGATTCAAATATATTTTCTGAGTTCATTGATTTTACTTGAACTTTTTATTTTTGTTTAAGTTATATACAAAAGAATAGCATGCATAACAATTACAATTACCTGAATTTAGTATCTTGGGATCATTTTCTCTAGTTTCTGAATTTTGGAGCGTAGTATATCATTTATCCCTTTTGTTCTAGTAAAAGCAATAATTTAAATAGTCACCCATCCTGATTTATGTAATATGAGACTTTGGAACCTAGAAAAGCAAAAAGAAAAAAAGGCTTTTAACGGTTTCAGATCTCTGTATCTACGAGTACATTGCCAAAAAGAATTTGTAGTTCTGAACAAGTTTCTATACTGATCTTACATTATTTCTGCGTAATATAAATTAAAGTCTGACAGCAATTATTTTTGGAGCTTCATAAGCTCTAAGAGAAATTCTAATGGACTTCCAAGGCATATTCACTTTTTAGACTCATCACCGGATCTACTATACTTGTATGTAATTTGTTTGCTGAATATTTCACAATAGTATATTCCTCAGTCATTCTGACTGCTTATTAAATTGTATACCTTTGGATTACCGTTGTGACATACTTTTTGAAAAGTTGGATTTAGAATGAGCCTTAAGTGGGCTTAAAAGTATACAAATTGATGGTCCTGATGGCAATGCGCCAATTTTATTAAAACTACTGCGCTAAGGCTTTATCTACCCCACTCTACCTTATCTTTTCCAAATCAATTGCTCTGTGAGATTTCTTGGATTCTTGAAAAATATTTCACATTCTTTTAAATTACAGGTCTGTTGAAAAACAAAATGTTTACAATGATCGTCCTATTTGTGAAATTCCCTCAACCCTTCAGATTTTGAAAAAAAAAACTGTTTATAATAAGCTTTCGTTTTTTATTCAAAACCTCCGTCAGTTCATCAACATGGATTTATGAAATGCAGATCTATTTCCACAAACCAAGCAATCTTTTTCAATGTCGTTATAAAAAACTTCGAGAAGGGTTTGTAAACGGATGTAATTTTCACTAACGTTGCCAATGCTTTCGGCAGATTTAATCATAAGAATTTAGTCCGAGAATTATCTTGTCTGGGCTTTCTCTTGAATCTAGTTAATTGGTTAGAGTCATATTTAAAAAAATCAGATCCAATTTGAAAAAAATCAACGATTTTTTCTCTAAGTCGATGAAAGTAACGTCAGGTGTTCGACAGGGTTGTTGTTCCTACTATTTATCAATGAACTTCCGCTTGTCAACAAACACTCGGAATGTTTCTTGCATGCAGTTGACCTGAAGGTATTTCGCTCCGTTAAATCGGAATATGACTGTAATCTTTTGCAGGAGTATATTTTTGCTGTTGATAAATGGTGTGACAGGAATAATCTATGTACTCTTGAATACCTCTAAATGCGAATGCTTTACGCTTTCTTGGTCTTATACACCTATGTTCTTCAAATATGCTTTAAAATCAAATTCTTTCGATAGAATGACATCGAAGAAAGACTTTATTTTCGACATATTGACTACATGGTTTGTAGGACCAATTCTAAGCTAGGGAAATTCAAAAGACTTTTCTGATTCCTATACCTTGAAAACAGTGCTTACTTCATTTGTTAGACCCCATTTAGAGTATTGATGCGCTATTTGGAATCCGTCCTATGACTTACATTCTTATAGGATCGAGAGAGTCCAAAGAAGTTTCACTAGGCTTATGTTCTTCAAATTGAATTGGCAAATCTACGAGTATACGCCTTCTTATAAAACCAGGTGCTCTCTTGAATGTCGTCGTAAATATTTTGTGTTATTTTTATTAGAGATTTAGTTCACAATCATATTCAGTGTCCTGTTTCAATTTCTATGGTCGCTTTTCATTCACCTTCGCGTAATCTTCGTGGTCAATTCCACTTTAGGGAGAGAATACACAGAACAAATTGTGCGAAGATAAACCAATTGCTCGTTGTATCAATGGAATTCTTAATGTATAGTATCCTCTTTATACATATACGTATATGCGTATCTGAGCTGCTCTTTATACTGAACCAGCCTGGTAATGTTTAATTGTTTCTTGTTGTGTTTTTATTTTCTTTAGTGTTATTTAACATATCTAATTAAATTATTGTTTTTTTAATGCTTTTTTAAACCCAATTTTGTTTCATTTAATAGTCTGTAAGAGACTTTGCAGTTAGATGAAAATAAAACAAAGTAAATTAAAATAAAGTAATATACATACATATTATGGTTGTCTAACATACTCGTACATGTGCCACTATTTTTGTGACATGTTGTGCATGCTTGGCTTTTCGACATCACCGTGAGTAAACACTTGCTAAGCCGTGTGGAGTAATGGGACATTTCGAGCTTGAGCCAGTCTAGGTTTGAACCTTTGCATTGAAATACTGCTGACATTTTCTACTAATTTTTACTTGAGTAACCTGACCGTGCACTTTATTAAAAAAAGAGGGAAAATAATATATAGAATTGATTGGCATTTCAAGAGATAAGCAGTAGCAGTTTTATTGGTGTAAATACGAGTACATACTTTCCAATAGAAAAAATATCACATCGCTGCTTGCACGTTCTTTACCAAATGTATCTCAAGTAAACCCCGCAGAGCGCAAGCACTTAGCTTACCTAAATCGAGTTACATATGCACAGATAGGATGAGGCGAGTATTGATATTCGAACAATAAGAGAGAGAATCGAAAATAAAAAGAGATTGATACAAAAAAGAAATGTATTAATAATTCAAGAACACCCTGCGGGAGGGCCTATGCGGCACCGGCAGCACCTACTTCGTGGGATAGACTTTGCAAACAGAACAGTCAGTCTTAAATCGCCTTTACTTCTGAGTGGTTTATTTGTGAGGCAGAACTGCATCGGCAAGTGTTGTATCTTTGCGTAAATATTCGATTTTGCGCGTTTGTTTTTTTTTTGTTGTTTTGTTTAATTGTCCTGTGTACTCGTATGTAGGACATCAGTAGAAGAAGATAAAGTGAAAATTTCAGTGTTAGAAAAATCCTGAAAATTTGTCAATTGCAATAGCATAAGTGTTCATATTGTTAGTTGCGTACAGTTGCCTATATATTCTGTGGATTATTGCATCTTCTAACATACAAAATCTTATTTTTCGTACTGGTAAGATCCAAGTATCTATTTTCGTAGCACTACGCTTAATCTACTGTATATAAATGGGTGAAATTTCGTTGACGGAATTATTGAAAAAATGGCGAAACAAATATGTTATATTAGACGAAAAATTGCGAATGAGAAAGAGAATAGAATTACTTATAGTAATTTTTAGATAAGTATACGTAATATTGAATTAACTACAAAAGTGATAACATGACGCATCTTACAAACGACCCACACGTTCTCTGAGTGGTGATAACCTTTTGTAGCGCCAGCTAATTATTCGCAAAAATCGTGCAAGAGTGCTATTACATCGTACACGTGGAGTGGGTCGTAAGGGAATTTTTCATCATCGGTCTCGTGGGTTCCAGGTATTTGTAGGCAAAGTCTGACCTAATTTCAATGCTTCGTTGTGTATGCGTCGTCTATTTCTATAAACTGTTGAGTGTGAGTATTTTTTATTTTAGTCGCACTCTGTTAAATACGCTCTCGTTACGCTGATAGATAAACATTGGTTGAGTGCAATTTTTTTTGGAATTTTGTCACTCGTATTTCATTCATGAGTTTCTGAGTACTTTTTTTTAAATGCAAAATAGTGCAGGCGCTTTAGATACTAAATCGGCGACAAGTCTGTGATTTTTCAAACTACATACTGATTCCGCAAATTTCCTTCATCAGCAAAGAAAACCCATTCTGCTTCACTTCTAAAACGTTTGATCTACCCACATTATATAATATGTGTTACCTACCCCTTATTATCTGATTTTAATAAACATTCTTCCGGGAAAATTATTACATATCAAACGCTACCTAATTTTTATTTTTTTTTTAAACAATGGCTTTGTACTTTTAAGGTTCAGGTACATTTTACTCAAGCGCAATTAGCAGGGACTCAATCTGTGGTGACAACATCTGACATGTCATTATTATTACACTAACTTTTTCTCTTTATAATACCGGGTGTCCGCCGGGAAGGTATACTACTTTGTTTGTTTATAATTTTTGATTAAATGAAAGAGAATGGATCTTATATTGATAAATGTTTTATTTAATGTCGGCAATTATGTATGGAATACAATATCAGGTAAATGTCCGCCTCTGCTAGTCTCACAAATGCGAGCCCTTTTGAGCACATTTTTCATTACATTCTCACACATTTCACGCGGTATTTCATTAATTTCTTCACGAATATTTTGTTTGAGTTGCTCAAGCGTTTCTGGTTTGTTTGCATAAACCTTGCTTTTCAGATATCCCCACAAAAAGAAGTCAGGAGCAGTCAAATCAGGCGACCGTGGAGGCCAATCAACACCACCATTTTTTGAAATAACTTGTTGTGGAAAGAGGTCTCGCAGTAATTCCATTGTAATCCTGGCTGTATGCGATGTGGCGCCGTCTTGTTGATACCACATGTTAATCAAGCCCAAAGCATGCAGTTGTGGCGTTAAAAAGTTTTCAATCATATCACGATATCGCTCCCCATTCACAGTTACCGTTACGCCGTTTTCATTTTCAAAGAAGTAAGGTCCAATGATTCTTCCTGACCAAATTGCACACCAGACTGGCAAAGGTGACTGATGAATAATTTGAGGGTTTTCCATTGCCCAGAACCGACTATTCTGTTTATTCACATATCCATTCAAATGAAAATGTGCCTCGTCACTCATTATGATTTTTTCATGAAAATCGGGGTTGTCATGGGCTAGCTGTAACATCGTATTGGCATATGTACGGCGGCGTAAATGGTCTTCTTGAAGAAGCTCTTGTGTCAACTGAATCTTAAATGGAAACAAATGCAAATCCTTGTGCAAAATTGTGGCCAAAGTTGTTCTTTGAAGACCAAGCTCCTGAGCACGGCGTCGAATTGAGGTTGATGGATTGTTTTGAACACTTCCTTGAACAGCAGTAATGTTTTCAGCCGATCTTGCAGTACGTTGTGGCCCATGCTTGGGCCTATCACCTACAGACCCTCTTTCTTCGAAATCATTCACTACACGATAAATAGTGCGTTTTGTTGGCACGTTGTTTCTCCCAAAAATTTCACGTAACTTTCTCATCGTCACAGTAATCGATGATTGATTTTGATAAAATGTTTTAACGATTAAAACACGTTGGTTTATCGAATATTTTTCCATAATAAATTTGCCACGTGTCTACTTCACGACTGCCAAATATGAACTGTCAAGACTAATGTTTACCAAAATGGCGGCAAAACAAAGTAGTATACGTTCCCGGCGGACACCCTGTAGTAATGTAATATTCTTATTGGGGTTCGCATCGCACAAATAAAACCGTCTTTTGTATATTTGAACTCTATATTTATTAACAATGGTCAACGTCAGTTTAACAAAGTATTCGAATCACTTTAATCTCTATTTATTTCAAACTGAATGGTCTCTACAAATTTACTTTCAAATACAATATCGTTTATTTTCATCACCGTTTGAATCTCTCTTTTAATCGCTGCATTCACCTTATTATCAACTGTGTCGACTGTGGTTGTGGTCGGTGTATTTATACCAATACAAGAGGTTTTAAAACATGCTGGATGTCACTGGAGATAAATTGATGACTGTGGTGAAGGTGAAATATGGAGTAAATCGATGGGAACGCTAGCAGCTTTGGCAAATAGGTGGCGTTGTGTGAGTTAGTTAATAAACAAACCATGCAGTGCGATGGTACCTTTTGTGGATGCTATAGTAATACTATAAATATCTAATGAAATATAGATGGGAATGGGATACCATCTTCCTGAATGTTTTGTTATTATAATTGGTTTTGAAAATAAATAGACAAATTACTAACTTACTTAGGTGGCGCTACAGCTCAGGATGAACCTGGGCATCAACCAACAAGCCTCTCTATTTAGCTCGGTCTTTAGCTAATTGCCTCCAGTTGCGCACTCCAAGTTGGTCGAACTCCACTTGAACTCCCCACCACCTATGGCGAGGAGGTCCACTATTGCATCATCTTTTCGGGTTAGATTCGAAAACTCTGCGGGTCGGAGCGTTGGTGTCTCCATGCTCAGCCATCTCAGACGTCCAATACGCAGTTTTTTGACTAGGTCGATGTCGCTGAACAGCTCGTAAAGTTCGTGATTAATCTTCTCCTCCAACACTCGTTGGACCGTTCAAGTACAATATTAAAGAAGTCACATGACAGCGCATCACCTTGTCTAAAACCTTTTTTAACATCAAAGGCCTCGGTGAGGTCATTACCGACCTTGATGGAGCAGCGAGCGTTCTCCATCGTCATCTTGCACAGACGAACACGATTGGCAGGGATGTCAAAACTAGACATGGCTCTATAAAGCTGTTTTCTATAGATGCTGTCATAGGCAGCCTTGAAATCGATAAAGAGATGATGAGTATCGATTTGGACTTCTTGGGTTTTCTCCAGGATCTGCCGAAGTGTGAAGATTTGATCAATGGTGGACTTTCCTGGCCTCAAACCACACTGATAGGGGCCAGTCAAGCTGTTGATAAAAGGTTTCAGGCGTTCACACAATATCGCAGAAACTATCTTATATGCGATGTTGAGAAGACTGATGCCTCTATAATTGGCGCAGTTGAGGGGGTCTCCTTTCTTGTGGATCGGGCAAACGATGCTGAGATTCCATTCATCAGGCATACACTCGTCTGACCAAATCTTAGAGATGAGTTGGTGAATGCATTCTACCAATTCATCCCCAGCTGCCTTGAAAAGTTCGGCCGGTAAGCCGTCAGGTCCAGCAGCCTTGTTGGATTTTAGCTTGGATATTGCTATCCTCACTTCGTTTTGGTCAGGTGGACGGAAATTTTAACTTTCTTGGTCTATGTTGAATGGCTCATCTGCCGGACAGCGGGATGTTGGTCTTCGTCGCCGTTATACAGTCTGTAGAAGTAGTTTATCCATATTCTCAGCACCGACTGTGATTCTACTACGAGATTTTCATCTCTACAGGTTTCTGTACGGGTATTGCTTCTCTGACACGTTCTTTTTACCTTTTGGTAAAACTTCCATACATTGTTCCTGGAGTATAAGCTCTCAATATTCTCGATCGCGCGCTTCTGATACTCTTTCTTCTTCTTTTGGAGAAGCCGATGTTCTTCCCGTCTCTTTTGCTCGTAGAGCTCACGAGCAGCTGTCGTTTCCGTTGCAGCGACGCTTTATACGCCTCTTATTTTGCTGCATCCACTCGCCGGCATTCTTCGTCAAACCAGGGGCTTTGCGGTGGTCAGCGAGCGAGACCCAGCATATCAGTCACGGCGTTTCTAATGGCATGTTGGCAGCGTTGCCATTGGTCTTCGGCACTTGATGCTGGCGGCATAGGGGTGATTGAGAGATATTGGGATACGCGTTCAGCGAAAAGTATAGCGGTCTCTTGCGATTGTAGGTTTTCGATGTTAATTTTTCTCACAGTGATTCTTCTTTGTTGTGTCGCTTGGGATATCCGCATTCGAACCTTGGCTACAACAAGGTAATGACCCAAGTCTATGTTGGCCGATCGGAAGGTCCGGACATCCAGAATAGTGGAGGCATGTCTTGCGTCGATCGCAATATGATCAACTTGGTTGATCGTTACATGATCATTGGACCGCCATGTCTGCTTAAGAATATTGAGATGAGGAAACCATATGCTTGCTATGGTGACATTTCGCTCTACAGCGAAATCAATTAGCCTTAGTCAGTTATCAGACGTTGTGTCATGTAGGCTATGCTTACCGACTGCCCTACTAAAGACGTCCTCCTTTCCTATTTTGGAGTTAAAATCACCCAATACGATTTTAATGTCGTACTTAGGACATTGCTCGTATGTTTTGTCGAGGAGCTCGTAGAAACAATCTTTGGTCGCAGGGTCCTTTTCTTCCGTGGGGACATGAATACATATTAGGCTTATGAAATGAAATAAATGAAATGCTAGCGAATTTAGTATTGATCTGGATACTCATAATACGCTCGATCACGTATCGGAATCTTAAGACTTCTTGCCGCGTATAACAAATCCGCATCCGAAAAAGCGCTGCCCGTTACCTCTGTAGCAATAACCATAGTAGATGTCACCGTTTTTCATCCTCTTTTTGCCCGGCCCATCCATCGCACTTCCTGGATGGCGGTTATATCTGCTTTATAGCATTCTAGGGCCTCTGCTAATTGTTCGGCTGCACGTGGTCTGTAAAGGGACAGAATATTCCACGTACAGATCCGAAGGTCGTTGTCCTTATTTCGTTTGCGGTGATCGTCATCAGTTGAGTCGTTTGAGGCTTTTGGTTGTTTCGGAACCACTCGTTTTTTTACGTGGTAGGGAAGTTACCCCGACGACGCAACCTCCAACCTGGACGGCCAGTGCCTTGTTATACCCTTAGGACGCTGGGCCGGTTAAACCGGTACCAATGGTTCACTACGGGAGTATGAGCGCTGCCGTTGGCCCATTAAGGGGCTCCTCCGTCAGCATCTTTATTCCAAGGTCCTGACCAACATTGGAAATTCCTTACCGACCTGTGATCCGAATACGTCGAAACAGCTCGCACAAAGTATTCACTAAGTTCAACCTTACTGGAACTAAAGACGCCACCGTTGACTCCGTCTAGGGAATTCGTCCGCTGCCACCTGGAACAGGTAGAGGTGCTCTAGTGAGAAAGCACTCTTTCCCTCCTCTCTCATCTGCTGCCGCCAAAAATCCTCCAAACGAGGTTGGTAACCGATTTCTTGGATTGAGGTACTAGGCACCCAGCTGTCACCGCATGGAGGTTGAGAGTAGGAGTTGGTAGGCCTCAGCAAAGTGAAAACGCTTGTGTTTTCATATGATCGCATGCACTGCTGTTTGACCAGACAAATAAACACATTGGATTTTGTTATAATTTCAAGTCCGAAAGGTGCATACACGTCCGACTCAGTTGGTGAAAAAATTCGGTCTCAAGATTTTAATAAAAAAATGGTGTGTGCCTCATCCACATAATCACATGGTTGAAGTGAACCTTCAGTTCAATAAAACTTATTATTTAAACCCATAAACCGTACATGCACACGGAGCACACAACAGCTGATGCATCCATTAAGTTTATTTGACCGGATTGAGAGTCAGATTAACACAGGATTGAGTTTCGATTCGCGTTTTCGTTTAGAATCGAAACAGAAGAGGATTGAGTTTGACACTTCTTCCCTTGTACGTTAAGTTCCCTTTCCTTCCCTACTCTCTCTTCTTTCTCGATCTTTCGATCCGCGTTTATATACAAATCTCAACTTGATCCCAGGAAACTTAGTGATTGGATCGAGTCAATCCTATTCTAATTCGATCTGCGTTTATATGGTACTCGAACCGAATTGAATCCGCATTCAACCCGGCATGTAAACGTGGTAATCCACACCGACCCAAAACTCGTAGTCGAAATATGCGCTACGCATCCTTACTTATTTATGTTACTTAAAGGGCTCCCGACTTTTGAAGAGTCTCTGTCTGAGACACGGCTGCCTTCCATCCTCTGTAGTCTCGGGCTTATTGCTTGCGAAGATGAGGTTTCCTGGCATCTTAGAAAGCTTGGTCTTTATATCGGAGGTTCGGTCTTTTTCGGTGCTTCGAACCTGGGGGCTGAGATTCAAAGATTCCCTTGGCTGGGGCGTTGTTGTCCATTCGCTCGATGTGGACGAGCCAATGTACGCGACGTGTTTTGGCTTTTTGGACTACACCCATATCCGGGTACAACTCATAGAGTTCGCGGTTGTATCTTCTTCTCCCTTCGCCCTCCTCGCATATGGGACCTAATATCCAACGTAGTATTTTTCGTTCAAAGCTACCTAATATTTGCTCTGCTTTTTTACTTATCGTCCAGCACTCGGCGCCATTAAGCAAGACTGGTAAGATGAGCGTTCTATAGGGGATTTTAATTTGGTCTGTCGGGTTAGGTGTTTTGAACCCAGTTGTTTTGCCAAACCGAAGTAGCAGCGGCTTGCTAAGGTTATTCTTCGTCGGATCTCCATGAAGGTGTTATTTGTGGGGTTTATGTTTGCTCCGAGGTAGGTAAACTCCGTAGTCAACAGTGACGTTCTGTCCAATGTTTTGAGCAGCTAATTTCTTGTTTGTTGACAACATGTACTTAGTCATGTTTTCATTTACTTCAAGACCTACTCGTTTCGCATGCTCTTCAACTGCCGTAAATGCCTCTAACAGGGCTTGCCGGGATCTTCCGATGTTGTCAATATCGTCCGCGTATCCCAGTAGTTGAATGGATTTGTAAAAGATAGTGTCTTCCATGTGTACATCTGCCCTGCGCACTATCTGCTCCAGCACAGTATTGAAGAAGTCACATGACAGCGCATCTCCTTGCCGGAATTAGGCGCTTGTTTGGAAGAGTTCGGAAGAGCTGTTTCCAAGTTGCACAGAGAATTGCGTGTTTTCCAGTGTTACGCGACACATCTGGATAAGTTTTGACGATGAATGCTGTCATAAGCGGCTTTACATTCTATGAAACGGTGGTGAGTTTTGATTTGATACTATTATTGGTCTTTCCTAGGATTTGCCTCAGTGTGAAAATTTCGTCTATTGTCGATCTGCCGGGCTGGAAGCCACACTGTTACGTATCGATTAGTGTGTTGCAGAAAAGAAAGGTTTTAGACGTTCCCACAATACGCTGGATAGGATCTTACGTATATATGCGACATTTAGCAGGGATGGGGCATATAGAGCAGATACTCCAGTCGTCGGGCAGGCTTTCCTCCAACCATACTTGGCTGATGACTTGCTGCATGCGCCCTACCAAGACATCACCTCCATCCTTAAAAAGTTCAGCTGGGAGGCCATCAGAGCCAGGGGCTTTGTTATGTTTCAGTTTTCTAATGGCTGCGCTAACTTCTTTAATACTGAATGGTGGTATTGATTCGTATTGATTCCATCTTTCCATTATACAACTACTCATCGCTTTCTCATGCATATGCAAATACACATTCAAACTTATTTACGTGGCCGGAGCCAGTCTTACTTTCCAGATGATGGCCCAGATGACTACCTTGTGAGACTCCCAAAAGTTACTTTATTATGTAAAACTTTCGACCTTTACCAATTTAAATAATTCGAAAACTACCATAGCATTGAAGAGTGAAAACTTAATGATTTAAGCTGTTTGCTACACGTAAAGTGTGATGTACTCTATCAAAACCTTTTGTAAAAGGTATGTACGCGCCGTGGCGTAAGTGGTTAGTGTGTCGGATCACTACGCATGATGAGGTTCCAAGTTCGAATCCCAGAAAATACCAAAAAGTTTTTCACGGTCCCACCTCTCCATCCGAGAGTATTGTTGTCACGAAAAAGCTTCTCAAATCGCCGTTCGGATTCGGCATTAAACTGTAGGTCCCTTCCATCCGTGTGAAAAATATAACGCACACAACATGAGTGGTTGCGAGAAGCTAGGCCCTGGCACTTTAAAGAGCTGTTGCGCCAAATATAAACTTATAAAATGAAAAAAAAAAATGCCAACACGTGGTGTTTCCAAGCGGTCCTCCATCTAAAAACTAACCGAGCCCGACGCTTCTTGATTTCGGTGTTCGAACGAGCGTGGTTGATCGTTTCATGTTTGGTTTCTGCGCCGAGCTCATTCCGATTCATTAGTCTCACTAAAGAAGTTCTACTTCAAAAATTGATATTACAAGTATGGAGAAACTCAAAAAGTGAATCCGCCGTCCGTCTAGGTCTCCGTCTTTATGTAGATACATAACTTGACTGCTGCCTAGAGAGCTGAACAAATTTATGTATAATACTTCCAACTTGATATCTAAAAGCTAAATCGCTTTCACATTAATTCACATACACCCCGACGTGAACTTAAGACCGATTTTGGAAAACGTCCTCAAAATGTCTATTACGTTAGTATAGGTACATATGTTATAAGGTGGCATACCAGATTTTTGACAGAAAATTTGTTTAAGAGTGCTTTACTCTTTAAGCTATTTCTTAAACTATTTGGCTTGAAATCAATATCCAAGCAAAATATGTTATATGAGCATTACATTGAAGTTAGTTAGTTTAGTTAGTTAGATAGACTTTTTATTAATTTCATATAATTTTCTGTTTGCTTATGTTTACAAATAGTGTATATTTAGACACTGTATTACCAGATTGACAATTAAGCTATCATAAGGAACATAGTCACTATAAGTTACTTTAATTATTGTTGCTATTTGCGTTCAAAAATTGTTTTCCAAAATACGGGGTCTGTAGCGGATTGCAGTTGTAGCATAGTTGTATAAAACTTCCCATATTAACTTCAGTATGTTGATAACCTCATCTAAGTTCAGCGAAATTATTCCGAAGTATCGCACGGTGCCATGAAATAAAGTTTAACGCAAATAGGTTTTCTCTTAAAATCGAGAGTCATGCTAGACTCGTGCGGGTAAATGCATTAGAGAAATCCAGAAGAACCCCACAGGCGGATCAGTAGAAATGCAGTGAAGTTGGAGAGTTATGATCACTTGTTTTCGGATCATAACCTTGCCAAAATAGGAAGAAGAAGAAGAACAGAAATCCAGAAGAAGATGATTTGGTGGTGCACTTTGTTTCTCCTGACTGTCTTTGGTCAACTATGTAAGACCAATGTACTGGCTGAAAACAATGCACGTCGCTGCGGCGTAGCAGCAGCGTAGTACGTAGAGCTGTCAAATGGTGCGGCGCTACACTCGCAAAATTCTCCCACAATGGTGTAGCGCGTAGTAATGTTAAATAATGTCAGCTGATTAAAATTATGTTTTTCTTTTTGAGTTTTATTGAGATTTGATTATTTTTGTGAGATTATTGTGCTATAACAATACAATAGAAGTAATAAGAAATGGATAAATTTATTTTCCTTTCACGAGCAAAATAAATTTTTCCATGGTGTGCTCTTCCATTTTGACTGTAACGAATATTTAAAATTTATTGTGCTACTGCTGAACTCAGTTCAAGAATCCACCACGAAAACACTATACAGAAAACCAAAACAGTCTTCAACAGTCGTCGATTTCTCAGTCTGTCACTTGGAGCGCTGCACAAGTTATAAGTAAACCAACTTCGTACTACTCTACTGCTACTGCTACACCGCAGCTACCTCATTGTGGGCGCACAACTGAGTTCCCATATATTTTTACTTTGTGACAGGTCGTACTACGCTACTGCTACGCCGCAGCGGCATACATTGTGTTCAGCCAGGTAGTATAGCAAGCTTCAGAATGTAGATCTTGCTGGAACCTTCCTCACAAAGTCAGACAATTTTGTGAGTCAAAATTAATTTAATTTCAACGTTGAGCCCATTGGTCCTAAGACTTTAGGTGTTAGCCGGAACATAACTCCCAAGAGGGCAATACTTTGCAACTTGCAAGCTGGCAACATGGCCTATTGCATAGAACTAGTGTAAGAAAAGTTTTGGACTTTGTGCTTGTTGCTTGAATATTCCTGCGAGGCTTAGCGGTTTCCTTTAATTCCATCGATTCTTCGCTGAACCTCCTATAAGATTCCAGTTTACTTTTTCCTGCATTTATCTCATCTGCTTCCGAACAGGCTAATAGAAGTCCCCGTTGCTTTTTTTCGTGTCTTGAGAGCTCAAACGTTTCCTGAGCTTCAGAAGTTCAGCATTTCACTAGGAAACAGTTTACGTCCAACTTATTGAACAGTATCTAGGCCCGATCAAATCGATATTATGTAAATCTCTGCATTATTATAGCCTACAATGGCACAATAATAACATTTGGCTAGCATGTTTACAATACACATTAACTTCATGTTAACATTACATAACAACTGTTAAAACTCAATTTGTATCCATCTCGTCAATACTCACTTTGGTTCTATGTCATTATTGACTTGGATCACACCACACCCACATGAGAGTGGTACGAGTTCACGATCAAAAGAGACGTCAAAATATTTACTATTTTAGTCGAAACACCTGATCTAAATTCGCATTTAAATGCTAATTAATAAATATATAATTGTTTAGCTTTAAACTCATTCTCGATTTGCTTTTTATAGAAGACGACGCCACATGACCGTTAAATATGTCAAATGTATCTAACGACACTGTTGACAGTCGCCTGTCACCCAGCACGCCAAATTGGAAAATTGACACAAACGCTTGGAAATCTCTACAAAATGGTGAATTTACACCCGGCACGCCTCCATCGAATGGATTTGGAACAAGCCCTGCAATGCGGAGAAATAGTAGCTTTGGAAACCTTATGCCTACTCCCACAAAGGAGTCGAAGGTGAGAGTGATCTACACTGGTGGTACCATTGGCATGGTGAGAAATGAAAACAATGGTGAGTAAAATAAAAATTGTTTAGTTTCACCAGTTTTAATTTTTTTTTTTTCAGTACTCGCACCAATTCCAAATGCGCTCATAAAAATGCTCCGCAAATACCCGAATATGCACGACAAGGCATATGCAGAGAAAAGATTCGGTTCATCAGCTGGAATGGCTCCTCTAGTTCTTCCATATGTCCAAGGCGTTACTAGCCGTGTGGTGTACACTATAACCGAGTACGAGCCACTTCTGGATTCCAGCAATATGACTTCTGATGATTGGGTTCGCATCGCCAAGGATATTCATGTTAGCCACTAGGTTTAAGATCAATGCTAATATTTTAACTGTTTGCTTTCCTCCCTAGCAATCATACGAATTTTTTGACGCATTTGTGGTGCTCCATGGCACCGATACACTCGCTTACACAGCTTCGGCTCTGTCATTTATGTTGGAAAATCTCGGTAAAACAGTTATTATAACCGGTTCACAAATACCGATTTTCGAAACGCGTACAGATGGAAAAGATAATTTCACCACAGCACTGATCATAGCCGGTAACTATGTAATTCCGGAGGTGTGCGTCCTTTTTGGGAATAAGCTAATGCGTGGCAATCGAACCGTAAAAATTAGTTGTGATAATTTGGATGCATTCGACTCTCCAAATTCTGCGCCTCTCGGTCGAATCGGTATTAATTATGAGATCGACTATCGGTTAATATATCGCCCTTGTACGATCAGTCGTTTTGTGGTTCACGCCGAACTGGATGTAAATGTTGGACTACTGCGACTCTTTCCCAGTATAACTAGCTCAACTTTTAGAGCATTTCTAGCACCACCTATGAAGGGTGTTGTTCTACAGTCCTTCGGGTCGGGAAATATTCCGTCTAATCGACAAGATATTTTGGATGAGCTTAAAGCGGCATCGGAACGCGGGGTGATTATTGTAAACTGTACGCAATGTCCAAACGGATCGGTTGCGGAAATATATGACACGGGAAAGGTGTTAAGTGATTTGGGTGTGATACCGGGCTACGATATGACACCAGAAGCTGCTGTCACTAAGTTGTCATATGTCATTGGAAAAACCGATTGGACGCCAGAATTTAAAAAGCAAGTAAGTTGTCTGAAGAACTGAGGAGAAGTATTTGTGTAAAAACTTACTGAACGTAAAATTTTACTTTACGCTTATCAAACGTCAGAGGGCATGAATGATTTTTGGAAAGTATATTGAAAAAATGATTGCCAAGTAATTTTTCGACGTTTGGATTTGACGTTTGTCAAAGGCCAGATGACATAAGTAAATCCTCTGCTTTTTTGTCATTGTTTGAGAACGCGAATGATTTTTTGAAATGTCGATTTTTTAAAATTTAATTTCAGGTGATGCAATCGAACATACGTGGTGAGTTGACATCGGAAAGTCCAGTTATGGAAGAATACGATCTTATCGAAGCTGTAGCAAGATCATTGCATTTATCGTCACCTCAAGAGTTATGTCAGCTGGGCGCAACTCTATTTCCCGCCATGTTAAATGCGGCCGTTGTATCCGGGGATGTTACAAAGGTAAATGAAGGTTCTTATAGAAGTTTTATTATACAATGTATAATCCTTAATCGTTTAGATTAACAATCTTAAGGCATATGGCGCTGATCTCTCTGGAGTGAATCAAGATAATCGTTCAGCACTGCATATTGCTTGTCATGAGGGAAACCTCTCAGTTGTTAATCTGTTGCTAAAGAATGGCGTCTCGGTTCATGGACGTGATCGATATGATCGCACTCCGCTCATAGAGGCTGTATGCACCGATAACCATGAAATTATTAAGCTGCTTCTCAGTTGTGGTGCTCATTTGACGGGTTCATTAAGAGGTATCGGAGAGCAATTGTGTACTGCTGCTGCACGGGGTTCATTATTAAGACTGAAATCTTTTGAGTTGGCTGGAGCTGATTTGGCACAACCAGATCCTTCTGGAAGGACTGCTTTACACGTTGCTGCGGTGCATGGTAACAAAATGATTGTGGAATATCTATTGCGGGTTATTGATGACATAAGTGCAAAAGATTTGTTGGGATTAACTGCCTTGCAATATGCAAAGATGGTTGAAAATCATGAAATTGTGGATTTGCTTAGAAATGTGTCTAAATCTCATCTAGGCGGAGAAATTTGACATGAACTCTTATAAAAATGTAGACAGTTTTTTTATAATTCTTGTCAATCAAGTGAAAACAAATGTTTTCTTTTCTAAAATCTTAAATCAGAAAAATCAGTATTTCTACATCACAGACGACAAAACATCCCCGGAAATCTCAACGTGAACCATACAACCATAAAAATAATCTAAGTAGCAACGATTTTAATTATGATTACAATATATACTATCTATGGTAAACTATAAGAAATTATTTCCATTAAATTGATAGATATGTTTGAATAAAATTGAAAACGATTTTACTGCAGTTTCTTGACTAAATACGATCTGACCGTATGATTTATGTAAAAGGGCGTCGTATAATGCTGGTATGGTTTCAGGAAGCTATTAAATTTTGGGTTTCCTGGAGAAATAAATCGCATCCAAACCCTTTTTTGAATAATAATAACAATAATATGACATTATTTCATAATTATCAAGTATAAAATTACAGAGTTCACAATAATAAGCATTGGCATTTTGCCGTCAGCCGGATTAGAGAAAAAAATTATTGTATACTAAATATAAAGATTTAAAGATTTAAGATTTGAAATTAACGGTATTAAAATAGGATCAATTAAATTCAAAATGCTTCATTCACTATTTGCTGTCAGTATTTACAGGCAGATTTCAGATAGCTGTATAGAACACTCCAGTCTTGGCCTTTTAAGCTAAAGATGACTTTTTCTCCGAAAGTCTATCTTTTCCCCAATGAGCTTGCCTGATTGATTTTCGTATTGGACAGATTCCGATAAAATGATGTACATCTTCCTTCAGCCGCAGGTTAAAGTACACTCTGCATGCTCGACGACTTTATGTGAAACAAAGCTAAGGTTAAGCAGTTCACCTCTTACTTTAAAATAGTTGAAATCATCTGAAGATTGTAGCGGTCGTGGAAATAATTTCTTTCGCCGAGATCATGGTTTAGCACTCTATATATAAGCCTAACTTCACTTTGTTGTGTTTTCTCTCTGAATGTTGCACGAATGGAGTCGTCAATAGCAATTAAAAGCTTTTGCGTGGTATACTTCCAAGATTCTGCATTATATTCTGATATAGGAATGTTATGTTCGCTGCTTAGTCTGGACCATTCATTGAAGAATTGCCTTTTTCTATGCATTGGATGTTGCGCTATGTGGTAGGCGGTATCCGGGGAGTTTCAATATTTTTAAAATATAAAGGAAGTGTAACCTTAGCTTGAAAATGTACAATGGTGAAAAAAAAAGCTCCAGCAACAGCTCCTTAAGTGCCAAGGCCTAGCTTCTCGCAACGAATGGAAGGGACTTACAGTTTAGTGCCGTATCCGAAGGGCCATTTGTTTTGAGAAGCATTTTCGAGACAACAATACTCTCGGATGATTGTCAGACGTTCGCGAGAGGTGGGACCGTGAAAAAACTTTTTGGTGTTTTCTGGGACTCGAACTTGGACCCTCACGCGTACTGATCCGACACACTAACCACTTATGCCACGGCACGCCCACATTTTTTTGATAAAGTATCTCAGTAGTTTTTCTACTTCTTCATATTGATATATACCCCAGACTTGTGCCGCATAGCATATGATTCATTTCATGGACGCTTCGAAAAAAATTTAATTTTGTGCTTGGTGGTTCGTTCTTTTTCCAAAATACCTCTCCAACTACAATTTATCGCCCTTTTCGCTTCTGTAAGTTTTTCTCTTAGATGCTTTATAAATGACAATTGGGGTGTTAAAGTCACTACGAGATACTTATACTCCTTTACCACTTCAAGTTTCTCGTTTTTCCATGTCCATTCTTCATCCCCTGAGTGCCGTCCAACCCCATTACGGAACACCATTATTTTGGATTTGTTTGTATTAACTTTAAGGTTCTATAACCTACAATATTGCTGTAGCCTGTTAATCATTGTTGTTGTAGATTAAGCCAAAATCACAATCACAATCGTCAGCGTAGAGGAGAAGTTTTAGAAGAAGCCTATTAAACACGATTCCACATGGTGAAAATGTTGAGAGATCATTCAGAAATATAGGGAAGAGAAGTGGGCTCATTAGACATTCCTGTTTGACCCCCATCTGAGACCCAAACCAGTTGGACAGGTTATGTCCATCCCATACAGAAGTCCTATTATCGGTATACAGACTTTGAAAGACTTTTAGCATTTTCGTTGACACTCCTAGGTTACTCAGCTTGTAAAAAAACGCTTTCCTGTCAATGGTGTCAAAGGCTGCTTTGAAGTCAATGAAGAATGCGTAGAGTTTTTTTCCCCCGTCCAGATAGGTCCTCGCAATACTTGTTGGCGTGAAGATGTTGTCCGCTGTTGAGTAGCCTTTTCTAAACCCCGCCTGGAACTCGCTCATCAAATCATTTTCACGTACCCATTGAGTCAAACGTTCTAATATAACACCTGTGAATATTTTCATTATCGATTTCATGAATGATATTCGCCTGTAGTTATTGGGATGTACCATGCCTGCTTTTTTGAACAAGGGAATTATTATATTCCTTCTGAAGCTATCCGGCACTTCACCCATGTCGAAAATGTAGTCGTATGCTAATGTAAGTTTTTCTAGGTATTCACTCGAAGCAAATTTGTAGAACTCGTAAGGAATGCGGTCTTCTCCTGGTGCTTTATTTAACTTGCAGCGGTGTAATACTTTGGAGACTTCCCGAAGTGTAATTGCCCGGTCAAGTGAGTCTACCTCTATGTAAGGCATCGCATAATTCATTAGAAACCCGCCACTTGGTGGATTTATTAATTGCTCGAAATGCTAAGCTACTACCGACTTTTTGAGTTGGATACTTCGAGCAAACGTCCATCCATTAAGAGTCCTGATTAAATTCCAAAAAGCGCGACTATCTGTTACAGCCCCGAGTGTCCTCGTCAGCTGATGTATATACCATGACTGTTTATCCCGGCACATGTTTTTAAATACCTTTTTCGGCTCTTGGTACATCCTTTTTGCATAGCTTGAGCCTGTTTCCCTGACTAAACGTAGAAAAGCAAACGATCTTCTCCTAGCTGTCTCACACTCCCGGTCGTACCATATTTGTTGCGTCTGCCAGAATGTTGAGAAGGCGGTGCACCCTCTGTGATGCAAAAACCAAGAATATCCATACAACGGTCAAACTCGAAGTCAGTTCCATTTATAGCATTGAGTATGCGGTTCAGGTTTCTCTAGTAGTCAAAAGAAAAAATTTCCTTCCATTGCAACTTAGGTACTAACCGGGTTCAGGGACGGAAATCATTGCCGATATTTGTATATTTACCGTCACTGATAACGGTAGGTGATCTAAATAGATTGACTCTTTTACGTTATGATCTATTATGAATTCCATCCATTTCCCACGCACACGACGATCGTTGAGCAGTCAGAACCTCTATAAAACGTAAAGTGACCCTGCTCATCGCCCTTAGATCGACCATTTATTAGCGAAAGCCCAGTCGACTCACACATCTCGATGAATTTAAACCTTTCTTTATTCGAATGGTCTTAGTTGAAATTTTTTATGGAGACGTAAAGATGTAAGCGCCTCCCTTCAAGGCACTTACAGACGATCCCACAATTGAGGGTTGTGGGCAAGGTGCGAGATACTCGACCGCTTCCTATGCACATGTCCAGCCCTGTCGCATAAAAGAATGCTCCATCTAGGGTCCCCCTTCCTCGACGACCTCTGCGATCTGGCGTCCTTATACGTCATGAGCATCCATCGCTTTGTCAAAAGCTCCGGTTCATTTTTTTAGTCCCTGAGTGGCCTAATGGTTTTATCCATGGTATCACAAAGGACCTTCACTGGTCTAAGTGTGTCTGCACTCTCGTGTGGACAGCCAACCTAACCTAACCTAACCTAGTTGAAATTTGAACTTACTTTTAACTCCACATGCAGGCCATTCTTACTTTTTGACGACAGGCAGGTCCTATTATTCTTTCAAGCCATTTCTTATCCTAAGGGCCTGCGCGATTTGCATTCGCGTGGTTTCTGCCGTGTCTTTTCGGGTCATAATTCACGTAGAAATTCGAATGACATCATAGAAAACAATAGGCGTTTTTCTTTTTTCGTTCAGAGCAGAGCTCTGAATAGAGCTCGAGCACATCGAGCGTGCTCTGAACGTGCTCTGAACCGAGCGTACTCAGAGCGCTCTGACTTATTTATGAAACACACTTGAGCACTCTGATGTCATTTGATTAGCAATTATAGGTTGAGCTGCTCTGAACGCTCGGTCAAATTATTCAGATCTCATAGAGTGCGCTCTGAGCATACTCTGAACGAAAAAAGAAAAACAAATTCAGAGCTCTGATGTGTCTGAGCTAAGAAAGAAACACAACTTTTTTTTTGACAACTCAGGCTCTGCTCTGAACTAAAAAAGAAAAACGCCTAATAGCAACATGAGCTGAAGGTTAACTAAATATCCCAAGCAAAGGGGGTAGATTGAAATGCTTCCGAAATCGCTTTTCTGCAAATACTTAGGAGTATATTTAAATATTTCATGTAGCCAATTCGTTAAAAAGTTTGGTTTTGATAGGGACTGCGAATGGTCAAGAAAAAAAGTGTTGCTTCACGACGACAATGCACTCGTTCATTCAAGGGCAAATAGCTCAGCAGAAATTGACAGAATTGAACTTCAAAATCCTTCCGCATCCACCGTATTTAGCTTAATACAAAAAACATTCTATTTTTTTTGCATTTATTAGAAATTATTTAAACCAATAGGTATAACTCAAAAAATTATATTTCACAAGTTAGAAATGAACGATGACTGAAGTCAATTGTTACATCAACTTCCTATCACAATCCCTGCGTTTCTATTCTGCCGATGCTGAATTTTCGGAAACCGAATTTTACGCATTCTGCAAGAAACCTATCATTTTATTACAACGCTCCTAAACAAAATTGAATTGAACTGGTTAGCTCTAAAGTCAAAAGTGCCAAGCGATTGATTTAATAAGACAAAAATATAAATAACTAAGAAATAAATAAATAGTAATAATATGTTTGTAATTATAAATATTTCGCGAAGTCAGAAAATTAACATTATCTCGTAAGAGATAATTTGAGGTATGTAATTACCTAGGTCGCTTACGAATATATTTGTCCGGATTAACCCACTAACTCTTATCATTTTAAATATTGCGAAATAAATTGATAACAGGGTATGCATTTAAAAAATCCGCGGATGCAAAATTCAGATAGGCAAAATAAATTCTTGGGTCAATTCATTAACAGATAAGTAGTGCTTTACAGCAAATAAATAAGTTTGTTTTTTAAGAGCTCTGGTCGCTCGGGTTTCACTCGAAAATAGCTCTTAAATATTTTTTGAGGAATGTGAGGTCGCTCTAAAATCGCATGTGGCAGCATATGGAAGCTGTGCTAATCGGCGATTTATCATATTGCGGACGTAAAAGACTAATTTACTTACTTACTTAGGTGGCGTTACAGTTCGGGGTGAACCTGGGCATCAGCCAACAAGCCTCTCCATTTAGCTCGGCCTTTAGCTAATTGCCTCCAGTTGCGTACTCCAAGTTCGTCGAGGTCCCCTTGAACTTGCGCCCGCCACCTACGGCGAGGAGGCCTTCTACTGCGTCGTCCCTGCGGGTTAGATTCGAAGACTCTGAGCGTTGGTGCCCATCCGTTCTACATGTCCTAGCCATCTCAGACGTCCAATACGCAGTTTTTTGACTAGGTCGATGTCGTTGCACAGCTCGTATAGTTCGTGATTGAATCTTCTCCTCCAAAACTCCTCAACGCAAACGGGACTGAATACCTTACGAAGAATTTTTCTCTCGAACCGACCAAGGATATCTTCATCCGCTTTCAATAAATTCCATATTTCAGCGCCATGCAGCAGGACTGGGATGATTTTGGGTCTTATATAGAGTCTCCTTAGTTGTTCGAGATAGGGCTTTACTATTGAATTGCCTTATAAGCCCCAACAAAATAGCGATTGGCAAGAGTTATTCTTTGCTTGATTTCTGTGCTGGTATCATTGTCAGAATTAATAGCAAGTAGATAAAGTAGATAAAGTTCCTTACTACCTCGAAGTTATAGCTGCCCACTGTGACGTTCTGTCCAATTCGTCGGTGTTGATTGTCCCTTCTTGTTGACAGCATAAACTTGGTTTTGCCCTCGTTTATCGCTAAACCCATTTTGGCTGCTTCTGCTTCAATTCTTGCGAACCCGCCGGCGACAGCCCGCTGAGTTCTTTCAATAATATCAATATCATCGACGTATGCCAGCAGTTATACGGACTTTTGATAGATTGTGCCTCTGGTGTTGGCTTGTGAGTTCCGCACAATCCGTTCAAGTATTATAGAATATTAAAGAAGTCACATAACAGCGCATCACCTTGTATAAGACCTTTTTTAACATCAAAGGCCTTGGTGAGGTCATTACCGACCTTGATGGAGCAGCGAGCGTTTTCCATCTTCATTCTGCACAGACGAACAAGTTTGGCAGGGATGTCAAAACTAGACATGGCTCTATATAGCGCTTCTCTATAGATGTATCGATTTGGACTTCTTTGGTTTTCTCCGACATCTGTCAAAGTGTGAAGATTTGATCGATGGTGAACTTTTCTGGCCTGAAACCGCACAGTTAGATGCCAATCAGGCTGTTCATGGAAGGTTCCAGGCGTTCACACAATATCGCAGAAAAGATCTTATATGCAATGTTAAGGAGACTGATGTCTCTATAATTGGCCCGGCTAAGGGGGTCTCCTTTCTTGTGGATCGGGCAAACGATGCTAAAATTCCATTCACCAGGCATACACTCGTCTGACCAAATCTTAAAGATAAGTTGGTGTATGCTCTCTACCAGTTCATCATCAGCCGCATTGAAAAGTTCAGCTGGTAAACCGTCAGGTCCAGCAGCCCTGTTGGATTTTAACTTGGATATTGCTATCCTCACTTCGCTTTAGTCAGGTGGATGGACATTTTGACAATCATCATCTATGTTGAATGGGTAATTCTGCCTGACAGCGGGATGTTGATCTTCGTCGCCGTTTTACAGTCTGCAGAAGTAGTTTTTCCATATTCTCAGCACCGACTGTGATTCTACTACGAGGTTTCCATTTTCATCTTTACAGGTCTCTGTACGGGTCTTGCTTCTCTAATACGTTTTTTTACCTTTTGCTAAAACTTCCGTATATTGCTTCTGGAGTATAAGCTCTCAACATTCTCGATCGCGCGCTTTTGATAGAAGCCGATGTTCTTCCCGTTTCTTTTGTTCGTAGAGCTCACGAACAGCTCTCGTTTTCCGTTGCAGCGCCGCCTTATATGCATCTTGTTTTGCTGCATGCACTCGCCGGCATTCTTCGTCAAACCAGGGGTTTTGCGGCAAAACCCAGCACATCAGTTGCGGCGTTTCTGATGGCGTGTTGGCAGCGTTGCCAGTCTTCGGCACTTGGTGCTGGCGGCATAAGGGTGATTACGAGATTTCGGGAGCGAAGACTCTGGCTGTCTCTTGCGATTGTAGGTTTTCGACGTTAAATTTGTTCACAGTGATTGTTCTTTGTTGTATCGCTCGGGATATCCACATTCGTACCTTGGCTACAACAAGGTAATGATCCGAGCCTATGTTGGCCGCTCGGAAGGTCTGGACATCCAGAATACTGGAGGCATTTCTTGCGTCGATTTCAATATGATCAATTTGGTTGATCGTTATATGACCATATTGAGATGAGGAAACCATATGCTTGTTATAATGACGTTTCGGTCCATAGCAAAATCAGTTAGCCTTAGTCAGTTGTCAGGCGTGGTATCCTGTAGGCTATGTTTACCGACTGCCCTACCAAAAAACTTAGTTTGTTTTTATGTTTCAGAAAATATCCGGGTAAATTCAACATCTCAAAGTTGTCAAAAGCAAATCGGTAGAAAATTTTTTTCAAAAATATATATCAAGAGCAAAAACTGCTGTAATCGCAAATTTCAAGTAAATTTAGCAGATGAATGGGTTGATTTGGGATACTTTCAATAACAATAGGATCTGTAAAAGCAACGGAGAGTTTGTTGATCTTATCGAAATACATTTACCGCCAAAATAAAATTTCAACTTATTTTTTAGTTGCTTTTACTGATTTCAGTTTCAATCGTGTAGCTCTAGTCCTGTAATGTACAAGAACTTTGTTGATTCTAGCGATTTTCTTTCGTGACAGTAGTTGAATCAGCAAAATCTACAGATATTTCAGTTGTTTTTGCCGAAGTATCTGTAAGACTCTTATCAGATCACCGATAAATTCAACAGATTGGTGGTTGATTTAACAATTAAGCAAAATCGTAAATTCAACATTTTATCCTATTACCTGAAAATCAAGACGGGAAATCCTTAAATTGACTGTCGTTTCGGTAGTTCCAACAACTTCATTTTCTCCGTTTAACTGGGGAGATTTTTTGTTATTTTTGTCTTTTGCTTCTGATTTACATAATTTTTTTTCCCGACTACTGATGTCATAGGCATATCAATCATCCAACAGAGCGAACAATTTTCCCAGCCATATGACCAAGGTACTGCCAATGTTATGCCTTCGCAGTAGTGTTCGTACAAGCTTTCGCAATTGATCGGACTGACTTTATATATTTCATTAGAAATAAATAAATGCTTGCTGACATCGGGACTTGAACTATGAACCATTCGCGTGGCAATTGGCCACGTTACCACTGCACCATTACCATTACCACTCCCAATTCCTATTTTGCCATTAAAATCGCCCAAACTGATTTTAACGTCGTATTTAGGTCATTGCTCGTATGTTTTGTCGAGGAGCTCCTAGAAACAATTTTCCGTGGCATGGTCCTTTTGTTCCGTGGGGGCATGAGCACATATCAGGCTTACGTTAGCGAACTTAGCCTTGATTCGGATAGTCATAATACGCTTGCTCACGTGTCGGAAGCTTAAGACTTCTTGCCTAAGTCTGCCACGTAGCAAATACGCATCCGAATAAGCGCTGCTTGTTTCTGTAGCAATCGCCGCAGTAAGTGTCATAGTTTTTCATCCTTTTTTTGCCCGGCCCATCCCATCGAATTTCCTGCATGGCGGGTATATCCGCTTAATAGCATCCTAGGGCCTCTGCTAATTGTTCGGCTGCACGTGGCATGTTAAGGATCCGAACATTCCACATACAGATCCGAAGGTTGTTGTTCTTATTTCGATTGCTGGGGTCGTCATCAGTTGAGTCATCCTTATCCGAGACTTGTGGTTGTTCAGAACCATTGTTCTTTTTGTGTTAATGAAGTTACCCCGACGGCAGAATCTCCAACCTGGAGGGCCAGTGCCTTGTGTTGTACTCCTAGGACGCGGGCCGGGTAAACCAGTACCAGTAGTCCACTACGGGAGTGTGAGCGTTGCCGTTGGCCCATTAAGGGGCTCCTCTGTCACCATCTCTATTCCAAGGCCCTGAGTAACATTGGAAATTCTTTATCGACCTGTGATTCGAATATGTGGAAGCATCTCACGCAAAGTGTTCATTAAGTCTAACTGGAACTGTAAACGCCACCGTTGAATCCGTCTAGGGAAATCATCCGCATCCGTCTGGAACAAGAAAAAGCACTCTTCCCCCGTCTCTCATCTGCTCCCGCCAAAAATCCTCCAAATGGGGTTGGTTACCCATTTCTTGAATCAAGGTACTGGGCACTCAGCGGTCACTACGTGGAGGTTGAGAGTAGGAGTTAGCAAGCCTCATGTAAGTGAAAACGCTTGTGTTCTCATATGATCGCATGCACTACCGTTTGACCACGAAAAAAAGACAAATTTCTTGTTGTAAATTATGTTTGAATTAATAATAATCTACTTGTTACCCAATAAACTAACACTGCAAGTATGGAAATAAAGTTCAGAGCGAAAAATGAATTCATATTGGGAAGTGCTCCAATGTTTTTGAGGACGGAAAACCCAGTTTTTTTGTCACATACTCGTATAATTTGTCAAAAAACCTGAGTCAACCCTGGGGCGGATCTTTAAAAAGAACTAATGAGAAACTTGAGTGGGTGACGGGGCGCAGTGGTTAGTGTGTCGGACCACTGTGCGTGGGGTTCAATCTTCGAATCCCAGAAAACACCAAACGCTTTTCACGGTCCCACCACTCGCGAACATTTAACAAACATCCGAGAGCATTGTTGTCACGAAAAAACTTCTTAAAAGTAAAATAAAAATTGCCCTTTGGATACGGCATAAAACTGAACCCTCTAGTAAGACATACATAAGTTCCAAATTGAATTACGGGCTTATGTCCCACCCCATCGAAAGTGAGGCATAAGTAGACAATATTGTGAAGATTTTTTTTCTCAATATTTTCGTATTTTAATGAATATACTAATAATAATAGTTATTGTCGAGATTTTTTTTTTTTGCCGAAGATGGGACATACATAAGTCCACAATGAATAAACAGTGCAATGTATATCGGGGGCATGCTGTCCCCTGATTGGGGTCACTGTTGAATTTGGAGTAGGTGTGATTATGGACTTATGTCGCTGCGCCATAAAACTATAGGCCCGTTCCATTCGGGCAAAACATATAACACACACAACAAGAGTGGTTGCGAGAAGCTAGGCCTAGGCCCTTCATCGGTTGTTGCGCCAAATATTTAAGTAGGCATTTAATGAGAAACTTCCAATTATAAATTGCGTCTCATCTGCTGGCTCTCATTAAGGTCGTTGTCCAGCGCCACTGTATCACATGTTTATAATTAGAGTAAAATATGTAAAAGAAATGTTTGTGTACCCTATCTCATACGGTATTTTAAGTTCTACACCTATGCAGCTTATAGCGTAGACAACGAATGGATGTTGTACATAGAGTCGTAGACCGGATGTATTTTAAATCACCAGTACAATTGAGACATGTCTGTTCGTACGTCTGTATTTCCACAGTGTAAGACTACTGGCTGATACGAGTATATGTATAAAGGCAAGTGGCTAATTGGACATGTTCGGATTTCTTTTATCTTAGCCGGAAGTTTCTTTTTTCAGAGGGTGGAAATAAATTTTACCCTGTGCTTTTTTATTATATTTTACTTAAAACTTACATCCAAAGTTTAAAAAAAAGAAAATTGTGATTTGACACAATGCTTTAACAGCACTATATTTTCAGTGAAATTATACGTTTGGAAAGTTAGATAAAAATACTACCTAGTGCGTATCTAACAATCAAACGTTCATAAATGATAATTTCTAACGAGTAGTTGCAAACACGATGACTAAGTCGACCCTACATTTTTTTGACAACTCTCAAATGTGTCAAAAAACATTGTAGCTGCCATTCGGACAGTTTGACAATAGGTCTATTCGCGTACACAATCTAAAGCGATTTAGTGTGCATGAAGGTGATCTATAGTGCTCGAAGTGTATTCGTGCGAACATGACAGATAAATAGAAAAATTGATGAGTAACGAGTAGCACGTATTTTCTCTCTGCATGTGGTCGAAGAATTTTGCTGGCATGAATGTACAAACTGACAAGTGGAATCAGCTGATAGCTAAGAGTCGAAAAGTTCTTGATTCCATTTCAAATATTCAAAAGTCAAAAAAAAAAAAAAAAAATGGGAGCAAAGTATCTTCAAGAACGTGCTGTGATGTGTGAATGTTCTCCAAAAACACTTCTTTTTAACTTTAAGACAAAAAAAAAAAAAAAAAAATTAATCTCTTGATTTCCACACGAGTTTATTTGTTCATTATGTTTTTTTAATGACAGTTAGCTCGAAATGGCTCGACATGGCTCGTTTTTCATTCGAGTATTTTTGCTAAGACTTTCCTTTCTCTGAGAGTCTTCACTCTCAGCATATCATAATTTGACAGCTCATTAGTTTTTGGTTCGGAAATAACGCGAACGCACCTATACATATTTTCCACTCTGAACTTATGTTTTATATTCGCAGCCTTGGTTTATTAAATACCAAGCAGATTATTATTAATTTAAATATAATTCAAAATAACAAATCAGTTTATTATTTCGTGATATGCAGAATAAATGATAACCACAAATGCCATATATCGTTTTGACAGCTCCAGTTAGTTAGTTTTTAGTTTTTATTGACTAAGTATTTTCAAGAAGGCAAGGGGGTGGCAATGCTGTAGTGGTAACGTCGTCAATTGCCACGCTAATGTTTCATGGTTCAAATCTTGATGTCAGCAAGCATGACATCATATATAAATATTGTTACGCGAGCCCAGAAACATAAACCGCACAACCAAGAAACATCGCGAAAGTCGTAGAAATTGTCAACGAGAAGGCACTAGAAATTGCCAGACTTTTGACAACAAAGTTCCAGCGGCGAAGTGGAAATCTGGAAATTCGCCTGGAAAGCCGGAGCCAAATATAAAAGAAGGTAGGCAGAAACCAAGGTTGGAGTTCTTGGTTGGCAGCAGTGACAGTGATCACTAGAGACGCGCAGTTCTCAAGCAAAAAAAAAGAAAATTGTACTAGATTTATTTTTTATATTTAAAGTAAATTTAGTCAAAAACATTTTTAAATAAAAAATTACCCTCTCGGGAACCAGATATATTCGGTTATTTTTGTCTCCATCATCCTTTGCAGCCTTGAAGTATTCGGCTTGATTGGCGATTTTTGTTACAATATCATTTGCGAAAGCTTGTGTGAACACTACTGCGAAGGCATAACACTGGCAGTAGTTTGGTAATGCGGCTGGAAAAATTGTTCGCTCTGTTGATGGTGATTTGCCCTTGACATTGGTTATCGGGAAAAAAAGTACTGTGAATCAGAAGCAAAGACAAAAAATGACAAAAATCTCCCCAGCTTTTTGGACGCCACCCCCGGAAAATCTCTGAAGCATAAACCACTTAGCTTCAAGAACCACTACACCAAAATCTTTTTCTCTCTCTCCCTATCTATCCTTTTCAACGCCCGCACTGTGTGTAAACATGTTAAAGGTATTCATAGCCCTTTGAGTGTTCGCAAATTATATATAAAAAAAAAAGAATACATTTATTACAAAAATTATAAATCTTATAAAGTGGATTGGCTTTGTGCCGTTTACCAGATTGACATTTACAATTGTACGAGTACATATATGAAAAGAAGAGAGAATATTTTAAAATGAAGTAGATAGTTTTTATGTGATCTCTTAAAACTCTTCATCAATAATGCATCTCCTGTAATGTAATGCGTTCGCAGCATATTTATAAAGTACTTCCCAACGGCGTTCACCGTTCAAAATTAGCTCCAGTTTTCCTAAAGAAAGAAAAATGTCGGTTGACTTCATAAAGATTTCAGAGCCACCCCAGTTTCACAAAAAATGGTTCAGAGAGAGAAAACCTAGCGACCTGAGCTTTCAAAAACAGACCTATTGAGTTCAACAAATCCCATAGTAAATTATAATTCTTAAATCACATCTGTCACATCTCATACAAAAGAAAGCAGAGTTACATGAATTATAACTGTTTTAATTTAGATTTCAAGTTAAGGTAAAAACAATTGCTGAAATTCATTAACAGAATAATTAATTTTTTTTTTAATTTTTTGTTCGACTTAGCATAACAAAGAGAAATAACGTTAATCAGATAAGTATTCCTACTGTTTACATCTCGAATAGTTCAATTACATAGTTGGTTGTTGACGAAATTATTGAAAAAGGCAAAAGACGCGAATTCGTAAAAGAATATAATTAAATCAATTTATAGACAAGAATACATAACATTAAATAAACTATAAAAATGATAGCATGACTAATTACATTCATAACACTACGGACGTTGCCCACAGGTTGTCCGAGTGGAGATAACCTTTTGTAGCGCCTGGTTATGCTTTGCAAATATTTTTCAAAATCTCTGTTGCGTTGTAGATCTAGGGAATTTATTCCAAATCACATGGGCTCTTTATACATATCTGCTAGCGCAAGCTGACCTAATTTTAATGCTGCTATGCTTTGATTATTTTTATAAGCTGATGACCGTGAGTATTTTTATTATTTTGGGCAGAGAGAAACAACAGCAGGTGTTGTAATTTACAATAGTTCTTACAAGTCTAGATTCAGCCCTATTTAAATTGTCTTAGACCCGAAAAAAGGTAATTTGGTTCATCATGGTATTTTCAGCCGGTAATCTAGCTTTAAGCTCTATCCTTAAGTCCTTAATTAGCTGAGCTATAATATACTGTATTCTAAGAGCTGCGAGTAAGATATGTATGATGTTCACTTCCATGTTGTCAAAAGAGAAATTTTATTTTCCTCCTCTAAATTCTCTTTTAACAGCATTCATGACTCACTCTTCTAAATAGTTTCTAGATCATCATTAGTACCACATTAGTCCAAAAAAGAACGAGTGCTTGTGCTACCCATTCTCTGATCCAATCAGGCCTATTCCAGAACAGTGCTTCTCAAGTGCGAAAAGTTTCAATATCTGGGATCTATGATCAATAGCGAAGCAACCTGTAAAGACGACATCAATCATCACGTAAGTGTAGGGTGGATGAAATGGGGGCAAATCTCCGCTTTCTTCTGTGACCGAACAATTCACCCTAAGTTGAAAGGAAGGCTCTACACCACAGTTGAGCGTCCAGCGCTCACATACGAGTACGGTTCACAATTTGGAAAATGTACAAAAAGTACGAGATTAAATTGACGGCAGATGAGATGAAGATGCTTTGCATAAGAGTAGCAGTAACAAAGTTTGAAGGTCCATGCAGGTATATATATTCAAGGCTACCGTGAATAAAATTCCCCCCGACATGTTTCCCTTTTTCGAAAAATAGGTATCGGCAATGAATTTCGAACGAGGGAAAAAGTTTCCCCCGGAAAAAGTTGGTATCGTGAACAAAATTTCCCCCGGAATTTCAACGCGATTTCCCCCGGAATTTTTCCTCATCAATTTGCTGGAGGAATCCAAAACAAAAGCAGCAATTCATGGATAGCGTTACCTTTTTTATGCCAATTTTGTTGTTTTTTTTAAGCGGAAAGTTAAAATACAGACGTCACGGGTTTGATGTGCCAACCAACCGCAAAGGACGTGCCATTTTAAAAGTAAAAAGGTTGATTGCTTTTATTTAAAAACACTAAAATAAACATTTACTTATTTGAATTAAGTTTAACTTTACTATTCCTAAAACGAAAATAGAAAACACTAAAATGGTACTGGAGGAGACTATTTCAGGGAATACAGAATTTCCTATTTGGAAGAAGCCATAATTGAGATACATATGTTGCATGAGTGAATCAGTAAAATGTTTACCAAATAAAATAGGTCACGATGGATGATCCGATGATCGAGAGGCCACTTAACGTCTTCTGCTAGTAAAATGAAGGGATATTGAACCTTCAAAAGATCCATCGCAACTGAAAGTGCACATAATAAGGAGTGTATACCAACCATTCTAAAAGTATAATCTCGCCCAGGGGTGGAGCTACAGACGTTGCAATAACGTCACAGCTCCTTGACTGTACTTGCAGCGGCTGTGATAGCTTCAAAACATTGAACTTGCCTATTTAACTCCTGGTTATGAATTTTTGTTCATTTTTATCTCATCAGTCTTACTCCCCGGCTAGCAATGCAAATTCTAATCTACGCATTTTATACATGAATTTTGTTTTAATCTGGAATAAATCGAACACTTTCAATACCAAACTTACGATAAATAAAATCCCCGTCTTACTACTTACCAAAATAAACACAATTTTCTCACTGAAAACAGATATTTGTACAAATGTGTGATTAAAAAATAAATAAAAACAGGGGTGATTGACAACTGTCAAAACATTCGAACAAAACTTCGAAAATATTTTGCTGATTCCGGGGGAAATAAATTTCGATGGAAAATCACGATAGGAGGAATATTTTCCAGGGAACAAAAATGTTCGGGCGGAATTTTGTTTCCCCCGGAATTGCCGATAGCCCTGATTGTTCAAAGAAGAGACCAATTAAGCCCCGTGAAAAAGCCATTATCAATTAACGTTCCAAAGATAACGCGAAAGAAAGGCAGGCCTTTAAACTCCTGGATCACATAAATGTAACGACATCAGTATTTTATTTGCCTCAGCAACGAAATGATCCAAAATCGGGAGGCCTGCCGATATTTTCTGAGGTCAAACAGGCCAACCCTACAGGCGGATCAGTAGAAATGCAGTGAGAGCGTTGAACAATCGATGAAACAAATCCACTTCCGAACTCGTACAGTCGCAAGAGTACTTCATGATCTTAAAATATATCTGTCGGTCTAGATGGTATCTCACTCAATGTTTTGAAGAGGGGTTCTTTCTCGCTGGCAAAACTGCATAAGCTTTCTCATCAATCCTACTCGTCTGAGCTCTTTCCGGGTACATGGAACAGCATTTGTCCAGCCCTTCCCTAAGAAAGGCGAATCTTCTCCTCCTTTCAGATATCGATTCATTGCAATAATAAATGAAGGCGAACCCCACAGGCGGATCAGTAGAAATGCGGTGAAGTGGGAGGGTTGTGATCCCTTGTTTTCGGATCATAGCCTCGCTGATAAAAGGAAGAAGATTCATTGCAATAACGTCCGTTCGGTGATAAATCATCAGGTTGTGAAATATCTTGAATAACGAAAACTTCTTAATATCGGCAGGACGGTTTTCGAAGCAACAGGTCCATGGTGATCTGATGGCTTATATCACCGAAAAATGAAAACAATCTTAACATAAGTTTGGAAAAACTAAGATCGCACTGACGAAGTTTGGGATCAAGCTTTTTTGTCGAAAATGCATGCATATGGATTCGACGAAACTCTTCTTTCATGGATTAGAAATTGCCTTTCAATGTAGGTTGTTTTGAACGGTTTTAAATCAGCACTTTACCAAACAAATGCTGAGATGCCGTCTGCTTGGCAGCGGCAGGCTTTTTAGGGCCGTCTGCTTGGCAGCGACTGGGTTTTTAGGGCCGTCTACTTGGCAGCAGCTGCTGAAGGCAGCTACTTGGCAGCACCTACTGAAGGCAGGTACTTGACAGCAAATGTCTCGCAATTACTCCTAAGAGTGCGGCTCCTCCAAATTGAGGTAATAAATTGACCGGCAACGGCTGTTCCTGGAAGAGGATGAACCCAAATGTTACGATCGGGACGGTAGCTACTTGCCAGTACCTGCTGAAGGCAGGTACTTGACAGTAAATTACCCCTAAGAGTAGGGATCCTCCAACGTGAGGTAATAAATTGACCGGCAACGGCTGTTCCTGAAAGAGAATGAGCCCAAATATTACGATCGGAGCGGCTGAGGTCAACAGCAGGTCCGATATATCGTCTAAGGCGCTAGACAGACGAGACGATGGCAAAAATTGTGTGGTGTAACCACGCTAAGAGAGTTGGTCACGATACACCAGATTGGTATCCACCAGTGAGGAACTCTGACTTCTTCGCCGGCAGTGGTTTGCCTTATGAAAATCCATGTAAGCATTGAGTGCAAATTCTACGACTCAATGCAAAATTTCTCTTCATTCGGCGCTCGCCTCTCCATGTAGCACATAGCCATTCCACTTAGTCACACGTACAGCGTTGTCACTTTTGCTACATATGTAGCAAAACTGCTACATTTTGGAGTGCCTTGCTACATGTTACATCTTTCCCTCATTATGCTACATATTTCTGAAGTGTGTACCTAATTTTTTATTTGTTTTTGATTTCTCTTCTTTTCTTCATCTTCTTCCTTTTTCAGCGAGGTTATGGTCCGAAAACAAGGGATCATAACCCTTCCACTTCACCGCATTTCTACTGATCCGTCTGTGGGGTTCGCCTATTTGACCTCAGAAAATATCGGCAGACCTGTCGATTTCGGATCACTTGGTTACTGAGGCCAATGAAATGTCGATGTCGTCGCACTTGTGTGATCCAGTCGTTTATAGGCCTCCTTCTCCTCCCTCGCGATGTCTTTGGAACATTAATTGATATTGCCGTTTTAACAGGGTTCAAATCATCTCTTCTCTGAACGTGGCAATACCAGCTGAGCACGTTGCGCTCTATCTTTTATACGATGGCTTCCACGGATCTTCGAACTTCTTATTCGATCCTTCTGTCATGCGAAGCATTTTCATCTCAGCTGCCGTTAATTTACTCTAATACTTTTTGTACATCGTCCAACATCGTGAACCATATGTGAGCGCTGGATGCACAACTGCAGTGTAGACCTTTCCTTTGATGTCTTCATCACAGGTTGCTTTGCTCTTGATTATAGATCCCAGCTATTTTATTTCTTCGCACTTGGGAAGCACTGTTCCATTCAAATAAATGTCTATAATAGGCCTGAGTAGATCAGAGAACGGGCAGCACAAGTACTCTGTCTTTTGTGAACTAATGCGATACCCATTTCCCTCCAAAACCTCCACCCACACATCAAGAGCTCGTTGCAGGGATGTAGGATCCTCACTTTTGATGGCTCCATCGTCAGAAAAAAAATAATTGATGTACCTTAGCGTCCGTCACTTTACTTTCAAGCAAATACTCAAGGACTGTAATAAAGAGCAGAGGACTTAAAAGAGGGGCATCTTACTCTAGTCTTTGCTCTTTCATATACATGTCCATGATCATCTGATCATCTTTCTGGAAACCCTCAATGTCTTAGCGCCACCCATATCAGATCTCGTGGTGCCAGTGTTGTAAATTGCATCAAAACTATATATGCCCATTTGAATTGTCAGGGGCATACATTATTGCGGCATGTAACAACACATTAGCTGTTTTTGGAAGCCGTAATAAATAGAGTGTTAGAACAATAGAGTTACTTGTTTCACTATTTTACATTGGCATCATTTGAGGACGAAAATGAAAAGCTTATTAGCGATTTTTTTTTTAATTGAATTGAATTGAAAATAAAGAAGTAACAAATTTATTAATCGAAATATATAAAAATTTTATTAAGCCTCAATATTAAAATATAGATATCGATTTAAAAATAATTTTTATTATTTACAATCGGTAATTGCTATACCAGTATGCAATTTGAAGTATGTGTACAATCATCTAAAATAAACTCATACTTAATAGATATTGTAAAGTCAAATGCAATAAAAGTTTATATTGAATTATGCAAGCAGCTACATCAAAGATTTGATTTAAAAAACTCTAAGACACGAATAGTTAGGTACTTAGATCCTTGACTAATTAAATGCTAAATTTCTGTTGACTTCCCCACAGCACTGCTTGCGCTGAACGAAAGTTTTCTGAGGAGTTGTCAAGGTTTTGTTTAAATTTAAAATTTCTCGATTGCAAATACATTCAAATTAAGTTTCAAATTTTTTTCATTTAATTTTTCGTTTTATTAATGAATTCCTACTATTATTTATTTAATGTTATAGATTTGTGATTTATAAATGAATTTATCATTTTTCTTTTATGTTAACTTCTTTATGTTAATGGCTTTTCTTATGTTATTTGTTATTTAATGTTTAAACTGAATGCTATCTGTAATAACGAAAAAATAAAGAAAATTAACAAAAAATTTTCCTATGCTACATTTTTTTTTAAAATGCTACATTCTTATTGTCAGTATGCTACATTGCTCTGGATAGAAGTGGTAACGCTGCACACGTATATTCCAGCTCTCCATACTACTACCATACTACCCATCACAGTGTGTCTGACAGTAAATCCCGAGTATCCCCTCTTTCGGCGTATAAACCTACCCATAGTGTACATCGTAGACAAAGTGTAGTAGGCGGTGCTCAGTAACTATTCCGAGTTCTCTCTCTTCTTATTATAGAGTGGCGTGATCTCACGCACAGGGGGGTTGGTCGATAAGAAAAGGTTAATGAGATTCTGGTGCGGAGAAAAGTTATACACTAGTTATATGTGGTCGTTTGGGCGAAGTCTTTTTCCATGGTTAATGGAGTGGCGATCTCATTTATAGTGGAGTCGGTCGAAAACGAAAAGGTTAATCAGTTTCTGGTACAGCTAATTATGTGTGGGTGCCGTTTAGGCGTTATGCGGACCTGAAGAAAGAATAATTAGCCCCGGGTATAGCTGGCCCGGCGATGGTGAGTGTGTGAAGTGTAACGCTTCGTTACAAGCCAGTGGACTATATTTGGTTGAAGACCCCATTTAGGATCTATATCTTTCTTACAGGTCTATATGGCGATTTCTTGGATCGGTCCAGAATGTTCCGTTCCCAGTTAAGTTTACTATCAAGAGTTAACCCTAAGTATTTTGCTGTGTTTGTAAAGGTGAGTTCCGTCTTTCTAAGCTTAGGAGGAGCTATGATCGGGATTTTGTATTTCCTAGTAAAAAGTACTAGTTCAGTTTTGGAGGGATTTACTCGTACGTTAAGCCCAACGCTGTCCGTCCATTTCGCTAATAAATTTAGCGCCGAATTCATTAGATCTCTTAGGGTTTGGGGGAATTTACCTGAAATGGCTATGGCGATGTCGTCAGCATATGCTACCACTTTATAGCCTTTATTTTCTAGTGAAGTGAATAGCTTATTCACTACTAATATCCAAAGTAGCGGAGAGAGAACATCCCCCTGGGGTGTACCTATGTGCGCTAACCTTTTGGTTGAGCAGTACCCGAGCTCGGACAGAATTTGTCTGCTGTTAAGCATTCGCTCTATGCGTAAGCAGCAATCAACCTCCAGGTCAGCGAGCGCTTTTATGATGGATTCTGTATTGACGTTATTAAAGGCGCCTTCTATGTCAAGGAAAGACACCATAGTATACTCTTTAACGAGAGATTTTTCAATCGTGCCTACTAACGAGTGTACAGCTGTTTCCACTGAAAAGCCTTTCCGGCAAGCTTGCTGGGAGTTGGATAAGGAGTTACACAAGTGAAAGTCATGCTAATCTTCAACAGCTCACACACCAGCTCACACTTAGATTCTTCAAGACTAAGTCAAGATGTTCAAAAGGTGGTGGCGGAAAGGCCCAAAGCCAATGCTCATATCCCAAAGGAGGCTACTGGCGTCGGTGTACCTTGTCCTCCGCAAAAAAAAAAAAAAATCGCATTCTAAGTTGGTGGTTGTGCTAAAAGAACAGTTTTTTTTATTGTATTTAATGGCAAAGGTGATCTGATATTTCGCTGTTAAACTACGTAAACCATTCCACATGGATTATGATGGACAACTTTCCTGTCCACCAGAGCACGATAAAGTGAAGATATTGGTGGATCTTAGATATCTCATAAAAATCGACCATTTTTTATTTTTTGTCGATTTCAAGACTACGGAAAACAGCTCTATGGAGATGACTATAAAAAGTCAAGATCTTCTGAGTCTGCAAAATAAAGATGGAATATGTTTGCTGCTACATCATGACCTATGACAAGGTTATAAGAAGGGGATGCACGGTCATCCTTGAGGTATTTAGAGACGTAGTTACGTGTGCTCCCTTATAACATCGAGCTGTACGGCACCAGCGCACAGATCAAGCGAATATTACGCATGCAAATTGCTTTTTCTTTGAGCTAAGAAGGCAATCAAATAACAAAAGACACTAATTAGTCTAGCACTTTTCAATACTATCAACTTCGGTATGTGCAGCTGGAGGCAGTAGTCGATAAAGTAAATTAAAACCGAGTGAGGAATATCTTTATCAATGTAAGTAAAACACGCAATTCCTTCCATCAAAATAATATTTATTACCAAAAATAATAGTTGGTAGGAACTCATTTGTCACATACAACTGCTTTCTTACTTCCCATTGACAAGGACATTAGTTCTTTGCATACTCCTGGCATAGCCTAATACCAGCTGCTGCCATAATTTTCTCATCGATTTCCACATGAAGTTGAATAAGTAAAGTTGAAGGGAATGCACATTTTATAAAAAAAAATTCAAGACCAAATATCCCAAGATTCCGCCACACTTTTCCGCCATAAATGCGACTAATGCAAGCGATAAACCAATTCCTAAACAAGTCCAAGCAAACCGCAAGTGGTGCAGTGTTAAAGAAACCAATAAACTGTTACTCGAAGGCCTTTCAAGAACTAGACCAGCTTCATATCCTTGCTCTACAGCATCGCGAGTCCATTTCTGCATCAAACCCGTATCCGCAACCTGGATAATACATTTGTCTAAGATCTCCTTAAACAGCGAATGCTTAGGTAATACAAATATCAGATAATAATCCGCTAAACTATCACTAATCATATGGAATTTTGGTTTGGTGATTGTCATCTGCAAGTCGATGAGGAACTCAGCTCTATCCATACCCATAGCATAGGCAAAACTTGTATTTTTCATTGAATCTCTTTCGCGGATAATAACTTCCATATCAGCTATTACCACAATTTTCTCAAGGCCTTTCGCATGAAGTTGCGGATCTGCAATTGACTCCCATTCGTAATCAGCCATCATTACGGGTACATTGTTATCAATTAAAGCACGTACCGTCTCGTATTGTTTGACTTTTATAAAAACTGTCAAAAACGATGTCAAATATATAAAATAAAAGTTCCCAAGGATAAATGTAAAAATTAAAACTTGACAATGAAATCGGTAAGCATTGCTGATCCGCTTCTCCGAAGGCATAGAGAGGAATTTTAAAAATGTTCGACTGATATAGAACCACAAATTAATAGGTACGTCGGCATAAAAGTCCTTCAAAATATCCATCATTACAATGTAGACTATGGTTAGTCCAATGAATATCCATACCATTCCAGTGAACGGTGTTACAAAGTACTGGTAAGAATCCACATAACCATTGATTGGTACCAAAATCGTCCAAGGTAACAGTCTTAAAGGGTAACTCATATCAAGTCCTTCGACTGGACCATAGATGTTTAGGCTGATGTCGACTTCGTCATTAGTAATTGCATCCAGCACTCCCGGTATATTTAGTTGTGATGAGTTGTTAATGAAAATTTCTGTAAAGCTTCCATTGTGCCTCTGCAAAAGACCGAGAAATAGTTGTCCAACGTATCCTCCAATTGTCCAACGGTCCTGTTTGTCTTTGTACCAGAAAGCTCTGGAAATGTCTGTCTGAATTGTGGTGCGAATACTGTAGCCATTTAAATCTGCAAATGCATTGGGAAGGGGGCCTTCCTTATCGAACTCTTGAACAGAAACGTCTGCATAAGGAAAGTACGCGAATGGAATGGATTCAGTAATCCCGAAGATTCTCGTAAATTTTTTATCGTGAAAATACTGAAAGTACTCCTCGAGTACTTCAAGGCTGCATGTGATAACGACGACAAACTTTCGAACTTGTAGGCGAAGAATAAACTCTTCGATAACATTACCCGATAACCGATCTACTTGTACCACTAAAATAGTAGTCTCATTAAATGATTGGGTTTTGCCTAAGTCACTTGGAAAACGTGTGAAAATTGTGAGGGGAATACTGAAATCTGTTTTTGAAATTTCACTCAAATATTCATCTTGAATGCCAATGAAATACACTGTCGCCGTATGGATTTCTTTATGTATTCTTTGAACGAGTTGGCTTAATTCACTGCAATTTCCACAAATAGCAACGACTACAAGCGAAGAGGTTATAACTCTTAGAAGGTGCATTTTGAACTGTCTAAAACGGAGCATATACTAACGGTAATTATTCGACGGATGCACTTTGCATGATTATAGGATGTAGGTACCATGATTGCAAGGCAAATAAAATTCAAGCAATTCATGCATGCCTTGATGGTAGATTAGATAAAATGTGGCAAGCAAACATGTGCCTGTAGTCATTTTGACACTTAATGTCGGTTGGATGAGCCGGCTTTTTAAAATGTATTATAATTGCATGAATCATCTATTCTGATAGTTGTGCTCTGTAATTTTATATAATATTAACTTGCGCCTAAAGTATGAGCTCTATAATGCGAATAGGTAACTGTACGAAATAAATTAAAAATGAAAAGAGATAGGAAAGAGGTATATTTGTAGGCGTATTGGCTTTGAAACTCAGGTTGCATTAGGATTTATTGCATATTTATGGGTGGTGTCTAAATCGGTAGTGGAGCGGACGATTTTCTTACATTCGCCATTGATTGAAAATTTTTTTTTCGAGTACTTGTTTCATTATACTTTGATTGTGTTGTTTGAAAGGGCACCATAACAGTACGCTGTGGTGGGCTCCAGCCTACGAGCCAGCTGTAGAAGAGAAAAAGTAAGATGGCCATCACTTTGCCCAAAGTTAATATAATCTTGTATTAGCTGAAGATGCAAGTCGTGAGAACAGTCGTTATATATTTGGTGGCGATGATGAAGAGAACAAAAAGTCACCCCAACCGAATCCAACCCGACATTTACTCTTAAAGCCTCCTTCTGAAATATCGCGCAGTGGTATCATACATACATATCGCTGAAAATGCCTACACCCAAGTTACGAAAGAAATAAATACTGTAGAAAGCAGCAGTCTGATGTATCAAACTTTCAAGTTAGCTCCATGCCTTACGGCTTGAGTGCTTATAATCGACTCTGTTAACCGTGTCCTTCCATTTCTGTTTCCTGTTTCCATCTAGTCTTCTCATAGGCTCGTTCGCTAAATTAGGGCTTCCATTGTATACTTTCGGAAGCCCCTTGGAATAAATTATTTCGCCGTTGCCATAAGGTCAGTAAGTCGATTAAAATTGGATAGAGTTGGGGATATGAATCGAATAGCGTCATTGACTTTCCTAGAGAATTAGATAATTGAATTGGGTTGTAGGTTCTGTCTCATTTAACTGAGTGAAAAGTGACAAGCGCAAGTCATATACATGTGTCATACATAATTTTTCTCCGTTTTCGTCATCTTCTTGGTAGCGTCAGAGGCATGGGTGGGTAGTAGGGAAGGACTTGGTCCGGCCACAGAACCTTTGGGGGTTTATAGATTTTGACAATGTGAATGTCACTATATGAAATGAAATGTAGGTGGCGATACAGGGTGGTAGATTGATGAAATGAATATCAATTCGTGAATTTTTACACTGTTAGTCAATGTATTGTGTATTATAGAGTGTGAGTTTCCTGGATCACTTGTGCGTCTATATTTTCTTCTGTCAAAGATCGAGAAAGGTATTCAGACTAAAATCTATTTATGCTTATCTGCTTATGACTGTTCGATAGTCCTAGTTGGTGTCGTTTCTCTGTGGTGGTTATGAGATACAATTTGATAAAATTTGTCATCAAATTGGCTTCCATTTGCTGAAGTTCATTTGGCATTACTCAGGATGCATTACGAGGGTGCTAACTACTTTACATCCTGACAGCCTAAAACAGTAATTACGAAATTTCTAGTAAAATTGTAGTACCTGATTTAGTCGCAGCTCAAGGACGTTACGATAAATGGAGCTCGCTATAGAACAATGCTTCAGGCCTTCCGCTTTTCACTCTTGCGAGCAGACAACAACAATGAAATATGATTTCAGCAAGATGGTGTTACAGACCACACCGCTCGTGAGACAAGGAACTTGTTGCATAAACAATTTTAAAATCGCGTTATCTAAAAAAACGGTGACTTAAGATGGCCGCCTCGATCGCCTGATCTAATGACTCCAGACTTATTTCTGCGAGGCTACCTGAAGGAAAAGGTATATATCAACAATTCACAGACTTAAGAGGGAACCTAAAATGTAAAATCTGAGCGGAAATTGAGCGAATTACACCGGTCACACTACAACAAGTGATGCAAAATGTAAAGAATAGAGCCGATGCGTGCATGAATTCTAATAGTGGACAATTTACCGATATTATTTTCCAGACCTAATGAATTAAACTTTAATTTATAATTATTGTTATTTAAAATGTATTACATTTAATATTCGGAAAGTGACCTCTTGCCCATCCTGTACAATACTTACTTACTTAGATGGCGCTACAGTCCGGGGTGGACCTGGGCCTTAACCAACAAACCTCTTCAGCCAGCACGATTACGAGCCAGCTGCCTCCAGTTGCGCACGCCAAGTTGGTTGAGGTCCCCCTCCACTTGTTTGCGCCACCTACCGCGAGGTCGTCCTCTACTGCGTCGTCCATCCGGTTTTGTCAAAGCCAATGCCTCTGCGCCATACAGCAGGACTGGGATGATTAGAGTCTTATAAAGAGTTACCTTAGTAGTTCGAGATAGGACTTTGCTACTCAATTGCCGTTTTAGCCCATAGAAACAACGATTGGCAAGAGTAATTCTTCGTGTGATCTCCCTGCTTATGTCATTTGCGGAGTTCACCATAGAGCCTAGGTAGACAAAATCCTTTACTACCTCAAAATTATATCTGTCTATTGTGTCGTTCTGTCCAAGACGCCGATGTTGGGTGTCCTTTTTTGTAGATAGCATATATTTTGTTTTGCTTTCATTAACCGCTAGACCCATCTTTGCTGCCACGATCTCAATACTCGTAAATGCCCCATTGACGACCCGCTGAGTTCTTCCGATTATGTCAATGTCATCGGCATAAGCGAGTAGTTGTACAGACTTGTAAAAGATTGTACCTCCGGTGTTGGCTTGTGAGTTTCGTACGATTCTCTCAAGTACTATGTTAAAGAGACCGTATGATAGTGCGTCGCCTTGTCTAAGACCTTTCCTGACATCGAATGGTTCGGTGATGTTCTTACCGACTTTGATGGAGCAGCGAGAATTCTCCATCGTCATTCTGCACAAACGGACGAGCTTGGCAGGGATGCCAAGACTAGACATGGCTCTGTACAACTCGTCTCTATACACGCTATCATAGGCAACTTTGAAATCGATGAAAAGGTGGTGCGTATCGATTTTATATTCATGGGTTTTTTCCAAGATCTGCCGTAGTGTGAATATTTGGTCAATGGTGGACTTTCCCGGCCTAAAACCGCACTGATAAAGACCTATCAGGTTGTTGACGATCGGTTTTAGGCGTTCACATAATACGGCAGACAGGATCTTATTGTATATGCGATATTTAGGAGACTTATACCTCTGTAATTGGCGCAGTTCAGAGCGTCTCCTTTCTTCAGGATCAGGCAAACGATGCTGAGGTTCCATTCATCGGGCATACTTTCGTCCGACCAGATTTTACAGATGAGCTGGTGCATGCTCCTTACCAACTCATCGCGTCCTGCCTTGAAAAGTTCAGCGGCAAGGCCGTCGTCTCCAGCAGGTTTGTTGGATTTGAGTTTAGATATCGCTATCCTCACTTCATTCTGATCGGGTTGACGGGAATCTTGACTGCCATCGTCACTGTTGAATGGCTCATTCTGCCTGACAGTGGAATATTGATCATCATCGTCGTTTAACAGTCCACAGAAGTGTTCCTTCCATATCCTCAGCACCGACTGCGATTCTACTACTATGTTGCCATTTTCGTCCCTGCAGGCTTCTGTTCTGGCTTTGAAACCCTGTCATGTTCTTTTTACCCTTTGGTAAAATTTTCGAACATTATTCCTGCAATAAAGTCTCTCCATCTCCTCGATCGAGCGCTTCCCATACTCCTTTTTCTTCTTTCTGAGAAGTCGATGTTCCTCTTTTCTCCTGCGCACGTAGAGCTCGTAAGCAGCTCTAGTCCTTCTATGCAGCGCCACCTTGTACGCCTCTTGTTTTGCTGCATGTGCTTGCCGGCATTCCTCATCAAACCAGGGGTTTCGTTGTGGTGGCCGAGAGAAACCCAGTACATCAGAGGCGGCATCTCTGATGGCTTTTTGGCAACGCTGCCACTGGTCTTCCGCATTTGCTGCTGGCGGCATAGGACTAAGATTGAGATTAGAAGAAACACGATCGGCAAAGGTTCTGGCGGTCTCTTGCGATTGTAGCCGCCCGGCGTCAAATTTCCTCACAGTATTTCGTAGATTTCGCTCTGTTCTGGATATCCGCATCCGTACCTTGGCTACAACTAGATAGTGATCCGAGTCCACGTTGGCTCCTCGGAAAGTCCGGACACCCAGAATACTGGAAGAGTGCCTTGCGTCGATCGCAATGTGATCGATTTGGTTGACAGTTTTTCGATCAAAGGAGAGCCATGTTCCTTTGTGAATGTCGAGACGTGGGAACCGCGTACTAGCTACGACAAAGTTTCGCTCCGCTGCAAAGTCGATTAGCCTGTGTCCGTTGTCGGATGTGATGTCGTGCAGGCTGTGTTTTCCGACCACGCTACTAAAGACGTCCTCTCTTCCTAGCTTTGCGTTAAAATCACCTAGGATATTTTTAACGTCGTGGCTAGGGCATTGCTCATACGTCTTGTCCAAGAGCTGGTAGAAGTCATCCTTTGTCGCGTCGTCCTTCTCCTCATGAGGGGCGTGAACGCTAATGTTGGCAAATTTAGCCTTGATACGGATAATCATTAGGCGCTCGTTTACATGTCGGAAACTCAAGACTTCTTGCCTAAGCCTGCCTCCAATGACAAATCCGCACCCGAATAGATGCTGTCCTTTTTGTCTGTAGCAATCGCCGTAGTAGATGTCGCAGTTTTGCATACTCCTTTTGCCCGGCCCATCCCATCGCACTTCTTGGATGGCGGTAATGTCTGCTTTGAGACACTCTAGGGCCTCCACAAGTTGTTCGCTGCACGTGGTTTGTAGAGGGACCTAACATTCCTTTTTACGTTTGCTTGGGTCGTCAACAGTAAATTCATCCGTATCCGAGGCTGTTGGTTGCTTCGTAACCGAAGGTTTTTTACGTGATAGGGAAGTTAACCCGACGGCACAACCCCCAACCTGGAGGACCAGATCCTTTTTTAGCAACCCCTAGGACGAGGGGCCGGATACACCGATGTCAGTAACCCACTTCGGGGATATAAGCGCTGCCGTTGGCCCATTAAGGGTTCATCCGCCACCATCTCTTTTTCAATACACTGACGTAGTATTGAAAATCCTTACAGACCTCAATATAGCTCATTAAGTGCTTAGGCCTAGCTTCTCGCAACCACTCGAGTTGTGCGTGTTATATTTTTCGCACGAATGGAAGGGGCCTACAGTTTTGTGCCGTATCCGAAGGGCATTTTTTGTTTTTTGATAAGCTTTCTTATGACAACAACTCTTGGATGTTTGCCAGACGTTCGTGAAAGGTGGGGCCTTGAATAAACTTTTTGGCGTTTTCTGGGATTCGAACATTGAACCAAACGTGCAGCGGTTTGACACACTAACCACTACGCCACAGCGCCCACATTTTGTTGTAACTATGACTTCTTAATCGCATGTGCACGTCTAGCCTAAGTCGTTAAAGTCCCCAGATTTTGTTTTCTTTTATTACCTACTAGTTATAAGCAACACGAATCGGAGGGCCAGATTGTTGTTTGCGAAAGAGCATATTAATTGGACACATAATCAGTGGAAACATGTTATCTTCACTGATGAATCCAAATTTAATCATTTTGGTTCCGATGGTACCGCCATCTGTATGTAGATATATTGAAAGACAATCTACTTCCTTACGCTGTTGAGAATCTTCCCCAAAACTGAATTCTACAAGCGGATAACGATCCAAAGCACACGTTCAGAAAGCTCAGGAATTTTTGCCAGACAACAAAGTGAACGTTATGACATGGCCAGCTCAATCTCCTGATCTCAATCCGATTGAGACGCTTTGGAATGACGTTGACAAAATCGTCAAAGAGAAAAAACGCTCAAACTTTAACGAAAAGAAACGTCCTTAATGGATGGAGAAACATTTCCATTGATCGATGCACTCGGCTCATTGATCCAATTGAGCGAAGATGTGGTTTTGTAATAAGGAACAAAGAGGGGCCGACAAAATATTATTTTTTTATAAAGTTTCAGCCAATTTTATATCAATTAAACTGAAAATTATATATCATGTTCGCATTTTCGTTATTTTATAAAGAAAATTCCATATTTATGTGCTAAGGATAAAAATGAATTTTTTTATTTCTTTTCTTCAGAAAAATGGATTAAATACTTTAATTTTCATACAAATTTATAATAAATGAATCACTCTTGTTTATGAATAAGTTTATTTTTCAGTTTTTGAAGATTTGACTGTTCTATACAGAAATTACTTTTTTCAGCTACATTTCGATATTTATAAGCTCGCCACTGTATACACCCAGTAGATTACGTTCATGTGTTCATTTCGAATGCAAAACATTGCGAGAAAAAGAAATAAAGTGCAATCATTTGATCTTGGGAACGATTGTTGGATAATCTTAAGAAATAATCAGCAACAGTCCAGGAAAGATTCTTGTACTTGAAATACAAAAGATTCCATAAAATAGATTACATCCAACATTTGCATACGCAAAAGAAACAATTCCGCGCAACATCTAATGGGCTCAACGAGCAACGATGTTTATATACTCGTATATGCATTTCCCAATTTAACTCAATTTACTTGATTGTGTCATACAAATTTTTTAAAGCTAGCTACATAAGTTGTTTAGGGTTCAATCGCAACTGAACTTGAGTATAAAAAATATCGGAAACGACTGCGTTGTACGTACTTGCACTTATAGTGCTCCCTGCAACTGTTTCGGTATTGAATTTTGGTGAAAATCCTTCAAATTTACTTTCCTTTCAAAAATAAAAAAAACTTAAAGACTTTCTAATAATTAGGTGGTACGCTATATTTTAGAATACATATGTATGTCACAACACACCCAAATATTAGCTTCCAACAAAATCGCTAGAGCTACTTTCAAGAAATTCTATTATTGCATAAAACAGCTTCAACGATGTTCTTTAAATTTCATATCTGAGTTAGCTTATGGAAGTAGTCAATCAAAAAAAGTCGCACTGAGGTGAAATGGAGGTAAGAAATTTTATATCCTCGAAGCTTTGACCAGATGCAAGGAATCGCAAGGTTACCGAAAGTCTTTCGTGAGGAGAAATTGCATCCCGCATGTGGATAAAAGGTTCTAATAAAACCAGAAGTTCCTCGTATGTCGAAACTTCCATTCTTAGAAAATTTCTGTAATTTTTCGGTGAATTTTCTTCAAGTTCTCTTACCAGACCTATGTGCAAATACTGATTTCTTTTAAAATGCCAATTCTTGCACCAAACTCGTTTTTTTCTTCTCTTCCTTTTATTTTCTTCCAGATCTGAAATGATTATTATTGATGCGCATAGCGCAGTATCACTATCACTCTCAATGCTTATAGCACTGTTCCTTCTTCGTCGAAGTCCGATGAAGAACAGCGCATCGTATTATAGGGCCGCTGTTTTACGATTATTTTATTAACAATATAAGGAGTTTAACTCCTTCGTCTTGATGAAGTCAAAGATCCCAGAGTCATTTGACACTAAATTGAATTCCTTATTGCATCATGAGAATTCTAAGTCTAACTCTATGTAAGCATTTATTAAACGAAATAGCAAAGACTTTCGAAATATCTATAGTCTAAGAACTATCTTCTGCTCGTTGGTCAAACCGTATTCAAAATATTCCTCCATCATATGGTGTTCATGAGCTTAGATTCGAAAAAGCTTAAAAGAATTTCACAAGATACGCTATTCGTAAATTAAATGCTCTTTAATTCTTCTCGATAAATTCTACCATGATCTCACCCACCCAGAGCAAAACTGAAGAATTTTGAGGTTAAATTCTTGCGAAAGTTTTCGTCGCGCGAATGTGGATTGTGTCCTACATTTGTAAAATGTAAAGTTGTAAAATTTGAAAGTTGACAGTTTGCAAGAAACACTCGTTTATTCGCGAAAAATTGGCGAATTGCTAATTCCTTCCCAGAAACTGACAAGCTACATTTAGGAGACTCGTTCCATTGTAGTTGGTACAGTTCAGAGTATCTTCTTCCTCGTGGATGGAGCACACAGTAGTAAGTTTCCATTCATCAGGCATACTCGACCCGACCAAATTTTACAAATAAGTTGGTATGTGCTCCTCACTAAGTTATATCCCACTGCTTTGAAGAGCTCGGGCGCTTTGTTGCAGGTTTGTTGAACTTAAGCTTCGATAACGCTACCTTCACTTCGTATTGGTCAGGTGGGTGGAAGTATTTATTGTGTAAAGAATGATTATTTTTGAGGAATTGATCAAAGAAAAAAACATTTTTCCAGAGGCAGGAGACGAATCTGCGATAGTTATGGTTTTAGCTACAAACGCTCTGCTATCACTGGCAGTGCTTCAGTATAATTTGATCCCTTTGCGCAGTACTGGGCAGTGTTCGGCAGTACTGGGCAGAGCGACAGAGAGTTTATTAATTTTAAGTACAATTTTATTGTCTGTGTATAATTATATAACGAATGCCAGCTATAAGAGTGCTTTCGTAAATAAACTTTAATGTTAAAGGTTAGGGCAGACATACATTCTTTAAAAAACGAAAATAGTATGGATTTATATTCGAATTCTTATTGGTAGTTTAACTTTAGGCATTGGACAGTTAAGCTGAAAATACACCGGATCAGTCAAAACGTTTTTTTATTCACAGACAAGAAAATGTAATAAAAAAAAAAAATTATTTCTCCCTGAGTTTGCGAAGAAGTTGTGCCAACTTTATTTAACACTTTTATTAATTTATTTAAGCACAAAATCGAGAGTGGTGCTTAATCCTTACAATCAAAAAAGAGATGCAGAGGTCACCTTTAAAAACCTGAGATACTTTCAAATAATAAAAGGGATGATAGTCTCGTGCATGCACCAACACGTGTGTATATTGTAAGCTGAACGTTAGTATTGCATTTCTGCAGAAGATTGGAAGTATTTATTGTCATCAGTCTTCTTTTTTCTTCAGAGAATGCCTTTTATCTTTTTTGCTTGTAGAGCACGCGAGCAGCTCTGGTCTTCTTCTGCAACATTGCTTTGTAAGTCTCGTTTTTGGTTGCATTTGCCTGTCGGTACTCTTCATCAAACTGGGGGTTTCGTTGGAGTTGGAGTGTGTAACTCAGCACATCAGTAGCGACATTTCTTATGGCTTGCTGGCATTGTTGCCACTAATCTTCCATACTTGGTAATTGCGCCATTGTGCTTGTTAAGGGGTTGAAGGAGATGCGCTCGGCAAAAGTTCTTGCAGTTTCTTGCGATAGAAGCCTTTTGACGTCAAATGTTTTCATAGCATCCCTTCGGTATATCCTCATCTATATTTTAGCCACTATATACCAAGTAATGGTCCGAGCCTGTATTGGGCGTTCGAAAGGTTAGGTACTGGAGACATGTACCCCAAAGTACTGGAGACATCACAACACATTGAAACCAAGTTAGCTGAAGCTAAACGCGCAATTTGTTCAGTTTGGAGAAGCTGCATCAATAACAAGTTTGTGTCTCATAGTGCTAAGCAAGAAATAATCCGAGCAACTTCAACATCTATCCTTCTGTATGGGGCACACGTATGGAGATATCGCTCATATGCCTCCGTTGAAAAGTTTCTTCGCTCTTGTATGAAAAAACCTTTAGATTGCCAAGTAATATTCCAAATTATATGATACACTTAGAGACTGGCATCCCACCTTTGTTTATTGATACACTACGGTTGCATTTCAATTATATGCTAAAAGTTAAGTCAATGGATGATAAAAGGATACCAAAGTTAATACTTTCGCGTATATTAGCAACAAAAGAAAACTGTGTGCAAGAGTGGGAAAATCTAGCACATCATTGTGGATTCAACTTAAGCATTATGCCCAGTGATCAGACAGCAACATTGAGAGACAAGTTTTGCAGTCTAATAGAAAAAACAGGGCAACATTTATACGAAGCTTTCGTCAACGAAGCCCAATCTTCCCAGCACAGGGCAATCTACAGTAAATGCAGATACAACGCGCACGATAATACATACTTTTTAAACACCAATTCCACTGACATGATAAGCATAATTTTTAAGATGAGAGGGGAACTAGTACCTCTGAACTATATACCTCATTGACCGGAACTCTCGATTATATGCGACCTATGCAATCTCAACGAAAGAGAGAATGTATTGCACTTTATCGCAAAATGTCCTATTTTTGGGGAAACACGGCGTATCTTCTTTGGCACTAACTTACTGGAAAAAGAGGAGGCGATGCACATTTTGGATGGTGAACGAGGCTGGGAAGTGCTTTATAGATACACAACGACTGCGCTAAAGTACAGGCGACGCATAGTTGAAGGCGATTTTTAAGCTACTTTTACAATTATTATAAACCTATACTCTTGTTTGCTTATTTTGATAATTAATTGGTCTTTTAATACATATGTATAATTTAATAAAGTTAAATGTCAATCCGGTAGACGGCCCTCAGCCAAACCAAACAGACTTAGAAATTATAAACGTGTAACAAACAATCTTTTTTATTAATGAAATAAACAGTCTTTCTAACTAACTAACTAACTGATTCTGATGTTTTTCTTCGGACACTTCTCGCATACTTTCTTGATGAGATCGTAGAAGCTTTCTTTGGTTACGTTATCTTTCAACTTTATTCATCGTGTGCAGATACCAGAACTATGTTTGAATTTGGCCCTAATTGTGACCACACGCTCGCTGTGACCACACGCTCGCTGTGACCACACGCTCGCCTTCATTTCTGAAGCCATTGACTTCTTGCCTAAGTTTTTCGCTTTCACATCCAAATAACCACTGACTTTGATTCATGTGACATTTGCAGAAGAAGGGGTCACAGTATTTTATCTTTATTGAATGCATATCAAGTCAATGTGTCCATTTCGTTTGCAGTGGGTGTAAACGTTCAAATTTCCATATCGCTGAAGGCACAACCCACAATTGGGAGAGCCAGGTCTTTTGTTATACCCTTTGGACGAAGGGGGCCTACCCTTTGGAAGAATGATGCAGGCAACTTCAACTTACAAACTAAAAATTTCGCGAGTTTCAGTGTATAGGAGTTCCATTATTATTCACAATCTAAACCACACACAAACAGAATCATGCGAAAGTAACGATGGCATGTGAGTAACAATATCTATTTGAGAGTAATGAAATGTTACTTCAGGTTTCATCGAATACCTGTGACTAAGTTAAGAATACATACGGTTTGCTACAGCACTACCCCAGGAATTTAGAATTTGCCCAAAAATCAATATTTTAATGTGGAAAATATAGAAGCATGACAGTATAATTATTGCAAAATTGTATAATGTATAATTTTACTTTTAAAGCAGTTACAATTACTTAACTGTTGTTCACAATTCGCATTCATTCTACTGTAACCGCTAGGTTATTAGCTGCTCTATCGTCCTGTTAATCAAATTAACAAAATGAAAACGAGGCAACATGCAAGAGTGCCGAACTAATGCAATTAAGCAAATTATCTGCAATGTAAGTAGCTTGCAAAATTTGGTGATTACATTCCAAAATGTCCCTGTTCAGAGGTCTAACGTTGTTGTTAACAATCGCCTGTATTAACGGAAATTATGTCGAACTAAGTGAACTCATCCAAAGGATTCACAGCGAAAGTTACTCGACGACATTGTACTTTATTGGATTTGATGGAGGCTTTTTGAGTTCCTTTATGAAGATACATTCTGACATCCCAGTGTCGATTTTTACATCTCTATCCAGTGAAAGGATTTATAACAGTACAGCCACCCTAGTAGTGCAGCATTCGAGTGAAAATCATAAATATTTCGGAATGTTAGAGCAGTTTATCTTACTGCTTCGAGTTCGGAAATTTGTTATAATTTCGGCAAGCGAATTTGCCGATCTCAACCAATATTTTTTGTACTTTGCTGAGTACAAATTCACAAGGATCTTTGGAGTTGCAGAGAGCACACCGTATGCATACCTTCCCTATGCGAATAATCCAGTTCAGCAGCTTTCCATAAGAGGGGCTCTTCCCGATGCTCTAAACGATTTAAATGGCCTTACATTTCGCTCTGCACTTCAGCCGGACATTCCGAGGGGTTTCTGGTACACGGACAAAAATGGTCACCGAATGATAGGAGGTTACGTTGCACAAATTCTTACCAATTTTGTGCAGAAGCACAATGCAACTTTCGAGAACATTGTGATCAAGGATTTGGACAGCCAATTTATGATGGCAGTTTTCAATGCCACAATTAGTGGTAATATAGACATCAGTATGAATGCCTACTTTCCAGTCGATGGAGTTGAGCAAAGTTATCCTATAAAAATCTTACATTGGGCCGTTATGGTGCCACTAAATGGATATGTGCATCCTAATGAATACTTTTTGAGACCATTTTCTCCAACGGTGTGGATATGCATTGGACTTACCTTGTTCTACATTGTCATAATGGATGTGCTTAAGGATATCTCTGTTAACTTGCCTGCGAAACTGTGGCAGTGCTTTAGTCGAGCATTCCTGACAATTCTCAATATGTCTGCAGAAAAACCAATCACTAATGCCTATCGGTTCCATGTGCAAGTTATCGTGCTCGCTTTTATCCTTGTGAACCTTTATTGCATACATTTAACTTCCTTTTTGACAGTTTTTATAAGAGTCAAACAATATGAGACAATGCATGATCTGGTTGGGAATAATATTCGGGTAATGATGCCAGATTATGAATGGGACTTAGCGGAAAAGGATAATCATCCGGCAGGATTTGACAAAATTGTGTTTCCAGTTGATAATGCTGTGTATACCAAGGAGAGGAATTCAATGAAAAATACAAATTTTGCCTATGCAGTAGGCATAGATAAAGCTGAGTTCTTGGTGGGTCTGCAAAAGCTATTCGCCAAACCTAAATTCGCCATTATAGATGAAAGTATAGATGATTATTATTTGGGATTTCTGTTGGCTAGCCACTCGCCTTTTCATGAGATCTTAAACAACTGTATTTTCCAGATAAGGGATAGTGGACTATTGGAGAAGTGGACGCGTGACGCTGTTCTGCACTCAGTTGAAGCCGGTTTAGCAGACGAGGTATCTCCGCCCCAGAGAGTGTTGGTTCCTTTGACACTGCGACACTTGCGTTTTGCTTGGACTTGTTTGACAATTGGATTGGTAGTTGCAATGGTAGTGTTTATAGTCGAAAGATATAATATTACTTAGCAGGCAATAAAAATAGTTTTATATAAGGATTCTTTTGTTTTACTTTTGCAAATGCAGCGTTCGTCGAAGACTCTGGTGGTTTTTTGAGATTGTAGCATTTCGGCGTTAAATTTTCTCACAGTCATTATTCTTTGTTGCACCGTTAGCGACATCATACGTACCTTGACTACAATAAGATAAGGATCCGAGTCTACGTTTGGCATTCGGAAGGTCCGGACAGAAAAGAAGTGGTTTATTTTCGTCAGATGTATCTGGAATGTTGACGAGAATGGCATTATTTGCTAGATTCACTTGTTGTTGATCGCGAAGCTGGGCTTTCAGTCGGAAAAGATCAGATCTTAAATTGTCTTCATCTCGAAAAAACAGTCAAGAAAGCGAACCTTCTCACTGAGTGCTGACATTTAGTTTCTACGGGGAAACGAAACAAAGAAAACATGTCAAGGAAAAGACGAAAGTTGTGCAAGAAAAAGTCCGAAGAGAAAATCCGTCATCTTCTGGCGGGCAAACGCATGTGCAAGCCGCGTCGCAAGAAAATAAACAAAGCGGTATTGTTCCAGGCCTAATCTCACAAGTTTTTTTTATAATTCTCGCAAAGCTTGAGGAGCAAAGCAAAACAGATAAACTTATATTTGAAAAATCGAGCAAACTCGAGCATAAACCTGGCAAAACAGGAACTTAAGTATGATTATGATACAATTGCTTAAAATATTAATATGGAACGCAAAGCTTGCGTCGCAAAGGGACTATTGAAAAAGATAGACGAACTAGAAGTATTCTTGTGAAAAAAAAACAATATTGACATATGCTTGGTTTTCCAAACGCAGTTGAAAAAGAAATCTAGTGCAAAAATAAAAGGGTACTGTGCTTACCATGCTTACCATCCATCCGAAGGGGCTCGAGGCGGATCTCCACTATTCACTAAACATTGTATTGGGCATTCTGCAAATACAATTATTGAAATCGATACAAACTAGAAAAGGCCGACTTTATAAATCTTTTGGACTTACTTGGACCGAATTTTATTGTTGGTGGTGATTTCAATTTGAAAAACACCTTTTGGGGTTGAAGATGCGATTCAACTAAAGGCAGACTATTTTACGAAGCCGGAATGAAATTTAATGTTGACTTCTTTTCGATGGGGAAACCGACATACTGGGCCACCGACAGAGCAAAACTCCTGACCTCGTAGACTTCTTCATTGCAGGAGGTGTAGCTAAAGACTTTACAAACGTCGAGGAAAGTTTTGATCTCTCATCAGATCATTCACCAATAATCTTGAATATAAGCGAGCGTCTATTGAAAAAAGGAGGGGCCCCTAGATTAACTACCAATAAAACTAACTGGGACGGCTTTAAGAAATATTTTATAGAAAATATTGTTCCGAATGTGTCTCCGCTACTTGGAACAGCACTCCCTATAGAAAGAAAGAAGTCGTAAATAGCGAAGATAAATAGTGGCCGGAAATAAAAGAACTGATACGTCAAAAGAGAAGAGCACGCAAAAGATGGCATCAATCCCGACCTCCCCAGCAAAAAACTCTTTGAAACCATCTGCGTAATGAACTCAAGAAAGCAATCAAAAATTTTTTAAGTCGAGAGATCTCTACGTATCTTGAAGGGTTGACTGCCGAAAAAAGTTCGAATTATTCACTATGGAAATCCATGAAAAGCATTAAGAAACCCCAAATGCAATCGCTAAAGATAAGAAAATACAACGGCGAATGGGCAAAGGAGAGAGTACTAAGAAAAACTCTTCTTTAATAGACTTAGCCCCAGGCGTTCCCTGACAGTTGTTGCCTCAGGCGCCTGCCTGAAAGTTGTACGCACGCCGGGTACCCGCTAGTCTTGTATGCATATCAAAATCAATATATGTTTGTTTGTTTGTATGCTATGTACTCCGAAAACACCAAACTGATTGAACCGATTGAATTTTTAGGCAATATTCGATAATGGGAAAATGTTCTTGTGAAGTTTGGTCAAAATCAGTTCACTACTTTAGTAATATAGTACTTTAATACTAAAAAAAAAAAGATCTCTAATAGACTTAGCCCCAGGCGCCTGTCTGACCGTTTTTTTTTTTTATTAGGTACAGCTTAGAGCTTTTCTAGGCTTGAAGTTTAAGTTAAGACATGTTCTTCCGGAACAATTATATGAGATTTTAGAATCCTACCTTGCGAACAGACTATTCCGTATTAAACATGGAATTTGGAATACTCCGAATTTATGGAAATCGCTGCCGGAATACCGCAAGGAAGTATTCTTGGCCTGGTTTTATTCTTACTCTACACTCGAGGTATACCGCAAGAAGAAGGCATTGTCGCAGCTACGTTGGCAAAATTCAAATGTTCGACGTGTTAATTTAAAAAAAAAATAAAACCGTTTTCTTAAAGGAAAATAAACAGAGCTTCAAACACAAGAAAAAATTGTTTGATTAGATGATTCGTTTGATTTTTCGAGCTCTCCAAAGTTGGACGACTTTGATCTTCGGTAAAAAGCAATAAAAAAATTATATACTGTCTCATGTTTCCCCGTACAAATTCCACATATTCACCAAGCAATATACTTTTCTTTAATTACAGTTCGGTTGTGTTGTTCTTTAAGTAAATTAAAATTAAAACAGAAAGAAGAGAACATGTCGCTTAATATTTTTAATAAATTTAGTATCATAACATATTTTTAAACACATTTTTTAACTTTTCATAGAGTTGCAAAAAAAATGTTAACTAAGGCAGGGAACACATTTAACAGGATCTTAAACCTTAGCTATTTGTTAAACGCTGTGCAAAATTGCAGATGCCAGATGTTGCCGATTTACGAAATAAAGGGATTTGTTTAAAACAAAACCCACGTGTATTCCATACTTGGATTTACAGTAGCGAGCACGGAAAGTACAACGCCCATTTTTCGCAGAAAAAATCGTTAATTATGTTTAGGTAAGGGCTTTTTTTATTGACTTCCATTCTTTTTCGGTTCATAAGTCATTAAGAGTCATTTAGTATTTTAATTGATAATTGCTGGTGGAAAAGAAATATTGCTTTTTTTCTACGATTAGGTTTGATTGTAAAACTTAGACAAAGGGTTTCAAAAAATCATTTCTTTTTCTTTTTGTGTGATATATCATATCTGTTCATTTATTAAATCAAAACTGAAGGAATTTTTTTTTTCATAATTTATTTAAAACTTCTTAATTTTATGTTTTTTTTTACACACTATAGGTCTGTTCCTTTACTTGCAAATTCGTACAAATTTGTACGAATTTGTACGAATTCTTACTCAACAGCGTTCCTTTACTCAAAAAAGTAGTAAAAGAGAGAGGCAACGAGAGAGTAAAAACTTCCCCTCAGTGAAAAATCTTACGAATTCTTACTCAACAAATTTCTGCCGGTAAGAAGTGTACTTTCTGTCAAAGTCAGCTGTTACTTTGTTTGGATGTTTTTATTTTTCTTTTGTTTTGGGTTATTTTTCATTTTAATTCAATTTGCAGCAAAAGGGCAAATAAAAAATGATAAAAAAGAGGACCTAAATGTAAGTTGAATATTTTCCTAGGACATTCCTGCGCATTTAAATATGTAAATTTGTATTTAAAAGCAATAAAAACGAACTTCAAAGTTCAATGAAAATGGTTTACATAGATGTGGAGTACGGAAGAAACAGCAAAAAATGTTGACGTTTAATTATGGGCAAGTTTTTTTTGTCTAACGCGTTCCTTTACTTTTTTGTAGCTTCTCTCTTTGAGACAGAATTTTAAGGTTGATAATTTCTCTTTTACTATTTTTTGCCCAAAAAGTAAAGGAACAGACCTTATTTCTGGCACACTTTTTAGACTTTAGGTCGAGTTTAAAAAAAGTCCGGAAAAGTTCGATCCGAATCTAACGGGAAATTACTTCCTATATATGTATTTGTAAATATATACAGAAAAACTCAGTTCCGGGAACTTGCGGGAACTTTATGCTAGAGAGACTTTATTTGAGGAGGTCAACCAAATTTAATTTTTTTTTTCTCTCATTGATTAAATGCAGCTCTGTGAAAAATTATAGACTCACACCCAAATTTTAGTTTTTCTTAGAATGAGTAATAGGCATTTATTATTGGTTTTGTTCCAAAATATTGTCATACGTTACCAATTCCAAACCACGAATTCTTTTTAACTACTCGTATAATTGACGGAAAAGTTCTGAATGAAATAATCAGGGCTATCGTGAATTCAACACGAATTCCCCCGTAATGTTTCCTTTGTTAGTTTGCTGGTGAAATCCAAAACAAAAGCAGGTATACTTGTACAGTTATCCACAAAAGTCTGCGTACAGCGATGAAACTTTGGAAAACAGGGGCGTTGTGGCCAAATAGTAAATAATATATCTTTCAAATTGCAATATTTCAGTAAAAGAGCATTAAACCCATTCATTTTAAACAATGTATATATATTTTTTTACTTTCTTAAGAAAAAGTTAACAAAAACAAAAAAAATCATTGAATTCATTCCACAAAAGTTTGCGTACAGCTACAGATTTTCCTTCCCAGAATTCCGTTTAAGTAACGGGACATTTCTTTTTGCAGGATATGAATAAGTTGCGTGGTTGTCTGCTTGTAGTGCTTGTAGAGAGAATAGTTTTCTTTGAAATTCGGTTAAAATTAATTCAGAAAATGGGAAAAAAAGAATTAAGTGTGTCTGAAAGGCAGTTGATTTTGAATTTATACATACAGCAGCAAAAGTCGTACTCTCAAATATCTGAAATAACTTCAAGACCCCGGTCAACGATCCAGAGAACAATAAGTCGCTTTAGGGATGAAGGTGAAATTGAGTTAAAGCCAAGATCTGGGAGACCGCCGAAGCTAACTCTGAGGGATAAGCGGGCGATCAAGCGGATTGTGGAGCAGGAGCCCTTCATTAGCACTCAAAAGATAAGTTCGCATCTCGAAATTTACAATAACACCACAGTGCATCCAGAAACAGTACGAAGGGTCATCGTCGATATGGGATTTAAGTCGTGCACACCCAGAAAAAAACCTTTGGTGAATAAAATTAACCGTCAGAAACGTCTGGCGCAAGGTTATATTTTCGGACGAGTCAAAATATAACATTTTTGGTTCGGATGGCCGCTTGAGAGTCTAGCGACGTCAAAACAATGCACTAAATCCCAAGTATACCGTCAAGACAGTGAAACATGGAGGTGGGGATTTGATGGTATGGGGCTGTATGTCTGCATCGGGGGTCGGAAAGTTGGAAATAATCGAAGGAATCATGGACCAGTTCAACTACATTGATATCCTCAAAAGAAATTTAAGAGACAGTGTTGAAATACTGGGAGTCTCGGATGATTTTTACTTCCAGCAAGATAATGACCCAAAACATACTGCCCATAATGTGCGTATGTGGCTTTTGTTCAACGTTCCCCACATGCTGCGAATGCCCCCGCAGAGTCCAGACCTCAATCCCATTGAGCACTTGTGGGATTTAATTTTTTTTTTTTTTTGGTTGCGCCTGGAGGTGCAGGAATCTTCAAAAGATACCAATGGTCCGTACCATTGGTTATGCCCGATTCATATATCTGACAATGCCATCAGTGCTAGTCAGTATATGCCTACGGGCTAAACCTCACCCCCTCAGAGAGGCACTATGAGAACCGGCTGCGCGTACTCATAGTAGTAGGAAATTCGTTCCTCTCATTTTTTCATTTTTGGGATGACTACGACTAAGTTGCATTAACGAGAAGTTTACGCTTCCGTAGTGTTAATCGCGTTAGGTAGGTAGCTTTCCAGTGAAGGCACCTACTAATACCGTCATTACATGCGGTTTTTCCTTACGGCGCTAGGTCGAAAGGTCTTGTTCTTTGCAGTCGGCGCTCAAGGTTTGTCACGTCCATAGTACGGATTATTTCATTATTGCAATGAACATGAAGACGGGTACGAAGTTTGCGAGCAAAGTTTGTTACTTCGTCCCTCACGGTAGCAATTCCTAGATCTCTGTGAATATCACTATTTCTTATATACCAAGGAGCATTCACGATTGCTCTTAGTATTTTGTTTTGAAATGCTTGCAGTAGAGCCATATTGCTTGGTTTGGTACAACCCCAAAGTTGTATACCATATGTCCAAGACGGTTTTAGCACTTGCTTATACAGAAGTAGTTTGTTGTATACGCTTAACTTCGAGTATCTTCCGAGTAGCCAATACATTTCTCTAAATCTGATTTCGAGCTCTTCGCGCTTCTTTTTAACGTGTGGTTTCCACTTAAGTTTTGCGTCTAGGGTCATTCCTAAATATTTTGCCTCGTTTGCGTACGGTATTTGCACCGAGTTAATGGATATAGGGAAGTTGTTTATCTTTCTTAACGTAAAATTGACATGCGTTGATTTTGTCTCATTGAGGACTATTCGCCAGGTTTTTGTCCATTCGCATACTTTGTTCAAAGCTCGTTGGAGTTTTCCCGTTGATGATTCGACTGACTCATCCGTTACGAGGATAGCCGTGTCGTCTGCGAACGTTGCTACAACGGTCCCTTCATCTTGTGGTATATCTCTTGTGTAGAGCAAGAACAGGATTGGACCGAGAACACTTCCTTGTGGAACACCGGCGTAGATATCTTTGAAATCCGAATATTCACTCCCGTGTCTAACACGGAAAAGTCTGTTTTCAAGATAAGATTCCAATATTCTGTACAACTTTTCTGGTAAGATTACCCTTAGCTTATACCTTAGTCCTTCGTGCCATACCTTATCGAAGGCTTGCGATACGTCGAGAAAAGCGCTAGAGCATATTTTTTTCCCTTCTAGAGCTTTTTCAATTTCGTTCGTTATTCGATACACCTGATCAATTGTGGAATGTTTGATCCGAAAGCCGAATTGATGATCCGGGATCAAGTGTCTTTCTTCAATTACTGGCTGCAATCGTTTCAGCAGAAGTTTCTCGAAGACCTTAGATATTATTGGCAGAAGTGAAATGGGTCTATATGATTTCTTGTCATTTGCACACTTCCCCGGTTTCGGAACCATAATAACTTCGGCGACTTTCCATTGCCTTGGAACATATAACAGTCTTAAAGAAGCATTTATAATGTAGAGCAACTTAACCAGCACTTTTTTCGGTAGCTCTTTCAAAATTTCGCTAGTGATTAAATCATATCCCGGAGCCTTGTTATTTTTCAATTTTTTTATTATCATTCGAAGTTCGGACAGGGATACGGTTTTTACTTTAAAGTTGTCGGGTGCCGTATTATCATTCGGATCTTCGATCAACGGTTGTCCATCGAACGGCTTGAACGTTTCCTCTAAGTGATCGGCAAATAATTCTGCTTTCTCTTTGTCTTCTTTTGCCCACTCTCCGTTAGCTTTTCTAATTGGCGGCGAGTGCATTACAGGTTTCCTTATGGACTTCAAGGCTTTCCATAGAGAGTAGTTTGTGGGATGAATTAGAACGCAGGGTCCGAACGCGTGAGATTCGGAATAAAATGCAACTTAAGGAAGCCTTACTAGCAGAATGGAGAAATATTACTAGTTCGTGTACAGAAAAACTAGTTTCTTCTATGCAAAACCGTTTGAAGGAGGTAATTAAGAAGAGGGGATATCCGACGAAATATTAACCATAAAAGTAAAAAGAAATAATTACTTTTTATTCAATTGAACTAATGTTTTCCATTTTATTTCAGTGCTGTACGCAAACTTTTGTGGAATGTATTCAATGACTTTTTTTTGTTTTTGTTAATATTTTCTTAAGAAAATAAAAAAAAAATATGAAAATATTGTTCAAAATGAATGGGTTTAATGCTCTTTTACTGAAATATTGCAATTTGAAAGATATATTATTTACTATTTGGCCACAACGCCTCTGTTTTCCAAAGTTTAGTCGCTGTACGCAGACTTTTGTGGATGACTGTATGTATTAGCTCGCGTTATCCGTTTTTATGCAAATTTCGGGGTTTTATCTGAAAAGTAAATACTGAATTGAACTGGACGGATAATTAAAAACACTCCATCAGTGTCTGGAAATGAAATATATAAAAATGTTCCGAAATGTTCTGCAACTGAAGAAGCTGCTTTGTTGGAAATGCTGCTTGATGCACCAGATGACTGCAGTCCGTCAAGAGGGTCGGAACCACTTGTAAATAAGTCATGCACAAAAGCTATCCCAAAACAAAATATGAAAGAAAAGGGAAAATCATCGCAGCAAATCGTGGAAGAAGAAATCCAAGTACAAAGAGAAATGTGTGATAAGATAGCAGAAGCTGTATCTAATATGAAAATCTACCACGATGATACGCAAGGTAACGTTAATAAAAATATATCGATCCATTGACCGGCTTTATGAATAACAAAAACTTGCTTTGGAAGAAAGAAAACGTCATAACATAGAAATGGAAGGGCTGCGGAAATGGGAAATTGAAGAAAAACTAAAATTTAAAGCGCGCCTTATTCAAATAGAGGAGGAAAAACTTCGATTAATGAATTAATTTTTAAAATGTACTTGTGTTATAAAAAGAACTGAATTAATCTATTTTATGTTGTTGAATGAATTATTTTTGTTTATTTTTTAATTTCTGTGTTAATTATTTTTAATAAATAAAGTTTACAGACAATTTCCAATTTGATTTCTAATCCGTTGTGCTACAGCTATTAATTCTGAATCGCTTACACTTGCTACTTCATTTTCTGTGCTTGGATTGCGGTAGTCATCATCAAAACATAGCATTGATGTTGGAATGTCGCTTTTAAAATGTATGCAAATATTATGCAAAGCGCAACAAACATTAACTATTTGGATTGCCTTCTGCGGAAGATAGTGCAGTTCTCTTGCACCAAGCAAGCATCTCCATCTACCTTTTGGCACGCCGTTTGTTCTCTCTATAATGTTTCGACAGCGCGTGTGGACTTCGTTGAATTTCATCTCAGTTGTGTTTTCTTCAGCTACCCTATGAGGAGTCAAGAGCCATGGTTCCAATGGATATCCAGCGTCTCCTATTTCAAACACATATGCATGTATATTATAACCAACCACAATCGAAAAGAAAGGGCCATTTACCTAGAAGCCAGAAATTTCTTTCACCGTTTTTATATTGCTGTTCCATCCACGACCTCAATTCACTAACTTTTCAAACGAGTGAATCGTGACACGCTCCAGGGTGTGTAGCATCAACGAAACGAATTCTTAGTTCATCATCACGAACCTAAGGGAAATAAACGTAATTTAAATTAATAGAATTTCAATGTTTATCGAACGAAAAATTATTTACGAGTAACACATTCAAACTATGAAATCCTTTTCGGTTATAGTACAGATGCTTAGCGGTTGGTGGAGCAATTATGCGAACATGTGTCCCGTCTATGCACCCTATAACTCCTGGGATTTGATGTTTCTCGTAGAAGTTTAGGTTTATTTTTCCCCTCTCTGTCGCTGATATCGGCATACTTATCCAAGCTGGACATAATTTTCTCTCAAACATTGTCAGGACATGAGAAAGGACCTCGGAAAAAGATGACTGCGCTAGTCCAATCTCATGGTCCTTTCCGACTCCAGTCTGGTTACCACCTTCTGCAAAGAAACGCAGGCATGCACTCAGCTAGACGATAGGTGGAACGGCAAATGGTTTCTTAATTGAGGGAAGATTTTCCGAGAGCAAATCCAACAAGTACTTTAACATTGGTTTGTTGACCCTGTAGTACTGGTGAAATCTGGTAAATGAAACATGTAATAATATAACAATTTCGCAACGCTATTTTGTGTTTATTTACAACGCGTGTGGTAACTCCAAGGGGTTGGATTTATCTCTTAAACTTCTTCTTATGCGTCTTTGCTCATTTTCTCCTGTTGATTCTGCTCATCGGCTAGCAATGTAAATGCTACGCTATGCATTTTTTACGCGAACTTTGGTTTAATCTAGAATAAATCGAACACTTTCAATACCAAACTAATGATAAATAAAATCCGCGTCTTGCTACTTACTAAAATAAACACAATTTTCTCACTGAAAACAAATATTTGTACAAATATTTCAAATGTGTGATTAAAACAAAATAAAAACAGCGGTGATTGACAACTGTCAAAACATTCGAACAAAACTTCGAAAATGTTTTGCTGATTCCGGGGGAAATAAATTCCGATGGAAATTCACGATAGGAGGAATATTTTCCAGGGAACAAAAATGTTGGGGCGGAATTTTGTTTCCCCCGGAATTGCCGATAGCCCTGAATAGATACAAAGTCAACACGGTCATGTCCCATATGCAAAAGAACACAAAAAAAACTTCAACAATCAAGATGAATCAAATGATGTAATTAAATGATGTAATTGAGCATAACTATGAATATGGAATCTTTCCATTACATTCAAGAATCAGGTGCATGGAATTTATTTTGGAACTTGCATAAACACTTCGACAAGAGGCAGATGATATTGATGAATCTATTGGAATCAAGGAGACAGAAAACAGAAGAAAACAGGAGATCCAAGAGCATTTTCGCGATGAGATTGGGATCGATGTGGATAGATAAGAACAAGGATTTGGAAATACCAGTGATGAAAATACTTCAAAAAGATTTTTTCAATAACCAGAGGCACAGCTCATAAACCTGAGGTCAATAGAGAGGTAATGACGACGCTTGAAATAATAATTAGTAGTTTGAATTGCAGTGAAAAGGTTATCACTTTCAAGTTTGGGGAGTATGCCAAGAAAACGGCAGAGTTATTAAAGCACAAATATCCCGAAAAACAACTCACACCTACTCTTCATATAGGTACAATTTTGGCTTATAGTAAAAATATAATCGAATAGACGAACCCCACAGGCGGATCAGTAGAAATGCGGTGAAGTGGGAGGATTATTATCCCTTGTTTTCAGATCATAACCTCGCCGAAATAGGAAGAAGAAGAGTCAAAATATAATCGAGTATCAATCGTTACCACTTTGAGAATTGTCGGAAGAAGTTCAGGAATCCAAAAATAACGATCACACTAAGTATAGATATCAAAATACGTGGAAGGTTTCAAGGATACGACAGAATGAACCCCTTCTCAACATGCTTGCAGCCTCATCTGACCCATTTAAAGCATAATACTCTCCAGAATTAATAAGTTTATTAGACATTACCAAAGATTTTGATGAAAGTTTTTTTTTTTCCGTTTAATTTTTTCTCCACTGTTTGATTTCAAATGAATCACAGAAATATTTTATAATGCAATCTGATATCTGACAAAATAAAAAAATTCTCCTAAAAAAAAAAAAATTAAAAAATCGTTCGTTTACTTTTTGCACCACTGGTTTGCTCGGATTAGCTTTTAGACACCCTGTTATTACAATACTTTAATCGTGAACTTTTGAATATTTTAGAAGCAAAATGTTATGTTTATCCCCTGTGGTGGAAAGTCTTATTTCAACAGAAGATTGTGGAACACACTGTAGAGCATTTTTCTCAAAATTCACGAATTTCATAGCCCCGGGAATTTCCTTTAAGCAGAAAAAAAAACTCTCATGATATCTTTATTCGTTTAAGAGTTATCATTTTTGCAAGCAAAAAAGTCAAAATGAGACACTGTGCGGCACGGCTATATTAACAAGAGATAAATACCCGTTGTTCAGCGGATCATCACTTTCAACATAGAAGGTCTCAGAAGGGAGGTTACTCCGAACAGGAGCCTCCGCAAAACAAATTGGGACAGGTATAGGTCTACACTCTTACTTTTTTACTTATGTCCTGTATCCCCTTGTGGGTCCTAGGGCCTCTACTACGCCTACGCGCCATCGTGTACGGTTTCTGGCAATGTGTCTGAGTTCTCCCCAACTTTTCCCTAACTGCCGTGCCTCCTTCTCGACTGTTCTGCGCCATGTTCTCCTCGGACCGCCAGGTCTTCTGCCATCCTGAGTTAGAGGGTTCCATTGCATAGCATGGTTCGCTATGGAGCTGTCACCCTTTCGGAATGTGTGACCAATCCACTGCCACTTCCGCCGTTGGATAGTTGTGCCTATTGGTTCCTGACCCGTTCTCTCGTAAAGATGTTCGTTAGAGATACGATTGGGCCAGAAAATCCTTAAGATATTGCGCAGGTACCTATTAACAAACGTTTGCAGCTTTCTGGTGATAGTAGTGGTCACTCTCCACGTGCTGCAACCATATAGCAGCACGGATTCAACGTTGGAGCGGAACAGTCTTATTTTGGTGCTCAAACTGATTGCATTGCTTCGCCATATTTTGGACAACATACCGAACGCGGACTTTGCTTTGGCGATCCTGTTGGCTATATCCAGTTCGGTTCCACCATCGGTCGACACAATACTCCCAAGATACTGGAAATCCTCTACTCTCTCTACCGGTTGTCCAGCAATGCATATTTGAGCCGATGAGTTTGTTCCAAGGCTAATAATTTTAGTTTTGCCGTATTAATTTTCAGCCCGACGACGCCTGCCTCCCTCTCCACATCTGCTGTCATTTGGTGGAGGTCCATAATTCTGTGGGAGAGTAAGCATACATCGTCTGCGTAGTCAAGATGTTTCAGTTGAGATGTAAGAGTCCATCGAATTCCTCCGTTTCCCGTCGACAAAGCTGCATGAAGCACATCGCTAATGACCAATAAGAATAATATTGGTGAAAGGATACAGCCTTGTCTTACCCCACTTTGGATCTCAAATTCCTCAGACAACCTTCCCCTGTGCAGAACGTGACATTTGGAGCCTTCATATGTAGCTTTGATAATAGCAGTTAGTTTATCGGGAATGCCTCTCCTGCGTAAGGCACGCCAAATAAAATCCCTGTTGACACTATCGAACGCCTTCTCAAAATCGATGAACAGCAGGTGCAGTGGCGATCGATATTCAACACACTGTTCGATGATAATCCGCAGGGTGTTGATGTGGTCGGCACAGGTAGATCCAGAGCGGAAACCTGCTTGTTCAGCATCGAGTGTGTCTTCGAGATGTTGTTTGATTCGCTCAAGGATGATTTTAGCTATTATCTTAGCTACAGCAGGCAGCACGCAGATACCCCTCCAGTTTCCGCACTCCATTAAATTTCCTTTCTTAGGAAGCTTGATGATCATTCCCCTTTTCCACTCGTTAGGAAAGCTCTCAGCTTCCCAAGCTCTATCTATAAGTGGAAGCAGAAGCTCAGCCGATGTTGTTGGCGCTGCTCGTAAGAGCTCTGCTGGAATACCGTCAAGTCCTACCGCCTTGTTGCTTTTGAGTGCCTTGATCGCGGTAATGATCTCATCTTTACTGGGAGTCGTGGTGCGTATTCGGGAGCTTCTCACCTCGGGCATCTCAGTCTGATTTGGGAGCTTATCGCTAGCGAATACACGGTTCAAAACCGTAGCAAAATGCTCTTTCCATCTCTTGAGCTGGTCCTCATCCGAAATGAGCAAGGACCCGTCTAGGCTTTTCACTGGGTGTTGGCTGGAGCTGCGACCACCTGTCAGCTCTTTCGTGATTCTGTAGATGGTCCTGCTGTCGCACCTCCGTGCAGCTTCTTCTGCTTCTGTAGCCAGCGCGTTGATGTAGTTGCGCTTGTCACGTCGTACGCTACGCTGAACTTCTCTCATCTTCATGCGATATAAGGACTCTAGCTCGCTTCTCCCTACTGCTGGGGTAGCTGCAACGCGAGCTTTCAGCTGTTTTCGTTCGTCAATCCGTCTCCAGGTATCCTCGGAAAGCCACGCCCTATGTCTTCCATGCGATCGACCGACAATTCTTTCAGCACCAGATGTAAAAACATTTTTCACAGCACACCAATGGTCTTGTATGGTTGCGGGCATTGAGCTGCTGATTGCTTCCACACCTTGCGAAAAGTGCTCCCTTAATTGTTGGCGCACTGAGGGATCACTAAGTCTATCGATGTTGAACCTGGGCATTCTTGTGTTGTCGTGGGATCTTCGAACTGCAGCAGTGCGTAGTTGGAGGGTAGCTATCATAAGATGGTGATCACGTACAATCCCCACATCTGCCCCTCGCCTGTTTCGGACGTCCAGGAGACTGCTTCTAAAGCGGCGGCTGATAGCAAAATGGTCAATTTGGTTGGAGGTTGCTTGCCTGTCATTGGAAATCCAGCTGACTTTGTGGCAGGTCTTGTGCTCAAACATGGTGCCACCTATCACAAGGCGGTTGGCATTGCAGAAATCCACAAACCTTTCGCCGTTGTCATTGCGGTTGCCTAGTCCATGCTTCCCGATTACATGTTTGAGCCCTTCGTTGTCGCTGCCTACCTTGGCATTCAAATCCCCCATCACTATGACAATGTCTCCATTTGGTGTTGTGTTGAAGACTGCGCTTAAGAGATTGTAGAAGCTCTCCTTTTCGTCCTCTGATGAACTATTCGTTGGGGCGTAACACTGTATGATGGTGACGCGTCGTACTCTAGTCCGGAATCTGGCCGTCAAAATCCTATCACCATGAGGCTGCCAGGAAATTAGGCCCTTGCGTGCTGTTGTTGTTAGCAGTAGTCCGACTCCATATTCCCGCGGACTTCCGGATGGTCTTCCAGAATAGAGTAGTACAGTGTTACGCGTTGGAGACTGGTACTCGCCCGCTTCCAACCATCTTACTTCACTTACCCCCAAAATGTCCAGTTTATATCGCATGAATTCGTTTTCCAGTTGGAGGAATCTGGCATTGTAAGGACCTTCTCTTCCCGAGTCGAGGAGCGTCTTTACATTCCAGAAACCTATCTTTGTCCGGGTACAATAGCCAAAAGTCGTCAACATGTCATCATTCCTTATCCGAGGCATAGTGTCGGTTTCCGTAGCGAGAAATTTTCGGTAACGCAGGTTGCTGGCCCACGTTACCTAGCCTAGAATCAAGGCCCTAGACAACCCGCACTTACAATTTTGGCCTATACGTATAAGGGTTTATACGTATAGTTGCCCGGGGACCACCACTAGGAGGTAAAGTAAGCACTTCATCACGAACTTGATTGTTGCGCTACTGGCCCAAGCCAAGTTTTGGGCAATCAGTAGTTTCCCGATCAATCGCAATGCAGGTCCCCAAGGTCTACACTCGAGTGGAACCTAATAAATGTGAAAGGTAAGAAAACGGCGAGCCACTTCTAGAACTGGAAAACAACGTGGAAGTGGTCAACACGGATATCATAACTGCATATGAAAGTAGTTGTCCTAATAGCCGAAAGAAAGATCCGAAGGACACTCCTTGGTGGTACAAAACGCTGATGGAACTAAGAACAAAGGAGCGCAAGCTCTTTAACAGAGCAAAGCGTGACGGAGACTGGCAAACAGACACCGATACAACTTGGAAATCAGAAAAGCTAAAGGAAATATCTTCAGAGCATTCTGTGAGAACATTGCGTCAAACCCTGCAGCGGCCAGATTTCATAAGGCTTTGGCCAAAGAGAAAGCAGACGCGCCATGCTCACTGAAAAAGCAAGATGGCAGCTACACCGAGGATGAAGAACAGAGGACCCTTCTACTATTAGAAACACACTTTCCGGGTAGTTCAATCTACAGTAGCACAGATGTATTAGGAAGGTATAAAAGGCCTGGGAGAGAGGACTGGGCGATGGCACAAGACATCTGCACGTTTAAAGGGTAAGTTGGGCTCTAAACACCTTTCAGCCATTTAAAGCACCAGGAGCGGGCGGAATATTCCCTAAACTATTACTATTAGGTTATATTAAGTTTGAAAGTGGGAAAGAGAGACACCACTTCACCAAAGTCCTTTAGACCCATCAGCTTGACCTTATTCGTGCTGAAGACGCTAGAAAAGGTCATAGATAATAATCACCTAAGGATGACTTTGCTGGAGAGAAAACCTCTATAATACAATCAACATGCCTTCAGAGCAGGAAGATCCACCGAAACTGCACTCTACCAGCTGACAAGTTGGGTTCAGGATACTCCCGCGTTTCTAGACATCGAAGGAGCCTTCGACAACATCTCCCACGAAGCAATTGGGAGGGATCTCGATATAAAAGGAGTAAATCACACCACAAGTAATTGGATGTTTGAGATGCTGAGAGGCTGCCCACGAGGAGGGGTATTATCACCATTGATGTGGAGCCTAGTAGTAGATGAACTACTGCACAAATAGACAGATGTCGGTATTACGTGCCAGGGGTACGCCCACGATATTGCCATTGTCGCAAAAGGAAAATTTAAGGAAACGCTTTGTGAAACAGACACATAGAAGTGGTATGAGACAGTAGGACTTAGAGTGGAAGTTATCAAGAGCCTCAATTTGTTAACGATTGGGCCAGCACAATAGATCTTATAGGTCGCAGTGGACTTGGGCCCCAATCATTGTATCATATCGTATCGTACAGTGAACCCTACCAAGCCACTGCAATACCTTTCACCAAGAAAAGACAGCTAAAGAGTATGCAACCTATCCTTCCCTGAAGGGATCAGGGTCGACCCCCAGAAACAGGTCAAGTATCTAGGTTTAACACTAAACAGCAAATTCCTTTCGAAAAAACATGTAGAAGATGTGGTAACCTAAGTAACCAGAGCACTTATGGTGTACAGGAAGATTTCAGGAAAAACCTTAGGAAGCAGCTCAGCCACACTGAGGTAAATGTATATGATGATAGTTAGACCCGTCATCACATACGGTGCAGTGACATTGTTTAACAGAACAAGGCTAACCACGACGAGGACATCGCTAACAAAGTGCAAAGATTAGCCTTAATATGCGAACCTGTCTAACAGCAGCATAAGAGGTAATCGCAAGTATACCTCCGCTACACATAGTGCCAGAGCGAATCGCCAAGGAGACCATACTGAGAATTAGCAGAGAGGGCATCGGGAAAGGAACATGCGTCGCAAACAAAGAGCGAGTAACCCTATCCAAATCAGTACGACTTCTGGACTGGCCCAGAGATGATACGGCCAACAAACAACATATTAAACGGTACACAGTCGGATCAAAAACACTAATGGCACTTAGGTAAGAATATATGGGCCCAGGCTTAGATAATCAGAATCACTGGGAATATTTCCCAGTATATTTCAAGCAGAAGTTCACGCGATTGAAAAATGCGCGCAAGTGAGCCTAGACAGGAAATATCGCGGGCAAGACATCGTAATACTGTTAGACAGTTAAGCCGCTACTAAAGCACTGACCTCGCGCGAGATTAGATCCAAACTGGTATGGGAATACCTCACCAGGATCAACAAACTGGGTAAGTAAGTAATTCTCTACTGGGTACCAGGACATGTAGGAGTGGGGGGAACGAAGCAGTTGATGAAATAGCAAGAAACGGATCAGTTACGGACGACCTCAGATGCGCTATTGACTCTAACTTGGTGGCCATTTTTCGGACTGCTTGACTTCTCAAAGGCTTTTGATACAGTGAATCACAACGTGCTGATATCCAAAATGAAGAACTTGTTTCGTCTTCTGATTCGGCTGCTAATTTAATATTCTCATACCTCTCCGGAAGGAGTCAAGCTGTCGTAGGTAGGAAATCATCAGGTTTCATTAACTTATCGTCTGGAGTACCTCAAGTCTCAACACTTGGGCCTTTATTATTTTCTATTTTCATAAATTACCTCCCACTTGGTTCGTAGTAGCAGTTGGACTGGAGGAAGTACTCTGGACCGAGTATATCGCCGACTAGAGCCCTAGTATGGGGGGCACAATAGATCTGTTAAAGGTCGCAGTGCACTGGCACCTCACTACAATTGGATATCTATCTGTCTATCTATCTATGAGCACCCGGGGCAGATAGTGTCTGTGCCTATGAAGATTTTTAACCTACCCAAAAAAAAAAAAAATTTTGATAGTTCTCCATCAGTTTTCCTTCAACTCTTTCATTTTTTATTGATATGTTTGTTTCCAAATAAGATATGTAGTCTACAAGTCACCCTGATCTTCGACACTCTTCGAAAGAAAGGACAAATGACTCTTTAGATATTTTACTTTAAGTGTTTTCACAGTCAGATAGTTAGTAGTTTCACACTTTGACGAAGGTAGGTTCTTGGTATGAAATCTCATAGCTAGAGTTGCGGTGAATAATATCGTTTACCTTTAACAAAAGTCACGTAATTCATTTTTAATTTTCCCACTAAATTAGCAGAACAAGTACTACTATTCTGATTCAACCGGTACTAAAACTTATTGGCAAGGGATTGACATTGAAATTGGTAAATATAATAATAGTGGAAAACCATAAAGAAAATTGCCGCCATAAAAACAAGTCTATTGGTTAACTGACATTTATTTCTCTTCAAACATTTGTCTTGAAGCATAGTTTTAAGTGGGTGAAAAGAGTTAATATATGGGCCAAATTATTTCACCTTCGTGGAAGATTACCTTTCATCTCTTCCAGATCTTTCTGCCTGGTCTATAGAAATCTTATAGATCTGAAAGCTACATACTTTCTACTTCCGAATCAAAAAAAAAAAATAAAACAAAAGTTAGAAATGTTAATCTCTTTATTATGCATAAGCTTGTGAGCAACATTTTGAAATTGTGTAACTCACTTTGTGCCGATATCTAGTTCTTTATTAACTTTGACGAAAAGTTTAAGGACTTAAGCCTTAAGAAGATTTATAGCTAAGAATAAATGTTCTTATAAAAATGTGTAAATGACACGTATATGTAGGTAGACGTGGTGCTATTTCTCCACAAGAAATGCAAGGTGCGTAAACTGTTCAATGATGCAAATGAAATTGATGAGAGTGCTAAGCTAAGAACATCTTTTAAATGTCCAATGACCTCCTTGGGTTAAAAGATCGGAAAAACCTGCTCTTAGTGCTGCCAAGTTTTTCTCCCATAAATACGATCACTGCAAGGATCAAACCAATTGCCAAGACATTCCAAGCGAAACGTAAATTATCCAAAGTCAAAGGTACAGGCAGCCCATAAGAACCCCTCATAGGATCCACATCAATCTCAAATCCCGCTCTCCATGCTTGTACAATGGCATTTTGATCCCATTTATTTATTAAACCCGTCTCCATGACATCAATGATAAAATTGTTGAAGATCTCTTTAAATGGGGAATGAGGTGGCAGGAAAAAGCTAATATGTGTATCCGCTATACTATCACGAGTGATGTGAAATAATGGTTTCTTGGAATATATCTGCAAGCCTATAAGGAATTTAGCTTTATCAGCTGCAGCTGTATATGCAAAACTGGTATTTTTCATGGAATTCATTTCCTTGATGTAAGTAGAATAATCAACTGGAGTCACGATATCCTCAAAGCCGACAGGGTAATATTTCTCTTTTGATATAAACCTCCACTGAAAATTAGGCATCATTACGCGCACTTTGTTGTCAATCAAATCCTGTATCGTTTCATACTGTTTCACTTTTATGAAAACCGTTAAAAAGGATGTGAAATAAGTGAGGTAGAAATTTACGATGATAAATGCAAGAAGAAGAACTTGTAAATGAAATCGATATGCATAGGTGATTGATCTCTCCGCACCCATATAAAGAATTGTCAGGAATGTTCGACTGAAGCTCTGCCATATGTCTGTAGGTAAATCAACAAAAATATCCTTCAGCACATCCATTACCGTAATGTAGATCAAGATTAGTCCTATGCATATCCAAACAGCTGGTGAGAATGGTCTCAGAAAATAATCATTAGGATTCACATAACCATTGAGTGGCACCATTATGATCCAACTTGCAGATTTTAGAGGATAGCTGCAATCACAGCCCAAGTATGAACCAAAAGCATTCATACTTATATCGAGTTGATTCTGCATTGCTCTAACATTTTCTGGTATAGATAATTCTGAAGAATTATTGATAATTATTTCCTTGAAAGTAGCATTATGCCTCCGCAGGAAGTTGACAACAATTTGACCGGAACATCCACCGATTTGAGGTCGTCCTTGTTTGTCCGGATACCAAAAAGATCTTGGAATATCCCTTTGCAATGTGGTACGAAAGGTGAAGCCATTTAGGTCCTTTAGTGCATTGGGAAGGTGGTTCGCTTTTATAAGCTGTTGAATTGAATTATCTGAATAGGGAAGGTATGCGTAGGATACGTTGTCTACTATTCCAAAGACCCTTGTAAATTTTTTCTTGTTAAAGTAGGAAAAGTACTGCTGGAGATTATGAAAGCTATTAGCAGAAATGATGGCAAATTTTCGAACTCGTAACCGTTGGATGAACTGTGGTAACATTGTGTAGTGTTGTTGAAGTTCATCGGCACCTTGTACTACTGGGAGGATGTCATTATTGTAGAACTGATCGTTGTTATCACTTGGTGTGGATGTTAAAATTGCCACAGGAATATCAGCATGTGCTTTAATAAAGCCACTCAAAAATCCAGTATCAATTCCAATGAAACACACTGTCGCCGAGTTTGTTTCCTTGTGAATCCTTTCTACAAGCTCACTTAGCTCAAAAAAATTCCCAGAAACTCCGACAACCGGTAGCAAAAACGTCAAGACTTTCCCAAGATACATTTTGAAAGAGCGCGGATAGTTGAAAGTGACCACACTGCTTGCACTGGAATTTTGTATTAAGTGCATTCTAGTGGTCAATATCGTTGTGGAGTAGAGCAATTAGAGGTACACATTTGGATTAGTGCACATGCATACAACTTCATGTAACTCTGTTGAATATAACGGCAATAATGCTTTTATAATGTTTATTACAGTATCAATAATCTATTGGAAATTTTCACAAAAAGTCCAGTGTAGCTTGAAGCTAATTATATAAAACTGTTACCATAAGGTCTTAAAACTTGCTAAGTCCTTAACACTATTTGCTATAAAAGTTAAGGTAGATAGGTAGATAGGTGTGGTGGTTCTTCTAAGAAAAATAATTGCCCAATTAGCACTAGGTGCCGTTTTGATGCCACAAAACTCGTGTACCTAGATGTAAAATGTGTGTTGGTGGAGAGTCTCTAGAACCAGCCAGTGGAGTTTAAAAAGATTAATAAATCTTTAAGGTTTCTCTCTGAGACTTCCTCAAGGGAATCGAAAACGGGTTTTCCTAAAGCTCGTTGTCTTTCCCTAGCTAGTGCCGGACAGGCGCATAAAAACTGGCTAAGGGTTTCTTTCTCAGTTGCGGTCGGTTGATTATGCTTTGTTGTAGTTTGGCCACATCTTCCTAGATATGACACAGTTCGTTAGGCTAGGCCATCTGAGGTTGGCTTGGGCAAGGAATTTTGAGGATGTTAGTGTAAGTGAAATGTTTTTTTTTGTGTAAGTAAATCGTTTGTATTGCACTTATACGCACACATGCTCATCATCCTCCCGGTACTTTGTGAAGATTTTGCTGCCATATCGCCAAGGGCAATACAAGGATGTAAAAAGGTGCTTTGCTAATTTGAGTCCAGTTCGTAATCAGAATATAATACGTAAATACTAAGGCCAATACACAACATGAAGGAATGAATACTAGTGTCTATGCAATCTCAGAAAGAGGGAACATAATCCGCGGCTTTTAAATGTGTTTGCACAGGCAACGAATTCTAAGAATTTTTAGGAAGCTGTTAACAGAACGAACTCACTCAACATTAGTACTACAGCAAAAACCACTTCATTTTGCTGAAAACCTAGCTTTTCATGAATTCCTTGGTCGAGAATTTTTTGTAAAGTGTAAGTTAAACAAAGCTACTGGGCCAGATATACTGTAGTACACAATGAACACAATAAAGATAAGTTTCGAATTGAACTTTTTAGGCTTTTTTCAAGAAACAAGTATTTCCGATCTATAAAAATATAGATTTAAATGATTTTGCTAATTATTGTAGAATTTTCTTCCGTAACTTCACTTTAAAAGTATTAGTTGCATTATGATTTATTGAGTAAGACGAGTTATTGAGTGAAGCTCAAGCTAGCTTCAGAAGGAATTACTCGCAAAATCGACCAAGTCTATACCGACTTCATCAAATATTTTCAATTTATATCTATTCTAAGAGTCGAAAAAGAAATTTAAATTCCACTAAGAGAGCAATGGTGCAGTGGATAGTGTGTTTGCTCGTTCACCGATGTGTGCAAATTCAAGCCCCAACGGGGAACAGCAACAGTAGGCGTTTTTCTTTAATCGTTCAGAGCAGAGCTCTGAACAGAGCTCGAGCACATCGAGCGTGCTCTGAACGTGCTCTGAACCGAGCGTGCTCAGAGCGCTCTAATTTGTTTATGAAACACACTTGAGCACTCTGATGTCATTTGATTAGCTATTATAGGTTGAGCTATCAAAATATGAATAGAATATCTATTGATAGTTATTTTTAATGTTATATATACTTTCTGCACCAGAACAACAAATTTCGCCCGCCATTTCAATTGTTGTTTCTTTGTCCTCTCCTGTCAAATATGAGAAATGGCTGTGCTCAGGATTTTGCTCTGAACGCTCGGTCAAATTATTCAGAGCCCATAGAGTGCGCTCTGAGCATACTCTGAACGAAAAAAGAAAAGCCAATTCAGAGCTCTGATGTGTCTGAGCTAAAAAAGAAACACGAATTCTTTTTTGACAACTCAGGCTCTGCTCTGAACGAAAAAAGAAAAACGCCTAGTGTTGTCACTTGGATTTTGGAAAAAGTGGTAGATTGGACAAAAAAAAAGTGGTGAATTTAAATAAAGGGTGGTAGATTTGATAACATTAATATTGATTTGATAAATATACTTGTGCATACATATTTTCCAAGGGAACCCAGTTGAATTGGTTCATTCAATTCAATATGGGGAAGACAGAATTTAAAAACGTGGTAGAATTTTTGTATTCCGTTGTAGTTGTGGTATATTTGAAAAATATTCAAAATTGTGGTAGATCTACTACAACTGTGACAAAGTGACAACACCGAACCGAGTATAAAAAGAAAAACGATTAACATCGAATTTTTTCAACCACTGCTGCACCAAATAAGGTTCCTGCTGGTTGTACAATGGACCTAGTCTGAGTTCTCTGGGACTTGGGTTTCCTTTTTATGCAAATAAATAAATAAATAAAATAAAATAAAATGAAATAAACAGAGGTGCGCTCTTTTATAAAGTGCAAAATATAGGCTTGTTCAAGAAGATGTCAAATTTGCTAAAGTCCCTTTTTATCTTTGAATGGAGTTTACGACGATATATCGAAAAATATAATATAGAAAATAAAAAGGAAAAAATTTCGAAACCAAAATCCCGAATAGCTAAAATCTATAAAAAAAAAATGTCGGTGGAGTTTAGTTAAGAAATGAAAATCATCCCTTAGGAACACCGACAAAGCAATTCACATAAACATTTTTCCACGTAAAAAACAATCTGGTGAATTGCAATGTTTTCGTGGTGCTTAAACAATTTCTCACCACCGCACCAGTTCTGGATTATCCTGTTACAGCTACCCTGGAAGGAAAATATGTTAATAAATCATAGTAAGGCAAATAAATGCATGATCACTCACAAATTTCTGTTTCCTTGTGTTCTTGTTGCGGCTGTATCAGCTGTGCAGCTGAGGTCAACGACCCTTGGTCGAGGTTTTGTCCTCGAGTGCTACCGATGTGCACAACTGATTATCGAGCAGAAAATTGTTTGGCATGTTGATGCCTAGTGTTCCTAGAGTTACTGGCTATTCTGGTACATCAGCCTCAATGCTAGTGGGCAATTCTTCTCCTCGATTTTTGAGTGCAACTGCTAGAGAGCGGGGGTCCTTCAAGCTTACAAGGTCAATAGGCCGGGCTCCATCAAAAAGTGGTTTAATGAAAATAAAAATACAAAATTAGCAAAAAAATAAAAGAAAACGGACAAAACAAAAATCGTACTTACCCTTAAAATTCCTTTTGTTTGTTTGTCAGTTTTTTTTTTGTTTTGACAGTTGTCTTCGGCCACTCCACACTGTCAGACAAATTTGGTTTAGACCAGTTTTAAACTGTCTTAAGCCCATACACAAACCAACTGCTTAAAGATGGGGTATGAAAGGGATGTTGGTAGTTTTTCTTATTTCTTTGCCTTTTCTAGTAGCGGCTAAATTTAAAAATTAAACCATGAAGCAATCCGTATGGCTAGAGGGATTCTCGGTCGACATTGCGGGTTTGGTATAGAGCCATAAAAAGGTACATCATTCCTCATCTAGTGGTGGAAGGCAACACTTGCCTTCATGTAAAAATATACAATATTGTAAAAGTACAGTGCAGTGCAGTTTACGAGTACTTAAAAAAACTGTCGGTGGAGAAGGCAGTGCACATAACGGGTGGGCCATCTAGTGATTTCTTTTTAAATCATAGGTTATTTTGACACTGACAGTTGTTTCCCGCTCGAAATCCTGACAGAAAGTCAGTATCATACCTCCACGGAACGAAATGAGTCGCTTTACGCTTGAACAACATTGGGAAATATTGAAAACTTATTTCCAAAGTGAGTGCTGTGTAGCCCAAACAGTGCGTTTTTTGAAAAGAAGTTTTGGCCGAAATGAAGCACCACCGCGCCTGCTGTACGCAAGTTTGTGCAAAAAGTTCGTGAGACTGGTATGCTAGTGGACAACACTCATGGTCCCCGTCGTCGTACGGTGCGCACAGACGAGAATGTGACTGCTGTAGACGAGAGTGTGAGACTCAATTCACGAACATCAACTCGTCATCGATTTCAACAGCTCAACATTTCACGCACTAGCTTGAGGAGAAAGATCTGGGATTATTTGCTTACAGGGTCCAATTGATTCAGCAATTGAAAGCGCATGACCATCCGCTTCGTTATCGCTTCGCAGTTTGGGCCTTATAGCAGCTTGAATTGGACGATTTTGGGCGAAAAATCATCTTTTCTGACAAGGCACATTTTCATCTCGGCGGCTACGTTAACAAATAAAATTGCCGCATCTGGGGTTCGGAAAACCCGCACGTTATTCCCGAGAAGCCAATGCATCTACAGAGAGTGACAGTTTGGTGCGGATTGTGGAGTGGTAGCATCATTGGACCATTTTTCTTCGAAAATGAGGCTGCGAACAACGTTTCGGTCAACGGTGGGCGTTACAGAGCCATGTTAACGACTTTTTTTTTTACTGAAATTGAAGACATGGATTTGGACGACCTCTGGTTCATGCAGGATGGCGCGCCATGCCACACAGCCCATGCCACAATCGGTCTTTTGCGCACCAAATTCCCAAATCGTGTTATCAGCCGTCTTGGCGATGTCAATTGGCCGCCTCGGAGCTGCGATTTGACCCCTTTGGACTTTTTTTTGTGGGGAACCGTGAAGGACCGATGTTATGCCAACAATCCGGAAACGATTCAAGCACTTAAAGCCAATATCATCCAAGCAATCCGTGAGCTACAGCCCGAAACCCTCAACAAGATCTTGCAAAATTGGAGTGATAGAATGCGAATGCGCCAGCCGATGCAGCCACTTGAACGACGTTGTATTCCATAATTAATGGGAATGTTTGCTTTTACTAATAAAGCCATAATACATGGAAAAAATTTCATTTTGTTTATTTCATTGCATTTTTAAAAAGAAACTTGTAGTTGGCCCACCCTGTAAATACAATAAAAAAAAAAAGAAGCTAGTTAAGTTCAATATAATCGAGAGGAAGTGTGTAGCAGAAGGAAAAGAAGAAATATAGTTTTTTAAAAGATGCAAATCTGTTTAAAGGGTGAGTGATAAGTGCCTATTTAGTGAATGTTTTTTTTTTAATGTATGATATTATGATGATTAGGCTCTAGAAGACGTCCAGTAAGGCGGCCATAGACTCTTTGAGCCCAAGTCGTGGCCGCCAAATTACTTTTCCAAAGTTTTGAAAAACTATTCAAGTAATCTTAAACACACATCCTTAACGAACCAACGTACGCACATATTTTTTTTACTTATATGCGTACATACATACATATATAAGAATTCATCAATTTGCAATTTGCTTGGAAGAATAAAAAGAAGATAATAAAAATAATATCACCTAAGTAAGAGTGTAGCTTTTTTTTTGTTAAGGTTAAGCCTCACTTTTTTTTTGTTCCCTCACTTTCCCTTATTGCTGATGAAGAATAAAAGGAAAATAAATTGTGAATAGTTAGTATTATGAAAAGTGTGTGTTTTTACTACCATCAAGCCCATGACAGCTTGATGGCTTGTTAAGGTTAATTTTTCAGGGGGTGCGTTAGGGTGACTAAAACCCTTTCAGCGATGGTGGAGTGACCTGGCAGCAACATCAGTCCTTTGGGAAGTCCTATATAATGGCCGCAGGACTTCGTGGGTTGGAGGGCAAAGGCCAACGCTGTCACAAAACCTGCAACGCCCTCAGTGTGGTGAACGTCCGTCCGGTATATGGTATGATGAAGAAAAATAAGTACTTTTGGCATGATTTAGTTAGCGATGATGTCAGATTGCATATGGTTAATATATTCATATGGCATACCAGATTTAAGGTACAAAATCGTAGACCGGTACTTTACATATTAACCGTGTATTTCTCCGCTAGTATAATATATTGAAAGATTGCCACACAAAATTTTTGGAATTTTTTCACTTTTGCCCAAATCATACTCTTATAAATTTTGTTCGAGATTCTCGAGGGAGTAGAAGAAAACACAGACCTTTGAATTCAACAAGTTAACTCTTACTTCTTTATTAACCTCTATCTTTGTTTTCTGGCAATTGTCTTCCACCCACATGCTTTCTTACATCTGCAACTGTCATATTTATATCGACTGCATTAAGGCATGCGTTTTGTCACAATACATACCATATAATATTTATACTCCAAACGAGCTCGAAATTGTATATCTATCGCACACTCTTTTAGTCGCATTGAGTAGAGCAAAGTTATGATTGCTCGGTGGCTGATATTAAAGATACTAAATCAGAGGACACACGAGTAGTTCTGGTTGTGATTGCTCAATGGTACATATGCTCGGTTGGTCAGCACTCAGGATGGGTACATATACGTAGATATATGAAAAAGCAACGCAATTTTATCTTTCAGTTTTGTGCACACTTGTGTAAGTACGAGTATGTATGATTCTTAGAAGGGAACATTTCTTTTTAGACGTGCCTGTGTTTACATTCCTGCTGTGCACGTCCATTGATTGTTTTCATTTGTGTTGCTTAAGCTTAACAGTTTGATTGGCACCAGCGATAAGTTTGTCTTTTTAAATTGTGTTTTATACTCTGTATCAAAAGAACAAAGCAGTATATGCTGACTATGATCTTAAGAAGTATTAACTTATTCGTAGCACTCATTGTTTATTTTTCCTTAATTGTTGTCTGTGATCACTGCTCAGTGAAAATCACCCTTTAGCCCAAATTTAATGAATTAAAAATAAATGGTGGTTTATATTTTCACTTACATCTTAATATGCATATATATACAGTAGCTCAAAGCGAAACTCGCTTCTTCTTCTTCCTTTTATCAGCGAGGCTATGATCCGAAAACAAACACAACTTCACCGCATTTCTACTGATCCGCCTGTGGGGTTCACCTATTTGACTTCAGAAAATATCGGCAGGCCTGCCGATTTTGGATCACTCGGTTACTGAGACCAATGAAATGCCAATGTCGTCGCATTTGTCTGATCCAGGTGTTTATAGGCCTGCCTTTCTTACATCGCGATGTCTTTGGAACGTGCATTGATATTGCCTTTTTAACAGGGTTCAAATGATCTCTTCTTTGAACGTGGCAATACCAACTGAGCTCTATTTTTTGTGAAAAGTGTATAGAAACTCCTAAATGAAATTAACCAAAATATAGTTTATTAGCAAATTAATTAGTCTCTTAAAAATTAAAAACCAAAATTTCAATTGAGAAAAAAAAGAGCGAACTACCAATTCAATTGCTTAAAATGCGCGCAAGATTCTCGCTCAGCTAAGATTATTTTAAAATGTGAATGAATATAAACGTATATTAGAGTAATACTTTGTGGAGTCCTCTATTTTTTCTAAAAAGCTCTAATCTTGTAGACACGATTGGACCACTTTTTAACAAAAGTCCGATTAAATCTTATTCCATTCTTGGAAACTGGAGTTTCGAATACTTCTTACGAGATATTCCCATAAATTCTCAGTGGGGTTGATGTCATGATTATGCTCTGGGGTGGAGCCTCTATCAGATAGAGGAAGTTTATACTACTTGTGCTTGTGAACGTTTTATTGATAGAAGCTCTAATCTCCTCTAAGCGACAGTTTTTCAATGTCAATGAATGAATATTATCTGGACCAGCAGCAGAAAAGCAACCCCAAACCATCACTGATCCACCACCCTGTTTGACAGTTGAACGTAATTTCTTCAGATGAAGCTCTTCGTTCGGCTTTATCCACCCATAAGTATTTCCGTCAGACGTTTGCTTACTGATCAAAGTAGATTTAACCATTTTTCGTCTGATAAAAAAACTGCACGAATTTTTCGGTCGACCTAATGTACTTTAATTCAGACGGTTTAATGCAAAATTACCCTCAATTATCGAATTATTTGCAATTAGTAGAGTTTGCGTGCCATCTACTACGATAAAAAGCTATATTTTACTGATAATGCAGGTGCACAATGCGGCGAATTAATTTTCAAAGTGAATACCAGTAAATTGTTATTTGGCAACTTTTTAACGTCTAGAGACCTTACTTGCAAAGTTCGAAGGGTTCTTTATGTTTTTATTTATGCCTTTAGGTTAGGTTAGGTTAGGATTAGGTTGAAATGGCTGCCAGCTGAGAATCCGTAACACACTTAGCCCAATAATAAGTCCATTGTGATACCACGTGGATCATGGGAGAAAGTTTCTCTCTGACTATTCGTTAAACCATTTTGAGCTTCTTATGAAGCGTAGGAGGCTCTTAATATCGATGTTTTTCAGTTCGCTTGTATCCTTTTAATAGGAGACTCCTAGGTGGAGCTTCCTTCTACGGGAGAGAGATGGGCAGAAACAAAGAAGGCGAGGAATAGTTTCATCCTCTTCTTCATCCATGGAGATTCTACAAAAAAAATAAAAAAAACCAGAACACTTCTCTTTGGTATGAACTCTTTATTACAACTGATTCACGGAAATACATGACCTGATCAACGACATGATCAATGCTTACTGTGTAGATTATATACATTATCGTCATCTGATTTTAAAGTACCTCGATCAATGAGTAAATAAGAGCATAATGAGTTTATAACAGCATAATCATTATATAAGCGCATAGTGCATGTATGCATGTAGTGCATATGGTATATAAAAATATACTTTCATAATTATTGAAACTCTTACAGGTGATTGATCTTTCCGCACCCATATAAAGAATTGCTAGGAATGTTCGACTAAGGAATGTTTCCAATGCATATCCAAACTGCTGGTGAGAACGGTCTCAAAAAGTATTCATTCGAATCCATATAATCATTGAGTGGCATTACAGCACTTACAGATTCTAGACGATAGCTGCAGCGCTCGTCTGTATTAAAAGCGTTCATAATTAAATCGAGTTCATTGTTCTTGAGGGCATTCTTAACATCTAGTGAGAATAGTTCTGAACAATTATTGATAATTATTTCTTTGAAAGTAGCATTATGCCTCCGCAGGAAGTTGATAACAATTTGACCGAAGCATCCGCCGATTTGAGGTCGTCCTTGTTTGTCCGGATACCAAAAAGTTCTTGGAATATCCTTCTGAACTGTGGTACGCAAAGTGAAGCCATTTAGGTCCTTTAGTGCATTAGGAATGTGGTCCGATTTTATAAGGCTCGAATCCCAGAAAACACCAAAAAGTTTTTTCATGGTCCCACCTCTCGCGAGCGTCTGACAAACATCCGAGAGTATTGTTGTCTCGAAAAAGTTTCTCAAAACAATTTGCCCTTCGGATACGGCACTAAACTGTAGGTCCCTTCCATTCGTGTGAAAAATATAACGCACACAACATGAATGGTTGCGAGAAGCTATGTCCTGACACTTTAAGAGCTGTTGCGCCAAATATATATACATACATCGATACAAAATAAACATTTCTCAAACAAAAATAAACGTATACTGTGGACAGCACATAAAAACACGCAACGCAGTGCACGTTTCATGAGAAACATAAAGGCTAAAAATCTGTAAATTCAATTATCTACTTACTTACTTACTTACTTACTTACTTACTTAGGCGGCGCTGCAGTTTGGGGTGAACCTGGGCCTCTCCATTTAGCTTGGTGTACCAGTTGCGCATTCGAAGTCGGTTGAGGTCCCTTTGATTTTATGCGCGCGTTCCTCCGGGTTAGATTAGAAGACTCTAAGGACCGGAGCGTTGGTATCCTTTCGCTCTACATGTACTAGCCATCTCAAACGTCCAATATCCTGTTTTTTGACTAGGTCGATGTCGCTGTACAGCTCGTATAGTAAAAATAAATAGTACGCAAACGTGACTGAATATCTTACGTAGAACTTTTCCCTCGAAGCGACCAAGGACATCTTCACCCGCTTTCAATAAAGTCCACGTTTCAGCACCGTAAAGCAGGACGGGGATGATCAAGGTCTTATATGGAGGCTCCTTAGTTATTCGAGACAGGACTTTACTGTTGAATTGCCTTATTAGCCAAAAAAACAACCAAGATGTTTCGCTTGATTTCTGCGCTGGTGTCGTTTTCAGAATTTATAGCAGAGTCAAGGTAGAGAACGTCTCTTACTACCTCGAAGTTATAGCTGCACACTCTAACGTTTTGTCCAATTCGTCGGTGTTGATTGTTTTGCCCTTGCTTATTACTAAACCCATTGTTAGCGTCTCGTGCTACGGAATAACTTTAATTTCAATAACTGTATGTCGATGTTATTTTAGCTGTAAGAAAGTACTGAAAAGAACTGTGCCAAAAACAAAAACTGTAGATAATAAAACACAACCGAATTTGATAACTTGCAAATGGACAGTAGTTTTATCCTGCTATTTCAATTCCTTTTATGCACATACATAATGCAGTAAATAGCTTCTCAGCTGTCAAGATGCATTTTTGCAGTTGTGGGGGAGTGGGTGCATTCAACCCCTGCACTATATCTCATGGTGGAGACTCCAACACCGACTTTGGCCGCTTTTGCTTCAGCGCTTGTAAATGCATCGGTGACATTCCGTTGAGTTCTTCCAATAATGTCAATACCATCGGCGTATCCAAGCAGTTGTAAGGACTTTTGATAGATTGTGCCTCCGGTGTTGGCTTGTGAGTTCCGCACAATCTGTTCAAGTACGATATTTTTAAGAAGTCACATGACAACAAGTCACATTGTTTAAAATCTTTGACATCAAACATCTCGGTGAGGTCATTACCGACGATGATGGAGCAGCGACCGTTCACCATCGTCAACCTGCATAGACGGACAAGTTTGGCAGGGATATCAAAATTAGACATGGCTCTATATAGCTCTTCCCTCCAATCAGGCTGTTGATAAAAAGCTTCAGGCGTTCACACAATATCACAGAAAAGATCTTGTATGCGATGTTTAGTAGACTGGTGCCTCTGTAATTTGCGCAGTTGAGTGGGTCCCATTTATTGTGGATCAGGCAAACGATGCTGATATTTCATTCATCAGGCATACACTCGTCTGACCAAATCTTAGAGATGAGTTGATGCATGCACTCTACCAATTCATCACCAGCTGCCTTGAAAAGTTCGGCCGGTAAGCCATCAGGTCCAGCAGCCTTGTTGGATTTCAGCTTGGATATTGCTATCCTCACTTCGTTTTGGCCAGGTGGACGGAAATTTTGACTATCATCGTCTATGTTGAATGGTTCATTCTGACAGCCGAATGTTGGTCATCGTCGCCGTTATACGGTCTGCAGAAGTAGTTTTTCTGTATTCTCAGCACTGAATGTGATTCTGTTACGAGGTTTCCATTTTAATTTCTACAGGTTTCTGTACGGTTTTTGCTCCTCTAACATGTTCTTTTTACCTTTTGGTAAAACTTCTGTACATTGTACCTGGAGTATAAGCTCTCCATATTCTCGATCGCTCGATTCTCATGCTCTTTCTTCTTTTATTGAGAAACCGATGCTCGTCCCGTCTCTTTTGTTCGTAGAGCTCACGAACAGCTCTCGTACTCCCCAGTATTTTTCGTCAAATCAGGCGTTTCGCGGTGTTGGTCGGACGAAACACAGCACATCAGTTGCGACATTTCTAATGGCATGGTAGCAGCGTTGCCACTGGTCTTCAGCATATGAATCAGAAATACTACAGATTTTTTGAAGGCATGTAGTTAAAATGCAGCTAAATTTGAAACTTGTCACTCAAGTGTTCATTGTGCATTATAATTACGCTTTGTTAGAACCTACTTTAGTTAAGATATAGCAACAGTTAAAGTTTGAGAACAAAAACACAGTTTAGGGAACAATGTCGTATATAAATTTGTTGGCTGAAATTTGAATTTGAAAATGTGAAAAAGAATGGCGGATGACAGATGGTTAAAAGCCCACTCCAAACGTAAGAGGTGCTTTTGGTGGTTTTAAAGTTAGCGCGATGTGATAACTACAAAGTTGGTTTTATGTTGACTATAAATAGGAAAACACTAATATTGACTTTGTTACGTGCTAAAATCATTTTAAAGTGTAATTTTTGCGACTATAATTTTGCGCCCATGGGTTCACTCCTTTACGTTGTGTATTGCGACCTTATATTTGAATATTTAAAGCCAGCAAAGCATCTTTTTGCATCCTCGTGTTTGCCTCGGCGATGTAGTGGCAACATAAAGTACCATGAGCATATAAAAAATCCAATACAAACGATTTATTTATAAAAACAATTGCATGAACGGTACCTTGCTTACACTCTTATAGAAAATTGCGCTAAGGACGAAGCGACATTTTTAGCTTTATGGCAATGATCCCATATAATTAACTCCAAGGCACTATGCCCTGATGAAGTATGGACGCAGGGCTTTCTGCGAAATTTTCGAATAGATTACTGATACTGTTATAATAATGATAAAAGCATTATTGACATTATATTAAGGAGAGATACATCACGTTGCCTACATGTCCAGTAACCCAAATATTACTTACATACATATATGATTGCTCTACTCCACAATGTTAAACACGAGTAGAGCGCATTTAATGCAAAATTCCAGTGCATGGGGTGTGGACACTTTCAACTATCCGCGCTATTTCAAAATGTGTCTTTGGAAAGTCTTGACGCTTTTACTTTCGGTTGCCGGAGTTTTTGGAAATTATTTCGAGTTAAGTGAGCTTGTTGAAAGGATTCACAAAGAAAGTGACTCGGCGACAGTATGTTTCATTGGAATTGATAGTGGATTTTTAAATGGTTTTATGAAAAGACATGCTGATATTCCTGTGGCAATTTTCAACAAATCCGTACCAAGTGACAGCAACGACCAGTTCTATAATAATAACATGCTCCCAATAGTGCAAGATACCGATGAACTTCAACAACACTACACAATGTTAACGCAGCTTATCCAACGATTACGAGTTCGAAAATTTGCGATCATTTCTGCAAATAAATTTCGTAGACTCCAGCAGTACTTTTCCTTCTTTAATGAGAACAAATTTACAAGGGTATTTGGAATAGTAGACAATATGTCCTATGCATACCTTCCCTACGCAGATAATCCAGTTCAACAGCTTAGAAAATCGAACTCCCTTCCTAATGCACTAAAGGACCTAAATGGCTTTACTTTTCGTACCACAGTTCAGAAGGATATTCCAAGAACTTTTTGGTATCCGGACAAACAAGGACGACCTCAAATCGGTGGATGTTTCGGTCAAATTGTTATCAACTTCCTGCGGAGGCATAATGCTACTTTCAAAGAAATATTTATCAATAATTCTTCAGAATTATTCGTACCAGGAATTAACAAGGCCATCGACAAAAATGAACTCGATATAAGTATGAACGTTTATAATTTACGCAAAAGCACCGAATGCAGCTATCCTATAATATATGTTAGTTGGAACATAATGGTGCCACTCAATGGCTATGTGAATCCGAATGAGTATTTTGTGAGACCATTCTCACCAGCAGTTTGGATATGCATTGGGCTGACTTTGATCTACATTACGGTAATGGACGTGCTGAAGGACATTTTTACTAACTTACCTGCAGACATATGGCAGAGCTTTAGTCGAACATTCCTGGCAATTCTATATATGGGTGCGGAAAGATCAATCACCTATGCATATCGATTTCATTTACAAGTTCTTCTTCTTGCATTTGTCATCGTGAACTTATACCTCATTTATTTCACATCCTTTTTAACGGTTTTTATAAAAGTGAAGCAATATGAAACGATACAGGATTTGATTGACAACAAAGTGCGCGTAATGATGCCTGATTATCACTGGGAGCATACATCAGAGGAGAAACTTCATCCTGTGGGGTTTGAAGAGATCGTGACTCCAGTTGATTATTCTACTTACATCAAGGAAATGAATTCTATGAGAAATACCAGTTTTGCATATACAGCTGCAGCTGACATAGCTAGGTTCCTTATAGGCTTGCAGATATATTTCAAGAAACCATTATTTCACGTGACTCGTGATGCTTTAAGGGATTTACATATTACCTTTCGGCTGCCAACTCATTCCCCATTTAAAGAGATCTTCAACAATTTTATCATTGATGTCATGGAGACGGGTTTAATTAATAAATGGGATCAAGATACTATTGTACAAGCACGGAGAGCGGGATTTGAAATGGATGTGGATCCTATGAGAGGTTCTTATGGGCTGCCTGTACCTTTGACTTTGGATAATTTACGTTTTGCTTGGAATTGCTTGGCAATTGGTTTGTTTCTTTCAATGATCGTATTTATCGGCGAAAATGTGGGCGGCCCTATGAGCAGGCTTCTCCGATCTTTTAACCCAAGGAGGTCATGGGGCAATTAAAAGACTTCGTTAACTTAGCATTCTTACTAAATTCAATTATATCGTTGAACAGTTTATACATCTCATATTTTTTGTGTAGAAATGGCAATTCGTCTACCTATATATTTCATTAGAACATTTTTATAGGAGCTTTTATTATCTTTTAATAAATTTGATATTGAAATATACATATATCAGCACAAAGTGATTTAGAAAATTTCAATATGTTGCTCATAAACTTATGCATAATAAAGTGAGAAAAGAAAAGCGATTATAATTTTTGTTCGAATGGAAGCTAAACTTTAACGCCGTATCCGAGAGGGAATTTATTTTTGAGAACCAACAACAATCTTGATTTTTGAATGTTTGTTAGACATTTGCAAGACTTGGATAGTGAGAAAAGAATGAATCATAGGTATGACCGCATTAAAATATTGGCAGTCTCATCAACGCCTTCTTAGAATTCACTGTCAAGACCCGAGCTATATGTAGCATACGAGTATAGTTTGTGAGGTAAGGGAGCCATCAAATCCTTTGCCATAGAGAACTGGAAGAGATGCAATAAATAATATGGGCTTTTAAAAATTATCACCCGCTTAAAGCACTCGAAAAAGATTAGATTGAATTTTCCCTGCACGCCTCCAAAAAGACATCCCACAGTAAATACTTCAATTGATCATTATCTACGGAGTGCGCGGGGTTACATACCAAAAAGCTGAAATGAAGTCACAATAAAATACATCCGCAAAGCTGGCCGTAGACCAACAGAACTTCCTTAATAATATTGGCCCATAAGCCTTACTTCTTTTTCCCTAGATACAATACAGAAAATGCTCAATAGAAATATCTGGGATGGAGCTCTCTATATGAGTCTTTGTTACAAGAACAAATTTACCTATAGGGAGGGCTGCGATAGTGCAGTGGTAACGTCATCGACTGCCAGGCTAATGGTTCTTGGTTCAAATACTGTTGTCGGCAAGCATTTACTTATTCTCATGAAATACAATATATAGGTATGAAGTCAGTTCAATCAATTGCGAAAGCTTGAAGGCATAACTTTATATAAATTAAATTTACTAACTTCGGTTTATTATAAAAAAAAAAAACATTATTTAATAAACGCTTAATAATACTAATACAATGTTTTATTTAAATATGCGTATGGCAACTGAGCGAGAGTCAAGCTCGGACTGTAGAAGAAAAGCTGATCAAGATCAGTGTGGTTCCTTTTATTTTGTTGTTGTAGCAGCTATGTAGCTGAGGTTGACGATTCTTGGTCGAGGTATTGTCCTCGAGTCGCTCCGGGAAGTACGTACGTACGTAGAACCGATCGTCGTGAGAGCTCGTTGGTGCAGTGGTTGGAAAAACTTCGATGGTATTTTTTTCCATTTTATACTCGGGTGGCTGGTGATTGCTGTTTCCCGCTGGGGCTTTAACTTGTACTAATCGGCTAACAAGCAAACACTCTATCCACAGCATCATTGCCACCTCCGTGGTTGTGGTTTCTTTTATAATCTTTATCGCTGTAGCTTGCGTGCTATATTTTCATGTTCATATAAGGGCATAGTTATGGCGTCTTGGCTTAGGTCTATTTATAGGTAAGATGTGAATAAGCATTCCAGTGCCTGGGTGTGGGTGTTTTAGGCTAATGGGATAAGATGATGTCATGCTCTGGAGCGATGTCATAACTCCCCCCTTCCTTTAAGAAGTGCGTCACTTACTTGCTTAGGCGGCTCTACAGTTTTTGACTAGGTGGATATCGCTGTACAGCTCGTATGCAACCGTACGTGCTGTGCGTAGAGCACCTGTGATGGCAATGCAAGCTGTTCTTACAGATGATAGAGAGCATTATAAGCTTTGCGGACTCGTTCCTGTATGTTGAGTTTCCAATTTAGTTTCCTATCCAGCATTATACCAATATATCTAGCGCGATCCGAAAGGGAAAGCTCCACCTCTACTAGCTTAGGCAGTTTGAAGGGTGGTATCTTGTATTTTCTACTGAAGAGTACCAATTCAGTTTTATCCGGGTTGACGCGTAGTCCACACTCTCTAGCCCATTTTTCTGATTCCATCATTTCACTTAATGTGTCAAGGAACTTGCCCTGAACTAAACAAACCACGTCGTCCGCGTAAGCAGTGACGCTTATGCCTGTATTGCATAGTTCTTTAAGTATCCCATCGATGACTAGAACGCAGAGGAGGGGTGAGATAACGCCTCCCTGGGGAGTCCTCCTGGTAACGGATTTTCTTATTGAACTGTTTCCGATAGTGGAGTTAATGTTTCTAGTCCCGAGCATATTGCAGAGCCAATTGGTATAGGCTAGGGCCTGTTTGATGGCCCTTCCTTTTACATTACTAAAAGCGCCTTCTATGTCTAGGAAGACTGCTAGTGCAAATTCCTTATGGTGACAGCTAGCTTCTATCTTCCCTACTACGTCGTGTAAAGCTGTTTCCACCGATTTCCCCTTCAAATATGCATTCTGAGCTTTGCATAGAATGCCGTTGCAACACTTACTTCTGTAATCTTTCGCTGAAGTGTGGCTTGGTTTACCTGCCTTAGGTATGAAAATAACCCGCACTTCCCTCCATGCCACTGGTACGTAGCATGACCTTAAACAATGTTTAAAAATTTCCCTAAGCCTGTTTCTGACCTTGGCTGGAGGTTTTTGCAGCATAGCTGGCACAATTCCATCGGGGCCTGGTTCTTTGAATGGTGCGAATGACATAATAGCCCATCGCAGAATCTTCTATGTAATGAAATTTTCTACGTCGTTCCCTATTGACCTACCATTATACGTTAGATTTTTTGATGAAGCTTGGGACAGAAGTGTTTTTAGCTAGCATCTTGCGAAGTCTGGAAGCCACACTAGTATCCGCAATGGACTGACAAAATTCCTTCCACGACTTTCTCTTTGATTGCCTGATTATTTACCTAAACTCCCGCTTGCGGTCTATATATTCATCCCATGTAGTACCGTCCCCTATTTCTTTGGCCCTGTTGTAGAAGTGGCTAACCTGTTTTTTCTTGAAGTTAATTTCCTTGTTCCACCAAGGAGGTTGGGACCTCTTGGACTTCTTTCTTAGTGGAAAGGCCCTTTCGAATGCCATGTTTATTACTTTGCCTAAATTGTCTACAGCCTTATCTATATCTTAAGGATCCCCATTGGGAATAGGCCCATCCTTAAGATGTTTCCTTACTAACTCTGTATACATACCCCAGTCTGTACTCTTAGGGTTTCTGTAGCTGTTGCTAGCCCTAGTTTGGAAATTAATATGGGAGCGTATCTATCTTTGATCAGAAAGAGATGCCTCCTCCAAAACCCTCAATTTTTCTACCGTTAGGTGATCAGAACAAGAAGCTAGTGTTAAATCAATCACTTCTTGTCTGTTCCTTACTACAAAAGTTGGCGTAGATCCCTTATTACATATGGTGAGCTTGGTCGAAAGAATGAAATCGAAAAGACACTCACCTCTTGTATTAGTATCACTGCTACCCCATTGCGAGTGATGCGCATTCGCATCGCAGCCCACGATGAAGAGCCAGTTGTCCTTCCTTACCAACTGCTTCATCTTAACAGATGGAATCTCCGCCAACTCGTACGGGAGATAAGCAGAGACCAGGAACAGCGGTTTTCTTCCCTCTCTTTCACAGGAGACTGCTACTAGATCGCCGTCACTGAAATTATTCAAAAGAAATACCCTTATATTGGTTTTTAAAAGTATACAAGCCCTGATTTTACCTTCGTTCGCTTTGTAGAACAACGTATAATTCCTGTTTTTGAGCCCTTGGATCTGGTTGTTGTCGTTTATCCATGGCTCTTGTACCAGTATGGCCGAGACGTCATGCTTGATAATGTAGTTGATCAAGCATGCCATCGCAGCCTAACTGTGATGCAGGTTTATTTGCATCACTTCCATCATCTTTGGGTTCCTCCTCCTCCTCCACACCCTTGGTCATGAGCTTTAGCATAACCTTCCCCATACTATGTCGCACCATCCTTTTGGTCTTTTCAAGGAATGGCAGCGATTCCCTATTTAGGGCCAGCAAGAAGTGCTAACCAAACTGTTTCCTAGGACCTGTCTTGAGCACCCTCCATGTATCGGCGTTCAACTCCCTGTTCTGCATATGGAGGAGATCAAGCAGTTTTTCTGGATAGGTGTATGGCAGCGGAACCCAGACCCAAGCTTTGGGCGGATTGTATCTAGCAAACTCCGCCACAGTCACGCACTTGAGCTGAGACCCGCTCCATACTTCTCCAACTTCCGAAATAAACTGTCTGAGGAAGTCAGCAGAGGCTTTGCTCCCACAGGTAACAACCTTCCGGCGCCTTCCCATCCAGCACCGTCGAATTGAAGGTCACTATCCTCAGTGGAAGATATCTTCTTCCACAGAGCATCCTGAAACTTCTCCTCGACGGTAATCCACTGGTCTGTGGTCAGGCGACCGCAGGGCTCCTGCTCGTTGACAATAGCAACAAGGAGCTCGACTTCCGGGTCGTAGTTCGGGAACGCCGAAGGCGAAATACCAGCCTTCACCTTTTTCGCCGCGCTCGGTTCCACGACATCGTCGGATCTGTTCCTTTTACTTTGGAACGCCACCCTACTAGCCCCCGCAGCTGAAGTCTCCCCTCCCCTGATTGTGCCCTCAGTTTTGCTGGAAGGCTCTACTCCACTTGTAGAGGCCACCAGCTCCTCCCTACCTCTAGCCTCACCTGCCTGTGCGGCCGCTATCTTCCTGGAAGCCTCATCGGTTAAGACTACCTAAGCTCGATCAAGCTGCAACCTATCCCAAGCACTTAAGGAGTTAACGTCACACCCCCGAACTGTTCGACTTTGCGCTTAGCACTGTCGACCTTTCGTCGAGCATTGCGCACAAGCATCTCCTCCAGTTGGTGTGCGTTTTTCCCGCTACCCTTCCGCACATCCTCAGAGAAACTAGGAGCAGAAGAGTTCTCGCCAGCTGCGCTACTAGTTCCTTTGGTCACTATTCCCTTACCAAATTTAGTGAGAGTGCCAGCCAACTCACTGCTACCCTTATTAACTTCCGCGAGAGTACCAACAAACTCACATGTGCCCTGCTCTAATAAAAACGGAGTACCCGCCAACCCACTATCGCCCTTAATTACGGAAGTGAGAGTACTAGCCTGCTCACTTCACACTGCGCTAGCGTTAGTGAGTGTGCTGTCCGCATCTTCGCTGTCGCTGGCCGGTAGCACGTCCTCAGGCTCCTTCTCTAGCCCAGACGTGGAAGACTGTGGGGATGACACTACGTCATCGACCCCCAGTTCCATCATTGTCTGCTCAGAGAGTACTTCCCCAGGTATGAAAATATTTTTTTGTTTATTTTTGTAATTTTGTTTTTTTGTTTAAGTTTAAGTTTTTATCCATTTTGGTTCCCACGAGAAGGCACGGAACAACTGGTCGATCTTAGTTTACCGGCATGCTAAGACAAGGCGCAACTTACTGCGAGCCCTGCCAGGGCGCCCACAGAAGTTCGTTAGGACTGGTTTAACCCCCAGTCTTCCATCCCTCGGCACGGTTCTAAAGTTCACACCAGCAGGGAGTTAGGTATCTGTTGTTACCTCATTCTGATGTTGGTCTTCGTCGCCGTTATACAGTCTGCAGAAGAATTTTTCCATATTCTAAGCACCGACTGCGATTCTACTACGAGGTTTCCATTTTCATCTCTACAGGTTTCTGTACGGGTATTGCTTCTCTGACACGTTCTTTTTACCTTTTGGTAAAACTTCCGTACATTGTTCCTGGAGTATAAGCTTTCAATATTTTCGATCGCGCGCTTCTCATGCTCTTTCTTCTTTTATTGAGAAGCCGATGATCGTCCCTTCTCTTTTGCTCGTAGAGCTCACGAGCAGCTCTTGTCTTCCGTTGCAGCTCCGCTTTATATGCCCCTTGCTTTGCTGCATGCACTCACCGGCATTCTTCGTCAAACCAGTGGTTTCGCGGTGATGGGCAAGCGAGACCCAGCACATCAGTTGCGGCATTTCTGATGGCATGTTGGCGGCGTTGCCACTGGTTTTCGGCAATTGATGCTGGCGGCATAGGGGTGATTGAGAGATTTCGGGATACGCGATCAGCGAAGACTCTGGCGGTTTCTTGGAATTGTAGCTTTACGGCGCTAAATTTTCTCACAGTGATTCTTCTTTGTTGTGTCGCTTGGGATATCCGCATACGTACCTTGACTACAACAAGGTAGTGATCCGAGTCTATGTTGGCCGCTCGGAAGGTCCGGACATCCAAAATATTGGAGGCATTTCTTGCGTCGATCGCAATGTGATCAACTTGGTTGATCGTTACATGATCATTGGACCGCCTTATCTGCTTATGAATATTGAGATGAGGAAACCATATGCTTGCTATGGTAACGTTTCGCTCCGCAGCGAAATCAATTAGCCTTAGTCCGTTATCAGACGTGGTGCCGTGTAGGGTCTGCCCTACCAAAGACGTCCGCCTTTCCTAATTTGGCGTTAAAATGGCCCAATACGATTTTAACGTCGTATTTAGGACATTGCTCGTATGTTTTGTCGAGTAGCTCGTAGAAACAATCTTTGGTGGCAGGGTCCTTTTCGTCCGTGGAAGCATGAGCATATATTAGGCTTATGTTAGCGAATTTAGCCTTGATCCGGATAGTCATAATACGCTCGCTCACGTGTCGGAGCTTAAGACATCTTGCCTAATTCTGCCGCGTATAACAAATTCGCATCCGACTAAGCGTTGCCTATTGCCTCTGTAGCAATCACCGTAGTAGATGACACAGTTTTTCATCCTCTTTTTGCCCGGCCCATCCCATCGCACTTCCTGGATGGCGGTAATATCTGCTTTATAGCAGTCTAGGGCCTCTGCTAATTGTTCGGCTGCACATGTTCTGTAAAGGGGCAGAACATTCCACGTACAGATCCGAAGGTCGTTGTCCTTATTTCATTTGCTGGGGTCGTAATCAGTTCAGTTGTCCTTATCCGAGCTTTTTGGTTGTTTCGGAACCATTCGTTTTTTTTTACGTGGTACGGAAGTTACCCCGACGACACAACCCCCAAATTGAAGGGACAATTCCTTTAGTTATACCCCTAGGACGAGGGGCCGAGTATACCGGTGCCAGTAGTCCACTACGGGAGTATGAGCGCTGCCGTTGGCCCATAAAGAGCTCCTCCGCCACCATCTCTATTCCATGGTCCTGACCAACATTGGAAATTCCTTACCTACCTGTGGTCCGAATACGTCGAAGCAGCTCGCGCAAAGTATTCACTAAGTTCAACCTAACTGGAACTATAGACGCCACCGTTGACTCCATCTAGGGAATTCGTCCGCTGCCGCCTGGAACAGGAAGAAGTGCTCTAGTGAGAAAGCACTCTTCCCCCCCTCTCTCATTTGCTGCCGCCGAAAATCCTCCAAACGGGGTTGGTTACCCATTTCTTGGATTGAGGTACTAGGCACCCAGCTGTCACTGTGTGGAGGTTGAGAGTTGGTAGATCTCAGCTGAGTGGAAACGCTTGTGTTTTCATATAATTGCATGCACTACCATTTGACCAGCCAAGAAGTGCGACCCGCAGCTTCATATTGTCTTACTAACAGTTAAATCCTGAATCTTTCGAGGATTCATTCCTGGGTCGTGATCTTCTCTGTTTATATTTTAGCATAATAAGTCCTATTATCAGATCTGTAATTGTTACAATAGTTAGATAGGATTATTTGTTGCTTCTGTTTTAATATTATAGACCCGTGCTAATAAGATTCGTGTAAGCTTAATTTCCTGTCTAATGTCCCTAAATATTAGTTTACATTGTACCGGTCCAATAGTTGTGTCTGCAAATAGTTCTGGATCAGATTTATTGGGTTATCGTAGATCCTTCCATCTATTGTTACGTTGTCTGCGAAATTGACCCTTGTAGGTTTCATTGTTAACATCATCTTTGATGATTTCTAATTCTCTATTTTTTTCGCTAATCTTGTCGCACGTTGCCTTTTTGTTATTTAATAAATTTGTTAAACAGGTTTGGTTTTTATCTAATTTACAGAAAGTATTTCATAATTCTATTTTAGATGATTTTACCGTTTGGTATTTCTTAGTGCATTTTACAATTTCTTTTTCTATTACTAGTTTTCCGTCTGTTTGAGCTATTGCTCGAATTTTATACAGAGTACAATTTTCTGAAATAACAGGGTATTTAATATCATAGTCGTATATATGATTATGATATTGTCTTTTTGTAATATTTTAAATTCAGATACATCAATTACATCGGTTAGTGTGAACGTTTTAATTGTTTCTGATTTCATTTATTTTACTTATATCGTCTAAGTTAAGTATGTCGGGGTTTAATAACTTTATTTTTGCCAATGTCATAGTGTACAATAAACTTTGCAAATTAAAATTATAAGTTTTCATTTTCTGGTAATAAGTTTGTCTTTGATTGTAACATATGTTCAATAGCATTTATTGTTTCGAATATTTTTGAGTTAACTATGAATTGTTTGTTATTGTTTTTTACTAAGTCATTCATTTTATTTTCTACAATTATCTCATCGTCGTGGCCCGGTGTTCCCGCAATCCTCTTCCAAATATTACCTATAGTGCCTATGGCTCGCTTAGAGCGATTTGTCATCAATTGGTCAAGTAATGTTTGAATTATTTCGAAGTCTCCTTTATGTATTCTATCGAGCTGAGCGTGTGAGTATGTTTCCCTGTCGTATCTTTCTTTAAGAGAGTGTTTGTTTTGGTCCAAGAATTCTTATATGTAGGTTAGATTTGCGACATGAAAGATAGTGGATGTGTTTTCGTGTATTAAAGTATTTCCAGTCTCAATGAGTACGTTGTTTGAACCTGTGTAGTCGATTATCTTGGCGTTAATTGCTACTGTTAATGTGAGTAGATATAACGCACACAACATGAATGGTTGCGAGAAGTTAGGCCCTGGCACTTTAAAGAGCTGTTGCGCCAAATATAAAAAATAAAAATAATATAAAATGTGAATAGTACGAGTGTGAAGTCCATTGTCTGGAATTTAGAGTTTTAAATTATCTTTGTGGACAATCTTACCACTACGTAGCTCCACTGTGTTTCCCAAGTCTGTTTTTACCTTTTTGCGTCTGTATTTCGTCTGAAGTTTACCCCAATAGGCGCCAGTTGTATTTTCATAGTCTGTGTCGTTTTCTTTTAGGTCTATAGGTTTTCGTTTTTTGTAATGAGTCTCTATCATTCTATCCCGTGTGTTAGCTAATTTCAAGGGAATCTTAGAATCCTTCCTTCCTATCTTAAATACTATAAAAGCAAAATCGATTTTCCTTGTGAACACCGTTTCTCGAAAACTACAAGACGTAGGTACTTGAAACTTTACTCAGTTATTCCTTATTTTGCCTAGATGCGAGATAAGGAGGAATTTTCTGAAATTCAAGGTCTATGTAGCATAAAGGGGGTTGAGATCGAATTTTCCATTGGTAAGTATTAATTCCACAGCCGTAGCTGAATACTGGCTCTCCGGATTAAAAAAATATAAAATAGGTGAATTTAGTAAATTTGCCGCTGATTCATTTAAGGTATAAAACATCCTTCTGCGTTGTCCTGAAGCTGAGCAATGCTAAAAACAATTAATCAAATCATCGCCCACAATTTTCCTTCAGTGGAGACCACGGCCAGCAGTCATGCAGCAGTGGCTATCGTTGCAATAGTATGTGTGTGTGAGTGGTGCCGTGACATAAGGCCATGTGACATAGGACCATATTTCAAAATATGGCCTTATGACGCTTTCACAAAGCGACACAAGGCCATATTTCGTGAACAAAAAACTGTTACCGTTCGGGCGAATTTCTCACTATTATTTTATCTAATGTTTAAAATCTACATATCTATCTTTCAAATCTAAGCTTCAGGTTTTGAGCTATACTATTAGGTAAAGTAATAGTGAGAAAATTCGTGCGAACGGTTACAGTTTTTTGTTATTGGTAAAATAAAAAAAAAAAAAATATATGGTCTTATGCCTACACTAGGCAAAGAAGTTCGGCTGTCTTTTTTAGAGACATAAATACGCCTGACCAAGAAGAAACTCATCGCAGTAGTAGAATCTTCACAAACACCATCCCAAATTATGTTATTTATGAGTCAAAAAACGATGTGTCGGAGATCAAAAAAGATCAAAGTGCAGCTAACATCCAATGCACAACGGAAAGACAGAGGTATTACTGTCGGAAGAATTCAAGCTGGCCGTCCTACTAAATTAGAAAGCCGAAGTACCAAAAAACGACACCATAATATTGCTTTTAATATTAAAACTAATGAGCCATGTGCCAAAAAACATTAATACATACATATGTTAATATAAAGAAATCTTTATTAAACCTTTTCAGTACTTATAAAATTGTTCTTTCTTTTTTTCTTTTGGCGTGTACTTACTTACTCCAATAATTTACGTGTTCATTAAAATACCGTGGTTGTTATTCAAAAGGCATTGTAAAATAGTAAACCCGTGAACGTAAAAGCTTATACGTTTCCTTTTATCGACAGTAGCATGTTGATGAATAGAACTAAGATAACATCTACCATATGCCTGTTACAGTCATTGAAAACCTACTTCAGTACGTCACTGTCTGAGGCTTATTGAAATAGCATTTCTGTGTGTCTTTCGCCTGCAAATGCTAACTGAGTTTGTCACTGCCTGAGGGGACGTATTGAACTAGCATTTCAATATACGCCTAACGGACGTCTGTTCAGCGACATTCTTGCTCTTTCTCAGCAGAAAAGGCTGTAGACAACTTATTGACATCTTGACAGGCCACTTTGTTTTCACCAAGCACCTTGACGTGCTGGGCTTGAGTGACACTACAATCTGCGACGCTTGTGGAGAGAGCGACGACACCGCGGAACATTGTCTGTATTAATGTCCGGCCTTTGCTCAGAGAGTGGCAGATCCTCGGTACTGATGTGTTGAATACTGGAACTGTAACTTCCTCATCACTGAAGTACTTGCTTGGCTTTCTTAGAAAGACAAGGAAATTCCAATAAAATGGGTTAATCAGGGTAAATCAGTTGCGTCTAAGTGCTCCAGTCGAGCGTTTCCTATCTCAACAAAAAAAAAAAATGCGTTTCGTCCTGATTCGGTGACGGAACCCGTCAGTAAACTTCACCACATCTTGTCCAGACGATTAGCAAAACTGGGTCATACTTTTGATGCTTAAAGTGGTTAATTTTTGGACATTTGCCGTAGTTTAGTTTAGTTTAAGAATTGTGTTCCATCACTTGATTATCTACCTTGTCGTGGTGTGATGGCTTATACTAGAGTGGTATCGCCGCAACGATGAGCGATTCACTTGAAGAGGCTCGAAGTAAAACTAAAAGATAATCATCATACCTAGTCTCTTCTATCCTTTCTTCCCCTAGATGAAGCAAGGAGGAGAAGAGAAGCCATCATATTGGGATGCGACACCAACGCGCACCATAATCTATGGGGAAGTACCGACACTAACCCTCGAGGTAGGTCTATTTTCGAGAATTTAGTAGGCACCGACCTAGTAGTTTGTAACAGAGGAAATAGTCCTACTTTTATTACTAAGACCCGGCAAGAGGTGCTTGACGTCACTTTTGCTTTCCAAAGTATCTATCCTGCAATTTCCAACTGGACTGTATCTGACAGTCATTCGTTTTCCGATCACCGCTATCTGGAGTACAAACTGGAAATTTGTCACAGTACCGCACCCTTGGTCTTCCGCAATCGACGGAAAACCGACTGGTGCTTACACAATAAATCCCTCTCTGCTAAACTATCCAATCAAGTGTACACTACTCCAACTACACAATTGGAATTAGACCAGCTAAACACCGTTCTAACTTCTGCACTTAATACAGCTTTCATCGAATCCTGTCCGATCACAAGAAGAAAGGTGGGCAATCGTCCCCCATGGTGGAATACAGAACTTAACAGTCTTCGCTGCACAAGCAAGAAACAATTCAATATAGCCAAATGAACAAGGCTACCACTGGACTGGGAGATCTACAAAGAAGATAGACGCAGATTCTGGCGCGGTTTTTGTCAGAGTATTGACAACACGTCTCAATCCTCTAGACTGCGAAAAGTTGTCTCCAAATCACCAACTATACCTAGTGTCCTCATGAATCCCAATGGATCCTGGGCGGAATCGGACGAAGCATCGCTCAACCTGCTAATGGACACTCACTTCCCCGGCTGCACGCCTACCCCCAACGATGATCGCGCCCTGGTAAATGTTGCACGCCCACAGGCACCTCCTCATCTGATCAGCGAAGATAAGCTGAAATGGGCAGTAAACAGTTTCGAACCATTCAAATTCTCGGGACCGGACGGTATTTTTCCGGCCCAGATTCAGACGGCCTTCAACATAGTATGGCAGTATCTTTCCTCCATTCTGAAGGCTTGTCTTGAGCTCAGAACAACACCAACTGCCTGGACCGAGGTAAGAGTGGTCTTTATACCCAAAGTAGGCAAGACATCGCACACCCTCCCAAAGGGCCTTAGACCTATTAGTCTAACGTCCTTCCTTCTCAAGGTTCTTGAAAGAATCCTGGACCTACACATCAAGGCCACTATTGATAGCACCTTACTATCCACGTCACAGCACGCCTACCAAAAAGGTAAAACTGTCGAAACGGCTTTGCACTCCATCATCCACCCTATCGAAAAATCACTCTCAATCAAGGAGTTCACCCTAGTGTTATTTCGAGACATAGAGGGAGCCTTCAATAATGTTGAAACAAATTCGATTACCAGTGCCTTACGCAGGCTCAACATCTGCGAAGCCATCTGTTGTTTCATAGAACACATTCTAAAGAACAAGGTAATAACAGCATCCTTCGGAAGTAGCACTGTCAAGCGACATGCACATCGAGGCACTCCTCAAGGGGGTGTACTGTCTCCACTATTGTGGAATTTGGTGCTCAAGAGGCCCTTCTCGAGATCGAAAAAACTGGATGCAATGTTATTGCTTATGCAGACGATGTCGCCATTCTAATAACAGGCAAATACCCGCAGACGCTGGCCGATGTCTGCAGTCCGCTCTTAATAAACTGCTCAGATGGACCGATAAATGCGGCCTCTCCGTTAACCCGACGAAGACCGAGCTAGTTCTATTCACAAGAAAACACAAGCCTTGGAGAAAAAATCCAACCTATCCATAATGGAAAAAACTCAGCGAGTTGCATGTCTCAGCATTACCGGTGCACTGAGAACTTCTCCCACAGCGGCGCTCAAAACCATGCTCCACCTGCTTCCGATTGACATCGTCAGTTAACAATTGGCTGTCAGCTCGGCAATAAGACTGAGAGGCTCCAAGCAGTGGAAGGAGCAACACACGGGACATGCTAATATACTTTCGATGCACCGTCATCTTCCCAATTCCACTGACCATCTGCCCACTGAATATGATTTTAACAAGGGCTACACGCACTCGATACCGGACAGAAGTGAGTGGACGCAACGCAATGTCCTTTACAACGAATCGCTGTCAATTTTCACGGACGGGTCCAAAACCAAGGACGGAGTCGGTGCCGGAATTTTCTCGGAAGATCTGGACATACACCTCTCCTTTAACCTTCCAGACCACTGCAGCATTTTTCAAGCCGAAATCACCGCAGTTCGCAAAGCCGCTGACTGGCTGGCGGCTAGCACACTATCAACACACGATATTGTTATTTATGTCGACAGTCAGGCAGCCATCAAATCCCTCGCATCCAGCACTACGAGATCTAAGGCAGTGAAAGACTGTCGCATATCTTTTAACGAGATAGCTGGTCAGTACAACCTCACCCTTTGCTGTGTACCAGGTCACTGCGATATACCGGGGAATTGTGCAGCCGACGAACCAGCACGACAAGGCTCCTCTGGTACAGATAGCATAAGCATCACCGACATCGAAGCGCCAGCGTCTTATGTTATTCAAATTGATGCCGAGAAAGTAGCCAATCATCGATGGCAACATCTAGACCAATGTCATACCGCCAGACAGCTCTGGCCGACACTCAATAAATCCAGGTCCATCGGACTCTTGAAGCACAAGAGAGGAGCCCTCTCAAAAATAACAAATGTCCTCACTGGACACTGCGTCATAGGAAGACATGCCCAAAGATTAGGTATCCCTCATAATTACTTCTGCAGAAGCTGCAGAGATGAAGAGGAAGAAGAGACCATCAGTCATCTCCTGTGCGTCTGTCCTGCGCTCGCCAACATCAGGAAGGCCACTCTGGGTGAATACTTCTACAATGATCTTAATGATCTCGGCAACGCCTGCACGGTTAAAATTCACGCCTTCATTCAACGAAGCAAATGGTTCCAAGAGTAAGAGGGTGACCCACCCGCCTTACACATCGGTAGTACAATGGACCTATTTTCTGGTCCAAGTACATCCTCATCGAGGGCCGATCCTAACCAACCAACCAACCAAGAATTGTGTTTTTATTTTCATATAATAATTTTTTTCGTATATATTTTTCATAAAGTATTGAAAAATAACAAATTTGCCTACATTCATTTGGTATACTAGACATATTGATTAAATACTTCACCAAAGGCTTCATTAAGTGTTCGGTGTCGGTATTTCGAGGTGGTTTTCAGATAGCTCAAGGACATTCCAATCTTGCCCATTCAGGATTAATATGACTTCATTTTCCGCGAGCGTGTCTTTTCCCCAGACATTTGCAGTATAGACGGCGATATAGCTTGATTTTCGATTGTAAGAGATATAAATTGAAAATATTTGATAAAGTATAGGCTTGGTCGATTGTTAAGCAATTCCTTCAGCTTGATTTTCAATTAATAGCTAATCTTGAACCCAGATTGTAAGCCAATATTGCAGTTTTTTTTAAGGTAATTAGAATGGTTCTTTCCTTAAACTTAAAGCGTAAAAGCACTTCGAAATTTGTCACTATTGTATTTCAAATATATATTGTGTATTGTATCTGGTCAAGTAGCCTTGTTTAAGTTACAATTTGTAAAAACATACTTAAGTTCAGATACCGTGAAATCTCGATCAAGAAATTTATGAAGAACAAGGCTTTCAGCAATATGGAATGGTTTTTGGTGTGGTGTTGCTGCAAAGCATTAGCATTCATTTTGAGCTCATTTTGCTAACGGCTTCCTAAGAATTCTTAGAGTTTGCTGCCTATGCAACCACATTTTAAGGCCACAGGTTATGTTCCCTCTTTCTTACCCCTGGTCTCCACTGGCAATAATTCATTGCAAGAAATATTTCATGCAATCGAAATTTCCAATGGAGACCGCAAATTTCTTGAAATGACTCATTTCAAGAAATCGATTTCTGCTTTCATTTCTTGCCATCTCTGTGGAAATAAACCCTGAAATAAATTTGACAGGGAGTGTCAATTTGAGTTTTACTACGAAGAAAACATGGCTGATTGGTGCCTGACATGAAGTCTGAAAGAAATATGTCTCGTGGAGACTCGGTGGCAAGCAAGAATTGGTCGTTGCTTGCTCATATGTGATATGGTTGAAAATGAAATTTCTTGACATAATTTGCCCACCGTATAAAAAAATAAAAATTTCTAACATGATGTCTGACATAATGTTTGAAATAAATATGTCTCGTGGAGACTCGGCGTTAGATTGCATAGACGCTTGTATTCATTCCTCTACGTTGTGAATTGTGACCTTAGTATTTGAGTATAATGATTGCGAACTGGATTCAAATTAGCAAAGCATATTTCTAGTTCCTTGTATGTGCCTCGGCGATATGGCGGCAAACTCTTCACAAAGTATCGTGAAGATGATGAGCGTGTGTGCGTATCCAGGCAATATAAACGATTTATTTATAAAAAGTAACGGCATGAACAGCACTTTACTTATATTCTCATAGCAAATAGCGCGAGGATATAACAACATTTTTGTCTTTATGGCAATAATCCCATATAATTAACTTCAAGGCACTATGACCGCATGAAGTATGGATGCAGGACTTTCTGTGAAATTTTCCAATAGATTATTGATCATTGATACTGTTATAAAATTATAAAAGCATTAATGGCATTATATTAAGCGGAGATATATCACATTGCCTATATGTCCAGTAAACTGAATATGTAAGCACTTACCTACATATACCTACATATAATTGCTTTACTCCACAGTGCTATACACGGCTAGAACGCATTTAATACAAAATTCCAGTGCATGGAGTGTGGTCACTTTCAACTATCCGCGTTATTTCAAAATGTGTCTTTGGAAAGTCTTGACGTTTTTGCTACCCGTTGTCGGAGTTTTGGGAAATTATTTCGAGCTAAGTAAGCTCGTAGTAAGGATTCACAATGAAAGTGACTCGGCGACAGTGTGTTTCATTGGAATTGATAGTGGATTTGTGACTGGTTTTATTAACAGATATGCTGACATTCCTGTGGCAATTCTCACATCCTTACCAAGTGATAACAACGATCAGTTCTATAACAATGACATACTCCCAGTAGTGCAAGATACCGATGAACTGCAACAACACAACACACTGCTAAGGCAGTTTATCCAACGACTACGAGTTCGAAAATTTGCCATCATTTCTGCAAACAAATTTCATAGTCTCCAGCAGTACTTTTCCTTCTTTAATGAGAACAAATTTATCAGGGTCTTTGGAATAGTAGACAACATATCCTATGCATACCTCCCCTATGCAGATACTCCAGTTCGACAGTTTAAAAAATCGAACTACCTTCCCAATGCACTAAAGGACCTAAATGGCTTCACTTTTCGTACCACAGTACAGAAGGATATTCCAAGAACTTTTTGGTATCCGGACAAAAAAGGACGACCTCAAATCGGTGGAAGCTCCGGTCAAATTGTTGTCAACTTCCTGCGGAGGCATAATGCTACTTTCAAGGAAATATTTATCAATAATTCTTCAGACCTATTCGCACCAGGTGTTACCAAAGCCATCAAGAACAATGAACTCGATTTAAGTATGAACGCGTTTGGTTTATGCGAAGGCTACGACTGCAGCTATCCTCTAAAATCTGTAAGTTGGATGACAATGGTGCCACTCAATGGTTATGTGAATCCTAATGAATACTTTTTGAGACCGTTTTCACCAACAGTTTGGATATGCATTGGGATTACCTTGATCTACATAACGGTAATGGATGTGTTGAAAGATATCTTTGTTAATTCACCTGCAGACATATGGCAGAGCTTCAGTCGAACATTCCTGGCAATTCTTTATATGGGTGCAGAAAGATCAATCACCTGTGCCTATCGATTTCACTCACAAGTTCTTCTTCTTGCATTTATCATCGTTAGCTTCTACCTAATTTATTTCACATCCTTTTTAACGGTTTTCATAAAAGTCAAGCAGTATGAGACGATACAGGACTTGATTGACAACAAAGTGCCAGTATTGGTGCCTGATCATCAGTGGGGATTTATTTCAGAACGGAAATATTATCCCGTGGGTTTTGAAGATATCGTGACTCCAGTTAATTATTCCACTTACATCAAGGAAATAAATTCCATGAGAAATACCAGTTTTGCATATTCAGCTGTAACTGACAGAGCTGAATTCCTCATAGGCTTGCAGACATATTTCAAGAAACCATTATTTCACATGGCTCGTGATAGTTTAACGGATTCACATGTTAGATATCACCTACCACCTTATTCCCCATTCAAAGAGATCTTCAACAATTTTATCATTGATGTCCTGGAGACGGGTTTGATTAATAAATGGGATAAAGATGCCATTGTACAAGCACGGAGAGCGGGATTTGAAATTGATGTGGATCCTATGAGAGGTTCTAATGGGCTGCCTATACCTTTGACTTTGGATAATTTACGTTTTGCTTGGTATTGCTTGGCAATTGGTTTGTTTATTGCCATGATTGTGTTTATGGGAGAAAAACTTGGCAGCACTTTGAAATGCTTTTTCATTTTTTAAAAGATGGAGGTCATGGACTTTCTTTACTTCCATTCATATCAAATTCAATTGTGTTATTGAATAGTTTACGCACCTTATATATCTTGTGCACCTATACATATTATTGACACATTTTTATAGGAACCTTTTGGCCTTATCTATAAATCTTGTCAAAACTGAAGTTTTTAAACTTTACAGCAAAGTTACGGCACAGAGTGGATCAGTAAACAATTTCAATATCTTGTTCACTATCTTATGTATCATATAATAAAGCGATTAACATTACAAACTTTCTATCAATTCTTTTCGAATTTGAGTTTTTTTTTTGTCAAAAAATATACTTAAGAGGCGAATATATTTTTTGTTCAATTGGAAGAGACCTACACTTTTATGGTGTATCCGAGACGTAATTTATTTTTGAGAAGCAACAAAACTCTTAGATGGTTGTCAGACATTCGCAGGAGTGAAACACTGAAAAAGAAAGAATCGTCACAAAAATAACATTAAAAAGTGGAGTCTCATCAACATTTTTTTAGAATGTACTATCAAGAATCTAGCATAGGTAGCATACGAGTATAATTGGCGTGGTAATCATCAGATCCATTAACAGACTTACAGATCTATCAGATCCATGAAGTTTCAGTACACCAACCACAAAGGACTTGGATGGCGAACGACTAACAAAGGCCTCGTAGGGGCATCATCTCCCGATAGTTGCTGGTCCGCTAAGTAACGAGAAGGAGCCACTGCAGCCGAAAACCTAGCAGCTCTGTTAGTAAGCCCTACTCCCACCTCCTCGTGGTGTCATCTGGGAATTTCTTCGGAAATTGCTAACGGGAGACGACGAATGGTGAGCTTCCTGCGCCAAAAAACAGGATAAGTGTCGGTTGGTCTGTGGCCCAGCGAGCCGCAATCGTAAAACAAACTATTGCTCCGAAACGGAAACCAACGCCTCGGATAAGGACGGATAATTTGTTGACGACCTTTGGCTATCGGACACGGACAACGACCGGATTCTGGAACGTTAAGACCCTCCTGGACTCACTCAAGGAAGGGCCTTATAACGCCAGATTCCTCCAATTGGAGCGCGAATTCGCACGATCTAAAATCGACATCTTAGGGCTGACCGAGATAAGATGGTATGATGTTGGGATATACATCTCCCAAACAAAAAGCACTGTGATGCTCTACTCTGGTAAACCAGCTGGAAGTGCACGGAGTTCTGGCGTAGGACTCATGCTAACTCCAGCAGCACGTAGTAGCCTCATATCCTGGAAACCCCATAGTGACCGGATATTGACGGCTAGGTTCCAGAGTAGAGTAAGAAAAATTACCATCATACAGTGTTATGCTCCGACTCTAGCCGCGACTGAGGATGAAAAGGATGATTGTTATAGCCACTTAGGCGCCGCCTACAACCAAACGCCTAATGGGGACATCGTAATGGTAATGGGAGATCTCAATGCCAAGGTGGGTAGTGACAACACCATGCTTAAGCACGTGATGGGAATTCACGGCGTGGGAGACCGTAATGACAATGGTGAGCGGTTTTTGGACTTCTGCAATACCAACCGCCTAGTCATCGGAGGTACGCTGTTTAAGCATAACACCTGCCATAAGATCAGTTGGGTTTCTACTGATAGGCAACGAACATCCAACCAGATCGACCACATTGCAATCAGTCGCCGCTTTAGAAATTGTCTCCTGGACGTCCGAAACAGACGTGGAGCTGACGTCGGACTTGAACGAGATCACCATCTTATGGTAGCTCATTTACGCTTTCGTACTGCATCCGTCAACAGCAACCGCTCAAACCTGCTTAACATCACCAGGTTTAATATCGACAGACTCAAGGTTCCCCAAGTGCGCCAACAGTTCAAGGACCATCTTGCCTTAGAAGAAGAAGCAATCAGCAGCATATTACAAGAGAACGTGGATTACCACTGGAGTGCTGTGAAAAATGCTTTTGCGACTGGGGCACGCACTTATGTCAAAAAAACAGAAACACCACCGCACATGGCTTTCTACAGACACCTGGAGACGGATCGATGAGTGTACAGCAATCAAGGCTCGGATTGCAGCGGCCTTAGCAGTAGAGAAAACCGAGCTTGAATACCGTGCGAAGAAGAAAGAAGTGCAGCGTAGTGTGAGACGTGACAAGCGTCAATATGTCAACTCACTGGCCTCAAGGGCTGAAGAAGCAGCGAGTAGGTGCGACAGTAGGACTGTTTGCAACATCACTAAGGAGCTTATTGGTGGTCGAAACTCCAAACAACATCCAATGAAGAGTCTAGACGGTAACCTTCTGATTTCGGATAAGGATTAGCTCACTAGATGGAGAGAACATTTTGCTACAGTGCTAAACCACTTCGATGACGGCGGTATGATCTTGAATTCGAATGAGCAGTTCGAAGCAACAAATTCCCGAATTCGCACCGTACCTCCCAGTAAAACTGGAATAATAACAGCAATCAAGTCCCTCAAGAAGAACAAAGCGGTGGGTATTGATGGCATCCCTGCCGAGCTATTTCAAGCGGCGCCAAATACATCGGCAGATTTGCTGCATCCGCTAATACGGAGAGCTTGGGATAGCGAACAATTTCCACAGGAGTAGAAAAGGGGGATGATCATTAAGCTTCTAAAGAAGGGTAACTTGATGGAGTGCGGTAACTGGAGAGGTATATGTGTTCTTCCAGCTGTAGCCAAAATAATAGCTAGAATAATTCTAGAACGAATTAAAGAACATTTAGATTCAACTCTCGATGTCGAACAGGCAGTCTTTCGCGCTGGATCCTCCTGCATCGACCACATAAACACCTTACGAATCATAATCGAACAATGCGTTGAGTATAGGTCTCCGCTACATTTACTGTTTATCGACTTCGAGAAGGCTTTCGACAGATTGAATCGAGATGCTATCTGGTTGGCCTTGCGCAGGAGAGACATTCCAGAAAATAAAAAATAAATAAATAAATATTTGGCGCAACAGCTCATTAAGTGCCAGGGCCTAGCTTCTCGCAACCACTCATGTTGTGTGCGTTATATTTTTCGTACGAATGGAAGGGACCTACAGTTTAGTGTCGTATCCGAACGGCGATTTGAGAAGCTTTTTCGAGACAACAATACTCTCGGATGTTTGTCAGACGCTCGCGAGAGGTGGGACCGTGAAAAAACTTTTTGGTGTTTTGTAGGATTCGAACTTGGAACCTCACGCGTAGTGATCCGACACACTAACCACTTACGCCACGGCGCCCACATTCCAGAAAAGCTTATATCTATTATCAAGGCTACATATGAGGGCGGCAAGTGTCACGTCGTGCACAATGGTAAGGTGTCGGAGGACTTTGAAGTCCAAAGTGGAGTACGTCAAGGGGGCATACTGTCCCCACTACTGTTCTTGGTGGTTATCAGCGATGTACTCCGTGCAGCATTGACGGAAGCTAATTATGGAATTCGTTGGACTATGACATCTTACCTTAAACACCTAGATTACGCTGACGATATTTGTCTACTTTTACATCGGATAATGGATCTTCATTTGATGGCCCAAAATCTAGAAGCTGAGGCAAACAAAGTGGGGCTAAAAATAAACACAGCCAAAACAAAAACACTGAGTACTTCCAATACCCGCGCTCAACTTAACATTGCCGGAGAGCAAGTCGAGAAAGTTGATAACTTTCTATATTTAGGAAGTGTCGTCTCGGCTAATCGCGGTGGCACCGAACTGGATGTGTGCAGCAGAATCGGGAAGGCTAAAGCTGTGTTCGGAATGCTGTCCAAATTCTCGAGAAGCAATGTTATTAGCTTAAGAACCAAGCTACGACTGTTCCGCTCCAACGTAGAATCAGTGCTGCTTTATGGGTGCAGTACCTGGAAGAATGACACCATTAACACACACAAGCTGCAAGTCTTCGGAAACAAATGCTTAAGAATCATCTTGAGAATTTTTTGGCCGAACCGCATCTCCAACGAACAACTTTATCTGAGAACGGGCCAAGAACCTATAAGCATTACTATACGAAGAAGAAATTGGCAATGGATTGGACACACCCTACGGCGCGAAGACAACTCCATTGCGAAATACGCTATGCAGTGGAATCCGCTCACCCAGGCAGGCAGAATAGCGTGCGCCCTAGGCAAACGTGGCGCAGAACAGTTGAGGAGGAATCGAACTCTTTAGGAATGAGTTGCAGGCAGCTCAAACGCGTTGCAGAACTCCGATCATGATGGAGCGCAGGCGTGGTTGACGCCCTATGCCCCCCGAGGGGTTAAAGGATATAAGTAACCAAAAAGGACTAGAAGAGATGAAAGAAATCCTTCACTGAGGTAAAGTAATATGAGCCATTAACTCTTTTCACCACGTTAAAGCCCGGGAGGAAGATGGAATTCTCCCAGCACTCTTCCAAAAAGGCATCCCACAATAACTTCCTCAATTGATCAATATCCTTGGAGCAAGTTATGCATGGGTTTACGTACCAAAAAGCTGAAAAAAGTCACGGTAAAATGCATCTCCAAAGCGGGCGTAAACCAACAGAACTAACTCCCCTCTCCATTTTTCTGAGATACAATGAAAAAAATATTTGATAGATATGAGTATATCGGGGATGGAATCTCAATGATTCAAAGTCCGATGCGGAATGATTTTATTTGGAGTTATCAAGGTTTCTCTGTGCAAAGTATCCCCAAGAATTATTTCAGGGCGCCATCTAGATCTTCGAATGCTAATCGAAGTATGGGTGTTCGAAGATAGGTTAGGTTAGGTTAGGTTGGCTGTCCACACGAGAGTGCAGACACACTTAGACCAGTGAAGGTGCTTTGTGATACCATGGATCAAACCATTAGGCCACTCACCCACTGACAAAACCAAACAGAGCTTTTGACAAAGCGATGGATGCTCATGAAGTCTACGGACGCCAGATCACCGAGGTCGTCAAGGAAGGGGGACCCTAGATGGAGCATTCTTTTATGCGACAGTGCTGGGCAAGTGCAGAGAAGGTGAAGGATGGTTTCCTCCTCCTCCTCGTCTCTACATCTTCTGCAGAAGTCGTTGAGGAAGAAGCCAAGTCTTTTGGCGTGTTGGCCTATAAGACAGTGTCCAGTGAGGATACCGACAACGCAGCTGATCTGTATTCGCTTTAGCTTGACCAGCTCGACATTACGTTTTTGATCCAGCTTAGGCCAGATCTGTCTCGAAATGTGACACGTTAAGCCGTTTTCCAATCTGAGGTTGGTCGTGCTAATAGCGTTCAGCTTTAGTAGATACTTACATGTAATGAGGGGCATACCCAGGGCTTGCCTGTATCCTTAGAGTGGTACCCTGTCTGGCGAGCTCGTTAGCCCTGCAGGTACCTGGAATATCCCTGCGGCCCGGTACCCACCATAGGTGAATGTTGAACTGCTCTGTCATCTCCATAACAGATGAACGATAGTTTAAAGCGGCCTTTGAAGTGAAGGAATACGATTCCAGGGACTTGATTGCCTCTTGGCTGTCAGTGAAAATGCTAATATCGCTGACAGATAGTACATTACATTTCAGCCAGGACATGGCTTCCTTAATCGCCATGATTTCCGCCTGAAAAACGCTACAATGATCGGGGAGGCGGAAATAGATGCTCACATTGAGCTTTTCGGAGAAAACACCACAACTCACCCCGCCCTCGGTCTTAGAGCCATTTGTGAAGAAGTGAGCCGAACTACCATCGACAGGGGGGAAGTGTCCCATTCATCCCGATTAGGGATGCTCGTACGGAAGTTACGGTCAAATCTCAGTTTCGGTGGGGTATAGTCCGTGTTTTCGTGTTTGAAGTTGAGAAGATCAAGAATCGAGGAGTGGCCAAAGCGATAGCTAGAGAGGAGGCCTTTAGGCGGATGGCCGCACAGGCAGCCATCTGTTTGCCGAAAATATCTAAAGGTAGCAGGTTGAACAAAATGTCCAGTGCCGCGGCGGGAGTGGTTCTCAGTGCACCATTGATGCAAATGCATACAGATTTTTGCACCTTATCTAGTTGAGTGAGGTGGACAGACATGTCAAGAGCAGGCCACCATACGATCACGCGCCTACCTATAGCCCTTTTACATGAATAGAGAGCTACATTTGCTTTCCTGACGCGTTCTAGTAGATTGGCCTTCCAGTACAATTTCCTGTCCAAAATAAATAGATAAATATTTGGCGCAACAGCTCTTTAAAGTGCTAGGGCCTAGCTTCTCGCAACCACTTATGTTGTGTGCGTTATATTTTTCACACGAACGGAAGGGACCTACAGTTTAATGCTGAATCCGAACGGCGATCTGAGGAGCTTTTTCGTGACAACCATACTCTCGGATGTGTGTCAGACGCTCGCGAGAGGTGGGACCGTGAAAAAACTTTTTGGTGTTTTCTGGGATTCGAACTTGGAACCTCATGCGTAGTGATCCGACACACTAACCACTTACAAGACGGCGCCCACTGTTGTTGCGCCAATAAGTTGTCTACAGCCTTTTCGCTGAGGGACAGCAAGAATGCCGCTGATTTCTTACAGACGTCCGGGAGCATGCGTTTAGTCAACCTGCTTCCTAGAGAGTCATGCCACACACAATTGCGCTCGTGAGAGACCCAAAGAGTTTTTGGTTTCACGAATTATTTTGAAAGTGGTTAAAGGGTTAAGTAAGGCCTTAAGCGCAGCCTGACTGTCACTGCAGACACAAATGCTACGTCCCTTCCACCTGTTTTTCACAACATAGTTCATGGCCATTAGGATTGCATAAGTTTCCGCTTGGAAAACAGACGCATATTTGCCTAACGAGAAGTGAAGTCTAATGTTGTCGACTTCCACGAAGACCTCAGCGCCAGAGCCTTGACTGGTTTTGGAACCATCCGTGAAAATACGACTGCATTCCATTCCCGGCTCAGACTCTGGCCGAAGCCAGTCCTGAACACAAGGAAAGTCGACTCTGAATTTGCGCATCAGCTGGAGTTCTGGTGTCATTGCATCAGACGGCATATCCATAAGACAGGAGTCGTAAGATAAGTGTTGCGCAAGTTCATCAAAATTCCAGTGTGGAGTATACCAAAAACTGCCCCGCCTAAGACGATGGATGGCTTTGATAGTCCAACCCATGATATAAGTATCAAGGGGAGGTAAGTTCAGCAAAGCGTCTAGAGCAGAGCCATGCGTACTCGGAAAAGCTCCCGTGCAGCCGAGACAAGCCGTTCTTTGGAGTTTCGCGCAAAAGGCAACCACATATTTACGCGAGAGCCCTTTCCACCAAACAACCGACCTATATGTGAGGAATGGTCTTATCATAGCCATGTAGATCCAAAGAACCTTATTCGGTGACAAGCCCCATGTGTTGCCAAAAGCACCCTTACACTGTCAGAAGACTGAGAGCGCATTGACTGTTTTCGCCTCGATGTTTTAGACCAGTGAAGTTTCGTATCTAAAATCACTCCCAGATATTTAGCTTCATTGGAAATGCGAATGGTGACGCCTTTTAGCACTGACTGAATCAGACTCGTCAAAATCCTCCTTCTCGTAAAAAGAACAACCTCAGTTTTAAGAGGATTCACCGAAAGCTCACTCCTAGTACACCATTCATCGATCATGTCCAGCGCCGCCTGCGCGTTAGCACAGACCGTCGCCAGGCATGGCCCGACAGAAAGTACGGCGACATCATCCGAATATGCCTATCTAGAGTGTTCAACAGAGAGTCGACCACCATGCACCATAAAAATGGAGACAGAACGCCACCTTGCGGACAGCCCCTGTTTAGCCCGGTCATAACATATTGGCCACAATCCGCATCCACTACCAAAGTTCTATTCATTAGCATTGCTTTAATCCACAACACTAATGTTTCATCTACCCTATGTCGTCTGGCCGAGTCGCACATGCAGTCATAAGTCACATTGTCAAAAGCACCCTCAATGTCGATGAAGATACCCATCGCGTATTCTTTCCTATCAAGCACGCATTCAATTCTGGCCACTAAATTTTGAAGTGCGGTCTAACAGGATTTCCCACGCTGATAGGAATGCTGCATCTTCGATAGTGGATGCAGCTTCAAAGCAACTTTGCGCACGTGAAATTCTACCAGTCTCTTCATATTTTTCAGTAAGAAGGATGTCAAACTTATAGGTCTGAAACTCTTGGAGAACGAATAGTCTTCGTTACCAATTTTCGGTATGAAAGCTACTATGACTGTCCGCCAAGGTGTAGGAATGTATGCCAGCGCCAAGCCAGCGGTGAAAATTATTTTCAGAGTTGGCAATAGCTGATCTATACCCTGTTGCAGCATAGCTGGATATATTCCATCGGTTCCAGGTGATTTGAAACCATCAAAAGATGCCACAGCATATTTGATGGCCTCATCTGTTACCACGACTGATGCAATATACCAGCTGCGCCGAGTTTTCTGACTTAGAACATGCTCAGCCTGGGTAAGCGGACCAAGCTGCGATCTAGTGGTTATCTGATTGCCAGGAAAGTGAGTCTCCAGCAAAAGACTAAAAGTTTCCGATTTCGTCTCAGTAAACTTGCCATCAGACTTTCTCAGTGACTCCGGTTTGGTCTGCTTGCCCCTTTTGAGGACCTTAACCAACCTGCTGGTTTCACCGAGTGTCTCGATCTTTTCACAAAAATCTCTATAAGAAGCACTTTTCGACAACCGATATAACTCCTTATAGTTTTTTGCTTCGATGTAAAAAGATCCCAGTCACCTTCCAAATTTGTCTTGAGTGACCTATTTATGTTAGAAGTTCTCTGGATTCTTTCCTAAGTCGCTGCAGCTCTGAGCTCCACCAGGGAACTGGAGTTCTACAGGGGTTTTTTTTTCAATGGGCACGTCAGTTCAAAACAGCTGGTAAGAACGCAAGTCAGGTTTTGAACAGCATCCTCAACCATTCGTTTCGTTCTGAGTTTAGTTGGAGTTTTGACAGATCTGTCTAGCTCTTCCCTAAACCGCACCCAGTTGGTTTTCCTCGGATTCCTCCTCTCCTGCAAAGTTATGGGCTCGCATTCTATTTGGAAAGCGATGTATCTATGATCTGACAAGGACACCTCCGGCAGTACCCTCCAGTTAGTAAATGACTTGAAATACCTATTAGATAAAGTCAAATCAATTACCTCCTGCCTCCTTGCCGTAACAAAAGTTGACTGGGAGCCAACATTGTTAATTACCATGCCAGACGATAGTATAAAGTCTAGGAGATGGTTTCCTCGTATGTTACATTTGCTGCTGCCCCAGACTGTATTCTGAGCATTAGCGTCACAACAGTCCCATCGCCCGAGTGTCACAGTACTTTATGAGTTCAGCAACCGCCTTCGGTGGTGGAGGCATTACTAAGGTGACCATACGTCCCGCTTTCGGCGGAACAGTCCCGCTTTCGAGCTTTGTGTCCCGCTGTCCCCAAAGAACGCAAAATGTCCCGCTTTGGAAAAAGGCCACCCCATATGGATGCATGTTTCGTGCATTAAACTCATTTTCAGTAAATGTATATATTAAAAATAATTTTGCTCACAGATACAGCACAAAAAAGAGGAACCAAAAACAAAAACACTAAAAAAACAGACTTGAAACTGAAATACATAACTGGGTAGTTAATAGGTACTTTGTGCTCTGTCGCTCCGTGTACCGTGTCTGTATCTACTATGTGTCTATAATGTATCGTTTGTTTGAGAATGAGAAAAATGATGAACGAACGAAGCATACTTTGATCGTTTTTAAACTAAAACGGCTCGATTCGATTTGAGAGAGTTCATAGGGCATTTTAAGTGCTACGCTTGGCTCTCTATTTGCTTCAATATTTTTTCTAAAGCCATCCCAATTAGTTTTCGCGCTGGTTAATCTGGCCGGTCCTGCTTTTTTAATCAGAGCTTCGCTTATCGTCATAATGATTGGAGAATGATCAGAGGAGAGATCAAAGCTTTCTTCAGCTTTTATACAGTTGCCAGATATTCCTTTAACAATAAAGAAATCGATCAGATCTGGTATCTTATTTCTATCAGTCGGCCAATATGTTGGTTTACCCGTCGAGTGAAAATCACAACTGTATTGCATACCCGCATTATAAAGCTTTCTACCTTTCTGAGAGGCGTACCTTGAACCCCAGAAGGGGTGTTTCGCGTTGAAGTCGCTACCAATAATAAAATTTGGATTAAGGAAGTTGAAGATGTTTGTAAAATCACTTTCTTCAAGTTTACATCGCAGTGGAAAATAAATAGACGAAATGTTGAAAGCAAAATGTCTATTTCTAACGCGTACCGTGCTTACTTGCGTTGCTTCTAATTCAATCTTTACTTCCGCTGAGTGTTCGATACATTCTTTTATAAATAAGGATGATCCGTCTCTGGCTCTTTCCGATGGGTGAAAGGCGTAATACACGCTATATCCCCTTATCTTAACATTCGATTGCTTTGTCAGATGAGTTTCACAGACCAAGCATATATCAATGTCTTTTTCTCGTATAAGTATTTCTAACTCGTCGAGTCGTCGTATGAGCCCGTTGGCATTCCATGTAAGAATTTTAAGCGTTTCTTTCATATTCTGGTTGAAGTGCGCGTGTTATGAATGTTGGTTTCTAGTGCAACTAGTCTCTCGAAAATAAGTTTGTTTGTTTTGCATTGCTCTTCAAGTTTCGCTCTTGTGAGCTACCTCTATCACCGTTTCCCAATGTCGCAACTTGAGCAAAATCTTAACGTTAAAGTTTGGATGGTTTCTTGCTTTGATCTCCCGTGAGTTGTCAGTCATGTACTTGCCGTTGACTGTCATCGTCGCTTGAGCATAAGACTTGCACGCCAATATTCGAAGATTTTGCTTTTGTCACATTTTCTCTACTAGGTTTGGGTTTTTTTTCATTATCCGATCTTAAGTTAATATTGACGGTTTTTCTATCTTTCATTGCTTTTTTCGTAGCTATTTTGAGTCTATTTTTATTTGGTTTCTAATTTGCGCCTTTTTTTGAGCTCTTTCGCCACTTCGCAACCTCGATAGTTCGCAGGATGTTTTCCTTTACAGTTTATACAAGTGGCTGGATTTGCTTATTTAGGTGACACTCTTCCGAGAGATGTTTACCAGCGCATTTCACCCATCGCGGTTTTTTCAGGCAGTAAGTCTTGCGTATGATTGAAGCCTTGACAGCGCTTACACTGCGGGATCGATCTGGAGCTCTTACGCATAGGTTCGATTTTAACCACGATGTTTAGAATAGTCTTAATACCATATATTACATCTTTATGTTTGTCTTTATCAAAGCTTAACATGAATAGTGGTCCACGCTTTACCAATTTTTCCTGATCGCGCTCCGACTGTTGCTTCTCCTTCTTGGTAATATTAACGGCATCAAGAATTTTGAAGCCCTTGTCTTGGAGGTCGTTTATGACATCTTCTTTTGCGCACGAGGTGTGGAGTCCCCTTGCTACAACACGCAGTGGTCTTTCTAACTTATTTTATAAGAATACCACTGAATCTTCTCGGCATTACATTTTTGAGACACTGCTCGGTAACCGTCGGCATCATCGATATTGATTTTCCACGTATTGTTTCGGAGAGATGTCACCTTAAACTTCGATGCCAGTGTTGCTTTAAGGAGGCAATGCAACTTATTATAGTCCGTAATTCCGACGACGTTTATCGGTGGCGGAGGACGTAATTTTATTTGTTGTGGCTTTTCTTGCAACTCTTTGCGCTTTCCATCTTTTTGTGGCTCGACTTCCGGTGAGGAGCCAGTTTTGTGTTTTTTTGCGTTTCTTTTCGATCCAATTTGTTTCACGTGTTAGCTCTTCTTCATCCGTTTGGTATTCGCGACTAGGTGAGCGATGTCGGCTAAACAAGATGGCCTCGAGTATCGACATGTGGAATAAAATACCTTTATTCATTAAGACGGTACTCAGATCGAAAAAGAGAGAGAAGGAAGTAAATATTACCAACTTGATGAAAGCCTTACCGGGTTTTTAGTGAGTAGAAGTTTCGTGCGCATTAACATTTTTCCACTACCCCTAGGCAAAAAAAAAATTATACTTTAACTTTCGAGCGCAAAAAAAAATACTTTAATTTTTTTTCTAATTCATGTGAAATATACATTAACATTACTTCCCAAATTTTGAATAATTTATTTAAAAAAAATAAAATAATTAAAAAAAAATATTAAATGTTTTGCCGAAAGAAATGTACAGGTGTCCCACTTTGAGAGAAAAAAATTATGGTCACCTTAGGCATTACCGAATCATAAGGGAAGTAAGCCGACGTAACAACGAAGGTTTTCCAACTTCCGGTCGTTTCGTAGCTTACAGCTGCAGTAACCAAGTCCTGTCCACAGAATTGTCGAAGCTTGGTTAATGAGAGGAAATTTGGTACAATTAGACAAGCTCTCGGTCTTTCAGATCGCTCGTCACATAGCACCGTAACTCCACGAATACCTCCAAAACCACATATGCGCATGTTCCGAACGTATGGCTCCTGGATAGACGTTATGTGGGGTTTTGCACGCAGCACGGAAAGTCTGCTACTTTAGAGCGCTGTAGCAGCCCTTAAGTGATAAAGGTTTATCTGCGAAAATATGAAAGATATAGTCGGTGTTTTATTAGTAGAAGGGCGCGCACCAGATGAGTTAACGCTTCCGCCGAGACGAGCTCCCCCCCCCTACTTCCGATTCAACGCCAGAGGCGGGGGGTAAAAGTATGGTGGTTGGGACCTCCAGAATCCTCGTCCCGGCCGTAGTCGAAAAGACCACGGGTGGATTATCATTTTTACGAGTACCACCTGGAGTGGACATCTCATTTGTTTTCTCCATCATACTGTATAACAAGTTTCACGTCACAGTCAAGACGCCTTCAACCTTTAGTTCGATGTCTCACCTGGGATCCTTTCAGATTCTTAGGGTCATTGACTCTTGAGCCATTTCGCCACGTCAAAGCAGCTGAAGAATAGAAACGGAAGCATTGGTTTTCACAGTAATTTCAATTTTTACCGTAATTTTATTTATGGATATTTACGAGTAACGGCTAGTCTTCTGGCGACCATAGTTATGATATAAATGTACACATTCTCATTATTAATTTTTGCTTCCGGGCTTTTGCATGCAATTGGCAGACGGTTATTTAAGGTTGTAATAGGTAGTTTTTATTACTTTGTATAATTTTGCTTGGAAATGGCCAGTAGGAGGAAGCGTAAATTGCTAACATTGAAACAAAAATTTTAAATCATTAAGAAAACTGAGAAATACGGATTTTTTCGTTAAATAACCAACTCGTTTTCTTTTCTCGTCATGTACTCATTAGTCGGAATAATTTGTTAATCCGAATACCACTTTGCAATAATTGATTCAGATTAGCGACACATTACTGTAAATCGAAAGTTAACAACGTTGATTAATAATGCTCGTACATATTAAATTGCACAGTATCTTTTATAGTAAAAAAAAGGACAAATACTTTTTAAGAGGAGTAGAAATCCTTGCTGAATTTTAATGTATTTACCATCTACAGACATAGAACTCAAGCAAGACCTTACCAATTCATCAGAAGGTTAAAATATTGCCTAATCTTTCAGTGCCAGTGGGTGCCGTGGCGTAAGTGGTTAGTATGTCGGATCACTACGCGTGAGGTTCTAAGTTCGAATTCCAGAAATCGCCAAAGAGTTTTTTTCACGGTCCCACCTCTCGCGAGCGTCTGACAAACATCAGAGAGTATTGTTGTCTCGAAAAAACTTCTCAAGACAAATTGCCCTTCGGATACGGCACTAAACTGTAGGTCCCTTCCATTCGCGTGAAAAATATAGCGCACACAACATGAGTGGTAGCGAGAAGCTAGGCCCTGGTGCTTAAAGAGCTGTTGCGCCAAATATTGAACTTAACCCATTTCTCAAATCGCATCTTATTATGTATAACATAATGAAAGTTAATAATATAAGTTAAAACCAAAAAAAAAAACATAAATAGAAATTAGGGAGACCGTTTGGAAAAATGAAGGATAATGAAGGAAAGAGAGGAAAGTAGTGTGTAGCATGGCGCTTCAAAATGTAGTAGTTTTGCTACATCTTATATATTAATACGTGAACACGAAATTTATCGTACGTTTTTTAGTATTTATTGTAAAATGAGGGGGATGAAACGAATATCATTCGAAAGGTACTGTGCCACAGATGTGCAGAAAAAAAAACATTATGTGCGTATGTTAACTTTAAGTCAGGTAAAATAAATTGAATATGCACATATGATTTCCCCATGTAAAAGGTTTTTATCAAATTAATGAAAGCATTTGGATCACGTTCATGGTTGTATGAGCTTAAATCTCTTTGCCTTCCCTGCACGGGAGAATACTACAAAAGAAGTTATGTAAGCAAATACATAGCGTTGTTTCTCTCGCTGTTTATTTCTTTCCCCTCGGTCGAATTTCGACCACACGCGATACTAGTATGTACTAAAAGTGGCAACGCTGATTGTGACATACTTTTCGAGATTAACTTACAACCTCCATATATTCAGCACAGTATTTTACCAGCAAATCTATAATTTTCTAAAGTTCTTGGGAAGATTCTGCTTAAATGATTACGTATGTTGTCTGCGTAAGGAAGAATTTGCATCCGTGAATAAGAGACACAACTTTGCTTAACACCTATGAAGCTTTCAAATTCAGGATATAGTGACATAATACATACTATACAGGGTGTCCCAGTTAAGCAGTATAATCCTTTAAGAGGAAATACCTGAAGTTCCGCCGAACAAAAAATTGTATGGCAGGGGGGGGTCTATTCTCACCATATTTCAAGTTATAGCCCATCAAAGTGGGTGACCTCTTATTTGGAGGTGTAACCACTTTAAACGCTATAACTTCTAAACTATTATAGGTACAAAAATAGTTTTATACATTTTGGAAAGACAATTTAGTAGCGCATACAAGTTTTAAACACATTGGGTGCTGTGCAGCTAAAAAAAAGTCATGGCTCCTTAAACTCAAAATAATGAAAATTTGTTGTTCCATTTTTTCACGTATAATGCATTTTTCTTAAGAGGTCAAGGTCAGACTACAATCCCCATTTAATTCGCACAACATCCTTTCAAAGGTAAATTATTGTGAACAACTTCTTCAAAATGTGTTGCTTATTTTAAAGGAGGTTTAGCGTAAATGTTTGGGCTGGATTAATAGGAAACACTTCAGTAGGCCCACACGTTCTTCCACGAAGAGTTAATTCCCATTACTACCTGGAATTTCTTGGAGAACGATTGCCGGAGCTCCTTGAATATGTTGCTCTTGTTCAGAGAAGGGCGATGTTCTTTCAACAAGATGGAGCACCTTGTCACAATAGCAGCGGAGTAACTTCGTTCCTCAACCATACTTTTAAGGAACAGTGGATTGGTCGATTTGGCCCCAACCCTTGGCCACACAGATCTCCTGATCTAACACCCTTGGATTTCTTCTTCTGGGTAGTAAATCCTGTACCGGTGTTAAATGGAAAGGGTGTAATCTGTTACTCTGTAGATTTATGTGAATCCTAGTTCTGCGAGGTTCGTTGGTACTCCAATCTTGCCAATGAAGCGTTTCAATTGCAGAACCCGTATACAAACACTAACATATTTCCGCGTATTCACGTTTTGAATACATTTTGTGGGGATCGGTTGTTACCTTACAGAGCACAATTTCGATTGTAAATCAGTTGAAACAAAATTACCATACATTTGCAAATCTGTGATAATTCTTTGTTACGCTTTTTTTTCTATTTTACAATTAACTGTTAACTGCATTGCTCATTTTTTTTTTTTTTTTTTAATTTGCGCACACTCAAAGGGTTATGAATACCTTTAACATGTTTACACACAGGGCGGGCGTTTGAAGGATGGACAAAGAGAGAGAGAGAAAGATTTTTGGTTTAGTGGTTCTTGAAGCTCAGTTGTTTACGCTTCAGCTATTCTCCGGGGGTGGCGTCCAGATAACTGGGGAGATTTTTGTTATTATTGTCTTTGCTTCTGATTCACAGTACTTTTTTTCCCGCTAACCGATGTCAAGGGCAAATCATCATCAACAGAGCGAACCAGCCGCATGACCAAGCTACTGAGAGTGTTATGCCTTCGCAGTAGTGTTCACAGAAGCTTTTGCAAATGATCGGACTGACTTTATATATGTATTTCATGAGAAATAAATAAATGCTTGCTGACATCAGAATTTGAACCATGAACCATTAGCGTGGCAATTGACGACGTTACCACCACACCATTGCCAACCCCAAAATTGTTAGGGATAACAATTTAATAAAAAAAAAAAAAAAATATTGAGTACAAATTTTGAAAAATGCATTTTAAGTGAAAAAATGGAACAACAAATTTTCATTATTTTGAGTTTAAGGAATCATCATTTTTTTTGTAGCTGCACAGCTGTACCCAATGTGTTTGAAACTTGTATGCACTACTAAATTCTCTTTCCAAAATGTATGAAACCATTTCTGTACCTATAATAGTTTAGAAGCTATAGCGTTTAAAGTGGTTACAAATCCAAATAAGAGGTCACCCACTTTGATGAGCTATAACTTGAAATGTGGTGAGAATACCCCTGCTGCAATGCAAAGCAGTAGTATTCATTTTGAGTTCATTTTGTAAAGAGCTTCCTAATCCTTAGAATTCGTTGCCTATGCCACATTTTAAAGCCGCAGGTTATCTTTTCTCTTTCTGCAAGATTGCATAGACGCTTGTATTCATTCCTTTATGTTGTGAATTGTGACTTTAATTATTGCGAACTGGATTCGAATTATCAAAGCACATTTTTACTTCTTTGTATGTGTCTTGATGATATGACGGCACACTCTTCACAAAGTATCGAGAAGATGATGAGCGTGTGTGCGTATACATGCAATATAAACGATTTATTTATAAAAAAAACAACGGACTGAACATTACTTTGCTCACACACTCATAGTAAATATCGGTAAGGACATTTTTATCTTTATGGCAATGATCCCATATAATTAACTCCAGCTACTATCTCCTGATGAAGTATGGACGCAGGACTTTCTGTGAAATTTTGCAATAGATTAATATTGATACCATTATAAAAATTATAAAAGCATTATTGGCGTTATATCAAGAGGAGATACATGAAGTTGCCTTTCTGTCCAGGATTAACCAAATATGTACTTACCTACATAGTATATATATAATTGCTTTACTCCACAGTGTTAAACACGGCTAGAGCGCATTTAATGCAAAATTTCAGTGCATGCAGTGTGGTCACTTTCAACTATCCGCGCTATTTCAAAATGTGTCTTTGGAAAGTGTTGACGTTTTTGCTACCGGTTGCCGGAGTTTTTGGAAATTATTTCGAGCTAAGTGAGCTCGTCAAAAGGATTCATAAGGAAAGTGACTCGGCGACAGTGTGTTTCATTGGAATTGATAGTGTATTTGTGAGTGGTTTTATCAAAAGACATGCTGATATACCTGTGGCAATTCTCACATCCTTACCAAGTGATAACAACGATCAATTCTACAACAATCACATCCTCCCAGTAGTGCAAGATACCGATGAACTTCAACAACACTACACAATGTTACCACAGTTCATCCAACAATTACGAGTTCGAAAATTTGCCATCATTTCTGCAAAGAAATTTCATAGTCTCCAGCACTACTTTTCCTTCTTTAAGGAGAACAAATTTACAAGGGTCTTTGGAATAGTAGACAACACATCCTACGCATACCTTCCCTATGCAGATACTCCAGTTCGACAGTTTAAAAAATCGGATCACCTTCCCAATGCACTAAAAGACCTAAATGGCTTCACTTTTCGTACGACAGTACAGAAGGATATTCCAAGAACTTTTTGGTATCCGGACAAACAAGGACGACCACAAATCGGTGGATGCTTTGGTCAAATTGTTGTCAACTTCCTGCGAAGGCATAATGCTACTTTCAAAGAAATAATTATCAATAATTCTTCAGAATTATTCGCACCAGGAGTTACCAAAGCCATCAAGAACAATGAACTCGATATAAGTATGAACGCTTTTGGTTTATGCGAAGGCTACGATTGCAGCTATCCTCTAAAATTTGTTAGTTGGATCATAATGGTGCCAATCAATGGTTATGTGGACCCCAATGAATACTTTCTGAGACCCTTCTCACCAGCAGTTTGGATATGCATTGGGATTACCTTGATCTACATTACGGTAATGGATGTGCTAAAAGATATTTTTGTTAACTTACCTGGAGACCTATGGCAGAGTTTTAGTCGAACATTCCTGGCAATTTTATATATGGGTGCACAAAGATCAATCACCTGTGCCTATCGATTTTATTCACAAGTTCTTCTTCTTTGGTTTATCATCGTAAATTTCTACCTTATTTATTTCACATCCTTTTTAACGGTTTTCATAAAAGTGAAACAGTATGAGACGTTACAGGACTTGATTGACAATAAAGTGCGCGTAATGCTTTGAAGATATCGTGATTCCAGTTAATTATTCTACTTACATCAAGGAAATAGATTCCATGAGAAATACCAGTTTTGCATAAACAGCTGTATCTGACAAAGCTGAATTCCTCATAGGCTTGCAGACATATTTCAAGAAACCATTATTTCACATCACTCGTGATAGATTAGCAGATTCACCTACTAGATTTTACCTGCCACCTCATTCGTCATTTAAAGAGATCTTCAACAATTTTATTATTGATGTCATGGAGACGGGTCTAATGAACAAATGGTATAAAGATGCCATTGTACAAGCACGGAGAGCGGGATTTGAAATTGATGTGGATCCTATGAGGGGTTCTAATGGGCTGCCTGTACCTTTAACTTTGGATAATTTACGTTTTGCTTAGAATTGCTTGGCAATTGGTTTGTTCATTGCAGTGATCGTGTTTATGGGAGAGAAATTTGGCAGCACTGTGAACAGGCTTTTTCATTTTTTAAAAGATGGAGGTCATGGACTTTCTTAATTTTTTATTCATATAAATTTCAGTTGTAGTTTACGCACCTCATATTTCTCGTCTATCAATACATATTATTGACACATTTTTATATGAACCTTTGTTCTTACTCGTAACTATAAATCTTGTTAAAACTTAAGTTTTTAAACTTTTCAGCAAAGTTACGGCACAGAGTGGATCAGTAAGAAATTGCAATATCTTGTTGACTATCTTATGCATAATAAAGCGATTAATATTTCCAACTTTCTACTTATTCTTTTCGAATTTGAGTTTTTTTTTTTTTTTTTTCTGCAGCCAAAAAACATTCTTTAATATTTAAAATGCGATTAAATTATTTTTTTTTCCAAGAGAACTGCATTTTTAAGCCGTATCCGAGAGGCAATTTAATTTTGAGAAACGATAAAACTCTTGGATGATTGTCAAACATTCGCAGGAGTGGAACACTGAAAAATAAAAAAATCGTCACAAAAATCACATTAAAAAAATGCAGTCCCATCAACGCCTTTTTAGAATGTACTATTATTATTCGAGCATGTGTAGTATCCGAGTAAATATAATTGGCGAGGTAATCATCAGATCCATAAACAGAGCTACCAGATCCATATAGTTTCAATAGATCAACCAGAAGGGACTAAAAGAAATGAAAAAATTACTGTTGTCAGCACTTTAAAACCCCCGAAGAAGATGGAATTTTCCCAGTACTCCTCTAAAAAGGTATCCTACTCGTACAATAACTACCTCAATTGATCGACCTCTTCGGAGCAAGTTGTGCGTGAGCTTACATACCAAAAACCTGAAAGAAATGCATCACCTAAGCGGGCGTAAACCATCAGAACTAGCGCCCCTCTAGGTTTTTCTTAGCCCCACAATGAAAAAAAAATAAAAAAATTGATAGGTACAAGTATATCAGGAACGGAATCTCGATAACTGAAAGTCAAATGCAAAAAGGTTTAATTTTGAGTTATTAAGGTTCACGCAAAGTGAGGAGATCTCATGGGAAACGGAAACAAGTTATCAAGGTTCCACTACGCAAAGTGATCCGAAAAATACTTTAGGTTCAACTATATAAAAGGTGTTTTTTTTAGGATTGGATAGAACTTACTATGGGATAACTGACAAAGCGAGCCGTTCTTTTTAAATTATCGAATGACATCAACACATCAAAGTAATGTCGCCGCTATAAACGAAAATGTTCAAGAAGATCCAAATTTCAAAACGTCGTCGGTACCAACAATTGGGGCTCTGTCAGTCCACCACGTGGAATATTTTGCGCAAGGGTGTTGGTCTACACTCGTATAAGATCAAGCTGATGCAGGAATTAAAGCCACAAGACCATCATTTGTGTCGTTATTTCGCTGATTCGGCTCTAAAGAGCTTACAAGCTGATCCATTGTTTTATAACAAAATTGTGCTCAGTGTTGAGTCTCGATTTTGGCTTAAGGGTTTGTTTAATAAGAAAATATTTAATGTTCACATATAGAAGGGGAAAAATCCAATAATATGATTTCAAGGAATGGGCCTGTCAATTGACATCCACAATCGTACGATTTGACACCACTCAATTATTTTCGGTAAGGCTACGTGAAGTTACCGGTTTATGCTGATAAGCAATTGACGCCTTAGAAGCCAACATTGTTCGTACGTACTTCATTTAAAAGGGTCTCTACGCAGGTCGATTGCATTTTTAAACATTAAAATAAATAAATAAATAAAGAATAATAATAATAAAAGACGAATAATGAAATATTCAAATTGGGAAAGGCACAGATTTTAATTTCTCTATTTCTAAGAGACTACGATATTTCTAGATCTTTTCCTTCACTCCGATCTCTCTTAATTTTTCCACATTGCTTTATTGTGCCGCTTGATTTCCTGTAGCTCCTTTTGTTGGACTTCTAATTGCTTATCATGAAATTCTTTCATTTCCCGAAAGTGTTTTCTTTTTTTTTTTGTTTTAACTTCATGGATCTTGTCCATAGACCAATAGAACTTGTTGGTGTTCTTGCATATTAACAAATGCTTCCTTAATTTTTGTACATAGCTGCATCTGGGTTTGTATCTCCTTCTCTAAAGCATCCGGGCCGGTGTTTTTTTTTTTTTTTTTACATACATACATACATTTTCAATGGCCCGCTAATCCTTCATGAGGTTCGCGGGGGTAGGATGCTCAGGTGGACCCTTCATCCTTCTCGATCCTCCGCCATTGACTTTTTTTTTTTTTTTTTATAATTTACTCGCGCTAAAGGGGTTATGACTACCCTTTTTATGCATTATACATAGCGTGAGCGTTAAGGAAGAGGGGTTAGGGGGAAACGAGGCACCGATGCACATTGGTCTTAAATGACTGTAGGTTATAATGGAGAGGAAAAGCAGACTCGGGGAGAGCATTCCACAAACGTGTTGTGCGGCTCATAAAAGAATCTCTAAATTTCACGGTACGTCCGAAGATAGGCTTAAGGGTAAACTGATGAGCATTCGAGGCATGGCGAGTATTGCGGTTAAAACGAAGAAGGGGAGGAATGCTATTGGCTATCTCAACTGAGCATTTTCTGTGGAAATATCGATAAAACAGGGATAGGCAGGAGACATTACGACGGTGTTCGAGCGAAGCAAAATTGCTTGTAATATTCGTGTCTCCTATGAGTCTTATCGCGCGTTTTTGAATCCTATCTAGCAAGTGCAATATGGTTTTTGGTGCACCAGACCAGATGTGAGCGTTATACTCTAATTGAAGCCAAATCAGAAGGGGTGAAATATTTCTTACACCGCTTTAGGAAACCTAAACATTTCGCTGCATCCTTAGCGATTTCGAATACATGGTCGTTCCAACAGAGTTTGTTGTTGACACACATACCGAGCATGGAAAGTTTCTCGGTTTCTACAATGCAAGTGCCATTCATGGATAATGGCTGATGTGTAGGGTTTCGCTTTAATGACAGAAGACAGCATTGAGTCTTGGAAGCATTATATTCCACTCTATTGGTTAAGCCCCATTTAAATATGCTGTCAAGGTCGGAATTTAATGTGTTTAACATACGTTGTCGTTCTTCGTCCACGGCCGAAGAGCAGGGTCGTGAGTTTGGGAACGAATATGAAAAACTGAGGGTGCTGTCATCAGCGAAGGAATGGATTGGATTAGAAGTTGCAGACAGAAGATCATTTATGAAAATGAGAAAGAGAGTCGGAGACAAAACAGAGCCTTGGGGGACACCAGCATTTATTTGGTGAGATTCGGACTTGAAGCCGTCCAAAACAACTTGAATTGAACGGCCCGAAAGGTAGTTTCTTTTCCATAGAAGAAGAGTATCATCGATCCCAAATGCACGCATTTTCGACAAAAGAGCTTGATGCCAAACTCTGTCAAATGCTTTTGAAATATCAAGAGCAATAATCTTACTTTCACCGGAGTGTTGCAGAGAATGGTTCCACTTATCGGTGAGATATGACATCAAATCACCAGTGGACTTGTTGCCACGAAAGCCATACTGTCGGTCATTGAGGAGCTTTCGTGATTCAAGATATTTCATTAGCTGACGGTTTATCAGCGTTTCCATGACCTTGGAAAGAAGGGACGTTAGTGCAATGGGTCGGTAGTTGGAGAGAGAAGAAGAATCGCCTTTTTTAGGTACGGGCTGGACAAATGCTGTTTTCCACTTACTCGGAAAGAGACCTGAAGAGTAGGATCGGTGGAAAAGCTTACGCAGTGGTTTTGCCAGCGAAGAAGAACACCTCTTCAGAACAATAGGGGGTATACCATCTGGGCCAGCGGATTTGTGTATGTTAAGACCTTTGAGTACTCCTGCAACTGTACGAGTGCGAAAGTGGACTTGTCCCATGGAAAATTCGACGCTCTCAAGTACAGGTGGAGACAAAGCACTATCTGGCAGTGTGGAGTTTGCTGCAAAGTGAGCAGCGAACAGATTAGCTTTGTCTAAGGAGCTGACAGTTGGTGCGTCGTTATGAATGAGCGTCGGTATAGATGACGAGGCCGAAATCTTAATGTTTTTTACGAACGACCAAAAGTTTTTACTACCCTTGGGACAATGTAGTATTTTTTGCCTCAACTTTTGGTCGTGGGAGAATTTAACTCGGTTAATGAGGGCATTGCAGTCATTTTTTACTCGTTTAAACTTTTTTCGGTTTTCCTCAGTTGGGTTGGCCTTGTAAGACCGAAAACTTAATTCCTTTAACCTAATAGCTTCTTTACAGCTCGAGTCATACCACGCGTTTTCCTTGGGTCTAATAGCTTTTATCCTGTGAGGGATGTAAGTTCTCATACCTAGGAGAATTGTATTAGTAATCATATCAGCCGCGGCGTCCACATCGCTATCGAGGAAGCATAGCGATTCATCAGGAGGAATCCCTAGGCGGCTTCAGTAGAGATGTCGGACTTGGTCCAACCATATATTTCTAGGCCTTCCGCGGAGTCGCCTACCTGATGGCACGGCAACCATGGCGCGTCTTGGGAGCCGGTGTGGGGGCATACGCACTACGTGACTACGGAACTTCTCGTTCCGTTCGGAGAAGTAGTTGCTCAACATTGAGCGCCTCGCGTACTCTTATGTTGCGAACTTGATCCCTACGAGTTATTCCAGCAACACCGCGAAGGAACCTCATTTCGGCAGCTTGTATCCGCGATCTTATTCTTTCGGTCACTACCCAAATTTCATGACCATAGGTGAGGGTTGGAACATACACCGAGTTAAAAACCGATAGCTTAGCTTGAACACTAAGTTCGGCCTTCCTTATAACAGATTGGCCAAGCTCTCTCAAAATTGATCCACCCTGACCAATTCTACAGAATAACTCGGCATTGCTCCTCCCATCACACGTGAATAAGACTCCCAGGTACTAAGACTTATCCACCTGCTTCAGTGGGACTCCACTAACATGCAGAGCGCACTGAATGGGTTTTTTGGATACGACCTTTACTCCGATTTGTTCACGTTGATCTTCATTTCAGCATCACCACAAACGCCTACAAACCTTTCGAGTGCGCGCTGAAGTTCGGTTTGAGAGGACCCAAGGATGACCAAATCATCCGCAAAGAGCAGATGACGAATCCTTAGGTCTTCCACCTCGAAAAATTCCCCGCCACGGCTGCGCTGCAACATCCCATCCATATATACAATGAAGAGAAGAGGTGAAAAAACGCACCCCTGACGGAGTCCAATGCCCACAGTGAAAGATATTGATTTAACACCGTTTATCCGAACACAGCTTCTACAGTTTCTATATAGAGACTGAATCGCCCTTAACAGGGAACCATCAATCCCATACTCCTGCAGAGCACTCCAGAGTTTGCCTCGAGTAACCCTATCATATGCTTTATCTAAATCTACAAAACAAGGGTAGACAGGTTTAGCATACTCTCAGGCCTTCTCAAGAACCATTCTGAGAGTGAATAACTGGGTCGGGTGTGCTTCTACCGGGACGAAAACCGCACTACTCATCCCCCACACTGTCATCAACCACAGCTCTGGAACGCTTTTCTAGCACTTTAGCGAAGACTTTTCCAGGGAGACTTAAAAGAGATATACCCCTATAGTTGGCGCAATCTCTTTTGTCCCCTTTTTTAAAAAGAGGAACTATCACCTCTATTTGCAAATCACCAGGTGTTTCACCGCATCCCCAGGCCACTTTAATGACACGCGAGAGCTATTGCACTCCCTCTTTACCTAAAGCCTTGAGCATTTCTGGCCGAATTTCATCCACACCAGTAGATTTGGCAACTTTTAGCGCTTTGATCGCCAAAGTTACTTCCTCTACCGTATGACTACTTTTCGCCCTACTCTCGACAATAGGTCTGTTATCTTCGGTGCCCTGTTCGGGATTGAGCAATTCTGAAAAGTGCTCGCTCCATCTGCGTAAGATGTCCTCCACATTGGAAAGAAGTGTACCGTCTTTGGATTTGACTCCTTCAACGATATTCAACTTTTTTCCTCTGAGTCGGCGCACAGTCTGCCAGAACATCTTATTTGCAGATCTGTGGTCACGTTCCAATTTTTCGCCAAACTCCTTCCAAGACTGTTCTTTCGCTGTTTTCACAGCTAATTTGCAAGTTCTTCGCGCCTCAGTGTACCGATTTCGAGAATCGGAGTTCCCCAAGTGCATCCACACCTTAAAGGTTCTCTCTGATGGCTTCTTGAACTCCTGGCGTTTTAAACCAAGCAGTCCTTTTCTCACCACCAGCCGCCACACCAATACGCTTCACTCCACAAACATCTCCAGCAGAGGCAATAACCGCTGTTGCAAATAGTTGCCATTCTTCCTCTACATTTGTTAGAACAGTTGGAATTCGCTTGAACCTTTCAGATATTTGCCGCGCAAATGTCTCCCGTATCTCATCGTCCTGTAACCTCTGCCATCGTATGCGTGTAACCATCCTTGGCTTACGCTTAGGTAGGGGAGGCACTCTCTTGCTAAGATTTAATTTGCACAGCACTAAGTGATTATCAGTTGACAGTTCGGCCCCTCTCAATACGCGATCATCACAAACCATTCTCTTCAGATACGATGGTACCACAAAGAAATCGATCAGTGACTTCTGCTGAAGACTCTGACGGTACCATTTGTATTTGTGAATGCCTTTGTGTGGAAAGATAGTGTTCGTAATGGATAAGCCATTTTCACTACAAAAATCCAACAACTTCTCTCCGTTCGCGTTTTGATCAGGATCACCGTTCCTCCCAATCACACTCCCCCATGTCATAACATAACATTTTAAATGCTAATAGGTAATAGGTATTAAAGGGTTGTTTTGGGAATGAAATCAGAATCATTTTGACTCTCTAGTAGACAACTTGTTTTGTCATTCTTTTGGCAGATACATATGGCATTCGTGTACTGTCCTATGAACTAGAACAATAGCTTTGGCAGATACCTATGGCATTCGTGCACTGCCCAGCTAGGTAGTAATTCTTAATTCACACTTTGCTTACACTCTTATAGCAAATAGTGCTGAGGACATAGCAACATTTCTAGCTTTATGGCAATAATCCCATATAATTATCTCCAAAGCACTTGTCCTGATGAATTCTGTGGAAATTTTTCAATAGATTATTGATACTATTATAAAAATTATAAAAGCATTGGCATTTTGTTAAACGCAGATACATCAAGTTACCTACATGTCCAGTAAACCAAATACCTACATATACGTACAATTGCTATACTCCACAGTGTTAAACACGGCTAGAGCGCATTTAATACAAAATTCCAGTGCATGGAGTGTGGTCACTTTCAACTATCTGCACTATTTCAAAATGTGTCTTTGGAAAGTCTTGACGTTTTTGCTACCGGTTGTCGGAGTTTTTGGAAATCATTTCGAGCTAAGTGAGCTCGTCAGAAGGATTCGCAAAGAAAGTAACTCGGCGACAGTGTGCTTCATTGGACTTGGCAGTGGATTTTTGAATGGATTTGTGAGTGGCTTTATTAAAGAACATGCTGATATACCTGTGGCAATTTTTACATCCATACCAAGTGATAACAATGATCAGTTCTATAACAATGACCTCCTCCCAGTAGTGCAAGATACCGATGAACTTCAACAACACTACACAATGTTAACGCAGTTCATCCAACGATTACGAGTTCGAAAATTTGCCATCATTTCTACAAGTAATTTTAGTAGTCTCCAGCACTACTTTTCCTTCTTTAAGGAGAACAAATTTACAAGGGTCTTTGGAAAAATAGACAACATATCCTACGCATACCTTCCCTATGCAGATGCTCCAGTTCAACGGCTTATAAAATCGAACCACCTTCCCAATGCACTAAAGGACCTAAATGGCTTCACTTTTCGTACCACAGTGCAGAAGGATATTCCAAGAACGTTTTGGTATCCGGACAAACAAGGACGACCTCAAATCGGTGGATGCTTTGGTCAAATTGTTGTCAACTTCCTGCGAAGGCATAATGCTACTTTCAAAGAAATAATTATCAATAATTCTTCAGAACTATTTGCATCAGGAGTTAAGAATGCCCTCAAGAACAATGAACTCGATTTAAGTATGAATGCTTTTAGTTCAGATGAACGCTGTGATTGCAGCTATTCTCTAAAGTCTGCAAGTTGGATCATAATGGTGCCACTCAATGGTTATGTGGATCCAAATGAATACTTTCTGAGACCCTTTTCACCAGCAGTTTGGATATGCATAGGACTTACCTTGATCTACATTACGGTAATGGATGTGCTGAAGGATACTTTTGTTAACTTACCTGGAGACATATGGCACAGTTTTAGTCGAACATTCCTGGCAATTCTTTATATGGGTGCGGAAAGATCAATCACTAATGCCTATCGATTTCATATGCAAGTTCTTCTTCTTGCATTTATCATCGTAAATTTCTACCTTATTTATTTCACTTCCTTCTTAACGGTTTTCATAAAAGTGAAAGAGTATGAGACGTTACAGGATTTGATTGACAACAAAGTGCGCGTAATGGTGCCTGATTATCAGTGGAAGTATGCATCAGAACGGAAATATTATCCCATAGGCTTTGAAGATATCGTTATTCCAGTTAACTATTCTACTTACATCAAGGAAATAAATTCCATGAGAAATACCAGTTTTGCATATACAGCTGTATCTGACAAAGCTGAATTCCTTATCGGCTTGCAGATATATTTCAAGAAACCATTATTTCACATGACTCGTGACGGTTTATTCGATTTACAGATTAACTTTTACCTACCACCTCATTCCCCATTTAAAGAGATCTTCAACAATTTTATCATTGATGTCATGGAGACGGGTTTAATTAATAAATGGGATCAAAATACCATTGTACAAGCACGGAGAGCGGGATTTGAAATTGATGTGGATCCTATGAGGGGTTCTAATGGGCTGCCTGTACCTTTAACTTTGGATAATTTACGTTTTGCTTGGAATTGCTTGGCAATTGGTTTGTTCATTGCAGTGATCGTGTTTATGGGAGAGAAATTTGGCAGCACTGTGAACAGGCTTTTTCATTTTTTAAAAGATGGAGGTCATGAACTTTCTTAAGTTTCTATTCTTATAAATTTCAGTTGTAGTTTACGCACCTCATATTTCTCGTCTATCAATACATATTATTGACACATTTTTATATGAACCTTTGTTCTTACTCGTAACTATAAATCTTGTTAAAACTTAAGTTTTTAAACTTTTCAGCAAAGTTACGGCACAGAGTGGATCAGTAAAAAATTTCAATATTTTGTTGACTATCTTATGCATAATAAAGCGATTAATATTTTCAACCTTCTATTTATTCTTTTCGAATTTGAGTTTTTTTTTTTTTCTGGAGTCAAAAAACATTGAAATATTTAAAATGCGATTATATTTTTTTTCTTTTGGAGGAGAACTGCATTTTTAAGCCATATCCGAGAGGCAATTTAATTTTGAGAAGCGATAAAACTCTTGGATGATTGTCAAACATTCGCAGGAGTGGAACAGTGAAAAAGAAGGAATCGTCACAAAAATCACATTAAAAAAATGCAGTCCCATCAACGCCTTTTTAGAATGTACTATTATTATTCGAGCATGTGTAGTATTCGAGTAAATATAATTGGCGAGGTAATCATCAGATTTATTAGCAGGCTAACAGAGCTATCAGATCCGTAAAGTTTCAATACCCCAACCAAAAAGGACTAGAAGAGAAGAAAGAAAAGCCTTCACTAAGGTAAAATAGTATGGACCATTAACTCGTTTAACCATCTTAAAGCCCCGAAGAGGATGGAATTCTCCCAGCACTTCTCCAAAAAGGCATCACAATAACCACCTCAGTTGATCAATATCTTCGGAGCAAGTTGTGTGTGGGTGTACATACCAAAAGGCTGAAAGAAGTCACGGTAAAATGCATCCTTAAAGCGGGCGTAAACCAACAGAACTAATTCCCCTCTCTCTTTTTCTTAGAAACAAAGATGAAAATATTTGATAGTTACGAGTATATCAGGGATGGAATCTCAATAACTCAAAGTCCAATGCGAAAGGATTTTAATTGGAGTTATTAAAGTTCACGCAAAGTGTGGAGAAACAGGTGACCAAGGTTCCACTGTACAAAATATTCTGAAGTATACCTTCGCATGCTAATATAAGTATGGGTGTTCGAAGATAAAGCATACAGAGCTATAAAATTATAGCACAGATGACTTTACGCTAGGTTCAAGTGTATAAAAGGTGTTTTTTAAGCTTGGATAGAACTTGCTATAGGATAACTGTCAAACCAAGCTGCCATTCTTCCCGTTTTTTTTCTACATTTGTGTGCGGTATAGCCTGGCAAATCATCATAATTACACTCACTGTTAGACAACGCTACCAAATTATTTAAATTTGTTTTGAAAACCGCGATGCGCGAAATTTAAAGACGACTTCGTGATTTTTACGGCACATAACATTTTTAAATTATGGAATAACATCAACACATCAAAGTAATGTGCTGACTGAAAAAATATCGCCCCTGTAAAGGAAAATGTTCAAGAAAATCCAAATTCCAGTTCTTTGTCAGTACCAGCAATTAGGGCTCTGGCCGTCCGCCACGTGGAGTCTTTTGCGCCTACACCTAAACATACGAAGCTAGAAGAAACAACTTGGTGTCGAAAGTGAAACATGGCAGTGGAGGTGTTTTGGTATGGGGGTGTATGGCGGCTTCGGGTGTGGAAAATGTGATTTTTATTAGCGGAACGATGGACATACATATTATATTAACTTTCTAAAAGAAAACTTAGTGCAGAAAAATTAGAACTTTTACAGCATTTCCAGTTCTATTAAGATAATCCAAAGCACATCGCTTTAAAAACAAGACTTTGGCTTCTGTACAACTGGCCCAAAGTGATTAAAACGGCTGCCCAATCACCCAATCTGAACCCAATGGAGCACCTATGGGGTAATTTCGTAAAAAAAATTGCGAGCACACACCTTTACCATCAGAAACCAAATGAAAACTGCTTTACTGGATCATGGACTAACGTTGATCCTGAATACACTAAAACATTGGTCAAATTGATGCCAAAATATCTAAGAGGGGTTATACTACACAAAGGATAAGCTACTAAATATTAGTACTTCAAAAAAATATATATTTCGTCTAATTTTCTTTAATGTCGAATACTTTTTTGATTGTGAATTTCTCTTCAGTTTATATGATTAAGTTTTTTTTTTTTCTTGAAATGCGAAAAATTAAAAAAAATTATGAACTGAAATTAATAATAAATAAGACTAGTATGTAATTTTGCGTTAAACAAATTGAATTTGATATTTTTTCGTTCACTTTTTCTTTGATTTATGGAAAGGTACCCTTATGTCGAATACTTTTATTGATCACTGTATGTACAGTGAACTCTCGATAATTCGAACCTCTATAATTCGATAACCTCTATAAATGGAACTACTGTGTCAGTCCCATGAGAAAACCTCTATTAATCGAAGAAAACCTATACAATTTGTCCCCTTTGTTAATTCGAATCTACTCTTATCCAAACATAGCCTAAAAACCTCTCCAATTCGAACTTGATTGTTTTTGTTTATCTCTATAATTCGAATTTTAGACTATTTGTCTGTGCCCTGTGTATTCACTGAACAAAATGATGTGCAGATGGTTAACAATAGAGTTAAAATTGTTCCATTCTAAACGATGCAATCAAATCGAACTTTCGAATTTCAAAGAGGACATATGTCAACGATGACGTGTTTTCAACTTTAACCACTATCTAAAACACCCTGGACGGAGCTCGTTTGTAATTTTTTTATCTTGAGGAGAATTACAAAAATGTAAACATGTACGGTTCATACTCATGTAGGTGAAATAAAAATGTCGTTTTGCAAAAATCTTCTTTTTCTCTGAAACCTCCATAGTTCAAAAACTTCTGCAATTCGAAGTTTCTTCTTGGTCCGATAAAATTCCAATTATCGAGAGTTCACTGTATAATGTAGAATGTCAATCAAATTCCATTTCATCTCCCACGCCCACGAGTCAGAAAAAATATCGTCAATGAGCTTATTGAATAAATCGAAATGTTTTTTGTTATGGACAAAAAAATAAAAATATTTAAGGAAACACTCTAAATGCAAAGCAAAAATATCGTCAGTTAAAAATTTGATTTTTATTCTTTCAATAAGTTTGTTTTACATTAGAAGACGTGCCTGCAGAAAATAAAAAAAAAATGTACACTTTTGAACGATCTTTTATCTCACTGAAAGCAAACGCTAGACTGTTCCGAAAAGCTTCACTGAACGAAACTGATTCAAAAAGAAAATTCACGATCGAAACATTTAATTTCCGGGAGCAAGAAATGTATCCGAGGAAAAAAATATTCCCTCGGAATTCCTGGTAGAGCGGAATATGGTATGTTTTGAGATTAACTTTACGCGAACTTGGGGTAAATGAAAAGTTTTGCTGATTGTGGCGGTTGAAGCGGCTAAGAGAGTGTGCGATACATAATTTCGAGTGCGTTAATTTGGACAAGATTTGAAGAAATTTAAATAATATGATATGACAGCCTTTCCCATGTCATATGTTAAGATATAAGAAGGGAATAACAACATTTTGAAATTAGGTTAATATATAGACTAAGAAAAACCTGATATGCCGTATGAATCATACGGTATGATCGCATTTGTCCAAATCCCCAATAAAATCATACAACCCGTTTTCGAGTAAATTGCTATCTGTCAAAATTATCTACCTTGGTTCTGTTATAAATTATGAAACGACACCAGCGCAAAATTTAGGCTAACAAATCTTACCAATCGATTTTTTTTTTTGGGTTAATAAGGCATTTCAATAATAAAGCCCTGTCTCGAATAGCTAAGGAGACTCTATATAAGACTGTGATCATCCCAGACCCGCTTTACGGCGCTGAAACATGGACTTTATTGAAAGCGGATGAAAGAGGTATTGGTCAGTTCTGAGTAATGAGTGATATTTTACGGTAATATAAATGTCTACAACATTGATGGTCATAACATTGTCCACATATCGGGTATAACTCAAATTATAACACCTGCTTGTGCGATCGTAGCGGAGAAATCAGCAGCACGTTCCAGCATCATGCTTGGTGCAAAGGATATTGCGTTAAAAGCTAAAGTCCCTATTCAAGTTGATGATTGAATAAAATTGTTGTAGAAAATACCTTTAACGAAAATACAGCAAATGATTCAATACTCCAAAAAATTTAAATATTATGGATGTATAGAAAATAGAATGGTATCTTAGAACTGCCAGTTTGGAATAGAAATATATACATAGATCATTTAACAATGAAAAATCTGGATCGAATGCTTTTCTTACCATTCATACGTCAGCCAGCAGTAACTAAAATGCTATGGTATTTACTAGAATTTAATATGTGCCCTGGAGAATGAAAAAAATATGGTCACAAAGTATGTATTATTACTTTTGACCAGCATTAGTATGTAAAAGTACGAAAACTGTTGCAGCAGCACCTGAAGAATCATCATTATCAAAAATTATTATAAGAGTTGGAGTTCTTCATTTGATAATGTCTTATCTTGGATTGATTGATATATTTTCCAAAGAGTGGCCTTAAAGAAGCTCTTTTCGTTAGAACTGTCAGAGATCAGTTATTTTTCCATTTGGTTTTAGCAATAATTATAGCGAGAAATATTCATATTAATGAAGAACTGGACGAGACTTTTCAGAGAAACCAATTGCTATCAGCACTAGACAAGGATGCGATGTTTCCACAGGGACAAGCAGTGATACTACAACAAGATCTTGTCACTCTGGTAGATAAGTGGTTGAATTACGAATATGTTAGGGCGTTAACGTTGCTGTCAAAAATGTGAGAAAAATGCGGACACAAATACTGAGATGCGTTTACATTTCACGTCGAAAACAGAGGCAATACTTTGGGCGCAGCTGTCACTTATATATACATATGTACGTGATGATTCCATTTGGTATTCTTTCCTATGTCATTGTTTAAAGTTTTTACTACAAGTCAATACGCATTTACATAGAATGTACCTATGAAAGGTTGGGCATTCTTGTTTCTACATGAATCATGCAGTACGGAGTTGGAAAAGGTAACTTGAAGGTCCGCTTTATGAAATAGGTAAGGAGTTTGTACACCTCTTCATAAATCTGATAACGGTAGACTTAAGCTGGAACAGAATAGAAAGTGATGTCGCTCTAAAAATATTATATTTCGCTTCGCGCGAAATGCTCTCTTTATAAATTTAATTGTGCCATACACTGTTCATATTGCAATATTCTGGCTGGGGTTCGTACAAATAAAACCGTCTTTTGTGTATTTGAACAGTTTATTTATTAACAATTACCAACTTTACTTTAACACAATATTCAAATCAATTTATTCTTTATTTATTTCAAATTAAACTGTCTCTACCGATTTACAATGTCGCTTATTTTGACCACTGGTCGAGTCTCTCTTTTAATCGCTGTATTCACCTTATTATCAACCGTGTGTCGACTGTGGTTATGGTCGGTGTATTAACACAAAATACAAGAAGTTCTAGAACATGTTAGATGTCGCTAGGGATGTATTGGTGACTGTGGCGAATCGGTGAAATATAGGGTGAACCGATTCTAGCAGGTTTGGCGAATAGGTGGCGCTGTTCCAGTTTATTCAGTACACAAACCATGCAGTGTGGTGGTACTTTTTGTCTATGCTACAATAGTCCCGTGAACTGAACTAGTTCAACTCAAAATAAAAAAAACCCTTCTGATTCACCTAGAAATTTCCTTTTCACAAGTTGGTAGCAGCAGCTACCACACTGACGTTTAATATGGATTAAAAATGGCGGAAAAAATAGCAATCGAAGTGAGAAAAGTACTTAATATTTTTATATTTGCTTAATAATTAAGTGCTTTTGGATACTTATGTCAGAAAGTGAGGATACAACAAATAACTAGGATTTACTTCTGACATACAGCAGAGCTGCCAAGCTTTACATATAATTTTTTTTTTTGTGAAAAGCCATCTAGTGGTGAGGCATGGGATAGAAATTCTGGTTCACGAAAATTTAACCTCGAAGGGTTTTCTTTTCTTGAGAAAAAGATAGCTTGCATTTTATTTTCAACTAGCTGGCCCGTGCTCGCCTTGCTTCGCCTGCCTGGCACATTTGAATTCCACTCAAATATAATACACGATTCACGAATAGACTCACATCTCTGCACTTCTACATCTGCGCTGACTACTCGAAGGTAGTGTCTACACACATAAATGTATATAATTTTGCAAAGATGTCATTAATATTGTTCAGCTTTTAGAGCACGTATAAATATAATTTTGCACTTAAAATATGCATATTTTAGAGCTCTAAAAACTGAACTTAGTTAAAATAGAAGAAGGAAAAGTTTACTTTTTTTGAGTTTTAATTTTATTGAATTTCTTGTCTTTTACAATCAAAATCAAATAAAAATGATCAACATCCGTTCAGTCGTTTGGTGTGCCCTTTCAAAGAAATATTCACTTTCTTTTATATTATTAGGGATTACTTTAATTTCCCATTTGTGGTAATATTTTATCAGTATTTACATCGCATTGCTTAAATTTGTCTCGATGGGAAGAGCAAACTCATGCGGTGAGATAATAGCAGTGTCATCAGCATAAATTACATAGCTGCATTGCACTCTGGAAGGTTAGGAAAATCCGATGTGCATATATTATATAAAACAAGACCGAGAACGGAACCTTGGGGCACACGAACAGAAAAATTGTTTAAACCAGAACAAATTTTACTTACGGAAACTCTTTTAAACGGCGAGCAGACAAGAAACGTTGAACTATTTTATGCAAATAAACAAGAAATATAAACTTTAACATTATGAATGTAAGACCGTTATGCCACGTCGAATACATTCTCTATACCTCACAGAAGTAGGTATACACGTAGATCCCCACTGCGCACTTGAGCTTTATGTGCATACAAATTCTATATACAATACATATGTATGTACTTGATGTGTAATGGAATGGTATCTCCTAAAACCAAATTGTTCATCATGAAATATATTGCACTTCGTACACTTTGCTTAAACTGCTAAGTAAACTGATTGGTCTGTAACTTATGATTGCGATCTCGATGTACGTGCGTCGGCGATATGGCGGCAAACTCTTCGCCAATCATCGTGATGATGATGAGCGTGTGTGCGCATAGATGCAATATAAACAGTACATTTATAAAAAAAAAACCATGACATGAACAGCACTTTGCTTACACTCTTTTAGTAAATAACGCTGAGCACATAGCAACATTTTTAACTTTATGGCAATGATCTCATATAATAATTATGAACTAATTATTAACTCCAAGGCACTATGTCCTGATAAGGTACGGACACAGGACTTTCTGTGAAATTTTCCAGTAGATTATTGATACTATTATAAAAATTATAAAAGCACTATTGGCATTATATTAAGCGGAGATACATCAAGTTGCCTACATGTCTAGTAAACCAAATATGTACTTACTTACATATACATATAGTTGCTTTACTTCACAGTGCTAAAAACGGCTAAATCGCATTTAACGCAAAGTTCCAGTGCATGCAGTGCGGTAACTTTCAACTATCCGCGCTATTTCAAAAATCAAAATGTGTCTTTGGAAAGTCTTGACGTTTTTGCTACCGGTTGTCGGAGTTTTTGGAAATCATTTCGAGCTAAGTGAGCTCGTCAAAAGGATTCACAAGGAAAGTGACTCGGCGACAGTGTGTTTCATTGGAATTAATAGTGGATTTGTGAGTGGTTTTATCAAAAGACATGCTGATATACCTGTGGCAATTCTCACGTCCTTACCAAGTGATAACAACGATCAGTTCTATAACAATGACATCCTCCCAGTAGTGCAAGATACCGATGAACTTTAACAACACTACACAATGTTAACGCAGTTCATCCAACGATTACGAGTTCGAAAATTTGCCATCATTTCCACAAGTAATTTTAGTAGTCTCCAGAACTACTTTTCCTTCTTTAAGGAGAACAATTTACAAGGGTCTTTGGAATAGTAGACAACATATCCTACGCATACCTTCCCTATGCAGATACTCCAGTTCAACGGCTTATGAAATCGAAACATATTCCCAATGCAATAAAGGACCTAAATGGCTTCACTTTTCGTACCATAGTGCCGAAGGATATTCCAAGAACCTTTTGGTATTCGGACAAACAAGGACGACCTCAAATCGGTGGATGCTTTGGTCAAATTGTTTTCAACTTCCTGCGGAGGCATAATGCTACTTTCAAAGAAATAATGACCAATAATTCTTCAGAACCATTCGTACCAGCAGTTGCCAAAGCCATCAAGAACAATGAACTCGATATAAGTACGAACGCTTTTGGTTTATGCGAAGGCAACGATTGCAGCTATCCTCCAAAATCTGTTAGTTGGATCATAATGGTACCACTCAATGGCTACTTAAATCCAAATGAATACTTTCTAAGACCGTTTTCACCAGCAGTTTGGATATGCATAGGACTAACCTTGATCTACATTACGGTAATGGATGTATTGAAGGATACTTTTGTTAACTTACCTGCAGACATATGGCACAGTTTTAGTCGAACATTCCTGGCAATTCTTTATATGGGTGCAGAAAGATCAATCACCTGTGCCTATCGATTTCATTCACAAGTTCTTCTTCTTTCGTTTATCATTGTAAATTTCTATCTTATTTATTTCACATCCTTTTTAACGGTTTTTATAAAAGTTAAACAGTATGAGACGATTCAGGACTTGATTGACAACAAAGTGCGCGTGATGGCGCCTGATTTTCAGTGGGAGTATGCATCAGAACGGAAATTTTTTCCCGTAGGCTTTGAAGATATCGTGACTCCAGTTGATTATTTCACTTACATCAAGGAAATAAATTCCATGAGAAATACCAGTTTTGCATATACAGCAATAACTGACAAAGCTAAATTCCTCATAGGCTTGCAAACATATTTCAAGAAACCATTATTTCACATCACTCGTGATAGTATAACGGATACACATATTAGATTTCCCCTGCCATCTCATTCCCCATTCAAAGAGATCTTCAACAATTTTATCATCGATGTCTTGGAGACGGGTCTAATGAACAAATGGGATCATGATGCCATTGTACAAGCACGGAGAGCGGGATTTGAAATTGATGTGGATCCTATGAGAGGTTCTAATGGGCTGCCTGTACCTTTAACTTTGGATAATTTACGTTTTGCTTGGAATTGCTTGGCAATTGGTTTGTTCATTGCCATGGTAGTGTTTATAGGAGAGAAACTGGCAGCACTGTGAGCACGCTTTTGATTATTTAAGACATGGAGGTCATGGACTTTCTTAATTTTCTATTCATATCAATTTCAGTCGTATCATTGAATGGTTTACGCACCTCACATTTCTTGTGTACCTATACATATTATTGACACATTTTTATAGGAACCTTCGTTCTTACTCGTAACTATAAATCTTGTTAAAACTGAAGTTTTTAAACTTTCCAGTAAAGTTACGGCACAGAGTGGATCAGTAAACAAATTCAATATCTTGTTCACTATCTTATGCATAATAAAGCGATTAACATTACAAACTTTCTATTAATTCTTTTCGAATTTAAGTTTTGTTTTTTTTTCTTTCTCCAGTCAAAAAACATTGAAATATTTAAAATGCGATAAAATTTTTTTATTTTTGAAGAGAACTGCACTTTTTTTTTCCCCCGCGAGGCAATTTAATTTTGAGAAACAACAAAGCTCTTGGATGGTTGTCAGACATTCGCAGGGATGGAACACTGAAAAGAAAGAATCATCACAAAAACCCCTTAAAAAATGCAGTCTCATTAACGCCTTTTTAGAATGTACTGTAATATTCTTGTTGTGCTTCGTTTAAATAAAACTGTCTTTTGTGTATTGCAGCTGTTTATTTATTACCAATTACCAACTTTACTTTAACACAATATTTAATTCACTTTGTTCTTTGCTTATTTCAAATTAAACTGTCTCTACAGATTTACTTTCAATCACAGTGTCGCTTATTTTCACCACTGGTCGAGTCTCTCTTTTAATCGCTGTATTACCTTATTAACAACTGTACCGACGGTGGTTGTGGTCAGTGTATTTATACAAAATACAAGAAATTCTAGAACATGCTAGATGTCGCTAGAGGTGAATTGATGAATTGGTGAAATATGGTGGGAATATTTGACGCTAGCAGGTTTGTCGAATAGATGGCGTTGCTTACAGTTTGGAACACAGTGTTTAAGTCGATGCTACACTGCCCCCCTCTTAAACTTGTTCGTCGCGAACAAGATCATCTGAATTACTGACATGACAACGATGAAGACGATCCAGGTGAACAATTTTCATCTTGCCTCTTACTCCACGCTGGATCCGATAGACAACGTCATTGATGCGTGTGACCACTTTATAAGGGCCCTCCCAGTCTTCCTGCAGCTTAGGTGACCTCCCCTTTTGCCGGTGTGGGTTGTACAGCCATACTAGGTCTCCCCCATTAAAGCTGGACGTTGTTGCCTTTGTGTCGTACCTGGTTTTCATGCGGTCACTCGCTATCCTTATCCTCGTCCCGGTCCTTTGATGTATAGTCTTCGCTTCGTGGTTAGTGATGGCGAACGCTTCCGGACATTTTCTGAAGTAGTCCACGACGACTTGGATGTAACGGTTGCCATTGTCGGTTTCCGGAAATGGTCCAGCGATGACAACGGCGATCCGTTCAAAGGGTGCGCCCACGTTGTACTGGTGCATCTTGCGTCGCGTTTTCGGTCTGAGTCCATTACTGGCTGCACGAACGACGCATTTTCGGCACCAACTTTCTACATCTTCCCTTGCGCTGAGCCAATAGAAATGTTCTCCCACCTTCTCCAGCGTCTTGTTTGCGCCCAAATGACCTCCGAATACTTCATTGTGCATCTCTCGTAGCACCTCGTGTACTTTGGATCGCGGCAAGACAAACTACATTACGAAATCTTTCCCGTCCGGCCTTTCCCATTTCCTTTTCAGCACATCATGTTGCACATGACGGAAGTCCCACTAAGCCCAGTATGCCTTGAGAGTGAGGCTACTGTCCGAGATATCCTGTCCATTTAGCTTTTCTATAAACTCCTTCCACGATAATATCGGCTCGATGTCCGGGTCTTCTTTTTGAGTATTGCGGATTTCCTCTACAGTCCAACCGGCGATAGGTTCAGCTCTTACTCTTTGGATGGAGAGAAGGTCTTTCTCTTCCTATCGCACACAATGCTTGCAGTCGATCTTACATGGTCGCCGGGATAACGCATCCGTATTAGAATGGAGTTTCCCTTCCCAGTAGAGGTATTTATGGAAGTGTTTTGTCGCCAGAAGCAGCGCCAGAAGTTCTCGCCTGGTCACGCAGTAGTTCCTTTCGGGCTTGGAGAGCACTTTCCTGAAGTATGCTACTACCTTCTCTTGGCCGTTGTGTACCTGTGCTAGTATTGTGCTTCGCATAGTTGTTGCTTAAGGTTCTTGAAGCTTTTGTCGCACTCACCTGACCACTTGAATTGCCTTCCTTTTTCCGTCAGTTGGTGCAAGCTCTTGGCGATTCCGGCAAAGTTCTTTACGAAGCGTCCGTAGTACGTAGCTTTTGGAATTGGCCAGTTTTTCACAGCTTCCACCTTGTTTGGATGTGTTCGCACTCCTTCTGATGAGATAACATGACGCAGGTACTTGACTTCGGATCTGAAGAGGTCACATTTCTTTGGGTTCAGCTTCAGGTGAACACTTCGAAGTCGTTCCAGCACATTCTTCAGGTTGTCGCGATGTTCGTCGAATGTTTTTCCTATCACGATCACGTCGTCCAGATACACCAGGCAAATTTTCCAGGTCAATCCACGCAGGACGTGTTCCATAAGGCGCTCAAAAGCTGCCGGGGCGTTGCACAATCCAAATGGCATTACTGTAAACTGCCACAGCCCATTTCCTGCAGTGAAAGCAGTTTTCTCTCGGTCCTTTGGATCGATCTGTACCTGCCAGTAAGCACTCTTCAAATCAAGTGTGGAAAACCATCGAGCTCCTGAGAGTGTGTCTAATGTGTCATCGATCCGTGGCAGAGGGTAGCTATCCTTTTTGGTGACGTCATTAAGTCTCCGTTAGTCCACGCAGAATCGAGTGCTGCCGTCTTTCTTCTTAACCAGTACAACAGGTGAAGCCCACGGACTCTTAGAACTTTCGATGAGCCCTTCCTTCTCCATCGTTGGCACGACATCCGCAACCTCCGTCTGCTTTGCCAATGGTAGTCGTCTGGCAGGCTGACGAATTGGTCTGGCGTCCCCAGTGTCTATGCGATGTTGCACCAGAAGTGTTCGGCCATACTCTCCATCCGGTGAGGCAAATATATCAGCGTACTCAGCGATTAGATTTTCTGCCATGGCTCGTTGATCCTGACCCAGTTCGCAGTTCTTGAGGATCATGTCCCTTATTTCCGCCAAGCTGCCTGATAGAATAGGGCTCGCAGATTTCTTTTTAGTTATTGTTGAGATTGAACATATCGGAGTACATTTGCCAATAATCTCCCCTCGTTTTAGTTTGACGCTGTAGTTCTTTAAGTTCATGAGCCTTACTGGAACCAGGCTGTTCTTTGGCTCCACTAAAACTTTTCCCACGATGCAGTTTGGGGAATTTCTTCCTAAATCTGGCTCCAATAGATAGAATCGGTGGCTCCCAGGATCACCCTCTAGTTTTGTCCAAATGATAGTCTCGGAAGATGGTGGTAAGAATTCGTTCTTGCTGAGTACTGTCCTTATATGTGCTGCATTCTCGTTCCCGTATACCATTCGAATTTCTACGTTCCGGTACCTCAGAACTTGCATCCCGATGTCGATGATTACGTCATGTTCTTTCATGTAGTCTACTCCGATTATGCATTCTTCACATATGTCGGCCACCAGGAACGCATGGGAAAATGCCAACCCTGCTAGTTGTAACGTGAGGCTAATTTCCCCATATACTTTCGCCGATTCCCCTGTCGCAGACCTAAGACAGTAGCAGCTAGTGTTGTGCAGCCATGACTTCCGGACGAGATCTCTTCTTACAATAGAAGCCGTGGCGCCAGTGTCGATAGTAGCTACGCATTTGTTTTTGCCGATGAATGCTTCCACTGTTAGATTCTTGTTGCATCGTTTGGTTTGGGAGACCTGGATGGTGGTCTTGGGGGCGTCGATTCCAATAGCCAACTTCTGCCCCGTGAAGCTGGCTCTTAGGCGTTTCCCGACTCCTGGTTTCGAGGAGCATGAACAACAGGATGGATGTTGCGTCGCCTATTCGCACAATGTGAATAGTTTCCGCGTCTGGGTGGATTTCTACATTGCCGTTGTAGGTGTCCGAATTTGTTGCAGTTCCAGCAACGAATTTGTCCTTCGCGAGCGTTGTTTCGGTCTTCGACGTCCATCCTTTGGCAAGAGCATTCGACAGCGGCTACTTCCCGCACACGGTGGATTCCCTGACATGCCTGGTCTGCCGCCTCCATTGTCAGAGCAAACACCAAGGCTTCGACGAGCGTTTTCTTTCGGGCAGTCGGTTGAATACTCCCGAACTTTCTATTTCTTCACGTGTTCGAGTTCCTTTGCCAAATTCTCGAATCTTTCTTCAACAGCCTCGATTTTTGTTTGAACACTCTCGAATTTTGTTTCAACATTCTCGAACTTCGTTTCAACACCCTCGAATTTTCCTTCAACGGCTGTTTCAAATGTCTCAATTTTAGCCTGTACGTTTTTGTTCCGAATTAAGCATCTAGAGAATTCTTCTGTTCAGCCAAGGAATTTTCTAATATCTCGAACTTCTTGTTTTGAACAACTAGTTTAGCCTCTAGAGAATTCTCAAATTATTTATTCTGTTCCTCGTGCTTGACGTCTAGAAAATTCTTTTGTTCAGCCAAGGAATTTTCTAGCTTTTCGAATTTTTCATTTTGAGAATTCTTTTGCTCATCGAACTTTTTAGATAGCAGTTTCATTAAGGCCGACATGTCATTCGTCGTACTTACTTGTTCTTCTTCGACGTCAAACAAAGCTGTTTCAGGGTCTGCACTCTCGCCCGACATTATTTTCCACAACTTAATAATCAATTCTCTTTTCGTACCAGCCGTAGGTTGATCCCGCCCGCTCAGTACTTCCTTTATTTGCACCAATGACAAATCTTTTAGCAATTTCCGAACCATTTTTTTCACTTACACAATAAGCAATACGCAAAACTTGTTTTATTCCACTTTTCTGACACCAATGTAATATTCTTGTTGGGGTTCGCTTAAATAAAACTGTCTTTTGTGTATTACAACTGTTTATTTATCAGCAATTACCAACTTTACTTCAACACAATATTCAATTCACTTCATTCTTTACTTATATCAAATTAAACTGTCTCTACAAATTTACTTTCAATCACAATGTCGCTTATTTTCACCACTGGTCAAGTCTCTCTTTTAATCGCCGTATTACCTTATTAACAAGGTGGTTATGGTCAATGTATTTATACAAAATACAAGAAGTTCTAGAACATGCTAGATGTCGCTAGAGGTGAATTGATTGTGGCGTTTGACAGAACTCCACATTGTTAAAATTTCAGAGCTAAATAATTTCAAAATTTTCAAAATTCAGCCGTTTCAAGAATCACATCAAAGGAAGTCGGGTCTCAAAAATTGCAAATTAATTTTTTTCGTATTTTTTTTAAAATAAATTGTTTTTTTCCTAAATTGTGTGTGCACTGGCATTACTTTTATTAATAGCGAGATGGTGAACAGAGCGCCGTCGACCCGCTACATTTGGTGACCCCGACGTGATGCCAGTGCACAACAAATTTTCGGTGCTGTGAGGAATGACTGCAGGACCAACGCCAGACGAATGATTGCTGAACTAGCAACCGCTGAACCGACCACGGTCGGACTAACATCAACACCTGCTGAACCGATCCCGGCTGGACTTACGTCTGCAGACCTAGCCACCACTGAACGAAACACTGCAGCACCAACAACTGCTGACGCGACTGGCCAGCAACCGCTGAGCCCACCACGTCTGGATCGACGCCTGCAGGGCCAACAACCGCTGGATGGAACACGGCTGGAGCCGATGCTTGTTGGCCGAGCTGGCTGCACGGTTAACGATGCTAACCACGCTCACGCTTTAGCAGGGCTCAACATGCTGCAGCACGGCCAACTAGGCTCACCACGCTCCAGCATGGCCCAATACGCTTTAGTAAGGGCAACGAGGTTCAACACGCTTCAGCACGGTCAACTAGGCCCAGCGCTGCTCAACATGCTGCAGAACGGCCAACTAGGCCCAACACGCTCCAGCATGGCACAGCGCGCTTCAGCTCCAGCCCGTCCATTGAAGGCAAACGCGCTCACGCTTCAGCAGTGCCAACATGCTGCAGCACGGCCAACTAGGCCCAATATGCTCCAGTATGTCCCAGGCTCTATAAAATTATAGCACAGATGACTTTACGCTAGGTTCAAGTGTATAAAAGGTGTTTTTTAAGGCTTGGATAGAACTTACTATAGGATAACTGTAAGACCGAGTTGTCATTCTTCCCGTTCTTTTTTACATTTGCGTTCAGTAAAGTCTGGCAAATCATCATGATTATACTCCTACTCAATTATTCAAATTTACTTTGAAAATCGCTCATCGAGGCGTGAAATTTAAAGACGACTTCGTGATTTTTATGGCCCATATAATCCACCATCTGAGCAAGCCATCCATAGATCGATAGATTTCTTACCACATACTCTCTAAATTATGGAGTAACATCAACACGTTGCGCCGGTATAAACGAAAATGTTTAAGAAGACCAAAATTTCAATTCGTCGTCGGAGCCAGGAATTGGGGCTCTGTCCGTCCCCACGTGGACAAATTTGCGCAAAGGTGTTGGCCTGCACCCGTATAAGATCAAGCTGATACAGGAATTAAAGCCACGATACCATCATTTGCGTCGTTCTTTCGCTTGATCAGCTCTAGAGCGCTTGAAAGCTGATCAGTTGTTTTATAACAAAATTGTGCTCAGTGACGAGGCTCAATTTTGACTTAAGGAAAATTTAATCAGAAAAATGTTCGCATATAGAAGGGGAAAAATCCAATAAGTTGATTTCAAGGAATTGGCCTGTAAATTGACATCCAAGATCGTACAATACGACGGGCTGTCACCGATGCGTTTGCAAGCATTGAAGCAGATGCGGCCAAAATGGGCTTAGCGACAAACGAGGGCAAAACCAACAAGAAGGGACAATCAACACTAGGGATATTACGAAGGTGGTTTTATCGGAGTCGGAGTCGGAAGCATCATGCCGACCTCCGCGGAGTCGGAATTGAATCGGAGTCGGAGGCGGAGGTCAAAGACTCAAATTATTAAAATATAAAATTTGGAGAAATCAATTGTTATTAGAAAAACAAGATACAAAATACAAAATTGTATTGTCACTTAACAAACCGTTCGAATTAGCGCTATAAGACAAAAAGCCGCATGTCATGACGGTTTCAGCAGGTGCTTTTATTGGAAATCTACCTGCCTCACGCGAATATAAATCTGAAGCTTAAACTACTTGATAAGGTCAAACTTAGTCGTAGTAAACAAAACGAAGGGAAGGGTGTTTTTAGTCAGTAGAAATCTGACACTACTATGAGTACACGGTCTCATAGTGTCTCATGAAGATTTTCACCTACCCACGAAGAAAAAAAAAAAAAAAAAAAAAAAAAAAAAAACTTAACAATAATATTGTTTGTATAGACAAAATTACAAACTAAAAGTCAAATTTTAAAATGACTAATAGCCGCATATTTTATAAACAGCAACTTAGCTGCTTTGTCGTCCCTCTAAGAGACTTTGCCTACCTTGGCTCTCCTATAAACTCTAAAAACAACATCAGCGCAGAAATCAAGCGAAGAATAACTCTTGCCAATGGCTGTTTCTTAGGCTTATGAGGCAATTCAACAGTAAAGCCCTATCTCGAACAACTAAGGAGACTCTGATCACCCCAGTCCGGCTTTACGGCGCTGAAACATGGACTCTATTAAAAGATGATGAAGATATCCTTGGTCGCTTCGAGAGAAAAATTCTTCATAAGATATTCGGCCCCGCTTGCGTTTACGGGTTTTGGAAGAGAAAATTCAATAACGAACTATACGAGCTGTACAGCGAGCTGTACAGCGAGCTGTACAGCGACATTACATGCATATAATACATATTTGGCGCAACAGCTCTTTTAAGTGCTAGGGCCTAGCTTCTCGCAACCACTCATGTTGTGTGCGTTACATTTTTCACACGACTGGAAGGGACCCACAGTTTAGTGCCGTATCCGAAGGGCAATTTGCTTGGAGAAGCTTTTTCGAGACAACAATACTCTCGGATGTTTGTCAGACGCTGGCGAGAGGTGGGACCGTGAAAAAACTTTTTGGTGTTTTCTGGGATTCGAGCTTGGAACCTCACGCGCAGTAATCCGACACGCTAACCACTTACGCCACGGTGCCCACAGTACAGCGACATTGACCTAGTCAAAAAAAACTGTCTAGCTCTAGGTCTAGAACATGTAGAGAGAATGGACACCAACAATCCGGCCCGCAGAGTCCTCGAATCTAACCCGGAGTGACCGACGCAGTAGAGGGCCTCCTCGCCGTAGGTGGCGTGCACAAGTTCAAAGGGACCTTGACCAACTTGGAGTGTGCAACTGGAGGCAATTCTCTAAAGACCGAGCTAAATGGAGAGACTTGTTGGTTGAGGCCCAGGTTCATCCAAAATGTAGTGCCACCTAAGTAAGTAAATATCGTACCAATCTATTATTTTCTGTAAGGCTACGTAAAGTTACTGGTTTATGCTGATAAACCAGCAACAGCTCATAGCATCACTTTCACAGTTTATTTGTGATTAGACCATTCAGTTATTTGTCATTTATTTCACAATTAGCTGTTTGATTACTTTTAGTTTGATAATTTCGGCTATATGAGCTTATGGTACATCCAAGTGAGTTCATAAAAATGTCAAGTACTTAACTCTATGAGTTCCAGTACTCCTCACACCTAGAAGTTGAACACCTACATATGTAATTTACTGCCATTAATAATTCAAGTTAAGTGACTACAGGTTGATAGGCAGGCGATAACAATTGAAGTGGGTGTGGATCAAGTGGATTAATTTAATGATGTTGGTGTTTAGATAAGTATCATACCGCAATCTAGATTGAATCGGTGAGGCACAATACTATCACAATCTAATTAGATATGGTTGTATGACCGGTCGGCAATTATGCTGAGTTTTACCAGCAAATGCGTTAAATATTAGAAAGATTATACATACATACCATATAACATATCTCCAGCAGCAAATTTTTTCTCACATTCGTAGTGGATTTTCGTAGTATATTAACGCAACAGCTGGAAATTATTTGCTAAGTTACTTACTTAGATGTCGCTATAGTCCGACATAGACTTCGGTCACAAGTAAGAATACCCTTCAGGCAGCCAGACTATTAAACAGGTTCGACCGGTTACACAACAAGTGAGTTGAGCTTCTTTTCATTTGGTCCTCATCAACTAAGGTAACGCGTTAATACACTGTGCCGTCTCTCTAACGTGAATTTGAATACTTTTCGAGTGGAAGCGTTGATACCCATCAGTTCAACATGGATCTGAAAAATAGAACTAAAGACATTCTATCAATGAGCAAACAGAACGCTAAGATCTTTACTGACTTCCTAACTGGACACTGCTCTCTCAACTACCAGCTTAAGAAAATGAGCCGTGCACAATCGGAAACGTGCCGTCTCTGTCTTGAAGATACTGAAACAGCCCAACACATACTCTGTGATTGCCCGGCCATAGCCAGACTGAGGCTAAAGCACTTTAACAAGGGCGTCACATCATCTTCTGATGTCACCACTTCCTCAGCTCGAACTATCCTTAGCTTCATTAATGAACTAGATTTTAGCTATTTGACAACTACTTCTCAAACAACCAACCAGGGGATAGCACAAAAGATCTTTTTAGGTTGCAGTGCTCCGGGGGTCATTCTCTCCCCTTCCTCCCATCCTTGATACAGAGCATCGGAGACATTAATCGCGCTTGCAAGATCTCCACCAGATATCTATCTACTGGCCTTCAAAATGGGATATGGGGTTCCAGCAGAAATTCAAAAAAAAAAATATTGTCGAAAACTGTGCGCATACCTGAAAATGTTTTCGATTGAGGTAGGTCTGCGGGCTAAGGAAAAACTTTGTCTTCTCACCACTTGATGCAAAGGAAGCACTGTTACATGTGTTCCACAAACTTTATAAAATAGTTGTATTCACTCCAATAAGTACGTTCTTAAACCCCGGAGGAACCTAAAATTATGTGCAGAATGTATGTCCTATCATAGTGCCCCACCAGACTAGTTAGACTTTTATCAATGATTTCCTAAAAACTATCCATCTGTTTTCACTTGATAGAAACCATCCAAAAGTATATCAAATAAATGATTTACAAATTGAAGTAGATTAAATGAATCAAAAGGGAGAAACGATAATCCTTACGGAATGGTGCCCAGTCGAAATTTAAAGCGTTATGCAGATGGCTCTGCTAAATATCTTCCTTATTCGAAACCTCCAATTGATGCAATAGTCGCAAGGGGCACCCATGACGACAACTAAGATCCCCATAAATACAACTGCTACTCAAGCTAGTGTTTTTAGCGGTCTCATAAAGTACTCATTTGCGGTAATATCATTGTAATAAAAAACACTTTTAGGATCCTGATATATGTCCATTCATTTGTATGGATTCCATAGCCATTCAGGTTTCTAGGAGCATCTGTGATGGGATCACCCTCATCAAGTTTTATAAGATCCTTGTAAATTTTTTCTCAAAGAGTATATCAACGTAAATTACAACAAACTGTCTCCTCATTATGTCCCTGTCATTGCTTCGGATGAAAGTCGATGGTACTATCACTAGCAAAAGGAGATTTTTATCAATGTCTGCGTCGTGAATAAAATTTCTCAAACTAGGTTTAGGAAATCCGAGCTTCTCAGGAAAGATTAACTTTCCAAAAAATTGCAAATAAAATACCATATGTGTCTTACGCTCCTTGTGAATCCCTTGGACTAAGCCGCTTCACTGGAGAAATCTCCATTTATTTTCATGACGAACAACAAGAGAATTACAGCAAATTTGATTGACATTAAGATTAGAACCAAAAGCACATCCATGAAAGAATAATTTTAGATTAGGTTAGGTGAGATGGCTGTCCTGGCAAAATCTGGACAGACTTAGCTCAATGTTGGAGTAATTTAGAAGTTAATTTTTTTTAATTTAGATTTGGTTACATGCCACAGTATCCATCTTAGAATGTAAGTTTCGCTTTGTTCCTAGTCGATCTGGCAAAGTTGACCTTTGACAACATTTTTCATTAGGGATATTGGAGCACCCTTCCAAGAGCAAGAATTAGATGGGAGCAATCATAACTACATGTCAGGAAATCGGGCTAGTTCGCCCTTGTATCTTGGATCCAATTAAAAAAAGAAAAGTGTAAGGCCTGGAACCATAGGTGATCCTGAATTAGGTTGGGTTAAGTAGATGAATTTGCCAAAGAGGAAACATAATTCTATAAGCCATACTCAATAGAACAATGAGATGACCATTTGGGGGTTGATCCTCTATTACACTCGGTTATCGAACCATTCTGAAGCTTTCCTGAAATTTCAGTGTTCAAGGAATTAATATATTAGGTAGTAGAGCTCACTACCCAGAAGTGGCAAGGAAAGTCTAATCACACTTACAAGGGTCGGTCGATAGGGATCACCTATTGCTTTCTATTAATCTGTTAATTTTGCATTTAATGAGCACCTGGTTCATAGTTTCCTCTCGAACGCCATTTGTTATTTGAGACAGTAAATGAGATTAGTGCCAGTCATCACTCTGTTCTTCTTACGGAACAGGGAACAGTTACTTACTTACTTACTTTGGTGGCGCTGCAGTTTCACCAGGTTCACCCCGGTCCTCAACCAACAAGCCTCTCCATTTAGCTCGGTCTTTAGCTTATTACCTCCAGTTGCGCACTCCAAGTTGGTCGAGGTCCCCTTGAACTTGTGCGCGCCACCTACGGCGAGGAGGTCCTCTACTGCATCATCCCTCCGGGTTAAATTCAAAGACTTTGCGGGCCGGAGCGTTGGTGTCTATTTGCTCTACATGTCCTCACCATCTTAGACATCCAATACGCATTTTTTGACTAGGCCGATGTCTATGTATAGCTCGTATGGTTCGTTATTAAATCTTCTCCTCCAAAACCCGTCAACGCAAACGTAGCAAATATCTTACGAACAATTTTTCTCTCGAAGCGACCAAGGATATCTTCATCCTCTTTTAATTAGGTCCATGTTTCAGCGCCGCGCCGTAAAACAGGACTGGGATAATCAGAGTCTCCTTAGTTATTCGAGATAGGGCTTTACTGTTGAATTGCCTTATAAGCCCAAAAAGACAGCTATTGGCAAGAGTTATTCTTCGCGTAATTTCTGCGCTGATGTTGTTTTTAGAGTTTATAGCAGAGCCAAGGTAGACAAAGTCCCTTACTACCTCGAAGTTATAGCTTCCCACTGTGACATTCTGTCCAATTCGTCGGTGTTGATTGTCCCTTTTTGTTGACAGCATATACTTGGTTTTGCCCTCATTTATCGCTAAGCCCATTTTGGCCGCTTTCTGCTTCAATGCTTGCAAACGCATTCGTGGCAGCCCGCTGAGTTCTTCCAATTATGTCAATATCGTCGGCGTATGCCAGCAGTTGTACGGACATTTGATAGATTGTGCCTCTGGTGTTGGCTTGTGAGTTCCGCACAATCCGTCCAAGTACAATATTAAAGAAGTCACATGACAGCGCGTCATTTTGTCTAAAACCGTTTTTGACAACAAAGGTTTCGGTGCGGTTATTTCCGACCTTGATGGATCAGCGAGCGTTCTCCATCGTCATCCTGCACAGACGAGCAAGTTTGGCAGGGATGTCAAAACTAGACATGGCACTATAAAGCTCTTTTCTATAGATGCTGTCATAAGCGGCTTTGAAATCAATAAGGAGGTGGTGATTATCGATTTCGACTTTTTGGTTTGAAGATTTGATCGATGGTAGACTTTCCTGGCCTGAAACCGCGCTGATAGGGACCAATCAGGCTGTTGATAAAAGGTTTCAGGCGTTCACACAATATCGCAGAAAAGATCTTATATGCGATGTTGAGGAGACTGATGCTTCTATAATTGGCGCAGTTGAGGGGTCTCCTTTCCTGTATATCGGGCAACGATGCTGAGATCACAGTTAGCACTTGCCTTGTACTTTTGGATGCGCAGTGTAGAATATAATTTAAAGCACAACAAACGAATAATAAGTGACAATCAAACAATTTTTTAACTTTTTTTTCCCCAGCGTAGGTGAAAAATCTTCCATAGACACTATGAGAAAAGCAAGCGCGTGCTCATAGTAGTGTCAGATTCTTACTGACTAAAAAAAACACCACCCTTCGATATAAATTTGTTAGATATCGCAGCTAAGTTTTAACTTATCAAGCAATTTTTCTATCACGAAATAAAATATTTGGCAGGTTACTTTCCACTGAAAGATTCTGCATGTTCCGCAAACTAGACGCGGTTAATCATTATCTCACCAACTCGAAAGCTTTCGTCCTTTGTCGTCGGCGCAATAATTGCTCTCATCCATAATTTGTAGGACTGTATTGTTGATATGTCCGATAAGTCGGTTTCTATGTTTTCTCGCGAAGCTTCTAGTTTCAGCTTTGGTTGTCGGAATTCCGAGATCCCTGTGGATATCGTCGTTTCTAATATACCACGATGCTTGGACAATTTCTCTTAGCACTTTATTTTGAAAAGTTTGTAAAATATTGGCATTTGTTTTCTTGGTACAACCCCAAAGTTGTATACCGTAGGTCCACACCGGCTTTATCACTTGCTTGTATAAAAGCAGTTTGTTTTCAAGACTGAGCTGGGAATGATTTCCGAGTAACCAATACATTTCTCTATATTTGATTTCGAGTTCTTTACGTTTCATTTTCACGTGCGAATTCCATTTCAGTCTTGCGTCGAGTGTCTTACTTACTCGAGTGTCATTTCCAGGTATTTGTCGTCTTTTGCAAAAGGTATTCGGGCCGAGTTTAGGAAAATTGGGAAGTCATTAGTTTTCTTGTAAGTGAAATTCACGTGAATAGATTTAGATTCGTTGAGGGCGATCCGCCAGTCCCTCGTCCATTCATTTACATTATTCTGCGCATTTTGCAGTTTTGCAGTCGTTTCTTCGATTATTTTACATACTGCTAGGATAGCGGTGTCATCGACAAATGTAGCAAGGATAATGCCATCTTCGTTGGGTATATCACGTGTATATAACAAATAGAGAAGCGGCCCAAGAACGCTTCCTTGCGGTACGCCGGCCGAAAATTCTTTGAGCTTAGAGTATTCGATTCCATGTCTAACACGAAAGAGTCTATTCCCGAGAACTTGTCGTAGTTTGCATTTCAAGCCATCATGCCGCACCTTATCAAAGGCTTACGAGACGTCAAGAAATACGCTTGAGCAAATATTTTTTTCTTCAAGTGCTTTCTCGATTACGTAATTCTATGCACCTGGTTAATCGTCAAATGCTTACTTCTGACCCCAAACTGGTGGGCAGGGATAAGATTATTTTCGTCTATAACCGGTTGGAGACGCCTTATAATATATTTTACCCCATTTGGCGGTTTTCCTGGTTTTAAAACCATAATGACTTCCACAACTTTCCATTGGCTCGGCACGTGTTTTAATCTGAGCGCAGCATTTACAATATGGAGATGCTTAATCAATGCTTTTCTAGGTAAAACTTTGAGAATTTCTCCGGTAATCAAATCATAACCGGGAGCTTTTTTAGGTTCTCGATTTCATGTTTAGTTCCCTTAGCATTGCACTTGTGAGCGTTAAATCGTCAGGTGGCAAATTCGGCCTATTGAAGTTGTCGCAAACCACTTGACCATCGTACGGTTTAAAGGTTTCTTCCAGGTGGGCCGCAAATACGTCCGCTTTTTCTTTATCTTCCCTTGCCCATTCACTTTGATTTAATTTAATTGCTGGCGCGGGGAATTTTGGCCCTCTTGGTGCCTTTTACGGCTTTCCAAAGTGAATAATTGGAATCTTTTTTCGCTGTTAGACTTTCAATCAAACAATGAACAATGTTTAATCCTAACTACAGGGGTATAAGTCGTCTCAACATCGAATCGTCTGCCGTATTATGTGAATTCCTAAAACCGATCGTCAACAACCTGATACGACCTTTTTCGTGCGGTTTTAGGCCGAGAAAGTCCAGCATTCGTCCAATATTCCAACACCGGAGGTACAATCTCTTACAAGTCTTTATAACTACTTGCTTACGCACGCCGATGACATTGACATAGTCGAAAGATAAATAGATAGATATACTTTATTCTGCAATATAATTTACATTCGCTACCGCACATTTTACAATACAATTCAGAGATATGATATACTTTTATCTTTCTACTGAAACATTATTTTAACAATTTTGAAAGTCATTTAGGAAATATACAATATTTTGGAGGAAAATGCAAGAAAACCTCCAATTTAAGAAAAAAAAAAAAAAAAAAAACAATATACAGAAAAAATAAATACAAAATCGGTAAGTTGATTAGTAATAAATAAATAAATATATAACTAAATGAACAAATAAATAAATATATAAATAAATAAATTAATTAATAAATAAATAAATAAGTAATTAAATAAATAAATAAATAAATCAATGAGTAAGGAAATAAATAAATAAATAAATAAATAAGTATATACATATATATAAATAAATAAATTAAAATATACAAAATAATAAATATATAAATAAATAATAAAATAAATAACAAAATAAATTAGTCAGAACTTACACAATAATAAAATAATCACTAAATAAATAACAAATATTTAAATAAATAAATTAATACATGCATGTATATAAGGAAACATAATAATAAATATATAGATACAAAATTAAATAAATTTTTTCATTTAAATTTACTGAAAAAACGAATAAGTAACGAAACAAGGTAATAGCAATAAAATGAATTATCTAAACATTTAATTGATTAACAAGAGGATTATCTGAAAGATTACAATTAATTGAAAAAGTATTTGTAAGCTTCTGAATTCTCTCAATAAGCATTTCAACATTCGCTCTATTGTGCAAATCTGAAGTGGAGTAATGCCAAGGAAGGTTTAACATCATTTTAAGCAATTTATTTTGACAAATTTGAAGCTTGCTAGTGTGACATTTTGCACAGGTTCCCCAAACTTGGCAACCATATAAAAGAATGGCTTGAAAAATGACCTTATGAATTATTATTTTATTATCATTAGACAAAGAAGATTTTTTGTTTATGAATGGGTATAACATTTTGATGGCAATATTGATTTTCTTTAAGGTTTGGTTGGTATGCACTTGAAAAGTTAGCTTAGTGTCCAAATGTATACCCAAGTATTTCACAGAAGGTGCCCATACTATATCAGCTCCATTAAATCTTATTTGATTGCTGGGAAGGTTGCAAAGCTTTCTTTTTTTGTGAAAAAGATAGCTTGCATCTTGGCCGTATTCAATTTAATTTTCCACTTTGTGTAATACCTTTCCAAAATTTCCATCGCATTCTTTAGATTCGTCTCAATGTTAAGACTAAATTCATGTGATGAAAGAATGGCGGTATCATCAGCATAAATAGCTACTTCACAATGAGGTAATTGTGGAAAGTCGGCTGTATATAAATTGTATAGTATGGGTCCAAGAACTGACCCCTGTGGTACTCCTGCTTGAAAATACACTAAATCGGACGCGGAATTATTAACGTAGACACTGAAACAACGGTTTGACAAGAAGCTTTGAATTATTTTACATAGATATGGGGGGAAATTATAACTAACTAATTTGTGCAGAAGGCCATTGTGCCAAACGGCGTCAAATGCTTTTTCTATATCTAGCAATAGCATTCCCGTGGATTTTCCTAACTCTCTGTTGGCTTTAATACTATTGCAGATCCTAAGTACTTGGTGCGAGGTGCTATGGTAGCGCCTAAAACCAAATTGTTCATCCGGATATATATGTCTATCACAGATAATTTTGAGCATGTGTTCCTTAATAACCTTTTCATATATTTTGCTAATAGAGCTTAACAAGCTAATTGGTCTATAGCTTTCGGGACTTTATGGATTTTTTCCTGCTTTTAAAATTGGCACAACTTTCGCTTTTCCAAGCATGGGGAAAATACTGCACCTTGATGCAGGCATTTAAAATGAAAGCTAACATTTTTACCCCAGATTTAGGAAGATTTTTTAGGTATATATTCCTTACATTGTCAAGTCCACTGGTTTTTTTAACTCGCAAACCGCTAATGATGTGCCCTACGTCCTTCACCCGCACAAAAGCACTTGAGGGAGATTCAACTGAGACCGAGTTTAAAACGCGAACAGTATCCATCACTAGGTTAGTTGTAATAGAGTTCCCCAAATTTTGAGACACTGCATGATTCTTACTAAATGATAACGCAAGCTCTTTAGCTTTAGCAAGATCTGTGAAAAATGTATTGTTAGAAGATTTTAAACAAGGAATTTGTCTGGACTTATTTTTTACTAATCTAACAATATTCCAGAAGGGCTTAGCTCTTTTATCTAGAATACTGAGTTTTTTATTCCACTCTTTACTGCGATGCTGGTCAATGAGTTTGGAAATCAACTTATTCAGGTTATTAACTTGAATTCGGAAAAAAGGTTGTCGATACCTTTGCCAGTTACGTCTATGTGCGTTCCGGATTCTGATAAGTTCTAAGACTTGCGAGGGAATCCTTGTACCAATATTCTTTTTTCCAACTTTCGGGATACATGTATCAGCCGAGTTTAATATAGTGTTTGTAAATTGCTGAAGGACGGAGTCAACATCCTCTTCAGTAGATATGTTTTCCAGATTTGTATGAATGTTCCGAACATAATTGTTTACTTCCGAGCGGAAACGCGCCCAGTTTGCAGTTTTGATATTCAGGAAATATTGCACTTTTTTCTCCCCTGACCAAAGAAACCTGCAGAACACAGGATTGTGATCAGAGCTGAGCTCATTCAAGGATATTGGCTGACATATTTGACTAAAAGTATTGGTAAAAAACAGATCAAGAACAGAAGGACTTCCACGAGAACAAGCTGGAACATACGTAGGACTAGGAGGAAACAAAACAGATATTGGTAATACAAAGGTCTGCAAGTAAATTTCCAAACGTATTTGCCCGATTGCAACCCCAATTCCTATGTCTGCAATTAAGATCTCCACCAATTAAGAAGTCCTCTCTAATCGTAAATAATTTTCTAAGGTCATTCTTCAATCCTACTCTTCTTTCTATGGATGAACCTTTACCATTAAAGTAAACGGCATACATTTTAATTACCCTCTGATTCCTTAGTTTCACCTCTATCCCTACATTTTCCACATAGCGTGTTTGCACACTAGGTAAAAGCGAATGCTGAATTGATTTTTTTACAAAAATTGCTACGCCTCCGCCTCGTCTACCGTTTCTATCAACTCGATAGCACTTGTAGACGGAAGTGGGTAGTTTAATATCATGATTGAGCCAAGATTCCGTAACTAAAGCAACATCAATGCCGTTACGATTTAAAAAATCTATGAATTCTATATATTTGTTTCGAATACCTCTTGCATTCCAAGTAATTATTTTCATATATCTATCTACCATATTACTTAACATTATTAGAATATAAAAATTTCGTAGCTAAATGTGCGATAGCATTAAATTGTTCAATTTTGGATTTACAAGAACTTAATTTTGTTATCATTTCCATAACCAAGGAGTTTAGTTCTTCCATAGAAAATAGTGTATTGTTGTTGTTGATGGATGCGTTGCAGTTGGTTGCATTCGAACTTGTTGGAGAGATGTTCTCCCAAACATTCGCTGGTTGAGTGTTGCTACACGTATGAGACTTCACGGTCGACCTTTGCGCTAGCGATGGGAAATCAGTCATTGAGGCGAAAGATACCGGTTTATTAGTTGTGTGACTGGGAGTCTGCAAGTAAGCAGCTTTTGGTGGAGCGCGGGGGAACCTATTTGAAGATCTCTCTCTCATTTCTAAATATTTTGCTCTACTAACACAGGTGACTTCGGTTGCTTTATGATTACCGCTGCAGTTTGCACACTTACTGGTGGAAGTATTTATGCATTCGGAAGACTTGTATGGACCAGCACAGATAGCGCAGTATGATTTTATGTGGTGGAAATTTGTTTAGCCGATTCACTTGGCGCAATTTCTTCGACCATATCGTCTGTATCACTGTCATTATCCGGTAGACATTGCAAGGGACTCCAGTAATTAGTCCTGGAATCTTTCTTACGTGCACCCATATCGATTTTACTTCGAAACCTTTTCCTCGTTTGTCCTCGGTATCTGGAGATCTTTCGCGTTTGGTAATTTTTTAAAGATCTAACTACAGTGAAAGAAGACAAAGAACTGAGACGTCATACGTTGCCAAAAGCTCCGGGTTGACTGACATAGTCGAAAGAACTCAGCGGGATGTCAATGACGCGTTTGCGGGTATCGACAACGAGGCAGCAAAGATGGGTGTAGCGGTCTACATAAATATATGCTGTTTACAAAAAAGGACGCCCACCATCGGCGTCTTGGACATAAAGCCACAATAGACAGATACAATTTTGAGGTAGTAAAGGACTTTGTCTACCTAGGCTATGTGTTGAGTTCCGCAAATGGCACCAGTGGGATTATCAAACGACAATCACTCCTGCCAATCGCTGTTTTTATGGACTAAGAAGGCAACTGAGTAGCAAAGCCCTATCTCGATCTACTAAGGTAACTCTGTATAAGACACTTATCATCCCAGTCCTGTAGTATAGCGCAGAGGCATGGACTTTGTCAAAATTGGATGGAAATGTCCTTGGTTACTTTGAGATATAAGTTTTCCGCCTCAACCAACATTGTAGCGCCACCTATGTAAGTAAGTAATCACTGCCAGTCTTAACTGCTATTTTTCTTAATTTCGGTATCACTGCTTGAGTGCTGAAAATCACTCCTTTTTCAAAAAGGAATCATGGTTTATGCAACTCATAAATAAAATGTACTTGTTTCTTTTGTGTTCATACTCGGTTCGTTCGTGGTTGCTTCTTTCACTTGAGTATTTTTTTTTTTTTTTTATTGAGGAATATTTTAGATCCATCCTTTAGTTATGAAAACTAGTGGTGGATGAATCGAGTAAAACAAATTAAAAAACAAAACTAATTCAAATAAAATGATTGAGGGGTGGTGATAGTGTAAATTCCAAGTGTACAATAAAAAAGTATTATAAAAATAAAAATAAAAAAATTAATGATTTCAAAGATATAAAGACTACAAGAAAACTACAAGATCCTTTAAATAATTACCCTTATTAGGTTATTGATTTCAAGAAAGTCGAAGTTGAACAGCCATGATTTGATTTTCTTATTGAAAGCAAAAGAGTTACGAATACTACGAAGTTCAATAGGTAGTCGATTGAAAAGCCTAGGTGCTACTGAGCTGTAAAAGTTTAAGAAGGTATGGTTATTATGCGACGGAATTGAAGCCAGAAAACGTTCATTACTACGAAGACTATAAGCGGTTACATTTTGATTGAGAAAATTACCACTTCTTAAGTAAAAAATTTTTAAGACTTTATAAAAGTATAGATGCTTTAGTGGAAGTATCTTAGAATTTACAAATAGATAACAGCTATGTTCGCGCCGCCTTTTTTTCCACATAATTCGTAGGATATGTTTTTGGACAATAATTAAAGGTTGTAAGTTGTAGCTAAATGTACTACCCCAGCATACGAGCCCGTACTGCAATTTAGACTGCACTAAGCCGTAGTAAATAGTTTCAAGGAGTTTCCGAGAACAGAACTGTTTTAGATGATACATAATGTAAGTAGTTGACAGAAGATACTTTTTTAATTGGGAGGTGTGAACGCTCCAGTTAAGGTTGCTGTCTAAAAACAAGCCCAAGTACTTAAAAACAGAAACGTTTTCGATTATAAAACATTTTGAAGAGCAGCTTAGGCTATCATCAAATGTTGAAGTGGAACTGCTCGCAGTGCAAGTAGCAGCATTAACACACATTTTTTTGCAATCAAAACTGTGGTAGATGATGTTCGGGGAGTGCAGATAAAATGTAGGTAAATTAAGAAACATAAGTTTGGTTTTGCCACTTATGACTAGTTTATGCATACCAAACCAGCGTCTCAGGATTTCCAAATCGTGGTTGATGTTCGCTACCAAGTCCAGTGCCGAATTATTTGAGTATGAACATGCTATGTCATCTGCAAAACCAGTTTTTTGCCCCTTTAGATCAAGGTTAAAAATAGAATTAATAAAGATTAGAAATAAAAGGGGACCAAGTACCGAACCCTGTGGAACACCGATTTGAATATCCAGACACACACTGAACACGTTATCAATCTTCACCCTTTGTTTTCTATCCTTAAGGTAGGAAGCGAACCATTTAAGAATAAAACCCCTAAAGCCAGCCCTTTCTAGTTTCATCATTAGGAGTTTGTGGTCCACTGTATCAAAAGCCTTGGTAATGTCAATAAAAAGTGCAGCAGTCATTTGTCTTTTATTTAAACTATCGTAGATCTGACTACACAAATTTAAAAGCGCATCTTCCGTTGATTTGCCAGCTCTAAAACCGTGTTGATTAACGCTTAAAAACGAACATCTCTCAAGAAATGTAATAATTCTAACTTTGATCACTTTTTCGAAAAGCTTAGAAAAAACCGGCAGAAGGGATATTGGCCTATAATTATTTAATTTTTTGGGGTCATCTTTTTTGAATATAGGCATAACCTCAGCAATCTTTAAACTGCTAGGAAAAATACCACCTTAAACGCTTTTGTTGAAAATATGTGCTAAGACATCCACAACGTTCAAAGAAATGTTTTTTAGGAAAGCATTTGAAAAGCTGTTCTGTGTAAACGAATTAGAATTGTTAAGTTTCAAGATATTCCTATACAGTTCGAAAGACGAGATAGGTTCGAAGAAAAAGCTATTTGACGAGGCACTTTCCACATTGTTCAGTACAAACGTTTTGAGATAAGGATGTAAAACCTGCATTTGAAAGGGTATCAGTGGCAACACTAGTGAAAAACTTATTAAAAATATTGGCCATTTCAATTGGAGAATGGATTTCCTTGTCCTTGTAGGAGATACAAGATGGACCATCAGAAGAGTTACTTCTAGAAAACATCTCATTAACGATTCCCCATTCTTTTTTGAGATTGCCTTTTGCTCTATGAAATTTTCCAATATAGAAATTATCCTTACAAATAGGAACATCCGCGGCAACTTCTTTGCAAATTTTTTCATAGGCCTTGCGAATTCGTTCATTATTTGGCTGTTTATTGGATTTAGAAGGCAGTACATTTTTTTTATAAATTTTATGTAATAAATAGTCAGACATCCACGGCTGCAGTTTCTTCAATTTACTTCTCTTGTTAGCAGAGGGTGCCGAGCAATTCCTAACGTGGTCATTTAAGACCCTACAAAACATATCAAAAGCCAGAGAAGGATCATTTTGGTTGTAGATATCAGACCAGTCTTCCAAGAACAAGCTTGAGTTCAAGCTCTTAAAGTTAATTTTATTTGCTGTTTGAAAAGCACCAGAATTTTTATTTTTTGTAGGATACTGTTGTTGAAAAACGAGACAAGTCATGCAATGATCAGAAATTTTCAAATCAGATATTGCACTGGTGAGAGAAATGTCAACCTTCCTATCAAGCCTAGCAAAAATATGGTCAATGCATGTTTCAGACGTATCAGAAATTCTGGTTGGGTTATTTATGCACGACTCAAAACCATTAGCAGACATTAGGGTAATGTATCTTTCAGTGACCAAAGATGTAACTAGAATATCCAGATTCATATCACCTAGTAAAACCACATTTCTCGAATGTTCATCCCTCAAGAGGAAAGATAAATCATCAACAAAAACATCTTTACTTTTATCATGAAGCCTATAAAAACACATAAAAATAAATCTATTAGCATTTATGGTGCAAGTGACCTTAACCATATCAGAACTTGAAAGCTGAGGGCATAAAACAACACAATTTTCAAAAATGCTATCGCTTATATACACCGCAGTACCACCCGCCGCATAAGAATTATTACAATTAGCATAAAATTTGTACCCAGGTATTATAAAAAAATCTTTCTCATGATCGTAGATCCAAATTTCAGTCAAGAAAATTAAAACAGGCTTATTCAAGAATGATTCCAAGTGGACCAGTAGTAAATCAAAATTTTTTCTCAAGCTTCTAATGTTTAGATGAATAATGATGAAATTATGTTTAAATTCATCACTATAAAATAAACTTTTAGAATCTTCTTTATCATAAAAATTACAAAAGGGTATATTAACTAAACTATTTAAAGGAACTTCAGTTGACCTATTAAGGGAATTGTTCATGTTAATATTATACAGGACAAAAAATATATTAAATTAATTTATCTAAATCCTCAAAACAAGAAATGCGTAAAACTTTATCACCTTCATTTTTTCTCATCAAAACTACTCCATTATGAACCCAAACAAAAGAATATTTTTTTTCAACTTTAAGTTTTCTTGCTTTGTTATAAAGAGATCTATTGAACATAGATAGACTTTCGTTTATAAAAATAGGCTTATTGCCAAAGTTTTGACTGAATATACCCGTTGACAGCTTCTTCTTACGTTTCTTGCTAATTATACTCAGCTTGCATTCCATGGACTTAAACTTCATACGCACAATTTTCGTAGCTACCTCCGATGATGCGTCGGAATGTTTGTAGTTCTTCTTATCAGCTGACTTGCTTGCGATAGTTTTAACATAGCACGACTTGACATCATCCACAGTCACATCTTCACCTAGGCCTTCTGAAAGAAGCTGAACAGCACAACTCAAAGCATTTTCATTGCTGACATTTGGGATTCCAACAATATCAATGCAATTACGAAACGGTTTTTGCTGAAGTACGTTGACTGCTTTCTGCAAGTCATTAACCTTGTTCTCAAGCGCTTTATTGACGCTTTGAAGTGAGTTGATACGCAATAGTGCATCGGAGTAAATTCGCTTGAGAGAGATGATCTCGCTGAATAACACTTCTAGGGTCACGACTGGGGGAGAAGAACAACTGGTTTCTGCTCTAACGGCGACGATTGAAGGCGAATTGAGTAGCTCGTAGTTGGAAGTTGACAGAGGAGCCTCCTCGGCAGCTGGCGATGGCGACGACGGTTTTGATGATAAAGTGATAGCACAAGAGTCATTGGCGCAGTGCCCTAGCAGGTTGGGTGGAGGAGAGCGAATGGATTTGCGTCTGATTTTAGTGCATGAGCCACAAAAAAAGGGAAAATTGTTCTTTTTCATATAGTCACAATCACTTGGCGTAAGGTTAGCGCAGCCTAAGTGAAATAGCACTTGACACCTGCCACATTGGATTTTGGCATCAGAGCGAACCACTTTTTGACCGCACAAGCACTGCATTCTTAAATGGAAATAAATGCACTATGCTTCTAACTTTAGATATTTTATTATTTGTTTTTTGATTTAGTTCTTTATTTAGTTTTTATTATTATTATAATTTTTTTTTTTTTTTTTTGATTAAGATGTAAGTAAACTTTTACGAAAATCAAAATTAGATATAGAACTCTTAGAGAAATTCACTATGTTTGTGCACCCCACAACGCAACAAAGTAAACTGAGTATTCGATGCTCGATCGATATATGAGTACATGACCCATTTTGATCTCTGCAGCCGACCACCATACTATGCTGGCGTAGATAAGTATAGGTCTTATGATTACATATACATCAATATGATTTCGGAACTTATTCCTCACATTTTTCTGAATATTGTACAAGACGACTATAAGGCTATAGGGTTCTTCTTAATCATTTTATTAAAGTTTGGTCTCTAATTTAGTATTTGGGCGAACACAGCACCGGGTATATTGCGATGTCAGTAATCAGTAGGATACCTCCAATATTAATTGGAAGTAAATATCTGTGTCATGTGGAGGCTCTAGCAATTTTAGAATTGTAGTGAATCTTGCAGCAATGTCTTCAGAATTCGACTTGGATCGCATGAACCGCCAAATAGAATGTAACAGAAGCAGTATGAGTGAACCTCCAAAAAGACGACAGAATATTTCATTAAGGTACAACGAAACAGGGCGCTACCATATCTAAATTGCTTATGCGAATGAATAGGTAAAATCTGTGTACGTACTTCATTTAGACGCTGTCGTTACTTATATACCGCTGTTGCTATGCCGACACCGCGACCTCGACGCTCCTCTTTAGATGACGTTATTTAGACGTCACCACTTCGATGGAGCAGATTTCAACACAGGAGAAGGCCCACGCCAAACTCGCACAAAATCTATTCAAATTAGTTGGGAACAGTTAATGCTCCACACCTAACCACCTTAATCCAATCAATTACAAGATGGCCAAACCATATCGATATACACAATTCCCGCTTAGGGATCAAAAATCTTACGTTATAGACCACTCTTTTCAGCAGATAAACGGATCTTCAAGTGCCGGAAACCAATATTTGTCAGAGTACCAGTGGAGGCGCAATGTCAGTTTTATATTACTCCACACTATTAAAAACAACAAGCTCCAAAATGAACAAAATCTTTATTTATTTTTCCTGTTTCTGCACACATACCTAAGTCTTCTACTTACACAAATTTCAAGCAAAAACACCACACTGGCGCAAGTTAGTCCTATGCCCAAGCAATTCCAAGCAAAGCTCAACTGCATCAAATCAAAAGCTATCGGCTCTTTAGGTTTATACTCCAGCATATGTAGAATTCCTGCTTCTACTCCTTGACGTATTGCGTCATTCTCCCATTTCACAACAAGACCCATTGCCCGCTGCCGCAACACATGTCTACTGAGATTGTCCAAAAACGGTGAGTCCTTTGGCAACATGAAAGCGAAATTCGCGTCTAACATCGAATCCCTAGAGATGTGGAAGTTCGGCTGATATAAATTCACCTGTTGACTCAAAATATACTCAGCCTTGTCTGATGGTACGGCATAGGCAAAACTCTTGTTCCGGGCTGAATATCTCTGCTTGTCAAGCTCATTAATGGGTATCCCAGTGACGATGTTTTTAAATCCTTGAGGTATATTAGCAAGCGGTATTAAAACCACCTCAGTGTCCATCACTAAAAGCCGAATTTTATAATCGATTAAATCTTGGAGGGTGTAAGCTTGTTGGGCTTTTATGAATACCGTTAGAAAGGATGTCAAATGGACAGAATATAGGTTGGAGAGAATGAAAGTTACTAGTAGAACTTGAGCGTGAAATCGAAAAGCATTCTGGATACCTCGTTCTGTTGATAAGGACAAAAATGTGCAGAATGTCCGACTGAACGACTTCCAAAGATGAAATTTAAATCGCAGGATAAAATCGATTAGAAAGTTGAGGATCGTAATGTACACTAGCAGCGCAGCAATTGTCATCCAAACACTCCATGAAAATGGTCGAGTGAAGTATTGATTCGGATTTATGTACTGATTGTGTGGTATGAGAATAGTCCAGCGAACAAATCTCAAAGGATAAGTGAGTTGAATTGAAGGCATTTGTATGTAAGGGTTCATGCTTATATCGATTTCATCATTAGTAATTGCCTTTAGTACTCTGGGTATATCGTATTCCGATGAGCTATTGAGTAGAATCTCAGTGTATATTGCATTATGTTTTCGGATAAATCCAAGGAATACTTCTGCGGCGTATCCTGCAATAACCCTTTGGCCGTTCTTATTTCTATAGGCAAACGTCCTTGGTGCATCCAATTGAATATTTGTGCGGACATTGAATCCACACAAATCTTGCATAGCATCTGGAAGAGGACCGTGCTTAGGAAGTTCCTGTACTTTGTCAGTAGCGTAACGCATATAGGTGAAAGTTTGATTACCTAAAATGCCAAAGATCCTGGTGAACTTGTGTGCACTTAACGAGATGAAGGATCTTTTCAACTTGTCCGCATGACTCCCACAGATGGTCACAACGAATTTTCGAGCTGTCAAGCAAAGTAGTTTTTCTATCTCATTTAAATACCACTGTTCATTCTCATTATCACCAAAAACTGTCACCAAAAGTATATTTTTACTCATGTTTGGATGTGGATGAAAATCCTTTGGAGCTGAAGTAAAAATCATGACGGGTATATTGAGAATGTTCGTTATAACCTCGTTAAGCTGATCCTTGTCATTTCCAAAAAGACACAGGGTAGATACGTCATCCTCCTTTTGTATCCTTTGGACGAGGATATCCAGAGGATTCGAATTCCCATTGATAATTGCTATAAACAGGACTAGAATTATATTCCGAAATCGAAACATTGCAACCGCTTACTTCTTGATACAAAACCTACTGACAGAAGGAGAATTCAATCGTAGGACCTGCGGACTGCGCTCAATCCTTTTAAAAAAAATGAATTAGAAAGTAAGTGGCACCTGTTCATATAGCCAATGACAATAATCAACACTTGGGAGTAGGTACACCATGTTAATTCAATTTCCTGGCGAAGTAATGGCTCTTGCGTGTTTATTTATTTAACAGAAATCATTTGAATGCCTCGACGATTCATGTGTGGTGACTATAAGCATGTAAACATCAAATCATCGTATGAATAGAACATCATTGTAGGGTTAATGTTGGGATGAACTTTATGGTGCTTTACTTATAGCAGATGCTTTACTTATAGCCTTAAGTATCTGCCGTGGAACATATCGTTTTCAATTTGCCATGAATAGCCTTTTAAGTTTTATTTTAATGCATATATATAGTTTGACAAGAAGTATTTATTATTTAATAAGTAAATAAATATTTAAAAGTGAGGATACTCCTCTTCGAACAAGTCTGCGTTCTTTGACAGCTCAACCAACACTGGCTGACAGCTCGGCCTCTCCTGACTCCTTGTCGCTCCTCAACGATCCGTCCTCACTGCTTTCTGGTTCGTGGAACATCGGGCAGATCTTCGACGATGAGTCTATCGCTATTCAGAACTTTTGTCGCTACATATGGTCCTTTATATTGCGGGTGCAACTTATGTGAAGTCCCAGTTGGTGCTGACACGTAAGTAATGACGACTAAATCACCTTCAGAATATTTGTGTGGCCTCTGATGCTTCGCGTCAAAACGCTGTTTCCATTTTTGCTTCTCTTTTATCGTATTGTCGAGTGCTGTACGCTTCCAGTAACTAGTGTTGCCGCTGAGAGAAAATAAAATCGCTAGACCACAACCTAAAATCCGCTATATATGTTCATTTTTGTATCGCAACAGTCCGCTAGAAATCGCTAAAATATCAAGCTGAAAGTAAGTTCTTAAAAAATATATATTTATTATTAAAAGTAATACTTAATAATCAGTCATTGGTATGTGCAACCAATTATAAAAAGAATTCATGCGATATAGACTGGACATTTTGGGGGTAAGTGAAATCAGGTGGTTAGAAGCGTGTGAGCAGTCTCCAACGCGTAACACTATACTACTCTATTCTGGAAGACCATCCGGAAGTCCGCGAGAATATGGAGTCGGACTACTGGTAACAACAACAGCACGCAAGGGCCTAATTTCCTGGCAGCCTCATAAAATAAATATTTGGCGCAACAGCTCTTTAAGTGCCAGGGCCTAGCTTCTCGCAACCACTCATGTTGTGTGCGTTATATTTTTCACACGAATGGGAGGGACCTACAGTTTAGTGCCGTATCCGAAGGGCAATTTGCTTTGAGAAGCTTTTTCGAGACAACAATACTCTCGGATGTTTGTCAGACGCTCACGAGAGGTGGGACCGTGAAAAAACATTTTGGTGTTTTCTGGGATTCGAACTTGGAACCTCACGCGCAGTGACCCGACACACTAACCACTTACGCCACGGCAGCCTCATGGTGAAAGGATTATGATGGCCAGATTCTGAACTAGAGTACGACGCGTCACCATCATACAGTGTTATGCCCCAACGAATGGCTCGTCTGAGGACGAAAAGGAGAGCTTCTACACTATATTAAGCGCCGCGCCGTCTTCAACACAACACCAAATGGAGATATTGTCATAGTGATGGGGGATTTGAATGCCAAGGTAGACAATGACAACGAAGGGCTCAAACATGTAATCGGGAAGCATGGACTACGCAACGGCGAAAGGTTTGTGGATTTCTGCAATGCCAACTCCCTTGTGATAGGTGGCGCGGGCACCATATTTAAGCACAAGACCTGGCACAAAGTTACCTGGGTTTCCAACGACAGGCAAGCAACCTCCAATCAAATTGACCATTTTGCCATCAGCCGGAGCTTTAGAAATAGTCTCCTGGACGTCCGAAACAGGCGAGGGGCAGATGTGGGGATAGCACGAGATCATCATCTTGTGATAGCTACTCTCCAACTACGCACTGCTGCAGTTCGAAGATCCCACGACAACACAAGTATGCCCAGGTTCAACATCGAAGGACTTAGTGATCTCTCAGTGCGCCTACAATTAAGGGACCACCTTTCGCAAGGTGTGGAAGCAATCAGCAGCTCACTGCCCGCAACCATCCAAGACTATTGGTGTGCTGTGAAAAATGTTTTTACATCTGGTGCTGAGGGAATTGTCGGCCGATCGCAGGGAAGACATAGGGCGTGGCTTTCCGAGGATACCTGGAGACGGATTGATGAACGAAAACAGCTGAAATCTCGCATTGCGGCTACCCTAGCAGCAGGAAGAAGCGAGCTAGAGTCCCTATATCGCATGAAGATGAGAGAAGTTCAGCGTAGCGTGCGACGTGACAAGCGCAACTACATCAACGCGCTGGCTACAGAAGCAGAAGAAGCTGCACGGAGGTGCGACAGCAGGACCGCCTACAGAATCACGAAAGAGCTGACAGGTGGTCGCAGCCCCAGCCAACACCCAGTGAAAAGCCTAGATGGCTCCTTGCTCATTTCGGATGAGGACCAGCTCAAGAGATGGAAAGAGTATTTTGCTATTGTTTTGAACCATGTATTCGCTAGCGATATGCTCCCAAATCAGACTGCGATGCCCGAGGTGAGAAGCTCCCGAATGCGCACCACGACTCCCATTAAAGATGAGATCATTAGCGCGATCAAGGCACTCAAAACCAACAAGGTGGTAGGACTTGACGGTATTCCAGCAGAGCTCTTACGAGCAGCGCCAACAACATCGGCTGAGCTTCTGTTTCCACTTATAGAGAGAGCTTGGGAAGCTGAGAGCTTCCCTAACGAGTGGAAAAAGGGAATGATCGTCAAGCTTCCTAAGAAAGGAAATTTAATGGAGTGCGGAAACTGGAGGGGTATCTGCGTGTTGCCTGCTGTAGCTAAGAAAATAGCTAAAATCACCCTGAAGCGAATTAAACAAATCTCGAAGACGATGCCGAACAAGAAGGTTTCCGCTCTGGATCCTCCTGTGCTGACCACATCAACACCCTGCAGATTATCATCGAACAGTGTGTTAAATATCGATCGCCACTGCACCTGCTATTCATCGATTTTGAGAAGGCGTTCGATAGTGTCAACAGGGAGTTTATTTGGCGTGCCTTACGCAGGAGAGGTATTCCCGATAAACCAATTGCTATTATCAAAGCTACATATGAAGGCTCCAAATGTCACGTTCTGGACAGGGGAAGGTTGTCTGAGGAATTTGAGATCCAAAGTGGGGTAAGACAAGGCTGTATCCTTTCACCAATATTATTCCTATTGGTGATTAGCGATGTGCTTCATGCAGATTTGTCGACGGGAAACGGAGGAATTCGATGGACTCTTACATCTCAACTGAAACATCTTGAGTACGCTGACGATGTATGCTCACTCTCCCACAGAATTATGGACCTCCACCAAATGACAGCAGATGTGGAGAGGGAGGCAGGCGTTCGTCGCCGGGCTGAAAATTAATACGGCAAAAACTAAAATTATCAGCCTTGGAACTTACTCATCGGCTCAAATATGCATTGCTGGACAACCGGTAGAGAGAGTAGAGGATTTCCAGTATCTTGCGAGTATTGTCTCGACCGATGATGGAACCAACCTGGATATAGCCAACAGAATCGCCAAAGCAAAGTCCGCGTACGTGATGTTGTCCAAAATATGGCGAAGCTATTCAATCAGTTTCAACACCAAACTAAGACTGTTCGGCTCCAACGTTGAATCCGTGCTGTTATGTGGATGCAGCACGTGGAGAGTCACCATTACTATCACCAAAAAGCTGGAAACGTTCGTTTATGGGTGCCTGCGCAATATCTTAAGGATTTTCTGGCCCAATCGTATCTCTAACGAATGCATTTACGAGAAAATGGGTCAAGACCAATAGGCAAAACTATCCAACGATGGAAGTGACAGTGGATTGGTCGCACATTCCGAAAGGGTGACAGTTCCATAGCGAACCATGCTATGCAATGGAACCCTTTAACTCAGGATGGCAGAAGATCTGGCAGAAGACCGAGGAAAACATGGCGCAGAACAGTCGAGAAGGAGTCACGGCAGTTGGGGAAAAGTTGGGGAGAACTCAGACACATTGCCAGAAACCGTACACGATGGCGCGTAGGCGTAGTAGAGGCCCTAGGACCCACAAGGGGATACAGGACATAGTAAGTAAAAGTAAGTATGTGCAACCAATCATACGTAGTGGTAAATATTTTAAAATAGGACGGAGATGCCACTGTTTTGGACAGGGTTTGTAGTACAAGGCTTGATAGTGAAAAGTCGCTGGAATTCGCTTGATTTTATTTTACTGACAAAATTTTCTTAAAAATCGTCAAGGGCTTTAAAAATCCGCGGGAAAATCGCTAAAACGGCAACAGTGCCAGTATCCCGTGTCAATAGACTGCTCTGGATCATCTTGAATCACCTGTATTATTCGGTTTGTTGTCACATCTCGTGGGTTGTAGTTGAATACCTATTGGTTTGGACTAAATTTCGTAGTAACATTGACTTGAGTAGGCAGGACAACAGGCTCTGGACTGAGCATTTGAGTAACATAAGTACAGTTGAAAGATATACATATACGAGTAAATATCATCATATCTCTATATGTAAATTGTGTCGTGGCGAACCTCTGTATCTTTAAAACACAATATCTATCTATCTTAAAAAAAACTTTGTAAAAATATTTTTTAATTTCTTACTTTGAAACAAAATCAGATACGGAAATGTCGCTGGAATATACATCCAGTTTTTAATTTTGTTTTATTCTCATTTTCCGAATGACGGAAATGAGAAAGGAAATTATTTAGAGTGGCAAATATTGCTCAGAACATTTTAGGGAAATTTTGTGAATGCAAAAATGTACGTATACCATATATGAAACTTTTTTCTGCCGCTATGTTTCCTTATGTCGCTTTAGAATGAGCAGTATCTGCTTCTACACATAATTATTCAATGCAGCAATTGACAATCCAACAGAATATCAGTTTGTATGTCACCAGTTTGTCGCCTTAGATTTTGAGCTAAAAAGATGAATTTTTCGTATGCAAGCTGTTCGGTACCCAAAGATATACAAGCTAAAGGTATGTCAACAACTGTCAGGCAGGCGCCTGGGGCTAATTCTAAGTGTGTTATATCCCCCTTTTTTTGTAACAGAGATCTATAAGAAAATATCGTCAATAACTGGCAACACTGAAATTTGTTTTTTTATGCACTTCATACTGGAAATACACCGCGGCTATTGAAATATCGGTTGTCAAAAAATCAATTTTCAAAGTTCATTATCTCGAAAACTAAGCGAGATATAGCATTTGCAAATTTATTTAACCTAACACCAAATTAGTTTAACCCAAACACAAATATATTTAGCCCTTTAGCAATTAACTTTAACCCAAAAGCAAATATGTTTAACCTTTTAGCAAATAGGTTTAACCTTTTAGCAAATATGTTTAACCATAGAACAAATATATTTAAACCAAGAACAAATCATTTTAACCAAAACATAAATTTGCAAATAAATTTGCAAATGCTATATATATGAAAAAATGTTATTTATTATTTTTTGTTCAGTGAGATCTGTTAGAAACATCAAAACATCGTGGCGCCACGGATATCGTAATATCCCCAAAAATGTAAATCGGAGCACTGATACTCCCACATTCCGAAATACTACGTTTTTGAATATTTGAGCTAACAAAGTTGACATTTCCTCAAAAGTAAGAATGTTGTTCCCTAAAACTCGCCGAAGATGTTGCTTTACACATTTTACCCCAGCTTCCCAAAGTGAGTTCCCCGAAGAATTAATAGTGTCACCGGATGATGCTTGGGTAGGATAATTGGATGCTTTAGGCTAAAAGGAACATCCACAGCATTGGAGAGTCTTCCACCAACTCAAAGTAATCCTAGCTCATCAATGAAATGTGATAAGGAAAGCAATTTTGATCGACTGGAGATAGGTTTTCTAGACTTAAGCGCGTGAATTTCATCCCTAAACTCACTTTGAACCCACAAAAGCCAAGTCTTTTTAGAAAGTTGAAGCTCCGTATACGAGAGATAACCATTTTCGCGATTTCCAGCAGAAACTCTACAATTCCGAACGAAACGACGAACGAACGCACCAATGCGAACTAGCCTTGTCCAGGAAGAGATTTTATTGGACAAGTCATCCAAAAAATGGCGATGCGGGGACGATGTATTTATAGCCACAGGTTTCTTTCTTTCTTCTGGTGCCCCATCTAGTTCGAGGATACTGTCAATTAGCCATTGCGTCATGTCCATTGGCAACCATGCCGGGCCTTTCCACCAAATCTCCAAATCCAACAATTTCTTTGGTTCTACCCCTCTCGAAGCACAGTCAGCAAGATTTTCTTCGGCGCGAATATAATTCCACGCGGAGCGAGTTAGAACGTCGAGTATTTCCGATGTGCGATTTGCCACAAAGGTATTCCATTTACGAGGGGTAGAAGAAAGCCATGCTAAAACAATCTGGGAATCACAAAATGCGAAGATATTAACGAGTTTTATGTCCGACGACGAGCGGATAAGTTCTATAAAGCGACATAAGAGAAGGGCCCCACACAGCTCCAGCCGAGGAATGGTCAGCTGCTTTACAGGAGCGACTCGAGTTTTCGGAGCCACAAGCTGAATTTCGATTACCCCATCTTCGGAGATACTGCAGGCATATACCACAGCAGAATATGCCTTCTCGGAAGCATCAGAGAAACCAACTAAATCAAAGTATGTACAGTTAAATATGCACCTTCTCAAAATTTCAATATTTTCGAAACAGGGTAAGTCCTTTTTATACGAGTTCCATTTTGCAGCTACTTCAGCGGGCAAAGAATCGTCCTATTCTATTTTAGCTTTATGAACCCACAACTCCTGAAACAGTATTTTTAGCAAAATAGTGGATGGAGCTAGGAAACCTAGTGGATCAAAAATCCTTACAACTTCCGACAGTAGATTTCGCTTAGTGGGTAACGATTTTTGATTTAAAGAAATTTTAAAAGTGAAGATATCACGGTAACGATTCCAAACCAATCCAAGAACTTTTGTCCAATTATTCGCGCAATCCAAATCCAATGAAATAGTCTGATTACAGTCGGTGCCATTCAAAATCGACCAGCAGTTCGAACTCCATTTACTTAACTGTAATCCCCCACATTGGAGAAGCTCAATCAATTGGTCCTTTTATTTAATGACCTCAGAAACCGAATTGGCGCCTGTCAGGATATCATCGACGTAAAAGTCGTGCAAGATCGAATGCGATGCAATAGGGTACTGATGCTGATAGTCCAAAGCTAATTGTCTTAGAACTCGCATGGCCAAAAAGGGTGCAGCTGACGTACCATAGGTTACGGTAGATAATCGAAAATGTGCAATAGGATCGTCTGGACTTTCTCTCCATACGATACGCTGAAAATCGCGATGTTTCATATCAACCCAAATTTGTTGGAACATTTTAATAATGTCCGCACAAAAAACATATTTGTGCAGCCGAAATCGCATGCACACATTTATTAAATTACGCTGAAGTGGAGGTCCTACATACAACATCTTATTTAAGCTAAGTCCGTTAGCATCCTTGTGCGAACCGTCAAAAACCACTCGAATTTTATTAGTAACGACAGTGTGGTGTGGCAAATAAAAAACTTTTCCAGAAGTAGGTTCAATCTCGTTTTCCGGGATACGCTCCATGTGTCCTAATTCCTGGTATATTTTCATAAATTTGCAGTACTCTAAACGAAGACCTTCACAACGAGAGAAACGACGTTCCATTGCTAATAAGCGAGATATAGCACCCGAAATAGTATTGCCAAAATTGACATCACTTTGTCGAAATGGCAGCTCTACGATATATTTACTATCAGGTGCTCGAGAGAAGTTATTAGAGAAATGTGCGTCCACGAGGTCCTCGTTTTTCAGAATCGATAGATTGTTAGGAAATTCCTCAATCTCCCAAAAGGATATTAACAGCACGTCTAGGTCATTGTCTACCCCTACGTGCAAAGAAACGACCTCTTCGTCTGGGATGTTGCCAGATATTACCCAACCGAATACAGTGTTATGGACAATTAGACGGCCCTGCACATCCATGCGATGGCCATCACGCAAAATACTCCAGGCTTTGTCAGATCCGAGCAATATATCGATGGGCCCTGGTGTATTAAATCCGGAATCGGCCAATTGAAGATCTTTCAACAGTAAGGGATTGTTGAATTCAAAAGGAAGTATGGGAGTTTGCGAAGTAATTTTGTTCAAGATGTAAGCCTCGACTTCTATTTCGTTCAAGTCAAACCGAGAATGTAAGCTGAGTGTTACAACACCATGTGTTACGCCAGCTTTGAGGGAAGATATTCCAGAAATAAGTAACCGACCGTTGCGACGACGAAGGCCTAATCGTTTAACACAGCTTTCGGTCACAAACGAGACCTGTGACCCTGTATCGAGTAGTAAACGACAAAGCTGAGATTTACCTGTAGCATCAATAACATTTACTATAGCAGTGAGTAGAAGGCCATATGGACGAGCATCATTATGCACGTGGTTGCTTACAATGGTTAACGAGTTGCTTGTAGACGACGAAGAATGTTCGGTAATCGGAGTTTCAACTAGATTGGCTTCACTAGATGCCCGATTTAAGTTTTCCAGGTGAACTAAGGTGTGATGACGAGAATGGGAACAGCGAGATTTTACTCGGCATTGTGGCGAAGAATGCTTAGTACCCAGGCAGTTATAACATAATTTCTGATCCCAGACAAAACTACGACGAGACGGAATCGACATCGTTAGAAACTGTGAACATTGGGGGAGAAGATGATTTTCGTTACATTTGGGGCAAGAAGATTTCGAGACAATAAAGCTTTTAATATTATTTGAAACATTTGCGGAACGCGGCACATTTCGGATAACCCGATTTTTGGATTCACTGGCTTCCAAAGCATCGCACCTATCTTCTAAGAATTCAAGTAACTCTTGTATGGTAGAGTCTTCCGACGACCTATTTTCTAGCGCCCAGGCCTTACGCGTTTCAATGTCCGTTTTATTAAGAAGAAGATAAATCAACCACGGATCTCTACTTTCCGACTGTAGCGCTTTTAACCCGCGAACAACCTCATCGGCATTATCTACCAGCTTGCGTAAATGTTGTAGCGTTCGCGACTGTCACTGTAGGTATTTTCAAATAACTTTCTATATACGCGTTAATAATGCATAGGGGGTTGTCATACTGATGTTCAAGTTTCTCCCAAGCAGGCAAGTAGTTAGAATCCGAAATTTCCACATGATTCAACAACTTGGCTGCATCATCCCGTAGCAACGATTTCAAATAACGCAATTTTTGTGCGGGGGGTAGATTGCGTTTACGGTCTATGCTTCCTAGAAACATGTCTCGAAAACCAGGCCACTCGCGGTAATCACCCGAAAACGGCGGTAATTTAAATTGAGGTAACTCCAACTCTAACTCTACGTTCGATTTTGGGTCTGAAGCAGAAGTAGCAGGTTTCTCAAGAAGTTTTTCAAGCAACGCGGTTTATTGTTTAATTAAATTGTCTGTAGAAACAGTTTTTGCTTCATCGCGCGCGGGAAGCCTCTTGCGAATTGCTTTAACAAGCGCTGATTTGGTAGCAATATATTTCGTTTCGGTCACTTCAAAGTATACTTCGGGGTCCCCGTATCCTTCTTCGGAATGAAATCTAAAAAGTTCGTTTTGGTTGTTACACAATTCCCACCACGTGTCCTCCAAACGCTCGAGCCGGGCTTCCAGGACCTCAACCCCGACTTCGTTGAATCTCCGACGTGAAATTATTTGCTCGTGTGATAGAACCCTTTAAATGGCCTCGTACTTGCTTAACCACATCCAATATAAATAATTTGTGTATACTCAATGAGGAATACCGAACACTTGCTCCCTACAGACAGGTAAATTTTACACCGAGCCAGACCACGATTCTATTTCACCCAGAATAGCAACCCCTCAGCAGCAAATTCAACAGGAACTCAGATAAATCCAACGATGATAGTCCAAGAAACGGCACAAATTACCCAGATACTCGTGTTACCTTATCCTTACAAAGAATTTGCAGCAGCACTAGCAACCACCCGAAATACCAATAGGCGCGAAACCAACAAAACGAAATAATTTTATCCGGCTCGAAGGACCAACTTTGATAGCGAATTAAAGAAAAAAAAGGCGATATCCAAAAACGTTATAATTTATTAATTCTTTAATCCGATCAAGACAATAGAAATACTCAAAAAGAGAATCCCAATGGTTCGATAGAGGGAATGATGTTTCGCGCTTGGTGGTTGCTAGGTAAATAGCCAAAATCAACTGGTTTATGCAGATGAGCAATGACATACAGTGGTACTGATAACGAATGTTAATGTAATTGATATAATTTACCGATCATGTAAAGCCATACAGTATCGAACCATAGGGTAAATTAACAAACGTTTGGCGATAATTAAATATACGAGTTATTAAGTTAAGTATTAATTTACAATCCATTAATTTAAGTATTAAGAAAGTTAACTTTAAGTATTAAATAAGTTAAATTTAAGTTGTATGATATTGCGTTAAATTACAATTAGTTTTAAGCAAGTTTTTTATTTCATAACACCGTTTATACCAAAATTTCCAAAAATTGCTAAGTTTGTTGAAGTATTTAGATCTGCCCTTCATAAATACATGTTGATGAAATGAAAACATTTTTAACAAGAATCGACAACTTATTGGAATTGAAGAAATTTTGCAAATAGGCCAGTAGTTACAAATATTTTGTTTCGAGCCAGACTTATGAATGGGAACAATATGAGATATCTTCCAAACATCTAAGAAGCATCCAGAAACAATAGATTTACAAAAGATAATAAAGAGAGGGGTGGAGTTTTGTTTAGTGCAGTTTTTTTTATAAAATAGGAGCATTTACCACCAGGGCCCTTGCATTTAATACTTTTAAAATCGTTTAGAGCACTTTCTACATCCAGCTTATCAAAATGTATTATAAATCACTAAGATCAATCAAAGGTTCCAAATTAGATGAGCAGTTAGAACGAGCATCATCAAGGGAATACATTGAATTAGGAATTAGAATAGTTCGCAAAAAAATGCAAATGGTCTTAATATCATTAGATGATGGGTCTAACATAAGAGTCCGTTAGTGTTTCTTTCAGAGTTTATAAAGTTTCAGAAATATTTGCTATTCGGTTTTAATTTATTTCCAACTGAAATGATGTAACAACGATATAAAAACTTGATTAGAATGTAAAATTTTCTTTTTGCCAAAGCAATACCAAGATTTTAACTCAATATTAGCTTTGTCGCGTCTGAAACGTTTATAAGCCTTATTCTTTTTGTTTTTGAGATAAGGAAAACTCTTATTAAACCGTCCTGGATGATTGTTAACATTTCTTTCTTTTACTACTCTTGAGCTCATTTAAAATACAAAAAGAGGTGTCATACATTGCTTCCAAGTCAAGAAAAGAGAGAATGTAATCCCAAGGTAAAGATTCCAAATATTTGTTCATTGCATCAAAATTGTCGTTACTGCAGTTCCTACAAAATTTCAAATCAATAAAAGGTTTTTTTGTAGTGAAAAATGGAAAATTCTACTTTAACAAGAGTATGAAATATTGAATTGTTAAGTAGAGAAGAAGTAGCTTCATCAACATTAAAAACAAAATCTTCGCGAACAAACATATGTACTTGTAAGATCAAGATTAAAAGAGTTTTTCACATAATTAACTTGAAATAAATCATATAGACTAAAAAAAAAAAACTTACAAAATGTAGCGTATCATATTACCCATTTCAGACGGATTGTAACCATTCTATTTATTCTTTATGCAGTCTTTGATATTTACTACCCTTTATGTGGACAACTTGCGCTGAATCGACTGATTAAATAAGTGTTGTATGCTGATCAGGTAAATATTTATACAACAAAACCCTTATGAACCGTTATTCTTCTTCTTCTTCTTATGTCCTGTATCCCCTGTGGGTCCTAGGGCCTCTACTACGCCTACGCACCATCGTGTACGGTTTCTGGCAATGTGTCTGAGTTCTCCCCAACTTTTCCCTAACTGCCGTGCCTCCTCTCGACTGTTCTGCGCCATGTTTTCCGCGGACCGCCAGGTCTTCTGCCATCCTGAGTTAGAGGGTTCCATTGCATAGCATGGTTCGCTATGGAGCTGTCACCCTTTCGGAACGTGTGACCAATCCACTGCCACTTCCGCCGTTGGATAATTGTGCCTATTGGTTCCTGACCCGTTCTCTCGTAAAGGTGTTCGTTAGAGATACGATTGGGCCAGAAAATCCTTAAGATATTGCGCAGACACCTATTAACGAACGTTTGCAGCTTTCTGGTGATAGTAGTGGTCACTCTCCACGTACTGCAACCATATAGCAGCACGGATTCAACGTTGGAGCGGAGCAGTCTTATTTTGGTGCTCAAACTGATTGCATTGCTTCGCCATATTTTGGACAACATCCCGAACGCGGACTTTGCTTTGGCGATCCTGTTGGCTACATCCAGTTCGGTTCCACCATCGGTCGAGACAATACTCCCAAGATACTGGAAATCCTCTACTCTCTCCACCGGTTGTCCAGCAATGCATATTTGAGCCGATGAGTTAGTTCCAAGGCTGATGATTTTAGTTTTTGTCGTATTAATTTTCAGCCCGACGACACCTGCCTCCCTCTCCACATCTGCTGTCATTTGGTGGAGGTCCATAATTCTGTGGGAGAGTAAGCATACATCGTCTGCGTAGTCAAGATGTTTCAGTTGAGATGTAAGAGTCCATCGAATTCCTCCGTTTCCCGTCGACAAAGCTGCATGAAGCACATCGCTAATCACCAATAGGAATAATATTGGTGAAAGGATACAGCCTTGTCTTACCCCACTTTGGATCTCAAATTCCTCAGACAACCTTCCCCTGTGCAGAACGTGACATTTGGAGCCTTCATATGTAGCTTTGATAATAGCAATTAGTTTATCGGTTATTGCAATGAATTGTTAATTATCATTTCAACAAATTAAGAAGCATAAAATGTTGATCGAACTATCGTCTTAATTTACGAATCCATGCTAATAGCACGTGTTTATCATGCACACGATTCTAACTTCTCGTCAACATTTAATATAGCGCTGTATCAATATTGAACTGAATCACCACCACACCCTGCACGATATATTGACCAGAGAATTCGCAAACAACAAAGATTTCCTTAACAAAGACGTCGAAATATTTACTTATTTGTTCACAATTATTTTGGTTATTTAAAAATTAATTGACAATAAAATGTCAATTTTTGAATTATGTAAAAGCAGGGCTTAAGAATACCTATTTCCAATTAATTTTACAAGACCCGGCATACGATATATGCATCTGAAAAATATGTCAAACGAACCGACCGATCCTGTTGGTACCCCGACATCAAACTGGTCGATGGACACGAATGCTGCGAAAGCAGGTGTATCTGCATTTAAGTCATCAATCGGAAAACCGTCTGCCACGATACGGAAAAATATCAGTTTTGCAGCTTTAATACCCGGAATAAAAGAATCCAAAGTGAAAGTGATTTACACTGGTGGAACTATTGGTATGATGAGAAATGATTATAATGGTGAGTAAGAATTTTCCTTTTATCAAATTCCTCAATTCTAACTGCTTTTCCTGGAGTAGTACTCGGCCCAGTGCCAAATGAACTTATAAAAATGCTTCGTAGATACCCAAATTTGCACGATGAAAAGTACGCAATAAAAAGATTCGGTGCAGCTGTTGGCAGGAGTCTATTAGTTCTGCCATATTCCCAAGGTGCCACCAACCGAGTGGTGTATACAATAGCCGAATATGATCCACTTTTGGATTCCAGTAATATGAATTTGGAAGATTGGGTTCGCATTGCTAGAGATATTCATGTGAGGAGATATCAGTTTTCGGATTATGAGCAGGTTAATGATTGCCTATATCTTTTTAGCAATCCTATGAATCGTACGATGCATTTGTGGTGCTCCATGGTACCGATACCTTAGCCTACACTGCTTCAGCTCTCTCATTTATGCTAGAGAACCTCGGCAAAACAGTCATCTTGACCGGTTCACAAATACCAATTTTCGAAACTCGTTCCGATGGCAAAGACAATTTCACCACCGCACTGATCATAGCGGCTAACCATGTCATTCCAGAGGTTTGTATACTTTTTGGAAATAAGCTTATGCGCGGCAATCGAACTGTAAAAATCAGTTGTGACAATTTGGATGCATTCGACTCTCCGAATACTCCGCCTATTGGGCGAATCGGTATTAACTGCGCGATCGACTATCGGTTAATATATCGTCCTTGTAACATCAGTCGTTTTGAAGTGTATGCGGACATGGACTTAAATGTTGGTCTACTGCGGCTCTTTCCCAGCATGACAAGCGCAACATTCCGAGCATTTCTAGCTCCACCTATGAAAGGTATTGTCTTACAATCCTTTGGAGCGGGAAATATTCCATCTAGACGGCACGATATTATAGACGAGATTGCAGCAGCATCAAAACGCGGAGTCATTATTGTAAACTGTACCCAGTGTCCGAACGGAAAGGTAGCTGAAATCTATGACACGGTACGAGTCCTGAGCGATATAGGCGTGATACCCGGCTACGATATGACACCAGAGGCAGCTATTGCCAAGTTGTCCTATGTCCTTGGAAAGACCGAATGGTCGCTGGAATTTAAAAAACAGGTTAGCTTGTTTAAGCTTGGCTCACTATATAGAGACTGATGTATTTTTCTATAGATAATGCAATCGAATATCCGTGGAGAGTTAACCTCGGAAAGTCCCCAAATGCAAGAATATGATCTCATTGAAGCTGTTGCCCGATCACTACATTTGTCATCCCCTCAAGAGTTAACTCAGCTGGGCGATACACTATTCCCGGCTATGGTAAACTCAGCCGTTATAACGGGGGATATGAAAAAGGTAAACAGTAGGTTTCATTACGATAGTCCTAATCCTGCTGCCCTATTTAGATCAATAGTCTCAAGGCATATGGCGCAGATCTATCGGGAGTGAATCAAGACAACCGTTCAGCCCTCCACATTGCTTGCCATCAAGGGAACCTTGCAATTGTCAATCTTTTACTCCAAAATGGGGTCTCAGTACATATGCGTGATCAGTACGATCGGACTCCTCTCATGGAAGCCATTCTCATTGATCATCATGAAATCATTAAACTGCTTCTAAGCTGTGGTGCCCACTTGACAGCTTCACGAAGAGAGATCGGAGAACAATTATGTTCTGCAACTGCACGGGGTTCATTATTAAGACTTGAGTCTTATGAGTTAGCTGGAGCTAATCTGGGAACACAAGATCCGTCTGGAAGAACTGCCCTACATGTAGCTGCAGTCCATGGTCATGTGCATATAGTAGAGCACCTAATAAAAGTTCTTGAAAATATTAATACTAAAGATATGCTGGGTCTTACACCCTTACACTATGCAAAGAGGATGGAGAACCAAGAAATTATAGATTTGCTCACAACTAGACTAAAATGATCTAGTAGAGCTTCTGCCGGTATGCACATACACACATATGTACAAATCACCGGAATTAATACAGGCATTTCATTTTAAGATCAGAAATCTGTATTTCCATCCCAAAAACGAGAAATCATTGGTCTGCAAGTTACCGAGCGAATATCATAACGTCACTCTTTTCTTCTTAGTATTAATAAATTTAAATATTATTAAATATTTATGTAGTAAAATATTGGTAGTTTTTTATAATAAATTTAACGTTTAAACTATTATAACATTTCTTTTTCCTCTTGTACAACCCATGCCCGCGTGGCAACGACACTCCGACCTGAAAGATCTATTGTATCGGAGGGTTGGAGTTAACCTAACAGACGTACTACCTCCCTTATGAAAGTGAGTATGTCTCTAGTAGTGGAGCATTTCAGTTCCACTGAAGTGAGTATCTCCTTGTGGAAAATATGTTTCCTTAACCAGTGTAGTGCCGGGCATTCACAAAGAATGTGTTCGAATGTTTCATCCTCCTCTAGGCATAGCCGCCAGTCCTTCTCTTGGCACAGGTTCAACTTGTTAAGGTGGTATCTTAGGCCGCAATGGCCAGTTAGAAAGCTCACGAGCTTCCTAATGCTTTCCCTATCTAAGTTAAGAATTTCCTTATAGGAATAAGGCTTGATTAAACGTTTGGATTGTCTTAAACCTGGCCCATTAGTCCAGTGATCTAGACGAAGTTTGTTCTCTCATTCGTTAATCAACGCTGTAGCTGTTGTCCAATTGACGCTACAATAAGGTTCGGGACCTATAAACGCAGATTCTGAGCCGGCCCTAGCAAGCTCATCTGCAGATTCGTTGCTCACAATTCCCTGGTGTCCAGGGACCCAACCGAGCATTACTCTGTTGTGTTGGGCAAGATCTTGTAAAGCATCGTAGCAGCATTTTACAGTTATGGAGTCCATTTGGTTGGACGATAATGCCCTAAGTGCTGCCTGGCTATCTGAAAATATATGAATCCTAGCGCCCTTGATTCCCTTACGGAGATTGTGTCTGGCGCATTTCTCAATGGCATGGATTTCAGCCTGAAACACAGTGGGAGTCGTACCCATAGGTACCGAAATTTTTGTGTTGGGTCCAAAGACCCCGGCTCCAACTCCCAACTCCAACTCGATCCGTCGGTGAACCAGACGAGACTTTTGGGGTCCAGTGTTGGAACACCATTGGGCCAATTTCCGCGGTCCAATATTTCTACCTCGAATAACCTTCCGAAGCAATGTTGCCTGACCATAATATCCGGTATAGTACAAAACATGTCTCTTTTAGGGATCGAGTTGAGTATCTGTAGATGCCCCAATAGGTCACCTGGTTCATACTCATAATCTAGCTGCAGCTTGATGGCATATCTAGCAGCCATCTTCCTAATGAAGATTGGTAAGGGTGTTAGCCCGACAATAGCTTCAAGAGCTGTCATGGGGCAGGTGCGCATCGCACCTGTAATGCCGAGACAGGCAGTTCTTTGCAACTTCTGCAACTTGTTTGCCGTTGTCTGCTGGAGGGTTTTTGGCCACCAGACGAAAGCTGCATATGTGATAATGGGTCTTACCATCATTATGTACAACCAATGTATCATTTTAGGAGAGAGACCCCAAGTTCTGCCGTATAGGCGTTTACTAGCCCAAAGTATTTGACCAAGGTGTTTAACCTCGCTGGAATAAAATATTGTGGTGCCTTTGATTGTGATGGGTTCAAGGTTGACCTGTGCCTTCCTTGTAAACGGCACCAGAACGGTTTTACTAGGATTGATGGATAGTCCTTCTTTGTTACACCATTCTACAACTTGTAAGAGTGCACTTTGCATGACGTTAGATATTATCGAGCCGTATTTACCACTAATACAAACCGCCAAGTCATCAGCATAACCGACGGTAGTGTAGCCTGATCTGTGAAGATCTGCTAACAGGTTGTCGATGACTATTGACCATAACAGGAGGGAGAGAACTCCTCCTTGAGGACAGCCTTTCGTTGCCGTTACAGACACCGACACTCCCCCGGAGGAGGAAGTAATGAATCGGCTTACCAGCATGGCCCTAATCCATTGGTTGGTCGATTCTTCGATACCTCTGCTACTAATCGCCCTTGTGATCGAGTCGTAACCAGTGTTATCGAATGCGCCCTCGATATCAAGAAATGCACACAAGGCTATATCCTTAGAACTGAGTGTACCCTCTATCTTTTTGACGAGATAATGAAGGGCACCTACTGTGGATTTGCCTTTTCTGTATGCGTACTGATTCGAGTGCAGAGGGTTAGACACATCTAACCTGTCTCTGATGCGAATATCAATTAGTCTCCATTGTCTTGAGGACAAATGAAGTTAGACTTATAGGTCTATAGGATTTAGGCAGCTCGCTAGGCCTATTGCCTGGTTTGGGAATGAATACAACATTAACCTGTCTCCAGGAGGGTGGTATGTATCCCCAATTGTAGCTAGCTCTAAATAAAGCTATCAAACTCGGCAGGATGAGGTCGATTGACTTTTGTAGAAGTGCTGGAAAGAGACCATCACCGCCGGGAGCTTTGAAAGGTTTGAAGGTGCCCACTGCCCATTCAACTTTATCTGGACTAAATATTTTACCTGATAAACTGTTAACTCTACTTTCCACAAAAACCCTGTGGTCAAATGTGTTCGAGTACACATAAAATGTGTTTAGAGACGAACCTGGGAAATGTACCTGGAGCAGGGTTCTAAGTGTATCCGTACGGTCCGTCGTGTAGGTTCTGTCATTCTTCTTCAATAACCCTTCACAGTTGACTTGATCTTTAACAAGCGCTTTATGGATTCGTGCCGCTGTTGGCATAGCGGCAATGGTTTCGCAGCATTTCCTCCAAGCAGCTCGTTTAGATCGTCTCAATTCTAGATTGTATTCTGTGAGAGCAAACCTATATTCGTCCTACCTCTTCGTTCGCTTTGCAGAGTTGAAGAGTTTTCTGACCTTCTTCCTAAGTTTCGCCAGCTGGTCATTCCACCAGGGCACTTTACGTTTGCTAACCTTGGTTTTGGGGACGCAGCTGTCGTGGTAGGAATTAAGCAGTATATTGTTAAGCTGATAAGCAGCTTCATTCAGGTCCTCTATGGACTCGATAGATGTGAGGAGCATATCTTTTCTTGAGAACACTAGTTCATGATAGCGATGCTAATCCGTAGATTTGGGATCGTATCTGATAGGGACATATGAGAGTTGACCGGGTATGTCAAACCTAATATGTTGATGGTCTGACAGTGAGGCCTCGTCTGATACGTGCCAATTTTCAATAAACTTAGAGATAAATGGGCTAGCGAGAGTGAGGTCAAGTACCTCTTCGCGAATCGCATTTATGAAGGTGGGTTGAGAGCCTTTATTCAAAATATCTACTTGACTACTGACAATGTATTCTAAAAGACACTCACCCCTTCTGTTAATGTCATTACCACCCCAGACCTCGTGATGTGCATTGGCGTCGCAACCCATGATGTAGTCGAGGATGCTTTTTTGGCAGTAGTTAATGAGGCTCTGGACGTCTTTAGGCGGGATATCGCCATTATCGTCAGGGAAGTACGCTGAGGCGCACAAGATATTCTGTGTTCCCTTTCCGGTTGGGACTTCCAGTAGTAGGGCCACCAGGTCTCTAGTTATAAATTGTGGAATGGAAAGAAAGTTTATATTACTGCTAATTAAGCAGGCCGCTCTAGGCGCTTGCTCTCCACACTTGGAAATTAACTTACTTGCCCTATTCCGGAGCCCTCTTATATGTCCGCAACTAACCCAGGGTTCTTGAATGAGACCAAGGGTTATATTTTTTTCGGCGAACCGCTTGCTGAGGGTAGCGGACGCGCCTTTAGCGTGATGCAGGTTCGCCTGTAGCACCTTGATCGTGCTCATCGATCTTCCTTTGAAGATCGAGCTTGCCGGAGTAGTTGAGTCTTTTTAGGGCCCTTTCCTCTACGGCAAGCAGTCAGATTAGGATGACCCTGAGATCTGTTCCTAACCGACTCCTCATTCGTCCGAGAAACGTGCCCTCGGGCACCGCTGGTGGGTTTTGAAAGTCCGGCCACATTGCCAAAACAAATATTTGGCGCAACAGCTCTTTAGTGCCAGGGCCTAGCTTCTCGCAACCACTCATGTTGTGTGCGTTATATTTTTCACACGAATGGAAGGGACCTACAGTTTAATGCCGAATCCGAACGGCGATTTGAGAAACTTTTTCATGACAACAATACTACTCTTGCCGGTCGTGGGACGTCTAACTGCATTAGGTGTAGCAGTAACTCTAGCGGCGGAGCTTGTACAAGCAGTATACCCAGAGGCACTGCTGGTGGAAGCGGGTGGTAAAGTGTCCGCCGCAGAAGCAGTTGTTGAGCCAACTTCGGGCTCACCTTCTTCGGGCTACCGTGATCAGGCTCTTCACCCTTTTCGGTGTTCTTCAGGATCAGTTTGACCTGGCCAAAATGGTAGAACACCTTGTTTTTAAGCGTGCTAAGCACCCTCATGGAGGTGTCGTCCATGGCTAGCACAAGGTGGAGGAGTGCACTTTCCTTTACCCTTTGCATGACTTTCCATACAGTTGCCCGTAGGCCTTCACTTCCAGGGAACCCAGAATTTTTGATGACGGGAGCTCGAGACTCTGTGGAAAGAATCTTCGGACAATGTGTGTCTTCGGGAAGGATCCCGCTCCCACCAGTGACACGTCCAATCCACTTTTGGCTCTTATAGCCTCGAAGTTCGAGCGCATCCACTCGGCGGTGGCATTGTCTGAGCAGACGAAGATTAGCCATCCCGCCCTGTGTTGTGAGCCTGAGAAACGGGGCCAAACGCCTTTGTTTTTCAGCTCAATCGAGATGTCGATGACAGCCTCTTGAATGCTGGTCAACTGCTCTGTTGATAGAGGTTGGTTCATCAAGTCAGCCGGGACAACACCTAACCTGACAAAACTTGCCACTTGACTAAAAGTGGGAACATCAGGTGTAGGCCCTGCCTTGGCTTTCTTGGCAGCAGTTGCTGGTGGGGTGTGATCCTCTGATCTGACCCGGTTTGCTTCTTTAGCAGGAGAGGCTTCGGGAAAAGCTGGGGCACTTTGGTATCACCTTTGCGAATTGCGAACTTGAACCGCCTTCTTTCAGCAGAGTTGAACCGAACGAAACCGTCCGGTTGTATCCGCAGCTCGTCTAACCTCTTCCCAATGGAGGAGCACCCAGATTCCTCTGTGACAACGCTGCACGTATCCACGAGAGTGGATGTGTCAGAATCAGAGGCGGCGGTATCGCTTCTTCGGGATTGACACACTTGGAGGGCAAGGATTGGGCCCATTTGGCTCCGTCATCCATACCATCCGAAGATTTAGGCTGCTCGTCAGCAAGCCGAGCAGTTAAGGCCGACGATGTAGTGGCCGTCGGAAGCTCTATAGCATCACGACTAAGTGCAGCTGTTTGTTCGTCAGAAGAAACAGAAGCTGGTGCGATTTGAGATGCACCTGTCTCATAGTTTTTGTTTTTATAGGAAATTTTTGGACCCACGAGTACTCTAGAAAGGAGTATCACCCACGATAGAGCTCGATATACCATGGGAAGGCTGAATTGAAACCGAATTCAAGGACAAAAAAAATAAAATAAAAGAAAATATTATAATAAATAAAAAAGTTTTAAAAGGCTTCATTCAAGATTCAAGATTCTGTTGTAGTTATAAATCTGGTTTGCATCACCCTCGCAGCTTAGGATCTTTTATACTTCGTTTATACTTAGGGTCGTTTATACTTATACTGCTTCAGATTATAGGTCGCTGCCAAGAAATGTACTCCTTACTTCTTTCAGGATCGGACATATTCCGATGAAATGGACAACGTCTTCTCTCATCGACAGGTTACAAAGACTGAAAATAATTGGCAAATCTTCACGGTGTGGGATAAAGTTCAACCTTACTAGCCTTTCCTCATTTTAAATATACTTACTTACTTAGGTGGCGCTACAGTCCGGGGTGGACCTGGGCCTCAACCAACAAATCCCCCCAGCCAGCACGGTTACGTGCCAGCTGCATCCAGTTGCGCACGCCAAGTTGGTTGAGGTCCCTTCCACTTGTTTGCACCACCTACCGCGAGGTCGTCCTCTACTGTGCCGTCCATCCTCTCTAAATGACCCAGCCATTTTAGTCGCTGTATGTGAACTCTTCTGACTAGGTCGATGTCCTTATATAGGCTGTATAGTTCGGCATTGTACCTTCTCCTCTAATCACCGTCTGTGCAGACGGGACCAAAGATCGCTCGAAGAGCTTTTCTCTCAAAATAACCAAGGGCATCCTCATCCGGTTTTGTCAAAGCCCATGCCTCTGCGCCATACAGCAGGGCTGGGATTATTAGTGTCTTATAGAGAATTACCTTAGTAAGTTCGAAATAGGGCTTTGTTAATCAATTGCCTTCTTAGCCCATAGTGGAGCCATTTGTGGAGCTCACCATAGAGCCTAGGTAGACAAAGTCCTTAACTACCTTAAAATTGTATCTGTCTATTATGGCGTTCTGTCCAAGACGCCCATGTTGGGTGTCCTTTTTCGTAGACAGCATATATTTTGTTTTGCTTTCATTGACCGCTAAACCCATCTTTGCTGCCTAGATCTCAATACTCACAAATGCTCCATTGACGGCCCACTAAGTTCTTCCGATCCATCGGCATGAGCGAGTTAGTTGTACAGACTTGTAAATTATTGTACCTCCATTTTAAATATATTATAGATGCAATTAATTTCTGACTATATTCAAATCGAAAATAATTCCGTTCGCAAAGATTGTGTTGCAGAACGCCGTAAGTTTCTCCATGCACAGAAGAAGTAGATTTGTTGATACAGGCTAATCTATATTTTTCATCTATTTTTGACACAAGGTCGTAAAGTGAATTTCAATATCCCTACCACTTCTTCCCTGCAGTTTGTTCCGCAATAGTCTGCAAGTTAGCTTTCCAAGGCATAGATTCTTGTTTTCAATTGTATAAAAGGCTATAAATTTTGGCAATCTTCCCTCTGGCATATTAAATACTTTCAGTAGATACTTCAAGTGTAGTTTAAGCGTTTCGATGAAAAGCGATGACAACCCGGTTTCGATGGTTATCATGTAGTTTGGAGTATTTCTTGGTAATTGAATAAACATAAAAACTTAAAAGTTTTTCTACCGTTTCGTACTATACTTCTGATATCCCCACGTTTGAGCTGCGTACATCATCACCGATTCAGTAACTGCTACGAAAACATTGTACTTTACAGTATGGCCTATAAGCTTGTTTGAGAAGCATTTCTTCCACGCAATACTTATCACGCTTTTGGCTTTTACGAGTTTATCTTTTAAGTTGCATTCCATATTCAGATGGCTGGTTATTATAACACCAAGATATTTATAGGTTCTTACAATTTCAACAGGTTTACTGTTTAAGTACCATTTTTTCATTCCTGGACATTCTGCCGGCACCCTTCTTAAAGACTATCACTTTTGATTTGTCCAGATTCACCGTCAAATTCCACAACCGGCAGTACACATCAAGTCGGTTGATCAAAAGTTGAAGTTCCAGGCGAACCTGCGAAAAGGACAACATCGTCCGCAAATAGGAGGGCTTTAATGGGTATTCCGGCAAAATCTATTCCACCTGATAGATAGTCAGTTAGATCGTCAATAAATAGAGAAAAAAGATATGGACTCAGAGGACATCCTTGTTTAATTCCCATTGTTGTCTCGAACCTTTCCGATACCTCGTCTCCGTTCCATACAGCTGAATAGTTGCCATCATACAGATTTTCTAAGACCTTTCCAAACTTTGATGTCATTCCGGCGTTATACAGCTTGTAAAATAAAGCTTTTCTATCAATTGTGTCGAAAGCTGCCTTGAAATCGACGAAAAAAACATACAACTTCCTTTTTTGCTCAAGGAATGTACCCGCAATGTTTTGTAGGACAAAGATATTATCGCTGGTCGAATAACTGCTCCGAAAACCCGTCTTGGATTCCATAAACTTTTTATTTTGGTTTATCCATTCACACAAACACCTTGTATGAAGCATTAAGAAACGATATTTTGCGGTAGTCGTTCGGATCTGATATTTCTCCTTTTTTGTATGTTGGGAATATAATCAATTCCTTGAACGGATGCGGTATACTTCGAGTCCCCAACATGCGATTGTAGGCCTCCGCAAGTTTTTTTTATAAGAACTATCATTCCATATTTAAAAAACTCTACTCGTACAGTAATTCTATCTGCTCTTGGTTCGCTGTCGAAAAAACTTCTTCATGAGTAAAAGAAGAATCCAGAATAGCATCAGTAAATGAGGGTTTTGCATATGGAAAAGGTGGCATTGTGGTTACCGGGTTGAGAAGTTTTTTAAAGTACTCTTGTTAAAGATTTTTATCGCTGTCCAAAATTCTTTTGCATCTCTACAGCATGTGAGTTTTAATGCCTCAATTTCTTCGAATCTAATTTATTTATCTTTGCATATTTTTGTATAAAAGTTGTTTGATTCAATATAGAGTCCTTTAAAACAGAAGCTTTCGAAATGCTCTAAGCCATCCAAAAGACCTCTTTCTCGCCGATTCACAATCTCCATCAAACCACTTCGCCCTCCTCTTCGATTCGATCGCATGAGCTTGCCTGCAAACCGGATATGAAGATTTTACTACACATTCAATATCTCCCATACATAGCTCTTCCTCCGTTCGTAAATTTCGATTCAGGTTCTGCCGATACACCATTGCCTTGTTCTCTTTCTATTGCAATTTCGGGGGAAGTTGCAACTTCCTCGATTCTATAAGTGGTGTTAGATCTGAGCTCAATTTAACTGTTTTTGGCATATGATCAGAAAACGGCACGCTCAACACCTCAAAATCAGCAACTAGTGACTTCCACTCCCCTCTTACAAGGCAAAGGTCGACAACTGAGCAACCTTGCTGCCCCACAAACGTATACCATATTCGCTACACTTTTTTATACCATTTTCTCAAACGTCCTGGGTATGCATTGGACTAAACCTAGTCTACATTGTCCTAATGGATATTGTCAAGGATAACTTGGATGGGGATATATGGCACAGCGATAGCGTACAACGCATTATTGCATTTTTACTTGGGAATATCTACACAATTTATTTCACATCTTTTTTAATGGTTTTTATGAAAGTTAAGCAGCATGAAAGGATATAGGATTTGATTGACGACAATGTTCATGTGATGTTGCGTGACTATGAATGGGACTAGATATCAGATACAAAGTTATATCCAACTGGCCTTGACAGGATAGTGGCTATAATTGATAATACAATTTTTTATATGGGAAAGGCATTCTATGGGTAATATACTCGTAATTTATGCCTATACTTGTATAATAGTTTCGAATAGAGCTGAATTTCTTATTGGTACGCAAACGCATTAGGTGAAACCTTTGTCTCGCACAACTCGTGATAGTTTAGTATTATTTACCATTGGATTCATGTTTGTACCATATTCACCATTTAAACAAATCCTAAAGTCTTTCATCATTCATATCAAACATAATGTAATTGCCCAAGACTGGCTTTCGCGTGAATGTAGATAGTAAATCTGCCGATAAGATGTCACCGAAGCGTCTGACGTTGAATAATTTGCTTATAGTTCGGATTTGCTTTTTTGTTGGCTGGGCCTTTGCAGCGAAAGAATTTATTTGCGAAGAGTTTGACACCAAATTTTTTTTTTTTTAATTTCATGCAATTCTTATGGAGGGTTACATTATATCTTATCTGACCGCAAAGGATCTGTCTGTACTTATCTTTCACCGCCAATTTCCATATAAGGCTAATACTAATTAAAGATGGTATTAATAAAGAGCAATATGCCTTCAGTTCAATATTTAAATATTTTGTTGTTCTTTTATATTTACTTTAATGTTGAGTTTTTTTAGTCATGTGGACTTTTTTTTTATAATTTGTGCGCACTGAAGGCGGTATAAATACCATTAATACGAGTATGTTTACAAACCGGGCGTTGGAAAGGTAAGATAGGATGTGGGGATATTTTTGTTATTTTTTGTCTTTGCTTCTGATTCACACTTTTACTTTTACTTTTTTCGCGATATCATGAATAAAATTTATTTTGTCCTGTGCGTAGCGAAGGTGCTCTGGAAACTGGTGTATTTGGTGGAATTATGTAGACATTGACAACCGACCACTGGGTAGTAAGGCTTAGTACACTTATGCTCTTGTATTTCTGTAACTTTATTATTATTATTATTTCTTTTTATTTCTCGATTTTACGGATATTTACATTATATTTTCAGGACCTAAGTCTAACAAAAATATAACAATTCTAATTTAAAAATTTGCGAACAATATGACATGTATCTAGTATTATTGATTGTGCTTTTCCAATATACTTTTCATTGAAGTTAAGGTCTCGCAGGTGTTTTTTGAGATTCCTTTCTACAAGTCCTGTTGCACTGATAATGAGTGGTAAAGTCTTGACGCTCCGCAAGTTCCATTGACTTTTTATATCCATCGCTAGATCCTCGTACCTTCTTCTTCTCTCATCATAAACCTTTTTGATGTTGTGGTTATTGGGACCGGCAACGTCAATGAGTACAGCTGTGTTATCTCTCTTATCTATTACCGTCACTTGGGGTCGGTTGTGCTCAACGCGGTTGGTAGTGCAGAGCGTTCGGTCGTAGAGAATTTTCACCCTATCCTTTTCCAGGACGGCTTCAGGTTCATACCGGTAATAAGGCTGGAGTTCCTGTACTAAGCCAAAGTTCTGACACAGTATCTGATGGAAGATTTTAGCGACGTTGTTATGTCTTCTGAGATAATCGGTTTGCACAAGATTTGTGCATCCAGAGATTATGTGTTCAATTATCTCATTAGGTTTACCGCATTTACGACAGACATCCTCGACCGTATTGTCTCCTATTATAAACCTCATATAGTTACGTGTAGCGATGACTCCATCCTGGATAGCAATAATGAAACCTTCAGTTTCGGAGAACAGCTCTCCTGCCCGGAACCATAAGTTTGACGTTTCTCTGTCAACATTTTCGCTCTTAAGTGCTTGAAAGTGTTTTCCGTGCAGAGGTTTTGCGGCCCATGCTCGTCTTCGATTATCGATGTTGGGTGCTTTACATGAGGCTGGTTCTTTAGGTTTAATGGTGTTAGGTTGTCATCGACTTCAATAGCTGCTTTTGCCAAATTTGAGCTAAGGCTTTTCTCAGTGAAGTATTCTCTGAGTGAGATAATTTGCTTAGTATGCATGCTTTGAAGGTCTATGACTCCTTTTCCTCCCTCTCGTCGGGGAAGTGTCATCCTTTCTACGCACGATTTTGGGTGGTGAAGGTTATATTGACTCAAAATAGTACGGACTTTTTTTTTTAGGTCTGCGAGATCTGTTGTGGACCATTTGATCACACCGAAGCTATAAGTCAGCACAAGTATGGCGTAGGTATTGATTGCCTTGATAAGATTTTTCCCATTTAGTTGCGATTTTCCAATTTTATGTATCCGTCCTTTAAACTCAGTAGTGAGGCCTCTTTTTATTTTTGCGGTGTCCATTGTGTTATTTTGAGCTGCTCCTAAATACGTGTAGATTTCGTTTTCTTGCATTTCTTTAATGCCAAATGTTTCAACTTGAGCAGATGGTGACACTTTTCCTCTTACAATACTAAGAGTCTTCCATTTACTCAATCCAAAATCCATTTTTATGTCTTTGCTAAACATGTTCACTGATTCCAGGAGATGGCTCAGATGAGCTTTCGTCGATGCATATGTCTTAAGGTCATCCATATACAGAAGGTGGTGAATTTTAAACTCAAAGTTGTTTGATTTGATTTTAAAACCGTACTTGCTAGAGTTAAGCATGTTGCTAAGCGGGTTAATGGCGATGCAAAACCACAGGGCACTGAAGCAGTCTCCTTGAAATACGCCTGATTTAATAGGAATATCTTTGGTTTTTAATGATACGCCGTTGTTAAACATCTCTATACATGTTTTCCATTTACCCATGCTATGCGCAAGAAACGAAATAACTCTTGGGTGGATCCGATATATTTCAAGGACATCGATGAGCCAGGTATGCGGTACACTATCAAAAGCCTTCTTGTAGTCAATATAGCTTCCATATAAGTTCCTTTTATTTTTTGTAGCTTGTTCGATAATAACCTGGTCAATAGTGAGTTGTTCTTTACATCCCCGAGCTCCTTTGATGCACCCTTTCTGCTCTTCGCATATTATTTTGTGGAAATTTAAGTGGTCGTAGACCATTCTGTTCACACATGCTGTCAATATTTTGTACAGAGTTGGGAGACAGGTGATGGGCTTACCATTTGCGGGATCTCTATTAAACCCATTGGTTTTTGGTAAGAGGTAGGTAACTCCTCTTACCAAGAAATCTGGTAGCTCCGTTGGTGTTCTTAGAGCTTGGTTGAGGAGATCCAGTAGTTTTGGTGCAGTCTCAAAGCGTTTATTATTATTATTATTATTATTATTATTGTAATTATTATTATTATTATTATTATTATCCCACGCCTCTTCCCCCTCCCCATACCGCACGAGGGGGAGTCCATTTAAACTGAACATGGCGGCAGTTTCGACTTGCAAGCCACTTCAGTACTTATATATTATATTTTATTGTATTTCTTTATATGTGTATTTTTATGAATAATTATTAAGGAAGGTCCTCACTATATTGCAAGTGTCTAAGGTGACCGCCTTTTGCATCACTTCCAGCTCTTCTTCAATGTTGTGCTTTTTTAGCTGTTGGATAAGGCTTTTAGGTACCAAGCCAGTTGCTGACATGATTAAAGGGGCTATGTTGACTCTTTGAGCTTCATAAATCCTCTGCATTTCAATAGCTAGAGTGGTGTATTTGTCTAGCTTTGTGCTGTAGGTGGTCTGAACATTTTGGCTAAGCGGGATAGCTACGTCGTAGATGTTGATGACCTTCAACACCTTATCGAAAAGTACGATATCGGGCCTATTTGCTGGAGTTGTCCGGTCTGTTGTAATGGGCCTGTCCCAATAGAGTTTATATCTATTGTTCTCCATTACGGCCTCAGGTGTATACTTATAATAAGGTACTTTATTTGTAAGGAGTTTACAATTAGCTGCTAACCGCTGGTGCACAATTTTCGCCACTTGGTTGTGTCTCCTTATGTAGTGAGTAGCTACTAAACTGGGGCATCCTCCAATTATTATTATTATTATTATTATTATTATTATTATTATTATTATTATTATTATTATTATTATTATTATTATTATTATTATTATTATTATTATATTAAAACAGTACAATCAATATACAGCTTAATTCTAAAGGATACAGCACTAGCTGCCAAGGCTATCGGCTGAGTTCTTTTAAGAGATGTTAAAGTAAAAACCATTTGGTAGTAATAACTTGGGGGGGGGATCGGAAGTGGCCAGAACTGCAATGCTGCATTGCTCGTAGTACTGTCCAACTACCGACCACCCCCTGTAATTTTAATGCAATATTATAATAGTAACAATTTTAGCTATAATATAAACAAATAGACTTACCTCTAAAAAAAAAACGCGGGTGTTTTTACAGTTTGACAGATATGATGTGTGGACTAAGTTTCTTTTTTTTTCATACCAGAGATCTGCCTCCGGTTGTCAATAATCACCCTGATTACCGTCGGCGTTTTACCCTTTTCGACGATTGTCGTTTTATTCCTCAGATGTACCACGAATAAATTTACATAACTTTTTCAATGTGGAAGAGTTGTGATAGTATTCTACATGACGAAAAAAAATGCTTAGTGACGTTTAACGGTCAGTAGGTCGTTGCTATGAATAAAACGATAATCGTCGAAAAGCGTAAAACGCCAACGGTAGTCAGGGTGATTATTTAGAAGTAATCCGTTGGTTTTCATCATCGGTTTCTGAACACTTCCAAAATTTTCAGTAAATCCATCAACCTAATCTGACCGCATACAACAACCACCATCCAACCTGACACATATTTTCCTCCTACCCTTTGTGTCACGTTGCTCAACCTGAATATCTGACATTTTACTAACTGCTGACATGGAACTATTTTGTGTGTTTTGTGTAAAATTTTGTACATAATTTCTTTTGGTAATTTACCCCCTCAAATCCCCTTAATTATAATTTTCAAATTTAGTGTGTAACTGTTCCCCAATAGTCGCCCCATTTACTTCAGAAAAAATTTACAACAATTTGCCACTCGAAAGCACTTAAATTTCCCCTCGAATAATTTTTTTCCCCAAAAATTGACGATATGCCTCGAATTTAAATCGAAAATCTTTTTTTTTAATTTTCTCTTTTCAGTTTTTGTATAATTATTCAAGTTTAACCCCCCTCTAATTATTATTAAATGAATTTACAAAACCCGTGCATTTAAGTGACAAAAATCCAAAAAGTTCAGCAAAATTCAGAAAAAAAAACACGATGTCTCAACCTGAAACAGAGGAGCACCCCCAACAGCAACAACAGCAGCAATCGGATATCACAAGTTTACAAGAGAACTTCAGTAAACAGCAAGTAAGCAATTTGGTTACGTGTGCCATTGGGCACAGCTATTCGTGTCTGTGTTCGCATTTCGAGTTGAAATTGAGAGTTTTTCTTGTTTATTTTCTAGACTGCGTCTGGGGATTGTATTCGTTTGTGGTTCTGAGACAGGGCCTCATTTGTGTAGGGCTAAGATTCGGCGTATGGGATGCATTTTAAGCGCAATTTGACCACCAAAGTTATACCTGAGAGGCTCAATCGATTGACAATTATGTGGACTCTGACTTGAACACGTCATTACCTATAAATATTTTTCGTTTCAAAAAAAATATAGAAAACCAGTCTTATCTGTTAAACTCTTCACGCTCTGTTGTAGCAATTGAGCTGCTGTGCTAATTTAATCGATTTTGGAGGTAGGGGAATTGTTTTCTTTTGTTTCTTTGCTTTGCTTCTGGTTCCAATTTTGATTGTGAGTCGTGAAGCTTTCAAGTAATTTTTAGTTTACTTGTTTGAATTGAATTGTTATTGATAAATTACATACATTGCTCTGAATTCGTATTTTTAGAGCTGAAATGACATCATTAACTCCAGCGATTGACTGCTATTTATGTTTCTTCGAGATCTTAGCGGCGTTTGCTTATTTTTAGAAATATGATCATTCCAATGTGAAACGAAGCCAACAGCCTTGCACTAGTATTATATTGCAGCTTGCGGTTCCATGTGACTGTAATAAAATCTCCTAAGAGAGTGTTAGAGGTTACCATGTCAATCAATCTCTCCAGAACAAGGCTATGTTTGGTGTTCAAATGATTTTTACGGCTTTATATGCAGGAGGCGATCCGAGGAACCCAATTTTGGATGACTTTCACATAAATCGGTCTGTTTGTCAGCAATCGCGTGAATGACCTTGTACTCCAAGTCGTGAATCGTTGCTGGTAGCTGTTAAGAAAAATTCTAAAGTCCCATGATCGTGGCAGGCAATTGACATAAAAAAAAAAAACAAATATTTGGCGCAACAGCTCTTGAAAGTGCCAGGGCCTAGCTTCTCGCAACCACTCATGTTGTGTGCGTTTTATTTTTCACACGATTGGAAGGGACCTACAGTTTAGGGCCGTATACGAACGGCGATTTGAGAAGCTTTTTCGTGACAACAATGCTCTCGGATGTTTGTCAGACGCTCGCAATAGGTGGGACCGTGAAAAAACTTTTTGGTGTTTTCTGGGATTCGAACTTGGAACCTCATGCGTATTGATCCGACACACTAACCACTTACGCCACGGCGCCCGCAATTGACATCACCTCTCCTCGAAATAACGCGACGTGGAAGAGACTTCATCAACGGCATTGTATTATTCACTGTGTGGAACATAGCACTGTCTTGCCGAGACCACACGTTGTCAAAAAAAAATCTGTTATTATCTTTCGATACTAGCTTCATTTTGGAAGACGTATGACGTATGGGTTTTTCTGGATGTAAAGGAAGCTCCTGGAGACCCGATAATTTTGATTATTTGCGAAGCCATTCGTCCTTATTGTGTCAACAGATTCCATTCCACGGCTTGACGGGTAGTGCAATTTTCGTCTTAACGTAAGGTAGACTAATCCACTTCCACTTGCGCTTTTGTTCCTCGATTCTTAAGAAAAGCGTTCGCTGTATTCGATCCTTCACCACTAATTGAAGCAGTAGGTCTACATTTACAGCGACCGGAGCCTTATAAAGCTGCTCGGGTCAGCCGTCGGTTTGGCTTGAATTTTTATTTTTTCATTCAAGACTTGTTTTGGTCGATGGGCAATGACATTTCCTTGGTGCTGTGGTTGGAAAAACTTCGATGTTAAATATGTTTCTTATGTTTCCTGTTCCCCGTTGAGACTTGAACTTGCACACATCGGTAAAGGGGGAATAACACATTTGAGCATAAAATTTGACTTCTTTTGCACGATTCTTTTTTTAACATATAAGGAAAAGAGTAATCAAAAATCGGCTTTAACCCTGGATGGTTATGCATATTTTACGCACACAAAAGTTATGCTTCGTCAAATCGACGAAGTCCACCTTAAAGTCTACATACTCCCTAAACTATGGTAACCTGGAACCTGAAATTGTTAAACAAAAGTCTTAAACGTATTTTTAATAGAATAAATTAGATTTATTAAAAATGCTTATATTTTTACTTTACTTAAAATAAAAATTGGACGTTGGATGGTTTAAGAGAAATTGTACAAAATAAAAGATGGGTTCGTCGATTCGGCGTGGCATAACCATCCAGGGTTAAGGGGTCTTTATATTATGCATTAAAGTTGTAAAATATATTTTTTTTTACATTAACAACGTCATATTAAAAAACGTTTCATCCACTCCCCGTCAAAGGAGGCCGTTTGCGACACGTGGGTCCAGCTGATGTAGGTACATGATTTCGGCCGAGTGGTATGACCTAGAACAAAAATCCAAAAATATATCTTAATCTGTGAAAAATTGAAAGTGCGTAGGATTTATAAAAAAATATTAATTTTTGCGAAATTGACACTAGTTTGGAAAAAAGTGTACAAATTTACACTGAAAATTCGTGTATAAAAGTGGTGCCCCAAAAAAAAAAACGATCAATCCATTTTAAAAACGGCTACGTACTTCTGTAAAGAAGTTAATTTGTAGTATAGTAGAAAAAATTGTGTCCGATGTCAATCCGATGTAAATTGTGGGAGTTTGGTGTACACCAGTTTGAAAAATGGTGTTTTTTTTTCAAAAATCTCTTTTAAAGTTTTGTAACGAGAGTTTTGCGCTATGGAGCAGCGCACAAACATGGCTATTTTAAACTTGAAAAGAGTTCCAGACGGACTCAATGTCAATGGAATTATATTCTATACATATCAAAATACAATATCATTTAAGCAAAAAAAAAAAAAATAATTGCATTTTTTTTACCCTCAAATGTGTTATTCCCTCTTAACTTGCGCTTGAGTGTTTTAATCGCAGCAATAATTTCATCCTTTCTGTGACGCATGATGCGAATTCTGCAATTTTGGGCGGCTCTTCTTGATCTTAAGACAAACCAAACAAAACAGCAGAAAAGTGCAACCCTCCATTTCTTAAGTTGCTACACATCATAAATCAGCAGAGACCCATCTAAATTTTCCACCGAGTGTTGGCACAAGATATGACCGTCTATCAGCTCTTTGTTGATTCTGTACACGGGTCTGCTGTCTTATATACTTGCTGTTTCTTTGGCTTGTTCAGTTGATTACTTTTCTTTTGTCTACGCTGGACTTCTCTCATCTTCATGCGGTACGGGGATTCGAGCTCGCTTCTCCCCACTGCAGGTGTGAGTAAAATGGGAACTTTAAGTCATTTCCTGCCTTCGATCCGTCTTCAGGTAGCAGAAAGCCACACAACATGGGCTCTCCGTCATCTTCCGACAAGGCTTTCTGCTCCGGTAATGAGTACATTTTTCACAGCACTCCAGTGCTTATATAGATTAATATTTAGAAAAAGAGCAACCACCACCGATTTTGATGATATTTTAGTCAGGGTTATCGTGAATAAATTTTACTTCGGAATTTTTCCGCTGAACAAAAATTAGGTATCTTCAAAAATAGGGAAAAAATTAAATATCGCGTTGAAAATTCTCCTCAAATCGCACGATCTCGGTGGCCAATTCACATCGCCTCCGCGTGGGATAACCATGTTCGGAAATCGCCCGTGCAGAATGTCCATCGTGGCACCAGCTGTGTGGCACAGAGCGCCGTCCTGCTGAAACCACATGTTGTCGGTGTCCATATCATCCAATTCGGGCCAAAAGAAATTGGTTATCATTGACCGATAGCGCACGCCGTTGTCGGCGATGGCCTGGCCAACGTCGTTCTCAAAGAAGTTAGTTAGTTAGTTTCAGTTTATTTAGCTAGAGAGCCATTTTTGGATACATTAATAGGTATATACAAACTTAAATAGTGAACAAATTTTTTTTTTTTACGTTTCTATACATTCTACTTATACAATATTTCTTTTTGTGTAGTCAGATATTAGTCTTTTAAATTCATTAAGGTTGTTTGATTGTTTTATGTTGGATGGTAGGTTATTAAAAGATTGGAAGCCTAGGTAATACACAGATCGCTGTCCTCTCGTTGTAGCAGCTCGTTGAATGTACAGCTCGTCTCTATTTCGTAGGATGTAAGGTGACTGGTGGTTCGTCGATGCTCTTTCACTTAAGTATTGTGGACACATATTGTTTCTTATTTTGAAAATGAGTGTCATTGTGGCCACAAACAAACGTTGATTTATACTGAGCCATCTCAAAGTTTCTAACATGTGGGTTACACTAGCATATCTAATCAATTTTAAAATTATACGCATTGCTTTGTTTTGCAAAATTTGCATTCTCGTTTTTTGGGACAAATTACAAAAGTATAGTACACTAGAACAGTATTCAAAATGGGGCTTAATGATCAAGTTATACACTTTAATTGCACTGGACATAGATATGTCTTTACTTATTTTCCTGAATACTCCTAATTTAGAAGACACCTTTTTGCACAGGTATGTACCGATGATGCCGCCAGCCCAAAGCCCACACCAAACAGTGACTTTTTCTGGATGCATTGCAATTTGGTGGATCTCGTGTGGATTGTTATCGTCTCAAAATCGACAATTTTGCTTGTTGACGAACCCATTCATCCAGAAATGGGCGTCGTCGCTGAATATGATTTTTCGACCGAAATTCGGGTCAAGTTCCAACTGCTCGAGAGCCCAGTCTGCGAACATGTTGCACATGTCGTTAAACGCTTTAACTCTCCATGTTGATTTGGCAAGACAGACTAAATAAATGACAGCCAATTTGACAAATGTAGCTTTAACAATAGGTCTGTTCCTTTACTTTTTGGGCAAAAAATAGAGAAATTATCAACTTTAAGAGTAAAATTCTCTCTCAAAGAGAGAAGCTACAAAAAAGTAAAGGAACGCGTTAGACAAAAAAACTTGCCCATTATTAAACGTCAACGTTTTCAGCTGTTTCTTCCGTACTCCACATCTATGTAAACCATTTTCATTGAACTTTGAAGTTCGTTTTTATTGCTGTTAAATACAAATTTACATATTTAAATGCGCAGGAATGTCTTAGGAAATTATTCAACTTTCATTTGGGTCCTCTTTTTTTCCATTTTTTATTTGTCCTTTTGCTGCAAATTGAATTAAAACGAAAAATAACCCAAAACAAAAGAAAAATAAAAACATCCAAACAAAGTAACAGCTGACTTTGACAGCAAGTACACTTCTTACCGGCAGAAATTTGTTGAGTAAGAATTCGTAAGATCTTTCACTGAGGGGAAATTTTTACTCTCTCGTTGCCTCTCTCTTTTACTACTTTTTTGAGTAAAGGAACGCTGTTGAGTAAGAATTCGTACAAATTCGTACAAATTTGTACGAATTTGCAAGTAGAGGAACAGACCTAATATGGGCGCAATCACCTGTCAAAGTTCGGAAATCCCTATTGGAAAACCCTTTACTTGTATATTTAAGGTCGGACTTGTCTAGTTTCGAAGATATAAGCCTTCATGTTCCCATACAAAATGCTTGTTGCAGTTATAGCTTCAACTGGAAATATGCAATCATGTTTTTAAATAATGAAACATTTAGCTTAAAGCTACGTTCTTTAACTTCTAACAGTATACAAGGATCGGTAGGGCCCAACAGTGGGAAAGTGCGTTGCTCGATTAATTTAATATACTTCGCTTTCCGGTATAGTTTAGCCACTCACGCGACTTCATCGTTCCGCTAAGGGTATGTCAACAACTGTCAGGCAGGCGCCTGGAGCTAAAGTCACTGTATCTTAAAACATCGATATCAGTTATTGTCGTTAGTAAATACAATATTTTCTGAACCATTGAAATCCGATCCGTGCATACTGTTTAGAGTTAAAGAACGTAGCTTTTAGTAAAAAAAAATCGTTTTTATTTAAAAATATAATTGGTTCTTCCATTCCCATTTGTATGGGAACTTTGAATTCTTATATCTTCGAAAGTAGACAATTCCGAAATTAATTCTCTCTGCTAATTTTACCCCCACTCTGCGAAATTTGTTAAATTTCACAGAGTGGGCATACAAATTTTCTTAGAGAGCTAAAGTTACGAAAAAGTAAACGAACGCGTTGAACGCTTGCGTCTTAACGCCCACTTTTAAATGTGAAACAGACAATAAAAAATGACGTACATATACAGCGATTAGACAGATTTAACAAATTTCATAAATCTGTCCAAGGAAATTTCTTACTCTCTTGTGAGCGCTCTCTTTCACAAAAACCTTTTAAATTTCTCCGTACAGGAATTTCGTAAAAATTTGCTGTCTTGGGTGGGTACGCGAACAGTCCTATTCCTAGTTCCGTGAAGCGCGGCAAATGGCAGAATATATTTCTGACGTTTAAATATGTCTCTCTCTGAAAGATGTTTACCCCCACTCTTTGAAATGTAACAAGCTGCGAATTTTGGTGCAGAAAATACGTGCACAAAATAGGTCCAGCAACTTATAGAACTTGACGAAATTACATTCAAGTACCTTGTTTTTTTTTATAATAACTCCACAGCAACATATTTAAGACTGGGTCAAACAGTTCGGAATAGGGTATCATACGATCCATTTCAGGCGGATTATAGTTTTCCATGTTTTTTTTGTTAATTTTGCGTCAGTTTGCATAAATGAAAGCAACCCCAACCCAATTAAATTATTTTTTTTAGGCTTAAGGTATGTACATAGATCATCAATCCTGATGCGGTTTTTGCCAGTGCGTAGAAAATTATTTGTGCATGGCTTTGGGCTAAGTACTATAAAAATCTACCATAGACCTCCTAAGCAATAGAGAATCCAGCTGAGCAAAACTGGCCACCGCACCTATTTTTAGTAGTGAAATAAATCCCCAAAAAACTAAAAAGGACCCAATTCCCACACAGATCTTAGAGACTTTTTTAATCCTTCATTTGGGTTATTTTACCGGGGTTATTTTCTGAAGCCATGCGAGCCGCTTAAGGTCAGGCATTCCTCCACTATGCCATATGTATGAATGTATGGGATGAACTCGAAGTGTTTTCGGGCTGGAGCATATCCACTTAGCTGTTGTATTTGATCTCTTCAAGACCCATTAAATCATCCAAATTAGTTTTTCTTCCCAAGCTTTTTTTCATTGGGTCCCATACCGTGAATTCGTAAATATCTATTTGAAGCTGGTGTTCAAAACATGGGAACACCAATAGCAACTCTCGATTTCAAAGAATTAGATAATGGCTATACGAAAAATTGTCGATTTTGTCTCGAAGATCAAGAAACTGCTGAGCACATTCTATGGGAATAGAGATAGATAGAAGTAGCTGTATGCTTGACTCTTTGTTTCTTTGTGATCTATGTTATGTTATTTGTATAACACTAAAAATTCGTTAATACCCAACCGAGCACTCATTTCAAAACTAATTTATTTCAGGAAAAAATATCCGCCCTCAAGGAGCTCGTACGAAAATCCGAAGCAGCACATGGCAAATCAACTTCCTCGGCGCAAGAGAAAGTCAAGAATATTGCCCTACGATTAACGAATTTAAAATCGAAAGCCCGTTCCCGTCAGAACCTCGATTCGTCCAGCACGTCCCTAAACGAAGCCCACTACCAATCGCAGGAAAATGTACACCTGTTACAATCTCAATGCAGTACAACGACAGATGCTGGCGGCGGAGATCCTACAATCACACCACGCAGGCCCTCTGCAACACGTATCGAAACGCCTGGCAGTGAAAAGATCCTCCTCCTGCGTAAGCAAATGGAGGAAAACAAAATTAAAATGGCCGAACGAGAGCATAGTAAACGTGAAATCGAACATATGGTCACCCAGCTGAAAGCGAAATTCGATACGACCCAACAGCATTTGGAGCATTCCTCTGAGCTAGGTCGTTCCATGGGTGATCTCAGTGCACTGTCTTACAGTTCGGTGAGAGATAAAGTAAGATCTGCCACCGATTTATCATCAGCGCCGTTCAATCTAGACAAGGAGCGAATAAAATTCCTTGACAATCGCGTTCGTCTGCTGGAGAAGCAACTGGAGAAGGAGAAGAGCTCATCGGATGCTTCCAAGCGAGTCAAAGAGCTAGAAAATAAGATCTTAGAACTGGAAGAGAGCCTTAAGGAGAAAAGAACTCGCGAGTTGGTGGCTACGCTCAACGACCATAGCGTGGAAGAAAGTTGGCAGATTGAAAATGATCGCCTGAAGACCGAGTTGGAGGAGAAGTCAAGAAGAATACTCCATCTCGAGGAGGTGAATGACATCCTAGAAACTGCAAAATGTGATTTGAGCGAAAAGGCTCAAGAACTCGAGACTAGACTTCGAGAATCTGAAGACAGAAGTAGAGCATTTGAGGAGGAACTGGACAAATTAAAGTCCTCCGTGGATTCGCAAAAGTTTGAGCTAGTGGACGACGTTAATGTAGATCGTCAGGTGGAACATGAGCTAACCTTACAAGTTCAGCAATTAGAAACGAAAGTCAAGGAATTGGAGCAGAGAAACGAAGAGCTCCGCCAGGAGAACGAGAATATCCAACAGGAAGTCAGAGGAGAAGACCGAAGTGGGTCGAACGACAAAACGGAGGGCCTGGAGGCGACAATAGAATCCCAACGGGAGGACATTCAGCAGCACCTGGAGCGGGTAAAGACACTGGAAGAGGAACTCATGGAAAAGACCATTGAGCTGAATGTGCTAAACGCCAACTTTGCCGTTCTTGAGGAGAAACTTAAGGTTCCCAGTCGAAAGCCCTTATTTGCGACCACAAACGACACAGACATTGGTACTCTGAAAGGAGAACTGGAGGAGTCGAAGAAAAAATCCAAACATCTTGAGAAACAGCTAAATGAATTCAAACGACTATCCGATATGCATGCCACTGTCGCTGAGCTGACCGAGGAAAACGAAGAGCTTCAGCAAAAAATTACCGAGTTAGAGGATGAGAAGGGTCAACTTCAACTGAAGCTTGTCAGTGGAGAACGTACCACAATCGTGACAGAAATAGAAATCGAGAAAAAAATCGAATACCTTGAGGCGACGTGTCAAAATCAGACATCTGCCATTCAGCTACTCGAGGAACAAAAAATGGACATGACCGAGAATCTACAGTCCACCAAGTCGGAACTGGAATCTGCAAGGGTCGTCTCTGAAATGGAATCCATTCAGTTGGAGGAGCAAGTGAATACAAATCTGCAGAAGATCGAAGAGCTTCAAAGGGAGAATGCCAGCCTTAGCAAGACCGTAGAAGAATTGCGTGGCGAGAAATGCTCGTTGACTAAGAAAATGGAACACTACGTCGCCGAGAATATGGAACTTCTCGATAAGATTGAGAAACTCAGTAAATCCAGTTCCTCAGCTGAATCGATAGAGATTGTGGAGCGGCTGACTCAACAAGATCGTCTTGAGATCGAAGCATTTAATAAGCGTGTTGAGCAAGAAGAAGTCCGACTGATGACCGAAGGAGCTGGTGGCCATAACCAAGAAATGGATCAGGAACTCAGTGAAAGTCTGGTGAAGCTTAAGGAAGAAAGTTCTGAGTTGATGCATAAGATTGAGTTATTTACTACCGAGCGGAAGGAAGTTCTTGAGAAAATGGAGACGCTTACCGCTGAAAATCACGAGCATTTGAGAAGAATTGAGCAGTTGACGAACGAAAAGGCGACATTAGAACTCTCTATTGAGGATGGGAATTCTGAAAGAGAAGTTCTGAGGCAGAAAATTAAGGATGCTAATGAGGAGAAAGAAACCATTCGCCGGGAGATCAAGGAAATCACCGCTGAAAAGACCAAGATCACCACTGAATTGAATAGCATAGCCAAGGCGGCATCAATTAGTGCACCAAGTGATGCAAAAGATTTGTTTGACAAGTGCGAGAAAAGCCTCACAAAGCTGAATACAGAGTTAGAGAGTTACCGAAAAGCAAATGACAAGAATGCCAAGTTCAATGTGTCAAAGAAGCTCTCCAAAGAAGCAAAGAATGCTCATCAACAGTTGACGGAACTATTAGAAAAAGTAAAGAGTGCCACTGCTGCACCGACTGTTTCGCCAGTAGATAATGCCAAGATTAAGGAACTACAATTAGTGATCGCTGATCTTCGTCAAGAATTAACAAACGCCAGAACTGCATCTGAAGAAAAGGACACGCAGATTTCTCGACTTAATGAGGAGATCACCACACTGCGATCGATGTCCGAAGAATTTGATGGACTGATCAACGACAAGGAAATGGCTCACGAGAAACAAATCGAGACCCTCACTCGCCTCCGTCGCGAACTAGAAGCCAAGATCGAAACCTCCGAGGCTGAAATGAAAATCCTTCAGGAGTTGATTGCTGAACAGAAACAACAACTTATCGAGGCGTATACTGACAGTGAAGCCGAGATTGGTAAAAAGATCGACGAGCTGAATAAGCAGAATGATGATATTTCCCGTCTGAAAAACGAGCTGAAAACATTGCAAGAGAACAGCGGTCATGTTGGTCAACAATTTTCCACCGATCTTCAGCTGGAAGTGGATAAACTGAAGGAAGCTCTCTCAATCAACAAAGCTCTGCTAGCCGAGCAGATTGATGAATTGTCAAACAAACAGGAGACTATTGATACTTTGAACGCGCAAATCATGGAACTCTACAAAACGATGGAGGAGAATGCCAACAAGGTAATCGAGAAGGAAGACGAGATCGCCTACGTTCAAGATCAGCTGAGTGCTAACAAAGGTGAATTGGAGAAACTAACCAAAGAAAATGAGGAGAACAAGCAGGTTGTTGACAAATTGCTTCTTGAGCTACACTCACAAAAGGGTAATTTGGAGAGATTGGTCCAATTGCCAGCCCTGGAGGAAGATAATCTTAAACTCAGGGAGGAAAATCAGACGTTGGAAGAGAATTTACAACTTGCCGAACTAAAATCTGGCCAATTAGAGCAGGCAGTGAAAGACCTGCAGCACCGTAATAAGGATCAATTGGAAAAGTTAAAAAAATACGCTGCAAATCTGAAGAAAAAAGTAGCGCAGTGTCAGGAGTTTGAGGCAAAGATTAAAAATCTTGAGAAGGGAGCGATTGATGCTGCGGCGAGCGAAAAGAATCCTCTGGTTGAAACTTTACAAGAAGAAGTTCGAGAGAAGACCGCTCAATTGCAGAAAATGTCTGTCGAGTTGGAATCAATGCAAGCTGCAGCAAATGAGCAGAGAAATTATCTCGAAGAATCCGTATTGAAGGTCCAGGAGGCCTTGGACGGCGTGCAATACGAAGTGATGACACTGCGCGAGCAGTTGCATGAAAAGACCACACAAGTGAAGGAACTCACCTTAGCATTGAATGAAAACAATAAAGTCCTAAATGAATCGAAAAACCAGCTTAATGCGCGTAACATTCAAGTACATGAATTGGATATGAAAAGCCAATTGCAAGACTCACCCCAAGAAGAGTTTAGAGGTCTACAAACCTTACTGAATGAGAAAAATGCCACAATAGACAAGCTGAATGAACAAATTCAAGAAACAGTAACATACCAGGATGATATACTAGTACTACGTGAACAGTTGAATGAGAAAAATACAGCAATTGCTGAGTTGAATGCTCAAATTCATGCGCTGAATGAGACATTGGTGTCTCAAGATGAACGAAATGAAAAGGACCTCAAAATCGAACAACTAACAAAAGATCTCAATGCTATGAATTTGAAGTTTGAGAAGACGAAAGCATTGATTAAGGAGAAAAATGCTGAGATTCAGCGACAATTACAAACCGTTCTTGATGAGAATAATTCAACAATAGACAAGCTAAGCGAACAGTTAAATGAGAAAAACACCACAATAAACGAGCTTAATACTCAAATTCATGCGCTGAATGAGCAGAACAATCTTAACAGTCAAATGTTAGGAAAACTAACAACCGTGCGAGAAGAGTTAAATGCGAAGGACAAGGAAATTCTAAAGCAAAACAAAATACTTGATGGCACTGAAGAACAGCTGAATTTCCTTCAAGAAGAACTTAATCAAAAAAATGCCGAAATTCAGCAGCTGAATAACCAACTTAAACAAGAGCAAACATCTAGCAGACAGCCGTTCTTGATATCCCAAGATGAACTGAAGGAAAAAGATACAAAAATCGAGGAGCTTACTAAAGAATTCAAGGCTAAAAGTTTAAAGTTTGAAAAGTCAAAAGCAGTGATTAAGGAGAAAAATCGTGAAATTCAGCGACTTAATCAGCTTTTGAGTAAGGAAGTCGAAGAGGAGCAGATTGTATCGACAAAGGCTCCGCAAGCAGTAGCTTCAGAGCCACCATTGTCTAATTTGATGGCTGAAATAAGTAAGTTACGAAACGAAAACACCAAATTGCGTGTTGAGTCCACAGCAGAACGGGCAAACTTCCAAGAAACCATATCTCGGCTGGAAACCCTCCACGATGGCATCCAAGCAAAACTCCAGGAAGACATGAGTTACATCGAAACTCTGGAGCACGAGAATAACAACTTTAAAGAGAAAATCTGCAGGCTGGAGGAGTGTGTGGCTACGTTTGAAGATCGCCGAGCGTCTATGGAATGCCGAGCGAATTTGCTAGATGCCCAACTACAAACCCGTGTGGACGAACATGCGAAGACAGAGGATGAACTGGTTTATCGGCTAAATGTGCTCTCCAATCATGATAATATTATCGGTCAGCGATTGTTTGAAACTCAGGAGGAGAATAAGCTGTTGTCAAACCACCTCGATGCCCTCAAAACCGAGCATACCACGCTGCTGACCAACTATAGCAAACTGGAGAAGGAATTTGCCGTTTTCCAAGAGGAGACCAGTAATAATTTGGATGTCGAGAATCATTCATTGAAAACGCAAGTCGCTGCTTTTGATGTGGAAATGAAGCGTCTGCGGAGTTCCTACGAAACTCAGCTGGATGCGAAAAATTCCGAAATCGATGACCTCGAGAATGATTTGTGCGAACAATTACGAGTAATCAACAGTGAAAAACGATCTATCTTCGAGGAGCTAGAGAGAGCTAAAGATGCAATAAGCGAGCTGAAGGATGAGCAAGTTCGTTCGAATGAGACCATCAACTCACTGGAGCAGGCTAAAGCCGATCTGGAACGGGAATCCACCTGGATTAAGATGCAAAATGAAAATCTATCGCAAGATCAATTCGAACTCCAGGAGCTGCGAATGCAATCGATGCAGGATAAGACAGAGCTGGAGAACCTAAAACATCAGATAGACACGCTGGCACAAAACCATGAAATTGAGCTGAATGCGCTACGGACCCAAATCACTGAATTGGATTCGATGCGAATGCAGGTCGGGCAGAATCAGACAGATGATCAGGTGTTCATCGAGACAGAGAACAAACGCTTAACAGACCTACTCGCTGAGAAGGAGGCGTTGATCGAGAATTACCAACGGCAGAATTTGCAGCTGCAGATGAATGCATTGGCCGCTAGACAGCAACCAGTAGATCCATTTGCATCGCTTACACAATCAGATGAGAGCGCACAAGTGGCGAATCTGAGAGATATATGTGATCGACTCGAAAGGGAGCTGAATGAGAGACAGAGAGAGATTGATCATTTGAGGGCGGCTGAACAACCACAACAAGTGGTTGTTCCTCCAACAGTGGCATTCTTTGGTGCAGAGCAAAGCACGCCATCTGTGTTCGATGAGATCGTAAGCGTTCGTCACGTTGATAACATTCATGGAGCCGTTCACTCTCGGGCTACGATACCCCATCCGTCGCTGGTTGAGGAGCCCGTTGGCAATCAGCAAACCATCGAAGATCTCCAGCGAAACGTCTCGGACCTGGAGAAACACGCTCACGATCTAGAAAATAAGCTATCTCACCGTATCGCGGCGCACGAGGACAGCCTGCGGCAACTTGAGGAGCTGCGGCGAACATCTGAAGACCGTTTGAAAGAGTACGAAAAGCGCATCAGGGAGTTTGAATTGAAAGAAACGACCAAAACCATTGATAGTCAAATTATTCCACCAGATCAGGTGCCCTCTCTAGATATGTTCTTTAGAGGCGCTCCCGAAGCATCACCTTTCGAAAGTATCATCATTCCTCAAGTTTCCACTGAGCCAGTGGTTGAGGAAATGATTGTTCCTAAGAAAGCTTACACCTGTCAACCAGATCAGTTGGAGCTCGAGGAAGGTTGGGGTTGGGGCTCAGAAGAAGCCACCCTCGAAGCGAAACATTTTGCCACCACTACCGGTGCATCTTTAATTCCACCACAACAACAGATGGAGCTGAAATTACAGGAAAGTCGCGAACGGATTCAAGAGCTTGAACTAGAGCGTGATCGTCTCGAACAACAGAAACAAGAGATGCAGGTAAAATCAGGAAAATTAATGAAGAAACTCAAGGAGTACAAAGCGAAAATTGATGAGTTACACTCACAGGCGGCATTCCGGAAGTCATCCTCTGTAGAATCCTCCTCCGAGTTAGACCTCGCAATTCAAGAGGAGATGAAATCCCAACTTAAACAGCTGGAGGAGAAACTTACCGAGGCGAAGAAGCTAACCGATGGCCAAGCACTGGAGAAAGAGAATCTACTAAAGCGAATCGATGTGCTTACAGCCGGCAATGATCGAATGGCTGAAATGAAAGAACGCCAGGACAATGATGTTCAAATGTATAAATCACGAATTCGAGAACTCACTGAGAAGCTGAAGAATCTTGAAGACTGGAGTGGCTCGGCTGAGGTAGCTCTAGCGGCAGTTGCACCTGTAACCCCTGCATCGGTTCCCGGTGCCACGGAAGAGCTGGAAAAGTCCAAACATCTCCTCGAAACGAAGATTCAAGATCTATTGTCTGAAATTGATGATATCGCTGGTGATAGGACTGAGCTTCAGGCATTGTTAGACGAAGAGAAGTCTAATGTACAACGAGCAGAGCAAACAATCAAGGGGCTACATGAGAAGATCACGCGGTTGGAGAATTCATTGGGCTCAGACAGCGCAGAACAAAAGTTCCAACTAAATGAGCTCAAACTGCAGAACCAGAACTTACAATCGCAGTTGACTAATGCTGAAGAAGCTGTGGTGCGCGAGAAGCACAATCGATTAGAAGAGCTTAACCGATTGGCCACGCAGAGAGAAGAATTATGCAGTGAGATTGCCAAACTTCGGTTTGATTCCACAAAAGCAAAGGAAATGGAAGCAAACTTGGGGCAAGTCTCGGCAGAGAAGCACGATCTGATTAGAGAGATTGAGGCGCTTCGAATGGAATTAACATTCGTACCGCAAACCGGTGATACAACCAATGATCTTGAGAAGCAAATCGTTCGGTTGAGCTCTGATCTCGAGGCGGTTGTAATGCAGAATCAAGATCTTGGCAAAGAAGTTGACAGACTGAGGAAGGCGGCTAAGCTGACAGAAGATTTAAACCCATTAAGTGCGGAAGTAAACCGCTTGACGTCTGAACTTCAATTGGTAAACGATAAAAATCAACTATTGGAGCAGGAAATCAATAATTTAAAGTTAGTTCAATCATTTGCGTCAAGAGATGATGATAAGTTGAATCAACTTACCTCAGAAGTGAACCGATTGCAGTTGGAGCTTCAATCCGTTAATGGCAAAAACCAACAATTGGTGCAGGAAATTACGAATTTAAGATTAGGGCAATCATTTGCTCCACGAGATGATAATTTTGCACCAGAAGTGAACCGGTTGGAGCTGCAACTGCAGTCGCTAAACGACAGAAATCAAGAACTCGATCAGGAAGTCAACAGTTTGAAGTCACAACAGTCATTTCCTGTACGAGAGGAACTCAACCATTTGACTTCAGAGGTGAACCGATTACAGTTGGAACTTCAATCGGTTAACTTTAAAAACCAGCAGTTAACGCAGGAAATCAACAATTTAAGATTAGGGCAATCATTTGCTCCACAAGATAATCATCCAACAATTGAAGTAAACAAATTGAAGTTGGAGCTACAATCTGTAAAACAAAGAAATGAAGAACTCTCAGCGGAAATCAGCAGAATTCAACTTCAATCGGCGTTCAGTCAGAAACCTGGCGATAATTTCCTCGAATTAGAACGCTTAACAGCCGAAATGAATCGATTGACCAGCGAACTTCAATCGGTAAATGCCAAAAATGAGGATCTTTCTAAAGAAGTTGAAAGGCTGCGACTCGAATCGTCTTCTAATGAAAAATCACCACAACTGGAGAGTGAAATTAACCGCCTAACAATGGAAAACAAATCGCTGACCTCTCAAATCGGTCGACTTCAGTTAGAATCCGCTTCTTCCACTCAACAAACCGACCTGGAGGAGCAAATCCAAGAAAAAGACTCCGAGATAATGCATCTCAAGCAGCGAATCGAAGATCTAATGCGTGAAGATCAAACCGAAAAGCTTGTCCTCGAAATTCTAACGAAAAACCAAGAAATCCATTTGCTCAAGATGCAAGTCAAGAACTTAGAAGACGATAAGCAAGAACTAGAGCATAATCTCATGCTTCAAATCACTGAAGAGATGAACACGAAACGAGCAGATGTCGTTGATTCATCAGAGAAACTTCAACAACTCCAAACAGAGGTAGAAACTCTGCGCGCTGAAAAGGCTCACATGGAGGAGGAGCTACAAGTTCTCAACAACCACGTCATATCCAGCCTGGAGAACGAAGAGAAAATGAAAACCGCCGTTCTTGAGCTTGATATGAAAAACATTGAAATCGTCGAGCTACGGAAATCTCTTCAGGCCATCAAATCACAAGACCCTTCTGCTACTGCCGCCGACTTATCAGCTGTTAATGCACAGTGGGAAGCGGTAGTGGAACAACGCTGTGGCGAAATTGCTTCAATGTGGCGACAACATTTGGATAGTCGTGAAGCTGAATTTAATGAGATTAGAGACAGACTACAGCATGAGATTGATGCGCTGAAAACTGGCCGTTCATCGCCATCGCAACAAAGCAACCCAGAAGAGGATCACAGTTCTGCCTCGTCCTCGAAAGATGTCTCTCCCGATACTGATTTAATACAAAAGATGCAGCAAGCACTGGAAAATCAAGAAATGGAGATTGTTACCCTCAAGGAACAATTGGCAATCAGAAGTGCAGAATATGCTCGATTAGCTGCACAATACGATCCTTACAAGATGCAATCCACAATGTCACACAGCAGTGGATTCAGCTCCGATGGACAACGGCGCTCTGACACGGCGACAACAACAAGTTCCGTTGTACCAAAATCTGAGCTCGACTTAGCTCTGTACATGTTGCACCAAAGAGATATGCGTTGCGAAGAACTTACTCTGGAGCTGGTACACCTCCTGGAAGAGCGTGATACACTGCAGTTGAAGTTGTCTAATACATTGCGGCAAGTGGAGGCGATTAAAACTCAGGGCAGCACCGTGGTGGAAGGTGAGTTGCAAAACAAAAAATTAGAAACCATAAATTAACCTTTTTTTCTTTTATGTTAGCTTCCAAAGGAGACTTTGCATCACCGCCAGAAAGCCCAAGAAAAATCCAAGCATCTATAACAACCCCGTCAACCGACACAGACGACTTACATCAGAAGTAAAATTCAGTAGAAAGGCTATCAATATCTCGCTCTATATCACCGCCTCTTTTCAGATTATCCCAACTCCAGTCGGTAAGTCATTCCAAGGATAAGCGTTTCCAAGAGGAACGTGACCAACGCGTACGCCAAATGGAGAAGATTCAGCAGGATGTTGCCAAAATGCCTTCTGAAGCGTTATCCGAATTAGTTGGCAGCGATTTATGTAGGTTTATTGATTCCTAACGCCTCTCGATAGGCGTAACAATATTTCTTTATTTTTAGCCCAATCAAGTCAATCACCATCCTCCGTTCTGCTTAACTGGCTTTGGGGTAAGCCAAGTGAAGGACAAAGTTAATATTTACGGCCGATCTCCTCTGTTCGCAATGAGGAGGATCAAAGCTTAACTTCCAACCGAACTATTTACTATCGATATCAGCGTCAGCGTATAAAGCAGCCAACATCAAGCACAGCATGGTGCTACTAAGGAATCTACACGACCTAACTAAGTCTTTCGATTGGGTGTGAATGTGGTCACATCTATACGTTTATAGTTACCTTAATTTGTTTATAACATAAACTTTGTAAATATATTGGATTAAACAATTGGATTGTAATGTAATGTAGTTATAGAAACTTACAAAACCTATTCGTGAAATATAGTTGAATAAGCGAACGGTTGGTGGAAATTATTATTTTTTGAATCCTCGCTTAACAGAATCTTGAAATCAATCACATCGGAAGCGAGCAACAATGTCAACAACTCAACTTTATTTTAGACACGTGTACCTATCATATTTCTCGCTTCGTGGGATTATGAGTCAATAACGGTCTTCGAAGCGAATTAAGATACTGACGTTATTCGCTTTGCAATGCCTATATTGTGTATAAAGACTATTAATAAACATAATCTGTTTAAATATGGTGCGTGTAGGGCTTATAGTCTAAAAACAGAGTGCGGTGACTGCTAAACAGTTGACAGAGGGAGAAAGATAGGGTTTACGTAGTATTTTTTTAGAACCCCTCGCAAAAATGGACAAAAAATTCCACCTTGGTGCTCATATTACCAAAGCCAGTGTTAAGCGGCATATACACAGGTCAAAAACTCATCAAGCATGTGAGAGCGTATTAGTGAAAATGACACACGTATGTATGTATTGTATGCATGCTTGAAGTAAAATCAAAATTTTTGGATTTTTGCTCAATCATGTATCCAGCATTGACGTAGTGTATATGGGTAATTGACTGATTCATCATGCATATACTCATTTTCACGTGTACAGCCACGAGGCAACATATGTATGTAGAAAGCAGATAGCGGAAAAAAGTTTTTATATTTTGCAAGATGGAGGAGAAAAATTTTACTTTGGAATTTATAGAAGTTTATCGTTCGCTACCAGCGTTGTGGAACGTAAAAGCTAAAGAGTATAGCAACCGTATTTTAAAAAATGAGCAGTACGAAATGCTCCTTAAAAAATATAAAGAAAAATATCCGGCAGCAACAAAAAAATAAGTTACTCAAAAAATGAATGCCCTGCGAACCAATTACAGAAGTGAGTTAAAACGGATTTCGGATTGAAGAGGAGTGGCTCTGGAAGCCGCACGTGCTTTCATCTCAACATTTGCCTAAAAATGAATGATTGAAGACTCATGCTTGATGTGTGTATATGCAACCTCAAAAAGAATTTACTAACACACTGTCGAATTGTTGTCGCCAACGGCAGCTAACCGCCAATATTTGAATTTAAATAAATTGCCATCTATGCGCTGTGTGCGAAACCACCACCGAATTCGAAAATCGAACACCGCTATTGACTTCGTGGAGTTACCCTGTTTACTACAAGAGATCCTGAGCGATAAGATGATCGTTGAACAACATTGTGAAATAGGTAGAAGAGAAGTAAAGACACGAAGTTTTTTAGCGGCGCACGCGCGCTTAATTTAAAAAAATAATAATAAAGAGTAAAAGCTAAAAAGACGTGTTTGTTATTTGCTTTCGGAACAGATACCACCTCAACAGTTTCACAACATTCTAAAAAAACTTCGTTGGTTTACAAAAGTGTAAAAAAAACAAGTTCGTACAAAACTCTGTAGAAGAGTTCTTGTTGAAGCCAAATATTTTTTTTTAGTTTTATATACTTATCAGCAAATATCCAGATCGCGCAGCAGACAAAATGAATAAAAAGAAAACCAGCCTCTTTGAGAACAAAATGAAGGATGAAATTTATTTCACAACAAGAGGTAATACAAAAAGTCATAGGGCATGATTACACCAAAAAGTCTAAGAGGTTGTTTACATTGAATAAATTATCTCTAACAGTTCTCGTCAGATTGGAGTGAAATATGGCAGAAAAGGAGCAAAAGGATACGCCGATGCCACGGCGCTCGAGAAGGATGGTTGTGGCCAACGAGGTAACGTACAGCTGCGCGCAATGTAAAGCAGCAGACACGCCGGACATGGTGCAGTGCGACGCCTGTGATCGTTGGTTCCATTTCGTCTGTGTAGCCGTGGATGAGAGCGTGAACGAACGTGCATGGTCTTGCAATGACTACACGAAACAAGCAGATAGCGAAGAGAGATCTGCTCATTCAGTTTCCAGCTCTCACCATTCTCGTACTACGACAATGAGTCGTACAAAACGCTCACGCCAATTAAAGCTTCAACTCCAGCGTTTGGAAGAGGAGAGAACTTTACAATTCCAGCGTTTGGAAGAGGAGAGAATCTTACAACTCCAGCGCATACAAGAGGAAAGGGAGCGCGACAAAAAAACAGCTGCAGCAACAGAAGAGGGATGCGGAGTACCTGGACCAGCGATTCAAGCTGTTAATGGATGGCGATTCCGAGCAGGAGGATCCGGAAGATGTTGGAGAACGTGATAGAGCACTAAAGGAGTACGTAAGTGAGTGGCTCCAGGCACAATCTAATAAGGCGGGCACGCAACATGGCAGTTCAGCAGTTTACCTGCAAAACCAAAGTCAGACAGCACCCCGAACAACTACGGATGCAGCCCTCAGTAGTGTACAGCTAATTAGTACTCAACTGCCGGCGATCTCGAAATCAGTTGTTCCTGAGCGTCCCTGTCTCACCAAGTCCCACTTTAAGCCAACAGTTTCTGTCATCGTACCTGAGCCAAAGTCGAAGTACTCTCAAGAGATTCCTGTCACCGAATACGAAGCGGAGTTGAAATACCACCAGTCCGAACACATAACTCGGGCGATTGCACCTGATTTAAAGAAACTGGACTGCAACTTGAATCAACAAAACAATTTTCAACCTCCAGTGCTGACGTCCAACCAGATAGCAGCCAGACAAGCTCTTCCGAAGGAGCTTCCGATATTCAGCGGACGACCGGAGGACTGGCCAATTTTTATTGCCAGTTTTGAAGTTACCACTGCAGCCTGTGGTTTCTCAGATGTGGAGAATCTCATCCGTCTACAGAAATGCTTGAAAGGAAAGGCATTCGAAATCGTTCGTAGCAGGCTGCTACTTCCAAACAATGTACCTGCCGTAATCCAGACTTTGAGGATGATGTTCGGTCGACCTGAACTGGTCATACAGTCCCTGCTGCAGAAGGTTCGGGCGGAACCCAATCCGAAGTCGGAGAAGCTGGAATCTATTTTGTCCTTCGCTCTGGCCGTTGAGAATATGTGCTCGACGATGGAAGCATGTGGTATGTTTTCTCATCTTAATAACCCCGTTCTTTTACAGGAGCTAATTGAAAAGCTGCCAGCCCAAATTAAACTGAACTGGGCAACACACTCTTTCACCCTCGAAGATGTCAACTTAGCGACTTTCAGCAAGTGGCTGATGCAGTTAGCTAATACTGTCAGCAGTGTCACTTATACAATTCCAACCATCAAAGGGGAAAGGCTCTTTGCTGGTGAAAAGGGTCATGTTGGTGTTCACAACGAAGGTCCTAGCCCGAAAAGGAATGCGTGTGGCATCTGTAAGAAGAGCTGCAGTAGGGTCGAAAACTGCAATAAGTTCAACGACCTCAATCTACAAGAGAGATGGGAAGCGGTAAAGCGAAACAAGTTGTGTAGAATGTGTTTGGTTTCCCATATACGTTCCCGATGCAGGATGAATTCACCATGCGGTATCAATGGCTGCACATACAAGCATCATCGTCTGTTGCGTAACAGCCAATAGGATGAAGTTACGACGGCTAGATGTAACACCCACGATGACAACGAACATTCTGTGCTGTTTCGAGTTCTGCCAGCCACGGTCTACGGAAAAAATGGCCCAGTGAACGTATTCGTGTTTCTCGATAAGGGGTCTTCGCTCTCTTTGATGGATGACTCCCTGGTCAAAGAGCTAGGGCTGCATGGACAACCGGATCCACTATGTCTAAAGTGGACGGGCGACACTTATCGTCTGGAGAATGACTCGAAAGTTGTTTCAGTGCAAATATCACCAGAGAGGAACTCCAACAAGAGGTTCACCATTTCGAACGTTCCAACTGTATCAGCGCTCCATTTACCAATCCAATCGATCTGCATGGAGAAGGTCATTTCTCGCTATCCGCATCTAAAGGGACTTCCCATCAGTTCTTATGAAGAAGCAGTCCCACGTATATTGATCAGGCTGAACAACTGGAACTTAGGCGTCCAGCTGAAGTTCAAGGAGGGTGCGAAGGGCGAACCAGTGGCTTCAAAAACCCGTCTGGGTTGAACTATTCACGGACCGTGTCAGCATCAGCGGGGTAAATCATCGCATGTCCAAGTATTCCATAGTTTTCATCACTGCGAATGCAAGGAGCAGTCAGATACTCAACTCCACGACATGATGAAGGAATACTTTTCGCTCGATAGCCTTGGAGTAGCCGCTAAATCTTCACAATTCTTCATGTTACGAGATGATCAACGCGCTTGTCAATTAATGGAAGCAGAAATCGTTCGCATAGGCGACCAGTTTGAGACGTCTCTACTTTGGAAGTATGATGAAGTCCAATTGCCCGACAGTCGTCCAATGGCACTTCAACGTTTTCACTGCCTGCAAGCAAAGTTGGATCGAAATCCGGATCTTAGGGACAACCTTCGAAGACAAATCGCAGACTACGAGAAGAAGAACTACATCCGTAAGATGACCTCATCGGAACTGAGACAAATACATCCTCGAACTTGGTATCTACCCATTTTCCCAGTTCTGAACCCGAACAAACCAGGCAAAACACGTATCGTTTGGGACGCTGCAGCAACGGTCAACGGAATATCTCTAAATTCCATATTGCTGAAAGGACCTGACCAGCTATCGCCATTGCTAGGCGTCTTGCACCGATTCAGGGAGAGGAACATCGCCATCTGTGGTGACATTCGTGAGATGTACCATCAAGTCCGTGTGAAGGACGAAGATCAACATTCCCAGCGTTTCTTATGGAGTCAGAGCGAGTCGAAGTTGACGCCAGATACTTACGTAATGCAGGTGATGACGTTTGGAGCTACGTGTTCACCGAGTTGTGCTCAGTTTGTTAAGAACAAGAACGCGTTCGACTTTGAGGAGAAGTATTCTAGAGCGGTAATGTCCATCGTACGAAACCATTATGTGGATGACATGCTTGACTGCGTTGACACAGAGGAAGAAGCGATTCAATTATGCAAAGAGGTGAAGTGGATTCACCGCCATGGTGGTTTCCACATTGGCAAATGGATATCTAACTCGTCCTATGTGGTGCTCGCATTGGGAGAAGACCAAGAAAAAACTAAGCACAGTCTCAATATGGGATCTGATATCGAAGCGGAAAAGGTGCTCGGCATGTGGTGGTGCACTTCGACCGATTGTTTTGCATACATATTGGGAATCAACGCCAAGAACGAGGATATCTTACGTGGTCGACAAAAGCCTACCAAGAGGGAAGTACTACGTGTTCTAATGACCATCTATGATCCACTGGGACTCTTGGCCCACTTTCTAATATATCTCAAGATCTTACTTCAAGATTTGTGGAGATATCCAATCGGCTGGGATGATCAAATTAATGATGAGTAGTTTACCCGTTGGTGTTTGTGGGTGCGGATGTTGGATGCAGTCGAACAGATTCGAATCCCAAGATGTTATCTGACTAATACGAGGTTTAGCAGTGATACAGTTATTGAGTTGCATATTTTCGTTGACGCCAGTAAAGATGCTTTCGCAGCCGTAGCATATCTCCGTTGTAGTCAAGGAAGTAGAGTGGAATGCAGATTGGTTGGGGCCAAGACAAGAGTTGCTCCGATCAAGCTTGTATCGGTGCCACGTTTAGAGTTGGAAGCAGCGAGGCTAGGAATTCGGTTGGCTAATAGTATCATCGAAGGCCACTAGATCTCCATCACCAGAAAAGTATTTTGGTCGGACTCAAGAACAGCCTTATGCTGGATCCGTGCAGATAACCGTAAATACCGACAGTTCGTGGCCTTCCGTGTCTGTGAAATCTTGGAGTCATCAAGCATCGAGCAATGGCGGTATGTCCCGACGAAACTCAATGTGGCTGATGAGGCGACGAAATGGCAGAAGCATCCTAATTTCGATTCATCTGGACGCTGGTTTACTGGTCCGTCATTCTTGTTGCTCCCAGAAACTGAATAGCCTGCTGGTTTCATCGGAGGAGCTACCACTGAAGAGGAGATTCAGCCACATCTGTTCGCTCATAGACTGGTTCCCCGGGTCGTTATTGATGTTACACGGTTCTCAAGCTGGATGCGACTACTTCGATCACAGGTATTTGTTTTTCGTTTTGTTCATAATTCTTCCGTAAATAGGACCAAACTCACGAGACGCTCTGGACATGTGACAAAAGACGAATATTTGGAAGCCGAGACTTATCTGTACCGCCAAGCTCAACTCGAAGTTTACCCTGAAGAGATACTGATGCTGAGTAAAGAACGAAATATCCCTGAAGAGCAACAAACGCTTAAAACCAGCCGCATCTATAAACTTTCACCCTATCTGGACAAAGACGCAGCGCCTAAAGTGGGGCATGATGTCAAGCGACCAATTCTTCTACCCCGAGAGCATCATGTTACACATCTTATCATTCGTTACGTACATCAAAAGTTCCATCACTTGCAGCTTATCCGGCGATTCCTGTATATTGGCTATAAAGCGCTTCATAGCCCGAAGAGGTATTCCACTTGAGTTCTACTGTGATAATGGGACGAATTTTCATGGAGGTGATCATGAACTTCAAGAAGCCTACAAGAGGCAGCCTGAAATCGCCGAGCAATTCTCTAGCCCAGCTACAAGATGGTGTTTCAACCCGCCATCAGCTCCTCATATGGGAGGCACTTGGGAAAGGATGGTCCAAACGATCAAGAAGGTACTACGTATGATCATGCCGACGCGTAATCCGACCGATGAGCTGCTCCATAGCATGTTGTTGGAAGTGGAGAAAGTCATAAATTGCCATCCTTTGACCTACATACCGCTGGAGAAAGATACCGACGAGGCTCTAACCCCAAATCATTTCCTCCTGGGGACATAAGCCTGATAGTATCCAAACCTGCCCGTGCAGGGACGGGTTAAGAATATCACTGCAGCGCCCCCCAACAACTAGCGCTTGTCGTAAAAGGCGACTAAGGGGACAAATCAGATCTAGGCAATATAACACCAAAGTGAGCCTAGCGACACATATACTACCATAAAAACCCTCCCACAAGTGTGCATGCGAGTCCGTGGGTTGACACGACTGGAGATCACCGGTGTCATAAAAGAAAGATCAAACAATACTAAAACAGGAGCATGCACGTGTCAAACAACAAACACCATCGCAATATGGTGCAAAAATTGTTTCTTGGACGTTAGGACAAAAGATTACAAGATGTTCTACTACGGAACGGAAAAGGCTAGGAACGGAATCGGTATCATCCTTGCGGCAGAGCTACTTGGAAACGTCTTGAGCATTTCGAAGTCCAGCGACCGTTTGATGTCTCTCAAACTAGTAATACAAGGAGAGGTGTGGAATATTGTCAGTGCATATGCTCCCCACGATGGGTACAATCAGAGAGATAAAGATGCATTTTGGCTAGATTTCCACAATCTCCTTAAGGACATCCCAAAGGAAGAATTTCTGTTTGTTGGAGGAGATTTGAATGGACATGTCGGGAAATCAAACGAAGACTATGAAGACTGCCATGGAGGACTAGGATATGGCACCAGGAACCTTCCTGGTGAAGACATCCTAAGCATGTGCAAATCACACGGTCTTATCGTGTTAAATACCATGTTCATCAAACAAAGCCGACACCTGATCACTTACAGCAGTGGTGGAGATGAAACTCAGATTGACTACCATTTGGTAGGCAGTTTCATGAAGCCTCGGGTAAAAGATTGCAAAGTGATCCTGGGAGAGGCAATCGCTCGACAACACCGTCTTCTGCTAACAGAAATTTTTATGAAAACACCAAAGAAAAGCAAACAAACAAGGGTCTCTGAGAAAATCAAGTGGTACAATCTGGACAAAGAAAAAGGCGAGGCTTTTGTTTTCGTAATGAAGAATTACCTCTCTCACACCATCAACGGAGCTGAGGATGAAGAGTGCAGAGCACAAAATATGTGGGATTCCCTACAGCGAACTTGCTTAAAGAAGGCCAAATCACTGCTAGGAGCTTCAAAAGGCCACCATCAACACGCCAAAGAAACATGGTGGTGGAGTGATGAAGCTAAGAAAGTGATAAATGAGAAGAAAGCGGCTTTCAAAGCTTGGTCAAAGTGCCCCTCTAATAATAGTGACGAAAAAGCTCGCCTCAAAATGGAATACAGATGCTGCAAGAAAAAAGCGAAGAAGAAGTGCGCCCAGCTTCAAGCAGAGAGTACGGAGGGCCTGTATCGGGAGCTGGAGAAAATATTTTCCCCGGTTGCTGATGCAAACCAGGCTATCCAGGAGCTGCGAAGACACAATATGAACAAGAGTGCCACTATCTTCAAAATAGCCGCCCAAAGAAGGAAGAATGCTCAGGAGATTCGTTCGCCAAAGTTCATTAGCAATGCTCATGGCCAGCTTCTTGTGAATGACGACAAAATTCTGCAGAGGTGGCGGCAGTATTGTGAAGAGCTTTTGAATGAACAGTTTCCCCGGCTATACTTTCCAAGAGCCACCCCTAACTGTGAAGAAATACCCGACATTACAGTCGAAGAAGTTAGTGAGGCGGTCAAATACTCCAAAAAACGAAAAGCAATTGGGCCAGACGAAATACCCTCTGAGTTCTGGAAAAAGATGGGAGATATCGGGTTCAGATGGCTCAGAATTCTCATCTCCAAATTCGTGAGAGGTGATCCAATGCCGAATGAATGGAGGGAAAGTTACCTTCTCCCTGTATACAAAGGGAAGGGTGATACGCGAAACTGTGATAGCTACCGTTCGATCAAGCTGATGTCACACACCATGAAGATCGTTGAGCGGGTATTAGGTGGCCGACTGCGAAAAATAATACGGCTATCTGATGATCAGTGCGGGTTTGTCTCGGGTAAATCAACCTCAGATGCAATCCAAAGTATAAGGATCATAATGGAAAAACATCGTGATTCCTTAAGGGATTTGCATATTGTATTGGTTGACTTTGAAAAGGCATTCGACAGACAACCACGAGATCTGATATGGGTGGCGCTAAGACACCGAGGGGTTCCAGAAACCTATGTACAGATGATTATGGACATGTACGAAGGAGCAAAGACAAAAGTAAGATGCCCCGCTGGAGTAACCGAAGAGTTCCCAATCAAAGTCGGGGTACACCAGGGAAGCGTTTTAAGTCCTTTGCTCTTTATTAGAGTCCTTGATTATCTGCTTGAAGGTAAAGTGATGGACCCCAAGGTACATCAGTTATTCTTTGCTGACGATGGAGCCATCATAAGTGAGGATCCTACATCCCTGCAACGAGCACTTGATGTGTGGGTGGACGTTTTGGAGGGAAATGGGTATCGCATTAGTTCAAAAAAGACAGAGTACTTGTGCTGCCCGTTCTCTGATCCACTCAGGCCTATTCCAGACATTTATTTGAATGGAACAGTGCTTCCCAAGTGCGAAAAGTTCAAATATCTGGGATCTATGATCAATAGCAAAGCAACTTGTGATGACGACATCAATCATCGTGTAAGCGTAGGGTGGATGAAATGGCGAGAAAATTCCGCTATCTTCTGTGACAGAAAAATGCCCCCTAAGTTGAAAGGAAGGCTCTACACCGCAGTTGTACGTCCAGCGCTCACATACGGTTCACAATGTTGGACGATGTACAAAAAGTATGAGAGTAAATTAACGGCAGCTGAGATGAAGATGCTTCGCATGACAGCAGGAGTGACAAAGCTTGATCGAATAAGAAGTTCGAAGATCCGTGGAAGCTTTCACATCAAGGAAACCATCGTACAAAAAATAGAGCGTGACCGGCTCAGTTGGTATTGCCACGTTCAAAGAAGAGATCATTTGAACCCTGTTAAAAAGGCAATATCAATGCACGTTCCAAAGACATCGCGATGTAGGAAAGGCAGGCCTATAAACGCCTGGATCAGACAAATGCGACGACATCGGCATTTCATTGGCCTCAGTAACCGAGTGATCCAAAATCGGCAGGCCTGCCGATATTTTCTGAGGTCAAATAGGCGAACCCCACAGGCGGATCAGTAGAAATGCAGTGAAGTGGGAGGGTTGTGATCCCTTGTTTTCGGATCATGGCCTCGCTGATAAAAGGAAGAAGAAGAAGAAGTATCCAAACCGATGATGGAGTTCTTCTAAGGAAAGATTGGGTGAAGGCTCAACAGTACGCAAATAAGTTTTGGAAGCAATGGCTGAGAGAATATCTTCCAACAATTACCCGAAGAGGCAAGTGTTGGGCTCCTGCAAAGCCGATAGAGATCGGAGACGTCGTCATCGTGGTCGACGACACAAACCCTAGGAACCTGTGGCCCAGAGGAAGGGTACTGGATCGAACTCTGAGCAGCGATGGACAAGTCCGCAAGGTGACTGTGCAGACTAGCGACGGAATCTTTGTACGTCCAGCAGTGAAGGTAGCCGTTCTCGACTTGCGAGGTGGTAAGGCGATGCCAGTCGCCATACCGTGCGGGAGTGTTGTCGCCAACGGCAGTTAACCGCCAATATTTGAATTTAAATAAATTGCCATCTATGCGCTGTGTGCGAAACCACCACCGAATTCGAAAATCGAACACCGCTATTGACTTCGTGGAGTTACCCTGTTTACTACAAGAGATCCTGAGCGATAAGATGATCGTTGAACAACATTGTGAAATAGGTAGAAGAGAAGTAAAGACACGAAGTTTTTTAGCGGCGCACGCGTGCTTAATTTAAAAAAATAATAATAAAGAGTAAAAGCTAAAAAGACGTGTTTGTTATTTGCTTTCGGAACAGATACCACCTCAACAGTTTCACAACACGAATGCTTGATGAGTTTTTGACCTGTGTATATGCCGCTTTTATAATCGTGTGGAATGAGCTTAAGACGAACTCTCAAATAGAGCTCCAATCGGTGGTGAATTATTTGGAAATGCCTTATGTCAAATGAGAGGCATCTCGGGCCTTTTTCTCAGGTTTTGCTGCCTGGTGAATCTGGCTTTCTTTCTTTTTTCTTTGATCATCGTCGTGGTAAACATCCCTGATATCATGAGAGCACATGTCGCCGCGTTTTGTTTTCCCCGTGAACTGGTTCAGTTCATATTTTTACACAGGATGCAAAAACAACAATTGAACCAGCACTTGAGCTGGTTCAATTTTCGTGAACCAGAATTTCTATCCCATACCTCACCACTAGATGGCTGCTCTGCTGAATGGCAGAAGTAAATCATAGTTATTTGTTGTATCCTCACTTTCTAACATAAGTATCTAAAAACATTTAATTATTAAACACATATAAAAATATTAAGCACTTTTCTCACTTCGATTGTTTTTTTTTTCCGCCATTTTTAATCCATATTAAACGTCAGTGTGTAGCTGCTGCTACCAACTTGTGAAAATGAAATTTCTAAGTGAACCAGAAATGTTTTTTTCATTTTGAGATGAACTAGTTCAGTTCACGGGAAAAACAAAACGCGGCTATATAATTGTACAAAGATTGTATTGTGCATTCAACAGCCAGGGATACCGAGCCTACGCGGATAGCAAGTGGTGACCTCGAACTCAAGATGTTGGGCCAAAATATATTTCGCATAAATAAGTAAATAATTTCTATAAGTGCAGATTAAAATTTTCGAAAAATATGTTATTTACTTTTTGCTTAAGTAATCAATAAACAGAACCTGGACTAAAAACGAAGCGAAAACGCTTTACTGGACCACTCAGGCACAACTCGTTTATACCAATAAGCTAAACACTAAATTATCCACTGTACTTAAATGATTTTGCCTTTTTTTTAGAAAACCACACAAAAGCTTTAATGGTGAGGAGGTTACAGTAACAGTACTCAAAACATCAGCACTGAAGATCTTTCACCTGATACGAGTAAAAGCAGAACAATAGCAGAAGAGATGTTCAGCACTATCGTTGCCCTGTCCACAAGCGTCGCAGACTATAGTGTCACTTAAACTGAAATGGCCTTCAAGACGCAAATAAATTTGCCTTTAGTCTTTCCTGCTGACAGAGCATCCGTTTAGTCAGCCTGCATCCTGGAGAGCCATACCATAATTGAGTTCGTAAGAAACTCAATCATCAATGGAAGCCCTAACCGAAGAAGCAAGAAGACCCAACGCGTGGATCCTGAGAAATCCTCCTCTGGGCTTTGCCTAGCAATCTCATCAGAGATCTCATTCCCCAAGATACCAGTATGATCTGGAGCCCCGGCAAGAGTCAAAGGCTTGAGTTCAGCCTTGCGACCGAGTTCAAAGTGGTACATATTTACTTGTACGAACTATTTTGCAAGGGGTTGAGCAAGACATTAAGTCTGACTGTCACCACAGATGCAAATAGCCTCACCTGTTCCCTGCAATTCTAATGGCCATAAACTATATAGTTCAGGAAGCGATAAGCGGTTTCATTTAAGAACTCTTTTGACAAACGGTTAATATCGTTAGGAATTAGAGATGGTTAAACCATCTGAGGATTTAAATCTCACAACATATCTTAACATTTGATAAAATCACTTCAACTTGGTTATTTATTAAGGTTTTGCTTTTAGTGTCACCTAAATAGAATTCTGCTTCATAGCTCATGGTATTGATGAAAACATGATTATTTGGCAGATTTTTTACCTTATTTTGAAAAGAACTATCTAGCAGTGAAAAGAACTATAGAAAGTGGAAGTATTTGCTTGATTTTTGCACAAAATTAAACTAGGTTTACACAAATTCTAAACGGAGATTTTAACGTTTAACTCTAAGCAGCCTTTAAGTAAAGTTGCTTGGGTTTATAAATCGCTTATGTATTCGTTTTTAATTTAAGTTACTTTAAGAATTTGCTTATAAATTCAATTGTAGAAGTCTAATCATTTTGTCCTTCTCTACATCTGTACTTCAGTAACAATATACCTACGAGTAAAAGGCTGGATGTATGAACTTTATATTAGGTCCGTTCGCGTACACTCTCAAAACAGCGAATTTTTTTAAAGAAAAGTTACGAATTTTTACGAAAACCTGTTCAGTGTTGTCACTTGGATTTTGAAAAAAAAGTAGTAGATTACACAACAAAATGTGGTAGATTTGATATAATACTGTACCCCACTCTTTGAAATTCAACAATCTATGAATTTTAGTGCAAAAAGTACGCGAACGGACCTATTGGCTCCGTGGGCTTAATCTCTGAGATAAAATATGAATCGAAACTTTCGGTTCGGCTATAATGATTTTTGTACTACGCCCACTCCGCACGTATGAACAGACTCATTCGGTCAAAGTCCATGCGTTACAAAAATCAAATTAAGATTATTTTTCCTTCGCAAAGAACACATTATTATTATTATTTATTACAATATTTTTTATTTTAGAAGCAAAGCTTTTGTTTTCATTTTTATAGATTTTTAAATTTTTTCTAACCCATTTTTATTTTTTGGCTACTGGCAATACCTTGATCATATACCCATGTGGAACGTAAATCCCCTGGTGAATGCACCTCCGAGTGACTAATTTACCCCTCCATTCTAATCATATTTTCATTCTCTTTATGATAATGCTCTTCTCTCATGACATAATATTTCTCATGATGATCAGAACTGCCACTTTTTCGTGATTGTGTAGAGATTTCATTCCAAAAAGTGAGAATTTGGAGGAATCGGAGATTTTGTACCCTTTTTCGTCCGCTAAAAAAACATGACCAAATACTTTCGTATCAGAAAAAAAAAATTAGCTGCACTACTCTGAAGTGTTTAGAATTTGGCATTATTTGCCATGTGCTTGATCAATCAACTTTCAGCCCACTTGGTTAAGAATAGAGTTGGGCTAAGTCGTGAATTTATGTTAACAGCTACAACTGTGAATGTGATTCTTTATTGTATGGAAGTAATTTTTTTTACGAATAAAAAATTCTTTGGGATGAAAATCGAGACACCATGATTAAATTATAAATCTATCAATAAATTATTATATTATCGATTTCGTGTATCGTAAAATGTACGTAATTCGTTAATAAACATGTGTGGATGTATGCATGTACTATCCCTATTAGTACTAATACTGTTTCGACCCAATAATTCAAAAAATAAACTTACCCCAGAAACTAATGATGGATGGATGCTTGATTTTTGATTTGCATATGCCTTTTTAAATTTGATGTGCTCGTTTTGTATGATAATTTCGCTTGGCACAAATTACTTGGCTTGGCGAAACTTTCATCTAATTCTGTAAAAAATATCCAAATAAAACTAATCTTTTTCCGCTGCCGCCAAGGCATCTTAAAAGTATTTTTTTTTTTTTTAATTTCTGTTTTGAATATAACCACATACAAGAGAAATATGTATTTCTCTTATCTGTAACTTATCTTTATAAACTTTTTTTTAATTTATTACTTAGTTCGAATATAGCAAACTAACAAACATAATTTTGAACTTATTTTTCTGTCGACAGTGAAAAAGCTATGCCAGGATAATGTTCTCAAACATAAATACGTGGATATTGTAAGGTCCTACTTAATTGTTCACATGCATTATGGGCATTCATTATCGTACACTCCCTGACCTTAACATAATTGTATACATTTGGCGTAGAAGTCGGGCGTAATGTGCACCAAGAAAGCTTTTCGAATACTCAGCAAGTTAAGGAACGAATTTTAAAGGCCTTGAACTCTATAACGCAAGATTTTTGTTAAAATGATCTACAAGAAATATTTATCGGGTTAGTCGCCTGAGGTAGAACTTTGATTGTAAGTCCATAATTTTATTGTACTGTATACGGATTACATTTTTAAATTTTCTGTAATAAATAAATAATTAAACTAATTGAAATCCTCTTCAATTGATGTCTAATTTCTGGATATAGCCGTATTTATTAAATCACAAACACAGATTTAAAATGTATTGCACGTTGTATCCGGTTGTATTTCAGTTGTTCTTTAAGTAAGCGCCGTAGCGCAGTGGTAAGTGTGTCGGACTACCTACTGCGCGTAAGGTTCAATATTCGAATCCCAGGAAACACCAAACAATTTGTCACGGTCCCATCTCCGCGAACGTTTGACAAACATCGGAAAGCATTGTTATCATGAGAAAGTTTCTCAAAAACAAAATAAAAATTGATATTCGGCAAATGAAATAATAATAATAAATAAAAGTAAATAAACAATACTGTAAATTATTGCTACTTCTTTTCCTTTCGTTGTCAGCCACACATCCAATAGACTGCATAACAAATTTTCTTAAACAAAATGACCACCGTATGCTCATGAGGTTTAAGGATGACTTCTTTTAAAACTAACACATTTACTCTTAATAATAATCACTTGCACTAAATGACCCCTGGCTGAATGAAATAGGCAGACTTGCTACCCTTATGGATCAACTCCGCCAAGACTAATACTATCAGCCATAATAACTCCTTGAAAATAGAAAAAGTGCAAGACTTCAGACTTCTTGTGAGCATTGTTTCAATGGGCAGTGGTATAAAATTAAGAGTAAAGGAGTATGTGGGAAAAGGTTAGTATTTAAACTTGATCGTTTACGGAATGAGACCCTTAAAGTGGTACAGGACCTACACAACTAAGATAAAGGACCTGGTGCATTCTCCAACGTAATTTTATACAGATTAACATGCTTATGCCAACACTAGATGTCCTCCTTATCACAACAAAAAAGTAATCCCAAATCCTATAACACTCAGACTCAGACTGCGGTTCATTGTACTGCCAGGCACCTGTTTTTCGAGCAGTGGCTGGAAAACATCAATCTTATTCGTTGCGCCCAGAGGCGCATCAGTAGAAATGCAGTGAGGTGGGAGGATTATGATCTCTTGCTTTCGGATCATAACCTCGCGGAAATAGGAAGAAGATAATCGGGTGGTTGATGATTGGTGTTTCTCACTGGAGCTTGAACCTACACACATCGGTTAACAAGCAAACACACTGCACTATTGCCACTCTTCTGAGGCAATGGTCTCTACACATGTGTTTAATGGTATGTACGAGTACATATTTAAAAGAAAATTAATAAAAAATTATTCAGTTTTTTTTAATTAGAAACACTGGCAAGAAGATTGTCGTTTTCTTTCAAAATTCGCTTATATGTATACATGTAGCTTCTACCAGATTAACATAACATTTACTTAAATTCCCAATCTCATAAAGGATATGTTAAACAAATTTACTTGATCTTTAATTAAACATGACGTAATACGCTTTAATCAAAAGCTTTATCCAAAAGCCCTCTCTGCTGCCGGCTCTTTGACACCGTAACCATATAACATATATGAAAATGTAGCGTACCAGACCAGCCGCGCTCTCGCACACCGATCTAGCGATAAAACTTTACCAACAACTCAGTTCACATACTTGTACACTACACTTCCACACAAATATTCCGCCGGTTATTCCTGCTGACTGTCTCTCAGTTCAAATCGTCAGCTGTGAGTTCCCCTCTTGAGCTGATCAACTGAATTGAGTGCAAAGTACTTTTCTCAGCTGGCTCTTCAGAAATCAGCTGTTAGTTCATTATCGTGTGGACGTGTGTGTGAGAATGAGAGAGACATTTTTAAAAGGAATTACCACAATAATTTTCTACGCACCAGGTCAGTGTTGTCACATTACAATGTGACCGGCGTCAATCGTCGAAGAATTTTGATTTAATTCTGGGACTCATCGATGTTTTCATCTTTAATATATAATTATATATAATACGTATGCATATTATGTGCAATAGGGTATAACACACGAAAAAACAAATTAGTTGGTAAGTTAATTGTTATTAACAGATTTATAAATAATTAAAGTTTTCCGCCCTGCGCATGAAATCTACTTATTTGTTATATACTCGTATAGACATTGCTAAATGGCTTTTTTACGTTCTTTAATGTTGAATAATACCAGATATAATATGTAAACTCATTAAAAATAAGGAAAAGTTAAAAAAAAAAAAAAAATAACAAGTCTAAGGAAGGCGAAATAATATGCAATTCACAGCTTGTACTAGTAAGCCCTGTCTTTCTAAAACGATGCATCGCTTTTGAGACTAATGAAATAACCGAATTCAGAGAAAACATATTACAAATGTTTTGCATAATGCTAGAATTTTCTAATTTCTAAATGACATACGTCAAATTAGGGTGGGTGGCTTGGCAAGCAGTTTTCGTGGATTAAAAGGATTGCACCCTTTTTTCTGGAGGGCTGAGCCACTCACGCAACTTCGTTTCTCCGTTAAGGGTGCGTGCTATTGTCTGACAAGCGCCTATATCTAAAAAATGTATCTATATTTCACTTTACCTCCTTTTCTGTGCAAATTGGGTACATGCAAATCTAGGAATTCCCAGGAATCTTATTTTGTATTCGAAAGCAATAAAATGTTAAGACTCGATCTTTGCATGAATTGTGATCTGTACTGTGAGAGGTAGTCCAGTTTTGAGGTCTATGGAAATTAAGATATATATGAAATTAGCCAATCAGAAGTTCAGAGTGATTTATATTGCTTTCGGTGCTTTATTCTTAGAGGAAAGTACATATTATATTTTCGGCTGCGTTTAGACTTGGATACTCACAGGTAAAGTCGACCGTTGTTCTTATTATGAGTGAGCACGTGCCACTACTGTGTACACAGAAATGTCATTATCGTTTCGAAGCCCCGTCTCGCCTATTGTTTTTTTGTCCTGCCCAAAGTGTCAGTGCCTTTTCAAAGACGTTTGCATGAGTAGTACTGAAAGCCTTCTATGTTGTTGCAGCTACCCTGTGGAGAAATAAAAATAGCTTATGATATATAGAAATGTACTCTAATAGAACTTTCCTAATGACCCACTGGGAGCGAGCATATGTTTGTTGAAATCCGTCCATCTGTCTGCTCTTCTTCCAGGCTTAGCGCTGACAAGTGGCTCCGAAACAGGCAAATACAAAATAGCTAAAAGCTCGTATTGCAGCTACTCCAGGAGCAGGGAGAAGCGAGCTAGAGTCCTTATATCACATGAAGATGAGGGAAGTTCAGCGTAGCGTGCGACGTGATAGGCGCTGGCTACAGAAGGAGAAGAAGCTGCACGGAGGTGCAACAGCAAGACCGTCTATACTATCATCAACGAGCAGGTGGTCGCAGCTCTAGCCAATACCCTGTGAAAAGCCTAGACGGTTCCAGCTCAAGAGATGGAAAGAGCATTTTGCTACGGTCTTGAACCGCGTATTCGCTAGCAATATGCTCCCAAATCAGACTGAAGTACTCGACGTGAGAAATGCCCGAATACGCATAACGACTCCCAGTAAGAATAAGATCAACTATAGCCATCAAAGCACTTAAAATCAACAAGGCAAACAGACATTGACCACCAACGTTCCCCTGAGAGAAAGCAACCGATCATATAGATTTCAGCAGCACTAATGCGTTCTACTCAGCCAGTAGAAATGACTATCTTCGCGTAAGATCTAGTGAGGATTTTGAAGGATTTAGTCTGCTAAATGATCTGCAAGTCAAAAAATGATGCAAGGGCGGGTAAATGAAGGTTATTAGTGTCATGCTTTTGACATTTGTAAATTCACAGTATACCGCATTTGGTGGACCTGGTTAAGATGCTAGCTTCTCAAAACAAACTCACGACAGCTAACAGAACATAAGTAAGTAATCCAATCCTTAAGGTTCTCAGTGGATTTCGTGATCATTATGACTTTTCGGAGTTTATATTAATTAGAAGTCAATATTAATTAGATATTGTTCAAATTATGGTGAACAGTAAGCAGGCAGGAGTGTTAGCAAATCATAAAATTCGTCTTAAACTTATATTCTTCACTCTTACGAGTATGCGAGAAATGGGGAAGATGTCATATTAAGATATGGAGTGCAGCATTGCCGCTGACAATTTTAAAAGTTGTGCATATAGCAAGAGGCGGAAGAGGCTACGGATGTTATTCAGTATAAGACAATTGCAAAAAAGACAATCTCAAAAAATCGTCCAGTAACTGTTGGTAGCTTTACTTTTGATCAGATAGGGCAGATTTGATTTCTTGCCGTGTCTTTGAATTGAGCATAGTAAAATTTATCAACTATGGTCTGAATATTCGTAAGCGTTTGATATTACGGGTAAATAAAACGATTAAGTAGAACATATTTTCTTATTTATCTTTGGGCTTTTCTTGTTTTCAAATGTTACTTTTTTCTAGCAGAAACATTTTAAGGTTCAGCCCAGTAGGTCAAGCTTTCCAGCTTGCTATCACAAGTGAGTGATTTTTCTATTAGGTTCCTATGAAACATACTAAGGTCTTTCTGGCCCAACTGTTTCTCTAACGAACATCTTTATCAGTTTACAGGACATGAATCAGTAGGCACAAGCATTTAACGGCGGAAGTAGCAGTAGATTGGTTATATACATATTTTGAAAAAGCAACAGTTCCCTAGTTAATTGAAACCGTGAACAATTTTTGCTTTCTAGAAATTCTCCAGCGATGATCTAGATTTCCCCGCCAATAACCGCTATCAAATAATGCGACTTCTGCACTTATCCAATTTCAGAAAGCTGCAGAAGAGTTGAGAAAGCTTTGAGAATTTTTACGTAATCCTCCTCTTTTTTCCTTGATCGAGAAATTTGGTTACTTTTTCAATTCTTTGTCAGCAACATCGGAGACGTTCTCAAGGAGGTTGTGGACATTGGCAACGCTGGTCAGTGGATTGGGAGGTGTAATATATAATAAACCAAAAAGCTTACAGCAGAGAACGGAAAGAAGACCAATGAGACCTACCAATGAGAATATTTTTTTTTTATCTCGCGAAAAAAACTTTACAACGGCTCTGACGTTATACCTAGATTTGATAGCAATAAACTGGAAGCTGTAAAAGAGAGGATAACAGGCATTAAAGAAAAGGGATAATTGAAGAATAAGTATATGGTATTTCAGTCATTTGTCCTGAGAGTTCATCCCTGTGACAACGACGTTGCCCCTTATTCCTTCTATGCGTGTGTGTGTGCGTGAATGTGTTTTACACTCCACGTTCCACACGAAACTGAGTGACTCAGTGAGACGAGACAACAGCTTATTTGCGATTGGGACTATTCACCTATGAGTGTTTCGCTGCGCTGGTTGATCGCGGTTGGATTTGAATATTTTGTAACGGCTGCCACTATTAAAATTTCCCACAACAGCTGAATTAAAATCAGGAATATAAGAGAAAGCATATTCTTTTTATATTAAAAAAACGTAAAAATTTGATGAGTGTGCGAGTGTACGATTTGTATATCCCAAATATAAAATATTCTAGTTGGTTCTGTTGTTTTTTTTTTTATTTTCCTCGTGCTTTACTGAATAAAAATCTTTAAAAATGCCTTGCCAGATGTTTCCTGCTAGATTGTAGAAGAAATTTACTTCTGGTCTTATGAAAAATCTCAAGTGAAAAAATAAAAATCCAAAGGAATCTCAACAGTAGCTTCGTCGGGAGTGAGAGTGAATCTAAATAACTGTTGTGCAACAATTCTAACCGTTAAGACACTCTTCAACACACGTATTTCGTCGCTTGTTTTGTATTGAATAATTTTTTTTAGCCAAAATTAAGTCCCCGTCAAATATGGACGACCTGAACCTTTTGTGCACGGAAAAGGTCCAGCTTAACGATACTGATGTCTTAATAAATAATTTTGAAAACAACGGTTATGCGACAACTACGGCTCCTGTGACGGGATCAGGCGGTGGGGGTGGTGGCACCACAGGAGCTGCTGCAGGTGGTGGCAATAATGACAGTAGTTATTATACAGCGGCTCATACAAACAGCCTGATTAGTAAGAATTTCGAACAAGTTAATACAGCTGTGGAAGATCCGGTATTTACAAGCGATCGCTGCCTTGAGAATGCGCTCAAGGCAGAGGATAAACATCCAATGAATTATTCGTACTTTAAAACGGTACAAAAGGATATAACACCACCCATGAGGAAAATTGTTGCTGAGTGGATGATGGAGGTAAGTGTTTATTTCCAAATAGAACGGTACTTGGGGGTCTTATATTTGTATATGTACCTGTGTGAGGGAGAGAAAGGATTGTCTTGTCATCAACAAGAAGCTTTTTTTTTGCTTTCGTTTTCTTGTTTTTTTTTTTTTTTTTTATTAGTATTTGCGGATTTTTATGGTGTTGGTGACGAGGAACCCGTTGCCAAATTTTAAATTTTCTAAAACGTCGCTTTATCAGAATTTTGTGGATATCTTGGGAAAAATGCAGTGATGGAATATTCACCTGACTGTTGCCGAAAGTGTCACGTGTCAAGAAATCGTTTTTTAAAAAACGATATTTTATGGATTTTGGGACAACTATCCTAATCTTTTGCAGGAAATTGTGGCTTTTTTACTTTCTTAGTCAATGAAAAATTGCATTCAACATAGCTTTTTTTATCTAGCCTATGTAAACGGTAATAACATTGGTTGATAAAATGAAAATGTTGAAAATTGCATATTTTTATAGTTCGATAGATTAGCTCGCGCTGAGCACGAATCCTAAAATTTGTCTGGCGCTCTCTTACCGGTGAGGCGTAACCCGACCACAAAGTCTTAAAAGGCCGTATAAAATGGTACCAACATTTCAGGAATAGAGCACATAAATTCTTAAATTATTCTTTAGTTGCAAAGATAAAAGATTTAACTAACAGATAGAAAATGCTTCGTTGAAATCGGCCATGCTCAACGTAGGCAAAAAGTGCAATTTTCGACATTTCCGGTAAAGTAAAATCTAGCCCATTATTTTAGTCATTCTTAAATTCCTGTGTTAAAACGTCCGCCTGTGTGTGTCCGTGATTATCTCCAAAACTGCTCAACCAATTTGAATATGGTTGTAATTGTTTTCTAAAGGGTTCTCTACAGAAAGTTTTAGCCTAAACTGATATGAATAACATTTTATCCTGGCATGTAACTGCTTAGATAGAGTACATCTCAACGATCCAGAAGACACATTGCCATAGGTTTACTAGGAGACGCAGCTCTTAGGCTAATACTGCCTCTAACGAGATGTTGTTGGCGATTCTCAGCAACAAAACATTCAGAAAGCACGAACATATCTTCCTTCAAAGACCAAAGCGATAACTCCCTGGTTCAACAAGAAGAACAGTTCGGGGCAGTTGTTCGTGGCCACAGCCCCTTCTCCACCCAAGGCACAGAAAGCTCCACCCTCTTTCAGGAACAACCACTGGTCTTCAGCTATAGGTTGTCTTACATCATGAGATAAGGATGAAATTGTCGTGTGGCAAATTCTCATAAAGTTATCTGGCTGACTATCTGATTTTGAATGTCTTAAAACTTAAAACACTTATAATATAGATCAATTCCTGTTCTAAGCCATATTTGATCAAGCTCAATTATCTTCAGAGTGTTGAGTCTTGGTACTATCCTGGTTATCTGGTTTGTTGCTGACTCACTCCAACTGCAGGTATAAATATTGTCACCGAAGAATCTCCTTATTTCCGCACAAACAAATAAGACAATGAACTACTCTTCGTATAGCAGCAATTTTATTTTCTATTAATGATATTATAAAAGGGTAAAAAAGGTTTTATGTTACTTTACAATGTTCCAACTTACATCCGTCTTAGGATTAACTAGCAGCAACAAAGAACAATAAAAAAACAGAATTTATTTAAATCCAAAACACAAACAGCGACTTTCTCTACTTTACAATGACGCAAAAGTGTAAAAAAAAGTGAATTTCAATTTCTACGTTAAACTGAGATACAAAACCTTTGAAAAAAAAACGAAATAGTGCTACCAAACTCAGAAAATAATAAACTTCGATGTCTCATGTTATCGATGCAATGAGTTGTCGAAGTATATGAAATGTGGCTCGATGACACTCCGGGGGCCGTCTGAACTCCAAATGTGAAGACTTTACATCCAGAACAGCGAGCCTTCCGACTGATCTCTTTTCCTTAATTGAGCCATTGGGTAATTGAACGTCCGCCATTCGCACAACTCCATCCGACCCAATTGGCAAGCTGAATAATATCTCATTAGGCTCCACAACAATAACTAAGTTGTCTACCTCTACTTCCCTTGTGTCTTTGTACCACTTTGATCGCCTCGTGATATCCGGTAGATACTCGGTGTACCAGCGTCTTGTTAGTTGAGCCATTAGGTGTTGAGATCGACGACTATAGAGTTTGCTAAGCATATCTCTCTCAGAGAAGGTTCCGGGGACCGTAATGTCTATCATCCTCTCCAAATAGCATTGAGTTCGGAGTTAGTGGTCTGGGGTCTTCGGGATCGACTGGAACGTGAGTGAGTGGTCGGCGATTTATTTGTCCTTGAGCTTCCATAAGAGCATTTCGCAGGACATCTTCGCTGGCGATCAATCCTCGGAGAACGAAGTCGACACTTCTCTTAATCGACTGGATGAGGCAATCCCAAGCTCCTCCCATCCACGGTGAATAAGCTGGAATGAATCGCCAAACAATTCTCTCGTACTTCGCAGAGAATCCACTAAGGGAAGTCTCCATCGCCTTGACATCCCTGTCCAACAGGTTCTTTGTACCGACGAAGTTGAGGCCATTGTCACTATACATGAACCGAGTGACAACACGGTTGATAACAAACCGCCGAACAGACATAGTACATTGGTCCAAGCTTAAATCGTTGAGTAGCTCAATCTGTACTGTTCGAAACGTCAGACAAGTAAAAATCAAGCCGTATCGCTTTACCGTGCCACGTCCAAACTTCACCAACAGAGGGCCGAAACAATCGACACCGACATGAGTGAAGGGTCTTGAATCAAAAGCCAAACGCGCCTCAGGAAGCTGACCCATCGGCGGCATAACAGGCCTGGCTCTAAGACGTTTGCACATGTTGCAATTAAACTTCACTCTTGCGACTGCTCCTCGTATGCTTATTACCCAAGCACGTTCACGAATGTCCGAGATTGTCGTAGCTGTTCCCATGTGAAGCCATTCCATTCGCTCTTAAGGATGTAACATCTGCTGGAAAAGCGTCAATTTAAATCTTGCGGAACAACCAACTTTCAGCACGACTGAACTCGTACGGCGAGATGAAAATTTCTCTCTCAACCGACTTTTTGCAAAGAATGTCCTTAAAGCGTAACAAAAGAGCCACTACTCGCACAGATGAGGACCATCTTGCTCTGAATTGTCGTAAACGCCGTACGAAATCTTATTTTGTTTCACATGAAACAAAAATTGTGTCTCCAAATCCTCGTTGACCGAATCAAGGAGAGTCTTACCTGGTTTGATGGGCCATTCACAAACGGGACGCCTGAGGAAATCCGGACCTCTAAACCATCTCGTCTCCTGGTTCCCCATTGATGCGTCGGTGGAACCGATGTAAAACCAATCACGAGGAGAAGTTCAGTCTAAGATTTCTCCAACACGGGTAGCAACGAATGATGGGAACTTTAATTTCGTTGAGTTAATCCAGGAAAGTACGGTTTTCGAATCGCATAGGAAACGCACTTCGTCAAACCGAATTGTATGAGATTCTTTGATAGTTGACGCCAATCGCACACCAAGAATTGCGGCCTGTAACTCCAAACGAGGTATTGATAATTGCTTTACAGGAGCCACCCTTGCCTTTGCCATGACTTGCGCAACTTCTAATTTATTGCAGCGCTCAAAGCGTAAATAACTCACAGCAGCAAAAGCACGATGCTCAGACGCATCGACAAAAATTATCAGGCTTACTTTAGAGTCATCAGGATTCCACGAGACATATCAGCGGGGAATTCTAACTTCTCGATGTTCTTGAGCTCCTTGATGAAGTTCAACCACTGTAGCCGCAACCCGGATGAAACCGGCTCGTCCCAGTCAAATCCTTCACGCCATACCTCCTGAAGCACTATGCGCCCTCGAATAATATAAAGAGATGATACCAAGTGGATCGAAAATCCTCATGATCGTTCTTAGCATCTATCGTTTAGTTATGGCAGCATCCGAAACGAACATCCCCTCTATAATCTCATCGTCCGAAAGCTTGTACGAGAAATAATCCGTTAATGGCTGCCAATACATGCCTAAAACCTTGGCGACAAAACTATCGCATTCGTTCGGATCAATGCTGACCAGCTCGGAGTTGACATGACTTTCTGGCATCTGCTTTAGAAGATCAGGGCTATTTGACTGAACACCGACGAGGTCGAAATTCATTGAGTGGCAGATGTGAATGGCATCTTGAGTTACAGCAACAGCAGAGTCAACCGTATCGTGACTGTTAAAATAATCGTCGACGTATGTTCGCTTTGCCAAGCCATCGGCTGCTTCCGGGCATTCAGCTCGGAACAGATTAGCGTGGTGATTTTTCATGAATTGCGACCAAGTAGGCGAACTTCATAACTTGCATGATATAGACTGTGGGTTTCCGGGAAATGTCACCATCACGCCATAGGATGCGTTGGCACTGCTGGTCTTCCTCCTTGATACGTATCCGATGGAACATCTCCCTGACGTATGCGTTCACAGCGTTCTCGAAATTTAAATATTCCAGCATGAAGTAGAACGAGGTTATCTGGACCGTTGAGCAAATGAGTGTTTAAAGAAACATCGTTGACTTTCGCAGCCACATTAGAAACACACCTGGGCTTAGACGGAACCTTGTTAGGATTTTCCACGATTAAGATCGGAGCATACCACACTCTTGGCCACTTTATTTTCAACTCATCTTCTGAAGCGATCCTGGCATAACCTTTAGATACTAACTCCCGCATGTGATTATTCTGCCACTCCAGTAGATGAGATTTCCTTTTCAAGGACTTCTCCAATCCAATAAGGCGTTTTTCAGCCATTGGGAAACTATCAGGAAGTTTAACATCATCGGCGCGCCAGAGAAGACCAATCTCGTACTGATTACCAACCAACTTTAAAGATCGCTCCATAATATCCATTGCTCTGGTGACTTCTCGATTGACTAAGTCACCCTTGGAAGGCATGACACCAAACTCTTCCGTGGTAAAATGACGCTTGACGAGCTCATGTAATTCATCTTCCTTCTTAAAAGCGTCGTGGAACATAAACTTCATGGAAGGCCTGGATGCCTGATGGACGCAAGTTATATTTAGTCAGGGTTATCGTGAATAAATTTTCCTCCGGAATTTTCCCACCAAACAAAAACTAAGTTTCTTCAGAAAAGAGGAAATAATTCCGCGGAAAGAAATACGTTTCATGAATGACAATTCAGGAGAATTTCCAACGCAATCGCGATATTTAATTTTTCCCCGATGAATTTTGTCTCTATTTTTGAAGGTACCTAATTTTTGTTGGGGGGAAATTCCGAGGGTAAATTTATTCGCGATAATCCTGAGTGTTTGAGCTATCAAACACCATACACAATCCAGCCAAGCAATGTTTTCAAGGCGTAAGGCTCTTCATCACTGCCATGACGCTGCCCGTGACCCAACAGGAACTTCGCTTGATCCAGTCCAAGAAAAATCTTGGACTTAGCGTCCACGAGATCTTTAAGTGGGAGGCCTCTAAGATGAGGATACAAAGATTTCAGCTGAGCAATATCAGTCCACTGGATGGATAGCCCCAAATCCTTGACAGTGTAGACATCCTTCAAGACATACTGCTTACGTCTCTTAACACCAGACACAGTTAAAGATGTTCGGATAGAGTCCTCTTGACGAGTAACCCCTTTTGTCCACTGAAGAGTGAGTTCTTCTGGCTTCCCCTCTAGCCCAAGCTCGTTGAAAAGATCCTCTTCGAGCATCGTCAGCGACGAACCGGAAAGGCAAATGTATCCACGAAATTCTTCTCACTTCCATAAATCCGAATCGGGACAACCTTAAACATTACAGCGAGGTTAGTGCGGACATGGGACGAATGCACATGCGTTTGAGGAACGAACTGAGCTGCTGTTGGGTTCAACATAGGATTACTACTGGTAGAAGACTGATGTAGGCGAACCCCACAGGAGGATCAGTAGAAATGCGGTGAAGTGGAAGGGTTGTGATCCCTTGTTTTCGGATCATAACCTCGCTGATAAAAAGGAAGAAGAAGAAGACTGATGCAGCAACGGATGGTGGCGCCCACTACATCCACTGGTCCCACATGTTCTTTTCCTGGAGCATGTTCGCCAATCGTGTTTCGACGGATCCAGACAAGAGAAGCAAACTGATTTTTCCTTCGCATACGCGAGTCTTTGCTCCGCTTTCATCGCCTTGAACTCGCCACACTGACTCAATGGATGTTGTTTATAATTACGCTTTCCGCACGAAGCTACTAGCACAGCTGACGAGACTGGTTGATGTGTCAGCGTTCGCGACGACTTAGGGAATTTTTTTTTTTAATTGTCAACCGGCCCTACAGGCTTCATCAGCTCAGGTGGCAAGTCAATCACCTTCTCCATCAGGAACTCCGCAAAATGCTTAAAATTGGCATTTGGAATAGCAGCTTTCCTTTTCTGCCACTCTTGATATAGCCCAGCACCTAGCTTGGAAGCAAGACTCGTCATCACGTATCCATTGGTGAGATCCTCTTCCCTTTTCATCGATTTTATGTCGGCGACGAAACCATTTACCTTTACTGCCCATAGACAAAGCTTTGGATCGGATTTTGACATTAGCTTTGGAATATTTAGCAACTCTGTTGTCAAATCATGAACGAGTACGTCGTAGCGCCCAAACACGATACGTAGCAAGTCCATAATTGCATCCGCATCTGAGGAATATTTCAAGCGATCGCTCATAAGCTGATACGCTTCACCTATCAACGCTTTTCGCAGATGAGCTACGTTCTCCTTGTTGTTGCGTCTTCCCTCGATCGTAGTAGACTTTTAGACTTCTTCAAAATATGGCCATTCTCGCTTATTGTCACCAGAGAAAATCGGCAACTCTTGAACATTGCTGCGGTTAAGGATCGTGAGCAAATTAGCCATGTCTATCTCCCGAATCGAAGAATCGCGGCTGCTATCACGACGTTCAGTTTTCTCGCGAATAGGTGTGGATTCACGAACAGGAACCGAACTATTCAACAGCGACCGATGATTGGCTTGAATTGCTTTTATTATTTCTAACTTCTCATCAGATTTGACAACAGCTGCACTTTTGGAAGTACCAGTAGCAACAACTTCCGTCTGTTCTTTCACCGATTTGGACAACTTTAGCCGCATCTCTTCAAGTTCAATCCGCAATGCTGCAAGCTCCTTATCGCGGTGGGTTACTGAAGCCTGTGCTACTGCAGCTGCTTCTACCAAAAAGTCTATCTGGCCCCCAACTTCAATTACTGAGCCTGCTGGTTGAGAAGCTTCCTTAGCCGCATGCCCAGGCTCTGCATCTTCTTCTTCCGTGAGTTCACAGTCCTTCTCTTCACAAAACCATGGCGTGATGGAATCGTAGAGGTTGGGATCAAAGCCATGACAAGTGTAGTGCCACCAACGCTTGCACTTATCGCATGTAGTCATCATCCACCTTACTGCAACTCGAGGACTTGCAGCTACATATGTCCTGATTCCATCATGCTGAGAGCTGGTTACTTTATTACTATGAATAAATAATCAATTACCGCAAAATTACGTTGCAGATCAACGTCTGGGATAAAATAAAATTCTGTTGCTGACTCAATCCAACTGCAGGTATAAATATTGCCACCGAAAAATCTCCTTATTTCCGCACAAACAAATAAGACGATGAACTACTCTTCGTATAGCAGCAATTTTATTTTCTATTAATGATATTATAAAAGGGTAAAAAAGGTTTTATGTTACTTTACAATGTTCCAACTTACATCCGTCTTAGGATTAACTAGCAGCAACAAAGAACAAAAGATGACATGGTTATTTATCTTAACTACCACGCTTACTTTACGTCATGGCGAAAGCTTAATATGCTTTTTTTTTTCTATAAATTTAGTTGAAATGGAAAAAAGTGATAACAGCATGTGTGTAGATTTCATTGTGATTAATCTTTTTATGCATAAGATGATATCTAAGCCCACTTTTTGCGGGCGTTTCGTAAAAAATATAAAAAAGTTTGAAAAGATGGGTCATCTTAACCCTCGTGTCAATACGAAATTAATACACGGTTGGTCAGCGCAACGGGTACCCCCCTACATTTTGTATAAGCTGCGACAAAAAGAGGAAGAGTTATGAAGATAAAGTAATGGAAATATAGTCAATATTAAATTCAACTCAGTTCAGAAGCTTTATTTTGAAAATTACGGATAATGTTTAATTTATACACTGTACAGAATTTTTTATGCATTTTTTGAGCAAGAATGACATTTATTGATAATTGTACTATGCTGGTCGCAAATAGGCTTTTCACAAAAGCTGCAGCATCTGAGCAGACATGGCATGCTTTCACCAAGCAAAGCTTCAATGCCATTTTTTGTGTGGAAGTTGCGACATACAAGGGGATTTTGGATCTTTCCTGAAAGCACAACTGCTTTCCCAACTCTTGCTGGAATTTTCGGGGGTTATCCTTTCTCATTGCGGCTTTCTTGTTCCTCACTATAAAGAACGTAGGCTGCCAATCCACAAACGACGAGTATATTATTAAACATGGCAACTGGCCATCGTTTAGTAGCTCGTTTTGTAGCAAAATGACTAACCATTTTGTCCATTACATCCACACCATCATGTCCATTACAAGCACAGTAATACTAATATTTATGCTAAAACATGTTCAAGCACAAAAAAACATATACAAATCGGTACAATATATTATAAATAGGGGTACCTGGGTGTACTTTGCATATACATACATAACTCTGTATTAGATTTGAAAAACGAATTTTACAAAATTAACAGATCGGATTTATTTCAAATGGAGTAGGTACAACCATTCGAAGCAGAATTAAATATCAGGAAGGTACTGAAAATATCATTATGGGGTCCTATGGGCGAAATAAATTTTTTCTTGGTTCAACAATCAAATGGATACATGGGTACCCTCGCATTGATACGAAGGTTAAGGTAATATAAAGGGTGTTTTATGTTTCCTTAAATAGAACCTACGAACTGTCAAACTGAGCTGTTATTCTGGTCACTATTTTTGGCATTTATGCTCGGTATAGTCTAGTAAATCATCATGAATAGACTCACGCTTGAACAACTCTACCAAATTAACTAAATTAATTTACTTTAAAAATGGGCTTTCTTTTTTTATGGCGCATATAATAGTCCATCCAGTAAGCCATTCGTTGAACTTTCGATAGATAGGAATGTGCAAACTGAAAAGAATACCGCCCGCCTTTATAAACGACATGCTGCAAGAACACATAAATTTATCGATTCGATGTCGCGGTCGCAGCAATTGAGGTTCGTCCGGCCACTACGTGGAGAATTTTGAGATCTGGGTCTACGACCGTACAAGATCCAGCATGGTGCCATCATCGGACTTTATTTCTCAAAAAATAAGGCCGAAGCTCGCGTTACGGTCAATGAAGATCGTTACCGAACCATGATCAATGAATATGTCTGAAAATATGGATGACATCGATCCGTTCGAGATGTGATTTCAACATGATGACGCATCGACCGAAATTATCGGATTGAACTCACAATTTGGCGATAAGTTGATTTCGAGAAACGATACTGTCAATTGCATTCAGAGATCGCGCGATCTTACACATTTTGAGTATTTCTTTTAGGGAGTAGGTGAAATCGCTGGTTAATGCTGATAAACCAGCAACAGGTGTCAAACCTTGGAAGCCAACATTGTTCGTGTTATAGTGATACATGAGTACGGCCACTATTGCTCGAAAATGTGACCAAAAATTAGGCGGACAGAATACGCTCTGGGAATAATAGCGGCGGATAATGAAAGATTTTTGATTAAAAGTACATTTTTTGTTAATATTTTTAGATTCCAATATCGACGAGGTTATGCTCCCTTTGTGCACTGTTATTATGGGTAGTTGGTGTTTTTTTTTTTTTTTTTATTGCCATTTGTGATAAGTAAGACTTGCGTGTTCTTTGAAGATCCAGTAAATGCTTTAAAATCATGATCATGATCTGTAAAAAAAAAAACCTTAACATATTGTTTTTCACCGCGATAAAGCAAAAGTGTGGCTGACATATCGAAAGAAATTGAAGATTATACCTACAGTAGCTCAAAGTTAAAATGGAACAACCTGTATTTAAAACTTTAATTGGCGACGGTTTAGTAAACGAATGTTATTCTAATAAAAAAACATATCTGTGTCATTGGTTTATATCTTGACTATGAAAAAATTTAAATCGGCCATATTTTAGATAATTATTTTAACGCTCAGGAAAAATTTATAATTCACTCTCCAAAAATCGACGACAAAGATAAAATAGAACACACCCAGGATTGTTATTTCGCTTTTGATTCAACTGCATCTTATTTCACATTCGAGTTGTACGTAATCAGGGAAATCCCCCTATAACAATTTGAGTTTAATTTTTGGTTTCTAAAGTACTTAAAGGGAGATACTTATCAATATGGCACCTAAAGGTCCTCAAACTTCAGTAGAGTTACGAAAACTTATAATTTCTCATTCCAAAAATGGTAAAACTGTGCGGGATATAGCAAGTATTGTTGATAAGCCACCAACAACAGTATTTAACATCATAAAACGTTATAAAAATACTACGGACTATTAAAATAAGCCAAAACCAAGCGCACGAAAAATATTTACCGATTCCGATGAACGCTGGATTGTTCGTAAAGTGTAACAAAACCCCCATATTAGTGCTCCAAAGCTTGCTGCAGAAGTCGAGAACTACCTTGGAAAAAAAGTCAACCCAGAAACGGTAAGAATTGTACTGCGGAAGCATGAACTTCATGGAAGAGTAGCAAGAAGAAAGCCTCTTGTGAGCAAGATCAATCGAAAAAAGAGGCAAGAATTCGCAAAACAATATGGTGACAAAGACTTTTCATTCTGGGAGCAGGTTTTATTTATTGACGAAAGCAAATTTAATGTTTTCCGATCAGATGGTAGATCGTATGTGTGGAGGAGAAGTAACGAAGCACTAAAAGAAAAAAATACCAACAGTGAAGCACGGTGGAGGGTCTGTGATGGTTTGGGGTGCTATGTCGGCTGCAGGCCCCGGTAACCTTCACATAATTGAAGGTATTATGGACCAAACAGTTTACCTCAATATTTTGAAGTCCAACGCCAAAGATAGTGCTCGGAAATTAGGAATTGAAAGAAATTTTTACTTTTACGAGGACAATGATCCTAAGCATAAGGCTTATAACGTAAGAAACTGGCTTCTCTACCATTATCCTCACGTCTTGGAAACACCGCCTCAGTCTCCCGACCTAAACGTAATTGAGCATTTATGGAGCTACCTAGAAGAAAAGTTAAAAAAATATTCGATATCTAATCGAAATGACCTTAAAATGGCATTAGTCAAAGAATGGAGCAGTATTGAACCTTCCTATTGCCGAAAACTTGTTGAATCCATGCCAAGTCGTTTAGTAGCAGTAAAAAAGCAGAAAGGATTACCCACCAAGTATTAGTTTGCGAGAATATATTTGCGAGAATATATTTGTTATATTTATTATTTTTATTGAATGTGACATTGTGTTCCATTATTACTTTGAGTTTGTTTTTTGTTCTTATAATCAAATTGTTTATTTTTTTAAACTAAAACCCCAACTTGAATTCTTGTGTTTATTTATTCGATATGTTAATTAATAAAGTTTTTCAAAATTAACTTCAGAAATTTATTCTATTACATTTGGACATTACAATTGCTACTTCATTCCTTTTCTTTAAGTGTGTTCCATTTTTACTTTGAGTTACTGTACCTACCTACGTGATGTGTATGGAAATCCATTTTCCTTCATACATATGGAGGTATACTCCTATTTTTCCAGTTCCATTTTCCTATCGAAGAAATTCAATCATTAAAACACATACCTATTGTTTATTTGATTTAAATTGATCAGGAAATGCGTAAGGCTGGCAGCCTTCCTAACAATTCAAAGTTAAGCAGCCATGCTAACACCGAGTCTTCACGAGACATATTTATTTCAGACTTCATGTCAGAAATTTTAATTTTTTATTTGTTGGGCAAATTTTGTCAAGACATTTCTTTTTCAACCATATCTCGTAAGTAAGCAACGACCAACTCTTGCCTTGACACCGAGTCTCCACGAAACATATTTATTTCAGGCTTAGTGTCAGGCACCAATAACCCATGTTTTCTTCGTTGTAAAGCTCAAATTCACAGTCCCGGTTAAATTTATTTCAGGGTTTATGTCCACAGAGATGGCAAGAAATAAAAGCAGAAATTGATTTCATGAATCGAATTACTCGTATTTCAAGAAATTTACGATCTCCATTGGAAATTTTAATTGCTTGACAAATTTTTTGCAATGAATTATTGCCAGTGGAGACCAGGGGTAACGGAACGGGAACGTAATCTTAATTTTTATATTCATGCACTTCTCACCTTTATTATTCTTTTTTCATCAATATTAACATTTTGCTGGCACTTTGTAACAATATTTCTTTTTTTTTACCTAAAAAGTGTTTTGCAGCTTCTGGCTTGCTAATTTCAAATATACATAATTGGTCACATTAAGTTTTTAATTACTTTAGGTACATATATGTATATTTATATCCTTCTTTCTCCACACGATTATCTCACAAACTAAGCACCTCTCGCAGAAAGTATTGAATGTTCTGAAAACCGTTGTTATTTTCAATAAGTACATGTGTATGTAATCATGATATCTTTCAAATTGAAAGCACGGGGAGTTCCCCTATTTTGAACCAATAGTAAAGCTTTTTGCTCAAAGCTCAACCTTTTGTTATGAAATTCCGCAATGTGCTTATTCCTGAAAGGGTGCCTGTTGGCAGTCACTTTAATTAAGTAAAAGCTTGACAGGTGCTGTAACTGTATCTTAGAAGGTCTTGCAATAATTCACTGCTTGTAGATATATATACATAGATATACGAGTAAGTGTTAATGAGGTGCAAGTGAACTGCTCTGTTTTTGCCCCCAAAACTAATGCTCTAGTCGATGATATACACGTTCTAGAGCGTTCCTCCAGTCCAGCTGCTTTGATGAACGGGAGTATCTTAAGTGGACCCAGCGAAGGCGGAGATATGCACCTAGGCGATGTATTCTTTTGTGGATCAGTGCTTCGCATTCCATAAGAAGGTGCTCTGGTATTTCTTCGAAGTTCCTGCGGAATCTGCAGTGTCCGTTTCCTATTTCTAGTTTTCTAAGGTGCTCCTTGTGTCTGCAGTGACCCGTGAACATGCCCGTCAAGATGCGAAGGCGATTCTTGTTAACTCTTAGGCAGATTCTGCTTCTTTTCTGGTTGTATTTCCCCAAAAGTTCTTTTGTCTGTCTTAATTGGGGAATATAATCCCAATGGGTCAAACACCATTTGTTCTCTTCCGCTTTTCTTAATTCTTCCCGTATTTTGTGGGGTCTTATTCCACAAAAGGGTTCTGGTCCATGGAACGTCGTGTCTGATCTATATATTGCTAGCTCATCAGCTGCTTCGTTCCCCTCCACTCCTACATCTCTTTGTACCAGTAGAGAGTTATTTTATTTTCCTCTTCCAGTCTGTTGATCCTGGTCAGGCATTCCCATACCAGTTTGGATCTGATCTCCTCGTACGAGTTCAGTGCTTTGATAGCGGCTTGGCTCCCTGACAGTATTGCAATGTCCTGCATCTGATATTTCCTGTCTAGGTTGAGTTGCGCACATCTTTTGATAGCGTAAACTTTTGCTTGAAATATTCTGCGAAATATTCTCCTGCCCAGTGCCAGTAGATGTTTCCGATCCGTCTGTGTACCATTTAATTGTGTTGTTTGAATTGGCACCTACTTATCGGACTTACTGCTCCAATCTCTTTTGTTGCTCAGCTTTTAGTAAAATTTACTTTCAAAGCAGTATTTCTTGACCATATCGTCTCTGGACCAGTCCAGAGCGGCACCGATTTGGATAGGGTTTCTCGTTCTTTGTTTGCGATGCATGCTCATTTCCCGATGCCCACTTTGCTTACGGATTTCCTCGTCGTGCTTAACCTTGATCTGTTAACCCATGCTACTGCACCGTAAGTGATGATGTGTCTTACTATCATCATGTACATCCACCACAGTGTGGCTAGGCTGCATCCCCAGGTTTTTCCTGAAATCTTCCTGTACACCATAAGTGGGCTTTGGTTACCACCGCTTCTACATGTTCTCTCCAAAGAAGTTAGCTGTCTAGTGTTATACCTAGATACTTGACCTGCTTCTGTGGATCGACCCTGATCCCTTCCATTAGGATAGGTTGCATACGCTTAGCTTTCTTTTCTTGGTGAAGGGTATCACAGCGGTTTTGGTAGGATTCACTCTAAGTCCTACTGTCTCATACCAGTTCTGTTTAATTCTTAAACCCCTTTTCTTTTGCGATAATGAAAATATCATCGGCGTGCCCTTGACACTTAATGCCGACATCTGTCAATGTGTGCAGTAGTTTATCTACTACTAGGCTCCACCCCTCCTTGTGGGCAGCGTCTAGTGGTGCTTATTGTGATGATTTTTTGTCCCACCTTTGTCTCAGCAGTCCTAGTTCTCGCATCTCACACATCCAATTACTTGCAGTTTGGTTATATTTCGAAACCTCTCCTAATTGCTTCATGGGAGGTGTTGTCGAAGGCTCCTTCGATGTCTAGAAAAGCGCATATTGCAATTTTCTTGCTCTCTAATGCATCCTGAACTCAACTTGTCAGCTGGTAGAGCGCAGTTTCGGTGTATCGTCCTGCTCTTTAGGCATGTTGATTGTGGTGGAGAGGTATTCTTTCCAGCACAGTCATCCTTAGGTGATTGTCTATGACCTTTTCTAGCGTCTTTAGCATGAATGAGGTCAGGCTGATGGGTCTAAAGGATTTCGGTGAAGTCTTGTATCTTTTACCCACTTTCGGGATACATATAACTTTTGCTCTTTCCAGATTCTTGTTATATGCCCAACTGCTATGTTGCTTCTCATTAGGCTTAGGAGGTGTGGCATTCTGATTTATTGGCCTTTTTGTAATAGGGTTATTTGAGAGAAAAGTTCTTCGAGCGAACTTTGGTGCCGTCTGCATCGATGGCGAGTGGAGGAGAAGGTACAATGCCGAACTAGAGGGTCTATGCAAGGACATCGACTTAGCCACATACAACGACTACGATGGCTGGGTCATGTAGAGTGGATGGAGCCGAACGTTCCGGCCAAGAAAATTCTCGAATTCACCCCGAATGGATATCACAGTAGAGGACGACCTCGCGATAGGTGGCGCAAATAAGTGGAGACGGACCTCAACCAACCGTGCGCAACTGGAGGCAACTGGCTCGTAACCGGACTGTCTGGAGAGGTTTGTTGGTTGAAGCGCATGTTCATCCCGTAGCGTCACATAATGCATTTTGTAATAGGGCATGGAATATACTGTTCACTCTCGGTTGAAAAGTGTTTAGAGCCCAGCTTAGCCTTTGTTCCGTGGAGATGTTTCTTGCCATCGCCCAGTCTTCTCTCCTGGGCCTTTTATACCTTTTCAAGTGTGAAAGTGTGTTTCGAATAGTAGAAAGGCCCTCTGCCTTTCATCTTTGGTGTAGCTGGCATCTTGCTTTTTTAGTGAACATGGCACGGCTGCTTTTTCCTTAGCCAAGACCTTACTTAATCTGCCCATTGCAGGGGTTGACGCTATGTTCTCACAGAATGCTCTGAAGCTATTTCGTTTAGCTTTCCTAATTTCCAAGTTGCACCTTGTATGTTGCTCAGTGTATGTTTGCCAGTCTCCGTCACGTTTTGCTTTGTTAAAGAGCTTGCGCACCTTTGTGCATAAGTCGGCCAGCATTTTGCCGACTAATTTGCTTACTAATTCGTAGCTAATTCGCTACTTTAGGATTTGGTTCCTTAACATTGCGTTATTGTTTTAACCTATGTAGCTCTTGAAGTGAAAAGTAGTTCATCATAAGCACACATACACAAATCCGTCCATTGCACTTATGCAGCTCTTCCTTTCGTAAAACTCACGACGTTCATTCTTACATATAGCTCCTTTAGCACTGCAGTTATATATTCTCCTTCTTTGAAATAGTTGAAATAATTCAAGGTAAGACTTCTCACCGCATCGCACAAAGTGCATAGTGCGTATCCTTTTTTTCTTCTATTGATTTGCATGGAATTTAAACCCTAGGACTGTGGGTGCACGACTTCTTCTTTTCTTTTATTACACTCCTCTGCCTCTATTACGTAAGTCCTGTTATTCAGGTCGACGCTCGGTACATTATAATCAACCATGGAGAGTATAATAGCTTGTATCTACAATACTTATCAAAGGCGAGACAATCACCCTGATTGTCGTTTTATTAATAGCTTCGATCTGCTGACCATTAAACATTTCTAAGCAATTTGCTTGTCGTGTAGAATACTATTACAACTCTTTCACAGTGAAAAAGTTGTGAAAATGGATTCGTGCTATATCTGAAAAATAAAATGACAATCGTCGGAAAACGACAAATGCCAACGGCAATCAGGTTGAGTGTCCCGGATCTATGTTCCTTAAGAATCTTGACTATCCATTACATAACATCATACTCTACCAAGCTCTGCAGTATTCTTCAAGTTCCAGTTGCTAATCATAAAATCAGTAAAAAAAAATCTATATTCTCCACAAGTTTGCGTTTAGGAGGAGAAACGTTGTTGCCAGCACTTCCAAAGGTTATCAAGTATAATGTTATAAAGGGAAATTATATTTGCTTGCCATTTCATTGCTTGTTCATAATGTTTATAATTTCATTTCATAATTTATTTCATTGAGGAAATTATGTGGAATTCCACTTCAGTACATGAAAAGAATATCTAGAAACGGAAGTTTGCCACTATCGAAAATATCCGCTGGCTGTGTTAAGCTAGTCGCCCACACATTTTTATGCGTTTAATTAAGCAAACCTCTATCGAGTGTATATAGATTCACTGAGGTAAACCCTTATCCTTATGGTTTAATTAAATCGAAATACTATATAATGTGATGTATGCAATTGTAATAAGATAAACCACAGCCAGTAGTTAATTAGTAAGTACCCACCACATAATGATAGTTATATTTATATGTTTCCCAGAAGCATATGATTCTCGGATGAAAAAAAAAACTAAGCTTAATGACACCCACGGCGCCGCCAACCAGTTTATTACACCGCCTTGGGACGTAATTTCCCTCATGGTGGTGTGCATTCATTTATTTTAAACACTTTTATGCCACGAATAGACTCTTCTATCTGCAGCTCAAAGCACCTCATCTATTTGCTTATTATTATAAGAATCCAAAGTGTACATTATAAACATACTTCGATACTTCTAAATCACGATAAATGTACAAAATAACAAATGACGATTGCAATCAATTGACGTGGCTACCTTGCCAGGTGATTTCAGTGACTGGTATTTTTTTTGTTAGCAACATTCTTGGAATCACCTGATGACAAAGTCGTTAGGTTTATATTATGTAATGTTGTCGATTTGGAAAGATATTTGCATTCTTTGGCAGTGATTTTCTAAGTTTAACTTTTGTTTTTATTCTGGACAAATACATTTTTGGAGTCACAAGCTAGGCATGCTTAAATATTTAAAATTTTGTGCACTTTTACTTATATAGATTATGTAGGTACATTCCACAATTTGTATATCGAAGAAAAATCAAATTGGAAAGGTATAATAAGATAAATAAAACTTATACTTTTACCTGGACACCAATACACCGATAGCATCTGCAACTTTTCACTAAGCATTTTGCAATACTTTAGTAAGTTAGGCAAAATGTTTTGAAACAGCAAAAAGATAAAAATATATAAAGGATTTTCAAGAAAAATGAAAGGACTTTCAAAGTGCTAAGTGAAAGTTGCAAAATTGTTTAGTGGAATGGTGCTCTGGTTCAGACTTTGAAGCTTTCTTAAGTACTTTAGCCATTTATAAAAATTATACATACTTCTGTGATTTCAAAATTAATTGGAAATCCAGCTCAACGTTTCGGAGGTAGTATAGTTTTTCAATAATTAGATGTGCATGTGAAGACGTAGTTTATTCGAGCTCCTTCCTAACTACCCATATTTACGTGGGTGGATTGAAAAGATCGATGCCTATCATGGCAATAGTTTTAATTCTAAATCCCCCCTTTTATTTCTCAACATTCGAAGAGCGACTGTAAAGTTTCATTCTTGCGTTGTAGAGGAAAACATCAAAACAATCTGTGATGAGTTCCGAAACTGCTTTCAGTTGTGCCAAAACGCAATCTACTGAGATATCTCGCGTGTGTTTGGAGCTGTTTCAAACTGATCCCGAGGACTTTTTGCCCGGATTTTTAATGAAATCAGATACCTTTGTTCACTACTATACTCTTTGGGACCAAACAGCAGTCAAAAGAGTGGATACTATCTGGTACACCAGCCCCGAAGAAAGATGAAGTTAAATTATTGGCGGATAAGGTAATGGCATCGGTTTTTTCAGACTCAAAGGGAATCATCATGGTTGATTATCTTGTCGAGGATCAAACACCTAACTCCAATTACTACTGTGGTCTTCTGGGGTGCGAGAGGAAATAAAGAAAAAGCGTCCAGATATGTTCAGTACAAAAATTTGGTTTCACCAGAACAATGCATTTCCACACACATCCTATCGAATTGCTGCCGTATCCTACCTATTCGCCTGATTTTAAAAATAAAGAATACAACTTTCAGAGATAATTCAACGTTAACAATGTTTTCGAGGCCTTGATCCTCTTCTGGACGTTTTAAGATTATAATTCCAAGAGCAGAATTCGAAAACGTTTTTTTTGGTTACATGGTTTATAACTTAAAAATTGCAAAAATAGATATGCGTTCCAAGAGTCGTTATTCGATTTTATCCAGGGATGTTATCAACTGTTTTAAAACAAAAATAATTATTGCCACTCTTCTGCACCACACACATGAAAAATAGTACCTCATACTTTATCTTTGACGTATTATTATTATTATTTTTGATAAGTACCACAAAGATTACATTTAATCTTTTGCTCTTTACTGCACATACTACTTTCCAAAATCAAAACCTTATCATCTCACTTAGATGAAGCTTCCACAAAATCGCTCAAAAACCTATGATCTTCTACCAATAAAACTGCTACTGCTGGTTTTTCTGGTAATCTCTTGAAATGTCAATCAAAAAATATACTACCACCGTCCTCTGAATAAATTAGGTTAATTCGCGTTCTATCCGTTTCTTTGGGTGGAAACAAAAAAATCGAAAACTCACCTCTATGATGTAAAAAAAATGTTGAGATAAAAAAAAAAAAAATGTAGTGATACAATTTATTTTTATTCTTTGACATTCTTCCAGTTTGCAATTCAATTAAATGGCTTCTAGGTTGATTAAAAATTGGTGATAGTCTTTTTGACAAATCAGACAGATCTGACAGATAAGATCAACAACCACATAAGTGATTGAAAAGTAAAAAAAACCACCTCACATACCTTACCTGTGAAAACATGTGATTGGTGACGTTCATACAGATTACACTAACACATACATGTATGATATATCGTTTTGCATAATAATTCGATAAAGAATCTGTCAAAAATACAAAACCACTTTTGAAAGGTTCTATAGAATTTTTATTCTTGATTTCTCCACAAATTGCTTTGGTATATCCGACTAATTAAAAACACTGATTAATAAATAATAGAAATTAATTATAAAAAAAAGCTTTTGTCTTCATTTTAAGCGTCTTTTACATACTGTCCGGTCGTACCCCTAAGGGCATTATCATCCCTATCATAATTAATTAATTGTCTAAAAAAAAAAAAAAAAACTAACTCATTAGCTTAAGAGAAATTCAAAAATTCCATGTTTTATACCACAAGCTTAGCAACATTGTACATATGTATATCATTAAATAACAGAATTTATTAGTTTTATTTGCCGTTGTTTGCTTTACCTGTTTTCGTCTGTTAGAATGTGCTAGAAATTGCAATAACTATAAATCGCTTAACAGCTGATACATAGATTCCTATCTATGTAGCCTTTCACTATCAGTGACACCAATTGCGTTAAGAGTCTCAATGCCCTGATAAGGCACTAAATGTTGGATTTAATTTTCAAGTACATCGAGACTGTATATAAATACTTAGTTGCTTGATTGAACTTTTTTAATAGATGAGGGAGAGAGCATAAAGTAATACCCTTGATTATAATGTTACAATCGTTTCCTTGTATTTTCGCTGAGTTGATAATTTTTGATAAGTTTCCAAAAGTGGCGCCTCACCTTTGACAAAATATTTGCAACATTGTATCTAATCTTTAATATTAGTTAAGAGTTTAATTGATTTGTTTAGTGATTTCAGTAAAATTATTTTTTTGTTTCTGAATTTGCCAGAAAATGTTAAAAGGAACTGTATTTACTTAAGTTGTGGTGTTTTGCAATGCAATTTAGATAAATTTGGTTAGTACACTTATTTAGATGCATTCCATACATACATACATAATTGGCGCAACAGCTCATCAAGGGCGTAGGCCTAGGTTTTTGCAACAACTCGTGTTGTCTGCGTACTCTCGGAAGTTTGTCAAACATTCGCGAGAGGTTGGACCGTGATAAAACTTTTTTTTTTGTTTTCTGGGATTCGAACATTGAACCTCATGCACAGTGGTCCGACACACTAACCACTGCGCCACGGTGCCCACATTTAGATGCATTAGTTTTATTTATTTAACGAATTCGCTTCACTTATTGACTTTAAGCCACTCTGGCTTTGATGTCTCACACGCTTTCTATTAATTTCGTAAATATCTATTCTACAAACTATACCTAGCGAAAATGTGTAGGTTACAGCGAAAATTGTCGATAATTCGCTTTTTTTTTTATAGGTTCTTTGTATCGTATCTGCGAAAAATGTCAAAAAGTACACGTTGCCATTTTTATTACTCATCACCTGTTTGAGAGATTGTGGACCACATTCCCGGAATTGTGAATACGTTTCACCGTATGTATTTTCTTCAACATTTATTAAACCTGGCGAAATTTCGTGACTGAATTTATATACCTAGTTAAGTCATAAATACTGGTACACTGTTAAAAGTGTCCATTATAACATTGATCTGGAACACATGCATTCAATATTAACCGTTATGTAATAGGTGACATATATGTTAAGTTACTGCGCAAACAATTTTCCACATGCGTTATTTACAAACAGGGACTGGGACGACATCCAAAATCGTATCGTGGTAATTCGCCTTCAAAAGGGTAAAATGGAAAAAATTGGAGGAGACTGAATGAATGTCTCGCATTGTTAAATACTAAAAGTACTAAAAGACGTACTAAAGACACACTAGCCACTTACTTACAGCCAAATACAACAAAAACGGAAGGTAGGATCAAAAGCCCTACACACACCATCGATACGCGCAAAATACTCACAGGAGAGTTTTGTTCGCCGATGAAAAAAGGATCACTGATTCATTCAATAAGCAATAATGTTAAAGTGTATGCTCGGTCATCAAAAGAAGAGTCAGAACTCATTCCAAGAGTCGAGCGGGCCATCATCCCGCATCTGTGATGGATTGGTGGGGGATCAGCTATAACGGCGTGACGCATCTTCATTTCTGCGAAAAGGAAGTTAAAACATCAGCAAAAGTTTATTATACAGATGTTCTGAAAGGCGTTGTGAAGGCTATTATCCAAACGTTGTTTTCAAACAAGCAGTGGGCTTTCCAACAAGGCAAAAACAACACAACAGTGGCTAGAAAACAGTGCACCGGACTTCATATCAAGAGACGATTGGCCGGCTGGTAGTCCAGATCTCAATCCTTTGAATTATAATCAGTGATCTGCCTTTGAGGGCATGGCTTGCTCAATTCGATATCCATATATTGAATCTTTAAAACGCGCACTTATCCGTGCAGTGGACAACTTTTGCAGGCATAAGGTGTGTGATGCGATCGACGAAAATCGAATTGTAGATCGAATCAATTCACCAGTATACTGATTGAAAATGAATACGGATTGTTGTAGTACATCTATTGCGACCGCAATACTATGGCAATATAGACGAAATTGCTAGATACATTTGATGAAACCAAGAAAGCTAATTGAGGATCGTGCCTTTTAAGATTCATGTAGAATAGGGTCACCGATAACCTATTTCCCAATAAGAAATTAAAAAAATTAAAAACAGTGAACTGCCGTACCTAGAAACATAAAATACTTTTCCTCCTTCTGTTGCATATCATACTGGACAGCTATGCACATGTGAACAGTACGGAACAATTAATCCCACCAATATAAAAAGGGTAATAATAATAAAGTCGTTAAAATGCTACCATTCATTAAAGCTTCCTTAAATGGTTCAAAGTTTATTTATCATGTATCCGGTTAGGAGTGTCTCCACGAACGACCCGCGCACATTCAATACGAATAACAGCGCGACTTAAAGATACAAAAGCGTAATGTTGTAATGTGGCATATTGATTTGATTTCTGTTTGTGTTAGTAAAATTTTAATGAAGTACATCAGTGTTCCCATTGGTTGATTGTCTTTGACAATGTTTTACTTTCTCCTGCAACCTGGGATCGTTATAATAATTCCATTAACGTCAATCCAAATCACATCTTGGAGACCCCTAAGTCCTGACCCATTTAGAAGTTTTTTTTTTTGTTTTTTGTTGAATCTTTGCATTCTTATTGCTTGAGAAGTACTCTGAATTGCTAAGTGAAATGTTGAAGCGTATAATAGTTTGGTGCAAAGGAACTAGATTTCAGGACGAATGATAAGCGAGAGGAGACGGAATTTTGAAAAACTTTAAAGTGTACTTTTGATTACCACCAAATCATTTCACTCCTAGAATTGTAGAAAGAATTTTGTCTGTCACACAATTAGAATTGCTGCCTTAAAGGAACAAAGTGTTCGACCATTGTGTGAGATTCATTGGTGCTTTAGAGGTATCTAAATTGTATAATCACTCGATATACATATATTCACAGATCATCCAAATCAATAAGAGTTAGCTTGCTGATAACGCAATACATAATTGTACGACGCAAGTTGAAAAGGACAGGCAGAGACAGAAAGATTGGTGTAGTGGTTTGAAATTTAGGTGATATTAGGTTCCAGAAAAACTCCGGAGGTGGCGTCCAGATAACTGGGAAGAATTGTTTTATCCTTGCTTATGATTCAGAGTGTCATTCACATCAAAGAGTACGAACAATTTTTGCAGCCATATGACCAACCTAATGCCCAGTAGTGTTGACATAGATTTTGCAATTGATTGGATTGGGTTTATGTATTTCACGTGAAATAACTAAATGTTTCCTGACATCAAGCCTTGAACCATGGACCACTAGCGTGGCAATCAATAAAGTTACCACTGCACCATCGCCACCAAGTGACGATTTTGTGTACCAGCAAATTGGCGACTACACATGTTACTCTACCGATTATAAAATGGTTTGTAAGCTGTGGGTTCCATCAACCGAAATGGTTCGCCGCTTTGGCATCCGAAAGCATGTACATGCAGGAGTTGCTAGGGTAAGCAATTATTAATACTGCCAGTTTAACTGGCTTATTGCACTTTATACGAGTATGTACATCTGCTGAAAACGAGCTGTTCAATTTTTTTTTTAAAAAAAGCGTTGCTAAATTACCGAAACTACTGGATGCATCCTCTGCTCAAAGGTTGTTCTTAAATTATGCTAAGATTGCAATTCTGACACTTTCACTCTTGATTAAGTATCATAAGGCTGATATACAAAAATATCAGTTATTACAGTTTTTCGCACTCAGATCTTAAGACTCATTGTCAGGATTTCCTTTCTTGTTTCTTAACCGCAAGTATGCAAAAGATATCACCCACCACACTCTAGCAATTTCCCCGGTTCATTCATTCATCCCATGATTACAAGTTACGTAATTTTGCTGGTCTTTGATACCAATTCTCTCCATGACCATGAAATTCAAGGTCACGCCAGATAAGCGCATAAGGCCAATGGGAAATCCGTAACAGAAATGATTATAAAGTGACCAGCTTCCTGAACAATATGTTTTTTTCTTTCACGTGTTCTATCCGAACCATCATCATTTTCATTTCATAAATTACTCATCGTTTTGTATCTACGCGTATCTTCACGGATTCCATACAAAAATAATATTCATTTATACAGATTTTTTTCTTAACAAAATTCCGCCCTCGCAAAACTTGCCAAAAATAAACTACACCACGGGCTTGGAGAAGCTTACAAAAAATGGCCTAATAAATGAGAAAAAAAAAAAAGATTCTGCGATAAAATATTCGCACGGCTCTCTCGTGCGTTCTTTGGAATGAGAACAAAGTCTAAGAGGAATGGTGATAAAGTCGAAGGGGATAAATGTACAGTATAGTTTTAACTATTTTACTTCTTTTCAAGTGACAATCACTTCCGTGTTTGGCTGACAACCCTGGAGGTGAAGAGGATACTTTAGTCAGACAAGTGCGAGACACGCTTTTTTGGATACGTAATTATTAGAATAAACATTTCAAGTGCGAGTATGCTCCACTTTAAGTGCGTACATCAATGCAAAACTTATTGTTAATAGCATAGTTGGCGCCCAACGAATTGCATTCTTTTAAAGTGACTATGTGTCTATAAGAGTATCATGGACATTTCTGATGGCAATCATGCGAATTTAGAACTTTATACATCGTATTATTTGGGTAGTCTGGCGCTTCTTGTGAGCCAAAGCACTTGGGTCTTACTGAGTTTAATTCGCACAATATTGTCGTCGTTGCTCATGTGCTATTCTTGCCACGACATGCGTAATGGATAATTCATTATTTGCGTACATGTTCGATACACATAGTTTAGTTTGTGCGATGTAATCGTCATGGCTACGTCCCAGATTGGTAGTCTTGGACCATGCCTCGGCCTTGTGCTTTTTGGCTTACAGTTATATATGATATATTGCTTTTCTTCAACACATTTTGCAACATATACTGGTAAAATGTGTCCATGGCGTACAGCAGAACGTCATTCTTGACGTATATATCTTCGAAGTAGGTACTAGTATGTAAGTTACCTGGGATTAAACACAGATTCTACGAATTATACTCTTGCTGGAAACTACTGACAATTTCGTTCGGCAAAATAATCCTAATTCAACGGAAAAATTCAATTTAACGATTGTGGATTCTACCGGTCCAATTGTTCGGTGCCGAGTTCTGAACAGAAGCAGAAAAGATACTAAACTCTGAAGAACTGTTCCGGACATTTTGTTTCTTGTGTGAGTAGGGTGGATAGAAGAGCAGCTTGCTAGACATCGGTGGGTATAAAATGCTTTCAGGCAGAGAGTAGGTTCAGTAACTCAGTACTAAGGTCTACCTACTCGTATGGTTCAAATGCACTGGGCCTTAAGTTGTTTCAACAGAAACTTCACCTGACTTGGTGCCGATCTTATATTAAAACCATGCAACTTGTCTTCTGTTCTTAGAAACAATACTTGACTTACTTATACTTCAAGTTTTGTCAAAAGTGGGCTTAGCAGTGAGAATAAAACTGAGAAAAATCCAAGAAAATTGCTGCTAAAGACGATCTATATCAAAAAGATGAGTGGAAGAATTGTAAGCAATTAAGAGGTGTGCAATAAAGTCCAGGATAGTGTATTGTTTGGAATAAATGCATATTTTTTTTTATTTTTTTTTACATTGCCCAAGCGAAACGTTGTAACGCAGGATTTGCCTGTGCTCCGTCGCGCTCAACTTCCATTTGGTTAAGTCTAAGAATGCTTTTAGTAGTAGAGCCCCGCGTGTAGAAACCTAGCTAGCCTCTGTATCTATTTTCTTTCTAAATAGCTTTCGTTTATTGCAATTGTTTACATTGAAAGCGTACCTGTAGTACCTATACATATATGTATCTCTCCTCCACAAATATTTTAGGTAACCACTCCTCTTATTTTGTTAAAAGCCCCTTTGAAGTCAAATTGCATCCGATTCCATCCAATGCAATCTTCTCCTATAACCAACTTCTTGTCAGATACCTGACATATAACCTAGATTACATTTCGAGCTCTCCTTTTAACAATATGTTGCAATACTGTGTATGTAATTAAAACATATTTCATGGCAATTATAAACAGTGCTCCCCAAAAAAGTGAACCTTTACCACTGCATTCTGTGTCAAACTCATTAAAACCACTTCCACACAGTTTTTCCCTCCCTCTCTGTCCTTCAATTGTCGCTTTTGTTCTGTTCTCTACATCCAAAACAATAACACATTACAGAAGGAAAAACGAAAATGAAAACCTCTCATACAAAAAAAAAAAAAAAAATACCACGCCGCCATCTGCAAGACGAAGACCAATAAAAAAAACGAAAAATAAAAACAGAATAACAACAACAAAGGAAGAAATAATCGTCATAACAATGATGGCTTAAAAAGCTGCTTGAGACACGACCAACGACGCGACCAACCGATCCTAACCAAAAACGGCAGATGTAAAACATACTAAAACCGTCATTGTCGTCGTCGTCTCCAATGGACAGACCACCATCATGCCCAGAAGTACGCTATACAAGCAACTAAGTCAGCAAGAAACATTTTTTTTTGTTGCTTAGTCGAATTGACGCACATGTCGTCTCGTATTCGTTGGACCAAGTTCAAAATATCCTTGGAGTTGTTTTGAAACAAAAATTCTTCAAAGAAATAGCACTCTCTCCAGCTCACTCAGGTTGTATGTGAAATTTTTGCCGATTACGTGTTGCTGGCTGCGTTACGCCTCACAATACGAGTCCAAGAAGCAGTCTCCGACCCTTATGTTGCAGCTGCCGTTGTATATTGCCGAATTATCAAAAAGAAAACATACTCGTACACCAAAGAACCCAAGAAGGAAACAGAGAAACACGAAAAAAAGTAAAGAAAATTCACAAATTGATCCTGAAGGAGAGAAGGAGATGCTTGTACACCTTTTATTCGCAGGTAAAGGTGCAATCAGGGGTAGTTCTACCTATTTAAACAAACTCTTACACCTACCTAGGGGAAGAGTCAGTTAATTTTTTTTGTTGTTGCTTTCTCTGCTTCTCCAGTTCATTACAAAGACGACAGACAGAGACGAATGAAGGAAAAACCCTGTTGCGCTCGATGTGAACCACTAGGGGTAGCTATATCTCTACCCTAGGTGTAATTTTCTTGTTTATTGTCTGTAAAAGGGAGAAAATTAAATTCAACTAACAATGAGGGCTGGGATGAAGGACACTTTATTTCTTGTAAGGCATTCCGATAGAAAAGGGTTTGTGTTGACTTTGTTTAGGCATATGTTGCATGCTTTTGCACCTATGTATGTGTTGCAGAAGCCCAGGGGTAGTACTTTGGGAGTAAAAAGACGTTGGAAATTTGAATTTTTGCTTACTTCTCGAATCAGACATGAAGCTTCGAAAATAGGCGGGTGATTTCAAATGTTGGGACAGTCAGTAGGAAGTGCTTGATCGTGAACAAGATTACCAATCAATCAGGATTCCATTCCATCACACAATTGCGGGAAAAAGTGGACCGACAACTCTTAGTGGTAGATAACAACAGATGGAAACTAAGAAACTCGGGCTGGATTTGAACCAGCAATCGCTTGCAAAGAGGCAGGGATAACTATCTGCGATGGTTGATGCCGTTAAAAAGAGCCCCATGAGGATACACGTCACGTTTTTTTTGTTGCAGATCAAGCCTCCCTCACTTAAGAAACAATCTATACTACGTTACTACTTCCGTGATATTGAAGAACTATCTGATACGTATGTAACTCCTCTATTTGACCCAAAGTACATGGCTGTCACATGGAGAGGGACCAAGGAACAGCTCAAATATTCGCGTTTCATCCACCCATTTACAGTATACCTATAGAAGTGATTTTAGTTCCAGTACCGTATAAAGATGTAAGAAGGCATTGTAGAGTGCGTTGTGTTTGGAGTAATCATATAAACTGCCTTGCTGAACATGCCAAGGAAGCAGCGAGTAGAATCGTCCACCAAATACCTAATAGGTGGCCACATCCTAATTTGTCAATATCTAGTGAGGGGTTTAAAAAGTTCTCTACTGGTTTCGGATGAAGAACAGCTAAAGAAAGGGAAAGAGAATTTTGTCAACGTTCTAAGCCACATTATGGAGAGGGAGATCAGTCAGGATCAGAATGAGCTATCCGATGTTTGTCCTAAACTTTTACGTGATAATATTTGCTTACTAAATCATAAAATAAGGGACGTGCATCAAATGATCACTGGCTTGGTGAGAGTTGTGCTACAACCAATTGACGAAGTAGTGAAATTTTAACTTCACATTTTCATGCAACAGTTTGGCATGTGTAGTATAATTTCTGCACTTACACCAACATTTTTGAGAAGTCACATGACTTTCACTGCCTCATATATGTATAAACTAGGGATTGGTTTATTGGTACAGTACTTTGACAATACTACTCATCATTTTTACAAGAACTCTACAAGTGTTTGTAAATCGCTGATTGAAAAATTCGGGCTCACCCGTAGCTCATTCGAATAGCTATATAAGAGAACAGGCCACGAACGTATAAATACGATTATACAGAAGCGAAAGAGACAATGTATTGGTCACAGCGTCCGAAGCCAGGCTATGCACTGGAACCCGTTAATCCAAGACGGGGAAGAGCGGGTCGCTCCAAAAAACATGGGGATACATGACTAACACTTAAGGGGATACAGGATCTATGCAAAGTAAGATATTAACAGATTCAAAAATATATCGAGCGGATAAGTGTAGGAAATGCAATTGATTGCAAATTTTTTGGATCACTCCCAACTACCTAACCTAACTTGTATTGTGTCCTTTTTGGTAAACGTCAGGGTTGTTCTGGTTTAAGGTTTCTCGACTAGCTGATATGCTCCCGGATAGCTTACTCTGTTCTCTTCGCAGCTCATATTGGTTGATGTCTCTGCCTGTATTGCGAAGGCCAACCTACCGAACTCATTGGTACCATTTACTCGGCTCGGAGAATAGGTTAACATTGCTGCATAAAACGTTTAATAGTTTCGCGTTTGACTAAGACCTGAACTCCGTCTGAATTAATATGCTGGAAAAAGGGGTTCGAACCCCTGATGTTCACAACAGCAATTAAGCAATTTACAACCTACGCAAAATATATCGCCTGCGGTTATTTGACATGCCAGCCCTTCATTTAAAAATGATTGCCATTGATCCCTTTGACAATTTATCAACCATTCCCAATCTTCCTTTCGATCCTATCATAACCGCAAATTATGAAATGGTTGCGAAACATATGTCGTCGAACCGTCAAAACCACAACAAGTCTACAAATGTCACTTTGAGAGTGAGAGCCATCCCTGCCATGTTCCAATGGTTTTCCACTTCCACGAAAGAAGAAACCTCAATGCACCTGGTCCTAACCTATTCATGAAACTATTCGTGTCACCAGTTTGGTGGCAGGAGAATACAACATAACAAAGACAACCTCTGTGTCACTCGAACAAAGCAGTTAAATGCGCGCATCTTAACCCTAAATACCGGCTAATTGCTTGCATTTAAAGGTGCCGGAGTCAAATTCGTTAGACGTCAGCACTCAAACATCCACGGCAAGCTTTTTGTAACCTCTTTCTCGTGAACTATGCTTTCAGTTTTTTTTTCTCATTTTTTTATGACCATTTTCACTTTTGTTTTGTTACGAGGAAAAGTTACCCACAAAAAAAGGCCAAGTTCAATGTCTCGACGGTCGTCGTCGTGGTTGGTCAAAGAGAGAAATGAAAAACGAAGCTTTGTTGAAGAAAAATATGCTTCTTCAAGCGAAACTATATGCCGCACACGTTTTTGACAGTTTCGAGTTTGGGAATATCGAAAATTCGAACTCGATGAACTTTACACCGGTATGCGGTGTCGATTGTGCCAATGACATTAAAAGTAATAACTTTTATTTTTGCTTTATATTTGTTTTTCATTTCTTGTTTATTTACTTAGTCTTCTTTATTCTTCATTTGTTGATGTGTCATGGTTTGAAGTATTATGATGGGCTGCAGGCATGTGTGACATTTTTATTACGTCGTTAAAAAAAATTCTTGGAGTTTCGAACCTTTTTTCTTTTGTGTCGAAGAAGGTTTCATGTTTTTTAATTGCATAGGAATGATTTTGAATATAATTTTCAATTCACTTGAAAGTATTGGACAAAATTCTCTCGGGGTGGGCGGACAAAAATAGACCAAAGCCAGGCAGAACAGACAGTTTGTTGTTATTATACACCCGTGAGATATAATTTCGTTACGAAAATGCAATTAGTCGAGGCCGAGATAGATTGTAAGAGTGGGAGTGAAACAGTGAGTCAGGATGAAATTGAAAACAATCCACACTTCAGTTTGCAGAAAATCAGAAAATCATTTCTAACAAAAGGCGCAACACGCCCCCAAAGGTGGTGGGGGATTGTAATCATTTAATTTAAATCGAATATTCCCAACCTTATTCACGCAATTTGCAAAATAATGTTTATTTTGATTTTGCACTACTATTAAGTGGAGTGTTTATAAACATTTTCTATTCGATTTGTTTATAAACACTATGTATATCACTGGCGCAGTTCCTTTACTTCTAGAATCGATTGGTAATTCGTAGAAGTCCTTGATTTAGATATATGTATAAGTCTTGAGAATGGAATTTGTCGCGTGTTCCCATCAGCGATTCATTCATGAAATATATCCAGTCAATTAGGCGTGATAGTTGAATTCTTGTAAAACTATAGAAATATGAGAACGATTTTGTCGTTCACAAGAGTCTAAACCGTTCATATGTCGATGTAAAAAAAACACCAATACTTGACCGCAAGTCATTTTTTCTCTTAAGCTACGATTCTACTGTTTGACACAATGTCAAACGTTTGACGCTTGTGGATGTCAAACGGGTTTACTCAGTGTAGTTGTCAAATTTGCTGTGTCAAACGTTTGCCTATCGGCTGTTTGTTAGTGTTTGATAGTAAATGGCAATTTCATAGTGTAAGCAGGCGGATAGATGTGACTGTTTCAAAACGATGAACAACATTTGACATCGTTTGACATTTTACGAAAAACAAACAAGTGTCAAATAAATCAAACGATGGTTTTAAACTAGCAACGTTTTCGGGTCAAGCGCAAGTTGGCTAGCCTCCGGTTTATTTCACTTTGGTCGTCACTGCTCAGTTCTCTTTTAACATACGAGTACATAGTATGATACATGTTATTCCGAATACCATGCCTGACATGCCCGTAAAAGTTCATCCCAACAGAATAAGCAGTTTTTGAGTGAAAGAGCTACAAACAAACAAACACAAAAACTTTCCCTTTTTGTAGTAAAAAAAGCATATATCCGTACAAGGTAGCAATGATGCGGTGGGCAGTGTGTTTGCTCGTTATGTGCATGTTCAACCCTCAGCGTGGAACAGCAACTAACGGCATAAAAAGGGGAACAAATAATACCAATGTTTCTGAAATCAACGGAAGGTTCGTGTCCGGTAGTACAATGGACCTTAGGGCTCTTAGGTGATCTGTAGGTGATCACAGCCTTCGGGTGTCGGGCAAACTACCTCTGCCTTATTGCCTGTCCATAAGATCTAGAGGCAAGATCTTGAAGAAGGTCTAGGCCAACAAGCAAAAGCTGTTGTCCAAATATTAGCTTCCAAGAGGATACTACTCGTAATAATCGATTTAAATATAACTTTTCTTAATAGGCTTTACTTTTATCTTTGACAAATAACTGTATAAAAGCTTGTTAAGTTCAATCCTACTCCAAACTTACTTACTTAGGTGGCGCTACAGTTCGGGGTGAACCTGGGCCTCAACCAACAAGCCTCTCCATTTAGCTCGGTCTTTAGCTAATTGCCTCCAGTTGCGCACTCCAAGTTGGTCGAGGTCCCCTTGAACTTGTGCGCGCCACCTACGGCGATGATTCCCTCTACTGCGTCGTCCCTCCGGGTTAGATTCGAAGACTCTGCGGGCCGGAGCGTTGGTGTCCATTCGCTCTACATGTCCTAGCCATCTCAGACGTCCAATACGCAGTTTTTTTGACTAGGTCGATGTCGCTGTACAGCTCGTATAGTTCGTGATTGAATCTTCTCCTCCAAAACCCGTCAACACAAACGGGACCGAAAATCTTACGAAGAATTTTTCTCTCGAAGCGACCAAGGATATCTTCATTCTCTTTTAATAAAGTCCATGTTTCAGCGCCGTAAAGCAGGACTGGGATGATCAAGGTCTTATATAGAGTCTCCTTAGTTGTTCGAGATAGGGCTTTACTGTTGAATTGCCTTATTGATTTCTACGCTGATTTTGTTAGTAGAATTTATAGCAGAGCCAAGGTAGACAAAGTCCCTTACTACCTCGAAGTTATAGCTGCCCACGGTGACGTTTTGTCCATTTCGTCGGTGTTGGTTTTCCCTTCTAGTTGACAGCATATACTTGGTTTTGCCCTCGTTTATCGCTAAACCCATTTTGGCCGCTTCCGCCTCAATGCTTGCAAAAGCACCGGTGACAGCCCGCTGAGATCTTCCGATAATGTCTATATCGTCGGCGTATGCAAGCAGTTGTACAGACTTGTAATAGATTGTGCCTCCGGTGTTGGCTTGTGAGTTCCGCACAATCCGTTCAAGTACAATATTGAAGAAGTCACATGACAGCGCGTCACCTTGTCTAAAGCCTTTTTTGACATCAAAGGTCTCGGTGAGGTCATTACCGACCTTGATGGAGCAGCGAGCGTTCTCCATCGTCAGCCTGCACAGACGGACAAGTTTGGCAGGGATGTCAAAACTAGACATGGCTCTATAAAGCTCTTCTCTATAGATGCTGTCATAGGCGGCCTTGAAATCGATAAAGACATGGTGAGTATCGATTTGGAATTCTTGGGTTTTCTCCAGGATCTGCCGAAGTGTGAAGATTTGATCGATGGTGGACTTTCCTGGCCTGAAACCGCACTGATAGGGTCCAATCAGGCTGTTGATAAAGGGTTTCAGGCGTTCACACAATATCGCAGAAAAGATCTTGTATGCGATGTTGAGGAGACTGATGCCTCTATAATTGGCGCAGTTGAGGGGGTCTCCTTTCTTGTGGATCGGGCAAACGATGCTGAGATTCCATTCATCAGGCATACACTCGTCTGACCAAATATTAGAAATGAGTTGGTGTATGCACTCTACCAATTCATCCCCAGCTGCCTTGAAAAGTTCGGCCGGTAAGCCGTCAGGTCCAGCAGCCTTGTTGGATTTTAGCTTGGATATTGCTATCCTCACTTCGTTTTGGTCAGGTGGACGGAAATTTTGACTATCATCGTCTATGTTGAATGGTTCATTCTGCCTGACAGCGGGATGTTGGTCTTCGTCGCCGTTATACAGTCTGCAGAAGTAGTTTTTCCATATTCTCAGCACCGACTGTGATTCTACTACGAGGTTTCCATTTTCATCTCTACAGGTTTCTGTACGGGTATTACTTCTCTGACACGTTTTACCTTTTGGTAAAACTTCCGTACATTGTTCCTGGAGTATAGACTCTCGATATACTCAAACGCGCGCTTCTCATGCTCTTTCTTCTTCTTTTGGAGAAGCCGATGTTCTTCCCGTCCCTTTTGCTCGTAGAGCTCACGAGCAGCTCTCGTCTTCCTTTGCAGCGCCGCCTTGTATGCCTCTTGTTTTGCTGCATGCACTCGCCGGCATTCTTCGTCAAACCAGGGGTTTCGCGGTGGTGGTCGAGCGAGACCCAGCACATCAGTCGCGGCGTTTCTGATGGCATGTTGGCAGCGTTGCCACTGGTCTTCGGTACTTGATGCTGGCGGCATAGGGGTGATTGAGAGATTTCGGGATACGCGTTCAGCGAAGAGTCTCTACTCCAAACTCCTACTCCTATTTTCCGAAAGCAGCTCCAGTATTTCGGTTAAATGCGTTCCATGCGCTATATCTAACGAATCTATAATCATTGACAGTTGTTGGTGCCCAACTTTACAAGTTTTTGAGCTCAGTCACTTATTTTAAACGATAAAATTATCTAAGATTGATTTATCGCAAGGTCAGGCTCTCACGTACCATGAACTATTCCCTAGATGATGATTCTCGACATTTCTGTCCACCTGACCAAAGCGAAGTGAGGATAGCAATATTCAAGCTGAAATCCAACAAGGCTGCCGGACCTGACGGCTTACCGGTCGACCTTTTTTCAAGGCATTTAGTGATGAATTGGTAGAGAGCGTACACCAACTGATCTTTAAGATTTGTTCAGACGAGTGTATGTCTGATGAATGGAATCACAGCATCGTTTGCCCGATCCACAAGAAAGGAGACCCCCTCAACTGCGCCAATTATAGAGTCATCAGTCTCCTCAACTTTGCATACAAGATCTTTTCTGCGATATTGTGTGAACGCCTGAAACTTTTTATCAACAGCTTGATTGGCCCCTATCAGTGCGGTTTCAGCCTAGGAAAGTCCACCATCGATCAAATCTTCACACTTCGACAGATCATGGAGAAAACCAAAGAAGTCCAAATCGACACTCATCGTCTCTTTATCGATTTCAAGGCCACCTAATACAGCATCTATAGAGAAGAGCTATATAGAACCATATCTACTTTTGACATCACTGCCAAACTTGTCCGACTTTGCAGGATGATGATGGAGAACGCTCGCTGCTCCATCAAGGTTATAAATGACCTCACCGAAACCTTTGTTGTCAAAAACGGTTTTAGATAAAATGACGCGCTGTCATGTGACTTCTTTAATGTCGTTCTTGAACGGATTGTGCGGAACCTAAAAGTCAACACCGGAGGCACACTCTATCAAAAGTCTGTACAACTGCTCGCATACGCCGACGGTATTGATATTATTAAAATAAATCAGCGGGCTGTCACCGGTGCGTTTGCAAGCATTGAAGCAGAAGCAGCCAAAATGAGTTTAGCGATAAACGAATTGGACAGAGCGTCACAGTGGGCACCTATTTACAACTTCGAGGTAGTAAGGGTACTAGTTTGTCTACCTTGGCTTTGATATAAATTCTGAAAACGAGACCAGCACAGAAATCAAGCAAAGAATAACTTGCCAATCGCTGTTTTTTAGACTAATAAGGCAATGCAACAGTAAAGCCTTATCTCGAACAACTAAGAAGACTATATAAGAGATGGCTAGGATATGTAGAGCGAATGGACACCAATGCTCCGGCCCGCAGAATCTTCGAATCTTTGAGGGACGACGCAGTAGGTGGAGCGCACAAATTCAAGGGGACCTCAACCAATTTGCAGTGTGCAACTGAAGGCAATTGCGAAATACCGAGCAAAAGGAGAGGTTTGTTGGTTGAGGCCCAGGTTCACCGCGTACAGTAGCGCCACCTAAGTAAGTAAGTAAGCTTCTCACGTACAAAACATCTGGATTATTTGTCCTCCCCGTGGTCCATACCAGATAGGTCTAAAGTGTATATGTAGATAACGATTCATTGAGAAAAGGGCCAGTATTACATACTAAGCCAGAAACACGAATCCATCGCTTACGACAGAGGGCTACTTCACGTATCATATTATAGGCAGGAGGTCGTTCGAGAGTTAAAGAGCATTTATGACGAAATTTGATCTTTCAAGTTCAAAACCTAGGGATTATAAATCGGCGACATACAGACGTTCCGACATAGCTTTATCGACTTGGGGCTAGTTCATATACATTTGTGTGTATTCTAATAACTAAATCTTATACTTTTTTTTTTAAATCGAATGTATTACGAGTACTATTGTTTTTTTTTTTTTTCTCTCTTTTCAGGTAAGTCGCGAATGAATAGTTTGCACAGTTCATATCGGGTAAACGAAAACGCTGGCAAAATGTTGATTCCCCATTATATCCTCGATTTCAATGATGGACGCATAGTTTGATCTTATAGGTATCCAAGTGTACCCTCCACTAGAATTAAGCTCTTCTCCATGCTTATGTTAAGTCGCCTTATACCCGCGATTAATAGGATAAATATGTATGATCTTTTTTTAATCAGTATTACACGGTTTACCCACGCTTTAGAACACCAGTTAAACTCTGTTAAATACGTTTTTGCAATTCTTTCTTGCGTACTTACACTGTATGGAGTTAATATCACTTACCTCTAAGGTGTTTAGAAGCCCCAACAAAAAGCTGGAACTGGGTTCTTACCCAATCACGTCAATTGTGACTATGCCCTTAACCTCAGAACAAAACAAATACAAAAATACAACAAACTAATAGCCAAATCGTAAACTGACTGCCACATATGAAAATTGCCCTAGATAAGAGTTCATTGCTCTCCGGGCAACTTCCCAGGCATAAAATATATCTCAATTAATTAACGTTCTTTATCGCTGAACTTTTAGTTTAAAAATACTCTTTTAAGAAACATTTGTTGCTAACCTGTGTAGAATCTACATACTTCCTGTTCATCGCCATTATTCCTAGACTCAGGAAAAGGAATACACTCAGCTGTATATTCTCTTACAACAGAATGTTTATCTCCATTAAATTGCAAATTTATTTCGTAGATGAAACATTTCTGACGTCTATAAAGCCGTCTTTCGAGTAACTTTCAGCAGACAATTTAGGACGCGACACTTGAGATACTAACAGAGAAAATTCAATTTTTTCCTCTTTTGGATCATATCCAAATGACTATACCACAGCAAGAAAAAAAAAAAAACTAAATTTTGCAAAATTATATTATATCAACGAAAAATCAGCAAACAAGAAAAAATCTGAAACGGAAATTTTAATGTAATAAAAAGTAATTAACGACAAAAAAAGATATTAAATGTTACATAGGCTGGAATGAGGTTGGCATCACTCTTTCATACAAAAAAGGAAAACAAACTTTAACGCTCTTGGTAAAAATAAACTACAATAGAATTTATAAGACAATATTTTTTACTGCTATGGATAAGTCACCTTCCCCATTGCACCAAACAATTTCGCAAGTTTTCGCTTAACATTTTGCAAATTGATTTGGGGATTCCTTGGAAACGTATTTACTATTTGGTAGAGCGTGTAATTTGCAAAAGTACTTAGAAAAAGGTTCGGTGTAAGAGGATAGTGGTGAAAGAACTGCATTCTGAGTCGGAAGGTAGACTTCTGAAGTCTCAGAGTTTGTTAATCCTCTAAGATGAGAAAGAAACTATATCAATATGTGGAATCGTTTTACTTACGAAATTCTCCAACTTTTACATTTTACGGTCGCTCTACAGTCATGTACTTGTAGTTCTTTTCTATCGTTTTATTGAATGTTACCACACATTTCCATACCATTCTCATTAGGTTGCAGTAATCTCTTGTCTTTCTTTCGTGAGAAGACTAGACCTGGAGCCTTAAACATAATGTGCTTTGATTTTTTATGGACCCAGTCATTAGCTGGTTCAGAAGGCTTCAGTCCAAGCTCATTTTGAACATTCTCAACCGTAGCTTTATTTGAGGACTACGAGTAAAATTAGACAAAACTATGGAAAAGCAGGCTGCCAGAAGTTAAATCAGTTCAGTTCATATCCTAGATATAAGAAAACAACCCTTCAGTGTTGTGGCCAAGCACAAAAGAGCAATTTCATTACTTTCGAACCTGACATGAAAATAAATAACATCACTAATTTTACTGTTCTTTTCTAGAAAAAGATCTTACTGTTCTTTTCTACAAAAAGATCACTACTGGCAGTTTTTTTTAAAGTCTCGTTGACACCTAAACTCCTGCATAATACTTTTGAACTTATTGCATATTCAGACCTCATAGTCATTCCATGTTGCCCTTTTTTCTTTTTTTTTTTTCAAATCACAAATGTTGTTAGTAAAAATGATTCACACCATAGTTTCGAAAGATTTTTTTTTTTTCCTGAGGATAGGTGAAAATCTTCAACAAGACACTATGAGGATCGACAGCGCGTGCTCATAGTAGTGTGGGGTTTTTACTCACTAAAAAACCTCCCTTCAGAACAGACTTGTTTTTCGAAAGATGGTGTTTTCTAAACTAAAATAAAGCACATTCGTTTTCTTTATCTATTCTTCTAAAATATATAGGTTCCTCCTCTTGTACATTCGCAAAGGAAGACAAATAACTCTTTACCGTTCTTTTCAAGGAACATTATAGCTTTTGCTCTTATCTATTCAGGAGGTAACTTTGAATAACTACTCTTTTCGTGGCTCTTTTTAGCTTTTCAGTTCAGAGAACATTTCCAAACTCCTGCTCTTTTTTTCCTTTCCGAGCCTTTTACCCCCTAATTATATGTAAAACTCATTGTTAATGCCAAAATTCACATGCTGATAGTTAAGACCATCGGTTTCGGCTTTTACAAGGTCATTGGAACACTTTCACTGATTCTGCTTAGGTTGTGAATTTCTTTTTCATATTTTCTCATCTCATCGTTTGCCTACTGATCTAGGAAATATTCCCAAACTCATTAAGCAGTCAACCATAATCCATTAAAAGTTCAACTACTGCTCTTATGTTTATAACTCCTTAATCTAGAAAGGCCAATTCATGGGTTCAACTGTCCGCCAAGTGTGGACTTTACACCCTTCTGTTTATCTATTGTCTCGTTGGTTTTTTTTTTTTTTTTTATCCTCGTGTCGCAATTCAATCCGACTTCATTCATAAAATTCCATTTCAGTCATGCGTTGTCCACCCTATAGGAACGAATGATTTTTTTGTGTGTATCTCATCAAGAATTTGATGAAGCAATTAAGCCTTTTTGACAAAACACAATTCTGCTTCTAAGAATTCTGTCTCCAATGATACACTGCGATACACAATCTGTATCTATTGCTCTAGCATCACCAGTTTTAGTTTCAATCTTTTTACACGACAAATATAGCAATACAATCCTGTGATCACGAAATTATATCCCAATTAGTATCTTACTGATTTTTTCTTGGTGCAAACATGCATTTTCATGTATCTGGTGCAAAATAACATCCCCTTGGAACATGATTTCATTTCATCCAATTTAGGAATTTCATTCATCCGTAATAAACACCTGATATCATCATTTCAACCACACCTTAACCGCAGATTCATGGTTTGTTATACACAAATGCATTTGATGACAACACATTCCTTTGGTGGTTAGTATCTCATTACAAAAGGAATTCCTTGCGAAGCTAGAGAGCCTAATTTCATTCAGAGATTCAAACGGGGCAGGGGGTCTCCAGAAACGATGGAATTTATGGTGAAGGGTTTCTTCCTCTCCTTTGAACGAATTCACATGGACGGGCAAGAAGTATTTCAAAATTCCAAAGTGAATAAAAATAAATTCGGGAAAGCAACCAAGATGTTTTTTTGCGATGCGAAATGTGAAGATAAAACCGGAATATTGCCAAGTTGCCAAATTTCTTCTTCTAAATAACAAAAAAAAAAAAAACTAAAAAGATGTTATACTTCTTTCTGTATCTGTATACACGTATCTCTTAGGTATACCAACACACAGATTTTTCGCAAATGTAGAACCATTCTCTTTAAAAAAAAAATCGTATTAAAAAAAGAAAAAGAATGAGAATCACTATCTCACAAAATGCTGAAAAAAAAAATCGTATTTCGTTACCTACCTACACACATTCACTTTTCAAACGAACAAATATCCCAAAAGATAGATAGATAGAAGGTGCAAACAAAATTTAAAGGAAGATATTTTAAAATTCAATACACACAACAGATTCTCAATTGTACTTCGATAAGTCGCGCTGCTTCTTATTGCCTTTTGCCAAAAATCTCAGGTCTAATTCTGATTGTTAGTAACTTCAATTTTTTTCTTGCTTCTTTCCCTCCAACCGGTAACATGCCGCAAAGAGTTATGGGAACACCCCGAGGAGAATAGCTGAAGAAACAAAAAACTAACACAAAAAAAAAAGAGGAAGAGTTCGATGAATTTTTAATTGTATCTCAATGTCATTCGGAGTATCTTGAAGAATTTTAAACTGTTTAGTACGAGTAGATTTAAACAAGTTTCTAAACCTTTGGCTGGAGTATGTTATAACGTCATTCTTTTTATATGTCCGATAGTATGTCTGTTTTCTTATCCAATAGATGATAAGATAGTTTATTGTGGTAACTATTAGATTGCTTTTTGTAGGTTGTGTCGATAAACGAAAAAAAAAAACAAAAACTCCCCACGCTAAATCAGCTGATTAAACGTTGATGAGATGACATAGGAATTAGAAACATGTGTGTACACATATGTTAGCAGTTTTTCTATAAGTATATTCTACGCATAGATAACAGTGGGCGACATTTTTATAGTTTCACTTTGGAAATCAGCTAAACAAGTGAGTCATACGAAATAGTTTTTGAGCAAAATATCGTTCTATTGATGTAAAACAAAGAGTTTTTGTCTTAGAAACCCAAGCCTTATATTTAGACTGATTGGCGGATGTTGCAATGACCTACGTGTATATATATATTTTGCGCAATAGTTCAAGTGCCTTGGCCTAACTTCTTGCAACCACCCGTGTTGTGTGCGTTGTATTTTTTTGCACGAATGGAAGGTACTTAGTACTTACAGTCTTGTGCCGTATCTGAGGAACAACTTCGTTTTTGAGAAGCTTTTTCGTGACAATAATACACTCGGATGTTTGTCAGACGTTCGCGAGAGGTGGAATTCGAACATGGAACCTCACGCGCAGTGGTCCGATACACTAACCACTGCGCCACGGCGCCCACTATACTTTACGTGTAGAACTACGAAAAAGTGTTAGTAAAGTTGGACTCTTGAGGATTTTTGAATCATTATGAAAAAAAAAAAATTAAGTTTTAAGTTTTCATGGAAATGTATATCTATATGTACAATATATATTTGCAAAACATCGACAATTTAAGTTAAAAAACAAACTGGACAAGATGGAGAAGACAACATGCCAAAGAGATGTGACGATCTTGTGCGACATAAGGTCCTAAAATCTTTTTCGTGAATACATGAATTGAGAATTCTACGAAATATTTGTGAAATCTCAAATTTTTAAGAAATTTGGTTTTGAGCGAGAGCTGCTAGCTCTTCTCCGAATGTAGTGCTTCTGTAGGATTCTTTTTGGATAAGAGATCTTCAAGGCCAGTGTTTTATATTTGAGTTTTGAACTTGACCGCCGTCTAGTGATCTGTGATGTCCATCTGATTTTGTATACAAATCATGTTTGGCGCTGGTTGCAAGAATGAATTTAAGATTGGCAAAGGTTCATTGAGCAGTATGTCTGTATCGTCCTTATTTCCTGCTAGAATCTGTTTTCATACAGACGAATGTTATCATCAATTTGGCTACGTAGCTCATAGTACGGCGTGCCTCAATATCATACTTGATTCAATTTGAATGTCGTAGATACAATTTTCGTTTTCAGCTCGATATATGTATGTGATCTTCGTGATCTTTCCTAGCAACGATCCAAATCTGAATAATTTGTTTTTCGCTGCATTGAAAACCTTTCTCGTGTTCCACTTGAATCAAAGATTTTCCAATAGCTGGGCTAAGATTTGTAACCCCTGTCTTAACCTTCATTAATTCATTGTGTCAATTTGACGCACTTTTGAAATTCAAGTTAAGATTACTCTGCTATTATTTCGTCAAATCGAGATAGAATTTTGGCTTAAGGTAAAATCGTGTATACACTTTGTTTTCGAAATGTATGTTCACGATAGATATCGCTCTTATGCTGTACAAAAAGTTAGTCTAATAGTATCTTGTGTGTCAAATTGACACGCCCACGTTATGGTGCTATTTGTCATGCCAAAAGACAAGGTAGAACTTGTAGTCAGTCTGCTTTATGGCTCATACTATTGTAATTGTTATTTTACTATTTGCGTCTGATCAGTGTATGGATATTCCTACGTCATTTTTACTGTTTCTTCAACCATTTGGAAAAATTGTTCTCCAAATGGAGAATTTGTATGGCATTCGTAAATATAAGAATGAATGGATAGACATTGACATAATTGAAATGCGTGCTTTTTTAGGTTTACTTATATTGGCTGGAGTTTACCGTTCAAAAGGAGAGAGGGAGAGGAGAGTGTTAGTATAAGCCATCACACCACGACAAGGTAGATAATCAAGTGATGGTTGATCGGAGTTTAGTCCGGGCCTTTTCTAGCTAATTCGCTAGCCTTCTCATTCCCAGCAGAGTTTTACATCATGCTGTGTTCCAAGCAAAAACTTCGAAACTTTTCTATTTCAGACATTTCTTTTATCGCTGCCTAATTGTCAATGAAAAATGTGATATTCTCTCGTTGTATTGCCTTCATCACAGTCTCACGGGCGGATATTGTCGCTGTTAGGACCTCTGCTTGGAAAACGCTGCTGTGATCCGGAAGTCTCAATGATTTGGGCAGACTTAACGAGTTAGGGGTAAAAATCATTTATGAATACTTGTAGCCCGTGCTACGAGTTATGCCCGACTCCATGCGCTTGCATGGTTACGTTGGTGGGTTACTGTTGTTCCCCTGCGGCACCGCCAGTCAAGGCATTCCTTCGCAGGAGCAGGTTTGACATTTCGTCATTTCTTTTTAGCTACCCGAGCTGGCAGGATCTTCGTTTCTCGCATTTCTCGGTGCTCGTTCCTCTATACGCAGTTGTTGCATCATACTCGTGATTACTTCATTTGCAGTCTCCCAGCCTTCGCTGCTCGCCAACATAAATGAGGTCAGGCTTCTTGGGGTCACTTGCCCGTCAATTTCTCTTTCTACGATGTTCCTGGCCCAGATGTTATTTTGGCATTCCATCAGTACATGCTCCGCGTTCTGCACTTTTCCTTCACAGTGCTGGCAGAATGGATAGTCCGCGTGCTTGTACTTGTAGAGATACTCCCGGAAGCATCCGTGCCTCGATAGAAATTATTTCAGGTAGTAGTTTACCTCCCCCTGCTTTCTGCTAATCCATTCATCAACTTCGGGGATCAATTTATATGTCCATCGCCGTTTGGTTGTGGTGTTCTATCTATGTTGCCATTCTGCTTTTATAGCTTCTATGGCTGTTGTTCCGTCATCGTTTTCACGTAGGGCCGCAGTCTTCTTCGCGTCTAGATCGATAGACGTTCGGCTTGATATTACGCTTATCGCATCCGCTGAAACAGTTCTAAAGGCACAGCATACTCTTAGAGAAGCGATTCTATGCGCCGAATTCATCGTATGACTTACGATGCGTCGCTGATGTCCATATTGGGGCCGCATACAAGAGTATTGGCCTACTCACGGTTGTTAAGAGATTTCTGATTGGCTGCCTTGGTCCTGCAATATTTTGCATTAGTCTGCATAGTGCCGCTACTGCCCGGGAGGCTTTCTCGCCTGCGTACAATAGGTGGTCTCTGAAGCTGAGTCTGTGGTCCAGCAACACTCCCAGGTACTTGGTGTACGGCTTCGATTCGATAAGACTTAACGAGTTAGAGAATATCCATGTGCTAAATGTAATATCCATATTGGAATCGTCTGTGCAAATGGCTAAGGAATGCGTGCTGAGGGGGCCGTTCCTCTCCCAACAAACTTTATTTTAGTTTCATCGAAGGTTTATCCTGGCCAAAAAGAGAACATTTTCATTGCGCAACAATTTTAACCATCTAAATAGCGGTCTTTATATATAAACATAATACATAAAATACGAATTTTTTTTTTACTGTTGCCAAGTTGATATATGAAAATTTAGGTCATCACTTATGACTGTATTAGATAGTGAACTACATATGGTCGGATGACGGATACTAACTTGCTACTATCTTATCACACCTAAAATTAGCTGATAGGCCTTCACAAAGACCTCCTTCATAATAAATAAAAAAATTTACTTGTTACCTCGAGAAGCTTTTTTGGTTGGCATATCTAACACCTCACTTCTATTCTTAAGAAAATTACACAATACACATAGATATAATAGCGCCCACGTGGGCCTATCACCTCAACACTTATGCAGACTTAGCCTTTGCTTCTTGCTTTGCCCACCGACATTCTGTCATCATTCAATTGTAATACTCTAATTACACGATTTATCAAACATGATAGTCGGCCGGCGTCCGCCTTCCCTCCCACTGACCGCTATTAAGCTTTATACACCGAACCGAATTCCTATCGAAGTTCTTACTGATCTCTCTGGATGGTGTAACAAATTTTTGTGTTTGGGTGCTTTATGTGCGTACCTGATGTACACGATTTTATTTACATTTTAATGGCAGTTTTTTTCTACCTACGGGGTTAATGACCGCCACACGAGCTCGAAAATAAGGAAGAGTAGCACAAAGATCTATAGATAGTAGCGTATTTCATAATTGAGTTTAAACCAAAGCAAACTAACGAATTATCGAGAGTGACATAGACGAGAAGAGGAAGAATGGAACTTAAGCACACATGCCTTTGGTTTTTTTTTTTTTGTTTCTATGTTTGCTCTGGCTGTTCAACTATGTATTTCGCGTGTGGTAATTGTTGCTAATAGTTGTCCCCCCTTGGGAGAACTTTTCTTCTCGGATGATCATGTTCGTCATATCGAACAGCAATCTGTTTCTTGTTATACAAAGTTTTTTTTTTTTTGGGGGGTTAAACTGTGCGCAGAGATAAATATGGTGAGATATAGAATATCTGCAGTGAGGTAGAGTAGAGTAATGTTGTTTCGGGCATGGATCAAGGTCGAATATGGTTGGGGATTGTTTTAATGTGGGCAGAGGATTAGGACATTTTGCACTTGTCATTCTGACAAACTATGCGTATTAAAATGTAAATATGGGCTTAGATGTTTTGCTTCGAGGAGTGGTCATAGAAACTGCAGCACGATAAAAATGCTTAGATATTCATGTTCATCATGTAAAAATTAACCTTTTGTATTCAAATAAGATAAATAATATAATTAAAAGAATTAAATAATGTAAATGTTAACGTAACGTAAATGTTTCGATAATTTATACCATTTACACTTAGTTATACTGAACCCTACCATGGGGTATTGTTTACATACATATATCTATCATTGTAATTTGCCGAAACTAACAAATGTCAGTTTACTCTTTGGCTGTATAAATGATTCCCGCAATAAATCTCAAACGGCACAGACGTGCATTCTTATAACGTTAAAGAAAAGTTTGGAGTTTGAATTTTTACTTCGTGTACAACGTACAATTTTATTAAACGTATCTTTTAACGAAAGAACAATTCATAATAGTTTTAAAAGAAAAAAAAAAAACTATTTGTTTAGTCTTCTGTTAAACAAGGTATATTTTTATAAAAAAGTTAGGTGTTAGCTGCAAATTTTGATAAGTTTTCAAAGATAAATTATACGACTAAAAAAGTTTCTAATATTTTTAACTTTTTGAGTCATTATGATATTATTTTTGTTTTGACTCCTGTCAATATCAAGTACTACTCCTTAATCAATTACTTGCCTTAATCATGGCCTCCATCCTTGATGGCATCGAATTCATCGATCGCAATACTTTTTGGCCTTCGTCACTCCATTAACCATCACCAAATGACCGAAAAAATAGTACGAGAAGCATCCCTAGCCCATTTGTCTCCCAGGATTCCTCCGAGTTCTTAATTATCTTTCTCCAGCTCTTCGTCGAACGTAGGGGAAGCCATCGTAGCAGAATAAATTAAACTTCCTCTCGTCGGACCAAATTACATGTCTCCAATCCTCTACCGTCCAAGACTTGTACTTTTCTGTCTACTCTAGACAATTTTTTTTGTTCATTTTCGGCGTTAGTTTTGGCTTTTTGACAGTTCACCTTCGATACAATCCAACATTTAAGCTGGCGTCCAATGGTTTCCGCACTAGTCCCAATGCCATTAAACAGTGAAACTTCAAAGACCAAATTTGGATGGCGCTCTTGAATCGGTCTCTCACATAAACATTAAAATTAACATTAACGTTGGATTTCGCGCCTTCTACTGGCTTTAATTTCGGCGAGGTGGGTTTTTTTTTTGCACTCTAAAGGGTCCTTTTTCTCCTATCGATTTCATAAAAGCCCAACAGTTGATTTATGGCATATAACTTGCGCGCCTGATTCCGCATGCTGCGGTAATAAAAAAAAGGACATCAACTGACCCATCTGTTAGTGTTTGAGGGTGCTGTAGTTTCTATGACCGCTACTGTTCATATAATGAAAGTCAGAAATATTAGTTGAATAGGTGATACGAAAATAAAAAAAGATACGCAACGACTATTCTTCAATTAATAAATAAAGGCATCAAACCTGCTCGTTTTACTATTTGTTGATAACAAAATGTAGCTTACATACTCAACATAATAAGCAAAGTGACAAGGCCTTGACATAATAGACCTTTTAGGTTGCAGTATCATGCTCTGGGCAGTGTAAAGTAAGGGACGCTACTTCTCTTATTTGTAAAGTCGGCCGTAAATAAAGTAGTATTAACTTCGAGATTAGAATGGAAATTTAGAATTCTCTACGAATTGTCGCCCGAGAGTTCCAGTTCATCAAAGAAGCGACTTTCAACTTGATCGTCTGTCGTCGTTGTCGAATACATTACAACACTCTTCATTGTCAGAGAAATTCAGCAAGAACATCTATAGCTTATGTATTCATTAGATCAAGTCTAACTAAAGAAAAGGTTTAATTCTTATCGAATATTCCTCACTGACAAGTCGCACATGCGGGGCGTCTGGACGAGTCTGCTTTTCTTATAACTTCATCGGCAATTGGCTTATTCAGTGTCCTGATTTGAGTTGTCTATATGCATTTTGAAGCCTTCACTAATTGTCGAAGTTTTTTCGTACTTTCTACATTTCGTTAGCTTTCTGTAAGAACCACTACTGGCTCATACTTGTTCCATATAAGTAGAAATAATCAAAATACCAACGTCGGCCGTACTCATTTCTTACTTCCTTCCTGTACACACCAAATCACAGTGCTCAGTTGTGATTGTGATTGCTCTATGTACATACGTACATATAAGGTGTAACTAGGTATATACAAAATCACAGGGCGTAGTTGTGCTTCTGATTGGCCTATGGTATAAAAATTCAGCTGGTTACTACACGTGACACTAGATATTCGTGTTGTCTTCGCCGTGTGGTTCATTAAATTTGTACTGTTTATATTTGATTGTTTAGTTGCTTATTGATTGACTGTCACTTGCGATTCATTTGTTTTGTTTTAAATTGTGTTCTGTGCCATCGCTCAAATAGGAAAGAACAATTGAATGCTAACTGCGATCTTGAAAGTGATGAAATCACTGTTCTTTTCCTTAATTGCTCTTTGTGATCACTGTTTACTGAAAATCGTTTTTTAGCCAATTTAGTTAATTTATTTATCAACCAATCTCATGTGCCCACTGCACTCAATCTATCTCACCACAGTGTACTTTATTTCTGCGTACGTTTTGCGACTGTACAGGCTAGCTATTAACACTTCTGAATATGTGGGCGGATGCTTAGCGGAAGAAGCAATATAAGAAAATATAAAATTTTATTCATTAAACAAAGACAACGTCAAATGGGTTGTAGCATTATAAATTACTAGACGGATTTCAAGCTAACAGGAGATGTCTTCATGCCTTACCGCGCGCTTTCGTTTAGAGCCGCATCTAGATACACAATCAGATACTACTTTGGATGAAACTAATAGCCCGTTCAATTTATTAAACGCGCGCTTCGATTTATTAAACGCGATCTATTAAGGCCTGCCTAAAATTTTGCAGTCTGGCGTATACAGCTACTTTAGTCAGTCACAGTCTACGCTCGTCATAAAGTGACGAATCTTTTTTGGTAATTTCCTTTCCTTCACATACATACTCGTACGTAGATATAAACGATACTTGTGCGATATTTACAACACTATCCCATTTTCAATTTGCAATACGACACACAACCCACTTTAAATTAATTTACCAAATAAATATGCAAAAGACCCACCTTTTCACAACACCGTATCTTAAAAATTCGCAAAACTTTTGCGCTAATTTCCATCGAAAGGCCTCTTAACAGAAACCTACTGCTACTTCTACTAGTTATACCTCTCCCTTACAAACTAAACTACTTATAAACACCAACAATAAAAAAAAAAACAAAAAAATCGAATGGATCGAAATTACACACTTAAGAACTCGTTTGGGTTCAAAGTTTTTTAATGCGATAATTTTGCGAATAATTAGTTAAACTTGACAAAAAAAAAAAATAAATAAAAAATTCGAAACGAAAATTTTGCTCGTAGTTAGTGCGAATATTTCATTCATCCAACCACCTTCTTTGCTACATGTTGTATATTGCTTCGTTAAGCAAATTTTTTTTTTTTATTTTGTCTGCGCTTTTATTGGATAGTTGGGCTAAATGTTGTCATGTATATTCATGTGCGTAATTAGACCTTGAAAAATTGTTTCGGGTAATGTACAATTCAACTCAATCATTCAACTCTGGGATATATAATTTTTATTTTTTTTTACAAGTCAAGGTGAAGCGCAAAAGAAGGCGAGTGCCCATTTAGACACATTTATTGGTAGGGAAGTTGTGAATAAGTTTTTCCAGACGTGCGCATATTAGGAGGGTTTTAAACATAAATTTGGATGATATGTGGAGCGATACATATTTTTGTACCAAGTTCAGGGTTAGTTTGGGTTTTTGACGATATTTAAGATTTGTAGCGGTAGGAAGCGCAGATTTTAGGCACCAATTTCTTTATTTATGAAAGGGTTTCTTCAAACCTCGTGATAGTAGCGACAATCTTTTTCAATTGTAAGTCGAAGTCTGTTGAAGCTTCGTTACTTGGTCACTACTAGGTCCTAGCAGAGACATGGTGCAGTTACCACAGGAAGGGAACGCGTCCTACAAACGCCAAAATAATTATGAGTACTAACTAGAAGTGACGGAAAACGAGTGACTCCCGGAAACGAGAGTATAAATGCATAGTATAACTTCCCACCCAGAATGATTTTAAGGGGCAGATACATAGTCAATCGTGAATGAGCAACAACAATAATTGAGTATTTGGAACGACATTTTTTCATTTTTTCACTAATATCTAGCTGAAACTGAAGTGACCAGTTATTACAGGGTTCTCACTAAAAATTGATGCCAGAGACCATTCGCGAATATCTTTTACGGGAAAGAGATAACTCGTCAGTCATGATTATGACTAACAAGCACGAAGGAATAAATACATGAGATGAAACAACAAGTGTGAAGTTCAAAGTCGAGAGACTGTCAACCGCGAATAGCTCTCAGGAAGGACTAATTAGCCATGCGTTAGTAACATCAAAGAACGTCTACTTGTGATGCCAACGAATCCTACTAATGACTCTCAAATATGAGCAAATAATAATTCTTGACGAGCACTGACTACGAATAAGTCTTAGAGTAGGAAAGTAAGCAAAAAGTCTTGAATTAATAATTTGAAGTACCTTGAAATCATGAGTTGGGACGAGAGAATACTGACCAAAATCACCAAACTGACTGCCAAAAAACGATTCATTCACGGCTGAATTGAGTAATCATGATTGGTTAACCGTCTTGCACAATCTGCAGTGGGGTGTCTGCACAAGATTCTGATTTCATGTCAAATAGTCTTGAAATACGAAAGACTGTCGAGCTTAAGGCCATAAAAAGCATTGCGTCTCTAAATTTCATGCTACAAAACAGGCTATCAAATTCTCGCCTTCCCCGAATCGTTTACAGAGCCAATGGTTTAATAGTGCCCCCTAAATTTTTGACTGCTCCCTCTCATAACCACCTTTTGTGTCTTGTAATTACTTGAAATGATTTAGACGAGAGTACTTCGTGTTGAACTTATCTAAGCGTGAACTAAATGTTGATATCAATTCCCTACCCTAGCCTGGCGGAACTCAGCTTAAAGATATTAAAGTTCTGCTCACTTAAATTATTGCTCTAGGTCATTGACGTTACACTAAATTGATAAATATGGAATGGCCAACCACCGTGAACACACCATTCAACAACAGCTAACACTCTAGGAAAACGTTCTGTATAGTTAAAAGCCAAGCCTACCCCATGTGTCTGTGTTCATACATTTTTTTATTTTTTTAATTAATCATAGAACAAATCTGAAAAGCCATTCAACATAGTCTAGTGATTTTAATGAAATGTGAAATGAAACCAACTAACCAAGCGCATGGTGTGTAGTGGTCAGAAAGGGGAGAAGCCGCTCTGTGCAGGCCGCCTTCTCCTCCTCGACGGAGTGGTTCAACATAAAAATGTTTAGAAGAAAACACGTTCCAAGGAGGAAACAGTTTGGCTACTTGTGGCAAATTGATGACACATTGTGTTCAACAGAGAGCTCAGTTGCGTTATTTTTTGTTCTTCTTCGTGTTTGCGTGTCAAGGAATTGTATAGAACCTTAAGTCTTTCTCCATTGTTGCCGGAAGAAAAGGGGATAGAAGTCACACAACACAAGCGGACCAGGCTGGCAGGCAGGAAAGGTTTATTATGTCTGGAAGTAATTTAGTGCTGTTGCTAATGCCTGCGGTCAGTGTAGAGTTTCATTGTTTTAAGAGGGACGACCAAAAAACATGTGGCTGAAGCTCTCCATTTAGATGAGTGGTGTGTACTCGGTGTATAATTAGTCGCAATCTAAATCTTTCCCTCTTCAATGTATCTTTGGACCGTAGTTGGCGAGCGTCAAATGGATTATCGCCTTGACCTTTCCAAGTGGCTCTATTACACATGTCATTCATTCAAAGACGCGAGTACACGGCTAAACATGAAAAAAATAAATAAAAATATGGTACTAGATACATGGCGGCCTCCTCTTCAATTCGCCCACTTGTGCGTGACCCATCTTCATCTCTCTTATTGTTCTACTGCCTCGTTATTCTTCTTAATTTCGTTTAATTTTCTATCAGAAACTATTATGATATGTAAAAAGTGTGCGCGCGCGCTCACTTTTCACAAGTCATATTGCTACACTTGTTTGCTTGAGTATAGAAAAGTTCAACGAATCTTTGGCTTGTTTTTTTTTTTTTTTTTTTTTGCGATTTTGTTTGGGTTTGTTCTTGACTTGAAGAGGAAGAACAGAATCAGCAGATGAGGATGATTACTTCACTTGTATCACTAAGTTGGGATAAAAGAATTACACAGAAAAAAAAATCTAACATCCCACATGAGATACTTCTGCGTCGCAATGTTTTTTAGTTTAAGAAAGAAGATACGAAAAAAATTGATGAAGCGCCCCTTCACTTTGGGTGAAGCGCGCGCATTCAGTGATACATATCTTTCGGAGAATGATTTAAAGGGCCCAAAGCAGTTAAGCCGAAAGTTAAATATGAGATCGAATATGCTGATTTGAAAGCTTCTTAAAAGGTGGTCTGTAAAGGTGAAAGGGTTTTCGGTGTTACTTGGTAGGTAGGGTCGGGATTTTCTTGTAATATGAACTCTTCAATGATTCAGTTTCTTACCAAAGGTTGGCGAAGGGTGGAAAGATGAAAGAGGCACTGAGTTTAGTTACACAATTTAGCAGCCTTTTCTATCAAAAGTCTTAACAATTGCTTGAACTCAACGGGCTGTCACCGGTGCGACGAATTGCAGAGAATGCCACAGTGGGCACCTACAACTTCGTGGTAGTAAGTTACTTTGTCTACCTTGGGTCTGCTATAAGTTCTAAAAACGACACCAGTGCAGAAATTAAGTGAAGTATAACTTGCCAATTGCTGTTTTTTGGGCTAATAAGGCAATTCAACAGTAAAGCCCTATCTCGAACTACTAGGGAGACTCTGTATAAGACCCTGATCATCCCAGTCCTGCTTTATGGCGCTGAAACATAGACTATTGAAAGCGGATGAAAATATCCTTCGTCGCTTCGAGAGAAAATTCTTCGTAGGGTATTCGATCCCGCTTGCGTTGACGGATTTTTGAGGAGAAGATTCAATGACGAACTATACGAGTTGAACAGTGACATCGACCTAGTCAAAAAACTGTGTGTGGTACGTTTGATATGGCTAGGACATGTAGAGTGAATGGACACTATTGCTCCGGCCCGCAGAGTTTTCGAATCTAACTCGGGGGCACGACGCAGTAGACGGCCTTCTCGTAGTAGGTGGCGCGCACAAATTCAAGCGGACCTCAACCAACTTGGAGTGTGCAACTGGAGGCAATTAGCTAAAGACCGAGCTAAATGAAGAGGCTTGTTGGTTGAGGTTCAGCCAGGACTATAACGCCACCTAAGTAAGAAAGTAACCTGCGTTGAAAGGCTTGGCTGGAATGCTATTAAGTCGCACCATTTAAAAAGTCTACTGCTGGCGATTAAGTAAGTAACTAAGCGGCGCTACAATCAGTGTTCCGTTTCGAAAAACTGAATCTTTTTGTTTTAGTCTCAAATTGTCTGACAAAAGTATGCCATATCAAAACAACTGATTACAAAACAAAGCACCCTCAAATCCCATATTCTTGCTTTAACCAAGTGACCTCTATTCCCGAACCTATTTCTAAAAACATACCAACCTCAGTTGGTTCTTCATTAACTTGCTCTTTCGAAAAAAAAAGTGCCTGAAACAATCCACATTTAAACCAAATACATACTACTTGCCCGATAAAATGAAAGAACCCCAAATAATCCAGCATTATTCAGCTGTTACGCAAAACGCGAAGAAGCAAAAAATAGAAAAAAATGTAAATACCTAGCACCGTCTCATGCCTAATTTCAAGACAATTTGGAGCAGCTAAAATCAAATGACATTGGCTTAGGACATGAAATATTCTCGATATCAGATTACGAATATTTTCTTGTCAAATTCCCACTCTTGTAGTATATTGTTTTAACCTCGAGACAGAAAAAAAAAAAAATATCTCCATAAACTTGCAAATTAAGTATAAAAAATTATAATTTTTTTATAACAAGTTTCACACAAGTCAACAAAATCGAAAAAAACTGCTTCGACTACTATCAGCTGTGTTTCGTGTGTTTTTGGCAATAAAAATCAAAAAACTAGAAACAAAAAAAAAAACACAAAAAACGTCATACACACATGATTGTATAGCATTAGTTATCTCTTAAATAGTGTATCACCGGGGAAATGAAGTAAAAAAATTCGCAAAATGCGAACGAAATTGTTCCAAAAATATCTAAACAATTAGAAAGCTTTTTCGCATGTTATAATGTGTACGTCAGCTGGTTGTTGATTCTATTTTTTTTTTTTTAAACGTATTTAAAACTACGTAGATAAGTATACAGTGGTAATAGAAAAACTAGGAATAGAACACTGGATCAGTTTTTTAAAATATGTCAAAAGCTGGTAAGATCCATGCGACATCTGGTATATTCTGAAGTATGTAGTTCCGGCGGGTATAGTACATCCGTCTGAGTATGCACATAAGATAGTTTGATCTTTTATTATATTTCAAAAAAACTGTCAAAACTTTTATAATACATTATATGGTATAATCGGTACTTGTACTAAAATTAGCCGGGTTTGAAAGGAATGAATCATTTTTCTTTTGCTCACTCTTTTGTTTTACTTTTGGAAATTATTTGGAAAGCAAAATTTTGTCAGCACATTTCTTTACATAGGTGCGTCAACAATATGCACAGCATGCACAGCATACCATATATATTTAAGCATTCCTTCTAATTCTACCTTTTGGCTTGTACTAACTATTCTTTACCTTTTTCACTGTAAGGCTTCTTGTCTAATTTGTGGAAAAAAAGTAAATGATGTACTTATATTTTGTAACAGAATGTATTTACTAATTTTTCCTTATTTTTCTTCCTTTATTTCCAGGTAAGTCATAAAGAAAACTTTGCAATCCGCTACTCAGGTAAATTAAAAGCTCAACTTGCTGAAAAGATGTTAATTACTCTTTAGATGCTGTATGTGAAAATTTCTAAGAGTATATTTTCCTCTTACCCAAAAAAAAAACACCGGGTTTTACTAAACTTTTCCACTTTTGCTAAGAATTTGTGACATTTCCTTTCAATGAAACGAGAAAAAAAAATCAGTTACTTGTTTTTTATTTATTTTTTAACCTAGCTTGTGCGACAACGAAAATATGGTACAAATTCGAGTCAAATAGTTGTTTGACGCTCCGCATCCAAATGCTGTATTACACTGCTTGACCAATTTACTGTAAATTTTATTTGGTGTCAAACACTTTAGCGTCACACGATTTTTCAAACAGTTTCGAGCAACACTTCGAGCCATAAATTTGATATTATTTAAAAAAATTGACATTATCTAAAAAAATATTGTGACTGATCTTTTCAGCGTTTATACTGGAAAATGGACAGGATATGACCTTCGACTATACTCTTGCACCAAACAGTTGACACGAAAGCCCCATAGTCAAGACGCGCGAAAAGGTAGAATTTTGTGCGAAATTGTTACGAGAATTACATGACGAAGAGCCAGCGTCATATCGCAATTACCTACGGATGGCACATGATTAATTTGAACATTAACGTATCCACATCCTGCTCATCGAAAAATAGGACATACGATTCTGCCAGTTTGCATGGGCGCCTAATTCCGCAGCCACAAAGCCACTTGTGGCTCTGGAATGCGACAGCTGGCGTTGCCAACATTCTAGAGCTCTGACACGATTCTGATGAAGCTATCGAATTTTGTAACCCAGTCAAATTCCATGTTTTCTTTTTTAGCCTATTATTGTTGGACCCATTTGACATGTCGGCTATTCATAAAATGCCAAACTGTTGACGCTTTGCACTCGATTTCACTGTTTGTCAAATAGGCAAACTCTCGTTTACCGTCAAACGCTGTCAAACGGCTGAAAGCCAAACATTTGACACAAATTACGCTATGTGATATCGTTTGACATTATACATGGTAATGCCGTCTTTGGCTAGGTATATAGTATAGGGATTTTCTGTACCTTTGTCTGTTGGTCCTAGCTTTGTCGAATATAGGCTATAGTTTCCTAGTGGAGACACAAGTATTTATAGAGGTCGACCTGGCGTTTGTCTCTATTAGAGATTTATGCCTAAAATACAATAGCACTACGTAGCATTACGTTGTTCTCTTTGAATGCCAAATGTAAAATCGAAGCCAAAGCGACATTGTGATAGAATGCAATAAATTCATTGCAAGGCGTGATGTTCATCGAGGCGTCAGATTGCTTCGAGCTTAGTGCCGAACCTCTTGTCAGTTCGTCAGCTTTCTCATTCCCCGGTATTTCTTTGTCCAGGGTTCAGCAGAGCTTTACCTTGTGCTGTCTTTCAAGAAACTTCAGCTCTTTTCGACAACATTTTACCAGTTCGATTTTATTTCAGGATTTTGGTTACTTCGTAATCGGCAGGATTCAAGGAAAAATGTCTTAGTGGTTGGTATAATAGCTGTGTTCTGTAGCCAAGATATGTAGGTACATGCGTACAAACTCTCAGTAGTCATTTTCTTTGCACAAGATTATTATTTTTGCATTTGCTCTTCATCTCTGATCCAGCTGTCACTGCCATTGAAATGTCAGATATGTACGCATATCAACTGTCAACACCTTCCATCTATTTTTGATCACCACTGTCTGTTTAATGCTGTCAAACAAAAATGTCTCAAATACATTATGTACTTAAAGCCGGCAATGTACTACTTGTTCGCTTCATTAAAGAATCTCTGGCCGGTTGGATCCGATCATGTAAAAAATTCCCCAACACATATCCGAAATCGCACCAAAAACGAACAGCTTTTAATTTGCTCTTTTTTTTTTTTTTTTTTTTGTAAATGTATGTACATACATATATACATTATCTTCTTTTTTATTTACATATTATTAGGAGCTTTTTTTGGACAATCTCTTTTGGGAGAGTCAGCTGAAAAATCAGCCAAGCCAGCCCGCTGAATGTGGATCGTATTCATATACAGGGGTTTGAGTGCTTATTTTTGTTGTTCATCTTTCTCCATGGCTTGCCAAAAATTTTACCGGCAAACACACAAACACAGCTGCAGATGGTTCGTAGGCAAAATTCAAGATAAGTGCGACAACACTTGCGTATAAAAAAAGTTCACCCATCCCGGAGTTGTCCTCATTTGTATTCCTTGAGTGTACTATTCCAGGTGAATGGTATAAAATGTTTCGTCAACATTCTTGCAAATGTTGCATAGCGCCCAGAGGTAGAAAACACATTTTCAAATGTAAAAATTTCTTATACAATTAGCTTTCAAACTAATGGATACCAGTGTAAAACACTTTGACGGATATAAAACTATAAACAGTCGAAAAAAAAAAAAAAACTTCAAGGCCAAAATGCGAATGCCCGAACAAGAGTGAGACTACCACTACAACAACGTGATCGTGGATGACTGAATTTTTTTTTGTCATCAAGTTAAATTTATTTAAGTTCGGGCACTGTTTTTTGGTCACAAAAAAAGAACACTTATTGCGCGGTAGAGTACAGACAGACCAGCACAATATGACACCGAAAACAATGAAACAAAGTAGGTATCCGTACTTACACACACGATAGGTAGAACTATGTCCCATCCCAAGGCTAATTGAAGAGGCCTGGTATGTACATATGTCTGTATCAGATATTTTATCTTTTAAGTTCACATATATGTACATATATATTTTGTTGTTTATATTTTTGTTTTCCACTTGGGGGGTGTGGCACTGGAGCTGTGGCTCTGCAGATTTATTTCGGTCTAGCTACTTAGTATTTGAATATTGTTAAATTTATGAGAAATTAATGATGTTAACAAGCTGCGAAAACAAAGGTGGTTATTAATAAAAAAAAAATCCGGTTTCAGGGCTATAGTATGATAGAGGTCGGGATTTTCTTTGAAGATTTATGTTTTAAAATGGCTAACTGGTTTAAATATTTAAAGAATTATATTTGAAGAAAAAAGATTGACTGGTTGGAATGCCAATGCCTTTGGAGTCAATGGTGTTATTAACCTGGTATTAGAAAGGGAACTCCTTTAGAAAATTTCGCAAAACAATAGAAGGTAAAACAATGTGCGGTGTGGTACAATCGGTCTAGAAAGAGTAGTAAATCATCAGAGGTTTAACTGTTTGAGATCCCAATCTATCGGCTGTCAGGAGCTGAGTTATGATCTCTGTTTATTTTTGCGAAGTCGAAAAGTTTTTCTAAATTCCATACCCTGAGGAGTAAGGAGCGGTCGATTGATCTTTCTTTCGACCGTTTTTTTTTTTTTTTTTTTTTTTTTTTATTTTTATTTTTTTTTTTTAACTACTTGCGTCTTAGAATGCATCTTTGAACGTCTAAAGTTTGCTTGAAACAGTTATTTCCTAGAAGAGATAGGTAATGGATAGTATTTGATGCCTGTTAAGAATTTTTGATTACGTATCTTCTCATATACATTCCGGACACTTGATTACCCTCATTCGAAATTTCGACCAAAATCATAATGAAGGAGTAATATTTCTTGGGATGTAAAAATAAAAGATAAAATAATGTTTTAATGTTTTTCATATTCCTGTATTGCTAATATTTTGTAGGACCTTTGCTTTTGCGTAAAATTTGAAAAGTCTATTTTCTAAGGATCGAAATACATATTTTAAATAATTTAATCAAATTTCCTCAAAAGCGTCTTCAATGGCTTTAATAGGTTAGGTTAGGTTAGATTGGCTGTCTGCACCACGATGCAGACACACTTAGACCAGTAAAGGTCCATTGTGATGCCAAGGATCTACCATTAGACCACTCAGGGACTAATTAAACCAACCGGAGCTTTTGATGAAGCGATGGAAGTCGCTGAGGTCGTCAAGAAAGGGAGCTCCTAGATGGAGCATTCTTTTGCGTGATAGAGCAGGACATATGCATAGGAAGTGAAGAATGGTTTCCTCCTCCTCCTCGTCTCTAAAGCTCCTGCAGAGTCATTGGAAAAGAGGCCAAGTCTTTTGGCATGTTGGCCGATTAGACAGTGTCCGGTGATGACACCGATAACCCAGCTGATCTGTAATCGCTTTAGTTTAACCAACTCGGCACTACGTTTCTGGTCCAGCTTAGGCTAGATCTGCCTCGAAATGTGACACGTAGAGCCACTATCCCACCTAAGGTTGGTCTTGCTAATAGCGTTCAGCTTCAGTAGATGCTTACATCTAGCGAGGGGCATACCAAGGGCTTGCCTATCTGGCAGAATCCTTAGAGTAGTACCCTGTCTAGCGAGTTCATCCGCCCTACAGTTTCCTGGAATGTCTCTGTGACCTGGCAACCAGCATAGGTGAATGTTGAACTGCCCTGTAATCTCTGTAAGGGACAAACGACAGTCTAAGACGGTCTTTGAAGTAAAGGAGCATGGCTTTAATAAGCCCTTCTCTATTTTCGAATTGTCTTCCTTCTACGCAAATTTTTCGCGACAGCCATACCCAAACATTTTCACTTAGATTTAGACCGGGAGATAAAGGTCCGCATTGTTGCTTGTAAGACACTGTTTTATTCGTGCTGCTGTGTCAAAACTCCAAACTATTTATGCTAGATTCGATTTTGTGTTAGGGGTGAACCAATGCTATTGTGTAACTTTACATTTTTTTTTCTTGTTTCCAATACTAGCGAATTCAACCTTGCCAGGTACTCCTGCTCCTCTACCTATACTGAAGCCAGTTCAATATTATTTGGGCCAACATTTACCTGAACCCATTGAGTAGCTAATTAGCAATAAATCTTCAGGTCCAAAAGCGATCCTCCTCCTTTTGTTTTGAAGAGGTGTCTAATATTCTGGCGAAGCTCTTTCAGTCAATTCCGAAAAAGGGCGATCAAATTTCTCCCTCCTCTCCAAAGTCATAGAATACATTGTTTGCTACCACCTTGTGAGCTATTTTGAACAAAATCGTCAGTATGGTTTAAGAAACAACACAGGAGATCTAACGACCTACCTATCGAAAAATAAGACCAAATTAATTCATCACCACGGTGAATACCATATAGACAAGCTCTTGGCATCGATGTCCTTATCTCAAAATAGATTGCAATTTTTTAAAGTAGTCGATCAATACGAGTTGTATTATAGATAGATGGGTATACTTCTACCTCATTCTTAGTTAATGTTGGTGTTCTTTAGGGCTTTGTCTTATCTCCCTATTTTTAATTTACATCATCGACCTTCTATCTGCTACTCGCAATCGAATCCATCCCTTCGTGGATGACAGCACTCTTGACTTCGTTGTTTAAGACAGACCTTCGTTGAAATCAGTAGATTACTAAAGCAGCAAAAGTTGGTACTAGATGCATCGTACTATTCAGCGTTAAGCGCTTAGGCTGATGGGTGATCACTTTATTTCCAACCAAATTCCTTCGCAAGAATACCATAAGCGTTCGAAATACTCGTATAAAATACTTCTAGTAGCTATAGGATTTCGAAACAAAGTCAACCAGCATTTTTGCTCAGTTTTTTTTTTTTTTAAGTACTGCTGAACGTTAAAAGTATCTGGCTTGTTTAACGAAGCCCTTAAATAGAGTTGCTCTCTGGTTTTTACCAGTCGTTGAGCTCTATCTCCCAGCCTAACAAATAAACATAATCTATTGATACAGTAATTACTGTTCGATGAATTCCAAAACCTTGGTGATCGTCTTTCTACCTTTTATCAATCACTTAGTTCTCGCATTAGAAATTCGTTCCTAAGATTTTGTTATTATAAAGGATCAGCTACCGTGATGAATCAATTGGCGATTAGTTGTTGTGAGTGATCAACTGCTTGGATCGGCTAGCTGAGAGAATCAGTTGCTGCTGCGATTTCAAGTAAAATTTTGTTTTGAAATTTAAAAATTCGATAACATTGACTGAGGACATTAGATCAGTTTGTTGTGCAGACATATGGCGACGGAATTTTACTTGTACTCCTAGGACAGCAATCAAAATGATCAATTGCCAGTTAAGAAATCTAAATCTCTGGGCTTGTCGTAGTTATTGTGTTGCGTTCCAAAGATAGAGCTATTTCTCGTTTCCACAAGGAAATCTAGCTTTAATTTCAGAAGTTCCGTAGTTGTGGGGTGGTTCTGTGGTTTAGATGAGTTTATGCACAAGGCTGAATGAAAATTGCTCAGCTGAAGGCGCCATCCAACTACACTTTAATTACTCACATACCGGAACTCCATCTACGTCCAGCCAGACACAAATTAATACTTCTTCCAAATAACCTTCGAAAGAGATCTATACAAATTAAGAGCGCAAAAAATGCCTTCCATTCATTTATCATATAACTTGTGTGCGACCTCAAGTTCAAAGAACTACTTGAGAATACTCATTTCAACAAAGAGAAGCACCGTCCTCTGCGCGCTTCCCGTCCTTCCTCTTCTCGGCGAAACGTGAGAATGTGCATGAGACAAGATAAATAGTTTGTTGACTTCCCAATCTGCAACATATTTAATGACTTAACCAATCTGCCCTTCACGGAGCCCCCCCGTTTATGGGATCCTCTAATATTAATTGTCACATATCGCTTCTGCTTCTACAATCCGCATCCCATCCAAGGCACAGAAACCAACCCAGCAATCCAATCCCTATCCATATTCATCATAATTCCTTAGAAGACTTACTTTTTCTTTTCTTTATTTCGTGTTTATTGTTCGTTCTTATTTCTGTGTGTGTGTTTTATTTTCAGCAAGGAATTCATTCCTAGAATTTTATATTTGCTTAGTCAAACAGACAATGGCTATGGTGCGCCCAGCAGTTAGTGGTTTTTTCAAGTTTCCATCCATGAAAGGAAATTTTTTTTTTTGTTATTCTTGTAGCCATCCTCCTCTTCATTTTTCTTGTACTAGTAGAAAAGTGCTAAAATGTTGCCCTCGAAAATCGAAATACCTGCATACACAACCATAACGAAGACGAAGGCTGGTATTGTACCGCGTTTAATATAAATAGTTTTCGAATTTTTTTATTTTTATTTTTTTTTTTTAAATGAAGTACCTACACGCGTAAAATGTGTACGCATACAATTTTAGCAAATAGATTAGCACCATAATACCAAACAACGCATACCACAAGACCCTAGACTCCATCATCATCATACAGTCTTTCAACAGCACCAGTAAGGCTCCAGAAGACTATGAAGACCATGAATGGCGATCGACGATAAAGAGTGAACCTAGAAGAAAAAGAGAAAGACGAAGATGTGATGACGAAGTGGAAAAACCTTCACTTATTAGAATGCTGTTAATATTCCCATGGCGAAGAGAACGTTATTTGTTTTTTTTTTTTGACTTTTCGTTTTGTTTTACATGTGCGAATGCGAAGAGATACTCACGGGTACATTGAGTAGAAGAAGGAGCTGGTATGTGCGTCGGTCATCCCATATGGTTGCCCTTGTATGTGAGCGGGGACAATTTGTAATTATTACTGCACTTGGAACGGAGTAGTGTACGTAATCCACTTGGACATGCAAGTCCACAGGATGGAGAGGAACGTGAACTGAAGATTTAAGGTGTTCATTCATATCCTTTTGACGATGGTGTTTCATTCATTTCATATTGCTTTGATTTTTCATGGATGAGCATTATTTCGGACGGAGAAGTAGAGGGTTGTTGACTCTAATTCCCACCGGATGTTCATTGTTTAAATATATTTTAATAAATTTGATTGAATCCAAAACCATGCGATCCAAAGCCAGGTAGAACAGCCCCCTAACTCTAACTTTGTAGTTAGGGAGACGTAAATATGCTCTAGGTATGTGAGTTTACATTTTTTCGAACTAGTGCCCACATTTTTCTGAGAAGATAATTATAATTCTTATCTTTATTGTTGTATAATCTGGGAGCATCATCATTTTGTAGACTTTAACTCCTATAACTCGTTTCATCAATCATAATATTTATAATTTGCTCGCACTCAAGGGGTTATGAATACCCTTAACATGTTTTTACACAGTGCGGGCGTTCGAAAAGATAGGGAGAGACAGAAAGATTTGGTGTAGTGGTTTGAAGCTCAGTTGTTTAGGCCTCAGAGAGGAGTGCCGTCCAGATAACTGGGGAGATTTTTGTTTGCCTTTGCTTCTGATTCACAGTATTTTCCTGATCGTCGATGTCATTGGCATATCAATCATCCAACAGAGCGAACAATTTTTCCAGCTATATGACCAAGCTACTGCCAGTATTGGCCTTTGCAGTAGTGTTCGCAACAAGCTTTCGAGATTGATTGGACTGACTTTATATATTTCCTGAGAAATAAATAAATACTTGCTGATATCAGGATTTGAATTATGAACCATTAGCGTGTTAGAGTCTCTTACAACACTCAACAAAAAAGTTGATCGTGTCTAATCACGACTAAGAACTAATTTCAACTGATCCTTTTCAACATGTTCATGAGTTTTTACTAGAACTGATTTTTCAACAAGTGCGGTTCGTCCATTACCACTGATCATCAACATCAGATAATCATCTCTAAGACTTATTCAAATGATGGTGTTTTTGGTGCTTTTGGTGCGCGGGTAATGAGTATTCATATTAAATGATCTTCCTGATCTTCTGCTTGAATTCTAGTGATTTTATTTAGATCGCTGCCAAATTTTTTTGAAAACTCCTGTTTCTACAAATCAATTCATTGTTTTAACTCTAAGCGATCCTCTGCCACCATAATTGATCATTCATTGTAAATGTTCATGTTTTAGAGCTGAACCATTTTATCTCCGCAATAGCTGATCCTTCATCACAATCGATTCTTCACAACCGTAGTCCACCTTCCTCAAACTTTTTATTCCTTACAGTTTCTGTTTCCGAAAACTGATATTCTAAGATAGGTGATCCTGATTATTCAAGGTGGTCTTTCTAACAATTGTTATCTATTGGTCTTTCCCAAGAACTGATACTGTTACAGCAAACGATCTTTTAAAAGAGTTGATCATGTGTGACACAGCTGATAATGTTGCTTCCACATTAGATCATTCACAACAGCTGATCCTTCACAGACACTTGTCCATCTAGATGCGATCCGTTCCATTAACTGATCTCTCATTACCCGTGATCGCTCACGATATATTTGACAACGGTGCCTCCTTGAATGATCTAAACCTGAAAACAACAACTATAGGTACGCGTATATTTGGTTCGTCTTCTTCTTCCTTTTATCAGCGAGGTTATGATCCGAAAACAAAGAATTACAACCCTCCCACTTCACCGCATTTCTACTGATCCGCCTGTGGGGTTCGCCTATTTGACCTCAGAAAATATCGGCAGGCCTGCCGATTTTGGATCACTCGGTTACTGAGGCCAATGAAATGCCGATGTCGTCGCATTTGTCTGATCCAGGCGTTTATAGGCCTGCCTTTCCTACATCGCGATGTGTTTGGAACGTGCATTGATATTGCCTTTTTAACAGGGTTCAAACGATCTCTTCTTTGAACATGGCAATACCAGCTAAGCCGGTCGCGCTCTATTTTTAGTACGATGGTTTCCTTGATGTAAAAGCTTCCACGGATCTTCGAACTTCTTATTCGATCAAGCTTTGTCACTCCTGCTGTCATGCGAAGCATCTTCATCTCAGCTGCCGTTAATTTACTCTCATACCTTTTGTACATCGTCCGACATTGTGAACCGTATGTGAGCGCTGGACGCACAACTGCGGTGTAGACCCCTTCTTTCAACTTAGGTGGCATTTTTCTGTCACAGAAGATAACGGAATTTTCTCGCCACTTCATCCACCCTACGCTTACGCGATGATTGATGTCGCCATCACAGGTTGCTTTGCTATTGATCATAGATCCTAGATATTTAAACTTTTCGCACTTGGGAAGCACTGTTCCCTTCAAATAAATGTCTGGAATAGGCCTGAGTGGATCAGAGAATGGGCAGCACAAGTACTCTGTCTTTTTTGAACTAATGCGATACCCATTTCCCTCCAGAGCGTCCACCCACACATCAAGTGCTCATTGCAGGGATGTAGGATCCTCACTTATGATGGCTCCATCGTCAAAGTATATTTGGTTTGTATTCTATCAGATGGTCCTAAGTTTGAATTTTGCTTCAAGATCAGTCATGATCAGCCTTCTAAGCAACTTTATTGCTGTTGCATTTTAATAGAAGTCTTAAACTTCATCCCTTTTCAAAAAGATGCAAAGTTTGAAAGATGCAGTGGATTTATTCGTCACAGGATCATAATATGTACTCATATATATAGAACCTGTGCTTCTGCGCTGCATCGACATTGGGAATTCCGAGTGTAGTAAGTTAGTTTTCTTAACCAAGGCATTGTATAGTCTAATCGCGACTAGAACTCGTCGAAGTGGCAATTTATATCTTTTTGGGTCTACATAGCTGCAGTAAGATAGCAAAAGTAAAACTGTGCACATGCTACAATTCAGGCGACACCGAGCATTTGACTTAACGCAAGCATACCTTGCAGAAAGGATCGGTGGTTTGTGTCATGTCTTTTTATCATCTAGGCGTGTATATAGAATATCTTCAAATGAAGTACTTTAGGTATGTACAGTCGGGCCTACGAGTATACCATTGTCAAAGGGTATCCTAGATTATAGCGCTTTCTAAAGAAAGTAGTATCAATTATAAGAATTCCACATCTTCATGTGCATGCCTTTTACTTCCGGAAGGAGTTTATTATCTTCGAGTACTCTTGCTTCCACATATCAATCACCTTCCTCCGACTACCCTCTATCACCCCCTAAACCAAACCATCTTCATTTACAGCTTAACCATGAAGCGAGGACTTTCGTGTTAAATTTTTTAACCACGATCAACATTCACAAACAATTCTCGAACTACCACTTCATCATGGAATACGATGATTGTAGAACCGCTCTCCGAAAGACCTCACTCAAAAGGAAACGACAACCACGACGACCAAACAGAAACGTACACGAACACGACCAACATGCAAAAGACAAACTTGTGAATAAAATTAAAAAAAAAAAAATAAAATAAAAAATCTGAATCAACATGCTCCCTTCTTCTTCTCCATGTCTTCAATTTCGCCGGCCGGCATTTTATGATTTACAAAAGATGACGACGATGAAGAGGAAGAAGCAAGTAAGTAGAAAAAAAGCAAAGTCTACATATACAACCAGACCACGACTTTATGCTTAACGAACTTCCAAATCCCATTCACATTCTCTCAGGCCAGCCAGACAGCCAGCCCAGCCACCACCAGCCAGGATATATACCATCATCGTCATCATGATCATGATCACCATCATAAGGCATAGTGTTCTTCAGCTGTTTTTCTCTGGTATATCGTGTCTGTGTCGGTCTCCAGTAGGAACGCACATCATCATCCGCTAAGACCGGATGTGGGGGGTCGTGAACACCACATTTGCAAAAATATTTTTCTGCTTCTCATTTATTATTTATTATTTATAATTTCTGGCAATTCGCATACAGCATTGCTAAAGAACCAGCAAAGAGAAGAGAACCAAAGACCAAGAAGGAACGAATAAAGAATTGAGAATGTAAACTGCTTGTGGTGGTACTTATTCTTTTTTTTTTTTTTTTGTGGTGCTGCTTCCCTTTATGTTCTCCCTCTTCCATCCGCCTATCCACCCGTCTTGGCTTTTATGAATGTGGATTCAGCTTAGGTTTTTTTTGTCCAGCTTTTTTGAATCCATAATGGATATTCAGGGTTATTTGAAGGTCTGGCTCTGTGGCTGCGTGGCTGGGCTAATTCTACCCTTTCATTGATGAGTGGATTCAATGGATTGCGAACTCACTTGAACGAGTCGGTAATCAAATATGATTTCGTATAATTTTTTTCATTGATTATGCCTTTTACCAGTCAGCCAGCGCAGCACAGCACAGTGCAGAGAGAAAGGGCCCATCTGAGTCACTTAATCTATTTTTATGGTCTTTATACCACCAGCGGAGTAGTGAGGAATTTATTTTTATAAATTCGTTTTTTGCAATCAATTTCGCTAATTAATACGCGTGTGTGTGCTAAATTCTTTTATCATATGGTATGATCGGATAGGACGAAGCGCAATGTGTCGTCGCGTCGCTTCGGTCGTAGTGATTAAGGCCACTGATTAGATATTCATGACTAGTTAGATTTGGTGTGTGATGTATTATAGAAGATCTTAAATGGATTTAATTAGAAGAATGTTAGATGGGCTTTTTTTTTATGGGGAATACCAGTTTTTTTTTTCTTTTTTTTGTAGTCTGAAGTACTAATTTTTAGCACTGAATGGGAAAATTGAATTATACTTTTGATTGCTTGAATTCTCATTGTAAGGCACTACGCTCCACAATATTGGCAGATACATAGATTGCATGTCTCCTCAAGAAAGCACATTTTTTCCTTGAAGGTTTCTAAATAAAAAAATATGCAGGGGTTATAATCTGTCTGATACGGGTCGTATGATACCCTATCCCTTTCTGCTTTGGATGTATGTACATATGTACTTTCTTTGACTTTTCAGAAAATTTATCAAAATCTGAGTTTTAGAAGCAAACGCCTCCGAGGCGCTCAACGTTGAGCAGCTACTTCTCCGAACGGAACGATCTATGCTTCGATGGTTTGGTCACATAGTGCGTATGCCCAAAGACCGGCTTCCAAGACGCGCCATGGTTGCCGTGCCATCAGGTAGGCGACTTCGCGAGAGGCCTTGAAATAGATGGTTGGATCAAGTTCGACATCTCTCCTGGAGCCGCGTAGGGATTCCTCCTGATGAATTGAAGTCAATGGCGGAGGATCGAGAAGGATGGAGAGTCCACCTGAGCATCCTACCCCCGCGACCCTCATGAAGGATTAGCGGGCCATTGAAAATGAATGAATGAATACTTCTTAAAACTCGGAACATATACGAGTAGGTAAAAAGGTAAAAAAGTAAATATTTGGCGCAACACCTCTTTAAGTGCCAGGGCCTAGCTTCTCGCAACCACTCATGTTGTGTGCGTTATACCTATTTTTCACACGAATGGAAGGGACCTACAGTTTAGTGCCGTATCCGAAGGGCAATTTGTTTTCAAAAGATTTTTGGTGACAACTATACTCTTGGATGATTGTCAGACGTTCGCGTGAGGTGGGACCGTTTTGGTGTTTTCTGGGGTTCGAACTTGGAACCTCACGGGAAGTGGTCCGACACACCAACCACTTACGCCACGGCGCCCACAAGTAAAAAGGTTACATAGGTTATTTTTAAAGCTCGATATAACTTTAAATAAAACATAAAAATGGCACAAAAAACTAATTTTGACCCAAGAATCTTTTTTTTATTCGAAAGAGCAATTCATGGCATTATTATTTGAAAATGATTTCGGGCATAAAGAACATAGCGCTACTCTGTTGAAGCCACATCTTGTTCGGATCAATGTCTTGAGAAATGATGCAATCATATCAGCGTAGAAACCGCATCAAACGGTGCATATTTTTGGATATCATGGGGCTTGTAGGGTCGCTTCTGGGTGCGTCTCGTTCTATATACGACAATTTAGTTTATTAACAAACCCGTTATACCAAAAATCAGCATCACCGCTGAACACAATTTTGCGATAAAATAACTGAACAGCTTGCAACTGCTCTAGAGCCCAATCTGCAAAACAATGATGCAAATGATGGTCTCGCGGCTTTACTTCTCACACCAGCTGTATCTTATACGTCTGTATGGCAAGATGGCGCAAAATTCTCTACGTAGTGGACGGATATATCCCCAATTATTGCGATTGGCGACAAATCAATAAATTCGGATGTTCTTGCACACTTTCTTCGACGGGTGGCTTGCTGATTATGTGCGCCATAAAATCACGAAGTCGTTTATAAGTTTGGCGAATATGACTGAATTTCAAAGTAAATTTTGATAATTTGGTAGTGTTGTTCAAACGTAAGTGGTCTATTTTCGATTTGTATTTCTTCTGATTTTGATCCGCAAACATCTTCTCGTCCCATAACTCTGACAACCAGAGGTTCTGGAAATGTATCATTTCTCCTTCGAGAAGACATACATACTTGAATTTTTATGAATTTTAAGGCCAGAATTTCAAGCATAGCAAGACCAGCCAGCTGGTACACAACCGTTATATCTACTCCACCTATGGCTATTGTCCAATTCCATTCGGACAAAATACTTTCTGTGGCATCAGTGCTGAACAATGCCTGATTTGGAACCTGTCTATGACTTCATATCTTAATTCTCTACGGGATCTTAGTTGGAATTCAACATCGTCCTAAGGGTTCCTTGGAAACTTCTCACCAAATAGCATCGTGGATGACCTTAAGGTCGCACTAAAATTTGCCCAAGAATTCCCGGACAATTCTCACTAATTCACTGGAATCCTCTTCACCTTCAGCACCCACCTAGGGACAGTTCTCGAAACATTAAACCATCCCAAGGAGAATGCAAATATGTGGCGCCTAAATGCAAAATAACACTTCATGCCTTCATGGTATGTTACACATTCATTGTGTGCCTGCTTCACAGGGCTCCTCTTCAAGTGAAAAATTAGCGTCGCGTCCTCTATATTTCTAACGAGGATAGAGTGGAATGTGTCTATCTATCCGAACACCGACTACAATTTGCATCGCAAAAACAAAAAGGGAAATATCAGACGAACCAGACGTGACAGCGTAAAAATCACATTTGTTACGTGTGTGAGCGAGTTGCCGCCTTCCTTGACAGAACTCAAGCACTCTGTGTGCATCTGCAACAACTGTCACGAAAGCGAAGACTGACTTGTGAACTCTTTTCCGTTTACTTCACTGCCTGAGGGAAATTGCTTCCGGTCCGTGGTGGTGGTTGGTGGTTGTGGTGGTCTTTTTTAAACGTCGTCGTCTGTGCCAACTTCACTCTCAGTTTGTTCTTCTTGGGCCCCCGCTCTTTCCTGCCTCTTGCGCCAATAAAATGAAATAATGTGTGAATCCGTGAATCTAATTGAACGCACTAAATGTTTGCAGTTTTTTTTTTTTTGATTTGCCGTCTTCCGTCGCGTAGCAGTGGCGGTTTCCTCTCTGCTTGTGTCTCGTCTGGGGTTGGGTTCTTCCTTTTTTTTGGAATTCTGACAATAATCTATATTGCACACAGGGTTCTCTCTCTGTCAGGGTCTCTGCTGTGGAGTATTTGTGCGCCAACAAAGGATTGGTCCCTTAGACTGTGAATTTTTCATATCATTCATTCATCCTCGTCTGTGTGCAACAGATTGTAGCTGCAGTAGCGGAAGTAGGCTACCAGCTTAAGAGGGTGGAACGAGAAATGATTTCTGTGGAGATCCACATGTGGATATGGTAAATCATCTTTACGTTTGAAGAAATGTCACGCTGAGAACTTAGGATGTGAGAAGTAGCAAATCCACCTGTTATTCTTATTAGAAAGAATACTGAGATACAGGTTGTTCTTCAATTGCACCTTAATTTGGATTTGGAGCTCTGACTGCTGGTCAACTGATCGAGCTTTCCGATGGAGAATGTGCATGAATGTGTAATCAAAAAAAACGTAACGCCTTAATGGAGGTTGCAGCGGATTGAGCACAGTCTAATTAAAATTCAAGACTTCTTGTCAAGTGGCAAGTCGGTCGGTGGCATTATCGGTTCATGAACCAACCATATCTAATGAAGTTTTCTAGTTTTAAATTAAAGGATTCGATCATAGGCTAGGCTATGTATGTAAACTGGCAGGGAGCGACGCTCTCTGCCACACTCAGGTCAGCGTTGACCCATTGTGGTACCCATGGGGGAAAAAAGTAATCCCTTACCCAATGAAACTAAAAACTACTAACTCAGTCACTTACTTCATTTCTGCATACAAACCACCCTGATGATTTGATGAAGTTCAACATCTTTTCCGTTGAAACGCTGGAGAGTTCCTCGAGATCCTGGAAGAAAAATTTACCAAGGAACTTTTTCCTGGAATGTTGAAGACTCGGGCAGTGGCACAGGAAGTGGGTTGTGTCCTCAAAAACTTCCTCGTCACCACAGCCTCTGCAGAGTTCCTCCTCCGTCAGGCGTAGTTTCTTCAAGTGGTACCGCAGAGTGTTGTGTCCCGTGATGATGCCCACGAGGGTGGAAAGGGATTTCCTATCTTTACGAATGATTCTCTCGGTCTTTGCTTTGTCGAAAGATGGCCATAGCTTCCTAGTGATGCCGCAAGTTTCCATGGAGTTCCATCTTGTGTTCGCCTCCCCAGTGGCTTTATTCCCTGCAGCGAGCTTGAGTGTGCAAGGCGGGATATACACAGGGGGGTCAACTTGTTCTGTTGGGGCTGCTGAGCCGATTCTCGCCAGCTCGTCGCCTTTCTCATTGCCTGGGATACCCTCGTGTCCAGGGACCCAACAGAGCGATACCTTGTGCTGTGTTCCAAGAACCCTGAGCTCTTTTCGACAACACTTCACAAGCTTCGATTTAATTTCTATGGCAGTAATAGCTTTTATAGCTGCCTGGTTGTCGATAAAGATGGTGATACCTTCTGGCGGTTTTGCCCTTACCGCAGACTCATAGAGTCTCCTTAGTTGTTCGAGAGAGGGCTTTACTGTTGAATTGCCTTATAAGCCCAAAAAAAACAGCGATTGGCAAGAGTTATTCTTCGATTGATTTCTGCGCTGATTTTGTTTGCTGAATTTATAGCAGAGCCAAGGTAGACAAAGTCCCTTACTACCTCGAAGTTATAGCTGCCCACGGTGACGTTTTGTCCAATTCGTCGATGTTGGTTTTCCCTTCTAGTTGACAGCATATACTTGGTTTTGCCCTCGTTTATCGCCAAACCCATTTTGGCCGCTTCCGCCTCAATGCTTGCAAAAGCACCGGTGACAGCCTGCTGAGATCTTCCGATAATGTCTATATCGTCGGCGTATGCAAGCAGTTGTACAGACTTGTAATAGATTGTGCCTCCGGTGTTGGCTTGTGAGTTCCGCACAATCCGTTCAAGTACAATATTGAAGAAGTCACATGACAGCGCGTCACCTTGTCTAAAGCCTTTTTTGACATCAAAGGTCTCGGTGAGGTCATTACCGACCTTGATGGAGCAGCGAGCGTTCTCCATCGTCAGCCTGCACAGGCGGACAAGTTTGGCAGGGATGTCAAAACTAGACATGGCTCTATAAAGCTCTTCTCTATAGATGCTGTCATAGGCGGCCTTGAAATCGATAAAGAGGTGGTGAGTATCGATTTGGAATTCTTGGGTTTTCTTCAGGATCTGCCGAAGTGTGAAGATTTGATCGATGGTGGACTTTCCTGGCCTGAAACCGCACTGATAGGGTCCAATCAGGCTGTTGATAAAAGGTTTCAGGCGTTCACACAATATCGCAGAAAAGATCTTGTATGCGATGCGAGTTGAGGGGGTCTCCTTTCTTGTGGATCGGGCAAACGATGCTGAGATTCCATTCATCAGGCATACACTCCTCTGACCAAATATTAGAAATGAGTTGGTGTATGCACTCTACCAATTCATCCCCAACTGCCTTGAAAAGTTCGGCCGGTAAACCGTCAGGTCCAGCAGCCTTGTTCGATTTTAGCTTGGATATTGCTATCCTCACTTCGTTTTGGTCAGGTGGACGGAAATTTTGACTATCATCGTCCATGTTGAATGGTTCATTCTGCCTGACAGCGGGATGTTGGTCTTCGTCGCCGTTATACAGTCTGCAGAAGTAGTTTTTCCAGATTCTCAGCACCGACTGTGATTCTACTACGAGGTTTCCATTCTCATCTCTACAGGTTTCTGTACGGGTATTACTTCTCTGACACGTTCTTTTTACCTTTTGGTAAAACTTCCGTACATTGTTCCTGGAGTATAGACTCTCGATATTCTCAAACGCGCGCTTCTCATGCTCTTTCTTCTTCTTTTGGAGAAGCCGATGTTCTTCCCGTCTCTTTTGCTCGTAGAGCTCACGAGCAGCTCTCGTCTTCCTTTGCAGCGCCGCTTTGTATGCCTCTTGTTTTGCTGCATGCACTCGCCGGCATTCTTCGTCAAACCAGGGGTTTCGCGGTGGTGGTCGAGCGAGACCCAGCACATCAGTCGCGGCGTTTCTGATGGCATGTTGACAGCGTTGCCACTGGTCTTCGGCACTTGATGCTGGCGGTATAGGGGTGATTGAGAGATTTCGGGATACGCGTTCAGCGAAGAGTCTGGCGGTCTCTTGCGATTGTACCTTTTCGACGTTAAATTTTCTCACAGTAATTCTTCTTTGTTGCTCAGATTGGGATATCCGCATTCGTACCTTGGCTACAACAAGGTAATGATCCGAGTCTATGTTGGCCGCTCGGAAGGTCCGGACATCCAGAATACTGGAGGCATGCCTTGCGTCGATCGCAATATGATCAATTTGGTTGATCGTGACATGATCATTGGACCGCCATGTCTGCTTATGAATATCGAGATGAGGAAACCATGTGCTTGCTATGGTGACATTTCGCTTCACAGCGAAATCAATTAGCCTTAGTCCGTTATCAGACGTGGTGTCGTGTAGGCTATGCTTACCGACTGCTCTACCGAAGACGTCCTCCTTTCCTATTTTGGCGTTAAAATCGCCCAATACGATCTTAACGTCGTATTTAGGACATTGCTCGTATGTTTTGTCGAGGAGCTCGTAGAAACACTCTTTGGAGGCAGGGTCCTTTTCTTCTGTGGGGGCATGAACACGTATTATGCTTATGTTAGCGAATTTAGCCTTGATCCGGATAGTCATAATACGCTCGCTCACGTGTCGGAAGCTTAAGACTTCTTGCCTAAGTCTGCCGCGTATGACAAATCCGCATCCGAATAAGCGTTGCCTGTTGCCTCTGTAGCAATCACCGTAGTAGATGTCACAGTTTTTCATCCTCTTTTTGCCTGGCCCATCCCATCGCACTTCCTGGATGGCGGTAATATCTGCTTTATAGCAGTCTAGGGCCTCTGCTAGTTGTTCGGCTGCACGTGGTCTGTAAAGGGACAGAACATTCCACGTACAGATCCGAAGGTCGTTGTCCTTATTTCGTTTGCTGGGGTCGTCATTAGTTGGGTCATCCTTATCCGAGGCTTTTGGTTGTTTCGGAACCATGCGTTTTTTACGTGGTAGGGAAGTTACCCCGACGGCACAACCCCCAACCTGGAGGGCCAGTTCCTTAATTATTCCCCTAGGACAGGGGGCCGGATACACCGGTGCCAGTAGTCCACTACGGGAGTATGAGCGCTGCCGTTGGCCCATTAAGGGCTCCTCCGCCACCATCTCTATTCCAATGTCCTGACCAACATTGGAAATGGCTGCTGATGTTCGTATAAAGATGTCTAGCGGTAGCAGGTTGAGGATAGCCTCGAGTCCTGCGGTTGGGGTTGTCCTCATTGCACTGGTGATGCCAATGCACGCTAGTCTTTGAAGTTTGGTGATTACCTTTAAGTTGGTGGATTTGTTGACAGCTGGCCACCATACTAGATTGCCGTAAGTCAGTATGGGTCTAACTATAGCCATATACATCCATAGTATGATTTTGGGGGAGGGTCCCCAGGTTCTACCAAAAATTCTGCTACATGAGTGAAAGGCTATTATTGCTTTCTTAATTCTTTCCTCTATATTTAATCTCCAGTTGAGCTTTTTGTCAAGTACAAGGCCCAGGTATTTTGCGCTATCGGACAATCTGAGTGGGATACCATCAACAGAAGGTGTACTAAACTCCGGTATTTTCCTCTTATTCGTAAAAAGTACGAGTTTGGTTTTTTGGGGATTAACCTTTAGACCGCTGCTCCTGGCCCATATGCTAAGAATATTTAGGGCTCCGTCAAGTTGTTCGCTAAGGGTAGGCAGGAATTTACCTGTTGCAAGCAGCACGACGTCATCCGCGTACGCTGTAGCTCTGACCCCACTGTACCTTAGTTGTTGTAGTACCTCATTAAGAACAATGACCCAGAGCAGTGGGGAGATTACCCCGCCTTGAGGGGTACCCCTCGAGGCGTATGCTTCTAGCTTTGAACCCTTAAGTTCGGTGGTTATATGTCGTTCCTCAAGCATGCTAACAATCCAGTTAATTAGACTGATGTCGATGTCTAGGTTTCTTAGGGTTCTTTTAACCGCTTCGGTATTTACTTTATTGAAGGCTCCTTCAATGTCAAAAAAAGGAGCTAGTGTGAACTCTTTATCCTTAAGTGATTTTTCTATAGAGCCGACAACATGATGTAGGGCAGTTTCCACATGTAGGGGATAAGTCCCCCGGGCGTATTCTACTACGTATGTAGATGTCGAGCAATCTTTCAAAAGTTTTCAGGATGAAAGAGGTAAGGCTTATTGGTCTGAAGTCCTTCGCGGTGGTGTGACTAGCCTTGCCCGCCTTGGGTATAAAAACCACCTTTACCTCCCTCCATGTTCTTGGTATGTGACATTGTTTAAGACTACTGGCAAAAAGCCTTTTGAGAATTGGGGTAATGATTGGTGCAGTTTTTTGCAGCATGATCGGTATCATCCCAACAAGTCCTGGGGATTTAAAGGGGGAGAACGATCTTATTGCCCACTCTATTCTGTCCTCTGTTACCAAATTCGCAGGGGGTTCCGATTCGCTGTGATTGTTGTTATTAGTACTGCTACATGGTACGGTAGTACACACCGGGAAGTGCGTTTTAATAAGCAATTCAAGGGATCCAAACAGGACTCGGTCCAGTTTCCTTCAGTGTTTTTTAGGGAACCTAGAGTCTTCGATTCTTTGGACAGGATTTTCCTTAATCTGGCCATTTCTGGATTCGATCATACACTACATAGTGTAATTCAACACATTCTCGAGGCACGCATAATACTAGAAGTCATAATCAAATGCGAAATACACACTAAATTCCCCCCGGCTAGTTCGGACACCACTCATGGGGTAAGTTTGTACAGAAACCTGAGTTTCAAACCACTACACGAACAATAACACTTTCCTATATCTTCTCTTCATTTCCAAGTAACTAGTCTAGTTCTTCTACGAAATCGAGATATCTATGCAAGATTTTGCAGCTGCACATCTGTTGTAACTTTTAACAATTCCCCATAACGAAGATCGTTCACATGTGTGTTTCATTTACGATTAGCTGGTGTGTATACTTTAGTCGAAATTGATGAGTACTGCTCCTTGGTTCAGCTTGAGTTTGAATCAACCAGAACCTAAGTCTTTCCACTTCTCTTCGGAGGATATCAGCTTTCTTATTGACAGTCCGACAGCTATCGCAATTTCTGCTGAAGAAATGAAATCGAAACTTGTGAACTGTTGTCGAGAATAGCTAAATAACTAAAAGTTCTTAGAACACAGTGCAAGGTAAAGCTCTGCTGTGTCCTTGGACATAAGAGCATACCAAGAAGTGAGAAAGCAGAAGAACTGGAAGAAGAAGTTCAGCACTAAGCTCGGAAGAATCTAACCTCTTGGCAAACGGCCCGCCTTCCACACTTAAGCTCTTATGGAGGAAAACAACAGATGGATATTTATGTTACTACTAGAAAGCTTTGCCCTTTATTCGACTAGGACCGACAGACTTATACTGAGGACAGAAAATCTATACTCTTATAGGAGTGATTGCGGGACTCTAAGATTTTTATAGAAGTTGTGGTGACGAGGAGGTTCATGAGGATATAACCCACTTTCTTTGCCACTGCTCAAGCCTCTACTACCTAAGAAACAAATTCCTCTGACAGCTCTTTTCAGGATATAGAACAGCCATCCTAAAAAGCGTGAATAACATCATAACCTTTATGAACTCCACAGGAGCAACAAGTAAGTCATGAAATTATTCATTGAACAGAGAACATTGATGGATATCTCTTTTTTCCCAATGGGTATCAAAATGGATCTGCATTTACCTGAGTGAGGCATTTAACAGATTTAGAAGAAAAATTCCTTAAAATGTTTCCCCTTGTTGAGGCTAAAACATGTAGAGAGTTCATAACTTTTAAACATTTCCTTTCATTATCCAAGCAATGCTTCCAACTGTCCTGTACCTAGAATTTCAAAAATTGGTCTGTATTGTTACCCATAGATCGATTGCCAACTCTGTGAAGTATGCTCTTATGGTACTTTTCATGGCTGATAGCTTTCAAAACTGCTGTTCACACCATTCTTTTGCGTTTTCCATCTCCGTTGTTTCGCAAAATAAATCCATCGCCTCTAGCAAAAAATTCCACCAAAAGCACGTAACTCTAATTCCTAAGCCTATGTCACGTAAGATTCTTCTCTACCATTCTCCCAACACTCAACACTTACTGGACTTTGCAATTTAAATTTCTCATCGAAAAATGATTTCCCACAGCGCGACTTCTAAGGAAAAATTCACACTCCAGCTATTAACCACTGGGATATACTACCTATACTACTTTTCCGCTCTACGACTACTGTATATACGTGTGTTGGATTCTATGGAACCACAGAACCAAACTCATTTCCTGCTTTGCTGGTTATTTCTTTTTCTTCCCAGATAATTGGCTCGCTTTAAGAAGAAAAAAATAAATAATGCCAACCGACTCCAATCACAGTTCAAACACCCCTTGTTGACCATTCGATTTGTAATTGAATACCTTGTACTCGTTCTGTATCGTTTTGTATCAATGTCCGATGCCGGAAAGGCAAATTAAGCCCCAGCAACATAACAATGTTGCTAAACAGTAAAGAGAAATGTTGCCAATCAAACAAATTCATCTAAACACAAAGTTTTATGTTTGACGCGTTTGATGGGCTAATTGTGTCGTTTTAATGCCGATTAAGGGACTACATAGGAGCTCATCACGTAATCACCATATAAGAAATTGTAGGTCAATAAATATCCCCCAACTTCAGAGAACCACTACAGACGGTAATGGCAACCGAACAAAAAATGAAATAAGTTACCCTGCGGAGTGTGATCACTATCAAAAGCACCGCCCGCTATAAAAATTATATAAACTTGTGTACAAGTATCTTTATGTATCTCTCCTCTTTAGTTCAACAAAAAAAAATAAAAAAAAATAAATACTTTTTCAATGTCGTTCCTTGCTCTTGTGAGCCGTGGTCGATCGTGGTGGTGCTTGGTTCATGAAATGAAATGAATTTACAAAGGAAACTCTTAATTGTCTACCTGATTCCCAGCGCACACACCACTCTCTGTGTATATTCGTTACCAGAGGGAGGAAGCCAACAAAAAAACAAGATTCAAAACGCAAAATTAAATAAATGACGAAACGTAGATACATAATCCGGAAAGGCACAACCATACACTACAAACGTAAGTTTTCGGCGAATTGAGAAGCGAATCTCTGTGCCCATTGTCACACAAATATTTGTGAAAAAGTGATGTTTATCGCGCACTCCTTAACTGTATGCCATATGCAAATTTTAACAACATCCACGCTATCGAAAGTAAACATAGGCCCTGTTCCCTCAGTTATTATCTCGTTGGTAATCGCCGAAAAAAAGGGCCGATATATCACGTCTTACCTGAGGATTGGCAACAGGTAGAGACCCAACGATTAAGTGCTGTCATTTTCATTAAGAACCGAAAAGATCTGCCAATGCCAAAGAGGTATCTTTTCATTTGCTGAAATGGATTTTCGTGTAAATACGATGATAATTTGTTTAAACAGGCTCATAAATTATTTGTCCCGAAGTTATTTTTCCCGAAAGGAAGCGACCTGCGAGAGTACCGAGAAGCGGAAAGATCCTACCTGATAGCGGGTAGTCTCTTTGACCCTTAAAGAGCGGTTAGATTCAACCGAGTAGAAGTATCTTTTGGAGTTTAATTTATCTACTCAGTAGAGGCGTCACCGGTAAAATGGTGAATATCTCCAACAGGACTCCCGTTAAGTTGCGCTTGTTCGATTTAGCAGCTAACTGACTTTAATCTTAAAACCAACCATCCTGCGGCTCTAATTTACCACCTGTGTGAAAACTAGTGTCTAGGTGGTGATTTAGTTTGGGCGTACTATTTCACTAGCGGTGAAAAATTGTCAAATCAAATTTTTTTGGTTCACATTCCCGATCACCTACGTATTTAAGCTGAACGAAAAAGCAATAACGCAAATGAGTACTCAGGAGTAAAGGCTATAAGAACTCAGGAAAAATAGAATAAATCCACAAAACACTTTCCGATAAAAGGATAAGAGGGTAACATATGTTTTTTTTTCGGATTTATTTCCATTTTTTCCATCAACAAACGCCGAACTTATGTATTTATAAACAACTTCGTGTCATGACAGCTGTTCACAACACGCCTAGTGGCTCGATTGCTCAGCTATGTACGTTATAGTGAGCAGTGCCGTCGTATGCCACTCTAACCTTCTTCCACCATTTATTTCGCAGAGATATCTGACTAAACATATCAAGTATCCAAGTCCCATTCGGATTCTACCAGTGTTTGTTAAGCTGAATTATCCCATATCCTTTTGAAATTCTCAGCTTGGTGGAAGCTTCTCTCAAGATTCAGCAGTGACCGGAACTGTAGATGTATCTATGGCTTTGACGCATTTCTTTCCTTACTCTATCATAGATTTGGCAATAACTGTCGACTCAGGTCTATGATTCTTTGTCTAATTATATCAGACATATTGAATGAGTACGCTATTAGCAAAAAAAAAAAAATGTTACCCCATATATCTATGAGCTAAGTACTTGAAATTCTTAGTGACATTGATACCTTTTCGTGTGTTTAGTCATTTATACTCAGCCAATAGGTTAATGTACATTTCATAAAGCTGTAGTACATATCATCCCATGTTATTGTTGTCAAATGAAGAAAAAAATATACCTATGTCTCTTAGTAGAATATCCCACTACTTCAAAAAAAAAAAATCAATGAGAACAATATTTCAACATTTAGTACATGTTCTAAAAATTTAGATCTTTCGTTTCCCTTTATGGTTTCTGAATATATAAACTAACCAGTGAAAACCAGTAAGTTTTCGGTTTTAGTAGACATATTCTAAAAATTTATATTTACCATTTTAGGTTTGCTTACATACAAAAAAAAAAAAAAAAAACTAAATTTTGGATTTATCTTTTTAGGTGTGTGCTGAACAAAAATGCCAAGAAGAAGTTGTCCTGCTTGCTCTTACTTATATGGATAGGTTTCTATCGACAAAATCAGTGCGAAAAAATCATCTGCAAATTTTAGCTGCTGCCTGCCTACTATTAGCATCAAAATTACGTGAACCCAGTTGTCGAGCGTTGTCAGCTGAACTTTTAGTATACTACACAGATAATAGTATTATTAAGCCGGATTTAATCGTAAGTATTAGTTATGAATTAAAAAATACATATATGTATATCTGTTTCTTTGTGAAAAAAATCTCGTATCCTGCGGCGTTACGTTTTGAGAGATGCGTTTAATTGTTGATTTCCTCCTTTTACCTGAGATTTCTCTCTCTGATTGTGTTTCATTCTGGGATAAACTAATTATAACAGCTTGTCAGGTATACACCTTTTTCGTAAGAAATCCGTAAGGCGAATCAGGCGATGTTTCTATAAGTAGCATTGTGTCCCTAATTAGTTTTGATCTTAATGGTTCGTGGTTATCGCAGAATTCTCTCTTTTCTTTTGCATCTCTACCTCTTTTGCAATTAATTATTACGCTTTCACATCACATACGAAGGAATGGCAAATAACGGATTGATTGCATTTTTATTACCCTCAAATAATTGTGAATTAATAATAAGAAAACTAAGCGGCCATTAGATACGCACTACGATCGGTGTAAGATCGCCAAAGATGACGATGAAACGAACTATGAATAAAAAAAAAAATTAATAAAATATCTCAATCAATTACTTCGCCGTCTTGTCTAGCATCACCGTCGTCGTCAGTCACACCGTCATTTGGCAGGCGGCAGTGCACAAGCAGCAGCGATTTCAAGTCAAGTATCTAGATGGGCGTTTTTAAGTGATCTTGCCACATAGAGTTGCAGTATCACTCTCCATCGGTCCTCTTTTACAGCACTCTTATGTGTTTATTTATTCATTTTCTTTTTTTGTTTTAGCAATGGTTGCGCAGCAAAACGGGCGCAGCCAGACGAAAAGACGTTCGTCGGTTCCCATGATCGTATAATGCGCGCACGATCACCTCTGTGGCTTGCGGTGGTGAATTCCTTTAAGGAGTCCAGTTTTTTGTCGACTGGTTGGACTCTCCACTACTGCTATATCTGTCTGTCTGTCTATTTACCAATTCATGTGCATTATAGAATTTGCAAGGGGAACTGCTGTGCGGACGTCTGTTTAGAGATAAATGCAATTGTGTGTGCGCCACCCTCTCCCCTGACCTACCGCACACACACGGTTGGAATGGACGGGCGAATAGTTTTGCAAGGTCGTTTGTTTATTTTCCAAGTAATCTAGACAAACGATCGTACATGATCGTCGTTGGCTTGGTCTGTTTTTCTTGTGGATGTTGTCTGGACTGGACTGGACTGGAAGCTATAGCGTACTGTGAGAGCCTTTTGGAGGCTGCTGTAGCGAGTTTTTGTTCTCTCTCTTTCTGGCAAGGACGAGTAGTAAAACGAGTAGATGAAGTTTTGATCGTTTCTTGATGATGGAATCTCGTGATGACAAAAATGGTCAACGGAATGTTTCTGGGAGGCGGGGAGGAGAAGTAGAATCCATTTTGATGGAGAGAAGTAGAGGGAAGGTGGAATTTAAATTGGTACGTTGACAAGGACTACTCTATAATTGTATAGTGGAGATTGAACATTTTTTTTTATAGCAATTTACTTTGCGAGCGAGAAAGTAGGTATTTTTGTATATATAGTCCATAGTTATGGGTGCTGATTTTATTTCTCAGAGATTAAAGAAACGTTTAGAAAACATAGGTTTGTACGTAGTTACTAAAGGATTTTGATGAGATGTTGTTCTGAGGTTTTACGGATCGAACATATTTTCCTGGGTCTATTGGGACTTCTTTCTACCAATGTACTTAGCACTTCGCAATAGTTTTGCTTTTCAATCAGTAAATGGATGGGAAAAGATTATGGAAAGTCTTGTAGAGGCAAGTAGGAACAGTTTTAGGTTATTTTGACGTCAGTTTTTCTAAAAATTCGGTTCTGCGGTTCGATTTCTTAAATTTTGGCTAAACTTTAAATTGCAAAACACATTTGATTCAATTCATTACGCTCTGTCTTAGACATAATAGCTGGAATACATATGTACATACATACATATGTACATAGGCGGAGCAATTTTAATATTCACCTTTGTTGGGTGCCAGGGCATAGGGATGTTCCAGGCAACTGTAAGGCTGATGCACTCGCTAGATATGGAACAACAATATAAATCTTATCAGAAAATTCGTACCTTAGGTATACAGATCGCTACATCCTAACTTATAATACATTAAAGCTGGATGCTATCGAAATAACAAACCTTAGGTGGGCAAGTGGCGCAGCATGTCTAGAGATAACAAATTTTTTTGACAAAGCTGGATCTGAAACGCTCTAAGAATTTGATATATCTCAACAGATTGCATATTAGCGCTGCAATGGGTGTCGTCACTGGACACTGTCTAATAGGCAATCATGCAACAAGGTTTGGCGTGTGCTCAAATGATTCCTGTAGAAGTTCAGCTCTCTTCTATAAAAGAAAACCTCACTTAGGAGCTTTCTAATACAACGATCCAGGTGATTTGATAGCTAAATACTGATGTTAGAAGTCTCCTATGCTTCATCAAAAGCTCCAAATGGTTCAACCTATAGATATGGCTATTTTTTTTCCGAGATACATGTGGTATCATAATGGACCTATTATTGGTATAAGTGTGTTGGCTTTAGTTGGTAGCCACTAACCACCTAACCTTGCCATGCATTTCAGCAAAGTTGTTAAATAGTAAATAGATTCCAGAAGAAAACAAAACAACAACAGTTACAAAGTTGTTTGGTAGAATAGGGCCCACGTTGCCAGGAATGCATACTACTTGTCCTACTTAGCTCAATTAGAAGCACGACTGGAATCTGTACTCTCGATTTAATTTGCAACAAGCTCACAAGCTGCAATTTAAAGGTGTGAATCTTCGTTGTACGAAGAAAGATGTCTGCCCTGCACCCTATTTTGCCTTCGCAGACAAAAGTTATTTAACACGCTGCATTTGAATCAATTTTAATATTTTCTATACTTCATTTTGTGAGTATCTACAGTAAACACGTTTGCACCTAGCAGCGCAGAATGTTCAGAATAGTACCATGTGATGCACCTAATTTATGTTATGTCATGTCATGTCATATGTGGCACAATCCGTTCATATATTACTATCTAGTAGCGTTAGTTTACGCTGCATTTTTTAACTTAATTTCATCCATATCTTATTCTTAACTAGCTAAGCCTACTTTACATTTTCATCTAAGGTGTGGTCTCAACTTCCATGCAGTGCGTACTACGTGATATACCAATCTATCGAAAGTACTGCATACCAATCTAATCGAAAAGATACTAAAATAAAGCTAAATTTATGAGCTTCTAAGAACCCACACCCAGTTGCAAAGTCAGTCTAGCAGGCGAAATTATCACCCACTCTCACTCGTCGACCTTGAGTTGTCTGCGTTTTTTTGCGCGTACATTCAGCCGATTCTGGTTGTTATTATGGCTCATATGGTATAATTAGTAAACATTTCACCATGCTACTTATTTTAGCAGTATCTCCCCTAATAATCATATTTTGATTGATGAAAATGAATGAAATTAGCAACAAACAAAATGATGATCCCCAAGTGATTCACCTCTGATCTCTTGCTGATGCAATTGTTTAGGCAAAAATGTACTACAACACTAAAACCAGACATTTATCGCATAAAAATGTAACAAATGAACAATTGTTTATAGAAATTACATTGCATAAGTGTTGGTTTTGAAAGGCGTAACTTAATAATGTTACCGCATCCGTGACAGAAAATATAAATCATCTCACTTATCTCTTTGCCACGAATTGTCACAAATATGCAAAAAATTCAATTTGCTCATTTATTTTCGAATAAAATCAAAGTATTAAGCGAATGATTTCACAACAATTTGTAATCAATGCACTTTGGAGCCGGCAGATGGCGTCTATATTTGTTTATTTCATTTTGTACTATGTTTATTTGCGTCAGATAATCGCAGAATTTTTTGAGTCTGACTGAAGTGCATTTTAAGTAATAATTAAAGGTTAGACGTGAGGTGGCTAAAGTTAAGTCTGATGGTGTCAGTCAAAAAATAAAAATCAGACAGGGTTAATCTACTTCCGTCTGATTTTAAGGTAACCTTGTGATCGTCTAAATGAAGTTAATGATAATTTGTCTACCATATTAGATTAGACTAGATATGTATATTCAAGAGAAACCATATAAGCAAATCTGGCACCATAAGTCCTTCACTTTTTGTCACTTTCTTTCCATTAATGGACTAGGATTTGCAATAGAAAAAGAACTTTGTTTAACTTTAAACAAATCTTTGGATATTACTGTTTTTTTTTTTTTTTTTTTAATTCCTGGTTCATTCTCAGGCTTCGGCAGCACTTTACCGTACATACCTCCCGAATTATCCAAAAATTAATTATTTGCAGTTTTGAATTTTCGATAAAATCGTAATTAGCATCTTTATATACATACACATGTATATATTTGGCCCAACAGCTCATTAAGTGTATATGCATATCTTTTTGCAACCACTCATGTTGTGTGCGTTATATTTTTCGCACGAATGGAAGGAACTTACAGTTTTATGCCGTATCCTAAGGTCTTTTTTCTTTTGTTTTCAAGAAGATTTTTTCATGACAACAGTACTCTCGGGTGTTTATCAAACGTTCGCGATAGGTGGGACCATGGAAAAACGTTTTGTTGTTTTCTGGGATTCGAACATTGAACCTCACGCGACACCCCAACCACTGCGGTACGACGAGCACACAAAATTAGCATCTTTGCTTTACTGTAATTGGCTAATGATTTGTTGCATGCATCCAACCAAAAATATCAGCTCCAGTTTTGAAAAGCTCCATCTATACTGATAAGATGACCATTTGGATTTGATTTTCTTCTTCTGGACCATCACTCTCTTCTGTTTTCCTATCGTTTGCATCCAGAATGATGATGCTGCTTCTTGCTTCGATTTGCTTGACGACCACTTGGACTACTAGGCGGGGAATGCTAGTGCTTAACATCGCCATCTTACGAGCTGTTGTATAGTTGATTACGTGTATGCTTTTGTTCGGCATTAAAGCCCCATAGCATGATGTTCTCCGGACAGTCTGTATAGGCTTCGTTCAGGATTGTTGTGCCAATCTTATTCAAGATATTGCGAAGTGATACAACATTTTTCGTATAGCAAGTCTTTTCGAAAAATGTCAAGCAAGGTGGGGTAGGCATTGAAAACGGCCAGCATAGCGTTATGTAGAGCTGACTTTTTCAAAATAAAATGTTCAAAACATTACCAGACTCTTTCAGGTAGGGCTAGTCTTCTTCAACCTTCTACAGAACTTCTTACATTTATTATTATTACTTAAAGAACGTGGACAGATTTAAAATGTATTGCTTTAAATGTATGTCGACAATTTTAACCCACAACCTTCGCGCTTGATCATCCTTTTACATGATAATTCCAAAAGTCGGAGAATATCTGAAATATTTCTATAAATCTGAGCAACATTTTCCGAAATTTCGATCCCAAATTTTCGGATAGAAATTATTCAAGATTTTCCGGAAGATTAGGATATTATTAAAAATTTCAAGGAACCAAAGTTAAGTTTAAAAAATACCAAAAATGTTGACGCAGAGCTATCCATTTTCAAGATATTTCGAAAGATCAGAAAATGTCTGAAATACTTCATAAAACCACAGTAAAATGCTAAAAAATTCACCATACATTTCTGTGTAGGAAAGTCCATTCTCAAGATATTCCGAATGAAATCAAAATAAACTCTAGAAAATGGCCTTAATTTTACCGAACATTTTCTCGCATGCTATTTTTTTTTTTATACAGGGTGGGCCAACTACAAGTTTCTCTTTTAAAAATGCAATAAAATGAACAAAATTAATTTTTTCCCATGAATTATGGCTTTATTAGTAAGAGCAAACATTCTTATTAATTATGGAAGACAACGTCGTTCAAGTGGCTGCCTCGGTTGGCCTCGCAGTAGCGCATTCTATCACTCCAATTTTCCAAGACCTTGTTGATGGTTTCGGGCTGTAGCTCACGGATTGCTTGGATGATATTGGCCTTAAGTGCTTGAATCGTTTCCGGATTGTTGGCATAACATCAATCCTTCACGGATCCCCTCAAAAAAAAAAGTTCAAAGGGGTCAAATCGCAGCTCCGAGGCGGCCAATTGACATCGCCAAGACGGCTGATAACACGATTTGGGAATTTGGTGCGCAAAAGACCGATTGTGGCATGGGCTGTGTGGCATGGCGCGCCATCCTGTATGAACCAGAGGTCGTCCAAATCCATGTCTTCAATTTCAGTAAAAAAAAAGTCGTTAACGTGGTTCTGTAACGCCCACCGTTGACCGAAACGTTGTTCCCAACCTCATTTTCGAAGAAAAATGGTCCAATGATGCCACCACTCCACAATCCGCACCAAACTGTCACTCTCTGTGGATGCATTGGCTTCTCGGGAATAACGTGCGGGTTTTCCGAACCCCAGATGCGGCAATTTTATTTGTTAACGTAGCCGCCGAGATGAAAATGTGCCTTGTCAGAAAAGATGATTTTTCGCCCAAAATCGTCCAATTCAAGCTGCTATAAGGCCCAAACTGCGAAGCGATAACGAAGCGGATGGTCATGCGCTTTCAATTGCTGAATCAATTGGACCCTGTAAGCAAATAATCCCAGATCTTTCTCCTCAAGCTAGTGCGTGAAATGTTGAGCTGTTGAAATCGATGACGAGTTGATGTTCGTGAATTGAGTCTCACACTCTCGTCTACAGCAGTCACATTCTCGTCTGTGCGCACCGTACGACGACGGGGACCATGAGTGTTGTCCACTAGCATACCAGTCTCACGAACTTTTTGCACAAACTTGCGTACAGCAGGCGCGGTGGTGCTTCATTTCGGCCAAAACTTCTTTTCAAAAAACGCACTGTTTGGGCTACACAGCACTCACTTTGGAAATAAGTTTTCAATATTTCCCAATGTTGTTCAAGCGTAAAGCGACTCATTTCGTTCCGTGGAGGTATGATACTGACTTTCTGTCAAGATTTCGAGCGGGAAACAAATGTCAGTGTCAAAATAACCTATGATTTAAAAAGAAATCACTAGATGGCCCACCCGTTACACACTCCGAAGCATTAGAGAATGCCTAGAATGTTAGCTTAACAATTTTATGAAGAAATTATTGAGCTTTTTCGATAAATTTTAATAGATGTAATAATGATTTACAAATCTTTCGAAATTTTAAGCTCAAAAGTAGCTTAGCCCTTCTAAAAAATATTTAAAAAAAAAAACTGCAAAGTTTTACTAAAAAGCAATTATTTTTAATGATATTTAAAGCAAATGCCCGTAAAATAAAATGTCCACTGTTTGAGAAAAATTATGTAAGTTCAAAAAGTGTTAAAATGATAGATAAAGGTTTCATAATTTGTCTTATCAATATATGTATGTATAAACAGTAAGATTAATTCTTTTCGTAGGTATATTGCATCACCATTAACAAACATCCTCTGATGAATCATTGACCGTCAAAAAAAGTCACAAATCCAGAATTCTTCATCCCACGGTGGTGGGTTTCAATTTTGTTACACTACTTCCCTTAACCTAGAAAAGTATTCTGTATTTCTTTTTGTAAAAATCAATTTGACTCAATATTTGCTTTTTTCCAGACATAATAAAAAAAAAAAAACTACTTTTACGACCTTCCTCAGAGAGATAAGTGCCAAAAGGAACAAACAAATTGAGCAATATCACCATTCAGAGCGCAAGGATGAAAGTCTTTTCATGTTACAACAAACTGCTGGTCCTTCTAGGAATTTTGTTGTGTGATCCTGTCGCTTTCTCGCTCTCTGTCGGATGTTATTTATTTATCCTCTACTCTTTTCTATTTTATTGTTGTTTTGCGGATAAAGAAAAAGTCATCGGATGGGCTCATTTTTTATTTTTTATTAATTTATTTTTTTTTTTGTTAAAGAAATAAGGTTTGCTACAACAACAGGTATCCTTGTAGTTACTATATTATCTTTCTTTAATAGTCGTCTTGAAATTTATTAGATGGGGACAACTTTACCGTTAGTTATGTTTTTTTTTTTTTTTTATCCTTCATCAATTGGGATCAGTTCGATAGTAAAGGATTTTTCTGGTGGGATGCAGATGATTGGAAAATAATTGACTTTCTGTTCTATTTTTTTTATGGACTTTTTTCATTGATGAAGCGAGTGTGGGAGCGAGTATCTTGTCGTGTAAGGACATTAAATAATGACACTTAATTGCACTCTTCACTTCATAATGAACACTTCTTATCTCATATTGACGGAATGCGTTTATTTTTTTGGTTTTTGTTCCCACCATCAACAAGGATCATGTAGAGATGGAGTATAGTTTGATTTCCTTTCCCATTTCATCTTTTCTGTGTTTTTCTGTATCTAAATGAACGAGTAAATACGATAAATTGCTTTGTGTGTCGGCAGAGTTGGTAAGAGATTCATAATTCTTGGAAAATATCCTTCGGAATTCCATTCCACTTGCCGAAGGATATTCCTTTTTTTTTCTCATAAAATTCCATGGTAATACCTCCATGAAGGAGAAAGATTTCCTTCTCGAGTATAAATTGCAATAACACTTGAGAGGCTGAGAGTGTCGGTTTGGTCATAAACTACGTTTATGCGTACAGCGCATATCTATTCGGTCTATGAACCATGTCACTATAATTCATTTCCTTTTGATCGGAACAGTCATGTAACCAAAGTTAACTAAAAATTCAGCCACACAGAGACCGAATAGTGGATTGTAATGAATTATTCATTCCTCAATCAATAAGTAATTAATTAAATGAAAGAAGTAGTAAACAGCGGAACACTGTTACCAGGCAAACAGCGTTATGAGTGCGTAGCCAATGTGCTTAAATTTCAAGGTTTCTCGCTGTCCATCTGGGCTGCCTATACCTAGAGTTTATTGCCAGTTAACTTTTGTGAAGCCTGGACTGTCAGATATAGATTTGAATTCATTTGGCGTGGAATTCTGGAAGCTTTATTTGTCTTTGAGCAGATTATGTATGTTTATATTGACATGTTCGTGTTCGAAGGGAAAGCGGTTAAGTGACTCAGATTTGAGAGGTGTTGGTGGAGTTGGCGGCAGATGGGTGTTAGATAAGCGTGACCAAGCAAAAATTGTCGGCTTTTGTTACATTGATTAGGGCTGACATGCATTCAAAATGTTATTAAGTGATGTTAACATGAAAAATTTAAATAAAAAATCCATTTGTTTTGGGAATTTGGGACACATTGAGTTCGTCGAAGGAGATTTCAACCAAAAATTGTTAAAGAACGATTCGCAGTATTTTTAAACTTAGGGCTTAAAAGTGAATCGTTGTGGTCCGTGCTTTACATTAGAAAATGTTTAACGCTTTCGCTCGAGCAAAATCTTATTTAATTTTAAGAAAGAGCTCAAAATAAATATTACCGAAGGAATTTTAAAGTGTGCCTAGCCCTTTTGAAAACTTTGTACCTGAAATGTGCATAGTAGTAGAACTCAAGCAAAATTTGGGAGTAGAGATATCAAAAACATGAATCTTAATAGAGAGTTGTTCATAACTTTTACGAATAAGTGTTAGTGTCGGTAAAATTTTGTTATGATCTAAAAATCGAAATCGATGGAAAAGGGTTAGTAGACACGGGAGCGGGATGGAATATGAGAACGGGTGGTTGAAGCGAAGTTAGGCGAACGCAACATTTCCGTTGACTGAGGATAAGCTATTAAATTCGCGTAAATGATTAAACCACCAGACTTCGTTTAAGCCTTAGGTAAGGATTAAACCCATAAAATCTGAAGTCATTGTCTTTAAGACATACAGCTTGTTCCGTCTAGCTATGAGATGGCAAAATATAATTTCGACTTTGTATTGAATCTAGACGATGAGACTCTTGGGAACGCACATTCTTAAGACTTTTTACTATTTCTACGGTTGTGAACGTTGATTTTTATTACCATCAAGATCAGCAATTCGCTGCAACAATTAAAGCCCATTACGTACGGCAAAATCGTTTCTCAGCAATAAAATCATTTTCTCATGCGCATCACTGGTGCGGCGTGCACATCATCGTGTGTCTCTCCCTTCTGGAGTCCGTTAAAGCCTCGAACATAGCTCAATCCACAACCAGTGTAGGCCAATGTCGACCGTATTTTCCAATCGATAGACTATTTCTTAAAATTAATTGTCTCTGTGCCTCCACTTGTTGCGCGTCGCCGCCGTACGAAGACAAGCTCAAGAAGATCCTTTTCCGATACCATCATCTCAGTCAGGAGTATGCTACAGAAGAATTCTTCGACCAACTCCGGTCCGGTTGAGGCAGCATGCACATACTAAAAATGTTCCTATTCTCCAGTTGGCATGTATAAATTATTTCTAATTGGCACATACCTATGTATGTACGTAGGCCAATTGCCTTTTTGGCCGCCCTGACGTGCTGCTGCGCGCGGTCTCTCTTGTTGGCTTAAAACGACGAAAGATCGATCGGTTTTGCATTCGATTGCGCGAGTTGGTTTTAAAGTACATCACTGTACTCGGATATACTAGTGATGTATAGGCCAAGTCAGTATCAGTACCTTCGTCTCCAAGCTCTGGGTCTCTCTGAAGGAAGAGTGCCGAAAAATTCCAAAACAACAGTAAAAGAAAAATCCTTTCAGTAAAGAATATGCGTGTGTAAGGCAAGTACTCTACCTAAGCGAAAGGAATTTCTTGTTGCAAAACGAAGATACAAATGTATCTTTTACTGCACCGTGGTGCTTGCTGTGGTATATACAAGAACTTCGAAGTTGGTTGTTTTTGGGTAATATACTCGTCGCACATATTTTATTTAGCCAATCTCGTCGTCGTCGTCGTCTGGTCACAGGGTTCTCCTCTACCACGATGGTTGTAGTCGTCGTCGTCATCGTAGTAATCATCATTGGCTGCGGGAATGTTGAACTAAAATCTCACAGAAAGGAACAGACAAGAAGTGTACGGAAGGAGGTGTATTCTCAAGATGATGATCGAATTCCTGGAACTTACTTGCCTCCAAGAGATATGAGAGATGTGCGGCATTCGTTTTAATGTTACATTTGATTTTTTGTTGTTGCTGTGTTTCTCCTTTTTATATTCGTATTCTGCTTCTTCTTCGTTTCCTTTCTGAAGGTAACCATAAATAAATAAGAAAATTAAGAAAATAAGTGAATAAAGTTTACCCATATGATTATGGGTTTGTAGAGAAACTTTTTTTGGGGCATTAAACTGCGTGGAGGAGAAAAGTTGTATGGTATGCCGTTTTTGATTGGATGGATATCTGTGGGACAAGGCATTCGTATATACCTACTACCTATATAAACAAGAAGGAAAGGTACAGGAAGGAATATTTTTCTTGCCATGAAAGATAAAAGCGTTTGATTACATTGGTTAGTGTCACGACTAGACAGCCATAAATGTAATTTTGTCTGGATGTGTCTAACTGTTTTTGTGCCTTTGTCTATATAGATGGCGGTATTATTCAAGGTGAATGTTAGCTGTGGACATTTCAAAATATGTACTTGCATATGTACACATGTATGTATGTGTACTTTCTTGAAAGCTTTGCATTCCTCTGATATTTTTTTTATTTTATTTTTATAATTTGTGCGCACTCAAGGGGCTATGAATATTCTTAAAATGTTTTACATAGCGCGGGCGTTGGAAGGGGTAGTCTACGGATACATTTCGCTGCAGCATGCTTAGAGGTGAAGATTTTCGAAGCTCTAAACCCTACAACTCTCATCTATTTTGCAAGATTTTTGTGTGGTGCATCTGACAGTGATACATACAATATATTCCGCGTTACTCAAAGAGGTCAGGTGTAGTCATTTTGTACGGACTTTGGAATAGGCTTACAATGTCCGCATCAAATTCTCAAAGGAGCATGACCGATGCGGGTTATTATCGGTCATGATAATGAACCCTACAGGCGGATCAGTAAAAACGCAGTGAATTGGGAGGGTTATGATCTCTTGTTTTCGGAACCTCGCCGAAATAGGAAGAAGAAGACTCATTGCTCTTTTGAAGTTCGGTTCTAATCAAACATGGCTTTGAAAGAATCGGGCTTTTAACAATTCTTAGTTTAACATTTATATTTTGAATTACTGGTACGGTACCTACTTATAAAGCAAATAGCATAATTGTCAGGACGAATGGGCAAAAACAATTCTCGTTCGACTCAAGCTAACCATCTTCTGACTAGATCGTTGGTTCATAAAGCATTAATGTTGGCCTTCGATGCCTAGTGTATTTTTCATATTTAAAAAACCTTCTAATTCCGACATAAAACTGGTAGTTTAAAAACAAAAAACTCTAAACGCGGCCTTAAAAATATTTGCGTGCCTTGAAAGTATTTCTGATGTCCTAAATTGAAAGCTCGTGAGTCGATCCTCTTTGCGTGCAGAATCGTCTTAACCTCTGCGCGCCTGCTTCTTTACGTTAAGATGATAGATTAGTTGTCAGCTGGTAGCTATTTCTGGTTGAAACTACTCGTGAGTGGTTAGCAGTCTCTTGTTCCAAATACTCAATCTTTAGTTCTCTCCTTTCTTTAAAAGCCATTCGTGGTTGGTACTTAGTCATGATTAGTTAGTCTTATGACTAGTTTTGCATTATTCGTGATTGGCAGTCAGCCATTATTCACTTACTTACTTAGGTGGCGCTACAGTTCGGGGTGAACCTGGGCCTCAACCAACAAGCCTCTCCATTTAGCTCGGTCTTTAGCTAATTGCCTCCAGTTGCGCACTCCAAGTTGGTCGAGGTCCCCTTGAACTTGTGCGCGCCACCTACGGCGATGATTCCCTCTACTGCGTCGTCCCTCCGGGTTAGATTCGAAAACTCTGCGGGCCGGAGCGTTGGTGTCCATTCGCTCTACCTGTCCTAGCCATCTCAGACGTCCAATACGCAGTTTTTTGACTAGGTCGATGTCGCTGTACAGCTCGTATAGTTCGTGATTGAATCTTCTCCTCCAAAACCCGTCAACACAAACGGGACCGAAAATCTTACGAAGAATTTTTCTCTCGAAGCGACCAAGGATATCTTCATCCTCTTTTAATAAAGTCCATGTTTCAGCGCCGTAAAGCAGGACTGGGATGATCAAGGTCTTATATAGAGTCTCCTTAGTTGTTCGAGATAGGGCTTTACTGTTGAATTGCCTTATAAGCCCAAAAAAACAGCGATTGGCAAGAGTTATTCTTCGATTGATTTCTACGCTGATTTTGTTAGAAGAATTTATAGCAGAGCCAAGGTAGACAAAGTCCCTTACTAGTGAAGATTAACTACAGCAAGCTCAAATACAACCTTTCATTTGAGTTTTGGGAAGATGTTTATATGTGTACGGATGCCTCAACTTCCTATTCAATGTTCATCTCTTCTCTTAAGAAGCATATTCTTAGTTGTTCCTATACTTTACGTCCTAAAAGTTATTTAAAGAGAATTAAACCTTGGATTTCTATGTACTTATTAAAAAAAGTAAAGGCTAAGAACAAACTCAGAATTCAGTGCCATAAGTACCCTGGAAATCTAAGACTAAAAAGCAACTACAACAAACTGTGCACTGAACTTAAAAGGGAAATTCCAATTTGTCGAGATAACTACTACCGTTCTCAATTCAGTTCTGCTAGAGGTAACTTAAAAAATGAATGGCAAATAGTTAACAATATTCTTAATAAGTCCACAGTTAGAAAAAAGCCGAGTGTTATTCGTGTCGATGATTGTGTTGTATCTGAGAAACCGGTTATTGTAGATGCTTTTAACAACTATTTTACAAAGATAGCGACTAATTTACAACCAGGTCTTGCCCAACCTTATTCTCTTACCTGTCTAACAACTGGTTGCTGCGCTGATCCAATCTCTTGTAGCAGTTTTGAATTTGAACCCATAACTTCACTTGAAGTGTTAAAAGTTATCGGTACTCTAAAAAATACAAACTCGTGTGGTGCTGACGGTATTTCGAATATCTTTCGTAAAAAAGTTGCATGCTATCTATTGGACGTACTATCACATATTTTTAATCGCTGTATTTTTGAGGGCGTTTTTCCAGAAGAGCTTAAGTGTGCAGATGTTGTTCCGTTGTTTAAAAAGGGTTCTCCTATAGAAATGTGTAATTATAGGCCTATATCTCTTCTTCCAGCTATAAGTAAAATTTTCGAAAAGCTGATAAAGAATAGGATAGTGAGTTATCTTTCAAAAACCAAGTTTTTTAATTCATCTCAATTTGGCTTTCAAAAAGGGAAATCAACCGAAAATGCACTTCTACAGTTTTGTGGTAATGTGATGTCTAACCTTGATAGTAAAAAGTCCACTGCTGGTCTATTTATTGACATCACCAAAGCGTTTGATATGGTCGATCACCTCATTCTTCTCAATAAACTTGAAAAAGCAGGATTTCGTGGCTTCATGTTAGAATGGTTCAGGTCGTATCTGAAAAATAGGTCTCAAAGAGTGAAGATCGACGAAATCAGGAGCGACCTTATAGTCTTCAACTTAGGGGTACCTCAAGGCTCTGTCTTAGGTCCTATTCTCTTTCTTATTTATATCAACTCTCTTTTTGCACTTAATTTCAAAGGCACACCGACTGCTTTTGCGGATGACGTAGGCTTCTCATATGGATCTGACAGCCGCCTAGACCTGATTTCAGACATTAATATGGACCTTCATCTTCTAAGAATCTGGTTCTCCAAACACAACCTGGTCATAAGTCCCAAGACTAAGATTATGTTTTTTAGTTTGTGCTCTATTCCGGATCTTGAAGTTAATGTCTACTTTCATTCACCAGAGTGCCAAAAATTCAAACTTCCTGTCTGCAATTGTAATTCTGGCTTATCTTCTCCTACCTTTAATGATAGTCTAAGCTGTAGTGATAAATGTTTTCTGATTGAAAACGTTAGTGAATTTAAATATCTGGGGCTTATCATTGACTCGAAAATGAGCTTCTCGAATCATGTAGATGCTTTGAGGAATTATTTTCGTTGTACACCACTTAGGCATATTTTCCATTTGCGTAATATCTGTTCAAGTATGCTCTTAAAAATTATTTATTATGGTATTGTTCACTCAAAATTACAATATGGTATTGCTTGCTGGGGAGGTACTTTTAAGAACAAAATATATCCTCTGTTGATCTTACAGAAGTATATCCTACGAAAATTATGCCGTAAACCTGTGAGACATCCTAGTTACCCCTTGTTCTGTGACCTAAAAATTCTTCCTGTTCGTCATTTGTATTGTTTTAAGGTGCTAAAGTGTTTTTTTATGAAATCTGGTAATCGTAATTTCCGTTTAATTTCTAACTATAACTTACGTGGAAACTTTTTGTACTCTGTATCTGTTCCTACTTTCCATACTACTGCCTATCGTAATTTTTATCACATTTCGTCTCATCGTTTATTCAACAAACTTCCTCAGTCGTTCAGAACAATCACTTTACCTAGAATGTTTCTGAAACTAGTAAAAAATTGGCTTCTTAAGTTCAACTTCGATGGCATAGATTCTATTCTTTCTGACTATCTGGTTTAAATTAAATCTTAAGTTTTTTTTTTTCTTACACACTTTTTGATGTTATAGAGTAAATGCTTTCTTAATATTGTTTAATAAAAATACAATTTTTCTAATTTTCTTCAAGGGTTACCCCACCCAAATAAACTAATTTTTGAAATATCTAAATACATATCGAAGTGGTAATCAACACTATTTTTATTACTTACGTATAAAAAATACAGAATACCAAATGAATTTCTTATACTTTATTACTTTATATTTATTTTAAGTTCTATTATCATGTGTATTTTTCGAATTGTGAAGTAATGCTGAATTTATATAAGGAATTTTTGAATAATAAATCTAATCTAAATCTAAATCTAATCTAAATCTAAATCTAAATCTATTTTGGCGTTAAAATCGCCCAATACGATTTTAGCGTCGTATTTAGGACATTGCTCGTATGTTTTGTCGAGGAGCTCGTAGAAACACTCTTTGGTGGCAGGGTCCTTTTCTTCTGTGGGGGCATGAACACATATTAGGCTTATGTTAGCGAATTTAGCCTTGATCCGGGTCGTCATAATACGCTCGCTCACGTGTCGGAAGCTTAAGACTTCTTGCCTAAGTCTGCCGCGTATGACAAATCCGCATCCGAATAAGCGTTGCGTGTTGCCTCTGTAGCAATCACCGTAGTAGATGTCGCAGTTTTTCATCCTCTTTTTGCCCGGCCCATCCCATCGCACTTCCTGGATGGCGGTAATATCTGCTTTATAGCAGTCTAGGGCCTCTGCTAGTTGTTCGGCTGCACGTGGTCTGTAAAGGGACAGAACATTCCACGTACAGATCCGAAGGTCGTTGTCCTTATTTCGTTTGCTGGGGTCGTCATTAGTTGAGTCATCCTTATCCGAGGCTTTTGGTTGTTTCGGAACCATGCGGTTTTTACGTGGTAGGGAAGTTACCCCGACGGCACAACCCCCAACCTGGAGGGCCAGTTCCTTAATTATTCCCCAAGGACGAGGGGCCGGGTACACCGATGCCAGTAGTCCACTACGGGAGTTTGAGTGCTGCCGTTGGCCCATTAAGGGCTCCTCCGCCACCATCTCTATTCCAATGTCCTGACCAACATTGGAAATTCCTTACCGACCTGTGATCCGAATACGTCGAAGCAGCTCGCGCAAGTTATTCACTAAGTTCAACCTAACTGGAACTATAGACGCCACCGTTGACTCCGTCCGCTGCCGCCTGGAACAGGAAGGAGTGCTTTAGTGAGAAATCAGTCTTCCTCCCCCTCTCTCATCTGCTGCCGCCAAGAATCCGCCAAACGGGGTTGGTTACCCATTTCTTGGATTAAGGTACTAGGCACCCGGCTGTCACCGCGTGGAGGTTGAGAGTAGGAGTTGGTAGGCCTCAGCTGAGTGAAAACGCTTGTGTTTTCATATGATCGCATGCACTACCGTTTGACCAGCTAGCCATTATTCACTCATGGTATGATTGTCTCTGGCAATCACTCTTCGGTGAAATGTAATCATGATCGGTTAATTGTTTTCGAACAATCTGATTGTTTTTTCATAAGGATTGATTAGAATCGTTTCATTGCAAGTACGCGTATTTCAACTTACTTTGCACTTTGTCCTGATTAGTTAGAAGATTACAGTTTCTGAAAATCACTCATAGTCGGTACGTAGTTGTTTCTCTTTATCTTTTTTTTTTTATAATTTCGCGCGCACTCAAGGAGTTATGAATACCCTTAATATGTTTACACAGTGCGGGCGTTGGAAAGGATAGATAGAGAGAGAGAAAGATTTTTGTTGTAGTGTTTTTTTTTTGAAGCTCAGTTCTTTATGCTTCAGAGAACTCCGAGGGTGGCGTCCAGATAACTGGGGAGATTTTTGTTATTTTTTTTGTCTTTGCTTCTGATTAACAGTATTTTTTTTTTTTTTTTTACCGATAACCGATGTCGTAGGCGAATCATCATCAACAGAGCGAATAATTTTTTCAGCTATATGACCATCTACTGCCAGTGTTATGCCTTCGAAGTAGTGTTCCCACAAGCTTACACAATTGATCGGACTGACTTTATATATGATATTTCATGAGAAATAGATAAATGCTTGCTGACATCATGATTTGAACCATGAACCATTAGCGTTGCAATTGACGATCCTACCACTTCACCATTGCCACCATTATACCGTAGCCACTTGGTATGTTAGAGGATCCAAGTTGCAAAATTAAGGCATGGGCAGTTTTACAACGTACACTATCACTGCATTGGTATGCTTCAGCAGTTCGGCAGCCAATCTTCCTCGGTTGGGGAGTTAGTGGATGTGTATAACCTATCCTTTTTGATAATCTGAATTCCGTATTAGTCGGGGATTTAATGCCATATATGTCTAGATATATAATACACACGGTTCAGTTTCTTTCTAAAGCTTTTTTTTTCAAAGAGGATTAGATTACTTTAATGACACCCAAATCTCTGTTCTCAATAGTTGACCGATGATATCAGAGTTTAGCTATGTATTGATATGCCTCAAGGTACTCTTCAAGGGCCCTATATCTTTTTTGTATTCGTTTTTTCAATCGATTTTTAGCTAACCAATTTGTTTTCATGTGGCTTATGTTGACACACTTCTTATCGCCTAGAAAAAGTCAAACGTCAGCTGGTACGTGCTATAATCAGCAAATTTTATTTAATTATTACTAATTGTTGATAATATTCGACGCCGGCTATCCGCACCAAAAAAACAAATGCCACTTCGATGGCGTCAATTTCTATTTATTAGAAAATCCCCACAAACAGCTGATTTACTACGTTTAATCCCGGTTGTTTTCCTTTCTTCTATCAGGAGGTTATATTTAATCGGTCATTTCCTTGCTCGTGAAGTGCAAAATGTTTATAGAATTAATTTGTTTAATAAATTTTAATTGATTTTTATTTTTTTCTCTGTGGATTTGAGATTAGAAATGACAAAAATATTGAACGGAAGTCGAACAATATGTCACCGCTGCCGCAGTCTAACACAAAGGTTACTTGCTCTCTCCTGAAGGAGAATGTTGCTTTAATTTGATTAAAAAATTGTTTTCATTGCATTTGAATAGCGTCTTATCGCGCACGGAAATTACCTTTTTTTTGCAGCCGGTGTTTGATATGACAAATGGTATCATCGAACTCCACCTCTGTGTCCAGAGGCTCAGTTCATTCAGAAATATTTCTTTGAAATGGAGGAAAAACGGGAAAGTAACTCGTTGTGTCAGTGAGTAAGTGCGAGCATAAGTGTTTGCTTAGGTTCAATATAAAGTGATCGATTGATGCGAACTTTTTTTGGGGTATTTCCTCTTTTTATGGGGGAAAAATTACAATAGACAAACAGTTCGTAAAAACTAGCGTAAATTCGAAAACTAAATATTTATCGTGCAATCAATGGATGATGGAAGTCATCATATAGAATATCCAAGGTTTTGCAACATGTGGCCTAAGTTTTACAATATTTGACATTCATTGGAATGATAGAATGCGAAATTGTGGCGCTTCGACAGCTGTCTTATGATATAATCCCATATAAAGCAAATCATATGCGTAAGCTTAGAATTTTTAGGTAAGTTTATGTCATTGAAGAAGTATTGATTGGGAGAAAATGTTTTAAGTTTTCAAATGAATGCTTGTGTTACGATAAGACTTCGGGTTTAATTTTGGTTCTGGGCAACATATAAAACAGTAGCAATTGCAATACCTAGTGTTTTGAGAAGTGCAAAAATGAATAAATGAGGCGCCCTTATTGTTCCTTTTGTATTTCAATAAATCTGGCGATTTGTTGCAGCTCAATTTTTGTCAGCAACTATTATAATCATTGTAACTTCTTCATCATAAAAGCAAAGCAAGGGCAACTAATTTAAAATACAAACTCACTTATGTGGACCTCACTGAGTGGTATTGCGGTGTTTTAACGTTCCTTTGAATGCGCAAAAAAGTTTCGACCTCAATGGATTTTAAATCATTTATTCACGAACTAATCAATACTTTGAAATGCTTTAAAAAGTTCAAAATTCTCGAACATACCACGAAATTCCCAATTTAATATAAAATGCCATAATATACTCTCATGTGTCCTAATAAATAAATATTTTTTTTAGGAAAGCTTAAAAAATGTGCATAAAGTAGAACCACTTAACCTTTGGAATTTGTAGGATTGTTATGTTTAACATATCTATACGAGCTTATGGTCACATTTCTAGCGAAAGATAATAGCGCAGAGTGTCTGCTGTACATACAAAGTTTTTCTGTTGATTTTGAGTACTTAGCTTCTAGGAAACATTTTTTTTAGTACGTTACTACTTCCAGGTGTCATATCCTATTAAGACTCCATTAAATGTTTACACTTTTTGGGCACCACCCGCGTATACTTACGATTAACAAGGACATTTTAAAAACATTGCTATCCTTAAAAGTTTCTTTATGTGGGAAAAATTTAAGTTCTCGCTTTGTTGGAAAAAGTCCGGAAAACAATGCAAAATGCTACCTTTTCGACAGTATTTAAAGTTGTAAGGCAGTATGAACATATGTTCCCATTATTTCCAAGAAAAAAAAGACCCAAACTCAGATTTAATTGAAAAAATCTTTTTTTCCATTCTGAATTTTTTCGAATTTCTTCCTCCCTGCATCTCTAACGCAGACAAACTGTCATACTGTGCTGCAACTTAGCAGAAAAATACCGAGAAATGAATTCCTTATTAGTGTCCTATCAAGGTTTCTTTTAAAAGTTATCGTGTGCGGATAAGTTGGTTATATGACTCTCTTCTCCGCTTTTGATCTTGTTTTGAATTCACGGCGGTGTAAGATTAATATTCACTTATTCCTCTTCGTTGGTTCTTCTTTCGTCTATCTTCTCTGCTCCTTAGCTCCCCCTTTCTTTTTTATTATTATTTTCGCAAAAGGTAAAGTGGTTGCGTTTTTGTGTGTGCCGCCGCACTGCCTACCCAGCCCAACTGCCGCCCTACCATCCTCATTCCAATGTCTGTACGTCTTTAAAATGTTTAACATTATCATCGAGTCCGAGTAACAACAACAACAACAACATAGAACGGATTTATAACTTCAAGTCTGCCAGGAGGAGAATTATGCTGGTGTAACATCAGTTATTCATTTTTTTTTCTTCGCTTCGTTCTTCGTTTCTTATTAATGGTTACACTCTGGCGTTAGTGGTGTGAGCATGAGGCACATGATGATGGTCATGCGATGTTAGCTCGACGATCATCATCATCATGATCATCGCTTTATTACTTTATTCGGTGTTTGCATGTAAAATGTTTTAATTTCTCTGTTAATGAATACCAAACGAGAGCCGAGAACCCTCCCAGTACTCTGTCCATTAGTGGTTACTATAATGAAGGTCATCGAACGTGTGGAGTCCATGTTTAATTGTGTCCCAAGAGCGGCAAATCAAATATTGTTTTGCGCGATATCAAGTGGAAGAACCGTTCTGTCATCGATAATCTGCTCACTCACGAAAGTATACACATGTAGGTCTTATGGGGAATTTGTAATCCTAAACCAAACATTTTTTTTTTTATGAATGGCGAAATAAAATAAATATAAATCCAAGGCGAAAGATGAAAGAACGGATAGAGAAGCTGCACTGTGCATCATTGAAGTGCCACCCAATCTTGGTTCACTTTAGCTTGGTGTCGGAGGATAGCTGTCAGAATGTACACAGAGACACAACAGCCGGAGTTTTTGATTTCGTCGATGGGTGACGAACCAGACGACGGCGGTGATGGTAATGATGGCTGTTTGTTTGGGTTCCAACACGACACTGTTTGTGATGGATTGTGTATGTCTGAGCTACACCGGGTAGATATTGGGATTGGGAGCGTCTTAGTTGATGACCCTTATGTTCCTTTAAAAGAATAGATATTAACGTCATCTGTTGACAAGTGTCATTACCGAGATCTCATCCATAAAAATTATTATAAATTCCATATGACAATCAGTCTCTTTGGCGCCACTATGGTTATTACTTCCTCTGAGACTCACAGTATCGGCTGCATTTAAATAGCTTAATTTAACCCTTATCTATGTAGGTCCATCAATGTACACCATAGCGCAAAAAAAAAAATGCCGCAGTGAAACCATGAAGCATCGGTGCTGCCGAAAGGAGAAGTTAATGCAGCAATATTGGCTGATTGTTTTTAAAGAAGCCGTGCATACGAGTACGGTACACATATTATATAATGTTACTGTTTATACAGTTAGCTAAAAAACGCACATTGTGCTGATGTATTTTACTAAGGATATCTCCGTTCATTACTCTGTCCTATCGTGCCAGGGTAGCGTGTTCGCTATTGATGTTTCTGTGATAATTTCAGTTGCTCCTCATGGATGAACAGTAATTAGCATTGAATAGTGTATAGCAGAGAACAGAAGTATATTTTGATTACAGCGTTGTCTTACAAATTTTGGTATTCAAGATTTAGCTGTTCATGATTCTGTGACACGAGATTTTTAAAATTTTGTGATTTTTTCATGCGAGATTTTGTGCGTTTCCATTGTGTCAAACCACCCAGCAGCTGCATTTAGCGCTATTCTATCGTCTGACATTTCGTAAATTATTGGCAAATCTTTTTCTGCCAAACAGTGTGAACTTAAATTTGGCAAAGTTAAAAAAAAAACAGTAATATTAGGTGAAACTGCTATCGACGGAGTTATACTTTATTTGGAAGTTATTGTCAAAAAGAGAAGACAATTTGACACAGTTAAATGTTAAACGTTTGACATTAGTTAATGATTCTAATATTAGCTTAAAGAAGTTTGTGTTCTGCCCCAAAGGTTGTTTTGATTTTAAATGCCTGTGTGTCTTATCCTAGCGTCTTAATTCTCAGAATAAGTTCAAAACACAGAAGCGCATGTGCTAAAATAAGCCCGAAACTAGGCACGAATTGATTGAATGTGACAAAATTATAGGCGAGATAGAACTCAGTTTAATTACACTCCACACATTGACATGTACACATGCATATTTGGCGCAATAGCCCATGAAGGGCCCTAGGCCTAGTTTGTCGTTTGTTGTGTGCCTTATATTTCTCACACAAATGGAAGGGACCTACAGTTTTGTGCCGTATCCGAAAGGCAATTTTTATTTTGTTTTTGAGAAGCTTTCTCGTGACAACAATACTCTCGGATGTTTGTCAAATGTTCGCGAGAGTTGAGACCGTGAAAAAAAAAAGTTTGATTTTTTCTGGGATTCAATGATTGAACCTCATGCGCAGTTGCCCGACACATTTACCACAACACCCACTGTGTGCAACACCTATATTGTCAGTTTTGGTTAAAACATTGCTACAGTGCTTTTCATACGATTATTTCCAGATGAATTGCTGTATCTACATATGCATCTACATATTTATTGTTAGACAAAAATTTTGTCTGCAATTTATAAACGAAAAAAAATGGTAATGCATAAATATATTATATACTCGTATACCTATAGAAAGTTTAGCTTACCGCAGGTGAATCAGAGTAAATAAAATAGAGTTTTCAACATATACCTAGATTGGCGTACATACCATGTCACTGAAGAACTATTAATCATTCCGTGGAAAACTTCGTAAAACATGTCAAAATAACGACTTAACCCAATTCTTCTGAATTCCTAAAAAAGCGTTGCGCCTTGTGTGAGTCATAAAAAAATCGCCGGCTTATGTATTTGACCCAAGGTTAGGATATTAAATGAATCCATGTCAGTCTCAAAATGAAAGAAAATAAATTATAAACACCGGCGATTGTTTACTTATTGATATACAAATTGATTGATGACTGTTAAAGGGATATTAAAACATAGCCAGTTTGAAAGCTCATCTGCTTGACATCCAAATACTGTTACGGATTATATGTTGTTCGGCAGTAATTTGTTTAAAGATACGGAAGATCAATCTAATTTATTGCCGCTTGGCATCTGTGTACTGATGAATGACGTCAGTGTGAATTTTTATTACCCAAAATAAGTACTTAGCAAAAAACTAATATCTCTGTTGGTTATAATAGAGTCATAAGCCAACTTTCAGAAGGACATTTATCAGCCAACTCGAGCCTATGGCGAATTGCGAATCCTTATTGCTTTCCAAGTTTCAGTAGAATTCGACTGAGTCCCGCCTGTAATATACTCACTGCCCAAAGGTATCGCATTTCTCATTTGTTACAACATTTTGAACACGTAATCGCATCCTACCACGTTTCTCTGTATCTCCATCTGAAAAAAGGCAAAAAAATCCCGCACTGCATGCTCCAACATGGTGCTAATCATTCAATCACCCAGAACGTGGCATATTCATTCTGTGCGCCTTAATTGCCACATTTTCTTCCTTTCTCTTCGTTCAACGATTCGTAGATCGTTTCGCCATGGATTCTGCATCTTGTCGCTGTCGTGGTTCTCCTCCTTTTTTTTTTATTTTGTTATCAGCTTCTATCGTCTTGATCTTTTGGACGACGACGACGTACCGCCACCAACACCACCATCATCCTCGTCATCATCATCGTCATCGTGGTTCTGGTTTATAGAATAAAAATTACAATTTCACATTTCTCGCCATACACATGCATAAAGTCTGGAAATCCTGTCTCACACAGTTCACCATTCTTGAATCATATAGTTCGGCTTCTCACACATATGAAGGTCCGCCAAAAAATAAGGCCTGTGGGGTCCTGCGCTGGTAGAGTTTCGCACTCCTCTCCAACCAAATCACATGTTTTGAACTTTTCTTTCATCTTTCTTTTTTGTACTGCATTCCTTCTCTGCGTGTTTCTTGTTCTTTTTTCATAAGGATCTCTATGTGGAGTCGCTTTTTGCCTTCGTTCTTGTGGCTGTGCCGATTGGCGCCTTTTTACGCCTTTAGTCACAACAAAGTTCGGGTTACTCGGAGGCCAGACTCTGCATCCCATCATTCTCATCTCCCTCGTCTCCATTCTCATCATCACCATCTTCGACTTCAGTTGTGTACATTTGAATTAACATGTGTCTGCCGCTCTACTACATTCCTTTGGCAACACACTATCTCACTCTATATGACCGTGGGGTGAATATGGACCCCCCTCGTCCCTCGTCGAGATCCATCCGTGCAGATTAACTTTCATTCATAAAACTGAAAACCATATAGGCGCAGACAACAAGAGTAGAATATGTTATTCAGACCGCCGCCGCCGGAGGGTTGGCGATTTGTACATGCATTATGTTGCTGCAACATTGTAACAACACTAAACTTTTATTTACTTACCTTTGAACTCTGCCTTGCGGGTTGCTAATCAATATTTGTGGAGGAGATTTTGTTAGGTTTTTTCGCATCTCATGGGATGAAGACGACTGGCGACGAGGACAGGAAGTTGTTTGCATAGATCTTCGCTAATTATTGCACCAAGCGCGCGATGGACACATTCCGCCAGAGTGTTTATCAATATTGACATAGAGCTTCGGAGTCATCATCGTTGTCTATGGTCCATTTCAAATTGCGGAAATAGAGGGCGCGCATACACTGATTGGCAACCGGAGAGAGGTCTTAATGGAAACAACATAGTATTCGAAATTTTGTTTCTCTATTTTTGTCATTTTTGCCATTAGTGGTTGTTTACATGAGAGACAAGAGATGTGACGGCTGCCTCTGACTGCGTGTGGGAAAGGAAATGTTGCCGATTGTGCTGCACCATGAGGATGATGATGTGCCGCACGGTTCAGTTGTGAGGTCTCATTTGTTTATTTCTTTTCATTTTGTATTACAATTTGTTAGTCAATCGGCATTTTTTTTTTTTCATTCTGTTGACACGGTGATGAGTTTTGCTTATCAATAAACAAAGCCAGCCAGCTGGAGGTTTTATTCGCGAGGATAGTTGTTTATTATTTCTGTAAAATCACTGTAGATGAACAGTGTGAATTGATGTGCCGAAGATAGGGAAAAGAACGATAGTAGAGTCAAATATACACCCTTATTACGGTTGTCAAATATCAATACCATAATTGACAATCATCAAATAATTTGTTAAATCGGTATTATCGTGATCAATTGACAACATTTTTGATCAGCTGTGAATTTATAGTGAATTTTACATCCATTGTGAATAGTTCTATTGATAAACTTGGTATTATCGTTGTCAAAAATGTTGATATCTATCAAATTTTCAGTCAATCACAAATTTCTCGTTGACAAATGTCTATTTCTTATTCGTTTGTCTTATTCGTTGTTTTAATTTGAAAAGAAGCATTTTTAGAATGAAATCTCCACAATAGAACTGTGGAAATATTTATGAAGAAATACTGAAATTTATTTTATTCAAATACACATTTTAAGGCAAAAATTGAACGAAAAAAGAAAACAAACAAAAGACAAAAAAACACAACCTACAAAAAGAATGCGAAAGCTCAAATGTCAAATCGGATACCCATTCACAAACGCATTTTATTCACAATAGAAGAAGCATTTATCAATTGACAATCGTAATACCAAACTTTCGATCGATTAATACATTTTATCGTTTATCAATTATTGATCTTTGGCAACCGTTATAAGGGTGATAGTCTTACGGTGTTTGTCAAGTTATGTTTAAAATGCACCATAAGACCAAAAAGATCATTTAATCCATCTTTTTTTCAACACTAAGTTAGGTCTACGAGTTAAACTCTTTGAATACAATTACACGACGTAAATTGTATAATACATGAGAAGAAGAAGCCAATGACTTTTAGTAGCTTTCTTACACTTGATCACTTACTTACTTATGTCCTGTATCCCTATGACTTTTAATAGTCTTACGGTGTTTGCCAAGTTATGTTTAGAATGCACTATAAGACCAAAAAGATCATCTAATCCATCTTTTTTCAACACTAAGTTAGGTCTACGAGTTAAACTCTTTGAATACAATTACACGACGTAAATTGTATAATACATGAGAAGAAGAAGCCAATGACTTTTAGTAGCTTTCTTACACATGATTACTTACTTACTTATTGTCCTGTATTCGGTTGTGGGTCATAGGATCTGAACTACGCCTACGCGCCATCGTGTACGGTTTCTGGCAATGTGTCTCAGCTAAATACAAATACAAATATTTGGCGCAACAGCTCTTTAAAGTGCCAGGGCCTAGCTTCTCGCAACCACTCATGTTGTGTGCGTTATATTTTTCACACGAACGGCGATTTAAGAAGCTTTTTCGTGACAACAATACTCTCGGATGTTTGTCAGACGCTCGCGAGAGGTGGGACCGTGTCTCAGCTCTCTCCAACTTTTTCCCAACTGCCGTGTCTCCTTTTCGACTGTTCTCGGTCCACCAGGTATTCTGCCATCCTGAGTTAAAGGCTTCCATTGCATAGCATGGTTAGCTATCTAACAGTTAACTTTTCGAAACGTGTGAACAATCCATTGCCAATTCGGTCATTGGATGGATGCGCCTATTGGTTCCTGATCCGTTCTCTCGTAAAGGTGTTCGTAAGAGATACGATTGGGCCAGAAAATCCTTAAGATATTGCTTAGGCACCTATTAACGAACGTTTGCAGTTTTCTGGTGATAGAAGTGGTCACCCTCCACGTGCTGCATCCATATAACAGCACGGATTAAACGTTGGAGCGGAACAGTCTTTGCTTGGTGTTCAAACTGATTGCATTGCTTCACCATATTTTGGACAACATCCCGTACGCGGACTTTGACTTTGGCTATATCCAGTTCAGTTCCACCATAGGTCGAGACAATACTCCCAAGATACTGGAAATCCTCTACTCTCTCTACCGGTTGTACAGCAACGCATCTTAGAGTCGATGAGTTTTTTCCACGGCTGATAATTTAGTTTTTGTCGTATTCATTTTCATGCCCGACGACGCCTGCCTCCCTCTCCGCATCTGCTGTCATTTGGTGGAGGTCCATCATTTTGCGACTCGTCAGCGTAGTCAAGATGTTTAAACTGGGATTTAATGGTCCATCGAATTCCTCCGTTTCCCATCGACAAAGCTGCATGAAGCACATTGCTAATCACCAATAGGAATAGTATTGGTGAAAGAATACAGCCTTGTCTTACCCCACTTTGGATCTCAGATTCCTTAGACAACCTCCTTCTGTGCAGGACGTGACATTTGGACATTAGGTTTGATAATAGCAATTGATTTATTGGGAATACCACTCTTGCGTAATGCACGCCAAATAAACTCCCTATTGACACTATCGAACGCCTTCTCAAAATCAATGAAGAGCAGGTGAAGTGGCGATCGATATTCAACGTACTGTTCGATGATAATCCGCAAGGTGTTGATGTGGTCGACGCAGCACGAAAGTCATTCTGTTCGACGTCGAGAGTTAAATCTAAATGTTCCCCTAAGCCTGTCAGTATAGAACCTGGTAATGTTGAGCAAGTTTGACTCGGCCGTGCACTTCTTAAATTCTGTTTTTTTCTTTGAAAAAGCTTATGCCTGACAAATCTCTGATGCTCATAAGTCTCGCGAGCTGCTCTTTTTCGACCCTAGTCCTCGTTCGCAGCGTCACAAGATCCACACAGCTTCTTTTAACTATCAACTAGTTGGTCTATCGGTCTATCAAGAAAAAACACCGACCAGCTTACTCCAAATATTTGACGACAGTTGTCAATGCCTACAAAAAACAGTAGCGACAGTATGCCACCCTCGGGTACCTTGGGGGTATCCACTCTTAAACCACATTCCGTCAGAGATCAATAAGGTGGGGTCATTTACCCTTATTGGGGAAGCTTCAGCGTTCTTTTTACAGCTGTCGCATGACAGTCTACAAACAAACCGAATTTTCGAAAAATACTTCTACAATGCCTTTGTTGCTCGTTTATCTCTAATTGTCACAGCTGTATCTAGACGTACGCAAATCAAACAGTCATATTCCTAATCCAATCCACACAAGTCGTAGATCATCCTAAAACCGCACAGCACTTCAAGCTTATGCACAAAAAGTTTACAAAAAAAAAATCCAACAATAAATTTATCTCGCAAATGTGTTTCATGTTTACTCTCACGACAGTCATCATCATCATCCGAAAAATAAAACAAACAAAATTCAAGTTCTTGAACTTGGCTTCCATTCCAACACTTACGAGATAATTTCGAAGGTCAGCCAGCCAGGACGAAATATAGTAGACTGATATAGAATCTTCTAATATAAATCCGTAAACAACAGCTGTGTAGGATAGTTCTCGATTTGGGTCGTACCATCATCCTTAACGTTGCAATTTCATAGCAAACACCAGCAACATTTGTTGACACTGTGCATTCCGATGTGAAATATGTTTCCAAGGAAATGTGCTCTTTCTTTCTATCGCCGTGTTTGGTCTTGAACAGAAAGCTTTGCACATATTTGAAAACAAAAATTCATAGATTCAGTATTATTTGCTATTTAGATGAGGCATGGCTTGTGTGAGCATACACAGCCACGTTTGCTCATATGGGGTTGGAGGGTAGGTTTGGGTTGTTTCGAAACTGATGTGGCGCCAGAAAATTTGTTTTTTGTGTATTTACCTCACCGGTTGCAGTTTTATATTTTGATTGCTTCAAGTTAATATTTTAATCTAACGAAAGATGAATTTAGAATTTATTCATCTACGACGCAGCTATTCTACGTGATTACAGACTGTTGTCTGTCTCGTTTGTTGCCTTTTACTGATGCATTTCCTTTTGGCAACACGCACACATACAACATTAATTTTGAAGGCTTTCCATGATTTCACATTAATTTCGGACGAGAATATGACAAAAAAAAGAAAAGGAGGTCGGTCGTTGTATGGGAATGTCTTTGCATATCAGATTCACATTTGTTATGGCATATAATTTGCATCTGGTTCTTCTGACGTTGATAAGAAGAATGCCGGTTTGAGCCAGCATGACATTAGCACCACTAAAAGGTGATAATAAAAACGGAAAAATTATTGACGGAATAAAACTGTTGGGACTGTTGGTTGACTGGCTGGCTTGCTGGTTGGCCCACCCGAACAAAAGGAATTTAGAATTTTTGTCATCTATAAAGTTGCAAATAAATACAATGGGTAATGACGGTGATGCAAACTATTAGCATTTAAATTGGCACAGAGAAGAGAAAACAAGTTGCTTTTGAATGAATGTGGATTTTTCTCGGAATTTGTTCAGGCAATGAGTGTAGAAATGTACTTGAGGGATGGAATCTAGCATCAACACCCCGTCTTTTCTTGGTTAACTGACCCTAAGCAGCCAGAAATAATTTTGATGGAAATGTTTTAGCGGCCTTTAGCAACTTGTCTTCGAAGTGAACGCTTTTTTTTTTATTTTTCTTATAATATCGCTGATCAACATTTCTGCCCCGTTTGCAAATTCGGACCAGGCCTTAATATGAGCACTTCGCCCGCTACCGATTCCAATGTTAAGACAACCATCGGAAATATGAAATTGCAAGGTTGCATCTTTGCCTTGGATCGACATATGCTTTAGGGGAACCGATGTCAACAAGTGTGCAAAATTCGTCAACGAATGGAACTATATATCCCTTATTCCGTTTAAAAAAAAAATCAGTGCCAAGTAAACTCTGGCTAAAAAGATGTTGTGAACATGTTATTTCCGCTAAGAACAGGGCCTTTATGCAACGACGTTCTAACCCAATAGAACAATGAAGAGCTTACTTTATGAACTTGCGAAACCGCTGGGGTACCTGAAGGATCTATTCTTTCCCCAACTTTATTTCTTCTACTCATTAATGACCTGCTGGAACTAACAAATAACAGTTTCGCCAACGATAGCGCTGTACTAGCAACATGCCCGTGAGTACGTACACCTCACAAAATCAATATCTACGGAAAAACTTGCAGTGGCGAAAGCAAACTGAGATAATTTCAATGCGAAGAAAACCTAATCTACTACCTTTTTCAAAAAGAATACGTACGCTATACCACAAGTGCAAATGGATAATCAGGCAACCAAACCCTAAAAGAACATCAATCTTCTTGTCAAAGCCAACTCTGAGGTTTTATGGCACGATTACATATCTAACATCGTCAAACCAGCGTCCATGAAGTTGAACTATAATACTTGTTTAAAGTAAAAAAGACTTCACATCGACACAGCTTCTTCTCTTGTACAAAGCACAACTAAGACCATAGCCTAAATATTGCTCTTACGCTTAGAGGTCGACTCCAAAATATGATTTACATCTACCTGATAGCATCCAGAAACGCGCTGTCTGATTAATAGAAAGTGCGGCACTAGCAGACAATCTTCAATCGTTGGCCCATCGACGACAGGCGGACTACTGTACTACAGATACTACCATAGAAGATGCTCCATCGAACTCACGAGTCGGGCCATCATCTGGAAAGTGAGAGACCAGAGCCAGCGTGTAAGTTTGAATGTGTGTTTACAAATGCGTGAGAAAGCGATGAGTACTCGTAGATGTATAAGAAAAAGATGGATGAGTAGCACACGCCCATAAGTCAACTACGAGTATTCTTTGCTGACGATGGAGCCATTATAAGTGAGGATCCTATGTCCCTGCAAAAAACCCTTGGTGTATGAATGGACGCTTTGGAGGTAAAATGGTTACTGCATTAATTCAAAAAAGACCGAATACTTGTCATGTTCATTTTCTGATCCACTCAGGCCTATTCCAGACATTTATTTGGAATAAGAAACTGGAAGATCCGTGAAAGCTTTCACGTCAAAGAAACCATCTCACGAAAAATAGATAGCGACCGGCTCAGCAGGCCTAAAAACAATTGGTTCACGCAAATGCAACAACACCAGCATTTGATTTGCTTCAGTACCGAATTGTTCCCAAATCGGGAGGCTTGCCGATATTTCCTGAGGTCAAACAGGCGGATCAATAGAAATGCAGTAAAGTGGGAGATTCAAATCATAACCTCGCCGAAATAGGAAGAAGAAGAAGAAGTCGTGCGGAATTTCTCGTTATTGAAGTTTTACTTCTAATACCGCTTCCAAGCCTCATATCCGTATATCCACTCCTATCGAATCATTGATTAAATTGCTTTCAAGTAACCCTTGCTACGGACTTAAAACCCATCACAGATGGCCATAATAAGCTTTTGTGGTGCTTCTTCACTTCTTTACTTTGCTAAGAGCTTGTTACAAAAAAAAAAAAAAAATGTTCACATTGTTACAATTTTAATTTCCCACGTAAATTGCTGAAGTTTCCAATCGATAACACAGACTGTTTATTTTAGAGCTCTTTTGACCTTAAGCGCGATGATAATATTTACAATAATTCACACTAAAACGGCTGCAATAAACATAAAAAATTGCATTAACTTGGCAAATTACCTGGCAGACACTTCCCAGTTAGATAATAAAAAGAACTAAACTATCCAAACAAATACGCTATAAGCAAACATACATCCATCTATATACTACAAGCATGCGTGGAAAAAACAGATATTCTATGCACGATTTCTACAGCATACAAAACAAAAAAGTGACTAAAAAATGTTAAAAAACAATTTACAAGTAATTACCTTCCTAGTACACCTTTTAACTATGGAACGCCAGGCGTCACAGAGCACAGCATTATTATTATCAATTTGACCTAAAACTACAATTGAACACACATTTACGCCATGATATTCCACTGCAAAGCAGAGTTATTGTTTTTTTTTTTTCGCAGAGTAAATACCCAGATAGATAGAGATACCTACTCCACACAACCAGCCACCAGTCCTCGGTAGCATGGGAAATTTATGAATACTATTATTTAATGTGTTATACGGTGCCCTATGCAGCTCGCCTGGGTAATTACTGCACGCATTAAAAACTAAACTAATTACGATTTTCACAAGTGCCCTATGTATGGTAACCACTAGACGGGAGATGGGGAGCTCTGACTCTATAGTACAACCACCAGATGTGTGGATAGATACATTGTTTTTCCTGCCACTGTTAGCGCCAATAACTACCATAAGCGCCGGTGCTTGGGTCAAAAAGGAGCCCCATGTACACTGTAATTACCACTCATCGAGGAGGAAACTAGCACTAGCGTACCTATATGTGCGACAAAAGTTGTTAATACATTTTTTTTTTCTCTGTTAAATGCATATTTAGTTGAATAGATCAGATAAATATTTGTGCAGCGCAGGGAGAAATTGAATGGTACACATGAAAGGGGGCTGTTGCGTTGAGTCCCACTTTATGTGTGTGTGTCCAAGGACAATTGCTAAGTTTTTGTTCTCCGATAAAGTTATCATATGTTGGTGCTGGATAAACAGTAGTGAAACTGATTTTATTTTTATACCGTTGGTTATACTAATTTGTGATAATTAGTTATCAGTTTTAGGAAAAAAACCTCTAATCAATGGAGTCATTCATCGAGGTGGTCAAGTTACGTAATCGGAATTCGAAGGAAATATAAAGCTGTTGCAATATTGGATAGACCGCAAAAAGGGTTGAAAATATTTTACTACAGTTGAAGTTGTCGAGTTCCTAGGAAGAAGTGCATTAGGGGAATTTGAAATGTTTCTAACCAAACATACTTCAAGGTAAAGTAAAAAGGTTCAGGTTTAGATGTGATAAAGATGCATGATTAGATATGGTTACCCAACCCAAACCACATTGTCGTACTGCTTCTCGGTTCTGTTGTAAATTTTAACAATTGGACTGTACGGGATTCCAAATTTGAAAAATTCACTGTACGAGTGTTGCCCAGAATATTTTAAACGCCTGGATTGCCTTGCCTGCAAATAAAACTTCACTCCGCTAGGCCCCTTCATCCCTTCTAATCAACTATTTTCTTTGAGAATTATAAAACCGTCTAGCTACGAAGGTGTATATGGAGGTTTTTATGCTTTCGTTTAAATCGAAAAGAAACGGAGTTAGAAGAACGTAATAGATTTCTTTCGGAGTAAAGCGGAACGAATCGGAGAGATAGCGCAGCAATTTTCGCCATCAAGTTTTTAAAAAATCTTAAAGAAGGGGATTAAACAAAATAATGATCAAATTGGACGGGTGCCGAAACGCATCCGAGTAATAACTTAAAGAACAGAGAGACCTGAAAAGCGGTGTACACATGTAGATCCGGAGCAGCGGATTAGAAGAAGAACTAAAAAGGCTGAAGCGGGCAGATATCCGAGCAAAGTGCTCGGCTGGGTTTCTCTAGAATTATATCAACATCGCCTATGATAAGGTCCGTATAAAATTTAAAGTTCAAGCCAAATGATTTGGTAAAAAAGAAGAAAGCCTTATATGCTACTAGATTTGATAGAAATTCATTGTCGATAGTTACATTACATATAAATTCCAATTAGTTAATGAGCTCACCAAACTAGGAGTAAATTGCTTAAGTCTATAAGCTTTGAAACAAGATTCTTGCTTTTCCAACAATCTTGTCAGCTTAAGCAAAATGACTGGAGGAAAAATCTTAACTGAAAGCTCTATGAGTTGTACCAACCTGAATGAGCTCCACAGGACTAATGATGACAAAGTTCTGATAATACTTCAGGAACCTAGGCAAAAAGAGCAACGGCATATTTCGATTCTGCAATAAAACCAAGAAGACTGTATTCTAAGGAACATTTACCCAATGGAGTAGGCTGTCAGGGAGCTTACCGAGTAAGCAAAAAGATTCCAATTAGATTCTGGCAGTTTCATTGCTTACAAAGTTCTTCAAATTGCCGAGAATAAAAGACTGCGGTGTCTCAGTCAGGGACCATAGCCCAGTCAGTAGCCCCGAGAAATATCTTAGGACACCTTCATAGAAACTAGCCGCTGAGTTTATATCGTATATTCCCAAGGGCGTGGAAGACCTTATTACCTACATAGTATCATGAGGCTACCTTCGAGTACAGTGACTTCAAATGATTCAAAATACTCAGTACCAACAGTTTACTCGATTAAGTTATATCTGTCAGTCTTCCAGTGGTTTAGTGTGTTGGGATACATAGCAGGATGTTCAAGTTCGGGTCTTGAAAAATTAAAGTCACTATAGGTTCCTTCCATTCGTAAGACAAATTTAACAAATGACTGCGAGAAGCTGGGATTCACTACAAGCTGGGATTCAATACGCAAACAGATAAAATTGCTCCAACATTTCATATGTATACGTATTCAACGATATGTACGACTTATTTAAGACTTATATTCAACATTTTATGTATTAAGCGCTATCATTTTGTTCTAAGACAGATTGTAATGCGTAAGCAGAAAACAATGTCCGACGAATTGGATATTTCAACGGGATCCATATCAAGGCTAACTCGAGATGATCTAAACATAAAAGCCTTTCGTTAGTTCACAGGATATCTCTTAACAACTGACTAATCAAAATTTGGTTTGAAAGCTGCAAGAGGCCTTCGCAGTAATACGCAGACAACGGTCATAAAAATATTCTCTTTACAAACAAGAACATTTTTACCGTTGAAGAGCTTTTAAACAACAAAAACGACGAGTGTATGCTAGGATGTCCAAAGTAGCGATAAATGCCATTTTAAAGGTTCAACGTGGTCGTCATTTTGTTTCGGTAATGGTTTGGTGGGGGAATGGAGTCACATCTCTTCATTTTTCTAAAAAAGTCGTTAAAACCGGAACAAAAATATACCAACAAGATGTTCCAGAAGGCATTCTGAGGGCCTTAACTAATATTCTTTTCAGCGGACAGAGATGGGTTTTTCAGTAAGACCCGACACCGAAATTTAGAGTCTCCGAAAGTCATTAACCGGAGCAGCGTCAACGATGTCCTTGTCGTTTTATGCTTGCAATAGAATTTATACCAGTACTAGGTACACCATCTATGTATAGTTTATTCGTCGACCCCATTCTCGTGGGATTGCGAACTGATTGGATATTCTCTTACTACCGTTTTCATTCTGATCTGGGGAAGACCTAGTTTTTTGGTAAACTGAAGGGTTGTTACTACTATTCCACTTAGCAGAACTAAACTCTTCTTACAAAAGAAATTACTAAATGACGTCTCTCATTGTATATCATTGTCGGCCCTGTATAGTACAAAAGAAAGCATTACCCTAAGGTCAGGTCAATTTAATTCAATTATAATTTTACCCCAAAATAATGAAATCCATTAAAAAGGTTATAAAATAGAAAAAAGCGTTTAACCTTATTTTTACGAAAAGTCATCTTAATTAGAAAGAATATGCTAGTGGGCGTTTACTCAATGGAACGACTACTATAAATATTGACTGAACTCTGTATTACTTTGCGGGTACTCTGACTCATTAATTGACACCCAAATAATACATTTCCGTTAAAATGTTAGTAAAAAAAAAAGTGTTGAAACCCATTTGAATATTATGTTCATATTTACATGGTCATTAAATGTGTGACATTTTTTTGTTTTTTAATGTTTAACTTCCTTTACATCAGAACAATTTAACTGCTCAACTAATTATTAATTTTTTGTTTTATACAATTTTTTTCTCTTTTTAGCAATGGGAATTGTACGTGTTGAGTCGATTAAAATGGGATCTATCATCAGTAACACCGTTAGATTTTCTAGAATTATTATTAATACGCCTGCCAATTAAAAATATCAAATGTCCAGATTTGAATGTGGAAAAAGTTAGACAACATGCCCAAGCATTTATTTCCTTAGCAGCCAAAGGTGAGTTCTTTAAGTATCTATTGTTTTTTTTTACGTTTAAAAGTAAACATGTAACTGATGTTTATGTTCTTTGTTCGTTGATAGTAAATCAAATTCAAGGTTAATTACGTAGACGGTTATATAGCATAGGTTAGGTATTTTAACGAAGATTTATTTGCAACAAAAAGAAAATAATATTATTTGCGTTAACGTGTGAAATTCTGTTCCTACTCCACATTAGCTTGCTTTAACAGTGAAAGCATATGCATGGGCCCTGTATCCTAAATCAAGGAATGTCTTTATAAATTTTACCTGACAAGGAGTCATTTCATCAATTGTAGTCAATACGGAAACTGCGGAGGAACTAATTGATTTTAACCTTTTTATTGATCATAGAACAGGAAAAAGAAAATACATTCCTTTGTTAGCGTTCCTTGTATGGCAAACCACAAAATATAAACTCATTCACCTGTAAACCTGCAGCAACCTTTACTGAAAGCTTTTTATGTGCGCTAGCAAGTAGCAACATCTATGTCATATTTTATGAGGCAGCAACTTTGATTTTGTGTCATATTTTTAAAAATTAGTTATGGTAATGTAGATTTAATTTTAGACTTAACTAATTAATGTGATCCAGCAATGAACTTTAAGTTCAGATTTCTATATACGTGTTGAAGCAAATGTAGATTTCAATCTTTTATTTAAAAAAATAACAAAAATCAATGTCATCTATCCATGTTTCCATGTTAGCAATGAGTGATTTTCCTTCCCTAATAGCTAATCAAATACAAGAATATATCTGTGGCAATACGACATAATAGCTTAAGTCGACTTAAGTCAAAATTGAGTTAATTATAGCAAAATGTTCCCAGTTACATAAAGTATTTTCCCTCAAATTTTTAGTTGCATACTTGTAAAGACGGCTGAGTTATGGCTGTAAGAGTAGAGGTGCAATTCAAAAATTTCATACGATTTTCGCGTAAGCCACAACTTTAAACCCTTCTCCTGAAAAATCGTACAAATCGACATAAGCTATTATGTCGTATTGCCACAGATATATATAGTATGTACGTAAATACCACCTTGATCAAAAAGTTCCCGGAATAAAAACCGTGTGGCGCTCCCATCGTTCCGATTTGAGTTCTGTTTTCTTTGTTAAGTTGGTACATCTGTTGCTGATATTCTTTCTAAATCTTAGCATCATAGCTTGACATTTGCAAAAGTTACGTAGCCAAGAGTACATCTACCTCTGTGTCTGTTGGCGATTTTTTACAATTTTAGAAATGGATTTAAATTTGCAACAACGAACGTGTATTGAATTTTGCGTAAAAAACGGATTGAATGGTGCGCGAACGTTGGAAATGTTGGAAAAGTGTTTCGGCAACGATTCTCTAAAGAAAACGGTCGTTTACCAGTGGCACGAGCGGTTCAAAAGTGGTCGTGAGTCAATCGAAGATGATGAACGCAGTGGCAGACCATCGACATCGAAAACCGACGAAAACATTGATAAAGTAAAAGAAATGTTGGTCAATAACCGCAAATTAACCATCAGAGAGATAGCGGAAGACTTGAACATTGCCTATGGATCCGTCCAAGACATTTTGGTTAATGATTTGGGTTTCCGTCGTGTAGCAGCAAAGTTGGTGCCAAAAGACCTCAATTTCATGCAAAAAAGAGGCCATCATTATTCGTAATTTTTTGACGAGAAATGCAACAAATACCATCCAACAGCCACCGAATTCACCTGATTTGGCTCCCTGTGACTTCTTTCTGTTCAATCCAGTTAAAAAACTATTACGGGGAACGCGTTTCAGCAGCCGAGAGGAAGTAATGGAAAAATCGCAGGAAGCACTGATGGACATACCGAAAACCGAATATAAAAAATGTTTCGAAGATTGGATCAAGCGCTGGCATAAGTGTGTTGCAGTCGATGGGGATTACTTTGAAGGGGACAATATAGATTTAGATGAATAAACTTGTATTTTTAATTTTCTGAATAAATTCCGGGAACTTTTTGATCAAGGTGGTATACATGTTGCGGCAACACTGATGCCATTGCTGGTTTAATAAGACACAAAGAAACCATTTTATTTTTCCCACGAGTCTACCAAGAAATTAAAAAAATTTCTTTTGCTATGTGTGAATATTACTGCAACATTATTTTCATATAACTAATTAAAAAATGTAATGGTCTAACTGTAAGTTAAGTTAGCGTGACAGTCTGCACCAAGTTCCTGACATACCTTGCCTACAAGGGGTCTATTGTGATATCACGAGATATAGCAGTAATCGAAGCTACTAAGGGACGAATTGAACAAACCGGAGCGAAGGATGATTCTAACATTAGTGTTCGCCAGGTCGCCCAGATTATCAAAGAGAAGAGCTCCGAGATGGAGTAGTCTTCCTTTAGATAGGGCTGGGTAGCTGCAATGGAAATGGAGGGTAGTTTCCTCCTCCTCCTTCTTATCCTTGCAGCGCTTGGAGGAAGAGGTCTGTAGGGCAGTGTTTTGTGAGAACATGGATACCGGATCTAATATCTGATCGTTTTAGCAAAATAAATCCATTAGAGCTTTTCTGATCCAGCCTTGTCTACTTGCTAATTGTGTCCAGCTTAAGTAAAAGTTTGGTAGCGAGAGGCCTACCCATATCCTATCAGCGAATTCGTCAGTCTTACAGTTTCCAAGAATGTTTCTATGGCCTAGCACACAGCATAGGTGAATGTTAAATTACTCTGTGATCTCCATGAGAGACGAGTGGTAATCTAGAGCAGTCTTTGAAGTGATTGAGGACGATTCCAGACAGAGGACTCTTTACATTTCAACCAGAATAAGGGTTCCTTAATAGCAATTATTTCCGCCTGAAACAGACTGCAGTGATCTGCGAGGCAGAAGTAGTATAAGCTTTTTTTGAGAAGGCGCAATTACCTACCCCACTTCCACCTTTGTATCCATCCTTATGGAAGTAAACAGAACTTCTTTCTAAGGTGGCGACATTCTCTCACTCTGAGTAGCGTTCAGTACAAATATTTAAAAAATGTGGGAAGACGTATTTGTGCTTTTCCTCCGAACTTAACTTGATTTTTTTTTTTAATAGGAACAAAATAATTGAATAAAAATACAGTTCTACTGTCTTATAGGGCCAACAAATTCACGTGATCCAGCAACAAACAAGCCGTACATTTTTATATTTTCTTTCTGTAGTATACATCTATGTATATATGTTGCGGCAAAATTTTGAGATTTGTCAACTTCATTTACTTTCTACTTTTGACTATTTTGAGCATGACAGCAAGAGTGTTTAATTTTACAACGAATAAAAGAGTAACTTCAAGTAAATTGTATTCTATAGTGTCTGCTGTTCGATCACATGAATCGCGTGTAAACAAAACCTAAAATCATACATCTATCCTTGTATATGTACATGTTGCATCAACATTATGTCGTTTTATTGTTCATAAAATTTGCAATAGTCGTGACTATAACAAGAATTTCATGTGACCCGGTATACAAATAAAACTTGATACCAAAGATTTTTTTTGTTTTTTACGTATGCATGTTGCATCAATCTTTCTTTTTCCCCCTCTATACCTATAGATCCTAATATAAAAATCAATTCGCGGGAGAAGTCAACATCAATAACACATGAATTCCCTCTATCCTTCTGTAATCAAAAGAATATAAATGTAGACCACACTACTAACCATTGAAATTCCAAGAATTTTTTTTAAAATTACACCAACGTATATGAAAATGATTAAAGTTTTGAATTTCTCGCTCCTGCTGCCCCCAAATGGTTGATAGCGGTGGTGGGTACCCAACTCACGATCTCATTAGCATAGTTGGGTTTCCTTTTCATCGTGAAACGATTTGCAGATCCATGAAAGAAAAATGAAATAAAAATCCAAATCCGCCGCCTTCGACGTCGCCTTCGTTGCAGACAAAACTATGTTGATGATGATGTTGATAAAAAGAGAATTGAAACAAAAATCACATGAGAGGAAACCGTCTGCTGATTGCGCGCTGTGAGAATTGTGTGCGACTCCTCCATTCCATACTTCCTATGGGCAACATGATACCAAATCATCCATTCACTCACACTGCACCACCCATAGGACAAGTACCAAGAATTAAATAAAAATTAAGTTTCAATCGATGTTCTAAAAAAAAGGAAAAGAAAAATATAACAGGAAGAAGCATATGTGCAACTTTATTTTGTAGTTCTTTATGCATAGTGGATTCCTGTAGTGTTTTCAACAGCTTGTAGGAAATGCAACATTCGTATGTCTGAGGAAAGTCGATCCCACAAATATTGGTCTGCTTTTAATCAGAAATGCAGTCCATATATGTGTGTACCATGCATATACGACGCATTTAAATATGAAATATGTCCTTCAATTCGTAGATACATCTCCAACCCTAATCGTGAATAAATCCTTTGTCATCATAACAAGTTGCTATCGTCTATAGCTCAGACAGTGTTCAAACATCCATACACAAGCATATCAATTACACGTATTTATATACATATCGTATTTATTGCATTGCTTGACTTCATATGCAACCCCAATTTTATTCAGTTTGAAGTCATGACTGAAGCAATAAATGTCCCTTGCTTTTATTTACGTCAGTGAAATCCTATAAGTCGTTAAAGCCTTTAAAGTCATTGAAGTTAATTATAATATTTCAAAAACTACAATACCTTTAATGATTTCAATGATTTCATTGACTTCAAATGACTACAGATTGAGCCTGATACAACAGCAACTTTGATATTGACTTACTTTTCATAACATTTTGATCCAATATGAGCTACGAAAGCCACTTCTCAACTTTTACTTTTAACCTGCAATCTGATTTTTTAAGAGCACACTATCAATAGTTGGCTGTAGACTAGTTTCCACTGAACATCGCTCAACCAAATTCCAAATCAGGACTTGAGCTGCAACTGATTTAATAACACAAGTGACAGCATCCTCTCTGCGCTCCGTGCTACGCTTCTTTTTCAAACTGTCATGGATCGATTGTCTTCCTGCTGGAGTAAATCCTCGTTACCAGTTGAAGGTTTTGGTGGTTTTGGTCAACAGGCATGCACCTATCTACATTTAATCAACCGTTGGCATACTAGCCAACTACTACTGGGTAGTCTTCTATTCTGACATACCACGTAAAATCCTAGTTAAAAAAATAAATAAATATTTGGCGCAACAGCTCTTTAAGTGCCTGGGCCTACCTTCTCGCAACCACTCGTGTTGTGCGCGGTATATAATATTTTTTCAAACGAATGGAAAGGACATACAGTTTTGTGCCGTATCCAAAGGGCGATTTGAGAAGCTTTTTCGTGACAACAATACTCTCGGATGTTTGTCAGACGTTCGCGAGAGGTGGGACCATAAAAAAACTTGTTGGTGCTTTCTGGGATTCGAATATGGAACCTTACGCGCAGTGATCCGACACACTCACCACTTGCGTCCACAGCCATAGTTGTACCACTAAGATGCACGTGCTAGTTTCGGCGCTCATCGTACTGAATAATATGCTAGAAAACTGGTAGAGCTACCATCATATCCAAGGCTGTTCATTATTTCTTTATCGTCGATTTGGGTATACCTGCCTACCTGGATATACAATTTCCTCTTTAAGGGCAGAGGGCATGTTAAGGCGAAAAGCAATAATAGACGAAGCCCCTAGTTATACAAATCTTACGTACCATAGGATTACATACTCGTATTTCCCTTTCCTTCATAATGCCTGTAAAGCTTATGAGCAACATCCTTACATCAAGGAGAAAGAAAAAATACGGACAAACTACGAGTATGTTCTTCAAGAGCAGTCACAATATACTCCAAAAATTGTCCTTAGGATTGTTAAAATCCTATATGCCGTACTTCCTTAACAATGCGGTATGAAAACTACTTATTTATGTGCCTTTCCCAAGATCTGTACTAAAAATAGCTAGTGACCTGTCTACGGCCTTTTTATATAACCAATCAACTACACCTAGGCTTGTAACTCCCCACCAATAGATGAAAAGTTTCGATTATAAAAATAGATTTCTATCGACATTTATCGCGCAAATATACTTTATGAGAATGATTCTCATCCTCTTTCATAAGCCATACCACCACAACAATCTCGCGCTCACACTCTGTGAGAACCCATCATCAATATGAAGGTCAACAGTTTTGCCTCGCAAGCTGAACACAGAGATCCAAACCACTAGTCTTTCTTTAAAGGTGATCAACTGAAATTGACCATAAAGCAACTGTCTGTGCTTCCAAAACGACAACGACTCTACCACTATGAGACGACGATCACCATCATCCAGCAGCCAGCAGCTAAAGTAGTGGTGGCGGCATTCGATTGCGGTGGCGTCGTGTCCAGACAAACAATGATCCAGTCGCGTCCACACATCGTTGTTATAGTCGTAGTCGTCGGCGATGGTGGCGGTGGCGGCGGTTTTAAGAGGACAAAACAACACAAAAGTGAGAAAGACCCTGACATACCAAGCAATTTACAACCAACACACAAAGGCTGCACAGAGGCATCTCATCTCAGCATCACCATCAACAACAAAAGTAGCAGCACCGGCAACAGCAGCTGATGTGCCCACAGATGATGATGATGATGATGGTGCAACGTTGTAGGTGCTCTTCATACGCTTCTCCTGTGCGCTTTTATGGTTAGGGTGGTGATGCTTGCACTGATGACCTGAAAACTGCATCGGAGGCACTAACTCACTCTACATACAAACGTGAGTTTCTTCAACGATTTTTTGTTCCAGATTTGTTGACTCTTTTATTATTTGTTGGTTATTTAATGAATAACTACTCGGAAATGGACTCTGGCTATGGGCGTTTACAATGCAATCCTTTTTTGAACTATTTTTAGGTTTTGCAAGTCGCTGGCTGGGATTTTTTTTATATTTAAGTGGACACACACTGACTGCGAAATTGTATACTAATTTTGCATACAGAGTATTGTACTCGCGTAATTCTTATTCTGAGAAGAATACTAACAGCAGAGCAACAAAGTCGATGGACACATTTTGCACTGCGGGTGGAACTTGTCTGAACAAAGGTCTAGAAATGTATTTCAAGAAAAGTAAACAAACTTAATGCGTTCCTTGGCCTAGACAAAATCGGTTCTTACTTAAACTTAAAGTGCACTTAAACTTCTTGCAGCATTTTGAAAGGAACACTTTATAAAAATTCCAGTGATAGATTGGGTATGGGAAGAATTAAAGAATATATTATAGCTTTTAGTAGGGCAAGTTGTTCCACATTGCTTTGCATTCATTGAAATTAGTCAGCAGTCATGTGCATTCATTGAAGTTAATGAAGCTATTGACTTACTTAGTTGGCGCTACAGTCCGGGGTGTACCTGGGTCTCAACCAACAAACCTCTCCGGCCAGTCCGGTTATAAGACAGCTGCCTCCAGTTGCGCATGCCAAGTTGGTTGAGGTCCCCCTCCACTTTTTTGCGCCACCTGTCGTGTGGTCGTCGTCTACTGCGCCGTCTATCCGGGCTGGAACGTTAGGCTACATCCACTTTTCATGACCCAGCAATATTAGTCGCTGTACGTGAACTATTCTGGCTAAGTCGGTGTCGTTGAATAGGCCGTATAGTTCGGCATTGTATTGTACCTTCTGTACAGACGGGACCAAAGAAGTTGTCCAAGTCCTTGGAAAATAAAAGAAGATTGTGAATTTGTTTCAACGACTTCAATGACTGCAGTCATCCATTCACGTATATGGATATTAAATATTCTGTGTTGGGCCATAAACTCGAATCAAAAGAGCGTATTGACCATCTATGTACTCGTAAGAAAGTGTCTTAAAAACTGGAGGTGTTAAGAAAAGTCAGAAATGAAGTGTCCAGGTCTACTACAATCAAAATCTATAACGTGATTATCAAGCCTCATTTCGAATACTGTCCTACTGATGTTATGAAAGCTTTTTGAGGCAATGAAATCTTCAAAGGTTACTAACTACTTCTTCTATCGACGTGTGGCAAATGAAAATTTGAAAATTAAGCCCTTAGAGTACTGTATGGTCGTAAGGTTTTATTGACCGTCAACTATCAACCTCTACTTTATTTGTAGGAAGCTTGATGTTGAATTTCTTCCTGAGGACGAAAGTGAGCGACAACTGGTTTAAATCCAGCGAACACGACGACGAGCGAAGATTGAAACGACAAGGTTTCGACCACTGATGGTTTTGTACAAAAAAGAAGAAGGAGCTTTATTTCATGTTTTCTTTTATACATTTCAAATTGTCGGTTTTATTCCCAGAGAGTGGAACATAAAATCCAGATTACCGCAAATGGTTGTATAAACTAATCTCTTATACAAAAGATGATGGCGATTGGTCGAAACTAGGTCCGCTATTACACGGCGACTCTTGAGTCATGACTCTTTTGAAATCACACAAGTGCAAAAGAGAAAAAAGATGAGATAGAAAAACAGCAACCCCTAGAGTCGTGGATAGAATTTCGGTGACTCTTTTTGACGTTTCTCCTTTTCCTTGTTCGTTATTTTTCTGTTTTACTTCATTTATATTCGTTGCCTGTAGAGCATAGACGTAGAAAGTACGACATAAATTGAATTAAATGTCTTCAAAATATATTTCTGCATGCTTAACAACTCAAGAACTATTTCTCTATCCATACTGCTGTCGGTATCCATATATTTCAGAGCCAAATGCTAAAAATATTTGTTTCGAGAACTCTAAACTCTTCAAGACGAAAGAAAAAAATAAAAGAGAGCTGTCAAATTAGAGTCATGGAGCAAAGTCAACGTGTAATAGCGCGAGCCTCACAGAATGAAATTTCCAAACAGAATAGGGAAAAGAATCATGACTCAAGAGTCACCGTGTAATAGCGGACTAGGCGCCAGATTTAAATTCCTATAAAATAAATAATTTGGGAAGCTATTCTGTCTCAACAAGTACAGTAAAACACATGACTGCGGTCACTATACTCATTCGATACGAATGAGTCCAGCTCTTTAAATTTAAAAAATGAGGATACTTGCGAACTAGGGCAAGTACTTGCAAGTGCTGTCAGCAAAAAATGGGGCCGAAAAGGTTTCAAGAAACGATCATAGTCAATCATACACAAAGAGAATAAAACTTTAGTTTAGCTGGCTCTCGACTGGCGACTCGACTAATAAGGAATGTTGTCGTCAAACAACAACTTCTCGCAACCCTGAAAAATTACTTAAACCTTCAGCTTACGGATTAAATAATAATCGAAATAATAACCCGAGACTAAAAAGTGATCGTTTGTCGAACAAATCATCCTCTTTACCGCAAAATTAATGTTACCACTTAGGACGACTCAGACTTGGAAATACCTCACTTAAATTGTCAATTTTTATTCGTCTCACTTTCAGTCGTACTAAATTACATATCGAAAGTATAAGTATACTAGTTACTCTCGTCTTCTTGTCTGTCCATCCGTTCATTTGTATAAAACTGGAAAGTGAAATTAATGCGATAATTTGACCAAACAAAATCCCCACCAAAACGAGTCGAAATTACGTAATCTCCAGCACATACCATTTTTTTTTTCTGAGGTTTGCTGACCTTAGAACAACCTTTGAATTCCCCGCGTCTCAGGTTAATCACATTAACACGAATGAAATGCCAATGAAAAGAAAAAGGCAAACAAAAAAGTGGTCCAGAAAAACTTTCACATTAGAGCTTGGCTTCGGGCAGATACTTTGTCCACCATTCTTCTAAAAAAAAAGATTTGACACGTTCCACCATACCACGTGGTGGAACACAATAACAAATCATTAGCCAAACAATAGCTATTAGAGTTCAAGTCACAACACATTGTGGACTCTGCACAGAAAAGGGTCTATACTAACCTCACATTGGATGGTCTATCTGTGAGGAAGAATAGGCTTAGGTCTGCAGAACCAGTAGAGGAAATTAATTATACCTTACCTTCGGACTGCTGTCGATGATTACAGATACTTATAGAGAGAGGAGGTTATTCTTACTTTCGGGGAGGGCGGCCACGATTACAAGCTATTATTGTTGTGAGTGAGATTTAATTTGTCCATGATTAATGAGACGTGTTTCATCGCATTAGCTAAATTAACTAATTGAATCGTAAGCTGTTTAGCTTGTCGGACGGATTTCCTTCTTTCGTGGGATTTTCTTCTTCTTCTCGCTGTTTGTTGTTCATCAGTCAGTGGGTGGTGATGAGTTGAGGAATTCGAGTTCAATCTTCTACAGATTGACCTTGGATTTAAGCAAAAAAAAAAAAAAAGAAAAAAAGAAATATCAGGTTAGGCTAAGAATCTTACTGATGAGGGTTTCAATTACTGGAAGTTTATGATGGAAACTGGTATCCGTAGTGACGCTCTTAACATTATTATATGGCACTGACTGATAATTAAAAATAATTCAAAGGATATTTAGTCAGCGGAAGGAAAAAGAGATACGATCATGATTTCCTAGATATGAACCAAAAAAAATCTACCGAACGCTTATAGGGTCATTAAATCAGATTTGATAAGTTTCTTCATTAGCTGAACCTTGCTAGGTAATTGCATATGAACTCGTACTTTCTTTCCAGTATTGTATCTGCAAGTGACAAGCCACTTTAAGTAAGCTTAATCTTCAGTTAACTGATTTTTTATTAAATAGTCTATCGTTAGTTTCATATTCATACATATATACCTCTTTGAATAGAAGTTCACTTTAAAGATGGGAGCCCTTAATTTTCTTTGTTGTTCGTTAGGTTTAGTTTCGTCCGTCTTTCTGCAGTGACATTGGTGCTCCTTTTTTGGGCTAATGTCAAACTTATACAGACCAATCAGCTTATTGGTGAAAGGTATAAGCGTTCATGCAATTGGCAGACAAGATCTTATAGGCCAGTTAAGAGAGACTCCTCTTTAAAGACTCGGACTAACGTATCATCTCCAGTAAGTCCGGAGCGACGTTCCTGATGTCTTGCTGCAAAATGCCGCTAATCTTTTGACCATTTGCATCGACATTTGGCATCCGAAACTTAAAAATTGAGTTAGCAGCATATTTGGAACCGTTAAACAGTGTCTTATTTTTGTGTGAAGCTTAAAAGGCATATTTCCAACTGCAAATGGCTTAAAATCACGATTGCAAATAAGCACATCTCTCCATTGTGATTAGTCCAACATGGGTCTAGTCTATTGCGATACCACCGTGGAGCAATGATTGATTATCTCTACTTGTTCCTGGAAACATAATACTTTTATTGGCTAAACAGTTTTCTTCCTGAGTAAAATCTGTGATATAGACAAGATAAGGACATGAGCAGATAAAGTGAACTATAGTTTCCTCCGTCTCTCCGGTGCAAATTTTGCAAAAATCATTCGATATTGTTCTGGATATGCGAACACTTTCATTCCGAGTTTTGTAAATTAAGGAAGAGCTCGTTGAAACTAGTTTCCACAGCAGTTTGAACAGAATTCCCCATTGTGTCCCCGTGTATTTTTATTTTTTATTTTTCGAAAAAAGTGACATTTTTATCGTTTTAATGCGCTTGCACGTCACATATGTAAATTGGAAATGAAGAGGAAATATAAAAAAGGGTTGTTTTAAGTGCAGTGGTTTGAAACGTAGGTGCTATAAGGATTCAGTACTTGCTTACTCAATGGGTGATGTCCGAACTAGTCGGGGGAGAAATTGTTGCAATTTTATTTGCATTTGGTTCTAATTTCTAGTATTTTCTGTTGAGTAGTTACTCTAGTTGGTGCATAATGACGTCATTTAATTTCATTACTAGAAAACTTGAATAGATGTGCCATCACCCATCAAGCAGCCGAGTGGTTCTCTATTTTCGAGAGGATGGTCGAGTGCAGAACTGCTTCTTCTGGTCATGTTGCGATTTGGATAGTCCGTTGGTACCTGACTTTGGATTTCTTAAAAGTTTTTAGGACAAAGTGTGTCAAGCTTATTGGTGCGATGTCAGGCTTACGTATATACATATGCAAGAGTTCCTGATTTTAGTATGAATATCAGTTTAACCTTAGCCAATGCTTTAGGTATAGTTCCTAGTCCTAGTGTCAGTTTATTTATTCTTCAAAATGTCATGCATCAATCGATGAGTCATTTTGAAAGCCTGTTGAAGTTGCCCAAGAAAGATTTGAAAAAAAGTGTTTCACTTCAATTTGTCCTCACTGACGTATTTTGTTTGTCATCCTAAAAATGAACCTTTAAATTGTCTCATAACTTTTCAGTGTAGTATGGATAAGTTCAGATTCCTAGATTGTTTACGCCTTCCATCAAAGCCACCTTCTTAAATACGTTCACCTTGAACATTCAAGTATCTATTAACTGTAAAAAGGAAGTAGCTCTTTAAGCTTCATTTAACACCGCTCTGCGTGAGCGAATCAAATTCCAAATTCTTTTTCGCATTCAAACCTTTTCTTTTCCATATACTCTACCGCCGTCATAAAAATCACCAAACAGGCCATTATCTTCATATCTTCGGATTTCCTAAGTAAGAACCTTGCTAAATCTCAGATTTCTACGAAACCAAACAAAAAAAATGTCTGGAGAAAAAAGAAGATAGAATAACATGCGAAACCCCTCCTCAAAATCGGCGGCGCTTGTGCCCCGAAAGGAAAAACAATTTTTTCTGTGCATAATTAAATCAAATTGACACCTGAGATGTGTGTGATGTTCGAAATTCCGCAAAAGCAAAAAACTAAAAGAAATCCAAAGAAACTCCCAAAGTGACAAAAAACGTTTTTGGTTGAAACGTTCTAAAGCAACTACTCATACCTGCTGACTAAAAGAAAGAAAAGATAACACAAATACACAAAGACAGCAAAAAAAAAAAGTATTTACCGCCCGCTCATGCTAAAAGTGTGGGAACATATCGCTGCTGGCCAAAAAGATTGCAAAGAATTTCTGAATACCTCCTATTACTCCATCGTCTCCCCCTCTCTACGGTGCTTCCCTTGGAAATGATTTCAATTTTTGCACCCCAACGAAAAAAGACCATCCAAACGATAAAAGGAACAAACTCGTTACCGTTGAAATAAAATGAATAAATTTGTTGACTTAATTTCTTAATTAACTTGAATCGATGAACGAAAAAACACATTTTATATACTTTACGGTGTACAAAAAAAATAAAAAATGTTTCTGACCAGAAGTGCAGTACAGTACGACTCAATGCAGCATTCGCCAGATCTAGAGGCCATCATCATCAATGAGACAGAATGCCGTCAATTTGCATGCGAAGAGATTTTTCGTTATTTACGATATTCCTTGTGCCGAAAAAAAAAAAAAGCCAAGGAGAACAGAACAGACAAAGGGCACGGCATCAGAGACGAAGAGATCAGGAGTCCAGGAGAGGACCACCTTTGGGCTGGCCATCATCGTAGGAGATGGTTTTTTTTTGTCTCCTCTGAAATTTGATAATTGACAATTTTTTGTGTTACGCAGGCTGATGCTGATTCCTTGGAGGTATACATTGTTGCGAATGGTGATGAGGACGGTGGCGGAGATCCCCTTACTGTTTGACGAAAAAAGGTAGCGACAATGGCGCTGAAACCTGATTTAATATATATTTTTTTGTTTCTTCTTGGCATATTGCCTTTGAAGCTACTGAAGGCGGTGAGTGGCTGGTTACGGGTCGTAATTTATATTTAATTGGGGTGGGCTGCGCGGAGTTTATCGTGTTTGCAATGCAATAATTGGTAAGAAAAGAAACGCTTTCAAAATCTTGCTAGTGATAATGTGATACAATGAGAAGCTTGGATGAGCAAGATTGAAGCCATATTGTTCAATAGGTTGAGACCTATTATGCACAGGTGAATTAAGAAATGCGTTAAATTAAACACTTCAACTACTTTCTTACATAGTTTCTTCGAATGCAGTCGTCTTTCTGATTAGGTTGAGAGTTAAGTGTGTCAGATGATAGCTGACAAATTGACTCGTGAATTGGTTATCTTGACCCCTGACTCTGTCTTCTTAACTCTTGACTTTTGACTATTCACTTTCGCTCTTGACGATTTATCTTCACCTTTAAGGATTTACCTTCATTCTTCACTCTTCACCTTCCCTCTTAAGAATTTATCTACATTTTTTACTCTACTTTCACACTTCACCCTCACTCTTTACCTCCACTTTTCGCCTTCACTTTTTACCTTCACTTTTCGCCTTCACTCTTTACCTTCACTTTTCACCTTCACTCTTCACTTTCACCCTTCGTCTTCACTCTGACCTTAGCTTTTAACCCTTCATCTTTGCTCTTCACTCTTTAACTTCCGTCTTCACTCTGCACCTTCGCTTTTGAGTTGCAGATGGGAGACGACACGCTTTATTTTAGGATTTAGATGGGATGCGTGGCTATAGGGCATTATGCGGAAGAACGGACAAATTTCTTCATAACTTATTATTTCGAGTTGTACACCCTTGCTGTAATCGGTGGACTGTCTCAGGGGCTCATTCCTTCACCAACTTTATTTATATCTTGATACTAAGCATAAGTTAGGCAAGCGCTTGAGCCTTGTTCTCGCGTTTGGAGCTTGGCCCAAAAAAATACTTTCATTTACTCAACAGCCTCGACAGACGAGCGGTTCATATAATAGAAGATCGGGTACTTAAACTGACTACGTATTGTTCCGAAGAACTCTGTGGAATATTGCCTCAAAATCTAGACATTTACTTCCATGTACCATCTGAATTAGAGAGCTTCTGAAGGTTCCACTTTTACTCTACCTTCTTAATATTCGAGTTTTGGTTTATGTGAATTAAATGCTTCAGACTTAAAAGTTTTTAGACCTGTAAGGTTCACAAAGAACACTAGGCTCTACAAAAAAGAATGCAATGCTGTTGTGTGTAACGATCACAGTCGATGCGGTAATTTCACATTTGTTTCAACCTCCTTGACCTTACTCCAAGAGGCGTTTATCATTCTGATCAGTCTGATCGTTACGCTAACAAAAATAATCTCATGAACTAATCCCAGACACAGTCTGGCATGGTTCTTGCAAATTAAATTTGTTCCAACGACACCGTCAAGAATTATTCCTACGGATTCTCTCTCAATAAGCACATCCAGCACAAATGCGTTAATATAAACTCTTCAGAGTAGTACCCAGATCTCCCCTGTGGCATGATCACTCCGATTTTATGGCATTTTAAAGACCAAATAAACCATCTGCGACAGAGTCTCTCCATCAACCCCTACAAATTGCACTCATAAATAACCCATTCCAATTGAGAAATGTGTGAAAATGGGATCGCACCGATCTTTATCTCTATAAAGAGAGACACATACACACATGTACATATAATGAAGATCCGCAATGTGATACTCTATTTTCGTTGCTTTGGGCACTAATTAAGACCTCCTCTCATCCCTTATACCGTGTATGTTTAACACTTTTCACACACAGATGCAAACGCCTCCTTCCGTTTCGCGAGGAATGATCACACTGATCCTCCGTACAAACACAGATGGCAACCAACCATTAAATTTATGTGAAACGTACAAAAACTCTGCACATCAAATAAATTACGGAATTGTTATCTATTTAAGTGGAATAAAGGATACACTACGATCAATTGTATCCATAATCTAGTTGATGTGGTGAAAGTTATGTGTGGGACTTTCACCCACATAAATCTGAAAGAAAATTATTACTTACACCAAAAATGTTGTTTTTCTTTCATTTTTCTGCCTCGAAGGAGATGCGGGTTTTTGGTGTTTTCCAATATTGAATCCATCTGTTTCCTGTGTGCCAAATAGACAATTGCAAAAGGGTCTTCTTTAAATTTTTTTTTTTTGGTATCCCTATGCCAACTACCTAGTCTTTTGTTGAGCGAAAAATAGAACATGATCCTCAAGTGATCCTCGGCGTCTGTAGAATTGTTCTTTTGCTATTTCAGTTGTCTTTTTTTTTTCTATTTTTTTTAAGGATGTTTCAATGATCCTATTTTATCTACATATTTTTGTATTTTATTTTTCTCTCTTTTCAGAGCATGATTTTTCAAGATATTCTGCCAGCACTATTGCTGCATCGAGTATTGCAGCTGCATTGGTCGGTCTCAATTGGCATTTGAGAACTGGAAAGAATCTACGTTTCCTATTAAATCGATTGACCGATTTAACCAGTGTCGAACAGGTGAGTCAAGTTTAGATTGATATTTACATATAAAAATTAGGATTGCATAAAATGGAAAGTGAAGTGATATATGAAGACCTAAAGTGCCTTCGCCACACTGCTTAGAATATGCATCAGTCGATGTCATTTACTCATGGTGGTTTATACTTGTTATGTCCTTGCATTCATTTTTCGGTTATATTCTTATTCGCAATCGATTTTTTAAGTTTTCCGTACCTTGAAAGCAAAACTGAAGTACTAATGGAATCAACATAGTGTTGTTTGGCCGTCTACTAGTCTGGTATGCCTCTGTACTCTGAACTATTTGACCTAAAAGGCTGAAATATAAATTTTGAGATATTTATTTACCCACCATTTCTTACCTCAATTTGATCAGATTTCCTGAAAAATCATCTTGAACAGAACTTAAAACCATCAAAATGCATTGAGTAGTTTTTGAGGTAGGCGTGCTAGAAACTTGAAACGTTTCCTCTCAAAATATAGCACCGCCTGTGCAATTACTGTATCTATTGCTTCTAATTGTAAAATATTTACTAGCCCCCTATTTGTAGGGTGGTAATGGTGCAGTGCGTAGTGTGTTTGCTCTTTAACCGATGTCTGAAGGTTCAAGTCCAAGTGGGGAAAAGCAATTAACAGCCACCCGAGTATAAAAGGGTATCAAATAACATCGAAGTTTTTCAAACCACTGCACCCAAAGAAATGTTCCTGCATGGTGATACAATGGACCGAAGTATTCTGAATGTTCTGTGATTTGGGTTTTTTTAGTAAAAAAAAAAAAACAAACAAACTATTCCCTATTTGATAATGAAAATATAAAAACTCGAACTAATTGGCCACCATTGTTATTAATACTTACTATTAATCGCTTACTGAATTGAAACTAGTTTAGTTCAGTAAAAGTAAAGAGTATTGTGGGAAATGCGTCTAATTCAATGGCATCTGTAACACAATTAGGTACATCAACTGAATCTAATGTTAGTAGAACAAGAGTTCTCCGTGCAATTCAGAGCTCTGACCATCTCAAACAGTAAAAAAAACCGTTTAGTGTTTGAACGAGATCGAATAACCTGAGCTTTGAAAACAAGTCAATGAGTAAAATACGATTTTGTTGGCAAAAACCTGGTACACCATCTATTAGCGTATACCTAACCTAACCTGAATATGAAATTTGAACAAAATCGTTGAACCCAATTTCGATTAAATCTACTTTTTCTAAAAATCCGTTTTAAGTAAAGTAGTCTTAATCTTAAGGTAATCATAAAAAATCCGATTTCGCCTTTAATTGCTTTACCACAATTTCATAAAGCAAGCTAGTTGTCTTTAGCCGAAGACAAATGGGTGGCGGATCATTGATGATTTGGGGTGTTGTGTACATTAATGGCATAATCAATTTGGGCACTTTCAACGCTTTCTAAAATTTCAGAAAGTATTTCTAGTGAATGAAATATTTAAACTATACTCTAGCATTTTATCTTTGATTTGGCGTCGGTAATAGCGTTCAGAATGAAAACGTACCAATTTTGTTTCCGATTTTTGTGGCACTTACTTGTATATATACAAATCGCAAACTTTCTTGGAAAAGTACTTTTTTACGTACCGTATTTCATTTTTCCGATCAGCTGACACAAAACAGAACAAAATCATTCTCATCTGTCAAAAAATTTCAATTATAACCTAAAACCTCATCAATAGTTTGTAAAAGTAACAAATCACACTGATCGCTATAACCGCATGATCATAAAAGAATTAAGTTCTTCACTGTTCCACATTTTACGGATGCATTTTAAGGATCCTTATAATCGGCACGCCTTAAGTATAACAAAAGCTATCACCCCTATCGTGGAATCCGCCGGGGGAAATTATTCACCGAAAAAAATATTTTGCCATCGTCAAATCCGCAAAGTGAACAGTTCCCCGTGTGGGTAATGTGAATCAGTTTCACTGTATCGTGGAAAACGTTCGAATCGGATTTTTCCTGAAAAAAAATGACATTTCTCATCAAAATCATTGCGGATTTCTGGCGTGGCTGCTGCACGTCGTCTTCTTTGTTTGCAAAAATTAAAAAAACAATCAATTTTGTTTACATATTAATTACAGGAAAAAAACTACAACTGCTTTATTAAGCCGAAATATTTTGATAAACCTTTGCAATATTGAACTTTATTAAAATCAGAAATAAATAAAAAATATTGTTTCTAGAAACATATATTTCATCAAGTTCCATGAAATCATCCACGGTTGCTCTTAACGTCTGTCGTACTCTTCTCTGGGAAAACCGCTCATCTTCTTCTTCTGCTTCCAAAAACAAAGCTATCGTGTCCATTTAAGTGCTTTATTTTTATTGCAATCAATTTTTTAAGAAATTTTCCTTTTACGAAACAAATGTAGCTACACAAATTTTTATTGACAAATAAAAGACAGCTGTTTGACAGTGAAACTACCTTTCCCAAATGCCTGTCGATAAGGAGATGTTCTCGGCGGATTCCACGATAGCAGTAGAAAGTGAAGGGGAATCGAATAGGTGAAGTGAAACTCAATTCCGACGGATTCCACGATACGGGTGTATATTTTGAGACGCACTGTATCTTACATCCGCTTCATTCGACTTCGATCCAAAGTGCATTGCTGCAAGAAAAACCTGAATTTATAAAGTAGACCAACATACCAGCTCAACAAACTTAAAATTATTAAAACCATGCCTATCATCGTCTGATTTTGATAAATTTCGGACGATATCATCTGCACATCGGGCCAAACATACAAACGAAATGCGATACAAATCGGTTAAGTTTGTCTTGAGCTTCATTTTTCGAGGGTGGTTTTAAGATTTTGAAGATTCTCCAGCGTCTATATTCTCACTGCATCGTGTTGTCAGGAAACGTTTGCAAAGAAGATATTAAGTCCATACGGATCCTTCAATCAAAACGTTCAAAACCTTCGACTTCATACGTCATTTCCTCACTATAATTAGAAAATTTCGTAACCCAATTATTGAGGGAAAATTATAAAATAAACAAACCAATGCAGAGGCATGGACTTTGTTAAAATCGGATGAAGATGCCCTTGGTTTGTTCAAAAAAGGCAGAGTACTTGTGCTGCCCGTTTTCTGATCCACTCAGACCTATTCCAGACATTTATTTGAATGGAACAGTGCTTCCCAAGTGCGAAAAGTTCAAATATCTAGGACCTACGATCAATAGCAAAGCAACCTGTGATGACGACATCAATCATCGCGTAAGGGTAGAGTGGATGAAGTGGCGAGAAAATTCCGTTATCTTCTGTGACAGAAAAATGTCACCGCACCGCAGTTGTGCGTCCAGCGCTCACATACGGTTCACAATGTTGTACGATGTACAAAAAGTATGAGAGTAAATTAACGGCAGCTGCTATGAAGATGCTTCGCATGACAGCAGGAGTGACAAAGCTTGATCGAATAAGAAGTTCGAAGATCCGTGGAAGCTTTCACGTCAAGGAAACCATCGTACAAAAGATAGAGCGCAACTGGCTCAGCTGGTATTGCCACGTTCAAAGAAGGGATCATTTGAACCCTGTTAAAAATGCAATATCAATGAACGTTCCAAAGACATGGCGATGTAGGAAAGGCAGGCCTACAAACGCCTGGATCAGACAAATGCAACGACATCGGCATTTCATTGGCCTCAGTAACCGAGTGATCCAAAATCGGCGGGCCTGCCGATATTTTCTGAGATTAAATAGGCGGATCAGTAGAAATGCGGCGAAGTCGGAGGGTTATGATCCCTTATTTTCGGATCATACGCTGAAATAGGAGGAAGAAGAAGAAGATGCCCTTGGTTACTTTGAGAGACCTAGTGATCTCTGGTCCTGTTTGCATGGATGGCGATTGAAGAAGAAGGTTCAATGAGGAACTTTATGGCATATACAATACATAGCATCGACTTATAAGAATTCACATACAGCGACTAAGATGGCTGGGCCATGTAGACCGGGTGATGCCTAACGTTGCAGCCCAAAAATTCTTGGAATCCACCCCGTATGGATGGCGCAGTAGAGGACGGCCTCGCGGCAGGTGGCATAAATAAGTGGAGAGGGACCTCAACCAACTTGGCGTGCCCAACTGGAGCCAGCTGGTTCGTAACCGAGCTGGCTGAAGAGGTTTGTTGGTACCTAAGTAAGTAAGTACGTAGTAATGCAAGCTTTGAGACAGGCCCCCGAGATGCCCTTAGAGGACAAAGCACATCGATTACAAGGGTCTAGTGACTTCAGTTTAATATTTAAAAAATTCCTATATACCATACATATTTCTTTGGAATTAGATTGATGGCTAATCTCAAACATCATACGTCCAGATAGACAATATCTTAATTATCATTACTCAATTCGAATGGAATCAATTACAACTGAAATGTACACCACCATATCAAAAGCAATTTTTGTGCCCTGAGGGTGTTCACAAGACCCTTCCGTGTCTAAAACTCTTTCAAGGTCATTCCGAAACACCGCCGCCCGTCTCAAAAATTTACATTAATTACAAAAAAGGGTAAACAAAGCGACCCGACCCGCAAGAACCAATTAAGAAGAAAGCGCCCCCACTTTAAAGCCCCGCTGAGTCATTCAATTTCCGCCTTCTCTACTTTAAATGAAGTCTTTGACTCTGTGCGTTCCTTATTGGACTCTCCGTGTCACTTGACTGTAATCCCTCAATTAAGATGATTTCTTCTCTCTAATAAAAGAATGCGGTGGTGTGGTGTGGTGGCTAACCAACTTGATGGAAATGCTACATAAATAAATTTCTGTCAAAATATCAAAATAATTTTTTAACATTCCATCTACAATGATCGACCCTTCGTGAAAGATTGTTGCTCAGTCGATGATGATATCATTTTCATTCTTAAATAAGAAGATTTGAAGTTTTTTTTTATTTAATGTCGGCGACATCATTGCAAAAATGTCATAAAAAAAAAAAGACTACAACAAGACGCCGATCTTATTTTTATTATTATTAGGTTTTTTTTTTTTAATTTTGATGTTAACAAAGATCAACGACTGTAGTTACGCATTTGGTTCGTCTTCGTCATCGCCATCATCTTCATCGTCGTTGTCGGCTGTTGTCTCCTCATGCGTTGCTTCACTTTGGAGAAATTTTTGTTTCCTCTGGCCTTTGGAGTTCATTGAAGATGAAAGCAAGAAGAAAGAAGAATTATTCAATGGGTCAACAATAAAAATGAACGGGAGTCAGAGAAACAGGAAAAAAAAAAAAAAAATATATTGGCCCCTCTAATCGTTCGAATGCGATCAGCTTACAGGAAGCTGTGTGTCACATGGTGACAAAAATATAAATTTATGGGTCTTATTCTGGGATGTAGCTTTGCGTGGAAATGTGGAAGACTGAATAGTGGTTTGCATAGCTAAATGGAATCTTGGTTGTAATGATTACTAAAATGAGAAGGCCCGATTATCCTTGCATCTCATATTTGATGAAACTAGACCTTGTTGTTGGTGAAGGTACATACATATATGTTGGTACCATTTGCTACCAATCCATTCTATGGTCTAAGTGTTTCCTCTTCTTCCTTAAAACTTACACAAATAAATCTTGGATAATTCTACTATTACAACATAAAGCTATACTCGAAAACTACTTAAAGAACTGAGCAGCACCGAAGGTCGATGCAATTTGCTTTTAAATATTAAGTTGTTAAGACTGCTCTAAAAACGTTTTCGATGGTATACTTTCTAATGAAGAGTTTTTTAAAAATCATATACATTTGTGTTGTTCCTTGACTATCTGCTTGAAGGTAAAGTTATGGACCCCAAGGTACATCAATTATTCATTGTTGACGATGCAGCCATCATAAGTAAGGATCGTACGTCCCTGCAACGAGCATTTGATGTATAGGTCGCTATCTTCTGTGACCGAAAAATGCCCCTACATAACTTGAAAGGAAGGCTCTACACCGCAGTTGTGCGTCCAGGACATACGGTTCACAATGTTGGACAATGTACGGCAGCTGTGATGAAGGTGCTTTGCATGACAGCAAGAGTTACAAAGCTTGATTGAATAAGAAATTCGAAGATCCATGGAAGTCTTCACGTCAAAAAAACCATCTCACAAAAAATAAAGCGCGATCGGCTCAGCTGGTATTGTCATGTTCAAAGAAGAGATCATTTGAACCCTGTTAAAAAGGCAATATCAATGAACGTTCCAAGGACATCGCGAAAGATGGGCAGACCTATAAACGCCTGGATCACACAATTGCAACGACATCAGCATTTGATTTGCCTCAGTAACGAAATGATCCAAAATCGGAAGGCCTGTCGATATTTTCTGAGTCGAACGAGCGAACCCCACAGGCGGATCAGTAGAAATGCAGTAAAGTGGGAGGGTTATGATTGTTGGTTTTCAAATCATAACCTCGTCGAAATAGGAAAAAGTCTTACCTAGTTTGCAGGTTTTCAAATTTTGAAGGAAGCTGTGATAGCTCAATATGTTTTGATCGGATAGCAATATTTATTAATATTCACCTCATTTAGTTTTTTCTCAGCACGAATACCAAAATCAAATCCATATGTTTAGTTATAGCTCTGTCTGGAATAAAACATGACGTGTTTAGGGCGGCATCATTGTCCTTTCACTTTGAACTTCAAGAGTCCAAAAAATCGATCGACACGCTTTCCTACATCAGACTCCAGCGAGATTTGCCGAGCATTTAAGATTATATGCTGAAATGCTTGCATATACACAAACAAACAATAAAACCAAACAAAATAAAAAATTAAATTCAAATTCTAAAAATTAGCTCCATGGGATTAATTGCTGATTGCAGAAACATTAAGCAGAGCTTTCCTCGAATATTGATCGTGTGTGGCACTTGATATTCAGTTCGGTTTTTTTTTTTTTTGTGACTGCTTCCATTATCCCGTTCAAAGCAAATGGGGCGTGTTGTATGTATATTTATGTTTTGTATTCTGTGATAATGCTCCCGCACTGGTCATATGGTTATCCGTATGTTTTAAAAGTCGGCGATCGTTTGGTGGGTGATCTTGCTGACGACAATGTGTCGGGAGTCCGAAACGTGCTTAGTGAAGGATAATCGGTGGATTGTTTTATTTTTTTGGTATTGATCTTCCAGAACCCAGCGTGTTGATTGTAATGTCTGCATCAAGAGCTACAGCTTGCGTTAACATCTTGTACTGATAAAAAGGGGGCGGTGAGCATGGTCATACCCGACAAAGCGACGTCTTAACTGACTATAAATCCAATTAAAATTAATTTCTATTTCTATTCGAATTAAATCTCTGCGTTGATTATAGAGAAGAATCTTCAATAATAATTGTGAATCTATCCTTGGACTTCGCTTTTTTTTTTGTTTGGCTAATTGAAAGATAGTCGTAATCATCGAGTGTGTAATTTAATGTTGCCTGTAATGCGGTTTGTTCATTGTCACCTACAGCAATTATTGTTGGCGTAAAAGGGAATTGGAACGGAACGGAACAATAATGAATGATGATGGGTTATAATTTTAGTTTTTAACTTTTTTAACAGCTGGTTATTTACGCTGTTGATGAAAAAATGAAAATAAACGTGTTACATGATACAGTCTGATTGAATGTGTACGTATAATGGCATCAGTTTAGTGGTATGTCTGCTGTCTTATACCTTGATTGGTTTGGGCAAGCTAATGATGAGATATACCCGAACAAAACTAAGTTTATGGTTCCGTTAAAAAAAAAGAGTCAAAGTTGATAGCTGACCGACACTCTTCCCATCATTATTGTACAGAATTTTTAGTTATCGACTTTTAATCCTTAGTCCATCTTTTGCCTGTTTTTATGAAACATGTGTTTTATATACGTTATAGTAGCCCTACTCAATTATATTAAGAACTCTGACACCAAGGAATATGCAATACAATTTGAAGTCATCAAATTCTGTGATATACATCTTAGCTCTACATAAAGCACATCTAAACAGTTTATACATCTTGCCAATAAATATGATTTAAGATTTTAGAAATCGTGGAATACAAACTTACCTTGAACGTTTAACGGCAAATAAGATTCCAATTATTCGCTTTAGGTATTAAAAAACTCGAAATTCAAGCCGCATCAATCAAGAAAAATTACGACGAATGGAACGACAAGGAGAAAGCGCAAGTTTTTGCCAACCACCTGAAAGAAGCGTTTAAGCCGTTGGATAAGCTCTTATTTAAAATACAAACACGTTGGATACAGACAATAGTGCTATAAGAAGGGCAACCCTAACGCGAGGAATAAAGAAACTTAACCTTAAGAACAAGCTCCTGGATGCGACCAAATAACGGTAAAGACCCAGAAAAACCTTAAGTAAGCTCCTCTTAATTATAAATGCCGCGCTAAGACTAGAAAATGTTCCTAGTCAATGGAAAGTCGCGAAAGTCGTAATGGTTATTAAGCGAGGAAGACCGCCGAACGAGAAAACGTCTTATAGGCCAATTTCGCTTCTTCAATTACATGTATCCAAAGTATTCGAGAAAATACTGCTTAGCCGAATACAGCCAGTTATAGAAGAAAAGCGAACCAAGCATTCTACAGTTGAACAACTACGAGTGCATAGAATAACAGATGTATGTATATAATTAAAAAAAATCTCTTGAAGAAAAAAAGATTTGTTCAAGCGTACCATATTCCTTGACATCTCTCAAGCCTTTGACAAGGTCTGGCATGAAAGCTTAACGTTCAAATTACGACAAGTTCTGCTCGAGTCCTTATAATATATTTTATTTTTTTCTATCTCACGAATAGACTTTTCCGCGTTAAACGTAAAAATGAATATTCAGACGTTAAGGAGATAATGGCTGGGGTACCGCAAAGAAGAGCGTCCTTGGTCCACTTACGTATCTATTATAGGTATACTTCTGATATATCACAGGTAGATGGCACTGCTTTAGCTACATTTGCCGACGGCACTGTTATCTTGGCAATAGGCAAAACGGTCGAAAAGATTACCGAAAAATTGCAAGAAGCATTGGACGGAGTAAATGAATGGACAAAGATTTGGCGAATCGCACTGAATGAATCCAAATCCGTTCATGTAAATTTTACTTATAAACGAATTAATAATTTGCCGATTTTTTCAAATTCGTTTCGAATTCCGTTTGCAAACGAGATTAGGTATCTTGGAATGACGCTCGATGCAAAGCTGAAATGGAAGTCACACGTAAGAAAAAACCCCAGGTGCAGGTTCAAGCCCCAGCGGGGAACAGCAATCATCAGCCACCTGACGGAATAAAGGAAAACGAATTACATCAATGTTTTTCCAACCACTGCACCAAAGAAAGGTTCCTGCCTGGTAGTACAATGGACCAGAGAGAGTCTGAGTGCTCTGGGATTTGGGTTTCCTTTTTTATTTAAAAAAAAAAATAAAAAAAACCTCAAGAGCTAGAAAATAAATACAGAGAAATGTATTGGTTTATTTGGAAAATATTTCAAGCTTAATATAGAGAACAAACTGCTTTTGTACAAGCAAGTGCTAAAGCCAATATGGACATATGGGGTGTACCAGAATAAATAATACAAATATTTTACAAACTTTTGAAAACAAAGTGTTGGAGGAATTGTTAATGCACCGTGGTATATCAGAAACAGTGATGTCCAAAGAGATCTCGCCATTGAAACAATCGAAGACGGAATCAAAACTAAACGAGAAAGCAAAAATGTTGACTTGAAAGACACGTAAACAGCACAGCCTGACTGTCACTACAGACGCAAATACTACGACCCTTCCACATGTTATTCACAACATAGTTCATGGCCATTATGATTGCATAAGTTTCCACTTGGAAAACAGACGAATATTTGTCTAACGAGAAAATAAGTCTAATGATGTCGACTTCCACGAAGACACCAGCACCAGACCCTTGACTGGTTTTGGAACCGTCCGTGAAAATACGACTGCATTTCATTCCTGACTCAGTCCTGAACACAAGGAAAGTCGACTCTGAATATGCGCATCAGCTGAAGTTCTGGTGCCATTGCGTCAGACGGCATATCCATAAGACAGGAGTCGTAAGATAAGTGTCGCGCAAGTTCATAAAAATTCCAGTGTGGAGTATACCAAAATCCGCCCCGCCTAAGACGATGGATGACTTTGATAGTACAACCCATGATATACTCGTAAGTATCGAGCGGAGGTAAGTTCAGCGAAGCATCTAGAGCAGAGCCAGGCGTATTTGGAAAAGCGCCCGTGCAGCCGAGAACCTTTACTGCCGGAACACAATGCGGCCGCTGTGGTAATGGTAGCTGCTGTGGTACGAGCTGTCAAAAGTTGAAATATATACATAAGCAGTAGTCGGTGCACAATAGGCCGCAGCCGCTGTGGCGTGTGGTAGTGGTGTGGTACGAGTTGTTTGTCTTTTAAAAAAAGCCGCGCGGCTTTATGACAGCTTACTAAAAACCAACGAAATGGAGGACGCTGAAGTCGAAAAAAATCAATCCCTTTTCTGTCATCCATTTTATTGAATAAACACTTCTAAATCAATGGTTAATAACGTTTCATAATACTTTATTGAAAGTAATACCGACAGACAAATTTCACAACTAACTCAATGAGAATTGAATTTGACATTAGCGCGCCACTACATTGTGGGCGAGTTTAGAGAGCGTAGCGCGCAACACATTGACAGGTCATACCAGAACGGCTACCACTACCACAGCGGCTTTGCATTGTGTTCCAGCAGTTAGACTTAGTGCGATAGCGAGTAACCGCGTTTAAACTGCGGAACTACCAGGAACTTCTAATGGGCAGGTACTTGCCGAACGTCCTTATTTCGTGAAAGAAAAACTACTTGATGCGTCGAAAACTTAGTTATAGTAAAATAAACAAGATTGTTTTGATGGGAGGTTTTTTAGTGGGTAGAAATCCCACACTACTATGAGCGAGTGCTGACGGTGTTAAAAAAAAAAAAAAATCTGAACTCGCAATGTTCATGCAGTATCTTTTTTGTAATACACTGGCAGTTTGGCATCAAAAAAATGTTGTCATAACCAGAAAAAGAAAGACAGTCTCTGACTTGGTACCGGCCTTGTGATATAGCAACGATCCAGTTGATTCTATATGTATTTTGATCCGTCTAACGTCACATTGGGATGAGGTGCTTGGCAAATGCTAACAAATTAGTGACTGTAGAAAAGCAATACATCTTTCACATCAAGGAAACCATCGTACAAAAAATAGAGCGCGACCGGCTCAGCTGGTATTGCCACGTTAAAAAAAGAGATCATTTGAACCCTGTTAAAAAGGCAATATTGATGCACGTTCCAAAGACATCGCGATGTAGGAAAGACAGGCCTATAAACGCCTGGATCAGACAAACGCACCGTCATCGGCATTTCATTGGCTTCATTAACCGAGTGATCCAAAATCGGCGGGCCTGCCGATATCTGAGGTCAAATAGGCGGATCAGTAGAAATGCGGTGAAGTGGGAGGGTTATGATCCCTTATTTTCGGATCATAAGCTCGCTGATTAAAGGAAGAAGAAGAAGAAGAAAAGTAATACATCTAGTTCGAAGTATAGTCCAGTTACTTGTCAAAGCCATACTCTATAGGGTCTTCACAGAAGATTCTATATTCTTCCTGTTTCTATGAACTCGTTTCAAAACACATCACAGATCCTTTCAGTAGTTGAATGCTTTCAATCCAGTGACCAGGTGATCACTGACGTTTGAAAGCTCAAAGTACAAATACTGGCGTATTTTTCTTGCTGTTGTCGAGAACTTTTAAGTCGATTGTGTTGAATTCTAGCATGGGTTTGCAGCTCCATTGTTGAAAATGTTATTTGTGCCTTGGATTTAGCTTGGCAACCATTTACGCTCCTTATGACATTTTTGGTGTCACATGCTTATTTGCTAAAATGTCGTACCTTTTGCTCCAGCGGTGAACAGACAAACAGATACAGCGAAAAAACTGGTTGGGTGCGTTTAGTATGAAAGTCTTGTACAAACAGATGTTACAGCTTTGTGTATATAATGTCGATGATGGTGGATATCATGTGCATGAGTCGGATTCCAAAAAACCAAACACTCATTATGTGCTGTTGGTTAGCAATGATTTGTATTGAGAGTTGGCAAACAAGTCACGAATAATTCTCATGTTGCTACTTTGCATGACTCATACGCTTGTGCGTGAGCTTGGAAGAAAGTGTGTACTCTTATCGTGCATGACTGCACTGCAATCAGAGAACCAAAACCGCAAAAAAAAAAAAAAAAAAAACCAAACGTAAATGCATTAAATTTTGTCTGGCCTCTCTCCGAAGTTTGATGGTGTAGAATGATCTCATGTCATAGAATCGTCAAGAATGTGAATTGAAACACAATTCTGTTTCTTTGGTATCACGCCTTATTGCCGGGGAATTCGAAAAAAGTATCTCTAAACGGGATTCAAGTCAAGTATAATACTTGGTCTTGCACAAAGTTAAACATAGCTTCCACAGGAAAGTAGGATTTATATTTTAGATAACTCACTCGTCCTTCATGTTGAAGGTAATCTAATCCTTTGTTTAACTTTCCCCAATTCGCATCGATGTATGTATTTCATTTATTAAGTTAAAAGTCCTATTTAATCTTATTGAACATACAGCGTTTGCAAACAACTATAACTCGTGAGATTCGTTACATATTTTCAGGCGTTAAGTGTTGGTCCAATTTCAGTTTGCATTGCAGTGAAATTTTTCATTAATAGTGCAATCATATTTTTTTGTTTTATCGAACCGTGAAGATGGTCACCTGGGATTGTTTTGAGATATCTCTCAAATTGCTCGCTTTGTCTTTACACAATTTTAAAGTTTACATGGTCATACTAAGTCAACATGATTCTCTATTTTTATTTTCAGGACTACCTCCATGATTGCATGATTCGCATGGAGAACATATTTGAAGAGCACAGTCGTAACCTGCAACCCTATATAGTCACAATGGATGCCCAACAACAGCATCATCATACAATGAATGGTAATAACAATAATAATCAAAATTCCATATTACCCGATCTAACGCAAACCTGTAAAATGCAAGCGAATACCCAAAAGGATGTTCATGACATCAAATTCTAAGTCCTCGCGTTATAATAAAAAATATATATTACAAAACACACATACCTGCTGAATAACATGTTCATCATAAAATAAGATACTAAAGTTAAATCTAAATATCGACTGATGATTTCGAGCTGCAAGCGAAATTTCTTGTTAAACTTTTTTTTTTTTTTCTTAAAAATCATATACGAGTATATTGTTCAATTGAATATGAAATTTAATTTTTTTTTTTGTATAGAAGTGAAGCATTTAGGTTTTTTTTTTACATTGTTTTGTTTATAAAGATTTTTTTTTCCACTAAAGTTAAATTTACATTTATAATGTTTTGTTGGTGCTCAAACATATATATATTTTTTAAATAATAGGCTTTTTCATTTTTCTTATTAAAACAAAAAGAAAGCAACAAATGGAACGAAATACATACGTGTATACATACGTATTTATATGTATCTTATACTTACGAATTATTTGAATATTATATATTATAATTGATTGATTGCAAGAAAAGGAATTTCTACTAAGTTTATATTTTATATACATATATATACATATATAAATATTATATATTGCATTTTTATATAAAAAAAAAATTTACTAAAAAAGAGTTAGTAACAGAGAATGAAAATAGTAAATAAAAATTGTTATAATAGTAATAATATACGAGAGGTAAAAGTTAATTTAGGAATTAAATATTTTTTTTTTAAAGAATTTTCGTTTAAGTTTTTATTTTTTTAAATATTGTACATTGCAAAAAAAAAAAGAAAAAGAAAAAAAAAAGAAAGTGAAAGATACAATTATAAGAAGTTATTTTATATTAAAACAAAATATCTTTTTTTTTTTGTTTTTGCTCGTGAAATGCATTGCCCCGTACGAAAACCCCTCACACAACGCGCCACACACAGAACTACATAAAAACGAAAAAAAGAAAAAAATATTAGGAAATGTGATCTACAGATTTATTTTTATTTATCGAAAAACCTAGAAAAAAAAAAAACGTTCATAAAGTTAGGAAAATACGTATAGAAATAACTAACAAACAAAAAAATTATATTCTTATTTTTTTTTTTAGAGAAAAAAAGAAGCAAAAATTTACAATTCATAGACTGAAAATTTCACACGCTTACTACTGAATAATAATAAAACATAATTAATAATTTTTTATATATAAAAATATTATTTTTCTTTCTTTTTTATATATATACCTACACGTACGGATAAAAGAATACAATAAAAATACAATAGTTTCTACTGATTTATAATAGAAATAGAAAGCTTATTTAAAAAAAGCTGTATATAATTATAATACAAACTCACAAAACAAAACAAAAAAAAAAAATCCCAGAAACAACAAGATAGACTGTCAAATTTAATTTATGCATACATATGTATATATATATATATATATATAAAAGGGAATGATTGAAATAAAATGCATTCAAATTACCGCTAGTACCGCTGCCGAAATTACAATTTAGAAAAAATTATTCATATAACAAATTATGTTCAGTTAAATGTTCAGACATGATATTCAACTGCAAATGCTAAGTATTTTATAAAAAAAAAATCTGCTATAAAATTATAGAACACGTCGATCGTGTACTCTCATTGAAAAAAAAAAAAATGAGTAGGAATGTGGTTAGATTGCCCTCTTGGGTGGGATTAAATGGATTTAGCAAAATTCTATTCAGTCAGCAAAACACGTTGATGCCTTAAGAAATCGATTCAATACAGCTATTTAATGTGTCATGGCACCAAGTAATATGCAACAAAGTCTTATTTTGTCGCATTCAGTGACTTACACGCAGGTGATAGGTATTTATACAATTTGATTTTGCAATTGCTTGTTTGTTTTCTCTTCCCCTTTTCTTTTCGACATATTTACACCTCATTTTATGCGGAACACGTGCGGATATATTTTCTCTCTTAAGACACATTTTATCATAATTTCCCCTTTCGCAATTTGCTGCTCAATATATTGTCAAATTCTTATACATGTTTCCATTCAACTCTTAGGACTTATACGGGTAGGTATATATAGGTATGACAAATTTTTATTATTTTCAAGAGTCCGAAACCCTAAAGGTCGCATACCCGGATCCTAAATATTTTCTACTTATTGATAATTAATTCTTTTTTTTTTTATAATAGTCGGCTAGAAAATCCTGAAAGATCTATCTTTTGAATTTTGTAATTTAACTCACCAAGAAGTATGCAATAAAATTCAAAATTTTCGCATTCGGTGTATATGCTTGCAGGCGCTGGAGTTGGTATTATTTAAGTTTCTAATACATAATATTGTGCAAAGAAATTTGCAATCAGTAACGCTACTAATTGCTAATTTTAAGTTGGAGGTATAGAAGATCAGTGTATGTACGTACGAGTATATACGAGTATATACATACTATATATGTAGTCAATGAGTTTCATTTGGATACTCAGTTCAGCAACATCGCACATAGAGATCGATTCTTCTATCGATATCTCGATTATCCATTCTGTATGGTCGAATGAGTCTATCTGAGACTGATCTAACATTTAGAATATTTTTTTTTTTTTAATTTGTATATACAATATTTGTTATACAATATTTAGACCAGATATTCGTTTAAATGGACATGGTTTCAAAGATTATATTGTTCCTCTCAAATTTTGTCTGCCGATCCGTTTAGCGATATCCCTTATGATCTGTTAAAGAATCTTGAAACGCAATGTATTCTCATATGCAATATATTCTCCATTCATCTCATTCTTCTACTTAGACAAATAGATAGCAAATAAATATTACAGTTTCCAACGCCATTGTCTACTTACTAAATTAATCGAACACGACATGCTGCAAACGTGTTTTCATTCACGTTTTGTTCATGATCGTGCTAAAATATGTATCCTATTTTGCAAGATCACACTTTAAATTAAATCGAATCTCTAAATCCTAATCCATCCATGCAGGCGATTTTGTTACCATATTCCTTATAACCATTTTTAATGCAACAATTAACTGCAAAATAATGTTGTTTCCAAAAAAATTGCGAAAGTACATGAACTGCCAACACAAACTCTACGAAATAAGTAAACAGAATGATACACGCGGGTTCTTTCTATTTTGTTTATATTTTTTTATTTTACCAATGACCTATAATATATTAATAATATGTTAATAATTTGTTATATTATTTTTCATACTTTATTATTATAAATATATTTTTAAAGTTATAAATAATTTACTATTGCGATATATACATATTTTCTTATTACTTACTTCTAATTGCATGCATTTAAGTTTTAAGTATATGGTATGTATATTTATTCCGTTGTTTATAGTTATTATTTTTATATATTTTTTTCTTAATGTTTAGTTGCATGCAATTAAAAAATGATTAAATAAAACCCCCTGTATTTATTATAAATAATCTCAATTCATAAAAAATGAAAGAGAGAAATCTGTGAAGTGAAATATAAAATTTAAGACATGCTAACAATAAATAAAAATAAAAAAACAATGGAACTTGAACTCCTCGCTAACTAAAATTTTAATTAAAACAATGACTGCATGATATCCCGGAAAAAAGAAATCTGTTAACTTAAACAAACGGACTTAAAAACATAAACTAATATAGAATTCAACAAAAATAGATTGTTATATATTAAAATAAAAATAAATGCAATCCTGTATATCGAGGGGAAGGCATTTCCTACGCTTTACAAAAACATAACGATGAATGTAAACTGCACTGATGAGCGTAAAAAATAAGGGACACATATGAAAGTTTACTGCATACGTAGGGTATATAAAAAATAATGAATTTCAGAATCCTACGGACATTCAAATTGCGATAATTTTTATTTATATCAGTGAAAGCAGAACGTGGCTGATTTTTTTCGCTCGTCAGTGTATATTTCAAAAGAGAAAAAGTAGAAAAATATTGTCAGAAGCGACAAGTTTCAACTTTCCATCATTTAGTCAGAAATGATGTTGCACCTGAGTGTTATACACTTAAAAAAAAAATAAAAATTCACGAGACAAAAAGGATCTGTAAAAGACCTCGCTTTAATCTAAACAAAAATATATATATGTATAATTTTTTTTTATAGTTTCACTGATAATAATTACATAATGCACAAGTACACATAGTCATTCCTTAAGCAAAAGTATACACAAAACAAAAAAAAAACAAAATATCCCAGCAGGAGTTGGAGTTATAAAAGAAACCCAACTCTTGCCATAAAATGAAAACCAAAGAACATGTCCTTTTTTCTCACACTCAAGTGCAACACAAATTTAAAATTTATTTATTATACAAACTTATTACAACGCCAACTTGTCAGAAAACACAAAAGTTAAGTTGAAACCAAAAACGAAAAAAAATAATAAAAATGGCAAACAATTTGTAAAGAAATTGCATAATGTATTGTACATTAAATTGCAAAAAGGTGAAACATAAAGAAAAAACCGTGTGTCGTTAAGAATTTGCATAAAATTAATTGCAAAATCTAAGATTTATTATAAAAAAACAAAATGTTTTTTTTTTACATTACGAATTCATTAAATTGTAGCAAGTAAAATTAAATTTAACTAAAAATATTTCTGTAAAAATAATAATACATGAAACAATAATACTTATACGCTTATTATTTACACCTTAATTTGTAATTAAAGAAATGACTAAAATTATATAAAATAAGGAAACAATTTCTAAAGGAAATAAACTTATTAGTTTTAACCAGTTATATATAAACTACTACTACTTACTACTACTTTATAAATACTATTTTCTTTCTACGTGTTTTTAGTTTATAAATATTAATGTTATTATTATTACTTTATATTATTAATTTTTATATTATACGTAAAGAAAAGATGGAGAAAAGAAAGATAAGAGAGAGTTGATTGGATTTAAATTGAGGATATTAGGATAACCTTCAATATTTTTTTTATTTTATTATAACTATGTACAGTTATGATTAATAAACGTCAGTTATCTAAAATTAAAAAGAAGTAAAAAAAAAAATTTAAATAAAGAAAAAAAAAAAAAAAAAAAATATCCATTAAAAAAATGCAAACCAAACTTTGAATTTTTATTAAAACAGAAATAAAAATTTCCAGGGTATTCGTTATATGGTAAGTATCAGATTTGTAGGAAATTCCAAGAGTAAGTACAGATGAATTGAATGGAACTATTGGGTCTTGTGCTTATTCCGGTGTTCAGCGTGATGCATTTTGTAGTGCAGATAATAGAACGTTTGTGCGTCAGCGATTCTAAAGAGACGACTTACGTTGTGAATGAACACCAACGATCTTTTTCCTATTTCGGCGAGGTTATGATCTGAAAACAAGCAATCATAACACTCCCACTTCACCGCATTTCTACTGATCCGGCTGTTTAACCTAAGAAAATATCGGCAGGCCTCCCGATTTTGGATCACTTCGTTACTGAGGCTAATCAAATGCTGGTGTCGCTGCATTTGTGTGATCTAGGCGTTTATAGGCCTGCCTTTCTATCGCGATGTTTTTGGGACGTTCATTGATATTGCTTTTTTAACTGTGTTCAAATGATCTCTTTGAACAAGACAATACCAGTTGAGCCGGTCGGGTTCCAATTTTCGTGAGATGGTTTCTTTGACGTGAAGTCTTCCACCGATCTTACTCCTGCTGTCATGCAAAGCATCTTCAATTTAGCTTGCGTTAATTTACTCTCATATTTTTTGTTCATTGTCCAACATTGTGAACTGCGGTGTAGATCCTTCCTTTCAACTTAGCGGGCATTTTTCGGTCACAGAAGATAGCGGAGTTTCCCCGCCACTCCAGAGGAAAGAATTGAGTGGGCAATCGGATCATTCTCTCCCTTTAAATCCCCAGGATCCGGCGGGATTATCCCGATCATGCTACAGAAAACAATAAACACAATCATCCCGGTACTTAAAAAACTGTACCTCAACAGCCTCATGTGGGGGTATATACCTAGATCATGGAAAGAGGTCAAAGTGGTCTTCATACCGAAGGCCGGTAAAGGAAGCCACACTACTGCGAAGGACTTTAGACCAATTAGCCTTACCTCGTTTGTCCTAAATACCTTTGAAAGACTAGCTGACATATATGTACATCCGTAGTAAACTATGCCCAGGTGACATATCCCCAACGCAGCACGCTTATACGAAAAGAAAAAGCGTAGAGACAGCGCTGCACTGTGTTGTCGGCTCAATAGAAAAATCACTGAAAAACAAAGAATATGGTATACACTAGCCGCTTTCCTAGACATTGAAGGAGCCTTTAACAATGTCAAAACGGACGCGGTCAATAGAACTTTAACGAACCTTAATATTCACAATTCCGTGATAAAATGGATCGTCAATATGTTAAAGGAAAGACATATCAAAGTCGAACTCGGAGGTACTAAGCTTGAAGTCTATGCCTCAAGAGGCACCACTCAAGGAGGGGTTATATCCCCACTACTGTGGGTAATTGTCCTGAACGAAGTCCTTCCTAAACTGAGAAACAGCGGCGTCAAGGCCATAGCATATGCGGACGATGTTGTGCTGCTAGCAACAGGTAAATTTCTCCCGACCCTGAGCGAACAAATCGAAGGGGCGCTGGAAATCATTGACTCCTGGACGGAGAGATGTGGGCTGGCGGTTAATCCCAAGAAAACAGAGTTAGTACTATTCACTAACAAAAGAATAATTACACAATTCGTAACTCCTTCCGCAAGGGGTACTCCCCTGAGTATCTCCAGTAGTGCGAGATACCTTGGCCTGGTGCTCGATAGGAAACTGAACTGGAGACTAAACATCAACGAAAGAGTCAAAAAACTCACGATAGCTTCTTACTCGTGCAATAGAATATTCGGGAAGACTTGGGGACCGAACCCCAAAATCATCCTATGGATGTATACAGCTATAGTAAGGCCAATACTAACGTATGGCAGCCTTGTATGGTGGCAGGCAGACAGCAAAATAAATAACATAGCTGCTATCACAAAAGTACAAAGACTAGCGTGCATCGCCACAACCAGTGCGATGAGAACGACACCTACAGCAGGACTCGAGGCCATTCTCAATCTGCTTCCGCTAGACATCTTTATACAAGTATCGGCGGCTCATAGTGCCGTAAGATGAAGCCAAACAGATAGCTGGAGACCAAATGCAATGGGTCACACCACGATCCTGCAGAGATCTAGGCAGTGTATCTAATACAGACTACTTAACGCCATACCTAGACTTCACAAGACCATTTTCTAGCACCTATCAGAGCAGGGAAGACTGGAAAAATGACAGAACGCCTAACGAGCGATCCTTAGCTGTTTACACCGATGGATCCAAAATGGAAATAGGTGTAGGCGCAGGCATCTTCTCTGCGGAGGTTCTAGCAGTTACAAAGCAGCTCGTGAGACTGCGATGAGGGCAATACCACGAGAGGATATCACCTTTTTCATCGACAGCCAGGCGGCGATAAAAGCAATATCTGCTATAGAAATAAAATCGAAGCTTGTGGAGTGTTGTAGAGAAGAGCTCTAGGTTCTTGGTACACAGCACGAGGTAAAGCTCTGCTGGGTCCCTGGCCCTGAAGGCATACCAGGGAATGAGAAAGCCGATGAACTGGCTAGAGGAGGCTCAGCATTAAGCTCGGACCAATCCGACCCCTCGGTGCACATCCCGCCTTGCGCCCTTAAGCTCGAAGCAGGAAACAAAGCCATAACGGAGGCTAACAATAGGTGGACCTCTTTAGATACTTGCGTCACCACGAGGAAGCTGTGGCCTGCATTTGACAGAGTAAGAACCAATAGACTCATACAGAGGCATAGAAAATCCCTCTCTACTCTAATAGAAGTCATTACGGGGCATAATACCATGCGGTACCACATGAAACCTTTGTAGAGGCTGCGGCGACGAGGAGGCTCAGGAGGACACCGCCCACTTTCTCTGTCATTGCCCAGGCCTCTATCATTTGAGAAATAAGATCCTTGGACAACACTTCTTTGAGGATCTAGAAGAGTTGTCCAACAGACCAATAAATGATATCGCAAACTTCATCAAATCCTCTGGATGGTTTGTATCTAGGGCACAGTGAGTACTAAGTTCTTTCTTTAGGATATTTACAAAGACGGTATTTTTCCACGAGGAAGGGATTCCCTTTTCTATCTCCTTTCCCCCCATGGGTATCACAATGGGTCTATATTGACCTGAGTGTGGTGTGTAGGTTTTCTATCCCCCTACACCAGTCCACTTACCTAACCTAACCTAACCTTTCCCGCCACTTCATCCACCTTACGTTTACGCGATGCTGGATGTCGTCATTACAAGTTACTTCACTATTGATCCCAGATATTTGAACTTTTCGCACTTGAGAAGCACTGTTCCATTCAAATAAATGTCTGGAATAGGTCTGATTGGACCAGAGAACGGGCAACACAAGTACTCCGTGTTTTTTTGAACTAATGCGATACCCATTTCTCTCCAAAAAGTCCACCCATACATCATGTGCTCGTAGCAGGGACGTAGGATTCTCACTTATGATGTCTCCTTCGTCAGCAAAGAATAATTGATGTACCTTGGGGTTCATCACTTTACCTTCAAGCAGACAGCCAATGACTACAATAAAGAGCAAAAGACTTAAGACGCTTCTCTGGTGCACCCCGACTTTGATTGGGAACTCGTCGGTTACTCCAGCGGGGCATCTTGCTCTTGTCTTTGCTCCTTCGTACGATCATATGAAAGAATATAAAGCTGGATTCTAACCGGGATATTTCCCCATATATTTGTTTTGAGAATATCGCAGAGTTCTTCCTCCTGCGGGACAAAAAACCTTTTAAAATTCAAGGCATCCTCGAGATGATTCATCGGAACGCATTAACCTACAAATTATATTCCCTGGGAATGGTGGGGAGAAATCGGAGCCATCCCAGCAATGTTCTTTAAGTTAAATCTATTACCAATTTTCATTGATCACATTATGTTGAAAACAGTATAATTTGGAAGGAATGTTTCGCCAATAAGTTTATAGCTCACATCAGTAAACTTAAAAGTGGCGCCGTGGCGCCGGTTCAAAGACTGGTTGGTTCAATTAGTGGCTTGGAACAGTAAGAAGAGGACCCTATATCTGATCAAACTCAGTCGCTGAAATGTCTAGTGTTCTTCCTGGGCATCCACGCAGAGCGTCTAAGAGTACTGCACAACAGCAGAAGCTGCAGGGACGAAGTTGAAATTTAATTTGTTCAGCACCTGTTTGACGAGTGTTCTGCAGAAGCTAACAAAAGATTAATTGGTAGTCACTTCTTCGGCGAGCTATAAATACTGCATATCATTGAACTGTACCGTACCGATGGTTCTAATCCAGCCGTTTCTCCTCAAAGATTCCAAGGATAACATACGAGTATAACGGTCGTAATGGACCCAACTGTTGGTTTACGTAAGGACATCAAAGATGCCATATCTAACCAAGCGAGTTGTGGGAAGTGCACCCTAGTGAGGAGTCGATCCTATTCCCCATCTTTGATCATATTAAAGGATATTCAACAAAGAATCTTCTGCCTGATAAAATCCACTTTTCTAAAGCACAGCGGCTATGGACACGTAGTGATACTAATAAAGATATACAAGTCTATGACTTCAACATAGATACCTTTATTTCATTACTCAACAGAGAAGACTGGGTGTCAAAAAATGTGATTATGATCATAGGATTACGATTTGCACTTACTGCTCTATTACCGTTCTCGAGTTGAACTAAAATTACGGTGAGTCTGCATCTATTATAGCTTGCTTTCAGGTGCCACTATGTTGCTTCTGCAACATGTTTGCGAATGCAGATTCCACATACGATTTGGTTCTATCGCAATCATTTGGATGATCAAATGACTTTTCTTTTGCATATCCAAAAACGCCCATCGATTGAACATCTTATTGCGTTCGCTCAACGGCATCGCCACACCACGCACAGGCATCGTATTGAAAGATTATTGGATCATCAATACGTCAACGTTTAAATGACTATTTTGCATTGGGAGTGTATACCATCAGCTGCAACATTTACATCCGCCTTAGAAACGGTAATTGGCATATCGCAAAAAAGGAATGCCACATGGGTATGATAGTACAGTATCTGCATCAGCAGTAGGGAGGAGCGACTTCGAAGTTTTATGTTGCATGGAGTTGAGAGAAATGCCATATAGTTGCGACACGTAACAAGCGCAACTGCATCAAAACACTGGCAACAGACTGGTAGGAGTAGAAACTAATCGTATAGGGTTTCAGTGTTAAAGAAAGTCCTACGAATCAAATTCTGAAATACGTACCTCAACTCTCAGTAGCAATGGGAACATAACCGCTATCAAAACACTTAAAATCAAGTTGGACTCCAGCAATGTCCAACTACTGAGCACCACAGATGGTGGTAAATTGTGAACGGATGTAGACAAGCCAACATTTCGAAATAGAATGAAATATTCTAAGCATGGTGCGAGGAGCACTTAAATGGTTAGTAGTGCGGGTCACTAGACTGACGGTTTTCTTCAGCTCGACTAGCGATGGTTTCGGTTTGCTACTAGCGCCATCGCACAGATCCTAAAAATATTCTCTCCATTATTCAACGATAAGGTTCTCCCCGTGAGTATGTCGATCGCCTTGCTGCTGTAACGTTTATTCTAGGTTGAAAGCCTTGGAACCTGCTGCTTAGGCTTTCTATAGAAATATCTGCTCTTGTAATTCGAAGAACTAGAGACCACTTTAGTAGATCATAGTTTGTTTGATAGTGGAAGTGATCGTATGTGCTAACTTCGAGTGTCGTGGAGTACACACTTTAGTTAACTTAGTCACTTTTAGTCCAAATCAAACGTTTTTATTAAAAGAAAAATAAAATAAATAAATAAATAAAAACTAAAAATGCTCTGTCTAGCTTGCAATAAAAAAAATAGAACGCAGCTGCGATTCAAAAATTGCATGTGGAGGACTGTAATGCGTATTACCACTGCGCTTGTGTGAACAATGGTCCAGCTGATTTTGGCTACATGTGCGCCCACAATGTGCATTACCGCTGCGAAAAGTGCACCGCTCTTCATCGTAAATCCCTCCAGCAACAAGTTGTAACTTCGCCTCCGTTGAAATCTACAACAGCAAGATGCCAAGCAGATCAGAATGATACGACCAGTAAAAAAAATGGGTGCAGCAGCGTCCAAATACCGTACAAAATGCATTGCGCAAAGTTGTTCCACGCAACGGACCGCTGATGAGTCGACTAACGAACAGCAAGCGGCCTCGGACATGATAACCGCCAATCGCCCACAACACAGCTCGAGTTCAATAACCCTTCAGCTACTCTATGATGAAATTCTGTGCATAAAGAAAATTAACTACGACGTTCTCACCACACTTCAGCAGCTGAGAGATGAAAACAACGCTCTAAAAAACAAAGTCATGTATCTGGAGAGCAAGCTGAATTGGAGAGAGCAAAAGCATGTGGAGAACATTATAGAGATCTCTGTTGTGCCTGGAGTCAACAACAATAACGCCGAAGAGTATGTACAAAAAATAGTCGCCTCATCGTTCTCCGCACGTTGAGTCCGCTTTAGGAGCTTTAGAGTTACCTTTCCCGCTCCATAGCACAACCTCTTCTGCTTCTCTGCCAGAAGTAAGGCCAGAGGTTCATTCATAAGAATGATGAACCCCTTCGTCCCATTCTTCGCTTCTTCTTACCCGACGAGCTCCCAGGTCTTCATATCAGCAGAAAGGTTCTGGGCTTTTAGGAAGCCGTAGATCTCTGTATTGTCCACACCCCAGTCTGGAACACAGGGCATTCCCTTGGGCATGGTGGGTATCTCATCTGGGAGTACCGCTCGCAGTGCAGCCCCCTCCCAGAGTTTAAAACCGCGAATCGTGGCCTTCGCGAAGTCAAGCGATAACTGATCCTTGGAGTCTATCATAATGACCCAACGATGCCACTTCGCTCTCCCGAATGTGGGTGCAGTTCCACCGGCATTCTTTCGAATACGGTCGAAGATTGCTCCAGCTAAGGCCTTCTCAATCATCTGAACGCATTCTTGGGAATACTGGCCACTAGGTTTTCCAAAGTCCACCACAGCTAGTTGCAGTGAGCTGCGAATCGCCCCACTGAAAAGCATCCCCGTATCAGCCCTCGACCTCTTGGGGGGATTTTTTGCGTCCTCCGAAGACCTAAGTTTCTTTGACACCAAATCCTCCCTCCTGGTCTCGGCCATCCTACGACGATGTTCAGCGGCCATCGAGGTTTCTGGCTGATCAACAGCAGGACCTGACTTAGCGGCAGCGGTCTTGCTGGTTTTCGTCTTTATATCTGCTCCTTTTCCGTTGAGGTTTGCCTTAGGGGCAGCGACCTTACGGCTGGCCTTGGTTTCAGCAACGCTCTGTTTAGGCGCAGGCCTCGTCAGAGCGTCCTTTGCTATTGTATGAATACCCCAGGCCAGGGAGTTCTTTTCCCTTTCGGAGAGGGAAGAGGGATCTTTTACGTCCAGCACTGACTTGACATACGTCGGTCTACTGAACAACCGCCGTCTCATCTGACCTGGAGGGACCTTCTTCCCCCCTGCGGTTTCCGGGGACCCTCGGGTGGATCTGCTAATAGCCGCTCCTCCATCTTCATAGAGATCTCCTCCTCATCCGAGCTAGCTACCGATGGTGGCTGCAGCTCAACTAGTACCGGTACGCCCACGGGTAGCGTATCAGCTTCCGAACTGGTGTTGTCGTCTTTTGTTTGCTTGTTTTTGTTATTGCTATTGTTGATCATTTCTGTTCCCGCGAGTATGGCCGGAAAGTATAATTCGCCCCGCCAAAGCCCCCATGTCGGGGTAAGGCATTTATTATACGCAGACCTCGCCAGGGCATCTGTGAGAGCTCGTTAGTGAAGGTGATAGAAACGCCTTCCAGAGCTGTGGTTGAGGATGATTTGGGGGATAAGCAATGCGGTTTTCGTCCTGGTAGAAGCAGGACATACCAGTTATTCACTCTCAAAAGTATTCTTGAGAAGGCCTGGGAGTATGCTAAACCTGTGTATACTTGTTTTGCGTATTTGGCGAAAACATGAGTTAGGGTTCCTCGAGACAAATTCTGGAGTGTTCTGCAAAAGTATGGGATTGATCGTTCTCTATTAAGGGCGATGCAGTATTTATGTACCTACAAAATATAGAAGCTGTTTTCGGGTAAACAGCGGTAAATCAATACCCTTCACTATGGGGGTTGGACTCTGCCAAGAGTGCGCTTTGTCACCTCGCCTCTTCATTGTATATATGGACTGGATTTTGCAGCGCAGCCGTGGCAAAGAATTTTGCAAAGCGCGGGACTAAAAGATTAGTCATCTTCTCTTTGCGGATGATTTGGCCATCCTTGGGTCCTCTTAATCCGAAATGTTTGTATCCATTTGTGATGATGCTAGAATGAAAGTGAACGTGAGCAAATCGCAAGTAATGGTTGTTTCCAGGACACCTATTCAGTACACTCTGCATGTTTTTGGAGTCCCACTGAAGCAGGTGGGTAAGTTTAAGTGTCTCGGGGTCTTATTCACACGTGATGGAAATATCAATGCGGAGTTATTCTGTTGAATTGGTCTGGCTGAATAGATTTTCAGAGAGCTTGGTCAATCTGTTATAAGGAAGGCTGCACTTAGTGTTCAAGCTCAATTATCGGTTTTTAACTCGGTAAATGTTCAGCTCTCATTTATAGTTGTGGATACAAGCCGCTGAAAGAGATTCCTTCGCGTTGTTGCCGGCATAAATCGTAGGGATCGAGTGCGCAACACCAGAGTGCGCGAGCCGCTCAATGTTGGGCAGCTACTTCTCCGAACGGAAGGTGTATGCTATGACCGTTTGGTCATGTAGTGCGTATGTCTCCAAACTGGCTTCCAAGATGTGTCATGATTGCCGTGCCATCAACGGTAGGCCTAGAAATAGATGGTTGGATCAAGTCCGACATCTCTCCTGAAGCCGTCTAGGGATTCCTCCTAATGAGTTGGAGTCTACGGTGGAGGATCATGAATGATGGAGAGTACACCAAATCATCCTACCCCCGCGACCTTCATAAAGGATTAGCGGGTAAACTATTTCAATGACAAAACTGAGAGTGCTCTAGAGAAGTGTACTTGAAATCGCATATTAAAAGACCCAGCGAAGCGGGTACAACCAGCTAGTATAGCATAAACAAGATCAGCGCAGGAATCAAGCGAAGAATAACTCTTGCCAATCGCTGTTGTTTTGGGCTTATAATGCAATTCAACAGTAAAGCCTTATCTCGAACAACTAAGGAGACTCTGTATAAGACCCTGATTATCCCAGTCCTGTTTTACGGCGTTGAAACATGGAATTTATTTAATTTTATTATTTGTCGCTTCGAGAGAAAAATTCTTCGTAAGATATTCGGTCCCGTTTGAGTTGACGGGTTTTGGAGAAGAAGATTCAATCACGAACTATAGGAGCTGTACATCGACATCAGCCTATTCAAAAACCTACGTATGGGACATTTGAGATGGCAACGACATGTAAAGCGGATGGACACCAACGCTCGGGCCCGCAGAGTCTTCGAATCTAATTCGGAGGGACGACGCAGTAAAGGGCCTCCTCGCCGTAGGTGGTGTGCACAAGTTCAAGGGGAGATCGACCAACTTGGACTGCGCAACTGGAGGCAATAAGCTAAAGACCGAGCTAAATGGAGAGGCCCAGGTTCACCCCGAACTGTAGCGCCACCTAACTAACTAAGTAAGTATGTATGCCTGTTTGTGATTGCTGGAACCGATGCTATACATACGAGTATATTTTCAATGATCCACTAATCTTTCATGGTGGTTGCGGAGGTAAGATACACAGGTGGACTCTCCTTTTTTCTCGACCCTCACCCATTGACGCCACTTCATCAGGAGGAGTCCCTAGACGGCTCCAGGAAAAATGTCGAACTTGATCCAACTATCTATTTCTAGGCCTACCGATGGCATGGTATATGGTATTCATGTATCCTCTCGGAAGCCGGTCTGGGAGCATATGCACTACGTGTCCAAACCATCGAAGCATAGATCGTTCCGTTTGGAGAAGCAGCTACTAGTGAGCTTCTCGCGAATTCTGGTGTTGCGCACTTAATCCCTACGAGTTATTTCATGAAAACCGCGAACAGTCATTTTAGCAGTTTGTATCATATTATTCTTTCGGTCAGTACCCAAATTTCATGAGTAAAGGTGAGAATTGAAATATACACCGAGTTAAAAACCGATAGTTTAGCTTGAACACTAAGTTCGGCTTTTTTATAACAGATTGACCAGGCTCTCTCAAATGTGATAAAACCTGACTAATTGTACACTCGCGAATAAGAACCCGAGGCAAGTAAACCTAGCCACCTGCTTCAGTGGGACTCCACTAACATACAGCGTGCATTGAATGGATGTCCTAAAAACGGTCATTACTTTCGATTTGTTCACGTTTACCTTTATTCCAGCATCATCATAAACGGCTACAAACCTTTGCGCGCTGAAGTTCGATTCGAGAGGGCCCAAGGATAACCTAATCATTCGCATAGAGCAGATGACTAATCCTAAAGTCTCCCAATTTGAAAAATTCTCCCCAATGGCTGTAATATCCAGTCAATTATATAGGTACAATGAAGAGGAGAGGTGACAAAACGCACCCTTGGCGGAGTCCAACGCCAATCAACGGTGTTGATTTAATGCCGTTTATTCGAACACAGCTTCTACAGTTTGTATATAAAGACCGAATCGAATAATACTCCTGCAGAGCACGTCAGAGTTTGCCTAAGTAGGTGCAGAAAGAAATGTGTGAAATTGTTTCGTATAGAGTCATTGAACAAATTGAAGAACACTTTCGGGCGAAAAATGTTCTCATTGAACGAACTGAAATTTTCTGTACCGGATATTCCAGAACCGAAAATTCTCTGAACTCATTCACTATTGTCTTCATTCTACGAAAAAATATACAAAATTTGATAACATAAAAGTGGCTTCCCCGAAAGCTCAAGTTAGCAAGCAATCTACTTCGATAACGATATGTTATCAGGATCACATGACAACTTGGAGAGATAAGGTGCACCTATATATAGTAACTCTGCCTCTGCAATATTATGCCAGTGTGTCTTATCATTTTCGTCGTTAAACTTCAAGAGAAGCGAATAATACATTCTATTTTAAATTGAAAGTTTGCGATAAATACTTGCAGATAAGAGGTAAGAATTTACTGATTACGTGTAGAATTGAATTTGCCATTTAGTAAGATCTTCATCTTTTAGAATTCTCGTCATGGCACACCAAAACCAAATGTTCACCAAAAGTAGCAACAGCAAAACCTTGAAATGTGATGAACAGGAAAAGCTGGTTTCCGATAAAATGCGATCATTCTACCAGAAAAATACATTATTCGACGTAGTACTGATAGCTGAAATGGACAATATAGAAGTGCACGCCCATAAGATTGTGCTCTCCGCGGTGATGCAATGTGATGTGAAGGAGGTAAAACTCAAGGAAATCGATGGGGAAATCCTAGCATCAATCGCAGACTTGATGTTTTATATCCCCCTAACCTTTTATCCTTCGGCACGGTTTTAAAACGCTCACACCACCGGTAGAATTAGGGAGACTATCTTTTGGTTTTTTAGACCTCAGGTAGTCTAGGAGTCACCAGAACTCGCCGACACATCTCCGCAGAAAACCTTCGGCCCTACTTAAGCCCCAGCACCACGACAAGGTGGATAGTCATCACTGGGGTTTTTCACATTGCGTGTGAAAGTGGTGATTTTTCTATTCCAGACTATATTTGCTGTCCTAGTACAAACTATTCGTATTCTCCAGGCGCAACTAATCTTGCCATTCTTGGAGATTTAAATATTGACATCTTAACGTAGAGCACAGTGTCGGAGTCATTTCTCGGCCTAATAGCTGAGCATGGGCTTACCTCATTTATAAATGAACCGACCAAGGCAACTCTAGAAAAGAATGGAGAGTGATAAATAGCATAATCAATAGCAATGCTTCGAAAATTCCCAACCCTTTTGTACTGGCTAATAATAATTCTGTTGTTGACGAGTCTACGTTGGCTATCAACGTATTTAACGACTTTTTCACTTCAGTTGGTCAAATGTCAGCTGCTTACTGTAACCGATGTGCAGATGGTAATCTGGTGGAAGGTGAAGTTTACAGTGAAAGCTTCTTCTTTGAACCAATTACTGGTATGTACTCCTGCCGTTTATTAATTCTCTTAATCAAACGAACTCTTGTGAAGTCGATCACATTTCTAGCCTTACCTTAAAGAATATAACTCTAAACATAGTTGACTTTTTGGTTTACCTCTTTAACTTAATCGTATTTAGTGGAATATTTCCCGACCAGTTAAAATGCGCCATTGTTATACCGATTTTTAAAAAGGGTAATAATCGAGATAAAAACAATTACCGACAGATTTCTTTCCTGTCTTCAATATGAAACATTTTTGAGAAGGCTATCAAGAGTAGAATCCTACCGTTTTTTAAGGGAATTCATTTCTTAAAACCTCTGCAATATGGCTTCAGAGAAGCATTCTGATCATCAATAAACAAAGGGCTCGATGAGAAAAAAAGCTGGGGCGGCCTGTTCGTGGACATAACTAAGGCCTTCGACATGGTTAACCACGACATTCTCCTGAGCAAATTGCATCAGACTGGTTTTCGAGGCTTTATGGATAGATGATTTGAGTCGTATCTCTCAGATAGGACGCAAAAGGTACAAATTGGACACTGCTATAGCAATGTCAGAAACATAAATCTAGGGGTACCCCACGGATCTATCCTTGGACCTATTTTGTTTCTAGTGTATATTTACTTGCTGTTTATGCAACCCTTTGTCGGAAAGGCCACGGCTTTTGCAGATGACCGTGGCATCGCATATAGCTCTGTTGGCGCACTGAACCTGGTAGCTGATATAAACTAAGAAGCTCACTTACTAAGAATCTGGTTTGCAAAGTACAAACTGTAAGTAAGCAACAAAACTAAGGTAATGTTTTTTAGTTTGAGAATGCAGGAATCTCCTGATCTCGATATCTATTTTAATTCTCTAAATTGTTCTCGTTACAAACTGTCAGACTGTTCATATGGTGCTGTATCTCCTCCGCTGATGTTTAATGTGGGTGCAACGTGAGATGAGAATTGTTTCAAAATTAAAATAGTAAATAGCTTAAAGTACTTAGGTGTTCTCATTGACCAATATATGTATGTGTTGGTCTGACCATATTTCGAACCTGAAGCAGTATCTGCGTGCACCTATCAGATGTTTGTACCAACTGCGTAGATTCTGTATGCCTAATACTCTACGAACTGTTTATTTTGGAATATTATATTCTAAGTTGCAGTCAGTTAGACACCTGTATTACTACATGGTCTCAAATATATTTTTTATCAGAGGTGGATACCTGTCCGACGTCCACAATTTGCGGAGCAACTCAGGCTCCTCTGTAAGCACAATTTCTTGTCGCACCATCCACTTTAGAGACTTCTAATCCGTCGTTTGCTGCAAATTATTTAATAAGCTTCCTGTAAAAAAAATTTGGAACTTGGCTTCTAGATTTGGACCATAATGAAATTGAAGTTCTGCTAATATAGGATATTGCTTGATTTACTGTGTCTAATATGTTCTGTTGTCTTTTATTGTTATTTCTACATTGTATCTAAATATTGTACGCACCACATGATCACATCCAAATGATTGTATTAGATTTTTTTTGAAATGCCATTTAATACTGTTTGCACTACTAAATTCAAATGCCACTAGCTATTAGCATAATTCTGTATTTTATATAAGCATGAAATCATTTTGTTATCTATGTTAAGAATAATGGAAATAAAAAAAAAAATATTTAAAAGATACGAAATAGGACCCATCAAGGTGATTTGTATCGATACATACATACATATGTTACATACATTTTCAATGGCTCGCTAATCCTTCATGAGCGTCGCGGGAGTAGGATGCTCAGGTGGACCCTCCATCCTTCTCGATCCTCCGCCATTGACTCCAACTCATCAGGAGGAATCCCTGGACGGCTCCAGGAGAGATGTCTGACTTAGTCCAACCATCTATTTCTAGGCCAACCGGGAAGTCGCCTACCTGATGGCACGGCAATCATGGAACGTCTTGGAAGCCTGTCTGTGGGCATATGCTCTACGTGACCAAGCCATCGAAGCATATATCGTTCCGTTCGGAGAAGTAGGTGCTCAATAACTGTCGGGCGGGTTCCTAGGGCAACAACTGTCAGGCAGGCGCCTGGGGCTAAGTCTATTTGAGAACAGTTTTGTGCCGACCAACAGTGAGTAAGTGGTCCAACCTTAAATACATATTGTATATCAATTTTTTTGAGCACTAAAGTACTATAACACTAAAGTAGTGAGCAAACTGCTGGACTGATGGTATCCGTCATGCTTTGCTGCGACTAACAAAAGAGACCTTTTTTTAGTATTGAAGTACTATAATACTAAAGAAGCGGATTTTGATCAAACTTCATAGGAATAGGAATTCAGGCCAATATCGAAGAATTCGTGAAAATTTGAGCTCAATCGGTTCAGTGGTTTCGGGGTCCATAGCATACAAACATAGGTACACACATTTTTTCCCATGGAAAAAAACACTTTCAGTTCTACCCGAATTTTCTAATTTTCGGGGCAAGTTTTCCAATTTTTCTTTTAGTAAGAACCTTATTTAGACTATTACGGACGTTTTAAAAGAAAAATGAGCCAAATCTGTCCAGCCGTTCTCAAGTGATGCGATGACCAACGAACAGCATTTCATTTTTATTTATATAGAATAATAGATATGTATGTGTAGGACTTGATGGTATTATTGTGGAGCTTTTACAATTCATGTCAGCAACTTTGAATGATCCTTAATACACAAATATCTTTATCAGAGAATGGACCACGAACCAATAGGCATCACTATTCATCGACGAAAGTGGTAGTGAATTGATTACATTTTTCGAAGGGTCTGTCTATCTAAGCAATGTTGTGGAACCCTTTTATACGGGATGGTAGAAGATCTGACCGATCGAGAAATACATTGTTCTCTCTATGATTCGCCAATTATAATACCACGCGGCAAATAATTCGCCAAATGTAGCTAATTTCGCATAGTACGTTCGACTGGCGAACGATAGTAGGGCTCTGAAACAACATACACTTTAGAGTATACAGACTTTTAGATCCACAAGGAAAAATCTGTATAGAATTTCACTGTCCATTCACAAGAGGATCTTAACCCGCTTCTAACGCAAAATTCATGGCTCTATTAGATAGTGCTTTCAAATGGAACCCTATTCACAAGTTGGAGCAAAATGCGTGTTAAATGACGCAGAACGAAAAAGTTAACAAATGCCTGCTATGAAAATGTAGTAGGTTCCCTCTGAACAATGATCCATAAGTGGGCTCTCATTAGTTTTTATGGTAGACCAGGTCATTGGACCACACCACAAAACCAAAACAAACCCCACTTAGACCTGAATCCGTTGTCAGGGCTCTAGGAAATTTGCATCACAAATTCGCACAAACGACGCAGCATGTATCCATTCAACTCAATCGGCCTCCAGTTCTATCTATTTCTATTTTTGTCATGTCATAGATACTCGTTTGATATTGAATTTGACCCAATTGCAGTGGTGTGTGTGCCCTACCATAAAGAAAGCCGATACCAAGTCCTCCATGCGCTAAAACTATGCCCGAGCTTGAGCCGTTTCCTTTTGTTTACCAACATTGAATTCGATTTGCAATTTTAATTGTTGAACAATTTTTTTTCCACTTCTTGCTTTGTTTTCATTATTCGGTGGCTCTTTTATAAATTGCGCATTTGGAATGAATAATTCGAACGGGCGTGTTCTTTTCTGCATACGAAATCCATTAGAATCTCTGTATTCCCATTGAAGAAGAAGATTCAGCCGAAAAATTTTGTCTGATCTAAGAATAGACCCGACCATTAATCATCCGCGCCCAGATGCAAGTAGAAAAAATGAACTTTTATCTAAAACGACCAGATTGAGCGAATCTAGAGAAGATGCACATGCCACACATGTATTCATGATTTTTTATTTTTTTGTTTAAATTTTTATAGACTTCTGATGACCATGATGTTAAGGACGCACTTTCAAGGTGATCCAGTGACAGGCACCGTGCATACAGGATCTGTTCGACCTTTAATTGCATTCGTGTCATAATTTCTTTAAATACACAATTTTTTCTTGAATGGCTTCTCATATTATGCATATTTTATGGTTTTTATGTTTTGAAATACTTATTCTGCTGTTTCGTGTGCGTGAAGGTTACACACATTCCGAAGTTTTGTCCTAATGAGCTCTGCTGAGGACGACCGACTCAGTGCAGCAAATTAAAGTGGCTACTGGTAGTTTCAGTTGGTTTCAGAGGTGATTATGCGTGAAACGGTGTGCGGCAAATCAAAGATCCGTAACGAGAGGACATTAAGAAAGAAAATTTCTGAAAAAAAAGAAAAAAAACCGCAAAGTAGCGCCTTAGGGAAACAAAATGAAACTTAATGGTATAGAAGCCAGGAGAGAATGGGCAAAAGTATGCGAGGTTGTGGTGGGTAATTCCTGATAAGATGCTCAAACCAACTGTAGAAGACACCAAATCTTATATTTATTAATTTGAGTATTAAAATGTAATAGTTTATGTAAATTTTACCGGTTTCAGTAGCTTTGCATAAGACCACACCTAGTTACATATCATTGAAAATAAAGATAGGATTAAACGGTCTAATGACAGTGATGACATTCCTTGCTTACTGAAGATAAGGTTCGACTCGTCCGAGCTGCACCTCTAGCACTCATTGGCTTAAATCATTTACCGTTCATTCGCCTCACATGACCTATCCACTTTAAGCGGTGGATGCTAATCTTCATAAGATCTTCGCCTCCATCTCTGTATGGCATCAATGTAGAAAGGATATCCGTTCAAGATAGAAAAGAAGGAGCGAGAGCAGCATGAACCCAAGTTATCGAGGATGCTTCAAGAGAAAAGTAGTCCAACACTTCTACCGAATGGCAAGATGCTTGCAAGGATGAGAACTTTATGGTAGATGTACAATCGGTACTGAAAATATGGAGAGACCATACTGCAGACTGGTTAAAGGCGATAAAAGTCAATAATCCCGTTATCAGGTAGTCTAATCGCTGCAATTTTAATGATGACAATCATCTCGAGCCACCCGATATATATGAAATCAAGACAGCTATACCGAGGCTAAGGGCAAATAAATCTGTAGGTTCAAATGAACTGAAGCCACTTGAAACATTACATATGTCGGTTACCGATCGGTCCATCGAATTTGCACCGTACACCATCTGTCCATAGACTTCAAATCCATGAATGATAGTATTCATAGGTATGAGCGTGATGTCTAATTTGGCTATACCTGCTTAACTCGTTTGCTTGTGCAGAATAACAATTGAAAATGTTGCGTCAAAGTCGGAAAAAACTATCATGCTATCTCTTCTACCTTGCGCTTTGTAAAATTTTTAGACCAACGGATAAGGTACAATCTTCTATAAGCAACTACTACTACTATGCAGATGACACTGACGTCATCCGTAGAACGAAGAAAACAGTTATCGGTGCCTTTCAATCATTTGGATAGTTAGTATACTGGACGAAAAACACATACAAGTTGAAAGCATATGCCTCTAAAGGTACCCTATAAGGCCCTTAAGGAAGATTCGACACTAACCTTCGAACAATCTGACAACTCGCCTTGCACACTTAAGCTCGAAGTAAGGAATAAAATGCAATTAGAGGCAAATAACCGGGGGACTTCTATGAAATTTTGTGTCAAGATCGGGAAGTTATAGCCTATATTCAATAAAGCTATGACCAGCAGACTTATGCAGAGGTACAGAAAATCCCTATCTATAGTTGAAGGAGTGATTATGGGCATAATAGTCTGCGGTATTACAAGGAAAACTGGGTATAATGAAAGAAGTTTATGAGGGAACAACACACTTTTTCTGCCACTGCCTCTTCTTTCTTCTTCTTCTTCTTCCTTTTATCAGCGAGACTATGATCCGAAAACAAGGGATCACAACCCTCCCACTTCACCGCATTTCTACTGATCCGCCTGTGGGGTTCGCCACTGCCTCTACCACCTAAAAGACAAATTCCTTGTCCGATACTTTTTTCAAGATACAGAAGAACTATACTATAAAGCAGCGAATGACATCATGAACTTTATGAAATCCACAAGATGGTTTGTATTTCAGGTTCACCTACTTACTTTACTTAACCTACCGGCAGCTGGCTCCTTCGCTTCTTAAACCCATAGCTGTACGCTCAAGCTGTCAACCTATATATATGCATATATATATGTCATCCACTCAATTATGGGTGAAATCCAAAAGGTGTCCAGGAAACATCAAACGAATGGACAACAGTCATCTAGGTCTTCAAAGAAAATTGTCTCACCAAAGACTCTTTAGCGTTGGTGAGCCAATATTAAAAAAAAATTGTCCTACAACTGGGAACAGGATTGTAGTTTCAAAGAAATTCCTGGGCGACATCATGTAAAATGCATATTACGCCAGATCCGTACCATACCGTTTACAATTATTTGGACAAAGTAACATTCAATTCCGACGGTTAAGTTCGTTTTGCTATGGAAAGTACTAACATGACCAACGTCGATTGCAATTCCTTTTCATTTGCTTCAGCGCGTAAGTCTATTACAAAGCTGGAGAAAACGAATCGAAGTGAATTGACGCAATAATGCTACATTGTCATCCTACATCAAAACGAAGACAAGATGAGCTAGATAGTATGTTCGAATTCTTGTTTCTTTACCACACGTTGCCGATAGGCAGAACAAGTTATCCAACAGCCGCAGAGCGTGTTTAAAAATCAAACGCTGACAGGCTATACTAAAACTCGTTAAGTTGACGATCTGATGCATTCCATTGAGTCCTATCCTATCCCGTCTCCAGTCAATAAGACTTTTTGGTTATGCTTCACGACAAAAATAGTGCTTCTTCATGGCTTCCTAAAGTACCAGTCCTCTAGCCTCAATTGTCAGACGTGTAGAAAAACATATAAAATGCTATAAATCTTTTCTCGGGAACTGTGTGAAGGAATCTTGTTATCATTTTTCCAGTCAACGATACCTAGTGTAGGACCTGTCTAGACCCCCTAACCCATAAATCGTTTGATTCTATCATACTTCATACTTTTTTATGGCTACCATACATAATGTCATAATTTCCCTCTGTCCCAAGCCAGCTACTTGTACACGATTCTATTAAACATCCCAATTAAAAAGCTCACTGTTCTCAAATTACCCGCCATCATCATCACCAGTATCGTGTCCATGGCCTTCATCAAATATTTTATCCAACTTTTCAATTGAATTATCGTTGTCTCGGCTACATTGTGCATAAGACCAATCAGGTGCAGACAAAAAATAAAAAATAAAAAATCAGACGGACGGAATGCCAAATAAAGAAACCCACAACACCGCATCCTTTTTCCTTTCTTCTCCTCCAATTCATGTTTTTTTTTGTCAATTGAGAGACAATAACCAAGACAATGGTTCGATCTCTGTCATCATCACATTCTCAATGCGATTACAACCCAAAAATTCATTACTCAAGTGCATCATCAGCGTCTTGAGAGCGCTGTACATCCTTCCTTCCTTCACCATCACATCGAGTCGTGGATCTCAGTGCCAGCACTCTCCCATGTCTTGCGGCTGCAAAAGACCGAAGACCTGTAAAGAATTGCCATCCGGTGCCCAAGGAAAACCACATTCAGCAGCAGCAGTGGTGGTGGTAGTAATCATATTGGACATCTTCTTCTTCTCTTTTTGTGTGCGGTCTTCCATTGACCACCACCAGTTTATGGTAGTAGTCGCGTACGACAAAGCACAGGAGATGCAACAAAAAAAAAAAAATCGAAATAAATAATTTTCGTTATGGCCATACGCGAAATGGCGGATGAATCTTTTTGTTCTCCTCCAAACGAATTCCTGGAAGTGACTGACTACCGTGGTCTATCGCTCTCTGTCTTTTGGTCCCCGAAAAACAGGCACCACCGAACCGGACGAACAAAAGCACAGCAGCAGCAACGTTGGCAAGCAGCTCCACAGCAGCTTAATCGATGTATACAAAAAAGGGACCTCCAGAGGCCCTACTGCGGTACTCCGACACTCCGCTTTACTGATGCTCCACTGCTCGAACTTTGCCTCTGAATCGAGTCCCTCCTCCTGGTGCCACAACCCGTAGTGGAATGGTTTTTGCTGTGGTCGCCTATTTATCGGTGTACCTCAGCACCACCACCACCATTCTGGTGGTCGATTGAAAATAAAACTATTAACCTGCCGGCCAAGCCAGACGTAGTACCCGTCCCATTCGCCTGCGCCCGTCTTGTCTCACATACCAAAATCAAGATTCCAGAATCATTCAGGACCAGTTGCTGTAGTGTGTGCATTCCTCTCAGTCTTTTTCTCTGCTCATCCTCAAATGGATTTTCCATTTTTCTTGTTGTTTTGGATCCCTGCAGGTCCGCCCTCGCCATATTCATCCTCTCCTGCTGCGCGTGGTGTAGGGTCTTTAACAGTCGTGTGAAATATTTTGCAAATCACTCGCCTCAGTGATGGAACACAAAATTCCAAGGATCGCTTTTCCTTTGTCCAATAGAGCGGCGAAGAGGGCTTTGTGGCACACACACAAGCTTTGGTCTAGGTGCGGTCGGCTTTTCTATTTCAAGGATCAGCCAAGCGTCGGGCTGAGAGGGGACGTGTCAGTTGCTGTGCGATAGAGAGTGCGTCATCATTTTATGGTTCGTCTGCTGGACCGGAATAGTTGAGCGATGGGCTAAGGTGGCCGGGCGGTGTAGATTGTATTTGAGGAATTTCTGCATTCTCGGTGGAAGTGAAGTAGAATGTGCGTGGTACTTATTCAATGGCATCAGAGGTGCACTTTTATGGGCGAATTGCGTGCCTACGCTGCAGAATGGAATTGGTTACAAAGTGTGTTTAATGAACTCACTAAGGTGAGGCAATACAGTACAGATGAGGACACATCTTTGAGGGTCTAGAGTATTAATTTGAATTTCGATGGATGTTTATCAATAATTTATCTCTAGCTAGTAGCATCAGTGTGTCATTACAAGGAGCTTACAAAGTAAATGTGTGTGCAGATGCGATTCTGTGATTTTACTCGTATAACCCCTGGACGTAATTAGGGAATATAAGTTGAGGATTATCTCAAATACTATAAAAGCAAAGATGATTCATTCTTGTGAACACGGTTTCTCCAAAACTGCTACTTAAAATTTCGCAGAGTTATTCCTTAATTTGCCTAGATGCGAGATATGAAGGGATTTTCCGAAATTTAAGGTTTAAGTGGCATAAAGGGGGCTTGCATTCGAGTTTTCCATCACTAAAAGTTGATTACACAGCTCTAGCTCAGTAATGGCTCATCGGATTTAAAAAATAAGAAACATGCGAATTTACTAAATTCGCCGCTGATTCATTTAAGATGCAATTCATCCTTCTGCGCTGTCCTGAAGCTGAGTAATGCTTAAAACAATTAATCAAATAATCGCGCGCAAGTAAGAAATATAAAAGCTGATTTGCTTCGATGGTTTGATCACGTAGTGCGTATGCCGCTAGACCGGCTTCCAAGACGTGCCATGATTGCCGTACCATCAAGTAGGCGACCCCCGGTCGGCTAGATCAAGGATTCATGGTTGGATCATGGTTCGATCGGGTCCGACATCTCTCCTGGAGCCGTTTAGGGATTCCACGTGATGAGGCGGATTGAATGGCGGAGGATCGAGAAGGATGGAGGGTCTACCTGAGCACCTTACCAATGCGATCCTCATAAAGGATTAGCGAGCCATTGAAAATGTATGTATGTATGTTTGTATGTATGTTTGTATGTATGTATGTATGTATGTTTGGCAAATATAGTTTTTTACAGTTGCTTTCTGTCAACAGAAAATGTTGGGGTACAAATTTGTCGTTGATTGCATTATTGGCAAGTGCTTTGGAGTATTTTTCAAACGTTTTATGTGTGTGATTTATTCATTTAAAAATAATCAGTAATAAAATCGAATACTGTTTGAGTTCACTTAATCGTGTTTAGCGGCAAGCGTTTGGGCTGATTGGTGATCCTTCTATTAGCGGCCATTGCATCGCTTGAACAAAGTCGTGTCGGATGCTTAGCGCCTCTTTATCAATACTCCCACCATAAGTGTTCGGATGAAATATGTAGTTTTGTCCCTCCACTCCGTCTGTTCAATCGGAACACAATCGTGTAGCATCATCAGCACATATCTCGACTTTAGAGCATGTTTCTAGGCGCACAGGCAACTTCTCAAGATCGTTTTTGAGTTGCTCATCCGAATGTCTAATAATTTGCCGTCCTCAGCATTTTTGGAAAACTACAATTTGCCAAATTCAAACCTAACAAGCATTGTCACCTCTCTTTGCACTTGTATGTTGTTTATTGGCAAACTGGTTCTATATCTACATAGGTACTAGTGTAAGACTGCCATGGAGGACTAGGATATGGCACCAGGAACCTTCCTGGTGAAGACATCCTAAACATGTGCAAATCACACGGTCTTATCGTGTTAAATACCATGTTCATCAAACAAAGCCGACATCTGATCACTTACAGCATTGGTGGAGATGAAACTCAGATTGACTACCATTTGGTAGCCAGTTTCATGAAGCCTCGGGTAAAAGATTGCAAAGTGATCCTGGGAGAGGCAATCGTTCGGCAACACCGTCTCCTGCTAACAGAAATTTTTATGAAAACACCGAAGAAAAGCAAACAAACAAGGGTCTCTGAGAAAATCAAGTGGTACAATCTGGACAAAGAAAAAGGGTAGGCTTTTGTTTTCGTAATGAAAAATTACCTCTCTCACACCATCAACGGAGCTGAGGATGAAGAGTGCAGAGCGCAAAATATATGGGATTCCCTACAGCGAATTTGCTTAAAGAAGGCCAGATCACTGATAGGAGCTTCAAAATGCCACCATCAACACGCCAAAGAAACATGGTGGTGGAGTGATGAAGCTAAGACAGTGATCAATGAGAAGAAAAAAAAAATAAAAAAAAAAAAAAAAAATAAATATTTGGCGCAACAGCTCTTTAAGTGCCAGGGCCTAGCTTCTCGCAACCACTCATGTTGTGTGCGTTATATTTTTCACACGAATGAAGGGGACCTACAGTTTAGTGCCGAATCCGAACGGCGATTTGAGAAGCTTTTTCGTGACAACAATACTCTCGGATGTTTGTCAGACGCTCGCGAGAGGTGGGACCGTGAAAAAACTTTTTTGGTGTTTTCTGGGATTCGAACTTGGAACCTCATGCGTAGTGATCCGACACACTAACCACTTACGCCACGGCACCCTCAATGAGAAGAAAGCGGCTTTCAAAGATGTTGCAAGAAAAAAGCGAAAAAGAAGTGCGCCCAGCTTCAAGCAGAGAGTACGGAGGGCCTGTATCGGGAGCTGGAGAAAATATCTTCCCCGGTTGCTGATGCGAACCAGGCTACCCAGGATCTGCGAAGACAAGAGCGCAACCATCTTCAAAATAGCTGCCCAAAGAAGGAGGAATGCTCAGGAGATTCGTCCGCCAAAGTTCATTAACAATGCTCATGGCCAGCTTCTTGTGGATGACGACAAAATTCTGCAGAGGTGGCGGCAGTATTGTGAAGAACTTTTAAATGAACAGTTTCCCCGGGTATACTTTCCAAGAGCCACCCCTAACTGTGAAGAAATACCCGACATTACAGTCGTACAAGTTAGTGAGGCGGTCAAATATTCCAAAAAACGAAAAGCGGTTGGGCCAGACGAGATGCCCTCTGAGTTCTGGAAAAAGATGGGAGACATCGGGTTCAGATTGCTCAGAACTCTCATCTCCAAATTTGTGAGAGGTGACCCAATGCCGAATCAATGGAGGGAAAGTTACCTTCTCCCTGTATACAAAGGGAAGGGTAATATGCGAAACTGTGATAACTGATGATCAGTGCGGGTTTGTCTCGGGTAAATCAACCTCAGATGCAATCCAAAGTATAAAGATCATAATGGAAAAACATCGTAATTCCTTAAGGGATTTGCATATTGTATTGGTTGACTTTGAAAAGGCATTCGACAGACAACCACGAGATCTGATATGGGTGGCGCTAAGACATCGAGGGGTTCCAGAAACCAATGTACAGATGATCATGGACATGTAAGAAGAAGCAAAGACAAGAGTAAGATGCCCCGCTGGAGTAACCGAAGAGTTCCCAATCAAAGTCGGGGTACACCAGGGAAGTCCTTTGCTCTTTATTACAGTCCTTGATTATCTGCTTGAAGGTAAAGTGATGGACCCCAAGGTACATCAGTTATTCTTTGCTGACGATGGAGCCATCATAAGTGAGGATCCTACATCCCTGCAACGAGCACTTGATTTGTGGGTGGACGCTCTGTAGGGAAATGGGTATTGCATTAGTTCAAAAAAGACAGAGTACCTGTGCTGCCGGTTCTCCGATCCACTCAGGCCTATTCCAAACATTTATTTGAATGGAACAGTGCTTCCCAAGTGCGAAAAGTTCAAATATCTGGGATCTATGGTATGATCAATAGCAAAGCAACTTGTGATGACGACATCAATCATCGCGTAAACGTAGGGTGGATGAAGTAGCGAGAAAATTCCGCTATCTTCTGTGACAGAAAATGCCACCTAAGTTAAAGGGAAGGCTCTACACCCCAGTTGTGCGTCCAGCGCTCACATACGGTTCACAATGTTGGCAGTTGAGATAAAGATGCTTCGCATGACAGCAGGAGTGACAAAGCTTGATCGAATAAGAAGTTCGAAGATCCGTGGAAGCTTTCACATCAAGGAAACCATCGTACAAAAAATAGAGCGCGACCGGCTCAGCTGGCATTGCCGCGTTCAAAGAAGAGATCATTTGAACCCTGTTAAAAAGGCAATATGAATGCACGTTCCAAAGACATCGCGATGTAGGAAAGGCATGCCTATAAACGCCTGGATCAGACAAATGCGACGACATCGGCATTTCATTGGCCTCAGTAACCGAGTGATCCAAAATCGGCGGGCCTGCCGATATTTTCTGAGGTCAAATAGGCGAACCCCACAGGCGGATCAGTAGAAATGCGGTGAAGTGGGAGGGGTATGATCCCTTATTTTCGGATCATAACCTCGCTAATAAAGGAAGAAGAAGAAGAAGAACAAAGTTGTCGCCCCCCCCAGTACCCTCGGCTGCTTCCACAGAACCCGACACAACCTTACTGGCCAAACGTGTAGATAAACTCGAGCGACAAAAAGTTGTCTGTGGTCGTGGCTGCTATTATCATGGAATACGTAAGATGGAGAATGAAAACCTTATCGATTTATTTTCAAAACTATGCCAATCCGCTGCGAGCAGTCCAGCAGCTGTTCCACAAAATACTTTCCGCGCAAAAGATAAACAAATATCCTCCAATAATGCTATCATTGTAAAGCTCAAAACAGCTGGAAATAAAAACACTGCTAAAATCTATTCATCAGCGGTGGAAAACAAATAAAACTAGTTATCTTTGCCGCCGGAATGGATTCGGATCCGACAGCCGCATTCACGCCAATGAAAGCTTAACGTCATTCAACAAAAACATTTTTCGGAAAGCTTTGTGCTGAAGCGATGTAAGAAGCTTTCGAGAGTTTTTACCAGAGGTGGGAGAGTATACATTCGTGTACTGCAGCAGGTAAAACACACTTTTAGTCAGTGTACTGGAAAGCTTAAACTCAATTGCCAATACCGATGGAGGTGATCATACTGGTGTATCGTAAACTGTGTTCATTTTGGTATATGCATACATATTTTATGTGCTTGTAAACTCTCCTTTCTTTGATTTCTTTTAGTTTATGTTGAACTCTTTTAAGTACTTTGGTCAAATATCTAATTCTTTATTGTCTTTTGGCGCTATGATTTTCTCATGTCCTAGGGTGGAAGATTTGTTCTTCTTCTTCTTCCCTTTATCAGCGAGGCTATGATCCGAAAACAAGGGATCACAACCCTCCCACTTCACCGCATTTCTACTGATCCGCCTGTGGGGTTCGCCTATTTGACCTCAGAAAATATCGGCAGGCCCGCCGATTTTGGATCACTCGGTTACTGAGGCCAATGAAATGCCGATGTCGTCGCATTTGTCTGATCCAGGCGTTTATAGGCATGCCTTTCCTACATCGCGATGTCTTTGGAACGCGCATAGATATTGCCTTCTTAACAGGGTTCAAATGATCTCTTCTTTGAACGCGGCAATGCCAGCTGAGCCGGTCGCGCTCTATTTTTTGTACGATGGTTTCCTTGATGTGAAAGCTTCCACGGATCTTCGAACTTCTTATTCGATCAAGCTTTGTCACTCCTGCTGTCATGCGAAGCATCTTCATCTCAGCTGCCGTTAATTTACTCTCATACTTTTTGTACATCGTCCAACATTGTGAACCGTATGTGAGCGCTGGACGTACAACTGCGGTGTAGAGCCTTCCTTTCAATTTAGGGGGCCTTTTTCTGTCACAGAAGATAGCGGAATTTTCTCGCTACTTCATCCACCCTACGCTTACGCGATGATTGATGTCGTCATCACAAGATGCTTTGCTATTGATCATAGATCCCAGATATTTGAACTTTTCGCACTTGGGAAGCACTGTTCCATTCAAATAAATGTCTGGAATAGGCCTGAGTGGATCAGAGAACTTGCAGCATAAGTACTCTGTCTTTTTTGAGCTAATGCGATACCCATTTCCCTACAGAACGTCCATCCACACATCAAGTGCTCGTTGCAGGGATGTAGGATCCTCACTTATGATGGCTCCATCGTCAGCAAAGAATAACTGATGTACCTTGGGGTCCATCACTTTACCTTCAAGCAGATAATCAAGGACTGTAATAAAGAGCAAAGGACTTCCCTGGTGTACCCCGACTTTGATTGGGAACTCTTCGGTTACTCCAGCGGGGCATTTTACTCTTGTCTTTGCTCCTTCGTTCATGTCCATGATCATCTGTACATAGGTTTCTGGAACCCCTCGATGTCTTAGCGCCACCCATATCAAATCTCGTGGTTGTCTGTCGAATGCCTTTTCAAAGTCAACCAATACAATATGCAAATCCCTTAAGGAATCACGATGTTTTTCCATTATGATCCTTATACTTTGGATTGCATCTGAGGTTGATTTACCCGAGACAAACCCGCACTGATCATCAGATAGCCGTATTATTTTTGCAGTCGGCCACCTAATACCCGCTCAACGATCTTCATGGTGTGTGACATCAGCTTGATCGAACGGTAGCTATCACAGTTTCGCGTATCACCATCCCCTTGTATACAGGGAGAAGGTAACTTTCCCTCCATTGATTCGGCATTGGGTCACCTCTCACGAATTTGGAGATGAGAATTCTGAGCCATCTGAACCCGTCGTCTCCCATCTTTTTCCAGAACTCAGAGGGCATCTCATCTGGCCCAACCGCTTTTCGTTTTTTGGAAAGTATAGCCGGGCAAACTGTTCATTTAAAAGCTCTTCACAATACTGCCGCCACCTCTGCAGAATTTTGTCGTCATCCACAAGAAGCTGGCCATGAGCATTGTTAATGAACTTTGGCGAACAAATCTCCTGATCATTCCTCCTTCTTTGGGCGGCTATTTTGAAGATAGTGGCGCTCTTGTTCATATTGTGTCTTCGCAGCTCCTGGATAGCCTGGTTCGTATCAGCAACCGGGGAAGATATTTTCTCCAGCTCCCGATACAGGCCCTCCGTATCGTCTCTGCTTGAAGCTGGGCGCACTTCTTCTTCGCTTTTTTCTTGCAGCATCTGTATTCCATTCGAGGCGAACTTTTTCGTCATTATTATTAGAGGGGCACTTTGACCAAGCTTTGAAAGCCGCTTTCTTCTCATTTATCACTTTCTTAGCTTCATCACTCCACCACCATGTTTCTTTGGCGTGTTGATGGTGGCCTTTTGAAGCTCCTATCAGTGATTTGGCCTTCTTTAAGCAAGTTCGCTGTAGGGAATCCCACATATTTTGCGCTCTGCACTCTTTATCCACAGCTCCGTTGATGGTGTGAGAGAGGTAATTTTTCATTACGAAAACAAAAGCCTACCCTTTTTCTTTGTCCAGATTGTACCACTTGATTTTCTCAGAGACCCTTGTTTGTTTGCTTTTCTTCGGTGTTTTCATAAAAATTTCTGTTAGCAGGAGACGGTGTTGCCGAACGATTGCCTCTCCCAGGATCACTTTACAATCTTTTACCCGAGGCTTCATGAAACTGGCTACCAAATGGTAGTCAATCTGAGTTTCATCTCCACCACTGCTGTAAGTGATCAGATGTCGGCTTTGTTTGATGAACATGGTATTTAACACGATAAGACCGTGTGATTTGCACATGTTTAGGATGTCTTCAGCAGGAAGGTTCCTGGTGCCATATCCTAGTCCTCCATGGCAGTCTTCATAGTCTTCGTTTGATTTCCTGACATGTCCATTCAAATGTCCTCCAACAAACAGAAACTCTTCCTTTGGGATGTTCTTAAGGAGATTGTCGAAATCTAGCCAAAATGCATCTTTATCTCTCTGATTGCACCCATTTTGAGGAGCATATGCACTGGCAATATTCCACACCTCTCCTTGTATTACTAGTTTGAGAGACATCAAACGGTCGCTGGACTTCGAAATGCTCAAGACGTTTCCAAGTAGCTCTGCCGCAAGGATGATACCGATTCCGTTCTTAGCCTTTTCCGTTCCGTAGTAGAACGTCTTGTAATCTTTTGTTCTAACGTCCAAGAAACGCGCCCGATTTCCGGTGTTTTTCCATTTCGTCTCTTGGACACACAAGATGTCCACCCGCCTTCTATTCATCATCTCTTCCAGCTCGTAACTTCGACCGGTCATGCTTCCAACGTTCCAACTCGCGACTCTCAAACTGCGTCCAAACTGTTTCATTATTTTGCTAGCCCCCGGAATCCGTATTAAGAAAGGAACCCAGCCCCTTCTAAATCACACACGAGACTAAGAGAATAGCGAAAAGTTCCAGATAACTGCAAAAATGAAGGAGATTTTTTTTTTTTTTTTTTTTTTTCTTAGAGTTTCTATGAAAATACAGCTGTATGCTGACTTATGTGCGGTGGATTTTTTTGTTTATTTAGCTTTTCTTAGTAATTTTCATGTTTATAATTAACTTTGCTTTTCTTAAAGTGTTAACTGGGTAATAAGAAGATATATAATGACTGCGTAATAAACGAATTATCTCCTGGTTTTCCTACTTCTTTTTTTCCTTAGAATTTCTATAAAAATGCAGCTGTATGTAGACTTTTGAGCTTGAGTGTATGTCATATTAATGCACAAAGCCTATATCCCAAAATCGATGAATTTCGTGACGTGTTTGTAGCGCAAAAGTTGACATAGTGTGTGGTTTTAACTCGACCTTACCAATGCTCTGTATAATATTGATGGCTACAAGTTATACCGAGCTGATAGGAAAAGCCGTGTTGGCGGTGGTGTGGCAATGTACATCCGCGACTGTATAAATGTTAAGTTTGTTACTAAATCAGAAGCCACATCTTTAATTTATCACTACTTTGTTGAGATAACTAATGATAGCTCGAGAAAATTTTCCTTGAGAGTAGCTCACCCTTATAATAAATGTATGGATCTATCCGAACTTTACTCAGTCCTAGAAGACTTGTCATCCCTTTACATCGACATCAACCTGTGCGCGCACTTTAATTGTGACCTGCTTGAGAATACTTTGCAGACATTTACAAACAGAATCAGTACTCTTGGCCTAGGGTCCATCAACACTGCTAATCCAACGCATTTCACAAATACCTTATCAACCCTGTTGGACCTTTTCCTTATAAGTAGCCCTGAAAACACTTTTCTATACACTTAGTTGTCAGCGTCTGCGATTTCAAAGCAAGACTTGATCTTTGCAACTTTTAAACATCCTCTGCCGCAATCAACACCCTCTGTGTATAAGTGTGGGGATAAAAGGAGAATCAGTTTAAATCACCTGGAAGAGGACGTTCTTCGTGCGAATTGGCAAGAATTTTATTTTATGACTTCCGCTGGTGCTCAAATTGATTTCATGCAAAATGCCATACCTATGTCATCTCTATAACTCACAAGTTCCAATAAAAACAAAATGTCTGCGAACGAATACAGTCACATGGTTTACACCTAAACTAAAAGAAGCCATAAAACAACGAAACCTGGGTTACAAACGGTGGAAAGGTTTCAGATTCCCAGAGTTTCATGCAGTTTCCGGGCTTTAAGAAAAGGTGTTTCTATAAAAATAAGGGAAGCCAAGAAGCGGGTGTATTTAAAGCGATTTAGTAAAATTCTACCAACGAAAACTTTGTGGAAAAATATCGGAGAACTTGGTGTTGGTCGACAAAAGGTGTTAATGCCCGAAAATATAAGCCCTGATTCTTGAATTCTGAATTCGCTAAAGTTCAAAGTACTTTGCGTGACGTTGGCGAACCCAGTTTGGTTGATTCTTTCGCTAATCTTGAAAGTAGTCATTGCTTCCAGTTTACCAGAGTAGATGAAAACGATGGTTTGAGAGCCTTTCTATAAATAAAGCCTAAGGCAATGAGTTTTGATGAAATACATCCACGCTTTATTAAAATAATTTTGCCTCATAAGTATTCTTTCTACACTTACACACATTCTTAACTCAGTAAACACGACATCTTCCTTCCCTCCCTCCTGGAAGGCTGCTAAGGTTACTCCTACAATAGAAAAGCCTGGTACGTTTGTCACCACCCGAGTCTCGACCCATTTCGATTCTCCCGTTTTTATCCAAAGTCTTCGAAAAACTTTTTCCTGAGCAAATGACAGTTTATGTTAAAACTAATAAGCTTCTGAATATCCAACAGTCAAGTTTCAGGAAAAACCATAGTTGTGTTTCTGCTACGAGCATTTTGAAAACAGATGATCTGAGAAGTGCGATGGATCAAGACTTAATATTCTTTCTTCGGCTCCTAGACTTCTCAAGGGCCTTTGGCACCGTCAATCACGGAAAATTCTTGTATCTAAATTGAAGAGGAACTTCCATTTCAATAACTCTGCTGTTAACTTGATTCTTTCATAGTTAAGTGATAGAAGTTAAGCCGTCTCAATTGGGGAAAACATCTCCCGGTACTTACAGCTAATGTCAGGAGTACCAGAGAAATCAATTCTTGTGCCATTGCTGTTAGTCATGTTTATTAGTTGCTTTCAGTTGTGCACACCAAGTTGGTAAGAGGTCCACCTCCACTTGTTTGCGCCACCTACCGCGAGGTCGGTCTTTACTGCGCCGTCCATCCGGGGTGGATCCGAAGACTTTCCGGGCTGGAACGTTGGGCTCCATCCGCTCTACATGACCCAACCATCATAGTCGCTATGTGTGAACTCTTCTGTCTAAGTCGGTGTCCTTGTATAGGCATTGTACCTTCTCCTTCACTAGCTGCCTATGCAGACGGAATCAAAGACCACTCGAATAACTTTTGTCTTAAAATAATCAAGGGCATCCTCATCAGATTTTGACAAAATCCATTCATCTGCACCATACAGCAGGACTGGGATGATTAGTGTCTTATACAGAGTTACCTTAGTAGTTGAAGATAGGGCTTTGTTACTCAATTGCCTCCTTAGCCCATAAAAACAGCGATTGGCAAGAGTAATTCTTCGTTTGATCTCCCCACTGGTACTGCCCTTATGGTCATCCCAGGTAATAAAAGACCAGACGGCCTTTCAAGAAATCAAAAAAGTTGATTCACCATAAAGCCACTGACAAAGCCAACAGACGATGGGCTTACCTAGATACACGCATATCGCATACAACTTTATAGCCGGTCTATGACGGATAAGAAGACATTCCTTTCTCTTGGCAAGCTCAGTTGTAGTGACGGACAGGTCATCTCTGGCATCAAAACTAGGAATTGTGCTATTGGTATTTATGCGAAGCGTCTCGGGGTATTTCGAGTTTTCAACAGCATCCTACGAAGCGGTCTGTATAATGGTTGGCACAGTGCCAATCGACCTAACTGCGAAAGAAGTGCCGGAGCAACGGCATTAGAAATGACTCACGGCACGAAACGTTATCCTGTTATCACCAAGTCGAGACTGCAAGGATGGCAGCAGAAATGAGATCAGTCTGACAAAAGCAAGTGGGTGCCGAGCGTGATCTCCCACATAGATGCATGGACTATTACAAAGCTTTATGAGCTTCATATCCATTTGACTCAAATAACTGCAGGGTATGGATATTTTACAGTCCATCTGCACAGGTTTGGGCACGTTGATAACCCATTTTGCTAAATCTGCATGGATGCAGTAAAAGATTTGGAAAGCGTCATATTTTATTGCCCGTGGTACAAGGAAGAACGAGATCTACTACTACTACTACGAACAAAGGGCAAGAAGAAGACAGAGGCTTGTAATATTTACACATTTTCTTACAACTTTTCCCTAGGGATTGCGATGGGTCCACCTTATAACCCTACTCAACCTAACCTAACCTAACCCTACAACTTTCAAACTTTGGGAGAGCGGCTTACAAATGAACTTATTAATTCGAATGGGAATACAGATCTCTGATTGGATTTCTTGTTTTTAAATTCTGCAACATACTCGTAAAAACAAATTTTTCATTGGACATTTTGTCGTCAAATATTTGTACGTATTATGTGATGAATGACTGACAGTCACGATCATGCACTCGACCAATAAGATTCGCAATCAAAATATTAACACGTTTTGGATCTTATGAACCATGTAGGACACACATGCATTATACATGATTGATGTGCTTTATTATTCACATAAAATGAAAATTGCAAGTACATATACATAAGCATTGAGTTCATAACAGTTTAACTATGACTAACAATGTTAAGGTTTCTGATTAAAATTATTAAGAGACAAGCGAAGCGAAAGAAAAATAACAGTCTTATTAGTAAAACACACTTTACGAGTGTTTGAATGTACATTTAGTGCCCTTGGTATTTCTCGCTGCCTACTGCACCTTTGGTTCCTTCCGCAATACGGTGTGCATTATGATGTCCAGGCGATTGCGTACCTTCCACTTTGGAATAGATTTAACTTCAGAGACCGAAATTACCAGCTTTTCGTGCCACCTCCGGGTACTCTTCTTTGCCGAGCAGCTTCTGATAAGTCACCTCTTCCCATTCATCAGTGAAAAATAGCTTCCTGAACGATTTTTCTATTTTAACTTGAGGCTGGCCCAAGAGTTTCTCATAAAGATGTAAGCTCATAGACGGAGATCTTCGCACGTTAGCACCCCAATATGGTGCAAGCTCCGCCATCGAACCCATCTAGTTTCATATGAAACGCACTGCAGGTCAGCCTTCCAGCTTCTGCAACTAAAATATGCAGTGTGACACTCACTGCCAAGATCAATGAACACTGCAACCTGGTAGCCATTCACTATCACATCCTTGACGTTTTCTGTCCTTTCTTCGTTCTACAACAACTGGGTTGTTTCCTTCTGATGCAATTCAGAAGATCGCCGTTGTCGCCTCCTTCACCAGCAGCTGAATTTGTCTTCCTGGCATTTGAACTGCATCAGTGTTTTGGTTAGCCTGCGCAGGTAGGTGGTATCTTGACTCCATCGCAACTACATCACTACACTATACCTATTTCGGATACAATATCTGCCCATGGTGGGGGCGACAACGACCGATGGCATCGACCTCAGTAACCGAGTGTTCCAAAATCGGGAGGCTTGCCAATATTTTCTGAGGTCAAATAGGCGAACTCCACAGGCGGATCAGTAGAAATGCGGTGAATTGGGAGGGTTATGATCCCATGTTTCGGATCATAGCCCCGCCGAAATAGGAAAAAGAAGCATCACACGTAAACTACTCCACGGACTTTGATGAAACTTGGTGTGCTCAAAACTTATATCTTGAGACAAAATTTAGGACTTCTACAAGATAGTCAAAATCTATCTGTACATATAATAAAACTGTAAGTGTAAAACTGTTTCTACACGCACCACGCCAAAACTACTGCAAATAACACTGGTCAACACAATTTTTTGCTGTTCTTTAAGTTATACATCAGAAATAGTTTACTGCATCGAATTGTCTAAATATACGACAAAATGTGTAAAGGGTGAGCCAACAATTTGTGTGGAAGTTTTCATTAAATTAAACACACATTTGTTACGAAATCAATATATAACTTTATTGATTGATTGACCATTAGTATCACTAAAAAGCTGCAGACGTTCGTTAAAAGGTGCCTGCGTAACATCTTAAGGATTTTCTGGCCCAACCGTAACTTTAACGAACACCTCTACCAGAAAATGGGTGAGGAACGAATAGGCACAACCATCCAAAGAAGTAAGTGACAGTGGATTGGTCACACATTCCAAATAGTTGGCAGTTCCATAGCGAACCATGCTATGCAATGGAATCCCTTAACCCAGGATGGCAAAATATCTGGCGCTTCGAGGAGAATATGGCACAGAAGAGTCGAGAAGGAGGCACGGCAGTTGGAGAAAAGTTGGGGAGAGCCGAGACAAAATGCCAGAAATCGTACACGATGGCGCGTAGTCTGTCTTCTGGACTAAGCCATTGGTGTCGAAGTTAAATGTTATTGTAAATAATCCGTTTTTCATCTACGGTAACGATGGCTCTTGATGGTGACGCGACAGAAGCGGCAGTTCATCGAGCATCGATTCTTTGCTGAAGATTATTTTGCGATAGGTGGTGTTGGCCCATTTTTTATAACTTTATGACTTTTCCCATCTTTATTAGGTGTCGATGAATGATCATTTGACTTACGCTGAGTTTTTTACGAGTTCCCTTACCGTAACAGTGGGATTTCATTCGGCGGTGGACTTTAGGAGCTCATCGCCTAGTTATTTTGGCCTACGCGACCAATATTCATCCTTTAGACTAAAATTGCCATTTATAAACTTGAAAACCAACACCGGCATTTGGACTCTCTGAGAAAACCCTCTCCATAAACATTTTGAATTCTCCTAGTGGCTCGACTTCCATTCTGGTTTTTCTGCAACAAAAACAATAAAATATAGTGAATATGCTCTTCCGATACATCCATTTCAAAATTTTCTTAAAAATTCTTAAATTGATGTTAACGCCTCGAAATTTGTATACTGAATGAGCAATAAAAAATAAATAAATAAATATTTGGCGCAACAGCTCTTTAAATGCCTAAGCCTAGCTTCTTGCAACCGCCCGTGTTGTGTGCGTTATATTTTCCACACGAATGGAAGGTACCTACAGTTTAGTGCCATATCCGAAGGGCAATTTGTTTTAAGAAACTTTCTCGTGACAAAAATACGAGTTTCAGCATTAAATTGAAAATAATACCCCATAAAAGTATGCAATACCTATGTTACAACCCGATGAACGTCACATCCCTTGTGGTTCGAATCACAAATCGGGAGATGAGACAGATCTAAAGCTTTTAACAAAGTTACATATGCAGTGAATGTATAGTGAATGTGGGATTTCACTTGGAAGCGAAACCTGTCTTAATTGAAACTCTTTCTTCGTAAAATGAATTGAAATCTGGTATCATGCATAGTATTCTTACATGCATTCTAAGATGAGTTTATTTGCATTGCAAGCGTATGAATAGAAGTGCAAATTGCTAATAGTTCGAGTTATAACATTCTATGGAGCATTTCTTCTTAACGCCGGTTTAACCCGCAGGTCGAGATTATCATTTTGCAGGAAATCAAAATAGTCGTCCTTTCTTTTTGACTCCCTTTGAACCAGGTGATCATTTTTTTTTAATAAACACAGGTGCAGGATATTATAATCCCAAGGGATGTAACACGTGCTGCTATTACCACCATAAACTCTTGCGTCGATTTCCCACTGTGTCCATACAGAGTGCATCGAGGACTCTTATCCTTATATAATTAACTCGATATTAGCTTGTGTATGCGGGGTAGTGACTGTACTCCTTTGTTTCCTTTTTACAGGTGCATCTGTCATTTCCTTTGTTTACCATGGAGTGAATGTTGGCTGGAGTGACCGAAAGAGAGAACATTAAGGAAATTGTACTGTAATGTAGGTGAGCATAGCAATTCCATGGTGGGTGACGAAGCGACAGGTGTTCCAATGCATTTTCTTCGCAACAAGTTTTGTTGCAGTGAAGAGGAACACAGGACTGATCTGAATTTAAACGTTTTAGAGAAGTGTTGATTTCTATTTTCACCATTTATCAAGTACAAAAAAACACAATTTTTTTTTTATTTTGAAATGAACTTAATTAATTAAGATATCCATGTGCTGTCAAATCTTCAAGCAATTAAGAGACTTGGGAATATACGCGTAGGTACATGGGTGGATGGATGTTTGGAGTCCAAGAGCACTGCGACCTGTAAGATCTATTGTGCTGGCCCAATGGTTAGCAAGAGGCAAAATTGAGGCTTTTGATAAACCGCAATAATATTTTGGGTTCTAGGTTCCGAGTTTCCGCTAGGCTCATTGATCGAACCGGTCCTTGAGCATTTACAAAGATTGTATTCTACTGCTTCTCGTTTTTCACTGCAGAGTTTATATATACTTACTTACTTAGGTGGCGCTACAGTTCGGGGTGAACCTGGGCCTCAATCAACAAGCCTCTCCATTTAGCTCGGTCTTTAGCTAATTGCCTCCAGTTGCGCACTCCAAGTTGGTCGAGGTCCCCTTGAACTTGTGCGCGCCACCTACGGCGATAATTCCCTCTACTGCGTCGTCCCTCGGGGTTAGATTCGAAGACTCTGCGGGCCGGAGCGTTGGTGTCCATTCGCTCTACATGTCCTAGCCATCTCAGACGTCCAATACGCAGTTTTTTGACTAGGTCGATGTCGCTGTACAGCTCGTATAGTTCGTGATTGAATCTTCTCCTCCAAAACCCGTCAACGCAAACGGGACCGAAAATCTTACGAAGAATTTTTCTCTCGAAGCGACCAAGGATATCTTCATCCTCTTTTAATAAAGTCCATGTTTCAGCGCCGTAAAGCAGGACTGGGATGATCAAGGTCTTATATAGAGTCTCCTTAGTTGTTCGAGAGAGGGCTTTACTGTTGAATTGCCTTATAAGCCCAAAAAAACAGCGATTGGCAAGAGTTATTCTTCGATTGATTTCTGCACTGATTTTGTTTGCTGAATTTATAGCAGAGCCAAGGTAGACAAAGTCCCTTACTACCTCGAAGTTATAGCTGCCCACGGTGACGTTTTGTCCAATTCGTCGATGTTGGTTTTCCTTTCTAGTTGACAGCATATACTTGGTTTTGCCCTCGTTTATCGCCAAACCCATTTTGGCCGCTTCCGCCTCAATGCTTGCAAAAGCACCGGTGACAGCCCGCTGAGATCTTCCGATAATGTCTATATCGTCGGCGTATGCAAGCAGTTGTACAGACTTGTAATAGATTGTGCCTCCGGTGTTGGCTTGTGAGTTCCGCACAATCCGTTCAAGTACAATATTGAAGAAGTCACATGACAGCGCGTCACCTTGTCTAAAGCCTTTTTTGACATCAAAGGTCTCGGTGAGGTCATTACCGACCTTGATGGAGCAGCGAGCGTTCTCCATCGTCAGCCTGCACAGGCGGACAAGTTTGGCAGGGATGTCAAAACTAGACATGGCTCTATAAAGCTCTTCTCTATAGATGCTGTCATAGGCGGCCTTGAAATCGATAAAGAGGTGGTGAGTATCGATTTGGAATTCTTGGGTTTTCTCCAGGATCTGCCGAAGTGTGAAGATTTGATCGATGGTGGACTTTCTTGGCCTGAAACCGCACTGATAGGGTCCAATCAGGCTGTTGATAAAAGGTTTCAGGCGTTCACACAATATCGCAGAAAAGATCTTGTATGCGATGTTGAGGAGACTGATGCCTCTATAATTGGCGCAGTTGAGGGGGTCTCCTTTCTTGTGGATCGGGCAAACGATGCTGAGATTCCATTCATCAGGCATACACTCCTCTGACCAAATATTAGAAGTGAGTTGGTGTATGCACTCTACCAATTCATCCCCAGCTGCCTTGAAAAGTTCGGCCGGTAAACCGTCAGGTCCAGCAGCCTTGTTCGATTTTAGCTTGGATATTGCTATCCTCACTTCGTTTTGGTCAGGTGGACGGAAATTTTGACTATCATCGTCCATGTTGAATGGTTCATTCTGCCTGACAGCGGGATGTTGGTCTTCGTCGCCGTTATACAGTCTGCAGAAGTAGTTTTTCCATATTCTCAGCACCGACCGTGACTCCACTACTAGGTTTCCATTCTCATCTCTACAGGTTTCTGTACGGGTATTACTTCTCTGACACGTTTTTTTTACCTTTTGGTAAAACTTCCGTACATTGTTCCTGGAGTATAGACTCTCGATATTCTCAAACGCGCGCTTCTCATGCTCTTTCTTCTTCTTTTGGAGAAGCCGATGTTCTTCCCGTCTCTTTTGCTCGTAGAGCTCAGGAGCAGCTCTCGTCTTCCTTTGCAGCGCCGCTTTGTATGCCTCTTGTTTTGCTGCATGCACTCGCCGGCATTCTTCGTCAAACCAGGGGTTTCGCGGTGGTGGGCGAGCGAGACCCAGCACATCAGTCGCGGCGTTTCTGATGGCATGTTGGCAGCGTTGCCACTGGTCTTCGGCACTTGATGCTGGCGGTATAGGGGTGATTGAGAGATTTCGGGATACGCGTTCAGCGAAGAGTCTGGCGGTCTCTTGCGATTGTAGCCCTTCGACGTTAAACCCTCTCACAGTAATTCTTCCTTGTTGCTCAGATTGGGATATCCGCATTCGTACCTTGGCTACAACAAGGTAATGATCCGAGTCTATGTTGGCCGCTCGGAAGGTCCGGACATCCAGAATACTGGAGGCATGCCTTGCGTCGATCGCAATATGATCAATTTGGTTGATCGTGACATGATCATTGGACCGCCATGTCTGCTTATGAATATCGAGATGAGGAAACCATGTGCCCGCTATGGTGACATTTCGCTCCACAGCGAAATCAATTAGCCTTAGTCCGTTATCAGACGTGGTGTCGTGTAGGCTATGCTTACCGACTGCTCTACCGAAGACGTCCTCCTTTCCTATTTTGGCGTTAAAATCGCCCAATACGATCTTAACGTCGTATTTAGGACATTGCTCGTATGTTTTGTCGAGGAGCTCGTAGAAACACTCTTTGGAGGCAGGGTCCTTTTCTTCTGTGGGGGCATGAACACATATTAGGCTTATGTTAGCGAATTTAGCCTTGATCCGGATAGTCATAATACGCTCGCTCACGTGTCGGAAGCTTAAGACTTCTTGCCTAAGTCTGCCGCGTATGACAAATCCGCATCCGAATAAGCGTTGCCTGTTGCCTCTGTAGCAATCACCGTAGTAGGTGTCACAGTTTTTCATCCTCTTTTTTCCCGGCCCATCCCATCGCACTTCCTGGATGGCGGTAATATCTGCTTTATAGCAGTCTAGGGGCTCTGCTAGTTGTTCGGCTGCACGTGGTCTGTAAAGGGACAGAACATTCCACGTACAGATCCGAAGGTCGTTGTCCTTATTTCGTTTGCTGGAGTCGTCATTAGTTGGGTTATCCTTATCCGAGGCTTTTGGTTGTTTCGGAACCATGAGTTTTTTACGTGGTAGGGAAGTTACCCCGACGGCACAACCCCCAACCTGGAAGGCCAGTTCCTTAATTATTCCCCTAGGACGAGGGGCCGGGTACACCGGTGCCAGTAGTCCTTACGGGAGTATGAGCGCTGCCGTTGGCCCATTAAGGGCTCCTCCGCCACCATCTCTATTCCAATGTCCTGACCAACATTGGAAATTCCTTACCGACCTGTGATCCGAATACGTCGAAGCAGCTCGCGCAAGGTATTCACTAAGTTCAACCTAACTGGAACTATAGACGCCACCGTTGACTCCGTCTAGGGAATTCGTCCGCTGCCGCCTGGAACAGGAAGAAGTGCTCTAGTGAGAAAAGCACTCTTCCCCCCCTCTCTCATCTGCTGCCACCAAGAATCCGCCAAACGGGGTTGGTTACCCATTTCTTGGATTAAGGTACTAGGCACCCGGCTGTCACCGCGTGGAGGTTGAGAGTAGGAGTTGGTAGGCCTCAGCTGAGTGAAAACGCTTGTGTTTTCATATGATCGCATGCACTACCGTTTGACTAGAGTTTATATATAGCTTTATTTTATTCAGATGGTACCTGGCTGAACTTACTTGATGAACTTTCTCATTTGTCTTAACCTCCGTTGGTTGACATAGTGTTCGGCGAGTTCTTCAGTTTCCCATTACGTTATTTTGGAGTGGATACCACGCCCGGCGCCTCTCCTTGTCAGACAGTCTGTTCGTTCGTTTCACTTAAAGCCTTCATGTCCAGGGATCCATGTTATGGTAACCTGGCTTATGATCTCGGTGGTGTCAAGGAAGTCGAGACAGTCCCATACGAGCTTTGACCCTACAGTATAGGAATAAAGGGCTCTTTCTGCTGCCTGACTATCCAAATAGATATAGATGCGGCTTTAGTTGGTGTTTCTCCGCAGGCATTCCCGAACTAATAGTTCTATCGCATGGACCTCTAGATGGTAGGTGATTTACGAAGCGCTGCCGCACGCTGAAATTTGGGACCGTAAACCCTAGCTCCAGTACTGCCATTTTCCAATTTGGGGCCACCTGCGTACCAGATTTGTGCATTGGATGGTGTATTACGAATTTTGTTTCTCGATTCTTGGCGTTCACCAACGACTACTTCGAATTTCCTGGAAAACCGAAATCTCTTGAGCATCGTGTATGAAATCTTGAAGATTGAGTTGTTTTTTATATTATCAAGAATGCTTGGATGGCCTATAAAGCTATTGGGCTTAAGTTCTTGTATCTGAGGCAGTCTAAGAGCACTCACCGTATCTTCTTTCTGCACTGTGAAGTGCAGCTAATGTTGAGTTTTAGCCCACCACACTAGAGAGGCGAAGGTGATCATTGATCTGATGATTGTGCTGTAGGTACAGGAGATCATCTTGGGTTTTAGATCCCACTTTTTAGCGTAGAGACGTTGGCACATGAACATTGACCTAGTCGCCTTGTTGATAACATTGTTAAGGGGAGAGTTCCAGTTAAGCTTACTATCCAGGATTATTCCTTCTCTGTTTCCTCTAGTTGGAAAGCTGCTTTGAGTTCACCATCACACATCAGTAGGCAGCTAAGGTGCATGCAGGCAAACCGTCCCCATGCCATCTTAGCATATCCCAAACAATGTTGCCATTTCTAGTTCGTGTAACTCCCTTAATAGCTGGGCAGACTTGCCGTGTGTGCAAGCTTATTTAACAATGCCAGCAAAGTAAGAAAAATGAGTTTCACACAATATCTCCTAATATATTACTTCTCCTACTAAAGCATGCAAAAAAAAAAAAGGTAAATAGGTATATATAATTCCGAAAATAGTTTTAAACTATTTTTTTTTCTGTAGTGTTTATTTGCATATTGCATTCCGAGTGTCATTTAATGCAACGAGTACGGCAATGGTCCTTTGAGTTGCTGACATGGCCTGAATCGACGCTCTTTTGTAGCAATGTTTAGGAATAAAACATCGTATGTTTTATTAAGGCATCGATCGGTAACTATTAATGCATAGCTGGATCCTTTCATTGTTTATGTTTTCTTCATCTGCAATAGCATGTCAACGACATATACTGCCAATGCTCACATTATGCTGACTGGATTCAAGTACTGTAGAGTCAAGTCAGCCACACGTTATAGCATTTGATCATTATTAATTAATAAAGAAATTTTAAAAGTAGACGGGTGTTGTTATTATAATACAACCAACGAATGTCGCACCATCATCAAAGATGCACCCGAGACCAGTTTGGGCTACCAACCACCATCGGAGTATGAATATAAGTGCTACCAGTTGAAGACAGCGACAGCAGATACACACAGACAAATGTTGCAGCACAAAACAAGGACAACAAGAAAGGAGCATCGAGCCAGATGAAGGAACGAGAAGAAAATCTTGCACAGAAAGAAGAGAACCCGCCCAGACTTTCAGCTCAAGGAAATCGAAAAGTCTCGCGGTCTCACTGGCTTTAAATCTGGAACGCAGGCTCTTCGAAATAGCGAGGGTAATCTTGTCACCAAAGCGCAGGGAATAGTAGATGTGTTTAAATAGCATTTCCAGCAGCTGCTTAACAACAAAAAAAGATAAAGAAGTAGTACCTTCACCAAGTTAAGAAGAGGTTGGCGCTGCCATTAGAAAGTTAAAAAACATCAAAGGCGCTGGCTGATGGCCTACCGCGCAGTTTTTTTTTAAATGGAGGGTGTATGCACTAAGTTCGCCCAAGCATGAGTGGACAAAAGCTTGCATTTTTAAAAAGGCGATCCTACATCTTGCAAGAATTACTGAGGCATATTCCTGCTAAATGTCGCATACAATATCCTATCCAAACTGTGTTAACGTCTTATGCCCTTCTGCAACACGATAATCGACACGTACCAGTGTAGCTTCCGCCCCGGCAGATCGATGATAGACTAAATTTTAAAGTTGAAGAAAATCCTCGAAGAGAATCTCTCGTGATAGGCAGATAGTGCGTGGAGCGGGTGTAAACACGTAAGGCACTATCTTCCACAAGTCTGTCCAGTTCCTGGGGTACGCGGCTGATACTGACATCAACGGGAGATCTCAGCATGCCGTCATAGAGGCATTTATGGCAATTGAAAATCAGGCATCATACGTGTTGATCATGAAATAAATGAGAAAGAAAGAAGTACATTACATATGTTTATGTTATCGATAAGCAAAAATCTATCTTTTTGAAACGTGAGACAGGATGTCACTATTGACGACTTTACCTACGTTGGTGTAAATATTATTCCCACAAACGACACCTTCGTCGAGATTCAACGAAGAATAGCCCAGAGAAACTGCTGCTACTTCGGTTTAGCAAAACAACTGGGCTCTTAATTTCTATCTCGACGGACTGAAGATGCTCTATAGAACGCTAATCTTACCAGCCCGGCTATATGATGCCCAGAGCTGCACGATAAGTGAAAAAGCTGAGCTTATAATAAAAATATGATACTTAGTCCGTGTTAGGTTCCGTGTGTGAGGAGAGTAAATGGAGGAGGAGATTTAACCGCGAACTCTATGAGCTGTACCAAGATGTGGATGTAGTCCAAAAGTCACCTGTTTTCCTTTAAAAAAACAAACTTATGCATGTTCGTGGCTGGTGAAGAAGTTGTTGGACCTTACATTCCTGTTGGTCCTGATCCAGGGCTCGTAAAGCTTCCAAAACTTTTTGCGCCGAGTTTTCTGATCGGTTAGATCCCTCTCTTGCCAAGTATGGTACACCACGTGATGGATAGCTAATACCATTATCACTACTGAACTTCGAGATTGCCACCAGGAAAGGCAGTACTTCTTAGAATTTAAGTTCACTGGTTCCCACAGGTCACGAATTGGTTCCAGCCTATGGTTTTGTGTTCAAAGACTCCTTTCTCGAGATACGCGCTTCATATATCAAGTTTTCATAGAGTGGGCTTTAGACTGTATTATAGTCAATAATCCCCTGTTGATTTCTTCCGTCCGTAATCAACAAGCCTAAAAAGCTGAAATATCAATGTCACCAACTAGCTCCCATACTTCGAACAGTTTCCATATTAGTGAAATTTACTAAAAGACGAATACGGTCACTGCGAAATTTATGAAAAACTCCACCCTTACCAACAAATTTGGTCCATCATCCTCATGAGCATCATTATAGTCAATTGTCTGCTGTCCATCAGTAAGTACAATATATTCGTTTTGTTTGAGTAAAATAGTTGCAATTATGAATACTTAAATCCCCAGACTATCAACAAATTATTAATGTAAAGCGAGGAAGCAGGAAGATTCTGGTCGATACATACATATGTTCTTATTTTTGATTAAGTTACATGAAAGGAACTATTTAGTTCCTAGTTTAGTCATCACGAGGCAGGAGAGGCAGGCCTATAAACGCCTCGATCACACAAATGTGACGATATCGGCATTTCATTGGTTTCAGTAACCGAGTGATCTAAATTTGGGAGGCTTGCCGATATTTTCTAAGGTCAAATAGGCGAACCCCACAGGCGGATCAGTAGAAATGTGGTGAAGTGGGAGGGTTATGATCCCTTGTTTTTGGATTATATGCTCGCCGAAATAGGAGGAAGAAGATAGGCACTATTTAGTGAACTATAAAAACTATTGCATTGAACATTCTTTGCGTATTTAGTGCTCAGTCTCATAAATCTCCGTTTTTATAAAAAAAAAATAAAATAAATATAAAACAACGTCGTCTTCAAAGTGTCGATTTCCAGTTATAACTTCCAACCCCATTCATAGATTTGCATTCGAAACATCACACCAATTTCATTCACCTATGGACAACCCATTATTGATGTTCCTGCAGCTCATCAAAATAACCGATCACCACTCTAATTGAGAGAAACCATTTAAAATCAAATTCCACCGATCGCATTACCAGACATTTTATGATCACATAAATTTCGGTATTGCCATTAAAACATCCTGTTCGCGAGCTGACTTTATCTTGGCCCGGCCAATTCTCAGAGCGCAGTACGCCATAAATTACCATTGTACCAGTCAAATCCAAAACGTGCTTAGCTTGTCGACGAAAAAATTTATTCCAACCAAAATAAAAAATAAAAAAAATAAATAATCACCTCTCCATCGATTTTTTGATGGACACTGAGTGCAGTAACATCGGGTAGAACCCTCCCCCTTCTAACTCAATTCAATTCAACCTGCGCCAGCGATCACCGATCTGATCACTGTGCCGCCATCACGATCATCATGATGATCGTTATGACAGACATGGCTCTGTGTGCCATTCATTCATAAATGCTGGTCCGATTCCAGGAATTGCCAAATTCTCCACTCAAAAGCGAAAGATCAGGCGAACACAAAAAATCGAAAATGAAGAAGACCAAGGAGAAGAGGAAACGAAGAAAATGATTGAAAGGATCACTTGAATGCAAATTGCAAGATCGGTGCCCGTTTGAAGTAGCAAAGAGAAGCAATTCAAGTTTGTACAACACTCGGGGATGCTACGCAGTACCTCGCCTCCGCGCTGTCCATAATCGATGCCTGGACACGGTCGGTCATCTAGTGGTCAGCCTGTGCGCAATTCAATAACCAAATCTGTGCAATAAACATAAAAATGGTTATACATGTGTTCTGCGGGCGGTAGCGGTGGCGATCGCGGTGTCGGCTGTTGTGGCGGATGCGCCGCCAAGTGGCATCTCATCATCATCGTCATCGTCCATCGCACTACTATAACTACTACTGATCGTTCCGTCATTGTTGTTATTATCATCACGATCATTCGCGGTGCGGTGGTGGCGGAGCGTGGACGGCTTTAAACTGCCAATGTCATTAAAACTGAAACTTTAGCTGGACGGTTTCACGCATCTTCTTTGTGCTCTGGTGCTGCATCTGTAATGGAAGCACAGTAATTCGCCGAACACTAAGGGTGATGGGCCAACCCAATTTTTATTTTTGTTTTTTTTTTTTTTGCCAGTCTTTGGCGGCGGCGTCTTACTTTTGGTGGAGAGAAAATTTCGGAGCCTTAATTTAATTGAAATTTCCTTGCGGTAAGTTGCGGATTGCGGCGCTTTAATCACATGGCAAAGGAGGCGCCAAAAATATAAATTTAACTGCTGCTGCAGAAGTAGGCATGCGGTTGGAAGCGATAAACTTAAGAAGTTAGTGCTTGTGGTTTCGAAAAGGTTCATGCGATGTAAATCGGTGAGAAATTAAGAACAAAGGGACGTGTAGATTGGTATCTATGTCAGGGGTGGACTTAACCAAGACGGAAGGCTTTCGAAATGGTCTGAGAGTCGTGACAGGTAATGGTTCTTCTAGTATTGAAAATGTGTATGAAACACATCAGAATAGAACATGCGTCGCTCAGCTCTTAGATATTTATTCAGGAGCAAAGCATATCCATTCTAGGCATCGATTGGTCAGTAAAATAATAACCAGTTCGGGCTAGAACACAACAACGAAGCTTATAAGCCAGAGCAAGTCTCTACTCAAAAATCACTACGCAACATCTTTTTATTATAAATATCCTTCCATTATCGGAAAAAGTGATCTTCGTAGGCAGTCAAGCTGCTCTGAAATCCATAGGATCAGTAATTTTTTTTTTGTTTCCGAGGGTAGGTGAAAATCTTCAACAAGACACTATGAGGATCGACAGCGCGTGCTCACAGTAGTGTGGAATTCTTACCCACTATTAAACCTCCCTTCAAAACAGTCAACAGTTCAAGTAGTTTCCATTTCACGAAATAATAACGTTTTGCAGGTACTTTCCCATTAGAAGTTCCTGCTAGCTCCGCAGTTTAAACGCGGTTACTTATCGCCTTATAGTCTAAAGGTTTGGTTCTTTGTAGACGGCGTAGTAAATTTTTTTCATCTAAAACTTGGAGGACTGTAATATTAACGTGACTTTCTAGTCGATTTTTATGCTTTTTCGCGTAGTTTTTGATTTCGTCTTCGATTGTTTTAATACCAAGATCTCTGTGGATATTAGTGTTTCTGATATACCATGGCGCATTAACAATACCTCTTAGCGCTTTTTTTTTAAAGTTTGTAAAATTTTAATGATACTTATTTTGGTACAACCCCAGAGTTGTATACCATATGTCCATACAGCCTTTAGCACTTGCTTATATAAAAGCAGTTGGTTCTCTATATTAAGTTTGGAATATTTTCCAAGTAACCAATACATTTCTCTATATTTATTATCTAGTTCTTTGCGCTTTTTCTTTACATGCGTTTTCCATTTCAGCTTTGCATCAAGTGTCATTCCAATATACTTAGCCTCATTTACTTCTGAATCCGAATTGATGATCCGGAATGAGGTTCTTTTCTTCTATAACCGACTGTATTCACCTAGTTAATATTCTCTCGAACACTTTAGATATAATTGGAAGGAGCGAAATCGGTCTATAAGACGTTTTTTCATTCGGCAGTTTTCCGGGCTTGAGGACCATTATGACTTCGGCAACTTTCCATTGACTAGGAACATATTCTAGTCTAAGCGTGGCGTTTATAATGAACAGAAGCTTAATTAGAACTTTTCTTGGTAGTGCTTTAAGAACCTCTCCCGTGATTAGGTCGTATCCAGAAGCCTTCTTAGGTTTAAGTTTCTTTATTTCTTCCTTAAGTTCGGTTAGTGTTGCATTTCTTATTGCACTATTGGCTATATACGACGTATTCATATTTTGAATAAGTGCTTGACCATCAAACTTTAAAAGTTTCTTCCAGGTGGGCGGCAACAACTTGCGTTTTGTCTTTATCATGCCTGGCCCACTCGTCTTGATTTTTCCTAATTGGTGCGGCTTGAATTTGAGGTTTTTTAATACCTTTTATAACCTTCCAAAGCGAGTAATTAGAATCTTTTTCGGCCGTTAAACTTTCTAAGTAAGTTTGTATTTCATTATTCTTAAGGTCTTTAATAGATCTTTTTAGTAAGTTGCACAAACGGTTGCCATTTTTTGCGCGCTTTTCTCTTGTCCTTCTTTTTTATTTCCTGCGGATAAGTTCGAATGTAACTGGCCGGCATTCTCTTTGGTTTGGGAGTGTTTTTTCATGCGGCATCCTGTAAGATTTCGACGAAGCGATCAACTTTAAGTGATGCTCTCAGCTCAATATTTGCTTCAATATCTTTTTTAAGGCCATCGCAATTAGTTTTCGCGCTGGTTAATCTGGGCGGTCCTACTTTTCTAATCAGAGCTTCGCTTATCGTCATAATCATTGGAGAATGATCAGAGAAGAGATCAAAGCTTTCTTCAACTTTTATACAGTTGTCAGATATTCCTTTAACAATAAAGAAATCGATCAGATCTGGTATTTTATTTCTACCCGCCGAGTGAAAATCAGAACTTAATTGCATACCCGCTTTATAAAGCTTACTACCTTGCTGAGAGGCTTACCTTGAACCCCAGAAGGGGTGTTTCGCGTTGAGGTCTTACTTACTTACTTAGGTGGCGCTACAGTTCGGGGTGAACCTGGGCCTCAACCAACAAGCCTCTCCATTTAGCTCGGTCTTTAGCTAATTGCCTCCAGTTGCGCACTCCAAGTTGGTCGAGGTCTCCTTGAACTTGTGCGCGCCACCTACGGCGATGATTCCCTCTACTGCGTCGTCCCTCCGGGTTAGATTCGAAAACTCTGCGGGCCGGAGCGTTGGTGTCCATTTGCTCTACATGTCCTAGCCATCTCAGATGTCCAATACGCAGTTTTTTGACTAGGTCGATGTCGCTGTACAGCTCGTATAGTTCGTGATTGAATCTTCTCCTCCAAAACCCGTCAACACAAACGGGACCGAAAATCTTCCGAAGAATTTTTATCTCGAAGCGACCAAGGATATCTTCATCCTCTTTTAATAAAGTCCATGTTTCAGCGCCGTAAAGCAGGACTGGGATGATCAAGGTCTTATATAGAGTCTCCTTAGTTGTTCGAGATAGGGCTTGAGGTCGCCACCAATAATAAAATTTGGTTTAAGGAAGTTGAGGATGTTGTTTTTCTTCAAGTCACTGCGATGTACGCAGTGGACAATACCATATACAGACGAAATGCCGAAGGCAAAATGTTTATTTCTAACGCGTAATGTGCTTACTTGCATTGTTTCTAATTCAATCTTTATTTCTGCGGAGTATTCGATAGATTCATTTATAAACAAAGATGATCTGCTTCTGGCTCTTTCCGATGGGTGGAAGCATGATACACGCTATATCCCCTTATCTTAACATTCGATTGTTTTGTCAGATGAGTCTCACAGACTAAGCATATATCAATACCTTTTTCTCGTATAAATATTCGTATGAGCCCGTTGGCGTTCCATGTAAGAATTTTAAGCGTTTATTTTATATTCTGGTTGAATTGCGCGTGTTATGAATTTTGATCTCTAGTGCAACTAGTCTCTCGCAAATAAGTTTGTTTGCTTTGCATTGCTCTTCAAGTTTCGCAAGAATTAGGGAGAAAACATGGGATACAGGATCTCGTGAGCTACCTCTATCACCGTTTTCCAATGTCGCAACTTGAGGAGTTTTTGCGTTAAAGTTTGAATGGTTTTTTGCTTTGATCTCCCGTGAGTTGTCGGTCATATACTTGCCAATAGCTGTCATGGCCGCTTGAGCATAAGACTGCACGTCAATATTCGAAGATTTCCTTCTGTCACATTTTCTCTACTACGTTTGGGTATTTCTTCATTACCCCATTTTATGTCAATATTGACGGATTTCCTTTCTTTCGCTGGTTTTTTCGCAGCTATTTTGAGTTTGTTCTTAATTGGTTTCAGATTCGGCCGCATGGAATTTTTAAGCGTATCGCGCCTTTTTTGGAGCTCTTTCGCCACTTCGCAACCTCGATAGCTCGCAGGATGTTTTCCTTTGCAGTTTATACAAGTGGCTGGGGTTTGCTTATTTAGGTGACACTCTTGCGAGAGATGTTTACCTGCGCATTTGATTGAAACCTTGACAGAGCTTACACTGCGGGATCGATCTGGAGCTTTTACGCATAGGTTCGATTTTGACCACGATGTTTAGAATAGTCTTAATACCATAAATAACATCGTCTTTATCGAAACTTAGCTTGAATAGTGGAAGTCCACGCCTTACCAATTTTTCCTGATCTCCCTCCGACTGTTGCTTCTCCTTCTTGATAATATTGACGGCATCAAGAATTTTAAAGCCTTTGTCTTGAAGGTCGTGCATTACATCTTCTTTACTGCACGAGGGGTGGAGTCTCCTCGCTACAACACGCAGTGGTCTTTCTAACTTATTTTCATAAGTATACCACTGAATCTCCTCGGCATTCAATTTTTGGGATACTGATCCGTAACCGTCGGCATCATCAACATTTATTTTCCACGTATTGTTTCGCAGAGATGTCACCTTAAACTTCGATGCCACAGTGCCTTTAAGGAGGCAATGCAACTTATTGTAGTCCGTAATTCCAACGACGTTTATCGGTGGAGGAGGACGTAATTTTTTGTTGTTGTTGCTTTTCTTGCAACTCCTTGCGCCTTTCATCTTTTTGTGGCTCGACTTTCGGTGAGGAACCAGCTTTGCGTTTTTTGCTAGGTCGTTTCTTTTCGATCCAATTCGTTTCGCGTGTTAGCTCCTCTTCATCCGTCTGGTATTTGCGACTAGGTAAGTGATGTGGGCTAACTGTATATTCTTTTTCTAGATACGTGTTTTTTAGGGCATTATTTTCTTGCCTGAGTAAATCTACCTCTTTGATGAGCTCACAATAGAGTAGCTCCATTTCGCTAAGCTAGGTACGGAGTACGTCGTTCTCCTCCTCAATGCTTTTAGATTTCACTGAGTCTCGTTTTTCACGTGCTTGCGCTTCCGGCGGACTTCTTTTTCCGGAGACGTTCGATCTTGTTGGTGGAGATCGAGATACCCTTTTACTTTTTGAGAAGATATTTATAAGGTGCAATAAATGGCTCTCCCCAGAATCCGTAGAGCCGACCTCCGAAGAGGGTGGATTTTCCAGTGAACCTGGGCTGCCACCTAGCGTAATAGATCGTTTTGTTTTGTTGATTGCATTCGTTTTCATGAGTTCTTCAACATCTCGCCCACTGATGTCTCTGACGATCTCTCTTCATTTGCTTCCTATTCTAGCTCAAAACGGCTTTTCCATCTTCAGAGATCACGTACTGACTTTAAAAACTACTACCGCTCTTAACGACATACTTATTTTCGCTCCAAATAGCTCAACTCCATGCCCTACTGACGTAGATAATTAAACATCTATCCGTTTACTACCAGAACGTACGCGGTTTACGCACCAAAACCTCCTCTGTCTTCCTTAATTCGCAAAAAATGCCCTACGATGTTTTCGCCCTTACTGAAACTAATCTCTCCCCCGCCTACAATAGTAATGAATTATTTACCCCTGAATTTAACGTTTTCCGCGATGAAGGTCCTGACAAAGAAGATGATTCTTCTGGCCGGAGTTCTCCTGGCTATACATAACCGCTATGACTCCGCACTTTACAAATCGTCGCATACCGCTAATTTTGAGTTTACTTGCGCTAAAATTACAATCCTTAAATGTAATCTGTATCTACTTTGCTGCTACATTCGCCCATCTCAACCAATTCAAGGCTACCAACTTGCTATAGATGCTATAGACTCTCTCCTTGATGCTACTGATCTCAACGATGATGTCATTATCTTAACAGATTTCAATCTTCCATTTCTCCAATGGGTTCAGTCTGAGGATGAGTCTCATCTTGTCACTTCAAATGCAACCTCAGACAAAGAAGTCCTCTTCACAGATTGTCTCTCCAACTCTGCCACCATCAAATCAGTGGCATAACTAACTTGACCTTATCTTTTCATCTGATGCTAATAATTGTATTGTTACAGCAAGCAATCATCTTCTCTCTACTCTAGACAGATACCACCTTCCCCTCTTTGCATCGTATTCCTGTGGTGACTTAAATTCTGGTATTCATTCTCCAAACTCATATAGCTTTAACTTTCGAAAAGCCGACTTCACCAAACTTAACATCCTGCTCATTAATGCTAACTTTAACTACTCAAGCGTTACTGTCGATGCTGCTCTTGCATCCTTTTATACTACAATGTTTGATTGTCTTCTGCAAGCTGTTCTTTATTCGCTCCAAAAAGCAGTTCTTCATTCCCATCCTGGTATAATAAACAATTGCGCTTACTTCGTAACAAGAGGAAAAAACTTTGGAGAGCATACCTAAAATCCCGTTCTGGCTATGACTACTCCATCTATCAGCACACACATACATACTTCGCCGAACTCTGCGAAGCTCTGTACCAGGATTATCTTGACCGAATGCAATCCAGTCGCATTACTGATCCTAAGCGTTTCTATCATTTCATAAATGCCAGACGAAAATCTGATAGTTATCCTTCTACCCTTAAACTCGCCAACACCACTTCGTCGGACTCTAAAATTGTTGCAAACCTATTCGCTCACTTTTTTAGCCAGTCGTTTACCGACCGCATCCTTGAGCCCGACCACGATTACTTCTCTTATATGGACAATTGAGGCAAAACGTCATTACTTTCGGTTAATATCACCTCGCTACTTGCCGCAGAGAAGATTAATAAACTTAAAGATGACTATTCTTCCGGTCCTGATGGGTTGCCCGCAATTGTTCTAAAAAAATGCGGGACCCACTTGGCCCAACCATTGACTTTTCGTTTTCTTATGTCCATTTCCCAAGGTTCTTACCCTATCCTTTGGAAGAACTCATTTATTATCCCAATTCATAAGAAAGGTCCTAAAAATGAAATATCTAACTATCGACCTATCGCCAAACTATCATGCATACCCACACTCTTCGAGAGCATCGCTTACGACTCGATGTTTTTTTTCATTGCAAACCCTTATTCTCTTCCAACCAACACGGATTCCTTAAATGTAGATCAACAACCACCAACATAACTGAATTCATTTCTCAGGCGCTGTGTGCATTCGAAGATGGCAGCGAAATCGATGTAATTGCCACTGACTTCAGTAAAGCATTTGATAAAATCTCCCATGGAATTATTATTCTTAAGTTGAAAGCTCTTGGTTTTCAACCCGGTTTTATCAATTGGATCAAATCCTACTTGGGAGGTCGGCAGTACGAGGTTATATTTAGATCTTCTGTCTCTAACTCGATTAAGGTCACTTCGGGTGTCCCTCAAGGCAGTCACCTTGGTCCTTTGATTTTCGACTGCATTATCAAAGACTCGTATCTCTCTGTTTATGCCGATGACATGCAAATATTTAGATACATATCTTCTCCCATTGATTCTCGCCCACTTCAAGATGACTTAAACAGATTTTCTCTCTGGTGCCAGAAAAATCATCTTGAACTTAATGTCAGCAAATGGCAATTCATCACCTACTCTCGTAAAGGACTTCCACCAACCCATAAGAGCTACTTCCTCTGCACTCGAGAGATACAAACCTACAGGTGGCCCTGAGACTTCGGGACACATGCAGTGTGTTCCAAGCAGAGGTTCTAGCTGTACTTAAAGCCGCGGAATTACTTGAGAAGGGATCAATATCCTATAAGAATATCGCCATCTACATTGACAATCAGGCTGCGCTAAAGGCACTAGAGTCTTACGTCACCAAATCTGAGTTAATCAGGAATTGCCGCACAATTAGGGCATTATGTACGCAGAACCGAGTCAGATTATGTTGGGTACCTGGACACTGCGATATCGAAGGCAACGAGCAAGCCGATGCGCTGGCTAAAAGAGGAGCGGGGCTCCCACGTCGCGATATAATTGGTAGTATTAAACCACCAGGGTGCGTGGCTAAGGGAATTATCCGGGATAAAATCATTGACACGGCTAATCTAAGATGGTCAAACTTAGATGGTCACAGGGTGTCTAAGGCCTTGTGGCCTGTGTTAGATCGCAGAAAATATGGGGAGATAATTAAGTTAGATAGATCGAGGCTAAGAACAGCGATAGGAATACTCTCTGGCCACTGTCTCCTAAGGAGGCATGCCATGAGACTAGGATTATCCGATACGGATGTTTGTAGGTACTGCGATGACCTACGTGTCTCAAAGGATATAACTCACGTACTCTGTGAAAGTCAAGGAATTGCCAGGATAAGGCTAAAGTACCTGGGTAGATACTTCTTCGATAACTTGGAGGAAGTGAGGTCCTTGAACCATAACAAGGATCTCTTCAGATTTTGTGGGGAGATTAATTGCTTGGAGGATTGGGTTTATGTCTTTTGCCGTGAAGGTTTCCTAGGGATCGCGATGGGTCCACTTTGGTGCCTAGTGTTTCATGACAACCTCATAACCCTACCTAATCTAACCTAACCTAACCTACTTCCTCTGCAACGAGCTTGTCCCACAAGTTTCTTTTTTGCGTGATTTAGGTGTAATCTGCGATAGAGAACTTAACTTCCGTTCCCATATTGACCACATAATAAAGAGAGCCAATTCTGCGCTTGGCTTTGTAAAACGTTGGTCCAAGGAATTTTCGAACACATACATTACCAAATCATTTTTTATCACATTCGTTAGACCTAGCCTTGAATATGCTAGCCAAGCCTGGTCGCCACACTATGCTGTACACATCCGACGTATTGAAGCCATCCAGCGCAGGTTTATCCGTTTCGCCCTACGCGGTTTCCCTTGGCTTGATAGATGACTCGCCTCCCTACTCTGATCGTTTAAAACTCATCAATCTTAAAGTTGTCCCATATATGGAACTGAACAAAAAAATATGGAAAAGTAAAGATCCGATTGAGCTGCAACTTACACAACATGTTTGTTATGAAGGGAGAAGTGTACGTAAATCGAAAGTTTTCCGATAAATGGCGCTGAACATCAAAATCTTAAACTCAAAAACTTACGATCCGATTGAGCACAAATGTTTGCAAATTTACTTCATGGGTGGAGCGGATGATGTCGCATAAGCTCAACAGCGCGAAAGATTCAATCCGGGTGCCGAACATCGGATAATCGCCGAGCTGCAAAATTTTCTTTATGACCACAATGAATTGATACGATTGATTGCACTTGAAAACCCGGAAATCTTCTGGCAAGGTGAAATGAATATCACTTCAACATCAAACAAGTCAATCAATCTAATAACTATAATCACACTTCAAACATAATTATTTTTTCATTTCGATTCGATTACAAATAATGAAAACATCATTTTTGTTTCTGTGCCGCGGATACGAGAAAAAGAGAGATTAAAGAAATAAAAGTGAGTATTTCAACCAAGCGTCATTGTTAACACAATAATATTCCGTAGGAAATGACAACCAACAGTACAGTGGCATTTCTCATGCCACAAGTGAAATATTAACCACACGATAGCATGAATAAAAAATTTAAGATTACTAATCGTTCAATAAAAAAGCATACATACAAAAAAACATAGTTATATTTCATTCCATTAAATGGCGTTGCAGCGCACACAGAGCATTCGCTAGTAGTTTATAAAAATGCTGATGATCGATGCCTACTAGTCCTTCTTAGCACTAGGGATCGTGTATATCATGATCATCTACAAATATGCAGATATAATCTGCAACTGTCTATCCGATCACTAAGGGTAGACTGCTGCTTATGTTCCATAATATCAACTAACAAGTGGTAGGTTTTCGGTTCAAATACCAGTTAAATAATATGGCCATTCAACATCTAGATCAATCTATTTGTTAGATTATAGATAGCTATCTAATTATATATTAGATAGCTCCACAAAAATACTGTGAATTAGAAAAGAATACAAACAAAATCGACTTTTATCCAAACACTTCGGATGTCACCGACGGAGTATGCCATACCTAAACACCTAGTTATATTAAAGACTTATACAAAGCCTGTATGAAAATAATAAGATCGCAGTATGGGATGGAAACAAAATGTCCAACTGGTTTGAGTCGCACATGGGAGTAAAACAGGGTTGTCTCTTGAGTCCTCTCCTCTTCTCCATATTTTTGGATGACCTCACAACGTTTCTTCCAGGAGGACTAGTGTTTGGTGGAGTTCATATAAAGGTTTTGTTGTACGCGGATGATATTGTCATTCTGGCAGAATCCACAACAATGCTACAAATGATGATTAACAAGCTACAACAATATTGCAGCTTATGGAATCTCTCAGTGAATACCAATAAGTCAAAAATAATGGTGTTTCGAAATGGTACTGGACGGTATTCAAGGCTGGAAAAATGGACCTGGCAAAATGAAGTACTCGAAGTTGTGAAGGAATATAAGTACCTTGGGGTAATTATTACTCCCCAAATGTCGTTCAAAACACATCTGAGAGAGAAGCTCAAAGAAGCGAAAAGAGCAATGAATTGCAGCTGGAAGGGCATCCTCGGAAAAAAAGACGTACCGCCAAGCACCAAATTCAAAATTTTTGAAGCAACTATGAGATCGATCATGTGCTACGCTGCCCAAGTTTGGGGTATCTCGCAGTACGAGGAAGTAGAAGGTTTGCTCAGATACTTTCTAAAAAAGATTTTCAGATTGCCGGAAAATACTCCGAATTACATGCTGCATCTGGAAACAGGCTTACCTCCTTTATATGTATTTACCTTAAGGTTGCACTTCCTTTACATTCTAAAAGTTATGGAGCTCCCCCGCCATCGCCTTCCCCATATTATCGCAAAACTCCTGATACACCGAAAACAGCAATTTTTCGGCGAATGGTCTAGGCTAAGCAGGGAATACAATCTCCCCATAGATGAAAATAGCACGGAAACATGGAAGCGTACCCTACAGGAGCTGTTGATGAATATTGAAGATTCCACACGAGCGGCATTCAGAGTGAAAGCGCAGCATAGCGAGACGAGAATCACTTATCCTTTACTCGATCATGATCTGGGGGATAGAAATTATTTCCACGATCGCAACAGCCTAAATACAATTTCCACCATCTTCAAGGCCAGAGGCGAACTTCTTCGACTAAACTTTATGCCCTACGTAAGCGATGGGAATGAGGAATGCACTATATGCAACCTTGGTGCGAAAGAAGACGTTCTCCACTTTATTGGAATATGTCCCGTATTAAAGGAGATTAGGCGAGTCTACTTGGGTAAAAATACACTTGCAGAAAATGAAGTAATCGCGCAATTAAATGGTCTAGACTGGAATCTGTTAGCCAACTATATCAGATCTGCATCAAAATATCGTCAACAAATAATAAACGAAGCTTTTTAGATATATTCGTAAAACCAAAACCAAAACTGTATTTTTTATTTTATTGGAAAATTTGTTTTTAATTATAAATATGAATTAGAATTCTCTCTTTTTTCCGGCTGACGGCAATTGCCAATGTCATTTACTGTGAATTATTGTAACAATTACTACTACTATTAAAGACTTATACTCTTTGGTGTAGGTTAATATTTAAAAAAAGCTGCAGTTCTTTTACGATAGCGGGTCAATCATGTTAACTGATTCTCTACGATCAAGAACGCACAATGATTACTGATGCTTCAATAAGACTATTAAGACACTTCATTTAATTTTATGAATAGGTGCTGAATATTCCTAATCAGGTGCTGGTGTCCCACACTGTCCCCAGCCACCTTGATCTCTAATCATTTATAGTAAAGGGTTACTTGCGACTATTAGGCTTACCCCGCACTTGATATTATACGACTATCATGATCAATACAGCTACTATTATTTGAGAAAAAAAAGGGACTGTCTCGACGCTATTACTGTTATTCAAAGGACTGATCATCAACACCTAAGATTTTTCTACGACGGCAAAGAGAGTGTACGATTGCTTGCTAACTAGGACAGATTTTGCAATACAATCTCCTTATTTCCTACATACCCATTCCCTACTTCGACTTCAAAACTTCATTTTATATTCATTGTCTTGAGCTTTACACGTCGATGGCTGAATTCGGCATCCCGTATTAGCTGATCCTGTTCAACTGCTGAGATACGCAGATGATATCGGCATCATCGGATACTCCCACCGTGCCGTCATACTGGTTTTCACGGCAATGGGACCAAGACGATTGAAGACAGAACCAAGTCTATATTTTCAATAAATTAAGTTGCATTTGTTCACGATTTCGGACTTATCGTCGATGTTAATAACTATAACTTCGACGTAGTTACCGCAGAGTAAGCATCAATACGACGAAGAATGAGTAGCTCTACTGAGTAAGCTGATGCGCCACAGAAAGTTGATCTTACCAAATCTAATATATATTACCTTGTACTGCACGAGAGTCGATGATTAAGAGAGTAGAATAGTTATTAAAATCTTTTGGGAGAAAGATACTTTGATGGATCCCAACGTTCTATATGCGTGTAGGGCAAATTAAGATGAACTCTACTAACTGGTTCAGAAACCAGTCCGTGAACTCTACTAACTGGTTCAGAAACCAGTCCGTCAACTCTACTAACTGGTTCAGAAACTGTATGTAGTCCTAAATTTAGGATGTATCGATTACATAGACTCGGCGTTATAGGGCGAATTGATAATTATGCTTCAGCTAACGGGATCTTTAAATCTCAGTCCCCAGGTTCGAGACAGGAAAACTTCTGTTTCGAAGATCAAGTAATCGCAGATGCTAAAATTGTTGGGCTGGATAAGTGAAAGCAGCGTAACCGCAGATAGCGACGCGACGGGTCGATGCCCTGTTAAGAATAGAAAGACGAAGTGTGCCATACAGAAGAATATGACACACCAAGTTTGGGGAACGGTAAAAAATTAGGACTATAAAGCTAATTAAACGACGCTGACAAAGAGGAAATGCACTTGTACGTAAAATCTATGCTCTTACCGTCTTCATGGACATTGAGGGAGCCTTTGACAACCCAACCTTCTGCAAATTGAGGAGTCTGCCCGATCTGCAAATTTTTGGACAGCGAATAGCCTCCAAGAATTCGGAAATTAATTCGCGTCCGGTAGATTTTTTTTTTATCTGAAAGAACGCATGTACAGTACATAGGTGAGCAAATAATCCCCTAGCTTCAGGCCAACATTCACGCAGAAATTCGAATACTTCAGCCATAAATAAACTTTGAAAATGTTATGGAAAATGCTTTAAATCATGCCTATCATTGCGAAGCCGTAAATGGCGAACACTTAATAAAAAATTAATTTTATTTATCATATAGGATTAAAACTAAAATTAAATAAATATATGAATAATAATGTTCTTCGGTTCTAAAACCACATGGCGACTTATGGCCCATCCTGTACTTTGATCAGTTAAATCACGTAGCCTGTTATCACAGTTATATGAACCAACATTCTACTGAAGAATTTTTGGGGAGCGTGGTCGATTGCCTAACTTCATTTGGAGATCAACAGAACTATGGGCTTGCAAATTAACATATTTCTCTGCAGAGAAGGGCTTCTGCCTATAGCCTGCGTTTATGTTTGATTTACAGTGGTGATGTGTTACATTACTTTCTTTTTTGCATTCTTCCCCCACTCCGATTAGAAAATTCATTCAAATTCTTCAGCTTTGATGTCTACGATCAAGCATTTCAACATTCTTATTTATTCCATTACACCGCCTATCCCGTTTCCCCTTTTACACCCTGTGGTGCTCCATTAACTGGATTATCAATTTAATTGTGTAGCCGATGACGACCACGACTTCGATGACGACGATGGTGATAACGATTATACCATAAATAGTGCCATAGTTATTCGCAGGACATTGTCCAGTAATTTAAATTGTCGCCAGGACACCACAAGTTGATGGGCGTTCCACAGCGCTGCGTCGCATCGCCCTTCTTCGTCGTGTGCCGATGGCACATCTCTTCGGCCGTGTGAAGCAAGTCCGGTAGAGGTATGCGCTCCATTTTTGATGGAGCAGCATTCCATAGTATTCCGCAGCCAGTGCATCAAGTTATAAAACGATTCCATCGATGGTGGTGGTGGTGAAGAATTCTTTCTCGATATTTTCTTTTTTTTTACGTTTTCGTTTTATTTGTGCACTTTTTGCTTGGAACTGTGAGCATTTTTGAATTTTTATTTCGTGTAATTTGAGGCCGGTCTTTTATAGGACAGACAGAGATTAATGTGGCATGAGTGTGTGTGTACTTGCTTGTAGAAATTTGATGGAGTTTTTTTTTTTTTTTTGGATTGTAAGTGGCAGCCCGGCAGGATAATAAGGGTCCTCTATTCAATTTCATCGAAATGATTTGGAGCGAATTGATTCAGTGAAAAATAATGATCACGATGACACGTGAAATTATTTGGAACACACGGTGGGAAGGCGGCTTCTGTTACAGAAAAAAAAATAAAAAATGCCCCAAAGAATTCCAATTTTTCAATTCGAGTGGGTTAAGTAAGAGATGAGGGCTGAACCGTGAATAAAGCTTCGAAATGAATTATACTACATATGATATTTTAAGAGACTTTACAACAAGATCTTGTGGCAGAGTCTCTTCGTTTTATGTCGTAATCGCCAATTGAATGGAATCAGGAGAATAAAAGTATAGAAATCATGGATTTTCTAACGCTCGACTCGTATTCATACTAGCAGTTGCTTATTTTTCAGAATATATAGGAAGCATAGATGGGAAATATGTAACCATCAAATGTCCTGATAACACAGGTTCACAACATTTCTGCTATTTGAAGAAGTTTTCTGGGGTCTTCATGGCATTTCATGGGAGTTGACTACAAATGTCTTTGTGTGGATATAAACGTAGGTTGCTACTTAAGTTTTGAGATAAACAAGTAAAAATAAGTATTTATAATCGGAAATGGCTTTATTGTTGTTTAAAATATTCACCACGAAGATGAATACAAGCTGGTCAAACGGTAGTGCATGCGATCATATGAAAACACAAGCGTTTTCACTCAGCTGAGGCCTACCAACTCCTACTCTCAACCTCCACGCGGTGACAGCCGGGTGCCTAGTACCTTAATCCAAGAAATGGGTAACCAACCCCGTTTGGAGGATTCTTGGCGGCAGCAGATGAGAGAGGGGGGGAAGAGTGTTCTCTCACTAGAGCACTTCTTCCTGTTCCAGGCGGCAGCAGACGAATTCCCTAGACGGAGTCAACGGTGGCGTCTATAGTTCCAGTTAGGTTGAACTTAGTGAATACCTTGCGCGAGCTACTTCAACGTATTCGGATCACAGGTCGGTAAGGAATTTCCAATGTTGGTCAGGACATTGGAATAGAGATGGTGGCGGAGGAGCCCTTAATGGGCCAACGGCAGCGCTCATACTCCCGTAGTGGACTACTGGCACCGGTGTACCCGGCCCCTCGTCCTAGGGAAATAATTAAGGAACTAGCCCTCCAGGTTGGGAGTTGTGCCGTCGGGGTAACTTCCCTACCACGTAAAAAATCGATGGTTCCGAAACAACCAAAAGCCTCGGATAAGGATGACTCAATTCATGACGACCACAGCAAACGAAATAAGGACAACGACCTTCGGATCTATAGGTGGAAAGTTCTGTCCCTTTACAGACGACGTGCAGCCGAACAACTAGCAGAAGCCCTAGACTGCTATAAAGCATATATTAACGCCATCCAGGAAGTGCGATGGGATGGGCCGGGCAAAAAGAGGATGAAAAACTGTGACATCTACTACGGTGATTCCTACAGATGCAACAGGCAACGCTTATTCGGATGCGGATTTGTCATATGCGGCAGAATTAGGGAAGAAGTCTTAAGCTTCTAACACGTTAGCGAGCGTATTATGACTATCCGGATCAAGGATAAATTCGCTAACATAAGCATAATATGTGCTCATGCCCCCACGGAGAAAGGGACCCTGTTACCAAAAAGTGTTTCTACGAGCTCCTCGACATAACATACGAGCAATGTCCTAAATACGACGTTAAAATCATATTGGGCGATTTTAACGCCAAAATAGGAAAGGAGGACGTCTTTGGTAGGGCAGTCTGCAAGCATAGCCTACACGACACCACGTCTGATAACGGACTAAGGCTTATTGATTTCGTTTTGGAGTGAAATGTCACCATAGCAAGCACATGGTTTCCTCATCTCGATATTCATAAGCAGACATGGCGGTCCAATGATCACGTAACGATCAACCAAATCGATCATATTGCGATCGACGCAAGGCATGCCTCCAGTATTTTGGATATCCGGACCTTCCGAGCGGCCAACATAGACTCGGATCATTACCTTGTTGTAGACAAGGTACGAATGCGGATATCCCAATCTGAGCAACAAGGAAGAATCACTGTGAGAAAATTTAACGTCGAAAAGCTACAATCGCAAGAGACCGCCAGACTCTTCGCTGAACGCGTATCCCGAAATCTCTCAATCACCCCTATGCCGCCAGCATCAAGTGCCAGAGACCAGTGGTAACGCTGCCAACATGTCCTTAGTAACGCTGCGACTGATGTACTGGGTCTCGCTCGCCCACCACCTCGAAACCCCTGGTTTGACGAAGAATGCCGGCGAGTGCATGCAGCAAAACAAGAGGCATACAAAGCGGCGCTGCAAAGGAAAACGAGAGCTGCTCGTGAGCTCTACGAGCAAAAGAGACGGGAAGAACATCGGCTTCTCCAAAAAAAAAAGAAAGAGCATGAGAAGCGCGCGTTCGAGAATATCGAGAGCTTATACTCCAGGAACAATGTACGGAAGTTTTACCAAAAGGTAAAAAGAACGTGTCAGAGAAGCAATACTCGTACAGAAACCTGTAGAGATGAAAATGGAAACCTCGTAGTAGAATCACAGTCGGTGCTGAGAATATGGAAAAACTACTTCTGCAGACTGTATAACGGCGACGAAGACAAACATCCCGCTGTCAGGCAGAATGAACCATTCAACATAGACGATGATAGTCAAAATTTCCATCCACCTGACCTAAACGAAGTGAGGATAGCAATGTCCAAGCTAAAATCCAACAAGGCTGCTGGACCTGACGGCTTACCGGCCGAACTTTTCGAGGCAGCTGGGGATGAATTGGTAGAGTGCAGTGCAGTGCAGAGGAGAAGATTCAATCACGAACTATACGAGCTGTACAGTGACATCGACCTAGTCAAAAAACTGCGTATTGGACATCTGAGATGGCTAGGACATGTAGAGCGAATGGACACCAACGCTCCGGCCCGCAGAGTCTTCGAATCTAATCCCGAGGGACGACGCAGTAGAGGGAATCATCGCCGTAGGTGGCGCGCACGAGGTCAAGGGGACCTCGACCAACTTGGAGTGCGCAACTGGAGGCGATTAGCTAAAGACCGAACTAAATGGAGAGGCTTGTTGGTTGAGGCCCAGGTTCACCCCGAACTGTAGCGCCATCTAAGTAAGTAAGAAGATGAATACACTTTTGCATCCGTCCCCTACCGACCTGATTTGCTAATACTGTGCGATCTCTGCAATCTGGTGTGACCTGCGACCCAGATTAAAGACAAAGAATTCAGCCTTGCGATCGAGTTCAAAGAGCATTGACATCCACGAACTATTTTGGAAGTGATTAAATGGTTAAGCAAGCCTTAAGCGTAGCCCGACTATCACTACAGACGCAAATACTTCGATTATTAGGATTGTAACGAGAGTGAAGCCTAATGTTGTCATCTTCCACGAAGCCACCAGCACCAGACACTTGATAGGTTTGGAGCTATCCGTGAATATACGACTACATTCCAATTCTGGGTTAGATTATGGCCGAAGCCAGTCCCGAACACGGGGAAAGCTGTACTGGTGTCATTGCTTCAGACGTAGGACAAATGGCGCACAAGGTCATCAAAACTCCAGTGTGTATTATACCAAAAACCACCGGCCGAAGACGATGGATTGCTTTGATAGTACAGCCCATGATATAAGTATTAAGAGGAGGTAAGTTCAATATAGCATCTAGAGCAGAGCCACGCGCACTCGAAAAAGCTCCCGTGCAGCCGAGACAAGCCGTTCTTCGTAGCGTGACGCAAAAGAAAGCTCATATTTCCACGAAAGCCCCTTCCACGAATCAACTGAGGCATATGCGAGGAATGGTCTTATCATAGCCGTATAGATTCAATGGACCTTATTCGATGATAAGCCCCATGTCTTGCCAAAAGCACCCATACACTGCCAAAAAACTGAGAAAGACTTGAATGTTTTCGATTCGACATGCTTACACTAAAGAAGTTTATTATGCAGAATCACTCCTTGATATTTGCATTCATTGGAAATACGAATAGTGATGGCCTTTAGTACTGGCAGTCAGACCGGTCAGAATCCTCCTTCTCGTAGAGACAACAACCTCAGTTTTGAGCACTCCTAGTGCAACATTCATCGATCATGTCGGGCGGCGCCTGCGCGTTAGCGCAAGCAGTAGGCATGGTCCGACATAAAGTGCGGCAACTTCATCCCCATATGTCTGAGCGTAGATGTTTGAACTTTCTGAGTATTCAACAGAGAGTCGATCACCATGCACCATACCAGTGGAGACAGAACACCGTCTTGCGGGCAACCCCTGTTTACCCTGCCATATCATATCGTCCACAAATCGCACCCACAACCAAAGTTCTATTCATTAGCATTGCCTTGATCTACAACAATAATGTTTCGTCTCGCGCGTGTTGCCTGGCAGTGTCACACATGCAGTCTTCGACCTTATTTACGTATGTACCTAGGTGTCGAACCTGAGCCTCCACCAACAAGCTTCTCCATTTAGCTCTTCTAATTGTACGGACGACCTATGGCGAGGAGGATCTCTACTGCGTTGTCTCTCCGGGTTATATTTGAAGATTCTGCGGGCCGAAGCATTGGTCTATTAGGTCTTTATGTCCTAGCTATCTCAGGCATATAGCTATATAGCTCGTATAGCTCGTCACTGAATCTTCTACCCCAAAGCCTGTCAACTCAAACGGGATTGAAGAATCTTTTTCTTAAAATGAAACCACATTTCTTAGTACAGTAAAGTAGGACTGAGATGACTGGGGTCTTATATAGAGTCTCCGTAGTCGTTCGGGACAGGGGATTTAGTAAATTGCCCGTTCAGCCTAGCCCTCTAACGGCTATTACATTAACTTCATTAAATTCGAATCGTGCAACATTTCGCTTTTGGAAAGTATGTAGTTTCATAAGTTTTATTCTGATTGTTTTGGCAGCAAAAGTACATTCTGTGTGACAAGTCAGTCAATGGAGAGAAAAAAATTAATTAAAAAATTAATAAAATATATTTCTGTCAGATTTTATTAATTTTTTTTTTTGCAAGTATTAAACATACATATGTATTTTAGTGCACTATTTGTATTTAATGTGAATTGAATATGTAAAGGTGATTTAGCAACAAAAATCCAAAGGCAGCCTCAGGGTGGCCTTGCCCGTTTAAGGGTTTAAAAATTTCCTGTTGATAGGCGATTTGTGAAAATCTATTTTTATAAATTTTTTTGTAGAAATGGGGAAAAATCAGTGATATAAAAGAAAAGGAATATATCCAAAATGTCTGATAGAGATTCAAAATTTCATGGATTCGGTTCAAATAGATTCAGACAAAGATGATTTTAGTGATGATGAATTCGAGGACCCAATCCAATTTGTTTACCTGGTGGCTAAATTAATTATTTTTTTTTTATCTCGTCACTAAATTTGTGCTTCTTAGACCAATATTTCACCTAAACAAAGGTTTTGCTTTACCATCCGTCATTATTTTAACTTTGCCTGTTAGAGGGCTAAAGAATCGGCGATTGGTAAAAGTTATTCTCATTTGATTTCTGCTCTGATGTCGGTTTTAGCAGATATAAAATAGTCAAGAGTGGGCGCTGTGGCGCAGTGGTAAGTGTGTTGGACCAGTGCGCGTGAGGTTCCATGTTCGAATCCCAGAAAACACATAAAAAAAGTTTTTGACGGTCCCAGCTCTCGCGAACGTCTTACGAGAGTACTATTGTCACGAGAACATAACTTTGCGTTTTATCGAGAAATCAAAAATAATTGGCAAAACTCTCATCGGCACAAATATATCAATAATAATAATAAAGAAAGCTTCTCAAAAAGAAAAATAAAAAAAATTGCCCTTTGGATACGGCACAAAACTGTAGGTCCCTTCTATTCGTGCGAAAAATATAACGTACACAACACAAGTGGTAGCGGAAAGCTAGACCTATGCATTTAATGAGCTGTTGTGCCAAATTTATATTATTTATTTATTTATTTTCATCTACAAGCATAGCTTTACAGATTACACACATTTTCCAATAGTAAAAAAATAAATTAAAATATGTATATACTAGCTGACCCGACAGACGTTGTCCTGTCCAAATTTCGATAAATTTGTTTGTGATAGTCTTAGATAGTCAGCTATTGGAAATGTGTAAGCAAAGTAAAAATGAGAAAAAATCGATGGGGAATGTAATGTAGCCAGTGAAAATGTGAACGGGAATTTTGCCATTACCAATGTCCAGCAATTGTTTTGAAAATACTTCTTTATGCATTAAGTTCATCGACTATCGTTGACCGTGGAATCACTGGCAATGTTTGGCGAAGTCCCCTGCCAACAGAATCATCGCACCAACAAAGTGGTTTTGTTTGTTTCGTAGATCTTGCATCGTTCAATCTAATGCTTCCAAAGACTTTTTATGTGCCATCGTGCATTCATCACAAACGATTAATTTGCATTTCTACAAAATTTTGGTCACCATACAGTTCTTCGAAACGATGCACGTTTTAGTTTCATTGATTTACATATGCTGAATGAGCTGCTCGATAGCCTATCAAGGAGGTAGCTGCAATTCCTGAGTTTGGCACTTGAAAACTCACCGTATGTCGTAGGTAAATCTGCAAATTTGTTAGAGATAAATCGACGAAACTTAATTCACTTTATGAAACGATTGCGATGAACTTTCAACAGAATCACAGTTCAACTAAAAATGGAAAAATGCGAAATGTATTATCCGAACCAAATACGTACTGTCAAACGACATTTGCAAACGAGTGCCATCTATTGGCATTTTTCCGGATTTATTTATTTATTATTATTTATTTTCGTTAACATACAAAGAACTACGCAAAGCCATCGTTCGTATCGTGAGTTATGGTCGCGGGTTCATACAAAAATCACATGGAAAAAAGGCACTTTCAGTTTTTCCCGAATTTTCCAATTTATCGGACAACTATTCCAATTTTTCTCTCCGCAAAACCTTATTCGGACTATTACAAAAATGTTGAAAGTAAAATGAGTCAAATCGGTCCAGCCGTTCTCAAGTGATGCGATGACCAACGAACAGCATTTCATTTTTATTTATATAGATATAGATAAATTAATGAAAATATTATGTACGTGATTAATGTAATACCGTTTTTATAGAAAAGAGGAGGAAGGCGATAAGAAATTAATTTATTAATAAAGCAAACAGAATGCTTTTAAAGCGATCTCTAGAATAAAGAAAATCTATATCTCTACTGACTTCATTAAAAGACATAAGAGCTCTAGAAATAGGCTATTACGTTTCAAACTCTTAGGCGCCTTTCGGGAGCATAAATGGGCACCTAAGATAAAAGGGCGGCGCTATTTATGCGGTAACACACAACATCTGTGATAAATAATACATCGTGGGCATATCTTCTTACATTAAGGGTAAGTATACCCAGTAATTGGCAACGTGCCCTGTAAGAGGGCTCAAAGTCCCACCGCATTTTTTTGAAAATATATTTTGTGAACCGGCTCTGCACTCTTTCTATACGATCCGAGTGGGTCTGATAAATTGGGTTCCAGATGACATCGGCGTATTCAAGAATCGATCTAACCAATGAGATGAATAGACATACTAATGTGTGTGGATCAGAAAACTCTTTTGAATTTCTTTTGATGAACCCAACAAGTGAGTTAGCTTTGGCAACTACATACTCAACATGAAGAGCAAAAGTTAGCTTGTTGTCTAGAATAATACCAAGGTCCTTCATTTGATTTACCTTTTTAAAGGAGCCAAATCAATGCTATTAATCGAGTCATTCGTGTATTGCGTTTGCGATCTTGAAAAAGAAATAGCCGTGCCTTTTTCAATATTCAACTTTAAGCAATTATAAATACACCAGTTCGATAGGTTGCTAAGGTCCATTTGCATCTTTCTACAATCATCTAAACTTTTTATCTTAAGAAATAGCTTAAGATCATTCGCATACATTAAGCATTGACAGAATCTTATACAGTGAACAATATCGTCAATAAAAATGATGAAAAGTAGAGGGCCCAAATGACTACCTTGCGGAACTTCAGAGGTACATGATATTAGCCTTGAACAGCAGTTATCTATGTAAACTTTTTGGAACAGACCAACTAAAAACGAGGAAATCCACCTCAGCATTGCAGAATCAAATCCAAAATGTTCCAGTTTCTTTAGAAAAAATTTATGATCCACTGAATCAAATGCCTTACTAAAGTCCGTATAGATAGCATCAACTCGGCATCCATTTTCAACAGCGTTGATAATATAGGATGTAAAATGGGCTAAATTTGATATTGTCGAACGACCAGAAACAAAACCATGGTGAAACTCAGACAGATGTTCTTTTACATGAAATTCTAACTTATTTTAACGATGCTTTCAAAAAGCTTTGGTATAGCGGATTGTTTGCATATTCCTCTGTAGTTTCCAATATTATTCTTGGTTCTAGATTTAAAAATTGGAACCAAAAACGACAGTTTCCAAATGAAAGAGATGCATTAAAAATTGTGAGCAAAGGTGTACACAGCGAATCACAACAGTTTTTCAGATGGGCACCCCAACAGAACATCTTTTATGGTTTATAAATGACCAGAAACACTTCGAATTGTGTTTTAGCTTATTTTTCACACTACACTATATACAAATTGTGCAAGAACTTGCTGAAGATCAGCTGTCTTGAGTAGTTTGGCCAGTAAGGCTTAAGCTTTATTAGATTTTAGGTTTGATTTTACTAACCTTACTTACTCCGGTGGACGGAAATTCTGACTATTATCGTCTATGTTGCATGATTAATGCTGCCTGACAGTGAAATGTTGGTCTTCGTTGCCGTCATACAGTCTGCAGAAGTAGTTTTGTCCATGTTATCAGCACCGACTGTGATTCTATTACAAGCTTTCTTGTTCCATGTCGACAGGTTTGGGTACGGATTTTGTTCCCTTGACACCTTTTCGTAAAATGCTCGTGCATTGTTCTTTGAAGAGAATCTCTCAATATCTTAAATTGCGTGTTTTTAAAGTTCTTCCTTCTTCTTTTGGATGAAGCCGATGTTCTTCCCATTGACTCTACATAAGACCCTAATCATCTCAGTCCTGCTTTACGGCGCTGAACCATGGACTTTATTGAAAGTGGATGAAGATTTCCTTGGTCGCTTCGAGAGAAAAAATTCTTCCTAAGACATTCAGTCCCGTTTGTGTTGACGAGTTTTGGAGGAGAAGATTCAACGAATAACTATACGAGGTGTACAGCGACATCGACCAAGTCAAAAAACTGCGAATTGAATGTTTGAGTAACCGGAAGTACGACGCAGTAGAGGGCTTGCTCGCCGTAGGTGGCGCGCACAAGTTCAAGGAGACCTCGACCAACTTGGAGTGTGTAATTGGAGGCAATTAGCTAAAGACCGAACTAAATGGATAGGTTTGTTGGTTGAGGCCCAGATTCACCCCGAACTATAGCGCCACCTAAGTAAGAAAGTAAAATGTTCTTCCCATCTCTTTTGCTTATAGAGCTCGTGAGTCGCTCTCGTCTTCCTTTTGATTGCCGCTTTATATACCTCTTGTTTTGCTGCACGTCCTTGCCGGCATTTCTCATCAAACTAGGGTTTGCTGGTGATGGCTGGGCGAAACCCAACACATCGTGTTTCGAGGGGTTCATGTTGGTAGTCTTGTCACTCTTTTTTGGTGCTGGAGGCTAGTAGAGATTTCGGGACACACGTTCGGTGAAGATTATCCCGGTCTCTTACGATTGTAGTCTTTCGATGTTAAATTTTCTCACAGTGATTCTTCTTTGTTGTGATGAATATGATCAAAGGACTCTGCTTGCTTTAGTGACATTTCGCGCCACAGCAAAGTCAGTATAGGCTATGCTTACTCATTATCCTACCAAATACGTCCATCCTAGTTTCCTATTTTGATATTAAAATCGCCGAATACAGCGAAATCTTTGTAGTCTATGGGGGCATGGACACAAGTCATCCTGATGTTAAGGGGCTGGAATAATACGTTCGCCCACGTACAGGGAAGTTAAGACTTCTTGCCAAAGTATGCTGCTTATAGCAACACCGCGTCCGAATAAGCGCTGCTTCTGCTTCTTACAGAAATCACCATAATTTATGTCACAGTATTACATCTCCCTTTGAATGACAGTGATGTATAATTTTACAGTAGTCTAGAGCTTCTGCTAATTGTTCAGCTACACATAGTGTGTTAGGGGTCCGAACATTCCGCGCACTGCGTACGTATCTTGTGCCTCGTAACTAGTAGTTCTTCATAGTATTGAAGTTACTTCGACACACAATGCCCAGTTTGGAGGGCCATATCTGTTTATTATGACCCCTACGATAAGGATCTGGATAAACCAATGCCAGTTACCCACTTCGGGGGTGGGCAAAAATCCTCGTCTTTGGTCCTCTCCGTGGGCGCCCGCCGGAAATGGCTATTCACCCTTAAGGTATCTAGTGTCAGCTAAGAATTTACACGCATATACTCAATCGTGCGCTGTGGTTCATTAAGACGCAGGTGGGGAGTAAACCCCATAAAATTTTCACTTAAGCCAATGTTTGTAGGTACTCGTGCCGAGGGCTGCATTGCGAGCTGGTGATAAAACAGTGCTGGTCTCGAACGGTCTCTACCGATGCCCAGGCGAGGTCGGTAGTATAATCGCCTTATCCTGGTATGTCTGCTCTGCCAGGACTGACTCTCCTTTCTGGACCTACTCGTGTGATCAACAATCAAAACAAAAAAAAATGGAAAACAAAAAACAAAAAAAAAAAAAACCAAAAAAACATAAACCATCTTCCTCATCGGAAGACGAGCTTCTAGCCTCCAGTCAGGAGTCTTCAGTCTTCCCTTCAACTGCAGCAAGTACAAGGTAAAGTACTCCCTCTGAAGTACAGAGGGCGGCTCATCAGACAGCAACAACGGCAAATACCAAAATGGCAACCAAAGACACTATGGTTAGTGGGCTGGTTCGTCGAAGAAAAATAAAACCCCAGACGCCATCATGAGGAGCAGGTACAAGATGGCTCGATGAGTTCTTGACAAGGTTATCAAAAACGAAGCAGCTGGTACCGTTCATGAGAAGGACGCTGCGGATAAGGCCAAGTATCAAGCTGTGGTCGATGAGTACATCGCATGTCTTCAGAAATAACAACAGCTTCCACAACAGAAGAAGAATGACACCAAGGCAAGCAAGCGGAACAGGCTTTTGGATGACACCAATCGAGAGGCAAAAAAGTCCAAGGTTGTTAGGAACCCGACTTCGACACAGAATCTAACGGGTACATCCTCGGTTTGCCCTACTCAGACAATGCGACACTTTTCCGAGGTGGTAAGAGACCATCTGCAGGTCACCCTCGTGGACGAGCGCTCCGGTCAATGAAGCGTGGGGTAGCATAGGGGTCAAACTATCGGGTATGGTCATGGACTACCTATTGGGAAATCCTGGGGGACCTCTGCCGTGCTTCGACTCCGCCGAGTTGGTCAGGGGTTATCGGGTCATCAGATGCGAGGACCAGTTCTCCAAGGATTTCCTTAGCGAGTGTGTCACTAAGGTTAGTGACGCCTGGAGGGCTTGAAGCTCAAGCTTATCCCCGCTAATGATATCCCCAGGAGACCTAGGGCCCGTATCTGGCTGTCAAATATGCAGATTGATGGGGGAAGGCTTCTCCAATGTCTGAAACTGTACAATCCGGCGGTTCCGATGGATGACTGGGCAGTCATTAGGGTAGAGGAACCTCAGAAAAAAAGGCTTCTCTTTCCTGCTGCTGATCAACGAGGCTAGCCTAATGGCACTCGAGAAAACCGCTCACAAGCTGCGTTTTGGCATAAGGCATGCTAAACTTAAGATTTTCTGGTCCTGATGAAGATTCAGGCGAAATCGATGCTTCCGACAGGATGTCGGAGGACATGGGTGTTGACATCATTCCATCTACTACCTATGCTGAACATCATTCAGATTAATCTGCACCACTAGAAGAGTGCGTCAGATAATTTGCTTGTCTTCCTCGGCGAGGAGGATATAGATATCGGAGTTATGCACAAACCCTGGGTGAACGGTTCATCCATAAAAGGGCTCAAGGACAACCGTTATAACATGTTCTACAAGACCACAAACCAGGTTAGTAATAAACCTAGGACTTGCATCCTAGCTAAAATTATTTGAATGTATTTCTATGTCCTGATTTTAGCTCTACCGATTTAACGGTAGTTAAATTGGAGGTTGCAAATGACACTCTTTTTATATCCTCAGTTTACATGGATCGTGATAGGCCATCACCGCCAGAGGAGGTACGCCAATTAACATTAATGACAACGGCAAAAAAGGATAATCTGCTTCTGGGCTGCTACGCAAATGCCAGGCACACATTATAGGGCAGCTCTGAAATCAACGAACGCGATGAATCCTTGTTTGATTTTTAAGTGATGACCCCCTTCGGGTAGGGGCCAGAATATACCCGAGTAGGCATGCCTGTCGTAAGAGGCGACTAAAATCCACCCTTCGTATACCGGGGATAAAATGTATACATAATATGCAATGAGTAAAACAAATAGATATAGTACCCCAGGTGGCAGTCCAGGTTCTCTGGAAAATCCACCCTCTTCGGAGGTAGGCTCTACGGATTCTGGGGAGAGCCAATTGTTGCATTTAATAAACCCCTTTTTGAGAAATTCAAGGGTAACTCGGTCTCCACCATCAAGACCGAATGTCTCCGGAAAAAGAAGTCCGCCGGAAGCGCAAGCGCAAGAGAAACGGGACTCAGTGAAATGTAATAGCTTTGAGGAAGAAAACAATGAACTCCGTATTAAGCTAAATAAAATGGATCTACTCTACCAAGAGCTTAAGAGAGAGGTAGAATCACTAAAAGAGGAAAACAAGGCGTTAAAGAATTCACTTTTGCAAAGAGAACGGGAAATTACCCCACCCCGTGCAGCTAGTCCCAAATATCACACGGATGAAGAAGAGCTAGCACGCGAAACAAATGGGGTCTCAAAGAAAAGACCCAGCAAAAAACGAAGAGCCGGTTCTTCACCTGAAGTCGAGCCACGAAAACAAGACAAAGAAAAAGACTTGAAACAGAAACAAACTCACGACAAATTACGTCCCCCGCCTGCAATAAACGTCGTCGGCTTTACGGACTACAATAAATTGCATTGCCTTCTTAAGGGAACTGTGACATCGGAATTTAAAGTAACGTCATTCCGAAACAATGATTGGAAAATTAATGTAGTTGACTCTGACGGCTACCGAGCAATATCGAAAAAACTAAACGCGGAAAAGATCCAGTGGTTCACCTACGAAAATAAATCAGAAAGACCACTCCGTGTTATAGCAAGGGGTCTCCACCCCTCGTGCACTAAAGATGACATTATAAATTACCTTAAAGGAAAAGGCTTGAAAATTATCGACGCAATTAATATCTTAAAGAAGATAAAGCAGAAAACGGAACAAGGAAATGAAATCTTGGTCAAGCATGGACTTCCGCTCTTTATGCTAACCTTCGATAGAAGCGAAAATATAGACGATATTTATAACGTAAAAAGTATTTTGAATATCATAGTTAAAATCGAGCCTATGCGTACGAATACACGATCGATACCTCAGTGCAAACGCTGTCAAGGTTTCAATCACACCCAGTCGTATTGCCAAAAAGAACCGAAATGTGTAAAATGTGCCGGGAACCACTTATCAGAAAGGTGTGACTTAAATAAGCAGGCTCCGGCGACCTGCATAAACTGTAAAGGCAAGCACCCAGCAAACTATCGAGGTTGTGAAGTAGCAAAGGAGCTTCAAAAAAGGCGCGATACTCTCAAGAAACCGATATACCCGAACCCAAGCTTAAGAGATCGTAAAACCGATAAGCCCAAGACCGCTAAGCCAGTCAAAACGAAGCGACCGATAAAGGGAAATAAAAAAATTGCGCAAGAGAACGTCGCTGGTCCAAGTGCAGCGGAAAAACCGCCACAGGTTGACGCGAGATCGTACGCGCAAGTCGCGTCAAACGAAAACAAATTAAGATCAGCTACAACAGATCCGGTTAGCCAAATATTTACCATTATATTGGAAAAATTTGAGGAGCAAACCAAAGTTAATAAAATTATACTTGACAAATTGAGCAAGCTCGAGTTCAAACCTCGCAAGACAATCAAAAAAACATGAATATGAAACAGCTACTTAAGATACTAACGTGGAACGCAAACGGCCTTCTGAAAAAAATCGACGAGTTAGAAGTGTTTCTACGGAAAAATAATATTGATATATGTTTGGTATCGGAATCGCACTTAAAAAAGGGACTTAGACCCAAAATAAAAGGTTACAGCGATTACCATGCGAATCATCCTTCGGAAAATGCGAGAGGCGTGTCCTCTCTTTACATCAAAGACTGTATTAAGCACTCCGAAAACATAGAAATAGAATTTGATTCTATGCAAATAAGCTCAGTCTCCGTAAAAATAAACCACTTAAACTACAACATCGGATCTAGTTACTTCCCTCCGGGATATAAGCTAGTAGAAGACGACCTCGTTCGTCTCTTTGACTCGCTCGGACCTAATTTTGTCTTAGGTGGTGACTTTAACGCGAAACACACTTTCTGGGGATCAAGATGCAATTCGACAAAAGGCACACTATTATACAAAGTCAGCATGAAACGTGGGGTGAACTTTTTTTCGACAGGAAAGCCAACTTATTTTATTGGCCAACTGACAAAAATAAAATCCCTGACCTCGTCGACTTCTTTATCGCAAAAGGGTTAACTAAAAATTTGACGGAAGTCGAAGAATGCTATGATCTCTGCTCAGATCACTCAGCAGTCACTCTGAAAATAGGTGGAAGTCTAGTAAAAAAAAAGAAGGACCGCATAGGTTAACTAGTAACAAAACTAACTGGGACGCTTTCAGAAGAGACTGCAAGGAAAATGTTGCTTTAAATGTACCGCTAAAGACACCGCTCGAAATAGAAGAAGAAATCGACAAACTCGTCGAAGCCATTCAGAGCTCGGCATGGAAAAACACTCCTTTGCGGAAGACAGAAGCGCGGAACAATAAAGTCAAATACCAGCCTGAAATCGAAGACCTCATACGAGAAAAGAGAAGAGCGCGCAAGAGATGGCAACAATCCCGCGCGCCACCGGATAAAACTTATCTGAACCACCTTTGTAACAAGCTAAAAAATGTGCTGCAGGACCTAAAAAATCACGAGACTTCTACTTACCTCGAGGGTTTGACCGCTGATAAACATTCAAACTACTCTCTATGGAAAGCCTTGAAGTCCATAAGGAAACCTGTAATGCACTCGCCGCCAATTAGGAAAGCTAACGGGGAATGGGCAAAAGAAGATAAAGAGAAAGCAGAATTATTTGCCGATCACTTAGAGGAAACGTTCAAGCCGTTCGATGGACAACCGTTGATCGAAGATCCGAATGATAATATGGCACCCGACAACTTTAGAGTAAAAACCGTATCCCTGTCCGAACTTCGAATGACAATACAAAAATTGAAAAATAACAAGGCTCCGGGATATGATTTAATCACTGGCGAAATTTTGAAAGAGCTACCGAAAAAAGTGCTGGTTAAGTTGCTCTACATTATAAATGCTTCCTTAAGACTATTATATGTCCCAAGGCAATGGAAAGTCGCCGAAGTTATTATGGTTCCGAAACCGGGGAAATGTGCAAATGACAAGAAATCATATAGACCCATTTCACTTCTGCCAATAATATCTAAGGTCTTCGAGAAACTTCTGCTGAAACGATTGCAACCAGTAATTGAAGAAAGACACTTGATCCCGGATCATCAATTCGGGTTTCGGGTCAAACATTCCACAATCGATCAGGTGTATCGAATAACGAACGAGATTGAAAAAGCTCTAGAAGGGAAAAAAATATGCTCTAGCGCTTTTCTCGACGTATCGCAAGCCTTCGACAAGGTATGGCACGAAGGCCTAAGGTATAAGCTAAGGGTAATCTTACCGGAAAAGTTGTACAGAATATTGGAATCTTATCTTGAAAACAGACTTTTCCGTGTTAGACACGGGAGTGAATATTCGGATTTCAAAGATATCTACGCCGGTGTTCCACAAGGAAGTGTTCTCGGTCCAATCCTGTTCTTGCTCTACACAAGAGATATACCACAAGATGAAGGGACCGTTGTAGCAACGTTCGCAGACGGCACGGCTATCCTCGTAATGGATGAGTCAGTCGAATCATCAACGGGAAAACTCCAACGAGCTTTGAGCAATGTATGCGAATGGACAAAAGCCTGGCGAATAGTCCTCAATGAGACAAAATCAACGCATGTCAATTTTACGTTAAGAAAGATAAACAACGTACCTATATCCATTAACTCGGTACAAATACCTTACGCAAACGAGGCAAAATATTTAGGAATGACCCTAGACGCAAAACTTAAGTGGAAACCACACGTTAAAAAGAAGCGCGAAGAGCTCGAAATCAGATTTAGAGAAATGTATTGGCTACTCGGAAGATACTCGAAGTTAAGCGTATACAACAAACTGCTTCTGTATAAGCAAGTGCTAAAACCGTCTTGGACATATGGTATACAACTTTGGGGTTGTACCAAACCAAGCAATATGGCTCTACTGCAAGCATTTCAAAATAAAATGCTAAGAGCAATCGTGAATGCTCCTTGGTATATAAGGAATAGTGATATTCACAGAGATCTAGGAATTGCTACCGTGAGGGACGAAGTAACAAACTTTGCTCGCAAACTTCGTACCCGTCTTCATGTTCATTGCAATAATGAAATAATCCGTACTATGGACGTGACAAACCTTGAACGCCGACTACAAAGAACAAGACCTTTCGACCTAGCGCCGTAAGGAAAAACCGCATGTAATGACGGTATTAGTAGGTGCCTTCACTGGAAAGCTACCTACCTAACGCGATTAACACTACAGAAGCGTAAACTACTCGTTAAGGCAACTTAGTCGTAGTCATCACAAAAAAAAAATGAAAAAATGAGAGGAACGAATTTCCTACTACTATGAGTACGCGCAGCCGGTTCTCATAGTGCCTCTCTGAGGGGGTGAGGTTTAGCCCGTAGGCATGTACTGACTAGCACTGATGGCATTGTCAGATATATGAATGGTACGGACCATTGGTATCTTTTGAAGATTCCTGCACCTCCAGGCGCAACCAAAAAAAAAAAAAAAAAAAAAAAAAAAAAGTGATGTCCTACCTTTCTGTTTGTAACGTGGGTAACAAACCAACTTTTGTTTTTCCGAGTACGGAAAATTTCAGAGGGTGGGAGGAAGTTTTAGACATCACTCTAAAACCAACAATAATAACCTTAGGGTAGTAAACTGGCGAGTATGCGATCAATTGTCCTTCTACGACGACAGATGGATTGATGGAGGAGATGGAGGCCCAAGCCATTTAGAAGCCCTAAGAGAATTGACTGGAAGAAGTTTGCTCAGGTCATTAAATCAAAACTTCATAGAATACCCGACCTGAAAATTGAATCAGTCGGGGAACTAGACGCCGAAATTAGGACCCTCGAAACAGCCATGGGTGCGGCTTTTAAGGTTTCGTATCCTATTAAATATAGCAAGGAAAAATGTCCCCCTTGATGGAACGAAGATCTTTCTAATCTGAGGAAGATTACTAGAGATATCTTCAATGTCTTCTTTAAGGATTGCCTGAAGGAATTTAAAAATCCATTAAAAGTGCCAAGTCTCTTGCTTGGAAAGACTACTGTCAGTCCATCGAGACCATAAAAGACTCTGCCAGGCTGAGTAAAATTCTGGCTAAGGAACGTTCTAGCCCGTCCTTTATTAAACGGCAGAATGGGATTTGGACGGACTCCTTTAGCGAGTCCCTGGAACTTTTAATGCAAACACACTTTCCAGGATGTAAAATAATATTGCTCTCCCACCAGTTTCTCAGGTCGCGCAATCTTCTTCCTGGAATGACATTAAGACAACAATTGCAGCAGTTAATACCTCCTGGACTATTAACAACGAAGTTGTGCGAACGATAGAAAAGAAAATCCACTTCAAACAATATACCCTAGCTACCTTCTTAGAGGTTGAAGGCACCTTCAATAACGTCAGTACGGAATCGATTCAGAAAGCTCTGATCCAACAGGGTGTGGAAGAGTTTATTTGCAAATGGATATTGACAACGCTAAAAACTAGAATCATTCAATCGACTCTCGGCAACAGCAGTTCCACCATATTTGTTGTTAGAGGAATTCCTCAAGGTGGGGTCTTATATCCTCTTCTATGGCTTATGGTGATCAACAAAATCTTGTGTAGACTTGACAGGGACGGAGTTAAGGTTGTCGCGTATACGGATGACGTGGTAATACTGGTATCGGGGATGTTTCCATCCGTAATCAGTGAGATTATGGAAGGTGCCTTGGACAAGATAAGCTCATGGGCCACTGGATGTGGACTCAGCGTCAACCCAAGCAAAACTGAACTGATGCTCTTTACCACTAAAACCAAAATACCGATGCTTAGGATTCCACCGCTAAACAATCATCTATTCTCCCTATCCTCCAGCGCTTAGTACTTATGTGTGTTACTTGATCCAAAACTAAGCTGGAAGCTTAATATTGAGCAACGGGTAAAGAAGGCCTGTGTGGCTTTCTATGCCTGCAAGAAGACCTTTGGTAAGAAGTGGGGACTTCGCCCGAAGATGATCTTATGGATGTACACTGCCGTAGTGCGTCCCATTCTTTCCTATGAATCGCTAGTCTGGTGGCCTGCGTTAAGGAAAGCTTATAACATCAAAATTATCAACAGTTTACAAAGAACTGCGGCTATAGGCGCAACGGGTGCCATGAGAACATGTTCAACCGAAGCGTTGAACGTTATCCTGCACCTTTTACCACTCGATCTTTACATTATGCATCTATCATCATGTACTGCGGTCAGGCTGAGGGAAGCAGGATGCTGGTGCACCAATCCGGGGCGAGGATATTCTCTGATTCCCTCAATATTTCCAGGTCTTACCGGCTTCCTGATTTATGCAGTGTCCTCCAAGCGAAAGTTTTTGCTGAACGTGAGGACTGCCGCTTACTTAAGCAAACCTTACACTCCTAAATACCATTACCATCCTCATTCACAGCTAGGCCGCTATCAAGGCTATGGTATCTGCCACTACATCCTCGAGGGTAGTATTGCAAAAAGAAACTCGCCTCGTTAGGTCATCGGTTAAGGATCTGTCTCCTTTGGGTTCCGAGTCACAGCAACACTGAGGGAAATGAGCGAGCTGATGAACTTGCGAGGCCATTCATGCTTCCCTAACAAAGGAGGTGAACGTCACAGGGTGCAATATTGCTAACGAGATAGAAACAATCCTACACTTCCTCTGTCCGGCTATAGGCAAGGCCAGAGAGCGCACCTTAGGTAAACCCTTTTTCGACAACCTAATAGAGTTAGCGGTGATTAGCATTGGGGATATTATCAGTTTCCTTAATGTACAGGGTGGATTTAAATAATCCTTACCCTTTTTTTTTCTCTTTTCCTACAAGTTAACGTCCTTTTTACATCCGATAGGTCACTTGAGTTGTGGTAATAAAACGGCGCTTCTAATTAAGTTTCTGCATGATTTGCTGACACAACCACTTCTACCTACCTATCTACCCACTTCGGGAATGCGAGCGCTACATTTGGCCCATTAAGTACTCATCCAACACCATCTCTTTTTCAGCACCCTAACTCTGTGTCGAAAACCCTTATGGATCTCAGTTGTAATTATGAGAAAGTAATTCATATGAGGTATCCACTAGTCTGTTGACGCCACCATTGATCCCACAGGGGGAATTTTTACCCCCACGTCGTCATTTTGAGGTACTCTTGTTAGACGAATATATGGCAATCAGGTAAGCAGGGGGTGATTCATCCGGTCCAACGCATGTGCACCGAAGTTCACTCGGGTGTGCTTGTGCTTGTCCGAGTGTAAGGCTGTTATCATTTCAGTGCACATACTAAAATGGTATATCTGTTTAACAATTTTCTTTCCTAGTTCTTATCAGTTGTAGGGTTTTTTGATTTTTATACTAGCTAGCCAGTAGCTACTTGAAACGTCAAATTTTAAATGTAAAACAAATACAGCTAGCTACGGCTCGCAATCGTCGCCCCACGCAAAAAGCAACCAATCAGGAATTGCTATGATCAACAATAACCCCTCTAATCTATACTGAAAGTGACCAAGTATTCTCCTAATATTCCGAATCCCTAAGTGCGCCACTTTGCCTTAAAAGTCCATAGAAGTAATCAGCCGCACAGTGCAGGAGAACTTGAATGATCTGGAACTGGAACGCTGTGAAAAATATTTTTTTCAAATGTGGCACGCACGCTCGTCGCTTCACATGGCTATCTGCAGACTCCTGGAAACAGGTTGATGAGGCTCAAGATTGCAGCTTGACGCACAGTACCACACGAAGAAGAAAGAAGTGTAATTGTGAACGAAAACACTATACAATTTTTTTAACATTTAAAATACATTTATTTTTCATTCGTTTTCGCTTTTCACTTATCAATTCAAATTCTCTGTGTTTTCCATTTTTTTAGTTTTATAATCTTAACTCGATTTTTTTTTATTTAATTTTGTTAGTTCTTCTTTTTTTTTTGTCATTATGTTTTATTCACCATGTTTTCATCTTATTAACTATAGACTTAATTTTCTTTTGTAAATTTTAATTATTATTGGGTTTCATAAAAATTATACATATACATAACTATAAAAACAACTTAAAAAAATTTCTTCTTTCACATTCTTTTATAATAATAGTTAATCTCTTATTTATATATATATTTTTTTTAGTTAACATGTGTTCTTATCTATTTTTGTTTCATATGAGAGAGTCATAAGTGTATGTATGTGTATTGTGTGTTTATGTGTGAAAAGACCTGTACAAAAAATGGAGGCATTTTTTTTATATATGTATATTATATATACAGGATCCTTTCATGCAACAATGTATGTTGTATAAGTAAATTACTTAATTCTAAATATTATTCCATAAACTATAATTATTATTTATTTTACAAATATAAGACAATTGATGTGAAAACATTCGCTTTTTTCTTATATGTTTTCTCTGGCACTACCTTAAAATATAATTTTGTAACAATAAAAACGGATTTTTTTTATTTAAAACTATCCATTTAGTTTTATTTTTATTTTTTTTAATTTATATATAAAAAATTAGGTGATATACGTTTTGTTTTTTTTTAATTTTTAGTTTATATTATTATTAAGGTTGTTTTTTTTACGAATCTTTAATGTATGTGTTTAATTAAAAAATTATTGTATGTTTTAGAAAGGAAATAAATAATTTAAACTACTTGTATTTTGTTGTCTGGTAAAATGTTTCGCTAAAGTATAGTGTGCTTTATGTTTGATGTCTTATAAACTATACATGATTTTTTTATTTGTTTTTAATGGAACTGTACTCATTATTTTTAAATATAAACAAATATATATTTTCGACATTTTCCTGATTGCACTATAACGTGCAAGGATTTATCTTCGTCGTGCTCTGTTTTAATATACATTTTAAAAATATTACCACTTGTATAGTGTGTGTGTATTGGGAAATTAAGAAATTATTAATATATTTGACTTATGGGTAGTCTAAGGTGGGATGTGAAGGGAATTAAATAGGGGAACGTATAATGTTGGACAAACGATTTCATTTTAGAATTAATAGGCTTGGGGCGGACAGACAGGGAATGATTGTGGATATGAAAACTACAGTTGTTATGTAAAAGAAAATTTAGTTCCGAAGGATAGTTTAAAGTAAGAGCGCACTTTTTTTCTCGCAAAATCAGGTTGTTGGATGTCTTGAAGGGTTGGACGCTTCAGATAGACGTAAATCTATCTCGAATTGCAAAAGCCAACAGCGGATTCACTCGGAATATGTATGTTATAGGGGATGAGAACAAGAACATGTTCTGCAGCTTTAAACTTATCTGACGTAGATCGAGCTTCCGAATTGCAGTAAAATCTTAGTAAGACATACCGCAATCACTAGATAAGTTGTGCCGTCCGTTGTAACCAATCTAGTGCATAATTTGTACTCGAATGGCTGGATGGCACCTAGATTTTCTATAAGAATCACATAGATTTTTTTTTCGAAGTGAAAGCAAGCAGGACATTCATTGGGAATATGAAAAGGTTTCGTCACTCTCGGCCACAGTTTATAGGCTGAATCTGTTGATGACAGTAGCGGATTATGGTATCCGAGATAGTTCTCGTCAAGGTTCGAGTTTGCTTTGATATGCTGCACAATGATGCAAATCTACGTGAATGGCTTAATCACTCAACACAAGGTATACTAAGAGACGTAAAAGTTAAACAGAATGATTTTCAACCTCCGAAGCGGACAGGAGCCTTAAGAAGAAGCAGCTTTATTCGAGTCAAGGAAGTCACCTTAGGTTGTTTCATTCTGAAAAATAACGCAATGATCTTACGCGACCTCTGTTGTCTGTGCATTTGCTATCAACCCCGTTAAATGTGACCTAAACTGTTCTATGTACCTACATGCACATAAGATACTGTAGCGAATACATTTACATTTAATTACAGTGCGGGATCAATGTAAAGTGTAGCACTACACACATACACATTTGACACAACAGCCCATGAAGGGCCTAAGCGTAGCTTCTCGCAACCGCTCGTGTTGTGTGTGTTATATTTTTTACACGAATGGAAACGACCTACAGTTTTGTGCCATATTTGAAGGGCAATTTTTATTTTGTTTTTGAGAAGTTTTCTCATGGTAACGGTACTCTCAGATGTTTGTCAAACGTTCGCGAGAGGTGGGACCATGAATCAAATTGTTGGTGTTTTCTGGGATTCGAACATGGAACCTCAGGCGCAGTGGTGCGACGCACTAACCATTGCGTCATGGCGCCCAGTGCAGCATTAGAGATGCAAATAAACAAGATCTCATAGGTTTACCCCGTGAAAGAAAGCTTTTCAGTATTTACGAGCGCTGAATAAACCAACTATTACTAGTTTTAAGTTGAACGAATACACGTTGGATAACAACTTACTTTTGGGCCGGATGGAATGCAGGAAACGTGTTTTCATATATGTATATTATATTTAAAAAAAATTTAACTAATCCTATCTTATTTTTTTCTAATAATTCCATTTTCATTTCTCCCTATAAACGCCCATATATGAATTAAAAAAATATATATAAATTTGCATTTAGATGGAACAAAAGGTTTTGAAAGAAAATTCCAGAACATATCCTTAGGTACCTGTTTGCTGCATTTGTTTTACTAAAAATATTTTTTTTTCTTTAAAGTTGTGTATGTTTTATGGAAGGCTTTACTTTTTACCTTAATGTTTCGACTTTTTTTTTACAAAACTCTGTTTTTTTAAGTTTATTTGTAACTTAGTTTTGTTTTCTAACACTTTTGCCATAATAACGCATGTTATTGTTATTCGATTTTTTTTTTTATTTAACTGCTAGTTTAATTTTCGCTACTGTCACAAATAATTTATTTTTGGTTTTATACTATATTGTCCAATTTTACAATTATATAATTGTAGTATAATTTCTTACTTACTAATCGTATTACTAATCATGTTGCTAGTCTTTTGTTTATTTTCTGTTTTTCTTATTTAATATTACTTAGTTATATATATTCTTAAGTAATAAGATTTCATAAAATTATAATAATAGGTATGTATGTCGCATTTTGAGTAATTTTTATTTGAAATGCTTTTTAAATTGAAATCAATAGTAAATGTTCTTTTTGTTGATCTTTATTTTTGTTGAGCCCCATTTAATTTTGATTTAAATTTAAAATAAAATAAAAATTAAGACACATATATATACAAAAAAAAAAAAATTACTCAAAATGCAAGAGTTTGATAGAATTTCTTATCTTAATTATTTTTTAAAGTCTTAATTATTATCGAGCTTCAATAATGATAAAAATGGTTTTAAATGGGTTCATCCGAGTTATGAATGGAAGATTTTTTTTTAATTTTGCTTTTCGGTTAGAGTAGAAAGGATTTTAATCTAGTTACAGGAGGCCGAAGCATCCCAAGGTTTACAAAATGTTTCCTTAATTTTACTTTATTTTAGTTGATATAGATGCGAACTTGATCATTGTACCTATATATACGCCATTTACGTGTCGTTTAGAAAAAAATGGAGTGTTTGAAGTGAAGCATAAGAAAGCATTCAAATGTTATAACTTCATTTTATTTTATTTTTTAATTAATGTTCGCAAATTATAAAAAAAAAGCACGTGAGATGTATAGATAAATAGGTGAGTGTGTATGGAATTATAGGAACGCTCTAAAAATATTTCGTATAAAAGCTTCAAACTACTGGTGAGTTAAGATCAAAAGGAAAGAAGATCGGTTGCTGACGAAGGTGGTGTAATGTATGTTACATAAAGACAGAAAATATTTGAGTGGCTTAAGCCTGCTGATGATCGTAATTTCAGGTTTGAGGTATATTTCGCACCTGATTAACTGATAATGTGTAAGTTGCTAAACCTGTCACGGGCCAAGCAGATAAGACCTTACACGCGCATCTCAATCAGAAAACTTCATAGCGGTATACCCAAGCTTCGGTGATGACTCAAGGGTATACCGAAGGTGAAAAGCTGAAGACGAAGGAAGCAGACAAGTAAGGGATGTCCATGAATTAGAGTTAAGATGAACTGGAAGTATGGTAGCTGGGTTCATGGTAGAAATGATAAGTAAGGATCCCATGTTGCCCACTGGGCTACACGAGATCAGTGCATTTAAAAAACTTCTCAAACCATTTTTGATCGATACACCTTTGGACAGAAAGAATATATACAATCTAATACGATAAACTACAAGAATACATAAGAAAATATTTAAAAATATTCCTTGGAGCAATATAAAAAAAAAATTCCGTTGAACTATTGGATGTACCCCACTTAAAGCGTTTAATTATTTGCAAGTATTTCCTTTCTAATTATTATGCATCTTATTTCAATAATGTCTACAAAGCATTCAAGATAAATATGCTTAAAAATACGACGTTGTAATAGAAAAACAGTATAAGAACTAATTATAAAACAAAACTTATTATATTTCGTATTTAAATTCTTTTTAATTCGTTCCATTCTTTAAAATAATGAAAAAAAAAAACTTTTAAATTTTACAACGTAAAAGAAAATGAATAAGCTATATATTTTTTGTGTTCATTTATAATCAGTCTTATTGCCGAACTTTAAATTAATTTTAAAAGAAGTAAAATGCTGAGTAAAAAATATAATTCCTTGTAATTTAAATGCATTTGTTGTTCACACCACTTCGGTTTGTTTTGTTTTGTTCTTCTTCTTTTTTAAATAAAATTATATAATATATATGTATATAATAGTTATTTTATTTTTTATATTTACAAATTCACATAATTTCATACAGAAAATCATTTCATATTTGTTCTTCTAAGTTCGCAGTTTTTTTTTTATTATTATTGTTATTTTATTTAGTATTTTATACTTTATTTATTATTTGGATGGAGATATGTCTATGCTACTATTTCTCTTTTTTTTATAATAATTTTAAATATTTCCAATGCATTTTTTTTCGGCTAACCATTGAGTTTATTAGTTAATTATATTTTTTACAACCATTTACTGTTTTTGATTTAATTCTTTGTCGGAACAAAACAAAAAAATTATTTTATTAATTTATTTCTTTATAACTATGTTATTGATGATTTTGTATTTAAAATGTTCGAGTTTTTAGTAAATATTGTTAATTAATTAATAGTTTAATTGTTGTTTATGAGAAATTTTAAACTTATTTGTATGGAGGTAAATACATTTATTTGCTGTGAATAGGAAAAATGTTTTTCTTCAGAAGTTTTGACTTAAGATTATGGGTTGGATATTTCTTTGACAATTAAACTCATAATCAAGCAGAGCCCGATTGATTATGAATTCATTGGCATTTTAATGAAAAAAGAAAAATCTTACGACGTAAATTTGAAAGGAAAAGATAGGAAAGAGCTATTGTTGATGTAGTAGTTTGAAATTAAGATGATATTAGGTTTCAGTACATGCTTACGCCATGGGTGGTATCCGAACTTGTTGGGGAGAATCCACGGTAGTTTTCATATTCAGTTCTGATTTCTAATATTTCGTTTGATTAATTTATATGATGTGCGATCGCGCCATAGAATTATTAAAAACTTGAAACGATGTTGTCGGTGATCGAAAAACCAGAAGGCGTAGAGTTTTCTAACAAGCCAGTGATTGTCCGTTAAGAATAGCAGTCTCTGATGTCATTCAATATCAATAATTAAATTTGTACTCCGGTTCCTATTCCCACAACTTTCTAACTCAACACTTTCATTATGCAGCTAGAAACGCTAGCCTCATCTGAGAGCACTTTGCCACGTAAATGTCGATGTTTCACTAAGTTCCGCTATTTTATACACATGTCGCTTACACGATTTTCTTTTAAACTGCTGAATATATAAGTACCTGATTATAATTACGAAATACTTAAATATGCCTGGTGTCGAAAGCCCATAGGTACCTACGGCCAAGTTCTACGCAACCATTCGCGTTCTGGGCGTCAGATTTTCCCGGGAATGGAAGGACTCAAATGAGAAGAGAACCTTTCAAGTAATTGTCAAATATTCGCGAAGAATATTACCGTACTAAGAATTCCTTTATCTGGGACACGAACCTTGAACGTCGCGCTCAGGAGTCAGAAACACTAATCATCGACTTACGAGTACATGCCCAAATTATTGCATATTTCTATAATTCCTAAGTGATGTCTCCTTCTTGCATAATTTCATGATTTGCATTGTCTTGTTGGGCATTGTTCTATGAAATAGAAGCTTTTCTATTCAACCCTCGACGGCCTTAAGCTTTAACTGCTAGATGAATCTTAACATAAGTTCACATCAAAAATACTGGGGAAATTATTACTTCCTAGATCCAAATCCAGCCTCGGTGTGGACAATAAATGAAGGAGTTAACCAATATACATATATTAGAGATCAAACAATTTTGGAAATGTTTAAATTTTCGTAATAAAAAGAAAACCTAGTTAAATTTTAAGTGTTAATCATAAAGTTAAAAAAGAACACACAACAATCTTCATCTGGTCACTTCTGAAGTGTAACATTCCGTAAACACAAGCTCATAGCATTAAAATTTCTCATAAATTCCCATGTTTTGAGCCACATTTTAGTCCAAAACATTTTATTGTGCGAATATATTAATGAATCCCATTGTTATATTAAATTTATTAATAATAAAGTAAATCACTGTTTCACTTTTTTATCACTTATTTTTATAAGTAAGTTAGTTTTTTTTTTCTTAAAAATATAATATTATTTTTTTTAATGAAAATATTAATTCCATTTAACTTATGTGACTAAAAAATATATTATATATAATTTTTATTTTAAATTTAAATTCTTATGTAGTGTTTTGATGAGTTTTTGATGGTATTCATTTTGAAGCCCTTTTTGGCACTGAAATTCACAGTAGTATTCAATTTAAGGGTTTGTTTTTTATTTTTTTAAAACTTCCTTATGTAGGATTATTATTTTTATTCTCAAATCGAATACATATTTTAAAAATTTTTAAGAAATAAAAATTTGAAACTGATATACATTTATATTTGTTTAGAAAAAATTTCTTATATACACATTTATTTACATTAAAAATGTTAAAAAAGAGAATATTATAGAAATTCATAAGGTACCTGTTTGGTATTATTTTTATTTTCTATTTCAATTTAGTTTTAATTTTGTATTTCTATTTTTTTTTTTGTATTAGGAATCTTTGGTTTTCATTTTCATAGGTTGAGTGTTTTCTGTGAGAATTTCGATTTAATTGGTTGCAGAGTTCTTTTCGCTGTAAATTTTGAAGTAAAATAAAAAAGAAATAAAAAATGATATTAAACTGCCTAAATGTTTCACGTTTCTTTTTTTTTGTACAAAAATACGTATATTAATTTTGCAAATATTATCCGAAATACATTGTTTGTATAATTTTGTTTTCACATAATTATTTTTTTTTTTAATTTTTCTTTAGTAAACAACCGTGCATTTTCAAAATTTCTCATTTATATTATACAGGGGTTTGTTTTTTTTAGGTTTTGTTTTGTTTTGTTTTTTTTTTTTATATAGAGAAAGATAATTTTTCTTAAGAATTTCTTAAATTCGAAAACTTAATTCTAATATTTCTAATTTGTATCATTTGTTTTGTAGAAATTAAGACCAAAATAAACTTTTCAATTAAAAAAAAGAAATAAAAAAAGTCATTGAATTTATGTTATAGTAGAAAGTTGTATGGTATTTTTTGTCGATGGTGATGCCATTGGCGATGGTGTAGCTACAAAAAGACTAGATGAAGCTGTTTCTGTTGTAAGGCTACGTTCTTCATAAACTCGTTCCTGAAAGAGAGTTGTAAATATTCTATGTGTTAGTAGTTGAATTTTTAAAAGCATTTTTCTGCAAAAATTGTATTTAATAACTAGTATAAAAAGAGAGATAGGGAAGATTAAGAACCCGACGACCCGGGTCTCCTTTCTTCTTTTTCTTACGTATTGGTTAGATAAACTTAGATTTTATTAGTTTCTCCAAATACCCCAGCGGACTATAATGGAAGCGTTTTTATGTAAAGACTAATTTATTGACTGAGCCTCGAACTTGCTGAAATATTTTAAGAAGTTAAGATCAAAACTGCATTACCGCTGCACCAAAGTTAATAGATCAATGAAGCTCCTAACAATATGAATGAAAAATGTCTAAAAAATAATCACTGTAAGACAAAATAAGAAACGACAATTTATTAAAAAAAAATATTTGGCGCAACAGCTCTTTAAAGTGCCAGGGCCTAGCTTCTCGCAACCACTCATGTTGTGTGCGTTATATTTTTCACACGAATGGAAGGGACCTACAGTTTAATGCCGACTCCGAACGGCGATCTGAGAAGCTATTTCGTGACAACAATACTCTCGGAATTTTTGTCAGACTCTCGTGAAAGGTGCGACCGTGAAAAAAACTTTTTGGTGTTTTCTGGGATTCGAACTTGGAACCTCATGCGTCGTGATCCAACACACTAACCACTTACGCCACGGCGCCCACAATTTATTCGGATAAGTGTTAATTTCCAAAGACATAGTCCGGAACTGCTGATCGACAGGGAACTAGATACTGGTAAGACAGTTACCTGTGGTTAAGTAGGGTAGGTTTTTTTTTATAATTTGCGCGCTCTCAAAGAGTTATGAATACCTTTAACATGTGTACACACAGCACGGGCATTGAAGAGGATAGAAGGAGAGAGAGTGAAAGATTTGGTGTAGTGGTTTGAAGCTTAGTTATTTATGCTTTAAAGAAATTCCGGGTGTGGCGTCCAGATAACTGGGGAGAATCTTTGTTATTTTATGTACATATTTGCTTCTGATTCACAGTATTTTTTTCCCCGATAACCAATGTCATAGGCAAATCATCATCAAGAGAGATAACAATTTTTCCAGCCATAGGTCCAAGCTACTGCCAGTGTTACGCCTTCGCAGTAGTGTTCACACAAGCTTTCGCAATTGATCGGACTAACTTTATATATTTCATGAGAAATAAATAAATGCTAAAAATGATTCTTCGATACTATTTGGATACTCAGAGCACTAGAGTTATCAGAAAATAAAAAGGTAATAAACTGACTGAAAACTGACAGTCTATCCACACTCGAAGCCATTAAAAACATTAAAAACAGATCCCCAATAATCGTAACCATCGAAGATAAGCTGATTGCGAGCTACAATAAAACCAGACTTATGTGGATTCTAGGACACGTTGGTATAAAAGGAAACGAGGCAGCGAACAAGGTCGCGAAATCGGCGACAGAGGAACCGTTAATACACAATCTATACCCAATCCAATAAGGATATAAAAAGAATAATTATTTGGTATTGGAAGGACAAAAGGAAAGAAGGGCAGAAGCAGTACACCCACCATTACGCTGCAATATATCTGAACACAGAAAAGGCTATCTACCCATTCAATATTTCAAAAATAGAATAAAATTATTCTTGCGACTTCGCTTAGCACATACAAATCTCACACACAGCCACCTCATGCCGAAAAGTGAGCCACCCCCGTGCCATCTTTGTAGCACCAACGAAACAATGACCCTTAAACATATTATCTATGATTGTAATCAAATTAAGATTATTTTAAAACATAGAGTTACAAATAAATCTTTATTAGAATTACTTAAAATTCAATCAGAAAAAAATATTAATGATGTCTACCAACTACTTAACAAATTAAATATTGCAAATAATATATTATATAAGATTCCTAGTCCTTAACAGTAAACAAGCCGAAAGCCCTGGTAGCTAGTGCTTACTGCATTGTTATTTTAATTTAATTACATGTTAATAAAGTTATAACTAAACAAATAAATAAATAAATAAGTGCTTTCTGACATCAGGTTTTGAACCATGCACTGTTAGCGTGGCAATTGACGATGTTACCAGTACACCATTGCCACCCCCAATGCATACCCCAGACCCCAAGAAGGTCTCTTGCGTTAATATTGTAATATTCTTTTCCATTCTGGGGTTCGTACAAATAAAACCGTCTTTTGTGTATTTCGTCTGTTTATTAACAATTACCAACTTTACTTTAACACGATACTCAAATCACTTTATTCTTTATTCATTTCAAATTAAACTTCCAATTGACTTTCAATCACAATGTCGCTTATTTTCATCACTGCCTGGATCTGTCGTTTTGATCGTTGCATTCACCTTTTTCAACTGTATCGACTGTGGTTGTGGAGGGTGTATTTATACTAAATACAAAAATTTCTAGAACATGCTAGATGGCATTGGGGATGAATTGATGACTGCGGCGAAGGTGAAATATGGAGTGGATCGATTGTCACGCCAGCAGGTTTGGCGAATAGGTGGCGTTGCTTACAGTTAGTTTGTGGCGCATGCGATCGAGTTGCGCACACTCTAGAAGCGGGCCAAATCAAACTCCTCCGTGATCTCCGTTTCCGTAGTAAGTGGAACAACTAAAACGGAGCTGAACTAAACCATTCCTGCGAACTAACTGCACACGTCCGCAGTTGTGAAATAGTTTCGACTCTCGTTCAGCTCAACACAACTGACTTCGACTTTTGTTCGTCTCAAGAGCAACCATCTCGTCATCCAATCATTCTTCGATCATCGTTCACCGCCATCGGACGGACTCGTTGAATCATCCTAAATCTTTTGTCATTTGTCTTTCCCCTATGAACTTTTTATAATAAAGTAATTGTATTTTTGGTAGTGGCATTTGTCTCTTTGGATTGTTCCCGCGACAAACGAACCTCAACAATTGGCGACCCATCGCTCGCTATATTGGGCCACCCCAACGTGAGTACGTCGACGCCACATACTGGTCACCCGACCGTCGCCACATTCTGGTTCCTCCAACGCGGACACGACCGTCGCCGACATCCACGCGACATCTAAGTCCCCACAAGTTTGTAGCGGGTCGACGGCACTCTGTTCGCCGTTTTGCTATCAAATTAAGTAATGCCAGTGCACACACAATTTGGAAAATTTCAAACTTTAATTTATTTTCAAAAAAATTAGGAAAACAAAGAAATTTTTAATTTTAAAATCACGAGTTGCTTCGATGTGATTCTTGATACGACTAATTTGAAAAATTAATTTTCCGCTCTACATCGAATTTCGTGGACTGCTGAGTTCTGTGAAACGTCACAGTACTCCCCCTCGAGTAATGCAATTGCAATTATGGCTTTACGGAGCGAAGGTGAGGTGGGTGGCGTTTGTTGACGTGCTGAGAGCATGTTTGAGGTGTGCTGGGCCATGTGGATGCATGTTGGAGGCGCCCTGGACTACGTTGAGTCGTGTTGGTCCGCGTAAGCCGTGTTGAGAATTTTGAAGGCATGCTGAGCCGCATTGGTCGCGTTAGCCGTGTTTAGCACGTTGGAGGTGCGCTGGGTCGCGTTGAATCATGTTGGGCAGCGTTGGTTGTGTTGAGCGGGATCACGCTGGGTCTGGTTGGCCATGCTGGGAGCGAAAGCATGCGAGACCTGGCCGGTCGTGCTGAAGCGTGCGGTCTTAGTCGGGCGTACTGGAGCGTGCTGGGCCTCGTTGGCTGGGCTGGAAACGGAAGCGTGCTGGACCTCGTTGGCCGCGATAAAGCGTGGGCCATGCTGGAGCGTGTTGGGCCTAGTTGGCCGTGCTGTAGCATGTTGAGCCCTCCTGAAGCGTGACCGTGTTGCCTTCGTTGGACGGGCTGGAAACGGCAGCGTGCTGAGCCTCGCTGACCGTGCTGGAGCATGCTGGGCCTCGTTGGCTGTGCTGGGGGTGGACGCGTGCTGGACCTCGTTAGCCGCGCTAGAGCGTGGGCCATGCTGGACCGTGTTGGGTCTAGTTGGCCGTGCTGTAGCATGTTGAGCCCTGCTGAAGCGTGAGCGCGCTTGACTTCGTTGGATGGGCAGGAGCTGAAGCGCGCTGTGCCATGCTGGAGCGTGTTGGGCCTAGTTGGTCGTGCTGCAGCATGTTGAGCCCTGCTAAAGCGTGAGCGTGCTTGGCCTCGTTGGCCATGCTGGCTCGACAAGCGTCGGCTCCAGCCGTGTTCCATCCAGCGGTTGTTGGCCCTGCAGGTGTCGGTCCAGACGTGATCGGCTCAGCGGTTGCTGCCCCTGCGGGCGTCGATCCACCCGTCGTCGGCTCAGCGGTTGCTGATCCTGCAGGCGTCGGTCTAACCTCAGTCCGTTCATGGTCCGTTCAGTGGTTGCTGACTCCACAGGAGTTGGTCCAGCCGTGGTTGCTGGTTCTGCAGGTGTTGATGTTGCTCCGGTCAGTCCCTTCAGCAGTTGCTGGTGCAGCAGCGATTCATCAAAGCCCCAAAAATTCGTTTGTGCACTGGCATCACGTCGGGGTCACCAAAATGTAGCAGGTCGACGGCGCTCTGCGGTGTGATGAATTCTCGTAAGCTTTCTGGTAGAACCGCTTCCCTTAGATTTTCGATGTCGACTGAGTCTTCTGGGAGGCGAATTCCAAGAGCTTTCTTGTATCATCAAACCGGTTGGTTTCAATTTCCATTGTCGACTATTTTTAATTTTGAAAATTTTGACTTTTTGAAATTAAAAAAAATAAAAGATTGCGCGATGTGATTAAAAATGACTCGAGCAGGTTCCACACCTACGGGTGTTATATCAAAGTAAACTAAGCACTAACTTACAACATCTCAAGCTGAATAACGATACAATTGAGCTAAGCAATAAACTTAAGCAATAAAGTCAAAAAATCAGCTGCAGAGTCATGCCAAAGTTTCCGACAATTTAAACCAAAAAATAAATGGTACGATATGTGGTGTGAATGTGCCAGGAACAAAGCATACAAGTTGCTTAATATGTTGCGGAGAACAAACAATCGAAACAAAGACCAAGGAAAATATCCCCAAATACCCGCTTCTGAATTCAGAACCTACTATAGGTCACTCCTAAGCGCACACGAAATGACAAATGCCTACCTTTATGCATATAACTTATGCACATGAAGATCGTGAACAAATAAGACTATATCAATAAAAGGAATTAAGAGTATTCTTAAAAAAGTTAATTCGAACAAAGCGCCATGGGAAGACCACATTACCTACGAGTTTTTTTTTATAAATGCCACGAATGATTACGCCGAACAACTTACGCCATTCTACTACAGAGCAGAATAGATGAAGCATTCAAAAAAACAATCATTTTTCCCATTGATTATGATGGGAACCCTTAATGAGAGGCTTTATGCATGGGTGGAACAAAAGAAAGTGTATACTTTTTTCGTTGATCCTAAAGCCGCTTTTGATAAAATCTCTTGGAAACTGTTCATCTAAAAGCTACATGCAATCGGATAGTCAACGAAATTTGTATACTTTATGGAACGCATATACTCCAAAAAACAATCCGCAGTCTGGATTGGAAAAGAACTGTTTGACTATTTTGCCACCGCTGCTTGTAAGTTAACGTCTTCTTCCTATTTCTGCGAGGTTATGATCCGAAAACAAGGATCATAACCCTCCCACTTCACCGCATTTCTACTGATCCGCCTGTGGGGTTCGCCTATTTGACCTCAGAAAATATCGTCAGGCCTGCTGATTTTGGATCACTCGGTTACTGAGGCCAATGAAGGTGTCGTCGCATTTGTCTGATCCAGGCATTTATAGGCCAGCCATTTTTACAGGGTTCAAATGATCTATCCTTTGAACGTGGCAATACCAGCTGAGTCGGTCACGCTCTATCTTTTGTACGATGGTTTCCTTGACGTGAAGCCTTCCACGGATCTTCGAACTTCTTATTCGATCAAGCTTTGCCACTCCTGCTGTCATGCGAAGCATGTTCATCTCAGCTGCCGTTAATTTAGTCTCATACTTTTTGTACATCGTCCAACATTGTGAACCGTATGTGAGCGCTGGATGCACAACTGCGGTGTAGAGCCTTTCCTTCAACTTAGGGGACATTTTTCTGTCACAGAAGATAGCGGAATTTTCCCGCCACTTCATCCACTCTACCCGATTACGCGATGATTGACGTCGTCATCACAGGTTGCTTTGCTATTGATCATAGATCTCAGATATTTGAACTTTTCGCACTTGGGAAGCACTGTTCCATTCAAATAAATGTCTGGAATAGGCCTGAGTGGATCAGAGAATGGCAATGCGATACCCAATTTCCTCCAAAACGTCCATACATATGTCAAGTGCTCGTTACAGGGACGTAGGATCCACCGTCAGCAAAGAATAACTGATGTACCTTGGGGTCCATCACTTTACATTCAAGCAGATAATCAAGGACTGTAATAAAGAGCAAAGGTCTTAAAACGCTTCCCTGGTGCACCCCGACTTTGATTGGGAACTCTTCGGTTACTCCAGCGGGGGATCTTACTCTTGTCTTTGCTCTTTCGTACATGTCCATGATCATCTGTACTTAGGTTTCTGGAACCCCTCGATGTCTTAGCGCCACCCATATCAGATCTCGTGGTTGTCTGTCGAATGTCTTTTCAAAGTCAACCAATACATTATGCAAACCCTTTAAGAAATCACGATGTTTTTCCATTGTGATCCTTATACTTTGGATTGCATCTGTGGTTTATTTACCCGAGACACACCCACACTGATCTTCATATAGCAGTATTATTTTTCGCAGTCGGCCACCTCATACCCGCTCAACGATCTTCATGGTGTGTAACATCAGTTTGATCGAACGGTATTTATCACAGTTTCGCGTATCACCCTTCTCTTTGTATACAGGGAGAAGGTCACTTTCCGTCTACTGATTCCGTCTATTGATGAGCCATCAGCACCCAATGTCTCCCATCTTTTTCCAGAACTCAGAGGGCATCTCGTCTGGCCCAACCGCTTTTCGTTTTTTGGAATATTTGACCGCCTCACTAACTTGTACGACTGTAATGTCGGGTATTTCTTCACAGTTAGGGGTGGCTCTTGGAAAGTATACCCGGGGAAACTGTTCATTTAAAAGTTCTTCACAATACTGCCGCCACCTCTGCAGAATTTTGTCGTCATCCACAAGAAGCTGGTGATGAGCATCCTTGATAAACTTTGGCGAACGAATCTCCTATTTTCTTCTTCTTTGGGCGGCTATTTTGAGGATGGTTGCGCTCTTGTTCATATTTTGTCTTCGCAGCTCCTGGATAGCCTGGTTTGTATCAGCAACCGGGGAAGATATTTTCTCCAGCTACCGATACAGGCCCTCCGTACTCTCTGCTTGAAGCTGGGCTTCTTCTTCGCTTTTTTCTTGCAACATCTGTATTCCACTTCGAGGTGAGCTTTTTCGTCTCTGTTATTAGAGAGGCGCTATGACCAATCTTTGAAAGCCGCTTTCTTCTCATTTATCACCTTCTTAGCTTCATCACTCCGCCACCATGTTTCTTTGGCGTGTTGATGGTGGCCTTTTGAAGCTCCTAGCAATGATTTGGCCTTTTTTAAGCAAGTTCGCTGTAGGGAATGCCACATTTTGTGCTTTGTACTCTTCATCCTCAGCTCCGTTGATGGTATGAGAGAGGTAATTTTTCATCACGAAAACAAAAGCCTCGTCTTTTTATTTGTCCAGATTGTACCACTGTGGGCGCCGTGGCGTAAGTGGTTAGTGTGTCGGATCACTACGCATGCGGTTCTAAGTTCGAATCCCAGAAAATATAACGCACACAACATGAGTGGTTGCGAGAAGCTAGGCCCTGGCACTTTAAAGAGCTGTTGCGCCAAATATTAGTATTTTTGTATTTTTTGTACCACTGATTTTCTCAGGGACCTTTTTTGCTTGCTTTTCTTTGGTGTTTTCATAAAAATTTCTGTTAGCAAGAGACGGTGTTGCTGAGCGATCGCCTCTCCCAGGATCACTTTGCAATCTTTTACCCGAGGCTTCATGAAACTGGCTACCAAATGGTAGTCAATCAGGGTTTCATCTCCATCACTGCTGTAAGTAATCAGGTGTCGGCTTTGTTTAATGAACATGGTATTTAACACGATAAGACCGTGTGGTTTGCACATGTTTAGGATGTCTTTACCAGGAAGATTCCTGGTGCTGTATCTCAGTCCTCCATGTTAGTCTTCAATTGCTATAATTGGTAGGCGCATCTGCATACCCTCGATTTAAATATTCCATGTATATCTGCGATTTCGTAATATTGTCCAGCGTCCACTATCACCAGTCCAGTGTAAGACAGTGAGTAATTGCTGCCTTGGAGTTAATGCAAATTTTGAAACTGGGAAACCTTTTAGTTTATACGTCAACTTTTCTTCTGACATTTAGAGCAATTGCATCCTTATTACTACTATCACCTTCATCGCAAAGATATTTTTCGATCACTTTTCCATGCAAAACAAAATTTGTAGCAAGAATTACAGACGTTCTTCCAATTTTTATAAATGGCGCAAAACTTCTGATTACAATTTCTTTAGTGAAACAAAAACATACAAAAAACTTGAAATTTCACAAATACTATATGAATTATTTTCGGTAAAGCAAAACGTGAAATGTTTTCAAAAATTTGTAGTCGTAAAATACAACTTAAACTTTGTCAACACAAAAATTTGGTGAAATAAGTTAAATCGATTTTTTTACAAATTCTGTGAAAAAGTACTTGCAAATCATAATTCATCGCATAACCTGTATCATGATATTCGAATCAAGTTTCACGAATGCCCACACCCCATCAAAAAAACCAGTAGCAACGCAGATGACCAATGTTGGACTTATATTAAAGTCGTTAATACGCATAAGTATCTTGGTATAATCGTCGATCATAACCTTAAGTGGCAGGCGCATATTGAACAATCGCAGCGAAAACTTCGTAATACATCATATATACTACACCATATAAGTAACTCCAGTAACTATGACGTATTAAGACAGACATATCTCGCGCTATGTGAGTTGTACATCTGCCACGGCATTACCGCATGGGGCACATCAGTATTCTGCAGGCAATTGCAAGATAGCCAAAGATGCCTACTGAACATCCTAGCAAAAAAGAAGAACATCTGCAGCTACAACGGCTACGGAACACTTAAACCTGAAACATTTGTGCAGCAACGCATGTGAAGCAGACATCCAGTAAATTGTTGACATTTCATCGCATTAGTTTGTTGTCATTCTCACTTACATGAAATGTTAAAATTAGAAATAGAGACGTCTTGCAGTAATGCATAGTCGTGCAGCAAACATATATCTTCTCTTACATATAACATATATAGCCATGTTCTTTAATTTGGCTGCACGGATTTTGCTGCACATCTGTTTTAGGCTTTAGCCCATAACCTGAAGTTCTCAACATCGAAGGCATATTTAAATCGAGTCTGGTCAACAAGTTTTACGACGATGGCCGCTACAGAATCCCGATCAATGACCACCACAACACACGACAGAGATCAGATTCAAAATAAATAAATTCTATAATAATTACGGCAGATACAAATTGTCAACTATGCTACCTATACTTTAAAATTTAATGAACTTCCTATTGACATGGTAAAAATTTGTAAACATTTCATTAAAAGGAGGAATTCGTATTTTGAAGTAACATAAATAATAAAATAAAAAGGTACATTTAACCAGATATCTGACAGCAAATGTGATATCGGGAAAGGACAAATTCATAGTTAAAGTGGTCGTTCACCAAGGATCAGAACTAAGCCCATTGCTGTTTATTTTGATATTCGCCTTCCACATGAATGATATCCATTGTGAATCCCCATGGACGTGTTTATACGCAGGTGATACTAGCATAGCCTCTTTATACGCAGACTTGACGACTCTCAGAGACACTAGCATAACTACAAGTAAAAATTAACACTTGGGCAGAGAAACTAGAAGACCATGGCCTGGGAATAACAAGAACCAAAACTCAATACATATACCTTCCCTTCCCAAACCCATACTTATTCAAGAATCACCAATATTGATAGCATATCGTAGATGCTTTCAAATACTTGGGATTCCTAAATGCAAACGGAATGATAGACGACGATGTGGGAAACCGCATAAACTCAGCTTGGCTGAAATAGCTTCCTGTGACGGGGGGATGTTGTGCCATAAAAAGTGCCCTCCAAAACCTAAGGGTAAAATCTTTGAACCAACAGTCAGAACAACTTTCATATATGGAAACAAAAGCGCAAGAGCAAAAACTTTATATCGCAGAAAGGAGGATGTTGCATTGCGCAGCAGGTGTGACAAGGAGGGATAAAATCTAAACCGAATACCCGAAGGACACCTTGCAAACATTTGTAAACAACTAACCGGAAAAGGCTCAGATGGTACGGACATATCATGAACAGAGACGAGCAGCAGATGGTAAGCAAAATGCTCAGGCCCTACAATGAAGCTCGAAACACCAACGATAATTTCGCTGGGCACCTACAATCAAGACATGAAAGCAACAAGACTGAATGAGACGACAACCCCATGCAGATGGACTGTATCTCATGGCCAACCGCAAGTAATTGGAAAAATAGTGAAGGAAAGGATAGCGACGTAGTTGCTGCCGCTGATATGATTACTGACACCATCCTCTTAGGTATGAATGACTATATAACAGAATAAAGAGCATCAAACCTGGTCGTGGGTTGACCATAGCTGCAAAGAGGTAGGTTGAAAGAAGTAATTTTCCGGTCTTATAAAGCCAACAAATCTGAGGAAAACCGAAAAAAGTTAAAGCAAGCCAGAAAAGACTGCAACGTCCACATTCGACGTGTAAAATTCTTATATGACCAACAAATTCTAAAATGTCCTACACTCCCAAAGGTAGTGCAAATTATTGGTCATTCATCAAAAGTACCTATATTAAATATTCTGCCCCGACTTCCATCCCAACGCTCATTTACAGTGAAATTCCAGCTGCCAGCTCCTTAGACAAGGCTTATCTACTTGCTGTTCACTTTGCAGTGAACTCCACCCTGCCAGATAATGCTTTGTCCACACCGGGACTCGAGAGCGTCAAATTTTCGATGGGACAAGTCCGCTTACCCCATTTGGAGGATTCTTGGCGGCAGCAGATGAGAGAGGGGGGGAAGAGTGTCCTCTCACTAGAGCACTTCTTCCTGTTCCAGGCGGCAGCAGACGAATTCCCTAGACGGAGTCAACGGCGGTGTCTATAGTTCCAGTTAGGTTGAACTTAGTGAATACCTTGCGCGAGCTGCTTCGACGTATTCGGATCACAGGTCGGTAAGGAATTTCCAGTGTTGGTCAGGACATTGGAATAGAGATGGTGGCGGAGGAGCCCTAAACTGGCCAACGGCAGCGCTCATACTCCCGTAGTGAAATACTGGCACCGGTGTACCCGGCCCCTCGTCCTAAGGGAATAATTAAGGAACTGGCCCTCCAGGTTGGGGGTTGTGCCGTCGGGGTAACTTCCCTACCACGTAAAAAATCTATGGTTTCGAAACAACCAAAAGCCTTAGATTAGGATGACTCAACTAATGACGACCCAAGCAAAGGAAATAAGGACAACGACCTTCGGATTTGTACGTGGAATGTTCTGTCCCTTTACAGACCACGTGCAGCCGAACAACTAGCAGAGGCCCTAGACTGCTATAAAGTAGATATTACCGCCATCCAGGAAGTGCGATGGGATGGGCCGGGCAAAAAGAGGATGAAAAACTGTGACATCTACTACGGTGATTGCTACAGAGGCAACAGGCAACGCTTATTCGGATGCGGATTTGTCATACGCGACAGATTTAGGCAAGAAGTCCTAAGCTTCCGACACGTGAGCGAGCGTATTATGACTATCCGGATGAAGGATAAATTCGCTAACATAATCCTAATATGTGTTCATGCCCCCACGGAAGAAAAGGACCCTGCCACCAAAGAGTGTTTCTACGAGCTCCTCGACAATACATATGAGCAATGTCCTAAATACGAAGTTAAAACGTATTGGGCGGTTTTAACGGCAAAATAGAAAAAGACGACGTCTTTGGTAGGGCAGTCGGTAAGCATAGCCTGCACGACACCACGTCTGATAACGGACTAAGGCTAATTGATTTCGCTGTGGAGCGAAATGTCACGATAGCAAGCACATGGTTTTCTCATCTCGATATTCATAAGCAGACATGGCGGTCCAATGATCATGTAACGATCAACCAAATTGATCATATTGCGATCTCGCGCGTTTGAGAATATCGAGAGTTTATACTCCAGGAACAATGTACGGAAGTTTTACCAAAAGGTAAAAAGAACGTGTCAAAGAAGTAATACCCGTACAGAAACCTGTAGAGATGAAAATGGAAACCTCGTAGTAGAATCACAGTCGGTGCTGAGAATATGGAAAAACTACTTCTGCAGACTGTATAACGGCGACGAAGACCAACATCCCGCTGTCAGGCAGAATGAACCATTCAACATAGACGATGATAGTCAAAATTTCCGTCCCCCTGACCAAAACGAAGTGAGGATAGCAATATCCAAGCTAAAATCCAACAAGGCTGCTGGACCTGACGGCTTACCGGCCGAACTCATCAAGGCAGCAGGGGATGAATTGGTAGAGTGCATACACCAACTCATTTCTAATATTTGGTCAGACGAGTGTATGCCTGATGAATGGAATCTCAGCATCGTTTGCCCCATCCACAAGAAAGGAGACCCCCTCAATTGCGCCAACTATAGAGGCATTAGTCTCCTCAACATCGCATACAAGATCTTTTCTGCGATATTGTCTGAACGCCTGAAACCTTTTATGAACCGCCTGATTGGACCCTATCAGTGCAGTTTCAGGCCAGGAAAGTCCACCATTAATCAAATCAACACACTTCGGCAGATCCTGGAGAAAACCCAAGAATTCCAAATCGATACTCACCACCTCTTTATCGATTTCAAGGCCATCTATGACAGCATCTATAGAGAAGAGCTCTATAGAGCCATGTCTAGTTTTGACATCCCTGCCAAGCTTGTCCGTCTGTGCAGGCTTACGATGGAGAACGCTCGCTGCTCCATCAAGGTCGGAAATGACCTCACCAAGACCTTTGATGTCAGAAAAGGTTTTAGACAAGGTGACGCGCTGTCATGTGACTTCTTTAACATTGTACTTGAACGGATTGTGCGGAACTCACAAGCCAACACCGGAGGCACAATCTATTACAAGTCTGCACAACTGCTTGCATACGCCGACGATATAGACATTATCGGAAGAACTCCGACTGCAGGACTCTCTGTCACCGGTGCGTTTGCAAGCATTAAGGCGGAAGCGGCCAAAATGGGTTTAGCGATAAACGACGGCAAAACTAAGTATATGCTGTCAACAAGAAGGGAAAACCAACACCAACGAATTGGACAAAGCGTCACAGTCGGCAGCTATAACTTCGAGGTAGTAAGGGACTTTGTCTACCTTGGCTCTGCTATAAATTCCACAAACAAGATCAGCACAGAAATCAATCGAAGAATAACTCTTGCCAATCGCTGTTTTTTGGGCTTATGAGGCAATTCAATAGTAACGCCCTATCTCGAACTACTAAGGAGACTCTATATAAGATCTTGATCATCCCAGTCCTGCTTTACGGCGCTGAAACATGGGCATTATTAAAAGATGATGAAGATATCCTTGGTCGCTTCAAGAGAAAAATTCTTCGTAAGATTTTCGGTCCCATTTGCGTTGACGGGTTTTGGAGGAGAAGATTCAATCAGGAACTATACGAGCTGTACAGCGGCATCGACCTAGTCAAAAAACTGCGTATTGGACGTCTGAGATGGCTAGGACATGTAGAGCGAATGGACACCAACGCTCCGGCCTGCAGAGTCTTCGAATCTAACCCCGAGGGACGACGCAGTAGAGGGAATTATCGCCGTAGGTGGCGCGCACAAGTTCAAGGGGACCTCGACTAACTTGGAGTGCACAACTGGAGGCAATTAGCTAAAGACCGAGGTAAATGGAGAGGCTTGTTGATTGAGGCCCAAGTTCATCCCGAACTGTAGCGCCACCTAAGAAAGTAAGTAAGTCCACTTTCGCACTCGTATAGTTGCAGGAGTACTCGAAGATCTCAAAATATACAAATCCGCTAGTCCAGATGGTATTTCCCCATAGTTCTGAAGAGGTGTTCTTCCACGCTGGCAAAACCTCAGCGCAAGCTTTTTTGTATATCTCACTCTTTTGACCTCTTTACGAGGAGATAGAAAAGAGCATTTGTTCAGCCCGTCCCTAAAACGACGAATTTTCCTACCCGTCTAATTACCGACCCATTGAACTTACATCTCTTCTTTCCAAGGTTATGGAAACGCTGATTAATCGTTAGCTTATGAAATACCTTGATTCACGTAAACTGCTCAATGACCGGCAGTATAGATTTCATAGCAACGGGTCCACTGGTGATCTCACCGAGAAGTGGAGACAATCTCTCCATAACTATGGAGAAAGTAAGATTACTGCGCTTGATATTTCTAAGGCATTTGAAAGAGTTTGGCAACCAGCTCTTTTGCCGAAAATGCGTGCACTTGATATGGATGAGCCTCTTCTTCAATAGATTAGAAATTACTTTTAGGGTCGTTCAATACAAGTTGTCCTTGATGGCTTTAAGTCCGAAATTCACCATATATATGGTGATGTTCCTCAAGGCTCTGTTTTGTCTCCGATTCTCTTCCTCATTTTTGTAAATGACCCCTAGTCTGCAACTTCCAGTCCAATCCATTCCTTCGCTTATGACAGTACCCTCCGTTTTTCATATTCGTTCTCTAACTCACGTTACTGCTTTTCGCCCGTGGAAGAGGAACGACAATGTATGTTAAACATATTAAATTCTGACCTTGACAGCATAATCAGATGGGTTTCAACCAATAGAGTGGATTTTAATGCATCCAAAACACAATGATATCTTCTGTCTCTAAAATGCAACCAAGACCCTTACCCATTATCCATGAATGTTACTTATGTATATCGCTAAGTCTGAAAGACTTGCCATTCCCGCTATGTGCAACAATCACCGTCTTCAATGGAATGGTCGCCAAAAGTGCTGTAAAACGTCTAAGATTCCTTAAGCGTTGCAAGAAGTATTTTACCCGGTCTGATCTGGCCTCAATCTATTAAGCATTCATCCGCCCACATCTTGTCTGGCGCACCCAAAACAGTTCTGCACATTCTAGATAAGGTACAGAATTGCGAGCTATAATTTATAGGTATTTTTTTTTGTTTTTACAGATATGTGGCTACGCCCAAATGGCGTGTAGGCACTGCGACCAGAAAGATCTATTGTACCAAAAACAAACTTATAGGTAATAGAGACATTGTGAACTCCATTGTTTTATATGAACATTGTAGAAATGTCTCGTGTATTTCTCTATTTTATCGTTTTTCTTTTTTATAAAAAAAAAATGCTCCCCTTCAAAATTTCACCCGAAATACGCATCATGCTTTGAATGCACATCAGTTCATCCTCAAGCCCAACTTCTGATATACTGTCAGATAAAGGGATTCGTTCATAAGTCGAACAACACGTTTGGGGAGAAATTTACCAGGTATTTCTACATCATTATAACCTTCAAACATTTAAAGCCAATGCAAACCGACATCTCCTCTGTTCCTCTCCCCCCATTTTCCATCTGCCCATGCCCTGAGCAAAGGTATTATTAACTAAGGGTATTAATAACCCCTTTGGCGCGCGCAAATTCTAAAAAAAAGAAGATGATCATCATTTAGTTATCTGTTAGGCACAGTGGTCGACAAGTAATGATTTTGGGCTGATTTGCTGATACTGAGTTGGGTGATATCACGAAAATCTGTGGAAAACATACAACACAATCCTGGAACAGCATGGTATATATCTGTAACCAGGATCATCGGTAAAGGATATAGTTTCAAGCAATACAACTATACCGAACACTCGTTCAAGTTATGCTAATGGTATTTAAGTAAAAAAGCTGGGAGTCGTACATTGGCCTCCTTAATTCTTTGTGAGATAAAATTGATAGAAATATCCTCCAAACTTGTCCTACTTCACAAAAACTCTTTGTGATAAATGAAAGCATGCATTTATCCAAATATTTAGCTTTATATTAACCTTGCAAAAACTATAACTTTCCGACTTCTGTTAACGTTAAAAATGATTTAAATTTTCGTTTAGGGCTGTACGAATAATTATGATCGGTAGGGTATATGCGAAATAATTCTGCGAGGAATCGGAAATTTCGAAATTTTAGCCAAAGTGATCTAAAGCAAGTCCGCCTCCCGACACCGATGCTCAACTATGTGAGCGAGATGCAAATATAGTTTGCCTCCATGCCTCTAAATGAACTATCAGAAATAAGGCAGCCAAACTTTCTAAATCGCATCTCATTGAGGTGGCAATGGTGTAGTGGTAACATCGTCAATTCCCACGCTAATTGTTCATTGTTCAAAACTCGATGTCAGCAAGCATTTAAATATTTATTTCTAACGAAATATATAAAGTCAGTAACTGGAAACAACTATATTCCTTTGTGAGGGTGCTATATAAATATAGAATGCTGATTATAACTGAACTATCTATAATCTCTTTATGTAGTTTTCTAATTTTTTATTTTTTTAATTTATTTAAAGCCAAGTTGCTTGTCAAGCTGACGGCATTGCAATGGCGTAAAAATTCGTATTTGTAAATATAATTGTAATCTTGTAAAGTTAATAAATGAATTTTCTAATCTAATCTAATCTATAAAGTCAGTCCGATGAGTTACGAAAGCTTGTGTGTACACTACTGCGAAGGCATAACACTGGCAGTACCTTGGTCATATGGCTGGAAAAATTGTTCGCTCTGTTGGATGATTGATATGCCTATGACATATGTAGGTAGTCGGACAAAGAATACTGTGAATCAGAAGCAAAAACAAAAATAGCAAAAATCTTCCCAGTTATCTGGACGCCACCCTTGGATATTTTATGAAGCATAAATAACTCAGTTTCAAACCACTACACCGAATCTTTCTCTCTCTCTGTCTATCCTTTTCAACGCCCGCACTATGTAAAACAGACATTTAAAGGGCATTCATAACCCATCGAGTCCGCCTAAATTATAAAAAAAAATATAACTCCTGGGTAACTACAGAGAAACACAAGCAAAGAAATATACTACAAAATTAAGACTAATAAAATGACGTTACATTTCAGTCTTCAAAATGGTGCTTCTCAGAGCCAACTGACACGAGATATCGGTCCCACCATCTGTATCTTCCAATTAAATATTGAAGGCATAAGTAAAGCGAAATGTGATATCCTTTCGAAACACAAAAAAAAATTGGGGCTAGTCAGCATAAACACTACGGACTCGCAACGTTTGCCAAATCTAATAACTCTAGTGCCACGTTTTTATCAGTACAAACTATCGAATACATATCCTCAATCACCATCAGCGTTGAATACAAAAAAAAAAACAAATATTTGCGCAACAGCTCTTTAAAGTGCCAGGGCCTAGCTTCTCGCAACCACTAATGTTGTGTGCGTTATATTTTTCACACGAATGGAAGGGACCTACAGTTTAATGCCGAGTCGAACGGGGATTTGAGAAGCTTTTTCGTGACAACAATACTCTCGGATGTTTGTCAGACGCTCGCGAGAGGTGGCACCGTGAAAAAACTGTTTGGTGTTTTCTGGGATTCGAACTTGGAACCTCATGCGTAGTGATCCGACACACTAACCACTTACGCCACGGCGCCCACATCAGCGTTGCAGGTACAAAAATAATAAACATTTATAAGTAATCTAATGTAAACTGGCCAATGAACCCTACCAGTTCACACCCACACCGCGGCATACTGTGGGGATTTTAATATTCACCACTCAAATTGGAGATATTCATCGTGCGATCAACACGGTTTGCAACTGAAAGTATAGGCCGACACAAATGCACTTACTGTTTGAGTCTAAGGACAAATATGCTTTTTGGTCTGCAAAATGCCGAAGGGGATACAGCCCCGATTTATGGTTTCATAACCAGCGACAACAACCATACTCCTCTGCAGTCTTTCAGATGCATCCTAAAGAATTTCCCACATAGTCAACACCGTTCTGTACTGATTGAAATTGGCATACAAATTTCACTCGTAAATACTATCCATAAGCTGAGATGGGTTTTAATAAAGCTACTCGAAACTGGATACCATTTGTCAAGGAACTAGATGCAAACGCTGCCAAAAAGCATATATCTACATGATTCAGAAGAGAGTATATTCCTGAGTGGAATCAAGAAAGCATTCAAATTTACAAAGAATTTCTAAAAAGTGGTGATAATAACTTGCAATGGAGCTGCTAGAATCTCTCGACAATGCTAGAGCGAAAAAATGGAAAAGGATAACTGAGAATATAGACTTTACACACGTTAGTACTAAAGCATGGTGTCTTTTAAGAAAACGCGGAGGCAGCAACTCAATTGTTGAAATCAAGCATAAGATAAGTGTTAACCTGATTACCAACCGAATTGTGGATGTATATAGAGTAACGTCGGATAAACACCACACTAGAAAAGTAAAGAAAGATTTCAAGACTCTAAGAGCAACATCTCATCCCTCCCCAGAAATGTCGCGCCCATTCTCCTTTTCTGAGCTGGAAGCCGCAATCAAGGAGATGAAAAATAAAAAGAAACTGGTGTTGATGGTATCTACCCAGAATTCCTAAGGAACTGCGGCCCCAACCGGCTTCTTCAGCAATATTCTCGAAATTGGGTACCTACTCCATAATTTTAAGTGTATAAAAACAGTTGTACTGCTGAAACCAGGAAAACCAAGCAACAAGGCTGAGAGTAATAGACCAATAGCCTTGCCTAGTATCTGGTATTATGTACTTGAAAGGATGATTTACAACCGCATTGAACCATCTATCAACCAACACATACCAATCGGACAAGCCGGATTTAGAAGTGGACGAAGTTGTACAGACCAAATCCTCGCTCTGACAATATTCATGGAATCAGGGTTTCAAAAGAAACTAAAAACATCTGCTGCTTTCGTCGATTTGACTGCGGCTTATGACACTATATGAAGAGAAGAGCTAGCTTCATTAATAACATGCTGTCCAACCAGTTTTTCCAAGTGTTCCTAAACGCCAAAAAACTGAGCAATGTCTCCTTCAAGGCTCGGTCCTATTTCCACTTTTGTTTAATCTTTATATACGAGTACTTTATCTGCCTGAAACAACGCCACGGAAATTTGGATATGCGGATGATCTTGTATTGCTACACAGATCTAACAAATGAGCAGCACAGAAGTGACCATAGCTGCAGATCTAGCTATACTAGGCCAATATTACAAAAATTGGGAACTGTGCTTCAGTACGGCCAAAAGGGAATCGAGCTATTTTCATTTCAATAATCATCTGGCCAGAAATCGTTTCAATATACAATTCAATGATATTACACATAACCACAAAACTCACCCAAAGTACCTTGGGGTAACATTAGACCGCACGCTGTCTTTCAACAAACCCGTTTCGAATACTGCTGAAAAACTGAAGTCGAGAAACAATCTTCTTCATAAACTGGAACCGGGTACTACTTGGAGAGCCGATGCACCCGTCCTGCGACGAGCAGCACTCGCCATAGTTTACATCACTGCTGAATATAACGCACCAGTATGGCTTAACAGCGCCCACGTCACAAGAATTGGGAGCCACCTCAACACTGCAATGAGGACTACCAAGGGTGCTATTAAATTCACACGAACGCTATGGCTCTCTACTCTTAGCAATATTGCTCTACCTATACTCAGACGACAAAACGCATTAGTCAACGAATACAAGAATATTGCAGACAAACTCGAACTCGAAGTGCACGGGGACTTGCCAACAAGCAGTGCAACGAGGCTTTATCGCGTAAACCATCTCTCAAACATGCCGAAAATCTGCTTGAATCTAGTTATGAGGTCGTCGCTGCATGGTCAGATGCAAAAACTTTGGAAAAACTCACTTCTGCACAACAGGGCTTGCATAGCTGGCCCAGTAACAGAAGTTGCAGGATAAAAAGAGAAGAACATGGGTTAGGCAAACCGGATGAGGAAAAACCATGGTCATGGAGCAATCTCTTCAAATTGGGCGCAGCTGCATCTCTCGAATGTGACTGTGGGACACCAGGTCAAACAATCAATCATATTCTCTTCGAGTGTCCTCTCCGTTCATATCCAGGCGAGATAGCAGACGTTTGTTTATAAGACTACTGCAAATGGTATAGAATGGCTCAAAAATCTTGACATACATCTATAACCTCTAATTCATTGAAGATTTAACTTTGTACTTTCTTTTTCTTTTGATATCAATGTACTTAATACTGTAAACCATACGCCAAATGAATAACTATGCGAGTCAAATAGTAGGATTACTTCTTTTTTTCAAACGCATACCTGTGACTTTTCGTATTTAAATCTTTTCCAAATCGTCGTCTTGGGTTCCATTGGTGTGCCATCGACATTGTAGTTAGGATTTGAGAACGTCAACACTGATCGACTGGATCCACGTGAATGCCTCTTCGGTTTATTCTTCTTTGAATTCAAGACCAAGACTGTAAATTGATAAATACTTATCAGACTATCAATGCTTAGAGTCCTAGCTTAATATCTTACATAGAATAGCTACGACCACCATTATCAGCATTATAGTAACCACTCCACTGGCCACTATTACAATACGTTCCTGTGTTGTCTGCTCATCGGCTCCGTATTCATCTTCGGCATGACTAGTTCCTGCAGTCACTTCATCCGGATATTCGGGTGTCTCGTCTGATCGTCTGGGTACCAAGAATGCTGGTGTCAGCTTACACGTTCGTTTGTCGGGTATATCAGGACACGCACAGATGTAGTCGTGGCCTCTGAATAAACACAGATGTGAGCATCCTCCATTATCAGATGAACATTGATTCCAGTCTTCTGGTTGTCGTTTAGTCGACACAGATCGAATGTCCAGAGCTCCACTAAGGGAGCTACGGATTTCAGCAATGTTCGAGAATCCACGTGGTCCTTTGCGAGCTCGGAAAACGGATTTGTTATACCAGTCAGTCCAGTAGATGGATTTATCAAACTAGACGAGAAAATAATGAATGTAATCAAGAGAACGAGTGGGTGGATCTACGGCTTACCAAAGTACAACCGAATGGGTGAGTAGCAAATGGAATGATAAGGTTTCGCTTTTTGCCATAGAAGTCAACTTGCTCGATACGATCTTGCAGAGCATCGGCCCAAAATAGACGGCGGGATCTAAAAGAAAAAATGCATCAGATGATTGTTCCCCTAAGTATAGAACAGCTGTATCCTACTCAAAGTCAACAGCCAATCCTGTTGGGAAGCCAAGGTCTGTGGTGACAATAGCTGTGCGGTTTGTTCCGTCGAGGAGGCAGCGTTCAATTCGTGCTGGGGGACCCCAATCAGCCCAGAAGAGGAAGCTGCAAACATAAAAAAAGAACGTATGCCTTAATAGCCTATAAAGGCTCGTAAAAAACTCACCCTTTCTTTGGATAAACAATCAAAGCCCGTGGATCGTTAAGTTCGTCAGAAAGAATGGCCTTTCTCGAAGTACCATCTAGCCGAGCAACCTCAATGATCTTCCGATCAGTATCGGACCAGTAAATGTTATCCGCTATCCAATCTACAGCAATGCCATTCGGAGTTATAAGGTCAGAGTCCACAATTACCTTGTTGTCAGTAAAGTTCAGCAGGTTGACCTTTCGAATGATATCTAAGTTGACATCGGCAAAGAATAATTCTGACTGTTTGTGATGATAATCAAGGACAACACCACCGTGTATTCCTTTAATTGGCAGAACAACATCCATGTAGTCGGGGGTATTTAAAGAAATCATTCCGATACCCGATCTCAGTGCAATCAAGAGATAGTCCTGCAAAGGAATTCATAACAAAATATTTACCCCAAGCAAAATGAGTTCTACTCACGTCAGGTAAGGTTTGACACTCCGTGATGCTGTCTTCCTTCAATTTAAGCCCAATTGGACACTTGCACGCATATCCTGTGGGATTTCTCAAACACAAGTGTGAGCATCCACCATTGTCCTTGCCACAAACGTTTTCTTGAAGCGTTACATTGGTCTGCAAATTACAATTTAGAGTCTCCTCTATCTTGTTAAAGATCTCGTACAACTTACCGTTATAATCTTAATATCCATTAATCCATCAACATTAACTATGACATCTGACCTAATCGATACATTCTTCCTCTCGGCCATGTGCAGAGCCTTTGACTTCCAATCAGTCCAATAGATATGTTTAGGGGTGACAGCCACCGCATAAGGATGATGCAAGGATGCCATGATCAGTTGTCGCTGGTTACCAGTGTAATCGGAAGAATCGATGGTTTTCAATTGAGCATCAACCCAGAAAATTCGTTTCAATTCCAGATCCACAGCCAAACCATTTGGCCAGCCAAGCTTACTGGTGACAATTTTACTGCGCTCATCACCATCCATGTTTGCCCGTTCGATCTTTCGGAAGTGACCCCAATCAGTCCAGAATAGCAGACCAGCTTCATAGTCATGTGCTATACCACGTGGCGTTTCCAAATCTTGCCAAGCGATTAGGTGCCGATTCTGTCCATTAAGATTGGCAACTTCTACTGTATGACGACCAGCGTCGGTCCAATAGATCTGAGGAGAAATTAGATTCGAGGACATTAGACTTGGGCTATGAAGCAAATGGCTTACTAAACTCTTAAAAATCGGTACGCATCGGGGCCTTTTTTTGCGTCGTGATGTAGAACAATACCTGCTATCAATATTTGTCTACAAATCACTGGAAATCGGTTATAAAATACTGTCGTCGCAACTATACGCGATGGCTGGGCATTGAGCATCAGCAGTTCAAAGGGCACACTGGGGAGTAGACGAAATTCATCCCGTTCTACTTCAAATAGTACATCTCACAAAAATTCTTTAGTCTAATAATTTAGGAATGAAGCAAGTGAAAAGAATGCGTGCACTGCCACCTCCAGAAATATGCTGTTAAATTTCAAGTTCGGTCACCAGCAAGGCACTAAGTTGCGGTATGTGGGCTTTGAGCTTCGTTCTTTGGAATAGAACTATAATGCAGGCTGGGATGACTATATGCAATACCGGAGGAGCTAAGAAATGTACATAGAACAGAACAAATGGGCCGAGACATCGGATGAAATTCCAAGCCTGAGATAGGATATACAACTTTCTTGTGAGTACAACCGAAAGAGAACTAAAACCAGCACACACTCAAGACCTTTTATTCTGTCATTGTAGACATAAGGAACATTTTAGGAAGCTAAGTAGAAGAGAGAAATATTATTTTATTATTTACTAGCTGATGCCGCGAGTGTGTCAGTGTGGTTCACAATAATATTAACTATATGTGTATGTGTTTTAGCTACTGAAGGAAAAACATTAAACGCCATCGTTATCATCTGCGTCAAAATATATATAAAACTGGAAATTTGCGCCAATAAATTTACATCCAAATGTGTCTAATATCCTTATTAAATTTCTATTATACCACGACGTAGGCAAAGGCACTTTTAAAAAGTATCGTAAATGTTGAAGCAGGATATAATCTATCACTATGCCAAGTTTTATCAAAATCCATCTAGCAGTTTCCGCTTGATGCGTGCACAGACAGACAATCAGAAAAAAACGATAGATTCGGAAACAATTCCCTATACTCATTGATACTTTAATTAAATTTGAACCCGAATAAATTCTAGGGCGGTAAAGCACATCTATTGTTCTACAGTGTTCAAAGAACACAAACCTATGCAGTAAAGGGTTCCAAAAATTCTAAAGTCATCATTTCTATAACGAAAAGAGTATAATAGATATTTTGCACAAAATCGTTTTCGACAACATCATCGACGTTCGACACTATTCAAAACATCACTTTGGTTCACTCTTCTATAAAGGCATTTAGCTCTGAGAAGGCGATTCGTTGAAATACTTTTATAAAAGACAAAGAGAACTTACATTTCTGCCAACTGAGTCAACGATCAATCCATCGGTGTTATCCAAACTCTCTCCGATAACCTGTGTAACATGCAAGCCATCCGCTGACGAACTCATAATAACATTCTCCACCGTATCAGACCAATAAATCAGACCCGTTTGTTGATCAACATCTAAAGCGACTGCATTTGAAATCGGCGGCAGAGGTAGAACCACATCAATCATGTGAGCAAAGTCGAGTGAAATCTGTCTAATGTCCATACGATGGGCAAACAGTATGTAAGTCGAAGGTCCATTATAACAAGTCCTCATGTCCTCCTTTTAAATTTGAAATAAAAATAAAATTGTGTCCCATTCCCATTCAGTTTCAAACCTACCGATAGCTTAACGCCAATAGGACAGGCACATGAGTATCCCGTCGGATTCAACAAACACAAATGGGAACATCCACCATTAAAGCTTCCACAAGTGTTCTGCATTCTCCTGCGGGAGCGATGAAACACTCGAAGATCCATCAGGTCACTAGTATTCGCAATAATCGTTCTTATATTTTGTCCCGTCAACTTGTCGGCCACTCGAACTGATTTTGTTTCCCAATCGGTCCAGAAAATTTTGTTCTCGTTGATGTCAAGACCGAATGGATGACCCAAGCCGGTGCCTAATGAGAGTCCGTCATTAAAATGATGCCAAAAGGGGATTAAGGGAAACTTACCAATTATGACCCTTCGTGCAGTTCCATCAAAGTTCATGTATTCAATGGTCTTGATGCCACCATCGACAAAGTATAGCTTCTGGTTGTCATAGTCCACCGCCAATCCATTGGGGAACTTTAGATTATTCATCGTAACAACTGTTCGGCTCTTGCCATCCATTCCAGCTCTTTCAATCATTGGCTGTTCGCCCCAATCAGACCAGAACATCAGACCATCTAAAAGTAGAGCTCCTGAAATAATGTTCTAAAATACATCAAAACCCAATCATACCTATGGGGTTGACAACAATGTCCCTAGGCTTGTCTAACTTTTCCCACAGCAAAATCGACCTCATGTTGCCATTAGTCAGGGCGACTTCTATGCGATTTGTTGCCGGGTCAGTCCAATAGATTTTATGTGTGATCCAGTCCAAGGCTAAGCCCGCCGGAGAAACCAGGTTCGAATGAATCAACTTCTGCTGATAGCTTCCATTGAGATGAGCCTTGTTGATAGAAGATCGCTCCACGTCTGTCCAATAGATGAAGTCAGTCTCGCTGCACCAGTCTAGAGCTACAGTGTGTTTCAAATTATCCAAGGGCACAATCATGTCAATGTCATTCGCAGATGCGGGTTTGGTACTCAACTGACGCAAACGGATATCCTTTCGACGGGCAACTAAGATCAGCTTGTCTGGGGCACTGTTGCAGGTTTTTCTATATGGGAACGCTACATATGTGTCTGAATTTTTAGACGCTTTTAAGAAGAGACTTACTGATCTTCCTTTAGGGTGAGTCCGATGGGGCATCCACAACGACGGGAGTTTTTGTTCGGGAGGCACAGATGAGTACATCCACCCCGCAGACCACGACGGTCCTTTTGACACCGATCTGTGTATTCAGGTTGCCTAGCAGGATGGTAAGCATGAACATCCATTGGGAAGTGGAAATTTTCGTGCACTGAGCGGAAACCTTTGCCGGAGATTTTATTAGCAGCGGAAACGGTCTTTGTATTCCAGTCGGTCCAATACATGGTGTCCTCGAAAATTGTTAAAGCGAATGGATGCGGTAGATGACTGCTAAGGATCTGTAAGGGAATGCTCCAAAAAGTAAGTACGTGACTAGCTTGCGATTGCGAATGAGCTAGAAGGAAATGGTATGATAAATGTTACAGATGGGCGACGAAGTATAAGTAAAACCGCCTTTTGCTTACGTCAAAATCACAACATGCATGTTTAAGAGGTAGATCTCTCGATAGGGCGTTATCCGATATTGTCCACAATTGCAACAATAAGCAAATGTTCAGTGGACCTTCTGAGAACGAAATAGCGCTGTTCACCGGGAAACATTCTGCTCCCAATTCTAAGCCTCCGAGTAATCCTTTTTATTTAGTAATCTAGCTTAATGAAAGCTTCGCTTAATAACTAAACTAAACCTAAAACACTGCGTGTGAGGTTCCAAGTTCGAATACCAGAAAACACCAACAAGTTTTTTCACGGTGCCACCTTTCTCTCCCACGTCTGACAAACATCCGAGTGTATTGTTGTCACGAGAAAGCTTGCCCTGCGATACGTCACTGAACTGTAGGTCCTTTCCATTTGTGTGAAAAAATATAACGCGCTCAACACGACTGGTTTCGGGAAACTAGGCCCAGGCATTTAATAAGCTGTTGCGCCAAATATTTTTTTTTTTTAAAACTAAACTAAATTATGAACTAAGCAGGAGCGGGAAGCGAAGGAAAATTGCGGAGGACATTTCTAAGTGTAAACCTATAAGTTGGAAGAGCGTTAGCCATGCGCAGAATTCTGGACATTGGTTCATTGCAGTCGTGCATTGAAAATTAACATGGAAGAAGGGTACGGATCTTAGGTTGCGTGGATTTGTGTTAATAGAGATCATATGCAGCAAGGTAGGGCAGTCGATGTTACCCTCTAAAGCTGATGAACGAAGTAGAATGTCAGTAACTTCTCCGCGTTTTTGAAATGATTGTCAATTAATTAATCTTTTACGATCTTCTTAGGGGGGTAGATTATCTATATCAGACCAGGGAAGACCGCGTAGGATAAAACGGATAAGCGTGCGTCGTACAGCTTCAATTCGAAGAGAATGGGAGTCGTGGTAGAGGGACCAGACTTGGCTATCATATTCAAAGAGTGGCTTAATAAATATTACGTAAATGGACTTGGAGATATAAGGGTTGGGGAATTTCTTGGTTGATCTTCTCTTAAGAAATCCGTAATAGTAGTGTGAGAAGATTCCCTTGCAATGGAAGAACATGGTGTCGTAGACAATGCGTTCAAAGAGCTTAGGGGATTTCATTCTTAGAACCTTTTTTATGAAAGGGTAATGTAATAGTCTTTCCAAAGTATGGGGAAGATTCCCTGTGAGATAGAAAGTTGGATGAGAGCCGTGGGTGGTTGAGCCAGATAGTTTATACATTCTTTTAGAACTACGGGCGATAGACCATCAGGACCAGCAGAATGTGTGTATTTGAGTTTATTAATCTTTTCTCTTACGAGCCTCACGCTTACATCAACAGAGACTAATGATTTTATGGTGGATGGATAGTTGTAACTTTTTTTTAATGTTAATAAAGTGGTCGAGATAGTCGAAATAAAGAAGTTCGCAGAGTTTAGAAAAGAGGAAATATGCATGGATATAATTGGAAAAGTTATAGTTCGAAGGAGACGTAACGTGGCCAGTTTGTGGGCTAGACCACTGGGAAGGGGTTTTCAGACGATTGGGCGCACTAGCAGCCACCTATTTGCCGACATTATCTAGGGGAAATGGGAAAAGTCTTATGTCTAGGGCTGCGGAGGGGGTAACACATTGTTAGTTCTAACAAACATCCGAAAGCTTTAACAAACAGCCCACTCTGTAGACAAGTCAGGACGAATTGAACTTTTATCCTCATTGCACCAGAAAATAAAAAGATAATATTATCTCGTGCATGCTTGCGTTTCAGGATTTTCTATGCACCCTGTAATTGGATCACATATATACAATTTAAATGGAGGTCTGGGGAGAATATTTCTTCAAATGTTCTTGCTTTTGTAAAACTCCAGTCAAGTCTCAACTGTCCTCTGTTACAAAAGCCGATTAAATTGTGACTTCCACTAAACAGGTCCAAAAAATTCAGTGTCACTTATAATTGGTTTGTCATCTTCTTCTTTCCAAGCTTTTCATCAAAACTTCTTTCAACTGCAATGAATCACTAAGACTTACCTTCACGCGATCAGTTCCATCAAAGTTGGAGCTCTCAATAGCATGCTGCTTAGCATCGGCCCAATACAATTTTCGGCTTGGATAGTCAATGGCCAGTCCATTCGGCCAAGTCACCCCCTTCGTTATGATAACTTGCCTCTGTGATCCATCCATATAGGCATATTCAATTTTCGGATTTGGACCTATTACAAACAATTTCAATAAATTTTCATTTTAGAATTACGGCCGCTAATCTTCCAACTCACCCCAATCAGACCAAAAGACCATAGCCTCACCAGGATGTACCACGATCGCCCTCGGTTTATCCAAATCATTAGCAGCAATTACGGCTCTCAAATTTCCCTGGAAATTCGATACCTCAACCCGTCTCGTTCCAGAATCAGTCCAAAAGAGCAGATCATGAATCCAGTCTACAGCAATGCCACCCGGAGACTCCAGGCCCCACTTGATGACATCTCGGACTCTCGTCCCATTGACATAAACCATTTTAATTACATCCGTCGATACATCCGACCAAAACATCAAGCCCTTCTTGTAGTGATAGTCCAACGCGATGGCATTGTGGAGGCCCTTCACCACGGCCGTGTATCGATTGTTGCTTAGAGTTACCCTGCGAATATCCCAACGGTTTGCAACGAGAAGTTGCATAGCACCACCTAAAGCTTTGCAGGTTCTAAGATCTGGTCGAAGGACGTAGCCGCTCTCGCAGGAGCAGATGAAGCTTCCGTGAGTATTTTGACATTTTTGAGAGCACACCGGGTTCGAGAGAAATTGACATTCATCGATGTCCGTGCAGCTGCAAGCGAAAAGGTTTAGAATGTCAAAGCATTCTCAAAGATTTTACCTACTTTTTCTTATTTCCATGCATTAGGAAGCCCAATCGGCAGGCGCACTCATCGCGCCCACGTGCTGTAGTAATGCAAAGCTGTTCACACTGAGTGCTCTTGTTGCAGTCCTTGACACGTGGACAATTCATTTCGTCCTCACCAAGGGGACAGTCATTCTGACCATCGCAAACGTGCTTCTGATGAACGCAGATTCTGCAAATGTCTAAATGCTTAGTATAGATTCACCAAAAGCTATCTTAAGACCGTCTTACTTTAAGTTCGTGACATTCTTTTTAGCGGGGCATAGAAACTGTCCAGGATCACAGGCCAAATGGCATTCGACCTCGTCTTCAGCTGAAGAGCAGTCGGGGTAGCCATCACAGAGCCAAGTTGACTAGGGGTAATAGAAGCTTACAGTCCAAGTCTAGACTAGGGGATTAGGTATCTTACCAATATACACCGTCCATTGAGGCAGGTGAACTCATCGGGCGCACAAGTCGTAGGATGGCTACCATTCATATTGCCACAGTCTTTCTCATCTTCTCCACCATCACAGTCCTGTTCCTTGTCACATTTCCAGCGATTAGGAATGCAAGTTCCATCAGCACATCTAAAATTTAAGAAAAATCAAGTTAAGGTCATGAGCAATAGCTTTCATAAATGTTGCCACTAACTTGTATTCATTTGACGTGCAGCTCGATGGCTTCTTGGGACAATTCTCCTCATCGCTCCAGTCGCCGCAGTCATTATCACCATCACACCTGAATCGACTCAACACACATTGGCCACCAGGACCGCCAGCCCCACCCAAGCCACCACGACACTTGAACTCTCCCTCAGGGCAGCTATTCATAACAGCTTGGCAGTTACGTTCATCGGATCCATCAGCACAGTCCTTCTCTCCATCACATCGAAACGCCAGCGAGACACAATAGCCATCCTCGCAGGGGAAGTGCTCTGCTGAGCAGCTGCATAAGAAATAGACAATCATTTGCTTTGATGAGCTTAATAAGGGCTGTAAACTTACGTTGTTCTCGAGCAATTGGTTTCATCGGAAAAGTCCTTGCAATCGTTTTCCCCATCACATACCCAACTCTTTGGAACGCAAAAGCCATTAGAGCACTCAAACTGATCGTCGGTGCAGTTACTGCGGTTGCCTGCAATAAAACGCACCTTTAGCTATGTCTTTGGCCAAACTTAACTTAAAACTTACCACAATGCGTCTCATCGGAGTAATCCCCACAATCGTCATCCCCGTCACAGAGCCACTCCCTGTTGATGCAACGATATGTCTTGGGGCACATGACATGCTCTCCACTCGACTCACAAGCCATCTGTATCTTGCTGATCATGTCATCGTTGCCATCGCAATCTTGCTCGTCCGTACCATCGTCACAGTTCTTCACCTTGTCGCAGCGTTCGTTCTTTGATATGCAAGAGCACGACATCGTACACATCCATTGGGTATCCTTGCAGTTGTGAGGACAGTCATGGCCTCCATCATTTGGTGACCTTGTCTCATCGCTCACCAGCGCTATGTGCGGCCTAAATATCCTGTCCCGGTTATTCATTACACCGAGAAAACGTTCCGTACCACGTTGACCTTCAGTCTTCCTATCACCATATTCCTTCACTCCGTACAAATCGGTTCTGATCATAGGCTTCCGTACACCAATAGCTCGATATCGAGGGTCTGACTTGTCTAACCCGCCTCCCGGCTGAAGGGGTTCCGTTGTAAATATTTCTTGTGCCAAATAATTCGGGATATCATGATCATGAGCAAAGTAGTCATCGTCCGGGTGTGGTGGGAAGTCCGATGGATGCGGTTCGTATTGTTCTAATAAATCATGTTCTTCGTGATCGAGATGATGTTGATGAATTTGGTGCTGCTGATGCAGGATCTCGTCGTGATCGACATCATGTCGGTCGCCACGACGCGATTTCCGCGGTTGTTGTCCATATCGTAGTGCTCGCAATGGTGATCGATCGTCTCGTACAAAACTCGAGCCGAGGAATTGTCTGGCTGAACCTTGTCGCACACCGATCTTGTCTGCCGCAGCAGCGGCGGCGTTAGGCCACACTTTCGTTTGATCATCACACAGGACTATAAGAAAGAGCAGAGTATCTATCGCATTTTTTATCGTTAGAATTTGATTTTTAAGAAAAGTTAAGTACGAATAGGCTATTAAGGAATGCATTGAGAGTTCCTGTTTCTGGAGAAGCCATTGTGTAAGTACCTACTGGAGGAAACGACAAAAAGTGGAAGCAGGGTTCATGTCGAATTGAAGACGTTGACAAAGGCGTACTTCTAGGCGAAAAGAAACAAAGATGTAATTGCGGAAAGAAAGGAAGCATAATGCTAGGAATGGTTTTATCATAGCGATGTAGAGCCAGAACCCCTTCTTCGTAAATAAGGTCCATGCTTACCATACCCTTAACTTTTAAAAAACTGAAACGCATTGGATGTCTTCAATACGACACCCTTAGGTTTTTATTCAGGCAATCCGAATAGCGACCCCCTTTGCACTGGCTAAATCAGATCGATCGAAATCCTTTTCCTGTTCTTTTCATTTTCTGAGATGATTGACCGAAAGCCCATTTCTTGTACACCATTAATAGATTATGTTTAGGTCCACCTACGCGTTTGTAGCGAAAGTCGCTTAGTATTGCAGATAGCCACGTGTTGACCACTGTCATTATCGACGATCAGGTGATTTAAAGCCGTCAAATGATGCCATAGCTTTCGTAAAGCCACATCCGTTACCACAGCCACTGCATTATACCAGCTACGCCAAGCCTTCTCAATAGATCAAGATTAGCCTAGTTGTTATCTAATTGCTTGACACTTTAAAAGATACAAGGACAAGGCTATGAAATTATAATTCAAACATCTGAGGGAAGGGTGATGATGGTCTACAAGACTATACTCATACACTTGCGCAAGCGCCATTATATGCCTACATTTCTCCTCTCTTTTCTCCATCTGGCAGTCATACTACGGTTTAAAACGTTAAAAGGATTCATCTCAAACTACATATTTCCATACAAAACGTATTCTATTATCCGTATCTGTTTCTAATAACTTTTAAAAGAAGGTGGAAGAAATGCCTAGCCTTAACTAATATCATAAGTTGTTCTGTGTTTGTTTGTTCACCCTCTTTCACCCAAAATCTACTGATTCGTTTGCTTCGATAGTTTTACTGATACATCAGACATTCATCTTGGAAATAACATAGGCACGCTTTATCAAAACAGTATGCCATTAAAAGCATATGCTACTATTATTTATTAAAATTGTGTATGTAAAGGACTTCGTAACTGCATACGTCTATTTCCGACATGTTGCTCTGCAGCTGGGTACCACAGACGATTTTTAATAAAACGACTTTAACTACCACTTAGGGGCTTCTAGAATTCAGATTACTTAGACCCACCCAAAGTTAGGGTCAAGCATCCACAATTTGGTTTGAAAATTTGGTTGCTTAAGGTAAGTAGTACAATTAGCAAGAGGCATGGCGTTTAAATAATCGATGAAGGTTTACAGCTACCTTATAACTTCGAGGTAGTAAGGGTCTTGTCTACATTGGCTCTGCTATTAATTCTGCCACTGAAAAAGGGAAAAAATCAAGCGAACAATAATTCTTGGTAATTGCTGTCTTTTCGCCTAATAAGGCAATTCATCAGTTAAGCCCTATCTCGAATAACTAAGGAGACCCTATATAAAACCCTGATCATTCCAGTTTTACTTTACGGCGCTGGAACATGAACTTTATTGAAGGTGAATGAAGATGTCTTTGGTCGCTTCGAGATAAAAATTCTTCGCAAGATATTCGGTCCCATTTGCGTTGACAGGTTTTGGAGGAGAAGATTCAATGATGAACTATACGAGCTGTACAGCGACATCAACCTAGTCAAAAAACTAGGTTGGCTAGGACATGTAGAGCGAACGAACACCAACGCTCCGACCCGCAGAGTCTTCAAACCTAACCCAGAGGGTTGACGCCGTAGAAGGCCTCCTCGCCGTTGGTGGCGCACAAAGGTTCAAGGGGACCTCAACCAATTCGGAGTGCGCAACTGGAGGCAACTAGATAAAGACCGAACTAAATGAAGAGGCTTGTTTGTCGAGGCTCAGGTTCACACGGAACTAAGTGCTACTTTCAGCCCTTGACATTTTTCGGATCTCAGGTCCCAATGCAAGTTAAGTATCTGGGTGCATACCTAGGTAGCGGACTTGGAACTTCCATGTGGAAGAAACAAATCTAGAAGGCGAAAAGGGTGCTTCATCAATGCAAATGGGTATGTGGACAAAGGTGGGGAATCTCGTCAAGGTCAGCATACTGGATACGATGATAGTTAAACCAATTATCTCATACGCGTCAGGTGTATGGTGGCGAAAAGCCTTCCACAAAACTGTAAGGATACATCTGGATATGGTCCAACGTTTGGCTTGTTTATGGATCATTGGTGCAATACGGAAGACACTTACATGTTACTTGCTTATTAAGAAAGCAGCAGCATCGACGGCAGTTCGTCTGCACCGAAATAGCAACTGTCACTGGCGGGGTACTTTCTATGGACGTACAAAAATCCTGGAGCTCATGAAAAACAAGATCACTTTCTATGGACGTAGGAAAATCCTGGATCTCATGAAAAACAAGATTAGGAAGTTGATCGAAAGGTATCACAAAAGTCTTATCGGGAATGGAACAGTTGCGGAAAGGAAGATTAGTATTATAATCATCTTTGCGGATGGACCCATGATGGATGGCAGACCGGGGGCAGGTATCGTTTCAGAAGAACTACAACTAGCCTGTCATATTAATTTGGGGAAATGTACCTCAGTTTATTTAGTGGAGATGATTGCCTTGTTGCATGCGTTGAATCACCTGAAAGATAGTAAGGTTGTTGGTGAACATATTAAATGCATGGAACAAACAGATGTCAATACATCATTGGCATTGGAATGTGTTCAGAAATTCAATGAGTGCTAACTTCGAAATGAAATGACGCTATTCTGCTTGAGAGAGAGGCACGTAAGGACTGAGGGTAACAAAAAGGACAACTCTCTAGCAAAACAAGGGTCAACCTCTGAGTTCTCTGGTCCGGAACATTTTGCTGCAATAGGCAGGGGAATGGTAAAGTACCTGATCAACAACTGAGCTGCAGCGGACCACCAGAGGTGGTGGTCAAGAGTGGAAAGTTGCAGGCAAAATAGCTGTTAAACTGCCGACTGACTCTAACCATAGAGAAGTTCTAAGCCTGGAGCGAAGAACACTGAAATGGGTGGTAGCGTTATCTACAGCTCATAGAAATTTCTGGTATCACTTGAAGAATATGGGTCTTCTGGAGGATGACACCTGTGAACTATGCCTGCAGGAGGTTGAGACGGCGGCACATGCTTACATATATTGCGTAAATTTTCGGCACTAGCCAACAGAAGAAGGGAGATCTTGCGGCGCCATAGGGTGGAAAGCCAGAACAAGAACCAGATTTCCGTTAAACAGCGCAGACATGAGGAATCAAGATAGAGAAAAACTGTGGAGAAACCCACAGAGTTTCTCCGGATATTACGGATCGTGGTACAAAGACAAAAAGAGACCCAGCACGGTGGCCTGATTCAAAAATCTCTCGAATTAAATATATATAAAAGTGCGACTTAAGTAAGCAAGTTAGATTACAGCTTCTGTGACTGTTACCTCTAGCTGCTGGGCTTCGCGTTCTAGAAGAACGCATTTCTGTGTCGGGAACAAGAAGAAGAAGAACGGTGTTGCATAAATTTCCATCTAAAAGCTATGATCTATAATCGAGATATGCCACTAAAATCTCGTATGTATGTTTCAATGCTCGAGGTAAGAGACTGGCGGCGAGCCATTGGAAGTGAGGTTAAGCTTTAATTAACTGTCTGATTAAATTATCATGTACAAAGATAATGGTGATAAAAGGCATGTTTAAAGACCGGATCTTGAAAAAGGACTAGAATTGACTTGTGTTGCTTGTAGCATACGGTTTTGCAAACAAATCTGAAACTTGAAGGAATAGAAATCAAAACATAGAAGAAATGCAGACGAAAGTGAACAATAGGCTGCGGACTTTATGTCGCTTCAGGAATTTAAAAAGCCTATGATTTCCTTTTCATATTCAGGATAGTAGTACAGAAAGTAGACTGACATCTACCTCGGGCCTTGGAAATGTATATTCATGAATGAATTGGATCGGAGTGGATAAAGATAAATCTATGCCAGGTGTAAGGCGGTCCGTTGTACTTAACCTCTAGTATGCACGTAGTTGAATTTCTGAGTACTCTTGGTGAAACATAGAATTGCGACCACGGGAAGAGATTTGGGTTGAACCCATTCCCATAACATCGATAAACAAAACGCATCATCTAACAAAAGCGGGTCATTGGCTATGTTTTATTCACGCCTTGGAGGCCGGTGGCTTGCTATAATTACCATGTTAGTCATGTTACGCAGATTACGGGAATACCTACATAAATTCTTTTTTAGTCACTTGGAGAAGGTAGGATCTTAAATTTTTTTTAGGTATCAAAGCTGACCTTTGAGGGAAGAGTTAAGTTTTATTTATCTATTATGACAGCTCCCTAATAATCTTTACTCAACTTAATCTAACCTGCACTTATTCTCTCGATGTCTAACTCCGATATTTCGGGTATACGATACGAGAGCAAGCCCTGAAAGCATCGCAATCAGTTGTGCTGGCCGAGATTGAGAATCTTAATATGTCACCTGGACTCATTCTAGTCTGTGACAAGTGGAGTAATTTATTCCTGACTGCCGCATAACAGGTACAGGAAAGAGTTAGTTAGACTATTTATTTTTCATAGAAACAATATTTAACCCTAGGATGGGCAGCTAGGCTTAATCAGGCCCATTTTGAGTTTAAACATATGTAATGTTTTTGTTTCCAAATAAATCGGCTCGAAACTCCTTGACTTCTTGCGGCGATATTTGCTGAGCACAACTGAACCAAATCCGGGTCATTTCGGGTTCAGTTTGTGGAAGAAAAAAGTTTCCATGTGTGAATACCGAAGAATAACCGATGGGCCTAAGAAGGCCCAAAGTAAACGCATATGTTCTCGTTTGTAGTATGTGGTGTTGTGATTGATCCAACATTGTCATAATTCAGAGCGCTCTACCTATTGCCGTAATTTCTTCACTTCACTGTCTTTGGCCGAACATTTGCTTCAAGTCGGATTCGCTATTGTGGGCACTGTTCAAACGTTTTGTTCAGGCTGATTTTAAAAAAATCGAAAAAATCGTTCATTGTATTAGACATTGTTTGGCTTTAACAATGAAAAATATGCCTTGCGTTCGTAATTGCCAAAGCAAGACATCGCCATTGTAGAGTCGAAGGTGAAATGCCCCAAATTTATGTGCCACACACATGGAAAAGTCGAAACACACACAAGCTGATCCCCGTCATTGAGGTCTGGACCAAACGAATGTATGAGGACTGCAACTACCACCTTACGCAGTTCCTATCGGGTCACGGCGGCTATCGCAAACATTTACACAGATGGACATGATACCTCATTTCTATGTTCACATTCTCCAGACCAAGAAGAACCTACAGAGCACACAATATCCCATTGCAATCGCTTCACAGAATGGAAATATATCCTGCTAAGTCCACCATTCCTTATAGGTTACCAAACGCTGCGGTCAGAGGAGAATTGGTTGGAAGTTTGTCACTCATAACAAAGGTGCAGAAAGAGCTCCGAATAATTGAAAGAGCAAGGAGAGCAGAAGCAGCAATACAACAAGTATAGCTGCGAAGTAGTACCTAACGGCAGTCCCATGGGGAGAGTGGTAGAAGTATGCAGGATATGGATTAGTACGTAGGTGCATTCTTGGCGTCGATTATTTAGGCTTGCGAATCGTGCATGCTAATAGCCCGGCTACAAGTATCTTTGGAAGATTACCACATCCCTTGGCGCATAAATCTATACCTGAACTAATACAAAATCGTTTTTCCTTTATTCAAATTCATTTTTATACTATATACAAGACCACCAGCCTAGACAATATTCATACGGGCCTATCGAGGCCCAGGAGGTTATCTTACCGCCTCTCAAACAGCTGCCCATCCTAGGGTTAATACAAATTCTTGGTATTTAGGTTTACAAGTCCTTTTGGTTTGGCTTAAAAAATAAATAAATAAATAAATAAAAGAAGATAAAAGTACATATGAATATTTTGTCTTTTCTACTATAGTATTTCAAATTAGTTCAAAAAATATTTGCGATGATAGCTTGCATTTTAAAAGTTTTCTTCGACAATATAAGTTCGATAACGTAGAGCGTTTACGGTGTACCTATGTAATAAATCCCAACCTCTGTCTCCGTTTAGTATGCTCATCGCTTCTTCTAACTCAAATAAATGTGTTCCAAAAAAGTTAACACGAAATTCCTTTAGAATGGGGCATACTATAAGGAAGTGATTCCATAGGTTACACAGTAAGGCAAGTTCGGGCCGATGGGGTATGTACTTAAGGGGTAGAAGTTCTCCTCTTATTTTAAAGATGATGCTGATCATTTCTATCGTTTTGCCTTCTAAGAAATATGTTCTGTTGCATAGAAAGTGATTAAGCCTGCTCTAATATGCTCTAGATTGTGATGGCTTAGCTTCTCTGACATAATTGTCATACATTCTTTGGCCCGTTTTCTTCATTAGGATGTTGAACTTTTGTTTCATTAATGCTGGCTACTCGTTGGAGGCAATCAATAAATTCAATCCACAATCCGTTGCTAGCCTTTCCCATTCTTGAATGGTCTTTCCCCTAGTCATTAGTATCTGAGTTAGCATAATTTTCGGCACTCTTTCCTCCTTCATTGCCATAACTCTTACCACGTAGTCGAAGTGAAGCTTGAGGGTATGCAAGAACAGAGGTGCTATACCGGTCTCAAGATGGAGCATGCAGTTGGGTGAATTGCTCGACAGTTTAAATGTTCTGCTGATTAAGTAGCGAAAGAACTTTTCAACAACTTCAGACGAACAGTATCCCCATACTTGTGTTCCGGAAAGGAGAATGGCGGTTGCAGTTGCACGGAATACCTTTTGCTTCGCAGTGCGTGTAATGTTTTTGTTGTTGATACAACTTCCCCAAACAGAACCAATTGCTCGTTTAGCTTCCGCCAACGTAGTTTGGATGCAATCAACACACCTAGGTACTTATATTCGCGGACAACTCCTATTTGCACCCCTAATATGACCACTTTTCTCCTCACGAGTAACTGCCACCTCCGACTTTGTTAAGTTAACAGACAAGTTCCAAGTGTTACAATAATTTTCTAGTCTCATTAGCTGCATGCCGTCCACTGTATCTGCAAAGAAGACAATATCATCAGCAAATAACAGAGCCGGGATCTTTGTTCGATTTATCTCTACTCCACCTCTTACAGCTCCTGTTATGTCGTTAACATATAGAACGAACAACAGTGTACTTAGAACACATCCTTGCTTAACGCCCATGGACGTTTGAAACTCAACTGATAAGTGGATCCCATCCCAGACGTAGGCCACGTTATTGTCATACTTAGTCCCCAAAACGTTTACTGATTTTGTTGAAAATCCAATCTTATAGTGCTTATAGGAAAGCGCATAGCGGGCTATAGTATCAAAGGGTGCTCGAAAGTCTACGAAAAATGCATATAGTTTTTTGTGATTCTTCTTATAATCCTCTGCGATTCCTTAGCTGAATCTCGTATAAGATATGGGATACTTGCATGGGGGAATGCATCAAAAACTCATGTCGATAAGCTTTTAAATATTCAAAGACGTTTAGTTAAAATCATAACTAAAAACGCTTTTTTCAAGGTTTTGGATGTCAATAGCATACACAAGATGACAGCAATCATAGAGTACTACGATGACCTCCGTTTCCAGCAAGCCATTAGTCACAGCCATAATACGAGGAGACGAGCTCAACAACTTCTTGAAGTACCGGCAGTATTCAACAACTACGGAAGACGACAGCTTGCCCATGCAATTCCAACAGCTCTGAACTCCCTACCAGCAGAATTAAAAATAATTCCTAATTTTAAAAAACGTAAAATCACATTTTCTGAATTTAAGTTCTATTCCTTAAAAAAACTAATTTTTTGTAAAAATGTATAACATAACATAAATACACGAAATTGTCTAGCATTAAAGTATTGTAATTAAATTAAATCATTAATTGTAAAACTTTCAAACAATGTTTAAACAGCAAGCTCAACCACCTGCAGACAAGCCTTTAGCTTCGCAGGTAACACGATTTGTAACGTTCAAAATGAAAATGAAATGATATTTATGAGTGGGAATGTTTGATCGATGGTTGAATAATTTCGTCTAAAACCTGTCTGGTATTCATGTAAAATGTCATTTTTTTCGACCCACAAAGTGAGCCTGTTATAAAGCACTGCGGCAAACAACTTAGCCGACGTATGGTATTTAAGAATGATATACCCCGATAATTAGCTGGGTCCCCATAGTCTCCTTTCTTGTGCAACGGGTATATTATCGATTTTCGAAAGCTTCCTTGTACATTCGCTGTTTTAAATATTTAATCAAATTCCGACGTAAGTGCAGCTAAAAATTCTGACGTACAATTCTTGTATAATTCGAAAGAAATACGACCTACTCCTGCGGCTTGTGATCTTCTTAAAGTGATCTTTCAGCTTATTTGCTTGCAATCCCAGGGTGATAGTATTCCTTTCCATTGAAGATCTTCACAGCCTTCCAGAACTCTGCTGAGGATCTTGCTCCATTCGTCTAAAGATGAGATAAGATCTATGTTTCGTCGATCATACGCTTGCTTTTTTGAAAAGCAACTATTTTTAAAATATTTGTTCACCATCGCGTAAAGGCGCCGTGGCGTAAGTGGTTAGTGTGTCGGATCACTACCCATGAGGCAAGTTCGAATCCCAGAAGACACCAAAAAGTTTTTTTACGGTCCCACCTCTCGCGAGCGTCTGACAAACATCAAATCGCCATTTGGATACGGCACTAAACTGTAGGTCCTTTCCATTCGTGTGAAAAATACAACGCACACAACATGAGTGGTTGCGAGAAGCTAGGCCCTGCCACTTAAAGAGCTGTTGCGCCAAATATTTATTTTTTATCGCGTAAGGGACTTTAAATGAAATGGAATTGCTAGGGCGTAGTAATCTAAGGAATGCAAAGGATGCATCCTTAGCTCTAATGCGTTCATTGTCAAACCATTTTTGTTTGTTTAATCTGCCATTTCTTCTCGTTAGAGCATTTGCCGGGCGGCTGTCCTTATTATCTCCATTAATGTTTCTATACTGAAGGAAGTGTTTGGTTCACGCAAACTTACAAGTTCTATGGTAAGATTCTGTTGGTACAACTCTCGAAACCCCTCTCTCTATGCTGTAACAGAAAAGATGTTCTGCTATTTTTTTTTTCACAAAGGTTGAAACAGACCCATCTTCTCAGATGGTACCTAACCGAATAATGATCTCTTAGATAGTCGGTTAAGATCCTTCAGGAACCAAGAATCCAGGTCAAGGCGACATTTTCGTTAGATGATAGTTCGGAACGATATTTCAAACAAACTACGACAAGCGTTAACCCTACCGTGAATGTCGATAGTGTAAACTTCGCCTTAAAAAATGGAAGAAAACATACCACTACTACTGCCCTTTGGAACCGAAGTGCTGCTGTTGTCCAGTTTTTAACCACCTGTGTACCAGACCTGGGAATTGTGTGATACTTGACGGTCACTAATGACTATCTTGAACATTTTGGAGAAATAAAGTCTTTTAAGAGTGGTATCCGGGATTTTCAGAAACGGTTCGTTACATCAGTATCAGTTCTAGAGCACTCTTTATAGCTTCCTTTGGCACTTGTGGTTCAGTCTCGAATCTCAAAAATATCCCCCTAGTGGCATATTTGGTAACTTTTTCTAACTACGCATTCTAAGCGAGCATTTGATTGGTCGATAATGACGTTCTCCAGTCTCATTCGGTCGAGAACTTGTTTTCTTTTTCCGGAACGAAGACAGTTTTAGGCGGATTGATTGTCAGACCCTTATCCTTGCCCCAGCTAGGTGTTATGGGCATTGCATTCGAATTTGCCTCTTTCGCTGATGACTACGTCGTAAATGTAGCCTTGTACTTTTATAAACAGAATTGGTAAGTAGATCAAAGAATTAATCTATATATAACCAGGGTTTATAGCGAAGGGGAAACAACTCTTCCCAGAGGGCAGGCTCTGGTGACTGTTATTGTTTTACATAATCGTCTGCACTTCGGGTTTATTCTTCTGCTTCGTAGTATAGTAATGCGTGATGTCTTAGTTGAAGGCACAGAATATGAATAGTGATTACAATGGATTTGTCAGATTGGTACGCAAATCGGTTTGCATGTAGATGTTGTTTATAAGGAACTTAAACCTTATGCAATGATTCCTCCCAGTCTTGATTAAGACTCATGAGACAAAGCACTTAGAGGATTGTTTCGATTTTTTTGCTAACCTTTGCTATAAAGGTCGCTCTAATTTTAGTCTAATTGATGCCAATGTAAGGTATAAAAAAATATTTTTACGGTGGAAAAGATTTTTTTTTCTATTGAGGAGCAGATGAGTTTCTCTGGCACTATGGTCTCCTAGAGAGATCAACTGTGCCGACCCATTGAGCTCCGGAGCATATTGTTCACTCCAGAGGCTTACTAGTTTCTCTGGGTGCATCGCAGTAAGGCAAGTCAGCGGGACGAATTCGCTGCCGATGGGTTGCTTTCTCGCTTGGATAAAAGCGGGACATTCTGTAGTTACGAGTACATGAAGAGAGATTCCGTCACTCTCTAGGCATCGTCTGTAGATAGAGTCCACTGCTATATTAAGTTTGTGAAGATGCTTCCTTAGAAGACAGTGCCCATTGGCACCGGTTATAATTCCAAAATGATTTCTGCCCAGATTCACTTGCAGTATTTCTAGCCTTGGGTGTAAGTCCAGTTTTAGTTAGACTTGGTTCGCGTTTATCATACGGTGTAATCCTTGAGAAAACCCTTGCTGGGGATAGAGGATGGATTCAGGGCCAGTGAAAGTGAAGGGGATACTTTAGTAGTCTTGGCCAAAGAGTCAGCTATTTCATTACCTTGGCGGTTCTAAAAGCAGTTTGACTGTCTTCAGGATTAGCTTCAATTTCACTGATGCTGAGTCAAGCACTTTTAAAGCAGCTTGATTGTCAGAGAAGGTGAATATGATTTTGCTACGGATGTTGGATTGCAGGTTTAAGCCTGCGCACTGTTTAATGGAAAAGATTTCTACATGAATAATTGTTAAGTATTTGCTAAATTCGGCTCCTGTTAGCTCATCGAATGTTCCAGATCCAGAACTTCAGAACCATCCGTATTTCGCACTAGATCACGTTCTGATGGGCAGGGCTTACACTTTTTTAAGTCAATCCTTGGGAGATAACTACGACGTAGTTTTCTGTGAAGCAATACTTAGGAAGCATGTCGTCCAACGGTATGATGAATCCATTACTTTTGCATTTGGGAATGATTTGGTTTTGTAATAGACAAGGGAAGCTACCGTCATCATCTGGCTCTTTAAAAAGGCTAAAGGTGCAAAAAGCCCATTTTATGTGATTGGCCGGGAAGTTTCTCCATCTAGAGAACTTAATTCCTTAGTGCATCAGTAATGATACGATGTGCTATTCTTTTAAAAGCTGATATATTTCTTCAGGACTGCTGGTGAATTCCCCATTTAATTTCTAAAGGGAATCCATTGCCATGGAGCGAGGCCTTTATGGAGACGAACCTTCACTGTACTTTTTTTCATTTCCTCTGAGTGGGTTTTCCAAACCTTTAGGGCTTCTTGTTACCAATCGAGGTTATTTCTAGCAATATTGAAAAGTTTTCTTACTTCGCATCTGCGCTGCTTTAGATTGTTTGCCTCCCCTAAGGGACATCTCAGCTAATTTTTCTTACTTAGTCTGCAGCTCACCGCAATACCAGGCTGAGTATGCTACCATCCATCCAGCAGAGGTTTACAGGGTCTGAGGCATCCGGAATATTTTTGACGCATTTTAGAAGAGAGAGGACTAACAGATTAACTATTTTTTCTAGCAGTGCGGGAATAAAGTGTAATGTCCGAAACTTTATGTCATGGCTGTGAACCTGCAAAGGGATTTATTTTCCAATACGTACTGTGATTGCCAATAAACTGCTTCCCAAGATAACCGAAAAGGAATCTAACAAATAATTTTGGAAAATACTGTACGTTCAGAGGACTACATGAGTTGCAGGTCAAAACTAATCAGTTCTACATCTTTAAAATAACTGCAAGGATTAATTCCACACCCTCTCAAACGTGAAGCAGTATAAATCGATACAAAAAAAAAAAAAAAATCAAAACCAAATCATCTCCTTAATTACCACACCCAACATGGTTTTCCTTAAGCCTTTTGCCACAATGTCTCTGAATGAAAATGTGAAAGACGTAAAGGACCCCCGCGCGCTCACTAGGAGAAACCAGAAAATCTTAATGGCCGACAAAGACGACGTTGACTATGGGATATCTCATCATTGTAGAAGGATGAAGAAATTGTCCTGTTGTCCTCTCTTATTTCATGTACACACATAAATCGAATCAGCGGAGAGCCGAAACAAAAAAAAAAGGAAAAAAAAATCATCAGAATCAGAAGAAAATACATCATTCATTCAGTCAGGAGGAGAGAAAAGGACACGCGGCGATTTTTATTCACTTCTCTGCGACGCAGCCAAACTCATAAAACTTCTCCGTGGGGTAGGGCATGTGATGATATCCTTGCGCTACTCTCTCTCTCTTTGCATCTCTTCAGTGTATACCTCTGAGATGAATTTTTCAGTATGTACGCATTAGAAAATATTGAATCGTGTGTACCGCCTTCGCTCATCTCTACAAGCTCAATGTCAATTTTTTTTCTCTCGCCTCTCATGTCCTTCGAGCGAAAATAAAAAGCTGGGTATCCACCTTGTCCGCTTTGTGAAATTTGATGAATGAACTGGAGCTTTTCCGCAACGCAGGCGCATAGTAGAAAACTCCAACGCACCTACAATGAATTTTCATCATCCACACAACATCCATCCAGCATCGCACAGGAAGAGGCGCAAGGACACGCGGTAAGCATTATTGTTTTTGCACAAAGAACATCTGCACACGTAGCATTCGTCGTTGTTGTTTGTATGTGCGGCCCGCCATTAATTTCACTTTTTATCTGTATCCTTTGGAGTTTGGTGAAATTTATCCTTTCACATTGTTGTTGTTGTTGACTGATGTTTTTTTTTTTTTTTTGGGGGGGTGGAGTGAGAGTGGAGAAAGTCTCCACAATTATTGGTTTGCTTGTAGATTTCTTCTGCGAATAAAGCTCTCTGGGTAGAGGACGGATGACACGACAACTACGACGAGATGGGCTTTATCGGTCGGGATTGATGAAAATTGTTTTCCTATTTATTGCACACAGATGTGGGATGGTATCAAGTAGATGTTGTTGTTGTTGTTATTGTTGTTGTCATTTAGATTGATAGGAACAAACATTCTCCATCCAAAGGAAAAGGAATTTTTTTCTTCGTTTTCTACGTGGTAGAAAGTTCACCCACTTCGTCGTCGTTGTCTTACTTTTCTAGAGAAACACAAGATTAAGTTCAATTATTTTTTTCGGGTTTGAATTTGTTAAATCGATTGGTTGGAGTGTTCAAGTTTCCAAACATAGTTGTAGGTGGCTGAGTATAATCCGACGAAAGCCGAAAGTACGACATTTTTTTATAATTCCTATGAATCTGTTAATCCAAACTACGCAGGTACGAAATGGCTCTATTATCTCATAAATTCAACTGAAGAAATTTTACATCAGATTAAAGTTACAGTTATTCAAAACGTACAGGAAAGTTTCTACGTAAATAGAAAGGCGCTCCGAATGATGATTCGCATACTGTTGTCAACATGGAGACTTAAGGTGGTACTGCGGACTAGGCCTAATATAGCTAGGGACGATATTAATCTTGCCTGACTTTCAATGGAAAAGTTTTATGAATCAACTCGAGGACCTTCCGTCATCAGTTGTGTTGTATCGGTTGGTAGACGCATAACATTCGACACTTGGGGTCGTTGTGCATCTCAAAGTCAGGGGAAAAGGTGTAAGCCAATTTAGATTCGAAGTCGCATTCGAGCCCCAAATGAACCATCTCAGTAGTATTACTGATTAGGTATCTGAATCTGTACAACTTTAAATAGTTTGCTTAATATGCAATTAGCGCACCAATTCATGTTAAAAACACTCTAGCAGTCTATTGAATTTAATGTCCAAAGTAGTCATTTAAATCCAATTCACCCGAGAGGAAAATCAAACAGATAGATATATGTATATGCTGTCGAGAGAATCAAGATACTGACAGTTAGAAGAAAATAGTACTTCGTTGTAAGATACACATACGTATTGAGGTGGGGGCCTTAATGCATAAAAAAGATTTTCCGATGACCTTGGTAAGAATAGAATCCAAGAAGCAATATCTCTCCACAGTATATGCACCACATCATCAAGAAAGTTTGTGTGGGCATGTCCGATGACTAGAGTATCAGCCAAAAACCCAAGACATAGTGACTACATCGAGCGAATGCTCTAGCCAACAAGAACTTTAAATCCCGCCCCCCAAATTCGAGAAGCAAAGCGAACCCCTCATCTCAAAGACCAATATAATCGCGAATGTCAGAACGGGTTTGGAGAATTCGAAGCAGCATATGTAAGATCGAGTGTCTCAGACAATGTCGATTTTCAGGTCAAAGGTCATAGCTTCCCTCTAGCGAAGTTTGGTGAAACGACAAACAATATCTCAACTGAGGTGAATAGAATTAATAACATTCCGCACTCCAAAGCTTCTTGAAAAGGGAAGCACCTATTTCAACCTACTTTTGGGTCTTCAATTTTGAGTTAGAAAGATGATATTTCTTAGACTATAGATGGGCTAAAGAATGATTTTAACTGAGATGTAATTACAGGTAGTAATTAAAGAACGAAATTGTTAAGGTATAGCTATTTAATCCTTATTAATGCTAAGGGTAGCATTTATTGCTTTGTTCCCTTTAGTGCACAGTACATGACACAATTTAAAACAAAACAAATGATTCGCAAAAAATAGTCGAAACCATCATAAACATTACAAATGTAAGCAAAAGAAAGAAGAAGACAACACAAATGCACGCACGTCAAAGAATAAAATACTGAAATTTCCCCTCCCTAGGACTACACGAGTACATACTTATACTACTGTATTAAATAGCCAAAAGAGAAGATCGTGTTGCGATGGTTATGTACTTATCCTGAGCAATAGAGCAATCACAATCCCAATCACAACTATGATCTGATTACCGTGCAGCAATTACATTCAGAACTATGTCATGTGACTGAGCGGCGTTACTGAAAAAACAATGAGCAAGTAGTGTGTGTATGTTATGTGCAGTCGTCCGAGGTATGCGAAGCAGTAAATCGCAGTGATTAGCCAAGCAGTTATGTATATTACAGAGCAATCAAAAATGTTCCCTGCTCAATAAGAAGAACAGAGTGCCGATTGCTAGTCGTTATCACAATTACAGATCACTTGTAGTAAAAACTGTCAAAATCGGCTCACAAACATGCCCATTTATTGGAAACTTGCATTAAATTTAATAAAATTTCATTAACTTTGCACTTAAAAGAAACGTATTGCATAGACATTCCCTTTAACTTCAAAAAGTTCATACGTATATCCGTTTATACATATGTATATGTCTGTTCGCGTACCTTCTGCACCAAAATTCGCAGTTTGTCAAATTTCCACGAGTACGGGTAATATTCTCTCAGAGAGAGGTAAAACTAAACGAACGCGTTGAACCACAAAAGTTGCCCACTTTTTAAACGTTAAACCTCAAACCCATTTGTACCCGAAAGAAAGAAAGAGAAGAAACAATCCAACAAAAAATCACTCTTATAGAGATTTGACAGTTTTCACAAACTATCCTACAGAAATTTCTTGTACTAAAATTCGCAGCATAGGGATATTTCTTACTCTCTCGAGAGCGCTCTCTTCTGTCAAAAACTACGAAAATTCTCAGTACTCGAATAGGTTTTCGTAAAAATTCGCTGGTTTGGGAGGGTAGGTAGGTAGGAGTGGTTGTGTCAGCAAACCATGCTAACACTTAATTAGCGCAGAAGCGCCGTTTTATTATCACAACTCAAGTGACCTAACGGATAAGGATTATACAAATCCACCCCGTTACATTGAGAAAGCTGATATTATCCCCAATGCTAATCTCCGCTAGCTCTATAAGATTGTCGAAAAAGAGTTTACCTAAGGTGCGCTGTCTAGCCTTCCCTAAAGCTAGACACTTGCAGAGGAAGTGTAAGATTGTTTCTATCTCGTCAGCAGTATTGCAGCTGCGCATACTATTGTAGACGTTTGCTTAAGTACGCGGCAGGCATCACGTGCAGCAAAAACGTCCGCCTGGAAGACACTGCACGAATCAGGAAGCCGGTACGACCTGGAAGTATTGAGGAAATCAGAGAATATCCCCGCCCCTATCCCGCAGCCCATTTTTGAACCGTCGGTGAAAATTGTTGATTCGAACTCATTTATCCGTACGCCAGTTTCCCATTCCGCCCTGGTTGGGAATCTGACCGTGACGTCATTTCTAAAATTCACTGTGGGAGTTATATAGTCGGTCAGATTAGCTACCAGATCCTGCGGTAGCAAATTCAGGATACTGCTGTGACCATACGGATTGGTGCACCAGCATCCCGTTTGCCTTAGCCGCACCGCACTACATGATGATAGCTGCATAATGTGAAGATCGAGTGGTAAAAGGTGCAGAATAAAGTTCAAAGCATCGGTTGGACATGTCCTCATGGCATCCGTTGCGCCTATAGCCGTAGTTCTTTGTGGGGATGGAGTTAAGGTTGTCGCGTATGCGGATGACGTGGTAATGCTGGTATCGGGGATGTCTCCATCCGTAATCAGTGAGATTATGGAAGGTGCCTTGGGCAAGATTAGCTCATGGGCCGCTGGATGTGGACTCAGCGTCAACCCAAGCAAAACTGAACTGATACTCTTTACCACTAAAATCATCTACTCTCCCTATCCTCCAGTGCCAAGTACCTAGGTGTGGTACTTGATCCAAAACTAAGCTGGAAGCTTAATATTGAGCAACGGGTAAAGAAAGCCTGTGTGGCTTTCTATGCCTGAAGCAAGATCTTTGGCAAGAAGTGGGGACTTCGCCCGAAGATGATCTTATGGATGTACACTGCCGTGGTGCGTCCCATTCTTTCCTATGGATCGCTAGTCTGGTGGCCTGCGCTAATGAAAGCTTATAACGACAAACTTGGGAGGGTATGAGAACAGACTTTAGATTATAAATGACCACGCCCATTTTTTGAAAGCGTTTTCTTAAAAAAAATTATGGAGTTTCTAAAAAATAGAAGTTACCTTAAGCAAAAATGTATCGTTGTATCAAAACATGCCTACCTCATGGCTTGTGGACAGAGGAGTGGGTTAAAAAAAGAGAATATGGTATTATAACCTATTTTAGACCAAAATTGTTTGTTTTTAATATATACACATATTGGGAGCAATGAAATCTGTTCCAAGATATGCAGGGCTTTGTCTCTCTGTCAAAATTCGATGAACCCTTTCTGAGTTGTTCATATTTTCTCAGTTTTAGTCTAGACAACCCTTAGTATCTGGAATAGGTCTAAGTAGGATGAGTCACTCTGATCTATTTGGTACTTCTACTCTCTCTGCAAAAATGTTTATCGTTTCTATCCGACTGCTTCTTAACGGAATATCTAAGTAAACTCTAACTTTTGAGTAAAAAATCTTTGTGAGAAAGTTCATCAGCAGTTGCAGTCTTTTGTTTTTTGAAAAAAATTTAAATTCAGCATAATGAAGATAGCGAAAACCCTATCAAAGAAGTGATTCCACCTATCATAGTTCTTAAATCTAAAAGTGATTTTTTGCGAAAGTTAGTTAGTGATATTAAAACGGATAATTAGCCAACCTAGCTGTCCACACGAGAGTGCAGACACACTTAGACCAGTGAAGGTCCTTTGTGATACCATGGATCAAACCATTAAGCCACTCAGGGACTAACAAAACCAACCGGAGCTTTTGACAAAGCGATGGATGCTCATGACGTCCAAGGACGCCAGATCGCAGAGGTCGTCAAGGAAGGGGGACCCTAGATGGAGCATTCTTTTATGCGACAGGGCTGGACATGTGCATAGGAGGTGAAGGATGGTTTCCTCCTCCTCCTCGTCCCTACAGCTTCTGCAGAAGTCGTTGGAAAAGATACTAATTCTTTTGGCGTGTTGGCCTATAAGACAGTGTCCAGTGAGAACACCGACAACGCAGCTGATTTGTGTACGCTTTAACTTGATCAAATCGGCACTACGTTTTTGATCCAGCTTAGGCCAGATCTGTCTCGAAATGTGACACGTTGAGCCGTTCAGCTTTAGTAGATACTTACATGTAGCGAGGGGCATACCCAGGGCTTGCCTTTCAGGCAAAATCCTTAGAGTGGTACCCCGTCTGGCGAGGTCGTCAGCCATGCAGTTAGCTGGAATGTCTCTATGACCCGGCACCCAGCATAGGTGAATGTTGAACTACTCTGTCATCTCCATAAGAGATAGACGACAGTTTAAGGCAGCCTTTGAAGTGAAGGAGAACGATTCCAGGGACTTGATTGCCGCTTGGCTGTCAGTGAAAATGCTAATATCCCTGACAGATAGTCCATTACATTTCAGCCAGGACATGGCTTCCTTAATCGCCATGATTTCCACCTGGAAAACGCTACAATGACCAAGGAGGCGGAAAGAGATATTTAGATTGAGCTGTTCGGAGAAAACACCACAACCCACCCCACCCTCCGTCTTAGATTCATCTGTAAAGAAGTGAACCGAACTACCATCGACAGGGGGGGAAGTGTCCCATACATCCCGGTTAGGGATGCTCGTACGGAAGTTACGATCAAATCTCAGTTTCGGCGGGGTGTAGTCCGTGTTTTCGTGTTTGAAGTTGAGAAGATCAAGGATCGAGGAGTGGCCAAAGCGATAGCTAGACCACTGAGAGGAGGATTTCAAGCGGATGGCCGCACAAGCAGCCAACTGTTTGCCGAAATTATCTAAGGGTAGCAGGTTGAACAAGATGTCCAGTGCCGCGGAGGGAGTAGTTCTAAGTGCACCACTGATGCAGATGCATGCAGATCTTTGCACCTTAGCTAGTTGAGTGAGGTGGACAGCCCTTTCAAAAGCAGGCCACCATACGATCACGCCATATAGCAGTATAGGCCTGATAACGGACATGTATAGCCAATGGGTGATTTGAGGTTTAATACCCCAGCTCCTAACTATAGCCTTTTTACAGGAATAGAGAGCTACATTAGCTTTCTTGACACGCTCTAGTAGATTGGCCTTCCAGTTTAATTTCCTATCCAAAATAAGATTTTACGTTTTCAGAGAAGGTGAGACTGGTGCCATTTATCAAAGGAGGGATTGATAATTACTTGTTAAAAAATATTTCCTTGGGTCACAATATTATATGCTTCTCATCTGACTCCTATGAAAAAAATGCCAATGAACTAAAAAGTAAGTCTTGTGAATTCTTCAGCTATGAAAAGGAAGGTAGCAGATCTTTCAAAGTGACCTTGTCTGGAGTAGACTTGTATACAAATTCGCAAGTTAAATTTGAACTCGTTTCTTTAGGAATCAAATGCATAGATGTAAAATCTATTTCATTAAAACCAAACACTAATTATAAATCAAACAATATTCACTATTTATATGTTGTATATATTGAACGTGGTTCCATAAAAATTAACAAGCTTCGCCATAATTACAGTGTATTCAAAACTACTATCAGATGGGACTATAAGAAACAACAGCCCAACAAGGTCACGCAGTGTCATAATTGCCAATTGTTTGGTCACGTTTCCATTCATTGCCAAGTTAAAAGCTTTTGTCCAAACTGCTCATCTAACCGCAAAACAGAGGATTGTACTTCGCCTGAAGTCAACAAATGTGCCAATTGCAATGGGCGGCATAAATCCACCGATTCTTAGTGTATAATCGGAATCAGTGTTGTAGCATCGACTCAAGGTACTACGTGGTTTGTGTATCAAACTTAAACACTGTGTTCCAAACTGTAAGCAACGCCATCTATTCGCCAAACCTGCTAGCGGCAAATATTCCCACCAAATCGGATGTGCCAATGTTCCACAATTACCATATAATATTCCAATTATTCACAGTCATCAAGTTGTAGCGGGTCGACTGCACTCTGTTCGCCATCTCGCTATCAATAAGTAATGCCAGTGCACAATTTTGAAAATTTATAATTTAAATTTATTTGAAAAAACAAAAAAGAAAAATTATAATTTAAAAGCACGAGTTGTTTAGTTGAAATTCTCAGACGACTGATTTGAAAAATAAAATTTATATGCCACATCGAAATTTGGAAGAACTAAAACTACCCGGAAAACTAGATTGACATCAGCGGCGGGTGTCTAACGCTAAAAATTCACCACCCCTAGCGACATCTAGCATGTTCTAGAACTCTTGCATTTTGTGTAAATACACCAACTACAACCACCGTCGACACAGTTGTTAATAAAGTGAATACAGCGATTGTAAGAGAGACTCGACCAAGTGGTGAAAATAAGCGACATTGTGATTGAAAGCAAATCTGTAGAGATAGTTTAATTTGAAATAAATAAAGAATAAAGTGATTGCGTATTGTGTTAAAGTAAAGTTGGTAATTGGTAATAAATAAACGATTGAAATACATGAAAGACAGTTTTATTTAAACGAACCCCAGCAAGAATATTACAGTATATTGAAATTCGGCATAGAGTTGCAGCGCGAAATCGAACTTCCAAACCAAGAGAAAATCATCCCACAGCACCAACTCGTCAGTTTAACCATCTCTCTATTGATGACTTCCCCCAGTTACAGAGGTCAAACATTCTATCCCATACCTCACCACTAGATGGCTTTTCACAAAAAAAAATTATATGTAAAGCAGCTCTGCTGAAAGGCAAAAGTAAATCATAGTTATTTGTTGTATCCTCACTTTCTGACAAAAGTACCTGAAAACACTTAATTAAATAAATATAAAAATATTAAGCACTTTTCTCACTTCGACTGCTATTTTTCCGCCATTTTTAATCCATATTAAACGTCAGTGTGTAGCTGCTGCTACCAACTTGTGAAAATGAAATTTCTAGGTGAACCAGGAGCGTTTTTTTATTTTGAGATGAATAATTCACGGGGAAAACAAAACGCGGCTATTATTACCTCTTTGGTTATTAAATATGTATATAATCATCGAGATTAATAATTTAAAAATCGTAAACGATCTATGCTTCGATGGTTTGGTCACGTAGTGCGTATGTCCCCAGACCGGCTTCCAAGACGCGCCATGGTTGCCGTACCATCAGGTAGACGACTTCGCGGAAGGCCCAGAAATAGATGGTTGGATCAAGTCCGACGTCTCTCTTGGAGCCGCTTAGGGATTCTCCCTGATGAATTGGAGTCAATGGCGGAGGATCGAGAAGGATGGAGAGTCCACCTGAGCATCCTACCCCCGCGACCCTCATGAAGGATTAGCGGGCCATTGAAAATGAATGAATGAATGAAAACTGGAATGCAAGAGGCGTTCAACATAAAGCAGTAGAATTATTTAACTTTTTATATAGAAATAAAATTGACGTTGCGCTCATCACAGAGACTTTGCTTAAGCCCGACAAAACGTTTTCTCATCCAAATTATGTATGCTACAGGCTTGATAGACAATCGAATGGAGGAGGTGTTGCTATAGTAGTTAAAAAAGATATCAAACATGTTGTATTACCTCCTTTTCGGCTTGATGTTATCGAAGCGCTTGGAATAAAAATAACTCTTAGCGATACTTCAGATTTGAGCATTATTTCTACCTATTTCCCTGGACAAAATAACGGAACTGAAAGAAAAGCTTAATTTAAAAGTGATCTGTTAAAACTTCTAAGACTCAATAATAAGTTTGTTATTGGTGGTGACTTAAATTGTGGGTTTCAGGCGTGGGGATGTCTTCGACCTAATTGTTGGGGAAATATCCTTCAAGATATTGTTGCATCCAGAACATATGTATATTTCGCTGCTGCCACCGACTGAACCAACATATATTCCTACAAATCCCTCTTTTAATCCTTCTACGCTGGATATTTTTTTAACTAATACTGATAATTTATTATCACATCTAATTACATTGCACCATTTAGGTTCTGACCATCTTCCTGTGTGCACAAAAGTTAATAGATTCGTTTCTAGAAACAACGTAAGAATCTACTATAACTACAAAGCTGCGAATTGGAATAGATACTAGTCCTTCTTATCTCGAAACCTGAACACTACTAATTTATCTCTTGCTGGTATGACGTCTTTTCAGCAAATTGATTTCTTATTATGCGAACTTGTAAGTAAAATTAATTGTGTGATTGATATTTTCGTACCTAAAAAATCTCCTTCGACTGTGTTTTAATTTTCTCTCTCTGCCGAACCATACTTTGTACCTTATCCACTTCCGAAATTAGGAAAGACCTAAATGGCTTAGATACAGACACCTATCCTTCTTTGAGAATGTTAAATTCCTTAATCGTGAAATTACGAGTAAATATCAAATCTCTGAGCTCAAGAATAAATATTGGAATAGGCTACTTTCTTCATTTCACAAAGGTGATAAGCCTTTTTGGAAAGTAACCAAGGTCATCATGAAAAAAGCTACAAATATTCCTCCTTTAAAGGTGCAAAATAATTTGTATCTTACACCAGAGGGAAAAGCAAATATTTTGGCTAGAACTTTTAAAAATAACCACAAAATAGCGGCGCATTTCAGTGATGTTCCTACTGAAAATGAAGTTCAGGATACCTTACAAGAACTGTCTGATAGGAAAATTACTTTAAGTGGTAGTTATTTTGTCAATACAGTTAAGACTAAGGAATTGATACAGGGTACCAAGAACAAAAAATCACCCAGTATTGATTATATTAATAACATGTTATTGGAAGCTCTACCTAAAAAAGCAGTTAAGTACCTAACTTTTATTTTTAATTGCTGTCTTAAGCTGTGTGATTTTCCAAATGCTTGGAAAATAGCCAAAGTCACTCCAATTGCTAAGCCAGGTAAACAAAAAGATAATCCACTTAGCTATAGGCCTATAAGTCTGTTAAGTTGCTTGAGTAAGCTCTTGGAAAAAATAATCGAACAACAAATCGAATGCAATATTGATGAATACAATATATACGAGTATCTTGCTTATCAATTTGGTTTCAGACCAGGACATACTACTACCCACCAAATAGTTAGAATAAAACATCATATTCGCGGTAAACTGGCAGAGAAAAAATGGACTAGGCTGGTTTTGCTAGATATTGAAAAAGCTTTCGATACAGTTTGGCATGTTGATTTAATTTATTAACTTTTAAAATTCAACTCTCCTATTCTTCTTGTCATGATAATACAAAATTATTTAGTGTGCCCTCTGGTTTACCACAATCCTTTTCAATATCTATGTATCGGATACTCCTCAGCTTGATAATAACACCCACCTCGCTATGTTTGCTGACGATATGGCTCTCATTTCCTCTAGCATACTTGCTCAAGATGCTCTAATATCACTGCAAAATTCAATAAATCTGATTAATCAGTACTTTCTCAAGTGGGAAATAAATCCAAATGCTCGAAAATCTCAAGCAATATAGTTTACCCGACGTAAGAAACCCTGTTTTTTTCCTAATGTTAAAATTACAACTTTGGTCTCATGATATCGAATGGTCAGATGAGTTTAGATATCTTGGTATTATCTTAGACAAGAAATTAACTTTTCAAAAGCACATATTCTTAGCCTATATCATACACAAGATTAACATCACCACTAGGGTTCTGTATCTGTTTATTAAAACAATTTTCCAAGCCATTCTGCTTTATGGTGCTCCGGCATGGTTCGATTGTGCTAAGTCGCACATAAAAAAATTACAAATTTGCCAAAATAAAATCCTTAAAATGATACTAAAACTGCCATGGCATTGCTCAACATATAGACTCCATGATATGGGCGACGTCAATACTATTTTACATCTTGTTAATAGATCCCAAGAAACCTTTTTCTTAAAATGTTCACTTTCTGAAAACAAACTCATTGTACAGCTTACAAATGTACAGTGCCGACGAACTCAAAATAGCTCAAAGTTTAATTCTAGTTTTTGACTGCCATGGCGTAATCCCACTTCCTCCTATGCTTCGTATTGCTGGCAACTTCTATTAACTCGCCTAAAGAAGATGCCCGACTGCTTCTCAGAAGTCATTCCAGCGAACACACCTTCAGCTGTCAAATTCATTAATCAACAATGGCTGCATTCACGTCTATACAACAGTTGTAATTTTTCAACTGAATGGCACCGCTCACTCAACATGTTGACTGAGCGGTCGCCATTTTATGTATCGAAAAATTTGTACGCTACTTTTACTCAACTTGTTTTTCCGCGGTAATTTTGTGCTTGACTTATCGACGTAGAGGTGAAAACTTAAAAATGAGTGCCGCTATCACATAGACGGCACCGAGAAAAGTAGCAATCCATTCATGGAAATGTAGCGATGATTTTTTTTCATTTTCAATGCATTTTTATTTTAGAATTCAGAATAATATCTTACGTGCTAACAAAAAAAACGCTTAAAACTAGCTTAATTAACTTAACTATCTTGTAATAACTTACTGACCCCATGCGGGGGCTCTAAGCTAATCCTAACACTTAATCTATGTCTTTCGACGTAACCTAACTTACTTTATTTAATATCTATATTAACTATCTAAGAAATTGAAAAGACTAAGAAAAATGTTTTATTGTGGAAAAAAACTTAGTATATGGACTTATTTTTTGTAAATATAAGTAAAACTTACAAACTACCTTAAAATAATCTTAAGCTAACTTAACTACGTTGTGTAATTAAATACACACTTTTTTTTTGTATAAGCGAAGTGCTGTGCCATTTTTTTTTGGCAATGTAGCGATGATTTTACAACTGAATGCAGCCAATGAGCGCATGAGTGACATCGGGTGAGATGTATCCAATTTTTTAGTTTTTCATTATTTCTTTTAATTTACAGGGTGATAACCTCTAATTCCGTACCAATATAATGGTTTTTTGTAGTAGTATTTCCCTTTATAAATTCCATTTCTTTTTCTTTCCTAAATATATGATATACATACATACAAAGTATTATAGATGCAATGGTTTTAAAAGACACTAAGGGTATTTACTCATCTCGTAGTTCTGTAAATTTAGGAGGTACTTTAAATGAATATCCCTCGGAATCTTACATTTCCTCTGCAAGTGTCCGGCTTTAGGCAAGGCCAGAGAGCGCACCTTAGGTAAACTCTTTTTCGACAACCTTATAGAGCTAGCAGAGATTAGCATTAGGGATATTATCAGCTTCCTCAATGCAACAGGGTGGATTTGAATAATCCTTACCCCCTTCTTCTTCTTATTTTCCCTGGTAGTTAACGTCCTTGTTACATCCGTTAGGTCAATTGAGTTGTGGTAATAAAACGGCGCTTCTGCGCTAATTAAGCGTCGGCATGGTTTGCTGACACAACCACTCCTACCTACCTCGGAAACAAGTTGCGTAATTGAATCAACTTTTCTGCAACTGTAGCCAAATATGTGAAAATGCCGAAAATTAGTGAAAAGAACAAACTTATTCGATTGTATTCCCACCTCTGTCTGCCATAGTTTCAAGCAAATTTGACAGCAGAACTATTTTCGACACCAGTGTAATTTTCCGAGGGTGATTTCCGAGCCAAAATAGTGGCAGAAATTTACGGGGCTCTCGTAAATAATTTTTCATATAAAATTTGACAGGTCATTTACGCCATGATAAATTTTTTGGCACAGGATACATTAACTTCCCTACAAAATTTACTGAATTTGCTTTAAAAAATGCAAAATCAAAGTAAACGCAGAGAAATCTTAAGCTTTTTGGCTTACTCGGCATAGAAAACAGCAATTTCTTTCCCAAATGATGCTACATTTAGGATAGTTTAGGCAGGCTTCTCAAATGACGCTACAGTTAGGTTAGGTAACGCAAGTGAGTTGATGAAGAAGTTAATTCTTCTTCATCGCACTCAGGTCTATGTAGACCTGTCTGATGGGGTGGCAATGGTACAGTGGGTAATGTGTTTGTTCGTTAGCCGATGTGTGCAGGTTCAAGCCCCAGCGGGGAACAGCAATCATCAGCCACTCGAGTATATAAAGGAAAACGAATCGAAGTTTTTCCGACCACTGCACCAAAAGAAAGGCTCCTTCCTGGTAGTACAATGGACCGGAGAGTCTATTGTGATGCGCATTCATGTTTTGTTCCAGTGATCTGGTCTGGAGTTTGTTCCTTCCTACACTTATGGATCCCTGTTGGGTGCTCTTAGCCAACCTGACGTCCTCGAAAAACTGTAAAGATTAAAGAGCGAAACATCAAATAGCTCTTCAATGTTTTGGAAGTAGTATCTTCCTAGAATTCTGTTTCTTAAATGACAGAGGCTCAGGCGTTGGCATAGAAAGTGGGGAGTATCTACATGTACTTCTTCATCGCTGCACCCTCTGCACAAATCGTCATCGGTTGGTTTCATTTTTACATTGTGACTTCTTAGTAGATTGTGACCAGTGAGTGCGTTTATTAGTTAGGATAGGGATGCCCTCTCTCGTTGCATCAGTTTATTGGTACTATTTTTATCGCAATTTGGCCACAGTCTACGAAATATTTCACAGGTGGAAGTAGTACCAATCTGGTGTTTGCTGCCTTTAGAATTTGTCGCTCTATTGTCCCTCTGAGGGCGCAAAATGGAGCTCTGACTGATTCTCAGCTCGTTCAGGCTCCAGCGCGGAGCTCTTGCTTGCCAAATCGTCTGCTATTTCGTTACTCGTGACTCCCTTCTGGTCGGGGACTAAGCAGGGGTTTACGTTGTGCTGCGAGCTAAGAACATTGAGTTCTTCGCAACAGCTCTTAACAACTTTCGATTTTATTTCTGTAGCAGATATTGCTTTTATAGCCATTTGGCTATCAATGAAAATGGTGATATCCTCTCGTGATATTGGCATCATTAAAATTAGATTGGCAGCTGTCGTAACTGCTAGAACCTCCGCTTGGAAAGCACTGCTGTGGTCAGGTAGTCTGATCGAGCTGCGAATAGGTTATTGAGCGTTTCCGAGAAGACGCCTGCGCATATGCCTATGTCCATTTTCGAACCATCTGTACAGATAGAAAAAGACCTGGTTTATAGAACTTTTCCTGTATCCGATGCTGCGGATTAGATTAGGATTTTAGCATATCCGGTTGAATATGATTTCCAGCCATTGCACTAACTAATTCTGAGCCCATTTTTTTCCGCCGACGCTTGCATATAGAATTCTATCGGCAATAGTCCAATGATTGTTTCCAGCCCCGTTCTCATTGCGCCAGTTGTGCTGATCCATGAAAGTCTTTGTATTTTTGTCATTGAGATTGGTTGTCTGGAGGCTTGCTACCAGACTAAGTTACTGGATCTAATGATCGCTGTGTACATCGAAAGTATGAGTTTTGGGTTTGGATCCCAATTTCTACCGAAGATGTGGTTGCACGTGTAGAAAGCAATCGAAACCTTTTTTTTTCTTTCCTTAATGTATAGTTACCAATTTAGTTTCTTATCCAGGATTAGGTATGTTACAGTTAAGCTTCACAAGCATTGAGTGGTCTGAAAACTCCAAATACTTAGGAGTAACTCTAGACAAGAAGCTTACTTTTGAAATTTAATTTATCAAACACAGTTCGCAAAGTGAACCTAATTGTGATCCATAATCGTTTTATTAACAGAAAATCAAAGCTTAGTATGCATAACAAGATTCTAATATTTAAAACAGTCTTTCAACCTGTTTTAACTTGTGGTGCACCCGTGTGGGCGCATTGTGTCAAAAAACACACATAAAGCAGCTTCAAATTAGCCAAGACAAGGTACTTAAATTAATGTTAAATCTACCTTGGCATTACTCATCGACGAGGCTCCATGATAAAATAATGAACGTTTCAAAGACATCTCGAAGACCTATAAGCGCCTGGATCCCATAAATGCAATGACACCAGCATTTTCGAAGTGATCGAAAATCGGGAGGCCTGTCGATATTTTCTGGCGAGCCCGACAAGCAGATCAGTAGAAATGCAGTGAAGTGGGAGGGTTGTGGTCGCTTGTTTTCAGATCATAACCTCGCCCAAATAGGAGGAAGAAGAAGAAGAAAAAGAAGAAAAGAAAGCAAACGTGCATCTCGTTTTATACCTTATGAATAAATTAAATGAAAATTTCTTGTCTAAATGCTCTTATTCAGAAAATGAGCTAATTCGTAGCTTTATCATATTCAATCGGATTTTATAATTAAACTACAAATAAATAAATATGCTGATGATATGTACGCTCGAGTAAGACAATTTGAAAAAAAATGTATTGTAGAAACGTGAGTTTATGCAGGTAAATAGCATTAATCCTGCTCATTAAACTATGCATAGCAGGGACATAGCACAAACTTACTTTAAGCACAGCTTCCTAGTCGGTGACGGTTTGCAATATGTTATATTGTCGCTTGCCGAAGATGTCTGTTTCTAGAAAAACCAATCGAACCGTAAAAGGAGAAAAATCCAGGAAATAGCAATTTTGGTTCCCGAGAGGGTTGTAACTTTAATTTGACTCTTGGGGACGCAACTTCTCTAACGTCACAGAACTTATGTAAGCGGGGCCACGATTGATCAGAAATTTCATCTTAACATTGCCACAGCTTATTGTTGAACTCCATAAATACTTCCATTTGCTGCTGCGCACTGCATTTTAGATAAAAATAAAAAATATTCGGCGCAGCAGCTCTTCAAGTGCCTCTAGTTTCTCGGGACCACTCGTATTGTGTCCATTATATTTTTTCACATGAATGGAAGGGACATACACTATAGTGCCGTAACCGAAGGGAAATTTGTTTTGAGAAGCTTTCTCGTGACAACAATACTCTCGGATGTTTGTCAGACGTTCAGACGAGAGGTGGGGTAGAGAAAAAATGTTGTTGGTGTTTTCTGGGATTCCAACATGGAATGTCACAAACAGTGGTTCGACACACTAATCACTTGCGCCACGGCTCCGGAGTCTTACTGGACTTATCGCAGAATCTGGTAAGGCCTTCTTCTATGCCTAGTTTCCAACAGGTTTTCTTTGAGGTTAGAAAACATGTTGGAATACGTAAGTTACTCCTGCTTAGACTGATACAAGCTTCGAATCTTGTTTAGTTTTAGCTGCTAGATCTTCCTAATTCCGAGTTCATCTGTAAGAGTATGATTTCCTATTTCAAAGCTGATGCTTTCCGTCTTCCTAAAGAGTCTGCTGCCTCATTACGTTCTGTTACGGCATGACAAGCTATCCAGCAAGGTGCTACCCTTTTTCGCATTCCTAGTTCATTGAGTTTGTGTAGGTATTCACACATAAGTTTAACGACATGGGCATGTGTACGAGTATATATGTAGCTTATATTACAACCAGAAATATGCCTATGGTTTGAAGTATTTTGTTCTTGGTCTAAATACTCAACCAATCTATGTATCATTTTATCGTATGGTTAGCGAGTCTACAAATCGTGGATTCATTGCTTCAATTCTTTTTGTATCTTAGCTTTTTTTTTTATAAATTACGGTCCCTGCGAATTGCTAGAGGGCGATTTTCTTTCAGAAGCACATCAAACTCCTTCCACTTAACACGTCTCTCCTTCCTTATTCCTTCTTTTGCCATCCTAAGGCTTTGTTTGTACAATCCTCTACAACAAGGTACGAGTTGGTTGCAGTGGTACCTGCATATATGCCTGCGATTGAACACGTTCTTATGGCACCAATACAGAAACTTGCCAGTCTTTGCACTTTATTGAGATTCTCATACGTTGCGAATAGGCTGGCCCGCTTTTCTCATGCTAATTCTCCATAAGTGCAGAAACAGCTTCAGAACAACTTCAGAAGCCTCTACGAGGAATAAATAAATAATCGCAAAATAACGAAACCTTGCGCTGCTGCTTGGAAGGAAACGTTCACAGTTTGTCAAAAGACAAGGCAGAGCTTAAATTATTCATGAAACTAAGAAGCAGTCTTTTACATTTGTTCCGCCATTGTTCCCAGGAACAACAATGCAATCTATAATCATCCTAACCTTTGTTTTCAACTCAATAATAAAAAATCTTTGTTTCGAATATTAAATTTTAAAAGAACGTGACTTTCAAAACTATGTATCTACTGCAACAAAACTATTTTAAGATTAAAACTCCTTAACCACAGTGTGTTTCCCCGTAAAAAAATCTCAATATGTCCTGCAGATGTGAGAGGGTGCAAGCGGGTGAAGGAACAACAATATAAAACCTCTTATTCACACAGTTATAGACAAAGGCAGATGTTATGGAGAAGAGCGCAAGAACAGAAATACAAATAGAAATAGTAGTTCATTATTAATGTGAATAGCTTAAGGCATTCCAAAAATGCATCAAAAGAAGATCTGAAGATGAACGTTTTTCCTTCAATATGGGTCGAGGTTTAGCTTTATTGCATACCAAGTTCCTTTTTTTAATTTTAATTTATGAAACTAATATTTTATGTGTAGTACGAGTAGAAAAAGAAACTTTGAAGTGAAGCTCTAGCGCAAAAAAAAAAAAAATTGCCTCAGGATATTTAACTTTCTTTGCAAGGACATTATGCATATCAGTGGAATACAATGAGTAAGCTAGTAGATGAAACGTTTGGGTACTCAAGAATGATGCAAGTGTTGTCCGCTAAGAAATGTGCAGTTATAAAATGAAAGCTGTTCTCAACGCTGAATGTTAGGCGGACACTGATTTACTTTTAAAATGAATGTGTCGAGAGATAATACAATTTCGAGTCCTAAAAGTGCCTCAACAGCGATGAAGCCAAAATACTACAACTTTTTCTCAAACATCTGCTTATGAATTACTTCCGTAAGAAAATAAATCAGTTCAGCGGCAAGGCTCTTTGCGTAGTACTACAAGAAAGAAAAATCCTCAAAGCAATTACTCGAAAAGATTGAATTAAAATTCAAAGGAGGGCAAGGATTCAGCATTAAACTGTAGGGGATATGTACCTATGTATTGCCATTGGCTCGACGGAATAGTGGATATAATCTAGACAGTGCCCGTGCCCTGAGAACCAGTATAAGGGTATTAATAATCCCTTCGGTGCACGCAGACTTGAATGTTGCAATCGGATAAAACTGACAAATGGTGATATAGTTGAGAAGGTTGTTGGTTGAGGCTTCTTAAGAGCATGGAATAATTGTGTTATTGCGCAATAATTCATCAGTGATAAGAACATAACGTGAATTTCGTTAAAAATATCACCAAAGTTTGGCACCGACTGGTTGCAAAAGTTGACGCCTTTCCGGACGTCTGGAAGAGACTGACTCCGAGAACAAGGACTGGCAAACCAGGAAAAGCCCATCCGGCGGAGAATATCGATTCTGTGAGGATATGGTAAAGTTTTCACAAATATGAAAGAGACGATGGACTACACAATTCGGCATTTCAAGGCCCAATTTTGTTTTGGATTCGAATCGAACACTGAACTTCACACGCAGGGGTCCGATGCACTAATCCCTGCACTACGGCATCGAAGAAACTACCTCAAAATTGTATAGTGCAGGGATGCTTCTGGTACTATCTCGCCCATCTAAACATCTTTCCTGTTTTTGGAGAATCTTAGCAATTTATGAAATTGTTTCTATGGTAAAGAACTATACCATAGAAACAATTTCACAATCGGTGTATTGTTACAAAATTTATCAAATTTTGTCGACCCCCACCTAACCGCGTTGTTTGAATAAACCTTATGTAGCAAAAGCCTAAACAAATAGCTTTTCGAAGGAGAAGTGCGTCCAACTTCAAACAGAGCATATGGAGAGACTGTATCGGGAGTTGTATACAAAGCGAAGTGTGATACGCGAAACTGCGATAACTACTATTCGATCAAGCTGACGTCACACACCATGAAGATCGTTGAGCGGGTATTAGGTGGTCAACTGCGAAAATAATACGGCTATCTGATGATCAGTGCGGGTTTGTCTGAGGTAAATTAACAAATTATAAGGTTTATAATGTAGAAACATCGCGATTGCTTATATATTGTATTGCATGGCTTTGAAAAGCCATTCAACAGACAACCACGAGATCTGATACGGGTGACGCTAAAACATCGATTGGTTCCAGAAACCCATATACAGATGATCATGAACATGTATGAAGGAGCAAAGATAAGAGTAAAATGTCCCACTGGAGTGACCGAAGAGTTCCCAATCAAAGTCAGGGTGCACCAGGGAAGCGTCTTAAGGCCTTTGCTTTGTACTGCAGTCCTTGACTATGACGTGCTTAAAAGTGACGTGGTGGACCGCAAAGTACATATTCTTTGCTCGCGGTGGACCCATCTTAAGATCTTACGTCCCTGCAACGAGCACTTGATGTGTGGGTGGTCTTTTAGGAAGGAAATGGGTACGACATTAGTACAAAAAGACCAAGTACTTGTGCGGCTGGTTCTCTGATCCACTGAGGCATATTCTAGACATTTATTTGAATGAAACATAGCTCCCTAAGTGCGGAAAGTTCAAATATCTACGATCTTTGATCAACAGCGAAGCATCTTGTGATGATGACACAAATCATCGCGTAAGCGTAGGCTGTATCCCGCCGCTCCAGAAAAACTCCGTTATCTCGTGTGACTGAAAAATGGCACCTAACAAAGCTTGATCGAATAAGAAGTTGAAAGATTCGTGAAAGCCTTCATGCTAAAGAATCGTTCTCACGAAAAATAGTGCGCGATCGGCTCAGCTGTTACTGTCATTTTCAAAGAAGAAATCACTGGAACCCCGTCAAAAAGACGATATCAATGAGCATTCTACTATATAATATGAATTTGGCGCAACAGCTCATTTAGTTTTGTGCCGTATCCGAAGGGCATTTTTTGTTTGAAAAGCTTTCTCGTGACAACAAATACTCTCTGTTTGTCAAACGTGGACCGTGAAAACACTTTTTGGTCTTTTTTGGGATTGAAACATTAAACCTCACGCTAACCACTGTGCTAAGACGCAGAGACCATTCTACTGATATCGCGAAAGAAAGCCAGACCTGGAAACTCCTGGACCACACAAATGCAACAACACCAGCATTTGGTTTGCCTCAATAACAAAGTGATCGAAAATCGGGAGGCATGTCCGTATTTTCTGAGGTCAAACAGGCGAACCCCACAGGCGGATCAGTAGAAATGCAGTGAAGTGGAAAGGTTATGATCCCTTGTTTTCAGATCATAACCTTGCCGAAGTAGGAAGAAGAATTTTGAAAAACAGATTTAAGGTCAATTTGCACATAAACACAAACGTAGTGTCCACGACACCACCCAGGAGTTTTGTTTTAGTGTCATCGATTTCGGCATGAAATTCACCTGATATCACTACCTACCAATATATGGAATGCAACATAGGCAGCGTTAGACAGAGGGAATATAAAGACAGTGTGACAGGAAAGGGGTTTAGAACTATTACGAAAATGTAAGGAGAGCAACCTAATATTTCGCTGCTAAAACTAAGTTTGCAGCGATGAAGAAGGAACACCACCACTGCCGCCAATAAAGTGCAGTCAGTCAACTAGCTTGCTAAAGAGTGTGCACCAACAGATCAGCATGATCCACAAGAATTGTGATCGCATTAAATGCACCAATTACGAAGCCATTAGTCCAACTGAAATCGCTTACTGACAAACTGATGGGGACTTATCAGCATGGTTTAAGGCCTTGGAGGAAATCTTCAAATCCTGGAGAAGACACAAGAATGTATGTACAAGTAGAATCGAAGTCTGATCTACTTGCATAACGTATTCGCTATTATTATGAGTAAGGATGGGGTACGAAGGCAACTCTGGTGCAGGTGGGGAGGGCGGCGGCATACTTGTGGTCGATCGCTTCAGTTCACCGGACTGGGGTGGTTCTTGCCCACCTTATCTCACCTACTCATCAAACAAAAAAATGAGCATGCTTAACCCTAATCAGACATGCGACGGGCTGAATAAAAAAGTATGTAGACGTATCGTTAGTTGGTTGGCGTCCCAAACTAGTCGATGACACGCTGAATTTAAAACACTTCCTTTAGTCCAATTGGTTTGATGAACCAGAGTATCTAAAATGGATCCAGTGAATATATTATAAATATATCTCTGATAGAAGATAGGCGCCTAGGTGATGTGTTCTTTTATCGATTAGTGCTTTATATTCCATAAAAAAGCTATGCTGGTGTTTCTCCGTCCTTGCGAAATCTGCAGTGTCCATTCCTTTTTCTTACCAGTTTCCTAACGTGCGCCTACAGTGATGCGTAAAAATGTTTCAAAATGTTTTCATGTCAAGATGCGGAGTCGATTTTCGCTAACTCTTAGGTAGATTGTGCTTATTTTTTAGTTGAAATTTCCCAGAATTTCTTTCGCATATCCAGATCGGGAGATATCGCCACAGTGCTTAGCACATTTGCTCTCTTTTCTTTTTTCTTAGTTCTTCCCGTATTTTGTGTAGTCGTATCCTACAAAAAGATCAAGTTCCAAGGAACGGACAGTTTCTTGCTAGTTCAACAGCTGCTTCGTTTCTCTCTACTCCCACAAGCCCTGGTATCCAGTAGAGAGTTAGTTTATTAATCTGGCCCAGCCTGTTGATCTTAATGAGGCACTCCCATCTCAGTCTGGATCTAATATTATGTGAGTTCAAGTACTTGATGGCGGCTTGACTATTTAACAGTATTGCGATGTTATGCCCGCGATATTTCCTGTCAAGTTTGAATTGTGCAAATCTTTCGGCCGCATGAGCCTCTACTTTGAATATACTGAGGAAAACTTCCAGAGATCTGACCTTTTGTCCGTATATGCCTGCCCCAATGCATGTAGGTGTTCTCGATCCGCCCATATACCACTTAATAGTATGTTATTTAAATTGGTACTTATCGGACTCACTGCTCCAATCAATTTTATTGCTCAGGTTTGAGTAAAATTTTCTTTCAAAGCAGTATTTCTTCCTCCTATCGTCTCTTGGTCAGTCCAGAAGTGGTACCGATTTGTATGGGGTTTCTCACTCTTTGTATGCGATGCATTTTTCTTTCCTGATGCCCTCTTTGATAATTCTTAATAACTCCTTTGCGATCCATTCTAGCACTATGTATAGCTTAGATAGTCCTACGATCACCTTTAGTGCTATTGTAACATAGGACAAGTTCTCATGGCTCCTGTTATACACATGCATGCTAGACTTTACACTTGGCTTAGGGTTATCCTCTTCGTGCTTAACCTTGTTGTGATGATGGGTCTTACTATCATCATTTACAACTACCTGAACACCATAAGTGCTCTAGTGGCTTTGATTACCAAAGCTTCTACATGTTCCTTCCAGAGAAGTTCTAGTGTTATGCCTAGGTACTTGAGCTATTTCTGTGGGTTGACTCTGTACCCTTCCAGTGGTATGGGTTGCATACGCTTCAGCTGCCTCCTCTTGGTAAATAAAAAAGATAGAAAGGAAAAGAAAACATGGAAAAGAACCTGTACCTACATATGTATACCCGAGAGAAAGCGTTAAAAAGAAAACGCGAACTTAACCCAACTAACCCTTAACTGAACCTAAGCTAACCTGAAACTTAAAATAACAAGGGTCTTTAAACTACATTAAGACTAGCCTGTCTTATCATCATGCATTCCTTCCACAGTATTTTTCAGATAAATGTACGTCAAGGATCCGAGGTATGCCAGACGTTGACAGTAAAGGTTGGCTAGCTTACCCCTTCACATCTTGCGACGCAAACCAAATACTATATCCCTCGCCGGATAATTGTGAGAGATAGCCCTCTATGTCATTCTAGCTGTATACTTAGGTCTGTGCTTAGATCCTGCAGAACGAATGAATACTCTATGTCGAAGCCGAAGACTCTTCGAATCAACCACAGAAGGTCTACGTATAAGAGGCACACATAATCTCGATGGAAGTGTATCTCAACTTACTTGGAATCAGAAATATGAAAACACCTACTAAGGATCGCGGTACCTAGAGAGATTTTTGGTTTAGGCCCAGATCAACTCCGAAATCCTAACAGTCACCAGAGAGATAATTTTGAAGTGTCCTTTTGGAATAAAATGAGTTAACTCATGGTTCTTCTACGATTTTTTTTCATGTTATTCACTTTATTCGCTCCGCTTTTATCCATCAGTTGGTAATTATTTCACATTGACGTCCGCCATATTGTATAAGGGAGAAGCGTTTGCTAAAGTTAATGACAGGAAACCAAAGGATCTGCAATATTCTGATCTATGTCCTCCATAGTATCCCCGAATTCCTGAGAATATTCATTCAATTCATATCCCTGCCATTTACATCCAATTGAAAGAAGAAACCTAGTCATTTTCACACCCTGAACATCATTTCTCTACACATTTCCATTTAGGTACAAGTGCACTTTACACCAAAAACAACAACAACCAAAAAGTCCCTTCTCTTAGCTTCATTACAAAATACAGAGTTTTTTTTCTTCTGCATTTACAACACCACCTAACACACACATAGACACTTACATAAAATAAAAAGCTTCCCAACAAACGTCCAGAAGGAACCCCACTTATTCCTTCTTTTAAGGATGCTGCACAAGAACGCATACACAGAAACTAAAACAAAATCCGTATACAGCATTGCATGGGCGTTACTGAACTTTTACTGTGTTCGTGTGTTTTTCATCGAATAGATTTACAACAACAAAAAGAAAGAAGCAACCCCAAATTACCGAAAGAATAGAAGAAAAATCTAATTTTCTCGAAACACCTACGCAGGAATATCCTTTTTCTTTATTTCTCTCAAAAATACCCTTTAAATAGCGATATTTGCTAGCACTCCCAAGAAGGAGCATAAGAAAAAAAATCAACTTATCCTTGGCTCTCTCCCAAACAGGTGGTCACCTTAGGAGTACTTAAAATCCTTTTTATTTTATTTCTTCAATAACTTACCAACGCTAATGCAAAAAGCCATATAAATCCAAGTACACATGATCCGACTTATTCTTTTGCGAAATTTTTTGATAACGGTTAAAAATTTCTCGTATTTTGTATCCTTTATCTTCTTTTTTTTTTTTGGTGAAAAATATCCTTAGTACCGAGAGGAATGGAAATTTTCCCCGAGAGCAAATCACTGCGCAATTACTTTTTTGGGGTTTGGTTAGGATCTTGTTGTTGTTGTTGTTTCCGCTCTCCTTTTTTTTTGTAGATATCCTTTTTTTCAAAAGTTGTTAACTTTTTTTTTACATATATATGTGTATTTTTTTAAAGGATTTTATTCAAAAGATGAACGGGTTAGCCGAGACAATAAATCGGCGATGCCCCCTTTCGTCTTCTTTTATATCCTCGTTTCATCGTATTTGAGAGTCCTTTGTTGAAAAGTGCTGACCTTTATGCATGATCTAAAAGATTCGTTCACACTGTTTTTTTTTTTCTTTCTTTTGTTGATTTTCTAAAAGATAACACTAGAGCACAGAAAAATAAATTTTATTCCTTTTTTTTATGTTAAAAATAGGAATACACAGTTCTTTCAACAACTGGGTGTGTATTGCAAAAAAGGACTTTTCAAATCACACTCCACCTCTCTGAGTAGATTTTCTACAGCACGATGAGAGGCTGAAGGATACTGATAACTTTGGCTACAGCCCACAGGATGAGAGCAGCTGTTTGCCTTGGTTTTATGTAATTTTTTTGTTTTTTAATTCACTTGAGAGAGGTGGATCTATTTTTATATGTGAATATCCTTTTTGTTCACTTGAATCCAACACTAAAACATTTTTGAAATGATTTTCTTGGTAAATTTGATGCCAAAAATAACGATGAGTGTTCTTCCTTCGTTTGGATTACATTTTAGCAAAAGGAAGAATTAAAACTAATTTTGCAAAAAGGATAAGAATTTTCTGTATTACACTGCAAGGACTCGTATGAACGACTGAAGTTTTTCAATGTTATACAGGAAAATCTTCGCTGTAAAAGAACATGGGAGAGCTTTTTTTTGCGTTTGCGATGCTGAATGTGGATGGCATAGATGCAGAGAGCATCTCTCCAATGATATTTTTATATTTTTGGTGCTCTGTACCATTGATGATAATAATTGAAATGAAGAGCTTTGCGCAGCACCATTGGGGTACACCTACGCGTTTTCGCCATGTGAGAACAAAAAAAAAGAAGAAGAGGAATATTATTCATCAAGACAATCGCCTTGTGTGAAAAGTTTGTGATTGTGGAGAGTTGACGAGTTGATGGACCAAAATATCGAAGAAAAATGTAAAAATATCCTTTTTATGGGGTTCCTCTCACTTTCGCTGGATGGTATGTGTGGCACGCTTGACTCAGGTCGCCTTTCGGGCGAAATGTAGAAATTGAGATTTTGAGTAGTGCAGTTGACATTTGTGAATACACAGGCAAAAGGTGGTGTATACAGTTGGATTGGAGATGATATAGGATAATGTGGATGAATATGACTGAAGGATATCATATTTGCTTTATTTTTAGATCAATTCATGTGTCAGTTATATGAGTTCGGTCCAGTTTGATTTTCATTTTCGAATTCCTATTATGTGACTTGTAAACGGGTATCGAAGAGCAAAAGAATTTTTTAAGGGGGCTCTCTCGCTTAGGCGGAAGTATATAGTTCAAACGCTAGTTTAATTTTTCGAAGAATGATACTTTTGCTGAGAATATTATGGAGTGGAATAGATTGACGTCTGCCATGTTCTTCGTCGAAAGGGTTATTAGATTGATCCTATATATGAATTACTAGAGTCAGCAAATCGTAAAAATCCACTCAGAATAAGATTTTCAATTAAGTGGTTCTTAAAATCTGTGGACGCATCTTCGAAAGAAGGACCTTATAGTTGTATAATCCTCTAAGTCACAAGAAAATCACTGACGTCAGATATAATGAAAGGGGCGAATTAACAATTAACCGGAAATCTAAAAATATCTAATGTGGGGCTTCTGTTAACACAAAAAACGCGCCGAAGCCTTATATTTTGGTAACCTCACGAAGATTAGATTTTCTCGAGATAAGAGTACCAAGGGTCATGACACTACAATGTTACATGCGACATAGCCAGTAAAGATAGCATCAACGTGATGTTCCAAGAACCAGGGGGAAGCATTTAGTAGGCATGTAAGCGGGCCATGTGTAGAATAGCCAAGGAGGTGGAGAGGTGAGATATTCCACCGTTCAGGGTGACATTTTTTTGCGAACAATTTTTCCATAAATCTTTCTCATGTGTTCTTCTTCTTCCCTTTATCAGCGAGGCTATGATCCGAAAATAAGGGATCACAACCCTCCCACTTCACTGCATTTCTACTGATCTGCCTGTGAGGTTCGCCTATTTGACCTCAGAAAATATCGACAGGCTCGCCGATTTTGGATCACTCGGTTACTGATGCCAATGAAATGCCGATCTCGTCGCATTTGTCTGATCCAGGCGTTTAGAGGCCAGCCTTTGTTACATCTCGATGTCTTTGGAACGTGCATTGATATTGCCTTTTTAACGAGGTTCAAATGAGATCTTCTTTGAACGTGGCAATACCAGCTGAGCCGGTCGTGCTCTATTTTTTGTACGATGGTTTCTTGGTGTGAAAGCCTTCACGGATCTTCGAACTTCTTATTCGATCAAGCTTTGTCAGTCCTGCTGTCATGCGAAGCATCTTCATCTCAGCTGCCGTTAATTTACTCTCATACTTTTTGTACATCGTCCAATATTGTGAACCGTATGTGAGCGCTGGAAGCACAACTGCGGTGTAGAGCTTTCCTTTCAACTTAGGTGGCAGTTTTCTGTCACAGCAGATAGCGGAATTTTCTCGCCACGTCATCCACCCTACGCTTACGCGATGATTGATACTCGTATCATCATCACAAGTTGCTTTGCTATTTGCTATTTATTATAGATCCCAGATATTTGAACTTTTCGCACTTAGGAAGCACTGTTCCATTCAAATAAATGTCTTGAATAGGCTTGAGTGCATCAGAGAACGGCAGCACAAGTATTCTGTTTTTTTTAACTAATACGATACCCATTTCCCTCCAAAACGTCCACCCACACATCAAGTGCTCGTTGGAGGGATCTAGGATCCTCACTTATGATGGCTACATCGTCAGCAAAGAATAACTGATGTACCTTGAGGTCCACCGCTTTACCTTCAAGCAGTTAATCAAGGACTGTAATAAAGACTAAAGGACTTAAAACGCTTCCCTGGTGCACTCCGACTTTGATTGGGAACTCTACGGTTACTCCAGTGGGGCATCTTATTCTTGTCTTTGCTCCTTCGTACATGTCCATGAAAATCTGTACATAGGTTTCTGGAACCCCTCGATGTCTTAGCGCCACCCATATCAAATCTCGTGGTTGTCTGTCGAATGCCTTTTCAAAGTCAACCAATACAATATGCAAATCCCTTAAGGAATCACGATGTTTTTCCATTATGATGTTTTTCCTTTGGATTGCATCTGTGGTTGATTTACCCGAGACAAACCCGCACTGATCATCAGATAGCCGTATTATTTTTCGCAGTCGGCCACCTAATACCCGCTCAACGAAGTGTGTGACATCAGCTTGATCGATCGGTTGTTATTACAGTTTCGCGTATCACCCTTCCCTTTGCATACAGGGAGAAGGTAACTTTCCCTACATTGATTCGGCATTGGATCACTTCTCATAAATTTGGAGATGCGAATTCTGAGCCACCTGAACCCGATGTCTCCCATCTTTTTCCAGAACTCAGAGAATATCTCGTCTGGCCCAACCGCTTTTCGTTTTTTGGATTATTTGACCGCCTCACTAACTTCTTCGACTGTAATGTCGGGTATTTCTTCAGAGCTAGGGGTGACTCTTGGGAAGTATAGCCGGGGAAACTGTTCATTTAAAAGTTCTTCACAATACTGCCGCCACCTCTGCAAAATTTTGTCGTCATCCACAAGAAGCTGGCCATGAGCAATGGTAATGAACTTTGGCGAACGGATCTCCTGAGCATTCCTCCTTCTTTAGGCGGCTATTTTGAAAATGGTTGCGATCTTGTTCATATTGTGTCTTCGCAGCTCCTGGATAGCCTGGTTTGCACCAGCAACCGGGAAAGACATTTTTTCCAGCTCCCGATACAGGCCCTCCGTACTTTGTGCTTGAAGCTGGGCGCACTTCTTCTTCGCTTTTTTCTTGCAACATCTGTATTCCACTTCGAGGTGAGCTTTTTCGTCTCTATTATTAGAGGGGCGCTATGACGAAGTTTTAAACGCCGCTTTCTTCTCATTTATCACCTTCTTAGCTTCATCACTCTACCACCATGTTTCTTTGGCCTCTTGAAGCTCCTAGCAATGACTTGGCCTTTTTTAAGCAAGTTCGCTGTAAGGAATCACACATTTTGTGCTCTGGACTCTTCATCATCAGCTCCGTTGATCGTGTGAGAGAGGTCATTTTTCATCACGAAAACAAAAGCCTCGTCTTTTTCTTTGTCCAGATTGTACCACTTGATTTTCTCAGAGACCCTTGTTTGTTTGCTTCTCTTTGGTGTTTTTATTATAAAAATTTTATTTTTATTTATTTTATTTATTTTATAAAAATTTCTGTTAGCAGAAGACGGTGTTGTCGAGCGATTGACTCTCCCAGGATCACTTTACAATCTTTTACCCGAGGCTTCATGAAACTGCCTACTAAATGGTAGTCAATCTGAGTTTCATCTCCACCGCTGCTGTAAGTGATCAGGTGTCGGCTTTGTTTGAGGAACATGGTATTTAACATGATAAGACCGTGTGATTTTCACATGTTTAGGATGTCCTCACCAGGAAGGTTCCTGGTGCCATATCCTAGTCCTCCATGGCAGTCTTTATAGTCTTCGTTTGACCTCCTGACATGTCCATTCAAATCTCCTCCAACAAACAGAAACTCTTCCTTTGGGATGTTCTTAAGGAGATTGTGGAAATCTAACCAAAATGCATCTTTATCTCTCTGATCGCACCCATTTCGCCATATGCTACTGGCAATATTCCACACCTCTCCTTGCATTATTAGTTTGAGAGACATCAAACGGCCGCTGGACTTCGAAATACTCAAGACGTTACCAAGTAGCTCTGCCGCTATAAATCATTTTTATGTATATGTCTTTAACGGTTTACCTAAAGTAAACAATCAAAACTATTCAGACTAGACTAACTTTTATTGTAACTACTCAGCTCGTTGTTTAATAAAATACAGCCTTTGTTAGTCAAGATTTTTTTTTTCTTGTGGAGCAGATGAATCGATCTGGTACTGCGGTTTCTTGGGGAGACCCATTGAATTCCAAAGTATATTGTTCACTCCAAAGGCATATTAGCTTCTCTGGGTGTATCGCAGCAAATCAAGTGAGTGAGATGAATTCGCTGCCAAGGGTGCGCTTTCTCTCTTGGATAAGGGCGGGGCATTTGGAGATCATAGTCTACAAATAGGAACTATTGCTATTTTGAGTTTGTGAAGATGCTTCTTTAGGAGGCATTGATGTGCCACTGATGGCACTGGTTGTAATTCTAAGAAGATTTCTATCCAAGTTTTAGAAACTTATACATATTTAGTTGTCCATCGCAACATTTTGGCTAAGACGCTTGTGTTGTGTCTCGGTGTTCGTAAGTAGTATGTACTTAATTTTTTCATCGTTTACAACCAGACTCATTTTTTGTCGATTCGATGTTTGCGGTGTTTCTATCCCCTCGATTTATTCTATCGACAATATCAATTTCGTCTGCGTAACTCAGCAGTTGTCCTGACTTGCAAAAAATAGTGCATGTCGTGTTGATCTGGGAAGTTTCTACCAATTCCTACAGTACCAGTTTGAAGAAGCTACTATAGTAGGACATAGCAAAACCTAAGACTGCTGGTGCTTTTTAAAGTTTCGATGGTTACCTTTCCGATTTTGACGGCCCAGCATCATCGTCCTGCATAAGCGAATAAGATTTGCAGGAATACCAAAGTTGGAAGTTTGAGCGTCAAATAGCTCATTCCTATTCATACTATCGTAAGCGATCTTGAAATCGACGAATAGGTGGTGTATATCGATTTCAAATTCCCAGGTCTTCTCTACGATTTGGCATAAACTGAAGATTTGGTCGATTGTCAATTTGTGGGGCCTAAAACCGCGCTGGTTTGGTCAGTGACCAAGTTTGGACCCTTCTGTGGACGGCAAGTTGTTCCTAGAGCTATAAATTATGAAGCGCATGGAAATTGGAAATTTTTTGTCATTGCAACAGCTTACTTACCTTATGCACCCACTACAGATGGCTGTTGCCGAAGTCTTAAGGTACGTCTGCGAGATGAGTCAACATTCTGTTACAAAAGTGCAGAAAAACGACGGTGGATCTGATCTGAGGAGGAGAGAAAAAGCAAAATTAAGCAACTGGTTTCTGGTTACTGAGAGGGTTTTTATTTTTTTTTTTTATTTAAAAAATAACTTTCACACTATTGTTCGTTGCTTCGAGCTCTACGATCAATTTCACCATTTTCACGTCTGCCTTCTTCCAGCGGATTAGAATTCTGTGTTTATTACTGTATGTATTACCATCTAACATATTTCTGGGTTCTCAGTTAATTGCACTGAATGTGGCTTTGTGTCTTAACACAAATTCAATGTGTATACATAGAGATATTCCTATGCCTCAAGAGGCTTTTAGAAAAGATTACGATGAGCAAATGTAAATACAGCGATTTAGGTTGGCATGTATTGTAGAACCCATCGTGGTAACTATCATCATTTTTGGATTTTTTCAATATATTTAACGCATTCGATACTAGCATCCACATTTTGCAAGTATAGAAGTCCACGGTTGAATTTTTTTCTTTTCTCCACTCATATTCAAACCAAATAGGATAGACAAAACTATTTGACTAACTCATCTTTGTTTTTTCGCTTGCCTCCTTCCATGATGCGCTTTATAAAGTTAGAAAATGTTTCCTCCATGATTTTCACTTACCACAACTGCTTAGTATTTATAACTACTTTTTTTACTGTCTGTTGTATAAAGATATTCGGGAAGATCTGGAACATCTATGCGAAATATGGCAAAGTAGGTAAGTAAGTGAAAATCGCACACTAATACTTTTTATGGGCACAGCTTCGTCCTTGAAAGATTTCCTCGTGAGGTGAGGATGTGCACAGCTTTTCTGTCCGAGAATAACAATTAACATGTCGCCGCATGGCATGAAGTGTCATACTGTTGAAACCACATCTCACATTGATGAATATCATCCATAGGGTCTGTAGGACATCTTCTGGATTGGTCTCATTTCATATTGGTCTCTCACATATGCGACAATCTTCCTAATAAACAAACCCGTTAAGCCAATTATAAGCATCATCGCTGAACACAGTTTTACAATAAAACAACGAGTCAGCTTATAAATGTTCTAGAGCTCAATTAGCGGAAGAACGATGCATTGATGGTCTCGTAGGCACGAAATCTATACGCAGTTTGACAGATGGCTTGCTCAGATTATGTGCAGTATGATGATTTGCTAGACTATACTAAATATAAATGTCATAAAGAGTGGGTGAGTGACGGCTCGGTTTGACAGATATCCCTATCATAGATTCCATTTAAGCAAAAAACACCATAGGCTAAATTTGGGGAGTTTAAAATATAAGCTATTATATGAAGAAACTTTTAAGGAACTGGATTGCTACTTACATTTTTTTGTACTAATGCTCATATGACTTGACTGATCCAATAACATTAGAGATGAGTATCAGCTGCAGAGTCCGTCCAGCTGAGCTAGATTCTCTGATATAACAATTTGTCTATGAGCCATTGAAGCGCACAAATTCTTTTTCTCATACCTCTACGTATGTTAGATACAATACATAATTACGAACATGTGACGTTGCAACCCACGTTTGTATTCACTGCAAAGTAAATCATTCCATCCTGCGAGCTAAAATGAGCAAAAGCTGGTATATCTACGCTGCAGTGGCTCGAATATCACTCCATTTTTGCTGTCCGTACTTAACTTAAACAGTTATTTTGCCTTCAGTCATAATGGTGACTATAGAGCAGGACGTTTTTTGATTCGATCCGTCGAGTTCCATTCGCGGCAAAGGAAAGCAGTTAGACAGATAGGTTAGGTAGTTGCATAATCAATAAAGGTTTCGTGAAATCCTCATTCTTTATTCTGTTTCAAATAGATATCCAACGCAAAAGAAAGACTGTACGTTGGTAAAATGTCTACTGCCGGATTTCTCTCACCATTATACGCCAGTGATACTCAAGATCATTTATGTTTCCGTGTGCGTGATTGCAAGACATTTTCAAGCAGTTTCTGGCCTCGATCTGATTTCAGGTATTTGATGGCATGAGTGGAATGAGCTTTTTGTGATCTTCTGTTCCAGTTTCAAGTAAATTTCCATTAGAAATTCAGTGTTTAATTTTGTTCTGTTTGTAGCATGAGGTTCAATCTGGATAGGTTTGTACAAGTATACCATTGAGATTAAGACATTACTTCCTTACACGTATTTCTTGAGCCTTTAGCCCTGCCTATAGTTCACGATGTTGGCTGTCAATTCTTAATGTCTAGCTCATTAGATTTGCCCAACTTTAGACAAAAGATCTCGTAACTTTCATTCAATTAATTCGTTATTGATTCTGTGATGAATGACATATTCATTCATTAACCTCAATTCTACTCTTAATTCTATCCATTCATATCGACCATTCCTATAACTTGTTTTGGGATAATTTTGAGTCATTTAACTCTCCCGTTGAACATCCTTATTATTTCATAAAATATACATTCCTAAAACTACTTTATATGATATATATATATATAATCTCACTAAAGCCATCAACTATTTGCTGAAAGGAGCTAGAATCACTATGATGCTGCAACACGCTAACCTACATCTTCTCCTAGTATATCCTTTATCACGTAAGCATGGAATTAAATTTGATTTTCTTTCTTTTTCTTATAACAATTCCACACAAATGAGTTTTCGAAATTCGTTCAATGCTTCCTAGATACATACACATCTAATGTCAACCCTTAAAATTCATTCATGTTATAAAAAAAAAAATTGTTTTTGGTTTTTCATTCAGAGAAGCAAGAAGAAAAAAAGTCCTTTAGCCACCAGATCTTGGAAGGCTTTTTGAAAACCATCATAGTCCCCTGCATCCCACATCCTTTCGCACGATAATAAAAGGATATTGCATTACTTCTCCATGGAAACGGTGAAAACTATTAAGACAATTTGTTTAAGGACACACTCGGACGTATACGTAACATTTTTCATACTACCACGTCAAATCCGTCAGAGAAACCAAGTATATCCTTTTGATGCGTTAATTGATTCATTAAGGAGTGATTCTAATTTTAGAGCAAAATCAGATTCAGTCTTGTTGGAAACCCAATCATCCTTCCACGCCACTTGGGGTGGTGGGTGAGCATTTGTAAGTGGGCGACATGATTTCCTTTCTTTTTACTTTTTGTTGTTATTTGCTTCTTCTTGTGTTGTTGCTACTTATCCTATTTTCCTATGGATTTTGTCTATTTTGAGGAGAAAAACTACGATGTATCCATCCATTTACGGGTCTCTTCTCTCTTTCGTTCCAATGTGGGTGTTGCGAAGAACAAAAAAACGGTATACGTTGGCTTGTTTCCTTCCCACGTGTAAGCTTTGGAGCGGCGCTGCACACCAAAAAGGAGTAGGTTGTGTCCCATCATTAGAAAGTCTGTATAGGATAAAGCTTTGTTAAATGCTGTGCTCTACAGAGAGACGACACATGGCAGACTCTTGACTTGGGTAAAGATTTTCGAAAATCTTGTTGGAGAATGTATGTAATTTTGTGACCATGCTGCCACGGAATCCAATGGAAAATAATGATAATGACGATGGGCGGTGGATGCTGAATGGTGTGTGGATTTTAAGGCAATCAATAGGAATAAGTTCTCGTGGTTTGGGGGGTTTTTATCAATGAAATTGTGTATCAACGAGTGAGTAAGCAGATTTGGAGGATGATTACTATGTTTTTGTTTTTTTTTTAGTCATACATATTCAGTTGTTCTGGGATGAAGTCACAGTTAGGACTCGAGAAACTCATAAATAGTTATGATAGACAGTTATGCTTGCCTATGTACACACAGTTGGACGGAATGGTTCGATGTTATATTTAAATTTTATTTTTAGAGCCAATGGAGCTGACTGGGAATGAATGAGTAATCAAATAAATCAAGTAAAATGGAACAGAAATGTATGTGATATATAAGCAAAAGTCTTGCTTGATTCATGTAGACTAGTTTTAAATCACCGTTCACCTTAAAAGACATGGGGTACGGGTTTTGTCTGCAAATTGTTCCTTGAAGAGACGTTTTTGAAACCTAATGAATCAGCCTTCTATATTTGGTTGTTTTCGGGCTACGAAATCTGATGCAAGGAAATAAGTGCGAAGAGCAAAAAGAACTCTGCGCCCAGGGCAATCATCACTAAGGGGGACGATATTAATTAGAAAGATTATCGCAAGCGATCAAGACGTCCTTAAGAAAGACGTTAGAGTCAGAATTAAGAAATTCGTTATCCTTAAATTTAAGCCTTAGATTATTTTCGATAAACGTCACAAGGGACCTTTGGGAATTTGAGAATATGTCCGGAGTGCATGTCCTCTTACATTTTGGTAGTGAACAAACACTCGTAAGCAGCTTTATCTGAACAAGCAACTACAGTTATGTAAGCAAGATATTCTGGCATTAGCCGAAAACAGTCAAATCAAAAGATTCTTTCTAATGAAATATTTGGCGCAACAGGTCTTTAAGTGCCAGGGCCTAGCTTCTCGCAACCACTCATGTTGTGTGAGTTATATTTTCCACACGAATAGAAGGGACCTACAGTTTAGTGCCGTATCTGAAGGGCAATTTATTTTGAGAAGCTTTTTCGAGACAACAATACTCTCGGATGTTTGTCAGACGCTCGCGAGAGGTGGGACCGGGGAAAAAGTTTTTGGTATTTTCTGGGATTCGAACTTGGAACCTCATGCGCAGTGATCCGACACACTAACCACTTACGCCATGGCGCCCGCCTCAGAGTTGCTTAATCCAGATAAAAATACCGAGTATGACAGACCTATGGTCGTGACTAAGGCAGGAAATTAGGATGACCGTAGAAGAAGTCGTTTTAATGATACAATTGCTAAAAGTTGGCAGATGCGCTCGAATGAATGAAATCCGGACAGAAATGTTCAAGGTTCTGAGAGAAAATGCAGTGAAGTGGCTCTTACGTATCGCTAAAGTGTCCTGAGAGTTCAATGAAGCCTGGGTATTAAAAAGGGGAATAAGAGACACCGCAGCAATCACATGTGTATATTTGTTCAAGAACAGTCTTTACTAGTATGTTAGAAATGCATTTCAGAGCTGTGCAATATGCAATCGAGCTTTCGTCTCGGCAGAAGTACTGCTGACTGCCTATTGATTCTCAGAACAATTTTTACAAAGGCCTGAGTGAATACCAAATGCATATAAAGCTCTTTTGTGGATTTGAAAAAGCCATACGATTGGGCTTCTCGAGGCAATATCTGCAGTGTCCTGGAACTGATTGTACCCTGTTACAGGCCAATCTGTATTTATACAGAAATCACAAAAGAAATGTTGGTGTATATGCCCGTTTAGTGAAATTTGCATATAAGTGGGCTCGCATGAAAATAGGTGGAGAAGTTTAAGAAAATCGGGATATTATTTAAGATTGATTTATGATGATAATTGATGAACAATGCTGAGTTATGTATAATTGCTTAGGTTGAATCAGTTTCAAAATAACTCGATCGATCTATTTTAAGAAAGGACATCTGTGGTCGTGAAGTCTGGGCACCGACCAAAAGGATGAGACTGCGGATACAGCTTGTTGAAATGAAATTTCTTCAGTGATCAAGTAAGTAGCACCAGAGTCGCGAGGCACTTATTATTGATCATCTTCTTCTCCAAATGGAACGATATTTACTTCAGTGGGTTAATGATAATGATGGTGATGATATTTATGCATCTAAAAAGAATTTTCAACTATGTATCACGTTTATTAGCTTTCTTGTGGTCATCGTTAGACCTTCATATCGATCAGCTGTTGGTTCTTTTGGAGTGACTTTCGATGATGTATACTTAGACAGGGTAATTTTGTTGCCACTAAGTAGAAGCGGTCTAAATGGTACCGTCAGTGATTTGTTCTATATACAGCATCTACATGAATAAGTTACTTAACACATGACATTGGCACATTGATGTTTCCAATGCTTATGCTATTAGTACCTGAGGAACCTTGTTAGGCTACTTTGTCAGCTTCATAATTCTTTAGTATGCCACAGTAACCCGGTACCCACCAAAAAGTGAAATGACGTTTGCTTCACATATTTTATTTATTTCGCCAAACAGAGTTATTATTTTTTTTTTTTTTTTGTCGGGATAGGAAACACTCGACTGGAGCACTCAGACACAACTGGTCCATTGTACTGCCAGAGAGCAAACCCTGATTAACCCATTTTATTGGAATTTCCTTGACTTTCGAAGATAGCCAAGCAAGCACTTCAGTGATGAGGAGCTTACAGTACCAGCACTCACCACATCCGCACCGAAGATCTGCCACCTGATACGAGCAAAGGCCGGACACTCACAGCGATAATGTTCCGCGGTGTCGTCGCTCTCTCCACAAGCGTCGCAGATTGTAGTGTCACTTAAGCCTAACACGTTAAGGTGCTCGGCAAAAGCGAAGTGGCCTGTCAAGACGCCGATAAGTTGTCTACTGTCTTTTCTGCTGAGAGACAGCAAGAATGCCGCTGATTTCTTACAGACGTCCGGGAGCATGCGTTTAGTCAACCTGCAACCTGGAGAGTCATGCTACACACAATTGTGCTCGTGAGAGACCCAATCGTCAATGGAAGCCCTAACCGAGGAAGCTGGAAGACCCAACACGGGTTCGGGACCTGAGAAACCCTCCTCTGAGCCTTGTCTAGCAATCTCATCGGAGATCTCGTTCCCCAAGATCCCAGTGTGACCTGGGACCCAGATAAGAGACAGAGAATTCAGCCTTGCGACCGAGTTCAAAGAGTTTTTGGTTTCACGAACTATTTTGGAAGTGGTTAAAGGGTTAAGCAAGGCCTTAAGCGCAGCCTGACTGTCACTACAGACACAAATGCTACGTCCCTTCCACCTGTTCTTCACATAGTTCATGGCCATTAGGATTGCATAAGTTTCCGCTTGGAAAACAGACGCATATTTGCCTAACGAGAAGTGAAGTCTAATGTTGTCGACTTCCATGAAGACTCCAGCGCCAGACCCTTGACTGATTTTGGAACCATCCGTGAAAATACGACTACATTCCATTCCCGGCTCAGACTCTGACCGAAGCCAGTCCTGGACACAAGGAAAGTCGACTCTGAATTTGCGCATCAGCTGGAGTTCTGGTGTCATTGCATCAGACGGCATATCTATAAGACAGGAGTCGTAAGATAAGTGTCGCGCAAGTTCATCAAAGTTCCAGTGTGGAGTATACCAAAAACCGCCTCGCCTAAGAAGATGGATGGCTTTGATAGTGCAACCCATGATATAAGTATCAAGGGGAGGTAAGTACAACAAAGCGTCTAGAGCAGAGCCAGGCGTACTCGGGAAAGCTCCCGAGCAGCCGAGACAAGCCGTTCTTTGGAGTTTCGCACAAAAGGCAACCACATATTTACGCGAGAGCACCTTCCACCTAACAACCGACGCATATGCGAGGAATGGTCTTATCATAGCCGTGTAGATCCAGAGAACCTTATTCGGTGATAAGCCCCAAGTCTTGCCAAAAGCACCCTTACACTGCCAGAAGACTGAGAGCGCCTTGGATGTTTTCGACTCGACGTGTTTGGACCAATGAAGTTTCTTATCTAAAATCACTCCCAGATATTTGGCTTCATTGGAAATGCGAATGGTGACGCCTTTTAGTACTGGCTGAGTCAGACTGGTCAAAATCCTCCTTCTCGTAAAAAGAACAACCTCAGTCTTAAGAGGATTCACCGAAAGCCCACTCCTAGTACACCATTCATCGATCATGTCCAGCGCCGTCTGCGCGTTAGCACAGACCGTCGCCAGGCATGGCCCGACAGAAAGTACGGCGACATCATCCGCATATGCCTGAGCGTAGACGTTAAAACTATTTAGAGTGTTCAACAGAGAGTCGACCACCATGCACCATAACAATGGAGACAGAACGCCACCTTGCGGACAGCCCCTGTTTACCCCTGTCATAACATACTGGCCACAATCCGCATCCACTACCAAAGTTCTATTCATTAGCATTGCTTTAATCCACAACACTAATGTTTCATCTACCCCGTGTTGTCTGGCAGAGTCGCACATGCAGTCAAAAGTCGCGTTGTCAAAAGCACCCTCAATGTCGATGAAGATACCCATCGCGTATTTTCTCCTATCAAGCGCGCATTCAATTCTGGCCACTAGATTTTGAAGTGCGGTCTCACAGAATTTCCAACGCTGATAGGCATGCTGCATCTCCGATAGTGGATGCAGTTTCAAAGCAACTTTGCGCACGTGAAATTCTACCAGTCTCTCCATACTTTTCAGTAAGAAGGATGTCAAACTTATAGGTCTGAAACTCTTGGGGAGCGAATAGTCTTCCTTACCAATTTTCGGTATGAAAGCTACTCTGACTGTCCGCCAAGGTGTAGGAATATATGCCAGCGCCAAGCCAGCGGTGAAAATTCTTTTCAGAGTTGGCAATAGCTGATCTATACCCTGTTGCAGCATAGCTGGATATATTCCATCGGTGCCAGGCGATTTGAAGCCATCAAAAGATGCCACAGCATATTTGATGGCCTCATCTGTTACCACGGCTGATGCAATATACCAGCTATGCCGAGTTTTCTAACTTAGATTAAGCTCAGCCTGGGTAAGCGGGCCAAGCTGCGACCTAGTGATTATCCGATTACCAGGAAAGTGAGTCTCCAGCAGAAGACTAAAAGTTTCCGCTTTCGGATTCCTCCTCTCCTGCAAAGTTATGGCCTCGCATTCGATTTGGAAAGCGATGTATCTATGGTCTGACAAGGACACCTCCGGCAGTACCCTCCAGTTAGTAATTGACTTGAAATACCTATTAGATAAAGTCAAATCAATTATCTCCTGCCTCCTTGCCGTAACAAAAGTTGGCTGGGAGCCAACATTGTTAATTACCATGCCAGACGATAGTATAAAATCTAGGAGATGGTTTCCTCGTATGTTACATTTGCTGCTGCCCCAGACTGTATTCTGAGCATTCGCGTCGCAACACATGACTAGTCCCATCTCCCGAGTGTCACAGTACTTTATGAGTTCGGCGACCGCCTTCGGTGGTGGAGGCATTACCGAATCATAAGGGAAGTAAGCCGACGCAACGACGAAGGTTTTCCAACTTCCGGTCGTTTCGTAGCTTACAGTTGCAGCAACCAGGTCCTGTCCACAAAATTGTCCAAGCTTGGTTACTGAGAGGAAATTCGGCACAATTAGACAAGCTCTCGGTCTTTCAGATCGCTCGTCACATAGCACCGTTACTCCACTAACACCCCCAAAACCACATATGCGCTTGTTCCGCACGTATGGCTCCTGGATAGATGTTATGTGGGGTTTTGTACGCACCACGGAAAGTCTGCTACTTAAGAGAGCGGTAGCAGCCTTTGAGTAGTGGAGGTTTATCTGCGAAAATATCAAAGATATAGTCGCAGTTTTATTAGCAGAACGGCGCGCACCAGGTGCGCACATGCTTCCGGCAAGGCGAGCGCCCCTATCCGTGGCATTGCCTGCGTCAGCCATTTTCTGTCCGCTAGTGCTGGGACCTTTAGGGGTAACAGCACCAGTATCCACCAGATTTTGTGCGCAGATGATGCCACCGGTAAGAGTGTGCCCGACAGAAGAGCGCGCATCAGATGCGCACACGCTTCCACCAAGAAGAGCAGGCGAAACTTGCTCCATCAGATTGGACCTGTTCGAGCCGACCGAAAAGGAGCCAGCGTTAGGTCTGAGGGATTGATCGGCTCCAGTTGGAATACTTTCTGCCGACCTAGGCTTCTTTCCTGTCGCTACTGAAGGATGACTGCTTTCGGCGCTTGCGCCTTCAGCTGACTCTGCAGCCTCTTTGCACCGCGCCATCGCCGCCTTCCTTCTTCTCCTTTTCAGTTGACTCTTAGTCAGGAGCCCATCGGAGTGCGCCGCTTCGGGAGCTCGTTCAGCCTTATTGGTTTCCCGAGTCAAACCGTCACCGACACAACTTCGACCAGCTACCCTTCTATTGAGACAGAGATTAGACGTTCCAGCCGAAGCGTTTCCGCCACTTTCTTTGCCATTCCAGCCCAGTCTACCAAACGAGTCAGAGACAGAGCTGCAGGGGTCTTCTGAAACAAGCGTCGCTACTGCTTTTGATTCAACGCCTGAGGCGGGGGGTAAAAGTATGGTGGTTGGGACTTCCAGAATCCTCGTCCCGGCCGTAGTCAAAAGGACCACGGGTGGATTATCGTTTTCACGAGTACCGCCTGGAGTAGATACCGTACAAGTTTCTTCCATCATACTGTCGACAGGTTTTGCGTCACAGTCAAGACGTCTTCAGCCTTTAGTTCGATGTCTCACCTGGGGTCCTTTCGGACCCTTAGGGTCATTGACTCTTAAGCCGTTCCGCCACGTCAAGGCAGCTGAAGAATGGGAACGGCCAAACAGAGTTACTTGGATTGTACTGAAGAGATTATTTAATGGAAAGATAAATACCTATTGACTTCCACCAATGTTATTTAAAGCAAGATATATTAAGATATATATATTAAGATATATTTAAATTTATATCTATTAAGGTCAAATGCAGTTTAATTACATACAGCATTTGCTTCTCCTAAGCATCTAGATAAAGGCTATGAACAGGAACATGAAACAATAAACAATTTCTAAGAACTCGTGGAGAAGCATAAAGCCAAACTAGGAACAAAAGATAGGGGCAATCGATATGGTAATTGATGAAATCACGAACAAACATAATTGCAGCATTTTCTCCGAAAATGAAGAGACATAATTCCAACCAACTACAATCTAGTTTCATACGAAATCATATTTATGTTCTAACGGAGTCTCTGCATAAAACTTTCGTAAATATTTTCTGGATCTTCTCAATTCTGACAGAGTGAACCTCATATAATGGATTCCAGATTATACAGCAGTGCTTAAGAGTAAGTATTACTTAATCAGAAAAATCTTTCGAATTACGTAAAACAAAGCCCAACATTGAGCTACTTTTAGCAATAAAAAGTCTTTGTAATTCAGAAATTTTAGTTTGTGGTGAAATATTACACCGAGGTCTTTGTTTTAAGATATCGCAATTAATGGCATATTGCAGATCTTAGAACTCTAATGAATTGAGGAGAAGTTGCGGTAGTAACTCAGACTATGACATTTCGAGACATTTAAATATAAAGAGTTATTACTGTACCAAATTGATAATCTTTCAAGATCCTCCTGTAGATGAACGCAATCTTGTTGAGACATTATACAGCAACAAATTTTTAAGTCACATTAGACAATATGAGCTTAAGATGATTTCAGGAATCTCATTAATGAATAAAAGACAGAGCAGTGGACCAAGATGACTACGCTTTTTTTACTCCTGAAAATGCATAAACTGGAACAGAAAGTATGACACACACAAAATTCACAAAGTATAGTATTGGCATTTGCCATCAGCCCGAAAAGGGAGATTTATAGTCTAAAACATGTGATTATTAGATTTGATTGTTTGTATATAATGCAACTATTTTATCCTATCGTATCTAAATAATAGTATTTAAAATGCTTCACCTTGTATTGGCTTCGAGTAGTTTAAAGCAGTTTTTAGATAACTCGCCAGCACACTCCAATTTTGGCCGTTCAGTATTGAAATAACTTCGCTTGACGACAGGCTTTTTCCACAGTGAATTCTCCTGATCACGTTCAGTATGGGACATATTCCAATGAAGTGATAAATGTCTTCCTTAGCTCGTAAATTGCACAAATTGCATTCCGGATTTCCTTCAGTCCTATACGTCATATAATTTAATCGGAGAAGCTCACCTATTCAAGAGTTCGATACGTGTTCCTGGTAAGGCTTTCCTGCGCCCTTTCTCTAAAATTAACACGGGTAGATAGCTCGATCTTCATCAACAGCTCCTGAAGAGATTCTTTCCACCATGCTACATTGTAGTCTATCAGGGGATTGTTCGCTGCACAACCTAAACCATTCACTGAAGAATTGAAATTTCCCTCGTAGTAAGTACATTGCAACTATATGCGGAAGACGTTGATTCGGGAGTGACATTACTTTTAAAATATAGAGGAAGTATAGCCTTATTGTTAAAACATACAGCGGTGGCAAACCAGTTTCCAAGTGAAACATATAGTTTGGCGTATTTTCTGGTAATTTGAAGACCTTTTTGATAAAATATCTCTGCAGTTTTTCAGCTTCTTCATACTGAAAAATACCCCATACTTGGGCTGCAGAGCACATAATAGACCTTACTACTGCTTCATAGACTTTGTACTTTGTGCTTAATGCAATGTTCTTTTTACAAAGTATGCCCTTCCAGCTGCAATTTGGCTTCTTTTCGTTTTCCTTGCAGGTGATTGTTAAAAGTTAGTCGAGGTGTTATCATGACTCGAATATAATTATACTCCTTCACCGTCTCTAGTTCTTCGCCCTGCCATGTCCATTTCTCGTCACTTGCGTAACAAACAGAACCATTTCAGAAAACCATTATTTTGGACTTGGTGGTGTTGAGTTTTAGGTTCCACAAACTGCAATATTGGTCTAATTTATTAATCATTATTTGCATCATCGTTGGTGTTTCCGACAATGACAATGTCATCAGCAGCTTTATCTTAATGTCAGCGAACTCGATTCCACAGGGCAAGGAAGTTGGCACATCATCCTGGAATAGCGAAAACAGAAGAGGACTCATAAGACAACCGTGCTTGACACCTATTTTTGACTCAAGCCAGTCTGACATGTTGACTCCATCCCATACTGCAGTCGTAATGTGTTTGTAAAGGCTTTGTATAACTTTGAGCAACTTTGTTGAGACTCCCAGGTTACTAAGTTTAAAAAGAGCGCTCTTCTGTCAACAGAGTCAAAAGCTGCCTTAAAATCTACGAAGGAAGCATACAGCTTCTTACCCTAGCTATCCTAGCAATACTTGTCAGTGAAAAAATATTATCCACCATAGAATAGTTTTTCCTGAACCCAGCTTGGAATTCGCTAAATAGGTCATTTGCCTGTACCCATTCTGTTAGACGTTCTATAATGATTCCCGTGAAAATGTTCATTACTGTGTTCAGGAAAGATATTCCTCTGTTATTACCTGGATCTTTGGGATCTCCTTTTTTATATAAGGGAAATATTATATTTTTTCTGAAGCTGGCCGGCACATCACCCACGTCAAAAATGTAATTGTAGACCTTTATTAGCTTTACCAGGAACTCGTTGGTCGCATATTTGAAGCATTCGTAGGGGATACGATTTCCTCCTAGGGCTTTATTTAAGTTGCATCGATGTACAACTCTACAAACATCTTGCAATAGTATGGTACGGTCCAATACATCTACTCTCTGAAAAGGAGGCGCATAGTGCAGTTCGTTCGTGCTACAAAATTGGTTCAGCAATTGTTAAAAATGATCAGCCAGAATACCATAGATGCTTCGGTTTGAATACTCCATGCGAAGAGTGAGCCATTGACGGTTCGGGCAAGTTTTCAAAACGAATGACTGTCCTTAATTTCTGCAAGCTCGGCAGTCAGATGTTGAGAGTACCTGTTTTGCTTCTCCCTGCACATGGTTTTGTATGTTTTATTGGTCTGCTGGTACATAATTTTCGCAAAACTGCTGCCTGTTTCTCTTATTAGTCGCAAGAAAGCGAACAATTTTTTCCTAGCTGCCGAACATTCCCAGTCATACCGACTGTCATTTATGCGAACTTACTGGATACGATCCATTAAATATGTAGTTGGAGCAATTTCTTGTGTCCCCTTTTTTAAAGAGAGGGACAATCAATCCTATTTGCCAATCATCAGGTGTTTCACCGCATTCCTAGGCTACGGCACGTGAGAGCCATTTACTTCAAAAGTTACTTCCACTACTGCAGGACGACTTTCCGGCCTACTCTCGACCATACGTCATCTTCGGTGACCTGTTCGGGATTGAGCAATTCTGAAAAGTGCTTGGAAAGTAGTGTATCGTCTTTGGATTTAACTCCTTCAACGATATTCAACTTTCTTTCTCTGAGTCGGCGGACGGTCTGCCAGAACATCTTATTTGCAGATTGTGTTCACGTTCCAATTTTTCGCCAAACTCTTTCCATGACTGTCCTTTTGCTGTTTTCACAGCTACTCTGCAAGTTCTTCACGACTCAGTGTACCGATTTCGAGAATCGGCATTCCCCAAGTAAATGCACCTCTTCTTCTCTCTGATGGCTTCTTGAACTCCGGGTGTTTTAAGCCAAGCAGTTCATTTCAGAAAAATCAAAATAAAAGACATAAAGACTTTTTTTTTTCTCTCCGAAAAGGTGAACCTATAACACTGAGCCCGCGCCCTAAGATGCCTGTAGATATCTACTGATTCTGCATTTAAATTATTACAGATCGAAGTTTTCTGCAAATATTTTGCCTGGGAGTGTGTTCCCAACTTTTGCTTGCCCTGTAGCAAAATTAATTTTGGTGGAATGAAGTTCTTGCGGTTGCCAAGTGAACATAAAAGTTGCGTGCTCTAGTAGCCTTCCAGGTAGGATGTTGTAAGATCAAGTTTCTAGGAATCAATCTGCTGAGATCTTCCAAACACCTGCTATGTTAGTATCTGTAGAACAGACATACGAGTAGGTAAATCTGCCATCTGCCTTCGATGAGCCAACGATTGAAGGTTGAACGTTTCCTCTATTAAATGAACTGCTCGCGTCTGGATTCTGTCAAGTAGATTTAGATAGTGTTTTGGGGCCGAGCTCCATATATGAGAGCAGTACTCAAGCCGCGATCTAACTTGTGCTTTGGATAAAAGAAGAAGTTGAGTTGACGTTAAGCATTTCTTTGCTTCTTCTTGGACAAAGAATGGATCCTTGAGGTACATTAGCATTAATAGTAAATGTGTCGGAAGCAGTGATGGGCATAATTGAATGATTTAAAGAATCGAGACATTAATACTTGAATAATCCGTATAATAGAATGATTATTCGAAATATCAGTGCTATATGCATATGAGTATATACTCCCTAAGTGGTTGAATATACAAACAAAGTTCTCGATTCCACTTATATCACGCTTCGAAATATGAGATATGTATTGGAGTAAAATAGTACTCGATTCATTCGCTTTGCTAATACTTGCCTTTAAAATGAATTGAATACTATTTTACTCGGATACACATTTCATAAGTCGATTCTTGGGGAGTGTGTTCTCTTATGCATAGAGCACCCGTATCTCGAATGATCATTCAAATGTAGAACTGAGACATGAGATATGAGAGATAAGACACGAGTTTTTATTCTGTGTTTACCCTTTGCGCACATTCTCGGATCTTGCTGCTTCGACAGAAGTATGTTCATTGCACTATATTTACCCTTTCGAGATGTTTACCCTTTGCGCTCGTTCTCTGTTCTCGCTGCTTCGACAAAAGTACGTAAATACAGTAAATTATTCGAATAATTTCAGATGATGTCTCGAGATATCTCGAGATATTGGAAGAGACACCGCCAACAAGAACGCGAATATTTACATAAAGCTAATTTTCTGAAAGTATTGGTTAGTCCAAAATAACGAAGTAAACAATACTTACACGGGAATTGTTTTATATTCCAGATCGATGTTCCATGGAGTATCTAATACCTCGACAACGTACTGAAGTTATTAAAACGTTTTATCTAAATCATATACCTAGCAAGCGAACCATGCAGCGTATAATGATGTTTAACTTTGAATTTGACTGATATAATATTCCACAATAAATTGTTACAAACGAAGCAATTGGTCATTAAAGGAAAAAATAGTATTTCATTTCATAGTTAGTCCAAAAAAAAGTATCGGACTGGATCATAAAAACTAGTCATAATACGCTGGCTCACGTGCCGAAAGCTTAAGAACTTCTTGTCTAAGTCTGCCGCGTATAGCAAATCCACACCCGAATAAGCGCTTCTTGTTGTCTCTGTAGCAATCATCGTAGTAGACGTTACAGCTTATCATCCTCTTTTTGACCGGTAAATCCCATCGCACTTACTAGATGGCGATTGTATCTGATTTATAGAAATCTACTTACTTACTTACTTACTTAGGTGGCGCTACAGATCGGGGTGAACCTGAGCCTCAAACAACAAGCCTCTCCATTTAGCTCGGTCTTTAGCTAATTGCCTCCAGTTGCGCACTCCAAGTTGGTCGAGGTCCCCTTGAACTTGCGCGCGCCACCTACGGCGAGGAGGTCCACTACTACGTCATCCCTCGGGGTTAGATTCGAAAACTCTGCGGGCCGGAGCGTTGGTGTCCATTCGCTCTACATATTGTAGCCATGTCAAATGTCCAATACGCAGTTTTTTGACTAGGTCGATGTCGCTGTACAGCTCGTATAGTTCGTGATTAAATCTTCTCCTCCAAAACCCATCAACGCAAACGGGACCGAAAATCTTACGAAGAATATTTCTCTCGAAGTGACCAAGGATATCTTCATCCTCTTTTAATAAAGTCCATGTTTCAGCGCCGGGATGATTAGGGTCTGGGATGATTAGGGTCTTACACAGAGTCTCCTTAGTTGTTCGAGATAGGGCTTTACTGTGAAATTGCCTTATAAGCCCAAAAAACAGAGACTGACAAGAGTTATTCTTCGATTGATTTCTGCGCTGATGTTGTTCTCAGAGTTTATAGCAGTGCCAAGGTAGAAAAAGTCACTTACTACCTCGAAGTTAAAGCTGCTCACTGTGACGTTTTGTCCAATTTGTCGATGTTGGCTGTCCCTTTTTGTTGACAGCATATACTTGGTTTTGCCCTCGTTTATCGCTAAACCCATTTTGGCCGCTTCGGCCTCAATGCTTGCAAACGCACCGGTGACAGCCCGCTGAGTTCATCCGATAATCGTCGGCATATGCAAGCAGTTGTACAAACTTGTGATAGATTGTGCCTCCGGTGTTGGCTTGTGAGTTCCGCACAATCCGTTCAAGTACAATATTAAAGAAATCACATGACAGCGCATCACCTTGTCTTAAACCTTTTTTGACATCAAATGTCTCGGTGAGGTTATTACTGAACTTGATGGAGCATCGAGCGTTCTCCATCGTCATCCTGCACAGACGGACAAGTTTGGCAGGGATGTCAAAACTAGACATAGCTTTATAAAGCTCTTCTCTATAGATGCTGTCATAGGCGGCCATGAAATCGATAAAGAGGTGGTGAGTATCGATTTGAAATTTGGGTTTTCTCCAGGATCTGTCGAAGTGTGAAGATTTGATCGATAGTGGACTTTCCTGGCCTGAAACCGCACTGATAGGGTCCAATTCGCGTTCACACAATATCGAAGAAAAGATCGTGTATGCGATGTTGAGGAGACTGATGCCTCTATAATTGACGCAGTTGAGGGGGTCTCCTTTCTTATGGATCGGGCAAACGATGCTGAGATTCTATTCATCAGGCATACACTCGGGTGACCAAATCTTAGAGATGAGTTGGTGTATGCTCTCTACCAATTCATCCGCAGCTGCCTTGAAAAGTTCGGCCGGTCCAGCAGCCTTGTTGGATTTTAGCTCGAATATTGGTATCCTCACTTCGGTTTGGTCAGGTGGACGGAAATTTTGACTATCATCGTCTATGTTGAATGGTTCATTCTGCCTGACAGCGGGATGTTGGTCTTCGTCGCCGTTATACAGTCTGCAGAAGTAGTTTTTCCATATTCTCAGCACTGACTGTGATTCTACTACGAGGTTTCCATTTTCATCTCTACAGGTTTCTGTACGGGCATTGCTTCTCTGACACGTTCTTTTTACTTTTTGGTAAAACTTCCGTACATTGTTCCTGGAGTATAAACTCTCGATATTCTCAAACGCGCGCTTCTCATGCTCTTTCTTCTTCTTTTGGAGAAGCCGATGTTCTTCCCGTCTCTTTTGCTCGTGGAGCTCACGAGCAGCTCTCGTCTTCCTTTGCAGCGCCGCTTTGTATGCCTCTTGCTTTGCTGCATGCACTCGCCGGCATTCTTCGTCAAACTAGGCGTTTCGCGGTGGTGGGCGAGCGAGACCCAGCATATCAGTCGCGGCGTTTCTGATGGCATGTTGGCAGCGTTGCCACTGGTCTTCGGCACTTGATGCTGGCGGCATACGGGTGATTAAGAGATTTCAAGATACGCCCTCTGCATTTAGAATGCCCAATGTCTGCTCTATTTTGAGTGTATACGATCCAAAGTGGCTAAATCGAACTTCGAATGAAGCACATGTTCTGGTTCTTCCAAATTGCAGAGGCCGCATAAGATTGTGAGCTCTGGGCGGTGCGGTACATAATTAAGGGCTAACAATTCTCCCCTTATTTTAAAAATAGTGCTTGTAATGTTTTTCCATCCAGTATAAGATTTATGCAGCTCTTGTTCATAAAGTATATCCTTTCACAAAGGTAATACTGAAGCTGACTATAATACAATCTACTCTGCGTGGAGTGAGCTTTATTCGCCTATCCATCATTTATTCTGTGTCCTATTTTTGTCAACAAAGACTTACATTTTTCTTTTAAAGATGTAGGCTGTTCATTGGAGGCGATCGTTAAATTATTACTACAGGCTAAATTATTCTTGGACACAGTTTCTTCTAGTAGTCGGAATATATGTGAGCACTACTTTCGGCAATCTATCCCTACTTTTCATAATTCTTACCATGTTGGCAAAGTGCAATTTAAGTGTAGCCAAGAACATAGGTGCTATGCCAGTCTCTATGTGTAGCATGTAGTTTGGTGACGTACTCGGTAAACTAAAGACTCTCTTGATAAAAAAACGGAGGAACTTTTCCACTTCATCATAAGAGCAGTATCCACACACTTGTGCTCCATACAAAATAATTGATTGAAATATTTTTTGTTTCGAACTGTGACTTACATGAACATTGTTGATGCAACTACTCCAGACTGAACCAACTGCACGTTTTGCTTCAGCTAGTTTGTTTTGAAGATGGTTGGACATATTGAGGTTTGATGTTAACAGAACTCCTACTTACTCTCGTACAATGTCGATGCATTCTCCTTGAAATTACCACTTTTCATTCCGGGCATATCTGTCACCTCCGCTTCTGAATATCATAATTTTGAACTTGGTTAATTTAACAGGAAGTCTGCGAAGAAGGCATACAACTTTTCCCGTCTACTTTTATCAATCCCAGCAATGTTGTAAAGAGTAAATATTTGGTCTATAAGTGAATAATTTTCTCTAAAATAAACTTGGTATTTATACAAGATTACGACAAGTTCTGCCAAAGCACCTATATAATATTTTGAAGAACTACCTTACGAATAGACTATTCCGCGTCAAATGTGGAAACGAATATTCAGATTTTAAGGAAATAATGACTGGGATGCCGCAAGGAAGCGTACTTGGTCCAGTCTTATATCTAGTATACACTCGTGATATACCGCAAGTAGAAGGTACTGAGCTAGCTACATTTGCCGACGACACTGCTATCTTGGCAGTAGGTAAAATGGTCGAAGATACTACAGAAAAACAGCAAGAAGCTTTGGATAAAATAAATGAATGGACAAAGGTTTGGCGAATCGCACTCAACGAGACGAAATCTGTTCATGTAAATTTTACTTATAAGAAAATAAATAATTTGCCGATCTTTTCAAACTCGGTTCAAATCCCGTTTGCAAACGAGGCTAAGTATCAGGAATGACACTTGATGCAAAGCTGAAATGAAAAACGCCTCTAAAGAAAAAACGCAAAGAACTAGACAATAGATATAGAGAAATGTATTGGTCACTTGGAAAATATTCCAAGCCTAATATAGGGAACAAACTGCTTTTATATAAGCAAGTGTTAAAGCCCGTATGGACATATGGTATACAACTCTGGGGTTGTACCAAAATAAGTATCATTAAAATTTTACAAACTTTTGAAAACAAAGTGCTAAGAGGTATTATTAATGCGCCATGGTATATCGGAAACAGCAATATCCACAGAGATCTTGGCATTAAAACAATCGAAGACGAAATCAAAAACTACGCGAAAAAGCATAAAAGCCGACTAAAGAGTCACGTTAATATTACAGTCCTCTAAGTTTTGGATGAAAGAAATTTATTACGCCGTCTACAAAGAACAAAACCTTTAGACTTAGCGCGATAAGTAACCGCGTTTAAACTGCGGAGCTAGCAGGAGCTTCTAATTGCAAGGTACCTGCAAAACGTCATTATTTCGTGAAATGAGAGCTACTTGATAAGTCGAATACTTAGTTGTAGTAAAAATAGAAACAAGTATGTTTTGAAGGGAGGTTTTTTAGTGGGTAAAAATCCCACACTACTATGAGCACGCGCTGTCGATCCTCATAGTATCTTGTTGAAGATTTTCACCCATCCTCGAAAAAAAAAGAAAAATTCGTACAAGATGTTCTTGTTTTTAATCGACTCTGTAAGTCTTTTAAATAGAACAGTGCAAAACCGTATATATATAAATTAAAAAAATAAAATGAAAAAAGTATCTATGTACAACCCTTCAATTTCATGAAATTACTAAAACCCATTCAATTTTATTTTTAATTTTCTTTTGTTTTTGTTTTTATTTATATTTATTGGTTTTTCCTAAAATAATTTCTCCATCTTAACAAGTCAATTACAATGTAAGAATTAAATTAAACCATTTTTTGTTCTATCAACTAACGCTAGAAAAATTACTTCTCGTTTTATAAAAATGAGTCTTGAAACATTGGAATCCATACCTAAACATGGGTTTTTTTTTTAAATATAATTTCTCTCCAAAATATTTACTGCAAGCAGAACATTTTTTTGTTTATTTAATTTCGAATTCGGTAATTCTTAAGCTATGTTTTGGAACCAATGGCTAAAAATTTTGTTGAAGCAATTTGGACTTATTTTTTTTAATTAAATTTATCATCTACCGATTTCGATTTTTTTCCCTACTAATTGCTTATATAGTTTACTATAGATTCATTTATTTCAACAAATTTTATTTAATTCTTTTCATAGACTCTAACAGCAAAGTTACAACATTTTATGGGTTTCTATATTTAATTGGGCGTCTCTTGTTTAATTTTTGTATACAAAATTGCACTAATTTATTTTATTTAGTTAAATTTAATCTAATTTGGCATCGTGTTTTGACATATTTTTCCACATTTTTGTAGGTTAACTTTTGATCAAATTTTGATTTTAATTTTTCTTTTTAATTTTCTTATAATGATATGGGATTTATTTTGTTTTTAAACCATTTTATGTTACAGTTTCGAAATACTAGTCTTAAATTTTGTAATACGTTTGCTCCTTTTTTTAATTATTGTTGAATTGGTTTTTTATTTCAATTTTTGTCTTGTCAATTTTAGGTTTCAATGCCATTTTTTGTTTTGGTCTACAATTTTGTTTTTTTTTTTTTTTTTGGTTCTACCCAATTAAAAATGTCGGGTTTGGTTCAAGTTATCTCAGGACCTCTGCGGGGGAGGACTTTTATTATTATTTATCGAAAGAAATCTAACACTACACACCACTGCGCTATTTTGCGTGAAGTGTCGACAACTGCTATCATTCCAGAATGTAGAAGAGCCAATAGCCAAGGTTGAAGGCTAAAAAGCTAACTGGGAACACCATGCGGGAGTATTTATCAATAATATTAACATCTTTGATTTTTGGTATTGATGCTTTGAGTGCTGATGCACCTTTTTTTAGGGCATGCAGCATTCGCGGTCTTTGGTTACTGGTCGCTGTAATGAAAAAATTGAGGTTAGCATTTTATGCAATGAGATTTCAATAAACTCATTTCTTTATAGGGGAAATCACTTTTTGCTTTTGCAACGCAATTATTGTTGTTTTTTTTTTTTTTTATTAATTTATTTTGTTGAAGCTTAAATCTATTTTTTCCACAATAATGAAAATCATATTTTTATTCCGAAATCATGATTTTTTCTTCTAGGGTTCAGAGTGCTAAATAAGCGTGGTTGGCAACGAACAAATTTGCGTCAGCACCAGCACCGCAACGTATTTGCCAATGGAAGCGTCACCGTTACCCTTAGCACGCTTCAAGAGTTCAGTTTGGCCGGCGCTAACATCTTCCTTCTTACCAGCCCAGGCGTGAAGTACGGAAGCTTGGAGAGCACGGCCGTATGAGAAGGTGAGTGCCCATGGCTTCAAAAATGGCACATTGTTGATGGCACTCAAGTGCACGGAAGCCTCCTCTTCAGATTGACCACCAGACAAGAAAGTGATTCCGGGAACGGCGTTGACACAACGCCGCTTGGTGAAATCACAACCGTCCTTCTTGTATTGGACGCAACGGGCAGCCAAGTCATCAAGACCTTGGGTGGTGCACTCATCTTCAGATCCCATCAATGGGACAACACCTTTGATTCCGGGAATAATTCCACGCCTCTTCAACAACTCAACGAATGGAGTACCATCGTCAGCCTTCTGGTACAAGGTCTCGTGGAACAAAATCACACCGGAAATGTTAGCAGCAACTTTTGGGTCAGTTGAGAACAACAATTGACGATAATGACGACAGTTCTCATCGGAGTTCTCAACGCCAATGTCCTGGAGACGCTTGCCCATGGTGGAAATGGACTCATCAGCAGCAAGGATACCCTTGCCTGGGGCAACGATAGCCTGAGCGATGCGACTCAATTCTTCTTGCAATTCCTTTGATGGATAATTGAAATAGGTAGTCATCTTGAGATTCTATTTAATTTGCTGGGTTTCCAAACGGGAGAGAGAGAAGGGAATTTAAAAATTTCACACGAAAAATATGCAAAGATGGGGACTGACCTTGTTTCCGGTGTCTTTACTGGAGGGTGGACACTGTACGGTTCGATTATACAATTATAATCAAAATCCTGTGTTGAGACTTATGAGCACTTATGGCACTTTTATTGATTTTATATTAAACTTTATTTTAGTTTTCTGTGTCTTATATTATCGTCATTCTTAATCACAATGCTATATGGCTAGCCACTTAAAACTGTTGAAAAGATTATTGGAATTTACTAGAAGTCTTGGTCTCACTAGTTGTTGACTAGTATTATCGAAATTCGTAAAAAGACCTAAGAAGGTTTGGGTCTTAGAAGAGGACATTACTTAATCGTCATCTTTCCGACTTTGTACCTTTGGGATTGGCAACTCTGTCAACGCGACAAAAAGGTGTGAGATTTTACTTCGTAGAATAATTTTTTATTTAAATTGAGGGAAGCCCAGAGGGAAAATGGCAAGTTGATCGAGATCGATCAAGTTAAATTTTCTGTAAATTGTAAATTGCTGGTTTAGATTGGATGTGTGCTCTTCTCACTGCAGCCACTTCTTCTTCTTTCTCTTATCAGTGAGGTTATGATCCACTGCAGCCACTATTGGGCATATTCCTCTAATCTCATTTCAGATGCCAGAATTGGTGGTTAAACGGTAGTGTATGCGAATATATGAAAACACAGCCGCTTTCATACATTTAGCCTAAGCCTACCAAATCCTACTCTCAATCTTCACGTTTTGCTGGGGTGCCTAGTACTTTAATCCAAGAAATCGGCAACCAACTCCTTTGGAAGATTTTTGGCAGCAGTATATGAGAGAGGTGGGAAGAATGCTTTATCAGTAGACCACTTCTTCTTGTTCCAGAAGGCGGTGGTTGAATTCCCAGATGGAGTCAACGGTGTCGTCTACAGTTCCAGTTAAGTTGAAGTTAATGAACACCCAACGCGAGCTGCTTCGACGTGTTCGGGTTACAGGTCGGTAAGGAATTTCCAATGTTAATCACGACCTTGGAATAGAGATGGTGGTGGAGGAGCCCTTAATGGGCCAACGGCAGCGCTCACACTCCTGTAGTGGATACAACCCAGCGCGCTTGGGGCATAACAAAGGCCCTCTAGGTTGGGGGTTATGCCGTCGGCGACGGGGTAACTTCCCTACCACGTAAAAAAATGAATGGTCCCGAATCAACCAAAAGCCTCAGATAAAGACGACTCAACTGATGACGATCCCGGAAAACGAAATAAGGACAACGACCTTCAGATCTGTACATGGAATTTTCCGTCCCTTTACAGACCACGTGCAGCCGAACAATTAAGAGAGGCCCTAGACTGCTATAATGCAGATACAATCACTATCCAGGAAGTGCGATGGGATTTACCGGGCAAAAAGGCAAAATTCTGACATCTACTACAGTGATTGCTGCAGAGACAACAGGCAGCGCTTATTCGGATGTGGATTTGCTATACGCGGCAGACTAAGGCAAGCAATTTTAAGCTTTTGACACGTGAGCCAGCATATTATGATAATCCGGATCAAAGCTTAATTCACTAACATAAGCTTGATATGTGCTCATGCCCTTACGGAACAAAAGGATCCTGCCACCAAAGATTGTTTCTACGAGCTCCTCGACAAAACGAGCATACGAGCAATGTCCTAAATACGACGTTAAAATCATATTGCGCAATTTAAACGCCAAAATAGGAAAGGACACATAGCATACACGACACTACGTCTGACAACGAACTAAGACCAGTTGATTTCATTGTGGGGCGAAACGTCACTATAACAAGCACATGGTTTTCTCGTCTCAATATTCACAAGCAGACATGCTGGTCCAATTTATCATACAATGATTAACCAAATTGATGAATTTTAGCTGAATGCATATCCCTAAATCTGTCAATCATCCCTATGCAGCCAGCATCAAGTGCCGAAGATCAGTGGTAATTGAATTCGATTTGGTTTTTGAGTGAGCTAGCAGATATACATATCTTCTACTTCAAGGCAGAATTTACTTAAGTAACGATGACGTGTTTCGGTTAGACAGCCACAATTAAATAAGATATTCTCGGCTAATTCTGTCTTCGCTGCACGTTCTGCGTGTGTTATATTGTTTTATCCCCATAGCCGTGACAGGTTTTTTGAGTCGACAGTGACCTGTGAGGAAACCTGTGGTTATTAGAATTTGACGTAGAAGCTGTTTCGTTCTTCTGAGGGAATTTTTTGGCAGAAAAATATTGGCTTGTCTGTTACCTTCAGTTTCCATCCTCTAATGATGCGCTTTTTCTTTTAACCAGTTATTTAAACAGCTTTTTAACGTACTGACTGATAATCCACAGAAAGGTCTTGGCATAATAAAGCTTGATGTGGTTCCTGTTCTGGGTACCAGGTCAGCTTTTTCATTTTCTTCATGTCCGCTGTGTCCTGGCACCCAAAAGAGACGAACTCTGTTTATGCTGGCTAGCGTTATTAGTAGTTGAAGGCGGTTCCATACTACTTTTGTAGGCATTTATTACTAATAGAACAGCTTTGCTATCTGATAAAATATAATTGCTTTTGTTGCTTATGGTAGGTAGGTAGGATTTCTACCTTTCTTACTCAATAATTTATATAATAATTATAAATAATTAAAATAAATATAATTATAAATAATATATTTTGAACCATTCAAAACATATTTTTTATAAAACATAACGGAAATAATAATAATAATATAAACAATAATTCTAACATTGTAAAATATTAAAAGATTGAAAATAATCATTTCCATAAGTACGAATTATTGAGACTAAAATAGATAAACCTAAAACACCTTCACAAACTCTAAAAACTATAAAAATTATACTAAAATAATTTTCATAATTTAATATATTTAAATAAATAAACAATAAATAAAATAATGATAAAACAATATATTCTAAACTTAAAAGTATAGATAATAAATGCTTTCGATTTGAAATAAAAACAAAAATTCCTATTATTATTAAAAAAAAAGGCAATCCTCAATTAATAAATATTATCATTAGTTTTAGTTTCTGTAAATGAATCCAATTTGATATTAGAGATGCAAAAAAATAACACTGATACCTTGGTTGGAGTTGAAAACATAACATGTACGAGTAAGAGCTTATCGAAATCTAACACCATAATTGCGTCACATCAAATCCATATTAGGACTTTATAAAATTATTAGGATGATAATCACGCAGAACGGGCGTTAGCGAATGTTTCGAAGCTCGAAGAAAATCCTTTACGTGGCTAAGAGTCCTGAGAAACAACCCGGATAAATATTTTCTTTCTGCAAATTTATATCTTTTCAATCCTTGCGGAGGAGAAAACGTCAGAAATATGCTAAAGGCGTTACTCTAAATCGGTCGCTATGGCCAAACGCTACTGATTTTTGGAAATTGATTCTGGAAATAAACGCTCGAGTGACATTGGGGAACCTGTTAACTCTTAACGTGTAGTAAAACACTTCAGAGGCATGGATAGGGATCCATCGTCACTGCTCAGTTTGCGATAACTTTTAACAGAGCGAGCTACTGGGTGAACCATTTTCCATGACCGGGGTAAGATTGGTTTTTAACGACTCCAAAGAATAAAATCCCGATTCAGATCGTATCCCCACTTAATTTTATAAATTCAACATCAATGTGTTTATGTAGGTAGGTAGGTCAAAAATGACAATTTAAATAAAATATTACGATACATAGCTTAAAAATTGCCACAGCAAAGAATATTACCTATCAACGCACGGTGGGGTATATGACGCAAAAAGCTGGCCAAAACTCCAAATACTGCAACGAACCCTACAATTTCGACTTATGGCAATCGATTATTTGATAACCTTAATTGAATATTGTGTCTGTTAATATTTTTTTCCATGCGTTCTGGTTATCGGGATTCGACAAGTCAGAGATTGATCCTTTATAAATGTGAGTTTGTTCGTTCGCGTTGCTTACAATAGCAAATCCCCTTACCGTCTGTTGCAAAAGCCGTCTCCTTGTTCGAGCTTTTTCTGACATTTGCATAACTGTGAGGGTTTTATTATCCCTTCGGATGGGTCCGAGCTTAAATTTTGATGTCATACTAAAACTTAAGCATTTTAGTTCTAAAAATATAAAAAAATGATTCTGAAACATTTCGAAAGGTGAAGTGTTTGACTTGTAAAGTTAACACAACCCTGAGTTATTGACGGCCAAAAATTACGCAGCTCCCAAGGACGAAATCAAGTTTGCTGTTACCAGAAATGATTTCAGATGCTGAATATTGAGCATCATCAATTTCCATCATATTATCTTTTAAAATATACAATATGTTAAAATAATATGAGATTATTGCAGTGAATCCTCTCAGGCGGATCAGTAGAAATGCAGTGAAATGGGGGGCAATAATCCCTTGGTTCAGATCATAATATCACCGAAATAGGAAGAAGATTGCAGTAAATTAAAAATTATTTAATATCCATGATATGTCTATATCTATATGTCTATCGATATGTTGTATACATATAATAAAACTGTAGAGGGTTGAATGTTCTTATATTTATGCCTACGCGGAAACCACTGCAAGGATTTTTATGAACCTTAACAAAGTGATAGCTTATATCATACGATCCGGGAAATGAAAGATTTGTTACAATATAGCCAATATAGCAGGTCTGAAACTGTTTCAACACTCATCACGCGAAAACTACTGCACTAAATTGAATGGCTTTTTCACATTTGTATTGCTTACAGTATAGCTTTAAAAATAGTACAATAAATGTTTTATCGTGGTTGTGATCCGCCCGCCAGAAGTTAAGATCTAATCAAAAATATCTTTTGCAAAACTCTGAATTTAATTCCTTCATCATGATCTCGAATCTACACTGCAGGTAATAGTTTGCTTTTTTTTATTCTACACATTTTCAGTATTATATCAGTTGGTAATTAACTTAAAAAAAAATAATAAAAATAAATGAGCGTCAACTAAAATGTGGCGAGGCCAGGCGAGCAAGTGAATATTAAATTTAAAGATGATTTCTATTTCTTTTAATCATTTAGAAACAGTAGATAGATATATTTCAAATAACAATTTGAATCACCAACAGAGGACAAGACTGTCACTATTGTAGGCTCTTTTGTAATTATAAAATAGATATTTTGAATAAAGAAATTTTAAATTAAGATAAATAAAGAATATTTAAAAATAATAATAATAATAACAATGGAAGTCGAACCACTTACACGGAGGACATCCGCATGACCTTGAAATGGAATACATTGATCAACAGGCCTCGAACTTATGGCTCATACAGGGAAAGCTGTTCTCCGAGACCGAAGGATTCATAATGACCATCCAGGACAAAGTCATTGTCACCAAAAATCACAGTAAGTTCATCTTAAAGGAAACAGTGGAAGATAGATGCCGGCGATGCGGAGGGTGTGGTGAAACAATCGACCATATTATATCAGGATGCAGTGCACTTGCTTCGCATGACTATACGCTCAGGCATAACAACTTCGCTAAATTGATCCACCAATAACTAGCGCTGAACAATGGTGTCATCCTGCAGCACCACCCACTACCTGTGCTTGAAAACGCCACCACCATACTGGGATAGATCTGTAACCACAGACCAACATATTTCAGCGAATAGGCCAGATATTATTCTATTTAACAAAGCCAACAAAAAAATTGAAATCTTTGATACCACAATAACGCTAAACCGGAATCTGCAAAGTACGTACTCCACAAAGATTTCGAAATATACTGCACTGGCAATCGAAATTGGAATAATGTATCGAGCCGAGAGGGTAGAAATTATACCGATTGTCATTTCAGCGATGGGATTGGTACAGAAACACCTTATCGCCAATCTCAAGAAGCATAGTTTGGAAAAGCTAATGGCAAAAATTCAGAAGGCGGTGCTGTTGGATACATGTAATATCGTCAGAAAGTTCCTGCAATTGTAACAAATAGTATAACAATAAAATCGTAAGGGCGTAGAACCTGGACATACACTCCCTTTGGCATAAGATACCCGGGATATGTTATCTCCGCCACACGGGCTGAGATGTGGTAAACTCCAATAACAATAACAATTTTAATTAGCTCTTTGGATCAAATAGCTAACATGCAACGCCAACATTTACATTTTCCAAAAGATACTGTCGTGGTTATGTTTATTTAAATTGGCAATAAAATTGGGTAGCAATGCTTTTTCAAACTTCCATCAGTTACAACTCGAAAAACGCGGTACGACCGCAAAATAAAACTTTAAGATACAAAATCAGTTTCAAAAAGCTCAACTTGGATTGAATTCATTCGCACCTTTTTCGCTTAAATAACTTACCTCGATTCCCCCTATATCGTAAATTATTGCGATTTGTTCCGTAATTTCTAGCGATTCTAAAACTAGGTGGAAATTTAGCCAAATCTAATGTCTCAGATCCTATTGATCCCAGTGTATTATTGTAGGTGCCCTTTCTCAGCGAGGGTATAGGACTCATTCGAACATCTTGCAACTCAATGATATCCTCAGTAGTTGAACACGTTTCGGACTTATCGCTTTTAGCTGAAAGGAGAAGTATTTATTGATTAGTTTAAGGATACCTAGGTTTCTAGGATTACTTACCAGTTTTCTTATCAGTTTCTTTCACTTTTTTGCTTTTCTTCTTCGCCCTTTTACCCCAGTACGTGTAATTGACAGCAGCATATTCCAATAATGCGGCAAATACAAATACAAAACACATCACTAAATAAATATCGATGGCTTTCACATAGGATATCCTTGGCAAGGAACTTCGCACACCGGTACTAATAGTGGTCATTGTAAGAACGGTTGTGATGCCTACAAGGAAAAAGTTTATTACTGATGTACTAACTTATATATGTTTGAATTTGAACCTCACCTAAAGCAACTCTGGCACTAGTCGCCTCATGATTGATCCAAAATGATACCCAGGATAACATCACAATTAGTATGCTGGGCAGATATGTTTGAAAAACAAAATATCCAATGTTCCGTTGCAATTTGAAGGATAACGATAGACGTTGATAGATACCAGTGGCTAGTTTCTCCTTTCGATCGTTCGTCTCGTAGCCGATTATTGTAAATTGTGGCAGTTCGGCATCTTCTACACCACGTACCGGTGTAGGCTTCCAGTACATAACTACATCGGTTACTGTGTAACCATCTGAAATTAATAAAATAGTTTCCGTTTAGTTTACAGTACAGAAGTGTTGCATATCAATGATAGAAATAGAAAAAGACACTGTTATTAACGCCGACAGTGTTCCATCGTTGCATAAGCCTCCTAAGTCATTTCCTTGTTAAACCTTTTAAATTCATTTATAAGCTAAGCTAACCAATGCTCTTTAGAAATAGATATTTTAAGAACCGAATCTAGAGAAAACTTTTGTTAGTGGAGCCTATGTAAATCGCCTTTCTGCAATATACTTAAAAGCGTGTAGTATATCAGCCCAAGTAAATGTAAGGACGATGCCCAGTAGTACTTGGATGTAGTACTTGGAGAATCAGCGTCATTGTCATTCGTTAGTTGCAGACTTTCGTATATAGATGCCAACGCCCATCTTTAGGATTTTCTGGCCTAATCACATCTCAAATGAATACCTCTACTCGTGCACTGGTCAGAAACCTATGGACGTCACAATTCGGCGAAGGAAATGGAAATGAATTGGTCACACCCTGCGGTGCGAAGACAATTTCATTGCCAAACATACCATTCAGAGGAATTCCCTTATGGTAGAACTGTGAGCACCGTGGCGTAAGTGGTCAGTGAGTCGGATCACTGCGCATGAGGTTCCAAGTTCGAATCCCAGAAAACACAAAAAAAATTGTTCACGGTCCCACCAACCGAAAGTACTGTTGTCTCGAAAAAGCTTCTCAAAACAAATTGCCCTTCGGATACGGCACTCACTAAATTGTAGGTCCCTTCCATTCGTGTGAAAATTATAACGCACACACCAGGAGTGGTCGCGAGAAGCTAGGCCCTGGCACTTAAAGAGCTGTTGCGCCAAATACTCTTGAAAAGATACCTTTGGGAATGAGTTGGAGAGAGTAGAAGCACGATGCAGTAGTGCAAATTCGTCATGCTGGTTGGATACTATTGTTGGAATAGAAAATTTATAGCTAGTCGCTGAAACGTGCGGTTCTAGCCTTGACCTCTTTGGTATAATTATAAATATAAATCAGTTCGGGAGTATGTTATTGCATCTGCATCTTATCAAATCCTTATACTAAGCTAAAACAAATAGAGTACTCACAACTTTCGATTTCTACTGTACAGTTCTGTGAATCCAATGGATAGTAGTGCAAGTCCATCATACACGCCAGTGTCGTAGTGAATCTCATTCCATATGTCACTGCACCATCGCCACCCAATCGCACCAGTTTGTTACGTTCCGTTACATCATGTAGGAAGCTAATCCCACAAACCAATTAAAAAAAAAACATATCGAAACTCCAATCAATTAAAATTCTTCGAAATTCAATCCACACAGCCAGGACTCACCTGTTCTTGTCGTTGGCAAAAAACGTATCCGGCACCCAAATTTTCTCAGCAAAATCACCTGACAACGTCAACACATCGTTAACACCATCATCGTCGGCGTCGTCATCATAGTACGGGCCATAGGCGTTGAAAGCTAAACGCTCATCCCTCCAGTATTGATTCAAGTACATTGTGATTGTGTAATCCTTTCGGGGGTTGCAAGGTATGTGCATGAAAACAGAAAGAATGGGAAACAAAAAATACATTACGCTGTGGTTGTTGTTGCATTTTGGGGGTAATAAGAATCCCCTACTACTGTTGGGTTGAAATGAAATGATGCAGGTGGTTCTCTGATTCTGTGTCAAGGACAACAGCATTAACTTCTCTCGTTATATATTCCTTTTCCCTCCGGCTCCCTACCCCACGGCAGCATTCTCTTATCCTTAACTAGTTTCTCGCTCTGGAGTGTGTTGAATGTCGTCGTGTCGTTGCTGATAAGAGTCTGTTCGCAGGAGGACAGGACTCTGTACATTTTTTCTTGCATTAACATTTTCCACTGCAGTGAAAGGAGAGGGTCCTGAATTCAAAGACGATTGACCTGTTTTTTCTCCTCTGCTCTAACTGAATGAGTTTCATTTCGTTGGTTTCTTTGAATGAGTGGTTTGAAGATTGTTGACAGAGACGTTGGACGGGCGCGTCTGATGAAATGATTTGCTTTGAGTGTTAGATTGAATGGGGACAGGATTTCCGGAAATTTGTCAGGCGGAGATGTTACATAGATTCGTTGGAAATGAAGGAAGCGGCAGCACTTAATGAAATACAAATCTACATATACGAGTGCATGTACAGTGATATACTATACAAGTTATTGTGTATAGCTCTTCTTGGGTGTAGTCTATCATAAATGATACAAAGAAAAGTAGGTTCTATTGGCAAGGAAGGAGAATAAAAGTCTAATAATTTTTAGATAAAAGAATGCGGCTCACTGTTTAGTTGAATCGGTGATAGAGTTATAATAAGGAGCTGAAAGTTATATTGTGAGAATGGTTCAATATTCTTTGACGGAATTACAAACAAATTGACTCGAACAATGAACAGAGACTAAACCAATTCTACACGTTTAAGTACACTGCACACTTGATCCACTAGATCGACACAGGTTTGGAATTCAAGCGCTGAATATAGAATAGTGTAAGCAGTGGTAATATTGCCGAATTCACCTGAATTGAAATAAAATCGCATTATTTAGAAGGGGCCCTTGAATACTATATCGTATGGAAATCCAGTCTAGCTGTGGTTCTATTAGGAGCAATACTGGCTTTAACATAGCGCGCAAGAACCATGATACACAAGAACCATGGCATGCAAGAACCATGGCGTGCAAGAACTTATTGGCTTATCAACGACAAAGCGACCGCTTAAGCAATATTTGGAAAAGACACCTGCAGCGAATCTACCCAAATATTCACGCTAAGCCTCGTTTAATAGGTGATAATAGTAGTGTCAGTTAAAACGTCGAAGACAACGATTAAATATTTGGGTGCAGTAATTGATACAAAGTCCAGCAGTTGGAGAGAAGTCCAGAAGAGAAACGACTCAGACACTCGGCCAGTGTCTGAGATGGATATCGTGGTAATCAGACAAAACATGAATGCTTCTCAATCTGTAAATCTATGATGCCATATACGATTTTCGCTCAGAGGACAAGTATTGTCAGTAATACTGTGAAGTTCACTGGTATCAAAACACTCAAGAAAACAAAGCAGTAGAACTTACATACTTGTATATGTATGTATAATAAATTGACTGACCTCCTTCGGCCGTTATAAGGGGTGCATGAGAAGACGGGGTAGGTGGAGGTGTTTTCTCTGATAGGCCTAATCTCAGTCTCTCTTTCCGTCTTCCAAATTATTATAAAGTGTTCCAGGTGAAAATAACGGCTATTAAATAAAAACGTGATATCCGCAATTGCAGGCAAGTAACAGTCAAGTCTTTCGAACCTTTTTCTGTTAAATGAAAAGTAACTCTAGATTATCGTCCTTCGAAGATATGGCGGAGTATTTTGATATACACCTGTGCATAGATATATTTTAGGGAACTGTAAGGCTGATAAACTGCCAGACATGAAACAAAAATACACATTTTGCCAGGAAAAGGTTACCTTAGCTATAACAATTACTACATGTAAATTTAAACTAAAATTACTTGCTATCGAGAGAGCAAATCTAAGGTGGACAAGTGGTACTACGTGCTTAGCGACAAAACAGATTTGGCCAAAGCTGGATTTCATATGTTCTAAGAATTTGATTTCTATCAACAGATTTCATATTAGCACTAAAATAGTTGTCATCATTGAGCACTGAAACACGGTTTGGCGTGCACTCAAATGATTTCTGTAGAAGCTGTATGGACGAAGAATAGGAGAAAACTATTATCCACCTTTTTTGTACCTGTCCTGCTCTCTCCCATAAAAGAAAAATTCACTTAGGAGATTTTTACTATAGCGATCTAAGTGATCGGATAAAAACCGATATTAGAAGTCACCTACGCTACAGAAGCTCCAATTGGTTCTACGAATATGTATGGCGACACTTTCTCATGATCCATGTGCTATCACAGTAAACCTAAGATTAGTTTAAGTGTGTTGTCCTTAACTATAGCCTAACCATGAGAAAAAAAAAACTTCCCAGAAAAATGAAAAAGGGAGAAATAAAAATGCCAAAGAACGGAAAGCAAGCAAAATACAAATGTGGGCGCCGTGGCGTAAGTACGGAAAGCAAGCAGAGCACAGAAAATGGAGAGGCAAATGCCTCCTTTCTCATCCTAATAATTTTGGATTGAACCAAAGTACACGTTGATTCCACTACCATGTCGCAAACAGACTTTCGGCCAAATGCCTTGCAGATTATCACTTCAGGAAAGTCTTCGACAGCGAAAATCATGCTTTCATCTGACGTGCCTTACCCAAGAGAATTATTCCTGAAAATATTCCTGAGAAACTCATAGCTCATATTGAGACTACCTACATATAAGAGTGCTAAATGTCACATCGTGTACAATGGTACGGTGTTTGATGATTTCAAGTCAAAAGAGTATTGCACCAGGGTTGCATAATTTCACTACTCTTATTTTTAGTAGTTATCGACGTGCTAGAAATGGCTATAACTTCATCTTAAAACGTGTGAACTTCTTGTTAGACCTAAAATTGAGGTAAGTGCGGACAAAAAATAAAAGGCTCTAAAAGATCGACCCATCGAACGTCACTGACTCCAAAGAGAAAGCTGATCAGCTAGCTACAACATTTGCAGCAAATACCACCCTAATTCCATCATATACTTCTTTTCTTTCACCTATGCTAAATCGTTAACCGATGTGTGCAGGTTCAAGCCCCAGCGGGGAACAGCAATCATGGGCCACCCAAGTATAAAGGAAAAACGAATTACATCGAAGTTTTTCCAACCACTGCACCAAAGAAAGGTTCCTGCCTGGTAGTACAATGGACCGGAGAGTCTGAGTGCTCTGGGATTTGGGTTTCCTTTTTTTTCAAAAAAAAATAAAATGCTAAATCCGGGTCAATATTTTTTAAGACAAATATTTTTCCGAACCAATTCAGTAGCTGGAACTTCTAATTACCAATAAATCTTCAGGGCACCCCTTGCCTTGTTTATTAGAGGTGTTCTTCGGCCCTATTCAAGCCTGTGAGGTAATCTATTCCATCTACCATACACCAAGGGCATCTTTGCAGATAGATATATATATGTAGGGAGATGGAAACTTTGCAATTCCAGCAATTAAATATCCTCCTTAAACTAACATCAGTGCTTTTCCAGACCATATAAATCATTGCCAACCATATTACAGATGAAAACATTTAAGGGAATCTAAGGACTTATCGAAAACTTGGGAGAAATATAGTCGTCACCACGACTAGTTCCTTTTTTATGTTTTTCAAGGTCATAGGATCGGTGTTATTTTGTTTTGGATTACAACTTTTTTTAAGGAATTGGTCAATTTAAGTTGGATTCGATACATGTTGCATTCGCATATATTTGGTGTATCTGCTATCCACAATACAATCCATTCCCTTGCAGACAACAGTACTCCAAGGCCCCCAAAGAGTCTCAGCAGCAGCGAATGTCAACGGAACTCAATTCCAATATTGATGCTATCATTATATGGAGTTCTATAACCGAGTTGATTCAAAATCCTGTGCTGTTTGTTACCTGTAAAGAAGGATACTAACGTGGTCGGTCTAAAAACGAATGGAGTTGACACCTTTTTTTTCATGATTTGTGTGCGCTCAAGGTGCTATGGATACCCTTAAAATATTAAGACACAGCGCAGGCGGTAGGACAATTAGGAGGAGATATCGGTACACATTGGTGTTAAATATTGTTAGCTTAAAATGAGAGGGAGAAATAGAGCTTAACAAAGCAGTCCACATCCATATTATACGACTCAAGAAAGAATCATTCACGTCCGAAAATAGGGTAGAGGGTGAACTGATAATTATCCAGGCCATGACGAGTATTGCGAGAGAACAGTTGAAGGGCCAAAATGCAGCTGGCTATTTCACTAGAGCAATGTTTCAAAAAAAAAAAAAACAAGGTAGACAACAAACATTTCTTCAGTTTGCAAGAGAGTCTGTCGACTCCGTAATGCTTCCAGCCCCTATTAGTTTTACCGCATGGTTTTGAATCCGATCCAGTAAGCGCAATGTAGTTTTATGTGCTCCGGAATAGACATGGGTGTTATACTGAAACTTGGGGCGGATATCTGCCTGATTTATCGCAGCCAGATCAAAGGGTGTAAAGTATTTCTTGTACCGTTTAAGGAATCCTAAACATTTGGCAGGGTTCTTGGCGACATTAAATATGCGGTTCACATGCATACAGGAACGAATATGAGAAACTGAGAGTACTGTCATTAGCGAAGGAGTGTATTGGATTAGAAGTAGCAGGCAAAATAGAAATAAGAATAAAATTCGGAGACAAAACGAGCCTTGGGGAGCACCAGCGCTTATATGGTTGGTTGTAGACTTGAAACCATCCAAAAGCTCTTGAACGGCCCGAAAGTAATTTCTAACCCAATCAAGAAGGGATTCGTCGATACGATGCACGTATTTTCGGCAACAGAGCTGAATGCCAAACTCTTTCAAATGCCTTAGAAATATCAATCGCAAGCAAAAGAGTCCAGAAGAGTAGGACAGATGAAAAAACTTACGCAATGATTTTACCAACATGGAAGAACACCTCTTCAGAATTGTGGGTAAGATACCATATACAGCAGGGTACTCTTGCTACTATACGTTTGCGAAAGTGGATTTGTCCCATAGGATATTCGACGCGCTCAAGTATAGGGGAATGCAAGGCGCAATCTGGGTGAGTAAAGCGAATTGTTCTGCGGATGGGTTGACCTTGTCTAAAGTGCTGACAGCTGGAATATCATTGTAAATGAACATTAGGATGGTTGGTTTGGCCTGTCTATGTTTTGAGCAGATCACTAAGCTGCGAAAGATGATGCTAGATGCCAAAAATGATTTGTCAAAAAATGAATACTCCAACTGACTGATAGAGATAAATATGTTCGTCCGACGTTGGCGGGAGCTTTGCTCACAAGCTTAAGTTGATTTAATCATGTTCAGCATAAGGCATTTAGACTGATTGGCGATGTTTGCATCTATATAAATGGTTTGGTATTATTTTTTGTTTGTGTTTGGTTATCACCCTTTCAATCAAAAGTACATAAACGTTGTATCTGTAATAACTTGGGCTACGTATTCATATGTTTTTTTTAATGCAACAGAAATTCACGACAACATATCTTTATTTATGAGCTCTAGCTTGCAATACGTGTTTTTGTTTATTTTGCTCTAGTGAGGCTGAGTCGCACAACTAGTATAATATTAAATGCCCGCTGATTTTCACTTTAAATAAAAAAGAAGCATTCAGCTCTTTTATTTTGTATTTATTTAGAAGTAACCAATCTACCCAGTGGCACTCTATTCATTCATAAGGCACCTTAAACAATTGACAAAATCCACTACAGCAATGAGCTTGAATATACATACCATATTCACTTCCGAAATTGCATCAAAACTGGCTATCGTCAGATCCATTCCCACATGAAGTGGCTCACCTACAAATAAATTCAAACAAACTCCTTATTATCACAACTCATAAAACTACAAAAGAAAAAATTAATAAATTTAAAAAATTCCTTTGATACATACCACCAAAATTCGGTCGCAGCCTTATGTCATAACCTTCGAGAATTTTTGAAATTGTTTGCGTAACATTTTCCAAACGACCGGCTGGCATTTCTTTTCTCTTGCATCTAGAACGATGAAAAGCACACACACATAAGCCAAAAGGAAGGAGTTATGAAAGTTTATCTTTTCAAAGAAATAGAGAGTTTCATCGCAACTCGTGTTAACAAAATATTTAATAAATTATTTTCCTTGAAATTTATGAGAATCCCGTCCCTTTGTAGGATACTTCTTCAATACTTCGCATAAATTATGGGTGGGCTTGTTGAGAGTCATTTCGGATAGATTTGCATATCTATGCTTGAGATGAGCACGTATTGGACAAGCCAAAAAAATTTCCTTATGAACGATTTTTCAAACAGAAAACCAGCAAAGAATATATTGAATTTTTTCCTTGTTTCACGATTAAAAAGTGTATATCCATGCTATAAATCATAGACTATGGGGGTACTTTTGATAGGAAGAAGTTAGGCACTGGCTTGTGATTCGAATGAGATTGAGTGGGTTTGTTGCTTGCAACTAGCCTTGAAAGGAAACAGGGGAAAGAAAGAATTATTGCGACGATTAAGGGAATCCAATCTAAGGAGTTGGACACAAAATATAACAATTCTTCATGCCATTTGATGAATAGGGTGAATATTAGTTACAATCATAAGGATTAAGACTACATTATATGCTAAAGTGTCAATATAATGCACACAAGTCAAAAACCACTTCACACTAGGTCCGACGGAGAAGCTTACAGAGTCAGTTGAATTAAGAAGTCAACGCATAAAAGAAGGGCCTATGCATTTTCTGAATTTGAAACTCAAATACTTGAAATACCTGATCTAACTTTAGTCCCAGTGTGCGAATCATTCTTTTTTTTGCAATGAGCTATAGAATATATGCCTTAGAAAGAAATATATTACGTCGTGTATGAGTCTTCGAGAGAAAATTATTGACATATCTGCGGATGTCGTCTTGGCATGTTACTGCAGCTAAATAGACATGGGAAATGATTTTAAATCTATTTCATATAATATCATGGCTTTTATATACGCAAGCTATGAATGTAAGGAGTACGACGCTGTCGGAGGAATTTAACATTCAAAGCGGTGTCCGTTAAGGCTATATACTGTCAACACTACTTTTCTAGTGATATTAAATGACTTACATAAGAATACTGTGTCGACGCAGTACATCAAGTAACTGGGAGTATTACTGGACCACAGACTTAGCTTCAGGGATCACCTAATGTACGCAGCCAAGGACGGCCCTCTGGCAGTAGCGGCACTATGCAGACTAATGCCAATTATTGGGGACCAAGGCAGCTAATCAGAAACATTCTTATGTCCACTGACTTACAATACTATTTTCTATGCGGCCCCAATATGGGCATCAGTCGTACATTAGAAGCAAGTCGTACATCTCTAAGGATATACTGCACCTTTAGAACTGTGTCAGTGAATGCAATAAGTGTAATATCAGGTCGAGATCCTACCGATGTAGAAGCGAAGAAGACCGCGGCACTATGCGAAAACTAGCACGATGACAGAACAATAACTGTAGAAGCCATAAAAGCAAAATGGCAACATAGGTGGAACATCAGAACCAATGTTCAATGGACATACAAATTGTTCCTAAAATTGATGAATGAATTAGCCGAAAGCACAGGAAGGTAAATACTACTTAACACAATTTCTATCGGGACATTGATGCTTCCGGGAGTACCTTCATAAGTACAAGGACGCCGGTGACCCATTCTGCCAGCACTGTGAAGGAAAAATGCAGAACGCAGACCACGTACTGATGGAATGCCAAAATTACACAAAGGCTTGTAAGATCTTAGAAAGAGCAATTGGCGGCTAATTGACCCCAAGAAGCCTGATCTCATTTATGTTTGGGAGGAGCGAAGGCTGGGATACTGCAAACGAATTAATCACGAGTATGACGCTGCAACTGCGTATAGAGGAACTAGGAATGAGAAACGCGTGAAACGAAGATTCTGCCAACTCTGGCAGCTAAAAAAAGTGACGAAATGTCAAATCAGCCCCTGCAAAAGAATGCCTTGACTGGCGGTGCCACAGTAGATCAACAGGACAAAGCAATAGGAGAGATTTTTTAGCACGTAATTATGCAGTAGCATGGAGTCGGCTATAAATCGTAGCCAGGGTTCCAAGTTTCCTTAAAAGAAGAGTCAGCTATGTATGTATTTCTTCTTTGAGCGATTCAACACTGCGCGGTAGCAACAAACTTCTTCTTTTTGCTTTTTACTTGCGCTACAGACACTCGATACCAGACAAAACAGAGTGAATGCATCACCATATTCTGCACATTGAAGAGCTGTAAATTTTTCCGGGTGGGTCTAGAACTAGCGAGGGAGTCGATGGCGAAGCCTTCTCAGAAGACCTGGACGTTCACCTCTCCTCTAACCTCTGGAACCACTGCACATATTTTCAGACCTTAATAACCGCAGAACGCCAAGCCGCTGACTGGCTGGTAAGTCAGGTAGCTATCAATGCCCTTGCATCTAGCACTATAAGATTCAAGGGAGTGAAAGACTGCCGCATGTCTCTTAGCGAAAAAGCTGGAGAGCACAACATCACCCTATGCTGGATACCAGGTGACTAAGATATTCCAGGGAACTGCGAAGCCGACGAGCTCTTTCGATAATATCCCTCTGATGCGAACAGTGTAGACTTAACCACCAGATTTCGGACAGATTCTATTTCTTCCTTATCCCTGCAGCTGCTGCTGAAATGTTTGTTAGGTACGCCGATAGCCGGTTTCTAACAGCCTATTTATGACCTCCAATTTGGATAGGATGGAGGCGTGACCATATGGTGAAGATGGCCTGAGTTCTGTTTTCCTCAGTCAGAGTGCCAAATTGGCCGCCGTGTTTCTACAGAATAGATTCAGCGGAATGGGACTTAGCATATTCTCCATTGCTGCCATGGATGTTGTACGTAACGATCCCATGACCCCGATGCGGGCTGATCTCTGGATCTTGGAGAAGCTTGAAAGCTTACATTGCTCCTCCTGTGCCTTCCATCAGACTAACGAAGCATAAGTTAGGATAGTTTACGCAATTGCGCGCTGTATATAACCAATATTTGCCATTTGCTAAGTACTTCATCCACGCCGACGCAGTAAACACTGCAAGCTCCGTCGAGGGACGCAACTACACCAATGCACTAGGCTATTCTGGGCAATAAAAGTTAAGGGAAAGTCTACTGGGCTTCACCGAACATAGACTCCGCAATCCATTTAATGATTTCTACAGGATCTGCGGAGGTAAATGACAATAAGAAATCATCGCACATGTCCTGCGCTCTCCAATATTAAGAAGGTGAATACCTCTTCAATAATCTAAATGAACTCAGCTATGCCTGCACGTCTAAACTGAGGTACGGCAACTAAGGCACTCTGATCATCTGAAGTAGATTTTAGAAGCTTATGGGCTCTCATGGAGTTGGTCACAGTTATTATTTTTTATAATTAATTTAATGCAATTTGCAATGCAAATTGACTGACTTTTGACCCTTGTTATCATTGAACTTTGGACATACTCGTAAGTAAGTCAAACTTATGAGATCAAACTCCTTTTTTTGCGTTTTTAGCTCCATTGGAAGGGGAAGAATGTATGCTTCTTGTCTTTGGAAATATCATTACAGGATGGACAGATGGGGGAGTCTTCGCCATTATGGCGATAAAGGTATGAGCGAAAGCAACCATGTCTGTATTACATAAAAGTCAACTTCGCCATATGTACAACTCCAGGTCTCAATATCCGGGATGACACAGTAGGTACATAGTCTCCTAAGTTAGAGGTTCAAGCATTGCTGCCATTCCCTCACACTTGCGGGAATACTCATACTTCGGTTTAAAAAAAAATTTTTGGCGCAACAGCTCTTTAAGTGCCAGGGCCTAGCTTCTCGCAACCACTCATGTTGTTTGCGTTATACTTTTCACACGAATGGAAGGGACCTACAGTTTAGTACCGTATCCGAACGGCGATTTGAGAAGCTTTTTCGAGACAACAACAATACTTGTTTGTCAGACGCTCGCGAGAGGTGGGACCGTGAAAAAACTGTTTGGTGTTTTTTTGGGATTCGAACTTGGAACCTCATGCGTAGTGATCTGGTACACTAACCACTTACGCGACGGCACCCACCACCATACTTCGGTTTATCCCTGCTATTTATCACTTGTAAGATTTAACCTCGATGAAATTAGTGATCCACCAAGCACCAATGACATTTCATCTTTAGCTAAACTTCCTCGGTCCTCCGATATTTGACATAATTCGCGCAAGCGAGGTACTCATTCGTGAGGCTGTACTACTTACGTACTCCAGTTGTTCCCTAAATATTAACTTTGAGTTAATTTGGATATACGGTGAATGTTTCTTTTCGCTTTCTGCTGCTGATTAATACCGCCTCCGTTTTAAGCTCAGTTAGCGCAAATGCATCTAACGTCGAAAAATTGAAATGGTGTCATTGCTTATTTGAGCAACTCCTTTTAGAAGTTTTGCTGTTGCCACTATGACGATATTGTCCACAAAATCTAAGACCTAACCTGCTCTGGTATTTCCAGCTGAATGATCATCATATAAATAATCCACAGCATCGTTTCTAAGATCAAGCACTGCATAATCTCCGGTTACCGCGTATTCCTTCGCGCCATCCACTGTGTCATCATTTTAGGACTCTCTGCCGAAAATAGTCGTTCACGATTTTTCTGATGTACATTGGTACTCTCATGTACTTGTACATGTACTTCCCGGATCTGTTTCCAGTTAGCGCATATAAAGGTATTCACAGCGCCCAGCATTATGACGGAATAGTACTGCTAAGTGCTTCTTCTATATCAACAAAAACTCTAATTGGATCAATAATCAATCTTGCCTTTCGAAATCTGCACTAGTGTTCTGATAGTCTATCTTATTCTTCAATGACTGCTTGCTATCTGTTAGAGATGATGTGGTCTAAGATTTTTTTCCATACACAGATGGCGATAGATGGAACGATGGATCTCATGCAGACTTGTTTCCTTTGGGTAGTAATACAAGCCTTTGCTTCTTCCATTAGTCGGGGAAAATACCCCCGTTCAAGCAGGCTTTGTTTATGTCCATAAACATGTCCCATTTACCTTTAACTGTCGCTTTGAGGGCTACAATCGGACTGTCGTCTGACGATCCAACTATCTGCTTTCTAAAGTTCTAACACTTCTATATATGATACATTAAGTACCATCAGCACATGGAAAGTGACCACTACTATCACTAGAAAGCCGCAAACGATCGCTTATATGTGCCTGCGTAATTTCTTAAGGATTTTCTGGCCCAATCGTATCTCTCACGAATACTATTACGAAAGAACGGGTTACGAACTAATAGGCACAACCATCCAACAACGGAAGTGGCAGTGGATTGGTCACACGTCCCGAAAAGGTGACAATTTCATAGCGAACCATGCTATGCTATGAAACCCTTTAACTTAGGATGGCAGAAGACGTGGCGGTCCGAGGAGAACAGAACGATCGACAAGGAGGCACGGCAGTTGGGGAGAGCTTAGACACATTGCCAAAAACCACTTACGTAAACCTATGGTCTAGTCATTGGTGAAAGTATTTTCCAACTTCCAAGCAACAACATAACATGTTTCCTGCGCCACATGTGACGCTAATGCTCATGCCAATCGAATAAAGTAATTCGAAGTCTTTTCTACCTCATTACTAAAGCTATTCGAAATTCACCCATGAGAGACGTGACATCCAAAAGTACCTTAAATATCCATAAAAGTAGAAACTCTTGTTTATGACCATACGATGCGCACGTATGCTGGTCTACTTTCCACTTATTCGACTTTAATTTCACATCCCACATTTCTTCCCGCCTGCTACACCACAAAAAAGAAAAACTGTTCCTGATAGAACCGACGAACGAAGGGTAACTCCATTGAAGATTTAAGGTCGTTAAAGTAAACTGAACTGTTCCTATGGGAAACATCCCAACTTTACTCACCTGACAAGTGGTGTGAACATCATGATTACCGTGCAAGCGAAGAACAGGCCCAGAACTCTTAACATATTGCAGTGGCGATATCGTCCTTCGGCAATCGTTAGTCATGGAAGTTGCGTTGTTGTCTATTGTTGCATGCAGCTTCAATCATTTCGCTAATCTAAAATGATACAAAAATGAACAATGAATTCTTGAAATACTATAATGTACATCCACACAATAAACATGTATTCATCTACTTATGTTGGTAACCATCCTATCGAAGCATCCTGCAGTGCTAATTGCTGCGAGAAGAAAAAAATCTGCTTAATATGTATGACTTCTGTCAGACAATCAATACTAACCAACAATTGCTGCTTGCCCTTGTCCCACATTTGTACGATTCACACACAGAGAAACAGACACACATAAAGGTCCACCACTCAGCCCAGTTATTATTGAATCCAAGTGCCACCACCCATTGCTTCAAGCAACGCCCAACCCCCCGATTCTATAGAAAAACAATTGAAACAGTCTTTTCGTCCTAGATACATAAAAATTGGTTAAATTATGGAGAAAAAAATGTATTTATACTAAAATTACTACGCATATTTTGCAAAGCAAACCGCATGGCAAACACACTCCCGCCAAGGACATTCGTGCGGTGGTTTTAGTCCTGGCAACTGTTAATGCTAGCAGCGATTTAGAGAAACAAAGGGCTTTTATGAAAACGACAACGCATTATTGGTCAACCGAGAGAAGATATACCATTGTTGCATGCGTCCTCCTTCATGATGTGCAGCATAATGGCTCAACCAAGGGAGACCATGAATAAAGGATATTTGACAAAGTTTATACACCACCACAACGAGGGGGTGAAGCAAAAGTGTGCAATTATTTCGTCGAATGGAAAAGGCAGCAGCGCGCGCTCGCCTCACAAAGTCACTTAGGATAATGACAGCAACGAGCGGTAAATGTGGAACTCATGAAGGAATTATACACTTGAAGGAAAGACTTCTTTTTTTTTGTTTTCCTTCCCTTCCGCTAAAAGGTTTCGCAGTGTGCTGAAAGGCAAGAAATTATTTTGGTTTTTTCCTTTAATTTTTTTTGTGTGAAGTAAATGTTGTGAGAAATGTACATACGAGTAGGTCTGGGAAGCAATTTAATTAGGAGAAGGGTTGTCGACATTCAAGTCAGCTTTATTTAGGGGAAATGTGAAAAACATTCACTGATTTGCATGAGTGTGCTTTCGAGTGCAGAAATTTGTGGCCTTGAAATTGTTACGAATGGAGATACCATTGCGGAGTTTTACATGCATACTGACGAACAAAGTACATTTCTTATGGAACCCTTAACGGAATTAAGTTATTTTTTTAATTATGTAATCAGTTGCCGGAAAAGTTTTATTCAGTTAGAAAAGTTTGGAAAAGTCCTGCAGACACGCTTCAATATGCCATTTGGAAACTTCCCCGAAAAACATAATAAATGGGTTCCTTTCGAAGATTTTTTCGTTTGAGATACGTAGTAAGCTCTGTACTACGAGAATGCAATCATTTCCGCCTGTAGTTCTTTGTACTTTCACTGAGGAATGTTTCAACTCAATAACTTCAATTGTGACTTTAACTTTCTTTTTGCTTGTTCCGCATTCATTGAAGTCACTAACTCCCACTGAATGCATTGTGTATATTGAAGTCATTTAAAGTCATTGAAGTCATTTGTAAAATCTTATATCCGTATTAATACATACGTGAATACGAAATTGAAACTACGCTTTTTTAGTATCTATACATACATATAATAAAACTGTAGGGTTTTTCTTCTGTTACCTAATAGCGTGAGAACCGCTGGACAGATTTGGATGAAACTTTTTTCGAAATTTTCTTAAGACTCCGGGAAGGACATAGGTTATGTCATTTTTTGCCCAGCCTACTTTTTGGGGGCGTTTTTGTAGTTTTTATTTGTTTTTACTGACTTTACTGCTTTTAGCCTCCTATTATTCGGGTAATTCATAATCAATACAAAAAAAGAGTACATAATGGGGCCAACACTTCCCTTAATGTTTTAAGCTATCCCTGAGCTTTCTGCTTCATCTAGAAGCTAAGCTACAGACCAAAATCTAACATGATCAAATAAAATTTACTTTCTCAAATCTAAAGAAATTAACAACGATTGTTCCTGATCGTTGTTCTGCTTTGGGGTGGTGTCGTTTTCTCTGTTGAATCGGAACGAAAGAGAAGTATGCGCACGTAAATAATATAATTTTCCAGTTTCTTTTTTTACATTAGCTTTTCTTTTAGGTGAGTTAATATTTTTTATTAATTGATTGATGCAGGGCTTATCGTTTTGTTTCAGGTAACGCCGTTTATTTTATAAAATATGCCTTTGAAGAAAAATCGAATCTTTCTCGAAGCTCAAAATGTGCTAGGACAATTCGTCAAGTTCGATCACATCAAACAAATGAAGAACGTCACAGTAGGGTAGATACCGAAGATGCACGTCTTGCTACGACTCGCGCGTCACAAACAAACAACCTCAAATATTGTTTATAAAGAATCTTTATAAAATTTGTTTATCATAATAAAATACAATCGTCCATTATTTAAAGAATTATATTTTTTATTACGTTTGATAATATTTTAGAGAATGTTGGTTTTTGAGAAGTATGAAATCTGCACTTAGAGGCTGAAAGTTACCCATTAGAACGAAATTGATAAAATGCAATTAATCCACAAAATTTATTGTACATAACAATTTTAAGGACTTAGACAAATACTTTGATGTTTCTTCACTCCCTCTGATATTACATATTTGTTCGCATGAGGAAGCAAGGCGAGCACGGGTTCAGCTAGTTTATTATAAAAGGAAACACTGCAGGCCAAAAGTTTGAGCCCTACCTAGACAACTGACTTCATTCATGGATGGAGATTAAATTTTATGAACTACATTGGGTATTTTTACATTCAGATGATAAAAGTCAGATTTTACAGTCACGTTTTTTAACAGTGCGCCTTTTGTTTACAAATGTGGGAAAAACCGCTTTTGTGCTCTATTAAGAAGTGTTTGGGTTTTTTTCTAATTATAAAATGTTACGACTTTTGGTTGTTCATTCAGCACTTGTTTATAACTCCTTATATCAAAAGAGTTCTCAAATCCCAAAATGTGTCGACTTGGATTTCAAGGGTCTTACGTAAAAGCCACACTTTGAAGTCATAAGAATTTATTTGAAATTCTTCACGTCTCACAGTGTTTTGTCCCATAGCGAAAAATCAAAATATACTTTTTTACCTAAACATATTTTTATTACAGAAATATAATCATGCAGTGTGAACTCATATTAAAATGGTTTTATTTTGAAGAAACTCTCATCTATGTACTAAACTTCGCTCTGGAACATAAGCATAAAGGAAATTGACAGGAATCTTAATGGCTTAATGCTAATGTTTTGAGATTATATATTTCACATTATATCAAGTTTTCTTGTTAATTATTAAATTGTGTGCTTTAATTTGTTTTAGTTATTTAAGTAATTAAAAAAAATATATTTTATAACACTATGGGTGAGTTATCAATTATTGTTTGGGTCAACCTTAAAAAAATAAGTCAAACATTGCCTTAAGTCTAAGTTTGATGTTGACAAAGTTTGATATTTGGGATGGCAAACGACTAACAAAGGCCTCGTAGGAACAGCATCTCCCGATAGGTGCTGGTCCGCTAAGTAACGAGAAGGAGCCACTGCAGCCGAAAACCTAGCAGCTCTGTTAGTAAGCCCTACTCCCACCTCCTCGTGGTGTCATCTGGGAATTTCTTCGGAAATTGTTAAAGGGAGAGGACGAATGGCGAGCTCCCTGCGCCAAAAAACAGGATAAGAGTCGGTTGGTCTGTGGCCCAGCGGGCCGTAACCGTAAAAAAATCATTGCTCCGAAACGGAAACATACGCCTCGGATACGGACTGATCATTTGTTGACGACCTTTGGCTATCGGACACGGACAACGATCGGATTCTGGAACGCTAAGACCCTCCTGGACTCACTCAAGGAAGGGCCTTATAACGCCAGATTCCTCCAATTAGAGCGCGAATTCGCACGGTATAAAATCGACATCTTAGGGCTGAGCGAGATAAGATGGTACGATTCTGGGGAATACATCTCCCCAACAAAAAGCACTGTCATGCTCTACTCTGGTAAGCCAGCTGGAAGTGCACGGAGTTCCGGAGTAGGACTCATGCTGACTCTAGCAGCACGTAGTAGCCTCATATCCCCATGGTGACCGGATATTGACGGCTAGGTTCCAGAGTAGAGTTAGAAAAATTACCTTAATACAGTGTTATGCTCCGACTCTAGACGCGACTGAGGATGAAAAGGATGATTTTTATAGCCGCTTAGGCGCCGCCTACAACCAAACGCCTAATGGGGACATCCTAATGGTGATGGGAGATCTCAATGCCAATGTGGGTAGCGACAACTTCTTCTTCTTCTTCTTCCTTTTATCAGCGAGGCTATGATCCGAAAACAAGGGATCACAGCCCTCCCACTTCACTGCATTTCTACTGATCCGCCTGTGGGGTTCGCCTATTTGACCTCAGAAAATATCGGCAGGCCTGCCGATTTTGGATCACTCGGTTACTGAGGCCAATGAAATGCCGATGTCGTCGCATTTGTCTGATCCAGGCGTTTATAGGCCTGCCTTTCCTACATCGCGATGTCTTTGGAGCGTGCATAGATATTGCCTTTTTAACAGGGTTCAAATGATCTCTTCTTTGAACGTGGCAATACCAGCTGAGCCGGTCGCGCTCTAATTTGTGTACGATGGTTTCCTTGATGTGAAAGCTTCCACGGATCTTCGAACTTCTTATTCGATCAAGCTTTGTCACTCCTGCTGTCATGCGAAGCATCTTCATCTCAGCTGCCGTTAATTTACTCTCATACTTTTTGTACATCGTCCAACATTGTGAACCGTATGTGAGCGCTGGACGTACAACTGCGGTGTAGAGCCTTCCTTTCAACTTAGGGGGCATTTTTCTGTCACAGAAGACAGCGGAATTTTCTCGCCACTTCATCCACCCTACGCTTACACGATGATTGATGTCGTCATCACAAGTTGCTTTGCTATTGATCATAGATCCCAGATATTTGAACTTTTCGCACTTGGGAAGCACTGTTCCATTCAAATAAATGTCTGGAATAGGCCTGAGTGGATCAGAGAACGGGCAGCACAAGTACTCTGTCTTTTTTGAACTAATGCGATACCCATTTCCCTCCAAAACGTCCACCCACACATCAAGTGCTCGTTGCAGGGATGTAGGATCCTCACTTATGATGGCTCCATCGTCAGCAAAGAATAACTGATGTACCTTGAGGTCCACCGCTTTACCTTCAAGCAGTTAATCAAGGACTGTAATAAAGACTAAAGGACTTAAAACGCTTCCCTGGTGCACCCCGACTTTGATTGGGAACTCTTCGGTTACTCCAGTGGGACATCTTACTCTTGTCTCTGCTCTTTCGTACATGCCCATGATCATCCGTACATAGGTTTCTGGAACCCCTCGATGTCTTAGCGCCACCCATATCAGATCTCGTGGTTGTCTGTCGAATGCCTTTTCAAAGTCAACCAATACAATATGCAAATCCCTTAAGGAATCACGATGTTTTTCCATTATGATCTTTATACTTTGGATTGCATCTGTGGTTGATTTACCCGAAACAAACCCGCACTGATCATCAGATAGCCGTATTATTTTTCGCAGTCGGCCACCTAATACCCGCTCAACGATCTTCATGGTGTGTGACATCAGCTTGATCGAACGGTAGTTATCACAGTTTCGCGTATCACCCTTCCCTTTGTATACAGGGAGGAGGTAACTTTCCCTCCATTGATTCGGCATTGGATCACCTCTCACGAATTTGGAGATAAGAATTCTGAGCCATCTGAACCCGATGTCTCCCATCTTATTCCAGAACTCAGAGGGTATTTCGTCTGGCCCAACCGCTTTTCGTTTTTTGGAGTATTTGACCGCCTCACTAACTTCTTCGACTTTAATGTCGGGTATTTCTTCACAGTTAGGGGTGGCTCTTGGAAAGTATAGCCGGGGAAACTGTTCATTTAAAAGCTCTTCACAATACTGTCGCCACCTCTGCAGAATTTTGTCGTCATCCACAAGAAGCTGGCCATGAGCATTGCTAATAAACTTTGGCGAACGAATCTCCTGAGCATTGTTCCTTCTTTGGGCGGCTATTTTGAAGATAGTGGCGCTCTTGTTCATATTGTGTCTTCGCAGCTCCTGGACAGCCTGGTTTGCATCAGCAACCGGGGAAAATATTTTCTCCAGCTCCCGATACAGGCCCTCCGTACTCTCTGCTTGAAGCTGGGCGCACTTCTTCTTCGCTTTTTTCTTGCAGCATCTGTATTCCATTTCGAGGCGAGCTTTTTCGTCATTATTATTAGAGGGGCACTTTGACCAAGCTTTGAAAGCCGCTTTCTTCTCATTCTCAGCATCTTAGCTTCATCACTCCACCACCATGTTTCTTTGGCGTGTTGATGGTGGCCTTTTGAAGCTCCTAGCAGTGATTTGGCCTTCTTTAAGCAAGTTTGCTGTAGGGAATCCCACATATTTTGTGCTCTGCACTCTTCATCCACAGCTCCGTTGATGGTGTGAGAGAGGTAATTTTTCATTACGAAAACAAAAGCTTCGCCTTTTTCTTTGTCCAGATTGTACCACTTGATTTTCTCAGAGACCCTTGTTTGTTTGCTTTTCTTCGGTGTTTTCATAAAAATTTCTGTTAGCAGGAGACGGTGTTGCCGAGCGATTGCCTCTCCCAAGATCACTTTGCAATCTTTTACCCGGGGCTTCATGAAACTGCCTACCAAATGGTAGTCAATCTGAGTTTCATCTCCACCACTGCTGTAGGTGATCAGGTGTCGGCTTTGTTTGATGAACATGGTATTTAACACGATAAGACCGTGTGATTTGCACATGCTTAGGATGTCTTCACCAGGAAGGTTCCTGGTGCCATATCCTAGTCCTCCATGGCAGTCTTCATAGTCTTCGTTTGATTTCCCGACATGTCCATTCAAATCTCCTCCAACAAATAGAAATTCTTCCTTTGGGATGTTCTTAAGGAGATTGTGGAAATCTAGCCAAAATGCATCTTTATCTCTCTGATTGTACCCATCGTGGGGAGCATATGCACTGACAATATTCCACACCTCTCCTTGTATTACTAGTTTGAGAGACATCAAACGGTCGCTAGACTTCGAAATGCTCAAGACGTTACCAAGTAGCTCTGCCGCAAGGATGATACCGATTCCGTTCTTAGACTTTTCCGTTCCGTAGTAGAACATCTTGTAATCTTTTGTCCTAACGTCCAAGAAACGCGCCCGATTCCCGGTGTTTTTCCATTTCGTCTCTTGGACACACAAGATGTCCACCCGCCTTCTATTCATCATCTCTTCCAGCTCGTAACTTCGACCGGTCATGCTTCCAACGTTCCAACTCGCGACCCTCAAATTGCGTCCAAACTGTTTCATTATTTTGCTAGCCCCCGGAATCCGTATAGCTCTGACCCGAACATTTCTGCTCGGTCCAGGATCAGTACCATGCACAGCAGTGGTAGTGCCTGGCGGGGTAGTGCCTTTCCTTTTTGCAAGTATTACCATAATGATACAGTTTTGCAATACAATTTTTTTGCACCATATTGCGATGGTGTTTGTTGTTTGACACGTGCATGCTCCTGTTTTAGTATTGTTCGATCTTTCTTTTATGACACCGGTGATCTCCAGTCGTGTCAACCCACGGACTCGCATGCACACTTGTGGGAGGGTTTTTAAGGTAGTATATGTGTCGCTAGGCTCACTTGGGTGTTATATTGCCTAGATCTGATTTGTCCCCTTAGTCGCCTTTTACGACAAGCGCTGGTTGTTGGGGGGGGGGCGCTGCAGTGATATTCTTAACCCGTCCCTGCACGGGGAATGTGGGTAGCGACAACACCATGCTTAAGCACGTAATGGGAGTTCACGGCGTGGGAGACCGTAATGACAACGGTGAGCGGTTTGTGGACTTCTGCAATACCAACCACCTAGTCATCGGAGGTACGCTGTTTAAGCACAACACCTGCCACAAGATCAGTTGGGTCTCTACTGATAGGCAACGAACATCCAACCAGATCGACCACATTGCGATCAGTCGCCGCTTTAGAAGTTGTCTACTGGACGTCCGAAACAGACGTGGAGCTGACGTCGGACAAGAACGTGATCACCATCTTATGGTAGCTCATTTACCCCTTCGTACTGCATCTGTTAACAGCAACCGCTCAAACCTACTTAACATCACCAGGTTTAATATCGACAGGCTCAAGGTTCCCCAAGTGCCCCAACAGTTCAGGGACCATCTTGCCTTAGAAGCAGAAGCAATCAGCAGCATATTGCAAGAGAACATGGATGACCACTGGAGTTCTGTGAAAAATGCTTTTGCGACTGGGGCACGCACGCATGTCGGTAAAAGCAGAAACACCACCGCACATGGCTTTCAGCAGACACCTGGAGACGGATCGATGAGCGTACAGCAATCAAGGCTTGGATTGCAGCGGCCTCAGCAGTAGAGAGAACCGAGCTTAAAACCCAATACCGTGCGAAGAAGAAGGAAGTGCAGCGTAGTGTGAGGCGTGGCAAACGTCAATATGTCAACTCACTGGCCTCAAGGGCTGAAGAAGCAGCGAGTAGATTCGACAGTAGGACTGTTTACAACATCACTAAGGAGCTCATCGGTGGTCGGAACTCCAAACAACACCCAGTGAAGAGTCTAGAGTCTTGTGGTCGCCGTGGCGTAGGTGGTTAGTGTGTCGGATTACTACGCATGAGGTTCCAAGTTCGAATCCCAGAAAATACCAAAAAGTTTTTCACGGTCCCACCTCTCGTGAGCGTCTGACAAACATCCGAGAGCACTGTTGTCACAAAAAAGCTTCTCAAATCGCCGTTCGGTTTTGGCAATAAACTGTAGGTCCCTTTCCATTCGTATGAAAAATATAACGCACACAACATGAGTGGTTGCGAGAAACTAGGCCCTGGCACTTTAAAGAGCTGCTGCACCAAATATATTATTTTTGTTGAAGAGCCTAGACGGTAACCTTCTGATTTCGGATGAGGACCACCTCACTAGATGGAGAGAACACTTTGCTTCAGTGCTAAATCACTTATTTCAAGCGGCGCCAAATACATCGGCAGATTTGCTGCATCCGCTAATACGGAGAGCTTAGGATAGTGAACAATTTCCACAGGAGTGGAAAAGGGGGATGATCATTAAGCTTCCAAAGAAGGGAAACTTGATGGAGTGCGGTAACTGGCGAGGTATATGCGTTCTTCCAGCTGTAGCCAAAATGATAGCTAGAATAATTCTGGAACGAATTAAAGAACATTTGGATTCAACTCTCGATGTCGAACAGGCAGGCTTTCGCGCTGGATCCTCCTGCATCGACTACATAAACACCCTACGGATCATAATCGAGCAATGCGTTAAGTATAGGTCTCCGCTACATTTATGTTTATCGACTTCGAGAAGGCTTTTGGCAGCTTGAATCGAGATGCTATCTGGTTGGCCTTGCGCAGGAGAGGCATTCCAGAAAAAACTTATAGCTATTATCAAGGCTACATACGAGGGCGGTAAGTGTCACGTCTTACACAATGGTAAGGTGTCGTAGGATTTTGAAGTCCAAAGTGGAGTACGTCAAGGGTGCATACTGTCACCACTATTGTTCTTGGTGGGTATCAACGATGTACTCCGTACAGCATTGCCGGAAGCTAATTATGGAATTCGTTGGACGATAACATCTTACCTTAAACACCTAGATTACGCTGACGATGTTTGTCTACTTTCACATCGGATAATGGATCTTCATTTGATGGCCCAAAATCTAGAAGCTGAGGCAAACAAAGTGGGGCGTAAAATAAACACAACCAAAACAAAAGCCCTGAGCACTTCTTATACCCGCGCTCAACTTAACATTGCCGGACAGGAAGTCGAGACAGTTGATAACTTTCTATATTTAGGAAGTGTCGTCTCGGCTAATCGCGGTGGCACCAAACTGGATGTGTGTAGCAGAAGCGGGAATGCTAAAGCTGCGTTCGGAATGCTATCCAAAATCTGGAGAAGCAATGTTATTAGCTTAAGAACTAAGCTACGAGTGTTCCGCTCCAACGCAGAATCAGTGCTGCTTTATGGGTGCAGTACTTGGAAGGTGGACACCATTAACACACGCAAACTGCAAGTCTTTGTAAACAAATGCTTAAGAATCATCTTGAGGATTTTTTGACCGAACCTCATCTCCAACGAACAACTTTATCTGAGAACGGGCCAAGAACCTATAAACATTACTATATGAAGAAGAAAGTGGCAATTGATTGGACACACCCTACGGCGCGAAGACAACTCCATTGCGAAATATGCCATGCAGTGGAATCCGCTCACCCAGGCAGGTAGAATAGCGGGACGCCCTAGGCAAACGTGGCGCAGAACAGTTGAGGAGGAATCGAGCTCTTTAGGACTGAGTTGGAGGCAGCTCAAACGCCTTGCACAATTTCGAACACGATGGCGCGCAGGCGTGGTTGACGCCCTATGCCCCCCGAGGGGTTAAAGGATCTAAGTAAGTAAGTAAGTAAGTAAAGTTTGATCTGCATTTGTTTACCTATGGGTGAGATACTTATTTTTGCTTGCAGCTGGTCAGCAACTCAAAAATAATGCTTGTTTTGATAAGTGGCTTCAAGCGGAACAGAAAAACAAAAATACTGCTGTTTTTAGTTTTGTTTTACATGAATATCAATTACATGATGCTCCTGATGTTATTAAATCCAGTGTCAAGTAATCGGTAAATTTATTTACGTTGAATATTTTCAATTATTGGAGGTCATCTAATAAGACAGGAAGAGTATTAAGACTAAAGTATTCTGTCTTTTTCAATAAAGTATTAATGTTGACTCGAGATGTTCTAAGCTTCTTATACAACAGAGAACATGCAGAAGTATCAGAAATACACAGTGCCAAACGAGGCAGGCCTTGCAAACATTTTGAAAATCTTAATATTTCATCAAAGAAACGTAGAGTGGCGGACTTATTGCAAATTAGAGATTCCCATAAAATTAAATTTGCTGCCTCTGTATCAAGTCAAAGTGATGCATGTCATTCTTAGAGGCTTTAGCCTTATACATCGACCTCGATCTATCTCATAGAAAATATGAAAGGTCAAGGAAGGTTATAAATGAACTACACCTGGATACTCTACCAAGCTATTATTCTATGATCAGAGCTAGAAACGATATATTACCTAAGGATATCAAATCTGACGAAACAAAAGCAGAGCTGAGCAAGAGCTTGTACTTAAATTCCTACTCTTGGTATTACATGCCAATGTCTCTCCATAAAGTTCTAATACATGGCGCAGATGTAATTAATGCATTTTCTTTGCCTATTGGCCAATTATTCGAAGATGCTTTAGAGGGTAGACATAAGGATTCGAGGAATTTAAGGGAACACCATACCAAAAAATCTTCCAGAGTCAATACGAACACTGATTTAATGAATATGATGCTTTTAATATCAGAACATTTAATATCAGGTATTCTTAATAAGTTGAGAAACTTTCTACTAAAAATAATATATGAAGATATAGTAGAATATTTAGAAAATTGAAACAAAGCATATGTAATATCGTAAAATATAATAAAATAAAAAAAACATCATACAACTTCAATCGTCTTTTTATTTAACATTACTATCATTTTTCCAATTGTTTTTTTTTTTATTTTCGCCCAAAAATAAGATGTTCACTTTTCAATTTTATGTAAATACAACATTTTTCTATAATAACACATCATTTAAACTACAATATAAATCAAAGCAATGCTTTCAATAATTTCACCGCGAGTATTTTTGATCAACTTTTGTAAGGGCTCGAAATACTGTGCATCTCTTGCAATCAGCACACTTGTTAAGGAAGGCGAAACACAGCGGAAGTTGCTCTGCAGTTGGACGTATGAAGGCGCTGCATTTAACCTACCATTAAACGACACACTCAAAACGGAAGTTTTGAGGATAAACCACGGTCAGGACGACCTAGAACTTCAAAGAAATACGAGTATCGGCCAATAGTCACAACAAGCAAACGAGGTGGATGAAAAACAGCATCCAAAATACGGGCCGAAATAAATGAAGCACTGAAAGAACCACTGTCCTTGACAACGGTCAAACGAAGACATATTTGGGAAAGTTACTGTTCGAAAACCCTTGCTGCAGCCACAAAAGAAGCAGAAAGGTTAGAATGGGACAAAAAGCCTGGACAGAAGAAGATTTCAACAGAGCTTTATGGAGCGATGAATCCAAGTTCGAGGTATTTGGCACAAAAAGAAGAATTTTCATTCGACGCAGCGCTGAACAAAGAATGCTACCAAACTGTATGGTTCCTACCGTCAACCATAGAGGCAGTTCTGTTATGATCTAGGAATGTTTCTCTTCAAGTAGAGTGGGAGATTTGGCTCGAGTGATTGAAAAAATGAATAAGGAGGCATACAAAACAATATTAGAAGAAATATGTGACCTCTGGACTAAGATTAATTGCCGAAGCATTCGTATTTCAACAGGATAACGACCCTAAGCACACGTCAAGACTACCTGAAATAGAAAGAAGCTAAAGAAATCTTACAAATCGTAAAATGGCCGCCGCAATTACCAGATTTAAACTATTGTGGGATGAACTGGATAGAGGGGTCAGAAATCAAAGCCCATCATCAGAATGTGTTGTGAAATATACTATTGGATTACTGGAGCAATACACCACCACCATGCCAAGAATTGTAAAAAAAAGTAATCAACTGTAAAAGTTGCTTTTTCGATAAAAACTCGGTTTAAGTCATTTCTTTTTCTTTTTAATAAATTCTCTTATGTTAAGAACAAAACAAAAATATTTTGTTTCTTATTTTGGTTTTATATATGTTCCCCGGTCATATCATAATTATAATTCTACGAAAGAGGATTTTTCGATGTTAGATCTTGTTTTTCCTTCGCGCGCTTGGGATGAGCTCAAACTTTTGACCTGCAGTGTATATCATTCGAAAGGTACTGTGTCATAGATGTATAGAACAAAAAAAATGTATGCGTATATTACCGTTAAGTTCCATTAAATTACACACATGATTTTCTCATACAACACGCTTTAATTAAATTAAGGAAAGCATATTGATCATGTTCGTGGCTGTATGAGCTTAAATCCCCTTGCTTTTCCTGGACGGGAGAATACAAGGTGGCCCAAAATGTATCACCCTATCGGAAGATATTATAACTTTTGCAACTGCCAGTTTTGTTTTAATATTTGTGATGTAAACAGATGAAGAATACTCATTAATATGCCATGGGATGCTATAATTCTCAATATCGCGGAATACTTGTGACTCGTGATTTTCGGTGGAAATTCATCATGAGCGACGAGGCCTATTTCTATCTGAACGGATAAGTTAACAATCAAAGTTTACGCTTGTGGGGCACTAAGAATACACGAATCATTCACAAAGAGCTATTATATTATATCCACTTAAAGTCACTGCATGCGACATTTACGCCGGAGGTGTCATCGGGCCTCACTTTTTCGTGAGCGATACAGAACCATGATCAACGAATTTTTATGGCCGCAAATTGATAAATTGAGACTAAAGGACATGGGGTTTAACAGGATGGTGCAGCTACACACACAGCTGGCGTGACAATGGACAGTTTGAATGATGCGTTTCCTGGTTGCCTTATGCCTCGTTTTAGCGATTTGCACTGGGCGGAAAGATCGCCCTATTTGACCGTTTCAGGCTTCTTTCTCTGAATTTTTTTGAAGTCATGGGTCTATGAGAACAAGCCACAGACTCTGGAAGCTCTCAAAGAGAAAATCCGACAAGAGTTCGAGAACTTATCGCTCAAGTTCTCGCCAAAACGACTGAAAATGCGAGAAAAAGAGCCCAATTGGTCATTAACAATGGCGGTGCTCACTTGATCTTCAAAAAGTAGTGAAAAAAACCAAAGGTCCAAATAAACATTTTAAAAAAAAATTGAAATTATGTCGTTAAAGATATAGCAAAACAACTTCGGGTGAGTATTTTTGGGCCAATCTGTATTACAAAAAAAAAAAATTATCTAAACAAATGCATAGCGTTTTTTCTCTCACTGTTTGTTGATTTCCCCTCGGTCGCGATACTAGTACTAATAGATATGCGTGCTAAAATTCAGCTGTTACTTTTATTTTACTGATGAAGCGAATTCGCGTAGAGTGAATTCGACATGTTCAACGATTTCAATGAATGCATTCCGTGAGTTCAAAGACTTTAATGACTTCAATGAATTGAATGCATTCAATGACTACAAAGACTTCAATCGACTCAATGCATGCATTGGTAGTTAGTGACTTCAAAGTGACTTCAATGAATCAAAATGATCGTGATTTTTTGGACTTTAAGATTTTGATTGCATGACTTCAAAATGAATGGTGATTTATTTATTTTAAGTTGAAGTTCAAATTGAAGTCATTGAATTAAAATATATTCATAACATTTTGTTGTATGACTTCAAGGAATGCATTCTACAATGATTGCATTCTTTTATAGCACTGTTGTAGATTGATGCACACTTTTACTTACTGAAAAGTATTACGAGTATATTAAGAGTTCTGTTCATCTTGGGGTTTAGTGAAATAAAGTGGCTTGACGAGAGCGATTACCAATCCAAAACGCGTAACCTGCAGTGCTCTATTCTGGTAAGCCACCTAGATATTTGGAGGAATATGGTATTGGGTCTCTGATCGGGAAATTACTAACTGTCCAGAACATGGCTCGGTCCAGTAGCGCAACAATCAAGTTGGTAATGAAAACATGTTTACACACAGTGCGTTGGAAATGATAGATAGATAAAGAGAAAGACAAAGTGCAGTGGCTTAAATCTCTGTTGTTTATGCTTCAGAGAAACACGGGGGTGGCGTCCAGGTAACTGAAGAGATTATTTAATTTTTTGTCTTTTGCTTCAGATTCACAGTATTTTTTTCCGATAACCGATGTCATAGGCAAATCATTATCAACAGAGCGAACAGCCTGTTGTTCTAGCCATATGACCAATCAACTACCAGTGTTATGCATTAGTGCTCATACAGGCTTTCGCAATTGATCGGACTGACTTTATATATGATATTTCATGAGAAATAAATACACGTTTGCTGATATCAGGATTTGAACCATGAACCATTAGCGTGGCAATTGACGACATTACCACTACACCATTGTCAACTCTAAATGTATTAGCCCTTATACGTGCAGGCTGAAATTATAAGTGCGGGTTGTCTAGCGCCTTAATTCTAGACTACGTAACGTGGGCCAGCAACCAGCTGTACGGAACCCTACTCGCTACAGTTACCGACACTATGCCTCGGATAAGGAATGACGACTTTTGGCTATTGTACCCGAACAAAGATAGGATTCTGGAATGTGAAGACGCTCTTCGACGCAAGAAGCGAAGAACCTCACAATGTCAGATTTCTCCAACTGGAAAAAGCATTCATGCGATATAGACTGAACATTTTGTAGGTAAGTGAGATAAGATAGTTAGAAGCTGGCGGGTACCATTCCCCAAAGTGTAACACTGTACTACTCTATTCCGAAAGACTACCCCCAAGTCCGCGGAATTAAGGAGCCAGAGTACTGCTAACATCAACAGCACGCAAAGGCCTAATTTCCTGGTAGCCTCATGCTGATAGGATTATGGTGACCAAATTCTGGACTGGAGTATGACGCGTCACCATTATACAGTGTTATGCTCCAACGGATGGCTTATCTGAGGACAAGAAGGAGAGCTTCTACAATCACTTAAGCACCGTATTCAATGCAACATCAGATAGAGACATTGTCATATTGATGGGGGAATTGAATGCCAAGGTAAGCAATGACAACGAAGGGCACAAACATGTTACTGGGATGCATGGACTAGGCAACCGCAATGACAACGACAAAAGATTTGTAGATTTCTGCAATACGCAATATAAACTTCCTTTTAGCACAAGACCTGTCACAAAATCAGTTGGGTCTCTAACGACAGGCAACAACCTCCAATCAAATTAACTATTTTGCCATCAGCCGCCGCTTTAGAAGTAGTATCCTGGCCGTCCAAAACAGGCGAGGGGCAGATGCGGGGAAAGTACGAAATCATCATCTTACGGCAATACAAGAATATCCAGGATCAACTTCGATAGACTTAGCGATCCCTCAGTGCGCTAACAATTTTGGGAGCACCGTTTGCATGGTGTGGAAGCAATTAGCAGCTCACTGGCCGCCACCACTCCAAATCAACGGTGTGCAGGCAAAAACTCACGCCGCGGAATCCGGCCTCTAGTGCAGAAAGTATTGTTAGTCGGTTGCAGGGAAGACATTACACGTGGCTTTCTGAGCACACGTGGAGGTGATCAGCGATGTGCTTCGTGCAGAGTTGTCGACGGGACGCGGAGGAATTCGATGGACTCTTACATCCCCACTGACACATTTTGATACACTGAAGATATATGCTTGCTCTCTCACGGAATTATGGCCCTCCACCAAATAACAGCAGATGTGGAGTGGAGGCAGGCGTCGTCTGGATGATAATTAGTATAGGAAGAACTAAAATTATCAGCCTTGGAACAAACTCATCAGCTCAAATATGCATTACTAGATAGTTGAGTTGATAGATTGATAGTTGACGACTTACAGTATCTTGGGAGTATTGTCCCGACCGATAGTGGAAACGAACTACATAGCCAACACAATTGCCAAAGCAAACGCTGCCTTCAGGATGTTGTCCAAATTGTGGTGAAACAATACATTCAGTTTAAACACCAAGCTACGACTATTCCGCTCCAACGTTAAAACCGTGCTGTTATATGGATGCAGCACTTTGAGAGTGGCTAGTACTATCACGAATGTGCAACATCAGATTTGTTAGTCAACCAATTGACGACATTACCACTACACCATTACCACACCTGCGTCTCAATTGCAACTATTTGATTAATTAAGTTAATTGGTACAGTACTCCTTATCCTTCAAACCATTGCGACAGGGGCGGATACTTTTACCGCTGTTGCTCTTAGTTGTCATCAGCGATGTACTCCGGGCAGCAGCGAAGGAAACCATGGAGAATCAAATGTAATGGCACTAATGGTCCAAATTCTGGAAGCCGAGACAAAGAGAGTGGGGCTAAGGAAAAATACATAAAAAACAAAAGTGTGAGCACTTCAAACTCACACGCTTAACTCAACATTGCCTAATAGCCAGACAAAAAGTTGACCATACCGTGTTGGATATGTGCAGCAGATTCGGGAAAGCAAGAGCTGCATTCGGTACACTATTAAAAATTTGGACAACCAATGCTTTCAGCACAAAAGCCAAGCTGTGACTGCTTCGCTTTAACATCGAATCAGTACTATATGGGTGTATTATATGGAAGGTGACTATCACTCTCACTCGCAAGCTGCAAATGTAAGCAGAGACATACGCATCATCTTAAGGATTTTTTGGCGCAATGGTATCGCCAATAAACAGATTCATCGGAGATCGAGTCAGACACCTATAGGCATTACCGTATGGTCACACCTTACTATGCGGTGACAATTCCATTGCAAAGTACGCTATGTGGTGGAACTCCCTTACTCAGCCAGACAGAAGAGGAAACGTGGTGCAGAGCAGTTAAGAAGGAATCGAGGACTTTACTTATGATCTGGATAGAGCCCGGAAGCAGTGCAAAACTCCTACTAAGATTCCGCGTAGGCATAGTTAACGTCCTACATATCCGTGGGGTAGGGGGATTTAAGTAAAGTAAGTATTTGTATTTGTATTTGTATTGTATTTGTATTTATTGGGCAAAATAATATTTTTCATATTATGCTACAAGATATGGTATCTTTTAGAAGCATTAATTGTTAGGGCAAATTACAAAAATGATTGCTTATATCACGTAATATTAGAGACAAAATTAAACAAAAAGAAAAATAAAAATAAAAATAAATAAATAAATATATAAAATCGATGGTAACATTTTTAGTCAAATTGTGATACTATTATTTGACAAATAAATAAGAAGCTTCCTCTGAAATTCGGTAATGGAATTGATTGTCTGCAATTCATGTGGAAGGCGGTTCCACAAACGAATTGTAGATACAAAAAAAGAACGTTCTCCGATACAATGTGTAAATGGTGGCACAATTAATTTCATACCCCTCACTGATCGAGCAAAAGTAATCTTTTCATGTAGATAGGCAGGGCACTTAAAGTGAATAATTTTAAAAAGTTTCAGAATATTACGATAACTACAATAAACATCCAAATTCAAACCCAAAACAGAAGACTTCAAAGACGACACACTACAAAACCTAGGGATATTATATATAAAACGGACACAGTCATTGAACACAACATTTAATTTATTTTTACATTCATAATCAAGACAAGGGTATACTGTACAATTAAAAATCAAAAAAGGCATAATCAATATCTTGATTAATCGTGTTTTGAGACACTGTTGCATTAAGCTTGCAGAATGCCTTAAGCATCGTAGCCCGAAGTACACTTTCCTAATTGTATCTGCAGTTGCATTACAGCAAGTAAGTGTACAATTAATAGTGTATCCAAGGTATTTCACAACATCAACTAGAGGAATAATATCTTTATTAAGTACAATGGGTGGGAAATCTGTGGGATGAATCTTCGATCTTGAGCATATCATGCTAACTGTCTTGTCAGGGTTAAGTTTCAATTTATTGCATGTTGACCATTTAAGGATATTTTCGAGGTCTTCATTTACCCTTGCCACACAATCTTCTATCAGGCCAAGTGGACGTGAAAAGTAAATTAAAACGTCATCAGCATACATATGTACTTTGCAATTACCAACTACACGAGGCAAATCGTTATTAAATAAGGAGAACAACAACGGTCCCATCACAGAACCCTGTGGAATTCTACATGAACAAAGCTCGGGTTTGAAACCCCTCGTTCAGTGACTACTGTTTGAACCCTATCGCGTAGATAAAAAAGCAGTAACCTGATGGAAGATTGTGAAAAATTTAACTTATTTTCGAGTTTTGAAAGGAGTATTTTATGGTCAATACAGTCAAATGCTTTCGAGAAATCAAGCAAAACCAATATTCCGATTTCATCTGAATCTAAAGCTGAGCGAAGATCGCTGGTTACCTTAAGAACAGCTGATTCACAGCTGTGACCACTGCGGAAGCCTGACTGCCATTTCGATTACATATTATTATTTTTCAAATGATGTTGTATCTGGTTTGAAAGTATTTTTTCGAAAGCTTTGGACAAAAAACAAAGAATACTGTTTGGTCTATAGTCAGATGGGTTTAGATGATTGGCTTTTTTTGGAACTGGAATAACTTTTGCAGTTTTCCACTGTTCAGGAAACTGAGAGCTATATAAACAAAAGTTGAAAATGTGATGTACATAAGGCAATAAGTGGTGGAGAAGAAGCTTAAGGAATCGAGGAGGGATACTATCTGGGCCAGTAGCGTTAGACTTAATTGAATGAATCGCTTTAATTACATCGAATTCATCAATGCACTGAAAAGAAAAGTTTGTTGAATCAGGTGGTGCAGATGATCCCTGATCAAGAATTATATCTGGTGAATCAGAGGAATGCGGCGTAAAAAAAGAATTCATTTCATTTGGGCATATTGAACACTTGACTGAATTTTTATTGCCTGAAACACCAAGTTCCCTAAGGTTTCTCCAAAGGTCTCTTGAGTCCTTTTTAGGATCAAGTCTGCTAAAGAAATACGATCTTTTCGCATTTCGTATAACAACATTAACTTTGTTGCGAGAGACACAGTATTGCCTTCTGTTGTATTCTGTTGTGTTTCTCTTATATCTCTTAAAAAAGCTTTCTCTTTCTTTTATTGCTAATTTAATCTGACTGTTATACCAAGGGCAAGGTAGAGGCTTTATGGGCTTAGACACAACCGGAACATGCTTGTCAAACAAATAATTTATAAAGCCATTCAAAATATTGATTTTCATATCAATTTCGGGTGTGTAGTAAATATCACTCCAGTTCAGGCTGTAAAAATCATTACTGAGTTCAGCGAGGTCGATATTACTGTAGGACCGGTAACTAAAAGTTGTATCACAATTGGAGCTATTAACATTGAAATTAAAAGAACAACATAAAATATCGTGAATAAACTCACTTGTAGGCTTAACTTGGTCAAAGCACAAGACACTAGGTAAAGAACTAGTTAAAAACATCTCAATTAACGAAGGATTTTTTGTAGACTGAAAACATGTAGGATAACGAGTATTAATTACCGAAAGACCAATTTTATCACACATATAATGAAACAAGCGAGTTGTACTATTACACTTAAAGTAATTTACATTGAAGTCGCCACCAATTAAGATGTTATTATATTTTTTATTTAAGGTCATCATAGTTTCTTCAAGTTCAGTGAGATTTGCCACTTTAAAACTGTAAGGTGGAGAATAAACAACCACCAAAAGAATTTTTTTCAAATTCATTGCTGACTTCCACGCAGAGAAATTGAATGATAGACTTAGACGAGGAATAAATACATTTAGTTTTAATACTATCTCTAACATACATACATACACCGCCACCAATTCTATTAACGCGATCAATTCTAAGAAGTTTAAAACCAGGTAAATGCACACTTTGGGACGATAAACTACAATTAAGCCAAGACTCTGAAACCATTAAAACATCGATCTTCGAAGTACTGAAAATTTGGTATAAAATTGTATATTTCGAACGAATGCTTCCTGGATTAATATGACAAACTTTCAAGCCACTCTTAGCTCCACACATTATATTGAGTACGGTCCTTATCGCATCAGGATGATTTGAGTTCATAAAAAAATAATAATAATGAAAATAATGAAGAATTACCGTACCTAGGAAGCAACAACAAAAATAGTATCACATTCAAACTACATAAAATAAATAAAAAACAAGGAAAGGTGAATAAATGTATAAAAAGTGTACAGAAAACACGAATGCAAAGTATATGGAGAGCCATTTAGTATAAAAATTATTATCATTAATTTGCGTTGCAAAAATAATCAAAATTAATTTAAAATTTAAACAATTAAAAATAAATAAATAAATAAATAAATAAAAGTTAGTGTACATTCATACTACGTTACTTAGGACAAAAGTGTATCAAGAACATAAACAGCATCAGCAACTCCGTCAACGACCATCAGTAGCAGCATTCACAGCAACACCATTAATATCTGAGACTGAGTGTTGAGAACTACCACGATCATTTCTCAATGAGAGAGGAATAGTTTCCAGAGATAACGTATCAAAAACAGCAGTTGGTCTCGAATCAGCAGTTACCTTAATGAAAACTCTTCCTCTCCGTGTAAAAACAGAGTGCAGGTGATTGGCGCGTCTTAGGTCAATAGCCTTCCGAAAAATGTTGTGATTTTGTTTCGAAAGGCCCTCATACACACGAACGAATTTGTTGCTCTTAAACCCTAGATCGCTGAGTGATACGAGCTTAGAATTAGTTTTGTAGTAAGCTGACATTCGTTTTAAAACATTGATTTTGTTTTGCTCGTGGGGCAGCTTTACAATAACAACACTACTGCTTGTGTTACTCTTTGGCGTCGCACGTATTATTGAAATTGGATCTATAGGAACAACGTCGATCGTAGTACAATTTTTTTTATAAATTTCGCCAAGGTCTTCGTTTTTAGTTACAGGTATTCAGTGCAAGACCACATCTCCTGCAGATTCTTTACGAAAGAGAGAATCAATTCGAATTTTTAAATGTTTGTTTTCAGTTTGCAAGGCACTTAAAGAGTCGTTAAGAGAACTGCACTTATCACTGAAATTTTTCTCAAGTACATTTAGTTTATGTTCAAATTCACTCTCGATCAAGGACAAACGTTCCGACAGCCGAGATTCCATGGATTCAATTTCAGATTTTAGTTGGGAGACAATGGAATTTGTTAAGGTGACTTTTAGAGATTCTAAGCGGGAGTCAATCTTGGCCAATAGTCCCGATCCCGAAGCGCTCGATTGCTTATGAGAGGGTGAAGAACCGATAGCGGAACGCAGTTGTCTCCGCTGGTTGTCACTAGCATTTGGGTATTAACGGAGAAATTTTGAAAATTTTGCGCAGCGTAATTTTTGTGCTACCTTCTCATGTTGAGAGAGAATTCCGCGCTTATATATATATTTACACTTAGATACATTATGCCCCTTCAACAGGTTAATGTAACTGTGAGTGTATGTTTGTTTACCAAAATGTTTGTTAATATGCAGGGTCCCTGTTGTATGATACGTATTTCTAGCTTTAAGCAGAATGTATCCCTAAAATTGCATCTCACTATTATTTCATATAACGGAAGTGTAAAATAATTTGGACCAATCTGAATCGATTACTAAAAAGCAATTAGCCATGGTAGGAGCCCGAATATTGCTCTGTTGTGGTTTACAAACCGATCAAATCAATTATATGGTCCAACAACACAGTGTTAAATGCCGCAAATGCGGTTTAGTTAATTATCCATTTTAAACGTGATGTTACTTATTAATTACTCCCTCTACTTCTACAGCTCTTCTATATCTACAGGTATTGTAAAACAGGTAAAGTCAGACAGTGTATACGAGTACAAGAAGTAGCTTAATATTGCATGTTTCTCAGACAAAATGATAAGAAGTACATTAGCAACCAAAAAAAAAGGCTATATCCCAATCACTAAATCGAAATGAGTACATTAGGTCGACATATAAAAGCGTTCCATTTGAATACCCAGTTTAGCCTATTGCAAATGTCTTGTCGTATAGCCATTTCAATTCGCTTATCGAAAATACAACAAACAAAAATATTTGGCGCAACAGCTCTTTAAGTGCCAGAGCCTAGCTTTTCGCAACCACTCATGTTGTGTGCGTTATATTTTTCACACGAATAGAAGAGACCTACAGTTTAGTGCCTTATCCGAAGGACAATTTATTTTGAGAAGCTTTCACGAGACAATAATACTCTCCAATGTTTGTCAGACGTTCGCAAGAGGGGGGACCGTGAAAAAAACTTTTTGGTATTTTCTGGGATTCGAACATGGAACCTCATGGTCCGACATACTAACCACTTGCGCTACGCCGCCTAAATACAACAAATATCACTTAAATTAGCCGGACATCTCATCCTTTACGAAATTAATAAATAAACATAGTCTCTAAAAAAAAGAGCTACCTTTGAACCTCAAGGCCTTTAAAATCCACAGGAATGTCTCAACAAACATTATCAAAAGAGCCGCAGTAGAAATGGAAACAAACATAAAAGCGGACGAACTTTGTATACCCTAAATAAATATGGAAATATATCAAAGCTACTTTGATAAAGTATGAGAGCGTGAACTTCTCGTAAGTTTTAAAAATATATCAGTGTGCAACATAAATTGATTTTTGTGTTTTTACGTGAAAGCGTTTCCCTATGAATATATACCAAAGGACTTAATATAGAGAATAAAGGATATTCCATGCTTTTGAAGATAGAATATGAAATCTGCAATATTTCTTCCATTTTCCCCCTAATGGATTGATTCCATAATCAACATCCATTAACCAATTTATTCAGTGACCCATATCTCTATCCAAACACACACAGTGCAACGTTCCCATTCATTCGAAAGAGAAACTTTTAAATTAAATTTAAGGAGTGAATAATCCAATTTCACTCACCTCTGAACAAACTTATGAATATGATTCATCCTCATCTGGCTCCCCTTTCCAAAAAGTATGCAAATGGCCTTTAATCCGCAAGGATACACTCAGTACATAAATTCTATTGCAATTCCACATTCACCATCACCACCATCACACACACGAAGATGCTCACATACACTGAAGCCCCTCCGCCGCCGCAAGGTACGAACCAAAATGAGTGCAAGTTAGAAATTACGTATCACTCGACACACATTATTAATACTTTCCAAAAAAAAAAGAAAGATGAAAAGTATATTCAAAAGTTTTATCTACCCTTATCTACTCTTTTCGTCGTTGTGGACGTTTTACAGGATATGTTTTCAATTTTATTTAACTCTCAACGGACAGCCTAAAGTTGCCACTTGAAACCTTCCACTCGATGGAATCCTTGATCGACATGCAGATAATCAAAAAAACGACACACTTTTCCACTATATGTGTGTGGGAGGCCACTTGATGCCAGCGAAATTATCGTCGTCGTTATCCTTAATCGTAACCGAAGCCGAAGCATCAACAGTGGTAGTAGTAGTATTTGTAACACATCACTAAATCATTACACTAACCGCACATAGATTGACCCATTTTTCTTTGCATATGAGCAGCAGTAGCAATAGTAAAAAGAGGATACACACCGACGAAGCAGGACAATGATCGAACACTAGAGATGCGGCATCTTTACACACACAAGAGCGAGTAGACACCAAATTAAGGACAAAATTAGATAATTTCTTTTCTTTTTTCTATTTCTGACACAATTTCACAAAATTAAGATTCGATTTGCTTTTTGGATCCTTTACATCCTTTTATTGTATGGGATCCTGAAGAGAAGAGGAAATTACAGTAAATTCACTTTAAAGTGTGCATTATGCACTAGTAATGATACTTTAAAGCATTTTTTTTTTCACTTAAATTTGCTTTTTGTATTATGTGACCCGTTTTCGCTTTTCCTTTTGTGGTTCCTGTTCATTCGTGCTTGTGTGTGTCCTTTTTTCGTTCGTTCGTTCGCTTAACCGTGACACCTTTTCCCGAGGAGACACTCGCAAATATGTTCAATGGATAGGATGCTTCAAGTGAAAGGGAATTCCTGTGAATAACAGTTGTGCGACAACAGGATGAAAAATGATGAAAGGACTCAGTTGAGGATAATGAAATGATGGATATGCGAATGGCTTTTTTTGTTGTTCTCAGTTTCCCTTTTTTCCACGCACGCACTGAGTATATTGACCAAAAAAAAAGCAGTACTGGAGAGGAAAGTTACTTTTATTGTATACCCGCGGATGAGTGAGTGAGAAATTTTTCAATCTACAGGATGTCGGATGCTGTGTGGAGAATTGTGTGGTAAAGTTGAATGCATGGAACTGCTTTCACGTATGGATTGTGCGCAAGAAGTTGAGAGTAAGGAAGAGCTTTAGCGCGACTAGTGCGACATCTAGGCCTGAGATCTAATGAATAAAAGAATTTAAACTACTTGAAAGGATAGTCCATTATTGGGCTTTCAAAAGAAATGAATTGTTGAGAGAAGACCTGAAAGTTTGTTAAAACTTTTATTGAAGAAAAATGTTACGTATACGCCAACGAATTTAAAAAGAGACTTCGAATTTTTTTAAATGTAAGCCTCCTTTGGTTTATTAGACTTTTCAATGCATTTGATTGCTGCGTAATTCTCGATGGAAGAAGGGAATTTGGAAAGCCTGTCTCAAGTAAGGCTGTAAGAACTAAAATGGTGGAAGGATAGTCCTTATTTAAGAAGTTATTCTACGTTATTGCAGATATATCTGAGGATTTATATATTTCGTTTCACCCCACGTCGGATGAAAACAGAAAACCGAAAATAAGACTTAAGGATTTAGTAGGGCCAGATAATCCAGCCGCAGTGAGAAACAGGAATCATAAGCTACCGACTATAAGCAGGAAAACAAATCACGTGGAAGTTATCCAACCACTGCACTAAAGAAAGTGTCCTGGTAGTACAATGGATCGGAAGAGTCTGAGCGCTCTGGGATTTGGGCTTCCTTGAAAAGAGAGCCAGGTAATATCTAAGTAGATTGCCTCCTCATAGTCCAAATAACGCTAAACATTGAATAATAGCGAATGGCACTTAAACAGATAGAACAACACTAACTGTTCTTCTGGCAACGAGTAAAAAGCAGAAGAAGCTAAACCTAAATCGAACAAATGGAAAGAAAAAGAAAGAGCAAGTCCCATATTAATCGGTATTTCAAAGCACCAACTGACAACGCATATCTGAATATCAGTTCGTATATGCCAATTAAATATTGAAAGCATCAGTAAGTCTTAAAGTGAATACCTAGCAAACATCTTGAAATACAGCGAAATTGACGTAGCCGTTATCCAAGAGATGCATGCTGCAACAAAATAAATGCTTATGAATCCGAGGGACGATTTCAGGGAACTCGCTGAACCTTTGCGATAAACTCTCTAAAGGTGCGTGTCCCTTTAAGAGTACATATTTTTGCTCGTAAACTCTTGAGAGTTACTCTCGGGTGGCTGTCCATTTGAGAGTAATATTTCCGAGATTTTAATATCGCGAGTTCTCTGATACAATTTTGAGAGTATATTTCCTGAGACTGCTCTCATAACCGTATCCACTTGATATATTGTAGTTATTAGTTGGAAGTAGTGAAAGTTACAAGCGGAAGGTTGCAGCTGCTTTTAATTGGCACTGTTCTTTAAAAACAAAAATGCTGGGTTAAAGCATAGATAGATCGTCGTCACCAATTCGGTGCGGGGTCTACTCTTACAAGAGAACTTCAAATTGAAGATGCTCAACAATTTAGAGATTTTTGCGTTTGGTAAGTAGTGAAATAGAATATATGATAGAAGCCATTGGGCCCAATATTTGTTTCCTCCGATGTCTACAGTAAAAAGTCAACTCTCCGCTTGAGAGCTGCTCGCAGCATTTTTACTCTCAAATGGACACACACCTTAATATCTGCTTGGTAGACTCTAAGGATAACATGGCAAAAATACCCCTCATGTTTGTCAAATGTTCGCAAAAAATGCGAACGGTCGCACCTCTCGCGAACGTCTGACAAACATCAGAGGGTATTATTGTCACGAGAAAGTTTCTCAAAAACAAAATAAAAATTGTCCTTCCGATACGATACCAAACTGCAGGTCCCTTCCACTCGTACGTAAAATATAACGCACACAACCCTAGTAGCAGCGAGAAGCTAGGCCTAGGGCCACCATGGGCTATTGAGCCAAATATGTATGTATGTATTGGATGAGCGCTGAAATCACACGTCTCTATAAAGATTTCGAGAAAAGAAGAGACAGCAAAGTTGTTCATTATTTACTTAGATCACTAGACAATAGTCGGCCCAACAAGTGTCTAATTGCGATAAAAAAAAAACCTAAGCTTTACTCATTTAAGGTGTAAAACATGGAGCCTGATTGAAGGTGGAAACGTATCGAGCATAGAGCACGCAGCATTTAACCCCAACTATGTCGCAAATCGCATACTTAAAGTGTTCAGAGCACCAGCAGTTAAACAGCATACCATCAGAGTCAATTGTGATCTTAAAACTCTAAACAGAAATGCTCAGAGAACCGTGCCAACTGCCAACCCAACTGCCATGATATCAGTGAAAACTGGTAAAGTAGCAGATTTCGCAAATGTTTACCCTAAGTTTCTAAAACATCAAAGATGGGCTGTAGAGTCGGTGTGGGTGTGTTTTCTGAATCTTGGAACATCTCAATATTATAAATGTATAGACTTACGAAAACTATCTGTATTTTTCAGGCAAAATTACTCGCTATTCGCAAAGTCTGTCGCCAGATCAAACTACACACAAATATGACGCCAAGGCAAAATATCTCTTAGTTCATTGATAGACAAGCTGCTATCAAAGCCATTGCCTCGGTTTTTTTTTTTTTTTTTTTTTTTTTTAAAAGGAAACCCAAATCCCATTGCCTCGGTTACTACGTATATTCTACAACAATGCCGAAATGAGCTAGCTTGCTAGATAGTGAATTCAAGGTAACCCCAATTTGGGTTCCAGGACACAGTAACGTTTATGGAAACGAACACGTTGACGAACTTTCCAGGCAAGGCTCAACCTTCTACTGTTCACTTGCAGAATTAGTTTATATTCCGCTGGGAGCAGTCAAGGCAGAAATCTCCCCAATTGTTTTTACTAAAGCCAATCTTAGATGGACTAAGCTGACAAATATATCATATCTAGAACGATGTGTCCGAATTACAATACAACAAGGCAAAAACAAACAACTTCCTGAACAAAATGCGTAAAGGTATCGCGAGAATAACAGCGATCACCATGGGATACTGTCTGATAGGAGACCATACAGACAGATTAGGTATCTCACATAACGCCCACTGCCGTAGTTGCAATATCGCAACCGAAAAGGAAACGCTTATCAACTTTATACGCGTCTGCTTGGCACTAGCTAGCACTAGACAACTAGCCTAAGGCAAATCTTTCTTCAACTCAATTAAGGAGGTCTCAGAGAGAAATATTAAATAACTAGTAACTTTCTTAAATGCTACAGGTTGGATTTAGAGACTTTCCATCAAAACAAATGGGTTGTTTTTAACAAAACCATTAGACATGCTGCATAAGTGGAATATCTCGAGCTCACCGAAACGCGACTGCGGAGCAAATCGACAAAAAGGGAATCTAGCTTTCAGGTCTATGGTACTTCGTAGTTTACCCTGTTTGGATTCCTGTATTTGCCAGAAATTTGCAACTACAAGCTGGCCGTCGGTGAGGTAGTTTGATAAACAATTTGCAAATGTCCATTCTCTCAACGGCTTCGAATCATCTATGTTGGCTATCTTGTCCTATGTTTGCCTCACTCGCGCAAGAGTGAGGCAAAGAATTCAAATGCGATTCGAAAACGCCTGAATGCTATCATCCTGAACTCCAAGGTTATGGATGAGAGACTGTAAAGTGGTACGCTGAAGGAGGCCAGTAAACCAGAAACAGAACCACTGGATTACAAGGCTCAAAGAAATTTAGGCCGCTAGTGATGTCCCATCAGGGCCAAGGGGACACCAATGGTTTTAACTGAGTCAAGCCAAAATAATGTCGGTGAATGGAAGTGCTGCTCAATAACATGATTAACTGAAAGTTATTCAATCCCAAGCAATAACGAACCAAGGGAGATGAAGCGAAAGCAGATCCAAACTGCGAAAGAAGGAACGCAGATTGAGAAAATGTACGCCCTTAAGGATTCAATTAATATTGCTCTGCTACAAGAACCTTAGATCTCGAAAGAAAATATCTTCCTAAGAGCATGGTTACATTGCACTAGTAAGATCTGGTAGATAGAATGAGGTATGTGTTATAGTGTTTAGGAAAACTTTGCTGGTGCAGATGCCTTTATGGTTGTCTGTGCGTACCTTTCTGATGATTCATTAAAACCTTCTGATATTATACAATGGAAGTTGAGGTCCTGGTGAATGCTTGAACGATATTATAGTATGGAAGACCTAATCAAAATGTTCACAATATGATTTTAAGCAACTTGAGAGAAGAGGCTTTACTCGCCCCTGTAGTCTGTAAGGATGTTTCCACTGTCAACAGAGAGTTAAAAGCAACCTTTATATGTAGATACCAGACGAAGGAAAGTATGTTTGAGAGTGTGTCAATTTGCCTCGCCTTAACTAGGAAATATAATATCAGTAGAATCAAAAAAGTGCAAAAAGTCCTGCCCTGCCTAACAGGTCCTCTAATGGTGATCTTACACCTGATCCCTCCCGAATCACAGTCCGGCTCAGGGAATCTGAGTACAGCACCGCTAAGCCATTTAGCCATAGTAAAGTCCTGAAGACGATTCCAAACGAATTTGTTGCGTTTTCGACTGACTACAAAACTCCCTCGTTAAATTTTAGGAAATTCTTTTCACTAAAACTGCTAACCAGAGCAGTGTGAAGGAACGAGAAAATAATAAAAGACTTCAATCTATATGGATGGAACAAAAATGGATTACAGGGTCCACGCAGACATCTCAGACGAACTGAACGTATCGTACAGAACTTTTCCAGTGCTTACCAGGCGGATCTTCTCGTGATTCAAGAGGCCTGTCACACACCAAAAAATTTCCCAGCATTTAACGATAATATTGGCATCTACAATGATAGACAAGATGCTATCAATGCCATAAATTCGGCTTTCATATCTTCAAAATTGGCAATGACAGAGTGAACTAAATCAACTAAGTGTACAATCAAAAATTATATACTCTCATCTGTGTCCAAAGACACATGCAATTTGGAGACAAAAGAACGAGTCGAAGAGCTAGACAGGCCAGGGTTAGCCGTTAGCAGCTCTCTGGCAGAAACGATCAATAGTCTGCTAAGAGTCGTTAAGAGTAATATACACTACCACTTAACAACCTCGGGTGGAACAAGCTTAGTAGCTACGCGTTTCCCAGCTGCAACAAATCAAAATCAAACGAAACCAGAATTGTGGCTATGAGTACTGGCCATTGGCCAATAGGAAACCATGCAGCCTGCTGCAAAAATAATAATGATAAGGAATCTCTATTTTATTATGTTTTGCAGATGTTCAGCCCTAGCGAAGACCACACAGTGTATACTAGGTAAACCTTCGACGATCTCAAAGAGATATCTGACAAAAGGACTGGAGAATTCATTCTTTATTTGTATGATTATTATATGAGCTTATGGTTCTTAGAAATAAGCAAATTAGATCTTAGAGCGATAGTCAATGATCATCTATATGCTACAAGCTACGAATAGCTTTTCGATTTTCTTCCAATCTAATCAAGATTGAAAGGGATCGCAATCCATTGACTTGTTAAGGGCAATATCTTCGCTCTCTTTTGCTTAATCCAATTCACCCGAATACTATTTATACCGTACATTTTTTAAGCATTCGGAGATGTCTTGCTACCTGACTGTACTGCATAATCTTCCCAAACTCATCAGTGATGACCTTCATGACTAAAGTGATCTTCTGATCATTCTTTCATGGGAAGAACCAATCTAGGAGACTGAATGAATGAAAGTGGGTGGTAATGGTGAAGTGGATAGTGGGTTTGCTTGTTAACCGATGTGTGTAGGTAGGTTCAAACCCTAGCGAGGAAGAGCAACCAAAAGCTAACCGAGTACAAAAGGGAAAATAATGACAATGAAGTTTTTCCTTTGGTGCAGCCAAAAGGTTCCTGCCTGGGAGGACAATAGACCGCAAAAGGTCTGAAAGATGTCTGGGATATTGTTAGGTTAGGTTAGGTTGGCTGTCCAAACGAGAGTGCAGATACACTTAGACCAATAAATGTCCTTTGTGATACCATGGATCAACCGTTAGGCCACTAACAAAACCAACCGGAGCTTTTGATAAAGCGATGGATGCTCATTAAGTCTAAGGACGCTAGATCGCCGAGGTCGTCAAGGAAGCGGGACCCTTGATGGAGCATACTTTTATGCGACAAGGCTGGACAAGTCCATAGGAGGTGAAGGATGGTTTCTCCTCCTCCTCGTCCCTACAGATTCTGCAGAAGTTGTTGGAAAAGAGTCCAAGTCTTTTGGCGTGTTGGCCTATAAGACAGTGTCCAGTGAGAACACCGACAACGCAGCTGATCTGTGTTCACTTTAGCTTCACCAGCTCGGCACTACGTTTTTTGGACCAGATGAGGCCAGATCTGTCTCGAAATGTGACACGTTGAGCCGTTCTCCCATCAGAGGTTGGTCATGCTAATAGCATTCAGCTTTAGTAGATGCCTGTTAGGCAGAATCCTTAGAGTGATACCCTGTCTGGCGAGCTCGTCAGACCTGCAGTTTCCTGCAATGTCTCTGTGGCTCGGCACCCAGCATAGGTAAATGTTAAACTGCTCTGTCATCTCCATAGGAGATAAACAGCAGTTTAAGGCAGCCTTTGAAGTGAAGGAGCACGATTCTAGGGACTTGGATATGCTACTTCGCCAAGATTTTGGAGTAGATAACGAAAACAATGTCAGCTTATTCACAGTTGTATTAAATTTCTCAACAACGCACGCTGATGTTGAACTAGGGTGTGATTTTCTCTGTCAAGAATTTTTGATCACAATTCAACCGGTTAATGCACTCAAAGGCACTTAACATCAATTTCTAGACCATCTTTGTCGATCCCTTCTAGAAATCATCGGTTGAAACTAGAAAAATTTCCGTTGATAATGAACATTTTTTTTTAACTTACGAGTACATACATCTTTCAATTGATTGAGAATTTCGAAAACTCCAAAAAGGGCAATAAACTACTTTATTTATTATTTTTTCTGTTCATCAACAAACAATACTCACCATTCCTGCTAGCTAGCATGTGGTATGTATGATATTTCCAAACTATAAATTCGTCACAAGTCCCCGCAAGTGATTTTGTAGTTTGCACGGACACCACATAACCTTAGAACTATATATGGGAGGGAAGAAAACTTTTAAAAGGATATCCTGAGTGCCTTACGAAACACAAACGCTCATCAAACACAGATGTGTGTGAAATAGATGATGATGATATTATACCCTAAGGACATGCAATAAAATGGGCAAAATGGAAAACATTTTCAACTACTTACGCACTATTCCTAAGTCTGCTTTTGGTTGCTTTTTTATGCAGTTTCCTGTTTTTGCTAAGGATTTTTCTCCCTTATTTACTTTTCTCTAGAATCGCATTTTAGATTTTTTTATTACGATGTGAGTGGAACTCTAAGGACACACTATACTCCCATTTCAACAGAATCTTTCACGGAGTTGACATTGAAAGCGAAAGCATTTCTATGAGCAAATGATTGCGTTTAACAAATATTGAGATTTGCTGTCTCTCACACGGTGTGAATTGAAGTGAATTATTATTTTGAAAGACAATCGAGTCCTTTTGAAAAAAGGATACAATCCGAAGGATGGGACAGAAACGATTTGTTGATTTGTCTAACGGCAAATATTTGCATATTTTCCCTACCAAACAAAACAAAAAAAAACTCACATTTCTGTAAATATTTGAATTTTAATTTATAAAGTGATTTGTTATAAAAACAAATTTGCATAATCAGATTGTCGAAGTAAAAATCACATTAAAATTGCTTGCCAGGATCTCGCGTAAAGTTTGCGAAAAACAAATTTTTCACGGAGAGTATTTTATTTCATTAAAGGAGAAGCTCATTATAGTGCAGGTGAGGTGATTAGTTTAGTCAACAACTTTGCGTACACCAACTTTTGTAAGTGAACTATGATATGTGTCTTCTTTCAAAACGTTGTAGTTTTATGGATATACGATTTCTGAGTTGTTAAAGTCTTAGTGGCTAGTAGCTGTTTAGTTTTGCCTTATAACAAGCTTAGAGCTCGTGCATAGTAGTGAAATTTAGTTTAATTTATATCTTATGTTATTGTCAAATTATATTACTTCTTTTGCATTGGTATTTACAATGTCGGGATTAAATACGAAATGCTGAGTTCCCTGCACCAGAAAATGCAAGCAGGTAGAGATATCGAATTGAATATGTAATATGTAATATGTTTTTTTAAGAACCTTGACCGAAAATGCTATTACTTGAGTTTCAAAATGAAATATAATAACAGACGAAAAGCCAAAATGTTGGCATAAAAGTAAACAAACATACGTAGGGACTAACAAAAGTTCGCTTAATTGATTGAATAATAAAACACAAAAATAATTTTAACTTTAGATATTTAATCTTTATCTTTTTTTAATTTCTCCACATAATTCCCATTTATTTCAATACATTTCTTCAGCCGATAGATCCAACTTTCAAAACAGCTTTCAAAATCCTCTTTTTGGAGCTTTTCGATTTTGACATTGACTGCATTAATAATATCCTCATTAGGTGAAGATTTTTGCCGTTAAATCTTTTTTTTTATTTTCGGAAACAGCCAAAAGTCGCACGGCGCTAGATCTGGAGAATAAGGTGCTGGGCGAATTTCATTGATGCCCGAGAGCGCAAGAAAATTGTTGATTTTTTCAGCGGCGTGCGCAGACGCATTGTCATGGTGCAAAAAGTAGCGGCGCAGCTCCTCTTTTTGTCAGTGTCCTAGCAAATTTTGGGAAACTTGTGGTAAGCAGGTTTCAGTATACCAATTAGCAGTGACTGTCTGACCAGTTTTAAGCGGGATAACGACGACCATTTTCGCTCTGGTGAAGTACATTGACATCATAACTTTTTTCGCTGACTTTTGTTGCTTGGCATTTACTGGAGGATTTGCACCTTCTGTGCTACATACCATGGACTGCTGTTTGGTTTCCGGGTTGTACTTGTAGAACCAAGATTCATCACCTGTAACGATCTTATTGAAGCAGCTTGACTCTCCATTTTCAAACTTATCCAGGAAATATTGAGCAAAACGAACACGAGCCTCTTTTTGCTCTCCATTCAAAATTTTTGGAACCCATCGAGCTGACTTCTTCGAATATTTCAGGTGAAAATTTAAAATTCATGAGGCAGTCAAGTCCAGTTCACCCGCTATCATCTGCTGTGTCATCCTAACATCTTCGTCAATTTTAGCCTTCACCAGGACCACATTTGTATCGTCAGTCGAGGATTTGGGCCGATTTTCACGAGATTCGTCCTCCACAGAAAAATGGATTCCTTTGTTGGCAGTTGAACTTCAACCGAGCTTACGTCACTAATTTTTCTCTTTCTAGTCTCCATTTTTACCTATTGTTCTGAAATTTGGAAAGAAATATAGTGAGATTATAAGCTACAGAAATCTTCCCCCCCCCCCAAAGACTACTTAATTGACATCAACTAAGCGAACTTTTGTTAGTCCCTCCGTAATATAGGGTGTTTTTTTTTGTAGGCTTACATAAAACTAGCGATAGGAATAACTATCAAACCGATTTGTCATTCTACCCACTTTTTTTACAATTATGTTCAATACAGTCTGGCAAATCGTCGTGAATACACTCATGCTTAAATATTGCTGCCAAATTATATAAATTTACTGGGATTCGCGAAACTCATAGACGACTTCGTGATTTTATGGCGCACATAGTCGTCCATCTGAGCAAGCCATCTGTCGAACTGTGGATAGAGTTCGTATCACATACTCTCTAAATAAAGATATAACCTTAAAATGTTAAAGGAATATACGTTCTAAGGAGAATATCGCCGCTTTATCGATTCTTCGTCGTTCGCAGCAATTGGGGGTTTTGTGAGTCCACTACGCGGTAAATTTTGTGCAAATATTTTGATCTAAACCTATATAAAATACAGATGGAATTAATCCCACGGTACCATCATTCGCGTCGTTCTTTCACTGGTTGTACTCTAAAGCAGTTGCCATCTGAGCCAATTTATCGCAAATTTGTGGTCAGTGATGAGGCTCATTTTTGACTTAATGGATCTGTTAATAAGCAAAATTGTCTCATATGGAATGAGACCAATTCCAACGAGACCGCATCACATTCAGAAAAGTGCTCCATTAGGTACAGTTTGTACCCTGATGGAATCATCGGACCTTATTTCTTGTAAAACAAGGCCGGCGCTTGGAGTGCCGTCAATGCTTACTTACTAATGTCCTGTATCCCCTTATGGGTCCTAGGGCTTCTACTACGCCTTCGTGAATGGTTTCTGGCAATGTGTCTGAGTTCTCCCCAACTTTTTCCCAACTGCCGTGTGGCCAATGGACCATGATTAATGCATATTTCTTCGAAAATATAGATGACATAGATTCAGACTAGATAGATTAATACGTGCCTTACGGTGACCGAAACCATCGAGTTATTGAAATCACAATTTAGTGGGTACTCTCTCGACATCCTTGTGGGGCCACATAAAGTCACTGGTTCATGCTGATAATAATTGACGCCATGGTATATATTAACAACCAAACAAAAGGAGAAAATATGTATAGCATATAAATAATACAAGTAATACAAGTAACAACGACAATTATTAAGGAGACTTAAAGGTTTAGATCTAGATTATCGAGCCAGTCAATTGCTTCGGCAATGGCGTTGAAGACGTCTGCAGGATTCCCCATTTCAAACACATATAGCCAAGAAAAATATCTCAGATACGGGGTTCCCCAAGGCTACATACTGGGACCTTTACTCTATATTATATATATAAATCAAATACTTACGGTGCTGCGAGATAGTATTGGATTTACTTTTGCGGATGATACAGCGATAATAGTCAGCCGCAGGGATTTACCAACGGCGACCACCATCACGGAGGTCGAGTTTGACTCTATAGTACGATGGTGTCACGATTTCGGACTAATTATAAACCCTAAAAAAAAAATAATTTTATGCACATCAGACCAACACATGTATTTAAAACCAAAATTTACATTGAAACAACATGCCTGCATCATAATGCCGATAAGGCAGGTCTTAATCACGATGATAGCTGTAACAACTTTATTGAAAATGTTCAAGATCTAAAATATCTCGTTGTGGAAGTTGACTGCTTCTTCAAATGGGATTTACATATAACGCAGCTATGTAAAAGACTTCAGAAAGCTATGTATGCTCTTCACAATTTGAGTATGGAATATTGGCGTGAGGAAATACCACTCGAAGTTACTTGCAAGATTTACAAAAAATTCAAAACCGAATTGTAAAAATCATAATCAGAGAAAATCATGGAATAAACTGGCAAACTAATATTAATCAGATAAGAAATAAGCAAAGCTTGGCTTGTTAAACGTACCAAAACTTTTCGAACTAAACATTCTCGAAGAATACTACTACGACCAACACTACAAGCGTCTAATCGATCACGAAGTCAACACCAAAAGAAGAGCACACGGTTTCCTGCCGACGCCAAAATTTAGGAACCCATACGGCAGACAACAACTATCTGTCATCGTTCCAAATGTTTTCAATCGACTTCCTAGAGAACTACTAAATATCACTCCAGATGGCTTAAGGAAGAAGCTATTGAAGAACTACCTTCTACATATACAATAAAATCCTAATAGAAGAAGAAAAGGAAAATTTGATTTATTGATATGTGTATACTTTGAAATACTTTATAGATGTATTAAATTAACTTTTAGTTTCTAATTTCTCTCAAGAATACTTAAAGTTAAATACCCAACTACTGTAAAAGTAACCTTCTGCGGAAGGCCTAACAGGGCCTCGCAGATTCTTTTTTGTAAGTAATGCATTTTTAAAAGACAAATAAAAATAAAATTGAATTGAAATTGAATTGAATTGAATTGAAAGCTCGGATGGGGCATTCAATTAAAATGTGATGCATTGTCTGGTACGGTGCACCGCAGTCGCATTCTGGTGACCGTGGTTAGTCGGGATGCGGTTGAGCGTGACCACCCAAAATTTCCTGCGAAAGTTGAAGCCAGTCACCTCGTTTGCAAGGTTCTTGATCAGAGCTTTGTTGTAGAGAGATGAATTACTCCATACATTTTGCCAAGCTGTGGTGACTTCAAAATTTGAGACTAGCAGGTGTTCGGCCTTATTCAGTGGCGGCTTCCTTAACCTGAGTGTGGTAGATTGACTTAAAGGGACGGCATCGTGAATCGGAAGGCTGGCATTGGAGTAGATCTTTTGTGTTCACGAACCAGGGCTTTGTAATGCCGTAACTCGGGAGGGGCTATGTTGCTGTACGTAAGAAGCCGCTCTGTGGGTGCTGAAATGATAGCGCCAGTTATCGTTCGCATTGTTGAATCTAGCTGACGGTCGACTTTTATAACATGCGTACTGTTCAGCAAAACAGGTGCTGCATATTCGGCAGACGAGTATACTGTGCCAAGCGCAGCTGCTCGTAGAGTGGTTGCAGATGCATCCCATGATGAACCAGCAAGCTTCTGAATAATGTTGTTTCTGGTCTTCAGTTTTTCAGCCATGTTCGTGAGGTGTTTGTTGAAAGTCAAAGTGTGGTCAAGCGTTACCCGCAAATACTTAGGGTGAATATTGTAATTAAGTTCCACTAAAGTTCACTTTGAGCCGATTGTTGGCCATGTGGCTGCTGAGCTAAGCCGATGAAGTCATGTCCACCCGTTTGTATGCAACTTTTCTTGCCCTTAAATTTGTAACTAGTTGTAAAGAATCCGCATATTTTACTATACGTCCGAAGATGCGCTTGATGATATCCTGATGAACATTCAATGTATCATATGACAAGTATTGCGGCTAAATTAATAAAAATGGTGGAATGTAATTAACTTATTCGATTAATCACTGTTTGTTAACTTATTTATTCAGCCAAAAATATTTCGAAATAACTTAATAAAACGAGCGATAAAAAAGTGCATGAGACATTTCTACTGTGCTCCATCGAAATTATGGGATTCTCGATATTTTTAGTTATAATTATTATCCAGAAAGGACAAATATGTTTTAGGTCCACCTAGCCAAATATTCGCGTTATACTCAAGTTTGGAGCATATAAATCCCCCATATATGAGTTTAACGAAACCTAGATATTTTGCAACATTTTTGGTGACTTCTCATGCGTGATCATTCCAACAGAGATAGTCATTAATACACACAACGAGGACGGAAAGCTTTTCGATTTCAACAATGCAAGCATCTTTTGTGGAAATTGGTTAAAAGTTTAAACTACGTTTTTTTAATGAGAATAGACAGCATTGTGTTTATTATTATGCAGTTTATTATGTAGTTTATAATGCTTTCAAGGTTAAGATCATTCTATAGCTAAAAAGCTGGGTCGTGAGTCCTTGAGTCAATATGAAAATCTGACAGCGCTGTAATCAGCGAACGAATGAATTGGATTAGAAGTTGCAGAGAAGAGATAATTTATAAAAATGAAAAATAGAGTCAGTAACAAAACAGTCCTGGGAGACACTAGCATTTATTTGGTGAAGTGCAGACTTGAAACCGTCCAGTTCAACCTGAATTGAACGGCCAGAAATTTAATTTCTAATTCATGAAAGAGGAGCCACGTTGATCATGATGCCACGTTGTCAAATGCCTCCAAAATATAAAAATCAACAACAACAAAAAGTTTTGCCGAGATTGTTTTCACTTTTTGGTGTGATATGCCATCAAATCACGGTAATGCCCATCATTGAGAAATCTTCGCCATTCAAGATATTATTTCCGGGGAAGAAGGGACGTTAGTGCAATGGATCGTGAGTTGAAGTGAGAAAAAGATTCGCTTTTTTTAGGGACAGAAGGAACAAATGCTGCTTTGCACCTAGTTAAGTAGTGGTTTTATCAGCATGGAGGAAAACCTCTTCGAAGCAATGGGTGAGATGCTGAATCGGCTGATTTGTGTATGTTTAGATCATGAAGTACTCATGCGACTATACGATTTGTACAATCTAGAAGCTGGCTGCAATATGCCCCAATCAGTTCAGCTTTCTCCAAAGAGCTAATATATTGAAACGTCATTGTCAATGAACGCCAAGACGGTTGACGAGGCCGAATTCTTTGTTTTTTGACAAACAATCGAAAATATGTACTACCCTTCCGATACTATAATATTTTTTGCTCAAATTTTGCCCACATGAGAATTTGACGTGTTTAATGAGAGCATTGCAGTCATTTCTGACATATTTAAACTTTTTTGGATTTACTCAACTGGGTTAGCCTTGTAATACTAAAAACTTACCTCTCAAACTCCATGCAACTTAAGCCATTCTATACGCATTGGATTGATAATCTTTAAATAGTTAGGTATAAGGATTTTCATACCACCTACGACCTACCTAGCGACCAGTTAGAATTCCTAAAGAAATGTTAAGGCCAACCCTATTGGCTTTCTAGTATTGCAATATACAGTTCTTTTTGGAATTCATTCCTTAACTTGATGGTTACTTACTTACTTACTTAGATGGCGCTACAGTCCGGGGTGGACCTGGGCCTCAACCAACAAACCTCTCCAGCTAGCACGATTACGAGCCAGCTGCCTCCAGTTGCGCACGCCAAGTTGGTTGAGGTCCCCCTCCACTTGCTTGCGCCACCTACCGCGAGGTCGTCCTCTACTGCGCCGTCCGTCCGGGGTGGATTCGAAGACTTTCTTAGCGGGAAGGTTGGGCTCCATCCGCTCTAAATGACCCAGCCATCTTAGTCGCTGTATGTGAACTCTTCTGGCTAAGTCGATGTCCTTGTACATGCCGTATAGCTCGGCATTGTACCTTCTCCTCCACTCACCGTCTATGCAGACGGGACCAAAGATCGCTCGAAGAACTTTTCTCTCGAAATAACCAAGGGCATCCTCATCCGGTTTTTTCAAAGCCCATGCCTCTGCGCCATACAGCAGGACTGGGATGATTAATGTCTTATAAAGAGTTACCTTAGTAGTTCGAGATAGGGCTTTGCTACTCAATTGCCGTTTTAGCCCATAGAAACAACGATTGACAAGAGTAATTCTCCGTGTGATCTCTCCACTGATGTCGTTTGCGGAGTTCACCATAGAGCCTAGGTAGACAAAATCCTTTACTACCTCAAAATTGTATCTCTCTATTGTGGCGTTCTGCCCAAGACGCCGATGTTGGGTGTCCTTTTTTGTAGACAGCATATATTTTGTTTTGTTTTCATTGACCGCTAGACCCATCTTTGCTGCCTCGATCTCAGTACTCGTAAATGCCCCATCGACTGCCCGCTGAGTTCTTCCGATTATGTCAATGTCATCGGCATAAGCGAGTAGTTGTACAGACTTGTAGAAGATTGTACCTCCGGGGTTGGCTTGTGAGTTTCGTACAATTCTCACAAGTACTATTGTTAAAGAGATCGCATGATAGCACGTCGCCTTGTCTAAGACCTTTCCTGACATCGAACGGTTCGGTGATGTTCTTACCGACTTTGATGGAGCAGCGAGAGTTCTCCATCGTCATTCTGCACAAACGGACGAGCTTGGCAGGGATGCCAAGACTAGACATGGCTCTGTATAACTCGTCTCTATACACGCTATCATAGGCAACTTTGAAATCGATGAAAAGGTGGTGCGTATCGATTTTATATTCATGGGTTTTTTCCAAGATCTGCCGTAGTGTGAATATTTGGTCAATGGTGGACTTTCCAGGCCTGAAACCGCACTGATAAGGACCTATCAGGTTGTTGAGGATCGGTTTTAGGCGTTCACATAGTACGGCAGACAGGATCTTATATGCGATATTTAGGAGACTTATACCTCTGTAGTTGGCGCAGTTCAGAGGGTCTCCTTTCTTCAGGATCGGGCAAACGATGCTGAAGTTCCATTCATCGGGCATACTTTCGTCCGACCAGATTTTACAGATGAGCTGGTGCACTCTCCTTACCAACTCATCTCCTCCTGCCTTGAGAAGTTCAGCGACAAGGCCGTCGGCTCCAACAGCTTTGTTGGATTTGAGTTTAGATATCGCTATCCTCACTTCATTATGATCGGGTTGACGGGAATTTTGACTACCATCGTCACTGTTGAATGGCTCATTCTGCCTGACAGCGGAATATTGATCATCATCGCCGTTTAACAGTCTGCAGAAGTGTTCCTTCCATATCCTCAGCACCGACTGCGATTCTACTACTATGTTGCCATTTTCGTCCCTGCAGGCTTCTGTTCTGCCTTTGAAACCCTGGCATGTTCTTTTTACCCTTTGGTAAAATTTTCGAACATTATTCCTGCAATAAAGTCTCTCAATCTCCTCGATCGAGCGCTTCTCATGCTCTTTTTTCTTCTTTCTGAGAAGTCGATGTTCCTCTTTTCTCCTGCGCACGTAGAGCTCGTAAGCAGCTCTAGTCCTTCTATGCAGCGCCGCTTTGTACACCTCTTGTTTTGCTGCATGTGCTTGTCGGCATTCCTCATCAAACCAGGGGTTTCGTTGTGGTGGGCGAGAGAAACACAGTACATCAGAGGCGGCATCTCTGATGGCTTTTTGGCAACGCTGCCACTGGTCTTCCGCATTTACTGCTGGCGGCATAGGACTAAGATTGAGATTAGAAGAAACACGATCGGCAAAGGTTCTGGCGGTCTCTTGCGATTGTAGCTTTTCGACGTCAAATTTCCTCACAGCATTTTGTTGATTTCGCTCCGTTGTGGATATACGCATCCGTACCTTGGCTACAACTAGGTAGTGATCCGAGTCCACGTTGGCTCCTCGGAAAGTCCGGACACCCAGAATACTGGAAGAGTGCCTTGCGTCGATCGCAATGTGATCGATTTGGTTGACGATTTTTCGATCAAAGGAGAGCCATGTTCCTTTGTGAATATCGAGACGTAGGAACCGCGTACTAGCTACAACAAAGTTTCGCCCCGCCGCAAAGTCGATTAGCCTGAGTCCGTTGCCGGAAGTGTTGTCGTGCAGGCTGTGCTTTCCGACCACGCTACCAAAGACTTCCTCTCTTCCTAGCTTTGCGTTAAAGTCGCCTAGGATCATTTTAACGTCGTGGCTAGGGCATTGCTCATACGTCTTGTCCAAGAGCTGGTAGAAGTCATCCTTTGTCGCGTCGTCCATCTCCTCGTGAGGGGCGTGAACGCATATTAGGCTAATGTTGGCAAATTTAGCCTTGATACGGATAGTCATGAGGCGCTCGTTCACATGCCGGAAACTCAAGACTTCTTGCCTAAGTCTGTCTCCAATGACAAATCCGCACCCGAATAGATGCTGTCCTTGTTGTCTGTAGCAATCGCCGTAGTAGATGTCGCAGTTTTTCATACTCCTTTTGCCCGGCCCATCCCATCGCACTTCTTGGATGGCGGTAATGTAATGCTTTGAGACACTCTAGGGCCACCGCAAGTTGTTCGGCTGCACGTGGTTTGTAGAGGGACCTAACATTCCATGTGCAGACACGAAGATCGTTGTCCTTTTTACGTTTTCATGGGTCGTCAACAGTAAGATCATCCGTATCCGAGGCTGTTGGTTGCTTCGTAACCAAAGGTTTTTTACGTGGTAGGGAAGTTAACCCGACGGCACAACCCCCAACCTGGAGGGCCAGATCCTTTTTTTTGTACCCCTAGGACAAGAGGCCGGATACACCGACGTCAGTAACCCACTTCGGGGATATGAGCGCTGCCGTTGGCCCATTAAGGGTTCATCCGCCACCATCTCTTTTTCAATACCCTGACGTAGTATTGAAAATCCTTACAGACCTCAGCTCCAAATATGTTGAAGTAGTTCCAGTAAGGTATCCGCTGGCCTGTAGACGTCACCGTTGATTCCATCGAGAGAATTCGTCCGCCGCACGTCCTCCTTCTGAGGACCTCTTGCTAGACTTCTGAGACGTATATTGCAGCCGATCAGGTCAACAAGAGATGCCCCGTCCGGCTAGACATATGCGCGCTGAAGTTCACCCATATGTGCTTACGCAGGTCTGAGTGTTCAGCTGCACATATATCGTCAGACTCAGCATACGCTATCGTTAGTTCACTATCAGATAGCTATCCAGCGGGCACCGCGTGGAGGTGATGATGCGATTTTGCACACCAAACTTGATGGTTAGAGTATGAGAAATTGGCTGTAATGATGTAATAGTTAGAAAGGTCTAAAGAGGATAATACGTTAATAATGTATTAATGTGGGTGATACTCGTAATGTAAGGAACAAGGCCAGAGTGTTGATTGTATAACGAATAACATTAGCTCATACACAGGCTGGATTATTATTTTTTTTTTTAATTCTTTTTTCCGGTGTTATCCGTCCAAAATAATAAAGCCAAGTAGAATTGCACACATTGAAATTGCCCACAATTATGATTCCAGTGTGAGGGTGAAGGGAAATAATTACTGTATGACAGACTCAAACTTTATTAAGAGCTGAATTGTTTTGAAAAAGTTTGAAGTTAGATTAGAAATTGGAACATTGACCGTACTGGCTTTAAATTTGGTTGGCTACATCAATACGTATACAAGTGGTGATACCATGATGGAGAAAGAATAATGGCAACACGCTATATCCAGGTAAATAAACTCTGAAAAGTCAGGATTTTCGACCACCTGTGCTTCATTTAGTGCCAAAACGACTGGTTGATATTTGATAGCATGAGTGACAGAGCAAAGACAATGCATTTGAGCCCACGAATGTTACCTACATCCACTCTAAACTTCATCATCTTAGCTTTGTCATAGGTGTTATGTATTCTTAAAAAAAAATCTGAACCAAGTGGAATTCAACTACTCACGCTGTTAGGGTAGAAGTCTTGCCTTCATTAGTGAGACACATATTACCCACAGACACACTTCTTGAGCTTTTCCTAGATCTTGGACATGTTGGCTTCAACCTAAATAAAATGCTGTTGCAACTAAAAAAAATATTCCAACATTTCTATTTAAAATTTCTTTATTATAAGCACTCATTTAACAAAAAGAAAAGCAAATATTAAATTACCGTTAAAACAACGAAAAATCGCGTTGAATTTTGGACTAAATGCATTCGATCTGCTACAACAATTGTGCATGTAAACATAACATTGCTCAAGACTCTAATTTTTCACTGATGACCACGAGAAGTCCTTTTTATACATCCCATAAGCCAGCCAATATAACAAGTTGAACAATCCAAATGAAACCGGGAAAGCAATCCTAGCAACTTGGTCAATCAGGGAAACACTGTTTACATGGCGAGTACCTAAAAAGCCCCAATTCAAGCACGAATTCTCCACAAACGAAAAGAGATACCTACCCTTAACTGTGGCATCCCTCTCACGTTGCTTTCGAAATTTATCATCCCCAATGAAACACAACCAAATTTGTTTGCATTTGGATGTAACTGGTGGCTCGGTTTGAGTTGTTCGTTCCATTGTTGAGGCATGGGATGAGGGAGCTTGGAAGATATGTGTTGGATCCTGTAAAATCCAAAGTAACTCTAGTGTAAATTGGTTTCTTAAAGTTCACTTACGTTGTATATTGGACAAATAATCGAGTTGCGTTTACGAAAGGTTCCAGAAACTGATTGTGGGGATTCTCTGATCGACTCACTGCTTTTGTGCTCAGACGATTGTACTCCATCAGATTCCTCAGCCATTTCGTCGACATCTTCCCATTCGTCTTCACTCACGAGAATTTCACCACTGCCGGTCTAACGAAGGGAATCTTATAGCTTTGGCATCTTCAGGCGAGATTCTACTCACCTTTGTAAAATAATGAACTCCAGCGAACTCTAACAGCGTGGCTATGCAGTACAAGAAGCTCATCAATAAAAACCAATCCAATGCAGTGGCATATTTCACTTTGGGGAGATCTGTTCGAGAATCCAGGCTGATAGTTGACAAGGTCAGAACAGCTGTAATGCAAAGACCAACTCGGTCACTCGTCGCTTCACGATGTATCCAAAATGATACCCAAGACAGGACCACAATCAGAATACAAGGGACGTAGACCTGTAAAGCTTGAATATGATACAAAAGGGGGATACAGAACTGGTTCCTCTTACCTGAATAAGAAAATATCCCGTGTGTCTCTTCAAATTGAAAGCCACAAGTAAGACAGAGAACTCACCCTCTCGTCTTGTGTAAGTGGAGTTTCTGTGCATCATGCTTATCAAGTCGAATTGATTCAAGGTCATGCCAGGTACAAAATTAACTGCATCGTCGCTGTACCACTCGTAAACTAGCTGTCGGGATGTGTAGCCATCTTATGGAAAGTTTAAAAATGAAAACAAAACATAATTGCCTTCAGAAATTTGGGGATAACATTATAAAAAAGTTGTTAAATGTGACGTTCTTTAGACATTCTGTAATATAACTTATATCCTTATATTACAATACCCTCAACTAAGCCCAAGCTAGACTTCAAGTATACTATTCTGACTGTGGATGTTTTCAATGCCTTCTTAAGGAAGCTCTTAATGTACAAGAAGAGGTGGGCCAAGGGTAATCACCCAATTTGATTAATTTGATTGGATTGGGTTTTTCTAAATTCAAAACAGATGACTCAATTTTTTATTAACTTTATTGGGACACTGAGTCTTGTTCCATTGAGTACTGAAGATGATATTGCTCGTGTGTTGACAACCAGCGTTTATGCAAATTTGAGCCCATTTTATGGTATTTTTCTTTACTTTTCCTAATACTTCCACCGGTATATTCTCTATTTCTTATCGAATATTGTCCTTAAGGACTGTGAAAGTCTTTTGTTTGTTCACATAGACCAGTGATTTCAAATAATCCCACAAAATGATCTGGAATGGTCAGAAATGGTCGGGTATCAAAAAGTCACGTAACATGGTTCTGTAGCGCTCGCCAATGACAGTAATCGCGTTGCCAACAGTGTCTTCGAAAAACTAAAGCCCAACATAGACATCACTCCACACAGTACCTTTCAGCATCGCTAGGGAGTTTTCAGTGTCCAAGCGAGTAAGAGATAGAAATGTGCTTCGTCACTCATGATTAATTTTGAAGGAAAATCGCCCTCTTCATGGTTGATGTTTATGATGCGTTTGCCGTATTCTAGAAAGGTTTGGTCGTGACAGGCAGCAGCGGCTGTACCATCTGAGTTTTATACGGAAACGTCTTCAAGTCTTTCACCAAAATACGACTGTAATTGTCCAATTGCGTAGCCCATCGTGTCGTTGATATTTCTGGTCACTATTCCACATCCTCGCGCACAGCATCAATATTCTTGGTCAAACGGCTTGTTCTTGGCCTAGCAGTCCTATTGTGCGACTAGTCGGTGGCGAACGGTGGAAAAATCTTCGACGAAATTCATTGATTGACATAATTATTCCACGTTTTTAAGAAGTATAGTATTCCATTGTTCATCCTCGTGTTTTTTCACATCTGTTTATTACACAACTCTCAATATTACGATGCATGACCACAGGTAATGCGTATACTCTAACATGACCTAAAATTGGGCGAAAATTCTACAGTGACCTAAAGGCAGTAAACATTGTTCGCCATTCGTCAACGGTGATTCACAATGACATTCCAGCTGTCAGCTCTTTAGACAAGGCCAATCAATGCTGTCTTCTGTCTGTCAAGCAATACCAAAACCCTCAACCATTATCCATGAATGGTACTTGCATAGCTGAAACCGAAAGACGGTGGAATGATCACATATTCGAGGTCGCCAAAAATGTTGCAAAATGTCTAGGATTCCTAATGGGAAAAAAAAATATTTCACCTCGTCTGATCTGGCCTTAATCTATAAGGTCTTCATCCACCCAAAGCTGGAATACGTCCACATCTTGTCTGGTGTACCTAAGGTAGTTCTGTACATACTAAATAGGGTACAGAATCGCGTTTTAAAACTTACAGACATTACGAACTCCATAGTCTCAGTTGAACATCTTAGAAATGCCTCGAGTCTTTCCCTATTTTATCGTTTTTTTTTTTTTTTGTTTTTTAATATGCTCCAGCAAAATAGCCAGTTGCTGGGCAACCTCAACGAAGAAAAGAGCAACAATCTTTTCCATTCATCTAACCTCTTGACCTTTGTAGGAGATCTTTTTTTGAAGTAGCAACACAATCATCCGACAGAACATAGCCTAACCGTAGTGAACACCATCCAGTCGATACAATTCACAATTAGTTTAGTTCTTACCAGGATGGAAAAAAAATTGTTTTAAGTCTCGATTTAAACCAAAATGTTATACTAGAGGTACCTACCGAGCTATACCTCAAGATCAGTTGCTATTAATTGTGCTTTTTATTGTAAGCCATTATCGGGAGGCGCACGACTTATTGGGCGTATTCTTGATTATCTGCATTTTAAAGTTCATTCCTTCTTTGTTAAATCTAATGAATTACCGGCTTAGTCCTTTCCTGAAATCCACTCTCTGGTACAGCCCCTTTTCAAAAAAAAAAAGTACGTTCCATTCGCAAATTGATATCCGTGGTGACCTTAATTCAATTGGCGCCTTAGCACGGTGATAGTTGGAATCTATAACACCCGCTAACAGTTCTTCATCCTTACAACATTTCATTTGGGTTTGCCAAACCTACCATTTGAGATGACTTTAAAGGATCATTTTTGAGGTACCACTGGCTTTTTAAAGTCTTTAAAACATTTCTTGATCCAGAAAGAAGAAACCTGACTAATCGGTCATAGAATACTTTCACATATAACCTCGCCCACCTACAGAATATTTAGAGAGATGTGGTTGCTTTTCAGCTCGCAATCCAGCATGTATCTCTTAATCTAAAATCAAATTTTAAAGAAATACAAACAAACTTACAGCTCCCAATAATCAGTGGACATGACTGCCGGTCCATGGGAAAGTTCTTCAGTTCCATTGGGCACGTGGCTTTTATCGTCAATCTTGAAGTGAATGGATGCAATTAGCTTAATGGATTCAACTCGCATATGAGTGTATAATATATGCAGATACCCACCTCATTGAATATAAAATATCCCCATCCTGACTAAGCCTCAACAACTTATTTGGTACCGTAATCGTGTGAATGTGTGAATGCTTTCCATTAAAGAAATACGTATCTGGCCTCCAAATCTTATCAAGCATCTACAAACAAACAAAAAAGCAGAAGTAACACAATTACCAAGCTCACCTGCATGGATACCCCACCTTAATACTCAGGGACAAACTCTTAATGGGTCCCTTGAAACTTAGCCTTTTGTCTCGCCAATATTGCCGGAAGTAGCAGTCCATTGAATAGTCCATGTCTAATTCGGATACCGGACCCATACTACGAATGAGTATATTCGTCCTGACTATTGTTGGAACACCTAAAGAAAAAAAAAAAACTCGAATCTATTCACCATCCACCATCTATTAACGCTTTTCAGTTACCTTTTCCGTGAGTGGGCAGTTGTGACTGCTCGTAGCTCTTTAGAAGGTTCTCCAGGATGATTGAAATGTTCTTGCTAAGGTAATCATTGGATGCGGTCCGTTTGCGCATCAATGACGACGTTCCGTTGGAGCTCATGCTGCTAGAGCCATGATGTATACGATGGGTGGTTGTTCTGAATGGATCATCATCACTATCGGTGGGTGTGGTGGTACGAAAGGATTCGTAAATACGGGATGCGGTTAACTTTTGTGAGATGATTGGTGTTGTTGGCCTTCGAGATGGGAAAGTCACTCTCGAAGCAGTATTAGTAGCACTAAAGAAGGAGACATGGTTGACATGAATGTGGTGGGAGCTTGAGGTAAATTCTTACCCATCTACTATCAAGTTTAATGTCGCATTCCTTGGAAGGATAATTGTTGTAGTTGTTTCTGTTGCTGTTGTTATAGGTGACGGCACTGACGTCGGAGCTGGTTGTGCATCGGTGTCGTTGCTATCTGTTGGCTTTTGTGCTGTCGGTATTCCATGGCAAAGAAATGCAACCAGACTTATTGCGGCTATCAGTCTATGGGGTAAAGAGGATGAAAGAAAAGTGTTGAACCACCATGACCAACAGCAACAAGAAGGAAGAAATGAAAAATTAGATACTCACTTCCGATGGGAATTTGTATAAGAAAAGATCTGTCGCCCAATAGAAAGGAGAAAAGAAAATGTGGTTTCTAAATGGAAATTGGAGATGGCATCTTCTTCTTATGCAAATAATTGGTAATCTAAATATAGGTAGTCTAAAGATTGGGGCCATTTAGCCACCCTAAGTGACCCAAACAGGGAAAAGTTTGCAAATATCGAAAAGTAGAAAATAGTGTTACTGATTATTTTAAAAGTTTGACATTTACTTGGGAAGCTGGTTTGGAAAGAAAGCAGAACAGCAGAAGATTTGTAATTAAAATATGCATTGCTTTTTTCGTTCCTGAGGTACTAAAAACTTCTCCACCTACTTTAATAGAACTCCACTAACATTCAGGGAGCACTGAACGGGCGTACCTGAAGAGACTATCACTTCTGATTTATTTGTATCATTAGTTGACGTGAATGATTATCTTCGGTTCCACTACGTTGCTTCCCCCTCCACACTTATGGAAGGACATTTGGTGATAGTCTATGATCCTGCAAGAGGGATTGAAAGAAAATGTAATAGGTGTGGTCCATATGGTCAAGAAGAGGTCATTGTGTCCATTCAATTTCTGTGCTATTAGTGAAATAGTCGACGACACTCCACTGTTGGCCAATAGAAAGTAATGGTGGCAAGGTACATCCTTAACAAATCCACTTTGGCTCTCAAGTTTCTTACAACTTTCTTTCATGGAATGTGGGATCCTTTATTTTGTTGATGCTAAATCACGATGTAATGCCATGGCGATCTTAAATGAACTCAAGCTAATGGTCAGAGAGCTATCTTCCTACTGATAAGTAAATTTTCATTAATAGAGAGAGGGTGTTTTTCTATTTGATATGGAGGTGAATGGTTAGATTAGATATTACTTGTACTTCTTTACCAGCATTTATGCATTCGACTAATAATAGCCTTACTTTTTACTATAAAGGGTGTTTTGGGAAGGGCGGGCTGGCTATGTGCAGTGAAGTTCCTTATCTCAAGACAACTAAAATAGTCTTAGTAAATGTTTGCTTACAGTTTTCGGGTTAATCTTATGTGATTTTTGGAACCGCCAACTTCTTTTGGCTCTGCATCGAATGCATACCGATTCTAACAATAAGCACGGACTAATTTTTTTTTATACTGACTTACGCAAAGTGAGCAATCCCTTGAAAGCAGACAGAGAGAAACATTGAGAGATTGGCGTAGTGGTTTGGAAATCAGGTGATATTATGTTCCAATAAAACTCCGGGGGTGGCGTTCAAATAACTACAGAGAATTGCTGTGTCATTTTGTATTCCTTACGTCGTAGTTATTTTCGAAAAAAGGTACCGGGAAAATGTTTTACAAAGAATATGAAATCCCATCATTCTATAGTTTGTTCGAGAGCATCGATATCCACTCTATCCTATCTTCATTTATAACCTCAAAGACTTCAACTTCCCATCTAATATAATAGCTAAATAATTGACGTGGTTATTGAAGCTGGGCTTTCCTGACCTGAAACCGCACTGATAGGGGCCCATGAGGCTGTTGATGCAAGGTTTCAGGCGTTCACAGAATATCGCAAAAAAATCGTGTATGCAATGTTGAGGAGATGCCTCTATAATTGGCGCAGTTGGCGGGGACTTTCTTGTGAATCGGGGAATCGATGCTAAGATTCAATTCATCAGGCATACGAGTACACTCCTCTGACCAAATCTTAGAGATGTGTTGGTGTATGATTTCTACCAATTCATCACCAGCTGCCCTGAATAATTCGAACAGTAAGCTGTCAGATCCAGCAGCCTTGTTGGATTTCAGCTCGGATATCCTCACTTTACGTTGGTCAGGTGGGTGATTGACTATCATCGGGATGTTGGTCTTCGTCGCCATTATATACGAGTAGTCGGCAGAAGTAGTTTTCCATATTCTCAGCAACAACTATGATTACGAGGTTTCTGTACTAGTTTTGCTCCTCTTTTAACCTTTCGGGAAAATGTTTGTACATTGTTCCTGGAGTATAAGTTCTCAATATTCTCAATCACGTGCTTCTCATGCTCTTTCTTCTTCTTTTGGAGAGGCTAATATTCTTCCTGTTTCTTTTGCTCATAGAGCTCGTGAGCAGCTCTCGTCTTCCTTTGCAGCGACGCTTTATATGCCTCTTATTTTGCTGCATGCCCTCGCCGGCATTCTTCGTCTAGCCAAGAGTTTCGCGATAGTGGTCGAGTGAAATCCAGTACATCAGCTGCGGCGTTCCTGATGGCATGGTACCGGCGTTACCACTGGTTTTCGGCACTTGATGCTGGAGGTATAGAGGTGATTGAGAGATTTCACGATACGCTTTCAGCGAAAAACCTGGTGGTTTCTTGCGATTGTAGCTTTTCGACGTTAAATTCAATTATTCTTCTTTATTGCTCAGTTTGAGATATCTGCATAGTATCTTGGCTACATCAACATAATGATCCAAGTCTATGTTGACCGCTCGAAAGGTTCATATATCCAGGATTGAGGCAAGTCTTGCGTCGATCGCAATATGATCAATTTGATTAATCGTTACATGATCATTGGACAACCGTGTCTGCTTGTGAATATTGAGATGAGGAAACCGTGTGATTGCTATAGTGATGTTTCGGTCAAAATAAATTGACCTTAGTCCATCGTTAGACGCGGTGTTGTGTATGCTATGTTTACCGACTACCCTACTAAAGACGTCCTCTTTTTTTGTGTAAAAACGATTTTAATATCGCATTCAGGAAGTTGCTCGTATGTTTCGTCGAGGAGCTCGTAGGAGGCTTATCTCTGTAGCAATCACCGTAATATATGCCACAGTTTTTCATCCTCTTTTTGCCCGGCCCATCCCATCGCAATTCCTGGATGTCTTTTATATATATCTAGGTGTCTAGGGCCTCTGCTAATTGTTCTGCTGCTCATGATCTGTTAAGCGTCCGAACATTTTACGTACAGATCCGAAGATCGTTGTCCTTATTTCGTTTGCTGAGGTTGTCAGCAGTTGAATCGACCCAGCGAGAGTATTTGACATATCACAGGAAGTTACCTTTATTTACATATATATAGGTACATAAACACATACACATATGTACATATATATATCCATACAAATCCATGTAGATTTTTGTTCCTAAGACATTGTTGCGTTTTTTAACTCTGGACCTGGACAAGTTCAGCATCCAATAGGATGGATAACGTTTCGGTTTGATTCGGACAGAATTACATCAAACAATCAAACTTGACTATCTTTTCTCTCCAAACAGATGCAATGGTTCTTATTAAGGGCTCTTCGCGTAGGTCTATAGGAACCGCCATCAAGTCTTGCAAAGACTCTTCATCTGTTAACCTAACCTAACATATGCTACTGCATAGTATACTAAGTTGTGTTGTGGTTTTTGTTCTTTTTAAGTACAATTTTTTCCATCTAAGCGACCTAGCCGTTTATTTTTCCCGATTTCGATGAAGAATATCAGGATCACTAAAATTCAGTATAGCATCGCCAAACGAATGTCCTAATACGTGTTGAATTCTCTACTGAAATGCAATTAAAAAGTTTTCAAAATCCTATCAAGATCCCTTTCGTCTTATCGACAATTCTAAGAAATCCCCTCTAAATGAAATCCCTCAAGTATAGCGCCACCAATTTCACTTTCTTTCACTTATTTCATTTATTAGAGCAAATCATTTCTCATTAATTTTACAGTTCTTTCAGCATGTACATACCATATATGGCTGCCATTTAAATTCTAAAAAAATCCGTGTATTTTCATTAGAAATTAGCTTAACTTACTTAAAGTTAAAATCACACCCATTACCCGTTCGAACCTCTTTCGATTATGTATGGCAGCACGTACCACAGACTTTGTCTACCCTTAAATGACCCTTCTCAAAACGAGTCCTTAGCCTTTCTACTTTTTTTTTTTTTTCTTTTGTTGACCAGGCACAAATTGCACTCTAATGGAGAGAGCTTGGACTTGTGCGGAGGTATGTGCTTCAAAATAACCCCCTGCCAGTAATAAGATACTCAAAGGAAAGGTCTCATTGGGACCATAAAAGCAAAAGTGCTGATAAAATCCACTCAACGTGCTCTCATTAGTTCTAATAATGGTCAGCGGTATCACTGGGGAAATCCCTGCAACAAATCAGCTATGGATATGCATTCCTCTGTGATTCGTACGAATCACACAAGGAGTTCAGTCTTGTCCCTCGTGGGAGTAAGGAACCTAGATGAGCATTAAATCGACAGCAACTGTCTGTATTTGGTTAAAGAGATGACCAGCCCGCATATCATGTCTTTCAGTGTGGTGGTTGGGTGGATACAACAACAAAAAAAATAAAAAATCATACCAACTTTAGGTTCTGTTTTTTATCATCTCGTATCTTGTATCTGTGGAATTTCCGTGAAGCAATTTTGCATAAATGGTAATATTTTAGAAAGCAGACGAATTTTTTGATGATCACGTGGTATCCGTTAAGTAGACATTATGGATGCACAAATAGGGTTTGTGGGTAGTAGTGGGAAAGTTTTCCTTTTCAGAATTTAATGAGATCAATGCTCGAGTAAAACTGGCAACCAACCAAAGGGAAAGTGTCTTTGTAGACGATTTTTGTTTAACCCGGCAGCAATGTTGATTCATAAATATTTATTCAGGTTCAATGCAGGAGTAAGCTAAACATAATCGAATGATACTTGGCTTTGCATAGTCAGATTTTGTTTACCCATTATTGAATTAATTTTCCTGTTTTAGAGGCCACGAATATTACTACATAATGCAAGATGCAGAAATGTTGACTTAAGTTCGTGTAGACGCAGTCCCAAATGAACCTTTTCAAATTATCATTTAGATTCGAAGTTGGAAATCTTTAGTTTGAATCGCTGCGGTTTGGAGCCTAACTAATTTATGTTTCACTAAACAACAAACAACAAAGAAGAATCACTGTGAGAAAATTTAACGTCGAAAAGTAAGAAACCGATAGAGTCTTCCCGAAATCACCCCTATGCCGCCAGCACCAAGTGCCGAAGACCAGTGACAACGCTGTCAACATACCATCAGAAACGATGGGTTTCGCCAGACCAACACTGCGGAACCCCTGGTATGCAGCAAAGCAAGAAGCATGTAAAGCGGCACTACAAAGGAAGACGAGATTTGCTCGCGAGCTCTACGAGCAAAAGAAACGAGAAGAACATCGGCTTCTCCAAAAGAAGAAGAAAGAGCATGAAAAGCGCGCGATCAAGAATATTAAAAGCTTGTACTCCAGGAATAATGTACGGAAGTTTCACCAAAAAGGTAAAAAGAACGTGTCAGAGGAGCAAAACTCGTACAGAAATCTGTAGAGATGAAAATGGAAACCTCGTAGTAGAATCACATTTGGTGTTAACAATCTGGAAAAACTACTTTTGCAGACTATATAACGGCGACGAAGACAAACATCCCGCTGTCAGGCAGAATGAACCATTCAACATAGACGATGATAGTCAACCTTTCCGTCCACCTAACCAAACTGAAGCGAGGATAGCATAATCCAAACTGAGTTATATTATAACAAGGCTGTTGGAACTGACGGTGATGAATTGGTGGAAATCACACACAAACTCATCTCTGAAATTTGGTTAGACGTGTGTATGCCTGATGAATTGAATATCAGCATCAATTGCCCGATCGACAAGAAAGGAGACCCCTCAAATGCGGCAATTATAGAGGCATCAGTCTCCTCAACATTGTATACAAGATCTTTTCTGCGATATTATGCGAACGCCTGAAACCTTTTATCAACAGCCTGGTTGGACCCTATCAGTGTAGTTTCAGGTCAGGAAAATCCACCATCGATCAAATCTTCACACCTCGGCTAATAATGAAGAAAACCCAAGAAGTACATATTGATACTCGCCATCTCATTTTCGATTTCAAGGCCGCCGATGACAACATCTTTAGAGAGTAGCTATATATGTCTAGTCCTTATCAGTGCGGTTGCAGGCCGAGAAAGTCCACCATTGACCAAATATTCACACTACGGCAGATCTTGGAAAAAACCCATGAATACAAAATCGATACGCACCACCTCTTTATCGATTTCAAAGCTGCCTATGATAGCGTGTATAGAGACGAGTTATACAGAGCCATGTCTAGTCTTGGCATCCCTGCCAAGCTCGTTTGTTTGTGCAGAATGACGATGGAGAACTCTCGCTGCTCCATCAAAGTCGGTAAGAACATCACCGAACCGTTCGATGTCAGGAAAGGTCTTAGACAAGGCGACGCGCTATCATGCGATCTCTTTAACAATAGTACTTGAGAGAATTGTACGAAACTCACAAGCCAACAACGGAGGTACAATCTTCTTCAAGTCTGTACAACTACTCGTTTATGCCGATGACATTGACATAATCGGAAGAACTCAGTGGGCCGTCAATGGGGCATTTACGAGTATTGAGATCGAGGCAGCAAAGATGGGTTTAGCGGTCAATGAAAACAAAACAAAATATATGCTGTCTACAAAAAAGGACACCCAACATCGGCGTCTTGGACAGAACGCTACAATAGACAGATATAATTTTGAGGTAGTAAAGGATTTTGTCTACCTAGGCTCTATGGTGAACTCCGCAAATGACATCAGTAGGGAGATCACACGAAGAATTACTCTTGTCAATCGTTGTTTCTATGGGCTAAAACGGCAATTGAGTAGCAAAGCCCTATCTCGAACTACTAAGGTAACTCTTTATAAGACACTAATCATCCCAGTCCTGCTGTATGGCGCAGAGGCATGGGCCTTGACAAAACCGGATGAGGATGCCCTTGGTTATTTCGAGAGAAAAGTTCTTCGAGCGATCTTTGGTCCCGTCTGCATAGACGGTGAGTGGAGGAGAAGGTACAATGCCGAGCTATATGGCATGTACAAGGACATCGAATTAGCCAGAAGAGTTCACATACAGCGACTAAGATGGCTGGGTCATTTAGAGCGGATGGAGCCCAATGTTTCCGCCAAAAAAGTCTTCGAATCCACCCCGGATGGACGACGCAGTAGAGAACGACCTCGCTGTAGGTGGCGCAAACAAATGGAGGGGGACCTCAACCAACTTGGCGTGCGCAACTGGAGGCAGCTGGCTCGTAATCGTGCTAGCTGGAGAGGTTTGTTGGTTGAGGCCCAGGTCCACCCCGGACCGTAGCGCCATCTAAGTAAGTAAGTAAGTATGTCTAGTTTTGACATCCCTGCAAAATTTGTTTGTCTGTGCAGGATAACGATGCAGAACGATTGCTGCTCCATAAATGTGGGTAATGCCTAAAACACAATATCATCTCGACCTTGGTTTTCATCCCGTTACGTCTCATCCACCTCGAGAACGCGTTGAATGTTTGCTTACATTTTTGTCTTTTTTCCACAGTTGTTAGATGTAAAAGCAAAGCAAAAGTTCAGCTCATCTTAACTTCTGCCTTGAGTTAGAGTGTTACGTAGCATTACGTTTTTCTTTACGAAAGGAAAACGTGAGATCGATGTGGAAGCGACATTGTGATAGGATATATTGATTTCCTATAGTACATCAGGCGAAGCCGAGGTCGAGGGGCTATTGTATTCCAGGCATAATGACCTCACCGAGACCTTTGATGTCAAAAAAGGCTTTAGACAAAGTGATGCGCTGTCATGTGACTTCTTTGATATTGCACTTGAACGGATTGTGCGGAACTCACAATCTATCAAAAGTCTGTACAACTGCTTGCACACGCCGACGATATTGACATAATTGAAGGAATCCAGTGGGCTGTCATTGATGCTTTTAAAAGCATTGAAGCAGAAGCGGCCAAAATGGGCTTAGCGATAAACGAGGATAAAACCAGGTATATACTCTCAACAAGAAGGGACAAAATAACGACGAAATGGACAGAACGTAACAGTGGGCAGCTACAACTTCGAGGTAGTAAGGAACTTTGTCTACCAATATGGTATCATTCCTAAAAGCTGGAGTTCGGTTTTAATCGCCGTGACGAACGCACGTAATTCCCTGTGTCTGTATCGTAGGAAAAAAAATTTACTAACCTAGTTTTCCCTTAAAGTGTTGGGCAGGTATTCATATATCTTGCCCTATCGAATCATATTTTTTGAGATAGTGACTCTAATTTAAAAAAAAAAACACAAACAGTGGAAAACAGTGATTCAACCAACAATCGTGCTCCAGAATCCATTCTGGAGCACATCGCTCAAGAAAGCAATAATAACTTGTGCACTAACCCTGGTGAAAATAAGACAGGATGCTACATAGCCATGTCTAGTATTTCAAAAGACTTAGGTGATAATACACCTATCACAATTAACAATCCTGATAATAATCAAATCAGCAACAATAATTTCGTTGATTCCCGCGTGGTCATGGATGCAGACGACATCAATAGCAGTGATTGGACTACTGTCATCACAAACCTCAAACATGCTGCAAATAATTATGGAAGCAAAAAAAGAAGACGGAATGCTGCAGACGACATCGAATCTTCCGCTCAATCAAACTTGTCGAATAATCCGTTTGCTATACTTTCTGAGATAATTTCACCATCAGCTTCTTCAATTTTACCTGATAGCAAGAAATCCAAAAAAGGCGCGAAAACATACGCCATAGATGCTCAAACCGACAACACGCCAAAAGATAAACAAGTTGCCAATGGTGACTCAAATCATGCTGTAAGCAATAAGTATTTCTGCCCACCCATATTTATTTTTGGTGCGAATTGCAGCTTAATAAGCACTGTATTAAATCTAGCAGCCACTGAGTGTAAAGTTGATAATCTTAATCATAAATTTGTAAATTTAGGTTATAGAAAAACCAAAGTATATGTAGATAATGCAAATGTTCATAAATTAGTTATTGAAAAAATCCGTGGAACAGGTATTGGAGTATTTCAACAGTAAAGCCCTATCTCGAACAACTAAGGAGACTCTATATAAGACCTTGATCATCCCAGTCCTGCTTTACGGCGCTGAAACATGGACTTTATTAAAAGAGGATGAAGATATCCTTGGTCGCTTCGAGAGAAAAATTCTTCGTAAGATTTTCGGTCCCGTTTGCGTTGACGGGTTTTGGAGGAGAAGATTCAATCACGAACTATACGAGCTGTACAGCGACATCGACCTAGTCAAAAAACTGCGTATTGGACGTCTGAGATGGCTAGGACATGTAGAGCGAATGGACACCAACGCTCCGGCCCGCAGAGTCTTCGAATCTAACCCCGAGGGACGACGCAGTAGAGGGAATCATCGCCGTAGGTGGCGCGCACAAGTTCAAGGGGACCTCGACCAACTGGAGGCAATTAGCTAAAGACCGAGCTAAATGGAGAGGCTTGTTGGTTGAGGCCCAGGTTCACCCCGAACTGTAGCGCCACCTAAGTAAGTAAGGTATTGGAGCTTTCTCTTTCTCACCTAAAGAAACTAAGCGGGCATCTATCTTATTGAAGGGTGTTGATGGTGATACTTCTGTGGAGGTAATAATGCGTGCTTTAAATAAAGCTGCCCCAAATGTTGATATTAGCAAAATATCTTCTTTTACTACATTAAATTCCATCGAGTCAAAGACGAAATTAAATATTTTCGTTATTCAATTAGAAATTGGAGAATCTCCCAAAGATCTTACTCACATAAAGTATTTGCTTCACCAACGTGTTTATTGGGATAAAAAGCACAACAGAACAATAATAAGGTGCTATCGATGTCAAAGGTTTGGTCACACGGGCGAATGTTGCGCCTATAATAGCCGGTGTGTATTGTGTGGGGAATCTCATGATTCAGGGATTTGTATCGATTCTAATAGGGCTCTTAAAGAGAAGAATCAAGAAGTTCCTATACCCAAATGTGCAAATTGTGATTCTGTAGGACAGGCTGGTAATAATAAGGACCGCTCATTCTTTCTAAGGTGTAAAGAAAAACGTGAAATGTTATCTCAAAGAGCAAAATATTTAGTAAACAGAAGTAGAATGCAGGTGCAGGACTCAATTAATGCATTTACTAGCAATAACTTCTCTTATGCCGATATGGCAAAAAACCACACCGAAAAGGTAACTTCGAAAACTAAACAGACGACTATTGTAAACACCCAGACGCCGAAACCTCGTCCTATTGAAGAAAATTCCCAATCAAATAACATTAATGATTTTCTTCACGAATCAAGAAACTTATTTAACATATCCTTTACAGATCTATTATTTAAAATTCGCCAATTTTGGCCCAGTTATCAAAAATTACAAACCAAAGAAGAAAAGATGTTCGTACAAAGACTTGCTCTGATTGATGTCCTCAAAAGTCGTAAGCCTGATATTTGTTTCCTTTCAGAAACCAGATTAAGCAAAAGACATAGGCCTATTTTTAATGGCTATAACATCATAAGAAATGACGATGGGAGAGGAACTGCCATCGTTATTGATGAACAATTTAAGCTGAATAAGGTTCCTTTCAGGGAGCAAGGAAGCGAATACTCATTGGAAGTATTTATATACCATCGTCAGCCGGTTAATATCTTACGAGTGAACTTGATAGGCTATGTAGTATTGCAAACACTTTCGATGCAGTAATAATTGGAGGCGATTTTAACGCGAGGCATCCAAATTGGGGTGATACAACTAGCAATGCCAATGGGAGACTAGTAAACAATTGGTTTTATAATGGTCCATTTTTCCAACTTGATGTAATATCTCCATATAGCCCGACGTTCCCCAGATCCTCTTCCATCTTGGATCTCTTTTTAATATCTAGTTCGTTGAATGTTATTCAGAATGGTATTAATAGCGGATTTTGTAACACATTTCCCACACCTTCTGACCATTTCGGAATAGAGGTTCTGTTAGACATATTCAACATTATCCCGATACTGATACCGCCAAAATACTATACTAGTTTTAGAAACACCAATTGGGATGTATTTAGAAGTCTTCTGAATTCTAGTTTATCACAGTTAAACATTCCTACAGAAAGAAATATCTCTAACTCTGAAATAGATAATGCGATAAGTGACGTAAATAGGAAAATTATTTCGTGCATTCAAAGCAACTCATCTAATGAAAAGATAAAAGACCAAAGTTACAGTAATACCTCCGCACAAACTAATAACCTTATCAAACTTCGAATCATTTGACTGAGAAAACTTAAGCGAATCTATCACCGTCATTTTAATAGGGTAAATAGGGAGTATGTAGAACTCAACTCCAGGATACAATGCTTAAGTAAGTTAATTAAGGAAAGAGTGAAAATGGATATCGATAAAGCGTTCAGGGAACGTTTGCACAAAATTAGACCTTCCCCGCAAGCCTTCAAAGAAATCGATCGGGTTACTGGAAGAAAATACTTTGGGACTGATATTGCTAAAGATATTCTTAATTATAACGGTCAAGAGTTAGCTGATATTGAATCTAAACTTAATATCTTTAAAGATATATATTCAAATATATATCTTGAAAGAATACCCAATTTTGACCAAACCTTGACGAGCCAAGTACTTCAAACAGTAGACGATTTTAAAACCACTCAAGAAAACTTGTATCTGACATCCTTTTCTCCAAACAACACGGTGCTTAACCAATTGTCATCTCCATTTACTACATCGAATAAAATAAATCTGCATAGAATTAATATAAATAACAAAAGATCGCATGGTCTAGATCAGATTCCAAACTTTGTGCTATGAAAATGTCCACATTCATTGGATATTACTCTTTCGGTCATATTTAACCATTGCAGTAACAATGGTTATTTTCCCACAGTCTGGAAAAGGTCAAAGATCTTACCCATAGCTAAAAAAAAAAAGCACGAGAGATGTTAAGAAATTTCGGCCTATATCATTATCCGAATTATCCAATGTAGGAAAGTTATTTGAGCGCGTTTTAGCAGAAAACCTAGATCAGTATTGCGAGGACATGAATATCATTCCAAATAACCAGTTTGGCTTCAGAAAGGGACACTCGACGGAGCATGCCTCATTACTTCTATGCAACAAATAGTACATAACCTGAGGCAAAGAAAATGTACTGCTGCATTAGACATAGACTTACAGGCGGCGTTTGACTCTATTTGGCATAAGGGACTGATTTTTAAGATATTAAGCCGTAACTTTCCTGTTACTCTCACCAGAATGATCATTAGCTTTTTAAGTTCAAGAAGCGCCTGTATATCTATTGGTTTGGAGGTATCTGATGAATTTCCGGTCCTTTCGGGCGTTCCCCAACGATCTATACTTGGACCCAAGTTATTCAATATTTTTCTTCAAGATTTTCCTTTCAAAGAGCCGATTGCGAACGAGCCCGGAGCTATTTTGTACGCTGATGACACCATCATTTTGGCTAGTGATGTAAGACCTCATGTTGCCCTAAATAAAATTGCCTAAATAGAAATTCGATACCATCTTTGGTTTCTTATCTAAGCTCTTGGGGAAAAATGTGCATTGACATGTTTTAGAAATGCCTACGGAAAAGGCCATCGTCTAGCTGTGAAAGAAAGTAAAACACTCTCCTTACATATTTTTAATAGCAGAATACCTCTTAAAACAGAGACGAAATACTTGGGCATACATTTGCACAATAGATTTTCATTTCACAAACACGCAAGGAAAGTTTTAAATAAAGCTAAGGCAGCTACGTCTATGTTAAAGCAGTTGCTTTCATCCAAACATCTCTCTCAAAATACTAAATTGTTACTGGATAAAACTCTAATTAGACCAATTATAACATATGGTTTTAGCTCCTGGTTTACCATATCGCCAACGATGGCGAACGAGCTTGAAGCATTTGAAAGACAAATATTAAGAGCTTGTAGTGGTAAATTTAGAAAACCAAATAAAAAATGGTTCTCTAACAAGTTTTTATACAAGTTAACAAAAGTAACACCGCTTATGACTTACATGACCTATATCTTGCAGAAAAGACTGCAGTGCGCGGCTTCTCACCCTAATCCGCTTATCAAAGCCAACGCGAATGAAAGTGTATACGATCACTATTACCTATCACCCTTCAAAATTATGGATACAAGATCGCGTTCTATATTTGAATTAGAGTCAAAAACAAGATTAAAGTTACCATTTTATGAGAAAGTTTCATTGCCTAACTTAAGAGGATAACTCTCTAGTGAGAACATTATGTTACGAGTTTGATAGCTAGCGCTTGTTTTATATGATTTGTTCCTGTATACAGTGTATATATTGAACTAAGTCGGGATGTAAAACTTGTGCGTCGCTTTTGATTTAGATTAAGAGAATAGTAGTTTGTACCTTTTTGTTCAATTCTAGTCATTAATTTTAAGTTGGCCATAAGAGCCAAATTGTTAAATTATGCCGGGAGCAAGCATATACAATTATATCAAAGTAAAATTTATTATATTTTCATAATTAAAATTAATCTTTAGGTAATATTTACCTAAACTATAACTTATACTAATTGCTGGGCCAGATAAAACGTATTAAGTCGGCTAATTTAAAATAATTGTAATCAAAAAAAAAAAACCTGTAATGTTATATGTCTCAATAAAACAAATTGAATTGAATTGAATTCCTAAAAGCTGGAAAACAGCCATTGCCACTTCACCGCGAAAGTGGAGGGACAATGTAGGAAAAGGTTTGTGTCGAAATCCCTGCTTGCAGACCATTCCATTAGCTATATTCGAGATGAATTAAGCACTAGTGAGATATCTCTGCTAATCAAATTTCAAGGGGAACTTCTTCATTTAAACTAGGTGCCACATCTGCTGGACCTTCCAATTTTTGTTCAAATAGGCAGCATAGCATAGAGACAAGTTGTTAATAATTGCGTTAATGGCAAGGCAATTTATACACTTGTAAATATTAAACATATGTAAACTAACCTAAATAACAATACTCATCATCCAATCACCAATGGTCATATATCGGGTCATTTTAGATCCCATATCAATACTTATCCGAGACATATACGAAGTTCTCCAGCCTCACAGAGAAAATGGCAACAGTAATACGTTCCCATTCTTCAGCTGCCTTGACGTGGCGGAACGGCTTAAGAGTCAATGACCCTAAGGGTCCGAAAGGACCCCAGGTGAGACATCGAACTAAAGGCTGAGGACGTCTTGACTGTGACGCAAAACCTGTTGAAGGTATGATGGAAGAAACTTGTACGGTATCTACTCCAGGTGGTACTCGTGAAAACGATAATCCACCCGTGGTCTTTTTGACTACGGCCGGGACGAGGATTCTGGAGGTCCCAACCACCATACTTTTACCCCCCGCCTCTGGCGTTGAATCAGAAGTAGTAGCGACGCTTGTTCCAGAAGACTCCTGCAGCTCTGTCTCTGACTCGATTGGTAGACTGGGCTGGAATGGCAAAGAAAGTGGCGGAAAGGCTTCGGCTGGAACGTCTAATCTCTGTCTCAATAGAAGGGTAGCTGGTCGAAGTTGTGTCGATGACGGTTCGACTCGGGAAACCAATAAGGCTGAACGAGCTCCCGAAGCGGCGCACTCCGATGGGCTCCTGACTAAGAGTCAACTGAAAAGGAGAAGAAGGAAGGCGGCAATGGCGCGGTGCAAAGAGGCTGCAGAGTCAGCTGAAGGCGCAAGCGCCAAAAGCAGTCATCCTTCAGTAGCGACAGGAAAGAAGCATAGGTCGGCAGAAAGTATTCCAACTGGAGCCGATCAATCCCTCAGACCTAACGCTGGTTCCTTTTCGGTCGGCTCGAACAGGTCCAATCTGATGGAGCAAGTTTCGCCTGCTCTTCTTAGTGGAACCGTGTGCGCATCTGATGCGCGCTCTTCTGCCGGGCACACTCTTACCGGTGGCGTTATCTGCGCACAAAATCTGGTGGATACTGGTGCTGTTACCCCTAAAGGTCCCAGCACTAGTGGACAGAAAATGGCTGACGCAAGCAATGCCACGGGTAGGGGCGCTCGCCTCGCCGGAAGCATGTGCGCACCTGGTGCGCGCCGTTCTGCTAATAAAACTGCGACTATATCTTTGATATTTTCGCAGATAAACCTCCACCACTCAAAGGCTGCTACCGCTCTCTTAAGTAGCAGACTTTCTGTGGTGCGTACAAAACCCCACATAACATCTATCCAGGAGCCATACGTGCGGAACAAGCGCATATGCGGTTTTGGGGGTGTTCGTGGAGTAACGGTGCTATGTGACGAGCGATCTGAAAGACCGAGAGCTTGTCTAATTGTGCCGAATTTCCTCTCAGTAACCAAGCTTGGACAATTTTGTGGACAGGACCTGGTTGCTGCAGCTGTAAGCTACGAAACGACCGGAAGTTGGAAAACCTTCGTCGTTGCGTCGGCTTACTTCCCTTATGATTCGTTAATGCCTCCACCACCGAAGGCGGTTGCCGAACTCATAAAGTATTGTGACACTCGGGAGATGGGACTAGTCATGTGTTGCGACGCGAATGCTCAGAATACAGTCTGGGGCAGCAGCAAATGTAACACACGAGGAAACCATCTCCTAGACTTTATACTATCGTCTGGCATGGTAATTAACAATATTGGCTCCCAGCCAACTTTTGTTACGGCAAGGAGGCAGGAGGTAATTGATTTGACTTTATCTAATAGGTATTTCAAGTCAATTACTAACTGGAGGGTACTGCCGGAAGTGTCCTTGTCAGACCATAGATACATCGTTTTCCAAATCGAATGCGAGGCCATAACTTTGCAGGAGAGGAGGAATCCGAGGAAAACCAACTGGGTGCGGTTTAGGGAAGAGCTAGACAGATCTGTCAAAACTCCAACTAAACTCAGAACGAAACGAAAGGTTGAGGATGCTGTTCAAAACCTGACTAGTGTCCTTACCAGGTGTTTTGAACTGACGTGCCCATTGACAAAAACCCCCTGCAGAACTCCGGTTCCCTGGTGGTGCCCGGAACTGCAGCGACTTAGGAAAGAATCCAGAAAACTTCTAAATAGGTCACTCAAGACAAATTTAGAAGGTGACTGGAATCTTTTTAGATCGAAGCAAAAAGACTACAAGAAGTTAATTCGGTTGTCGAAAAGTGCTTCTTATAGAGATTTTTGTGAAAAGATCGAGACACTCGGTGAAACCAGCAGGTTGGTTAAGGTTCTCAAAAGGGGCAAGCCGACCAAACCGGAGTCACTGAGAAAATCTGATGGCAAGTTTACTGAGACGAAAGCGGAAACTTTTAGTCTTCTGCTGGAGACTCACTTTCCTGGCAATCGGATAATCACTAGGTCGCAGCTTGGCCCGCTTACCCAGGCTGAGCTTGATCTAAGTCAGAAAACTCGGCGCAGCTGGTATATTGCATCAGCCGTGGTAACAGATGAGGCCATCAAATATGCTGTGGCATCTTTTGATGGTTTCAAATCGCCTGGCACCGATGGAATATATCCAGCTATGCTGCAACAGGGTATAGATCAGCTATTGCCAACTCTGAAAAGAATTTTCACCGCTGGCTTGGCGCTGGCATATATTCCTACACCTTGGCGGACAGTCAGAGTAGCTTTCATACCGAAAATTGGTAAGGAAGACTATTCGCTCCCCAAGAGTTTCAGACCTATAAGTTTGACATCCTTCTTACTGAAAAGTATGGAGAGACTGGTAGAATTTCACGTGCGCAAAGTTGCTTTGAAACTGCATCCACTATCGGAGATGCAGCATGCCTATCAGCGTGGGAAATCCTGTGAGACCGCACTTCAAAATCTAGTGGCCAGAATTGAATGCGCGCTTGATAGGAGAGAATACGCGATGGGTATCTTCATCGACATTGAGGGTGCTTTTGACAATGCGACTTTTGACTGCATGTGCGACTCTGCCAGACAACACGGGGTAGATGAAACATTAGTGTTGTGGATTAAAGCAATGCTAATGAATAGAACGTTGGTAGTGGATGCGGATTGTGGCCAATATGTTATGACAGGGGTAAACAGGGGCTGTCCGTAAGGTGGCGTTCTGTCTCCATTGTTATGGTGCATGGTGGTCGACTCTCTGTTGAACACTCTAAATAGTTCTAACGTCTACGCTCAGGCATATGCGGATGATGTCGCCGTACTTTCTGTCGGGCCATGCCTGGCGACGGTCTGTGCTAACGCGCAGGCGGCTCTGGACATGATCGATGAATGGTGTACTAGGAGTGGGCTTTCGGTGAATCCTCTTAAAACTGAGGTTGTTCTTTTTACGAGAAGGAGGATTTTGACCGGTCTGACTCAGCCAGTACTAAAAGGCGTCACCATTCGCATTTCCAATGAAGCCAAATATCTGGGAGTGATTTTAGATAAGAAACTTCATTGGTCCAAACACGTCGAGTCGAAAACATCCAAGGCGCTCTCAGTCTTCTGGCAGTGTAAGGGTGCTTTTGGCAAGACTTGGGGCTTATCACCGAATAAGGTTCTCTGGATCTACACGGCTATGATAAGACCATTCCTCGCATATGCGTCGGTTGTTAGGTGGAAGGTGCTCTCGCGTAAATATGTGGTTGCCTTTTGTGCGAAACTCCAAAGAACGGCTTGTCTCGGCTGCTCGGGAGCTTTCCCGAGTACGCCTGGCTCTGCTCTAGACGCTTTGCTGAACTTACCTCCCCTTGATACTTATATCATGGGTTGCACTATCAAAGCCATCCATCGTCTTAGGCGAGGCGGTTTTTGGTATACTCCACACTGGAACTTTGATGAACTTGCGCGACACTTATCTTACGACTCCTGTCTTATGGATATGCCGTCTGATGCAATGACACCAGAACTCCAGCTGATGCGCAAATTCAGAGTCGACTTTCCTTGTGTCCAGGACTGGCTTCGGTCAGAGTCTGAGCCGGGAATGGAATGTAGTCGTATTTTCACGGACGGTTCCAAAACCAGTCAAGGGTCTGGCGCTGGTGTCTTCGTGGAAGTCGACAACATTAGACTTCACTTCTCGTTAGGCAAATATGCGTCTGTTTTCCAAGCGGAAACTTATGCAATCCTAATGGCCATGAACTATGTTGTGAAGAACAGGTGGAAGGGACGTAGCATTTGTGTCTGTAGTGACAGTCAGGCTGCGCTTAAGGCCTTGCTTAACCCTTTAACCACTTCCAAAATAGTTCGTGAAACCAAAAACTCTTTGAACTCGGTCGCAAGGCTGAATTCTCTGTCTCTTATCTGGGTCCCAGGTCACACTGGGATCTTGGGGAACGAGATCTCCGATGAGATTGCTAGACAAGGCTCAGAGGAGGCTTTCTCAGGTCCCGAACCCGCGTTGGGTCTTCCAGCGTCCTCGGTTAGGGCTTCCATTGACGATTGGGTCTCTCACGAGCACAATTGTGTGTGGCATGACTCTCCAGGTTGCAGGTTGACTAAACGCATGCTCCCGGACGTCTGTAAGAAATCAGCGGCATTCTTGCTGTCTCTAGGCAGAAAAGACTGTAGACAACTTATCGGCGTCTTGACAGGCCACTTCGCTTTTGCCAAGCACCTTAACGTGTTAGGCTTAAGTGACACTACAATCTGCGACGCTTGTGGAGAGAGCGACGATACCGCGGAACATTATCTCTGTGAGTGTCCGGCCTTTGCTCGTATCAGGTGGCAGATCTTCGGTGCGGATGTGGTGAGTGCTGGTACTGTAAGCTCCTCATCACTGAAGTGCTTGCTTGGCTTTCTTCGAAAGTCAAGGAAATTCCAGTAAAATGGGTAAATCAGGGTTTGCTCTCTGGCAGTACAATGGACCAGTTGTGTCTGAGTGCTCCAGTCGAGTGTTTCCTATCCCGACAAAAAAGAAAAAAAAAAAAAAAATACCTTCTCTTATTTGATCTAACAGCTTCTGAGGTCCCTAGTAGGCATTATCCACCTCCAAATTTCTTTATTAGAAAAATCCATCCATCATCTTGTACGCTACCGTGACGCATTTTCCCTCAGCATATTACAACCGTTCAAATGACCTCGAAAATATCCGTTTTAGTATCCACCCCTAAGAGTATCTTCACCTAGAATCCTAAATGGATAACTCCTCATCTTATGTGCGATTTTTCCATCCTCATTCAGCACTCGTTCATCCTTGTCCCCATATATACATGTCTATTCAGAGCCCATCGAACAGAATTATACCCCAATCCTTCCGCCTACCTACTGTGTCAAAGTCTGAAGTAACTGCATTCATGCAATTTCTGAACTACTATCAACCATGTGTGTATGTGTGTGTGGGTATGCTTTAGGGTGACCCTTAAGAACTATTTTTAAAATACACCCAGGACTTGACTCACTTCCTCAAGAAGGCAGTTTAATGAATAGTTTCGAGGGTTTAATTGCCGCAAAAAGGGTTATTATACCCTTAAGAGTGCGTTCAGAGAAACCACTACACATACTATCAAACTGAAACAATGTATCAAACGTGTGTGCAGAGAGGGAGAGATTGTTCTTTCAGGTTGACGAGGTAAGGAAATACTTATAAAAATGCCACAAGGAATAAGAGGGAAGCCCAACCTCTATTCTCAAAGGTGAAATCTGTAAAAATGACTTCTGTCAGTGGTGGTACTTGCAATTAAGTTTTAATGGAACAACGGCAAAGTGTCAAGAACGCGACGCAATTTCAACAGTAAGATGGGGAGTCTTAATGCCATTTTGCCGCGTTTGACGCGTACTGTGGAAGACAATGTTTGCAAATCAGCTTCATTACATTTGGAATTTTGTATCTGAACCAACTCGCACTGCTGTCAGTATGTAAACAGGGCTGTACCCATATGAGAGAACACGTCGAAGATCTAAATGAATACCCTCAGGGTGCTGTGGGAGCAAATGTGATGCTAGGATTCGCTTGTTTGTTTTTTTTTTTTTTGTTCTCCATGTCGAGGAAGAGAAAAGATTTGTTGCCCCAAAGGTGTTGACACATGCAGGGATGCAGAAAGATGGCATAGGGTTGCTGGTTGATGTTGTTGGTTTAAAGCTGTTGCAAGGACGAAAAATGGATGGAATTTTGTGTATGCTTGTTGAAACAAAACGGGATATGGATAGGAAAAAAAATGTGTGAGTGCAAATCCAGGGGTGCTCGAGGGGGTACAGTTTAATATGTGGCTGTATCTTCTGTGCGAATGGCCAACGTCCGATTTTGTGAGAAGACAAGTTGTGGCCTGGTTGCATTATTAATGAGGAGGTGGCCTAAGCATGTCAAGGATGTTAATTCTGTTTTATGAGATTAGTGTTAACGGTGGTCAGCAACAGGTCAGTGGTAAAGTTGAAAAGAATTGTGATATGAAGGAGCAATGAATTGCAAGGGGGAACGATAAAAGTGGGTAGAGAATATTATTTCTTATTTACAAAGGTTAAGAAAAGCGAGTCTATTTAAGGAGAAGATATGGACCACCTTGAGAGGCGGAAAACGTTCAAAATATCATGAGAAATAAAAGCCTTTAGTCGAGATATAGTTAATTGTAGACTAATACCGTAACATATTTCCTTGATCATTGAATAAGTGAATGTCAACTTAAGGTAGTTACTGATACCGAGTCCTTTCACTTTTACTTATAGATGCACCTGTTTTTCAACCTGGAGTGCTACCTGTTCAGAGGGAAGTGACTTGAGAAGTAGACAATGAGATGGTAGCATATAGGTCCGTCGATGAATCCAATCTGCATTTCCAAAACAAATGCTAAGACTAATTCAGTGCCAGTACGTCGATGATAGTTACATCTCGCCAATTGCTTCCTTCACAGCGCAATCTTACTCTGTGCTGATTTCCTTGTCATTCTGACAATTCAAGCAAGTGCAAAACAGACGAGTTGGCCAAAGATGGCACTAAAAATTAGGCTCTCGATTGCGAAATAATATACCGACCCAAACGGCAAGATATAAAATTTATAAATTAACACTGCAGCAGACTAATGAGCGATGGAGTATTCTTGATACGTATAACCATGAAAGATAGACGTGCCCCCAGATAAATCAAGGCAGGACAACAATCTTGCTAAAGATTAGCAGACACGTATAGGTAGTCTAGTCGAAATACTAACAGACCGTTGTAGGTAGACTTGCTGCGAGGCTCTGAATTCGGACCAATGGCTTCTATCGCAACTGCATGAATAAAGAAGGAAAAAAATCGCACTATCACCTGCTTTGCAGTACAAGTGGAACGAACATCGGGACGATATCCCCCAACTAAGACAGGCAAAATAACTTCTGGGGAAATTTAACCAGAAAAAAAGCAGAACCTATCTAAAAGTTAGCAAGAATCGACTAACCATCTTGACAGACATGCTAAAGGGTAACTGCAGACTCAATGAGCACCTTGAGAAACTGGGAATAGAAGGAGACGGACACTGTATTTTCTGCAGGGACTTCGCAAAAATACCAGCGCACCTTCTTATGGAATGCAAAGCACTGATCCACAAATGAATAAATCAGCTAGGTATCTATCTCCTATCAAAAATGGATTTACCTTCGCTGGATCCACTCAAGATACTCCGATTCATAGCAGCAGCGGAACTGGAGAAAGTGATCTCGACCGAGTATATAATCGACAAGAGCCCTAGTATGGGGGGCACAATAGATCTAGAAAAGGTCGTAGTGCACTTGCACCTCACTATAATAACTAACTATCTATCTATCTTACCTACTATGCAGTTGCCCAGCCCTATCCTCAGCAATAAAGCAGATTCTTGGTAAATACTTCTTCAAGGAACTTACAGATATTACCGAATCGAATCAAAATGGTTTCAAGAGTAACGGAAATGACCAGCATCACGAACCTTTACCGGTAGGTAAACCCTACGGAATTTAGTCACCTGACCTAGCATAACCTCGTGACGGCTAACAATCATATCAGAATAAAAGAAAGTTGGAAACAGAACTCAGAGACGGGGGATTCTAGGATAGAGTTTAATCCTATAATGCCAGAAGAATCACAGACCATTATGAATAAAGTGAAATTTAAGAAGAGTCCTGGGTGCATAGCTATATATTTGGATGACGCGATCGTTACTATTACTATCATTATTGATTTGTTCACGTTGACCTTCAATTCAGCATAATTATAGACAACTGTAAACCATTTGAGTGCACGCTGAAGTTCAGTTTGCTAGGATGGTCAAATCATCCGTGAAATTCAGACTTAAATCGTCTGCGAATTTGGAGCATTCTCCGCCTAAGCTGCACTTCGGCATCCAGTCCATATACGTATGTAATGAAAAGAGGTGGCAAAACTCGCACTTGACGAAGTCCAATGCCCACAGTGGAAGATATCGATTTAACTCCATTTATCGGACAGCAACTGCAGCAGTTTGCCCCTCTTTTTAAAAAGAAGGACGAACACCCGAGTGAAAGTCACAACGCTCCTTCTAGCTGCTTGACTGTCTGATAATACTGGTATATCGCAATTTCGGTAGTTTGTTTCAAGATTGATTTGGACGAATTTGTCTATGCCGCATATGTCGGCCTGATAGATGATGGTCCTCTTATCCATGGGTTCGGAGTACTTTGTGCTTGGTCCAAATACTCCTGCAGCTGTTCCTTCCTCAGTTCATGATCCATCTGTTTACCAGGGTGTTCTTGATCTATTTTAGGTATGGTTGCTCCACCTGTGGACTGTGGATGCATTACTCCAGCTCTTTTTATTGCTGAATTCTTTTCAGAGTTGAATTTCCTAATACTGTCATCCCTACTAAACACATCTAATTCTTTTTCTCTGATGAACTTCTCTCTACTGATTCCTTCTTTTGCCGTCGATCGTTCTGTTTGCGCAGTCCTCAGCCACAAGATACAAGGAAGTCAGTTCCGACCTCCATGTCTATGGTCGAGCATATTCTCATGACTCCAGTAATGTAGAGGCACGCAATCGGTGCACTTTATTGAGTGCCTCCCTCGTTGTGACTAAACTGGCTCGCTGTGTCTTTGCTATGCCCCCTACGGTAACCTTTGGTCTTACAATGGCTAAATATATCCATCTTAGGATACCTGGACTTCATCCCCAATATTTGCTCGCTAGGCTCCTTCATATCATAATAGTGCGAGTAGCCTTCATAGCTTATTGTCTAAGTATTGTCCTAGAACTTAACTTCATTGATTATCGCATTAGAGATGCCAGTAGTCAACCTTGTAGGGATTCCCTTGCCGTGTTGACTTTGATGGTTCATTGTAACGAATGAGTCTCTGCTCTTCTTGTGCTCAAACTCGTCCATGTTACATCATTCTGTTTTCCAAATACATACCACAAGCCAAAATCTACACGTAGAGACTAAACAGTAGATGGTGTTGAAGACTGAAGCAAATTCATTTTCAATCCTGCTGCCAGAGTTTTTACATCAGGGAATAAAATCAGCATATTCCCTCTTAGCCTTTCCAAGGCTATCGTGCAATCTCTGCATGATTAATAACAGCATCCACATCAATATCCAATGACAATGTACAAATCATAGCATATTTCCCAGCAATTCAACCACTAACAGGCCATAATTGTGAGGGCTTATCCCTAGCCTTCGCTATTGTTTAATGATTTCATCACTTGATACCTACAACACTTGATGCTGGCAAATTTTGAAGCCGAATTTTGCAACCACATCATTAGTGCGCGTAATTCACCCTCATTCACTTCCACACAATCAAGAAGGACTACACCTCAGTTTGAATCCATTTCTATAGCTGCTATGCAAGACCCAGCTTGACGACCAGCGAATATCAACTAATGCTGGACCATCTAACCGCGGATGCGCTCCAGAGAGCCCCAGTGGTTATAGGAGGAGACTTCAACGCGTGGGCCACAGAATGGGGTAGCAGGCTCACAAACACCAGAGGGCAGGCCTTATTGGAAACATTCGCTCCCCTAGCAATAGGCATTGCTAATAAGGGCCGGGCAAATACTTACCGGAAGGCTGGAGTAGGCTCCATCATTGACATTACCTTTGCGAGCAACTCCATCCTGAAAAACATAAAGTGGAGGGTCAGTGAGGAATATTCACACAGCGACCATCAGGTGATAATACTGGAAATAAAAGGGAAAAAACCAGTCCAGCTCCCAAAACTTACTGGCCCAAAATGGAAGACCGATCTTTCGATAAGGATGCATTCGAAGAGATGTTGAGCGGTGATCAAACTCCAAGCGGAACAGCGGAGACCCTCGCTCACCACCTCACAGGCACCATCACCACAGCGTGCGACGCATCAATGCCTAGGAGAACAAACACCAGGAAGGCATCACCGTGTTACTGGTGGAACGAGGAAATAGGCGAACTTCGGGCAAAATGTCTACAAGCCCGGCGCAAAGTTCAACGATCAAGAAGGAGGGCGGATTTCCAACAATGCCTGGACGCCCTTAGACTGGCGAGACGTAACTTAAATAGAGCCATCAAGGAAAGTAAAACTGCGTGTTTTAAACGTCTCTGTCAAGAAGCCGACATTAACCCATGGGGCTCGGCATACAGAATGGCGATGACGAAATTGAAGGGCTATAAGACTCCTCAAATAACATGTCCGATAATGCTGAGATCCATAGTAGAGCACCTCTTCCCTCAAAGGCCTGCTACTATGTGCAATATTATACGAGAAGTCAATCCAGAAGATATTCCTTTAATTACTCACGAGGAGCTGCAAAGGGCATGCAGCAAGATAGGTGACAACAAGGCGCCGGGACCTGACGGCATCCCGAATAAGGCAGTAAAGGCAGCTGTAAAAAAAAAGACCAGACCTCTTCATATCAACAATGCAGAAATGCCTTGAAGAAGGAACCTTTCCCGAAAAATGGAAGACGCAGCATTTGGTCCTACTGCCAAAAGGAAAGAAGCCTCCAGGGGAACCATCATCCTATCGTCCAATATGCCTATTGGACACCATGGGAAAGATCCTCGAGAAGATAATCTATAATAGATTACTCGCAGTAGCAGAAGAGAAAGGAGCCCTCTCAGATCACCAATTTGGTTTCAGAAGAGAACGATCTACTGTTGATGCCATAAGAGCGGTAGTTGATATCGCCAAAGGTGCCATCGAAGGCGAAAGATGGCTCTATGGCACAAAGGAGTATTGTGCAGTAGTAACGCTGGACGTTAAAAACGCATTTAACTCTGCGGACTGGTCGTTTATTAGAAGGTCACTTGCCAGGATGGATACGCCATATTACCTGCTACGGATAGTGACGAACTACTTCAACAACAGGAAGCTGAGGTACAACACCGATGATGGGGTAAAATACTACGACGTAACTGCGGGAGTTCCACAGGGATCGGTTTTAGGGCCACTATTGTGGAACATCATGTACGACGGAGTCCTACGATTAACTCTACCTGGCGGAGTAACGATAATTGGATTCGCCGACGACATTGCAGTCGTGACAGTAGCTAAACAGATCCATGCAGTAGAATCAGCTACAAATGAAGCAATTGCCCGAATAAAAGATTGGCTAATATCCGCCGGACTAGAACTAGCTGACCATAAGACAGAAGCTGTTCTTATAACCAGCCGGAAAACCGTCGAATTTGCCAACTTTCAGGTTGGTAACCAAACCATCAGGTCGAAGGAGGCGGTTAAATACCTTGGAGTAATGCTGGACAACAAGCTACGGTTTAAAACGCATGTTGATTTTGTTGCCAAAAAAGCATCGCATATGCAGGGAGCTCTCTCGCGTATCATGCCTAACATCGGTGGACCTGGATACGCTAGAAGGATTCTACTCTCTAGAGTTATCACCTCAGTTCTGTTGTATGCCGCCCCAGTCTGGGCGGAGGCACTGAGGACGAAGGAGACCAAAAGGAGACTATCGTCATCATACAGACTCTGTGCGCTACGGACAATCAGCGGCTTTCGAACCATCTCTGACGAAGCTGCATTTGTCATAGCTGGAATGATCCCCATCGATATTCTCGCAGATGAAATGCTGAGGATATATAACAGAAGAGCATTGAGTCATCACGACGCCACTGGTATCAAGGTGATAAAAATCGAAGAAAGGGCAGCGTCAGCAGCTATGTGGCAAGCTCGTTGGGCTAATACAACAAAAGGCAGATGGACATATAAACTTATACCGACAATCCAAGACTGGATAAGTCGAAAGCATGGAGACTGCAACTATCATCTAACGCAGTTCCTGTCTGGCCACGGTGGCTACCGCAAATATCTACACCGTTTTGGACATGACAACTCACCATCCTGCCCGGAATGCCCAGGTGAAGATGAAGATACGGAGCACGCAGTGTTTTACTGCACACGTTTCACGGCATGGAGAATTACTCTGCCAAGTCCGTCACTACTCCTCGACCATATGTTACAGTCGGAAGAGAATTGGATGGCAATATGTTCCTTCGTAACAACTCTACAAAAAGAGCTGCGGAGAATAGAAGAGCTAAGAAGAGCAGCTGAAGCAGCGGAAGAAGCTGACACAAGAAGCATAGCATAAATTGCTAACCAGCCCCGCGAAGTAATACCTAACGGCAGTCCCGCGGGGAGAGTGGTTGAAGTGTGTAGGGTGTGTGTTTAGTACGTAGGCGTATTCCTGAAATCGATTACTCAGGTTTGCGAATCGTGCATGCTAGTAGCACTCGGGCTATTAGTATCTATGAAGATTACACATCCCTGGCGCAATCCAAAAAAAAAAAAAAAAAACACCTCAGTTTGATGATTTAAGTGAAAAAAGAAAAAAAAAATGCACACATTCACCTAGGGACCATACCTTCGCCATCCTTCGCCCATCCTTCGCAACAGTTTGTCGCGCGTTCTTTTGTTTACTAAATAAATAGAAATGGTTTAGGAATGCTAAGGAATTCGTGTACAGGAATTTCAATTTACTGAGTCAAGTGTATATCAGGATAGTAGTCACAACGTAAATGTCCTTCGAAATACTGTGACAAATTGCTTTCGCTGAAGCAGTATCACTAAGTATTTAGTTTCAGTCCCTCTTCCTCAGCATTGTCCTTAAATATTCTTTAGATACATTTCTTTTTTTAAAGGTAAATTATATTTTTAAAAGCTTCTAATTGAATGCAAATACAACGGAACATGACCCACTGTTATCCTTTCATTTATTCTGACCTCATAACGAAGCCAATTGTATAGAGTAGAAGTGGTAAGCGTGCATTTCAAATTCTATACCCCTTCACAAATTGTGTGCGAGGGGGACTTTTGAATTTCATCATTTTTTTGTATTTCTTTGGAGGCCCATTGAAGGTGGTTATTTATTTTTAAAAGTTAATTCCTGGAGTCAGTCATCGCGACTCCTTAAATCAAAACTTTAGAACTCTAATGCCCCACAGGTGAATTTTAATTCAAATATTAAATAGTACGAAAGGATGAAGAGGATAAGTTTTTAAGGACTCTCTTCAGAGAATGTAAATGCTAAAGAAATCGAAGGATGGAAAAACTATTCAAGAGGGTCCTCATTAGGTAGAAACTATTGTAGCGAAACGGAAGCTTGGACGGGAGAACAGCAAAAAAGACAGAAGACAAGAGAACAATCTTCTGGTTGCAAATTTAATTAAAAGAAAAGGATTCTTTTGTCACCTAGTATAAGTGGGCAGGCGGCAAAAAGGAAGTAATGAATTTAATGGCGCACAAAAAGAACATCTTCATATTCGAAAAAAGGACCACCTTGACCTCGGCGAATGCTATTAAATTACTACAGCGATAGTTGAGATATTTCTTTATTGGTTAGAGGTCAACTTTTACCATGATTTAATGGTTTTCAGAATGTTTTTATCGGGATTTCTTAATGGTGGTCAGTAGTAGTTTCATAGCTTTAACTTTAGAAGATAAACTTATTAACAACGCCAAAGAAGTTGTTGACAAATGCTGTATTTTATTATGGTAAATGAGGTCCTTCTTCGGATCATATAGAGATCATATGGGTTTTCTTTTATGAAAGTCGGGTGCTCCAGGGAAGTATCTTAAGCCTTCTGCTCTCTATTTTAGTTCTTGGCTATCTACTTTAAGGTAAAGTGATGGGCCCCTCTTTGTTGAAGATGGAGCTATCATAAGTGAGGATCCTACGTTACTGTAACGAGCACTTGACGTATGGTCGGTCCAAAAAAGGTCGCGTACTAGTGCTACCTGTTCTGTGATTCACTCAGGCCTATTTCAGATATTTGCATAAAATAGTGCTTTCCAATCTGAAAAGTTTAAATATCTGGGATCTATGATCAATTTTTTTTTTTTTTGCCTAGGGGGTAGTGGAAAAACGCTAATGTGCACGAAAAACAGTCCCGCTCTGTTTCAAGCAATGTGAGACTCCTACTCACTAAAAAACCACCTTTAACCCCTTTTCAACCTGACACCATCCACTCCGGAACCGCTTTAGCATTACTTCAGAGTAGTATCGTTTTCTTTCCTCTCTGGGGACCGGCTTTTTCACATTTTTCTCCTGGGATGGGTTTATAATATCTTGCTGGTAAGGCTTTCATCAATTTGGTAAACTTACTGATGGTATATTTACTTCCTTCTCTATCTTTTTCGATCTGGGAACCGTCTCAATGAATAAAGATACTTTATTCCACATGTCGATACTCGACACCATCTTGTTTACGGCATTTTTTGGAGAAAAGTTGCCTATTTCTGACTGCAGGCTATTTGTTTCTACTGCCCACCTGTTAAAGAAAAAAAAATAGTGATGCGCATCGTCTTCCAGAGAGTCTCCGTATTGGCAGGCTGCGCTCTCTACTTTTCTCATCTTGCGCAGGTAAGAAAACCGTGAAGTTACCAATTCCGGTAAGGAACTGGGTGATATAATAATTCACTTCACTGTGCTCCCGCTCCGTCCATGCAGCAACGTCTCTGATCAACCGGTAAGTCCACCTTCCCCACGTTTCGGCGTTCCATCTGTTTTGCCACTTCTACTTCGAGAGTTGCTTATCTTCTGTAGCTGCTGTTGCCGCGCCTACTTCCGCCTTCTTGTCGTGGATGTACTTCCTTGATGCAGCTAGGAGATCAATGGGCGTCGCTCCTGCGAATACTAGGGCTGCTGGCTCCGACACTGTTCGGTATGAACTCGTTATCCGAAGGTCTCCTATACGTTGCACCGCGGTCACTCGTCAGCCCAGACCTCGGAGCCATCCAAGAGTATTGAGTGCGTGACCGACATCAGGAGTCTTATTATACTTGCCGTGGGACCTCCTACGTTCGCCATCAGTCTGCTTAGCAATAGGCATGTGTTCGTGGCTCTTTCGGATACGGACTTAATTTGTTCCCAGAACGTGAGCTTTCTATCTATCCTAACTCCTAGATATTTTACTGCTTCCTTAGTGTACACGACTTCTGGACCCAGCTGGAGCTCGATTATTGTAGGTATCCGCTTCCTCGTCAGCAGCACTATCTCGGTTTTCTCCACTGCTTACCTTAGGGATCTATGATCAATAGCAAAGCAACATGTGATGACTATACAAATCATCACGTAAGCATGCATGACAGCAGGATTGACAAAGCTTGATCGAATAGGAAATTCGAAGACCCGTGAAAGCCTTCACGCCAAGGTAACCATCTCACGAAAAATAGAGCACGACCGGCTCAGCTGGTATTGTCACGTACAAAGAAGAAATCATTTGAAACCTGTTAAGAAGACAATAGCAATGAACGTTCCAAAGACATCGCGAGGCAGGTGAGGCAGGCCAATAAACGAATGCATCACACAAATGCAACGACACCAGCATTTTATTGGCCTCAATTAGCAAGTGATCCAAAATCGGGAGGCCGGCCGATATTTTCTGAGGTCAAATAAGCGGATCAGTAGAAATGCAGTGAAGTCCTACTTAGAGTTATGGTCGCTTGTTTTCAGACCATAACCTCGCCGAAATAGGAAGAAAAAGATCTACAACTCCTGTGGTACTCCTATTGTCATAATTCCCTTTCTCAGTGAAAGTTCCGACCGTTATCACGATAAGTTTTTGCACAGTATTTCCTTTCCAATCAAAGTCGGGGTGCACCAGGGAAACGCCTTGAGTCCTTTGCTCTTTATTACAGTCCTTGACTATTTGCCTGAAGGTAAAGTACATCAATGTACAAAGAATAATTGATGTACCCAAGGTACATAAATTATTCTTTGCTGACGATGGAGCCATCATAAGTGAGGATCCTACATCCCTGCAACGAGCACTTGATGTGTGGGTGGACATTTTGGAGGGAAATGGGCATCGCATTAGTTCAAAAAAGAGAGAGAGTACTTGTGCTACCCATTCTTTGATCCACACAGGCCTATTCCAGACATTTGTTTGGATGGAACAGTGCTTCCCAAGTGCAAAAAGTTCAAATATCTAAGATCTATGATCAATAGAAAATCAACATGTGATGACGATATCAATCATCGTATAAGCGTAGGGTGGGTGAAGTGGCAGGAAAACTCCGGTATCTTCTGTGACAGAAAAATACCACCTAAGTTGAAAGGAAGACTCTGAACCGCAGTTGTGCGTCCAACAGTCACAGAACTCAGAGCTCAGGAAGGAAGAAAATATGTGCAATTCTCCTTCTTCTTCCTATTATCAGCAAGGTTATGATCCGTCCAACAGTCACATACGGTTCATAATATTGCACAATGTACAAAAAGTATGAGAGTAAATTAATGGCAGCTGAGATGAAGATGCTTCGCATGACAGCAGGAGTGACAAAGCTTGGTCGAATAAGAAGTTCGAAGATCCGTGGAAGCCTTCACGCCAAGGAAACCATCTCACGAAAAATAGAACGCGACCATCTCAGCTGATATTGCCACGTTCAAAGAAGAGATCATTTGAAACCTGCAATTTCAATGAACGTTCCAAAGACATCCCGAAAGAAAGACAGGCCTAAACACCTGGATCATACAAATGCAACGACACCAGCATTTGATTTGCTTCAGTAACGAAGTAAAGTGGGAGGGTTATGATCGCTTGATTTCAGATCAAAATGAAATATGAAAAAGAAGATCTGCAGCTCCTGTGGTATTGTTATAATTCCCTTTCTCAATTAAAGTTTCAATCTTTATCACGATGAGTTTTGCGCATTATTTCCTTCGCTTCAACGTCTCATACAAATGCAACCACACCAGCATTTGATTTGCCTCAGTAACGAAGTAAAGTGGGAGGGTTACGATCTCTTGTTTTCAGATCAAAATCTCCCCGAAATATGAAGAAGACGACCTGCAACTCCTGCGGTATTGTTATAATTCCCTTTCTCAATTAAAGTTCAAATCTTTATCACGATGAGTTTTGCACACTATTTCCTTCGCTTCAACGTCTCGAAGTCAAATTCAATTTCAGAAATGTTATTGATGCGCTTAATTTTCCATCAATTTTCTTACCGCAATTGCAAACATCCAACAAGCATTTTTCTTGTAACACCCACTCTACAACGCATTACTGCCAGACATATTTAAACCGACATTGACTGCTTATATTTTTTCTAGCAAAAGCTTCTTGAGTACCCTCGCACATCTTTAAGTACAAGATGGCATTGGAATTTTTCACAAAAAACTTCAGCAACAAAATATACAAAACAATAAAAATGTGAGCAACAATTAAAAAAAAATGTAATCGCTTATTCTATGCGCGGATTCTGCACAAGGATTAAAAAATCCCTCCCCACTGTCATTGTGATTTAAAAAAAAAAAAAAATGAACTAAATAGTATCTACTCCCTAGCATCATTATGCTATCATAGGCAAAACAAAAACTACAAGAACAACACATTTTGCTAATAAGGATATGCGAAGGACATTTACGATAGTGTAACCGATGTGCGGGTAGTAAACAATGCGCATAGGATGGGGTGAAGGACGATTCAGCGGGTTCAAAGTTCTTTTGTTTAACTTGTTAATAGTTGGGAGTTAAGTGATTCACTATCGATAATTGAATTTCGACAGCCAACAAGGAAATCTCTTTGAAGTGAGTTCCCTTTTTTCGGCTGGAAGAAGTTTTCAATGGACAGAACTCAATTATCCACTATCAATGCTACCAACATACTACTAGGAAAGCCTGTGTGTTTTTTTGTTTTTTTTTTTTTTTTTTTTTGTTAATTAAATCAGGAAAAAAGTGTTTTTCGTTCTATTTTCCTTTTAGGTTTTTTGCATATAAGCACTTTATATTGAAAAGACACTACAGAAGTGGTATGTCTATGTGTACCCCTCTATTTGATTGATATCTTTGTGTTTTTTTTCCGAGTTCCTTTGTATTCTATAGCCTTGCTATAAATAGAAAAGGAAGAGTTTTTAATGAACAACAAGATTATTGGGTGCTAAGAATAACTAGAGTAGAGCAAGAATCAAAGAGGGTTGTGTGCAGATGACATTTTAATTGCAGGAAAAGCTTTAAAAATGTTAACATTTTGTTTTCCTAAGTATTAAGGTGGTCAAGACCGGAGAAATTAATTAAATCTTCGAAATTATTTTCTCAATATATATGGGCCCCCTTCGCAGACCATATCTTTATGCACCTAAAGTAGCGTAATATAAAAGTAATCAAATTACTCGCCAGCATTGCAGTCCCACCCTCAGTAAAAAACTACAATAAACTCTGTTAAATTTTCAAATAGACAATTTATTGTCAAATGAATGGTAAGGCTCAAAAAGCGAACTTAACTTCTAATTATGAAAAGTTTTCAGTTTTCTTTTAAGTTTAAAAATATTCGAATCTCATCTTTTAAGATCTGAATTAAAAGCTTTTTAGTTTGAAGAGACACATGGAGTAATAGAATCGTTTAAGACTTGAATTGTTTATCATGCTAAGAAAAAAAACCTCTTGAACCAGTTAGAGATAACTTCCTTTCCACACTACCTATTCAAACAAAAAATTCCAAAACCAGTATCGAACAGATGATTTAATTTCAACAAGCATTTAACTGTGCATCTTGGGCAGAAAGCCTTACATTTAATTAAAAGATTTATAAAACGAATTATTTTCCAGGTTTGTCCTTACAGTACATTTTATTGAATTGTATCAATTGTATTTAACCCTTAGGTTAGGTTAGGTAGATGGGAGCCTTGTGACAAAAAGAGTCACTGCTCACTTAAACCAATAGTTCGGGTCCATTGTGCCCAAATTATTTAATCCTGGAAACGTTGTAAAGATATTCCGCTGTTAAAATCACCCAGATAGTGATATGAATCTCAGGAGGCCCGTCAGCTCTGCATTGCATAAGTCCTCCAGCTCCGAGAAAAAGTAACTACCAAGAGTCCTCATTCTGCTAACGGTTAGGGCAGGAATCACTATATCTATATCTCCAGAATAACGCATTCTCTCGGTTTCAAGCCAGGTTTCTCCAAGTCATGTCTTCGACATCACCCGGGTCTTCAACTGACAAAAATTTGGGCATATATCAATGAAATCCTAGTCCATCATATTCGAATTAAGATAATACTTTTGATAAACTTGTATCATACATACTAAGTAACTTACAAACTAAAGACATTTTGCGATTGTAGGGCAAAGCAATTTATGAAGTTGTTCAAAACAATTTTGAGATAAAAATGCGCTCTTCATGAATTGCTTGACGTTTTGTGAAAAAGGAAAGAAAATCTAGATTACGATGTTTATACACAATGCTGACCGGGGTCTGTTTGACGTACTCTAAGCGGCGGTTAGAACACCACGTCAAAATAATTCCACCGCGGCAATAAAAACACGATCTGTTTGACAGAAACTAGTTACAACTTACGTCCGGCAAATTTAATTAAAAAAAAAACTATACCATTAGACGTTGGTTAATAATACTTTAACGCAAAAAATATATAATAATATAATTTGCAGACTTTTAAATAATATAAATATATATAATTTTACTCCGCGTGTAGGGACGGATTAATAATATCACTGCAGCGCCTCCCAACAAATAACAAGTGTCGTAAAAGTCGACTAGTACTAGTAGTAAGTAGTAGTAAATAAACTTTTTATTAACTTCATATAATTTTCACACAGAGTGTATACATAGTTGTTTATGGTTTGGCTTAAGGCCGTCTACCAGATTGACAATATAGTTGATATTTCTGTTCGAAAATCGCCTTCCAAAATACGTGCTCTGTAGCGGATTATAGTTGTAGCATAGTTGTATAAAACAACCCAACCATGACCACCGTTCAGTACGTTGATCACCTCATCCAAGTCTAGCGAAGTTACTCCGAAATATCTCGCGCGAAATTCTCCTAAAATGGGACATCTTACGATGAAATGGTATGCATCTTCCCTCTCTTTAAGGTTGCACTGGTCACACAAAATTGGTAGATCGGGTCGATGTGGAATAAAATGAGAACTTGTTAGTTCACCTCTAAGTTTGAAGATTGTGCTTATCATATGCACAGAGTAGCGATTGAGGAAGTACGTTGAATCGCTTTCAATGAGGTTGAAATTCAGCCTACTGTAGACCAGCCTATGTTGCGATGAATTTGCTTCAGCTGCAAATCTCTCATACATGGAATTACCTACATTTTTGAAAACATGTGTAAGCATAGGTTCTATTATTGAAAGTTGCATATCAGATGCAATATTTAAGCTCACGCCATAATTTGCTGCCAACTCCTCCCACTTTTGAACCAAGTGCCGTCTTGTCGAAACTATATGCTTCAGAACAATCCTTTGCAGTCTTCCATCTTCCATCTTCACTACTTTTACAATATAATCTATATGCAGCTTTAGGGTGTCTAAAAAGAGCGGTGGGACTCCAGTTTCTAGATGCAGCATATAGTTCGAAAGATTCTCTTCAGAAAGTATCTTAGAAATGTTTCAACTTCTTCAAAAAAGCAATAACCCCAAATTTGGGCTCCATACAGCAGTATAGAGGCAGCACTCCTAAATATTTGTACTCTTTGACTATTTCAACGCTTTCACCCCGACAGGACCACTTTTCGTTGCGAGAGTATCTTCCACCACCATTTCTAAAAATCAGCATCTTTGATTTTGATAAATACACCGTCAAATTCCATTACTTACAGTAGTTTTCAAGACGGTTCATAGTAAGTTGCATTCCTTTAACTGTCTCCGATAAAAACACTATATCGTCCGCAAACTTTAGCGCCGGTATTCGCACAGCACCAAGCTTGATCTCTCCTCCTACTTCTCCTACTATATCGTTGATAATTAAGATGAAAAGTAACGTGCTTAAGATGCAAACCTTGCTTAACTCCCATTTGTGTTCCAAATTCTTCCATACGTACGCCACGTTGCTCTCATACATCCCTTTTAGCACATTTATTACTTTACTTGATAAACCAAATTTGTACAGCTTATAGAAAATAGCTTCACGCGCTATGGAGTCAAAAGCTGCACGAAAGTCAACAAAGAAGACATATAGCTTTCTGCGACTTTGTTTAAAAAACTCCGCAATGTTGGTGAGAGTAAAAATGTGATCCAGTGTTGAATAATGCTTTCTGAGCCCCGGCTGGTATTCATTTAAAATCCTATTGTTTGTTATCCATTGTGTAAGCCTATTAAAGATCATTGCACTAAATAGTTTTGCCGAACTATTCAAAAAAGAAATGCCTCTGTAGTTAGCTGGATTATATAGCTCGTCTTATTTGTGCAACGGTAAAACGATCGCTCTTCTAAAGCTTTCTGGGACATTGGCTGTTTCAAAAGTTCTATTAAATTCATTTATAAATGAAGTGAGAAATTCTGTACAACTGTTCTTGTAGAATTCGAAAAAGGGATCCGATCGTCACCTGGAGCTTTCCTCGCTTTAGAGCAATCAACTGCGCGTTTCGCTTCCAAAAGAGTAAATGGTGAAATCTGTGGAGTGTTGAGTGCATTTTTAAAATACTCCCTCAGCTCAGACGCTTGCAAAGTCCACGAAATCAGGTTAGTTCTTCCAGTTACAATTTTAACCGCCTTCCAAAAGTCTGCTGAACATCTTGAAGTATTAAGAACTGCTATGATTTCCTGGTTAAATTTTTTCCTTTTTTCTATACAAAGACGTTTGAAATATTTATTTGCTTCTGCATAGAGTTCTTTGACACTGTTATTATTTTGCTTCCTTAGACGCTTTAGCAATGCAAATGATTGTTTTCTCGCCTTAAGACAGTCGATATCGAACCACATCTGTTTACTGGCTACAATACGCCTTGTATTGACGTTAGGCGGTACAGATATTTTTATGATTTGCATTAGGACGTCAATGTGTGGAGCTGAATTATGTTCCATCAGACTCAAAAGCTCCGAATTCAGATTATTTTGATAAGAGAAACAAAAACTGTTATTCCAAACCAACTTCGGAAGGAGAGCCAGCTGCTTTGAGTTTGACGCATCCCCTGCCTTCAAAATAGTGCACGAAATTTCCAATGGCATATGGTCGGAAAATGTTTGAACAGCTATTGAAAAATCGGTGGCAATTGAGTTCCAATTACTGGACATAAAGCAATAATCATTTACGGAGCACGATGTTCCACGGATGAAGGTAAGTTCACCATCTGTGTAACCCCTGCAGCTGCCATTTAAGATCTTACAAAAGTCGACTAAGGAGACAAATAAGATCTAGGCAATACAATACCCAAGTAAGCCCAGCGACACATACAATACTTAAAAACTCCCCCACAAGTGTGCATGCAAGTCCGTGGGTTGACACGACTGGAGACCACCGGTATCATAAAAGAAAGATCAAACAACATAATAACGTTGAACTAAGCAAAGACGATTTGCGAACTCTAACGGGCTACCTAACCGAACACTGTACCCTTAGGTACCATCTTAATAAAATAAAAGTTTCAGATACCTCCATGTGCAGACTCTGTGGGGAACAAAGAGAAACGACAGAACACATTCTTTGTGAATACCCAGGGGGCGCAAAGAAACGATTACTCCATCTAGCGCGGGTCTCGATGGGCTCAGCGGACACCTGGAATATAAAACTCAAGACATCGTTGAGGTTTATCAAGATCAATTTTTAATTATGGTTAACCATTGGGCCAGCACAATAGATCTTATAGGTCGCAGTGCACTTGGGCCCCAACCATCTTATCGTATCGTATATAATAACGCAGGAGCATGCACGTGTCAAAGACCATCGCAAAAATACAGGCGAACTTCACAGGCGGATCAGTAAAAATGCAGTGAAATAAGAGGGTTATGATCCCTTATTTTCGGATTGTAACCTCGCCGAAATAGGAAGAAGAAGAAGAATACATATATGTATATATATGTACAATTTTGCCGAACAAAAAACTTAATTTACTAATTTGCTAGATAAAGCAATATATAAAAGTGATATTCTTCGGCAAGAAATGCAAAATACCGCGTAATTTTTTTAATTTAAAAATAAATCATTATTCCAATCTCCTTTTCTTCAATTTTAATGTCGCATCCAAAATTTAAATCAAAACACAATGACTAGTGCAAGGACCTTTTCCATCGCAGCTTCGTCAGGTTTGACTATTTAGGCGTGCTTTGGTGAGAATTATGCAAAGCAAAGTAAAAGCTTCTCACCAAAATGATTCACATTCAATCTGGTTTTAAACTTTGTTTATTACTTGAAGTGTAAGGCTAAACAAATAAATAATATACAATAAAATAAAAATAAATAAATAAATAAATAAATAAAATTACTTCAAAATTGGCGATTGAATTGAATTGAATTGAAATTGAATTGAAAAGTATGAAAAAGTGTTGCTCTGAAATTGAGTGTTCCAAACTATACATCGCAACTGAAGATAAAAACTGAAGTAGTTCCGAGTGAAAATTGTTGTGTTTCTGTGTGCTAAATTTTACTTCACTGGCAACTACTGAGTTGCGATGTCTCACCAAAACACACCTATTGCATTAGATTATTGCGTAGTAGGTTGTGTGTTCAAATACCAACCATGCCCATTCAATTTTCCCATTGGATATTTAACTCCTAGAGTAATCTAGCAAGTGCTTTAAAAAAAATATGTGAATTGAAAACCAATGCAAAGAAATCCCTATCTCCGCGACCAGTTCAGATGCCACCCACGGAGTATGCAAAACCTAATATCACTTGAGTTTCAAAAACCACTACACCTAAAAACATACATCTTTCCTAGTTTCTTTAAAGGAATTTCGCTTTAAGGCGTAAGTTGATACTTATAAAAAAAAAAAAAAAACGCTTTATTTAGAAATTTAGAAATTTCCATTGTAGTACCATTAAATATTCAAAATAAATTACCGACTTTAAATAACAAATAATTAAAGGCAATCAAAACCTGCCCCTCTACACATACTCGTATCCAAACAAAAAAAAAACGTTGTGGTTAACTGGGTTGGCTGTTTAGTTTAAATAGTAAATATTTGCCAACCTGTTTTTGTTTCATCAAAGAACTATTGGTTAACCTAAACATTTGTTGGTGAACAAAAATAGTTCAAATTTAATTCAACTGTGATTCCTCTTTTTCCATTCATCGCTTCAAATTAAATGGACCAAAATATTCCATAAAAATAATATTTAAAGATAAATGTTTGCAAATAAATTTAAACCCAAACCAAACACGATACACAGAACAAAAAAAGGACTGGACAAGTAATTCATCACAGGGCGGTGAACATAATTTAAGAATATAGTGGAACCCTTTAATGAGTGCTATTTATTACAAAATATTTAACGGATCCTGATTTCCGTATTAACGGCATGTCGACATTAAAAATACAGTAAAAAAAAAAGCTGGACAATGTCCATCACGTAGGATGTCAAACAAATGAATCCTGAGAAATAAAGTGGGTAGTAACAAGGAGAACTGATGTTGTCCGATAAATCGTTGTTCAATGAAACGTTCTTTTTGAATTCAAGGAATTTAATAACAATTGGAAGGAGGTAAGCTACTGTAAGTATAGACATTCAGAAAAGTCGAAATTTGTGTTGAATAAATCGCGTGATATCCTATCCCTTATACGAATTTTAATACAACATTAAAAAATGCATTTCGATGTGAAATTTCAAAAATAGGATATCCTTCTACTGAGAGGATTTTTGTCAATCTGTAAAAGGTTTATGCAAGTATCTACTATAACAGTAAGATTTTTTTAGTAGATTTGACTGCCACTATTTATAACCAAAACTCACTTTGATCGCAATTGAAATGTTCCTTATAACTCAGGAATTGGTGAGTATTATATAGGTATACATACATATTTGGCGCAACAGCCCATGGAGGGTCTAGGCCTAGCTTCTCGCAACTACTCGTGTTGTGTGCGAATAGAAGGGACCTACAGTTTTGTGCCGTTTCCGAAAGGGAATTTATATTTTGTTTTTGAGAAGCTTTCTCGTGACAACAATACTTTCGGATGTTCGTCAGACGTTCGCGAGAAAAAGTTCGGGACCATGAAAAACTTTTTGGTATTTTCTACGATTCGAACATTGAACATAACGCGCGCAGTGGTCCGACACACTAACCACTGCGCCACTGCGCCCTCCAACGGCGGTGAGTATTCGCTTTTTTTTATAATGTTCTACATCACTTAGAACTGCGTACTTTAAATTTATAAAGCCCAGTGATGAAGAGAAAGAGTATACAGAAGAATTAAGGATTAAATATGGATGTTAAGAGAAGTGAATATTAAAGAAGAAGTAGTATGTTGAGCTGTTTGTCATGATTTATTAGCAGTGCAATTGGAACTATGAACCGCCATTTTGAAACCAAAAATCCTATGGCCTGGTTGTTTGAGGGTGGTGTTTGAAAAAAAATGAGGTATTTAAACCCAAACTTTGAAGTTCAAGAAAAGGACGAATTTTCAAATAGTTTTGACAGATCTCTCTCTCTCTCTCTCTATCTTTGAGATTGTCGAAAAGTGATTTCACTAGTATATGAACGTTGTGTAGGCCTTGCTAGGACCGGACATCTGCAAAAAAGATGAATTAGAGATTCCTACTTGTTATTGTCCATGCAACTTCAGCAGAAAGTGTTGTGAGGGGTACCCAGCTTAGCAGCATGGTCTCTTATTGGCCAATGCCCTCCACTTATAGCTACAATTCTTGTAATACATAGTCATGATCTACTTAGTAGCTCGTTTATTTTGAAATTGTTATAACTGGGCCATGTCATCCTTGATATACCGCAGTTGGCAAGCCTATTCCATCTGAGATTGTCCAACTTTAAAAAACTGATAATATATTCCTCTTAACAACTCCGACGAAGACTCGCCAAGGACTGACCCTCACCTAGGTACTTATTGATTAAGAGCGTAGTTGGTTGAGTTCATTCTGGCATTGCTTTACCAGTTTAGGTGATGAAGTAACCGAATCAATGACTTTGATTGCGAGTTGGCATCAGTTGATAGCGGTCCTGCATATAGATTCCATAAGCTGGGGTGTGAATTGCTTCACCTTTAATGGGTAAATCGAGAAGGAGTAGGTGTAAAATGGTAGTAAGAGTATTTGTAGATCATTATTGCAATGCCCTGTGGTGCAAACGCTTGCTATTTCAGGCGGCATAAGTAAAAATTGGACGCACAACGGCTGTCTACATCCATTCTTAGTTGAAGTCCCCATTTTCTGCAGGCTGTTTTAATTCGCTATTCTACATTGAGTTTGCAGGTAAATTTTGGGTCAAATGTTTACCAAACGTTTTGTGAAAATTCTATGAATACTATCCATTGACGAATATATCCCTATTCACCTAGCTCAGTGTGAGGTTCTGGAATAGCGCCAGTGTGAATAAAGACCACATGAAGACATCACCAAGCTAGAGAAACATAGTTTTAAAGCACACAGCTCCGTGTGCGCCGTGGGGCAGTGGTTAGTGCGCCGGACCACTGCGTGTGAGGCTCAATGTTTGAATCTCAGAAAACACCAAAAAGTTTTTTCTCTGTCCCACCTCTCGCGAATGTTTGACAAACATCCGAGAGTAGTGTTGTCATAAAAAGGCTTCTCAAAAATAAAACTTAAAAAAAATACCCCTCGGATACGGCACAAAATTGTAGGTTCATTCCATTCGTTGGAAAAATATAACCCACAAACACGAGTAATTGCGAGAAGCTAGGCCTGGACCTTTCATGGGCTGTTGCGCCAAATATGTATGTATATAGCTCCTATATATCATCACTAGCCAGAGAATTGCTGTGCTGCTAATTCAGCAGCATTAGGGGTATTATACTGTCAAGGCCGGGGATTTATATGGAGAGAAGCTGTTCATGATCCAGGAGATTTTCTCTTCCGTGATAATGGCCAGTGGAGTTTAATGTGTACTGTAGGCAATTGAACAGTTTGACCACTCGTCAAAAATTATTGGAACTTGAATTGGATGTGTTAATACATCCACCATACACGGCTGGCCTTGGGCCGGTTCACTTCCACTTGTTTCGCTTTCTTCAAAATTCCTGGCGTGGTATAATGTTTAATTCAGAGGAGGCTGTAAATCAGCACCTTTGTCAGTTTTTCGTCGATTAACACATGTCCTTATATGAACGAGGAATTATAAAGCCCACTGAAAGATGGCAAAAGGTTATTAAACAAAACAAGAAATACGTTGTTGGATCATCGATCATCATCTTTGTTCTTTATAAAATGTTTTTCAATAGGGACGCCCCAGTTTTCCAATCGGGATTCTCCGCTACTACTTACTACTTATGTCCTGTATCCCCTCATGGGTCCTACGGCCGCTACTACGCCTATGCGCCATCGTGTACGATTTCTGGCAATGTGTCTGAGTTCTCCACTATACGTGAAGTTAACTGACTTATTTGACGTTTCAACTCGTCTATACTTGCCATTTAATCATAGAAAAGTACACATTTCAATAACGTTTGCAAATCATCCAAATTAATTTTTTATATCAAAGTTCGCGTTCGATTTCGACCACTTTACGTGCACTAACTCTAATTTTCAGTTGTCGTACTCGTCCAGATAAACGAGCGATGGAACGTCTAGGTGAAAATTGAACGATCGTGCGACTTGACTTCTCTGGACAATTTTCTTTGGGGCTATGTCAAGTCCATGGTATATGCTAATAAGCCACAGACATTAGACGACCTTAGGGACTATGAACGCAAAATTTCCAAGTTTTGCGTGAAAAAATCATGGAAAACTAGGAGCAGTACATTCACTTATGCAGGCATTGCCGTGAAGGACATTTGAATGATGTTGTGTCCCATAATTAATATCATACATGGTAGTTTAATCAAAAATAATACAAACACCAACTGGAAAGGAATCGTTTTAATGAACCTCTGACTAGCTAGACTTAAAATAAAAATAAAAATACACCAGAAGTAATAAAATATTCGGCTACAGTGACACTTCCTCTTGATTTAGTGAACCAAGATCCATTGGGATATTTCTAATCAATGAAATGCTACTATCACTTGATTAACCTATGCACCTTAGAATATTTAAGAATCACCCTTGATTGCTTACCAAATCCTAATTTATTTGAAAGATATGTATGTACATATATATTTTTTAAGACGTACTATAAACATTCACACTTAATCGATTTCTTATTTAAATAATTCAAAACAAAACGCCCTTTAACGTACATACTCGCACGAAATCACATTTGTTTCATAAATAGACGAGTACACAAAATTCTTTTACGTATCTAGCATAAATCAATTCTTCCCATCGAATTGGGTTTTACAAACAAACTTGTGGGAGTGTACATCAAATGAATTGAAGTGTCAAACTTTAGAAATTGATTATTTAAATTTGGAAATTTGTTGAAATTGCCGTTTACCAAGAAAAATTAAGTGGACGAATGTGTCGCACATATTTGCACCTACATAGGTATATGCTATTCGAATGCAAAATACCATATTGTTGGAAACTACACAAGTTTCTTGAAGAATTGAGTTTAAGGAATTGATTAAATATTCGGTGGAGCACTCTGTCTTTTTGAAACTGAAAAATTTACAAAATTGACATTGGTGACTTGCTTTGAGTGCTGAAAGTAAAACAAAGCAAAATGAGCAATTTCTCATTGTCTTCCAACTTTATTTTGTATCTCCAAGGTTTGCCAAATAGAAAAAAAAAAGTTTTTACTAAATCTATAGATAATTAATTTCTTAATGACTTTTACCCGGACCATTTTTTTTTATAGGGAATGGTTATTGAAAAAAAATGTATCTTGGATGCCATTTTCCAAGATGGCGGCAGAGTATATGTATGGAATATTTTAAACGACTAGGCAGTTAAAAATTAAACAAGATCGCAAGAGATTTTTTCGGAAAAATAGATTATTTTTAAATTCGGTTAAGGTTAGAATTAAAATTCCGATTTTGTTACAAATTGTAATTTCATAGACCTCAAATATAAATTTTGAAGCCGTTTAGGTTACAGTCGCAGTACAATGCATACATCTGGAGTTCAAATTTTTTCACGATCCCAATACTGGCTCTTATAAGTAGATGGAAGTGAAAATTAAACGTAATCCTTGAAAAAAAATCTTCGCTCAGTGAACGCACAGAGTCGTAGATGCATTTATGACTTTTGAAAAACATTGAAGGCAAAAAAAAATCATGAACTAATCCAAATCAAATTATTAATTCTCTTCTAAGTTTTGAGATTTTCAGCACTATTGGCCAAGTGAATGGAATATGCAATGGTACCATGGATGAGACGTAAGCGGATGAATGCTAACCAACTCTATAATGCTAATAATACTGGCCAACAATGAAAAATACTCGGACACAGTGAATACTGTTTCCGTACTAGACCTGTACAGAAGGGGATTTATGCGGAACGTTATTGACATAATTCGAATAAATTAGCGGGCTGTTGCCGGTACGTTTGCAAGCCAAAATGGGTTTAGCAGCAAAGGAGGTCAAAACCAAGTATATGCTTTCAACAGGAAGGACACCCAACATCTACGAATTGGACAGAACGTCACATAGGTTAGCTACAACTTCAAGGTAGTAAGGGACTTTGTCCACCTTAGCCCTGCTATTAATTCTGAAAACGAAAGCAGCGCAGATATCAGAACAAAATAACTCTTGCCAATCGCTGTTTTTTGGGGTTAATAAGGCAATTCAAGAGTAAGCCCTATCTCGAACAACTAAGGAGACTCTATATAAGACTCTGATCATCCCAGTCCTACTTTACGGCGCTGAAACATGGACTTTATTGAAGGTGGGTGAAGATATCTTTGGTCGCTTCGAGATGAAAATTCTTCGTAAGATATTCGGTCCTGTTTGCTTTGACGGGTTTTGGATGAGAAAATTCAATGACGAACTGTAAGAGCTGTATAGCGACATCGACCTAGTCAAAAAACTGCGTATTAGATGTTTGAGATCATTAGGACATGTAGAGCGAATGGACACCAACGCCTAGCTTCACGCCGAACTGTAGCGCTAATTAAACAAGTAATAAAATTATACCACCGAGGAATACGCAGCAAAAGTTTCAAGTCTTTCCGTTCTATTGCGCGTCATAAGTATGCAAGGAAATTTGAAGTTTTAGTTTCCTGTAATCCCGTTGTCAATTGAAGAGTATCGAATCTGAAATCTTTATCACACCATAACTGGATACTCTTCGATGTAGATCGCGATATCGAGTCTCCTTAACTTTTTAGAAACCCCAAAAGAATCGACTGGGCCAAGTTTGGTGAAGTCATAAGTTCAAAGCTTCGTAAAACCTCCAAACCAAAAATAACCTCAATTACAGAACTCGAAAACAAAGTAGATACTTTCGAAAAAGCTTTTAATACGGCATATAAAGTCTCGTGTCCAGTCAAATATAGCAAGAAACCATTCCCACCTTGGTGGAACGAGGAACTCTCATGTCTTAGAAAGTTGACGAGAGACACCTTCAATATCTGCCATTGCTGTCAATACTGGCAGCCTTATAAAGACTGCCAAAGAAAATTTAAACAGTCTATCAGAGTGGCTAAAAGGCAGTCATGGATAGATTACTGCCAATCCATTGAGACCCTTAATGATTATGCAAGACTCAGTAAAATTCTATCGAAAGAACAATCCAATCCATCCCTTCTTAGAAAGATGGATGGGGAATGGACTAAGTCAACCGCAGAATCTTTAGAACTTCTAAAAAATTTCTTGGATACACAGATAATAGTGCAGAGCCTACTAACTCTCAACGCACGCACGCACGCAACCTTATACCCATTATTACAGAGGAACAAATTTCCTGGGCCTTAAACAGTTTCGCTTCTTATAAATCCCCGGACCTGGACAGCATTCTACCCATTATGCTGCAGAGGTCGCAAGACCTAGCAATTCCATTGCTCACGTCGATTTCAGGAGCTGTTTACTGAACAACTATGTACCCCCTTCATGGAGACGAATGAGAACGGTTTTCATCCCAAAGGCAGGCAGACGCGGTCATGAAAACTCGAAAGATTTCAGAACAATCAGTCTAACTTCCTTTGTACTGAAGACTCTCGAGCGACTCCTGCACAACCATTTGCAAAGCAAAATAGAACCGTCCCTCTCCAAAGCTTTCAGAAATAAAAAAAAATGTTTTTCCTAGCTTGCAGAAGTATAAAAACAGTTTTTTATTACTGAAAACCCTAAAATAAAACATCAGGGTTTTTTCTTTTGCTCTAATTACTGATCCCAAATATTGATCCCATAAAATAAAAAACTAATAAGGGGCTTGTATCTGTTTAGAGTTTTCTGTAAAGTGCCTTTTATAGGGAGCGTTCATACTTTTGCAATGCACTGTAGTAACGTGCATTGTTTGAATCAGCTTCCCTGGGGGTAATTAAAAAAGCATATTTGAATAACAAGATTGTATAAGGAGAGCATTAGAAGTACATTAAAGTGATAACATATCACGAGTTTGTGTTCATTGTCCAATTGTGCATTTATTTTGCTATATTTGTGGAGAATTTACACCAAGTTCCCAGAATTTTTCCACAAAAACCTGATGTGACCTGGCTGTTTTATTTAGTTTTCTCGATTCTTTATACTCTAACAATTACGAATCACAAAATTCTATCTCCGAGTAAAAATTAAATATTTTTTTTTTGTTGACCAGTGTAACCCATTTAGAAAAAAAAGCCCCGCATGTTACAAAAGATCGGATTTAATTTTAAAGTAAAATAAAACTTAATGCATTCAAATCAAGTATTTTGTATTAAATGTTAAAGTAGACATTATGCTGGTAAGCAGAAAAGGATTCTAATTACTCGCTTTGGGAGGCTATAAAAGGTATTAAAAAAACCCCAAATTCAAGCTTCACCAATTAGGAAAAATCAAGACAAATGGGCCAGGCATGATAAAGAGAAAGCGCAAGTTTTTGCCACCCACCTGGAAGAAACTTTTAAACCGTTTGATGGACAAGCTCTTATTCAAAATATAAATACGTCGTATATACTCGTAGTCAATAGTGAAATAAGTAATGCAACACTAACCGAACTTAAAGAAGAAATAGGAAACTTAAACCTAGGAAAGCTCATGGATACGACCTAATTACGGGAGAGGTTCTTAAAGCACTACCAAGAAAATCTCTAATTAAGCTTCTGTTCATTATAAACGCCGCGCTTAGTCTAGAATATGTTCCCAGTCGCCGAAGTTATAATGGTTCCAAAGCCCGGAAAACCGCCGAATGTAAAAACGTCTTATAAACCAATTTCGCTTCTTCCAATTATATCCAAAGTTTTCGATAGAATATTGGTAAGGCAAATACAGAGGGTAATAGAAGAAAGGCATCTCGTTCCGGATCATCAATTCGGATTCAAAAGCAAGCATTCTACAGTTGAACAAGTGAATAGAACACACTCATAAAATCGAAAAATCTCTTGAAGAAAAAAGGATTTCTTCAAGTGTATTCCTTGACGTCTATCAAGCCTTTGACAAGGTCTTGCATGAAGGCATAAAGTTTAAATTACGATAAGTTCTGCCAAAGCACCTATATAATATTTTGACGAACTACCTTACGAAAAGACTATTCCACGTCAAATGTGGAAACGAATATTCAGATTTCAAAATGATATGCAAGGGGAAACAAAAAAGGTACACTCAGCAGCTGACGATGGAGATTCTAAGAGTTAAAGACAGCCGTTTCTTTTGGAAATTGGCAAGAACACTCAACGGCCAAACCCTTATAAGTGGCATTCAAGTGGAAGCATCGATCTTAGCCGAGCATTTTGAACAACTACTTAACCCGCCATACACGAGAAGTCAACTACATTATGCGCTACCTTACCAGAGAGTGGATGTACTGGATTGCAAAATTACGTCGCAAGAAGTCACAGTTATACATCGATGCAACTTAAATAAAGCCCCAGGAGAGGATCGCATACCGTACGAGTTCTTCAAGTACGCTACGAATGAATTCATAGAAAAACTTACGGTTACTTACAATTTCATTTTCGAGGGGGGGGAAGTGCCGCCCAGCTTTAAGAGAAATATAATCTTCCTACTGTTCAAAAAAGGCGATCGCAGTGATCCGAGTAACTACAGGGGCATAACCTTCCTGGACTCTATAATGAAAATTATCACCGGAATCATCTTGGATCGGCTGTCCGCATGGGTGCAGGCAAACGAACTACTCAGTGAGTTTCAAGCGGGATTCAGAAAGAACTACTCCACAGTGGATAATATCTTCGCTCTGACCAGTATGGCTAAGACTTATCTCGACAAGGGCGTTCTTCGTAGACTTTAAGGCAGCTTTCGACTCCATTGCCAGAAAATCGCTTTTCTATAAACTTAGTAATCTGGGAGTGTCAACGAAAGTACTTAAGGTTATACAAAGTCTTTACGATGAAAACAGAACTGCAGTATGGGATGGTCACAACGTGTCAAACTGGTTTGATTCGCGAATGGGCGTTAAACAAGGATGCCTCATGAGTCCCCTACTCTTCTCTCTGTTTTTGGACGACCTGCCAACCTTCTTGCCTGGGGGAATTGAGTTTGACGGGGTAAAAGTAAAACTCCTTATGTACGCGGATGACATAGTCATTCTATCGGAATGCAAAACATGATCAACAAATTAGAACAATACTGCAGTTTGTGGGACTTACAAGTGAACACAAATAAATCAAAAATGATGGTCTTTCGGAATAGTTTTGGGCGATTCGCAAGAAATGAAAGGTGGACTTGTCAAAGCGAAGAATTAGAAAATGTAAAGGAGTACAAGTACCTCGGGGTCATAGTAACACCGCGACTGACTTTCAGGAAACACCTGCAAGAAAAATTAAAAGAGGCAAAAAATCAACTGTAGTTGGAGAGGCATACTCTGTAAAAAAAATATTGCTTTAAGCACAAAATATAAAATCTTTCAAGCAGTAGCGAGGTCGATCATGTGCTATGCAGCCCAAGTGTGGGGCATCTACCAATATGAAGAAGTTGAAAAGTTGTTGAGGTACTTCATTAAAAAAATATTTAGATTGCCGGAAAACACCCCAAACTATATGCTCCACCTGGAAACCGGACTGCCCCCATTATATATCTATACACTACGGCTGCACTTTTTGTACATTGTAAAAGTAATGTCCCTTCCGAGCCAACGTCTGCCACATATCGTCGCAATGCATCATATACGCCGTAAACTACAATTTTTCAATGAATGCTCTAGATTGTGCAACGAACATGACGTCGAACTAACACCCTACAATGAAACAACATGGAAAACGACTTTAAAGGAACTGCTAGCGAAGATTGATTTATCCACCCGTGCCGCGTTTAGAGTAAAAGCCCAGCAAAGCCTAACTAGGCATTCGTATTGTAAGCTACAATACGAGCTAGGTGAAAAAATTACTTTCACGATCAAAACACCATATACACAATATCGATGATATTCAAGACCAGAGGGGAGCTTTTGCAGTTAAATTACAGGCCGCATATAACCATCCGGAACGAGGAGGCAGAATGTTCGTTGTGCAATCTACGAGCTATTGAAGACGTACATCACCTAGTCGGAATATGTCCAATACTGAGGGGGATTAGAAAAGCACATTGGGGAAAACATAGTTTATCAACAAGCGAAATCATTTCAATTCTAAATGGCCAAAATTGGAATACACTGTCTAGCTACGTAAAGTTATCATTGAAATATCGACAGCAAATAGTAGATGAATCATTTTAAATCACATTTGTACATGCATTAAAAAAAAGTAAAATTAACTATTTATCACATTTTCAATAATACCCTGCTATGAATTGTAAATCTCTTCTATCCGGCTGACGGCAAATGCCAATGCTGTATTTTGTGAATGAATTTTGTAATTATTTTTTTTCTTATTGTCCAATAAAATCACAATTATTACTTACTTACTTATTACTATTCAGATTTCAACGACATAATAACTGTGGTGCCGCAAGGAAGGTCCAGGTCCAGTTTTATATCTATTATACACTCGTGATATACCGCAGAAGGCACTGAGCTAACTGCATTTGCCGACGACACTGCTATCTTGGCAGTAGGTAAAACGGTCGAAGATACTACAGAATAGATACTTTGGATAAAGTAAATGAATGGACAAAGGTTTGGCAAATCGCACTCAAATGAGACCAAATCTATTCAAGTAAATTTTACTTATAAGAAAATATATTGCCGATCTTTTCAAACTTGGTTCAAATTCCGTTTGCAAACAAGGCTAAGTATCCAGAAATGACACTTAATGCAAAGCTAAAATGTTAGGCGCATATAAAGAAAAATCTAGAAGAAGATAATAAAAACTAGAACTAGATAATAAATATAGAGAAATGTATTGGTTACTTGGAAAATATTCCAAGCTCAATATAGAGAACAAACTGCTTTGATATAAGCAAGTACTAAAGCCAGTGTGGACATATGGTATACAACTCTGGGGTTGTACCAAAATAAGTAACAATAATATAATATATATAATAAGTAATAATAATATAATAATATTTTACAAACTTTTGAAAACAAAGTGCTAAGAGGTATTGTTAATGCGCCATGGTATATCAGAAATAGCGATATCCACAGAGATCTCGGCATTAAGACAATCGAAGATGAAATCATAAACTACGCGAGAAAGCATAAAAGTCGACTAGAAAGTCACGTAAATATTACTGTCCTCGAAGTTTTGGATGAAAGAAATTTACTAAGCCGTCTACAAAGAACCAAACCTTTAGACTTAGCGCGATAAGTAACCGCGTCTAAACTGCGGAGCCAGCAGGAACTTCTAATGGGAAGGTACCTGCAAAACGTCCTCATTTCGTGAAACGAAATCTACTCGATAAGTCGAATATACGTACTTAGTTGTAGTAAAAATAAAAACAAGTATGTTTTGAAGAGAGGTTTTTTAGTGGGTAAGAGTCCCACACTACTATGAGCACGCGCTGGCGATCCTCATAATGTCTTACTGAAGATTTTCACCTAAAAATAAAAAAAAAAATGATGCTATTAAATATGAAAAATATGTCATACAAATGACCACCCATGCAAGATCTAGTTCATTGACAAAGTTCTCAATGACGTGTTTGCAGATAGTGTGATCAATATGACTGATTTCATTTCTCAGTTCAGCAGTTGTGCTTGAGTTTTTGGGATAGACCTTAGAGTCATTGTTTCTACGACTGTATGACATGTGGCACCGTCCTGTGGAATCCACATTTGATCTAGGTCCATACTTTTCAATTGGTATGGAAAAAAAAAACTCCTGCAATATGTTTCGATACTTTGTTTTCGCTTAAGCTAAGACGGGTCCTTCCGGAGAACCTACTTTTTTTCCATAATTTGTCCGCACTCAATGGGATATGAATTCTCTTTAAATATTTTTGCATAATGCGGGCGGAATAGGCAGAGAGAGAAAGATTTGGTGCAGTGGTTTTATGTTTCAGAAGACATCGCAAGGCAGGAGAGGCAGTCCTATAAACGCCTGGATCACACAAATGCGAGGACATCGGTATTTTATTGGCCTCGGTAACCCAGTGATCCAAAATCAGGAGGCCTGCCGATATTTTCTGAGGTCAAATAGGGGAACCCCACAGACAGATCAGTAGAAATGCGGTGAAGTAGGAGGGTTATGATCCATTGTTTTCGGGTCATAATCTCGACGAAATAGGAAGAAGAATAAGAAGAAGGTTTTATGTTTCAGAAAAACTCTGGGGGTGGCGTCCAGATAACAGAGGAGATTTTTGTTATTTTTGCCCTTGTTTCTGATTCACAGTATTTTTTTCCCGACCACCTATGTCATAGGCATATCAATCATCCAACAGAGCAAACAATTTTTCCAGCCATATGACCCCAATCCGTGTTATGCCTTCGAAGTAGTGTTCACACAATGCTTTCGCAATTGATCGGTCTGACTTTATATGAGAAATAAATAAATGGTTGCTGACGTCAGGATTTGAACCATGAATCATTAGCGTGGCAATTGACGATGTTACCACTACACCATTGCCACCCCCAAACATACCTAAGATCTTAGAATCTTCCCTTAAAAACTGTGTTTTTTTTTTTGTTCATTTGCAACACGGAACCGAATATTCAGAGTTTAAAAAATTCGCCACCGGAGTTCTGCAAAGAAGTGTGCTTGCCGCTTGGTGCTAACTTGATCTTGATGTACACTCTTATTGAAGCACTGTTGTACCTACGTTTGCGGGCGATACGGTTACTCTGGCAACGGAAAGTTCAATCGAATCAACATCTGTAAAACACCAATGAGCTTGGGATAAAATCTGCGAGTGGATAAGAATTTGGCGCATTGTTCTTAACGAGATCAAATGACTTACAAGAATATAATCAACCTACCCGTTTTCATTTTTCGATACCTGGCACCAAATTTCCGGCCTCATTCTCGAATAAATATGACCCAATAACCCTACCAAACCCACCAAAAAGCACAAACAATAACTTTTTGAACATGCGCCTGCCTCTCTTTTTTTGAGTTTGCGAATTATCTCAGAAAAAACAGTCACTATTTTTATAAAAAGTTTTAACAATAATAATGGGTTGTCCTTTCATATAGCATTCCATATTGGCTTATTACAACTATTATATATAACTTCTGTCAAAAAACAGAACTGCCAAGGTGAAACAAAAAAAAAATGGATGGATGTTTAAATCCGGCGTTCAATTTGGGACACTCTTTACTATCCGATTATCTGCCCATATTGAAATGGACTAACATTCGAATTTAAATCGAATTCACTGGAGGTAACTGCGTAACTTGCTCCTATTCAGTCCATATCTAGTATAAAAAGTACAGAACCACAAATTCCAAAACTCTTCGTTCTTCATAATATTTTTCTAACAAATATGACATTTGAAAAATGAGTATACCTAGATGCACGAGAGAAACATTAAAAAAAAAATATATTTTAGTACGTAGTAACTTATTCGCATGGTGACTCTATTAATACGTCAGGTCAGGGTATTTATTAATCCTTGGTATCTGAGAGTCAAATTTAAAAAAAAAATTAAATTCTTAGGAATTTCCGTTGGGTGATTATCTACTGAAAGTTTCATAACTAAAAAAAAAAGGACTCTTTATAATTCGCCAGTACCCATTAACAAGAGGACAGTAATGAGACTGAACATGAAATAAAAATAATAATTTACATTTATTTATAATTCGTTGTTTGTCTACGCCGCCGGCCGTGTATTCCAATTTATTTCTTTTTTATAAATATATATTTGGTTACTCAAGTGTCATCAAGATGGCTGTGCTGTCAGGTTTTTACGAAAAAGTTATTTTTTTTGTTTTAAGAATATATAGGATACAAAAGAAACACGACTATTAAATTCTAAAAGTAATTTCTATTACTTCAAATCTTGGACGCACGTTGCATGCATCCATCATAAATCTTAAATGACTGTATGCAATACCAAAAACTAGTTCCATCTTAGAATGACAATCAAAAGTCATCAAATATAGAGAATTCTCTAGAGTTGTAAGACGATTCATTTAAAATTCATATTCATCATTCTTGATACATTGATAATTTCAAATGGGAACCACACCAACCAAAGTAATCCACTTTATAACTTCAAAATATCATACTCAACCATATTTATTCTTCCTAATTTTTGGAGAACTCAAATACTGAAAGCAAAATCCTTAAAAGTCCATCAAGGATTTACATACTCATATTTCATGTGCAGCAATATTTTCACCAAAGAGTGAGCGCTGTTACTTTTTTAATTTACTAAAGTAGTATCTAATGTCCCTAAAGAGGACTTAAGTCACAAATTCATTACAGCCTGGCTCATTTTAAAATGGATACCCCTACATAAGCCTGTCCATTTGTCAGTGTCAAAATGATTTTTACTTTTCTGAATTAATTTAAAAAAAAAAAGTATCGTGCGTTAACTTACCCCCAGAAACAGGAGAATTTCCAAAACACTAACATTTTTTCCCACTGAATATCCTTTCAATTAAAAACAAAATATGCTGAAAATAATTTTTTCTAAAAAAAAATTCCCTCAAAAATTGCTCAATTTCACTTATTTCCGCAAACTTTACATAAAATTTGAATTTCAAACAACGCGACGACAGTTACACGGAGGACACTCATCCCAGTATATATATATTTTTTGTAAACACGTACGCGCCTCACATATGGATGTGCGAAAGGACGAAAAGCCGAATGCTAAGCTCTTTCAGCGGCAACGGTCCCAAATGCAACTGATGGAGCACGTTGGATTTCCATACACAAAAGTATGCACTAAAATAATCCACGAGGATTTTCATCGTCTGGTTAAAGGATAAGAAAAGGAAAAAAAAATAAAAAAAAAACAACTAGAATCCTTTGACTTGCGCAGTTCACATTTGGAGTAAGAATGTAAACACACGGATTGAAAAGGCGAGGATTTCATTCATTCATTCGTAGCATGCGGTGTGAATGAAATCAAAGGATGGCTGGAGAATGAGGGTGTTGGACGAGTACTATTCTGGCTCGTAGATAGTTAAGGTAGCAACATGTCAACAACATCGACCGCGCATTCATGTAGGTTATGATCGAGTGCAAATTTAGTGGCAATGTAAAAGGATAGAAATGGTGAAAAGCAAGTGAAGGGAAAATTGGGTTCTTCTTCGTCATTGTTTGCTGATTGGAAAAGAAAGCAACTGAAAGACGGAGACGTCTTTGTGTGGATTTTTATTCTTAGAACTCTTTGAAGAGACACTACAAGGATACAATAGGTGTGCGAGTTAATTAATTTGTATAGAGGTATGTAATTTGTAGGCGTGTTATTGACTTTTTGTCGTTCTTTTTAAGTACTTCCTTTCTCCTAGGATTCACTTGTACATCCTTATGAATTTTGATTATGTCCTGTCAATTGCAGTGCGGATTACAGATGGTGGACTTAAGTTGGCTTGGAAATAAGGAGAGTTGATTTAAGTCTGCACTTTTTTTCAAGTAGAAGGCTATGATAGGGTGAGATGAATCGATATGTACGTACTGTACATATGTACATAGGTAGTACAGTTTGGATTAGTAACTAAACATGTTTGGTTGTATTTAGTAAGATTTCCTACATCCGATTTACTATGAATGTTCTTAAATTCAGTCATCTATAGAACAGAGAGAAGCGAATAGAAAGTGAAACGCTTCAAAGCTCTTTTTAAATAATTCATCTTTGTCTTTAACTCAAGGTGCGTAACGTACAATTGTTTCAAAAATCTATAAATCATTTTCAAAGCATCTATTATCAGACTGTAACAGCTATGCTGCAAAGCTGAAGCCTGAATCAAAAATATCAAGGCTAAGAGGAGTAGGTTCGTTCATCATCAAAATTGCGAGCTTATGATATCAGAAAAGTAGACTATGGTAGAGTTCCTGTATACTGTAAATTTATAGTTGAATTGTTCCCAAATATCTTTGCCTCTATCGAGAATTGCACTGTCATACCATAAAGGATGGAGGAAAGGGCAAGGCTTTTTTTTATATTTCTAATAAATGTCAGAGCGCTGCTTAAAATATTGCAATCATTGATAGACATATGTATACGTCAGAGATGTGATCGGTGATAACAAGCTTATCTAAATCCCAACGTGCTTATATGAGAGGCTGTTCATAGAGTGGCTGTTCATAGAGTAGTCTCCACGATAGAGATTGGATCAGGTAGATAGGTGCCCTCTGCAAATTGGCTTTCAGATGCGGCACTAAACTGTAGGTCCCTTCCATTCGTGGGAAAAATATGACGCACACAAAACGTTGTTGCGACAAGCTAGGCATAGGCCATCCATGGGCTATTGCTCCAAATATGTATGTACTAGCGGGTACCCGGCGAGCGTTGCTGCGCCCAGAAAATAGAAAAAAACTGTCAGGCAGGCGCCTGGGGCAACAACTGTCAAGTAGGCGCCTGGAGCAACAACTGTCAGGCAGGCGCCTGGGGCTTATTCTATTAGAGAACAGTTTTGTGCCGGCCAACAGTGGTCTAACCTTAAATATATATATCAACAATTTGATAGTACTAGAGTACTATAATACTAAAGTACTATAATACTAAAATAGTAGACCAATTTTGACCAAACTTCACAAGAACACTTTCGGTATAATACCGAAGATTGCCTGAAAATTAGACCTAAATCGGTTGTGTGGTTTCGGAGTTTATAGCACACAACCATAGGTACATATGTACATTTTTTTCCATGGAAAAAAGCACTTAGTTTTTCCCGAATTTTCCAATTTTCCGGGCAACTTTTCAAATTTTTCTTTCCGTAAAAACCTTATTCCGACTTATATGAACATTTGAAAAAAAAAATTAGCCAAATCGGTCCAAATCGGAAGACGAAGATGAAGAGATAGAGATATTCGTCAGCAATATCATCACTGAACCAGCATCAGTGGATAGGTTAGCCACAATTAGAAGAACATAACTGGAGGATTCAACTATGGCGAAAGTCATCGAATTTTGCGAAAGAGGGTAGCTCATAATTCGAAAGTGTCGTCGGAAATAAACCAGTACTACAACGATCGTAATAGCCGTGCAGTCAACGACTAGCTTTTGATGTACGGCAAGCGCCCTTGGCACACAATGGAAATGAATCTATGCACTTGCTTTGACATATATATCTTGTTCAAAGAGATTATTTTTCTAGATTCTTGGAAGTAGTAGGATTGGAAAACTAGACATCACGTTGTGTCATTGAAGACCTAAACCCCATTTTCGAAAGATTCCGCATCCTAAAGATTGTCAGGGCTGACAATGGTCCTCAATTTACCCAAATTAAACATTGGAATTTCGGCGGTTTACTAATTCACGAGGTAAATCAAATCCAAAAGCAATGGATTTGTGGATTTATAGAACCGGTTGTTAAAGTGATGCAAAGATTGTTGATGAAAAATGAAGATGACCTGCAATTAGCATTAATGGAATGTTGTGTTACACCACTAGCAAATGGTTTCAGTTAAGCAGATTTGTTAATGGGCCGTAGAATCTGATCGAAAATACTAATACTAAAGGATCAACTGAATCCACAAACCATTAACAGAAACTAATTCTATAAGACCACAGAAAATCACAGGCAGCAATAAACGGACAACTATAATCGACGCAACGTTCTTCGCGAAAGAGATATTCAAGTTTTTGATGTGGTTTGGATTCGCGACATCAATCAATGGGGACGAATCCAAAGCAGAGCTGGGGCACATCGTTAATTGCTCATAGCAACTGACATTGGAGTCTACAGAAGGAATTCGTTTTACTTGAATAATGCTCATAGAACAGATATACCACACAGACCGCGAGGAGCTGTCGAAGGAGTTTTACAGCCAGAATGCAGTGCTGTAATTTCAAAGGCGGAAATGAGTAGGCATAATGAACACGTATTCGAAGACCAACCCACAACCACTTGGATCAACAAGGGTCCATTGTGCGCATTTAATTTTGAGCGCTGGGAATCTGCAAAACGATATGATAGATAGAGATATGAAAACAAACACCGTCACTGTGGCCTGGATACCAGGACACGAAGGCTTCCAGGGCAGTGAATGGGCGGGCTGCTTAGCGAAAAAAGGCGCCAGCCACCCTGTCGGCCCTGAATCCTTTTTTAGACAAGCAAAAAGGTTCATTAACCTCAACCATTGTAAGGCTAAGAAGCTACTTGAGCTAAGCAAAGCAAACTTAAGGACCTTAACAGGCTGTTTGACTGGTCATTGCTCCACAAAATAGGAGTCGCAGATACAGACGTATGCCGGCTATGTGGAGATCAAAAACAACAGCAGAACATATTCTTTGTGAATGACCCATGGCCCCAAGAAAAAGACTTATCCACATTAAACAGGCTTTACTGAGCCCCTCAGATATTTGGAACATTGAGCCTGGACCCATATTGAGGTTTATCAAAAGCCTTAACCCAGTTCTCTCCTAAACACGGAGCTGGCCCAATAGATCTTTTATATATCAGTACGTACAAAGCCCTAGTATAGTATAGTAAAGGAATACGAAACAATGGACGTGCGCCGTGGCTACTGACTTCAGTAAAACATTTGACAAAATCATACCTCTCAAACCTTCAGGCGTTAATTTTCCGTCGTCGTTTATCTTGGGGACTAAATCATATTTAGAAGAACAGTGTCCTTTTTAGATCTCTTGTCTCAAACCCAATCACTGCTGCTTCAGGCGTACCTCAGGGAGCCATTTAGGACCTCTGATCTTCGATATCGAGTTTGTCATTACGCGACCTGACCTGGCGATCTACGTAGACGGTAAATTTGTTTGCACTACTGATTCTCACTCGCTTTAAGTTGTTGTTGTTGTCAACAAAACCTCTTAGTGCTCAATGTTACAAAATGTCAATCTATTACTTACTCTCGCAGATGTCCTCCCCTACAGCCAAAAACTTATTTTTTTAACAGTGAACCTGTTCCCATAGTTAGTTCAATTCGTAATCTCGGCATCATTTGGGACACTGAACTTAACGTTCTCACATCGATAACGTAATTAGTAGAGCAAACTCAACATTAAGCTTCATAAAACGTCGGTCGAGGGAATGTAAATCCTTTATTAGTCAGATCACTTCTTGAGTATGCCAACTAGGCCTGGTCACCCTACCATCAACTCCACATTCAGAGAGTTGAAGCTGCTCAGCGCAGATTAATCCTAAAATTGTTAGACTCACAAGCCTTAGAAATACGTCGCGATGTCGCTGATTACTTTTTGCACATCAATTATTAGCCGAAATTATCGACTGTCCTCACCTGTTACAGCTGATTTCTTTTAATACCAACCCTCGAGATCAACGTCCCTATTCCACCTTGCATACCACCGAACTGAATACGGCCAGAATGAACCTCTGCCCAGAATGCTACATAAGGCAAATATGTTCCCTAATGTCTTTGATATGTACAGTAGCAAATCTATCCTTAAAAACTCCCTACGGAACTTTCCTCCGCACTCCTAAATTTACATACTCGTATTTGTTAGTTTTAAGTTAAATGCTAAGCTAGCGTTAAGCTCTTAACTTTAATCATGCCTTATCTTAACCAACACTTTAGTTAGTTTTAAGTTAAGCTTTAAGTAGATGCTTGTATTAAGCTAATAATAAAATAAAATAAAATAAAAATGAATCTCAGGAGATCTTTTAGCTCTACGTGACATAGGTCCTCCAACTCATTGAAGAAGTAACTAGTGCAGGGCATTCAATTTCTTCCTCATCCATACAGCTCTTGCAAAAGTCGTTGTAAAGTACCGGGCACAGTGCCCCGTGATTATGCTTGAGATGACCTGCGTTCTGATACAACTAATCCTAACCAGAGAACGTGTTCTCCTTAAATCATTTTCCGGCCACAGCGTTCTGGCAGTGACGTACGTATCCAAATGGATCCACCTTCTATTGGCTTCGATTTATCAATGTTAGCATACCTAAGCGTAAGCTGTTTAAAATCGCATCAGCACTTACATTGTTGCAGGCTTCGTCTATATCGGGGATGGCCCACAGCGCGTAGAGCTGTATCTACAAATCTACCTTTCATATACGCTTATTGTGATCTAAGGAGATATTTACTGCCGATCACACCTTTGGCGTGTATGTCTATTAGTCTTTCCAAAGTTTTAAGTAGAAAAGGCGATAGACTAATTGGTTTGTCTTTTGGGTTCGTGTTGCTAACTTTCACTGCTTTGGGAATGAAAATGGCACGTACCTTCCTCCATTTATTTGTAACATAACTTAGGTTAAGACAGCCTGTGAAGATTTGCTTGAGCTACGGAATAATAGTTTCCACAAACTCTTGCAACATCACAGGACAAATGTTATCCATTCCTGTGGTCTTGAATGCAGCAAAAGCTTTTATTGGGCGTGCTATCTTGCAATCGTTGACTATCTCCAAGATTCCTCCAGAAGGTCTTCTTTAAGAACCTAATCTCCTTCTTGAGTACTCTCAAACTTTCTTTATAAGTGGACCACTCGCGGTTTCAACTTACACTTGATTTACGAATGAGCTCAGCCACTTTCGTCTGGCTCCGCTAAAAAGAGAGATATCATGGACTGTACAATCAAAGCCATCCATCGTCTTAGGCAGAGTGGTTGTTGGTATAAACCACGCTGGAGTTTTGATGACCTTTCCCATAACTTATATCATAACTCTGGTCTTATGGATATGGCATCTAACGCAATGACATCAGAGCTTCGGCTGTTGCTCGAATTTAAAATGATCAGAATCTGGTCTGGTCTGGCACAGCTGCCGGACGTCTGTTAGAAATCATCGGCATTCTTGTTGGCTCTTAGCAGAAATGATGGGAACAGTTTATTGGCGTCTTTGCAGGCATAGAAAAACTTGGTCATCATTACATACTTCGCATGTTCTACCCTTTGTGAGAGTTCCTATTAACTCTTGAAAACTGGTGTGAGAATATCGTACCCTTGCTTACAGAATGATGAGGAGTTTGGCAGCTACTTCTCTCTTATCTAAAAAAAAAAAATAAATAAATATTTGGCGCAATAGCTCTTCAAGTACCTGGACCTAGCTTCACGCAACCACCCATGTTGTGTGCGTTATATTTCTTCACACAAATGGAAGGGCCCTGCAGTTTTGTGCCGTATCCGAAGGGTGATTTGAGAAACTTTTTCGTGACAACAATATTCTCGGATGCTTGTCAGACGCTCGCGAGAGGTGGGACCGTGAAAAAAAATGTTGTTGTTTTCTGGGATTCGAACACGGAACCTCACGCGCAGTGATCCGACACATTAACCACTTGCGCCACGGGGCCCACTTATCTAATATTGAGCTAAAATCTTGAGATTCAAATCTCTATTGTCTGCTCACTTGCCCACACTTCCACTTTTCTTTCACCGGAGCATTCTTTTCAACTGCTGGGTGAGCAGGGTAGAAATTCCCTACAATGATGAATCACGATCTTCGCAAAATGATCAGCTTCCTTTGACGCATTTGGTTGACGTTGTAGATCTTTGATAGTAGAACATTAGGAGCTGTTTTTGATCCCTAGCCGTATTTGAAGAAGTAGACTATTCCTCCTCTCTTAGCACCTCACCAGGCATTAATTCATGAAAATGTTCAAGCCCTCAGGACTGGTCGCCTTCCCCATAGCTTTTCCGTCCTTAGCCGGTATAATTTAATTTTCTCTGACAACTAGAAAAATTCTCCAAAGGAATGCCAATACTTATCTTTTTGGAGCCGGTCACCTTGACAAAGAATGGAGCATTGTACTTGTTCCTTCTAGATGCCTCAATTTTTCAACATTAATCGAGCAAAACGCAAATCACAAGCCAGTAACCTTTCATTTTTATTACAACATTATCAACACTAATGATAAACAACAAGAACTTTAAATCTACGAACTACTCTCGTGATATTCTCCAAAATCAAACAAATTGCTGCCAGTCCCAGGCCACCACCTAATGCAAACCAAGCGAACTGAAAATGTTCCATCGTCAGTGGCGGTCCTTGCTCTACATTTGAAGGTAGAATCTTCAAAATGCCCGCCCTTAATCCGTTCAAAGACATGTCGTTCCACCATTTCAACAATAAACCCGCCTGGTTGATCCGCAGTATGAAACGATTCAATATAACTTCAAACGGCGAGTGCCTTGCCATTAGAAATCCAATGGGAATCGTTGACACGCATTCATCAACAACTCTATAAAGAGGCTGCTTTAGGTGCACCTGCTGCGTGAGTACGAACAAAGCCTTGTCATTGGTTGTGCAATAGGCTAAGGTTCGATTTGTCAGTAAAATTACATCATTGACCGGAGTAGAAACCAATTGACGATCAAAACCAGCCGGAAGTCCTTCATTTTGGAGGATTAGTGGTATTTCGAAGTCCCTTGTTAGTATACTAATGTTTTTCGCAACCAATTCTGCAAGTGTCTCTATTTGCGGGTTAAAAATAATTTTCGCCAAAAAGCTTGTCAGGTAAGCGAGGTATAAATTAGTCAACATGAATCCCAACATGAACACTAGGGCTCTGCGAAATGCCCGACGAAGTGCAAAAGGTCTGCAGTCCGTTATCGGTAAACACAGCATAAAACGGAATACTTCACAGCATGATCGTCCAAAATCGAACTTCATTCCACGGAGGTAGTCCTCGATGGCTACAAAAAATGAGATAACGACGATCGTTGCCAAGCAGTTAAGCCAAAGGTAGAACTGAAAAGGTCGGATGAAATACCAATAAGCTCTGATTTCACCTCTGAACGGTACCATGATACAACGCTGCACCATTTTCACGGGATAACTAGACCGAATATCCTCAAAGCCTGTGTAGGTATGCATGCTGATGTCTATGACTCCCTGTCGGATAAGCCGCACTATGGCGGGTATATCATACTCAGTTGAATTATTTATCCTCACGACTTGCATGGTGGCGTTGTGTCTCTTCAAAAATGCCAAGAATAGGTCTGCACAATAGCCGGTCACATGACTTCTACCGTACGAATCAACATACTCAAAAACTCTCGGTGGATCGTTCTGCAATGGAGTCCTTATAGCGTAGCCCATTAAATCGTCATACTTATTCGGAAAGAGAGGTTCCTCCAGACTTCTTTCAAAAATCCTCATCTTAGGGAATCTTGCAAAAGAAAATGTCTCATTTGTCGCGGTGAAGATCACAATCACATTGACGAATCCTTTTGCCCAGCACCATTCAAAATGTCCAGCGAGATATCGTAAATTTGTATACCTATCACCATGTACCAAGTAGATGCTCCTTGATGCCGCATGAATCCCATGAAAGGCAATGTTAATGCGATTCAACATAGACCTTTTCGAGAGATTAATACAGGCAACCATGAGGATGTTCCTATTGAAGCTCTCGCCAAAGTACAAATGCCCATAGGATTCAGTGTAAACCATCCGTGGAATATTTGCATTCACATCAGCTAAAACGAATTCCAAATCAAGGTCGCGCCCAAAGAGGGCAATCGTAGATATTTCCTTTCCTTTTGTAATTTTTTCGATGATGTCCTTAATTTGGAAAGAAGTTGAATTTGCCCGGAACAGGAGTAAGGTGAATAGGAAAAATTGGAATTGACGTGACGGCGAAAACATCTTAAAGGAAACTGAAACGTCTGAAATCCATATTGGTGAGTTAAAGTAGCCCGGCATGAGCAATCAGAATAATGGATTTACAATTCAAGTGTATTGGAATAAGGAAGCTATTTACATTTGCCAGTGAAGGAGGGACAAGGCGTCTATAGAAACTCTAAAGTGTGATTAAAATAATTTGATTTCTTTTACTTCCGCGTACACAATGCTGGTGGAAACAAGTTTTGTTTGCATAATTTGCAAAATTTTTGAAAAATTCGTCTAGTGCGAATTGGTTCGCACACAAAGGGGTTTCCTTAGAAACCTTGTATTTTTACAGATATTTTACTATTTGGGTGGATGATTCTGCTCGTCATTTTATCCTATGACTTCTGAATTTCGTCCAAAAGATGTCGCCAACTCATAAATACATCAAAATCAAAACGGTCTATCATATGCATACGAGTATATTTGAGGAAGAGAAAATTGCTGTCACTTCTGTTGCTTGTACTAAAACTACAGCAAAAATTAAGGTTAGTTGAAAAATAGGCCCGCCTACATCTGCAGGCGGACGGACCTGTAGTCAATACGCGAGAGCAGTAAGGTTTCCGTGTTATATGTATGGAATCACAGAAAATGAAATCCTTCTCTTCGACTGTAGAAACGACTTTACTGACTTAAACGATTTATACATTGTATTGTAATATCCCTAAGCGCTAATTTATGTTGTGAGTCTTGATCTTGATAGATGTGGCTTATTAGGACAGCTTTTTGTCCACACGTGGACTCGGATCACTACCTAGTTGTAGCCAAGGTATGGATGCGGATATCCAGAACGGAGCGAAATCAACGAAATAGTGTGAAGAAATTTGACGTCGGGCAGCTACAATCGCAAGAAACCGGAAGAGCATTTGCCGATCGAGTTTCTTCTAATCTTAATCTAAGTCCCATGCCGCCAGCAGCAAATGCGCAAGACCAGTGGCAGCGTTGCCAACAAGCCATCAGAGATGCCGCCTCTGATGTACTGGGTTTCTCTCGGCCACAACTACGAAACCCTGGTTTGATGAGGAATGCCGGCAAGCACATGCAGCAAAGCAAGAGGCGTACAAAACGGCGCTGCATAGAAGGGCTAGAGCTGACTAGAGGAACATCGACATCTCAGAAAGATGAAAAAGGAGCATGAGAAGCGCTCGATCGAAGAGATTGAGAGACTTTAGTGCAGGAATGATGTTCGAAAATTTTACCAAAAGATAAAAAGAACATGCCAGGGTTTCAAGGCCAGAACAGAAGCCTGCAGGAATGAAAATGGCAATGTAGTAGTAGAATCGCAGTCGGTGCCGAGGATATGGAAGGAACACTTCTGCATACTGTTAAGCGGTGATGATGACCAATATTCCGCTGTCAGGTAGAATGAGCCATTCAACAGTGACGATGACAGTCAAGATTCTCGTCAATCCGATCAGAATGAAGTGAGGATAGCGATATCTAAACTCAAATCCAACAAAGCTGCTGGAGCCGATGGCCTTGCCGCCGAACTTTTCAAGGCGATGAGTTGGTAAGGAGATGAGTTGGTAAGGATCATGCACCTGCTCATCTGTAAAATCTGGTTGGACGAAAGTATGCCCGATGAATGGAACCTCAGCCCGATCCTGAAGAAAGGAGACCCTCTGAACTGCGCCAACTACAGAGGTATAAGTCTACTCAACATAGCATATAAGATCCTGTCGGCCGTATTATGTGAACGCCTAAAACCGCTCGTTAACAACCTAGTAGGTCGTTATCAGTGCGGTTTCAGGGCCGGAAAGTCCACCATTGACCAAATATTCACACTGCGGCAGATCTTGGCATGGAGTGGCAATAGTGTAGTGGTAACGTCGTCAATTGCCACGCTAATGGCTCATGGTTCAAATCCTGGTGTCAGCAAACACTTATTTCTCATGAAATATATAAAGTCAGTCCGATCAATTACGAAAGCTTGTGTGAACACTACTGCGAAGGCATAACACTGGCAGTAGCTTGGTCATGTGGCTGGAAAAATTGCTCGCACTGTTGATGATGATTTCCCCTTGACATCGGTTATCGGGAAAAAAGTAATGCGAATCAGAAGCAAAGACAAAAAATAACAAAAATCTCGCCAGTTATATGGACGCCACCCCTGGAGAATCTCTGAAACATAAACAACTGAGCTTCAAGAACCACTAGACCAAAATCTTTCTCTCTCTCGCTCTATCTATCCTTTCCAACGCTCGCACTGTGTGTAAATATGTTAAAAGGTATTCATAACCTTTTGAGTGTGCGCAAATTATAAAAAAAATAGAGCCATGTCTAGTCTTGACATCCCTGCCAAGCTCGTCCGTTTGTGCAGAATGACGATGGAGAACTCTCGCTGCTTCATCAAGATCGGTAAGAACATCACCGAACCGTTCGATATCAGGAAAGGTCTCAGGCAAAGTGACACGCTATAATGTGATCTCTTTAACATAGTACTTGAGAGAATTGTATGAAACTCACAAGCCAACAACGGAGGTACAATCTTTTACAAGTCTGTACAACTACTCACTTATGCCGATGACATTGGCATAATCGGAAGAACTCAGCGGGCCATCAATGGGGCATTTGCGAGTATTGAGATCGAGGCAGCAAAGATGGGTTTAGCGGTCATTGAAAGCAAAACAAAATATATGCTGTCTACAAAAAAAGGACACCCGTCTTGGACAGAACGCCACAATAGACAGATATAATTTTGAGGTAGTAAAAGATTTTGTCTACCTAGGCTGTATGGAGAGCTCTGCAAATGACATCAGTAGGGAGATCACACGAAGAATTACTCTTGCCAATCGTTGTTTCTATGGGTTAAGAAGGCAATTGAGTAGCAAAGCCCTATCTCCAACTACTAAGGTAACTCTTTATAAGACACTAATCATCCCAGTCCTGCTGTATGGCACAGAGGCATGGGCTTTGACAAAACCGGATGAGGATGCCCCTTGGTTATTTCGATAGAAAAGTTTTTCGAGCGATCTTTGGTCCCGTCTGCATAGACGGTGAGTGGAGGAGAAGGTACAATGCCGAACTATACGGCCTATATAAGGACATTGACTTAGCCAGAAGAGTTCACATACAGCGACTAAGATGGCTGGGTCATTTAGAGCGGATGGAGCCCAACGTTCCCGCTAAAAAAGTTTTCGATTCCACCCCGGATGGACGACGCAGTAGAGGACGACCTCGCGGTAGGTGGCGCAAACAAGTGGAGGGGGACCTCAACCAACTTGGCGTGCGTAACTGGAGGCAGCCGGCTCGTAACCGGCTGGAGAGGTTTGTTGGTTGAGGCCCAGGTCCAACCCGGACTGTAGCGCCACCTAAGTAAGTAAGTTTTGTCCGCAAAATTCAATTCGACGGATGCCAACCAACAGCGAATAATGTGAATTGTCTCCCATTCTAGTTATTCCCTCAAAGTACTTGGTAGCAATCACTACTGTTTTATCGTCAGAAAAACTTGCTGTCTACTCTTGCTTTTGAACATCTAGCCAAAGAACATCATTCATGCATTGCGTTACATAAAGAGGCTCTAACACGGGTCCATGCGGTACTGCCGCTCCAATTTCGAATTCTTCTGCCCTCATCTGGCTTATAAATTGTTTTTTTTTTACATTACATAGAACTAACAGGCCTGTTCGCGTACTTTCTAAATAAATTCTCTCAGAGAGAGGTAAAATTACGAAAAAGCAAACGAACGCGTTAAACCACAAAAGTAGCCCACTTTTTAAACGTCAAACCTCAAACCTAATTGTACGCGAAAGAAAGAAAGAGAAGGAACAATCTAACAAAAAATCACGTATACAGCGATTTGACAGATTTGACAGTTTTCACAAACCAGCCCAAAGAAATTTCTTGCACTAATATTCGAAGCATGGGGTAATTTCTTACTCTTTTAAGAGCGCTCTCTTCTGTTTAAACTACGAAATTCTCAGTACTCGAACATGTTTTCGTAAAAATTCGCTGTTTTGAGAGGGTACGCGAACAGACCTATTCCAAAATGTTTTCTATTAAATTAGGACAGATGATAGGTGATTATCTGAAGCACATCAGCTTTTCAAGGATTTTTGTCAGTCTCAGTATATATTATATAATACTTCCAAGAAACATTTGCGCTTGCTACTCTGAGTCGTTGTCGTCAGGATCTTTCTTTTCCCTCTTTCTCCTTAACTACGTCGATTATAGAGGCATCAGTCTTCTCAACATTGCACGTAAGATCTTTTCTGTCATTTTATGTGAACGTTTGAAACCTTTCGTAAATAGTCTGATTGGTATTTTTCAGTGCAGTACTAGGCCAGGAACGTCTACAATCGATCAAATTTTCATAGCTGATTCTGCAGAAAACCGAAGAAGTCCGCATTGCTACCCACCGTCTCTTTATCAATTTTAAAGCCGCCTATGACAGCTTTTATAGAGAAGAGCTGTAGAGAGTCATGTGCAGTTTTGGCATTCCTGCCAAACTCGTCAATTTATGTAGGATGGATGATGGAGCATGCCGGCTGCTTCATCAGGGTCGGTAAGGACCTCACCGAGACCTTTGAAATCAAAGAGATTAAGACAATATGACGCACTGTTCCGCTAGCCCAATGCCGACGCTTTTTTGGCTTATGTTCGTAGAAACCCTTTTATGTATACCTCTTTTTTACGTTTGCACCAAATCCAGATTGTCGTTTTACGTGTGATAGTATGAAGGTTCCTTCAACACCGACTTTCAGTTCGCCGTTGACTTAACACAGTAGTTCCTGTGCAACCTCACATTGATTGATGTTGAGTTGGAGCAGTCTCATCATCGCATTCTCTTCTGCTCTTTCACTGACATTAGAGCCGCAATCGCATCCTGTACGATATGGCTTCTCACTGTCTGTTTATGGCAGTGTGTAGTCTTAGTTGCTAGCAGAATCCGGAAAAGCTCGATTTCGAGCTGCTCACGAGCGAGGCCTGAAAATGGGCTCTGGCTCGCAAACCAAAAATGATCCGAAAGCAGCTTGCGACCGAACTTTTTCGTACCCTGGTTATTATTCATCAATTAATGTTTTTGATTCTGCACTATGAGCTTGTAACACCTATGCACATACGTATTGCGCCACAGAGCCTCCTATTTTCATTGTGGTTGTTGGTTTTCCCTTACTAATGTGCATTTCTATTACTTCACAAAACTACAGACGGTAAAATCCGTCAACAAATTCACAAATACTCTGCAATAAAGCACCTTTTTATCTGCATATGCGATTTCCTTTGTAAGACATTCGAAACACATGCCCCAGTAGTACCCACTCGTAGTTCCATAGTCCCCCTAGAGAGAAAAACTGAAAACAATCTTTGAACTCTAAAGGTTAAATTTGTCGTGAAAGACACGAGCAAAGAAGAACGTCATCGTTTACAATATCCCCAGGCAGCTTCTTTGGCAAATTGTATAGTACAACTTTTGTCGCCTGAGAGTCTTTACTTCTACTTAACCCCTTAAGGCTACTAAGGGCTCTTCAATTGTCTGACACACATTCGACACTACACTGGAATCACTCCGATCATTTTTTTTTACATTATCGAATTGTTGACACATTTTATGACGGCAAAGGACATAGACTCATACACTTACGAGTCCATGGTGTGGACTAAGCCGAATCAACTATCACCAAAATCAATGCATTCAATTGGACATTAGAGCATCGACTCTTCAGCTTGAAAATAATGTGATGATGGTATTGGAAAACTTTTTCAGTAGCATGAATATCGGTCAACAAGTTTCACCAAAAAAAGAATCGAATGCACAACTTAATCTCTATCGAGTGGCCAGCAGAATAGCCTTATAGTACATATGAATACATGCCGACTCGACATCCCTTTTATGAGTTTCTGATGTGTTGTGTTGGATTAGATTTTATGCAAATCGATATTCGCCTTGCGGCGAAATAAATGTATTTCTTAAAAAAAGAAATCATTTCTGGTCCTAGGAGTAAAATTAAATTTATTCTTTTGACAGATTTTCTGCCAGTATTTTGTGTTGGGCATATTCACTAAGGACATTTGATTGAAGTCAAATTGTAGATGTAGATAAAGGTCAGTAAGCTGGACAAAATTAACCGAATTGGTCAATGGCAATAAGGAGACGTCATGGGACTTCCTTTTTAAATTTAAAGACCTTTCGAGAATTCCTTTTTATAGCACTATTTACAGAAGCTTGAGGGGTAGAGCTAAAAAATAAATTGTGATTTTGATTTGCAGAATTCGAAGGAAGTAGGCAATGCCAAGTGTTCAAGTATTATGTAAGCAGGCTTGTCCACACTATATTTCACGGTACGTCCGAAGATAGGCTTAAGGGTAAACTGATGAGCATTCGAGGCATGGCAAGTATTACGGTTAAAATGAAGAAGGGGAGGAATGATACTGGCTATTTCATTTGAACATTTTCGGTGAAAATATCAATAAAACAGAAATAGTTTAAGTTAGGTAGAATTACTTAGTCCAAAAATGTTCGGGTCCATTGTGCCCAATTATTTAACCCTGGAAACGCTGTTAAGATAGACCGCTGTTAGAACTACCCAGATAGTGATATGAATCTCAGGAGGTCCGCCAGCTCTACATTGCCTAAGGCCCCCAGCTCCGAGAAGAAGTACATAACTCCCAAGAGTCCTAATTCACCTTCTTCGTCCCTGCAACTTGTACTTTAGTCGTTATGCAACACACCGAGATAAAACAGAGATAGGCAGGAGACATTACGACGGTGTCTCTTATGAACTTTATCATGCGATTTTGTATCCTATCTAGCAAGTGCAATATGATGTACCTGATCAGATGTGAGCGTTATACTCTAACTCAAGGCGAATGTACGACTTATAAATTGAAGCCAGATCAGAAGGGGTGAAATATTTCTTACACCACTTTAGGAAACCTAAACATTTCCCTGCAGTCTTGATGATTTCGATTATATGGTCATTCTAACAGAGTTTGCTGTTGACGCATACCATATATCAAGCATGGAAAGTTTTCCGCTTTCAACAATGCAAGTGCCATTCACGTATAATGGCAGATGAATAGAGTTTCGCTTTAATGACAGAAGACAGCAATGAGTTTTGAAAGCATTAAGTTCCACTCTATTGGTTAGGCCCATTTAAATATACTGTCAAGGTCTGAATTTAATGTATTTAACATACGTTGCCGTTCACATCCATGACCGAAGAGCAGGGTCGTGAGTTTGGAAACGAATATGGAAAACTGAGGGTGCTGTCATCAGCGAAGGAATGGATTGGATTAGAAATTGCAGACAGAAGATCATTTATAAAAATGAGACAAAACAGAGCCTCGAGGAATTGCGGACTTGAAGCCGTCCAAGACAACTAGTATTGAACGGCCCCAAAAGCAATTTCTAATCCATTGAAGAAGAGACTCATCGATACCAAGCGCACGCATTTTCGATAAAAGAGCTGGATACCAGACACTGTCAAATGCCTTACAAATATCAAGCGCAACAATCTTACTTTCACTAGAGTGATGGAGAGATTGATTCCACTTCTCGGTGAGATACATATGCCATCAAATCACCAGTGGGCCCGTTGCTACGAAAACCATACTGCCAGTCATTAAGGAGTTTTCGTGAATCAAGTTATTTCATAAGCTGACGATTTATCAGCGTTTCCATGACCTTGGGAAGAAGGGACGAAAGTGCAATGGGTCGGTAGCTGGAGAGAGAAGAGGAATCGCCTTTTTTAGGTACGGGCTGGACAAATACTATTTTCCATCTTCTCGGGGAGAGACCTGAAGAGGATGATCGGTGAAAAGCTTACACAGTTCTTTTGCCAGCGAAGAAGAACACCTCTTCAGAACGACAGGAGGAATACCATCTGGACCAGCGGATTTGTGTATGTTAAAACCTTTAAGTACTCCTGCAACTGTACGAGTACAAAAGTGGACTTGTCCCATTGAAAATTTGATGCTCTCAAGTACAGGTGGAGACAAAGCACTATCTATCTCGCAGTGTGGAGTTTGCTGCAAAATGAGCAGCGAACAGATTAGCTTTGTCTAAGGAGCTGACAGTTGGTAAGTCATTGTAATTGAGGGTCGGTATAGATAATGGGGCCTAATTCTTAATGTTTTTTTTACAAACGACCAATAGTTTTACTACCCTTGGGACATTGTAGTATTTTTTGCCTCAACTCCACCCCTCATGCACCAAAGAAGAGGTTATGACTGATCTTCAAGCCAAATGCTTTAAAATTCTTGATGCCGTTAATATTATCAAAAAGGAGAAGCAACAAACGGAAATAGATAACAACGTCTTGGTAAGGCGTGGACTTCCGCTTTTTATGCTTACGTTTGATAAGTCTGATAATATCGACGATATCTACCGAATTAGAGCTATACTAAATATCGTGGTCAAAATCGAGCCCATGCGTAGAAGTTTAAGAATGATTCCGCTGTGCAAACGTTGCCAAGGATTCAACCATACGCAAATGTACTGCAAAAAAGAACAGCGATGTGTGAAATGCGTCGGAAATCACCTCTCTCAAGTTTTGTGGAGCAAATAAACAAACCTCTGCAACATGTGCTAATTGTAAGGGAAAGCAACCGGCAAATTATAGAGGCTGTGAAGTAGCTAAAGAGCTGCAAAAAACGGAGAGATGTGCTGCTTAAGCCCCTAAATGCAAAATCGAAACTGAAAACTAAGCCAAAGCGTAAGATCGCACAGGAGAAAATAGGCAAACTAAAACTACCGGGTCCAGAGCGCAAAAAGGTGAGGGAAAGAGTGTCAACAGAAAAGTCCTCGACCTCTGTTCTTAAAAGAAACGGCACTGAAAAGTTAACATTGAAAAAGCCACCGGGTAATGACCTTCGGACAGCAGGAGTGTAGACTTACGCTCAGGACGCGGCATCCGAAAAGCCACAAAACGTTGAAATTTCGACCGACCCTGTCTGTCATGTTTTGTCGGTTATTCTCCAGAAATTTGAACACCAAAGCAAAATAAATAAAATTGTTCTCGGTAGGCTGGTTAAGCTTGAACATAATTCACGGAAAACGCGTACTTCATCTAGATCTAGAATATGAATGAAAAACGAATGTTAAATATATGTACTTGGAATGCAAACCGACTTTTGCAAAAACTTGACGAATTGGAAATCTTCATGCGTGAAAAAGATATTGATATTTGCTTGATTTCTGAAACCCACGTAAAAAATAAAAGGCTATAATGATTTCGCCGCTTGTTCGGGAAAAGAGAGAGGCGGATCATCCTTGCTTATTAAAGACTGCATTGAACAATCCGAAGAACTAAAGACAGAGCTTGAAACTTTGCAAATGTGCACGATTCGAGCTAGAAATAGTCAGCGTACTCTTAAAATCGCATCTATTTACTATCCACCGCGTTCCGCGCTTGATAAAAGTGATTTTACTAACTTGTTTGAATCTTGTTTTATTATTGGCGACGATTTTAGTGCGAAACATACGTTCTAGGGCTCAAGATACATCTCGAAAAAAGGAAGAATGCTCTATGGGGCAGGTATGGACTACAGTCTTGATTTCCATTCGACGGGTAAACCGACATACTGGCCAACTGATACTTCGAAAATACCTGACCTGATAGATTTTTTAGTTGTGAAAGGAATATCTATCAACCATATAAAAGTTAAAGAGAGCTTTGATCTTTCGCCTGATCATTCCCCAATTATTTTGACATTGAACGAAAAACTAGTCTATAATCTAGAGCCAGTGAGATTAACTGGTAGAACAACTAACTGGGAAGGTTTTAGGAACGAAATTGAAGACAATGTTGAACTGAGCGTTCCACTTACGACACCCTATGAACTTGAGGTTGAAGTTGATCGGTTCGTTGAGATCGTACAGCTCGCCTCTTGGAATAATACTCCTATCTCAAGGAAAACGCCGGACAAATACGGCTTACGATATCCTCCGGAAATAAAGGAATTGGTCAAGGAAAAACGAAAAGCGCGTAAAAAATGGCAACAGAGTCGTGCTCCGCAGCATAAAGCACACTTGAATCGTCTGTGCAATTTGTTGAAGAAGATTATTAAGGATTTTAAGAATCGTGCAATAGGCTCTTACCTTGAAAGTTTAACTGCGAAAAAAGATTCCAATTATTCACTTTGGAAAGTTGTAAAAGGCACCAAAAGGCCCAAAGTCCCCGCGCCGCCAATCAAATTAAATCAAAATGAATGGGCGAGGGAAGATAAAGAAAAAGCGGACGTCTTTGCGGCCCACCTGGAAGAAACATTTAAACCGTACGATGGTCAAGTGGTTTACGATAACCGCAATAGGCTGGATTTACCATCTGACGACTTCACGCTCACAAGTGCAACGCTAAGGGAACTCAAACATAAAATCGAAAATCTAAAACCTAAGAAATCTGCAGGTTATGATTAGATTACCGGAGAAATTCTCAAAGTTTTACCTAGAAAAGCATTGATTAAGCTTCTCCATATTGTAAATGCTGCACTTAGATTAAAACACGTGCCGAGCCAATGGAAAGTTGCGGAAGTCATAATGGTTTTAAAACCAGGAAAACCGCCAAATGAGGTAAAATCGTATAGACCAATTTCGCTTCTTCCAATCATATCGAAAATGTTCTAGAGGATATTACTAAGGCGTCTCCAACTGGTTATAGAAGAAAACAATCTTATCCCTGACCACCAGTTTGGGTTCAGAAATAAGCATTCGACGATTGACCAGGTACATAGAATTACTGGCGTAATCGAGAAAGCATTTGAAGAAAAAAAGATTTGCTCAAGCGTATTTCTTGACGTCTCACAAGCCTTTGATAAGGTGTGGCATGATGGCTTGAAATTCAAACTATGACAAGTTCTCCCTGTATGCTTATGCGATATTCTAGAATCATATCTCGGGAATAGACTCTTTCGTGTTAGACATGGGGTCGAATACTCCGAGCTCAAAGAAATTTCGGCCGGCGTACCGCAAGAAAGGGTTCGTGGGCCGCTTCTCTATTTGCTATATACTGGTGATAATATACCGAACGAAGATGGCACTATCCTTGCTACGTTTGCCGATGACACCGCTATCCTAGCAGTAGGCAAAACAATCGAAGAAACGACTGCAAAACTGCAAAACGCAAATAATGTAAATGAATGGACGAGGGACTGGCGGATCGCCTTCAACAAATCTTAATCTGTTCACGTGAATTTCACTTACAAGAAAACTAATAACTTGCCAATTCTCCTAAACTCGGCCCGAATACCTTTTGCAAACGAGGCCAAATACCTGGGAATGACACTCGACGCAAGACTGAAATGGAATTCGCACGTGAAAATGAAACGTAAAGAACTCGAAATCAAATATAGCGAAATGTACTGGTTACTCGGAAAACATTCCCAGCTCAGTACTGAGAACAAACTGCTTTTATACAAGCAAGTGCTAAAGCCGGTGTGGACCTGCGGTATACAACTTTGGGGTTGTATTAAGAAAACAAATGCAAATATTTTTCAAGCTTTTCAAAATAAAGTGCTGAGAGAAATTGTCCAAGCACCGTGCTATAGTAGAAACGACGGGAGGCCTGCGGATATTTTCTGAAGTCAAATAGGCGGATCAGTAAATGCGGTGAAGTGTGAGGGTTTTGATTCCTTATTTTCGGATCATAACCTCGCCGAAATAGGAAGAAGAAGAAGAAGGTCGAATACATATTTGTGAAATGTTTACATAAACGTTAAACATTTTTCTACTATCATTGGCAGCATGTTAATTGGTCTAAGCCTTTTATTGTTTCCTTCTAAATTACATATAGGCACCACTACCAATTCGTTTGAATTACTTAGGGATTCACCAAGTCTAAACGATTGTTTTGTTATCCGGACAATAATTGGGCCCACAATATAGGAGCAGTCTATAAACACGTTTATGTTGATATGAAATGCATTTTTTTATTCATGTAGACAGCTGATTACATTTAATTTCAGTAAATTAAAAATCTTGACTCACGTTCTATTAAAGTACTGGTATAGATAACTAACCAACTAGTTAATATGGAATTACTTATAGCATTTACAATTTCTGTAAATTCGGAATTGAACTTGTTGGCTATAGTTAAGTTGCCAATCTCTACAGATCCACCAAATTGTACTTCAGTAATTTGCTGTTTCTTTTCTTTCAAAACCAAACACTTAAGCATTCTCCACATTGACTTTTGGCTGTACCACATTGACGACTGTATTGTGTAACATACTCGTACATAGTTTTTTTTCCTGCTAAGCTGCAATTCGTTTTTGTACTTATTGGGTATTAATCTATAAATATTCCAATTCATTGAGATTATTTAATAGACTTGCTCTTTCAAAACATTGTACTTTTGTTTGTTTGAGTATATGTAGCTCTGCTGTAAACCATTTACTGTTACACTGATACAATTTTTATTTAGTGCCAAATTTTGTACACAAAAAAATAAACTTTCTTGTGAGGCCTTTGAAAGTTGATTAAAATCAAAGATATTGTTTATAGGAAATTAAAGCTCTGAACCGATTGGTGATGTATTAAAATACATAAAGAAATATTTGATTTTCCGATTTTTATTACGATTAATTCGTGGTCACTAATTTTAATTTTAAGGTCCGGAACTCTGCCTGCCCAAACCTTCTTCCAATGGGACATATCACGAAATAAAGCAACGCCCAGAAGTTTTGGTTATTCTTATAAGTTTAGAAATTATTTGCTGGCAGTTATTGCTTATAAGTATCATTAATACCCTACAAACACTGAATTCAAATTTGTTCATATAATAATTCTTTAATTCAGTTTCCGATTTTGGTTTCGTACGAAATATGGTATGTCACAATGGTGATAGTGACAAATTTCTTTTGTTTGTGTGGATTGTCCAACCTTAGCTTAGCTATAATAATAAATTTTTAGAATAAGCAAGAAATAGAAAACAAAATTTCCACAAAACCGTGTTTTTATTGAAAGATAAGGTAACCAATAACAAATTGAGTACATTCAAAGGCAAAAATTGATATTAATCACATGGAAGCGTGACTTACTTTTAGACATAGGTTAGTACTAATATTTGAAGATATTGCCTAATACTAATATATTCGTTATTTAATATTATAATATTGTAATATTCTTGCTGGGGTTCGTTTAAATAAAACTGTCTTTTTGTGTATATCAACTGTTTATTTATTGTCAACTACTAACTTTTTTTTTTTGGGTTGGTGAAAAATCTTCCATAGACACTATGAGAATAGCAAGCGCGTGCTCATAGAAGTGTCAGATTCTTACTGACTAAAAAAACACCACCCTTCGATATAAATTTGTTAGATATCGCAACTAAGTATAAACTTATCAAGCAATTTTTCTATCACGAAATAAAAACGTTTGGCAGGTTACTTTCCACTGAAAGATCCTGCATGCTCCGCAATCTAGACGCGGTTTATCATTATCTCGCCAAGTCGGCGCAATAAATTGCTCTCATCCAATATTTGTAGGACTGTATTGTTTTTATGTCCGATTAGTCGGTTTCTATGCTTTCTCGCGAAGCTCTAGTTTCAGCTTCGATTGTCGGAATTCCGAGATCCCTGTGGATATCGTCGTTTCTACTATAGCATTCTCTTAGCACTTTATTTTGATAAGCTTGAAAAATATTTGCATTTGTTTTCTTAATACAACCCCAAAGTCGTATACCGCAGGGTATACCGCAGGTCCACACCGGCTTTAGCACTTGCTTGTATAAAAGCAGTTTGTTCTCAGTACTGAGCTGGGAATGTTTTCCGAGTAACCAGTACATTTCGCTATATTTGATTTCGAGTTCTTTACGTTTCATTTTCACGTGCGAATTCCATTTCAGTCTTGCGTCGAGTGTCATTTCCAGGTATTTGGCCTCGTTTGCAAAAGGTATTCGGGCCGAGTTTAGGAAAATTGGCAAGTTATTAGTTTTCTTGTAAGTGAAATTCACGTGAACAGGTTTAGATTCGTTGACGGCAATCCGCCAGTCCCTCGTCCATTCATTTACTTTATTTAGGGCGTTTTGCAGTTTTGCAGTCGTTTCTTCGATTGTTTTACCTACTGCTAGGATAGCAGTGTCATCGGCAAACGTAGCAAGGATAGTGCCATCTTCTTTCGGTATATCACGAGTATATAACAGATAGAGAAGCGGCCCAAGAACGCTTCCTTGTGGTATGCCGGCCGAAATTTCTTTGAGCTGCGAGTATTTGATTCCATGTCTAACACGGAAGGGTCTATTCCCCAGATATGATTCTAGAATATCGTATAAGCATACAGGGAGAACTTGTCGTAGTTTGGATTTCAAGCCATCATGCCACACCTTATCAAAGGCCTGCGAGACGTCAAGAAATACGCTTGAGCAAATCTTATTTTTCTTCAAGTACTTTCTCGATTACGTCAGTAATGCTATGCACCTGGTCAATCGTCGAATGCTTACTTCTATGTATAATATGTCGCTTGTTTTCACCACTGGTCGAATATCTCTTGTAATCGCTGTATTCACTTAAAAACAACTGTATCGACGATGGCTGTTGTATGGGTATTTATATAAAATACAAGTCCTTCTAGAATATGCTACATGTCGCTCGGGATGAATTGATGATCCTGGAATAATTGGGATATTGTGTTTGTGGAACGTAAGCACATCAGGCGGGAATATTTACTGCTAGCAGGTTTTGGCAATAGATGTCGTTACACGCAGTACCTGTCGATGTACTTGATACTACAATATATTAGTTTATGTTATCTACAAACTTTAGTTTGTGTCGCTGTTGCAACGGTGAGCAATATGTATGCGTGTAGGTATAAACTAGGAGTAGATAATGTCATAATCACAATAACCATTATACATTTTAACAAAGTACGTATAATTACTAGTTTCGAACACTACTTATAAAGCACTAGAATATATAATCTATGGTATTCTTATTAGCGATACGTAATATGTACAAATATTATTAATGATAGTAATATATTTATGAATACTAATATATTCGTTTCACCCCTACTTTCTATTCGGTCAAAATATAATTCTACCAATAGAAATTTTGCTTCAATTCAATGTAATAGATTTCGTCAAAATTGCAAGTAAAAAAGTGTTTTACTGCGAGACATTTTATGTGGAACATTCTGTTTTCTCAAACAGTGTCTCTTATTTGCCGCCTTTACTGTCGATCAGAGCAGTGAACTCACCTCGTCGCTGAGAAAAAATAAATTAAAAATCCACAGTTCAGTGCCCGTCCGACTGTCAAATGCAAAACAGTCAGTCAGCTGTCAATCTCTTTTGTTGTCTTTTTACTTGAACAGTTCGAAGTTATCCCAATCGGCAAGTAAGGTAAAGAAAACTCAAGAACCCCCAAATACCCCGGCATTAGATTAGACCCTCGTCCATCCCCTGATAAGCCAATAACCAGTGTAACTCTAATTACACCCACAATGTGTATTATCTCCCCACAAATCCCCCAATAAAATTAAATTTCCCAACCCATCCGCTTCACCTTCGCCCGACTATAATGATATGTGCCAACAGAGAATATTGCTTACGGATTATAAGGTGTTAAAAGCATCATAAAATATTTATCAGAAAATTCCACCACCCATCTGCGCCTCACCGAGTTGTCCAATTGTCGCGCAATCAACTGCGGACTGTTCTGCCAAGAAACTGTTGCTATTTTTAAAAAAAAAAATTGTTTTTTCTTTTTTCTTCAAAACAATCGTCTAGTTGTAGGTAGTTCCTTGAAAGTTATATAACTTCAGAGAAACCGAGAGCATCATCTGTCCATGGTCAACATCATCAGCAGAAACGAGGGAACTATGCCCAGCTGAGGACGAGTCGCTGATTTGGAAAAATTCTTTTGGTTTTCTTTTTATTTTCGCTTGAGTTTCCCTTGTGGTAAGACTTGTGCGGTATTTGGTAAACCAACTGTGTAACGCATTTGTGATCGTTTTCAGACAATGCCGCGTCAACTGGAGGCGATAGCTACAGTGGCTACAAAGCCGGATCCTCCGCTGGTCACGTATCGCTTTGTGGATTCCATTGCTTGTACGTACATTGTTTCAGTTGTAGCTGCCTCCATAGCAGAGGTAGTCACCTATCCTCTGGATTTGACTAAGACTCGCCTACAAATTCAGGGAGAAGCAGCCACAACACGGTCAGGAAAGGTAAATGCAAGACAGTACTTTTTTTTCTTGAGTTTCTCTTAGCGAGTCTTGAATGGCAATCCACGCTAATTAGTTAAAACAATTTTCCAACAGCTGCAGTATCGTGGTATGATGGCTACCGCCCTTGGAATAGCTCGCGAAGAGGGCGCCTTGAAGCTATGGCAGGGCATTACACCGGCTCTCTACAGACATGTTGTCTACAGGTTGGTTGGTGGCACTGTCAAAGTCACTTAAAACTACGAGTCGCTTACAAGGACCACTTCATCGTCGCTTTCAACAGTCGACTGCAACGTCAACCAGTACAACCGCTCCATAGACACCTTACAATACCACTTCTCCTTACCTTGGTTGGTTGAATTATCCAACAACCATTTACAACGTCGCGCAGTGTGGCAACTCCATAGACTAAGGTGCTGACGGTTGAATTGGTCAGCAGTTGTTACATCTCCATAAACACCCTACAATGGCTACATGGTTGAGTTAGTCAACAAATAGATAGAAATATGAAAGCAGCTGCACTAAAGGGAAGTCAATTCTACCCTGACCCACGCATGAGGAGGGATAGTGGTATAGGGTTCCCAATATATTTTCATTTTCGGATACTTTGCCTTTAGTTTAATACTATTTAGGTGCAGTTCCTAGCGATATACATATCTGAATCCTCGTTTTTTTTTTTTTTATTGCTGTGGTTCCTCTTCGACCGATGTTCTCCATAATTTTCTAGCGCGAATCACTTTTGTTCCCGCTTGAGTAAGCGGATTCCATTGTACAGCCTGACGACTGGTCGTCCTTTCAAATGATGTGATCAATTCTTTGCAATTTTCGTTTTATATAATTTCGCATCTATACGTTCGGTTCGCCAGAATATTTGCGATATGTTTCTGAGGCAACGATTTACAAAACTTACAGTTTTTTTGTGATCACCTTTCAAGAACTGCATCGAAAAAACAATTGTGATTTCAAATTTGAGCGGAATTGTCGCAGCATGGTTTTTAAACTGATGTCACTGCTTCCTCAAATCTTCGAAGCATACCAAAAGCGGTCTTAGCTCTCTCGACCTGCTGTCGACAAATGCTTACTTGTGATGTTGAGGGGCTATTCAGGCTGAGAATCTTAGTTTTTCCGGAGTTGATCGTTAATTTTCTTAAACCTGCTGTAGAACGTTCCTCTCTTTTCCATGGCCTCAATAAATAAATGATTTGACGTTTGAAAGGATCGAAGGTCGTGGACTTTGTCACAATACAGCCTCATGATTGTACACTACCTGCTTTTTACGTTACCAACTGACGCAAAAGAAAAGGTTTCACAGTGGGAAAGGTGAAATATTTTTCATTTATTCAGCTTAAGGTCTAGCCACCTTAATCACTTTTAAATATACACCAACTTGTTGAAATTCCTGGCAATGGTGGTATGGCTTACACCATATCTTTCCCCAATTACAACATAATGGTAAGCAATGACTCTCTATCAAAAAGGAGACTGGATCCTGTTTCACATGGTAGATACAAAAATAGTTTTAAATTTGTTATTTTTCGCACAACCTTTGACAACCTCCGTTTATAACGAGCGCATTTAGTGGGTCTTTTAATCGTCGTTATAAGTGACTTTGCCTTTGCTTCCAATTACTTCCTTTTCCTTTTTAACTCCTATTTATTACTTAGTGGCGTTCGAATATGCACTTATGACTACCTGCGCAAGGAAATGGCTAAAGGTTATGCCTCGCAGGAGATAGTGCCCATTTGGAAGTCAGCGCTTTGTGGCATATTTGCTGGTTGCCTAGCGCAGTGGCTGGCTTCTCCAGCCGATCTAGTCAAAGTACAAATTCAAATGGAAGGCAAACGACGCTTAATGGGTGAGAAACCACGTGTTAAGGGCGCCGCAGATGCCTTTATGCAGATACTGAGACGTGGTGGTGTCAGCGGTCTGTGGAAAGGCAGTATACCCAATATTCAACGGGCTGCGTTAGTTAATTTAGGTGAGAATCGCACGAAATTATACGCAGGCGACGAAGATGTGTGGATGGTATTACGCATATAAATTGATCAAAGAAGGAAGCATCTACGGATAGCTTAGTTGCTCTTAGTTGAATGTTTTCTTCTTTGTTCCAACAATGTTTCATTCTTTACATCCCCATGGCGAACATTTGAATGCTTTTAATGATTTCAGGTGATCTCACAACTTACGATACAATAAAACAATCGCTTATGAAAAAGCTAAATATGCCAGATGGTAGAGCGGTACATATTATGTCGTCCTTTGCTGCTGGATTAGTAGCGGCAATAATGGGAACTCCAGCCGATGTGATAAAGACAAGGATTATGAATCAACCCACTGATGAGAAGGGAAGGTAAGCAAAAGTAACAAGCACCTGACATTTCAAGGTTGCAGATGAACTGATTGTATTCGTAATACGTTTGTGTCATATGGACGTAATCGTATCATAAATTATTATTTTCTGAATAAGACTGATAAGAACGATAGGTCGTGCCGCAAGGCAGAATAACATAAGAACAGAGGTGATAAGAAATTCTTTTCCTATTTTAGCCAAAAAAGAAAAAAAGTAAATAGACGCACGATTCTTATTAACGCTGATAGAGGAATACTGTAGTATAAGTGTTGTGCTGACATTATCCATAATTAGCTTTGGTGAATGATCTGCTTTAGGAAATATTCTCTATTTCTTGAACAACTGCCAGACATTATCACGCCTTGTTGCACACTTTCGAGGTTAGATGATGACCTTGTTCTTTGGCAATCTCACAGCATAGGAATTTGGTTCGCTGTACGATGTTCATACTTAAATGGTATTTTTCCTCTAGAAAGTCTGATCACTTTCGACGGAACATATATGTATATACGTCACAGTGTTCCGTCTGGGTTTTTGATTTCAGCTAATCCTCAACAGTTCTTTGTTAATTGTACCGATACCGATTACAACATCGATTGAACGGAATTTTTTCGCTCTCCCCTCGAAAGGAGCTTTGTATGCCTATTTTAAGGTAAATAAAATGTTCTCCAAGCACTATAGCAACACTTGAAGATATCCATAACTCAGTTTTCAGCCACCATTGTAAGATGTAACTATCTTTCCATCTGATTTTGAACTTCAATTCGCTTCACGAATCTAGAGGTCGGCACTTAAAAATTCCTCTCACTAAGGATTGGGCCCCAATCGAGCCCTAACACTATGCAACTAGCTACAAATTTGGTTTAAATAATTAATCTTCTATCCACCGCTGTATATAGTCAGTCAGTGTCAATCTTATCTTGTAGCTTACAAATTCAGAAGTTCAAATTTTATTTTTATCTTTCAACGTAATCTCCTTTAAGCTCTTCTTCCATCTGTTTTTCAAAGCCATAAGACCGTTTTAAAAAATGTTTCTTCAATGTCTTTAAAAATAGGCAGCATCGACCTCTTCATTCTTCGAAAATCTCTGTTCTCCCAAATCTTCTTCTTCTTCTTCCTTTTATCAGCGAGGTTATGATCCAAAAATAAGGAATCATAACCCACCAAATGTTTTTTTTTTTTAGTTTGGGAAACAGATGAAAGTCACACAAACCCAGATCAGTATGTGGCAGTATTTCAAACACAAAGCTATGGATTTTAGCCATGGTTGAATGGGACGTGTGTGGGCTCAACATTCCTGAGCACTTTTCCTTTATTTGTTTTCGCAGCCCAACTTGACAAAGTGTCCTTTGAGTCCCAAAAAAACCGATGCCATTGCCTTATCCGCCAATAATTTAACTTAAACTTTCTTCGAGGCTGGTGATTAAGATCTTCTCCACTCTTTTGAACACTGTTTGGTCTCAGTGGTATAGTGGTTTCACCTGCCATCACAAATATGGCCAAAATGCTCGGGAGACATCCAGGGTTATCGCGAATAAATGTTCCCTCGGAATTTTTCCCCCGAACAAAAATTAAGTATCCTCAAAAGTACTAACTAAAACAAACACTACATACTTCGCCTTAATTCACTGTTCCAGTCGGTTTAACTAAATAATACAGACAACAGGTTACTCTGAGTGGAAAGTGACTTCATTTTGATCGTGTTTAGCGTCAGTAAAACTTATTTAGCAATTTCGTGTCTCCAACTGACACACATTTTGGTGTTATGATGTAAAATAGTGTTTTGTTTTAACTTCAATATCTCTTAAAGCGCAATAACTGAAATGATTGGACCTTAGGCTCCCATTCGACTTAAAGATTTACTTACTTACTTACTCAATTCTGAACCATTCTACGTTTCAGTGTAGGGTTATAGGGCTGAGCTCATTGATACATTCCTTTTCAGATATTTTTACAAGTTTTTCTCTTCCGTGCAATTCGCTTTACATCCGCCCACGGAATCCCCCTGTCCTTGACCGCGTTTCCTCTCCTCCTTCGATCAGTCTTTCTCGGTCTACCTCGTCTCTGTTTTCAATATTACCGCGATTCGTAAACTTGTTTTACCATCCGTTCTTAATCCATGCTTGTTATGGGTCCAAGCCACCTCATCTATTTTTATTTAATATTCTATTCGATCGGTATTACTCTCTGGTCTCTTCTGAACACTTTGTTTCTGATTCTGTCCCTTTTGTCTTGCCTTTTATTTTCTTCAAGAACATCATGTCCACGTTAAAGATTTTTCTCCTCTAAATCCAATGCTTCAATTTGCTCCTGAACACAAAACTGACAATATTCAGACTTTCAGTTATTTAATTAAATCCAAGTGTTGTTCTATTATCGTTCATTTACATAAATTATTTATTTCTTTAAAGCTTGATATTTTGTTGGTGGCAGTCCCTTCATTATTTGCTTTCTTTTTACGTCTTAGTGCTCTCATATTCAAATAGATTGACCTCAAGCCATTTGCAATATGTATTTTCCAGAGGTCTCCTCTACAAAGGACCTGTGGACTGCTTTAAGCAAACAGTTAAAAAGGAAGGCTTTGGTGCGCTCTACAAAGGACTATTACCATGTTGGATGCGAATGGCGCCATGGTCATTATCGTTTTGGTTATCGTTCGAGCAAATGCGCAAAGTAATCGGAGCATCTATGTACTAAGTAGTTTCTCCCGAAAATAGCCACCACGACCAACCTAAAAATACAACACATCCTCGTTTAATAAGCATAAGCAATGATTGTACAAATATACAAAGTTTATTTTTTTATTGTAATTATCGGTTTAGATGTACAATATATTTTGGACTAGTTATAACCTGATGGAGGTGTATATAGGTATTTAGAAGTTGGTTAGCAAGGCTCTAGGTACAACAGCTAGTGAGAAGATGTAAGTCTTTACGTGTAAGTGGTGTACATCATTGTAAAATGTAGGCAACTATTCTTTTTTGTGCTTTTTGTCCTCACAATCGTTTTTTTTTTTTTTCATCCAAACCATTTAAATGTTATTTGTTGCTAGTTTGCATGTGTATGTAATGTGTGTCTATTCCTGCCCCCTTTTTAAGCCACAAATATATGTAACGCACATTTTTGTTATTGGCATACTTGTATAAGGATCAAAACATGTTGATTTTGGGACAATTAAGTTGTTGGTGTATTTTCTGAAACTTTCGACCTTTCTCAAGCATTGCTACTATAGAAGCGTTAAAGCGACAAAAGTCGACATTATTTTATGTAAAAGCGCGGCTGCTTAATTATCTTGTTCAAGCACTGTACAATCATGTGGATACCATATCTTAATTTTCTAGGTTTAATATTGTGCTCTAGTGTAATAGTAAGTGTGTTGAACTGTTGAGCGAAAGACTAAAGATTCAAGACCCAACAAATTGCAGAAAGGATTTTCTTGCAACAATGTTCGCAGATTGAACTTGTGCAATAGGTTCATTAACCATTAGCTCTCATAATAAGTCGTTTCATTAACACACCTAATGGTGCTAATGAGCACATCTACAAAGAAAATCAAGTATGTGCTGATATCACCATAATAATTTGATTAAATGTAGCACTCTACAAACATTTTTTTTTAATTTTCAACTGAGAGTTGATTTGTAAAGAAACATATTTTCGAAGCCGGGCTACGGGGAATATAAGCACAGAGTGCTCCAGGCGAATTTCTTGCAAAACTAACTGCGCGCGCACTGCACAATATTTACACGAACCATTTCGAGCCCTTTTCGACCCCAGTTTTTCAGGGAGTTACCAAAAAGAAGCAGTATTCTATTCATACGTCTAGGTGGAACAGTTTCCAAGATACGAGTGTCCAAAAATCACAATTTTGGGCATTGAATGAGTCAGTCACTAGAGACTAACCGATCATCATATATCTAGTGTACTCCCAATCGATCTAGAGCTTTAAAATTTGGAACACAGATAGTGTTTAAGGTGATAATTACAAGAAAAATAAAAAATCAATAAAATTCGAACATGGCAGATTCTGACACGATGCTTTGGAAAGTTATATTACGGAGTACAGGCGCCCTACGAAACGAAAGTCAGTCTGACATTTTACATGTTGTAACTAAATATCATTTGATTTTTATAAGTATCTGAAGAAAAAGTTATGAAATCTCATAATAATAATTAAATAAATAATAAATGGGGGGGTCTTTATTCAATTTAAAAGTACAATTTAAACAATGGCTTAGCCGTCTACCGTAGATTGACAATCTTTAGCTACACCTATACAAGGTTTTGAAAACAAAATCAAAAGTAGACATATTTCGCATTTTTATAACAGTTACCTAGATAATTAAATTAAAATTCCAAAGTTTTCATTTATAATTGAAGTTCTGTAATTAAGAGCTACATGGCAGTATGCTGCAAGGGCAATCCAATCGCTTCTATTCAATAAACTCCTAATTTCATCCAGTGTTAACAGATCCGTTCTGAAGTGCGCTCGTCTGGTTTCTTTTAGTATTGGACAAGTACCAATGAAATGTGCAATATCTTCTTTTTCACCTGTGTTACATATGCCACATCTAAAGGGTATGTCGTTGCGGTGTGGCATGTAACTTCTCTTTAGTAGCTCTCCTCTTGTTCTAAATATTATTGAAATTTGTGCTACACTGAAGTTCGAGTATATATAGTTCTACTCGTAAGTTAAGCTTTTGTAGATAAGTCGTGAACTTGAATTTGTTGCCATTGTAGTATATTCTCTTTTCATACCTTATTCGACGTCCGATAAAAATCTAAAGATAGAGGGTGTCCATTCTGGGAGATTTGATTCCGTTAAGTTCAATCTGATGTTATACATGTTAGCAGTATTTTCCCAATCTTTATAGAACTGTGCCAGAATCTTAGTCAGCCGTGTACCATCGCTTCCGCTTAGCACCTTTAAAATATACTCCATACTTGTCTTTAACGTGAATATAAAGAGTGGTGATATTCCACTTTCTACGTGTAACATATAGTTCGGCGTATTTAAAGGCAAACGCAAAAGTTTTTTCAAGAAGCTAAGAAGTTTTCGACGTCATCATATAATTTGCTTCCCCATACTTGGGCTCCATAACACATTACTGATCGCATTACGGCTTCGAAAACTTTCATTTTCGCTGTTACGCATACTTCGGGGGTTGAAAGCAAGTTTTTCCACGTGGCGTTGATTGCTCTCTTCGCATATGTGAGCTTACGTTCAAAGTGCCGTTTCAACGAAAGGTTGTGGATTATGGTAACACCTAGAATTTATACGGCCTAACAACTTCTAGGCCTTCCTCATCGTATTTCCATCTTTCATTTCTCGCAAAATGACCTGTGCCTTTGCGGAATACTCGTACCAGCACCTTGGACTTCTCAGACAATTGAATTTACAATATTCCTCTATCTTGTTGATCATGAATTGTACTGAGTTTAGCGATTCTGCAAGTACAACTATATTATCTGCACATAGCAATGTCGTAACTTTAAGTCCTTCTATCCTTATACCTGCTGGTAGCATTTTCGAAATATCGTTCAGGAAAAGGGAGAATGGCAGAGGGCTGATAAGACATCCCTGTTTGACTCCGATTTTGACCTCGACCCATTCCGACATGTCGTCGCCGTTCCATATCATCTGCTTATTATTATGGTACAGACCTTTCAAAATATTTATAAATTTAGAGGAGAGTCCAATGAAATCTCATCAAAACATACAAGTAAAAAAACAATCCAACTTCTTGTCAGGTCTGTGTGTTTTGTTATCTAATAGCTGAAATGTAGAAATTATGCCATGTTATGTTTTGATAAGGATAGGAAAATATTGAATGATAAGTTTACAGTCAAGGGTCTCAATATAAACTTACAGATTGCATCAGTATTGTATTATAGAATTGTAGAATGCATAGTTCACAGCTCTCAAATTACGTTGGAATAATACCTAATATTGTATTTAAATCAAAAACTCTATAATGCATACACCTTTTTTTTATCAACAAACAATTCTTATTTCCCTAAATTTCACGCAACTTTGTACTTTAACCTCATTTTCTGGTTCGCCATTCGTAATACGCATCGAATAATCACCTCAATTCTCACTCTGATCAACCTGCATTCAATTGTTCAATATTTTTACTTTTTAAATTCAACTCCCGTGTGGTGTGTATGTTGTATCATCTACGTTTTGTATCATGGGCCTAGTTACTCAGATCTTTATTCAAGAACGCTTGATATCATATTCTGGATTCACTTTTACCCAGTTTACTTGACGAATATAATTCAGATTCAATTCTAATTAAATGTCATGTAAAGGCGGATTGGATTTAAACGTGATTAACTTAATCCAATCACAAAATTTTCTGTGACTGAGTTAAAATTTAGCATGTAAACGTGGATTGAAAGAAGAAAGAGAAATGAAGGAAATTTGTCGTTGTGACGACAGACAGCAAAAAAAGGTTGTTTTACAATTTCGGAAGGTGTTTCCCATGCTAATTATAATACTTTATCATCTGCATGCATTGTTTCCATCTTTTGTTCAACATTTTATGGCCTTTTTGATTATTACTTTATCATTCGCATGCATTGTTTCCCTTTGTTGTTCGTCATGAAAATAAAATGGCGGATAAGGGTAAATAGTATTGCATACCTAAATTTCCGGACGGAGGAAGAAGTGTCAAACTTAATCCTCTCTTAAATCTATTCCAAATCAATTCCTCAATTTGGTCACAGCGAAAACTTAATCCTGTGTGTTGAAACTTAATCCTGTTTCAACTCAATTTTTCAATCCAGTCATGTAAACAGGGTATTTCATTCAGCACTATATTCATTTTTATAATATGTATAATACTTAAGAACAGTGTCTGCGTTCGTGAGATACTATATAAAGGGTAAGCATTCTTCCCCTAATTAAAAGCATGTAGGCATAAAAATACGAGCGCTGAAATAACATTTTGGTTGGTACAAAATATTCATTTCATAAAACTCATTCTAGCCACGTATGATGACGATAACTAATACTAATTCCAATACATTTATTCAGTAGGCAAATTTTATAAGTTTCTTGTTTGCAGAGGACTACTGTACAGAGGCGCTGTGGATTGCTTCGTAAAAACGGTCAAAATGGAAGGTATGCTTTCATTATACAAGGGATTCTTACCATGTTGGATACGAATGGCGCCTTGGTCTATATCATTTTGGTTATCATTTGAGCACATACGTAAAGTACTTGGAACAACTGCTTATTAGATTAATTTGATTTGATTTTATTGTTTGTTTTTTGTTTTTATGAATCCTGGGCAGTTGGTATGCTTAAGTTAGTTTTTATAAATATGTATGTTCTTTTCATTGCCTTAATGTTTGTCTTTTTCTTAATTCTTATTTCTTATCTTTTAAATAGCCGTCTAATAAGTAAATGACCAACAAATTAGTTTTAATTAATGTTATAAACATCTATATATAGTGCAATAAAATTAACATTGTTTACAAGCATGTAATGTAGAAACAAAATTAAAAAATCCTAGTTTTTTTTACGTAAATATAAAATTTAAATACTTTCTTTGTAAAAACAAAACTCGAAAACATTTTATTTGAATATACTCACCCTGATTTCCGTTGCAATTTTCCTGTTCTTCGACGAAGGTTGTTTTATTTGGCTAAATATATAAAAGAAAAATGATTTAAAGCGAAAACGAAAAACGGTATCAGACGATCGTATAAGAAAGAAATGTGAATGAGACATGGGTTGTCGTACGACTTATTTAAGTTTCTCATTGGGAGAAAAGGCAAATAAAAGAATGATTCAATCATGACGATTCATCAAACGACTAGTCACTGAAGAAGGCTTACCTAAACAGTTTTACTGAACTTTGTCGACATAGGAAGTATGCGATCCTCAAGAAATATTTTTCTATCTTAATTCCATTGGGTACATTCTTTTATATTTATGACTAGAATGTACTGCATGCTCTGTCTATCTTTCGCGTAATTGCTGTTTCAGAATCTATATTGAAGGATCATTCTTCCCTGTTGAGTAACCATATCAGTAAATTCGATTGAAGTCGAACTAAGCTGAACTGTTAATTTACACTGTATCTTAACTTCTTGATACAGAGCATTAGCGATATAACCTATAGTGTGATGTGGTAAGGTATTATAAGGGTATCTATGTATGTATGGCACACTTAGTTCCAGCAGATTCAAGCTTGCGAAGGACATTATCACCCCTGTCACTCAATCCGACGCATCTGAAATTCACTTCACCCATTCGATCCGGGTTCCCTTTTAGTCGGTATCATTCAAACCGCCGGATGCACTATTCTACCGACCAATCTCAAATTTTTGCGGGAAAATATACATACATATGTACATATGTATGTAGATATATATGTATGGTTTTAACTGTGTATTTTTGTCCTAAAAGCAAATTAGGAATTCATTAAATATAAAGGTTCTGATTTGTTGGAAACAAAAAAAAAAAAACTCCGCTTGAGAAACAGCAAAATCAGGGATATCGTGAATAAATTTGCCTCGGAATTTTTCCTCCAAACAAAAATTAGGAATCTTCAAAAATAGGGAAAAAATTCATCAGCAAAAAATTAAAGATGGCGATTGCGTTGAAAATTCTCCTGAATTGTTATTCGTGACACTTATTTCTTTTCCGCGGAATTGTTTCCTCTTTTTTGAAGATACCTAATTTTTGTTCGGGGAAAAAATTACGACTTAAAATTTATTCACGATAACCCTGAGAGAAAACAATCATATCCGCTGCAGATAAGAAACGTCAAGTTGCGAAGTTAAAATTTCAGTGGATCATTCCTTCCGGCGCACAGTGTCGCGAGTCCATACAAATGTTTATATAAATACTTTTTTAATGCATGTTTTCGAACTGCTCTTTTTATTGTTACAAAAGATCACCAAAACATATATTCCAGGTATGTATAACCGGTTTTAATATTACAATGAACTAGATTCCACTAAGATCTAAGTATTGTGTGATGTCAGTTCTCAATAAGAAAATGAGAGATTCGAACGTTAACAGCAACATGGTTATGAGATCATGATTTGTGTTGGATCGAGAAGATTTCCTTGTGTGATATTCCCTCAAATTCCTGGCATCTTTATGTTAACTTTCTAAAGCATTCTCAGATTACTATCCATTAGGCAAATCAAAAAAATCGATCACATCTGCTCCGTGAATAGATGTCGGCATGTAGTACCAAGAATATAAACTTAAGGTATAGTCTTAGTTTCGATCAATAACTCTGAATTTTTCTAAATTAATTTTAATCCCGCTTGATAATACTTGATGAATAATAGAAAATTTTGTTATTAAGCGCTCATCTACACCTTTTATTTTTGCACAGTTTTGTGCGGCTAAAGAATATTTGAGAAGTATTTTCACCATTTGATGATACATATCGTCGTTTGGGTTTTTCTTTAAACTCCCTCTGTATCCTCTTTTTATTCTCCTCAAATATCTGCTTATTACTTTCTCCTCGTACTTGCCAACATCTATAGGCAATATGTATAATGCACTCGAAACTTAGAATCCAATTATGTAGCGTAGATAATCCATACTTATATGTATCTGCATTTGGTGTACGAAACATGACTCGAAACATTTTCAAGATTCATAATTATTGGCGTAGCGCCGCATATGTAACAGTCTTGAGATTAATTATTATTACGCCGCAGCATCGAATGATCCCAATACATGTCCTTATGAACAGACCAACACTAAAGTTCTTCTTTATTCTGTTCAATGTTTCTTCAATCTCTTTTTATGCGTTCTACTCTGAAGATGGCGACTTAACAGTTGTTCCTTAAGAAATTAGAGGGGATTTAGCCCTATTCTTTACCTTAAGCATTTTTTTACAATAATGTAAAGAAAAAAGATCTATACAGAGAGCGGCAGAATTTATTAGACGTCTTAAAATGGTAAAATAAGTAATTCATTACTAGATTTAGACAATAAATGATGCTTACATAATAAGAAAGTCCATAGAAAATCATTTTGTGTGAGTACTACTTTTTAAAAATAACATCACTAAGATGGGCGAATTTCACATTCACGTCGGCCGTTCGGTTTCACACTGGTTCCATCAGATGCAGCATTGCATCTGCGGCTTCACCACGTCACTCACCTGGGGCCTTATTTTGTATTGCGTTTCTATAGCAAATATATACAAATTCAGTTTCCAAGTAACTTAAGTGACGTTTGATAGATGTTTTGACAATCTAACTTTCGGAAATATTTGATTTTGAGTTGGAAGGACCGAGAACCATACAAAATACCAATTCATTTTAGAATCGGATTACATTTCCAAATGGAAATCCAAATCCGAAAGCAGTACAAAATAAGGCCCCTGAGCTTGTTGCGATGCCCATTTCGTCATAATAGTCGAATGAGCTCACTGGTGCGTTCGCCGCCTTATTCGTGTTCTTTTTTTTTTTATATATATATACATATAATCTGCCCGCACTGAAGGGATTATGAATACCCTTAAAATGTTTATACACAGTGCGAGCGTTGGAAAGGATAAAGAGAAAGATTTGTATCGTGGTTTTAAAAGTCAGAAGAACTCCGGAGGTGACGTCCAGATAACTGGCGAGATTTTTATAATTTTTGTCTTTGCTCCTAATTCACAGTATTTTTTTTCCGACTGCTTGATGTCATAGGCATATCAATCACCCAGCAGACCGAACAATTTTTCCAGCCATATCACCAATCGACTGCCAGTATTATGCTTTGCAATATTTGTTCACACAAGCTTTCGCAATTGATCGGACTGACTCTTTATCTCATAAAAAATAAATAAATCCTTGATGTCATCGGGATTTGAACCATGAACCATTAGCTTGGCAATTGATAGCGTTACCACTACACCACCGCCACCAATCAACAAATTATCATGCACCGAACACGCCAGCACAACTTTTTTCGTTTTTTCGGCATCCAGGTAAATCGGCTTCCAAAGGGCGCGAAAACGCGCCGACATGATGTCGAACATGTTCTCGATTATGTGACGTGCACGGCTTAGGCGAATTAATACTCGTTGCAGCAACGTCAGGTCTCGTTGGGCGAACGGCTTCATGATGTTTGGTCGCATTGCGAAAACATCATCCACGACAAGGACATACAGAGTGCCCAGCAGTGCTTTCAATGCACACAAACAAACAGGTGGTTGCTGTCCAGCGCTTGACCAAAAGTGCAACGGTTGAAAAGACCCTTGTTCTCCATAACTAGCCCTCAGACGGTCCATTCTGTGGGTCCAATTTTCAAGCACTTTCTCGGTATAATGTTCGCTTCTAAGGCAACAATCGATTATGGTTTATCAACCTAAACAAGTGATTTCACATACCCCCACAGAAAATAATCCAGCGGAGTCAGATCACATGATCTTGAAGGCCAATTAACAGGTCCATTTCTTGAGACGATGTTTTCTTGCAAATTGTCTTTCAATAACCAGTTGGTTTCCCCCGCTGTTGAAAATACAAGTCACCTACACCAATGTCTTGAACTTTTGGCAACAAAAATTCACGGATCATAGTTCTGTAGCGTTCGCCATTGACGGTTACGCACCTTCCGCAATTTTAAAGAAATACGCTCCGATGATACCGGCTGCCTATAGACCGCAACAAACAGTGCATATTTCCGGATGCATTGGTAGCTCTTGGGTAGCTTCCGGCCGCTCATCAGCCCAAATACGAGAATTCTATTTGTTGACGTATCCGTTAAGCCAAAAATAAGTTGTTGCTGAACAGAATTTTTTGATAAAAAAAAACGGATCAATTTGGAGCTGTTCCAAGGCCCGCTTACCAAATTCACGATGCAAACGAAGGTCAGGCGGCTTCATCTGTTGAATGAGCTGGATTTTGTATGCCTTTACACCAATATCTCTTTTCAAAATACGCCACAAAGTGCCATATGAGGGACCCAAAGCTTGAGAACGACGACAAATCGACTGGTCGTGGTCTTCACACACACTCAGCTACAGCAGCAATATTCAAATCAGAAAGGCTTCTATGCACTCTAGTCGGTGGATGAATGTCCAATAATGTAAAATTCGACCGAATTTTAGCGATTGTTTCGCGAATAGCGCGTTCAGTTGGACATTATGAGCACCATAAAACGGTCGAAGTGCACGAAAGTTTTTTCACTGAGCACTGATTTTGGAAAAAAAATTCCACAATTTGTAAACGTTGTTCAGACGTAAGTCTATTCATGATTAAATGCCAATGAATACGGAACAGAAATATCACATGGACATGATATTTGCCACCCGTGCTATGTCCGAGAATTTCTATTAAAAAAAGTAGCTCGTATTGGATCACCCTTTTAGATTGATCGAAGAAATATTACTTTCAACTTTTAAACGAAAATTCTTCCTCCATAACAGAAAGAAATAAAGTTAAAAATTACTTTAAAGTTTCTTTATTCTTCTCAGCAATTTCATATAAAATCTCTTCGTGACGTTGCGCAGCTCTTTTTTGAGCATAATTGCGCTTGGTGTTACGTGGTTCCTTTTTACCAATCTTCTCCATCATAGTACTCAGTTTCCTTGCTATGTCAACCGATTCCGGAATTTGTATTTGTCGGATGCATCTGCTCTTAACTATAAATTCATCGAATGCAAACTGTAATCCATGCCGATCAATAAAAACGGCTTCGATCAAATGAATGTTCATGAAGCCATCAGCACTTTCAATTCTTCCCGCCACAGATGTTTCATTCCGTAAATCGATCAGCACTGCTTTTCCTTGCAGTAGTGTGGGGACACATGACAGGGTATTAAATATTAAAAATCTTTCTTTTGAGCTTATACTTTCCATTTAACAAAAATTCAAAGTCGTGCAAATCAGAAGATCCAAAGAAAAGTCTGCCGAGAAAAAACCACAAATTTTGATAAACAAAAAACAAAGGTGAATTCGCGCTATTTACAAATTGCACTACTTTTGGATAATGGAAGTGTTCAGACTCAAAAACCACTTTGTTATACTTGTTGCCATTTTACTTTCTTCAAAAACAGTTCAGGAACAATTTTAACTTACATTGTCGTTTCGTTTTCCAAGATTACACTAGACAACAGTGAAATGGTATTTAAAATATTTTCAACCAATTTTTACTTATGTGACCGTGCTGAATGCAGATTCATTTATAAAAGTAATTTTTTAGTTTCGGTTCCAGTTCCAGTTCTGTTCTGTATACATAGATAAGTTGAGTTATTAGAATGCATTATACAAATTCTTTTTCCAAAGAAAATGTCCCGAAAATGTGTCAATAACCCACACAACCTTTGTTACATTTTTAATGAAGTGATTTTTAGTGGAAAAATGTTCCATAACGCCATTAGTTCAAAATGCATTTTGTTCCTACTTCGGCAATAAAATTGGAAACCGAGACAAAAGATGGGTTCCACATTCCTGCTGCAATCCTTGTGCTGAAAGTCTAACAAATTGGCTAAGTGGCAACAAGCAATCTTTCCTTTTCGAAGTGCCAATGCAGTGGGGAGTACCCACAAACGACTTAACTGATTGTTATTTTTGTTTGAACACCCCCATTAAAAATGTGTATCTAAGTTGTTGACTCAAATAAAGTACTGCTTCCACCTTTGCATATAAAACTAGGGCTCATGAAGAATTTTGTGAAAGCCATGGGCAAAAATGGAGAGGTATTGCAATATTTACGTCAGAAATTTCTTTCTGAAAATAAATTGCCTTTCAGATATGGCACTAAGCTATAGGTCACTCCCATTCGTGTGAAAAATATAACGCACACAACATGAGTGGTTGCGAGAAGCTAGGCCCTGGCACTTAAAAAGCTGTTGTGCCAAATATTTGTTTTGTTTGTCAGAAATTTACAAGACTGAGCGAAGTCTTGCGAAACTTTCGCCGGTTTTCAAATTAGGAATTTATTTAAGAATGAAAATATTGATCTCGTTCTGGAAGGTAAAGAAAAAACATGTTGGAATGACTTTAACTTGTGACAAGTAATTTTTTAATTTGGACTAGAACGCGTCCATCAGGATAACGCTAACATGGAATAAAGCTATCACGGTAAATGGAACATTTCAATGCTGGTGGATTATTGCTGCACTATTACTAGAAATATTCCAACAGCAAAAAGACAACGTCAAAATCGGCACAATAATCAAAATATTACGTTTTTTTAATTATTTTTGTGGAAAAAATGAATGAATTCATGTCCCAAAAACTGAAACAATTTTTATTTTTTTGTACTCATTGTCTTATTTAGCGAAATCTATAACAAAACTTACTTCGCATAAAGAATATCATTTCAATGTCAAAAGTTGTTGTCTAGTGTTATCGTTTTATTTTTCAAGCGATTGATTTTCATGAAATTATTTCTCTGTGTGGTTTTGACATCTTTCAGAAGTCTTAAAAAAAGACCAAAGGAAATGCTTTTTTTTATAATTCGCGTGCACTCAAGGGGTTATGAATACCCATAGAATATGTTGCAGAGTGCGGGCGTTGGAAAGAATAGACACAGAGAGAGAGAGAGAGAAAGATTGGTGCAGTGGTTTGAAACTCAGATGTAAGGTTTCAGAAAAATTGTTGGGATGGTGTTCAATTAATTGGGGAGACTTGTTATCCAGTATCCAGCCATATCCGATTTTTCAAGCCATATAACCAATCTACTGCTAGAGTCGTGCGTTCACAATACCTATAGTGTTGACATGAACTTTCGTACTATATCGAACTGACTATATGACTTATATATTTCATGAGAAATAAAAAAATGCATGCTGACATCAGGATTTCAACTATTAGTGTGGCAATCGACGACGTTGCCACTGCACTATCCCTACATCATTCCCTATTAGGAATATCGTCATAAGGAACTTGGTATAGCAGACATCTCAAGGACAGTTCTTGCTGAACGTATACAAGATACCAAGAAGCGAGCTAAATAGTTTCTAAAATGACCTCTGCACCCATAGTTGAGGTGCTGATCGTTCGATATCATCACGCTTCGTGTGGCAATTTTCTAAAAATCACGATATTATTGTGGTGACATATAGGTACTCTAGATAGTTATTAGTTACTTCATAACATCTTCATTAAAATTAGGGGAAGTTACTATATTTTAAGGGCTTCCAGAAATTGCGCCATAGGAAAATACGACCGAATATTCTTTTAAAAAAAGTCGGATTTCGTTCATGCAAAATATAGCGCTTTTTTCAAAGAAAAAAGCCCAACAATTTCGGGATTTTTCCAACATTTTCTCTGGCTTTTCCTAAATTTTTTTGGTATTATTCCCATTTTCACACAAAAATAATGCCCTAGATCACCCAATATAAAACTTATACCAGGACGCCCAGGTACTATAATTTTGCCGTCAAATTATTCCAGCCAAAACTGCAGAAAATCTTTAATATGTCCCTACGCCCAACTAGCGTATGCATTATAAACCCAATTTAAAGTTTTTTATTTGCATTCATAGAATAACATGTGAAATACCATTCAATTCTTTAAAAAAACCGAACCTCCACACAACAAAATCTGTTTTTGTTTTTAAATACACTTAGAACGGTATTCTCTAAAGCTTAATACAACAGCGCTTTTGCGAAGAGAAAGCGTGTAAGAAAGAGTTAAGAAGTGGAAGGTAGAGTGAGGTGGCGATGAACAGTTAGGTTCAAATCTTTGTAGATTCCATATATGCGTCCACTGGAGAGAAATATTAGGAACTATTGACATAAAATTGTATAAACGAAAATAATAAAAATAGAATACAAAAGAATACGTTACATATAAGAACAGATATAAATTAAACTATTGAACTTATCTGTTAACAATGTTGGGAATCATATGTGGTATGCTTTGTTTTTTATTTTTTATATTGTAAAGCTCCCTACTACAATGTTACCTAACATGTTGACTTTTTTTTCGTCAAGTAATATTGACCAGCTTACGCCTATACAGCGATTTTGGTTTCTATCAATGTAGCAAGGTTAGTTGACAAGAACATTGAAGAGCGTATAAACGATCAATGTTACTTTAGTGATGAGTCATTCAAGTAGCATTGATCGTATGTAGGGCGCTTAAAGCATTAATAGAGATTCTCTGGGTAAAAGAGCAGCCCCTTGCGTCTGGGAAAAAGTATATGAATTCCCTTTTTTCATTGCAAAGTCTACATGACAAAATCAAAATGAATGGTGACTTATTTCTATTAACTTAAAGTCGCAATTGAAGTCATTAAATTGAAAATTTTATCAGCAAATTCAAAACAACGTGGAAATCGTGTAATTCCTTTACAGCTCAGTACATAGCAGAGCTATGTTATTATTAGCACTTCTTTTAGTGCTAATAATAAAAAGAATGAGCGTAGGTATCAACGCACTTGTAATGCTGCGAGTTCAATTGGATTGGTTCTGCCTTACAAAACTTAAATGTTCTGCTGGACTCTTTCATTGGCTGTCTTCGAATCACTGAACTCCATTGATTATTTTGCATAGAAAAATCCACTTTGTCGAGAAAAAAAAAATGTTTTTATTAATTTTTTCCCGCAGTAGTCATAGAAATTTGTAAAATTTTATCAATAATACAAAGCTCTTCAGAAAGAACCACATATATAGTTCAAAGATCTCAAAATGCCCGAAGTAAACGAGAAAATTTGGGAAAATCTCCAAAGCACCGATCGTCTCAGTCGCCTCAACGCGTTGAAGGATCTGGAAAAGTTCTGTGATACCACGAAGGATCTGCAAAAGATCACCGCAACCTTTGATGAATGCTACCTACATATGCTCAACTGCTACGCCGACAAATACGAAAGCTGCCGCGAGCAATCTACTCACACGGTGGCGGCTTTCATGCGGAGCCTCCCCGTAAACGACTTCTATTTGCAAAACGTTGTCGTGACCATGGCCACTCGCATGGGAAAGGCTGAAATTATCGAGGAGAGTGAGGAAATACGCCTGTTGCACATCGGCCAGCTAAGTGATCTCATCGAGAAGTACAAGAAGACGAGTAGTGGCGACTATCTGGGTCAATGCTATGACGACATCATCAATATCCTGTTCAAGGCTCTGGGGGATCCATATCCAGCTGTTCAGAAGGAGGCATGCGGGTGTGTAGTGAAGCTTTCGAAGGCTACGCCTTTGTTTTATCAACGGGCAGAGCATCTCACCAAACCACTGTTCGCCATGCTCAATCACAAGCATTCTCAGAACCGAATCGCCGCCGTTGAGGCTTGCTTCGTGGTGGCTCTGCATATCAATCCCAATTCTGAGATGCTGGTGAGGATATTCTGCGAAACTTCACCTCTACTGATGGACTCTATGCCGCTGGTGCGAAGGGAGTGCGGCAGAATGGGGTGCCTAATGCTGATGGAACTGAAGGACCGTTACTCGTTCTTTGATCGAATCATTCCACTTGTATTGTGCTGGTAAGTGGTAGTTTGAGAGTAGTGTATGAGCGGATGGCGCTCAAGTTCTTGCTCATTGTCAGAACAACGCTGTGGTCCACTACAAGTTTGTTCAGTTTTTTCATCGGCATATGGATAAGTTGTAAGGCGCAGATGTACTGCAACCTAAGTATTGAGATCTATTGTAACTCGGAGCTTCAGTCTATGAGGCTTGGTTGACAATCACCGAGATATGTTCTTCTTTTCTGAATCAGTGCCCTCCGTGCAGAATTCGTAGTATCCATGTTCCTTCATAGTTAGTTCCATGAAATGATCCTCAAGTCTGCAGTGACGTCAGAATCCAATGTCCATTCCAGCTTTCGCTTTCGTTGTACTTCTCTTTTGGTTCTAATTTGCCTGAAGTACTTAGACTTATCTTAGCCTGTTCCTGACCCTCTTTCTCTCTTTTTGCCCCCTTAGCCCTTCCTATATTTTGTGCAGTCTTTGCTCGTACAATAGTTACGGTCCAACGGTCAATAGTATCTTGTTGAACTTGATATCATTGGTGCTCAGTAACTTCATAGTGCTCTGGTTCCATACTGCCAGAGATGTTTCCTGCACAGTTTGTAGAGCTCTCTGTTCGTCGTCTTCTTTGTAGCGTCACACTTTTTTTGTAGTACCTGCTTTGTCTCTGCAATATTCTTAGAGAATGTTTTAAAGCTATTTTCTTTAGACTCGTTCCTGTATTGTATCATACTTGCTAGATCGACGATGTAGCTTTTCCAGTCTCCGTCCGTCAGTTTGGCTTTATTGAAAATTGTACGCTCTTTGGATTTTAGTTTGCCGAGCTATGGATGATACCCATATCCTTTTTATCTATTGCTACTCACTCTTATGAAGTTTCACCTGGAAATAACTTCTTCGCCGAGAACATCATTGTTTGACAAAATAACATTGTATTTTGACTATAATGAGCCGACAGAAATACTTCCCAAACCGTTATCTTTTCATTAAAACTTGAGATCAACAGCGGCATCAATTTACGCATGTCATTCATTTTGCCGTCGCTGGTTTTGTTTTCAAATTTTATTTAATATGGTGTAGAGCGCAATAAGAGCATAATCACCTATTTGTCATCCTTTTACAGCTTGAAGGATGATTCACCAGAAGTCAAAGAATACATCGCTGTACGATGGAAAGAATGTGGCAAGCTCTTCTACGACGAGAACGAGGAGGAGCTAAGAAAGCTCGAGATTGGAGAAAAGATTTCCGAGAACTATCCTGAGTGGGAGGTACGCCCGACAATCGGATGCCGCGCACTAGTACAAAGAAGCCTAAGGTTGCTGGGCCCAATCATGAGGGAGTCTTACGACTGGAAGGAAAATGTTCGGCTACATGCACTAAGGTTACTCTATCAATTCGTTCTCCATGCAGAGGCAGCCATGACAGCCAAGTTCTTCGAAATTTACCCGGATCTAGCAAAGGCGTGTGCCGATACTGAAGCTACTGTTGCCAATGAGGTAAGCATGGTTGGTAGTCCAGCTCATATGGTGTCATTGGTGTTCCTTGCAGGCAATGAAAGCAGCAGATCTTATGGGTAGGCTCTTGTCCTACGCCGATTGGAAGGAGCACGGCATTGATGGACTCCAAAAAAATCCTCGACTGGGGTATGTTAGGTGCTTTTTCCATCTATTTGCCGCTACCACGGATTCTAATGCTGATGATATACTGCGGATTTCCGAGATAATCGTCGCCAAGGAGTTCTCTCAAAGTTTAAAGGTTAGTCCGCAGTTGCTGTTTGTTATTACAACCACACTTTATTTTACAATTTTTACTGAACAACAAAGTCTGAAAATCTGAACAGAAAATTTTATATTCGTTTATTTCTGTGATGTGTTCGCTTCGTGCTCAGTTTCTTTTCTTTTTTTTAATGTCACACTAGAAAATAATTTATTTTCAACTATCGACAAATTTTTATTTTTATGTAACAAAGGTTTCTCGTTATTGCTCTATGAATTTTTTTTTTTATTTGAAATTCGTTCGATATTTAGGTCGTATGTAAAGCCGCCCATACGCAGAACACTTTTTTTTTTTTTTTTTTAGGTTGCGCCAAGGATGTATAATCTTCTTCTTCTTCTTCTTCTTCCTTTTATCAGCGAGGCCATGATCCGAAAACAAGGGATCACAGCCCTCCCACTTCACTGCACTTCTACTGATCCGCCTGTGGGGTTCGCCTATTTGACCTCAGAAAATATCGGCAGGCCTGCCGATTTTGGATCACTCGGTTACTGAGGCCAATGAAATGCCGATGTCGTCGCATTTGTCTGATCCAGGCGTTTATAGGCCTGCCTTTCCTACATCGCGATGTCTTTGGAACGTGCATAGATATTGCCTTTTTAACAGGGTTCAAATGATCTCTTCTTTGAACGTGGCAATACCAGCTGAGCCGGTCGGGCTCTAATTTGTGTACGATGGTTTCCTTGATGTGGAAGCTTCCACGGATCTTCGAACTTCTTATTCGATCAAGCTTTGTCACTCCTGCTGTCATGCGAAGCATCTTCATCTCAGCTGCCGTTAATTTACTCTCATACTTTTTGTACATCGTCCAACATTGTGAACCGTATGTGAGCGCTGGACGTACAACTGCGGTGTAGAGCCTTCCTTTCAACTTAGGGGGCATTTTTCTGTCACAGAAGATAGCGGAATTTTCTCGCCACTTCATCCACCCTACGCTTACACGATGATTGATGTCGTCATCACAAGTTGCTTTGCTATTGATCATAGATCCCAGATATTTGAACTTTTCGCACTTGGGAAGCACTGTTCCATTCAAATAAATGTCTGGAATAGGCCTGAGTGGATCAGAGAACGGGCAGCACAAGTACTCTGTCTTTTTTGAACTAATGCGATACCCATTTCCCTCCAAAACGTCCACCCACACATCAAGTGCTCGTTGCAGGGATGTAGGATCCTCACTTATGATGGCTCCATCGTCAGCAAAGAATAACTGATGTACCTTGGGGTCCATCACTTTACCTTCAAGCAGATAATCAAGGACTGTAATAAAGAGTAAAGGACTTAAAACGCTTCCCTGGTGCACCCCGACTTTGATTGGGAACTCTTCGGTTACTCCAGCGGGACATCTTACTCTTGTCTTTGCTCTTTCGTACATGTCCAAGATCATCTGTACATAGGTTTCTGGAACCCCTCGATGTCTTAGCGCCACCCATATCAGATCTCGTGGTTGTCTGTCGAATGCCTTTTCAAAGTCAACCAATACAATATGCAAATCCCTTAAGGAATCACGATGTTTTTCCATTATGATCCTTATACTTTGGATTGCATCTGTGGTTGATTTACCCGAGACAAACCCGCACTGATCATCAGATAGCCGTATTATTTTTCGCAGTCGGCCACCTAATACCCGCTCAACGATCTTCATGGTGTGTGACATCAGCTTGATCGAACGGTAGTTATCACAGTTTCGCGTATCACCCTTCCCTTTGTATACAGGGAGGAGGTAACTTTCCCTCCCTGAAGGATGTATAATCTTCATAGATACTAATAGCCCGAGTGCTACTAGCATGCACGATTCGCAAACCTGAGTAATCGATTCCAGGAATACGCCTACGTACTAAACACACACCCTACACACTTCAACCACTCTCCCCGCGGTACTGCCGTTAGGTATTTCTTCGCGGGGCTGGTTAGCAATTATGCTCTAGTCTCCGAGGCCGCCTCTTGGGCTCTTCTTAGGGCTTCTGCTCTTCGCAGCGCAGAACACTTGTGCGCACACATGTGTTGAAGTGTGTGCCGTGTGTGGGGCAGTCCGCACACTACGTGAGCAAAATCAAATTATTTTGATCTTTTATGTCGGTATTCCTAGAAGTGTGGTGTGTATGGGCTGGTGTGCGCACGCTCGTACGAATTATCACTCTTTGTTTGATCGCGGTAGTGTCAAGGTCGCACAGAAGACAATTAGGGACTGCGAATTTTGGCGCTCATTGACAGACATGTACAGGAATTTGCCTGAGCTCTGGCAGAATCTTCCAGATCTGAAATGATTATTATTGATGCGCATAGCGCAGTATCACCATCACTTCAAATGCTCATAGCACTGTTCCTTCACTAATGTGTACGAATATTGTGTGATGTGTATGACGGAAAGCTCACACCGAAGTGCCCACACAAGTGTTCTGTGTATGGGCCGCTTAAGAGATACCCAGCAAACCACTTGAAACACATTTAGTTGGCTTTGAATTTCCCGAAAGAAGATTTTCCGTTCGAAGCAAATTCTACTGCAAATTTCAATTGATGTACTATTCGTGGAAATGGTCTCGGCGATAGTAAAAAGAAAAATCGCACCTGTTTTTCGCCCAGATCACTATCTAGGGAAAAAGTCCGAATTTCAGAAGGAATTAAATGGGATCATTCGCAATCTTTAGGAGAGAATTAAACTAAACATTTCAGATATGTTTCTAAAGTTATATTTATTAATAAATTCATAATAATTCATTGTTCATTAATTCCTTTTGATATGCACCCCTATCGTGGAATCCGTCGGAATTGAGTTTCACTTCACGTATTCGATTCCCTTTCTCTTTCTACTGCTATCATGGAATCCGCCGAAAACGTCACCTTATCGACAGGCATTCGGGAAAGGTAGATTCACTGTCAAACAGCTATCTTTTATTTGTCAATAAAAATTTGTGTAGCTACATTCGTTTCGTAAAAGGAACATTTCTTTAAAAAGTGATTAAAATAAAAATAAAGCACATAAATGGACAGGATAGCTCTATTTTTGGAAGCATAAGAGGAAAAAGATGAGCTGTCTACCCAGAGAAGAGTACGACAGAGGTTAAGAGCAACACTGCATGATTTCATAGAACTTCCAGATGAAATGTGTGTTTCTAGAAACAATATTTTTTTATTTATTTCTGATTTTAATAAAGTTCAATATTGCATATTTTTATCAAAAATCTTCGGCTTAATAAAGCAGTTGTAGTTTTTTTCCTGTAATCTATATGTAAACAAAAAATATTTGTTTTTTTGAATTTCACTTACATTTTTGCAAACAAAAAGACGACGTGCAGCAGCAATGGCAGAAACCCGCAAGGATTTTGATGCGGATGAGAAATGTGGGAAAAATCCGATTCTAACGTTTTCCACGATACAGTGGAACTGATTCACATTACCCACCCGGGGAACTGTTCACTTTGCGGATTTGACGATGCCGAAATATTTTTTTCGGTGAATAATTCCCCCCGGCGGATTCCACGATAGGGGTGATGGGTAACGCTACGACATCGAGGGGTCCCAAAAACCTATGACTAGATGATCATGAAGATGTACGAGGAAAAAAAGTAAGGTGCTCCACTGGAGTAACCGAAGAGCCTCCCAATCAAAGTCGGGGTGCACCACGGAAGCGTCAAGTGCTTTGCTCTTTATTGCAGTCCTTGACTATCTGCTTGAGAGTAAAGTGATGAACCCCAAAGTACACCAGTTATTCTTTGCTGACGATGTAGCCATCATAAGTGAAGATTCTACATTCCTGCAACGAGCACTTGACTTATGGGTGGACGTTTTGGAGAGAAATGGGTATCGCATTAGTTCAAAAACGACAGAATACTTTGCCCGCTCTCCGATCCATTCATGCCTATTCCAGACATTTATTTGAATGAAAAAGTACTTCCCAAGTGCGATAAGTTCAAATAACTGGGATCTATGATCAATAGCGAAGCAACCTGTGATGACGATAGCTTTTGTTATCCACAAGCATGGCAATATCACGAATTTTTTTTACGATTGAAAGTCGCTGAATGGGCCGAAAATTCTTTTCAAATGTCGCACAGTTTTTGCAATACAGCAGTTCAAAAGAAGCCAACAGATGGTCCACCCTTTATTTGGTACTACTCGATTCTTTGCAATGTTTTAAAGACACATCCAGTTTTTATATTTTTCGCAACTTAATTTTTGGAAAAATATGAGAATCAGGCTTATTCTAAAATTGTAAAGAATCGATTAGGCCTATGATATCAAATTGCTTTAACATTTCAAACGCAATATAGTTAAAGTTAATTTGCAGTTGTAGGACATGAGGGTTGTCAGCGGATTATGTCGTCGGTGCAAAGAACTTTTGCGTCCACTTGATCAATCTTAACACCACCTGGGATGATACTGTAGACATCGTCAACGTAAAAGGTTCTGCAACAGAATATTTAGATGGGCCATTCCTATTTCATACTGCAGCCAATGTGTTCGAGATTAGTCTTCTGTCGACGAAAGTTAATAAAGTAAATATTCCGTTGCCAATGTTACATCTACTCTAATCTAGAATTATTCGGGTATTCCTGATGGCCCATTTTTCCTTAAATTCATCAAAGATCTGGCCCATATTTTCAGCATTCTCTGCCACAAAACGACTTAAATAAGATTGATGTCCAGAAAACAACATGGATTTGATTATTGAGAAATGTAAGGTTATGTCACCATAAGCAATTCATCCGTCCATCTATTATGTAAATAATGTCCGCATAGTTAGAGGTCACTACGTCTGCGACTTAAAATATGCTTTGATTCCAAACTGGAATTCAATAAAGCCATTTATATACATAGTTGTGTCTTTTCCCTATTTGCTCTAAGAACTGTTACTCACAGACCATAAAAGTAAGCGACTCTCGAATGGCAATAGAGCCCTTTTATACACCAGATTTAAAAACTGAATAAAAACAGTTCGATTCGCAAACCATAATACATAGAAAGCAGTCAGATTCGCCGGAATTTTACGTCCATATTATCATCCGCGAGTACAACGTACTCGTAGTGCACGAGCTGCTGTATTTGGCGAATAAGAAAACCACAGTCTGTGTGAAATTCTTTTTGATTTTTGCTTTCCGTTCTCTACATCAATCACAAATAACTTTTCTGCGACTAATTAAGTCGAATGGGAGCTTGTCGATTCGCAAATCATATTCGCGAATGGCAATAGGGCTTTTCATGACAGAACAATTTATTTTATTATTTCCTCTCTTTCTATTAGCCTGATTTGAGTTTGTATATGAATTTATTTAGCGCAGTAAATAAATAAATATTGTATTTAATTAACTCTGTCCTTTCTAGTTCGATTTCCAACTGTACCTCCTCCGTTTGGTGGACGAACTCTATCGAAAGCACTCGCTTCGATCGCCTGAAGAAGCAATAGCCAGCCTTAGCATAGAAAACTCCAACCTGTTCGAAAGAAATCTCTACTCAGTCATAATTCGTGTGATGGCCCTCTCATTTGAAGTGAACAGGGATCAAAATCATATCCGCCGTGGCCAGGAAATCCTTGATAAAATGGCGAAAACAAACCAATCGAGCCATGCCCAACTACATTCAAGGCACTTGGGCTGGGTTCTAAAACAAATGGACGATCTCGATGCGAACCTTGATAGCCTAGCTGAACCGATCCTCCTTCTTTGTGGCATAATACATATCTGTGCATTCCGGCCTTCCTCGTTCGATCTTATGAAACGTAATATCCGAACGGTTTGGGACAATGCCGCCGATGAAGCAAAAATCAAAGTTTTTTCCGCCATATCCATTGCTATGCTTACGTGGAATGCAACGATGGACATTCCGGCAGAAGAAAGTGAGGAGGAACTTCAGAAATTCACAGTAGACCTCATCGAGGAGCACCTTGTGTGGAAAGTTGGTGCAGCAGCGGAGTCAATGCGTTCCCTTGCTACAGCTACTCTGTGCGCTATGACACACGGCGCATCAGAGGAAGCCGCACAGATTTTACCCACATTGGTGAAATATTACACAAATCTACTCGAGGACAACTCTGTTTCCACGAGAAACTACGCACTGAAGTGCCTCCTGAACTTTGGCGAGGTCGAAGTAGATCAACTGCGACCTGTAGCTTTCGGTAGCTAAATGTGCACACCCTTTCCTTCGACAGCTATTAACTTCTCATTGCAGGTGTCCTCCAGCGCTTGGATGATCCGCACAGTGGCACCAGAGAACTAGCGGCAATGGTTATACCCAGATTAGATCCGGTTTGCCTGACCAAAGAAGATCACGCCACTTGGAATGCATTCATCAAGAAGGCCTTATCCACCCTCTTCCTGTACCTCGATGGACCAGAGATCAAACTCAGAAACGTCATCAAACGTAAGACGTAGACCCTTGCCCTCAAAATATTTTCGACTCAAAGCCTATTTCCTCCCCACAGGTGCCCTAATCGATCTTGGACATCTCTACCCCGATGTCTTTGAGGAACCACTTAACTGCGCGCTGGCCACGAGCTTCCAAAAGCAAGTTGTAGAGGAAATCAGAAAAGCAGTTGAAGAGTCATAAACATGATTTTCCTCAAAAATGTTGTTTTATTTATTTCGTTAATTCTTCTCTACTCCTCTACCACATTGCGCGTTGCACCCCAGATAGCTTGTTGTAGTCAGCCAAGTGTCGCCACACGATGCGACTCAGTCGGAAGCGATGTACCACCCCACGAGAACGCGATGTAAAGGCGCATCGCTCGCGACAGCGCACCAGGGAGGAGTCTCTGGGAAAGGCGGCAATCTCGACATCAGCGATCTCTCTCAGCTCACCGGGGAGGATATCGTTTTTGCGCAGAGCATTTACTCGCAGACGGTCGACAGCGTGAAGGGCTACACATTTGCGCCGCTTAACATCGCGGATCATTCTCCAGTCGGTGTACTTCGTTCGAACTTGCTGCAACTGTGGAATGGGATAAGTTTATTAGGAGAAATGTCGAATGAAGTCGCACATACTATGGGTCCTGGGGCTTGGAACGATTTGCAGACGAAACTGCTAACACTTTTTATGCTTGGCAATGAAGCCATTGCGAGATGTATTTAAATACTTCGGGCGATCGACATACAAAACGGAAAGAAATAAATTTCGTAATTTCCAATGGGTAGGTTAGAGAAAATGTCAATTCTGACAGCTGAATAGAGTACCCAGGGAGGTACACCGCTTATATAACAATTGGTATAAAATTTAGGGTAACCTTGCTTTAGAACTGTTTAGTTGGAAAAAATCTAAATAGGCCAAAGCCACACACTTACATTTTGCTAATCAATTTTCCTCACATCAAATAGATAAAAAGGCAGAATAAGAGATATTTGAAGAATAATTCGGTCTTCTTAAATTATTTGTGGACATTTACAACCCATTATCTGCACAGCTAAAAAACACGTTCAAGAAGGTCTGTTTGCTTTGTGGCCACGGAGTTCGTTTTTTTTTGCCCATTCATTGCCCAAATCATTCGAATGAGTTCAGACGAGAGACATTCTTGATTCATATCGAGGCATTTCAATGATCAATTATATAATTGGAACGCGTCCATTGCTGTAGAGAAGATGCTTTTCTTCGCCAGATAGGTCGGAAGCATTAACGCTGTCGCTTTCAATTAGTTGAACAATCCTATTTTCTTTTCTTTTCTTATTGTTTTCATTCAAGAATCCATTTATTCTGGCTTCCAAGGAAGTGTGCAATTAGCTCCTTCTCAACTCCAAAATTGTATTGGTGAAGTGTGAAATAGGTACGTCAGATTACACAGACCGCAAAATCTGTCTGACCAGTCAGCTGGTGTCAAGCTATTCCCACACAATTTACGTGCATACATACATATTCGGCGCAACAGCCCATAAAGGGCCTAGTCCTAGCTTCTCAAAACTACTCGTGTTGTGTGCGTTATATTTTTCGCACCAGTGGAAGGGACCTTCAGTTTTGAAGTTTATACATATTGTAGCATCCCCAAGGAGTACTTTTCGCACAGCATTATCAATGAGCTAAGTGTGACAATACTATTATCAATCTGTCACAACTGTCATTATGCATAGCAGTTAGTTTCACATTCCACAATTCACCCATAGAGACATCTAGCGCCTTCGAACAGAGACTTTAAGCAGTTTCTTAAATTTTGTACAGGTAACTTGTATTTGGTATAAGTAAACCAAACTACAGCAGATGAAACACCGACGATGGAATGGAAAGTTTAGGTTAAGGCTGGTATTCACCGACCAATCTTCAAGAGCTTCATAAACCTATTCACCAACGAATATTAGTGCAGATTTATTAGCTCTCATAAGACTTATGAGTGGTCCCAATCAACCTTAAGGTAGGTGACCGCATAACTTAAGAATTTCAAACGTTTTCTAAATCAGGTGTGAACTGTTACTCAAACAAAACATTTTTTATTTTCCAAAATGGATCGCAGGGAAAGGAAACCCAATCTGACCGCTAAGGAGAAAGAGCGGATTTTTAATTTGATCGTAGAATACTCGGGGAAAATAAATTGCTACATCATTTTTAAATTCTACATAAATTTAAAATTGATTTAAGAGCGCTTGATAATAAAGAATCAAGAGATTTATACTTTTGAAGTACAAAGAAAGTGAATTTATTAGTTTTTTTTTTTTTTATAAATACACAATTTTATTATTACGAACCTTTGCAAAAATATTTCAACATGTATGTCTGCGTTTATAATAGCCGTATTTTATTATCACTCATGATCCATATGGATCATTGATTTCTATGCAATACAACAACAATACGAGATCTTGCTTTCTATCAGGATCAATTTCGTGATCCAGACATTTTTTTTTTTATTCCTTGGTAGGTTACATAACCACACTACAAGACACAAGGAAAAATATTCGTTGATCCAGATCCGGATCGTTTTATTTTCGTCGTGTGATCTATATGGATCTTGGGTGATAATAAAATACGGCTATTAATTGAGATATCAGATAAAGATGGAGGAATTCATCGCCCAAACACATGAATAATGGTTTTTAACTCAAGAAGAGCAACAATATCCTCACTACCTTTATTTTAATAACTTTCTTGCTTAGGCTTGGTTTCTTTGAAAAATTGTTCCGAAAACACATAAATTTGCTACTAAATTTGTTGCTAAGTCTCTTTTTGGAAAGCAAATACAGCTTTTTATTAATTGATCATTAAAAATATATGCTTGCGTACACGTAAATCCAATGCAAAGTATTTCTCCCACGTACCCGTCTTGCTGCTGCATCGGTTGTGAGGTTTGCTAAGTTAGTTCCGCAAACTTAGCAAACCTCACAACCGACGTCATTCTACAAGCTGCTCTATTTCGAATCACATCATTGGTCCACTTACAGCTTAGCGACCTGCAAGAGGGAATGAGCAAATATTCGCCGATTTTAACATTTCATTTCATTTATTAACAAGTATAAGAAGAGTACAGTAAGACCTGGTCTTTAAAAGTACAAACATAATAATAGTTTGGCAATAGAAATCGATTAAAATAATGTAATATAAAATATATGATTATACAATCTATACACATAATAAAACTGTAGGGTTTTTCCTAATGCGTGAGCATGAGAACCGCTGGACAGATTTGGATAAAACTTTTTTTGAAATGTTTCTTAAGACTCCGGGAAGGACATAGGCAATATCGTTTTTTGCCCAGCCTAGTTTTCGGGAGCGTTTTTGTAGTTTTTATTTGTTTTTACTCGGGTAATTCGTAGTCAATACATAAAAAAGAATAAATAATGGGACCAACACTTCCCTTAATATTTTAAGCTATCCATCAGCTTTCTGCTTCATATAGAAGCTGAGCTACAACCCAAAATCGAATACGATCAAATTAAGTGTACTTTCTCAAATGTAAAGAAATTAACAAGGATTGTTCCTGATCGTTGTTCTGCTTTAGGGTGGTGGGCGCACATCGAAAGCACATTCACTTGAACAGTAGGTGAGGTACTGAAGATGAACGTCTTGCTACGACTAGCGTGTCACAAACAAACAACCTCAAACATTGTTTAAAAAGAAGCTTTGTAAAATTTGTTTTCCATCATTAAATACATTCATTTTGTTCATTATTTATTTAGAGAATGTTGATTTTTGAGAACTATGACTATAACTATCTGCACTTAGGGGCTGAAAGTTATCCATTGGAACGACATTGATAAAATGCAATTAATCCACAAAACTTATTGTACACAACGATTTTATGGACTTAGACAAATACTTTGATGTTTCTTCACTCGCTCTGATGTTACATATTTGTTCGCACGAGGAAACCTTGGCGAAGCAAGGCGAGCACGGGTTCAGCTAGTATTATATAATTACAGAAGAAATATGAAGAGAAGAGAGAGATAAAATAATAAGAAATAGATAGTGATCATTAACACACATTTTTTATCTGGTCGCGGAAATCCGCGAATTTCAGTTGTCATTCATTTCGTGAATAATTACCTAAACGTAAAGAATACATACATAAATACATAATGCTGCTTTAATTTTCATTTTATATAATCTATATCTTACCTCCTTTTCGACAAATTAAACCACGGTCTTACCAACCATGTGCAAAGCAAAAAATTGTGAGGTTGAACTTTCGCGAATGTTTTGGTCGTGCGAATATGTAGTGTGCCCTATTTACATATGTGGAATATGAATAAAAGTTGACAATTCTCACGGTTTACTAGGGACAAAGTAGAAGTGCACATTTATTTTCTTAAAAAAAAAAGTAAACCCAAATAAAAGAGCAACTTAGACTCATTCTAGTTCATTAAATTACCAAGCAGGGACCTTTTTTGGTGCAGTGGTTACAAAAATATTTTATGGCCGTGGCTATAAGTTGTTGTCGCCAGCTGCGTTTCGAAATGGCGCACAAGGCTCATTGTTCTGGTGTAGAACTTAATGCAAATTATAAAAAATAACTTCCAGTAGATATTCTATTTATGCATGAACTTTATGTTAGGGCTTAAATGGACAAAAAGCATTGTTTTTTTTAACTATGAAAAGTTTCTGGGAAACTTGATAGTACTCTTTCATATTTTGACAGCTAAGTGGTCAAGTGCGTTTCATATATAAATCAAAGCGTTCTGAACATTTTCGGTTCAGACCATGCACGACGTGCTCGAGTTCTGTTCTGTTCCACCACGCATACAAAACAAACATCTCTAACGCCCAATCAATTGGTATAACGAAAAATTTCCAGTTCAGTGTATTGTCACAAATGACATAACAACTATTCCTCCTCGTATGTGTGTGTGCGTGCTGTTCTTTTGTACAAAAGGGAAACCTCGATTTGCTCGTGGTTAGGTTCCCCACAAAATAAAAAAAAATTTTGTAAAAAAGCAAACGAAGAAAAAACGTTTTGTATTTTCACTCACCTCCCCCAGACGAAAAATTCCGAATTCCGGAAATCGTGATCCAGTGCCCGTCGTTTCGTCGCCGTACCCGTCGCATCAGTCACAATTAGGAGGATACGCCAGCAAAACAGCACCACAGCAGCAGCAGCAACTCGCCAAGATGCCTTCCAGCGATCCATTGCCGCCAAAGGAGAGTGCTCTCTTCAGGAAACTTTTGGTAATAAATGTCATGTGGCCGAGTGATCCCGGTTGGTCCCACTTGGGGACGTATAGTCGTCGTTTGACCGGTCGTGTCGGTTTTCGTTTGTCTCTGGCATTAGCGGATTGCGCTAGCCAAATAGTGCACCGTCCACTGAGGGGTTCTATGGGAAATGGTCAAAAATTTGTAAAAAATTTCAGTTCAAAGTCGTCGACTGGGTGATTGTGGGTCCCACTACCATCTAGGGTCGTGCGTGTGATTTTTTCCAATTGGCTGCGAAAATCCATTCAGCAGGCTATTGCACGGAAAAACCTAACCTCAATCAAACAAAAATTATTTTTTCAATAGAGAACGGGTAGTAATTGCCCGGGAGGTGGGGGTGTGCTCCTTTTTGGTCTGTTTCGGTCCAGATTGATAGTTTGATCGTGGTGGGAGTGCAGTGGTGGATTTGCCTTTTGGACGTCAAGTAGTCCCTCATATGCTAGAAGTCTTGATGCATTAGAATCGGTTGCGGTTTCTATCGAGCGCAGGTTTTGGCTATTGATTTATTGACTTAGATTGTGTGTTAACATCAGTTGCACTAGTTTGACAGTATCTTTAGACGTGAGTTGCTTTAATTTGAACCTTCACGGTTTGTGCTGATAAGAAGACTTGCAGCGACTTAGGTAGAGTTGACTCATTTGTGATAATTATCATACAGCCAAGTCGGACGTAACACACAAGACGCAATATTTCTATAGTGCACCATTTCCGAGCTACATGTAAAGGTAGACCTATGGTGTTCACAACTTTTTTGTAGACCTTTTTATTGCCAATAATTCTCCCATACATCATTTTGATTTATCCTTAACCGTTTACGTAGAGGGAACAGTGAAAGCCATCCAAACGGAATTTTATATTCGAATTACTTCACTATCGTTCAAATCAATAACATTTCAATGAAATAATGCTGCGTCTCTGTATTGGCTATTCATATGTACATATATATGTGTGTAGGATGTAATGTTCTTCTCCTTGTTTCTAACCCTAAAACGCAATGAATAGAAGTAAGGTGTAAAAACGTAAAATCGTCAATTGGACCATTGCCCAAGAAGAAACAGACTTCGACCTCGAGAGGCTCATATGACGATTTTTATCTTTAAGGTTTTATTCGTCGGGACATACAAACAAAATCTCGGCAATAGCAATAATGGGTCAGTTTCTTTACCCTGGTTTGGGATGCCCAAAGCAACGCGAACTGCATTTCTTATCTTTTCATGTAACCCAAAACCAGGGTCGATTTGACAGAAATGTAAGAAACAGCACAAACTTGGTTCCTGAAAAGTAAAGAAACAAATTATCGTGTGCTTGGCAATATCACACAACTGACTTTTTTTTTTCAAAAATCCTCTTACCCAGTAATCCACTTATTATTAAATGTACCTAGTCAAGTCAAAAATCCTGAGTTTGGTGATAAAATGAAAAAAGTGTTTTCTAAATGTTGTTTCTGTTGTGTTTTTTTAAATGTTTATTTCATACATACATATTTGGCGCAACTGCCCATGAGAAGGGCCTAGGCCTAGCTTTTTACAACCACCCATGTTGTGTGCGTTATGTTTTTCGCACGAATGGAAGGGACGAACAGTTTTGAGCCTTATCTGAAGGGCAATTCTTATTTTGTCTTTGAAAAGCTTTCTCATGACAACAATACTCTTGGATGTTTCTCAAACGTTCACGAGAGGTGGGACCGTGGGATTCGAACATTTAACCTCACGCGCATTCGTCCGATACACTAACCACTGCGCTCACATAAAATGTTTATTACTTATTAAAAAGTAATACAAATTCGATTTAGATTTTAATTTATTACTTCAACGTTTTTACAAAAGTTTTACACATAATCGTTTAAGCATGGTTTTGCCGTCTGCCCGATTGACAAATGTTTTAGTAAATTCAATTAAAAAGGTATAAGTTGGTTTAAATACAAACATCGAATAGTATGTATGTTGCTTATTTAGTAGATTCATAGAGGGAATAAATATTTAAAAAGCATCATTTATAATTTGATTATGTTACATTATTGGTGTTTGGTAATACATAAAGAGTTGTGATGCATTGTTTCTGAAATTAAGCAGTGCTAATATCTTTGCTTCAGATTTGACGTCGCTGTCTGGAGGTTTTTTTTCTTATTTCCTTTAGGATTTCCATAAAGTGAATAATATCTTATCTGTCCAAAAGATTACATAAACTAGTAAATGGGTAATTCATCGTGATGTGGTAAATAATTTTGCTTCATAAGTTCGGCTCTCATTGTTTATATCGAAGAAATAAATTCTTGGCTGTGATCATAACAGAAATAATTTGGTTCACTTAACTTGTGATTAAGCCGACTATAAATTGACCTATGAACAGACGTAGCCTGAATTATACAGTCTTGTCGATATCTTTCATCTACTTTAGATACAAGTTTTTATAGATTATCTGTTGTGTAAGATCTATCTCCCTCCAACAGATTGAGAAGAGTTCCGTAGTAGCTTGCTGTGTATTTTCGTTTCCCGTGCCATATGCTTATCTTTCGATAGCGTACAGAGGCATCATTTTTGACAGTCTCTCGTCTGACATCTTAAGAACTTTTGCCACGTAGTCCACTTGCTACATGAAGCTTGAGAGTTTTTATAAATTTCGATGACAGCGTATTTTTGGGTAACTGCAAGCATTTCTTCACATAGAATCTCAGGATTGGACCACTGATACGAATCAGTTGTTTGAGAACCACTTTTCCATGCAGTACTGATTGCACTTGTGGCCTTTACTAACTTATCTTGTAAATGTGTTTCCAGATTCAGATCGTTTGTTATCGTTACTCCATTAACACATTTTCTCGTTTCTGGAGCCACTACTTGTACCTCTTTTAACCCTTGTGTCAATACGACATATCTGGGTATGTATTTGCATTTTCAAATGCAGTCGCTCTAGCATAGCTTGATCTTTAGCTCTTTCATTTTCCACTTTCTCTGTAAATTTAAGTTTTTTAAAACATCACAGAAACAACATAAGCACCCCCTCTCCCAACAGAATGGCGATTAATGGCGAAGATTCTAAACCCGTCGAACTCCGTTAACCAATTTAAGTCACTGATCGCTTTTAAGCCCCTGTACGTTACTGATTTTAGATCCCGAGTGGTATTTCTAAATGTTAGGCAAAAGTTTGTCTTGTGCCTTCTGCACCGCTTGTTATTTGAGTAATCCAATTATTTTTTCTTCTGTCTCTCATTCGAACTTCGGCTGAAACTTGAGTCGCTATTGCTTTTCGGACGATCTTCTTTGTACACGAAAGTGTCTAAACAAAATGCTGGTGTCGTTGCATTTGTGTGATCCAGGAGTTTTTGGGCCAGTCTTTCTTTCGCACCATCTTTGGAACGTTCATTGATACTCCGATTTTAACATTACTTAAATGATCTTTTCTGTGAACCTGACAATACCAGCTGAGCCGGTCGCCCTCTGTTTTTCGTGAGATGGTCTCTTTGACTTGAATGCTTCCACATATCTTAGAACTTCTTATTCGATCTTGCTGTCATGCGAGGCATCTTGATTTCAGATGCCTTTAATTTCCGTCATACGTTTTGTACGTTGTCCAACATTGTGAACCGTATGTGAGTGCTGGACACACAACTGCGGTGTACAGGCTTTCTATCAGCTTAGGGGCATTATTCGATCACAAAAGATAGCGGAGTTTTCCCGCCATTCCATCCTCCCAACACGATGAGTGATATCGTCATCACAGGTTACTTCGCTATTGATCATAGATCCCAGATATTTAAACTTTTCGCACTTGGGAATTACTGTTCCATTCAAATAAATGCCTGGAATTGGCCTTAGCGAATCAGAGAACGAGACTAATGCGGTACCCATTTCCCTCCAAAACGTCCATTCATACGTCAAGTGCTCGTTGAAAGGACATAGGATCAGGCTCAGGAAGAATAACTGATGTACTTTGGGCTCCGTCACTTTACCCTCGAGAATATTTTTTTCGATATTTCCGTTTCATTTACCGTCTAACATTTTTCAACAGTCTTCGAAATAGTAGGCAGCCAATTCTATTCCTTTATGGGAACTCTTATACTGAGGAAACAATTTTTGTTGCTGCGCATGTGATAGATCGAATCTCGATTTTCAGTTGCAATTGTGCGACGATCCTCTCAAAAATGTGTCACTTGATTCGAATCTTTCAAACTTAGTTCACCGTAAGCGCCATTTTTGTTTCCTGTCCTACTTTTATGGCATTTTTCGGTTGTAGTTTTGTATCTCTATAGTTTGCGACAAGCTTAATATTTACAGATCATGTTGAAAGAACTTCATCTCCAAGCCACTGGGATTTTTCTCTCGACCAAACTACAGTCTGAACTTTCTAAGTATCGACTAGTATTTCATCTGGTTCCGCTTTCTAGTTCGCCATAATTCCATATAATTGATGGAATAAACCAAGTCGCCTTATCATGTCTTTGAGAATTTTGATTTATTTGATATCGAATGGTTTTTTTATTTTAAGGAGGAAAGTGGCCGATGACTAGTAGAATAGATTTCAATCACGTTGCTTCGTTGGGTACTTCACCCTTCTGATTTGTCAACACAAGAAAAAATACATGTTTTTTATACTAACATTGTTGTTTCAACGCCGGCCAAACGACACCAATAACACAACACCTACACTTAAATTTTCTTCTTTTTCTAACAAAAAACAAATTTTGTGTTTATCTATCTACCCGCAGAAATGCTACGAAATGAAACAATACAAAAATGGGCTAAAACTGGCCAAGCAGATTCTCTCCAATCCAAAATACGCCGAACACGGTGAGACACTTGCGATGAAGGGTCTTACGCTTAACGGTTTAGGTCGTCGTGATGAGGCGTATAAATATGTGCGGCAAGGTTTGCGAAATGATCTGAAATCGCACGTGTGTTGGCACGTTTACGGATTGCTACAGAGATCGGATAAGAAATATGATGAGGCAATCAAATGCTATAGGAATGCACTCAAATGGGAGAAAGACAACTTGCAGATTCTGAAGGATTTATCATTGCTGCAGATACAGATGAGAGATCTAGAAGGTTACAAGGAGACCCGCCATCATTTGTTCAAACTGCGTCCATCGCAACATGCATCGTGGATTGGATTTGCGATGAGCTATCATTTGTTAGGAGACTTTGAGATGGCCAATAGCATCTTGGAGACTTTCAGGCAATCGCAGGCGCTGATTGTAAGTATGGAATTAAAATTAATTATTTTTGTAAATTTTTATTGACTTCGATAGTATGGATAAGTTATAGTAGGCATGCAGAAGCAGGTATACAGAGTCTACACGTTTTGTCAGGTTTTATGCTGAAATATGCTGGCACACATGACAAGGCGAGCATCCGTAAAAGATCCGTAAAAAGAGATCCGTAAAAAGCACTTTGCAACCTTTCAATGTTTCCAAACTAGCTTGATTCCTTTGACTAGTCGTTGAAAGGGAAATGTTGCTCTGTAGGCATTCCAGAATAGGACAAACGCTTTTGGTTTTTTTTATGATTGGTTGGTTCAACCCTTCTGCAATAGCTGTCGGTCGAACAGATATTGACTAACCAACTAGGTAGATTCAACAAAGTTCACCAGTTTATTAACTCATGGCTTTTACTCAACAACTATCTTTGTGTGCCGTTGTTGGTACCATATACTCGTCTTTCTTAATTTGATAAGCATAGCTTCTAAATGTCAACTTTTTGCAGGACGATCTGCTCTATTTTTATTCCTCAGTTGTATGATCCGTTCTCTGTTCTGCTGTTCGCGGAGGTATGCTTTATCTAAAAGGATCCCGAAGTTTTCCTTTTTTTTCTTCTTTGGTCACATACGTAGTTTAGTGCTCAAGCAGATTCAAATAAATATCAAGTTCTTAATCTCTCTATCTGCCGTCTAGTAATGATTACTTTCGAGATTGAATTAACTGGATATTTCTTTATCCCAACCGTATTTGCCTCTGTACTAAATTAGTATAATCCGGAAATACTGCTTTCGTAACTGGAAGAAGTGTCTTCGTAACTTGCTCATCCTTACATGGATATTGTTGACAATCGGCTGCGTTTAACCAAGATCTCCTGAGATGATTCCACTATAAGTCATTGTACAGATAAAACCATCCATCGAAAACTTACATCTAAAACTTATTAACCTTCCTCCTTGTATTGTTAGCGTTATATGTTATATGTTTCAAGTTATGCCATACTTAGCTCCAAAATTTCTTCTGTCTGTAGGAAACTCACGATTATCGTCACAGTGAGCTGCTCCTATACCAGAATCAAATCCTGATCGAGTCTGGTAATCTGGAGAAGGCATTAAACCATCTGACCAAGTTCGAGAGTCAAATTGTCGATAAGCTCGCTGTTAAAGAAACCATGGGCGAACTGTACATTCGACTGGGTCAACATAGCTCAGCTGTTCCCATCTACGAGCATCTAATCAAGCGTAATCCGGAGAACACATTGTATTTCCTAAAGTTCTTCGATGCCAAAGAGATCACCGACGATAGCGAAAAACTTGAGATCTACAAGAAATTCCAAGAAGAATACCCGCGCGCCATGTGTCCCAAACGTCTTCCGTTGGACGTCGCATCGGGCGGCAGATTTCGTGAAGTTATCGATGAGTATTTACGTCGTGGCCTACGGAAGGGGGTACCACCGTTGTTCGTCAATATTCGTTCCTTGTACAAGTGTCCCGAAAAGGTGAAAACTATCGAGAACCTGGTGCTGGAATACTATGAGAATCTTCGAAGTACGGGTCATTTCTCCAAGGCGGATAGCGAGCAAAAGAAGCCCAATGAACCGGCGTCCGCGTTACTCTGGACAACGTTGTTCCTGGCGCAACACTATGACTTCATGCGTGAGACTGATAAAGCGCTAGAGTACATAAATATCGCCATCGATCATACGCCGACACTAATAGAGCTGTTCGTTACCAAGGGGCGCATATACAAACATGCTGGAAGTCCTGTTGAGGCGTACATGTGGCTAGATGAAGCACAAAGCTTGGACACTGCCGATAGGTAAGTTAATGAAGGAATCATCCATTTATGGTGCTAATGGGGTTGATACAGGTATATCAACTCGAAGTGCGCTAAGTACATGTTGCGGGCAAACATGGTTAAAGAGGCGGAGGAGATTTGTGCGAAGTTTACGCGAGAGGGCGTGTCGGCGATGGAGAACCTCAACGAAATGCAGTGCATGTGGTTCCAAACGGAATGTGCACTGGCTTATCAGCGTTTGGGCAAGTGGGGTGAGTCTTTGAAGAAGTGTCACGAGGTCGATAGACATTTTGCAGAAATCATCGAAGATCAGTTTGATTTTCACACGTATTGCATGCGAAAGATGACCCTACGTGCGTACGTAGGTCTTTTGCGGCTGGAAAATGTCCTGAGAAAACATCCGTTCTATTATAAGGCCGCCAGGTGTGCCATTGAGGTAAGGAATACTGCTATTCGGAAGATATTGTTATTAATCATTTTTCTAGGTATACATTAGACTGTACGACAGACCACTGAAGTCAGAAGAAACCGTTGAGGAAATCGACACTGGTAAGTGGCCTACAAATTCAATTGAGGGAGTGCACAATGCCTTACGTCTATGTCCGTATTATTGCAGAGAATCTGCCACCCTCGGAGTTGAAGAAACTCCGCAACAAACAACGCAAAGCCAAAAAGAAAGCCGAACTGGAAAGCGCTCAAGCCGCTCAAGCTGCCGTCAAACGAGAACAACATCAAAAGTCGAAACAGCAAAATGCTCAAGATGCCGATCCCGAGGCTCCGCAGCTGGACGAACTCATTGCTGAGAAGCTCGAACGTCCCGAAGATCCACTGGAAAAGGCAATTGATTTCCTCACACCTCTACAATTGTTAGCCAAAGATCGCATCGAAACCCATTTCCTAGCATTCGAGATCTACGCGAGGAAGAACAAGATTCTTCTCATGATTCAGAGCATAAAGCGGGCACGTGCATTGGATGACAAACATCCTCTGGTTCATGCATGTTGTATGAAGCTGACAAAATCCCTGCAACTCATGACAGCCGAACTGAATCCGAGCGTCAAGCTTGTCGTCGAGAAGGCCCGCGAAGAATTGATCGGTAGCGGCAAATCATCGCAGCAGATCAACGATGAATTCATTGCGAACAATCGTGATTCAATTCCGCATTTAGTCGAGGCGGCCAAGATCATGTATCTCCTCGATAATAGTAAAAAGGACGAAGCCATTAAACTGATTACCTCATTCGATTTGACCAGGGTGACTCTCGAGGTGAGTTTTGCCTATCTATTCAATCAACTGGATTTCGATTCTATTTTTCTGTTTAGGAAGCGACGAAGGTGTATGACACGCTACGTGATGGCCACTTAGCTAGCAGTGAAGAGCAAACGAAAGCTTATCTGGAACGATGCCAGCAGCGCTTCAAATATGCACGCGTGTTTAAAGAGCTCACACCACAAGCCGAGAATCATGTTAACGAATCGAAAGCCGATGCGGCCGCAAAGACTGCAGATTTGTAGGGAAAACCACATAAATTTATTAAAATTTCATCAACCAAACATCAAACAGCAATCGCAACAACAAAACAATGAAAACAAACCGATAGAGCATACAAAATCGAGAAAATATCGAGAGAGAGAGAGAGAGCAAGCACTCAATTACAACAAACAAATATCAGCACTTCTGCGAAGACGTTAACACACTTAGTCGTTACTATCGTTATTATCCTGAATAATAATCTGTTTCTTGATTATGTTCTTCCACGTCGTTTCTTCTTCATTATCCTTCCTTCTCCCGAAATTCTTTCCCCTTCTCCTCTTCCCTCGCCACACGGTGTAGTTCTTGTAATTGTTTTATTTTATTTTATTTTTTTTCTTTCTTTTATCTAACAAAAACTGCAACAGGAAACAAGTCCTATTCGGCAATTTTTTTTATATATATATACAAATATATATAATTTGAGAGAGTATAGGGGATAATAGAACTTAAAGAAATTCATAAAAACACACATACATAACAAACACACACACATACACTATGGATACATGAAAATGCAAATAATTAACAAAAAAAAAAATCTTAAATTTTTTTAAAGTATACTTTAATAGAATTCGTTTTTATTAACAAAGAAGAAAAAGATAAAAATAATAATAAACAGAAAAAAACATACGCTAAACTTATACTGATGAAAAGGAGAGATATAAGAGAATTTTATTAAAGCCATCAAACGAACAGAAATGTGTTGTTTTAGTTATCTACACCTAGTACGGTTTTTTCCTATTGTCTTCCAACGAAATATTCTCAAAATTAGATTGTCTTCAAAAAGATATGAAATGTGAAAGAGGGTTTATTTTGTCGATGTCACTCCTATTCTTAGTTCATCAACCATTAAAAAAAATTAAAATTATACAATAGGATGTCGTTGAAAAGAATTCCGGCTAAATTCTAAAAATATTTTTTTTTGATTTGAATTATTCGAATGTTTGCATAAAATGTGTGTCTCTCTCTGTCCGTCCGTCCGAAACAGACGTGGAGCTGACGTCGGACTAGAACGAGATCACCATCTTATGGTAGCTCATTTACGCCTTCGTACTGCATCCGTCAATAGCAACCGCTCAAACCTACTTAACATCACCAGGTTTAATATCGACAGGCTCAAGGTTCCCCAAGTGCGCCAACAGTTCAGGGACCATCTTGCCTTAGAAGCAGAAGCAATCAGCAGCATAGAGAACATGGATGACCACTGGAGTGCTGTGAAAAATGCTTTTGCGACTGGGGCACGCACGTATGTCGGTAAAAAGCAGAAACACCATCGCACATGGCTTTCTACAGACACCTGGAGACGGATCGATGAGCGTACAGCAATCAAGGCTCGGATTGCAGCGGCCTCAGCAGTAGAGAGAACCGAGCTTGAAGCCCAATACCGTGCAAAGAAGAAAGAAGTGCAGCGTAGTGTGAGACGTGACAAACGTCAATATATCAACTCACTGGCCTCAAGGGCTGAAGAAGCAGCGAGTAGGTGCGACAGTAGGACTGTGTATAGCATCACTAAGGAGCTCATCGGTGGTCGAAACTCCAAACAACATCCAGTGAAGAGTCTAGACGGTAACCTTCTGATTTCGGATGAGGATCAGCTCACTAGATGGAGAGAACATTTTGCTACAGTGCTAAATCACATAGACGATGGCGGTATGATCTCGAATTCGAATGAGCAGTTCGAAGCAACAAATTCCCGAATTCGCACCGCACCTCCCAGTAAAACCGAGATAATAACAGCAATCAAGTCCCTCAAGAAGAACAAGGCGGTGGGTATTGATGGCATCCCTGCCGAGCTATTTCAAGCGGCGCCAAATACATCGGCGGATTTGCTGCATCCCCTAATACGGAGAGCTTGGGATAGTGAACAATTTCCACAGGAGTGGAAAAGGGGGATGATCATTAAACTTCCAAAGAAGGGAAACTTGATGGATTGCGGTAACTGGAGAGGTATATGCGTTCTTCCAGCCGTGGCTAAAATAATAGCTAAAATAATTCTAGAACGAATTAAAGAACATTTAGGTTCAACTCTCGATGTCGAACAGGCAGGCTTTCGCGCTGGATCCTCCTGCATTGACCACATAAACACCTTACGGATCATTATCGAGCAATGCGTTGAGTATAGGTCTCCGCTACATTTAATGTTTATCGACTTCGAGAAAGCCTTCGACAGATTGAATCGAGATGCTATCTGGTTGGCCTTGCGCAGGAGAGGCATTCCAGAAAAACTTATAGCTATTATCAAGGCTACATACGAGGGCGGTAAGTGTCACGTCGTGCACAATGGTAAGGTGTCGGAGGATTTTGAAGTCCAAAGTGGAGTACGTCAAGGGTGCATACTGTCACCACTATTGTTTTTGGTGGTTATCAGCGATGTACTCCGTGCAGCATTGACGGAAGCTAATTCTGGAATTCGTTGGACTATGACATCTTACCTTAAACACCTAGATTACGCTGACGATGTTTGTCTACTTTCACATCGGATAATGGATCTTCATCTGATGGCCCAAAATCTAGAAGCTGAGGCAAACAAAGTGGGGCTAAAAATAAACACAGCCAAAAGAAAAGCCCTGAGCACTTCTTCTAACAACCGCGCTCAACTTAACATTGCCGGAAAGGAAGTCGAGAAAGTTGATAACTTTCTTTATTTAGGAAGTGTGGTCTCGGCTTATCGCGGTGGCACCGAACTGGATGTGTGCAGCAGAATCGGGAAGGCTAAAGCTGCGTTCGGAATGCTATCTAAAATCTGGAGAAGCAATGTTATCAGCTTAAGAACCAAGCTGCGATTGTTCCGCTCCAACGTAGAATCAGTGCTGCTTTATGGGTGCAGTACTTGGAAGGTGGACACCATTAACACACGGAAGCCGCAAGTCTTTGTAAACAAATGCTTAAGAATCATCTTGAGGATTTTTTGGCCGAACCGCATCTCTAACGAACAGCTTTATCTGAGAACGGGCCAAGAACCTATAAGCATTACTATACGAAGAAGAAAGTGGCAATGGATTGGACACACCCTACGGCGCGAAGACAACTCCATTGCGAAATACGCCATGCAGTGGAATCCGCTCACCCAGGCAGGCAGAATAGCGGGACGCCCTAGGCAAACGTGGCGCAGAACAGTTGAGGAGGAATCGAGCTCTTTAGGAATGAGTTGGAGGCAGCTCAAACGCGTTGCAGAACTTCGAACACGATGGCGCGCAGGCGTGGTTGACGCCCTATGCCCCCCGAGGGGTTAAAGGATCTAAGTAAAAGTAAGTAAGTTCACATAACGGTTCGCGAGTTGCATGAGCAACAAAGGTACAAGCTGTCCATTTTTTTTTAACACCATCTTTCTAGGGTAAAAATTCCAGAAGTTACAGACGCGTGATTGATTGACAAACAGACGGACAGACACCATGCGGAATCCATATGTGCTCAGGTTATACTTTTAAAATCTTGAATACTGAAAATAAAAGAAATTCGTCAAGTGCATGTTTTTCGTACTAAGAGGGGTTCCTTCAAAAACTATGCTCTAAAGAAAAGAAGGCAAAACGTTCCTTCGATCAATTTCTACAATCGGAATTATTAATTATTATTAATTTATTATTTTTATTATAATTATTAATTAGAGGACTTTTCTGTCTATCTCCGCACGCTTTAATGGAAAAAAGTAAAAAAAATGTAGCACTAACCGATTTCGAACAAAAAGGACAATGTGGGGTTTTTATCATGCCATCATATCTTATCCAAATTTTATCAGGGCTCTAATCATGTAACTTTTCAGACGATCATCGATTGAACGATAGCAATCGACGAATGGAAAAAAATGGTTGCATATTTATAGGTGTTAATATTTCTCTAATAGACTTCAGCTCCAGGCGCCTGCCTGACAATTATTGACATACCCTTAGCGGATCAACGAAGCCCTTAGCGGCTAAACCCCTCCTTAAAGTCGAGTTTATGAAATTAATCGACTTTCCACAGTTGGTTGCGCACTATTGGTTATAGAACGCCTAGATGCATGTTTGAACGATAGCAAAAGCTTACGATAGCATGTAGCTTATTAGCATTTAGGCGTTGTATAACCAACAGTGTGCAACCATGGTAAGAAATCTTCACACCTATAAATTTGCAACAATTTTTTCCATTCGTCTGTTGCTATCGTTCAAACGATGATCGTATGAAGAGTTACGTGATTAGAGCTCAGATCTCAATGCCTTTCATGAAAATACTTTGTCTGCGTGGTCCACAACAATATTAAATATACTATATGTAGTGCGTATGCCCACAGACCGGCTTCCAAGACGTGCCATGGTTGCCGTGGCATCAGGTAGGCGACCCCTCGGTTGGCTTAGAAGTAGATGGTTGGATCAAGTCCGACATCTCTCCTGGAGCCGTACCCAACGAGTATCGGGTTGGGTACGATTGACCGCATTTTAAAATCTCGTTTTCAAAATCTCGCATTATCGAAATCTCGCAAATCAAAATCTCACAATATCAAAATCTCGCCAATCAAAATCTCCAAAACTAGAATCTATATTAGATATGTAGGTATTTACTTTTTGAATTAAATGACCTTAAAAAATGTATGTTTTTTTTGTAATTTTTTTAAAGGCAAATTAATAAACTCCGCTTTCCGGGGGAGTTTAGCCGCTCAAGCGACAAGTATGTCAACAACAGCCAGGCAGGCGCCTGGAGCTAAAGTCTATTTTCATGTATGAATTCACTTTCAAAATCTTATAAATTATAATAGAAGTAACTACTGATTTTTATAATAATAAAATGCGAGATTCTCCTGTATTTGCGAGATTTTTATCTTTCAGAGTGAGATTTTGATAATACGAGATTTTCAAATGCGAGATGTTGAATATGCGAGATTTTTATTATGCGAGATTTTGTTATTCGGGATTTATTTAAAAAATGCGAGATTTCCTTATTATATTTCCCCTGAGCATCCTACCCCCGCGACCCTCATAAATGATTAGCGGCATTGAAAATGTATGTATAAATGCATGTTAAGCTTAATACATCAAGGAATACATCAATCGCCATGGTTATCGCCTACGTCAAAATACACATGTAGCTACATATTTGTGCCTCATAGTTAGGCAAGGAAATAGATCTATGTGTTTATTTATTAAAGCGTCGGCTTAGTGCAAAAAGTCATTAAGTACATTTGCTCAATGTTTGGTTATTCACAATTCAAATTGGCAGTGCAGTAAAAAAATATTTATTAAAACATTTTCAAAGATTTTTTTTTTGTTTTGAAATGAAATGATTATTATCTCATTTGATGCACTTAAAAAGTTTTTGCATGGGTGAATAACATTAAAACATGCACTTAGGTACTTCAAACTGAAAATGGCAAAAATGTACTTAGTGCGTTTTTGCACTAAGCCCACGATATACTGCGCCCAAAGTACGCGAAAAATCTCAAACTTTTCCAATGTATAGTTTTATAATGCCTGGTTTTGCCTGTTTTTTTTTATCTTTTTTTTTATATATATAATTTGTGCACGCGGAAGGGATTATTAATACCCTTATACTGATCAGAAGGCACGGGCGGATGGGAAAAAAGGGAGAGGAACGGATGAGATGCATGTTTGCGTTGGCCTTAAATGTCTGTAGGTTGTAATGATTAGGAAGTACAGAGGCTGTTAGATCGTTCCACAGACGTGTTGTTCGGCTTATAAACGAATCCCTATATTTGACAGTACGTCCGAAGTTGGGTTTATTTTAATATCTTAATTCCCTTGAGGAATATAGACATAATTCTAATTGGAGATTGGGACCAAGTCTCTAAAGTGGGAAATACATGATACAACCGTCGTACCGACTTGTGTCGTATCGACATCGGCCCAACTGTTGTATGCAGCACACACATTCTACAATCTGCGTACGATTTACAACCAGACATTTTTTTCAGTCATTTTACACATACACATCACATAATTTCTAAATATCGCGATTGCGTTGAAAATTCTCCTGAATTGTCATTCATGATACCTATTTCTTTTCCGCGGAATTATTTCCTCTTTTTTTGAAGATAGCTAATCTTTGTTCGGGGGAAAAATTCCAAGGGGTAAATTTATTCACGATAACCCTGGAGTGGAATCCTCTAAAGTGATAGTTGATAGTCACACTTTTGACAGTCAAAATTGATGATCACACTTATTTAGCTCTCCGTAAAACGATCGCAAGGTCACACAAAAACGATCGCAAAAAGGTGATGATCACGCTGATGGTCACCTTAGAGAGAGCAAGAGGGATGATTGTGATCGTCAACAATCAACTATCACCTTAGAGGATTCCACTCCTGTATATGTATAGATAGGTTTAACGTGAGACTTCAGTGAAATTAAAATCCTTTGAGTAGTGTTTGGATTAGCGCGTTAAAAGGATAAGTTGGATTTCTCTGAAACTTCTTCCTATATACTCGTTCCACTTCGATCATTTCCAAAGTGAATTTCTCCTCGCCAACGTGCATTTAAGAGGAATATCTATTGTATATATCGAGAACGATTCAACGCCCAGAAAACTCAGTTCAGCACCTCACCATCTGTAAGTCTGTAACCGATATCAAGTAAAACTGCAAATTTATCGTACGAACCAAATTCTAAATTATAGACAGATAGAGAAATAGTAACGCAAAGATGAAGTGGGTGGCATGTTTTAGTAGTTATGTTGGGTTATTGAGTGGTATTTAGGTTGTTGGTTCAAGTAGTAGTAGTAGTACTTATTCAATTATTCGAGAAATACAAATTAAATAATGCGGCCATTTAGCACCTAGACTAATACAGCAAATTGTCAATGTAAACAAAAATACTTTCACCCCATCAGTTTGGATGCCACCCACGAAGTATATAAGGAATCCTAATATCATCCTGAGTTTAAAACCACTGCACTTAAAAATATACATCTTTCCTATCTCATCTCTTCATTTCCAACTTACGTCGTGCAATAACCTATTTGCATAAGAAGAGTTGTACTCTTAGACGTATGTAAGTAAATATTTAAATATCTTCTTTGGAAAACTGGAAATTTGTACAACTTGAAAGTATCATTGCATATACACTGCGTTATCTTGAAAATGCATAGTATAGCCTTTAGACAAACGGCTGCGGAAATGAATGCAATGGGAACGTAGTGTAGCATGTACAAAAGTACTTTTCTCACTGTGTTATTAACGAATTATATAAATGTGGATCTAGCAACACCACAACTGTCATCATCCACAGAAGTTTGTTCTACTGTCCATCCCGAGAGTTCTCTTTATTAATCAGCAATTCAACGGAAATCTAGCATTTTCGAAAATATTCTTTACTTTTTTTCAAGAACATTATATTAAAGTACTTTGAACTGAAAATAATTGCATTTTTTCCAAAGCAAAGTAATCGCTTGGAACCCTTTTCTGTACCTCTTTCACTAATTTGACTGTAAAAGTAATGCAGTCTGTTCTTATACGATTGAATACATATGAATATCGCTTAATAGTTGAGACTCAGACATTTTAGGCTCAAAAATATAACCTAGATATAAAATGGTTTCCAATTTCAATAGTGAAATAGTCTTTGTCAGATTTTAAAGCGTTGGGAATAACAATGCTGCAAAGTGAACGTAGTGCCGAAATCAAGAAATTTGAGGTTTTCACTTTCTGGCTGGTCAGGTACGTCAAATAACACAGAATGCAAAATCTGTCTGATTAGTCAGTGTCAAGCTTTTTTCTCGCAATTTTTTAAGACAAAATACAATGCAACAAATGTAAAACTACTGGAGAAAATAAGATTAAGAGCTACATAAACTTAAAATCGATTTAAGAACGCTTGATAATTACCGGAATAGATAAAATCACCAAAATTTTATCGAAACTTAATAGAATTTCAGCAACCGGAATTTTTTTTTAACCAGCTGTCTTTGTTTGTGTTGGTTTGTATTCGCTCTTTGTCAAAAACTATATAAAATTTTTCCTCTAAATTTGCCTGAGTCAGCTGATTAAAACTCATCTAAATTTTTGAGGCGATTGCTCAATCACGAACGCGCAAAATCCAGATATATATATGGAAACCTGAATGTGCCGATTTAAAAGTTCAAATGGATCACATTGCTTAAATTCAAAAATTTGTATTGCTGTTTGAAGAGTTCCCAGAATACTCTTTTTAAAAAAAGGTATAAACGATTACTTTCATCACCATAACTGAATATCCTCTAAAGTGGGAAATACACGATACAACTGTTGTGCCGACGGTTGGACAAATTTAGTGTTGTATACGACTGTTGTATCGTATGTACCCAACCAAACGACCATTCTACCGATATCGTACGATCGCATGCTCTTGAGTGTACAACCGCTGTCGCATGCACAGATTGTACGTAAATTGTACGCAGATTTTATAATGTTTTTGCTGCATACAACAGTTGAGCCGATATCGGCACAACGCAAGTCAGTCGTGAATTTCGTACTTTATACGTCAATGCAATGCAAATTGGCCTTAAGGAAAAAATAGCCATTGAGAGATATGTATAGAAAATAAAAATTTGATGAATTCTTACAGAGTTCATTCTTCAATGGCTTATGCTCAATGAGAGAGTATTGGTAAATGACAGGGTTCAACAGAGTTTTTTATGAGAAAGAGCAGGATGGAAATCTTCGCAAGGAAACATGAACACAACTTTACCCACACGGTTCTGGCAAAGACGACATATTTCCGCGGGTGGATTTTTAGTTCACTGGTCGAAAACAGCTGTCTAAAGTGACAGCTACAAGGCGAGTCGACTTCGTGTTGTTTGTGTTTCGTGGCGACCAACCTGTGTGTGCAATTGCAATGCCAGACGTATGAGTCCAAAGATCAATTTGTTATAATTTTCTTTAAAGTATCCACCAATATACAAAACAACTTATGTGATTGTCATCTTTTCTATGATAATAGTGCAAAGTTCAATTATACCCCTAGGAGAGTTTCAATCAGTTCGCAAGTATTTAGCTAGAAAGACAGTGCACGGTTGAGGGCTAAGCTGTTGCTAATTGGAAAGTAGAGAAAGTTTCGAAATTCCCTGAAAAAATCAAGAAATAATCATGAATACCGGGTGAGAATACAAAAAGAATTCATAAATTCAGTTGAAGGGCATGTAGTTTATTTTAATTTTTTTTAAGAAAACTAGCTGGGCGAACTATTTTTATCACTGGAGCGTCAAGAGGGATTGGCAAAGCGATCGCCTTGAAAGCTGCCCAGGACGGTGCCAACATTGTAGTTGCAGCAAAGACAGCCGAACCTCATCCAAAACTTCCAGGAACTATCTACACAGCTGCCGAAGAGAGTAAGTCATCAAATCTAAGTGATTTTTAACTGTGTGGTTGCACTCAGACGGTTTCAGGGTTGCTAAGTGGGTCAATTGCCAATTGAATGTTGCCTACAGTTAGGGAGAGAGCAGTGTCTGTTGGCGACATATCAAATTTTTGTAGCCCGTTTTCACGAACTGCAACATAAGTAGTTCCTCTATCTTTGAATTTGAATTTGATCGGATATTGTTGCAGAGATAAACTTACATGAGTACTAAAAAAAAAAAATGCTTCTAAAATTAGCTAATCGCAGTCGTGATGAAGCAAGATTACAGAATTTGAGATTAAAGGTGCTGTGCTTTAAATGATAGGGTAAAGTGGTTTGTTATTCATTTGACTGGGGTGACAGGTTAAGTATGTTTGTCAAATAATCGACGCATTGCTCGTAAAGTTTTAGCCTTTAACCGGTAGCAACAATGTATAGTTTTAAGCCTAGTTCTAAATAAAATCATAACCCTCACTAATGTATCAGGTCATGCCATAAATAGTGAGAGTTCTTATGCATTGCAATTAAAAACAAAAAAAAAATATGGAGCGTTTTTAGTAATAATACTTTCCGTATTGGTATCAGGAAGCGAACACGGCTTACAAAGTTATTTTCAAGGAGAAATTCCAACAATATAACCAACAGTTGATTCAAACCCTATCCGCAGTAAGATATAGCTGATCCTTTTGGAAAACTATAAGATCCCATAACGGTAGAATTCTCACAAGAGCTACATCAGTCGAAGTATTAGCAGCTCACTTTGCAAAGTAACTCAACAACACAGACAATTTCAACAGAGGATGTCAAAAACGTGTTACAACGAGCCAATGTAATAAACCATTAGGTGAAGATCGGGTGCCGTTACGTTAGGTTGAGTAGGGTTATGAGGCAAGACACTAGGCACCAAGGTGGGCCCATCGTGATCCCTAGGGAACCCAACGTCATAGCTACACATATCTTCTAGCAAAAAAGTACGTTTTTCCAAATATAGGAAAGGCTGGGCGAAGAACACAACATTGCACTTTCCGGAATGAACAGCAAAGGATGGACAAATACGTTAAACATAATACGGCCAAAAGTAACTGCGGCAGTGTTTTCGAAGTTTCAACAAAAAGCATAACAGAGTGTCAGCAGAGAAAAATAAAATACTTACGAGATCAGTGTGGTATAAAAATAATGTTAACAGTTTTCAAGGCACGAGGAGAACTCATCCCGCTAAAATGACGCCCGCACAGCAATGAACAATGCATAAATTGCATCCTTTACCAATTGGTAAAGAAAGATTCACTACATTTTACTGGAGTTTGTCCGATTACGTTCCATCAGAATATCTCATTGGGACAAAATCACCCTGTTGACCAACGAGGTAATAGCGATACTGAATGGGGAAAACTGAAAATACTTGCAAACTACATCCACATTGCACAAAATTATCGAGCTAGAATTATGAGCGAAGATTTCTAAGGGCTTTTTTATGTCTAGTTTAGTATAGTTTAAGTTATAAACTACTTTAGATCTATCTCTTAATCTCTCTAATCTCAAAATGTATACATGCATATTAAATGAATTGAGATTAAGAAAAAAATTAATGCAGTTTTGGAATTGAAAAATTGGTCCAGTACACTTTCGACATTAGTCTGATTTCTCATTCTCCGATTGCTTAGGTGATTTTAAAAACTCATAAAACGCTGGTAAACGCTAGGGGCAATGCCAGGAGATCCATAATTTCCCAGCCAAAGCTGTGGATTTTCTGGGTTGTCTCTCTCGCGATATGTGGCCTGGCATTGTCTTGATGAAAGGGTATCCCTCGGCGATTGGCCAATGCTGGCCTTCAATCAGTGTAATTGGTGACTGTTATACCCTTTTGTGATTTTTGCCAGAAGAAAGCATTCCAAAATGGACAAAACCATGCATATTCCACCAACGAGCATTATTTTTTTTTTTTTTTTTGGATAGAGACCAGGGATCTAATCGACATATCCATGAACGGATGACCGGTCACGTAATTTGCATTGTGTTGTTGGTAGATCTAGCAACAACATACACCTAAATTACGTGACGAGTTATCTGTTAACGGATATGGCGATTTGAACCCTGGCTGAGCTACTTGCTTCGGTTTATCTAAAGGACTCAGACACTACCTGGGACGCTTAATGATGTCATAAGAAAGCCATTTCCCATCCCCAGTAACAAATCTGTTGAGGAACAAATCGAAATTTAAGCGAGAAAGCAACGAAGAGCACGTTGTTTTTCGTTGCTGCAGATTACTTCCGCTCATATCATGCGGTACCCATTTTCCGAACTTAGATTTTCCAAGTAGTTTTAGGTGTCTATGCACCGTGCAACTAGAAGAATGTAACTTTTCGACTAATTCCTTAACGTGCGTGAATAGGTTTTCATCCAGGGTGTTATGCAGTGGATCATTATCCAGGTCAATAGGTCTTTCAGAGCGGCCATTATCTTTGAGTCCAAAGAGTTGCAATGGTGCAGTGGGTAGTATGTTCAGTCGTTAACCGATGTACGCAAGTTCAAGCGCCAGTGGCAAAGAGAAATCATCAGCCACTCGAGTATAAAAAGGAAAACGGATAACATTGAAGTTTTTCCAGCTACTGCACCAAAAAAGGTTCCTGCCTCGTAGTAGATTGGACCGGAGAGTCTGAGTGTTCCGGGATTTGGGTTTCATTTTTATTAAAAAAAAAACTTTGAGCTCATCATTTCCTTGACTTATGATCTGTTTTCCATAGACTTCAGACAATTCATATACAACCACTACCTTACGATTTTTATGATATTCTCAAAAGAAAGCATGACGAATATACTCCTTGGCCACTTCCATTTCAATGGTTAATATCTCATACAATATTCGGTTTATTCGATTCAAATGAAACGAGCTATATAATAAATACTTAAAATAAAAAAAATACTAAAGAAACATTTTTATTTGGAAGGCTTAGGCCCGTTTCACATATCTTAACTACTATGCTACAAAATAATATTCAAACGAGTTTTTGGTGGAGTACAATACTAAATTAAGTCTATTCATACACGAACCTATAGATGGGTTGGAATCATTAAAATTGGGTAAAGTGGAGGCAATAAGTGGTTGATTACCTGTTCAAGTCTCATGCCTCTTTCCTGCAAATTTCTCTAGCTCTTCGTTTTATCAGATTACAATAAATTAATAGAAGCTTCCTAAGAAAAAGAGTTTCCTATTACCATACTCGAGATGACTGTCGAGATTGCAAATGTATTCAATGTCGATTGCCTATCTTAATACTTAATAATAAGTCGAGCAGATGATAGCCCTTTTAAATACCACGGTGACTCGCTTGATAAGATTCCAAATGGAGGGCTCAATGCAATATGTTTGGAGCTGAGATTATATTCATATGTTTCACGATTCAAAACTCTTTGTTGTTTGCTTTGAACCAATGATACCAATGTGTGATAAACGTGGAAGTCAGCAATGAATGGATATCCATCGGTTCAAGTCGGTTATGAGGTTGTATGCAACTTAAAACGTGTCACTCGAGATGATGGGCTCATGGCATTTTATCTAGGCAGCAAGCAATTAGTTACCCCACTACGAGTATAAGCTTTGACCGCAAAGAATGACATTAAGAGGAGTGCATTCCTCATCTTTGTTTTTAAAATTAGAATCTATGGGATTTTTCAAAAGGAGAAGGGTATTCCACCCGTGGTAGAGCCCTATGCCACGGGAGGGCTAATTTAAAGCGGATGTCACCTGGTTTCTGGGGTCCATTGTTATAGAACACACTTATGGAGTGCCATTCTTCCCTTAGGCACGGTCGTTACACATCTGGGATTACGGGTTTTTTCAAGTTTCGCTTTTTAGATCCGCCATATTCAGTATGCAGCAGGGACAGCTCGTGCAGGGTGTGGTTCTTCACTACTTATGGACGGTCTTAGGAGATAGATTCAATCAGATGCCTCTACTCCTCTGGCCCCTTTGCCTGGTACCTTGCCCCTAAACTTACTTTACTTTACTTTAGATGTAGCTACAGTAAAGGGTGGACCTGGGTCTTAACCAACAATCCCCTACAGCTGGCTCGGTCATTATCCAATTGCCTCTAGTAGCGCGCATCCAGGTAGTTGACTCCTGTTTACACTTTCATGCCACCTAAGGTAATGACTTTCTCTACTGCGACGTCTCCTCGGAGTGCATTTGAAGACTTTCTGGCTGGAGCGTTGGTGTCCATCCACTCAACGTGTCCCAGCCACCTTAGTCGCTGTATGTGAACTCTTTTATCTTACTCAATATCGTTGTATAGACCGCGCAGTAGCATTGTACTTTCTCCTCCACTCATTGTTTATGCAGACGGGACCAAAGATCATTTGGAGAACCTTTTTCTCAAACTAATCAAGGGCAGAAAGAACCAGAGGTAAGAAAGAAAGAAAGATAAACGAAATGGTCCTTATTTAGATGTATTCCCCGTATTCCTAAATCATCCCGAGTCCGATATGCATTTTAGAATGGCTTTTTTGACTGCGAGTGTTGTCATCCTGGTTATGCACATGCTTAGGCATGTGTCGCCAACAGGTTATGGCCTCTAATGCTGCCTATGAAGAGTGTTAAATGTGATCTATTGAGCGTGATTTCTTTTCATTTTGTTGTTCTTTTTCCCGAATTCTCTCGAGATGCGACATGAAGAGAGTGTGTTCCATGTCTCGTTAGTTTGCCTTTGAAAGCCCAATACTAGCTTACTTCTAGTATTGCCAGGGGCAGAATTGAGTTATTGACCACTGATAGATACAATTATGAGCCTTTTCTTCTAATTCATCTGCCAACTCGTTGATGTGGACGTCTATATGTACCGGGATCCACCAGAGAGTTACATTGTGGCTTAGTTCGCTGTGACAGCATTAAACAAGCTTGGACTTAATAACTGCGGATGAGAGGGTTCTAATGGCTGCTTGACAATGCAAAAAACAATCACCCTGATTGTCGTTGGCGTTTGTCGCTTTTCGACGATTGTCGTTTTATTCTTCAGATGCAGCACGAATCCATTTTCATAACTTTTTCAATGCAGAAGAGGTGTAATAGTATTCTACACGACAAATTAATTGCTTACTAAAGATTAACGGTCAGCAGGTCGTAGCTATGAATCAAACGACAATCGTCGAAAAGCGACAAACGCCAACGACAATCAGGGTGAATGTCTCGTCTTGGGGTTAGTGTCAGTTCTAGCTCTCGGGTCGCCTTGTCAATTGCTAAAACTTCCGCTTGTGTACTGCAGCGGTTTACTACCTCAAACTTATATCTATCTATTGTGGTGTTCTGTCCGATATCCTTTCAGCATATATTTTGTTCTGATTTCATTGACCGCTAATCCCATCTTTTGAATACTTCGCTAATTATTAAAAAAGTATTAAGTCGCCACGACTTTTTTCATGTAACAGGATTTGTTAAACGCGCCTCCGATGGTTAAACTTAATAATGGAGATTCTACCTTGATATCTGATAGTCAGCAATTTAAAAGGTTTGCCTATCTTAACAACAAGCAAGGCAATGTTTTATGTTGCAAAACTGTATTTTTACCTTCTTTAGCAATTAGACATTTTGAAGATTTCACATTTAAAAATATAATATTCTACTTACTGTTGCAGCTTACTAATTAGTATAATTTCTTTTCAGTTGAGAAAGCCGGTGGGAAAGCTCTACCATGTATACTTGATGTTCGCGATGAGGCCCAGGTTAAAAATGCCGTCAAACAGGCGGTTGCAAAGTTCGGAGGCATCGATATCCTCATCAACAACGCCAGTGCCATTTCCCTCACACCAACGGCTCAAACCGATATGAAGCGTTATGACCTTATGCACAACATCAACACACGAGGAACATTCTTGGTGTAAGTTAATCAGATCGTCGATATGTACTGCGAATGAGCTTACTTTAAACTTCAATTTCAGCTCTAAAGAATGTCTGCCATTTTTGGAGAAGAGCAACCACTCCCACATTTTGAACATATCTCCCCCATTGAATATGAACCCGATTTGGTTTAAGAATCACGTTGCCTATACAATGGCCAAATACGGCATGTCTATGTGTGTCCTTGGTATGGCTGAGGAGTTCAAAGACAGACCTATCGCTGTCAATGCACTATGGCCCCGTACTGCTATTCACACAGCTGCTATCGAAATGCTAAGCGGACCCGACAGCAATCAGTTTTCAAGAAAACCCGAAATCATGGCTGATGCTGCCTATGCTGTGTTGTGTCGCGAGCCAAAATCCTGCACAGGAAAATTTTTAATCGACGACGAAGTCCTCCTAGCTGAAGGAGTCAAGGACTTAAAACAATACGCTTGTGTACCTGAAAATGCCGACAGCCTTATGGGTGACTTTTTCTTGGATAGCACAGATCTGTCCGAGGAATCAAAAAAGATTCTCGCAACATCAGGTGAAAAATCAGATGGAACGATTGCCAAATTGTTTGCAAAAATCGAGGGCTTATTGAGCGAGGAACTCGTTTCTAAGACCAGCGCCGTCTTCCAGTTTAATGTTGAAGGCGCTGATAAGGGTGTTTGGTTCTTGGACTTGAAGACAGGAGCTGGCAAGTGTGGCCCAGGAGCCCCACCCACAAGTCCGGATGCAACTCTAACAATGAAGTCAAATGATTTCCTTGATATGTTCGCAGGTTGGTTAGATATCTTTAAATTTGTTTGCAGGCTGAATGACTAGATTTGTTTTTTGTCACTTAATAGGTAAGGTCAAGGCGCCTACAGCTTTTATGTCGGGCAAATTGAAAATAGCCGGGGATCTTCAAAAAGCAATGAAACTTTCAAAACTGATGGGTGGTTTAAAGTCTAAGCTGTAAAGTTTGATGTTCTAACAGTATGATTTTTTTTTTGGTCTTTATAAAAAGGGTGTTAAGACGAAAATATACTTATTTTTATATCGTTGTTAAATTTTTAAATCGCCTTTTCCATTTCAAATCTTTTTTTTTTAATATAAAGTGGAACCTACTCGTGTCTTAAATATATAGGTTTAGGATCTTTCATAAGGATTCAGAGCTAATAGGATTTAGCTCTACAGCTAATGAGGTGATATTGTGGAATCCCGACGGAATTCCTTTTATCAAACTCGATAAAGTTAAAAACTACACACCTGGTTTAGATTTAAGGAGTGTGCTAAATCAGACTTGACTTATCAGAGAGAGAAGGCGATGCTGTACGAATACATGTTACATATATGGCAAACATACTCATACATGTTACAATTGCTTCGGAGGATGATCGACTGTCCGATCATTAACGTCCACAACTCTCATTGACTACGGTACTTGGACAGAAATGACGAGTTAATGGCTAGAAAGACAAGCTATTACCCGCTATCACACTTAGTTCATGAAGGTGGATGGAGTTTCCAAGCAACCCCAGCAACAATGGAAATATCTGCCTAAGATCATTTCATTAGATAATGCGACTTTATATAACTCAGACTGATTTGATATTCACATACATATGTACATATATCCACTATCAACGGGTAGTACTAGATGAGCTCATAGAAGCAATCTTAGGTCATGGCGTCCTTCTCCTCTGCGTGAACGTGAGCACATATTGGGTTGCTGTTGGTGGACGTAGTATTAATGCGGATCAGACGTTTGACTCTAGGCCTGAACCTTAAGACTTCTCATCAAGTGAGCCTCTAAAGACAAATACACATCCAGGTAAGTTCTGTTTAAGTTTTTTTTACCAGATGTCGAAGGATTTCGTCCTTATGTTCAGACCATTCCACCGCACTTCTTGAACGGCAGTGGTGCTTACCTTAGATATTCACCTACAAGTGGACGGATAAGGATTCCGTCTTTATACTTTTTTTTACAAAGGGGATGTCAACATCGCTTGGGCAACTTCACTGCATTGAAATATTTAAAATGCTGTCACATTCGAAACTGCTCAGGTTAGAGCTATAAAGGCTAGAACGATTCATCAACGTTTTTCGAGCTCTATAACAACACACAACCACAAGGCCGTAACTTCAATGCACCGTCTTCAAAGTGATGCAGCTGAACTGCAACTGTTTCTCAGGGAAGATCGGTGAATTAACTATGAATGTATGTACCTATACATACAACGCGACAAGATCCTTAAAGTCGCTATCTAAGAAACAAACTTAAGTTCGGGAAACGACAGGAAGAAACAAAGGTAGAGGGCTGGCGTACCTAATACGAAATGTTGTAAACTACAGACTCATCCCCTCCCTTGTATAAGAAACATCCGACGAATTCCTCGACCAAGGCATTACCGAAAATGTGATATACCATATACAGTAGTGTCCGCTTATAACGAACTCGCAGGGACCGACCAAATTAGTTCGGTATAACCGAAGTTCGTTATAAGTGATATGCTAAAAAAACATCAACTTTTGTTCAGAAAACCAATATATCGTGTTTGTCTTTTAATGAGAAACATTTTCTCTTTTTATTTGATACTGTATCTCCCATTTTATTTAATTGATTTTCAAACGCGTAGTACCCTTCCTCTATGCACTTTGGAACTCAATTAATTTGTGCTGCCTTTGAAATTTATCGTTTGATGCAAACATTATGTAACTCGGGGAAGTACCGAAAAAATTATGTTCAAGGACAACATTTTGTTGTTTGAGAATGTTGGTATATACATAAGTATAGCTGTACAGTTCTCGGGGAAGCCCCGAAAAATTGGGGAAATCTAAATGACAATGTAAAGTGAGACAGTATTGGTTCGTTATAACCGGACATTTTCTTCATTTAACGCGCAAAAAGGGTTCGTTATATGCGAAAGTTCGCTTTAAGCGGGTTCGTTATATGCGAAATTATAATCCATAGTTCTTATGGGACATTGATTGGGACTGGGTGAAATGGTTCATTATAACCGAAAGTTCGCTTTAACCGGGTTCGCTTTAAGCGGTCACTACGGTATATGATATGTACATACCACTCACTAGCAATTGTACCCGGGCTACCAACCATCTATCGTTTACCCACTATCGCCTCATCTTAGGTGACTTCCAGAAGCACTGGTAGTCTCCCATGGGAAGTGATCAGATCGACGGCACAAATTGTGAAATCTTAATTGCAGAAATTGCACAGACAACACTTTCAACAACCTACCGTAGCTAGTAAATGTACACATCAGAGAAAGAACGGTAGAATGCTAAAGGTCCGAATATCTCAGCTGCCGCTGCACCTCTCATCCAAAACACGGTTATATCATATACGGAGGCCCAGGGACCCATGAGAACCTGGAATCGAGCAACTCCACATCAAAATTTGACGTCGATGAACACCTTCGAAAGAAGTGGTCTGAACACCTCGATAAGTTGCACAGGGACTTACAAACTCTGCTCAAGAGTTAAGACCCTGACTAATCCCACCAAACACAATGTCAATACAGCAAAATCTTTCAACGAGAAATTAATAGGCGATCCGAGGAGATGTCCAAACCAGCCAATCAAAAGTACATCGAACATTCAACCAACAATATCTGGTGGGGGCTTACTAAGCACTTCGCCTCAAAGCTCATTTTCATGCGAAATCGCATTTTGGTAACACGCTATTCGCAGCCGAACACTATCGCACTTCGCTCTACTACATTCGCGCAACTATATAAATGCGAACGCCATTCTATCGACTTCAAATGCGATAGATATTTTGATGTCGCAAGGGTTGTTGGCGGTGGATTTTCAATTGAAAATGTGAATAAATGAAAAACAGCGAAAAAGAGTGATTTCTGATACTTTTATTTGATTTAGGGTAGCCCCCCTGGCGGCTGACCTCCTCGTGGTGGGGGGCGGGCAATGTGACTGGGATGTGCGGACGGGGTAACTTAAATAGTAATTCCCATCCATACAATCCAGTCACGGCTAACAAAGCGCACATCCCATGATGACAAGAAGAAGACGACCGGCCTCGGATATTGCCAAGCCTGGTAAGCCAGGGCATCCTTTGGAGCCAGGCCTGAAGGGTGTCAGGATGCGAGCGTCTGGTGGTCGGCTTGTTCCGCTCGGCAGCCGGCCGGGTCAAACCCGAAATGGCTACGAGCTTCCTGTCAATGGTCTCGCGAACCATTACGGGGGTCAAGGGGTGAGTGCGCTGTGCACCGATAGGGGCACAGATGGACTCTCTGAGATTCGACAACGGCATCGACTTAGGATAGGCACATTGAACGTCTCATCGCTCACAGGGAAGGATCTTGAGCTTGTTGGGGAGGCTGTTAAAAGTCGACTAGATATAGTTGGCGTCTCTTCAACAAAGCAGAGAGGTTCTAAAACTGTGGACCTTTCGGGTGGGTGGAAGCTCTTCCTGTCAGGAGTCGCACCCTCAATATCTGCTCGGGCGGGAGTGGGGATACTCACAAGTTTCAGGTTGACAGACAGAGTATTGGAGTGGATACCATTAGGAGGGAGAGTTGCGATCTTAAAGCTCAAGCTTGAAAGATCAACTCTGGCATTGGTGCAGGTGTATGCACCGAACCTTCAGTCAGAGTACGCAGCTTTCTTAGATGAAGTTGATGTTGCCCTTGAAAAGGTTGCAGATATGGATTCTTTTGTCCTGATGGGTGACTTCAATGCTCATGTGGGTGTAGATGTTATGACATGGGGGAGTGTGATTGGGAGGAACGGTGATCCTGATCAATACGCGAACGGAGAGAGGTTGTTGGATTTTTGTTGTGAAAATGGCTTATCCATCATGAACACTATCTTTCCGCACAAAGTCATTTACAAATACATGTGGTACCGTCAGAGTCTTCAGCAGAAGTCGCTGATCGATTTCTTTGTGGTACCATCGTGTCTGAAGAGAATGGTTTGTGATGTTCGCGTATTGAGAGGGGCCGAATTGTCAACGGATCATCACTTAGTGCTGTGCAAATTGTATCTTAGCGAGAGAGTGCCTCCCCTACCAAAGCGTAAACCAAGGATGGTTACACGCATACGATGGGAGAGGTTACAGGACGATGAGATACGGGAGAGGTTTGAACGAATTCCAACTGTTCCATCAAATGTAGAGGAAGAATGGCAACTGTTTTCAACAGCGGTTATTGCCTCTGCGGGAAATGTTTGTGGAGTGAAGCGGCTTGGTGTGGCGGCTGGTGGTGAGAAAAGAACTGCTTGGTTTAAGACGCTCGGAGTTCAAGAAGCCATCAGAGAGAAGAAAAGAGCCTTTAAGGTGTGGATTCACTTGGGGAACTCCGATTCTCGAAATCGGTACACTGAGGCGCGAAGAACTTGCAAATTAGCTGTGAAAACAGCGAAAGAACAGTCTTGGAAGGAGTTTGGCGAGAAATTGGAACGTGACCACAGATCTGCAAATAAGATGTTCTGGCAGACCGTCCGCCGACTCAGAGGAAAAAAGTTGAATATCGTTGAAGGAGTCAAATTCAAAGACGGTAGACTTCTTTCCAATGAGGAGGACATCTTACGCAGATGAAGCGAGCACTTTTCAGAATTGCTCAATCCCGAACAGGGCACCGAAGATGACAGACCTATGGTCGAGAGTTGGGCGGAAAGTAGTCCTACGGTAGAGGAAGTAACTTTGGCGATCAAAGCGCTAAAAGTTGGCAAATCTGCTGGTGTGGATGAAATTCGGCCAGAAATGCTCAAGGCTTTAGGTAAAGAGGGAGTTTAATGGCTCTCGCGTGTCATTAAAGTGGCCTGGGAATGCGGTGAAACACCTGGTGATTGGCAAATGGGGGTGATAGTTCCTCTTTTTAAAAAAGGGGACAAAAGAGATTGCGCCAGCTACAGGGGTATATCTCTTTTAAGTCTCCCTGGAAAAGTCTTCGCTAAGGTGCTAGAAAAGCGTTCCAGAGCTGTTGAGGACAGTTTGGGGGATGAGCAGTGCGGTTTTCGTCCCGGTAGAAGCACAACCGACCAGTTGTTCACTCTCAGAATGGTTCTTGAGAAGGCCTGGGAATATGCCAAACCTGTCTACACTTGTTTTGTGGATTTGGAAAAGGCATATGATAGGGTTACTCGAGGCAAACTCTGGAGTGTTCTGCAGGAGTATGGGATTACTGGTTCCCTGTTAAGGGCGATTCAGTCTTTATATACAAACTGTAGAAGCTGTGTTCGGATAAACGGTGTTAAATCAATACCTTTCACTGTGGGCGTTGGACTCCGCCAGGGGTGCGTTTTGTCACCTCTCCCCTTCATTGTACCTATATATATGTATTGGATGTTGCAGTGCAGCAGTGGCGGGGAATGTTTCAAAGTGGGAGACCTAATGATTAGTCATCTGCTCTTTGCGGATGATTTGGTCATCCTCTCAAACCCAACTGCAGCGCGCACTCGAAAGGTTTGTAGCCGTTTGTGATGATGCTGGAATGAAGATCAACGTGAACAAATCGGAAGTAATGGTCGTTTCCAAAAAACCCATTCAGTGCACTCTGCATGTTAGTGGAGTCCCACTGAAGCAGATGGAGGGAGGAGCAATGCCGAGTTATCCTGTAGAATTGGTAAGGCTGGATCAATTTTGAGAGAGCTTGGCCAATCTGTTATAAGGAAGGCCGAACTTAGTGTTCAAGCTAAGCTATCGGTTTTTAACTCGGTGTATGTTCCAACTCTCACCTATGGTCATGAAATTTGGGTAGTGACCGAAAGAATAAGATCGCGGATACAAGCTGCCGAAATGAGGTTCCTTCGCGGTGTTGTTGGAATAACTCGTAGGGATCGAGTGCGCAACACCAGAGTACGCGAGGCGCTCAACGTTGAGCAGCTACTTCTCCGAACGGAACGATCTATGCTTCGATGGTTTGGTCACGTAGTGCGTATGCCCCCAGACCGGCTTCCAAGACGCGCCATGGTTGCCGTGCCATCAGGTAGGCGACTTCGCGGAAGACCTAGAAATAGATGGTTGGATCAAGTCCGACATCTCTCCTGGAGCCGCTTAGGGATTCCCCCTGATGAATTGGAGTCAATGGCGGAGGATCGAGAAGAATGGAGAGTCCACCTGAGCATCCTACCCCCGTGACCCTCATGACGGATTAGCGGGCCATTGAAAATTAATGAAACAAATATTTATTTAAGTAACCACTTATGAAGACATTGTTCCAACCAATTATTCACTGATGTTTTAACAAAGTAAATATAGATTAGATTAGATAGATTTTTATTTTTATACTTAAGGATTTGCAAGACTTGGTTCTCCGATAAGACATTTTCTCCAAGCAATATTGATGGCTATTTTCGACTTCAACAATTTCTCTTTAAGGTGCCTTTCCATATTGCGATTTCTCGTAAAATACACTCCGAGGTACTTATACTCCTTCACAACTTGGATAGTTTCCCTATTAAAGTGCCATTTTTCATTTGCGCAGTTTCTGCCCCCACCTCTTCTAAAAATCATTATTTGAGACTTACTCAAATTCACCGTCACATTCCACATTTTGCAGTATTCGGAGAGTCGGTTTATTGTAAGCTGTAGAGATTCGGGTGAGTACGACGAAAGTACTACGTCGTCTGCAAAAAGAAGGGCTTTAATCAACACACCTCCATACTCAATCCCTCCAGGTAAAAAATCCACTATATCCTCAATGAAGCGAGCAAATAAACTTGGACTGAGAGCACAACCTTGCCTTACTCCTGATTCCGAACGAAACTATTCTGATAAGCCCTCACCATTCCATACAGCTGCCTTGGTATCCTCGTACAGATTTGTAATCACTCGTCCGAACTTCAGTGACATACCCATGCCAAAGAATTTGTAGAATAAAGCATTTCGGTCCACTGAGTCAAAAGCTGCCTTGAAGTCCACGAAGAATGCATATAGCTTCTTATTTTTCAAGAAAAAGGAGTCCACAATACTATTGAAAACAAACACGTGATTAACAGTGGAATATCCTGGTCGGAAACCCGCTTGATATTCCTTGAGCAGATTATTGGCATCTATCCATGCAGTTAGTCGACTGTGCAATATCGATATACAAATTTTATATGACGCATTTAAGAACGAAATGCCTCTGTAGTTCCCTGGGTCCGTCATACAACCTTTTTTATGAATCGGAAAGGTCAGGACTTCCTTGAAGCGCTGTGGTATTATGCCATTTTCTAAAATGTTGTTGAACAAGTAGGTAAGATTGGTATTCGTTAGTACCATATTTGTAGAATTCGGCTGGTATCCCGTCCGATCCTGCAGCTTTACCATCCTTAAGACTACTAAGTGCCTCAACAACAAAGTAGATATATTCTTTCCATGATACTTTGGCAGATGAATGGAAGTGTTTGTGGAAATATGACGAGAAATATGAAAATCTTTTGGAAAGTCGGTATTCCAAGCGATCGTTGGGCCCCTGTTTTCTATTGTCTTACATTTTCAATTCTAAGTCCAGTTACACAGCTAACAACCCTTGCGCCATCAAAATATCTATCGCATATGAAGTTGATCGAATGATGTTCGCATTTATGTACATAGTTGCGCGAATGTAGTAGAGCAAAGTGCGATAGTGTTCGCCAGCGAATTGCATAGTGCCAAAATGCGATTTCGCAAGAAAATGCGATTCGCGGCGAAGTGCATAGTTAGCTCCCTGGAGAATTCTTTCCTTTCACTTGAATCGGGGGTGGTAACGTCATCGATTGCCACGCTAATAGTTAATGGTCCAAATCCTGGTCTCAGTAAGCATTTATGTATACCTAACATATATATTCCTCATAAACAGTCAGTTTGATCAATTGCGAAAGCTTATGTCAACACTATTTCGAAGGCATAAACTGATAGTAGGTTTTAGGGGTCATATTGCTAAAAAAAATTCTTCGCTCTGTTGGATGATTGATATACCTATGGCATCAGGTGGTCGGGATAAAAATACTGTGAATAAGAAGCAAAGACAAAATAACAAAACAAATATCACCAGTTATCTGGATATCACCCCCGGAGTTTTTCTGAACATCTGAGTTTCAAACCACTTCGCAAATTTTTGCCCCTCTCTCTCTCTCTCTCTCTCTCTCTTTTTCTCTCTCTCTCTCTCTCTCTCTTTATCCTTTCCGACGGCCGCACTGTACAAAACATCTTAAGGGTATGTTCATAATCCCCTGAGTGCACGTAAATTATAAAAAAAAAAAAAATTGTTAGTTCCACTGTACTCAAATGCGCATCCTCCACTTTTCTCTGCCACCAACGATCTTCCACCGGAGTTGCACCCTAATATCGATTGCAGGTAAGGTCAGCTTAGCGTGGCAGGCTGTATTACACTTACACCAGCAAAGGTCCATTGTGGCACTACATGGACCTAAGATCCCCACAAAGAACTACCCTTAGAACCAATTGGAGTTGCTATGGAGTGTTGGAGGCTGTTGATGTTGGCGTCAGTCAATTTGCATAAACTGTCAAAGAAGTAGGCTCCTAAACGCAATCTTTTACGAGCGGAAAGAGCCTAGCACGTACAAAGGTGTAGTACTCGTATGGTTTCCTCCTCTTCCTCGTCCATGCAACTTCTACAGAAGTCGTTTGCTAGGAGGTCTAGCCTTCCAATGGTGCGGTGCCTTGTAGTGACACCTACTATAGTCGTAATGAGTGCTCCTTTCTGTCTAATAAGGCAATTGGCCGTTGCCCATGAATCTTAGCAGTCGTTTTACTGCAGGGAGAGGCATACCGCTATTACCTTTGTTCGATGAAATCGATAGGCTAGTGCCAGGCGAGTTCTTCGGCCATGCCATCCTCTGGAATAGCTCTGTGTCCCGGCACCCAAAAGAAGTGAATATTGAATTGTTTAGTCATCTCGTTAAGAGACAGGCGACAATATACGACAGTTTTTGAATTGAAGTTGACCGATTCCAGGGATGTGATCCTAGCTTGAATGTAAGTTAAAATGATTATATTCCGATTAGATATGACATTGTACTTTGCTAACCCCATAGGCGGATCAGTAGAAATGCGGTGAAGTGGGAGGGTTGTGATCCCTTGTTTTCGGATCATAGCCTCGCTGATAAAAGGAAGAAGAAGATTGTACTTTGCCACGATATGGGTTCTCTTATCGCCATAATCTCCGCCTGAAAAACGCTGCAATGATTAGGAAGGCGGAAAGAGATACTTATGTTTAGTTCATTAGAGAAAACCCCTCCCATAGGCAGGCCAACCTTTGCAAACGGTCAACATAGGTTAGGTTAACAACTTTCTCCATGGCTGTCCACCAGACTGTCACACCATACGTTAGTATAGGGCTGATGACGGACACATACAGGGTTATCGTGAATAAATTTTCCCTCGGATTTTTTTCCCCCAGACAAAATTTAGCTATCTTCAAAAATAGGGAAAAAATTCATCAGGAAAAAATTAAATATTAAGATTCACAGTTTCAGCGGTAATTATACCGTCCGGTCCTGCCGATTTAAATGGTTTGAAGCTTACCTACTCGTATGCATGATATAAATTTAACATTTTTACCCCACAGAATCCATGGTAGCGAATTATAAATTCGGAAATAGCTATCGGAAAAAATTAAATATTAAGATTCACAGTTTCAGCGGTAATTATACCGTCCGGTCCTGCCGATTTAAATGGTTTGAAGCTTACCTACTCGTATGCATGATATAAATTTAACATTTTTACCCCACAGAATCCATGGTAGCGAATTATAAATTCGGAAATAGCTATCGCAGATTCCGTCGTAGTAAAAATTTTTTTTACAAATTTCCAATTTACGAATGTAAGACATTTGAAATTCGTTTTCTTAAGACGTTTTCTCTGACAGCGATTCGGGAGCTTCTTCGAACTTTCTGAACATCAAAGGCAACGTCTCCAATGTAAAAGATAATTGCCTAATCATTGGAATAAGTAAAACACGAGCACATGTAAGTGTAATTATATATTTCTCACAAAATGCTTAACTTTGACATCAAATGCTTCTTGAACTAACTTACTTCGTTTCCGATCCTGTTAATGAAATTACATTTAATCCTTCCAGCAGCTTCCCCTATTTCATTAGAACTATTTAAGGCTTTCTACTTGATTTCAAAAGATATTTACCTGTTTCCAGTAAGCAAATAATGTATAAACCCATTCCCTTTAGACCGGTGAAAGGAAAAAAAAAAAAAATTAAAATATCACCCCACTGTCGCATCCCAAATCGGATCCGAATTCATCGAACCAACCAAGTGAAATGAAAAACAGACACCACCCGACACGAACCCCAATCCTCTCCATCATTGGGCCTCATCAACTGGACCGTGCACAGCGTGTCTCCTTCGCCTTCTTCTTCTTCGTTAAATTAAATTTATTGTAAGTGCCAATGGAATCAATGGAATCAATGGCTTTCCTTGGATAAATTGATTATTCAATGTCCTGGAGTGGGTAAGTATCAATGGCTTAATTCGTTTGTCCTTGTTCACAGGAATTTGCAATGTGATGACAAAAAAAATAAATCTCAAGCGTCGTCATTACTTGAAGTCCTTTTTTTCCGTCGGGGACAACTAGGAATAAATAAATAAGTAGACCGTTGCTAATCACAGAGATGAAATTGGCGAGCATCCTTCTATTCATATTGACATTAAGGAAGATTCGGATTTCTTAGCCATTCTCATTCCATTACACCAAGTGATAGGGGTTTCTAATGACGAAAGTGATTTTGTTAAAATGGCACCCGTCAGGCGTCACAAAAGCACTTAGTCTATTTTCAATTTGATTTTTGGGTTAAATGGGGGTAGGGAACAACAATCCAAAAATGTCTGTGTGTGTGTATTCCTTATGAAAATTTAATTTCACAAGTCTTCTGAGAAAAATACAAAAAAAAAGAAAAATAAACACAAAAATAGGAGAAAATAGAATTCCGATGTAAATCGATTTTTATTTTGCTGTGATAAAGATTTTAGTGTACCACACTTGCTTCCGCTTTTAAGGCATTTCCGCAAAGCTCAGTGGATCAGTTCAGTGGAACAAATTTTATTTTTGAAAATATATGAAGAAGAAAAACTTCTACTATGTGTCGCAGTACCTGCATGTCCTTGCCACAGCGTGCTTTCTGATTTCCTACACAAGTCGAGCCCTTTTCCTCGAAGAGCAGTACTCGAAACGTTCACAAACTACGTTTTCGAAAAAAGCCTAAGGGATGTAGGCACATTGTATACAAAATGCAAATGTCAACCAAATTTATCTATGCAAGTAAAGAGTAAGTATAAAAGCTAATCAGAATATGGCTGAGCTTATCTAGAAACATATGTAAATGTCCTGCTTCACCTCTTCTGAACTGAGAGGCGATACACCTTGACCGGAACATCAAGTGTAGGGAACATTTTGCTGAGCGCTGAGCTTGAAAATCATGAGTTGCCACCATATGCTCATGGGACCTTCAGTAATACCTAATGCCTATCACTGGTTGTCATCAGGGACAATAAAAGAAAATACTTTAAACGGTTGTTGAAAGAAACTGACATAAGCCCCCGGGGAACCGTCTATAGGGTCATCATGATGAATCTCAAAGGACGTAGATCACCACAACTGACGTGTCCAATTATACTGAAAATCATTATTGTTTTTGCAAAAACCATCGACCATTCCCCATGAGGTCAGGGAAGTGCCCACCAAGATGTACCATCGGTAACAAAAGAGGAATTGCGTTTAGCGTGCTAAAACATCCTCAGTTATAAGTACCAGATCTGGATGGGATTCCTCATAAAGCCCTGAATCCCATCCAGCCATTACCGCAAGACCCGATATATTTATCGAAATTATGCAGATCTGTTTAAAAGAAGGCGCACTTTAAATATTTAAATTTCTCTCGTTTATTTTTCGTTCACGCCATTGGATTATGGAATTCACTGCCCTTCCACTTTAGGACAAATGAGTTCCGTGGTTCAATTTGGCATAATGAATTTTCTTGTAAGAATGAATACGCCGAACTATATTTTTAGTATAGTATCGAGTTACTTTAGCAACAGCAAGTTGCACTACAATAGCCGTGTTTTTTTTAAACCTAGCCAGCCAGTAGTTGCTAGTAAAGTAAAATTTTACACATAAACCAAATACAACAACCGGCTGGCTACTACTCTTGATTTTATCCCCAGCAAAAAGTTACTGGCTGGGAATTTCGTGATGCCTAATTTCAGGCGGCGCAAAAACGAATGTTTTTTAGTTATTTGTTGTTGCTGTCCCTGTGAGGTTGCTTGGTTCCTAGAGATATGTTCGTATAAATTCGGCTGACTTTGGCTGGTTGGCAAATCGTTTATGAATATTGCGTATGACGCTGTGCTCAGGTTGCCAATTATAGGCTTTGCAGATGATATCGCCATTGTGACCGTTGTGAGACACGTTTACGAAATAGTATCGGCAACAATGAAGCTATCTATCTCTATAATTAAAACTTGACTGGAGATTTAGCGTAGCAAAAGACAGAAGCGTAGGAGATCAAGTGGTACATATAGTCGTAGAATATTATTGTCCAGAGTAGTAAGCTCAGCACTACTGCATGCTTCTTCAGTATGGACTGATGTTATTGAAATAAAAGAATCTAGAAGAATATTATCGACTATATGTCTTTAATGCACTGCTCCTATACAACAGTGCCCTAAGGACAATCTGCGCTTATAAAACAGTGTTAGAGGAGATGGTATGTACCGTAGCTAGCATTATGTCTATCGATGAAATGAAAAGAATGTTCTTCAGGAAACTCGCTAATCGACAGAAAGTTGTATAGGTAGTGATAAAAGAAGAGGAAAAGATGATTTCAATAGCAAAATCGATGAGATAACGCTACGACTGGAAGATGGACACTCAAACTTATCTCCTACATAGCAACTTGGGTGAAAAGGAAAGTTGGAGAGGTGAACTACAACATCACACAGTTCCTAACTGGTCACGGTGGATACAGCAAGTATCCACAGCACACAGCACAGCACCGATTCGGACACAACAGCTTACCACGATGCCCGTGTTACCCTAACCAGGAAGAAGATGCATAATGTATCATATTTCACTGTCCGCATTTTAGAACAATGGCCAACAACCCGACGGACTGCAGACACCTCATTTGAGATACAACGCGGTCCGAAAAAACCTAGCCCGAATAGAATGGATATTCTGGTAACTAGCGTCCAGATTGAACTCAGGATCATCGAGGGCCTAAGAATACAGATTGGCGTAGAACACAGGCTAAAAGTCTAGCCAGCCCCACGAAGTAGTATCTAACGGCAGCGTGGCTTAGCTCGTACTACGTAGGTGTATTCTTGGCATCGAGTATTCACGTTTGCGAATCGTACATGCTAGTAGCCCGGGCTGCTAGCATCTTTTAAAGATTTTAAGATTAAGGTTTAGCACTGGAAAGAGTTAACCAGTACCATTTTCCAATAGTCATTATTAGTAAACCACTAGTTACTATTATTATGATTGAATAACCTATCCTAACCCTGTCCTAATTTGGGACCCTTAATTTCGGATAAAATAGGGACATTGTATTTCTAATTTTTTTGCCTCATTTTTTGGTCCTCTAAAAGTATTATACATTTAATAAGGGCGTTGCAGTCGTTTCTGGCTCACTTACAATACATATTTTCGGTTTTTCTTAGATGAACAGATCTTATAAGACCGAAAACTTATTTCTTTCAATCAACGCATTCAATTTTTCGAAATTAACTTATCGTCAGATTGTGACCTCAATGAGACGATGGCTTCGGTAGTTGTTGAAACCACATCTCATCCGGATTAATTTTATCCATATTTTCAAAGAAATATGGTATAGATGCATTGCTGAACTTATCTCCTCTTGATACTTATTGTTGAGTATATCATGGGCTGTACTATCAAAGCCATCCATCGGGTGGTTTAGTTTTGCTCGGCTCTTATCTTGTATGCAACCGGTCTGACGCAATGTCAGTAGATCTTCGGCTGTTGCGTAAATTCAAAATCAACTTTCATTGTGTTCAGGACTGGCTTTGGCCGCAGTCTGAGACAGGAATAGAATGTAGTCTAGTTTTCACGAATGGCTCCAAAACCAGTCAAGGGCTTGGTGCTGATGTCTTTATGGAAGACGATAATATTAAGCTTCACTTCCCATTAGGCAAATATGCGCTTGGTTTCCAAGCGTAAAGTTATGCAATCCTAATGGCCATGAACTATAATAAATTGTAAGGAAGAGGTGGAATGGTCGAAGTATTTGCGTCTGCAGTGACAGTCAAGCTGCGCTTAAGGCCTTACTCAATCCTTTAACCACTTCCAAAATAGTTTAAGAATGCAAAAACTCTTTTGAACTCTGTCGCAAGACTGAATTTCCTGACTCTTGTGTGTCACACTTTGATCTTGGGGAATAAGATTTCCGATGAGATTGCTAGTACTACTCTCTAAGATGCAGGTTGACTAAACGAATGCTCCAGAACGTCTGTAAGAAATCAGCGGCATTCTTGCCGTCTCTCACCAGAAATGACTGGACGTCACTTCTTAATGTACAAGGCTTAAGTTACATTACAGTCTGCAACGCTGGTGGAAAGCACGACGATACTTCGGAACATTTCCTTTACTCTTATTTTCTGTGCTCATGTATTGAGTGCTGGTACTGTAAGCTCTTTATCATTTAAGTTCTTGATTGAATTTTTTTTAGAAAGACAAGGAAATTCCAATAAAATGAGTAAATCAGGGATTTGCTCTCTGATAGTACAATGGACCAGTTACGTCTGGGTGCTTCAGTAGATTGTTTTCTATGAAGACAAATAAAAGCTTCGTTCTGTATTGACCGTAACTTGAGCTGATGCCACCACCTTCACCACTTAAAATAAATTTGCGACAATACAGCACATCAGCTTGTAACTGCTCTAGAGTTTAAAAAGCGATAGAACGACGCAAATGATGGATGGACCGACAACAAATCGATAAATCTGGATCTTCTCGTAAACTTTAGTTTACAGAGGCGATATACCCCTCAGTACGCAAGTGGACAGTATGACAGCTCGGTTTAACACTTATCCCTATCTTAAGTTCTACCTTAGCAAAAAAACAAATACACCCCTTACGAAAGCTTTGCGAATGGTCGGTTATCGGCTTACTCTTTTAGACCCCTCAGTACAGTGGATGTTTCTTCATCTAATTTAATGACAAAATGTCATTCTCTGCTTCCACAATGTTACGAGTATGTACGAGTATATTCCAGATTCGTTTTTGCCTTAAGTCAAGCATCACCATTCTACACCGCAGGGACTAAAAAAAAAAGGAAAAAGCACACAATTTTGTCAGCGTTGTCCTCAACTCTTCGAATCGGAATTACTCCGAACGGGAATAAAAAGCCATAAAGTACCACCAAACCAAGTGAAAAGAAAAAGCTAAAACACCGAAGACAAGAAATCGAAGCCCAGAACGAGAGAGAAAAGTATCTGAGTTTTATGATCCTTTTATTATGTAGATAACCGAATACACTCAATTTTTACGACTCAATTTTAAAGCCAGTTTAAAATACGGGAAGCCCATTACTACAAGGCACTCCTTGGGCGTAGAAGCAGCAATATCGCCAATAGCGCTTACAGCAACAGAGGCATCACAGCCTCAAGGGTAACCCCATCAAAGGCGAGCTTGGTGAAAGTTTATTTTTCTTTATCAGGGACGAGTGACAGAGCGTTCGAGGCGCACCCTGTTAAGTGGAGTCAATGTACCGAGAATAGTTGGCGCTCACCAGCGGGGGAGGGTTTATTTTTCTTCTCCCGTTCAAAGATGCTTCTATAAATTCGGAGACGACTGTTCCGTTTTTTTTTTTATTTACAACGTGTTGCACGATGTTGATGGAGTGGAGAGTGAATGTATAAAAAAAATGTTGAGGACGATTTTCCGCTGAAAGGAAATTGAATTTCTGACATGAAAAAAAGTACAGATACAAATGAGTTTAGTGTTTTGGGGCGGTTGGAAACGGATGCGATAAGAGAATGTTCAGAGAGACAGAGCTTATATTTTAAGGTCTTGGGAAATTGACTTATAAAGTTCAAGATTTATATGAAGAGTAGTCACAGTTTGTGGAATAAGATTGTTTGTATAACTATAAAGAGCTACCAGATAACAAAACGGTATACAAAAGTGTAACCGATGTACGTAATCACTGTGCCTATATCATTGAAATGGTTTACTATGGTATTTGAATATCCCTGTGGCATGTACTATATTTCGAATGAATATTTAGGAGACTGTGTTTATGTCTTCTATGTTCTTGAATTATAGATGGTGGAAGCATTTTTAATAATCCAATGCAGGGCCGCTTTTACCTGGAGGCGAGTGAGGCAATTGCCTCAGGGCCTTGGCGTCCGGAGGCAAAAAAAAAAAATTAAAAAATTCCCAAAAAAGCGAAAGAAAAGAGGGGGGTGATTTTACACTTGAATAACATTCGTTCGTTAAAATTGAACAGTAAAAGTAGGGGCCTCCAAAAAAAATCTTGCTTCAGGGCCTCCGAAATTTCAGAAGCGGCACTGATCCAATGAGAAGGAAATTACCAAGAATGTCTTCGTAGGAGAAGCATCTTTCGATGAATGTCAGTTCGCTACGTGACTAGAAGAGCCATCTTAACCAAACATCTTGCAGCTTAGACAGTAAGACCTACCTCCAGCTCCACATGGTGCCATCTAAGCATCTCTTCAAAAAGTGGGGAACACCTTTCGACAGACAAGGCGATAAGTTGAGGGCAATCAACCTGCATCCGTATGGTAGATTTATTTAGCCCCCAAAACTACGGCTCAAGTCGATGTCGTGCTCAATTAAAAGCACTTCCTCTCGCCCAATTACCTTGAGAAACAGGAGTATTTAAAATGGATCCAATGAAGGTAGATCCATCTCTGATAGAAGATAGGCTCCTAGGTGATGTCTTCTTTTATGGATTATTGCTTCCCATTCCATAAGGTGTTCTGGTTTTTCTGCGAGGTTCCTACAGAATCTGCAGTTCTATTCGCAGTTTCTTAACGTGCTTATTGAGTTGCAGGGGCGGAGTTATTTTGTTCGTAATACTTAGGCTGGTTCTGCTTCTGTTCTGGTTGTAGTTCCCCAGAATATCTTTCGCCAGTCTCAATCGGGATATATCGTCCCAGTGCTTACCCCATTTGCTCTCTTCTTCGGTCCAAGGAACGGTGTGTCTGAACCTGTTGTTGCTAGTTCACCAGCTGCTTCGTTTCCCTCCACTCCTATATGTCCTGGTATACAGTAGAGAGCGTCTCCTTAGGTAGCGCTACAGTCCGGGGTGAACCTGGGCCTCAACCAACAGACATCTCTAGCCAGCTCGGTGACGAGCCAGCTGCCTCCAGTTGCACACGCCAAGTTGGTTGAGGTCCCTCTCCACTCGCTTGTGCCACCTACCGCGAGGTCGTCCTCTATTGCGCCGTCCATCCGGGGTGGATTCGAAGACTTTCTCGGCTGGAACATAGGACTCCATCCGCTCTAAAGGACCAAGCCAACTTAGTCGTTGTATGTGAACTCTTCTGGCTAGCCAATGCCATTATATAGGGCGTATAATTCGGCATTGTACCTCTTCCTCCACTCGTCGTCGCAGACGGGACCAAAGATCACTCGAAGAACTTTTCTCTCAAGGCAATCCTCATCCGGTTTTGACAAAGTGAATGCCTCTGCGTCATACAACAGGACTGCGAAGATTAGTGCCTTATAAACATTTACTTTAATAGTTCGAGATAGGGCTTTGTTACTCAATTGTCTTCTAAGCCCATAAAAATAGCGATTGACAAAAGTAATTCTTTGCTTGATCTCCCCACTGGTGCCATTTTGCGGAGCTCACCATAGACAAAGTAGACAAAGCCTAGGTAGGCAAAGTTCTTTACTACCTCAAATTCATATCTGCCTATTGTGGCGTTCTGTCCAAGACGCCGATGTTGGGTGTCCTTTTTTGTAGACAGCAAATATTTTGTTTTGCTTTCATTGACCACTAAACCCATCTTCGCTGCCTCGATCTCAATACTCGCAAAAGCCCCATTGACGGCCCGCTGAGTTCTTCCGACTATCTCAATGTCATCGGCGTGAGCGAAAAGTTGTATGGACATGTAAAAGATTGTACCTCCGGCTAGTTTCGTACAATTCGTTCAAGTATTATGTTAAAGAGATCCTATGATAGCGCGTCACCTTGTCTAAGACCTTTCCTGACATCGAACGGTTCGGTGGTGTTTTTTCCGACTTTAATGGAGCAGCGAGAGTTCTCCATCGTCATCCTGCACAAACGGACAGGCTTGGCAGTGATGCTGAGACTAGACATGTCTCTGTATAACTCATCCTTATACACGCTATCATAGGGAACTTTAAAATCGGCGAAAAGATAATGCATCTATTTTAAATTCATGAGTTTTTTCCAAGATTTGCCATAGTGTGAATATTTGGTCAATGGTGGACTTTCCCGGCCTGAAACCGCACTGATAAGGACCTATCAGGTTGTTGACGATCGGGCTTAGGTGTTCACATTATACGGCAGACCGGATCTTTTATGCGATGCTGAGAAGACATTTCAGAGGGTCTCCTTTCTTCAGGATTGGGCAAACGATGCTTAGGTTCCATTCATCCGGCATACTTTCGTCCGACCAGATTTTACAGATGAGCTGGTGCATGCTCCTTACCAACTCATCTCCTCCTGCCTTTAAAAGTTCGGCGGCATGGCCGTCGGCTTCAGCAGCTTTGTTGGATTTAAGTTTAATCTTGACTATCATCGTTACTGTTGAATGGCTCATTCTGTCAGGCAGCGGAATATTGGTCATTATCGTCGTGTAACAGTCTGCAGAAATGTTCCTTCCGTATCCTCAGCACCGACTGCGATTCTACTACTATGTTTCCATTTTCGTCCCTGTAGGCTTCTGTTCAGCCTTTGAAACCCTGGCATATTCTTGTTATCTTTTGGCAACATTTCCGAGCATCATTCCTGCAATAAAGTCTCTAAGTCGATGTTAGTCTTTTCTCCTCCCGTTGACCCGTTGCTGTGGGTGGACTCTGATCCCTTCCAGTAGGATAGGTAGCATACTCAGGATAGGTAGCATGGCAGCTGAACCATTTCTTGGTAAAAGGTACCCCTACGTACAATGCGTTGATAAACATGAGGAGTTGCATCTATTACTTTACCAGTTTCCTAAAATTTCTTGATTAGACGCCGAACAGAAAACTGATGTGGTATACCTTGCCGACCCAGCTTGCGAATTGCCTTAGCAAAACTTTTGCTATTTTTATGATAAGTTTTAACAATAATAATGTGTTGTTCTTTCGTATAGTGTTCCATATTCACTAACTGTTATATATTACATCTTAAAAAAAAAAAAAAAAAAACCGAACTGGCAATCGTAAAACAATTTGGGACACCCTTTATTTTGCACAGATTTTAAAAGAGTCGATTCTGCACCGCCCTGTGCACCTCTTAAATATGAAACCGAATGCCAATTCTAATTTGTACCTCGATGTATTATACACATGTTCCTGCAGCCGAATTGCCTGCAACTTTAAACTGTTGGAAGCTCAAAATTTATTGCAATTCTATTCCTAAACATACGGTCCATTCCATGTCTGTTCACAGCTTGCAAACACCCTCTCCATATTAATTTCAATTTTCACATTGTCATCACCAACGCCAACGGATGAACCCAAGTTCTGCAACGACAGCAATAATGCATTACGCGGACTGACCAGACCACGCAATTTCCTTAATCGCTTCCTGTAACCGCGTATTTATGCAAGTTGTCGTCCAAAATAGCACATTCTATGATACATCCGTTGACGCATTTTCAAGGAGTTCCGCATAATGCACACACCCTAAACGGGATCTGCTTGTATTTCAATATGCATATTTTGAACAAGGCTGCAGATTTTGAATATTTTACGTTTCAGGCCCCCAACATGCACGCACACAAGTACAGTGTGAATGACGCCAGAGGAAATATTGATTCTAAAGGAGATACCACTTAACGCCGGACATGGAGCAGGATGTAATCGAGTGGGGTGGATGAGTGTTTTGCATAAAATATTCACTCAGCCGAATTCAATATTGATTATGATTTGTGCAAACTAAATTTGTAGATTTATTGTCATAATCGAGGTGCTAAAATTAAAATTCGGGATGTCCTCTCTCTGAGTAGTTCTTCCCACATCCTGTGGCAACCATCATCATCAACGTCAAACAAATAATTTGTCTCTATCGAAGAATTGCCAGCACAATTGAATAGAATTCCATTCTCTCGACACAATTAAGTTTCAAAATACTCCAGGCAAGCACACATCCTTTCGCTCTGCACCATGTCAACCAATTCCACATTAAGATTGCCACACGGATAATCCTTTTCCTGACACCGAAAAGCTCTCTGTCTCTCCATTCTGCTTAATCTGATAAACCAATTCGCCAAGTCAGTCTAAAAGTAAAGGAATCTATTAATGGATTTCGTGAAACTGAACAATGTGTCGATTGTCAGTGTACGTACAGTCAAAACAACGCAATGCTTTAAGAATTTCTATAAATCCAAACGCAAGATATAAGCATACACCTCCTATCTGGTACAGCTGCACATAACACTGTCAGAACATGTTTCCCTTTCCGGCACGTGTCCGGATTTCAAGATTCTCATGAGAAATACATAAGTCATGGCAGGATAAGTAAGGAATGTTTCTTATGTTCCCGATCTCACTCTCATACCTCTTAACGAGGACGAGTCCTTATTTTAGTATAAATGCGAATAAATGGGCGACACGTCTTATCTGCTCCTTTTTCATGGTGCTTGCATTGGTTTTTGCGTTGCGGCGGCTACGGTTCACACAATGTCATCGGTATGTTGGAGTGCGTGTTCCTCAAAATTCATCACACTACATCCTTTTGGGAGGCAGGCAGGCAAACAAGGATAAACCAAGAGATAACAAATGTACGGAATGATACCGCGCCAAATTGAACTGTTAAAATAAATTCGACTCTAACGAATGGTATACGAGTATGCGTCTCGTTCGAGCGGCTCTTATAAAACAAAAAGGACGCGATTTGGGATTTATGTGTGTGCGGTTTTAAAGCCTTAAACATAACGTTGTTATACCATTTTTCTTCTTTCTTTTATGTGTGTCATTCAATGACATAATAATGCGCTCGTAGAACATAAGGATCTAAGTCGTATGTAACATCTGTGGCAAATTGTTCGCTGTTGTTCTATTGCAGAACAAGAAGGCAATTCTTTAAGGATAATCATGGGAAGGAAGGATGAATCGTAAGTCAAAGTTGCGAGATGGAGGCACAGTGCTCAGTATTCTTGAATAGCATTTCATATGTGTTCAATAAAGTGAAATTGAAAACGAACGAAACATCCGAATCGTCATCGAAAAGACGTATAGACTGATTGATGTAGGACTTTGGGATTTATGACAGCATTAGGAACAGCATTTTGTTTGCCATAAAGTCGGTGGGAAGGAAGGATTTAGAAGTTTGCTGTGTAACAAACAGTCATTGTTTCTGATGAAATTGCACGCCGTGGGTAGTAAAACACGACCACGCTGGATGATGGGCTTTGGTATTCGACTTGGACGGTAGTAAAAGACTGGGGGAAAATAAAAACTTTGGATGCACAGAACCTTGACTAACGTATGGTAGAAGCTAGTAAAAGGAAATTTTCATTGCGATGTATGCGTAAAGTAACGTGTACATGTAGTCCTTGCTGATCTGTTGAGGAAGACTTTGGCCATGATATCTATACTTTGTTCAAAATCGTACGTCGTAGCCTACGCTCGTTAAACTCGTACGAACTCGAAGGAAATAACACAGGATATTCCCAGATAATTACATTTTCTGACAAATTTATAGTAAAAATCCGCAAGCCTGTAAGACTATGAAAGTCCTGTCGAAATCCCATTCAGCTACATTAAAACCGTAAAACGCTTCACTCAACCTTTCTAGAAGGTAATGGTCATTAAAGGTATGATAAAAGGATGACCATTGGTCATCCAAAGCGTGGCCTTGAGAACTTTTTTTAAGGAAAGTTTTCACTGAGCCGCTGATAATTATAAGAGTTGTGGCCGGACTTAGTGTCACTCTTTCTTTTTCTTTCGGAGGAGTTTGAGTCTTTCTTTCATCGTTCTTGCAACGACAACTGTCTACAGGCCGCTTGCGTTTGCATACCTCGTCAAACCATGGGTGAAAACCTAGGCCATCAGAGGCGGCGCTTCGGATGATTTTTAGGCAATGTTTTCTTTGATCTTCAGTATTTTATGCTGGCGACCATATACTCGTATCAATCAATCCGCAAAGTTTCTGGCTGGTTAAAGTGTTGTTTGGATAGTGGTCCGAATCAATATTTCTGCTAATAATATACATATTTGGTCGCACTTAAATCATTTATTCTGTCTAGGAGTTCGTAAAAACTTCCTTTGGTAGTGCTGTCACATTCATTCTCCATTGATGTTGAAGAATCTAGTCTTGATGCGGATTGTTATCAATAGCCAAGGAGCAATAAAAACCCTGGAATCGTGCTCTTTTACAACAAAGGCCATTCGCATAAGCTGAATCAAGGAAACAAAGATATTTGAAGAAACTTCAGGCTGAGGAATTAACCAGAGATGACACCGCCCTCAGACTTCTGTTCGAAAGTAAAAGCTATGGTACGCTCCCTACTATATCTAAAATTGACTTATGCTCTTATGGGATGCTATCCGATAGACCCACATTTCTAAATTATACATATTGATGAGACGGGGGCAGATGTACCTTGCGTTGTCTTTGTACGTGTCCAGTTTGTCAAAATACAAAACCATCATCCGCTCTAATTAGTTCAATTTAGTCGACAGTGTGGTGAACTTTAGTAATTGATGCCTTTGTATCGCAGTTAACTGGTCTAAGTGTTTCGATACCTGTGCAATGCCAAAGACAGCTACTTAACATATATAAGGCTGTTTATCATAATTTATAAATGAACCCACTGTATGAACATAGCTGAAAAATATCTACTTGACAGCCATTCATCACTCTGAAAACCAGTCAACTGTTCCAAATCCCCATGTTGATGAATATTTTTATATCCACGTACAAAAAGAGTATCTCCACTATGGAGACAATGAAAAGAAAAGCCAAATGCCGAATGAACAAGTGACACATACATGTCCAATCAATCTCTCATATAACAATATCGCATCCAAATATACCTAGTTTCGACCAATGACCAGTTTTATTCTTGCTTGAGTGTGTTTATTTTTTTTAGAGTTTTTTTTTCACAAAAAATATGTGAATTTATTCAACATTTGGCAGATATCTTCTCAAATTGACATCTGCTTGACCATTATCTTCTAGTTTGACATTGACAGATGAATTTACCAATTGACAGCAGATGAAAGATGTTTGCTTTAATTTTTTTTTGTCTCAAGATTTTAGCAATCAATTACATGATCTTGTTCTGCCAAATAACAATTCCTAGCTATAAATTGTCAAACAAACAATAAATCTATTAGGAATCATTAAAGATTTATAACTCCCATGGATAAACAAGAAAATTAAGCCATTTATGTTCAATGGCCTTAGTGAAGTTCCATTCTCTCTGTCATCCGAAATAGCAAAGTACTACAAATAATTATTAGTCGAGAGGATAACATCATGTTGTTGTTATTATTGATATCTTAAAAGCATCCTTGAGTTACGTATACGGATATACATATTTTATTTTTTTCCCCCAAAACCCCACCCTGTTGCTGTATAATTTTTACCATTTTGTCATATTATTGAGATGTAGAAATGGAGTTATCCTTGAGCATAATACCGGATAAGGAAAAAAGGATTTTTGAATATGTTGCTTTAATTCTACTCGACACAACATCAAGTGACATTATAAGCATCTGTTGCATTGTTAAAATGTTTTCCATTTGGTTATGCATCTATCTCCTCATTTCAAGGATGGAAATCCTTTTTGAAGCGATCTAAAGTGGACCTCATTCGCAAGACCTGTGTATATAGAAGATGGCATCGCATGCTGTGTGGGTATTATGTGTGGAGAGAAACAGTGAAGGAAGACGCATGAAAAAGCGGACCAAGACACGAAAATGACCAATAAAATGGAAGACAAAAAGTACATTAAGCTGTCCACAAATTACAAAACAATTAGCGACATCTGTGGGAAAATGGGGATTAGGAGGGGAGTTGTGTATTCGCAGGCGGGTGTATGACATGGCTGTGCCTCACTAATCCGATTGGGGGGTATTCTTCAAATGAACATAAATTTGTTGTTCTCAAGTGATTGTTGGTGGAATGGATGGACGGTGGAGTTTTTTTTTTTCTTCTAGAGGATTTTGTGTCCAAGTAAATTTCAGAAATTTAGAGTCTGACGTTTGTAGTCAGTGGGGAGTGATTAAATCCTATTCGCGGACAAGGAATACTAATTTAAGGATAATCTAATGTTTTTTAACGAGGCATTGTGGGTCGATTTCGTAATCTTGGACAGTAGGGTGGGGTCATGGAAGTGGAGCGGAAAAGTATTTCAATTAAAATATTGGGTACTATGGGGTTGATTACATAAATTTAAAAATTAAATTCTATTTCTCATGTAATAGACATTGGGCTATGCTCTTTGAAATATTACGCATGTGGCGGGATCATCATTGACGACTAATGAACCCTTGCCTAATCGAAGGCGTTATGTGAGTCTGCCACATAATAAGTGCTGCAGCTAGGGGGTGATTTTGTTTTGTTTTTGTGAAGCTTTACATAAATCACCCGACAGTTCTCGGCCTGACGCAGAGATAGCGTTCTAATCAGCAAAAATTTATATTTCCTGCGTGGGTGCACTTCTCATTAGTTCGTATGACAAGTTTCAACTTGTTCTCTCAAGCAGTTTGGTTACACGAATTTTTGCAGTGTACGTCTTGCGTGTTTTTCGTTAAAATGGATAAACTTGAATATCGTGCGGTCATAAAATTCTTCGTTTCGGATGGGTTAACCCCTAAAGAAATTCATCCAAAGTTGACAAAAGTTTACGGGGACTCTGCTCCTTCCATGTCAACCGTTAAAAAGTGGGCAGCTGAATTTAAACGTGGTCGCCAGTCCCTCGAAGATGACCCACGTGAAGGACGGCCAAACACCGCAACCACACCCGAAACCATCGAAAAAGTGCATGATATCGTGTTGGACAATAAGCGAGTGAACATGAGTGAGATAGCTGAGGCTGTGTGTATATCGGAAGAGAGAGTGCGAAACATCTTGCACAAAAACTTAGGGATGCGAAAGCTCTGCGCAATATGGGTGCCGCATTTGCTGAATGCCGATCAAAAGCAAATGCGCAAACGATTTTCGCGGCAATCTTTGGACCGATTCAATAGGGATCCGGCGATTTGTCATCATGGATGACACGCCAGAAACGAAACAGCAGTCGAAGTGGTTCAGCGCCAAAGAAAGCGAAGTCGATCGCATCTGCCGGTAAGTGTGTTTTAGGATGCGAAACGGATCCTGTTAATTGATTACCTTGAGAAAGGCAGAACAATTACTCCAACCTTCTTGATCAGCTGGATGCCAAAATTCGCGAGAAGAGGCCTGGCTTGAAGAAGAAAAAAATCATCTTTCGCCAGGACAATGCACCTGTACACAAGTGTGTGTTAGCGTTGGGAAACCGCGGGATTTGGGGTACGATTTGCTCGGCCATCTCCCGTATTCACCTGATTTGGAACCCTCAGACTTCCATCTGTTCCCAAACTTGAAGAAATTTGTTTCTGGGAAGCGTTTCGCATCCAATGCAGAAGTTGAGAGGGCCGTAGATGAATATTTTCACAGCCTTCCAAACTCTCACTTCCGAAAAGGAATACTGATGTTGGAGAAACGCTGGACTAAGTGTGTTGAAGTCAAGGGAGATTATGTAGGAAAATAAAATCATTTTTTAACTGAAAATCGCAGTCTTTCATTGCCAGGCCGAGAACTTTTCACCTTGCCCTCGTACATAATTGTGGCTTATTAAAACATTTAGATTAAGGAACTCTGTTTCTTTTTCTATTCGTGGAACAGACATAAGAACAGTCATTAACCATCAAAGAAGAAACTGGCAATTTCAGAACAACAAAACTGGTCCTCTTCGGAAACCAGTTTTTCTATGGGAAAGGGGGGTGGGTTGTAGTTCTTAGTAATACTCGTACTAGCGAGACTCTATATTTTTATTATTGATTCATTTGTTGTGCTGGAAAGCGATTGGTGTGGAAACTACAGAAAGTCCAAAACTTGGCTTAAATCAGAAGGGCAACAAATAACCAATAAGTACATTCGCGTTGTGTGCTATATTTATCGCATTTAGTAGGAACTTTCCATTTCGAAAGGCCGTTTTGAGAAGCGTCCTTATAAACGTTTTACTCGCGGTGCGAGAGACAGTGAAAGTGTGCACGAGGTTTGATTGTATTACTTGATTTTAACACCAACAAGATTTTGAATCAAAGCAAGTAGCATTACCACTATCAAATGTTACGATCCAACGAAGTCAGGGACTAACGAAGAATAGAAAGGTTTGTATAACAGGTTAAATGCTGCTTACATTGCGATATCAAATGCAGATATGGTCATTGGGAGACTTCAATGCTAAGCTAGCTAATAGTGCTTAGTCTTGTTATTGGTAAAGGTTTGTGGATTTCTGTCACAACAATCGTCATTGGTAGCACTATATTCAAGTAAAAAAAGTCATACGTTTTTGCGTAAAACTCAAGCTAGTCTGAGCATGAGGGTGTCTATAGACACCTGGTGACAAATCGGAGAGCAGAAACAACTCATAGTCTGCATTGCAGCCACACTTGCAGAGGGCAGAACTAAAATTCAGTCCCGATAATTGAAAAAGATAACAGAGGCACAAAGTAGCGTGCATTATTGCAAAGAAATGCGAAACCACAACTTACCGGAAAGGGATTGTATCGCCCAATATCTAACATAAAAGCGCAAATAATACTACCAATTCCGCCGAACCTATTGTAGAATACAAATATACATACGATATTCTAACTCCATTGGAATTGTAGAACGATGAAAAAAAAAAAGAAATCAAAATATGGTATTTCTGTATCATGCTCCCAATGGATCTAACTCGTACAGGATATGAACTTTTATGGTGGAAACACTCAAACGAGCAATTTTAACCTCAATGGAATTATAAAAAGCTCATGTTCTCTTTTGTTCTTTATTCTTTTCAAAGGGAATTTTTTTTTTTATTTTTGTCTGGGGCTAAGTTCTTTTAGTCCATTATATGATCCAATGAAATGCATCGCTATGAGGATATGAGTATAACAAAACTTGTGCATCCATATACTGTGAGCGTCAAAAAAAAGTTTACACCTCTGTGTTTCATGTTTCAAATTCAATTACACTTTTTATTAAAGGTTGATCTTACATCTAGTTCAACATGTTCATTTATATCTTAATTCTTAATCGAACGACATATAGAAGTTAACAAAAAAATCCATAACAACAATTTTATAAACAAATAACGAAAAATACTTCACATTTAGGCGTCAAAAGAAAGTTTACAGTACAAAAAAAATAACAAAATATGGCGATAAGCCCTGAATTTAATATTTTGTTCCTTTTCCTTTTGCCTTAATAACAGCCTTCAACCTCCTAGGCATGGATTCTACCAATTTGTTCGTGAATTGAGATGAAACTTTTTCCCACTCTTCCAACAATACAGACTTTAGTGAGGCTCTACTAGTTATGACCCTTTTTCGAACTTGCTTGTCGAGATACTCCCACAAATGTTCGATTGGGTTAAGATGTGGTGATTGCGGAGGATGATCCAACAGCTTCGGCGTCCAATACCATAACCATTCTTTCACAATTTTGGCCGTGTCCTTAGGGTCATTGTACTACTGGACTACCCATGTTTGATCCAAACTCAATTTTGCGACGCTAGGCTGTAAGTTTTCCCTCAAAATATTTAAGTAATCCATTTTGTTCACTGTGGACTCAATAAACACCAGGTTTCCTACACCTCTTGCCGCCATGCATCCCCAGACCATAACCGACCCTCCCCCATGCTTAACCGTGGGAGTAATGTTTTTGTCATTGAACGCCTTATTTTTGGCTTTCCAAATTTTTGGTGGTTGTCTTGATTTTAAAACTTCAAATTTACTTTCGTCACTGAATAACACATTTTTCCAAAACGAAATATCCTTTTTTTCGTACTTTTTTGAAAACCGAAGTCGCCGTTTTCGATTGGCTGCTGATACGAGTGGTTTTTTTCGCGGTACTCTGCCATGTAGCCCATCATTATGTAGTACTCTTCGAATAGTACTTGCATTAACGGGAACACCTGACTCTTTTTCAATGTTTTCTGATATTTTGACAGCATTTTCCATTTTCCAGACAGGATTTTTCTTCACTTCTCGCACAATGGATCTTACTTCAGATTTGGAAAGTCGCTTGGGTCTACCAGTGCGTGGACGATCTGCAACTTGTTTAAAATTTTTATATTTATCAATAATTTTTTTAACACCTTGATGGGTTCTGCCAATTATTTTTGCTATTGCTCTTAAAGATTCTCCTTCTTCTTTAAATATCAAGACGATTTTTCTGGTTTCAATAGGCGTTTGCTTATCCATTTTATTAACACTTAAATTGTAAAATGTTTACGCTACATCTTTCACAAAGAAAGAAACAAAGAATGAAATCGAAAGACAGCCCTTGTCATAAGGATCAACAAAAGAAACAAAGCAAAGCGGGGAAATACACGTAACGGTAATTTTCGAGCTCCGCAAATCACAATTCACAGGGTGTAAACTTTCTTTTGACGCCTTAAATGTGAAGTATTTTTCGTTATTTGTTTATAAAATTGTTGTTATGGATTTTGTTCTTTGACTTCTATATGTCGTTCGATTAAGAATTAAGATATAAACGAACATGTTAATCTAGATGCAAGATAAACATTTAATAAAAACTGTAATTGAATATGAAACATGAAACATAGAGTTGTAAGTTTTTTTTTGACGCTCACAGTACATACATATATTTAGAGAATCACGCTCTATGTGCAAGTTCAGTAATTTCTGCGTCACGTTAGATACCTTCATAGAATATATTTGCACATATCCGTTGCAGAGAGAAAAATATCAAAAAATATTGTCTGTACCAGAAATTATTCGGCGAAAAAAATGTATTTCACCTTTATTTCGAATATATCCGGACGAGTTCATTTTTAAGCCTTAAAGCAATTTGGTAGAACAAAAACCTGCAATCAGAACGGTATGTGCTGCTGCCCTGTATAAAATTCAATTGAAACGTTTTCAATTTTTTCTACAAAGAGTCAGGGAAAGTGAATTTGTTCTTCTCATGTCCTGTGGGATTTTACTCAGATTAATACGAGTACAAGTATTTCTTTGACAAGAGTATTTCCACTGAAATATTGGAGAAAAGTGGAGATATTTGTTTGAGAATATGACTGGGACTGGAAGAGTAATTTAAAACATGACAGAAACAGATATGACATGACATTCTCGTATTATTATTTGTTCTGAGATTAAATTCCAGAAAGTCTTAAATCACATCTGACTGATTGTCTGAACTATATTGTGGGGAAAGAATTTTTCTGATTCTTTAAGAACTAAATTTGACTTACTGTTCGGGGAATAAAACTAAAATAGTCGGCAAATTGTTTTTTAATTCTTGTATCTTCATCGTTGCTAATTATATTTACTATTGTACAGTGTTAGCTATACGTCACCATGGGGTTTAAGAATTTAATAGCTTTTTCGTTTATATTTCATTTTGCTGGGCACGATTTCAAGCATTTTCCATAGCATTTTCCAAAGTCTCTGGCTGAAGTGCTCGAATTTCTGCGTCAGTGCTGGTCTTGAGCTCGGGGATTGTCTCGGGCCGGCTCATATATACGCGCGCTCTCGGCGAATGTGGTCGCCAATTAATTTCCAAATTTTTAGAAATGTTTTGCTCCCCAAAAATTTGCTTTAACAGTGGCATTGTGGCTCGAGTAGTATGAGCAGTGGCTTCATCCTGCTAAAACCACATCTCAGGCCTGGTTTCAATAGCAGAACTTAGAAAATGTTCAATCTCCAGTAACCGCGGCTGCATCTTCTTACATCTTACATCTTCATTGTCGAGGAAATAAGGTCTAATGATTCGCTCAAATGCGATGCCACACCATATCGTACATCAAATTGGGTGCGATTGACGCCAGTTAATGAATATCGGGTTTAAGCGATCAACTAAACCACTAATCATTCATTCAAATAGCGAAATAATTACTTTAAATAGGCGAAAATATGCTCTTTGCGTTAAAATAATTGATCGCCGATCTACATATATGTATAAATAAAAGGCAATGTTCGTATGGAGGTAGTTTCTAATGCACGCATTTTCGACAAAAGAGCCAGGTGCCAAACTCTGTCAAATGCCTTAAAAATATAGAACGCAACCATCTTTGTTTCGCTGAAGTTATGGAGAGATTGGTTCCACTTCTCGTTGAGATATGCCATCAAATCACAAGTGGACCTGTTGTTACGAAAACTATACTGCCAGCCATTGTGGAGTTTTTGTGAATAAATATATTTCATAAGTTGACGATTTATCAGCGTTTCCATGACTTTGGAAAGAAGGGAGGTAAGTGCAATGGATCGCTAATTGGACGGGGACGAAGATAAGCCTTTTTTAGGGACGTGCTGTATAAATGCTGTTTTCCATCGGAAAAGCGAAGAAGAGTAGGATAAGTTAAAAAGCTTACGCAGAGCTTTGCCAGCGAGGAGATAGCATCTGGACCAGCGGATTTGTGTATGTTAAGACCTTTGAGTACTCCTGCAACTGTACGAGTGCGAAAGTAGACTTGTCCCATTAAAAATTCGACACTCTTAAGTATAGGTGAAGACAAAGCACTATCTGGCAGCGTAGAGTGCTGCAAAGTGGCAGCAAGCAGTTTGGCCTTGTCTAAGGAGCTAACAGCTGGAATGTCATCATAAATGAGCGTTGGGATAGCAGATGAGGCATATTTTTTTTTTTGATATTTTTGATGAATGCTCAAAAACTTGTACTGCCTTTGGGACATTGCAGAATTTTGCCTCAATTTTTGGTCAAGTAAGAATTTAACACATAGAAAGAGGCATTGCAGTCATTTCTGGTTTGTTTAAACTTCTTTTGGTTTTGCTCATATATGTTGGTTTTATAAGATCGAAAACTTACTTCTTTCAATCTGATAGCCTCTTTGCAGCTCTGGTCAAACTATGAGTTTGCTCTAGGTTGTGTGTTGAGTGCGTTATATTTTTTCACACAAATGGAAGGGACCTTCAGTTTAGTGCTGTATCCGGTGGGCAATTTGTTTTGAGAAGCTTTCTCGTGACAACAATACTCTCGGAGGTTTGTCAGACGTTCGCGAGAGGTGGGACCGTGAAAAAACGTTTTGGTGTTTTCTGGGATTCGAACGTGGAACCTCACACGCAGCGACACCCTAACCACTTACGCCACGGTGCCCTTTAGGTTTGGTGCCTTTTATTCTGTTGGGAATAAATATAGTCATTCATACCTAGGTTAGGTTAGGTTAAAGGGCTTTGCTGCATCGGATGGGTGCAGCCTGCACTCGAATCTCAAAAGGATCCATTGTGATCCGCCGACGTTGAGTTTTCTGGCTGAAATGGTGAAATGAGAGAAAAAGAAACAAAATGACTAGTGTTTTGTGGTATTGGAGCGGCCTCCTCTAAACCATCCTGAAGATGTTATGAATTTCATGATGGTGGTTGGCAGCTTTTCAGACAGGTCGTCCAGGTGATTGAAGAAATACTCTCCATCGGGCCGTCTTTCTGGTATTATAGAGACTAGGGCATTTGTATAGGAAGCGTTCTGTATCCTCTTCTGTGTCATTCGCACAAAGTTCATCTGTATTTAGCCCCATTCTCTTGGGGCCGTGGGCCGTCAATAGGTTGTGGCCGGCGATGATTGATATGAGAAGCGCCAAGTTTTGTCTACTTTGAGTGAGGATGAGCTTGGTTTCATCTTGTCGTGTTTTGTCCAGATGCTTCTGGAGACGCGGCATGATGGGAGCGCTCTCCATTTTTATACCTAAGATCCACATTGCTATCGAGGAAGCATAGCGATTAGAGTAATCTCCTAAAGAAACTATTGAGTCCGTTCCAGTTGCCTTTCTCGTAACGCTATACTTCTCTTTTGGGAGTTTTTTCTTTAACTACATAGTCAGAGTAGGAGAATTTAGCTCATACGATGAAGTGGTCAGATCGGCATAGAGGCGCTAAAGCATCAATGATGTATTTATAAGGGTGTGAAATAAGAAACAAATCGAGAGTGTTGAGAGACCGGTATGCGTATAGGCTCATTTACAAGCTGAGTCAAATTGTGCATCTCAGCAAAAAGTTCAACATACCTTCTTTCAGGTGTTGTCTGGCCAGAATGTTGAAGCCAATCTGAATTGTGTATTCATTCATTTTCAACGGCCCGCTAATCCTTCATGAGGGTCGCGGGGGTAGGATGCTCAGGTGGACTCTCCATCCTTCTCGATCCTCCGCCATTGACTCCAATTCATCAGGGAGAATCCCTAAGCGGCTCCAAGAGAGATGTCGGACTTGATCCAACCATCTATTTCTGGGCCTTCCGCGAAGTCGTCTACCTGATGGCACGGCAACCATGGCGCGTCTTGGAAGCCGGTCTGGGGGCATACGCACTACGTGACCAAACCATCGAAGCATAGATCGTTCCGTTCGGAGAAGTAGCTGCTCAACGTTGAGCGCCTCGCGTACTCTGGTGTTGCGCACTCGATCCCTACGAGTTATTCCAACAACACCGCGAAGGAACCTCATTTCGGCAGCTTGTATCCGCGATCTTACTCTTTCGGTCACTACCCAAATTTCATGACCATAGGTGAGAGTTGGAACATACACCGAGTTAAAAACCGATAGCTTAGCTTGAATACTAAGTTCGGCCTTCCTTATAACAGATTGGCCAAGCTCTCTCAAAATTGATCCAGCCTGACCAATTCTACAGGATAACTCGGCATTGCTCCTCCCATCACTCGTGAATAAAACCTCGAGGTACTTAAACTTCTCCACCTGCTTCAGTGGGACTCCACTAACATGCAGAGTGCACTTAATGGGTTTTTTGGAAACGACCATTACTTCCGATTTGTTCACGTTGATCTTCATTCCAGCATCATCACAAACGGCTACAAACCTTTCGAGTGCGCGCTGAAGTTCGGTTTGAGAGGACCCAAGGATGACCGAATCATCCGCAAAGAGCAGATGACTAATCCTTAGGTCTCCCACTTTGAAACATTCTCCGCCACGGCTGCGCTGCAACATCCAATCCATATATACAATGAAGAGGAGAGGTGACAAAACGCACCCCTGGCGGAGTCCAACGCCCACAGTGAAAGGTATTGATTTAACATCGTTTATCCGAACACAGCTTTTACAGTTTGTATATAAAGACTGAATCGCCCTTAACAGGGAACCAGCAATCCCATACTCCTGCAGAACACTCCAGAGTTTGTGTATAGTATATTAAAATCGCTCGCAATGACGATTTCAGTATGAGGATACAGGGAGACAATTCGAGTGATGGAATCGGACAATGCATCAATTTCGTTAAAAGTTGAGTTCCTATCCGCACTAGGGCTTCTGTAAATGAAACAGTAGTGAATTATTTGTGTACGGACGGTGAATTTTAGCTATTTCCAACTAAATTCCATATTAAAACAGTGACCATACTGTGGTGGAATTTGGTAAACTATATCACTACGGACATAAATGGAGGGGCAACGATGGGGAAAGAATAATGCCACTAAGTTATATCCAGGCAGTTTCAAATCAGTCGATTCTTCGACATCCTATTGTTCGCTTAGTGCCAAAATAGCTGGTTTTTGGGAATGATTGTGGGGATATAAGTCGAAGAAATTCGTTCGGATCCCACGAATGTTGGTCAATCAACCCTAGATTCCCTTATCATTATAACATAAAAACACAAAAAGACACAACTCTGACGGTCCTAAGCGAAACTGCGAAGTATAGATTCAGAGTGCTTGATACCTCTCGGCTTTCCTATTCTTCTTTAAAGGTCTTGCAGAGTTTAAGTACTTTGATGCATAGTGAGTATTTGTATTTACATATATTGCTCAGATATCTTCAGCTATCGGATTAGCTGATTCTTATGTTATTAATTGCCACATCATCTGTGGTTCGTTAAACACATAAGTCTGCTAAGAGCCGTCAAACTTACGGCCGGAACAGAGTACTTTCTATTTTTCCTTTGTCCTCATACAATAGTCATTGTGAGCTACCCTGAGACGCTCCATATAAAGGCCGACGACACTTAAGCACATTCAAAGTTTTAAAAAGTGTAAAAGATGAGGTAGGCGTTACATGTGACCCAGGTGAAAGTACGAAGCAATTTATTTGATTTTGTATCAGTACTGAAGTAACACCCCAACCCCCTTCGATGGCAAAGAATTTCAAAACTTTTCACATTTCTTTATACCTCCTTAAATCAACCACCAGTCTTTTCAGATAAATGTTTCGCATTCCACACACACAGGAATGCCCTTTCAGAAGGCATCCGCACTCCCTTAACGCATTCCACATGATCTAAGAAAAAAACTAAAGCTCCCTTAAAAGTACACACACGTATGTGTAGACCTTCTTTGCGTTTCGTAATGAGTTTTTGAATTTCAAATTCAGCTCTCCTTGATTGCCTTTAGGCCATACAAATGTACCAGTGAAGGTCGTCTGTTATAATGGTGTAGCTCGGCCAGTTGAATTCACAGGTCGAATGTCACGTTCCGTTTTTTACCTCGAAGCCATTTTTAATTCTAATTCTTCCTTGTTACTACACAGCGTTGCACTAATTATGGTCTCACACAAACCAATATTAACGAGAACGGGAGGAGGGAAGGAAAATTAATACTTTTAATACCTCTGCTTTGTTTCATCGGAGGTGAGAGGGGCTGACAGGTGGTGCTCACGACGACGCTGGCGACAATGCTAGCTCTTTGTCATTTGTGTGTGGTGATAGCAAGTGTACTAGAACATACTTTAATTGCCCATTACACATGCAAAACACACACACAGCCACCTGCGGTAATGACAGGCCATGCGCTGCCTTACTCAACGGTAATTACAACATTTGGAGACGTCGTAAGGGGGATTTTAGTGATTTTAAATTCACAAGGTCTGAATGAATTTAAGGACACTGGTTATGGGTTTCAAGATGTGAACAATTAGAAAGGATGTGGGTCAATATTACTTTTCCGATATAAGGCCACTTTTACTTTCAATGCAGCAGCATAATGGGTAAAGAATCTTTATGTGGAAGTATTCCAAAATTCACTTGGATGGAAGGAAGGTCCAATTTCCTGGAAACACTACAACTGAGGTTGGGATGCTACCAGCTAAGTCTTACTGTTATGTTTTTCATGCGTAGTTTTGCAGCAGTGCATACATATAGAATTAAGTAATACTTCAATACAGTACACTGAATGACAAAGACTTATACGTACAGTTCCAAATTACTGTCTTAACCATCGTCATCGTCATCACCATTTTCAACGACCAATGCATGAGGTCACGGGGATAAGATGCTTAAGTAAACCCAGCATCCCTCTCGATATTTTGTCCTAAACTCCACTTCATCAGAAAGAACCACAAAAGAGAGTCCTAAATCTACCATGGGGCTATTCTCGGGCTAACTTACCCCTAACCTCTAAGAAATGATCGGCTAAGCCAGATGATGACGGTATGAGATGTAAAGAAGGACAACCCTTGAGGGAATAAAGTTCTATGCACGCAGAAAGAAATGGGGGTCAAAGCCGGCCGTCAGACCCATTTTAACTTACGGATGTTTAGTCTGGTGACTAGTCAGGTAGAGTATCTGACGAGGATTCAGCGAAGATAGATTGGTTTGAGGTAAAAGATAGACTAGCAGGTTGTGTCTTCTTGTGTGGACTAAAGCTCCGCATTTCATAGATAGGTATTCCTTCGAAGTACCTGCTCTTCTATTCTTATACCCAGTTGCCTTTCTTGCTCCTTAAGTTTTCAGAGACCCATACCCGTCAGGAAGCGTAGTAAATTCTTGATAACGCTTAGACAGGTTCTACTCCGTTTCTGGTTGTAGTTTCCCAGAAGTTCTCTCTCACTTGAGGATATCACCCCAATGCTCGACCATTTGCTCTCTTCTTTATTTTTTAGTTCTTCCCGTATTTTCGTCGTCTAACTCACAGAAAGGTTCCAGGCCAAAGAACGGGGCTCCCTTTCCGTTTTTTGCTAGTATGTTAGTTGCTTCATTCGGGAGGTTGAATGGGTCCCATCTTTGGATCGCATGAATCCCGCATGAAATATACTAGAGGATGTTCCAACAGATTCGCCATATCTTGCCCTGTGTCCAAATACACCTGCCCCAGTTAATGTAAATGTTTTGGGTCCGTCCGTCTACGTGAACAGCCATAGAAAAGGTCACACGCATAAGGTACAACTGACGTTGTCGGAACTAGTCTGACGGGTGGGCCATCTAGTGATTTCTTTTTAAATCATAGGTTATTTTGACACTGACAGCTGTTTCCTGCTCGAAATCTTGACAGAAAGTCAGTATCATACCTCCGCGGAACGAAATGAGTCGCTTTACGCTTGAACAACATTGGGAAATATTGAAAACTTATTTCCAAAGTGTAGCCATGTAGCCCAAACAGTGCGTTTTTTGAAAATAAGTTTTGGCCCAAATGAAGCACCCACCGCGCCTGCTGTACGCAAGTTTGTGCAAAAAGTTCGTGAGACTGGTATGCTAGTGGACAACATTCATGGTCCCTGTCGTCGTACGGTGCACACAGACGAAAATGTGGCTGTTGTAGCCGAGAGTGTGAGAGGCTGGGAACAACGTTTCGGTCAACGGTGGGCGTTACAGAGCCATGTTAACGACTTTTTTTTACTGAAATTGAAGACATGGATTTAGACGACCTCTGGTTTACGCAGGATGGCGCGCCATGCCACAATCGGTCATTTGCGCACCAAATTCCCAAATCGTGTTATCAGCCGTCTTGGCGATATCAATTGGCCGCCTCGGAGCTGCGATTTGACCCCTTTGGACTTTTTCTTGTGGGGAACCGTGAAGGACCGATATTATGCCAACAATCCGAAAACGATTCAAGCACTTAAGGCCAATATCATCCAAGCAATCCGTGAGCTACAGCCCGAAACCATAAACAAGGTCTTGGAAAATTGGAGTGATAGAATGCGCTACTGCGAGGCCAGCCGTGGCAGCCACTTGAACGATGTTGTATTCCGTAATTAATGGGAATGTTTGCTCTTACTATTGAAGCCATAATACATTGAACAAATTTCATTTTGTTCATTTTATTGCATTTTTAAAAAGAAACTTGTAGTTGGCCCACCCTGTATAGTGCGTGTTACGCTTATAAGGTCACTCACAAAATCTCATTTTTTTCTCAATTCTATGAGGTTTTGGAGAGTTCTAGTGCTAGGATTTCGAAGAGCCTATAGAACAATCTCCATCGACTCACCAATTGCTTGGTATTGGCGGATTTCTTTATAAATTTTGCGAACAGGAAGGATCGGTAGAATTTTCATGGATTTTATTATCTGAGAAAATATTTTGGTACCCTTAACTATCTATCCGCATGAATGGGAATGCTAGCGATACCTTTCTTATCGCAGTAAATCCTCCCCACACCATTAGAGATCCACTACGCAAATTTCTTATAGAGAAAAGTTGTGACTCCTCCCTTCAATCCCTCCAATACACATGAAAACCATGTGGTCCGTTCAAATTGTTTTTCTTCCGTCCGAAATCTGTAAAAAATATTTTGAACAAAACAAACAGTTCTTTTGATCCAAATTTGTTTCAGTCTGTGCCAATGTTACCGAGATGGCACACTTTATATCCTCGGTTAATATGGGGATTGAAGATATAGTCTTCCATACCATAGACTTTGACGCACTTCGGCTAAATTGTCGTTTGATATCCTTGCAAATTTTTAATGACTTCGACGGAATGAAAGAATTTGATTGACGCTTACTTCTTACATAACATCTAGACTACGCTGTGGACGTGCGCCTACTCAATTCACAGGGTTACGAACCTTCACCAAAGGACAACAAAAGTAAAAGACAAGGGATACAGGAGATATGTTAGTAAAGCCCTTAAGCTGAACATTTTTATTTTTAAAGATATTTCTGGCATATCCGCATTTAACATTTATTGACCTGCATATAAAGTAAATAGCCACAAAAAGTCACCACGATTCTCCGACTTTAGCCTAAATGTCCATTCCCGTCAAAAGAAAGACCATATAGATGAAAGAGCAATGAACACGATAAAAATTGCTCTAAGAGGAAGCTCCCCGACAAGTGTCTTTGAATAGCTAAGCAACCATTAAAGCCATCTCACCCACAGTGGTTAAATCAGAAGTAGTAAATCGTTGTCGCGAAGAAAAGCGTTTACTGCTAACCGCATTGCATGCATGGAAAAAAGTAACTCCGCATTCCAAGCCGAAGTATTCGCTATTGAACTATGCATCAGAGAAAATATAAACAGCTCTATAACCAATAAGACATTTCTCAGATTAAGGCTTATAAAATATCGTCCAATTTAGTATGGGACTATCTTCAACTATTCATATCACTAGCCAGCACAAACAGAGTTCATCTCATTTGGGTGCCAGGACACAGCGGATATGAAGGAAATGAAAAAGCTGACCAGAACAGGAGCTGCGTCAAACTTTATGATGCCAATACCATTCTGTGGATTAACAGTGAGTACGGCAAAAAGCTGTATCAAAAATTGGCTAAAAGAAAAGCGCATCATTACTCGATGTAAACTGAAGGTAACAGACAAACCAAGATCTTTCTGCCAAATACTTCCCTCAAAAGAACGAAACAACTCCTACAATTAACTAGGAGTCAGCCATAGGTTTCCTTACAGGCCACTGTCGAGTGAAAAAATATTTCATGGCTATGGAAATAGCACAAGACAGCATCTGCAGCATGTGTAACGAAGACCAAGAATCAGCAGAACACATCTTACGAGTAACTGTAACTGTCTAATCAGAACACGTCATCGCTATTTAGGTAAATTCTACCTTGAAGCAGAAGATCTATCTGCAAGCTCACTCAAAGCATAGTAGAGGGCATCATAAAATCGGGCATATTAAGTGAGCTTTAAGATCAGAGGAAATCACAATAAGCCCAATGTGGCAGCAGTGATAAGGTGACCTAATCCCACCTCTTCAACAATCTACAATCTATAATACAATCTCTACCCCGTTGCATCTCTTTGTTGGACCACAGGACATATAAAGGGCTCAAAGCCCATAGTACTAGTAAAATCCAGTATATCCTTGAAATTTTAAGGGAATGATAGAAGGAACGCACTGCCATCATGCCGCATTTCAAGAACACTCTGAACTCATTATCATTGCAGAACTATAAAAGAAATTCCTGTGCTTGGTAAACCACGCCACAGCTTCCTTGCAGATCATCTAAGGAGAATGCGTTAAGTCGGATGAGGGCACGACCATTTTCTATTCGAATTTTCTCGTAAAATAATACTTCAATGATTTTGATGAACCCTCAACAAAGCCACCAACAGCCATTCTAAAACTCATACTGAACTCGGGATGGTTCAGGGAGGCCATCCAATCAAAACTGCACTAAATCACAGAGATTTCACCCTTTATATCTTTTCTTTTCAGACATGACATTCCACAACTAGAGAATACAGTAGATCACAGAGATCCAAGTGCAGGCTGTGTAGCCATCCCATTAAACTGTCGTAGATAACTAGAGTTAGGTATGCTGATGAACCTACCAGGTTATGAATTTCTTTCCAGTCGACGTTATTGGATAAATGCTGAAATGGTCTGCCCCATTAGTAATCTTCTTTTTTCTAAAAGCTGATGCTAGCAGGTTGTTGAATCCTAGGCCTTTAATGTTACAAATTTCCGTTACAAGCTGCTTATTCTTGGGTTGCACGGCATACTATATGAGCAAGAAGCTCCATATAGTTGGCGTAATTTTTTTAAAAATTAGGCTCTGCTCTATGGCTGATACTATGAACTAAACGATTTATTATTCTATGGGTGCTTATAAGTCTAGGATTCTAATTACTCCATTGTGAAGGTGAGTAAGTTCTTAGAAGTAAAGTTCTTAATCTCCACGAGTATGAGCAGTGGCTCTCTATCATGTGTTCCGAGGTTTCCTCCATCTCCTCCATCTTTGCTTAACATAGGCTTGATTAGTCTTTTACACTGCCACTGGAACATTTTCCCATTGGGCTAGGCGGAGTTGGTGTTCCCACTTATTAATCGCTATTAAGGCCTCATCCCAGTTAAAGCCGCAAAAAGATTTTGGATCTACGAATGGCTTTGTTGATCCCGACTTAGAGATCGGGCACATAGTTCAGTTCAACTCTATTGCGCTTGGTAAGGATAGTTGGTGACTGTTTGTCTCGCCCGGTGGTCTACGTGTCAATTTTAGTTTCGGAATATTGCACCCTATTAAATGAGAATATGATATTATTTTGTTCCACCCTGTCAAGCTCCGAAACGTACTCACAACTACTTCACGAAGCCTACTGCAAGATTTGTTGATATCTTCCGGGCGCCAAGTCGAGTCATTGCTTATTTGCGTGAAATGTGCAACTGTTTCTCTGCTTACAAAAAACGGGTAAACGCTTAAAAAAATGTCTGAAAAAAGGTGTTTACGCTCTAGTTTTTTGCTTTCGAAGATCGTGCCCACCTCAGATATCGTACCTTTAGCCATCAGTTCCTTATATACATCTACAGCGCCCAATTCGCTGTTGTCATCGACGCCTTGTTAACACTTTTGTCACAGGCTTCCGAAAAGTAATAAATACAAGTGCCTACTAAAACTCATTGGTACCAGTCTTGGTAAGGCCTATTATAAGATAGTCATATATATTTGTGGTCCTTACATGTGAACAGCCAGGGAAGGCACACGGTTTTCTAAATGACTGGTAGCCTCGTAGAAGCTCGTTGAGTGTACTTACAAACTTGTCAAAGATTGTACATCTTTAGGGTAATAAATTCAGTTTTCGGTTCTTATCTCTGCCAAAATTTAACTGGCGACAAAGGTCAATTCACTTACGTCGACATCGGCCAAAGTACTCTGCACCAGAGAAGCATGGTGACATGCAAAAGAGCTGTACTTCTTGAGAATCGCTAAATCATTACACCTACTCCAACCTAAATCAACATGACATTTGACTAATTGGTCCCAACATGCAATTCTTCATTCCTTTTCCATAAGTTTTAAGGAACTTTTCTGTCCTTTTCCGTTTTTCGTTTCCCTCGGTTTTCGCCCTTCAACATTGCGTGCATTAAGGACTCGCGAAAAAAAGGCGACAAGGTGCAATTGCAAGATGCCATGTGGATTTCTTTACGACTCGATTTCCTTACTTCTATCGGATTGATGGGAATATTTATGTGTAGGGATTATTCTTTCCACAATGACGCAGGAGGTCCTTGACGAAGAACGCACCAAATACATAGTTTATCATAACTAAACGCCACCCTTGTCACTAGTAGCAGCAGCAGTGCCACTTAATGATCTCCTTCCTAGCACTGAAGTTGCAACTCATTTTGCTCAGTGCTACTCGAAACGCGTTTCATTTGCATTTTAGTTTACGGTTGCAAACGTGAAGGTAACCGGGTGGAAGAAAGGTTCTTCCTGTTTCTTGTTTTTTTTTTTTTTGTGCTTCGCCGTGCCCATGCCAACTGCTGTGGAAATGCAAATTTCACACTAGAGACCGACACAGTACTGCACCCAACTGGTGCATAACCTCAAATTAAATTAAAAAAGCTTCTACTACATCTGAGGGAGCTTAAGAGGGATGGGACGAGATAGGATCCTGCATGGCGAGTGTAGTTTATTGCATATGTGGAGGCGACAAGCGTGAACAATGGAATGTGATAGGTGGTGGGGAATGAAGGGTGCATCATATACTGGAACAGTATATGTCTGAGAAATATATGTATGCATTATCGAAGCTGTCTCTGAAGTAGTTATAGCTTAGGTGACAGCCTTTATGAGATGCTTGTATGACTGAAGTGAGCTAATTTGCATAATTATTATGAGTGGTTAAAAGTCACAAGATGTTGTTGCATACTAAACTCCTGAGGGAAACACTTATAATAGAATATCTGTAAATTTTTTCTGTGTGGTAATTAGTCAAACTACAAACAGAATAATATCGCAGGCTTACATGATATCGATATAATTGCCATCAGGTCAGGTCTTCGAGATACATAACCATTTTCAACCATACATTTTTAAGGTTATTAAAAAATTATTATTATTATTAATTCCTTATTCCCTATTCACAAACTTAAATATACTTAAGCTAATCATACACAAATTCATTTAACAGTATTATAAAAGGGAATAGTTAGTGACATTCAAAAAAACTATGAATGGAGTTCAGTGGAACTTAGTGGTTTGTACTGTCTCACATGTTAGAGACCAACAGTAATAGCTAAACATTGCACCGCGATGTAGGAAAGGCAGGCCTATAAACGCCTGGATCAGACAAATGCGACGACATCGGCATTTCATTGGCCTCAGTAACCGAGTGATCTAAAATCGGCAGGCCTGCCGATATTTTCTGAGGTCAAATAGGCGAACCCCGCAGGCGGATCAGTAGAAATGCGGTGAAGTGGGAGGGCTATGATCCCTTGTTTTCGGATCATAGCCTCGCTTATAAAAGGAAGAAGAAGAATAGCTAAACATTCCCTCATTTCAAAAACCTTGGTAGTTTCTCTCAATTCTTTGAAAATCTTGGTGTAGCCGCTCTCCTTCTGTCAGGGAAGAAATCCACGTGAGTTAGGATTTAAATAGGGTAGGCCTGCTACGCATAGTACTGATCCTGGACCTGGACCGAGCAAAAATGGTCGGGTCAGAATTGTACGGATTCCGAGGACTAGGAAAGTATTCGGCAGATTGAGCGAAACTTAAGGTTCTCGAGTTGGAACATCGGAATTATGACAATTTGGACTTACGAGCTTAAAGAGATAAATAGTAGGAAAGTGGACATCTTGTGTGTCCATGGAATGAAATGGCAAAACACCGGAAATCGAGTGCATTTTTTGGACGTTAGAACAGAAGCTTACAAGATGTTCTACTAGGAAACGGGCCAGGGTAAGAACGGAACCGGTATCATTCGGCGGAAAAGCTACTTGGCAACGTCTTGATCATTTCGAGGACATGCAAGGAGAGGTTTTGAATATTGTCAGTGCATATGCTTTCCAAATTCGGTGCGAGCAGACGAAAAAGATACATTTCGGATAGATTCTTCTAAAGAACATCCCAAAGCAAGAGTTTCTGTTTGTTAGCGGAGATTTGAATGTACATGTCGGGAATTCAAACGAAGACTGTGAAGACTGTCATGCAGGATTGGGATACGGTGTCAGGTACCTTCCCGGTGAGGAAATCCTACGCATTTGTAGGTCCTACCGTCTTATCCTGTTAAATACCATGTTTATCAAACGAATCCGGCAGCTGATCACTTACAGCAGTTCAATGGATCACATGGATTGCACTGCGGTTGGGATCTAAAAATAAACGATGCTATAAATAACCTGCAACAACAACCTAACATACTACTAGCAGGCGACTTTAATGCAAGGACCAGTATCACACAGCCCGCAATACAACGAGAATACTTCTGTGGTAACTTGACACCCTGTGGTAGCTGTCATCGATTGGCGGCTGCCGACTGACATCTGTCAAGACGACCACGAGGAGGACAAGAAACAGATTGTAGAGTGAATTACTAGTTGAGAGACAAAATAAAAGGAATTGAACTCGTAAAGCGTCCATCCTTCATTTAATCTAGTTACAACAACTTCATCACAACTGCGTAAATTCAAAGACAACGTTTTGGCTGGAAAATATCGTTAGGTATTGGACCTTTGTAGCGAATACGGATTATTTATTAAAAACGGATGCGCTAAATGAGACCTAGAAGACGAGTACACTTTTGTCGGTACACAAGGAAGCTTAGTTATCGACCTTAGACTAAGTGGTGGAAAATGGAACAAGTTTATCAAGAATTTCGAAGTACAACTCTAGAATTTTTCAGATCACCTACCAATTGTAACTTCGTACAAATGCTCTTCCCAAGAGCCGAGTACTACAGAAAACATTATCAACGCGCTGCCTAGATTAAAATGGGACCATTCCCAAATAAAGTACATATACAAAATCAATCTAGGAAAAGACATCGGAGCAATGAGCCCTGAAGCAAATATGGACGAGATAGAACAAGCAAACAAGAATGCCAACAGTCGAATATGAACAAAATAGAATGAACTTAGTCGGAAGCAGCAACAGCCATGGTTTTATCTAGAATGTTAATGAATGGCAGAGAAAAAAACCTTCTCGTTATTAGACCTCTACCGAAAATACGACGAGTCAAACTATAAAATAATGTACTTACATGTAAACCATGAGTTTAAAATTACAACAAAAAAGAAATCAATTTTATGAAGCTTTAGCCATTGGAATAGCGCAATGTAGAGATCCTACGACTGCTTGGAAACTTTTCAGCAAGAAAAACAAAAAAAAAAAAAAATAAAAAATTCAAAACTGGTTTAAACGTCTTTGTGCGACACATTTAAAAGAGCACATCATCCTGAATCTGCCTGCATCCAGTGATCAATCCAAATTCCAATAGAAAGGAATACAACCGAATTTTTGAAAAAGGAATTATTCCAAACAATTTCAAACAATCTGTGATCTTCCTCATTCTCAAGAAAACTAATGTGGCATTGCATTTTTAAACTTCTCATTAAAAATTCTAATGGGTGTTTTCGCTAAATGCTTTTAAGTCAGGATATCACAAAATCATTTCCTACGTATATCTGAGTTTCAGGTAGGTTTTCGAGCAAATTACTCAACAACGGACCAAATCTTTATACTCATCATGGCTGCGCAGATCTATATTAGAAACGTTTTTCGCAGATCTTAAGGCGGCTTTCAATACAGTAGCGCGCTTTTCTACAAACTATACAATCGTGATCAGCCGAGAAAATTTGGAAAGCTGATTGAAAAAATATACGAAAATATGTTTTCAATTCAATTCAATGTCAGATTTCTTCGAAACTATAATAGGTGCCAAACAGGGATGCAACATTGGCCCACAAGCATTTGCGATGTTTATTAATGATATTATTATTCATTGCTGATGATGGAGCCATCATAAATGAGGACCCTATGTCCTAGTCGACGTATGTAAAACGTCCACGTTTTGGAAGGAAATGTGTATCGCATTAGTCCAAAAAATATCATTTACTTGTGCTACTCTCTGATCCGCTCAGGACTATTCCAGATATTTATTTGAATAGGACAGTGCGAATTTTACCTTGGCTACGGCTGCTCTCGAGCGTATCTTAACAGGTTTGGACATGATGAATCTCCAATCTATCTAAATTGCAAAGACTAGAGAAAATGCGCAGTATACATATTTTCAGTTTCAGTATGCAGTATGGAATGGAGATGGGTTGTCAGAATAGTTCGTCACAGAAGTAGGGGTTAGACAGGGTTGCAACGCGAGCCCGTCACTATTTGCCCTTTATATCGAAGACATCATCAGTTACCTTCCAGGGGGAATTTCATATGCAGAGACCGTTATTAAGGCTCTCCTGTATGCTGATGATGTGGTCCTGTTAGCAAAATCACCAGAGACCCTACAACTCATGATTAACCGAGTTTATGATTATTGTGGGCTGTGGAGTTTACAAATCAACCTGATGAAATCAAAAGTAATGATTTTCAAAAGAGGCGGGGGTAGACAGGTGGGAAAGGGCGGAAAGGTGGACATTTAATGGCGAAAGCATTGAATTCGTAAAGCAATACAAATACCTCGGAGCTATAATTTCAAGCAATTTAAGTATGGAACCGCATTTGGCTGAAAAACTTCGGCAGTCTAAAAGTGCGATTATCTCAACATGGAAAAATTGCTTTCAAAACTGCAGCATACATCACAGCCTTAAATATCGGGTGTTTGTAGCGGTTTCAAAGTCAATATTCCTGTACGGGGCACAAGCATGGGGTCATAGGTGCTATGATACAGTAGAAAAGTTGCAGAGATTCTATCTACGGAGAACATTCCAATTACCTACAACTGCACCTAACTACATGCTGTTGATTGAAACAGGTCTCGCTCCGTTGTTCTTACAAACACTCAAACTGAATATTGACTATATTCTCAGCACACTTAGGATGGGAGAAGAGCGATTGCCAAGAAAGGTTGTTAAATACGCAGTACATACTCGAAGTCTGTGGTATAAAGAGATGATCAATTTGGCGGAAAATTACGAGTACCATCTGGAATTGGACTGGAATGCGCGAAGTAGTTGGAAGTGTTACCTCTATGACTTTCTGTCGCAATAAGATACACAGATTAAAGAACTACAGCTGAACCTGGGCTCTCTAAACTACTTTAAGGACACGAATAAAATAAGAAACATCTCTATAATCTTTCGTGCAAGGGGAGAGCTACTTCCACTAAACTTTATACCGCATAGAGATGACCTTCCGGTTTTATGTTCATTGTGCAATATGTCACAGAGGGAGAACGTTATGCATTTCATAGGGATTTGTCCAATTTTTCGTGATATTAGGAGGTTCCACTTTGGGAAAGTCAGCTTGCTATCTGAAGACGTCAAGGCATTGCTAAACGGGTCCAATTGGAGAACTCGCACATCATATTGCGAAATAAGTTTAGCTTACAGAAAAAGAATTATGGAGGAGAATTTTTAAATTTTCCAAAGTGAATCAAATGTAAAATTATGCTGTTAGTCTTTGGCAGACGGCTTTTAGCCATGTCACTTAAGATAGATTTAGTTCTTTTATTGTTTTTGTAATGAATTTAAACTAATTGGAATTAATCAAATCTAATCTAATCTAAAATCTAAATCTATTTTCAGTTTCCAAAATTCCGTATAGAGGGCAGATTTCGGGAGGAAAAAACTGAAGAAATACATAGCTTTGATAAGGATCGAGTGGAATATGGAATGATCCTTTAGGATCTTCAACGATTAATGGGATTCGGAAAGAACAGCAATCTAAACCAAGCCCGGACGACATCTCGCATTAAACATGGAACGGCGAATGCTGAACCCGAAGCTGAAGCAAGTAATAGGGAAAAATACCATGCATTGGTAACTAGCCCCACGAAGTAATCCTGTTTTGTGTCCTTAAAGCATCGAAAGAACAAAATTTAAAACACAAAGCTGAGCTTTTATCAAACTTTCATCAAATTATTTCCAAAAAATATATTAAATTCGTTCATATGGATGGAAATACACGCTTTTTCATTAAGAGCACCCATTTTGCTTTTTAAATAAAACAGCTGGTGTTTGATATATTTAAAAAAAAAATATTTAGGCTTAAAGTACCATCGATGCCATCAATTATGGAACACAACCTCATTTAAATGTTCTTCACAGAAATGCCTGTACGAGTGAATGCGCTGAATCCAATTTTCCATGACTGTTTCGTGCATCTTGGGTGATATACCGGCTATTTTGCGTTCGATGTTGGTTCTGAGGTCTAAAGTCTCTGGCTTATTGGCGTAAACCATGGATTTAAAATAGATCAAACAAAGTTTCAGAGGTGTCCAATCACACGAACGAGTCGGTCAATTGACTGGCCCATTTCTGGAGGTAACACGGTCTACGAACTTCGACTTCAATAACTCGATTCTTTAGCCAGATGTATTGGTTTCTGAAACCACATATGCTCCAAGTCGTTTTCCTCCAATTTATCTCAAAAATGGTAAGTCAACTTGGTCCGCACTGTGACTGCATTGAAGAAGTATTATGAGCAAATGATCCCTCCAGTATGGAACCCGCACCAAACAGTCAATTGAAAAGCCCATATTATATGACAGAACATCTGGGTCATATTTGAAAACAAAGACATTTCAGCACAGTATTTTATTCTAAAAACCTCAAGGAACACTAGTCGTTAATTCAAAGCTGCTAGTTGAAATATCGTCTATAGTGAGTCGATTCAAACAATGATTCTTTATCTCTCGACCAATTTTAATAAATTCTCCATTCTCCATTTCCCGTGACCATAAATACGTTTTTTTTTCGAATAAAAATAATAAAAAACATCCGAATCCCGATTGTTCAATGACCGTTTAAGGTTACGTTCCACTACTCCGTCCGGCCAGGTAAGCATGAAATTTTATTTGAAAAAGAAGAAAAAAAACCATATCAGGCAAACCCTAACTCCATAAAATGGATAACGGTTATTATAACGATTTTTCCATTCACAATAACACCATCCTGAATCCATTTAAAAAAAACATGCAAGTAAAAAGAGCATAGTTCTGGAAAAATTGGTCTCGTTATTGACAATATTCCATCGAAGGATTTCCATTTTTTTTTCCAATTTTTTTATTTCGCTCCATTTTTTTCAATAAATGTCCCTTTTAGTGCTATTCCTATGAATTTACTTCTCTCCCTGATTTTCATTCTCAATAACTGTCACGGAATGATGAATATTTAAAAGAATATCCACACACACAACGACGTACACGACGTGGCAATAGTTAGAGCGAAGCTTATTGGATGTCATAGTCCTGAGATAAATTGCGTATCCATCCATGAATCTCTCTCTCTCTCTCTTTCTACTTGTATATATTTCAAGGATATACCTGTCATAATGAAATTCAGAACTTAAATATTTGATGAAACTGTGGTCGTCAGTTACCTTACATTGATGTATCCTGAAAATGGGATCAAAAAGTGAAAAAAAAAAAGAGAAAAAATAACTCCTGGCAGTTAGACAGTTGTACCTAGGTGCTTTGTTGAAACGAAACCACACACAGTAAACTATTTGGCAGGTCATAAATCTATCCAGGACACTCCGCCCATTGTCCGGGAGCGACGGCAATATGTACTCCACCGGATAAGAGTCAACTTGGGCAATTGGAGAAATTGAAAACTTTCCGACTATACGATGCAGTTAGAAGAAGACTGAGGACGAGGAAAAAAAAAAATCGAGAAACAAACAAAGCACTCGCATACATCCTTCATGATGTCAACTTAGGGATGTGTTTGTTTGGAGTTAATGTTTCTTTGAGGAGATTGGGAACAGTGGGACTGGAAATCTGCCAGACAGAATTTAACAAAACCTCAGCAAGGCTTCAACGTATAGGCAAAACGAAATCGTTTCCACACCTATAAAGCAAGACTTCAGAGTTTCATTTAAGACATCCAGTGAAGCTGTGCTTACTGAAGCCTTGAGTGAAACTTGACAGTTGTCTAACCTCCAACATTGATGTACAATTAGTGTCCCGTCGCATAATTTTTGAGCTCCACTGTCGAGTGGGACATCAAGGCGTTAGTTACATGTAATTTTGTCTGCCGCTCCTGAAGGACTTCTTTTGCTTTTGCAACTCTCATTCTCGGATATCCTTTTCTTGAAAAACATGAGATATTTTGGCACGAAACACATCGAAGAGTGCACTACATTAAGAAGACAACAAGACTCGCCGTCGCCATGCAGCCGACCACCCGCTCGCCTTGAGAATAAAAATAGGAAACACTGTGATGTGAACAAGCAACCTGCCAAAAAGTATTATCCTGCTGGGGCGCAAAAACTCAGTGAGATTTCATGAAAGGATTTGTATTAGGTTTTGTTTCATTTCGAAGGATGACCCAAGGACATAATATATGACTAGTTTTGAAATGGTTTTTTTTTTGCTTCTTGATTTTTTTTTTTTGTGATCAGGATATTTAGTTCATATGTCATCGGTCGATCCTTGTGTCTAAGGCCGCACTATACTACTGCAATAGTAATGTAGACCACTCATTCATTTTGAAGTGACTCATTGAAAGGGATAAAGGTATTCGTTGCTGAGCGTGTGTTTTCCTTTTCTGCAGTAGATAGACTAGTAAGAGGATTATACGTGGAGAAGATGTTGTAGGTATTTGCCGGAAGGAATATTGGATGCGGAAGGATTGTATGAGTGTGCCGCCACTTCTAAATTAGGAGCAAATTCATTAGAATGAATGATTGGTACCGTAATGTAATGGTGTCGGCGCTAGTGCTGATGATGGTTATGGTGTGGGTGGTGGTAGCAATTAAGCTGTTTGGTCTGACGAAATGGAATGTTAGCTGAAGATGGATGTGATGGTGATTTGTAGATTGCGGTAAGTTGTCATTAAAATTTATGGATGCAGTTTCATTGAGAATGGAGTGCTGGTAAGGATGTTGGGAATGTTTGATGGCAGTAACCAGGACCTTCGTGTAACAGCTTGGATTGGGAATTTTTGTTTACGTGTGCGTGTATTACTCATAAAATACTTATCCGTCTGATATGCTTCCCTTACGATGGTTTGGCTTTTTTTTTTTATTTAGCTGGATTCTCAAGATGGCGCCCAATGTATAGGGATCCAAGTATTTCTCGAATGCGGAATGATTCGTCTAATTGCGAAATATCAAACTCTTTCGGTGAAGAGACTACTTTCTCTAGAGACACAGCGGTGACAGGACCTGGAAATGGTAAGGGTATAGAAGCCAGAACGAGGTGACAGGAGGAATGAGAAAATTGCACAACTTTATGCCAAGTGCCATGAAGTGGGGAGGCTGTATTAGCGCTCTAAAGCAATGGCCGCTTCCAGCTGTCTACATGAGGTATACAAAACAAAAAGCAAAGACCTCCAAATATCCATCCAGAAAAACAAGCGGAAATACTTTATGGAGCTCAAAACATGGAGGCCTCCGATTTACACTTGCCTTGAATTTAGATACGCAGAAACTAGAATTCTCATTATGTGTATGTAGATATCTCAGAAACAACTAACATGCCTGTAGTAACCACAGTGGAATTAATGGAACTTTGCAAAAGAAAGAACCGCGACCCAACGGCGTCCCAAATATAGCACTCAAGACGACAATCAAAGGCGTAGGATTCTAGATTGTCACCATCACCGTCGGCGGGTATGCAATAATATCCCAATCGGACATCAAATACGGAGGAGTTATGGTAGATACGAGACTAAAGTTAAAAAACCGTATACGATATGCAGGTTGAAAAAGTGTGCCGCTCTAGTGCGGTTCCTGTGCAACACAAGAGGGCTCAGACATAGCCGGAGACTGCTATTAGGCAGATGTATGATGTTGATAATTCTTCTATACGCCGCACCAATGTGGGCCAAAGCTATGAGGACTAAAACAAACGTAGCACACATCCGTATATCGAATATGTACACTTTGAGTATGCACCAACTCTAGCGATTCAGCGTGCGTTGTGTCAAGAATGTCTCCCTTTGACGAATTTCTGTGGGTTCGAAATGGAAGAATACTGATTCGGTGTGCGAGCGAAATTGAGATCAAATATATCAACTGTGTGAATGATCTTAAAAAAATTGTTAATACTTAATCGTCTTTAGGTCAATCACCCTGACCTATTTACTGCGAAGATGCTGCATGATCTGTTGATCCTCAACAATTGCCCACATTTTGGGAATGTGTGTTAGAGTGCATAATGGCTTGTAAGGTGCATCTCACATTGAATTTGGCCATCATGGAATTTCACGGCTGGTGGTCAGAGGTTATGCCTACATTCTTCAAATGGCTTACCATGAGTTGAAGCGAGATAGGAATTCCTTTCTCAATCGGCTTGTAGACCAATTCACCTGGTGTTTGACAGTTGTCGATTTTTCTCGTTGCAAGACGCGCCTTGTGTGGTGAATTTTTTAGTCTTTTGGTTTTATTTTAAATTTGGTGATTAATTTGTGTTGTGTGCATTAGAGCTAGTTACTCGTAATATTAAGTATTAGGTGTGCTTGGTTTCCTCTACATTTGAGTAACTAGCTTCCTGCAAGCACAGAGTTCCTTATTGTCAGTTCGTGTTACTTTTGCTGGGACGCAACACACATTGTTTGGAAAATATACCGTCAGTGTAACATAGTCAAGGGTATGTTTTTGTGAGCACTTGCTTGTCGAGTGTGGACGCCTTGGACAGTCACCATCTTAAGATTATAGAGGACTACTCTGGGTATTATGGTCGTATGATGTCTGCTGGAAGGGTTCGTAGACAGAATTTTTAATCAGTCCCTTGTGATGTTAACACTCAGATATTTTTAAACTTTGTGGCATGATAAATTGACAAGCTAACCAACTCCTTTGTGATTCAGTAACGTGCACATGATTCTAGCTGTCAAATTTGCCCCACTTTATGAAATCAATAATTTGCTTGTAATGATATCCAAGTGCACCTAAAAAAAAAAACAGAAACATTGGCCAATACAACCAGCGTTTTCAATTTACCGCAATTACAACCGATGGCTTAACATCGACATGCGAAATGATGTTAATAAAACTGCAATTGCATGCATTAATTAATGTACGATGTAACAGTCAAGTCAATGAAGTATGTCACATGGTTTGTATTTGCAGGGATTTATTGTCCTTAAATCCTGGTCCAGTCTACCACAAGCGCGACAAATTGCTGTGTATTACTGGCCGAGATTTCACATTCGATTAGACCTCGCCATATTGGCTTCGCGCTGCCCTTCAGTATCGCATCCGACTCAGACGCCTACTAGTGCACCAATATACGCTAAATCGAAATTAATTCTCCTTTGTGCCTGTAACACGAACCCCAGGCTACAGAAAATGATGTCCGCAATTTTGCTTGCGTGCAATCCTCCACCTGCATGCTAGTGGAGTTCAAAATGGCCATGGTGAGGTCAGTAGCTAATTTTCTGTTCTAAACAGTTTCACGCAGTTATGATGAGTGGAGGATAACCAAGTGCACTCTGTGGCTTGAGCCCGACCATTTGGCAGACTGACATAAATCCACTGATACCTAATGAGTTGACCACCACACATAGGGATAGAAACATTTTTGACGAGAGATCACTTTTCCTGGCTGATTTCCTGTTTTAAGTCAGTCAGGCGTTGGAGAGAAGGTGTTGAGGCGTGTCAAACGGAAAAGTTATGCCATGTTTTAATTGTAATGGGTCCACCATGAAATAAGCTTGTATTTAAATTTGCTTATGTGTGTAATTCCGCGTTGCCAGGAGCTATAACATTTAGTGGATGATATAATTGTTTTGCGCGGTTTTATGGTAACGTTGCGGTCCATTAAATTAGATTTAGATTGATTGCGGCCAATATTATGGGTTTCAATTTGTATTATGCCAATCAAACATATTCAAGTTTAAATAGATACGGATGGATATGCCGGCAGAGATGTTTTTGCAATGAATTGCTATTTAATTGATTTCGATGATATTTACATACCAAGCTTCAAAGTGAAATGAGTTATACTTTGTCAAGCGATTAGCTATTCATGTTTACATTCATGAATACAATCCATCCTTGAATCAATCAACGGAGTGTCAATTAAACCTGCGACACTCCATTCAGCCATAACCAAAATTAACCCATTCTCATTACTCAAAATTAACCCATTATTATTACTTCCCAAAGAGAATATTATTATTATTTTTTCTTCATTAACATTAAATAGATTAAATAATTATTTGTGTCTTGCATTGTGACATAGTTGATACCTAATAACTCGAAGAAGTTTCTTTCCTCGTTACAGTTCCTCTCGCATCGTAATTCCTTCGGAATTGAGGGTCCTACGGTTTTACTTTGCCTTGGTGAGAATAGTTCAACCTAGACTACCCTCTCTAGAGAGATTTACCATATCATTAGATAAAAAAAAAATAAATAAAAATAAATAAAAAACATGACAAAAGTACCAAGAATAATTGTGTTTAAATATTATTATGTGCAGCAGGCACCTCAAGAACACAATGGTGCTCGACGACTATTCACAGTATTTTGCGCCATAATAACCGCCTCAGTTATGCTTTAAAAACGATATGAAAACATGGCAAAGTCCACTGAATGACCTTCTCTTCCTATTTCGTGGAGGTTATGATCCGAAAACAAGGGATCATAACCCTCCAACATCACCGCATTTTTACTGATCCGCCTATTTGACCTCAGAAAATAACGGCAGGCCTCCTGATTTTGGATCACTTGGTTATTAAGGCTAATCAAATGCTGGTGTCGTTGCATTTGTGTTATCCAGGCGTTTATAGACCTGTCCATCCTTTGCGATGTCTATTGCCTTTGCACAGGCTTCAAATAATTCTTTCTTTGCAATATCAACTGAGCAGGTCGCGCTCTATTTTTCGTAAGATGGTTTTTTTTTGACGTGAAGGCTTCCACGGATCTTCGAATTTCTTATACGATCAAGCTTTATCACTCCTGCTGTCATATGAAACATCTTCATCTCAGCTGCCGTTAATTTATTCTCAAACTTCTTGTACATCGTCCAAAATTGTGAACCGTATGTGAACGCGCAACTGCTATGTAGAACTTTACTTTCAACTTAGTTGGCATTTTTCTGTCACAGAAGATAGCGGTATCTTACTCTTGTCTATACTCCTTCGTACATGTCCATAAGTTACTGGAACCCCTCGATGTTTTAACAACACCCATATGAGATCTCGTGGTTGTCTGTCGAATGACTTTTCAAAGTCGACCAACACAATAAGCAAATCCTTTAAGGAATCCCGATGTTTGTCCTTTACGATCCTTATACTTTGGATTGCATCTGTGCATTTTGCAGTCGGCCACCTAATACCCACTCAATGATCTTCATGGTGTGATATTAGCTTGACCGAATGGTAGTTATCACAGTTTCGTGTATCACCCTTCCCTTTGTACACATGGAGAAGGTAGCTTTCCCTCCAATTATTTGGGCATTGGATCACCTCTCATAAATTTGGAGATGAGAATTCTGAGCCGTCTGAACCCGATGTCACCCATCGTTTTCCAGAACTCAGATGGCATCTCGTTTGGCCCAACCGCTTTTCGATCTTTGGAGTATTTGACCGCCTCACTAACTTCTTCGACTGTAATGTCAGGTATTTCTTCACAGGTGTGGCTCTTGGAGAGTATATCCGCGGAAACAGGTGGCGGCAGTATTGTGAAGAACTTTGAAATCTTCACAATACTGCCGCCACCTCTGCAGAATCTTGTCGTCATCCACAAAAAGCTGGTCATGAGCATTGTTAATGAACTTTGGCGAACGAATCTCTTGAGCATTTCTCCTTCTTTGTGCGGCTATTTTGAAGATGGTTGCTCTTGTTCATATTGTGTCGTATCAGTTCCTGGATAGAATGGTTTGCATCAGCAACTGGAGAAGGTATTTTCTCCAGCTCCCGATACAGGCCCTCCGTACTCTCTGCTTGAAGCTGGGCGCACTTCTTCTTCGCATTTTTTTTGCAACATCTGCATTCCACTTCGAGGCGAGGTTTTTCGTCTCTATTATTAGAGGGACACTTTGACCAAGCTTTGAAAGCTGCTTTCTTTTCATTTATCACTTTTTTACCTTCATCACTCCACCATGTTACTTTGGTGTGTTGGTGATAGATTTTTGAAGCTCCTAGCAGTGATTTGGCCTTATTTAAGCAAGTTCGCTGTAGGGAATCCCACATATTTTGTGCTCTGCACTCTTCATCCTCAGCTCCGTTGATGGTGTGAGAGAGGTAATTTTTCATCACGAAAACAAAAGCCTCGCCTTTTTCTTTGTCCAGATTGCACTACTTGATTTTATCAGGGACCCTTGTTTGTTTGCTTTTCTTTGGCGTCTTCATGAATGACCTACCTTATGCAAGTAGACGAATGCGAGCCACTAACTATTTAAATTTCCATCAGCACGATAGTGGCTTATTATAGCCACTTTTGAAAGCTAACCACTATCATTTCGATTGGTGCCTAAACCTGTTTAGATACGTTCGAAAGCCGCCGTGTCCGGCCAGGAGCTAGATAAGATATGAATTGACTTCTCCGTTATGCGGATCCATCTATTTTTCTATATTCAGTGCAAGTCATTGGTTCCATCTTTTCTTTGAAGACTGGTTCAATCTGCTGCCGGCATTCCCGCAATTGCACATATGTACACACGTACCCTGAGCTCGCATAATCGGTCGACGGAGTTAATCCTTTTTGAGTAAGATTTACTCGTCGCTGCTTTGATCCAATTTGGTGCCTCATACATTATAATGGAATGCATCATCCTTGACAGAATTAGCCTCATGTCTCGCCTAGAATGTCCAATATATTATTTTGGATAATGCTGTACTCACCCGAGCAACTTTGTCGCACTATCTTATCACTTTCACTATCTGATGACTGGTTTTGATGTTATATTATCGCCTATGATGGTGATCGGCAAGGCCTATGATTATTGCCTCATTTGGTATTCCCAGCCTCAGAAAACCATCATGCATCACATATAATGTTACATATAAGATTCAAACATGTTATCGGGAAACACAGCCTTGGCCTTATCCTAGGCGAATACAAGATCAGGCACAAAGTAAGTTGGTTGTTAGTTGATAGGCAAGCAACGTCTTATTAATAATTCGATCACTCGACTTTTTAACTATTGTTGGTTGGACGTCCGAAGTCGGCAGGATAAAGGATCTGGTAGTGAGCCAGTAGTTAAGGGACTACGAGTACATATCACTTGAAAGGAATAGATACAATGAGCAGCACGTTACTCACTAGATGTAACTGGGACTATATGATACTCTGCTTATTTTGGATGAGGACCAGCTCCAACGCTAGAATCGTGTTTCAAGCAGCGGTATGCACTCAAACTGAACTAAGCTGCCGATGCTACGTTACTCCTCCTAAGAATGAGGTGGTTATCACGAATACGGCACTAAAAACAAAGAAAACTCGACGGAACTTCTCCGGATCTTTTACAAGCCTCTTTACAATATCTAAATAAAGCAAGGGGGGCCAAAACCTCGGAAACGAAAAAACTTAGTCGTCAAGTTAAGCCTCTTGCTCAAATAGAAGTTCCTGGACAACAGGCTAATGGAGTAAAGAGTTCCTAATTCTTTCGAACTATCGTCTCAGCCAATGTTAGAACCGAAGAGGATGTTGCAAGCTGCAATGTTGTCCAAAGCCACAAGCCACGCTAAGATTGTTCCGCTCCAATGTTGAGTCCAGGGTGTTATACGAGTATAGGTGTATCACTTGGAAAGTGACCGCCACTATCATGAAAGGAATGCAGAAGTTTGTGAATCGATGAATATTCTGAAGATATTCTGTCCTAAGCGTATCTAGTATGAACACCTTTATCAGGTAACGGGTCAGGAATCTATAGACATCACCATTTGATGACGAAAGTGACAGTCGAAAAGGTGATAATTTCATAGTAAAGTACGCAACGCAATAGAATCCCTTAACCTAAGATGGCAGGGCGGAGGGTCGACTGGCACAGAACAGAGGATGAAGAGTCACAGCAGCTGGGGAGGAATTGGAGGGACCTAAAACATATTGTCAGAAATCGTATGAAATGGACGTAGGTATTGTTACAAAAGTGCAGGGGCCGACGCCGAATCCGACCTGAGGAGGAGGAAGAGAAAGTCAAAAACCACTAATTACGGTTCCCGAAAGGGTTTGATATTTTTTTTATTAATTAAAATTAGCGTTTACAACACTTTGACTCATCGTCGTTCGAACTTCCGAATTCCAACTTTCTTCTTACCTCGCTGCAGCGTCTTTTAATAAGCCCATCGCTAGCTTCCAGTCACCTTCCAGACTCCGCTGTCACTTCTCTGGCAATTTCAATGCATCCACCATCTTGCCCAAATTTGCCACGCTCATTACTCCGCCTACCTATATTTTCCATCAATTTAACCACTCTTTCCTTAATCTGCGCAAAATTTCCAATCGTTTGATGGGTTATATCGTATGACTCATACGTCCAGGAAACTCCACAGATAGATTTTCGGCTTAATCCCACTTGGATTACATTTCTTTCGCCTTGATTAAAATGTAATCGAAGCTCTGCGTAATTGAGGGTCATGAACGCAGCCACTTTTATTACACACAGCTGTCAAAAATCACGTGGTTTCTGGATGTTGCTGTTGCTGTTGCTGTGACAATTTGGCACTTTTTCCTGAGTTCTTTCGGGCTAGCGTGCTCTTCTAGGTGAGCGATTCCCTATGTTGAGTCAACGCTCGGTGTAATTTATCTTACCTGTCACCAGATTCTCAACGTAGTGGCAGCAACCCTCTGTCGGAGGCTGTCAATGGGAAAGATTGGGCGATGGCGGTATCGGCTGGCTATGGGGATGGTTAAGCGATGACAGTGTGGGGCAAACAAGCAGTGGTGGTGTTGTTTGAAGGGTACGGTTGGCGATGCAGGTACGTACGTCACAGTGTATGGTGGTGATAATCTCTGCAGCACCCTCTTTTACTTTCAGGAGGGAGCTTAGACTTCGGTAGTAGCGTTGGGTGTAATGTGCGTCGGTAAGCGATAACATGCTGGCAGTCAGGTTCGTACCGGTATAGTAGAGCTCCATGGACTCACAGTGGGATATAAATAAGGAAGGTATGTAAATAGACAATGACAGCATAGCCTGCAGTACTTCATTAAGATCTGGTCTTGGAAAAACTTGTGCCCGGCATAGTCGAAGAGCCGTTTGCCCCCAATGTTCGTTCATAATTATCATAAGTAGCTGGCTGCTCCACTTTGCACATTGCAATGTCATTAGAAGAAAACTGCATTACCTAAACCTATAAGGATGATCAGTAAGAGAAAGTAGCTCATGGTACAGTCAATCCTAGGTCTATCTTGTTTTTATTTTTGTAATTTGCGTGCACCCAAGGGGTTACGAATACGCGGGCGTAAGAAAGAATAAGTAGAGAGAGAGAGAGAGAGAGAGAGAGAGAGAGAGAGAGAGAGAGAGAGAGAGAGAGAGAGAGAGAGAGAGAGAGAGGGAGAGATGGAGCCACTCCTAGGTTTAAGTTGTTAATCCTAACCGCAGTCTTAGTCAATCTTCGCGATTGATTTGTCAAATATAGGATTAATTGTGTGTCGATTTGATAAAATAGATTGCAATAGGAATAATCAAAGCATTGTCAGGTATGGCGAATCCGCCGTCTAGACATTCGTCTGCTCTTATATACGAATAAAAGAAATTCCGAAGCAAAGACACCAAGTCAGGACTATTCCAAGAATGAGATAATTAGAGGCTTAAAAGTGAAGAGTAATGTTGTCGATAATAACAGTAGCAATTATTGATTCATAAAAATGATCAGGCTTTCAAAAAATCTTTCACTCATTTCCTTTTAAAAAGCCCAAAAGCTGCAACTGCATACCGAGAGAAGATCAGAAAGTCCAGTAAATTTGAGTCCTCGCCGCGCAAGTCGCTTGAATCGATAAATTCATTGTTGAATTCAGTACAAAGCTCTGCGACGTTCATTTAATGGCTGCTGGACGTTTTGGTTAAGCTCCGAATAGTTCTTAATTACAAATCCACTTTCGGATCTTTTAGTTGGGGTTCGTAAGTTCTTGCGTAGTCTATAAACAACCATTTTAAGCCGTTTGGAAAATTTATATTGCTTCGACGGTATATTTAAAACTATCGCTTCTTTCAAGTTCATATTTCTACTGTAACACTTATTATGTGCAAAGAAAAATAAAACTGCCTTTATCACTCAACCAACTTTCATACCTCAACCACAGCGGCACAACAAATGTATCACACCAACCCCACAACATTCCCTATATGCTCTTGAATAATGGAATATAATTTCCCCTGGCTTATAAAAGAAATACATAACCATGTCAAAATTGACATCCAACCCCCTATTTAACATTCCGCCCCTCTTCGCATAGCCACTCTTATCTTATATTTGCAATTTGTCCATCCGCATGGAAAATTAAGACAGGAAACTCTAGAGGAAATTAAAAGTGTTTACAAGCATTCCCATAAAATTTGCTATAATTTCCTGTCATAATAATGATGTCAAACATAAAATGATTTATGATTTGATCTTACAATCTTCATTCTCTCTGCTACAAATCCCAGCTCTACTGGTCCTCTCGCACCCACAGTTCCGGTGCCACTTCTGAGCTTCATTCTCAGTGAAAATCCTTTAATGGGATTTCCTCCACGTTCCTACTCAGCTATACATTCAGCAATAAATTTCGTATCCCAGGGAACATAATATATATTTTCCTACGACGCATATCCTTGCCATAAAAAAAAGAAGCGGATGTGAACTTTACTTTGCTCCTTAAGAGCTTATTGTTAAAATTCGTTTGAAAAAAAAAAAAAAAAAATTAAAAGCAAAAAATTAAGATCCAGTGGACACTGGACACGGACTACTTATAGTCATCCCCATTTCCCACATAAAAGCAAATGCATCACAATCTGTGGGTGTGTATAATGCGGATCCTATTTGCTTAAAAAGTTAATAAAAGCATTTCTTTCTTTAAGGACATTTTTGTTGAAGGAATTTAATATATTTTGTTTTCTCCCTTCGGAGAGGGATGTTAAAACGTTACACAGTATATAACTTAATTTTTGTTAACAGGCTTTTGGCGCTTTCACTTCCACAGCACAGATGGTAGTACAGTGCAAGGAATGTAAAGTTATATATAAAACAAAAACCGTAAACAGATTTACTGGGATCATAAAAAATAAAACGGAACAAAGAACGTTAACTTTGGCAGCACCAAACAGCAGGGGTGTGTTCAGAAAAATCACTGTTAAGCTGTTTTCAGCGTTGCAAAACTGCAACAATAAAAATATTTAAATAATGCAAACAATGCGCAAAAGAAATTCTGATACGTTACGTTTCAAAGGGTTTTTTTTTTTCTCCCCGTTTCTTCTTTTACATGCAGGAGCAGGGTCAAACGAAGTTAAGAGCTGGAAATATTAAAAAAAGCACCTGAGTTGTTCGTTTAATCCAGATTTATTAACACTTATCCGGGTGATATTGTTTACTTTCGTTTTGCTTTGCAAATTCCTCGTATTTGGCTGGGTGTCGTAAGAGGTGGTATAAACAAGGGTTCCGCCAGGGTCGAGTCATATCCTTTAGGTTATTTGTGTGTTTTAACTGGAAGAGAAATAAATTGCGGATGATAGTAAAACTGCATATTTTAGGAGGCTAGCGTGTTACACGAAATGCAAATATGTGGATTAGTTATGTAATGTGTTACATAATCGACTGTATGGAAATAAATTAATCGACGAATGCAGGACGAAAATGAGAACGGTTCAGGTTGTTCAAGTTTTCGAATTATAGAAATAATATAATATGGCTTCGTACTATGATTATCAAGAGAGATTAGGCTGACACGTATAAAGGGTGGGCCATCTGTTAGTTTCCTTTCGAGATGCATTTAATATTTTTCAAAGTTTTTTTTATATTTTTTTTTTTATTATTTAAGTAAATACGATTATTTATGGAAAATGATTTCATTTAAGTGACTGCCCCGGCTGGGTTGGCAGTAGCCCATCGTGACAACCCGATGTTACAGTATATTTTCGATGGCTCGGGGCGCTACGAGTATTTCAGGAATAGCTCGATCAATATTTTCCTTAAGTGCCTGAATCGTTTCTGTATTATCAGCATAATATCAGTCTCTAATGGCATCATGGATGACCACTGGTGTGCTGTGAAAAATGCTTTTGCGACTGGGGCACGCACGTATGTCGGTAAAAAGCAGAAACACCACCGCACATGGCTTTCGGATTGCAGCGGCCTCAGCAATAGAGAGAACCGAGCTTGAAACCCAATACCGTGCGAAGAAGAAAGAAGTGCAGCGTAGTGTGAGACGTGACAAACGTCAATATGTCAACTCACTGGCCTCAAGGGCTGAAGAAGCAGCGAGTAGGTGCGACAGTAGGACTGTTTATAGCATCACTAAGGAGCTCATTGGTGGTCGAAACTCCAAACAACATCCAGTGAAGAGTCTAGACGGTAACCTTCTGATTTCGGATGACGATCAGCTCACTAGATGGAGAGAACATTTTGCTACAGTGCTAAATAACTTAGACGATGGCGGTATGATCTCGAATTCGAATGAGCAGTTCGAAGCAACAAATTCCCGAATTCGTACCGCACCTCCCAGTAAAACCGAGATAATAACAGCAATCAAGTCCCTTAAGAAGAACAAGGCGGCGGGTATTGATGGCATCCCTGCCGAGCTATTTCAAGCGGCGCCAAATACATCGCCAGATTTGCTGCACCCCCTAATACGGAGAGCTTGGGATAGCGAACAATTTCCAGAGGAGTGGAAAAGAGGGATGATCATTAAACTTCCAAAGAAGGGAAACTTGATGGATTGGGATAACTGGAGAGGTATATGCGTTCTTCCAGTCGTGGCTAAAATAATAGCTAAAATAATTCTGGAAGGAATTAAAGATCTTTTACACCCATATTATGGTTAGCGAATCGAACGTTCGACTCAAGTCGACCTGTCAGCGAATTGCTTCTGTCGTGGTATTGCAAACATTTTCATTCGAATAAAGAATAAGCGCTGACAAAGCAAAAAACAATTAAATGTCATCTGTGAAGTGTATGAAGCGACAGAAGTAATTCCCCGGGAGGTTCGACTTGAGTCGAACGTTCGATTCGCTAACCATAATAGGGGTGTTAGATTCAACTCTCGATGTCGAACAGGCAGGCTTTCGCGCTGGACCCTCCTGCATCGACCACATAAACAACTTACGGATCATTATCGAGCAATGCGTTGAGTATAGGTCTCCGCTACATTTAATGTTTATCGACTTCGAGAAAGCTTTCGACAGATTGAATCGAGATGCTATCTGGTTGGCCTTGCGCAGGAGAGGCATCCCAGAAAAACTTATAGCTATTATCAAGGCTACATACGAGGGCGGTAAGTGTCACGTCGTGCACAATGGTAAGGTGTCGGAGGATTTTGAAGTCCAAAGTGGATTACGTCAAGGGTGCATACTGTCACCACTATTGTTCTTGGTGGTTATCAGCGATGTACTCCGTGCAGCATTGACGGAAGGCAACTATGGAATTCGTTGGACTACGACATCTTACCTTAAACACCTAGATTACGCTGACGATGTTTGTCTACTTTCACATCGGATAATGGATCTTCATTTGATGGCCCAAAATCTAGAAGCTGAGGCAAACAAAGTGGGGCTAAAAATAAACACAGCCAAACCAAGCACTTCTTCTAACAACCGCGCTCAACTTTACATTGCCGGACAGGAAGTCGAGAAAGTTGATAACTTTCTTTATTTAGGAAGTGTGGTCTCGGCTAATCGCGGTGGCACCGAACTGGATGTGTGCAGCAGAATCGGGAAGGCTAAAGCTGCGTTCGGAATGCTATCTAAAATCTGGAGAAGTAATGTTATCAGCTTAAGAACCAAGCTGCGACTGTTCCGCTCCAACGTAGAATCAGTGCTGCTTTATGGGTGCAGTACTTGGAATGTGGACACCATTAACACACGCAAGCTGCAAGTCTTTGTAAACAAATGCTTAAGAATCATCTTGAGGATTTTTTGGCCGAACCGCATCTCTAACGAACAACTTTATCTGAGAACGGGCCAAGAACCTATAAGCATTACTATACGAAGAAGAAAGTGGCAATTGATTGGACACACCCTACGGCGCGAAGACAACTCCATTGCGAAATACGCCATGCAGTGGAATCCGCTCACCCAGGCAGGCAAAATAGCGGGACGCCCTAGGCAAACGTGGCGCAGATCAGTTGAGGAGGAATCGAGCTCTTTGGGAATGAGTTGGAGGCAGCTCAAACGCGTTGCAGAACTTCGAACAAGATGGCGCGCAGGTGTGGTTGTCGCCCTATGCCCCCCGAGGGGTTAAAGGATCTAAGTAAGTAAGTAATGGCATCCGACAAAATAAAAGTCGAGCGCGCCAAATTGCAGCTGCGCGAAGGATAAGCAACATCAGAAAAACGGCTGATTACACGATCAATAATAATCGTTCACAACAGATTGATTGCTGGACGGCTTATATGGTACGTATCGCCGTCTTGCTGGAACGAAACATCGTCCAAGTTCAATTTCTCAGTTTCTGGCGGAAATATATGCTAGTAGCGCCGCCATTCCACAAACCACAACAAACAGTCACACGCTCAAGATTCTCGGCAAGCGCACAGGACGAACACGAGGATAACTTGTGTTATTAATTAGCATGCCAATCTCACAAACTTTCTTCACAAACTTGCCTACAGCAGGGACGGTTGGTGCATTATTTCGACCGAAATTTAAGGTTAGTTTAGGGTAGGTATTTGGAAGTAGTGGCTCAATGTAGTAATGTAATGTAATCTAAGCAAGACTTGCCAAGTTTTGTCTGTAAATTTATCAATTTATACAATATTTTTCGGTGCTTATCAAAATACTGCTAATAACGTGTAGGCAAGGAACTTGACATCGTTTCTATATTTCAGTTATTTTTTTCATATAACGAAAATTACAGTCCTGACGAGCAGTTGACCTGTGTTTTTTACATGTATGTTTTTGGTGGGCTACATTTTACATCAATCCCTGCGGTTTTTACTATAAGTTATTGTTATGGAAATTACCTTTCCTGTAACATCCTACACAAATCTCCATGCAAGGATACGTAAATTCCCATCTCGCTTTTGTGCAATAAGACATAAATACGGATTTCCTTACAGTACACCAACCAACCAACCATACGGTGCTCTCTGCGTCATAGAAAAGGACTAAACCCAATAATACGAGTATCTGCTGAATAAATATTTCCTCATCGACTTTGAGCTACACACAACCAATGTGCCATTGTCGTGCCATACAAATTCGCTGAATTTACGACCACCGTAATAAGTCAATAGCTTTTGGCCCTTGTAGCACAATCACGCAGGATGGCGAGGACAGACAGACCACAAACCCGAAGAAGGGAGGTAATCTGTCAATATCTGCGAAGGCGTTACAATAAAATGGACAGAATCTAAAAAACAAACACATCCAACAAGAGCTACTGTCAGCGGGATGTCATTTTTATTTGTTTGGTCGTCATAAGTTTTTATACTGAGTCATTTGTTATTACTCATAAAAGTAGGTTTATATTCAAGTAGAAGGGCTTCCAATGAGTCACGAATCTTTGGAATGGGCAAGCTAATAAAAATGGAGAATAATTCTTAACCCGATGATGGATGATTGATTCAAACCAAGTCCAAGATCAACTATTGACGGCCATTTTAAGATACGAAAGTCCATTTTTGTGTAATTGACTTTTATTGCAGGGGGGGATCAAATGTCAATACTACCGTGATGAACCACTCGTTAATTTAGAGGAAAGCACTGATTCTAAAGCTTTTGCTATTGAATTATTAGTTTCGATTTTTATGTGATTTATTTTTATCCCGACCACAATCATTTAAAATTTAACACAAATATGAGCAATAAAACCGACAGCCAGAATGCCATTATTAAAAATCAGTCAGATAGAGCGAGAAAGTAGCTAATTTAAATCGTTTTTGGTGCATAATTTAGTTCATGATTAATTAGACGTGTGCTGATGCTATGAGTGTCGGGATTATGATCCGCAATTCGTTTAATATTTTTATTTGAAATGATTGCTAAATGTGGTTAATACCGTGCATAGCGTCGCGACGGTTTAAAATCAAAATGTTGCAGTGTCCAAATGACCACGTTCAGTGGGCAGTGATTGACATGGAAATTATGAATTTCTGATTTGTTTCATGAAAATGTGGTTGCAGTGAATTTGATTGAAAATAAGGATAATCGACATAATTAACTGTTTTTTGTACAAGCACTGAAAATAGAACTTAGATAATAGAGAAAGCGTTAAGGCCAAATAAAATGATATATGTCACAGACGACACACATATTTTTTTTTTTTTTTTATAATTGTCGCGCACTCAAGGGGTTATGAATACCCTTAACATGTTTACACATAGTGCGGGCGTTGGAAAGGATAGATAGATAGAGAGAGAAAGATTTGGTGTAGTGGTTTTGAAGCTCAGTTGTCTATACTTTAGGAAACTTCGGGGGTGGCGTCCAGATAGCTGGGGAGATTTTTGTTATTTATTGTCTTTGCTTTTGATTCACAGTATTTTTTTCCCGATAACCGATGTCATAGGCAAATCATTATCAACAGAGCGAACAATTTCCCCAGCCATATGACTAAGCTACTGCCAGTGCTATGCCTTCAGAGTAGTGTTCACACAAGCTTTCGCAATTGATCGGACTGACTTTATATATTTCATGAGAAATAAATAAATGCTTGCTGACATCAGGATTTTAACCATGAACCATTAACGTGGCAATTGACGACGTTACCACTACACCATTGCCAACCCCAAAGCAGTGTGAGCAGGTTAAACGACGACCTGAGGGAGGTCGTCCGTTGGTCCGAAAAAAAACTGCATGATCCTAGCTATTTCCCTCCTATCTATCTTGGTAGTACAGTGCTTCAGTACACTGATAAAGCTAAAAACCTTGGCATTTATTTTAATTGAACTTTGGGATGGGACGACCATATCCAATCAGTCATTAGAAAGGTGTACGGTTGTCTTCGAAATATATCCATGTCGAAGCATTACACTCCTTTTACACTTTCCTTTTACACTTTAAACACTAAACCTATGTTAGCTAAATCCCTCGTCGCGCCTATAATAGCGTAAGGGTGTCAAATTTGTATTGGATATAGCGCTGAGAGTAAAAGAAAGCTAACCATTGTCTTCAATAACACAGCACTTTACTTTTATGACCTAAGGCGATATGACCATGTATCTCCTTATGTCAAAAAGGTACTAGGATGCACGTTACGCACGTATCTCAATTATCTTTCCTTAATGTTTTTACACCAAACTATGACAACCAAACAACCCACTTATTTATCAGACAAGCTTCGATTTGCCTAGCATGCTCCTGGATGAACAATCGATGGAGTCCAGTTGCGCTGCTGTAGAAGCAGGTGCAGAGAAATTGTACTTAAACACCAGCGGGTTCCTCAAGATAATTTTGGCCGAAAGAAGGTAAATAATCGCGCCTTAAAACTCGGCGTTTCTAGAAAACGTGCTCTTGAAATCGCTAAATCTTCTCAGTCTGACAAAGGTACCAACGTGAAGGGTATGTTATCCGAGGAGTCTAACGCTTCTGCACCACAGAAGAAAAAAGCCAGAACTGAGATGCCACACTCGACAAGACCTCCTTTAGGGACAAAGCAGGTATCGTCCAATTGGGTGGGTTCCCGCTGATCCGGCGCTCAGTCCCCTTAGTACCGCTCGAATGGCTGCTATCCAAGAAGGAATCATAAACACAGTTATGGAACTGGTAGACGAGGTCGCTAAGCCACAGTTTCATGGTTTATTTCACAATCAGTCTGCCTTCTAGTCGTGTGCTCTGATCTCTCCACTGCAGAGTGGATGAGGATCAACTTCGGTAAAATCAAGGGGAAATGTGGACTGAACATGCTGGTAGTGGAAGAGGATTAATTTGCAAAGCCGCGTATCATTCGTGGGTTATTTCCACAATTATTATTATTATTATTTATTTATTCGCAGCATCATATTTACCTAATCATTTTCGATCACCCCAATTCTTCAACTCGTATACGACAGTCGAACACGACCATGGTCGCATTTAGTTATTACAAAGCCCGTATTTTACGAACACATTCGTACGAAATTTTTGACAGGAGTCGTATACATCGCAACGCATACGAGTGTCGTATTTTTCCGCTATTACGCAGAATTCAACTGGTCGTTTGATGGTCGTATTTGTGTGGTATTTTACTCGGACTCAAAATTGGCTACGACTCGCCTTCAACGTGAAGCAAAATAGAAAAAAAAAATGTAAGTACATGTATTTTTACTCAAAATATTTGAATTTGTTGTTTTGTATGCTTCTATTGTAGGAAAGTCACGAATCTTAGCCAATTTCTAAGGGTGGTTTCTGCTATGCCAACAACACGGGGTGTTCCCAAGCGGCCCCCCATCTAAGTACTAACCGCACCCGTCGCTGCTTGATACCGATGATCGGAGGAGAACTGATGCTCACCATGTTATGGTGGTTGGCGTAATTATAATACACAACAAATTTCTTCGAATTTTTGCCAAATTCTCAACCGGCACCACTTCACCCTCTTAATCGAAAAAGAGGTTATCAAATTGATAATTTTTGATTTATTTTGTTTACCAAAAACTTTACTTTGCTTTGAAATATACCGCCAAACTTATATGTTTACATTTTCGTTTCATTCTCTCTGATGGTTTGACATTTGCATAACTGCGATGATGCATCGCATACGAATCGAGGAATAGGAGTTTAATTTTGATACGACTTTAAATACGACTGGGCATTCGACTTGAAGAATTGGGGTGGATATAAGTTATGAGATTTAGGATATTAGGATCCTTTACAATTTTAACCCATAGCTTATATACAATGATCATAAATATGTTTATAGTAATAGATTGATTTAAGGGAAAATACTGCATAGTGAGTTTATTTTTAGATAGCACTTATTCGAGAGTTGCAATATTAGTTCGTTAACAGAAAAGAACATTTAAAAACAATTTTGTTGGGATCTGTTCGTAAGGAATGCAATCGTATTGACGCTGGCCTTATCATGAAGCCTATTGGTAGAATAATACCATGGCAATCTAATCATCATTTTTCGGACTTTATTTTGACATATTTGGAACTTTTTAACATGGGTTTTGGCGCAATCAAACCTTGTAGGTGCACCATAAATAAGTTTGGTCTGAAATATAGTTTCAAACATTAGAATTTTGTTTTGCATGCTCAGGCGAGATTTCCGATTTAGGAAAGGATATAAGATAAGTCTTTCCACAAGGAACCGTTTTTGTCACCAGGTTTTATTATAAATCTTCAGAATACTTATACCTTCGTCAGAAACTGAAAGGCGGACCATCGAGAAGGCTCTTGTTCATCTGGTACTTGGTGTCACAGACTGCTCGATGGGTCACTTAAAGAGGCTAAAGGGTAACGTAGCTTACTGCTTGGGCAGACTTAGGCTGATCCTAAAGAGTAGAGACAAGGTATCCTTCACCACCTGTTTCAGTTTCAATAGGTGACACCTGCCCTAAAGATGTGGTAACGCAGGACACTATGAAGTGTTAAGTGTAGTACAATCGTATCTACATCTCCTATCTCGGAGGTCTCGGTTATTAGTACATTTAGTACACCTGTGTCTAGTGTAGTCACATTGCAGAATCCGGAGAAAAGTGATGCTAGTGTCTCGACGGCGCGGCGGTACCATTAACGTCTGCTATTACGGGTGCGGCAACTGTGCTCACTCCAATAAACAAAACAGCTTATGCTGGTCACTCTCGATGGGATGGCAAACTTAAGAAAGCAGGCAATAACACACTTGCCAGAAAGAAGGAGTCAGCCCACAAAAACATTAAGCACCAATGATGAGTGACCACATCAATGTGTTGCAGAGTAACCTTCATCAGGCTAAAGGTGTCTCGGAACATGTTCCGCAGGAATTTGTGGACCATTGTCACTATCGCAACCCCCATTTAATCATTGGATGCGACGCCAATTAACATCACGTGGTAAGCGGTAGTAGTGACTTCAACAGAAGACGTGAACTACTTCTTGATTACTTTACTAGTAGAAATCTAGCTATATGCACGATGATAACAAACCAACTTTCATTGATTTTTTTCGAGAAGAGGTAATCTCACACTCTCGAGCCCTTTTATTTCAAACTCTATCATCAATTGGCACGTGTTAGATGAATCTTCGCTATCTGATAAGCAACACATCAGATTCAACATCTCCGGTGGGCTTAAACAGGAGCAGGTACGTTATGCACCTTAACGTATTAGCTGGGTACTTTTTCGCGAAAATCTCGCGGTCAAATATTTAATGCTGCTACACTTTCAAGGTCAAAGTGTGGCGTTGATGTGGCGTTCTAAATTTGCCTTTAAGAGTAGTTGCGTCGCAAAAAATAACAATATTGCGAAACCGAGCGTACCTTGGTAGAATGACCAGCAAGAAACTCTCTGGAAAAGGGTGAGAACACTTTCAATACCGCTATACACACCAAAATTTGGGACGAATATATGTAGGTCCGTGCTCACTAAATTCAAAATATAGAGTTGAGGAAATCTAAGAGATCAGCATGGAGAAAGAACTGCGAAAACATTGAATCTATTAGAGTCGCAGCTTGTCTCCAAAATACTCTCTCAAAGGAAAATTCCAATGGGGTAGAGTTGCTTATCAAACCTGATGGCTCCTTTGCATACAGCCGAAAGGAAAGAGACTCTGCTCGAGGTTCACTTCACAGGTTCGATAATGGAAATTATATGGGCAATGAGTTCATTTAAGCTTTTCAATGCACCAGCCAGAGATGGTGTTTTCGCAGCCCTTATCCCGAAAGGTCTTGATTGCATCCTTTCTACCTTGGAAGCTCTATTTAGAACAAGCTTCAAGCCGGGATATATTCTACAAACTTGGCGGGAACGTAAATGCGGTATTTATCCGTAAGCTAGGTAACAAACCCATTGAGCTACCCAAATTCTATCAATTCAATCAGATTTACGTCGTTTTTCTTGAAAACCATGGAAAACCTGCTAGACATTCATATTAGAGGCATTCTTGAAAAGACAAAAGACACTCTAATCATATGCACACAGGAAAGGTCGATTCACGGATCACTATCGCTAACGCTAAACCTTGGTTTAGTGATTCTAAATAGTACAACCATTGATTTTTCCGAAGAAGTAACATTGTTTGGAATTGTTTGAGACAAAAACTTTAACGGGAACTCCCATATTAAACACCAAATTGTCAAGGGGACCACTGCCAAGTGGGCCTGATGCCGTATGTATGGAAAAACTTGGGTCTTTCCCCAAAGGTCACATTCTGGGGTCGAATCGCGACCTCCATCAACGGATGACTGGTAACGTAATTTCTATTATGTTGTTGGTAGATCTAGCAACAAAATACATACAAATTACGTAACGAGTTGTACGTTCATGTAGGACGCGATTCGACCCCAGGTTAGACCGATCCTAACGTACGCGTTCATTGTCTGGTGTTACTATAGTCACAGCGGCCACCAAGCAATATTGTGTGAAACGATCAGGGTTATCGCGAATAAATTTTCCCTCGGCATGTTTCCCCCGAACAAAAATTAGGTACCTTCAAAAATAGGGAAAAAATTCATCGTGGAAAAATTGAATATCGCTATTGCGTTGCAGTTCTCCTGAATTGTCATTCATGATACCCATTTCTTTTCCGCGGAATTATTTCCTTTTTTTTGAAGATACCTAATTTTTGTTCGGGGGGAAAATTCCGAGGGAAAATTTATTCACGATAACCCTGGATGAGTGAAGAAAGGCGACACCAAAATACATGAAGGAGAACATCCAACAAAATGGGGTTGAAGACGACAAATACATTCGATGAAGGGTCTTGGAGCACATATGGTATGATCGCAGATGCTGCGTTAACCGGCTCGGCCAATGAAAAGTCTGTTCAACTGACTACTCACATCAAATGGGCGTGTGATGCTTCTATGGTAAGAAGGATGGCTAGTCCACACTACCCATCTGTTTATTGGTGGAATTAAGATATCGCGCAGCTACGCGCTGAATGTCACCGCGCAAGGAGACTGTGCCAACGTAGTAGAGGAAGAAGCGATCTCACTGAACTCCTACTTACTTACTTAGGTGGCGCTACAGTTCGGGGTGAACCTGGGCCTCAACCAACAAGCCTCTCCATTTAGCTCGGTCTTTAGCTAATTGCCTCCAGTTGCGCACTCCAAGTTGGTCGAGGTCCCCTTGAACTTGTGCGCGCCACCTACGGCGATAATTCCCTCTACTGCGTCGTCCCTCGGGGTTAGATTCGAAGACTCTGCGGGCCGGAGCGTTGGTGTCCATTCGCTCTACATGTCCTAGCCATCTCAGACGTCCAATACGCAGTTTTTTGACTAGGTCGATGTCGCTGTACAGCTCGTATAGTTCGTGATTGAATCTTCTCCTCCAAAACCCGTCAACGCAAACGGGACCGAAAATCTTACGAAGAATTTTTCTCTCGAAGCGACCAAGGATATCTTCATCCTCTTTTAATAAAGTCCATGTTTCAGCGCCGTAAAGCAGGACTGGGATGATCAAGGTCTTATATAGAGTCTCCTTAGTTGTTCGAGAGAGGGCTTTACTGTTGAATTGCCTTATAAGCCCAAAAAAACAGCGATTGGCAAGAGTTATTCTTCGATTGATTTCTGCACTGATTTTGTTTGCTGAATTTATAGCAGAGCCAAGGTAGACAAAGTCCCTTACTACCTCGAAGTTATAGCTGCCCACGGTGACGTTTTGTCCAATTCGTCGATGTTGGTTTTCCCTTCTAGTTGACAGCATATACTTGGTTTTGCCCTCGTTTATCGCCAAACCCATTTTGGCCGCTTCCGCCTCAATGCTTGCAAAAGCACCGGTGACAGCCCGCTGAGATCTTCCGATAATGTCTATATCGTCGGCGTATGCAAGCAGTTGTACAGACTTGTAATAGATTGTGCCTCCGGTGTTGGCTTGTGAGTTCCGCACAATCCGTTCAAGTACAATATTGAAGAAGTCACATGACAGCGCGTCACCTTGTCTAAAGCCTTTTTTGACATCAAAGGTCTCGGTGAGGTCATTACCGACCTTGATGGAGCAGCGAGCGTTCTCCATCGTCAGCCTGCACAGGCGGACAAGTTTGGCAGGGATGTCAAAACTAGACATGGCTCTATAAAGCTCTTCTCTATAGATGCTGTCATAGGCGGCCTTGAAATCGATAAAGAGGTGGTGAGTATCGATTTGGAATTCTTGGGTTTTCTCCAGGATCTGCCGAAGTGTGAAGATTTGATCGATGGTGGACTTTCCTGGCCTGAAACCGCACTGATAGGGTCCAATCAGGCTGTTGATAAAAGGTTTCAGGCGTTCACAAAATATCGCAGAAAATATCTTGTACGCGATGTTGAGGAGACTGATGCCTCTATAATTGACGCAGTTGAGGGGGTCTCCTTTCTTGTGGATCGGGCAAACGATGCTGAGCTTCCATTCATCAGGCATACACTCCTCTGACCAAATATTAGAAATGAGTTGGTGTATGCACTCTACCAATTCATCCCCAGCTGCCTTGAAAAGTTCGGCCGGTAAACCGTCAGGTCCAGCAGCCTTGTTCGATTTTAGCTTGGATATTGCTATCTTCACTTCGTTTTGGTCAGGTGGACGGAAATTTTGACTATCATCGTCCATGTTGAATGGTTCATTCTGCCTGACAGCGGGATGTTGGTCTTCGTCGCCGTTATACAGTCTGCAGAAGTAGTTTTTCCATATTCTCAGCACCGACTGTGATTCTACTACGAGGTTTCCATTCTCATCTCTACAGGTTTCTGTACGGGTATTACTTCTCTGACACGTTCTTTTTACCTTTTGGTAAAACTTCCGTACATTGTTCCTGGAGTATAGACTCTCGATATTCTCAAACGCGCGCTTCTCATGCTCTTTCTTCTTCTTTTGGAGAAGCCGATGTTCTTCCCGTCTCTTTTGCTCGTAGAGCTCACGAGCAGCTCTCGTCTTCCTTTGCAGCGCCGCTTTGTATGCCTCTTGTTTTTCTGCATGCACTCGCCGGCATTCTTCGTCAAACCAGGGGTTTCGCGGTGGTGGTCGAGCGAGACCCAGCACATCAGTCGCGGCGTTTCTGATGGCATGTTGGCAGCGTTGCCACTGGTCTTCGGCACTTGATGCTGGCAGTATAGGGGTGATTGAGAGATTTCGGGATACGCGTTCAGCGAAGAGTCTGGCGGTCTCTTGCGATTGTAGCTTTTCGACGTTAAATTTTCTCACAGTAATTCTTCTTTGTTGCTCAGATTGGGATATCCGCATTCGTACCTTGGCTACAACAAGGTAATGATCCGAGTCTATGTTGGCCGCTCGGAAGGTCCGGACATCCAGAATACTGGAGGCATGCCTTGCGTCGATCGCAATATGATCAATTTGGCTGATCGTTACATGATCATTGGACCGCCATGTCTGCTTGTGAATATCGAGATGAGGAAACCATGTGCTTGCTATGGTGACATTTCGCTCCACAGCGAAATCAATTAGCCTTAGTCCGTTATCAGACGTGGTGTCGTGTAGGCTATGCTTACCGACTGCTCTACCGAAGACGTCCTCCTTTCCTATTTTGGCGTTAAAATCGCCCAATACGATCTTAACGTCGTATTTAGGACATTGCTCGTATGTTTTGTCGAGGAGCTCGTAGAAACACTCTTTGGAGGCAGGGTCCTTTTCTTCTGTGGGGGCATGAACACATATTAGGCTTATGTTAGAGAATTTAGCCTTGATCCGGATAGTCATAATACGCTCGCTCACGTGTCGGAAGCTTAAGACTTCTTGCCTAAGTCTGCCGCGTATGACAAATCCGCATTCGAATAAGCGTTGCCTGTTGCCTCTGTAGCAATCACCGTAGTAGATGTCACAGTTTTTCATCCTCTTTTTGCCCGGCCCATCCCATCGCACTTCCTGGATGGCGGTAATATCTGCTTTATAGCAGTCTAGGGCCTCTGCTAGTTGTTCGGCTGCACGTGGTCTGTAAAGGGACAGAACATTCCACGTACAGATCCGAAGGTCGTTGTCCTTATTTCGTTTGCTGGGGTCGTCATTAGTTGGGTCATCCTTATCCGAGGCTTTTTCACTGAACTCCATCATAGGTATAAAGTAGCTCTGAAAGAATTGAAGACAGCAATAAATACGAGCTTCGTTGAACTATGCACTGGAGCGGATGAAAACCCCTGGGGCAGAGCTTACCAAGAGCTGATGAAAAAGTTGAAAATATTTCGGGTCCCATGCCCCACATCCACAGAAGCTTACAGCAAATAGTTGAGGGTCTATTTCCAAGGCAACCGGAAATTCCTCTGGAGGATGATTCAGCCACAGCAGCACAAGAAATCCTTAGGATTTCACCAGAAGAGGTTATTAAGTCATGCAACAGATGTGGGAATAAAAAAGCCCCTGGACCGGATGGCATTCTAAATGTAACCCTAAAAGCGGCGATCAAATCTAGAATGAACATGTTTGTGGACATCTATAACGCCTGCTTGAGAGAGAGAGTTTTTCCCGACCAATGGAAGAAACAGAGGCTCCTGCTGCTACCCAAGGGAGGCAAATCTGCAGGAGATCCATCAGCATACCGCCCGCTCTGTATGTTCGACATCCTAGGTATTCTGCCGTTGGACTTTTATATTAAAACAGTGGCGGCATCGACTGGCACATCGTCTGCACCGAGATGCCAACTGGCACTGGCGCGGCACTATCTATGGACAAAAGAAAATCGATCTTATGAAAAACGAAATTAGGGAGTTGAATTCCATGGATGGAATAAAGGGAATGCATGTTACCGAAAGGTATCACAAAGCTCTTATCGGGAAGGGGATACTTCCGGAAAGGAAGATTTGTGATATAATAATCTTTAGGGATAGACCCATGGTGGGCGCCGTGGCGTAAGTGGTTAGTGTGTCGGATCACTACGCGTGATGTTCGAATCCCAGAAAAATACCAACAAGTTTCTTCACGGTCCCACCTCTCGCGAGCGTCTGACAAACATCCGAGAGTATTGTTGTCATGAAAAAGCTTCTCAAATCGCCGTTCGGATTCGGCATTAAACTGTAGGTCCCTTCCATTCGTGTGAAAAATATAACGCACACAACATGAGTGGTTGGCGAGAAGCTAGGCCCTGGCACTTTAAAGAGCTGTTGCGCCAAATATTTGTATTTTTATTTGTTTGGATAGACCCATGATGGATGGCAAAACGCGGGCAGGTATCTTTTCAGAAGAACCAAACTAGCCTGTCGTATTAGTTTGGGGAAATGTACCTGAGTTTATCAAGCCGAGATGATTGCCTTGTTGCATGCGTTGGATCACCTGAAAGCTGGTCAGGTTGTTGGTAAAAATATTACTACAGCACTGGACAATCAATCAGTGATTAAACGCTTGGAACAAACAGATATAAATACATCAATGTATTGAATATCTTCAGAAACTCAATCAGGGCTATCGTGAATAAAATTCCCCCCGAAATGTTTCCCATTTTCGAAAAATAGGTGTCGGTAATGAATTTCGAACGAGGGAAAAAATTTCCCCCGGAAAAAAATTGGTATCGTGAAAAAAGTTTCCCCCGGAATTTCAACGCGATTTCCCGCGGAATATTCCCTCATCAATTTGCTGGAGGAATAAAAAACAAAAGCAGCAATTCATGAATAGCGTTAGCTTTTTTTTTCCAATTGTGTTGTTTTTCAAGCGAAAGTGGAAATAGAGACGTCACGGGTTTGATGTGCACCAACCGCAAAGTAAAAAGTTTGATTGCTTTTATTTAAAAATACTTAAATAAACATTTACTTATTTGAATTAAGTCTAACTTAACTATTTCTAAAATTGCCCGAAAATAGAAAACACTAAAATGGCACTGGCTATTTCAAGGAATACAGAATTTCCTTTTTGGTTAGGATACATAGATACATGTGTTGAATGAGTAAATCAGTGAAATGTTTACCGAATAAAATAGGTCACGATAGATGATCCGAAGATCGAGGGTTCACTTATCGTCTTCTGGTAGTGAAATGAAGCGATATTGAACCTTCCAAAGATCCATCCCAACTGAAAGTGCACATGAAGAGTATCATATACATATAACAACCATTCTAAAAACATAATCTCGCCCAGGGGTGGAGCTACAGCCATTGCAATAACGTCACGGCTCCTTGGCTCACGATGTATTTGCAGCGCCTGTGATAACTTCAAAGGGTTGGACTTGTCTATTTCACTTCTGGTTATGAATCTTTGTTAATTTTGATCTCATCGGTCTTACTCCACGGCTAGCAATGTTAATCTAGGCAATACATTTTATTAATTTTTGCTTTAAAGCTGATAAATTAAAAAATCTCCTAAATATTAGTTGTGATTACAACCAAAAATCCGCGAATGACAACTGTCAAGATATTCGAACATAATTTCGAAAACCATTTTTAGATTCCGCGGGAAAGAAATTCCGATGGAAATTCACGATAGGAGGAATAATTTCGAGGGAACAAAAAAATTCCTGGGAAATTATCGGAATTGCCGATAACCCTGAATGAGTGCTCACTTCCAAATGAAGTGAAGCTTCTTTGGGTGAGAGAATACGTAGGGACTAAGGAGAAACGAAAATGCGGACTCTCTAGCAAAGCCAGGGTTAACCTCTGAGTTCTCTGGTCCAGAACTATTTGCTACAATTGACAGACGAATGGTAGAGCACCTGATCAATAACTGGGACGCGGCGGAACACCAAAGAAGATGGTCAGCCGTGGAAAGTTCCAAGCAGGCAAAAATGGCTTTTAAAATGTCGACTGGCACCACTCATAGAGAAGCTCTAAGTCTAGAGCGAAGAATGCTGAAATGGGTGGAATCGTGAAGAATATGGATCTTCTGGAGGATGACACCTGTGCACTATGCCTGGAGCAAGTTGAGATGGCGGCACATAAAGTTTTCCAATAGGGACGGGTAGATTTTGTTTGACAGTTCATGCTGGCCATAATGTTTTATCTGTTGTTCATTTTCCTGTGTTTTATTTTTCAGACACTAAAGATAAATCACCCTGGCAAATCACAAATCACAAACCAAAACGCCGAGTGTTCGCTGACTGGGTTCTGGAGCAGTTGAAATCGGAATCCGATTTCAGCAAAATAAATCATCTTCAGCGACGAGGCCAATTTTTCGATGAACGGGTAGTCAACAAGCAAAATTGGCAGATTTGAGACGCTGCCAATCCACACGATGTCCCCCAAGTTGCAATGCATCCGCAGAAAGTCACTGTTTGGTGTGGATTGTGGGCCGGCGTCATCGTCGGTCCGTGCTTCTTCGAAAACGACGATGGCATTGCCTCAACGGAGAGCGCTACCAATCGACGATAGCCAATTTTTTTTGGCCCAAATTGGATGGGACCGATATGTGGTTCCAACAGGACGGCGCTCCGTGCCACACGGCTGATGCCACAATGGACATTCTGCAGGAACGATTTGAGAGCATGGTTATCTCACACAGAGGCGACGTGAACTGACCATCGAGATCGTGCGATTTGACCCCGTTAAACTTTTTCTTGTGGGGTTTCCTTAAGTCGCAGGTCTATGCCAATAAGCCACAATCGACCGGTGCCCCAAAAGTCAACATAACCCATCGCTCAAATTCAGCCTGATCTATGCGCCAGAGTCATCGAAAATTTGACCTCTGCGATGCGCGCCATCTAGCGAAGCCGCGGCGGCCATTTGAACGATGTCATATCCACACTTAATGTCATTGATAGGCTTTTCAAATACAACAAAAAATCCGTTGATATCTCACACAACTTGTTTTATTCCATTTTAACATCTACCCGTACCTATTGGAAAACCCTTTATATTGTGTCAATGTCCGGCACTAGCCAGCAGAAGACGGGAGGTCTTGGGGCACCGGAATTCCGTTAGATGCTAGCGTTGACACGAGGAATCAAAGCGAGAGAAGAACTGCGGAGAAATCCAGTCTCTCCGTTTAAGACGGATTGTGGTAACGACACGAAAAGGGACCCAACAGACGGTGGTCTGATTCGGAAAATTCTCGAATTATATATTCCATATACCCTAATCCATGACACTTGATTTTCTGAAAACTCGTAATTGATTTGTCCGACAAAACTATTTCTTAAATTATATCCAGCGTTCAGTGTCTCAAAGCGACGATTTACTTACTTATTTTGAACAACACAGTCATCAAGTAGAAATTTGTCTGAAAATAAAGTGCCAGCACTTCTTTGTCCACGTAAAAATAAAACACAGAATTTTTAAATATTTAATTTTTATATAAAAAAAATTATATTTAATAGTAATAATAATAATAATACAATGTATATAATTCTTTCGTTATCTGTTTCTTTCATTATACTAATAATATTCTCATTCTCATTAAAATTACAAAATAAAGCAAAATTTTACACAATAATTAAATTTTTCCAATAAACTTATTATTGCTAAAAAAATACATGTATAATTTGTCCACTTAAAGATTATAAAAAATGTTGTTGTTTTTAAAATATAAATGACATAAAAATAAATAAATTACAGATTTTAATTTTCCTTGTTTTTTTATAATTTTAAAAATAAATTCTAAGAAAATTAAAAAAAAGAAGGAATATACACATATTTCATTCGTTTTTATTTTGTAAATATTTGTAAGTATAAACGAGTGACAATATTTTGGAAAATGTAAACTTATAATTCAACTTAAATGCGAAGAAAACAAAAATTAATTTAATTCCTAAAAAGTGTGCTTACGTCCTGAAGGATAAAATTTAAGAAGGAAACTTATTTGCTTTTAAATTAAAACACAAAAATATATATGTACTTCTCTCGCGCTCTCTCTCTTAACATACACCACATTCTAAACATATTTTTAAATATATCTATTTCTTTAATATATAATTCTTTTATTTATAATTAATTACAGGTAATAATAAAAATATTCTTTTGTTTTACTTCATAATTATCCTTTTGCTTTATAATATTCAACAGTCAATATTATATTTAAATTGTTTCTTAATTTTTTTATTTATATTATTTATATCTTAAAGTTATTTTTTAAATTTAGTTTTAATTTCGAAAAAAAAAAAAACGTTTGGGCTTTTGTTGTGTATCGGAATTTACAAAACAATTGTTTTAAATTTTCTTTTTCTTTATACTATACAATGCAATTGTAATTTTATTTGTCTTACCCTTAAACAGGAGAACGTAGGGGGGAAATTTTTCGTTAAAAAAATCTAGCAGCATTTTTTGAATTATAAAAGTTTAAATATCCCTAACTAAGCCTAGAATCAAAAAAAAAAAAAATAATTTTAGGAATTGGAGTAGAGGAAAGGGGAGAGTATTCTCTTCAACTAACTACGAACAAAAGAGAAATATAGAAAAAGGACAACGACGACGGGGGAAAGGGTTTTAGAATTCTATTAACAGTTTTTTATATCCTAAATTTCAGTCGATTGGCACACAAGTCACTAAATTCGAATCCCGCAATTTGTTTGTTTTTGTTTCATTCTCAACCAATGTAGGTCCACCCACTCAACCTTGCGCGTTGGAGATGGGAATTTCCTTTCTTTTTTTTTATACAAAATCTCCTTTGAAAGCTGTTCTGGTACTGGTTGGTGTGGTAGTGGTAGAAAAGTAGGAAAATATTGATGGACTCATTGTAGTATGCGGCGGCGAAGGAGGGCTATGGATGTATTGCGCGACGACGACGACAGCTTGAGTCGTCTGCGAGTTGCACTAAACTTCGGTGCCGTCCTCACCTTCGTCGTCGAAGAGTTGACTCGTGCTACCCTGGCCCTTCGATGTGACGGACATTTTCTTCTTGGGCTTTGGTGGTGGGCGTGGTGGAACTTTTGCGAGTTTTTCAACTCCCCCTGTCGAGTTGGGTCCATTGCCAATGACCATGCTGGGCACTATTGTCACACCGCTATGATGTCGAGCCGTACCGTAGAGGGGTTCGGTGTCGGAAGTCGTTGTAAGATTGTTCACTAGTTCTTGGATTGGTTCGTAGATTTTCGCCGCTTGGGCTGCTACCGCCGCTTGTTGAGCTGCCGCCGCTTGTTGCTGCTGTTGTTGTTGCTGTTGTAATTGCTGTTGCATTTGCTGCTGTTGCTGTTGCAATTGCTGCTGTTGTTGTTGCAACTGTTGCTGTTGTTGCTGCAGTTGTTGACCTGCATTTGTGCTCGGTGTGGCAGGAAGCGGTCGATCTTTCATTGTGTACCGGACCGGTTCTTGGCTGATTTTGTGCAAATTTAGAATCGAATTGCCACCGGCAGTTGTGCGTAGTCCTAAATTGTCATAGACTGGTTCAATGGGTTCGGTGAGGGATGTCCCCGTTTCGCTGGGATTCGGTGATACAGGCGATTGGAATTCAGAGAGTTGTGAAGTGTTAGTTGGTGCCCAACTTGGAACCCGTGGTTTTCGAGGGATGGTCATGTAACCTTGTTTCATGACTACAGGCGAGTAGACAACCGGGGCCGGTATAAAAGGCGATTGATTGCGAGAGTTCGCAGCTGCAACTAAGGCTAGATTGCGATTCTTCGGATGTTGAAGAGTCATGAAACCAGAAGGCGCTATAGTTGTACCATAGATACCGTGGGGATTCACATGCTGATAGACTGGGCTGGCCAGCGGTGATTTGCCGTAGATCATTTCCTGTGGGATGTTTGATGTGGAACTCTGTATGGAAGGTGAGGCGGGAACTCGGGCTGGGAATGCAAGGAGATCTGGTGGCAGATTTGTGCCATAGCCATCGTCGACAAAGGTCTGGCGTGATCGTGGTGTGGTGTCCGACAAAGCGATGGAGTGCGTTTCTTCGTCACGATTTCCTGTAAAGAGAGAAAAAGAAAAGAAGTGTTAGAAGTGCTGTTGAATAGATAAAGATAGGTAATTTCTTCTTTTTCAATGCAAATGAGTTCTGAAGACAGATGTGTCTTCTTAAGTCCACCTTTCTATCCTGGTTTTTATCAAAAGTTCAGTCGAGATGCGGCTCGAAGCATCAATTTTTCAACTTTTTTTCAACTTAAATGAAGTGAAACAGTAACTGCCACATCTCTGGTTACTTTTGTGTTTACTCGTAAACTCTGAACATAACTCAGTAAACGGCCTATAATCCATCCATCCCGAACCTAAATACTTCTGCTCCCTTAAGGATCACAAGTTCCGTTGTTGCTATATCTTTAACTGGATATCCAAAAATTAATTAATAGCCTTCAAGTCCCGTGCTCTTGTTCTGCTACTCTGATGATGTCGTAGGTGTGGAGAGTATTTATTTACATCTCACCCACGCACAAGTAGCACAGTGGTAGTACTTTCTATGCCAACGACTTGGAGTAGTAAGGAAATATTGATGATATGCAGTGCCGGTACTCGAGGGGAATATGGCGTCAACGGGATATACCACATCCACTGCTCTGCCTCCATGTGAATCGTGCTAGACTGACTTGCACTTTTCTAAAGCGTTTCATGGGCACAGATACAGTGTAAATGATTGATAGATGAAGTCACTCCTCTCAGTTGAAGTATATACCTACGTACGGTGACGATTGACTGAATGAATGAGTTCTTGGTTGTTTGCATATGGCGTCGTCGTCGCCATCGTCCTTTATAAATGAGAAATGCACAAATAATCATGTGGAATGTTTACATCCGTTATCCATCGGGACAGATGAATTGTGTATTATATTAGGCACGCAAGAGCCAAGAGAGGAAATTCACTTATTTAAATAACTTCTGCTGGGGTAAAAGTTATGGCTTTGCATTGAGAACTGTTGCAGGATATTATGGAAATGGAATTTTATTTAATGATGGCGGCGAACGGACTTCCTTCCGAAGGACTCTTCGTGTAAGTGTACTTAAAAACTCGGGATAATACGTTTTTATTTTGATTGAAGCAAAATGGTTCTAGTAATTGGATACATTTTTGTTTGATCTGGATCGTAGTATGGGAAGGAATGAGATCTTTAAATGACAAAGAGGCTTAAGTGTAGAAACATGGTGCCGAAATCATAGCGATGTAAGAATTGTACGGATATGACGGGATCGCATAAATCGTTACAGAGAACGGAGACATATGTAAGTGGTGTGAAAAACGGGTATCAACAGTTGTACTTGCAGTTCAGCACTTCAAAGTCACAATGCTTCAGAGCGCCTAAAGTAAAGTGCGACTTTGCACCGGATGAGCTCACGCTTTTTTTTAAGGATGATGTCGCGAAATTTTTCGGAAAACGGAGGCCAAGATCTTGCTGGCACTGGGTTGAGCTTCCAACTTGATGGAGGCTAGGTTACCCCGGTGTCACTGCCACTATATGCTTTGCTGTTTTGTCCTGGTGTCGTAGTGGTGTATCCAAGGGCAAATCCTGTACTAGGTCCGCTAGTGATGAAATGCTTGATGGCAGTGCCACCAGGACCAGGGATAGAAGGGGAGGTGGGTTTAGTGGGTGGAAATCCCACACTGTTACTGAGTATGGGCTTAGTTTCGCTTTTAAAAGATTCCCACCTACCACTGCAAAAAAAAAAGAAGGCAAATCCTTTGAAAGAGCAAATAATTCGAACTGTGAAGACCTTCGTCCAATTAAATGACATTGAAGTTTTGAAAATCGTCGAAAGCGATACGCGTACTTTTAAAAACAAATAGTACCAGTGCTAACAAGGTGGATATTGGCGTTATATGATTCCCAACTTGCGGGTCAATGAAAATATGGAAACCGTTGTTAGCAGTAACTCAGTGACGAGAAGTTAAAAAGCACAGACTTTTTGAAATTCATGAGCTAAGAAAAAGAAGATCAGCTCAGTGCTAAAAGGCTGTCAAATAGGTGCTTTGAAGGTACCTGTCCAGAAGGTATAAATTCATATTTTTCTGCATCCTAGTCGCTAACGATACTTTATTGAAACCAAGACATGTTTGATGAGGCAATGGTGCAGATAGTGTGTTTGCTTGTTAACCGATGTGTGCAAGTTCAAGCCTCAGCGGGGAACAGCAATCATCACATCAGTCACCCGAGTAACGAATAACATGTAAGTTTTTCCAACCACACTGCACCAAAGAATAGTTCCTGCCTGGTAGGTAGGTAGGTAGGTGTGGTGGTTCTTCTAAGAAAAGAACCCAATTAGCACTTGGTGCCGTTTCGATACCACAAAACTCGTGTACCTGGATATAAAAGATGTATTGGTGTGGAGTCTCTAGATGCAGCCTGTGGAGTTTAAAAAGATTATTAAATCTTTAATGTTTCTCTCTGAGACTTCCTCAAAGGAATCGAAAAAGGGTTTTCCTAAAGCTCGTTGTTTGGCACTAGCTAGTGCCGGACAGGCGCATAAAAAGTGGATAAGGGTTTCTTTCTCAGTAGCGATATTGCAACTGCGACACTGTGTGTTGTTTGACTGTCCTGCCTGGTAGTACAATGGACCGGAGAGTCTGAGTGCTCTGGGATTCGGATTTCCTTTAGAAAATAGACATTTTCAAGATGTACACAAAAACGGAGGATCTACAAAATAGTAGCAACAAAAAGAAAATATTTAAAACATTAGTTTTATTTTTTAACGGATGAGGGTAATCAAGTATCTCTGTTCAAGTATCAAAGCAAAAAAACCAAAAATTGAGATATCCTTTTTTGCTTTATTAAATTTTCCAAAGTTTGTCATCAGGTAGCAGAGAACAAGTGAAAACGTAAAGTCTTAAAAATGGATCCGAAGAAATATTACCACTGTAATTATTATTATTATTTAGGTGGAAAATTTAAATGCGGGTAATCAAGTGACCGGTAGTGTATATATGATGTAAGCCAATTATGTATGTATGCACCTACAATACAGGAAACGAATTGGTTTATTGCAAATCTTCTATCTGGAGATTTTGGTAAATCTTGACATTACTCAAAATTTGGTGTGACCCATCTGTATTAAGGGGAGACTAGAGGGAAATACTCATCGCACTATTTTTCTCACTGAACAGGTGTGATTGCTCTTTAGTATAACTGCTCGGCTGCTCACTGTAATTCACTTGGTCTTCCGCGGACGAATCTACATGACACACACACTGCTTGGTCTTTGTTCTTCAGTAATACCGACCAGATACATGATACCAAATAAAACGTAGTTAACAAGCAATGTAATCGGGCATAACTCGTAGCACGGGCTACGGGTATCCATAAAGGATTTTCATCACTACCTGCACATCAAAGCAAAAAAAAAGAAGCTATGTAATCTTTCTCGCCTAATTCATCTATATGTATATTCCCAAAGTGTTCGAACTTGTGTATCGCACTGGACATAGATGTGATTGGGATTGTGATTGTTCTACTGCTTGTTTGCTCGATGTTCAGGGTGGGTCAAACCAATTCAGACGGCTCAGTTGTGATTGTTCTACTGTTCAAGGTAGGTACATACAAGATCGCAATGCAATCTTCCCTTTCGTCTATGTATACACTTGTGCAACCATGTACGAGTACGATTCTAGGGGGAAGTTGAAAGAACTTTTTTTTTTAAAGTTCTTTCTATACCATCGTATTGTCTTCTTCTTTGGTTTTTACATTTGTAGTTTGTATTTGATTATTTATTGTTACTGACGATTCGTTATTTTAATCTTTTTTTAAATTATGTACTAATGGGAATTGTTTGACATCGGAACGGCAATTTTTCGTTCATGCCACCCGCCTGTGAAACTCCCTACCTCTCGACTTGAGAAGAATCAGAAGCGCAAAGCAATTTAAATACCAAATCTTAATATATATGGCCATTGATCATAATCATAATTAAAATTAATTTTAACTTCTACTGTTTACTTTTCTTTTCTTTATAGTATTTAATTTATCTTTTTACTAAAGTACATTTTTATCTGTTTCCACATTCATTTAATTAGTACAATTCAGACCTGTTTTAATCTTGGACTAGCTTATACGACATAGATAACTTATCTTAATATGTGAAGAATTTTTGCAATAAATAAATAAAAATAAAAAAAGAAGTGAAATACCACCTTGATCAAAAAGTTCCCGGAATTTATTCAGAAAATTAAAAATACAAGTTTATTCATCTAAATAGTGCTTCCTGCGATTTTTCCATTACTTCCTCTCGGCTGCTGAAACGCGTTCCCCGTAATGGTTTTTTTAGCTCGATTGAACAGAAAGAAGTCACAGGGAGCCAAATCAGGTAAATTCGGTGGCTGTTGGATGGTATTTGCTGCATTTCTCGTCAAAAAATTACGAATAATGATGGCACTGTGCGACCTCTTTTTTGCATGAAATTGAGGTCTTTTGGCACCAACTTTGCTGCTACACGACGGAAACCCAAATCTTTTTCTTCTTCTTCTTCCTTTTATCAGCGAGGCCATGATCCGAAAACAAGGGATAACAACCCTCCCACTTCACCGCATTTCTACTGATCCGCATGTGGGGTTCGCCTATTTGACCTCAGAAAATATCGGCAGGCCTGCCGATTTTGGATCACTCGGTTACTGAGGCCAATGAAATGCCGATGTCGTCGCATTTGTCTGATCCAGGCGTTTATAGGCCTGCCTTTCCTACATCGCGATGTCTTTGGAACGTGCATTGATATTGCCTTTTTAACAGGGTTCAAATGATCTCTTCTTTGAACGTGGCAATACCAACTGAGCCGGTCACGCTCTATTTTTTGTACGATGGTTTCCTTGATGTGAAAGCTTCCACGGATCTTCGAACTTCTTATTCGATCAAGTTTTGTCACTCCTGCTGTCATGCGAAGCATCTTCATCTCAGCTGCCGTTAATTTACTCTCATACTTTTTGTACATCGTCCAACATTGTGAACCGTATGTGAGCGCTGGACGTACAACTGCGGTGTAGAGTCTTCAACTTAGGGGGCATTTTTCTGTCACAGAAGATAGCGGCATTTTCTCGCCACTTCATCCACCCTACGCTTACACGATGATTGATGTCGTCATCACAAGTTGCTTTGCTATTGATCATAGATCCCAGATATTTGAACTTTTCGCACTTGGGAAGCACTGTTCCATTCAAATAAATGTCTGGAATAGGCCTGAGTGGATCAGAGAACGGGCAGCACAAGTACTCTGTCTTTTTTGAACTAATGCGATACCCATTTCCCTCCAAAACGTCCACCCACACATCAAGTGCTCGTTGCAGGGATGTAGGATCCTCACTTATGATGGCTCCATCGTCAGCAAAGAATAACTGATGTACCTTGGGGTCCATCACTTTACCTTCAAGCAGATAATCAAGGACTGTAATAAAGAGCAAAGGACTTAAAACGCTTCCCTGGTGTACCCCGACTTTGATTGGGAACTCTTCGGTTACTCCAGCGGAGGAACTAAATCGGAACAATGGGAGCGCCACACGGTTTTTATTCAAGGAACTTTTTGATCAAGGTGGTATATACAGAATACGCTCAAATACGTATACAGATGCAACCAGTACACAGGACTAGATAACACAACATGCAACTGGAAAAATGCATGCTAGAAGACAGAAAAATCATCATCTCACTAGGCAGCAATAAACTCAGGGTTACTGCTGCGACAGGATGCCCCCAAGGAGGAGTCCTCTACCCCTTCTTGTGGTCGATCGTAGTTAATGAACTGCTGAAAATACTCAGCAATGCCTTTATGCTCATCGCAGATGATAACTAAAATTACAAACTAGTTCACTTGGATATTGCGCATGAACTCAACAGTAATGAACTACTAGGAATAACAATTACGGACAAATGTCTGCTAAGATTCATCTTCAGCCACAACTTCAAGGTTACATTCCCAGATCCGAATAACTGGGAACAGAACAAACCTACATTTGCCAATAACTCTCATGTATGGTACACAGACGGATCGATCCAAGACAGATCAAGGAGTTGGGGCTGGAGTATACTATGCTACTACGAAAGACTTCATTCACCCGTGCATGGAAAAAAGTAACTCCGTATTCCAAACCGAAGTATTCACTATAGAACTATGCATCAGAGAAAATATAACTTACCTACTTACTTACTTAGATGGCGCTACAGTCCGGGGTGGACCTGGGCCTCAACCAACAAACCTCTCCAGCCAGCACGGTTACGAGCCAGCTGCCTCCAGTTGCGCACGCCAAGTTGGTTGAGGTCCCCCTCCACTTGTTTGCGCCACCTACCGCGAGGTCGTCCTCTACTGCGCCGTCCGTCCGGGGTGGATTCGAAGACTTTCTTGGCGGGAAGGTTGGGGTCCATCCGCTCTAAATGACTCAGCCATCTTAGTCGCTGTATGTGAACTCTTCTGGCTAAGTCGATATCCTTGTACATGCCGTATAGTTCGGCATTGTACCTTCTCCTCCACTCACCGTCTATGCAGACGGGACCAAAGATCGCTCGAAGAACTTTTCTCTCGAAATAACCAAGGGCATCCTCATCCGGTTTTGTCAAAGCCCATGCCTCTGCGCCATACAGCAGGACTGGGATGATTAATGTCTTATAAAGAGTTACCTTAGTAGTAGTAGAGATAGGGCTTTGCTACTCAATTGCCGTCTTAGCCCATAGAAACAACGATTGGCAAGAGTAATTCTCCGTGTGATCTCTCTACTGATGTCATTTGCGGAGCTGACCATAGAGCCTAGGTAGACAAAATCCTTTACTACCTCAAAATTGTATCTGTCTATTGTGGCGTTCTGTCCAAGACGCCGATGTTGGGTGTCCTTTTTTGTAGACAGCATATATTTTGTTTTGCTTTCATTGACCGTTAGACCCATCTTTGCTGCCTCGTTCTCAATACTCGTAAATGCCCCATTGACTGCACGCTGAGTTCTTCCGATTATGTCAATGTCATCGGCATAAGCGAGTAGTTGTACAGACTTGAAGAAGATTGTACCTCCGGGGTTGGCTTGTGAGTTTCGTACAATTCTCTCAAGTACTATGTTAAAGTGATCGCATGATAGCGCGTCGCCTTGTCTAAGACCTTTCCTGACATCGAACGGTTCGGTGATGTTCTTACCGACTTTGATGGAGCAGCGAGAGTTCTCCATCGTCATTCTGCACAAACGGACGCAGGCAGGGATGCCAAGACTAGACATGGCTCTGTATAACTCGTCTCTATACACGCTATCATAGGCAACTTTGAAATCGATGAAAAGGTGGTGCGTATCGATTTTATATTCATGGGTTTTTTCCAAGATCTGCCGTAGTGTGAATATTTGGTCAATGGTGGACTTTCCAGGCCTGAAACCGCACTGATAAGGACCTATCAGGTTGTTGACGATCGGTTTTAGGCGTTCACATAGTACGGCAGACAGGATCTTATATGCGATATTTAGGAGACTTATACCTCTGTAGTTGGCGCAGTTCAGAGGGTTTCCTTTCTTCAGGATCGGGCAAACCATGCTGAGGTTCCATTCATCGGGCATACTTTCGTCCGACCAGATTTTACAGATGAGCTGGTGCATGCTCCTTACCAGCTCATCTCCTCCTGCCTTGAAAAGTTCAGCGGCAAGGCCGTCGGCTCCAGCAGCTTTGTTGGATTTGAGTTTAGATATCGCTATCCTCACTTCATTCTGATCGGGTTGACGGGAATCTTGACTGCTATCGTCACTGCTGAATGGCTCATTCTGCCTGACAGCGGAATATTGATCATCATCGCCGTTTAACAGTCTGCAGAAGGGTCCCTTCCATATTCTCAGCACCGACTGCGATTCTACTACTATGTTACCATTTTCGTCCCTGCAGGCTTCTGTTCTGGCTTTGAAACCCTGGCATGTTCTTTCTACCCTTTTGTAAAATTTTCGAACATTATTCCTGCAATAAAGTTCCTCAATTTCCTCGATCGAGCGCTTCTCATGTTCCTTTTTCTTCTTTCTGTGAAGTCGATGTTCCTCTTTTCTCCTGCGCACGTAGAGCTCGTAAGCAGATCTAGACCTTCTATGCAGCGCCGCTTTGTACGCCTCTTGTTTTGCTGCATGTGCTTGCCGGCATTCCTCATCAAACTAGGGGTTTCGTTGTGGTGGGCGAGAGAAACCCAGTACATGAGAGGCGGCATCTCTGATGGCTTGTTGGCAACGCTGCCACTGGTCTTCCGCATTTGCTGCTGGCGGCATAGGACTTAGATTGAGATTAGAAGAAACACGATCGGCAAAGGTTCTGGCGGTTTCTTGCGATTGTAGCTTTTCGACGTCAAATTTCCTCACAGCATTTCTTTGATTTCGCTCCGTTGTGGATATCCGCATCCGTACCTTGGCTACAACTAGGTAGTGATCCGAGTCCACGTTGGCTCCTTGGAAAGTCCGGACACCCAGAATACTGGAAGAGTGCCTTGCGTCGATCGCAATGTGATCGATTTGGTTGACAGTTTTTCGTCAAAGGAGAGCCATGTTCCTTTGTGAATGTCGAGACGTGGGAACCGCGTACTAGCTACGACAAAGTTTCGTCCCGCTGCAAAGTCGATTAGCCTGAGTCCGTTGTCGGATGTGATGTCGTGCAGGCTGTGCTTTCCGACCACGCTACTAAAGACGTCCTCTCTTCCTAGCTTTGCGTTAAAATCACCTAGGATAATTTTAGCGTCGTGGCTAGGCCATTGCTCATACGTCTTGTCCAAGAGCTGGTAGAAGTCGTCCTTTGTCGCGTCGTCCTTCTCCTCATGAGGGGCGTGAACGCATATTAGGCTAATGTTTGCAAATTTAGCCTTGATACGGATAGTCATAAGGCGCTCGTTCACATGCCGGAAACTCAAGACTTCTGCCTAAGTCTGCCTCCAATGACAAATCCGCACCCGAATAGACGCTGTCCTTTTTGTCTGTAGCAATCGCCGTAGTAGATGTCGGAGTTTTTCATACTCCTTTTGCCCGGCCCATTCCATCGCACTTCTTGGATGGCGGTAATGTCTGCTTTCAGACACTCTAGGGCCTCCGCAAGTTGTTCGGCTGCACGTGGTTTGTAGAGGGACCTAACATTCCATGTGCAGACACGAAGATCGTTGTCCTTTTTACGTTTGCATGGGTCGTCAACAGTAAGATCATCCGTATCCGAGGCTGTTGGTTGCTTCGTAACCAAAGGGTTTTTACGTGGTAGGGAAGTTAACCCGACGGCACAATCCCAACCTTGAGGGCCAGATCCTTTCTTTTTTGTCCCCTAGGACAAGAGGCCGGATACACCGATGTCAGTAACCCACTTCGGGGATATGAGCGCTGCCGTTGGCCCATTAAGGGTTCATCCACCACCATCTCCTTTTCAATACCCTGACGCAGTATTGAAAATCCTTACAGACCTCAGCTCCAAATATGTTGAAGTAGCTCCGGTAAGGTATCCGCTGGTCTGTAGACGTCACCGTTAATTCCATCGAGAGAATTCATCCGCCGCACGTCCTCCTTCTGAGGACCTCTTGCTAGACTTCTGAGACGCATATTTCAGCTAATCAGGTCAAAAAGAGATGCCTCGTCCGGTTAGACATATGCGCGCTGAAGTTCACCCAGATGTGCTTACGCAGGTCTGAGTGTTCAGCTGCACATATGGTATATCGTCAGACTCAGCATACGCTCATCGTTAGTTCACTGTCAGATAGCTAGATGTTGTAACTGTTTAAGGTACGTACATACAAAATCGCAATGCAATCTGCCTTTTCTTCTATGTAAACACTTGTGCAGCCATGTACGAGTACGATTCTAGGGGGAAGTTGAAAGAACTTTTTTCTTTAAAGTTCTTTCTATACCATCGTATTGTCTTCTTCTTTGGTTTTTACATTTGTAGTGTTTGTATTTGATTATTTGATTGTTTATTGTTACTGACGATTCGTTATGTTAATCTTTTTCTTTTAAATTATGTACTAATGGCAATTGTTGTCCAAAGAGTGACATCTTGTTTGACATCGGAACGGCAATTTTTCGTTCATGCCACCCGCCTGTGAAACTCCCTCCCTCTTGAAATGAGAAGAATCAGAAGCGCAAAGCAATTCAAATCCCAACTCTTAGTATATATGGCCATTGATCATAATCATAATTAAAATTAATTTTAACTTCTACTGTTTACTTACTATATTTAATTTATCTTTTAACTAAAGTACATTTTTATCTGTTTCCACATTCATTTAATTAGTACAATTCAGACCTGTTTGTAATCTTGCACTAGCTTATACGACATAGATAACTTATCTTAATGTTTGAAGAATTTTTGCAATAAATAAATAAAAAAAAAGAAAAGTGAAATATATACAGAATACGCTCAAATACGTATACACATGCAACCAGTACACAGGACTAGATAACACAACATGCAACTGGAAAAATGCATGCTAGAAGACAGAAAAATTAACATCTCACTAGGCAGCAATAAACTCAGGGTTACTGCTGCGACAGGATGCCCCCAAGGAGGAGTCCTCTACCCCTTATTGTGGTCGATCGTAGTTAATGAACTGCTGAAAATACTCAGCAATGCCTTTATGCTCATCGCAGGTGATAACTAAAATTACAAACTAGTTCACTTGAATATTGCGCATGAACTCAACAGTAAGGAACTAGTAGGAATAACAATTACGGACAAATGTCTGCTAAGATTCATCTTCAGCCACAACTTCAAGGTTACATTCCCAGATCCCAATAACTGGGAACAGAACAAACCTACATTTGCCAATAACTCTCATGTATTGTACACAGACGGATCGATCCAAGACAGATCAAGGAGTTGGGGCTGGAGTATACTATGCGACTACGAAAGCCTTCATTCACCCGTGCATGGAAAAAAGTAACACCGTATTCCAAGTCTCTAGTATTTACTATAGAACTATGCATCAGAGAAAATATAAACAGATGTATAACCAGCAAGAAGATTTATATTCTATCAGATAGCAAGGCTGCTCTACTGGCATTTAAGACAGCGGATATGAAGGAAATTAAAAGGCTGACCTGCTAGCCAGAACATGAGTCGCGCCAAACTTTATGATGCTAAGACCATTCTGTGGATTACCAGTATGGCAAAAAGCTGTATTAAAAATTGGCTAAAAGAAAAAGCGCATCATTACTTGAAGCAGAAGACCTATCTGCAAGCTCAATCAAAAGCATAGTAGAGTTCATCACAAAATCGGCCATATTGAGTGAGCTTTAAGATCAGGGAAAGTCACAATATGCCCAATGTGGCCGCAGAGTGTGGGTGTGATATAATAATTTGTACTATACCCAACATATTTTGGCAGTACACGTCTTATGGGGAAGCTTTTTCAAAATCAGTAGCGTGCCATATTTTTCCACCATACTAAATTGAAAGAAACCCCCCATAAAAAGTGTTTACCCGCCAGTGAATTTCAAATTGCATTTGATATAGATATAAGACGTCTTATTCAGCGCACATCTGAGTGTGCACTGATTGGCTGTGGCATGTGGCTGCTGCTATTCAACCCCCATTAAATTGATGTGCATTCAGAGTTACCAGTGTCCATTTGGTAACTCGTTCAGTTTTTTTCCTTGGGTTTCTGTTGAGGAGCTTTTGGTTTTAGAGCTTTCAAAAAAGTTCTTAATGATAAGCGTTATCGTGGAGATCTTGTTTTGATCTTTTGCATTTCTTTTAATGTGTGGAAAATATGTTAAAATGCAGTTACAAAATTGTAAGCTGTTTTCTTTAAGGAAAAAGTTTATTGCGTAGGTTTTCGTAGCGCGCGGTCAGTTTTTTGATGTTACGTGAATTTTTTTAAATTTGGATTGTGATACTAATGTGAAGTTAAGTGTTTTTTATCTAAATTGTATTTTTAAAAGGTGTATTTTTTTAAGTTTTGCGCAATTTGTATTTTTAACTCGTATCTTAGTAGTTAGAAATGGCTTCAAAACCATCCAAAAACTTAAGTGCCGGAAAAAACAAGAAATTGTTGACGCGACAAAAAAAATTCATAAAAATTTCAATCTAAAAAGAAGGACGGTAACCCTACATAATATTCTTTCAGATTTTTGCTGATTTGAAATGCTTACTACGGAAACCCTGTAAGAGCTTTTGTTAGAATAGCACCTTACGGAAAACAAAAGAGTGCGAATGAGAGACAAACATCCCTATCTTCCCTGTACTGTCAATTTATGTTGGACAGAGTATAGTGCATTGGTTGGTACTTTTTCAAATACAGCGTCTTTCAACAACCACGCCTAAACTATGACAACCGATTGTAGTTATGTTTGAATTGACAGTGCCATCATTCTGCGACGAATTTGTCCTGTCATAGGTGTCATTTATTCTTGGAAAACTACATCCTTCAACGTCGAAATTCTCCGCCAAATGATGGGTAAACTACGTGGAATTTATGGTCGGTATGAGTGTCCTACATTTTTGGCTGAATGGCTTCGTAAATTACCAAATTTGTTGGATCTGGAATGATGCCAATAGAGCTATCTTTGCATCCATACTGTTTGGTGTGGATTTTACTCAGGTGGTGCAATCGGGCGATACGCCTTCCGAAATGAGAGAGACAAAAGGTACTTTTGACCCGAGTTGCATGATATGAACATGGATAACATGCGGTTCTAACATATAGCCACACAGTGAATGACATAATGGCGCTATTAAGATAAAAATTTACAGGTCGCGTTATCTCGAGAGGATGTGATGTAAAATATCTGTCACGATTGTGCGATTTAGCGTTAAATCTATAGCCTATGCCAATAAACCAGCAACAATTCACGACCTAGAGAATAACGCCATTTAAGTCGTTGTTGAATTTCAGACCCGATTTATGTGGAAAATTCATCTAAAATTGAGTCTTTCAGGTCGCCCCCTGCAAACGAGTCCGTGAATCTCATTTAATGGATGTTATTTTTCAAACATAATGGCATTGAAGACTTTAGTTACACATCTGATCATGCAAATATTTGTACATACTCGTACATAATAAGTTACCCACATTTTTTGTTTAAAGTGCCGACAAAATGACTCTTAATATATCGCGTCTAAATTATGGTCAATATCAACCGTATCAATGGTATCGTCCGGTAATGAAAAAACAATTACACGCGGCTATATCCCTCATCAGAGTTTAATTTTTTCATAGATTATTATCCTGATTTTCCTCCCAGCTTTTATTATACGTCCAGAAGTGCTCATTTAAAGCCGTAAACGCCGCATCGCCAATCTCATTAATTTCCATCACGAACAGAAAGAGCACTTCCGAAAAAAGTGTCACGAAAAAAAAATAAACCAGTCACATAATTGTAATTAATTTGTTCATATACAAAAAATGTCACAATAATGACAACAACACTAAAATAAAATATCCTGCAAATTGGATGTCGTTAAATATATTTTTTCCCAGCGGCCAACTCTAGAATTGCATTGTTTTGTCGTCGTGTATTTGTTGTGATTTTAATTTCCCTCCAATTATCCTGCGCATGAGAACGGACATCCGACATCACCAGCTACCAGATGAGACAATAAAAATAAGACCCGTGCTATATATTTTAAATGAAATAAAGAACTCACGAGAGAATACCATTTGTTGGTCGAGCACATAAAGAGTACTTCAACAGCTCAATTAAAATCCATAAGAGACTCGGCTCGTGTGTTTGTGCATATGATGTTAATTGATAAATTAAAACGTTTACCTCTCAGTTTAATTGTAAAATTGGATTTATGCTAGAACTACGAATCTGTTTCTGACCCTGAGCCTTGAGTGCAGTCCAAACAAATGGATATTAAATTAAGGACAAGAACTGCACGCACGTAGTTAACAGCGGAGTGTGCAGGAGAAGGCACAGGGAAGAGAAACCATTTACACAAGTAAATGTCGGCAGAGTTAATGAGATTTTGATGTGAATTTTATTTTTGGAGTCCCTTGGGGGTTGGTATACAAAGCACGTACGCATGTACACAACAATCATGGTTAAGTTAACCATAATGTTGGCGCTTGAAGCAGATAACTGTGCGTAACAAGCTTCCATGTTGTAATGGAATTGTGCCACGGGAAAGATTCGAAATTTTTTTTCCTGCGAGGCTTAAATTCAGTGAAAAGTTCAATGCTCGGAACTTTTCCGGAAGGGAGAAACGTTCATCAACTTAATATACTCGTACCAAGGGCATTGTAAATCATTTTAAAAATAGAAGGTACGTGCTCTGAGCATTCGTCCACATTCATTGGCAGACAATCAATAGTTGGGACACCTGAACAATTCCACCAGTTTAGTAAATCATTTTTCAGCTAATGCTTATAACGAGAAAAGGACTTGCGATCAAATATCTTGTAAAATCCGGTTTGGCCAATTAATAGTTGGTTTAAAAATTAGTGAGTGAATGTCAACAAATCTTTGTTTATAATCATTTCACTAATATAATTATCCATGAAAAAAGAAGTAAACAATTAATTGGTTGACGAACGGTTTATACCAATTTAAAGTTGTTTTACATTGTATTACACGTCTGTCAATCTAGTTGCAATATTGCTAAATAACAGTTTGCGATTAATGCAGCCAGAAGTACGGAATTAACTAACGGATCGTCAGGAATTGGTTAACGTAGATAGTTTTGAAATTGGTATAAATTGTACTTGTCCAACTTTACAAACGTACTAAGAGTTTACAACGAAAAAAGAGAGACATATGTTAATTAACAGATCGTGCCATTAACTTTGCTCTAGTTGGTATGCAGTTTTCTAAGCTTTTAGTTGGTTAAAGTATAACAAAATTATGGAAGAAAAGATTACGTTGCACGCGAGAAAATATACTCAAAGCGACCATCTATAAAGCAACCAGTTGACACCAACTTAAAGTTGGTTTGCAATGCAATCCTACTGCCCAACTTCAGTGGGATTGCATTGCAAATGGCGTCGAATGGCGAACAAATGCTTCAATAATTTCTTATGATTAAAGACAAGTAATTACTAAACTAGTTGGTCGAATGGATGGTGAAGATGATTGTTCCTATAGTTGGTACGTAATTGGTGAAATTATTAGTTGGTTAAAGTGGTTAGTGATCTCAATTTAAAATTGGTTTACAATGCCACACGTTCAAATGAACGACAAATTTATCGATTGACAAACAAACACGTCAACAGCTTCCAAAGATAGAAGGCAAATAACTACTGAACCAGCTGATAGAACAGCTGGATCGTGTATTATACATGGCTGATCTTCTAGTTGGCGTGGTAAATCGCATCATCACCTCCCCGTGCTGCCCGCTGGATAGATCTGAAAGTGAACTAACGACGAGCGTATGCTAAGTCTGATGTATGTGTAGCTGAACACTTAGACCTGCGTAAGCACATCTGGGTGAACGTCAGCGCGCATATGTTTAACCGGACGAGGCATCTCTTGTTGACCTGATTGGCTGAAATATGCGTCTCAGAAGTTTAGCAAGAGCTCCTCAGAAGGAGGACGTGCGGTGGATGAATTCTCTTGATTGAATCAACGGTCTACAGACCAGCGGATACCTTACCGGAGCTACTTCGACATACTTGGAGCTGAGGTCTGAAAGGATTTCAATACTACGTCAGGGTACATCGCATAGAAGATCCTGTCTGCCGTATTATGTGAACGCCTAAAACCGATCGTCAACCACCTGATAGGTCCTTATCAAATATTCACACTACGGCAGATCTTGAAAAAAAACCCATGAATATAAAATCGATACGCACCACTATTTCATCGATTTCAAAGTTGTCGATGATAGCGTGTATAGAGACAGAGAGTATACAGAGCCATGTCTAGTCTTGGCATCCCTGCCAAGCTCGTCCGTTTGTGCAGAATGACGATGGAGTACTCTCGCTGCTCCATCAAAGTCGGTAAGAACATCACCGAACCGTTCGATGTCAGGAAAGGTCTTAGACAAGGTGACGCGCTATCATGCGATCTCTTTAACATACTTCTTGAGAGAATTGTACGAAACTTACAAGCCAACACCGGAGGTACAATCTTCTTCAAGTCTGTACAACTACTCGCTTATGCCGATGACATTGACATAATTGGAAGAACTCAGCGGGCCGTCAATGGGGCTTTTGCTAGTATTGAGGTAGCAAAAATGGGTTAAACGGTCAATGAAAGCAAAACAAAATATATGCTGTCTACAAAAAAGGACACCCAACATCGGCGCCTTGGACAGAACGCCACAATAGACGGATATCATTTTGAGGTACTAAAGGATTTTGTTTACCTAGGCTCTATGGTGAGCTCCGCAAATGACATCAGTAGGGAGATCACACGAAGAATTACTTTTGCTCGATCGATCGATCGATCGTTGTTTTTATGGGCTAAGATGGCAATTGAGTAGCAAAGCCCTATCTTGAACTACTAAGTTAACTCTTCAGAAGACACTAATCATCCCAGCCCTGCCTTGTGGCGCAGAGGCATGAGCTTTGACAAAACCGGATGAGGATGCCCTTGGTTATTTTGAGAGAAAAGTTCTTCGAGCGATCTTTGATCCCGTCTGCATAGACGGTGGGTGGAGGAGAAGGTACAATACCGAACTATACGGCTTGTAGAAGGATATCGACTTAGCCAGAAGAGTTCACATACAGCGACTAAGATGGTCATTTAGAGCGGATGGACCCCAACGTTCCCGCCAAGAAAGTGTTCGAATCCACCCCGGATGGAAGGCGCAGTAGAGAACGACCTAACGGTAGGTGGCGCAAACAAGTGGAGGGGGATCTCAACCAACTTGGCGTGCGCAACTGGAGGCAGCTGGCTCCTAACCGTGCTGGCTGGAGAGGTTTGTTGGTTGAAGCCCAGGTCCACCCCGGACTGCAGCACCACCTAAGTAAGTAAGATCTTCTAGTTGGCATGAAATCAGTCCAACTTTCAGTTGGTTAAAAAATTGTTGACTGTAGATATTCTAATGTTTTGCCGCGTTTATAGAATTGTTGTATTTTTGAGTTAACCGAGAGAACTGGTGCCTCATCGTTTTCACGCACAGACTCTACGAAGGGATATTACAAACTTTCTGCTTTTCATTCAGTAACACCCGCTCTTTCATCTATAAAGCCCTAATTTCCGGGTCAGCAAGTAAATACCCCAAAATCAAAGCAAAGAAGCAACGAGTTGCTAATGAGTCCTTACCACTTGTCGAAAAAATTCACTGCACTGAACATCAGCACACAACAGAGGAAAATGTTTTGGAAACAAATTTACAACCAAAATTTGTCCATGTGGCGTTCTTTTTTTTTTGTTTTAACTCACGGTCAACTTAACCATATAAATTCGAATAACGCTTGAACTCTCTCTGAAAGTTTAAAACAACATTTTACAAATAACCATCAACTTCCATCTAGCGTTGTAGCCAGTGCACCCAGAACCAACTAACCAACTCCACCTCCTTCGTGTAATTTCAATGCAAAACGCATTCTGGCATCAAATCACACTCCAGCACACTTAAGCGCTGCAACGCGCGCGTTCACTTAAGTTACTGCGAATTGAATTTTGGCTTCCTTTGACTCGACTATGAAGTGGCAGGCAAGCAGAGCTACCAACCACCACATAGTTGCAACACTTGCACGCACGTATGATGCGAAAAATGTTCCTCTCTGTGAAGCTCCCCTAAATTACGGTTAATTATCGCAAATTTCGCACTCTCGCTCTTGCAGTAGTTGAGAGTATGGTGCATGTGTTGCCCGCGACACGACAAGTCAGTGGTTTCCATAGAAAATCTGCGACTCTTTCAGCAGCCGTTGTGGGCGCCTTTTTTTCAGCAGCCGTTTGGGGGATGGTGAATGAAATACATTTCAAAATGTTTCATTATTGGATGTTAAGATATTTTGTGAAATTTGAATGTCAATTAAGTAACTCTTTACGGCGGTGGTGATGGTAAATCTGTGAAAGTATGCCACCAGTAATAGCATCGTGAAAGGTTCGCTATTCATAAGTTTAGCGAGGATGACTGAAGGTTTCAACAGGGTCGAGCAGAGTTTGAAAAGCGCCTTGGCACTCAAATAAAAAAAATCTTAACCACTACATGCCAGTATATTCCATGAAAGCTAGATACTTTAAGGAAGATGAGATTTGTATTGCTGAGGAGTATTAGAGGCCTTACATATCTACATAGGTAGGCTTTGTGCTTAAGTAGGGCATCTGTACGCAAGGATATATAGAATACCTTTGGTTGCGATGCAATACCTCAGTGTCGGGGGTACCAACCAAGATTGCAGATGGTGGCATTTATTTTATAAATATTTGTAAACGTCGAGGAAAGAACTTCTGCTCAAGTGCAGAGAGTACATGCCATTGAGGATTTAAAAGATTATATACTCGTACAGAAATTATATGATATTTTCAAAGTTGCAGATGAATTTCGCTTTGGAAAGACGTAAGTTTATACTGCTTATTTCAAGAACCACCGAATAAGAATCATAAATATTTAGACGGAAAGTCTAACTCTACAAAATATTCTGAGGAACGTTGCTAAAGCAAAATGCTGTAGTATGCAATTGGTTGGAGGAAGCGGTTCTGCACCACGATTAGACGATATAAAAAGTGTATGCTATGAAGTAAGCGATTGAGGGTAAAATATGGAGTATCTATTCAAACTAGTATGGCGCAGTTCTGGCATTACAGCGTAGGCCCGGGTTAAGGTTATTCTTCTTCTTATATCGACGAAGTTATAATCCGAAAGCAAGGGATCATAACCCTCCCACTTCACCACATTCCTACTGATCCGGCTGTGGGGTTCGCCTGTTCGACTGAGGACTGCCGATGTCGTCGCATTTGTGTGATCCAGGCGTTTATAGGCCTGTCTCTCCCGCCTCGCGATGTCTTTGGAACGCTGACTGATATTGCCCTTTAGCAGGGTTCAAATAATCTCTTCTTTGAACGCGGCAACACCAGCTGAGCCGTTCGCGCTCTATTATTCGTAAGACGGTTTTTTTGACGTGAAGGCTTTTACGGATCTTCGAACTTCTTACTCGATCAAGCGTTGTCACTTCTGCTGTCATGCGAAGCATCTTTATCTCAGCTGCCGATAATTTACTCTCATATTTTTTGTACGTTGTCCAACATTGTGAACCGTATGTGAACGCTGGACGTACAACTGCGGCGTAGAGCCATAGTTTCAACTTAAAGGGTATATTTCGGCCACAAAAGATAGCAGACTTTTCCCACCACTTCATCCAACCTATGCTTACGCGACGATTGATGCCGTCATCACAGGTTGCTTTGCTGTTGATCAAAGATTCCAGATATTTGAACTTTTCGCACTTGGTAAGCACTGTTCCATTCAAATAAATGTCTGGAATAGGCCTGGGTGGATCAGAGAACGGGCAGCACAAGTACTCTGTCGTTTTAAAAATACGATAGAAATTTCCCTCCAAAACGATGGCTTCATCGTCAGCAAAGAATAATTGATGTACCTTGTGCTCCATCACTTTACCTTCAAGCAGATAGTCAAGGACTGTAATAAAGGGCAAATGATTTAAGACGCTTCCCTGGTGCATCCCGACTTTGATTGAAAACTCGTCGGTTACTCCAGCGGGACATCTTACTCTTGTCTATGATCTTTCGTACATGTCCATGATCATTTGGACATAGGTTTCCGGACCCCTCGATGTCTTAGCGCCACCCATATCAGATCTGGTGGTTATCTGTCGAATGCCTTTTCAAAGTCGACCAATACAATACGCAAATCCTTTAAGGAATGTTGTTTTTTCATTACGATCCTTACCCGCGACAAACCCGCACTGATCATCAGATAGCCGTATTATTTTTCGCAGTCGGCCACTTAGTACCCGCTCAATGATCTTCATGGTGTGTGACATCAGTTTAATAGAACGGCAGTTATCACAGTTTCGCGTATCACCCATCCCTTTGTATACAGGGAGAAGGTAGCTCTCCCTCAATTGATTCGGCATTGGATCACCTCTCATAAATTTGCAGATGAGAATTCTGAGCCATCTGAACCCGATGTCTCCCATCTTTTTCCAGAACTCAGAGGGTATCTCGTCTGGCCCAATCGCTTTACGTTTTTTTGGAGTATTTGACCGCCTCACTAACTTCTTCGACTGTAATGTCGCGTATTTCTTTACAGTTAGGGGTAGCTTTTGGAAAGTATAGCCGGGGAAACTGTTCATTCAAAAATTCTTCACAACACTGCCGCCACCTCTGCAGAATTTTGTCGTCGTCCACAAGAAGCTGGCCATGAGCATTGTTAATGAACTTTGGCGAATGAATCTCCTGAGAATTCCCTCTTCTTTGGGCGGCTATTTTGAAGATGGTTGCGCTCCTGTACATATTGTTTCGTCGCAGCTCCTGGATAGCCTGGTTTGCATCAGCAACTGGGGAAGATATTTTCTCCAGCTCCCGATACAGGCCCTCCGTACTCTTTGCTTGAAGCTGGGCGCACTTCTTCTTCGCTTTTTTCTTGCAACATCTGTATTCCACTTCAAGGCCCGGGTTAATGTTGTTGGTTTAAATCATATTCCCACGGTTTCTCAGTAAACAAATTAAATGATGCAGTGGCGTAACACCAAGAGTAAACAAATATCATATTTGCGCGAATAAGATACCGTGATAAAAACTGAATGCAAAAACTGCAATCATTTTCTCAGACTAGTTCGGACGCCATCCATGGAGTACTCGTATGTACAGAAACCGAGTTTAAAAAAAAATACACCTAAAAATAGACCACTTTTTTTTATCCCCTCTCTCTCCTTTATTTCCAAATCCCGTCATGCTATTCTCTAATTCCGTAAGGGTGATACTCTTAGGCGTAATTGAACATTAAAAAATAGACGACAAATTACAGAAAAGATTGCTACGAAAATGTAAAATGCTATTATATGACACGATTGATGGAGTACAGAATCTTTAATGAGTCGTAAATCATAAGCCTTGGTAAAAGCGTGGAAAAATAGTGTAACAAAAGGGTAGAAATAGTTAGCCAATATTAGCGTCCCACCACGCTAGTGAAAAGCTGTACTTTGCTAAAGTCATGCACAGTTTCCTACACTCAGTGCATTGGAAAAAAATCGATTAAATGGAGTAACCATTACGGCTTGTTCTACTCAGGCTAGTTGTCAATTAAACATTTGTGACACCTCGTGGACACTAATCTTCGTTAAAATCGTTTGCTTGTGCTCAGTGGTGTAAGGCCTATGCTTTCCTCATGTGGCTTTTCACCTAAAGTCCTTAGCAGATTTAATTGTGGAAGTCCAGGCTTGTATATTTCCTGTACGCAGGCCGAGTTCAAGATCGCATTTTGAATATAGCTCTAACCAGTTAGCAAAAAATGAAGTTTTTGGCGGACGGCTTCCGACTACCAGTTTAGGTACCATCTTCATCTTCTACCATTCCAAACAGATCCAAAGTTGTCCATTTACGAATACATTGATCGAAGAATTTGTATAAATTTATGAGATGTTTGTTAAGTAAAGCTTCTCTGTTTATAAATTCGAAGGCCGTCTTAAAATTAACGAAGAGTGTATACAACTCTTGCCCTTCATTTGTCGTGGACCTGTCAGATCGGTAAGCGTAAATATATGGTCCATTGTGGAGTAACTTTACGAAATACGGATTGGTTTTTATTCCCTTTCGTTTCCTACATTTCGTAAGCCTTCCCAGTGGCATATTTACAAATATTTTTATTTACGTATTTGGAAAGGAGATACCTCTATAATACCACGGTTGGTTGGGATCAGTGTTGCCAGCTGCTTATGCCAACTTCCCCCCAGAATAATTTGAAATCCCCCCAGAATTGACAATTTTTGCAAAAAAATCCCCCCAAAAAATATATTAAGCACATACACATTTTTTTTTTTTCGCAATTCACTTTTTGTTAAAATTATTAGATACCCATGTAGGTATACATAAACATACATTTATACATCAATATTTATAGATATTTACACATATTTATATTTATGTATAATATTTACACATACTCGAAAGACTAAGAAATAGTATTTTTTTTAACTTAAAACTAGTGACTAGCAGATGGCATCAAAAGACTTACTAGCAAACAAGAAGAAATAATAATTAAGAAACTTTTTATGTGTCGGAGCAAAATTCTAAAAGAACATCTTGATTTTCACAGTCATTTAGTTCGTACATATTTTCTGTGTTAAACATTTTCAACATATCGTCTGTAGGTATAAAATTGTTGCAATTGTTCGCAGTTTGTCAAATTTCCATGAGTGGGGGTAAAATTCTCTCAGAGAGAAGTAAAATTACGAAAAAGTAAACGAACGCGTTGAACCACAAAAGTTGCCCACTTTTGAAACGTCAAACCTCAAACCCAATTGTACGCGAAAGAAAGAAAGAGAAGGAACAATCCAACAAAAAGTCACATGTACAGCGATGACAGATTTGACAGTTTTCACAAACCAGCTCAAAGAAATTTCTTGCACTGAAATTCGCAACATGGAAAAATTTCTCACTCTCTCGAGAGCGCTCTTTTCTGTCAAAAACTACGAAAATTCTCCGTACTGGAACAGGTTTTCGTAAAAATTCGTAACTTTTCGTAAAAATTCGCTGTTTTGGGCGAGTACGCAAACAGATCTTATATCTTACACGTAAAATGCTGTCAGCTTTTTCAGTAGACATTCTATTTCTTAGTTTATCTTTGATTATGCTAAAAATAGAAAATGCTCCTGCATTTGAAAATGGCAGTGATAAGAGTGTTGTCGCTAATTTGGTTATGTGAGCGTACTTTTTGACACCAGCCGCATCCTTTTTACCAAAAAACTTCAGCCCAGAAGCACTCTGACGAATCAAGATTTGACCAATTAGTCGCATGAGGTAAATTCCATTCATAATGTGCAGCATCGGGATCTCCAAAAACCCGTATAAATCGGCCGATGAGTTGCGATACATCTGGTTTCACCTGATTAGTTACATTTTCTATTGAAAAATTAACAATTTGTTCCAAAACGCACAAATTATCAGGTAAACGTTGTTGCAATTCTTTGCATAAGTCTATTAAGAATTTCTTACAGTAGCTAAATTTTCATTTGGTAGCATAGTTGACAACTCATTAAAAGCAAATCCAAAGTTAACGCAGCTACGAGTAGTTGGAATTATATTTGACTCAAAGTTGCGGTTCTCTATTTGCCTTCCGCACATTGGTCTAACAAATCGGGCCTAACAACCATTTGCATTATTGAGTATATCAACTGCTGTAAATCTTCAAATAATTTAAACGGATCTCTCCTTGAAAGAGCTTATTTACTTTAATAACATGCTTTAGAATGTTTTTTAAAAATGTTAAATAAAGTTTATTTTTCCCGGATGTATACATTTGGCTAAGTAATTCAGCTGTAGGGCATCTTTCGTTTGTTGCAGCTAATCGAAAGTGTAATTGCAAAATACCAGCTAGATGCAGTGCTCTCAGAATTAGTATTTATCAAAAAATTAAAGAAAGAATGTATATCGGGGAACTTTAAATATTTCATTGCTTCAAGCCATTTATTCCAAATGAAGTTGGTTGAAATTTCCTTTATGAAAATTCCCCCCAGATGTCCCCCTAAATGCGTTGTGCCCCCAGATTTGCCCCTAATAAGCAAAAATACCCCTAAATCTGGGGGGAAAACCCCCAAACTGGCAACACTGGTTGAGATCACCTTTTTTTTGTGAATGATTCTCTGAAACATTTCGGCAAATCACCAGAATTTGTTATATGCATCTGTCAACTTTTTGAGAGTTTCCCGGAGCCTTGCAAGATTTGCTGTGTTACTTATTATAGATTGAACCAAATCGCTTGAAATACCCCAACGTGCGCAGAGAGAAATTTCCGAAAATAATAAAGGGGATGTAATCTCTCTTAATTCTTCTAACAATGGTTAATGATTTTCTCCACTTTACTCTGTATGATGATCTTTTTCTAGTTTGGTAAAACTCTTTTGGTTTTGATAAAGCGAAAAGCGTTAGTTATGAGCAAATATTTTAAAAATATAATTAAATTGGTATGTTTTACTACGTATTAATTAATTAATTTATTTTATTAGTTAACTAAGTATGCATTGTTATATTTCGTTTAGCCCAAATAAAACTGTTTCTTTAATTTGCCAAAATAGGATGAATACAACAACATTATACAATACATGTTTTTATTTAAAAACCAAATAAAGTCGACATACAAAATAACAACTGAAAAAATTCCCTTCAATTGATATGCATCGTTCAAGCAAGTAAATCTGAGGAACTACAATTTATTCCCTTTGGTTCTTTTCTCAAATGCGGTATACTCATCACGCAACTTGATTCTGATTCGTCAGTAGTTCCGCAGCTTTGCGATGAAAAACATTAACACAGTGTATACAGCCTGTTTTCCTTTTGCTCCTCCTCTCTTTCTTTCGTTCTCTCGAATTAATTTTTTTTAAGCTGTAGTTGTTGTTGCTTCTACCTCTTAGGAATGAAAATGAGTAAAACTCGTACAAATAAAAGAGACCTGCGCAGAAAAACGTCAAGTGATTTGGTTCAACCTACTTCTCTCAACTCTTTTGTGAAAGGCGAGTCAAGGCTTATATCCATAAAGAATGGTGGTGCATAAAGAAATGGCGGGGAGATTCTACTAATACATATGTAGAAGTTCGTAAATGTTTTTTTTTTTTGATCGGACGTTTTTCTATACTCGAACGCTTTCAATAAATGGAGATTTACCGTTAGTGAGAGTGTATGCCTGTGCTGCCTGTGGTATATGTCCTTAAGGTATTCTCTCCATATCAACTTAGGTAACAGAGCTTGTTAACTTGTTGCCACTTCTAGATTGTAATGACCGTATGACCGTATGGTCATAGACTGTTTCATTTGCACCTGTATATCATCTATCAGGTATACCCATTTGTTTCCCAATGGTTTTCAGGCTAATGCACCTTCTGAATCATAGGGTTTCGTCCACATTTGCATTTCAAAATTTCAGAAACTCCAGAATGTCTTTGCTTTTTGTTTATTTTTACGTCTGAGGTATTTCCGACGATATTGAATCTTAAGGCCTTAAAATTATTGTGTTGCATATAAATTTACATACTCTGGCGTTCACAGTAAACTTGATGATTAAGAGGATAATGCTTCCAGCGATTTTAAACGTTTGTGATTTCTTCAAACTAATATCTACGTATCATGCCTGGAATATAGGTACATTAAATTTCAGGTTTCTACTTGTACTTGTGTATGACATGCATCTTAATGAAATCATAGAGATTTCAGACGTTATAAGTGTCCGCATCACAATTTTGCTTCCAACACAGTCTGTAATAGAAAGGAAACAATTGAAGAGATTACCTCAAAATTCAAGTAGGTTGAACACTGTTTGTGCCAAAACACTGCATATCTATTCGGATTATCAAAGTGATTTTGGGTGACACTCTAAGTGTTTATTGACCTCATTTTCAGAGGTATTCTCATCTCCATGCAAATGACAATCTTAATCCAAACAAGACCATCAATGCTAGTTTGCAACTCTAAACGGACGCATTTGCTTCATCTGACTAAATTCTCGTCAACGTAATCGGTTTGAACGTCTCAAACTCAGTCTAAACTACTCAACATATCTCCTCTTCATGTCAACTGCAGGACATATAAATTCAAATCGAATAATCTTCAAAGAAGTGTCATTCCAGTCGCAATGCAATTAGATGCATCCAAATATAAATTAAACTTAACCACCTCACCCGACTGCTTCCACAGGTTCCAAACTTACATCCATTTTGAAGGATCATATCGATTTCACTTGCTACATATTAACCACACGAATCACACACCGGTAAATTATATCATGTCCCCAAGGTGGATTACATTGATTCTGGGTGGACGCTGTCATCGGCTGACATGGTTAACCACGGTAATGTCGTCTTCAAATTGTGGACCAATGAGGTACTGTCTAGAACACTACTCGTATAGAGTTACATGTATTCCTGAGTATTTGCCCCGAAGGATAGTATACATACTTCAGACCCATTATGAGCTGTGTGTGATTATTATCCTTGGCTAACCATAACTTTGCTTGAAGTACACAAGTGAATTGATTACTTTGGTGACCATATCTGTGTCAATGTTTATTTGATTGCATCATTGATTGAATATAGATAGAGAGCGGGAGATAGGACTGATTGAGGCTTCCTGCTGCTAACACTTAATGGCCGCCGAGATATGGTGTAAGGTTTTCGTAAATAAGAAAGGATTAGAGAATATTTCCATATCCCTGATGTTATTTGCACGAACCAGTCAATTAAATTTAATCCGATTGTTCATGGATTCTATTGGTTTTGTGGTTGAAGTTTGCTCCTAGGATTTTCAAGGATTCAAATTAAATATGACAAATCTCAAGCAAACGTAGATTGAGCTATGTGCAATTGGGAAGGTATGTCCTTTGGTACAAATGGGTGTATGATAATAAAATTGCAACCCGGGTCAGATACATTGACAATCAGCTAGGAAGCACTAAATGTCTTCCTTGTACCAATACAAGCCCTAACTAAAAAGACTGTTACATAAAAAAAAAAAAAAAAAATAACGCAAAATTTTCTTGTAAACGAATTGTACACACTTATTCATATTTATGTGTCCATTCAACACTACTGCACTCATAACTTAACGCAGAAAGAATCACCGGAGAACATAAATTTTATGGCACGTGTTGTTTTATAGGCCCAACAAATATTACCTAAACCCTTTGAAGGTGCCGTTGTTTTAAGTCATAAAAATATATACGTGACCACTAAAAAAATCATAAAAAAGATATACAATGATACATAGATAGTTTTATGTTCTCAAAAATTTTGATAAAGTTTATCATAAACTGTTATAAAGCTTTAAATTGTGACAGGCTCAGGAAGGCTATTGAATGCAATTACGAAGAACATCTTATGGGTAAGTTCACAGAGACACGGGGGTTTATTGCATTCGTGGTGGTCTCGGATTTCGTGGGACTTTGAAGGGTTTAATGATCGATTTTAAAACGGACCAACTGGTTAGTGTTGAATATGGTAAATTGACCCACTTAATTGTAATGATCGATAAAAATTCCATCGTGGGAAAGCCGGTAGATCTTAATCTGGGCGGAAAAATCAGTTAAGAGGTACAGTTTATTGCGAGAAGGTAATGAGAAATTATTTCTTATGACTTCAGGTACGATTACGCACATAGAATGATTAAAGGCTTAAGGATAACTATCGCCATAGCGATAAACAACTAAACACACCAGCGCTATAGCGATAGAAGACTTCTTTTCAATTTTTGCTCAGTTTTATTTATGCAAACGAAAGCATCTACATATGTATCTTGTAAGAAATGTGTAGCTTTTTTCACATCTACCGTTGCGGGATAGAGCGATAGAATGTAACATGCAGCGATAGCCACGTTCAATCGTAATCTCTCGCGACAATCGCCGGTGTATATCGCACTCGGTGGGCGTGAACAAACTTGAATACACGTGTTGCGATAGATCGCTATCGCTATCGCGGCGGTGCGTGAAAGCCTTAACTGTTGAACCATCTAGCTGAGTTTTCACGTTCTGCAGTCTAACTTACTTGGGTAGCATTGAAGCAGTATTGAGTCTATAGTGAATCTTACTTGTATTTCATATCAAATGGGAGAAGAAGCAATAGAAATCCATCGGATTAGTGTTGATTAACAAGAGTTCTAAAATTAGCTCTCTAGAAATGGGCGGAACAAAACTAGCAGGAGGATGAAGGATATGGGCACTAGATGATCTTTAGCAACGGCGTTGCGCAAACACATAAGGATTGCGCTGTGCACTGGGATAGTTCTGTCCGCGACTGGACTGTTCGTGATTGGTTCCAACGATTTCGTGGAAGTGATTTCACATGCTCTAATTTGCCCCGTTCTGGACGACCGGTTGAGATTGATGCGGACCAAATTAAAGCTATAATCGGAAATAATCCACGCAACATAAAAAGATTGGAAAATAATTTTGTGTACTATGAGCTTCAGGGATGCTCGCTGATCACTAATGCAGATGATGTTGCTATAGCAGTCTTGGGAAAGCACCTCAGTACCCTTAAAGAACTTCTACAAAACGCGAAACGCAACGCTAACGCTTCTAAGAAGTGACTCGGTGTGGTTTGGGTGTAAATCCTCACAAAATTCTCCAAGACATATAAAATTCCGTTCGTCGACCCTCCTTCTCTTAATGCTATAAGCATTACTTTTTCTGGCAAAATATTTGGCTTTTATTTCGGACAGGAAATTAAGCTGGAAACCTAATATTCAAGAAAGCAACAGTAGCACTTTCCTCTTGTAAAAAAGCTATCGGAAAAAGATGGACCTTGCAACTTCACATAGCTTACTGGCTCTACAACTCGGTCATTAAACCGACAACTCACGTACGGAGTGATTTTCTGGTGGACGGCCTTAAAAAAAAAAAAGCCATAAACCATGATAATCTAAGTAAAGCCCAACGATCAGCTTGTTTGTGCATAAGTGGAACACTGCGTACAATAGCAGCAGCACTGGACATTCTGTTTTATCTGTTACCACTCGACATCTACAGCAGGCACTCCCAATATGACCATACCTTCCATGTCATTCTGGGAGGAAGATGTTTTTCTGGAAGACAAGACGATACACTTCTACACCGACGACGGTTCAAAAACTAACGACGGGGTAGGTAGACGTGTTTTCTGCGACACGCTTAGTCTCAGTCTCTCCTTCCGTCTTCCAAATCATTGTAGCGTGTTCCAGTCGAAAATAATGGCAATTAAGGAAATCTTATTCTTGGAATCGATCGTTATAAATGCTTTAGTAGCTCTAGATTACCGATTGTCTCTCACAGATATGGCGGAGCAGTTCAATATTTACCTGTGTTAGGTGCCAGGGCATAGGAATATTCCGGTGAATTGTAAGGCTGATGAACTCGCTAGAATAGGAACAACTATGCCCATCCTTCCAAATAAAGATACTCTAGGTATATCGATCGCTACTTGCAAACTTAAATTTAAGCTGGATGCTATCGAAAAAACAAATCGTAGGTGGACAAGTAGAACTGCATGTCTAGCGACAAAACAGGATTGGCCCAAGCTCGACCTAAAACGCTTTAAGATTTTGCTTTCTCTCAACAGAATGTATATTGGCGGTACAATAGGTGTCGCCACTGGGCACTGTCTAATAGGCAAGCATACAAAAAGGCTTGGTGAAGAGGAAGAAACTGTTTTTCACCACCTTCTTTGTACATGCCCAGCTCTCTCCCACAGAAGGAAGCTTTCTTATACGATTTAGGCGATATGATAAACACAGATATTAGGAGACTTCATCAGAAGCTCAAAATGGTTCTAACGCGTATGTAGGGATTATATGATCCACGTGGTTTCACAAAGGATCTATCATTGGTCTAAGTGTGTTGGCGTAAGTTGGCAGCTACTTCAACCTAACCTAACCTATAAGCTTCTTTCGCATAACCAAACCATTGATTCTGATAAGAACTGCTCTCATTTGGACAAGCTGCAATCAACCAAAAACGACCGGAACTGATTAATTGGAGGGGCGTCGTATTTCATCAACACACTGCTAGACCGCATGTATCTTTGCAGACGCGGCAGAAGTTGATGTAGTTTGGATGGGAAATTTTACCCCACCGATTACCATTTATTTCGGTCTCTGCAGAACTCACTTAATGGACAAAATTTCGCTTCGCTGGAAGCTTGTAAAATTCACTTGGATCAATTTCTCGCTAAGAAAAATTAAATGTTCTACAAGAGGGGCATATATAATTGGCCGAAAGGTGCCAGAAAGTTGTAGAAAATAATGGCGCATACATAACTGATTAACGTTTTGTTTAACAATAAATCTTCAGTCTATTACTGCAACTAAAAAAACAGAATAAACTGATTGGTCAACCCAATATTATTCGAAGATAAAAACCAAAGAAAAACGTACAATAGATACAAGAGAAACTTTCCAATAACAACGAACGTACATACCGTGTAATGTAGTGACTTATTTTATCATCAAATGAAGTTTAGTCCGAATCTACCCCAGAACATCATCCAAGACCTCCAGTGAAGAGTAAAATCTAATCTGTTGCGACCTGGTTGCATTGGGGACATGGATTTGGCTAAAAAAAACTAAGAAAGTGTAGATGTTCTGGTGTTCTTGTCTATTGATAATCCGGCTGTGTTAAAAGAAGAGACGAGCACCTCATAGCTTATAAGACTAGAGATAGTGCGTGCCAAGTAGACTTTATACTACACGAGCAAAACAACCCTAATTCGTGCAAGGACTATGAAGTTATACCAGGTGAATTCATTACTAGCCAACACACAATCCTGGTGCTGATCGATAGGAGCAATGGAAAAACACTTTTAAAATATAAATGGCATAAGATAAAGAATAGCTCGAAACCCTTAGAAGACCTACCAGCATACGTACGTAGAGGAAACTGCGACGAATCCAGCATAGAACAAACGTGCTCAAACTAAACTTTAACACAGATGGCAAACGAATTAAGGGTGTATCGAAGGGACAGCTGCAGTTGCAAAAAGAAACATGGTGGCGAAACGAATAAGCCTCAGAAAATATGAAGAAATAAAAGGGAACTGTTTAAAAGGTGGCAAACCTCCGCAGGAGGGAAACTAAACGTGCAGCGGCAAATACGAAACAATGATGTGCATATACCACCTTGATCGAAAAGTTCCTTGAATAAAAACCGTGTGGCGCTCCCATCGTTCCAATTTGAGTTCTGTTCTTTGTTAAGTTGTTGTTGATATTCCCTCTAAATCTTAGCGTCATAGCTTGACATTTGCAAAAGTTACGTAGCCAAGAGTACATCTATCTCTGTGTGTGTTGGCGATTTTTTACAATTTTAGAAATGGATTTAAATTTGCAACAACGAACTTGTATTAAATTTTGCGTAAAAAACGGATTTAATGGCACGCGAACGTTGGAAATGTTGGAAAAGTGTTTCGGCAACGATTCTCGAAAGAAAACGGTCGTTTACCAGTGGCACGAGCGGTTCAAAAGTGGTCGTGAGTCAATCGAAGATGATGAACGCAGTGGCAGACCATCGACATCGAAAACCGACGAAAACATTGATAAAGTAAATGAAATGTTGGTCAATAACCGCAAATCAACCATCAGAGAGATAGCGGAGGACTTGAACATTGCCTATGGATCCGTCCAAGACATTTTGGTTTATGATTTGGGTTTCCGTCCTGTAGCAGCAAAGTTGGTGCCAAAAGACCTCAATTTCATGCAAAAAAGAGACCGTGTTGACGTCGCAAAAGACATGATTTGCGAGGGTGAATCCGATCCCACATTCATCAAAAGGATCATTACTGGAGACGAGACCTGGGTTTATGAGTAAGACACGCAATCCAGACATCAGGCAAGTGAATGGCGTTCACCAAATGAGCCGAGACCAAAAAAACCACGTCGTTTTCAGTCAAAAAAGTAGGCAATGCTCACGGTTTTCATGGATTACAACGGTGTAGTGCATCATGAATTTTTCCCAGAAGGCTAGACAGTAAACAAAGAGTATTATTTGGGCGTTATGAGACGTTTGCGTGAAGCAATTCGCCGAAAGAGACCAGAATTGTGGGCAGAAAACTCGTGGATTTTGCACCATGATAACGCACCGTCGCACGGTGCCATCATTATTCGTAATTTTTTGACGAGAATGCAACAAATACCATCCAACAGCCACCGAATTCACCTGATTTGGCTCCCTATGACTTCTTTCTGTTCAATCGAGTTAAAAAACCATTACGGGGAACGCGTTTCAGCAGCCGAGAGGAAGTAATGGAAAAATCGCAGGAAGCACTGATGGACATACCGAAAACCGAATATAAAAAATGTTTCGAAGATTGGATCAAGCGCTGGCATAAGTGTGTTGCAGTCGATGGGGATTACTTTGAAGGGGACAATATAGATTTAGATGAATAAACTTGTATTTTTAATTTTCTGAATAAATTCCGGGAACTTTTTGATCAAGGTGGTAAATCTGACCAAACCGAAGACAAGTCCTTCGTCTTTCTTCTTCTTCCTTTTATCAGCGAGGTTATGATCCGAAAATAAGGGATCATAACCCTCCCACTTCACCGCACTTCTACTGATTCGCCTGTGGGGTTCGCATAACAAGTCCTTCGTCTTTGGTTAAGGTATGTAGCCGATGTGGCCTAATCACCACTCTGTGGGTCAATCAACAACCACTACAACTGACAAATGGATTGAAGTACCTAGGATCGACCATATCAGCTAACTGTACAATAGATGAATAAGTCAACCATATGATCAAATCAGGTTGGATAAACTCACACTCACAGGATTCTTAGCTGAGGAGGAAGCTTTATAAAACAGCAGTTAGACTAGTACTATTACTGTACAGCCCAAAAACGTTCCGTGCAAAAACTATGCTAAGATTGTATGGCCATGCAATCAAACAGAAGAAGACAAGACTGCGTTGTGAAGAAAGCCACGGATATACCGAAATCACATACGAAAAGTAGGGATACCTATAATAACATGGTTAAGGACAGTTTAACATAATCCAAAAGAGAATAACCTTGACACAAGCATAACCTAGGGCGGACGAACCCGATGAATTAGGATAAGAGACGACTCCTAGTGCCAAAATGGCAATGCGAAAGATGAAGAAAAGTTACTTCCTGTTCTACAATTTGGTAGTTTCCAAAAATCCATTTCCTACTTTTAATGATTGATGTCAATGACATCAGGTGGTCGAAAAAAAAAAGAATACTGTGAATCATAATCAAGGGCAAAATAACAAAGAAAAATGTCTCCAGTTATCTGCATGCCATCCCCGGCGTTTTTCTAAAACCTTATATCACCTGAGTTTCAAACCATTATACCAATCTTTCTCTTTTTGTTTAGCCTTTTCATCTTAAGTTGTGGAATAATGTAATTGAAATCAAGAGATTGCTCCATAAGCAATACTAAACAAAACAATGCAGCTCCATTGATTCAATTTTAAAGATCGAGCGCCCTTATTAAATCATCCTTTATTTCAGATTGACGTATTAGAAGACTGCATTGAATTTCTTTAAAACGTTCCCTATAGCATATGCTCATTTCAATTGATTTCGATCATTTCCAAAGTGAATTCCTACTACACTAACCGGTTGAATATTTTTTAATTTAAGGTACGACGAAATCAACATTTTTTTAAAAACTTCGCTCCTGAAAGCTTGTTTAAAAAAAAAATATTACCATCGGGCCAAACGTAGAAAGCAAGCTACATAAGTGTGTAACGTTAAAGACCCATTGAAAACGTAATTGAAAAGTTTTGTAAAAACAATTTGTTTTCATTGAGATACATTCAGGATTATATTACATCAAAGTGAATGTAACTTCCTAAAGTTTCTTTTGTACACCTACTGCAGGTTACATGATCTTGAAAGAAACTAAAGTTCATTAAGTATGTAGAAACTTTTACAATGAGTTGAATAAAACTGTTAATCGAAAAAAAAAATTCGGAAATTTAAAAATTCTCAAAAAAGTGCACTGTCATGTTACAGAACCCTGAAAGGTAATGAAGACTTATATAACCCTAAACAACTGAACACCAACCCTTGCAACTGAACACCAACAAATCAAAAGTTATGATTTTCCGGAATGGATGGGGGCGCTACGCAACCAATGAAAAATGGACCTGGCAAAATGAGGAACTGGAAAAGGTTAAAGAATATAAATACCTCGGAGTACTGATCACCCCACAGTTATCTTTTAGAAAACACCTTCAAGAGAAGTTAAGAGAATCAAAAATGGCAATCAATTGTAAATGGAGAGTGATTTTGGGAAAAATGAAAATCGCGCCGAGTGTAAAATATAAAGTCTTTGAGGCAGTCATAAGGTCAATCATGTGCTATGCGGGACAAGTGTGGGGGATCTGGCAGTTTGAGGAGATTGAAAAACTTTTGAGATACTTCCTAAAGAAAATATTCAAACTGCCAGAAAGTACGCCAAACTACATGTTGTACCTGGAAACGGGGCTGCCACCGCTGCATGTGTTTACGCTTAGACTTCACTTCCTATACATCTTGAAAATTCTATCACAACCAAGTCATCGTCTTCCCCATAAAATTGCTATGCACCTGAAAAATAGGAACCTTCATTTCTTTGCCGAATGGACAAGGCTGGGCTGTGACCATAATGTACCCCTACATGAAGCACACGTAGACGAAATAAACCTAGGAAAGGCACTGGAGGAACTTTTAATTAAGATCGAAGGATCCACACGGCAGTCTTTTCAAAGGCAAAGTGAACAAAGTCAAGTAATGAATATTTATAATGTTTTAAAGCATGACCTTGGGGAGCTGAACTATTTTCATGATTGTAACAGTTTAGATCTGATCTCAACAGTATTCAAAGCCAGGGGCGAACTATTGCGATTAAACTACATGCCCCATATAACAGATGGAAGTGATGAATGTACACTGTGCAACCATAGAACAAGAGAAGACGGCCTTCGTTTCATTGGAACCTGCCCTATTCTGAGCGCAATCAGAAGATCCTTTTATGGAAAAAACACTCTCTCTTCCGATGAAGTCGTTCGCATCTTAAATGGAGAAAACTGGACCATACTGTTTAAATATATTAAATCTGCTCTAAAATACCGGCTACAAATTATAAACCTAAGCTTTCTAAAAAAAAGAAAAAAAAATGCTTATATATATATGACTTAATTCTGTAATTTAAAAACTCTCTTTTCTCGGATGACGGCAAAAGTCAATGCTTACTATGTAAAACTGTAACAACTGAATTTTTTTTCCTGCATTAATAAAGTTACACACTACTACTACTACTACTATAACCCTAAACATTTCAGTTGGACCAGTGTCAGATCTGTTCCGACGACTGTCCGTTTATCAAACATTTTCGTCCCTGACATCTAACCTAAAAATAAAACACATTGTTGACTTTTTTTTCCTTCTGCGGTCGAAAATATCCGTCCGCGAAACGTTAAAAAAACCCACCCACCTCTAGAAAAAAAACAGAAAAAAAAACTCACCAAATTGCGTTTCGTCCAACAGCGTCTTCTTGATTTCATGTCCATCATCCATGTCAATATTTTCAATTTCAGTCCTTCGCGGTGGTTTCTCCACTGGGTTCACTTCTGTCAGCAGGCTCTTTTGCATTTCCATTATGACGGAGCCCTCCAGCACTGAACCGTTGTGTGACTTTTCCATCTTTGACGCAATTAGACCGTTTTCACTCATAGTTGCATCCTTTTGATAGGTTTTTATCCTTCGACAGTACCAACAAATCACCAACACTATCACGATCAAAAGGAGCAGTAGCGTGGTCGCCACTAAACATATAATCAGCAAAGCATTCGATGACGAGTCGAAACCATTATCCGTGCCACCCATTCCGTCGAGGATGGCTCCACCATTATAACGTTCCATACCGACTACCAGCTGCATATTGCTTTCATCCTTTCCGCCACGATTTTCCGCCGCACAAGTGTAGGATCCCCTATCCACAGGCCGTACACCAAAGATAATCAACTCCGACGTCAATATATTCGAGTTCTCGATGCGATTCTGCTCGACAGAGTTCCGAACCTGAAATCGGTGGTCGTTCACGTTAATCGGTCGCTTATTGTAGATCCAAAGGATGTCAGGCCGCGGGGATCCTTCCACTCGGCAGGAGAGTGTTATATTCTCACTATTCGCCTCGATGTAGTGTCCTGGCCGGGGATATACGATACGCGGCCGACACGCAAAGTGATCCGAGGGAATCTCTAACCAGAGTTTACCATGCAAGTGCTTTGGTTCATGACAGTCCGTGGGTGGGGTGTAGAGTCGATGAAGGATTGCAAAATCCCGGAACTCTTGCAGGTCACATGTGCAATTCCACGGATTCTGGGCGAGTGAGAGATGCAACAGATTAGGGGTGTTGGCAAAGGTTTCCTTGCGGAGCACCGTCAATTGATTGGAGTCCAAATAGACGGTCACCAGCTTGGGCAGGTGGCCAAACGAGTGTATTTCGACACGTTTCAGGCGGTTGTGCTTGAACTCCACACGCATCAGGAAGGGCATGTCGATGAAGAGGTTATTCTCAAGCACCTCGATTTCATTGCTGTTCATTACCAGACTGCGAAGTTTTTTGACCTCGGAAAAGATGCTCGGGTGCAGGACGCGTATGTGGTTGTGGGACATATCTAACTCGATTAGAATCTTCAGACCTTTGAGGGCGTCTCGATTTAGCTCCTGTAGGGTGCAGTTTCGCATGAAAATTTTATGCAAATTTGGAAGATTCGCATCGAGGAAGTGTTCCCGCTTCAGCTCGGCTATGAAGTTGTTCGAGAGGTCTATGACTTGCAGCTCATTGCTCAGGTTTTTGGGGATAATGTCCAGTGATTTGTTCTTGCAGTCTACTGATTTCTTGCCATCGTTCCAATAGCAGTGGCAGCCGTTGCAACTCTGCATCCAATCGGAGTTCCCACTAGCACCGACGAAGAGCAGCAGCACCAGGAGTTGCACGATTAGCAGTTGCACTGGTTTCCGACAGCGGTGCGGTGGGGTGCTTGCTGGGGTGGAATTCATTTTGTTTAGGGAAGGTGCAGTGACAGGGCGAAAAAAAAAAATAAAGCTTTGTCTGTTGTGGTGCGGGAAGGAGGATCTTCTGCTTTTCTACTTGTTCTTCTTCTTCAGGTTCTTCTGTGGGTTATCTTCTTGTTATCCTTGAGGGTCACTTTGATTAATTATCATGTCCCTTGCGTACTGCATTTGGGTTTGTGGTTGGTTGTTGTGGTTGTTGTAGTACTCGGGGTGGATTTACAACTTGTAATTAGCATAAAAATGTAACTGTAACGAGAAGGAAATAAAAAAAAAAAAGTTTTGATTAATGACTATGTTGTCGGTTGGTGAGTTACACTGTTGCACAGAGAGTACAATGGTTTTGACTAGTGATGCGGTCAAACAATTTTAATATAAGTGGCTATAACTTCAAAGAGGATGACAGGGCAGGGGGTGGGGGATGGAGGGTGAAATATGATTGAAAAGTCGAGAGCAGCAGCGAACAATGCTACACGATTTAAATTTTTCTTTCGGTTGGTGGTTGGAGTTGTAGGGTTGGTTGAAGAATGGACATGAAATATGACCGATGACCAGGGACTAGGAGGATATGTAAATTACTTAGCGGTTGTTGTGGTTGACTGCAACAAATCTAGAGAAATTGCAGAGACCCGAGATGGAATGACCTCGATAAATAGAAATGTTGGCTGCTGGGAAGTATAAAAACTGATTAACTGACCATACGTCAATCAGGGTGTATTTCATGTATAAAAATGGGACAGGCAGTGGTGGTGAAGTTACTCTTTCAAGGATGACAGGCTGCGGGTAGGGTGGTAAGAATAATAGTCATTGAGTTGGGGAAAAGATAATGGAACATGAATTTCGATATAGATGTAGGTCACTCAAGATGAAGAATATCAACGATTTAAAGAATTTCAAGTAAATCCAGAAACGTGGTTGACACAAATTGGACGGATTCTGCAGGATAATTCTATCAACTTTAATGGTTTGTGCGATGTTTGGTAGTGCTTTGGGGATGATTAGAGTTGATAGAGACCGATTTTTATGTGGTGACAAAAAAATCGATTCACTAATGAAATCATAGCCAGCGGCAAACGGCTTTGGTGACGTTTTAAGTCAGAAGGATATCGAATCTTGCAGTACTTATAGACTAAGTATTCCCTCTGGGTAAGGATTTGATATTTTACAGGCATACTTATTTTAACGAATGCAAAGATGGCAATTGGGGATTATAGATTTGAAACTCAGCAACACTTTAGGCGAACCAAATAGTCTTGACTAATTGGAAGTGGGATGAAACTGAAAAAATATTTTACAATTTTCGAGGGAACATGGCTAGATTAATTAAAAAAATAAATTTTTAAATTGCTAAGAGTGATGCAAACAATTTTACAGAGTAGCTGCAGGGCAGTTTAAACAGTATCTATTGAAATTTGGTGAAATCCCATTGCAGCAGGTGGAGAAGTTTAAGCGCATCCGGATCTTATCCTTGGTGGAGAGAGAGAGAGAGAGAGCAATGCTGAGTTAACCTGTAGGATTAAAGAATGGTTGCTTTATTTAACGTCAATCCTCTCTTCAGTTAGCATGACCCTTCTCTTTGTTAGTTGTGTCCAAGTACGTACTCCCTGTTGGTTCAATTCCTCTTAGACTGGCGCATGCCATCTGCAATCTCTTTTAAATAGTCATTCTGTGGTGGATTCGAAGACATCTTTATCTGGGAGCACCGACTTTGATCTACTCTACGCGACTTACCGATGTAAAACCCTGAAAACGTATTTGCCTCAATAAGTACAGTTCTTTTCCGCCTCATATAGTAAGACCCTCTTTGTCGATCGTGGGTGTCATCAACCCCCAAACGCCATTGAGTGCGGTTTCTTGAAAGACTTGAGCTCTCCTTAACTCTTCCCGAAGACGCATATCCCAACAGGACCAACTTGATTAAGTTGGTTTTAGAGCTGCTGATTCAACCCGTATTTTGAGCTATCAGTAGTCTCCCAATCAATATTAATCTAGCTCCCTTAAGTGTAATCTTCTTCTTTCTACTTCAGCGAGGCTATGATCCGAAAACAAGGGATCATAACCCTCGCACTTCTCCACATTTCTACTGATCCGGCTGTGGGGTTCGCCTATTTGACCTCAGAAAATATCGGCAGTCCTTTCGATTTTGGATCACTTGGTTACAGAGGCAAAACAAATGCTGGTGTCGTTACATTTGTGAGATCCTGGTGTTCTAGGCCTGCCTTTCTTCCGCGATGTCTTTGGAACGTTCATTGATATTACCTTTTTAACAGGATCAAAATAATCTCTTCTTTGAACGTGGCAATATCAACTAAGCCGGTCGCGCTCCATTTTTCGTAAAATTGTTTTTTTGACGTGAAGGCTTCCACGGATCTTGGAACTTCTTATTCGATCAAGCTTTGTCACTCCTGCTGTCATGCGAAGCATCTTCATCTCAGCTGCCGTTAATTTACTCTCATACTTTTTGTACATCGTCCAACATTGTGAACCACATGTGAGAGCTGGACGCACAACTGCGGTGTAGAGCCTTTCTTTCAACTTAGGGGGCATTTTTCTGTCACAGAAGATAGCGGAATTTTCTCGCCACTTCATCCAACCTATGCTTACGCGATGATTGATGCCGTCATCACAGGTTGCTTTGCTGTTGATCAAAGCTTCCAGATATTTGAACTTTTCGCACTTGGGGAGCACTGTTCCATTCAGGGTGGGTGGATCAGAGAACGGGCAGCACAAGTACTCTATCTTTTTAAAAATACGATAGAAATTTCCCTCCAAAAGGTCCACCCACACATCAAGTGCTCGTTGCAGGGATGTAGGACCCTCACTTATGATGGCAGTATAGTCCTGCCAGTATATATCAAATATTCTTGAGCAATACACAACTGTAGGTATGTGTAAACAATGTTGCAGCAGATTATTTGCAAAACCTACAATAACTCAACTATAATACCTCTAATTAAAACTTTCAGCATAGTTCATCTCTTCAGTGCCCTTCAAAGCCAACTCCCCCTTGACTACGAGTAGCCACATTTTCAAATTCTTTAATTAAAACTCCAAATCCAATGCAACGATGAATTAAATGTTTATTTATACTCTTTAACTTTGCGTAAATGAACAAATTTGCGTGGAAACTTTCTCTGAATCTGCACAGAAAGTAATAAAATAATATTCACGATGCATTGCAAAACTTTTCAGAAACACACCGACGTAGATTCACACATTCATAAGTTAACGATCTTTTTGCTATGGGAAATATTCCATATTTAATACTTCCAGTCAAAGCCTCGGTTATTGTTGGTTATCAAAAAGTCATCAAAAACTCATACAAGTTTGTGTGCCATACTAAACTTTTAACTCAAATGTCGAACGCTGTAGCATGACGCAGAACTTATAGAAGCAAAAACCGTAATGAGTTGGTAGTCAGTTCTCAGATATTTTGATTAAAATAAAATACTTGGTGGTTGCTTATAAGTTTATCTTTAAATGTTTGAAACTTTTTGATGCCATAGCTTCGGATCTGATGTGAATGGGAAGCTGCAATTGATGATTTCTAAAATTGAAAGCATAGTTGTTGGTCTTTGAGTCGGTTTGGTTTTGGAATTTTGGTAAGAGTTTAACGGGTATTTTTAAGATAACGAAGGAAAAGTAAATTGAAATTAAAATGAATATGATACCACAAGAAGTATCTTAAGGGATTCAGTTCGTAGATCAGGAACTTTTTAAAGTCTAAATATAAAAAACTTGTATCTACGCATCTCCGTTTGTGTAATAGATACACAAACGATACAATTTTAGATCAATTATTCATTCCTAGTAATAGCTCCTTTATGACTAAACCCTTTGCAAATCTATAGCCCACTCAGGACCTCATTAAGATAAAAGCTTAAATGTATGGTCTGACATTGATTTTCTTGAAATTACCCTCTTGAACTTGAAATATTTACTTAAATATCCGTAACCAATTTGTCTTGCGTCAAAGAATCTCTCCGTCCAAGTTCAAGTTAAAATTGCTTCCCTTCGATAAGTGATTCGAAAGTTCGTATCCGAATACCGTTATACTGCTATTCGTTTGGCATTCGAATAATTGATGAGGTTAATAAAAAGTTTCTCAAGTTTTCGAGTTTCTAGTTTTGCCCTTTTCTCACGTTTGCAAGACGTGGGAGACTAAGTAATCAATCACGCTGGCGCTGTACATTTACAAACAAAAATAAAAGTTGCGCGTCACCCCTTGGCTACCACATAAGTTGTGGTTGTTTAACGATGGGGGGTGGTTAACTTTTTGTTTTTTGCTCTTTTTTTGCACTGTTGTATAAGATTTTATTTTTTATTATTTTGTCAACTTAACTAACCACTTTGAAATGAGTTTATGAAGGTTATGGGGTATAATTCACTAGGTTTTGTTGTTGCGCTAAAAAGAGAAAAAAAAAGAGAAAAACTTTTTAAAACCCTCATTAGTTGGTTTTTGCCTTAAAGGCCACCAATATTTATTGGGGTATAATTTTTCATGGACTAACGCACGATTTTAGCGATAAGGACTTGTTCACAATGAGGCAATAGTTTTGTGGGACAGTAAAGCGATTAGTGGAGTACTATGTAACAATCGATATGATGTGGGGGATAATTAAGCGTATGAAGGTAGCTGATAAAGGTACATAAAACCACTCAGTTTTATTTATGCACATGTTTGATTTACAAGTATTTTACTATGGGCATTCTAAAAATATATTCCCGTGTTATTGTAGTAATTTGAATTGGCTGGTGGTTTGTTTTGGTTTTTGTTTTCTGGGGGAAGAAAATTAGCCAGTTAATGAAGATCTACCCCCTTCGGGTAGGGGTTAGAATATACCCGAGGTAGGCATGCCTGTCGTAAGAGGCGACTAAAATCCACCCTTCGTATACCGGGCTTAAAGTGTATACAAAAAAATGCAATGAGTAAAACGAAAAGATTTAATACCCCAGGTGGCAGTCCAGGTTCACTGGAAAATCCACCCTCTTCGGAGGTAGGCTCTACGGATTCTGGGGAGAGCCAATTATTGCAATTGATAAATCCCTTTATAAAAAGTTCAAGGGTACCTCGGTCTCCACCATCAAGACCGAATGTCTCCGGGAAAAAAAGTCCGCCGGAAGTGCAAGCGCACAAGAAGCAGGACTTAGAGAAATGTAAAAGCTTTGAGAAGGAAAATAACGAACTTCGCAATAGGCTTGATGAAATGGATCGGCTCTACCAAGAGCTCAAAAAAGAGGTAGACATGCTGAGAGAGGAAAACAAGCTTCTAAAGAACTCGCTTTTACAAAAAGAACGCGAAGATTCCCCTCCCCGCGCAGCTAATCCACAATATCACACGGACGAAGAAGAGCTTGCACGCGAAACGAATTGCGTCTTAAAGAAAAGACCTAGCAAAAAACGCAGAGCCGGCTCTTCGCCCGAAATCGAGCCGCGAAAAGAAGACAAGCAAAATGAGCCGAAGCCAAAACAAACTCAAGCTAAAGCACGTCCTCCGCCTGCAATAAACGTCGTTGGCATAACGGACTACAGTAAGCTACATTGCCTTCTTAAAGGTACGACGACATCGAAATTCAAGGTAACGTCACTCAGGAACAATGCGTGGAAAATTAACGTTGATGACTCCGATGGCTACCGAGCAATATCACAAAAATTAAACACGGAAAAAATCCAGTGGTATACTTATGAAAATAAGTCAGAAAGACCACTGCGTGTTATAGCAAGGGGTCTCCACCCCTCGTGCACAAAAGACGACGTAATGAACGACCTCAAAGCTAAAGGTTTGAAAATTCTTAATGCCGTCAATATTCTCAAAAAGGTGAAGCAACAAACGGAACAAGGCCAGGAAATCATGGTCAAGCATGGACTTCCGCTCTTTATGCTTACCTTTGACAGGAGCGAAAATGTAGACGATATTTATAACGTTAAAACTATTCTGAATATCGTAGTCAAGATTGAGCCTATGCGTACGAGTACGAGATCGATACCTCAGTGTAAACGCTGTCAAGGCTTTAATCACACACAGTCGTATTGTCAAAAGGAGCCGAGATGCGTAAAATGTGCTGGTAACCATCTCTCAGAAAAGTGTGACCTAAATAAGCAGGCCCCGGCTACCTGCATTAACTGCAAAGGAAAGCACCCAGCGAACTATCGAGGTTGCGAAGTGGCAAAAGAGCTTCAAAAAAGGCGAGACACATTTAAAAATATTCAACGCCAGAACGCAGAACCGGTTAAAAATAGTCGTGAAATCGCTAAGCCAAGGGTAACGACCGTCAATAAACACGTCAAACTTAAGACGAGAGTCGAGCAAAGTAAAGTTCCTTCGGCAAAATCAAAGGAAAAGCCACAATCTCCAGAGACGCTAACATATGCTCAAGCTGCGTCGCTAGAAACCAAGCAAAGCGGTGTTACGGTAGACCCAGTCTCCCAAGTCTTCTCTATAATTCTTGCGAAACTTGAGGAGCAAACGAAGGTAAACAAAGTCATATTTGATAAATTGAGCAAGCTCGAGTTAAAACCTCGCCAGAAAAAAACTCCCATATGAATATGAATCAGTTACTAAAAATTTTAACATGGAACGCAAACGGCCTTCTACAAAAAAACGCCGAATTAGAAGTATTCTTACGGAATGACAACATTGACATTTGCTTGATCTCTGAAACTCATTTGACAAAGGAATCCGGAGTAAAAATAAGAGGGTATCGTGCTTATCACGCATACCACCCTTCCGGAAGAGCTAGAGGCGGATCCTCCTTATTCATTAAAGACTGCATTGAGCACTCCATAAATACGACGATTGAAATCGATACAATGCAAACAAGCTCAGTTCGAGTTAAGAATAGGCACTCATATTTCAACATCGCGTCCATTTATTGTCCTCCGCGATGCACGTTTCGAAGTAACGACTTTGTACGTCTCCTTGACTCACTTGGACCGAATTTCATTATAGGTGGCGATTTCAACGCAAAACACACCTTTTGGGGTTCCAGATCCAATTCACGGAAAGGCAGACTTCTGTACGAAGCCGGTATGCAATTCGGGGTTGATTTCTTTTCGACGGGGAAACCGACGTATTGGCCCTCTGATACAGCAAAAACACCGGACCTAATAGACTTCTTCGTAGCGAAAGGAGTATCTTCAAATTTTGCGAAAGTAGAGGAAAGCTTTGATCTCTCCTCAGATCACTCGTCGGTAATCTTGACAATAAGTGACCGACTAATGACAGTAGAAGCTGTGCCTAGATTAACTAACAAAAAAACTAACTGGCGCGACTTTAGAACTGATTGCGAAGAAAATATTGTCTTAAATGTATCGCTCAAAACACCCTTCGAAATAGAAGATGAGCTCGGCAAATTTATTGAATCAATACAAAATGCCGCGTGGAAAAATACACCTTTAAGGAGGAAAGAAGTCCCATGCAATGAAGCTTATTATCCGCCGGAAATAAAAGAACTTATTCGAGAAAAGAGGAGAGCACGCAAAATATGGCAACAAACTCGCGCTCCCCAGCATAAAACCCACTCGAATTTCTTATGCAATAAGCTTAAAAAAGCGATCCAAGACCTAAAAAACCGAGAGACTTCAGCTTATCTTGAAGGTTTAACCGCCGAAAAAACTACTAATTACTCGCTCTGGAAAGCTGTCAAAAGAATTAAAAAACCGCAAATACATTCGCCACCGATAAGAAAAAACAACGACGAATGGGCAAAAGGTGACAAAGAAAAAGCGGATCTATTTGCCGAGCACTTAGAAGAAACTTTTAAGCCATTTGATGGAGAAACATTGGTAGACGATTTTACCGGTACGACTACGACATCTGACAACCTTAGAATAAAAAGTGTGTCACTTATAGAACTTTGCCAGGCAATAAAAAACCTGAAGAACAATAAAGCTCCTGGCTATGATTTAATAACCGGACAAATCCTCAAGGAATTACCAAAAAAGGCACTATTAAAATTGCTTTATTTAATAAATGCTTCCATTAGATTATTATACGTTCCAAATCAATGGAAAGTCGCAGAAGTCATAATGGTTCCGAAACCGGGGAAATCTCCAAATGACAAAAAATCGTACAGACCGATATCGCTACTACCAATAATATCGAAGGTATTTGAAAAACTCCTTCTGAAACGGATTCTTCCGGTCATTGAAGAGAGACGCCTAATACCTGACCACCAATTCGGGTTCAGAATCAAGCATTCCACAATTGACCAGGTTTATAGAATAACCGACGAAATTGAAAAAGCCCTTGAGGAGAAAAAGATTTGTTCTAGCGCTTTTCTTGACGTATCTCAAGCCTTCGACAGGGTTTGGCACGATGGATTGAATTATAAGCTAAGACGAATCCTTCCGGAGCAACTTCATAAGATCTTAGAATCGTACCTTAAAAACAGACTTTTTCGTGTTAAGCACGGAACTGAATATTCTGATTTTAAAGAAATCGCCGCCGGAGTTCCGCAAGGAAGTGTCCTTGGGCCTATCTTATTCTTGCTGTACACTCGGGACATACCTCAAACTGAAGGCACTATTGTAGCTACGTTCGCGGACGATACGGCTATTTTGGCAACGGAAAGTTCAATCGAGTCAGCAACCATAAAACTCCAACGAGCCTTGGATAAAATCTGTGAGTGGACAAAAACTTGGCGCATTGTTCTTAACGAGACCAAATCGACGCATGTTAACTTCACTTACAAGAAAATAATCAACCTTCCCGTTTTCATTAACTCGGTACAAATACCGCATGCAAACGAAGCTAAATATCTGGGAATGACACTAGACGCGAAACTTAAATGGAAACCTCACGTTAAAAAGAAACGTGACGAAGTCGAAAATCGACTTAGAGAAATGTATTGGCTAATTGGAAGATATTCCAAACTAAGCGTATATAACAAACTGCTTCTGTATAAGCAAGTGCTTAAACCCGTGTGGACGTACGGTATACAACTCTGGGGTTGTACCAAACCAAGCAATAGGAATCTCATACAATCATTGCAAAATAAAATTATAAGAATAATCGTGAACGCTCCCTGGTATATCAGAAACAATGATATCCACAGAGACTTAGGGATAGCTACCGTGGAGGACGAAATAAAAAACTTCGCTCGCAAGCTTCGTATTCGTCTTCATGGCCATTGCAACTGTGCCATACTCCAAACTTTGGATGTGACAAATCTTACGCGCCGACTTCAAAGAACGAAACCGTTCGAATTAGCGCTATAAGACAAAAAGCCGCATGTCATGACGGTTTCAGCAGGTGCTTTTATTGGAAATCTACCTGCCTCACGCGAATATAAATCTGAAGCTTAAACTACTTGATAAGGTCAAACTTAGTCGTAGTAAACAAAACGAAGGGAAGGGTGTTTTTAGTCAGTAGAAATCTGACACTACTATGAGTACACGGTCTCATAGTGTCTCATGAAGATTTTCACCTACCCACGAAAAAAAAAAAAAAAAAAAAAAAAAAAAAAAAAAAAAAAAAAAAAAAAAAAAAAAATGAAGATCTATATCTATATAACAAAGCATATAAATAGAAACTATTTAAATGCACGAAGAAGGGATGTTTTTGAGATATCTCTTCATAGAGTTTTCGTTTGTAAGTTTGACAAGAGGTTTTGGGCCCTGAATTTTGAAAACCCAATTACATTCATTTATGAAAGAGGATTTCCTTTCATACATACTTATAGTTTAAATCAATGATTCGCCAGATTTGGTGTGTCCCACGTTGGGCGCCATTCATTTTTGTACATAATAAAATAGTAATTTTAGCTTCTATAGTAAACTACACAAAATAAAGGGAATAGTTTGTTAAAAGCTTTCGTTTATAATTTGCTGTCGATACGTTAGAGCAATTTTGCAATACCGGTAAAGTGTGCTTACATCCGCTTCATTAAGGAGGGAAACCACTTGCATCTCCGTCAAGACGTCATATCCAAATACATGCCTTCTTGTTTCTCGTAGGATTGGGCAACTTCCCATAAAATGGAATACATCTTCTCTCTCCACTAAGTTACACATGTTGCATAAAATAGGCAAGTTCTCCCTGTGGGGTATGTAGTTCAGGTTCAGGAGTTCACCACGCAGTCTCAGTATCATAGTTATTTCTTCTATCTTGTAATTATCATGGAAATAATTGTAACTCTGTAAGTTGTGGTTGAGCTTACTGTAGATTGCCCTATGTACTGATCCAGTTGCCTCTTCAGCATATCTCACGCTATCCTGCTGGTCTAACTTTATAATGAGCTCGTACAATTTGGTGTCCCAGTTTCGCATGTTGTCCTCTCTCAGTTCGATCCCACATCCATCAGCCAGATCCAGTCATTCCCTGTACCAACAAGTTTTTGTTTGCACAGCATTCAAAACTACTTTTCTTGGAAGACGGTGGGCTGGCATATTTAGAGCTTTTAGTATATAATCTACCTGTAGCTTGAATGTATTAATAAATAAAGGCGATAAGCCTGTTTCGAGCATAAGCATGTAGTTAGGTGTATTCGGTGGAAGGCGGAATATTCTTTTCACATAAAATCTTAATAGCTTCTCCACCGTTTCGTACTGCTTTCCGCCCCAAACTTGCGCCGCATAGAACAGAATCGACTCGGACACCGCTTCAAAACCCCTGAATTTGCTGCTATGATTAATATATTTGCTGTTGATACAATTTTTCCAAGCTTCATTGATGGCCGTTTTAGATTTTATTAATTTTTCCTTGAGATGCCGTTCCATGCTCATATTTTTAGATATGTAAATCCCGAGATACTTGTACTCCTTAACAATTTCGATTGCTCCCTCATCAAAGTGCCACTTTTCGTTGGAACAATTTCGGCCACCACCTTCCTTCAGAGTCATAATTTTGGACTTGTTAAGGTTGACCACTAGCTTCCATAATTTGGTGTACTCATGCAAACGATTGATCATCAGTTGTAAGGAATCCGGGTCTTGTACTTAATGTTGGCTTCGATATAAGAGTCACGGATCACACTTTTATTACAGATTCTAAGTAATTTAAGCCAGGCGAATGAAATCTGTCTGATTCTTTCGCACTCATCAATTCAATCAATTAAATATAAATAAATATAAGAGTATAAGAAGCAAGGAACAAGATGAAACAGAGAGGGAGAGAGAAAGAGATGAGAACTAGCGCTGACTAGAGAAATATTTCAATATAACATTTTTAAAACTAGTAAAACTTCTGATTTGTTTTATATTTGCTGGCAAGGAATTCCAAAGACGAATGCTATTAATATAGAAAAGGCGCGATGAGTTTAGATACTTAAACGAAGGAGCTACTATATTAAGGGTTCTCGTAGATTGACAGAAATTTAATTTATTATACAGATAATATGGTGACTCTGTATGAATTATCTTATGGAGAAAAATACAATTTCTTGCGCAAATATACTGCGAGAGAGTGCAACCAAAGATATTTGTTTGAAATGCTGATATGTGGTCATATCTCCGTAAGCCACAAACATACCGAGTCACATCGTTGAACGCCACACGTAGTTTATGTTCAGAGGCAGAGTCCAATCTTGGATACACAACTTCCGAGTAAGATATTATGGGTAAAAGCAATGGTTTGGCTAAGCGAAGCCTAGTTTCAGTTGGAGTAAAGCTTCTGGACATATATAGTTTCCTCAGTGCTCCATAAATGCGCCCAACAATCAAACCAACGTGTTCATTACCGGACAGATTTGAGCTCACTTTGAAACCCAAGGTGATCACGGACTTCATGAATGGTACGTTGAAGCCATTAATACAAATTGAGGGAAAGTCGTTTGTATTATATTCTCTTTTCGAAAGCAGTATTGCTTGCGTCCTACCTGGATTCAGAGAAAGACCATTCATCTCCGACTAGTCATGGATTTCCGTGAGATCCTCGTTAATCCTAGCAACAAGGTCTTCAATGAGTCCAACAGGCCTCGATAAATAAATCTGCACGTCGGCTGCATAAAGATGAAGAGAAACATTTTTACAAACCCTGGGTAAGTCGTTTATAAAAATACAGAAGAGGATGGGGTCCAATATTGAGCCCTGGGGTACTCCTGAAAGACTAGGCATTGCATTTAATGCACACTGTCGCAGCTGCAATACTGCTGACGAGATAGAAACAATCTTACACTTCCTCTGCAAGTGTCCGGCTTTAGGCAAGGCCAGACAGCGCACCTTAGGTAAACTCTTTTTCGACAACCTTATAGAGCTAGCGGAGATTTGCATTGGGGATATTATCAGCTTCCTCAATGTAACGGGGTGGATTTCAATAATCCTTACCCCTTTTTCTTCTTCTTTTCCCTAGTAGTTAACGTCCTTGTTACATCCGTTAGGTCACTTGAGTTGTGGTATTAAAACGGCGCTTCTGCGCTAATTAAGTGTCGGCATTGTTTGCTGACACAACCACTTCTACCTACCTACCTACTCCTGAAAGAAGGTCTGGTGTTTGTGTCGAGCAATTAAAACGAAACGCTTGAATTCAAAAGTTCAAAAGTTTATTAAAATTACTTAGTATACAAAAGAATAGTTTAACGGGTTAGGAGGCGACAGCTCGAATTCTCGGTTTTCACTCTACTGCTTAATGACAAAGAACATCTCCATCCTCACTCGAAGCTTTGCAGTTATAGACCGGGACTTCAAATTTGACTCGAAGAAGCTGTTGTTGCCGTAGCCGGATACATTTGAGAAATAGTACTAAAAGGTATTGGTGAGGTTTTACTTATGATATGTACATACTGAATAAATTAATAACTAGGCCAAATGTAAGGTCGCTACAAAGGTTTCTGGGCTCCGAAATTGTCTCGCCGATCACTACTCCCTGACTTCTGTTTGATAAATAATTTTTTATAAGACGTGCAGCCCTGCTACTGAACGAACCCAAAATAATCAGCCAGTTTTTGACATAAAATATCATGATTTACCCTGTCAAAAGCCTTGGAGAAATTAAGGAGGCACAGAATCGTTAATCTGTCTTTATCAGGTTGAGATCTTATATTGTCGAGTACCTTTATCATCGCAGTGGAACAGCTATGATTAGCTCTGAAGCCAGATTGATTTTCAGATAGAAGATCATTTTCATCAATATAAAGACAAATTTGCTTTGCAAGTATTTTCTCCAAGACTTTACACAGGCATGGTAGTATACTTATTGGGCGGTAGTAGCTCGGTAGTGAGGGGGACGATTTCTTAGGGCCAGGAGTAATTCTGCCTTCTTTCCACAACAGCGGGAGGATTAAGGACGTAATGCAAAAGTTAATAAGATAAGTGGACTCAACAGGAAATGATGAATAAATTTCATAAATCTAAGGGGTATGCCATCAACACCAATTGCATTTGATTTAAGTGATTGAATAACTTCAACCACATCACTCTCTGTCACCACCTTAAACTCGAATGGCTCTTCAGACTCTCTACGCAAGGCGTTAATTGGCACATCATTATCATTAAATAATAAGATAAAAAATAAAAAAAATATAAATGAATTAAGAAATAATAATAACAAAATTGCGGTTTGAGAAAAACCTGGAGTTTAGCAATTCTGCGGCGAATGTTGATCATCTTTTAACAGTTGCACTTGGACGACGTGCGTTAACGCCCGACTCCCCAGTCACGACATCTGACAACTTTAAAGTAAAAAAAAGTTGCATTGATTGAACTGAGGGAATTGATTACAAATTTAAAGAAAAAAAAACAACCCGGTTACGACCTGATAACAGCGCAGGTAGTCAAGGATTTGCCGAATAAAGCTCTTATCAAACTGCTCTATTTGATCAACGCTTCGTTCAGATTGCCCCATGTTCCGAGACAATGGAAAGTCGCCGAGATTATAATGGTCCCGAAACCAGGCACACCGCTAAATGAGAAGAAATCATATCGGTCTATTTCCCTATTGCCGGTTATCTCAAAAATATTTAAAAAACTACTTTCCAAACGTCTACAGCCCGTAATCGATGAAAGACGTCTCATTCCTGACCATCAGTTTGGATTTAGAATCAAGCATCTACTATTGACCAAGTTCACAAAATAACTGACGTGATTGAGAAAGCTCTGGAAGAAAAAAAGATTTGTTGTGGTGTATTTCTTGACGACTCACAAGCTTTCGATAAGGTTTGGCACGAAGGCTTGAAGTATAAATTGCAACTACTACTGCCACGGCAAATCTTTCTAATCTTACAATCGTACCTCACAGAGAGACTCTTTCGTGTTAATTACGGAAAAAATTACTCTGACTTCAAGCAGATTGCGGCCGGAGTTCCACAAGAAAGTGTCCTTGGCCCGCTTCTATATGTACTCTACACGCGTGATATTCCGCAGGAAAGAAACTGCGTCGTCGCCACGTTTACGGGCGATACGGCGATATTGACCAGGGGCGAAACTATTGCAGCAGCAACTGGAAAGCTTCAACATGCTATTAATAAAGTCCACGCTTGGACGAATTCTTGGCGTATTGTGCTGAACGAAAGCAAATTTACTCACGTCAACTTTACGTACAAATAAGTGGATAGATTGCCTGTATATCTAAACTCGGCTCAAATACCGTACGCGAACGAAGCAAAATATCTAGGAATGACTCTATATGTTAAGCTCAAATGGAAATCGCACGTAAAAAAAAAAATCTACGAGCTTCAAAACAAATACCGACAAATGTACTGGCTACTCGGAAAACATTCGAAGTTGAGCCTACATAACAAACTGCTTATCTATAAGCAAGTGCTAAAGCCAGTGTGGACGTATGGTATACAAATATGGGGTTGTACCAAGAAAAGCAATAGAAACACCATACAAACTTTTGAAAATAAAGTTCTTAGAACGATCGTTAAAGCACCGTGGTATGTACGTAACGAAGATATTCATCGGGATCTGGGAAATCACAGCGTCGTCGTCGAGGTAACAAAATTTGCGCGTAAACACAAAGATCGTGTTCACGGCCATTGTAACTGTACTGTCATTCAACTACTTGACGCGAACAATTCAATTCGTCGTCTTCAAAGGACAAAACCTTTTGGCCTCGCGTCATAGCATATGCTGGTCGTGGAAAAGGCAGGACCTTTCATTAGAATTTAACCTGTCTAAAGTGCCACATTTATTTTTAATCACATACGATCATTTTTTTTCTAGAATCACGATTCTCGTAAGCGAAAATAAAACTACTGGATAAGCGTTGGCTTAGTTGTAGTAATAATTTTGAGGAGAGGTGATTTTTAAGTGTGTAAAAATCTCACACTATCTTTGGAAGAAAAAAAAAAAAAAAACTTTCATTCGAACGATGTCATTCAGCTGATCCTCACTGTCAATACTCACGGCAATAGACTCTTATCAGGGTTTAACATAAACGATGCCTTTCAAGGTAAACACGGAGTCGAATTGTTTTCGTCGTTTAAGTTGCAGTGCTTTTCTTAGTGCGCTTTCATTATTGCGAATTTGTCGTGAGTGTTGCACTGTTGCACTGCATCGGTGGCAATATTTTTCATGTGAAGTTCCTCAACTTGTGTTCTTAGTTGTGATAGTTCGTCGATCCTATTATGCTCAAATTGTCTGAGCATAGCAATCAGACGGCTCATGATAAGGTTTCCTTGCTTTTCGATTTGTGTTGATAGGGAAGTTAGTTGACCTGTTTTGTTATCTGACGTCACAGATGCAGGAGAAGGCGAATGAACTCGTGTCGACGGCGACTGTTCGTTAGCGGATGATGATGATGGTGAAACTGTGTTTTGGACCAACTGTTTCATGAGGTATGTTTGTAGGCGTGTGACCTTGTCGTGTGTTTTAAGATTCGACATTGTGTAGGTTGAGTGGTTATTAAAAGCTCTTGATACAAGGCCGTGGGATCACAAGAAAATCAAAAATCAATGCAGTCCTACTATTTGGGCAATAAGGGTACACCGCTAATCACCTATAGGAATAGTATTGGTGAAAGACTTCAGCCTAGTCTTACCCCACATTGGATCTCAAATTCTTCAGACAACTTTCCTCTGTGCAGAACGTGACATTTGGACCCTTTGTATGTAGTTTTGATAATAGTAATTAATTTATCGGGAACACCTCTCTTGCGTAAGGCACGCCAAATAAGCTCCCTGTTGTCAATATTGAACGCCTTCTGCAAATCGATGAACAGCAAGTGAATCGGCGACCGATATTCAAGGCACTGTTCGATGATAATCCGTAGGGTGTTGATGTGGTCGACAAAGGAGGAGGAGCGGAAACCTGCTTGTTCGGCATCGAGTGTGTCTTCAAGATGTTGTTTGATTTGCTCCAGGATGTAGATTGATGTCTTCCCTGCGATCGGCCGACAATTCTTTCAGCACCAGATGTAAAAACATTTTTCACAGCACTCCAATGGTCTTGGGTGGTTGCGGGCCATGAGCTGCTAATTGCTTCTACACACTGTTGGCGCACTGAGGGATCATTTGTGTTGCCGTGTAATTTTTGAACTGTAGCACTGAGTAGCTATTATAAGATGGTGATCCTGTACTATCCCCACATATGCACCTTGCCTGTTTCAGTCGTCCAGTAGTAGTGTCCGACCGAAGGTCGATTTCTAGCCGAAGCCGAAGCCGAATATTCAGCTAAACAACAACCTTCGGCCGAAGCTGAAGCTTTAATAACTTAAAGAATTTCTGTTTAAGATTGACTAAAAGTGAATAAAATAATGATTTTTTCGAAGTTTTTCTGGAATGTATGCATGCAATAAGCAAACTAACGGGATAAATTAACTTTTCAAAAATAATAACAAATTAAACTAGTATCAATTTTAATATTTTATTGAAATAGTAAATAGTTCAAAACATAACAAGAAATAACTCATAAATAACAAAAAAACAAGTAATTCATTAGCAGTAATAAAAAACATTTATCCAATCAATCATTTTCGGCGCCTACCACGACGCACGGCAACCAATCAACCATAAACTAAACCTTCGGCTTCGGCCTATTTTGGCCGAAGCCTAAGGTTTAGCCCATTGTAGTTTTTTTAGCCGAAAGTGACCGAAGCCGAAGCCGAAGCTTCGGTCGGACACTATCCAGTAGACTACTCTTAAAGCGGCTAGTGATGGCACAATGGTCAATTTGATTGAAGATTGTTTGCCTGTCGTTGGAAATCTAACTGACTACCACATTAGAAGTGAATAAATAGGGACACATTTTTTCATCTGGATTAATAAAGATTTCAACGAATCGAGCATAAACTTCAATTTTAATGGTCTTGTTCGAGTTTATTGAACAGTCATGCAATCTTTCCAAACCCGTTGAAAACGTTCCTACTACAACCGCATTTACGTCTTAAAATTAATTAACGACCACCAATCAATCCTTCCCCCACAAATCATAACAATTGAAAGCCATTATCACCTAACCGTACAGCAGCACCGTTCACATCTCATAAAACTCGCACAATGTCACCCTTTCCACCGAGTACTAATTGATTCACTGTTCATCAGTAAACCATTTCGCTCCGCCACAATAACTTAATAGCCACATCGCCTCGGAACACATGGCAATCATCCATTATTCTGGAATTACACTAAATTGAATGCTAATCGACGAAAACAATAGAAGCCATTTAAAATGGTCTCTGGACCGTTCTCCTTTCGCCACTTTTCCACCCCCACCCACCACTGCCGTGTCGATTTGATGAAACTTGATTATCCCGAATAATTTATTTCCCAAAAAGATACGTAGCAGCAACGAGTTATTCCGAGTCCATTTTGTTCTCCTTTTATACCTTAATGTCGTCGTCGTCATCCCAGTTATATAAAGGATGTGTTCGTATGTTTTGCACATCCTTTCTCGACCATCGTCGTCGTCGTGTTCTCAAAATGGTCCAATGCTCTAGCTCTATCTCATACTCGTCCTCTAGCCAGAAAAGTAATCACCCTCTCTATATTAGAGGCTATTACCGTTGTCATTAACTTAATGTTCACGTGGAGGTGTTTGGAAAAATTGGAAATGAAAATCCCTTTCCAAATCCTTGTGTGTAGTCCCACAGACAGCACAGATAGTAGAGGGCACCTTCAATCATTAATGGCGGTGTAATCCGTAACCACAGTCAAATTATACCGGGCCGAGAGGGGGTGTCGTTGATAGTGAATACTTTGTGGCGCGAACGGGGATACTTTGTGGATGGCGGTGGTAATAAAATTTCCTGTTTTAACGGTAAATCGATTGATATCATCACCACAGGGAGTGAGGGCGGTTATTTGTTAAATGCTTTTCAAGAGGGTCGCACGAATGATGCACAAGACTGCAGATGTACGAGGAATATGTTTTTTAAATTTTTACATCGGCTGGTAGGGCGCTACAACTCATCCTTATCTGAAGATATAAGCGCATGGGAGTGGTGCCGGAGTGTGCACACACACCAGAACATATACAAAAGTAATTGGAACACGACTTGTGCCTGGCATGAGAGGAGGGGATGGATTTCCTAATATCTCAGAGCACATTACAGATTTTTAAATGAGAAAATATTGCTATTGCGAGCAGAGATTTATTATTTATCTGTTTTTGCTGGATTTTTTAATTTGATATTTTTTGCTGAGGGATGAGATTGTTTCGGATGTTATTATGAGGCAGTAAATTTTGGGGGTGGAGAGTGTATTCTTCTTTAATTTATAATTTAAGAGAAAATTAGAAAACAGAAATACGTACAATTTCTAGCGAAAAAGGGGATTATAACGAAACGAGTTTTCGGGGTCTTTTGATGGTTTCAAAGGTTGAATGCCTCTAGCGTTTCTATTAAGTTGCTTCTTGTGGATCTTTAAGGATTGCTTTTATTTTTTTTTTGCTTATTCGTCATCTGGGACATAGGCTTTTAACGTTTATTCAAACCTATTAATAGAGAGAAAAGGACGTATTTCAACGAAAATTTAGGATTTGAGTTGGCACAGCTGAGTAGTCAAAAATGCAAAACAAAAACACAAACGTCAGATAAAACGACATAAAAAAAAACCTTAAATAATTCATCCAAAGGCGGTCTATTTGATAGAAATAGTTCAACAAGAAAATCCATTACCAGAGGGACTCCCCAGGGAGGCGTCATATCGCCTCTCCTCTGGGTTCTAGTCATCTATAGTATACTTAATGAACTAAGTAACACAGGTATTAGCGTCACTGCTTATGCGGATGACGAAGTGATCTTAGTCCAGGGCAAATTTCTTGACACATTAAGTGAAATGATGGAATCAGCTCTTAATACTCTCCGGAAATGGGCTAGAGATTGTGGACTTCACGTCAACCCAGATAAAACAGAGTTGGTACTCTTCTGCAGAAAATACAAGAAACCACCCTTCAAACTGCCAAATCTAGCAGGGGTTGAGCTTTCCCTTTCTGATCGCGCTAGATATCTAGTTATTATGCTAGACAGAAAACTAAACATACTCGTACAGGAAAGAGTGCTCTCTTCATGTGTAAGAGGACTACGGGGAAAAAATGGTAGTCAGACCCATTCTTATGGCTCTTGTGTGATAGAAGCCAACAAATACAAATAACATACGCGTTATGTTGGTAATGGTACACGGAACAGCCTGCATTCCCATCACGGGTGCTCTACGCACAGCGCCTACGTCTGCATTCGAAATCTTTCTATATCTTTGATCACTAGACCTACAAATAAAATTACAAGCGGGCAATAATGCGCTTCGGCTCATTAAAGTAGGTCTCTTAAAACCAGTAATGTGGGACATAGCTCCATTCTTAGGGAACCATTTCCCGATATCCCTGACGAATCAGACGATATTCTTAGTGCCTTAGACTTCGTCACACCATATGAAGGAATTTACCCTGTTAGGGAGGATTGGCAAAGGAAAAGAGTCTCTGCAACGAGATTGCAATATATACAGATAGTTCTAAGACCAGAGAGAGAACGGGGTCAGGTGGCTCTGAGAGTTCCGGACAAATGAAGACATATCACATGTATTGTCAGGACTGCGCTAAAGAACCTTGGAAGAAACTTTTCTAATAACTAAGAGGAGGTAGGGTCTTGAACCATAACAATGAGATATTGTATTTAAGTTCCGTAGGGAAATTAAGTGTATGAAAGAATTGGTTTAGGTTTTATGCCGTGAAGGTTCCCTAGGGTTATCGATGGGCCCACTACGGTACCTAGTGTGTTATGACAACCTCATAGCCCTACTCAATCTAACCTAATCTAATGGCTCGCTAATCCGAATTATTTATTGCAACTTTGAATTATCGAATAATTCGGATTTGGGAGTACATAGCCTTAATTGGTGAAACAATTAGTATGGGACCTACACATTACGGAATTATCACCAGTCGTGGCCACTGGTTTATGCTAATAAACCACCAACAATTGACGTTTTCGAAGCCGACATTGTTCGTGTCATTCGTGACGCACGGCCACCATTGTTCGAAATTGAACCAAAATTTGACGGACAAAATTGGTGCTTCTTCAAGAACAGCTGCGGTGGCCATATGCCCAAAATTATTTTCAGATATTTATGCCATGAATTGATCTTTCGAATAAAGATTTTTGATTCTATTTTTTTGTGTTAGACCAGACTTTGAATATCTCTTCTAGGTTTGAAGCTCTGCTCCTCTAAATTTACTTGAAAGCATCCTGAGACGATTAGTTCGGTTAATAGAAGGCGAGTAGCAGACTTATGCTTATACTACAACACAAAATACTACAGGGTGTCCGCCGGGAAGGTATACTACTTTGTTTGTTTATAATTTTTGATTAAATGAAAGAGAATGGATCTTATATTGATAAATGTTTTATTTAATGTCGGCAATTATGTATGGAATACAATATCAGGTAAATGTCCGCCTCTGCTAGTCTCACAAATGCGAGCCCTTTTGAGCACATTTTTCATTACATTCTCACACATTTCACGCGGTATTTCATTAATTTCATCACGAATATTTTGTTTGAGTTGCTCAAGCGTTTCTGGTTTGTTTGCATAAACCTTGCTTTTCAGATATCCCCACAAAAAGAAGTCAGGAGCAGTCAAATCAGGCGACCGTGGAGGCCAATCAACATCACCATTTTTTGAAATAACTTGTTGTGGAAAGAGGTCTCGCAGTAATTCCATTGTAATCCTGGCTGTATGCGATGTGGCACCGTCTTGTTGATACCACATGTTAATCAAGCCCAAAGCATGCAGTTGTGGCGTTAAAAAGTTCCTTGTGCAAAATTGTGGCCAAAGTTGTTCTTTGAAGACCAAGCTCCTGAGCACGGCGTCGAATTGAGGTTGATGGATTGTTTTGAACACTTCCTTGAACAGCAGTAATGTTTTCAGCCGATCTTGCAGTACGTTGTGGCCCATGCTTGGGCCTATCACCTACAGACCCTCTTTCTTCGAAATCATTCACTACACGATAAATAGTGCGATTTGTTGGCACGTTGTTTCTCCCAAAAATTTCACGTAACTTTCTCATCGTCACAGTAATCGATGATTGATTTTGATAAAATGTTTTAACGATTAAAACACGTTGGTTTATCGAATATTTTTCCATAATAAATTTGCCACGTGTCTACTTCACGACTGCCAAATATGAACTGTCAAGACTAATGTTTACCAAAATGGCGGCAAAACAAAGTAGTATACGTTCCCGGCGGACGTTCCTGAAAACACAATATTTAGACATCCTGTCAGACAGGGTGACAGAACACACTATTTCCATGCTCACCAGGCAACCGCGCATACACATATTTCTACCGCTGTTTTAGCGCTATAAGTTCGCCTTTCCTGAGAGAAAATTAAAAAAAAAGGGGCTTAACAAAACACCAGCACCTTTAAATCTATAGGTATAAGGTGATATATTCAACAGTTTGCGAGATATGAAATGTTGTGTGTTTGTATCATACGCCCTAACTACGAGTATGTAATACATGCTTTCATGGTCACAAATACCTATGATACTTCGATCATCTGGCTTCCTTTCCATTTCTTCCGTACCCATGTTCAAAAAACAGAGTACATGGTGTCCCTAAAATCCAAGATGGTTTAAAAAATTTGTAATTTCTTTTTATTTAATTATTTTCCCAAGATTATTGTGGGCATTCGGAAGATATAAGAAATTTATGATTTATTCATTCAACGTCTGCTGACATTTATCTTAATTTAAAGTGTATAACGCTGATCACCCTATATGGCGGCACTGGAGTTTCATAAAGTCTACATAACCTCAGAGTATAAAGCGAACATTTAACAACAAATTAGAGCAGTACATTCGGAAACTCTTCTACTGGCCCTTCAAAAAGCCCGTTTTTGATAAACGGAAACTCTATAAGGTCCACGTCATTGTTGTTTGCAGTGTATGCTGCTGTTGAATGGGCGTAGTTCTGTTTTTTGATGACTCACATTCGCTTCCAGTATAAATTACCTTGAAGATAAGAATGAAAAGGCAACCCAGACTTCATCATCCAGTAATCTTACCAATATTGCGTACATCTGAGGACTTGTGAGTTCTGACGTAGCTACGCGGAAGCAGAGGCTATATGCTCGTGTTATTCTGATGGTCTTGCCTCTACAAGGAATTTAATTTGCTAGTCTAGGGACTGCCTGCTACAGAAGAGCCATTTGTTGTGTCTGCGACTACTTCTTGGAGTCTTGGAATGAACCGGTTATTTTTCAAAAGAATTTTGGCAGTAGGATGCTCAAGTGAACCCCTCATCCTTTTTAACCCTGCGCCACCGACTTCAACTTATAAGTAGGAATCGCCAGATGGGTTCACGATTAAGATATCTTGTGGCCAGAACCAAGAAAAAGGGTGAAATAACGATTCGCGTTAGTTTTGAAACCTTCCAAGTTATACGTTTCTGGAAATATTGAGGACAAGACTTAACGGTGCGCCAGAAGATAGGTTCAAGGCTGTGACTATGAATGTGTTGACGCTGCTACACGTGTATTGCGATTGAATAGACGGACGGGCGGGATCTAACTACACGTTCGTCCGAACACTTGCGGTGAAAGTACCTATGAACAAATTTCCGTGGTGTCCGAGTGAAGGACTTCGGCTGCTAATAGTCCGATCGCTGATCAATCTAAAAGTTTAACACTGAACACGAATAACTAAAAAAGAGTATGTGACGGGAATCCTCAATCCGAGACATCTAGCACCTTCTGCAGTATTTGCCGATTAAACTTAACTCGGTTATTGGCATTCCAAGTTGTTGATTGTATCAATATGTTGAAACTCGACGATTTGATGTCGTTAAAGAAAGAAATTGATTTTTTTGCGAGTGTTGTTAGGGTTATTGTTTTGTTGGAGCATTTTACATAAGAAGAAGAAGGAGCATTTTACTCATCTTTCTGGAGTTCGTATGGTGTTTAAAACTCTGTCAGGAGATGCATTTCCAGAGTATGTAGATACTTTTGCTTCTTCTTCTTCTTCTTCTTCTTCCTTTTAACAGCGAGGTTATGATCCGAAAATAAGGGATCATAACCCTCCCACTTCACCGTATTTCTACTGATCCGCCTGTGGGGTTCGCCTATGTAGGTACATATGTATGTAAATCAATTCAAGGGTAGAATCAACACGCATCTCGTAACGATGTTCTAAATAATTGTAGTTTCGCTTTATGACGATAGTTATGATGTTGGATGACTTGATTAGTAGACATGGTCTTCTCATTCTTTGTCCTATTTTAACCCAAGGTGTGGGACTTCCTTTCCCATTATGCTCCCCAAGGTATATTCCGCTTGGCCAAAAATTTCACACAATTCCTTTCCTTAAAAACACAAAGCGCTCCCTAACATACTGCTATCAACCCCTATTGCAAATATTTACAATCCCAGCACAACATGTTCACTTTAATTTGCTAAAATTCCTATCTACGTGTACCGCTCTAACTCATTCAAAATATTTGCACAAATTTTGCATTTCCCAAGGTAATATCTGTCGTACAGCCATTGGGTAAATTTCCCACCCAGTTATCTGTTTGCGCAAGTTGCTGATAAAAAAGATTATAAATATTCATTATGCCATCGCACACTGACACCCCTGCTGCACAAATAATCAGCTTAAACACAATATAACCTCAATATTGCGAAATACATTTTTTTTTTTTTAATTTCAATTACAAGGCATAACGCAGCTGGAACACGGTACATGCTAGCATTGGTATTCAGCGACAACCAGGTGATTTCCAGATTTTGCGGCTGAGATACATATCGTTCGGAATAATTTGTATTAAATAAACTGTTCACCCTAATTTCATATTCTCAGACCGACTGAAAGACTGAGGGGTTGAAATGTCAGCAGCTCGCAGCTAGAAAGTACAAATATTGATTTTCTACGGATTTGAGGTAATTTTGGGTACGGGACGTGCTTTAAAATTGGGGGACAATTGCTGTATGGGGTGATTATTGTGTGATAATTAGGTATGTGACTGCGGTGGAGCCAAACATTAAGAGGTACGAAAATACTTCTAAAATTAAAAGCAAGTGACGTTCGCCATGTGGCATACATATGTTAGAGTTTGTCAGGGTAACTCACGAAGTTCTGTGAAAAAAGAAAGTCTTGGAAGAACTGGATGAAACGCCAATTTTGTGAGACCTAACAGCTTAGGTTAGGTTAGCTTAAGTAAAAGGCTGAGCAAGCTACGGCGTGCCCTTGCACTTAGATCAAAATTTGTAAATCGATCCCACCCCCAGGCACACACAACTATTTAACATCATGTTCTTATTAAAGAGGTTGGACTGGGTGAGTTTCATTCTTAGATTCACTGTGAGATAGAATGGACTCTATTGTGATTTCAGCCCTCCAGTTTATTCGTTCCTCATTGGTGGAACCATTTGAAGCCAGAGGCAAATCTGTTACTCCTGCAGACGTCAACATAAAACGAGTCATTTAGGGGGTTCGAGAAGTAGTCAGACCTTCCCCGTGCAGGGACGGGTTAAGAATATCACTGCAGCGCCCTCCAACAAATAGCGCTTGTCGTAAAAGTCGACTAAGGGGACAAATCAGATCTAGTGTGTATGCGAGTTTGTGTGTTGACACGACTGGAGATCACCGGTATGACACCGGTGAAAGACCAAACAGTAATAATAAAACAGGAGCTTGCACGTGTCAAACAACAAACACCATCGCAAAAATATTGCAAAACTGTATCATTATGGTAATACTTGCTAAAAGAAAAGGCACTACCCCGCCAGGCACTACCACTGCTGCGCATGGTACTGATCCTGGACCGAGCAGAAATGTTCAGGTCAAAGCTATACGGATTCCGGGGGGTAGGTTAGGTTAGGTTAGGTTGGCTGTCCACACGAGAGTGCAGACACACTTAGACCAGTGAAGGTCCTTTGTGATACCATGGATCAAACCATTAGGCCACTCAGGGACTAACAAAACCAACCGGAGCTTTTGACAAAGCGATGGATGCTCATGACGTCCAGGGACGCCAGATCGCAGAGGTCGTCAAGGAAGGGGGACCCTAGATGGAGCATTCTTTTATGCGACAGGGCCGGACATGTGCATAGGAGGTGAAGGATAGTTTCCTCCTCCTCCTCGTCCCTACAGCTCCTGCAGAAGTCGTTGGAGAAGAGACCAAGTCTTCTGGCGTGTTGGCCTATAAGACAGTGTCCAGTGAGAACACCGACAACGCAGCTGATTTTTGTACGCTTTAGCTTGATCAGATCGGCACTACGGTTTTGATCCAGCTTAGGCCAGATCTGTCTCGAAATGTGACACGTTGAACCGTTTCCCCATCTGAGGTTGGTCTTGCTAATAGCGTTCAGATTTAGTAGATACTTACATGTAGCGAGGGGGTAGCAAAGTAATGAACCAGTATGGACGAAATTTAAGAGTCGAGAGTTGGAATAGGCGAACCCTACAGGCGGATTAGTAGAAATGCTGTGAAGTGAGAGAGTTATGATCCCTTGTTTTCGGATCAATCTCGCCGAAATAGTAAAAAGAAAAAGAGAAGTAGTCAAACAACAGGCTTATTATTTAGGGCAGGATAGACTGCATAAGGCGATGCGAATGAGCTTGTGCTGGAGAGTTTCGATTCTTATGAGGCGACCATACTTGAGAAACTTGGGATGGGGCCCTGCGAAGGTAATTTTGAGGGATTTTGTAAGTTATGAATCCGAGAACTCTTTTGATCAGCATTTCCCAAAGCCGAGTGAGCTCTGATCATCGCAGATGACAGACCCTGGTAATTGATGGTAGACGCTTGCGGGAGTAGGTAATAGGGTGACATTTTTTGACCTTATGCTCTAGGAAGTTTTCGTAACACCAGATGGAGAAACTATAGAGGCCATCCTACTACGAGAGTGGGTAGGAGATGATATAACGCCTTAAGATTTGCTTGTCATCATCAGAGTTCGTTCGTACTTTGAGAATCGTTTGTTCCAAGGATAAAGATCAATGGTCCAAGATGGCTACCTTGGGGGATCCTGATCTAAAATGGATTAAGTATCTAATAGGTCCGATTTGATTCACGAAATCAGCTGCAGCTAGAAACCAAGGTCCTTTAGCCCGGAAAGAATAAATCTGGCTGAAATATGTAGCGATTATTTCGACTACATTGCCATCTTCCAAAGTGTTCAGTGTACTAGATACTAACTCGGTTATTTTAGTGGTTTCTGACCTGTCTTTAAGGAGTTCATGTTGCTTTGTGGAAAACATTGGCTTGCAGTCAAAGAACATTCGGTCATACACAATGCTATTAAAGAGCTTAGTAATGCGTCGATATTATATAACAACCACTTGCTTAGCTGGCGTTACAGTTCGGGGTGAACCTGGGCCTCAACCAACAAGCCGCTGCATTTACCTCGGTCGTTAGCTAAGTGCTTCCAGTTGCGCACTCCAAGTTGGTCGAGGTCACCTTGAACTTGTGCGCGAGGAGGCCCTCTACTGCGTCGTCCCTCTGGGCTAGCTTCGAAGACCCTGCGGGCCGGAGCGTTGGTGTCCATCCATTCTACATGTCCTAGCCATCTTAAACGTCCAATACGGAATTTTTTTTGACTAGGTCGATGCTACTGTACAGCTCGTATAGTTCGTCGTTGAAGCTTCTCCTCCAAAAACTATCAACGCAAACGGAACCGAATATCTTACGAAGAATTTTTCTCTTGAAGCGACCAAGGATATCTTCATCTGCTTTCAATAAAGTCCATGCTTCAGCGCCGTAAAGCAGGACTGGGATGATCAGGGTCTTATACAGAATCTCCGCAGTTGTTCGAGATAAGGCTTTACTGTTGAATTGCCTTATTAGCAAAAAAAAAAAAACAAAAAAAAAAAACAGCGATTGGCAAGAGTTATTCTTCGTTTGGGTTATATCCAAGGAGAGTGTAGAGTGGACTCTTGGGGTCGAAATTAAGGTTGGATAGCATCCGATCAGCTATTCGAGAAAGAGCACTTCAAAGAGCTCAGAGAAATATGTACGTACGCGAAAGTATTATAGTTACAGATGTTACAGTCAGATTTCGATTTCTGATATGATGGCCATAGTTTGTGTTTGAATCTGCTTTACGAAAATTAAAGCAATAAGATTGCTCTGAGACTGAGTTACTACTATCATTATACGAAAAGATAAGAAACAGAGGCATTGAAAGCGGTCCAATGTTGAAAGAAGGTGTTTGCTCTAAGAGGCGATGGATTGATCGGTGGCGAACGAGAAGAGGAGATCAAGTTGCCTACTCAGGTTGTTTCGGATACCATTAACTTTGAATAGACTAGACTTAGAGAGACAATCAGTTAGTAAGAATTTCTTGTCTGAGGTAGCACTGGGGTTATAATTGGATTTATATAGAACCTAGAGCTCTATTGAGGTTAATCAAGAATCTAGCCCATAGTTAACCATTATGACAGCACAATCTATTTACAGGTCGGCGTGAAAATTTAGGGCCATAGTATCGTATTGTAATAGCATAGACACTAAAAGGTGCTTAATTTTTTCAAGAATTGCTGCAGACAGGCGAGGAATTCTTAGGGTCCCAGTTGAATGTACCTAATCCAAACCCAGTACATTCTATGGAGCTGAACATTGAAATTCCCAGCGCCTTCGTTCGAAGCGTTGGGGGCTACCGATTTACATTCTCAAAACTAACAAACAAATTACTTCAACACTGGTTATATTATGTATGTGATCATTCGAAAACTTACATTTATCCTATAAGTCGTATTTTCAGCACTTTAGTCCTTTCTTCTGTAGAACGTGTTACTTCTCTCTGAAAAGATACACAGAAAAGTCGTTTTAAATTTTACTTCCGTCTTCTTTAAACGAATTATAAGGCAAAAATCTTCTTCAAAAGACGGGAGTCCTTCAAGAAGCAGAAAAAGTAAAATCACCCTTTCTTAACCAATATTCAAACAAACTTCACAAATGAACTATCAAACAGGAGCGCAGAATACTCGTATAAACAGAAAAAAAGAAGAAAAAAGTATCTTTACAAATCAAAACTTAACACCGTCTTTCTATTCTCCAGCATCATAACCCCCACCAGTTCCATTGAGGAAGTCTCGAAGATACAGTTCTTTCTTTAACTATCTTCCTTTCATTGGAATCGATCTTACAGATACGATTATCAGAGATTCTTGAATAATTTATCTGATTTGCATAGATGCTACTGCTGGTGTTGCTGCATCTGTCTATAGAAGAAGAACGCATCCAAGCAGAATGAATTCAAAAGAAGTATCACTTCGCCACGCAGTATTGGGTTCAATCGATTGCGGTGGGGGATAAGGCTTAAGATTGCCACCCCACCGACCGTCTTTGGATAGTCATCTCTCATCTTTCTCGTTGCTTGACCTCAGTTCGATTTTTTTTTTTTTTTGTACTGATGGTAATCGATACAATTTTATGCAGTCGTTGGGTTGCCGATATCTGATGGTGGTTTGGTGGTGGTCTTGGTGGTTGGATATCTTTTACCAAAAAACGTTCGATAACGAGGTGGAAATGCATTTTGCGAAGGAAACTCTGAGAGTGCATCAATTATGGAGATGCTACGAAAAGAGCAGCACTGTGGAAGAAGAGTTATGCAATTTGTTGCGCTGCGATGACGTTTTTTTAGAGATGGGGCTAGAAAGTTTTGAGGTTTCTATTTTGCTTTTTCCGTGTTTTTTTCGTTCGTTTCCATTATTTAATGAGGAAAATATAGTTTTACTATAAAACTGATACGTAATTGAGTGTCAAGGTGGATACTTATAATAGACAGTTAGACAGATTGGACCACTATCAAAGGGTTTTAAATTAGACATTGATGTTCATTGGGTTATGGTTTGAAGATGCTTAAAAACCTGAGGGAAAACAATTCGGATGGTCATAGTTCGTTCTAATTCGCAGTGGGAGTAGTTTGTGGCACACAACAGATATAAGTACACTGCTCTTGTTGAAACCACCATCTATACGCTTATATAGTGGAAGACGCATCATTTGGTTTGCGTCTAGGGTTATATAAGTTTAATGAACGTTTAGTTCCAAGATTTAGGGCTTAAGGTCTAGCACGCTGTTCGAGTAACGAAAAATTTCCATACAAAATTTCTCCCCGAAATATGTTAAATTGTCGTCTGGGATTTTACGGCAAAAATCTGAGCTAAAGCTCACTTTTTTTTCTGATTTGAATAATTTATGTCCAAGAGGTTAATTTTGTTAATACAATTTCACGATATATCAAATGTAGAAAAGAGATACGAAAACGTTACTTTTGGTGTAGTGGTTTGAAGCTCAGGTAAAATTAGGTCTCAGCATGCAGCAACATGCTGACTCCATGGGTGGCGTCTGAACTAGTCGGGCAGAATTCACTGTGGTTTTGCATTCAGTTTTAGTTTCTAATATTTGTTTCGAGCAAGTGTTGAGCTACTCTTAACTGGTGGAAAATTGCATAACTTTTAATTTCTGTTACTAGAAAACTAGAACGGATATGGTTGGACGACACATTACCATCACACCATGCCATCCATGCTCAGAATTTTATTGCGATTTTGCTTGGTTCTTTGTAGACCAAAAACTATGTTGGTTTGCTTGTGCTGCACACACATGGTATCTGTAAAGTCGGAAATATGCGAGGATAGAGATGCCATGGTTCGAATTTCGATGTTTCACGGCCTGAAACCGCACTGATAAGGTCCTATCAGGTTGCTAACGATCGGTTTTAGGCACTCACATAACACGGCCGACAGGATTTTATATGCGATGTTGAGAAGACTGATACCTCTTTAGTTGGCGCACTTCAGAGGGTCTTCTTCAGGATCGGACAAACGATGTTCCATTTATCGGGCATACTTTCGTCCAACCAGATTTTACGTACGAGCTGGTGCATGCTCCTTACTAACTCATCTCCTCTTGCTCTGAAAAGTTCGCCTGCAATGCCGTCGGCTTCAGCAGTTTTGTTGGATTCAAGTTTAGATATCGCTATCCTCACTTCATTCTGATCATATCATTGTCACTGTTGTATGGCTCATTCTGCCTGACAACGGACTGACTGCCGTTTAGCAGTCTACAGAAGTATTCCTTCCATACCCTCAGCACCGACTGCGATTCTACTACTATATTACAATTTTCGTTCCTGCAGCTCTCCTTAGGAGACTTCCAAAGTTAATCGATGAAAGAAAATATGAAATTGAAATTTTATATCCCATCAAGTGCAACTGATTTCCAATCAAACCACACATACGCATACTTATTATATAAGAGTACTTCGGTATCAAGCCCACAGACTTCGTATTTCATATACGTTTCCCCAGTGGAAATTCAAGAAAGTAGAGCTACGAGGGGTTGGAATACATTTACTACCCTCCAACGTATAACGACCAAGACGACGTTGAATGTCGTCCCAAGCCAACGAACCATCCAACCAACCGTTCACGCAGTAATCTTAGATACTTCACGATCCGGCTGGGCTATCCCCTATTCCCTTCAGGTGGGTGGAAGTTGATTCAATGTTCTCCTCCATTCGGTTCCCTTGAGATACACAAACTCAACACCAAGTGACAGTAGAATAAATTTCATGACATTATTATCTTCTACCCGGGATACTGTAAAGTAACAGACGACTCCGACGTGGGATAGAGCTCTAAACAACAAACACGTCCCGGCTTGGTGGTATTTCGTTGTACTGCGCGTCCCTCTCGAGATGATGATGCAACTTTATTTCACTTTACTTACGAGTATTTTGCAGACATTTTTACTTGGAAAAGGCAACATAAGTCACAACGGAAAACGACCGGGATCCATTTATCAGATTCCAGGTGTTAACCATTTCTGTGGCAAATTGTGTGTTGGTACAGGAGTGATTCTGCCACTACACTATGAACTTTGGGGATGCTGAGATTTTGCATTCATCCTTCCACATACATGCATGCTGGACAGTGCAGATAAAGAGATTGAGGTTATCATGGAGGTGGATGTTGATGACTGGCTTGTGGGTGTTTGCACAACATAACTGTCAACATATGGGCGAAATCACTGGGTGTCGTACAGACGGTGCACATGTGCCGACAATGTGTGGTAGGAAGAAGGCTGCTCTATTGCGGATTTTCGGAGATATGTCCTATATATTTGAGGGTAATCGGTGTGGATAACCGCGGGAAATTGTCAATAAACTTGTGCCATGTGTACTCAAGTAGTACACTACGTGTGATTTGGACTGTATATAAAGCAGATTTTATATCAACAAATTGAATGACAGACATGTTCACTTCAGAGCTAATTAAGAAATACATATTATCATATATCTGTTAGATGGGCATTCTAATAATGTTTGCATCTGGAGTCACATCAAGAGATCTGATGTTTCCAGACGCTTAAGAGTAGTCTACACTATGGCTCGCGCGTATGTGGAAGTCAGATTTACCAAACTTCACTAATCGGCATCTTACCAGAAGAAATCCTTATAAAAGTTCAGCAAGTACAGAAAATAACAACATCCAGTGCATATCTTCTGGTGCCTAAACTTGAGTGCTCTTTATTAAAAATTGTATTAGCACCTAGCACCTTGCATATTAAGGAAATGCCAATAAGCTGATTGAGAAGTTTTCAATTTGCAAGCTGAAATGATGTGAACATCTATCACATGGAAGTATATAATAAAATACATTTTACTGCATACTTCCTGGTGCAAGGTCTACTGAAACATGTCTATTGACGAAATGTTTAGTAAAGTTTTGAAGAACTACTTAAGCAATGTTAGTCACAGACAGATTTTTTGCTGTGAATCGGAGTCAGGTATACGGAAAATGTTGGGAAACCCTCAATATCGTTATAGTGGTACTTTCTTTTCATATCGTATGATCTGCAAATTGAAATTAGAATTGTATTCCACCTGTAAGTCTATCACCGAATGCTCTGAGTTTAGAATTCATTGCATACCTTTAGGTTCTGGGGTATGAATGGTTTTGAACGAAGCTACTAAGGCAGGTTATATTAAAATGTTAGTAAGCTTGCAGTTCATTCAAAACCTTCTTAAATTATTTCACCAAATCCTGAATGGTCTAGAGCACATGGCGAGCGAAAAAAGAGCCGAACGGGTTAGCATTGGGACTTGACACGCATTCAAGCATACTCAAAGTGCATGTCTCGCATAACATCACCAAATTTACCTTAAAAACCACTGATACTTCATAGCTTCAAACCCAACCATAGTCTCTCTTAACATTTATATCCGCCTATGTATATTTTCATCCAATGTAACCATCCATTTGTTCGCCAACCCCAATCTCCATCACTTGAAATTTCATTCGAATACTTTCCCTAAATACATCCCATTGTTCCCAACAACAGAATACTAAATATCCATCCGGGGATAAAACTTGTCCACAACTCTACTACTCCACTCGTACTCAGCAGCCAGCCAACTTATTTTCTTCTCTACTCAGTGGTTTACTCTTGTTGTAAAACTTCTGTCAAAAAAACCTTCGCAAGCATAACCGAGCGAAAGGCGCATATGCTATTTAAGACCAAACAATATGGAAACTACTTATAGTGTCTAAATCGCACTTTTACTTCGTCGAGTTGAAATGTAAGACCGAGATGGCAAGAATTAAGGTACGTTGCAGAGTGGCTTCATTTCCTGGATTTACCCAACTCCTTGTACTATTATCATTTTTTTCTTTCTACCTCTCCAGAGGACTACTGCATCCTGAGAGTCAAAATCTGTGCTGAGGAAGTGGTTCTGTGCGAGAGAACAATTGCTCAGGACGACGAGGAGGGGATAGTGGTTAGAGGTGAAAAAAGAAAAGAAAAAAATGTAGATGCAATTAGTTAGATGTATTGTATATGCTGATGATGACTGAGTGGAAAGGATAGTCACAGCAAAAATGTTTCGTGGAATTTTTTTATTTTTAAATGAAGGTGGAGTGGCTTTTTATTCCCACATGAGTGCAATGTTCCAACGAATAACTACTTAAGTGAACAATTTACTCATTTCCAAAAGTAAAGAAAAAATTGTTGGATTGGAAATGTAGCTTTACATATTTACCTTCAATGCGATATGAATGCAACCCCACAGTTCTTAATAAATGGCAATAGATACAACCCCCACCCGTACGTACGAGTACATACATCAGTACAGTAACTTGCAATCCCACTGTTGACCTCAATCATTATTTATGGGAAAATTGCTTGCAATTAACATTTAATTGCTAGGCAAGCGCAATATTTTTCACCACTTTTTCTATAGATGTATGTTAGGTATGTGTAAAGTATCTGCAGGCTTAAGGGGTGGCAATAGTGCACGTGCATACGAGTAGGTATTAGATAGGGCCTATTATACAATTATGTGAATCGAATGCAAAGCAGTGGGGGACCGTTTAGTAATTAACTTTGTGAGAGATATGGAGTTCAAGAATACATTTAGGTTGCATGCAAGGCCTCCGCAAGATAAAACGTGTCAGGGTTATAGTAAGCGAGGAGTTTTAATTGGTTTACGGATTCGGCACGTGGTAGATGCAATAAATATTTTAATCCGTTTGACGGGTGTGAGAATGTTTACAAACTTATAATGCAGAACGAATGAAAATTTATTATTTATTAATGAAAATTATTTCTTCATTGCATGCCCTTTGGTGAAAGAGTTTCATTTGAAATAATACCACACAGTCAAAAAAGTTGAAGTAGGTATTTATTTCAGATTCATTAGCCGTGATTTTTTTTAAACCTAGCCAGCCAGTAGTTGCTAGTAAAGTCAAATTTTACACATAAAATAAATACAAACACCGGCTGGCTACAACTCTTGATTTAATCCCCAGCCAAAAGTGGGAATTTTATGATGCCTAATTTCAGGCGGCGCAAAAACGAATGTTTTTTAGTTATTTGTTGTTGCTGCCACTGCGAAGTTGCTTGGTTCCTAGAGATATATTCGAATACAATCGGCTGGCTTAGGCTGGCTGGCAAATCGTTTAAATGAACGACTGGCTGGCTAGGTTTAAAAAAAAACACTATTATTGATGCGAAATTTTGTAGTACTGCAATTTGCTGGCTCCTGGAAGTATATCAATGAACGCACCAAATTCAAATTCTGTTGCATGCTATCAGGTGCATGCATGAATATTTACTTTAAATTAGAGCTACCACTTAGCAAAATTGCTAAAAGAGCTATTGATAAACAAATTTCTTAATTGCACAAGAACTGACTCTGCTCTGTGAGTTTTGTATTTGCCGTCAGTATATTTGAGCTCCTTAAATCAGCTTTTTATCATATATAACACGTGCAACCTTTGAGCTAAATTAGTTATTTTGCTAAGGTAATACACGCGATTTTTTCGTAGATACAGTCGGATTAATAGAGAAAATATTTAGAATCTTAAACACATTGATCTGCGTATGCGATAAGAGATGGAGAGTTGCACATTTTAAGATCGCTGAGGCTTTTGATATTTCACAGAATAGATATGTGACTTTCAGCATCGCGAACAATAGTAGAGTATAAATCTGGACGCGAAATATTTCGTAGTAAAGAAAAAATTGATCCTGATAGAAAGCAAAATCTCGTATTGTTGTTGTATTGCATAGAATTCAATGATCCATATGGATCATGAGTGATAATAAAATACGGCTAATAGTAAATAACTGTTTTTATCTAAGTTGTAAACAAGCTGTGTTGTTTGTTACATTAATCTGGTTAAAGCGTTATTCAGAGTCAACCTATTGATTCATTTATTTAAACTCCGCTTTCCGGAGTGGGTATGTCAACAACTGTCAGGCAGGCGCCTAAGCTAAGTCTATTCGAGAACAGTCTTGTGCGGACCAACAGCGGGTAAGTGGATTCATTTATTTAAACTCCACTTCCGGAGGGTTTTAGCCGCTCACGCGACTTCGTCGCTCCACTAAGGGTATGTCAACAACTGTCAGGCAGGTGCCTGAGGCTAAGTCTATTCGAGATCAGTTTTGTGCGGGTCAACAGTGGGTAAGTGGCGCGCTTCGCGCTATTCATTCATTTAAACTCCGCTTTCTGGAGGTGTTTAGCCGGTCACGCGACTTCGTCGTTCCGCTAAGGGCATGTCAACAACTGTCAGGCAGGCGCCTGGGGCAATGGGTCTATTCATTGCTCCGCTAGGCGCAGGGACGAAGTCCCAAACATTTTTTTTTGGGAGTTATATTCCACTTCAGTGGGATATACGTCCCAAACTGAATTAGGGACTTATGTCCCGCCGCATCAGGACCTAAGTTCTAATATAAAATGTTGGGTCTTATGTCCCACCTAAAATTTTCTTTTTTTAGGTAAGCTTAGAGAATTCAAATACCCAGAAGATCACGGAACAAGTAAGTACATATAACAAGTCAAACTGGGTTTTGCTTTGAAATCTTGGTTTATTTCTTCGCATTACTTAAAGTTACAACTAAGATACAGTTACTAGCGAATACAAGGGTGCGAAGTATGGATATAAAGAAACTATACACCTATCCTCGCACCCACCTCAAATCCAACAGTGACCCCTAGCAGGGGGTTGCAGGAGGGCAGCATGCCCCCCCATACACATTGCACTGTTCATACATTGTGGACATATGTATGCACCATCTTCGCAAAAAAAAAAAAAATCTTGACATAAGTCCCTGCGCTTATATTATTATCATTAAAATACGACGCCTAATGGAAATCCAGTTTTTTTTAATAGATATTAACCCTCCAAAAATTTGGGAGTATGTCCCATTTTCGTGAAAAAAAATGTCGGACTTTATGTCTTGATAGAGAGGGACATAAGTCCCTAATTCAATTTGGGTCTTATGTCACACTTAAATGGGCGCCGTGGCGTAAGTGTGTCGGATCCCTGCGCGTGAGGTTCCAAGTTCGAATCCCAGAAAACACAAAAAAGTTTTTTCACCGTCCCACCTCTCGCTCAAAACAAATTGCCCTTTGGACTCGACATTAAACTGTAGGTCCCTTCCATTCGTGTGAAAAATATAACGCATACAAGATGAGTTGTTGGGAGAAGCTAGCCCCCGCCACTTAAAGAGCTGTTGTGCCAAATATTTATTTATCTAAAAACCTTTCTCACGACAGCTTCTTGGCAAACATGTGCAAATCCAATGATTACAAGGAACGCACTACGGATAGACCTGCAAGTTCTTCTTTTAGTACATGTTATGGCAGACAAATGACGAGCTGTGTCATACAAAACACTTTTTCGTGTACCTACCTTTGGAACTAATGACGACCCCAGCAAACGAAATAAGGACAACGACCTTCGGATCTGTACGTGGAATGTTCTGTCCCTTTACAGACCACGTGCAGCCGAACAACTAGCAGAGGCCCTAGACTGCTATAAAGCAGATATTACCGCCATCCAGGAAGTGCGATGGGATGGGCCGGGCAAAAAGAGGATGAAAAACTGTGACATCTACTACGGTGATTGCTACAGAGGCAACAGGCAACGCTTATTCGGATGCGGATTTGTCATACGCGGCAGATTTAGGCAAGAAGTCTTAAGCTTCCGACACGTGAGCGAGCGTATTATGAATATCCGGATCAAGGCTAAATTCGCTAACATAAGCCTAATATGTGTTCATGCCCCCACGGAAGAAAAGGACCCTGCCACCAAAGAGTGTTTCTACGAGCTCCTCGACAAAACATACGAGCAATGTCCTAAATACGACGTTAAAATCGTATTGGGCGATTTTAACGCCAAAATAGGAAAGGAGGACGTCTTTGGTAGGGCAGTCGGTAAGCATAGCCTACACGACACCACGTCTGATAACGGACTAAGGCTAATTGATTTCGCTGTGGAGCGAAATGTCACCATAGCAAGCACATGGTTTCCTCATCTCGATATTCATAAGCAGACATGGCGGTCCAATGATCATGTCACGATCAACCAAATTGATCATATTGCGATCGACGCAAGGCATGCCTCCAGTATTCTGGATGTCCGGACCTTCCGAGCGGCCAACATAGACTCAGATCATTACCTTGTTGTAGCCAAGGTACGAATGCGGATATCCCAATCTGAGCAACAAAGAAGAATTACTGTGAGAAAATTTAACGTCGAAAAGCTACAATCGCAAGAGACCGCCAGACTCTTCGCTGAACGCGTATCCCGAAATCTCTCAATCACCCCTTTGCCGCCAGCATCAAGTACCGAAGACCAGTGGCAACGCTGCCAACATGCCATCAGAAACGCCGCGACTGATGTGCTGGGTCTCGCTCGCCCACCACCGCGAAACCCCTGGTTTGACGATGAATGCCGGCGAGTGCATGCAGCAAAACAAGAGGCATATAAAGCGGCGCTGCAAAGGAAGACGAGAGCTGCTCGTGAGCTCTACGAGCAAAAGAGACGGGAAGAACATCGGCTTCTCCAAAAGAAGAAGAAAGAGCATGAGAAGCGCGCGTTTGAGAATATCGAGAGTCTATACTCCAGGAACAATGTACGGAAGTTTTACCAAAAGGTAAAAAGAACATGTCAGAGAAGTAATACCCGTACAGAAACCTGTAGAGAGGAAAATGGAAACCTCGTAGTAGAATCACAGTCGGTGCTAAGAATATGGAAAAACTACTTCTGCAGACTGTATAACGGCGACGAAGACCAACATCCCGCTGTCAGGCAGAATGAACCATTCAACATGGACGATGATAGTCAAAATTTTCGTCCACCTGACCAAAACGAAGTGAGGATAGCAATATCCAAGCTAAAATCGAACAAGGCTGCTGGACCTGACGGCTTACCGGCCGAACTTTTCAAGGCAGCTGGGGATGAATTGGTAGAGTGCATACACCAACTCATTTCTAATATTTGGTCAGAGGAGTGTATGCCTGATGAATGGAATCTCAGCATCGTTTGCCCGATCCACAAGAAAGGAGACCCCCTCAACTGCGCCAATTATAGAGGCATCAGTCTCCTCAACATCACATATAAGATCTTTTCTGCGATATTGTGTGAACGCCTGAAATCTTTTATCAACAGCCTGATTGGACCCTATCAGTGCGGTTTCAGGCCAGGAAAGTCCACCATCGATCAAATCTTCACATTTCGGCAGATCCTGGAGAAAACCCAAGAATTCCAAATCGATACTCACCACCTTTTTATCGATCTCAAGGCCGCCTATGACAGCATCTATAGAGAAGAGCTTTATAGAGCCATGTCTAGTTTTGACATCCCTGCCAAACTTGTCCGCCTGTGCAGGCTGACGATGGAGAACGCTCGCTGCTCCATCAAGGTCGGTAATGACCTCACCGAGACCTTTGATGTCAAAAAAGGTTTTAGACAAGGTGACGCGCTGTCATGTGACTTCTTCAATATTGTACTTGAACGGATTGTGCGGAACTCACAAGCCAACACCGGAGGCACAATCTATTACAAGTCTGTACAACTGCTTGCATACGCCGACGATATAGACATTATCGGAAGATCTCAGCGGGCTGTCATCGGTGCTTTTGCAAGCATTGAGGCGGAAGCGGCCAAAATGGGTTTGGCGATATACGAGGGCAAAACCAAGTACATATATGCTGTCAACAAGAAGGGAAAACCAACACCGACGAATTGGACAAAACGTCACCGTTTGCAGCTATAACTTCGAGGTAGTAAGGGACTTTGTCTACCTTGGCTCTGCTATAAATTCTACAAACAAAATCAGTGCAGAAATCAATCGCTGTTTTTTTGGGCTTATAAGGCAATTCAACAGTAAAGCCCTACCTCGAACAACTAAGGAGACTCTATATAAGACCTTGATCATCCCAGTCCTGCGTTACGGTGCTGAAACATGGACTTTATTAAAAGAGGATGAAGATATCCTTGGTCGCTTCGAGAAAAAAATCTTCGTAAGATTTTCGGTCCCGTTTGCGTTGACGGGTTTTGGAGGAGAAGATTCAATCAAGAACTATACGAGCTGTACAGCGACATCGACCTAGTCAAAAAACTGCGTATTGGACGTCTGAGATGGCTAGGACATGTAGGCTAGGACCAACGCTCCGGCCCGCAGAGTCTTCGAATCTAACCCCGAGGGACGACGCAGTAGAGGGAATCATCGCCGTAAGTGGCGCGCACAAGTTCAAGGGGACCTCGACCAACTTGGAGTGCGCAACTGGAGGCAATTAGCTAAAGACCGAGCTAAATAGAGAGGCTTGCTGGCTGAGGCCCAGGTTCACCCCGAACTGTACCGCCACCTAAGTAAGTAAGTAAGTACCTTTGGAAAACTTTTGCCGAGAAAGACATCGGTAGTCAAGAAGTCCTGTACCCACAGGTTTGTTCTACTCGATGAACACGAAGATGAGGAACGTGTTTAGCAATGCGGAGGCTCTATAACTCCTTTGTTAAGTTTTGCCTCAGAGCGGGTTGAAGTACATACGGTCTAGATATACGTAATGAATCTCCTCTCAGTTGCATGCTGGCAGAGAGATTTATCAAAAACAAGAGACATCCTTTTCAAATGAACATAAAGGTCTTGTAGAGTTTAGCTGCTGGTTTTGGTTTACAAGTTCTTATGCATGTACTAGTAAAACTATGACAACCTTTTAGACCTCACTATGAAACCACAACAAGCCTGTTAACTGAAAAAATCGCAGATACAGGATATTTGTCTATTCAAAATCGACACTAATGTCCCTCAATACATGAAAATGAATAACTTTTGTGTTCCAAATGAACATTAAGGTGACGATGGAATATGAATTAAAGAAAATCAATCAAAATGGAACCCAAAATATATAAAAAGGTTATTAAGGCGTTGAAACACATTAATTATACGGGTTTCGTGCCGACAATTGCTAATCAAAGCCCATAACTAAACCGGGACCACCCATATTCACTGATAATGGGTGTAACCACTCATCAGCAGTAAAAAAAGGAAATTATAGTAAATTAATCACTATATGATTGTTTATTCCCTTTTTGGGCTTAGGTGTGGTCTTGACAAAAAGAACTAGCTTACTCAGTCAATATTTTGGAGTTACTTATGGTCTGGTTTAAGGGAGATGACATGGACGTCGATATTAGGGCGTATGCGTGTTGGATTTAAGTGAATGAAGGAGGTCCTCTTTATGGTTTTGAAATGCGTTGGAGACTGAAGACCGTCCATTGATTTTCAAAATAAGCTTTAAGGGATGTAGCTCCAAGTGATAAAGAACGTCTCTCCTTAACCCTAGAAGGATTTTATTACATTTCACCCCGAACCTAGCATATTAGATGCAAGTATTCTCTCCAGTGTTCTTCAACTCTTAGTTTTCAAAAGTTTTCCAGCTGACTCATCATAATGTGCCTGTCTCATTAGCGCTCCATTTGGCATGTGTGCACCAAAGTGCCTCTCATAATTCGTCTATATCACACTTGTGCACTATATTTCCTCTTCAAAAAGAAGCACTCTTCCTCGACAATCACGCATCCAAATGTGAACCAGACCATTCCAGACCAGATGCATTTCGCCTAATTAGACAAAAACCAAAACTCTAGCAAACTCGTTTCCTTTGATGGAGGAGCTAAGTGTGGTGTCGTCTCCCACTCATAGATTCATCAAAAAATGGCGCCAAATGATATATAGTAATCATACCATGTATCCCTTATATCTTCCACTTTAAACCGCAAAAGAACTTGGGTTAGTGCATGTGGTTTGTCTTTGATTCTGAAACATCTTCTCGTGAAGCGTGCAATTGAAAGTGATGGTGTAGTGCAGTCTTCTGGAGGAAAAGAACCCTACTCCAGGGTGTCTGTACTCGTACACACTGTTTGTGTACATTTTATTCGCCCTCATTAAGGAGGCGATGAACTTATTCCTCCGTCTTGTATTATAGGTTTTATTTTTATTTTTATTTTCCTGGAGTAGAAGTACAAGTCATCCCGTCAAAAACGGTGTGTGGTAGGTCGGAATGGATGTGGTTTTGATGCAAAAAGATACATTCGTTGTTCGTCGCCGGAAGACTCGAAAATAGACCAAAGTGCAGAGTTTTAAATGCAAAGAGGAAGATTTCGCTTCAGTTAATTGCTTTTTTGTTTGATGCGGAAAGTACGCGATTTGGCGTGGTTCCCATGTAAACAACAGCACTTGGGGTGATGGTATTTTGGTTAATTTTATCCTGGCTAAAGAAAAACGAAAAGGAAAGGACAGGAAACAGATTAGATTCGTTGCATGAGCAGAACCAAGTGGCAATGAACTCACAAATCCAACATTCACCTATACAGAGTGCCAGGCCATAAATGTCTCTAGGCAAGGCGAAAAGGTTGCCTGACATGGTGCTACCCTAAGAATTGTACGGGAATGGCGGGATTTGGTTATACCTTTCGCAACGTTAAAACATTTACCTAAGCTGGACGCAATCAGCAAAACAATTCGTAGATGGGAGGATGATATGGCGTACTAAATCTCAAGACAGATCAGCTCCGTTATCGGTGTCCTCACAAAACATTGTCCTTTTAAACAATGTCAAGAGGATCTGAAGATACACAGGGGAAGAAACTAACCTCCGCACACTCTGCACCTGTCCAGCTATGTCTTAAAGAAGATTTATTCATCTGGGAATCTCTGATCCTCTGTAATTGATATCTATCGGGAGTTGCACAAACAGTAGGTTGGGTAGGAGACTGTAGTCACTGGTCGAACACTCGATAAGTAAAGATGCTGTGCTTTGATCACACAGAAAAAAAAATAAAAATCTGAGCAACTCCCCCAGTCCAACGTTACGTGAGTTTTCTTGTCTTCTGTTGGTCAGAGTAGGATATTCGCAAAGCAAATGTCGAATAGATTTCATTTCTTCGTCGTCTCTACAGCTCTTGCAATATTTGTTGTGATTTAATGCGAGGCGATCTGCGTGATCGCATACGCCAGGAATGAATCGCGATTTTCTTTGATTGGTCAAAGAGGTCTCACTATTAAGCAGGTGCACTGATGAGTGTAGCATATATTAGTTCTTCCACGACTTTATAACCCATTTTAGAATATGAACTGATGAATAAGACATGTACAAAAGGAAGAGCATGGAAACTATTCAGTTCCGACTCTATTCCTACAAGACCATCAGCTACACAACATAGTCATCATATTGGTTGCTGGTATCTTGTTTAGGCACCACTTGCAGTTGAACCATAAGGACTCACAGAAGACACCATTCTCAATATCAGTGCCCATATTCGATCTACTAGTGAAAAAGGCCAGTCTAGTCCTATCTATCAGCAACTGAGCTTCCTAGCAAATATGTGCCGGAGTAAGGTAATCAGTTTTTGTACAATTGTTTTGAGGAAATTTTTATGTTTCTCTGAAACCTTACTTAAAATCTAGAGGACTATGAATATACCATATACTCAGCTGATTGTGAAATAATGAAGTCCATCCACCCTCATGCTCGGAGGTTTAAGCTCGAGAGTACACCTTATATGGAGAACGGCTCAGTTTGTGTCTTTGAGAAGTGTATAAGCGAGTCTTTACTGGGCATTAGAAAGACGAAATTGTCAGCGTGTGTCGTGACATTGAAACCACCAATCTTCAGAGTTCTCGCTTTCTTAAGGCGTTTCTCTGCGTTTTTTCGTCTTCGACTGACGTCCCTAGGCTTGAGCTTGGATTCAATTTGGTTATACAACTAAGCTAAATTATTTGTGCTCCAGCTACGGACATATCTTTCGACTACATTCTATAATGTTGCGCCCACCGATGTACCGCTAAAATATTTATATTCTCAAGCTCTAACTTACAAATCTATAAAAAATTTCAGAGTTTTCAGCAGGAAAGAAGGAACGAACGACAACGAAGGATAAGGTATTTAGTTTCTTGATGTGTTCAAAGATTTGAAAATGTTGATGACCTGAAAGTGACTTGAAATTTGGAACATTGCTTAAGGTAAACTGCAGGATCAGTGCTATATTTTTTTAGGACCTTTTGTATCGCCTAGTCTACTCTGCCGAGTTATAAGCGATTATGGAGCCTTTCAGAACACCTCATCACGATACGTTACTAGTCAATCTTCACACCGAGCAGGAACCGACGAATGTCTTTAGGTATTTAAACAGGCTTAACTTTGGTGTATCTAGGCATAGCACGGGTACAAAAGCCAGTCGGCAGAATAGTTCTTTCATCCGAAGGAAAACGGAATAACCCCAAGAATAAGAATAATTTGAATGGAATATTACACGGATACCTGAGTCTAAGAGGCTTCCCCTTTAGGGAAAACCTCATAAACTTCACCCTTCATTTGATCTTTAAACTAATATAGTTCCTCCAGTCAACCGCACACACCTCAATGCGGAAATATTTTTGAAATATTACCACCGATTTAGTTATCCTCCTTAGGGAATTTAATTAAACCCTTGTATATAATATGTGTGTAATTAAACACATCCCACGTGGCCACGTTCCTCTTTCTCCTCCTCCTGTGAGCCAAACCCATTAAACTAAAACATTTCATTATCACCCAATGTCATCTAGATTTGTCACTCCAGCCAGCCCCATTCGACAACGTCGACGGCATAATTCGAAGAGAACCTAATTTGTTTCTAATGACTTTCATTCTCAATTAAGTTCACTCGCTGCCACTGTCGAAGGGTGTAACTACACACAACACACATGGCTGAAACACCTCTTCACTACACACATAGTGAGGATAAATTGAAAATTAATAGATGCATGCCCATGAACTGTATAATCATCTTCCTTCAATCATCAAATAGACTCCTCTGTATTCTCCATCAAAACCTATTTATAGGTTCCGTTTCGCATCAGCAGCGCCCCGTTGCAAGTACACAAAGTAATATCCTCGAATGAAATTGAATTATTTTCCCATCAACGACGACGACGAAGACAAGGATGACCCCGATCAAGAGGTACGGAGAGGGGCACGAGTCGTCGAATTCAGGACATAAAGGAAATTACATGGTTGAATGGCAATTAGCCGCTAATAAATACAAATTATAGATTTCCAGGATCAAGGGATCACCATCTCGGGCCCATGTAATGGGGGTATGGGATTTGAATAACTCACTACGTGACTTATCCCCAAAATGCCTGCCTGCACACAGAAGAATGGGTGTGCGAGCGAGAGTAAAGCAAATTTAGATAATCCTCGTAAAGGCTGTTATTAAAAACCCGGAAGGGATATCACCTCGACTTGGTGGAGAAGGCGGCCTTCAGAATATCCATTCTCATCGAACATGAGAGACACGAGATTGACTGTACTATCCTTAGTAGTTGTCGATAGAATGGAAGGTAGATCCCTTTTTATTCACTTTTCATCCGCCTTATTGCTTCGGCTCCTCGTTTGTCCTAAGCTGGATGAGTGAGAGAGAGAGAGAGAGAGTTTGTCTGCGACGTTATTGTTGGGATACACTTCTTTAGGAAATTACCATGTCAGATGGAATTTGTTAAGACCGGATGAACCGAAAGCGTTTAAGATGGACCGATAGGGTGGTTTTCATTTCTTTTATGGGTTAGGTGTGCTTCATTGAGTGGATGAATAAGTTTTGGTAAGACTTTTTTTGTTGAATTAGGATGACTTGGGATAAGGTTAATTAAAATTTCAATAAACGAACTTGTTTAATTGAAAATACCGGTGTGACGAAGTGTTTCGAGCAACAGGTCTGCCTATGAGACTATAAGACGACTATTCTAAGAGCTGAAACTGTTCACCAATAGCAAAGAGACTATCAGTTTGTGCATGGTGGGTTTAAATTCACCTAAAATTAAATAAACTGAGGAAAAGGGAAGAATGGTTAGGTTAGGCGCCCACATGCAATTTTCAGTTGCTCACAAGTGTAATTATTTAATTTGTGTCTTAGCTACTTAAGGATTTTCAAGAGTAAGCCAGGGATATTGGCATCAGTTTACGTCAATATTGCTTTCTAGATTGGGGGTTGTTCCGTCAGAAACTCCGAAGTGCGTTCACAGACACAACGTCAACAAAACTAGATTCGGTACATTATCATCATTAAAAGAAGTTACCAACAACAGTGTGGGCTGCCAGGCATCACTGGGAAAGGACTCGTGATATGATGATGAGAAGATGCCAAGCGCCGCGGTGTGAAACAAGAAGACCGAGAGAAGAGTATCGAGCTTGGAAATATAATCGAATCTCAAATCGAAATCAACTACCATTTCATCAATTTTAAACCTGCAGATGACAGTATTTATCGTTCTGAGCTCTGCATGACGGTGATGTCAATAGCGTTGCAAAACACGCGGCGCTTGGTAAGGTGAGTAATCTCACCAACTTCTTGCTTTGATCACGAACTCTATGACTCACATTTACATAAGGATGGAGTAGGAACTCTTGGGCTACCTACATTGGCTCGGACGCATCTAGCGAATGAATAATATTATACTCCTATAAAGGGAATCATTGAATCCTATTATATTTATTCGAGATTATAAGACTGTACCTCTGTTTAAGATTAAGATATCGCGGTGGCTGGGATCGGCAAAGATGGAAGGTTGCAATGCATCAGGCTGAGCCTTATCAATAGTAGAAAACTACGAATTAAAAGGGATATCCTCCATGTTGCTATCCGCCATGTTGCTATTCCTGTACTTCAGTAGAACTAGTGCCACACCCGATTGCATGCAATATCTTATGATTATATTAATTGTAAAAAAAATCATGACATGAATGGTCTGCAAAGTTCGTCAACATCATGATCCGAGGTTAGTGTCCCTACTCGTATTACAGAGGTAATTCACGAATTATTCTTCAAATGGCCTTGACTATCACAGCTGCTACGTCTTTCTTTTAGAAAAGCTAGAGATACTGTCTATATTCCTCTAGACTTCCTTTCTAGCTTCGATTCCCTGTGTTAACGCTGGCATTTCCTTGAAGACTATCTCTCGTTTCCTAAACCTTGATAGATTAATATCCCTCTTCCACTGTTAGCTGTGAGCAATTGTATGTGCCAATGTCTCCACGTCTTTCAGGCACAGTCTGCAGGTATAATCTATCAGAAGACTAATCGTCTTCAAATTATATCTGGAGTTACCATGTCTTTTGACCAACAACGCTACCAACTATTTGAGTGCTGCTCTTTTAGTAGATCTTTTGCCTATAACGGTACACAACTGAGTAGCACTTGTGTTCAGCAAACGGTTCTGAACAAAGAAATTCTCAGCTTTGCAAACTCGTGCATCTTTTCATTTCCATTGATCCCCAAATTTCCTTTTACTCAGACTGAAGTCAATTCGTTTTGAATTGCACATTCGTTCTGTACCATGCAGATCAGTGCCCGATTGTCCAGTGCTATTCCCTATCACTTTGTGCCAATACATAGCCCAGTGATTTCAATAAAAATCACTCAGGTATTCTAGCTATTCTAGCTAGCTAGTGGACGCCGTGGCGTAAGTGGTTAGTGTGTCGGATCACTACGCATGAGGTTCCAAATTCGAATCCCAGAAAACACCAAAAAGTTTTTTCACGGTCCCACCTCTCGCGAGCGTCTGACAAACATCCGAGAGTATTGTTGTCACGAAAAAGCTTCTCAAATCGCCGTTCGGATTCGGCATTAAACTGTAGGTCTCTTCCATTCGTGTGAAAAAATATAACGCACACAGCATGAGTGGTTGCGAGTAGCTAGGCCCTGGCACTTTAAAGAGCTGTTGCGCCAAATATCTGTATTTTTTTTTTTTTTTTATTCTAGGTATTTAGCCAAAAAACCCAAAGACTATCTTCCTTTCGTTATAAGTAAATATTTAGGTATACAACAGAGACCTTGAGCAGTTTTGCAAGTAAGATGGCATGGAAGTCAGTCACTGTAAAGTATAAAACACTATCCAGTTATTTGTCCATCCGTCTTAAAAGTTTAATACTGCTTCGTTCAAAAAACCCAGATTGTCATGTCATTTCTTTGAAAACGACCTATAATTTCAGCAAACCTAACAGAAAATGTTAGCGAAGGCTTTGAACGACAGACAATATTCTTAAGAAAAGAAATTATCTCTCATAAGATTACGAAGCTCACATTATCGGGATTAAAAATCCAACACGGACCTTCCTCAATCCTCAATAATTTATGACACAAAAATGTGCACTTTCACCCATCCACAACCGAATTCGTGTTCCACTCTCCCATCCCATATTTTTATCTTTCCCCAAATGACATCTGTAACCCGGCGGCAGAGCCTTAATTAATAAAGAGAATTCCATTGTATCCAACACCAAAGTCACCATCTACATCTGCACGTACATCTGGCCCACTGGTTTGGGTTAAAAATGCATCCACCGACGGCAGAATCTACCAAAAACGAGGAAGTAATTCGCGCCTGGGTCGACAATAAACATTCCGTCTTGGAAATTCCAACAAAAGAAAATCAACTGCACATGGAAGAGTTGAATTTATTTTTAGTCGCCCGAATAAGGGAATTTAGTTCAGAGATTCATTCCAGACACTATACAAGTCGGCTATGCCTCTCTTACTTCTCTGAAACGCAAAGGAGTTGGCATGCTTACATACTATGTCTCTGCGAGTATTTTTTCAAAAACGAGGCACGTACGTGAGTTCATTTAATTTATGAATTGAAATAACCAAACGCAAATAAACCGAAAGATTTGAGATACAAATTCGATTTTATCGTTTGAAATTATTATTCTCTGTGAACTAATATTGGAGAGTATCCATATTGCGGGCTGGTGTGTGTGTGTGTGTGTAGGAGGAAGTATTGATTTCTCCCTTGGGGCAGTTTAAGAAGTCGTTAAAAATTCTAGTGGAGCGCACTAGACAATTTTCTCGGATGAAAGGCAGCTCCAAAGGGAGTTTGTCTAAAGAAGAAGTTTTCTGTATGAGGATGGAAAACTCGGCAACCGAATAGCAGTAATATGCAACTAAAGAGGAATTATGGTTTTCTGTTTATTGCCAGCAGATACAATCGAATGGAAATGAGCAACATTTTGAGGAGTTTTATGGAAATTCAGTAGAGAGAAGGATATGGAAATGGAATTATGGTTTGGCAATCGATTTGCAATCAAACATAAATGTGTGGGATCAGAAAAGTAATCAGAAAATAGGAGATACCATGTGCGGTGTTGCTATCAATGTATCTAAAGGTATTAATTTGTATTCAAATGGCAACAAGTTGATTCATATGATTACTACCAGACTTGAGTGCATATTGTCATATAGTTAATGTAATTTTCGACCAATAGATACGTCCTTTTAACCTTTAGATACGTCTTTGCCATTTATCCAACAAGCGTCAATGACTTCAAAGTAGCCTTCGGGCATAAATTTGCTTACAAATCTCAAAGAAGTGTCCTTTCTTTTCTCATTAACTCAGCTGAACATGCCGCTTCTCCTCGAATAGCCATCTAATTTATGCTCAACGCAATTTCGTCAAAAGTTAACTTTTTTTTTTTCTTAACTGAAATTGGATGACATTTTTTAACTTTAATGTCGACATTAACGCAAAAAATTCTTCATCTGCCAGTATATTTGCATTCAAATGACAAAAATCTGTCGTCTGACAGAGAGTATGAAATAACTTTTTGCCTGTTGTTAAGCTTAAGGGCTGGTGTTTGCTTAATTTAACAAATCTACAAACAAATCTACACCGTAACTTTCTGCTCAACGCTCATTTAGACATATTTATCTTTCACTCAAAACGAAAAAAAAAAAAAAAAAATGGAAAGCTAAAGAACGGAAAGACAACGCGGCTTCAAGTCCTATCAAAATGTCAAGTGCTATGCATAGCTCTTGACAAGACGTAGACATACATACATAGATACAATCTTAAATGTAATAGCTACACGAGAAGTTGACGATTGTCGTAATTTACACGCAGTTAAAATTGTCAAACTTTATGGTTTCGCTGATTTTGCAGGAATTTTGTTCTCAGTGTGTGTGTCCTCTTATCCTTGCGAAAATTTCAGTGAAACGGTATTAATTTTTCCCGAGTCTGGAGGTAGGAGATGGGAATTGTAGAAGTATTTATTTTGTTGACTGCCATTTGAGATGGTTGAACGTGAAATTGAGAGCAGGTGAGAGGAGAATTTCTTAATTTTAAGAAAGTTGGCGAAAGTTTAAGTGTCAATGTCTACAAATGAGTAAGGGAGTTTTGAAACAGATCCGTCCGCTTTTGTCACAATTACATTTCAGCTGTTTGAGTTAATATGGGTGTTTGTAAGCATCAAATGTAGGCGTTATGAACCTGCTGCTTAGGGAATGCTAAATGAGTTTAAGACTAGGACAAGAGTCAATTGGTATAATTTTTTCGAAAAGCTAGATTAAGAAGGCTGGGTAAGTTCGTGTATGTCTAACGCCAAGATCGGGTAAACGGCGCAACAGTATTTCTAATAAAAATCGTTATCAGAGGTCAAAAACTAATAATGGATTGGCCACTCATTTTGAAAAGGTGACAGTTCTTTAGTAAACTATGTGTTGCAATAAAACTTGTTAGCCCATAAGGGCAGAAGCTCTAAGGCCTGACAAGGGGAAACAGGAAATAATCCATTTGTAAATTGACGTTCTTGAACGCTGAGGTCTCCTCCTGATATTCTATACAAAGCATGTAGCGATTTTTTTCAGAATTTCCATAAATTTTACGAAATATTTCAGAAATTCTAAATTTTTCAGGAATTCCTTTCTGAGTGTGAATATCTTATGAACTGTGCTTCGCACAAAAAAATTGTAGCCATAGAAATTTTAGGCATGAAAATTTCCTACCAGTTGGATGCAGGGGTTTTGAAATTTTGAAAAATACACGAAATATTTTAAGAGCTCTGAGTTTTCGGGAAGCTACAGTTTACTTGAATTTACTACAAGACGCTTTCGACTGTACATACTATTTTAAGTAGATAACAAATCGTTTTGCAAATTACCTCGCACATAGAGAAGTTTCACTAGAAACTATTATTTTAAATAAAAACAGATATGCCAGTTATTTTCTCTTGTGTAGCCTATACATTATTGGACCGATTTCGATGAATTTCCTTTTGTTCGTTAAAGAACTTTCTTGGAAAGTCTTGGGTTGTTGCGTAAGGATACATAGAAAAACATAAAAAAATAACAACAACAGAAACTTGAGTACTTTAAAAGATACAGGGCATACATTTTGTCAACCAGTCGTCTCACTGTAAACTCATATATTACTGGTCACACAAATAAAACCAGCCTGTCGTTTAAAACAAATTGCTTTACGCGCCCTCCTTGATATTGAGAGTTTGACAAGGCCAGCTACAAGTCTCTCACAAGCGGCGTGAGGCGCAAGTGGGTCCATGGTGCTATGCCCACTTGTCCCACGGCAGCTCTTTAGGTTATTATTAGACTAACTCCGTTGAACACGTATGTCAAAAAGATAGCAGTAAGTCTTTAATTTCAATTTCATTTTCAATTTATTTTTTTCGATTTCGTGTACGACTTTATGCCTAAATGGCTCAGCATTGCCAAGAGGATGGGACTGAGATTTCAAGCCGTCATTCGTGGACTACTAGTTGAACGCTCGTTGATCCTAAAGTAAACGTGTAGAATACAAATGTATCAAACATGGATTCCAGAGTATATGGTTCTAATCATAAAGTTTCGAAACCACTTGGAAATACTCAGGCATAAAAGGCGCCTTTATCTATGCACTCGCGGATAGTCAAGCGACTTGACTCAAGCCACACTTAAAGCATTCGATTCTCATTTGATCAATTTAAAATCCGTTTTTTGCTGCTATCAAATGTTTGAATGTCTGATATGGACGGTACCCTATGACACTTCATTTTACAGTCAACACTCTTAACATAAGCTCATCTTGTAGCTTAGAGTCGGACTTTCCTTATGTGATATACTTGAAAGATTGTTTCGAAGGGAGACAAGCTTCTCGCAGACTTTTGGACACACCAGAGGACCTGTGAAAAGTGGTCAATATCTTCTTCCCCGCCCGCTGCTGCAAAGTTAATCTCTTATTTTCCCTCTTAAGGTCAATTTTACTGAAGTTTTCATTTCCAAGTTAAATAATGCGCAGTATGGACATACCAACGAAGTCTGTTGAATGCTTTTCAGAATTGATCTCTAGAAAATAAGAATACACCCACCCGTTTCGCTGAACTTTTTGAACCTATCATCCACTCAAGTGAGACGCAAATAGAACAAGTCTCATTTTTTACTGAATGCACAATATTCGATGAACAGAATGAGAATCCAATGTCGAAGTACAATTTCGTGAAATGTAAAATATTGTATCTGCAACTAGATATACCCTCTCCAAGTGATTCCACTTTATTTCTCGAGAACTGTATCATATGGCACATCTCTACGGTGGAGTAGCGTTAAATTAATCTCCGACATCTTGATTACAAACGTATCTGCTTTCATTAAACCTAGAACCTACTGTGTACATGTGTTTATAGTCTGCGGCATACATTTTCATCTGTACTCCATACTCGTACTTGCATTTTTATAAACTCCCTCATCTTAATAGAGAAATAGTAAACTTCTACTAGATATACAAACAACACCGTGCGCCCAGATGCGATAGATGTAGATACAGATACTCTTCGTACATAACGAACAATTAATGAATGCAATGTTTACATTACAACGCCATTGTATACAGCGCGTGAAAATTGACTTCGTCGTACGGAGTTGGTATCGCTATCAAAGTGGATTGTGTTGATGAAGATGAAACGAAGACGATAAGGAAACGAAGCAACACTCTTCATGCTCCAGATACTCGTACCAAATGAGCTATTATTGGGAGAGATTGCTACAAAATACAAAAAAGAAGAGGAGGGTGATCGAAAAAAAAAAAAAAAAAACCAAGAAAAACCAAGAAAAAGCCAAACAAAAACAAAAAACTTTTTTGTTTTGATATCTTTTTCGATTGCTCACAGATGGTGATGATGATGATGCTGCTGGGTGAAATGGCTAAAACGACTATTCAACGCCCGTCGTCCCTCCAAAGTTTGTGCCTTCCATTGAAGAGTGCGGCAGTAGTACTTGGCAGCCGACAGGCCGGGGGCAATTAGGGTCAATAAATTCTTCTTCATTCTCCTTCTCATTCCTCTTCCCGCCTCCTTCAGTCAATATTTTGTATACAACATAAAAGAGTGCATTGTTTGCCGTGTTTTTTTTTCGCTCTGGTGTTATTGTAACGAGTGGTTGAGTCTAGGCCGCCTACTTCAGATCAATGGTTTTGGAGTGAGAAAATGCTTCACTCTGACATGGTCTGTTCGTAACGAGGCAAATGTCCCGATTTTTTTTTTCCCTGCTCAATTGATGAAGTGTGGTGGTTTGTTGAGAATAGATAGCTTCTGACCAGCAGTGACTCTTAATGGCGCTAGAAACTATGCCTTTCATCAATAATCAATCAGAGAGGATATGACGCATTTGAAAAATTTATACCGATTTTGAGTGAAGTTGATTGAACGAAAAGAATGAAAAATTTATTGAATTCAAAGAAAATTTAGCAATATAAATGTTATCGAATTATAAGCGGCGCCATATGTAATATATGTACATACCATATACATCAGTCATAACATTTCAGTTCATGTTCTCTGATGCCAGGTTTTTCGTCATTTTAACCTGAAATTGCTAAAAACATTTAACATCTAAAAGTATGCAGCGGAATGTGACATGTTGATATTTTGTCGCATATTCCTTGGTGTAATTCAAGCTTAGCTGAACTATCGATACATATTCTAAACATTACGTACAAATTTAAATGTGAACTATAAAATATAGCAAGGGTGTTTTTAGATAACATGTCTTGTTACATCGAAGTATGTGATGATATTCTCCGTTCAAATTTAAGATTTCAATGTTCTAGGCCGAAACTCATAGAACTAATAATTTGAAACATGGTAGAATGATTTTTATGAAGGAAATATGCTCGTTACGGATCGTTTTCATAGTAAAGAGTTGCTGTCAGTACATCTATCAAGATGTGCATTTACTTTTTTTTCTTTTTCTTCTTCTTCTGGTACATCTTTCAATATATGGCGAAACAGAATTAGCTCTGAAAAGCAGTGCTAGATAATTCTATTACCTAGAGGTCTATTTGTTTTTAACTCTTGGGATTGATTAATCTGCATAGTTCGTGCCTTATGTTGTCTTTCTGATTCTTTCCTGGACTTACAACGTTTGCTTCTGATTTGACAATAAACTGGTTGCTCACGAAGCTTGTAATCCGAGCTGCGTTTACTCGTAATTTCATTGAGAGAATCACCTAATTTTGCTGCTCTGTCGAGTATGACGAGTTTAAATGTTAAGAGCATACATGTGGCCACACTCATTTTTTTGAGGCCGGAGATAGGAAAATGGGACAGAGCGTTATACGATTCGTTCTACACGGATTGTAACTTTCCAGTATGTTTTTTTACTGATAATGGGAACCGTCTTGCACTTTGCCTCACAAGGAAACTTGTGAAAGAAAATAAATGCAAAGAGCTCTCCTGCTTTTCCTCATTCGAGAACATTTAAAGCTGAAAGAAATAGTGATATCTAAATTTTATTCATCTTTTGGGAAACAGAGTGCGTTTCAGAAACTCTTTTTAAAGGAACAATATGTATTCGTTCCTTTTCTGCAAGAAGTTTTCTTGGCAGATTTTAGAAGAATTTGTTACTCTGCTCAAGAGTTTGTAATCGCTGTTAATGGTGTTTCAATAAGGACGCTAGATCTGAATGAAAATAGCTGTATGCAAGGTATGGCCCTACGGCTTCGTTTTCAGAAGGCGATCTGAAACACCGAATTTTGGACACTTTTTAGCAATACTTGTATACTGTTATTTTCCATGTCGTAAATTGTTGCTGGTTTATTGGCATAAGACACTTAAAGTAGCTCCAGAGAAGAAAGTCCAAGGGCGATCGTGGTGGATAGTTGACATCACATCTTCACTAAAAAATGGTTTGGAAACTTTTCCTCATAGTAGTAGTAGTACCGGCTTGCTGGAACCACATGTTGTTTATGTCATATAGACACTCAATTCCGTTCAAAGAAAGGTGGTAATCACCTCTCGATATCTTTCGCCGTTGATAGTTACCATCTTGCCCCTCTCATTTCAGAAGACAAATGGCCCCCAATCTTGTCACGGATTCGCATCTTTGCAGATTCGATCATTTTGATTATCTACGAAGCAATTCAGCCAAAAATGTGTCAGAGAACGTCCAAAGCAAGCTATGGTCTTGTGGCTTTAGTTCTTGAGTCAATCGAATCTTGTGTCGATGGAGACCGAAGTCTTTCAGCGAAATCCGTGAAGTTGAGGTCGCTCAAAGGCCCAATTCGAGAGGTTTTGGCTCTGACTTATACTTTCGGCAACTGCAACAATATTTCCGTTCCTTCAAGTGTTGCACAGGCACTGTTCGCCTAGCAATTAATCCCGTTTTCTTTTTTCCATTTTGCGATAATTCGTTGAACTGAGCTCTCGGCAGGACGCTTGGGTCAACCAGAAATTTCACATAGCACATCGTTTGGTCAGCAGAGTACTAATATTTATAAAAAAAAAAATCCACAATTTCGACGCAGTTTAAGCGTTAAGTTTGAAACTATTTGATTTACAGCTTTGATTGGGTGCTGGAAATGAATGAACAAGATCATGACTTTTTGCACAAAATTATTCTGAGTGATGAGGCTCATTGCCATTTGTCTGGGTACGTAAACAAACAAAACTGTCGCACCTGGGACTCCGAAAACCCAAGAGAAATAGTGAAACAACTTCTCCATCCACAACGAGTGATAGTTTGGTGCGGTTTTTGCGCCATATTGGGCCATATTTTTTCGATAATGATTCTGGTGCGAACGTGTTAGTGAATGGATTGCGTTACCAAACGATGTTGACTGACTTTTTTTATCTGAAATTGATGCTATGGACGTGGACGACGTTTGCTTTCAGCAGGATGGCGCTCCATGCCACACAGCTAGTGAAACAATGGCTTGCTAACCTCAAAGATAGTACTTTAGGTTAAAATAAAACAAAAACACTTCTCACAAAAATGTTTCGTTTTTCTATTGATTTAAAATGATACCTCTATTTGTCTGACCCTTTATCCGTATATTTGCGACGTACGTATGTTGTACAGAGATTTTGGGGAGCCTCGAAATAGGTCTACTAGCAATAATGACAACTATAAACATAAAAAGGTGGCAAGGTATCCAAAATGGTGACCATACATTCCGTTCTTTATCTTCGTCATATCTAGCCCATTTCTACGGTTTTATGAGAACAGTCTTGGCATTGTTGCCGCCCTAATAATGGGAAGGTAAACAAATATGCTAATGTCACTAAGAGACTGTAAAGGCTATGCAACGCGACAGAATTGGGTGTTCCAAACACAGTCATTAGACCCACACTCCCAATAGAATGGGTACCTACGCCGAAACTTAATTTTTGACGATAACAATCACATTACTACGCACAGCTTGACAATCGCTACCCAGTTTGCCTCATTTCTGTCTATTCAAAAGCACACCAAACCAACTCCGCAACAGTACAATGCTCCGTAAAACTATTACAAAAACACAAAATAATTACCATAATCAGGCCTCTTTTTCTTTGCAACAATCCCATTCTCTCACAATTAGCTGTAATTGCCATTAATCACAAAAATTAGGTCGTTTACTTGCCGCAAGTTTTCATCAAATAATCGCCATAACTCAAAACATCAAATGATGTTGCTGCTGTTGCCTGTTTGCCTCTGTATTCAAATTCCACTCTCGACATAATCGCGTACTTATTATTCGGTAATTCTCAACTAATTCGCAATGTACACACTGTAGCTAGAGATTGTAACGAAAATCCCTCGCGCCTACTCGCCTCTTCAAACACAACAATACAGATACAAAAATTACCCCAATTTGCCTTTTCCCATCATTAGCGAACAACGACACAAAAGATATTCGTCATCGCGCGCACCAGATGAATGAGAAAAGAAAAAACCTGACTGACGAACGGAAAAGGAAATTTTTTTTCAATAAAAAAAGGAAGACGAGAATCAACATCCTTAGGACTTTTCCGAATCAACAAAAGGACGATGAAGCAGCAACAGTAGCTTCAATCAATACTCGTACTATGTACGAGTATATATCAGCTTCCGAACGTCAAAACGACTGGATAATCTTAACAGTTTGACGGATACACACAAAAATGGATGTCCTGTATGAAAACTTTAATATGTCACTTCTTTGACATAAATGACGATAAAACAAAAACTGCAAAACGAGAAAAAATAACAGCGAAGAAGAAAAACTTCTTCCTAGTGATTGGAATTTAATTTTCATCAAAAGGCTCGAAGTCATCGGAGAGAGATTGACGGAATTGATGGCAATTTTCTTCCATCCTTTGGTGGATTTTTCCTGTCCATTCAGTTGGAAAGGATTTCGTTCGAGTGGATGATGTGCGGCCTCTTTGCAGACTATTTTTGTTCATCATTGTCTGATAACCAGGGTATCAGGTTGTTAAGTAGTTTTTTAGTCTTTTAATGTAAACATCTGCTAATGGAAGAGAAGTTGCATGCTTGACTGCAAGTCTATTTGTCAAGTGTTCCAAAATGAAGAAAAATAAAACTTTCCCACATATTTTAACTAAATTAAAGATATGCGCCGTATTAAGCGTGATCCTATACATTTTAAGTCGATCACTTTTCCTTTTTTTTTATCACAAATTTTGTTGACTTTTAGTAAAAATATAGAGAACTGGCCTTTAAAAAAAAAAGAATTCGCGTTGATTTCAAAAATGTGTACACATATCTAGACTACTTTCGATCCTGCTTGCATATGGAATTTTAGCATCCTTTACATATTTTAGGCAGAAAAGCTAATGACATACAGACAACAGGAAGAGCGGACAGACATGGTTATTTTCGGGATAAAAAACGCTTCATTGGAGCACTCAGATGCAACTTTGGTAGAAAGCGCTTCAGTGATAAGAAGCTTATAATACCAGCATTCACCACATGAATACCGAAGAAATTGAAACTGCGACCCAGTTCAGAGAGATTTTACATTCGCGAATTATTTTAGAAGTAATTATAGGGTTAAGCAAGGCCTTAGGTACAGTCTGGCTGTCACTACAGAGCCAAATAATTCGACCCTCCCAATTGTTCGTCACAACATAATTCATGGCCATTAGGATTGCATAAGTTTCTGTTTGGAAAACAGACACATGGAATGGCTTAATCGACTTGGCTGTTGATACTGATTAAACGAATTTTACCACTTGATGATCATTCGATCAGCGATCAGCATTATAATTTCCGGTTAGCCTCTAGATTAAATTTACTTTGTATCTTCTTCGCACACCTTAATGCGGTTTTACACGACTAGGTTGCACGGCGAACTTCGACCGAGTAAATAGCAATTCGACTAGGCTACAGGTGACTAAAATCGTAAGTGCCAAGGCAGACTAGCTTTCGACTTTTATCGTGTTGCGGTGGGTGTTCATGCGGCGGGCGATCGCTTGTCATCACGTTCTGTTGTTCTGCTCAACATTTTCGAACAAAATCAACGTATGCGATATTTATCATTATAAAAATGGTGCGGCTCTCCGGCCTTGTGAGGCGATCTGGTTGATGACTAGGCGCACGGCGAAAATCGACCCATATAAACTCTGCGTAAGGAAAGTTTAAAGCTCCAGATGGGCAACGACTGCCAATTGTTTTGTTTGTTATTTTTTTGCCTTTTAATAGACCTTTTCGCCTGCTTGTCAAAATTATGACGTTTAAGTGACAAACCCCTTTTGGTAGCCAAACGTTTTTGTTTTTTGTGTTGTTTTGCGCGCGGAATAAGTTGAAAGGGAGAAAATTCTTCCAAAACACGATATTTCAAGAATATTTTTGCATTTAATGGGTGTAAATATTAATAGCACATCAACTTACTATTTTTCCATACGAAAAATAAATACTTTAAGTGTACAATGGCGGCAAAGTGTTGTGTTGTGAGCTGTAGCAATCGGCATGATAAGGGCACCGACAATAAACAAGCCGCCTCGGCTCTACTCAAATCCGCAGTGGACTGGTACGAGAAGAACAACGTAAGTTGGATCTATTGCTGACTTCCCCGACCGCTTACACTCGTTAATTTCAGGGCAGCAGCGCCGATTTATCAGACATATGGCGCCAAGCCGTTGAATTCTATTTGCGAGGCGGTGACACAGACACTGCTGCAAGTTCTCTCGAAGAGCTTCTTAAGTTGCTCATTATGCTCATATCAATCCGAAGAAGGCCCTCGAAGTCAACAAGAAACTACCGGCACTTGAAAAACTGACTACAACTTCCGAAATAGATGACTTGGAGGCAGCAAACTGGGTCATGAGTACCAAGGCGGCCAAGATGTCTGCCGATGTTAAGATCGAACAATCACCAAGCACGCCAGGAGATGTGCAGAAGAAAAAGAAAACCAATCGCAAGAGAAATGATAAGTTGCCGAAGAATTATAACGCTGAAGTGCCACAAGATCCAGAACGCTGGCTGCCAAACTATGAGAGAACTGGTTTCAAAAAGATGAGGGATCGCAGGGCGAAGGATATCATCAAGGGTTCACAGCGAATGTCCACTGGAGCTGCAGATCAATAGTTAGTTGTTTTTTTCATAAACCCATGGTTCAGGTTCGTTAACTTATTTCTCCTTTCAGTGACACGTCGAAGGCTCGAAATCTGAGTAAGAACTCTCCGGTTACTCCGGTTACTCTGGACCCCGTCAGCAGCACCGTAAAGTCGGACACAACAAAAAGAAGAAGGGAAGACACTAAATCATCTTTTATACAAAAAAAAAAAAAAACATTAAAAAGTTGACTTGCATTCTTAGAAAGTCTGAGTTTTATTGTTATCTGTTTGGATAGTCTCCTTCTCTTTGGTTGAGCTTATGTGAAAAAAAAAATGCAAGTGGATCTGTATTCTTACATAAATCTACTTTTATTGGGCTATCTGCTCAATAATAACCGGTGACGGTTGAGTTGTCACATCCTTGTTTTCCCTTGCATTGTACGAATGCTTCTTGAGAGTGTCTAACCACTCCAACATTGACTGGTCCTTCTGTTCCGTCGCATAGATGTTGGAATACATGTACTTCTCGACGAATACCTCAATCTCCGGTTCCAATTCTTCCCAAGTGAATGGTTTATGGATACCATCCTCACCTGATTGTGTAACAAACCCAATCCGGGCGCCATCGGCAGATCCAACTGTTCCTCTGTAAACGCTCGAGCAATTGTCGCCTCCTCTGTGATACCCGTGACCACTACAATGGCTACGCCGACCATTTTTCTAATCTGATGGAGCGTGAAACTTTTGCCTTTCACCTTGAGCGTAAGAAATTCAATGCCCTGCGGGCTCAGGAATGGTTCACCGCTTGTGAAGCGCTTCGCCGAGGGATCCAAGAAGTTTCTGTAATGGAGAGGGAGTTAAGTTTACCAGAAATTGCTGCTAATTCCTAGTTAACTCACTTCTTGCTCGTGAAGTTGTGATAGTTCTTTGTGCCCTCGTAGAGTTTCAAAGTTGAGTTGACCTTCTCCAATATATCGGTGGGTATACGACAGGTCTCCATGTTCAGCTCTTTGCTGATCTTTACTGATGATCCCCAAATTCCACCGAAGGCAGAGTATGTGTATGTCCTAGCATTACGCATTGAAGGATTGCACGCCATGGATTGTACGTCGTTGGCCACCAAAACACTTTGACAGCATAGACGTCAAACCGCGAAAAGGTCTATGCAACGACGTACATGGATGCTCTATCAAACAACAAGGCGCTCATCATGTGATGATGATTTGGTATTTTCTGGGATTCGAACTTGGATCCTCATGCGTAGTGATCCGACACACTAACCACTTACGCCACCGCGCCCACATTGAAAAAAATAGTTAGAGCTGTTTTTGAGAAAATTATAGGGTTTCAAAATCGGCCTTTAATGAAGTACCGTCAATTTTGAGGTTAGAATGAAAATGACACATGTTGCACGTCAATATTAGTTTTACAATTTTATAATAATGTGTTCTATTATTGACGAGTCGATTGTCGGTTCAATTATCAACCATAACCATTCAATTTCTCCAGTAATAAATTTAAAGAATACGGTGTGTCATTTGCCATCTAGGGAAGTCCAACAAATATAAAAAAAAAAAGACTGTGAATCAAAAACAAGTAAAAGAAATCGTTTTCTTTTCGACCAGTTCGAACACCATCCACGGAGTATGCAACGAAAAATAATACCACCTGAATTTCAATGCCACTACAACTTAATATATATTTTACAGGGGGTTTAAGAACTTTTGTAACTCTTTAGTTTGTATACCTTTTGTTTTATTTTCAATATTGTATAAATAACATCTGAGGAAAAAGATTGCGCCAACTATAGGGGTATATCCCTTTTAAGTCTCCCTGGCAAAGTCTTCGCTAAGGTGCTAGAAATGCGTTCCAGAGCTGTGGTTGAGGACAGTTTGGGGGATGAGCATAGCGGTTTTCGTCCCGGTAGAAGCACAACCGACCAGTTATTCACTCTCAGAATGGTACTGGAGAAGGCCTGGGAGTATGCTAAACCTGTCTACACTTGTTTTGTGGATTTGGAAAAAGCATATGATAGGGTTCCTCGAGGCAAACTCTGGAGTGTTCTGTAGGAGTATGGGATTGATGGTTCCCTGATAAGGGCGATTCATTCTTTATATACAAACTGTAGAAGCTGTGTTCGGATAAACGGTGTTAAATCAATACCTTTTACTGAGGGCGTTGGACTCCGCCAAGGGTGCGTTTTGTCACCTCTCCCCTTCATTGTACCTATATATATGTATTGGATGTTGCAGTGCAGCAGTGGCGGGGAATGTTTCAAAGTGGGAGACCTAATGATTAGTCATCTGCTCTTTGCGGATGATTTGGTCATCCTCTCAAACCCAACTACAGCGCGCACTCGAAAGGTTTGTAGCCGTTTGTGATGATGCTGAAATGAAGATCAACGTGAACAAATCGGAAGTAATGGGTGTTTCCAAAAAACCCATTCAGTGCACTCTGCATGTTAGTGGAGTCCCACTGAAGCAGGTGGATAAGTTTAAGTACCTCGGGCTCTTATTCACGAGTGATGGGAAGAGCAATGCCGAGCTATCCTGTAGAATTAGTCAGGCTGGATCAATTTTGAGAGAGCTTGGTCGATCTGTTATAAGGAAGGGCGAACTTAGTGTTCAAGCTAAGCTATCGGTTTTTAAATCGGTGTATGTTCCAACTCTCACCTATGGTCATGAAATTTGGGTAGTGACCGAAAGAATAAGATCGCGAATACAAGCTGCCGAAATGAGGTTCCTTCGCCGTGTTGCTGGAATAACTCGTAGTGATCGAGTTCGCAACATAAGAGTACGCGAGGCGCTCAACGTTGAGCAGCTACTTCTCCGAACGGAACGTTCTATGCTTCGATGGTTTGGCCATGTAGTGCGTATGCCCCCAGACCGGCTTCCAAGACGTGCTATGGTTGCCGTGCCATCAGGTAGGCGACTCCGCGGAAGGCCGAGAAATAGATGGTTGGATCAAGTCCGACATCTGTCCTGGAGCCATCTAGGGATTCCTCCTGATGAATTGGAGTCAATGGCGGAGGATCGAGAAGGATGGGGGGTACACCTGAGCACCCTATCTCCGCGACCCTCATGCATGATTAGCGGGCCATTGAAAATGTATGTATGTACATCTGAAGAAAAAAAAAATGTAGAGATTCATAACTGGAGAAATACCCAGAATTATAGAATTTAAGGAAGTAAGTATGTACAAGCACAAAATAGATTTTGATATTCTTAATTAAGTATTTTCCTCTCGCTCAGCACGGCTTTGTTAGTGGTCGATTCATCTTAACAAATTAAGCTTTACTTTTAAATTATATCTCACAGTCGCCCAAGGAAGGATTGCATATTCATATCGAACTTTATATGGCACAGGGAGACGGGGTGAATTTAAATCAGGACTATTTCATATCTTTATTTCCTCTATTTTTAGGACCGACATCTTACTATGAAGAAGTGGGCGCCGTGGCGCAAGTGGTTAGTGTGTCGGATCACTGCGCGTGAGGTTCCATGTTCGAATTCCAGAAAACACCAAAAAGTTGTTTCACAGTCCCACCTTTTGCGAACGTCTGACAAATATCCAAGAGTATTGTTATTACGAGAAAGCTCCTCAAAATAAATTACCCTTCGAATACGGCACTAAATTGTAGGTCCCTTCCATTAATGTAAAAAAATATAACGCACACAACACGAGTGGTTGCGAGAAGCAAGGCCCAGGCACTTAGAGCTGTTGCACCAAATATTGATTTATTTCTATTTACTATAAAGAATACAATAGATCCACGGAAATCCGAGCGAAGGATTTAAGGTCTACTGAACCACACATTGATCTAATTGAGATACAAAGGATTTCCACACGCCCCTGTTCTCCTGTTTCTAAATCGAATTTATTCATTTTGCAACGATTCTAGCTGATGTTAAGTATCTCTTTGCCTTACTTAGATCTTTGCTGTAATCAGCAGATTATTCATGTAACAAAATACGACAACCACTTTCAATTCAAAAACATTTTCGATTTTGCGAAAATCGGTGCCACCACTAACTTTGGACAGACTACAAGATTTCTGCTCTAATTTTTTGTTTTCATTTAACAGTCCTTTGAAATGTGTCCGAGTAAGAATCAAGGACATATACTTCCACTGAAATCCATCAACGAAATTCTGCCGTCAAGAACTGAAATACATATACACTCAAACACAAGAGCAAGTTGTTTTTCCTGCAGTATGATGCATATAGTCCACTATGTCTACCACTTTCATAATACAGCTCCTGAAACCCGCACTACTATCCCATAGGCACATTCCACTCAGCACATACATTTTAAGATTATACTTCATCCTGATCTGCAAGACTTCTTCATATATAAATCTCCCTTTAGAGCACTTTCGTAACCAAGCAGTCCCAAGAAACACATTATAAACATGCATAAGTATGTAACATTCCGAAACAAAAATATGTAAATCGGATGCAATTTAGATTTTTTATGTGCGATTTTTCCTTATTTTTTCCATGTTTTCCCCGAGAACCAAAAAGACGGAGATAGAGATAGAAGTGAGCGAGAAATAGTATAGAACATAAAAAACTTGTCCCTCAGCGCAAATAACACTGACCCAGTTCGAAAGTAGTTTTTCGTTTTCCGTTTTTGGAATGCAGAGCAAACCAATTTGCACCATTTTAAGTATAAAACTTTTTCGGTTCTCAACACAATGATGACAACGTCAAGGATGACGGTACAAGAGGAGCATGGTGTGGTAGAGTATATCCGCCTAGTTGCGTTCTATCCTGGAGCAGAACATCAACACCATCATGAGCAGCTGCAGGCAAACTTATATTTTCTTTCAATTGCATGTTTAGTTGTGAACTTTTTTTTTTTTTTTTTTGGGTTGAACAAATTTCCAGCACGCGTTGAAGTTGGTAACAACAATAAAAAAATATAAGAAACTGTGAAGTTATCCAGTTTTGGATGATTTGCATAAAGCAAAAGTAAAGGAAGGAGTTTGAACATTTTCGAAATTACTCACTTACCCCGATTGATGTCCTTTCCAAAAAAAAAATGCACGAAGTGATCTGGAATAAGAGAGAAAATTATCTGATTAATTTTTGACAGAGTTTGACAGAGATTTTGGAGTAGGTTGCTGAGGCTTTGAGTATAAACCGGCGATAAAAAGTGGAAGTTTGATAGAAGGATGCTATCAGTATAAGGCAGACATTTTTTCAACTTCAAAGAGGATAGAAGTTCCCAGGAATTCCCGACAATATGTCACTAGTGTGCTTTAAGAATGCGATGTTGTTTAGGTAATTTTTCTTTGGACCCAATACGGTTCGGCACGGTTTGGTTCACTTCTTTACAGATTGCTTTAAGACCGAAGGTGGGGTGGGTTGCGGTGTTTGCTCCGAAAAGCTCAACCTGAGTATCTCGTTCCGCCTCCCTGATCATTGTAGCGTTTCTAAGAATGAAATCATGCCGATTAAGGAAACCCAGTCCTGGCTGAAGTGTAATGTACTAGCTGTCAGGCATATTAGCATTTTCACTGACAGTCAAGCGGCAATCAAGTGCATGGAATCGTGCTTCTTCATTTCGAAGGCCGCCTTAAACAATCTCTTACGGATATGACAGAGCATTTCAACATTCACCTATGTTGGGTGTTAGGCCACAGGGACATTCCAGGAAACTGCATGGCGGCCGAGCTCGCTAGACATGGTATAACTCTAAGGATTCTGCCTGATAGGAAAGCCCTAGGTACGAGTATGCCCCTCGCTACATGTAAGCATCTAGTACAGCTGAATGCTATTAGCAAGACCAACCACAGATGGGAACACGGCTCAGCGTGTGACATTTCGAGACATATCTGGCCTTATATGGACAAGAAACGTACTGCCGTTGGTCAAGTTAAAGCGATCACAGATCGGCTGCGTTATCGGTGTACTCCCTTATAGCCCAACATTCCAAAAGTCTTGGCTTCTTCTCCAACGACTTCTGCAAGAGCTGTAGGGACGAGGAGGAGAGGGAAACCATCCTTCACATCCTATGTTAGTGTCCAGCTTTGTCGTATAAAAGAATGCTCCCCTTCCTTGAAGACCTCGTCGATCTGGCGTCCTTAGGCGTCATGAACATCCATCGCTTTATTAGAAGCTCCGGTTGGTTTCTTAGTCCCTGATTGGCCTAATGGTTGATCCAGCCAACCTAACCTTGGACACAATACACGATATTGCCGCGTCACATTAGAGAAGAGTAGCAACTGATAGTAAGCCAATTACCTTCAGATTCATCTTGTAGAATAATTCACAACCTTGTTCAGCAACGCACACAAAGCTATGTGGACACGCAAAACAATCGAATATGACAGAGGAAGCTATGTTGCGAATTAAGGTAGAGTCGCGGATGCAGGTTTGGTGCAAAAGAGGTCATGCTTGCGATTGCTCGGCTCAGTTCACCAAATAACCCATATTTGGGTCTTCTCAACCTCACCTTACACCGTCTGTTAATTGTCGTGATATCTCTAATTAGTAATGGATTCAGCGTGTTTGCGTCTTGTGTTTTGAATTCCTATATTTACTTATGCTGCACCGCGCAGAGGGAACTACCGACGGAATTTCACTTGATCTGTGAGAGGCATTCTCAGCCGCTTCAGTAGCTGAGAGGTTGCTAATGACACTCTAAACCTCCAACGATTAGTTTTACTTGTTCAGATTCGTAACTACAGGTGACTACTCTTCTAAGTCACCCTAGTACCCGTTATCGATTGCCGTCTGCTGTTGTCATAGGAGCACCCTTTATGCCATCTAGGACATTGATTGCTCCCTTCCCTAAACAGCTGACACATGCTGCTATCCAATAGGCTTGTGACCCTTTTTACTCTGATAATTCAACTTATAGCGACAGCTTGCTGTCGCTGTTTGAGGGCGATCTTTCCTCTTACGGCACCATCTTCTTTGTGGAGGTAACATCCCTAAGCATGCCCTCTTTATTGCTTGGATGTGTTGTTCTGATCCCTGAACAATAGCCATTGTCAGCGGGCTTATCCCGACTTCAGATTTCACTGATACTGAGTTTAGTTTAATCTTAAGCCGCAGCTGAACATGTCAGAGTGTGGAATGTTAAAGTACACGCCGATGGATTTCCTGTTGGCGTCCTAGGTAAGATCTATTGGTAAAGTTTTTTTTGAAAATAAACGTTTCGGTCTGTCTTCATTTGTGTCATTTTTTTGTCTGTTCTGTTGTGTTGAAGTCTGGCTATCTCCATCTTATCCTAAAGCTCGTCTGGTTGTCAACCTCGTTTACTAGCCGACGGAATTTCGTGCCTATAGCATTGTAGTGTTTCCACCCGAGAGAGGAAGCTCTCTATGTTGGTTCATAGAATGTTGATTGTATGAAATGCTGGGTGATAACCAGGAAAATTGAAAGAATAATTCCGGATATCTGACGTTGTGCGCGAAGATGGCCTTCACATTCAAGAGCCTAGGTTCGTTTAGTCAACTAGAGTTAATATGCTCGGGGTAGTCGAGAATCCAAGCATGCGGTGTCTTAAGTAAAGGTAAGCAAAATACGGTTTTCAATTTGCAAATTTTATTCAGTTGACAGTTGCTGCCCGCATGCTATGCATATCAAAATACCGACTTGGTGGTCCTTAACAACTCTGCCACCAAGAAGCATGCAACGAAATTTGAATTCTTCACAATTTGTGATACATTTCCAGGTGCTTATTGAAATTGAAACAAAAAGTATTAGTTTCAAAAATAGAGAAAAATTAAGCGGTTTGCTATACAGACGCTTGCACACACGATGAGATGTTTTGATAAGGCTTAGATGTAGATGGATTGCAAACTTCCTTGATCAATTCGTACAGTGTTTGACTTACAGTTTAGATTTAAATTGAGAATAAGACCTAGATATCTACCTCTCGACTATCAGAGCGTATTGGTGGTTAGGAGACTTAGGCTTCGCATTGACTGATTTTAACTTTACACATACATATAGTATTTGGCGCAACAGCCCATGAAGGGCCTAGGCCTAGCTTCTCGAAACCCTTCATGTTATGTGCGGTATATTTTTTGCACGAATGGAAGGGACCAACAGTTTTGTCCCGTAGGTACGAAGGACATTTTTTTCAAATTACGCTTTTCCGTGACAACAATACTCTCAGATGTTTGTCAAACGTTTGCGAGAGGTGGGACGCATCTAGTCCATTTTCTAAAATTCGTCTGATTTCTGCTCATAGCTCTTCATCCAGAAACAGATGAAGTACAGGACGGATAACATCACTATGAAATGCTCTTCGGCTGACGAACTTTGTCAAGTGCCTGTTTGCTTAATAACGATCTTTTTTTTTTGGGATGGAAGATATATGTTTACAGAACACGCCGTATAAAAATTGTTTAAAACCAATATAGCATTTTACTAAGCTTTGCGACCACTGAACTTGTGCTAGTGTCTTAAAGCTTTTTCTCGACTGTTGGAGGACCTTAAAAGTTTTATACATGGCTGCCAAAAGGTCTGTTATCACACAGGATCTTTATGACATCATATACATTTCTGGACATACACTGTGACCCAAATTTGTACAGGTATACATAAAAATCTTACGACTTCCTACGTAGGGAAAGTTATCGTAAAGAATCGGATATCACTATGTTGGCTTACACAAATCAAGATGTATACTTTCCCTCCTCACTGTATTTGCGCCACTTCACACTTGTAACATCATTCTTTGTTCAGACATTCCCCACTAGTAAGCCATTAAAACCGAAAAGAATCATTAAAAAGTGTTTGCGCTACATAGGGGCTAAGGCGAGATTTTACACACGCCACCGATTCCTGGAAAAATAAATTTACGGTAGAAATATCTTTCTCGAATCAAAAAAAAGGACATACCCACCCCCGTCCACCCCCTGTTGCAAACATTTCTACAATGAAATATATATATTTCTCGAAACAGAAAAAAAGCACTTAATGCCAATCCGTCGTGCGTTTTTGCGGTGCGGAATATAAATCATTGTGTTCCGTGGTTGGACTTTTTTTCATTTTATTATGCCACCTGAAAGCTAAGCGCAAGGATCACCCACCATGGTAGTCGTGGGTGTAAAGTGTAAAAACAAAAAAGGAGAAATACCAAATGAAAAAAATAAAAATACCTAAAATATATTTGCTATGATTCATGAAATCGTAAAATCTTGCCTCTCAGCGTACAACAAAGTTCCGCGAGCCATATACCACCACGAACATTGGCAGCACCTCAAAAATATTATGTCCTCGTCCTTCCGGCTAAGGCAGGCGGTCGGGGTGAGGTACGACTATAGTTGCGTATTGTTTTGTGCTTGTGTGTCACCAGGAAGGAGTGCGAGAACATTAAATTCGGTCGCTTTAACAATATCGTATCCGGGACGATGTTTATATTGGGTGCTGAGGGTGACGGGCGGCGTTATGTATAGATTCAAGACCATGTTCTGAAGGCGCCACATTTCGAATTCTCATACACAATATCTAATGGAATTCAGTACATTGGCATCTCTGTATTGGAGGCTGCTGGCGGGTGTAAATCGAACCAATATATCTTCGATCGAAGTGACATTTATTCCACATGACATAACAATTTGTATTGGACCGGAGCGATACGAGGTGAACAACAATTTATTGGTTTCACAGGGGAAAGGGGTAGAGAGAAAAAAATTCAACAGAAACTCTATATTCATTCTGCAATAAAGTAAAGGGGGGGATTTTCGTAGATTTATATTGTGGTGCTGACGGATTATGTAGGGGCTGGCTAAGGGTACAAATCGCAAGAGTAACAAACAATGTGTTACAAGGCATTTGGAGGGAAATGGGTACTTGCAAACCGCGGCGCGATTTCACATTCTGGTTCATTTGTGGTTTTAATAGGCTTTTACACAAATGAGAGGGTTAACCTTGGTGGGATTTGGTTACTTACAAGCTATGCAGACATTAAATTCAGGAATTGAATCTCTGCGGGACTGTAACAGTTGTACTGTATCACACCGATCAGCCTTGCTCATAACTCATTGAGATGAATCAATTGAAGGTGGGACTTTTTAAATAAAGTCCTTCGGGGGACTTATATATATAATATAAATTTGGCGCAACAGCTCATTAAGTGCCTAGGCCTAGCTTCTTGCAACCATTCGTGTTGTGTGCGTTATATTTTTTACGTGAATGGAATGGACCTACAGTTTTGTGTCGCATCCGAAGTGCATTTTTTTTTTGTTTTTTGAGAAGCTTTCTCGTGACAAGAAATACTCTTAGATGTTTGTCAGACGTTCGCGAGAGGTGGGACAGTGAAAAAACTTATTTGGTGTTTTCTGGAATTCGAAGATGGAACCTCACGCGCAATGGTCCGACACACTAACTTTCTTAACCTTTATTTTACTAAAGTAGGAAACATATGTATTTTGTGTAACTATCTCTTAGACGGATAAGGCAACAGAGGCATTTTATTCTTTAAACATAACAATAGTGAGGAAAGTTTAAAGAACGAAGATGATAAGTTAATAAGACGGAATCATTCATCCTAAGTTTTGCCTTAGATGACGTTACAAAGCAGGATAGACCGAAACTTCCACCAATAAACCTCGTTAGCCAGACTGATCCTTAGATAGCGGTCTACAATTGTTCATACTGTTTGGGTTGACGATCCTTTGTATTTGCGTGTATCACCTTAGTGATATCGTGTAATTCTGTTGTGCAAATTACCGATGGAGAATGCTTTTAATATCAGAAAATATTTATCCCAAAAAAAGAAAAATGCGTTATTTCGTAAATTCTTGAACACTATACTTGAAAGAGGGAAAATATATTGTAAATCATAAAGTAATGATAAAATAATAAACGAATTCTCCCCAGTTATCTGGACGCCGCCCCGTTTTTCTGAAACGTTATATCGCCTGAATCCAAAACCACTACACATTTCCAACCTATGTGCAATCATGTAATAGCATTGAAGGGATTGGCCCTAAGCCGTAAGTTAATATTTAAAAAAAGTAAAGAAAAATAACTTTGCCTGCCTTGGCCTCGCTGTAACCATAGCTGAGATTATCCTTGCCAATCGTATTTTTTGAGCTAAGAAGACGATTGTGGCCCAATACCTCAGGGAGTGCTAGGATTACTTTATAAAAGACTTGGTCGTATAAACCAAGAGAACCTGTTTCGATGAGAATCCCATGTCTTGACAAAAGCACCCTTACAAAGACAGAAAACTGAGAACGTCTTTTTTAGACCAAAAAGTTCATCTGATTTATGTAATAATAAGTAAGGACTGATCTCATTTACCATATTTATTTCGAAAATATGAATAGGAAGTTATAAGCAAATCCCTTGGTTCTCTTTATGAAAGCGCTGCAATTCTTCAGCCTCCAAACATACCGAAGAGCGTTACAAAATCTCCTACATATCCTGGTAATAGAAAACTCTAATACTCAAGACTCAGTCCCTTGCCCAAGATGAAATGTTTCAAGGGCACGATGGGAGATTTTTACACAAGCAGGTTAACTCTGGGGTAGATCGCTCCATTTGCATAGATTTACGACAGATTCTTTAGTTCTGTAATGAGCAGTGTCAAAGAGCACATTCGCAAAAGATATCGTAGAGTAAATCGCCTAGAAGACGATCGCTTCTATAAAGAATTCTAGCAAACGAAGTCGCGGATCTCTTCAAAGCAACAGCGGAAAATGTTAATTTTACCCACTAGAGAAGGAACGTTTGTAGTCTGCTGAGGAAATCAGGAGATATTCAATTGTATAGCCTAAGCCAGAATTAAGTCCTAATCTAGTCAAGAGTAAAATCTGAGATAATCTAGATTTAATGCTGATAAGTCATACGAAGAAAATCATGAAACAAAGCACACTTATTAACCAGCTGTATCAAATCAATAGCAGGACAGATCCTGATTTCCACAAAGAAGTTAAAAAAAAAAAAAAAAACGCGAGACTTTGGCACATTAAGTAACATCCCCGAAAGCAATATCAAGACATTAGTCTGACAAATACGCCGATAGCTACGAGGATGATCCAGTGAACTAGTGCTGAATTGGTTGAAAGGTTATTGCTTGTTGATCTTCTTCTACCTTTTTCAGCGAGGTTATGATCCGAAAATAAGGGATCACAACCCTCCCACTTCACCGCATTTCTACTGATCCGCCTGTTGGGTTATTGCTTGTTGATATTGGTCGCATTATAGACCAGAACATCGCTGGAGAGCAAACAGAATCCAGATCTTGATGTGGCTGCACCAATCAAATTATTGAGCTTAAAACTCTCGAATCTCTGAACATGCTTAATAACCGTAGTTTTCAATTATTTTTACATGCACATGCAATGCAGCCAACAAAAAAATTAGCAATGGCCTTCCTCAGGGTTCTGGTTTGGAACCTGTAGTCTTCCAGTCATATACTTATACACAATATTACATATATCTGAATCTTTAGAAACAAGGTAATAAAGTTTGGATATGTTGTGCTCTGTGAGTGACTGTATGGAGCTAACAGCGAGAATATCATAACTGAAGACTTTTCTGCACCCGCGGTATTCTTCGAGAGTCGAGACATTGCTTTCAAGGCGTTTGCAACGTGTGTATTCTGTGCTGCAGCGATCGTAAGTAAACGCTCGTGTGCCCTGCGCCTCAAACTAGAAAACTCATTCATTTAAGTCTTATATTGAAAGATATAATCCCGGTGTCAAAGAACTAATTCATTTACAAGTGGCAAAGTAAAAAATTATAGATAAGACGGAAAGTAAAGGTAGACAAACCATGTATAGGTATGTAATCAGACGTATAGCAAAATTAGTCAACAAATTGTATATTTAAACCGAAGAATGCTTTATGAGAACGCAGTTTTTATCCATAATTTCTGAAGTAAAGTATACGGCTAGACATGTCACGATTTATCAGCGGAGTAGTTATAGTATTTGTGTTATGCAGTGTTCAGTATTCAACTGGTAAGACTTGAGAATAATATTTGAATAGAAAGTGAGTATACAAAGTATTTGTACTTAGATCTGTCTCTAGCTACTCTCAGGCAGCTGCATGTTGTGTGGGTGAATTCCTCATCTTTTAATGAGATACTATCGGTTTAAGTGGCGAAAACACTTTTTCATCTGTTCACGGTTCATCTTAATTGAGAGCACGTTTATCTTTTTGGAATAATGTCCCTCGTACGGCCAGTCGACAGGCATTACAAGCGTCGACAAATTCATCGTGGTTGCGATATCTCATCATGTGTTTAAGTTAGATGTTACCGCTAAATACCGCGGCGTAAGTATTCTTCATTAAGATCATGATATTGACGTTTCTTACGGTGTCCAGTTGCAGCTCCCATTGAAGTCCAATGACAGACGTTTTATGAACGTTGAGATGTCAATTTGGTTTTGCAAGAATATTTTCTGTTTAGACAACCATCATCTTCTGACAGTTTAAAAGTTGTCCTGTTTCATTAAGAACTGCCGTTTAGAAAGGCATGGAGTCATAAGTCCACAGGGCATAACTTCAAAGTCTATCCATAGAGTGGGCATGTACTGAAACCTTGTATCAGCAAAGTTTCAAACCATTACACCAAAATAACTCCTTCATATCGCTTCTCTATCTTATGTGGGCTGGGCGGGTTGGTTCTAAGTCCACAAAGAATCCGTGAGAAGTGGGTTGGCGGACTTTTCGTCTTTGCTATTTAACATGTGCAAATTACTGGTCCACACTCAGTCTATCATTATCCCTTCTGCGATAAACATCAGCTCTTGTCTACCAGATATAATTCTTTCCGCTTTCCGCTATCCTGAGTTGGTACTTTCCACTGCTTCTGTTTCTGTTTTGTTGCCTCATTCTACCTATGTATGCCTATCCATAAGTATAAGTTCAACTTCTTTTTTCAGGCTATAAATGGATAACTTTAAAGTCTAATGACTCAATTCCAATAAACGCCATCGAAGTGAGTGATAGTCCTGACAAATATGTAGGACGAGCGATCCACTATAATTTAGTCCTACCAGCGGAGGTTTATAACAGCACTTACGCGCTTATCTCATATGATAACAAAAGAATTGTTAAAAAACAATTTGAAATACTTGTGGCCACAGAAGACTGTGAGTGGAAAAGGTTCGGTTATATTAGGACCATACAAGACACTGTGGTACGCGGGGGTACTGCGTGGAATGGCGAACCAATTTATATCGGTGGGACAATATCCCTCCAAAATAACCACATTGCATCAATTCTTATCAGTTCGAATCGATTCGAAACGTGGGAATCATCTTACAACGAGCTTCTTGCGTTAATTTGTGAACATAATGCCACCTGGGTTGATGCATCATCGGGGAATATACCAACAAATGCAGTCTTTGGCGGAGAGGAGTCTAATGGTTGGAGTTATTATGTCGGTCGATTGCTGGGAGCCTTTTCTTGGATTCCAGGACAGGTAATTCCCATGGGAAACAGCACGACAGCAAAATTTGAAGACCATTTTTTGGAGTCTCCCAATTGTCAGGTCTTAGTTGGAGATACAAATCAATACACATGGTACTCAGCTTTGAATGGGGAAATTCCAGATTACGCTGTTGTTGGTGGACAATCCGAGAATGGTGAGATGAGATATGTCGCGAGAATAGAAAATTCAGCAACATATATCGTACCTTCAAATACCTCAGGCCGTACATATGATGTTTTGGTGGAAAACATACAGAATTAGCTAAGTTTTGTATCATATACTCGTAACAATAAAGAGCACTATCGTCCCTCTGTCTATTCGTAATGAACAGGTGTTGAGCTATTTAAAGTAGAGGTAGTAAGGTGTCTTGTTTTTGTACTTACATATGGTATTCACATTTGTTCGGTAAATCCGTCCACAATAAATGCAGGATATACCACACTCCAGGAGTACACTCTTACCGAAACATAGTCTTGTGAAAGAAACTAGGCCTAGCAATACCATTGGAAAGCAGCTCCCATCCACAAACCGGCAGCAAAGTGAGTCACTTCCAAAAACGATGCGCTCAGTTTACGTCACGTTACTCAAATGATTGGCGGCCTCTGATGCCTGAAAAGCTAGACTCGATTTCCCAAGTTTGACTAGCCCTACAACTATTCTTGTTCCAATACTCCAGCGGCAGTATAATATAACCCATCCGCAATTGCTTTGTAAGCGGATTTCCACTACGCAGACCGCTCTAGTCGGTAATTTTTTCAGAGGGAACCCTGCAGAAAATGCTCACGGATTAGTTATGCAGCTAAGGGGGAGCTATGATTGATGGAACCCTCTACTCGTATTTAGTGTTGCATTGGTTGTTCCGATAGCTACCAGGCTACACACTTCTTCGGAGTCGTCTTCAGTGTCCTCGCAATAACTAGCGATGAGGGCTTTCCAGCGAGCACGGATGCTGCTGGAGAGATGATGGTAATTAAAATAATTTATGATAAATAAACAATGAAGTTGTTGGCTCCACTATCACATAACCTCGAATAACTTCTAGCGAAAGTTACAATTTATGGCGATGCTTAAGCCTTATTTTCAAGAAATCACCAGAATCAACGAATTTTAGACCCCACTGGCCAGAGTTGTATTATAAGAGTAGAAATATAGTATCATACGATCCCTTACAGATGACTTGTAGCTATTCTGCTGCAAACTTTAGCTTTTTTCTGGCTACGAACAGCATGACCTAAAAATGTTTTTTTCGAACCACCCTGCACTTAGTTTTCTTCGTTAAAACAGTTTTGTAATACGTAACTACGAATTAGGAATTTCCTACAGAATGCTGGTTTGTTTCACGATTTCTTTTACAGGGTGTTCTGTGACATTATAAACGTATTTCCTTAAAACAAATAAATTAATTCTTGTAAGTGTGCGTATAACATGTTTGTAGAAGAAGTTTTGTTTTACCGTCAGCGCTATACTTTTGTCTCACACTGTACTCCCCGCCATTTGTTAAACTTTATGACTTTCCTCGCCTTGACTCGACCCCCATTTTTCTAAACAACTGTGTCCCTTCAAATCGAACAACATCTTATCCTCGTTGATGATACCTCGATGAGGGTATGGTTTTTTTTTTATGACTTGACTGCCATAAGATCATGTTAACATCTTCATTTTTATCTTAACTTGTTGTATGCCACCAACGAACGACACACAGATACTCGGATGCTGGTATTGCGCGCATAAATCGAAAAGCATTCATCATTTTTTATCGCAATAAAACGGCCGCAATGGGATCCACTGGATGGTTTTCAAGATGAAACGATGAGAATTCCCCTGTGGGTGACTTGGGGAGATGTTAATAACAAATCAAGGTTAAAAAAATGTATGGATGTGGGGGCCAGGGGGAGGAGGATTTTTCGAGATGGCCCCAGACTGCATATCTCCTCTCGTTTGGGTTTGTTTATTGGAGGTGATGTGTCAAAAATTAGCACAATAAGTAGCTATAATGTCATATAATTCATAAGTTATGAGCGGGGACTGCCTAAAGGAGGGATGGGGACTTATCGCTGGCCCCGGGAAGTGATGGAGATAATGGTATGTAAGTGCAAGTGCTAAGGTTTCGTAATGATAATTGGGCTTTTGGGTCAAGGTTTAGATGGTTGTAGGAGGCCGTAAGCTCAAATGGAATTGTGATTAGATACAGTCCGATGGAAGTCTTTCATCTGTAACTTATACGTAACCTTAGTTCTAATAAAATAAGTTTTTATTGGATCTTCCAAGCAAAGCAATTTAAGAACCACGATGCGTAGCCAGTTGCCACTTTGTAATGTAATATGTAGTAGACAGGAATAGATGGATTTGTACCAAAGTGGGTTTAGATAGAATCCTTCAAAAATACTCTCTAAGTATGATACAATCCACTAATTCAGTAACAAACATATTTTAGGAGCCCTGGAGAGCAGCATGCGACTTATCTCTAAATTTGAGCACTGCAAAGCCGAAACAGAGAATATACCTAGATGGATATAAAATTCTATGCAATTATGTGGAGCCATTTTCTAGTTACAAACAAACATTTTTTAATCGATACAGAACCCTGTCAAAAACTCCTTACTACATACACAAAGACGGATGTCTTACGAAGACTATAAAATGCATTTCGTCTGTCTACCTCAAGTAAACATAATCCTTGTAAAAACCTTAAAGAGTACTCAAGGGGTTGCAATCCTAAAAGGATGTTTAAAGGTACTCCACACAGACAAGAAGTGTGCGCCTTTGCAAGCAGTATTCGAATTGGGGATATGCATTTTCTTAGCACTTCTTAGCATTTACGATTTCTGTTCGTCCTTTTTACAGGACACCCTTATTTTTTGTGAAAAAAAAACTACACACATCCACTCAAATATGAGGAAAGACGATGAGAAAAACTGGGTTAAATCGTTCGCTGTTTTTAAGTGTTCACCTGAAAATTAACCACATAGAAGGTAGAAAAAGGAGAGGATTTTCTCTCTTTTTTACTTCATCCTTATACGTCATTTTGTGCGCACATCTTTTCTGAAGTGTTGGTGAATCCATTAAAGAGGTGATGACATACTTTTCGCTTTGTTCCTCTGTCTTTTTGGATGAGTGAGAGGTGAGTAAGTGGTTGATCGTCCCTTTCAAGAGAGAAAGGAATACTTCTTTATTTTTTTCTTCATCTGTGTGGCTATGTATGGAATCAGTGGGTGTGTTTGGAATCAGTCGGTATATAAGCCCATCAACAAAAGGTGATGATGATGGGTTTTTGGTATTTAAGAGGGCTTTAGGTTACATGGGTTAATTTTGTTTTGCGGTTCGGGGTTTTGCTTTGTTCTTTTGTGTCTTGGCGCTTGTCTTTCGCCTGACTTCCACTTTTTTTTTTGTATCTCAAGCTGCCCCACTGTTTAGAGATTCTCTTTCAACTTTTAATAGGGTTTAAGTGAAATGTGGGTCTTTTGAGGAATTAGAAATCGTAATACTATCAGACGGTATTTGCGACGAGAGTAGACTTGTAATCTTCTTTTTTGTGATGAAAGGTTGTATTAATGAGTGGGGATCTGGTCGGTCTATGAAACAAACACCACACCGTTGACTTGTACCCGTTGTGTGTGGGCTTTCGATTAGAATCGCCTTAATAATGTACTTGACCTATATTTAGATACTATATTTAAGGTCTTAAGGAGGTTTTTCTTTTCCAGTAAAGATATGTCTGCTGAAAAATTCTATTATTATGATTAGGATTGAGTTGATATTTTTGTGGTAAATTAAGGGTTAAACGTAAGAAAAGATTTTTGTTCTGGGTTGGAAGCTTGATTAATTTCGATTGATACATCTGCTCATTTGTCTCGGGTATAATAGTCGCCCCCGAACATTCATTGGGGGTTTAGTTGTTCTTGGCAATGTAGGCGGTATGTTGAATTCACTACATATCTTACTAATACCAAATATTTATTTCGCATTTTCTTATAGAGCCAATAAGGGTTAGATTTGGCATATTGAGAGATCCAGGGCGCTTAAAACTTAGCAACGTTTTGGCAGTTTCTTTTTTCGTCGCAGAAATCAATAAATCTCTTGATTTAGTGAATTCCTTATGCTGTTGCTTCACCATCAGATGGCTGGTGAGTAGACCACATAAGACCTCAGGGTCAGTAAAACTCATTTGTGAAGTTTATCTTTCAAGTTGCTCCGAGGTTTTCCAAAAAAATGAGGTTTCCCATCACTGAGACGGTAGGTAAGGTGACCATATTTAGGATCAGCACGTGACTTGATTGTCTGAATTGAAGTTGCATAATTTTTTTATATTTCCATACAAAGAAGGAAAACCCAGAATGTTTCCAAAAGGGCTTCCAGAGCAAACATTTGACGTAATATAAGCCTTGCTTAATATCGCATACAAATTTCCGTCTAATTTAAGACCACCTAAGACTATGCGTTCAGAAGCTCATTAATTCGTATTAGTGCTAAGGGTGCAAGATCTAATCATAACCAGGTACCTATGTACCTAACGTTAGAACAACAATTCCAACGCTCTATATGTCATCTCGAATTGGTATGAGCTATACAGGGGTTAACCCATTGCTCTCCAAACAGATAGAAGAACATTACGAAGATCTTTAGTATCACTGAAGCTTCTAGGTACGTAATCTTGTTATCATGCCGTTTTATAACTGTTTGATTAAATGAGTATTGGAAGAAGGCTTACTACCACAGAATGAAAACCAAAGGCTATAAGATGAGTTTCTCATGAATTCCGAACTAATCTACGAGTATACCTAATTTTGTAAGGAAGTTATCCAAAGCGTGTACACTTTTTTTTTTATACAAAAAGAGCCATCGACCCTACCGAAATTTAGATTTAAACTGAAGGTACGATCGAGCTCCAGATGTAGCCCCCACACTTTCTTTCAGTAAAATATAAATCTTAAGCAAAATACAAAGCAAGAGGCTCGAAAATTACCCTTGTACAGCTGTCAAATATATTTACTCACATGTTCTTTAGGAAACACGTCCCACTGGCACTAATAGCACGTCCCTCGGCAACACGTGTAATGTCAGAACTATACGCTTCTCTATCCCAAGCCTCATTCAATAAGGCCAATTTAGACCGACAACCCACACTAAAATCTGACCATCTACAAGCCAGTAGTAGGTAATAGCCAGTCCCTTTAAGTAACCTCACAGAATACTTCCCAAATTTATTATCTCGGCAAGACATTCTCTCGACCCAAACACGTGCCTATTTGAGGACAACGAGGACGACTGGCACCAAAATAAACCACCAAACTCGAATTACAAATCGAAATAATGTGGGATACACACAACTTCATCTGCGAGAACATGTTCCCTCCATAGCGGGAATTCTAAAAAAAAAAAAAAACACATCCCTCGAAAAATAAAGGATTTCGGGAGAAATTGTTTCTATTACACACATGAGCAATACAGGCCTTTAAAATTTTGCATGCAGCTTCGCACCGACCGGAGACAACCGACAGGGATCTAAGGAATGAGTACCATTTCAATGCCTGAATGCGGGTCGTCGTCGGTCGTTCGTCGTATGCGTTGTGGGAGCTGCTGTTGTTGTTCGCAGAGAAAAGACAGAAGAGAGACACTTTTAAGTGCCTTCCACGTGACACTCTCTGGGGACTCATACAAAGAAGTCATCCTGTTTGTACATGGAAGACACTTTGAATAATGCCTGCCAGTCGGATGTGACACGAAGTGATGACGCAAACTGAAAACGGAGTGAATCCCGTGTGAATGAAGCGGAGGCGAATTAAACTGACGAATGGGCACACAGTTCAACGACGAAAAATCTCTACTCATGAAGTTCCAAATCCTTTTGCATAGAAGGAGTTGATGACAGCAGCTTGGGGTGTAGAATACTGCAGAGGCGTACAAAGAAAACGCCTGCAAGCATGTGTGTTGGACGTAAATGTGAAAAGGGAATTGCGTGGTTCTCTAAAGGCAGTGATGACATACTGAAAGCCATTTCGGGTAGGGAATGCACGTAAATTGATTTAATTGGTACAAGAGTTTTCGGGATTTCATCTGCTCGGAATGATCGTACTTAAAAGAAGGAAATGCTTACACGTGGACCTAAATCACCCGTAAGATGTTCTTATGTCACTCCCATGACAGGTTGCTGATGACTGGTATGGGACAGTGACAGAAATAAGAGTGTCGAAGAGTGACATGATTGAGAGGGCAAATGGTTTCTTGGTTGTGGTAGTGGAAATTTAAAAGAAGCAGCTCCTAGAAGCATAAGACATAAATTCGCAAAAAAAAAAATTCTCTGGAGAAGACCTATGAGCTATGTCTAAGTACGAGTATGACATTAAAACCGTGTCTGTGAACATAAGAAAGGAGGACACCTTTAGTAATACGATCGTTGTACATAGCCCACACGACACTTTAGGTACTTCTGCAAACGGAAATAAACAAATCCCAATCGGGATGAACTGAGGGCATCCAAAAAACAAAAAGGGAGCCTCCAAACATTTTCGAAAAATATTTGTTCGATCCCCAATCCCCCAATCTGGGTTTAGGCGGGGACACTCATGTGAGACATCTATTAGTTGGGTAATAAATGAATGGAAAAAAGAAAATGAGAAGGGCAATATTGTATTGGCAGTGTTTTTGGACCTAAAGCGAGCATTTGAAACCATAGATCGGGATATATTGGCGAGTAAACTCTATAAATATGGTATTCGTGGAAAGGAATTAGAGTGGTTTAAAAGTTATTTAAGTGGAAGAACTCAGAAAGTGCGTATTAAAGAAACATGTTCAAGCCCGCAACTAATTCCTGTTGGCGTGCCCCAAGGTTCGGTTATTGGTGTTTTACTCTTTTTGTTGTATATAAACGACATCGGAGATTCCTTACTTCATTCCAAAGTATGCCTTTTTGCTGATGATACTCTTATATACCTTTGTGGAAAGGACGTAAGTGTTAGTGAAAATATCCTACAGGGTGAAATTGACAGAATGAATAATTGGCTGTGTAAAAATAAACTTAAGAGATTAATGTCCAAAAAACTAAGTGTATGTGTGTCAATAGAAACAACTTTAGTGTAAACGTTAGAATAAATGGTGAACTCATTGAATGTGTTCAAGAAGTTAAATATTTGGGTGTGTACATTGACAGTAAACTTAAGTTTGATTACCATTTAGAAAGTTTATGTGCGAAAATATCAAAAAAGGTAGGCTTTCTCGGCAGAATTAGGAAATATATATCAACGAATTGTGCTCAAACCATTTATAATACTATTGTTCTTCCACATTTTAACTATTGCTCATCGACCATATACATGTGTTCCCTCGAATACCAAGACAAACTTCAAATTCTCCAAAACAGGGCTATGAGAATCATTTTAAAGTGTGATCGCCAAACTCCTATATTAGTCATGCTTCAATCCTTACGATGGCTAAGTGTTTCCCAGCGGTTAAAGCTCAATGCTCTAGTCATGATTTTTAAAATAAAGCAAAACATGTATCCTGAATATCTGCAAAACAATGTTATGTATATAACAAACAACAGGTATAGTCTACGGAACCTTGGTAATTTCGGCTACCCCTATACAGAAGAGCGGCTACCCAAAACAATTTGCTGTACAAAGGTCTTCAATTATTCAACCGGCTTCCAAGTGCAATTAAGAATTTAACAAATTTAAATTTATTTAAAACTAGAGTAAATTACTTATTAAAAAACAATTTTATTTGAAATACATTATTGTAATTAAAGTTAAGAGTTTACGAACTAATAAAACCTCTAAAAAAAAAAAAAAAAAGTACAAATGCATAAGTCTCCTTAACAACGCATACAAGACCTTGTCTGCTGTAATATGCAAACGTCTAAGGCTGCATACAACCTGCAGTAGGTACAATCAGTGGGTGCGTACAATCAGTGGGGTAAATGAAAGCAAAGCAAGATAAATGCTGCCTATAAGGAATGACATGCGACAACGGACAGTACTCGTATAGTTTTGCGGCAGTACGTGTTAAGTGCCTTGTCTACCAAGACTCTACAGTGAACTTCGGCAATAACATTACTTTTGTCTCTGAATTTACTCCAGAGGGATAATCCGTTGGAGTAGAAAAACCTTACTGGGCGAACACAATGGTGAAGCTGAATCTGTAGTATGAAGCGCTGTAAAAAAAAAAAAAAAAAAAATTGCGCACTGATGTAGCTGAGTACGAGCACAATGGTGAAGGGTGTTTGTTGTTGGTTATCCAAATGCTTCGGACATTTTTATTTTGCACACCTCGGCTCGATTAATTTTTCTGTTGACTGATTGTTCTGAACTGTCAAAAAGTGACGCTGCATGAAGCTGAAGTTGACTCCAATTCTACTTCAGCTACAAGCTTCAGCTTTATATTGTGTTCGCAGTATTGGATGTGTGCGTATTTTACTTTGACAGCGCTTCATATTACTTACTTACTTAGGTGGCGCTACAGTTCGGGGTGAACCTGGGCCTCAACCAACAAGCCTCTCCATTTAGCTCGGTCTTTAGCTAATTGCCTCCAGTTGCGCACTCCAAGTTGGTCGAGGTCCCCTTGAACTTGTGCGCGCCACCTACGGCGATGATTCCCTCTACTGCGTCGTCCCTCGGGATTATATTCGAAGACTCTGCGGGCCGGAGCGTTGGTGTCCATTCGCTCTACATGTCCTAGCCATCTCAGACGGCCAATACGCAGTTTTTTGACTAGGTCGATGTCGCTGTACAGCTCGTATAGTTCGTGATTGAATCTTCTCCTCCAAAACCCGTCAACGCAAACGGGACCGAAAATCTTACGAAGAATTTTTCTCTCGAAGCGACCAAGGACATCTTCATCCTCTTTTAATAAAGTCCATGTTTCAGCGCCGTAAAGCAGGACTGGGATGATCAAGGTCTTATATAGAGTCTCCTTAGTTGTTCGAGATAGGGCTTTACTGTTGAATTGCCTTATAAGCCCAAAAAAACAGCGATTGGCAAGAGTTATTCTTCGATTGATTTCTGCACTGATTTTGTTTGCTGAATTTATAGCAGAGCCAAGGTAGACAAAGTCCCTTACTACCTCGAAGTTATAGCTGCCCACGGTGACGTTTTGTCCAATTCGTCGGTGTTGGTTTTCCCTTCTTGTTGACAGCATATACTTGGTTTTGCCCTCGTTTATCGCTAAACCCATTTTGGCCGCTTCCGCCTTAATGCTTGCAAACGCACCGGTGACAGCCCGCTGAGTTCTTCCGATAATGTCGATATCGTCGGCGTATGCAAGCAGTTGTACAGACTTGTAATAGATTGTGCCTCCGGTGTTGGCTTGTGAGTTCCGCACAATCCGTTCAAGTATAATATTGAAGAAGTCACATAACAGCGCGTCACCTTGTCTAAAGCCTTTTTTGACATCAAAGGTCTCGGTGAGGTCATTACCGACCTTGATGGAGCAGCGAGCGTTCTCCATCGTCAGCCTGCACAGACGGACAAGTTTGGCAGGGATGTCAAAACTAGACATGGCTCTATAAAGCTCTTCTCTATAGATGCTGTCATAGGCGGCCTTGAAATAGATAAAGAGGTGGTGAGTATCGATTTGGAATTCTTGGGTTTTCTCCAGGATCTGCCGAAGTGTGAAGATTTGATCGATGGTGGACTTTCCTGGCCTGAAACCGCACTGATAGGGTCCAATTAGGCTGTTGATAAAAGGTTTCAGGCGTTCACACAATATCGCAGAAAAGATCTTGTATGCGATGTTGAGGAGACTGATGCCTCTATAGTTGGCGCAATTGAGGGGGTCTCCTTTCTTGTGGCTTCATATTACAGCTTCAGCTTCACCATTGCGTCCGGGCAGTAACCCAATGCGGAATACACAGTTGGATGAGGATCTAAGCCAATTTGACGTTCGACAGATAGCTAAAGATCGAGCTGACTGGAGGGGCATATTGGTTGAGGCCCAAGTCCACATTGTGGCCGTCATCTAAACCAAAACAAACCCAATGTAAAAGACTAGTGCTTAGAAACACAAATATTCCTCATCAACACTGACATTCATTAAACGTATGGAAGAGTCACATACATGTGGGATCCACAAAATAAGACGTGCATGGTAGTGCCATGCACACACTTACCCCGTTTATATGCAGAGTCGGAACTGGTTCCAAACTGGTTCCAAATGCATATAAACGCCTTTCGAGTCCAAATGGGTTCGACTGGACTCGACAGAGCTAACAGAGCCGGGTCGAGTCCGAAAAATGCATGTATACCTGGGTCGAGTGGTTGAACTGACATGTTGTCTCTGTGTGTGAGACCTCTTTCTTGTTTTTTTTTTTTTTTTGTTCGGGGTGGGAAATTGCTTTGTTTTGTTTGAGTTCATGGTTAGTTGCGGGTAAGGTTGTCTGTTCAGTTATTTCATATTTATTAAATCCAAAAAATAGAACTAAACAGAACACTAACACAATCAAAACCAGTGTGTCTGCTATACTCATCTGTCAGATCGACCACATTTGGACTTTTGGACCATTCGACTCGGTGTGTAGAAATACTCAGATCGAAATCTGGACTCGAACCTGACTCGACTACTCGACTCTGCATATAAACGGGGTAATTGCCGAATACTTGGCAGCATCGCTCAAGAAAAAGAGCAAAGAAGAAACGAAGGAGAACGTCGCCCTCGAAGCGGGCAGATTTAAACGAACCACCACCGAACGAACACCGCATCGTCATCGCCACCACTATCACCATCGTCGTCGCCACCACCGTCACCATCGCCGCCACCACCACACAGTAAGATCTATTAAGAGTAAACTTTTTATAACTAATTTTGTTTTAATTACAATAAAGAATAGTCTGAATTCCTACATACATATGGTATGTACATATGTATGAGACATCCTTGTTGATCGTTACCGTTACCGATTGCGGAAATCGAGTGGAGCTAGTTCGAAAATTACGGAAAATGGTGGAATAAAAACAAGAAGCAGTGTTCAGTAGTAGTAGGAACAAAACTGAAACCAACACAGTCACTGTTGGTAGATATCGAATAAGTAGCATCAAAAGGAGCAACAAAACGCTGACATTCAAACAAGATCTGGAGTACACGGCTAAAAAGGCGCTCGCTAGGATCATGTCAAACATTGGCGGATCGACCTTCAGTCAGAGACTTCTACTAGCAGGATTACTTAATCCATTGACTCTACGGGTCCCGAATTTGGGTTGAAGCCATGAAAGTGAAAACCAATAGAAGACAAGTTCAGGTAGTTTACCGCCTAAGTGAGTCTGCAGCGGTTTCGGAACGACCTCTAATGAAGCAGTATGGGTTGTTGCTGGAATAATGGTAATCGATATTCTAGCCACTGAAGCAGAGAATAACGTACAAACTTGCCCAGGATAGTGATGTATCAATAAATGGCAACAGCAGTGGAATCATTCTACAAAAGAAAGGCAGACGTACAGATTAATCCCCAACATCGACGGATGGATAAACAGGAAGCAAGTGCTAATGGGACACAGATGATTTGGAGCGTACCTACATATGTTCTAACATCGGTTTAACAGCATCAGAAATCTCTCTTGATTCGGATGAAGTACTGAGCTTACATGCATACCAACCATTGGCAATCCTTCAGATTTTTCAATAACAACTCCATAAATTTTAGTTTAGCTACCCCTGACTTACCCCACTTTTCGGTCTCGTAGGAATCATCACCTGGCTTCAATAGTGGTATGGTGAATAGTGCCGCTCAACACTTCCGGCTAACTATCACATTAATGTTTTGGCCGAGGTTGTTAACCCCGTAAGTGATTCTGTGCCTACAGGTAGGCATTGGAATTTCCAGCAAGACTCAGCGTCCACCAACAAAGTCCGCAAACACTACGTAACACTGGCTGGAGGCGAATCTACCTGAGTTGATAGAAGTTGAAGACGGCAATTTTAAAACCTCTGATCTCAAACCCATTGACCACCCGAATGTGGAATGTTTTACAATAGAAGGCTTGCACAAAGCCTCATATCGAAGGGCTAAAAGCAGATTTGGCGAATACATACCAATGGAAGTGATGCAGCATGCTGTGATAGGCGAGTAGTTGATTAGTTTGAAACATTGCGCTAGGGCAGGCAATTATTCAAGAGGATCTATTCCCTGATGTGAGTATTAAATGGTTTTGATGTGAACCATTTATCCATACGTCTTTCGTGCGCTGAGATGAAGTGCGAATATTTTTTTTTTGCCAATACTGAAATCAACGTAATGAAAAGTTAGCTTCTATTTTATGCTGGCTGAGCGTACAACTTTTAAGGATGTTTGGTTGATGAAGACGAAAAGGTGACAATGGTGCTAGACTTACGCGCCAATTTTCGGCGAACATAGCTGCTGGTTTATAGGGAATGAGATCTATGGTATGTCATCCCATCGATCATATTGGTACTGTAGGCACTTGATCCATTATTCATTAATTTATTGTAAAAGTAAATTCACGCTTACCGCATACAAATCTAATCACTTACCCTTATAATATTTCTTATTATACCAAAACTGTTTAGAATTCGAATTCATACTGTACAGAGAATTAGTATGTACATATCGTAGCATCCACAGTACCATACCAGATAACTCACCCTTCGGTAGAGTCGGCGACCATGATATGTATGGTATACATACATAGCTTCACAACCCATAGCGGGTACCTAGACAAAGAACACCTGCAGTGCTCATGTAGGAAAGCCACGCGAGTGAATGCAGCACTATCGAGGATGATGCCCAATATTGGAGGGCTGAAACAAAGTAGATTACTCGTAGCGTAGTTCAAAGTTTTGTCCTTTATGAAGCGACAATATGGGCGAATTGAGACAAATAAGGAGAAAGTCTCTATTCCGTTTCAATGACCTAAGACTATGCAGTGCATTCCGTACATTGTCGGATGAAGCAATTTTTGATATGATGACAATATAATGCTGGCTATATAATGGAAATGGAGAAGATGGCATAAGTCATATGGACCCACCGGCTCATACAAAACTTAGAAGCATGTATAAACCAGCGCCATGGGGAAATAAACTTTAACCTAAGACAACTACTTACTGTTGACCTGCCAACAAGTCAGGACAGAGGCGTATGGCTTTACGTTAAAGCCATCCAACCGAACCTAACCTATAAAACACGTCAACAGAATTGTCACGTATTTCGTTTGAAATCAGACTAACCTTTCTTGCTTCATGGGGGAACATATAAACACGGCTTTCATTTTTCTATAGCATCGTAGATATAAGCCATCTTTTATGAAACTACTGCAAATATGGTTTTTTTTTTTTATACTCCGTATGGAATTCGTGGAACCACGATGAAGTAAAAAAGCAAACTGATCCTGAATCACAAAGACCAATCCTTTTCCATGCCGTCAGCGAATTTTCAATTTCATTTATCTAGATAACCGCAATCTATCGACACACTCCGAAAGGACCCGTTGTTTTTCCATTTTAAAAAAAAAAGGTATTTGTTTTCCAGTGTAAATTTTCTCCGTAAAGGACGAACACGCAAAATTAGGATTTTTTTTCTCTTTTCCTTTTGTTTCAGGGAAAATATCCCTCCAGGTGGTTGTAATCACTATCCCTGTAGAAATCCCCTTTTCGATCAAATTGATATCGATAAAATACAACCCTAGTGTCCCTACCCTGTGTACCGTGTTGAACATTGTTCTGCTCCAGTTAATACAAAGGATTCGTTCGTTCCGATGAACATCTCCGGGTAATAACCATCGCACCATGGAATTTCGAAATTTTTCAATCAACCTCAAAATGTTGTTAATGAATGGATTACGGATACCATGGTCATGGGGGAGCGGCGGTATACGCACACGTTTCTGGGCTAGAACAACAACAACAACCCTCTGGAGGACAATCAGACAAAATTAGACATGCGGCTTTTAATTTTTGCTTAGACATTAATTTAGCTTTGTTGTTCTCCCTGTAGGATGTACCTTCATACATACACACACATGCACAGTTGATGTGGAGGTAGGTTGATCGCTCGTCATAAATCATAAGCCCGGGCGATGTCTGCGTCCTGTAGACCAACGGGCGGATATATTTATGCTCAGTAAAAATGGGGTTCCATTTGGCCGTGCAAAGAGGGCCGCCAGTCGACTTGACACCTTTTTGTTCTGCGAGAGTAGAGGAGATTCAGCAAAAATGTCGGATAAATTCTGAGGTAATAATTCATATGGTTTCGTGTGTGTCCATATGGTGTGCAGCCCTTGGAGTGAGCTTGCACAAAATGCAAAACTAGAGATGATGCCCACCGTGATGGGTATTTCCTTTCAACCGGAAGTCGTATATTTCCATGTTGGATTATTTTATAGGCCTGAGTCTGCTGCATTTGCAACACACCATGCACAACGGCCGGTGCCTGATAGATTTACTGCTAAGGTGTATGGATTTGAATTCGAATTAAAGGGGTGTAGTGGGTAGGGGGAGGATGATCATGATTTAAAGATGTAGCTTGATGGGATGTATATGTTTGGGTTTTAGCTTGTCCGATTGTATAATTCTCTCAGGCATATCCTCAAAAAATCACAAATTTGAGCGAAATGTTGAAATACCTGATTGTATTTTTGGTTCCATTGCGGAATGTCCATTAGAAAACAATTCCAAAAAGTTTCTCAGCTAAAACGGAAAGGCAGACTAAAAATCGACCGAGGTTCGTTGAGTATATCTTACGAGTAGGATAAAATAGAGCCAAAGTGAGACATGTCACTTCCCTTTCACACAGAAATCCTTAGAATCAGGGTTCAGATTGTTAGTATTTATTCCTTTGTCATACATGACATATACACACATTTGTTTACTGCTATGTATATAACAATGCAATACTATATAAAGCAAAACTGTTTGACAATTAAGGACTAAGTCGTTGTAATAAAGTTGCCGTGGAAGCATTGAATTTAGCCGCTGTCATTTCTATTCGGTTGTCCCAACACAGATTTGAATAAGAATGACGAATCCGATAATAGCTTAGTGTTTTCCTTCCACAATTGGAAACATTTGCTAAACGTATGCCATTGCAATGCTTCTGTTCTTAGTACAATACAAGAGCGATAGAGTACTATTTTCATAGATATACGGATATTTTGGAATAAATCCGAAAAAATCCAGACGAGAATAAATCGATTTTTTTTCGGTTAGAACACATTTCTGCATGAACAATTTTGGAAATAACATTTATACTGCATAAAAGGTGTAAACTTTGTCGGAATAGATTGGAAACAAATGAGGTGTCAATAGAAAACTTGACAATTAAGAAAAAAAAACAACAGTTTCCTTTTCCAAAAAAGCGCCAACATAGGACTTATTCCGAACGCAATCCGATTTCTATATCTTCAGTGGGCTCTGTCAGCTGTTTAGGCTGACAAAAGCTTGTAGAAAGTAATCAAATACAAGCCGAATTTATGGAAATTTAGTCTGGAATACTCTACAATTGGTAGACAGAATAATCTAATCTATGATGCAAAGTGAAGTGAAGCTGGCACTTATGTTATTTAGAATCGGCTTTCCGATACGGCTCTTGAAGTCGGACGAATGCTCGAAGCAGAGCTCAACATCGGAATTACAAGGAACAGCTTGTTGCCCTATGCAGAGGAAAACAGAAGGGTTTAAATGATCCACTACAACATCGTAAACGGCGGTACGTGAAGTTTAGAGAAAAGAGATAAAAGATATTATACATGGAGTGAGGAACACTGAACGGGTTAGTAGAGGTGCTGAGAGGAAATGGTAGCTAGGGACACCATGAAGAGGATAGGTGTATTAGAGAGAGAGATACCCAAAAACTAAGCTTGAAAAAAGCTGGTACCTACGACGACACATATAGCGGTCCTTATTCTGGAAAAATGAATGGTTGAGTAGATAATCGTCCAACAAATACAAGCGTTAACACCAGGAATCCGGACGAAGGTGGAACCATGGTGCAGCCCAGAAAATCTCTCATGCCGCGTTATGTGGGATCAACCCAGTCCTGCAGATATACATGTACACAGGCGCTCATGTGAATTCAGTCTGCCTATTGCAAGCTGATTAGGATTTTTCCAAGTACGGAAAGAACGGAGTTCCGATCAACTCCTTTCAAGCTTTTCCCTTCTTTTGCTGCGTGGAACATGTACTCACTTAGCAGCATGTTTGCATAGTAGGCAACACTAAGTGCCTTGAGATTTTATAGCTGGCTGGTTGTGAATTTAGGCTCATATAATACTTGCGGCTTTGACTTAAGAAATGCTTGAATTGTTAGAAATCATTTGGTCACGCAGTAAGCTTTAGGCTGTGCACAAAAACCTATTTCGAAACGGTCAATGTAGGCCCATAGGCTGGCTTCACGCAGCTTCCATTTTTTCCTTATAATTTTTCACAAGAATGGCAAGGATCCACAGTTCCATGGCGTATACGAAAGGTGGTACTGAGAAGGTTTCCCATGATATGAGGAAGGCCGAAGGTCGGTCAATAATTCGGTATTTGTACCAACTCTTACATATAGCCATGAAATCTGAGTTAAATCGGTGTTGCTGGAGCTATTCGCTAGAATAGAGTGAGCAAAATCAGATTACACGAGGAACTCTATATTGATCCACTACTCTCCGAAAGAAACGATCTATGTTTCGATTTGGTAATGTAGTGCCCATGGAGTTAAACTCACTTCCAAGTGGAATCTGGTAAGAGACCCCTTTGTAGACTCAAGTCGTAGATCTCTATTGGACACAACTGGGGATTACTCCTGACGAGCTGGAATTGATGGGAGAGGATCGAGAAGGATGGAGAGTTAACCTGAGCATTCTATTCTCGTGACCCTCATGAACTAAAAATGGCCTGATGAAAATATATGATCTCGTATGCATATTTTTTCTTATTTCTTTTTGAGGAAAGAAATAGTTTCTCAGTAGTCAATGCACTAGTTAAAGTTGGTTTATGTAATCTCTTCTGTTGGCTACTGAGCCCTTAGTAAGAAGCACGGCCCACCTTCTCTGCCAATGATCAAACTCAAAAAAGTTGTGAGTAAATCCACGAAAGGCTGGTCTATTTTGCTCTTCATAACCCTTGTAATCTAGTATTAAAGATTCGACTATTGCTACGTCATGTTGCAGCCCTTGCCGCAATCATTCAAGTCTATCCTGCAAGGCGATATGTACATATATATCTTATGAACTTCATCAGGTATTCTGTCACCTATGTATAGTTGGAACAACGAAACTGAACCCTGTTTCATACTCCTTCGTTCTTCGTTGAAGAATAGATTAAAGAGAGAATGTTTGGATGTCAAATTAGCACGACAGGTCCACGAATAAAAAATAAATGCTGTTACGGTATAATCACTATCAGACCTTTTCACGTCATTAAAGTAAAAATGTACGTAAAGCTCTGATCTCTATTCACTGGTTCATTTATGCTTCTAGTCCTCAGCAACTCCAATCCTAATATGGCTAGTCTTTCAAACTCATGCTGCAACCGAGACTTGTTGACCCGTTTTGTTTGAGCAAATAGAGTTCGACAAACTCGTATCCTTGTTTCAGAACTGATTATTAAAAACTTCATCCCCATTGACATTGACTGCCAACACATGACCTTATATCGCAACCCTCCACGTCTCTTTCATTTTAATTTTCCGGAAAAATAGGTAGAGGGTAAAAAATTCAATCGCAATGTCGGTGGCAGTCATTTTAACGGCTTTTTCTTCCATATTTTTTTTTTTCTCAGCCGCAATAAACGACCAAACAAAAATGTCTGCAGTCGACATATTGGTATTGAGTGTGCCACAGCCACCACCACCACCGCCAGGACTCGTTAAAATTCCTGTTCTTTTGCACACAGATACTTAATCGAACCTTTGTGTACACATCTGCTGTGCACATCACGTCGATTCCGTGCGCCCTCGATTCCACAATTGAACGCAACGACCGAATGGTATGGAAATATTTGCGGCCTCTAGTGTAACCCAGCAGGGTTAATGGATTTCTCTTTTTTCGTTTACATATTAAAAATTCATATGTGCGAGGGCGGGAATATGTCGGAATAATGTTCACCTTAACTGATATTGGTATTTGCTTTTTCAACTTCGAAATTATTTAAAGTCCTTCATACTCGTATGCCATAAATAAAAGCCATTTTTATGGCAATTTATAGGTGCAACATAGCCTATAACTTTCCCACAATCCAGACATCCATTTCGTTCCCGAACTTCGAAACATGACCTGAACAAGTGTTTCACTTTTTCAAGCCTAGATATTAAATTCATTAAAAATAAAATTAACCACTCCACTCACCAGAACCATAAATTCATTAAGTGCACGATTTTTCCACAGAATTCGTCCTCCCAAGCCAGCGACCTACAATGAGAAGAAAAGGAAACGAAATTAAACCAAAGGACATACCACAAAAAAAAAAATCGAAACAATATAAACTCATATGTCAAAGTTTACCCCAATCAAATATGCATTACTCAAAATAACACGACACCATTTCGCCGAGCTTTCAATTCATTGAACAGGTGTTCCTGTTTGTTTTCTAGATGAGGAAGACGACGTCTAACATGCAATCCTTTTTCCAATGAAAACTGTAGTCTTGGCGAAATAAAATCACTGAAATTGAATGAAAATTGCGCACAGTTTTGTGAGAATAATTGAAACGAATCACGACAATACGAAACCATGGCGGTTTGGACGAAATTCGAAGAACGACATGGAGTAGGTTTTAGTATGACATTTGGCAAAAGTCCTTGGAGAAGGATTTTATGGAAATAGAACATAATTTGAAGGCAAGCAGGGTAGGGAAAAGTACTTTCATTCTGCTTAGCGTTTCTTTTTTGTCTACTAATAGGCATGGTCCGAGTTCCAAAAGCAGGCTTATAAGAGCGAATGTAAATCTTTTTGAAGGTAATAAGCCTCTTAAAATAAATTCTACATATTCTCATGTTTCCTTAAAATTTGAGGACTTAACGTTTGAACGTAGAAGTTGATGTTGTTTTACGGTAAATGTTCGAAATTGGTAAATGTCACTCATGTGTCAGCATTTCGGTCATTCCGCAAGATATTATATTATACTATACTTTCTGACGACACAAACAAATACATATCTATTACCGACAACAGTAAGGAAAAAGGACACCACCTTAATTTAGACCAATTATCCTGACCGCGTTGATACTGAAGACAATGGGAAAGGTCATAGATAATCATTTAAGAATGACGTTGTTTTTGAAAGTTGAAAAGTAAATGCCCATCCGCGCTTTCCTGCACATTGAAGGAGTCTTTCACAACACCCTTCGTGAGGCAATCAGGAGAGTTCTATAAATGAAAGGAACGAGCCGTAATATATTTAATTGAGTGCATAAAGTGTTGAATACAAAGACAGGTGTAGATGTGAGACTGTGATTGCGATGACTGGTAGTAATTACATTGTTCTTTTGACTGAGCAGAGAACACTTGTGATTGTTCTTTAGTCTAACTGCTCCGCCGCTCACTTTAATTTACTGTATCACACGCGACGAACAACTTCACAGAATACACACTGTCATACACACTGTCTTAGAGTAATATAGACCGGGTACATGTAACAGGTAGCCCAAAATGTATCACCATATCGGAAGATGCTATAACTTTTTGCAAATTGCGGCAACTGACAGTTTCGTTTTGATATTTGAGAAGCAAACAGATACAGAATACACGTCGACAAGCCATATAACTACGCTCACACTCTCCTGAACCCCAACGACGCAGTGGACGATTTTCGGTCGAAATTCATCATGAGCGACGAGGCCCATTTCCATCTGAACGGATACGTAAGCAAACTAAATTTGTGCTTTTGGGTCACTGAGAATCGACGTATCACTCACAAAGAGCCATAACATCCACTAAAAGTCACTGCATGCTGCGCCATTTGCGACGGGGGTATCATCGGGACTCATTTTTTTCGAGAATGCCGGCCGTGGGTAACAAGGTGAGTGATACAGAACCATGATCAACCTGTTTTTATTACCGCAAATTGAAGAACTGGGGCTGGAGGACATGTGGTTCCATGGACGGTGAACCCGCACACACAGCTGGCGCGACAATGGACATTTTGAGAGATGCATTTCCGGGTGGCCGGAAACACATGTCTCGTTTTGAGGATTTGTACTGGCCAGCAAGATCGCCCAATTTGACCGCTCCAGACTTATTTCTCCTGGGTTTTTTGAAGTCACGGGTCTATGAGAACAAGCCACAGACTCTGAAAGCTCTCAAAGAGAATATCCGATAAGAGTGCGAGAACTTATCGCCCGAACTTCTCGCCAAAACGATTGAAAATGCGGTAAAAAGAGCCCAAATGGTCATCAACAATGGCGGCGCCCACTTGACCGATATCATCTTCAAAAAGTAATGAAAAATAACTTAAAGGTCCAAATAAACATTTAAAAAAAAAGTTATGAAATTATGTCGTTTCGTTTTAAAGATATGTAATTACAAGCTTAAAGATAAGTCAGCGAATTTGATGCAAGATGGCGCTCGGATTCCGAGTATCTTTGGTTCTTTCTCGGCATAGACAAAAAAAATCGAATAGATCTGTCAAACACTTAGTTTTTACATTGATCAAAAGAACTTTGGTTTGTGAGATATGGCCAAAATGGGAAAAAGTGAGTTTAAAGAGACTGAAGACAGACTTTAAAAAATATTATGGAGACTCTGCTCCCTCGCATGGAATGGTACACAAGTGGTTCACTAAATTTCGATGCGGTCGTACGAGCACAACGGAAAAAATTGTCAACAAAATCCACGATATTGTGTTGGATGATCGCCGGGACAAGGTTCCCGAGATAGCTGAGAATGTAGCAATTTCAAATGATACCGTTATTCGAATCCTGCATAGCCATTTGGGACAAATTATTGGCAAGATGGGTGCCGCGTTTGCTGATGGTGGACCAAAAACGGATTCGGGTGAAGATTTCAAAACAGAGTTTGGGACACTTCAAGCATGATTCAAGTGAATTCTTACGGCGTTTCGTAACAGTTGCTGAATCCTGGATACACCACTACAAGCCAGAAATGAAGAAACAATCAAAACAGTGGACTTCTGCATGCGAACGCGTTCCAAAAAAGACAAAAAACGGTTCTGTCGACCGGAAAAAGGTCATGGCTACGGTTTTCCGGGATTCCCACGGCGTAATCTTCATTGACTATTCAGAAAAGGGAAAAAGGATCACCGGACAGTACTATGCCAATTTATTAGATAAATTTAATGCAAAATTGATGGAAAAACGGCCCCATTTGAAAAAAAACTGCTGTTTCATCACGATAATGCACCGGCTCATTCGTTCGCAGTAGCAATAGCAAATTGAGTTGAATTGCGATATGAGCTGCTTCCTCATAAACCCTATTCTCCCGATTTAGCTCCGTGCAATAATTTCTTCTTTCCTAATATGAAGAAATGGCTCGGCGGTAAAAAATGTCCGTCCAATGAAAAAATTATCGATGCAACAAATGCCTATTTTGCAGGGTTTGAGAAATCATATTTTTTGGAAGGGTTGAAAAAGTAAATTCAATATTGATACAAAAAAAAAAAAGAAGTAAAGGGTGTCCCATAATTCACGCAAAATGTAATTTTGATAGAAAATACAGATTTTTAATTAGAAACCTTAAATTTTTTATTGATTCATAGAGTATACAGATTTGGGGTTATGTATGGAATACCACATCGGATAAATGGCCGCCACGGCTTTGCTGGCAAGTACGTACACTTTTATTGAAATTTTCTATGACCGTTTCGCATAAATGTGGCTGAATTTCATTAACACACCTCTCAATTTCCTCTTTCAAGGCGTTGGTGGTCGTGGGTTTGTTTGCATAGACCTTTGACTTCAAAAAACCCCAAAGAAAAAAGCCGATGGCGTTAAATCGCAAGATCTGGATGGCCAATTCTGATCGCAAGAACGGCTGATTACACGATTAGGAAATGACTCATGCAGTAATTAAATTGTTTCTCTGGCTGTATAGCATGTGGCACCGTCTTGTTGAAACCACATGTTGGTCACATCCATATCCATGTCACGATAACGAACACCATTAATTGTTACTGCCTGACCAGACGCATTTTCGAAGAAGAATGGTCCGATAATGCCTCCAGCCCAAAATCCGCACCAAACAGTGACGCATTGTGGATGCATTTGTTTCTCAACAATTACTCGTGGGTTTTCTGAACCCCAAATGCGACAATTTTGACGATTAATGAAGCCATCAAGATGAAAATGACCTTCATCACTGAAGATGATTTTGTACGAAAATTGCGGACTGTAGCTGACAAACCTTCATTATTTTTAAAATATTGCTCAACAATGAACATGCGTTGTTCTTTCGTATAGCGCTCCATTTTTACTAACCCCGAAATGTCAGCTGTCACATTGTTATCTTTTTTTTCCGTTGGCACCACTGTACTATTAAATGGCGCAAAATTCAAACTTTGCGTGAATTATTGGACACCCTTTATTCCAATTCAAAGTCACTGACTTATCGAAGAGCCTACATTACATATCATAGCAGACGATCCGTAACACAATCGACAAAACGCGAAGTTAAATTGAGCTGGGGAATACTGTTAGGGGCATCCAGAGTTATGGAATCAAGTTTACGTGATTAGTAAGTGGGAAAACCTTTGCATATTTAGTATTAATATCTAAGCAATAGCACCTTATGGAAAAGGTCCTATACATTTTTGTTGCGCTATATCTTCCTTCGATAAATCTACACGGCAGTCTCGTCCATCTTATAATATACCTCACTCCCCAGACCTATCACCATCGTTTTGCCTGTTCGCGAAAATAGGAGATCCCCTAACTACGAGTATGTATGCCAATTACAGAGACAGATCTGCTCTGCCTCATTGACTAAAACCATTTGTAGACAACTGGTCCATACCAGGGCGGTTTTATACCAGGAAGGTCCATCGTCAACCAAAAAGAGTTTTAAATAGACACCTGCTACCCAGATACATACATACAGGGTGTCCCAGTTAAGCAGTATATTCCTTTTAGAGGAGATACCTGAAGTTCCGCCGAACAAAAAATTGTATGGCAGGGGGGGTCTATTCTCACCACATTTCAAGTTATAGCCCATCAAAGTGGGTGACCTCTTATTTGGAGGTGTAACCACTTTAAACGCTTTAACTTTTAAACTAATAGGTACAAAAATAGTTTTATACATTTTGGAAAGACAATTTAGTAGCGCATACAAGTTTCAAGCACATTGGGTACAACTGTACAACTACGAAAATTTGTTGTTCCATTTTTTCACTTCTATCCTTTGAGAGGTAGTTCAACGTACGTGCTGTAGATACAGCGAAATCGGCATAATCAACAAAAATTTGAGTTCATTGATTAAGATAACTGGGTCATTTAAAGAGAATGGACAACGGTGCTACAGTTCGTAGGGTTTTCGAATTCCACCCGGAGGAACAATATGGTAGAGAACAATTCACCTTTCGTAGCGTGACCGATAGGGAAAGGATCATAACCTATTTGGAGTGCCCAGTGGGAGGCAGCTTGCTAAGATTTGGATGGGGAGAGCTGCTTATTGAGGATGAGACAATGATGTCCCAGTTCGCAAAGTTTTCCAATCCCACCCAAAGGGACAATGTGGTAGATGGAGACTTCACATTTCGTGGCGCGACCGAGAGGAATTTACCCTAAAGTATTTGGAGTACGCAGCTAGAAGCAGCCAGCTTACGATCTTGTTAGAAGTTTAGAAAACACACAATTTCACAACCAGCAGCAAAGGTTGTTCTCTGCGGCTTTCATTCTTACGGAAAAGAAACCACACCTTTCTGTTTTGGGACGTACGTCTTTAGTAAGAAATCTGCAAGGACGTCTCGTTTGTTGTTACGTCCGATACAGCAGATGAGCAGGGTTTACATGGCATAAATGGTATGTATCATCTTCTCTCAGGTAATTTTTTGGATTTACTTTCACTGAAGTATAGCCTATAGTTGTTGGGATGAATTAATTCCAGATTCCTTATATAGGAAGCACACTTCCATTAAAAGCTTTAAAGATTCTGCTTAAAATCCACCAAACTTCCTCATATCAGCAGAAAAACTGAGATTTTCCTAGTTCTACGGCCATGACTACCCACAGATTCATTACAGTGCTCGTCATTATGTTGTGATATCCATCCATTGGTTCTTAGTTTCGACTAATCTTTTTTTGCGTCAAAATCTCAACGATTTTTTTTTAGCTCTTTTTCGATAAGAAGACTCACAAAATTGACAGACTCAAAATCACCCATAATCCCACTATGGAATTACGAAGTGAATGAAGTACACCTTTCAGTTATCAGCGGCCGAAAATCCCCAGAAACCATGAGCTGTGGCTGATGTTTTCTCCCATTCGAAATGATAAAACTTAATGCACACACGACGTTCATCATTGTGACAGCAATAACGTTCTGTTACAAAACCCTTAATGGATTTACAAATTACTACAAAGTATCTGTGGCAGTAAAAAAAAAAGAAAACCTATCCGAATCCCATAAGACCACATCGTTTAATTGCTGCTTTACCAATGAATGCAGGAACACGTTGTGACGGCAATAAATCCACTCATCTTACCAAAGCCGTCTTACAACACAGAGAGAAAGCCCCCATGCTTCTACTATTACTACAGGGCTTCCAGATTTTTTTTTCTTTGCTTTTTCCTGATGTGGTTGGTTTTTTTTTTTTTTTTGTTGATTTTATTTTCCCATAAATTTTCATCTACCCAAGGTGGGCTCCCGGGCACATGTGTCTATCCCCCCGGACGTATAGTGGGATACCAATGTGTGAGTGTGAGGAAGAGCCGTTAAAAGATCCTAATCCCAATACAACGACACATTACCATATGTACCACAAGAACCAGCACAGGAAATCATTGAGTTGACACATTGCCACCAATTTTTTTTTTTTTGTTTTCGTGCTCCACGTCCTTTGGATTTTCACATCTCGAACGTGTCGTGTAGCCAGCTACATCGTGACATCTTTGTGTGATGCCGCTATTAGTTTTCAGATAGATATATCGATCGAATGGAGGCATCTGTGAGCTGCTGTCGAGGAAATTAGGGTATCGATTGGCTAATGGAAAATTAAACTTTCCATCACACCGATAATGGAAGAACTTTAAAGGATAGGAGCTGCCTCTTCTTTGGGAAAGGAACTAGATTCATGATGGTGAAGTCAAATTAACTTTTTAGAGATGCAACCTCAATTTAGAAAGAACGAGTTCCACGAAGTTGTCTTTGTGCTCTAAATGTTAACTTGACAATGACAAAACCGGGAACACATTGACATCAGGGGTCGCATCATCATATCCGTGTACGGACGAATCGTCACGTAATTTGTATGTATGTTGCCGCTAGATCTACCAACAACATAATGTAAATTACGCGACCAGTCATACGTCCACGCATACGGCGATTCGACCCTATAATGGATATTTGCTTAAAATTCTTACGACCTGTTTCACGAAAGTGGTGCCGACACTGGGAATACAGTGATATCAGATGTGCACCACGGTTGTTGTCAGTTTCAACGTCGGAACATGCGTAAAATCCCGATGATTGTTTACCTAGACACGATTGAAAAGTCGAAGTCTTTTCAAAAACTGGAAACGAAACATTGATGATGGATTTCCAATGGGATTATTGTCTAGGTTCCGGCGCGATTTGCGCAAAATCCGTACGACCATTGTATGTAAAAAGTGGTGCCTAAACCCGGAATACATTGACGTCAGATGTGCACCACAGTTGTTGTCATTTTCACTGTTGGGATATGCTTAAAATCCAGACGACTGCTACAAGTAACTCGATTAAAATTTTATTTTTAAAGAATGTGGTGCCGAAACCATGTGAGGCACATTGATTTGATATTCGTACTATCGTTTGGACTTTGGAATTTGCTAAAAATTCCGACGACTTTTATATCTATCGATTGAAAGGTCGAAGATGGTACCGAAACCGAGGACATATTGATTTCATGCTCTAAAGTTTGGACGTTGGAATTTGCTTAGAAAACTAAAAAAAAAAAAAAAAATGGCGCGGAAACTGGTTACATATTAGAGGTAGATTTGTGCCTTTAACAATATAATCTGGGAATTTCTTAAAATCAGGACGGCTGCTGCTTTGATAACCGACCGAAAGGTTCTGGTTCTTAAATCCAACTAATCTAACATCCTTGGAACATTTTTTTTTTACCAAGAAATGCCTTCCTTCGGCACATCTACATGTTCTCACAAATTTTCCTTGAACCTGAATCAGAAATCATTCCCAAATACCCATCCTCCCTCGGTTGCCATCTTCTCATGATTAAAATTAACAATTTTAAAAATGTAAGTCCTGATAGTTTATATCACCAAAAATTGCCCATTTTCCAATGCAATCAACCTAAAGAAAGGACATTTCCTCCTCCTACCACTTCAGCAACACTAATAAATTACCTCCTGTTGTAATTTTACAACAGCAAAAAGGAACTTTTTTTCGCACAGTGTTGGTAAATATGTAGGAGTATGTATGTGAGTGAGGGGATGTCCTTGTAAAAATAGAAAATATTTGCGCTTCAGTTACAGCTGTTGGCCCAACAGTACGTGTCCTTGCATTGAATATACCTACTAGTATATATATATTTTTCTTTTTTAGTTCGTGTTCAGCAGTTCCACCTGTTTTGCTTTCTATTTAACGATTTCTTTTTGTTGCGCAGGTTTCTATGTGTTTTTACTTCTCTTGTGCGCGCGGAATATCGTGTGAAATTTCCGGGACCACCGTCTAAATAGAGCCAATTTTTATAGCCATTTCGTGTGCGAAAATGAAAACTGTTAGCCAAACAGAAATGGAAATCCACAGAGGTGGTGGTATCTATTCCGGTAATCGTGCGAAAACGATTTTTATTTATTTTGGGGCGATGGAGTAGGTCTTTTTTCGGTTGTGCTATGGCAAGTGGAATTAAATTAAGGGAAGTGAATTTAGGTACGTATTTGTCGTAGGTTAAGTAGAATCTAATTAAATTAGTTGTAGTTGGGGAGCGTTATTTAGGGCGGGTATTTTTAGCGATTGTCCGTGGTTTTTGAGATTTGAAATCTGTAGAATCCTCCTAAACTGTTTGTTCGTTGCTTTTGAGTAAATTTTCTATTCTTGTGTTGGAAATTGACTTCTTCTTGTTCTTGGAAAACAAGTCATGTCTGCTAGGAGAAATCTTACTCGTAAATAGGTACCTACTCAAAAGACATGACGGATGAACTGATAGAGAGCAGTCACGTCTTGGGAAGGAAAGCAGCTGATGAAAATGTATCTAATGTCTTTTCAACAGAAATATGCGAAACTACCATATTCACTAGAATTCTTCACCATTTGGACTGCGATGTCGGCCCACTTTTCTGACAGACTAGGTAGCTCAAATTGGTATTAATCAAACCGACTAAAGAGCTTCGGCACTGAATTCTTTTTTACTCTAGATCATAGAATAATATGATCAATACAGGGGTTTTCAGTAAGACTTTAATGTTAACTAATGACGAATTCATATTCGGAATTTAACTTTATGTAACTATGCACTGCGCAATATTCCAACGGAATGCAGAAAGGGTATCACGATTTTTAAGCGAGTGGTCTCTTGTGCCTGTCATCGGTATCAGCCTGCCATAAGCTATTCTGATGACATTCCACCAAGAACTTAAAGTTAAACGTCCCCTATACAAATCCTTAGAACTTTGCCTTTGGTGAGAGTTATATTCGACCAAAGGCAGGTTAATTCTGAACAGGGGTATGAAAAAATTAATGAAAATTGATTTTAAATTCGCGAGAATATGGTATTCTACCCAAACCCGTAGGCACACTGATAGCAGGGACTGGACCATTTTTGAATGAACAAAGAATTTTTATCAGTAACAGGAACACAAATTATTGTTAGAATTTCACCAGTTTGGTTCTAAATGGCGGTAGTGTTGGACAAAAATATATACGAGTAACACAATCGGTTATATCGTAGATTCTCAAAGTTTCTGGAACTGCTTTGTGCAGATATAAATATGCCCAGCTATTCACTGAGGGACTGTCCCTCTGAGTAATTCTGAGTGAATATCTGTTAAGAGGTGTTTCTTGCAGAGAATGATGGAGATGAACCATATTTGATAAGGTAGTGTTGTTCCAAATGATTATGATTAAATTACAATTTTAAACTACGATTACAATGTTCAAAGCCATGTAAAACGTTTGACAAAAAAAATATGGCACAGATTTGAGGCAAAGTGCCAAAAAAATAGTTTTTGTGGAAAAGTTTTGCAAAATGACGCCCAATAACGGCCGACCATTAGTTATGCCCTACCGTCCTGACAATTTGCATGATAACTTACTCTCCTAGCGCGTTTTACGTTTAGGATTCCAGCTTCACAAATCCAAATTCTTTCCACCTAGTTGCATCTCTATTTCCTTGGGAACATTCCAAACGAAATGCTGGTCCAAACGAGGAGCTTAAGTACCTTGATCCGCACGAAAAGTTGCGAGAAGCTAGGCCTAGGCCCTTCATAGCCCTTCTTATTTTAAATTTTAATGGAGTACCTAATGCTAGCATAGAGGTACAAGATAAGCTCGAAGTACACACAGAACATGAAGTGAATATCTTACCTAAGACCACTGGCCACCTGATATATACAATCAAATTCTGCATTAGTAAGCCTATTTTTCCCCAGTCTTGGAAATATGCCAGAGTGAAACTTATCGCTGAAAAGGCAAATGCTACTTCTGTTAATGCTAAAATATTCTACCATGTCTGTCGAAGGTTTTTGAGAAAGTTCTAGCGAAGAGAATCCTTAGCCTTCTCTTGAAAAACTCATTGCTAAGCAAATTCCAATCGGTTGGTCATAGCTGCTCGTCAGCAATGATGAATATTCTTGACAGCATCATAAAAAATGTTGTCAGGGAATTTAGAGATAGAAGTTAAAGGCTGTTGAAAGAGTTTTATTGAACAGATTTTAACGACACAAACAAAACAGTCAAACAAGGTGTACCTCAAGGGTCAAGCATGGGCCAATTTCGTTCTGTATTGTATTAAGAGATATTCGTGAAATGGTTTAATGAACCACTGGGACAAGGGACCCAATCGAGTGCCTGACATATGTATGGCTGTCGACCTTCAAACTTAGAGTAGTTGAGTATGCCACTGTCATTAACTTTGTCATTAATCGGAGTCTGTCGTGCTGCAACCACATTAACCTTGGACGTCTGCCTTAATTTTGGCCTAGTGCTAATTCTACCCCCCTGAAAACCCGGTTCAGTTATGCTCAAGTAGTCTACGTCAACCTTGACTCTCTATCGCAACATCAGCTTCAGGTTGATTTTAATGGTGCTATTCGGTACATTCCATTCCATAATGGTATTCTATCTAATAGGACCAGCTAGACCTTGGCACAAATCAACTGATCACAGATATTCTTAGGTCTTCTGAAGGAGTACTTGCCTAGGGTTTTTCTTCTCAGGACGCGTGCAAGAAAGGTGGGTTATCAGCTCCTCTTCCTTTTATAAGGCAATGCCCAATGAGAGTTCTGATTGTAGTCTGCTTTCTTTTCTAAGGTCCAGGTTGGGCCAGACTTGCAAAACAGTGTTTTTCTATCCATGCATTTTTAAAGTTAGTCTGCCTTAAGCTCTTTGTTCTCTGCAATGTTGGCTTTGAGTAATTTCCCTTCTTTGATCCACCACGGTCAGTAACAGAAAAAGATTGAAGGCATGCCTTAACATCAGTCCAAACAAGAATAATTGACATATCCTAAGAAGATTCCTAACGAGAAAAAAACTCAATGAACATCTAAGTATATCAAAGAGCTTGTAGATTCTGCAATACGCCAAATGAAACTTCGGAACACAATCTAAAATCCTGTATAGCACTGTAGAATATAATATTTTTGGGCATTTTGGACGAATATCAGACAAGGATATGCCGACTACGGATGCGCTTCTCATTCTCAGATTCCTCAGAGTAATTGAATTAGAGAAGGCGTTCTATGATGTATTTGAATGATGAATTTACAAGTCTTTCCCAGTTGGCCATGCGAAAGCTAAAAGTTGTCAATGTGTTTTCCTGTCTGAGGTATAGTCCTTTCATTCCTAGGCTTTTATAGCATGCTCTGCCTTTTACACATGCAGCTACCCATGACCGTCACGAAGATGTAGTGGAAACTGGTGTACGTATTTATGTACCTAATTGGCCATTGTTCTCCTGACCGAAGCACTATTTTGAATCCAAAGTGGTTTTCGGAACAGTGCTCTGCCCGGAGCCTTACTAACGAACTAAAAGTATACATGCAATCCCCATAACACAGTCTAAACACCACTTAAAGGCCTTCAATGCCTCTAAATGTAGTAAAGCATCTCTTGGGCTTGATACTTTTCAAAAATACCTGCATGGGATGAAAATTGTTTATTTAAACATTTGCCCCCATTCCCGGAAGTTCTAGCAAAGCTCTACGGGCTACCGATTCTCTTTGTATACGTATATGTACATCCCCCATTCCGCATTTCCAACTCCATTGCATGATTTAATAATTCGGCTGGAAAATTTACTTTCATATTTCCCGAAAATGCAGTGTATTTCTATTCCTTACTCTCGGGCATCCATTTACCCAATGCAATCCGGGTTTCAGACATCCTACCTCTCACCGAAAATGCATGCAAATCATAAAATTTGGACTTCCTCTGTGTGCATCTGGGTTACTCCAACGGTCAGTCGCCCCTTTCTGGATTGCATGATGGAAAACGTATGCTTGATGCCCTCTAAGTGGAGTGGAAAGTGTAATATGATTGTACGAGCACCACATAAGCCCAACACACTGGTTAAAACGTGCCAAAGAGCTAAAAGTGGTACGAGTCTGTTTCTCTAGTTTTGTGGGGGAATTATTATGTAAATGTTTTAGGAGTTTACGGGTGAGTGAGATCCAGATGAGGAGAGGAAATGTGTTGCTGTGTTTATTTTCCGAAAGACTTCAGCAAAAACGGCTTGCTTCCGAAGAGACACTCCTTTGAGGACACTGCATGTTGGCTAGCTCTAATGGATGAAATTGAAGAATCTGATAATTGGAAAATTGGTCAAATAGTGTTATTAGGACTTTAAACAAATATGAAGATACTCTTTACGGAAGTTCCTTTGAGATTTGAGTGCGATAACAATACCTGGTGAAGAGGGGAACCTGAAAGTGATTGCATATTCAACGAACTTTCGGAGCGGATCGCCAGTCTGCTGACTTTGAAAATGCGAAATTGTTGCACCCCAGACTAGGTTTCATGAAATACATGCCTATGCCAAGTGGCGAATAATTGGCAGTTGAAAGATAAGAGTTGGGTCAGTAGCACAAAGAGAAAACATTTAAAAAACAGTTGGGAAACACATTTGTTTCTGAAATCCTTATATTATTAAGGAATTGTTCCAAATCATCAACCGACTGAAGAATAGAAAAAAAAGTTGAATGAACCATGGTCTGATAAAAGGTGCGAAAAGGTTAGATAGAGATCGTTCGGCAAATGCCGATAAGATCACAGCTCTATGTGTTAAGTATCCCTTAGACATAAACAATTATAATCAGAAATGTGTTAAGATAATTCATGGGTATAACATCGAAAAAAGTATTTGTCGATTAATTCTTTGCAAACTATCCACTTCAACCGGAAACAGGTATTTCACCAATAAACAAATTTGACTTCGATCAAGGGACAACATTATCTTCCGTGATAATTCTTTCAACTTCTGATTCAAACCGAAAGATCTGATTAGTCTTCAACAAAGTTTTTAGAATGTTCCTTGTTTGGATGCTAACATCTGTCTCATAGGGTATCGACCTAATGACAACTTTTTAGATATTACCTACCTACTTTTCCTTTATTAGTATGCATACTACTACTCTATTCAAGCCATTACAGAGGGTTAAAATCGGTAAAATGAACAGTAGGTAATTACTTGGGTGATGTACCCCCATCGAAATAAGTAAAACTATGGTTCATCGGCCTCTTCTTCAAATTTAATCACGATTCCTTCAGTTTGAAACTCTTTCGCAGTCACAATCACACCCGTACTGCCGTCCACAACTTTGGAAACCTTTCAACCGACGACACATCCCCTCTCGCCTTTTAAAAGTTCACTCAATAGTTCAAGCTCTGAGCACCTTTTACAAAATGAAATTGAAAACCTCGAAATAAAGTCATAAAGTGAACAGAATTCATTCATTCTTCCCGTCACACCGTCTAGCCACCATAATACATGATCGCACATTAAAATCTTGAACAAGTCTCATAAATTCTCCGCACGTACGAAGCTGGAAATGAAACCAATTTTTCGGTGTAATGTTTGCCATTATCCTGGCTTCAACAGCAACAAAAAAAAGGTTAAACGACACTCCAACAAAATGGGTCCAGCAATCCCCTTGTGCTCCAGGCTGATGGCATGATGGCGCTGCGATTGTAATTCACGATGTCTTTCAACACCAGCAGGCGCAGGCAGCAAGCACACAACAAACTAAGATGAATGCCATAAAATCGCAATCACGCTATCTACCCAAGCGGTACACGAACCTGATTACGAGATATCGTTTCGATATTTCTCCTTTGAGTGCGCCTAATGAAGTACAATGAGCCTCGGGGAACGGATGCCACCAGGAACCTATCACCAAAAATGTATTCCAAAGCAAACCAATAGAGCCCATAATGAGTCGGGTGGATGGGAATGGGAATGGATTGAAATCGTAAATTACCCATCGATATGCGGAGCGATATAAAGGGAAATTAATTGGATTCGATTGATAAAATTACCGTTTTCATAGAAAAAACAACATGAGATGCGGGTAGAATGAGCTATCAGAGCCATGCAACAATGGAATAATCGAGCAAGTGGGCTACAATTCTTTTCAAACTCACCCCCTAGAGCCTGGAGCGGGGTGTATCTCTCTAAATTGGATGTGTTAATGAATTCAGTTACTGAAATTACAGTTATTATAGAACGGATGTGTTTGTATTAATCAATCAATATATAGAGGGATAGATGACATCGTAGTGCAGCGTGTAGGGAAAGATAAATAGCTGTCGGTGGTAAGAAGGTCAGGGTGGTGGTTGGTTCCGTAGGGATGTATCTATGAGTTTTTGGGAAATTAATTAAATTTTCAAATTAATTTGGAAGTAACAACAACATAGATACGTGGCTAATAAACCAACAATGTGGACTATTGACGGGCATGTGGCAGTACCCCAATCCCCCTCGTGTACCCAATGATAAATTATCTAACATCATCATTTTGCGTTACATTGGACCGTTTGTTTAGTTTTTTTTTTTTTTTGTGTTGCTTCTACGTTTTATTACGAGAAGATAAAAGCCGATTAAGAAAGGAAATAAACAGAAGAGGCAGCAGAGCTGGGTAATTGATGTTGTGTTAGAGAGATGCCCGCCGTAGATGACTGTGAAAGAGAGAGTTTGTTTTATGGTCTTGCAACATTTCCGTTGCTTAAATTATAATGATACACACATTCGTCCCGAGTTTAGGGGATGAATTTGCCAGATGGATTAGGCCCTCTTTTGTGGGACTTGAAACAATTGAGATGAACATTTTTTTTAAGGTATATCCAAGATTTGTGAGCTTAGCGACGAAAATAGATTCAGGAATATGACTCGCATTGATCTGTCTAATCATTCAAGGAGATAATTGGTAATTGCCAATTATGATTGGAGTCGAAGTTTAGTTGTAACTATGATTTATTCTTTAAAACCTCGTCTTTTGAGATTCAAAATTATTGCTTGAAGGGGTTGGGTTAGACATCTGCTTCAACGTTAGATAGTGAGTCTTTTTGCATTTCAATTTCTCGTGCGATGATTCTTAGTTCTATTCGATTGTCTCCCCAATTACAAAATTTCATCTTTGACTTAAATTTTAACATTTGTTTTTAGGCTCAGGTTCAGGGACTTCAGTGTACAGTATGGGCAATGAACGCGATAGGCATGACACTACTAGATGAATGCAGACATGTCTCCCACTACGTACCTATCCGTACATATATGTACAAAGAATTTACACAAATTGCAATATGTATAGGCTACAACGAAAAGTATGCATAGAATAGAAAAGTTACACTTAAAATTGCGCACCTTAGTAAAACACCGGAAACGGGCGCTGACAAAAAGTCAGTTAGGGAATTTGCAAGAAGTTGAATAACTTACAGAAATACTAGAGGATATAGATTGTGTGGGTCAATTTTAGGGGTTTCACAATATCATGTTGATAGCCATACACACATACATACATATTTACACATTATTAACTGTCCGCTTATCACGGCGACAAGATGCTCAAGTTTACTCCCCATCCTTCTCGATCAGAATGAATCTCCAGACGGTTGCAGGAAAGATGTCGGACTTGATCCAAACTTCTTACATGCTGGCAAGGCAATCACGACATATACTGGAAGCCGGTTTACGTAATCTGACTATCGGGGCAAGGAGGGTTCCATTCGGAGAAGAAGCTGCTCAACATTGACTTTCTCGCGCACTCTGGTTTTGTTGACACGATCCATGCGAGTTATTCCAGCAACTCCCCAAAGGAATCTCGCAGCTTATATCCGTGATCTTATTCTTTCGGTAAATACCCGGATTTGAAGACCATGGGTGAGAGTTGAAACGATTGACTGCCGCAAATGGAGGACTGAAGGGCTAATAGCACTACTAAATTCTCAAATCGGGCAGTTTTAAATCAGCAGCACTAAAGCTGTGTGGCAGTCTTTTGAAACTCACCAGCAATCATTGAAGCAGAGGGTCATACAATTGAACTACGAGAATGGGAATGCATACATAGAAAAGTCAAAGGAATTCGCATATGTCTTTTCAGATAACGGTAAGGGCCTACCCTACGCAGTTGTCTGAGACTGCCACAATCCTCTCAAAGGTTACTGTTTCGAGGGATATGATCGGGCTGGCTGTCCAGCAAAAAGAGGCACCTGTTGCTCTGGCTTACCCTGAAACCACTCCAAAATAACATAATGGCAAGACGACGGGCTCGATAAACACTGGGTTAACTTTAAGGCACTGAGGAAAGCGAAAAAGTTCATCAATTCTAACCAAAGTTAAGCCAAAAAATTACAGTAACCAATTCTATTGAGCGGACAATTTATCAGTATCAGTTCAAGAGAGGCCTCACTGTATTTGAATTTAGACCTCAACGTGCATAAAATGAAGTTATCACATACAGATTTTTTTTATAAGAAAAGGAAACCCAAGTTCTAGAGCACTCAGACTCTCCGGTCCATTGTACAATACTACCAGGCAGGAACCTTTCTTTGTACGTTTCTTTTATACTCGGGGGGTTGATGGCTACTGTTCCCCTCTGGGGCTTGAACCTGCACACATCGGTTAACGAGCATTTACTTATTTGACAAGCAACAACTTAGGGCTAAACTTAAAAACTAATAATAGGAAACTTAACACTGAACTTAATAACTAACAAAAAGGGGAAGGAACTTAACGCTAAACACTACCCACTACACCATTGCCACCACTAATCATACAGATACAAATACTCGTACAGAGAGCAAAAAGCAACGACAGAACACATCAGTGCAATAAAAAGAGGACTCTATCAAAACTTGGAACAAGGAACCTAGAGCTCTATAGAATGTTATCTAAATCCTTAATCCTTAAAACCTTATGGACCTCCACCAAATGACAGCAGATGTGGAAAGGGGGGCAGGCGTCGTTGGGCTGAAAATTAATGCGGCAAAAACTAAAATTAACAGCCTTGGAACTAACTCATCGGCTCAAATATGTATTGCTGGATAACCGGTAGAGAGAGTAGAGGATTTCCAGTATCTTGGGAGAATTGTTTCGACCGATGGTGGAACCGAACTGGATATAGCCAACAGGATCGCCAAAGCAAAGTCCGTGTTCGGGATGTTGTCCAAAATATGGCGAAGCAATGCAGTCAGTTTGAGCACCAAAATAAGACTGTTCCGCTCCAACGTTGAATCCGTGCTATTTTATGGTTGCAGCACGTGGAGAGTGACCACTACTATCACCAGAAAGCTGCAAACGTTTGTTAATAGGTGCCTCCGCAATATCTTAAGGATTTTCTGGCCCAATCGTATCTCTAACGAACACCTGTATGAGAGAACGAGTCAGGAACCAATAGGCACAACCATCCAACGGCGGAAGTGGCAGTGGATTGGTCACACGTTCCGTAAGGGTGACAGTTCCATAGCGAACCATCCTATGCAATGGAACCCTTTAACTCAGGATGGCAGAAGATTTGGCGGTCCGAGGAGAATATGGCGCAGAACAGTCGAGAAGGAGGCACGGCAGTTAGGGAAAAGTTGGGGAGAACTCAGACACATTGCCAGAAACCGTACACGATGGCGCGTAGGCGTAGTAGAGGCCCTAGGACCCACAAGGGGATACAATCATCAGTAAGTAAATCCTTAATCGAACTTCTGGTTAATCACTGGGTCAATACAATAGATCTTACAGGTCGCGGTGCATATTTAGGGTCAAGTATCGTATCGCATTGTATATCAAATAGAAAGTGGTCTTCATCGAGGCAGGCCAGACTAGGTTTGAATCTTATAAGGTCTTTCTGATTGGAGTATAATAGATATGAGGCTATTACTTCCGAGTCTTAAAGCCCATTGTAATCAGACTTTATTTGACTTCCTAGTTCTTGACGGCAAATGATATGTCTCAGTTTTTAATTTTGATTTCCAGTGCTCCAGCTTTTACCATGTAGTAGTTTCTAGTTTTGGTGCCTGCTTCAAGAACGGGTTGTTTAAAGACAAGGGAAGTCGATATAATTTAAAGCTTATCTATATCCAATACTGAATTTAACTTCACTCTGCAATGTACTGGGATAAATTTATGCCAACAATTTCCTTAACGATTCCCATTAACACCCTTCTATGCCAGTTCGCTCGTTTTCCCGCACCCAAGCATGCTTGAATAACTCTTTTTCCTTCCGGCTGCTCTTACATAATTAAAAAATCAATATTCCCTAGAAGCAGCCTCCGACCAAAAAGGAAATCGCATAACGAGGCCACAAATTTTACGAAAAACTACCTTCCATCTCTCATCTCTCACCTCTGCAACTTCTTCCGTTCATATTCGTTCGAAAACTTTCCATCAGATACAACCGACCGACCGTTGAAAAGCAGAGAAATGAAAAATTTAAATGAAACTTGCAATGCCTTTTGGGGGTTTCCACGTTCTTACATCCACCATCGTCTCGCACTCTAATAAAGTTTCCGCCGACCTGTTCCGCCCCGCTCCGTTCCTTTTGCGCTAATCAAATTAAATTAAATCTGTACATAATACAGTTAAGATTTGTCCCTTAAGTTCCTTTATCTGCATGATGTCAGTGTAACTCAGTCACACAGCGACTCAGATATTCAGCGCTTAGATGAAGATGAAGTACGGGCTCTGTGACTTTGGTACATCATTTGGCACCCTAATTGGGTAATAATGCAGCGCAGCGTACATTTGGGAGCCCGTCTCTCTCCACCGTGCGTCGTCGACAAAATGAAATTAATTTAAATTTCCCTTCAACGAATCAGAGGGGGGGGTTGGAAAAATCTATGCTAAGCCGGTTTAAAGTTCCAAAGGAGCACAGGCGTGAGGGCGAAAAAAAAAAATGTATTCATTCCCCAGTTGGTGTTAAAATTTCCATAATTCATGCTGCGAGATGGAATTCACTGTCGCCCTAGTGCAGATACATACCTAGGAGTATGCCATTTGGATTGTCAGACGAGCGACATATTGCTCGTGTGTGTCTGCTTGGATCAACTCCAGATATGCACCCGAGTGTAATGCACCCACACTTCAGTATGCTCTTCATGTGCAGCATAAAGTGCATTACGCCACAAAGGGACGGGGACAACAGACAGACAAAAGAATAACTCTGCACGTGCGCCTTTTACGCGTCTGTCAATTGACACTTATTTGACAGTTCCGTATGAAACGTGAGTGCTGGCTGTTGATAAGGCTTACTTAGCTAATTCCCCGGTGGCTATATTATACAGCACACACAGTAGCAGTCTGTTTAGAAATAAAAACTGTGAAACAAGGGAAACAGCAGCAAGGTGGTAAGGGAAAATTACTATAAAAGATACTTTGAGACACAGACAGAGTTCTTGTGGTGACGTTTTACCTGACAAGGTATGTGAGTTGAGTTTGTAATGAGGGTGATTCATCACAAGGAACGCTCCTGCCTGACATATGATTTTCAGGCTGTTTGCTAGCGTACGTTTGGTGGTAAAGTGTTAATGATTTGTTTATGCATCCGAAGGCTGTTCTTCGTTGTCATTTTGATTTATATGACGCCTTAAATGTCTGGTACTGAATTACGGTGGTTACACGAGGAACATTCGAATGGCTTGAATGAGAGGAATGTTTTTTTCCGAAACAAGTGGTGCAAAGTGGTGCCGTTAGATTGTGATTGACGCTCGCAGCAATGGCAATGGTGCACCCAAGTACAGTTTTAGGTAAGAATGATGGTGATTCTGGAATGAGCCGTTTTAAATAATCGAGTTTGCTACAGTAAATGATATTTCTTGATCGATAGTTTCCACAGCCGGAATAGTGCCATAATCTTCGAGCGGCATGTGAGGTCATATCATCTAAAAAAGTCAATTTGCCGACAATGTAGAAGAACTTCCTGAGATTCTTTCCATTTTGAATTCATCATTAAGCATGAAATTGTTCAGTTGATCTGAAGTGTAAAGGAAATTTATCAGACGGTGGGTTGCAATGATAGTCCGCCTCCTCGTGGTGCACTCTGTGTTATGCTTAACGAACTACATATCAAAGTAAAAGGTAGCCAAAGTTTGAAACTGAAACATAAATAAATTCCTGACTTTATACAGTGAAACAATTTAAGCAAATTATGCAACATTTCGAAAGAAAGAAGTCAGCTAACAATTAATAAGCAATGTACGAGTACAATATGCGAGCATATCTAAACAATGTTCTAACCGGCATTTCACAGCGCCACATGACTAGAAATATTAGATCAGTCCGTATCTGCCAGGTAAATATTGAAGATGTCGACGTTGTATTTATTTAAGAGACCCACACTGAATCCGACGAGCAGTTCTCGACATGGAGTAAGAATGTTGGTTTCACCGTTATAGAAACGAACCGTCATAAGCGCTACGGCTTAGCAACATACATACATATGTCCGTTTTAGTATCTCCTCCGCCAGACTTCTGAACGTAAGATCCTCAAATGATGTTGTCTCCATCACGATTATCATTTATGAAGTCAAAATATCGAACACCTATAAACATGCGAACGTCATTTGGTCCAGATCCAACCCCCCATTCACCAGTAGACACAACACCGGATTTCAACAGTTAGCATACGTACTGGAGATATGCAGAAAACAACTTTAATGGCGTTTGTCTTAATGAGTAGACCGACACTCACCACATGGACCCGGTCTTCAACGGCAAAGACAAATGTACATTTTGGTATGCCAGATGACGCAGAGGCTATAATACAGATCATTGCTAAAGCAGCAGCGAGTCCTTTATGGCTTTCCACATAGCCAACATCGTCCAGTTGTTATCGATGTAGGAATAAAAATTCCCTTGGTCGAATTTATTTTTCGCCCAAGATGAAATTTAAACAAAGTAAAGTGGGTACATCTGGATCCTCCTGTGACCAAAAACTATAATACATTTTTTGCGATCGCCTTAAGCATTGCAAAGAAAGTAATCGACTGCACAAGGAATTTCCCAACAGGGTCAATAATGATGTCACAACTAACCTGATGCAATCGCAGGACACATTAGATTGAACAAACGGAGTGCCGTAACTGAGAACATCAATTTTATCCACTCTAGCACAACAACATGAAGTCTTCTAAGAAAACTGGATCGAGGAAATTCCATAGCTCAAGCCAAACACAAAGCAAACCCTTGCAAATGGCGCGCGTCGCAAATGTATCCAGAGTGAAGTTGGACAGCAGTCACACAAAGGAAATTAAAAATGCATTCAGGGAAAAACGCACCTGCTTCCTCATCAAAGCTATCCAAATCATTCACTGTCTGAACTTGACACGGCAAGACTTGACATTGGTAACTGGCAAATATACTGAAATATACTCTAGATTACCCAAGAACGGTGAGTGAACACAAATAGCTGGTTCACTCTTTTTTCAACGACATTCTGGAAACCGTCTAACTACCGACTGCTTTTAAATGAAAAGTGATTGCACTGCTAAAACCTGGCATAGCAGAGGCCCAAGGATCCACAAGAGTATACAGTACATAAACTAAAAAAAAAAACTGGACGAAGCTGCACCAACCTAGTCCAAACAAACATCGGCTGGATTTGTTAATCGGACCACCGTGTACGGAACTGTGTGAGAGAGGGTTTAGTTTATGTGAACTGTTGAGCGTTGTCAGATCACCAAATGTCTCAAATCTCACTAATAATACGCTTTCCAACGCCATCATCAAACCGAGAATACTCAGAAACGCCCCCCCGATACGGGGTCACTGAATGATTACTTAGTTTATATGGGGCCTGGTATCATCTTCAGAATGTGACTGCAGAGCAGTCAATCCAAGATATAGTATCCGAATGTGCCAAAAGTGCCTATCCGGCAAGAATGGACACAAGAAATCGTATTGGTAATGTAAGTCGGATGAAATCCACATGGCAAGAACATAGTGTAGGCGAAGCACTGCCCAATTTTGGAGGCTCTTTGACATTCAAGAAGATTGAGTTGCTTAGACACATTTGAAGCTCCGCAAGGAAGCAATTTGAAGAATGTCCACTGTTCTCAGAAACCTATAAAGCAGCCGCAGAGTTAATACCACAAAGGAGGTTTTTCTCAGCCTTATATCGTTTAGGTAAGCGACGAGTGTTGCGACGGTTTGGCCATACATTTTCGTCGGTAGTTCTACTTGTGAACCTCTAAGCGACAGGGAAAGGAGCCAGACTCTTTCGACTCCATATTTCAAATAGCTATCTAGTGCCATAGGGTGTTGATTAACCCTTTTATTCCAATTCCAAACACAATTCACACTTCTAAGGACACTATCGTCGAAAGCGTTGTTGATTACACCCCTCTTCAATACTCGTGTTTGACAATGCATCAAACATTGACCTGAGTTGATGTCCTGTCATCGACTTCCATCTAGTTATTCATCTGGAACCTCCAAATTCGTTGGGAATACATTCTCCGAATTGCATACCTCTACAATATCCCCTGATGTGAGCAGCTGTGTTGCAAGGTGACACGGTATGTGTTCGAATCCACCATCAACTTGTTGTTATGCAATTGGGTCCGACAGGCTGGTTTTAACAAAGAATATTTTCATCCTAGAGCTCTGGGAAGACGAATGTTGAAATTCAGCATGGTTTCACTCGAATGGGATATCAAATTCAATAAACGCTCTAGTTTCGCGGTCCTTTTCATAGATAACCACATTTGCAAAACTGTTGTTCCAATCATTGCGAAAACTCACCGGAACTTGATTCCATTGACACAATTCAGGAAACTGGATCAGTGGTTATAAACCTCTGGTAGCACCTCGAACTGCTGAAACAAAACTTTTTTTTTTACCGAATAAATACCCAATTCCAGGTAACAACAGCCAGTCATTACTGTCACCAGCAAAACTCTACCATTTTTTTTTTACTCACCCACTCCATCACACCCACCTATACGTGGGTTGGTGAAATACCTGTGAACGGATAATTCCTAAAGCAATAGACAATTTGTTTTTCCTTTTTCCGTCATTTCTGGTAAAAATGACAAACAAAAACAGGAGAATCAAAAAAAAAAAAAAGTATCTAGCAAATTCAGTTCTGAAATTTGCAGTGTTTTCCCATTTCGTTTGGACCATCCCCACCCTTCTAAACTTCACCGGTGTGTCTCTCAATATTTTCATCATGTCGTCAGTCATAAAAGTTTCAGCTGAGCTGCTGGTTTTGCTGGTAGCAATGTTACCCACCTACTCTATGCACAGGCGACGGGGTTGGGGTAGGTAAAGCCTGGTAAACATAAAACCGAAATTAATTGGGTAAACTGTTTATCTTGTTGTTTTTCGCGCACGGGAGTTACTGCTTTTGAGCCTTTTATCCTTCGGATTTGCCCTGAATCGCTGACACCCCGGAAATCTAGAGAAATTCGGTGGCGTTTTCTCATTTTTTTTTTCTGTTTGGAGGAGTCCTTTAAGCCACCTTTTAGGCAAAAGTTGAATCAAAAGTTTCCCTCTCTGCGATTTTGCTGTGAGTGACATTTCTTTTGAATTGAAAATTAAGAAAATGAGAAAAAAAAAAAAAAAGGAAACGAAATGATTTGTCAGGGGAATTTTGCGCCCGGGTTGTGTTTTGAAGGTCACTAATTACCGAACTGGGAAACATGAAAGGGAATTTTGTGTGTGTGCGCTTTTTTGGAAAATTTAACGAGGCACCGTAACCCTCTAACCGCATATCGGATTAAGGAGTAAAGTTCAGGGATTGAGCTCTGGGAAAATTAAGGAAATAAATTTGCGGCTTTATTTACCTTTGGTTAAACAATATATGTACACCATGTTGTTGCAGGATTTGTAGGAATCGTGGCTCAATAAATTCCGGAGGATCTTTACTTCCTCCTGTTGTTGTTTGTATCCTGCCTCTTAAGTAGAAGGAAGGATAAGCAGAAACCATTTAGCGGGTGTGGAGAAAGTACGAACTGCATGCGTTGTTTCAATGAAACTGAAATAACGAATGATACTCTGGATAAGAATACATGCAACGGGCGGAAGAGCACCTGAGTATGGAACTGGAAGGCGACATTAAAATAGCATCTTCTGTTGTCAAAGAACCTGAATCAGGTTAACGCTGACCTGAGGCTGTTTTCCTAGTTATACATTGTTCTAGCTACCCAGAGACTTGTTTGCCAATCAGAACTTGGGTGCTGAAGCAGAACACTCTGAGGGTAGTAGAAATAAGCATGTTTGATAAAAACCCGGAGGCTTCACCGATTGCAAGACTTATTCTGACAATATGATTCAGATATACAATGAAGTATAACTGCTACGTGTAGACTTTTCTAGAATGGTATAATGGTGGGTTGTCGGTTCTGAAAATCCACAGCAACCTCTTTACTAGATTGTAAAAAAATGTTTCCTTCTCTGAGTCAAATCTACATAGCTTCCGCCAAAGAAGCAAATGATTTTGGATTTACTTTAGATAAGAAATGAAGTTGGAACTGAAATAGAAGTTAAGAAGGCCACCCAACCCTTAACTTTATCAGAAAAGCCATCGGGAGTAAGAGGGGCTTGCTAACACATACGTGTAACTTATTTGCCTGTCATCAGACCGATTTTAGTAGTAACCTTCAACTCTCCTTCTGATTTCGTGTTTGCCCAATATTGGAAAGCTCAGGTCAACGCGCTGTTACTGCTGGACATCTTACTTTACTCATTCACGGCTTCGAAATGCCATCTAGAGAAGCCATAAACTTAGATATGTCGTAATGCCGGTGTTGAAAACTACCCGCTCCAGAATTTGAAATAATGAACAACCCATCCCCGAACAGTACCGTACCTTTGGTGAAATTTTAAAAAGCATTCAAATTAGTCTAGAAATAAATATATGGCAAGACGAAGAAGAGAAGTGCATACACGTGTATACCGATGGCTTGGTGTGGCAATGGTGCAAGGGGTAGTGTGTTTGTTCGTTAGTCGATGTGTGCAGGTTCAAAACCCAGAGGCGAGCAGCAACCAATAGCCGGGTATATAAGAGGTAAACGAATAATATTGCATTTTTTCCAACCACACCTTCAAAGAAAAGTTTCTGTTTGATATTACGATAGGCTGCAACTGAATGATCGGGGATTTGGGTTTCCTTAAAATAAAATATAAGAATACTGATGGCTTCAAAAATTATGACGCGGTAGGTCATATCTCTCCGATAGGATAACCCTACGCCTCCTCTTCAGCTTTTCTGACTTGTCCGTTGAAGAGAAATATAAAATCTACCGGGGATATAAGAATTTTTACAGCCAAACAGCTATAAAGTCTATCAAATCAGTCTCATCAATATTCAAACTCATCAATAGTCCGCGCATATCTTAAAACGCGTTTTTTTTGCATTCGTTTCTGATTCACCGTATTTTTTTTTCCCCCAGCACATGCTCGATTATTCTGGCTGCATTACTCAAAATTGTGAATTTAGAGGGTCCCATATCCCCTGACAAGATGATAGAGTACGTCAACATTCACCAATGCTGGCCGGAACATGTGAGCTAATCCGAAAAAGTGTACAGTTGACTATGAGCTCTCCAAGTCAGTCCGGTACTGGTGATGTGATACAATGTGTCATTAAAAAACTAGGTATGCCCCTGGCTACATGTATGCTACTAGTTAAGCTGGAGGCAATCAGCACTGCAAGCGTTCAATGGGTCAGTAAAACCAAGTCCTGAGCTAAAAGAAAAAATTTGGCCTAACCTAAGTCTGAAGTTTACTCTTTAACAGAAGACTAAACAACAGCACAATGGTAGATGTGATTACCGTAGCCTTCATCAAAGACTGGCACTCAATAAGGCTCGGCGTAAGATAAAGAGTCTCCCTCTTCTTTTTTCTCAAAAGAAAACTTCATCTTCTTCTTCCTTTTATCAGCGAGGCTATGATCCGAAAACAAGGGATCACAACCCTTCCACTTCACCACATTTCTACTGATCCGCTGGTGGGGTTCGCCTATTTGACCTCAGAAAATATCGGCAGGCATCCCGATTTTAGATCACTCGGTTACTGAGGCCAATGAAATGCCGATGTCGTCGCATTTGTCTGATCCAGGCGTTTATAGGCCTGCCTTTCCAACATCGCGATGTCTTTGTAACGTGCATTGATATTGCCCTTTTAACAGGGTTCAAATGATCTCTTCTTTGAACGTGACAATACCAGCTGAGCCGGTCGCGCTCTATTTTTTGTACGATGGATTCCTTGATTTGAAAGCTTCCACGGATCTTCGAACTTCTTATTCGATCAAGCTTTGTCACTCCTGCTGTCATGCGAAGCATCTTCATCTCAGCTGCCGTTAATTTACTCTCATACTTTTTGTACATCGTCTAACATTGTGAACCGTATGTGAGCGCTGGACGCACAACTGCGGTGTAGAGCCTTCCTTTCAACTTAGGTGGCATTTTTCTGTCACAGAAGATAGCCGAATTTTCTCGCCATTTCATCCACCCTACGCTTACGCGATGATTAATGTCGTCATCACAAGTTGCTTTGCTATTGATCAAAGATCCCAGATATTTGAACTTTTCGCACTTGGAAAGCACTGTTCCATTCAAATAAATGTCTGGAATAGGGCTGAGTGGATCAGAGAATGGGCAGAACAAGTACTCCGTCTTTTTTTAACTAATGCGATACCCATTTCCCTCCAGAGCATCCACCCACACATCAAGTGCTCGTTACAGGGATGTATGATCCTCACTTATGATGGCTCCATCGTCAGCAAAGAATAACTGATGTACCTTGGGGTCCATCACTTTACATTCAAGCTGATAATCAAGGACTGCAATAAAGAACAAAGGACTTAAGACGCTTCCCTGGTGCACCCCGACTTTGACTGGGAACTCTTCGGTTACTCCAGCGGGGCATCTTACTCTTGTCTTTGCTCCCTCGTACATGTCCATGATCATCTGTACATAGGTTTCTGGAACCCCTCGATGTCTTACCGCCACCCATATCAGATCTCGTGGTTGTCTGTCGAATGCCTTTTCAAAGTCAACCAATACAATATGCAAATCCCTTAAGGAATCACGATGTTTTTCCATTATGATCCTTATACTTTGGATTGCATCTGTGGTTGATTTACCCGAGACAAACCCGCACTGATCATCAGATAGCCGTATTATTTTTCGCAGTCGGCCACCTAATACCCGCTCAACGATCTTCATGGTGTGTGACATCAGCTTGATCGAACGGTAGTTATCACAGTTTCGCGTATCACCCTTCCCTTTGTATACAGGGAGAAGGTAACTTTCCCTCCATTGATTCGGCATTGGATCACCTCTCACGAATTTGGAGATGAGAATTCTGAGCCATCTGAACCCGATGTCTCCCATCTTTTTCCAGAACTCAGAGGGCATCTCGTCGTCATCCACAAGGACGTGGCTATGAGCATTGTTAGTGAACTTTGGCGAACGAATCTCCTGAGCATTCCTCCTTCTTTGGGCGGCTATTTTGAAGATGGTTGCGCTCTTGTTCATGTTGTGTCTTCGCAGCTCCTGGATAGCCTGGTTTGCATCAACAACCGGGGAACATATTTTCTCCAGTTCCCGATACAGGCCCTCCGTACTCTCTGCTTGAAGCTGGGCGCACTTCTTCTTCGCTTTTTTCTTGCAGCATCTGTATTCCATTTCGAGGCGAGCTTTTTCGTCACTATTATTAGAGGGGCACTTTGACCAAGCTTTGAATGCCGCTTTCTTCTCATTTATCACTTTCTTAGCTTCATCACTCCACCACCATGTTTCTTTGGCGTGTTGATGGTGGCCTTTTGAAGCTCCTAGCAGTGATTTGGCCTTATTTAAACAAGTTAGCTGTAGGGGATCCCACATATTTTGTGCTCTGCACTCTTCATCCTCAGCTCCGTTGATGGTGTGAGAGAGGTAATTTTTCATTACGAAAACAAAAGCTTCGCCTTTTTCTTTGTCCAGATTGTACCACTTGATTTTCTCAGAGACCCTTGTTTGTTTGCTTTTCTTCGGTGTTTTCATAAACATTTCTGTTAGCAGGAGACGGTGTTGCCGAGCGATTGTCTCTCCCAGGGTCACTTTGCAATCTTTTACCCGAGGCTTCATGAAACTGCCTACCAAATGGTAGTCAATCTGAGTTTCATCTCCACCACTGCTGTAAGTGATCAGGTGTCGGCTTTGTTTGATGTTTGATGACCCCTGTCCCTGCACGGGGGAAAAGAAAACTTCATGTAGAACCATTTTAGTAACCTGGCGACAGAGCACATGTAGATATCACAAACCACTTCCGCCTCATCCGAAGCTCCAAATGGTTCGGCGACAAGTCAGGTAACTTTCACAAGAACTTGATATTGGTCTAAATGCTGCGGCGCTGACAACCAATCTAACCTAACTTAGTCTCTGTCCTGCAGGCTTATCTTGTGTTCAACCAAACATATTGTTATAGTCTCTAGGACATATCAAGCATGAGTATATTAAACCCAAAAGTTCACCGCAGCAAATTAAATGTAATCACCTCATTAGTGGCTTTTATTATCCCACATGCGGGCAGTTATTCTCCCTCGAGGGCTTAGATCCAAATAGCCCAATTAATTTTGATTAAATTACAAGCCACCGAAAATTAAAAAAAAAAAATGAAAACTCATCGTCATCGTCTAGACATAGAGTCAAGTTTATTTACTTTATCCATCGTTTGGATTCTGAAAAAAATCCTATCAAAGCCTTAAGGCGAAGGATAATAGAACAAAGGCGAGACAAAAAAAAATCCCCACTCGACTAACAAAATCGAAAATGAACTATACCACCATCCGCCAATTTCCGTAGAAGAAAGAAAAGCAGAGAAAAAAATAAATACACTTCAAAGGTTCCCCTTGTGTTTAATGAAATCGAAACTGGTAGCCCTTCCGCCCACTACGCCCCTACCTAATACAAATTCATTCATCTACACACAATATGGCAATTTCCAAGGTACCTATCGAATATGCAATCAACTTATCAGGTTTTCACCCTTCGAGAATACAAATTAGCTAATATCTGACCGATTGAACGTTCGGATAAATGCACATTGAACTGGTGGTGGGAAGAGGTAGATGGATGTCGATGTATGAAGGGCTCTCGGCTAGTATGTGGAGGCAATGGAGTAGCATTAACCTTGAGACGATGGACATACGATGTTTATTTGCAACGCGCTCTGTCGATAAAACCAAACGAAGAGGAGGATGTTCCAATAAATAAACAATTCTAGAAATCGTGAGGGACGGCTTGTAGGACACACATAACTCGGACAGACACGTCTTGTGGCCTAATGAGGTGGGTAACGGCGCACACACGCACACACAGAGAAAGAAGGACGTGCTGGCGTTGAACTATGTCGTCGTCGCTCGCTTCAAGGTGGCAAATTATTTTTCTTTGTTGATTTTTACTGGAATATAGAATAAAGTTTCGGTTTGAAGTGGGAATGTGGTTAGCCTCCTTTGTGTGTGCTGTGTGGGGCGCACACGTTTTTGGCTTTGATATTTGTTTTTGAGTGATTTTGCCGATTAAAGTTTGATAGAATTTTGGATTATAATTGGGAGGTGACTTGGTTTGATATTATTGTAGGAGGGATAACTTTCAGGATTTATGTGTCAACTAATATGGACTACGAATCAGATGGTATCTTATGAAATTTCTGGATACTAAGGCGCGAGGGAGATCCAGTCTCTAGTTGAAAACAGGATTAGCTCAGGGTATGACTCTTAGAAATAAGACCTAGTTACTTGCTCAGGTCTTCTCTCTGCCTATAGGTCTTAAGGCACCTTCCTTTATCTGGATTTAATTGCAAAAAGTCGTTAAATCGAGCTTACAAGCCCGAAAAACAGACCGCTGGTTAGACATGCTTTGAAATTTGATAAGTTGCAAGTTTGGCATCTTACGACGCTTGCTTACAAGGAACACCTCCAAGAAAGATACTCGGGCGAGTGCAGCCTTATACAGAAAAATACTAAGTATTTGAGGACCCAAATAACACAGGAGACTATTTCTGTCAAGGGTGGTGCAGTCCATCATAATGTATGTGGCACCAATTTGGAACAAAGCAGCAACAATTAAGTCATTGAGCCAGAAGGCTGTGGACGGTTTGGACGGTGGCAGATGATGCTTTACATATGCGTCATTGCAGGAATGCTACTGGTAGATATCTTGGCTAGCGAATTACAAAAGACTTTCAGTCAAAGATATCAAGCTGTTAGGACAGCGAAGCGTGAGAACATGGCAATAGAGATGGAATCACTCCCCGAAGGGAAGATGGAAAATTGACTCATACTAAATGTAGAAAAATGGAAGGACCTGCGTCTAGGAGAAATATTTACTTTCGGGCGTATCTAACAGGTTTGGACATGATTCATTTTCAATCTGTTTAGACTACAGAGATGCCAGAGAAGGAGCTCAGTACGTATTTTTCAACTTCCAAAAATCCGCATAGAGTACAGCCTTCTGGGGAAACAAATTAGAGAAACACTTACTCTCGAGAATATCGTAAACCATTTGACGGGATCGAGCGCAATTTGAGATACGGTGACATGTTGCAGCAATAATCTTGAAGAAACTTCCGCGGTTGGAGAGATCCGAAAAGAGGAACAACCAAAATCAAACCCGGAGGACACCTCGCATGGAACAAGGAACGGTGAACGTCGAACCCAAAGCTGAAGCAGTAAATTCAGAAACAAGAGCATAAATTGCTAACTAACGGCAGATGTGTTGACGACTGGCAGATTATTGCTTTCGGAGGTTATTTGAGCTGGAAATATTAAACCGTTCAGTCTGGTCTAACAACGCGACAGACCATCACTGAACCCTGGGAGCCTACAGGTTGAAAATGGGAACGGGAGTTGGTGCTAGCGTTCTTGTGCCCAACACCAAAATCTCTGTACCAATGGCTTCATATCCTAGAATGTTCCAAGCTAGGTTTCATATCATTGAGATTTGGGTCAAAATAAACCTAGACAAAGGAACGAAAGGAGCTAGTATCCATATACCTCTATTCTCCGACGGTCAAACTGCACTCAAAGCGCTATCCTCACTCAGTTAACTCTTAACTGGATAAGGGTTGTTTTAGTACCTTACAGTCCCTAGATAAATATCACAGTTATACTGGGTTGGATGCCCGGACACCAGGGCATTGCAGGCAATAAGTTATCTGATGAATGCGTTAGAATGGGCTTAGCAGCTGAATTTGTAGGTCTAGAACCTTTTGGCGGTGTGCGGGAAAGCGGGTAAGCAAATATTTTTATTATTCAAGGAAGATTACTATACTATACTATATAGGTACTATACTAGGGCCTTGTACGCACTGCGACCTCAAAGATCTATTGTGCCAGCCCGCTGTTTAGCCGAGAACTGGGTAAATGCTCTTGATAAACATCAACAAAGCTCTAAGCTTAATGTTCCAAATGCCAGAGGGGCTCAATAAAGCCCTCCCGAGGTGAAGAAGTCTTTTCCTTGCGGCCATTGGACATTTACAAAGAATATGTTCTGGCGTCTCTTTTTGCTCTCCACATAGCCGGCATACGTCTGCTACTCCTATTTCGTGCAGATGGTACCTGAGTAGGCAATGACCAGTCAAGTAGCATGTTAAGGTCTTTACGTCTGCTTTCCTAAGATCAAGTAGCTTCTTAGCCTGACAACGGTTGAGGTTGATTAACTTTTTTGCTTGTCTTAGGCCCTTGAATTTGACACAGTACCCTGCATGACGATCAGCTCACCATTGTTTTATTTTGAGGTTTACGCTACTCCGTGTAACTCCAAAATAGGGTTCAGGACCGACTAAGGGGTGACTGGCGCTTCTTCTCGCTAACCAGTCGCTCGTTCGTTGCCCAGTGACGGTGTTTTTGATGCGAGATTTTCGAGTAGGTTATACAGTCCCATACAAGTTTGGATTTCAGAGCCATAAGTTCTGCCTGGCTGTCCGAGACGATGTAAATACGGGTGCCCTTGGCCCTTCTTCGCAGGCATTCAAGGAAGATTAACTCTCAAAGCTACTTTCAAGACTCATTAACTCGAGGACACTTAATGACTATTTTTAAAATAGGTAGATACAAATATTTATTTTTGCACCTCATTGATAAGCTTTTCAAAAGTTAAGCTAAGTTCGAGGGAGAAAGGCTTCTTACGGCACTGTTGTTTTTCCTCTAATAACTTTTGGGTTATACCTCGATGAAATGCTCTTCAAGACTTAAGTTTCAAGGCGCTTTTACTCTCTGGCCTTTCATATTTGACTTTCACTGGACGAACTTCTAAAGTATGTATCTCTTTTCATATTCCATGACCTCCTTCAACTGACAACTTTGTTAACATTTTCTCAACTCATGTCAACAAAACTATAAAATACAACTACCCGACCAGCCTATCCCTTTCAGAAGTATTCCATTCCATAAAAACTAATTTAAAACAATTTCAAGTCTTTGCCGTTCTCCCCACCCGCTCTCTTTGAATGTAGAAAACTTTTCTACAAATTATCAACAAAAATTTCTTCACTCACAAAGATTCACTTCCTGTGAGTCTTCCGGAAAAAAGGACTTGTCCAGTAAAAAAAAAACTATTTAAGCCACATAAAAACTTTTCCCACAAAATAACAAATCAAAGGGAAGGGAGGGTGGGAATGCCTGCAAAGTGTAAGCACGTGAAAGCATTTAACACAAAGCTCAGAGGGAATTATTATCCTTTTTTGTAGATGAAAAATATATAAACCGACTTTATCCTTGTTGAATATGCCTTTTCCGAAGTGTGTATATGGAGGTCTACCCTGCCGACATTCTTAATCGACGTTTTTATTTGAATATATTAATGTGTCGGCGCTTTGGAGAGGCAAAAAAAAGGGTAAAAGTATCCATGTCCCAGGATAATATTTTGCTTTTTCCTTGAAAAAAAAGAGCCCAACTTAACCATTCTAAAAGGTATAATAACTGGCGCCAAAAACGAGCTGACAACGAAGATTAATGAAATATTTAAGCAAATTTGATGCTCGTTGTGATTCCACCAGGTAAATGGTGGCAGACTTTCTATCCAGGAAGAAGGACGAACCCATTCATTAGGATAGAATCATCCACCTCTGTGAAACGGTGGTCGGTAACATAATTAATTCTCCCAACTCCACGAGGGGTGCTCCGTATAAAACATATTTTTCCCCGGTTCTTTGAATTAACCCGGGGTAGGTTATCAACACAACATCCACCTACCCCGTTTTGTTAACCCCCAATCATCAAATGGCAGACGGTATCAATCACAAAATTTAATTTCGGAATTCTGTTTGGATTTTCTGAAGCGCAAAGCAACAGCACCAGCAGAGCAGAGCAATACGCCCCGTCACGTTATCGCAATTAAATTTTCTGTCGAAAAGGGATTTTTGGTTTTTAGTCCTTGTGACGGGCTCTGACCTGAATATGGATGTAGAGGCGGCGTAACATACTTTTTTTTTTGTGGAACAAAGTTGGTGACGGAACATGCTTAGATTTGGTTATTTTTAGACAGCCGACACGGGTGGTGGTTGGATTGGTTGGTGTGAATGTGGTGGTGACGTTTGAAATTAAATTGTTTTTCGAAGTTTTGTGTGTTTTGTTTTTCAAAGGGATAAAGGGTGGTTATGACTAGAGATGTGGAGGGTTAATTGACGAAGCAATTAAAAGCATTGTTTTGGGGTGCTGACTGAAGAGAACGATGAGGGGTTTGCATAACGATAGGAATATAATTCTGCTTTGAGATTGAATAGACCCTTTGTTGGCTTGTGCAGGGAACTTGATGGCATATGGCAGCCGAATCAAGATTGATTATTGCAAAAACTATTGGTTGGCATTCAAGGTTTTAAGAAACTTTTCTGATTCGTTGGTGATTATTAGTTCTTTAGACAATTTAAGCAATTACAGAGCTGCCTTGATACCATTGAACTGTTGAAGCGATTGGGCTACCGGTGTTGTATCGCCCTTGGTTACAAAATATGCCTCAAACTGTGTCTATAGGTATATGTGGTGTAAATTGTGCTGTAAGAGGACATTAGGTAAAAATTGAAGAAAGCAGGATATAAGTGAAATTATTTATGGCGCACGAAAGATCAATAAAATTGCGGGAATTATATTTACCACTACACGTCAAGGACAAATGGCTGCCATAGGTTCAGGAGCGAATTTCTTGCGTTCTCCAATGAATTGAAATAGAAATTATGCAGAGCGTTTTATGGATGAATGCCTTCGAAGAGTTAACTAAACGACTGTGATTTGAGGGTTTCTGTGGTGATAAAAGAGGGGTTCATAAGCACTCTTTACTTGCGAGTCTTGGTGAATACGTTTGGACTATTGTGTTTTGCTATTCGACGATACCTGCAGACGTCTAAAGGGCACTGCTTCATACAAATATAAACTTATTCCGAATTTGAACGTAGCACTCATATATAGAAATGGAGATAAAAAATATATTTTTACATAAGATGCATATAAACACTAGATGGACGGTGAAAGAGAACGAAACTCAAGCACGAATACGGTATGTTGCAGTCGACTTTGTCTTCGGGATTATCCGAAAGAGCACATGTACATATGTGAGAGAGTCTGTAATAATTCCCGAGTTCAAGGCGAAAATTCGACCGTTTCAGTCAGAAACTTTGACAAATATTATGGAATATGCTTTAAATGTAGGCCATATAAAAAAAGTAAATTTTGTTTCTTATATATAAAATACAATGTATGTTTGTATGTTTGTTTGTTTGTATGCTATGGACTCGGAAGCCACTAACTCAATTGAGCTTAAATTTTCAGGCAATCTTCGGTATTGTCCCGTGTTCTGTGAAGTTTGGTCAAAATCGGCCCACTACTTTAGTAGTAACACGCCGGGTGCCCGCTAGTATTTTATAAAACATAAGAATAAAATTAAATACATATGTATATAAACAAGAAAGTAATTAAGTTTTTAAATTCTATGCTGATTTATGAGCCAACCTGTACTTGCGGCAATATGTCTTGTCCACTCACAATTGGGATATGTTTCTGAAACTATGTTTCTTTGGTGCAGACATACTAATTTTCAGATCTATAAGGTTGAATCGTTGATAATAGTTTCTAGAGCTCTTCAAAATTTAAAGAAAGATTCAATGGTGTACACTTGAATATCGCGGTTTCAACAAGACGTACGACATGCATCACGTCTAATAACCACTCAGTACATATTAAATATTCCGGTCATGTTACCTCAACAATTGGACACGGAAGCCCAGCCATCAAACATTCCTGCAATGTGTTTGGTAGAACGTGTTTATGAGACGAAACTTAGGATACGTGATCCCTAAAATTAAATTTTTATTGAACTTTAGGGATCGAGCATCGTTATTGAAAGACTCTTTACTAAAGTGGATCTCCATTGAATAAATTTCCCAATTATATACGGATAAGAAATGGAAATAATACTCTTCGATTAATTTGGAAATAATCCATGAAGCAAGCAAGCAAACTGAAGATCTTACTCAGAATCCAGAAAAAAAAATCCCATGTTGTCACTTTTTTGGGAAAGAACTGCGGACAGATCTGAAACTTTAGGATTTTTTTTAATGTGCCCACATTACTGTAATACGTTACTTATTTCCAAAGTTTCTTGTCGATTTCGATACTTTCCGGGTTTTTCGGTTTTTTTTTCCTTTACAGGGGTTTCGTCCATATACTACGGAAATTCTATTGCTCTCGCTCTATCGTCCGTCTATCTATCAGTCACAACCAACCTTCTAGCTCCTGAAGAATACAAGCTATATGCATGATTTTTACACAGAATATGCAGATTATTGGCTCATAGACATAGATAAAAGGCGTGGCAAAATCGCATCATTACCTCTTCGCGGTGCCCGCTGGATAGCTATCTGATAATGAACTAACGATGAGCGTATGCTGAGTCTGACGATATATGTGTAGCTGAACACTCAGACCTGCATAAGCACATCTGGGTGAACTTCAGCGCGCATATGTTTAACCGGACGAGGCATCTCTTGTTGACCTGATTGGCTGAAATATGCGTCTCAGAAGTCTAGCAAGAGCTCCTCAGAAGGAGGACGTGCGGCGGATGAATTTTCTCGATGGAATCAACGGTGACGTCTACAGATCAGCGGATACCTTACCGGAGCTACTTCAACATATTTGGAGCTGAGGTCTGTAAGGATTTTCAATACTACGTCAGGGTATTGAAAAAGAGATGGTGGCGGATGAACCCTTAATGGGCCAACGGCAGCGCTCATATCACCGAAGTGGGTTACTGGCATCGGTGTATCCGGCCTTTTGTCTAGGGGTAAACAAAAAAAAAAGGATCTGATCCTCCAGGTTGGGGGTTGTGCCGTCGGGATAACTTCCCTACCACGTAAAAAACCTTCGGTTACGAAGCAGCCAACAGCCTCGGATACGGATGATTTTACTGTTGACGACCCAAGCAAACGTAAAAAGGACAACGATCTTCGTGTCTGCGCATGGAATGTTAGGTCCCTCTACAAACCACGTGCAGCCGAACAACTTGCGGAGGCCCTAGAGTGTTTCAAAGCAGACATTACCGCCATCCAAGAAGTGCGATGGGATGGGCCGGGCAATAGGAGTATGAAAGACTGCGACATCTACTACGGCGATTGCTACAGACAACAAGGACAGCGTCTATTCGGGTGCGGATTTGTCATTGGAGGCAGACTTAGGCAAGAAGTCTTGAGTTTTCGGCATGTGAACGAGCGTCTCATGACAATCCGTATCAAGGCTAAATTTGCCAACATTAGCCTAATATGCGCCGACGACCCTCACGAAAAGATGGACGACGGGACCAAGGATGACTTCTACCAGCTCTTGGCTAAAACGTATGAGCAAGGCCCTAGCCATTATCCCTGATATGAACGCAAAGCTAGGAAGAGAGGACGTCTTTAGTAGCGTGGTCGGAAAGCACAGCCTGCACGACATCACATCCGACAACGGACTCAGGCTAGTCGAGAGACTTTATTGCAGGAATGGTGTTCGAAAATTTTACCAAAACGTAAAAAGAACATGCCAGGGTTTCAAAGCCAGAACAGAAGCCTGCAGGGATGAAAATGGCAATATAGTAGTGGAATCGCAGTCGGTGCTGAGGATATGGAAGGAACACTTCTACAGACTGTTAAAATGCGATGATGACCAATATACCAATAAACTCGATCAGAATGAAGTGAGGATACCGATATCTAAACTCAAATCCAACAAAGCTGCTGGAGCCGACGGCCTTCCCGCTGAACTTTTCAAGGCAGAAGGAGATGAGTTGGTAAGGAGCATGCACCAGCTCATCTGTAAAATCTGGTCGGACGACAGTATGCCCGATGAATGGAACCTCAGCGTTCGTTTCGTTTGCCCGATCCTGAAGAAAGGAGATCCTCTGAACTGTGCCAACTATAGAGGTATAAGTCTCCTTAACATCGCATATAAGATCCTGTCTGCCGTATTATGTGAACGCCTAAAACCGATCGTCAACAACCTGATAGGTCCTTATCAGTACGGTTTCAGGCCTGGACAGTACACTATTGACCAAATATTCACACTACGGCAGATCTTGGAAAAGACCCATGAATATAAAATCGATACGCACCACCTTTTCATCGATTTCAAAGTTGCCTGTGATAGCGTGTATAGAGACGAGTTATACAGAGTCATGTCTAGTCTTGGCAACCCTGCCAAGCTCGTCCGTTTGTGCAGAATGTCGATGGAGAACTCTCGCTGCTCCATCAAAGTCGGTAAGAGCATCACCGAACCGTTTGATGTTAGGAAAGGTCTTAGACAAGGTGACGCGCTATCATGCGATCTCTTTAACATAGTACTTGAGAGAATTATACGAAACTCACAAGCCAACACCGGAGGTACGATCTTTTACAAGTCTGTACAACTACTCGCTTATGCCGATGACATTGACATAATCGGAAGAACTCAGCGCGCAGTCAATGGGGCATTTACGAGTATTGAGATCGAGACAGCAAAGATGGGTCTAGCGGTCAACGAAAGCAAAGCAAAATATATGCTGTCTACAAAAAAGGACACTCAACATCGGCGTCTTGGACAGAACGCCACAAAGGCATATATAATTTTGAGGTAGTAAAGGATTTCGTCTACCTAGGCTCTATGGTGAACTCCACAAATGACATCAGTAGGGAGATCACACGAAGAATTAAATTACTCTTGCCAATCGTTGTTTCTATGGGCTAAAACGGCAATTGAGTAGCAAAGCCCTATCTCGAACTACTAGGGTAACTCTTTATAAGCCACTAATCGTCCCAGTCCTGCTGTACGGCGCAGAGGCATGTGCTTTGACAAAACCGGATGAGGATGCCCTTGGGTATTTCGAGAGAAAAGTTCTTCGAGCGATCTTTGGTCCCGTCTGCATAGACGGTGAGTGGAGCAGAAGGTACAATGCAGAACTATACGGCCTGTACAAGGATATCGATTTAACCAGAAGAGTTCACATACAGCAACTAAGGTGGCTGGGTCATGTAGAGCGGATGGAGCCCAACGTTCCCGCTTAGAAAGTCTTTGGATTCACCCCGGGTGGACGACGCAGTAGAGGACGACCTTGCGGTAGGTGGCGCAAACAAGTGGAGGGGGACCTCAACCAACTTGGTGTGCGCAACTGGAGGCAGCTGGCTGGTTACCGTGCGGGCTGGCGAGGTTTGTTGGTTGAGGCCCAGGTCCACCCCGGACTGTAGCGCCATCTAAGCAAGTAAGTAAGACATAGACGATGCCAATTTCAAACAGTCTTTACTGTGGATGTGGCTCCAGCACAACTAAAGGGAGCGACCGAAGTTTTTGCCTCTCGAATGTATACCTGCAGTACCATGCATAATACTACAGCTAAAAAGTCTTATGTTGAAAAACTTAAAGCTGTTTCCATATAAAACTGAGACGGTGCTGCTAGTGCAGCCAGCGTCTGAGCTGAAGTGATTGGGCCCTATTTCTTTCAAACAATAGCTACAGAACCATGTTATATGACTTTATGATGCCCGAATAGGATGAATCGGAGTTGCAGCACATGTGACTTCAACAAGACGGTGCCACTGCACATATGTACATCGGTGACTTGGTGAAGGACAAATTTCACAACTCCCGTTTTGGCGATTATTGGCCCGCAACGTCAGCCGATCTGATAATTTCAGACTTCTTTCTTTGGGGTTATTTGAAGTCATTGGTCTATGTGATCAAGCCGCAGTTCTCAAAGACAGCATTAGATAAGAAATAGGGAGCATACCCTTCCCACGAAGTAATACCTAACGGCAGTACCGCGGGGTGTGTTATAAGTCTATGCAAGGTAAGGATTGATACGTAGGCAGGAGTGCGCTTGTGCGGGTTTACGAATCGGGTATGCTGGTAGTTCGGGCTATTAGTATCTTTAGAAGATTATCACATCCATTGGGACAGAAAAAAAAAAAAAAAAAAACCGCCGAAAGAATTATGGAAAATGCCATAAAAAGGCCTCAAATTTGCATAAACGTTGGAGGCCAATATTCAAACGATAGTACTCAGTGTAACAAAATTCAAGGTCCAAATAAAAATAGTGATAGGGTTCCTCGAGACAAACTCTGGAGTGTTCTGCAGAAGTATGGGATGGTTCCTTGTTAAGGGCAATTCAGTCTTCATATACAATCTGTAGAACTTGTGTTCGGATAAACGGCGTTAAATCAATACATTTCACTGTGGACATTGGACTTCGCCAATGGTGCGTTCTGTCTGCTCTACTCTTCATTGTATACAGGGTGACCAGATAAGAACGATAGGAAAAAAAAAATTAAATAAAACAACAACGGTGTGAGATATAATATTGATTCTGGCTTTATTTTGAAGCTACATTCATGACACTATGTATTGACTAGCACATCATTTAAATGGCCGCCTCGGCTTCGCTGGCAGTGCTTCAAGCGGTCGGTCCAATTTTTGATGACTCGGTTCAATACGTACGGCGTTGTTCTGGCAATAGCGTCTTGAATGTTGGCCTCGAGCTCGTCCAAAGTGGTTGGCTTGTTAGCGTAGACTAAGGACTTGAGGTAACCCCAGAAAAAAACAATCGAGTGGTGTCAAGTCGCATGATCGCGGCGGCCAATTGATGAGCGCTCGCCGTGAGATGACCCAGTCGCCAAATTTCTCCTTCACAACTTTGAGCGTTTCGTCGCTTGTATGGCATGGAGCTCCGTCTTGTTGGAACCACAGCTCAGATATATCTATGCTCTCGAGCTCTGGCCACAGAAAGTCGGTTAACATCGCAAAATAAGCCGGGTTGAATCTCTGGTGATGCCCAATTGAGCTGATCGGCGCCAAATCGACATTTCTGAGTCTTCTTCGATACTGGCCGCTACGGCCGGCGCCTATGTTTTCTTCATTCGCACCAATCTCTGTCTAGTTGGTGGCTTAAGGTCCAAAAGAGTATATTCACGCTCAAACTTTTTCACGATGCGACGAACTGTCTACACACTGAAGCCATGATGACAACCAACCTCACGACGAAATTCACGTTGCGTATTTACAACTGAACCGGAATTTCGATGATATTTTTTAATAATTTCTGCACGTTCGGCAAGCGTGAAACGATGCATGATGAAATGACAAACCTTGCTGAATATTTTGACAGCTGGATGTCATTGGTAACCTTGACAGCTGCTGAAACATAACAATTGGAAAAAGTAGCATTGCTATCTAGTCACCCTTTATGAGGACTGAATGTTACAGCACAGCCGTAGTGGAGATGTTTTCAAAGCGGGAGACTTAAAGATTCATCATTTCCTCTTTGCGGATGATTTGGTCATGCTTGGGTTCTTTCAAACCGAACTTCAGCGTGCACTAGAAGCGTTTGTATCCGTTGTGATGATGCTGGAATGAAGATCAACGTGAACAAATCGAAAGTAATGGTCGTTTCCAGAACGCCCCTTCAGTGCACTCTGCATGATAGTGGAGTCCCACTGAAGCAGGCGGATGAGTTTAAGTATCTCGTGGTCTTATTCACGAGTGACGGGAAGAGCAATGCCGAGTTATCCTGTAGAATTGGTCAGGTTGGACCAATTTTGAGAGAGCTTGGTCAATCTGTTATAAGAAAGGCTGAATTTAGTGTTCAAACTAAGCTATCGGTTTTTAACTCGTTGTATGTTCCAACTCTCACCTATGGTCATGAAATTTGGGTAGTGACCGAAAGAAGAAGATCGCGGATACAAGCTGCCGGAATGAGGTTCCTTCGCGGTGTTACTGGAATAACTCGTACGGATCGAGTGCACAACACCAGAGTTCGCGAGGCCCTCAATGTTGAGCAACTACTACTCCGAATGGAACAATCTATTCTTCGATGTTTGGGCTACGTAGTGCGTATGCCTCCAGATCGACTTCAAGGACGTGTCATGGTTGCCGTGCCATCAGGTAGGCGACCGCTCAGTAGACCTAGAAGTAGATGGTTGGATCAAGTCCGACATCTCTCCTGGACCCGTCAATGGCGGGGGATGGAGAAGAATGGAGAGTCCAACTGAGCATTGAAAATGTAGGTATGTATGTATGTATGTATGTATAAAAATAGTAAAATTTTTTTTTTTTTAATTTAGAAAACAAATATATGTCTAGATCAAATTGAGCCATTTTTTGCGCCTATTTGTATGTAAGGTGCAGGCATACCTTTGTCAATACTGGACACGCCATCTTCTAAGATTGCACTTAAAACGATGCTTCACAATTGTTAACTTCAGGTGACATTTAGATGACGTATCAGCTTCTCCAGCCCAGTTATGAGCAATACACGATTAGACTTAGGAAACCTTAAATGGACTCGGAACTTAAAAAATGTTAATATCCGTATCTATACTTGTCACATCAATAAATATTTAAAAAATAGAAAATGTGTGTCAATAGCTGCATCAGGAATATTTTTATTTTTTTATTTTCACATGAAATGTGTTTCCCAATGTTTCCGTAAAAAAAAAAAATCCGATCTAATCGAAATAGGCGATTTTTTTTGCTAAGAGTTTTATTATTTCAAATAAACCCAAAGTTAAAAAGATTTATTAACTCACCGAAATATGTTGAAGTGTGAACTGAAATAGAACAAAATGAACAATTAGCTTGAGAAAAAAAGATACTTTTTGTGGAAAAAAGTAGTGTAAGCTCACATCAAAAGAGAAAATATTTATTGAAATAAGTTGCAATTGTTTGATTTAAATTTCATAAACAATGCAACTGTATAAGCGACTTACGACACAAATAATGCAACTGGAGCGGCACACATAATTTATTTCCAAACAAAGGTGTTAATTGACCTGCAAAAATAAACTGCAATGACTAACAAGCAAATAAGCGCTAAAGTTACTGTCACGTTTTCTTTTAGCTGCAGTCAGCATTATTACTCACACTCTTTGCGAAGAAGATAAGTTTTGCAAGCAATCATCGACCAATAACAATGATATCATTGTGCATAGACTGTTGCAATGTTTTATTTTTATTTTTCTGATAAAAATAAGTATGTAAGTCACTGGCATATTTTCAGTGATTCACTTAACAAGAAATACTCGTATTACACAAAAAGCTTAAAAGTCACGTCTAAGTTTTTCTCAAAAAAAAAAAAAAAAAAACAAATTAAATCAACGATTATGTGATGAAATTACAGATGCATGTAAGATCACTGACGGGGCTTCGATAATCATGTTCTAGACTCACGCCCACGAGAGTACTGGAAAATTCTCTAATCCCCAAACTTGACCTCAACGGAAAGTATTATGCAATCAAGTTGTGATATATGCGTTGAGCTTCTACGCCTACCTGGGAGTTTAGCAGGAACTCTAGTGGAGGAAAACATTCCATCTTTAAATCGAATTCAAACCTGAGGTTCAACCCTCGATGTGGAACAGGCAAGCTTTTGTGCTAGATCCTTCTGCATAGACTACATAAACACCTTGCAGATTATCATAAAAAAATGAGTCGAGTACGGATGCCCGCTAGGCCTACTGTTCATGGACTTTGAGAATGCTTTCGACAGCTTGAATAGAGACGCAATCTGTTTAGCCTTGCGCAGGAGAGGCATTCCAGAAAAACTCATAACTATTAAAAAGGCTACATATTAGAGGCGTAAGTGTCATGTTTTGCACAATGGTAAGGTGTCGGAGAAGTTTGAAGTCCAGAACCGAGCACGACAGGGGTTCATGCTTAGTGGTCATCGCAATGTACTTCGGGCAGCATTGATTTAAGGAAACCATCGAATAAAATGAACTGTGACATCTTATCTGAGATATCTGAACTAAGTTGACGATGTTTACCTACTTTTGCATGTGACAATGGACCTGTATTTAATGCTCTAACATCGGAAAGCCGAGGCAAAATAAAGTGGGGCTAAGGATAAATTCATCAAAACAAAAGCTCCGAGCACTTGAACTTGAACTTCCACGCTCAACTCAACATTGTCGGACAGCCGGTCGAGAAAGTTGGCCATTTTCTTAATGCTAAGCACACATACTGGGGATCCCGACTCACTACAACAAAAGGTCGTGAACTCTACGATGCAGCTAAAAAGACAGGGTGTGAATTTATATCTACTGGTAAGCCTACATACTGGCCGACGGACGTTAACAAAATTCCAGATCTGGTTGACTTTTTTGTCATAAATAAATTGTCAAGGAATTTTATCCGGGTACAAGAAGGTTTGGATCTCGACTCGGCCCACTCACCAATATACCTGACACTCAGTGAAACTGTTATAGTTAAAGAAGAAAGTCCACACCTTTCAAACAAATTCACAGATTGGCTTAGTTTTAAACAAATCCTTCAGGATAAAGTCAATATTAGCACGCCTATTGAGACGACAGACCAACTGGAAAACGAAGCAAATGCTTTCATCCAACTAATCCAATTCGCAGCTTGGAGCTGTACTCCTTCAACGAAGAGAAAAACGGTCGGTAGCAATTATCCAAAAGAAATTAAGGAGCTTATAATAAACAAGAGAAAACTTCGGCGTAGGTGGCAACAAACTCGATCTCCCTCCGACAAAACGAGACTAAACACGGCCACACAAGATCTTAAACTTGAGATAAAGCTAATCCGGAATGAGACGATGAAAATATATCTCTCAGAGCTAACGGCTGACAAGAGCACTGAATATTCACTTTGGAAAAGTACAAAATATCTTAAGCGACCAATAAATCATATTCCTCCAATAAGATGCAGTAATGGGCAATGGGCTAAAAGCAATGAGGAAAAAGCTATTGCTTTTGCCGACCACCTGGCGAATACCTTTAAGCCTAATGATGCTTCCTGTGATGAGCTTCTAAATCTCAATGAAAGCACTAGTTCTATGATTGCTCCCATTAAAATGCACGAGTTAAAATATCTGATAAGGCGATTAAAAGACAAAAAAGCTCCAGGTTTTGACCTGATCACTGCGGAAGTCCTGAAGCGACTGCCAAACAAAGGGTTAGTGAAACTCTTTCGGTTAATGAATAAAACAATTAGCCTTGAGTATGTACCGAGCGTGTGGAAAATAGCTGACGTGATAATGATCCCTAAACCAGGTAAAGACCCTCACGAGGTATCCTCATATAGACCAATATCGCTATTCCGTCAACATCAAAGTTGTTTGAAAGACTGATTTTTAAGCGTCTCAAACCAATCGTAGAATCAAGAAATTTAATCCCAAATCATCAGTTTGACTTTCGAAGCAAACACTCCACGATAGAACAAGTTCACAGAATAACATCTGAAATCGAAAGAGCACTAGAAGAAAAAAAAGTATGCTCTGCTATCTTTTTAGATGTAGCACAGGCTTTCGATAGAGTATGGCATGAAGGTCTTCTCAATAAACTAAAAGTGTACCTGCCAGAACAGTACTTCCACCTAATGGAGTCTTATTTAACATCGCGTTACTTCCGTATAAAACAAGAAAACTACTTCTCTAAGCTAATACAGATCGAAGCCGGAGTTCCTCAAGGAAGCGTCCTCGGACCTCTGTTATACCTCCTTTATACTAAAGACCTACCTACAACGCCCTACACCAAAACTGCAACTTTTGCCGACGACACGACAGTCTTAGCAGTGGGAGATACAACGCTAGAATCGACGCAAAAGCTACGAGCTGCTACAGACCAAATTATCAAGTGGACTCAAAGATGGCGTATAAAACTAAATTCGAGCAAATCTGTACATATTGACTTCACAAATAAGTCTATCTCGTACTCCCCCATAGCAATATCAGGCACGACAATACCTTACGCTAATACAGCGAAGTATCTAGGTATGACTCTAGATGCCAAGCTTCGTTGGAAAGAGCATATTAAAATGAAAAGACAAGAATTAGGTATTAAATGGCGAAAACTAGAATGGCTTATAGGCAGAAAGTCAGGACTATCAATTAATAATAAAATTCTTTTATATAACCAGATCCTAAAACCAGTGTGGAACTATGGCGCTCAACTCTGGGGATATGCCAGCCAAACTAATATTGCAGTCATCCAACGATTCCAGAATAAAGTCCTTCGAAGTATTGTGAACGCTCCATGGTACATCAGAAACAGCGACCTCCATCGGGTCCTAGGGATTCCTACTATTCTTCAAGAAATCAATACTAGGGGCAAAGCACACGAGAAGAGTCTCCAGGAACATATTAACGAGGAAGCAACAATTCTTCTAAACGTATATGGCGTGTGACGACTGCAACGTATAAGACCGTCAGATCTTGCAAGACAACCGCAAACCAGACGACTTACCACATCCTCTACTAGATAGTGACAGAGCGACAACAACGAGCGAAAAGAGGCGCTCGGAGTGAATTTAACCTCCAACGCTTTGGATGGATTAAATCCCACCTATGCTCTTGTTACTTTCATTAAAAGTTAAGAATGACATACAACAAATTAAAAGTATATTGTACTTTAAAAATAGTAAACTGTTAGCCATTTACTTTTCTCTCACTATTTATACTGAAAAGCAAACTGCTCGCTGGTTTCAAAACTAGTAGCAGTGTTAACAAACATTTGTAATCCTTTGCAGCTTATTATGTTTGGAATAAAAAAAAAAAAAAATTGATCTCATCCGACCGTGTTGGCACCGAGCTGGACGCGTGCAGTAGAATTGGGAAAGTAAAAGTTTCGTTCGATATCACGAAAACCTAGCTCCGACTGTTCCACTTTAGCGTCGCATCACTACTTCAGTATGTTAGGAATACTCTCACTCACAAGCTGCAAATTTTGCTAACAGATGTCTACCAGTTTTCTTAAGAATTTGTTGGTTATAGCAAGGGGTCTCCACCCCTCGTGCACTAAAGATGACATTATAAATGACCTTAAAGGAAAAGGCTTGAAAATTATCGACGCAATTAATATCTTAAAGAAGATGAAGCAGAAAACGGAACAAGACAATAAAATCTTGGTCAAGCATGGACTTCCGCTCTTTATGCTAACCTTCGATAGAAGCGAAAATATAGACAATATTTATAACGTAAAAAGTATTTTGAATATCGTAGTTAAAATCGAGCCTATGCGTACGAATACACGATCGATACCTCAGTGCAAACGCTGTCAAGGTTTCAATCACACCCAGTCGTATTGCCAAAAAGAACCGAAATGTGTAAAATGTGCCGGGAACCACTTATCAGAAAGGTGTGACTTAAATAAGCAGGCTCCGGCGACCTGCATAAACTGTAAAGGCAAGCACCCAGCAAACTATCGAGGTTGTGAAGTAGCAAAGGAGCTTCAAAAAAGGCGCGATACTCTCAAGAAACCGATACACTCGAACCCAAGCTTAAGAGATCGTAAAACCGATAAGCCTAAGACCGCTAAGCCAGTCAAAACGACGAGACCGATAAAGGGAATTAAAAAAATTGCACAAGAGAACGTCGCTGGTCCAAGTGCAGCGGAAAAACCGCCACAGGTTGACGCGAGATCGGACGCGCAAGTCGCGTCAAACGAAAACAAATTAAGATCAGCTACAACAGATCCGGTTAGCCAAATATTTACCATTATATTGGAAAAATTTGAGGAGCAAACCAAAGTTAATAAAATTATACTTGACAAATTGAGCAAGCTCGAGTTCAAACCTCGCAAGACAATCAAAAAAACATGAATATGAAACAGCTACTTAAGATACTAACGTGGAACGCAAACGGCCTTCTGAAAAAAATCGACGAGTTAGAAGTGTTTCTACGGAAAAATAATATTGATATATGTTTGGTATCGGAATCGCACTTAAAAAAGGGACTTAGACCCAAAATAAAAGGTTACAGCGATTACCATGCGAATCATCCTTCGGAAAATGCGAGAGGCGTGTCCTCTCTTTACATCAAAGACTGTATTAAGCACTCCGAAAACATAGAAATAGAATTTGATTCTATGCAAATAAGCTCAGTCTCCGTAAAAATAAACCACTTAAACTACAACATCGGATCTAGTTACTTCCCTCCGGGATATAAGCTAGTAGAAGACGACCTCGTTCGTCTCTTTGACTCGCTCGGACCTAATTTTGTCTTAGGTGGTGACTTTAACGCGAAACACACTTTCTGGGGATCAAGATGCAATTCGACAAAAGGCAGACTATTATACAAAGTCAGCATGAAACGTGGGGTGAACTTTTTTTCGACAGGAAAGCCAACTTATTTTATTGGCCAACTGACAAAAATAAAATCCCTGACCTCGTCGACTTCTTTATCGCAAAAGGGTTAACTAAAAATTTGACGGAAGTCGAAGAATGCTATGATCTCTGCTCAGATCACTCAGCAGTCACTCTGAAAATAGGTGGAAGTCTAGTAAAAAAAAAGAAGGACCGCATAGGTTAACTAGTAACAAAACTAACTGGGACGCTCTCAGAAGAGACTGCAAGGAAAATGTTGCTTTAAATGTACCGCTAAAGACACCGCTCGAAATAGAAGAAGAAATCGACAAACTCGTCGAAGCCATTCAGAGCTCGGCATGGAAAAACACTCCTTTGCGGAAGACAGAAGCGCGGAACAATAAAGTCAAATACCAGCCTGAAATCGAAGACCTCATACGAGAAAAGAGAAGAGCGCGCAAGAGATGGCAACAATCCCGCGCGCCACCGGATAAAACTTATCTGAACCACCTTTGTAACAAGCTAAAAAATGTGCTGCAGGACCTAAAAAATCACGAGACTTCTACTTACCTCGAGGGTTTGACCGCTGATAAACATTCAAACTACTCTCTATGGAAAGCCTTGAAGTCCATAAGGAAACCTGTAATGCACTCGCCGCCAATTAGGAAAGCTAACGGAGAGTGGGCAAAAGAAGACAAAGAGAAAGCAGAATTATTTGCCGATCACTTAGAGCCGTTCAATGGACAACCATTGATCGAAGATCCGAATGATAATACGGCACCCGACAACTTTAAAGTAAAAACCGTATCCCTGTCCGAACTTCGAATGATAATTAAAAAATTGAAAAATAACAAGGCTCCGGGAAATGATTTAATCACTGGCGAAATTTTGAAAGAGCTACCGAAAAAAGTGCTGGTTAAGTTGCTCTACATTATAAATGCTTCTTTAAGACTGTTATATGTTCCAAGGCAATGGAAAGTCGCCGAAGTTATTATGGTTCCGAAACCGGGGAAGTGTGCAAATGACAAGAAATCATATAGACCCATTTCACTTCTGCCAATAATATCTAAGGTCTTCGAGAAACTTCTGCTGAAACGATTGCAGCCAGTACTTGAAGAAAGACACTTGATCCCGGATCATCCATTCGGCTTTCGGATAAAACATTCCACAATTGATCAGGTGTATCGAATAACGAACGAAATTGAAAAAGCTCTAGAAGGGAAAAAAATATGCTCTAGCGCTTTTCTCGACGTATCGCAAGCCTTCGACAAGGTATGGCACGAAGGACTAAGGTATAAGCTAAGGGTAATCTTACCAGAAAAGTTGTACAGAATATTGGAATCTTATCTTGAAAACAGACTTTTCCGTGTTAGACACGGGAGTGAAAATTCTGATTTCAAAGATATCTACGCCGGTGTTCCACCAGGAAGTGTTCTCGGTCCAATCCTGTTCTTGCTCTACACAAGAGATATACCACAAGATGAAGGGACCGTTGTAGCAACGTTCGCAGACGACACGGCTATCCTCGTAACGGATGAGTCAGTCGAATCATCAACGGGAAAACTCCAACGAGCTTTGAACAAAGTATACGAATGGACAAAAACCTGGCGAATAGTCCTCAATGAGACAAAATCAACGCATGTCAATTTTACGTTAAGAAAGATAAACAACTTACCTATATCCATTAACTCGGTGCAAATACCGTACGCAAACGAGGCAAAATATTTAGGAATGACCCTAGACGCAAAACTTAAGTGGAAACCACACGTTAAAAAGAAGCGCGAAGAGCTCGAAATCAGATGTAGAGAAATGTATTGGCTACTCGGAAGATACTCGAAGTTAAGCGTATACAACAAACTGCTTCTGTATAAGCAAGTGCTAAAACCGTCTTGGACATATGGTATACAACTTTGGGGTTGTACCAAACCAAGCAATATGGCTCTACTGCAAGCATTTCAAAACAAAATACTAAGAGCAATCGTGAATGCTCCTTGGTATATAAGAAATAGTGATATTCACAGAGATCTAGGAATTGCAACCGTGAGGGACGAAGTAACAAACTTTGCTCGCAAACTTCGTACCCGTCTTCACGTTCATTGCAATAATGAAATAATCCGTACTATGCACGTGACAAACCTTGAGGGCCGACTACAAAGAACAAGACCTTTCGACCTAGCGCCGTGAGGAAAAACCGCGTGTAATGACGGTATTAGTTGGTGCCTTCACTGGAAAGCTACCTACCTAACGCGATTAACACTACAGAAGCGTAAACTACTCGTTAAGGCAACTTAGTCGTAGTCATCCCAAAAATGAAGAAATGAGAGGAACGAATTTCCTACTACTATGAGTACGCGCAGACGGTTCTCATAGTGCCTCTCTGAGGGGGTGAGGTTTAGCCCGTAGGCATATACTGACTAGCACTGATGGCATTGTCAGATATATGAATCGGGCATAACCAATGGTACGGACCATTGGTATCTTTTGAAGATTCCTGCACCTCCAGGCGCAACCAAAAAAAAAAAAAGAATTTGTTGGTCCAATCGTGTCTCTAAGTGGCAGATACCTGCGTGGTCCACAATAACATTAACTTTATATGAGGCGGTTAAAGTCATAGTGGTGTAAGTCATATTTATGGCATGTTAAGAACTTGAGATTTTTGGCACACCATTGCCTGAGAAATTAGAAGTCTTTTTGCAAACTTACTCGTACTGTAGAATCGAATAAAGAATTGGTAGAGTACTATATGTAAATGCCGCATTATCAGCAAATGCTGTTACATTGGTGTTAAATTTTTGCTTAAAAATTGAGTTTATTAAAATAAAAAAATGGAATGGGACCCAAAACTGAACCTTGATGTACACCGATATCTAATTTTAATTTACCACTAAACATTTCTTCTAGTTTGACTCTTTGACACCTTGCTGTTAAACACGATGTAAAACATTTATAGATTGCACTTCTTTATTCAGAAGAGTTTTATGACTGACCATATTAAAGGCTTTAGTCGTCTCAATGGAATACTGCTATTTCTTAAAACCGTCGCATATTTCAGATGTCATCTGCGGACGACTTTCCTTCAAACAAATAAACAAATTATAATAACATTTGTATATTATAAAATAACAAATTATTATATGACTTTCCTTCACGAAACGCAAATTGCATGCATCTCGGAGCGGTGGGCACTTCTTTTCCCTGTAGCACATGATAGAACGATAAAGCACTCCAAATAGAAGTATCATGTGTCAGAAGTGGTGACAAGTGTAAATGACTCATGAAAACTTTAAGAGTAAACTCTTACAGTTTTCATGAGTTATAAGTGATGCCATTGAATAATTTTTTCTCCTTCACGACCATAGGATGAGCGTATCAGAAGTGGTGAAATATTAACTTTTAGGTTAAGCGGTGCATGCTGAACTTTTGATCTCCTAAGCGGCCAGTTAAACAGAAAGCAATAATCATGTGTTATGAAATCGGCACAGCACTCACAACTATCTGTATCTAATTAACTCATTTACACTGCTGTTTATCGTGAATAGCATTTCAAAATCAATTAACGCGTTAGAAACGTACCAAAGACTTGAACACTTAAGCGCGGCAGCACCTCTAAGATCCTAATTGATATGCAAATGTTCGACCGATGAATTTAAAATTCCCCGCGTACTATTTGGATACGCGCAGAGTAGCATACTTAACAAGCTCTTGTCATATATTTCAAACACAGTAATGAATGCAAAATCATCCACTCCCTGGTGGAGAACGAGTATCAGTTCCAAATACCAAGCCAACCTATTCATATTGCATGGAAAAGTTCAATTTGCTAAAAAAGCCACTTGAAATGGAATTGTGCTTCTCCGCTACTACCAGGACTCATAACCGAGCGGTACCGCAAAATATTATTTTAAAATAATTGCCCCAATGGCAGGCCACCAGAAAGGTAAGGTGTACGCTTCCCACTTAGCCCACCACCCCTGCCCACATTCATTCTCGATTTTGTCTACCTCAACTGGGTTATTTGAGTTAAACTTTTGTCTGCATACTAAGAATAGAAAGACCATAGCAGGGATAACTTAGAAATAAATAAACCAGGACAAGTTTTGTGTAGCGCAGTGCATGTAAGTCGTAAGCTTTTGTTAAATTACTGCAGTAGAGCGATATCTATGGAGAGGTAGACACCTCTGTATCCAGGTTAGTGGGTGTTCTATCCTGGAATCAGTGAAAGGGATTCTATCCAAGTGGAGATATTTTTAAACCTCTCCAGAGACGACACGGTATCACACCAGGAGTGCGGGAAATTAAAGCTGTCGTAGGAGATCTCGTTTGGCTTAGCGCTACACGCAGCGAAATGGTGATGGAGGTACAATTCACTAGGAAATTTGCTTCGCCTGTCTGGGTGTAATTATGGAACACGATTGCACGAATATAAAATGTAGGTACTGTACCCCCCACTATGGTGAAGGGGTTAATGGGTGCGGGTTTCGTTTAGTACTTTTCTGCGACGGAAAAGAGGTCACGACATAAAGAAGGAGAGGTAATAAATTATCTGAAATTATCTGCGGGTGATTTTTATTTTCAAATAGCCGACGACGTCGAAAATTTCGCTGTTGCCATTGAAATAAATCATGTGCGGAGGGTATGGGTTCTGCTGGATGTTATGTCTTTCGCACCAGAGACTGGAAGGTCCCGGAACGTAATTAATTTTTATTTTTTTATTTTTTCATTAAATGGATGAACTTGGATATTATATCTGAAAAGTAAACCCTTTTCGTGTAATCACAACATTTTTCATATTCTTTTTGGGGATGACAATGGATTGCAGAAAAAATGTCCAGAAGCAGATAGTCGGAATATTGCGTGGAGACAATCGAGGGAAATAACAAATAGAGTGGTGTTAAGGACCGATAATGTCTATATGAAATTAATTTTTCGCTGGAGCTCGAAGTGTTTTAATTGCTGCAGATGGTTGGTACATTATGTTGAGTTAAAGGCGACTGTTTATGAGAAACTCTTTGAGACTCACAATATTTAAGAACTATTATTTAATGAAGAATGGAAGCTTAGCAACATTTTTAAGCAGATTCCACGTCATGGGTGACAACGGAGTAGCGACAATATGCTAACCAATAGGTTTGCTAGCAGTTGTTTCATTGAGCTAAAACTTACTTACAGTTCCACCAGCCTCGACAAATGAAGCGACTAAGGATGAAAAGGGACGCCTTCAATGAAACACCGTGGAGATTGTGATAGACTAAATGCCAAAGTAGGCGATGAGAACGCACCTCTCAGACATGCTAACATTGTCTTGGTGAACGTAATGCAACGTCAATAGCTTTAATCACGTAGCGATCAGATCCTGATTTAGAGATTATCTCTAAGATATCCAGAACAGGCACTGAGTCGGCATCAGAATAGAGCGCGGTAGCCACCTGCTAGCACATTCTATTCGCCTTCGAACTGCAGCCGTTTGTGTTAGTGCAATTCTCCGCGGAGCCAGGGGATACAAATACTGAACAGCGTCATACCATCGAGTATAGAAGAGCACTAGAATGCTGCGAATTATGTATTCCTTTTCCGGTTCTAACAGTTTTGTTAGAAGATTTCAAAGAGGACCTGGCTATCTACAGATACCTGGAGACGGATTGAAGAACAGAAAGAACTCAATGTTGGCATTGCAGACATTCAGAGAATAAAACTTGCAGTACCGCATTAAGACGAAAGAAGTCCAGCGTAGCGTGCGTCGTGAAGAGTTTAAAAGTTTCCCTACTAGTTTCGTCTGAGGATAAGCTAAAAAGATAGAGAGAACATTTTGCACCGGTTGCCACCTCATGATTCTAAAATTAGAATGAATTATCCGATGCCATTCCCAATTTCACATTACACCTCCCCAGCAAAGAAGAAATAGTTGTCTCGAGTGGAGCGTTCAAAGCAAAAACCATGGACCTGACGGCATTCCTGCCGAATTCTACAAAGCTTCGCCTATAATTTCAACAGAGCTTCCGCAGCCATTTATAAAATAGACTTGGGCAACTGAAACCTTTCTTGATAAGTGACGGAAGGGAACGAGTGTCAGGCTCCTAAGGAAGGATAACTTAACCGACTGCGAGAACTGAAGGCATATTTGCGGCTTTCCGTCTTCGCCAACATTATTCTCGAACGCTTTGAAGAGCATCTTGTAGTAGTAGGCTTAGGTCGGTTCTGGCTCAGGTGCTATGTGTTAGAGTGAGAGCCCTTGAGGAGCTGAGGAGCTAGGGAGGAGCTATTCGCTGCAATGGGAGGAGCTATTCGGCGCTATGTGTTAGAGCGAGAGCTCAGTTATTCGCTGCAATGGGAGAAGCTATTTGGTGCTATGTGTTAGAGTGAGACCCCTTGAGGAGCTGAGGAGCTATGGGAGGAGCTATTCGCTGCAATGTGTTAGAGTGAGATGTAAGATTTGGGGCGAGTCTTTTTTTCATATATCACATTCACAGAAGATCTGAATTTGTGGCGCGAGGTGTCATATTTCAAGTTTGTTTATGTTTTGCTTTTGGACTTAGATCTGAATTTGGAGCGAGAGGTCATATTTCATATTTGTTAGTGTTTAGCTGGGGGAATCATCATCGGAGCGAGGTGTCATATTTCACGTTTGTTTATTTTTCGTCTTTGGACTGAGATCTGAATTTGGGAACCAGGTGTCATATTTCATATTTGCTAGTTTTGACTGGGGGAATCGTAAGATCGGAGTCAGGGAGTGAGGCATTTAGTATGTGTGAGTGTGTGTGGGGAGCGATTTTTATATTTGGTTTGATTGATGAATTGGATATTCCATAGATGGGTTATGATTGCTTAGAGGGAAGTTTTTTATTGCTGCCGATCTGTGTGTTTTTGTGTGATTATATTTGATGTTGAGAGCGAGGTATTTGGATTTTATTCTCTGGCTGTGACGTCATTGGGGGTGGCACTTAGATTGGGTTGATTTGGGAAATGGGTATCGGATTCCATACATGGGTTATGATTGCTAAGAGGAGATTTTTTTATTTTTTATTTCTATTGATCAGTGTGTGTCTTTTTCGTTTAGGGAGGTTGAGAGGGAGAGGAGAGAGGGGGGTTTGACTGATTTCAGGAATTGATTTTTGGATTCTATAGAGGAATTATGAACACATATAAGAATTTGAGAAGAGTTTTGGGCTACGAGTCAGGCTGATTCATAGCTGTGTGTTTCTTTTTGAATGCCGACCCGGAGTTAGTAAGTGTTTATCCCAAAGCAAATGTTGGGCACTACAAATGTTTATCTGTTGCTATTCCGTAAAAATGTATAATATGAGTAAAGAGGATTTTTTTTCTGTCATCCTCTTTACTCACATCATACTTTTTTTCTTTATGGAACAGCAACAACAACAGCATTTGCTATGGGATAAACATTTACTAACTCAGGGTGAGCATTCAAGAACAAACAGTCCAGAACTTTTCTCAAATTCTTATCACCCCCAGCCACTGTAACATCCATGTAGCCCTTCTCACTCTAGCAAATGATCAATGGCCTAGCTATTTACTGCCAATTAAATCAAATTAATCTCACATACACAGAGATCAATTGAAATAAAAAAAAATAAAAAATCTCCTCTAAGCAATCATAGCCCGTCTGTGGAATCCGATACCAATTTCCTGGAATTAGTCAATTTCGCCAATCCAACTAATCTAAGCTCCAACCCCCGATGACGTCACGCACACACAGATCAATAGAAATAAAATTTCATTTTTTTTTTCTACCAAATAGCAAACCAATCAATTTAACTCACATAGTCCAGATTTTTGTTTTCCCTTATATCATCCTCTTTACTCATATTATACTTTTTTTTACGGAACAGCAACAGATAAACATTTATACTGCACAGTATTTCCTATGGGATAAACATTTACTAACTCAAGGTCAGCATTCAAGAATAAACACACAGCTATGAATCTGCCTGACTCGTAGCCCAGAACTCTTCTCAAATTCTTATACGTGTTCATAATTCCTCCATGGAATCCAAAACCCAATTCCTGGAATCAGCCCCTCTCCCCTCTCCCTCTCATTCTTCCCAAACGAAAAAAGACACACACTGATCAATAGAAATTAGAAAATAACCTCTAAGCAATCATAACTCATCTATGGAATTTGCCAATTTCCCCAATCAAACACAAACACGAAGATCAATAGAAATAAAAAAATAACCTCTAAGCAATCATAACCCATCTATGGAATTTGCCAATTTCCCCAATCAAACCAATCTAAGCTCCACCCCGATGACGTCACACACACGCATATCAATAGATATAGAATCCCCCCTCTTTCTTTACCGAATAGCAAACAAATCAATTTGACTCACATAATTAAGATTTTTCTTTTGTTCCCTTATGTTTACTCTTTACTCTTTACTCTTTACTCATATTATACATTTTTACGGAATAGCAACAGATAAACGTTTGTAGTGCCCAACATTTGCTTTGGGATAAACACTTACTAACTCCGGGTCGGCATTCAAAAAGAAACACACAGCTATGAATCAGCCTGACTCGTAGCCCAAAACTCTTCTCAAATTCTTATATGTGTTCATAATTCCTCTATAGAATCCAAAAATCAATTCCTGAAATCAGCCAAACCCCCCTCTCTCCTCTCCCTCTCAACCTCCCTAAACGAAAAAGACACACACTGATCAATAGAAAAAAAAATTAAAAAAACCTTCTCCTCCCATAGCTCCTCAGCTCCTCAAGGGCTCTCACTCTAACACATAGCACCAAATAGCACCTCAAGGGCTCTCACTCTGACACATAGCACCAAATAGCACCTGAGCCAGAACCGACCTAAATCTACTACTTCTTGTCAATCATCAATACCCTACAGATCGTGACCGAATAATCCATTAAGTATAGGTCGTTGTTGCACTTGTTTTCATTGACTTTGAAAACGCTTTTGATAGTGAGAATGGGAAGTACATACTTATGCCCGTGTAGGATAGGTGTCCGGAAAAATTGGTGGCTATTATCAAGGCAAGGTGTCACGGTGGCAAGCGGTGGATTCAGAGAAACTCCGAGGGTGGCGTATAGATAACTGGGGAGATTTTTGTTATTTTTTGTCTTTGCTTCTGATTCACAGTATTTTTTTGCCGATAGCCGACGTCATAGGCAAATCATCATCAACAGAGCGAACATTTTTTTAGTCATATGACCAAGCTACTGCCAGTGTTATGCCTTCGCAGTAGTGTTCACACAAGCTTTTGCAATTGATCGGACTGACTTTATATATTTCATGAGAAATAAATAAATGCTTGCTGTCCTGATGACTTGAATCATGAACCATTAGCGTGTCCGTTGACGACGTTACCACTACACCATTGCCACCCCTAACTTCATCAAAACTAAGATCCTCAGCCTAATAAATCCCTCAACCTTATAAGTAGACATTGCAGGACAAACGGCAGAAAGAGTAGAAGACTTCCGACACATTAGGAGTGTTGTTCCGGTCAAATAATGTATAAATTCGAATCGGGAAAGCTAAGACTACATTGACATGCTTTCTAAGATCTGGTAAAGCAGTGCCATCAGCTTAAAGTCCATTGTGGATCTATTCTGACTATACCAGCATTTTATAAGTGCAGTACTTGGAAGGTGTCCACTATTGTTACAAGACAGCTGCAGACTTTTGTTATTCGTTGTCTCAGACACATATTGCGGATATTCTGATCAAACCGTATCTCAAGGAACCTAGCCAGTAATCAATTTGGTACAGTAGGTTCTTAAATTCCGAAAGCAAAGTGCCTCGAATACTAGCTTAAGTTGGTTTTCTAGAAGATCGGGGTTGCAGCAACCTCGCAAAGCTGCAAAGCGAGAAAAAGACAGAATATTATCATTCGTCTATAGGGCCGCTTTCCACTCTTCGACAGGTTTATCGAATATCGTTGATTCCAGTATTGAAAAAAATCTATTCCATGTTCACACATTACCAGACCCCAACGCTGCCATCTTTGAATGGAATTGGAGAGGTAAAGGTTTTAAGGGCAAATCAAAACTTTGGCCGTTTAAGGTACCTTAGGGTATGGCGATTGTAGTTCACCCATCTTTCGCCATAATCGACCTACACCTCATCAGATATACTTTATTTTCTCTTTGGCGAGTTAATGCTTCTACTTCAATAAAAAAATAATAAAAAATTACGACTTGTAGTCGTAACCGCCACCGCAGAGAGGTTATATGATCCAGACGCCTTTCTGCTTCGTTACTTGCGAATGGCTGCTTTGATTTCCTCATTGATTACTCATTGATTCCGACAATTTCCACAATTTGTGTTGTATAAAAGCCTCACATACGCTTAGCAATGCAAACCCTCCAGACATTATTATCTAGTTTACCTTAGTTACGGTAAATTTCCCAAAAAAAAAACAGTATACCACCCCAAAATGATTAAATCATCACTTTAATCTTAACTTGCAGGCATTCAATTTGACTTCCAAATGGTTGCCTCAACTTAATTAAATGGTAAAATCACTTAGGTTCCCTAAAACTTCTACCAACGCCGCACTGAATGAATGAGCCTAGCTCAGCCAAGGAGTCGTCGAAAAAATTCTAAACAACTATCTTTCCTGGTAAAGAGAATTAAATTTTGTGCTACCTAAACACATTCACCTTCTGTTTGTGTGTGTGTGTGTGTGTATCTGCCTGCTTATCCAAGTCACAAGGCACACCATTCACCCGTAGAATTCCGCAAGCGGAAACTCGCTTAGATGTTTATTTAAATTTTAACATTCTCCTCCCCAAAATTTGGGTTGAGTGGAAATGCGAAGCAAACACTTACACGCTCCTATCTACCTCATAGGGGACTTGAAGGAGGAGGATGTTATTCTCGTCGTTAGTACCTTCTGCTTGCAAATAAACTCTGATAATATCTGTGTACTTTACAAATATTCATGCCCTGAATTAAATGGGAATAGCTAAGGGGTACACAGACGCGCCGAGTCGTAGCATGAAGTAAGACAAAAAGCAAGAGAAACTTGGGGATATGTATGCCAGTAGATTTTTTGCTGCTTCATTTCTCAAGTAACTAACCACCCATCTGCAGCCCGTTGCAGGAACAAAAAGCGGATGAAATAGTTGAAAATAATTTCCATTTATTTCTCGATTTAATTGAAATTAACTACGAATTGCGTACGAGTATACCCAGTCTAGCTCTTGTTATTTGTTCAGTGAATAGTGTTTGCTTCTCAGAATGGGCGGGAGGAGGCACGAACTGATGATGCATTTGGGTGTGTAAGTACTATAAGTAATCTTTTTAATTAAGATGAGCTTTAGTGTAATAATCTGTGGAATAGTTGCGGAAATATGTGCACATAAGTAGTAGGATGATTTAATTTAATACAGGGCGTTGAACGAGTTAAGGGATTTTTTAGGTGCAAATTTCACTGATTAAGTTGAGAGAGGAGTTGAAGTACTAAACAACATTTAAGTAAGTCAAAAAATGTAACAAAGAAATACCTCAGATACGTGTCTTCGTCCATGAGAGCATGCATGAGAAAAATGGTGTAGAGGTACGTGTCAGAGACAAGACATAGTATCATCATCAGCACTAACGAACTTTCTGCAGGATCTATGTCGGGCGCCATTCTTATGAGTTAGGGTTACAGATGCAACGTTTGAATAATTAAAGAAAACCACAAGATTTGCAAACACACCCATCGATTTGCACAGTTTTTTCATCAACACGGTCAGACCTTCTGACCATTCTTATGAGCAGGGATTACAGATGCAACGGTATGGAGGTATTAAAAGAATCCACAAGATTTCAAAACATAACTATCCAATTACACGAAGTCTCGCCATGAAGGTTGTTAGACCTTCTGCAGTCCACGCGTTTGCCACCATTCTTATGATCTAGGATTACAGACGCAACTGTTCTACAGATAAAGAGGATGGCAGCGCTTTTAACCGTCGTAGAGTACAAAATTGTTACTTCAGGGTCATGGGCTTATATGATGTCTCAGGAAGATGGTTAAATGCTTCGAAATATTTCACCTTGCCCCATTAAAGACATTAGACAGAGGATAGAAAGGGAACACAGATTTCGGATGGACAGTGAGATAATAAACCGCTTTCCATCCGAACCGATATCACTTTCGAGGTACAGTCCTCTTCTGACAGTCATCTTTTCCGATATAGCCTTCGGTGGCGAGTTTTTTTTTCGACACAACTTCCATCGATTCGATCAAGAACGAATGTCGGCGGCTAATGAAACTTCGACCAATCTAATTCTATACTAACTAGAGAGGTTTGCTGGTTGAAGCCCAGGTTTATCCCAGGCTGAAGTGCCGGCTAAAGTAGAAAAAAGTAATGAAGTGGGTTGATACATATCGGCCGAAACCATGATACCATGAAAGATAGACAGTCAAAACCATTTGTGAGTCAGGAAAGCAAATTTGAAGGGGCCTCCTTAACAAAAAAAAAAAAAAAACTTGCCAATGGGCCATTTCTAAGCCTCTATGCGAGTAGAGACGAATGGAGAAAAGGGGAATACCAAGCATAGACGTTTACGCGAAAAACACGGATAAGTTCAAGAAATGGGGTGGCAATGGTGTAGTGGTAACGTCGTCAATTGCCAAACTAATGGTTCAAGGTTCAAATTCTGATGTCAGCAAGCATTTGTTTATTTCTCATGAAATATAAAAAAAAGTCAGTCTGATCATTTGCAAAAGCTTCTGTGAACACTACTGCGAAGGCATAACACTGGCAGTAGCTTGGCCATGTGGCTGGAAAAATTGTTCGGTCTGTTGATGATGATTTGCCCTTGACATCGATTATCGGGAAAAAAGTACTGTGAATCAGAAGCAATGACAATAATAACAAAAATCTCGCCAGTTATCTGGACGCCACCCCCGGAGAATAGCTGAAGCATAAACAACTTAGCTTCATGAACCACTGCACCAAAAATCTTTCTCTCTCTCTCTATCCATCCTTTCCAACGCCCGCACTGTGTGTAAACATGTTAAAGGTATTCATAACCCTTTGAGTGCGCGCAAATTATAAAAAAAAAAAAAAACTCTGCTTCGCTGAACCTTTTTAAATCAATCAACTTCCGGACGACAGTAAGAGGCAGAAGGTCTAACAGCGGAGGTTCTATTTGCAAGTAATACTGTGATGTGGTCAATAGCACGAGAGGACGTCGTCGTCGTCCATAGCTAGACAACGATAATAGCATTGGATACTTTGCATCTGCTGTAAGTTGGAGATTGTTAAGTGTGTCGAGAAGGGCTAAGGATTCTTGGAACACAGAGAAAATTTAAACCACTGTTTGACGAAGGAAGAACTTATTTATTTTCATAAACGTGATCGGCGGACATAGTAATTTGCGGCACCATATAAACAAATTACGACTAGTAGAAGAAAACCGCTGTAGAAATTGTTTTGATGAGGAAGTCCATGTCAACTTTCTTTGTCACGGTCCAGCCCGCTACCAACTAAGTTATAAATTCCTTGGAAGACACCCTTACACAATCGGTGAACGACGATGCATTAACACCGTAGTATGGTTGGTATACTAAGCTCAGTAAGTACTTAATTTATTGGGCAAGTAGCGCTCAAAATATGGAAAACTTTCCGCCAAAGCTCATTACAGTGGGTCTCGATTGATCTATGTAGATTGGGTTTTTTTCATTTTATTTTCTAACATCACTTATATAATAATATAAATTTGGCGCAATAGCTCATTAAGTGCGTAGGCTTAGCTTCTCGTAACCACTCATGTTGTGTGTGCTATATTTTCGCACGAATGGAAGGGACCTACAATTTAGTGCCATATCCAAAGGGTATTTTTGGTTTGAAGAAGCTTTCTTATGACAACAAATACTCTGCCACAAAGTCAGCTGGGTTTCCAATGACAGGCAAGCAACCTCCAACCAAATTGACCATTTTGCTATCAGCCGCCGCTTTAGAAGCAGTCTCCTGGACGTCCGAAACAGACGAGGGGCAGATGTGGGGATAGTACGTGATCACCATCTTATGATAGCTACTCTCCAACTACGCACTGCTGCAGTTCGAAGATCCCACGACAACACAAGAATGCCCAGGTTCAACATCGATAGACTTAGTGATCCCTCAGTGCGCCAACAATTAAGGGAGCACTTTTCGCAAGGTGTGGAAGCAATCAGCAGCTCAATGCCCGCAACCATCCAAGACCATTGGTGTGCTGTGAAAAATGTTTTTACATCTGGTGCTGAAGGAATTGTCGGTCGATCGCAGGGAAGACATAGGGCGTGGCTTTCCGAGGATACCTGGAGACGGATTGACGAACGAAAACAGCTAAAAGCTCGCGTTGCAGCTACCCCAGCAGCAGGGAGAAGAGAGCTAGAGTCCCTATATCGCATGAAGATGAGAGAAGTTCAGCGTAGCGTACGACGTGACAAGCGCAACTACGTCAACGCGCTGGCTACAGAAGCAGAAGAAGCTGCACGGAGGTGCGACAGCAGGACTGTCTACAGAATCACGAAAGAGCTGACAGGTGGTCGCAGCTCCAGCCAATACCTAGTGAAAAGCCTAGACGGCTCCTTGCTCATTTCGGATGAGGACCAGCTCAAGAGATGGAAAGAGCATTTTGCTACGGTTTTGAACCGTGTATTCGCTAGCGATATGCTCCCAAATCAGACTGAGATGCCCGAGGTGAGAAGTTCCCGAATACGCACCACGACTCCCAGTAAAGATGAGATCATTACCGCGATCAAGGCACTCAAAACCAACAAGGCGGTAGGACTTGACGGTATTCCAGCAGAGCTCTTACGAGCAACGCCAACAACATCGGCTGAGCTTCTGCTTCCACTTATAGATAGAGCTTGGGAAGCTGAGAGCTATCCTAACGAGTGGAAAAAGGGAATGATCGTCAAGCTTCCTAAGAAAGGAAATTTAATGGAGTGCGGAAACTGGAGGGGTATCTGCGTGCTGCCTGCTGTAGCTAAGATAATAGCTAAAATCATCCTTGAGCGAATCAAACAACATCTCGAAGACACACTCGATGCCGAACAAACAGGTTTCCGCTCTGGATCCTCTTGTGCCGACCACATCAACACGCTGCGGATTATCATCGAACAGTGTGTTGAATATCGATCGCCACTGCACCTGCTGTTCATCGATTTTGAGAAGGCGTTCGATAGTGTCAACAGGGAGTTTATTTGGCGTGCCTTACGCAGGAGAGGCATTCCCGATAAACTAATTGCTATTATCAAAGCTACATATGAAGGCTCCAAATGTCACGTTCTGCACAGGGGAAGGTTGTCTGAGGAATTTGAGATCCAAAGTGGGGTAAGACAAGGCTGTATCCTTTCACCAATATTATTCCTATTGGTGATTAGCGATGTGCTTCATGCAGCTTTGTCGACGGGAAACGGAGGAATTCGATGGACTCTTACATCTCAACTGAAGCATCTTGACTACGCAGACGATGTATGCTTACTCTCCCACAGAATTATGGACCTCCACCAAATGACAGCAGATGTGGAGAGGGAGGCAGGTGTCGTCGGGCTGAAAATTAATACGACGAAAACTAAAATCATCAGCCTTGGAACTAACTCATCGGCTCAAATATGCATTGCTGGACAACCGGTAGAGAGAGTAGAGGATTTCCAGTATCTTGGGAGTATTGTCTCAACCGATGGTGGAACCGAACTGGATATAGCCAACAGGATCGCCAAAGCAAAGTCCGCGTTCGGGATGTTGTCCAAAATATGGCGAAGCAATGCAATCAGTTTGAGCACCAAAATAAGACTGTTCCGCTCCAACGTTGAATCCGTGCTGCTATATGGTTGCAGCACGTGGAGAGTGACCACTACTATCACCAGAAAGCTGCAAACGTTCGTTAATAGGTGTCTGCGCAATATCTTAAGGATTTTCTGGCCCAATCGTATCTCTAACGAACACCTTTACGAGAGAACGGGTCAGGAACCAATAGGCACAACTATCCAACGGCGGAAGTGGCAGTGGATTGGTCACACGTTCCGAAAGGGTGACAGCTCCATAACGAACCATGCTATGCAATGGAACCCTCTAACTCAGGATGGCAGAAGACCTGGCGGTCCGCGGAAAACATGGCGCAGAACAGTCGAGAAGGAGGCACGGCAGTTAGGGAAAAGTTGGGGAGAACTCAGACACATTGCCAGAAACCGTACACGATGGCACGTAGGCGTAGTAGAGGCCCTAGGACCCGCAAGGGGATACAGGACATAAGTAATAAGTAAGTAAATACTCTCGGATGTTTGTCAAACATTCGTGAGAGGTGTGACCGTGTTTGGTGTTTTCTGGGATTCACATGTAGTCCGTAAAATTACGCAACTCAACAATAAAATGAGTTCAAATTTCATAGGTTTATATCACCGTCAACAGGTTTAAAGTATTTTCCTGGGGGGATGATATCTATTCGATCTACTATATCTGTGGCAATATGACATAATAGCTTAAGTCGACTTAAGTCAAAATTGAGTTAATTATAGCAAAATGTTCCCAATTACATTTATTTCCCTCAATTTTTTAGTTCCATACCTGTAAAGGCGGCTGAGTTATGGCTGTTTGAGTAGAGGTGCAATTCAAAAATTTCATACGATTTTTGCGTTAGCCACAACTGTAAACCCTTCTCCTGAAAAATCGTACAAATCGACATAAGCTATTATGTCGTATTGCCACAGATATATACTCCAAATATTTCCAGAGCAAGCCAGATTAAGTAAGCCCTGCAAGTATTCTCTCTACTAGACACACAGACTCCTGAGTCCCAAGATTTTGCGCGGATTAAAGCGCTGTTCCTTGCCGTTAAGCAAATGCTATGTACCTTTGTCAAAACATGTCATAAATCTGAAATACATTTTTTTTGCAATTAAGCTTAATTATCATCTTTCAACGATTAGAGTTCACTTCCAACGCAAAACTGTCATTAAAAAGAAAACAACTGTGGGCACAGTGGCATGACATAAATTGGCAATGACATTGCAAGTCAGACAAACATGAAAAAATAATCCAATATTACACAAAAAACCCATACGCAAAGTACAACAAGCACCATGTATGATAGAGGAAATAATTTATTAACATTTTTTTTTCCATCTCATAAATAAGATATGTATGTATATCCGAATGTGGGTAGACAGACAAGTTGAGGGCCACCAAACGGCAGGCAGCGCAGCGCACTAGCAGAACCACACAGTCTGATTGGAATGATTTATTGAGATTTTTTCATGCGTAATGTTTTCATCAACATCATTCGAGAAGAGTACCAAACACACACACACAGCCGGGACATGTAACCGTCAGACGAGAAGAAATGCTTAATGAGAATGCTGCATAATTTGTCAGGATGATTCCTAACGTCCTTGCTGATTGAGGAAATCCAGGCAGGCAGGCTTACACATTGAAATTGGCTGTATAGAAGGATTTTCGTAATATATCAGGATTTATACGATTTCGATGACAGGATAATTATGATGGTTACGACGGGACTATAGAAAAGAATTCAATGGCTGGCTGGTGAGATGGATTGGGGATTTATCTACGCATCACGTGATCGGACAGTCATTAGGGGAAGTAGGTGAATTGGAAACGTGTTAACCTTCGAATCCTACTAATCATAAGCTAGATGAATAAAATGTGTAACGAGGTATTAGTGGAAGGAATATCTTTAAGAACGAGAGTAGATATCCTCATTTAAGTGCAAAAAATTGATTTCAAGTCAAACAAAAAAGCCAGTTTCCGTTGCACTCAGGGTCACCGAAAATTGGCTTTTCACTAATGGATCCACTCTGCAACCCACACCTGCATTTCATGACGAAAAGAAAAGCGCACCAGAGCACTTCGCGCAGGATGTGCAATTTTTAAAAACCCTATTCCACAGGATATAATTACTTTCGTTTGTCACGAATATGCAGGACATACACGCGATGAACAATTTGCTTCGCTCTCTGCTCTCACTCAGTGTCCAGTCATGGATAAGGATCATTTTTCACTTGCATGCAATTCCCTGAACCAAACATTTGACCTTGAATAATGGAGCCCCGTAGGGGAGAGACTGAGCACAGAAAACATGGAAAATTTATTGCGTAGCAGTAGCAGAACATTAGATGTTAACATGACAATAAATCACCAGATGGACCGGGCTTTGTTCTAGGTCCTGCTTCTTTTCTCCTCTCTCTCCTTTCCTAGAATGTAATGGTTGACCTGAAGAAGGACGAAATGAATTTGGTAGCAAATTGTCACAGTTCTGCAAAGAAAAATGATTAATTGAAAGAGTCGACTCTGAAGGCAGTTATTTTCAAATAGGTTTTCGGGGAAAAGGTGGCTTTTTGACGCTAGACCATGATACATAATACTTTATTTCTGGGTAGCATCTGAACACAATGAAAGGCTATTAATTACGAGAGATGGTATGCGATCAGCTGGATGAAGTTAAGTGGAAACTTTAGTCTTCGAAGAGCCAAGCTGGGAGAGAAAGCCTTTACAGATAAGACTGAGATATTGCGTTTGTTGCCTCGTATCAGTCCCTTCCAGCTGATGGCTGTAAGCATTTGAATGAATGTTAATTCTTTTTGTCACGTTCGTAGCAAGAATTCAATAAAGTAAGACGACATTTTTGATGAAGAATGCAGGCGACCTACAAAAGCCAAAAACGAGGTCACTTATTGTATGTATGATGGAAGTAGGTCCTACTCCTAAGTCACACGGTGACGCAGTAAGAATTTTGAACGAACAACGATCTTAACATATTGGTTGAACAACTGTGCTCTTGGATGTACGCGGCCTTCTTGATGGATTCAAAGAAGAAACCTCCCACTAAACGATACTGCAACTACTATGAAACTCTTAAACTTCTATCTGGCGTTTACCAAATCTATGGATGAATGAATTTCAAACATTTGATGTCAGGTTTCATGGCAATGCAAACTGAAATGCCACTAACATCTGAAGCCTAAAAGTGTGTAAATGAATGGAATGCGTCTAGATTTAATTGCATACCCGTTGGTGCTAGGTCTAATATCATCACCAATAGATCTACCAAGGAAGTGTTCAATAAAGAACGGCAAGTAGCTTAAAGTCTTTGGTGGCTTTGTTTACAGTTCATCCTGCTCAAATCTATGGATGAATGAATTTCAAACATTTGATGTCACGTATAATGGCAATACAAACTGAAATGTCACTAACATACCCGTTGGTGCTAGGTCTAATATCACCACCAATAGATCTACCAAGGAAGTGTTCAATAAAGAACGGCAAGTAGCTTAAAGTCTTTGGTGGCTTTGTTTACAGTTCGTCTTGCTCATTGAAGCAGTATACACCGAGAATCGCCCTCTAGTTCTACAAAGTTTTGGATATTTGCATAGAAAGATGGTTGTGCCTGCAGAATCACCGCAGTCTCTGCATAGGACAGATGTAAATATTTCAAATATAATATTTCATGAGTATGAAAGCTAAATTAGGGAGAATTTGTAGGTAGGAATTATAAGATACATTCCTCGACAACAGGACAACGCCTTGATTTCGGCGTTTCTCGATAATTTTGTTCCGTATGTGCTCCAAATATTGCTATTAGGTAATCATTACCAATTTTTAAGAAAATTCTAATCACCATACATTGTTTTTTCCCCTTAATTTTCTTGGAATTTGCAGTTTCTTCCTAATTATCCGTGACAAGTGGTAAGACAGGTTATAAATACTTTGGAATTTCAGTTACGGATTCCATTCGCAGTGTGAGTTGTTAGTCAGTTTTAGTGATTTGATTTAAAAGAAAGTATTTAAACACGTCTTAAAAGTAAAAAAGTTAAAAACGGGGTCTGGTAAGATGTTAAACCAAACGGAGATCCAAAACATTAAAAAAAAATGCGCTAAGAGGGATTTCTGTCAACAAAATTAAAAAACCTTTGAGCCGCAGTCGTACAGTTGTTTCAAACTATTTAAAGGATCCAGATTAACGCCAGCAGTTCGGCGGTCCCTACTAAGAGAATCGTCAAATTTTACACCAACAAGGGAAATTGCGGTATCAGCAGAGATTTCGAATGTGTACAGAAAACTATGGACTTGCCAGCGTGTGTTAGTTGAAGCGGAACATCTTTAAAGAAAGCGTTTGAAAAGAAAATCCGCTCTTCTAAATACAAATATTTGGCGCAACAGCTCTTTAAAGTGCCAGGGCCTAGCTTCTCGCAACCACTCATGTTGTGTGCGTTATATTTTCCACACGAATGGAAGGGACCTACAGTTTACTGCCGAATCCGAACGGCGATTTGAGAAGCTTTTTTAGACAACAATACTCTCGGATGTTTGTCAGACGCTCGCGAGAGGTGGGACCGTGAAAAAACTTTTTGGTATTTTCTGGGATTCGAACTTGGAACCTCATGCGTAGTGATCCGACACACTAACCACTTACGCCACGGCGCCCACTCTCCGCTCTTCTGCAACGTTATAGAAACGCCCGTTAGAGAACTCTCATCTTCACCGATGAGTAACGGTTTTGCCTTGATGGATCTGATGGATTTCGCCATTATTCTCATGATTTGAGGAAGGACGAGCTGTTTTTAAGATGCGGAGGTGGAGTCATAATTTGGGCAGGAATATCATACCAAAATAAGATTAATAACCGCTTCGTAAACGGCAGGATGAAAAGTAGGAGACCTTAAACACGCCATTGAAACTGAATGGGACAAAATCAAACGAAAATTATTTAAAAAAGCTATTTAAATCTCTTTCATCAAGAATGTTGGAGCGAGGAAGTACTAATTACTAACAAAATAAAACCATTGTAATAAAACTCTCAACTTTGTTTCTATTTGAAAAAAAAAAAAAAAAAAACCCAAACCACTTGCCGCGGCCATTTAGGGACAAATTGCAAATTCCAAGAAAATTAAGTGAAAAAAGGATTTATGGTGATTAGAATTTTCTTAAAAATTGGTAATGATTACCTAACAGCAATATTTACAGCACATACGGAACAAAATTATCGAGAAACGCCGAAAATGTGGTGTCGCAACCTGTTGTCGAGGAGTGTATACATATAAGTTCTTTTGAAACGTTATTTTTGTTGCTTCGTATTAATCTCTTCCAGTTAATAGCTGGAGGGCCTTGAATGATGATAGGATAGGACGTCTATGGCCCCTATTTTTTACTTGTTATGATTCCTATTTCTGTGCCATACGGAGCAAAAAGTTAGGCTACGAATTTGCGGCGATAAGCTATGTGGCATAGGAACAAATTTGAACGAATACATCTAAAACACATTCAACTCTACGAACTAGAAGATCTTCGAAATATGGGGGTTTTGGGATTAAGTGTATGATAGGAAGATAGAAAAATGTTTTGGAGTTAACTGTATGATAGTGTAATTAAGCTATTCATACAAGAAGCTAAGATCGTAGGTTTTGCGAACTAATGGAAGTAGTAGTGGAAATAAGCAAGGGGATTGACTGTTATTGTTATGATCTCAAACAAACCGCACTGGCAAACGTTTCAATTGACTTATCCAGGAAAGCAAAGCATGTAGGGACAATCTGGTGCCGATCGCCTCCTGACGAAGAAATAGTAAAGGTACCTCGATTTTGTAACACGCAGGGTAGAATGGCAAATATAATAAGGGGTTTAGTGGCAAGCAATCCCATCGTACGACCTTACATTATCATTACAGCAGAGCAGCTAAGGTCGTACCCTTTTCTATTTTCCTTGAAAATATGTGGCAATAGCAAAGATATCTGCCTGAAAGATAGTAGTTAGTCTACCAAAGGACTTTTTCATTTAAGGAATAGACTCTGGCTACAGAAAGGTCGTCAATAAGTGAACCGTTTGTATATTGGACAGTGTCAGTTTAGTTAAAATGGGTGCCGTGGCGCAGAGGTTAGTGTTTCGGACCACTTAGCGTGAGGTTCTATGTTCGAACCCCAGAAATTATAATACAAAATAGTTTTTCCACGGTCTTACCTCTCGCGAACGTCTGACAAACATCCGAGAGTATTTGTTGTCACGGAAAAGCTTCTAAAAATAAAAATTACCTTTGGATACGGCACAAAACTGTAGTTCCCTTACATTCGTGTGGAAAATATAATGCACAAAACACGAGGCGTTGCGAGAAGTTAGACACAGGCACTTAATGAGCTGTTGCGCCGAATTTATATTATACGTATGTACATATATATAGTTGGGTTAAAGCCAATCCACCCTTCGATGGTCCGTCCTGAATGATCCGAAGAGAGGAGAGCAGAAGTTTTAACCATTTGTCACAGCTGCGGTTCAGATGACTGCTCGTATGGTCTATCGCTAGTTAAGCAGCTCAGCCACTCACCTCATAACGAAACGTGCATAGAAGTTTTCCTTCACAGAAGCGATTGGGGCCGCGACGTTGTCACCAGTAGAGAAGTCGTGATATACAAGGATCCTTTTTGGCGCCAGTCAGTGTCCCATTGAATGACAGTCAATCTAATCACCGATCATCTTTCCAATACGATAGTGATCTTCCACTTAGATCACCATTAGTAATATCAATGCTTTTGAAAGGATATGTATGTGGAAGAATTACAAGGATTAAAAGATGGACGTGAATTTGGCATGAACAGTCACACTCAGTATTCAAGAAGCTGATAATTCTTCGTCGCTCATTATTCCCTTGGGAACTGTAACTAACTACGTGCGTCGATTCAGCTTATATTTATGTCCACGTTCCATTTATACCTTCTCCACTAGCATCTCGCACATGATCTCATAAAATTCGTAAAATATACCACACACGACTGAAACTCTTTCCAAGGTCCAATCGGAGTGCCAAACGCAAAACGCATCTTTTAATGTCATAACAAATATCCTTCCAAATAGTTCGATAATATTCCTTTCCCAAAAATACTCGTATTCATCCTGGCACGTACTCTCTCGTCCGTCCTAACAACCACATTCACTCTCCGTGGCGCTAAAATGCGACAACAAAACGCAATGGACCATGGCTACTAAAAGATGAACAAAAGCAAAGCGAATTACGTCCATAAAACTTATTACCAATTTTATTCCTTTCCTTCACTTCCACTAATTGATTGAGAGGGATCGAGTATAGCTCGAATATCCATCGTCCTTTCATTTCGATAAAATCATGAAAAGAGAAGAGAATCAATATGTGAGTCCCCAATGACTACAACCACTACTGGGAGTCATAAAGTGCACACTTACATTACATCGAGCTGAGCACAGTGGCTTAAAGTGGAATGGGGACGACAAAAATAAGGAGAGAAAAAAAAAAGGACCAAAACTTGAATTTATCTAATAAGTCGATGAAATCTAAATTTATTACGGTATCTCAATAACTCTCACTCGGTCTCTCACTGTGGGTGAATTCTATTATCCTTGCCAAAAAGTGTAGTATATAATAAAAATAATAAAAACGAAAATCGAAATGAGAAAATTCCAAGTCCACTACCGCTGCCGCCGCTATCAATAACTTCGCATTAAGCAAATCCTTAGCAAGGGGAGTGTATGTCCTGCGTAGGGATGTACACAAAGCTGCAACACAACATGCCACAAAATGAATGCAAATAAATGCGCATCTATATTGTCTGATTTTCAAAGAAGAAGACGAAGAAAAAAAAAACTAAATAAATGTAAGTGGATGAAGAACTACTAGCTCATATGAGTGGAATGATATAAAGCATTTTTAAGGATTCCATTTGTATGTGGTTACAGTGTGGAGATAGAAGAATATGAATGCAGAGAGAGCTCATAAAAGTAATCCATAATATCGAACTTCTTCTTCTTCTCTTTTCGCCTTTTCCTTATATGGAGTTGGCTTGCCTCGTTCTGAGTCTCCAAGTTTTTCTATCCTGTGGGTTTGCAAGTGTTCATTTTTAGGTTCTTTGATAACATTCCAGCCGAGGCTGCTCTACGTTAATATTCGAGTAATATGACCCATTGACTAGTGTCACCTTCATGCTGCCTCTAATGTATTCGTTCCTGGTCTTAAGATAGTGTGACTCAACTCGACTATCGAAGCATATACATTTCTGCAGTGTGGAAGCTTTTAAAATGAGTTTTCTGTCCAGTTTGAGCCATATACCATTGTTGATAGACTTTTTACTCTACTAGCAATACTGACCCGAAAACGAAAAAGAATTCAATACGAGTTAATAGAAAGAATACATCATATCGAACAATTCATTAAATAACACAACTTCTACCCTCAAAGGTCTACAACTACTTAAGGAAGCAATAAAATCACTGAACTGCTTCTTTAAAATTTTATCTTTCGAATGGCCTATAACTTTTTTCTTACTCCTTTAGAGGCTTGAGTAGTATGGTAGTATTCAATAAAATAAATCTCAAATGTGTCATTTTCTTCTTAAACAGACTGTACTCTCCTCGCTAAGGTCTAAATCAATCCCTAAAAGTAGAATCTAACCCAATCAATAAAGACATGCACTTTTCCACTTAAAATAAAGAGAACTCCAGAGTTAAAAAAAAAAACACTGACTTTGTTGGTAAGTGTCCTGTGTGATGATGAGGATGCGCGCTAAAAGTGTGAGATCCTTCTTCGTTCACTCTCCTCATTCAGAAAATAATTTTTTTTTTTTGAGACATTCCTGCCCTATCGCATCGCGTGTGACACAAGAGTGCATGGCATCAGTTTTTTTAATGGAGTCTTTACAGAACTTCGATTGAAGTTTTCCTCTTGAAACTTTTTTTTTCTGCGTTTGCACTTAGAATTCTTCCAAGAACGGCACCACAGCAGGAGTCAACGCTGTTCACTACTTTTCTCGTCGATAAATTATAACCCAGTTTGTGGATCCTTCCGTTGGCGTCATCATTATCAACATTGGAACGGTAGCATCCGTATTTTTTCTTCCTCTACATCATCATCATCAGTGACGTGGGTTTCCCGTTCCACCCTTTCAGCTGTTCAGCCCACATTTTTTTGCTTCGGACCCATTCATCAAATGGTTTAGTGTTTTTTTCACATTTTTTCGTTCGCTTCTTATATACTTAGAAGTGTGCTTACCCCCCGTGTACTGGTATTTAACAAAAAAAATAAAAAATAAGGACACACACAAAGGTATGCGGCGCAAGAGAGGAAGGGAGGCTGGTTTAGGAGAGTAAAAAAAGTTCAAACTCGGTTTGTGGTTTCAATGGAATCTCCTCCTTCTTCTCCGTCAACTGGTAAAAGGAGAAAGATTAAGGGTAAGACTTACTGAGCAAGGCGGTTGGCACGCACATAGTTCAAGAGGTTGGAAAGGGTTAAGTTTGGCAGTGGATATTAAGAGAGGCACTCAAGAGTGCCACTCCAAGTGAATTAATTACGCTCATTCACCACTGGGTTAATATCCTGCTGATGAAAAAGTGGCCATAATGCCATGTGAGCTGGGCCGTAAGTACTGAGAGGGCGGAATTACATTATAAATTGCAATTAATTGGATTCGGATGCCAGTGGATTGGGAGTCCCGCATTCAGGTTGCGATGTGATTTAGGTGGCCTAGAAGGGAAGGTGGAGGCTGCTTAATTGAAATGAATAAGTGACGGCCGAAATCAGTGTCGAAATAGACATCTTCGAAGCGTGCATAATCAATCTTTTGAGAGAAATGTTTTTTGTTGCATGGATGTGGGTTTTAGACATGTGATTGACATGGTTATTGCGCAGTGTAAGGGTACTTCATTGAAAATTCTTACCCGATGAGATGGATGTTTAAAAGTTTTTCGCAAGCATTTATTGCTTTGAAGTATTGATCGTCAAATCGATCTGAGCACACATAGCTCAAAAATGAATAGGTTGCAAGAATTATCATTTGGTTACTTGACACGAAGAGCACTTTTAACAATGTCAAGCCCAAAGAGGTTAGACATTCCGCAGACACATACACCCATTAGATTTAGAGCTTTGCGAAATCGAAATGTACGATTCTAGAAAAAAAAAGACTGAATTAGACTTATTATATAAAGAGGTGTAACGCTGAAAAGAGGATATGTACATATAGTCCATCTGAGTCAATCTATTCTAAATTTCACTTAGTATTCTGCGAGAGATGAACTCATCAAGTAGGGCACAGCTCCACAGACTTTGTCGAATATACAACATTAGTGTGGGAATGTTGACTCTTTTGAGTGAGTCGACTCATTTCTTTTATTTTACCCCCCATTCCAGAGTAATAAAATTTGACTCATTTTATGAGTGGAGTCTTTTCTTTGTGTGCAATCTCACATTTCTTACGTCTCATTGCATTGTATTGCCTTCATTGTAGGAATTCGAAAAAGCATCATACGAACTTTTTGTATTTATACTGATTTGTAGCAGTTCTATACGGCACATCATGTACTTAAGTACGCTGCTTTCAAAGTGAGGCGCTGCAATCGACTGTGGTACATATAGGTTGACTCAGTCAACCTATTTGCAGCTGCATTTAAGCAATTGCAGAGGGCGGTGAGATACGGCACTTGTCTAATGGTTCAGTGTGTTCTGTAATAATTTGTGCATTGCTGTTGGATTTGACTCTTGCATGTGAGAGTCGGCGCACTTGACCCTTTGGTACATTTTAATGGACTTGCTCAAGTGCTGACCATCACCTTTATAAAGTTCTTCCATTTCATTTCAATATCTCATTTACACTTATTGAATTTTAAAAGTCATATGTTAGTGCGTATATCCAGAGTATTCGTGTTCTAAGAATCTCTTCATAAGTTCACTAATTCAACGCAGTATCTTGGCAAATTTTGCAAAACACCGGGGTTCGATAATATCACCGTGCCTCAATTCAAATCAAAGTAGTATCAGAGACTGTCCGGAAGTGCTTTATTGAAAAACTCAAACCCCTTCTCCCGTTTACCAATCGACTGCAATTCGGCACCCCATATCCGACTCCGTTTCACCGACTGCATCCTATTAACAAATTGGTAATATCATCCCTTATGATGGTTACGTACAAGCGAAATATTTCCCGGCAAACTCCCTCAAACGACACACGTACCATCAGCAAAATTATCCCTTCAAATAGGAATCTCTGTTTCCGTAGAAAGATACATGTATGTACGTACTCGTATATTGTGATCTTCCTAGCTCGTTCCGAAATTAAAACGCAACCCATCCGTGAAATTCTTCAGTTTCCCATTTCAAAAGAGAAATGTTGTATTTCTCTCATTCATTTTTAAGACGATAGATACATATCAACGACAGCAGATACAATTCGCGAATTCTTCATTTAAAATTGATATCCTTCTCGAACTCATCATACTCCTTCATCATATTGCTGCTCTGCGTATATCATCGATTGAACTCTAGACAAGAATGCTTTTGACCTTTTCCGGTCGCATGGTAATGGTGGAGGAAATTAATGTTACAATAGCACAGGAATGTCATTTGCAGTCCAATTAAGTGGAGTCGTTTCTTTTTTCCTCTCTTCTGTACATGGTTAGATACTTAGATACATATCGTGCACTGGTGGCCCCCTCTACTCTTTTATGCGTATTTCAGTTCAAACTCAAAGTAATTATCAGCGTTTGGAGTCGTACTCTCCCTCTATTGACGGTAGTAAATGATTACATAGCCATATACTAAATAATGGCCATGTTAATTGCCCTCTCATTGTAGAGGGTAATTCAACTGGGTGTGGCCAGGCGGCGACGCTCGAGATGGTAGCTGCTTTTTAAGGAATGGTTTAGCGACGTGATCTGAAACCTTTCGTCCCGCACACACTTTTTGCAGAGACCAAGACCCACCGCAGCAATTATTCTTTGAAACCGGCGGGGAGATGTGGTGTATGAGTTTGCGTGCAAAGTGGCAATTGAATCATCCTGGTTAATACGTTTCTTTGTTACACCTACAAACTCAATATAAATGTATCTCTATAGAGTAGAGTGACTTTTTGGAGGCTTCTTATTGTAAACCCCGATCCACGGGGGTCTGAAAAAAAAAATGCTTGGGTAGCTTTTTGCGTGTGCTAATTTGAATCCTCAGGCACGCATATTATACTCTTTTTTTGTTGGTTTTTGTATAAAATAAGCCGAAAGTACAGTTAAAATATGTAAGAGTAGGAGCACAATGGTTGACCCTGAATGTAATGTGTGTCATACTTCGTTGGAGTCAAAACTCAATTTTGTTTTATTTTCGAAAGTATGGGGTTTCTTCATGAAAGGGGGAGAGAAATTTATAAAGAATATATTGCAGCCACGTCGATATAGGAGAAAAAGCCCCAAGGTCTGAGATTTTAAAGAGATTTTGAGTTAGATCCGTAAAATTGATGAAAAAGTATCCCAAGTTTCGGCGCAGTTAGAAAGATTTATTTATCTAGTCTTATACACGAAAAAGGCCCCCCTGGCCGCTGACTTTCTCGTGGTGGGGACGGGCAACGTGACTGGGATGTGCAGACGGTTTAACTAAAATAGTTAGTCCCATCCATACAATCCAGTCACGGCTAATAAAGCGCACACCCCAAGATGACAGGAAGACGTAAACGGGCCTCCGATATTGCCAAATCTTGTAAACCAGGGCATCTTTTGGAGCCAGGCCTGAAGGGTGTCAGTATGCGAGCGTCTGGTGGTCGGTCTGTCCCGCTCAGTAGTCGACCCGAAATGGTAATGAGCTTCTTGCCAATGGTCTCGCGAACCATTACGGGGTCAAGGGGTGAGCGCGCTATGTACCGAAAGAGGCACGGATTTCAACAACGGCATCGACTTAGCATAGGCACATAGAACATCTCATAGCTCACAGGGAATGACCTTGAGCTTGTTGGGGAGCCGGTGGACCTTTCGGATAGGGGGAAGCTCTTTCTGTCAGGGTAATCCTAACTAAAATGCGAATGGATAGAAGTTGTTGAATTTTTCCTGCGAAAATGACTTACCCATCATGAACACTCACCCTGATTGTCGTTGGCGTTCGTCGCTTTTCGACGATTGTCGTTTTATTCTTCAGATGTAGCACGAATCCATTTTCATAATTTTTTCACTGTGAAAGAGTTGTAACAGTATTCTACACGACAGGCAAGTTGATTAGTAGTGTTTAATGGTCAGCAGGGCGTAGCTATGATTAAAACGACAATCGTCGAAAAGCGACAAACGCCAACGACAATCAGGGTGACTAACTTTCCGCACAAAACCACTCACAAATACACATGGTACAGTTAGAGTCGTCAGCAGAAGTCGCTGATAGATTTCTTTGCGGTACCATCGTGTCTGAAGAGAATGGTTTGTTATGTTCGCGTATTGAGAGGGGCCAAACTGTCAACTGATCACCATTTAGTGCCATGCAAATTGTATCTTAGCGATAGAGTGCTTCCTCTACCAAAGAGTAAACCAAGGATGGCAGAGGTTATAGAACGATGAGACATTCGCGCGACAAATATCTGAGAAAAGAAGTGCTTGGTTTACAACGCCCGGAGTTCAAGAAGCTATCAGAGAAAGAAGAGAGCCTTTAAGATGTGGGATTCACTTGGGGAACTGGAATTTTCGAAATCGGTACAAATCGGTACAGGCGCGAAGAACTTGCAAATTAGCTGTGAAAACAGCAAAAGAACAGTCTTGAAAGGAGTTTGGCGAGAAATTGGAACGTGATAACAGATTTGCAAATAAGATGTCCTGACAGACCGTCCGCCGAATCAGAGGAAGGAAGTTGAATATCGTGAAAGGGGCCAAATTCAAAGACGATACACTTTTCAGAATTGCTCAATCCCAAACAGGGCGCCGAAGGTGGCAGACCCATGCTCGAGTGTAGAGCGGAGAGTAGTTTTACGGTAGAAAAAGTAACTTTGGCGATGAAATCGTTAAAAGTTGGCAAATCTTCTGGTGTGGATGAAATACTGGTGATTGGCAAATTGGGGTGATTGATCGTCTTTTTAAAAAAATGGGACAAAAGAGATTGCACCAACTATACGTATAGGGGTACATCTCTTTTAAGTCTCTCTGGAAAAGTCTTTGCTAATATGTTAGAAACGCGTTCCAGAGCTGTGACTGAGGACAGTTTGGGGGATGAGCAATGCGGTTTTCGTACCGCTAGAAGCAAAACCGACCAGTTATTCACTCTCAGAACGGTTTTTGAAAAGGCCTATGCCTTTATGTATGCTAAACCTGTCTACACCTGTTTTGTGGATTTGGAGAAAGCATACGATAGAGTACATCGAGGTTAACTCTGGAGCGTTCTGCAGGAGTATGGTATTTATGGTTCCCTGTTAAGGAAGCTGTGTTCGGATAAACGGCGTTAAATAAAGGATTAGTCATCTGCTCTTTGCGGATGATTTGGTCATCCTTGGGTTCTCTCAAACCGAACTCCAGCGCGCACTCGACAGGTTTGTAGCCGTTTGTGATGATGCTGGAATGAATATAAACGTCAACAAATCGGTGGTAATGGTCGTTTCCAGAACGCCCATTCAGTGCACTCTGCATGTTAGTGGAGTGCCACTAAAGTATGTGCATACGTTTGAATACCTCGGGGTCTTATTCATGAGTGATGGAAAGAGCAATGCCGAGTTATCCTGTAGAATTAGCCAGGCTGAATAAATTTTGAGAGAGCTTGGTCAATCTGTTATAAGGAACGCCGAACTTAGTGTTCAATCTATGGGCATTCAATTTGGGTACTGACCGAAGAATAAGATCGCGGCCTAGAAGTAGATGTTTGAATCAAGGCCGACATCTCTTCTGGAGCGGTCTTGGGATGAGTTGGAGTCATTGGCGGGGGATTGAGAAGGATGGAGATTCCACCTGAACATCGGTACCCTCGTGCATGTATACACAAAAAAGTAGGTTTGAATCCACGAAAAACTCAATTACGGTTTATTGGAAAAATTCCAGAAAAGAATGGAAACTTTCGATTTTCTTTTTTAAGTTTAAACTGAAATGTCCTTTATTTCCAATTGAGACATTATTTGGAGACGTTGAATGACCATGCTTTTAAATACCTATACTAACCAAACTTACCTTTACTTAACCCTTTAGCCACTAAGGCCGTCTGTAGAAGGTCATCACTCCAATCCAATTCTATCCAAACTCAACATTTTTACCGCTCTGACCGCTAGAGACGTTTTCCATGGGCTAAAATTATCTGTCTAACGGTGCCAGTTTGAGCCCTCTCTTTTGACTGGTTTAACCGTTACAGTCATTTCTGTTAAGATTTTTGTGAAAACGGGCGCGAAAATAATTTGTGATTTTGGTGCAAATTAAAATTAAAATAAAAATGCTTTCCAACAGCTCAATCGACTCGAGAATTTTTTTGGTAAGTTGTTTGAAATTGTATTCTGATAATTTGTTGCTAGTTTTATTTGTGAAAACAAAGTTTCTGTCCAATAAAGTTTTTGTGAAAACCGTCTGTAGACGGTCTTAGTGGCTTAGCTTATTTTTTATTTAAGAAAATGTCACGACGAAGCGGAAGAACTGAGGACTGGAATAAGCAGAAAAAATTCAATCTTTCTTCAATGACTGATGAAGAGATTGCAGATTTTATGTATTCAATTGAAACTGATGATGAAGACTTTGATGACAGCATCGAAGATCCAGATTAGCATTGATCATCATGAGCTCAAACCCGAATATAATGCAACGATAACCGATTGTTTACAACTAATGGATTCCTCAATGCTTATGAATGCAGTTAACTTTTCAACAACAATTTCTACACATCTCTACCGTTTATGGTGTATTTTAAAGCGCCATCCATTTATAGTCTTGGTACTGTGAGAGCAAATGGGATTCCCAAATGCAAACTTCCAACTGACAAAAGCGAAGAATTGAAAAAAAACACCACGAGGTTATTCAACTGAATTCGTTGGAGCGGCTTACGGTGTCGACATCACTACAGTTTTGTGGAAGCACACGAAGAATCTCAAACTCTGCTCAACATATGTTGGCACTAAGCTTTTCCAGAGAACCAATTCAGTTAGTCAGCCATCGAAAATTGCTCGTTATAATCGAAAAGAAAAATTGTATAACGAGATTGATTGTCCACAAATAATCCGTTAGTACAACGCACGGGCGGTGTCGATGTGATGTACTCTTATATGGGCCGCAATAGACTCCAAATCAAAACCCAGGATATGGCAAGCAGGATTTTTTACCATCTTCTCGACATGGCTATAACAAATGCATTCGTTTTATGTCGGAGACTCAACGCTGAAAAAAAATCTAACCAATAAAATGATGAAAAGATAAAAGATATGACGATGTATAAGTTTCGCTTGAGCATTGCGAACGAACTCTGTGCTGCTGTTGAAAAACGATCCGTTGACCGTCCACCATCCAACGTACAACCAACCACTAGCAATAGTGCTGGTAAAAAAGCAGTTCATCCAGTGGCAAGTGTGAGATTCGACGAAGAAAGCCATTTTTCTGAATAGGGATTGAAAAAATCGTGTAAATTGTGTAAAAAATCGGATACACACACGTTTTGTACCAAATGTAACATCCATTTGTGTTTTTCCAAAGCAAAAAACTGTTTCACAAAGTATCACGTAGACAAATTTACCTGTTTAGGTCATTGTATTGATCATTTAATTTGAATAAAAAATAGTTTTTTGTTCTTGAATTATACAACACATTTTATATTTTTTTTCACCTAACCCACTAACCCAGTCTCCAGTCTACAGACGGTCTTTCACTTTTTTCACCTGGCGCTATCAGGTATTTTTTTTTTTGCAAACGGACTTCACATTCTTGTTTTTCAGTCTAAAATCATTTTAGAACCAAAATTCTCTTAACAAAATAGCTCGTATTTCAATTTCAGTGGTTAAAGGGTTTAGTAGGAAACCTTCTGAGACCAAAACATTTAAAATAGGGTACCATATCTGATTTTTACGATTTTTCCATATTTTGCAGAAGGTTCTAAGCATTTCAATTTATGTCTGTAATGGTGATCTTCTTCTTTTTTTATATCAGTGAGGTTTTGATCCGAAAATAAGGGATCACAACTCTCCCACTTCACCGCATTTCTACTGATCCGCCTGTGGGGTTCGCCTAATCGACCTCAGAAAAAATATCGGCAGGCTTGCCGATTTAGGATCACTCGGTTACCGAGGCCAATGAAATGCCGATGTCGTCGCATTTGTGTGATCCAGGAGTTTACAGGCTTGCCTTTCCTACACCGCGATGTCTGTAATGGTGATATGTGATTGTATACTTTTGCGTGAGAAACTAGTGCAGAATGGTGTTCTTTGGATGTAGGTAGAAATTACTTGCAAACTTAAAAGGAATAGCTGTCTACATGCATCCTGTCTGGACACTTTCTTCTGAGAAACCACACCATTACACTAGGATATATAGATGAGGACGCTCGCAAAAGGTATCAAGTATACATATAATACATATGCTGTGTGAATATCAGGGTAAAGTCAGAAAACGCTTGAAACACATATACAATATATTTTCTCAGTAATTGAGAGGAAGAATTCCAAGTAAACTAACCTAACCTATTCGATTAGGACACCTAGCAGGGATGACCGAGCGTTCAACGCCGTCCTTTTCGATTTAAAAAAAGCATATTAGTATACAGGGACCGGTCAAAATGGGAACAGAGTCTAGAGCAACTATCTTTTCGGAAGAAGTCGGTATAGTCTATATAATTTATTAGACAGTTAAACACAGCTGAAATATTCGGAGTCTGCCGCAATGCAATCAATTTACAGCACGTCTGGTTAAAACAAACGGCCCACACAGTCCTATGCGATCCGTCAGTTAGTCCGTCGTTAACCCTCTTTACCTAGTGACAATGAATAATACCCATCAGCCAATTACCTTCACAAAATATAGTGACTCACAAAAATGTGGGAATACATTATTTAAGTTTCCTAGAAGACAACGTGTGTCGGCGTTACAAGTTGTCAGGCACACCAGTCTAAACAAAGTTTGACTATTTTCAATTTCAGTCAGATGTTGAAACTCGGTAATGTGTGTCACAGCAGCTAATTTGAAGCTGACAAACTCGTTTAATAAAGTACACATCCAATGTCTAACCTTCATCCGAAAACGCTTCACCCTTTTCATACAAACTAATCCAAACTAAACCGCTGATTCCACCATCCTTTGGCTAACCCAGCCAAAAAACCAACCAACTGTTCCTGTCAAAATGATATGAAATTATCACCAACTGGTCGCATTCCATGTCCTTCCACCAGTAGACTCGATTATCTTAGCTAACCACCCTTTAGGCAATAGAATAACAAATTCATAGCCGAATAAACAATTCCGTATGAGTATGAGAGTCTGCATTCCTAATCCTTTGTCCGATTAGAAAAGTTTCTTTCCTTTCATTTCATATACACCAAGTGTCGCACAAAAAGTTTTTCTTTCCACCCCCTCCCCGATTGACGACAAACGGCAATTTCCTTAGAAATGAACGAATTAAGTTGAGTCTGGTGCCCGCCACCCCAACAAGGCTTGACGAAAGAAAATCCCAAGAAAAAGGACATCTTCCCCCTGGTCTGATAAACAGTCCGCATCGCGTCAGGCGAATTGGACATTCGATAAAGCAAAAAATCTAAAGTGTTTGTCCCATTAGATGGGTAAACGATTTTTGTCTCCTTTTTTCTATCCTTTTCATACGATTATATTGCTTCCATCCTGGTTCTTTGTTCGCCCATCCCCTGCATCAACCAAAAACAAACGACAGTGTTCAACTTGAAAAGGGATTTGAAGACAAAGGCACACTTAACTCTAAATCTGTGCGCAACCAGAATGCATCCAAACATTCTCGCCCCATCGTATAGATACTTTCCCGTATTATCACCGATAAAGGCGTCGGTCTTCGGTCTGTACTCTGTTGTGTGTTACTTCGTATCTATGACATGTCTCTTCCCTCCTGCGGCATTTTATTTCCACCCATTTAGCCGAGAGTTCAAACAAGATGACTAGGAAAAAATCTAGCCAACTATTTCATTATCCGATTGGACTACGACTCAGCGGCGCGGCGGCGGCTGGCTGCAGGGAGTACGAGTTTGAATGTTTTCCGCACGATTTCTTGCGCTCAGATTCCATTCCATTTTCAGACGGGGAGCAACCTGCCATTTATAGCCGGGTTACGGCTGCTGTTGTTGCTTTTGCAGAGCAACGACGACTGAGAAACAGAATTAGTGTCCAATTGCTTGCGACTGTTTCCAAGTAGTGGCAGACGTTTTTGCAAAAGGCGAACGACGCAACGCGGAATATGTAATGTTAATGACCTTTTCGGTTAAATTGTAGTTTTTGTATCTGATTTCTTCCAGTTGGTTATATGCGGATAGTTTGTTATTCAATGCGGATTGACGACAACGAAGCCATAATGGTGTGTATGTTGGCGATGGCGATGGATTTCTTATGGTAATATACTCAAAGTACAACCGAAATGGAGTGTGTTCTTGGGGTTAGTGGGGTTGTGCGGCGTTAAAACTTATTTTTGCTGCTAGGTATATGAAGTGCGTTTCAAAAGGCGCGTGACTTGCTTTGGACGGGAAATCTGTAACGGATTTCATGGGGATGGCGCCGGCATTATAAAGTGGTTGTGCCTCATATTTTTATGGAAATAAACTGGCTAATCTAGATGTACACGAATATTTTCAGTTGATAGATGGTTGAGGCACGGCATAGCGGGACGATGACGAAATATTACTAAGATTACCGGGGATAACATTTCAGGAATTTCAATCGTTTTCGTTGGCGGATATGCACATAGATACATACTTAAGATATAAAAAATAAATGATATGGAGTCCTAATATTTTAGCAGCTATATGAATTACGTGCCTAAAGAAAGGATTATTCCAAGACCAATGCAAAGCACAAAAATTGGTCTTACTCCCAAAAGAAAATACACCATCCCAAGATCGTCTAACGTATAGACAACTATGCGTGTTGAATATCATAAAGTAGAACGCATCGTAAAGTAAAGGTACGACGAGAAAAAGATCTCAAAAAAATTCAATGGATTCAATCGGTTTTTTTAAATCCGAGCTTTGGGCTTTTTCAGGAACGATTGGGAAAAAACGTCTATAACACAGGTGCAAATGCCTTTACATACATATGTATGTATGTACGTGCAGAATATTAGCCGTATTTTATTATCATCCAAGATCCATATAGATCACACGACGAAAATAAAACGATCCAGATCTGGATCAACGAATATTTTTCCTTGATTGATTGAGTAAAGACGAAAATGTTCAATTATAAGGTTTAAAGCGATTTTAAAAAGGCAAAATAACCCGGAGGATATCCAATAAAGCGAGACGGGTTAGCACATTTAAAATATCTCAAAGTTTCCATTATTTTCAAGACTCTTTCTGCAAAAGCGGCAAAGTATTTTTTCGGATACTTTAACATTTTAAATCGTAAGTGATGGAGACTGACATCGATAATGAAGAAGGGCTTGCGCGCCACCAGCATGGGTTCCGAAAGGTGGGATCCATGATTGACGTCATTGAAAACGTTTTAAGGCCAACAAGGAAGGCCGTTTTTTTTTTTTTTTTTTTTTTGGATTGCGCCAGGGATGTGTAATCTTCATAGATACTAATAGCCCGAGTGCTACTAGCATGCACGATTCGCAAACCTGAGTAATCGATCGATTTCAGGAATACGCCTACGTACTAAACACACACCCTACACACTTCAACCACTCTCCCCGCGGGACAACAAGGAAGGCCGTAGAAGCGATACAATGTATTTATAATCACGGTGGACGGCAAAATGAATTTAATACTAGCAGTTGGCAACTGACGGTTTATACACCGAAGATGGATCTAAACTGTCCAACGACATTCCCCAAGACAGTGCATTAGGCGCTCTACTGTAAAATCCTCAAACGGAGAATTCCAAGGGTGTCAGAAATAGTTGGATTTGTTGAGGACATAATGGCTGATATACAGGGTGGGCCAACTACAAGTTTCTTTTTAAAAATGCAATAAAATGAACAAAATGAAATCTTCTCCATGTATTATGGCTTTATTAGTAAGAGCAAACATTCCCATTAATTATGGAACACAACGTCGTTCAAGTGGCTGCCTCGCCTGGCCTCGCAGTAGTGCATTCTATCACTCCAATTTTCCAAGACCTTGTTGATGGTTTCGAGCTGTAGTTCACGGATTGCTTGGATGATATTGCCCTTAAGTGCTTGAATCGTTTCCGGATTGTTGGCATAACATCGGTCCTTCACGGTTCCCCACAAAAAAAAGTCCAAAGTGGTCAAATCACAGCTCTGATGCGGCCAATTGACATCGCCAAGACGGCTGATAACACGATTTGGGAATTTGGTGCGCAAAAGACCGATTGTGGCATGGACTGTGTGGCATGGCGCGCCATCCTGCATGAACCAGAGGTCGTCCAAATCCATGTCTTTAATTTCAGTAAAAAAAAAGTCCTTAACATGACCGAAACGTTGTTCCCAGCCTCATTTTCGAAGAAAAAATGGTCCAATGATGCCACCACTCCACAATCCGCACCAAACTGTCACTCTCTGTGGATGCATTGGCTTCTCGACAATAACGTGCGGGTTTTCCGAGCCCCAGATGCGGCAATTTTATTTGTTAACGTAGCCGCCGAGATGAAAATGTGCCTCATCAGGAAAGATGATTTTTCGCCCAAAATCGTTGTCCAATTCAAGCTGCTCTAAGGCTCAAACTGCGAAGCGATAAGGAAGCGGATGGTCGTGCGCTTTCAATTGCTGAATCAATTGGACCTTGTAAGCGAACAATCCCAGATCTTTGTGCAGAATTCTCCTCAGGCTAGTGCGTGAAATGTTGAGCTGTTGAGATCGATGACGAGTTGATGTTCGTGAATTGAGTCTCACACTCTCGGCTACAGCAGCCGCATTCTCGTCTGTGCGCACCGTACGACGACGGGGACCATGAGTGTTGTCCACTAGCATACCAGTCTCACGAACTTTTTGCACAAACTTGCGTACAGCAGGCGCGGTGGGTGCTTCATTTCGGCCAAAACTTCTTTTCAAAAAACGCACTGCTTGGACTACACAGCACTCACTTTGGAGATAAGTTTTCAATATTTCCCAATGTTGTTCAAGCGTCTCATTTCGTTCCGCGGAGGCATGATACTGACTTTCTGTCAAGATTTTGAGCGGGAAACAGCTGTCAGTGTCAAAATAATCTATGATTTAAAAAGAAATCACTAGATGGCCCACCCGTTACATTGGACTACAACTAGCAGAAATATCCTCAAAAATCCCTGCCCAAGCCAACCTTAGATGGACTAGGCTAACAAACTGTGTCAAATCTAGAAAGATGTGGCCAAACTACAACAAATCAAAAACAACCGACTTCTTAAACAGAACGCGTAGCGATATCGCCAGAATAACAGCAATCACCACTGGTCACTGGCTTATAGGAGACCATGCAGTCAAACTAGGTATCCCACACAACACACACTGTCGCAGTTGCAATGTTACTACTGAGAAAGAAACCCTTATCCACTTTTTATGCGCCTGTACCGCACTAGCTAGGGACAGACAACGAGCCTTAGGAAAACCCTTTTTCGCTTCTCTAGAGGAAGTCTCAGAGAAAAATATTAAAGATTTAATAATCTTTTTAAACTCCACAGGCTGGATCTAGAGACTCTACACCAACACACCTTTTATATCCAGGTACACGAGTTTTGTGGTATCAAAACGGCACCTAGTGCTAATTGGTTTCTTTTCTTAGAAGAATCACAACACCTACCTACCTACCTACCTACCCTACAACTAGTAGATGCAATGCCGACCTTTGACCAACATCATCTAAAATATGCAGCCAATAAGACAGCAAAGGATATCACTGCATAAGCACGGATCATGCCGGAAATTGGATTAGAATACAGAAAGAGATTGGTCTTAAGAAGAGTTCTAAATGGACCCAAAACTTAGAAGAAAGAGGAGATCTGTAGCTAATCAATGCATTGAGAGCAAGGAGCGCTATTCAACCAACGTCATGCGATGTGATGTGGGTAGTACGAAATCTGGTCACCACTAAGAGTGACGATATTGACGAGAGTCGAAATTTTATCTAGCCTAAATGTAAATAGTGCATAAACGCTTCAAGCATCCATTTTCAATACCTAAGCTGATAGTACAAAGCTCACGTTATAACGTCGATGGACATCTAGTAGAATAAAAACTGGTACAATACGAATAGACAAGAAAGTTGGAAAGCGGTCTGTGACAGTACGGATACCATAATAAAGAAATACCACGTCAGCGATGCCCCAAAAACATGCGTAACAGCATCGCTTTAAACCATGCTGGATATTCTCCCAATCACCATCGGCAACCAACTGACTAGTTAAGATATTTCTTTTGGCAGATCTTTCCAGACATCTTTGTACTTTTTGGCAGATCGTTCTAGACATCTTTGTACTGGTACTTGAAATGCTAAGATTAAAGAACCCCAAAAAAGAAACACTCAGGGATTAAATCGGAGTTTTTTTTTGGATTTTTCGAGAAACACTGGAAAAAAAGTTCATACAGCATAAATGCTGTATCTAAATGCTTTAAGAAAAAATTTTGAACATAAAACTCTTTCTGATTAATTATACGTCTCCCTAGCATTTCAGATACTTAACACATCAAATAAATTTGCCAGTGCCGTAAATAAGTTACAAAACTTAAAAAAAAAAATTCCAAAGTTTCCATTATTTCCAACAACATAGGTTTTTTTCCGTATTTAATCCACTTTTTTGCATCTAATTCAAGCGCATGATTAAAAAAGATTAGAAAACTTAACACATCCAAAAAAAGCAGACGATTGAAAGATTTACTAAGGACTGACTCAGGAGAGAAATCTAAAAATGCTTCAAAATGAATGAATTCAGACGACAGTGCTTCACATATGTACATTTATTTCAGTCTCGACATTTCAGACTTTAACGCATGAAATCCTTACAAAATGAGAAATAAATTCAAAAGAAAATTACATGTCAAAATTGAGCCCCATAAATTAATTTATATTTTCTTGAATCCATTACTTGTTGTATATAAATCCAGACAAAGCCATATGAATCTCTTTTCAACTCACTCTCTCTTTCTCGGATTTGGAAAACTTCTAAAGTATCCTTGGCGATTAAACTCATTAAAATCCAATTACTACATGCATTCACATTTAAATTCTTTAGCATTCAAAGGGAAAGCATATAAATGCGCACTAATTCCATTCTTCCATCCCTAGAGAGATTTCTGTCCTCCTGACTCTCACTCTCTAATTCGCTCTTAACTTGACTTAAGCATACTACAAAATTCCAGTTGAAATATTCACCCCTCAACTCTGTTTTCTTCATAAGTAAATCTCAACAGAAAGCTCTCGAAAGCCACTTACAACACAAGCCACAACTCCAAACCCTGCACCCAAAGTCAGTTAATAGTGCACAACGATGAACCAGATAAATGTAAAATTCGTAGAATACTCAAAATTACATATTTGCACTAGAAGAGCTTTAAACCCCCTAAGTCTTATTTTTCTAGCTTAGTTCTCACACAATACCACACACTCTCACAAGAAAAAGAAAATTAGATTGCTCAATTTAATAACGAGACCATATAATGGGGTTGGGATAGAGAGGGCGATGGCTTAAACTACTAAGTGGCTGAGATACTAAAATGCATTATAGATATTCCAAGCACTGTGTGGGTTTGTATGACTCATTTGCACCCTTTATCCTTCGAAGGATTGAATGAAAGTGTGTGAAACTTTAATTCAAAGAGATGCACCAAATGTGAGGGTGTTCAGATGCAGATTGAATGATTTGAAGTGTCACGATGTGGTCAGTACACATGCTTTGTGTGCTAACGATGTTGTGGCAGCACCTTGTCTATTTGTCTGTGCTTATCTCACGACTATGACACATTTCCCATGATGCTACTGCAATTGCAGTGGTCACAATCACGACTCTATTGACATTCTATATCACTGGCATGGAATTTTCACTCAACGAGGGGTGTTAGAGTGATATCGTTTATGGTTAGTGATGTCATCCGGGTGCATCTCTGAAAGGTGTTGGATTTGAATTAGAGCATTCAAAAGACCGTTTCAATGAGTTATGACGAATGAGACTCAACTGAGTTATCTAGTAGAACATATTTTTGTATAATCGAACTTTCATTGCGTGTCCCTTTGGTGTCAGAGTTGTCCTTTAATATAAGATAAACGTATAACAGCTTTTTGAACCTGTTGTCATTTTAGATGCTTTACTAAACTCAGTATGCATGCACTTTCATTTCATAAGCCGCAGCGTCAGGTTTTATGGCGTTGAAAACTGTAATTGGTCCAATAACTAGCATTTAAAAGTAGATAACAAAATGCGATAGGTTTAGTTTTAATCGCATACTTTTTGGTGTTATAATCACCCTAACTGTCGTTGGAGTTTGTCGCTTTTCGACGATTGTCGTTTTATTCTTTAGATATAGCACGAATCCATTTTCATAACTTTTTCACTGTGAAAGAGTTGCAATACGAGTAGTATTCTACACGACAAATAAATTGCTAAGTAAAGTTTAGCGGTCAGCAGACCGTAGCTATGAATAAAACAACAATCGTCGAAAAGGGACAAATGCGAACGACAATCAGGGTGAATATCTGCACTGGAACGGGAAAACCAACACAAGGTATTCACGAGCACAGTAAGTATAGTAAAGGAAAAAAGTGCAAAAGGCAGTGCTTATAAAAGAAAAGATGCTAGGCTACTCTTCAGGGGTAACAGAAGCTGTCGTTTAAGGAAGCCCACATTGGACAACTAGGGCTCTAAGCACAAGCAAAATCTACATGCAAACAAGAAAACTGACATTCCTTCGAAACCCCTTTCACTAAAACGGTCGCCTCCCGGTTTTGAGTGAAATAGTCCATTACATGGAGTGCCTGGTGCTTGCGCCTCAACTTCCCCGCAAAAGTTCAATCGAAAACACCTGTTTATGAATTATTTATACAAAAAAAAATCTAGTTCATCAAATTTAAAGCGTACGAAAAACTTTCAAAATTCAAAGTGACACAATAAATTCCGCGTAACATTAGAACCCATAAACAATACCAACCTCACTGCATCACACACTGAACACTCGAATGCAGCAGCATATTAATCCACATGGACTTTTCAAACAACAATAGTATACAAGTGTACTAGACTTTTCGTTATTAACAAACAGCTTGCTCAACTTCAACTACACTCCCCTCGATGGCCGGCATACACAAGACATTAACAAATGTTCAGTTCCAGAGAAACTTCAACACAATAAATAATATGCAGCAAGTTGTGCAATGGCACAACTTTTGCAATCACTTTATAGCCTCCTACCGTCCGCCTACTCCACCTCCTTCTTAGTCATATTAAACTTTGGTCAAAAGGAAATGGGAGTCCTTTTTTCTCCGGATTTTACATACTGCCCCTAAAGCGGTGCTTCTGATCCTTCACACACACAGAACATTTGTTTTGTTTATCTTCAAACTATGTGAATTTTAAGTTTTTTTTTTTTTTTTCTCCAGCTCTTTTAAGGACTTGATTTACGTTATGTCTCCTTTGGTCTTGTTCTCAGAATTTTCTATGGAAGGACGCACGGGACAAAAAAATGTCTTCTTCTTTAGAATCCAGGACACAGGAGAGATAAGCTTACACAAAAATAAGAAAGAACGAAAATTCGTCCTCAAATCCAATTAAAATATGCAAATAAAGGATGCTTTTTTTGTTCGTCCCCGTTTGCTGTCGTTGTTGTCCTTCTTTCGTATTCTTCTTGAACACAATAAATTGTAGGTACGTATATCTACAATAAAATATTTTTTAATTATTTTATTTGTATGAGGATTAACAAAAGGCTTACCTCTTAAGATAAGAACGAATAAAAAAATGTTGACACACACAAAGGGAAAAAAGATTCAAAGTCAGGAAAGCAGATGATTGTCGTCAAAACAAAACAAAGAGCGTAGTGAAGCAAGGATATACGAGTATTTTATTTTGTATTATGTGTCCTGTTTTTCTCCGTTTTGTGATAATTAAATCATGTCTCGTAGTATCATATTAAGAGTTAGATACATTTAAGTTACCAAAGTATATGAATGCTTATAAATAAATAAATATTTGGCGCAACAGCTCTTTAAGTGTCAGGGCCTAGCTTCTCGCAACCATGCTGTGTGCGTTATATTTTTCACACCAATGGAAGGGACCTACAGTTAAGTGCCGTATCCGAAGGTCAATTTGTTTTGAGAAGCTTTTTCGAGACAACTATACTCTCGGATGTTTGTCAGACGTTCGCGAGAGGTGGGACCGTGAAAAAACGTGTTGGAGTTTTCTGGGATTCGAACCTCACGCGCAGTGATCCGACACACTAACCACTTACGCCACGGCACCCACATATGAAGGTTTAAGGGACTGAATTTAATTGATCCCGCTGTCTACCAGGACACCTAAGCTAGAGAAAAGATAATCATTCTATTATTATAAGAGGACAAGTTTCTTTGTTCGTTTGTACCATTTTCAGTCAAAAACTATTTATCGAATTGCGATAATTTTTTACTGACATATCAGACATTATATCCGGAACAACATAGGCTATGCCTCATCAAGTTTTATCAAAAACGTCTGAACAGTGAACTAAGTTGGAAAAAGTGGATTTGATTGCTTACGCTAGCTTATCCGTTAACGATATTATGTATATGTATATCAAAATACTGTATAGAATATTATTGGTAATGAAAAGGTATTGTTAACTGTCTGTCTAGTGCTTTTCGCGAAGACTGGAAAGGTTGAGTTCAATCAGATCGATCTCTCGGTGGAAGTGTCTGCCAAGAAAGCCTTGAATATACACAAAGTCGTTTCGCGCGCTTCAAAATAATAATTCACATAGACCCAAGTTTCCTATACCAAGCTAAAAACCAATGAGGAGACCCACTAAGGTCCATCGATCCCTTTTTGATCTATTGATCAGCCCCTTTGCTGAAGACGTAATAGCTCAGTGATTATGCGTTTGTGGAACTACAAGCAACAGTCTATAGAAGGTTGGACTAGCAAAGGCGGTTGCTGAAAACATCCTTTCAAGAGCATCAGCTCTTTCGTTTCTCTTTATACCTGCGTTGCCAGGGACCTAGGTTAGTCACAGAATTGCACCACAACTTTAAAGATGATCACCACAGCAGAGCAGACTTTGAAAGCAGCTTGACGGAGCTTTAGTCTTTTTCATAAAATGATGGACACTATGGTGACGATTGTAAAGATCTCTACTTGAAATACAGTAGTTAGTCTATTCAAGGAGACGGATTGTTCGAGTCGGTCATCCCTAGAATAGGCTCTTAGTTAGGGAAACGTTTGTATATAGGACAGTGTAGCCTGCACTTAAGTCAGTCAAGCGAAGGATGCTCCTCCATTTCGTGCGATCTGGAAAGAGACATCAAAACGGATGTTTAAAAGCATCACGTGGCCTCAGTATAATGCATCTCGCTAAGTTCGTCGGATACGAAATTTTCCAAAGAGTACCAAAAAGAAACATCTACTTTGTCTTCAACAGACAGTTTTTAGAACGTCTCGACTTTTTTTGAAAGGACTAAGAAGAGGCGAGCCCGTCGTCGCTTTGTTGAGTTTCCTGAACGCATTTTTGCCCTCAAGATTCGTTTGTCTGTTCATTTGGACTCTTTTTTTTTTTTGTCATGTGACACCGGTGATGGATTTGGGATATAGGTGATTGCTTTATGGGTTGTGGATGTCCATACATTGGTTCACTCTTCTTGAATGTTAAAACCGCTTGATGCCAGTATACCTGTACGGTTTCACGATGTAAGTTTCGAGTGTAAATGCTACAGATGTTCACTATCATCGTGTACCAACAGATCCGCATTTGCCATGATTTTATTGTAGTCTATTAGAAGTGCGTATGAGCGGTACAGCTGTGAAGGGAGCATATTAGAGTACTGTGAGGCACTGAACCGAAGTCGATGTGATTGAAGCGTATGTCAGTCGCATGGTGGTATTCAGTTCATCCATACGGGGCACATGATCACGAGATGCAATGCGGAGTGAGGTGGCATCCGCGCCCTATGAGGATCCAGTTATCTTCTGGATGATGTTGTTCCTAGTACGGAGTATGGTTGCTTTATTGATGAGATGATGCTTGAAGGTTAGCGAATGGTCTAGTGTTACACCTAGATATATTGGATGAGGATTATATCTCAGAATAGAAAGAGACAGTAAGTTTGGGATCGTCAGGGAGAGTAGAATAGTTTTGTTCTTGATTAACTCTGGCAGTCTCTATTGCTGGAAATTTAAGCCCAGCTTTTGAACGCCCTCGTTAAGCAGTTTTTCGGAACTTGACACTGATTTGTGTAGAATCGCAATGGCTAGGCCGTCTGCGCATCCATACTTCTTCGAAAGTAGTTCAGGCAGGTCAGATATTGGGAATATAAATTAAGCAAGATCGGGGTTAGCACTGAACCTTGTCGAAGCCCATTGTTTAGCCTTTTAGTTTTACTCTGCTTTTGGTTGTTAAAGAAAACGCTTACTCTAAGCAATGACGTCCAGGCCGAAGGCCAGCATGTTCGATGTGGAGGGCTTGCTCAATGATGGGGCTAATCCGATTGGTTAGTAACCTCTCACGCAGCTAGTCTACGCTTAAGAACGCTATTGAGTGGTAGTTTCTGTTTTTTTTTAAGATTGATATTACAGTGAAACATGTATGCAGATGGCCAACTTATTGTGTCTGTTTTTGACAAAAAAAGGTGATTGAAACTATTCAAACATAATTTTACTACAAGCACTTTAATACTTGAAGTCAATAGTCTACAAACTGAAAATATGGCGTCATATTATTGCAAATGATGAAACACCTATCAATAGTTCTTATACAGCCATTCTCTGGAATTGCTGGTAGTACGTATGTGCTTACAAATATGCTTATAAGCATTGCTTGTGGCCAACTTTTACAGGTTTTTCAATATGGGAGGTGAGATAAAATAGTAAAATTTCCGTCTAAGTTTCAAGATAGCCAAGTGGCCAACATATGCAGGGATTTTATGAACATTTTTTGTGAAATTTTCTTCTTTTCGCCAACTTGCCATGTTTTACTATAGTTAAGTACTTTTTAAGGCTTTGCGTAGGTTTCCTGAAGCTAAAATCCTGCTATAGAATCTACCTAGCCATCTCATACTATATTTTTACCAGCGTGTATGATCCTTCATTGATTCTTTTGTGCTTTTGATTGCACCTAGTTAGTAGATGATACGTTACTTATGTACGCATACATTCAGGATATACATATGTATGTAAGTAGGACTTGACGTCGTGATTCAATGGTTAGTGTGACTGATTTTTGAGCGCCAACTCCCGCGGACGTTTATTAATTGTCATAAGAAAGCTTCTCAATCTGCCTTTCGGATACGGCATAGAAACTGTAGGTCAAATCCATTCGTGTAAAGAATATAGCACGAACAGCATGAATGGTTTGGAGAGCAGCTTGGACTCAAGCCCTACATACGCGGTTTACGTCAAATACTTTAATTTATATTTCTGTAAGTACGACTCGTCGTATTCCACTCTCTACAGACTTTCAGGATTTTGGTTGTATTAAAATATCTTATGGAAGCAGGTTCTAACGTCTACGCTCTGGCATATGCGGCTGATGTCGTTGTACTTTCTATCAGACCATGCCTGGCGACGGTCTGTGCTAACGCGCAGGCGGCGCTGGACATAATCGATGAATGGTGCACTAGGAGTGGGCTTTCGGTGAATCCTCTTAAAACTGAGGTTGTTCTTTTTACGAGAAGGAGGATTTTGACCGGTCTGACTCACCCAGTGCTGAAAAGCGTCACCATTCGCATTTCCAATGAAGCCAAATATCTGGGAGTGATTTTAGATACGAAACTTCATTGGTCTAAATACGTCGAGTCGAAAACATCCAAGGCGCTCTCAGTCTGGCAGTGTAAGGGTGCTTTTGGCAAGACATGGGGCTTGTCACCGAATAAGGTTCTCTGGATCTACACGGCTATGATAAGACCATTCCTCGCATATGCGTCGGTTGTTTGGTGGAAAGGGATCTCGCGTAAATATGTGGTTGCCTTTTACGCGAAACTCCAAAGAACGGCTTGTCTCGGCTGCATGGGAGCTTTTCCGAGTACGCCTGGCTCTGCTCTAGACGCTTTGCTGAACTTACCTCCCCTCGATACTTATATCATGGGTTGCACTATCAACGCCACACATCGTCTTAGGCGGGGCGGTTTTTGGTATACTCCACACTGGAATTTTGATGAATTGCGCGACATTTATCTTACGACTCCTGTCTTATGGATATGCCGTCTTATGCAATGACACCAGGGGCCTTACTCTGTATTGCTACTCTAAAGTCACTCTGTAATGCGAATCGCAAATCCAAATTTATGAAAATCGAACAAATTTTTGTTGCCAACTTCAATGTCAATTTCTTATCGCAAATCTGGCACTCTGTATTGCTAAACAAAATGTCAAAGTAACTCAAATTCGCATCATTTTGTTCTATTGCTATTTGCTTTGCGGATGTTGAGGTAAGCAATTGTGTTTCTTTTAAAATGTAAGTATTTTATGACATAAATGTTATTTTTAACTTAAAATACAATGAAAGTGATATACATAAAATAATTTTGTGAAATTACTTGATTAAAACGTGTTTTAAAACATGAAGGCAGTCCATCAAAAATCAATTGTAAATGCTATGGAAGAATGAGTAAAGTGGGGAATACACGATACAACTGTTGTACCAACGGTTTGCCAGCTTTGGTGTTGTATCCGATAATTGTGTCGTGTGTATCCACACAACCGACCGTTGTACCGATATCGTATAGTCTTGACTGTACAACCGCTGTCACATACACAAATTGTATGGAAGTTATATGGTATGTATGTGTAATGGCTGAATAAAATGTCTGGTTGTACGTAAGTCGTATGCAAATTGTATGTGTGTGCTGCTTACAACAGTATGCCGATGTTGGGTACAACACAAGTCGGCACGACTGTTGTATCGTGCATTTCAGGGTTGAACCAACCACTGCTATATTTTTGTTCTACCTTTTATCACTTAGCTCCATTATATTCGACCTATCTCTAATTCGCCTGCGTTCTGTTTTTTCTCCTTGTGTGTCATCTTGATGGAACCATAATTCGACAGCATCCAGTTCCATTTTTAGAACATATATTTAACTTTCTTTCTCAAATATAAATAAAACACAAAATCCTTTGGAACGAAATTTGCTTCAAAGTGACATTTCAACGTTCGATACTCAAAGTTAGATTCGCACATTTCATATCCCCAGTTGGCAATACTTCCATTCGATTCTGTTTTCTTACAGAGTGCCAGCTAAGATTAGAATTGCAAATTCAGAGTCGACTTTCCTTGTGTTCAGGACTGGCTTCGGCCAGAGTCTGAGCCGGGAATGGAATGTAGTCGTATTTTCACGGATGGTTCCAAAAGCAGTCAAGGGTCTGGTGTCTTCGTGGAAGTCGACAACATTAGACTTCTTTTCTCGTTAGGCAAATATGAGTCTGTTTTCCAAGCGGAAACTTATGCAATCCTAATGGCCATGAACTATGTTGTGAAGAACAGGTGGAAGGGACGTAGAGCATTTGTGTCTGTAATGACAGCCAGGCTGTGCTTAAGGCCTTGCTTAACCCTTTAACCACTTCTAAAATAGTTCATGAAACCAAAAACTCTTTAAACTCGGTCGCAAGGCTGAATTATCTGTCTCTTATGTGGGTCCCAGGTCACACTGGGATCTTGGGGAAACGAGATCTCCGATCAGATTGCTAGACAAGGCTCAGAGGAGGCTTTCTCAGGTCCCGAACCCGCGTTGGGTCTACCTGCGTCCTCGGTTAGGGCTTCCATTGACAACTGGGTCTCTCACGAGCACAATTGTGTGTGGCATGACTCTCCAGGATGCAGGTTGACTAAACGTATGCTCCCGGACGTCTGTAAGAAATCATCGGCATTCTTGCTGTCTCTCAGCAGAAAAGACTGTAGACAACTTATTAGCGTCTTGACAGGCCACTTCGCTTTCGCCAAGCACCTTAGCGTGTTAGGCTTAAGTGACACTACAATCTGCGACGCTTGTGGAGAGAGCGACGACACCGCGGAACATTATCTCTGTGAGTGTCCGGCCTTTGCTCGTATCAGGTGGCAGATCCTCGGTGCGGATGTGGTGAGTGCTGGTACTGTAAGCTCCTCATCACTGAAGTGCTTGCTTGGCTTTCTTAGAAAGACAAGGAAATTCCAATAAAATGGGTAAATCAGGGTTTGCTCTATGGTAGTACAATGGACCAGTTGCGTCTGAGTGCTCCAATCAAGCGTTTTCTATCCCGACAAAAAAAAAAAAGGTGGAAGAATATCGTGCATTCTTGTCGCTGGTGTAGCTCTCATAACAATAGTAACTCCAATGAGAAAAGACTTTATGCTCACTCCATAAAAGTACGAGTATTATGGGTAAATATGGACCCATGTTTCAGGTTTGGTTCCACAGGATGAAGATCACCACAAAAGAAGTTATAGTTATGACAGACACAATCCTCTGCCGTAAGTTAAAAGATAAGGAAGTAAAGAAACATAGTTAAGACTGCTAGCGCTTAGGTAAAATGATTAAATTAGATTTTTTTTTAGATTAGATTAGATTTTATTAATTTCATTTAGTTTAGATGCATTACAAAAACAATCAAAGTACTAAATCTATCTTAAGAGACATTGCTAAAAGCCGTTTGCCAAAGACTAACTGCATCTTTTTACATTTGATTCACATACAAATTTAAAAATGCTTCTCCATAATTTTTTTCCGGTAAGCTAACCTTGTTGTTTTGCAATATGATGTAAGAGCCCTTCAATTGGACCCGTTTAGTAATGCTTGGATGTTTCAGATAGCAAGCTGGCTTTCCCTAAGTGAAACCTCCTAACATCACGGAAAATTGGGCAAATCCTTATGAAATGTATAACGTACTCCCTTCGTAACACATTGCACAATGAACATAAGATCGGAAAGTCCTCTCTACCCTTTATAAAGTTCAGTGGAAGTAGCTGTCCCCTTACGCGAAAGATTATAGAGATCTCATTTTATTCGTGTCCTTAAAATAGTTTAGAGACCCCAGGTTCAGCTGTAGTTCTTTGTACATCTCCCTATGGGTTGACGCACTCGCTTGCTCGATATATTTTTGACGAATTTGTGTATCTAAATGCGACAAGAAGTCATAAAGCTTAGACTTCCAACTACTTTGCGTATTCCAGTCCAATTCCAAATGGTACTCGTAATTTTCCGCCAAATTTATCATCTCTTTATACCACAGGCTTCGAGTATGTACTGGGTATTGAGCAACCTTCCCTGGCAATCGCCCTTCTCCCATCCTGAGTGTGCTGAGAATATAGTCAATATTCAGTTTGAGTGTTTGAAGAACAGCATCTAGTTAGGTGCAGTTGTAGGTAATCGGAATGTTCTTCGTAGATAGAATCTCTGTAACTTTTCTACTGTATCATAGCACCTATGACCCCATACTTGGGCCCTGTACAGGAGTATCGACTTTGAAAACGCTTCAAATACTCGATATTTAAGGCTGTCATGTATTCTGCGGTTTTGAAAGCAATTTTTCCATGTTGAGGTTGTAGCACTTTTGGACTGCCGAAGTTTTTCAGCCAAATGCGGTTCCATACTTAAGTTGCTGGAAATTATAGCTCCAAAGTATTTGTATTGCTTTACGACTTCAATAAATACCTTCGCCATTAAATGTCCGCCTTTCCGCCCTTGTCAGTCTACCCCCACATCTTCTGAAAATCATCATTTTTGATTTCGTCAGGTTGATTTGTAAACTGCACAGAACACAATAATCGTAAGCTCGGTTTATCATGAGTTGTAGGTCATGGTGATTTTGCTTACAGGACCGTATCATAATTTTCATAATTTCATAATTTATAATTTGTCTGATGATGTCTTCCATATAGAGGGCAAATAGTGACTGGTTCGCGTTGCAACATAGTCTAATCCCTACCTCTGTGGCGAACGAGTCTAACAATCCATCTCGATTCCATACTGCTGCTTTTGTGCCATCGTATAAATTTTCCATAATTTTTCTAAATTTATGAGATATTCCGTATTGATAGAGCTTGTAGAATAATGTTTGTCGGTCTATGGTATCAAAACAGATCTGATAAAAAAAGCATACAACTTTTGTGTTCGTTCTATGAACACAAATATATGATCAACCGTTGAATATCCAGGTCGAAAACCTGCTTGGAATTCTCCTAGGTGTGCGTTTTCTTGAATCCAGTGCGAATGATAAACCTAAATTTTCCCCGTTTTTACAGTTATCAAAGGTTATTGTTGTGTTTCATATCCTTTCCATCTTCCGCATCCGAAATATACAAAACTTTTAACGAGTTCATAACGAAAATTGAATGTATGCAAGGACTTGAGTCCTTCGGTGCATGCATTTTACATGAGAATACATTTTATTAAATAATAAAATGTTACTTTTCTCTTCTGCTTTTCTTTTCAAAGACATACTCGTACACTCGTAGACTGTGTAAAGCTGTTGACGGGGCACATGTATGACGATGACGATGACAACGAGAAACGGATTTTACTCACAGAATTCTCCAGAAAAAGATTGTACTCGTATGAAGGAAATATATTCACTTTGGCATAAAATTCCTTAGATGGATGCAATACTACATACTCGTACCATTAATAGGAAAAAGGAGAATGGAATTTGACTGGGATTGTGTGCAGGAGTTTTTATTGGCTTATTTCTATATTATACAATACTAAAGAATGCATTTGTATTTGCACAAATGTAAGGAATTGACACCCGAATTGGGAAAACGAGGGGGTTAAAGAGAGACAAATCCAAATATACATACATACCTTTGCAGGAGTATCCTTTTCCTTTATACAAAATACGATCAGTGTATGCATAAGAAATAAAATGTTGAATTTATATCCTTATTATTCCTTTGGCATGTGGGAAATAATATCAATTGTGTTACCTGAAAGGATAAAAGAAAGAAAGACATTGTTAGAGGAAGAATCAATTGGTTGAGTCTTTGGTTTATTTATAGAGAACATGATTGTCAGTGTGGGTTCTAGATGTTAATTCTGACTTCATCTTGACAAACTCCACTATGGGCAGTGATGTCAGATGAATGAAGGGTTGCCTGGCGCTTAAAATTATAATTCAAGGACAAATTCTACACACTTTGCATCTCTATGTAGATAGCTTCACTCGACTTTTTTCGAGATAGTTCTACTTTCTAAGTTGCAATGGCAAAGAAGAAAGTAGAAGTGGGAATGGGAACGGCAACTGTGGAAGCCAACATGCAACGCTGGAGCAGAAAAATTACGGTAAGTTGGACAAATGTACGAACTGAACTGAACTGAACTACGAACACACAGGATGTGGAATGGATAGAGCCCAGTTTGCCAGTACTGCATATCCCCTCAAGACAATGCTAACAATACGCTTCTCGAGTGCATCAGATGACATACAGAGATCGAGGGCCAGAAACTTATAAAAAGCAAAGTGGAATCGAGGTGTTTTCTTTATTGAGAAAGGGCTAAAGAAAATGAATAGGGAGCAAAACATAAATGCGTAATGGCCAAAACAAGAATAGAGCCCATGGATGCAAAAAAGAAGTGACACTACCTTGAAGTAATGTGAGAAGCAGTCCTGGTGTTGAATCGCCTGAAGATGGAGAGTTTTTAGTAGGCTAGGGTCCAACACATCGATGGGTAATGGTCAGTTCTCTGAAAAAATATTTTAAGTTCCATCTAGCAAAACCGTTCCGGATACAATAGACTCAGTTCCAAAACTGGACGGTTTCAAAATGACGGATGATGTTATCATCATAGGATTTTTTAGATTAGATTAGATTAGATTTAGATTTTATTAATTCACTAACTATTTACAATTCTTTACAAAGATCGAAAAATCAAAAAAGCATGGCAATAAGCCGTCTGCCGATTGACAATTTTTTTAAAAACCACTGCTACTTTATGGCTTGCAATTTAATAAACGAAAAGCGTTATTCTTCAAAATAAGAAACTTTCTGTTATAATTCTTCGCCGATAGGCTAGGGCTATTTTACAGTACGCTACCAGGAGAGACGTTTGCGGTTCGTTGAGCTTACTTATGATTTCTTCATGGAAAATTTCATCTACTCCAAACAAGTGCCGTCTAGTTTCCCGGAGCGTAGGACATCTTCCCACGAAATGAAATATATCCTCCCTCTCCGCCATGTTACATATATTACACAAGACCGGTAGATCTTCTCTATGCGGTTGATAATTTAGTGGAAGTAGTTCAGCTCGCAGTTTTAGCATAAGTGATATTTCTTGTTGCTATTACCGTCGTGAAAGTAGTTTCGGTCTCCCAAATTATGATCCAACTGCCAATAAATAGATCGATGCAGTGACTCTAATGCTTCTCTTTCAAATTGTTGTCTGAAGTTAACATCTACTGCTGCTAACAACTGGTATAGCTTTGGTTTCCCATGACTCCGTGCTTGCTTCATCCAAATCCAAGCTTATTCCACACTCGTGCGCTAGTTCGTTCCAATTTCTGTACCAACCATTATTGCATCGTAGTGCTTCCAGTGCAACTTTTCTTTGTAATCTTTCCAACGGCATATTGAATACCTTTAAAATATAGTCCACCTGCAGTTTCAGCGTCTTTATAGCCAGTGGAGAAAGTCCAGTCTCTAGCATTATGGCATAGTTTGGGGTGTTAGGTAAAACCTCAATAGCTTTTTCACTTCCTCAAACCGCCTTCCGCCCCATACCTGGGCCGCGTACAACATAGTTGACTCGGCAACCGCTTCAAAAACACGAAACTTACTGCTATGTACTATGCATTTGTTGGCAAAACATTTTCTCCAAGTTATATTTATCATAGTTTTGGCCTTTTGAACTTGCATTATCATCATAGGACTTCTGCAAATAATTCGTTTAGCGACAGAAGCCTATGAATTCATTCTTGAAAGGCAGAAATCGTACTGTTCTCCAGAATGACATCCATTCCAAAATTCAAACCTTTTAGTGGGGGTGAACCTACCGTTTTAGGATCGAAAAGATATCTGGGCATATTACTCGAGTCCAAGCTGAGTTGAAGAAAGAATATCAAAAGCCGGTAACACCTGAGATTTTAAGGCAAAATTGGAACATTTATTTTAACGCACTGTTTGATAAAAGACTTTTGGAATCCCTAACATTGACAGGCACATCAGAACAACACATCTACTGTACTAACAAGGGAAGCGGTCAGGAAGCCCCGACCAGTAAGGTACGCAATAAAATCTGGTATTGCCTGAGTTTTTAAGCCACTACAACAAAAATTTAAGTTGTTCCTACCTGTTCTTTTCATTTCCAACTTCCGCCGTGGAAGCGGTCAGGAAGCCCCGACCAGTAAGGTACGCAATAAAATCTGGTATTGCCTGAGTTTTTAAGCCACTACAACAAAAATTTAAGTTGTTCCTACTTGTTCTTTTCATTTCCAACTTCCGCCGTGCAGTTACATAGTTGCGTTAAAATGTGCATACTCTTAGGCGTAAGTTAATATTTATTTAAAGGAACAAGCTCGAAATGGAGAAGGAATGAACATGATATTTTTTTATTACGTTTAAAACTCGGATAATGTTTGTTAAAATTGCACTTAATGAGTTGGGTCTTAACTAATCTGGGACAATTGTTACGATTTTTCGCGTTCATTCTATTCTTTCATTCATAATGTTTTTAGCAACATTAATTTTTTAATGCTTGGAGGCAGGTCCCATTATTTATTTCATTTCGAAGACAACAAAGTCATTAAAAGCGATAATCTTCTATTCGATTAACAGAAATGAACATAAGACATGAGATTCATACCTACCAAATCAAGTAGGATGCTTCACTGCTGGTTGATGTTCTCAGGCTCTAAGAAAAGACGAAAATACTCACGACTAATAGCTGTTTACCACAAACTTGTTCAATTCAGCAACTACTTCTAAATTGGAAAATAATTACATAACAACTTTACATGCTTACTTAAGCCCCTATCCAGTTTCACGTGCAATCATGTGCTAAGTTATAATCCATTCTAGAATCACAACCTATCCAGTTTCATTGCGCGAATCTATGATCAACTTACGCAATTCTCAAGATGAGCATCAGCACATTATGAGTACCTAACCTGATTTTTGTTTTGTGCAAAAAAGCAATCAAAAGCGGATGAACTAATGAGCCTTTGAAATCCCAGGAAGCTCGGTGGTTAAATTACAAAAGACGGCGTTCAAAGTGGAGCGAATAATTGCTGTTTTGCGCGTTTATTTTTCTCCTTTTTCTCGAACTGTGGTAATAAGCCAACTAAATCTCGACACTCTTCCGGCAATAAAATTGAGAAGTAATCTACAACAAAACACAAATACAGAGCTCCACCATTCGAATGGAAGGCTTCGCTTCATCGAAACCAGTTTGGGGGCTCCAAACACAATGCGCTCACGAGTTTTGTACCAACGAGATGACGACGCGCGGTATCTTACAATCGTATCTCGTTTCATTCGGCTCAGATATGTACATGTGCTGTAACAATACAAACCGGTTCGATTGCAGTTGAACAACAATCACTTATACTCGTGTTGAGTATAAAACCCCCTAAAGTTTCGACATGACTACGATTGCTATTTTTATTTTCTTTATGTCCAAGCTCCCCTCTGCTGTTGCTGTTGTTTCACATTCGTTGAGCATCATTGGACCATGTTTTCGGACAGAGAAATACGCTTCCAGCAGCACATGAACAGGGTTTCAGTGATATTCTCCGTCCGATTCTAACAACGACAACGGTTTTTTGACCTTTTGCCTTTTTGGGATGCTGCATCCGCGACCGGCGTTGGTATTTCGTGTTTCGATGTGCACAGTGCACTGTGCAGTGTGTTTTGCCCTTTTGTGATCAAAGCTGAAGATATTTATAGCTCGAAACTTTTAGTCCCATTGCAAGGTACGAGGTAGATACGAGGCGATTCCTAACTGTTGCGGTTTTTCCATGAAAATTACCTAAAAATATACGTACAGTGTGGTGATGGAGATGGAATCTCAGGTGAAGTTTTGCTTCTTTTTTTTTTTTTTTTTTGTGGTTTTGGGGCTCTTGGTTTGAGGTAAGTTTATTTTCATGTCAGACGTGCACTACGCGGATTCATTTTTCATTTTTTTTTTAAGCGAAGATTTATTTACTGAGCAATGTGGTTATAATTTCTGAAGTTTTTATGTTCTGCAGTGGAATACGAGAGAACTGTTTTAACAAATTCATTGTCTATTATTCATTCAGAGAAAGTTAGGAATATCACGAGGTAGGAGATTATCTACAATTTCTTACTTCTTCATCGTTAGTTTAACGCTTTTATATTCGTGAAAGCCGTTGCCAGGAAAACACGAGTGTTGAGCCACAGGTGTTTTGAACTCAATTATCTAGACCTACTTTGTATTATTGGTCTAAGATTTATCTTAGTCATTAAGATTTCAGGCTCCAAAGCCGGTGTCACTCACGTAAGGGTAGTTGACAAAATAAATTAGTCTAGATTTGAACCTAGATTATTTAAGGACAAATTCGGATTGCATGAAACATTTTCCTTGCTGTGCATAAGCTTTTATGAGATAAACAAAAGGCTATGGTCTTCTCGACAGTACAGTTCAAAGTTCCCATCAGATGCTGGAAATTTCAGGAGGCTTTTAAGACGAGACCAGTGGTAAAGAGTACAAGTCTCGGTCGGAGATTCACAAAACACAAGCGTTTTCACTTAGCCTAGGCCTACTTCTACTTAACAACTACAACTTCTACTCTCCACACGTTGGTGACCGCTGGGTGCCTAGTATCGGAGATTGGGTAACCAACCGCTTTGGAAGATCTTGGCGGCAGCAGGCGAGAGAGGGGGGAATAGTGCTTTCTCCCTATAGCACTTCTTCTTGTTCCAGACGGCAGTGGACGAATTTCTTAGAACGGTCGCGTTTACCGTTTCAGTTTGGTCGAACTTAATGCACACCTTGCGCGAGCTGTTTGGACGTATTCGGATCACAGGTCGGTAAGGAATTTTCAAAGTTAGTCACGACCTTGGAATAGAGATGGTGGCGGAGGAGCCCCTTAACGGGCCAACGACAGCGCTCAAACTCCCGTGGTAGACCTTTACTCCGGTTGGGGGTTGTGCCGTCGGGATAACTTCTCTACCACGTAAAAAAACACTGGGGTGGAATCGGCTAAGGTGATTTGTGATAAGTGATAGTCATATTTTTATTTTCCGCTCCACGTAAGGTGATTGTTGTTTTGATAATCAAATTCTAGTGATCGTTTCCTTGTGACATCTGAAAAGTCGTCACTTTCATACAATTGAATTATTTCTTCATGATTCTAAATCGGACTAATTGGGATTGGTATTCGTATTTATGCCAAATATAATGCAGTCATTTCAAAAAGAGATACATACTGTATTGATAGACATGGTAGAGTCCGAGATATTTACACTTTAAACTTTTCCGATTTGGCCGTACTGCAATCATCCTGCATTTATGAACTCGGGGAAAATGTTTACCTTGATGGAATTATTTTTAAGTTCAAGCAGTGATGACGAGGACAAAGAAAGTTATAGGAGTGAGCGACTTCTAAGGACCCAACTAAGAAATAAATCAGATATCATTGGGCTACCAAATGCAATGTTAGTGTGAATAATTTTTAATTTGCATAAAACAACAAGCATTTCGCTGATTCTTACCATGTTTAGATTCTTAAAAACTGTTGAACTTTCAAAACAAGCATTTTTGTATGTTTTGGGTATGCTTGACTCGTCAGCTGGAATAAGGTTTTTGTGGCTTGTAGTTACAAGTTGGCGCTGCATGAGTGGCGCCAATGGGACAAAGCACCATAGCTAAAATCACACCGAAAGTCATAAAAACAACGCAGTTAATATGATGTCCCTAGCATATAAAGCTCCTACCATCCCAAACCGCCAAACAGTTTTTCTGCAAAATGAATGAATAAATGCAATTAAAACTGAATTTCTTTACGTTAGTTTAGACAGGACAATGAACAATGGCAGCATTTTGACGTTTTGAGAAGTCAATTTCTGCCAGCTCCTTGAAATTTTTTGGTGATCACTATACGCAGAGCAACCAATTTTTCTGATCGCTTTTAGTTATCACAAATCACACTATCACCTGCGAGTATCACCTTAGCCGATTCCACCTTCGGTTCCGAAACAACCAAAATCCTCGGATAAGGAAGATCCATTCTTTATCGATTTCAAGGCCGCCTATAACAGCATCTATAGAGAAGAGCTGATCTTGACATACCTGCCGAACTTATTCGTCTGTGCAGGATGACGATGAAGAACGCTCGCTGCTCCATCAAGGTCGATAATGACCTCATCGAGACCTTCGATGTCAAAAAAGGTTTTAGACAAGGTGACGCGCTGTCACGCGACTTCTTTAATATTGTACTTGAACGGAGTGTGCGGATCTCACAAGCCAACACCAGAGGCACAATCTATTTTAACTCCGTACAACTGCTTGCATACGCCGACGATATTGTCATAATTGGAAGAACTCAGCGGGCTGTCACCGATGCGTTTGCAAGCATTGAACCAGAAGTGGCCAAAATGGGCTTAGCGATAAACGAGGGCAAAACCAAGTATATGATGTAAAGAAGAAGGGACAATCAACACCGACGAATTGGTCAGGACAAACAGTGGGCAACTATAACTTCGAGGTAGAAAGGGACTTAGTCTACCTTGGCTCTGTTATAAACTCTAAAAACAAGATCAGCGCAGAAATCAAGCGAAGAACAACTCTTGCTGTTTTTTTGGGGCTTATAAGGCGATTTAACAGTAAAGACCTATCTCGAACAACTAAGGAGACTCTGTATAAGACTCTGATCATCCCAGTTCTACTTTACGGCGCTGAAACATGGACTTTATTAAAAGAGGATAAAGATACTCGTATCCTTGGTCGCTTCGAGAGAAAAATTCTTCGTAAGATATTCGGTCCCGTTTGCGTTGACGGGTTTTGGAGGAGAAAGTTCAATCACGAACTATACGTGCTGTACAGCGACATTGACCTGGTCAAGAAACTGCGTATTGGATGTCTGAGATAGCTAGAACATGTAGAGCGGATGGACACCAACGCTCCGGTCCGCAGAGTTTTCGAATCTAACCCGAAGGGACGACGCAGTAGACGACCTCCTCGCCGAGGGTGGCGCGCACAAGTTCAAGGGGACCTCGACCAACTTGGAGTGCGCAACTGGAGGCAATTAGCTAAAGACCGAGGTAAATGGAGAGGCTTGTTAGTTGATGCCCAGGTTCACACCGAACTGTAGCGCCACCTAAGTAAGTAAGTTGTGCATATTGATGAGATTTCGAACTTCAATGATCGAAGGGCTTGAATTCAAATAAGTAAACCACGAGCACTACCGATGGCTTCTAATCCGAGGGCAATCAGCATCAGTTGTGAGAACGATGTAAGATACAAATTCGGACAATTTTCTTTAGGAATCACATGAGTATGTTACATTCTATAGCTTATTTTGAATACCTTTAGTGTATGGTATATGGTATTCAAATCGCAGATTACGGTATTAGATTTACTTGTTTATATTATTATTTATTTTCAAAGCAGCAATCCCTCGAATAAACGGTCCTTTTCTTTTGAAAGAAAAGTTGGTTGAGTTTGATACCAATTATAGCGCCTACCCCTAACAGGAATCGTGACTTTTACCGGCACGTAAGTTAGCGCAGTTTTAGGCAAGTTGAGGGAGACATACGATCGAATAAAATCTTAAATACAATCTAAAAAAAGAAGCCATTTTCGCAATCCAATTAGGAATAGAGTTTCTACAGCGGGTATGTGGCCAAATTTATTTCCACCAGGCCTATAGTCGCAATAAATTCTTGTACTCTTCTCTAAACGTTCTACTGCACCTATAGTAAGCTAGATAGATAGAAAGATCGTCAGAAAGTGATCTTCGATCAAACGTAGTTAGACCAACACAACTCCATTGTGATTCAACTAAGAAGCGGTGACTACGATTCCTATATACTACTGGAACTATGCAGCTACTCCTTTTGATAAAGCCTTTTATTTTGGCAGTAAGTTCGATTTATATCGTTGAAAAATATTTAATACAATAACCTTCTGATACTGGCAAGGGAAGAACATCTACAGAGGAAGTAGTTCAGTTATTGCTTGCGGTAGCTAGCCATCAGGCCTGCCTGCCGAGGACGCTTCCATTTTTCTTCAGACAATCATTTTTAAAGCGGTCTTCGAAACTTGACCTTAACTATTAAAATTACTGTGGACATATCACTAGCAACGATTATCGATACAATTGCGAAACTTAAAGATGGTTGTGCACCGGGTGCCGAGGGCGTTAGGTTAGGTTAGGTAGATGGATGCCTTGTGACAAAAAAGTTACTGCTTACTTAGACCAACAGTTCGGGTCTATTGTGCCCAATTATTTAACCCTGGAAACGCTGTAAAGATAGACCGCTGTTAGAACCACCCTGATAGTGATATGAATTTCAGAAGGTCCGTCAGCTCTACATTGCATAAGTCCTCCAGCTCCAAGAAGAAGTGACTACCAAGAGCCCTCATTCTTCTGACGGATAGGGCAGGACAATCGCACAGCAGGTGACGAATAGATTCAATTTCTTTTATGTCCCTGCATCTTGTACAATAGTCGTTATGCAGCACGCTGAGTCGCTCCGCGTGGACGCCAATGGCACAATTCTTCTTTCTTTTCCTTCTATTTTGGCGAGGTTATGATCCGAAAACGAGGGATCATAACCCTCCCACTTCACCACATTTCTACTGATCCGCCTGTGGTGTTCGCCTAAATTGCCAATGGCACAATGCCCATTAATTATGCTAGAAATGATCCGTGCGTTATAACGACTAAGTTCCACCAGAGAAGTCTTCTTGCTGAAGGTCGGCCCTTAGCGCCCTGGCCGTTGCACTTGTTTCCAGATGAACCCAGCGTCTGTTTACTCGGCCGGTGGCTTCATCTTGTAAATTCTTCAGTAAGAAACAGATTGGGGTTACTACAAAAGGAAGATAAGTGCAGCGCCGACCCTTTTCATACAAGCTGGTCAGCCCTTTCGTTTACTTCGATATTCATATGCCCTGATACGCAGCAGATGGTCACCGCATTGGCTCTAGATACCTCGTTTAAAAGTGATTTGAAGGTCCTCACAAGCCTCAACCTAATTACAGCAGAGTTCAGAGCCTTAACGGCTGCCTGGCTGTCTATATAGACAGTGATCGGTTTGCCAAAGACATTATGTATGATGTATGTAGTATGATGGCTGTGACTTCATCTTGAAAGACGCTGCAGTCATCGCTTATTCTAAAGGAGTGGTTTATTCCTAGGGCTTCACAATAAACTCCGTGCCAACGTCCATCTTAGAACCGTCGGTATACAACGCCAACTAATTTTTCTTCATGATTTTTCGATTCGTCCAGTATATTCTGTTAGGAATTTTTGTAGCGAAACTCCTTTCAAATACTAGCATCGGGTTCATGTGATCGGCTTCTGCCAATCTACCGATAGTCCCCCATCGGGACAAAATGGAGGCTCTTAGAATTAGCTCCTAAGGTATTTACTCCTAATGAAATATTTCCTAATGAAGGAACTTCTAACAATAAATGCAATACGAGTAACTCCTAACTTTTTTAATCCAAGAAGTCCTAATTCAGAATGAAATGAGTGTATGTCCCAATTCAAAGAGGAAATAAGTCCAAACATTTAAGTAAGTAGAGTAAATTCATTATGAATTAATTCATAATAAGAAAAGATGAAATAAGTCCTAAAGTGGTGGTAAACATTTGTTGTGTAACACTTCCTTGACTTGTTGATGAGCAAGATAAACAAAAAGGGAATTACTTTTAGATATGTAAAGCATGATGTAAAATTATACTCTATTTTGCCGGTAGGGGACCGCGCCAAACGCGGCGTTCGCGTCGTCCGCCCCGCGTATAATGAGTTCCTACTACTCGTACGTCTCAGCGCATCCACTGTGCGGACATGTAAGAGGGTTTTACCAGTGCATTCATAACGTTACATTTGCCGCGTCAGCGGCTAAACCACTCCGGAAAGCGGAGTTTAAACAAGTGAATCGCGCGAAGCTCGCCACTTACCCGTTGTCTGATGGCACAAAACTGTTTTCGAACAGACTTAGCCCCAGGCGCCAGCCTGAAAGTTGTTAAATACCCTTAGCGGAGCGACGAAGTCGCATAAGCAGTTAAACCACCCCGGAAAGCAGAGTTTAAGTAAATGAATTGCGCGAAGCGCGCCTTTTACCTGTTGTTTGCCGGAACGAAACTGTTCTCAAATAGACTTAGCCCCAGGCGCTTGCCTGACGGTTGGTGACATACCGTTAGCGGAGCGAAGAAGTCGCGTGAGCGGCTAAACCACTCCGGAAAGCGGAGATTAAATAAATAAATCGCGCTAAAGACCACCTGTAGTAGCTTCTCCCTTATCTCTGAAACTCTCGAAAGTCACCTGTAGGAAATTTTAAGGATGTGTAAACAGTCGTTTTCGACTTTTACAAATCACATGTACCTGCCAAAGCCGAAACTGTATTGGTTTCTTTATCAAAATACTTAAAGCAGTTTTGCTGTTGATATCTTAACGCAAAACTTTTCATAAAAGAATTAATTTTTAAGAAAATAAAAACCCCAGACAAAACCGCTTGAGAACTAACCCTTCTCACTAGAATACCTTATTCAAAACTGCATATAAATTGAAGCTAATTGCAGCGCTTTCCCATCCCTAAGCGCTGCAAAGCTCCCCATAACAAAGTTTTGTACAAAGAAAAAAAAATGTAAAACTACTTTCAAGTGAAAGAGACTTCTCAGAAAATCCAGCTTAAGTTGCAGAATGAAACTAAATTCTTTTTCCTTTCAATTGAATAAAATTGAATTTGTTTTGTAACGACAAAAACAAAAAATATGAGAAACACAAGTCCATGCACTTACTTGTTATGTAAATGCGAACAACCGGCGACAGCGACGATGGCTGAAAGGCTGCTGCGCCACAAAACGCAGCAACACAACGAGCAGCTAATACTTCGTATCTATGTATCTGTGTGTATGCAAAATGCAATGCACTTCTCAAAAAAATATCTGAATTATGCATGAGACGAGTCGGTCTCTTGACAAGCTTACTTGCACTCTACAACCAACCATCAGAAGCAGCAGTAGATACTCGTACAAGCGCACCATAAACGGAGCAAAAAAAAAGGGTATACATCTCTCTAGACCTGAATGAGAAGTGACTCGCTGAAGACTCCTTGTGGCGCTAGGCATTCAACGCTCAAAAGGGGGGAAAAAATCTATATATATATGCATACACACTCAGTCCCCCTTCGTGTCTAGAAGCTTGGCAATCATTCAAATCACGCGCTTCGCGACCAATTTATCACATCCACCCCAGCAGCAGCCCCCAGCTCGAACTTGGCTCCATCAGATTGGCATCTTGCCGCTAAGGTACGAATACGTCGTAGTGAAGATACGTACAACTTTTGCCGGTTAAATTGTCAAATGAGCAGAAAAGTAAACGCAAACGCGAAATTTATTGCTTTTTCATTGTTGTTGTTGGGTTTTGTCTTTTGTTTTGTTCGGATTTTGATTGTAGAAATTTATTACTTGTTCATTGGCTCTTAAATGTGTCTTCTCTGTTCTGGCAGACTGGTCACGCAGCAGTGATTCTCGCCGTTTTTTTTTCGCTTTCGCTGTTCAATCAACGCAAATTGATTACAAATGAATAAACCGGGGCCGGGTAGGGCACTCTATCCGTACCTACTCAGCGAGATATATTCGTCGCACCGTGGCTCTTCGGTCGGTTAGCCGGTTCGGTCCAGTATGGGCTTGCGACGGAATATACTATGGTGGGAGGGTTAAACGTAATTTCTTTATTTTACACTCGCCGCTCGCAGAGTGCAGTTGTCACGTACACTGCAAATGGTGTAGAACACGCGCGCCAACTGGACTTTAATTACGAAGGCAATTACAATGCCAATGATTGGCGGCATAAATGCTTTGAATCAAGAAGGATGGTTTCAGGAATGATTGCAGTTAATATTTTTTTTTTTTTTTTATGAATATAGCGAAGGTTGTAAGAGTGATAAAGGTTTTCGTAGGTTTTATTGTGGGTATAACTCAGATCTTGAAAGTGAACGGAGAAGGCGACGCATATGGAACACATGGAAGGTGTGTAGGAACATTAGTCAGACAATTGGTTGACTTTACGTTAATTTCAAATTTGTAAATATATCGTCTATCAGAAAAAAAAAAGTTGGCTTTTCGAAATCATTCTCTCAGTAGTGATCACAGAGACACATGAAAAACAGAGCAGTTAAGACTACCAATGATTTAGTCACTCCTAAGATCACAGTTAGTACAGTAGTTAGTGTATATATGTGGGTAATTGCTTTGTTTTCATTAAGTAACAATCAACCATAAACACAACAAATGTAAAGAAACGAAGACGAAGGCAACACGAATGTGAAGAAAAGAAAGTCAAGGAATGAAGTTCTTAACATGGTTCCTCCCTGGATTCTTACATAGTTCCACAAGTGTGTACAAAGACAAAGAGACGATTAAGTTGCGATTTGATAGATAGTTATCCTGCTGTCGAGCAGTTATACAGCCCGTTTGACAAGAGTGTGTAAGGCAACGTTTTTTCTTAGAAGCCGTTAGACGGATGGTTGAGAAATGAGCAGGTAGCTAGCCCCTTCTCCTTCTCCTCCCCCAATTCTTTGTTCGGCGGAACTTCAGGTATCTCTTTTTAAAGGATTATACTGCTTAACTGGGACACGCTGTATTATAATAAATACTAAAACATACATAGATAGCTTTAAACATAATCAGGATTTTACAACAGTGTGTTCGAATTTATTACCCAATACCCTTAACATTGCCGAACAGGAAGTCGAGAAAGTTGACAACTTTCTATATCTAGGAAGTGTAGTATCGGCTGGCCGCGGTGGTACCGAACTGGATGTGTGCAGCAGAATTGGGAAGGCTAAAGCTGCGTTCGGAATGCTATCCAAAATTTGGAGAAGTAATGTTATCAGCTTAAGAACTAAGCTGCGACTGTTCCGCTTCAACGCAGAATCAGTGCTGCTTTATGGGTGCAGTACTTGTAAGGTGGACACCATTAACACACACAAGCTGTTCGTAAACAAATGCTTAAGAATCATTTTGGGGATTTTTTGGCCGAACCGCATCTCCAACAAACAACTTTATCTGAGAACGGACCAAGAACCTATAAGGATTACTATACGGAAAAGAAAGTGGCAATGGATTGGACACACCCTACGGCGCGAAGACAACTCCATTGCGAGGCAGGCATAATAGCGGGGCGCCATAGGCAAACGTGGCGCTGAACAGTTGAGGAGGAATCGAGCTCTTTAGGAATGAGTTGGAGGCAGCTCAAACGCGTTGCAGAACTTCGAACAAGATGGCGCGCAGGCGTGGTTGACGCTCTATGCCCCCCAATGGGTTAAAGGATCTAAGTAAGTAAGTAAGTAATACGAAAGTAGACGGAAATTGCAGATTTCGAAATCGGAGCCGTTTTTATAACTTAGCTGTTGGAAGAGGTAGAGCAGATCAGTAATTCGGCAAAAAGGATTGTTTGGTAGTGCCATGCTTTGGTTGCCACGACACTGGTAGAACGAAACCGAGGCCTACCCATAAGTGACCTGGAAAGTATAGAAAGACGAAAGTTTAGTCGAAGATTGATTCTGGGCAGAGTAGTTACATATACATACTAGCAGCCAACCTATGGTATGCCTGGATCGTGAGGATTAACTGAAACAGATTAAAAATTACATCTGTGTATCGAATATGTACGTCAACGCCTTGTTGTGCATTTTGCGCTACTTCAAACGATGCAGCTTACTTAGTGGCAAAAGATGCCTCTAATAGACATCATTGCAGATAAGGAACAACGTAAAGACTACACGAATGACATAAGGCTAGACGCAATGCAGCCACAGGCCGCATTGGATAAAGAGAGAAATATTGGTAGCATGGTTTGAAACTCAGGTGATTTTAGGTTATAGAAAAATTTCGAGGATAGTGTCCAGATAAGTGGGGAGCATTGTTTTGTTATTTTAGCCGTATTTTATTATCACCGAAGATCCATATACATAGATCACACGACGAAAATAAAACGATCCGGATCTGGATCAACGAAATTATTTTCCTTGAGTCTTTTAGTGTGGTTGTGTAACCTACCAAGGAATAACAAAAAAAATTCTGGATCACGAAATTGATCCTGATAGAAAGCAAGATCACGTATTGTTGTTGTAGTGCATAGAAATTAATGATCCATACGGATCATGAGCGATAATAAAATACGGATTTTGTCTTAACTTTTGATTCACTGCATTTTTCCCCAATCAACAGTGTTATTCACATCAATCGTTAAACGGTAGGAACCATTTTTCCAGTCATAGAGTTGACATCAGCTTTCGCAATCGGTCGAATAGACTTCAATTATTTTATGAAAAACAGACATGTTTCCTGACATCAGGATTTAAACCACGAGTGTGGCAATCGATGACGTTACCACTACACCATCGCCACACCTATTAATATTTATATACTTAACATTTTTATTCATAGTTAAGAAAACTGTATTCTGAAGTCCGTTCGTACAACGCTTTCATTATTTGCTAATAGTCCGAGCGTGATTATGGTTCAACTGATCCAGTAGTTAAACTCGTTCGTACAACCGGCTCTAAGTCCATTATTCTATAGTCGTAGCTGTTCATTCATTGATAATTAAGTATGAATATTTTGTCAAAACATACAATTGCAGCAGATTTCAAAACACACATTGCAACAAGGAACAACCAAATATTTGCTCACCACCACCAAACAATAAGTTCAACACTCTCACATTGTATTGACCGTTCGCCTCACAATCAATAAAAAAAATTGACCTCAATTCTCTGTATTTTTATTTATGTTTCTCTTTTCCTGCAAATAAATAAAAAAAATAAAAGGATTTACCCCGGTCTGTCTCGTCGTCGTCCTCTGGTTATTATCGGAGGGAATTTATTGACTCATGTGCAAATTTATCTGCTCTGGCTTCAGTTGTTGCACCCGTTTTGGCTCCCAAGTTCTTTGGCGACAAAACCAACCTCCTTCCCGTATAAATGTATCTCTGTCGGTTGGTTTTTTTTTTCTGTGGCTATTTTTACACAGTAATATGCTTGCGCTGCATATCTATGCAGATAAGGTCGACAGACAATTCCTATGTTGAACAAGAGAATTCCAGTCGACAAAAGCAAAAAGACAAACAAAACAAAAACCAAATGAGTAATTGAATCAATGAATGGGTGATGTATCTTTTTTTGTCGCTCTGTTTAGTTCCACAGATGGAAAATTAATTTTTACGCTTTAATTAATGAATATAGATGCCAAAAGGTTATCAACTCTTTACTGGGCATCGTGTGTGTATGTGTGTTGGTCAGTACATAGTATAATTACAGTCGATTATCGACATAATGATGGGCTATACGTGCATGCACGGCAGCGGACTATTATCTGAAGGGACTATTATCTGTGAACGGATAGAGAGTAGAGAGAGTCCACGAGTTGGCCTAATTACGGCTGATCGTTGGTATTCCTCTTTCACTATTTGAATTAGAAAGGAATTATCTTTTGTAAATATAATATGTAGGTTTTTTGTTAGTTTCCCGTGGAATGGGTTCGAAAGTGGAACAAAGAAAAATTGGAGAAAATAATGTTGATTGCATTGATTTTGGGGGTTATAATAGGAATTGTACTCTGGAAAGTTGTGTTTTTATTTTGCTATCTGAACTTTTACGGTAGGAAGCGCTGGATGAATTTGGGGTTATGACTTTCAAACTCAGAGAAGACTTATAATCCTCGTGTCACAGAAAATTATTTCTCAGGCTTGTAGTACCTCATCTAATAGAACTCTCACTCTGGGAGCTAAATGCTTTTCGGAAGTTAGTTGGCCACAGAAAGTCGTATAAATAGTCAATAAAATTATGTTTCTAACGTATCGATCACAATTCGAAAGTTGAGCATAGAGAGATTTGTTGTAGAAAATATCGTATTGTAAGAGTAGATACGATAGATACACCAAAGTACCCAAAAAGATTCGATGACAACACATAAATCTAATATCGGTGAAGTAACACAGTACGAATCAGTATGGTAGATATTGAATGCGAATCTTCGACAACCTTATTTCTAAAAGATTTAATATACATACATACATATGTATGTATACACATCCAAACTGAATGAACGCTTAACATTTCCTCAGATAATCGATGAATGTGCACTGCGACCTAAAAGATCTATTATGCCACCTCCGCATTCAGCTTAGTTTCATACACTTAAAAACGCTCGTCGGATCTAGGGGCAGGAAGTATTTTTCCTCTATATGGTGCGAAGCAGAAATTTCGCTTTGACGTGGGTTAGTGCTGCGCAGTTCCTCAACTTATGGTCTTAAGTCTTTTCGTTGTCGTCGCAGAGTTCGCATATCCCTTTATGGGCTAAGACTATCATCTTAAGGTTTTTGCAGTCTCAGCTGTCGGGCAGAATCTCATTGTCAGTCTGTTCCAATGTCGACTCTTTCCAGCCTGACAGATCTTGAGGTAGAGGTATTTTCCTCGAAAAGAATATCACCGTGGTCTTGGCAAGATTCATATTTATGTCCACAGAGCGACACATTTTCTTGTTACCTTTAATCTCCTTTGTATAATGTCACACAGTGTATGTATTTTCCATTTTTTCTCTAACTAGTACGGCAATGCCATAGGCATAGCCGATGCAGCTTTTTTCACAAGTTGTCTGCTCACCTACTGCTAAGGTCCATATTAAGGGTGACAAAGCTCCTCTTCGGGACAGGCTTTCGTTGTACTAACAGCAACGATTTTTTGTCCAACCAGTTTTTTGGCAGTTCTCGTGCTACGCATCTGACAGATCCAGCCACAGCCAAACTGTTGAGGGCTTGTATGTGCTTTCAAAGCCTACCTCTATATCTAGAAAGGCACAGACGACATTTTCTCGAATAAACGATATACATACGGGTGCATATAGGATTTTAAGACATATGATACACTTCCTCAATGTTTTTGAATAATCCCCATCAGATTTAGGTTGATGATCTGATCACTGGGCCAAACTGATATAATGACATTGATCGGACGCGTCTTCATAATGACACTTTTTAGCGCTTAACTGGTCACTTTGTACCAATCTTAGAATTCAAAATTCAAAATTCAAAAGCTGGTTTTAAGCCAAAACTATTTTTATGGCACTGATCCATACATCCGAAGTTGGAAACATATGCAGATTATCAGAATTCGGGTATCTGGTTAAACGATAAATGATTAGATCCATTATTTAATGCCATACACTTCGATTTTGCCGACGTTAGATATCCGTCGTTATCGAAACGAACTGATTCCGGGTATCGGGATTAGAAGTGCGATTTCTACAATAGGTTGAGACCTATGTACCTACATACATATGTACAAATATGTTGTGAGGTAAATCTTCAGCCACTGGTTGTAGCTGAGGGAGGTTTTGGAAATCTCCTGAGATCAAAGGTGGGTGGGTTTGGCTGACGAGTGTAGACGCCTTGCGATAAATATTGGCATCTTAAATATCCGCCTTGAACACTGTCGTCGTTTAGGGCATTTCTTTTCTGCGACTATAATTGGAAAAACAGGAAAAACATTCTATCAAACTGGAATACAGATAACCTTATTGGTATCGTTATTAACGGTTGAGCTAAATGCTTATTTGAGAAGGCATCTTTGAGTGATTACAAATTTGACGTTATTCGTAACTTGTCAAACAAAAAATTAGAGTTCGTAGAGAAGTCTTTAAACGATTAACTGCCATGTCTGATGAAGCATCTGACCGAACATCAACGCTGAAATTTTCTATTGAAGAACTTGATGGCAGCTAAATTAACGGGGAGATACTGGACATTCCTATAAGCACTCATATTCCAAACTTCACGAAGTTATCCGACTGCAGGACTTGATTCAACTATCTATTCCTAGGTCCAAGGAATCGCTAAACTGCCTCTGATGCTGCGAACTCGATCCCTGCGAGTGATTCTAGGAACACAACGAAGTAATCTAATATCAGCAGCTTATATCAGCTTATTACCTTTAACAATCAGTTCAATCTTCCTTATAGCAATCCTACAGATAGCTCAGTATTGCTCTTTTCATTTCTCGTGAATAAGAGCCCGATATACGTAACCTTCTCCACCTGTTTCAATGAGACTCTAATAACATACACAGTGCATTGCTCGGGCATTTCGGCTGGAGTCTTAAGAACCGCAAACATGAGTTGAATACCTTTGAACATATCTGATAACACGCAAAAGCTGTGTCTTGATTGTGAATTATAAGCCTTTCGGTTCAGTATCACGATCGCAAGTGCCACAAAACTGAGACAGAAATCATTTCATCTGTTTTGTCTACTTAACTTAAGATTGGCGTGAATGACTTCATTGATGAACAGGGAGAGTACGAAGATGAAATCTTTGTCATTGGGTGGTCAAGTCTTTTGAAACTTTTTGCCAATTACTGCGAAATTAATATTTACAAATAACCTCATTCCAACTAAGCTCACAAGGAATATAGATCACTGGTTCACCTTCCAGACCTAGCACTTTTCTATGAATTTATTAGAACTTGTCTTTCAGTTAATTTCCATAACCGAAGTGTGAGATCAAATGTCTGCTGCGCGTCAGAACAATTCCTAACTTTAATTAAATTCGAATTAATATAAACAGCCAACAAGACGGGATTATTGCCACCCATTTCCACCACTCCGTCACCAAAATAGAATTAAAAATAAAAAAACAAAAAAGCCAATGTCCTCCGACTGGGAAACGTAAACTAATGATGACTTCAGCCTTGAGGTACATTAATTACTTTTCTGTCATCATCATTACACCGAGTTTCCAATTACTTTCTTCCTCCGAAATGCGTAAATAGGTTCCATTCGCTCATGGAGTTGTTCCCTGTCTGGATGGGGCACACACCCAAAACGCTCTCATTCTCAGCAATCTACCGCACCTGGGCAACAGCGTGAATAATTTTACGTTTGTGTGGAGGAACAGTCTCAATTAAATTGATATAAAAAAAAGGACCTTCCCTATTCTTATTCAAACAGTCGTCCTTAAAAATATACATTTGCCAACCCTCATCCCCCTTGAAGAAAAAAAAAAATAAAAAATTAAAATCTCAACAACTGCCACCTGTGCACTTTGGCAAAGGCAACTACTACTCTTCGGTCAAATGAAGTAGAACGCAATTTTAAGGACACTTTCAGGTGTTTATGCAAATATAAATCATCATTGAGAGAATTTTCCTTCCCGAGGCAGATGGAAACCTAGTCTGCGATGGCCCTTAAATATATTTAATAAAATTTACCCAGAGAGGGTAAGCAGATGAAAGACCATGGTAGAGGTTTCGTAGAAAATAGAAAATCAAATGGACCCTCGACTTGGAATAATGAATGTTGATGAAGGAAAGAATCTAGAAGATTTGTGACTCAAAAAATATACTTATATATACATAAGTCAATTTTTATTTAAGGGTTTAATTATTTCGAGTCGGATATTAGATGCTTGCCTGTGTGCTTGGTTGGAGTTCGGTCACGAGATTACTTTGATGAAGGGGCAATCTTAAGAGATCGCTCTCTCGAGTGCTGAGTGGTAACTTCATTTAATTTCTTAGGAAATTATGTCCAAGTGGTATTTGAGGAGAATCTGTTACGATTTATGGGTGGTCCTTTGAAGAAATAATATTTTAACTATGACCGGGGGAAGGTACATTTATCATTTATAAACATTGGTGTTACTTTAATTCCCGTAAAAAGCTTAGAAAAATACTGAGTTACCTATAGAGGTTTTTAGCAGCTGTGGTAAGAAAGATATGTATAGTAGGACAAAAAGCCTATTAGAAAACGATCTGAAATTCTAGGGTTACACACTATCCGTATCAGGATGGTCAATTCCACACAGGTCATCAAATGGACACTCCTAGAACAGTGGGTAGGATACAGGAACTAATGCTTTAATAGAAGACTGATCTATCGGCAGATGGAGGAGACCTTAGGCATTCATATATTCACTTTACATCGAATTGTATCCAATCATCTCAGCGTTAGGAAGTTTTGTACTCTCTTGATATCTTACGTCCTGACAGTCGAACAAAAGGAATGTGAAATGCGAGTGAAATATGAATGAGCGAATTGGAGTATTTTTCGGAGAGTGTGATTTGATACCGAAGGAGTGGTGGGAATTTCGGTTTGACGGGTGACTCCTACGTATAAGGAAGCCCAATACCAAAAATGGTGAGTTCTGTGAAATGAAGCCCAACGACACATAATATATAGAACAACCTTGGTTAAACTGTTCCTTTGAGGTGCACTTTTGCAGACAAGTTGCAATATGTTTCTGAGGCTACGTTTGACAAGTTTAACATGGTATGGTCCTCCTCCTAGATGCTGCGATAGCGGATGGCACCAGGGCCATGTTAAACTAATCGCATGCGAAGATCAGAGGTCATACGACCTATATAAACTTGCTATAGGCAAATTAGGGGAGGTATGGCCAGGTGCTAAGCTTGAGGTTGTTGCGAGGGAAGATATCCCGAGTAGACCGAGAACTGGCACCTGGATCCCAGCCGAACCCTCCAACCCGGATACGATCTTTCGAATCCTGCAAGTCAGCAATCCTGAACTTCCGACGCACAACTGGAAGGTCGCTAAGCTGGACGAGTCAAGAGGTCTGTACAGATGTGCACTTATCGTCATCAATAAGGAATCTCTTGCTCCTTTGGCGAAGACTGGTGGTGTCGTTTACTACGGCTTCGACCCTATTACCATCTACAAAAAGAACGAAGAGTCTGATTTGGGCAAATTGCCCCCTCATCCCTCGGAACCCACTCCTGCAATTAACGAACCCAAGTCTACCACTTTCCCTTCCTTGGATAGTGATGACTCTCAAGCGTCGCTCCCTATTAACCCGTCTTTTGTCGATGAAGACAAATTGTCTGACATGGAGACGGATGAAAATTTTGAAATACTCGCCCAACAATATGGACTATCTTTTTGAGGATAACCTGGAAAGACTGATCGCGGATGCGGGGAGGCAAAAGACTGGTCTCATTATTGGATGTGATGCTAACGCTCACCATACTTTATGGGGCAGTTCCAATATCAACAAAAGACGTGAGCTAGTTTTTATTCTAAGTACAAACCTTATTTTGTGCAACATAGGTAATGATCCCACTTTCGTCACCAGAAACAGGCAATAAGAATTGGACATCACCCTTGCCTCCGATAGCATCGTCCACCGCATCAAGAATTGGAAGGTGTCAAGCGAACCACCTTTCTCGGATCACAGGTCTCTCCAATTCTCGCTATACATAGATTCTATTAGCCCTCCAGTTTTTAGGAACTACCGCAAAACTGATTGGCTCAAGTACAGGTCAACTTTAAGCAACTTAGTTACCTCAGATCACCTTAATCCCCCTGCAACCCCCAAGAACTTGATCGCATGGTTGAGGACTTAACCTCAGCCTTAAATATAGCGATGACTTCTTCATGCCCCTTAGTACAACCCAGGGGCAAGAAGAAGCCGCATTGGTGGATTGCCGGTTTAGGTCCATTAAGAAATAATAGTAGAAAACTTTTTAATAATGCCAAAAGTACGAGAGACGCTTTAGATTGGGACTTGTACAAGGCATCCCTAAACATATACAAAAAAGAATTAAGGAAAGCCAAACGTAATTCTTGGAGACTCTTCTGTGGTAAAATAGAAGAAGCCTTTGAGGCATCTAGGCTGAGGAAAATTCTCTCTTCAAATCCAATTACACCCAGTTACCTTAAGAAAACCGATGGGTCTTGGACGACTTCAAGCGAAGATTCGCTAAATTTACTGCTTGACACTCATTTCCCTGGCAGTTCCCAAGTTGTTAGCAATTATGGTTTTGAGCAAACCATCTGCACAAAAAACAAACTCCTTAAAACTGATTACACAGACCAAGCTTCAGTGGGCACTGCACAGCTTCAAACCATATAAATCCGCGGGACCAGACGGCATTATACCTGCCGAGTTGCAGAAGTCATCGGACATAATCCTGCCGATGCTTGAGACAATTTTTAGAAGTTGTCTAGATCTGGTATATATCCCAAAGACATGGAGAGAAGTCAAAGTTGTCTTCATATCCAAAGCGGGCAAATGCTCTCACATAAATCCAAAAGATTTCAGACCGATAAGTCTATCATCATTCCTCTTAAAAGCATTAGAACGACTGATTGATATCCATTTACGCAACAGTATTGATAAGAAACTACTGTCGGCGGCCCAACATGCATATTGCAAAGGCAAATTAGTGGAGACGGCATTACACTCACTGGTGCGTAAAATTGAATTTTCCCTGTTTCATAAGGAGTATACAATGGTTGCCTCTCTGGATATAGAAGGCGCTTTCAACAATGCCAATGTATCAGCGATAGCAGATGCACTTTCAGACCTGAAGGTCGACAGCTCACTTTGCGAACTGATTATTCTACTGGAACGTCTACCAGAAGGTCTGTCAGTAGAGGCACCCCGCAAGGTGGTTTTCTATCCCCCCTTTTGTGGAATTTGGTGATCAATGAACTATTGATAATCATGAAAGGCGAGGGATGCACGGTGATCGCTTATGCAGACGATGTTGCTTTGGCTGTCTCAGGAAAGCACCTAAATACTCTAAAAGAACTTCTACAAAACGCTTTAAACAGGCTCACTAGATGGGCAGTTCGGCGTGGTTTGGGTGTGAACCCCCACAAAACTGAACTTATACTCTTCTCCAGGAAATATAAAATTCCGTTAGCCGACCCTCCTTCTCTAAATGGTATCAGCTTAACTTTCTCTCTTGGATGGCAAACGACTAACAAAGGCCTCGTAGGGGCAGCATCTCCCGATAGGTGGTGTTGGTCCGCTAAGTAACGAGAAAGAGCCACTGCAGCCGAAAACCTAGCAGCTCTGTTAGTAAGCCCTACTCCCACCTCCTCGTGGTGCCATCTGGGGATTTCTTCGGAAATTGCTAACGGGAGAGGACGAATGGCGAGCTTCCTGCGCCAAAAAACAGGATAAGTGTCGGTTGGTCTGTGGCCCAGCGAGCCGCAACCGTAAAAATAAATCTTGCTCCGAAACGCAAACCAACGCCTCGGATACGGACGGATAATTTGATGACGACCTTTGGCTATCGGACACGGACAACGATCGGATTCTGGAACGTTAAGACCCTCCTGAACTCACTCAAGGAAGGGCCTTATAACGCCAGATTCCTCCAATTAGAACGCGAATTCGCACGGTATAAAATAGACATCTTAGGGCTGAGCGAGATAAGATGGTTTGATGCTGGGGAATACATCTCCCCAACACAAAGCACTGTCATACACTACTCTGGTAAACCAGCTGGAATCGCACGGAGTTCCGGAGTAGGACTCATGCTAACTCCAGCAGCACGTAAGTAGCCTCATATCCTGGAATCCCCATGGTGACCGGATATTGACGGCTAGGTTCCAGAGTAGAGTTAGGAAAATTACCATCATACAGTGTTATGCTCCGACTCTAGACGCGACTGAGGATGAAAAGGATAATTTTTATAGCCACTTAGGCGCCGCCTACAACCAAACGCCTAACGGGGACATCGTAATGGTTTTGGGAGATTTCAATGCCAAGGTGGGTAGCGACAACACCATGCTTAAGCACGTGATGGGAGTTCACGGCGTGGGAGACCGTAATGATAATGGTGAGCGGTTTGTGGACTTGCAATACCAACCGCCTAGTCATCGGAGGTACGCTGTTTAAGCATAACACCTGCCACAAAATCAGTTGGGTCTCTACTGATAGGCAACGAACATCCAACCAGATCGACCACATTGCGATCAGTCGCCGCTTTAGAAATTGTCTCCTGGACGTCCGAAACAGACGTGAAGCTGACGTCGGACTAGAACGAGATCACCATCTTATGGTAGCTCATTAACGCCTTCGTACTGCATCCGTCAACAGCAACCGCTCAAACCTACTTAACATCACCAGGTTTAATATCGACAGGCTCAAGGTTCCCCAAGTGCGCCAACAGTTCAGGGACCATCTTGCCTTAGAAGCAGAAGCAATCAGCAGCATAGAGAACATGGATGACCACTGGAGTGCTGTGCTGTGTTTTTGCGACTGGGGCACGCACGTATGTCGGTAAAAAGCAGAAACACCACCACACATGGCTTTCTACAGACACCTGGAGACGGATCGATGAGCGTACAGCAATCAAGGCTCGGATTGCAGCGGCCTCAGCAGTAGAGAGAACCGAGCTTGAAACCCAATACCGTGCGAAGAAGAAAGAAGTGCAGCGTAGTGTGAGACGTGACAAACGTCAATATGTCAACTACTGGCCTCAAGGGCTGAAGAAGCAGCGAGTAGGTGCGACAGTAGGACTGTTTATAGCATCACTAAGGAGCTCATCGGTGGTCGAAACTCCAAACAACATCCAGTGAAGAGTCTAGACGGTAACCTTCTGATTTCGGATGAGGATCAGCTCACTAGATGGGGAGAACATTTTGCTACAGTGCTAAATCACATAGACGATGGCGGTATGATCTCGAATTCGAATGAGCAGTTCGAAGCAACAAATTCCCGAATTCGCACCGCACCTCCCAGTAAAACCGAGATAATAACAGCAATCAAGTCCCTCAAGAAGAACAAGGCGGTGGGTATTGATGGCATCCCTGCCGAGCTATTTCAAGCGGCGCCAAATACATCGGCAGATTTGCTGCATCCCCTAATACGGAGAGCTTGGGATAGTGAACAATTTCCACAGGAGTGGAAAAGAGGGATGATCATTAAACTTCCAAAGAAGGGAAACTTGATGGATTGCGGTAACTGGAGAGGTATATGCGTTCTTCCAACCGTGGCTAAAATAATAGCTAAAATAATTCTAGAACGAATTAAAGAACATTTAGATTCAACTCTCGATGTCGAACAGGCAGGCTTTCGCGCTGGATCCTCCTGCATCGACCACATAAACACCTTACGGATCATTATCGAGCAATGCGTTGAGTATAGGTCTCCGCTACATTTAATGTTTATCGACTTCGAGAAAGCTTTCGACAGATTGAATCGAGATGCTATCTGGTTGGCCTTGCGCAGGAGAGGCATTCCAGAAAAACTTATAGCTATTATCAAGGCTACATACGAGGGCGGTAAGTGTCACGTCGTGCACAATGATAAGGTGTCGAAGGATTTTGAAGTCCAAAGTGGAGTACGTCAAGGGTGCATACTGTTCCCACTATTGTTTTTGGTGGTTATCAGCGATGTACTCCGTGCAGCATTGACGGAAGGCAACTATGGAATTCTTTGGACTATGACATCTTACCTTAAACACCTAGATTACGCTGACGATGTTTGTCTACTTTCACATCGGATAATGGATCTTCATCTGATGGCTCAAAATCTAGAAGCTGCGGCAAACGAAGTGGGGCTAAAAATAAACACAGCCAAAACCAAAGCCCTAAGCACTTCTTCTAACAACCGCGCTCAACTTTACATTGCCGGACAGGAAGTCGAGAAAGTTGATAACTTTCTTTATTTAGGAAGTGTGGTCTCGGCCAATCGCGGTGGCACCGAACTGGATGTGTGCAGCAGAATCGGGATGGCTAAAGCTGCGTTCGGAATGCTATCTAAAATCTGGAGAAGTAATGTTATCAGCTTAAGAATCAAGCTGCGACTGTTCCGCTCCAACGTAGAATCAGTGCTGCTTTATGGGTGCAGTACTTGGAAGGTGGACACCAGTAACACACGAAAGCTGCAAGTCTTTGTAAACAAATGCTTAAGAATCATCTTGAGGATTTTTTGGCCGAACCGCATCTCCAACGAACAACTTTATCTGAGAACGGGCCAAGACCCTATAAGCATTACTATACGAAAAAGAAAGTGGCAATGGATTGGACACACCCTACGGCGCGAAGACGACTCCATTGCGAAATACGCCATGCAGTGGAATCCGCTCACCCAGGCAGGCAGAATAGCGGGACGCCCTAGGCAAACGTGGCGCAGAACAGTTGAGGACGAATCGAGCTCTTTAGGAATGAGTTGGAGGCAGCTCAAACGCGTTGCAGAACTTCGAGCAAGATGGCGCGCAGGCGTGGTTGACGCCCTATGCTCCCCGAGGAGTTAAAGGATCTAAGAAGAAGAAGAAGAAGAAGATTAACTTTCTCTGACACAGCAAAATATTTGGGTCTCATCCTGGATAAAAATTAAGCTGGAAACGTAATATTCAAGAAAGAGTAAAGAAAGCTACAGCAGCACTTTTCTCTTGCAAAAAAGCTATTGGAAATATACTTTTCTCTTGCAAAAAAGCTATTGGAAATAGATGGGGCTTACAACCCCGAATCACTCACTGGCTCTACATCTCGGTCATTAGACCGATACTCACATACGGGGTCATTGTCTGGTGGACGGCCTTAGAAAAAGCTGTAAATCGCGATTATTTAAGTAAGGTCCAGCGCACAGCTTGTCTGTGCATAGGCGGAGTACTACGTACAACCCCCTCTGCGGCACTGGACATTTTGTTTCATCTGGTACCCCTCGATATATTTAGCAAGCAAATGGCAGCAAATGCAGCCGTTCGCCTCGAAGCTACCCAACAGTGGTCAAGAAAAGACTTTGGCCACGCTTCCATTTTGAATAAACTCAAATCTCTCCCGAAAACACGGACTACCCCATCCCACGTCTAAATTTTGACAAGAACTTTCTCGTCATCATCCCCTCCTCCCCTCCCCAGCATCCCAACTCTAGAATGATAATACATTTTTAGAAGATGGGTCGATCCACTTCTACACTGACGGCTCAAAATCTAAGGACGGGGTTGGTGGAGGTGTTTTCTCTGACAGGTTCTCCTTCCGTCTTCCAAATCATTGTAGCGTGTTCCAGGCGGAAATTTTGGCGATTAAAGAAGTCTTGTCTTGGCTTAAGAAAAACGTGGTATCTGCTAAAAATATCCGCATCTTTTCAGACAGCCAAGCAACAATCAAATCCTTGGAATCAACCTCTATAAATTCCTTAGTGGCTCTAGACTGCCGCTCGTCTCTCGTGGAGATGGCTGAGCAGTTCAATATTCACCTGTGTTGGGTGCCGGGGCATAGGGACATTCCAGGGAATTGTAAGGCCGACGAACTCGCTAGAATAGGAACAACTATACCCATCCTGCCGGACAAAGGCTCCTTAGGTATACCAATCGCTACCTGCAAACTCAAATTTAAGCTGGATGCTATCGAGAGTACGAACCTTAGGTGGACAAGTGGACCCACATGTCTAGCGACAAAACAAATTAGGCCGAAGCTGGATCTAAAACGTTCTAAGAATTTGATTTCTCTCAACAGATTGCATATCGGCGCTTTAATAGGTGTCATCGCTGGACACTGTCTAATAGGCAAGCATGCCACAAGGCTAGGCGTTTTTGCGAACGACTTTTGTAGAAGCTGCATAGATGAAGAAGAGGAAGAAACTATTCCTCACTTTCTTTGTTTCTGCCCAGCTCTCTCCCATAGAAGGAAGCTTCACCTAGGGGCCCCCTATTACAACGACATAGGCGACCTGAAAAACACCGATATTAAAAGTCTCCTACGCTTTATAAGAAGCACAAAATGGTTTAACGAGTAGGTAGGAGAAATTTCTCCCATGATCCATGTGGTATCACAATGGACCTATTATTGGTCTAAGTGTGTTGGCGATTTTCAGCTGGCAGCCACTTCAACCTAACCTGACCTAACCTATGGTATCGAAACCTGTTATGACCATTGTGACCTGTTTCTGGAGTACGGTAAGGAGGAGCTTGATGGGCCACTTTCTACTTGAAGTCTTATAAATATCAACCTACTCATAATACAACTATGAAGCTGGGATCAATGGAAAGAATGAATATCTTGCTTCTTAATGAAATTTGAAAAATCTGAAAATATGTAATTGCAGAAGAATAATAATGTCACAAATGCGCCAAGTCCAAGTGGCGCATCTTGCCCCACTATATGGGCACGTTGGACCAGCGTGTGAAGTAAGTTGGGCCAAGGGCTGAAAAGTGGCAAAACGAGCTTCATAAAGGAGAAAAAGTCACAATTTATTACAGAATTTTATTCAAAAGAATTCAAAACAAGAAATATTTCATGATTTATAACGTTAGTTATTTTTCTTTATCACAAAAATGAAAACTTATTAGCAAAAAGCATACAAAAAGACAAAGTGGTAGCCTATGTAGCTAAAACTATGTATTTGCAGAAGCAAGACGTAAAAAAATAAGTATCGTAGTCGTTCTTGCAGGTAATGCAAATAAAGATGACCATACGGAATACTAGAATATAATAACGTTACCCATGAAAATAATTTTTTTTTTTTTTTTTTTTTTTTTTTTTTTTTTTTTCCGAGGGTAGGTGAAAATCTTCAACAAGACACTATGAGGATCGACAGCGCGTGCTCATAGTAGTGTGGGATTCTTACCCACTAAAAAACCTCCCTTCAAAACAGACTTGTTTTTGTTTTTACTACAACTAAGTATTCGACTTATCAAGTAGTTTTCGTTTCGCGAAATAATGACGTTTTGCAGGTACCTTCCCATTGGAAGTTCCTGCCAGCTCCGCAGTTTAGACGCGGTTACTTATCGCGCTAGGTCTAAAGGTTTGGTTCTTTGTAGACGGCGCAGTAAATTTCTTTCTTCCAAAAGTTGGAGGACTGTAATATTTACGTGACTTTCTAGTCGACTTCTATGCTTTCTCGCGTAGGTTTGAATTTCGTCTTCGATTGTTTTAATGCCAAGGTCTCTGTGGATATCGCTATTTCTGATATACCATGGCGCATTTACAATACCTCTTAGCACTTTGTTTTCAAAAGTTTGTAAAATTTTAATATTACTTATTTTGGTACAACCCCAGAGTTGTATACCATATGTCCATACAGGCTTTAGCACTTGCTTATATAAAAGCAGTTTGTTATATATATTAAGCTTGGAATATTTTCCAAGTAACCAATACATTTCTCGATATTTGTTATCTAGTTCTTTGCGTTTTTTCTTAACGTGCGTTTTCCATTTCAGCTTTGTATCAAGTGTCATTCCAAGATACTTAGCCTCGTTTGCAAACGGGATTTGAACCGAGTTTAAAAAGATCGGCAAATTATTTATTTTTTTATAAGTAAAATTTACATGAACAGATTTGGTCTCGTTGAGTGCGATTCGCCAAATCTTTGTCCATTCATTTACTCTATTCAAAGCTTCTTGCAGTTTTTCTGTAGTATCTTCGACCGTTTTACCTACTGTCAAGATAGCAGTGTCGTCGGCAAATGTAGCTAGCTCAGTGCCTTCTACTTGCGGTATATCACGAGTGTATAATAGATATAAGACTGGACCAAGAACGCTTCCCTGCGGCACCCCAGCCATTATTTCCTTAAAATCTGAATATTCGTTTCCACATTTGACGCGGAATAGCCTATTCGTAAGGTAGTTCTTCAAAATATTATATAGGTGCTCTGGCAGAACTTGTCGTAATTTAAACTTTAAGCCTTCGTGCCAGACCTTGTCAAAGGCTTGAGAAACGTCAAGGAATACGCTTGAACAAATCTTTTTTTCTTCAAGTGATTTTTCGATTACATGTGTTATTCGATGTACTTGTTCAACTGTAGAATGCTTACTTCTAAATCCGAATATGAAAATAATGTACATTAATATATGATTTGCACATTTTCACCACTAGAATAAAAAAAATAATGAGTAGGTACCATTTTTTTTACTTTTTCACTTAAAAAACAAGAAATTGCACGTGGTTCCCCGTCTGCTGATACAATGCAATTGAGACCGGTCTTGTACGTGTTGGCTAGCATGCAAACTTCATTCGTGTATGATCTTGTTCGTGTAGTACTTGCGCCACTTGAGTATTTCGCGTGGTCCAACTTGCCCCGTAGCCCACTTAGCCCTACCCTACCCTACAAGAATGCCAACCGCCTTACACGCTGTTTGTTCTCCACAGATGGACAGGGACCATCGAGTCAAGCTGACAACTTGACCATGAACCGACGATTTAGAAGTAATCGTACAAATACCACCGTAACAAGTGGGGTGCGGACATCGATATGGAAACTTTAGGGATAAGTTGAGCCGGTTTTTACAGCCTTTGTGCAAACTATTCTCGAATTTAGACGGAAGCATTACAGGTGAAAAGCGTGTCTAACTCAAAGCAAAGGATTTTTTTTGTTGCCTTAACTAAGTGCCATATGCGTTCTAATAATAATAATAATAAAAAAAAAAAATCGTATCAAAGAACAGCTTGAGCTAAGAAGCAGGTTTATGCTCAGGATCCTTCTTCTTCGCCTGTTATTTATAGACTCATTAACTGGGCTGCCTTGCGAAGGAAAGACTATGGTCAAGGCTGTCCACGAGGGTGCCAGGTGTCGAATATTGCACAGCAGAACTGATGTTCCAAGCGGTGTGCGATAACATTGCATACTGTAACGACAGTTGCCTCTGGCTATTATTTATGATGTTCTATATGTACATATGTACATGCATCGTGGAAAGGCTACATCTACTCGTATCAATACTGACAGCAAATACAATGCTCTTATCTTACTGTTTATTATTATTATCATGAAAAATATATTTAAACCATATACATCTTACTCGCTTCAACTTCTTATATAAACAAAACGATCTGCTCTTATCTAGCAGTTACACTTGATGAGATAGGTAGGAATCGGCTCCATTCTTATGAAATGGCTAGATTCCACACTATGCCTGCCTTCATTCGCAACATCAATCGCAATCTATTGAAAATATACTACACATTCTAACGGGGCACCCTTTTATTCTACGTGGATGGTGTCAAGTAGAATAAGAGGGTTAAAGGTGGTTTTTTAGTGAGTACCAAGTCCCACACTACATGAAACAGAGCGGGCCTGTTTCTCGTGAGTAGTAGCGTTTTCCATGGCTTATTCGACTCGGCAAGTGGTACTTATCATTTACAAACCAATTGCCATATTTAATATACCCTATGTAATAGTGGGAGCCAAGACGCAGCGGTTATTGTGCTGGACCACTGCGCGTGAGGTTGCATGTTCGAATTCCAGAAAACAGCAAAAAGTTTTTACACGGTCCCACCTTTCGCGAACGTTTGACACACATCCGAGAGTATTGTTGTCACGAAAAAGTTTCTCAAAAACAAAATAAAAAATAAAAACGGTACAAAACTGTAGGTCTCTTCCATTCATGTGAAAAATATAACGCACACAACACGAGTGGTTGCGAGAAGCTAAGCCTAGGTACTTAATGAGCTTTTGTACCAAATATATATACATACGAGTATATATACGAGTATTCTGATACGCCTCATAAGTTCGCTGCCTGAGATACTCAACGAGTCATCTTCTCATTAGTGATAGCACCAACTGCGGCAGTCTTTAGTAGTATAAATATCACCTTTTTTTATTATCTGTGGTAGGATAAACATCACCATATCAGGGGAAATCGGAAATTCTCACAATCGTGAGCACCGCGCCATGATAAAGTACCTCGTGAAAAAAAAATTTTCGAAGACTCTTCAGGATTCTGGGCCTTCGTATATCATGGAAAAAAATGGGCTTACTTATTTCAACAAGAGCGAGAGAGTTGTGAAGACGAACCCCACCCACGGCGTCCTGTGTCAGTGGTCACTAAAGAAAACTTCGGAAAAGTCAAAAAATTGGTTCTGGCCGACCGGACCGAAGAATAAAAATGTGGCAGATAGCAGACGAGTTGCACATCAGCAAAGAAAGAACTGGAGAAATTTTGCATGAGTATTTAAACATGAAAGAAATTTGTGCGCGCTGGGTACCGAAAATGCTCACACTGTTCGACAAGCAACGACGACTCGAGTGATGAAAAGATTTTTTGGAGTTAGCCGGGGACAATCTCGACGAAATTTGCACCCAGCCCATAGCCCAGACTTGGCCCCGACCGACTTTTTCCTTGTTTCCAATTTGGAAAAGAAGCTACGAGGCCGGAGATTTGCAGATGAGAACAAGATCAAGGCAGCCGTAGAAAGTCATTTTGAAGGCAAAGAAAAAGAATATTTGTTACATTGTATTAAGGCACTGTATGCCCGATGTGAGAAATGCTTTCCACTCGAATCTCTCCTTTCACTTAATACCTTAGGCCGTGAACTTAATCAGCCGCCCGTCATATGCATGTATTCATAACTATGTACTTACAAATCGCTGAACACTTACAAATCAGGAACTTTAATCAGGAGGCTATAATAACTTAAAATTTCGTTTGTTATCAATGACACGCCTTTGTTATGGTTAAGCATGGCTATCGTATAAGTGCTCTGTATGGTGTTTTCCGAATAAACATGGGAGCGGGGTGGGATTTGGAACGGATGGTTGGCATAATATGTTTTTGAAACCTGGGCTAAGCCGCGGTTACAGCTAATTACGACTAAGATAACAATTACATTTTTTTTAAGCATTTTAGACTCTCCTCCATACATGAAAGCAGCCGTCCTAGATACCTGATATAAAATACTATATTCGAACCTTGTCCGTAGCTTCTATCTCACTTTGCGAACACATTTGATGGGACAGGGAATGACTGATGTTGATAAGCCCTATTTAGTAATCTTTTCTGGATATACATATGTATCATTAGCTGAACAAAACATCTCTGCCTATCCTTTCCAACGCCCGCACTGTGTAAGAAAAACGCATTTTAAGGGTATTCTTACCCCTTCAGCGCGCGCAAATTATAAAAAAAAAAAAAAAAATTACTGCCTTGATGGATCAAATCGGTAGCTCTAATCTGTTCTTAATTAACTAGATATTCACGAAAGCCAAATCTCGGATCATACATGAAACATATGCATGCAGCTCACAGGAAAAAATGCTTCAAATTTTCCAAAGAGATAAATTCAGGAACAATCTTATGCCATTCTTTGAGCCCCGCACTCAAGGGGTTATGAATACCCTTAACATCTTTACACACAGTGCGGGCGTTGGAAAGGATAGATAGACAGAGAGAGAGAAAGATTTGGTGTGGTGGTTTGAGGCTCAGTTGTTTATGCTTCAGAGAAATTTCGGGGGTGGCGTCCAGATAGCTGGGAAATTTTTTGTTATATTTTGTCTTTTGCTTCTGATGCACAGTATTTTTTTCGTGATAACCGATGTCATAGCAAATCATCATCAACAGAGCAAAGAACTTTTTCAGCCTTATGACGAAGCTATTGCCAGTGTTATGCCTTCGCAGTAGTATTCACACAAGCTTTCGCAATTGATCGGACTGACTTTATATATTTCATGAGAAATAAGTAAATGCTTGGTGATCAGGATTTCAACCATGAACCATTAGCGTGGCAATTGACGAGTGACGTTACCACTACACCATTGCCACCCCATAGCGATTACTCCAGCACACTCAACTCTTATCCCAGCATAAGTGATACACACAACCTTCTCGATGGTTGCATTCCCATTCTAATATCAAAAAGCAATCCCCAACCCATCTCTTTCTCTAAACTAAACAAAAAACTTGTTAGCGGAGAACAAAAAAGCCATCGCATCTCACCGGAGCTTGTTTATTGTTTTGCACATTCCATTGATCCTTTTTTGTTATCCCCCTCCTGCCTTCTATCGGGCCAAAAACAAACAACTTCAAAGTATCGGCACGAAGCACGACAGAAAACCATCAACAACCTCTCTTCCAGCCGAGGGAAATTTTGTTGTAGCCTTTTTTTCATTTAAACTAACAAGATTCATGCCATGCATCTGTGGGTGTCAGAAGGTGCTTTAGCCACCATTCACACACAGCGGTTACGTGAGCTGCAATTTTCGATGCGAAAACTTCCGTTTCCGTTTAACACTGTTACACGCGTCCTCAACGGCAACAAGGGTTTATTAGATTTTTTGATTTTTTTTTGCTGCGTTTCCTCTCAACTTTCAAGGCTTTTTATTTGTTGTTGTTTGTAAAAGTTGTGGCAGCTGCATTCTGTGAACCAGATTTCTACTGCTTTTGTGCAACAAATTATATCCTCTCTCTGCTGGTCTAACTACGGACAATGTATTATATCTGAACACAATGGATACACTACAGATGTGGTTAGTTACCCCAAACTAAGGGTCAAACAAGGCTTGAAGTTACAGTTTTGTACTATAGTTGCCGGTGTACATCCCTCTACCGGTTGTGTAATTGACATAATGTTGCCCCTTGCAAGTTAGTGGAGAAGAGAACAGCATAGAGCCCCGATTGAATTAAAGCATAATAGGGGACCCCGGGGAGGGTGCTGCGTGTTGAGTGGGTAAGTAAGGGAAATTCTTTGGCCAACCCTCTGTGCGGTTTTGTACACAAAAGGGCGCATGATTGTTAAAAAAATACTTTGCCTTCGGATTTCAAGTAGCTTATATGGTTCGTGGTCAGGCTATACAAATGCGGACAAAAAAAATAATTTCATTTAACCAGGCGAATGGAATCTGTGTTCGTTTTTCTGTGGTCTTTTGCTGGGGATTTGAAGTTTTTTTTTTTTCATTCTTTAGATGGCAAGGCGAATTGATTTTAATTGAAACCGATGTTAAATGTCAAGCAGTGCATAACATACACATATACACGTGCGACACCATTGTGTCCTGGTCTTAATCAGTGGAATAATTAAGCCGTTCAGTGGTCTGGCATGTGTAAGGGGTTGAGTGGTTCGTTGGTTAGATGATCTACAAACACATATGTCAAATGCATTCCTATGGGTGCTTGAAGGCGCAAGGGGGCATACAGGCTGAATTGAACAAGTTGAGTGCGTCGTCGTCGAGGAAAGTCATTAAATATATGGTATGTATGATGGACAGAAGAAGATACTGAATAGGTTGAGAATGTGAATGACTTTTTGTGGTCGAAGAAACATGGATTTATTGCCAGTGTAACATGTTTCTTGAGATGTTTATTAGCCTTGTAGAAAAGGCAATAAACTGATTTATTACGACTAGGTTGCCAATTAAAAGCTTGTACCATACTTATATATGACTAAAGTGCGGATAATCAGCGTTATCTTCTTGAAGTGGTTACGACCAGGCGGTTGAAAGAAAGAGTCGGTCTTCAACCCACTAGACAGTTGCATGATGGATCCCAGTTTTACAATGAAGCCTAAAAGACTGGACTGTTCCTGCAAGCTCTAACCAATATATGAGCTGCGAAAGAAGACGCAAAAAAAGTATCGACGGGAGTATTGCTGGGAAAATGTCGACCACAATATTTGTTGAATATTACCATAGCTAAGGATGTGTAAATGATTTCCAAAACTTACAGCATATGTATCTATGCACGTTCGATGAGTCGTAATTCTAGCTCGTCGATTAACGCCCCACTACTACTAGCAGGGCAAATGCTTCGTTAAACGAACTTAAACAGCGCCTCAAGGCTACACGTAAGGAACTCAAAACGGTCATCCAGAAAAGCAAACGAAACTGTTTTAAAGAAATGTGGAATCATGCTGACCAAGATCCCTGGGATATACCAGGGAGTGATGCAAAAATGCAAGGCATGGCAAATATTGTTACTAGATTTTTTCCACATCAACAAGAAATTCTATACGCTGACTACGTAACAGAAGAAATGCCTAACATCAACATGGTCACCACGGACGAACTAATAGATATGTAAAAAGTTTGGAAACAAAAAGGCTCGGAACCCGACAACATCCCCAATAGAGCCCCAAATATCTCCGTGGACTGGGCATGTACTATTTATTACTCATATCGGAAGGGAGGAATCTTTCCGATACAATGGAAGCAACAATGACTAGTGCTTCTTCCCAAAGGGAATAACAAGCTACCAAACAAGCCATCGTCGTATCAATCACTCTGCATGCTATTATAGATAAGACTAGAAAAGTCTCGGAGCGTATCACTTGCAAAATACTTGAAGCCGCGTATTTTTAAAAAATACTGCACGGTAATAACCCTCAACGTTAAAAAAGCTTTCAAAAGCGTCAACAGAAATCTAAATCTTGGAGCAATAATAATATGCAAATATTAAAGTACTTCTTCTTCCTATTTTGGAGAGGTTATGATAAGAAAACAAGGGATCATAACCCTCCCACTTCACCGCATTTCTACTGATCCGCCTGTGGGGTTCGCCTACTTGACCTCAGAAAATATTGGCAGGCTTGCCGATTTAGGATCACTCGGTTACCGAGGCCAATGAAATGCCGATGTCGTCGCATTTGTGTGATCCAGGTGTTTATAGGCATGTCTCTTCTGCCTTGCGACGTCTTTGGAACGTTCATTGATATTGTCTGTTTAACAGAGTTCAAATGATATCTTCTTTGAACGTGGGAATACCAGCTATACCAGCCGGTCGCGCTCTATTTTTCGTAAGATGGTTTCCTTAACGTGAAGGCTTCCACGGATCGTCGAACTTCTTATTCGATCAAGCTTTGTCACTCCTGCTGTCATGCAAAGCATCTTTATCTCAGCTGCCGTTAATTTAGTCTCATACTTTTTGTACATCGTACAACATTGTGAACCGAATGTGAGCGCTGGACGCACAATTGCGGTGTAGAGCCTTCCTTTCAACTTAGGGGGCATTTTTCGGTCACAGAGGATAGCGGAGTTTTCTCACCACTTCATTCACCCTACGTTTACGCGATGATTGATGTCCTCATCATAGGTTGCTTTGCTATTGATCATAGATCCCAGATATTTGAACTTTTCGCACTTGGGGAGCACTGTTCCATTCAAATAAATATCTGGAATAGTCCTGAGTGGATCAGAGAACGGGCAGCACAAGTACCCTGTCTTTTTTGAACTAATGTGATACCCATTTCCCTCCAAAACGTCCACCCACACATCAAGTGCTCGTTTCAGGGATGTAGGATCCTTCACTTATGTCAGCAAAGAATAATTGATGTACCTTGGGGTCCGTCACTTTACCTTCAAGCATATAGTCAAGGGCTGTACAAGTATCAACGTACATTACCAATTATGAATTACTTAAGGCACAGAACACTATCATACAATACTGATTATGGCCTCGGGGAATGCAATGTGACCGGAGGCATATCGCACGATTCCCTGCTGGACTACTTTGTGGAATGTGACGTAGGATGGTCTTCCAACACCTCAGGATTAAAAAAAATTTGAGATTTGCAGATGATATTGCCATCGTGGTTACTGCCAAATTGCTGGAAAAGGTAGAATAAATGGCAATGAAACAAGGATCGTTCGACGATGACTCATATCGGCGGGTCTAACTCTAGTGGCGCACAAAACGGAGGCGATGCGCATAACCAGTACAAACAGGTTAGGCACAAACACCTTTATAGTCGGCGGCCATGAAAGGAGGACCAAGGCACAGCCGACGATTGCTTTTACCCAGAGTAGTAACATCCATAATCCTGTATCTCAGCAATCTGGGGGATTGCGCGACGTAACATTTGTACTGGCAAAAATGTCTCTCATTTCCAGCAAAGTATTTTGCAAAGCACAACGTAAACTACAGAACCAGCTCTGATATCGAAAACAGGCACTTATCAGAAAGAAAGCAAAGTATAGTGGAATGGCAAGAACGTTGGAGTAGTCCTACAAAAGGCAGATAGACCTACCGATTTATCTCACATATACTGCCATGGCTCGAAAGACGACATGGAGAGGACTACTGTCTAACAAAGTGGTGTTTTCGATTGTAGTTTTATACATAAGTACAAACTTAATGATAGCCCTTACTGCCCACGATGCGCTGACTGCATTAAAAATGCGGAACACGTATTCATCGAATACCTGTTTCTCTAACGAAAGGGAAACACTGACGAGAAAACTTGACTAGCCACCAACCCCTGAAAGCATAGTTGGTGAAATACTTTAAAAGCAAGCGGCATGAGGTGCACTAGTTGCGAAAGCAACTGTCATAATGAAGAAGCAGCGAACCTTAGAACGAAAAAGAAGAGTCAACCCGGAATAATGTGAATTTGAATGAAGACAAGGCAAAACCCTCCTGCGATGAAATGCTAAGACGGCGGTTCCCCAACGACCAGGGAATAGAGGAAAGGTGAATTTATTGGGTGAAAATCGTACGGTGTGTTACTGGGTATGGACTCAGTGTCGTCTTTCTCACCTCCCAGGGCCTTCCTTCCACGAGCTAATCTTTTTTTACTTAGGTTTATCTAATCTATCAGTTGCGTTAAATGATTAAAAATCATTGGGCTGCGTCCGCAATTATTTCATGATTTCTTTTTCGGTGTAACCTTGGGTTAGGACATTTATCTTTCTAAGCCGTACGCTGAATAAGTAATCTTCTTTAATACTCTAAATAAGTGGGTACATGAAAAGAATTTCAAAACAAAAAGATCGAAACTCTTCGACTTACATTTACAATTCTGATTTGACACAGATTTATTCGTGTTGGCAATTTATTATTTCGTCATCTGGTATATCTCCTTGTGGCCAAAGATGACGGCTTTGTCCGATTAAATCGAATCCCCCATGCCACCAATAGCAAGGATGGGCAGCATTTAACCTGTTCTCATGGCTGAATGCTTGCCAGATACTCAATCTACAAATTCATTGACAAATCGATTTCATTGAATTAACTGCAAACCGAAAGTTGTACCATGTAGACCTACAAAATTCTTAGAAAGGTTACGTTCCCTCTTCTATCTACTTACAGGGCAAATTACACACAAAAACCAAATGAAGGCAAAAAAAAAAAATGCGACGAAAAAGAAATCAAAATGGGAATCAAATTATGGAAACAGATCACGGAACTGCCTTTAGGTTACGTAAAGATAACCTGACAAAGATTTCGGTTGGAGTTTCTTCTACAACAACACAAGAAGAAGAATGCAAAGTACGAGTATATATTATTGCCCCAACAATTTTAGTTTCGTTTTTTCATCTGGCATTTACGAGTTTTGCCAGATTTTCCTTCTTATTTTCTTTTCTATGTTAGGAAAGAGGCTGTCTCTAGATATTTTTCGGTATGAGAAATGGATTTAGAAAGTGTATACACCCCTGAGGGGAAGGAATGAAAAAGTTCAGCAAATGTAGATTTTTTTTAGAGTAAGTTTGGCAATTGGGCACCATTTTCTTGGAAATAGGTTGAGTGGGAGATACGAGTATAGGAGAAGTATGCCATGGACTTGATAATTACATCAAGGGTTTATTATGTCCGCAAGAAATGGTTCTATTTTTGAATTGTGAAACGGTTTTGGTCGAGGAGAGGTAAGAAACCTTAAAGTTGATGCTTTATGAGGAAAACCATCCTAGGCGTGCGATTATATTTTGCGAGATATCTTTTTCGTCTTTTTTTTTTACCCTTTTGAGTTTATGGGCTTGTTTAAGATAAACATGTATTTTTATTTTACTTGTTCTTGATTAAATTTTTTGTTGCTTGTTTGGGGGTAGTAAAAGATTATGAGTATGTAGATTGTTGTAACCACGTCAGGGGCAACAAATTGTATGGTTTCACTTTGACTTCTTACATCGTTTCGTCTATTTCAAGTTAGACCGCTGCATCTCAAGTGGCTGCAACACTTGTGCCCTAAGTGGCTAAGTTACGCACAATTTCCACATGTACTTGTAAATGGTTTAAGCACAGGAGAGCATTCAAAGCTGCAGTGAGGATGGAACAAAAGTAGCCTGTCATGCAGCTAGGCATTGGGCGTAAAAAGAATGTCAATGGCAATTTCGTAACGTTGATAGTCTTAGTCTACCATTCTACCGCCGCATACGCTAATAAAGGTCTTACGACTATGATTTTGAGACTTACCACGGATACGACGGCGGATCCATAGAGCCTTTTTGATGCCGTCAATAGTGCGATCTATACGAGGGTTCCTAGGCAATTTACTGACTAGGATAACCCCAATACTAATGGCTAGACAAAGGTAATATAACTAGACCAGAGATGCAAGAGAACCAATTAAGTACGAAAGAATCATATGTTCCCTTAAATCTTTTATTTATTTTTTGTTAGAATTTACGACTTATAACCATGGGAATTAGTTTCGTCTCAATTAAGTACAAGGACGACGAAGTGATGCCGCTGTTTTCTTATGTTTCTCAGACGGCGATAGCGGACTAGTTTTCCTGTCTTTCTTAACAGTCAAGGCGTAAGCGATTTGGAAATAAGTTCATTTTTTTAGGTCTTTCGGGTCTTTCAGGACTTTCAGGAGAAATTGTGGCTATTCGTACAAATCATTAGATTGATAAAGACTGAGAAGTGACTGGAGGAACCTTTGAACTCTTTTTTTTTTACGATGATCGAAAGAAGATACAACCAGAAATTCAATAAACGGTGAGAAAAAGTGGATTAGACCATTGAAAGGTTAGGCTCTGATTGAAAACGACGAGAAAAATAGACCGCTCCATAGACCAACCGTTTAAGCCGAGCAGTTTGACTTTAGTCGTAGAAGCTCTTGAAAAACCATACATGACCTTGGCCCTGAAAAAATTGAGTCATTTTGACACCAGTTATAAATGGATATTATCTACTTTAGCTACCAGAAGATCGAATGCTCTTGGCAGCCTCTTCTGGTATTAGCTAGGATACCTTCAATCCTAGACTATTGTTTTAGCAGGAATATTGTCTTCATTTAGTTTTAAAGGATTGTGCATTCCAAAATGGCATCTATGACTTGAGATTTGTTGCTTTTAGAAATGGATATCTGGTTCAAGAGGAGAAATTTTTTTATGTTCTGCCATTTGTGGAATAACTGAAATTATTTTTCTCAGTATTTTTACAAAACACCACGAACAAAGACAACTGAAGGGCTAGAGATTATGTCGAATTTCAGTTCAAATAGGATAAACCACCTTCACTAAAACACTCTACAAACTTTTAAATACCGACGTCTAGTAACACTATTATCTGCTTTTATTTTTCACCTCTTAATCTGAATAATAAACAGCATCTGCTCGCTCTAAAGGTTGCAAAGTTCAATCCGCAATGCTGAGTACACACCACGGATGAAAGAAAGAAAGAAATTTAAAAAATAACTCTATTTCCAGCAACGAAACCATTCAGAACGTCCATTGAACCTCTGGCCTTTGCATGTCCATCAACTGAATTGCTTCGCATTTACAACTACCAGCAGCAGAAGTACTGATGAGTCTTCCTCTCCTCCACCGTATCATCAAATATACCTTCTTTCGAAGAGCAGAGCAGTAAACACCAGCGGAAGAGGCCACTTTCAGATAAAATACCAGTAACAGTCATTCAACTTCACCCAACGCGTACGACTGGCATACAATTGACAGAAAGCAATTTCACGTCACGGCATAAGATATGCTACATTACTTGTCATAAATGAATCAACAATCTGGAAGGTCTCCCTCTCTCCCTGTGTGAATCTCCTCAGCGAGGAGCTTTAGTCCAATTCTAAAACAATAAAATACAGACACACGCACACTCAGATACACAGAACACTCGAGTTAATGCTATTGTTTCTATGAAGCGGTAATTTCAACGATAAAAAGAACGAAAAAACCTCTGACTCTTGCTCAGATGTTTCCTTGCGAGGTATGAGATACTTTGGCAAGGGACCACCCACTCGCATCTGGTGTATGTATATCAGCTCCATGACGTTTTAGATGGCGTTCGGCAGAGAGCGGATTTTCAAAATGTGCAAGATGTTTTTTTGTTTTTTTTTGCTGGATGTCGGTGTGTAAATCACAGGATGAGTACGATGTAGCAGAGGTGCAGAGTGCAGAGGAATGTATCAACCTAAGAGGGGGCTCATTTATCATCAAGTACAGCGTGGTGTGTATCCTGATTCCGAATTACAACTCATCGGCGGCACACCATCGTGTTTTGTGTTCAACCGTCATCGCGCGTATCGATAAGATTCATTTACAATCGATCATTGCCATCCATTTCTGTATACTGCGGGCGCGATAAAGGTTTCCTGCTCCTCCATCGGCGACTGTTCCTTGCGATGAAAATCGTATCTAGATACATTTTTTTGTTAATGGCTTTACGCCAGTGGCATTTGAACACGCAAAGCCCGTGGGTATGGGGGATTCAGTGGATGTCCTTTTTATGCTGTTAATGTCATGCATTATGCATCATTATAGCGGCATGTGAAGGAATGTTGAGATTTTTTTTTTTACGAATTTTGCTTACAGCTACGGCATTTGTTAAAAAATGGGTTTGGGTAAAACAGTCTGGTTGTAAATTTACCATTACACTTATCTCTTAACATCATTCGGAGGCACTAACAAAATTGCGTGACAGCATTTCGTTAATAATGTTGATTTGTCAGGCAATTCTTTGCGTTGCTATACAGCGACATGTATGTATCTACATTGAACGCAGTTAAAGGCTATTGCTAGAGGCTTAGGTTCCCGTTGTCGGGTTTTCTTGAAAGCTCCTGGATATCACTGGGGGCACCATGAGGAGGGCACACCTTGTGGCGGAGGAGTGGTGGCTAGAAAAGGGTCTTCTTTTAATGCGGAGATTTGATTATCTTTGCCAAGGGTATTATCGAAGTATTTGGCATACGCATACATTACACGCCATGATTTTATTCTAGGAATTCCGTGGTTGCATTTATTTACGATTATACCACACTTCAGTTGGTAGAAACGAGTTTGCTACTAAAAGACAGCGCAGAATTATGCGAAAGATGGAAGGAATAACTAGGTACGAATATCTTCACGGACGGATAGCAGGACTGGAAAGCAAGTGCCTTTTCAGAAGAGCTAGACATGGCATGTCATCTAAATCTAGAGATAAAAGCCTCTGTGTATCTAGCTAATATGGTTTTGCTGTTGCACGAGTTGGATTACTAAAAAGAGAATGAGGAAACATGGGAAAATGTCCTTATAGCATTGTACAATTCCTTGACTGGGAAGTCTGAGCAGCTAAAATCGAACTTACACTAATTTGCGTTAGAGGACACGTGGGAATCTAAAGAAATGAAGAAGCGAACGTGCACAATACTAGCAAAGCAGTTCTTAGCCTGTGGATTTTTCGCAGACTCATTTTCTGCTCTAAGAAAAGGAAAGGTTATGGTCTTGATCGAGAACACCACAAAGATATACGGGTGTAGACAAGCCATAATGGAAAGAAAGGTGTCGGAGGCTTTATCGAATGAAAGGTTCTCACTTCTTAGCATAAAGCAAATAAAATTGAAATACCAGTGATCCCCTCCTTACAAGACATGGTAGCTTCAGATATAACCTGAAGAAGATGGGTCTTCTGGAATATGTTGTCTGCTGATTAAGACTGGAAAACGTGAAGATAATGGTACATATACAGTGCCAATTTCAAGCATTAGCTAGTAGAAGAAGAGGGATTCTGGACTGTTTTCGGGAAGACGTTGCCTGTAGGCCACCACCGGGAGACGTGAAAATAATGATACTAGGGAAGAACTCTGGAAAATAAATAAGGACAGTATCTCTGGTTAGGCCATCAAGAAAGAGAGATGACAAGTGAGCCAACAAGGCGGTCTGATTCTATATCTCTCAAGATACATACTTTGTCATCGCTTTGAATTGCTAGAAGGGGACATTTTGTAAGGAGTTCACCAAATTTTCGATCCAATTCACCCCTTCTTTCCAATTCCTTCTTAAACCATCTTTAGGATTTTTCTATTTGCATTATCCTCAACTCCATGGACGTGGTTGGGCCGCGGACGAACGATTGTTCGTTTTACCCATGCCATTGTTGTTTTACCCGTGTGAATATTAAATAACTTAAAAAAAACCGATTTTCATATATGTGGTATTTTTATTTAATTTGGTCCCTTACAATTTATTTGGACTAGTTTTGAATACAACATCAATCAAGTGGCCGCCTCTATCGACCAAAGCAAAATGTGCCCTTTTTGCTGCGTTTTCCATCACTTTTTCGAGCATCTCAGCATCTCATTGACGAGCATATCGCCAATGGTCTGAGGCTTGCTGGCGTACACTTTGCTGCTCAAATAACCCCACAAAAAGAAGTTCGGAGGGGTAAAATCTGGAGATCTGGGCGGCCAGTCAATGTCGCCACGATATGCACGTTGAGTTAACGCAACTGAACGACTATTTTCATTGTACAGCGTCACTATTTCGGCGCATTGTTGCGGTGTGAAGCGATTCATGGTTAAAATTGTACTAAATTGACGTTTCAAAAACATGTCTACTCAAGTCAATCAGTTGATAAATGTCCAATTTATTCAATGTTTACATACCGACATAAAAGATGGCGCACCCGTTATATATATCCATTTTAGGGTGGACAGGCTCCTCAAGACTTACCCGCTAAGCTCCCACATATAATGAGAACGCGAGTAGTCTTTGTGAATATCTCTTCTGTGTCCTTTTTCGACGAGTTTACTGCCTAGGTATACTCCAGTCCTAGATACTTAATTTCTTTGACAGTGATGTGCCCCGGCAATACGAATGGGTTCTGTTGACATGAATTGTGCTAATATTGTTTCTACAAACCTTCCTCTGGCAATCAATCAAGCAATTCTACTCGTATACCAAGTTAACAGCTCGACAGTAAATACTCAGATTTGTCAACATAAATACATCTACAACCAGGGTCTATTTTAAAAGAAATACTTCTCCCCCTTGCCGGAGGAAGCTGGGGGCCTGCCGATAATTTTTATTTTGCTTTTGTCAAGCTTTCTCGTGACAACAAAACTCTCGGATGTTTGTTAAACGTTCGTGAGAGGTGGGACTGTGAAAAAACGTTTGGTGTTTTCTGGGATTTGAACATTGCACCTCACGCGCAATGGTCTGACACACTAACCACTGCGCGACGGCGCCCGCCCAAAGTACCACAGTACTTTTGAATATATCTACCAAGTCACGGTTAGATTTATTCCTTGAACATCAGCAGTGGTACTCTTACGTTTATTAGATACCGTCATTTAAACTACAGTTTCCTCTTTTTTTTAGGACCTTAAGTAATTTACTTAAGGGTATTTAAACAAAAGCAATACGTGCTGCCATCTGTGGTTAAGTACCTAATTAATGCAAAAACATTCAGTATCGTAAAAGTTTATGATGTGAATGGGACCACTGCCGCGGTCGTTGCACACGCAATGAATTCTGAAACTCCAATCGACTAATATCTCAGTTTTGCTGCCTAACTACCGAGCATTAATTACAAGCTTGCAGTTATTTTTAGACACGAGTTAAGTACTCTTCATTTCCAATTTCCACCTGTGCAATAACAATAAAAGCCGAATACTACATTTGCTGTCATTTACATTAATGACAATCTAATTTCCTTCCCACACCTGATTAAGAGCAGCCATTTCTCAGATACAAGACCGTATCCACCACCTCTGGGTAAAACCCCCGGGTTTTTCTAATTACAGACTAACACCCGGCACTCTCGTTCTCTCATTATGGCGCGTTAAACACCTTCATATCAATTCAATTACTAATTCATTCAATGTTTTGTGTTCACTACCGGTTTTATCATCGATCTGGTGTTGGCATTACCTTCATCTCCATTAAGTGTCCTACTGCTCCTCCTACAGATACACCTCCACTCCACTTGACTAGGAGAGCCTCCACTTCTACCGGTCGGTAATGAGTTCATTAGGTGACACTACATTTTATCGCAGTGACAGTGAGTCAGTCACCTGTTGATTAATTTTTATGACTTCTTGAGTATAACTGTATGTGTTTCGCCTCTGGTATCTGTCCCTGCGTTGTCTGGGTGACATTTACCAAAATAACTATTTCCATTAATCTTTCAGATACCCTCTCGTACTGAGTGGTGAAAGAAGAGTGCGCGACGAGATTGATTGATTTTTATGGATTTATGAGTGACACACTCGTGCGACAAAGAAAAGTAAAATGGGTGACCCATCCCGGGAGCCAGGGACCGTTGTAGAATTGTTTTTACAGATGCTTTATGGTTTTGAAAGTACTTTTTTTACAGTTGGCTTATTTCACTAGCAGCTATATGGTATGTACTCAGCGCGTAATAATGATAAGGGTTTTGAATAATGGATTGTCGGAAGGATTAACTTGACGTTTATTGGAATTCACTTGATAAATGCGGGGAGTGGTTATTGATTGTTTGCCTGTGGAGTGGAATAAATGATTGGCCAAGACGCTAAATGGAGTGTACAAAATATTTATAATAAATTGAATTTTTCAGGACAAGTCTAATGCAAAAAAAAAGGGGACTCAGTAGTGGACTGATATTCTTAAACGCGGCACATATTGAAAGAAATGATCAAATTAAAGTTCGGACTTCTACCCGTTAAGTGAAAGTCTGTAAGTCTGTGTGATTGTTGAAAAAAAAAAAAAAAAATATCGGCAAACTCTGAGACTAAGACAACTTTTTTTTTAAAGCAAAGGACTCATTAAAAAGCTTCGCACAGCTTACAAATTTGCGAATTCGTAATCAGGATGGAAAACTCTAGTGTGTTGAATAGTGTTCACGGCCCACATGACACTTTATCCGATGGGCTGTAACCAGCCTCAAAACGTTTGCTCCCTTGGTCCTGGGCCATTTTTTTTATAATTTTCGCGCACTCGAGAAGTTATGAATATCCTTAACATGTTTACACACAGTGCGGGCGTTGGAAGAGATAAGAGGTATGCGTTACGTCATTATTCTGGGGTTGATTGAGGCCCTCAATGTACTTGCATCAGTATATTTCTCCACTCCAAATGTTCAGTTAGGGGTCATTATAGCTTACAAGTGAATTTATTCCTGGCTGCCGCATGACAGGTACAGAGAATAAGTCGAGCCATCTGGCACATCCTCCGTTAGGCAATCCGTCTTTTCATTACGCCTGCCACTTCAATTTCATAGTATACAGGCCAAGGTGACATTAAAAAATGTTAGGTTTACAAAGAGTTCGAGACAATCCCAACAAGCTTTGATCATACCGTAAAGGATTTGAGGGCTGCTTGGCCGTTTAAAAGGATAAAAACGCAAGGTAAGTTTTCAAACGTAACTGCCCTTTGGAACCCGGACCTAAAGCAAATATGACTAGTGCTGTCGTTGTCTAGTTTTAAGACAACTGTCTAATAGACTTGGGAATAAGGTTAATTTTCTAAGCATAAAGTATCTCCTAGACCTGCAGTACTTAAAGTTGTCATTGCCGTAGTGATATCCAAACAAGTCAGACGGTGTATTGCGATTAATTGTTACTGTACCTTACTTTGTAGAGTTTTTGGTCACTATGTATTGGTGCGCGCCAACAACATCGGCTGAGCTTCTGCTTCCACTTATAGATAGAGCTTGGGAAGCTAAGAGCTTTCCTAACGAGTGGAAAAAGGGAATGATCGTCAAGCTTCCTAAGAAAGGAAATTTAATGGAGTGCGGATGCTGGAGGGGTATCTGCGTGCTGCCTGCTGTAGCTAAGATAATAGCTAAAATCATCCTTGAGGGAATCAAACAACATCTCGAAGACACACTCGATGCCGAACAAGCAGGTTTCCGCGCTGGATCCTCCTGTGTAAACCACATCAACACCCTGCGGATTATCATCGAACAGTGCGTTAAATATTTATCGCCACTACACCTGCTGTTCATCGATTTTGAAAACGGCGTTCGATAGTGTCAACAGGGAGTTTATTTGGCGTGCCTTACGCAGGAGAGGTATCCCCGATAAACTAATTGCTATTATCAAAGCTACAATGAAGGCTCCAAATGTCACGTTCTGCACAGGGGGAGGTTTTCTGAGGAATTTGAGATCCAAAGTGGGGTAAGACAAGGCTGTATCCTTTCACCAATATTATTCCTATTCGTGATTAGTGATGTGCTTCATGCAGCTTTGTCGACGGGAAACAGAGCAATTCGATGGACTCTTACATCCCAACTGAAACATCTTGACTATGCTGACGATGTATGCTTACTCTCCCACAGAATTATGGACCTCCACCAAATGACAGCAGATGTGGAGAGGGAGGCAGGCGTCGTCGGGCTGAAAATTAATACGGCAAAAACTAAAATTATCAGCCTTGGAACAAACTCATCGGCTCAAATATGCATTGCTGGACAACCGGTAGAGAGAGTAGAGGATTTCCAGTATCAACAGGATCGCCAAAACAAAGTCCGCGTTCGGGATGTTGTCCAAAATATGGCGAAGCAATGCAATCAGTTTGAACACCAAAATAAGACTGTTCCGCTTCAACGTTGAATCCGTGCTGTTATATGGTTGCAGCACGTGGAGAGTGACCACTACTATCACCAGAAAGCTGCAAACGTTTGTTAATAGGTGCCTGCGCAATATCTTAAGGATTTTCTGACCCAATCGTATCTCTAACAAACACCTTTACGAGAGAACGGGTCAGGAACCAATAGGCACAACCATTCAACGACGGAAGTGGCAGTGGATTGGTCACACGTTCCGTAAGGGTGACAGTTCCATAGCGAACCATGTTATGCAATGGAACCCTCTAACTCAGGATGGCAGAAGACCTGGCGGTCCAAGGAGAACATGGCGCAGAATAGTCGAGAAGGAGGCACGGCAGTTAGGGAAAAGTTGGGGAGAACTCAGACACATTGCCAGAAACCGTACACGATGGCGAGTAGGCGTAGTAGAGGCCCTAGGACCCACAAGGGGATACAGGGGCCTTATTTTGTATTGCGTTTCTATAGCAAATGTATACAAACTCAATTTCCAAGTAACTTAAGTGACGTTTGATAGATGTTTTGACAATCTAACTTTCGGAAATATTTGATTTTGAGTTGGAAGCACGTACACCCAATCCGAGAACCATACAAAATACCAATTCATTTTAGAATCGGATTACATTTCCGAATGGCAATCCGAATCCGAAAGCAGTACAAAATAAGGCCCCAGGACATAAGTAAGTAAGTAATGTATTGGTGCGTAGGTGGTCATGGATTTTATAATGTCATTAAAAGCATATGATCTTGGGTTCCAGTCGCCAAGATTAGCCACACATGCGTTGGCACATAAACATCGTTTAGTGGCCTTATTAGTACCCGTAGCTTTTTTTAAGTGTTTCCCCTTCTTTGACAATCCAATAGTGACGTTTTTCAGCTTGATTTGGCGGATAACTTGTCTCCTTCTGGAAAATGGTACGAGGACAGTTTTTACCGGATTGATTGTAAAACCTTAATTTTTGCACTATCAAGACACTTTAAGGGCACTTTGAATCATTTCTAATATAATAATAAAAAAATGTAAATCCTTTTTGTTGGGGTTTTTGAAAGACATTCTTTCGCAGGGTCCAAGTCGCATACGGTCGGTAATGTTACACGAGGTGTTAGGCTGGGAACGCATGAGCGACTTTTTGTTGCGCAACTGTTTTGTGGCTGTTACGAGTACAACTGTCTTTGCCGGCCAGATGAACAAAAAAGTCACGACGCTAGGTGGGACGAATAAATTTGCAGAAGCTTTTCACAATTGAGGCATCATAGGCATATCCGTAGCATCAGAAAGTGAAGATGTCATTCGAAACGAAATACTCAGTTAGATATTAAAATAAAAGCGTTTATTGGAGATTTGCAGCTCATGGGTGAGTCAAGCAAAAAGTGTCACTCCTAACACTCAGCAGAGTGAAGTAATACTCTACTACTGGTCGACCTAGCACCAATAGCATCATGCGCCGTTAAAATTGTGTCGAATCAAATCAACAAAGAGTCGTCAAAACAGAGCAGCCAGCGCTGAGTTGCCAACACTGACTCGCCGACAGGACAGCAGCACAGAAGCACTAGTTTTTGTACTCGCATTACTCATGACATGATTGTTTTAATTTTTAATTATTACCTCATAGATTATTTCGAGATTCAAACTAGAAAATGTCTGCAAGAAATCAGTGGTTACAGTGCACTCGTAATAAAAGGATTAAGACGTACAAATTTTGTAATGTGTTATGTAAGATATTGACATAGCAGAACGAAATACCCTGCATGGAGAGAATAAACTTATTTCAGGATAAAGCACTTAAAAAAGTGCGTCTTGTATGGCACTTATGCAGCTGTAAAAATGAATTCTTTTTTGTATTACTCTTTTGATCCAGTTCAGTGAAGTGAGTCGACTTTCCTACATTTTGTAGCAATACCTTTTAGTATTAAAACTCCTCATTAAGGTGACAATTATTAGTATTAGTTACATACAAACGTTCTTAAATTCAAATTTGTTGGACCCCTAACCGGTGGCACCAAACACTTGTACCATTTGTTTGTATACTCCACTATTGCATGAAGTAGGTCACAGAATAGAGGAATGTTTTATATTATAGAATATTGTATACGAAAACAGTGGCTTAACATAAACAATGAAATATCGGAATTCAATCCGTCCTAAATTTTGCTAAGTTTCTATACAAATTTGATGATGTTAGCAAAGACGAATACAAACTAACAATTTATTAAGATCACATGCTCAAACCAATATATGATATACAAAAATAAATGTTGACACGACAAAACTTACCAGATATTTATATCCATTCGATGAATCTGCAAAAACACAGAAAAAATAAATATTAGCTTTTGTTAGCAAATTGAAAATTGAATAAAAGTAGTCATTATAATTTTTTTTTAATCCGAACCCCATCTTTGTAACCAAATGCAGTTCGAGTGAATTACCTTGCATTTGTCACGATTTACTGTGAGCAATTTAAAATGCTGACCAAAGCAAATAATTAAGTCACCGATTTACCTTAATATGCGCTGAAGTAAATGATTACACTACAAATAATTACACGCTATGCTTGGGTATGCTGTGCAATTAATTTTTATTTAAACCTTAATAGATTTCATTTGACTCAGCAAATAAATATTGTAATGCGACAGACAAGAGGATGTGGGTGAACGACATGTCACAGTGGTTTTCAGCGAAATTAATAAAACAATGAAATAAAATAAATATTAAAATCAGGAAGCTGTTAATAAAAGCCAAGTATAGCGCACTCCAGGGATAGAGTGAGACTCCATAGAGCCAAATAGTTGTCCAAACGCAAAAATCCCTATAGAGTGACACAAGGTAAAATTGATTTCACAACAATTTTTGTTCTGCGTAAAAAAAAAAAGATTCAATATTGATTCAGCAAAAATGTATCCAAACAATACCACAGAATGCATCAATCGTCTCATTGACAACGAGTTTTACCATGAGGTTGGGCATAACAATAATGATTGGATGGCGGAGATTTGTATAAATTGACTCTGGGAATTCGATAGCTCAGATCGGAATAAAAATTGAAATATTTGCTCCTAATGGAATTTATGGCTGAAAATTTTGATTAATTGTTATTGAAAGTGAAAAATTATATGCCGATACTGTTTGCAATTTGCCTTCAGTAAATGCACGGTTTTTTATATGTAGGATGGTGGTTTTGAAAGAAATGTAGCCATTTTATATGAAAAGAGAGCAGAGCCATCTTATTGACTCATGGTTCATGTCTCTACTAGATTTGTTTCAGTACACGTTAGTCTACCCATACAAACTAAAAACCCGCCACTACGACTTTGTAAATTAAAAACAAACCCATCGCTATAAACTAGACCATTATTTAATTAAAAATAAGCCGATTACCAATTAAAACTTTACGCAGACAGAGATAAAGCCTTGCTTCAAATATAGTTATAAGAGTATACTCGTACATCACATTTTTATTACAAATTAAGATAGCAAAACGTAAACATTTCACCTACATACCATATATTCGATAAAAAAATTCACACACATTCACGATAAAATAAAAGTGAGAGAAAAAAGATAAATAAACAAAAAAAAAGTAATAATTAGGTAACATTCTGAAAGAGGGAGAGAGACGTCGCTGTTTGTGGGAACAATTTATGCAATGCTTATGACAACAAATTATTGTTTATGCGTGCTATACGATAGTCACTGTGAGTAATACTTATTTAATATGCAGAGAAGTGGAAGACAAGACGCTTGCTTTATTTTGTATTAGTCATTCGATAAAAATATTTAGATAAATTGAAGGAAAGAGACAATTGTGGCAGGAAAAATTCGTAACATTTTGTATTTTTCTGGGCATTTATGGCATACACGAAGGTACATACAGCAAAGTCGAAATAATTGGAGCTCTGGATGGGGAAAAATGAGACAATGGAATAGCGGTGAGAATATAGTTTTTCAAAAAAAAAAAAAAAAAATACAATGAAGTCTGAACTCAGCACATATAAAAAAAACAGTGACTGTATAGATCGCATTGCAAGTTTGTGAGACGTTAGATAATTCAGCAGATAAGATTAATATAGATTTGACCAGAAGTGGGTGTTCAATCTTGAGAGTTATGCTTTCACGGGGCAACTTTGATCGCTCTTACGTTGTGTGATATACCCGTTCATACAGACGTATATTTTAGTTTAACCAGCTTTATTTTGTTTTGTTAAATTCTTTTGGAAAGACCACTCTTGCATGCGGGTCGTCACAGTTTAGTGGTAATGCGATCGGGTTATTGGTTGAAATTAGTTGAATTACGAAGACTGCGGCTGCCAGCGATCTACAGCTTCTCCTCTCATGCATTATCAAAACTTCTGACTACGTTGGACATCTTACCAGCGCAGTGATATACCATACATAACTGACTCCATGCCAAAACAAAGTGGCCTTTGAAATTGTATACAAATTCATCTTTTAGGTTGCTACCTCACAATAAGATCACACACACCTGGTCATAAGGGTATCACTGGCCTAATCTTCTTTCATTGGCCCCGTACCATTCTGTCAATTTCTACAATAAAAGAACAAAAGAGCTACCAGCAATGAACAAATATAACGCTAAGATTTTGACTGACTTCCGAACTGGTCACCGGTCTGTCAAATACCAACTAAAGAAAATCGGCATAAGTAAATCAGACATGTGCAAACTTTGTGCCGAACATATTTTGTGTGAATATCCTGTCAATGCTCAATCTAGAATAAAACACTTTCAGCACCGCCCCATAAGGCTCCTTTCCACTTGATTGTGCCATACATGGCGAAGCCCAGTTGAGGAACACTACGTTATCCCTCTGCGGTTAATTCGAAGATTTCTTGAACTAGAGCGTTGCTGTCCATCTGTTATACGCGGCCAAGCTACTTCAGCCGGCGTATGCACACTCTTTTGGCTAGAACCATGTCGCTGTACAGGCCATACAATTCATAATTATATGGTCCCTTCCAAATAACAAGCGGTATCTCTGACGCCTTTTTCGCAACTTTTTAACCGGTCTTATGCATTTTCTGCTGGCAGTATAGAACTTCGCTAATGATTTAAATATACTCGTTCGGTCTTTTACAATTGCACCTGCTCGACGTCAAACTTTCATAGAGTATTTCGGTCACTTCGCTTTGACTTGGATGTCTGCATTCGTACATTGGCTGCCACTAGGTAATGGGGATTATTACTAAGCTTTCTACTCGCAATGTCCGGACAATCAATATACTGGACGAGTGCCTTTCGAATGGAAGGGACCTACAGTTTAGTGCCGTATCCGAACGGCGATTTGAGAAGCTATTTCGTGACAACAATACTCTCGGATGTTTGTCAGACGCTCGCGAGAGGTAGGACCGTGAAAAAAACCTTTTGGTGTTTTCTGAGATCGAACTTGGAACCTCATGCGCAGTGATCCGACACAATAACCACTTACGCCACGGCCGGCGCCCACACGTTCTATGACGCACACACGTTCTATGACATATAATATAACATGCCTTACAACATTAGAATGGATCAATCGCAATCGTTTGTCTACGAAGGCTACAGTGGTACAGATACATTGGTGCTTAGCAAGCTGACTCTGATTTATGGCTTCAAAGTAAGTAGTAAGGATCTGTATGAGCCTCACTTGTGGTTACGGCACACAACAGCAATAATGGTATCAATACTATGGCAAAGTACACCTTTTATCAGGGGTAGTAGTATTCGGTATACCGGGGTATTACCATGTTATCAATGAGCGTGGTGTGTCTTTATTTAATTTTGCCTGTAGATCGAACGTAGGACTTTTCTCTTGAAGACACTAAGTGCATTTTTATTTGATTGTGGCCATGTCTATGTTTCTGCGGTATATAGCAGGACGGTGATGACAAGGGTGTTTACTTAGTTTTTCTTGATAAGGCCTTACTACACAACTATCTCCCAAAGCCAGAGTAACAGCTATTGGCAGAAGCAATAGTCGAGCCTAGGTAGACTATCTCCTTCACTACCTCGAAGTTATAGTTGTCCCTTAACGTTATGGCCTAGATGTCAGTGTTGTGTCTTGATGTTCGTAGACAGCATGTACTTCGTTTTATCCTCGTTTACAACCAGACCCATTATAGGAGCTTCTGATTCGATGTTTGCAGTAATTGCTCGCTTCATTCTACCAACGATGTCGATGTCGTTTACCTAACCCAGCAGTTGTACTGACTTGTGAAAAACACATCAACCAAAGACGTTTCAAAGCTAAAATAAGAATCAGAAGCAATTTTCTGTTCAATCGGGGTTTTTTCATTTTAATGTCGCCGCGCGATAATCTCCTTAGAAAATATTTTTTTTTTTCCACTGTTTCCTTGTGTGAAACAAATTTAAATTGTATTTATAACGACCTTCCGAATGAAGTTCCTAATTTATCCCCCAAGCAGCATTCAGCGCGTAATGCTGGCATTTTGTGTTCACACATTATACGCCAGCTCATATAAGAAACATCTAAGTTCATTACAAAAGAACTTTTAATCAAATTTCTACCAAAAAACTCATCAAAAGTTGACAAAGTGTCTGTGCCACACACCACCCAAGCGTTCAACGAAACAGAGCGCAGTTCTCCATTGACAACCATATCCGGAAAATTATTTCAAGAAAGTAATGAAGACGACTTCGTCTTCCTTATTTCTCTACTTCTCCTCCTTACTTCCACCCATCAGATTCTCTGTCATCTCCTTCATCATTTTCTTCCGGATTTTATTTGTGAAAACTTTTTAAGTAAGTAGGTACGAGTATTTACATGCCTAAATATACACATGAGATTGCCATGTCAAAGTGGTCATATACTAAGTCGACACATGGAAGTTAAGCCGAGGAAAAAGGGGGACTGGGAGACGTCCTGTCCTGAATGATATTATAAATTCTGTTTATTTGTTTTTAATGGAATTGCTTGCCATTTAAACTGGTACAATAAAAAGGAGATATTTATTTATATTTTTTTGTATAAGGGACATATTGGGCACCGGAAAAGTTAGGAACACACCCTGAAAAAAAGTTGATCATATCCAAATATATCCGCTTATTGATTTTGCCTAGGTTTGACATCTGAAAAATAAACTCACATCAGATATGAGCCAGTAAGTGCGACTCAGCCTAAGGCTTTAGTATATTACTCTCATGTAAGTAGATTGTTGTGTTTATGAACCGTCAGAAGAAAGAAGGGCCCGCATCATTATTTTAAGTATCCTTGACATTTTTTTTTTTAATTTTATGTAATGTAACCCTTGGGCATTTATTCCTTCCGATCAGTACTTGTCGTATGAGACATGCTTTCATTTAACTCCAAATTCGATGATCATGTTCATGGCACTTCATCGAGTTTTATGAAATTTTGAACAAAGTACACCTTTTTGAATCGACGTCCCGTAGACAAAAAAAATGATTCCGAAGTACAAGATACAGAAACTATGTCCTTTATAGGATTTATTGGCCAGCAATATGTACCTTTGAGCAGACCTCAATGAAGTATACTCGATAAAGTAAGATGCCACTGGCTATTGATGCAAAAAGGGTAAAATCCTAAAAAAAAATTCAAATACATTTTTCGATTGAATCGGACTTTTTAGGTTTCCGTATGGAAAAAACGGGGAAAGTTCGGGCTTCAAAGTTCGAAAAGTGATAGTAGCCCCTTGCGCATATAAATGTCTACAATACATGTATTCGCTTGCAAGGCATGAATTGCCCAATCAAAAGAGGAACAATTAACACAAATGCAAACTGCCTAAGTGGAATTTAAATAAAAAAAACTGAAAAAATCGATGTAACAATAGCCGTATTTTATTATCACTCATGATCCTCATGGATCATTGGTTTCTATGCAATACATATACGAGATTTTGTTTTCTATCAGGATCAATTTCGTGATCCAGACATTTTTTTTTTTATTATTATTCCTTGATAGGTTACACAACCACACTACAAGACACAAGGAAAATAATTCGTCGTGAGAAGCTAGGCCCTGGTACTTAAAGAGCTGTTGCGCCAAATATACGTGCGTAATAGGAAGGATTAGGCAAAACTGGATATCAGCATGAAAAGATGATACGAGTAGTTCATACATATATCTAGCCTATACTGGAAAAGCTCGTATATCTCGACTTCTGAGTTTTGCAGCAGTTCTGTTTGACTGTGAAGCAGGTTTGATCACAGCCAAAAATTAAGGACAAATAATATATTATTTTTGTTCGTAGACTTAATTTCTCTGGCAGTCTTTGATGATTATAAAAACACCGATGCACACGAGTATACTCGTAATTATAGATCTTGCCGTTGTCCTATCCAACAATTTTTTAAGGACTCCTCCTTTGTATGTGCTATAGTAATCAGGTGTAGTAGAAATATATACTCGATTCCTTGTTCGAATCGTAATCAAGACAGGAAGGTTCGAAACAAAAAATAAGTAAATAAATAACTTCCGCAAGTTTACTCTACGTGTTTCATAAATTAGCAAGACATTTTTTTATAACTTACATTTTTTATTCCTTATTACCCGGTAGTTAGGGTATTATGTAACAATACTTGCCGTGAGAAGATTGTGGTGCTGCTTTGGGTACGGCGGCTCATTCTGGTTGATGCAATACCCCCAAGTTCAAAGTCGTAAAAACTTTGCATTCAAAATCATTGACAGTGAATGATGCCACAAGATATCATGTGAAAACAAGTGAAGATATATGTATCAAAAGAGTAAGGGACACAGAGAATATAAAGCTGAAATCATTCATGGGATGTCCCAACAACCACACAGTAAGCAGAAAAGTATAGGACAAGAGAACAAATGTAGTTTCCGAGAGGGATTCTAAGAAAAAAAAATATCCTTTCTACTTTGATGCAGTGGCTTTTTACAGCCATACTGCTAATTTCTATCCACGCGGCTGTGACAATGAAAAATTGCCAAATTGTTGTCATGGTGCCAATCGCTATTGCGCCACTTCTTCTACATCAATTTGGATCCAATCTATGTGCAAGAAAAATTGCATTTCGACTTATGGGTTATAGGTATATGTGCCTAGGAGCGGCGGAAAAACAATTTTATTAATTGCATATGGACATTCAATTCAATTCTTTTATATGCGTAGCTATGGCGGGTTCTTGCAATTGTTTCGTAGGTATTCTAAAGAGATGATGTTGGACTTGGCATGCCACATACTGCCACTTCGTGCAAAAAGCGGTGGCTGCGTTGCCAGAAGCAAATACTGGTGCAGATGTTGGCGACTCACTTTGAGGAGCAGTAGAAATATCAACAAGTCTGTGATTGTCTCTAGAGTAGTCTCTTTTGCTCATACAAGAGAAGCTAAAACAGCATAGACTGTGGTGGGCCAAATTTTTGAGACAGACTTAGAAGAAGAGGACGACGAAAGACAATGTAGACTGGTTCTATAAACAGGAACATAAGGAACGAGAATCTATTCCACGCGACAACTCAAGACAGAAGATCTTGAAGGAATAAGATAAGAAATAAGATAAATCTCTTCGGATCATTTATTTCCCTGCAGGTTTCGTCTATGGAAGCTGGCATGAAGCAAGTGAAAGAATGGTTTTTAGCGCTTTAATCACCGCCCTTCTTTAAAGACTACTTATAAGGCCCTACTTTTGCATGTATATGTATATGCTTCTAACCTTAGCATGGTTTTATCTGTTTACGATTTTTCATCCGGACATTATCACATTTCTTTTTTTTCACATTCTCCAGGTTTTAATTACGGTAAGACCTTATAGTCTGCCGCCAAAATACGAAGAAAGATATAAGCTATTTTTGTCTTGTCGTTACATTTCAATAATAATTTTCCAAGCTTTTCGTGAACAATTTGATTGACTGGATCAAAATACCGCCGAAATTATTTACGACCACTACATTGGTACATAATAAAGAAAACTCCCCTTTCTTCTAGACAAGGCGAGTTCAAATGGTTTTTGTGTCACGCTGACACTTTGTTTCAACGATAACGATCGTCCACGAAGTCGAGCCAATCATTTTTCGAAATAAATTTCAATGGCCATTCGTAAAAAAAATAAACATAACATAGACAGCAATTTAACCTCTACAAACTTGCGTTCCCCCTCCATCCTTCTCAATCCAAAAAAAATTCTTAAGGCCCATCATCCTATAAACATTCAGCTCTAAATAATTGTAAAAGGCGCATCAATTGATAAACGATTTAAGTTTTTAACAGACTTTCCAGTGTGTTCCCCAAACACACAAACGCACACAGTCGGCTGTTTGTTTATGGTCCTGCAACAATTTATCATCCACGCTATACGCATCCAGAGAGCGATCATAAATTCGACGAAAAAATGAGATGAAAGTCTCTCCCCCTTGAAAGACTTGATCCCAACATCTCATCCTACGCAGCGGATGGATATGTTCCATTAAACATCATATTACGATTATGGTCCCGAGAAGACATAATTTTTTTGAGAAATTATTCGGTCGACATCGTCGTCGTTTGGACCGTTTTTCTCCTTTGCACAGGGAAATGTGACACCCCCATGATGCTGCTGCTGCTGTTCCATGTCCCCCACTCTCCGACTGTTGTTCATGATGATGATTATGATGACTTGAACCCAGCTTGATAACATGGGTGTAAGGGAGCAGCACCCATACGTGTGTATACAACTCGGGCATTAATTTTATAGGATTTTCATAGCTCAAATTACGCTGAATGGAAGGATTTCTCTGCAGGGCTGCCCCATAAGCACTTTCACTCAGCTCCTTAAACATACCTCTTATTACGCTTTTTTAATATAGAGAATCATAACCTTGAAAGGAATACACACAGCAACATGGTATGTTTGTCATTAAATGTGCATTTTATGTGTGTGAATGATATGAGAGTGTAGTTGGGGGAAGCCATTTCAATGTTAACAAGGATTCCAGCGGCGATGTCGATTCATGGGTGGGAGATTCTTGGTGGCAAGGGATAAACGCGAGAGGCAATTAAAAATTATGATCCCATGTACATACTGCATTTGGGCCGCAAGGAGCTAAGGCGGCAGGAAATAAAGCCATAACGAGAAAAGGTTACGCGCAGACAAATGGAAGATGAATGGCGATGAATTTTAAAGAAATCTGGACGAGGGATGGAGACTTTTTATTTAAGGACTTTATTTTGAATTGAAAGGCGCGTCTATTTTTGAACAAAGCAGGATGCCGAGAACCGGGAGTTCGTGTCATTAGGGTTTGTTTTCTCACGGATACATTTGAATGTGGTTCGGGATAAGAACATGTTATAATTTCAACGGAAAAGCAAAATGAATGAAGTGACACCTGCAATCATTTGTGGGAGATTATCACGCTTCTGGGAAAGTAATTTGAGTAAATTGAAATTCAGATCTAGAAGTGTGTAGGTGTCAGTCAGAGTTTCGTATGATGACCTTTGGATAAAATTAGATGAGATTAAGATTCAGATTCAAGGGCAACAAGCCTTTGCGTCTGACTTTGTTGGGGGCGAGAGGTTTTTCATGGCACCTATCGTATTTCGTTAGCTTTGAGATGTCGTGCAAGAAATAAATTAAAAAAAACAAAAACGAGGGAAGGCGGTTTTCAGTGTCAAGAGCTATTTTTATTTAAAGTAGATCAACAAACAGACGCGCTACCAACTATACACTCTTGAGGAATCTAAGTTCGAAACAAAGAAAAGGTTAGAGAGATCCATGGTGCATGTCTAGTATCAAATCAATTTACTTTTCGTAACTAATTTAACCCAATTAAATTCCGTAACTAATTTTAACATTAAATCTGAAAAAATCCGGTGTTGCAGACTTTTTGGGAAAAAGTTCCGAAAAAAGTGGAAACTTTAGAACTTCTTAAATGTTATTTATTTCGAGTTTCTCGCTTTATTGAATTCCTTCCGGATTTTATCCGCCCCTTAAATGTGTTGGAAACCCTACACCTGCACATTTAGCTATTCGTGTGTGTATACAATTGTGATCGAAGTAAGTATCGCGCATTGGATGTAGTTAAGTAGTATACGAATGGACCTTTTGGTTTAATGGATTTGGTGGCCATGAATGGTTTAAGCAGGTTACAATATACATATATGACTTATTTATGGCACGGGTGCTAAGGAGAAGTGTCATCAATTTTAACGTGTCTTATATCTCTTGGGTACTTGAACATGGAATTTTTCCTGGAAAAGTCCTAAACATCTCATTCAATCGGGATTTTTTCGGACTTCTTTTTTTTGCATCTTTACACCGGGAATCCGTAGCACTGCTTGTCAAAATAGAGCGCCTTGTCAAGAAAATTCACCACGAAACTGAGTATGAAAACAGAATCAATCAGCGAATCTGTTATGTACTTATGTCTTTAATGACCAATCAAGGATGTATGAAGCCGGATCGAGGAGAGCTAAAAGAACGTGGGCTACAATATTTGGGACAAAAAAGTGGAGAACTTTTTTCCAGCATTGGAAAGTCCCTATAGGAAGGTACACTCAACTCAACCCCAACAGAAATTAGAACAAGCAAACAAGTAAACAAGACGTTGGGCTTATGCGTGCGAGACAGGTAAGCTGCAATCAAAATATTCTTAGATAGTATCTACACGAATGCCTAAACAAACTCAACAGTCAGCAACAAATTTGCCATGTACTGGGTGCAAGTTTATGTTGAAGTTGATGGCCGATGGCTGGATGGTGGGACAATCCCATTCGTAGGACCAAAAACAGCTTCAAAGAAAGAAATAAATCAACTTTATTAAGGAGTCTCGCAGAACAAAGGCAAACAATGGAAATTTTAGGAAATTTCAATTGAGGAAGACTTATAGACTTATGTAGGAATAAACTTCGCATACTTATGGTCATTCTCAATTTGTACTGCAAGCTCTGTGAACACCTAAGTAAGTTACGACTATAAGACAACTGGGTATGCTCTGTTATTTTCATGTGATATGGTATGTGAGTGCAGGCACACACCAGCAGCACGAAAGGAATTACCTTATATACATACATTTATGAATGCAACAGAATACGGAAGTTCACAATTTACTGCATACATCTAGGGTGAATTTTAAAGTTTAATCCTTTTAAAATTATAAGATGACGAAGGCCTTTAGGCTCATCAATCTCTTGCAGCTGCTTGCAAAAGCAATTAAACGACGCTTACAGAAGACTTATACATATGAATATTGAGAGTGTATCATACGAGTGACTTCAAAATAGAACCAAGAAAACCTGGCTGAGAATAATGAAACATTATATGAAGGGGTTTGAAAGAATAGTGCCATTTAACCCTTTCTAACAATATTCTGATCCTTAACAATATCTTTAAATGACTTACTACTATCCTATACTAGGGCCTTGTAAGCACTATGACCTATAAAATCTATTGTGCCAGCCCGGTGTTTAGCCGAAAGCTAGGTTAAGGCTCTTGATAAACCCCAACACAGCTTTAGGTTCAATGTTCCGAATGTCTGCAAGGCTCAGTAAAGCCCGCTTAAGATGGAAAAGTCACGGGGCATTCGCAAAGAATATGTTCTGCCGTCTCTATTTGCTCTTCACAAAGCCGGCATGCATCTGTGCCTACTACTCCTATTTTGTGCAGATGGTACCTGAGAGGGCAGTGTCCAGACAGTGTACAGACAGATAGCCTGTTGAGGCCCTTTGGTCTTTTTTTTGCTGAGCTCAAGTAGCTTCTTAGCCTTACATATGTTGAGATTAATAAACTTGTTTGCCTGCCTTATGCAGTCTCCCGTTGTTTTATTTTGAGGTTTGTACTACCGTGTTACTTTAAAATAGGGTTCAGGGTCGAATAGTGGGCGCCAGGTGCCTCTTCTCGCTAGGCCGTCCGCCTTAAGTTTAGATACCTGAGAAAGGTAACTGATCCTGTGCAGTAATTAAATTATTCTCCCGTACCCGTAAGTCTTCGCCTAAGTAATAAAACCAATGCGTCACATTCTAATATCAATTTACTAAAGTAATATACTCAATGAACATAAAAAAAAAAAACAGCGCACTCTTCCAAAATTATTTCTTTGTCCTTTCCTCTTCAATTCAAAGCCAACCTCCCAGAAAGGCCCCCATTCTAATATTGTTTTCAAAAATGTTTTCTTTTAGCCTCAAAATAAGTTTATTTTTTCCATAAAAAAATACGAAAATGTTCTTCGCCAGAGCCCAGAGCCTCTCAAATCATTGGTGTCTGCCTTTGACACTACCACACACGTCTTGTAAACATCACCGCTATACTCTAAACAAAAACATTCCACAAGAATTTGTTTATCCCTTAAGGCAAACAAGATCAACCTCAGCGCTGATTCCATCACATACAGACAGCCACATGTGTGTAAATAAAGCCAAGGTACCGCATCCGCCTTGCGACTGTTTGCCACCTACAAGTGGGTGTGTTAGCCACATATGTATGTGTATGCTTAGTTAGGAAAGAGTCCTCTGTCGCTCCACCACCCAATTTTGAAGATGGCTCCACATCACAACACACAAATTGCCTTACATGGAGAATTATTATTATGATAATGTGTCAGGCAATTTTCCAAAGGTTTTTCTTTTTAGGAATTTTTGTTGGGAGTCCTTTTTTTGGCAGGATTTTTCTTACGTCATTGGGAGGAGTATGTTATGGGTGTGCAATTGTGTGGATTTTCGAAAGAAAATAATAGGGAAGCCGTAAGGGGACCACATACATCAAACGAATGAACACAGGATGATAGAAGAGGTTTTTCTTTTCTACTCCAAGGAGGAAACGGTGAGATTAGAGATTGGAAAATATTTCTTATAAAAGGATGTGAAAGGCAGAAAATTAAGTTTCTTTTTTGTTGTTATTTATTTTCCTTCACAGTGGAAAATTTTGAGTGGCTTTTTTTTGGGAAGGTACTTACACATTTTCTTGTGTGTGTCATAGGAGAGGGATAAAAGAGCACAAAAATGTGTATAAATAAGTAAAGCAAAAAAGGATGCGAGACGTGCCTTCCCTCTAGGGAACACCTCTGGTGACTCGTTTCTTTATTGAACTAGATAAGATTAGATTGGTGCATAGGGGAGCGTCTGAACATCAGATGTGATTTCTTTGAAAAACACTTTTTTTTTCAAAGAGGACTCGAGTAAGTTGTTTTTTCCTGAGAATGGCAGAAAGTCTGGCATCTTCTCTGGAAGTGTGAATATACAGTGTTCGACAGGAAGATAGATAGGTGTTCGGTGCAATCTAAACGGCAGTTATAGACAACAACAAAAAAAAAAAAAAAAAAAAAAAATAGATACATTCATTTTTAAAAGCCAATAAGCTTTGCTAACTTTCTTTATTTAGGAAGTGTGGTTTCGGCTAATCGCGGCGGCACCGAACTGGATGTACGCAGCAGAATCGGGAAGGCTTAAGCTGAGTTCGGAATGCTATCCAAAATCTGGAGAAGCAATGTTATCAGCTGCGAATGTTCCGCTCCAATGCGGAATCAGTGCTATTTTATGGGTGCAGTACTTGGAAGGTGGACACCATTAACACACACAAGCTGCAAGTCTTCGTAAACAAATGTTTAAGGATCATCTTAAGGATTTTTTGGCCGAACCGCATCTCCAATGAACAACTTTATACGAGAACGGGCCAAAAACCTATAAGCATTACTATACGAAGGAGAATTCGAGGTCTTTAGGAATGAGTTGAAGGCAGCTCAAACACGTTGCAGAACTCCGAACAAGATGGCGCGCAGGCGTGGTTGACGCCCTATGCCCCCCGAGGGGTTAAAGGATCTAAGTAATAAGCTTTAAGGTTCACAGATAGTCAGCCATTTGCTTGATGAATAAAGATGGAGGCTCGAATCGTAATGCATGTAAGAGGCCAGCAAAATACCTTTTACCCATTTTTCGGGAACACAACCCCCTTTTACAGTGCGCAGTAACCCAGTTTTAACCACTGGGCCACGTCGGCCTTCAGAACTTGATGTTATGTACGCAACATTGTTCCGTTCCTACCCAAGACTTTCTGGGGGTGAAGCTTTGAAGTATTTGTATGAACTTGGTAATATCACTTTCCACTTTGGTCGACTTTAGCCGGTAAAAGATAAATTTGAGAACCTTTTCTGTATAGGGTTGCCGCGGAAGAATTTAACAAGGTCGCAAGAAAAATATTATAGAAGAGGAAAGAAGAGACGCAAACGTTATAAATAAAGTCATCGCAGAGTTTAGCTTTTTTTTTATGCCTCGGATAGACAATATTGTATAAAGAAGAAAAAAGTTAGCAGGGAGCGCTCCGTGACAAGCGTAATTATATTGTAGCAGGTAACTGTCGAATTAGCTGTTAGTAGATACGACAGCAGGACAGCCCAGCTGCATATTGAATGTTGGTTCCATATGGTTTGAGCATATACTCCATTAAGCATCGGAGGTCAACTGTCAGTGACGTTCTTTATTTGTGAATAGAACTATTTCTGTTTCCTGAGGGTTTACGCTGAGTGCTTGAACATTTACCCAGTTGGTAGTAATTTTTCAGTTACTTGTAAAGCAATATTGCTGGGATGCATTGCGGCTTGTATTCCACTGTGCTCTAATTTCAGTAAGACTCCGTTTGCAAATGAAATCCATAGTATAATAGTGTTAACACTTCTTGAGAGGTATCTCTGAATGCCAAGCAGCATGCCAACTCTGAACTAATGTCTCTCGTTTTCAGCATGCATTTAATATTTTCATCCTGGCCGAGACGGAAAGATCTAATGTTCAGGTGGCCTAACAACCAATTTGTTGTACAGCCGATCTCTACGGATCTGTTGTCTTCAACGATGCGGGGTACTTAAGATTATAGGAACACAGACGTCCGTGTTAGTTACATTTAATCTGTCGCAACTTACTTGAACGAACCCAAATTCAAAATTAATTTTAGAATGTGTTTTGGTGGCTTTTTCGACTATACGTTGAAGAAGTGTTGCCCAAGGGGGGCCTTTAGGTTAAGGCGTTGACATGGGAGTACTTTGTGTTCTCTATGTCGCCATAGGCTTTGCGCATCCTATGAGAAATGTTCGATGTTATCTGCTAGGTTTTCTTTTTTTTAAGTTCTGTCCAAAGTAGATTTGAAGTGCGGAATGTTGTAAGCGTCTTCCATCTCCCATTAGCAGGTTTTTGGAAATTCGTGGCGATTTTATTGAACCCACATCTATTTTTGAGTCGTTCATGAAGATGGATATATTGTTAAGACTTATAAGGTTCTCTTCTGTCCAGTTCTTTTTCGAATTTAGTTTAGAGATTGAGACTTAAATCGGAGATTGGAGGTAAGTATTCTGTCTGTCTGTTTCTATTTCAGCGCATTAAACGATAGTCATATCCGGACCTTGTTGCATGGGATGATGAATTTGTTATAAAGCGTCTCCTTAATTTTTCGTGATAGGACTCTACTACTCGCTGCCTTTATATTCCATAGAAACATCGATTGGCAAAAGTGGTACTTTGTATGATTGCCGCGCTGATCATGTCTGAATTAACTTCCGAGTCTAGGTAGACAAATTCCTTGAGTACATCGAAACGCTGTGGTTAGAGACATCTAGTTTTTATCTGAAATACACTGTTAAGCCAATCATCTTTCTTAAAGGTCGGGGAAGACAGTGGTAAAACTGAAATCATTGGTTATATCCTGCATTTGGGCTGCTTTGTTTATCATTTTATTATCATTGTTGTGTGCATCTCCTAGATCTTATCTCCTAGATCTTATTCCGTTTCTTGTTTTTCTATCTGACCAAGTATTTTTGAGGGTTACGTTGTTACGATGCTCATGTGATCCATCTCATCAGGTATATTCCGCAGACGGGTCCAGGGGATGTAGAACTTTGATCCAGCGATATTTCCAGACCTATCATGCATGCACACAACATGGCTAATCCAATGGAGGGAAGATCGTTACGTTACAAAAAAAAAACGAGGCTCAACATTAAGTTTCATCGTTTTCTACTGGTAGAGCTGACGATCGGAGGTTGTCCTTTTCTACTGCATCGCTCTGCATGCTTCAACCTAGCATATCATTGTACTTCTGAGGTCTTGATGGTATCCCGTACTTGCTGTTTAACGAAATATGTTATTAAAGATTATTTAATAGGTGTCCTGATCAACCAGATCGCCAAAGGTAAATGATTCCTGTGACACAGTGTAAACAACGAACGTCCTGATTGAAGTTCGTGTTCAAGTGTTTACTGTAGGCCCTGCTCGATAAATATATATCATATAACTTATTATCATTTACAGTAGATATACACCTGTTTATCTTTTCTTTGTCAATTATCTGACCTATGTTAAGAATCTTGTCGAAAATAGAAATATTCAATCAATAAAATTGCACGACAACACGCATGCAACCTTTCCACCCCTCCTAATTTTTCTGTAAATTTTTTTTTTAACCGATTACATGTGCATGTACGTTCATACACTTTCTTGTTAGATGTGTTTCATTTTATATCGGTGAAATAACACTTGAAGGTGATTAATTAAAACTTAACGCACACTCGACTTGACACTTTTGGCAGGCCACTTCATACCCTCAATGCGGACATCATAGTGACTTGGCGAATTACCTTTGAGCGCACTTTAAGACTAAACCTATTTTTTATTCAAACAGCTTCAGCCTCCGGTCACTCTTTATGCGCCCAACTATCATCATCATCATCATCATTAGCGAAAGTATCTTTAGAGAAGAAACAAACAAGAAATAAACAGATTCAATGGGTGAACGTGCAAAAAGTATCTTTTATGTTTCTTTTTTTAGCATTTTCACCAATGTAATCCTTAAAGGCGCGCACACACTTAAGCTTAATGACCATGTGGTTATGGCTGCGAATTTTTCTCTCTTTTATTATTCTAGTGCTACTGTGGACAGCAATCAAAACATCTGCTTAATGAGGTGTACAACATAAGTGTTTACTCATAGTCATGAAAATTTCTCTAAAGTCTTTCGCTGAATGAAAATCCCTGTATGTAAGTGGAGACGAGTTCACCCACATTTTAAGCGGGAATGGTAATGGAGTCCCGATTGAATCGAAATTCGATTCATAAATGGAACTATTATACATAGTCGCTGGGCATTGTGTGTGTGCGCGCGGATGATTGACATATCATGTTGACATGCAATGTAGGCTGTTGTTTGTTGGATTTTGATGGACGCCTACCGACGGACATTCGCCGCCCCTGGTTATGAACAACATGTTGGTGGTGCATGGTTTCTGAAAGGAATAGTTGGGTATACAGGTATATGTGATCCATATGCGCGTAGGTTGTTTTAAGGGTAATAGCGTTTAAAAAAAAGTATTTAACTAGTGCTTTGAATATTTTATTACAATACTAGGTTAAGGAAGGTAGACAGGTCGACCAGGGACATAACATTTCATTTTCTATTTTCACTTGGAGTTAATTGAGGGATGTTGTCTTCAAAGAAGGTGAAGGATGGCGAACTATGTGACTTTTGAAGGAAAAAAAGGCACAGAAAAGGCAGTCCAAGGATCTGTTTTCAATAGTCGAATGTCACTGAATTCAATGAAGAGAAATATAGTTTTATGGCAATTACAGTTCATGGTATTCCAAACTTGAACCAATAGCGAGCACCTAAAAGTATACCATTGAACGCTATGATTACAGATTTCACTGCATATTTTGTGAAGATTTATTTTTTTTAGTTTTTCAAATTCCTCATCATCTAAGGCATTTATGCTTTCAAAAGTTCTCTAAACCGGGCACGAGCCAAACAATTTTTGTAAACTAGGTAAAGAGGTTTTTCCCTATAAACTTGGACTTGAGACACTTTAGTCGAGTTGCATTTCGTCTTTAAGTGATGATTGATGATAGAAGCAACAAGCTGAATTTCACAGATTCAGCTGTTGAGTGTGCTTTTCTACATCGGGAGAATAAAGTCATGGGGTAAAATCTCGTGCTGTCAAACCTGTTTTGAAAAAATAGGAGTGGTTTGACCAGATTTGGGACTTCAGTAGAATCTACAAACGTTTTACACATATCGACATTATTCTAAAAGTTTAATAAGACCGGGAACAGTAGCATAAAGAAAGCGTTCTTAGGCATTGCAGGCTGGATTTTTTTCATATAAAAAAAAAAAGCCCAGACTAAAAGATATTTCGATATGTTTTTAATACTCATCCGAGAAGGTTTACATATGTACATTTTCAATGCCGCTAATCCTTCATGAGGGTCGCGGGGGTAGAATGCTCAGTTGGACTCTCCATCCTTCTCGATCATCCACTTAAGCCAAGAGTATGCACTTTGCAGTACACGATATATTCTGCTTCTCCCAAGCTTGCAAAACTACGACATTCTATTATACTTGACAAGGTTACAGTATAGAATTGGTTAAAAGTTACCTGTACATCAATTTTGATCTGGTGGCTGTAATGACTGACTATCATCCCCACGAAGCCCGCATCAATTCCACTAAACAACTGTTTCTTAACTTTTCTCTTGTTTAACACTTATACTTAGTCCCGAACCTCTCAGCCATGGACAAAAAATAAACACTCTTTGCAGACCTTTTCAACGCAGGTACACAACATCGATGTTAACCTCCCTCGAAATTGCTATTAAAACAACTTTTCACCCGAACCACAGCCACACTTAACCAGCAGTTAAGAAGCATTCCCATGACAACGTTAACTTGAAACTCCAAACAATCAAACATTCAAGAAGCCTTATCTCATCGTCTACAAGAAATCAAAAGTCGTTAAGTCCTACTAAACGACCATCATAATGGCAAATTACCAATGCAGAAAATCCGGTACAAACATTCAACACCGCCATCATCATCTACGCAAACAGATTTAACATTAAACCCAACACCAGCACCACACTTTCGTATCCCAGCTCCCACAAAAGTTTTGTGTAATTTTGGGAAATTTGATGATTCATGGTCCACTTGAGATTCATTGAACAAATGGCCCAGAAAAAAAAAAAAAAAATTCTGCCATATCATCCAACTTTTTGGCACAACCCGTAGATACACAGATACGTAGCAGTTACTAGCCAGTCACCGTGTGTGTGGAAAAAAGAAACTTTTATTTCTCCAATGTAGTCAATTAGTCAGAATTGTATCTATTATCTGATTTAGACACCCACCCACTTACGCATACCCCGCCTGAAGCATTGTATCTAGATAGAATGAAGAAAAAATGCGCACAATAAAGCGAAATAGTGTTGCAGGATTAAATTGCGTTCTCTCCTTCTCTCCCTGCATATACAAAACTTTGAAGGGATATCCCAAAGGAATCCATCCTACCGGGAAATGACTGAGCACTTCCAGTACTGTAACACACTGGTCAAACTTTTGATAAACGTTCACAGGAGGGGTGAGTGTAAAAAAAAAATTAACGTAGTGTGCTGGTATTGGATGCCGTGGTGGAGCGCTTGTACCAAAGGTAGAACTGTTTCTGATTAAAATGAACAATTTATCCTGCGCGGCGATGTCGGAAGAGAGGCAAGTAGAAAAAACTAATGAACTACACACTGTTCGGTCCCAATAGAAATAATGGCAGCATGATGGAGGGGCGAAAAAGTAAATAACAAATGATACTGATTCCCGGGGATCATTTATCTAAACTTTGGCAAAAATTGTTATATAAGGGGAGGGAACAACGTCGGAAGCAACGTTAAGATAATTGGACAATGAATCGTTTAGGTATTTCCTATGAAGCAAACGAGGCCATGGGATAAGCTGTCATTATTCAGGGATTTGTCTTAAACAATGGCATCCTTTAAGAAATGTTGAAAGCTGAAAAATTACCTGACTCTTTTGGGGTCAATCGATGCTGACGGGTGACTAATTTTGCAAATGTTTTGCAATAAAATTCGACTTCTTGGAATTTCACACTTTTATTGAATCATTAAATGTTTTATTATATTGGTGGTTTTCCAAAATTGAATTGAGCCATTTATTAGCTTTCTTCGGTACCTTCTCATACATGTGAACTGTAGCTTTTTATCACTTTATTCTGCATTTTTACGTTTTGCAACAATGAAGGAGTATCCCATTTAAATTTGGTGAAATTGGGTTCTCTGTTCTCTGTGATGTTAAGACTTTGTTACATCCTGGCCCGGCAGCTAGACGATATGGACAAACTCTTTAGACAATCAATTAGGAACTTGCTATACGTGCATATCTCTTCGGCATGCTCCTCTCAATCATCATACTAGTCTAGAAACGAAAGATGATATCACACGATTCCAACAAAGTACCTTAAATCTACTAACGCTCCTTAAAATTGTTTTCTCGTCAACGACCTCTGGGTTTTGTATTTATCAACAAAGAGATTTTTAAAATATGTAGGGCATCCCTGAATCCAGAAGATGAGATCCGTAAAACACAAAAGCCATCTTACTTGATAAAAGGTTCAAGTGGTATAAAGTTAGGTAGTGTTCGGTTAATAAATGGTAGGTTGTCGATTTCACTAATAAAATTATATAATGCAGCCACACAGCACTTAAGAGTAATATAACAAGTACTCAAAATGTACAAAAAGTATGAGAGTAAATTAACGGCAGCTGAGATAAAGATGCTTCGCATGACAGCAGGAGTGACAAAGCTTGATCGAATAAGAAGTTCAAAGATCCGTGGTAGCTTTCACGTCAAGGAAACCATCGTACAAAAATCGTATTGCCACGTTCAAAGAAGAGATCATTTGAACCCTGTTAAGAAGGCAATATCAATACACGTTCCAAAGACATCGCGATGTAGGAAAGGCAGGCCTATAAACGCCTGGATCAGACAAATGCGACGACATCGGCATTTCATTGGCCTCAGTAACCGAGTGATCCAAAATCGGCAGGCCTGCCGATGTTTTCTGAGGTCAAATAGGCGAACCCCACATGCGGATCAGTAGAAATGCGGTGAACTGGGAGCGTTGGTGATCCCTTGTTTTCGGATCATAGCCTCGCTGATAAAAGGAAGAAGAAGATAACAAGTACTCAAAAAAAAAAAAAAAAAAATACTGTGGATCAAAAACGAATGTAAAAAAAAAATAGGATGGTTTTCTGCAAAACGGGCAAGGAGCTGACAACGAACCACGCCCTTCGCTCTGCAGTCGCCAAACAAAATTAGAAAAATAGGGCATAGAAATTAAGAGAAGAGACAGGAAAGATTTATCTTTGGAGTGGTGGTTTGAAACTCAGGTGATATTAGGTTTCAGTACACATTTTCTCTGTGAGTGATGTCCGAGCTAGTTGGGGAAAATCTACTGTGATTTTTGTATTCGGTTATAATTCATTGTTTTGAGCACGTCTTATTATTATTACTTGGAAACAAGAGGGGAAATGGTTGGTACCTGAGCCTACAACGATTGAAGCAACGAAATAGATACAGTATTCCAAAGCAGATCAACGAAGCTTTTACATAGAAAAATTTAAGTATATCAAGAGCTTACCAAATTAATGATAGAAGGTAATGATCGTCAAGATGGCAAAGTAACATACCAGTCTAATCTAGTGCAGGTCCACGGTAAACAGCAAGCGTTTTCAGAGGATTCATTTGGATTTTAGACAAATTTCTTTGACCTTTTATTAAGACAAGTTACGAAGTTCATAAATAATACTTTTTGTCAAAGAAGGTCGAAACCAGATTGTGTTTTTTTTTTGCACTTTGTGTACTTTGCAGAGCAGTTCAGCTGTTTAGAGAAGTGAGTTCTTAAAGCAGTCTGTGCATTGCTCAGAGTTTAGTATGAATTTACGCTGAGTTATAGAACAACTACGATCACCTGTCTTCCTATTTGGTATGACTTACCCCGACAACACCGAACAGTTAAACTACTGCAAAACTCCAATCATAACTATACTCAGAGCAATTACAACATTGCCCTACTTAGTGTGACATGCAAGCAAGCGAGTACGTTGGGATAACTCTTATTCTCAATGTTACTGAAAGATATACGTAATGAGCAATCAATGTGTGTTGTATGGAGTTGTTTGTGGTCTCCGAAGCAGTAAATCGTATACAGAGGAATCACAACTGTTCGCTGCTCAGTGAATGATCGCTATCACAGTCTCACCTCTATCACCTCTATCGTGACTCTTAAAATATTTGACTTCTTCAGCGTTGATTTATTTATTTTTTTTATGGACAATAAGACAGGGTAAATTTGTGTTGAAGACTGGTTAAATCCTTTTCAAAAAAACAGATACACATAGAGCAAATTTCACCATACTTGGCTACTTGTTCTGCACAAATATACAGCATATACAAAGAAATTATGTAAGCGGCAATATTCGCATCAAATTCAAGAAATATAACCTGCAACTATCAGTAGAGTGTTGATTCTTGTATCATGTAAGAATTTCCAAGCATAAATATTTCCAAAGAAATATAGAACAGTATTCAATTCCGAGAACATGGAAATTTCTTGCAAAACAATACGAATCTATCTGTAAATAATAGAAAGTATCTTCCCTCCACTTTTCGTTGGAAACTTTATTTACTTCTAATACGACACGTAACAGACTTAAGTATCTTTCCAACTATCCTCGCATCTTTTATGTTCGCAGTAGAACTATCTCAATTATTTGCAAACTGTGGATTAAAATTTATATATCGACACGAGAGTAATAAAAAATCACAAAAGACTAAACTTTAAGCCAATTCTACACAGTGGCGTCGTTCAGATTATACGACCAACTCGAAATAAGAATAAAAAAAACTTTTTCTCTTTAACTTTAATGGAGTAGCTACAGATTTCTGTTTTTGAATTTCTCCTTAAAACAGTATTTGCTTCTATAAACGCACATTCGTGCTAAAACTTTATAGCGTAACTATAAAGCACATGTATAATTAATATTACTTTCTCTGTGCCGGATGTATTTACTTTTTTTTCTTCGAAATCATCCATCGGCGCCAGGCAACTATTCAACCGGACGACATTTGTCTCTTTAGTCGTAAAATGAGTCTTCTATTTAATTTCGCGCAGAGATACGATGGGAATAACTAACAAATTTTCTCGTACTTTTTATTTAGCATAAATTATTAATTGTACATTTTGACGGCTGTATACTGTATACTTCACGAATTGCAAATCAAACGGATTTATAGCTCGGAGTACGGAAATGAATTTCTTCGAAATGCAATGGAGCGCGACGAAGACAACGCCGCGGGAGAAGGGTGGGGGCGGTTTCAGCTGTAAGAAGGAACTAGTACTTCCTTTTGTAGGAGTTATCAACTTTTATTCCAACCCCCTCTTGAAGTGAAGTGGTTTTCGTGGTCAAAATAAATGGGAAGTCAATGTGAAGTGGCAGGCGGTAGCCGGCAAGGAGTGGGTAGAGGAATTTTATATCGATTATATTTCTAGAGGTTGATAAATTAATGGTACTCGGAAGTTTGGTTTAAGTTTGGCCGAATTGTGTAACTTTAGTTGCGCCGACAACTACATGTGAATGGACTAGCTATTCTGAGAAAAAGGACTGAAATTAATTACTCATTGGTTTAGCAGGGAAGGAATTGTTAGATTTGTGTTGATTGTTGGCTTTAGATACATATGTCCATGGAGTGAGTTATTTTATTCAATTGTATAAAATGGAGATAAGGGACAGTGGGATTTATTCCTAAAGTGGATGTTTGGAAACTTCGAGGAGCCAGATGGACTTTGAAAGAAGAACCTGAACCTCTGCTGGGTTTTCCGCGTCCTTAATCAGGCTGCCATTGGAGATTTTTTTTTTTTTGCATATACATATATAATTTAATGTGGCATGACTCCAGGACTCTGCAGAAAACTATCAGAGAGAAAAGAAGACATGGTAATACCTAGCCGCTTGTGAATCGTTGAGGAAAACCTAGCCAACATTTGAAAATACCAGAACCAACAAACTTTCAGGCGTATCTTTCGACTTCCCCCGCAACAGGTCAAGTCACTATTATTTAACAGACTATACTACTTTTGGGACATGGAAGAACTGTCCGATAGTTTGCTGTCAGACTTGTGTAATTCCTCAAGGATGAACGTACGGTTATGCAGACATTAACAAGAAACTACATAACTACTGAAGAGGGAAACCTGAAGTGAAGTTGAAAAGGAAAGGTGTCTTCACAACGTCAAGGCTTGCTTGTATGGTGCCTGTAAAAGACTCAGAAGAGAAAGCGTTTTAATTCGCCGTGTCCTGCAATATGAACGAAGCCGGGCATAGGAAGGACTTACTTACTTACTTAGGTGGCGCTACAGTTCGGGGTGAACCTGTGCCGCAACCAACAAGCCTATCCATTTAGCGCGATCTTTAGCTAATTGCCTCCAGTTGCGCACTCCAAGTTGGCTGAGGTCCCCTTAAACTTGTGCGCGCCACCTACGGCGATGATTCCCTCTACTGCGTCGTCGCTCGGTGTTAGTTTCGAAGACTTTGCGGGCCGGAGCGTTGGTGTCCATTCGCTCTATATGTCCTAGCCATATTAGACGTCCAATATGCAGTTTTTTGACTAGGTCGATGTCGCTGTACAGCTCTTATAGTTCGTGATTGAATCTTCTTCTCCAAAACCCGTCAACGCAAACGGGACCGAAAATCTTACGAAGAATTTTTCTCTCGAAGCGACCTAGGATATCTTCATCCTCTTTTAAAAAAGTCCATGTTTCAGCGCCGTAAAGCAGGACTGGATGATCAGGGTCTTATACAGTCTCCTTAGTTGTTCGAGATAGGGCTTTACTGTTGAATTGCCTTATAAGCCCAAAAAACAGCGATTGGCAAGAGTTATTCTTCGATTGATTTCTGCGCTGATGTTGTTCTCAGAGTTTATAGCAGAGCCAAGGTAGATAAAGTCCCTTACTACCTCGAAGTTATAGCTGCCCACTGTGACGCTCTGTCCAATTCGTCGGTGTTGGCTTTCCCTTCTTGTTGACAGCATATACCTGTTTTTGCCCTCGTTTATCGCTAAATCCATTTTGGCCGCTTCCGCCTCAATGCTTGCAAACGCACCGGTGACAGCCCGCTGAGTTCTTCCGATAATGTCGATATCGTCGGCGTATGCAAGCAGTTGTACAGACTTGTAATAGATTGTGCCTCCGGTGTTGGCTTGTGAGTTCCGCACAATCCGTTAAAGTACAATATTAAAGAAGTCACATGACAGCGCGTCACCTTGTCCAAAGCCTTTTTTTGCATCAAAGGTCTCGGTGAGGTCATTACCGACCTTGATGGAGCAGCGAGCGTTCTCCATCGTCAGCCTGCACAGACGGACAAGTTTGGCAGGGATGTCAAAACTAGACATGGCTTTATAGAGCTCTTCTCTATAGATGCTGTCATAGACGGCCTTGAAATCGATAAAGAGGTGGTGAGTATCGATTTGGAATTCTTGGGTTTTCTCCAGGATCTGCCGAAGTGTGAAGATTTGATCGATGGTGGACTTTCCTGGCCTGAAACCGCACTGATAGGGTCCAATCAGGCTGTTGATAAAAGGTTTCAGGCGTTCACACAATATCGCAGAAAAGATCTTGTATGCGATGTTGAGGAGACTGATGCCTCTATAATTGGCGCAGTTGAGGGGGTCTCCTTTCTTGTGGATTGGGCAAACGATGCTGAGATTCCATTCATCAGGCATACACTCGTCTGACCAAATTTTAGAGATGAGTTGGTGTATGCACTCTACCAATTCATCCCCAGCTGGCTTGAAAAGTTCGGCCGGTAAGCCGTCAGGTCCTGCAGCCTTGTTGGTTTATTGCTATCTTCACTTCGTTTTGGTCAGGTGGATGTAAATTTTGACTATTATCGTCTATGTTGAATGGTTCATTCTGCCTGACAGCGGGATGTTGGTCTTCGTCGCCGTTATACAGTCTGCAGAAGTAGTTTTTCCATATTCTCAGCACCGACTATGATTCTACTACGAGGTTTCGATTTTCATCTCTACAGGTTTCTGTACGGGTATTGCTTCTCTGACACGTTCTTTTTACCTTTTGGTAAAACTTCCGTACATTGTTCCTGGAGTATAAACTCTCTATATTCTCAAACGCGCGCTTCTCATGCTCTTTCTTTTTCTTATGGAGAAGCCGGTGTTCTTCCGGTCTCTTTTGCTCGTAGAGCTCACGAGCAGCTCACTCGTCGGCATTCTTCGTCAAAGCAGGGGTTTCGCGGTGGTGGGCGAGCGAGATCCAGCATATCAGTCGCGGCGTTTCTGATGGTATGTTGGCAGCGTTGCCACTGGTCTTCGGCACTTGATGCTGGCGGCATAGGGGTGATTAGGAGATTGCGGGATACGCGTTCAGCGAAGTCTGGCGGTCTCTTGCGATTGTAACTTTTCGACGTTAAATTTTCACACAGTGATTCTTCTTTGTTGCTCAGATTGGGATATCCGCATTCGTACCTTGGCTACAACCAGTTAGAGATCCGAGTCTATGTTAGCCGCTCGGAAGGTCCGGACATCCAGAATACTGGAGGCATGCCTTGCATCGATCGAAATATGATCAATTTGGTTGATCGTTACATGATCATTGGACTGCCATGTCTGCTTATGAATATCGAGATGAGGAAACCATGTGCTTGCTATGGTGACATTTCGCTCCACAGCGAAATCAATTAGCCTTAGTCCGTTATCAGACGTGGTGTCGTGTAAGCTATGCTTACCGACTGCCCTACCAAAGACGTCCTCCTTTCCTATTTTGGCGTTAAAATCGCCCAATACGATTTTAACGTCGTATTTAGGACATTGCTCGTATGTTTTGTCGAGGAGCTCGTAGAAACACTCTTTGGTAACAGGGTCCTTTTCTTCCGTGGGGGCATGAACACATTTTATGCTTATGTTAGCGAATTTAGCCTTGATGGACACACAATACTTTAATTCCTGAACAGCAAGAGAATATTGGTTTTTATAATATACTCGTATGTTCATTCTTAGCTGAACTTGAAAAAAACTTGTTCTAAATCCAGTAGTAACTTAAATTTGAAGAATTACATCCTTGGATACCCTAATCGGCTTTATAAGCTACCAATTACCGAATGCTTATTTTCTACATAAAAAGTTCTTAAAATGTCCTGCTCTTAAGTTGTGGTTTTCGTAATCAAGTAATTCGACTTCACCGAAGGCTAAATTCGTTGCAATTCAAGTTCAAGGCTTATTATTATAACGACGGGTCATCCAAGGACGACTAACACGTAGACCTGACGGTCCATTGTACTCCAGTAGCCCCATTCACTGCCGATCAACGATCGAACGAAGCGAAAGCTGTAAACCTATTCTTTGACTGGCAAGGTTGAACTTGAACAGCTCGTCCTTGCTACGGAAGTGCTTGCCTAAAGTAGTCGTCCCAATTAGACCGAAGGGGGTCGTGGCGTAAGTGGTTAGTGTGTCGGATCACTGCGCGTGAATCACGAATCCCAGAAAACACCGAACATTTTTTTCACGGTCCCACCTCTCGCGAACGTCTGACAAACATCTGAGAGTACTGTTGTCTCGAAAAAGCTTCTTAAAACAAATTGCCCTTTGAATACGGCATTAAACTGAAGGTCCCTTCCATTCATGTGAAAAATATAACGCACACAGCATGAGTGGTTGCGAGAAGCTAGGCCCTGGCACTTAAAGAGCTGTTGCACCAAGTATTTATTTATTTTTTTAATCAGATCGAAGGCTGGACATTCGCAGATAAAATGTAAAGCCATTTGGTCCGCCTTAAGACGGCATTCATATAGACCCAATGGTTTTAAAATGCTCGTTTGAGGGATTGAACGCAGTGTCAAAACCTACTTAAGTTTTCAAGTCACGTCTATTCAGTTCGAGCAGGTATTTAGTCTTGTCTTCCTTTGGTGCGTTTAGCAGCCTCTTCGAATTTGGGCTTGAACAGACTCCTATAGAGGGTTGTGGCGGCTGCATGGCCAGGAACCAAGTCAGCGTCACAACGTTAGCTTTATCTAATTCAGCTTACCAATAATTTCTTCCACGGACGTGAGTGGCGATCGCAGAGTTAATCTGCCCTGATCTGATGAACATTGTTCGATCCAACATCAATTACCACTACAGGGATAACTCGATTTACGTTGTCCAGTTTTTTACTTCCCAGTTTCCATTAACGTCCTTCCTTGGCCTCCAATGGCCCGCTAACCCTTCATGAGGGTCGCGGGGGTAGGTACGAGGCAGGTGGACCCTCCATCCTTCTCGATCTTCCGTCATTGACTCCAATTCATCAGGAGGAATCCCTAGGCGGCTCCAGGAGAGATGTCGGACTTGGTCCAACCATCTATTTCTAGGCCTTCCGTGAAGTCGTCTACCTGATGGCACGGCAACCATGGCGCGTCTTGGAAGCCGGTCTGGGGGCATACGCACTACGTGACCAAACCATCGAAGCATAGATCGTTCCGTTCGGAGAAGTAGCTGCTCAACATTGAGTGCCTCGCGTTCTCTGGTGTTGCGCACTCGATCCCTACGAGTTATTCCAGCAACACCGCGAAGGAACCTCATTTTGGCAGCTTGTATCCGCGATCTTATTCTTTCGGTCACTACCCAAATTTCATGACCATAGGTGAGAGTTGGAACATACACCGAGTTAAAAACCGATAGCTTAGCTTGAACACTAAGTTCGGCCTTCCTTATAACAGATTGGCCAAAAAAAAAAAAAAAAACAGATTGGCCAAGCTCTCTCAAAATTGATCCAGCCTGACCAATTCTACAGGATAAGTCGGCATTGCTCCTCCCATCACTCGTGAATAAGACCCCGAGGTACCTAAACTTATCCACCTGCTTCAGTGGGACTCCACTAACATGCAGAGTGCACTGAATGGGTTTTTTGGATACGACCATTACTTCCGATTTGTTCACGTTGATCTTCATTCCAGCATCATCACAAATTGTGAAATAATTATGTAATTTAAAAGAATAATACTTTTAAAAGATTCTATTATCTTGCAGTATACTGTCAAAATATGTTTTCTACAATAAATACAAATACATCCCTAGAGGCCGTATGTATACAAGACAGTGTCACCTGGGTTAAAGCTAATCCATAATAAAGCTTCCAAGCAATCCGGGAAAAAACCTCGAAACCAGTGCCGAAAGATATGTTGTGAGCACACGCTGCCGAATGCTCCCTCGCGATGACTCGGTATGACTCTAAGACCCTTCAGTCTACCGCGTGGTTAGGATTACGCAGTCAGAACACTCTCTACATGCGTCCCTTTGACAGCCTTCTATCAACATTTTCTAAATCAATTTAACACAATTAACGCAGTAGACGTAAAAAACGTAGATGGTAACACATGTGCGGAAGGCAATCGCGCTTTATTTATAAGCATTCACAGATTAATGTGTCAAATTTCTATGAACCTAAAATGGCAGAAAGCGCCAAAAACGAAAAACAAAGCTCAGGAGGTTTTGAAAGTAAGCAGGCGCTGTAAGGAAGATTATTAGAAATTTAGTACCAGGGAGAGCTTAAACTTAAATTTGTATAAGACCAAGGCATAGCCTTCAATAAATTTAAAATTATTTTTGCCGAGATATAAAACCAAATTATCCTTGTATGTGCTTTCCGGCACCCCTTTCAAGTGAAAGAAAGTAAATTTTTCAATTCAATTCAAGATTTTCGTCTTGTTAGCTTGGCTTCTGTATGTTGTATGTTGTATGTTGTACATTATTATTATTATTATTTTTTTTTTTTGTGAACTAAAATATGCTTTCAATAAAGCAACGAATCCTTCTCTGTTTGGGGTACACCTTATCGTTTTCCTCTGTTTTGAAAAGGAAGACAAAAAGCTAATTTCGTTGTTCGCCAAATTAATTTTTTTTTTTCCTTTTTTCGCTTTTTGTGCGTACTCCTCTTTGTTGTTTGAAATTGTAAATTCAAAGAAAAGCACATTTATATCCGTACCAACAAACCAACACAGACAATGGAATGAATTGCGAGAAAAAAAAGGACCAAAGAAATACGATTAGAAGATGAAAACAAAAAATAAATCCACCATGTGATGAATTTTACGACTTCACCAAAAGGACCTTCCGTTCCATATTCCACGTATCCATACATACATGTTGGGGATTTGCTTCTTTTTTTTTATAAATTTTTCGCATCCGTTTTGTTATGATAAAATATTCATTCAGTGAGGTGCTCCCTCCTATGTATGTATGTACTACATGGCATGTGGATGAGGTATAATAGCCACTGTCGGTCTTGGTCCCGGTGACAGACTGTTCCACCACAGTAGTATAATAAAAGTTTTTTTTTTATTATTATTTTTGTCCGTTTTTTTTTTTTTTTTTTTTGTGGATGGTTGCGTGGACAAGAGTCGCATATCACAGGTTAATGTAACGACGCTGCGGAGACGCAGAAAAAAAAAACCAACACCACACAAAAGAGCTGAAGGAGATGGAATCGTAGACCTTGGCTGGCGTCCGTTTTTTTTTTTTTTATAAACGATAACATATTCAGAGACCGAACGCGATGAACAGGAGAGCACTACCAACTGTCATGCAAGCGTGACGGTTCAAAAACTCCAGTGCAGGTGTAAAAGGTACCTTAAACGTCAGCCGAGACTCAGGTAGAAGTGATCTGATATTCCTTTTGCATAATTCATTGAGAGCATGCAGGAAGGGTTACCCAGGAAAATAACACTAAAAACACTGGGAATTTATTCAGGTATCGTGGTGAAGCATCTGATAAAAAAAAAGAAGAGAACTTTGGTGGTCACAAAACGGAATAGGGTTTCCACTTATTTGGGACAGCTAAAGAAAGAAAATTTTGAAAGGGATAATAGTACGTTACCACCTAACCGAAATGCAAATTTCACGGACAAAATTTCTAGAATTCACTGAAGTGTTTTCAACGAACCAAACATGAAAATAATTTTTCACAATTTCGAGGGAATCTTAAAGCGTGTGGCTATGTGTTAATTGTAGCTTTGACAGGACACAATCGTCAGATGATGACAATGCTGTCATTTCAAACGTAACCACAATCGGCTGTCAAAGTTTTGGCGTGGATATAGAAAGAACATGTACTTACGTAGAATATACGTACATATACTATATCACATCTGTTAACAGTTTCTGACATGTAAGTGGTTCTCAAATTTTAAATGCGTGCGCTACTCGTTTAATATTCCTATAGTTCTCCCAGAGACGAAAATGGCTGTATCTTCAACTGTATGGCATTTTATTTGAGAATTTGGAGGGATAGTTTGGTTCGAAAACAAATTCTTACCGCACCCAGCTTCGAGATTCTTTGGTTATGCTAATATAAAATCGATCTCCGACTTGAATGAGGTTCTTCGCTACGCCTTTGAAGTTCAGACTATTGAAATGAAAAAAATATTCAGTGAGTAGCGAGAAGTCTTTTCTTAAAGAATGTTTAAAGCTTCGGCAACTGATGGGAGTACTCACTAAATCAATAATTTCTCGATTTTGAAAACATACGTAAGTCTCTCAAGCAGCATTCTGAATTTTGAATAACCCGGTTTTAGTAATATGAAATGATTTACTTCATGAACCCTTTAATGAACTCGTCGTCGTCCGTATGTCTTTTACATCATCCACTAATTAAAATAAAGTAAATCATTGAAATATTGTTGCACACCTGACATAGTTTTAAATTTGCATTTCTAATACGATAAATATATTCATCGAGAGGATAAGCCCATACGAGTATAGTGAACCGAGGGCCAACGACACATGACTAAAATAGTTAATGATTCGACTTGTACCCCTACTCTATGCCGCCTCATTCCTAAGCAAAATTATTTATGGCTATAATAACAAGCTGAAAGTGGAATCGAAATTAGTAATCCTTCGTACTTACCCTAATCCTCTGTGTTATTCCAAGGGGGTTGGATTGAAGCTTAACTCCTTTCGTAACTTAGGCTCTCTTTCCTTCATTCACATGCCTTACCTACTGGCTTGCAAATCATAAATTTATGAGGTATATCCTGTGCGATGACCTTTTGCTACCTATACTACCTATTTATGTAGGTATGTTTAGCTACTAGATGTAGGATGATATATTATTCAAATTTTCCTGTGGGTTAACAATTTAGATTTATTGGATATTTTGCGACCACCGCAGCGTAGCCAGCATATGGATGTTATGTATGTACATATATTTTGTTTCGGGTTTAATCCTTGTTGTTTGTATATGACTGGGAAGTTAATTTTTACTGAAAGGGGTGTACTTTTTTTCCTTATTCATCCTGTGGTGTAATAATGATACTTTAATGATTACAAAAGGGTAGAGTGTGTTGCAAATCACAATCAGTTGCAGTTTGGTTAGGTAATTGTTTTTATTTTTCGGGAAAAAAGGGGATTCTTTGGAGGGTAGCATTAGAGAGCATATTTTGACAAGAGGGTTTTGTGGTGATTAGGGTGTGGTGTTGTAGCAAATTATTAAATTTCATGGGGTTTACATAATTGATGTTCTAGTACTTAAACCATTTGGCGGGAAACGAAAGATGAGGAATGCATTTAAACATAAAAAAAGGGAGGAGTCAAATGTACGCATACCCCTGAATGCGAGAAGTAGGGATATCTACCTCCGATTGATGAATATCTTTAAAGTGTATCAGCGTGATTCTCGTGTAATTTAGCTCCAATAAAGGGAAGGGAATGAGTTGAGGAACAACCATTTAAAAAGTCCTCACTGTACCTACTAAGTACGTTAAAGAGTGCTCTTGGATTTGATTCGGTCTACTCCAAGGAGGCTATCTGTTTACAGAGGAAGTCGTCTACTCCACATGAATAATAAGAAATCCCTCTTTGATATATGTGTAGCTAATAATGTTATTATTTATTTTCTTTAACTTCTGCTATCATGTTAAAGTTCCAAATAGTTGGTATATTATGCCAAGATGACAGGCGTTCGAAATAAATTTTATTTCTTCTCAGTTACTTTATCTGTTTGGATTATAGTCGCAATTTTTTTTTGTCCACCACAACTGATTTGCTACAATCGTAAGCAGTGCCGACTAAACGTAAACCCACAAAAAACGGATGTAGTCCTATCGGCTACCAAAAGAGCGATGTCAACGTTCAGGTCCCTAAGAATAAGCGTAAGCTGCCATGAAGAAAGAACTTCCTAGAAACAACAAAGAAATCGCCAATTGCCTTCTATGTATGACGCATGACCGTTGTCACCTATGCATGTATATTCTGTTGGGAAAGGCTTGGCACTACTGGCGTCATCAGAACATCTCCGGCCCCGGCTCTCGAAACTATATTCGAAGAAACACCAATTGCAACTTCTGAATTGAGGGTTAGATGAGCAACCGTCCACTTCAGCCGAAACGTTGTAGCGATTACCTAGGCTGCCCGATAACTATTCCTCATAGAGTAAAACGTTTTCGCAAAGAGCTAAGAGCATTCATTGCTAACCAGAACGTATCACTAGGTTGGATCCCGGGTATTTGGAGGTGTCCACAGTAGGCAATTGTAAAATCCAGTACGAGTATAGGCTTGGGCATCCAAAACCTGGTGAATGAGAAATTCAAGAACACTTTGAACACATAACAATAAAAGAAGCACACAAAACAAACCGTTAAGCTTAGTAGACCACACTCTGCACCTTTAACATATATCACCACAGGTCACAACTTGTATGTACAACGGACTTGTGAAGAGCTTGTGGTGATGTCGACGCGTATGAGGTAGTTATGAGTAATGGGGCGCAACATTCATCGACTATTTCGTGGCACTATTTAAAGAAATAAATATTAAAAACTCAAGCGTGCTGAATATACAACACAACGATACCTGCCAGAAGAGCATAAAACCGCATTTTCATTATTTGAATCTCAGCAAAACCCCACAATATCCTTGAAGAAAGTAAACAACCCACAACGACTTACTCTCTTTCCACAAAATGACCTTCCATTATATTTCCCATGCCTGTGCTATAAATTTTCAACTTAAACTGCCAAAAAAGTCCTCAAAAACATTAAATAGGCCAGCCCGAAGAGGGTACGAGTAAAAAGCTACAAACAATCCGACATGGCCCACAAAAGATTACCTGTCAGATACTGAATAGGAAGGACACGCTACTATATCAATGAGGATTCCACTACTACCATAATAAAAAAAAATAAATAAACAAAAAACCAACCCACAAAGGTAACCATCCCGTCCGCTGCACAGTCAACAACTTTATCAACCCCTCTCACATACGAGTATATACTTTCAATTTCATTTTCAATTTTAAGAGTGTCATGTCAAAGACATTTCAACACCACACATGTCAACAAAATAAAAAAAAATACTACGTAAAACGTTTCCTTTTCACTTTCAACCGAGAAAATGTATTTTTCTATTTGAAAATAGAAATAGCAAGGCAAAGCAAAAAAAAACGCCATTGATACAAAACGCTTGAGAAAATATTAGAGGAACTGTCATTAAAAAAAGCGGAGTACAAACATACAAACCAAACAAACGACAAAATACAGGACTATATTGTCAACCAACAAGGACAACTGAAAGTGACCTTGACTGGCGAAAAATGAAGCCAAGAACTTCCTTGTTGGGTGTTTCGTTTTTCCCACCGAAAGTGAAACACAACATAAAACAATAAAAGAATTGTAAAAACTGAGGCTTTTTCATGCAATATGATGAACAGTCAAAGTCATTTAAATAGGTTCACATGCAAGATTTATTGCTGATAACTCGATTTGTTTCATGCTTGTTTCAAAAGCAAGTCATGCTTCTCTGGCCTATCACCGTTTTAAACATATTATTAGACTCGAAATATACCTTAGTCTCTAGAAAGTGAAACAAATTGCAAACTGCAGTAGTGCTCTTGAAGGATACTTATTGCAGATACAAATGCTCCAAAATATATATGGTCAGATATACGGATATGTATGTAGCATGTAATTCATGGGACAAAAGTCGGCATAATTATTAATTAATTGTACTTGACTGTAAACTGTTCAAGTGTTTTATCCCAGAACCATTATTCGCTCTAAGTTAACCTGTGGGTGTCATTGTGTAGTGGTAATATGTTCGGTGATTGACTAGTAGGTTGTCAGGTCAAGCTCCTACCATAATCAAGTTGTCTAGTAATAAAATTAAATAATGTGCTCATACATCGCCTAGAGTAACTTAATACTTGTTCGAAACGTATACTAGAAATCAGAATCGAATCTAAAAATTACAGCAAATTCTCCCCGTCTAGTTCGGATACCAGCCATGAAGTAAGCGTGTACTGAAACCTAATATCACCTATGGTTCAAACCACTACACCAAAAATAATTATTTCTTATCTTTTCTTTTCATTTCCAACTTACGTCGCGCAATCGCATTAAAAGAGTCCAATGTCTTAGACGTCCGAGTAAGTTGTTATTTAAAAAAAAAAAAAAAGTTCATTCCGAAGCGCCAGATACATATTCTTCAGTTTGAAGTAATTATTTGATTGATTTTTTCTCGGTGTGACACATTCTAAGCCCATGGCAGGAGTCGATTTAGTCTCCGAAACTTTAGGATATATCGCATAGTAAATCGACATCCATAGCGGCACTGAAAATTGCATCATATTTTATTTCAAATGAAGCAGCTGAACCTGCACTTAGGAACAAAACCATGGCCATACCTGAAAATTATGTGGTATCTAGTGGTATCAATGTTGGCTTTTAAGGAGTAAATTGTAACTGGTTTATCAGCGTAAACCAATGACTTCATACAGACTCACAGGAAATAATCGGGGAGTGTTAAATCGCACGATCTTGTAGATCAATTGACAAGTCCATTTCTCGAAAACGTCTTACCACCAAATTGTGATTTCAATAAGTCAATGGTTTCGGTGACCATATGGCACGTGGCGTCATCCTATTGAAAATATCATCTGCATTTTCAAAGACCAGCCATTTTTCCACCAGTGTGAAAACCGCACTGAAACGTAAATTTTTTTTTAAATGGGATGAGGTCTACAGGGTCTTTTCTGGATCCTGCCATATGCCACAGTTTTGCTTATTAATAAACCAGTTGAGCCTCAACGCTGAACACAATCTCGCGATTAAACAACGGATCAGCTTGCAAATGTCCTAGAGTCCAGTCAGCGAAAGAATAACGCATAGGATGGTATTGTAGGCTATAATCCGGCACCACCTGGTAGGTAGGTAGGTAGGTAGAAGTGGTTGTGTCAGCAAACCATGCAGACACTTAATTAGCGCAGAAGCGCCGTTTTAATACCACAACTCAAGTGACCTAACGGATGTAACAAGGACGTTAACTACTAGGGAAAAGAAGAAGAAAAAAAGGGGTAAGGATTATTCACCGTGGCGTAAGTGGTTAGTGTGTCGGATCACTACGCATGAGGTTCCAAGTTCGAATCCTACAAAACACCAAAAAGTTTTTTCACGGTCCCACCTCTCGCGAGCGTCTGACAAACATCCGAGAGTATTGTTGTCTCGAAAAAGCTTCTCAAAATCGCCGTTCGGATACGGCACTAAAAACTGTAGGTCCCTTCCATTCGTGTGAAAAATATAACGCACACAACATGAGTGGTTGCGAGAAGCTAGGCCCTGGCACTTAAAGAGCTGTTGCGCCAAATAATTAAAATTAATTAATTATTATTCAAATCCAGATCGTTACATTGAGGAAGCTGATAATATCCCCAATACTAATCTCCGCTAGCTCTATAAGGTTGTCGAAAAAGAGTTTACCTAAGGTGCGCTGTCTGGCCTGCACCTTAGGAAATGTAAGATTGTTTCTATCTCGTCGGCAGTATTGCAGCTGCGACAGTGTGCATTAAATAAAATGCCTATTTTGGCCGCATGAACCCCAATGGGCCATTGGCTAGTACTAACTGCCAGAACTCTTGCGATATCTGCACGGCTTCTGTTTAGTAGATCTTGCGTTCTTTTCCGGGAGTATTTGGGCATGACACAGTTCCGCATCCCCTGTCATCTACTATCAGCCTTTAGCAGATAGTGCGCGAAGATGCCTCCTTTAAGGACCCCCAACGGGACGTTCACCTCCTTTGCTAGGGAAGCATCAAGGGCGGATCCTTGCCTCGCGAGTTCATCCGCTCGGTCATTCCCCGCAATGTTGCTGTGACCCGGAACCCAAAGGAGACAGATCCTTATCCGGTGACCAAGTGAGGCGAGTTCTTTTTTGCACTGTTCTACTAGCCTTGAGGATGTAGTGGCAGACACTATAGCCTTGATAGGCGCCTGGCTGTCAATGAGGATGGCAATAGTATTTAGGGGTGTAGAGGTTTGCTTAAGTAGGCGATAGGCCTCACGTACAGCAAAAACTTCCGCCTGGAAGACACTGCACGAATCAGGAAGCCGGTAAGACCTGGAAATACTGAGGGAACCAGAGAATATAGGCGTAGGGGCGACGCCGCAGTCAATTTTTGAACCGTCGCGTCGGTGAAAATTGTTGATTCGAACTCATTTGTCAGTACGCCAGTTTCCCATTCCGCCCTGGTTGGAAATCTGACCGTGACGTTATTTCTAAAGTTCACTGTGGAAGTTATATAGTCGGTCAGATTGGGTACCAGATCCTGCGGTAGCAGATTCAGGATACAGTTGTGACCATACGGATTGGTGCACCAGTATCCTGTTTCCCTTAGCCTGACTGCACTACATGATGATAGATGCATAATGTGAAGATCGAGTGGTAAAAGGTGCAGAATAACGTTCAAGGCTTCGGTTGGACATGTTCTCATGGCACCCATTGCGCCTATAGCCGCAGTTCTTTGTATATCCCTGTTGATAAGCTTGTTTTATAAGCTTTCCTTAACGCATGCCACCAGACTAGCGATCCATAGGAAAGAATGAGACGCACCACGGCAGTGTATATGCATAAGACCATCTTCGGGCGAAGTCCCCACTTCAGGCATAGAAAGCCACACAGGCCTTCTTTACCCGTTGCTCACTATTAAGCTTCCAGCTTAGTTTTGAATCAAGTACCACACCTAGGTACTTGGCACTGGAGGATAGGGAGAGTAGATGATTGTTTAGCCGTGGAAGCGTAAACGTCGGTATTTTGGTTTTAGTGGTAAAGAGCATCAGTTCAGTTTTGCTTTGGTTGACGCTGAGTCCACATCCAGTGGCCCATGAGCTAATCTTGCCCAAGGCACCTTACATAATCTCACTGATTACGGATGGAAACATCCCCGCGACAACCTTAACTCCATCCCTATCAAGTCTACACCAAATGTTGTTGATGACCATAAGCCATAGAAGAGGAGACAAGACCCCACCTTTCCGAGAGTCGTTTTTAGCATTGTCAATATCGATTTACTAATAAACTCTTCCACACCCGGTTGGATCAGAGCTTCCTGAATCGATTCTGTACTGACGTTTTTGAAGGCGCCTTCAATGTCTAAGAAGCTAGCAAGGGTATATTGTTTGAAGTGGATTGTCTTTTCTATCGTTCGCACAACTTCGTGGAGCGCCGTCTCTGTCGATCGCCCCTTAGTGTACGCATGTTGAGATTTAGATAGAAGGGATTTATCTAGGGTATTTCGAATATCTGTATCTAAGATGCATTCCAACGTCTTTAGAAGAAAAGAGGATAAGCTAATGGGTCTGAAATCCTTTGCGGATTCATGACCCCGCTTTCCAGCTTTCGGGATAAACACAACACGAACAAGTCTCCAGCTCAGGGGAACGTGGTTTAGGAGAATACAGCTTCTGTAGATCGAAACTAGCCATGGGACCACCTGGTCCAATGTTTTTTGCAGCAATAGGGAGAATGCCGTCAAGGCCGGCCGATTTATAGGGAGAGAAACTGTTAATAACCCAGGAGGTATTAACTGCTGTAATTGTTGTCTTAATGTCATTCCAGGAAGAAGATTGCGCGACCTGAGAAACTGGTAGGAGGGCAATCTCATTATTACATCCTGGAAAATGTGTTTGCATTATAAGTTCCAGTGACTCGCTAGAGGAGTCCGTCCTATCTGGCCGTTTAATAAAGGACATTTGAATGTATTTCTATATCCTGATTTTAGCTCTGCCGATTTAAGGGTAGTTAAATTGGAGATTGCAAATAACACTCTTTTTATACTCGTATCCTCAGTTTACATGGATCGTGATAGGCCATCACCGCCAGAGGAGGTACGCCATTTAACATTAATGACAACGGAAAAAAAGGACAAACTACTTCTGGGCTGCGACGCAAATGCCAGGCATACATTATGGCGGGGCAGCTCTGAAATCAACGAACGCGGTGAGTTTTTGTTTGATTTTCTAGTGATGTCCAAACTTTCTGTTTGTAACGTGGGTAACACACCAACTTTTGTTTTTCCGAGTACGGAAAATTTCAGAGGGTGGCAGGAAGTTTTAGACATCACTCTTAAAACCAACAATAATAACCTTTTGGCGAGTATCCGATCGAATGTCCTTCTCCGACCACAGATGGATTCTCTACAATGCGTGCCTCGAGGTTGAGGCTCCCAAGCCATTTAGAAACCCTAAGAGAATTGACTGGAAGAAGTTTGGTCAGGTTATTAAATCAAAACTTCATAGAATACCCGACTTGAAAATTGAATAAGTCAAGGAACTAGACGCCAAAATCAGGACCTTCGAAACAGCTATTAGTGCGGCTTTTAAGGTTTCGTGTCCTATTAAATATAGCAAGAAAAAATTCCCCCCTTGGTGGAACGAAGATCTATCTAATCTGAGGAAGATAACTAGAGAGATCTTCAATATCTGCTTTAAACACAAGTTCTGGCAACCATATACGGATTTTCTGAAGGAATACAAGAAATCCATTAAAAGTGCCAAGTTTCTTGCTTGGAAAGACTACTGTCAGTCCATTGAGACCATAAAAGACTCTGCCAGGCTGAGTAAAATTCTGTCCTGCACCACCTGAATCTTATACGGATGTAGGCCAACATATTTCTGCAAAATTTTCCAGTGGATGGACAGAGCCCATATTTCTGCGACCGACGACGAATCGATAAATTAAGATCTAGTACGCACATTCCTTTGACGTTTTGGTGTTATTGCATCATTTAAAGAGTATGTGGTACGAACGGATGGCTTGCTCATATAGACGATTATTAGAAATCACGAAGTGGTCTATAAGTAAATTTTAATTTTGAAGCAAATTTGGATAAATTGGTAGCGTTGTTCAAGCGTGAGTCTATTCATTATGATTTGCCCGACTATACTGAACACAAATGTCAAAAAGAGCAATTGGAATGTCAGCTCGGTTTGACAGTTTTCCCTATCGAAAGTTCTATCTACAGGTCTATTCGCGTACACATTCACGCTGATTACCGTTGGCGTTTTTGCTTTTCGACGATTGTCGTTTTATTCCTCAGATGTACCACGAATTCATTTTCATAACTTTTTCAATGTGAAAGAGTTGTAATAGTATTCCACATGACAAAAACAATGCTTAGTGACGTTTAACGGTCAGCAGGTCGTAGCTATTAATAAAACGATAATCGTCGATAACCGTAAAACGCCAACGGTAATCGGGGTGAATATCTAACCAAACGCCCTATAGATACATATCTGTCACCCACTTACACTGACTGCACACTTTAGTCTCCTGCCACTAAAAGATTTGTTTCCTTCGTAATGTTGTTACTCCTCTTATTTTAGACACCTTTCCGTACAAAGCTTCAGCTACAAGTCGGTCTAATACTATGGTGCGTTCTCGTCGACTAACTCTGTACATAGTTGACCTTAAATTTTTGTTTTCCAGGTCAATACTTGTGTTGGTAATTTTCATATAAACCACTCGAGACGTTTTTGACAGCTGTACGTTCTACTCTGATATCAGAAACAAGACTTAATGGGACATAGTAAGTACTCTGGTGGTCTTGCACGGAACTTCAAATTTGTTTCCTTGTGTTTTACCGCCCATTATTTAAGCATTCTTTATTGACTCAACCGTAACGCACTCCCAGCAGGTCGTAAACTAGTTATGTGTGACAACTTTTTTTTTAATCGTTTTGATCAGAGAGCACAACTACCCGCCCCATCTTAACCTTATTCTCATACTACACACACCCACTAGCTCATTAAATTTGCATAAACTTTCAGTGTACTTAACCACCTGTCACCGAGTGTATCTCGCTCTTGACATAGTGTCTATGTCAAAGCAAACTAAAAATGTTTCGTTGTTTTCTAGGACAATAATAAATTTTACGTGCCTTTGAATTTTTATTGCCATAGTTTCGCTATAAAAATGGAGCAAATTTCTTGTGTTTTTGTCACAAATGGAAAAAATATTTTTTTTTTTTTTTGTAAGACAAATTGGGACCCGGCCTTTCACTCTCATCTAAACCATCTGTCGGAAAAAATGTGATTCATTTATGATTTTTATGTCCCACGAGAAACAAAGAAAAAAACCTGTGTTATTTCGTTAGGATTTTGTATTTATTTTTTGATCCTTGCATCCTACTTCCATCTCTTTATGTCAGACATTGAAATCGGTTCTTAGTCCTCTGAGAGAAGTGTTTCTCCACTTGAAAATGATTCATATGTTGATAAAAGGGAAAGCACTTTAAAAAAATTCGGACTGTCAGACTGTGACAGTCGCTTGAGTTATGCGTGCTTCCTCCTTTGGGGTACTTTCATGGGGAAAATTGCATTTTTATATGAAAACACAATTAAAATCAAACCGCTAATGTTGTCGGCTAATATCTAGGCATCGCGTCGGGTCGCTTTTTAATTAATTCTCGTGGATTCTTTAGAAATTTCGACAACTGCTTGCTGTGGAGATTTAGAGATTTGTATACCCATCTAGATTTGCCGTAAAAATCTTAGCCAGACAGCATCGCGAGAAGAAACTATAAAAACCATGGAAAATGGCTATAATGTCAAGTTCTTTATTTTTTATGCGTATTCGCCTCGCCGATGGTGGTTGTGGTCGTGGACTTGTAATTGGATGGGATGTAGACCCTAGGGCGGTATGGGATCAACAAGTACAAATCATTGTTGGATCATTTTATTTGTGGCACTGGCACCATAATCTGGTTTCTGCTTAGGTACACTCGTAGAGTGCAAGTTTTGGTATATAGTATGTTTTTATGGCTTTGGGTTTTATGGGTCGGATTTATCTTTTCACTTGGAAATTTTTTTCGAGGATAATTGTTGACCAATGTCATGATGGCGCGATGGTGATGATGATGATGATTCAGTTGAAATGAGTTTTTTTTTTCTGGCGCTGTGTTTCTGGATTTTATCATGTTTCGGGTTTATTCCAGTTTTTGTGGTTTGGCTTTGCTTTTAATGTGGTTTCGTTTGAAGACGGGGTGACCGAGGATAAAGGTGAAAAGATTAACTATATTTGTGTATGCAGAGACATCACTTTTATTATATGAACTTATAGTAATCCAAAAAGGTGAACGACGTTGTGGTTTAGCGTGATTTAGTATCAGTATTGAAGGATAAAATCGTCGCAACTATGCCGCATCAATTTCTGTTCGTGGTAAAGTCGAGAGAATACGTTAAAGATTGAGATCTTCAGTGCGTGGCTAAGTCTAACTTTTTAATTTTTGCCATGTCCTATTAAAGCTCAGGAGGAACAACGCTAATCATTATTTTTTCAACCAAGAAAAATGACAATCTCTTCATTTTGGTAATTAACATTGTTCACTGGAGCTGCAGAAGTTAAAGAAGTCATTGTATCTTGCCTGTCTGAGTCAACGCATTTTGAGAGCTCCTAAATCAAAAGGTTCAGTCCTGACATACTTAACTTAAGGATGCCGACATGAATAAAGTGAATTCACCCAGCATACCTATGTACGCTCCAGCGATGACCGTGATTATATTGTAGAAAACTTTAGAGCGCATTAGGCCTGCTCTTTTTTAAATCTTGTGAGCAGGAAATCGAAATCCCGAAACGCTCAGACTCGGTGCAGTCCACTGTACTAGCAAGCAGGAGCTCTTTTGGTGTAGTGGTCGGGGAAACTACGATGTTACTCGGGTTAAACCCGCTGGGACGCGAACATGCATATATTAGGTAACAAGCAAACACAGTGTCCAATACACTACTGCCATCGTATGCAAAATACCAAACAAAGTTGGAGTACATCCATTTCTGCTCCGAACTGCGAAACAACTCTAACGATCCTGATTTGTTTATGAAGAATTTATTTCATGATTTTACTTTACTTCGAGTATAATTCAATGTTTCTAATAAATTTAATAAATTGACGGTTTAAATTTCTTTGATATATTAGCATACGTTGAGTCCGTTGAGTTGATATATTAATATGAGTTGAAGATGCTTCGCATGACAGCAGGAGTGACAGAGTTTGATCGAATAAGAAGTTTGAAGATCCGTGGAAGCCTTCACGTCAAGGAAACCATCTTACGAAAGATAGAGCATGACCGGCTCAGCTGGTATTGCCACGTTCAAAGAAGAGATCATTTGAACCCTATTAAAAATGCAATTTCAATGAACGTTCCAAAGACATCGCGAAGCAGGAGAGGCAGGCCTATAAACACCTGGACTTGTGCGCTCCACCTACGGCGATGATTCCCTCTACTGCGTCGTCCCTCCGGGTTAGATTCGAAGACTCTGCGGGCCAGAGCGTTGGTGTCCATTCGCTCTATATGTCCTGGCCATCTCAAACGTCCAATACGCAGTTTTTTACTAGGTCGATGTCGCTGTACAGCTCGTATAGTTCGTGATTGAATATTCTCCTCCAAAACCCGTCAACGCAAACGGGACCGAAAATCTTATGAAGAATTTTTCTCTTGAAACGACCAAGGATATCTTCATCCTCTTTTAATAAAGTCCATATTTCGGCGCCGTAAAGCAGGACTGGGATGATCAAGGTCTTATATATAGGTAGAGTCTCCTTAGTTGTTCGAGATAGGGCTTTACTGTTGAATTGCCTTATAAGCCCAAAAAACAGCGATTGGCAAGAGTTATTCTTCGATTGATTTCTGCGCTGATCTTGTTTGTAGAATTTATAGCAGAGCCAAGGTAGACAAAGTCCCTTACTACCTCGAAGTTATAGCTGCCGACTGTGACGTTTTGTCCAATTCGTCGGTGTTGGCTTTCCTTTCTTGTTGACAGCATATACTTAGTTTTGCCCTCGTTTATCGCTAAACCCATTTTGGCCGCTTCCGCCTCAATGCTTGCAAACGCACCGGTGACAGCCCGCTGAGTTCTTCCGATAATGTCTATATCGTCGGCGTATACAAGCAGTTGTACTGACTTGTAATAGATTGTGCCCTATGGGATAGGGGACAGAATATGGTATACCCACGGTAGGCATGCCTGTCGTAAAAGGCGACTAAAATGCCAACCCGCCGTCTTTCTTACGGTAATAAAATTATGCAATGAACAAAACTAACGGTATAAATACCCTAGGTGGCAGCCCAGTTCAACTGGAAAATCCATCCTCGCAAGAGGCATGCTCTATGGATTCTGGGGAGAGCTATTTTTTGCATCAAAATTTAATTAACTCATTTAGGAAAAGCTCAAGGCTACAAAGATCTCCGCCTCAAGAGACTTCTCCTAAAGAGCAAAATAGAAGTCTCGCGAATCCGGATGTGTTAATTCGGAAAACGCAAGCTTTGGAACAGAGTATTCTGGAAAAGGAAAACGCCGTGCTCCGAAAGAGGCTCGACGAAATGGAGCTGTTGTGTCGAGAGCTCAAAAGCAAAGTTGACAAACTTGAATGAGAGAATAAAGTATGGTCTACGGATTGGACACCCAAACGAAGACCATCTAAAAAACGTAAGGCCGGTTCATCGCCCGAGGTTTTTCCGCAACAGGAACCTAATCGCAAAGCGCAGCCAAAACCGGAAAAGCGAATTGAAAGCAAACGCGCCCCTCCACCAATAAATATCACGGGCGTTGCAGACTATAATTCTCTGAGGAACATTTTAAAAACAACGATCGCTACTGAATTTAAAGTGACTTCCTTGCGAAACGATGCATGGAAAATCAAGGTTAATGACGCTGAGGGCTATCGGGCTGTATCTCAAAAGCTTAACAAGGAAAAAAATTCAATAGCATACTTACGAAGACAAGTTTGAGACCCTTGAGGGTCGTAGCTAGAGGACTTCATCCATTGTGCGCTAAAGAAGACGTAATAGGTGATTTACGCGATAGAGGTTATAACATTCTCGACGCCGTGAACCTTTTAAAAAAAGAGAGAAAACGACCCGACCGTGGTGAAGAAGCTATAGCGAAACGTAAACTTCCGCTTTTTTTGTTATCATTCCATAAAACGGAAAGCCAGGAAAAGATATACAATATTCGTACAATCATGAGTATGGTCGTTAAAATTGAGCCGCTACGTGTCAACACTAAGACAATCCCTCAATGCAAGCGTTGCCAAGAGTTTAATCACACACAGGTGTACTGTCGGAAAGAGCCGCGCTGCTTTAAGCGCGCTGCAAAACACTCTTCGGAAAATTGCAGTTTGAGCAAAAATGAAAAAGCGACATGCGTTAACTGCAAAGGAAGGCACCCAGCAAATTATCGCGGTTGCGAGGTCGCTAAGGAATTACAGATGCGGCGAAAAAAATCTACAACGTCGTTTGTACGGGGAACGAAATCAGTCGATCCGGCTCCTAAGTCGGTAGAACGTGTTGCTAAGCAGACTGAGCGGGCTCGTAAGCCAGTTGTACAGGCTCCTGAGCCGACTGAAAGGACGCCCGAATCAGCAGTGCAGACTCTTGAACCAGTCAATAAGCCTTCTAAGCCGATTAAACGTACGTCAAAGTCGTCCACTAAAAAGGCTGAACGAAATATAACATCGGAAAAGCCAGCGAATCCCAGTTATCTGACGTATTCTCAGGCTGCAGTCAAAGCAACCAAACGGAACGACGGGCCACCCTTTGATCCGTTAAAAGAAATTCTGAGCTGCATCTACGCTAAGTTCGAGGAACAATGCGAAATTAACAAACGGATTCTCAAACGTCTGAGTAACGTCGAAAGCTTTTGTATGGCTCACCTTATATCTAAATCAAGTAGATATGAACTCTTTGCATAAAATAGTAACACGGAATGCAAAGGGACTCTTACAAAAATCTAACGAATTAGAAATATCGAGATATGTATTAAAAAATATAGACATATGTTTGATCTCCGAAACCCATCTAACAAGTGAATCGCAAATAAAGATAAGAGGCTACGCTGGTTATCACGCCTATCATCCTTCTGATAGAGCGCGGGGCGGTTCGTCCTTTTTCATTAAAACTAACATCGAACACTCGGTCGATATAAGCATAGAGCCGGAAAAACGTCAGTTGTGCGCGGTAAGGGTTAAAAATAAACACCTGTGCTACAATATAAGATCTGTTTACTGTTCGCCGCAATGCTCGCTAGAAAAAGACGACTACGTTCGTGTCTTCAATACCCTTGGTTCAAATTTCCTTATTGGTGGAGATTTCAACGCGAAGCACACCTTCTGGGGTTCAAGATATACATCTTTTAAAGAAAAATTCTCTACGAAGTGGCAAATGAATTCGGTTGTTATTTTTATTCGACAGGAAAACCGACCTATTGGTCAACTGACACACAAAAAATTCCCGATCTTATCGATTTTTTCGTTACAAAAGGCATTTACGAGAAGTTTATTAAAGTCAAAGAATGTTTTGATTTCTCTTCTGACCACTCTCCGGTAATTTTATTACTTGGAGAAGCGCTGATCAAGAAAAAGGACATCCAAGACTTACTAGCAATAGAACAAACTGGGAGGGCTTTCGAAATGATTGCAAAACAAATATCGCCTTATATGTATCACTTAAAACACCTTGTGAACTATAGGACGAAGTTGATCGTTTCGTAGAAGCAATCCAAAGAGCGGTATGGAGAAACACTCCTTCTAGAAGCTATAAGATCACCCGCAACGAAAAGTACCCCGGAGAAATCAATGAACTGGTTAGGGAGAAACGAAAAGCCCAGTCACGACATCTGATAACTTTAAAGTAAAAAAAAAGTTGCATTGATTGAACTGAGGGAAGTGATTAAAAATTTAAAGACAAAAAAAGCACCGGATTACGACTTGATAACGGCGCAGGAATTCAAGTCAAGGAATTGCCGAAAAAAGCTTTTATCAAACTACTCTATTTGATCAACGCTTCGTTCAAATTGCTCTATGTTCCGAGACAATGGAAAGCCGCCGAGATTATAATGGTCCTGAAACCAGGCAAACCTCTGAATGAAAAGAAATGATATCGGCCTGTTTCCCTATTGCCGGTTATCTCAAAAATATTTGAAAAACTACTTTCAAAACGTCTACAACCCGTTATCGACGAAAGACGTCTCATTCCTGACCATCAGTTTGGATTTAGAATCACATTCTATTGTACAATCGACCAAGTCCACAAAATAACTGACGTGATTGAGAAAGCTCTCGAAGAAAAAAAGATTTGTTGTGGTGTATTTCTTGACGTCGTCTCACTAGCTTTCGATAAGGTTTGGCACGAAGGCTTGGAGTATAAATTGCAACTACTACTACCACGGCAACTCTTTTTAATCTTAGGATCGTACCTCAACGAGAGACCCTTTCGTGTTAAGCACGGAAATGATTACTCTGACTTCAAGGAGATTGCAGCCGGAGTTCCACAAGGAAGTGTCCTTGGCCCGCTTCTATATGTACTCTACACGCGTGATATCCCACAGGAAAGAAACTGCGTCGTCGCCACGTTTACGGACGATACGGCGATATTGACAACGGGCGAAACTATTGCAGCAGCAACTGGAAAGCTTCAACATGCTATTAATAAAGTCCTCGCTTGGACGAATTCTTGGCGTATTGTGGTGAACAAAAGCAAATCTACTCACGTCAACTTTTCGTACAAAAAAGTGGATAGATTGCCTGTATATCTAAACTCGGCTCAAATACCGTACGCGAACGAAGCAAAATATCTAGGAATGACTCTAAATGTTAAGCTTAAATGGAAATCGGACGTACAAAAGAAACGCGAAGAGCTCGAAAACAAATACCGACAAATGTACTGGCTACTCGGAAAACATTCGAAATTGAGCCTACATAACAAACTGGTTATCTATAAGCAAGTGCTAAAGCCAATGTGGACGTATGGTATACAACTTTGGGGTTGTTGTGAAAAGCAATAGGAACATCACACAAACTTTTGAAAATAAAGTTCTTAGAACGATAGTTAGATAATGCACCGTGGTATGTACGTAACGAAGATATTCATCGAGATCTGGGAATTCCCAGTGTCGTCCAAGAGATAACAAAATTTGCGCGTAAACACAAGGATCGTGTTCGCGGCCATTGTAACCGTACCGTCACTCAACTACTTGACGTGAACAATTCAATTCGTCGTCTGCAAACGACAAAACCTTTTGACCTCGCGTCATAGTACATGCCGGTCGCGAAAAAGGCAGGAACTTTCATTAGAATTTAACCTGTCTAAAGTGCTACATTTCTTTTTAATTACATATGATACCCTTTTTCCAAAAATCACGAGTCTCTTAAGCGAAAATAAAACTGCTGGACAAGCGTCGGTTTAGTTCTGAAGAGAGGTGTTTTTTTAGTGAGTAAAAATCTCACACTACCATGAGCACGCGCGGTCGGGCCTTATGGTGTCTTTAGAAGATTTTTCACCTGCTCTCGACAAAAAAAAAAAAAAACTTGGCAAATCAGACAGGCGTTACATTCCGTCACGTCCTCGAAAATATTCCACGTCCAGTTTACCTATCATCCGTCCATTTATATTTCTATCACGGCGGATAAAATTTGACGAAATGACGACGAACGCTTGGCTGTCATTTATGTTACTTGTTATGTCCGCTCAATCTAAAGGTCTTTTCACATTCACATTCCTTTAATTTAGCACTATTTGCCTACTTACTTACTTACTTAGGTGGCGCTACAGTTCGGGGTGAACCTGGGCCTCAACCAACAAGCCTCTCCATTTAGCTCGGTCTTTAGCTAATTGCCTCCAGTTGCGCACTCCAAGTTGGTCGAGGTCCCCTTGAACTTGTGCGCGCCACCTACGGCGATGATTCCCTCTACTGCGTCGTCCCTCGGGATTAGATTCGAAGACTCTGCGGGCCGGAGCGTTGATGTCCATTCGCTCTACATATCCTAGCCATCTCAGACGTCCAATACGCAGTTTTTTGACTAGGTCGATGTCGCTGTACAGCTCGCATAGTTCGTGATTGAATCTTCTCCTCCAAAACCCGTCAACGCAAACGGGACCGAAAATCTTACGAAGAATTTTTCTCTCGAAGCGACCAAGGACATCTTCATCCTCTTTTAATAAAGTCCATGTTTCAGCGCCGTAAAGTAGGACTGGGATGATCAAGGTCTTATATAGAGTCTCCTTAGTTGTTCGAGATAGGGCTTTACTGTTGAATTGCCTTATAAGCCCAAAAAAACAGCGATTGGCAAGAGTTATTCTTCGATTGATTTCTGCACTGATTTTGTTTTTCGAGTTTATAGCAGAGCCAAGGTAGACAAAGTCCCTTACTACCTCGAAGTTATAGCTGCCCACGGTGACGTTTTGTCCAATTCGACGGTGTTGGTTTTCCCTTCTAGTTGACAGCATATACTTGGTTTTGCCCTCGTTTATCGCCAAACCCATTTTGGCCGCTTCCGCCTCAATGCTTGCAAAAGCACCGGTGACAGCCCGCTGAGATCTTCCGATAATGTCTATATCGTCGGCGTATACAAGCAGTTGTACAGACTTGTAATAGATTGTGCCTCCGGTGTTGGCTTGTGAGTTCCGCACAATCCGTTCAAGTACAATATTGAAGAAGTCACATGACAGCGCGTCACCTTGTCTAAAGCCTTTTTTGACATCAAAGGTCTCGGTGAGGTCATTACCGACCTTGATGGAGCAGCGAGCGTTATCCATCGTCAGCCTGCACAGACGGACAAGTTTGGCAGGGATGTCAAAACTAGACATGGCTCTATAAAGCTCTTCTCTATAGATGCTGTCATAGGCGGCCTTGAAATCGATAAATAGGTGGTGAGTATCGATTTGGAATTCTTGGGTTTTCTCCAGGATCTGCCGAAGTGTGAAGATTTGATCGATGGTGGACTTTCCTGGCCTGAAACCGCACTGATAGGGTCCAATCAGGCTGTTGATAAAAGGTTTCAGGCGTTCACACAATATCGCAAAAAAGATCTTATATGCGATGTTGAGGAGACTGATGCCCCTATAATTGGCGCAGTTGAGGGGGTCTCCTTTCTTGTGGATCGGGCAAACGATGCTGAGATTCCATTCATTAGGCATACACTCGTCTGACCATATATTAGAAATGAGTTGGTGTATGCACTCTACCGATTCATCCCCAGCTGCCTTGAAAAGTTCGGCCGGTAAGCCGTCAGGTCCAGCAGCCTTGTTCGATTTTAGCTTGGATATTGCTATCCTCACTTCGTTTTGGTCAGGTGGACGGAAATTTTGACTATCATCGTCTATGTTGAATGGTTCATTCTGCCTGACAGCGGGATGTTGGTCTTCGTCGCCGTTATACAGTCTGCAGAAGTAGTTTTTCCATATTCTCAGCACCGACTGTGATTCTACTACGAGGTTTCCATTTTCATCTCTACAGGTTTCTGTACGGGTATTACTTCTCTGACACGTTCTTTTTACCTTTTGGTAAAACTTCCGTACATTGTTCCTGGAGTATAGGCTCTCGATATTCTCAAACGCGCGCTTCTCATGCTCTTTCTTCTTCTTTTGGAGAAGCCGATGTTCTTCCCGTCTCTTTTGCTCGTAGAGCTCACGAGCAGCTCTCGTCTTCCTTTGCAGCGCCGCTTTGTATGCCTCTTGTTTTGCTGCATGCACTCGCCGGCATTCTTCGTCAAACCAGGGGTTTCGCGGTGGTGGTCGAGCGAGACCCAGCACATCAGTCGCGGCGTTTCTGATGGCATGTTGGCAGCGTTGCCACTGGTCTTCGGTACTTGATGCTGGCGGCAAAGGGGCGATTGAGAGATTTCGGGATACGCGTTCAGCGAAGAGTCTGGCGGTCTCTTGCGATTGTAGCTTTTCGACGTTAAATTTTCTCACAGTAATTCTTCTTTGTTGCTCAGATTGGGATATCCGCATTCGTACCTTGGCTACAACAAGGTAATGATCCGAGTCTATGTTGGCCGCTCGGAAGGTCCGGACATCCAGAATACTGGAGGCATGCCTTGCGTCGAACGCAATATGATCAATTTGGTTGATCGTGACATGATCATTGGACCGCCATGTCTGCTTATGAATATCGAGATGAGGAAACCATGTGCTTGCTATGGTGACATTTCGCTCCACAGCGAAATCAATTAGCCTTAGTCCGTTATCAGACATGGTGTCGTGTAGGCTATGCTTACCGACTGCTCTACCAAAGACGTCCTCCTTTCCTATTTTGAAGTTAAAATCGCCCAATACGATTTTAACGTCGTATTTAGGACATTGCTCGTATGTTTTGTCGAGGAGCTCGTAGAAACACTCTTTAGTGGCAGGGTCCTTTTCTTCTGTGGGGGCATGAACACATATTAGGCTTATGTTAGCGAATTTAGCTTTGATCCGGATAGTCATAATACGCTCGCTCACGTGTCGGAAGCTTAAGACTTCTTGCCTAAGTCTGCCGCGTATGACAAATCCGCATCCGAATAAGCGTTGCCTGTTGCCTCTGTAGCAATCACCGTAGTAGATGTCACAGTTTTTCATCCTCTTTTTGCCCGGCCCATCCCATCGCACTTCCTGGATGGCGGTAATATCTGCTTTATAGCAGTCTAGGGCCTCTGCTAGTTGTTCGGCTGCACGTGGTCTGTAAAGGGACAGAACATTCCACGTACAGATCCGAAGGTCGTTGTCCTTATTTCGTTTGCTGGGGTCGTCATTAGTTGAGTCATCCTTATCCGAGGCTTTTGGTTGTTTCGGAACCATGCGCTTTTTACGTGGTAGGGAAGTTACCCCGACGGCACAACCCCCAACCTGGAGGGCCAGTTCCTTAATTATTCCCCTAGGACGAGGGGCCGGGTACACCGGTGCCAGTAGTCCACTACGGGAGTATGAGCGCTGCCGTTGGCCCATTAAGGGCTCCTCCGTCACCATCTCTATTCCAATGTCCTGACCAACATTGGAAATTCCTTACCGACCTGTGATCCGAATACGTCGAAGCAGCTCGCGCAAGGTATTCACTAAGTTCAACCTAACTGGAACTATAGACGCCACCGTTGACTCCGTCTAGGGAATTCGTCCGCTGCCGCCTGGAACAGGAAGAAGTGCTCTAGTGAGAAAAGCACTCTTCCCCCCCTCTCTCATCTGCTGCCACCAAGAATCCGCCAAACGGGGTTGGTTACCCATTTCTTGGATTAAGGTACTAGGCACCCGGCTGTCACCGCGTGGAGGTTGAGAGTAGGAGTTGGTAGGCCTCAGCTGAGTGAAAACGCTTGTGTTTTCATATGATCGCATGCACTACCGTTTGACCAGCCGCACTATTTGCTTGTGAATTTCTTTTTTGTCAAAAGAATAAAAACAAATCATTTTGCATTTGAAATTAGCACCATTCCAATTATTTACTTAAATCGAGACAAATTTACTAGATTTTAACGCAAAAATTAAGTAAAATTTCGTATTAGCAACTATGTAATTGAATCTAAAATTACCGTTAAACACGACTGTAATTTTCGTTTGCGAGGAAGTTAAACCCATGGTTTAAGTATAAATTTCATCACAATGTTGGCATGCATAATGCCAACTGCAAAGAGAAACAAAAGTTTGAAGTCGAAAAGGGCGTCTACGAATATGAACTAACTCCTTTTCTTCAATATAGTGAAACTTCTCTTAATAAATTTGTTTGTTCAAGAGATGTGTCCGTTTAAGGGAGTTAAGTTTACATACAAATTAGAAGTGTTGGTCACGGATAACTTGTCTGCATATGAAGTGTTAATAGAGCTTTCACTGTATATGACCATCTTTCTAACCTGTTCTACTACTCCAAAATACCAAATCTTAATTTATTTATCAATTAATATAAAAAAAAGTTGAATTGTAATTATAACAGTTTCTGCGAACAAATTCATAATCCGCCGATTTTTCTGCGAATAAGTGAATACTTTTAGCGAATTGTCAACTTTTATTCACATTCCACATATCTACATTTGTGTAACCAAAACATTCGGAGAATTTAACCTCACAAATCGTTTATTTTTCTCTTTATGGGTAAGATCGTGGCTGTGAATAAAACTTCAAAATTGACGAATATTCGTTCGTTCACATTCGAAGGTCACTGAGCTGTGAATGTACCTTAAGACCCTTAGAATCCAGTTATTGGTAATTAGGTAAGATCTAACATGACAGTTCAAATAAATTATTGACCATTTGCCATCTGTCATATTCAAACAGTGTTCCCTGTTCACAATTGTGGAATGTCGCGTAACAGTCATCAAAATATGACACTTTTTGACGGGTACGAATAAAATTCTAAAAGCCTGCCTAAAACTTGAATTGAAAAAGAATAAAAAATAACCAAAGACTGTATTTTTTACATCTATTTGTTTCCTTGTCAGCATTTAAAAACGACTTGCTAAATTCGTTGAAAGATACGAATATGCTTGTTTTTGACAAACAGCCAATTGTAAGGTAATTTGGTTTGTGTTTCATTTGAACTACGACGAGTCTCTTAATGTGAAAAATTTTATGGGGAACTTTTAAAATCAGCGGTTATATCAATTTCGCTGAAATTACGTGTTTCGGTTCAGTGGAACAATACTATCAAGAGTAAAACTGTAAAAATTCTAATACGTGTAACTAACAGGGCGGGCCAACTGCAAGTTTCTTTTTAAAAATGCAATAAAATGAACAAAATGAATTTTTTTCCATGTATTATGGCATTAGTAAGAGCAAACATTCCCATTGATTATGGAACATGTAGGCGTCATATTTACATAGACACACGAATATTAATGTAACAAGAGAGAGAGAGAGAGAGAGAGAGAGAGAATTCGCACTATTGTATGTATTACTACTTTGTATATAATATAATACTAACCAACTATGTCAAATATAAGAAGCCGCTCGAAAAGAAAATATACATCAGTTATAAACCAGAGAGAGTGTCTTCTTCAGTTATATTCTTACAAACGCAACGTCGTTTAAGTGGCTGCCTCGCCTGGCTTCGCAGTAGCGCATTCTATCACTCCAATTTTCCAAGACCTTGTTGATGGTTTCGGGCTGTAGCTCACGGATTGCTTGGATGATATTGGCCTTAAGTGCTTGAATCGTTTCAGGATTGTTGGCATAACATCGGTCCTTCACGGTTCCCCACAAAAAAAAGTCCAAAGGGGTCAATCGCAGCTCCGAGGCGGCCAATTGACATCGCCAAGACGGCTGATAACACGATTTGGGAATTTGGTGCACAAAAGACCGATTGTGGCATGGGCTGTGTGGCATGGCGCACCATCCTGCTTGAACCAGAGGTCGTCCAAATCCATGTCTTCAATTTCAGTAAAAAAAAAAAGTCCTTAACATGGCTCTGTAACGCCCACCGTTGACCGAAACGTTGTTCCCAGCCTCGTTTTCGAAGAAAAATGGTCCAATGATGCCACCACTCCACCACAATCCGCACCAAACTGTCACTCTCTGTGGATGCATTGGCTTCTCGACAATAACGTGTGGATTTTCCGAGCCCCAGATGCGGCAATTTTGTTTGTTAACGTAGCTGCCGAGATGAAAATGTGCCTCGTCAGAAAAGATGATTTTTCGCCCAAAATCGTTGTCCAATTCAAGCTGCTCTAAGGCCCAAACTGCGAAGCGATAACGAAGCGGATGGTCGTGCGCTTTCAATTGCTGAATCAATTGGACCTTGTAAGCGAATAATCCCAGATCTTTGTGCAGAATTCTCCTCAGGCTAGTGCGTGAAATGTTGAGCTGTTAAGATAGATGACGAGTTGATGTTCGTGAATTGAGTCTCACACTCTCGGCTACAGCGCACCGTACGACGACGGGGAACATGAGTGTTGTCCACAAGCATACCAGTCTCACGAAGTCTTTGCACAAACTTGCGTACAGCAGGCGCGGTGGGTGCTTCATTTCGGCCAAAACTTCTTTTCAAAAAACGCACTGTTTGGGCTACACAGCACTCACTTTGGAATTAAGTTTTCAATATTTCCCAATGTTGTTCAAGCGTAAAGCGACTCATTTCGTTCCGCGGAGGTATGATACTGACTTTCTGTCAAGATTTCGAGCGGCAAACAGCTGTCAGTGTCAAAATAGCCTATAATTTAAAAAGAAATCACTAGATGGCCCACCCGTTACATACTTTAACACAAAAAAAAAATAAAAAAATCAACAATAAGTAAAACATAACATTTTCACTTCGACCTTCTTTGTTCACTGTGGTGTTGAAAGTGTAGAGATATCTCGTTTTTATTTGTATCAGGTAGGTCAATCTTAAGTGGCTTAGCCAGAAAAACCAACACTAAGGTCATATTAATCCAGAAAAAAAAGGTTAGTAATTTTATCACTTTAATTCATGGTCTATGCGTCTTATTGTTTTATAAATTACAAAATATATAGGTTTAACATTTAATTTGTTGGTTTTGGAAACTTTACAAACAAAAATAATAAGAATAATTATCTTTTTACTGTAGCCTCCGCTGGCTTTCATAAGGACTTCAACCCTAATTCAAGGCTACTGATGTCGTATGTGTCTATTTCTTCACGGTCTTAGCACGATGGCAAAGTGCGGAATCGTCCTGAAACACAAAACCCGTGTAGTACTGGCTCACTTTCTCTGCAGTTGGAACCACTTCATTTTCTATGACATGCATATGTATGTACATTTTCCTCCAAAATATTGTATATTTCCTAAATGACTTTCAAAATTGTTAAAATAATGTTTCAGTAGAAAGATAAAAGTATATCATATCTCTGAATTGTATTGTAAAATGTGCGGTAGCGAATGTAAATTATATTGCAGAATAAAGTATATCTATCTAAAAAAAAAATATGTATGTACATATTTGGCGCAACAGTCGACGAAGAGCTTAGGCCTAGCTTCTCACACCCTCTCATTATATTTTTCGCACGAATGGAAAAGTTTACAGTTTTGTGCCGTATCCGAGGGCACATTTTGCTTTGGAGAAACTTTCTCATGACAAAGAATTCCTCGGATCGTTCGCGAGAGGTGGGACCGTGATTCCCTAAACCATGACACCTTTGGACGTTTTCGAACGACCTGCTACATAGTCTTCCTTTAACGTCGAATTGTGGTCTTTTCGTCTGAAAAGTTGAATTTGGACTCATCTGAGAATATGACCATTTGCCAGTCATTTCGAGTCTAATTCTGCCTTTCACGTACCTATTCTAGACGATTTTTTTTTGTATCCTAGGCGTAAGGGTTATTTCGCAGTCCGAGGCAAATAAACCTGCTTCGTTAAGCCGTTTTTGAACTGTTATCACAGAGATGTCTATTCTATTCAGGTGGTTTCCACATCATCTCTTCTTACTTCTGGTGCAGTAACGAACCTGGATCTTAACGCTGTCCACTTTACATGGCGGTCATTTCTAAGAGTAGTGTCTACTTTACTACCGCTTCCACTTTTTCGCTCTAAAGCACCACTTTCTAGGTTCTTTTTTAAAATCTTTTGGTCGACTCGGTGAATCTTAATCGACGAGAAACCTGGAACAAAAAGAACTATTAAGAATCCTAATTACTCGATAATGAAAGGGGTTTTCCCGTTCAGTAAAAATAAATGGAGACAGAGCAGGTCAATATCGAAATTTTCTGTTTTACTCGAGTGCGACTTTTTTCTGTTTAAAATTTTGTCTTTAACTGCAAAATTCTTCAATCAACATTCATTCGTTATCAAAAAAAATTTCAACACTTTACAGAAGAAAAATTGTCACAAAGGGGAAAAGGTAAATTAAGAAAGGTACTCCAGAAATCAGTTTCCAGTCTCCAGGCGAGGCACGAAAAGAATTATCAAACATGAAGTAACGATAACGAAAAAGAGCAAAAAAAATAAAACAAAGATAAAGAGAATCAAAGAAGAGGCGAAAGAAATGAACAAAAACCAAAGACTAAAGAGGCGAAGAAAAAGTGAAGAGGAAAAAACAACGTGAGATGATGAAATGAAAAGGTAAACGCGGGTGCTGCTGAGGTAAAAAACCAGTCTGATGTTCGTGCCGATGATGCTGTTGGATGGAATCAAAATTCAGCATCTTTCTTTTCTGTCTCTTCTGTTTTCGGTTATCTTTTTATTACACAAATTCATCACAAAATCTTGCGACTGTATGCGTCAGTGCATACATCATTCACATTCACGGTCCAGTCTAGATGAACAGTGCTGCAGCAGGCTCGCATCATACGAGTACAAAGGAGGGAAGGAGATGAACCACTTTTTTCGATGACGACATTTCACGGAAGGATAGAAAAGGCACATGAGATGAAATTTCACCTCAATGGTGGTGAAGTCAACCGCTGATGATTCGATCATGTGTCCAAGCAAGTGAGGCGCGACGTTGCCAAATTGAAAATTAAGATACTTCACACCTCGGATAAGGAAATCGATACACACTGATAAGTCAAAGCTTGTGATGTGATAAGGAAAACTTGTGTCAAATTGAATTTACGACACACGATAGCACACAAACTCTGACAAGTCGACAGCTCTCGCTTCTCACCAAACAAAATAACGATGACACAACCTAAGCGAATTCGCAGTCAATATAAACTAAGGTGGGATAGGTAGGTGGATGATAAGAAGGAATGACAATGATGATGATGATAACCCCAAACCGGATATCTCTTACATTCAAACTGATAAAAGACTGAAAGTGGTTTATCTTTGGAATTCAGTATCGCTTAAGCCGAATGTGGGTGGTGGATTGATATCAGTCCGATGCGACTGAAAGATAGCAATCATTGAGCCGTCAAAAAAATATAATATCCCTAATATTTATACTATTGATTGATGCTCCTGACACATGTCAAAATCCATATGCCTGAGCATAACACGTGCGCTTCCTTCTAACTTAAGCACATTGGATGCTCTTCAAAAGGATCGACAGAAGTCGGGGCAGAAAAGAAAAAAAGGATTTTCAATGAAATATTTCCCTCAAGGTTAGTCGAGGGCAACGGAAATATCTAGTTATGATTGTGTATCAAATACATTCAAACGTATCAATCGGAATAAAAAAAAAAGGATGAGGAGGTATATTGAGTATTATTCTGTTCAATTGGATCGCTTGTACTGCACTCATCAGACACAATTTTTTTTTTTCTCTCTGGAGTGGTGGAATTGAAAAATCAAACGGAGGGCAAAGGATGTGAAGGATAAAAGTGATAATAGAAAATGAAATTCAAAATATTGAACAGAAATAGATGGAAAGAGTATAATACTCTGGACTTATTGAATTTGTTATTCGACGAAACGGAACACAGAGCAGTTGTTATTCGTATTGAAATATTAGAAAGGACTCCCGAGGGAGCAGAAGTAAAGTGGCATCAGTAGCGGTAACGACATACGCAATAAGGAAATCCGGATGAGACCGGATAACAAGTAAGGAAATCTATGAAATTTTTCTTTGGGACTTGAATGAGGAACGATAGATCTTGAAAGTATAGAAACCGGACTGAAGTGGGAACTTATGATGAGATGGAGTTGCGCCAATTAAAAAGCGTTTTTTGCCTTTGAGAACGATGAAGAGGTGGTGCGTATCGATTTTATATTCATGGGTTTCTCCAAGATCTGCCGTAGTGTGTGTCAATGGTGGACTTTTCGGGCCTGAAACCGCACTGATAAACCCCTTTCAGGTTGCTGACGATCGGTTTTAGGTGTTCACATACTACCGCAGACAGGGTTTTATATGCAAAGTTCAGAGTTTCTTTTTTCAGGATCTCTTTTCAGATCTTGGCCTATTCGCACGCGCGAATTAATAAATATTTTTTTAGAATGCGCGATTTTAAATCTAAATTAGCTATTTAGGTACGTATTCCAAACCCAAATAATTGCATTATTTTAAGTATGTACATGCATACACAAGAGTACTGTTAATAAGAGAGAGAGAGAAGAATTAACAATTTTTTGTCATGTACCTAAAGGAATGAAATATTTATATTGCTAGCATTATAAGCACACAATAGTCAGTTCCTCTATGGGTATGTCAACAACTGCAACTGCCAGGCAGGCGCCTGGAGCTAAGGTTTATTTTCATATATGCATTCACTTTCAAAACCTTATAAATTTCAAATTTCATCATGAAATAGGAGTAACTCCTAACTTTTGATAATGCGAGATTCTCCTGTATTTGCGAGATTTTTATCTTTCAGAGCGAGATTTTGATAATGCGAGATTTTGATAATTCGAGATTTTGAATATGCGAGATTTTGATTATGTGAAATTTTGAATATGCGAGATTTTGCTGTTCGCGATTTATTTAAAAAATGCGGGATTTCGTTATTAGAGATTTTGGTTTGCGGTCAATCGTACCGCTCCCCATGTGATATGCTTGTGCAGTGAAGATACGGAAAAATAGGTGGCTATTATTAAGTCAAGTTATGAAAGCGCAAAATGTGTCTGACAAGGCTGTATACTGTCACCACTACTACTTCTGGTGGGTATCAGTGACGTGGTTTGTAGTGCTTTATCGGTGAGAAACGGTAGAATCAAGTGGAGTCTTACATTCTATCGCAAATACCACGGCTAGCACTTTCGACCTAAATAACACCTCAACATCACAGGTAGACATTGCTGGACAATAGGTTGAGAAAGTGCAATATTTTCGATACCTTGGGAGTATTGCTTCGACCGATAGCGGTGATTTTGATCTGGGAAATCAGTGCCATCAGCCTAAACACCAAGCTGCGACTACTTGAAAAGTGATTGTACTACTGTATTGCAGTTCGTGAGAATATGAAAAGAAATCCCATCCCACTCTTTAAATAAGTAGTCTACAGGGTGAATCCAGTGACATTTAAAGACTGTGGAGGTGCATTTTCAATAGGCGGAGACAACTCATGACGCCGGTTACTAAGTTAAGGCTAGGACACGGAGTCTAAGTTTTTTTTTAGATTGAACCTTAAGACGGTCTTAAACTGAAACTCTTATCTTTAGAGTGCGTTGAGATTTGGTTGCACATATTCATGGAGTGCATAGCAGTAAAGATATTAATTTAGTATTTTTAGTATTAGTATTTTATTTATTTATATGCTGACACATTAAGATACAATATCTTATAAATTTCTGGAGCTTGGCAAAAAGAACACATTATTTCAATCAAAAAAATTCAATGAATTAATCGTAGTAAATTAAGGAAAAAAAGAAGAAAAAGAAAGAAGAGAAAAAGAAAAAAAAAAGCTATTAACAGAGGACATACAAATTGTGTTGGTTCAGAAAGTAGGGAAAACTAATCGGATGCAGAGAGGAATAATTGCAATCGCGTCCTAAATTCGGTGAGATTACTTGTTCTTCGTACAGTGGGTGGTAGAGAATTCCATAAGCGAGCGGCATTGACGAGAAATTGCCTTTCGGATGTCAAACACGAAAACCGGGGAAGGATGAGCTGTGAGAGTCTGTTTGATGCTGAAAACTGAAGTCTATTGTAAAGATAGGACGGGTGATGGCTCTGAATTATATTAAATAATAGCAAAAGTGTTCGAAAATTTAAGAGGTTATCGAACGACATACCATAGATACTTTTAGAAAATCTCGAAACATGATCGTACCTCCTTAAACCGTAAATATAGCGCGCGATATTGTTATATGCCACATTAAGTTTTCTCTGGCTCACAGCATCGCTTTTGCAAAAGATTTCACATCCATAAGTAAGGACAGGTATAACTAATGTCTTAGCGAGCATTTTGCGTGTTTTTAGAGCAGTGAAATCTTTTGTGACCCAAAGCGAGCGAAGAGCACCATATACTGGACAACTGTTTGGTGGAACTGTCGTAATATAGTTTTTAGTCGGGTTTTGTTTAATTTACAGGATGTTAAGGATACTTGCGCACAAAGGACCTAGTTCAGAATAACCAATTTTTTCCTTTGGCAATTGCTTAAGCTGGCAAAGATTTCATTGCGTACTAGATTATACCAACTTTGATAGTCAAGAACTTGAATATGTTTGTAATAGAAATACCTAGTAGAAAAATAGTTGAATACTTGCCAAGGTTGGCCAAGAAGTGGTGGTACTTACGAGGCGATATTTTTTTGAAATAAAATCTTTATAGCCTAGTCCTCATATTTCTATGTGAACTTGCATTGGTGTGAGGATTTTCATAACGCTAGTTAGTTGAATTGCTAATTCTAACGAGTGTACTTTTCAAAGGTAGATAAACAGTAGGTTTAATTGTCATACCGAACAATCCCAACAAATAGCTTTTCAGCGCATATATGCTACTCTCTCCTAACCCTTAGTTAAGGTTGAAGAGGCTGCCAGCTGAGAATCGCCAACACTTAGACCAATAAAAGGTCCATTGTGATACCACGTGGACCATGGTAGAAAATCTCTCTACCTACTCGCTAAGACCATTTTGAGCTTCTTATGAAGCGTATGAGACTCTTAATATCAATATCTATCATTAAATCGTTGTAATAGGGGGCTCCTAAGTGAAGCTTCCTTCTACAGGAGAGAGCTGGGCAGAAACAAACAAGGTGAGGAATAGTTTTTCATCCATGCAACTTCTACAAAAGTCGTTCGCAAAAAAGTCTAGCCTTGCAGAATGCTTGCCTATTAAACTGTTTCCAGTGATGACACTTATTATAGCGCCGATATGAAATCTGTTGAGAGAAATCAAATTCTTAGTATGTTTTAAATCCAGCTTCGGCCAAATCTGTTTTTTTGCTAGACATGTTGATCCACTTGTCCACCTAAGATTTGTACTCTCAACAGCATCCAACTTAAATTTAAGTTTGCGAGTAGCGATTGACATACCTAAGGTGCCTTTATCCGGCATGACGGGTATAGCTGTTAATATTCTGGCGAGTTCATCGTCTGTCCCTATCCCTTTGCACCCAACACAGGTGAATATTGAACTGCTCAGATATCTCCGTAAGAAACGATCGGCAGTCTAGAGCTACTAAGGAATTTAAAGAAGTAGATTTCAGGGATTTGATTGCTGCTTGAGTGTCTGAAAAGATGCGGATAACTGTGGCATCCCCTAGCCCTTAATCTTTCTATAAATCTAAATCGGACGATAAATTTCCACTAACCTCAATCGGTTTATGCAGAGCCAATGTCCATTTCTTAGTTCTGACAGGACTGTCGTGGAGCTGCCTGTCAAAGTGGTTTTAAATCCCTTATTAACTGCATTTTTATTCGTCCTTTCTAATAACAATAATCTGGTTTTATAATATTCAAGCCATAACTATAATTTTAAATATGTACTGTTAGGTGCATGTTAAAATATAATTTCATGACTACATCACTACTTTACAAAATTTTTTCCCACATTTGATGGTTAGTGCCAGACTTAGTCAAAGTGGTGTACCTTGAACGCACGACTTTAACTCTGTCACGATATATCTAAAAAAAAAAAATGGGAACATATTAAACGGAACAATTGTTAACTAAAGGGAATTCGATAATTCGCGATAGTCAACTGTGCCAATTGCTTTAGCTCATGTAAGGGTACCTGCATGGGTTCGTAATTGCACCGCAGTTAACAATATATAAACATGTCAGTTCATGCATGCAAACTATAATAGACTACTGTTTGTTTCCAGCAATACGTACTTAATATGTGTACATTCTAATTTAAAAAGGTATGTACATAATACACACATATATATACATATATATATATAAGGGCCATTCAAACAAACGATGATAGTAAAACTTTCCATCTGATCAAAACGAAGTGAGGATAGTAGTTTCCAAGTCAAGATCCCACAAGGCTGCTGGAACTAACGAGTTACCGGCCGAACTATTCATGGTAGCAGGAGATGACTTAGTAGACCATACACCAACTAATCTCTAAGAGTCTATCAGATAAGCTTATGCCTGTTGATTGGAATTTCAACACTGTTTGCCCGATCCACAAGGAGACCCTTCAACTACACGAATCTTTTCTGCCATTTTGTACGAGCGCCTGAAATCTTTCGTCAACAGTCTGATTGACCCTTATCAGTGCGGTTTTACACCACGAAAGGCCACAATTGCTCAAATTTTCACACTTCGGCAGATCCTGGAAAAAACCCAAGAAGTCCACATCGGCAATCACCATCTCTTTATCGATTTTAGGATTTAGACGACGAGGCAAGGAAACAGAAACTGTTAAAACAGATTTATTGGTGAACGAGGACCATCAACAAGAAGTGTAACACAACATCGATGGGACAGAACGTCACAGTGGACAGCTACAACTTCGAGGCAGTAAGGGACTTTGTACCTTGGGTTTGCTATTACTTCTGAAAACAATCAAACGAAGAATAATGTTAATGTTATTCGCTTTTTCTTCGGGACAAGAAGGCGATTTAGTAGCGAAGCCCTGTTCTAAACAACTAAGGAGAACATGTTGAGCAAATGAACATTAACCCTCCGGCCGCAGAGTTAATCTAACCCGGAGTGAGGAGAGGGCCTTCTCGTCGTAAGCCGCGCGCACAAGTAACCGGGTACTTCAACCAACTTGGAGTGCACAACTAGAGGAAATTAGCTAAAGATCGAGTTAAAAGGAGCTGACTTGTTGGTTGAGGGCCAGGTTGACTTCGAACTGCAGCACCACCTAAGTAAGTAAAATCGGCAATTATAAGAACGGAAGTCTGGACTTCCAGTCAGACGCCACTGTCGAAATTATTCCTTTTTCCTCTGTCTTCACATGGGGCAACTTATTGAAAACTTGCATCAACTCAGAACTCACTTCCCAAGTTCAGTATGATATTAAATAAGAAGGGGTATTACAATACATCGAATCGGATTTCTTTTCTAGAATCCAACCTAGTTATTTTAGTTTTGTCCTCAATGATGGTAATCCCGAATATAGCACTCCTACGAGCATTTATTGTGTACTCTGGATGCACGCATACTATGGGACAGGTTTCGGAATCGAAAAAGTGTAAGACTCGAACAGCCAGCAGTAATAAATTCATCTGCTGGAATCGAGCCATTTTGCTGCCGAACGACATTCCTGATGAAGCACCAGAATTGATGATAAAATAATAATTTCTCGAACCTCTCGCAGACATAAATTCCCCCTACTTGCAATTCATTAAGCAATTCAAGGTTCTGCAACTGTTAACATACTTTATAACCATTGCGACGGTTCACAGACTATGTTTCCTGTCTAACAACAGATAAGACTAGGAACCATTCAAAACAAAGAAAAGTTGCAAAAGCAAAATAAATATAATTATGCAAAAGCTAAAGCAACACATTACAATTCATAAAACAATTTCCCGCATCAAAAATTCATCGATTCACAAATTAAAAGCCAGCAGAAAGCAAACGACGACAGACCCTCCCAGACATGTCGATATACGAGTATCAAGTCATTTGAATATCTTTTGCATACGTTTATTCCTCCTCCTTGTTCTGGTTTCCCTAAAATGTTGTGCACTGCAACAACTCCCACAGTGAGTTCTCCTTGAAAAGACAAAAAGTAAAGCCTTTGCAGACATAAGTAAAACCTCACGACTTCCCCCTGGTAAATTACTCAAGCATAAGTAATGACACACTGAGTCGACTTGTCTCGGGTATTTTTTCGGTTATATTTTTTTTTTGTTTCTCTTAAATATTCATAAATGTACATATCCATTAGATCCAAGTATCTGTGCAATAAAGCAAATGCATTCAAATGTTTGCACGCGAGAAATGGTATCACTGGCTTTGGATAAAACCAATTTGTACCTTGAAGCCCTTGTTTTGTTTTCTATTTGCGCTGTAACTAGATACTCTTCGGTTCGTGCACATAACACATAAATGTATCTGCTGGGCATCAATCCCACGGTGTGTCTGGCAATATCTCATGTGTCATTCAAATTTATGAGTACTTTCGGGGTTTGAACACGTGCATCGAGCGAGTTGGATAATTGATGACTCTGCGATAATTTTGTTTTCAAACCTCCCCCTAAATACGAGTATGAATATATTTGCTCGGGCAGAGAGTGGGTGTTGACTAAGAATACCATTGAGTTACTGCCCCTCCTGGTGATATGGCCAATATAGTGACTTTAATGGCAGCTTTAATTTGAAGGAAGTGTGTGTTGTGCACTTTTCATCAGCTTGTCGTTCTAGTTTAGGGGTTCTTTTATATCTTCAGGTTAATGGGGGTTAATGGTAGCATCAGCTTGGGCGAGCGTTCAGTTTCAGGAACAGTATGTACATAGGACAAAACGTGTTGATGACTTGTCAATTTTGAAAACAGTCTAGAGATAGATAGCCTTTATTTGATGAATCTGTAGATAGTCATTCTTGTCCTAGTAATAGGCTTCAGAAAGGCAGTAGTTAACCCCTACAACGCCTAGGAGGGTAAACAACCTCTAGTACTGCATAAAATTTTAAATTTTATGTGGAACCCGTAGAGAAATTTTCCGTCGCATGGAACCAATCATGCGTCAAGTATCTCCTTTATCTGACATGACTGTAACGTGTATCTTTATCTACAACATATTTTAGTATGTAGATGGTAGATAGAATTTGTATCTGCGATAGGGCAAGGAACGATATTCTTTGCTTTGTTTACATTTGTTTCCCTTGAAAGGATCAACTCGAAGAGATCAATGACTGTTGACAAAGAAGAAAGAAATAACTGATCAGCGGACATCTGGGGGGTAGAATAACTAAATAAAGTGGGAAGAACCAAAGACATTTTTTTTAAAGTAAACACTTGCACTCGATATCGGTTTGTAGGCAAACAAACTGTTTACTCATAAAATTGTTTTTTAAAAGATAACGCTTGATACCGATAGCGTTACTGAGTAAAAAATTAAAAAAAAAAAAAAGGAGAAGTGTCATATTTCCACTTCAAGGTAATTCGATTGACTAATCAAAATATGATTTTGATAAGAAAAGGTATTGGAAAATCCGTTAAGAAAAAAAAACCTGTACGCCTTAATGAAAGCATACCGTAGAATCAACGGTATATTAACTCCACCAGAATTTATAAGATTTTTCAATTTATGTGGTTTTGTAGTCAAGCAACAAGTCGATTAATCAAGAAATCCAGAATGATAAATGGTTCAGGTTGATTTAAGTCGTCTTAATATATTTATGCAATCAAGTACTTCAAAAGGTGTGGTGCAGTGCTCGATTGTTGTCGTAAAGCCTTGCTTATACAGATGAAACAACAAGATTACACAAAAGGAAATAACATTGGAAGAAGTATACTCCTACCTTCAGGTTGGTGAATGAAACTACACATTTGCTAAATACCAATTTGCTTTGTTGCGAAATTAGCTTTCCGAAAATTAATGTGGTTTCGTCATTGAGAGTGGAGTTTAGGGGGAATTGATAATATGATAAACTAAGAGTAGGTTACGGGAAAACTATAATAAATTTTCTGCCACCTACCGATTCTTTTAACAAAATGGAAGAATGTAGGGTGTTATTCACCTCACCACCCGAAAAGTCATACTTATGTCAACTTAAACTTTAAGGCAACATTTGAAACCACTCTGTATGTGTTAGAATGATGAATTGAATTTATTTGGAAGGTCTCCGTAAGTTTTACGTCCCCTTTATTCGACTTCGTATTTCCAAAGTATACTGCTACAACCCGAACCTCAACTAGATCTATTAGAAACCGTACATAATACTATGACAACTATATTGCTTTCACTCTGTTGTCCTTCCGTCTGTCTGTCACCACCTTCCAGCTCCTCAACTATACAAGCAACACAGCATATGTAGAATATTGACCCCTAAACAGACGGTGGCTCCAATACTTATAAACAAAAGAGGTGAACAAAAACGTTTGTGTGGAATCCGAAAAATATGTGGTGTTTAAAAAAATGTGTGCACGCCACCTATATCTTCGAAAATACTTGACATAAAATTGTGATATGAGATCACACTAATAGAGAAACTTCTGATCCAAAGACAAATAAGGCCGAGTTTGATATCATCAACAGTTTGCGAGACATACGAGTAGCATTCTGTGTTTGGATTGGCCTATATATTGTTGCAACTGTCATGGAGGTGCAACCTAGAAAAATGTACATTATCTAGACAGCAAAAAGTTCTAGCACAGCCGGTCCAATAAGTCAAAAGTTTTAGGGGAAATTAAAATAAATTGTTCAAACAAACTCGCACTTGACAATTTTTTTTACAATTAGAGGTAGAAAACGCGACAAACGCAACACAACAAAACACATGAATTTTTATTAAATAGACATTTATTTGTGTTCAATCGAAATTGGAAATTCATTCGGGCATATGCCCACCACGGATTGATCTAATGAATGTCATCCGAAAGACAAAGTTTTTGACCACTTTTTCAAGCATTTGTGGCCGTATGTCTTCAATAAAACGAATAATGTTGGCTTTCAATGCGTCGATTGTTGTTGGTTTGTCAGCGTAAACTAGCAACTTTACGTATCCCCAAAGAAAATAATCAAGAGGCGTCAAATTACAAGATCTTGGAGGCCAATTAATTTTTGATTTTATAATTTGCGAGCACTCACGGAGTTATGAATACTCTTGACATGTTTGCACACAGTGCGGGCTTTGGAACGGATAGAAAGAGAGAGATAGAAAGATTTAGTGTAGTGGTTGGAAGGTCAGTTGTTTATGCTTTAGAGAAACTCCGGGGGTGGCGTCCGGATAATTGGGGAGATTTTTGTTATTTTTTTTGTCTTTGCTTCTGATTCAGTTTTTTTTCCCGATAACAGATGTCATAGGCAAATCAACATCAGCAGTGCGAACAATTTTTCCAGCCATATGACCGAGCTACTGCCAGTGTTATGCCTTCGCAGTAGTGTTCAGACAAGCTTTCGCAATTGATCGGACTGACTTTATATATATTTCATGAGAGATAAATAAATGCTTGCTGACATCAGAATTTGAACCATGAACCATTAGCGTGGCAATTGACGACGTTACCACTACACCATTGCCAGCCCCAATTTGCAGGTCCATTATGCGTTCATCGAATATTTTCTTTAATAAGTTGATTGTGTCGGTTGCTGTATGGAACGGAGCGACATCCTGCTGGAACCACATCTCATTCGGCTTCAATTCTTGCACGAGCTGGATGTTGTAAGCCTCCAAACCAAGATCTTTGCGTAAAATGTTCTATAAAGTGGACGGACAAACACGAAGCTGTTGTGAACGACGTCGAATCGACAAATTCGGATCTTCTTCAACACTTTCCTGAACGGATGCAATATTCTCTTCAGTACGCACTCTTTATATGCGTCTCGGTGTCACTGTATTTTGCAAAGAAAATTTTGTGCGAAAACGGTCAACAACACGGCGAATAGCGGTCTCAGATGGTCGATTATGTCAGGTGTAATATGGGGCAAGTGCTCTATAAGTTAGACACGCAGAAACATAATTTTGGAACCAAATTTCTAAAATTTGGTAACGTTGTTGAACCGTGTAAAAAAAAATTGCAAAGACTACTGAATAAAAATGGCACTGACAATTTGAAATCTGACAATTGGTTTGACAGATATAACTGTCTGAAGTTAGTACTGGCTTAAAAAACACCCTCTATTTACAACCTCACACATCACAGTTTGTATCTAAACGCATGTTAAGACTTGATTATTTGGATCAGGTTTAACAGGGGAACGGCCAAACGTTTGACCCTTTTTCAAATAGTCTAATTGTATCTTTATAAAACGAATACATAATATATAATGAAATAAACTAATTCGGACAATATCCGAATGTAAATATTAGTTTGCAAATTAGCATAAAATCTACTTAAATTACTGAAAATGTATGGTACCCCAATTTATCTCTGACATGAAGAAAAGGCGGTTCGAAATATACAAGCTAAAGTAACACAAATTTGCCAAACTCATGATTTAGGAGGTTTTAAAGATGCTTCTCGTGCATTGCTACCTACCCCGATCTTCTCTCCTCATTTGGATAAAAGCTGACTAACCAATAGCGACATGCCTCGCACATGTTCGTTTCAAACCACGTATTTACGTAACATAAGAATCTCAAGGTCAATTGCAATATGACAAATTTTATGAATGAAGTTGAAAAAAAAAGAAAAAAAAAAAATGTGCACAGTAGCTTTATGCATGCGTATTCGTATGTCAGATAAGCAGAATAATTACAACTTTTATTTACAATCGTGGGATCTGAAAATAGTTTAGAAAATTCATCAGGATTGATACCACCGGTCAGGTAAATATATGAGCTCATTGAACATAGAATGTCATCTTAGTCCATTCCATACATCAATTTGAGTTCAAATTATGGATGGATGGATTATGCATCTAGGTAAGGGTAACTGTTTAGCTGTGTTACATGTTGTAACAGGGTAGCAGTTTGACGGTATGATCACCTGACAGCAACACGACATGCATTTAACAGTTACACGTCCAAATTCTTGTATTGCACTTCTCATCAGTCTACAGAAAAGCTCGCTCGCCTCTTCTTTGGTCGTGAACCAGAGTCATTTACAAACGGCTGGCGTCTGCGACCGGTAATAAAGAATTGAAACGCTCCCAATTGCGAGCATGGGATACGTGGTGATTTTTCAGGATGTGTTAAACGTTTTAATGATAAATAGGGAGAAAGACACTTGTCAAAGAATAATAAAGTATATCATATATAAATATACATATGTACCTATATGTATATATTTGGAGCAACAGCTCATTAAGTGTCTAGGCCTACCTTCTCGCAATAACTCTTGTTGTGTGCGCAATATTTTTCGCACGAATGGACCTACAGTTTTGTGTGACAACAGTACTCTCGGATATTTATCAAACGTTCCGGAGAGGTGGGACCGTGAAAAAGCTTGTTGGTGTTTTCTGAGTTTCGAACATGGAACCTTACGAGCAGTGGTCCGATACACTAACGACTGCACCACGGAAAATGGTTTATACTAAAACGGATCTAAAAAATGGTTGCTGATAGCTTAAATATTGCCTATGGCAATTTTGATAAAAAAATGTCACGAAGGATAACAGGATTTAATGATAGATTAATTAACCAAGTTATTAAATATGAACGATTTAAGAAAACTGTAGGAACCAATTAGTTTTGTAATCCTCAGATCCATGCTAAGCAAGTGTAATAGTAATAGCACTGTATATTATCGAATGGGAAATCTAATTGGCTTTTCGACCCTACCTGATTCGCCAGTCTGATATTTTGAGGGAAATCTCTTAAAATCGAATACAATAGAGACTTGCGAGAACATAATATATTTCCCGCCCCTCTAGAGGTTATTTTCCAAGGAATAGATCGACTTAGATCTGAGGGGCATTATTGTTTAAGTGGTGTTTCACAACAACCTACATTCACCAGCATCGAGTATGGCTCAACTACAAACGTTCAGTTTCAGTGCAGTTTGTGTCAAAATATCAAAGCTATGGATTTGATATCAATTTTTATTTATAAAAATGTATGTGTCTCCACAAACACGTGTTTATTCAATTTAGTTTGGATTCATGGTCAGTGAAGTGTTATCTGTCAATAATTACGGCTAAGTAACGTTTCTGGTTTTTGTCTTTTCATTCTAATGGATTTTGTATTGAGTTGTAGTTAATCTGGATTTCAGAATTGACTTCAAGATGCCAATGACCGTAGCTCAAATTGTTCAAGCGACCCTAGTCGCAAGTTCAGAACAAACTCAACGTGAATTACATAGCTGCCACCTTAATGTGCCACGTATTACATTGAGATACGATGAGACATCGACAGATAGCCGGCGACCCGGAAGTCACGAAGATCGGTTCATTACCCTGGAGATATTGCGAAATCGATTTCTTTTCATCGTTGAGGTAAAACAGTGGTTCCAATTAACCCGGAATGGGGTCATGAGTGACCGGACAGTAAGAAGATGAATGAAATAGGTCTAGGTGCATTTAGACCGGCTCAAAAGCCGGAACTGTTCACCATTCACCGAAAAGCTTAATTCAGATTTGCCCACGATCACTTCAACTTCAATTGGATGGCCGAGCAGCGGAGATAGGTTTGGTTCACTAAAGAAAGCAGACTCGAGTTCTAGATAGACAAGAACGAGTAAGGAGATGACAAGGGTAGCAATTCTTAGCCGTCAAATGATCAGTTTTCTTGCAGTCTGTTATGGTCTGACGAGGCATACATAATGTTCAGAGGATCGTACGGAAATTGTCATCAAATTGAAGGCATCCTTGTAAAATACGCTGTGCGCTTCGCAGGTTTGATAAGTGATGATAAAACAACACACCATTGGTTGCGTCGTAACATATCTTGAGGAGATAGGCATTCATAAAATACAATAGCTAGTCCGCCAGTTCAGACATGAATTCTGTTGGGGATTTCTCAGACATGCTGAAAAAAAAAATAGAAAGAGAAATAAAAAAAGGGCGAGTGAAAGCCAGTCGGAGCCTTACGGAGGCTCGTCAAGACCTAAAAGCTACAATACTGGGGCATCATAGCAGGAAATCCATCAAGAAGGAAATCATGCGTCATTAAATTGGTTGCTATCCTTTAAGAACCTGGAAGGATGCTGGCGCGTTGGATGGAGCGCCTCCAGCAGTATAACTTCCGAGTGAAACACCGTGCAGGTAAAGCCCATCTGAATGCTGACGCCTTATCTCGCCGACCTTGTGCTGATGAGCTGTGCACTCACTGTGATGTAAAGGAAAAGCGTAATTTTTTGGAGAATAAACCCATAGTAAACGCCATCCGTTTAGTGGGCAGTGACTTCGACGTTGAGAAAGTCCAACGTGCACAGGCGGCAGATACCATTCTCTCGCAGGTTATTACGTGGCTGAAAACTGGAGCTCGGCCTTCTTGGAGTGAGGTCTCGAAGGAGAGCAGTACGCTTAAAGCATATTGGGCACAATTCGACGGTTTGAGCTTCCAGAACAACCTTTTGCTTAAGAAGTGGGTTCCAACTGGACAACGACAGGCGGAGCGCTTACTCCCCATCATTCCGCACTCGCTGTTTATAGACGTTATAAGGTTATACCACGACACCCCTGCTGGAGAACACTTTAGTGCAAATAAAGCGTTTACCAAAATAAGATCACGATTCTATTGGGTTGGAGCACGAAAGGATGTCCAACGGTATTGCACTCAATGCGATAGTTGTGCAACAACAACAAATGAGAGCTTCAAGTTTATTTGGTCGGTGAGCCATTCCAGCGTGTAGCCGTCGACGTACTACGACCTTTACCGGCAATAGAGAAGGGTCACAGATACGTGCTAGTGCTGATGGACTATTTCACGAAATGGGTGGAGGTCTTCCCTTTAGCTGATCAAACCGCAGAAAATGTCGCTAGAATACTAGTTCACGTATTTTGCCGCTTTGGAGTGCCGTCGGAACTACACTTGGCCGCAATTTGGAGTCCACTGTGTTTCAGAATGTAATGGAAATTATGGGAATACGAAAAACCCGCACCACGCCGCATCACCCGCAGTCCGACGGCCTTGTGAAGCGTATGAACCGGACTGTACTGCACTATCTTACCAAGAACCTAGATGACAAACAGGACGACTGGGATGAGTTTCTCCCTCTTTTCGCCATGGCCTACCGATCTTCGCAACAAGAGTCAACAAAAGAAACTCCATTTGCCATGCTCTTCGGAAGGGATATGCTTCTTCCTCAAGATTTGCTATGTGGTCTTCCGCCGCATTCGAATCACAAGTCGTATTGTGAGTTTGCCCAACAAATGCAAAACCAACTTCAAGAAATTCACGATCGAGCAAGAGTACAAATTTATCACTGCGCACAGAAAATGAAAAGCAGGTATGATCTAACCGCTAATTCTCCAAAATTTCAGGTTGGATGTTTTGTCTGGTGTTACGCTACGCTACGTTACGACCGCTAATAGCCATCTGATGAACCCATCCCACCCGATCGACATTAGAGGAATTGTCAATTGTCATGGACGGGGAAGTTGTTGTTGTCTTTGAGAGCGAGAGAAAAAAGAGTTGTAAAACTAGCATCGTGTTATTTTCTTGCTTGCATTTTTTTTTGATCTGGGAAATTGTTTGCCATCCTTTCATTGAACTGCCCAAAATCCGCATTTGTGCAACATTGGGGTTTGGATGAAAGCAAAACAAAATATATGCTGTCTACAAAAAATGACACCTAACATAGGCGTCTTGCAATAGACAGATATAATTTTGAGGTAGTAGAGGACTTTGTCTACCTGGAATCTATGGTGAGCTCCGCAAATGACATCAGTGGGGAGATCAAACGAAGAATTACACTTGCCAATCGTTGTTTCTATGGGCTAAGAAGGCAATTGAGTCACAAAGCCATACACTAATCATCCCAGTCCTGCTTTATGGCGTAGAGGCATGGGCTTTGTCAAAATTAGATGAGGAGAGAGGATGGTTATTTTGAGAGAAAAGTTCTTCGAGCGATCTTTGGTCCCGTCTGCATAGACGACCTATACAAGGACATTGACTTAGTCAGAAGAGTTCACTCACATCGACTAAGATGGATGGGTCATATAGAGCGGATGGAGCCCAACGTTCCAGCCAAGAAAGTCTTCGAACTCACCCCGGATGGAGGTGGCGCAAACAAGTGGAGAGGGACCTCAACCAACTTGGTGTGCGCAACTGGAGACAGCTGGCTCGTAACCGGGCTGGTTGGAGAAGTTTGTTGGTTTAGGCGCAGGTCCACCCCGGAATGTAGCGCCGCATAAGTAAGTAAGTAAGTATTATTTTGCCTAATCCTAATCTTTTATTTATTTATTTTTCCAAATCGCAATTGAGGGTAGATTCCTACCTAAATCCTGGCTATTCATAAAGAGGGCCTATAACTCAAGAATTTTTATTGTGACATTCGATGCCATACTAGCTGTTCGATACCTATACTAGTATGTGTATAGGTACATACATACATATAGATACATACATATAGATACATACATACATACATACATATAGGTACATACATACATACATATAGATACATACATACATACATACGTACATAAATTCACTTGTCAAATTATACGTGTCCGACAAGTACAAATAAATTCTGTAACAAGCAAACAGTTGCACTTGTAAAAATAATTAATTTCCCTTGACTTGTCGGCATTCTTCGACAAGTGTTTAACAAGTGAAAATGGCAAAAATCACGGCGGACAAAAAAATTAGAACATAACCTCGACGAAATAGGAAGATAGTGTATTCATACTAGAATTCGACATTATTAACCCAAAGCACATCAATATATATGAATATTTCTGAAGTGGATTAACATCTAAGGCTAGTTGTAGAAAATGGTCGACACTTTTGTAAAATGACCAACATAAGGCCATTTTCGTTCCATTTCTATCCGTTTAGTAAATTCTTCGAAAACATTTCACATTATCTCGCCTTCAATTCTCTCTGCATTCAGTAGACACCAAACAATGATCAATGTTTTAACGCACAATGAATTAAAAAGTCCCAATTTATTTGTTTATTATTATTTATTCAATTTGTTTACTTTAGTGGACTACTGTGCTTCCGTCCCCAGTTCCGGAAACCAATAATTAGAGCATCCTTTACCAACCCATTTGCAATGGTATGCCTTCTTTAGGCGTGTTTCACACATATCCGGCATCGGATATACGGCAGACGGCATAAATGTCGGAGACTTAGCGTTTTTTCTGGCGCACAAATTTCAGCTCTATCCGGCACCGGAAGCCGGATACATCAAAGCACAATTTATCCGGCATCGGATACGACTTGCATATTGTGTTGTAAAATAATATTCAAAAGAGTTTTAGATGCCGTTTATTTGGTGCCGGGTAAGTAAGTGACGCCCACGGTCGGTGTATACAGCATCGGATATCTGTCAAACGTGCCTAACTGTCATGAACTATCATTTCTTACTCACCTTTTGCAATATAATCCTTGGGCGCAAAATTGTCAATAATCCTGTGGAAAGTGTTTAAATACAATTCAATCTATTAATCCTTTTTGCGAATGCTACTCTTTCATATCCTTAAGGTTCGTTCCTTTATAATTATTTCCTTTTAATTCATTCAAATTAACATTCTTTTGTGTTGTTGTTCACTTCACACTTTTTATCACTTCTTTCTCTCCTTCTTGAGTGGAGTAATGAGAAGCACACCACGAAAAACACTTCACTGTGAACCCAATCACTTGGGCATCATCATGACCGTAGACGGTAGGTGGGATGTTAATTCCCAGCACTTTTTCTCAATTCACAAAACAAAATCGAAGAAAATAATAATAAAAAAAAAAAAAAAACTTCACCGGCCTTCGCAGAATTAAAAAAAAAAACTAAAAATCAAAACAAAAACCGAAAGGTGTAAACAGCAAAATTTTAATATTTTCTCAAGATCAAACAACGCGCTGATTAGAGATGATAAAAATTAATTAATATTCTCGTTTAATTCCCACGCAATTGTATTGGGAGAAACGATGGAGAAAAAACCCGTTTTGTTTTATTGGAGGGAATCCTCCTCCTTCCAGCGGAGATCAGCAGTATTGTTGAAGGAACGGCTGCACTGCAGCAAGCAGCTGCTGCTGTTGGCCACTTTAGGGCACCTAACACACAGGGAACGACGGACCACAAAAGAAAAACAGCACCAATACAACGACACCAGAGAAATAAATGTGCAACGAACCGAGCGAACAGAAACAAAAGAAAAAGGAAAAATAACAACTTTTTGGAAATTTCAACTGAATTTCCGCTTCACATATTTTCAAAATGCAAACAGTGTTGTTTTTATCAATTTATTTGTTTGCTAATGACGATGGGGAGATAGGGAATTAAACAAATTGCAGTTATCTCGTTTTTTTTATTTAATTTTGTGGCAAAAACAACGAGCAAGGCAATACGACGTGGCAGCGCAGATAGTAACAGCACCAACACGACCGGCGTTTACGAGCAAACTGACGTTTACATACGCGATGGGAAATTTTCTACGGAATGGAAGGGATGGGCATTTTTTTTTTTTTGGGTTTGCTGTTATTTCACTGGAACGTTGTTAAGAGAAGAAACTGGAGTTCACTGGAAGGTGAGTTTGTTTTGGCACCGTCTCGCCTTGGAGAGAAACAAGTGGAGAGTTCTTGGAACACGAACATGTGTTTGGATGGAGTGGAAGTTGTGGCACTGCCAGGTAGGAAATATGAATGCAAATAAATTTTATATATATTTTTTTATGATTTACGCGCATTCCGGGTTATGAATCCCCCTTCAATGTTTTTACGTAGTGCGGGCGTTGGAAAGGATGACTTATGTGAAAATATAACGTTTCGTCAAAGTTTGGAAGGGTTTTTGAAAATACATAGATCCTGTTTAGATGTTAACTGATGAGTGCGTAGTGGGTAGTCATGTTGTGTTCACACACTGTAGTGCTTAGTGCTGCACTACTTGCCAAAGCTTCGGGGTGGAATAAGTGAATTGAAACAATTGTGTTTCAGACAGGGTTCTCTCATCCAAATATTCACCCTTATTACAAATACAAATATTTGGCGCAACAGCTAGTGCCAGGGCCTAGCTTCACGCAACCACTCATGTTGTGTGCGTTATATTTTTCACACGAATGGAAGGGACATACAGTTTAATACCGAGTCCGAACGGCGATTTGAGAAGCTTTTTCGTGACAACAATACTCTCGGATGTTTGTCAGACGTTCGCGAGAGGTGGGACCGTGAAAAATTTGTTTGGTGTTTTCTGGGATTCGAACTTGGAACCTCATGCGTAGTGATCCGACACACTAACCACTTACGCCACGGCGCCCACCCTTATTCCGAGTGGCGTTTACAACGATTTAAAACACGCCTATTTGAATTAACCATTACGAGTAGCGTTTTTGCGTCGTTGAACCCCCCATGGAACCCATTAGTGTACGTCGAACGTCATGTGAGAAATTTCACTGTCATTCTTTAAGGCGTTGAACGCCACAAAACAACAGTAACAACGACGGTATTTGTCGTTATTAAATAAGTGATCGCCAAGTAGTAGAAAACAACTGAAAATGTACGTTTTCTTAAATTTTTAATTGATTCAAATGTGTTAATTGCATTATCTTATTTTCTGGGGTCAAATTAGTGCACCAGAAGCAATTCAAAACTTTGGTGGAGTTGATGAGTTGGCTAATGCCAACAACATGCGGTGTTCCTAAGCAATCTCCCGTCTAAGTTCTACCATTTTATATAGTACCCCTTGCCCAATGCTACTTGATTTCGATGATCGGACGAGAACCGACACTCTCAGCGTGGTACGGTCGATATCATAGCATGTGAAATGCAAACTACTTACCGACGACGTTTTACCCTGTCGTCGAAGTTATGGAATAACTGTTGTAAAACGAAACGTCTCAAATAACGACAAATGTCGTGCAAGTAAAACGCTACTCAGAATACTGGTGATTATCACCCTCGATCTTCTCACTACTCCACGATCAACTAATAATGATAAAATGGAAGAGAATGGCGCATTTCGGATGTGGGACGTGACTTTCCTCTCGATTTTTATATTTTCTTCATGACTGTTCCCCTCTCGTTACCCCTCACTCTTCTCACCCAAAACTATCGACATAGCGCACTCATCAGTTAACATCTAAGCAGGGTCTATAAAACGATCAACCACCCTGAGTGGTTCTCGCCCGATCATCGAAATCGATCAGTGTTGGCAGCGGTTACTACTTAAATGGCGGATCGCTTGAGAACACCGCGTGCTGTTGGCATTTCAGTCGTTTTATAAGTGGACGTATGTAGGTAGAACTGGATGTAACTGCAAACTATAATGAAACGTAATTAGCGCTTCAGTGCTATTTTAATACCTTGACTCACGTGACCTTATGTGATTTTAAACTCGGAGGCAATCGAAAACAGAATAAACGTCTTTAAATTCATTCTATGGCATTAATAAAGTTGATTACTTTTCGGGATCCCAATGGGCTAGTGTAATGATGTGGCAACTCGAGTTGATAAACCGGGTCAAACCGAGTTACAGCTTAACAGAGTTAAACCGAGTTATATTAATATCAAACCGAGTTTGCGAAACCGATGTGACGAACCGAATAATTTAATTGCAAAACCGCATTCAACCGAGTTGAACACACGACTCGGTTTAAGTTGGTTACTAACACGTGAATGTACCCGTATATAAAGTCGAGTTGGAAAACAGTCTATTGTGTTTATACAAACCGAGTTGCACTGCCCTATTCCATACTTATTTGGAATTCGGTTTCGGTTGGGTTTCTCATGAACTACTTGCTCCGGTTTTCTCTCATTGTTGGTTTTTTTTTTACATAGTTGTGTTAGTTTTTTTGTGTATGCGCTGTTTTGGTGTGTGTTGCATCGAACGAAGTATTTAGCGTATACATACCGAGTTAAACCGAGTTGCAAACTGATTCAATATCTATTTTGAATTCGTATTCGGTTCCATTTTAGTTTGTTATGTGACCGAGTTAGTCAACCCGGTTTGCAACTCGGTTTGCTTAAATTCCAACTCGGTTTAACTCGGTGTGAGAAATTTTCGGTATGGTACATCACTAGGCTAGTGGCTTTACTAATCGCGATAATTCTAGTAATATCTGCACGGTTTCTGCTTTGTAAATCCTGTGTTCTATGCCAGTTGAAGCTGGGCCACATCTGCCTAGATTTGATGCAAATGCAACCCGTGCCATCTGTTGTTGGCCTTTAAAAGAAAGGTAGCGAAGATACTTCCCGTGAAAGCGATAAATGGTACGGGAACCACCTCCGCAAGGAAGCTGTCAAGGGCGGATCCCCGCCTTGCATGTTCATCAGCTCGCCTATTCCCCCTACGTTGCTGTGCCCATGCGAGTTCCTCTTTGCGCTGTTCGACCAGTTTGGAAGATGACGTAGCGAAAACTATTACCTGATAGCAGACTGGTTGTCAATGAAGATGGCGGTGGTACTAAGGGATGTAGGGTTGTATTTGAGTAAACGGCAAGCCTCTTGTACAGCAGGTACTTTCGCCTGAAAGACACTGCACGAATCCGGCAACTACGAGCTTAGGTCGGTATCGATTAATACGTTTACCCTCCGGTTTCTTTGTCCTGTTGTTCCCCTGCGGCAACCCCAGTCAAGGCATTCCTTCACAGGGCAGGTTTGACATTTTGTCATTTCCTTTTAGCTGCCAGAGCTGGCAGGATCTTCGTTTCTCACGTCTCCCGTTGCTCGTTCCTCTATACGCAGCCTTCGCTGCTCGCTAACATAAATGAAGTCAGGCTTCTTGGGGTCACTTGCCTGCCAATTTCTTTTTCTAGGATGTTCCTGGCTCTGATGTAATTTTTGCATTCCATCAGTACATGCTCCGCGTTCTGCACTTGTCCTTCACAGTGCTGTCAGAATGGGTCATCCGCGTGCTTGTACTTATGGAAATACTCCCGGAAAACTTCCGTGCTCCAATAGAAATTGTGTTAGGTAATAGTTTATCTCCCCGTGCTTTCTGTTTATCCATTCATTAACTTCGGCGATCAATTTGTATGTCCATCGCCCTTTGGTTGTGATGTTCCACCTTTGCTGCCATTTTGCTTTTATAGCGGTTGTTCCGTCATCGTGCTCATTTTCACGCAGGGCTGCAGTCTTCTTCGCGTCTAGATCGATAGGCATTCGGCCTGATATTACGCTTATCGCATCCGCTGGTACAGTTCTAAAGGCGCAGCATACACTTAGAGATGCGATTCTATGCGCCGAATTCATCGTTCTAATGTATGACTTACGATGCGTCGCTGATGCCCATATTGGAGTCGCATATAAGAGTATTGACCTACTCACGGTTGTTAAGAGATTTCTGATTGGCTGCCTTGGTCCCCCAATATTTGGCATTAGTCTGCATATTGCCTATACTGCTCGGGAGGCCTTCTCGCCTGTGTACATTAGATGGTCCCTGAAGCTGAGTCTGTGGTTCAGCAACACTCGCAGGTATTTCTGCTTATGAGAACGGCTTCGGTTTTATGGTCCGCTAGCTCTAAACCTCATGTCTGTAGCAATAGCTTCACATTTGCGATTGTTTGATTGCAGTTTTGCACAACTTCCTCAAATTTTTTGCCCACTACTAGTTGTACATACATCGTACGCAGTTTGTATAATGTGCGTGCTGCGCACAACAGTAAAACACAAGTCGGTACGACGGTTGTATCGTGTATTTCCCACTTAAATCACTTCTCAAGAATTTTAGCATAAGCATCATTTCTGACACATGGCAAAATGTTGCATGAAAATGTGAAATAAGTTATAATTTTGCTACTCCGTCGACAAATGGTAGCACAAGTTTGATAAATAAAAGGAACCACCGTTATGTTGTAGGTTACAGCCGTGCAATTCTCAAGATCTCAACATGGCTAAATATGAGTTAGATCATTATGACTTTAACCCCCTCAATTCGTGAAATAATGTCATGCTTTTGAGCAATGGAAAAGAGTTTTCGCTTATTTATTGTCACCATCTTGAGAACTATTTCCACGCATCTCTATTGAACTCTTTAGACACCAGATAAGGAAATTGAAAAGGGCATGTGATGAAGTTAACTTTAGCTCTAGATGTACATCGCTATAAACAGTTTTTAGACTTAAATTTGATACATTTTCATCGCTATAACAGCTTTCATGGATATATCCGGGATCGTTGTAACCGATTGCAAATTACTTTGAGTTAAACAGAGTTCTAAAAATAAATCAGTATATCCCGTTCATTGCTATATCATGCATCTGTTCTGTAGATGATTGCGAAAGGTTGCATATAACAGTAGGTGGTTGGTACGAGTAGATGTGATTTCAGTGAAAACTCCGGTGGAAAAGTTAAGGAATAGTGGAATAATATCATTAGACCTTGATTATACTGAGCTTGGGCAAGTGTATTGACGGTAATGTTGTATGACAAACTATTGAGGTGGGGGTGAGAAACTATATTCACAAGTACTAATTTTATATGCATGGTTGAAGCTGGCTTCAACTAAGTTTGAACAACATGTGTACGCGGATCGAGTTCACGGGGTTGGCTGGACTCGACTTCGCTTCGGGTGTTGAGTCGGGCCAAAAAAGTGCAGTGTACCTTCATTAAGCAGTCGAACTAATAGAAACATTTTGTTTGTGTATTTATTTAAATTTTTGGGGTTGGTTCCTGAGCATACAGTATCGCTTTGGGTGCTGAGTCAAGCCAAAAAAGTGCAGTGTACCTTCATTAAGCAGTCGAACTGGTGCCTGAGCATACAGTATCCATTTAATGTCTTACTTCATTTCTCTACTTCAGCGAGTGTTGAAGAATTTGGTTTTTGTTTTTCACTGTAGAGCAATGTTCATCAGTCACTTGGATTACGTTTGAACTTAGTTTTGACTGCTCAACCTTCCAACTCGGTGTACTAAAATTTCAACTCAACCCCTCGACTCTACATATAAACGTGGTATATTTATTTTTTATTTTTTTTCCTTTTGTACAACCCATGCCTGCGTGGCAACGACACTGCGATCTGAAAGATCTATTGTATCGGAGGGTTGGAGTTAATCTAACAGACGTACTACCTCCCTTATGAAAGTGAGTATGTCCTTAGTAGCGGAGCATTTCAGTTCCACTGAAGTAAGTATCTCCTTGTGGAGAATACGTTTCCTTAACCAGTGTAATGCCGGGCATTCACAAAGAATGTGTTCGGATGTTTCCTCCTCCTCTAAACAGAACCGACAGTCCTTCTCTTGGCACAGGTTCATCTTGTTAAGGTGGTATCTCAAGCCGCAATGGCCAATAAGAAAGCTCACACGCTTCTTAATGCTTTCCCTATCTAAGTTAAGGATTTCCTTATAGGAGTAAGGCTTGATTAATCGTTTGGATTGTCTTAGACCTGGCCCTTTAGTCCAGTGGTCTAGACGAAGTTTGTTTTCCCATTCGTTAATCAGCGTTGTAGCTGTCGCCCAATTGACGCCACAATAAGGTTCAGGACCTATGAACACAGATTCTGAGCCAGCCCTAGCCAGCTCATCTGCAGATTCGTTGCCCACAATCCCTTGGTGTCCGGGTACCCAACCGAGTTTTACCCTGTTGTATTTGGCAAGGTCTTGTAATGCATCGTAGCAGTATTTCACGGTTCTGGAGTCCATTTGGTTGGACGACAGTGCCATAAGTGCTGCTTGGCTATCTGAGAAGATATGTATTCTAGCGCCTTTGATCCCCTTGCGGAGATTGTGTCTGGCGCAAATTTCAATGGCATGGATTTCAGGCTGAAACACAGTAGGAGTCGTACCCATAGGTACCGAGATCTTTGTGTTGGGTCCAAAAACCCCAGCTCCAACTCCAGAATCCATCTTCGAACCGTCGGTGACACAGACCAGACTTCTAGGGTCCAGTGTTGGAGCACCATTGGACCAGTTTTCGCGGTCCAATATTTTAGCCTCGAATAGCCTACCAAAGCAGTGTTGCCTGACCATAATATCTGGTAAAGTGCAAAACATGTCTCTTTTAGGGATTGAGTTGAGTATCTTTAAATGTCCCACAAGGTCACCTGGTTTATACTCGTGATCTAGCTGCAACCTGATGGCAGCGATCTTCCTAATGAAGATTGGTAAGGGTGTAAGCCCAACAATAGCTTCCAGAGCTGTCGTAGGGCAGGTGCGCATCGCACCTGTAATGCCAAGACAGGCAATTCTTTGCAACTTCTGCAACTTGTTTGCCGTTGTCTGCTGGATAGTTTTTGGCCACCAGACGATGGCCGCGTATGTGATAATGGGTCTAACCATCATTATGTACAACCAATGTATCATCTTAGGAGAGAGACCCCAAGTTCTGCCGTATAGGCGTTTACTGGCCCACAGTGCTCTAGTAGCGCGCTCAGTGGCGGACTTGATATGTGAATTCCAATTAAGTCGTTTGTCAAGAATTACACCAAGATATTTCACCTCGCTGGAATAAACTAGTGTGTTGCCTTTGATTGTGATAGGTTCAAGGTTGACCTGTGTCTTCTTTGTAAAAGGCACCAGAACGGTTTTACTAGGATTTATGGATAGTCCTTTTTTGTTACACTATTCTACAACTTGAGATATTGCACTTTGCATGACGTTGGAAATTGTCGTGCTGTGTTTACCTCTGATAAAATCGCCAAGTCGTCAGCATGGTGGTGTAGCCTGATCTGTGAAGATCTACTAACAAGTTGTCGATGACTATAGACCACAACATGGGGGAAAGAACTCCTCCTTGAGGACAGCCTTTGACTGCAGTTATGAACACCGACACTCCCCCAGAGGAAGAAGTAATGAATCGACTTACCAGCATGGCCCTGATCCATTGGTTGGTCGATTCTTCGATACCTCTGCTACTGATCGCCCTTGCGATCGAGTCGTAACCAGTGTTATCGAATGCGCCCTCGATATCAAGAAATGCACACAAGGCTATCTCCCTTGAACTGAGTGTTCCCTCTATCTTTTTGACGAGATAGTGAAGGGCACCGACTATAAATTTGCCTTTCCTGTATGCGTACTGATTCGAGTGTGGAGGGTTAGACAGATCTTACCGGTTTCTAATATGGATATCTATGAGTCTCTCCATTGTCTTAAGGACGAATGATGTTAGACTTATAGGTCTGTATGATTTAGGCAGCTCGCTAGGCCTATTGCCCAGCTTGGGGATGAAAACCACATTAACCTGCCTCCAGGTGGGTGGTATGTATCCCCAATTGTAGCTGGCTCTAAATAAAGCTGTCAACTCCGGCAGAATAAGGTCAATTAACTTTTGGAGAAGTGCTGGAAACAGACCGTCACCGCCGGGGGCTTTAAAAGGTTTGAATGTGCCTACCGCCTATTCAACTTACTCTGGACTGAATATTTTTCCAGATAAACTATTAACTCTACTGTCCACATAAGCCCTGTGGTTAATTGTGTTCGAGTACACATGAGATGTGTTAAGAGACGAGGCTGGGAAATGTACCTGAAGTAAGGTTCTAAGTGTATCCACACGGTCCGTCGTGTAGGTTCCGTCATTCTTCTTCAGTAACCCTACACAGTTGACATGATCGTTTGCGAGTGATTTATGGATTCGTGCCGATGTAGGCATGTCAGCGATTGCTTCGCAGCATTTCCTCCAAGCAGCTCGCTTAGATCGTCTCAATACTAGATTATATTCTGTGAGAGCAAACCTGTATTCGTCCCACCTCTTCGTTCGCTTTGCAGAGTTGAAGAGTTTTCTGACTTTCTTCCTAAGTTCCGCCAGCTGGTCATTCCACCAAGGCACTTTGCGTTTGCTAACATGTGTCTTTGGGACACAGCTGTCGTGGTAGGAATCAAGCAGTATATTTTTAAGCTGGTATGCAGCTTCATCCAGGTCTTCTGTGGACTCGATAGATGTGAGAAGCATATCTTTTTTTGAGAACACTAGTTCACGATAGCGATGCCAATTCGTAGATTTGGGATCGTATCTATTAGAGACATATGAGAGTTGGCCAGGTATGGCAAACCTGATGTGCTGATGGTCTGACAGAGAGGCCTCATCTGATACGTGCCAATTTTCAATAAAATTAGAAATAAATGGACTAGCGAGGGTGAGGTCAAGTACCTCCTCGCGAATCGCATTTATGAAGGTAGGTTTAGAGCCTTTGTTCAAAATATCTATTTGTCTACTTACAAAGTATTCTAAAAGACACTCACCCCTTCTGTTGATGTTGCTACTACCCCAGACCTCGTGATGTGCGTTGGCATCGCATCCAATGATGTAGTGGAGGTTGTTCTCCTGACAGTAGTCAACGAGGCTCTGGACGTCTTTCGGCGGGATATCACCACTTTCGTGAGGGAAGTACGCTGAGGCACACACGATGTTCTGTGTACCTCCTCTAGTGGGGATTTCCAGTAGTACGGCCACCAGGTCTCTTGTTATAAATTCTGGAATCGGGAGAAAGTTCAAATTATTGCTAATTAAGCAGGCCGCTCTCGGCGCTGGCACTCCACACTTGGAAATCAACTTTCTTGCCCTATTCCGGAGACCTTTAACCTGTCCGCAAATAACCCAGGGTTCCTGAATGAGACCAAGGGTTATATCTTCTTTGGCGAACCGCTTGCAAAGGGTAGCGGACGCGCCCTTAGCATGATGCAAGTTCGCCTGTAGCACCTTGATTGTGCTCATCGGTCCTCCGCTGAGGGTCGAGCTTGTCGGAGTAGTTGGGCCTTTTTGGGACCCTTTCCTCTACGGCAAGCGGTGATAAACGTGGTATACTCGTATGCGTGTGGATTAAAACGAAAATTGACCTCAGGCGTTAAGTCAACTTTTGGTCGTAAATATGGTAAACGTTGATGACTCCGATGGCTACCGAGCAATATCACAAAAATTAAACACGGAAAAAATCCAGTGGTATACTTATGAAAATAAGTCAGAAAGACCACTGCGTGTTATAGCAAGGGGTCTCCACCCCTCGTGCACAAAAGACGACGTAATGAACGACCTCAAAGCTAAAGGTTTGAAAATTCTTAATGCCGTCAATATTCTCAAAAAGGTGAAGCAACAAACGGAACAAGGCCAGGAAATCATGGTCAAGCATGGACTTCCGCTCTTTATGCTTACCTTTGACAGGAGCGAAAATGTAGACGATATTTATAACGTTAAAACTATTCTGAATATCGTAGTCAAGATTGAGCCTATGCGTACGAGTACGAGATCGATACCTCAGTGTAAACGCTGTCAAGGCTTTAATCACACACAGTCGTATTGTCAAAAAGAGCCGAGATGCGTAAAATGTGCTGGTAACCATCTCTCAGAAAAGTGTGACCTAAATAAGCAGGCCCCGGCTACCTGCATTAACTGCAAAGGAAAGCACCCAGCGAACTATCGAGGTTGCGAAGTGGCAAAAGAGCTTCAAAAAAGGCGAGACACATTTAAAAATATTCAACGCCAGAACGCAGAACCGGTTAAAAATAGTCGTGAAATCGCTAAGCCAAGGGTAACGACCGTCAATAAACACGTCAAACTTAAGACGAGAGTCGAGCAAAGTAAAGTTCCTTCGGCAAAATCAAAGGAAAAGCCACAATCTCCAGAGACGCTAACATATGCTCAAGCTGCGTCGCTAGAAACCAAGCAAAGCGGTGTTACAGTAGACCCAGTCTCCCAAGTCTTCTCTATAATTCTTGCGAAACTTGAGGAGCAAACGAAGGTAAACAAAGTCATATTTGATAAATTGAGCAAGCTCGAGTTAAAACCTCGCCAGAAAAGAACTCCCATATGAATATGAATCAGTTACTAAAAATTTTAACATGGAACGCAAACGGCCTTCTACAAAAAAACGCCGAATTAGAAGTATTCTTACGGAATGACAACATTGACATTTGCTTGATCTCTGAAACTCATTTGACAAAGGAATCCGGAGTAAAAATAAGAGGGTATCGTGCTTATCACGCATACCACCCTTCCGGAAGAGCTAGAGGCGGATCCTCCTTATTCATTAAAGACTGCATTGAGCACTCCATAAATACGACGATTGAAATCGATACAATGCAAACAAGCTCAGTTCGAGTTAAGAATAGGCACTCATATTTCAACATCGCGTCCATTTATTGTCCTCCGCGATGCACGTTTCGAAGTAACGACTTTGTACGTCTCCTTGACTCACTTGGACCGAATTTCATTATAGGTGGCGATTTCAACGCAAAACACACCTTTTGGGGTTCCAGATCCAATTCACGGAAAGGCACACTTCTGTACGAAGCCGGTATGCAATTCGGGGTTGATTTCTTTTCGACGGGGAAACCGACGTATTGGCCCTCTGATACAGCAAAAACACCGGACCTAATAGACTTCTTCGTAGCGAAAGGAGTATCTTCAAATTTTGCGAAAGTAGAGGAAAGCTTTGATCTCTCCTCAGATCACTCGCCGGTAATCTTGACAATAAGTGACCGACTAATGACAGTAGAAGCTGTGCCTAGATTAACTAACAAAAAAACTAACTGGCGCGACTTTAGAACTGATTGCGAAGAAAATATTGTCTTAAATGTATCGCTCAAAATACCCTTCGAAATAGAAGATGAACTTGGCAAATTTATTGAATCAATACAGAATGCCGCGTGGAAAAATACACCTATAAGGAGGAAAGAAGTCCCATGCAATGAAGCTTATTATCCGCCGGAAATAAAAGAACTTATTCGAGAAAAGAGGAGAGCACGCAAAATATGGCAACAAACTCGCGCTCCCCAGCATAAAACCCACTCGAATTTCTTATGCAATAAGCTTAAAAAAGCGATCCAAGACCTAAAAAACCGAGAGACTTCAGCTTATCTTGAAGGTTTAACCGCCGAAAAAACCACTAATTACTCGCTCTGGAAAGCTGTCAAAAGAATTAAAAAACCCCAAATACATTCGCCACCGATAAGAAAAAACAACGACGAATGGGCAAAAGGTGACAAAGAAAAAGCGGATTTATTTGCCGAGCACTTAGAAGAAACTTTTAAGCCATTTGATGGAGAAACATTGGTAGACGATTTTACCGGTACGACTACGACATCTGACAACCTTAGAATAAAAAGTGTGTCACTTATAGAACTTTGCCAGGCAATAAAAAACCTGAAGAACAATAAAGCTCCTGGCTATGATTTAATAACCGGACAAATCCTCAAGGAATTACCAAAAAAGGCACTATTAAAATTGCTTTTTTTAATAAATGCTTCCATTAGATTATTATACGTTCCAAATCAATGGAAAGTCGCAGAAGTCATAATGGTTCCGAAACCGGGAAAATCTCCAAATGACAAAAAATCGTACAGACCGATATCGCTACTACCAATAATATCGAAGGTATTTGAAAAACTCCTTCTGAAACGGATTCTTCCGGTCATTGAAGAGAGACGCCTAATACCTGACCACCAATTCGGGTTCAGAATCAAGCATTCCACAATTGACCAGGTTTATAGAATAACCGACGAAATTGAAAAAGCCCTTGAGGAGAAAAAGATTTGTTCTAGCGCTTTTCTTGACGTATCTCAAGCCTTCGACAGGGTTTGGCACGATGGATTGAATTATAAGCTAAGACGAATCCTTCCGGAGCAACTTCATAAGATCTTAGAATCGTACCTTAAAAACAGACTTTTTCGTGTTAAGCACGGAACTGAATATTCTGATTTTAAAGAAATCGCCGCCGGAGTTCCGCAAGGAAGTGTCCTTGGGCCTATCTTATTCTTGCTGTATACTCGGGACATACCTCAAACTGAAGGCACTATTGTAGCTACGTTCGCGGACGATACGGCTATTTTGGCAACGGAAAGTTCAATCGAGTCAGCAACCATAAAACTCCAACGAGCCTTGGATAAAATCTGTGAGTGGACAAAAACTTGGCGCATTGTTCTTAACGAGACCAAATCGACGCATGTTAACTTCACTTACAAGAAAATAATCAACCTTCCCGTTTTCATTAACTCGGTACAAATACCGCATGCAAACGAAGCTAAATATCTGGGAATGACACTAGACGCGAAACTTAAATGGAAACCTCACGTTAAAAAGAAACGTGACGAAGTCGAAAATCGACTTAGAGAAATGTATTGGCTAATTGGAAGATATTCCAAACTAAGCGTATATAACAAACTGCTTCTGTATAAGCAAGTGCTTAAACCCGTGTGGACGTACGGTATACAACTCTGGGGTTGTACCAAACCAAGCAATAGGAATCTCATACAATCATTGCAAAATAAAATTATAAGAATAATCGTGAACGCTCCCTGGTATATCAGAAACAATGATATCCACAGAGACTTAGGGATAGCTACCGTGGAGGACGAAATAAAAAACTTCGCTCGCAAGCTTCGTATTCGTCTTCATGGCCATTGCAACTGTGCCATACTCCAAACTTTGGATGTGACAAATCTTACGCGCCGACTTCAAAGAACGAAACCGTTCGAATTAGCGCTATAAGACAAAAAGCCGCATGTCATGACGGTTTCAGCAGGTGCTTTTATTGAAAATCTACCTGCCTCACGCGAATATAAATCTGAAGCTTAAACTACTTGATAAGGTCAAACTTAGTCGTAGTAAACAAAACGAAGGGAAGGGTGTTTTTAGTCAGTAGAAATCTGACACTACTATGAGTACACGGTCTCATAGTGTCTCATGAAGATTTTCACCTACCCACGAAAAAAAAAAAAAAAAAAAAAAAAAAAAAAAAATGTTGTCCTTGCTTATGATTCACATAATTTTTTTTTTCGTCTATCGAATATACATTGAACAACGCTGGGAAATATTTAGAAATTATTTCCAAAGTGAGGACAGTGTTGCAGAAACTGCGAAATTTGAAAATAATATTTGGTCGAGATGAAGGCTTTGGGATTTGGGGTTCCGAAAATTCACACGTAGTCGTAGAGAGCGCAATGCATCCTCAAAGACTGATTGTTGGAGAGATGACATTATTGGCCCATGCTCCTTTAAAAATCAAACTGGCAAGAGCATTACGATAAACAGAGTGCGCTACAGTGATATGATAATTGATTGTATCAATGTAAAAATAATCTCACGTCCTGTATGATCAAACTGAAGCTACCGTACTTCTATAAAGCAAAGGTAGAATGCATCGTTACGTAGGATGCAATGTGAATATGGGATTTTTCAGCATCGGATGACACATTTTAATTGTAGGGCTTCCATTTATCCACAATTTGGCGTAGAACGACGGGTTCACTCTATACTATTTTATATTAATCCTGATCTGAAACTCGTACGAAACCGTTTGACTTCTACACCGGGCGTTGACTACCTTCTTTGGTTTGCTCAGCCTGAACGTTCCTATTAATCAGTTTAACATGGCGCTTGCTATACTGAACTTATTTCATCTTCCTACGGTGTGTTAGTAGTACGGTAGCCGTTTCCATGGCATATTTCGATTCAAAGAGAAATTGAATTTGTTGCGACTATTTAATATTCGTCAGCATTAGTGCTGAGATGATTGCTTTTCTTAGTTAAGCCGCGATTAAAGGAATGATATTAAATGTTTCACTAGCAGTTTTAATAATTCCATTCGATCCAATTGACCATAGAAATTACTTTTCTTTCCTAGTTGATTTAATAAGAAAAACGTACTCTCATCTAATGGGAGCTATTAAGGACAAATTAAAGCACATCTTTCGGCAAACACGTCCTCCTTTCTATTCTCCTGTTGTTTTTTTCTACTTCAAAGTATTTCAAAGTAAAAAGTAACTTTATCAACATTTAATAAAGCCATAAAAACTTTCTCCGCCCTAGCGTATGAATTGCAGCACGTTTCGCACTAATTCGCAATTTTATGCCGCTTTGATGCTATTAGGTTTTTCATCAAACAATCTTCCTAGCTCTACCTTTCCCAAAATAATTCTAAAAAGGAACTTACTCTCTGTAATCTGTAATAACTGCTCTTTCTCAACTAGAGGATTCTATCAATATTCATGAGGACAAGGATTAAAGAAATCAAATTTAAAATGGAGCGGGTCAATTTTTCGTCCTGAAGCCATGATTTCAGATTGTTCCTAAAAGATATTCCCTTACTTTACCCAAAACAAATTGTTCCTGATTTAATAGAAAAAGGTCAAACATATTTATTCATATTAAATTTTAAAACAATTTTTATTTTTTGAGGAAAACGATTATTTCCCCACCTTTATCCATCGCTAGGATTCATCGAGATTATCTAAAAGGAATTTCTAGCCCCGGAAACATTGCCAAAAAGGACGAAATAAAGCTTCGAGAAATAATTTCGTAATTAATTTAATTGCATAAGCCAAATTGTTTCTGTTTGTATGTACACATATTTTTCGTAAATGAAATGATGTCCTGAAAAGAAAGTTAAAATCGAAATCCTCTTATAGATAATTATCCCGACATTATAATGTACGACCCAATTCAGCAGCGTGCTTCACAAAAAAGCCGAAAAGCTGAAATCTGCAAAAGTGTATAAGAATTCTATATTTCGCATGGCGAGCTTATTTACGCTTTATGCGCTGATGTGAAAACACGCCAACTGTCAATTAAAATTAAAAACATGTAGGTATAGAGGAAAAATTAAAATAAAAAAATAAAGGCATATTTGTGTGTCAAATGGAATTAAAGTATTTCATTGCTCATTATTGGAAAGTGAATTAAAAAAATAATATAAAGTAAAATTCCGATTTAAGGTTGTAAAAGAGTTTGAAATGGCTCATAGCACGCTTTGTTTGCGTATAGATCACTGATTTTATATTTACCATATATTGATAATTAATGGGTGGTATTTCATTATTTAAACTTTTGTTATTCATATGTAAAACAACATCCTTCGATGAAATATAGGGTAATCGAAATTGATTTTGTGGATAAGGGTTAAATCGTCCTGCAAATGAATATCGATTGTTAAAGTAACGTATTGAGATACTTCGATTGTACCAGTATGTTAGCATTGGAGAACGTTTAAGTTACCTTAACCGACTAAAAGATAAATACTACTTGGCTAAGTTGAGTTTTAGGTTGCTCCCAAGTACGCTGTGTAGTGTGCATGCTGCTGTTTTTTTTCCGGGAAAGGAAGCACTACACTCGAGCATTCAGATGCTACTGGTTCTTTGTACACGAGGAAGCAAACTCTACTTTACTAATTTTCCTGGAATTTTTTCGTAATTCGCTGAGCGATTACTTCATGATAAGGAGCCTACGATATAAGCACTCACCAAACCAGCACCGAAGATCTGGCATCTTATACGGAAGCCTTTCTGCAAGTGACGCAGACCGTAACGTGACTTAGCCATGGATATTGAGATGTTTAGCAGAAGCAAAGAGGCCCATCAGGACGCCAATAAGCTTTCTGTAGTCCTTCCTGCAGAGAAACAGCAAGAATACCGCGAGTTTCTTACGCATAGTGAGTCTCCATCCTGGCGAGTCATGCGGCAGATCGTTAATGGAAGCGCTGACTCAAGACGTTGTAAGACCGAAAGAATGGAATGAAATGGTATGAAATAATTAGCGTGGATGAAGGTTAGTTTAATCCAAGCACTCAGACATAAAACGATTCATTGCACTCAAAACCGCAGTAAGAAAAGAACATAGTGAAATTTCTGTATATTCCTAGTGATACGCAAAATTTCGACCAGATTAGAAGGATTGAATCCATTCCCATGATATCGACACTGACAGAGAAAGTGCTCTGTTGTATCTTCGCTATCGAGGCAAGACTTGCACGTAGGGTCTGCAGTAATTCTTATGTTGGTGATGTCCGGTGATTAGCCCAACCATATAGCGTTGAAAAGAATTTTGCAGTGTTTCTATCAGATCTTTTCACAAAACACTTGAAGATTGGGCAAGAATACAAACTAGACCATTTTACTATGTACAGACATCATATGACATCAACACTAATTATTATCGGTTCCATGCTTAGAGGATGGTGTTATATGTGTCACCGTGCTACTAGCGGATATATTGGCTAGTGACCTACAAAGTAACTACGATGCCAAAATTCAGGAACCACAAGCTTCAGTCAGAGATATTAAGCTGGAAGAACGGCAGCGGAGCATGAGAGCATTGCAGGAGAGATGGGACCAGTCTTCGAAGGGAAGATGGAGCTATAAACTTATATCGAATATTGAGAAATGCGCAGCATGGCAGCATGGAGAAGTAGGTTTCTACCTCAGCCAGCTCCTGACCGGACATGGCTGCTTTCGAGCGTGTCTGAACCGGTTTGGGCTCGATGAATTCCCTTCTTCTTCTTCCTTTTTCAGCGAGGTTGTGATCCGAAAATAAGGGATCACAACCCTCCCACTTCACCGCATTTCTACTGATCCGCCTGTGGCGTTCGACTGGCTCGATGAACTCCGTACCTGTTTGAATTTCGGAGAAGTTAGAGAAGATGAGCAGCATATATTTTTTCAGCGCCGATGGTTCTGTATAGAGCACAGGGAAGTAAAGAAAAGTATTTAAGTAACTCTAATTGTAGAGAATATTGTAGACTTCGGCGGCTGGAAAGAGTCAGGCAGAGCAACAGTGAAAGCCAACTGCAGACATCTCTGTAGAATGAAGAACGGCAAACGCTGAGCCCAATGTCGAGCCAGCAAACAGGGAAAGAAGAGCATAAACTGTTAACCGGTCCCGGAAAGAAATACCTAACGGTAGTCCTGCGTGGCGAGTGGTAGAAGTGTGTAGGGTGTGTATTAGTACGTAGGCGTATTCCTGACATCGATTATTCAGGTTTGCGAATCGTGCATGCTGGTAGCCCGGGCTACTAATATCTTTCGGAGATTACCACATGCCTTGGCGCAACAACAAAAAAAAAAACTTAGAGGAAGAGTCTCTGATCCCCTTTTGCAATTTCATTTCTTAAATGATTTCATGGCTTAAAATCAGGTGCCGAAATTAGACACTCCCCATTTCATTTAAGAGCTCGTCTTGTCTGTTTTTACATTCAACAACAATGTTTGAGAATTTTGTTGGAGTCTCGAATGCGTTGACTTCAGCCTGGCTGTCAATACTGAATGGTTATACTTCTTGTATGTCATTTCTTATCATATTTAGCATTTGTAACACATTTGAAAGAAGCTCATTCAGATTTTTCCATTTGACCCTATCGAGCAAATATATTTCCTATTTTAAACCTAATATGACGACAGGGCTCGTATTATCGATAGGCATAATGATAAAGCACATTGCTCTGACGTTTTACGAAATAGTGTTACTTATCGAATGTCTTGACCTTCGTGCTAGTCCTGGTTTTTTTGAGTCGACACATCGCTTTTATTGCCAACTTTTAAACAGCTAAGTCCAGCGGTAGATAGTTGAGCAGTATGTTAAGAGCGTCGCCAGATGTAGTGTGTATACTTACTTACTTACTTAGCTAGCGCTACAGTCCGGGGTGGAACTGGGCCGCAACCAACAAACCACTCTAACCGGCTCGGTCATTAACCGTCTGCCTCCAGTTGCGCGGGCGAAATTGGTTGAGTTTCCTTTCCAATTGTTTGCACCACCTAGGGCGTGGCCTCCCTCTATTGCGTCGTCCCTCGGGAATTGATTTGAAGAATTTTTGGACCAGTTTGTTGATGTCTCATCGCTTTAAATATCCTAGCCATCTCAGTTGCAGTATGGGTACTCTTCCGGCTAGGTCGATCTTCTCCTCCACTCACCGTCTATGTAGACGGGTCCATAAATCACTCGAAGAACCTTTCTCTCAAAGTACCCGAGGGCATCTTTTCCCAATTTCGATAGGGTCCATGCCTCTGCGCCATATAGTAGGACTGGGATGATTAGAGTTTCGTACAGGGCTACCTTAGTTGTTGCTCGAGAGGGCTTTACTACCCAATTGCTTTCTTAACCCAATAAAAGAACGACTGGCAAGACTGATTCTTCGTGTGATTTCCGCTCTGATACCTCAAAGTTGTGACTGCCTATTGTGACATTCTGTCGATGTTGATTGCCTTTTTTTTGTCAACATCATGTACTTTGTTTTGCCCTCGCTCACAATTAAACCTATTTTTGTCGCTGTTACTGCTGACGAGCATAAGTTGCACCTAGTCGCGATGCTATAGAGCTTCCGACGGCCACTTCATCTTCGGCCATAACCACTCGGTTTGCTGACGAGCAACCCAAGTCCTCGGATGTTTTGGATGACGGAGCCATGCGGGCCCAATCCTTGCCGTCCACATGTGTCTATCGAGAAGTAGCGGATACCGCCGCCTCTGACTCTGACACATCTACTCTCATGGATACGTGCAGCGTCGCCACAGAGAAATCTGGGTGCTTCTCCATTGGGAGGAGATTAGACGAGCTGCGAATTCAACCGGATGGTTTCGTTCGGTTCAATTCTGCCGAAAGGAGGCTGTTCAAGTTTGCCATTCGCAGAGGCGATACTAGGGAGAGCGCCATAGCTTATGCCAAAGCCCCTCCTATTGCAAAAGATGCAATCCCTCAATTGAGGGATGGCTAGTTTTCGTCTGCTCAGACAGTGCTACTGCTGGGTGGATGAGCTCGAATTTTGAGACAATAAGAGCCAAAAGTGGATTGGACATCTTATTGGTGGAAGAGGGATCATTCCCTAAGACCCATATCATCCGCGGTTTCTTCCCACAAAGTCTCGAGCTCCCGTCGACAAAAATTCTGGCTTCATTGGAAGCTCAACGAAGGCTCAGAACGAAGGCCTAATGGCAACTTCATGGAAGGTCATGCAAAGGGTGAAGGAAGGTGCACTCCTCCATCTTGTGCTTGCCCTGGGTACGTCTCTCAAAGACACGAGGAGTCGGTTACGAACAGACCCCTGGGTCATCAAAACCTAACCGCTTGCCGTAGAAGAAAGGGTCCCAAAGAGGCCCAACTACTCCGACAAGCTCGATCCTCAGCGTAGGACCGATGAGCACAATCAAGGTGCTACAGGCAAACTTGCATCATGCTAAGGGCGCGTCCGCTACCCTTAGCAAGCGGTTCGCCGAAGAAGATATACCCCTTTTGCTCATTCAGGAACCCTGGGTTATTTGCTTGCTACTACTGGAAATCCCCACTGGAGGAGGTACACAGAACATCCTGTGTGCCTCAGCGTACTTCCCTCACGACAGTGGTGATATCCCACCGAAAGACGTCCAAAGCCTCGTTGACTACTGTCAGGAGAACAACCTCCATTATATCATCGGATGCGGTGCCAACGCACATCATGAGGTCTGGGGTAGTAGCAACATCAACAGAAGGGGTGAGTGTCTTTTAAAATACTTTGTAAGTAGACAAATAGATATTTTGAACAAAGGCTCTAAACCTACCTTCATAAATGCGATTCGCGAGGAGGTACTTGACCTCACCCTCGCTAGTCTATTTATTTCTAATTATTTAAATAATTGAAAATTGGCACGTATCAGATGAGGCTTCTCTGTCAGACCATCAGCACATCAGGTTTGACATACTGAAGAAGAATGATGGAACCTACACGACGGTCCGTGTGGATACACTTAGAACCTTACTTCAGGTACATTTCCCAGCCTCGTCTCTTAACACATCTCATGTGTACTCGAACACAGTTAACCACAGGGCTTATGTGGACAGCAGAGTTAATAGTTTATCTGGAAAAATATTCAGTCCAGAGAAAGTCGAATGGGCGGTAGGCACATTCAAACCTTTTAAAGCCCCCGGCAGTGACGGTCTGTTTCCAGCACTTCTCCAAAAGTCAATTGACCTCATCCTGCCGGGGTTGACAGCTTTATTTAGAGCCAGCTACAATTGGGGATACATACCACCCACCTGGAGGCAGGTTAATGTGGTTTTCATTCCCAAGCCGGGCAAAAGGCCTAGCGAGCTGCCTAAATCATACAGACCTATAAGTCTAACATCATTCGTCTTAAGAGAATGGAGAGACTCATAGATATCCATATTAGAGACCGGTTAGATCTGTCTAACCCTCTGCACTCGAATCAGCACGCATACAGGAAAGGTAAATCTACAGTAGGTGCCCTTCACTATCTCGTCAAAAAGATAGAGGGAACACTTACTTCAAGGGAGATAGCCATGTGTGCATTTCTTGACATCTGTGTTCGATAACACTGGTTACGACTCGATCGCAAGGGCGATCAGTAGCAGAGGTATCGAAGAATCGATCAACCAATGGATCAGGGCCATGCTGGTAAGTCGATTCATTACTTCCTCCTCTGGGGGATTGTCGGTGTCCATAACTGCAGCCAAAGGCTGTCCTCAAGGAGGAGTTCTTTCCCCCCTGTTATGGTCTATAGTCATCGACAACTTGTTAGTAGATCTTCACAGATCAGACTACACCACCGTCGGTTATGCTGATGACTTGGCGGTTTTTATCAGAGTATACACGGCCCGACAATTTCCAACGTCATGCAAAGTGCAATATCTGAAACTGTAGAATGGTGTAACAAAGAAGGACTATCCATCAATCCTAGTAAAACCGTTCTGGTGCCATTTACAAGGAAGACACAAGTCAACCTTGACCCTATTACAATCAAAGGCACCACACTAGTTTATTCCAGCGAGGTCAAATATCTTGGTGTAATTCTTGACAAACGACTTAATTGGAATTCACATATCAAGTTCGCCACTGAGCGCGCTACTAGAGCACTGTGGGCCAGTAAACCAGTAAAGCCTATACGGCAGAACTTGGGGTCTCTCTCCTAAGATGATACATTGCTTGTACATAATGATGGTTAGACCCATTATCACATACGCGGCCATCGTCTGGTGGCCAAAAAGTCTTCAGCAGACAACGGCAAACAAGTTGCAGAAGTTGCAAAGAATTGCCTGTCTTGGCATTACAGGTGCGATGCGCACGTGCCCTACGACAGCTCTGGAAGCTTTTGTTGGGCTTACAGCCTTACCAACCTTCATTAGGCAGATGGCTGCTAGATATGCCATCAGGCTGCAGCTAGATCACGAGTATAAACCAGGTGACCTTGTGGGACATTTAAAGATACTCAACTCAATCCCTAAAAGAGACATGTTCTGCACTTTACCAGATATTATGGTCAGGCAACACTGCTTTGGTAGGTTGTTTGAGGTTGAAATATTGGACCGCGAAAACTAGTCCAATGGTGCTCCAACACTGGACCCTAGAAGTCTGGTCTGGTTCACCGACAGTTCGAAGATGGATTCTGGAGTTGGAGCTGGGGTTTTTGGACCCAACACAAAGATTTCATACATATCTTCTCAGATAGCCAAGCAGTGCCATAAGTGCTGTCGTCCAACCAAATTGACTCCAGAACTGTGAAATGCTGCTACGATGCATTACAAGACCTTGCCAAATACAGCAGGGTAAAACTCGGTTGGGTACCTGGACACCAAGGGATTGTGGGCAACGAATCTGCAGATGAGCTTGCTAGGGCTGGCTCAGAATCTGTGTTCATAGGTCCTGAACCTTATTGTGGCGTCAATTGGGCGACAGCTACAACGCTGATTAACGAATGGGAAAAAAAACTTCGCCTAGACCACTGGACAAGTGGGCCAGGTCTAAGACAATCCAAACGATTAATCAAGCCTTACTCTTATAAGGAAATCCTTAACTTAGATGGGGAAAGCATTAAGAAGCTTGTGAGCTTTCTTACTGGCTTGAGATACCACCTTAACAAGATGAACCTGTGCGAAGAGAAGGACTGTCGGTTCTGTTTAGAGGACGATGAAACTTCCGAACACATTCTTTGTGAATGCCCGGCACTACACTGGTTAAGGAAACGTATTCTCCACAAGGAGATACTTATTTCAGTGGAACTGAAATGCTCCGCTACTAAAGACATACTCACTTTCATAAGGGAGATAGTACGTCTGTTAGATTAACTCCAACTCTCCGATACAATAGATCTTTCAGGTCACAGTGTCGTTGCCACCCGGGCATGGGTTGTACAAGAGGAAAAAAAAAAAAAAAAATGTTGGCTTGCGAGTTGCGCATAATACTTTGAATTACGATATTGAAGAAATTAATATCACAGAGCGTCACCTTGCCTAAATCCTTTTTTGACATCAAAGGGGTCAGTAAGGTCGTTACCGACCCAGATGGAGCAGCGTGAGTTCTCCATTTCCATCCTGCATAGTCGAATAAGTTTGGCAGGAATGATGTCGAAACATGTCAAGACATACCTCTGTATAGCTCTTCTCATAGGCGGCTCTGAAATCGACAAAAAGGTGGTGGGTATAGATTCTGTATTCCTTGTTTTTTTTCCAAGATATGTCAAAAAAAACAAATATTTGGCGCAACAGCTCTTTAAAGTGCCAGGGCCTAGCCAAGATATGTCGTAATGTGAATATTTGGTCGATGGTGGACTTTCTTACTTTCTTGATAGGACTATAGACCAATCAGCTTGTTAACAAATGGTTTCAGACGTTTACACAACACGGCGGATAAGATCTTGTAAGCGGTGTTTAGGAGACTGAAGCCACTGTAATTGGCGTAGTTTAGGGGGTCCCCTTAAACGATGATAAGGTTCCACTCATCGGGCATACTTTCGTCCGACCATATTTTACAGATGAGTTGGTGTATGCTCCCTAAATGTAGTGCATATGGTGCCAGTAACTGCAAAGCAGACTTTTGATTGAAGTCGGCTAAGTCAAGACCAGGCCTGTGTAATCAACGTTATAGGCCACCATACTACAGGCAATTAGATGAAAAATTAATCCGATGGATAGTTACGAGTATATAAAACCAGTGTGTCACAGCAGGTCTTAAACTTCACGTGTTGTACCGAAAGCTGTCTGAAAATTCTGACATAAGGCCATCATGTTTGTTTTTATTCGGATTGATGGATAGCCCGTGCCTTGTGCCGCAATCGTTGAGTTTATCCAATGTTAAACAAACAAAGATATTTCTGATACCAGCACACAAACATCGTTAGAATATGTGTTGATGTGAAATCCCGAATTTTGCATTTCTGTGAGAAGCGAATCGACAAGTAAAGGCAAAATAACTCCACCTTGCAAGCAACCTTTTTCAAATTTTATCCTGTATATTATTTACCCATTTAATCTTAGCAGCTAGAAATCTAGACATCAATACGTTGTAGAAGAGAAAAGAAAGAGAAATAAAAGACACTTGAATTTTTATAGTCAGGATTTATGCAAAATATGGTCTAAAACATCTTCACGATGGTCTGCACCTAAAAATGATTTGCAACTCTAGTACTATCCGATACTAAATAAAAACCTCGTAGATTTTACATCAAGCAACACATTGAGATTTTTAGGATAGCTGGCCTTTCCTCTGAGTTTTTGAAGAACGATGTAGAAATTTGGAAAGATGATGAAAATTACAAATCAAGAAAAGCAGTTGTTTATTCTATTTTTTTTATTTTTTTTTTAAATATGAAAAACTGTTCGCAGTAATTTGTTGCGGTATGGAAAATATTTAAGGGTTGCCACAAACAAACATCGGAACAACATTTTCTTGTTCCATATAAGAACCACCCTACCCTGCATCCAGGAAGATGGTAGAACGTCCCTTTTGGCAGTGAGTGTTTGTAGCTCGATGTGACATCCCTTCACTAACTTTGAATTTACCATAGCGGATAAAATGACTTTAACTGCCTACATAAATGTTGATATCATTTTCTGGAGGTCTCGGACCGCCTCAGCAATGACGGTATCGTTTGGTTTTGGGGCTCTTCTATCTGGCCAGTCTCCCCATGAGCCGATCTCTGTTTTTACGTGTATGTTGAAGTCTAGAAAGGATATTAAATAATCAACCCTCGTTTCTTATTTAATCTAGCTGGCATCTAGTGGCCCATTTGACCCATCTTCAGGAAATTTGAACTTCTTAAGTGCAGAGCAGCACGTTAAAGTGAGTCCAGACAATGGCTGTGTACCTCCAGTGAATAGGGGCAGATGTAGCCCCCAATTTTCTTTCAAACAATGTATAGATTGGAATTAATGGCATTTTATTGTTTCAAACGAGTTTTCCAGTACGTATACTTCTAACTTGTATCACCTTTTATCGATATCTAGAGTTGGCTATTATTTAATCTCAGTAACCCGAACGTCGTTATTGTTTATATATTTTTGAATAGAACTACGTATATTTTAGAGGATTTACGGTCAGTCTGCAACACTAAGTCCAGCATTCATGGTATTTCTATAACCTAATCTAGCTCTGCCAAGTTTTTAACCTTGAAAGGCTGACGGAAAGCTGCAATCTGCAGAGCTTTATCTTTTCAACATTGCCGTGTGCGCAATCGGAGTGAAGCAATGTTTTTGGATTTAAATATCGAATCTTCAGCCCTTTCGAATGGAATATTTTTAAAACTGCCACTAGAATTGCTTAGCTTATGTGCGACATGAGCGCTGGGGTCTTTGAGACCCAACCTCTTATTTTAGCACAGAATCACAGCATGGAATTTGCGGTTTTCCCTTTCCCATCCAAAAAAAAATTGTGTTTCTCTTCCCTAAAACACAAATTAATCACCCCTTCTCTCGATTACAATGCCTTTCCTATCGTCAAGGTAATAAAATACCGCATACTTATTTTCAAGAAACGTTGAACCATAAACAATGGCGTCACACCCAAATTTCGTTATACCGACGCTTATTAACCCCAAAATCCAGTTAATGTCTAACTTTTGCTGACAACCGCACGCAATTATATTTAATACTAAAAAATTTACTACCCTCCCCCGAAGGGATGGGCGGCAAATTTATGTTCAAAAGGCTAACAAATGAAATGGTATACAATTTTACATTTCCTAGATGGACTCTACTGCTGTTGTGTGCCGTAAGTTTGTCTTTTCCGGGTTCCACACCGACCGACCGACCGACCGACCGACCAGCCTAATGACAGCACATAACACTTTAACAACTTTATTCCCATTACTCTGGCACTCTGCAACATAAACTGTTTTCCTGTCCCATGTTACCATAACAGGAGTACACTTCATCATTGGGCCATGGGTAAAATTAAACATTTCTTTCCACCCGGTCGTCCCCACCCACACAGTTTTTAGTATTCCCAACCATTGTGCTCATTATCATCGCCATAATAATCTGGGTCATCATTTTAAGTTTCAGCCTTAATTTTATTATCTGGAAAAAAGTTTATGTGCACATTTTGTGATTTTATTGAATAGTTATGGGGATTACTGGTGCTTAGTATTCGGAAAAGTTTGCAGACTTTGTTGAATTTCCATTTTGAGGGGGTGGCTCAATTCCAACCTCTAACTCATACCGAGCGCGCCTATACGAGTTATTACGCAAAATTCAACCGGAAGTCGAAGGATTTTCTTTCGGTTTCATAAATTTATTAGATAAAGTTTATTAGTTGCGAAAAATGCTGACAAGTGGATTTTAATTATTTTGCTCGTGTGGTGTGCCAAGGCATTGGTGGGGATAAACCTTGAATTTTGGTTAGATTTCTGTCATATTTTTGCTTTCGAATTGTTAATGGAAAGCATCTTTAAAAACTTAAAGGTGATTCAAAGTATTTACAAGATCCTGTTTGACAAAGAAATAACTCCTTGGTTGACGTTGAGTCTCCAAATACAGGACTGGATTAAGTAACGTAAAGCCTTTATACATACTACGCCCAAAGTAATCAAGATATAAATCTTTCGAAACCTTGCCAAGTATGTAGATGTCCTGGGCAGAAGAATGCTTTGTGACAATCCTGTCCCTTGTCTGGACTTCTATTAATCGACTTTTGAATTCAAAAACACTCAGCTGGCTATTATTGTTTAACACCATTTTCCATTATAATCCGTAAATTGCCTTTGTTGTCTATTGGCTATTTGCACACAACAAAGTGCAGGGAACCCACTGTGCGCTGTCCACAGGAGTAGGGTGTGGTATCTCATTGACCGAGCTGAGGGGGGCTTTCTTTGGGAAACTCCCAGTACGATGAAATTATACATGGAAATTGAATGAAAGCATGCATTGAACGGGTGGAGAACAAGTTTATACGAACAAGCTGTGAGTGCTTTCAGTGATGAAAAAGTATTAAATTTGCTGTCGGGATAATAATTGAGGATGTTTCGGAAAAGAGCATATTGGACTATGGAATATTGGTTAGGATTAAAAGGATTCTATGGAATTATAGAGATGATAGATTTTTAAAACTAGTTGGGTAATTAAGCTGCATGAAATCTTTTTGAGAGTGTACTATAATTAGGAAGGCGGTTATAGAAAGTTTTTGTCAATTTGGAACAGTGCTAAATTCCAAGAAAGAACGATACCTGCTTGTGAATAGAGCATATTGTAAAGCTTTCGGGTTATATGAAGATATATTAGATTTCATTTATATACATACATGCATGCATGCAGTTACAGTAGTCCGTTTACCCTTCAATGATCGTAGATGAAAGTTTTGATTTATAGTTGAGTATTCTTAGCTAAATTGAGAGAACAGACGTAACGAATATGTAAGTGAGATGGGTTTTGACATTCTGAAGAGGTTTAACTGGAAAGACTTGAATATTTTATTTTAATTTACTTAAAACTAAAACAAACCCAAGACTCGGGGAGGGGAAAGCTAAAAGGAGGTATAAAAAGAGGTATAAAAGGAGGTGCCATATTTGGCGCTGAGGTCTGTAAGGATTTTCAATACTGGATCAGGGTATTGAAAAAAAGATGGTAGGGGATGAACCCTTAATGGGCCAACAGCAGCGCTCATAACCCCGAAGTAGGTTGCTGTCATCGGTGTATTCGGCCCCTCGTCCTAGAGGTAGCAAAAATGGATCTGGCCTTCCAGGTTGGGAGGTGTGCTGTCGAGTTTACTTCCCTACCACCTAAACAAACACTGGTTACGAAGCAACTAATAGCCTGGGATACGGATGGTTTTGCTGTTCACGACCCTTGCAAACATAAAAAGGGCAACGATCTTCGTGTCTACAAGTGGATGTTAAGTCCCTCTACAAACCACGTGCAGCCAAACGACTTGCGGAGGCCCTAGACTGCTGTAAAGCAGACATTACCGCCATCCAAGAAATGCGATAGGATGGACCGGGTAAAAGAAGGATGGAAAACTGCCACATCTACTACGACGATTGCTACATATAACTAGAATAGCGTCTATTCGGATGCGGATTTTTTATTAGAGGCAGATTTAGGCCTGTCTTGAGTTTCCGGCATGTGAACGAGCGCCTCATGACTATCCGTATCAAAGCAACATTAGCCTAATATGCGCTCACGCCACTTATAAGAAGATGAACGACACGACGAAGGATGACTTCTACCAGCTCTTTGACAACACGTATGAGCAATGCCCTAGCTAAAACGTATTTGGCGCAACAGCTCTTTAAGTGCCTGGGCCTAGCTTCTCGCAATTACTCGTGTTGTGTGCGTTATATTTTTCACACGAATGGAAGGGACCTACAGGGACCTAGTGCGACATCCGAAGAGCATTTTGTTTTTAGAAGCTTTCTCGTGACAACAATACTCTCGGATATTTGTCAGACGTTCGCGAGAGGTGGGACTGTAAAAAAAACCTTTTGGTGTTTTCTGGGATTCGAACTTGGAACCTCACGCGCAGTGGTTCGACATACTAACTTACGCCACGGCGCACACAGCCCTAGCGACGACGTTGAAATTGTCATAGGCGATTTAAACCCAAAGCTAGGAAAAGACGAAGTCTTTAGCATCGTGGTGGGAAGGCACAGCCCGAACGACACCACATTCGATAACGGATTCAGGCTAGTCGACTTTGCTGCGGAACGACCCGTTGTTATAGCTAGTACACTGTCCCACGTGTTGATATTCACAAGGGGACAAGGCTTTCCTTTAATCGGAAAACCGTCAATCAAGTCGATCACATTGCGAACGACGTATGGTACTCTTCCAGTATTCTTGGTGTCCGAACTTTCTGAGGAGCAAATGTGGACTCGGATCACTACTTAGTTGTAGCCAATGTATGGATGCGGGTATCTAGAACAGAGCGAAATCAACGAAATACTGTGTGTAAGTTTGACGTCGGACGGCTACAATCACAAGAGACTGCCAGAGCCTTTGCCGATCGAGTCTCTGTTAATCTCAATCTTAGTCCTATGCTTCCAGCAGCAAATGCGGAAGACCAGTGGCAGCGTTGCCAACAAACCATAAGAGATGTACTGGGTTTCTCTAGGTCACCACAACGAAACCCCGGGTATGATGAGAAATGCCAGCCAGCACATGTAGCAAAACAAGAGGCGTACAAGGCGGAGCAGTATAGATGAACTAGAGCTGCTCGCGAGCTCTACGAGCGGAGGAGAAAAGAGGAACATCGACTTCTCAGAAAAAAGTAAAAGTAGCATGAGCAGCGCTCGGTTGAAGAGATTGAGAGACTTTATTGCAGGAATGGATTTTACCAAAAGGTTAAAAGAACATGCCGTACCATGTCAATGAATGGATCCTCAGCATCGTTTGCCCAATTCTAAAGAAAGAAGACCCTCTGAATTGCCCCAACTGCCCAAGTATAAATCTACTCAACATCGCATATAAAAAAAAAATATTTGGCGCAACAGCTCTTTAAGTGCCAGGGCCTAGCAAATAAGATTCTGTATTATGTGATCGCCTGAAACTGACCGTCAATAAGCCGATAGGTCCTTATCAGTGGGGTTTCAGACCGGGAACGTCCACCATTGACCAAATATTCACACCATGGCAGATCTTGGAAAAAACCCGCGAATATAAAATCGATACGCCTCATCTTTTTATCGATTTCAAAGTTGCCTATGATACTCGTAGCATGTATAGATACAAGTTGTACAGCGTCCATTGTGCAGGATGACGATGGATAACTCTCGCCGCTCCATCAAAGTCCGAAAGAACATTACCGTACCTTTCGATGTCAGGAAAAGTGTTAGACAAGGTGACACGCTATCAATCGATCACTTTAATAGAATTAATTGTACGAAACGCACAAGCTAACACCGGAGATACAATCTTTCACAAGTCTGTACAACTACTCGTTTACGCCGATGATACTGACATAGTCGAAAGAACTCAGCGGGCCGTCAGTGGAGCATTTCCGAGTATTGAGATTGAGGCATCTTTTACAAGTCTGCACAATTACTCGCTTACGCCGATGATATTGACATAGTCGAAAGAAATCAGCGGGCCGTCAGTGGAGCATTTCAAAGTATTGAGATCGAGGCAGTATAGATGTCTACAAAAAAGGACACCCAACATCAGCGTCTTGGAGAGAACTTTAAAATATACGGAAATAATTTTGAGGTAGTAAGGAACTTTATCTACCAAAGCTCTATGGTGAGCTCCGCAAATGACACCAGTGCAGTGGGGAGAGTAAACGAAGAATTGCTTTTGCCAATCGCTGTTTTATGGGCTAGGAAGGCAATTGAGTCACAAAGCCCTATCTCGAACTACTAAGGTAACTCTTTATAAGACACTAATCATCCCAGTCCTGCTGTATGGCACAAAGGCATTGACTTTGTCAAAATCAGATGAAGATGCTCTTGGTTACTTTGAGAAAAAAGTTCTTCAAGTGATCTTGTGGGCCCATCTGCATAGACGACGAATGGAGGAGAAGATATAATGCCAAACTATACGGCCAATACAAGAACATCGACTTAGACAGAACAGTTCACATACAGCGACTAAGATGGTTGGGTCATTTAGAGCTGATGGAACCCAACGTTCTAGCATGGAAAGTCTTCGAATCCACCCCAGATGGACGACGCAGTAGAGGACGACCTCGCGGTAGGTGGCGCAAACAAGTGGAGCGGACGTCAACGAACTTGGCGTGCACAATTGGAGGCAGCTGGCTGGTAGCCGGGCTGGCTGGAGAGGTTTGTTGGTTGAGGCCCAGGCTCATCCCGGACTGTAGCGCCACCTAAGTAAGTAAGTAAAAGACATTTCTGAGAGTGGAACCAGCGTTTTTTGTGCATGGTTTTACACTTACTAACATTCAGCTCTAAGAAATTATACACACACCATGTGAACAACGGATTCTAGCCGCCTTCCAGCAAGAAAAGACCTGATGGGAAAAAATAGTTTCAAAGAATCCCTTTATTTGATTGACGACTGTTTTGAGGAGGTAGTGTTTCCTGCGTTAGGTACTGAACATCTGAAGAGAATTCTGATTTGTCGTTTCTCTACATATTATCTTATCCAGGATATATGGTAAAAGATTGTGAAAAGCTGAGAGCTTTGAGTTTGAGGTAAATTATTTACCGGGAGATTTTGTCTATAGCCTTGCAAGTTTGACGGAGTTTGTCGGTAGAATCGTCGTGAAATTAAACTTATTAATCTTAAATTTTCGTATAACTATTTAGTATGTAGATATACTAAATAGTTATACGAAAATCGAAGACCTAGTTTGTCCTAGTATAAAAATGTTCACTGCCTAAAAAAAATAAAATAAATTGATTCCCCAGAGCCGTTGAAAAGCACAAATCGTCTTTGACAGCACTAAAACTAAAGACGTTAGTTTCACACCAGAAGGATGAAAATATTCGGTCAGGAGGAAGTAAATGGATACGAATAAGTAAACTCACTTCTATCAATTTGCACCATTATGGTGCTTTTTTTTTAATTTAAAATCTATGTTATATCGCTAAATTTAACTTTTTTTTAATCTCTTTACGAATTAAAAAGACTCTAGTCTTACAATTTTCAATTTGTTATGCCATGCCAATTATATGCCATATAAATCGTATATATTATTATAATTTTGACCAAAAAGTTTTTTCACAGTCCCACCTCTCGCGAGCGTCTGACGAACATCCGAGAGTATTGTTGTCATGAAAAAGCTTCTCAAATCGCCATTCGGATACGGCACTAAACTGTACGAGTAGGTCCCTTCCATTCGTGTGAAAAATATAACGCACACAACATGAGTGATTGCGAGAAGCTAAGCCCTGGCACTTAAAGAGCTGTTGCGCCAAATATTTTTTTATTTTTGATCAGGAGATTCCTAGCTAGTCTGTGAAATTCGACGAAAATCTTTTAATTCCAACGACGCCTACGTGTCACGCAGGCAATACGCATCCACATAGCCATTGTCATGAGAAGCAGTTCCAGCTTATATTTTCTGCTAAAAACAAATCTGTTTTAGATTCTTGACTATATTCCCAACACATTTTTTCCTTTCCCTGAACTACTTTCATATGGTTCCCTTCAACGGTTTGTCGATGCAGAACTTCTTAGCTGGTGTAAGTGATAACCTTTTCGACATATTGTTGGCAATGCTTACTTGAACCAACTTTAGACCTCCGACCCATAACCGCTTCCTCGTAAATCAATCGAATAGACTAAGACTAAGCTTCAAGCTCTCCCAGACGGTCTTGTAAACATTTCAAACGCCACGAATGAACCTTTATGTTTCTTCAATCTTTCTTGCAACTAGCTTTATAATTTCCTGTTGTAAATAATGCACGTAGTCACTGCTTTGTGGTTAGAATACATACTATTAAACGTTATGTTTTAGGTTATAATCCCAGAGAACACCACTAAGTTTTTTTCATGGTACCACCTGTCGTGAACACCCGATAAATATCGGAGAGTATTACTGTTAAGAGGAAGCTCCTAGAATCCGTCCTTTTTTTTTTTTTATAATTTGCGCACACTCAAAGGGTTATGAGTACCTTTAACATGTTTACACACAGTGCGGGCGTTGGATAGTAAATAGTGTATTCAGTGGTTTGTTTGGGTATTTGATGTAAAATATTAAAATAATCCTGGCTAGATCTCTAAAATCTGTCAATACTTTAAGTACGAAAAAGTGTACCCTGACATACCTTTACAGATATGCATAAAATAATAATAAAGAATAAAAGCCAAGGAGATCAATAAATGCCTTGATTACGATGAGATTTGGTTAGCCATATCCGGTTGGAATTCGATGGACGAATAGAATTGCAGACACATTTTCAAATTAACTTTAATGGTCAGAACGGCCTCTAGTGTGCCGACTTTTAGCTGTGTTCTCTCTGCCGTCCACGTCTTATTCATTACAGTAAAAACTCTTTCAGGGGAAGCTGTCGGACAGGGTAGGCATAAAATGTATTTAAATAATTTCGATGTGTCTAACCTTGTACCTGTCTGACGTCACAGCGAGACATTTCTTTCAATTCTCTCTCTTCTTTCTCTGTCTATCAAACTCAATTTTTCAATCCGCATTTACATGCAAAATCTCAACTCGATCACAGAAAAGCTTGTGACTGGATTGCTTCAATCACGTTTCAATTCAATCTGCGTTTATATAGCAGTTAATTCGAATTGTATATGAATTCAATTCGACTTTTTAAGGATGTATATGATCCGGATATGAAAGGAGGATGATTGATAAAAGGAGGTTTTAAACCTAAAAGGAACGTTGGAAGGTTTCCGCTCCAAAAAGGAGGACAAATGGGATTGTTAGGTACGGAACATACTTTTTTATCAGTGTCTACCCTTTACATAATGCACTATTATCCAGACCATTAAACTATTAGGTATCACAAGACTCTAAATGCACTTTGTGCCAATTCTATTACCACCAAATACCCTGATCCATTATTTTATCAATTCGCCACATCATGTGATTTGAAATATCGATTTCATTTGAATTGATTATTCGAAATTTTTTCAAATAACAGGTTGTACTTTGTATTTTGAAATAATTTTTTATGATTTTGCCGATTAGCAAATTAATCGCAAATGTTCAAGTATCTTCTTTTTCTTCCTATTTCGGAAGGAGGGATCATAACCCTCCCACTTCACTGCATTTTTACTGATCCGCCTGTGGGGCTCATCTATTTGACCTCAGAAAATATCAGCAGGCCTCCCGATTTTGGAACACTCGGTTACTGAGGCCAATGAAATGCCGATGCCGTCACATTTGTGTGATCTAGGCGTTTATAGGCATGCCTCTCCTGTCTCGCAATGCCTTTGGAACGTTCATTGATATTGCCCTTTTAACAGGGTTCAAATGATCTTTGAATGTGCCAATACCAGCCATACCATCCGGCCGCGCTCTATCTTTCGTAAGATGATTTCCTTGATGTGAAGGCTTCCACGGATCTTCGAACTTCTTATTTGATCAAGCTTTGTCACTCCTGCTGTCATGCGAAGCATCTTCATCTCAGCTGCCGTTAACTTATTCTCATACTATTTGTACATCATCCAACATTGTGAACTGTATGTGAGCGCTGGATGCACAACTGCGGTGTAGAGCATTTCTTTTAACTTAGGTGGCATTTTTCGGTCACAGAAGATAGTGGAGTTTCTCGCCACTTCATCCACCCTACGCTTATGCGAGGATTAATGTCGTCATTACAGGTTGCTTTGCCATTGATCATAGATCCCAGATATTTGAACTTTTCGCACTTGGGAAGCACTGTTCCATTCAAATAAATGTCTGGAATAGGATTGAGTGGATTAGGGAACGGACAGCACAAGTACTCTGTCTTTTTGATCTAATGCGGTACCCATTTCGCTCCAAAACGTCCACACACACATCAAGTGCTCGCTGCAGGGATGTAGGACCCTCACTTATGATGGCTTCATCGTCAGCAAAGAATAATTTATGTACCTTGGGGTCCGTCACTTTACTTTCTAACAGATAGTCAACTACTGTAATAAAGAGCAAAGGACTTAAAACGCTTTCCTGATGCACCCCGACTTTGATTGGGAACTCGGTTACTCCAGCGAGGAATCTTACTCTTGTCTTTGCTCTTTCGTATATGACCATGATCATCTGTACATAGGTTTCTGGAACCCCTCGATGTCTTAGCGCCACCCATATCAGATCTCGTTGTTGTCTGTGGAATGCCTTTTCAAAATCAACCAATACAATATGCAAATTGTTTAAGGAATCACGATGTTTTTCCACTATGATCCTTATATTTGGATTGCATCTGTGGTTGATTTACCCGCGACAAACCCACACTGATTATCAAATAGCCGTATTATTTTTCGCAGTCGACCACATACTGCCGCTCAATGCTCTTTATGGTGTGTGACATCAGTTTAATCGAACGGTAGTTATCACAGTTTCGCGTATCACCCTTCCCTTTGTATATTCGCTACATTGATTCGGCATTGGATCACCTCTCCAAAATTTGGGGATGAGAATTCCGAGCCATCTGAACCCGATGTCTCCCATCTTTTTTCAGAACTCAGAGGGCATCTCGTCCAGCCCAACCGCTTTTTGGAGTATTTGACCGCCTCACTAACTTCTTGGACTGTAAGGTCGGGTATTTCTTCACAGGTTGCAGTGATATTCTTAACCCGTCCCTGCACGGGGACGCAAATGTACAAGTATATATATTCAAATGTTATATCTGCCACGATACGTAAGGTATCTACTCTATTTATAGACATCACTGTTAAATTTATAGTATTAAAGGTCCTGGAAAAATTGCATAAGCAGCGAGGTGTTGCCTCCATCTTTCGAGCTAATCTTCACCCGAAATCAACAAGCAACCATTTAGGGTCCTAATGCGTGTTGTTTGGACTATGAACAGATATTAGTCCCTTTGTGTCCTTTATATGCCCTGACCGACACTTATTTATGTAATGAGCTGCATCCTCTGCTTGTGGAATAAAGGCGGTCACACAGCATAAACGTTTGATTGCTCTACACAGTAAGACTTTTTTCCTTGTGTAGTATATCGATTCTAGTTTTACTTCTCAACTCAACTATCTGATGAGATAACATTATTGAAATCTTAAATATATTATGTTATTTACTTTATTGTAATCCAAATAGATACATCGCTTATTTTCGTCGAGAAATAGGCATCTAATTATGATGTAAATGGCAAAAGCCGCACTACAAATCCCCAGCTTTTAATCCACCATTTTCACACTACAACGGGTTTTTCACAGAACCAAATACATCTTCTTATCCACTGACCTTTTCCATTCAACCGAACTTCATCCCACACTAAGCAGCTTATATGAAACAAAATCCGCCCTAGGCGCAATTAGTCCGTAGTTTCACGGAACCCATTAAAAATGCCTAATGGCCAATTGAGAGATCAAATGGAGGTTAAACACTGTCAACAAAGTCGCAACGACGTCGAGTGTAAATACTCGTTGTCGAAAAATCAATGCGTGGCATGCCATCATGACCCTTGCTCTTCGGATTTCACGTGCAACGCTGCGTTGGGGTATTTAAGATACCTTTAGGCGTGTTAGCATTCCCTATCACAGAGAGTTGGATTGGTGAATTTTTTCCTTTTCCGTTTTTCTTTTTGGAGTTAATTCACTTCGGGGAGAGAAAAGTTTTCGCTCAAAAATCTTTTTCAAGCTCGCTGTTTTTTGTCGAAATGCAATTGGCAGAAAACTGTTTGTTAAGTAAACTAGTGGCCCTGGAAGTTTGGGGAGTTTTTCTCTCCTAAGAACTTACTCCTGTCTCAGGTGACTGAAACAGATCATGCTTGTGGGAATTTTTCAATGAAAACGGAAACGGGATACGGTTCGGTGGAATGAAAGCTTATGAATAATTGATAAATTTTCAGTTTCAACTTAAATTTATGCAAAAAGTCTATTTATTTTATATGTACCTACTATAATATAACGGATATATTGGGTGAATGTACCCGGCATTTGCTTCTAAGTAGCATGCTTCGACAAAAAAGTTGTTGTTTTGAATCAAACACCCTTCCCCTAACTTATTTTTTTTTTCTTACGAGTACTTTTGGAAACAACCAGAAATCACAAGACTATGGACTCGGGAAATAAGGTGCTGGTCGAATTTCATTTGTCCCTAAGAGCTTCCATTCTTCTGGTTTCTCAATTAATTTTGAAAAACTTTTGCCAACAAGGTAGTACGTACATACATATATATATCAATTGGCAGTTACTGCCTGATCAGTTTTCAATGAATTAGCAGCGGCAAATTGTGAAGTAAGTCGACATCACTTTTGTTGCCAATTTTAAGGGCTATTTATCACGGATTGCTGCTTGGTTTCCAGTTTTATAGAATAATGATTCATCACATGTAACGATTTAAAGCAGATCTTCATTTTAAATTTTTTCTAAAAAAAAAAACGACCAAAACCAAGACGTGCCTTTCAAAAGTCGTGGAACTCATCCAGCAGATTTATTAGCTACCTTATCACACGTTCTTCGTTTTCGAGCGGGAAAGAAGGTACGTCTAATGACACTACTTGAGAAACAGAAACAATGTGTGAGTTCCAAAACGTAAAAAAAATGTTTCTATGCGGTAGCACTACCCTTTTGATATGCATCTGCAATGCAACCTTAGTGACTTGTATACATTTTGCTTTGCACAACTTTGACGTTTCGGAACGCATTTTATACAGAGCAAGTATTTTCTAAAATTAAAATAGCAAACTTTGAACTAAAACAGATTTTAAATTTTGAGTGTATGGAAAAACCCACAGACGTATCCAACAGCTATCTAAATTTATTTACGATAAGAAAATTATTAAAAACTCACAGAAACAGACGTGCAGCACCCTTACCCATTTGTTGTTTGCCAATATCAAATGAAAGCATCGAACAAATTATCAATGCATGGTTTGCGCAGCTGATGTGCATCGATAACGTTTCGGGTGCGTTTAGAAACTTGTGACTGTCAACATTTTTTCATGTGGCTTTTGAAGCTTATGACTTTGCATCGAAAAGCATCTGATGTATTTTGGAATTCACCCAATGTGGGTACAATTACGTTGGTTGGCGACCATGCCGGGCGCGAGTAACACAAACTTTTCCAACGTGATTGCACGCAGTAGTGAAAATGAAAACATCATTTGTATAGTATTGTAGTTCAAAAACTGTTGAACTGTTGCACACTTAGACACACACCAAGTTCGAGTGGCGTTTCGCGCGAGATCGAGCATTAGAAATAAACTCATGGCGCGTACACTCCAAGAACGCGGTAAAGCGCGAGTTAAAGAATAAGTAAACAAATATTCGTACCACGTGCCTGGCGCGTTCTTTACCACATTCCGGCGCATACACTTAATTGCGTAGTAAAGCGTTTACGTGTAAGGACCGCTAATCTAGTAGTTCAGGCTATTACTTAAAAGTCGTTTCAGTCATGGCATCCAAGGCCAGTTTATCACCTATCATTTCCCAGGTCTTTGCCAATTTTTACCTTCACGTAGGCCACCATTGTGTCGTCGGTCGAAAATTTAGGTCTTTCTTCATTAGGCTTGTCCTCCATAGAAAAATATGCAGTGTAGAATCACTTAGAAGCATTTACCCCATATATACTTTGCTATTCGGCTGTAATTTGAAAAGATTAAGTTGATGTCCAAATTCGAAGCAGTGTCGCCAGTTTGTGGGGGAATTCCAACCTCTTTATAAAGTAAACGAGAAAAAGGGAACTATTTGCCTTTCAGAACAAAGAAATATGAAGTTGGTTGCTTTTTTTGCTAAGCATAATATTGCCATTAATACTCGTATAATAGAAAATCTGATTCCGCTAATGAAAGATATCTTTCCGGACTCAAAAATGTTGCCAACGCTGACATTAGGGAGAACGAAATGTTCCCAAATAATAAAAAAGATTATTCCTGCTGCTGTAGTTACACAGTTAGTTTTAATGCTTATTTTTATTCGGTTTTTTTTTTATTATTATTTAAGATAAAACACTTTCGTGTTTAATTCATTTTCTGTTTTTTATAAATTGTGTGGAGAAAATTTGAGGTACTTTTTCGAGCCAGGCGAGGAGAAAAAGGAATTTTGTTGCCATTAGCATGGGAATTTTTATGACAAAACACTGACGGTACTGATTCGAACAGAATGTCAAAGCGAAATTCTCGCAGTGTTGCTAATGAAATTTCACCCAGTCCTTGCAGCACTAGTTTAACGTTTTCTTGTCTCCATTCTTGTCGATCTTTCTGAAATTTTAAATAACATATCATTATCTATAGGGGATTGATAACCAACTTTTTTTTTTTCAAAGAATAACAAAATGGCATCAACTAAACGATTTTTGTACCCTTCGTATATGTAGTAATTGCTTATTTGGAGAACCAGCAGCACTTTACAAATTGGAAAATGATACTGTCAGTTATTCTGTGCAGTCTGCGGCACTACTAATTAGTTCCTTAGGTATTTACTCATAATGAAATAGTTCCCAATGAAGGAACTTCTAACAATAAATGCAATAACTCCTAACTTTTTTTTAATGAAAGAAGTCCTAATTCAGAATAAAATATGTCCCAATTCAAAGAGGAAATAAGTCCAAACATTTAGGAGCTAATTCATTATGAATAAATTCCTAATAAGAAAAGATGAAAAAAGTCCTAAAGTGGTTTACCATTTTGTGTAACACTTCCTTCTTGATGAGCAAGATAAACAAAAAGGGAAATACTTGTAGACATGTAAATCATGATATAAAAATGTACTCTACGTCGTCCGCGCCGCGTTTTATGAATTCCTACTACTCGTACGTCTCAGCGGACCCATTTTGCTGGCATGTAAGAGGGTTTTACCTTACCTGACAGTTGTTGATATACCCTTGCGGAGCGACGAAGTCGCGTGAGCGGCTACACCACTCCGGAAAGCAGAGTTTAAATAAATGAAGAGTGCGAAGCGCGCCACTTAACCGTTGTTTGCCGGCACAAAACTGTTTTCGAATAGATTAAGCCCCAGGACGCATTTTTTTTTGAATAAAACCACTAGTCTTAGAAAAACGGAACTATAAGAAACGGGATTTTAAGCGCTGGATTATAAAAAGCGGGATATTTTCTTACAAATTGCTTATGAAATGCATTTTAAGAAAAATAAAATAACTCCCAACACAGATGAAATAACTCCCAATGCTTTCAATGGCATGGCTTCCTAATTAGGACTTATTTCATCTGCATCGCTTTAGGAGTTATTTCGTTATGAAATAACTCCTAACACTTACTTACTTACTTACTTAGGTGGCGCTACAGTTCGGGGTGAACCTGCGCCTCAACCAATAAACCTCTCCATGTAGCTCGGTCTTTACGAGTAGCTAATTGCCTCCATTTGCGCATAAGCCCCAAAAAAACAGCGATTGGCAAGAGTTATTCTTCGCTCGATTTCTGCGCTGATGTTGTTTTTAGAGTTTATAGCAGAGCCAAGGTAGACAAAGTCCCCTACTACTAAGTTATAGCTGCCCACTGTGACGTTCTGTCCAATTCGTCGGTGTTGATTGTCCCTTCTTGTTGACATCATATACTTGGGTTTGCCCTTGTTTATCGCTAAACCCACTTTGACCGCTTCCGCCTCAATGATTGCAAACACACCGGTGACAGCCCGTTGAGTTCTTCCTATAATGTCAATATCGTCGGCGTATGTAAGCAGTTGTACAGACTTGTGATAGATTGTGCCTTCTTGTGACTCATAACACTAAAATATGTAATAAATCCTAACTTTGATGATAAAAACATTTAAGAGTTCTTTCGTTTGTAATAACTAACTCCCAACTTTGTATCGACATTTTTGGGATTTTTTTTTTTTTTTTTGTGAGTTAATTTCTTAAGAGGTAATTCATAGAGCCGCAGTCTGCATATTCCAAAAGCTTGCCGTCGATAAAATATCTTCACGACCGAAAAATTCGTGACAATTTTTCTTTTGTTTTTGAGAAGCTTTCGCATGACAACAATACTCTTGGATGTTTGCCAGACTTTTGGTGTTTTCTGGGATTCGGATATTCAACCTCACGCGCAGTGGTCGGACATACTACCCATTGCGCCACGGCGCCCACGGTCCTCCTGGATTTCATCCTTCTGAGACCGTAATGCGAAAGACGCATTCCCTCTGGAAAACGCAGTGAATTGCGTTCTGTTCCGATTGTAGTCAACAAAGTTTATTTTGCTACACTTTTGTGCGGATCTTCATTGGATGTCATTGGCAAGTGTGACGTGTTGTTCAAGCAAGATGCTATTAGGAAGCTAGCTGTCATCGGCTTAAAATGACCTTTGCCGGATAGTTGGTCCTGTTATTGAAAATGGTGAATGTGGGTGAAAATACTGCTGTGTCAATATGTGGATGTAATACAAAAGATGAAGGGTCGACAATTTCATTGGCTGCATGAAGTGAATGGACGACAACGTTTGAGCCAATAGGCCCCAAAGTTCAAAAGAAAAACGCAACGCTTCATTTCAAAAACCAAGCGATTCTGACTGGCGGAAAGTCAGAACGTTTGATAGCTAATGAAGGTCTGCAGTGTCTCAGATAGGACAGGGATTCGTTACATAACAATAACGGGATGTAAGTTGTAAGGAGATGGATCTCAACATCCCTATTAATTGCTACAAACTGCTACAAATATCGGTATCTACTTTAAAAACTATCTGAAACATCAGTTTAATGCAACAAACCAAGTTTCAAGCCCCTTCATATTTATCAAACCTCTGTTGATTTCAAGGACACACAACATTTAAAGACTATCGTAGGTACACCTTCCCGTCAAAGTAATCCAATAGAAATGTATCTGCTTATCCCTTGGTTATTATCTTTTCACAGAATTGACCAATATTAAGTTTGCGTTTAGGTTCACCTCGACGAAGGCAACCGGCATGACATCCGCTTACCCAATCGTACTCACCGGCAGAAACCGAAAAGCCTCAATTTCATTCGAACCACATCTCGTGATCTCATTTACTGCCATCGACTTACTTCCTCCCGCCAACGATGCCGTGTCCCATCAACACCGTATCCACTGTCACTGGCACCAAGAGCACGGTCCATGGCAGTGGCACGTGATGGTTGTTTTCATCTTTACACTCTATCGGCGACAATAATAATGTCAATGAAATGTATCCTCATCCGATAGTTCTTGGGATAAAGCAATTGAGATTGTTTGTTAAATTATATTTTATTTTGCTATACGAATCGAAGCCGGTCGATGGCTGGTTGGTGGTGGTATTGGTTGTTTATGGAATTGAACCGTTTCGACCTTTGGTCCAGGAATTGAATTGACATCTATCCGCAGATAGTCTTTGGCCGATGGGGAACGAGGCAACATCCAATGTTTAAAGTTACTGTGCTGTACACTGTGCAGTTAGTTAGTGGTTGCTTGGATGAAGGTGATTCCAATCAACCCCCGTTGCAATGTCTTGAATTTCCTCGGGGTACCCTGGCGGACTGTTGTTGGCGGAAAAAAGCAAAAGATGCTACGGTTTCGCCTGTAACCAAATGCAACTGGTATGGTATTGCATTTCAAAATTATTTTAATTTATTATCAACGCGATATGGATTTTTTTTTATTCGAAGAAGTGTGAAGGTATCTGTCTGGGAGTGGTTGTTTTGAGGTGGGGATTCACTTTTGCTAATGAAGAAGGAAATTCACATCCTGGTCAATAAATACTCGTATCCTTCCCTACACGGAGGCACTGAACTATATTCTTTCGTAATTGACAACTTGGGTACTAGGAAGGATATGCTATAATCATTTTATGCACAGTTTAACATGGTAATATTTTGCATCAGGAAGATACAAAAAATCGATTTGGACCCCAATTGGATATAATGAAATTATTTTCTTATCTTGAAAGTATGAGTATAATTAGAAATTCAACCGAAGGATGTTATTAATGTGCCGACTAATTAAGTGGAAAATCGGGCCTGATATGGGCATCAGAAGTCTGTAAAAGACACCCTTTTACAGTCCAAGAGCTTTAATAATACAGCCAGAAGCGAATGCTCTGAGAAGGGAATAAAATTCTTAAACGGGGTTCTGAATATTTTGACCAGAACGCCTGGTTTTTATATGTGAGGCTGGAGGAAGAATAAATGTTGAAGGAGTTCATTAAGTCAGAGAACACCTTTTTTTTTTGGTTTTCTCCTAGTCTTTGTGCAAATCAGTTCATGTTAGCGGAGTGGCTCTAATGGCGTTTTTTATTCTTAGTGCCGTCAGACTTGCGGTTCTCTTGAAGCATGTCAGAGTGAACCTTACGAAGGCAGTATACATCTCTGGCCACAAGGCATAACAGTATAAGTGTCTTTTCACATTTCAGAAAGTGTATATAAAAATTTATGGTCTCACTTCCCTGCCCTAAACTCAGTAACCTCTGCAGATAATGAATTCCACACATATCAATACACTGTTTCAGCGTTAAGACTCGCCTTTCCTGAGAGAAGATCATATAAAAAATATTAGAAATATTTATTTTTGGCATAAGCATACTTATGCTGTTGTGCCTTATGACGACAAAAATATATAAATTAATTTCATTGCATGCTTAGAACTGATGTATTCAATGAGATTAGTGATTTCTTTAGCCTTGCAAAGTATTTTCTTTCCAAATGAGTTTACTATCTATTGCGTATATTTTACTCCAATGTTAAGTCTCGTGGGCTCGAATGTGGCTTATATTTTTTGCTTCTTAAATAGGAAGACATCCGTTTTATCAGGGCTTACGCTCAGTCTGCTTTTTACAGGCGTAATATTCAATGTGAAGATTAGCCTCTTTATATTTTTATGTCTTTTTACATTTCGACATTCATTGACTGTTTTTAATTTGCGTTACAGCATCAATCTGACTATGCTATTGGCGTCCCAACATGCTAACTGTTGAGACTGCCTAACACTCGTTTGAGTTCATCATTGAAGGATCACTGAGCAGAATGGAATATACCATGGTTGCTTTTTAGACATAGAAGGGGCTTTTAACAATTTCGAATCAAGAGCAATTTTAATGCACTTGTTAATATTGTATGATGATGAATATGATATCGATTATTCACTTAGGGTGGACGGAGCATTAGTTTAACAATTTTCTAGCTACGGTATACCTCAAGGTGGTGTCCTATCCCCTTCTCTCTAGGATGCAGTAATCCATGAACTTCTAGTCGACCTGGAAAAACGAGATGATGCCATTTTTGCTGCATTAGGTAAACACTCAGATACTCTAAGAAAACTTCTCCAACACGCTCTTTCTTGCTCTTCAAATAGACTACAGGAAGTCGACTCGGAGTTAATGCCCATAAAAGTTTAAAGTTTTTCATACGAATGCTTTTGCTGTATATGGCATCAGTGTTATCTTTACAGCTAATGAAAAATACTTCAGTGTTATTTCGAATATCAACCCATTCGAATTCGTAAGGAGAGCAAGAGTAGTTCTGTTATCCTCCAAAATGACTAGTGGTGGAAGCTGGAGTGTGTAAACCCGCATCGCACCTTGGTGTCCATTTTTACACCCACACTAGTTGCGTGATCGCCGATAGGCCTACACACCAAAAGGATATGCCTCTTTCATGCTGTTTCTGCAGAAGATGCAGGTATGAAGAGGAGGAAGAAACGATTCTTCTTTTCTTTTTGCCTGTCTATTTCTGACTAAAGAAGATTACTTTATCTGTAAGCGCTTTTCTCCCATAATTTCGGCGACCTGACGAACACTAATGCTAGAACATAAAAAGGTCCTGTTGTTTTAATTTGTCCTTGAGTAGCTTGAATTATTCATAGATCCCATGGTATCACTTAAATACTTAACTGTAATATTATAATTTGCTATGTTTTCAATATAATTTTGCCGAGCGTTGGGCCCACAATATTACTATAATAGATTGCATGTATTTCCGCAAACCTTGGAAAGTAACGAGGCTTTCGACAAAATAAGCTACAAAAGCCTGAAATATAGTTCAAAGAAACATTGACTTTACTCTTCTATTGTGACCGGATGGACAGTTGATGGTTTATGACAATTACAAGACTTGCAATCTAAGCACATAGGATTATCCTTTATGCGATATTAATTAATTGGCTCGTGTTATCGTGGAACAGACAGACAGAAAAACGGGAGATATAACACTCTTCATGGACGGCTCTATGATGTATAAAAGGCTAGAGCACAGGTTTTGTAACAGGAAGTCTTAAAACTTAAGACAGTCTCTTTGCTGCATGCAACGGATAACTTATATGAAGGTTAAGCTGCGGAAAAAAAAATTCAAATATTACTTGAATATCATGTACTTGATTCAGGCGGATATCAAAATAACCCTTGCGTTGGAATGTATAATACACAAACTCACACTTGCTTGGATAAAAGGCGGACGCTCTATCAAAGCAGTAGTCAATAAGTAAGTTTATAAACGATTCAGCATGGAGCAGACAATTCTTATAATGTAGATATATTGGTCACTCGAGTGACAACCAAGGCCTGAGCTCTCGACCCATATACAGTCATGAACTTAAGTCTACGTACACCCCAAAATTCGCCCGAAAAACCTAAAATACATATCCGAACCACAAAAGAAAAGATTGAAAATCATAGATTGTTTCAAATTAGCTCTATTTATAGACATAATGGTATTAAAGTTATATGAAAAATAAATATAATACAAAAAGAAAATAGAATTCATGGGAATTAATGAAACAAAAGTCTACGTACACCATGAGAAAATAACTGCAATTTTTCAAAATTTGTATTTCTTTGTAAATTGGTTTCAGCAGTTGTCTTGTCGTTGTCAGTACACAGAGAGTAGTTCAAAAAAAAGATTATTAAAACAATGGCGTCGCGTCGTAAGGAGATATCATACGAGGTGCGGAAACTAATTGTTAAATTGAGTAACGAGGGACGATCGTATCGCGAAATCGGAAAAATTGTTGACAAAACACATTCCAGTGTTCAAACTGTAATCAAAAACTACCGTGAAAGAAATTGTGTCGAAAATAAGCTGAGAAGTGGCAGACCTCGGAAGCTGGCAGAACGTGACGGCAGATGTATTTTGGCAGAAATCAAGAATAAGCCAAGTACATCGTCGACAGCCCTAGCAAATAGCATCAAGGATGCTACCGGTAAAGATGTCCATCCAATAACTGTGCGTAAGTTGCTCCACCGGTCTGGATATAACAGCCGATCAGCACGGAAAAAACCTTACATCAGTCCGACAAATGAGAAAAAGCGTCTGGAATTTGCTAAGCTCCACCAAAATGATGACGTGTCTTTTTGGAGCACTGTTCTTTTTAGTGATGAGAGCAGGTTCAACTTGTTCGGACATGATGGAAGGCAAAGAGTTTGGAGGAGAGTCAATGAAAGCCTCAAAAAGAAAAACCTAGTTCCGACCATTAAACATGGAGGAGGCAATGTTCTGGTATGGGGTTGCATGTCAGCGTCTGGTGTAGGTAATTTGGTTATAATTGAACAAATTATGGATCGTATGGTATACCTTAATATTTTAAAAAACAATTTAAAACAATCTGCACAAAAATTGGGATTAGGATCTTGTTGGACATTCCAGCAAGACAACGATCCCAAGCATACGGCTAATATCGTGAAAGAGTGGCTTATTTTTAACATTCCTAAACAACTGCATTCTCCACCACAGTCGCCTGATATGAACCCCATAGAACATCTATGGGATTATCTAGAACGGAAAATTCGAAAACATAAGATTAGTAACAAAAACGATCTTATCTCAGCTTTACAACAAGAGTGGAACAATGTTCCCACAGAAGTGACCCAAAATCTTGTGAATTCTATGCAAAACAGAATGGAAGCTGTAATTGCAGCAGAAGGAGGGCCAACAAAATACTGAAATCTAAAAACTCTTATCTTTTCTTATAAAACGTTTGAAGTGTACGTAGACTTTTGTTTCATTATTTCCCATGAATTCTACTTTCTTTTTGTATAATATTTATTTTTCGTATTACTTTTATTTTATTATGTTTTAAATAGAGCTAATTTGAAACAATCTATGATTTTTAATCTTTTTTTAATAGTTCGGATATGTATTTTTAGTTTTTCGGGCGAATTTCGGGGTGTACGTAGACTTAAGTTCATGACTGTATGTATATGCTTTACAATCTCATCTTCTAAACAATTATTGAAGAACAAATTGCAACATCTGTTATATTTGCGTATTCTTTGAAGTGGGGTCCGACAAAATATGCCTCGTGTAAGGCGTATGAGATTCGATTAGATAAACGATTTATTGCAATTCATTATTTATATGAGAACGCATGCATACGTTTTTTTTACAATGCTTATAGCATGAGAAGAGCCGTCTTTCCGGAAGACAACTTTTATAAGGATTTTGATTGCATATACATAAATATATTGTTACAAGTCACAAGTTTTATATGTTAAAAGGCTTCTTAAATAATTCGACTACGATATCAAAACGCAGCTTTGATGTATTTGAATTTGGCTTTCTAGTATTCGTCAGGAGCTGTTGTATCTCATCTTTAGAAAGTTGATTTTGTCCTAAAGCATTTTCCCCAGTACTTTAAATATTTAACAAATTCTTATAAAATGCAATGTACGTACACCTCATGGAATACGAAGGTTAGGGGTAATATTTTTCCACCCGCCTTGAAAATAGTGATTATAGCATCCAGCCCCTATTGGTGCTCAAAATGGCTAATTACACTGACTGCTTAAGATGGCAGTAAGATTCTCTCTGGATTGATACACTTGTATCCTCTATGGAGGATTGCTCAAGAGCTCAACTTTCATATTTTTTGCTCTATCAGCTGGCTCTTTTCACTTTTTAAAACAGGCCGCATTTTTTATGATTGTATGCTTTGCTACAACATTCGGTATGTATTATGCATACACAACCATTACGATGTAGTTGAAGTGTATCCCAAGAGTTGTTAGATACAACGGTCGGTGGGAGCCCCGTCTCAAAGTGCAATATGTAAGTTGACAGGCTCATAATTCGTTTAAAAAAGAAGCACCTCATGAAAGGCACAACGATTGTGACCCTAAAGCACGTACTTCATTAAACTTGTATGTACGTCCAAGTATTGAGACCTTTATTAAAAACTAGCTGGTTGTACCCGCTTCGCTGGGTGTTTTAATATGCGATTTCAAGTACACTTCTTCAGAGCACTCTCAGTTTTATCATTAAAATAGTTTACACACATACATACATACATACATTTTCAATGGCCCGCTAGGCTCAAGGATAGATGGCGGACTTGATCTAAACATCTATTTCTAGCCTTACCAGAGGCTCGCTTACCTGATGGCACGGCAATAATAACACGTCTTGGATGCCGGTCTAAGGGCATATGCACTACGTGACCAACCCATCGAAGCATAGATCTTTCGGTTCGGAGAAGTAGCTTCTCTAGATTGAGCTCTGATGTTGCGCACTCGTTCCCTACAACTTATTTCAGCAACACTGCGAAGGAACCACTTTTGACAGCTTGTATCCGCGATCTTATTCTCTCGGCAAGTACCCAAATTTCATGACCATAGGTGAGAGTTGGAACATACACCGAGTTAAAAAACAAAGATTTAACTTGAATACTAAGTTCTGCTTTCCTAATAACAGATTGACCAAGCTCTTTCAAATTTGATCAAGCTTGACCAATCCTACAGGATAAGTCAGCATTGCTCTTCCTGTCACTCCTGAATAAGACCCCGAGCTCCATCTGCTTCAGTGAGAGCACCAACATGCAGAGTGCACTGAATTGGTATTCTGGATGACCATTACCGTTTTGTTCACGTTGATATTCATTTCAGCATCATCAAAACGGTTACAAACCTTTCGAGTCCGCACTGAAGTTTGGTTCTTGAGGACCCAAGGATGACCAAGTTATCCGCAAAGAGAGGATGACTAACTCTTAAGTCTCCCACTTTGCAACATTCTCTGCTACGGTTGCGCTGCAGCATCCAGTCCATATATACAATGAAGACATGAGGTGACAAAACGCATCGTTGGCAAAGTACAACTCCCACAGTGAAGGATATTGATTTACCGCCATTTACCCGAACACAGCTTCTAGAATTTGTATATAAATACTGCATCGCCCTTAATAGGGAACGATCAATCCAGTACTCTTGCAGAACACACCAGAGTTTGCCTCGAGGAACCCTAACACATGCTTTCGCCAAATACACAAAATAGGTGGCTTTCTCAAGAATCATTCTTGGAGTGAAAAACTGCTCGGTCCTGCTTCTACCGAGACGAAAAACGCATTACTCATCCCTCAAACTATCCCCAGCCAAAGCTCTGGCACGTGTCTCTAACACCGTTGCAAAGATTTTTCCAGGGATACTTAAAAGAAATATACCCCTGTAGTTGGCGTAATCTTTTTTGGCCCCTTGTTTACAAAGAGGAACAATCACTCCCATTTGCCAATCACCACGTGTTTCACCACATTCACTTTAATGACACGTCAAAGCTTTTGCAGTCATTCTTTACCAAAACCCTTTAGCATTGGCCGGAGATCATCCACATCGGTAATTTCGCCAAAGTCTCGAGCATAGTTCTGTCATCTTCCTGATGGCATGGCTTGTTCGGGATTGAGTAATTCTGAAAAGTGCTCATTTCATCGCCATCGCTCATTGGAAAGCAGTGTACCGTCTTTGGTTTTGACTCCTTTCACGATATTTAATTTTCTTCCTCTGTTTCGGCGGACGGTCTGCCATAATATTTTATTTTTATTTTCTAAAACACCTTCTAAAAGGTATGAAAACAGACTTAAAGTATGAGTATTAAGCTTTCAATATACTGCCTACGCCACCCTGTTAATAATTTAACGATCAACACACACATACTATTGCAACGATAGCCACTGCTGCATGACTGCTGGCCGTGGTCTCCACTGAAGGAAAATTGTGGGCGATGATTTGATTAATTGTTCTTAGCATTGCTCACCTTCAGGACAACGCAGAAGAATGTTTTATACCTTAAATGAATCAGCGGCGAATATACTAAATTCACCTATTTTTTATTTTTTTAATCCGGAGAGCCAGTACTGAGCTACGGCTGTGGAATCAATATTTACAGATGGAAAATTCGATTTCAACCCCCTTTATGCAACTTAGACCTTGAATTTCGGAAAATCCCTTCTTATCTCCCATCTAGGCAAAATAGGGAATAACTGTGCAAAATTTCAACTACCTACGTCTAGTGGTTTTCGAGAAACGGTGTTCACAAGGAAAATCGACTTTCCTTTTATAGTATTTAAGATTATGCTGATTCTCAACAAGTGTTTAGTTTCTTAAAAAAATAGCCATCGTTCATGCTACTATAAAAATTTTCAAATGCCATGAGATGCGTTTCGTATACAGCATTTCATACTTACCCTTGAACGAAGTAATTTTTTTTTACATTGCACTTTCTAAAGCACGAGTTGAATTCTCTCTTCAGGCTACAGAATCCTAGATATTCCAAGGGATATCCTATAGTATGATAATATCGTTATTCATGCACAAGCACAGTGAGTGGCATCAGCTTCTTATGCCGACCTTTGCTTGACATTGATTTCTCCTTCACCATCACCTCCAACCTCAAGCATTCTCTTGCACTGCTATACGAGTATAATTGGCCCACTACGGAACACTACGTCTTCTTTGGAGTGAATAATGTGCATCTTTTCTTGATGACCTCGCCGGGGGTCTTGAAAGAAAATTTTGCAGCAATTTGTATTCAAACGTCGGCGGATGCACTCGTTGTCATAGTCATCGTTTGTCGCTGTCACTAAATTGCAAATTCCGAATTCCGGCTGCGTGGGGTTTGTGAATTGTTCCTGCAAAAGAGAATGCAAACTTGCACAACTTGCATAGAAAAGAACGAATTTCATTGAAATTCGCCTTTATGAACATATTGTTGAAAACGTTGTGGAAAATTTCTATTGATGCGTCAAGAGCGTTACTATATAACAAGTGTGTCCTTTTTTGATGAGGAAGAAGGTCAACGGACAAAAGTATTCGTTGAGAGTCTATAATGGCGAAAAGGATGAATAAAAAACCGCAATTTATTATAAACCATTGTGAGACCAGCCAAAGCCTCACAGACCATTTTCCAGTTAGCAGTAGACGTCGCATTCTAGTAAAGTTTATACACTTTATATATGAGCGATATGGTGAAAGCGGATGCATAGGGAAAGCTGCAATGCAGATGAGGGCTTGATACCGGCTTCGTTTGGGTTAAAACTGATGGTATTTGCTTGTGTAGTTGAGTTGCAGAGGTTAGTAGTTAAACTGACAAGTGGAGGTAGGCACTTAGTTGTCATAGTCGGTGACTTGAATGTTTGAGCCGTAGTCCGTCCGTAGTTTCTACCCATTACAAGAGTGCGATTTTGTACGAAATAAAAAACGAACGAAGGACATTTAAAAAAAGAGTCGTTCGTTCTTGCATTCGCGATGTTATGCTTAGGCCAACGAAAAGTTAACAATTATTACTAATTATTATTAATCGTTTTACTAGTGGAATAAAGAAATACCGCAGAGCTTCCATGTGTCAGTTTCTAAAGAAAGCTCCCCAGGAATATAGTACCACAGCTGAATTACTATTTCAAAGGTAACAAATTAAGAAGTTCTTGGGATTTGTAACATACTAGTATTTGAGAAAGTGAAGCCCATGAACCAGATTGAATTCTAGCGCTGCACTTTGGGTGACAATAAAGGACTCGGTATGCCCTTTATTGTGATATCCTCGTGGTGGATACCTGATCATTGAAAGAAGTAAGGCTTTTTGCTGCTGCTCGAGGGAAGAAAGCCCATGGAGCCAGCAATACATGAAAAGTATTGACGCATTTCATCTGCAACAAATTGGAAACAACCATTGAAAAATACGGATGTCAGTCAGATCATCAATATGGATTTCAAAAGGCATATTCGACCGTTGATGTTGTGGATGACATAGCAAAGAATGCGAATGAAAGAAGATGATGAATGCTGAACGTCAAAAACGCTTTACGCTCTGAAATTTGGAGATATACAATCACCACAATGGTAAACTACTTCAGAGACCAGTCGCAAAATCCTGTTATGTTATATGACTCAGAAGATTTTCAAAAAATTCGACTGGGACTTTTCTCAAAGTATCTTATTCTTTCACACTATTCTATATGGCATCCATTTAGTCACATTGGTATGTCCCTTCGTCAAATGGTTTCATATCATTTACCGATACTTCGAAATCTTTTAACTTCTTGCTCTATTCAGATAACTTTGGAGTTTTCAGTTCTTTAGCATTATGCATTCAGCCACAAGAATATTTTCGAGTATGAAGCAAACGTTTGACAATTTGGAGAGTTTTACAGTCTTCAAAACTTTCAGAAATATATTGGCTACCGAAATTGCGTTGTCGTTGGCAAAAGCAATGATGTGGCGTTGTTGGAGATTTCAAATACCTGAATGTCGTCATAAAATACATATGATTTAATTTATAAAACGGTTTTAGTAAGCTCCATTTTGGATTTCACCTCTGTATAATGCTTACCAGTAGTCTAATTAGTTTAATTAGTCCAATAGTCTATTATCTGTCTCCAAGACGGGTTATACGGAAAGGAGTAGACGGTTACAGGAGGGATATCACAGAACTCTGAGTTGAGTGCGATTCTGTGTAACAAAGAAATATTCCCTTGTATGAATCTTGTCAAATGTAAACGGATGAAGATTGTAACGAAGTGACATAATCCGCCACCACAGAAGCGATCATCCACACTCTACGCACACCTCTCTAACCACCTAATGCGGAGGCCGCCATCTGTTGGCAGGTAGCGAAACAGTGAATATTCTCCGAATCCTCAGTCAAACAAGAGGAAACGGAGGAAATGGGGAATAGTACAATATGAGAAAAAGTAAATACAAAGGTCGCAGACGAGAATGTGGAGGAAATTTTGCATTGGCTCAAGATTCACATTCTCGTCTTGCAGGATTTTTCCATAAAGGAGAGTGGATGAGAGTCAGTCGAGAGAGTCTGCTCAAGCGTGGTAGTACCAATCCAGTGTACTTTTGACAGCCTCTCTCGGAATTGGTCTTACGACTTTCGACCGATTTTTCTGCCTTCACCTCGGTGATTGGGCAATAACCCACGGGTCTGCTACTAGCTATAGCCGGCCCGTCCGATAGGTTTCTCCCCTTCTGAGAGAAACAAACCGAGTTAACCACAGCGGATTTACCGCCCTTTGTTAAGCTACTTTCCAAGCCTGCCCTAAGTGCGGACTGGGTCACAGCATGCCTGCCCTAAGTGCGGGTGGCTACTTTCCAAGCCTGCCCTAAGTGCGGACTGGGTCACAGCACGCCTGCCCTAAGTGCGGACGGCTACTTTCTAAGCCTGCCCTAAGTGCGGACTGGATCCCTCCTAAGCCTGCCCTAAGTGCGGGATGGGTCACAGCACGCCTGCCCTAAGTGCGGACGGCTACTTTCCAAGCCTGCCCTAAGTGCGGACTGGATCCTTCCTAAGCCTGCCCTAAGTGCGGACTGGGTCACAGCACGCCTGCCCTAAGTGCGGGTGGCTACTTTCTAAGCCTGCAAGGTGTAAGGTGCAAGTGGTGCAATTACCCACGTCGATGCGGATACAGAGGAGAGATCTTCAATTTTGAGAGAGTGGCAGCAACGATCGTGCCTTTCATCTGACGGATTTATAGCCTTGGATCACATGTTCCTCCATTGGCTAAGATTCCAGTCACAGAAGGAAACCCCACAAATGCGTACATATATGGTATATGTGTATGTCAAAGGTCTATCTAAAATCGAATCTATATGTCAAAGATTCATGGTAACAGTTAAGGCAACTGAAAAAATGTAGGTGTGTGATTGGCAGGCAAGTACACTGCGACTTTAATAGAAATATTGTGGCCCCCAAACTAGGAATAATGTTTTTTCTCTTATCTGTTCTTTTCGTATTTTGCGTGGTCCTAACTCACAGACAAGTCCCAATCCAAAGAACGGGGCATTTGAGTCGGTTCCTGCTGGTGTGTCAACATAACCTGGCACGCAAAAAAGAGTTAATTTATTAGCGTAGTTTGGTCTGTTGATCGTATGAGTCATGTCGTGGTTAAATTAGGCACATCTTTCGATTGCATGAACATCTGCTTAGAATAAATATGGGATGCCTGCCCTAGTTCCAGTGGATGTTTTGGATCTATCCTCGTACTGAATAGTGTGTTGTTCGAATTGATACTTTTCGGTTTCACTACTCCAGTCCGTTTTGTTTCTCAACTTTGCGCAACATTTTCTTTTAAAGCAGTATATCTTGGCCATGACTTTTCTGGACGAGTACAAAAGCGGCACTGATTTGGATATGGTTTCTCACTCTCTGTTTGCGATGCATTATACTTTCCCGTAGTTTTCTTTAATGGTTCTCGACTGTTTTGCCTACTACAGCTTTTATTTGTTTTTTCCACAGAAGTTTGCGGTCTAGTGTTATGCCAGATACCTACTTGCTCTTATATTGTGGGTCGCCTTTAATCACTTCCTCAAAAATTAAAAAAAAAGAACAACAAAGAAATAGTGAGCAGATAGTTCTAAAAAAAAAGTAGAAAAAGGATCTAAAGCTGGTCTTATAAACTGAATTAGTGTATCTGTTTTGGAAGTTTTGTTAACTAATCGCAGTCAAAGTCATAAATGAAGCTAACAACGATCAGAAGATTCTCTTCATACTCCGCAGTAAAGAGTAATAAATTAAAATACAAACCCGCCAGTGTCATCCGCATAAAAGTTCGCTCTATTTAACATACGTATGATATTCAAATTAGTTTCACAGTCAACTGTTAACTTCGAACATTCTATCATTTTGAACGATGACATTTCGATTTTTTTTGTTCTGCGAAAGAGTTTTGGAAAATAGGAAAAACTTTTCGCAAAACTATTGACAAATAGTTTTTCTTCTCTAGTGGCAAAACTATTCCCAAAATTAACTCTTTTCACATACCTTCTCAACTAAAAATCGATTTTTGTACTTCAATAGGTTTGGTTTATCCCAAACGATGGAAAGTTTCTACTTCAATCGTGCCAAGTGTACATCCTCGTACGTATGTATATAGATTAATGCGAACGTATTCGCTGAATGGTATTAGAAGTGATATGTACCTATTTTCTTTTTCTTTGTGCCAGGAAGAGGAAGAATCCTTTTGTTCGTCTCACTGGATGAAGGCAAAAAGTCAAAGTCGTCGAATACAAGGAGAACGAACGTAGGAGCAATGTAAACATCATTGGAACATTCTTGTGTGTTTATTCTATTTTATTCTATTTTATATGGATATTCAGCTATCATTTATTTTTCAATTTGTTCGAGAATTGTTTCATCTTAGTGGGGAATGCAGCCAACTGATGTAATGCAATTGGCGCCAGTTTCTATTAGCATTGAAGTACAAGTCTTTATGTATGTACGTACATGTGTGTCGGGCAAAGGAAGATAAGCTACCCATTGACCTATTTTCCAGCTAACAACACGGTAGTATAAGATAATTGGTGCAGCTTTGAAGTTCAAGATTTCTATTTCAGAGTTATGCTTTCTGTATATGTCACATTTAGGGTACACAATTTGTGCGCACTTTAGTCCTGGAACTCTAATTACTACAAACCAAAAATAAAAACAAAATTGAAAAAGCCTTCGAAAACTTTCTTCGCGATAACCTATAATTACTATTTTCTCAAATTGTCAGTTAAGTGCCTGTTCGCGCTATGATGACGAAACATGCGTAAAGAACATGCGATTATTAAAAACTGTTTATTAAATCTAAAGCGGAGCAAAAGACAACCGTCGTCGACGACGTTAGCACACAGACTGACTGCTAAATGTGATATTTGGCGGCAACATTCCGCCCGCCTTGGAACGAATTGAAAAATTTGTTCAAAAAAAGTGAATACATTAATAAATATAAATGCTTTAGTTAGGTTTTAAGGAAGTCTAGGAAGTTACGTCATTTGCGGCTAGAAGTGGAGATATCTTCACGATGGGACGAGTTAGCATTCCATCAGCTGTCTTGAGTGTAACGACTCTCACATTACCGTCTGTTCCGGGATGATTGTCTATAACCCTTCCTAGCTTCCATTTGGTAGGAGGCAGCTTCTCATCGCGAATGACGACAAGGTCACCCAGATTGACGTTACAGCTCGCACGAGTCCACTTGGAGCGCTGTTGAAGTTGTAATAAATACTCTGAGCTCCACCTTCTCCAGAAATGCTGTCTCATGTTCGTGATAAGATGCCACCTGCTTGTTAGGTTTCCCTTGAAATCGACCGTGTCGGGCTCAGGTATTACTTTGAGAGGTTCTCCGATTAAAAAATGTCCTGGGGTGAGAGCGAGGAAATCGTTTACATCCGAAGATACCGAGCATAGAGGCCGTGAATTAACACAAGCCTCGATCTCCGTTAAAAGCGTTGTAAATTCTTCGTAAGTTAACAGATTTTCTCCCAATGTTCGGCGCAAGTGAAATTTTACGCGCTTCACTGCGGCTTCCCAGTACCCATCCATGTGGGCGACGCTGGAGGGTTGAAGTGCCAAGTAGTACCGTCGTCAGTGAGATATTTGGCTAGATGTTCATCCTTGATAGCGTTTTTGAGTAAGTTGCTGAGCTCTTTTTCAGCACCAACAAAATTGGTGCCATTGTCGCTATATAGCTCCTTGCAATGGCCACGGCGAGATACAAAACGTTTGAAGACAGCGATGAAAGTAGCTGCGGATAAATCACTTGCAAGTTCCAAATGCATAGCGCCAGTTGTCATACAGATGAATACAGATATGTACCCCTTCACGGACTTCGAACCACGGCCTTTGGAAGAAACGAAGGTTTACAGGTCCGGCGAAATCGACTCCGCTACGTAGGAAAGGTCGGCATGCCACGACGCGAGGCTTTGGTAAATCACCCATTAATTGTTGCTGAATCACGTGGGAGCGTCTGCGACATTTTACACATGATCTGAATATTTTCCGTAAAATCTTGCGTGCACCGACAACCCAGAAGCGACTTTGAAGCATAGCGTGCATAACCTGGGGTCCTGCATGTAGGGTTATGCGATGTATATCTTCACAAATGAGAGTGGTGAGTATTGCGGATGTTGGTAACAGGAGGGGATGTTTTTTATCTTGTTGAAGTGAGGTATGAGACAGTCTTCCACCCACCCTAAGCAATCCTTTTTCGTCCATAAACGGATGTAACCTCAGAAGTTTGCTGTTGCATCTAACTGGCTTATTAGACAACAGGCGTTGAACATCGTCGGCGAAGAAATACTGTTGAGTGAGTTTTATCCAAAAAGAGAATGCTTCGTTCAATTCAGAAAGATGGAGATGTTTACTCATTCTGCGGGTTAGTTGATTTCCGCTCTCATGGCTTTGCAGGGCAACTCGAACATTATGCTGGAACCTCAGAACATAGGCTGTTACACGTTTTAACTTTCTCAGCGGCGAAAAGCGATCTATTAGATCCCAAATCGGTGGTACTTTAGGGCTGGTTGCTAAATATGTTGACTCCGATCGCCGGTCTAGGTTTGTTACGAAAAGCTGTTGCGAAGGCCATGACGACTCGTTTTGCTTGATCCAAGGTGGACCGTCCCACCAGAGTGAATGCTCAGCTAGGTCCTGTGGTAGTACGCCGCGCGTAGCAGAGTCAGCAGGGTTTTGCGATGATTGAACGTGGAACCAATTGTTTGCAGGTATGGCTTCTTCGATTTGTGATGCACGATTCGCTACGAATGTACGCCATTTGCCCGGGTGTTGACGAATCCAAGCAAGAGCTACTGATGAATTCGTCCATCCAAATACGCTACGGATTGGGTATTCCAGCGACGATCTAACTTCTGATATTAGCTGTGCTAACAAGGCAGCGCCACATAACTCCAAGCGGGGTAGAGACAACGTCGTCTGTTTTAGTGGGGCGACTCTGGCTTTTGCTGTGAGCAAATTAACGATGACCTTGCCATCAGGGGTTGTTGTGCGGACGTACACGACAGCGGCGTATGCTGCTTGGGATGCGTCTGCAAAGCCGTGCAGGTCAGTTGCAGCATTCGGAACACCCATTTGCAGTACCGACCCACCTCGGCACTTTAATTGCTGCGAGGCTGGTGATATGGTTCCTGTAATTTAGCCACTGCCGTTTCACATCGCCTGGTACAGCTTCATCCCAATCGACTGTGGGAGTCCAAAGCCGTTGGAAAAGCATCTTGGGGATGATGGTGCTAGGGGAAAGCAAGCCCAAAGGATCAAACAGCTTACAGGCATCTGAAAGAAGTAAGCGTTTAGTTAAATTTGCGATATCTATCTCATGAACCTGAACAGTGAATGTTATATTGTCGAGGAGCGGTTCCCATTGGAGTCCTAAAGTTCGGACGCTATCCGTTTCGGAAAAATCCAAAGAGTGCGTGCCTTCACGTTCATCTTCTGGTACAGCACTAATAACGCGAAGAGAGTTTGAGGACCATTTCCTGAGATGGAATCCACCTCGATTGAGTATAGATGATGTCTGAACTTGTAGTCGCTGCAGTTCTGCTTCTTCGAAACACCCAGTCAACAGATCGTCCATGTAGAAGTCACGTAGTATAACTTGCTTTGCTGTAGGACAACCTTCGGCTTCGTCTAAGGCAGTCTGCTGAAGGGCCTTTACTGCTAAGTGAGAAGCTGAAGCGACCCCGTAAGTGACAGTTAACAGCCGGTAGTCCTTGATGTCATCCTGTGGAGTATTACGCCAAACAATCCGTTGGTAGTCGATATGTTCCTCGTCTACTCGTACTTGGCGATACATTTTAGCCATGTCTGCACTCATAGCAAAGCGATGAGAACGTAGTCGAAGAAGTGTTGAAAAAAGATCTGCTTGTAGCTGCGGACCGACCATTTGCGAATCATTGAGTGAAAACCCAGTAGTAGTGCGGCAAGAGGTATTGAAAACAACCCTCAATTTGGTCGTGGTACTTATCTCCTTTACTACGGCTCTATGCGGCATATAGTAGTGCTTACCTAGTTTCGGAGATTGAGTCGCTTCCTCCATATGGCCTAGGCTGATAAATTCTTCGATGAAGTCTTTATACTGATCGTAGAGGTGTTTGTCTTTTGCGAAGAGCGCTTCCATTCGGATTAATGCACGAACGGCGGCTTGACGGGAGTTTCCCAGAGGGCAGTCAGGATTGAATGGTAGTTTGACCACGTACCGACCATCCTCTCGGCGATAATGCGTGTCGACAAAGAATTTCTCACACAGCTGTTCCTCGATGGTTAAATGCTTGATTGTGGGTAATGATTCGATTTGCCAGATCTTGGAGACAGCCTTTGTTAGCGAGGCGTCTGTGTACATACAGACTGCGGTGGCAGCGGTGCATTTGGGTTTCGTATCGGCTATTTTTCCGAAGAGAATCCACCCAAGTGTAGATTGTTGTGCGATTGGAGTTCCGATGGGACCCTTAACCAAGCCAGTTAGTATAAACTGACCCAGTTCATCCGAGCCTAAGAGGATATCAATCGCAGCGGGTGTGTGGAAAAGAGGATCGGCTAGTTTAAGCCTGTTGATGTGCGACCAATCGGTTTGGGGTAACTGAACCGGCGGTAGATTGCTTGTTATTTTAGGTAAAATGTGTGCGCGAATTGTTGTTGTAAAGGTGACGTCATGCGATGCGATGGTAAGTTCAACTTCACCCTTGGAGTTTCCAGCTGCGGTAGCGCCAATTCCTTCAATTGCCGTGGATGCTGAAGTTCTTCTTAGCTTAAGTCTTTGAACGCAACTTTCACTGATGAACGTGAGATGAGATCCGTTGTCGAAAAGGAGTCTGGCTGGCTGGTATCTTGCAGAATTATCCATTATTTTGACAATGGCAGTGCCTAGAAGAACGTGATGTGCAGCGTGTGCGCCGAGCGATGGTATTAAACCGGTGTTTGAGGTTACGGCACTGGAAGTCGGCACTTCACGATGCAGCAACGTGTGGTGACGTATTTGGCACACACGACAAGCATTTAAGCTTCGGCACTTATCTTGCTCATGACCAACGCAAAGGCAATTAACGCAAAGGTTTTTCTCGCGGACGAACGAAGATCTTTTAGTTGTTTCAAGAGACCGGAATTTGTCACAGCTGTAAATTTTGTGATTGGCTGAACAAAAGGCGCATGCATTCCGTTGAAATTTGGAAACTGTATGTTGATCGGTCTGTTTAGCGGGAATTGCAGTGTGGAGAGAACCAGAGGCGGACTTGGCTTTGCTTTTTGATTGATGACCGGAGTGTTTAAAGATGTGAGATGAGGTTTGCTGGTGTGAATCAATCGCGTCAAGAGAACGGCACCTCATTTCTAAAAAAGTTACAAGAGTGTCGAAGTCCGCTACCTTATCGTCCTTCTGCGAGAGCTCCCATTGTCTGTGAGTTTCGACGTCTAGTTTACTTACTGTTAAATGGACTAGCCAATCATCCCAATTCGTAACAGGTCTGCCGAGCGCTTTAAGACTTTGGTAGTGCTCCTGAGTGGCGTCTAGCAGAGCTTTCAAAGCAGTTGATGATTCGCTATTTACCCTTTTTAAAGCGAAAAGGGCTCGAAAGTGGGAATCAATTATTACGCGTTGCACATTATAGCGTTTTGTCAAAAGTTTCCACGCTTCATCGTAGTTATTGTCTGTAATTGGAAAACCTTTAATTACCTGCATGGCCTCCCCTTGTAGACTGCAACGCAAGTAATGGAGCTTTTGGGATCCAGAAAGCGATACTTCATTGTGGACGAACGATGTGAAAGCGTCGCGAAAAGGTGTCCATTCTTTGGGATCACCAGCAAATTGCGGAAGTTCCATCCGGGGAAGTCTGATGTCTGCACGTGTTGACTGCAGCATGTTGTCTGATTTGGATTCCACCTTGGCTCTTAACTTGTTTGCGGCACGAGTTAAATTAGCGAATGCTTCGCGGTACCACTGCTCACCTTGCTCCCTCTCTGCTTCCTGGTCTTTTAGTACTTCGTCGCCACAAGAAAGCTCCACCTTTTCTTGTGCTTGGGAAAAACCAGTCCAATGTTCAGATAGGAGGTGAAAATATGATTCCAATTCAGCTGCGTCATATGATTCCGCTTTTTTACTAGCGATTAAGAGCCGTTTGATGGAATTTCGATAACTATCGCGTTTTGTTAAATTATTTTTTGTCATGTTGACTGCTGACTGACTCTAAACACTTTTTATGTACAACTATGAAAAAACTGCGACCGCTCGTTCCGTTTGTCGACGACAGAAGAGAAAAAACCACTAGCAAAAACTAACTGTCCTTTTGATGGTGCCTCGCAATAGCGTTGTATGCGTAAACGAAAGTGGTGAAAAGGAAAACGGCAAATGTTTATCAGTTATGCGTTAGCGGGAAAATATGTGTGCGTAGATATGTAATGTGCTTTGTGCATATACATGTGCTAAATTATGCTGGTTCTTTGATTATATCCGGCTCGAAGGACCAATGTTCGCGCTATGATGACGAAACATGCGTAAAGAAAATGAAAATGCTGCAATTATTAAAAACTGTTTATTAAATCTAAAGCGGAGCAAAAGACAACCGTCGTCGACGACGTTAGCACACAGACTGACTGCTAAATGTGATATTTGGCGGCAACAGTGTCCGATGTCTAGCAAAAAATATCACAAGAACTAAAATGCCTAGAGGGTTGAAATTTTACAGAGATGAAGATCTTTTCAAAAATAGCCCCATTCATTATCGTCCTTTAGTACTAAAACAAATCGTCTTTTGTTAGTCGCAGCAAAGCACGCCGGGTACTATCGGTCCAGTAGTTTGCCCACTACTTTAGTATTATAGTATTTTAGTACTAAAAATATGTTGATATATGTATTTAAGGTTGGGCCACTTACCCAATGTTGGGTAAAAAACTGTTCTCTAATAGACTTAGCCGCAGTTGTTGCTCCGGGCGCCTGCCTGACAATTGTTTTTTTTTTGTTAGGCGCAGCACTGCTCGCGGGTACCCGCTAGTCTATATAAATAAAAATGAAATGCTGTTCGTTGGTCATCGCATCATTTGAGAACCGCCGATTTGGTTCATTTTTTTTTATAATGTTTGTAATAGTCCGAATAAGGTTTTACAGAAAGAAAAATTGGAAAAGTTCCCCGGAAAATTCGGGTAAAACTGAAAATGCTTTTCTCCAAGGGAAAAAATGTGTGTACCTCTGTTTGTATACTATGGACTCCGAAACCACTGAACCGATTGAGCTCAAATTTTCAGGCAATCTTTGGTATAGACGCGAATGTATTCCTGTGGAGTTTGGTCGAAATCGGTCCACTACTTTAGTATTATAGTACTTAAGCACTAAAACCAACTCTCTTTTGTTAGTCGCAGCAAAGCACAACGGATACCACCACTCCAACAGTTTGCTCACTACTTTAGTGTTATAGTGCTCAAGTACACAATAAAATGGATATATACATATTTAAGGTTGGTCCACTTACTCACTGTTGGTCGACACAAAACTGTTTTCAAATAGACTCAGTCCCAGGAGACTGCCTTACAGTTATTGCTCCAGGCGTCCTCTTGACAGTTGTTGCCCCAGGTCCCTGCCTGACAGTTTTTTTTTTCTTGCTAGGCGCAGCAACGCTCGCCGGGTACCTGTTAGTATAATACAAATTTGACGCAACAGCTCATTAAGTGCCTAGGGCTAGCTTCTCGCAATTACTCGTGTTGTATATGTTATATTTTCGCACGACCTACAGTTTTGTACCTCATCCGAAGGGCATTTTTTATTTTTGAGAAGCTTTCTCGTGACAACAAATACTCTCGGATATTTGTCAGATTTTCGCGAGCGGTGGGACCGTGAAAAAACTTTTTGTTGTTTACTTCCATTAAACAAAGATTACAAGTTTTCGTGGAAGCAATATTCTACTACTATTTCGTGGAAGCAATATTCTACTATTATACCTGATAAACAACAAAAATAATTATATTGTATAACTTAAACCTAAGAATGTGTGTATTAGATACATGGTGGTGCAAAAGGCATCACCCTATCGGAAGATGCTGTCATTTTTACAAATGGCGTCTTATGTTATTTCGATTTTTATATTTGTGAAGTAAACGAAAGCAGAATACACACAGACAAACCCAGACAAACCATGGATTGCTACAAGAACGCGGAATAATTGTGTCAATGTTTTTGACAAGTAATCAGTCGGTGGTTTTGGTTCAAAGTGAATTTCATCGATTCACTGGTCGTGTGGTACCAATTGGGCAAACGCTGTGGAGTTTAGCCACTCGCCTCGAGAAGAGTGGTTCAGCATGGTACAGTAGCAGACGTGGCCGGCCCCGAAGCAGTGGCTCTGTCGAGAATATCACTGCTGTGACTGTTGATGTCGAAAAAGAGCCTTAAACGTCAACGAGATGACGGGCCACGCAATTGGGCATCAACAGACGGTCTTCACAGCATGAAAGAGTTGAAGATATACCCATACAAAGTGCAAGCAGTTCATCAGCTATTGCCTGCAGATGGCCAATCGTAAATTACGGTCAAGTCCTCCTAAACCTCGACCACGATGAGGATGATTCTCCATTGAAAATAATCATGAGCGACGAGACGCATTTCCACCTATGCGAATGTGTGAATAAGAAAAATTATCGCTTCTGAGGCATTAAATATCGGTCTGTAATGAACGAAGAGCCATTATATCTTCTCAAAGTCCTATCCTGCATACTACGGAGGAAGGTGATTGGGCAATTTTTTCTTCGAGATTTTTTGCAACATTGCTCAATTTGACTGTTCCAGACTTATTTTTTTGTGTTTTTTCGGTATCGTCTCCAAGATGAAAGAAGATTTTGGCAATTTGCGATAGTGCGGACTGGCATTAACTTTATTAGTATATTATTAAGTATATTACATGTAACAGAATTATACAATTTGGGCAGACGGCAACTAAGCTATGTTTTATGTTTATCTTTAAGAAGTATAAATATATGCGTAGCAATTAAAGTCTTAAATCTCGAAACTACTAGTCGAATTCGTAATAAGCAAAATTTAATAACTTCCGAAATCCTTTCTTCACGGCATTTTAACTAATTTTATTTGATTACTGAAATTATAATAGTATTTGGACGAACTGGTACAAATATTCTACAAACATTTCATATATAAACAGTGTTCCAAATACTTGCTACAAAATCATTGAAACTTTTGGAACACGAACTGTGTGTTTGAACAACATAGAGGGAGACCATATGCCATCTGCCCAAAAACAAATAAGGATACAACTAGGATCGGAAATGCAAATAGATCTAATGCGAATTAGACCAATATTAATGCTCTGGGAATTTGCCAGACAAGCAAGGTGCTCCCCAATAACCTTATATCATAATCAATCCCTTGCTTAAATTCAATCACTATTTTCTACCAACTGTTCGCTACTCTCAAGAAACTTTGATTTAACTACTTTTGCTACTTTAAAAAAAAAAAGCTACATTTCTTGAAAGTGCCGTGCAAACGCTGCTGGATAGCATTGGATGCCATCTACTCTCTCTTACGGATAAGTTAAATGAGGCTCAGAACAAGCTATACAACGTGCTCTCAACACAATAAATTTAGACGCAACACCTAGTTTTACTTTATATCTGTATTTGTACTGGTAGTCTATGTTTATTATTTTTGCCGCTACCGTCTTCTCAACAGTAGAGCATAGAGCATCTAGAGAAGCCATGAATAGGCGTATTAACGGCGCAGGGACATAAGTTCCAGGGACCCCAACAAAAAATGTTGGGTCTTATGTCCCACTTAACGTATTTTTTTAGATAAGCTAAGAGAATTCAAGTACCAAGAAGATCACGGAACAAGTAGGTGCATATAACCAGTCAAACAAGTTTTTTGCTCTGTTATATTGGTTTAATTTTTCGCATTACTTACAATTACAACTAAAATACAGTTGCTAGCAATTTGCGAAAAACAATGAAAACCTTTCAATAATTGATTTCTTAGTTAGTCCAGTGTTTATTCTTACAAAGCTAGTATCTTAAAAATCGAAAGTGAGAGTACAAATATTGAGGTTAATTAAGCTAGGTTGGCTGTCCAGACGAGAGTGCAGACACACTTAGACCAGTGAAGGTCTTTTGTGATACCATGGATCAAATCATTAGGCCACTTAGGTACTAACAAAACCAACCGGAGCTTTTGACAAAGCTATGGATGCTCATGACGTCCAGGGACGCCAGATCGCAGAGGTTGTCAAGGAAGGGGACCCAAGATGGAGCATTCTTTTATGCAACAGGGCTGGACAAGTGCATAGGAGGTGAAGGATGGTTTTCTCTTCCTCATCGTCCCTACAGCTTCTGCAGAAGTCGTTGGAGAAGAAACCAAGTCTTTTGGCGTGTTGGTCTATAAGACAGTGTCTAATGAGAACACCGACAACGCAGCTGATTTATGTTCGCTTTATCTTGACTAGCTCGGCACTACGGTTTTGATCCAGCTTAGGCCAGATCTGTCTCGAAATGTGACACGTTGACCCATTTTCCCATCTGAGGTTGGTCGTGCTAATAGCGTTCAGCTTTAGTAGATACTTACAAGTAGTGATGGGCATACCCAGGGCTTGCCTGTCAGGCAGAATCCTTAGAGTGGTACCTTCTCTGGCGAGCTCGTCAGCCCTGCAGTTTCCGGGAATGCCCCTGTAGCCCGGCACCCAGCATAGGTGAATGTTGAACTGCTCTGTCATCTCCATAAGAGATAAACGACTGTTTAAGGCGGCCTTTGAGGTGAAGGAGAACGATTCCAGAGACTTGATTGCCGCTTGGCTGTCAGTAAAAATGCTAATATCCCTGACAGATAGTACATTACATTTTAGCCAAGACAGGGCTTACTTAACCGCCATGATTTCCGCCTGGAAAACGCTACAATAATCAGGAAGGCGGAAGGAGATGCTCAGTTTGAGCTTTTCGGCGAAAACACCACAACCCACCCCACTCTCCGTCTTAGAGCCATCTGTAAAGAAGTGTACCGAACTGCCATCGACAGGGGGGGGAAGTGTTCCATTTATCCCGATTAGGGATGCTCGTAAGGAAGTTACGGTCAAAGCTCAGTATCGGCGGGGTGTAGTCCGTGTTTTCGTGTTTGAAGTTGAGAAGATCAAGGATTGAGGAGTGGCCAAAGCGACCACTCACAAACAACAAACATTGAAAGTGCTGAATCTTTTGAGTTTATTCCAGGGTTCAGAAAAAGTGGTTGTGTGTTGTACGATCGCGCGAATTTTTTACTTTTATTTTATCAAATTGTCTAAAACTAAATATGATTTAAGATTTTGATGCACACTCTTAATACTATCAAAAGGTATTTATTTTTAGAGAGTACTGAGAGTGTGCATCAAAATCTTAAATCAAATATTATTGTAATCTATCTACATTGTTGGTTTAATTCTTACATTACAAAGAATCATTGTACGAGTATGTATAGTAGAAAAAAGGGTTTTTGATGTCTAATGGAAATCCACAAAGTTTTTTTTAAATAGATATTAACTTCCCAGAAAATTTGGGACTCATGTCCCATTTTCGGCCAAAAAATGTTGGACTTACGTTTCGATGGGGTGGGACATAAGTCTCTAATTCGATTTGGCTCTTATGCCTCACCTAATTGGGACATAATTCCCAAAATGTCCCCTCTGGAGTATCAATCCAAAACACAGTCAGTCAAAGCCACGAGATTTTTGCAATTACTCATACTGAATGATTTTGTTTCCTAGCTTCGCATTTTAACACTTACTGTAATTCTTGAGCAAGAAATATACTGAGTCCCAAATTGAGGCGTAGGTTGGTAGCTGCCAGCAACACAGTTTTAGAAAGGGGCACTCACTTTCTTTCCAAGTATTTTCCCTACCCAGGATCAAATCAAAGCCCATGACTTATTCACAACCTCCCACTACCTCCAATTATGTCTCCTATCCTTTCTAATAATAAGTCCCCGCAACTACAACTTATTCGTTAGCGTGGGCGAATTTCTTCGGTGCTACAAGCCAATTTGTATGTTCAGCTTACAACCAAACATTTTCACTTCTGTATCGTTGTCATTGTATCCACTATGGTAATCTCCCAGATTCAAATATCTTGTTTATCTAACACGAAGCTTATGTCATGCCAACAATTGGCCTACTCCCTGTTCAAATGCTCAATCCTACACTAGCGAACCATTTTAATATTTAATCCAACTTTCGGAAATATAAACACGTTAGCTTCCTCCTCATAACCAAAAATACAGAGGAAAAAAAATCCATATCCTCTCTGACTATGTAATGGGAAAAAAGAAAATTTCCCAATAAATTCACATTTAATCCTTTAAAATTTCATCATCAAAAATACAATATCCTTGTTCAAGCGCAACCGTGTTTGTCCTTCGTCCAGTTATCACACCATAAATATACGCTCCACTAAACCTGCTACAATTTATCGGAATTTGTCCAAACTCTTTTCGCCATTCGCTCTTCCTCTCGATATCCTCGATACACGATGACGTAACAAAAACATTCCTGACATAACATTCACAACTGAACCCGGCCACTCATCCCTGTCGTTACATAAGGACGATGGACCTAATTTTAAGCAGTGAAGAGTGTTGGCTGCGCGCCGACCACTGCCTCTTGTTGGTACCCTAACTGCAATAACATGAAAAATGTATACGCATTGTCCATTGAATGAAAGGATACGAGTCCTGGATAGAGGAGAGCCAGTGTATAGTTCTTCTCTCGCATAGAAACCTAGCGAAGCGTTTATGGTTTTACGCAATTGAATGCGCCAGTGGAACGTTAAAATTTGATCTTCTTGTGTTCATCTCCGGCTCCACCTTATCCTAGCTGTATTTGTTCTCTGTGATTGTGTTTAGTTGAAAATATTGTACTTTTTTTTTTTGAAGGTATTCGATGGAAGACTGCACAAAAGGACAATAAATAACAATCTGAGATGAGGACATGTCGAATCGGGGGTTTATTTTCGAATTTTCACACTTTGATTGCTTGTTCTGTGTGCTTTGGGTGTTGATTTTGAAAATCGTTTTAAAGTTTATTGAATTTTGACGTTTTCAGTTTAAAAAAAATTATATTCAGACAAAGTGGCTATGGCAAAGCATGATAAACAGTCTACGAAAATATGGTGACTACCACCGGGTCCTTTGGTCCGGCAGAACTTCTGAGGCATTGATGAATTTTGAAGTAATCGAGAATTCAACCAATCTTAAGTGATGATCGTTTAAATATTCGTGTACCGGGGTTTTATTCACGAGTGATGGAAGAAGCAATACTGAGCTAGCCTGTAGGATCGGTCAGCATGGATCAATTTTGTGATAGTTTCGTCGGTGCGAAGTTGGCGTCAAGGCTAAGTTTTTCTTCCATTTGGCCATGAAATTTGAACAGTGTGCAAAAAAGTAAGATCTTGGATACAAGCTGCCGAAATGCGGTATTGCTTGAATAAAAAAAAAAAAAAAAATAAACTAGTGGGAAAGACCAGAGTACCTGAGGAATGAAAGGATTTATCCTTTGATGGTTTGGTTACGTAGTGCATATGTCCTCAAGCTGGCTTCCTAGGCCCAGAAAAAGATAGTTGAATCAAGTAATACATATCATGCTGCCCCCGCGACCCTCATGAAGGATGAGCTTGTTACTTAGGATAATGAAGATGATGATAAGGATCTTTTAACTTTTGCGTCTTCGTGTAACCCAGTAGAAGTGGAGCTTAGTAGATATGTTCAGTTTGTCCTCTAACCTCGAAAGCAGGAATCTTGATGTTATTCAAAATATTTTCCATTAACAGAATTCGATGGTTTTGATTTTTTTATAAGACTTCTGACTCGTGAAGAGTCTCTTCTTGAGACGCTGAAGCTTCCTATCATCGCTGATCCCAGACATACTGTTTTCACTTCTCCAGACAATTAGACGATAAATTGCTTAAAGCGGAGTTTCGGTTTTGTTTTCATCTCGAACAAGGTGACTGGGTCTTAAAGCACTTTTGGTTCCAGTGATATTATAGATTTGCTGTCTTGACTTTTTGGATACGGATTTACAGATGAAGCTTCTCGTGTTGTAGAGCCCAAGCCTTACTTACTTACTTAGGTGGCGCTACAGTTCGGGGTGAACCTGGGCCTCAACCAACAAGCCTCGCCCAAGCCATCGAAGAAAAAAAAAAATTCATTGATCTTTTTAAGACTCTGTAATGTGAAAGTATGAGAGGAAGTATACATAAGCAGGAGCTGCAGAAACGAGAGAGAAATCGAACCTGTTTGAAGCCTGCTGTGCGAATGCCCTGCGCTCGCCGACAGAAGAATGAGGACTCTTGGTAGCTAGTTCTTCATGGAGTTGGAGGACCCACGTCACGTTGAGCTGAAAAAACCGCTGAGATTCATATCCCTATTTAAGTGGTTATTAACCTGTGGTTCCCCTTTCTGAGATGACATAACCTCTAAGATTCATATCCTTACCTAGATGAGCCGACCACTTTGGTCGCCTACATACGTACAATTCCAGGAGGCATGCTTTACACAAAAGACTTTATTGGTGATGATAGGAGAGATAAGTGGCTGATGTGATATATTCCTTGTACTGAACCTTGCTAATCAGTGTTAAACATATTTTTTTTCCCACGGCCGGCCTAGCACGTAAACCAATAGAGTAAAATTGGGTATTGTGGTATATATGTTACTTTTATGACTATAACAGGCAAACTATTCTATCGATTTCATAGAAAGTGCGCATACTTAAAGAATTAAGTATTACTCACCATATCCTGCTTAAATATTAATATTCACATTTTGAATAAAAAAATAATGCTATAAAAGTGGCACGACTCTAAAAGTTACATCTTATGAAGAGGCGGGGTAATGTAGTAGGTATACATGGGTAGTCAAATGTGGTATACTATACACGAGTATTAATTTCGAAAAATCTTCAAATCAAATAGTATCGGTTAATGTGGTACACTTACGACATTAACCAGTTTCAAGTGTACCACATAAGCCGATTGTCTCTTTTTGTGCAAAATATAAAAAAAAAAAAAAAGTAATAATAACTTACCCAACGATTGAAAAACTCACTTTTGTTTCATAAAATTCCACTCGTCAAAGGGCAGTATTACTCAATAGTTTTACAATAACGTTAATTTTTTACATAAAAAAAATCAAATTTTTTTTTACCTATAAAAAAGAGTCAGCCTTTTGACTTGACACCTCTCACACAACTGAGTGAAAAACTACAGGAATTTTAACGCGTCGAAACGAATTGTTAATTTGGCTTACATTCACTCAGCTCTCACTTACATCCGAAGGAAGTATATATTTTAATTAACTCAGAAAACTAATTAAGGCCACATTTGGTTATCAAACGGATATATGGCCAAGTGAATCAAATTTCTTCTATTGGCATTCAAAGCGAAATGCATTCTTAGTTGGCGGCCGACTATTCCTGGTGTTGCTTACAATTAAAACTAATTGAATATGACACACAGATCCGTTAGCTAATTAAAGACGCACGACAGAATGCAATATAATACTCTGTTGACCCATTTATGCATCACGGATGCAATTTTCCCTTCTGCGGTTCAGATGTCAGGGGGATAAGGCTTCCGAAGTCTATAGAGAGTTGGAAATTGCTTACTGACACATAATGAGACTCAAATACAAAAATCGCAATAACGACTTCTGAGTCGTTCACTCATAAAAAGCCTGCAACCCTATTTATAAATATACGTCTGACTTACGCTATATCATTACACAGACGGTCGCTCTTAATTATTATTATTGTTTGCTGTGCTACAATAGTTCGTGAAACAGAGAAAAACCACTTCTTCCTGCCTTGGCATTGTGGCGACGGCGGCATTGTACCGTAAAGTAATTACCCAAGTAGTTGGGCATAAAACGTTTTCTTTTGCATCCATTATGCTGCGGGGCTTTATTCAAAAACCGCGCTGACGACAACAAGACAAAGGCACAGAAAATGCATTTAGCCCGTCCTTTGCGCTACTTCGCAAGGATAGCAAATAACTTATGATGCACTCACCACAGACCCGTTTTTCCACACAGAAATATGGCTTTGCTTCCTGGATTTCTTCTTCATCGTTGTAGTCTTTGCGGGCGCGAGTATACTTTGCCATAAAGCTTAGAGTGCCAACAGTAGCTACTAGCTACTATTCGTATTCTAAACGTAGATACGAAGGATAATTGTTGTATTGTAAACAGAACTTCGGCTGCTGAGTTTTGATTTTCGAATGTCATTGCACTTTGAATGACGGCAGACTCAAATACCAGGGATATAAATAAAAAAAAATTGTGATTCTAAGCTATTTAAAAGAAATAATAGCAATGGAACTGAGGACTGCTAATAAAGTGGACTCTGAAGCAAATAATACTTTTGTGATAAGGGACTCTTTGCAAATAGACTCCAACGAAGGACATATTTTGGTGAACAACGTGCATCCGTTAAATACCTCAAATTTGTGTTGTTCAGCTTTAATGAATAATCTTGAGAAGTATCTTATGTTGTCCACCCCTCAGGAAAAATTTCTCATACTTCCATCTAAAATATCCACCCACATAGCACCTCCATGAAAAATTAAAAAAAAAATATCCCAAGATCCAAGCACACACTTCTTAGAGGGATTCATTTACAAATTACAGCTGAGACATACCTCTGTGAATTACCTACAGATTTCTACAGATTTGTTGGACAGAAATAGCTTATACGCAAAACCTTAGGGGACGGGATGGACGTGTAAGGTGCCAAACTTTTTACTTCCCTAATACGAGCTTCGGGTTCACACTCTATCTCCATGCCATGGCAGAGAGGGGATATAAACAATTTTCTGTCCCGGAAAATTAAAGTAGAAAGTGCCTTAAGAACAATAAATCTACTAAGAGGGTGAGATGTGTGATAAAACCTTCTCTAAGGGTATATGAACTGTAGTGGCCATCCTTGGGAAAAGTGGACCCTTGTCTTGTGTGCCAGTGTAGGAAGTAGGGTCAATCTAGGCTGCGTGTGAAATAATTTGTTGTAAACTGTGTAACTAGGATTTTTGGATTTCTTTATGTATTATACACAATTTATTTGAATAAATTGTAGTGAATTTATGGAAGCACAGCAGTGGACGTGTTATGTGTTGTATGTCCGAGTGGTTTATTTTATCCATGCCCTGCTGATATACTCTCTGATTTATGTATGTAGTATATCACTTTTTAGGGTATCTGATACGCCTATACGGGTGAAATGGCGTGAAATTTGTAGTGATAATTTTAAGCAGCTTCAGCAGTTCTTCAAGTACTTAGAATAGAGATTTGCGTAAACGAATCAGTACTAATCCAATTAGTTTTTGTAATTAAGGGGTAGATATCATTAGAACTACTTTCGGTGATTAAAGCGGTGACCATTGCAGGAGTTTTGAGCTATATGTGATTTTTGATTCATTGATTTTAGATAGAATTGGGCGCCGCGGCGTAAGTGGTTAGTGTGTCGGATCACTGCGCGAGTAATGTAAACAAATCTAAAAACCACTAATCATAAGTTATTTTTCTTCTTTTGTACAACGCTACCTCTTTTAATAAAGTACAGTTAGTCTTGTTTTGATCACTGATTTGAAAACATGTTGTTCATCTTCCTCTCATAAAACTCGCGTGAGGTTCCAAGTTCGAATCCCAGAAAACACCAAAAAGTTTTTCGCGGTCACACCTCTCGCGAGCGTCTGACAAACATCCGAGAGTATTGTTGTGCCGAGAAAGCTTCTCCAAATAAATTGCCCTTCGGATACGACACTAAACTGTAGGTTTCTTCCATTCGTGCGAAAAATATAACGAACACAACATGAGTGGTTGCGAGAAGCTAGGTCCAGGCACTTAAAGAGCTGTTGCGCTAAGGCCCTTTTTTTTAATTTGAAAGAAATACTTTTATTTTAGAGATTATTGAATACAGAATTTCTTTAGTTTTTCTTAGATACGATTGCAATTCGGAGGATAACTTATTCAAAATCGGCAAGAGAAACATACTCTTAGCCTATACGAAACCACCTCTGCAAATAAACTGAGGGTTGTTGACTTTATTATGGAGCTTCAACGTTGACAGACTGGAGTTGCAAAGCCGGAGAATGTTTTTGATCATGCGTCCCAAGAACTATTCAAAAGGCTAATTGGTTCGTGAATGACAATGGATTGTGAAAAGGAAAGACGCAATACAGCTGTTCAAAGGGAGGAAAAAAAGTTTGAGTAGGCAACTCAAAGAATCGCTATCTAAAGAGAAGTTTACAAAGATACACGATAGGTGTTGGAAATAGAGAATCTATCTATCTAGCTATCAATGGGTGATTAAAGTGGAGATCCTGTTGTTACCTGCCCGTATTGTCTCAATTTGAATGACGACCATCTTAAAATACCCGACAAAAACTAAATAACGGCATTATAGCGAGACTCAAGGGAAACAAATCTGTATGTGCAGAAGGCTGAACTATTTATGGCGACAGGGGATGCATACAAAGTCTGGTCTGCAAAACATCATCAACAAGTAGCAACTTCCGAGGTGGGAGCCTTCTGAACATTTTTTTTTTGCGCTGGGAGGTGAGAACCTTAGTAACAGTGTAGGATTTCCACCCAATAAACTCACCTCGACTTTATCCTCTGGTCTCTGAGGAACCGCCGGCTTAGCATTTTTGGCTCGGTTTGACTCTTTCTTCTCTCGTTCTAAGGGTTGTAACGAAGCGTCGAATTTTTATCGCCACTATTGTCGATTCCGAAGTGTCAGTTCGGTTCAGTTTGTTCGATTTGTTCGGTTATATCCGTACCAGCCAAAACAAAATCTAGCGATGAACACATCACCACTGAATGACGATCAAATATCTCGATATCAATATCACCAACAACATGAGTATGGAACAACATCTCAAAGAGAAGCTCACCACAGCTAAGTCAGCTATTAGTGCTGTCTGGAAGATAAATGCGTAACCCTGAGAGTAAAATATCAGATATTTCAAGCTGTTTCTAAATCAGTCTTGCTGTATGGGGCCTGCGCCCCCTGCGTGGGCTTGATATTGTGGAGAAACTCCAGTAAATTATGAAAATGATATTTAAACTCCCTCAATGCACACCAAACAGTATGCTACTAGCCGAGACTAGCCTTACTTACTTACTAACTTAAAACTTAATTTCGATTATATATTCAAAACGCTATCCATGGACAAGAAAAGGTTGATTAAACGTGTAGCAAAGTACATTATGGAAACAAAAACACATTGGTTTGAAGAATGGCAGATGCTGGCAGAATCTTGCAGATACGCCCTCAATTTAAATGCGGAAAACAGACACAATTGGAAGAAAGAGTTGTACAACTTGCTTATTTGGTAAGAAGAGAAAATATACATAGATAGCATAAGAAAAGTTAGAAGTTCAGTACACAGGGCAATATACGCAAACCTTAAACATAACCTTCGCGGCAATAACGATAACTACCCTGCCGAAGTAATGTCTTTTATTTTTAAATCAAGAGGAGAAATTATGAACCTGAATTTCATACTTCACCGAAAAGATTTAGCCATTTGCACCTTGTGTAATCTACTTTGGCAGGTGCCCAATTCTAAGCGAATTTAGGTGCCAACTATTTAAGCGAATTCTGGAGGAGTCTGAAATAGTGATGATTTTAAATGGTACGAACTGTACAATTAGTGTCAAAGAGCAGTATAATACAGATGAGCAGTAGTCCAAGAATCATTTTGAGCATTTATTTATTTCTCATGAAATAAAGAAAGTTAATCCGATCAATTGTGAACGCTTGTGTGAATACTACTGCGAAGGCATAGCACTGGCAGTAGCTTAGTCATATGGTTGGACAATTTTTTCATTCCGTTGATGATAATTTGCCTATGACATCAGTTATCGGGAAAAAAATACTGTCAATTAGTTCACGCAGAAGTGCTCGATCGTTTGAGGATTATGGTCCGCCACGTCCGAAGGGGGATCGCAGATACCTGGGTGCTCCATCATGACAATGCATTCAGTCACATGTTGTTGATTTTGAGATTGGTATTGAATAAACCGAACGTGGCAACGCTGCCCCAACCACCATATAGTCCAGATTTGCATCCCCCCGACTTCTTTTTGTTCTTTCGGATGAAAAGGAGCCTGAAAGGTTACCGTTTCGGATCGATTAAGACGGTCCAAGTAGCTTTGACCAGGTGACTGAAAAACTTTGTATTTGCCGACTTATAGAGGGTGAATGAACAATGTATGAGAAGTTCTAACGCACTTGTATAACTTAATTTTTTTTTTATGACTTCAGTCCCGAAACTTATTGGACAACCTCTGTTGAATATAAAATCTTGGGTGATCTGTGAATGCTTAAAACCGTAGATCAATGAATTGATTGTTCTCAATCAGTGCACTTTTAGACCTGAAAAGTCGATGGTTGGTTGGTTGGTTTAGGATCGGCCCTCGATGAGGATGTACTTAGACCAGAGAGTATGTCCATTGTACTACCGATGTGTAAGGCGGGTGGGTCACCCTCTTACTCTTGGAACCATTTGCTTCTTTGAATGAAGCCGTGAATTTTAGCCGTGCAGGCGTTGCCGAGATCATTAAGATCATTGTAGAAGTATTCACCCAGAGTGGCCTTCCTGATGTTGGCGAGCGCAGGACAGGCGCACAGGAGATGACTGATGGTCTCTTCTTCCTCTTCATCTCTGCAGCTTCTGCAGAAGTCATTATGAGGGATACCCAATCTTTGGGCATGTCTTCCTATGACACAGTGTCCAGTGAGGACATTTGTTATTTTTGAGAGGGTTCCTCTCTTGTGCTTCAAGAGTCCGATGGACCTGGATTTATTGAGTGTCAGCCAGAGCTGTCTGCCGGTATAACATTGGTCTGGATGTTGCCATCGATTGGCTACTTTCTCGGCGTCAATTTGAATAAGGTACTTAACATAAGACGCTGGCGCTTCGATGTCGGTGATGCTTATGCTATCTGTACCAGAGGAGCCTTGTCGTGCTAGTTCGTCGGCTGCACAATTCCCCGGTATGTCACAGTGACCTGGTACTCAGCAAAGGGTGAGGTTGTACTGACCAGCTATCTTGTTAAGAGATATGCGACAGTCTTTCACTGCCTTAGACCTCGTAGTGCTGGATACGAGGAATTTTATGGCTGCCTGACTGTCGACGTAAATAACAATATCAGGTGTTGAATTGGGAAGATGACGGTGCATCGAAAGTATATTGGTGTGTCCCGTGTGTTGCCCCTTCCACTGCTTGGAGCCTCTCAGTCCTATCGCCGAGCTGACAGCCAATTGTTTACTGACGATGTCAATTGGAAGCAGGTGGAGCATGGTTTGGAGCGCTGCTGTGGGAGAAGTTCTCAGTGCACCGGTAATGCTGAGACATGCAACTCGCTGAGTTTTTTACATTATGGATAGGTTGGATTTCTTCTCCAAGGTGGTGGTGTATAGCCAGTGCGTGATGCTTGGTTTAAGGCCCCAGGTGGAGCCTACTGCTTTCTTGCAGATGCATAGGGCGGCTAGCGATTTCCTGGCCCGTTCGACGACATTCTCTTTCCAAATAAGCTTGCGGTCAAGCTTTAGGCCTAAATAGTTAGTACTATTTGAAAGCTTGAGGGTGAATCCCCTTATCTTGGGCGGAGTGAAGTCAGGGAACTTGTGTTTTCTTGTGAATAGAACTAGCTCGGTCTTCGTCGGGTTAACGGAGAGGCCGCATTTATCGGTCCATCTGAGCAGTTCATTAAGAGCAAATTGCTTGACATCGGCCAGCATCTGCGGGTATATGCCTGTTATTAGAATAGCGACATCGTCTGCATAGGCAATAACATTGCATCCAGTTTTTTCGATCTCTAGAAGGGCCTCGTTGAGCACCAAATTCCACAATAGTGGAGACAGTACACCCCCTTGAGGGGTGCCTCGATGTGCATGTCGCTTGACAGTGCTACTTCGAAGGATGCTGTTATTACCCTGTTCTTTAGAATGTGTTCTATGAAACAACAGATGGGTTCGCAGATGTTGAGCCTGCGTAAGGCACTGGTAATCGAATTTGTTTCAACGTTGTTGAAGGCACCCTCTATGTCTAGAAATGACACTAGGGTGAACTCTTTGATTGAGAGTGATTTTTCGATAGGGTGGATGATGGAGTGCAAAGCCGTTTCGACAGATTTACCTTTTTGGTAGGCGTGCCGTGACGTGGATAGTACGGTGCTATCAATAGTGGCCTTGATGTGTAGGTCCAGGATTCTTTCCAGAATCTTGAGAAGGAAGGACGTTAGACTAATAGGTCTAAGGTCCTTTGGGAGGGTGTGCGATGTCTTGCCTGCTTTGGGTATAAAGACCACTCTTACCTCGTTCCGGGCAGTTGGTGTTGTTCCGAGCTCAAGACAAGCCTTCAGAATGTATTGAAAAGTCGATAATCGACCAACATTTTTACCTAACTCCAGATCCTGAATCCCTAATTATTTGCTAATGGATTTCAATGGACCATATAACAGTCTACTTGTCTTATAAATGCCTTATAACTCATTGACTCTTGAAATATATTTTTCTTCGCACGATCTTTTTAGAGAATATTTAATCATGAAAGATATCATGTGGCTATGCAGAGAATGAACACCAGTTCTTCAGAAGACTAAGTATGAAAGGCAGACTCAATTTTCAATAGCATTCGCAAGTGGAAGGGGATCTAAGCTAACTTGTAGTACGCCATTGGAGGTAGCTGGATTTTTGTCAATCTTTAAAATGTTACTTTGCTCTATTCCAAGTAAAAAGATGTAGTAAAGTTGGACATTGTCAACAAAAATAGAGAAATTGCAGTTTTGTTTTTTTTCTTTATTGAAGGAAATCGGTGTTGTGCACTGAAAATTTAGATAAGTTCTTGTTCTTAGATAAGAATCAATGTCGGCTGCAAAATCCACATGCGATTGGTGCACCCAGTTTTCAATATACCTATATTGGCAGGCGATTTAAAAACTAGGAGTAAGAAAAAAGATTAAGCAAAGCGATCATAAAGGTGATTCTGCTGGTCACAATCAAGGAGTTAAAGGAGAAACTGAGGCCAATTTAGTGAGAGAACTTTGCGCAGGAAAATATTTCAACTTTAATTTGAGTATTAAAATTTAGGTTTTTACCCGGACGTTGGAAATAAACAGCTGAAATTTGTTAAAAATATTTACTGGATGCTCCGAACTGGAAATCAAAAATTCCCCAAATTAGCCGTTAGCTACTAAAAATCCTAAAAGTTGTAGATGCGTAGCATTCACATTTTGCGTCCTTTTATGCTGTTATTATTAGCCGTATCCAAAAAGAACTAAGCATAATTTTGTAGACCATCATCAATCCTTCACTGATATTTAAATAAATAAGTAAATATTTGGCGCAACAGCTGTTTAAGTGCCAGGGCCTAGCTTCTCGCAACCACCACTCATGTTGTGTCCGTTATATTTTTCACACGAATGGAAGAGACCTACAGTTTAGTGTCGTATCCGTAAGGATACGAAAGAGCTGACAGGTGGTCGCAGCTCCAGCCATTACCTAGTGAAAAGCCTAGACGGCTCCTTGCTCATTTCGGATGAGGACCAGCTCAAGAGATGGAAAGAGCATTTTGCTACGGTTTTGAACCGTGTATTCGCTAGCGATATGCTCCCAAATCAGACTGAGATGCCCGAGGTGAGAAGTTCCCGAATACGCACCACGACTCCCAGTAAAGATGAGATCATTACCGCGATCAAGGCACTCAAAACCAACAAGGCGGTAGGACTTGACGGTATTCCAGCAGAGCTCTTACGAGCAGCGCCAACAACATCGGCTGAGCTTCTGCTTCCACTTATAGATAGAGCTTGGGAAGCTGAGAGCTTTCCTAACGAGTGGAAAAAGGGAATGATCGTCAAGCTTCCTAAGAAAGGAAATTTAATGGAGTGCGGAAACTGGAGGGGTATCTGCGTGCTGCCTGCTGTAGCTAAGATAATAGCTAAAATCATCCTTGAGCGAATCAAACAACATCTCGAAGACACACTCGATGCCGAACAAGCAGGTTTCCGCTCTGGATCCTCCTGTGCCGACCACATCAACACCCTGCGGATTATCATCGAACAGTGTGTCGAATATCGATCGCCACTGCACCTGCTGTTCATCGATTTTGAGAAGGCGTTCGATAGTGTCAACAGGGAGTTTATTTGGCGTGCCTTACGCAGGAGAGGCATTCCCGATAAACTAATTGCTATTATCAAAGCTACATATGAAGGCTCCAAATGTCACGTTCTGCACAGGGGAAGGTTGTCTGAGGAATTTGAGATCCAAAGTGGGGTAAGACAAGGCTGTATCCTTTCACCAATATTATTCCTATTGGTGATTAGCGATGTGCTTCATGCAGCTTTGTCGACGGGAAACGGAGGAATTCGATGGACTCTTACATCTCAACTGAAGCATCTTGACTACGCAGACGATGTATGCTTACTCTCCCACAGAATTATGGACCTCCACCAAATGACAGCAGATGTGGAGAGGGAGGCAGGTGTCGTCGGGCTGAAAATTAATACGACAAAAACTAAAATCATCAGCCTTGGAACTAACTCATCGGCTCAAATATGCATTGCTGGACAACCGGTAGAGAGAGTAGAGGATTTCCAGTATCTTGGGAGTATTGTCTCGACCGATGGTGGAACCGAACTGGATATAGCCAACAGGATCGCCAAAGCAAAGTCCGCGTTCGGGATGTTGTCCAAAATATGGCGAAGCAATGCAATCAGTTTGAGCACCAAAATAAGACTGTTCCGCTCCAACGTTGAATCCGTGCTGCTATATGGTTGCAGCACGTGGAGAGTGACCACTACTATCACCAGAAAGCTGCAAACGTTCGTTAATAGGTGTCTGCGCAATATCTTAAGGATTTTCTGGCCCAATCGTATCTCTAACGAACACCTTTACGAGAGAACGGGTCAGGAACCAATAGGCACAACTATCCAACGGCGGAAGTGGCAGTGGATTGGTCACACGTTCCGAAAGGGTGACAGCTCCATAGCGAACCATGCTATGCAATGGAACCCTCTAACTCAGGATGGCAGAAGACCTGGCGGTCCGCGGAAAACATGGCGCAGAACAGTCGAGAAGGAGGCACGGCAGTTAGGGAAAAGTTGGGGAGAACTCAGACACATTGCCAGAAACCGTACACGATGGCGCGTAGGCGTAGTAGAGGCCCTAGGACCCACAAGGGGATACAGGACATAAGCAAGGGCAATTTGGTTTGAGAAGTTTTTTCGAGACAACAATACTCTCGGATGTTTGTTAGACGTTCGCGAGATATAATATTTATGGTTAAGAAATACACTCGGTGTACGACTTGTTTTCATTGCGTATTTGTGGCTGAAGTATTTAAAATTGTTGGGTTCGGATGCATTACTATGCTTTGATTTCTTTTGCTGAACTCGTACTTCATCATTCGTTCCACTTCCGCCTTTTCTAAATAGTAATATTTCACCTCAGTATTTCGGCAAGGACTTTCAAGAGATAATGTTTAAACCTCAGAGACATCAAATATTCAATGACCGGTACTCTTGTACTATGTATATCATTGTACGTAAAATATTAGAAAAACTAGGGAATATATTCGATGTGACTGAATTTTGATCAGGTCACTCCGGCTTGAGTTGAACAGTAATACTTTTGGACGTCAGACCATTTAACATTCCGATCCGCATATACGAGTATATTGTTGCAATCAGGTACGAGGCGATGTTTGTAATGCGAATCTCGTGTCCGTCCAATGAACTGCCTTAAATCGCCAGTTGATTAATTTGGTTGAAGGTTATTCGGTTAAGTAAATCCCATGTTGTCTTGAGGCTATTAAGGAGCTTCGACCTATTACATTTCACTCGGTTGGAATGTTGATGAGATAAAGACCGTTTCTGGATATTGTGTCGTAGATACAATTCTTTCTTATGACTGTTCGAAAAAATCTTTCCATTTTGCCATTAAAATTTCTAAGCACAGATCTTTCATCATTTTTCAGTCATTGTTTGCAGCACATCTGGAGGAGGGAATGTCAGCATATATGTACATATGAGGCCAAATTTTGCTTACGTACGCTATATATAAGCAAACACCTACAATTTTGCTTATAGTGGCACGTAAACGAATCGAACTTTATGACGTGTATTATGGAGCCCTAGCTGGTTCAGCACGGCTTACAAAGTTTTTTTTTTTTTTTAAGTGGCGAGTGGGTTGGCAGGAGCGTGCTCTAAGACCCATCAATATACTTCGGCCTGCAAGGGGATATTTTGTACTAGCCCCTATAGAAAGTATCTAGCTGAAAACAAGTTCTCGAAGGAAGTTTAGGATAGGTGTGATAAACCCTTTATTAAACAAATGTTTGTCTGCTGCGAGCGATGACGAGATATTCACACATAATGTGCTCAGTTCAGTGTCCTCAAGACATGGGCTGCAAGTATTAGATTGACTAATGCTAATTTTCATTAGGTGGTATTTGAGAGTGCTTTGACCAGTAAGGAAGTCTGTTAAGAACTTTGTTTTATGTTTGTTCATTGCTAGAAGAGTCGTTGTACCTTTTGAATGGTAGTCCGAGCATGGACCTGGTCGATTTTTCCCCACCATATTAGTAAGGCATAGATAATTATGGGAATGACGATGGTAAGATAGGTCCAGTGAATAATTTTGCGCTTGAGACCCCATTTTTTATTGATTGATTTTATCTAGATGTGGTGATTTTATCTAGATGTGGCCTCCTGAGTTTCTGCTCTAGGGTTACCCCTAGAATTTTTTTTTGTTTTATTTTATTTAAACTTCTTTTCCTCGTGAATGGAAAGATGACAGTTTTTGATGGATTAACTTTTAATCTGTCCGACACCAGTATTATGACAGGGTCTCTTAATTCATGAGAATTCAAGTGGATCATTTAAAATCTAAACTTCACCTGAACGCCAATACCGCAGCAAAGTAGATCAATTTATTTAGTGGCCGATATAAAGTTGCCGATGATTTGCTGCACCCCTTAACCTGATTTGGTTTTCAAATCAACATGTTATAACAGCTACTAGAACTGCGTACTTAAAATCAGTCTCTCTTACCTAGGAAAGGGAGTAATGCCATGTCACTAACAGATGCTTGACAACTAAATACATTTTTTTCTTGCTGCAAGAAATGGGGTTAAACAATATATGATTAAATACATAGAAATCTAGGGCACTGTGTAAAATATTTTAGGAAGAAGCAATAAATAACATCGAGGATATAGGCCACAATTCTGCATAAATTATTTTGCCCCATCAACAACTTTGAACTTTTTTTTTAAATTAATCTAAACAAAAAAATTCCTTTTTATCTATTAATCAGAATTTCTATTTCTGATTTGATTTATGAGAATCCAAAAGGTTTTGCCCAACTTTACAAGGACGTTCGCTTTACATTTCATATAAATCGTAGGAGTTTGGCGGTAGACTTCGATATAAATATGTATTTATGCCTAAAGGCAGTACTTCAGAGTTTAAATTAGCTATAAATTCTTTGCGTGCAATGATGCATGTAAGTTAAGGAAGTTTTCTCCTATATTGGGATAAAATATTGCTTATTAATTTTCCAGCATAATTTTCTTATAACTATTCATAAAAAAATATTTGAAATCATTTTTTTTATTGAACTTTCAGAAATGCATTTATGGGGGCTTTAAGCCGTGCCATCAACCAGGCTGAGAGGTTCTCGTCCGATCACCGAAATCAAACAGCGTCGGACGCTGTTAGTACATGGGAACACTGCGTGTTCTTGTCATTTCAGTCCTTTTGTAAGTTGATGTAGGTAGGTAGGTAGGAAGTACTTAGCGTTTGAACGCTATTTCAATACAATAACTCATGTGACGTTATGGGACGTTAGACTTGGAGATAAACGAAAACGTCTTTAAATCCACCCAATGTCACTAAGAAAGTTGATTACTTCCACAATACTTTTCTCCGATATCTCTATTAGGTTGTCAAATAAGGGTTTGCCAAGTTTGGGGTGCCTGGCCCTATCTAGGCTGGACACTTGCAAGAAAAATGCACAAATGCATCTTTATCATTAGCAATATTGCAGCAACATTGTGCACAGAATGCTGTACCTAGTCTGGCGGCATGGATCCCAATAGGCCAGTGGCTGTACCAATCGCGATAATTCCAGCAATATCTGTACGGTATCGGTTTTGCAGAAGATACTTCCAGTGAGAGCCCCCAATGGTACGAGAACTGCCTTCGTAAAGGAGCAGTCAAGGGCAAATTCCGCCTTGCAAACTCATTTCCCCTATATTGCTGTGTCTCAGTTCCCAGAGGAGAGTGCTTCTAAACCTGACGTAGTGTAAGCTATTGCCTGATAGCGGCCTGGCTGTCAATGAGGATAAATATGATACTAAAGGGTGTAGGGTTGTATTTGAGTAAACGGCAAGTCTCTCGTACAGCAGGTACTTCTGCCTGAAAGAAAGGCTACCATGCGGTAGCCGATATGGTTTTGATATAGTCATATAAGGGGAGTAAATCCCTTCAAATCTTACCCAAGCCAAGCACCTGTTACGATAGTTAGATAGTCTATAGTTTTACATCTCGTGCAATAAAAGCAACTTCTGGCATCCTGAAAGGTAGTCGGTTATCATCTGGAAAGTGAAAGGCCAAAGCCAGCACGTGAGTTTGAATGTACATATGTAGATATATAAGATAAAAATGGATGAGTAGCGCATGCCCATAAGTCAATTGAGAGTTTAGCTCGATGTTTAGTTTAGGATTGATGCTATTCGGCCACAAAATTGTCTTGGGTCGAGTTGAGATTTGGCATAGAAACACGAATTGAAATATTGAGTTTGACAGATAGAGAAAGAAAAAAGAGAAGGAAAGGAAAAAGATCTTGACGCACAGGGGAAGAAGTGCCAAAGCCCCTTTCGCTTCCAATCTAACTCGTTTCGGCTGCAATGAAAACGCTGGCCGAAACTCAACAGGTACTATGTCAATCCTATCTCTTAATCCGGCCATGTAAACGGTATGTTGCGTATCTTTGTGTGTACGGTTTATGCGTCAAAATAAAACGTTTTATTGACGTGAAGTTTCAGTTCAACCGTGCGCTTATGGATGAGGCTCACATAATTTTTTATTTTTTTTTTAGATTCAGAGCGCATACTGTCAAACGGAGCTGTTATTGTGTTCCTCCTTTTCAACATTTATGTTCAGTATAGTCTGTTAGATCATCATTAATAGACTCGTGCTTGAACAGCGCTACCTAATTACCCAATTATATTTGAAAATCGGTCGTCAGTTCTTGAAACTTACCTATAGACAATTTTCTAATTTTTTGGCACACATAATCGTCTGTTTTAGCAAGCCATTCGACTGTGGATGTATTTCTGACCACATTCTTTATGAATAATGCATTAACACCGATACGTCAAGCTCAGTTTTTTTATGCTTCAGAGATTCTGCAGGGGTGGCGTCCAGATAACTGGGGGGGAGACTTTTTTTTGTTATTTTTTGTGTTTGCTTCTGATTCACAGTACTTTTTTCCCGATAACCGATGTCAAGGGCAAGTCACCATCAACAGAGCGAACAGTCACATGACCAATCTACTACCAGTGTTATGCCTACGTAGTAGTGTTCACACAAGCTTTCGCAAATGATCGGACTGACTTCATATACCATATTTCATGAGAAATAAATAAATGCTTGCTGACATCAGGATTTGAACCATGAACCATAAGCATGGCAATTGACGAGGTTACCACTACACATTGCCACCCCCAAATGTTCTGAGGAAAATATCGCCGCTGTAAGCGAAAGTGCGTAAAGAGATCGAAATTTGTCGGTTTACCGTTGGTCACATCAATCGGGGTTCTGTCTGTCCTCTCCAGCCGGCCTTCACTCCTATAAGATCTAGATGGTGCAAGATTCAAACCCACGAGATGATTATTAGCATTGTTTATTCGTTGATTACATTCTAAAGTAGTCGTAAGCTGACCCAGTAGTTTATCGCAAACTTGTGTTCAGGGATGAGGTTTATTTTTTACTTAGCGGGTTCGTTGAGAAGCAAAGTTATCATATATGGAACAAACCCCATTCAGAAAAGACTCCGAAAGAAAATGCACCGGTTGGTGCGGCTTCAACGCAGCGTCATTTCTTCAAAAATATGGTCTTAGCTTGCGTTATGGTCAATGGAGATCATTACTTTACCATCATCGATGAATATTCCTTTTAAAATATAGATGGTATTGGTCCAGATATACAGCGACAGAAAGCATCGAGTTATTGAAATCGCAATTTGACGACAAGTTGATTTCAATAAATTTACCTGTCAATTGACCTAAAATTGGACGAACATAATCCGCTTCGCCAAAAACAACCGCGGTGGCTATATGCTCGAAATTATTTTAACGTTTTAATGCATTGATCTTTTGAATGGAAAAAGTAATTTGATTAAAAGTTATTTTTTTGTGTTGTATCTGGACGTTTTTCTGAATGAACATCTGAGTTTCAAACCACTACACTAATCTTTCTCTCTCTCTATCTATCCTTTCCTATGTCCACACTATGTGATAATATCATATTTAAAGAGTATTTACAACTCCTTGAGTGCCCCCAAATTATAAAAAAAAACAAAAAAAAAAAACATCAATGGAAGCCCTGAGTGGGGAAGGGGAAAAACCCATGTTTTGAGAAATCTTTCTCTGGGCATTTAATGGCAATATCATCGGAGATCTCATTCTCATGATCCCAGTGAGGTATGGGATCCAGACATAAATCAGACAGTTCAGCCTTGTAACTGAATCCAGAAAATTCTACCATTCTCGAACTATTTTGGAAGTGGTTAAATGATTAAACAAGATCCTTATCGAAATCTGGTTATCACTACATATACGCTACAGTATCAGCATATTCTGAGTTTTAACCTATTTCTTACAGTATACTCGTAACTTATGACCATTACTAGCATAAGTCTCTGCTTGACAGAAAAGTGTATGTATGCGAAATGCGTAATGATTCCTTATGTTGCCTTCTTCCAAAAAAGGCACCAGTACTTAACGCTTTAGCCGCTGTGGAGCCAGCCGTCAAAATTGGACTACAAGTAGTATCTGGTCTGAGTTAGTTTTGAACGCAAGAAAAGTAAGTTAACTTTGTTCAACAGCTGAAGTTCTGGAGTCCTTGAGTCGTAAAAGCAAGACCATTAGGACTCTAGTGCGGGTTATACCAAAAACCACCTCGACTATAATGGTAGATTGCTCTGATAATGTCCGTGATATACTCGTATTTATACGCGTCGAAAGGAGGAATGTTCAGAAGCTAAATCAGAACCAGATGTACTCGGAAAAGCTACCGTGCAGACGAGATAGGTCTTTCTTCCACGTGTACAGCAAGGGTAGCAAAATATTTGCGTGCAAGCCTGGTCACTTAGTAACCAACGCGCTACATCAGGATCGGTCTACTGCCATAATGCTATTGTGGGCCCCGTTGCGTAAGTGGTTAGTGTGTCGGACCACTGCGCGTAAGGTTCCAAGTTCGAATCCCAGAAAACACCAGCAACATTTTTTACGGTCTCACCTCTGGCGAACGTCTGACAAACATCCGAGTGTACTATTGTCACGAGAGCTGTTGCGCCAAATAGCTATTAATTTTTTACAATGCTATTGTACATATATGCATCACATCCGTTCTTATCAAGCATTTCACTATACACCACTTATTAATGCCCAGAACCTACTAAAAAGAAATACTTGTACTAAGCACGCATACTATTAAATATTATGGATACAATAAGTCTAAACCACTATATTTTAAGTGCCTTATGACTCCACTTGACGAAAGATTTAATTTCATATTGCCCTTTCCCTCCCTCTACTCGTTAAACAATTTTAAGTGGAATTTCGGTCCTCATTCGCAGTGTAATACATTTCCATCAGCAAAAGAATAGAATCAAATTACTAAGCATTACAGTGATTAATTAATTGTAGTGCTTGGTCAGAAAAAAAGGGTTAGCCCAAGTCCAACGCTAAATCCAATCCTATACCCTAACATGGCATGATTCGCCTTAATTGAAAATCACAAAACAACACCATTTCTCAGATTTTATCCTTGTCAAAAATTAATTACGCTCCTCTTGCTCCTTGCAACAATTTCCATGATGAATGAGTCTTCCTTTATGCTTTCATTTTTCAAAACTTTGTTTTCGCCGAATCTGCAGACAATGGAATTAAGAGAATTCCCACCTGGGAAAATTTCTGTCAACATAATTTGGAAAAAATGTCAAATTTAGATAAATCTTCCATTAATTTTTTCTGTGCAGTGTTTCCAATCTCTTGGAGGATGCTTTATTATAACGATGGGTAAGTAGAATTTGTTTTTTAAGTCGAGCGCATGGCTGTACTATGGTGAGATGGGGGATGAATGCTTAGGGCATTGACTTAATGTAAGTTAATGAAAGTTCGACGAAATATAGACGTATAGGGGTTATCAAACTCAACAAATTTTTTCGATATCAATAATTAAGATAAATTTCGGGGCTTAGGCGAATTGTCGAACTTCACAAGGCTACTGCCAGATAAGTCAAACTGCAAACTAATCAAGAAGCGTTTGGTGTATTATTATTATTATTTGTGTAGGGTATTTCAATCTTTTGTGGGTCAGTGCCCCACAGGACTCCAAAAGGTGTTCCGGAGTCTCACATGACTCGTCGCAGAATCTGCAAAGGCCTTCATTTGTTATACCTAGTTTCCGTAGATGCTCCCTGAGTTTGCAGTGCCCCGTTAGGAAGCCTGTTAGGATCCGTAGGTTGTTCTTGCTAAGGCAGATGCAGGCTTCGAATCTTTTCCGGTTGTAACATCCCAGTAGTTTCTTAGCCTGCCTCAGGCCTGTGGTGTTGTTCCAGGTTCTTGCCCTGTCTTCTCTCTCCATTTTCCTGAATTTCTCGCGTATGGTGTGTTCCCCCATTCCACAGAATGGTTCAGGTTCAATGAAGGGTTCTGCGGCCCCTTGTCTTGCCAAGGCGTCCGCTGCTTCGTTACCTTTTATCCCGACGTGACCGGGTATCCAGTAAAGTGTAACTTTATTGTTTCTGCCCAGCTCATTAAGTTTGCATAGGCATTCCCACACAAGTTTTGACTTAATGAGGTAGGAGTCCAGTACTCTGATAGCTGCTTGGCTGTCTGACAGTATTGCTATGTCGCAGTTGCTGTATCCCTTTTCGAGATTGACTTGGATGCATCTGTTTATAGCACATATTTCAGCTTGAAAGATGCTGGTGTACTTGCCCATAGGTTCTGAGTGCTTGGTCCTTGGCCCAAATATGCCCGCCCCTGTTCCCTCTCCAGTTCTCGAACCGTCTATATACCACTTTATCGTGTGGCTGCCCAGTCCGTACATCGTGGATTCGTTGCTCCACTCTTTCTTGTTACTTAACTTTGTACTAAAGTTTTTCCCAAAGTTGAATTTCCTGATACTGTCGTCCCTGAGGACTGCCAGAAGGGGAAGTTTTTTGAGAAGTGCATCGTATTCTCTCATACCAACACATTTCTCCCTTCCGATACCTTCTTTTGCCATCCTTAGGATCGTTCGTTGTGCATTTTGCTCCACTACAAGATAGAGCGGTGTTAGCTCCAGGAGTACTTCCATGGCTGCAGTTGGACACGTTCGCATGGCTCCAGTGATGCAGAGGCACGCAAGTCTTTGCACTTTAGTGAGTGTCTCCCTCGTAGTGACTAGACTAGTTCGTTTTGTCCATGCTATTGCTCCATAAGTGATCATTGGTCTCACAATGGCAATGTACATCCATGTTAGAATATTTGGACTAAATCCTCAAGACTTACCCGCTAAGCTCCTGCATATCATTAGAGCGCGGGTAGCTTTTTTGGATATCTCCTCTGTGTGTTTCTTCCACAAGAGTTTGCTATCTAGGTGTAATCCTAGATATTTCACTTCCTTTACCGGTGTCGGTATCGTGCCCGACAGTCGGATTGGCTTCAGTTCGAGTTTTCTCTTCCTCGTGAACGGTACTATTGTGGTTTTGGCCGGGTTTATATTAAGCCCAGCCGTGCTGCACCTTTCTTGAGTTACTGTTAGGCCCCTTTGTATAATATCACATAGGGTTTCCTCGAATTTCCCCCTGGCAATCAGTACAATGTCATCAGCGTAGGCTTGACAGTTAATTCCAAGGCTTGTTAGTTTTTCAAGAAGCTCATCCACAACAAGACTCCACATTAGGGGAGATAACACTCCTCCTTGTGGGCATCCTCTTGTTGTGTTGACCCTGATAATTCCATGTGAAGTTTGAGTTTCTGCTGATCTTGTTCTCAGCAATTCATACATCCACTTAGATACTGTTATGCTAACTCCCTTTCTGTCAAGGGCTCGTTTAATAGCTTCATGTGAAGTGTTATCAAATGCCACTTCAATGTCTAGGAAGGCGCAGATTACTATCTCTTTTGTTTCAAGAGCACTTTGGATTGTTTCCGACAGCTGATACAGAGCAGTCTCGGTATGCATGCCCGCTCTGTATGCATGCTGACGATAATGCAGTGGGGATGTATTAAGTACATCCTCCCTTAAATGGTTGTCCACAGCTTTCTCCATTGTTTTAAGAAGAAACGATGTTAGGCTGATCGGTCTGTATGACTTAGGCTGTGTTGGGTCCTTCTTCCCCATTTTTGGTATAAACAAAACTCTCGCCCGTCTCCATTGGTTTGGAATATATTCCAGCGCAAGACTGCTTTTTGTTATTCTGACCAGGTGTGGTAGTAGTTTTTCTTGCCCCCTTTGCAATAGGGCTGGTATAATACCATGAAAGGCTGGAAGGAGCTAATTGCCCACTTGATTTTCCCTCTGGAACAGATAGCCCCTGCAATCTCCCAATCTTGCTTCCGAGGTCTGGTCGTGTTGGTCATGCTCCCGTCACAGGTGTTCTGCAAACTTCCGAGGAAGTGAGTTTCTAAGAGCAATGATGCTCTTTGTTCTTCATCTTTAGTAAAGCTGCCGTCAGGTTTTTTAAGGGATGTTGGCATTCCCCCGGATTTTGCAAGGGCTTTATGTAACCTGGCTGCAGCAGGAGTGCTGTTTATTGTCTGACAGAACTTCCTGAAACTTTTTTTTTTCGCCCTTCTTAACTCCTCGTTGCAGTTTGTGAGTGCCGCCCTGTAGCTTTGCCAATCCCCATTACGCTTTGCTCTGTTAAACAGCTTGCGTGTATCAGAGCGTAATTTTGTTAGGTTACTGCTCCACCATGGCACATCTTTCCCACCCTTTCTGTTGCTTATGGGGCAACTCGATTCGAACGCGTTTGCAATCGCGGTGCTAATGCCCTCTACCGCGTTTTCTAACTCTAGATAGTGTGCTGGAGCCCTCCTCAGATCAATATGCTCCAGATTACTGTCTAGGGTTTCTTTAAAAACCTCCCAATTTGTTTTTCTTGGGTTCCTGACTGGATTTCTTGTGATACATGCACTATCTAACTCAAACACAATGATTCTATGGTGATAATGACGGCTCATCTGATACTTTCCAGTTCCTGACTAATCTACTGATGCTCGGACTACCCAGCGTGAGGTCAAGAACTTCCTGTCTAACTCTAGTAACAAAGGTTGGGGTATTCCCTACATTATATATATCAATGGATGAACAAAGAATGAATTCTAGTTAAGGCTCACCCCTGGTATTGGTGTCGGTGCTCCCCCATATAATATTGTGAGCATTGGCGTCACATCCAATCAGCAGCGGCATTTGGAGCTTGTTACAGTGCTCCACTAAGCGCTGCAGTTCTATTGGGACAGCTGGTTCATGCCCAGCACAGTATGCAGAGGCGATGATGATGGTGCGGTGTACTCCGTCGATGTTCAGGGAAACCTGTAATGGCACCAAGTCTCGCGTCGCAAATTCTGAAAGTAGGAGAAAGTTAATTTTGTTATTGATAAGGATACATGCCCTTGGATTGGTCACCCTTATATCCCAAATTACCTTTGCCTCCTTGCATGACAGTCCTTCGACTTTTCCTTTCAAGATCCATGGCTCCTGAATCAATGCAATGCCCATGTTTTGTTTGGTAAACATCCTAGCTATTGCGGCTGATGCCGCTATGGCGTGGTGGATGTTTACCTGGGCGACGTTTATTTTACTGGTGGAGGTCATCGAGCTAGTGCTCGTCGGGGGCTGTTGCCCCACCCTCCGCCAGCAGAATCTCTTCTTCCTCAATGTTCAGAGGGAGAGAGATCACTGTACTGTTTATGTCCTCCTCAGATAACGAGTCATCTGAGATGGACATAAATTCGTCTGCGCTCCGAGCGTCCCGTTTTGCAATTGCAGTTGGTGCTTCAACCGTCAGCGGAACTGGATGCTCCACTTCCGGCGGTGTCTCCTCTGAGGCTGGTTTCGAGCTGGTACTATGCCCTGCGCTCTCCTTCAGCTTCCTGATTCCACCCACCGTCACTCTGCCAAACCGGTAGCTTAGAGAGCAGTTTTGAGCCTTAATGGCTTCAAAAGACTCCTAGTCGATTCCGAGAGCCAGTATCTGCCCAGTCCCCTCGTTGCGACCATACAAAACCTTCCATGCCTTGATGTTCAGGCCATCATTCTGCGCTTCTAGGAGTGCCAAAGAGGTTTGGTAATCCTGATCCACGCTGCGTGGTAGGAAGACGGTGATGGAATGGGCACGTGGTATTTCCGCACTGCCGCATGCAGTAAGGCCCACCCCTTTCCAACACTTCAGTTTGGGAGCTACGGTCTTTAGCCATTCCACCGTTTGTGGAGTCTCGCAGTCGACCAGTAGCATGCCATTCTTGAAATGAACGCCCTGGAACTTGAGCTTATGCTCCCATCCCAGGATCATTTCTGCCACGATGGCGTTCTCGAGTGCTTTGATGTCCTCAGCATCGAGCATTTCCTGTGGGTAATTCACAGGAAGTACTGCAACCTGCTCAGCCTTTGCGGCCTCAGCATGTCTTCCACCAGCCGGAGCCGCCCCAGCAGCCACAGCATAGCTTCTACCAGCTGAGACAGCGCTAGCATTCGCAGGCTTTGCCTGGAGCCTCTTAGCGCCTCCTCGGTCCTTAGCCTTTTCTGCACATTACATGCAGGAGGTGTTATGGCATTACTGCCCCTCTTGGCTGATGGCACAGCGGTGGAGCCGGGCTTTGCCCTATGCAGATCTTGGTTCGTTACTCATCAGTCAGCTCATCCGAGAGATAGGCTCCCAAGGCTGAGTGAGTCCTTGCAACTTAAGCTCTCGTACCACGTCAAAGTGTCTGCCAGGCGAGAGAGCGTTTGGTGTATATTGAACAAGTGAGTTATCTTGTCAAGACATAGGAAGGCATGTAAACGTGCTTACGAGGAATCGGTTAAGGATTCCATTTTATATTTTAACCAAAATGCCTTAAGTTTTCGCCACGACATGGAAGTTTTCGACTAAGGACAATTCGCATCAAGACAAAACTCAATTAATTACCTTCCTTTGTGTTTTGAAAACTTACTTACTTAGGTGGCGATTGAGTTCGGAGTGAACCTGGGAATCTACCAACAAGCCTCTCCATTTAGCTCGGTCTTTAGCTAATTGCCTCCAGTTGCGCACTCCAAGTTGGTCGAGGTCCCCTTGAACTTGTGCGCGCCACCTACGGCGATGATTCCCTCTACTGCGTCGTCCCTCGGGATTAGATTCGAAGACTCGCGTGCCGGAGCGTTTGTGTCCATTCGCTCTACATGTCCTAGCCATCTTAGACGTCCAATACGCAGTTTTTTGACTAGGTCGATGTCGCTGTACAGCTCGTATAGTTCGTGATTGAATCTTCTCCTCCAAAACCCGTCAACGCAAACGGGGAAGAAAATCTTACGAAGAATTTTTTCTCGAAGCGACCAAGGATATGTTCATCCTCTTTTAATAAAGTCCATGTTTCAGCGCCGTAAAGCAGGACTGGGATGATCAGGGTCTTATACGGAGTCTCCTTAGTAGTTCGAGATAGGGCTTTACTGTTGAATTGCCTTATAAGCCCAAAAAAACAGCGATTGGCAAGCGTTATTCTTCGATTGATTTCTGCACTGATTGTGTTTGTAGAATTTATAGCAGAGCCAAGGTAGACACTACCTCGAATTTATAGCTGCCCACGGTGACGTTTTGTCCAATTCGTCGGTGTTGGTTTCCCCTTCTTGTTGACAGCATATAGTTTGATCGTAGGGTTTTTCATTTATTAAAATACGAAACTAGTTTATTTTATAAAGGTAAAACATCGTCTGGTGGATAGCGGGTTGTGTGTACAGGTCTTTGTTGGTGGACCAAACCAAATTGTCGTATGGGCATAACACCTGCGATAATCTGTTTTGGGAAACTAACGTTGGATCTGCACTTCACAACTCGGCTTAGTTAACGTCGGAGCTGTGTTTTCTATGTCTGTTTTTTTATAATGGTAAGGAATTTTAGAGTAGATCTGAGCAACATTCGTGGGCTCAGATCGAATTTTTTTTCTGTGTACGTCCACGCCGCCAAATATAGACCAGCTGTTTTGGCTCTTTGTGAAACACAGGTGGGTCAAAATTGCGATCCTTCGGAATTCGATCTGCCTGGATATAGCATTGAGCCATTATTCTTCCACCATCACGGTCTCGTTGTATATATACGTAGTGGTAGCCTACCAAATTCTCCCACAATACGGCCAATGTTCCAATTCGGAATTTAATTTCTTGTGGCTGAAACTCCATGTCCGTAGGCAGTTAATCCACTACTGTTTCATTTATAGAAGTCCAAATATTGACAGCAATTCAACTTATAATGAGTTTGATGCGCTGTCAGACTCCATCCTAAGAATTGTATCCCTGTACCCACATTCTGAAATCGTCATTGCGGGCGATTTCAATGTCCACAATTCTATTTGGCTTCGCCACTCTGGACAGACAACACCCGAAGGAAGGTATGTTGAGATTTTTTCTGAGGTAAATAACCTAACCCAGCTTGTGAATGAGCCAACTCGTGTTCCGGACATAACTGGCCATACCGCCAACACTCTGGACTTGTTCCTTAGTTCCGATCGTAATAAATACACGGTAAATGTATTATCGCCTCTAGGTTCGTCAGACCACTGTGTCATATCGGCCAATTTCTCGTACTCTAACCACAAAGCTAAAGAATAAACTCCAAAAAGAACAGTTTGGCTATACGAGAAAGCCAATTGGAATGAATTAAATAAGTTCTTTAGGAATTTTAACTGGTCGCTATGCTTCCTCGATAGCGATGTGGACGCCGCGGCTGATATGATTACTAATACAATTCTCCTAGGTATGAGAACTTACATCCCTCACAGGATAAAAGCTATTAGACCCAAGGAAAACGCGTGGTATGACTCGAGCTGTAAAGAAGCTATTAGGTTAAAGGAATTAAGTTTTCGGTCTTACAAGGCCAACCCAACTGAGGAAAACCGAAAAAAGTTTAAACGAGCCAGAAATGACTGCAATGCCCTCATTAACCGAGTTAAATTCTCCCACGACCAAAAGTTGAGGCAAAAAATACTACATTGTCCCAAGGGTAGTAAAAACTTTTGGTCGTTCGTTAAAAACATTAAGAATTCGGCCTCGTCATCTATACCGACGCTCATTCATAACGACGCACCAACTGTCAGCTCCTTAGACAAAGCTAATCTGTTCGCTGCTCACTTTGCAGCAAACTCCACACTGCCAGATAGTGCTTTGTCTCCACCTGTACTTGAGAGCGTCGAATTTTCAATGGGACAAGTCCACTTTCGCACTCGTACAGTTGCAGGAGTACTCAAAGGTCTTAACATACACAAATCCGCTGGCCCAGATGGTATACCCCCTATTGTTCTGAAGAGGTGTTCTTCTTCGCTGGCAAAACCACTGCGTAAGCTTTTCCACCGATCCTACTCTTCAGGTCTCTTTCCGAGTAAGTGGAAAACAGCATTTGTCCAGCCCGTACCTAAAAAAGGCGATTCTTCTTCTCTCTCCAACTACCGTCCCATTGCACTAACGTCCCTTCTTTCCAAGGTCATGGAAACGCTGATAAACCGTCAGCTAATGAAATATCTTGAATCACGAAAGCTCCTCAATGACCGTCAGTATGGCTTTCGTGGCAACAGGTCCACTGGTGATTTGATGTCATATCTCACCGATAAGTGGAACCAATCTCTGCACCACTCCGGTGAAAGTAAGATTATTGCTCTTGATATTTCAAAAGCATTTGACAGAGTTTGGCATCAAGCTCTTTTGTCGAAAATGCGTGCATTTGGGATCGATGATACTCTTCTTCTATGGATTAGAAACTACCTTTCGGGCCGTTCAATTCAAGTTGTTTTGGACGGCTTCAAGTCCGAATCTCACCAAATAAATGCTGGTGTCCCCCAAGGCTCTGTTTTGTCTCCGACTCTCTTTCTCATTTTCATAAATGATCTTCTGTCTGCAACTTCTAATCCAATCCATTCCTTCGCTGATGACAGCACCCTCAGTTTTTCATATTCGGTCCCAAACTCACGACCCTGCTCTTCGGCCGTGGACGAAGAATGACAACGTATGTTAAACACATTAAATTCCGACCTTGACAGCATATTTAAATGGGGCTTAACCAATAGAGTGGAATTTGATGCTTCCAAGACTTAGTGCTGTCTTCTGTCATTAAAGCGAAACCCTACACATCAGCCATTATCCATGAATGGCACTTGCATTGTAGAAACCGAAAAACTTTCCATGCTCGGTATGTGTGTCAACAACAAACTCTGTTGGAACGACCATGTATTCGAAATCGCTAAGAATGCAGCGAAATGTTTAGGCTTCCTAAAGCGGTGTAAGAAATATTTCACCCCCTCTGATTTGGCTTCAATTTATAAGGCGTACATTCGCCCTAAGTTAGAGTATAACGCTCACATCTGGTCTGGTGCACCAAAAACCATATTGCACTTGCTAGATAGAATTCAAAAACGCGCGATAAGACTCATAGGAGACACGAATATTACAAGCAATTTTGCTTCGCTCGAACACCGTCGTAATGTCTCCTGCCTATCCCTGTTTTATCGATATTTCCACAGAAAATGCTCAGTTGAGATAGCCAATAGCATTCCTCCCCTTCTTCGTTTTAACCGCAATACTCGCCATGCCTCGAATGCTCATCAGTTTACCCTTAAGCCTATCTTCGGACGTACCGTGAAATTTAGAGATTCTTTTATGAGCCGCACAACACGTTTGTGGAATGCTCTCCCCGAGTCTGCTTTTCCTCTCAATTATAACCTACAGTCATTTAAGACCAATGTGCATCGGTGCCTCGTTTCCCCCTAACCCCTCTTCCTTAACGCTTACGCTATGTATAATGCATAAAAAGGGTAGTCATAACCCCTTTAGCGCGAGTAAATTATAAAAAAAAAAAAAAAAAAAAAAAAAGGGTTTTTTATTTAACCGATCCGACCGGTACAATTGTCGTAATTAGACTGCCCACTCTCTAGACAAACTACTCTTATTTTCTACTTAGTGAACTACTCTTACGATCTAAGCTTACGATCTAGTTCTAACTCTAATTTGAGATAACTCTCCTCGATCTTTGTCTCTCTCTATGGAGACAAAGTGGAAGAAGCTCTCTATTATTATGTGATACGCCCACACTTTAAAGTTGTTGGTCCCCAAAAACAAGCGGTATAAGTTTCAATCAATTACATCTAATTTATTACATAATTGTAATCAGGTAAATATTCTAAACCAAGTGCAAATTTGAGTCTTTGGTATAAATAATCTATTTAGTTACAAAATCGATAGGAATTTCAAAATTTTAATTTTATTGTTTAGAACAATTATTGTGAAAAAAACAAGTAAATTAATAATTAGCTAATTTTTGTTTTTAATATCTAATGAACATAATTGTTGTAATCTATTTCACATTTAAATTATCCGAACAACTTTTAATTAATAATTTCTCATTTTAGCTTTTATATTTTATTTATTTATTATAATACTAATTAATCAATAATACGGAAAGAAATTCTCAATACCTTAGAGTTAAATGTAAAAAATTATTTTGATTATTATGTTCCCTCCTAATTTAAATTACTATTATTGTTTATTATTTACGAAGGGAGAAAAACAAAAAAAAAAACAAATCCTTTCCTTTTTAGTAACACATAATTCATTTTAAACTTCCGTGTTTTGGTATTTATACCGTTGTTTCTTGTAATATTTTGTGTTCCTGTTCGTTGATTTGTCTACTACATAATTACCTTGTACTTCATACTTTCCTAGCCTCTTATATTTCGGCTTACATTTCGTAATTATTCTATTCTTAACTACGTCATGACAATGCTTAAAATGCTCGCCTGTATTCTTATTATTGTTCGCCTTAAATATCCTATCTTCTTTGTTTTGTTTAAATTTGTGTGCCAATGATTTCATTTCTCCTTGAGTAAAATTTTTGTCGATAAAGTATATGGGTCTAAGTTTGGTAGTTGAATGAATTGTATTGTTGTAAGTGTTAATAATCAAAAATAATTTCTCATCTAAATCTGAAGTATTACAAGCTAAGTTCATAATCTTCAAATGTTCGTTTAATGCTCCGTGTAGTCGTTTAATGTCTGCATTACCTGTCTTAAGTGCACCTGTTGTTTTATGAAAACTGATTTTATGTTCTTTCAAGAATTGCTCAACTGAAGAATGTAAGATACAAGTTTCATTGTCAGACACTAACTTTTTTGGTTTTCCAAAAAATCGAATTCTTTCTTTTATTGCTGTTAAAATAGCTATCCAGTTCCTATCTTCAAGTTTGTGGATAGTTGCATATTTGGAAAATTTATCTAAAGTTGTTAAATACATCTTTTTCCGTTCTGGAAACCAGATGTCGACGTGGATAATCTCATTAAACTGTTTGGGTGTTTCGGTGACCTGCATTGGTATTTGAAGTGGATGACGGTCATACTTCGCTAGATTGCAAATTTCGCAGTTATTAATTAGCTTTTGGATTTCAGTTTGTAGATTTGGATAAAAGCATTGTTTTTTTAATTCGGCAAATATTTCGTTAATCCCCCTATGGTTCTTTTGTTCATGTTCGTCTTGAATAATTTTGAGCATCTCGTTTTTGTCAGTTATGTCCCTAAGTTTTACGCTAGATTTTAATAATTTTAAGCTTTTATTTGAAGAAAAGTATTTTACGTACAGATCTTGGAGTTTAATAAATAAAGAAATATTCTCGCAATAGATACACATAAGCCCTTTGCTTATAAGAACTGTTTTTAATAAATGCAGTAAATTTTCGTTTTTCGGGTCTACTATTATATGATTTTGTATTTTTCTGTGCACTATTTTCAGTGTAATTTTTTCTTTTGCCCCGTACGATATATAAATTTGATTTTTATACAAATTGACTGGTTTTTCCGTTATAAACATATGATTACAATGGTCTTCTGGGGCACTATGAATCGTGGCATCAGTGGACAAAACTTCGTCGTTTTCTTCTCTGGGACTAGAAGTTGATGGTACAATATTATCATCCTGGACAAAAGTACTATCAGAATTTCCTTCATTATTAAAAATTTCCTTTAAACTGACTTCATCGTCATCATTTGAAATGGAATAAACATGAAGTCTACTAGGTCCGCCCGCTACTATATTTTCCTTGCCTCTCAGATACTCTACATTGAAATCATATTCATTAAGCATAATTTTCCATCTTTGTAACTTCATATTAGGTTCTTTTAAACCATTTAGCCACACTAGCGGCTTATGGTCTGTACGAACGGTAAATTTTCGACCATACAAATAAGTTCTGAAGTACTTAACAGACCAAACAACTGCAAGTAACTCCTTTCCGATGGTCGAATAATTCCGCTCGTGATCGTTTAATGTTCGAGATGCATAACAAACAGGATGGGAACCTTGGCTTAAAACCGCCCCTAGTGCGAAATTTGACGCGTCTGTTGACAGCACAAAAGGTTTACTAAAGTCCGGACTCGTAAGAATCGGGTCGGAAGTTAGTAGTGCTTTAAGAGTGTTGAATGATTTTACATAATCCGAATCTGAAACATTAACTTTTTTTGATTTTTTCAGATATTTTATCATAGGGCATGCAACGCGGGCGTAATCTTTTATGAATTTCTTATAAAAACCGGTGATTCCTAAAAATTGCTTTATGCCCTTGACAGTGGTTGGCAGTGGAATTTTCATAGCGTTGATTGTTTTTATTTTATTCTGGTCTGGTTTGATACCATTATTAACGATGACATGACCCAAATAGTTTGTGGACAATGCCGCGAAACTACATTTATTTACTTGTATCTTTAAGTTATTAATTTTTAATTTTTGAAAAATTTTATTGAGGGAATCTAAATGTTCTTGAAAACTTGTAGAGAATACAAGAATGTCATCAAGGTATACCACGCAGATTTTATCAATGAACTCGCTGAGTACGTCATTGATCATTCTCTGGAACGTCGCGGGGGCATTTTTAAGCCCAAACGGCATTCGCAGAAATTCGTAATGTCCTTTCTTTGTTGAAAATGCTATTTTAGCTTGGTCACGAAAATCAACTTCGATCTGATGAAAACCTTTTACCAGATCTATTGCCGAAAAATAGTTACATTTTCCAAGTTTGTCGAAGAGGTCTTTGATACTTGGCATAGGAAACCTGTCATCGATGGTTTGTTCGTTTAATTTCCTATAATCGATAACTAAGCGCCATTGCTTTTTTCCATTTTTATCAAGCTTTTTGGGCACCACCCAAACGGGTGCATTATAAGGACTTCTGCTCGGTTTTATAATATTTTGATGGAGCATGTCCTCAATCTGCCTGTCCACTTCATCGCTATGAATTTCTGGATAGCAATAGAGTTTACTATAGATTGGTATTTGACTTTTTGTGATTATTCTATGTTTTATGTTACTAGTGAAGGTGAGCGGATCACCGTCCTTATAAAAAATGGATCTGAAATTATTTACTACTGATTTTAATTTTAAGACATCGAAATGGCTTAAATGGTCTGCAAAAATTGTGTCCGCTAGCTCAGAATCGTAAACCTCGTTTTGCAGTACACTTAAGTTTAGATTTTTACTAATTTTGTTTTCATAAATTTCCTCTTCGTCGTTAAAGAAAAAGGGAATATTTGCCGTGTCTGTCTTGAGACATCGATTTTTATAGTCGATTAGAGGGTTAAGTTTGACTAAAATGTTGTTCCCAATTAGACCGTCAAATTTTTCGTGGAAAGGGTATTCCAAAAAGTTAACAAAATAGTTAGGAAGGTTAAATTCTTTGAAAAGAGAAATCCTGTACTCCGTATGAGTTCGAATGGTTCGATTTAGCGCCTTAAGGGTGTAATTTTTGGCTGAATTTCCCATTTAGGGTTACAGATGTTTTCGTTTATAATGCTGGATTCTGCACCACAATCGATAATGAATCTGAGAGGTCTAATGTGGTTTTCTATGACTATATAGGGTAAGAGTTTCTTTCTTCTCTGCGAAAATTTTGCTGTTTTCGAGGGAAATAACTACGTTGGTTCACGTTTCGGGTAATGTCCATTGGCTCGTCGTTATTGTCACGTCTGTAATTGTTTCTTTGCCTGGATTGACTATTGTTACTGAGGTTACTACTACGATGTGTTTGAATGTTTTGAAAAGAATTGTTGTTTGGTCTTATAGATCTGCTATTGTTATTCGGTACGTTGTTGCCCTGTCGAACATGGTTATTACTTCCATAACTGTTGTGAAATCGTATTCCCTGTCTTTGTTGTTGTACACTATTGCTTTCATTCCTATCATAAGTATGAGGTCCTTGATTATGACTTGTTCTAAAATAATTATTTGAAAAATGTTGAGTTCTGTGTTTTGAATAATCTATGTAATGATGATTTATTTCTAATATGATTTTGTAGGCATCGTTGAGGGTTGCAGGGTTTCGACTGAAAACAATTGTTCTGGTAGGTTCTGGTAAGTTATTTTTGAAGGCTTCTAAAGCGATTCTTTTGTTCGAATGGATGAGTTCTATGTCGTCATTATTATTGTTTATGAGATAGGAATTATTGGCTCTACTCAAAAGTGAATTTATTTTATTGTAAAAGGCTTCAATCGTTGTCTCTACCCTGATTGTACGAATGTGGTCAACTAAATTGTGTACGGAAGCTTTCTCACCAAAATGAATTTTTAATATTTCCTTAATTTCGTCCCAACTTCCTAACCTGCCATGCTTTTGGAGTTCGAGTCGTGCCCTACCGACTACTTTGTCTCTAATATAGTTGGCTATAATGACACCTATGCTGGGCTCAAAAGTTGCAAATATTGGTGCAAGGCTATCCACCCTATCAAAAAAATCCAAAATGTAACTTGTATTGCCAACAAAACTTGGAATATTTGCAATGAGATCTAGAGTTATTTTTAATCTCTCGGTGGTAGGAATTGCTTCCATTTTGTTTTAGTCTTCTCTTCTTTTTCGGATTATGTATTTTAATCAAAACACAAAGTAAATAGAAAAAAAATAACAAGCTTAATTTAATCTGATAACTGTTCTAATTTTATTTGTTGACAAAAAACTTTGAAAAAAATTATTTCTTAGTACTTACAACATATAAGTTTATTTTTCTTTATTAGTATTATACAATACATAATTATTATATAATTTTCTTTTGTTGTCTTCTTTCGCCTCGAGCGGGATTGGCTGGTATCCGATTTCACTGTTGGTATAACATTGCAGCTAACATGATTGACAATGTTGTTGAGTTCCTGTTATTTGCGAGCTATTGTTCGTTCCATACACGTCGGATTGGAACGGCTAGTTGCTTTCGAACTAAGCCAAATTTTCCTAGTATAGCGACACTTTCCTTGTTTTATTTTTTAAGTCAATTGATTTAACTCAATTTTATTTTATTTATTTATCATAGTTATTACTAATTTAATTAATTTTTTTTTGTTTCTGTTCTTTTTTTTCACTTTTTATGTACTATTATTATTTTTTTTTTTTTAATTTTACTTTAAGAACAATTAAAGCTAAGAGAATTGGTTTGTTTTCGAACTATTGTTTCATACACGTCGGATTGGAACGGCTAGTTGTATTCGAACTAAGTCAAATTTTCTTTGTATAGCTGCACTTTTCTTATTTTATTTTTGAAAACAATTGATTTAATTCAATTTTGTTTCACTTATTTATCATAATTATTGGTAATTCAATTTTTTTTTGTTTTTTATTTCACTTTTTATGTATTACCACCCCCTTTTTTTTTTTTTTTTTTTTAACTTTACTTTAAGAACAATCAGAATTAACCGAATTGCTTTGTTTTCGAACTGTTGTTTCATACACAGTGGATTGTTGGAACGGCTGGTTGTTTTCGAACTAAGCCAACTTTTCTTTGTATAGTGGCCCTTTCGTTGTTTTATTTCCGAAAATTATTTAATTCTATTATTTTATTTGCTTATTATTGTAATAGTATTAAAACTTCATTTCCACTTTTCACGAAACAATAATCAAAAATTTACCGACTGCGCCAGTTTGATCGTAAGGTTTTTCATTTATTAAAACGCGAAACTAGTTTATTTTATAAAGGGTTTTTTATTTAACCGATCCGACCAGTACAATTGTCGTAATTAGACTGCCCACTCTCTAGACAAACTACTCTTATTTTCTACTTAGTGAACTACTCTTACGATCTAAGCTTACGATCTAGTTCTAACTCTAATTTGAGATAACTCTCCTCGATCTTTGTCTCTCTCTATGGAGACAAAGTGGAAGAAGTTCTCTATTATTATGTGACAATATACTTGGTTTTGCCCTCGTTTATCGCTAAACCCATTTTGGCCGCTTCCGCCTCAATGCTTACAAACGCACCGGTGACAGCCTGCTGAGTTCTTCCGATAATGTCTATATCGTCGGCGTATGCAAGCAGTTGTATAGACTTGTAATAGATTGTCCCTCCGGTGTTGGCTTGTGAGTTCCGCACAATCCGTTCAAGTACAATGTTAAAGAAGTCACATGACAGCACGTCACCTTGTCTAAAACCTTTTTTGACATCAAAGGTCTCGGTGAGGTTATTACCGACCTTGATGGAGCAGCGAGCGTTCTCCATCGTCAGCCTGCACAGACGGACAAGTTTGGCAGGGATGTCAAAACTAGACATGGCTCTATAAAGCTCTTCTCTATAGATGCTGTCATAGGCGGCCTTGAAATCGATAAGGAGGTGGTGAGCATCGATTTGGAATTCTTGGGTTTTCTCCAGGATCTGCCGAAGTGTGAAGATTTGATCGATGGTGGACTTTCCTGGCCTGAAACTGCACTGATAGGGTCCAATCAGGCTGTTCATAAAAGGTTTCAGGCGTTCACACAATATCGCAGAAAGGATCATGTATGCGCAGTTGAGGGGGTCTCCTTTCTTGTGGATCGGGCAAACGATGCTGAGATTCCATTCATCAGGCATACACTCGTCTGACTAAATCTTAGAGATGAGTTGGTGTATGCACTCTACCAATTCATCCCCTGCTGCCTTGAAAAGTTCGGCCAGTAAGCCGTCAGGTCCAGCAGCCTTGTTGGATTTTAGCTTGGATATTGCTATCCTCACTTCGTTTTGGTCAGGTGGACGGAAATTTTGACTATTATCGTCTATGTTGAATGGTTCATTCTGCCTGACAGCGGGATGTTGGTCTTCGTCGCCATTATACAGTCTGCAGAAGTAGTTTTTCCATATTCTCAGTACCGACTGTGATTCTACTACGAGGTTTCCATTTTCATCTCTATCCGTTTCTGTACGGGTATTGCTCCTCTGACACGTTCTTTTTACCTTTTGGTAAAACTTCCGTACATTGTTCCTGGAGTATAAACTCTCGATATTCTCAAACGCGCGCTTCTCATGCTCTTTCTTCTTCTTTTGGAGAAGCCGATGTTCTTCCCGTCTCTTTCGCTCGTAGAGCTCACGAGCAGCTTTCGTTTTCCTTTGCAGCGCCGCTTTGTATGTTTCGTGTTTTGCTGCATACACTCGCCGGCATTCTTCGTCAAACCAGGGGTTTCGCGGTGGTGGGCGAGCGAGACCCAGCACATCAGTCGCGGCGTTTCTGATGGCATGTTGGCAGCGTTGCCACTGGTCTTCGGCACTTGATGCTGGCGGCATAGGGGTGATTGAGAGATTTCGGGATACGCGTTCAGCGAAGAGTCTGGCGGTCTCTTGCGATTGTAGCTTTTCGACGTTAAATTTTCTCACAGTAATTCTTCTTTGTTGCTCAGATTGGGATATCCGCATTCGTACCTTGGCTACAACAAGGTAATGATCCGGGTCTATGTTGGCCGCTCGGAAGGTCCGGACATCCAGAATACTGGAGGCATGCCTTGCGTCGATCGCAATATGATTAATTTGGTTGATCGTTACATGATCATTGGACCGCCATGTCTTACTTACTTATATCCTTTAACCCCTCGGGGGGCATAGGGCGTCAACCACGCCTGCGCGCCATCGTGTTCGGAGTTCTGCAACGCGTTTGAGTTGCCTCCAACTCATTCCTAAAGAGCTCGATTCCTCCTCAACTGTTCTGCGCCACGTTTGCCTAGGGCGTCCCGCTATTCTGTCTGCCTGGGTGAGCGGATTCCACTGCATAGCAATTTTCGCAATGGAGTTGTCTTCGCGCCGTAGGGTGTGTCCAATCCATTGCCAATTTCTTCTTCGTATAGTAATGCTTGTAGGTTCTTGGCCCGTTCTCAGATAAAGTTGTTCGTTGGAGATGTGGTTCGGCCAAAAAATCCTTAAGATGATTCTTAAGCATTTGTTTATGAAGACTTGCAGCTTGCGTGTGTTAATGGTGTCCACCTTCCAAGTACTGCACCCATAAAGCAGCACTGATTCTACGTTGGAGCGGAACAGTCGTAGCTTGGTTATTAAGCTAATAACGTTGCTTCTCCAGATTTTGTACAGCATTCCGAACGCAGCTTTAGCCTTCCCGATTCTGCTGCACACATCCAGTTCGGTGCCACCGCGATTAGCCGAGACGACACTTCCTAAATATAGAAAGTTATCAACTTTCTCGACTTGCTTTCCGGCAATGTTAAGTTGAGCGCGGTTGTTGGAAGAAGTGCTTTTATTTTGGCTGTGTTTATTTTTAGCCCCACTTTGTTTGCCACAGCTTCTATATTTTGGGCCATCAAATGAAGATTTATTATCCGATGTGAAAGTAGACAAACATCGTCAGCGTAATCTAGGTGTTTAAGGTAAGATGTCATCGTCCAACGAATTCCATAATTAGCTTCCGTCAATGCTGCACGGAGAACATCGCTGATAACCACCAAGAACAATAGTGGGGACAGTATGCACCCTTGAAGTACTCCACTTTGGACTTCAAAATCCTACGACACCTTACCATTGTGCACGACATGACACTTGCCGCCCTCGTATGTAGCTTTGATAATAGATATAATTTTTTCTGGAATGCCTCTCCTGCGCAAGGCCAACCAGATAGCATCTCGATTCAAGCTGTCGAAAGCCTTCTCGAAGTCGATAAATAGTAAATGTAGCAGAGACCTATACTCAACGCATTGTTCGATTATGATCCGTAAGGTGTTTATGTGGTCGATGCAGGACGATCCAGCGCGAAAGCCTGCCTGTTCGACATCGAGAGTTGAATCTAAATGTTCTTTAATTCGTTTCAGAATTATTCTAGGTATTATTTTGGCTACAGCTGGAAGAACACATATACCTCTCCAGTTACCGCACTCGATCAAGTTACCCTTCTTTGGAAGCTTAATGATCATCCCCCTTTTCCACTCTTGTGGAAATTGTTCGCTATCCCAAGCTCTCCGTATTAGCGGATGCAGTAAATCTGCCGATGTATTTGGCGCCGCTTGAAATAGCTCGGCAGAGATGCCATCAATACCCACCGCTTTGTTCTTCTTGAGGGACTTGATTGCTGTTATTATTTCAGTTTTACTGGGAGGTACGGTGCGAATTCGGGAATTTGTTGCTTCGAACTGCTCATTCGAATTCAAGATCATACCGCCATCGTCTAAGTGATTTAGCACTTCCAGCTGGTTTACCAGAGTAGAGCATCACAGTGCTTTTTGTTGGGGAGATGTATTCCCCAGCATCGTACCATCTTATCTCGCTCAGCCCTAAGATGTCGATTTTATACCGTGCGAATTCGCGCTCCAATTGGAGGAATCTGGCTTTATAAGGCCCTTCCAGAATCCGATCGTTGTCCGTGTTCGATAGCCAAAGGTCGTCAACAAATTATCCGTCCTTATCCGAGGCGATTGTTTCCGTTTCGGGGCAATAGTTTATTTTACGGTTCCGGCTCGCTGGGCCACAGACCAACCGACACTTATCCTGTTTTTTGGCGCAGGAAGCTCGCCATTCGTCCTCTCCCGTTAGCAATTTCCGAAGAAATTCCCAGATGACACTACGAGGAGGTATGAGTAGGGCTTACTAACAGAGCTGCTAGGTTTTCGGCTGCAGTGGCTCCTTCTCGTTACTTAGCGGACCAGCACCTATCGGAAGATGCTGCCCCTACGAGGCCTTTGTTAGTTGTTTGCCATCCAACGACCACCATGTCTGCTTATGAATATCGAGATGAGGAAACCATGTGCTTGCTATGGTGACATTTCGCTCCACAGCGAAATCAATTAGCCTTAGTCCGTTATCAGACGTGGTGTCGTGTAGCCTATGCTTACCGACTGCCCTACTTAAGACGTCTTCCTTTCCTATTTTGGTGTTAAAATCACCCAATACGATTTTAACGTCGTATTTAGGACATTGCTCGTATGTTTTGTCGAGGAGCTCGTAGAAACAATCTTTGGTGACGGGGTCCTTTTCTTCCATGGGGACATGAGCACATATTAGGCTTAAGTTAGCGAATTTAACCTTGATCTGGATAGTCATAAAGACTCGTAGCAGTCAGTTCACGTACAGATCCGAAGGTCGTTGTCCTTATTTCGTTTGCCATCATTTCGATCGTCATCATTTGAATCGTCCTTATTAGAGGCTTTTGGTTTCTTCTGAATCATTGTTTTTTACGTGGTAGGAAAGTAACGGCACAACTCTTCATTGTGTTATACCCATAGGACGCGGGGCCTGACACACCGGTGCCAGTAGTCCACTATGGGAGTGTGAGTGCTGCCGTTGGGCCATTAAGGGGCTCCTCCGACACCATCTCTATTCCAATGTCCTGACTTCCTCTTCTTCTTCTTCTTTCCTTTCAGCGAGGCTATGATCCGAAAACAGGGGATCGTAACCCTTCCACTTCGTCGCATTTCTACTGATCCGCCTGTGGGGTTGTCTTATTTGACCTCAGAAAATATCAGCAGGCCTGCCGATTTTGAATCACTCGGTTACTGAGGCAAATGAAATGCCGATGTCGTCGCATTTGTGTGATCCAGGTGTTTATAGGCCTACCTCTCCTGTCTCGCGATGTCTTTGGAACGTTCATTGATATTGCCTTTTTAACAGGGTTCAAATGATCTCTTCTTTGAACGTGGCATTACCAGCCATACCAGCCGGTCGCGCTCTACCTTTTGTACAATGGTTTCCTTGACGTGAAGGCTTTCACGGATCTTCGAATTTCTTATTCGATCAAGCTTTGTCACTCCTGATGTCATGTGAATCATCATCATCTCAGCTGCTGTTAATTTACTCTCATACTTTTTGTACATCGTCCAACATTGTGAACCGTATGTGAGCGCTAGATGCACAACTGCGGTGTAGAGCCTTCCTTTCAACTTAGGTGTCATTTTTCTGTCAGAGAACTTGGGAAGCACTGTTCCATTCAAATAAATGTCTGAATAGTCCTAAGTGGATTAGAGAACGGTCAGCACAAGTACTCTGTCTTTTCTGAACTAATACGATACCCATTTCCCTCCAAAACGTCCACTCACACATCAAGTGCTCGTAGGATGTAGGATTCTCACTTATGATGACTCCATCGTCAGCAAAGAATAATTGATGTACCTTGGGGTCCGTCACTTTACCTTCAAGCAGATAGTCAAGAGTGTAATAAAGAGCAAAGGACGATGTATTATGTGCTTTATTTACACCTTGAAATATTGTAATAAAATGTTTGTCAAAATATGCGTCAAAATGTTCCACCTGGTACCATGAATGACCCAGTAGTAAGTTCACAACCTTACCCCACTTTTAATCTTTAGCCTCTGCATTTTCAAAGTGAAACTCAATCTGGAATGGTTAGGAAGATATTTTTTAGGTAGTGATCGTGAAAAGAGAGGAGGAGCCTTAAGGCCTTAATTGAAGAATTGCTTCGCCTCGTGTGCATAATGAGGGTGAACAAGTGTTTGTGAAATTGTTAACGTGGTTAGCTAGAAGATGTTACTCGAAGCACATAATTGGATTAAATTTCTGGTCTGAATGACATAATTTCCATGTGCTTTTGGTGCAATCAAAAGATCACGTGCTTATGAAAACATGAATGGACAACAAAGTAATGCTATTTTACTTGGGGATGTTGGAGAACTTATGAAAGACATGTGACAAGATGAGAACCAGTGCACATGTACAAACACGTAGATATTTCTCAGCAAGAGTAAAATGTTTCTAGCATTAGTTGAAAAGTTTTAGCAAAATATAGTTCATATTTATTCAAATGAAAACTATTAGCTTCGGCTAAAATTACATAGCTATGTACTATTTCTGGGGTGTTAATCTTAAATATTAGGTAGACTGGTAGTCTCAACTTGGACAATGGCCATCCCACTGTACCAAAGTCGATCTAGCTAAGGAAATCAAATGGCCCAAACCGAACTTACTTACGGTTGTATGTAATTACTCTATTGTAGATATTATTGGTTGAAAGAATGCCATTTATTGGTGCAATTGGTGATCCAAAACACTACACTTGGTCTTCTGAAATTTACTTATCATATCCTATCTAAGAACCAATTATATACATACGGATTCACTTCAAGCTCTCTTGTCAGATAATCAGTGTTGGACATATACGGAAAACTTATGACTATAGAAAATGCTGATCAAGATAGAGAGATGCTTATAGGAAAAATACGCTAATGACCAAAACGGACTAATCATGGAAGGCACTATCAATTTTTAATATGAAGTGGCTGCTGTTGCGTGTGTATTCCCACTGTCCCTTAGATAAATCATTTGCATATGTCCTTGCTACTCTAGAGACAGTCGGTGGCTGAATAATCCAATTCCCACATGTGACACTGCTAATTATAATTACACCGGTAGGTATGAAACTGCCATTATACTGGGTACCCCGTCACAGAGGATAAGAACATACACTCTGATAAGTTTGCCTGGTAGAGCTCGCAGCAGAAAAATGTAAGGAAATGATGCGTCTAATACCAACAATTTTATAAAAATATCTAAAACATATTTAAAAGAAAATAATTTTCTGTAATCATACACATCTATACATCCTTTTAAGATGCGTAGAATTCAAAATATAAAGCAGGATCGCATGATTCTAGACGACAAGCTTCCCTTGTACTGCTAACTAGTCATTGCCTAAAGTGAAGACTAGGAAAAACGTGATCCCGTTTAATGAAACAAGGTCTGTTATGGTATATTGATGATCATATTATAAATGGAATAGCTGGAATATGCAGTTAGACACCCGGATGCAATCTCTGGGTTAGTCTCGGCACATAAGTAACTATTTTACAGGCAGACATTTTCGCCATTAATCAGTACGCAGGACTAAACATTCATTCCCATAACCGTGGCTACTAAAGGAGCTTAGTTCAGTCATGTCGAAATTAGAGCTTCTTCTGGGGACTTCTGCATTGGACTCCTACACATTAAGGTCACTTGGGCATTGAAAAGGACGGCTCGCAGCTCAATTTCTCACTGGGCATTATCTGTAGACTTGCTTTAAGAGTGATAAGTCCTATGTTCCCATAATCAGAGAACGCCCCATTCTCATACAAGAGAAATCAAACTCTATACAGTGAGCTGATTACAATTCACAAGCCCTTTCAAGCCCTTTAATGCTGAAGTAGCTTGAAGGCTGTATTAAAACATGCCCTAGGTAGACGTGCAAGTGACCATGAGATAGTAACCGCAGCCTTACAGTCATTTTATTAATTTAGGAACATTTGATCAAATGAAATATTTCATAAATCAAGTTTGCACTACTAACCCAAAATCAAATTGGTACTTCGATTCACTGGTCTCGCTAAAGAAATTTCACTTAAAAAAGAACTACTTGGCATAAATAGCCCATGAAAAGCCTAGGACATGGCCTAGTTCCTCGCAACCGTTCGTGTTATGTGCGTTATAGGATTCGTACAAGGAGGACGGACCTACAATTTTTTTTTTTTTTTTATATTTTATTTTATTTTTATACATATGGATGTTTGTCAGACGTTCGTGAGAAGTGGGGCCGTGAAAAAACGTTTGTCGTTTTCTGAGATTCGAACGTTGAACCTCACGCACAAAGGCTCAAAGCACTAACTACTGCACCATAGCGTCCATATAATCTGTGGGTCTTAAAGTCAATAAGGTCAATATTTAGTAATTCTGATAATTCAAGAGAACTGTGATATTCTATGAGTAGCAGGCACCAAAGAAATCTCATCTTTTTCTTTGTCCAGATTGTACCCCTTTGATTTTCTCAGAAACAAGGGTCTCTGAGAAAATCAAGTGTTATAATCTGGACAAAGAAAAAGGCGAGGCTTTTGTTTTCGTGATAAAAAATTACATCTCTCACACCATCAACGAAGCTGAGGATGAAGAGTGCAAAACACAAAATATGTGGGATTCCCTACAGCCAACTTGCGTAAAGAAGGACAAATCACTGCTAGGAGCTTTAGAAGGCCACCATCAACACGCCAAAGAAACATGGTGGTGGAGTGATGAAGCTAAGAAGGTGATAAATAAGATGACAGCGGTTTTTAAAGCTTGGTCAAAGTTCCCCTCTAATAATAGAGACGAAAAAGCTCGCCTCGAAATGGAATACAGATATTGCAAGAAAAAAACGAAGAAGAAGTGCGCCCAGCTTCAAGCAGAGAGTACGGAGGGCCTGTATCGGGAGCTGGAGAAAATATCTTCCCCGGTTGCTGATGCAAACTAGATTATCCAGGAGCTGCGAAGAAACAATATGAACAAGAGCGCAACCAACTTCAAAATAACCGCCCAAAGAAGGAGGAATGCTCAGGAGATTTGTACCCCAAAGTACATTAACAATACTCATGAGCTTTTTGTGGATGACGACAAAATTCTGCAGAGGTGGCGGCAGTATTGTGAAGAACTTTTGAATGAACAGCTTCCCCGAGAGCCACCCCGTACTGTGGAAAAAAAACCCGACATTACAGTCGAAGAAGTTAGTGAGGCGGTCAGATACTCCAAAAAACAAAGCGGTTGGGCCAGACGAGATGCCCTCTGAATTCTCGAAAAAGATGGGAGACATCGGGTTCAGATGGCTCAGAATTCTCATCTCCAAATTTGTGAGAGGTGATCCAATGCCGGATCAATGGAGGAAAGTTATCTTCTCCCTGTATCCAAAGGGGATGGTGATACGCGAAACTTTGACAACTACCGTTCGATCAAGCTGATGTCACCCACCATGAAGATCGTTGAGCGGGTATTAGGTGGCCGACTGCGAAAAATAATACGGCTATCTGATGATCAGTGCGGGTTTGTCTCGGGGAAATCAACCACAGATGCAATCCAAAGTATAAGGATCATAATGGAAAAAACATCGTGATTCCTTAAGGGATTTGCATATTGTATTGGTTGACTTTGAAAAGGCATTCGACAGACAACCACGAGATCTGATATGGGTGGCGCTAAGACATCGAGGGGTTCCAGAAACCTACAGTTATCCACAAAAGTCTGCGTACAGCGATGAAACTTTGGAAAACAGAGGCGTTGTGTCCAAATAGTAAATAATGTATCTTTCAAATTGCAATATTTCAGTAAAAGAGCCATACGTTTTGAACAATATTTATATATTTTTTTTTTACTTTCTTAAGAAAAAGTTAACAAAAACAAAAAAAAGTCATTAAATTCATTCCACAAAAGTTTGCGTACAGCTACAGATTTTCCTTCCCAGAATTCCGTTTAAGTAACGGGGCATTTCTTTTTGCAGGATATGAATAAGTTGCGTGGTTGTCTGCTTGTAGTGCTTATAGAGAGAATAGTTTTCTTTGAAATTCGGTTAAAATTAATTCAGAAAATGGGAAAAAAAGAATTAAGTGTGTCTGAAAGGCAGTTGATTTTGAATTTATACATACAGCAGCAAAAGTCGTACTCTCAAATATCTGAAATAACTTCAAGACCCCGGTCAACGATCCAGAGAACAATAAGTCGCTTTAGGGATGAAGGTGAAATTGAGTCAAAGCCAAGATCTGGGAGACCATCGAAGCTAACTCTGAGGGATAAGCGGGCGATCAAGCGGATTGTGGAGCAGGAGCCCTTCATTAGCGCTCAAAAAATAAGATCGCATCTCGAAATTTATAATAACACCACAGTGCATCCAGAAACAGTACGAAGGGTCATCGTCGATATGGGATTTAAGTCGTGCACACCCAGAAAAAAAACCTTTGGTGAATAAAATTAACCGTCAGAAACGTCTCATGTTCGCAAAGGAATACGTGAACAAATCTCCAGACTTCTGGCGCAAGGTTATATTTTCGGACGAGTCAAAATATAACATTTTTGGTTCGGATGGCCGCTTGAGAGTCTGGCGACGTCAAAACAATGCACTAAATCCCAAGTATACCGTCAAGACAGTGAAACATGGAGGTGGATGTTTGATGGTATGGGGCTGTATGTCTGCATCGGGGGTCGGAAAGTTGGAAATAATCGAAGGAATCATAGACCAATTCAACTACATTGATATCCTCAAAAGAAATTTAAGAGACAGTGCTGAAATACTGGGAGTCTCGGATGATTTTTACTTCCAGCAAGATAATGACCCAAAACATACGGCCCATAATGTGCGTATGTGGCTTTTGTTCAACGTTCCCCACATGCTGCGAACGCCCCCGCAGAGTCCAGACCTCAAGCCGTTGAGCACCTGTGGGATGAATTAGAACGCAGGATCCGAACGCGTGAGATTCGGAATAAAATGCAACTTAAGGAAGCCTTACTAGCAGAATGGAGAAATATTACTAGTTCGTGTACAGAAAAACTAGTTTCTTCTATGCAAAACCGTTTGAAGGAGGTAATTAAGAAGAAGGGATATCCGACAAAATATTAACCATAAAAGTAAAAAGAAATAATTACTTTTTATTCAATTGAACTAATGTTTTCCATTTTATTTCAGTGCTGTACGCAAACTTTTGTGGAATGTATTTAATGACTTTTTTTTGTTTTTGTTAATTTTTTCTTAAGAAAATAAAAAAAAATATGAAAATGTTGTTCAAAATGAATGGGTTTAATGCTCTTTTACTGAAATATTGCAATTTGAAAGATATATTATTTACTATTTGGCCACAACGCCTCTGTTTTCCAAAGTTTCGTCGCTGTACGCAGACTTTTGTGGATGACTGTATTTACAGATGATCATGGACATGTACGAAAGAGCAAAGACAAGAGTAAGATACCCCGCTGGAGTAACCGAAGAGTTCCCAATCAAAGTCGGGGTGCACCAGGGAAGCGTTTTAAGACCTTTGCTCTTTATTACAGTCCTTGATTATCTGCTTGAATGTAAAGTGATGGACCCCAAGGTACATCAGTTATTCTTTGCTGACGATGGAGTTTTAAGTGAGGATCCTACATCCCTGCAGCGAGCACTTGATATGTGGGTGGACGTTCTGGAGGGAAATGGGTATCGCATTAGTTCAAAAAGACAGAGTACTTATGCTGCCCGTTCTCTAATCCACTCAGGCCTTTTCCAGATAGTAATTTAAATAGAACAGTGCTTCCCAAGTGCGAAAATCTCGAATATCCGGGATCTATGATCAATAGCAAAGCAACTTGTGATGACGACATCAATCATCGCGTAAGCGTAGGGTGGATGAAGTGGCGAGAAAATTCCGCTATCTTCTGTGACAGAAAAATGCCACCTAAGTTGAAAGAAAGGCTCTACACCACAGTTGTGCATCCAGCGCTCACATACGGTTCACAATGTTGGACGATGTACAAAACGTATGAGAGTAAATTAACGGCAGCTGAGATGAAGATGCTTCGCATGACATCAGGAGTGACAAAGCTTAATCGAATAAGAAGTTCGAAGATCCGTGAAAGCTTTCACATCAAAGAAACTATCTTACGAAAGACAGAGCGCGACCGGCTGGTATGGCTGGTATTGCCACGTTCAAAGAAGAGATCATTTGAACCCTGTTAAAAAGGCAATATCAATGAAAGTTTCAAAAGCATTGCGAGGCAGGAGAGGCAGGCCTATAAACACCTGGATCAGACAAATGCGACGAGTTATCTAAAATCGGAAAGCCTGCCGATATTTTCAGAGGTCAAATAGGCGAACGCTACAGGCGGATCAGTAGAAATGCGGTGAAGTGGGAGGGTTACGATCCCTTGTTTTCGGATCATAACCTCGCTGAAAAGGAAGCAGAAAAGAAGGTAATGATTATCTAACAGCAATATTTGCAGCACGTACGGAACAACATTATCAAGTGTGTATGAAAACATAGTGCGTTTGTGTCACAAACGTCGGTTTGACGTTTGGCCTCATACATGGCCGTTTAAGTTAAACTCCGTTTAGACTCGGTTTGTAGTTAAACAGCGTTTAAGCCTGCACTGTAAAGCCGGGCATTAGTGTTTGATGCGAAGGATAGAGCAAATTTCCATTCTAAAAGATGGGGTTGGGGTTACAGTCCTGACCGATGGTTTGTTAGTTGTAACCCAGCGCAAATGATACCAGTGGGGAGATCAAACGAAAAATTACTTTTGGCAACCGGTGTTTTTATTGACTACGAAGGCAATTGAGTAACAAAGCCTCCATCTTGAACTTCTAAGGTAACTCCTTATAAGACACTAATCATCCCAGTCCTGCTGTATGGCACAGAGGCATGGACTTTGTGAAAATCTGATGAGGATGGCCTTGGTTATTTTGAAAGAAACGTTTTTCAAGTGATCTTTGGTCCCGTCTGCATAGATGGCGAGTGGAGGGGAAAGTACAATGCCGAACTCTACGGCCTATATAATGACATCGACTTACCCAGAAGAGTTCACTTACAGCGACTAAGGTAGCTGGGTCATTTAGAGCGCGTGGAGCCCAACGTTCCAGCCGAGAAACTCTTTGAATTCACATGGGATGGATGGCGCAGTAGAGAACGAGCTCGTGGAGGCAGCTGGCTCGTAACCGGGCTGGCAGGAGAGGTTTGTTGGTTGAGGACTAGATCGACCTCGGACTGTAGCTCCGTTTAAGTAAGTAAGCAAGTAACTCAGCGCAATGCCCACTACCCACCTCAAGAATGCTTCTAGCTAACTTTCCACGAAGCCATCATTGACAAGTCGTAGTAGAAATAGGGATACAGGTCCCGATTGTAAATTCCGCACCAAAAGCTCGCTGGAATTTCAACAAAGCCAATTGGAAGTTGTTTACTACAGAAGTCAATGCATGTATACGGTTTATCCCACTAAAAGTAGAAAACTACAGCCGCTTGCTGGGATCGTGGTAGCTACCTCAAGAAAATATATCCCGAAGGGCTACAGAAAAAAGTATATATCACAGGCTGAAGCCGAAAAAGTGAACAGCTCTTTAATGAGTTTAAGGAGTCAGGCGATCCGGAGGTAGCAAATGAGCTGCTAACATCCTTTGATGGAAATCGTGCTGCGATATAGAGAAAAACCACCGAAAACATAAACTTCACACACTTCAGCAGGAAAGCTTAGAGCTTGCTTCGGAAACTTGGTGATAGTTCATATAAGCCATCTGGCAAACCACTAATATATCCGAATGTGATTGCGAACCGAACTGTAAACATGTCTCGTGCACCAAAAGACAAGGACACAACATCGATGTCAAGCGGAATCGTAGAAGTATCAAAAAGCATCACGCCTCTCTCTAGCCCGTTCTCAGAAAAATTTGCAATAGAAGACATGGCACCCGAATCTATTAAAGTAGGGAAGGCATCTGGTTTTGATAATGTCTACCCAGAATTCCTCAAACACACCGGCAATACAACGAGAAAATGGTTGTACAAGTTCTACAATGACATAATGGTATCAAGAAGAGTACCTTACGAGTTCAAATGCACAAAAATAATCGCTGGCAAAGCCTGGCAAACCAGCCAATGAAGCTGCAAGTTACCACCCCATAGACCTCTTGTGCTACAAGCTCCTGGAGCAGATGATTTATAACAGAATCAGCCTAGCGTTTAATGAAGTCATTCCAGTTGAACAAGCGGGTTTTAGGAAAGGGCGCAGCCGCTCGGTCCAACCACACACATCGATGATGGGTTCGAGGATCACCTAAAAACATCGGTTGCCTTCATAGACTTAACAACCTCATTCGATATTGTCTGGAAAGATGGGATCTTATATAATCTTCTGAGAGTTATACCATGCTTCAAAACATACCGCTTAATTAACGACCTGCTATCAAACCGGCTGTTTCAAGTATCCATTAACGGCAAAGAAAGCTAAATGAAAAAACTGAGCAATGGTCTACCGCGGGGCTCAGTACTCGCTCCGCTTTTATTCAACCTTTATATGCACGCCTTGCCTGAAACGAAGTCTAAGAAATTTGGATATGCTGACGATTTAGCGATTGCAACTGAAGACAAACTCATACCAACAACCGTACAGACACTGAGCGAAGACCTTGGAAAACTCAACAGGTACTTTAAGCAATGAAGACTGTGCACAAGTTCATCAAAAACAGAAGTATGCTGCTTCCATCTCACTAAGCAGCTAGCGAGCTATAAATTGAACGTGTTTTCCAACAACATGCTACTGAATCACAATCAAAGCCCTAAGGACCTTCCAGTGAAGCTCTATCGGAGCCTAACTTTCAAACATCTGAACAATGTGCCAGGTAAACTAGGAACACGTAATAATATCATACAAAAACTTGCTGGCTCCGCCTAGAACGCGAGTGCAGTCTCGATCCTCTTTGCTGAATACTGCGCCCCTGTCTGCATGAATAGTAAAAATACGCAGAAAATTGATATAGTTTTGAACACTACAATGAGGCTTATATCAGGCACCATCAAGTCAACACCGACGCGCTGGCTTATAAAGCTTGCTATGTTAATGTGAAATAACTTGAATAAATTTGAAGTTTTGATTCAAATTAAATGTTTTTGTTATATTTTTCAATTTTAAGTTCTGTCGGGCTTCAAAAAAAACACATGTATAGTAGGGTGCCAGATTACATAATAACTTCATAATTTCTTCCAATTTCGTCGTAATTCTAAAATCCTGCACTTCTTTCATATATTGTAACAGATAACAGTTTGAAATGTATTATACTACAGTAGTAGTTACCTTGGAACCGGTAACAGCAATTTGTTATGGTACATAGTTAAATACAATAAAAATTAAAGCATTTCAAAAACACGAAAATTCATTCAAATGAAACTTTTTGAAAATAATGGGATGAGCTCACTCGAATCGGGTGTAACGGAAATGTGTTATTGATATACGTAAAGGAAATGTATATAGAAAATGTTAAACGCCTCCTTTTCTCGAAAATCTCTCAGGCAATAGTGACAAAATTTGATACTGAAGCTTGGACAATTTATATGTGTTTTTGGCAGCACTACAACTGTCATCTCTACAACTATCATCACCGCAACTTTCATCACCATTAGCAGTTTCTTCCACAGTTTACCCCCAGAGCATCTTCGAACAGAGGTATTATGCATCTTCGAAAATATTCTAGAGGTTATTGTATTTGATATAAATACCACAATTAACCGAAAGACAGGAACAGTCGATCTAATTAAAAAGAGACATAAATTACTGGGAGTGCTGAATATTCGAAAATTGGTGTTGTAAATAAGCGATATTTTTATTGAAAGTGAAATTGAAATGACGGTATAAATTGTTAATGGTGAAGAATAAAGATATTTCATAAATTTTAATAATAATGGAAGTAAATTTGCTAGTTGTTCATAAATTAACAGTTTATATACACAGAAAACGGTTTTATAATGTCTTAATAAAGGCTTATAGAATCTGTGGCAAAAAGAGGAAGAATTATGAAGATACAGTAATGGAAGCATAGTCAATAGTAAATTCAACTCAGTTCAGAAGCTTTATTTTAATGTTTAATTTATACACTGTACAGAATTTTTTAGCCATTTATTGACCAAGGATGACATTTATTAATAGTTGTACTGTGCTGGTCGCAAATAGGCTTTTCACAAAAGCTGCAGCATTTTACAAATCAGTACAATATGAATAGGGGTACCTGGGTGTACTCTGTATTAAAGTTGAAAAATTAATTTTATAAAATCAACAGCTCGGATTTCTTTCAAATGGAGTACACCATCCAAAGCAGAAGGAAGGTACTGAAAATATCATTATGGGGTTCTATGGGCGAAATTAATTTTTTATTGGTTCAGTAATCAAATGGATACCCGGGTACTCTCGCATTGATACGAAGGTTAAGAAACACGATCTACAATAAGTCCAAGATAGAATACAAAAAGTTAAATCTCTCCAAGGTACGTGGCCTTCCCCATCCTAAGGTCTAAGATGCACAGACACCATAAGTGTTTAATTTGTTGTCCGCAATACTAAAATTCAGACTAAATCAGCATTAGTCATTTAAAGCTATTCCAGAAAACCACTGTCTGTATACTCAGCCTATTATCCACTTAAAATTCAACAGCGGATTTTATTTATAACCAACAAAATTCCCATTTATTATTCTAAAACATTATTCCCCCAGACACACATAATATGTACAATACGCACCGCCGCAATAAATACAAAAATTAAATGTACTTCAAAATTAGCAGAATTTTATTCAAACCGTGTGATACTAATTGCGCTGTATTTTAAAATTAATTTCGCTAATTAAGTCGTCATTAAAATAATCTATGTGCTTCAGTTGAAGCTATTTAGACAGAAAGTGGAGGCACGAGCAGTGGCGGTGGCATGGATATGCATTTTAATTGATTACAAGTGCCTGGTGTGTGCCTAGAGTTCACTTAATTCAAATTGATTTCGGCTTAACCTGAAATTTTTTTCAAAGTTGGTAAAATTTAAATCAGTTTTTACGCTTCAGTGCTAATCTTACATGAGGGGACACCATTTGAACGTGACGATGCGCACTTTTGCATTTGAAGCTCACCCATGATTGTACAGCGATGGTTGTTGTTATTCGGAAAACTTTTATTTACTTCGTCAATCATAAAAACTCCATTACAGTTTAAAGGATTAATTTTATTATTTGAGCGAATTTCATTTTTATTGAATGATGCTCTGTGTTTTTGGTCACGTAACTGCAAGGTTTTATGGTTTTATGTGCAAACTGTGCTAATTGGTAGGGTGGCACTGCAAATTGAAATCGAATTCAATCTGTTAATCCCTAAATGCGGTCCTATTCATGATAATTAATTCGTGACACTTTGTTCAAGAATTTGAAAATAAAAGCAAAAACTTGAGTTCTCGTAATAACCTTTTATATTGTTTCATCTAAAAGGTCACTCTAAGTTAATTACAAAATCAATATTTTTCTTTTTAGCATTAACATGGGTGAGTGCGAATAAATTTGCATATCCTTCCGGGTGTTGTGTGTAGGTAAAGCTGTCCTTAAAATTTATTACAAAATTTTATGACAGTGTCAGGTTGAAGAGGAATTTACTCGTAACATAATTTTCAATTTGTTTCATGTGTATTCAGTTCAAGAGAAGGTGGTTGAGTTTTGGGTTCAAAGAATAGGTCACTAGGACAAATTTTCATTATGCTGCAATGGGCGTGACGGTCTTTCAACTTTAGGGGATTTAAACAAAAAGTTTGTTGAAGTAATTGTTAAAAAGTGTACAGAAAAGCAAATGAGAGGCGAAGAGCCTAAGTCAGATGTTATATTGTGTGATGGTCTGTTCAAAAAAATTAAGCGTACCAATCTGTTGTTTTACAATAAAAAGTTGATCCTTAATGCTGGTAGTGCTATCATTGGAACACTTGCCTGGCTTCCGTTCAAAGTTTGTCGGACCATGTTTTCGAGACATATATTTGCATTACAACGAAAACTTTTCTACACGTAAACAAAAAGTTAAGTGAAATCTTTCAATTTGTTAATCTGTCGTGTTGCTTTGAAGGACCAAGTTATATCTCAGTCTAGGTTATACGTATAGATTGCAATGCTGGCTGTCCATTGGATAATATATAGTTCGGATCCATGTGGATTCTGTTCCTGTATCTGAGAAGTCAGATCGGAAAATAAAAGAAAAGAAATGATGTGGGGATAGTTCTGGTCATTAGTGACAGCCTCTCTGAACCATCCCGAGCTTAGAAAGAATATCGGAATGCCTTTCTCTAATTTTGTCAACAGCTCGCCCAGATAGTTGAAGAAATTTCCTCCGAGAGTTCTCTTTTCCTGTTATCACAAGACCCTGCTCTGCATCTATGTCGCCAAAGCCTCAGAAAAATAAATTATACTTTGCCAAATTTATGCTGAATTAAGAAGATCTGTAGGTGGCGCGATTGAATGATAAACCATGGATTTGTTCAGTTTCAAGCCTCTTCTCGTGATTTTGTCGGCCTTCCCGTTTTCTCTGATATCCCTCTGTCCCGCGACATAGGAGAGTTAAACGCTGTGATTTGAATTCATTTATTTTCACATCATTATTCTAAATGAGATTTCTTTGATCTTCTTCCTTTTTCAGCGAGGTTGTGATCCGAAAATAAGGGATTATAACCCCCCCACTTCACCGCATTTCTACTGATCCGCCTGTGGGGTTCGCATATTTGACCTCGGAAAATATCGGCAGGCATCCCGATTTCGGATCACTCGGTTACTGAGGCCAATGAAATGCCGATGTCGTCGCATCTGTCTGATCCAGGCGTTTATAGGCCTGCCTTTCCTGCCTCGCGATGTGTTTGGAACGTTCATTGATATTGTCATTTTAACGGGGTTCAAATGATCTCTTCTTTGAACGTGGCATTACCAGCTGAGCCGGTCGCGCTCTATCTTTTGTAGGATGGTTTCCTTGATGTGAAGGCTTCCACGGATATTAGAATGAATGATGAATGTTGTCGTCATCACAGGTTGCTTTGCTAATGAGCATAGGTTCGAGATATGATATCTGAACTTTTCGCACTTGGGAAGCACTGTTCTATTCAAATAAATGTCTGGAATTGGCCTGAGTCGATTAGAGAACCGGCGGCACAAGTACTCTGTCTTTTTTTAACTAATGAGAGAGCAATGCGATACTCGTTGCAGGGATGTAGGATCCTCACTCCATCATCAGCAAAGAATAACTGATGTACCTTGGGATCCGTCACTTTAACTTCAAGCAGATAGTCAAGGACTGTAATAATGTGCAAATGACTTAAAACGCTTCCCTGGTGCACCCCGACTTTGATAGGGAACTCTTCAGTTACTCCAGCAGGGCATTTTACTATTGTCATTGCTTTTTCGTACATGTCCAAGATCATCTGTACATAGGTTTCTGGAACCCCTCGATGTCTTAGCGCCACCCATATCAGATCTCGTGGTTGTCTGTCGAATGCGTTTTCAAAGTCAACCAATACAATATGCAAATCCTTTAAGGAATCACAATGTTTTTCCATTATGATGCAGCTGTGTTTGATTTACCCGCGACAAACCCGCACTGATCATCAAATAGCCGTACTATTTTTCGCAGTCGACCACCTAATACCCGCTCAATGGTCTTCATGGTGTGTGACATCAGTTTAATCGAACTGTAGTTACTAGTATCTCAGTTTCGCGTATCACCCTTCCCTTTGTATACAGGGAGAAGATAACTTTCCCTCCATTGATTGGTCATTGGATCACCTCTCATTAATTTGGAGATGAGAATTCTGAGCCATCTGAACCCGATGTCTCCCATATTTTTCGAGAATTCAGAGGGCATCTTGTCTGGCCCAACCGCTTTTCGTTTTTTGGACTATTTGACCGCCTCACTAACTTCTTCGACTGTAATGTCGGGTATTTTTTCACAGTTAGGGGTGGCTCTTGAAGTATAGTTGGGGAAATTGTTCATTCAAAAGTTCTTCACAATACTGCCGCCACCTCTGCAGAATTTTGTCGTCATCCACAAGAAGCTGGCCATGAGCATTGTTAATGGGCTTTGGCGAACGAAACTCCTGAGCATTCCTCTTTCCTTGGGCGGCTATTTTAGATTATCATTATCAATTTCTAGGAAAATTTTAATCACCATAATTCCTTTGTTCTCTTAATTTTCTTGGAATTTGCAATTTGTCCTTGTCGTAGGAGACCATAAAGACGCCATTGGAACTGAATGTGACGAAATTAAAACGAAAATAAAAACTCTTCCATCAAAATAAATCTATACCTAATATGTATATTATGATAAATAATTTGTTATTAATAATTTATTTTTTGTGGTTAAGCTTGTAAGCAATGTTGGAGGAAGTACTTTAAACAATAAAAATATTGTAATAAAACTCGAAATTTTCTTCCTATTGCAAAAAATAACCAACCCTGTCTCAACCACTTGTTGTGGGTTATTAGAGACTTACAGAGACTGAGACTAATTGCAAATTACAATTAACGGAAAGATTAATTCATGCAATAATAAAAAACATTTATCCAATCAATCATTTTCGGCGCCTACCACGACGCACGGCAACCAATCAACCATAAACTAAACCTTCGGCTTCGGCCAAAACTTCGGCCTATTTTGGCCGAAGCCTAAGGTTTAGCCGATTGTAGTTTTTTTTAGCCGAATGTGACCGAAGCTGAAGCCGAAGCTTCGGTCGGACACTAATATTTAATGTCAATAAAATTGGAGTCTGTCACGACCTTTCTTATATCTGGCCCTATAAAAGTGCCTTCTTTTAATTTAGCTTCGCTCAATCTGGGGAACAGAGTTTCTAACTAGAGGAAACCTTCTCCAGTTTTATCCATGGCTTTAACAAAGTTTTTCATAAGTCCCAATTTTATGTGTAAGGGCGGCAAAATGATGTTGTTTGGCTCTACTGAGGGGCTTTGAGCAATATTTTTTTTGTTATCGTTAGTTCTTTAGCGAAGGCAATTATAATACTCCTACGCGATAAACTGTCAGTAACCAATGTGAAGTAAAGGGTGAACCAACAGCTAGTATAAAAGTTTTTATTAAATTCAGTACACATCTGTTATCAAATTAATATAGAACTTTATTGATTAATGAAGCCCGGTCGATGGCAATTATGAACAGAGTTCAATATCGTTCATGCGACTACCGCAGCTTCTTTTGCAAGCGACCATCCGAAGGTCAAAATTATCGATGACTTTTTGAAGAATAAGTGGGTCAATAGCTGCAATTTCAGTTCGGATGTTATGTTTGACATCCATGTATAATTACCATGGACCAAGCTTCAGTAATCAATAAAGTTCTATATTCTTTTCGTGATAAATGTGTATTTAATTTAATGAAAACTTCTACAGTAGTTGTTGGCTCACCCTTTATACATTTTGTCGTATTTTTAGATAATTCGATGTAGTAAACTATTTCTGACATTTCTCTGTTACTCATGCATGCACGATTTAAAAAATGTATAATTTAATTAACGGCAAAAATCGTGTTGACTAGTGTAATTGATGCGTAACGTAGACGCATATCTACATGAAAGGTCCTAGGGTGCAAATGGCAATAGTAAGAGTGGAGATGAAAAACGTTAATAGATTCATTCATTCCATTTTATATCCCATATTTCCTAATGTGGTACGAAATGAACATCCTCGTCCATTTTCCCACTCTTTCCGCCAATTGAACAGATATGATATTTAACTCCTCTTCCTCGTCCTCAAAAGTATCTACTGTAAAAAGGACTCTATCGACAATATTCTATTGACTGTAAAATTGTACCTCGAAATATGATTATGGTACTTTTACTACACCTTAAAGGGGTTCTAATGGTAAATTAAACCTTCGAAGAAAAAAAGTCCCAATCGAATGACATCGTCCCGAAAACATCTTTCGACGATTAAGTTCTGTAACTTTCCACCAGAAAACATTATCCCTCGGCTAATAATTGACCATAAAAAGACACAGAGAGCAAAAACACAAGACACATCTTGAAACAAGGACCAAAGGATGCAAGAAACGTGCTACCACGGATGTGCTGAAGACTTTTGAGAATAAACATCACAATAATTCCCTTCTTTGTCTTAGGACAAACAAGCACGTATGCATTGTTCAGAAGGTCGATTATAGTCCGAAGAAAACTAAGAGCAGCACCTAATATTCTCTGTACATGTACGTATTGTACAATTGTTCTGTGTTCATGTTCTTGAAAAGAGACATATCCTTTTATCTTGACCTAAATCACGGTGGAAAAACCAAGAGGCAATGACGTCCAAAAAAAAAGGCAGAGGGATGATCCAGCATCATTATTATCAGCTGCAGGTTTTTTATTTTGTCGTTCCACTGCGTCTGTTCGTCTGTTCGTCCGTCCGTCCGTTGTCCCAAAGAATAATCGCAATTAGTGAGACCTTATTTGTGTCATGGGAGTTTAATGAAGCTGCTTTTCCCTTTGTTACCTTCCTAATTGCTTCCTTGTTGCTTGGTTTTTGGATAGCTAAAAAGAAAGAATATAAAAAGGATGAAATGGGAAAAGTATCGGATAGCCGACAAGGGTAATGCTGCTTTCGTGTTTTTTGTTTTTAGTCTTTCTTTCGGTTAATTTTTCTGTTTACTTGAAGTTTTTTTTTTTTTTTTTCTATTTTGTGATTTGCGATTTCAGGAAGACGAAGGGCGACAAAATAAAGGACTAAGTGTAAATTACGTTAGATTGGACATTACACGATTGCTTACAGATATAATAGCTGAATGAGAAGGAAAAGGATCACTTAATTTATTTATTTCTGGTACTCTTTACTTTCTTGTTTTTATATCCTTTGACAGAATGAAGGATTAATTTGCCACATCAAGTAGTTAAGGCGAAGTTGATTCATTTAAGGTCCGTTGTACATGATACGGGTTAAACAACTTTTAGTGGTGCCTTACCGGTGAAATTCTTCTTAAAGTTATTTTGAACTTGAAAACGAAATTAAATTTTTGAACATGGGGGATTTACGGAATCTTTAAATAAACTAAGTTTTAATTAAAGACGCCGAGGAAAACGAAAGAAATGCAAGTGTAGTTAGGCGAACTGATGAAAAGCAATTTACGAGATTTTAGAACTCGTAGATTTTAAGAACTCCATGTTGATGCCATTTTGCCAAGTGGCATATATCTATATCTATGTAGGTAAGATAACGTGTTTTCTAAAATGGCAAATTTTTCGCTTTCTGATTTTCATAGCATATGGTGGCCATACTCCATTCAAGTTAATTTAACTTTTAAATCAACGAATTCCTTATTCAATTATTCATTCATTCATTTATTTATATACTTATCTATAGTCGTATTAACTACTTATTTTTGTGTACATATTTGTTTTCCTATTTATTTATTTACTTAACTGTTAATGTATCTATTTATTATTTATTATATTGTACTTACATATTTTTTTATTTTTAAATCAGCTTTTTTCTTGCAGCTTTTCCTTTTAAATTATTTAATCAATTCTAGCTTCTTTTCATTTCACAAATATGAGATGTTTTAATAAAAAAAGATAGGTTATCATAAATCTGTGCAAATTGTAGGGTTACAACCAAATATTGTAAAAAAAATATAGCTTCCAATAAATCTGAATCCAAAAATGAACGAGTACTTTCCTTGTTGAAAGGTTCTCTCATGTAGGCGGAAAATGTTCATCAATTCGAAGAGTGTGTGCCATTTACTGCTGATGTCAGATGGAACTATGAAGGGTGAGCCAACAGATGGTGTGGATGTTAGCTGTCAATTACTGTCATTTAGTGAATTCAAAGTGGTTGATCTTTTAAACATATGTCAAGTACAAGCTTTGGCAATTTTCGTCATGGGGCCGTTTACCACGCAACAATGCTTTTTTGTTATTCAATCTTATTACGAGAATGGGCGAGCTGCATAAGTAATATTTCGTAAAATTTGTGAATTTTTCAGTCAACATGATCGCCCTAGTACTCGTAAGTCCGGAATTCGTGCAATTGTGAAGTGCTTTGAAAAAATTGGTTCGGTATCGGGTCAAATTTCCAGCGTCAATTCAGGATCTCGAAAATATCATCCAAACTGAAATTGCGGCCATTTTTTCTTCAAAAAGTCATCGATCAATTTGACCTTCGGATGGCCGCTTGCAACAGAAGCCGTGGTAGTCACATGAACGATGGTTTATTCCATTCATAATTGCTATGCATTTCTTCATTAATCAATAAAGTTCTACATTGATTTCACGATAAATGTGTGTTTAATTTAATGAAAACTTCCACACTATCAGTTGGCTCACCCTTTATAGGTTTTCCTGAATGGATGATGGTTCCTTGCATTGCAGAATGCAAATTTCCTAGTGGCATTCGTTCTGGTATCGACTCCAACAGATTACATTTCCTCCAAAATGAACTTCACAAAGCGTTTTGATGTACAATTTCTCACAATTTCAAAATGGAGAGATAGACAGGTGTAAAAGATGTCGACCGTACAATCTACACTTACGGTTCAAAGAAGGACTATAAGATTGGTCAGGGTGTGTTTTTGGAATCTTTAAACACCTCAAAAACCTACACACTTCCGTGCGCTGCCAGTGTATTCCAGGCGGAGTTATTGGCAATCCGCGAAGCTTGCCGCCAGATCAAACTATAATACGTACAAATACAATACAATGTTGCTATTTTCCTTGATAGCCAAATGATCTCTTAAATAGAACGCGTGCAGATACGACCAGAATAACAGTTATTAGCACCTTGCCGATAGGAGACCATGCAACGTCGCAACTGAAAAAGAAACACTGATCCACTTTATACGCGCCTGTCCAGCAATACATAGAGCCAGATAACGTTCCCTAGGCAAACCATCCTTCAATTCACTTAACGAGGTCTTCGGAAAAAAATATTATTGTAGATAACATAACATAGTTAATCCTAATACCATATATAGAAATCATGTGTCACTATGTTCGTACACGCTAATCTCCGAAACCACTCAACCGATTTCCATGAAATTTCGTGAATGCGTATAGTTGGTTCCAGCTTAAAAGATGGCATAGTTTGTCAGCGCCCGATAGGTGGCGCTGTTGTCGAGATCTAAAATTATTTTTTTCTATTTTTTCAACGAAACATTTTTTTTTTTATTTTTAGGTTTCTCGTCCAAAATTATATACAACCACAAATTCTAACTTCCCTAAACCCCCACCCTGCAATATTTTTTAATGCGGCTTCAAAGATTTTCTGTAGGAAAAAGGGTTCTAATTCAGTTAAGTTTAAGTTGCATAATTCAAGTTGTGTAAGCTTTCAAGAAATAGCGGTGTAAGCAAATCTATTGGCATGTGGTATTTTCTCATCTAGAGAAATATACAATCATCTAAAGAACAAAAAGCAATGTGGAGAACCATAAAAACGCTGGTACTAAAAAAGCAGAAAAGTGAAATAAAATATGTTGTTTTTGATAATGTTCAAGTGAATGATTGCAAAACTATAGCAAGTAAATTTAATGTCTTCTTTGCTGAAAGTGTGTGTGAATTAAATAGCACCATTCCCTTTGTGCCATATGTAAACTTTATTCAACCTATTAACAAAACTTTTAAATTTAAATATATCTGTGGCCACAAGCCATAACCGCTTAAGTCGAGTTATGACAAAATTGAGTTATTGTCATAATCGTGTTCAGAATATCAAGATCTATAACCATTATTTTTTTTACGTCTGTATCTTTTTTCAAATGGATGTTATTAGTAGAAAACATAACAACCTAAGTCCCTTTTTTAAAATTATAATTTGCCAAAACAACTTAACTCAAAAAAAAATATAATTTGTTATAACGTCGGTCTCATAACTTAAGTTAAGTGCTTTAAGTATATTTAGTTTGTTTTGCTGCATTTGTTTAAAAAATTAATCAAGAATAGAAACATAAGTCAAGTTAAGAAATCTATAGTCTGCCCATTATTAAAAACTGTCACTTTTTAATTTTTCTTAAATCGACATAGGCTGTTATTCCAAAAAATAGAACAAATATTTAATTCTCTTAACTTGAGTTAGGCTGTTATGGAAAATCACCGCTCTACTGGTTGATAAACTTTACTTGACTTAAGTTCTTTTGGCAAACCAGACTATGGTTCTTTGAAAATCATAAATCAAGTTAGGCCGTTATTCCGTATCTAAATTCCAAGAATTACAAATCCAAGTTCACTTGAGTTGTTTTGCCTCAAAAAATTTACTGTGAAAATCGAGAAAATCTGAGTCATAAGTTGATTTACGTTGTTGTGACTAGTCGTATCGGCAGTGAAGAGTTAGTGGAAGTGTATCTTCAAAGTGAAAAGTTTGATTACAAAAGTGTGTATACAATGTCTAACAGAGCAATGCAAATGGTGCAATTAGCGACAATGCTTGCAAAACGTGCTGAAGCCAAAGGTGGGTGTATAATATATAAAAATATATTCAACTTTCTAAATATGTACATATTTTTTTTTTTTTTTTTTTTTTTTTTTTTTTTCCGAGGGTAGGTGAAAATCTTCAACAAGACACTATGAGGATCGACAGCGCGTGCTCATAGTAGTGTGGGATTCTTACCCACTAAAAAACCTCCCTTCAAAACAGACTTGTTTTTATTTTTACTACAACTAAGTATTCGACTTATCAAGTAGTTTTCGTTTCACGAAATAATGACGTTTCGCAGGTAGATTCCCATTAGAAGTTCCTGCTAGCTCCGCAGTTTAGACGCGGCTACTTAACGCGCTCAGTCCAAAGGTTTGATTCTTTGTAGACGGCGTACTAAATTTCTTTCATCCAAAACTTGGAGGATTGTAATATTAACGTGACTTTCTAGTCGACTTTTATGTTTTCTCGCGTAGTTTTTGATTTCGTCTTCGATTGTTTTAATGCCAAGATCTCTGTGGATATCGCTATTTCGGATATACCATGGCGCATTAACAATACCCCTTAGCACTTTGTTTTCAAAAGTTTGTAAAATTTGAATATTACTTATTTTGGTACAACCCCAGAGTTGTATACCATATGTCCATACAGGCTTTAGCACTTGCTTATATAAAAGCAGTTTGTTATGTATATTAAGCTTGGAATATTTTCCAAGTAACCAATACATTTCTCGATATTTATTATCTAATTCTTTGCGTTTTTTCTTTACGTGCGTTTTCCATTTCAGCTTTGTATCAAGTGTCATTCCAAGATACTTAACCTCGTTTGCAAACGGGATTTGAACCGAGTTTGAAAAGATCGGCAAATTATTTATTTTCTTATAAGTAAAATTTACATGAACAGATTTGGTCTCGTTGAGTGCGATTCGCCAAATCTTTGTCCATTCATTTACTCTATCCAAAGCTTCTTGCAGTTTTTCTGTAGTATCTTCGACCGTTGTACCTACTGTCAAGATAGCAGTGTCATCGGCAAATGTAGCTAGCTCAGTGCCTTCTACTTGCGGTATATCACGAGTGTATAATAGATATAAGACTGGACCAAGAACGCTTCCTTGCGGCACCCCAGCCATTATTTCCTTAAAATCAGAATAATCGTTTCCACATTTGACGCGGAATAGCCTATTCATAAGGTAGTTCTTCAAAATATTGTATAGGTGCTCTGGCAGAACTTGTCGTAATTTAAACTTTAAGCCTTCATGCCAGACCTTGTCAAAGGCTTGAGAGACGTCAAGGAATACGCTTGAACAAATCCTTTTTTCTTCAAGAGATTTTTCGATTACATGAGTTATTCTATGCACTTGTTCAACTGTAGAATGCTTACTTCTGAATCCGAATTGATGATCCGGAATAAGATGCCACTCTTCTATAACCGGCTGTATTCGCCTAATCAAAATTCTCTCGAACACTTTGGATATGATTGAAAGAAGCGAAATCGGTCTATAAGACGTTTTTTCATTCGGTGGTTTTCCGGGCTTAAGGACCATTATGACTTCGGCCACTTTCCAATGACTGGGAACATATTCTAGTCTAAGCGCGGCGTTTATAATGAACAGAAGCTTCATTAGACCCTTTCTCGGAAGTGCTTTAAGAACCTCTCCCGTAATTAGGTCGTATCCAGGAGCCTTTTTAGGTTTAAGTTTCTTTATTTCTTCCTTAAGTTCGGTTAGTGTTGCATTTCTTATTATACGATTGTCAATATACGACGTATTTATATTTTGAATAAGAGCCTGTCCATCAAGCGGTTTGAAAGTTTCTTCCAGGTGGGCGGCAAAAACTTGCGCTTTCTCTTTATCATGCCTGGCCCATTCGTCTTGATTTTTCCTAATTGGGGCGGCTTGAATTTGAGGTTTTTTAATACATTTTATATCCTTCCAAAGCGAATAATTAGAATCTTTTTCCGCCGTTAAGCTTTCTAGGTGAGTTTCCATTTCATTATTCTTAAGGTCTTTAATAGATCTTTTTAATAAGTTACACAAATGGTTAAGATGTGCTTTATGTTGCGGAGCCCGAGTTTGTTGCCATTTTTTGCGCGCTTTCCTCTTCTCCTTAATCATCTCTTTTATTTCCTGCGGATAATTTTGAATATAGCTGGCCGGCGTTTTGTTAGGTTTCGGAGTATTTTTCCACGCGGCATTCTGTAGGATTTCGATGAAGCGATCTACTTCAACTTCAAGTTCATATAGCGTTTTAAGTGATACCCTCAGCTCAGTATTTGATGCAATATCTTTTTTGAAGCCATCCCAATTCGTTTTCGCGCTGGTTAATCTGGCCGGACCTACTTTTTTAATCAGAGCATCGCTTATCGTCATAATGATTGGAGAATGATCAGAGGAGAGATCAAAGCTTTCTTCAACTTTTATACAGTTGCCAGATATACCTTTAACAATAAAGAAATCGATCAGATCTGGTATCTTTGGTAATATGTACATATGTACATCTTGAAATTAGCAGTTAAAATATTCAATGATTTATTACTTATAACAGAATTATAGAAATGGCTGCAGGCAGAAAATATTTTTTTTTTCATTTTTATAAAATATTATTACAATTTGCTTTAGAAAACGTTCGGGGTTTTAATAATGGAAAGAATTGAGGGCGAAAATGTTGACGAAAATGCTGATAAGAATGTTGACATAGGTAAGAAAGCTGTCAAGAAGTCACAAATGATATTCATTCTTAACACTTAGGAAACGAAACGGAAATTCATGGATCAACGACTTCAAACGAGAGTAATCAAACATCATGTAAACAATGGTCAAGTAATGAAGGGTTTATTATCGATCTACAGCCAAATTTTGAACCAAGAGTACTAAACGAAACACAGTCATCAATGAATGAGCAATTTTTTGATATTGATTTGATCCAAAGTAAGCAAAATGATAAGTTACTCTTATTAAAGTGCATAATCAGCTCATAGAGGGCCAAGGCCTAGCTTCTCACAACTGTACATGTTGCGCGTGGTATACTTTTTTGCATGTACAGAAGGGACCTACAGTTTTATGCCGTATCCGAAGGGCAGGTGGATTTTGTTTTGAGAAGTAATATACATACATTACTATTATATAACTGGCCCCTTAAGATATACGTATCAATCATTATCCTGAATTGAATTGAACCTGAATCATTATTTTTATTCAGGTGAACTAAAACTCACTGAAATCGTTGAAAAAGATTCTAAATTTGATGCTGATGGCAATTTACTTGAAGAACCAGAATGGATGAACTCAGATGATTCTGTGAACGATCCGGATTTCAACTGATCTAGTTTAAACTCTGAGATTGATGATGAAATGATTGGTTATAGAATGGTTATAGCTATCATTTAAATGCATCATTGAAAATTTTGATTTCCTATTTTAAGACGGTTAAGCAAACAAAATTGGCTTTAATTGGTATCAAAATAAAGCTAATCACTTTAAGAATTGTTAAAAAAAAAATACTTAATTCTGGTAAAATTTTTTCTATATACATACATTAAAAATAAAAATAAATAAATATTAGGCCATAAGCAGCCCATAGAGCGCCAAGGCCTAGCTTCTCACAACTGTACATGTTGTACGTGGTATACTTTTGTGCATGTACAGAAGGGACCTACAGTTTTATGCCGTATCCGAAGGGCAAGGGGATTTTGTTTTGAGAAGTAATATACATACATTACTATTATATAACTGGCCCCTTAAGATATACGTATCAATCATTATCCTGAATTGAATTGAACCTGAATCATTATTTTTATTCAGGTGAACTAAAACTCACTGAAATCGTTGAAAAAGATTCTAAATTTGATGCTGATGGCAATTTACTTGAAGAACCAGAATGGATGAACTCAGATGATTCTGTGAACGATCCGGATTTTAACTTATCTAGTTTAAACTCTGAGATTGATGATGAAATGATTACTCTGGGAGCTCAAGTAGAAGAAGCTTTAGCAACACCGAAATGCAGGAATAAGAAAAAACTTCGTTTTAAACTTCGGAATAGTGGCCAATCATATAAATCAGTCAACGGAAAGACTGTTAAGGCTAGAGCTTTCAAGCCGTTTGATAATTGCAGAAATAAATGCAGCGAGAAAATAGGAATTGAACAAATTGAACTGCTGTTCAACCACTACTGGTCGCTAGGAAACTATGAACAAAGAATTTTATATATTGGATCTATGATATACGTAGAGGATAAAAAATATGACACCTTGATCAATGCAACCAACCGGAAGCGAAAACGCGAGAATACTATGAAGTATACGCTGGAAGTCGACGGAAACGTTTTGAACGTTTGTAAAAAGCATTTTCTTGACTGCTTTGATGAAACTGAGAGTTTCGTTAAATCAATTATCAAAAAAAAATTGGCTGTCCGACGATTCCGTTTAAAAATATGAGAGGAAAACATACTCCTACCAATAAGTTTGACGCAGCTGTAGAAGAAGAAGTAAAAAGTCATATTTCAAAGTTTCCAGCGTATGAAAGCCACTACAGTCGAAGGGACACATGCAAAAAATATTTACCAGCCAGTCTTAATCTTTCATTAATGCACCGCCTCTATAAATCAGAATCATCAAATCCGGTAAGTCTATCAAAATACGCAAACATTTTCAAAACTATGGGCCTTAAATTTAAGGCACCGAAAGTAGACACATGTTCTACTTGTGATACGTATGTTTCGAAGATCAATGTTGCCAAATCCGAGGAAGAAAAGTTCATATTGATTGAACAAAAAAAGGACCATTTGAATAAGGCCGAAATGGCGTATGAAGCAAAGCGCAAGGATAAAATGGTGGCAATAGAATCTAAGTACCTAAAAACATTCGCCTTTGACCTTCAATAATGCTTGCCAACTCCATTTTTAAGAAATTCCATTAGCTTTTATAAAAGACAACTTTGGACATTTAATTTAACAGTCCACGATTTAAAGTCCAATAACGCAAAATGTTTCATGTGGCATGAAGCTATGGCCCGTCGTGGTGGAAACGAAATTTCATCTTGCGTTTACAAGTTATTGAAAACTTTACCGGAAGAGACGAAAAGTATAACATTCTACAGCGATTCATGTTCTGGGCAGAATAAAAACTCGTTTGTTGCTGCAATGTTTATTGCATTTATATCCAACTCAAAAAACATTGATCGCATTGATCACAAATTCCTCGAACCAGGACATACACACATGGAGTGCGACAGCGACCATGCGCTAATTGCGCGTATGAAAAAAAAAACAAATGTCCGAATTGAAACGCCGAGGGATTGGTATCAATTCGTTAACACCGTTGGACCTAAGATTGAAGCAGTTGAGATGAGGAACGACGATTTTTATGATTTTTGTAAATTTTCTAAATCTAAATTTTTCTGGAAACGAGTTGATGAAGATGGCAACAAATTTACTTGGAATGAAGTTCGGTGGCTGCGATACACAAAAAGATGCAATCAAGTGGCATACAAAAATTCATTGGACACAGATGAGTCCTTTAACATTTTAAAAGTAGGAAAGAGGGGAACTTCTATAAATGTCAAAGAAATTTCAAACGTAATGGACTTACCGAGCATTTCAGGAGAGAAAAAAAGAGATCTTATGGCGTTAAAACAATTCATCAGTCCTGATTTTTATTCTTTTTATGATAGTCTTGCATCAAAGGACGAGCCAAATACCCATCCCGATTTGACAGAGTCTGACAACGCAGAAGATGTTTGAACAATAATGTCGGTCGAAAAATTGAATAAATGTATGTACTTAAGTACCTAATAAAAAAATACTACAGTATAATATTAAAATACTAACAAAATGTTCTTAATTTTCTTTTTTGTTCAATGTAATGATACTAAGTAATTAATAAATTTAAGAAAAGCTACTTGAAATAAACTTAAAATAGTAAAATTTATGATTTTTATTGGTATGGAAAAGGACTTAACTCAACATAGGAAATTTTTTATCACATTTTCACACAAAGAATAACGACCTAAATCGACAAAAGAAATTTTGATTGTTCTTTTTAAATATGCCATAACAGCCTAACTCTACCTAAGCTTTTTATTTCTTTCTTCCTAAATACGCCATAAAGGCCTAACTCTACATAAGCTTTTTAGATTTTTAACGTTCAATAAGCCATAAAAGCTTAAGTGTTTTTTTCTTAAACTACTCCTTAATTATCTGATATTAAATAATTTGCTTCTAGTATATAAAAAAGGAGTATATTTTCTTCATTTTTGCATTTCAAGAATTTGAAAATCACCATTACAATTTTCTCCAAGACTATCCAAAACTTTAAACTGCTCTCCTGAAAAGTATGGAAAATCGAGTTAAGCGGTTGTGGCTTGTGACCACTGATATAACGCTTAAAGAACTTAAAAACACTTGAAAAACATGAAAAATAAAAGAGATGCAAATATGTTAAGTGTGAGCATTATTAGTGACGCATTGTACAGTATTGGTCCCAAATTGTGTAAAATTATAAATAAATCCTTGACGAAAGGGGTATTTCCGGGAATATGGAAAGAATCTATTGTAGTGCCAGTTGAAAAATCAAAAAATCCCACAAAACCATCTGATTTTCGCCCGATTAATATGCTACCCAATGAAGCTGTAGAAAAAGTTGTCCAACAGCAGCTTCAGAAGAATATGGAGGACAACCAGCTATTTCCGGAGTGTCAATCAGGCTTCAGGGGCGGCCATAGCTGTGAGTCGCTGCTAAATCTAATTATAGCAGATTGAAAGACAGAGGTTCATTCAAAAAAGAAAATTGTTGCTGTTTTCATCGACCTGAGGCGAGCATTTGAAACAATCGACAGGGGAATCCTACTAGATAAGCTGTATAAGTAGGGAGTTAAAGAAACCGAGTTGAGATGGTTCGAGTCTTACCTGCAAGGGCGTACGCAAAGAACAAAAGTGGACGATGCAATATCAGATTCAATAAATGTAATCCTAGGTGTACCTCAAGGATCAGTTTTAGGCGCATTATTATTTTTAATTTATGTTAACGAAATGCCAAATGTTGTTCAATATTCTTGCTTGCAACTTTTTGGGGAACCAAACCAAATGTATGTTTATAAACGGACAATCTAATATTAATATATTAATTAATAATGAGAAAGTCGAAAATGTTAACGAAATCAAATATCTAGGAATTATAATAGATACAAATTTAAACTTTAATAGCCACATTGAGTATATATCAAAAAAATAAGTAAAAAAAATAGCTTCTTTGGAAGAATACGGAAAAGAATGTCGATAATAAGTGCAATAAATGTATTTAATACGATAATTAAGCCACATTTCGAATATTGCTCGACAATCATATATTTAGCAAATAACACAACGTTAGATAGACTACAAAAAATCCAAAATAAAGCTATGCGAAGTATATTAAAATGCCATTGGCTAACTCCGATTGTTAATATGTTAAGTGTATTGAAATGGTTAAGTGTTAAACAAAGAACAATTATGAATGTACTAATTTTTGTATTTAAAATTAAAAATGAATTGTTACCCAGTTATTTATGTAATAAAATATTATATGTTAGTAATGTACACAATTATAATGTGCGCAATAGAAATAATTTCTGTCTTCCATTTTTTAGAACCCAAAAAGCACAAAATACAGTTTTTTATAAATGTTTTAAAATGTTTAATGAACTGCCTGATGAATGAAGCTAGAGAGTCAGATAATAAGGTTTAAGAAAAATATTATCACATATGTAAAAATGAAGTTTGATTAGAGTATGTTCTTATTTTATTTTATTTACTTATTTATTTGTTTATGTAATTATCTTGTATTAGAATAGCTAAATATTGATAAATAAACAAAATTGCATTGAATTGAATTGAATTTATAACATTCAATTTTTATCCATTATCAATTAAGAATTTTCAATTAAATAATTACACTTGAATATGAGATGAATAAGAAATGAAATAAAAAATGTATAGAACAGTATGTTGTGTTAGCGGATTCCCTTGCTTGGTTTGTTGGGTGGTATAATTTGTGTCCTTTTGTACGACCAATGAATACATTTTTTTTTTAATTGACCACCGCTTTTCCACCAAGTCGTCACTATATCCTGTTTAGTGCGGCATAAGATTCAGGATCAGAAAGTTCGTAGGCTTTCACTTTATTTTACTAAGCATCAACATTTAGGTGGGGGCTTCTTAATCTCTATACCACCAGAGTAAGGGTTTCTTTCACTAAGCTTGGACTGCATGCCTCTCCATATGCGTGCTCGATATTGAATCTTGTCTTTAGACTTTGCCTTTAGTTACTAGTACCTCCGCATCCTTTCGGTGAGCTTGTTTCAGTGAATCGTAGACAAGGTGTGAAGTCAACTAGAATGGGAATACAATATGGTGTACGCAAATGCGCCAGAATTAGTAATTGAATATCGTGCTTTACAGCAGCAAATTTTATCTTGAAATCGCACATAGTGACCGCTCTTTCTGATAGCCCTCTAATATTGCCCCAAAGATCTAAAACTTATAAAACACGCAATTTTACTCAAAATTGGAAACAACAACCAGAGCGATCAACCAATGATGTACATTTATGGGTAGCTTGTTTGAAATTCAAATGCTTCCAATAACTACCTATGCCAGTGTTTTTTTTTTTCCCTCGATTTAACGTTTTTCGCATTCAGCTCAAAGTTAAATTGTGGAGTAATCGTTTTGGCAAAGCAAACACGAGTTCAAGAACCCGACTACACACTCATCAATGCCAAATCAAAGGTCTATTGCAAACATAAATTCCGAAATACGATACTTCAATCAAAAAGGCATTTTCAACAAGAACAGGATATCAGTCTTTCAACGTGAGGAAACAAAAAACTCAAACGCCAAGCATGCAACCTTTCGGAAGTAATTTGTTTCCGATTTTACTTGCTCATGACATGAAAAGCAAAAAAAAAAAAATATTTGAATGTCATTGCATTGAATCGGTAAAAAAAATAAACAGAAGGTAAACAATTATAAATCACGCAAGCTTCCTATACTGCTCAAAAATTGAAGAAAAATCATAATCACCACAAGCAACAAAAAAATACACTGCCATGTAAATGTCGAAGCATACATCCCCTCCGCCTATCAATCAATTCGTTGGAAAACAAACGACGGAAATGTCTTTAATTGGAAACGGCTTAGATTGATGGGTGTGAGTCCCCTGGGGAGGCGACGTTCATCGCAAGTCACTTTGGATCAAGCAAGCAACGTACTTAAAATATCACGGAATGCCTTTTGAATACTTTTTTTTTTTTAAATATTCCAAAACATTCATCAATGTGACAAGTGAAAAATACGCCAAATTCTTGGGTTTTATTTTTATACGAACTAAACGAAGCAAACAGGATATAACGCCCTTTCCTTTTGGTAGACGTACATGAGGTTTAGGGTGAGGAAGAATTTCTTATGCAAATTGCTGGTATAGCTGAGGAAAAAGAATTCGTGAAGAAAAAATAAACCTACATTTGAATGATTTTACCTTAACAAGGACAAACAGCGGTCAACTTGAAGGTATAGATTAACATATCACAAGAAAAATCCATTTAGAAAGGGCGTGATAGAGGAGGGTAAAAGGTTGAGTGATTGTCTACGTTACCCTATAATCAGTAGAGGTTTAGTGGGGTCAAGCTAATTTTTTTGGGGTTGAACTAGGCATAATGTTGCTTCTTGTATCATTTGAACATAAATAGACCAAATATGTAGTACTCTGTTAGACGTATTCTGTTAGACGCTTTTTTATCTCAGGCACCCTCTAAAAAAGCACGTATCTTCATGCCGCATGTGGCAACCTACGCCTAGAAAAAGTCTACCAAAATTTAAGAACCGTCATCCAAAAAAAAAAATCCATTTTGTTTCCTTTTCTTTTTGAGCATTTATTACAAATTCATATGTCGACTACGGTCAATAACTTTTCGCTCCGAAAAAAAGGAAAAACTCCTTTATATTGCCGATTCGTGCATAGACAGAGTTATGTAAGCGAATAAATTCAAGTAATAGTAACACCCTACACACTACCTACTTCCGTATTACAAGCACAGCACAAAAAAAAAAAAAACGCGTTCACATCCTTCATAAAGCACCGACTTTGCATAAAAATTCTCGCAATTTTTCTACCAATTTGCCACCTTATAAGCCCGACCACATACCTGAATTCTTTTTTTAGAGTACAACATGTAACATCTTATCATCGTCGTGGCTAGGTTACTTTTTTTTGGGGCACGTGTGCTCAAATTTTCCAATCACGTTTCATTGCTGCGAGCAAATATATTCGTAGAGAATATGTTTCCCAGGAAATCGAAGTTCTTTGTTCACTTCAGGGTTTGGGGTTTCAAAAAACAAAAAAAAAAATATAAGAAGGTTTTCGTCCTTAATTTGTGTGGGAATTAGGATGAAAATATTCGTTTTATGAAGTTTGACTTTGACAGAGGATGAGAATGTTGCCTTGAGGGCCATCAACTAGGACCTTCAAAGAAGCACATTTTTGGAATGAGTCTTTGAAACCACGTGCATAGAGTACTCGTAGTTAAGTCCTTGACAAATATAGTTGTGGCTTTTTAGACGACCAGTTTGCGACCGTTCAAAGAGTTTTCACATTCACGAACTATTTTGGAAGCGGTTACAGGGTTGAGCAAAGCAGTAAGTGCAGCTTGACTGTCCTTACAGACATAAATTCTCTATTTCTTCAATACAGTACAGTTCACGCATATTTGCCTAACGAGAAGTGAAGCCTAATGCTGTTGTCTTCCATGAAGTCACCAGAACTAGAATTTCGACTGGTTTTGGAGCCGTGAAAATTGTCGGAGCCATTCTTGAACACAAGAAAAGTTGACTTTGAATTTGAATAACAGTGGACGTTTTGATGTCATTGAAGGCGGCATATCCATACGACCGTAATCTTATAACAAGCGTCGGGCAAGGTCAACAACACGAATGAGATGATGAATGGCTTTGATAGCACCGCTAATGATATACTCGTATGTACATAAGTGACAAGAAAAGGAAAGTGCAACAGTACATATGTACATCCACATCAGAGCCAGGTATACTCGGGTAGCTGCTGAAACTATATTTCGTACGATAAGAAATTCAGATGATGATTGAACAAAGATACGAGTGCAGTCTGACTTTAGAAATCGTGGCTATTAGTGTGCCGAAAATTGCTTAAAGTTAAATCTGTGAAAATGGTAGTCTATAAGATTTTGCTGATTCAAAATAAAATAAAATAAAAAATAATAATATAATATATAAAATAAATAAAATAAATAAAATAACTAAAATAACTAAAATAAATAAAATAAATAAAATGAAATCAATGAAATAAATAAAATAAATAAAACAAATAAAATAAATGAACAGAATATTAGTAGGTCTTGATAGGATATCTAATAGACTTCTCAAAGCTTTATCTAATAAAGGTTTGGAATACCTGACATTTACAATGTATGTAATGCATGCCTCACACTAAGCTACTTTCCAAGTGCCTGGAAAAATGCGAAAGTAGTTGTTATACCCAAGCCTGGGAAGTCAAACGAAAACCCTCTTAATTATAGGCAAATAACTTTATTGAGTTGTGTTGGATAAATTATTGAAAAAATAGTGAAATGTAAACTTATTTTGCATATCGAATCACATGCTATCTATCCTAACGAGCAATTTAGCTTCAGAAGTGGCCATTCAACGAGCCACCAAGAACTTCGCATACAAAACCGTATTAAAAACTGATTCAGTTCCAAAAAATCTACCGGACTAGTTCTTTTAGATATTGAAAATGTGTTTGACACTATTTGGTATAATGCATTAATACATAAATTATTAAAATTCAGGTTCCCTATCCCTGTTATAAAAACAGTTCAAAGTTTCTTGCTAAACAGATACTTTGCGGCGTACATTGGAAATGTCTAGTCCTCCTGCAGGAAGGCTCTCTGCTCGGGTCTATTCTTTTTAATATTTTAACTTCTGATATCACCGAACAAAGTCTTAATGTGCAGTTGGCATTGTTTGTAGATGACACAGCTGTATATTCATCCCATATTCAAGCTTTAGATGTACTACAAAGTTTACCAAATGCATTGAACACAGTAGAAGCATTTTTTCACAAATGGAAAACAAAAGTTAATGCTGTGAAAACACAAGCGGTATTTTTTACCAGACATAACGACCCATCTATTTATCCCACAACTAAATTAAAAACAAATTCATTAGGTATTGATTGAAGTAATGAATGTAAATACCTAGGTATAACTCTGGACAAGAAATTAACATTTGAAAAACATGTAGCTAGAAAAATTCACAAAGTTAATCTAACTACTAAAATCTTGTACCCGTTTAGCAACACACATTCCGACCCTAGTCGGAATCATTTTCAAAATAACCTTCCAAGCAATTCTTACATAGCACAAACTTAAAATTCGCCAAAACAAAGTTTTAAAAAGGATGCTTAACTTACCATGGTACTATTCAACAGACCAGTTACATGAAAGAGCTAAAGTTAAACTTATTTCATTTGCAATAGAAAAGCTTCAGTCAAACTTAACTGACAGATGTTCTTTTCCCGATACAACTTTTAAATGTATTCCTTATATTAATGTATAAACTTGCTTCTCCCATTTTGTTAACTAGTTATAAGTGTTGTTTAGTTATAAGAGTCAAATAAGGGTTTTTGTTTTGTAGTATTTTCCCTTAACTTGTTGAATAAATAATAATTGATATGAATATCATTTTCATTATATCCATACATTAAGTATCATAGTTGTAAAAATCTTGTTTCTATAACTCTAAAAATTATTGTATAAAGAAAACATAATGTTAACACTACTTCTCAAAGATGAATTAATAAATGAATAAAAAAATAAAACAGGTTGTCGGTTGGTCCAACGACCTCGCAACCGTAAGAAAAAGTTTTGCTTTGAAACGCAAGTGCCTCGGATATAGAAGGATATTATGTTGGCGACTTTCGGCTTTCGAAGTAGGACTACGGTAGGATTCTGGACCGTGAAGACTCTCCTCGATGAGAGGACCGGATTAATACAACTTGAACGGAAATTCATACATTACAAAATTGGCATCTTGGAATTGAGCAAAATAATGTCCATAGATGGGGTTGAGTACCAATCTCCGACAAAAAAACTGTCTTACTCTACTCTGGAAGACCAGCTGGAAGTAATGGCGAATCCGGCGTGGGACTGCTGCTGACTCCAGCGGTTCGCAATAGTCCAATATCATGGACACATCTTAGATAGTGACGGCCAGATTTCAGAGTAGAGTAGGGAAAATTACTATCTCGATGAAATAATTACGACTTCTACAATCAGCTAAGCGCTGTCTACAATTAGACACCAACTGGGAATATCGTCATACTGATATGAAATTTTAATGCGAAGGTAGGCAACGATAGTACATACAATGTCTTCTGATTAGAGGTACCTTGTTTGAGCGCTGTGTCTGTCATTAGATAAATTGGAATTCTTCTGACAGGCAGCGAACATCCAACCAGATTGATTATTTGGCGATCAGTAAGCCCTTTAGAAATTGTATGAAATATGTTCGAATTAGCGTTGGGCTGATATTGGAATGGTGCGTGATCACCAACTTATGATAGCTCACATTCACCTTCGTACTTCATCCGTTCGAAATAATCGAACTAACATGTTTCGCATTCCCACAGAGTTAAAGACCCCGCAGTGCGCCAACAAATGAGGGAATCAGCAGCGCAGCTCAAACGAACATTTATGAGCAATGGAGAGCTGTGGGAAACGTTTTTTGAGGGGAGGCAGACGGAATCGCGTAAACGCTCTGGCCTCGGGACCGCTTATAGGATCATAAAGGAACTGGTCGTTATGTAGAGTTCCAAACAACACACTGTCAAGAGTCTAGACGATTCCTTGCTGACCTCGGATGGGGATAATTTCAGAAGGTGGAAGGACTATTTCGCAACGGTCTTAAACCCTTTGGACGAAAGCGTCGCTTCTTCACATTCAAATGAACTGTCCGTAGCAGCAAATGTCAGAATACGCATCAGTCCTTCCAGTAACTCGGAGATCATAGCCGCGATCATAGCCGCGATCATAGCACCCAAGAAAAATAAAGCGGTGAGACTCGATAGCATTCCTGGATACCTTTTTCAAGCAGCGCCAAATATATCAAACTTTCTTATTCATTTTTCAGAAATGCTGACACAAAGCGGAACAAAATCTTTCCACTGAAATGTACCATTTTTTCTGGTTCCGCCTGTATACGAAAAGAAAATTCCGATGGAATTCAGGAAAAGAAAATATCAAATGCCTTTTTTTCGCGCGAACTCCCGTGTAAAATAGATGGTGTTTGTTTTAATCAAGAACAAAAATTTTGCACATAAACAGAAAATAAACCGGTTGAAATGCATGAAAATAGTATGCTCGAGCAATAACATTTCAGACCTGGCGAACTGATTACGAAGGCTGCGCAGAACAGAAGCACAATTTTCAGAGAACTGTCGCTATCTTGTATTTCTTTCTGCCATGAGTTAAAATCGGCTATCACTTTTACGAACATAGCTGTTTTTTTTTGACATTTGGCTGGTAGTGGTAGCTTTTTACTAAAATGGAATTAATGATGTTTCACAAATATATTGATATTGAATAAATTCTCTAAAGTATTGTTTTTACGACAAATAAAATAAAACCAAAGTGGTTGAATGCCGAATACTTTGACAACTGACAGCTGATGTTATTCGACCAAAATCACAGGTACCAACTTAGAGGTATATAAAATCGGCTGGCTTTGGCTGGCTGGGAATCGTCTAAATGAATGTCTAGCTAGGTTTCAAAAAAACACGATGAACATCTTGATTCCACTCTTGCTGTCGAACATCGCTCGGGATCCTCCTGCATCGACCACATAAACACCTTGCGGATTATTTTAGAGCAGTGCCTCGAGCACAGGTCTCCCCTTCATATGCTATTTATCGACAATATAAATTTGGAATTTATCTGGTGTGCCACAGGATAGGTATCCGTGAAAACTGGTAGCTATTATAAAGGTAATGTATGCGGATGCTAAGCGTCACATCTTGCATAGCGGCAAGGCGCCTGAAGACTTTGAAGAACAAAATGGGGTGCGACAAGGCTGCACAGTTTCACCACTGTTATTTTTGGTCGTAAGTAGCGGTGTTCTTCGTGCAGCCCTGACAGTAAATAACAGCGTCATAAAGTGAACAATAACAAAATGGTTGAAAAGGAATCCAGAGTTTCGAGAATGAGTTGGAGAGAGTTGGAGGGCGTTGCAGAAGTTCGATCACGATGACGCGCAGGTATTGTTGACGCCCTATGCACCTCGATGGGTGATAGGACTTAAGTAAGAACAAAGACCATATAACAACAAGATAATGCACGCCATACAAAAAAAAAAAATTTCGGACATTTTTGTATGGAGGGCCGTATAACACGGCCCCCAAGCTTTTCACAATATTTTCGCTCGCAAAAGTTCATTCGCTCTCAGAGCTTTAAGATATTTGTTGATTTTTTTTTCTTATTGAATGCCCTTTCTCAAAATAATAGAAGGAAAGGAAAAAAAAACGGCAGAAACTCGTTTTGTTATTGTTTTTGTATTTTCTTGTGTGCGGTATGTACATATGTATGTACATATGTACATATCTATATATGCATTATGTTAAGGGATCTAATTTTCTGAGAACTTGCAGTAACTTTTGTTTGAAATTGTATCGATCCATACTTATATATATATGTATGTATTTTCAGTCTAGCCGGTTAAAATTTGGACCTTTTTACGGGACTTACGTTCATTATTTTCAACCGCGCAAGAGCAATGCTTTCGAAGTAGAACTAAAATAAGAAATTCTGCAATTTTTATTTTATGCTCAAGGCATGACCTATCATGACAAAACCAATCAGAGTCCTTTCTTTCCTTTTTTCGATAATTATTGCCTTTATGCCAACTATTTCAGGACTGTTAGTAAACACAGAATTAAATATATATAGGTATGTATATATAAATAAATCATGAATGAAAGTGTATCGCAAAATAAAGATCCACAAACCAGAAGCCAGAAAAATAAAGAAAATCGTGTGCCATTTACATTTATTCATCCCTACTCAGGCCACTCACTTACTTACTTACTTAGGTGGCGCTACAGTTCGGGGTGAACCTGCGCCTCAACCAACAAGCCTCTCCATTTAGCTCGGTCTTTAGCTAATTGCCTCCAGTTGCGCACTCCAAGTTGGTCGAGGTCCCCTTGAACTTGTGCGCGCCACCTACGGCGATGATTCCCTCTACTGCGTCGTCCCTCGGGATTAGATTCGAAGACTCTGCGGGCCGGAGCGTTGGTGTCCATTCGCTCTACATGTCCTAGCCATCTCAGACGTCCAATACGCAGTTTTTTGACTAAGTCGATGTCGCTGTACAGCTCGTATAGTTCGTGATTGAATCTTCTCCTCCAAAACCCGTCAACGCAAACGGGACCGAAAATCTTACGAAGAATTTTTCTCTCGAAGCGACCAAGGATATCTTCATCCTCTTTTAATAAAGTCCATGTTTCAGCGCCGTAAAGCAGGACTGGGATGATCAAGGTCTTATATAGAGTCTCCTTAGTTGTTCGAGATAGGGCTTTACTGTTGAATTGCCTTATAAGCCCAAAAAAACAGCGATTGGCAAGAGTTATTCTTCGATTGATTTCTGCACTGATTTTGTTTGCAGAATTTATAGCAGAGCCAAGGTAGACAAAGTCCCTTACTACCTCGAAGTTATAGCTGCCCACGGTGACGTTTTGTCCAATTCGTCGGTGTTGGTTTTCCCTTCTTGTTGACAGCATATACTTGGTTTTGCCCTCGTTTATCGCCAAACCCATTTTGGCCGCTTCCGCCTCAATGCTTGCAAACGCACCGGTGACAGCCCACTGAGTTCTTCCGATAATGTCGATATCGTCAGCGTATGCAAGCAGTTGTACAGACTTGTAATAGATTGTGCCTCCGGTGTTTTTTTTTTTTTTTTTTTTTTTTGGATTGCGCCAGGGATGTGTAATCTTCATAGATACTAATAGCTCGAGTGCTACTAGCATGCACGATTCGCAAACCTGAGTAATCGATTTCAGGAATACGCCTATTTATACTATGCTTCTTGTGTCAGCTTCTTCCGCTGCTTCAGCTGCTCTTCTTAGCTCTTCTATTCTTCGCAGCTCTTTTTGTAGAGTTGTTACGAAGGAACATATTGCCATCCAATTCTCTTCCGACTGTAACATATGGTCGAGGAGTAGTGACGGACTTGGCAGAGTAATTCTCCATGCCGTGAAACGGTGTTGGCTTGTGAGTTCCGCACAATCCGTTCAAGTATAATATTGAAGAAGTCACATGACAGCGCGTCACCTTGTCTAAAGCCTTTTTTGACATCAAAGGTCTCGGTGAGGTCATTACCGACCTTGATGGAGCAGCGAGCGTTCTCCATCGTCAGCCTGCACAGACGGACAAGTTTGGCAGGGATGTCAAAACTAGACATGGCTCTATAAAGCTCTTCTCTATAAATGCTGTCATAGGCGGCCTTGAAATCGATAAGGAGGTGGTGAGTATCGATTTGGAATTCTTGGGTTTTCTCCAGGATCTGTCGAAGTGTGAAGATTTGATCGATGGTGGACTTTCCTGGCCTGAAACCGCACTGATAGGGTCCAATCAGGCTGTTGATAAAAGGTTTCAGGCGTTCACACAATATCGCAGAAAAGATCTTGTATGCGATGTTGAGGAGACTGATGCATCTATAGTTGGCGCAATCGAGGGGGTCTCCTTTCTTGTGGATCGGGCAAACGATGCTGAGATTCCATTCGTCAGGCATACACTCGTCTGACCAAATATTAGAAATGAGTTGGTGTATGCACTCTACCAATTCATCCCCTGCTGCCTTGAAGAGTTCGGCCGGTAAGCCGTCATGTCCAGCAGCCTTGTTGGATTTTAGCTTGGATATTGCTATCCTCACTTCGTTTTGGTCAGGTGGACGGAAATTTTGACTATCATCGTCTATGTTGAATGGTTCATTCTGCCTGACAGCGGGATGTTGGTCTTCGTCGCCATTATACAGTCTGCAGAAGTAGTTTTTCCATATTCTCAGCATCGACTGTGATTCTACTACGAGGTTTGCATTTTCATCTCTACAGGTTTCTGTACGGGTATTACTTCTCTGACACGTTCTTTTTACCTTTTGGTAAAACTTCCGTACATTGTTCCTGGAGTATAAACTCTCGATATTCTCAAACGCGTGCTTCTCATGCTCTTTCTTCTTCTTTTGAAGAAGCCGATGTTCTTCCCGTCTCTTTTGCTCGTAGAGCTCACGAGCAGCTCTCGTCTTCCTTTGCAGCGCCGCTTTATATGCCTCTTGTTTTGCTGCATGCACTCGCCGGCATTCTTCGTCAAACCAGGGGTTTCGCTGTGGTGGGCGAGCGAGACCCAGCACATCAGTCGCGGCGTTTCTGATGGCATGTTGGCAGCGTTGCCACTGGTCTTCGGTACTTGATGCGGGCGGCAAAGGGGTGATTGAGAGATTTCGGGATACGCGTTCAGCGAAGAGTCTGGCGGTCTCTTGCGATTGTAGCTTTCGACAACAAGGTAATGATCCGAGTCTATGTTGGCCGCTCGGAAGGTCCGGACATCCAGAATACTGGAGGCATGCCTTGCGTCTATCGCAATATGATCAATTTGGTTGGTCGTTACATGATCATTAGACCGCCATGTCTGCTTATGAATATTAAGATGAGGAAACCATGTGCTTGCTATGGTGACATTTCGCTCCACAGCGAAATCAATTAGCCTTAGTCCGTTATCAGACGTGGTGTCGTGTAGGCTATGCTTACCAACTGCCCTACCAAAGACGTCCTCCTTTCCTATTTTGGCGTTAAAGTCGCCCAATACGATTTTAACGTCGTATTTAGGACATTGCTCGTATGTTTTGTCGAGGAGCTCGTAGAAACACTCTTTGGTGGCAGGGTCCTTTTCTTCCGTGGGGGCATGAACACATATTAGGCTTATGTTAGCGAATTTAGCCTTGATCCGGATAGTCATAATACGCTCGCTAACGTGTCGGAAGCTTAAGACTTCTTGCCTAAGTCTGCCGCGTATGACAAATCCGCATCCGAATAAGCGTTGTCTGTTGCCTCTGTAGCAATCACCGTAGTAGATGTCACAGTTTTTCATCCTCTTTTTGCCCGGCCCATCCCATCGCACTTCCTGGATGGCGGTAATATCCGCTTTATAGCAGTCTAGGGCCTCTGCTAGTTGTTCGGCTGCACGTTCGGCAGGCCACTCATCATACACATATAGGTTGAAGTGGCTGCTGCGGCAACGAAAAAATTGTTCCATATGCTTCGGTTGGCGATATACACACAATCTGAAAAAAATGGGAAAAGCTTTCTTCTCTCTGAATATGATCACCTCTTCTTGCCGACTGCCCGTGCCTGGGAGAGCTTTTTACTTTTCATCAATTTTAAGTGCCAGTTGCACTATCTTGGTATTATATGGTCTTTGGTAAGAAGTAGTTAGATCTCTTGCAAGCTTTCGAACCGTTGTGCATGGATGTGCTTTAACCAAGACCTTCAAGCAGTCATCAAGGAACCCACTTTAAACTCCTACAGAAAATTACCCGAATTGGCTTGTTGTCCATCATCAATTTTATCACAAATTTAATATAACATTTTTTTGTTTACATAACATCGCCAAAAGGAACTATAGAATTATAAAATCATTCGGGCTTTTCTAGTGTTATGTGGCTAAAACAAAATCCTTATGTAATCCGTTTTAGATTCCAAATCGTGAAAGCAGCTTTGCTTTGTCCAACAAAGATTAGAACAAAAGGATTCAAGAGTTAACAATTCTTAAAAGTGTTTTACAAAGTGCTTCTTATTAAACACGACTCGTCGGATTGATCCTACCTAATGATAGTTTTCAAAAAATTATAATATAAGTATTGAGCACCCTTCAGGTCAGCTACTTTAAGGCATTATGTTAGTGTAGTTCTAAGTTTATTTGAACTATGAATTATATAAGTGTGAATGTGGAAAAAGGACCTTCACTGGTCTAAGTGTGTCTGCACTCTTCTGTGGACAGCCAACCTAACTTGACCATGAGTGGAAAAGTAAACGATAAAAAAAAAAAAAAAAATCCTACCTAATGATTTGGAACCGTAATTCCTTGAATACTATATGGATACGGCTTATAGAAATGCAAACAAATTCACCTTTACAATAAGAACATCTTTCACTAAACAGATGCACTTTCTTATATTTTCTTCCACTTGAAGCATTTCTGATCTCTAAAAATGCTTCCAGCAGAGGTAATAATTCCAAGAATGTGCTTCGTAAATTGTTCTCCTTCACTGTTACAAAACACCCACTACCGGTATTCAAGATTGTTAAGCCATCATCCGGAAGCTATGGTGCTTAGTAACACGGAAAGAACTCTTGCAATGTATCCAACATTTCTTTTCCGTCTTCCGTACTTGTTCTATAAATTATGCAAAGCAGATGGCATACCTTTAACATGCCATGCGAAAAAGGTGACTTCCCCCTGAAGTGTGTGAGTGTAGTTTCATCGTTGCTCCTGTCAGTGCATGGTGCAGCTTGTGGTGCGCACTGTTTAGCTTTATGTATGCTGACATTTGAAATCCATCAAATGTCAGATTGTTCTTGCTTGTGGTTTGTCGTTGATGGTTACTATCGTCAACAGCTATGTGGGGGTATATTGCGTGCGTTTCACACCACAATAGGACTTCCATGTACATGCGGTAATGTATGCTCTTAGGTTACATTAAGTGGAAAAATTAACTACAGAAACTAATGAAATTTGTATGGATACTATTTGGATAGGAGAATTTCAGGATTATAGAAGAGCTTAACATTGGTGCGCGAGTGCAAAGTTCAAGTCTTTTTCTGCTCAAATTTTTTTTTGTAATTTTGTTTGATATAATTGCTTATAAATCCTAAAATAATATTTGTGGAAAAGCCTATATCAAATACGTATATTTAAAAATATAGTGATAGGGATATAGAGGTTAGCGAAATTAACTCAAATCGTGGTGCGGTTGCTTTGATTTGTTGTATTACGTATGCTAAGAGAGGTTTTCAACCGAGAGCAAATCTAAAAACAAAGCAAAGATGGTATGACTGGGAGTGTGTTGCAGCGAGGAAAAAATTATTTGCCTGTCTACGTTTAGTCCGGCAAACAGACAGTAACGTTTCAAAAGACATGTATCGGCAGGCTAACAAGGCATACAAATACATCTGCAAGGAGAAACAAACAAATTTATTTTAACAGCAGACGAGAACATTGGATGGCGACAAAAATAGTCGCGCATTTTGGAAGATTGTCAGAGCCTTTAACGGTATGTCGTTCACGGAGGCTTCGAGGTGGAACTGTCTGCATTAACGGATCATTTTAAACAGTTGCTAAACCCACCATGCAATGCACTTCCACTAAATTATGCCCTTCCTCTCGTAACAAACAGTTCTTAAGACCGACCAATTACAGTTCACGACATTGCCAAAGTACCACACCGATGCAATGCAAATAAAGCTCCCGGCGAAGACCGTATCCCGTATGCATTTTTTAAGTCTGCATCAGTAGAATTCTTAGAAAATCTCACACAATTATATAACCACATATTCGTCTCAGAACAAGTGCCCGTGCTTTCTTCCGTTATTTAAGAAAGGAGATGTGACTGACCCAACGATTTATAGAGGAATTTCTTATATGAATTCAATAATGAAAATATTTACTGGGGTTATCCTAGACCGTTTGACAGATTGGGTGCGAGAAAATGATCTTCAAAGCGGAGTTAAGAAAAGGCTACTCCACGGTAAACAATATTTTCACATTGACAAGCATTGCCCCGTCATACCTTGATAAAGGCAAAAAATGTATGCGTTCTTTGTACGTTTTAAGGCAGCCTTCGACACTATTGACAGAAACGTGCTGTTCTACAAGCTGAGGAACTTAGGGGTGTCTTCAAAAGACCTAAGGATCATATATGCTAAATTCTTTATGAAGATAATAAAGCAGCTGTTTGGGATGGACACAATCTGTCCAACTGGTTTAAGTCTCAAATGGGAGTGAAGCAAGGATGTCTCATGAGTCCACTTCTATTTTCAATATTTATAGATGATCTTGTGACCTTGTGGAATTCTGTTCGGTGGACTCCAAACAAAGCTGCTTTTATACGCAGATGATATCGTCATTCTATCAGAAATTCCAATGACGTTGCAGATGATGATTAATAAGCTCCAAAACTACTGCAATTTATGGAACCTAAAGTGAACACGGCTGAGTCCAGAGCAATGATTTTTAGAAACGGGTTTGGACGATACTTAGGGCAAGAAAGATGGACTTGGGAAAACTAGAAACTTGAATTCTTTAAGGAGTATAGATATCTCGGAGTTTTAATTACATCTCAAGTGTCCTTCAAGGCGCACCTGAGAGGAAAACTAAAGGAGGCGAAAAAGGCAATAAATTGCAGTTGGTGGGGATTCCTTGATAGAAAAATGTTCTATCGAGCAGCAAATTTAGATTTCGAAACGGCTATGATGTCAATCATGTGCTTTGCTGCACAAGTTTTGGGTATTCGAGTACGAAGCGGTTGGAAAACTTTTAAGATATTTCTTTAAAAAAATTTTCAGATTCCCCAAAAATACAACGTCATACATGTTGCACCTTGAAACTAGTTTATCTCCTTTCTACATCTTTACATTAAGATTGTACTTTCTCTACATTCTGAAAGTAATGGAGCTCCCAAACTACCGCCTTCCACACATCGTCGCAAAATATTAGGCACAGCGGAAGCTGCACTTCTTTAACGAATGGTCGAGGCTAAGCAGCGAATATAATATGCAGCTAACGAACTATAATGTAGAATCTTGGTAACGTTCTCTGAACGAACTGTTATCCAATATTGAGGAATCTACCCGTGTTAAGTTTAGATTAAAAGCGCAACAAAGTTAGACCAGGTGTACGTATCGCTTACTCAACCATGATGATGAAAAATTATTTCCACGATCGGTTCGGCGTGGTTGAATTCTCTAACATCTTTAAGGCAAGAGGCGAACTACTTCGGCTGAACTTCAGGCCTCATATAAGCGATGGGAATGAGGAATGCAGCCTACGCAATCTTCGAACAAAAGAAGACGTTTTCCATTTTATTGGAGCTTGCTCAATATTGAAAGAGGTCAGACGAGCTTACTATGGTAAAGAGGGGCTATCAATGGCTGAATTTATCAGAACCCGAGATGGTGAGGACTGGAGTGTGCTGGCTAGCTATCTTAAAGCTGCATTAAAATACTGGCAGCATATAATGAACGAAGCTTTTTAAATCACTACATATGTATAAAAGTTTAGCCAAATTCTCTCTTTTCTTCGGCTGACGACAATGGCCAAAATCTTTTATTGTAAATTATTGTAAAAAATTGAATATGAAGTTTACTAACAAAATGTACTTTACTTCTACCGCTATATGCAAAGATATATGTATAAGCCGCCAAATTCGAAGCCAAATGCTGTATATATAAAAGGAAAATCTGCTGTGCTGTGTTAATAAAGGAAAATCTCCTTAACGTCAGCTGAATCGTACTGGAACCCTAACGCAAGAGGCGCTAGTAACTGAGCAAAATGATTTAAATAGCAACCTCGATTCTCTCGAATCAAAACTTGCAAGTCGCAATTTTAGCCACGAAGGTTGATCTTCATAAATTGTCTTCGGAACTAAATACCTTAAAAATGGAGAATGAGGCCTTGTCAAAGAAAGTTTGGCAGCTTGAGCTTCATTGCAGTATTCTGGAGGAGGAGCTAGAGCTGTATAGATAAAGGAGGAAAGATAATCTTCACAATTACCAAAGAACCTTCAAATGTCAATCCAGAAGACAGAATTCGAACTGTATCCAATCTCTTGCTTGAAGAACCTGGGCATGTATTACCATTAGCCATGTACTTGTATTGCTATTAGCCATTAAAAAATAATAAAACTTAAGTTGACCACTGGCTTAAATGAATTGGCAACAGAAATATAATCGAAAATAATGGTCTTTTCACGAAAGGGTTCGAGCAATGTTAGGCACAACTGTTTTTTTAACGGAAGTCGTCTTAAAGTGATAAGCAACAAGTTTGGGAGTAGAACTGAATTTTAGACGGGATTTTAGAAAACATCACGCCTGGAAAGCTGCTTCCTGCTGAAGTTGGATAAGTTCTACGTGGAAAAAAATATTTTCAAACGATCACATCTTGCTTTCAGCAAAATATAAAGCCTTTGATGTAGTGCCGAAATCAATATTATGCTACGCTACACAAGTTTGAGGAATAGATGAGTTTGATGCATTTGAACGTTTTTATCGGAATTTTTTTGAAGAAAATGTTTAACCTAACTCTAAGAATACTGAACTATGCGATATATCTAGAAACGGGCTTACCAAAACTAACTGTATACTAACACACTTAAGCTACAAGTTGATAATATCGCCAAAATGCTCCCTTATCCAGATACACGACTTATCAAATATATTATTCTTTATGAAATCAAGATGGCAAAATGAAAAATTCTCAACTTCATGAAGGTTGTATGTAAATACAACTTTCAACACACATTAAACAACTTACAAATTATTCACTTTTATTTATTTGTTTGTTGACAGAGTATTTAAAATAAATTTGACAACGGAACTGAAGGCAATGTCAAAGCTGAAAAAAATTCTTTTGTGAATATTGTTAATATCAAGACATAAACAAACAAATCAATTTTCTTATATGTTTACTTAATACTTATTTAGAAGGGCTTAAATGAGATTTCAATTTTTGAGCCAAAAATTACGCCGTGCAGCACTGTAGAAGAGGCGCTCTAAACTAAATAGTCTAAACATCAACATGAAATGGTACTGTTCATCATCACGAATGTTATCATATACGAGTATCATATATGCGTAAAACCGACAAAGTGATTTTGCAAGACGGTGAGTACCATGGCATGGCGTCCAGAAAACACTAAAAAGTTTTTTTTTTTTTTTTACCGTGCAACTTCTCGCAAAAGTCTGACAAACACCTGAAACCACTATGAGAAAACTGCTATCCTAAGGAATCCAGGAATAGGTCCCTTTCGTTCGTGCAGCGTAAAACAAGTGCTTCTGAAACTCGAATATGCCTACTTTTTGAGAAATAATATTTAAACCTTTTTTTTTCATTTGAAATAAAAGAAAATTTGGAAACGCTGGGACTGAGTTAAGAGGGATAATGCGTCATACAATCTGCTCCACGAATACTTCTTTGTTATATAATATTTTTGTTTCTATTCAGAGGAGTCGTACTGTTATGATATACTAGTAAGTATAAAAGCTTATTTATGTACTTAACTCACTTACATATATACTCGTACGTCTTTCTTATTAAAATATACTGTGGAAGCCCTGTTGCTTTCGCTTTGTCGTCCGGGCATCTGTCTGTCTGTCACAGTTCTCTACCTCTTAAACTATGAATCACACATGCATCATTTTCATACAGAATACTTAGAATTCCTTTAGATTTAGGAAGAAGTGCCACTTTTCAAACAACGTGCCGTGAGAAATAGCATAAAGTTAGTTCGTTAGTTCATAAGCCAGTTCGTCTATGTGGCTATTTGGATGATATTGCCACCTTTGCTAGAATCAAATTAGATGTTATCAAAGTGTTGGTTTGGATGAAGATAAGATGAAATGCATATATATTTACTTTTGGATAAATATTACGATGAACAGCTGTAACTTGAATGTAGTCAAAGAGTTTGCTTATCTAGGAGCCACAACTGTGCCAAAGAAATCACTGTAGAAATCAAACTCGCGAATCACTCTTGTTAACCGCTGTGGCCATGAGAAATGAAGGCAAGGTAATCTAGAACCTTATGTAGAGGAAGTAAAAAGACGCTTTATCTAAACCTATCTTGCTATGCGGTGCAGAAAAGTGGACTTTGTCAAGTGTCGAGATAAAGAGTTTTCTGAGCCATTGCAAGAAAAGCTTCTTTGGAAACTCTACAGTCATAGCTATGTATATTTATAGTAGACTAGGTATGCGCAATATTCAGCGCTATCGAACTGTCTAAGAAAATACACATCTAGTGCTTTGATCGGCTAAAACATGTACACAGATCAGTGAATAGCAGTAGTTTAGCCTGCCGAGTCTTCGAATCTTCTTAAGATAGACCTCATCTCGAATTGCGTCTCTAAGTGAAAGGAACCTTTACTAACGCTTGGTGTATTGCAAGAAACTAATAAAAGTTTGTGCGATTACGTTGTTATAAGTTTCACCATACATACAGGTACATATCATCCACTATCAATTTCCATTCCTAATTGGACTCCATTCTTACTCACTGTGCAATACCAATACACAGAATGCCTGATTGTCAGTTAACTGACTGTTACAAACCTTTCAATCTACAAAATCCATTTCCCTTCCAATTCAATCGGTCGTATTATCCGATGCCGGAAATCACCTTAAAATTTAAATACCCAAAGCTCAAATAACTCAATTTGACACAAGAATACTGTTAACCTAAACACACAACATACTGTCAATTTTATATCTGCCAAGACATTCCAGTCACACAATTGCTCGAAAGATGTTTGATTGGGAAAATTTCCCTGTAAATTCCTCACAAATGTCTGTCATAAAATGTAATATTTAAGTGCTGCCAATAAATAATTTATTGTTACCAGAAATTGGATCACAAAATTCGCTCTCATGTATGGATACTCGTATGTATGGGCTTGCAAAAATAAAATTGCCCGTGTTTATTGTGATATATGAATGGATGTGTGAGTGTATCTTAATTTTGAAAGTCACAGCTTTGCAGCTGAAATTCAAACCAATGTCAAATACCTATGTGGTATTGTTTTCGGTTTAAAATGTCTCTGAAGTTCTGTTGATGCATTAGGTTTGTTTTGGCACACAAATGAAGCATACCACATAAATTGAAGATATCCTTTATCCTGAGTATGGTATTAAGTTACATAGGTATTCGAAATTAATTGAATATTAAAGATGTTCTAAGAACCATGAATATATCTCAATTTAACGTCAACCATATTGCCCATCTACTTGCTCTCTAATTATTATGAATATTGATTTGTTGCCCCTCAAACATATTCCTGACAAATTGATTTCAGTATATCTGTACCTGTTCCCTTCAATCATTCTCATCTCTCAGTCATTCCTTTAAAATGGTTTAATTACTAATGTCTCACATTCTCCCATTTCAGAGTCGGAAACATAGCACACTGACTGACAGTCACAACTCGAAAACCGAATGAGGCACCTGTTGATTAATTTTTACGACTCTTCGTGTACGTATGGTGCTCTTGGAAATAAGTATCTGCTCCATAAAACGATTCTCATCAATCCTCTGGTGTCAGCTGAAATTGATCACTTTTATGGATGGAAGCAGCAGTCCGTCCAGCAAGTATATGCGGAAAGCAATTTGAAAATCGTCTTCACAACATGTTCCTCAACAGTTCATTTGATTTCAGGTATTCTCTTCGTCCCCGGCTAATGGACAATCATTTTTCAGTAATGGGGATGTTTTCGGTCGGTTTGCTGACATTTATTGGATTGTGTTAAAGTGATTAAGAAAATCGCTGTTAATAGTGGAAATAATTTTTTTTTTTCATTCTATGGAATGGATAAATTTATTACGCACGTAAGAAAATTCGACGTAATTGCAGTTTATATGTTGGTAGAGGGTTGGGATTGTTGGTTTCCAGCTAAATGTCAGCTTTATTCGGGTTAAGATCAAGAACATCAGTCAAAGCATCCATTGAATGGTATGTAAATTGAAGGTGCAAACAAGCAAGTAATTTTGGAAGAGCTGTGATTTTTTATAGCGTCGTATGCATGGAGACGATTACATTAAGGTAACCCGAAGTACTTCTGTTTGTTTTTTTTAAATTTCACTAGATAATACAATATTCAAGGCTATGTAATAAACTTCGTAAGTTATTGCTTAGGAGCGGTATACGCTTTAAAAAAATATGCATTAATGATGCAGAATTAGATGATATATAAGTGGACCTGTGATGAATAAAATTTTCTTCTAAATGACACCTAATAAATGGTAAACCTTGGAAAGTAAAACGATCTCCAAGATTAACGTGTAAATAGCATCCCGCGTACATACAAACTTTTTTTCGTCCTAATCCAGGGAATAACCCCCTAAGCTTCTACTTCTCAAGCTAAAACCACCCAGTATATCAATGTTAAAGGTAATCATACTCGTATTATATTGCAATATTCCCGGTTATTTTATTCCTGAATAATATGCAGATATATACATACTATGTTATATTTTTTGGCAGTCCATTCCATAGTCACGTGTTGTTGCATCCATACTTTTCAAATAAGACAATAAATCTGCCCATATATCGGTGTTTGTTGGATTCCGGTTATGCTCTCTCTATCTACAAGTGTCCAGACAAATTTAAGAAACGTGGGCTACAGGTTGGATATGGTGGTATGGGCTGAAGATAACCATGTTACTGTCCAATCTTGACATGTATGTTGACACCGTTCACAACTCGTTACGGGGATTTCACTCTTAGAGGTGAGTGCTGTAGGGATTCAATATCTTCATGGTGCTTAGTAACACACTTGAGCAGAGGAGATGTGATTCCTACAGCAGTCAGACTCGTTGCGGTCCATTGTACTACAAACAATCGAGAGTAATTGGTCTTCAAAGTCATTGCAAAAACGCTATACTCAAAATTCTGGACGTGACAAAATCTTGTGCGCTGACTACAAGAAACGAAACCGTTCAATTTAGCGCAATAGGAGTACTGGGCGCCGTGGCGTAAGTGGTTAGTGTGTCGGATCACTGCGCGTGAAATTCCAAGTTTGAATCCCAGAAAACACCAACAAGTTTTTTCACGGTCCCACCTCACGCGAACGTCTGACAAACATCCGAGAGTATTGTTGTCTCGAGAAAGCTTCTCAAACCAAATTGCCTTTCGGATACGGCACTAAACTGTAGGTCCCTACCATTCGTGCGAAAAATATAACGCACACAACATGAGTGGTTGCGAGAAGCTAGGCCCTGGCACTTTAAGAGCTGTTGCGCCAAGTATTTATTTAAGGAGCAGCCGCATGTAATGGCGGTATCAGCAGGTCCTTTTGCTAGAAAGCTATCTACCAAACGTGAATACGAGTATTGTATTTTTATTTTTTTTATTTTAGGTGCTTGACAAGGTAACTTAGTTGTAGTCAAAAAGAAGAAGCACGGCTTATCTATGTATTGGTCATGTTTCACGCTTGTTTTGATTAACAAGCGCATACACGTTAACAGGCTTAGACTCTTACAAGTATCAGACGTGACCGGAGTCCAAAAGTCTCACACTGTTATGCGCTCGTGCTATCTTAAGAAATAAAAAATGTAAGCCAATATGGGCAAACCAGATTTTTGGGGATACACGTTGAAGTTACCGAAAACATAAATTGAACAGCAGTTACGAAACTGCATGCTTGCGACTTTTCTAGGTATGACAGAATGAAATTTACCGTATCAATACCAACAGATTTTGATTTCATATTAACGATATTTCTAACAACGTCAGTTTATTCAACTCTGGCTAAGTAAAGGCAGATGTTTGGTGTGTTTTCGTGAGAACTATGCAAAGCAAAGTGAAAGCTTCTCCACAAAACGATTCTAAGTCAATCTGGTTAAAAACTTTTTTAATTGTTTAAAGATTGGTGATTGAATTGAATTTGAAGTAAAAAGTATGAAAAAGTTGTGCTTAAATGTACGAAATACTACTGAATTATTCCAGTTGAATGAAAAAGCTTTTCTCAGGAAAAAAGCTCTTCCCATCCATCGCAACTCATTTTCGACTGAGAAAAAAAGTTAAAGTGGTTCCAAGTCACTTTGTGTTGTTGTACTCCGTATTAAATCTTATTTCACTGAGAAGTGACATTTCACCAAAACGCACCAATACCCTCTGTTTATCGTTAGTGTTCCCGTTAACTTTGAATGACGCCGTTTGTAAATGTTGCTTCGAGCTTCCAGTTTTTTCTTCATTAAATACACATCGCAGTGCATATGTGAAAGAAAGTCCATAGCGATCGGTTGTGTTTTACGTATTTGGCAACATTTTGAAAATGGAGGCAAATAAGGAGTATTTTCGGCATATTATGCTCTTCTATTTTCGGAAAGGAAAAAACACTGCAGAAACACATAAGAAGATCTGCGCTCTGCACAGGGATAACTCTGTAAGCGCTTGGACTGTTCGCGAGTGGTTCCGGCATTTCCGTGATGGTTATTTCACATGTTCTGACTTGCACCGTTCTGGACGACCGGTTAAGATTGATGGGGACCAAATTAAAGCTCTAGTTGAAAATAATGCACGCTACACAACCAGCTACATACTCATACCATATATTTGATATATCGAAATCAAGTGTAGAAAATTACTTGCGTAAACTGCAACACGTAAGTCGATACGATATTTGGCTGCCGCACAATTTGAGTAAAAAAAAATTTATTGAATCGTGTCTCCATCAGCGATTCCCTGCAGAAACGCAACGAAAGTGAACCATTTGTAAAACGGATAACGGGCGATGAAAAGTGGATACTTTACAATAACGTGGGATGGAAAAGATCATGGAGCAGAAGATGTGAGCCACCGTTAGCCATTCCAAAAGCTGGTTTTCACCCTAAGAAGGTTATGCTCTGTATTTGGTGGGATTGGAAGGGAATTGTGTATTATAAGCTTCTTCCGCATAACCAAACCATTGATTCCGATAAATACTGCTCTCAATTGAATAAACTGAAGGATGCAATTACCGAAAATTGACCGGAACTGGCTATCCGGAAGGGCGTCGTGTTCCATCAAGACAACGCTAGACCGCATGCATCTTTGCAGACTCGGCAGAAGTTGGTGCAGTTTGGATGGAATATTTTACCTCACCCGCCGTATTCACCTGATCTTGCACCCTTCCGACTACCATTTATTCCGGTACCTGCGGAACTAACTTAATGGAAAAAATTTCGTCTCGCTAGAAGCCAATAAAAATCAAACGTTCTACGAAAGGGGCATTATGAAATTGCCCGAAAGATGGCATAAAGTGGTAGAAAATAATGGTACATATATAACTGATTAAAGTTTTTCCTAAAAATAAATATTTAATCTTTCATTCCGCCTAAAAAAACAGAGGGAACTTATTTGCCAACCCAATACCTTATTGGCGTTTGTTTTTCCATTAGGCCTCAATCACACATACCCAGAATTGGATACATGGCGCGAATTTTTTCTACCGGGTAAAACTAGGTTCATCGGATGCCGAACACACGACGAGGATACAAAAGTTTCGCACGTATCTGATACCGGATATAGGGCTTTCTCCTTATAGGATAAACATTATGCCATCACTTGAAAAGCTTCCAATTAATTTTTATGAAATTCAGTTCTGTGGTTCGGTATAATTTTGAAATTGTCTCATACGAAACTCAACAGAATCAGATGAGGTAGAAGTCAGATTTTACTAGCAGAACTAAAAATTTCACTTTGCACGAGCACTTAATAAAGAATCATTCAACGGATATCGATTTAACATGGTATTAGAATGATAAGAAAACTACTGATCTTTTGGTGGCCGGGCTCGTCAGTAAAATGCTCGCCAAATCTGTCTAGCCGCATTGTTTTTTCTCGATGAATACTGAGTCTATAATGATTCAACTGCTAAAAACAGGTGTGAATTATAAACTCTCAATCTCTCAATCTCCTCGATCGATAGCCTCCTCCGGATAGCCAGAATACTGGAAGATTGCCTTGCTCATTCGCATGCCGGAAACTCCACAATTCTTTCCTAAGTCTGCCTCTAATAACAAACCCGCACCCGAATAGATTCTGTCCTTGTTAACTGTAGCAATCGCCTTAGTATATGTCGCAGTTTTCCATCCTCCTTTGCCCGGCTCATCCCATCGCACTTATTGGAAGGCGGTAATGTCCACTTTGCAACAGTCTAGAGCCTCCGCAAGTTTCTCAGCTACACGCGGTTTGTAGAGGGACCTCACATTTCACGTGAAGGTACGAAGATCGTTGTCCTTTTTACCTTTGCAAGGGTCATCAATAGTAAAATCCTCGGTATCAGAGGCTGTTAATTGCTTCGTAATCAAAGCCTTTTCACCCGACGGCACAACTCCCAACCTGAAGGGCCAGTTCCTTTTGTTATACTCGTACCTCTGTTGCATATTCCTTGATGGTATAGGTTCATTAGCACCCGCAAGTATGCATGTTTCTGAATTAGCACGATAATCCAATTTAATGCAATTTGCTTATAAGTCAATATAAACATGTATGTATATGTAAAGGCGAATTCTTGGCTGTGTGTCTGTACATATGTTCCGCTCAACCGATCGCTATTAATTTTTTACCACGTCCATACAAGTATGTACGAGTTTCATATCAAGAACAAATCTTAGGATAGTTCAAGTACGTGCTCGCTAAAAAAACCTCGACTGACTTATTTGATCTTTGGACACACGAGATTCCTTAGAGTTTTGGGAGACTCAATTGTCAAATTAGTGGACAATCACCATGACTTATTAAATTTGCCATATGGTGAGAAGTATCGGAAATGGAACTAGTCTGAAAACAACTGATGATCTGATTCAAGTAAGATGTTGCGGAAAATATACGCCCAGTATTGGTATTATCAACTGGACATGTTTCAAATAAGCAGCGAAAGAAGAAGAAGAATATGGTTTAGCTGACTTCTATGTATAGAGTGATTCTCGGTTATAGGCGCGGTATCTAAAACACATAAAACTAATCTGTTCGTTTTTGTTTCAATTTATGTGGGTAATAGGGTAATTAATACCAAGTGTTCTGAGTAAGGTAATTCAGAAGCACATTTCAATGATTTATGCACGGCTTACGCTGCAAGCTTCATAAGAAAGTACGGACCTAATTATATTACTATACAATGCCATTTAAAATATACGTAAACCAATAGGATCTGAATCTCCATACCATATTACAATACATTAATCACCTCTCTGTTTAATTTGCTGTAATATCTTCGCAAAATGCCGAAAATATACTCAGCTAATTGATTTTCTTTTGCATCATTTCGAATTACAGCATTTTGCCGAAATATTTTCGCCCTATTTGTTTTTTTCGACATTTTCTGTGTACAATTTCCGATTTTATTACTGTGGGAGGCAGTCAAATCATCATAAAATATTGTTTGGTACATTTACTTAGATGACTGTTAACAGGGGCACGGAACCAAAGAGGGGCCTGAATGGAAGAGACCTACCCCAAGGTTAGCTTAGCACTGATGTACTCACATTTGTATACTCGCATGTTTATGGGGCTCCTGTAATTGCCAGTATATTGGCAATGTGAGGTGTATGCTGAGAACGTTTGGTCTTTTTTTTTGGGACTTGGTATGTAGGTTAGGTTTCGTTTCGGCATATAAAATGTTTATTTAGTCGTAAAGACATTGAATGATGTATATAGCGTTAGAGAATTTAATTTAAAGCTTTCATCAGTGCAAAGCATAAAAACAAACTGCGGTTCTTACTTCGTTTTTCGTTTAAAGGAAGGAAATTTATTTCGCGCATTTCAGCTGAACAAGTCGCTCGTTGTATTCGTGAGTTAAGCATTTTGAGTGCGTAGTAAATTTTGTTTTATGACATGTGATGTTAGTTAAGGGAAACACACATGTGACTTGAGGTTGATGTGAGGTTTTCACCTTAAGCAAGGTGATTGCATAAAATATTGGAGCTTACCAGTATGTTTGATGTTAGAAATATAGAATTTTTTAACAAGGTTGAGGTAGTTTTTGGAATGGGTATACCCAATTTCATGGAAAACGTTTTTACGATGCATGTGGATATATGTAGGTGTAGGTTCTATAAGTAAATGGTTTAAGCCTCTTAGCGGGATAACTCCTCAGTTGGTCTTTAAAGTGGATAATGCTAAAAATTATGGTAGAAGTTATGATTGAAAACTAATCGAAATCTTTACTGTAATAGAAAAAAATAAGTCAAATGGTTTAAGGTTTAAGGGAAGGATATTATTAGATATTAGACTTGGGACAATCGCGTCCATACATATTCATCTATGAATAGATCGAACATTGATATCTTACGCGTTGTTGACTTTTGTTATTGTACGAGTACCTTGACTCGGAAAAATCCAGCCTTCATCGACTTTTTCAGCTTAAAGTCTTGTGTTCCATATGGGTTTTATGCCATCTACCAAGGCCTTGCGCCAAAGTGTACGGTTCCTATCAATATGGTTCAACTACAATCAACTCCCTCCTAATTGGCGTGATTCGCCTTTAAATGTCCTGCGCTAAGTATTGGAGGGTGACACACATCAATACCTTGGTATCCCATTAAGATACGGTTTGGTCAAAACACTCGCAATATGTTCTTAAGATATCAATTAACACAAGTTCATTTTTTGGCTATGACTGTCAGTTTGCAGGTACGGCAGCCATATAGCAGCACCAATTCCTCGTTTGAGCGGAAGAATAGCTTGGTGTTACACTGGCATTTTGGACAGCATACCGAATGCATCCTTCATTTTTGTATACTCCCAAGGTACCGGAAATTACTCTGTAACGTCTATTTGAGCAGTAAGTTCCAACAGTTGTGCCTCTATCGTCAAACCAATGTTCATTTGGTGAACGTCCACAATGCTATACTATAAAAAGCAAACATCGTTAGTATAGCCGATGTGTTTACTTTACTTATGTCCTGTATCCCCTTGTGGTCCTAGGGCCTCTACTACACCTATGCGCCTTCGTGTACGGTTTCTGGCAATGTATCTGAGTTCTCCCCAACTTTTCCCTAACTGCCGTGCCTCCTTCTCGACTGTTCTGCGCCATGTTCTCCACCGCCATGTCTTCTGCCATTCTGAGATCCATTGCATAGCATGGTTCGCTATGGAACTGTCACCCTTACGGAACGTGTGACCAATCCACTGCCACTTCCGCCGTTGGATGGTTGTGCCTATTGGTTCCTGACCCGTTCTCTCGTAAAGGTGTTCGTTAGAGATACGATTGCGCCAGAAAATCCTTAAGATATTGCGCAGGCACCTATTAACAAACGTTTGCAGCTTTCTGGTGATAGTAGTGGTCACTCTTCATATGCTGCATCCATATAACAGCACGGATTCAACGTTGGAGCGGAACAGTCTTATTTTGGTGCTTAAATTGATTGCATTGCTTTGCCATATTTTGGACATCATCCCGAACGCGGACTTTGCTTTGGCGATCCTGTTGGCTATATCCAGTTCGGTTCCACCATCGGTCGAGACAATACTCCCAAGATACTGGAAGTCCTCTACTCTCTCTACCGGTTGTCCAGCAATGCATATTTGAGCCGATGAGTTAGTTCCAGGCTGATAATTTTAGTTTTTGCAGTATTAATTTTCAGCCCGACAACACCTGCCTCCCTCTCCACATCTGCTGTCATTTGGTGGAGGTCCATAATTTTTAGTCAAGGTGTTTCAGTTGAGATGTAAGAGTCCATCGAATTCCTCCGTTTCCCATCGACAAAGCTGCATGAAGCACATCACTAATCACCAATAGGAATAATATTGGTGAAAGGATACAGCCTTGCCTTACCCCACTTTGGATCTCAAATTCCTCAGACAACCTCCCCCTGCGCAGAACGTGATATTTGGAGCCGTTTCACTGCACACCAATGGTCTTGGATGGTTGCGGGCATTGAGCTGCTGATTGCTTCCACACCTTGCGAAAAGTGCACCCTTAATTGTTGGCGCACTGAGGAATCACTAAGTCTTGTGTTGTCCTGGGATATTCGAACTGCAGCAGTGCGTAGTTGGAGAGTAGCTATCTTAAAAAAATGTGTTTGAGATAAGTTGTAAGGTTATATTGGATTTCATGGCTTTACGTCAATATTGCGATATTTTGGGTATCGAATAGCTCGTCTAGATTTCGGGGTAAGCGATTATGCACAACGCTATCCAGAACGGTAGAAAAATGTTTCTTAAATGTTTAATTAAGAGAGAACCTAATATTAGAGAAATAAGAGAGAACCTATTACCTCTTTGGTGACACTGTAGGTGATTCTGCTATTGCATCTTCTTCGTTTATAAAATTTCTTTTTTTATCGGATTCAAAGTAGATAAGGTACCTCAAGGATTTAGTTGTCTATCGTGAGAATATCTCCGAACAGACGATGATCCTAAAGTGACGATGGTCATTAATATTACTTTAGATAGTCTTACCGTGTCGTTTATCGTTATATTCGTTTTGGTAATTTTATTCAGAATATCATGCTTCTAATTATGTCGATGTTGTCACTTTAAAAGAGCATTGGAACAGACATTTGAAAGGCAGCTCCTTTTATATTGATGTGCGTATTTCGTAGAACTTCTTACAAAAAAAAATTTGACAACCGTGCGGGGATGTCTAAACGGAGTTTTTATATCAACTTACGTCTAAGAGTGTATTCTTTTAATACAACTAGTTAATTTCCCAGCGTTAGTTGGAAACTGGTATATTTTTAGGTGCAGTAGTTTCTGAAAATCATTTGGCATCGGGTTATATTGCATACTTTGGAGAAGAGCCGATTTTTTGCATTTGCTTTTGATTCACAGCATTTTCTGATCAATTGTTTGATTATTCTAGGTGTTGTTTAGCTGCATCATTTGATTTCGTTTCTAGAAAAATGTTAAATTTATGGTTGGTACTTGAGCCAACAACCTACCACTCAATATGAAAACACATTACAATATCATGCCATTCACAGTCGTTGATGGATATTTCTATTGTAAAATTTCAATAAATTTCTGATAAATTATTTTAAGTCCTCCAATAATACAGCATATAAGATCTTGTATGGAGGGTTAAGGAGACTTCCTGGTATAGTTTGGAGGGCCCTTTCTAAGAGGATCAGGAATCAATGCTGAGGTTCGATTCATCGGGCGCACTTTTACCTGACCATATGGTGTAGTACATACATATATGTAGCCACAAGGAATAACACTATAAGTATACTTATGCTTAAATTGAAATAATTTTTCTTTTTAATATATTTTATATGATACAATCTTCTCTCAGGAAAAACGAACATATAAAGTTGAAATAGTACCCCGAGATGGTTGGAATTCAATATTTGCAGCGGTTACTGAGTTAAGGGCGGGGAAGTGAGTCCATAAATGACATCTTCAAATACATTTTCTGAAATGTGAAAAGGCACTTATTGGGATGATCACTAACGCGAGAAACTGCATCTTTTCTCATACCATCTTGAATTTATTTTCGCACGTTCACTAAGATCACAACACTTGCTTCTCCCTAGGTTTAAATACTTAAATCCATTTCGGTTATTTTTCGTACACGCTGTGAGGCTATAGAACTCTCTACCGGCACACATCAAGAGAATACTTCATTCTGATAACTTAAAAAAAAGAAATTATTTTACGCTACTACAATATGTAGCAATAAAATCCCTTTATCCCGCTCCTATCCTTGAAGTAATTAATCTCGAATTCTGATAATATTAATTTTATTATTTACTATAAATCGTGATTTTAATTTAATGTTTAATATTCTATCATAATAATGTAAATCTAAGCTTAAATTTAGTACTATAGAAAACCATGTCTTAATGTACAATTCGAAATATTTGTCAATAATATATTGATATTTTTCTTACCAAGTGATCTTCTGCTGCTTTAAATAATTCGGTGGTTAGGACGTCAGCCTTTTAGATTTGAAGATTCTTACTTCAACACAGTCGGGGATAGAATAGTGGTCTTCATCTTCCTTAATAGTCAAGATACGTGTTATTTTAATTTATGCATACATACATACATACAATACATACATACATACATTTTCAATGGCCCGCTAATCCTCCATGAGGGTCGCGGAGGTAGGATGCTCAGGTGGACCCTCCATCCTACTCGAACCTCCGCCATTGACTCATCAGGAAGAATCCCTGTCGGACTTGGTCCAACCATCTATTTCTAGGCCTAGCTCGGAGTCACCTACCTGATGGCAAAGCAATCATGGCACGTCTTGGAGGTCGGTCTGGGGACATACGGACTACGTGACCAAACCATAGAAGCATTTTTATTTATTTATTTAAAATTTCTGCGAAAGATAAAAATAAAATCAACATCAAAAAGCTCTTCTCTAACAAAACTAGGAAGCTATACTCTGTCCAACATAAATTGGCAGTACACGTCTTATGGGGAAGCTTTTTCAAAATCAGTAGCGTGCCATATTTTTCCACCATACTAAGTTGAAAGAAACCCTCCATAAAAAGTGTTTACCCGCCAGTGAATTTCCATTTGCATCTGACATAAATTTTACGCGTCTTATTTAGCGCACATCTGAGTGTGCACTGATTGGCTGTGGCCTGTGGCTGCTGCTATTCAACCCCCATTAAATTGATGTGCATTCAGAGTTACCAGTGTCCGTTTGGTAACTCGTTCAGTTTTTTTTTTCTTGGGTTTCTGTTGAGGAGCTTTTGGTTTTAGAGCTTTGAAAAAAGTTCTTAATGATAAGTGTTATCGTGGAGATCTTGTTTTGATCTTTTGCATTTCTTTTAATGTGTCGAAAATACGTTAAAATGCAGTTACAAAGTTGTAAGCTGTTTTCTTTAAGGAAAAAGTTTATTTGCGTAGGTTTTCGTAGCGTGCGGTCAGTTTTTTGATGTTAAGCGTATTTTTCTAAATTTGGATTGTGATACTAATGCGAAGTTAAGTGTTTTTATGTAAATAGTATTTTTAAAATGTGTATTTTTTTTTTTGTTTTTGTGCACCTTTTATCTTACTTTCTTGGTGGTGTGGAAATAGATAAATTTGTTTTATTTTTAATAAATAAAACAAATTAAATAAAAATTTCAATCTAAAAAAAAGAAGGGTAACCCTACATAATATTCTTTCGGATTTTTGCTAATTTGAAATGCTTACTACGGAAACCCTGTAAGAGCTTTTGTTAGAATAGCACCTTACGGAAAACAAAAGAGTGCGAATGAGAGACAAACATCCCTATCTTCCCTGTACTGCCAATTTATGTTGGACAGAGTATAGGGTAATACCAGACAGTTAAGCTTCGATCACAGAGTCCATCAACGCCATGAGGCATTTTAAATGCTGCAAATATTCAATCAATGACAATAAATACAGTTCTATTGCCTAACTATGTACCGTGCAAACCCTACCTACCTATACAAAAGTTACTTGAATTGCTGTTTGTTCCCATTAGGTATCGCGTTTCAAACGTAACATATACTGAGTATTTTGCAATTGATTGCGGGCATGTTTCGCGGCGGGCGCCTCCATTGTATCTGCTTCTCATATTTAATTCATGACGACGATGATGATTATAACGATGATAACAATGGTGATGATGATGATGCTGCTGCTGCTGCTGCTGCTGTTGCTTCGGTCGTATTTCAAAACTCATTTAATTATCCGACTTTTTATGATCTCGTTAATATGTTTGCACATTTCTGTGTGATGATTTTTATCTCCCCCATGTGAATTGAAGTAGCGTCGAGTGGAATTTCAAAATCGACAACAGTTGTGTTCATTAAATGATCTAAGGAAATCAGCTTTTGTTTCGTGTTGCATGGTAGATCGCATAGCCTTATCAAATATGGTCTGGGCTGATGGAAAGCTTGTTATTGACAAAGCGATTATCCTTTTAGAAACTTTTGGTCTTTTCTTGTAAATTTTGGTGAGTCCAGAAATGAAATCTTGATCTATCTGTTTGGTTTTAATAAATTCTTCCGCATGTCTTCCAACTAAACAGGTTATTTGCAGAACGCTGTGTGATTAATATTTCTCTCAAAAAAAAAATAAAAAATTGTTTTCCTTGAAACATTGAAAGGAAACCTCCCACCCAAGAATTTATTGCCGCAGTAACATTATTTATTTATCAAGCAAAGTTGTATCCATCATGTAGTGAGAAGAATTTCTCGTTTCATTCAATTTCATATTCCAGATTCGACTCCGATGACAGTTACTTTAAAACCAATCTGACATTTAATTTTTCACCTCGCTGAATGTTTAAAGTCTGCACATCACCCACTCTTCTCTGACGTAAGAAATTTGATGTCTTATTAGGGGGGTATACTACGAAGATGATATTCTTATACCACAAAAAAAAAAAAAAAAAAACATTTGGATTCGAATTTTCTCGAAGAAGATTTGCTCTACCGTTGTGGATGATTGTTGGGAATTATTCAAGGATTTTTGACGCGGATGGAAATTCAGGGAAGGAAACTATTTTGGGGTTATTTAATGCAGATCCCTTGAGAATTTTCATTTTAAGTTCTTTTGAGTTTACAGTTAACACGAGAGATAAAAGTGTTTATAACTGTTGAATCTGTACTCCTTGAATTTAAGAATAAGTAAGATCCATTGGGTTCTTGTAGTACATCAGTTCGTTATTTTGTACTGATAGCGCACTTTTCTAATGCTATTGTAAAGTGAACTTCCAGACATTCTTTCGAAGGACGACGATCTATATCTTATTTGAGACGAACGTTGTATTAAGAAAATAAAGGATGTTTTTTTTTTTGGTAATATAGAATTTTCGATAGGATAACCGTCAAACCGAGCTGTGGTTCTGCCCGCTCTTTTGGACATTTGTGTTCAAGCTTAAAAAATCCTACTAAATAAGCCAAATTTACGTAGAAAATTGGTCGCCGATTTGCGAAACTCAAAGATGGCTTCGTGGTTCCTATACCACACATGATAATCCACCTGAGCAAACCTTCCGTCAACTGTGGATAGGGAGATATTTTATACTACATACTTTCTAAATGATACAGGGACACCAGCACGTCAAAGAATTGTGCCTATTAAAGAGAATATTGTCACTTTAAATTAAGGTGTGAAAGAAGATTCCAATTATCGATCGGCTCTATCCGTCCACTACGTGGAAAATTTTGCGCAAAGATCTTGGCCTCCATCCATATAAGACTAATTCCATGCCGGAACTAAGACTCTGAGACCATCAATTACGCCGTTCTTTCGCTGATTGGGCTCTAGAACAGTTACAGGCTGACCCATTGTTTTATCGCAAAATTGTGTTCAGCGATGTGGTTCATTTTTGCTTAGCTGGATTATTAATAAGCAAAGTTGTTGCATATGGAACGGGGCTAATTCCAACGAGACCCTCTATGCCGTATTACACTCAGGAAAATGCACCGTTTGTTGCACTTTCCACTCGGTATGATCGGACTTTATTTCTTCAAGAACTAAGCTAGAGTTCGCGTTGTGGTCAATGGAGATCATCACCTGACCATCATCAATGAATATTTCTTTGAGAATATGGATAATACGGATCCTGCCTAGATGTGGCTTCCATAGGATATGCCATACGGCGAGCGACATACTGTAATCACAATTTAGGGATAAGTTGATTTTGAAAAATTACCCTGGCCATTAATTTCCAAGGTCATGCGATTTGACACCTCTCAGCTATTATATCTCTAAAGGTACCATTAGACGGCGATTATTTTCCGGCATTGAAATGGCAGTGTGCTGTCAAACTTGCATCACAAAGCTGTTACTTAAATAGGGCCATGTCTGATTGCCACTATTGTGACGTCAGTTGCGCAACCATTGAATGGCAGCCGTGTTCGTGCCATTTAATTGGCAGAAGAAGTTCTCCGTGTAATATCTGCGCAATGGTAGCTACTTGCCATTTAAATGGCATCAGCCGGAAAGTGGCATGGCATAAATTCGTAACATGCCACTTTTCATCGACAATGTCAAATGGCAGTGCATTTTATTTGAGACCTCGACCCACACAGAGTACACAGAAATGAAATTTTTAGCTTAACAAAGTCAGCGACAAGTACCTTATAAATAGCGGCGATAGTTGCGAAATGCGGAAAAGGTAACACAGGGAATTAAAATCTTCTCCAGTGGCCAGGTAACGTAGCGTGAGTGTCAGCCGTGCTTGCGCTGGAATGTTCGTGTCCGCTTTTCAATTCTCAAATCAACCCCGGATGAACGGCGCAGTATAGGGCGGCCTAGCAGCAGGTGGCGCAAAGAAGTAGAGATCCCCCTTAACAAAGACTTGGCGTGTACAACTGGAGGCAGCTGGCTGCCATTCCAATGGCACCGCGGAGAAAAAACTTGAATGACACGAAGCATCTGCCATTCAATTTGGTGATAAGAATGGCGTTATGCCATTTTCGTGTGACTGTCGTTTTTTCGCAATTGTCCAAGGATAGTCCAGTCCATCGTATCAGTCCAGTCGTTCACAGACCTCCGCGGTGTATACACGTGTTTCGGCTTCTTCTTAAATAGCAGTAACAGGTTTAAGAAGAAAATTAGAAAGTGGTTTCGTAAGCGGCAGGTTAGCCTAGACGAAGTGTTAGCAGTCAGTTAAGCCAGGCCCACTGGTTCAAGTCCCGGCCAGGCCTAAGTTTCGCAAACAACATCAGGCGATGGCGTCTGAGCAGCGGTTCGCTATCCCTGTTACGGGATCAGCGGACTGTACAACATCGGCCGACGACGAAGTCATGGCGTCAGACCATATGGCTTCAGGGTCGGCTGAGGGTACCTCGAAAAGAAGGAGAAGGCTAAGGCCGGCTGCCAACTTGGTCAAGTGCGCCTCTCTGTCAGCTTCCACCGAAAAGCTGCCGGTTGCAGTGAAGGGAGGGGCGCCAACGAAAACAACAGTGGCAGCTCAAAAAACTAAAAAAATACGAACTGACGGTGGAGAAGGCCGCTTCACCGGAGGCAGCAACAGCTTTGCTGATCTAGCAACCTCTGAGTCAGACGATGAAGAGGAAGAAGTCGATACTCTAAACTATGCTATAAGGCAGCTCCAAGAGAGGTTGAATGCCATCAAGGCTAAACAAATTGCCCGAAGAGAGAAGGAGCGAGAGCTGGAGGTTCATCGAGTGCAGTAACAGCAACAACATCAGTCGCAACAGCAACAACAGGCGCAACAGCGGCAGCCGCAAAAACAACCGCCGCAACATCAGCAGCAGCAAGAACAACTGCCGCAAACATAGCAGCATAAGCAACAGCTACAGCCAAAGGCCCAACGGCAGCCTAAACCAAAGCAGCAGCAGCCGCAGCAAAAGCAGCAACCACAACAGCTGCAACTACAACAGCCGCAAAAACAGCAGCAGCAGAAACAACAGCAGCAGCAACAACATCATCAGCAGCAGCAGCAACCACAGCAGCGGCAGAAACAACAGCAGAAGCAACAGCAACAGCAGCAGCAGCAGCAGCAACAGCAACAGCAACAGCAGCAACAAAAGCAACAACAACAACAACAACAACAGCAACAACAACAACAAAAACAACAACAACAACAAAAACAAGAACAACAACAGCAGCAGCAACAACAGCAGCAGCAGCAACAGCAACAGCAGCAGAAGAAGCAAGGGGTGCCACCAATAAACACCTTCAAGATGGAGCTTAAGGATACCATCGAACTATGTAAGTCGGCCATAGGAAATAATTTTTATGTTAAAAGACTTAGTGCAGATAGGCATGCTATCCACTCTTATACAGTAGATCAGTATCACCAAATTAAAGATTTATTGAGGGCTTCGACGACGGAGTTCTTCTCCTTCACCCCGAAGGGGGAAAAGCTGCAAACCATGCTGCTAAAGGGGTTGGAACCGCCCACCGAACCGGAGGAGCTTTTGAAGCTATTCAAAGAGAAGGAGTGCGTTGATCTCATTTTTGTAGGGGTTAAGCCGTTCACCACAGCTAAGGCCAAAAGGGAGAAGCGGAAATTACCGTTCTTCCTGGTTCAGCTGTCACCCAACAGCAAACTGGATGGTCTAAGGAGCATTAAAGTCCTAGACTAGCAGGTTGTCACCTGGGAAAGAGTAAAGAGGAGCGAAGGCATGTTACAATGCGTTCGCTGCCAAAGGTTTGGGCACGCCGCGTCGAACTGCGATATGCAGCCTCGATGCGTAAAATGTGGAAAAGACCACAAAGCAGAGGAATGCGCGCTAGGTAGGGAAGGCGCGACTGAAAAAAGTCAGCTCACGTGCGCATTATGTAGGAACACGGGGCACACCGCAAACTATCGGGGTTGCCCTAAGTTCCAGTACATTAAAAGAATAAATCTGGCTTGTCAGCAGAAGGTGGAAGTGAAACGTCCGCCCGTTCCAAGTGTTCCTGCACAATCCGTCACTCCCCAAGTGACCTACGCCCAAATGGCGTCAGGCCGGGGGAATACGGTACAGTCGCAGCCGAAGGTTGTTCCGCAGGTCCCAAAGCCGAGAGCACCGGAGGCTGAACCTGATTTGTTGGCTATCTTGCTCTCTATGCAGGGGCAGATGGGCCAACTTCAGCGACAAATTCAGGAGCAGGCGAAGCGGGTGGACCAGATCTACGCGCTTCTGCCGGGCTTAACGCACCACCAATTGTAATGGATACGAACATGGCGGAGCAATCCTTAAAGATCCTTGCGGTGAATGTGAATTCACTGATTAGGATCGAACGAAGAGCCGCACTTTTCAAGTTGCTTGAAGATCGTTCTCCCGATGTGCTTTTGGTTAGCGAAACTAAGCTATCCCAGAAACACAAGTTGAGGCACAGTAGTTATAATATTATAAGAAGAGACCGACCCAACTCTGTACAAGGAGGAGGTGTCGCAATCTTCATTAGAAAAGAGTTACGTCATAAAGTAGTGTACTGCGGTAAAGTGCGTAGATTCCGGGAGCTGGAAGCATGTATCGTGTATATCCCTCTCCATGGTGGAAAGAGGATGTATATGGTCGCTGGCTATGCTCCTGAAGCTACTCAATCCACTTGTTTTATTTCAGAGCTCGAGACACTTTTTCGAATACTTAGGCTGGAGTCGGAAGAGAACTTTTACATTTTAGCCGGTGATTTAAACGCCAAACATAGAGATTGGGGAAATAACACACCAAATTTTAGAGGGAACCTACTATTCAGTTGGTGGGGTCGGCACAGTGTTGAGTATCGACTAGATTTAAAAGCGACGAATAGTCCGTCGTATCCTAGAAGCGGATCTTATCTGGATCTAATGCTGTTCGACGTACGGTTACAACTGACCGACATGGACCGACAAACGATAAACTGCTTACACACTTTTGTGTATGACAGTGGCCATTGCGGACTCAGTGCCGAAATAACGATTCCCAACGAAATTGCGGAATTGGAGGAGTTTGTCCAATTGCACGCCTACAATTACAGTAGAACGCGTTGGACTCGCTTCTCCAGACAGTTGACGAGAGCACTCTCCTCGAACTTGCTCAACCTACCGCCTAATAGGAATCTGTCAAACGAGGAGATTGATAGATATCTAAAACAAATGGACGAGATAATAAAACGAACGATGGACAGTACGATACCTCGGTATCAACACACTGACAACGTGGACATATACCGCAATGCAACGATTGACGCACTGCACGAACATAAAAGGAGACTGCTGTCGAGATTAAAAACCTTGTACAGACAGAACTCGGAGGAGGTTAGGACGCTGAAGTCGCTGATTAAAAATCTCTCGCAATTAATTAAAGAAAATTACAGACTTTCTGTAAATTTGCACTGGGACAGGAAAATTCGGGCTGTAAAATCCAACAACCCGAGTATGTTCCCGAAAATAAACAAGATCTTTCGGAGGAATAATCAAAACGATCTTCCGCGTCTTAAAATCCCCCGAACTACGAACAATGTACAAATACTAGTGACAGCAGGTATAGATCCAGATAACGCAGCTGAGGATGACAATTTTTTTGTGATCGAAGATCCGCAGGAGAAGGTAGAGGCTATAGGAGCGACCTTCCAGGACGTGTATAAGGTGAATGATAGTGTTTGCCCGAACCACGACCTGGAAAATCGGGTCCTTGTGCACAACTTCTACCTTCGAAATGACATGGAGCACTGGGGATCTGAGAACACTGGTTTTACCGTGTTCAATGAAAGATACATGGCAAGCAATGCCGTCGCCGATGAAAGGGTACATCCCCCGTTCATTTCGAAGGCAGAGCTCCAAGCGATCTTCGAATCACTGAGGAACAAGAAATCCGTGGGAATCGATGGTATACCCAACATTGTGCTTAGACATCTTCCTCTAGAAGCGGTGAACATTTACACCATCCTGTTTAATAATGCAATGAATAATGCCCATTATCCAGCGCATTGGAAAACAGCGGTGGTGCAGCCCATTCCCAAAAGGGATAAAGATAGTTCCAATCCGGGGAATCTCCGGTCGATAAGTCTACTTCCGAACATCAGCAAGGTATTCGAAAAAGTTATTCATAGAGCCCTGACTAAGTGGATTGAGGACATGCACATAATGCCGGATAATCAATTCGGTTTCAAGGCGGGGCATGATACCATACATGCGGCGTCTAAACTGGTATCGGATATCCAATGGAACAAAAGCAAGAACCAATGCACGGGTGCCTGCCTGGTTGACTTGGAGAAGGCCTTCGATACCGTATGGTTAATGGGACTCTTTTACAAGTTGAGCAGGCTAGGCATAAGTAAACCACTGCTGTACATACTTTATGACATGCTCACCGGCAAGAAGTTCATTGTGAAGAATGGCAATGTGACGTCTGCTGGAATTTTTGAAGTAAAAAATGGTCTGCAACAGGGCGCGGTTAATTCGCCGATCCTTTTCAATATTTACACGAGCGATCTCATAGGTTCACTTCACCATGCCATAGCGTACGCAGACGATTTGGTCGCGTACAGATCAGGGCCTAAGATTGAGGTAATTGCAATACTCTTGCAGCGTGACTTCGATAAGATCAAGAGATACTGCGACGACTGGAAGTTGAAGATTAACTTTCAGAAGTCGGAGACCATCCTGTTCAGAACGCCGTTGTCTGGGGCCTCTAGGGACACCAGAAAGAATTGGCGAAAGTTCTCTATCGTGGGACAGCACGGACAGCCACTTGCGAGTCGAAGTGTAGTCAGATACCTTGGGGTCTGGCTAGATCAATATCTGTATTTTAACAAACATATAGATGCTGCTCTGGCCAGAGCCAAAGTTGCTTTCGCCCTTACAAAGAGACTGTTTTATAGCAGCCAACTCGATGCAAGGGTGAAGGTAATCCGCTACATGGCCCTCATTCGGCCTATGCTCGCATATGGATGTCCCGTGTGGTTCAACGTGGGGCCAAGCTTATTGGAAAAGATGCGGGTGTTTGAGAGGGCTTGCCTTCGTTTGTACAGAACACCAGAGTCTGAGTACATAAAATTCTATCCTAATGAGGTCCTATACAACAGGGCGAATCTGATCAGAGTGGATAATTTCTTGATCAAGATGATTCGAAGGCACATTGCAAGAGCAATGACTTCGATGAATAGCCTGATCTTTGGGGTTTATTACCCCCACAATCTCTATCACGAGAGTGTGCGCCTTAACGGCTTTATCCCACCAGAAGCATTCCTATACCTTGATCAGAGAGGTCTGATCCAGGATAAGTTAGCGGTGCCGCTAATCTTCCACGTCGCCAGAACAGCTGTGGATAGGCGACTCAACTACGACCGAGACGTCGCACAGAGTAGTGTAGAGCGTCTCCGGTACAGTAGGGCGGTTTCCAACCGCGACATTGAAGACGTTAGTAGGCAGCATGTCCAATTTTGGTGGCTTAGAGAAGAAGAGGGAACGCCATCGTCGTTTCCCCTTAATCCGGGTTAGCCTGTAACGTAGGCAGAGCAGGTCGTCTTTTTATTGCCATGGCCGGCTTACATAGTTTTAAGGTAGTCTTAAGTTTGTATAATATATAAAAAAAAAAAAGAAAAAAAAAAAATTAAAAAACAAAAAACAGCACAGCACTTGGCTACAAAAAAAAAAAAAAAACAAAAAATCAAGCACAGCACTTGGCTTAACAAAAAAAAAAGAGTGTATTTAATTACACTTCGTAGTTAAGTTAGCATAAGTTTATTTTTAAGGTAGTTATAAGTTTTATCTAGTGTACAATAGTTTAAAAAACAAAAACAGTCCATGTACTAAGTTTTTATACAACAAACATTTTTCTTAGTTCTTAATTTGTTAATTAGTTAAGTAGTAATAAATAAATTTAGTTAGGTTACGTCGAAAGACATAGGTTAAGAGTTAAGTTTAGCTTAGAGCGCCCGCAAGGGGCCAGTAAGTTAGAATAAGATAGTTACATAAGTTAATTAAGCTAGTTTTAAGCATTTTTGTTAGCATATAAGGTATAATGAATTGAAGTAATAAAATGCATTAAAAATAAAATAAATAACCATCGTATCAGTGACGTATTTGTGACGTGCGTCGCAACGTCATTTCAATGGCATAAAATAATGGCCGTCTAATGGTACCTTAATGAGTGACTATTTGGCGCGGAATTAGTGCAGGAAGGGTGATTCATGATGGTACTTCTTTAATGTTGCCGCACATAATGCCATCCCAGTCATTAGTCTGCACTATGGAGAGATGTTTGGGGACTTCTTGGGGACGAAAATAGAAGACCAAGCCCGGGTGAATGTATTATTTTACCAAGCCCGTGCTGCAGTATAAACGTTTTGATAGTAGGTTTTCATAATAAAAAAGGTATTCAATTTATAATTCAGTATAGATTAGTGTTAAGTGAAAATTTAATTATAGACCAGGAACTTGTGATGAAAGTCTAAGCCTGGGCAAAACTAATGTATGTAGGTTCATAGATGACAATTTGAAAATGGACTAATGTGAATAAAAAGACAAATAAACACAATATCCGTTAATTTCTCATGTGAACGTCATGGCTTTTCCATGAAATTTTATTAAGACGATTACGATTTGCCATAGTGAAGTTTTCACGGCACATGCTCAGGCATCATTGATGCCATGTCGAAACACAATGTACGATTGCTGGGAAATAAAAAAAAAAAACACTTTCGTTCTTGGGGGTGCAGTGTGTAAAAGAAAGCGTCAATTTTGGTGTGGAGGGCCAGTGAGGACCGAGACTGTAATGATACAAAACTAATTTAAATTAAAAAAAAAAAATGCGCAAACTTTTATCCTTTTTTCTATTACTAGTATCGCGTGTAGTCGAAATTTGACCGAGGGGAAAAAACAAACATCGAGAAAAATAACGCTACGCATTTGTTTACATAACTTTTTTTTTTTTAATAATCAAAGGGATTTAGGCTCATAGAGCCATGAACGTAATCAAAATGCTTTCATTCAATTGGTTAAAGTGTTTTGTATGGGGAAATCATGTGTGTATGCTCAATTTATTTTACCTGAATTAACGGTGATACGGTGATGATTTTTTTTCTGCACATATGGCAGAGTATCTTCCGAATGATATAAGTTTCATCCCAATCCTTTGATAATAAATACTAAAAAAGCGTACCATAAATTTCGTGTTCACGTATTAATATACAAGATGAAAAGTTCTAAGTTCAAAATGTTTACCTTTCGATAGTTCAAGTTTATGAAGCAGGTTATTATTGAATCTGTGTATATATCTTAGGCTTGGTAATGCTTGGAACCAACGGTTTTTTGAAGTATCCAAGCTACTTGCTATACAAGGTGTTTCACAAAGTCGGCCCCTACTTCGAGGTCTGGTGGAGCTTCGCATTTAATTTTGAGGCAAAAAAATGTTGAAAGTGTAGGTCCAGCTTATACCATTAAAGGATTCACGGTTTCTTATAATGACAAGCTTCTGATCCAACTTTTGTTTTTTCAATATACTATGTATGTACGTACGTATATATTTGTCAACTTTAGACAAAAATTCCACGTTAGTGATGCTTGCGTTTTGAAACGATGCAAATATCGGCCAGTCAGACTTAATAGAAGTAGACTGAAGCAGGATTATTATCTATTTTTGGAGAGCTATGACAGAGATATGATACATACTCGTATAATGGGTTATTCATTTTGAGGTTGAGATTTCACAACCCTGCCATACGGCATCTCTCAAATCCATTTGTCATCCATGGTGACATCGTCATCGTTCAACCACAGTTCAATGCATTAAAATTATTGCACCCTACTACAAACATCAGAGTTATGTAATATCTGTGTATCGCGTTTTAAGGACCAATCCTTTTCATCATAATCGCCCAAGTGAGCAAACAATTCGAAAAAGAATCACTTAATTCGAATAAATTAGTAGCGTTTGTGAATTGTAACCCGGAATTGTCAATTCTACGCCGCGTTCGGCAATTGGGTATCTCCTACAGCTCCGTTTGGTATATTTTGTGTTTGAATTTAAATGTTCTTCCTTGTAAGGTCAAGCTTACAAAAAACTAAAGCCTGCTGACCATAGAATGCGCACAACCTACGCCGATTGGGTGCTGGAAAATCAACGAGCTGACGACGATTTTTCGAACAAAATCTTTTTCAGCTATGAGGCTCATCTCTCGCTCGACGATCACGACACAAGCAAAATTACAAACAAAATCGCATAATTTGGGGGTTCTGAAATTGTGTCCATGCAGATAATTCCTATACTTTTGAGCACTTAAAACCTACATGAAGTTATGGCCGTAATATAGCCAGAAATGTACCGAAAAGTCACCGGTAATTACCTCACAAGAACCGAAGTTTGCAAAAACTCCCGTGGCGGCTACTTAACCGGTGTTGTAATCCAATAAATGTAAATGAATAACCCCGTATCTTCGGCATCACAAGGTTCTATGCTACACCAAGTGCACATCTGTGCAGACTTCAATAACACATAACTATGTATGGAATGCCTTTTGTTATGAAGTTTTGTATTAAAGCTTCTGAAGACTATTCAAATATTGAAAATATGTAAAAGAAATTCTTAAAAAATTAGACGAAACTTGACCTACAAACATATGCCAGCACTTAAGTGAATTAAACGACTCTATTTTCATTTGTATAATTTTAGGGAGCAATGACGTGTTCTGTGTGATTTTCAAAATAATTTTACTGCATGAATTGTGCAAAGTGCAAACATGCACTTGTAAATTGTTGTAATATCCTGTTACTGCTTTATAATTCCTATTGCTGAATAGCATGCAATGGAAACGATAAGTTTACATGAACTTCGGATTATTATGTGATAATCAAATAACAAGCTGAAGTTTGACAGCGGGTTGTGGCTATGTTTTAAATGACAGCGCTGTCATTCTGTGATGATTGTGTTTTGTCAAAGCTACCACTAAAAAATACAAAATTACACGCTTCAACAATGTGTCGATATTATTGTGAAAGTTCGTGCTCTTTTCTTCCAAGCTTTAGAAATTATTTTGAGCAACGAAGCTCATTTTTAGGCCAATAGGTTCATATACGGTTGGGCCAACTACAAGTTTCTTTTTAAAAATGCAATAAAATGAACAAAATGAAATTTTCTCCATGTATTATGGCTTTATTAGTAATAGCAAACATTCCCATGGAACACAACGTCGTTCAAGTAGCTGCCTCGGCTGGCCTCGCAGTAGCGCATTCTATCACTCCGATTTTCCAAGACCTTGTTGATGGTTTCGGGCTGTAGCTCACGGATTGCTTGGATGATATTGGCCTTAAGTGCTTGAATCTTTTCCGGTTTGTTGGCATAACATCGGTCCTTCACCGTTGTCCACAAAAAAAGTCCAAAGGGGTCAAATCGCAGCTCCAAGGCGGCCAATTGACATCGCCAAGACGGCTGATAACACGATTTGGGAATTTGGTGCGCAAAAGAACGATTGTGGCATGGGCTGTGTGGCATGGCACGCCATCCTGCATGAACCAGAGGTCGTCCAAATCCATTTCTTCAATTTTAGTAAAAAAAAGTCCTTAACATGGCTCTGTAACGCCCACCGTTGACCGAAACGTTGTTCCCAGCCTCATTTTCGAAGAAAAATGGTCTAATGATGCCACCACTCCACAATCCGCACCAAACTGTCACTCTCTGTGGATGCATTGGCTTCTCGACAATAACGTGCGGGTTTTCCGAGCCCCAGATGCGGCAATTTTGTTTGCTAACGTAGCCGCCGAGATGAAAATGTGCCTCGTCAGAAAAGATGATTTTTCGCCCAAAATCGTTGTCCAATTCAAGCTGCTCTAAGGCCCAAACTGCGAAGCGATAACGAAGCGGATGGTCGTGCGCTTTCAATTGCTGAATCAATTGGAGCTTGTACGCGAATAATCCCAGATCTTTGTGCAGAATTCTCCTCAGGCTACTGCGTGAAATGTTGAGCTGTTAAGATCGATGACGAGTTGATGTTCGTGAATTGAGTCTCACACTCTCGGCTACAGCAGCCACATTCTCGTCTGTGCGCACCGTACGACGACGGGGACCATGAGTGTTATTCACTAGCATACCAGTCTCACGAACTTTTTGCACAAACTTGCGTACAGCAGGCGCGGTGGGTGCTTCATTTCGGCCAAAACTTCTTTTCAAAAAACGCACTGTTTGGGATACACAGCACTCACTTTGGAAATAAGTTTTCAATATTTCCCAATGTTGTTCAAGTATAAAGCGACTCATTTCGTTCCGCGGAGGTATGATACTGACTTTCTGTTAAGATTTCGAGCGGGAAACAGCTGGCAGTGTCAAAATAATCTATGATTAAAAAGAAATCACTAGATGGCCCACCCGTTATAATCAAAATTCTTGAATTTGGGATGATGCCAATCCACAGCATATCCAAGAGCTTCCCTTGCATCCAGAAAATCTCCCTGTTTGGTGCGGATTTTAGTTAGGTTGCGCCATGGGTTCATGTGTCTTTCACAATTCGAGAAGCGAGGCGGTAACTGTCAACGGCGAAAGCAGTGAATCATATGGAAACTAAAATAGCGATTCATCGTTAATATGCGACGTTCAAGCCATGAGGTCAGACAATTACATAAGAAGGATGACGTTGGGCGCATACTAAACCATACATCACCATTTAGAGGCATAGTCCGTTCCAAGTATCGAAATCACTTGAAATTACCCAACGTTCGCAGAGAGAAATTTCCCAAAATAAAAAAGGGGTTGAAATGTCTCTTAATTCTTTAAAGAATGGTTAATGATTTCCTCCACTTTACTCTGTATGATGTTCTTTTTATAGTTTGGTAAAACTTCTTTTGGTTTTTATAAAGCGGAAAACGATAGTGATGAGTGAATATTTTGTAAATTTAATTAAAGTGTTTTGTTTTACTGTGCATTCATTTATTTATTTATTGTATTAGTTAATTAAGTATATATTGTCATATTTCGCCTAGCCCAAATAAAATTGTTTCTTTAATTTTCCAAAATAGGATAAAAACAACAAGTACAATGCGTGTTTTTATTTAAAAGCCAAATAAAGTCGACACACAAAACAACTTCTTCTTCCTTTTTCAGCGAGGTTATGATCCGAAAATAAGGGATCACAACCCTCCCACTGATCCGCCTGTAGGGTTCGCCTATTTGACCTCGGAAAATATCGGCAGGCCTACCTATTTTGGATCACTCAGTTACTGAGGCCAATGAAATGCCGATGTCGCATTTGTGTGATCCAGGCGTTTATAGGCCTGCCTTTCCTACATCGCGATGTCTTTGGAACGTGCATTGATGTTGTCTTTTTAACCGGGTTCAAATGATCTCTTCTTTGAACGTGGCAATACCAACTGAGCCGGTCACGCTCTATTTTTTGTACGATTAGGTATACCCATCACGCAACTTGATTCTGATACGTCAGTAATCCCACAACTAAGCGATGGACAACATTAAAGTATGGGTATACAGCCTATTTTCCTTTTGCTCCTCCTTTTTTTCTTTATTTCTCCAGAATTTTAATTTTTTTTAGCTGTAGTTGTTGTTGCTTTTATCTCTTAGGAATGAAAATGTATAAAATTCGTACAAATAAGAGAGACCTGCGCAGAAGAATTTCAAGTGATTTGGAATGGACTATACCAAGGTATAGCTTGCACCAAATCACTTGACCGAGTTTCTGCGCAGGTCTCTTTTATTTGTACGAGTTTTACTCATTTTCATTCCTAAGAGGTAGAAGCCAAGACAACTACAGCTAAAAAAAAAATTAAAATTCGAGAGAACGAAAGAGAAAGAGGAGGAGCAAAAGGAAAACAGGCTATATACTCGCACTTTGATGTTTTTCATCGCAAAGCTGCGGGACTACTGACGAATCAGAATCAAGTTGCGTGATGAGTATACCGAATTTGAGAAAAGTACCAAAGGGAACAAATTCTAGCTTCTCAGATTTACTGCTTGAACGATGCATATCAATTGAAGGGAATTTTTTTCATTGCATTGTATTTGTTGTATTTATCCTATATTGGAAAATTAAAGAAACAGTTTAATTTGGGCTAAACGAAATATAACAATACATACTTAATTAACTAATACAATAAATAAATAAATTAATACGTAGTAAAACATACCACTTTAATTATATTTATAAAATATTTGCTCATAGCTAACGCTTTCCGCTTTATAAAAACCAAAAGAAGTTTTACCAAACTAGAAAAAGAACATCATACAGGGTAAAGTGGAGGAAATCATTAACCATTCTTAGAAGATTTAAGAGAGATTACATCCCCTTTATTATTTTGGGAAATTTCTCTCTGCGCACGTTGGGGTATTTCAAGTGATTTGGTTCAAGCTATAACTGTGCACAGAGATTACACTGTAGCTTTACGCAGTCGAAGAAAGAAAGAATGACGAAAGAGGGAATTTCATGAGAAAATTGTGTGTCAAGAAACAACGTAAATCGAAATTGTAGCGACGTTAATCGAAACTGGGAAGTAAAAAGCCGGACAACGTAAATCGAAATAACGTTAATCGAGGCGACGTAAATCGGGATATCCCTGCATTTCTCTTTTTCTGTACATACATGCTTGAGCTTCAGTCGAATGAATTTGTGTCTGCTCAAGCGTAAAAGTGTTGTCAGTGTATTTGTTTTCTTTTCGTTCCACATTACGTACATTTATGTGTGAGGTACACGCTTAGTAAGTTTATAAGAAGAGTTGAAACTGGTTCTAAACCGGTTCCAAATTCATATAAATGCAGTTCGAATCAGAATGGGTTCGACTCGACTCGATTCAGCTAACAGAGCTGAAAAATGCATGTATACCTGGGTCGAGTGGTTGAACTGGCATGTTGTCTTTGTGTGCGTGTGATACTTTTCTTTGATCTTTTTTTTTTTTTTTCGGTGTGGGACATCCCTTTACTTGGATTGAGTTGGTAGCTGTGGGTAAGGTTGTGTGATCAGTTATTTCATACTAGCGGGCACCCGGCGTGCGTTGCTGCGCCTAACAGAAAAAAAACAACTGTCAGGCAGGCGCCTGGGGGGCTAAGTCCACTAGGGAACACTTTTGTACCGGGCAACAGTGGGTAAATGGTCCAACCTTAAATATATATATCAATCTTTTTTTAGTTCTAAAGTACTATAATACTAAAGTAATGGGTAGACTGCTGGACCGAGGGTACTCGGCGGCGTACGTTGCTGCACCTAACAAAAAAAAAAAAGAAGTACTAGAGTAATTTATTACTAAATTACTACTAAAGGAGTGGGCCGATTTTGACCGAATCCAGTCAAAGATTGCCTGAAAATTTGAGTCCAATCGGTTCAGTAGTTTCCGAGTCCATAGCATACAAGCAAACAAACAAACATACATTGTATTTTATATATAAGATCTATTAAATGCGAAAATTATAACTAAACAGAAAACTAACACAATCAAAACCAGAATGGCTGCTATCATTGACATACTTATATAAACTGCTAGTGAAAAATCAGTTCCATGTAATCTCTGCTCAAAAAATGACACCAACATAACTAGCCCTTTTGGTTCGGAGCGGAAAAATGTGGAAACAAAATGGTAACCATCTTGATTTTTTCATAGAATAATAGAGACACCTTGGGTTTGTGTGGATTTGCTAAGTAAACCCGTTGAAATTAAAATGATTGAGGCATTGTTTGCAACAGATGCCACCTCAAAAAAATGCTAGTTCAAATAATTACCGAAAGATGCAACCAACAAAATTTGAATAAAACATTCGTTATATATGCATTTTACTGCCACATAAATTACACAATATTCGTATATTTATTTTATTATTGGAGGTGGATATACATTTTGAAAGGCAATTTTTGAATACAAATAGAACCGATAATTAAAGTCACTAATGCTTTATGTACTTTATAATATCTAGATTGTCATTTTGATAGACATTCCTAATCTAAACCATAAACGACTTACTGTACACTTTTTATAAACAGAAACAAAAAAACTTTAATAAAAGTCTATCTCAACAACTATACTAACTAAATGCATTGAAAGATTAACTCTTCGAATCTAACGCAGAGGGGCGACGTAGTAGAGGGCCTCCTCGCCATAGGCAGCGCCCACAAGCTCAGTGGACCTCGACCAACTTGGAGTGCACAGCTAGAGACAATTAGCTACATACTGAGCTAAATGCAGAGACTTGCTCGTTGAGGCTCAGGTTCACACCGAACTGTATTGCCAAGTAAGTAAGTATTGAATGATATTGAAAGATATAATGATTTTTCATTCATTATAACAATAAAGATTTCAGCCATATCCTACATACAGCTCCTTCTCTTTAGTATTAAGGATACACCGACCTTATGAAAGACTATTATGATAAGTAGACCATCAAACGTCAGGCTCTGGGATAGGAAATTTGCTTGCATCTATTATTATATCCAGACCTTGCTTCATTGGACTACCATCTTTTATGATTGCTGCAATGCTCCCTGCATCGTAAATTGTTCAGAAATATGGAAGAGATTTATAGAAAGATGTAGGTCCCATGTATTAAGGATAAAATTCTCCTCATTCGGAAAGTGATTAATAAAAACAACAAAACTTTCTTAACATCTTATTATGTATAATATATAGAAGTATTTGATGGCAATGACCATTGTGACCTTCATCGTCGTTAGTGATACCTTATAGTGCCATGAAAAACGACCGTCAAGGCTTTCCTGAAATTACACCTAAAACGATTGAAATAATAATAATTGGAGAGAAACCTATACCTCTTCAATCATTAAAACTTACTGTCTGCGTCACTGTTTCTATTTCTAGCCTCTTTCAAGGATATGCTTGGAACTCCGCCGCATTGCTGTTAGCAATTCGCAATTACACAGTTAGTGGTAGGCATTTTTTTTTTCAAAGTCATGGCCGTTTGAATTTATTCGTTTATCGACTTAATATACCTACAGCCAATTTATAAGGATAAGCCAATTTTCCTTGAGGAATTTATCCTTCCCAAAACAGCAGCACCGAATTGTGATTCAAAACACAAGTGCGTGCAAGCAGGCAATTAAAATATTCCTAGGCCTAGAAATCCATTCCACCCCACCCCCCCCCCGAAATGTATTCGATATCGCACTACAGGTTTTGAAATTTCCTTGCCGCAGTTAAATCCAACAATGTTGACCTTCGATAAAGGAAACTATTTTGAAGCCTCCTTTTTGCAGGAAACCGAAATAATCCCCCATCACGTGCAGAGATACGTTCAACACACATGGTCACTTCTGTTTTTGACTACCTTCCGGCAATGTCATTCAAATTATCCTGCATTATCCTTCTCACTGAGTTCGCATCTGTGTCCACACATTCAATGGATCACAGTTAACTTAACTTCTTAGCCATTTTTACATGTGATTAATTATTTGTTGACACTTTTCGTGCCCCCAGCCCCACCCACTATACCACCGCAATACCCCGCAACCACTAAATGTTAATCTTGCGGGCTCTAACGTACCGTGCAATTGTAATAAAGTGACATTTAGGACATAATTGGACGCAGTAATCCTTATGACAAACCCAACGAAAAAACAACACACAAAGAAAATATATAGAAATTTCCTTGTGGTGGGTTAGAGGGGGCTTCTCAGTAGATTTACAAAATCCTTGCTACTCAACCTTATGGGGGCTTACCATTCATTTTGGCAGATTTAATTAAGGCCAGGAGCTTTCTTGAAATTAGTTCTTTTTGTAGTTGTATTGTACGAGTATGTCCTGCCACACAACTAGTGGCAAATTGGTGGTGGATTTACTTCAGGTGTCATGACAAAATTGGGGGCGAGGAGACGTATGTACCTATATATATGTATACATTTTTATTTAGTTTATATAAATTTATGGCTTAAGGGAATTATCTTTGTCAAATAAGGGACAGAGTTATGAATGGTCTAGAGTATCTTGTTTTCCTTATGGTATATGTTTCAAGCAACCTCTTGAAATCATTTACGAGCAACTGCAATAAACTGTATCCATGTTGTATTTATGTTTCACTTTGTCTCATATATCGCAATCACAGTGCGGAAGATATTCGTATCTTTGTTGAGACACTGGAACTCCAATTAGAGAAATCCTTAGCAAGAAACATTCACAAAGGATCCTGTTGTCAGAGGAATTTTTCAGCACGATAGTCACTTTGAATAACAAGCAACCAGAGCCATATATTCCTCAGACTGATAATGACAGTAGAGTTGCATGTTATACAGTGTCATATGCGTCATAATCGCTGTCTTCAGTGAAAAACCCTGCCGACTTGTCTGTTTCTGAGACTGTCTATCGTTTCAAGATGCGAAATTACTCGCACTATAGGGTTTACTATATTAAAAAGAAAAAGAAAAATAATGATAAAATCAAGGCATGTATATGTCAAAGTCTGTCTTCAGACAGCGAAACTATTGTGAGTTGTTTACTGTCGCACATATCTGTCGGAATGGAGTTTCAATGTCGTCGTTAACACATGTTTCGTCCTTTTTATAGTTTCACATTATTTTTCTCTACTGAGTGATGCCTCATGCTGGAGGTGTTGTTGATACTTAAGTTGTATATTTTCATACACGCCATTATTTTTAATATTTCAGAATGCGTTGGCACAATGCCATTTAACTGAAGAGAGACGTGTTTTCAAGAAATCACTCATAAACTGTGATTACGAGTATGGTGCCATTCGTTGACAAACCAGCTGGAACCTAGTTAAGCAATAATAGTCATTTTATATCTCATCTGGTGTTGAAATACCATCAAGTTCCTCTGAATGCATTAACCCAATTTCAGGCACTGAAAGCTTAATTGGGCGTTATATAGGTAGAAGTACCATAAGGAGGTCTTTTATGGATAAACATTTTTATTGTGTACTTAGAGACGAAATACAATGAGATAGTTTCAGTATTGTCTTGTGATTATTTGTCCATTGAGGCAAAAAAACTCCCTATTGCTCCTTCTTCTTCCTATATCGGCGAAGTTATGATCTGGAAACCAGGGATTATAACCCTCCCACTTCACTGCATTTCTACTGATCCGCCTGGGGTTCGCCTGAGTAATTCCTAAGAATAATGCTTGAGAGTAATTCTCTAATGTATTCTCTAGTAAATGATATTGATATTGATATTGATATTACTATGCGTTTCGCCCGGGTGTGGCGGTTGAACTCATCAATAGATAGCCACCACATCTTGTCTAGACGCACCGTTTGCTCGATGTGCCGGAAACTCTTAAGTAATTTGCAAATCCCAGCACTCGAATTAATCAATTTGCATTTCAATTAATAATAGTTGTTAATGTTAATAAACCTCTTTGATGCAAACTTAGGTTAATGCTTAATGCAGCTTGAATTAAAAAGGCCAAATATTGGGTCCGAGCCAACTTTTGTGAAAAGAAACAGACAGGAAGTCTTAGATGTAACCTTGACCCTCAAGGCCAGATCCCTGGTAGTCAGCGATTGGAAGGTGTCTGACATCGTAACGAAACTACAAAGAGATTAAAACTTAATCCCAGGAGAACAAATTCGAACACTTTTAAAAGCTTCCTAGATAACAGAGAACATCCTGGATCCTCGCACCTGACAAGCAAAACGGAGATTGACCAAGAGGTCATGGGCCTAATCTCAGCCCTAAAAGTAGCCTTCGAAAGGTCCTGCCCTCTAAGCAAAGACAAAAGGAAGCCCAACCTCGCATGGTGGTCAAATGAGCTCTCAACCATGCGTCCTAATGCCAGGAAATTATAAATGATTTTCCAATAGGGACGGGTAGATGCTAAAATTGAATAAAGCAAATTGTGTGTGAGATATCAAAGAATTTAATTTGAATGGCCTGTCAATAACATTATGTGTGGAATATGACATCGTTCAAATGGCCGCCGCGTCTTCGCTATGTGGGGCGCATGCGAGGGGTCCAGTTTTCGATTACTCTGGCCCATAGATCAGGCTGAATTTGAGCGATGGCACGGGTTTTGTTGACTTTGATGGCACCGGTCGTTTATTGCTTATTGGCATAGACTTGCAACTTAAGGAACCCCACAAGAAAAAGTCTAACGGGGTCAAATCTCACGATCTCGGTGGCCAGTTCGCGTCACCTATCCATGTGACAACTATGCCCTCAATTCGCTCGTGCAGAATATCCATTGTGGCATTAGCCGTGTGAAACGGAGCGCCGTCCTGTTGGAACCACATGCCGTTCACATCTATATCATTCAATTTGGACCAAAAGAATTTGGTTATCGTCGATTGGAAGCGCTCTCCGTTGATGGTAATGGCAATGCCATCGTCGTTTTCGAAGAAGTACGGACGGACACCAGACTGTGACTTTTTGCGGATGGATTGCCACTTGGTGAAACTCGTGTGGATTGGCATCGTTCCGAATACGGCAATTTTGCTTGTTGACGTACACGTTCATCCAAAATTTGGCCTCGTCGCTGAAGACGATTTTTTTGCTGGAATCGGGGTCCGCTTCCAACTGCTTCAGAACCCAGTCAGCGAACACACGGCATTGTCTATGGTCGTTTTCCTTCAGCTCCTTGATCAGTTGGATTTTGTTGTTGGTTGTAGGCCCAACTCCCGATGCAAAAATTGCCAAGTTTATGTATGCGAAAGGCGAGTTCTTCTGCGTGGCGCGGAATTGACTGTCTCCGATTCTCCTGCACATTCTCACGGACAGCGGCTATGTTTTCAGTAGATCTTGCATTTTGTTGTCGGTGTTGGTTGATTGCTCACTGAACCGGTCGACTCGAATTATCGTGAATTCATAAAGACATAACTCCCAAAGCCACGCAGAGTCCTAATTAGGACTTATTTAATTTGTTTTTGGAGTTATTTAATTTTTCTTAAAAGGCAATTGTAAGAAAATATTGCCTTTTTAACAGTGGACGGTTGGGTTCGGTATTTCGCTTTATATAATCCGGCGTTTAAAATCCCGTTTTTGTAATCCCGTTGCTTATAGTTCCGTTTCTTTAAGTCCCACTTTTCCAATTGAAATTAATGGTTCGCTCTACCATAAAGAATTCACGCTACCGGCTTTTTTAGACGTGAAAACTAAATAGATAAGACTATCACTAGACCGACTTAGAGTAGATTCCGCACAATGCGTCTGGATAGAATGTATGCACAACTCAGAGCTGGGTGACCGCCAAGTAAATGCGCTGGCTTCTAGAGGAACCCCACAAGGAGGGATTTTATCCCTTCTACTATGGACTCTAGACGCAAATGAGATTGTTTTGAAATTAGGACACAGCGGAGTAAGAGTTGTTGCATATGTCTTTTCACCAACAAAAGAAACATCGCAGATTTCGGTCCCCGACAACTTGATTGCACTCCAATCCAAGTCTTGGAGAAAGCACGGTATTTAAGGTGAATACTTGACTGCAAGCTGAGTTGGAGAGATAACACAACTGAAATAATAAAGAAAGCGTACATTGCGTTCTATGCTTGCAATAGAATTTTTGGGAGAAAATGGGGACCCAAACATGTCATCATCCGCTGGATGAACACTGCCATAGTCAAACCCATTCTAACATATGGGTGCTTTGTCTGGTGCCCAATAGCAGAGAAAGCCACACATCTCAAGGAACTAACAAAAATCTAGAGACTTGCTTGTATAGCATCCACTGGCACAATCAGAACCACTTCGACCGCAGCCCTTGAAACTATTTTCAAACTGATTCCACTAGACTTATACGTTAAGAAATCAGCCACGATGAGTGCCCTGCGGCTAAAAGAATCCAGTTTATGGAGAAAGGGCCACATGGGCTACCGTAACATTGCAAGATGGGCTCACATAGACGCCAACACAGACTACCTTCCGTCATCCCCCGACCACAGCCTAGACGTCAGAATGGTCATCCCTTCAAGCGAACACTGGGCAGACGGTGGGGCCATTAACCCGCATAGTACTTCAATCTTCACTGACGGGTCCAAAACAAACGAACAAGTGGGTTCAGGTATCTACTCAGCAGAATCTCGGGTTCTTTTTGCATTATCACTAAGACTTCCGAACCACAGCACTGTGTTCCCAGCGGAGGTCCTAGCGACAGCAGAGGCGGCACGAGAACTTTCCGCGAAACTTGTTACTGGAAAATAGATCGACGTTTACATAGATCGTCAAGCTGCTGTAAAAGCCATCTCATCCGCGGTGACAAAATCAAAGCTAATAAAGCGCTGCCCCGTAGAGCTTAAGACGCTCACTGATAGCCACCATGTAATATTCTCGTGGCTCCCAGGACACAAAGGAATTCCAGGGAACAAGATGGCAGACGAACAGGCAAGAAAGGAATCAGAACAAGAGCTGACAATGGTCGAAAACTCAATGCTCCTTCCCCTAAAATTTGTTAAATCGAAAATAATACTCGACTTCAAAGGACAATCAGACGAAAGATGGTGAGCACTTCCATCGTGCTGCGTCCCCAGAAACATCTGGACAAAACACGATAAGGTGAAAACCAAACTCATCCTCACTCAAAGTAGACAAAACTTCTCAAAGGTATCACTACCAGCAACAACCTATTGGCGGCCACCGTAAAAGAATGCAGCTAAGAAGAGATGAACTTAGCAGAGGCTGGCTGGCTGGCAACACAGATGTAGAAGAAGATACGCAACACTTCCTACGTAAAAACCCTAGTCCCTGCAATACCAAAAAAACGGCCTTCGGAGAGTACTTCTTTAATCATCTGGGTGACCTGTCTAAAAAGCCATAACCACCATCCTGAAATTCATAACTTCTTCAGGGTGGTTTCGAGAATACAAAAGAAACTAATTTCGAAAACACTCAAAATTACAGATTAGCTATAACTAAGAGGTCAAAATATTTCTGAAAGATAGCAAAAGAGATAAAAAGTGTGTTTTCGTCGATGCAGGAGGATCCCGAGCATAAACCTGCTTTTTCGACATCGAGAGTGGAATCAAGATGTTGTTTGAATTTCCTTCCTTCGGAAGCTTAATGATCATTCAGTTTTTCTAATCTCTTGGGAAGTTTTTCCTTTCGCACACCCTTCTTATAATTGAGAAAGTATGCCGATATATTTGGCGCTGCTTGAAAAAGCTCTCCAGGAATATCATCGAATTGCTGGGAGGACTGATGCGTATTCGGGTATTTGTTGCCACGGACAGCTCATTTGAGTACGAAGAGGCGATGCTATCGTCTAAATGGTTTAAGATAGTTGGGAAATGCTCTCTCCACCTTCGGAGCTGATCCTTATTTCAGGTCAGCAAGGAACCGTCCGGACTCTTGACAGGGTGTTGTTTAGAATTCTATTCACCGACCAGTTCCTTCGTGATCCTATAAACGCTCCTGCTGTCGCATCTATTTGCTGCTTCCTCAGCTTCTGAGGGCTTAACGTTTACGCGATTCCACCTGCCTCGCCTCACACTACGCTGTACGTCCTTTCCCTTCATGTGATACTGGGATTCTAGCTCAATTTACTCTGCTGCTGAGACACTTGCGATTTGAGTTTTGAATGAAATGCGCGCTATAATTCGTTTCTAGGTTTCTGCGGATAGCCATGTGCTGTGGTGTTTCTGCCTTTTACCGACAAACCGTTCTGCTCAAGCTGCAAAAAATGTTTTTCACAGCTCTCCTTCAGCTGCGCTGCTGATCGTTTCGGCTCCTGCGGCGAGATGGTCCCTAAATTGTTGGCACACTGCGGGATCCTTAACTCTGTCGGTGTTATACCTGGGAATGCGAAACATATTGTCGCGGTTGTTTCGAACGGTTGCCGTACGAAGGCGAATGTGAACTATCATAAGCTGGTGATCAAGCACCATTCCAATAACAGCCCCACACTTATTCCGAACATCTTCCATGCAATTTTTATCACCAAGTGATCAATCTAGTTGTATGTTCGCTACCTGTCAGTACAAATCCAATGGATCTTATTGCAAGCATTGTGTTCAAGCAAGGTACCTCCCCCCATCAGTATGACCATGTCCCCTATTTTGTGTCTGAATGTGGACAGCATTTAGGTGATTGTAGAAGTCGTTCTTTTCCTCCTGCGTAGCCTTTTCAGTAGGGGCGTAGCACTGAATGATAATCATTTTGTACTTTTGCGTGCCGATTGAGACAGGAGTTGTCCGACGCCGAATTCGCGATTACTTGCAGAGTAGAGTTAGACAGTGTTTTTTGTCGGAGCTTGGTATTCAGCCGCATCTAACTACTTAAATTCGCTCTATCCAAGATGTCAATTTTGTTCCTCATGAATTCCGGTTCAAGTTGTAGGAATCTGGAATTTTGGGGACTTTCCATTCTCTTATCGAGGAGAGTCTTCACGTTCCAGAATCCTATCGTAGTGTTAGTGCGAGAGCCAAAGGTCCTCAACATAGTAGCATAGTTTCATATCCGATGCAGTTAGTTGCGTTTCGGAGCAACACTTATTTTTACGGTTGCGTCTCACTGGGCCACAAACCAATAGACATTTATCCTGATTTGTGGCGCATCCTCTGTATTTATTCTCTCTCGTTTGCAATTTTCGAAAAATTGTCAGATACGAACAGCACTACGAGGAGGTGGAAGTAGGTCTTACTAACAGTAAGGTACTAACACTATGTTGTTACGTTGTATAGCACTCACATCTTATATTGGTGTCTTTACTACCCCAGATTGCATGATGGGCATTGGGCTTTTTTTTCCTGTGACAGTAACCTGTGAGCACTACTACTTCTTTCGTCGGATGACGATCTTCAACATTTCCTGTAGCTCTCGGCAGATTTGCCACACCCCCAAGTGCTTTGAGATGAACTTGTTAATGGAAAGAATACTATGGATATTTTTGGCTATTCTCGGGTTACTTTGTGAGCTGCAGTAGATGAACTTAGAGTTCTTTTTGGAAGTCCACTGATTAGTTTTCCTAGAATCCAAAGCTTTTGTATCAATGCCAGACCGATATGTCCATTAATTGACCTTCTGCTCAACATAAAATATTTGGTTGGCGACTTGGTGCATGCACTCTGCCAAGATGTTATTCTGTATCCGAAATGCTGTGCTGGTATTTTATTAGTGCCGACAACTTTGTCGTTTTACAACTGCACCAAATGAACTTGACTAATATTGTGTTTCTTTCTCTCGCCCCGTGACGCTTTTCAGGAGCTTGATGTCTATGGCGGCCCATCTTAATCATATTGTTCCATCATCTGTAGTGTAAATCTTGTCAACTTACCCGCTTTTTGTCAAACGTATGACTTATCCAATACTAATGATTAAACTTTATTGACAAAGCCCATTGAAGTGACATTTGGCATTATTTTAGTACGTATAGTATAAAAATACAAAATGTCATTAATCAATTTCAATTTCTAAAAAATCTGAATTTAAATAATGTATTTGTACATTCTAATCTAAAAAAAATCTTATTGTTGTATCTAAATGCCTTATATGGTATGTGAGAAAAAATAGAATCACATAATTTTTACTGTCCATCTACGTCATTAAGTAATGTATCTGTACGTTGTATAAGACAAGCCTATATTTATTTAAAAAAAAAACAGTTTTTTAGTTGAGAGAAAGCATAATGTGATGCTCATTTTCCTCTTTTCCTTAAAGTTGTTCATTCTACCTTAAGGTTGGTAAAAGCTTATATGTCGTTCCAGAAATTCAGAAGATTATTTAGTAGCTTGATAAAGAAGTCACATCTGCAAAGATTGAACTCTTATATGCATCAGTTCAAATCACACTTTTTCCCTTTGCCTACGCAATCCAAAATTCTTACTTGTGCACTTTTTTCATCTTCGACTGGGTTTCTGAAGATATTTAAGGATGATTTCAATAAGACAGTTGCAAATCAAAGCATTTCTTGAAGACTACAAAATTGCACTGTGAACTAAAGCCACATCACAACTTGAGCTTTTAATTGCGGTTTAGCTATAATATTGTACTTCAAGTTCAGACATCCAAAGCTGAGTGCAACTTAATAGCATATAATCCCATGCCAAGTTTCATTGTCTTAAAAATCCACCCCATAATAAGAGATTTTCATTCGCTCCATATCTCAGCTCCACATTGTATGAATCTGGCTGTATGTAGATTTCTAAAAAGCAATTAAATACCAAGAAACCTAAGATACCTTGCACTTGCATAGAGAGCACATAAGGAATATATATGACCTCATTAAGTGCAAGGAGTTGCCTTTTCTCCTATATATGAATTTGGTTTTGTGGTATTTCCATTTTTCAAACTAAATGCTGATAAAAACACTAATGCAGGCTAAGACTATTGGAAATTAGCAAACTTGGAACGAGTCTCCGCCATAAGTGTCTCGACATTAAGACCAAATGCATTATTTTAATTGTAAATTTGATACAGAGTGGGATTTAAGTATACGGTGCCAATCTAAATGTATCTTTTCAATTAACTTTTGAAACTTAGAAACCATTTATCATGCTACATGACACAATGACCCAAACAGAGTTATTAATCAGAACCAGACCTATCAAAAGTAATCACCCAAATAAAAACCCCGAACATATTGTGCCAGCCAAATCCACAATCATCCCCCCAATTAGTCAATAAAAATGCAGCAATTAAACTTGCTGTTATCTCCTCCTTCTACATCCGACAGTCCTAGACCCTATTAAGCCTAATAAAATTTACAGCCACTTCCCTCGTCTGACCTCGCAATGATTTTTCCTGGAAAATTGCTACCCAAGAAGGCAATAATATCGACGAGGGTACCTCCTCCCTCAGCACGATATCAGTTTTATACTCCCTCGCTGTGTCGGTCCCCCAGGGGCAATCTAAACATAAAAAAAACGAAAACTAGTCCACAACAATAAATAATAGGGAATACTAAAACAAAAAAAAAAAAAACATATTTGACCGATAAAATTTAATATGCATTCTACACCAAACTCGTTCGTCGCTGTCTGGCAATTTTATTCATAAATCCAAGTTGAACTCACGTTAGATACGTGCTGTGCTTAGGTACGACGGAACACTTCTCGTGCAGAATGCGCGCCGCAACTAGATACACTTTCCCCATATTTGGTGGTGATGATAAAAATAGAAAGCGACTCGCGGAAGATTTTCGAAACGACGGCATTCTCCTAATGCTCTACGTTTTTGGCGGCCTTATGGGTGGAATAAATTACCAAAGGCTGTGACCATGCTATTTATGTCTGCTGGAAGTTACGAGTATAATGAGAATTTCTCAACTTTGTCCAGATGTGAATGCAGCCGATGATGGTAATGGGTATGATGATGCCATCCAATGATACAAACTAAAGTACATTTTTCGTAATTAACATCTTTATGGCGGATGGGCTGAATTTATGGATGAAAATACTGGAGAGTCTATGTCTGGTGGATCAATTGGAATTGATGTATGAGTATACTCATAGCTTGCAGCAAGTGCGCATCAGGGTAAGGAATCGGGGTCGAAAGCACTGAGCTGGATTAGTGCACTGTTTCATTCACAGTAATCCACTTCTTGTCTGAGACTTAAGATCTAAAATTGTCACCTTAGGCGGTGTCGTGCTACAGGAGGCCGATAACCTCTGGATCTTGCCATTAATCACTGATTTCTGCGATTGTAGAAGCTCTTAACAATATGGTCTACATTCTTGTTGTGTGCCACAATGATAACTAGAAAATCCAAAGAGGCTAAAAATAAGACTGTTTCTGACTTATGAAGGAAGTAGAGACTTATCTTTCATGTAGCGTACAATAGAAGAAAAATACCGGTATTATATGCGAGTACGTGGACACTAGCAACAAAAAAAAAAAAAAGGGATGAAGGTTTATGATGTTACCTCATGATGACACTAGCAGTGTATAGAAGAAGGAGAAAACACTATCAGCGATTTAGAGCAGCAGAGGCCAAAACGAGTTATAGCAGTGTAATATGGAGTACCGGGAAAAATTAAAGTTAACCATTCGTAGGAGCAAATATAAAAGTTTCTCAGAGCTATACCGGTAGGCAGGTTATGAAGAAGATATGCATGTTACCACAGATCTGTGCTATTCCAATGTAGAAAATTATTATTTGTTCATACATCAGCAACAAAGCACAATGCTCAAGGAGCCAATAGTGAATACTATGCTAGCCGATGATACTGATGATACAGATGTACTAATAGGTGCTTGTTCCGAAAGGATCTCTTGGCTTATGCAGAGACCATTTTCCTCTAGGTACAGTCGACATTTGTTTCATTTCACATCTGCTTCGCGTAGATTTTCGGACACGACGATGATATTATCTGCATGCAGGATTGTGTTTGGTAGTGGATCCTCTATTTCCGCAGAAAGAATCCAAAACGCCGCTGAAAATAAGGGGGCTCTGGATTCGCTAATTCCTTGTGTACACCGACTTATCTCCAAAGAAGACCACACTTCGCGAGCAGAACAACGGACACACATCTGAGTACCCTATAAATGTCTTGTTGTGCATTTACATCTGCCTCTGCCACATTCTTGGCTTCTTGAGCCTGCTATACCAGCTGCCGTGGGGCTCAGTGGAACGCGTTTTTTACGTACTTTCTCTAGTACTCTTCAGCGTTTATTTCTCTGCCAGTATCTGCAATGTTTGTCAAGCGTTCATTGTTGATTTTCCTTCTGCGTAGCAGAACAATTTTAATGCGGCGGCCTACGTTCGATCCAATATCTTGAGTTAGAGCATGCTTGCATATTCCAGTTGTTTTTTTCTAGAATGGTGTGAGTGTAATCGAATGACGTGCCTTTGGCACTTCTCATTCATTCAAAATTTTGGTTAACAAGTATTGGCAATGTTGCCCATATGTTTTCATAGCTCGTCCAGTTCCCTTTCTATTTTTGTACTTACTGACAGACTTTTGTAGCCTCCGTTTTCCGAAATGTTTATCTGCACTGGGCCGGAATGACTTCATCGTTGTAGACTGTGCTATTTGGGAATTCCCGTACGCGTGGTTGCTAGGGCCGAACAAACAATTGCATACGCGAGATGTCCATAACTCCAGTGTTTAGCGAGGCTCTCAAGGTAAGTATTTTAAATTTTCGTAGTCAATAAACTCGTTCTTCAGATTCAGAGCGGAGTCCGACAAAACTGTATTCTGTCACCACTACTATTTCTAATGGTTATCAGTGACGTGCTTCGCAGTGGTTTGTCGCTGGAAAGGGGTGGAATTTAATTGAGTTTTACTGAATTGGATGCTTTTGGTATACTTTCAAATATCTGAATAAGTCTTGCAATCACTTTAATCACCAAGCTTCGTTTTCTCCATTTAAACATGGAGTCAGTACTGCTTTGTGGGTACAGTTTTTTTTTATTTAATTTATTTTTTTTTATTTCAATAGGCAGCTTAAAAAACCTTTTAAAAGCTACACAAGACATTGTATTAAGACTTAAATTCAATTTTTTGGTTATCTATCTTACTATCTATAAGATTTAATTTAAAACAAATATGGCAAACGTACCTAACATAGTACAAAAAGTTTTGAAAAAGAAATACAACAAAATCAAATTAAGTAATAGTAGGGAATTCACTGATAATTGAAAGCAAGAGAAAATGCGAATAAAATAGGAAAAAGAAAGCAAAGACAAAAAATATTGGGATTAAGAGAATGGCAATGAGGAAGTGTGACTGGGTACAGTTCTCAGAAGTTGAGATCTAACATTTCGTTCACTATAATCAAAGTTAACTATATCAAATGAGCAAAAATAACGATTATGATATGTTTGCATCCTTATTATAGGTGATTTAAAAAAAAGATTTGTCCGCGTTCGTGGTGGTATAAATGTTTGCAGTAATTGTCTGTTTGACCGAGCTGTGTATCTAATGAACACTTTCTCTAACAATGAAGAAGAAGATATTTTGCTTCTGTCTATATACCATAAATAAGTTTCACTAGCAATTAACCGTCGTTGAGATAGTGAAAGGATCTTAAAGAGTTTTAATCTCTCATCATATTCACTATAGTTCGAAAATAGTTCGAAACACACACAGTCGTATTCTCAAAAAGAGCCGAGATGCGTAAAATGTGCTGGTAACCATCTCTCGGAAAAGGAAAGCACCCAGCAAACTATCGAGGTTGCGAAGTGGCAAAAGAGCTTCAAAAAAGGCGAGACACATTTAAAAATATTCAACGCCAGAACGCAGAACCGGTCAAAAATAGTCGTAAAATTGCTAAGCCAAGGGTAACGACCGTCAATAAACACGTCAAAGTTAAGACGAGAGTCGAGCAAAGTAAAGTTCCTTCGGCAAAATCAAAGGAAAAGCCACAATCTCCAGAGACGCTAACATATGCTCAAGCTGCGTCGCTAGAAAACAAGCAAAGCGGTGTTACGGTAGACCCAGTCTCCCAAGTCTTCTCTATAATTCTTGCGAAACTTGAGGAGCAAACGAAGGTCAACAAAGTCATATTTGATAAATTGAGCAAGCTCGAGTTAAAACCTCGCCAAAAAAGAACTCGCTTTTTTTCGTACAATTCTCTCAAGTATTATGTTAAAGAGATGGCATTATGGCGCATCACCTTGTCTAAGACCTTTCCTGACATCGAATGGTTCGGTGATGTTCTTACCGACTTTGATGGAGAAGCGAGAGTTGTTTATCGTCATTGTGCACAAACGGACGAGCTTGGCAGGGATGTGAAGACTAGACATGGCTCTGTATACCTCGTCTCTGTACACGCTATCATAGGCAACTTTGAAATCGATGAAGAGGTGGTGCGTATCGATTTTATATTCATGGGTTTTTTCAAGATCTGCCGTAGTGTGAATATTTGGTCAATGGTGGACTTTCCCGGCCTGAAACCGCACTGATAAAGACCTTTCAGGTTGTTGACGATCGGTTTTAGGCGTTCACATAATACGGCAGACAGGTTCTTATATGCGATGTTGAGGAGACTTATACTTCTGTAATTGGCGCAGTTTAGAGGGTCTCCTTTCTTCAGGATCGGGCAAACGATGCTGAGGTTCCATTCATCGGGTATACTTTCGTCCGACCTGATTTTACAGATGAGCTGGTGCATGCTCCTTACCAACTCATCGCCTTCTGCCTTGAAAAGTTCAGCGGCAAGGCCGCCGGCTCCAGCAGCTTTGTTGGATTTGAGTTTAGATATCGCTATCTTCACTTCATTCTGATCGGGTTGACGGGAATCTTGACTGCCATCGTCACTGTTGAATGGCTCATTCTGCCTGACAGCGGAATATTGGTCATCATCGCCGTTTAGCAGAAGTGTTCCTTCCGATCGAGCGCTTCTCATGCTTTTTTTTCTCCTTTCTGAAAAGTCGATGTTCCTCTTTTCTCCTGCGCACGTAGAGCTCGTAAGCAGCTCTGGTCCTTCTACGCAGCGCCGCTTTGTATGCCTTTTGTTTAGCTGCATGTGCTTGCCGGCATTCCTCATCAAACCAGGGGTTTCGTTGTGGTGGCCGAGAGAAACCCAGCACATCAGAGGCGGCATCTCTGATGGCTTGTTGGCAACGCTGCCACTGGTCTTCCGCATTTGCTGCTGGCGGCATAGGACTTAGATTAAGATTAAGAGAAACTCGATCGGCAAAGGCTCTGGCGGTCTCTTGCGATTGTAGCCGCCCGGCGTCAAATTTCCTCACAGTATTTCGTTGATTTCGCTCCGTTCTGGGTATCCACATCCATACCCTGGCTACAACTAGGTAGTGATCCGTGTCCACGTTAGCTCCTCGGAAAGTCCGGACACCCAGAATACTGGAAGAGTGCCAGTTTTTCGATCAAAGGATAGCCATGTTCCTTTGTGAATGTCGAGACGTGGGAACCGCGTACTAGCTACGATAAAGTTTCGCCCCACCGCAAAGTCGATTAGCCTGAGTCCGTTGTCGGATGTGATGTCGTGAAGGCTGTGCTTTCCGACCACGCTACTTAAGACGTCCTCTCTTCCTAGCTTTGCGTTAAAATCACCTAGGATAGTTTTATCGTCATGGGTAGGGTATTGCTCATACGTCTTGTCCAAGAGCTGGCAGAAGTCATCCTTTATCGCGTTGTCCTACTCCTTGTGAGGGGCGTGAACGCATATTAGGCTAATGTTGGCAAATTTAGCCTTGATACGGATAGTCATAAGGCGCTCGTTCACATACCGGGAACTCAAGACTTCTTGCCTAAGTCTGCCTCCAATGATAAATCCGCACCCGAATAGACGCTGTCCTTTTTGTCTGTAGCAATCACCGTAGTAGATGTCGCAGTTTTTCATACTCCTTTTGCCCAGCCCATCCCATCGCACTTCTTGGATGGCGGTAATGTCTGCTTTGAGACACTCTAGGGCGTCCGCAAGTTGTTCGGCTGCACGTGGATTGTAGAGGGACCTAACATTCCATGTGCAGACACGAAGATCGTTGTCCTTTTTACGTTTGCTTGGGTCGTCAACAGTAAGATCATCCGTATCCGAGGCTGTTGATTGCTTCGTAACCGAAGGTTTTTTACGTGGTAGGGAAGTTAAGCCAACGGCACAATCCCAAACCTGGAGGACCACATCCATTTTTTGCAACCCCTAGGACGAGGGGCCGGATACACCGATGTCAGTAACCCACTTCGGTGATATGAGCGCTGCCGTTGGCCCATTAAGGGTTCATCCGCCACCATCTCTTTTTCAATACCCTGACGTAGTATTGAAAATCCTTACAGACCTCAGCTCCAAATATGTTGAAGTAGCTCCGGTAAGGTATCCGTTGGTCTGTAGACGTCACCGTTGATCCCATCGAGAGAATTCATCCGCCGCACGTCCTCCTTCTGAGGAGCTCTTGCTAGACTTCTGAGACGCATATTTCAGCTAATTAGGTCAACAGGTGATGCCTCGTCCGGTTAAACATATGCGCGCTGAAGTTCACCCAGATGTGTTTAGGCAGGTCTGAGTGTTCAGCTACACATATATCGTCAAACTCAGCATACGCTCATCGTTAGTCCACTATCAGATACCTATCTAGCGGGCCACTAGCTATCCATTGCAGACGACGAATTGAATTATTCGCGTCAAGTAGTTAAAAGACGGTATGGTTACAATGGCCGTGAACACGATCTTTGTGTTTACGCGCAAATTTTGTTATCTCTTCGACGACGCTGGGAATTCCCAGATCTCGATGAATATCTTCGTTACGTACATACCACGGTGCGTTAACGATTGTTCTAAGAACTTTATTTTTAAAAGTTTGCATGATGTCTCTATTGCTTTTCACACAGGGTTTAGCACTTGTTTATATATAAGCAGTTTGTTATGTACGCTTAACTTCGAATGTTTTCCGAGTAGCCAGTACATTTGTCGGTATTTGCTTTCGAGCTCGTCGCGTTTCTTTTTTACGTGCGATTTCCATTTGAGCTTAACATCTAGAGTCATTCCTAGATATGTTGCTTCATTCGCGTACGGTATTTGAGCCGAGTTAAGATATACAGGTAATCCATCCACTTTTTTATAGGTAAAGTTCACGTGAGTAGATTTGCTTTCGTTCAGCACAATACCCCAAGAAATCGTCCATGCGTGGACTTTATTAATAGCATGTTACAGCTTTCCAGTTGCTGCTGCAATAGTTTCGCCCGTGGTCAATATCGCCGTATCGTCCGCAAACGTGGCGACGACGCAGTTTCTTTCCTGTGGGATATCACACGTGTACAGTACATATAGAAGCGGTCCAAGGACACTTCCTTGCGGAACTCCGGCCGCAATCTCCATGAAGTCAGAGTAATCATTTCCGTGCTTAGCATGAAAGTGTCTCTTGGTGAGGTACGATAGTTAGATTAGAAAGAGTTGCCGTGGCAGTAGTCGTTGCAATTTATACTCCAAGCCTTCGTGCCAAACCTTATCGAAAGCTTGTGAGACGTCAAGAAATATACCACAAGAAATCTTTTTTTCTTTGAGAGATTTCTCAATCACGTCAGTTATTTTGTGGACTTGGTCGATTGTAGAATGTTTGACTCTAAATCCAAACTGTTGGTCAGGAATGAGACGTCTTTCGTCGATTACGGGCTGTAGACGTTTGGAAAGTAGTTTTTCAAATATTTGTGAGAGAACCGATAGTAGGGAAATAGGCCGATATGATTTCTTCTCATTTAGCGGTTTGCCTGGTTTCGCAAAGCAATCTGAACGAAGTGTTGATCAAATAGCGCAGTTTGATGAGAGCTTTATTCGGCAATTCCTTGACTACCTGCGCCGTTATCAAGTCGTAGTCCGGAGCTTTTTTTGTCTTTAAATTTTAAATCACTTCCCTCAGTTCAATCAATGCAACTTTTTTACTTTAAAGTTGTCAGAGTCGGGCGTTTACGAAGGGCCGTCGAACGGCCGTCGAACGGCTTAAACGTTTCTTCTAAGTGCAAAGCAAAAAGTTCTGTAAACGAATATTTTGATTCTGTTTCACCGGAGAGATTTTCAAGATAGGTCGCTATCTTTTTGCTTTTAAATTCGCGAATGCTATCTCTAAGGCGATTGCATAGTCGGTTAAGGACATTTTATGCTGCGGTCCACGAGTGATTTGCCATTTCGTTCGTGCTTTTCGTTTCTCACTAGTTCAATGATTTCTCTGGGATACTTTTCGTTGTGATTGATCTTATAGCTTCTGGAAGGAGTGTTTCTCCATGCCGCTCTTTGGATTGTTTCCACGAAACGATCAACTTCGTCCTCTAGTTCACAAGGTGTTTTAAGTGATACATTTAAGGCGATATTTGTTTCGCAACCATTTCTAAAGCCCTCCCAGTTTGTTCTATTGCTAGTAAGTCTTGGAGGTGCTTTTTTCTTGATCAGCGCTTCTCCAAGTAATAAAATTATTGGCGAGTGGTTAGAAGAGAGATCAAATAGAGAAAGCAATTGTCACAGAATTGTCTCCCTTCGCTTAGCCTACGTGCAGTTTCACCTGGTATACCGTTGCGGTACAAATCTAGCGGAATGAAACTTGTTAGGGTCTCTATTGCAGCTATGGGTGTTGTTTTTATGAATTCTGTGATGCAGATGTAGGCTATCTTCTGGATAGCACATTATTTAGAATATGTATTACAACAGCCATGTATGTATGATCCGACCAAATAAACACGATATTACGCTACGACTTGAAGACAGGACAAAATATTATAGTTTACATAACGAACGAACATGCCTACGCAGAGACAGACAAAGAAAACGAAAGAAAAGCTTTCCCCGCATAAGTGAATAGAAATAATTATTTGTACAAAATATTTTTTTAAAAAAAGCTTTTATTATTTAGAAGTACAAAAACGAAAAAGGCCAAGTACACTAATGAGCTGCCTTCTATAGATATTGGATACGTTTTCCCTCTGTCGTTCGAGCATTCTTATTTTGTTGCAATTTAGTTCGGTAGACTGTTGTGAAGAGAAAGGTAAACCGCCACCTTCTGGCATCCACTATTTTGGATTTAGAACGATATTACCTATACTATCTTGCGTTATCATCTGATTTATATACGTGTGCAGAAGTTCAAAGCTCTAGCTCAATAAGAACTAGTCGAAATTTTGATTGCAAGATTTGTAGCAGACAGACCGACAACAAAGCAAGTATAATAAAAGCTTTTAAAAAGCCATAAGGATCGGACGTAGTCGCCAACAGTTACAGTTGTAAATTTGAATTCATCCTAATATTGCAGTCTTTAATATAACAATATTGAAGTAAAGTGCTGGTTGTATTTTGTCGACAAAACAGAAGTATAGTGGCCATTAAACCCAGGAATCCTACATGTTTAACTAGTATACTACAGGTAGTTTAATACTGCACCCGGTTTTGCGTGTAGAAAGGGCTAAGTGAATATTAATTTTAGTAGCGTGTGACATATTTTTTTAATACAACTATGATTACACCGTCAGTGTTATATATAATCACGGAACACGAACGTTCAATTTTCGTAGAAAAAATTATTGTTTCCCATGACCTTCACCTTCATACCAACGTGCTGAAAAAAGTTACTGTTAGTTTCATTGTTCTGCCAAACCCTTTATACTCCATCCGACTTTAGTTAACGTGTCGTACAAATATCGAAACCTATTGAAAAACCAGGCAACTAAAACCAAAAGCCTTCTGATCAGTTCATCCCAGTTGAAAGGATGCACTCAGTGGTCGCATACATTATTAATGCCTTCATATGCGAATCGTCCTTGTGCAGCAATTGTGCAACAAACGGCGAAAGAATTAAATATTTCCGGCGAGGAGAAGTGCAATAGCTATCCATTGTACTCGTGTGTAAGTAGTACCAGTGGCAGCAAAATTTGGAAATGATGTCGGTTTTATTTCCCAAGGACATGCATTGGTATGCAGAGAGCAACAACATTTGGCGTACAAGAGCACTGTCCTGTGCTCGGGGGATTTTCCACGGGATAAGAGCGTGTGTAGTTCTCCTTTTGTGGTACGAATAAATTTGCCTTCTTCGCTGTGGTATTCCATAAAGGCAATCCCTTTACGTGCAGTACATGTATTCAGGATTAGAGCATGCAACATTTAGTTTTAGCTGCCGTAATAACATTTGGCGGTTGTATTTACTCATGGATTTTTATTTGTTTAATGCATTGGGGGTTGCTTTTGACTAATGTTTGGCGTCTGAGGAAAGATTCATCTTGGTATTATTATGCAACAGTGTAGATTGCAAATCATTGAAATGGTTGGAAATATTGTTAGACGACTTTTCCAGGAAACGGGGATAATAAGATAGACCATCGGAGGGAACAGTGTTGTAACGCTGCTATATAAAAGTTAAAGAGAGCTTTGATCTGTCGTCTGATCATTCCCCTGTTATTTGAACAATCAGCGAAAAACTAGTCTATAACCTAGAGAGAGATTAGCTGGTCGGACAACTAACTGGGAAGGCTTTAGGAACGAAATTGAAGATAATGTAGAGCTGAGCGTTCCACTTACAACACCCTATGAACTTGAGGTTGAAGTTGATCGCTTCGTTGAGATCGTACAGCCTTGTACCTCTTGTACCTCTTGGAATAATACGCCCAATCCAAGGAAAACGCCGGACAGATACGGTTTACGATATCCTCCGGAAAAAAAAGAATTGGTCAAGGAAAAAAGAAAAGCACGTAAAAAATGGCAACAGAGTCGTGCTCCGCAGCATAAAGCACATTTGAATCGTCTGTGCAATTTGTTGAAGAAGACTATTAAGGATTTTAAGAATCGTGCAATAGGCTCTTACCTTGAAAGTTTAACAGCGAAAAAAATAATTCAATAATTCACTTTGGAAAGCTGTAAAAGGCACCAAAAGGCCCAAAGTCCCCGCGGCGCCAATCAAATTAAATCAAAATGAATGGGCGAGGGAAGATAAAGAAAAGCGGACGTCTTTGCGGCCCACCTGGAAGAAACCTTTAAACCGTATGATGGTCAAGTGGTTTAGGACAACCTCAATAGGCTGGATTTACCATCTGCCGATTTAACGCTCACAAGTGCAACGCTAAGGAAACTCAAACATGAGATCGAGAATCTAAAACCTAAGAAATCTCCAGGTTACGCTTTGATTACCGGAGAAGTTCTCAACGTTTTACCTAGAAAAGCATTGATTAAGCTTCTCCATATTGTAAATACTGCGCTCAGATTAAAACACGTGCTAAGCCAATGGAAAGTTGCGGAAGTCATAATGGTTTTAAAACCAGGAAAACCGCCAAATGAGGTAAAATCGTATAGACCAATGTCGCTTCTTCCAATCATATCGAACATTTTCGAGAGGATATTATTAAGGCGTCTCCAACCGGTTATGTTTTTTTTTTTTTGTTTAAGATCCTTTAACCCCTCGGGGGGCATAGGGCGTCAACCACGCCTGCGCGCCATCGTGTTCGAAGTTCTGCAACGCGTTTGAGCTGCCTCCAACTCATTCCTAAAGAGCTCGATTCCTCCTCAACTGTTCTGCGCCACGTTTGCCTAGGGCGTCCCGCTATTCTGCCTGCCTGGGTGAGCGGATTCCACTGCATGGCGTATTTCGCAATGGAGTTGTCTTCGCGCCGTAGGGTGTGTCCAATCCATTGCCACTTTCTTCTTCGTGTAGTAATGCTTATAGGTTCTTGGCCCGTTCTCAGATAAAGCTGTTCGTTAGAGATGCGGTTCGGCCAAAAAATCCTCAAGATGATTCTTAAGCATTTGTTTACAAAGGCTTGCAGCTTCCGTGTGTTAATGGTGTCCACCTTCCAAGTACTGCACCCATAAAGCAGCACTGATTCTACGTTGGAGCGGAACAGTCGCAGCTTGGTTCTTGCACGGAGTACATCGCTGATAACCACCAAAAACAATAGTGGTGACAGTATGCACCCTTGACGTACTCCACTTTGGACTTCAAAATCCTCCGACACCTTACCATTGTGCACGACGTGACACTTACCGCCCTCGTATGTAGCCTTAATAATAGCTATAAGTTTTTCTGGGATGCCTCTCCTGCGCAAGGCCAACCAGATAGCATCTCGATTCAATCTGTCGAAAGCTTTCTCGAAGTCGATAAACATTAAATGTAGCGGAGACCTATACTCAACGCATTGCTCGATAATGATCCGTAAGGTGTTTATGTGGTCAATGCAGGAGGATCCAGCGCGAAAGCCTGCCTGTTCGACATCGAGAGTTGAATCTTAATGCTCTTTAATTCGTTCTAGAATTATTTTAGCTATTATTTTAGCCACGGCTGGAAGAACGCATATACCTCTCCAGTTACCGCAATCCATCAAGTTTCCCTTCTTTGGAAGTTTAATGATCATCCCCCTTTTCCACTCCTGTGGAAATTGTTCACTATCCCAAGCTCTCCGTATTAGGGGATGCAGCAAATCTGCCGATGTATTTGGCGCCGCTTGAAATAGCTCGGCAGGGATGCCATCAATACCCACCGCCTTCTTCTTGAGGGACTTGATTGCTGTTATTATCTCGGTTTTACTGGGAGGTGCGGTGCGAATTCGGGAGTTTGTTGCTTCGAACTGCTCATTCGAATTCGAGATCATACCGCCATCGTCTATGTGATTTAGCACTGTAGCAAAATGTTCTCTCCATCTAGTGAGCTGATCCTCATCCGAAATCAGAAGGTTACCGTCTAGACTTTTCACTGGATGTTGTTTGGAGTTTCCAACCGGTTATAGAAGAGAATAATCTTATCTCTGACCACCAGCTTAAGTTTAGAAGCAAGCATTTGACGATTAACCAGGTGCATAGAATTACTGACGTAATCGAGAAATCATTTGAAAAAAAAAAGATTTGCTCAAGCGTATTTCTTGACGTCTCGCAAGCTTTTGATAATGTGTGGCATGATGGCTTGAAATCCAAACTACGACAAGCTCTCCCTGTATGCTTATACGATATTCTAGAATCATATCTCGGGAATAGACTCTTTCGTGTTAGACATGGAGTCGAATACTCCGAGCACCACTGAAACACATGCAAGCACATCTTAGCACTTCGCCTGAGATGTTAAGGTTTACAACTTTAGCAACAGCCGGTCACCAAACGATCACGCCATACAGTAGTATGGGCGGGATAACGGACACGTACAGTTAAAGTGCGATGAGAAGTTTCATACCCCAGAGGCTTTTTACAGGAGTAGAGCTTCGCTAGGTTTCTACACGCAATCAATTAGATTGGCTTTACAATACATTTTCTTATCCAAAATTAGAGGCAGATATTTTGCATTGATTGTAAAAGCAAGACTCGTGGCTTTTATTTTCGAGTAAAAATGACCAGTTTGGTTTTATAGGGATTAACTCGCAGTTCACTACTTGTGGCCAATTTGGAGAGCAAGAGAAGACCGTATTGAAGGAGTTCTCTTAGAGGTTCTGCTCTGAATGTTTATCTGAGTTAGCAATAGCAACGCCATCTCCAAAGGCAATCCAACTTGCATCCTGTCCTCTTCTTAAGGTCGACTAGTAACTTATTCATTACCAGATTCTAAAGAGGAGGGTTTTGTGTTAATTATCCTGCCTGTAAGCAATTGATTGATTAACACCCTAAGCTAATTATCGACTCTCAAATTTATAAACGCCTAAATAATGCTTGTGGCCTGACGTTGCTAAATGCTCTCTCAATGTCGAGAAAGCCAACACTATACTGAGCATTAAAGGCCCCGAGATTGTTCAATGGCACACAAAAAGGACATCGGGAATACTTTCGGTTAACATGAGATTTTTTTCCTTTTTTTCGGAAGCGGCGTCCGGATACTTGTTGATAATTGTTTTGTTATTTTGTCTTTGCTTTATGATTCATAGAATTATCAAACTGTGCGAATAATTTGTCCAGCCATATGACAACTTTACTGTCAGTATTACGTTAGAGAATATCAAGGAAATGTGTATGAACTGCATGAATTGAAAAAAACTTCTTAGAACTCCTCTAATAGTATTCACGTTATCCCACTTTCGCAAGCAATGTTTCCTCAAAAACACCATTTACTGCAGTATAATTGAACCTTAAGATGTCACAATCCCCTGAAATCAAACTAAACGATTATGTCTAACACAGCACAAACCGGAGAAAAACTTGGCACAAAACAAAGAAAATAACACTGACCTAGTTCGAAAAGTAAGCTATCCCTATCTTCTTTTCTCAATAAATAGAACACAAAAAAGCATATCCTGCATTTTCCACCCAACAATTATTAATGCTTATGAGAGTCACTTTAAAGTTTGTCCTTCGCTCCAAACTTTCTTCAAAAGAAGGACTAAAATTTAAAGGTATCCTCTCATATAATTAGTTAGAAACAAAATCCAACTTGTGGAGTGACCTATTTTGTTGAAAAAAGAAAACAAAAATCCCTCGAAATGACGGTATTTTCATCAGAAAATGGTTCAAAAATAATGATTATGAAAAACGATTTGATCGACTCCTAGAAATTGACTTGCAAAATTGGTATCGTTTAACTTGGAGATGACGGAAGTTGTATAGGATCTTTCTTGAGAGACTCACTCTAGAGCAACTCAACATCAATACGGCACTTCTCCATCCTTAAAAAGTTTAAAGTACTTTCGTCAACTCTTTTCACATTAGGTAGTCATCAAGGAAATAACTCGCATCGCACATTTGCGTGCTGAGTTAGTATTCTAAGCCCAAATGTACCTAAGCCCTACCGTCACAGACTCAATGTAACCTTCTCTGAATAATTTTACGTGTCATTACCTTATCCAGCAAGGACATCTCTCCTCGTTCTCAAACAGGAAGTAAAAGGATATGGTGAAGAGAGAAAATACACTTTGTCCCAAGGCATAAAAGAGGATATTGGTTGAAGATGGAACCTACGACCACAGTTTAGATTTCCAATTTGCCTGCAGGAAGTCTTTTAAGGCACTCACACACGCAATATTGGTGCTATTATGGCACCCACGATCCAGCCTCCCTCTTACAAAATTTAAATTTCAATTTTGGTTTCAAACGGAATGTATGTGTTTGTATGTGTGCGTGCGTCTGTGCGTCGATGTCCTTTTGTGTGTAATATTCCATGAGAATAATCCCTTGGAATTGTTTCGGAAATTGACATCTCGAATGATGATGATGGCATCGGCCATGTGTTTTATCGTAAAGATTGACTCGGGCGATTTGGGGTAAAATTGTTGTGTTCTTTTTTTTTTTTTTTGCAGAAAGAAAATGTAGGATTTGAAGAGAGAATGAATCTGGAGGCTATTGATGCAATGTCGAATCACAATCAATTTTTGTAGAGGTCATGTCAGAGAAAGGTATTTTAATTTGAGCAAGATGCCAAAGACATGGAATCCGTGGCATAGTGTATGTAGTACCGCTTCTGCTTATTATAAGATCTCGACAAAAGCCGCAGGTGGTATCAAATGGAGAACGTATACGATGAAATGACTAGAATGATTGGTTATTGGTCATTAGAATCGGCAATGAATGCCTGGTGTTATTTTTTTAAAGCATGTTTTTAAGCCTTGAATGAACCATTTTTTTGTCATGCGATATGCTGGATACAGTATTGGAGATGGTGAAGTAAAAGGTATCCAATCGACATGCAATGGAAGAAGTATATTCATTCAATACCCAAGGACGGATGGAGGACAATGTGGAAAATATGACTAAAGGTATTCGACATAGAAACTGGAGCATATAACAAAGTCGTTCGGAAATAGTATGCACATAAGTGCTTACCAAAGTTGTGTTGCACTATAATAAAAAATATAATAAATGTGCAAGGTGCATTATATATCTCAGTGATAATGAGTACTCTATATCATCATGAGAAGTAGCAAATGTTAAAACCAACCCACCAGCGTGGGTTCAACAGTTCGGGTGAACTTAAGTTCAATAAAGTACACTCAATAGACGTCAACTTCTTTGCGGCTTAAATGTTAAACAAGATGTGTGTAGGTACATAGTTTCATCAAAGGTATTGTATTATAAGTCTAAAATTGAGTGTCACCCAAGTTGATTGATAGCTTTGCTCTTACCGACTCACATAAGATTTCAGAATCAAATTCACTGTTCACCTTAATGCTATCAGCATACCAAACAAAATCATCATCATTAATATCCTGTAAGGGAAAAAGCTTCTAGGTGATTCCGCTTAAAACAATATCTAAAAAGAATTTTTTACAATTTGCATGATAAACTCGCTACTTTGCCGTAGGAAAGCAAGGGAATTGTGGAGACTATAATGATGATGCGTGTTACAGTGGAGATGCTGCGTAAGCTTAGCCAAGCATCATTCTTCCTCGGAATTCATCCTGGAGGTATGAAGAAAGCGCTAACAGAAGCACTAGGTTTGCAAAACAGACAGCTCCTTATATAGACTGCAGCTAGACATAGGGCTCTATTGATTTTTCTAAGAGTAGTAACCACAAGAATAATGTAGTATTGGTATGTTCCCAAGACTTTTTTCCAGAATTTCCCGACGATGCGTTGCTAACATAATTTTTATGTATTCTCAGAGATATCGTATCAGACCACAATGCTTTGTTGTTGGTTCCTTTTCATCCTTCTCCCTCGGTCATCTTAGTCAAAGTTATTCTATGGAATCCTCTAAAGTTTCTCCCAGGCCCAATTCCCGTGTTAAAGATTCGTTGGAGGTTATCTCACTGACCCTCTCGTTTAACAATTAGTGATTCAATCTTTTTTTTTGCCTGCAAATGCGAAACATTGGCGCAGTATCTGTCACTGTCTATACGTCTTTTTTTGGGTTCCATGCATATACTATGGAAATACTTTTGATCTTGTTCTGTGGCCCGTCCCTCTGTCTGTCCGTGTATCTGTAAAAGCTTTTTAGCTAATACGTTGAATACTGACCTCTAGACAAAGCTGGTGCAATTCTACAAGCAGTCCTACATATGTCATATATATTTTGTGCAGCTTAGGTAACAGGAATTGTTGTCTGTCCGAACCTATGTACAAACGCCTCGAGGCACCTATGGCCTGCTAACTGGATGGTTATGCAGAAGTTCAGCTCTTCATTTGCTCGGGTTATCCACGTCTCCATATTGCGTATGAGTTCATGTGTCCATCTAGTTTTGTCAGAGAAATCCCGTCTTCATTGTGATTGGATTAGACTGGCCGCTCTTGGTTGTAGCCGGATACGGTTTGGTGTAGTTCCTGGTATCTTCTTGGACTTAATTTGCTAAGATGTCCATCACCACCATGCTGGCTGTAATGGTTAGGTTAGGTTAGGTTGGCTGTCCACACGAGAGTGCAGACACACTTAGACCAGTGAAGGTCCTTTGTGATACCATGGATCAAACCATTAGGCCACTCAGGGCCACTCAGGCCACTCACTAACAAAACCAACCGGAGCTTTTGACAAAGCGATGGATGCTCATGACGTCCAAGGACGCCAGATCGCAGAGGTCGTCAAGGAAGGGGGACCCTAGATGGAGCATTCTTTTATGCGACAGGGCCGGACATGTGCATAGGAGGTGAAGGATGGTTTCCTCCTCCTCCTCGTCCCTACAGCTTCTGCAGAAGTCATTGGAGAAGAGGCCAAGTCTTTTGGCGTGTTGGCCTATAAGACAGTGTCCAGTGAGAACACCGACAACGCAGCTGATTTGTGTACGCTTTAACTTGATCAGATCGGCACTACGTTTTTGATCCAGCTTAGGCCAGATCTGTCTCGAAATGTGACATGTTGAGCCGTTTCCCCATCTGAGGTTGGTCGTGCTAATAGCGTTCAGCTTTAGTAGATACTTACATGTAGCGAGGGGCATACCCAGGGCTTGCCATTCAAGCAAAATCCTTAGAATGGTACCCTGTCTGGCGAGGTAGTCAGCCCTGCAGTTACCTGGAATGTCTCTATGGCCCGGCACCCAGCATAGGTGAATGTTGAACTGCTCTGTCATCTCCATAAGAGATAGACGACAGTTTAAGGCAGCCTTTGAAGTGAAGGAGAACGATTCCAGGGACTTGATTGCCGCTTGGCTGTCAGTGAAAATGCTAATATCCCTGACAGATAATACATTACATTTCAGCCAGGACAGGGCTTCTTTAATGGCCATGATTTCCGCCTGGAAAACGCTACAATGATCAGGGAGGGGGAAAGAGATGCTCAGATTGAGCTGTTCGGAGAAAACACCACAACCCACCCCACCCTCCGTCTTAGATCCATCTGTAAAGAAGTGAACCGAACTGCCATCGACAGGGGGGGAAGTGTCCCATACATCCCGGTTAGGGATGCTCGTACGGAAGTTACGGTCAAATCTCAGTTTCGGCGGGGTGTAGTCCGTGTTTTCGTGTTTGAAGTTGAGAAGATCAAGGATCGAGGAGTGGCCAAAGCGATAGCTAGACCACTGAGAGGAGGCTTTCAAGCGGATGGCCGCACAGGCAGCCAACTGTTTGCCGAAAATATCTAAGAGCAGCAGGTTGAGCAAGATGTCCAGTGCCGCGGAGGGAGTAGTTCTAAGTGCACCACTGATGCAGATGCATGCAGATCTTTGCACCTTAGCTAGTTGAGTGAGGTGGACAGCCCTTTCAAGAGCAAGCCACCATACGATCACGCCATATAGTAGTATAGGCCTGATAACGGACACGTATAGCCAATGGGTGATTTGAGGTTTAATACCCCAGCTCCTACCTATAGCCTTTTTACAGGAATAGAGAGCTACATTAGCTTTCTTGACGCGCTCTAGTAGATTGGCCTTCCAGTTTAATTTCCTATCCAAAATAAGACCCAGATATTTTAGGTTTTCAGAGAAGGTGAGACTGGTGCCATTAATCAAAGGAGGGTCTATGAGGGGAACTTTATATTTCCTCGTGAAGAGAACGAGTTCCGTTTTATGGGGGTTAATCCCCAGTCCACAATTGGAGGCCCATTTGGTGACCCGAAGGAGAGCGTATTGGAGGATATCCCTGAGAATGTCCGGGTGTTTACCGGAGAAAGCAATAGCAATGTCATCAGCATAGGCGATCACTCTGCAACCTGACGTATCCAGGTCTATCAGTAGTTCATTGACTACCATGTTTCACAGAAGAGGTGACAAGACTCCACCTTGAGGTGTACCGCAGCGAGCAATTCTTCTGGCCGATGCTCCGCCCAGCTGTGTGTTAATAATTCTGCATGTAAGCAATTGATTGATCAACACTCCGAGCGAAACATCCACTTTCAGATTTACAAGTGCGTCCGTAATCGCCTTTGGTTTGACATTGTTAAAAGCTCCCTCAATGTCAAGGAAAGCCACCATGGTGTATTCTTTGATGCTCAATGATTTTTCGATGGTGCGCACAAGCGAATGTAAGGCTGTCTCAACCGATTTGCCTTTGCAGTACGCATGTTGGGTCGGCGAGAGCAGCGCTGGGCTAATACTTTGCCGAAGATGGATATCAATTAACCTTTCTAAAGTTTTAAGCAGAAAGGACGATAGACTGATAGGTCGGAGATCCTTTGGTTCCACGTGCGAGCTCTTTCCTGCCTTAGGTATGAATATGACTTCAACCTCGGTCCAAAGTTTGGGAATATAGACCAGATTTAGACAGCCCGACAAGATGACTTTGAGCCATGGAAGCACAATGTCCTCGCATTGCTGAATTTCAGCTGGAATAACACCGTCAGGTCCTGGGGACTTGAAGGGTTTGAAGCTGCGCATGGCCCATCGGATCTTTTCTGTAGTTATCAAGACTAAAGAGTTGCTGCAAGGTTGAGGGGGGGGATTTCCCACTTGCGATACAGCAACAGGGGAGCTACCAGGAAAGTGAGTATCCAGTAAGGTGTCAATGGATTCCTCAGCAGAGGAGGTCCAGTGACCATCCGGATGCAAAAGGAAGCTGGGTATAGAAGGGCTTTTAGAGAGGATTTTCCGCAACCTGGAAGCTTCCGAGGACTCTTCAATGCTTTCGCAGAAGAGTCTCCAGGAACGACGTTGCTCCTTCCTCAGTGAGAATTTGTATTTTCTGAGAGACAGTTTTTAGGAGTCCCAATCGGCCGTCTCACGGGAGCTTTTAGCAATATTAAAAAGGAGCCTACTGTCTTTCCTAAGAGTACTGAGATTTGCATTCCACCAGGGAGGTTTCATTTTACCTCGAGGTTTGCGGGGTGGGCAGGCCTCGGCCATGGCACCATTTAGTGCCGATGTTAGGGTGCTGACTAGATTGTCAAGGTCTTCAGTGCAGGAAGGTTCAGTAGGCAGGTGGGAGGGAATAAGCGTTAATAAACGTTTCCTATAAAGGGACCAGTTGGTTTTCCTATAATTTCTAAAAACCTTCTGATCAGGCAGATAGTCATCAAGACTAAATTGGAGGTAACGGTGGTCTGAAAAAGAGTGCTCATCAGAGACTCTCCAGTCCTTAACCGAGTTATATAAGTGATCGGAGACAAGAGTGATGTCCAGGACTTCTTGTCGGTTGCGAGTAATGAAGGTCGGTTTGGACCCCCTGTTACAGATTAGGAGGTTAGTACTAAGGATAAAGTCAAAAAGTTGCTCACCTCTTTCATTTATGTCGGAACTGCCCCATATTGAGTGACGGGCATTCGCATCACAGCCAATGATGAGACCAGTGTTTTGGCTCTCTGCTTTAGCAATCAAGCTCCCCAAGATGTCCGGCGGGAGTGGGCCCGCAAGATCGTGACCTAGATAAGCCGATGCCAACCAGTAATTTCTTGATCGCAATTCCAGGTTGGTAGCGACTATGTCTTGATTGCTGAAATTAGAGAGTAAAAGGATGTTAAGATGGATCTTCGCAAGGATACAGGATCTCGGTTTACCTTCCTTTCTTGCGTAGATTAATTTGTAGTTTGGAGTCTTGAGTCCACAAACCCGGTTTCCAACAACCCATGGTTCCTGGATCAATACTAAGTCTTCCCCGTGTTTGCTGAGCCGGAGAATAAGGGATAGCCGAAGCCGTGATGGAGTGATGCAGGTTAATCTGAAGGATCCGCAGCATTGGGGCTACTTCTCGCTTCAGATACCATTATCACGGTATTGTTGGCTTCCTCTGAATCTGATGACAGAAGGTCATCCTCGAGAGAGAGGCCACTAGGGTCACTGTCCAGGAGTGATGGTGAGGGAGAGGGAGGACCAGAAAAGTCCAATTTCAAGAGAGCGTCAACCATTTCAGTGTCTGTTGACGAGGAGTCAACCCCCGAAAAAGATGGATCGGCGCAAGGGAGCGAGGGAAGGGGCTCGTAAGGAGAGGTGTTCTTAGCTGGTGCAGAAGGGACTGCAACCTGCTTGGGAGGTACTTTCTCGAGCTGCTTCTCGTCACATTTATAGACTTTCAATGTGATGGAGCTGAATCCATAATTTACTACCCCTTTAGAAGATGCCAAGGGGGCCAGAGACTCTTCATTGATAACAATGATCACACTTCTGGTGTCTCCTCTCGACTCGTCCACTTTGGCAATCTTCCAATTATGGGTAGGAAGGGAGCTGTTATTAGCCTTCAGAATATCCAGAATAATTTTCAGAGGGTTCAGCCGGAATGGTAGCACGTGTTCTTGGTCGGTTAGGAATCCGGTCTTTTTCCACGACCTCCAACTGTGCACCTGCCCAAACCTGTCCTAATCTGGAGACAGCAAGTTTGTAGAGATCCTTCGATCTTTTGTCAGCGCAGGCAATAAGTTTGACATGCCCTTGATGCCAGCCACCATCCCTGCAGGAAACATCAGGGCCGGGATGGTCACGTAGGATTTGGAGACAATTGGTGGCGAGTTTAATCTCCACCTTCCTCCACTTATCCGCCGTAATGCTGCCATCCGGATCGCTATGGTCAACGACCGTGATCACCAAGTGTGCCTTAAGCACTTGGTTGAAGGGCTTGGTAGTAGCGATGGAAGGTACTACCTTGGTCTTTTTAGCAAGGGTGGGAGACTCATCTTGAGACCTCTGGCGTTTGGACGATAAGTCCTTGCTGGATGAGTCGGGGGGAGCTGGACACGTTTGAGTGCCCAGCTTAAAGAAGTCTTACGCTTCTGGGTTCTATCCTGCTCAGGAATTTCCTGGATGCGGCGAATTAGGTTATAAGCTAGCCGGCGATCTTGGTAGCAGATCTTCGGGGGTGCGACATTCGGCAAGCTCGAAGCCGAGCCGTCCGTTGCCCCTGAAAGGGATTTGAGAAGGAGATGTGGATCCTTCGAAGTGGAGGGCACAGCATACTGTAAGCTCGAGGCCGAACAGCTAGCTGTCCCTGAAGGGGCAGAGATGTTAAGGGGTTTTCTCCCTCGCGTTTGATGGTCTGGCTTTACGATGGGACCAGGTGTTGACACCACTGTCCTATCCGCCAGTGTACCATGTGCGCGTTCAGCAATCTTGGAGGCGACCACCTGCTTACAGCTGCTCGCAACGCTAGTGCTAGGCCTCAAGGCCAATGCGCTAGACGGGATTGTCACAGCAGAGCTAGCGGGTATGCTTCCCAGGAGGCTGGAAGACGGTTTTTTAAGAGGACCGTCCTCTTTTTTTACTTTTTTTATATTTTTTGTATTTTTTTGGTTATTATTTTTGTTCATTTAATTTGGACCCACGAGTGGCGGAGAATGGGAGGTCGACCTGCACAGAGATCCGCATTGTGCAGGCAAGGCAGGCTAATCCGGAGGTTGCCAGGTATCCGGATACTCCGTTTGCGACTGGACTATTATTTAAAGTGGGCCCCCAGCCAGGCTGATCCTCGGCACGGGTCGTATTACACCTTGATCCGGCCCACCGGAGAGGAGAGAGGAAAGGAAAGGATATGAAGGGGAAGGATTAGGACGACTACAACTTGGCTTCGTGTCTCATCTGGGGAAATTCCCGAGAATCCTTGACCATTACTAGGCCCCTACACCACGGCGAGGTGTGTAGTCATGTAGGAGATGCTGGCTGTAATACAATCGTAGAATTTTGTCCGAAAGGCATCGATTGCTTGTTAGTCCTGTAAACCTTTTTCATCTTCCTCTTGCATGTTTTAACTCTTATTGCCTGCTTATATAATTTAAATATAATGCATTGTCTGCTAATGCATTTAGACGCAAATGTACTCTGTCTCTGGTTTCGCGATAACATTATTGTTCCCAACTGCCTCCATGTCTTTAAAATATAGTCTGCGGGTATTTCTCAGACGATATCATAAGTTAACATTACCAAGGCTACTAACCATTTGAGTGTTTCTGACTTCATGCTTAAGAGCTTTCATTTGGTAAAGCCTGCCGAGATTTTTATAAGCATTTGGTTTAGTTTCTGAACAAATCAGATTTTCCTAAACAGAGGATTTAAGAATCCTAATTTAGAAATGCGAGGTAAGACTGCAGTACTTTAACTATAAAACACTTAACATCTTTGAAAAGATACAAACACTAGTATCGGCGTTCATTGCACTTTTTCGTCACTCCTGTAATATCCATTAAACTTGTGCAGCCAAATAAATCACAATAAACAAATATTCAATTTTAATGCAATCATGCAAATAACTTCTGTTCCCATCGCAGTCCACCAGCAAAGGTACGTACCTATTAGTGGAAAATTTGAATAATAGAAGTCTCAGTTTATTTACTTGGCAACATTGCAGCAGCTGTACACACAAAATCGGTTTAATAACCTCTCCCTCGGTGGTTTGTTAACTTAAAGTACTCGTACTAATACTACGCACAATTCCCGAAACAACAAACAAGTATCTCCACTTTGTTCGAAATTTGTTCCTAAATCACGTGCCACGCGCGGTCGATGGATGAATTCAATGCCAGCGACGGTGTCAGTACCAATGCCACTTCGTCACAACTGATTGGCGTCGCCTCTGTCGCTAAATTCTTTTATTTCGTGTAAATGTGAACAATTTTATTTGGTTGATTCGATTGTAAAAGATTTATTGCCTGTTCACTGGGCGCGCGTATTAAATTGATCGCATTCACAAGGGATTTATTCAATAAGCGAAAGGGAATGAATGTGCAAAGAAGCGCTTGGGAAAGTAAGTACAAATGTAATACCTCCATGATTCAGGGCGGATGGTCTGATATGTACATGAAGTGCTTTTCGGAGTTTAACATTTAAATTTTAATTAGATGCTACAGGCAGGTAGATTCAGCGGAATTCGAACATTAATAAGATTCATCAAACTGGTAAATCTACTATGCCTGGTATGAAACGAGATAAGGTCTCCAACAAAGGCTTCACGTTTTATCCTCCTAAGACCCAAGATCAAGTTATGTATTTTTCATTAACAAGACCTTTTTTTATAACTTAATACCACTTATAATTACATAAATTTCAGTCAATCAAAAAATTATCACAACCCCGTTGGGAATAGTGGGGTGGTATCATCAGTGATACTTTGGGTTTTAAATAGCTTCAAAAGCTTCAAAATGATTTATTAAACTTGACACTTTGAGTAAAACATTAACAGTAATGTTAAATATTCAGTTTAAAATAAATATTTAAAACAAAACACTAGCAAATAACTTCATAAAACGAATGCTTACCCTTGCGCAAAGTCGACATGGTGGCAACGCAAAAAAAAAAAATCAAACTTCAACTGAGTGCAATTAACGTAATTTGACAACTAGAGAAATGCCACGTGGCTCAAAAACAAGATAATGGCTCTCCAAATTGTCCCCCCAAAAGGTTCTACCGAATTCTAAAAGAAGGCGTGGAAAAAAATGCTAAACTAAACGTATCACTGGTGATACCGGGGGTCTCAGGATGTTATATTTAAAGCCACGAGCAACAACTTACAGGGTCCTGTTCACACGAGTACAAGAGAGCACGTAGAATATCTCACGTAGAAGGACTCAAAACTGATAGAGCACGGAAGGAAGAAACTTTTGAGCTTTCGGCCACCAGCTCGCACCTGCCCCAGTTGCAAAATAAAGTCAGCAATTTCCAAGAATACAATAGGTACATAAGATAGATAGATACAGTGTACTCTCTCCTTACGGACACCCCTCATAACCGGATAGATTTCAAAGAACGAAAAAAAAAAAACATGTGGTTTTTCATAGTAATAAATTTCTCATAAGCGGACTCTTTTATAACCGGATGCGGACACCAAATTTCATAACCGCAATAGAGTTTCGTTCTCTCTTAGGAGGACAAAATAAAACTGGAGCATGTTTTTTTTTTTTTTTTGTCCAAGGCATCATAAGAAACTTTAAAATGAATTATCGATCCATGATGCTAAAACATATTTTGCTAATGATGGATTCTGCTTCCTTGTCCACAAATTTAACGAAATCAATAAATTTATTGGATGGGATTTATTTTTTAGAAAAAAACATGGAATCAAGTAAGTGCTACAACCATACAAAAGTGTATTCGAAAAGGTGGACTTAGTAATGTGCAACTTGACCACGACGATTGATTGGCGGAGTACGAATTGCCACTGTCCATTATCTCCGGAACGGCACACATAATGCCTAGGGTTATTGCAGACGCTAATATAAGTTTCCAAGAATATGTTAGCATGACAGCATAATTAACGAAGATGAAGATTTGGAGAGCTTTGATATTAAAAGTCTGGATGAAGCTGAAATCCACGAAATTGATTCGGATGATGAAACAAACAACGATTTAAAGGTACTGTATGACCCAATAGAATCTTACGAAGAAGCGCATCGTGAAACGAAGAGACTAAGAGAATTTTCCTTTAAAAAAAATGATTTAAAAGCATTCGAGATGTAAAGAAATGTACAGATGCATTTTGAAAATATGGCAGCAAGTAATAAAAACGTGCAAAAAAAAAATAATATATCCGATTTTTATATGCAAAAAAAATGTATTTTGTTCTATAATTTTTTGTGGATGTTATTGTGAAAACAATGATTTCACTTCCTAACAATAAATTTGTATCCTTTTGTATTTGTTTATTTTTTGTAAGCGTCAGAAATATGGAATTCACATTAATATAATAAATAAAAAAACATGAAAAACATATGCCCAATGCGATTTTTTTAAATGTTCTTTATTTTGTTTATTTTCTCATAAGCGGACCCCTCTCATAAGCGGACAATTTTCTCAGAGCCGTCGGTGCCGCTTATGAGAGAGTACACTGTAGTTTGTTTATTTCGAGATAAAATACGAAATTGGTTGTTACCGCACATTTTACACACAGAGATCTGATATTTATATTTCCTACTACTGAAATGCTATACTCAATTGAACAAAATAATTGATGACAAGAAAGAAACATTTTGAAGGAAACTCGGTAAAAAACTTCATTTAAAGACTACAATACATAAAATGTAAATCTGCTTGGACGTTCCCGATAAAGCTCTGCGTATACCTGGTCGGAGCGTAGGATGCAGCAACGCGTGCGATGGATGTGACGCGGCGCAGTTTTGCATGTATCGTGCTTACTATTGAGGATCAGTTGCGCATTTCCGTATGGTGAATTCGATTGATATGTGCATAGGTACAGGGTTTTTTCTAATTAATTTAATATGTAATTTGTTTACGTTTCTTTACATTAGGTATGCACTCTAGATATTTGCAACCCACTAATGCATTTACTTTTTTCGATTTTTGCAACAAATGCAAAAAAAAAATTTTCATTTTCGCATCCTTTATATTGTAAGACACAAAATACATATGTACATGCATATGTGTGTGTACGCTTTACTATGCAATGTTACAGGCAAGAGCAAACTCTTGACGACATCATAAATCGTCTAGACCCAGTGCTGTTACTTCGACGCGCTTAGATTTTTTTTAATAAAAATAAAATACTTAAATGTAATGCACATATAGTCCCCATGTGCCAGAAGCATGAATGTGCAAATTTTAAACTTTTGAGGAATGACCACAATTGTGCTTCTGGCTCTACTAAATAAGAATGAATTCAACATTCGCCCAATTGACATAGTAAGAATGTTGCCGCTCTACCCACTGGCAAAGGATGATGCCTTCTGTGAAACGGAATTGCGTATTGAACGTGACACAATAAAAAACTATACCGGCTGTATTACTAATGGTAAAGTTCTTAAAGGTTTATTATCTGAAAAGATATACATACAATAGCACTTTACTTTACATTTTAGGATTAAGCAATTCTTACTCTCTTCGCAATTCGGTACTGACTCCAAAGACATCTGGGGTCCTTTTGAACGTTTTACGCACAAATCATATATGACACTCTATGAGTGCGTTCGATTCTATTGTATTTAACATGAAATTGACGTTTCTCCCTGTTTGTTTTGGAATCGAGACCGAAGCCACAATTACCTTGAAATAATATAAATTTATGACACCCCACCCCCCTTGAGGTGCCCTGCAGGATCCGAAGCCTCACCAACATCCAGCACAACAATCTTGACAGCCGGCCTACGTAAGACACCAGCGTTGGTCTTCACTTCGCCCGAACTGATTTGACCATCTCGATCAGGAAATACCTTAACTATACGTCCGCGTATCTATTGGCTTCTAGGTACATCTACATCACAGACCAGGCATAATTCGCCGACTCTAAGAGGTCGAACTCTTATAAACCATTTGCATCTCCTCGATAGAGCAGGTAAGTACTCCTGAATCCATCTCTGCCAGAAGCGACCCTTAATTTGCTGGCTGATCCGCCATTACTTCCGAGCGATCCAGCGTTTCTCTTTCCGTCGACCAACAGAGATATACACTGGCCCAAAGTAGCCCAGCCCGGTGTATGTAAATGGCCTATCAAATGGCGTAAGGCGGTCTTTCAGTAGCTGACCCATTAGTGGCGGTAACGGCTGGGCGGCTCGGATTCGGCAATATAAGCAATCATGTTTGGCCCTTCTGACGGCAGAACGCAGACTGGGCAGCCAAAAGCGGAGTCGAATTTCGTTGGCAATGATGGCGTAAAAGGCTGTGAAAATGGTCCACGATTAGCTTGGTTAGACGGTGGCCATTAGGCAGAATAACTGGACGTCTGTGGGCGAATGGTATAGTCGTGGCGGCATCTATTCATCCATAGACACGAAGCAGACCGGCATCATCTATGTACGGTGTTAACTTAAATATACGACTGTTTTTTTCTATTCGTAGATTTTGATTTAATTGAATAATCTCAGATGCAAAGACCTCACCTTGCACTTGCCGACACAACACCCGTTCAGCGGCTTCAAGTTCTCCATCAGAAAGCTCTCCGTTCAACACGCAATTCCGTTTCAGAGAAGGCATCATCCATTACCAGTGGGTAGAGCGGCAACAAAGAAATTGTTGTTTTCACGCTTTCTGCAACAGGGTCGTGTTTTCATTAGTTCTAAAATTCGAGAGTGCACTGTGTATGTATAATACTCGTACATACAACATATGTACATTTTCTTTATTTTCCAGATTGAATGAATAAAATCTGGAGATTCAAAAATCAACAAAGAAGCAGAATAAAATAATTTTAGTACTTAAATCAGCGATCAATTATTTTAACACAAAGGCCATATTTGCATTATTTTAAAGTAAACATTTTTTTTGATCGTCGAAATCTAAGTGTCTGGCCACACGTTCATGGGAATGAATGTCATTTCCATGAACGTCGTGGCTACACACAAAAAAGGCTTCATTAGAATGAAAGCAATTTTGATTTCAGATTTAAAAGATATCTCTACTTGCTACCGGACTACAGAAAAAAAAAAAAAAAAAAAATGGAGCAGATGGATACCCTGAAATCTATTTTTGTGTAATTAGACAACATTTCGTCGAAAGAGTGGAAAAGGGTTCTTAATTACATCTATTTTTTGGGAATCTTTGGCGATTGTGTGTCGATACCCGTAGTGTCAGCTATGGGCCCACTTCCTCGGAATTTTTCCTGTTTTACGTTGTTTTGGGAAGAGGCGATTATTTTTCTTAGGCGGAAAGTTAGAGTAAATGATTGGATGCATGTCAATGGCTGCGTATGCGTTTTCGGCTGAACTTTTACGAGTGGAATGATTTGGAAAAAAACGTTTCATATTTTCGTGTCCGGGTAGCTATATTTACGTCTTCTCTCGCTCAACGCAAATTTCAAATAAAGACTTCTGTCAAAAGTGAAATGGTTTGGAAACGAAACGATCATTTCGGTGGATTTTTGATGAAAGCAACCCTTCTCTTTTAAAATAAATAAAATAAATTTTTGACGCAACAGCTCTTTAAGTGCCAGGGCCAGGGTTGCCGCTCAAAATTTTCAAAAAGTCGCAAGAAAAGGGTCACAGAGCAAAAAAAAAGTCCCAACAAAAACAAATGCACTCATACCTCGCTATACGTCCTTTCGATGCAATGGCCTTTTTTTTACTGCTTTGTTTCCGTTTTACGGCCAATGTTTTTCGTTACAGCGACAAAATAAAATGTTTTTACAATGCAAAAATATACATTATGTACATTATATACCTTGTTTACTTTGTCTACTTTATGTTCCGAATTTTTTCTTGTTTGTTGTTTTCTTGACTTCGGATCTTTGTGTGTCCCATACCAAAGAAGTATGTATGTATCTCCAAATTGTACAACGCCTTGATGCACAACAAAGTCGATGTCGGCATCGTTAAGTTTGAGTTTCCTAGGCACGGGTTTAAGACGTAGTTTCTAAGTCAGAAGATGTGTTGTAGCACGTCGCATTGAAGCAAGTGAGAAAATTTTCCAAATTTGTTCATCATTAGATCTTGCAAAATCCACTGTTCAAACAATACGTGATAATAAAGACAAAATCAAGTCGCATGCACATTCAGCTGCATCTTTAAGCATCTGTACAAAATTAACTCGGAAAAGAAGTTGTATTATGGAGAAAATGGATAAATTGCTCATCCTATGGATCGAAGATAACAACAAAAGAAACACGCCAATGAGTCAAATGATTATTCATGAAAAGGCTAAGAGCATTTTTGAAAATCTTAAATTGGAGGATGTTGATGATGCGTCAAAAGGTGAAATTTTCCTAGAAAGTTGAGGTTGGTTTGAAAAATTTGAAAATTGACATAGTTTGCAAAACATCAAGATCCAATTTTTTTTTTAACTTTTTTAAAGATTTGGAACCCATCTAATGGACTTTGTATGGGTTTGTATGAAACAGAATGATCCGTTAACCGAGGTATGAGTGTAATTGTAACGACATTAGAACTGTATATTCATGGAAATGAAAAACTTAGAAACTTACATAAAAGTTTGTATTTCACAAAACAAAACAAAAACCTTAAAATAAATAATAGATAAGAGAGCACATATCTCATACTGGAATTTCGTTGAATGAACGTACACATGTGTGCATAATATTTTGATATTACTAACATAAAGAATTGGTGACTTTTTGTGTAATGTACTTAGTGATGAATCTATTACCTTTTTGTTGTGAACGGTTGTGATGAGCCATTAATATTTTTTATACGAAAAAGTCTCGAAAAGTTTTAGCGTGTACATAGAGAAATTTTTACTTGCCTCTAGATGCAAACTCTGCCTTAAGTCCGAATTGGATTGTCAGAAGCCGCAGCATATGCAGATTCAGCAGATTCTCTCACATACTATTATATTGCCTTACATGTACAGTAACATGAGCGCGTCACCGTGGTTATATAAGGCAGCAACCGTGGTTAAACGTTCCTTTTTTCTTAATCACGCTTCCCTGAACATCTTATTTGATGTAGTGACCAACGTTTTATTTTACATCGTCTTGTGATCAAAGTTCATATACAGTAAGCTACTTTAATAAATTACTTATAAAGCTAAACGTGGGGTTTGAAGTCCCTAGACCTGGCGTGATTTAGAGCTGATCATCAAGAGCTTTTCACCCATCATAAAGGTAAAAATTCGTAAAACTTAATCGTTATTTTTTTAATAGACCTTGTCCATATGGTCCCTCATAGGCACCCCACGTTACTTTTAACTAAAGTATTGTATTTAATACATTATATCGTATAAAGAAAGATACGAACAAAAAAGTACATGATCAAACTTAATGATCATTAATATCGTCGGAGTCGAGAGTCACTGTACAAGCACCCACGGCTACAGCGGGAAACCATAAAAGGAAAATAAATGCTCGACGAGTGACGTCATCGAACACCCACATATCATTATAGCATCAAATTAGCCTAACAGCATATTAGTGCTTGCAGACACTTATCAGCATTGTCATACTAATCTTGCATAGCGGATAGCGGATCCTAAATCTCAGCCAAAGCTACAGGCGAACGCTTAGGAAACGGTACCAGGATCCAGAAATAGCCGCCAGTTTTAACATTGCTTGCGGCCAATCGAGAGGTTCCGAAGAGTCTACGGTTTTAATTCGCAAAACTCAAAATTGTGCATACCCTAATCAACGTGCAGTGTTAAATTAGATTAGCCTATAAAAGAAAGAGAGAAAAAAAAAAGAAATTGTCTATTTTATACGTGTAGATCAGTCAGAATTAATAATTTAATAGTTCATTTCTTTTCATATATTTATTCGATTATTAATTACTTAAGTATAATTGCGCTCTCTTTTTATAAGTATATACGTATGTATATGTATACGCAAGTGCTTGGAAACAAAAAAAAAATCAACAAAGAATCAGCATCGTCACGGGAAGGAGTAAAACGTAAATAAGAGTGAGTACCTTTTTCCATATATACATATACATATACTTAATATATAGCTAGAGTGCGAATATCCTAGATTTTTTTTTATACATTTAAATAATTTCATATATCAAATTTTGCCTGAAGCAATCTATTTGCTATTTATACATTTTTAGTTACAAGCTACTTTAGTGAAATACATTTTTGGTTTAGTATTTTTTTTTTATTCTTTAATTACAATATATTTCTTAAAATTTGCTTACATGTATATCTATTATACATAAGTTGAATAATCCCCTATCTCGCGTTTTGAAAGACCTATTTGTATAATATTACCTATCATGCCTACTTAATCTACTTTAGAAATAAAAATGTTCTTTTGGATACTTGAAGTTACCATACAAATTTCGTTTTGCTTTTCGATAACTTGCGCTGTGATCGTTAGCATGTCCTGTTAAAATTGCGTTTTGGGTGAGATCAAAACTAAGATTTCGTGCACGCAATGATGAAATAAGCTCGGTTTCATGTTAAAAGAATAGGGACTATCCTGTTGAATTTAAGAGGGTTGGATAGTCATGGAGCAGAGGAGTAGACTTCTTTGCTAAAAGAGGGCGGGATCCCTAGAAGATGGCATATCATCTAGCCATCAGACTCTAACCAGCGAGTGATCCTTCAAAAGGTATCCATCTTTCCTTTTCGACCAAGCGCATGCATACACACGTACACAGAGATACACAGCTTCCTTCCAACCATCCAGAATCGATGGATTCTGGCTCTGTTTTTATGGATAGTCATCTGGTCACCTCACGCTGATGTAGAACCAATGCTTCCATCCTTATCTTACCGAATGAGACACGAATACTTTTTGTGAGAGTAATTCAGCAGCAAGATCTCCCCCCAATGCCGTCGAGCTAACGCCGTGCATCGCATGCGTGTCTCCCAGCTGCTAAGGGTATGGAGTGACCGTCATCTTACTCCTTTAGAGCAACACCCTAACTTTATCAAAATCTTTATTATTATTATTATTCTCTTACAAAGTCTCAAAAAAAGTAAAAGGGCTCAAAAAGAGGTGTTTTTTAAAAAGTCGGATCATAGTCTCTTTACGTCAACGCTGGCCAGGGCCTAGCTTCTCGCAACCACTCATGTTGTGTGCGTTATATTTTTCACACGAATGAAAGGGACCTACAGTTTAGTGCCGTATTCGAAGGGCAATTTGTTTTGAGAACCTTTTTCGTGACAACAATACTCTCGGATCTTTGTCAGACGTTGGCGAGAGGGACCGTGAAAAACTTGTTGGTGTTTTCTTGGATTCGAACTTGGAACCTCACGCGCAGTGATCCTACACACTAACCACTTACGCCAAGGCGCCCACCTTCTCTTTTCTAGTTACTTAAAATCTACCAGTCTCGCTGGACATGACTTTCATTCTCATAAACGTGTGGCCAGGCACTGACATTGTATCTGAGAAGTTCATTGGGTCTTACTCCTTGAAACTGAAGATGAAAGTACAATCACGGTTACTAGAAAGTGGTATCGGTTCATGATTAAAAATCTTTCACATGTTCTTGAAAACAGGCCTAAGGTGTGGTTTTAGCAGGATAGAGACACTGCTCATAATGTCCCAGCCCTAGTTCGCCATATTTGACGCCTGTGCCTTTTTGTCTTTGAGATAATCTTAAGAGCACGAGGATGTTAATAAGTCTGATACAATCCCCGAGTTCAAGGCTAGCATTGACACATAAATTCTAGTCATCATTGCTACGATTCCATTATTTTTTTTGTTTTATTAAACAATAAACTAAATTAAATGAATATATAAACAAAAAGTATTAAATGTCAAGTCCCATGATGACGTATGGCCCACCTTGTATATAAGCGATGAGTGTACCTTTCGCTTTTGAATTGCTGAATTCCGATACTTACGATACACATGAGTAGATGCAGTTTCATGGAAAACACTGCAAAAAAAAAAAAAAAACAAGTGGACCAAGTACGATCGCCTGCCTTAAATAATGAGCAAAATCGAAAAAGCTGTAAAAGAAGGGCGAAAAAGAATTGCAACACAGAACATGAGTTTTCTAACATGACGCAGCGTCATTTAAGAAATAAAGTGAAGGGGATTTAGTAATCGGAGTATTGGATATGTGTGACGCACATGATCTTTAAATAAATGCGCTAGGAACCAAAACTGATAGCATTAACCAGGAGGGGATTGTTGGAGTAATGAGTTGTAACGAAGAAATTATGAGATTTAAATAGTTCCTTGGTAATAGTGTAACAATTAATATCATCTACTTCTCTGCGTATAAAGAATGAATTATGGAATGATTGTAAAGCTCCCAATTATAATATAAGATAGTTAAGATACTCGTATAATAAACTCTAAGGAATATCCAGAAATTATTCCCGACAACGAGTTAACATTTTTTGTTCTGAATCGTCCGGCGTAGAACACACCTTCGCATGCATAAAGTATAGAACTCCGCTGTACTTAATTTTATTGATTTCAGAAAAGCGTTCTATAATCTAAACGGAGGATTCACTTGGTGTGCCTCACATTAGAGAGACATTTTGATAAACTCTATGTCAGACTAAAAAGCTGCGAAGAGCCATCAAGTGTGTTGGAAGAATTTGTGATTCGAAGCGGTGTCCGACCAGGTTGCATAACATCACCACTACTCTTCCTGATGGAGATAAGATAAATGTTCTACAGATAATTATTTTGAAGGAAAATATTAGAATCTAACATAGCCGTACAACCCATCTCAAACACCTAGACTATGCATGGAATTATGGCTTTGCACCAAATGTCCACTGAATTGTTGACAGAGAGACTGAAGACAAAATTCACAAGAAGATCTTCAGTTTGACTGACAAACATATTGCGAGTATTATACCGTAAATCAAACCGTAAATCAAACAAATGGCTTTATGTGAGAACGGGCCATCTACGTATTGATGCGATTATACGAGTAGGATGACGGATATCAGTGGTCCTCATAAAAATTAGCGAAGGAATGTTGAAGGGGAATCACGGTAATCTGGAAAGAGTTGGTTGAAGTTGACGTACACCAAATATGAACTAAGGCATATTATGAACGCTAAAGCCATAGAAAGATAACCACTTACCAACATAGATAATTTGTGGCTGACATGGGGTGGAGAAGAATTACAAGCGTAACTTGTCGTAGGAAAATATCTTTGCAGCTGACCGACCATAATTTATATGTGAATATTACAACAGGTGTACATGAGAACTTTTGTCAGTAGAAATGTGTATGCTCAAGTTGTAATCGGGAGTAATATTACTCAATAAATTAGGAAACACGAGGGAGGAAAGAAAACATAATCACAAAAAATGGAAATTATACCCTTTACTGCTATGGCCACGTAATGTATCGGCATCACAATAGATTCGTTTGACAATCAATAAATGAGACAGTTTAAACCACAGTGGTAGAAACCTATCTACACATGCCAAACATAAAAATACAAAGTCAGTTATAATTTCAATACCACGTCAGATGGTAGCCCAAGTTTGAAAGATAAAAGGAACAGCCGTAATGTTTAATCACAGCGGTCTATGTCAGATTTATACGATTGTACATGTTCCCAGTTGGCCACATAACTTCGCATGTTCGTGCGTTGTTATCACTACTAAAATTGAAAAATTTAAATTTTTTTCGTTTCTGTGTTTGCATTGTGGATTCGGATGAAAGTGAGTCTTATCCTTTCGAGAATATAGAAAATAGCGATGAATGGGAACTTGCTAATTCAGCAACTTTAGCTGTGTAAATATAATTTCTTTTTAAAAACATAAGTGCAGTTAAGTACATTGTTTGAGAACGCTTTTCATATTATAACTTCCTTTCTTACTTTCACTTAAAAATAATTTATTTGTTTGTATAGTTTGATATTCGTTTAAAATTGTAAACAACACATAAGTCACCCTTTTTGCTAAAGTTAATTTATACCAATTGTTAATAACATTACTGTTTAATCGCTCTTTGAGAGACTTGATAACGCTTTCTGTGTTGTAAAAATAGATCGTCTCGTCCACTTGGATTACAGACACCACAGGGTAAAGACCTAATCAAAAATAATAAAATTGTTTATTCTAGACCGTTGCTGCAAGAGTTTTTCCCTCATTATTTTCTCGCTTCGCTTTTCTGGGTGCAATTTCTCGTTTACTTATTACCACACATTTTTTGGTCCAAATTCGAGCCGGATATTCGTCTTATTACTCGTCTAATTCGAATAATTATTTGAAAAAGAAAAAAAAACTTTTCGTTGCTGAACAAACTTGCAATTTATTACGCATGTGCAAATTCCCAGTGAAAATATTTAATAAACTTTGCAAATGCATATAGACACTTAGTAATCGAAATTCCACGTGTGTCTTATAACGTTTAGTGTGATAAATCGGTCAATGCAATTATAATAAACTTTAGTGAGATATTTGACTGTTAAACTCGCCAACGTGCAATATACGAGTCTAATGCTTTAGTGATCGAATTATAATTGCACGTGCCTTGCGTTATACATACATATACATATAGTATTGTGCAACCTAGATCGCACTATTGACTCTTTATGCGGTATCAATTTACGGTTAGACTTCAAGGATTTACGCGTACACCTTTTCAATTAAAATTTGCAATTGTTTAATTAAACATGACTTCGGCAGCTTCACTTTCCGCTCTGCGTCTGACACGTGGTCATATGAAAGGTTCCCTTACCAAACTATCCACTTATACAGAATCCATTAAGGAAACTACTTCGATAGTAGACCTCGAGGTTAAATTGAATAGGTCAGAGGATTTGTGGAGCGAATTCAATGCTTCTCAAAAATTATTCTATGAATTCGCGGATAAGGAAGGTTACACAGATCCGGTACCAGACTTCGAAGAATTCGAAACCAAATTTTTAATGATAAAATCGATTTTACTTTCTGCCATTAGGGAACGCCAACAAGCGGAGAAGAATAAAGATGTCGTCAGTCGATTAGCCGACCAACAGCAGATTTTAATTGCATCATTAAAAAAATCAAACTCGGTTAGAAGTTCAGATTGTTTTCTTCCTACGATTCGCATTGAACCATTTTCCGGAAATTATCAGGACTGGCCCGCATTTCGCGATATGTTTGAAGGCGCTGTCCATAACAAGACTGATCTAACTCCCACTCAGAAGTTTCATTTTTTGAAGTCTTGTCTTCGAAATGAAGCACTCAGCCTTCTAAATCATCTACCCATCTGCGATCTAACATATGAGCAGGCATGGGATAGATTAGAAAAGCGCTATGATAGGCCGCGTTATGTAATCAACAGCTACATAAAAACATTCATGGATCTTCCATCAGCACCTAATTCCAACGTTGTCCATCTTCGCAAAATATCAGACGGAGCTGATGAAATTGTGAGAGGCTTAACTTCAATCAACTCTCTGAATAGAGATCCATGGCTTATTTATATACTAATAAATAAGGTGGACTCTGAAACTCGTCAGGCGTGGTCAGAAGAATGCGTTTCGGAAGATTATCCCACCATCGACCAGTTTCTTGATTTTTTAGAACGTCGATGTGAGGCATTAGAAGGTTGTAAGGTTAATGTCCGCGAATCGAAATCTAGGAGCCAAGCAGTCAAGAGCATGCATGCCTCATCGCCTGTTGCTTGTCCTAAATGTAACGCTGCGCATGGTCTTTCTCAATGCTCAGACTTCTTAGCCATGTCTGTACAATCCAGAAGAGAATTCGTGAAATCCACTAAAATTTGTTTTAACTGTTTGCGTACTGGTCATTCGTCTGCTCGTTGTCAGTCGAAGTTCCGTTGCAGGACATGCAACACTCGTCACCATACTTTGGTTCACGATGATTCCGTAAGTGGCAACCTCAACCCTTCGGCTAACGCATTTATTAGTAATACGCTTCATCGGAGTCAAACCAACCAACTCTCTCGTCGAAACCCTTCGAACAACTCGAACATCGCCTCAACTTCGGAAACAGCGGATTTCGTTGTTAACAATCATTCGGTCAACGTCGCGCATCACATACCGCAAACGTTACTTCCCACGGCTATCGGAAAGGTGTTAGATGTCAACGGTAACTACCAACAGGTTCGCATCCTAATAGATTCAGGCTCGCAGGTATCTTTCGTCACTGAGTCCTGTGTCCAACGACTTGGACTTAAGCGAAGAAATGCTCGTATACCGATAAGCGGTATTGGGTCTACTAGCGCCGGTAGATCCAGAGGCCACATTTCGTTGTCTATATCGACACGCTGTGATTTATTTAGTATCGTGGTCGATACCTTTATTTTATCAAGCGTAACTACAAATTTGCCAACCAATTCTTTCCTTGTCGAAGATTGGGATCACTTGTGTCATTTGGACTTAGCTGATCCTCTCTTCAATGAATCGAACCCTGTTGATATCTTATTAGGAGCCGACAAAGTATGGGAAATTCTACAGGGAGGAGTAGTTCATAGTAAGCATGGACATCCAATAGCTCAGAAAACTATCTTCGGTTGGGTCTTAGCCGGAAAATTACCATCCCAAACTGAGTCCAGCGTCCTCTCTCACCACTCATGGCTAGACATCGATGCTATCTTACAATCGTTTTGGACAATCGAAGAAGGCTCCACATCAAACCTGTCTATGGAAAATAGACAAATTGAGGAGCATTTTCTTAATACCCATCGCCGGGATCTAAACGGGAAATACATCGTCGAGCTTCCGTTCAAATGTTTCCCGCAGTTTTCTGACACCCTCAGCGGAGCTGTTTCGCGTCTTAAAGCAATGGAGAGAAAGTTCTCCAAAGATAACAAACTTTTCGAAAGTTATTCCAACTTCCTCGATGAGTACCTAGCACTAGGACATATGTCTCGAATTCCTGCTGCAGAGATAGCTAACCCAAATGTGTTTTACCTTCCTCACCACGCTGTTTTGAAGCCAGACAGCATAAGCACGAAATTGCGTGTCGTATTCGATGGATCCTATAAGGACACAAACGGTAACTCACTAAATGCCTCGCTAATGGTAGGACCACCAATTCAACGTAATCTATTTTCCGTCTGCTTACGATTTCGTCGGCATCAATTCGTTTTTACGGCAGACATAGTCAAAATGTTTCGCCAAATTCTTGTATCGGAAAGGGACTCCGACTTTCAACGTATAATTTGGCGAAATTCACCCTCGGAGCCCTTACAACATTTTCGACTTCGGACTGTAACGTACGGAACATCATGCGCGCCTTTTCTGTCGGTACGGGCGTTGGAACAACTCGCAACTGATTATAACAGAGACTTTCCAATCGCTTCTGAAATTGTATTGAATGACTTCTATGTTGACGATGTTGTCTCAGGTGGTGATACTTTGTCTGAAGCTATTCATAAAAAAAAGTCGTTAATTGAACTCTTATCGAAATGCGGTATGGAATTGAGTAAATGGCAAAGTAATTGTGCGCAACTGCTGGAGAATTCGGATACTCCTTCGGATAAAACTATCTCGTTAGACACTGACGCGGACTCGTGGGTAAAATTGCTTGGTCTTCATTGGAACTTTCAGCGCGATGTTTTCAGTTTTCGGATAAACTCTTTTTCAAACGAACCCATTACTAAACGTCAAATTCTAAAAGATGTGGCGCGTATTTTTGATCCCCTCGGTTTTCTCGCCCCTTCGGTCGTGCCACTAAAAATCGTCTTCCAGGAACTGTGGCATCTTAAACTCGACTGGGATAATGAAATTCCCGCTTCAATCGCTTCAAAATGGAGGAGGTTCCGAGAAGAACTTCCAGTGTTTACAGAAATCGAAATACCTCGAATCATAGGCTTGTCTCATTCTTCTTTCCAAATACATGGGTTTTCTGATGCATCGGCAGCTGCCTATGCCGCGGTAATATACTCCCGATATGAACTTCCAAATGGTACATTTCAAACAACCATCGTCGCCGCTAAGTCTCGTGTTTCACCTTTAAAACAGCTAAGTATTCCCCGCTTAGAGCTCTGCGCAGCCCTTTTACTCGCCAGGTTACTCGATACCGTCCAAAAATCGCTGAACATCACCTTCGCTAACGTTTTCGCTTGGTCGGACTCAAAAGTAGTCCTCTCATGGCTTTCATCTCCCCCCCGACGTTGGAATGCTTTCATAGGAAATCGCACTTCGGAGATTCTAAATACAATCCCAAGAGACAGGTGGTTTCACGTAAGATCGGAAAGTAAACCCGCTGATTGTGCTTCGCGTGGTATATTCCCTTCGCAACTTATTTCTCATCCTATCTGGTGGACAGGTCCTACTTGGCTGCGACGAGAAGCAGATAGCTGGCCAATTATAAATCAGCTCGAAGAAGACCCTAGCTGCTTTGATGAAGCAAAGAAAATTTCGCCTCAATCATTCTTGGTGAATTGCGACGAACATCCGTTCGAAGCACTCGCTACGCGTATTTCATCTTGGACTATACTACTCAGGACAGTTGCACGGATTTATCGGTTCATATCCAGATGTCGTAAGCTCACGCAAGTTTCATCACATCAGCTGCAGCCACAGGAAATATACGAAGCCAAATCAGGTATCATAAAATGGCTTCAAAATCGGTACTTCGGTGACTACATCAATGCATTAAACAGACCTTGTTCGCTTAATAAAAATTGCAAAATACTTAATTTGTCTCCCTTTTTAGATAATGAAAAAATCCTTCGAGTCGGCGGGCGAATTCAACACGCTAATATCGCATATAACGTTCAACACCCAATCATCATACCTAAGGGCCATGCCATAACGAAGTTAATCGTTCTCGATGCGCACGTTCGATTTTTGCATCCCGGAATCTCAACTCTTTTTGCACTTCTTCGCCAGGAATATTGGATCATTGGTTGCCGCAACTTAATACGGAAGGTAACGCATACCTGCATCCGATGTTTTCGTCAGCGAAAGGCTACCATAACTCAGCTTATGGGTAACCTTCCTCCCCAACGAATTCAACCAACGAGACCTTTTGCGCATTGCGGTTGTGACTATGCCGGTCCAATAATGCTGAAAGTGAAATCGGGTCGGAAATCTATATTTTCGAAAGGCTACATCTCGCTCTTCGTTTGCCTAGTGTCAAAAGCGATACATTTAGAGCTCGTGAGTGATTTAACAACAGACGCATTCCTCGCTGCTTTCCGTCGTTTTGTCGCACGTCGTGGTAAACCTTCGCACCTCTATTCTGATAACGGCACAAACTTTCGCGGAGCCGCTCGTCAATTATCAGAAATGTATGAACATGTCTTATCGGAAACCCACAATTCCTTAGTTGCAGAATCGTTAGCTCGTGACGGCATTTCGTGGCACTTTATTCCTCCTTCGGCACCACATTTCGGCGGTTTGTGGGAGGCAGGCGTAAAGTCCGTAAAACATCATCTTAGGCGTGTCATTGGAACTGACGTTTTAACCTTCGAGCAGTTGTACACGTTGCTGACACAGATCGAAGCCGTTCTCAATTCGCGACCCTTATGCCAAATTTCTGACCATGACCTGGACCCACTAACACCTGCACATTTCTTTTTAGGTGAATCCTATGCTGCCATTCCAGAACCGACACTAGACATTCCAACAAACCGCTTGTCTTGCTGGCAAGGTATACAGTCCAAGGTCCAAGGCTATTGGAAACGCTGGCAAATGGAATATTTGACATCCTTGCAACATCGGCCGCGCTGGCAAACAACGCAAACCAACATAAAGATCAATGACATGGTAGTGCTGAAGGATGCTGATCTACCCCCCGGCAAATGGGCAATAGGTAGAGTCATCGATATACATCCGGGAAAGGACGGTCATGTTCGTGTCGTCACACTGAAAACAGCCACTGGAAACTTAGTTCGACCAATCCATAAATTGGCTGTGTTACCCGTATGCTGAAACGCTGTTCCAGGGGCGGCGGAATGTTTGAGAACGCTTTTCATATTATAACTTCCTTTCTTACTTTCACTTAAAAATAATTTATTTGTTTGTATAGTTTGATATTCGTTTAAAATTGTAAACAACACATAAGTCACCCTTTTTGCTAAAGTTAATTTATACCAATTGTTAATAACATTACTGTTTAATCGCTCTTTGAGAGACTTGATAACGCTTTCTGTATTGTAAAAATAGATCGTCTCGTCCACTTGGATTACAGACACCACAGGGTAAAGACCTAATCAAAAATAATAAAATTGTTTATTCGTGACCGTTGCTGCAAGAGTTTTTCCCTCATTATTTTCTCGCTTCGCTTTTCTGGGTGCAATTTCTCGTTTACTTATTACCACACAGTACATAACTTAAAAATGTTAGTACTGGTAATAAATTAATGGTTTAAAATAACGTAGGTAGTAACATGAATGCTAGTTTACTGTGAGTAGTTTATCTTTCAGGTTTTCTAACCTTACTGTTTTGCCATAGGCAAGGAAGAAGAAAATGACAGAACTATTACCCGATCGTTCTACAGGTTCCGAAGATGGTGCAATATCGGCCGACTAGAACAAGAAAACGTCAAAAAGAGTAAGGAAAGTAAGGTTGCACAGCGAAAGAGGACAAGAAATTCGGGCTTGCCATACACAAGTTCCAGAAGTAGGCAAGTCGAAGGTAAAGTTTTCCAAAATCTTAACAATGGCTGTAAGAAACAATGTGTAGAGAAGATTCCTCAGGCCTTACGGAGACATCTATTTGAAACATTCTGGAAGATGGGTTCCTTTTCAGCACAAGATAACTACTTGTGTGGCTTATTTACAAAACAGTCCATGAGACGAGACGTCCTAAAAATCCGTCTAGACCGCCAAAGATGTGAAGCTGCACCTATCGCTTCGAAGTTGGGGATTCAAGTAGGTATCAATTTTTGTAAAGCGTATTTTCTGCAAAAATTGCAAATTTCGGATGGAATGTCTAGAGCCATTAAAAAATTGACCATGAACCAGGAACCTGGAGAAGATGATCGAAGGCGCGATGTTCCTACCAATAAAATTTCATATGAGTGATTAAAATTTGTACAGCAACCCATCTTACTAGCTGCATTATACAAGATCCCGTAACTCTAGTGGGCGCCGTGGGGTAAGTGGTTAGTGTGTCGGATCACTACGCATGAGGTTCCAAGTTCGAATCCCAGAAAATACCAAATAGTTTTTTCACGGTCCCACCTCTCGCGAGCGTCTGACAAACATCCGAGAGTATTGTTGTCACGAAAAAGCTTCTCAAATCGCCGTTCGGATTCGGCATTAAACTGTAAGTCCCTTCCATTCGTGTGAAAAGTATAACGCACACAACATGAGTGGTTGCGAGAAGCTAGACCCTGGCACTTTAAAGAGCTGTTGCGCCAAATATTTGTATTTGTATTTGTAACTCTGAGGGAAGACATCTACCATCACAATTCAATAAACGATTCATGTACAGAGTGTACAAAGAACAGTGCTTTGGCCAAAGCTTAATGCCTGTTAATGAGACAATTTGTTGGCGAACATTCAATAATGGATTTAATTTCCATTTTCATTCACCATTGAAAAACATCTGTACCAAATGTGATTCTTTCGAGATAAGCAAATCCGCACTTGAAGATGACCAGGAAAAGGTTCCGTTATGTGCTAAATATGAACTTTACCTGAGGAGAGCAGAAGCAGCACGTACATTTATGGAAAAATGTGAGTAAACAGGTCCAGATGATGACTCATTTTATGCATTTACTTTCGATTTAGAGAACGCACTGCCATTTCCTATATTGGCAACTCCTGTGGCATATTACAAAAGGAGTACGTACGAGTATGTTTATAACATAGATTTTCGTGAGGTAGGCTCTGATCTACTCGACTATTACTTATCGAAGCTCCCAAGAGATTGGTTCTTGTGTGACACACTTTCAACAAAAACGTGCATCAACGTCAAACTATGTTGTCATATACAGCGATACTTGCACCGGAGGAAACCGAAATATAAAATTAGTTTTGTTTTTTTTATAAAATTGATTGAAAGAGAAAATAGCAATATTGAAATTATAGATCATAAATTTGTGGTCAGCGGATATTCCTTCTGGCCAATTGATTCTGATTTTGGGTCTATTGAAATGTACGCAAAACAAAAATCTATTTACGTACCTGAGGACTCGTATGACATTATAACTTAATGCAGAAAAAAGATGACTTTCCATCTCACAAAAATGACACAACCAGACTTTCAATCAGTTCCCAGTCTGGAAACAAAATTAGCTTAAGTCAACTGGCTGAAAGTCCAATGGTCAAGAATTCTAAACTAAACTTTTATTATCCATTGAAAAATATAAACATGGAAAGAGCCAATTGTCTCTGCAGCTGGGCTCGTTAATCTTATTATTATCATGTACTTTTAATTGTATGTTAGGTAGGTAGGTAGAAGTGGTTGTGTCAGCAAACCATGCCGACACTTAATTAGGGCAGAAGCGCCGTTTTATTACCACAACTCAAGTGACCTAACGGATGTAACACGGACGTTAACTACTAGGGAAAAGAAGAAGAAAAAGGGGTTAAGGATTATTCAAATCCACCCCGTTACATTGAGGAAGCTGATAATATCCCCAATGCTAGTCTCCGCTAGCTCTATAAGGTTGTCGAAAAAGAGTTTACCTAAGGTGCGCTGTCTGGCCTTGCCTAAAGCCGGACGCTTGCGGACGAAGCATAAGATTGTTTCTATCTCGTCAGCAGTATTGCAGCTGCGACAGTGTGCATGTATGTTAATAAATAATAATAATAATAATAATAATAATAATAATAATAATAATAATAATAATAATAAACAAGGAAATATGGGTTTTTTTTTTTTTTTTTAATTTTCAGGTCCCTAAACATTCTTTCTGAGAATCTACACAGTGGTGTAAGTGCGAAAAATATTTCTTTGTGGAAGAACCACAGTTCCTTTCAGTTTCTCTAACTTATGACATACACATACATCTTGTTTAAATTCAAAACATTAACATAACGAATTTAATGCTTTGGAATTTGTTACAGTATTTCTAATAAAACTCTCTGTTTCTAAATATGAACTAAATATGGCTTACACCACTATAATCTTAACCACCTCAAATGTTCATTGACTCTGCAGTGATAACGAAGCCCTCAAGACTCAATTTTTTTTTATTACTGTTCGTGAATACGCACAACTCATAACTTGGTCAGGGAATGTTTCTCGGACTCATCTACTTCACCCCAATAAAACAATCTGCCTGAGAATCCATAGTAAGCCGGCCAGTATTGAACCTGCAGGAAGATTGAGAGGATGGGAGTGGTATTTCCAACATCAAGTACGTTCTGGAAGAACGTCTAGAAAATTCTTTAAGACACAAGAATACATAAAGTGAGTGACAGAGAACTTCAGGTACAGTATTTTGATACATGATATGGACCCTGGTGTGAATGATCACTCGATAAGTACCTTAGGGTTCGGATTTTCATCCCCTGTTGTAGATTGAAGGCCGCTATACAAGTGATCACGACAAGACAAAAGAATACATAAAGTGAGTGACAGAGAACTTCAGGTACAACGTTTTGAAGCATGATATGGACCATGGTGTGAATGATCACTCGATAAGTACCACAGAGTTCGGATTTGCGTCCACTGTTGTAGGTTGTAGGCCGCTATACATGTACTCATAAAACTTGTAACAATGTTATTCTGATAGTTCGCTGATCGGTTGAACTTGTAGAGGGCACAGTGAAACATATTGCGCAACCACCGGACAAACAAAATGTTCAAAGCACATTATTATCGAGCTTAGACTCTTGGAACAAGAAGAAATGTAGAGTAAGAAAATTTGGAGGAATAATGCAAAGAGTAGTTAATGCTCACCAAATCATCAATACTTATATAATAGCTTCAATTGGGCCATTCATAATGGAGAACCTTTAGAAACTTTGTATGATATTGTATAATGTCGCATTCTGAATATCCAGTAATAAGCTCTCATTCTCAATGTTGTAAATATGCAAAGCCCACACCGGACCCCAACGCCAATATTAATAGAGTTGTACAGTATCGACCGCAAAATAAGGTACCATTGAAGTATTTTCCAACTCGCAATATGACCTATCAAAACAACACCTCTTGATTAAAACTTCCCCTATTACCATGGCACCATTAAGGTCTAGACATTAGCACTTTGGGCCAACTGGCCGCTGCACACATTGAGAAATATAAAATTGTTCCCCAGTGGAAAATTGACCTCAACACAAAAAAATAACTGTTTGCATGAAAATAACTGAGAACAAGCAAATAAAAATAAACAACGGATACAAATATAACTGAACCAAAAAGCTACCAACCAACACATAACCTCTTATTTGCTCGAGGCAAATAGCCAACAAGGACATGGTAAACAACAAACACAATCTTCGCTTTATTGCGAAACATTCCGCAAAATTGTTGTAATCCCCGAAATCAGTATGCAACGAGGTGCTGGCCTGGTGTAATGCTTCCCCAAGGGTTTAAGGGTTGGATGATCCAATGTTATTAGACATTCCGGCCGGCTTAACATACACTTCCATATAAACACTCTAGAGACTGATAATTGTTTTCTCGCCTTGAGGAAGGGTTTTTTTTTCTGGAATAGTATGTATATTTTGAGATACTGTTTAAGTTTCTACTTAAATTAAGTTTTGATCTAGGAAGTCAGATTGTCTTTGATGTCAGAAGTCCCTTCTTGCACCACTTGTTGCTATATTTCATTTAAAATGCACTTCACTCTGAGAGTATCTTCGATAACCTAATTGAACTTTATAAAATATTTACCGGGCTCATTTCGATGATTGGAAAAAAAAGAATCCTCGTTACTCTCAAGTTGGAGGAACTTGTGCGACGCCAAGTGCCATAATTTTAAATTGCCTGCTCCATCAATGGAAACACATATCTATCTCAGCTCCGGAGTCCTGTGTGTTATTCACTCAGAATCTCACTTTTGTATATACCTGTAAAATGCACGATCAAGAGGCTGGAATGCGACGTGGCATTTTGCATTTTTACAGAGAACATATGAATCACTTACATGAGTAGGTACACTGCCATACAACCCTATGAGCTCTTTTGAAAGGACAAAAGTTCAAGACATTCTCAGAGAGAGAGGGAGAGCCACTCAAGCAATGAAAATCTTATGGATTTAATATGGAAAGCAGCAGCACTTGAGCCAGCTGAGCTCTCCTCTTAGTGATTATATTATCATCAATGGTGTCACATTACCAAGGCAACCCACAAGAATAATCTTGTCTGTTAGGGTTACAGTCATTAGATAAGGTTTAATGGGATGGGATGGGTTCATCCTCTGGTTGCTGCTTGCAGATGTAATAGATATGATACTTCGGAGACGAGACACATTGTCTGAGTCTTCGGGGCGCTTAAAAGCTGTTTAAGACTTCCCATTGACGAATAACATGTCGATATGTTGAGTGATGAAGGGAAGAAGGGGAGGAAGGTAAGTAGGATATGACGACAACTCAATGGCACATAACTTAGGGGCGTGTGTGGGGTAGTGATGGATTTATTTACTTGACCTGTAAGATTGGTTGATGAAAAGTGTTCTGAAAAAACATGCATCTAACAGTTGTAGGTATCGTGTAGTACTTAATGATATGAAATATTTATGAGATACAGACAGAATTGTAATACATCTGGGGTAGAAGTCTACAACTTGTTTCTATTATAAAAACGAGGGATAATGAGACGCTGGGCAGCATGTTACTGGCTTGATCGCCATGTTAATGAAGTTTGTAGACCTAGGCACTTCACATTTTGTATGAAGTGTGATTTTTGCCTTAAAGTTTCTTTGAAAAATGAGAGTTCCAGGATATAAAATCAAAATGCTTACAAAAGGGCAACTACGTACATTAAAACAGAAGCCACTGTTGTTGTGCTAGATCCGCTCTTGATCGACTATAATTTGTAGATACAGATCCCTTACATAATATAACCAAATTTTAGCTCTTTTGCTTAAATGACTATGGCTTTCCATAATTTCAATAATTATTGCGTGGCGAGGAGGTCTTGTTGATCCGTCTGGAAATGTCTAGACAAAGCTTCTATTCATGAGATCAATAACAGCGTCTACAGCCATTCTAAGGCTTCAGTTCGGCTGGAGCTGGGCTACAGCTCCACACCGAACTAACGTATTAAACCATCAAATGCCTGCCAAGGTGGTTGAGGTTGCTTTCCTTCTACTTGAGCCTAAGCCGTGGTGTTCTTCTACTCCTCTACTGCGTTTCGAAGACTATTCGGGCAGGTGCACTGGTGCCCATACGTCCAGCTTGTCCTAGCCATCTTAGACTCACTCTTTCTCTACATAAACGGAACCCAATATCAGTTGAAGAACTTTTATTTCAAAACGACCAAAGAGGTTTTCATCGCCACCGATAAACCCCATGCTTCCGTAGGACAGGACCGATGCGAGTCTTATGTTAGATCTCCTTAGCTGTTCGTATGAAGGCTTTGATACTCAGTTGCTTTTTTAACCTAGAGAAGTTTCAATTGGCAGGAGTAGTTCTTCGTTAAATGTAATTTCCAGTGTTAATCTAGGATCCAAGTTAAACGAATTCCTTCACTAATTCAAAAATGTAATGTCTACTGCGACGTTCTGTGACACCAGTGTTGATTTTTGAAAGATTGTACACGTATGATGTTAAAGAAGCAACATAACAGCGCATCATTTTGTTGTAGACCATTTCTGGTATCAAAAAGTCAGTGTTTTCTGACTTTGATGGTGAACCGTGCATTTTCCGACTTTGTTCAGAACAGGCGGATGACTTTGTCAGCGATGAAAGTTTTAACAGTCTCAATCATGTTGATTTGAAATTCCTAGGTTTTCCCCAAGTTTTACCCGGAGTAGTGGGTCACATCAGCAGATCTACACTATCAAATTTCGAAATGGCATACAGACGGATCGAGAGCAGATGAGGAATATGGCAGTCTGGTCAAAAATCGCATATTTGGAACTAATGGGGTTGTTTTTTTAAAATACTGCAAGTAAAAATCCACGAATTATGGGGGTGCGCCCAATCTAATCAAAATACGAACTGTCGGAAGCAAGGCATTGCCATCAGGTCAAGGTAAACCGCCATTACAACGCTGAGGTCATCCCTAAATTGGTATAGCAGTGACTAAAGTGACTGGGCAAAAACCAGAAGGCTCCTATACACTGGCTGATATGCCCCGTTAGTATGGCAGGCAATTATGGAGTGGATGGTTGACTCAAAACAGAGCGGCTTACCCCACCAAACTACGGGATAGGCGGACAAATTAAGAATGACAAAAGGATAGAGCGACATTTTTAAAGGAACTACCTAAGAACTGCCTTGATCTAATCAGAAATAAGAGCAGAATACGTATGGATTTCTCATGGGATACTGTAAGAGTCCGGATGCACCTTAGAAAAATGGAGTTAGAATGCAACAGAATGTGTGAATTCTGCAATGAAAGGGAAATACTCCGGATGACATTTTAAGGAACTGACTCGCAATAGCGTAAGTTGTCTGGGGCCATGCCTTCCCTAAACCCAACACGGATACCCCTGTTTCTAAGCGAAACTAAATAGAACGAAGTGCTTTAGCTCAAGAAACTTTCAGTTGGCACCATAGAGTGGTATTTTTTCTTGTGTTGGAAAGCGAGAACCTGTTGAAGACGAAACTGAGCCCATAGTAAGAGTTCGAGATCTACACCCACTAAACTCACCTCCCATATTTCTTATATTTTCCTCACAGTACTTCCATCTGGGGAAGAAAAGTTATATTAACTGTTCGCCTTTTTGTTCGTTTGCCTCTCTCGGGTCACTTTTGGTTCAAGCATATAGGCCACTAGGGTTTCGGGTATTGTTTCCTCCAAGTTCTCCTGTAAATGTTATCCTCTGGGTTTGGAAACTTGGGAAGTGGAAGAATACCTACTCCACGGCCCAGGGGAGTAAGCCTTGATCACCACACTATGTAAGGTGACATTTCTGCACCAGTGGGAGTCGTTGGCTGGAAAATCGTCAGCTCCTGCTTTACAACCTGGTATGTTAACCTCAATGGATTTTTAACGGTTTCATTAAATAACCCGTCGAAGATCTTACCCTTTATTAAATTGTATTTTAAAACTTTCCGCTCTGTTTTGTACCAGTGTTGAAGTGCACAGAAGGCATTCAAACCCACACCCCCTCCAGACTTGATTGGGAGGATGATCTGGGGTTGTAAGAGTGAAGCTTCTACACAAATGGATCCAAAACAGAATCGGGAGTAGGAGGAGGTTTTCTTTTCAATGATCTGCATATAAATATCACTTTCCATCTTCCAAATCTCTGCAGCATGTTTCAGCCGGAGATTATGGCAATAAAAGAAGCCTTGTCGTGGGTAAGGTACAATGTAATATCTAATCGGGATATCACCACTTTTACTGACAGTCAAGCTGCAATCAAATCCCTGGAATCCTCCAGCTTTAATTGAAAAACTGCCCTAAATTGTCACCTACCTCCTAACGAGACTATTTAATATTTCACCCAGGGTCTCTCGGCCTGGCAGAAGATTGCACTTAGGAGCCTACTTCTTCGACAGAATTGGCTAACGCCAACATCAGAGGCCTCCTTACTTACTTAAATCCTTTCACCCTTCGAGGGGCAGAGGGTATCAACAACGCATGCGAGCCATCTTGTTCGGAGTTCTGCAACGCTTTTGAACTTGATTCCTCCTCGATTGTCCTGCGCCATGCTTGCTCAGGGAGTCCCACTGTTCTGCCTGCCTGGGTGGGAGGATTCCACTGCATGGCTTAATTTGCAATGGAGTTGCCGTCGCGCCATAGGGTGTGTTCAATCCACTGCCACTTTCTCCTTCGCACAGTAATGTCTATAGGTGCGTGGCCCGTTCTCAGATAAAGTTGTTCGTTGGAGATACGATTAGGCCAAAATGCCCTCAAGATGATTCTTAGACATCTATTTACGAATGTTTGTAGCTTGCGTGCAAAAGCGGTATCTATCTTCCAAGCACTGCACCCGTACAGCAGTACTAATTTTATGTTGGAGCGGAACAGTCGCAGCTCGGTTCTTAAGCTGAGACCATTGCTTCTCCATACTTTCGAAACATTCCGAACGCAGCTTTTCCTTTTTCGGCTCTACTATACAAATACAGTTCAATGCCACCGCGGTCATACGAGACCATACTTCCTAAGTATAGAAAGTTGTTAATATTCTCGACTACCTGTCCAGCAAAGTTGAGTTGAGCGCGGGTGTTCGAAATCCTCAGGGCTTTTGTTTTGGCTGCGTTTATCTTAAACCCCACTTTGCTAGCCTCAGCTTCTAGATTTTAAGCCATCGGATGAAGGCCATCCGATGTAAAAGTAGGCACAAATTGTCAGCGTAGTCGAGGAGTTTAAGGTAAGTTGTCATAGTCCATCGAATTCCAATGTTACCCGACGTACTCCACTTTGGACTTCAAAATCCTCCAACGCCTTGATAATATATAATATAGGTATACTATAAATTTGGCGCAACATCTCATTAAGTGTCTAGCCCTGGCTTCTCGCAACTACTCGTGTCGTGTGTGTTATATTTCTCGCACAAATGAAAGCAGTGGTCCGACACACTAACACTAAATATTGTGATCCATAAGGTGTTTATGTGGTCGATGCAGGAGGATCCATCATGAAAGCCTACCTGTTCGACTTCGAGAGTTGAATCTAAATGTTGCTTAATGCGTCCTTATATGATTCTAGCTGTTATCTTGGCTACTGCCGATAAAACGCATATAGCTCTATAGTTTCCACACCCATCAGATTTCCTTTTTTTTTGGAAGCTTGATGATCATCACTCTTTCCCACTCCTTAAATTCGAGCATTAATTGATATACGCTTATCGATCCGTCTCCGGGTGTCTGCCGATAGCCATGTGCAGTGCTTATTCTGACTATTACGGACGTAGCACAGTGTGAGAATTCGCTCATCTAGTCATAGTGCTGTAAAATTAAAGTTTTTGTTAATTTTTTTTTTCAATTTTTTTTACTAAAATTGATTAACAAATTCATTTTAATTAACAATATTTATAGGTTGGTATATCTAGAAGTTTCAGGACTTCATGTTTAATCAAACTTTTTTACTTTTTGGAATGAACCTCAGACTTGCCAAAAACCACTGGTCAACAAATTTTTGTAACAAGAAAAGTGCTTACTAATTTTGAATTACCCGCCTACACTCAGCTTGAAGCCATATTTTTTTTTTCCATCAGGTCTCGTTTTCATGTTACAGCTACTCCCCACAAAACTAAAAAAAGCCGTTTTTGCTTCATTGTCGCGTTCTAAAGTTTTGTTTCATTTGAAGAGCGTAGTGTGTTTTTCTTTTTTTTGTGTTAAGTGATTCTTAAATAATGTCAAGAAAGTGTCAAAATAATCCCGACAAGTTTTGCTACATTTGTGGCGACATTACTTTTAAAATTTAGCGAAGGAATTTGACACCATTAGTAACTAAGCTATATAAACAGTATTTTGGCTTTTCCATCGGACAACAAGACAAAGCATGGGTTCCACACATCTGTTGTGTTACATGTGTGGGTCTTCTTACTGGATGGGCGAGAAGATCTCGATCTATGCCTTTTGCAATACCTATGATTTGGAGTGAACCAACGAACCACCTATCAGATTGTTATTTTTGTCTGACTAATACAAAAGGTATTATAATTAAAAGAAAACGTAAAATTAAGTATCCTGATCTGCCATCGGCTAGAAGACCGACCCTTCATATTGAAGAACTGCCTGTGCCAGAACCACCTGAAAGTCCCGATCTGGCCGCTACACCAGAAACAACCGATAACGAGACATTAGATCCAGACTTTGAACAAGCCTCCTCATCTAATGAGTCACACCGACTTAACCGTGACTTAAATTTGCCCAAACAACAGGCAGAACTTTTGGGCTCTCGATTAAAGGGATGGAATTTATTGCAACCAAAAATAAAAGTATGTTACTTTCGTAATCGAGATAAAGAGCTGAACATTTTTTTTTCACAAGCTGATCAGCTGGTATTTTGTAATAATGTCCATGGCGTAATGACTGTCTTGGGTATAGAATATAAGGCAGAAGAGTGGCGTTTATTTATCGATGGTTCAAAAGCAAGTTTGAAGGCTGTTCTTTTACATATCGGCAACAAACTTCCATCTATACCAATAGGTGAGGCTTCGAACATGAAAGAGTCTTATGAAACTATTAAATTTATCTTGGAAAAAATTCAATATAACGAACATCACTGGAAAGTTTGTGGAGATCTGAAGGTGATTGCCCTAATTTTAGGATTACAACTTGGGTATACAAAATACTGTTGTTTTATTTGTGAGTGGGATAGCAGAGACCGACAAAATCATTATGCTAAGAAAGACTGGCCCAAAAGGAAATCTCTTATTCCAGGACAAACAAATATTAAAAATCCTCCATTGGTGCAGCCTGATAACGTATTTTTACCACCTTTACACATAAAACTTGGGCTCATGAAAAACTTCGTGAAGGCTATGGATAGAAGTGGTGACGGCTTTTTATATTTGAAAGAAAAATTTCCAAAGCTGAGTGAGGCAAAAATTAAAGAGGGCATATTTGTTGGCCCTCAAATCAGGCAATTGATGAAATATGATATTTTTAAAGAAAAGCTTAGTGATATGGAAAAATCAGCTTGGGAATCTTTCATGAAAATAACTTCAAATTTTCTAGGAAATCACCGATCAAGTGACTATGAAAATATTGTCGCGGAGCTGTTATCTACTTATAAGGCGTTGGGTTCTAATATGTCGTTGAAAATACATTTTCTTCATTCACATTTAGACTTCTTTCCTGAAAATTTGGGCGCCGTTAGCGATGAACACGGTGAAAGATTCCACCAAGACATTTATACCATAGAAAAGCGGTACCAGGGCAAGTGGAGTCCACGTATGCTAGCGGATTACTGCTGGACATTAAAACGAGATGTCCCTGAAGCAAAATATAGAAGAAAATCATAAAGCTACATTTATAATTATGTTACATTTTAAGGAAATAACTTCGTTTTGGTGCGTAAAACTGGACATTTCTAAAGTTCAATAAAATCTAAATTACAACAACACTATTCGTATTGGAATCATTTTAATTTTATTTCTATTATCCTTATAACTGTCCTAAACATAACCAGACAAACGTTTTCATGTTACATGCAAAAAGTGTTTTTTTGTTGACCAGTGAAATTGATCTGAGGGTATTAAGAGTCTATTTAGAAGATTGGTTATCGTGTCCACCCGCGATGTTATTCTGGTGAAAAGATCACGATATCTTCACTTGCCTTTATTACTAGCCTCCTGCGCTTCTTCCGAAAGTTGACCAATTGGTTGGAACAATACAAGTAACAATTACTTCCCATGAAATAAAACTTTTTTTTTTTTTTTTTCTGTTGGAAGGTGTTAATCTTTCAAAACGAAACTGAGCCCGTACTCAATAACAGTGTGAGATTTTCACCCACTAAATCTACTTCCCCTCCTACCCCTGATCCTCGCGCCACTACCGTCAGCATTTCATCACGAGGGGGGCTTCAGCTTTACATGGAGGTTGTTCGAAAGGCGGTGCATACTCTCAAGGCATTGGTTCTGTAGACCGGCCCCGTCTTCCCTTTGCAAGATTTCGCCTTCATGGCACCTGCCCATATTTGAGAGCCGTAAAGCATCATCGATGTTGCAACTCTTGTTAAGAGTAGTCTCTTCTTCTGTTTAGGTCCTAGGATATTTGGCATGGTCCTTACCAGAGCAGCCGTTATCTTGCTGCCTTCTCAGCTGTGGAATTTTAAGATTTTTGTCAAGCAAAAAACGAATTGAAAAAATGAGTTTTCGTTGTTTACATTTAAATATTAGATCGTTACGAAAAAGTTGGGATGTCTTTTGTGCACGTATTTGTCCAATTATAAATTATATTGAAATAATCGTTTTGGTAGAAATAAATAGTCTGTATCATTTGGGCGGTTTTTGTACTGAATTTGATAATCGGACGCACAGAAAAGGTGGAGGCATAGCTATGTTCATTAAAAATAATATAAACTACGAACGACTAGATATTAAAACAATAGCGTATGAAAACCTAACCATTAAAACTTTGTCATTTTCGAAAAGAAAAGTTGTAAGTGCAATCTATCGACCACCGAAACACAATCAAAGCGAATTCCTGGATGAATTTATAAAAATCACCAACGTAAAAAGAGCGGACAACGATCTGGTAGTTATGGGTGATATAAACATAAATATAAATGATAACCTAAATAGTAACGTCCTGAATTACCACGAAATGCTCGCCTCACATGGGCTGTGCAACGTCATAAAAGGGGCTACTAGGATCTATCTGAGCATAGGTAGCTGCACACTGATTGATCATGTTTTGGTGAATTTACCCGATACAAAAACGTTTTCGGCTATTGTAGAAAATGACATATCCGATCATTACAGCACATTATATGGGGTCTACAATCAACATCAGCACCAACTTGATAATGACATGTCATTGCGCTATATCGTAAAGACGAGCAAAGTAAATCAGATGACAAGAGCTACGAATTGGGCCACAGTTATTGAGGAAACGGAACCCGAAGTACTTTTTAACTTATTGGTGGAAAAAATGAATGAAATATATTCGAACGCAAAAATTGTTTGTGAGGAAAACAATCACAGAAAAAGTGCTGCATGGATTACCAGGGATATCGTTGAGTTACGCAAGGACGAGATGTACTATGTCGTAGGTAGAAGAACAACCGTGGCAATGTGGCATATGAAACTGAGTACAAAAAGCTGCGCAACCGGGTGAACAACAAAATTTCTAGAACCAAGGTTCAATTCTACAAAGAAAAGTTGGAGCAAACAAGAGGCGATCCGAAGAAAACGTGGGCGTTATTAAATTAAATTTTCGGACGAAAGAAGCCGTGTTTGGACGACACCATTCGAAAAAACTTCTCACGTAGCACGAACACAGCTGCGCTAGTAGACGAATTTGCAGACCTTTTTTCGCAGCAGGCAGTTTCAATCATTCATCGCTGTAAACATCAGAGCATAATAGTGCGATATTCTAAGACTCTATGTATTTTGGAGATATTGAATGCTTGGAGACAGAAAGATAGAAAGTTTGTTGCATCGCCTAAATGTTCAAAAGGCGCCTGGAGCAGATGGTATCAGAACGATAGATCTGAAATCAAATATAAACATATTTGCTCCCATTATAACAAAGTTTATAAATCTGAGCTTCGATAAGTCAACAGTTTCTAAAAAGCTTAAAGAATCAGTTGTTCGACCAATATATAAGGGAGGAAGTAAAATCCAGTTATCGAACTATCGTCCAATTGCGATCTTGCCTGCTATCGAGAAGATTATGGAGCAAATAGTTGCAGATCGAATTCGGGATTTCATCGGAAAGCATGAATTAGTATGCAAAAAATAATATGGTTTCCAAAAAGGTAGAAGCACTACCCAACTCCTTGGAGACTTTGCAAACTTGGTTAATACCAGCTTAAGCAAATGACATCACGTGCTAGTTCTATTTCTCGATTTTAGCAAAGAATTTGATACACTGGACCATAATAGGCTTATAGAAAGAAACTATTCAGAAAACCGGAATTAGGGAAAATTAGCATACTGGTTAACTGATTACCTAAAAGCAAGGTAAAAATCAAGGATTGTTGCAGCAGTGAACAAAGAGTTCAGTATGGAGTCCCACGAGGCTCAAAACTTGGCCCACTTCTATTCATTTTGTATACGAATGAAATGCTAAGATGCTTGAAGAGGAGCTTCCCGTTTGCTTATGCAGATGACACAGCGATCGTCGTCTGTCATCAATCTGTGGAATCAGCAGCAAGGTTGATGCAAGATGAATTCTATGAAGTCGGCAAGTGGTGCCATGACAATGGGATCGTAATCAATGCATCAGAAACAAAACTTATGCATACCCGAAGTCCACAGTACCCAGCGTCACCAATCGTACTAAAGACTTTTGGATGTATTACCATATCTGATTGCGAAGATATTGAGGTTGTCGATACATACAAATATCTAGGCATCACTATCGATAACCACTTTCTCTGGGATGCTTATATAAATTTATATTAAAAAGTTAAATCTAGCGAATAATCTCCTGCAGATAAGCCATGCGGCTTCGCAGATTACAAATTGTAAAGTCTTAAAAAAAAGTGAATAAATAAAACATGAATTGAAAAAAATTGTCTGTTGCAGATGTTGCTTAAAAGTTAACCTTGCATCTATATGTAGTAACGCTAAGGTACTTCAGCTTTGGTTTGACAACTGCAGCGTGGTTACTCACAGTTACTGTTATAGTGTCCATAACTCATCTTCTGCTGATAAGCACTACTTCGGTATATTCCTCTGCTAGTCTTAGGTCCATGTTTACCTACTAGCCAGTCCCGTAACTTCCTGATACCTTCATTGAATATAATCCTGTGAATGCTTACTGGTATGTAAGACCACCCGTAAATTTTAAGATATAGTTCCCTTGTTTCTGTTGCAGATCTATCAAAAGCATTTGGGTCTATTGGGAACCCAGACCCCACCCTTTTAAAATAATATGGAACCATTTGATGAACGCGAAATTTATACCAGTAATTGCTGAAGATTTCTCTTCATCTCTAAAAAATCGTCTAGTAGTGTTCCCCTCATTAGTATTGCCAGATTGTTGTGTTGGCATATCAACCAGTAAGCCGGTTTCAGTTCTAAATCTGTTTTGGATAATTATTTTTTGGCTTTGTACTTTTCCTTACTCTCTTGGTCTCTAACTTGTCAAACCTTCAGATTAAGTCTATATGCGATGTGAAGTATACACTCCATGAATCTAATCCAAGAGTGAAGGGGTCTTAATCCGAAGGCGATTGCTACTTTTCAGATTTGCTCGAAATAATGGTTTGGTTATTTATTTCGGATGGCTTTGCAACGCAAATGTAACACGTTTGTGTTGAATCGATGATGATGAATTGCATCTAAAACCGTTTGTGGTAGTTTAAGGGTTCCATTTAGCCAAGAAGAATTTGTGCTTTGCAATCGATCACGGTGTCGACCACTTTTAGTTCACATTTCTTCAAATCTCAAGAATAGTGGTCTTATGGTGGCCTTAATTCACTTAGTTGAGCCTTCAGAAAATGTAATATTATTACAAATAAAAACCAGTATCAAAACGCATGATTTTTATTTTAGAAATCCAAACATCATACATTTGGTTTTTTGTAATTTCGATAGACATTCTGAAAAATAAAAAATGTAGTATGGGTGTCGTTCTTGGGAGTAAAAAGTTAAAACGCTATCTGATAGCCCAGATATCAGGCTTTAAAATGTATGTAGTCCGCAATTTGAAAAATGCTGTAGAACTTAACTTTTTTACTCATGAATATTCTTGTTCACTTAAAACGTCTGCCTTTTTATCCCGTCCACCCAAGTCAAAATATGTACGCCCTGTATGATACTTTTACTTACCTTACAATTCTTTGAGATCATATTTATAAAATTAAAACACTCATTTGAACTTAAAATGCACTAAACAGTCGGAAAATAATTCGAAAGTTGACATCCAACTCCAATTGTAAGACTAAATAATTTCGTTTCATTTGTCTTCCACATAACAGTTTCTTTAAAAAGGTTAACTGGGAGTACAAGAAAAACTGTTTTTGCATTAATTTGTACATGTATATGTAATATATAAGTCGATGTTTGAATTAAATACCGCTAGATGAGCGAACTCACATACTGTGCATAGGGTGCAAAAACATTTTTCACAGCATTCCAGGGGTGATCCACGCTTTCTCGCATTGAGCTGCTAATTATTTCTGCTTCTAAGGCAAGATGATCCCTGAATTGTTGGTATACTTGGGGATCCCTGAGTCTGTCAGTATTAAACCTGGTAATGTTGAGCAAGTCTAAGCATTTGCTGTTGATGGATGCAGTGCAAATGCGTATAAAAGCTAACATATGTCCGATGTCGACTTCACGTGAGCTCCCATCACGTGCTTAAGCATAGTATTGTCGCTTCCTATCTTGGCGTTGAAATCCTCTATCACAAATATGATGCCACCAAGTTTTTAGTTGTAGGCGGAGCCCAAATGTCTATAGAAATTGTCCTTATCATCCCAAGTTCTTACTCTCCTCTAGAATCTAGCCGTCAATATCTGGTCACTACGAGGTTTTCAGGACATGAGGCTACTTCATGCTGCTGAAGTTAGCATCAATCCAACTCCGGACCCGCTCCCAGCTGGTCTACCAGAATAGAGCATGACAGTGTTTTTTGTTGGGGAGTGGTATTGCCCGCATCGTACCATCTTACTTTACTCACCCCCAATACGTCTATATTATATTAACTTGGTTTCTGGCGTTTTGAGGCCCTTTTTGGAGTGCATCAAAGAGGGTCTTGACGCTCCAATACCGATCGTTGTCCGTGTACTATAGCTAAGCTAAAGGTTGTCCAACAAAGTATCCGCTCATATCCGCGGAAAATTGTCTCATTTAGGAGCAATAGTTGTTTTTTACGGTTGCAGCTCGCTGGGCCACACATCAACCGACATTTATCCTGTTTTGTAGAGCAAGAGGATCGCTAGTCGTCCTCTTCTATTCACAATTTCTAGATAAATTCCCCGATGATACCACGAGGAGGTGCAAGTAGGGCTTTCTAAGAAACCTGCAAGGTGTTCGGCTGCAGTCGCTTTTTCTTGTTATTTAGTAGTAGTTGATCAACTGTAGGCAGAATGATCGATGAAAGGAGGCTGGACTGTCTAGGACACATAAAAAAAGAAATAAATAAATATTTGGCGCAACAACTCTTTAAGTACATGTGCTAAGCTTCTCGCAACCACTCCTGTTGTGTGCGTTATATTTTTCAAGCGAATGGAAGGGACCTACAGTTTAGTGTCGTATCCGAAGGACAATTTGTTTTGAGAAGCCTTCTTGTAAAGTTATGCTCTCCGATGTTTGTGAAACGTTCGTGAGAGGTGGGACCGTGAGAAAACTTGTTGGTGTTTTGTGGGATTCGAACTTGGAACCTTATGCGCAGTTATCCGACACATTGTCTTATGGTGCGTTTCGGTGAGAATTATGCCAAGCAAAGTGAAAGCCTCTCCATGAAACGATTCCAAGTCAATCTGGTTAAATACTTTTTTTATTGTTTGAAGATTGGTGACTGACTTGAAATTGAAGTAAAAAGCATGAAAAAGTTGTGCTTAAATGTATGAAATACTACTGAATCATTCAAGTTGAATAAAAAAGCTCTTCCCTTCCATCCCAACTCATTTTCGACTGAGAAAAAAAGCTAAAGTGATTCCAAGTCACTTTGTGTTGTTTTACTCTGTATTAAATCTTACTTCACTGAGAAGCGACGTTTCACCAAAACGCACCATTAGACACATACTCTTCATTAATCGGAAACCCGATGAATATGTAGCACTGCCTGCTTAAAGCCGATTAGCAGAAGTAGCAAACTTCAGTCCCGCTGTCGAATTTCCATCCTTTAATAGAGGAAACAAAGTCTTAGTCATGGCTTTTAAATTAACTAGCGGCGCTATTAAAGAACCCGAATTTAAAAGCGGATATATTATTCGTTTTAAAAGCTTTGCTGTGCAAATGTGTGGAATAACTCACTATGGCTACATCATAACTCAAAGCATGGTAAGTTGAACAAAAATCTTTATATTTTCAATGCCATCTCCACATTTGCAAAGCCATTTGCAATGAAATATCCTTACTCAAATTAATGCTCCGTTAATAATTTGTCTTAATTCGATTCTTAAGTACCTACCCACTCTAAAACTTCAATATATCTTCATCTTTAAACCTTCCCTACTTAGTCATCATTAGACCGGAAACATGCAAACATCTCCATCACTCAAACAAAACAGCACAACCAACGACTCTAAAAAATACACAGCAGACATTTAAAATAACTTAAGGTCGATAGATTTTTCCTCCGCCCACATCCACACCCAACAACTACAGCAAAAAGCCCGGGGCAAGAAGAAATATTTGACTAATCAAATTAACGGAACCGAAACACCATCAATCCTGATTTAAATTGTGCGAACCGAATTACCACATCTGATGTCTCTGTCCATCCATTGCTCTTCGGCCTATTTGTGCCTGTCACGGACTGACAGATATAAATGGACCATTTTTGGAATGGTATTAAACTTGAAAACGACTGGTAAAGTGGCTTTATGATGGGCAAGTGCCTGGAAAGAAAAACGACCTGCAGCAGGACTAGGACCGTTTTCAATGTCAGACGACTAGAAAGACAAACTCGCTAGTATCCTTTTGTCTTTTTCTGCTGTTCTAGCTATTTTTCTCTGCTAGGTATCCAACTCAGAGGAAGAGCTTATCTTTCATGCCTTCGGGGGGGTTAATGCAGTCCATAGAACGTAAAAAAATTGAATCTCCATTGTACAGCGTCGACACTATTTCCAGCAAACAGCAACCTTTCGATGAGCACTGAAACGAAACACATTATCACCTCGTTCGTTTCTTTTTCGTTGCACAGAGGCGAATCGAGTCATTTTGCATTGTTCGCACAACCAAAGGGTGTGAGAAAGAATAAAAAAAAAGGCAGATAAAGGATATAAAAGCCGGAATCGAGGCAGAAACTCGGTCAAGGAAGTTCTAGTTCAGTGTTTCATGGTCATTACACTTTGTTCTTCGTTCCGTTTTGATGGGTTTTCGTCGTCGCTTTTCTTTACATATCCTTGAGGCATATTCATGCTCTACCCATTATCTCGTATTTTTCTTTCCAATGAACGAGTTTAAATAGCTCCGGGGTCTGTGAAAGAGTCAATACTACAGCTACAGAGAAAAACAAGACAAATTATCTTGAGCAAACCCCCAACCTCAATGCTAACCTACTTGTATATACGTAGCTGTTGTCCTTCAATGCAAGTCCTCTACCCGATGATTGAAAAGAAGTGAGAAGAGGTAAACTTTCGTTGACACGGAATGTCTTTGACCCGGCAGTGAAAATTGAAAAACACTTTTTTGTGGACTGACAGGATAGGATCCGTGGGGGTTGGAATTCTGGGACAGGCTGTTTGTCTTTCGTGGTAAATCTACCTTGACAGAGCACGTACAGTGCTTGTTTTTGCATATACGGAGTTTTTTTTTTTTCGTTCCCTTGTGGTTTGCCATGTCCTATCTACTCACCATGCCGGCCTATTTCTGCCAATTTTAGCAGACATACACACTCATGGACGAGAAAATACCCGAGTGTATGTTAGGCAATTTGCCAGGAGTCCTTTTATTGATGACTTAAGTGTTGTTGGGTCGAGTGTGCGTGCCATTTGAGGAATGACCCGGATCTACATAGCTGGAAGTATTATGAAAGGGGTAGCACCGATATGGATTTTGCAGCAACAGCCAATGCTGACCTAATGGGACGAGACAGTTTGTTAGTTCACTTTCTGGACAATTTATCAAGTAGAAGAAAGGTTTGGGTGGTGTTGTTTCAAGGATTTTTTGATAAATTGACTGCGTCATCGTTTGGCTTAGGAGATGTCGTCAATAAGCAGCTTCAACACCCAAAAATTTGACGGAAGTTTTGTAAAAGATGTTTGCAGAATGAGTGGAGTTTATGAAGGGATGTAATTGGAGCAGAAATTGTGGTAAATGGGTGGGGTTGCGTTATTTTGTTTATGACCTAAAGGATCAGTTTAACAAAGTAAGTTTTGTGGCATTAAAATGTCAGAAGTCAGAGCTCATTATAAACGATTTCAAATCTGCAAGGTTAAGATTGAAAATGGCAAATCTGGCTCAACATATCACATGTGAAGGGTGGAAGCGTGGAAGTAGTCGTTTTATAGTACCAATACACTTTTTCAAATACACTATCCTTTTTTATGAATACCTTTAAGCTAGCATTTAAACACAGACCAACTTGTTCGTTTTCTTTATGAAACTTTTTAACCGAAGATGATTTCAGTGCCTATAGAGGGAAATTTACAAGCTACGACTTTATTTGGTCACCAGCGAGTAAAATTCATGTTAGGGTAAGAGCAAGCGGCGGATGCTTTTATGGATACAAAAGGGAGCTAAATGGTCTCACTTTTTGACTTCAGAACTATAAATGATACATCATACTTGAATGTGCAATTTAACAACAACAATTTTGGGATAATTCCGAAATATTTGAACTACAATCATAAGGAGGACGATTTTTGTTGAGTTCATGATGTGTATGAATACTCCGCCGACCACGCTTATTACATGTGATTTAAATGCACAAGTGGGGACGGAGGTCAGTGCTAAAAAAATCGAATCAGGATTAGAGCGGCAGTGCAAAGATAGTGTTTGCAATGCTCGAGGCTCCAAGTTACTGGAATTGTGTAATTCGTTTGAATTCCGAATTCAAAATGATACTAGTGCATCGGACACAGCTAAAGAATTTACTTTTGTGGGAGGACAAGGTACCCCAGTTATCGATTTTAGTCTGATTGGAGGCGATAGGGTGACTAACGTAAATGATTTTGAAGTGGAACATGTACCCTTTTCGGACCACCTCCCTATAATTATATCATGCCAACTGGAAGTCAGTGAACCCGAAGGAATTTTACGCATGACGCTCCTACGCAAACTGCTTTGGAACGAGGATAAAGCATGCTCTTATCGAAGGCAGCTCGATATGCGGTTACGAAGTCATCAGGAATTCGATATCAGTCAAATTGGAGAAATTATCAAAGAGCCTTACCCAATCTCCACCATCAGTAGGCGTAGTAGTCAAGAATTTTCTGAGCTGTGTTTTGATGTGGAATGCCTAAGGGCGAGACAGGTATATTTTGCGTGGCTTCGAGCGTTCCGGCGCTCCAACAAAGGATTCTTTAAAAGTCGATATATGGATGCCAAGAGCATGCTTAAGGCATTATGTAGGCGCAAAAAGAAAACGTACTATGAATTGGAGGTACAACGGTTGGCGTTCTGTAGTAATGCAACCGAATTTCTGAAATTGGCTGTGAAGCTGAATGGTAACAAGTTTACCATCCATCCGGAACTAAGTCCTAACCGTTTTTTTTTGTTCATTTCATTTTAATAGCCCGTTGAACCCAGTACTGCTCTTTAAGTGCCAGGGCCTAGCTTCTCGTAGCCACTCATGTTGTGTGCGTTATATTTCTCACACAAATGGAAGGTTACGGTTTAGTGCCGTATCCGAAGGGCAATTTGTTTGAGAAGTTTTCTCGAGACAACAAATACTGTGTACCTATAACAATATCTTTGAGTGTGGGGTAATTCCAGAAGAATTTAAGGAGGTGCTTTTCTTCCCGATTCACAAAAAAGGAAGCTTGACTGATCCAGCAAATTATCGAAGCATTTCTTTCTTAAACGCATCGTTTACAATTTTTACTGGGATCTTGCAAAATCGAATCAACTTGTGGACTGCGGCTAACAATTTACTAGACGAATACCAAGCAGGATTCAGGCCCGGTTATTCCACGATCATCCACATTTTTGTCCTAAGGAGTATCGACGAAATATTTCAACGGACTGTTAAAAGTCCGTTGAAAGTTATACGCTTCTTTTGTCGACTTCGAGGTGGTATTCGATACAGTTGATCGCGATGCGCTTGTTTATAAGCTCTATATATAGACATTCCCATGCCTCGCAAGTTCGGCAGAGTTCTTCAAAATCTTTACAGCGAAACTTAGGCAGTAGTGTAGAATGTTGAGGAACTATCTGATTGGTTCCACACGAAATCTGGAGTGAGACAAGGGTGTACTTTAAGCCCGTCTTTATTTTCGCTGTTTATCGACGACGTTATTCATTCCTTGCCTGGTGGAATTGATTATGTCGCACAGCAAATTAAAGCATTGCTTTTTGCGGATGACATAGTTCTACTTGCATATACGCCAGAGTCTCTTCAATTGATGATCAATCGCCTGCATCAATACTGCTCGTTGTGAAATCTGTCTGTAAATTTGGAGAAATCCAAAGCAGTGATTTTTAAAAGAGGTGGAGGAAGAAATTAGTCAAATGAAAGGTGTTACTGTGATGCAGAGAGCTTCGAACTAGTCAATGAGTATAAACACCTTGGCGTTTACTTCACTAAAAATTTAAACATGGAAAGACATTTAAAGGAGAAAATTCTCAAAGCTAAATGCGCTATCAGCGCCTCATGGAAACTATGTTAGTAAGCAGCAGTAAGCAGAGTCTGAGGCCATTTTGTTTTATGGGACGCAAGTATGGGATTGCAGACACTATGGAACAGTCAAAAAATTGTTGAGTTACTATACCAAACGAGTATTTCGGCTTCCAGCTAGCACCCCCAATTACTTACATGATTATGTTGGTAACGGGATTGTCAAATTGCTCAAGTTACAAGTTGATTATATCTTGAAAGTCCTCAATATGAACAACGACTGGTTGTCTAAGAAAGTGGCTCTCCAAGCAATTCATAGTAGGGACAGCTGGCACGAGGTGTGGTTGGAGCTGGCGAATTTTTGTGGTATTGATTTAAATCTAAATAGCACAGATTTTGGCACCTGGAAAGCGGTACTTTATCAATTAATCTCAACGGTGGACATAAAGTACAGAGAGTGATTCTTAGAGCAGGCGATGGGTTCCCTGCATAAGATGATCTACAGCTACGGCTGAAAAACTATTTTCGGAATGAACACAGCGTGGAGTAGATATGACGCTTAAATTACAGGAAGAGCTCCTTTACCTGAACTACATGCCGCATCGTGAGGATCTTCCCATATTATCCAACTTATGCAATCTTGGGAAAAGAGAGAACGTTCTGCATTTTGTTGGCAGTTGCCCAATTTTGAAGGAAACAAGAAGGGAAGAAGGGACAAGCTATATCGTTTTTGTAAGGTAGCACTAGCATATCGTAATCTTCTTCTTCTTCTTCTTCCTTTTATCAGCGAGGCCATGATCCGAAAACAAGGGATCACAACCGTCCCACTTCACCGCATTTCTACTGATCCGCATGTGGGGTTCGCATATCGTAATAGAATAGCAAATAAAATCTTTTAATTTGATTTTAGTTTTTTTGTTTTTTTTTTTCATTTTTGTATGCATATGAAATTGAAAAATGTTATTAAGTTGTTAACCTGACAAACGGCAATGCCATGCTATATGTTTTTGTTTTAAATGAAATATTGTGAATTTGTTAATGGTTATTGAAAAAAAAAAACAAATAACCTAATCTAATTAATCTAAAAAATTGTACTTGTTGATTTGATTTTGTTGCCACTTATTAATATAGAAATTATTTGGATGGGTTACGATAACGTTGGACCTTTCTATCATTCTCAGCACCGGAATTAACTTTTTGGTGCCCTAGGTTTGTATAGTGAACGGTCCCCTAGTTTTTCTCTTTTTGTTGTTAGATATATTCACTTCCAAACGATAGATGGAGTCATTTATTCATAAAGAAACAACATAAGAAGAAAAGTCCTGTGCATATAATTTTTAATTAGAAGTGCAAGTGCAAAATGGCTGAACGTGTCATAATTCGAGGTAGATCTGGTTTAGGTTGGATCAAAAACGTAGTGCCGAATCAGCTACGTTATCGGTCTCCTCACTGGGCACTGTCTGATGGACCAACATGGTAAAATGTTGGGCCTCCTTTCTAATGACTTCTGCAAAAGCTGTATAGATGAAGAGGAGCAGGAAACAATTCTTTACCTCCTATATACATGTATGCCCCTGTCGTAAAAGACTGCTCCATCTATCGGCTCGTTTCTTTGATGACGTCGGGGAACTAGCATTCTTTCTCTCAGGAAAGGTGAGTTATAGTTATATAACACTATAAATGCGCGCCGAGATGTTTGCTGATGTCTGTTGACCCAGTTAGTTCTACCCCACGACAATTCCCCCAGTTCAAGTTTCTGGGTGAACAGCGCTTTCGAAAGCCTTACGAAGGTCATTCTTCTTTGCTCTGATTGATTAGAGTGTCACTCTATCTTATCTGTTCTTGACTGCAGTAGCATGCTCACAATCCGTGTTCAACCACTGTTTCCTGGAGGCTACCTTTTAAGGTGGAGTGGAGTATGTATAATTCCATTGCAAGGAGAATCACCTCGTTAATGGCGTCAGCCTATGGTAATGATGAAAACAAATTTCGTAGCTTCTTCCAGTCAGACAACCTGTAATTCCAAATCAAGTGACGGGGCGCTCGTTGTCCTGCTATTGGTGCCGGTAGCAATTTTTTTTTTTTTTTTTGCCGAGAGCAAGTGAAAGTAGGGTGAGATTTTTACTCACTAAAAAAACACCTCTCCACAAAATTATTACTACAACTAAACCGACGCTTCTAGAAAATCCTGATTCTAGAAAAAGATGATCGTATGTGATTAAAAATAAATGAAGCACTTTAGACAGGTTAAATTCCAATGAAATTTCCAGCCTTTTTCACGACCGGCTTATACTATGACGCGAGGTCAAGAGGTTTTGTCCTTTGCAGACAACGAATTGAATTATTCGCGTCAAGTAGTTGAATGACAGTACGGTTTCAATGGCCGTGAATACGATCTTTGTGTTTACGCGCAAATTTTGTTATCTCTTCAACGACGCTGGGAATTCCCAGATCCCGATGAATATCTTCGTTACGTTCATACCACGGTGCGTTAACGATCGTTCTAAGAACTTTATTTTCAAAAGTCTGTATGATGTTTCTATTGCTTTTCTTGGTACAACCCCATAGTTGTATACCATACGTCCACACTGGCTTAAGCACTTGCTTATAGATAAGCAGTTTGTTATGTAGGCCTAACTTCGAATGTTTTCCGAGTAGCCAGTACATTTGTTGGTATTTGTTTTCGAGCTCGTCGTGTTTCATTTTTACGTGCGATTTCCATTTGAGCTTAACATCTAGAGTCATTCCTAGATATTTTGCTTCGTTCGTGTATGGTATTTGAGCCGAGTTTAGATATACAGGCCATCTATCCACTATTTTGTACATAAAGTTGACGTGAGTAGATTTGCTTTCGTTTAGCACAATACGCCAAGAATTCGTTGCGTGGACTTTATTAATACCATGTTGAAGCTTTCCAGTTGCTGCTGCAATAGTTTCGCCCGTGGTCAATATCGCCGTATCGTCCGCAAACGTGGCGACGACGCAGTTTCTTTCCTGCGGGATATCACGCGTGTAGAGTACATATAGAAGCGGCCCAAGGACACTTCCTTGTGGAACTCCGGCCGCAATCTCCTTGAAGTCAGAGTAATCATTTCCGTGCTTAACACGAAAAAGTCTCACGGTGAGATACGATAGTCAGATTAGAAAGATTTGCCGTGGCAGTAGTCGTTGCAATTTATACTCCAAGCCTTCGTGCCAAACTTTATCGAAAGCTTATGAGACGTCAAGAAATACACCACAACAAATCTTTTTTTTTCTTCCAGAGCTTCTCAATCACGTCAGTTATTTTGTGAACTTGGTCAATAGTATATGCTTGATTCTAAATCCAAACTGATGGTCAGGAATGAGACATCTTTCGTCGATTACGGGCTGTAGACGTTTGGAAAGAAGTTTTTCAAATATTTCTGAGATAGCCGATAATAGGGAAATAGGCCGATATGATTTCTTCTCATTTAGCGGTTTGCCTGGTTTCGGGACCATTATAATCTCGGCGACTTTCCATTGTCTCGGAACACAGAGCAATCTGAACGAAGCGTTGATCAAATAGAGCAGTTTGATGAGAGCTTTATTCGGCAATTCCTTGACTGCCTGCGCCGTTATCAAGTCGTAACTCGGAGCTTTTTTCGTCTTTAAATTTTTAATCACTTCCCTCAGTTCAATCAATGCAACTTTTTTTACTTTAAAGTTGTCAGATGTCGTGACTGGGGAGTCGGGCGTTAACGAAGGGCGGTCGAATGGCTCTTGCATTTGAGGTTTCCGGATGCCTTTTAGCGCTTTCCAAAGCGAATAATTTGATTCTCTTTCACCGAAGAGATTTTGAAGGTAGATCGCTATCTTTTTGCTCTTAAATTCCCGAATGCTATCTCTAAGGCGATTGCATAGTCGGTTAAGGACCGTTTTATGCTGCGGTGCACGAGTGATTTGCAATTTCTTTCGTGCTTTTCGTTTCTCCCTCACCAGTTCAATGATTTCTCTGGGATACTTTCGTTGTGATTGATCTTATAGTTTCTGGAAGGAGTGTTTCTCCATGCCGCTCTTTGGATTGTTTCCACGAAACGATCAACTTCGTCCCCTAGTTTATAAGGTGTTTTAAGTGAAACATTTAAGGCGATATTTGTTTCGCAATCATTTCTAAAGCCCTCCCAGTTTGTTCTATTGCTAGTAAGTCTTGGAGGTCCTATTTTCTTGATCAGCGCTTCTCCAAGTAATAAAATTACCGGCGAGTGATCAGAAGAGAGATTAAAACATTCCTTGACTGTTATAAACTTCTCGTAAATGCCTTTTGTAACAAAAAAATCGATAATATCGGGAATTTTTTCTGAATCGGTTGGCCAATAGGTTGGTTTTCCTGTCGAATGAAAACAACAACCAAATTCATTTGCCACTTCGCAGAAAATTTTTCTTTAAAAGATGTACATCTTGAACCCCAGAAGGTGTGCTTTGCGTTGAAATCTCCACCAATAAGGAAATTTGAACCAAGGGTATTGAAGACACGAAAGTAGTCGTCTTTTTCTAGCGAGCATCGCGGCGGACAGTAAACAGATGCTATATTGTAGCTTAGGTGTTTATTTTTAACCCTTACCGCGCACAACTGAAGTTTTTCCGGCTCTATGCTTATATCGACCGAGTGTTCGATGTTAGTTTTAATGAATAAGGACGAACCGCCCCGCGCTCTATGAGAAGGATGATAGGCGTGATAACCAGCGTAGACTCTTATCTTTATTTGCGATTCCCTTGTTAGATGGGTTTCGGAGATCAAACATATGTCGATATTTTCTCTTATTAGAAACATTTGTAATTCGTTAGATTTTTGTAAGAGTCCGTTTGCATTCCATGTTATTATTTTAAGCAAAGAGTCCAGATCTACTCAGATTTAGATATAATGTGAGCCATACCAAAGCTTTCGACGTTACTAAGACGTTCGAGAATCCGTTTGTTAATTTAGCATTGTTCCTCGAACTTAGCGTAGATGCAGCTCAGAAATTCCTTTAACGGATCAGAGGGTGACCCGTCGTTCCATTTGGTTGCTTTGACTGCAGCCTGAGAATACGTCAGATAACTAGGATTCGCTGGCTTTTCCGATGTTATTTTTCGTTCAGTTTTTTTTAGTGGACGCCTTTGACGTACGTTTAATCGGATTAGAAGGCTGATTGACTGGTTTAAGAGTCTGCACTGCTGATTCGAAGGTCCTTTCAGTCGGCTCAGGAGCCTGTACAACTGGCTTACGAGCCCGCTCAGTTTGCTTCGCAACACGTTCTACCGACTTAGGAGCCGGATCGACTGATTTCGTTCCCCGTACAAACGGCGTTGTAGATTTTTGCCGTCGCATCTGTAATTCCTTAGTGACTTCGCAACCGCGATAATTTGCTGGGTGCCTTCCCTTGCAGCAGCAGTTAAGTAGCAGCTCAATTTTAAAGACCATACTCATGATTGTACAAATATTGTATATCTTTTCCTGGCTTTCCGTTTTATGGAATGATAACAAAGAAATCGGAAGTTTACGTTTCACTATAGCTTCTTCACCACGGTCGGGCCGTTTTCTCTCTTTTTTTAAAAGGGTTACGGCGTCGAGAATGTTAAAACCTCTATCGCGTAAATCACCTATAACGTCTTCTTTAGCGCATGATGGATGAAGTCCTCTAGCTATGACCCTCAAGGGTCTCTCAGACTTGTCTTCGTAAGTATGCCATTGAATTTTTTCGTTGTTAAGGTGCCGTTACGGTGCAGTTGTGGTTCAGTTGCGGTGCAGCTGCAGTGCAGCTGCGGTGCCGCTGTGGTACTGTTGTGGCGCGGTTGCGGTGCGAGTGTGGTGCGAGTGCGGTGCGGGTGCGGTGTGGCTGCAGTGCGGTTGCGGTGCAGTTGCGGTACCACTGTGATGCCCTTTCGGTGCAGTTGTGGTGCAGTTGCGGTGCCGCTGCGGTGCGGCTGCCTTGCGCTGCCGTTGCGATGTAGCTGCGATGCATTTGCGGTGCGGTGCATGAGATGTAACTTCTGATGTTAGTCTAGGGATATGAAAATAGTACAAGATTTCATTAGAATGGGGTCGACGTTGCACATCTCGCACGCAATCTCCTGCTGAAGTTTCCTATTAGCTCTATACAACGCCGGATTTAACTTTTTGTGCCTTAGGTGTTTAATGTGAACGAAGCACTAGTTTTTCTCTTTTTGTTGTTAGATATATTCACTTCGAAAGGATAGATGGAATAATTTATTTATTAAAAAACAAGGTAACTTATCTCTTTAAAGGAAAAAAATGATTCAGCTTGTCATATGATATTTCGACACAGATCTGGCACATGCTTGATCAGAATTCTGAGTTGCTTATGCTAAAGCGATCACAGACTTCTCTTCTAACGAATTCTGTAAGAGCTGTAGGGATGGAGAGCACGAGGAACCCACTCTTGGTACACACGTACGGCACTTTCCCAACAAGGACTGCTCCATCTCCTTGGCGTCGTGTCATCCTTCGCTATATTAACAGTCTCTGTTGATAGCCAAGTGAAATGATCCATGGTATCACAATTGACCTTTGCGGTCTCACGTGTTTGAACTCTCGAAAAGACAGCCACACTAATGTAACCTAACTAAACTTACTGAAAAGATAAAATAGACATCAATATTTCAGTCAGTTTAGAAAGTTGGTGAAAGTATTTTTGAATATTTCATGAGATATCTGTTAACCCCGACTAAGTTCCAGAAGATCATACCCTATCGTAAAATGGCATATATCCTTCACAATCCGTTGTCCAAAAGGATCAAGTCATTATGAACGACCCTAACAGTAACTTGTAAGCTTTAGCTAAATAACGAACTGCCGCGAAGGTCAGTGCTGGCACCACTTTTCTCCAACATATACCACCTCCTTCTGACGATTTTACGTGAATTCTAATATGCCGACAACATCACAATCACAACAGAATAAGGAAACAACCGAGCGCATCATTATAATTGACCTTGAGGTTTTGCCGACTGTGTCTAAGCATTGAAAAAAAAAAAACTGGTTTTCTGTTCTAAGAAGAAAATGGTCATTAATTGTCCACTGATAAACCACAATCGATAGCCGGAATATCTCAGCATTACTTTTTTTTTTTTCTTTTTTCCGAGAGTAGGTCAAAAATCTTCTAAAGACACCATAAGGCCCGACCGAGCGTGCTTATGGTAGTGTGAGATTTTTACTCACAAAAAAGAACACCTCTCTTCAAAAGTAATACTACAACTAAGCCGACGCTTATCCAGCAGTTTTGTTTTCGCTTACGATACACGTGATTTTTTGGGAAAAAAAAATGTTCGTACGAAGTTAAGAGCATTACTTGATAAATAGCTGAGCTTCCTAATTTATCTCACTAATTCGGCGCGAAATTAACAAGAAAAAACAGTGTCATCCAAAATCCTGCGGGACCGTTGTGTAGCAGAGCTACTCGCTCCAGTAATTTCTTACCTCGGTAGTCAACTTTGGTGCACTTAATTGAGGATTCTTCATTTCTTTACAATCCAATGCTCATTCGCAACAGTGAAGTAGGTGTTCTATCGATTATGTCGCCGATAGTCAAATGACTTCTATTGACAAATTTTCCGATTTCCCGCATGAATTTTCCATCTTCAAAATGATTTATAAAAATTTCCTGCGCTTCCAGCGTTGTGCGACCAAGTTGTCTTCGTTTTTTTTTTTTTTTAATTGTAAATATTATATCACAAATGTAACAACCCAATATTAATTGGCAACCTAATTTTTCAGTTTTATTTTCTCATTTTATTCATTTCATTAATTTAATTCATTTCATTCATTTTGTATTCATTTTGTATTCATTTTGTATTCATTCAATTTTTTTCTTTCGCTTAAATAAATTTTCCTTATAAATTGTATTAAAAAATTAATTAAGAATAACTTTAAGAAACATAAAATTACTTTTGTTAGTACTGTACAATCGAAGTTAGAAAAGCTCTAATCAGCTGTGGGTAAGAAATGCTTTTTACAAAAGCTCCCACAGAGTACTATATAAGGACCGTGTCGATCGCAGAAAAGTCGCTTCTGAGTCAATCGGGAGTTTGATATGTTTGGCTGTACGGATTTATACTACCGCCTACAATAAAAGATACCACACTCTCTGCGCGTATTACACTTTATTGAGTTTTTTGTTCTTCAACGAATACTGCGGTCTTCGACTGCATACTCGTGGGAGCATAAAGCTGAACAAAGGCCGTTAGCTCAGGAATTTTGCATATTGTAAACAATCATTTTTTTTTTTTAATTTTGGCGCAATAAAATTTGTTTTTAAAATTAAAACGTTTGAGTTGTCAATCGCCACTTTCACTCCTACAGCTCTACCAGCATTGCTACGCTACACAAATAAATAACGGTACATTTCCAAGAGAAAAATAGTATATGTATGGTTTGAGAGATGCATGTGCACTGCAACCTTCAGTAGATCTATTGTGCTCCACAAATAAGGCTCTTGTAGATCATATGCTCGGCTTAGGTCACTTTCTCTAGGTCAGCTGCTTTTATGAATCGGAGTATCTGAAGTGGATCCAGCCACGGTAGATCCACCTCTGACAGGAAATAGGCACCTAGATGATGTCATCTTGTGGATTAGTGCTTCGAATTCTATAAGAAGGTGTGCTAGTGCTTCTGCGTTTCCTTCTGCAGTGTCCGTTTCCTTCTATTTCCAGTTTTTTTAAAGGTGTTTCTTGAGTCTGTAGTAGCCCGTTATGATGCTTGTGAAGATACGAATTCGAATCTTGCTAACTCTTAGGCAGGTTATGCTTCTTTTCTGGTAGTAGCTTTTAGAAGTTCTTTCGTCTGTCTCAGTTGGGGGATATCATCCCAATGTTCTCCTCAGTTCTTCCCGTATTTTGTGTGGTCCTATCTCACAGAAATGTTCTAGACCAAGGAACGGGGTATCTGAGCTGTTTCTTGCTAGTGCATCAGCTGCTTCATTCCCCTTTACTCCTACATGTACTGGTACCTAGTAACCTGTTATTAGCATGTCCCATGTTAAATGAGTTTACTTCATTAACATTTCTAGACGTTGAACGAGCTTTTAATAATTTAGAGCTTAAAATGGCGTTATATAAAAAAGTTTTCCTTTTGTATGTTTTATAAAACAGAAAAAAATGAAATGAAATATATACATACTCGTAACTAAAAAAGTTATATAGTTATTGAACCCATGTTGCCTTATATCCTGTATACCAAAATCTATATCTACTTTGGTTGTCCGCACATTACTCAAAAACCACTGAACGAATTTTCATCGGATTGCCTATTGCATAGTTTATGTCTATACGAAATATATCGATAAAATATTTCGATTTCTATGAAATTAATTTTGTTGCTTAATACATTCACCGCCGAAAATATAGACCATAGTTTATTTTCGTACGTTGTTATCTTGTAACTGGGAAATAGTCTTAGTTAACGCGGTAAGCATTTTGAAACGCGGACAGAGTTGCGGCTGCAATTCATTAAATACATATGTACATATCAAACTGTTATATATTGTCTTCAGGAACGAAGGATCATTCGTTCAAATTGACCCCCATGAAAATTCTAAAATGCAACTCTGACGTCAATTTGTACGGGACGATAAGGATAATAAAATTAAAAACAATTACCTTCTCATACTTAGCATATCACACATATAATTATAATTATTTCTATAGGTATCGTAACATGCTGCTCACATAAAAAGGTTGCGTTTAACAATTAAGCAATTGAAAGATTTTCTAAATTTGGATTTTGGTATCGTTCAGAGAATGACAAACAAAAACTGAAACTAACTGCATCCCACTCCTTTCTTCAATAATCTTACCGTTGGTCTTTATAAGACATTCCACAGAATTCACAAAATACTTGTTTTTTTTTTTTTATCTTGGGACTTAAACCTTGAATCTCCCACTCTATAGTTCAAGTCGCTAACCACTGAGTAATTGTTTTCATAGATGATTGCAGGAAGAGAAGCGAACGGTTTGTAAAAATATGGCCTTCTCGGAGAGCTTTTAAAAATATTCTCTTCCTATTCTTCATTAATTGCATTTGTTTTCATTAAAATCCCTAGGGATATTTATTTTTCCTTGTTTATTTTTTTTTATTAAAAACGAAAAGATTCTAAATCTTTGTAAAATCAGCCCTTTTCTACCATGTACCTTCTTAATTCACCATACTGCGTTACCCAGAAAGAGAAGAAAAAAAAAATATATAAAAATTAAACCAAAGTACAGTTGAATAGCCCCCAGATGAAGAGAGCATTTTCTTAATTCATCTGCAAAGCACATAGCGTTCATGTTTCCTTGGATACATAACAAAACGAAGAAAGGAAGGATTTCCCCACGCAGAGATTAAAAGACATATTTTCCAGCCATTTACGAGTATGCAGTTCTACGGTCAGCATAATTCACCAGCTTTGAAAAAAATGAAAGCAGCAGGATAATGGAATTTAGTCTTAGTAAACCCAAGCAGAGATTTATATTTAAACTCGGTTGAACTTGAGTAGTAAGGGTCAGGTTGTGAATTATAATTTGCTTACTCCAGTTTTAGTCCTTCTCCCGCACAAAAAGTGGTGCAATACTTGCCCTAAGGGGATAATAAACTATTTCGAATAAGAGGAGCAGAAGGCACTATAGGCTTTCACCAATTTGAATTGAGAACTTTTCAAGGCAATTACGCCATGTGTTTCAGCTTTGAATAGACATATACTTGTCATAGTGAACTAGAACCGAATGGGTACCAGATATTTTAAAGGATAAAACCCATTCAAGGGCTCACACAGTGCATCAGAACTTCGAAGTCAATGCACACTCTTAGGTACCGTAATGTGCTCTAACAGCACAGCCTACAGAGATCGAAATTGCAAATAACAGGTCACTGTCTCTGTGGGCAACTATTTCACTCACCAGTTAGAGCCACACGAATTCGGTTGGAATAGGAGACCAATCGTCCCCTTGCATAAAATGAATTTCGAATTGAAATTCGCAAGATTGCATGGGTCCATCAGACACTCGGAACACCATACTCATTGCGTTGCTGGTGGAGTCTGGTTCGTCCGGATAAGGCCATGAAATTCAAGTGGTTACATGCTACATGAATGCTCGTGTAATTGACTTCAAGTGACTGCAGCTGCCGGGAGATGCTATCTAAGCAGTGAGTTCTAGGCGCATAGACTAATTAATTGAGTTGCCACAGCGATGAACAACAAGGGCGTTCACTTGCATTCGATTAGAACTAAATATGTGAACGCAAACTAATATGAACTTGCATGTGTAGTTTGTGCGAAATCAATGAAATAGGGCGTACGATATTACTCGTTACTGGCATTTGTTTGAGAGCGAAACTATTCGTTCGTCCGTTTGACACTTATTTTTTAATTAAGGCAGTGTACTGTAGCTGGTCGGGTGGTTAATAATTAAAATCCTCATGCAAATGACTTGTGCAGTCCTACCGTGTTAGATCACCCGGGCATGGTAGTAAAATGCAATGGCCGTATTAGAAGATGAGAACGAACCAAGGGTATACCTTTGCCCACGATGAATGGTATTCTCGTTTGGGGCTAGAGTAGAGTAATAATTTACGTCGTCTTGGCGAACTGGGTAAAGTAATAAGGGGATGCTCTTGTATGGGGCTATGTATGAAACAATATTAATGCTTGTTGGTACTTAGATTTCACAAAAGTGTAACATTATTATATGCAAGCTCCGTTGTTGCTATCTTGTCTAGTTTCTAGGTGCCTATGGAGATCGATATCTGAGCTGCGAATTTGCATAATGCTTCCCACCCTAGTTTTAAAAAAATAGCTAAGATAGTTGAGGAAAGTAGATGACACCTTTTGCTGTTTGGAGTTTAGTAAGTAAGAGTAAGTCAGTCATTGGGATTATCTTTTGTGAGCTTAGTGCTAGTGAAAAGTTTTGTACTTATAAATTCAATTCATCAATTCCTTATTTTTTTATTTTTGGAATATTATTTTATTATGTAATGGCATTGAATTAGCATTCAGCAATGTTTAATCCAGTTTTCTTCTTCTAAGGATGTTAATGGTAACACTCATTCACCAAAGAATGGAAAATCCTTATACATGTCTATATCGCCAGAAAGAATCGAAAAATGTGGAAAAAAATGTTTGTCCGTTGTTAATGAGGAAATTGTAATACAACGTAGAATGCATTAGTATTTGCATTCTACAAAAAACCAAAGAATTCAAAATCATCAGCAATTTGCATAATCTTTCAAAGCCCCATTCTTCCGTCATCTAAACCCATTGCATTCTTTGGTTCGGTAACGCTGTTATGTCCCATGAAATATGCACCCCTTCATGACGATAAGGATTACGATATAGCTCCATTCTATTTGCTATTCATTGTTCGAATTCATTTTCTGTTATCTTTGTTTTAATATCAAGTGAGATACAAATGGCTTTCGTGCCCGGCGATATTAAAATTCGCATGTTCCTTACACAAATGCATACAAGCATTGATATTTGATGAACAAATGAAAAGACAAACAAACAATTGAATGCGGGGGTGGACCCGATTATGCCACGGAAGGATCAAAATAACGTTTTCACTTTAAATTTCATGAATTTTTCAAAAATTGTTTAACACAATGGGGTGTATCGCAAATGCAATACACATACTTCCTAGAGCGAACGTATATGTATATATATTATATGTGGTTGTATTGCTGAAGTACGCTTATAAATCGGTATTTGACTAATGTAAGGGAAGTGTGCTTTGAACTGTAAAATATGGATTTATTCTGTTTCAATTGCAGCACACGCATAACACACCAACAACAACCTGACTATCATTGCATTTGCATATTAAAATTGAATATGTTCGGTATTGTAGACAAACAGGCAGACATCATGTTATGCTTTACCCGACAGTAAGTGAAAATGTACAACGAAATATGCAAATTACAATTTTGATATTGAAGTGCGCACCGCCAACGCCGACGTAAATGTTATCGACAGATGATTCCTGATGTGATGACATAATATTCGTCGATAAAATCAATGTATCTGACGTATGCTCCATTTGAATGTCAACCTGAGCGGATACAGTCCTATTGTGATGGAATTCATGTGGGCGGATGAGTGCAGAAGGGTTGATGTGCTATGAAAGTGAATTGTTTTCGAGTACGTAGGTTGGGATAATCCCATTTTTGTTTAGAATGGTATTGTGACCTTTTAGTTTATGTGTTGAACAGATGATTTAAATTCTTACAAATTGCTTATTGGTTTTAATACTTTGAAGTACGATTTTCAGTTTTGGTGCTAACCCATTCAATACTGCCCGAGCTTGTTATCATGCCTCTTATATAATTTAGTTTATATTGTACTTTTGAGTTTGCTTTGTTTTTATGTTAATTTAAAATAGAATCTTTAAGAATAGTACTCTCCCTTTTCCGAAAAAAAAAATTTCGTTTTTAGAAATGCTCTACCAAAATCTGGCATCATTTGGAAGTAAAAAATTTCAATAAAGTATGGAAATGGAACATTTTTGAAAAATGTTTGTTAATATATTATGATACGTCGACTTAAAATATAAATAAATAAAGTCCAAGGTCTTCGATCTATCTCTCGATATTTGTGCTTTCGAGTTCGTGACTTGGTCAATGCCTCATTCCTATAAAAATTCCTTCATACGTTTGAGCTATATTGTTTTAATGAGTTTTGCAAAAGCGCTAGGGGCCCTGTTAAGTCTATAAGTTTTATCAAAAAATTAAATTTTTACAAAAATAGATCCGGATGACTACGACCTTGACAGCGATACTCGATTTTTACTCAGTCCGCTGATTGTTTCCATTTTTTTACCATAAAGGAAAACTGACCAACATGTTCTTCGTTTTTTGTGCTTCGCATCAAGAAACTCCACGTGCGTCCTTTACCCCAAAAATTACGTGTTTCGCCAGAATAAAGTGCTTGGGCTCATAAGTAGATGACCAGCATATCCTTGCTAGCCCAAGGAGTCCTAAAAGCCGAAACTATTGACGTAATAAGTGCGCCCGTTAGGACGTTAGGCGTTATGTTTTCTCCCCCTATCGGGCGGGTACATAGAAAACTAAGTGACTTTAGTATATTGGTCGATGCACTTCACTAAGATTTTGTGTTCTGTGCCAGTTGTAATTGGGTCACTTCTGCCATCTGTAGTTAGCCTTTGATAGAAAGTGCGCTAAGATATCTCCCTTGAGAACCCCCAGTGGTACGAGTATAGCCTTCACCAGAGATCTGTTAAGAACAGATCCCCGCCTTGCTCGTTCATTCCCCTCTACGTCGCTCTATCCTGGCACCTAGAGGAGAATGATCCTGAATCGATGAGCCAGAGAGCCGAGTTCCTCTTTCCACTGTTCCACCAGCTTGGAAAATGACATAGCGGAAACTATTCCCTTGATAACAGCCTGGCAGTCAATGCGGATGGCGATGGCACTAAAGCGTGTAGCGTTGTTTTTAAATAGACGGCAAGTCTAACGTACAGCAAGTACTTCCGCTTGACACTGCACGAGTCCCGTACTCGGTGTAATTTTGATATATTGAGTGTATCAGAGAAAATTCCTACATCTACCCCCAGTCCAATTTGGAACTATTGTGAAGATCATGACTTCATACAAAGTGACAAATACCTCTACTTTTTTCCAAGCCACTCCGGATGGGAAACTGATTGTGACGTCTTTACAAAGCTGTGCTGTGTAGTCGGTTAGATTCGCTACCGGATCCCTTAGTAGCATATTCGCGATGTTGCTATGACCATACGGGTTGGTATATCAGCACCCGGCTTCTCTGAACCGAACCCCACTACATACCAAGATATATTGAATATGAAGGTTAATGGGTATGAGGTACAAGATTACATCTAAAGTTTCGGCTGGACATTTTCGCTTGACCCCCGTTGTGCCTAAAGTCACAGACCTTTGCACTTTGTTATAATAATTTATTTGATGTCACAGTCTTTTGTTAGCGCCAGCCACTGAACTAGTTACCCGTAGGAAAGGATAGGACGTATAACTGCTATGTACATCCACAAGACCATCTTCGGGCGAAGTCCCCTCTTCTTTCCGAAGCTTTTGCTGCATATATAGAAATCACAACAGGCTTCTTTATGTGTTGCGCTATATTGAGCTTCCAGTGGATTTTTGGATCATGTACCACACCTAGGTACTTTGTCGCGAAGGATAAAAAAAGTAATTGGTTGTTGCGTGAAGGTCGGTATTTTGGACCATCAGTTCAGTTTCGCTAGGATTAATGCTGAGTCCACAACTAGTGGGCCATGTGCGTATTTTCCACCAAGCCACCTTCCACAATCTCATTGATCACTAAAGGAAACATTACCGTTACTAAAATTACCACATCATAGCGCAGGTGGCTGAAGACATGATCGATGAATGGTGCACTGGGTGAATCTTTTTAAAACTGAGGCTATTCTCCTCACAAGAAGGAGGGTTTTGACCGGTCTAAATTACACAGTACTAAAGGGCGTCACTATCCGTTTTTCTAATAAAGCCAAATATCTAGGAGTGATTCTGCATAAGAAACTTCTTCGGTCCAAGCAAAACATCCAAGGCGCTCTCAATTTTCTGTCAGTGTAAGGGTGCTTTTGGCAAGCCATGGGGCTTATCACCGAATAAGGTTTTTTGGAACTATAAGCTAAAATAAGACCATTCCTCGCATATGAGTAAGTTGTTTGGAGGAAGGGGCGTTTGCGTAAATATGTGACTACCTCTTACGACAAACTGTAAAGAATGGTTTATTTCGGCTGCGCGGGACCTTCTTTGAGTACCCCTTGCTCCGCTGTTGATGCTCGACCTTACCTCCTCTTGATACTTACTGTATATTATGGGCTGTACTATCAAAGCCATCCATCTTCTTAGGTGGAGTGATTTTTGGTATAATCCGCACTGGAATTTTATCACTTGCCCTACGTCTCCGGTCTCATGGATATGCTGTCTGATCCAATGACACCAGAACTTCGATTGCTGCTCAAATTCGAAGTCGACTTTCCTTAAGTTTAGGACTGGTTTCGGTCAGAGTTGGAGCCGGGAACGGAATGTAGTCGCGTTTTCACGGATGGTTCCAAAACCAGTCAAGAGTCTTGTGCTGGTGTTTTCGTGAAAGACATTAGGCAAATATGCGTCTGTTTTGCAAGCGGAAAGTTATGCAATTCTAATGGCCATGAACTATGTTGTTAACAACAAGTGGAAGTTACAAAAAAGTTGATGGAGTTACAAAATAGTAATGGAATTCAAAAACTATTTCAACTCGGTCCCAAGGTCGAATTCTCTATCTCTTATCTAGGTCCCAGGTCACATTGGGATCTTGGGGAACGAGATTTCCGATGAGATTGCTAGACAAGGCTCAGAGGAAATTTTCTCAGGACCCAAACCTGTGTTGGTTCTCTCTACGTCCTCGGTCAAGGCTGCCATTGACGACTGGGTTTCTCACGAACACAACTGTGTGGCATGACTCTCCAAGATGTATGTTGACTAAACAAATACTACCAGATGTCTGTAAGAAATCAGCGGCAGTCTTGCTGTCTCTTAGCAGAAAAGACTGTAGACAACTAATTGACATGCCAGTTCGCATTCGACAAGCATCTTAATATGCTAGGCTTAAGTGGCACTTCAATCTGCGGCTCTGGTGGAGAGAGCGATGACACTGCGAAACATTTTCTATGTTAGTGTCCTACCCTGCTCGTTTCAGGTGGCAGATTTTCGTTGCTAGTACCATAAGCTCCTCATTACTGCTTGCTTGGCGTTCTAAGAAAGGCAAGGAAGTTCCAATAAAATGGGTAAACCAGGGTTTTGCTCTCTGGTAGTATATAGACTAGTTGTGTCTAAGTATTTCAGACAAGCGTTTCCTATTTCGACAAAAAAAAAAAAAAAAGAATTTGAAATATCTATGAAAGGAATATTTCCCAACATCAGTCATCACTACAGAAGTCACGCTGATAAAACTAATGATAATTAACACTGCTGTCAAGTACATAACCACTGTTCGTATATAAGCTGTCAGTGGAAACTTTTAGTATATAAGACTACTGTTTTTATTAAAATAAAATATTCTGGATTAAGTTAGTGAACTGAGCGTTTCTTTTTCCCTATTCCATGGAACAATCACAACATCTTTCGCGACGAGGATAGTGAAATTAAGTTTCTGCAAGTGATGGACGGAGCTATTCAGAAGGTTTTGGATCAACAAAAGCTTTGGGTTGAGCAAATGATGAAGGCAAATAAAGAGTTCATCGAGCAATTGGCATTAGGAGCATCAACCACTTCAACAGCGAAGTCAATTGCACCGTTTCGACAATTTGACTTTGAAAAGGAAAGCTGGGACAGTTATCTTTCTCAGTTACAGTAGCACTTTTCCGCTAATGCTGTGGAGTGTGACAAGCTACGGAAATCACATTTTCTTTCAACCTGTGGAAGTTATCTCAACGAAGTCCTGCGGAAACTTTTCCAAGAAGATGATGTCAGCAACCATACATTTAAGGAGCTTACGGAAAAGTTAACGAAGCATTTTCGGACAAAGTTGCATGTACTGGCGTCTAGGTGCCGGTTTCTACGTCAGAAGATGGTGCCAGGACAATCTTATACGAACTGGATTGCTGAGTTACGAGGATTAGCTACGGATTGCGAGTTCGTATGTGTGAAGGAAGGATGTGGGCAGTCGTATGCCGATTTCATAATTCGGGATATGGTGGTATTCTACATTCCACATGACTTCGTTCGAAGTTCAGCGACTCAAAAGAATAATTCAACTCCAGAAGGAATCGAAGAGCTCGTCGTTGCATACGAATCTACCCAATTAGCGGCGGAGATTATGAAGCGAAGCTGCACTTCCGCATTTACGACGAGCGCCAACGAGGTTCACCAAGTGGGAGCATCTAAACAAACAAGTAAGTCTAACATAAATTTCCTCACCAGGAAATCTTGTCCAGGTTGTCTTGTGCACCATGATCGCAACAGTTGTAAGTACTTGGAATCGGTCTGCGACGTGTGCAAACGTCGAGGGCATATCAAGACCGTTTGTTTGTCAACGCAGCAGAGAGGCTCTGGGTCACAACTTCACACTCGAATGCAATGCAAAAACCAAGGAAGGCGTAGGTATAGGCGTGAGGGATCCTCCGGTGTGGGCACATGATCTAAGCCCACAGATTTCACCTACCAATTAACGGAAGATGTGCCAGCTATCATTTCTACTTTGGGCGAAGTATCAATAGCGAGTTTCGGAACCGGAGATCTTAAGAATTTCATCACTCTCCAGGTAAATCAACAACCCCTTACTTTCCAGTTAGGTGCTACGTGTTCTCTTGTGGGGCTTGGTGGTTACCTGAGTCTCGGAGAACCGAGTTGCATGCCCACGCAGCGCAATTTGAAGGCGTATGAAGATGTGAATGTTCTAGTGAAAGGGGCTACCACCGTTGATATCAGTTGTAGGAACAAGACCTGTCGATTGCCGTTGTTAGTCGTAAACAGTCAGCAGTGATCTGACATAATGGGTCTGGATTGGTTCTACGCTTTTCAAGGTAAAATAGCTTTTGATGAGGATGACGTCGTTCTGCAAATAGCTAGGGAGTCGAAAGAGCAACTTGAAGCTGAAGCGAAGGCATTCTGCGAGAAGCATAAAGAGGTTTTTCGTCCGGAATTGGAGTGCAGCAAGGTGTTCGTTGCGAGAAGTTAGGTATCTTTCGCTCAGTGCAGACCAGTCAGTGGGCAGCACCTATAGTTCTGGTCCAAAAAGCGAGCGGTAGCTTACGAATCTGCGGCGACTTCAAAGTCACCATAAATCCACAACTCGAGATCGATCGCCATCTAGTTCCTCGGATTCAAGAACTCTTCCATAAGCTGCAAGGCGGTCAATTTTTCACGAAGGTGGACTTGTCTGACGCTTACCTCCAGGTCCCACTGGATGAGTTTTCGAAGAAACTGTTTGTAGTCAACACCGAATTCCGACTGTTCGAGTACCAACGACTTCCGTTTGGAACCGCCAGATCTACGGGCATTTTTCAACGCTACATGGAGCAGCTCACTGCTGATTTGGAGTTCGTGTCTGGACGATGTTGTCGTGTCTGGTAAGACGAACGAGGAACACATTAACAATCTTACGGTGCCGACTGGAGAAGTGCCAATTTGCGAAGCGCGAAGTTGAGTATTTGGGTCATGTGATTGACCAATATGGTATTCGAACATCAGAGATGCGAGTCAAGGCTATTCGTGGTTTGCCCACATCAAAGAATCTGTAAGACTTGGAAGCAATCATTGGTAAGTTGAATTATTATCACCAATTTGTCGAAAATTTCGCCCAACTAGCAGCTCCATTGAATCAACTTCGAGCCACCGATGTGCCATTTGTGTGGGGAAAGGCTCAGCAACACTCATTTCAAGCATTTAAGGACATTACCATGAACGTCTCTCGGCTAGTGCATTTCCAGGATGATTTGCTAATCACCCTAGCAACTGATGCATCATCGCATGGTATAGGAGCAGTCATCTCCCACGTATATCCAGATGGTCACGAAAAGCCGATTCAACGTTTGCAAAGGTGGGCCATCACCTCAATGGGCTATACCTATTCCATTTGGTATCGACCGACCAAGCAGCATGGAAATGCGGACTGCTTATCGCGATTGCCCGTGGGCCCAGATGACGAATTTGACCACTCCGAGGATTCGTGCCATCAACTGCAAGCCGTCTACTCAGCCATAATCGACGATTTTCCCATCAATGCGACGGTCATCGCAACAAGATACGACAATCAGGAGGGTCGTGGAATATGTGCAGTATGGCTGGCCAAAGCAGCTACCAAAATCAGAAGACCGTTCATTACCATATTTCCGGAGGAGATTCAACCTAAGCGTAAGTAGTAACGTGTTACTCCTTCACAGTGAGAACCCTTGGGTGGTGGTTCCGGCCAAGCTACAGTCTAGAGAGAGACCTGCATAGACCTAGAGTTTTAGACCTGGAACATCAAGGACACTGGGGAATCACTCGCATGAAGCAGTTGTCCAGACATTCCAGATGGTGGCCTGGCATTGACGATGCCATCATTAAATTGGGTGCATAGTACGGTGCATGTCAGGTTAATGTTAGCCGTCCCTCCAGGGAGTACACTAGCTGGCCAGTAGCTAAAGAAGTTTGGGAGCGGGTGCATATTGATTATGCCGGACCTTTACAGAAGTCTATGTGGCTCCTGGTGGTGGACTCCAAGTCAAAGTTTCCTTTCGTAGTCCGTATCACTTCAACGACGTTAGAGGCGACGATTCAAGCATTAAGATCCATATTCGCTCAGGAAGGGTCGCCGAAAACTGTGGTGTCGGACAACGGCACGCAATTCACGTCAAGGGAATTTCAACGATTCTGCAGCATCAACTCTATTACTCACCTACGTGCAGCACCTTTCAACCCCGAATCCAACGGAGCCGCTGAAAGGATGGTGCGTACATTCAAAACTGCGCTTCTCAAGATTTTAGAAGGAAATTCGAATTGCGATGAAGGCTTGGCAATTTTTCTGTCGACATACCGCACTTCGCCAGACGATGGCGAAATTTCACCTGCGGAGAAACCGCATGAGCGGCCACATCGCACACTTTTTTCTGTTATGCTACCAGACGTTTCAACTAGTAAACGTATAAAGGCAGCTCATGGGGGTCTAAAGTTCGCACCAGATCAAACTGTTTTTGTTAGGCAGTACATACAGAAGAAGAAATGGCTGGAAGCTATCATCAAGAAGCCGTTGGGGCGCCAAATGTATTTGGTCGAATCTAGCAAGGGAATCTGGCGTCGTCACCAAAACCAGATCCGAAATCGATCATCACCAAGCCCGGCCAACGCCGAACTACTGTTACCTCAGGTAAGTAGTTTTATTTCCAATACTAATAATTTCCCAAATTAGAGTAAATCAGCATCAAGTAGTAGTCCACATGACTCAGACGACTCTGACGTCATAATCGGATCGGCCACCAGTCCACCAAACATCTATTTGTTTTCACCACCGGCGGCTGAGCCAACACCGTTGTCTTCACCTGGTAATACCTATTCTTTGAGTTTCTGAAATAACGCCACAAGGACTGAGAAGGTCTGAACGTTTACGTTACAAGTAAACTACCGTAATCCAAAAATAGGTGTGGGGGTAAATGATATATCTATGAAAGGAATATTTCCCAACATCAGTCATCACTACAGAAGTCACGCTGATAAAACCAATGATAATTTACACTGCTGTCAAGTACATAACCACTATAAGTATATAAGCTGTCAGTGGAAACTTTTAGTGTATAAGACTACTGTTTTTCTTAAAATAAAATATTCTGGGTTGAGTTAGTGAACTGAGCGTTTCCCTATTCGTTGAACAATCGCAACAGAATTCTTGTATCTTCGTTTTGTAAAAGTGTTGGCAACATCGGTCATCTTTAACTTGACGTACCTAATGGCAACGCCTTATCTATTCTTAGACATGTCAAGAAGACTTCCTTTTTTCCTGTCTTCCATTATTTTTCTGATTTAGTAGATTGTCGATTGAGCAGAACAACTAATAAACTAAGTGAATTCTAAAGTGGTCTTTTAATTATAATTTTGGGTGATACACAATCACAACAGTGGCGACGAGGATGGGATCTTCGTGGCGATATATCTGCTGTACTATTCGGTGATGTCTTGAAAGTGGTAGCCTTATAATCGGAGCATAAGTTGTCTACAGATGGAGCTGGTTCTGATGAGGCTGGTTTACTGTCATATAAGTCGTATGAGTCAAGTGCCATGTCCCATGCTTTCTCCACTTCGGATTGCGCAGTAGTGTTCTCTACACACACTTTCTGATTTAGTAGATTGTCGATTGAGCAGAACAACTAATAAACTAAGTGAATTCTAAAGTGGTCTTTTAGTTATAATTTTGGGTGATACACAATCACAACAGTGGCGACGAGGATTGAAAAAAAAAAATAAAAATAAAAAAAAATTAATACTCGCCTCATCATGGACGAAACATTTCAGCAATTGCTAAAGCAAATGCAAGAGCAACAGCACCGTGATAGTGTTGCAATGCAAACGTTGGTCACACAGCTCTTATCACAGCAACCAACAACCACAACAGGCACAAGCCCCAGTTCTAAAATAGAAACGAAAAGTCCAGAATTCATAATGGAAGCACTCGCATCGAACATCACGGAGTTTTGCTTTGACATCGACAATAACCTCACTTTCGACACATGGTATGCACGATATGAAGATCTTTTCGAAATTGATGCTGCCAAACTGGATGACGCAGCCAAAGTAAGGCTATTGCTGAGGAAACTGAATCCTATCGTTTACAGCAAATATATCAACTACATCCTACCCAAGCATCCACGTGATCTTAAATTTAAAGAAACTGTCGAGAAACTCACACAGCTGTTCGGATTTCAAACATCGCAGTTTAATCTCAGATATAACTGTCTTCAGCTCACAAAAGAAGCTAACTCTGATTTCATCACATACGCAGGTAAAGTGAACAAACACTGTGAACAATTAAAATTGAACGAGTTGACCCTGGATCAATTTAAATGCTTGATATTTGTGATGGGAATGAAATCAACATCAGACATCCAAATCCGAACTAAAATGCTGACCAAACTAGACAGTGAAAGTGCTACAGTTACGTTAGACGTACTATCAAGGGAGTGTCAACGTTTAATCAACTTGAAAGTTGATACAGCGCTCATCGAAAGTGCCAAAACCGATGCCCAGGTTAATCGACTTTACACCAACAAGTTTAATAGCAAGAGTAAGACGACACCAAAATCTCCATGCTGGTTCTGCGGCAACATGCATTATGTGCGGGACTGCTCATATAGCAAACACAAATGTGAGCAATGCAATGCCGTGGGCCATAAAGAAGGCTACTGTAATGTGGGAAAAAAACAACAGAACCACAATACAAAACAAAAATACAATATCAGATCAAAAGGGAAACCCAAAATATAGTAGTTCTAAGTCAGTTTAGCCAGAGTCAAAAGGAATATTCATTAACAACAAAATCGATGCTTCACAGCGAAAGTACGTAAATGTCAACATCAACGGTACCAACATAGACTTGCAGTTTGACACAGCGTCTGATATAACCATTATACCGAAAGAAAATTTTGAAAAGCTCTTTGTTCCAATTGCTGACAAAGTTCTCCACACAGCAAGAAGTGCAACAGGCAAATTACCCTTGTCAGCGCAATTTCAGTGTAACGTCAAATTTAGAGAGAGACAGGCATCTACTACATGCTATGTAACATCAATTAAAAATCTAAATGTCATGGGACTCAATTGGATTAAAGCTTTACAGCTCGACAACCTGCCCATTAGTGTGATCTGCAATCAAGTTACAGCTGAAAACCGGGAACGTGTTAATTTATCTATAGACGAAAACATTTTACTTTTGAAAAAATCTTTTCCAGACGTTTTCGAGGAAACATTGGGTCTCTGCAACAAAACAAAAGCGCATTTGGTAACGAAGCCAAATCAACAACCAGTTTTTCGACCAAAGCGGCCAGTTGCTTATGCAGTCAAAGATCTTGTAGAAGCAGAACTGCAGCGACTACAAGACATCAAAGTTATTTCACCTGTAAATTATTCAGAGTGGGCCGCACCTATAGTTGTTATCAAAAAGCCGAATGGAAGTATACGCATTTGTGCTGACTTCTCAACTGGTCTGAACAATGCGCTCGAATCTCATCAGTATCCACTCCCGCTGCCGGAGGATATATTCTCGAAGCTGGCAAATGCAACATTCTTCAGTCACATCGATTTGTCAGATGCTTTCCTACAAATTGAAGTCGATGAAGAGTCCAAACACCTGCTCACAATAAACACTCATATGGGCCTCTTCCGCTACAATAGGATGGTGTTTGGTGTCAAAACATTTCCGACGATTTTTTAACAAGTAATGGATCAAATGCTTGCTGGAGTGCCAGGTGCTGCAGCATACATTGACGACATTTTCGTATCAGGAAAAAACAAGGAGGAACACAATCGAAATTTGCATGAGGTTCTGTGTCGAATCCAGGACAACGGATTTAAGGTGAAATTCGCAAAATGCCATTTTTTCGTCCACGAAGTAAAGTATCTCGGGTATGTCATTAATCAGCAAGGACTTCGCCCTGATCCGGAACGCATTTTAGCCATCAATAAAATGCCAGAGCCAACAGATGTGACTGAACTTCGATCCTTCCTGGGTGCCATAAATTTCTACGGCAAGTTTGTCAGTAATATGCGCCAGCACAGAGGACCACTGGATGAACTACTGAAGACAAACGTTCGCTGGAAATGGACAGAAGAGCACCACAATTGCTTCTCCGCCCTGAAGGGAATTCTTTCATCTGACCTGCTTCTAACTCACTACGATCCAAAACAAAACATCATCGTAGCAGCAGATGCATCTAATTATGGGCTAGGTGCATGTATTCTTCATGAATTTCCCGATGGGTCAGTAAAAGCTATCTGCCACGCAGCACGATCACTCACACCAACTGAAAAATCATACAGCCAGATTGAAAAGGAGGGACTCGCACTCATTTTTGCCGTAACTAAATTCCACAAAATGGTTTTTAGTAGAAAGTTTAAACTGCACACCGACCACAAGCCGCTACTGGCTATTTTTGGAAAAAAAACAGGAATTGCCGTTCATCAAACTAATCGTCTTCAACGTTGGGCAGTAAAACTACTTGCATACGACTTCGAGATCAGTTTTATTTCGACCAGTAGTTTCGGATATGCAGATGTGCTCTCACGTCTAATCGCCAAAAATACTCGTGTTGCAGATGACTTTGTGATTGCAGTTATCCAACTCGAAAAAGAGGTTTTTCAAATCCTGACGGACAATTTAAGAAGTTTACCAGTTACACACAAAATGATCAAATTCGAATCAGCCAAGGACACCTCACTTCGTCCAATATTTGATTTTGTAACTTATGGCTGGCCAAAGGAAATTACCAATGAATTTAGCGATTTGAAGGCATTTTTCAATCGCAAAGATGATATCAGCATCATCGATGGATGTATCATGTGCGGTGAACGAGTGGTCATTCCATTTGTATACAGAAAACGCATTCTCAAGCAGCTTCATCGTGGTCATCCGGGAATAGAACGCACTGAGGCTATAGCCAGAAGTTTTGTTTACTGGTCCAGCATGGATGCAGACATCAAAACACTCGTCCAAAACTGTAACAGCTGTGCGACTGCAGCAAAAATGCCAACCAAAACAACGCTTCAGCCATGGCCCACTCCAACAGAACAATGGGAACGGCTACACATCGACTACGCTGGGCCAATCGATAGAAACTATTTTCTGGTCCTAGTCGATGCCTTCTCAAAATGGCCGGAAATAGTTGCAACCAAAAGCATCTTTACGCAGCGAACAGTGGAGATCCTCAACGAAATATTTTCCCGATTCGGACTTCCGAAAACTCTTGTCTCTGACAACGGAACGCAATTTAAGAGCTCACAGTTTCAACAATATATGGCAGAAAATGCTCCAGTCCCTACTATCCGATGTCAAACGGACAAGCTGAGCGGTTTGTCGACACCTTTAAACGCACGCTTAAGAAGTTAAACGCAGAGGGAACAACAAGTCAAAACCTTCAAACATTTCTACAATGTTATCGGTCTACGCCAAACTGAAATGTACCCAACTTCAAGTCACCAGCTGAAATAGTTTTTGGTAGAAACATACGCATCATTTTGGACCTAATCAAACCAGGGGCGAGACATGGACATCAGGACGAAGATGAGCTTCAAAAGTCAAATTCTACAACCATGGCAAAACAATTCAATAGAAAATTCGGTACCAAGCTAAGATCATTCAACAGTAAAGATGCAGTTTATGCCAGTATACATTCCAACAATAACAACTTTCAGTGGAAACCAGGACGAGTGGTTGAACGTGTTGGTAAGGTTATGTACAACGTTTTATTGCAAAGTGGAAAATTAGTTCGTATGTACGTAAATCAATTGCGAAAATATCACAGAGAGAACACTACTGCGCAATCCGAAGTGGAGAAAGCATGGGACATGGCACTTGACTCATACGACTTATATGACAGTAAACCAGCCTCATCAGAACCAGCTCCATCTGTAGACAACTTATGCTCCGATTATAAGGCTACAACTTTCAAGACATCACCGAATAGTACAGCAGATATATCGCCACGAAGATCCCAACGGATTCGATGACCAGTGGACAGATTTGTCCCTGGATAAACCTGGACCCTTAAGGTAACTTAAAGGGGAAGGTGTTGGCAACATCGGTCATCTTTAACTTGACGTACCTAATGACAACGCCTTATCTATTTTTAGACATGTCAAGAAGACTTCCTTTGTTCCTGTCTTCCATTATTTTTCTGATTTAGTAGATTGTCGATTGAGCAGAACAACTAATAAACTAAGTGAATTCTAAAGTGGTCTTTTAATTATAATTTTGGGTGATACACAATCACAACAAAAAGTCTCAATTACGCTTTCTGCGACAAAACTGAGGACGTAGCCATAATAAGGTTAAGCAAGGATACACGCGTAATAGGGCGAATGTTCTGGAGAGTTTTTTAAGCAGTTAAGTATGTATATACCTGCCAATGGAAGAAGTAGAGCTCTTTGTGATTGTTCTTTTATTTTTCTCTCTAAAAAAAAAACCGAAATATACTAAGAGTATTCATCTCGTAGTTCTGTAAATTTACGAGGTGCTTTAAATGAATATCCCTCGGAAACAAGTTGCGTAATTGAATCAGCTTTTCTGCAACTGTCATCAAACTGTCGCCAAACATATGAAAATGCCGAAAATTAGTGAAAAGAGCAAACTTATTAGGTTGTATTCCTTTGCCATAGTTTCAATCAAATTTGACAGCAGCAGAATTTTCGACAGCAGTGTCATTTTCCGAGGGGGATTTCTGAGCCTAGATAGTCTCAAAAATGTACGGGGCTCTTGTAAATAATTTTTCAGTTACGAGTTTAAATAAATACCCTTACTTTTATTTAATGATTCCCTGAATTTATTTTTCCAACCCCAAGTTGTGTGTAGATAGAACTTACTAAGAGCGCTCTTAACACGAATCCAATCTGGATTCCTTTAATTTTTTGTTCAAACAATGTGTAGGAATAATGAATGCAAAAGGAATAAATTAATTGAAATCTACATCATGTTGTACCCTTTAATCACTATTTGTGTGTGTACTAAGCAATTACAACAAATCCGTCATTGGTCTTACTCGCAAGCTACAAAATTACACCTGAAGAGCTCTACTAATTCTTTGCGTAATGGAAAGGATCATGCATAAGCACCTGAATTGTATACGCTAATGTCTGCTTACACTAATGTACGCCTCACTTTGACCCGGCCCGACCTGCCTGGTCGGGCCTGGTGGAACTCGAAATCAGTGTAATTTATTATTCAAACTGGTTTGTGGATTAATAATTCAGATTTATTGCAACCACATGTAGCACGTGCTGGTTAGCTGCTGTTTCTTGTATCTAATAACTGTGGATAATTTCTGTTGTTAGAAGCCGGAGGGAGATATGCATCTTGATTCTTGTTTTTATTATGACGGAATATTCCTATATACAATGTTTCCTACCTACACAGAGTTTCAGGAGGCAACCTTGTAATGATGATGGCACGCATGGTGATTGAGTATTGTGTTGAATTAGATGGATGGAGATGTACATTGCTATGATTGCTTTTATTAGCCGGGTGATTATATCTGCGTGCTTAATGAGTAAATATGCCAGAATTTGATTTTGAGAGGGACTATAGAATATAAATTCCAACACTCGATACTGCAATAATTGGATAATAAGTATAGACGAGTGTACTGGCGCATAAGGTAGTCTTAACGTGTAATTTTGTTATTCAATAAAATGAGGTGAAAATATTAAAAATTAACGGCAATATGTGCACGTATATACTTGAAAAATAGTATGTACAGAAAAAAGAGAAATAATTCGCTCTTGCTCTCTTAACCAATTACGAATATGCCTCGAAAGAAAACTAAAAGAAGAAGAAGAAAACACCGCTGAGATTGATTTGGAAATCTTGGTTAATTAAGAAATTAAAAAAAAAAGGAATTGTGCAAAGATAATAACATCTTTTTTTGAAACCTCGCCAGCCAGTCGTTCATTTAAACGATTTGCCAGGCACCCAAAGCCAGCCGATTTTATACGAACATATCTCTAGGAACCAAGCAACCTCACAGTGACAGCAACAACAAATAACTAAAAACATTCGTTTTTGCGCCACCTGGAATTAGGCATCACAAAATTCTCAGCCAGCTGCTTTTTGCTGGGGATAAAATCAAGAGTAGTAGCCAGTTGGTATTTGTATCTCTTTTGTGTGTAAAATTTTACTTTACTAGCAACTACTGGCTGGCTAGGTTTAAAAAAAACACAGCTATTAATATTGATCAGCTTTTAGAGCACGTAGAAATATAATTTTGGACTTAAAAGATGCGTATTTTAAAGCCCTAAAAACTGAATTTAGTTTCATCGAAATAGAAAAAAAAAAAAAGATCAAATTCCATTCAGTCGTTTGGTGTGTAGGTCCTTGCAAAGAAATATTCACTTTCTTTTATATTATTAGGGATAATAGATAAAATAATTTATTTTTTAGTATGGTTTTATTACAAATAAGGTTTGCTTGTATTTAAAATGAATTCATTACATGAAAAGAATTGATATAAATTGTTTGGCAGGTTACTAGATCAGACTGAAATATTTTAGCTTAAGTAGGATTTACACTGTTTCACTTTTGATGTACACTCATGTACACTCAGTGAATCACTCAAAGTGAAATCGTCCAGAGAGGTGGTTTCACCTTTCATGCACATTGTCACCATATGCTTGTCTTGTCACTTGAATGACACTATATAAAGTAATGGCCACGAAAATAGTCCAATACAATAACAACAAAAAAAAAACAGGAATTTTCGCACTACAACAGAGATTCGATTGGCTGGCTGATGTGAACTAAATAGTGAATAGGGCTAAGATGAACGCACCGTTTGTTTAAATTTTTCACTGCGCCTTCATTCTGAATGAATCATCGGTTTGGTGAACGACTCTTTCATCAAAAGTTGGTAGGGTCTCAATATGTTTCATCGTTCATCTTAAGTGTACACTTTGGATGAAACAAAAATGAAAGGCAAACTGCACTTATCACTTTGGATGATTCTCTCAAGATGAACATCCAAAGTGATAAATGTAAATGAGGCTTTAATGAGATCTTACGTTTACGAAGATTCATTTATTATACGCGACTGGTATTTTGGAGCATATTTAAAAATAGTTGTAAGAGTTTATATAGCTGTAGCCATCCAATATACTAAAGAACTACGATTGAGTATATTATTTTCAAAAAATTCTATCCTGTATGAGTTAAAAATGGAACAAATTCCAACAAAATCAAAAGTATTTTCGGTGTCATCAATGTAGATATCGTACAAATTCCACTGTGCATTCAGTTTAAGCTGATCATATCGCGGGGATTTTTGTCATCGAAGTAGTTGGGACCATGAACGTTAGGTAAGAACCATCTTTCCGCTGCTCCCCTATGGCCACCATTTCGTTTTATCAATAAAACAGCTTGCCTTTGAGATATAAAAAAAAAGTTGTTACTGGAGCGCAGAAACATAAGCAAAACAATCGGGAAGCCATGAGAGACATCTAGAAACTGTCAACCTGAAGGTACCAGAACTTGCCAAAATTTTTGGCAAATGCAATTCCAGCGGCGAATTGGAAATTTAGGAATTTCCCTGGGAAGCCAGAATCTAATATAAGAGAATATTGACAGAAGCCCGGAGAGGAGTTCTGTTTTGGTCCGCGATGGCAGTGACTGCTAGAGACGAGAAGAGTTTAACCAAAGAAAATTGTACTAGATTTTTCTGTAAAGAAGTTAAGTTAGCTAAAATTAATTAACTGAAATAAATACAATTTAAAAACCTTCTCGGGAACCAGAGAAATTTCGTTTTTTTGTCTTCTCCTTCCGTCGGAGCTTTGAAGTATTTGCCGTGACCAACATTTTTTGTTACATTACCCCTGTTTTTTTGGCACATCGAAGTGAAGTAAAGTAGGATTTTTCATGTAAATCTAATACAATATCCTACTGCCAATAACTTTCAATAAGTTTCGCAGCCGGATACAACTGGAGATAATTTTTCGAGACTAGATTGTGAGTTCAATTATTTCGTTCATCCAAGTTGGCAAAGATAGAGGTTTTGTAAACTTTTATTTACGTACGTCTATTTTTTAATTGAAAGACCGAAATATCGGTAGGTCTGGTGTTTTTTTATTAGGAAATATAATACCCCGTACGAGTATGGACGCCGAATGTCAATTACGATTGTAGTATCGAGCAGAACTATCAACGATTCAGGATCGCCAAACACTACCTGTAAGGCAATCTGACAAGCTAGGCCACGAATATCGAAGCGCTGTTGATAGTCGCCACGCCAAGCGATACAAGGGTTTACGCAAGCACCACAGGTAGACAAGCAACAACTGATTGGCCTCTGTCCCAATTTTAGTGAGAGCTGCTACAATAGTCATTGGCCACCCGTGCAACTACCACCGGAAGCATATACCAAGATTTTGGGATCTACTTCTTCGGAAATACTTCCCGGTTATGCAGAGGGAATTATGTATGTGTCAACGTTCATTGAGCAGATGGAAATGGCTACCTCATTCGAGTTCTGTGTACGGAACGAGCTTCCAGCTCGTTTAGCCTTAACTTGAAACTTTATCGACCCAAGCCAATTTCTACCGATGCACAGTGGTCCAAAATACCATTCTACCTGGACAAAATTATTTTATTATGCCAAACTGTTCGTTTGCATTTGTACCTTAAATTAAATAATAAAATACACAAACCTTCCAGTGCATTACTGTAAAAAAAATGTTAAATTTTAAATATTATTATCGTTGTTTTACAGATGAGAAACGAATGACTTTTATTATAATAGTAAACGTCATGTATAGTAGTTGCATGGTGTCAATATTACAAAAATGAATTAAAAGTGTTTGCCATTAAAACATCCGCTCTTAGATATTAAAGTTAAACAAGTGATATAATTTAATATTTTAATTTCGATAAAAGTACAGCCGAGTAATTAGATATTTAATTTTAATGTTACGTAACAATTTCCATTTACTTCATTTTATATTAAGTTAAGATAACTTCAGGATTTTTTCTCAAAGGTAGTTTGATAAGTAATCTTATGGACGGTATATTAGTTTTCCAGATCTCGTTACCAAAGCGTCATTGGAACTTCACCTGGTCGCCTGCATTTGGTCGCTAGTTGGTTGATTTGATGGTGGCTGCTTATTTTCTGCCAATATTGCTGTATCATTTCTTTCTATCTCTGCATTAGTGTTGCGACTTCGGACGACACGTGAGTTTGCATCTGTGTTCAAATTTGACTAAAACGATTCTAAATAAGGTACTTTAATAAGAAAAAATCTATTTCTACGAATAATACGTTTATTAGTTTCAATTTGATATGATCTATGTTCAGCTTTTCCGATAACTTTCCAATGTGTCGCCTGAGGTCATTTATCCAGACTAAATCTCCTAACTGCAACTCGCTCAGTTTTCTTACGCCATGGCTTTTATCGTAATTTGCCTTGTACCTGCTCCTATACAAAGCTTACCTATTACTAAAATTTTTAAGATTTGGTTTTTCCCGCAAATTTATACTGGGTATATTGTCGCGCAGTCTTCTACCAAAACTGAGTTCTGGCGGACTGAATGCATTTGAAAGCGGTGTATTTCTGTATGCTAACAATGCCAGCTCAAACTTTCCCATGTTTTTCTTTAGTAATTTTTTTGCTACTTTTATTCCAGCTTCCGCAGCACCGTGCCTGGTGGTGTTGAGAACTACTTGTGAATATTTGAAACGACCAATCTGTCGCAAACTGTTGAAATTCGCACGAATTTCAATTTTGGAATTGCGTACGCGTACCGCTGTCCGTCTAGATACGTTGAGGTATACCATGCCGACTAAACGTTGACTTACAGACTTGTATTACGTCTTTCATTTGCATCCATTTTAACTCCTCAACCTCAAAATATTGCGCAAACAGTCTATAATTACGATGTACCACTTATTCTCGAATTTAAACAAATCCATGGCAACATTTTGCCAGGGTTAATCCGGAAATTCAGAAGGTACTAGTGTCGTGCCCATTTTTTGCATGCTGAACATATCTTGGACAACCTCTTATTTTCACCTCAATTTCCTTTGGGAGTCCCGGCCAATACATAGTACTTTGAGCGCGCACCCTTGTTTTGGTTATACCCAGATGTCCCTCTTGTAGCTTTGCTAGCATAGCGCTCCTTAGGCTCTTTGGAATGATAATCCTGTTTCCCCGTAAGAGCAGAATATCGACAAGCGACATCTCATCCATGATTGGGTAATCGTTTTTCATCTCGTCGCTCAATTTCCTCCTTGGTGGCCACCCAGTTTTGATATACCCCCTGAGCTCTTGGCACTCTGGATCTGTTAGTTGTGCTCTGATGATTTGTGTTATGTTTTTGTCCTTTATATATATATTCTGCTTTGATATTTGGTGAATGTATGCATCTACAATACTTCCTCCTCTATTTCATCTGAAGTTGAACTATTTTCAATCTGCGTTCTGGATAAGTGATCAGCAACGACTAAATTTTTGCCTGGTATATACGTTATTCAATAGTCGAATCTCATCATCCTCCTACGGATGCGTTGCAATCGTGGTGAGAGGTCATCTAGGCTCTTGGTCTTTAAACGTTGTGGCTTATGGTCTGTTTCTATTAAAAAGGGCCTTCCTATCAGATAGTTTTTAAATTTCTCACATGCCCATGCAATAACTAAAGCTTGCCTTTCTATATTAGCATTATTTTTCTCTGCTTGTGTTAACGTCCTTAAAACATATGAAACCGGATACAAATTTCCACCATGCCTTTGCAGGAGTACGGCCCCAACCCAACATGGAATCATCACAAGACACAATAGTTTCCTTTGTCGGCTCATACATTTTTGAAATTTAATTTATTTGTCAGCAACAAGCATAATTAGGATACATAGTAATTGAAAAATAAATTAATTAACCAACTACCCGTAGGGGTAGATAAAAGCCTGTTTCTGAAATACCCTGCTGAGTTTGCAAATTTTATTTGTTTCTGTCAAGATTTCGTAATTAACTATTGCACCTTTGACATTCTCTATAGCTACATTGTGACAGGCAATTAATCAAATCGATTTGAAGTGGTTGTCACTTATTTTTGATTTATGCACACTGATGCTGGAATGGCTTTCGTAAATTGTAGACACATTTTCTCATGAGAATATACTAAAGGGTAGTTCGTAAGAAAATCATACGATGTACCTACATAGTTATGCAAAGTAAATATTTTTCATGTTATATGTTTGCTGCTTTTTTCAATAATAAATCGATTGTGCCTCAGGATGCTCAATTAAAATTTGTCGAAAACTATCCTTTCCAGTTAAAATTGTCCTCCTGCACTTGAATGAAACGAAGGTTTTTCTTTTGACGCGATATTAAATGGTCGCATGAAGTACTTAGACGCAACTGGTTTATTATACTACCAGAGAGCAAAACCCTGGGTTACCAATTTCATTAGAATTTACTTGTCATCCTAACAAAGCTAAGCAAACACTTCAGTGGTAAGGAGTTTACAATACCAGCACTCCTTACATCAGCTCCAAAAATTTACCACCTGATTAGAATAAAGCAGGACACTCACAGAAAAAATGTTTCGCAGTGTTGTCGCGAAACAGTGATGAAAACTGTAGTGTCAGTTAAGCCTAGCACATAAGGATGCTTGGCGAAACCGAAGTGGCCTGCCCAGATGCCAATAAGTTCACCAACTATTTCGAAAGTGGATAAAGGGTTAAGCAAGGCCTTAATCGCAGCCTGACTGTCACTATAGATGCAAATACATCGACTCTTCCACCAGTTCTTCGCAACATAGTTCATGGCCATTACGATTACATAAGTTTCCGCGTGGAAAACAGACATATATTTGCCTAATGAGAAGTAAAGCTTAATGTTATTGTCTTCCACGGAAACACTAGCACCAGACCCATGACTGGTTTTGGAGTCATCCGTGAAAGTACGACTACATTCCACTCATGGCTCAGACTCGGACCAACTCAAGGAAACTTTGAGCCCACGCCTAGTGCGCCATTCAAACTGTCGCTAGGCGTGGTTAGACAGAAATTACGGCAACATCATCTGCACATGTCTGCGAGCAGACTCACACTTTGTGTAACATCCCATTGTCAAACGAAGCCTTCCATTCATCTTCGAGATCCATTGAACCTACAGCAAAGGCGTCCGCCTTTTACATTTGTTCGGTTGTCTAATGTCTTACCACATTCTGTGTCACTTCGTTGAAATATTATACTCTTCTTCTGGTAAGGCTCCATTTATTTTAAGACGCTCGTTTCTGGTCAGATTGCAATTGCCACTCCATTATAATACATTTAGTTTCGTAGGTACTACAATATAAATAAATTCGTAGACAGTTTCTTCTAATGAACGGATAAGCCTTGTTCTTTTGAAATCTTAGACGTTGCCCCATTTCACAGTCAATCATATCCACGTATTCTTTCATTTTTTCTTTCTTGATCATTATTTGCCAGGAAGAGTTTCAGTGCGACTAAAGTGACGACTCAAGTTGTTTATTTTAGTCGTCATTGCTTGAGAATATTTTCCCGATATGTAAAGGAATACGAATATGTCGAAAAAGTAGGCTCACTTTGCATTGTAAAAACTTAAACCGAAATTCACAGACAGTGAATGGAACACAATTCAGGGTTGTCGCTTAACGTAGTCCTGTTTGCCGTATTTGGCTTCAATAAATGGACCATCTTAAATTATTATTGGAGAAGAGATTGAACTAAGGAACTAATTAACAAATACTTCCGAACCCCTAATACAGTGAACGTGGCGCTGTGAACTATTTGTGATAATTTGGTACTCTGTGACTAGATAAAATACTATGGTAAGTTTGGTTAGATTACGGAAGGGGGTTTTAATGCAGATATAAGGGTCTACTGTAAATTCCCCTTTCGTAGCGCGGGAGTAAGCAATCACCAATTGGTGATCTTTAAAAATCTAAGTAGATCCAATAACAGTAATCATGCTACCTCTGCAGTGCTTGCAATGAACGTAGATCCTAGAGCACGTAGTTGCCGCTTTTACAAAGCTTTTACAAGGCTGACTTGACCTTATTTCTTCCCCCTGTATTGGGATATCGACTAAGTATTTAAATCTACTGAAATAACTATAAACAAACACCAAAGCAGCCGCTTGGGATGAAGTGGAAATGCATGATTTCACTGGTGCTAGATTAAATATTGGTAATATCCATGTACGGATACTATTGTACGCCGATGATATAGTAATATTAGACGAGAATGTAGGAACGTTGCAAAAGATAATAGACATGTTAGAACAGTACTGTAACTGGTGCAATCTAGAGATTAATCCGAAAAAAATAAAATTATATCTTTCAGAAAGTCTGCAAGATTATAGCGAAGCGAAAAATGGACTTGCAAGAAAGGGAAATCGAAATTGTCAAGACTTTCAAATACACGAGAATGGTCTTCACTCCAAGATACTTCTCGAAACTGGACTTATAGAAACATATCTACACACATTCAATCTGCACATGGAGTATATTTACAAAATGAAAATTTTTAAATATGAAATCCATAGACTTCCGCATCTACATACATACTTATAAGGAAAATAATTGAAAATGCCACTACCGCGAATCAGGAAGAAGATTATTTTCACTCTGTAATCTTTCACAAAATGAAGACGTTAACTACTACAGTTGATTCCGCTTAATTGAAACAGCAAAACGCGTTGAAAAAAATTTCAATTAACTCGGTTTTCATTTAAACGAACTTCGACTAAATGAACAAATATTTATTTTAGGTGAACTCCGGATAGCAATAACATACGAGTATGTACGTACTTACTCTGTACTTTATTTTACTCTAAATTATAGAAATAGGTGGAAAGCAACTGAAGTAAACACTGCCTCATCCACTAAGCGAAAATATCAGTCATGTATTTTTCAACATTAAAAAGTTATCAATTCTATTAAAAGTAAATAAATATTACCTACATGAAAATGATAGAAAGAATATTAATTCGATATCGCATACATATTAAGGTAAATTCATAATATAGTTTTGTACGTTATAATTACCGACTAGATAGTGTAGTCCTTTATCTAGAAAATAAAAATTAGAAAGAAAAAATCTCTAAAACGAAATCTCAAAATAAAAAAAAAATTCGAACAGCTAAAATCTAGAAAAAACGTCGAATGGCAAACATTTTGCATTAATATTAATTTTTGAGACAATGGTAACCATCCTCGCGTCAGGCGCATATTATCTTAGCAGTACTTACTTGGGTGGTGGGCAAAATGGATTTTACACATTCTTCAACTTATACACCAGACAGCTTTCTGACTCACATGCAGGTGCTCAGGGTGCGTGTAACCAGTAACCATTCGAGATTTTTGTACTTTCTAGATTTTGTCCAATTCGAGATTTATAAAATAGATTTTTGAGATTTCGTTCGTTCTTAATTTTAGTCGTTCTCGTTTAATATAATCATCGATTTTTTCTGTGTAGAAGTTTTTAAATGCCACCTCGATATCTTTTTCTAAATCATCTATCTTTTCTACAGTTCCGTACGTACCGATAAAAAGATTTCAATATACAAAGAGCCTTGCATGTTTTTTAATTCTTGGTTTCTGAATTTCAGGAATGTCAATTACACAATCGGAATCAAAATGACCGACAGTAGCGTTATTAGTTAAATCTGAAATACTTGTCATATCATTTATGTATAATATCTTCATCCGATACATCGCTGAATCATAGCAATCTTGAGTCAACATTTACAAGGAACGCAATTTCTTGTTCAAGTGCATCTGAGAAACGATTTTCCTTTACCTCGACTTCTAGTTCTAAGACAATCTCTTCATTATAAATAAATCCTGACTTGAGGAAACAGTTCTTGATTGTCAACGGACTAACCATCCACCATGCTCTCATTACCATTTTAAAGCTTGAAGTAAGTTAATCTTTTTTGAACAATTTGACAAAGATTCGCCATTTTCTAAATGGAAAAGTTGCCACCTAGTGATGATTCTTCGGTGATGACACATAAAGAATGCAATTGTACCCTAATCTAAAGGTTGAATAAGGGTTGTTGTGTTCGATGGAAGGAATGCAATTGGTATAAGGCTTAATACGATATTATCATTCAGGTTATGACAATCTGCATTGTCCACTAGGAGGATCACTTTTTTGTGAATTTGTTTAACATCAACCAGGACTCATCGGCATTATAAATTTCGTCTGCACCATATTCTCGAAGATATACGTAGTTTAGCAAAATATTGGACAACCAGTTATCTGCAGCGTGCGTGTCAGCTGAATTTTATTCCCCATGAGCTTTCTTGAATCAAATATTTTCTCTATAAAATGTTTTTGCAATTAAGCGGATTTCTGTTTCGTATGATTTTTTTTTTCCAATTCATCGAATTTTTCATATATGTAAGCGGGTTTCATTAAAGCGGAGTAATTTGTATGAAAATTCTAAAAAAAATGTTTTGTGATCAATTTTGTATTTCAATTAACCGAGTTTTTCTTGCGGAGTTCACTGTATCTGGAAAAATGTCCAGTGCTTGCGGAATTTTGTCGAAGATTCATTGACAAGGCCTAATGCCGAAAACGATCTATAGGTAGTTTAGGAAAAACCGTATACTTACACAAAACGCAGTTGTTGGTATCGAAAAACGTTAATAGATGAATTTAATTACTAAACCTAATAATTTTATAATTACAAGCATATGTATTTAATAGAGCTATATTATATGCTTATGAAATTAATTATTATTTACCCATCAGCAGACGATATTAGTCATTGTTGTAAATTTATAATATTTTTTTATCTATTTCTAAATAAACTTTTTACTTACTTCCTTAGAAAGATACTATCAAAAAGGTTCAGCGGGCGTAGTTGTTGACCCACAATTTTCTAGAGGCTGCTGCTGATTGACTCATAAACCTGCAATGACTGAGCTACTCGTACTACGTCTCTCTAGTAAGAAAGCATCGCTGATGCAGGCAGCACTCTCCCGAATGCTCCCGAACATCGGCGGGCCTAGATACGCCCGCAGGATCCTGCTGTCCAGAGTGGTCAGCTCGGTACTTCTATACGCTGCCCCGATATGGGCAGGTGCACTGGCGACAAATGAGTGCAGGAAGAAGCTATCATCAGCTCACAGGCTCTGCGCAATCAGAGTGATCAGCGGCTTCCGAACTATCTCCGACGATGCAGCCTGCGTTTTAGCTGGGATGGTCCCAATCGACATCCTCGCTAAAGAGATGCGGAGGGTATACCTTAGACATCCCTCGAACCGGCAAGAGGCAAAAAGGATTAAGGAGGAGGAAAGGGCAGCATCAGCAACGCTGTGGCAAACCAGGTGGGACAGCTCTACCAAAGGCAGGTGGACCCACAAGCTCATTCCCACTATAAAATCATGGACAGAGAGAGCGAGGGGGAACTGTAACTACCACCTTACACAGTTCCTGTCCGGACACGGTGGCTACCGGAAATACCTCCGTAGATTTGCACACGTTAGTTCGCCCCTGCTTCCAATATGTCCAAACGGCCTCGGAGACTAGAGCATAATTGCTAACCACCCCCGCGAAGAAATACCTAACGGCAGTACCGCGGGGAGAGTGGTTGAAGTGTGTAGGGTGTGTGTTTAGTACGTAGGCGTATTCCTGGAATCAATTACTCAGGTTTGCGAATCGTGCATAGTAGCACTCGGGCTATTAGTATCTATGAAGATTATACATCCTTGGCGCAACGTAAAGAAAAAAAAAAAAATCGTTCTACGTCTCCAGCACTATGTATATTGGTATGAACTAAGCTAATGTTAGCATTTAAAGAGACTCATAGGTGGACTAAATGACGGCTAAGTTAGGACTCAACAGACGTGACATGAGAATCTTAGTAAGTCTCGTTGCCTAAATAAACATGACGAAATGCCTTTAGGCCTTATTTGTGAGTGCTTGCTCTTCAGTCGTATTACGATGTCTACCTTAGGCAAATACTTCCTCTGAGAACACGAGCAGATTGAGCTCAAAAAGTCTATTCTAATAGACTAGCACATCTACTTGCTTGTTGTCTACCACTCACTCCTTGTCAAATATAATACAACAAAATTTCTTAAAGCTTAAATTAAAAAAAAGACATGTACCGAAAGAAAGAAGCAGATCTGAGTCAATCAAGTTGACTATTGAAACTGATATAAAATATAAACTGTATATATACTATATGTGAGATCGAGCCAAACGAACGATACAGCACCCTACAAACAGATGACAAGACGGGATATCATACGCACACACACATAACATTCGAACGAACCGACTAGTGGACGCACAGATAGAGCAAATCGCATATTTAACTATTCCTTTTTATTGCATGTAAGAGCTGTCGATCCAGAACAGCAACCCATTCGACTCCTCCGCGCTTATTATAAGCAATTAAGCCAAAGTATTATTTTGTTAAAATAAAGTTTGTTATATCAACCAAAAGTGATTTTGAGTTTTATTGGAGGAAGAGATTTTACATATGCTTTGATGACGAAATGTATTCGGACCTCGAGCTATGATCTACAGCTAACGTTATAATTTCTGTAAATAGTGAACGAAACTTGAGGTCAAAAGATGTACATTTCGTGAAGAACAATTGATTTGGCAAAAGAGTCGTGCACCACGCCGAAATTTCTTGCGTGGGACAGTTAAAAAAAATAAAATAAATATTTGGCGCAACAGCTCTTTAAGTGCCAGGGCCTAGCTTCTCGCAACCACTCATGTTGTGTGCGTTATATTTTTCACACGAGTGGAAGGGACCTACAGTTAAGTGCCGTATCGGAACGGCGATTTGAGAAACTTTTTCGTGACAATAATACTCTCGGATGTTTGTCAGACGCTCGCGAGAGGTGGGACCGTGAAAATACTTTTTGGTGTTTTCTGGGATTCGAACTTGGAACCTCATGCGTAGTTATCCGATACACTAACCGCTTACGCCACGGCGCCCGTGGGACAGTTACGAGTTGATATTTGAATTCCATTCAATCATTATATGTGTTTTCATTCATTCATTCATTCGATATATTTCAAAAGATATGTTTTCCTTTTACTGCGAATGATTTTTTTTTTTCAAAAGGACTACAAACTTCATTAATTTCTTTTCGTTCATTGAAATCTAGGATAAAGTTTCCTTTTTGTAAGTTATTCCAAGTAGTATCCTGCTTCTACAAGTAGTAAATAGCGTTGTTTGTAAACGCTTTCACAATGTGAAAACCTACAGGTATATAACTCGTTAAATTCATTTTAAAGTGACATTCATTTTAATCATTAAACTTTCTAGATCCACATTGTCACAAAATTTCTTAATTTTTGTCCCACAAAACAACTTACTAACTTTTATCAGATAGTAAAATTCAAATTACAGGTGAGATTATGGTTGAGATTTTGGTCCATAATGATGATGTTAATAGATGTGTAAGGGTTGGCCTTTTTTATGCGGTATAATAAAGCTTAGTTTTACATTATACCTTTAAACGCAAAATTGTGGGTCATCGTTTAAGCTGGGCCAATATTAATGAAAATAAAATTCTTACAAGGGTGTTAATGGGTAGTTAGTTAGTAAAACACTAAAAAAGGACTTGCGTTAAATATTTCACTTTTTCTATAGTTCGGTACATTTGTTGGATTATATCTTTGTTTGATAGAAATTAATATGTGGGAGTACAACTGAGGAACATTGGGTGGGAATTCGAACATAGAACTATCGCGAACATACCTACGATTAGTAAGTTGCCTATAAGTTAAACGAACAAAATCTGCAAAGTGATACAGACAGAAAGTCCATGGATATTACAATTTGATCGAGCAGACATAGTGTCCATGTGGACACTGCGATTATTTGAATCAGATGTACATAAGTCTTGCAATTTAAATTTAAAAGTCAAACTGAAGTTTAAAGCCGCTGCCGCGAGAAATACCAATATACTCGTAGATAGGTTTGGGTATAAATATAGTTACCCGTATATACCTATATATATCTATATTGTCTACACTAATGTTTTATGTTATTTCCATTTTAGTTTATGTGGCTGCGCTTTGGTTCATAAAGATTAATAAAGTAACCACAACTAAAAATCTGAAACAAGTTGAACGTCTAGCTGAAATTGCCACAATTTACCTTCAGCTCAAGTTCATATACTTGTAAAAACAAAAGCTAAGAAAGGCATGTCGGACTCTTATATTCTAAAAACTTGGGCTCCGTACGCCATCGCTATGATTAGTTCAGCCTGCTAGCCTGTAAATAGCGAGTTCAGCAACCCATCGGGGAATGTACTTCCTTATGTTACAGGCAGAATCAAAGTGTAAGCTATGCGATTTTTATGCCCGGAAGATGGGAATGGGAATTCAGCACATTAACTAATCACAAGGATATTCAAATCTACATCGATAGGTTTAAAATGAATACAGAAACCGACAACCGAGACTTTTGTAGGTCTCCTACATACTCCCACACTTCTTTAGCGTGACAGCCTGCACGGATATTCGAACTTCTTATTCGGAGATTTTCATCTCAGCTGCCGTTATTTAACTCTCATACTTTTTGTATATTGTGGAATAACCTTATGTGAGTATTGGATGTACAACTTTGATGTAGAGCCTTCAAGGGGCACCTTTTGGTCACAGAAGATAGCGGGATTTTCTCGCCACTTCATCCATCCTACACTTACGCGATGATTGATATCGGCGTTATGATATTTGGAGTTTCCGCACTTGGGAAGTACTGTATCAATCAAATAAATGAGGGAATAGGTTTGAGTGGATCAAAGAACTAGCAAGTACTCTGTCTTTTTTGGATTAATGCGGTACTCATTTCGTTCCAAAGCGTCCACCCATATGTTAAATGCTCATTGTAAGGACGTAGGGTCCTTACTTATGATAGCTCAACCGTTAGCGAAGAATAATTCGTGGACTTTGGTGTTCGTTACTTTACCTTCAGGCAGATAATAAAGCACTGCATCGACTTTGATTAAGAATTCTTCGGTCACTTCAGCAGGGTATCTTTCTCTTATTTTGTTAGTCGCACATATGCATGATCATCTGCTCATAGGTTTCTGGAACACCTCGATCCCCATTACGGATCTCGTGGTTGTCTATCGAATGGCTTTTCAATGTAAACCAATACAAAACACAAATCGTTTGAGTCACAATGTTTTCCAGTTATGATTCTTATACTTTTGATAGCATCTAAAGTTCCTATAGAAATGGACTTATATTTCAAAGATATAGATCAATGGATGTCGATAAAACAATAGACTATGTCATACCTTATATAGACGTTTACTAGAAATACTCCATTCTTTTTCCGGGTACACAAGATTGGGAATCCAACAGATTAACCAATGCATAGGACTTTCAACTCCACACTGACGAGAGTAAAATGGACATAGGAGTTTTCTGTGAATCACTGAACTTAACATCAACGATTCATACAAACTTCCAGGTTATAGTAACTTCCAAGTCGAAGTCTTCGCCATTAAAAGAGCACGACAGTGTATACACGCAAAGAAACTAAATACACCTAGTGATACAAACTTTCTGGATAGTCAAGCTGAAAATAGACTCCATATGCCGACAAACTATAAACAGAATATGCAACACCCATGAAGTCAGCATCTGCTAGGTTTGCAGACATACGAGTAGTAATATAGAAGGGAACGAAGCGGCAGACGAACTAGCTACCTATTCCTATTGGTGTACTGAAAAAGAAAATATACATTAAGCAAAGAAAACAGATCAACAACTCCTGCGCAGCCAGAGGCGACTGTGTCATACTTCGCAGCATATGGCCAGCTCTGAACGAATAAAGGACCAAAAGCCGTTTGCCAATGAACAAACAAGAAACCCGCATCATGGTAGATGTGCTAACTGGACATTGCCCGATAGGTGCATTAGCCGTCAGATTTAGTCTAAGAGCCCGCAGTTCATTTTGGACGTGAGAGGTAACCGAATGAATCCTATGTTAATATGTTGCCTTGATGCCCAGTATTTGAGATATGCTCCTCTGGCAGCACGTAATGGCAGCTAAAGGATTACACCAATTATTCCAAATTGGCACTCTGGCAATATTTTGACTTCGTCTGGGAAGCCCTTAGCGACACCCAAAACGTCTTGGACCTTCATAATTGTATTCACGTTGTAATATCCTATGGTTCAGGAAAAATTGGTGCGGTTACGTAAATTATTCAAAATTGGAATTTTGTACGCGCTTCTACCGCGTCTGGCAGGGCTTTAGCTACACTTAAAACTTCTTGGACACATGTATTCTTACTGAAGGGGTCGTACTCTATAATGTACTATAAAATCAAGCGGCTACATCTATTATTCCTATTTTGAAATTTGCGGCATTTGCAATATACAGTTATTTCCTTTAGCTGCCAGACAAGCATATAGTATCTCAAATACTGGGCATCAAGGCAACATATTAACATAGAATTCATTCGGTTACCTCTCAGGTCCAAAATTAACTGCGGGCTCTTCGTCTAATTGGGCATCAACTCACATGATTACTGCAAGAGCTTTCATGATATAGAAGAAATTGATGCTACGAGTATCAAAATAATTGTTGTGCGGTTGACCTAATATTCACCCATATCTCGTGGAGCAATACAGAAATCTTGAGCGAATAATTTACTCTCTTACTGGCTTTTGGAAACTTGTCACTATGAGGCATTGACAGCTAAATTGCTTGTGAATATTTATTTGCCACTAAATTCTTTTAAAATGGTAGTTAAAAAATGCAATTAAATTGGTAAAAGATTGCAAAGTGATCCTGGGAGAGGCAATCGCTCGGCAACACCGTCTCCTGCTAACAGAAATTTTTACGAAAACACCGAAGAAAAGCAAACAAACAAGGGTCTCTGAGAAAATCAAGTGGTACAATCTGGACAAAGAAAAAGGCGAAGCTTTTGTTTTCGTAATGAAAAATTACCTCTCTCACACCATCAACGGAGCTGAGGATGAAGAGTACAGAGCACAAAATATGTGGGATTCCCTACAGCGAACTTGCTTAAATAAGGTCAAATCACTGCTAGGAGCTTCAAAAGGCCACCATCAACACGCCAAAGAAACATGGTGGTGGAGTGATGAAGCTAAGAAAATGATAAATGAGAAGAAAGCGGCTTTCAAAGCTTGGTCAAAGTGCCCCTCTAATAATGAAGACGAAAAAGCTCGCCTCGAAATGGAATACAGATGCTGCAAGAAAAAAGCGAAGAAGAAGTGCGCCCAGTTTCAAGCAGAGCGTACGGAGGGCCTGTATCGGGAGCTGGAGAAAATATTTTCCCCCGTTGCTGATGCAAACCAGGCTATCCAGGAGCTGCGAAGACACAATATGAACAAGAGCGCCACTATCTTCAAAATAGCCGCCCAAAGAAGGAACAATGCTCAGGAGATTCGATCGCCAAAGTTCATTAACAATGCTCATGGCCAGCTTCTTGTGGATGACGACAAAATTCTGCAGAGGTGGCGACAGTATTGTGAAGAGCTTTTAAATGAACAGTTTCCCCGGCTATACTTTCCAAGAGCCACCCCTAACTGTGAAGAAATAGCCGACATTACAGTCGAAGAAGTTAGTGAGGCGGTCAAATACTCCAAAAAACGAAAAGCGGTTGGGCCAGATGAAATACCCTCTGAGTTCTGGAAAAAGATGGGAGACATCGGGTTCAGATGGCTCAGAATTCTTATCTCCAAATTCGTGAGAGGTGATCCAATGCCGAATCAATGGAGGGAAAGTTATCTCCTCCCTGTATACAAAGGGAAGGGTGATACGCGAAACTGTGATAACTACCGTTCGATCAAGCTGATGTCACACACCATGAAGATCGTTGAGCGGGTATTAGGTGGCCGACTGCGAAAAATAATACGGCTATCTGATGATCAGTGCGGGTTTGTCTCGGGTAAATCAACCACAGATGCAATCCAAAGTATAAGGATCATAATGGAAAAACATCGTGATTCCTTAAGGGATGTGCATATTGTATTGGTTGACTTTGAAAAGGCATTCGACAGACAACCACGAGATCTGATATGGGTGGCGCTAAGACATCGAGGGGTTCCAGAAACCTATGTACAGATGATCATGGACATGTACGAAAGAGCAAAGACAAGAGTAAGATGTCCCGCTGGAGTAACCGAAGAGTTCCCAATCAAAGTCGGGGTGCACCAGGGAAGCGTTTTAAGTCCTTTGCTCTTTATTACAGTCCTTGATTATCTGCTTAAAGGTAAAGTGATGGACCCCAAGGTACATCAGTTATTCTTTGCTGACGATGGAGCCATCATAAGTGAGGATCATACATCCCTGCAACGAGCACTTGATGTGTGGGTGGACGTTTTGGAGGGAAATGGGTATCGCATTAGTTCAAAAAAGATAGAGTTCTTATGCTGCCCGTTCTCTGATCCACTCAGGCCTATTCCAGACATTTATTTGAATAGAACAGTGCTTCCCAAGTGCGAAAAGTTCAAATATCTGGGATCTATGATCAATAGCAAAGCAACTTGTGATGACGACATCAATCATCGTGTAAGCGTAGGGTGGATGAAGTGGCGAGAAAATTCCGCTATCTTCTGTGACAGAAAAATGCCCCCTAAGTTGAAAGGAAGGCTCTACACCGCAGTTGTACGTCCAGCGCTCACATACGGTTCACAATGTTGGACGATGTACAAAAAGTATGAGAGTAAATTAACGGCAGCTGAGATGAAGATGCTTCGCATAACAGCAGGAGTGACCATCGAATAAGAAGTTCGAAGATCCGTGGAAGCTTTCACATCAAGGAAACCATCGTACACAAATTAGAGCGCGACCGGCTCAGCTGGTATTGCCACGTTCAAAGAAGAGATCATTTGAACCCTGTTAAAAAGGCAATATCTATGCACGTTCCAAAGACATCGCGATGTAGGAAAGGCAGGCCTATAAACGCCTGGATCAGACAAATGCGACGACATCGCCATTTCATTGGCCTCAGTAACCGAGTGATCCAAAATCGGCAGGCCTGCCGATATTTTCTGAGGTCAAATAGGCGAACCCCACAGGCGGATCAGTAGAAATGCAGTGAAGTGGGAGGGCTGTGATCCCTTGTTTTCGGATCATAGCCTCGCTGATAAAAGGAAGAAGAAGAAGACTGGAAGTGTCTGTATCTGTTTTTTTGTGATTTAGTAGCATTGACTGATGCAGGGGACTAAAAAATAGGGACTGAAAAAGATTCTTTTAAAATATACAATGGAACACCAACTTTTTTTCGTTTGTGTTTCCTATCCCGTTTTCAGTTTAATTTTTCAATCATGGCTAATATTTGTGGAAACGCAAATTGTTCAAGTGAATTGAGAAACGTGGCAAATTCTTTTATCCTTTATGCAACAGACTATATAAACGATAGTCTGAAAAACTTTGTTTTTACTGTGATGATTGCAAAGTGATAACCCTATCCCATGTCTTGCTCGCGATCAAGTGCCAAACTAACTCTACGAACAACTTGCTTGCTCCATAAAAACTTTTTTTAAAAAGGTTCTCGAGCTTTCGTCCAAGTTCGATGACGTGATTAAATGTGTCGAGGATCTTAATAAAACTTTTGAGTCCTCTGAAGTTATACGTAACCCATTGCTCAAAAATATTGAAAAACAATTGAAACTAATCAGTGAAATCGACCACAAACTCCCTTCTGAAAATTTCGGCAAATCGAGTCATTTTGATGACCTTAAGCGCGAATTTTCATCTTACTCTCAAGCAATTAAATCGAGCATTTGCGAGAGTATCCACTCCCTGCGCTCCGATATCGAAGTCCATTTCCAAACTCCATCCGTTATAACTTTATCGCCTTCCCGCGGTTTGCGCACCAAAACCTCCACTGTCTTCCTTAATTTTCAAAAGTTGCCCTATGATGTTTTCGCCTTCACTCAAACAAATCTCTCTCCCGCCTACAAGAGTAATGAGTATTTTTCCCCGAATTGAATGTTTTCTGCGATGATGGTCTTGGTAAAGATGATGGTTCTTCTGGCCACGGAGTTCTCCTGGCTACACATAACCGCTGCGACTCCCCACTTTGCAAACCGTCGCATACAGTTAATTTTGAGTTTATTTGCGCTAAAATGACAATCCTTAAACGTCATCTGTACCTACTTTGCTGCTACATTCGCACCTCTAACCAAATTCAAAGCTACCAACCTGCTATAGGTGCTATGTATAAGCTGAACGAATTTTTTTGCATTTTCCACAGAAGACTGGTAGGGCTTTGACATCGCCTAGCAGAAAACTACCATTACCGAGATGGCTAAGGTCCTGTGTTCACCATTCTTCCCTCGGTGATCGAGGTTCGAATCGCATTTTGGCACAAGCATTTTTTTTTTTGATGATTTTTATTAATGTGTATTTCCCAATTAATTATCAATCAACAAATCAGCCGTACCAATCATTCTCACTGATGGAATATCAATGTAAAGGATGATTATTTTTTAGAGAATTGATCCAAGAAGAAAACATTTTTTCAGAGGCAGGAGACGAACCTGCGATAGTTATGCTTATAGCGACCAACGCTCCGCCTCTGAGCTATCCCTGGATGTTTTCTTCTCCGGTCTATTCTCCAACATCACATTTGTGTCTTATGTACTCTCTGCTATGGGTTGTAGCTGAAAGAGAGCGGTATATCATAGACAACGGAGTGATAATCTCGTGAAAGCACCAACACGTGCGTATATTGTAAGCTGAACGTTATTATTGCATTTTCCGGTGCTAAAGACTCTCTCTTTGATGCTACTGATCCCAGCGATATCTCTATCTTAGGGAATTTTAATCTTCCATTTTTCAAATGGGTTCAGTCTGAGGATGAGTCCCATCTTATCACTTCAAATTCAAACTCAGACAAAAAAGATTGTATCTCCAACTCTGGCCTGCATCAAATCAGTGACATAACTAACATCCTTGGCAAACAACTTAACCTTATCTTTTCATCTGATACTGATACATCCATCTTCTCTTTACTTTAGACTGATAACATCCTCGCCTCTTTGTATCGTATTCCTACGGTGTCTTACATTCTGGTATTCGTACTCACAACTCATATACATAGCTTTAACTTTCGGAAAGGTAACTTCACCAAACTTAACAACCTGCTTAGTAATGCTAATTTCAACTACGTACACATTACTGTGGATACTGCTCTTGCATTCTTCTATAGTATAATGTTCGTTTGTCTTCTGCAATCTGCTCCTTATTCGCTCCAAAAAAAAACTGTTCTACATCCCCACCACAACAGCTCTTTAAGTGCCTCGGCCTAGCTTCTCCGTTGTGTGCGTTATATTTTTCACACGAATGGAACAGACCTACAGTTAAGTTTCTTATCCGAAAGGCAATTTGTTTTGACAAGCTTTCCTTTGACAACAATACTCTCGAATGTTTGTCAGACGTTCGCGAGAGGTGGGACCGTGAAAAAGCTTTTGGTGTTTTCTGGGATTCGAATTTGGAACCTCACGCGCAGTGGTCCGACACACTAAGCACTTGCGCTACGGCGCCCACCTAAAGTATACCTACAATCCCGTTCTGGCTATGACTCCTCCATCTATCTGCACACATATACACACTTCCCTGAACTCTGCGAAGCTCTCTACCAGGATTATCTTGATCGAATGCAAACCAGTCTCATTACTGATCCTAAGCATTCCTATCTTTTCATAAATGCCAAACGAAAATCTGACAGTTATCCATCTATCCTTAAACTCGCCAACAACTCTTTGTCAGACCCTATAATTGTTGCAAATTGGCCCAACCACTGAGTTTTCGTTTTCTTATGTTCATTTCCCAAGGAACTCATTTATCATCCCTATTCAGAAGAAAGGTCCTAAAAACGAAATATCTAACTATCGACCTATCGCCAAACTATCATGCATACCCAAACTCTTCGAGAGCATAGTGTACGACTCGATGTTTTTTCATTGCAAATCCTTATTTTCTTCCAACCAACACGGGTTCCTTAACAGTAGATCGACAACCTCCAATATGTCTGAATTCGTTTCTTAGGCGGTGTATGCATTTAAAGATGACAGCGAAAACGCTGTAATTGTCACTGACTTCAGTAAAGCATTCGATAAAATTTCGCATGGAATTATTATTTTTTAGTTGAAAGCTCTTGGTTTTCAACCCCGTTTTATCAATTGGATCAACTCCTAATTGGAAGGTTGACAATACCAGGTTATATTTAGATTTTCTATCTCTAACCCCATAAGGCCACTTCGGGTGTCCCTCAAGGCAGTCATCTTGGTCCTTTAATTCTCGTCCTAATCACCAACGACGTCGACTGCATAATCAAAGACTCGTATCTCTCTGTCTATGCCGATGACCTGAAAATATTTAGATGCATATCTTCTCCCACCGATTCTCGCCCACTTCAAGATGACCTAATCAGATTTTCTCTCTAAAAAGTAAATATTTGGCGCAACAACTCTTTAAGTGCCAGGGCCTAGCTTCTCGCAACCACTCATGTTGTGTGCATTATATTTTTCACACGAATGGAGGGACCTACAGTTTAGTGCCGTATCTGAAGGGCAATTTGAGAAGCTTTTTCATACTTACTTACTTACTTATGTCCTGTATCCCCTTGTGGGTCCTAGGGCCTCTACTACGCCTACGCGCCATCGTGTACGGTTTCTGGCAATGTGTCTGAGTTCTCCCCAACTTTTCCCTAACTGGCGTGCCTCCTTCTCGACTGTTCTGCGCCATGTTTTCCGCGGACCGCCAGGTCTTCTGCCATCCTGAGTTAGAGGGTTCCATTGCATAGCATGGTTCGCTATGGAGCTGTCACCCTTTCGGAACGTGTGACCAATCCACTGCCACTTCCGCCGTTGGATAGTTGTGCCTATTGGTTCCTGACCCGTTCTCTCGTAAAGGTGTTCGTTAGAGATACGATTGGGTCAGAAAATCCTTAAGATATTGCGCAGACACCTATTAACGAACGTTTGCAGCTTTCTGGTGATAGTAGTGGTCACTCTCCACGTGCTGCAACCATATAGCAGCACGGATTCAACGTTGGAGCGGAACAGTCTTATTTTGGTGCTCAAACTGATTGCATTGCTTCGCCATATTTTGGACAACATCCCGAACGCGGACTTTGCTTTGGCGATCCTGTTGGTTATATCCAGTTCGGTTCCACCATCGGTTGAGACAATACTCCCAAGATACTGAAAATCCTCTACTCTCTCTACCGGTTGTCCAGCAATGCATATTTGAGCCGATGAGTTAGTTCCAAGGCTGATGATTTTAGTTTTTGTCGTATTGATTTCCAGCCCGACGACACCTGCCTCCCTCTCCACATCTGCTGTCATTTGGTGGAGGTCCATAATTCTGTGGGAGAGTAAGCATACATCGTCTGCGTAGTCAAGATGTTTCAGTTGAGAAGCTTTTTCATGACAACAATACTCTCGGATGTTTGTCAGAGGCTCGCTAGAGGCGGAACGAAATTTGCGAACCCATATGACACCAAATCACTTTATATTGCCTTCGTTAGACCTATCCTCGAATATGCTAGCTAAGATTGGTCGCCACACTGCGCTGTCCACATCCGACATTATGAAGACATCCAGCGTAGGTTTATCCGTTTCAAATCTCGAAACTCTTAGAGTCAAACACAAGACTAAAATTACCATTTTATGAAAAAGTTTCATTGCCTAACTTAAGAGGATAACTCTTTAGTGAGAACATTATGTAACGAGTTGATAGCTAGCGCTTGTTTTATATGATTTGTTCCTATAAATAGTGTATACAATGAACTAAGTCGGGATGTAAAACTTGCGCGTCGCTTTTTCGACTTAGATTAAGAGAATAGTAGTTTGTACTTTTTTGTTCAGTTCTAGTCATTAATTTTAAGTCGGCCATAAGAGCTAAATTGTTAAATTATTCCGGGAGCAAGCATATAATACAATTATATCAAAGTAAAATTTATTATATTTTCATAATTTAAATTGATCTTTAGATAACATTTACCTAAACTATAATTTATACGAAATGCTGGGCTAGATAAAAATTATTAAGTCAGCTAATTGAAAATACTTGTAATCAAAAAAAAGAAAAAAAAACTGTAATGTTATATGTCTCAATAAAATAAATTGAATTGAATTGAAATCTCGAAACCCGTCGTGAAATTGGTGACTTACACTTCCTTCATCAGCTAACTACTGGTCAAATTGATTGCCTTGCGCTTCTTGAATTAGTCTCATTTAACAACAATCCCCGTAACCTAAGGTCCATTCCCCTCTTCCGTCTCCCTTATCATCACACCAATTATGGTTATAGCGCACCCAGAATGTTGGGCTTGGCTCACTATATGGAAAACATATTTGACTTCCACTGCAGCAGAACCACCCTTCGAAACAATCTTCAGCTCCGCTTCAATTCGACCTGTTTTGATTGTCTTGATTTTCCCACCCAACCACACCCACAGTTTCCCCTCCTATTCTCCCGCTCTACCTCCTCCCTCTCTGCCTACACACCATAGTTCTTAATATAGTTTTTTAAGACCTAATGGTTTTAAGTTTATCGTTAAGTTCCGTTTTTGTTAGTTTTTAATCTTAGATTTAAGTTGTTGCTTGTATTAAGCTTAAAAAAAAAAAATTAAAAAATAAATAAATAAATAAATAAATATATAAATAAATAAATAAACATATAAATAAATAAATAAATATATAAATAAATAAATAAATATATAAATAAACAAGTAATAATTAAATAAGTAAGAAAACTAGTTTTTGAATAAATATTATAAATAAATAAATTAATGAATACGTAAATATATAAACAAACAAATACATAAATAAATAAATGATCCTCTTCTTCCTATTTCGGCGAGGCTCTGATCCAAGGAATCATAACCCTCCCAGTTCACCGGATTTTTATTGATCCGCTGTGCGGTTCGCCTATTTGACCTAAGAAAATATCGGCAGGCCTCCCGATTTTGGAAAACTCGGTTACTGGGGCCAATGAAATGCCGATGTGGTCACATTTGTGTGATCGAGGAGTTTATACCCCTGCCACTCCTGCCTCGCGATGTCTTTGGAACGTTCATTGATATTGCCTTTTTAATAGGGTTCAAATGATCTCTTCTTTGAACGTGGCAATACCAGCTAAGCCGGTCGCACTGTCTCATTCGTAAGATGGATGCACAACTGCGGTGTAGAGCCTTCCTTTCAACTTAGGGGGCATTATTTGATCGCAGAGGATAGTCGATTTTTATTTCCACTTCGTCCACCCCACGCTGATTATTAATGTCGTCATTACAGGTTGCTTTCTATTGATCATAGATCCCAGATATTTGAATTTTTCGCATTTGGGAAGCACTGCTCCATTTTAATCAATGTGCGGAATAGGCCTAGATGGATCAGAGAACGGGCTGCACAAGTACTCTGTCGTTTTTGAACTAGTGCTTGTTGCGGGAATGCAGGATTCTCACTTATGATGGCTCCATCGACAGCAAAGAATAATTGATGTATCTTGGGGTCCGTCACTTTACATGCAAGCAAATAGTCAAGAAGTGTAATAAAGAGCAAATGACTTAAAACGCTTCCCTCGTGCACCCCGAGATTGGGAACTCTTCGGTTACTCCAGCGGGGCATCTTACCCTTGTCTTTGCTCTTTCGTACATGTCCATGATCATCTGTACATAATCCTCTGTACATATATAAATTAGGAATAGGTTAATAAATAAATATATAAAAAAAAATAAAAAATAAATAAACAAGTAGTTATATGGACTAAGACAAGAAAGAAAATATGTTCAAACATTTAATTATTTTATAAGAGGATTATCTGAAAAATGTAGTTTTGTAAAAATTTGTCTGTCAGCTTAATAATTCTGTCTGTCCGCCTAATAGCCTCCTCTCAGTGGTCTAGGTATCGCTTTGGCCACTCCTCGATCCTGGATCTTCCCAACTTCAAACACTAAAGCACGGATTACACCCCGCTGAGATTACTGAAATTTGACCGTAACTTCCGTACGAGTATCCCTAACCGGGATGTATGGGACATTTCCCCCCACTGTCGATGGTAGTTGGGTTCACTTCTTTACAGATGGCTCTAAGACGGAGGGTGGGGTGGGTTGTGGTGTTTTGTGCGAACAGCTCAATCTGAGCATCTCTTTCCCCCTCCCTGATCATTGTAGCGTTTTCCAGGCGGAAATCATGGCCATTAAAGAAGCCCTGTCCTGGCTGAAATGTAATGTATTATCTGTCAGCGATATTAACATTTTCACTGACAGTCAAGCGGCAATCAAGTCCCTGGAATCGTCCTCCCTCACTTCAAAGACCGCCTTAAACTGTCGTTTATCTCTTATGGAGATGACGGAGCAGTTCAACATTCACCTATGCTGGGTGCCGGGCCACAGGAACATACTAGGAAACTGCAGGGCTGACGACCTCGCCAGACAGGGTACCACTCTAAGGATTCTGCCTGACAGGCAAGCTCTGGGTATGCCCCTCGCTACTTGTAAGTATCTACTAAAGCTGAATGCTACTAGCACGACCAACCTCAGATGGGAAAATGGGTCAACGTGTCACATTTCGAGACAGTTCTGGCCTAAGCTGGATCAAAAACGTAGTGCAGATCTGGTCAAGTCTAACACAAATCAGCTGCATTGTCGGTGTTCTCACTGGACACTATCTTATGGGCCAACACGCCAAAAGACTTGGTCTCTCTCAAATGACTTCTGCAGAAGCTTTAGGGGCGAGGAGGAGGAGGAAGCCATCCTTCACCTCCTATGCAAATGTCCAGCCCTGTCGCATAAAAGAATGCTCCATCTAGGGTCCCCCTTCCTTGACGACCTTGGCGATCTGGCGTCCTTAGACGTCATGAGCATCCATTGCTTTGTTAAAAGCCGCGGTTGGTTTTGTTAGTCCCTAAGTGGCCTAATGGTTTGATCCATGGTATCGCAAAGGATCTTAACTAGTCTAAGTGTGTCCACTTTCGTGTGGACAGCCAACCTAACCTAACCTAACCTAACCTAACCTAACCTAATGATTCTGTCGGAGAACAACTCAACATTCGCTTGGAAATGAAGATCAAAGGTAGAATGGTTTATTATTTATTTATTTGATAGCTTCAACAATATTCTTTACATTTGGGTGTAATCGCACAATTTACACAGAGTTATGATTGTATCTTACTGCTGAATAATGTTATAATATGTAATACAAAATATAGTTTAATAAATATATGTATTGAAAGGAAAACGCTATAAGAAAAAACCTTTCATCTAAATAAAAAAAAAAAAAAAAATGTTTGTGGTAGTAAATGTAACAACTAATCTGTCTGATAACAAGAGATTACGAATAGTAAAACTTAAATCTATTATCACAGTTGGAAAAAAAAAAAAATAAATCTATATAAATAAATAAATATTCAATAATTAGTTTTCAAATAAATATGTAACAAATAAACGATAAATAATAATTAAATAAATAACAATAATAAATAAATATACAATATATAGTAATTAGATAATAAATAAATATGTAAATAATAAATAAATAAATTAATAAATTAATAAATAACTAAATAAATAAGTACATAAATAAATAAATAATAAATAGATAAGTAAATAAATAAATAATGAATATATAAATAATAAACAAATGGGTGACAGGTAGGTAAATATTAAACAAATAATAACAGAATGTAATAAATAAATAATAAACAATATTTAGTTTATGACAAGATTATTAACAAGGATGTTATCAGACATCTCACAACTTATTCTATATTTGGCATTAAGCCTTTCTATTCTCGTAGAAACAAAATCGATGTTGGCGAGATCGTGAAGTTCGAGCGTCGAAAAATACCACGGAAGCTTCAGCATAAGTTTTAATAACTTGTTTTGAGCTATTTGCAATTTGTTGATGTGTGTTTTTGCACATTTCCCCCATACTGGACAACCATAAAACATAAAGGACTGAAAAATTACCTTAAAAATGATAAGCTTATTCTCTTGACTCAGCAGAGAATTTCTATTAATGAGAGGATACATAATTCGTATCGTTTTGTTTATTTTATCTAAAGTATTGGTAACCTGATTGCTGTACGTTAGTTTTTTATCTAAAGTTATGCCTAAGTATTTAACACTGTCCGTCCAGGTTGTACTAACATTATTAATTCTCACATTATTGCTTGGTAAAAAACAAGCTTTTCTTTTTTTAGTAAAAAAGATAGCTTGAGTTTTTGCAGCATTCACTTTAATTTTCCACTTATCAAAATAACTCATAAGAGTAATTAGAGCCGATTGAAGGTAGGTTTCGATTGCGGAACCAAGTACATCGGACGAATATATACACGTATCGTCGGCAAACATTGCAGACTCGCAGTTGGGAAGATGTGGAAAATCAGACGTATATATGTTAAATAATACGGGGCCGAGGACAGATCCCTGAGGGACCCCTGCAGGAGCAGATCTAGCAGAAGAATAAGCATTATTAACAATGACTGTAAACGTCCGATTATCTAAAAAAGATTTTACGATTTTAATAATATATACAGGGAATTCATACGAAATCATTTTATATAATAGACCTGAGTGCCAAACAGCATCAAAGGTAGAATGGTATCTCGATAGGTTAAGCATGATTTCCAGCAGTTTATTAATGGCACTGGAAATGTGTTCTTTGAAGTCAGTTTTTCATCTAGATGCAGTTGGCAATTCAATTTTAAAAAATAAAGTAAATATATCCAAAAGACTTTTAACTAATACAACTATATTTAATTTATATCTTACAAATTACTTACTTACTTAGATGGCGCTACAGTCCGGGGTGGACCTGGGCCTATCTTACAAATTTGTTTGTATATATTGCCAATCACTTTCAATTACACTTACAGATCCACACACAAAGCTTCATCAAAAACTTTTTTGCGCACAGGAATAAGAATACATGAATTATTTGCAGCATTCTGTATCAAAATACAAGAAACATGTTTAACATGGATAATCTTCCATAACCTTTCCTCCAAACAATTATTTTTTATAATTCTCCGGAATAACGGCATTATTTCCAGCAAAATTTAGCATATCCGAACGTACGTATCATAGTTTAGTAACATACTCGTATTTCCAAGCATATCCAAACACATTGTATCTGTATGTATACAAGTAATACCAATCGGTTTGGGCGTTCAGTGATAAAAGCCCATTTTATTATTAACCAACTTTCATGTCACCTTATTTTCACTTCAGAAGATTTAGATTAGCTTATTATGTACTATGTAAATGTTTATCCAAATTAAGCCTAAAATGAATTAATAAATGAAGCTTGTATTAGTTTATAAGATATTGTAGGTATCGTAAAATGCAAGCATACAAATAAAATAAAAATTAATAAAATAAAAGGTCAAATCACACTACAAAAATATGTTATATTCCCGAGATGTGGGCATATGTGGAACTAACTCAAAGAATAAATAATGCAATTCCCATTCTACCTAATATGATACTAATTTCATACTGGATGATACAGTAAAATGTTCAGAAAGTTACCGCCTCTGAGATCCGTCTACGAGCTAGGGGCGTTTGATTGGCACCCAAACATGTTTCTACAGTCAAGCTTTGTAATTAAAAAGCAATGAGCAACAAAGACAGTTAGTTATGCAAAATTAGTAGCGAATTAGCGCACATACCTTCCACCAACGTATTTTTTTAAATTATTTTACATGGTTTTCACAGTAGGCTTCTTAATTACACCAATAACTATAGGGCAAGTTTTTATTCATGAAAACATTCGATCTCGAGATTTCGATGAACGCAATCATAAAGCTGAATTGAATGAATATATTTTATTGATTGCATTCCAAAATTATTGCTCCTTTTTCAACTCTGTGCTAGTTTGGTCATAACAGATGGCATGTTTATAACATTTCTTGTGAAACGGCACTTAACTTAATAACCACTTTGCGAAATTTGGCAATTTTTCAGTCGATTTGAATAAAAAAATTGTTTCTGGATAATAACATATACTATATTTACATAGATTTATAATCAAATTGGAAACAAATACTTCTATCATGCATACGCCAGCACTTGCGACCCTGTCGTGCCCTTTAATTGTCATAATTTATAGCAGCGACATGTGCCATACATCCATCAGCACCATGATTTTCTTGATAGTAAAAGTACTTGTAACTTTTTACTCAATACAGTAAAATAATATTGTACACTAAATTCGATGGACATTTGCATATCACAGTCGAGTAGCTCGTTAAATGGTATAGAAAGCTAGCAGATGCTACAGTAAGCCATTTCAGCGGTAGTTAATTGTACTTTGCATTCCGGTGGCAATCAATATTCATCAATTTGAATAGGACTTTTTGGCTTCCTGTCTGTTTTTAGGGTTAACTAATCAAAATGCAGTCCAGTTCCATTGGGAGGAATTCGAAAACGTTGGGTGTTATCCTGGCGTATGTAACGAAAGGTGTCGTACATAATTTAAATGCGAACATGCAAGTTGATTTCAGATTTGGGGACCTGCATTGCGATTGATCGGGAAACTACTGACTGCCCAAAACTTGGCTTGGGCCAGTAGCGCAACAATCAAGTTCGTGATGAAGTGCTTACTTTACCTCCTAGTGGTGGTCCCCGGGCAACTATACGTATAAACCCTTATACGTATAGGCCAAAATTGTAAGTGCGGGTTGTCTAGGGCCTTGAGCTAGGTAACGTGGGCCAGCAACCTGCGTTACTGAAACCAGCTCGCTACTGAAACCGACACTATGCCTCGGATAAGGACTGATCACATGTTGACGACTTTTGGCTATTGTACCCGGACAAAGATAGGTTTTTGGAATGTAAAGACGCTCCTCGACTCGGGAAGAGAAGGTCCTTACAATGCCAGATTCCTCCAACTGGAAAAGGAATTCATGCGATATAAACTGGACATTTTGGGGGTAAGTGAAGTAAGATGGTTAGAAGCGGGCGAGTACCAGTCTCCAACGCGTAACACTGTACTACTCTATTCTGGAAGACCATCCGGAAGTCCGCGGGAATATGGAGTCGGACTACTGCTAACAACAACAGCACGCAAGGGCCTGATTTCCTGGCAGCCTTATGGTGATAGGATTTTGATGGCCAGATTCCGGACTAGAGTACGACGCGTCACCATCATACAGTGTTACGCCCCAACGAATAGTTCGTCTGAGGACGAAAAGGAGAGCTTCTACAATCTCTTAAGCGCCGTCTTCAACACAACACCAAATGGAGACATTGTCATAGTGATGGGGGATTTGAATGCCAAGGTAGGCAGCGACAACGAAGGGCTCAAGCATGTAATCGGGAAGCATGGACTAGGCAACCGCAATGACAACGGCGAAAGGTTTGTGGATTTCTGCAATGCCAACCGCCTTGTGATAGGTGGCACCATGTTTGAGCACAAGACCTGCCACGAAGTCAGCTGGGTTTCCAATGACAGGCAAGCAACCTCCAACCAAATTGACCATTTTGCTATCAGCCGCCGCTTTAGAAGCAGTCTCCTGGACGTCCGAAACAGACGAGGGGCAGATGTGGGGATAGTACGTGATCACCATCTTATGATAGCTACTCTCCAACTACGCACTGCTGCAGTTCGAAGATCCCACGACAACACAAGAATGCCCAGGTTCAACATCGATAGACTTAGTGATCCCTCAGTGCGCCAACAATTAAGGGAGCACTTTTCGCAAGGTGTGGAAGCAATCAGCAGCTCAATGCCCGCAACCATCCAAGACCATTGGTGTGCTGTGAAAAATGTTTTTACATCTGGTGCTGAAAGAATTGTCGGTCGATCGCAGGGAAGACATAGGGCGTGGCTTTCCGAGGATACCTGGAGACGGATTGACGAACGAAAACAGCTAAAAGCTCGCGTTGCAGCTACCCCAGCAGCAGGGAGAAGAGAGCTAGAGTCCCTATATCGCATGAAGATGAGAGAAGTTCAGCGTAGCGTACGACGTGACAAGCGCAACTACATCAACGCGCTGGCTACAGAAGCAGAAGAAGCTGCACGGAGGTGCGACAACAGGACTGTCTACAGAATCACGAAAGAGCTGACAGGTGGTCGCAGCTCCAGCCAATACCTAGTGAAAAGCCTAGACGGCTCCTTGCTCATTTCGGATGAGGACCAGCTCAAGAGATGGAAAGAGCATTTTGCTACGGTTTTGAACCGTGTATTCGCTAGCGATATGCTCCCAAATCAGACTGAGATGCCCGAGGTGAGAAGTTCCCGAATACGCACCACGACTCCCAGTAAAGATGAGATCATTACCGCGATCAAGGCACTCAAAACCAACAAGGCGGTAGGACTTGACGGTATTCCAGCAGAGCTCTTACGAGCAACGCCAACAACATCGGCTGAGCTTCTGCTTCCACTTATAGATAGAGCTTGGGAAGCTGAGAGCTTTCCTAACGAGTGGAAAAAGGGAATGATCGTCAAGCTTCCTAAGAAAGGAAATTTAATGGAGTGCGGAAACTGGAGGGGTATCTGCGTGCTGCCTGCTGTAGCTAAGATAATAGCTAAAATCATCCTTGAGCGAATCAAACAACATCTCGAAGACACACTCGATGCCGAACAAGCAGGTTTCCGCTCTGGATCCTACTGTGCCGACCACATCAACACCCTGCGGATTATCATCGAACAGTGCGTTGAATATCGATCGCCACTGCACCTGCTGTTCATCGATTTTGAGAAGGCGTTCGATAGTGTCAACAGGGAGTTTATTTGGCGTGCCTTACGCAGGAGAGGCATTCCCGATAAACTAATTGCTATTATCAAAGCTACATATGAAGGCTCCAAATGTCACGTTCTGCACGGGGGAAGGTTGTCTGAGGAATTTGAGATCCAAAGTGGGGTAAGACAAGGCTGTATCCTTTCACCAATATTATTCCTATTGGTGATTAGCGATGTGCTTCATGCAGCTTTGTCGACGGGAAACGGAGGAATTCGATGGACTCTTACATCTCAACTGAAGCATCTTGACTACGCAGACGATGTATGCTTACTCTCCCACAGAATTATGGACCTCCACCAAATGACAGCAGATGTGGAGAGGGAGGCTGGTGTCGTCGGGCTGAAAATTAATACGACAAAAACTAAAATCATCAGCCTTGGAACTAACTCATCGGCTCAAATATGCATTGCTGGACAACCGGTAGAGAGAGTAGAGGATTTCCAGTATCTTGGGAGTATTGTCTCGACCGATGGTGGAACCGAACTGGATATAGCCAACAGGATCGCCAAAGCAAAGTCCGCGTTCGGAATGTTGTCCAAAATATGGCGAAGCAATGCAATCAGTTTGAGCACCAAAATAAGACTGTTCCGCTCCAACGTTGAATCCGTGCTGCTATATGGTTGCAGCACGTGGAGAGTGACCACTACTATCACCAGAAAGCTGCAAACGTTCGTTAATAGGTGTCTGCGCAATATCTTAAGGATTTTCTGACCCAATCGTATCTCTAACGAACACCTTTACGAGAGAACGGGTCAGGAACCAATAGGCACAACTATCCAACGGCGGAAGTGGCAGTGGATTGGTCACACGTTCCGAAAGGGTGACAGCTCCATAGCGAACCATGCTATGCAATGGAACCCTCTAACTCAGGATGGCAGAAGACCTGGCGGTCCGCGGAAAACATGGCGCAGAACAGTCGAGAAGGAGGCACGCCAGTTAGGGAAAAGTTGGGGAGAACTCAGACACATTGCCAGAAACCGTACACGATGGCGCGTAGGCGTAGTAGAGGCCCTAGGACCCACAAGGGGATACAGGACATAAGTAAGTAAGAAGTAAGTAAGTTGATTTCATGAGAGGAAAGGATTTTAGGTAAAATTGTCTATCGTAAAACATACTCGTATATTTGATGATAAATAAGGCACTTTCCTCTCTCAGATCCTTTGAGTTCGTTAAATAATTTAACAGATAGATAGGTATTCATTTATTTAATTTTAAAGTTACAAAGGTTCGCCACCACATAATTTACATGCAGAGATTTAATATATCTTTTAACTGAAAAATTTTAAATTTTTTACAAGTTCATTTTTTGAATTACTCGTGATTTATTATTTGAGGGGAAACAAAGGGAAAAATGCGCATTTGATTGAAAAAGAAAGAAAGTTAAGTAACTAAAATAAATAAGTTGCATCGTTTAAGGCAACAATAAATTTAAAGGAAATAACGGAAATTTAATATATTAAAGATTGTTGCTAAATTGATTTAGCTTAAGTTAATAAATTAACGAATAAATAAGTAAAAATAAACGAATAAATTAGAATGAAAAATAAATGATTAAATTAACTAAAATATGTATATATTTACGAATAAATAAATTCAGAAATGAATAAATTAACAAATTAATAAATGAACGAATAAATAAATAAATAAATAAACAAATGAGTAAGTGAATAAATTAACATATGAATAAATTTACAGTTAAATAAATGAAAAAGTAAGTAAACTAACGAAAAAAGTAAATTAAAAAAATAAATAAATGTATTTTTTTTTTTTTTTCTGTTTGTTTACTTGTCCACTTATACACTATTACATATTTTATTGTTTAAATAAACTAAAAACTACAGCAATAATTATAACTTAAAGTATCTGACCTGAAGGGTTCTCAATACTTACACTATGATTTATATACTATACTTAGTATATTTGCATTATTTTTTATTTTATTTTATTTCTTTTTTGCGTATTTTTATTTTTTTTGCTTTAAGGGGAAATGTGGAAAAACCTTGTTCAAATTTTTATTATTTTTATTCAACTAAACTAGAGGGTAAAACAAATAAAACTAACTTATCCTATGTTAAACCTAACCTAACCTAACTTAGCCTTACTTAACTTACGGCAGAACTGGGCCCTGATATGCGATCTCCAGCCCGTCTATACAAAGGACCAGTGAATGACAAATGTCATTCTCCTTTTTTCCGGCGGAACAGGAATCACATACCAGGGCCCAGTCCTACTTAACCTACACATTAGCTTCAACCCAGTCGAGCCACCAGTATTTCTCCCGATTAAACCGGTCGGTGTTAGTTATATCTCTTTCAGGTATGCTTACGCAGTATCTTAGGACGGCATTTCGATCACCCGAGTCAATAGGGCTATTGAGAATACGTTTATCTGTTGCCCTTCTAGCAACATGATAGATAATTGGCACGTTCGTCGAGTCCGATAAATAGCCGTGTGCATCCAGATGCAAGAATGCCTCAGGTGGTATATATCCACTCTCCATAGCATTTCTGAAATACGCAGGGTTAGGGTAAAATAGGCCCGACACAAGTTCGTTCCCTGTAACGTTTGCTGACCACGCGAAATGATTCCTCACAATATCCAAGATGAAATTGTCGATTCTGGATACCCCGGAAGCATCCAATAGCCTTTTGTTAGAGACATAATGCCGAAAGTCGGAATGTGCGCTTCTGTACATCCGCATACATGCTCGAATGCACTTTCTCTCGAATAGTCGGAGCTTTTCCATATACGATGGGCTTATGTTCCACCATACTGGACTCGCATAAGTCAGGATTGGACGAACGAAGGCTTGGTAACATATGACCTTCACATCGGATCTCAGATAGTTGGAGTAAAAAAGGCGTTTGAGAGACATAAATGCCGCCCTCGCCTTTTTTAACTGCGTATTTATGTGTTCATTATAGTACAAGAATTTGTCCAAATGGACACCTAGATAGTTCACAGCAGTCTTTGATTCGATGCGAAGACCATTAGAACTCGTGACTTGTACATTTTTCCAGTTGCGTTTCAAATCTGAATTACCGCGTCTTACTGGGGTGCGAAACAATATGGTTTCACATTTCGCGTGGTTGATCTTAAGCTTCCATTCGGAGCAAAATGTTCGGAGCTTATCAAAATTATTTTGAAGTTCATCTTGAATATCTTGTATTTTTGAGCCACTTGCATACAGAATAACATCGTCAGCAAAAGCTAGAGAATTATCCAAACCCCTAAGCATTTCGGAAACATATATGTTAAATAGTAGCGGTGCTGTAACTGTGCCTTGTGGGAGACGATTGGTGACATTAAAGACTTTAGTCGTCGTATATTGCCTATCTGTTACCACGAATTTCTTCTCATACACCATTGATGTAATCATCTTTATTAGATGATACGGAAATTCATATCGGATATAAATAAATGTATAAATATGAAGCGAACAACAAGATAAATTATTAGGATATGACAGAATACACATATGTATTGACAAACAAATAAATAGAAAAGCTGACTAAATTAAAAGCAACATGAATTAATAGATAAATAAATTAACAAAAAGACAAATTAATAAACTGATTATAGGTAAATTAATAAATATATGAATTAACAAAATTATTAAATTAACATATACATATAAAACTTAAAATGATAGGTATACAAAAACATGTGGAATTATTATAATTTCAATCCACAAGGCAACCTGTGGTAATTGACATTTAAATAATTTAACAGAGTGTAGAGATTTGGCGTGCATCAGCTACAGGTAGGACTTTCGAATAACTTACGCTTTTCCACTAACAAAAATCGTGTGCATTAAAAAAAATTAATTGTGGAACTCACGGACAACCATCTGAAGCGTAAGTAGACAAGGTTGAGTTGTTGAAAAAATATGATCAAATTATTTCCGCCCTTCAAGTAACACAACAACAGAATCCAGCACAAGCCAACAACTCATTCGTAACTCTTCCTCTTTAGTCAAACGAATTACAGCCCCAAAAACAAAGCTATATTCTTACTTATACATATAACTTTGAGATAGAATGGAATCACAAGGTGTAAAAGCAGTGTTGGTAAATTAAGCCAGAACGCATTTATTCCAAGGATACACTATACTGCCATTTCACACGCCGTTAAGGATGAGACGGCAGCAACACCGACGATTACAACGATGATGATGACGACGATGTAGACGACGACAGCACCTAAGTCCCTACGTAATTCGTTGAAAATGCATACAAATGTAAAATTAAGAAGCATAAAATTGCAAGTGAACAACAATGGCGCCAGGGATACTACAACTGGTGCTGCCATCGTATCCCTTCGTTGTGCAAGAGTGCAAAGGGACTCTGTAATTTGTTTTAATAGTTCCACAGTGCAAAGGTAAAGGTGCTAGGAATAATAACAGTTTGAAGTCAGACAGCTAGAAAAGTGGACACCTCCTGATTTGAATTTGTACGAGTGGATTATTGTTCTGTTTGAGCTCTTGATGGTTCTTAAACAGAGGTATATAACTTGTGAGGTAGTTGTGAGTGGATGAAAACATTCACAGAACGAAGGAAGTTGGAGATGAAAAGCTGCGGGGTAGTGCAAAATAGACCCGTATATGCTGACTATGTAGTTGGTGTTATGCAGATTTGAAAGGGACTGTCAAACATTTTATAATGTGGGTGTTTCCGAAGCTCTTCATATCCCGTACTAATTCAGACTGCTGGTGATAAGTTTTCGGCATTGAAGTAGTGTCAAGAGTGACCCAGTAAAAAAGAAAAAAATGTGATCTGCTAGTGTATGGAGTTCCAGGTCTCAAACTTGAGAAGATATTATTGCATAAAAACTGGAAGTGTTCATACAAGCACACCTAAATGGATTGAATTTGATGACTAAGAAAGTGAATTCAAAATTAGCGAGTTCAACTTTGAAGTGAAAACGGTCCCAGTCTTTCTAAGAAAAAATTTGTCTGAGGAAGGGTTCCATAATATTCCTAACGCCTTGATTGAATCAGAGCTTCTGATTTTAAATATGGTTTCTCGATCTTCTTCAAATAAATAATATATCAGTGTGATTTACACACCACTTCTTTAGGCTAAATCCACCCTTTGATGAGATAGCAGATAATTGTTTTTGTATCTCGATTGTTTGCTTTAATGTGTTGGCACCCGAAAATATATTGTTACACGAGCGCACAAATCGGCACATAACAAATAACACAACTAAGAAATATCGCGAAAATTCGAGAGCCTTTCAACGCGAAGATACTAGAGCTTGCCAGCCTTTTGAGAACAGAGTTCCAGCGGCGAAATGGAAATTCGGGAATTCTCCTGGAAAGTCGGAGCCAAGTGTAAATGAAGGTAGGCAGAAACCAAGCAAGGAGTTCTTTGTTGGCAGCAGTGACAGCTCACTAGAGACGCGCAATTCTCAAGCGAAAACAAATAATTGTACTAGATTTTATTTTTGCGAAATTTAATTCTCTTGTACAATCACTTATTTTAATAAAGAAAAAGTTCACCCTCTCGAGAACCAAAGTAATAGCGTTTTCCTCCCGTTTCCGCCCAAACCTTAGAAGTTCTCGGCGTAATCGGCGATTTTTGCTACAATATCATCAACATAAAAATCTGAGTTGGTTGACTTAGAAGCCAACGGAAAATGCACACCCTCATCGATAGATAACTGCTGGGGTGCTCGAGTGGAGAGAAATACAGCCGGTGCTGTGCCATAGGTCACCGTTGTGAGTTGGTGCATTTGAACTGGGTCACTCGTGTTCGATCTCCAAAGAATGGAATGATATCGTGGGTCATACCATATGGATGTAAAGACAGTTGACGATACATTTTTGTGATGTCAGATGTAAATACGTATGTATAAAACCTGAATCTCAATGTTATTGTAAATAGCAAATAGCTTGTTAAGTGACATGGCAGAACTTGTTTTTGACGACGCGAAGCTTTGTAGTAGAACTAGAGATTTTAAATACGCAATGATGGGGTGTTATGTAATGAGGTTGCTGGAAGTCGAAATGCTCTATTCGTTCCATAAGTGACAGCTGAAAAAATACTTTCATGATTTGAGTATATTGTATTTTAAGGTCACTGTTTTTATTGAATCTTCTTTCCAAACTCAGGAATCTCTTTAGCGCATTGTCACATGAGCTTCCGAAATTAAGTGGAGTTTTCTTGAAAGGAAGCTTCACTTGATATCGTCTAGATTGTAAGCAAGAAAGTTTAGTGCAGAAATGTGACTCACAATCTCTTTCTTCCTTTGATAGCTTTACATTTGATGACTGAAAATTTTCAATTTCCCAAAAGACTTTTAATGTATCTTTTAAAAAATGTTCATGATTAGCAAGATCAGTAATTTGTGAAAGGTTACATTAGCTAATGCGGTTTGATATTGACGATGTTGGCAACGTTCCAGCCACAACAGTGTATTGACAAGTGTAGGTAGGCTGGGACCAAGTTTGATCTTCCCCTTTTCCAAAATATCGTAAAAAATGTCAACTGCTAATAACAAATCAACTCGTTGCGGGTAATTGAAGTGAGAATGTGATAAATGAATGTTGCTTTGAATATTCAATGTTTACTTTGACATCAGGTTTCATTCCCGTTATTTGAATCATGACTAAAGTCTCCAATGTCGTGGAAAATGAAGCAAACAACGATTTTATTGCTATGGAACATTTGAATTTTGAATTGCCCAAGCTATCGTTTACGCACATGAAATCTGTTGGTGCAAACCTTCGCTTAATACCAGCAATACGAATGGAGCGCTCTGAAATCATATTAAGCTGAGAGCCACCATTTAGTAAAATGCGACACGGGATACCATATATTGATTGTTTTTGCCGATGAGGTACACAATAGCGGTTCCTAATATATTGTAATATTCTTGCTGGGGTTCGTTTAAATAAAACCGTCTTTTGTGTATTTTAATCGTTTATTTATTATCAAACACCAACTTTACTTCAACACAGTATTCAATCACTTTATTATTTATTTATTTCAAATCAAACGGTCGCCACAGACTTATTTTCACAATGTCGCTTGTTGTCCCTCTTGTAATCGCTGCATTCACTTATAAACAACTGTGTCTACGATGGTTGTCGTATGGGTATTTATATGAAATTGCAAGCGGTTTTAGAACATGCTAGATGTTTCTCCGGGTGAATTGATCATCCTGGAATATTGGGATATTGTGTGGAATAATTGTGGAACGTAAGCACATAAGGTTGGAGTATTTACTGCTAGCCGGTTTTGGCAATAGGTGTCCTCGCTGCAGTTTTAGTTTGGTACACAACCAATCCTGTTGTCAATGCTACAATATTATTATCTGTATTGTTATGAAGACAGTAGATATGGTTTGAAGTAGATGGTGTAGTATGTGAGTTATCTTACTGTCTGATGAAAAGTTCCGATTTGGTATGAATTGGTTTGGAGAAAAACTACTACAGTGTGTCCGCCGGGAAGGTATACTACTTCGTTTGTTTATAATTTTTGATTAAATGAAAGAGAATGGATCTTATATTGATAAATGTTTTATTTAATGTCGGCAATTATGTATGGAATACAATATCAGGTAAATGTCCGCCTCTGCTAGTCTCACAAATGCGAGCCCTTTTGAGCACATTTTTCATTACATTCTCACACATTTCACGCGGTATTTCATTAATTTCATCACGAATATTTTGTTTGAGTTGCTCAAGCGTTTCTGGTTTGTTTGCATAAACCTTGCTTTTCAGATATCCCCACAAAAAGAAGTCAGAAGCAGTCAAATCAGGCGACCGTGGACGCCAATCAACATCACCATTTTTTGAAATAACTTGTTGTGGAAAGAGGTCTCGCAGTAATTCCATTGTAATCCTGGCTGTATGCGATGTGGCACCGTCTTGTTGATACCACATGTTAATCAAGCCCAAAGCATGCAGTTGTGGCGTTAAAAAGTTGTTCTTTAAAGACCAAGCTCCTGAGCACGGCGTCGAATTGAGGTTGATGGATTGTTTTGAACACTTCCTAGAACAGCAGTAATGTTTTCAGCCGATCTTGCAGTACGTTGTGGCCCATGCTTGGGCCTATCACCTACAGACCCTCTTTCTTCGAAATCATTCACTACACGATAAATAGTGCGTTTTGTTGGCACGTTGTTTCTCCCAAAAATTTCACGTAACTTTCTCATCGTCACAGTAATCGATGATTGATTTTGATAAAATGTTTTAACGATTAAAACACGTTGGTTTATCGAATATTTTTCCATAATAAATTTGCCACGTGTCTACTTCACGACTGCCAAATATGAACTGTCGAGACTAATGTTTACCAAAATGGCGGCAAAACAAAGTAGTATACGTTCCCGGCGGACACCCTGTACTTAGAGCTAAAAAGAAGTGATGGGGTTGTTTGATACTGTTTGATTTTGGTGAAGTAATGAGTGGGGCTTATTAACACAAGTATGATAATAGCTCTTGGATGGACAGTCAGCCAAAGAATGGTTGTTAATCTTGAAGCAATTTGGACACAGTTTAAGTGAAGTGACTTTATTATACCTCTCTGACACAGGGAGATTTTAAAACGCAATACAGCGATAAATAAAGTGTCATTATTTGTTACAGAAATTGCATGCATTCTTAACAGTCATAAGTGACTTTGGTGGTTTATGATTCTTAATTAAGATTCCACTATTGTTTTTAATTAAATTTAGTGATGTTAAATGCGAAACTGCATTACTTTCGATAATTTGGCATCATTTCTTCAAAAACGACATAAGTTCAGCAAGTGCCAGTCCACAAGTGATTCTTCATTCCATTTCAGTGCTGTTTCGGGATCGAGCTTAGAGGTTATGATGTGCACAATAAGGTCATCCCAACCGTCCGTAGGTCGATTGATGTTCTTTAGTCCGGTGAGGTGATTATTCATTTTATCAATCAGATTTCGCAGGTCAGTAGCATTTGTTTAAGAATTTTGGGATTTTAAAAGATAGCATATCAAGCTCCCTTCCGATAATTTTTTTATTTTCAAAGCGTTCTCTTAATTTTCCCAATGTTACCTCATAATTCTCTGCAACAATTTTCAAATCTGCTATTGGAGCTCTGGCAGTAGGGCTAAGCTTGGAATCTAATTGCCACAGTTTGGCGAATTTCGTTAGGTTATCATTATTATGAACCAGGCAAACAAATTCGTCATACCAGCTTATCCATGTACCACATGTACACCACCTGAAAACTCTTGAAGTTACATTTTTGGTAATTTAATTGAGTCATACATTTCATCTCGATCTGCTGCTACAGTGTTGCTTTTATTCAATAGATTTTGCTGCTCATCCTGCTTTGCAATGAGAACCTTTAGAGCTGAAGCTACTAGGTAGTACATTTCTTCATACGTTGACCTATTGGGTTCTGAAATTTCGTCAAATTTTGTAAAAATATTCAAAGCCTATATCTCGCCGGGGCCTCCAAATGTTTAATGCGAAATTATAATGAAATAAGTTTTGAAAATGGCAAGAGAGTAAAAGGCTTCAAATATCAAAGAATAAAATTCAAACATGTTGTTTCCTTCACAAATGTGGCTTAAATAATGGCAACCGGAAGCAAATACAAAATTATAAATTTGACACATTGAAATTGTACAGTTGTTATTGGATACAAATGTAATTAAAGTACAGGGTACTACGTAACGATAAATTATAAAAAAACATAGAGTTACTTCGTAACAGAGACTATCGAATATAGTAGCAGTACTCGAACATAATAAGTTTACTGTCTACTGGGGTTTGTTAGTAATAACAGATCGGATAATATGAACTTATAGACATGGGAAAGGTTTTTTTTTTAAATAAGACAAATTTGGATTACATTTCATTACACTAGGAGAAATAACACTGACGTGTAATTTTAGACCCGAAAAATTATAGTGTTACTATTTTTACTAGGACGAACCTACTAATATATACTTATATACATATATTTTTTTTTATCAAAAGTATTAGTTGCACCCAGAAACTAAAGTCACTTAATCTCAAAACTGAATGCCCCATACATATTTTAAAAGGTATTTAAAAGAAAAATTGCTTTGGGTCTAAGAAGACCTGAGGGACGGATGAAGGTTAAGACAAATGCAAGACCTAATTAATACTCTTAGTTTAATTTTTCATGACAGTGGTTTTATAAATTCAGCCGAAATGAGGTAATAACCGGGGTGATTTCTCGGATTAGAGAGTTTTTTTTTTACTTCTTTTTCTAACTCATTGAGTGTTACGAAAGGAGTAGTACGGTTATCTTCATCTTCATTTTTCTTTATGTTGGTTTATATTTGGCTGAAATATATTCTACAAATGCTCAGTGGAAACACTGCCCTATCGCTGCTGCTTTTGGCACAGATTCTATTTTTTCCTCTGATTGGTGGAATTCATTTAGTTGATACTATATATTGAGTGACAGTAAACATTTCTTCATCAAGCTGGGTTTGTGGCTGATTGCAAAGGCAAATCTCTTGTTTTAAAACCTCCTTAAAAAAGAGTCCAATCTGTTTGTTTGTTACCTGAGATGGAGTTTTACGTGAGAAATAAACCGGATTTTTCCTCAATGGGCATTTTAATAAATAAAATCGTCGATACTGGAGTAGCGTAAACTCTCAAAGCTTCGTTCCTCAAACACGATGGTTTGGGTTAATGACGAAATAGATTTTTAATTTTTCCAAGATATTCGAGGAAATAATGTGGTTATAATTCAGCTGAATATGTAAAGACATTGCACGAATCTTTCGTACCAAATTTACAAGAATTTCAAAGATATAATGAAAGGAGCTGGATGTAGCAGAATGGAGCCACCTGTCATACACGTGGTAAAAGAAATGTTCGATAATATTGATTTCTCGTAGGGGTAATATTCCATGGCCTTCAAGGTGCCCGGACCTTACTATCGCCGATTAATTTTATGTATGACAATATCTAAGGAATCGAGTGCATGAAAATAAACTGATCACGATTTGTCAATATAACCAAAATATCCACGATGGGAAAGCAGCAATCCCGTGTGTGTGTCGGCGTTTTTTTCAAAACCTGCATGGTCTATTAGAAGAGAGAAAAAGACGTAAAGGTGGACATCTTGAGGATATTATTTTTATCAAGTGAATTCCTAAATGTGTGTATTAATTCAAATAGAGTGCAAAAGTCAATGGCTCATGCTCTATAACAAACAATTTCTGTTGGCATCGATGTACGCTCTTCCATCCATTTGTTTTCTTAATTTACTAACTTTCTTCGCATTCTTGATTCACTGGAGTAAATTTGCTCTACCGTCGCTGAGGAATTAAAAATTTCTAAAATTCTTTCCTTTACCATATCATTTCACAACATGTATAAATTACTTTTCAATTAGTGAACAAATTATTTGCATGGCTCTTAAATGTAAGCTTATTACTTGCTCATGAATTTAAAGGGCCTAAAGCGAATTTGAATTTACCATAATCCATCACATCTATTCATCCTGTTTCAGCTAGAAACACATTCTTTCCAAAATGGTGATAATAATAAAGCGTAAATCGGTAGAATTTTCGTAAGTAAAATTATTCCACATACACATGTTTAATTTTAGCTACAAGACGTAGAACCGGTAAGCAAGAGATATAGAAAGATTCATCTGAAAACAACAAACCTACGTGCGGCACTCTCAGCTATCGCTATAATTCAAATTAAATCAAATACCTTAGAGTGACTCCACCGCATAAGTATGTTTAATTCTATGAAAGGGAATATGTCCTTCACCGCCTCTGCAGGAATTCAAGGCTGTTTTTCGAATAATATATGTACCCTCACAGGAAAATAGGTAAATACCATCAAAATAGCATGAAGATACAAGAATACAAAAAAAAAAAAACATTAAAAATTGAAAGTACTGCACATTTTCTCTGGGTTATCTAAAGATTTTTTTACCTCCAGCTACCCTCGTGATCTGTTTTCATAATTTTAGTACCAATTCGAAGTATCTTCTTCTCTCCTACACAATCGCACAGGCAGACAGATAGAAAGAGGAAGCAAAGTATCTGTATTTGCTTCTGCCCCTCGAATCATCGTAAATTTATAGTAATCTCTTTGGAAATCATCCAAAAAGGACGAACCAAACGCTGCACGTAGTTCTTCATTCTAATCAACTTGGTATGCAAAAGGAACCACGTCAATAAGGAAGGAAATCTCATCTCGCCGCCATTGTATAGAATTTCCAATCCTCAAATACAAATGATGACAATAGGAAGATATAAACCCCCAAGGTCGTATTTTTACTTTAGCGCTCCCCTCCCCATCGTGGACTACCACAGCTTTGTGCTTTACTTTTGGATACGTCATTCGATTTCCTTAGAATTGATTACAGTTAGGTGGGTGTTCAAGTGGATGGGCTATGGACCGATGATCGGTGGAATGGGAATATCCTGCAATAATAACAAATGACAGACGGCTGCGAGAGGAGAATTTAAAAGGAAAAAAATTATTCCTTTCACAGATTTCGAGTCTCATTTACATCTTAATCTTGAAAAAATTGTTTTTTCCTTCGAGAGATATGTATCAATTGTTGGATCTATACAAATTACAGGAAATAAAATATTCAAGCGGTGGGCGGGCAACAGGCTGAAGATGGCATTTAAACAATAAATTAGGTAAAAGAAAATCGGCATATGGTGAAACCTTACTTTAGGTTACTGCATAATGGAGTTCCACAAGGGTATATTCTCTCACACATTCTTCTTTTGGATAGAATAGATAATATTTACATTTTCAAAATGGTGTTTATTTTTCTCCTCAGTAAGTTAAATATGAATTTAAATAATGATTGTGAAGTTGATTAATAGTATTATTACTTGTAGTGACAGAAGGCTACTTCAGAAGCAGTTTTTTTGAAATTTTATTTCTATGAAGAAAATATATTTTTTATGAACCAATTTGTTGAAGAATAGCAGCGCAATACGAAGCTATAAATGATGCAGACAGATGAACTTCTTACAAAGCATGATCGAACGAAATTAGTCATCAGATGAGGTTCTCGAATATGATGATTCCACGTAGGAATTGCACAAGTTTTCACCCAAAAAGCTTTATTCCTTCAAAGGAAAAAGCGAAAATCTTGAACAAACTTAACCCTCCTTAAAACGAGAGTTATTATTGTTGTAGCAGGTGGGGCAATGACATGTAATTTATGTCAGTTCACTGCCTGGAATGTATGTTTGATAATTTAAGTTTGTGAAGATACTTCTTTGGTGGGTGATGGCCACTGATGGCTTTAGTATTCTTAGGTTATTCCTACCCGGACTCACAAACAACTTAGATCTTGAGTGACAGATCAGAGAAAAAGTAAAATGAGCATTTCTGGCCTAGGGTGTCAGTCCAGATCGAGTTAGAATTGAATAAAGTATCTACCCTTTTTATTCGAAGAGACCCTGCTCATGCCACAGGACGGTTCAGGTGAAGTGGGTTTTGGTACCGGTCTTAACATACAAGTTCCCCACAGCATTACCTTGGTGACCTTCATGTGAAGGGTCCTATGTAGAATGGAATGACCAAGTTTTTCTTACCTAATTTTGAAAGCATTTTATTAGCCTCCAGAACTGACTTTGATTTCGGTGCGGCTGAACTAAGCATTTTCAGGTCATTTTCAGATGAAAATAGTTTTAATACGAACATATGTATGAGTGCAGGTTTAAGCATGAGCAGTGGTTGATGGAAATGATTTCTCTCTGAAGCATTTCTTAACGTTTACCTTTTACCTTACTAAATATGCCAGCGTATTTCACACTAGATTGCTCTCTGATAGATATGATTTCCATTTTTTCCCAGTCAGCCTCTAGGGGGATGACTACGTCATAGTCACATTTGAAATAGTGCCTGGGAAGCAGATCATCCATGTTGAATTCACATGCAGACAAGCGCATGTTGAATTCACTGCTCTGCTCAAGAGAGTTGAGTAGGTTTAGATGACCGTCACGATGATATCTGAAGCAACGATTTTTCAACTGACATTCCCAACGTGGGCTTTGAGAGCTTTAGTTGAGGTGGAGCGAAAACCAAACAGTTTCAATGGAGCCTCATAAGTACAAGTACATATAATGCAGTCTTTCCACTTAGTTTTTTTATTCAAGTTCAGTTGGAATTGAACCGTAAACAACGAATGTAGCTAACTTTAAAGTTTTCTTAGGTTGCAGCATGATACATTTTAGTTTACTTACTGTGGTGTCATTAATAACTTTCGTAGTACTTTAGCATTCACTTACGTTAGTTTCAAGACCAAGATGTACATTTACTACACAATTTAGGGACTTATTACCCAGTGGATCAAAATAGCCTCGGTGACCTTTCAACAATACGATTCTCATGAGGGTTCCAAGGCGATTTACTGTCTGGCCTCCTTGCAAAGTATACTGTTGAGAAATGTCATATGTTTCAAGGGAAGGAATGAGTAAGAAAGTCAAGGAAAGTTTTGGAAAAATGCACTATCGTTGTCTTTTAGCTTTCACAGAGACGTCTTCCTTAGTAATTCCATATTTGTACTATATTTGTACTAAATCGCAGAAATTCTGAAACGGGGCTCTCAGATTTATGAAGTATGATAATGGCTAAGAAGAGGAGGAAGGAATAATTTAATTACTTCTTTTTCAGAAATATGTTAATCCTTCAGATCTTTTAAGAACCCAATTTGCCTTTCGAGCTGAAACTATATAGCGCTCCAAAAATTCTCCAAACTCATCTTACGTCATTAATCCCGCGTCAGTAAAATTTTCATAAAATTCAACAAAGCATCGCCAAAAAATATCCATTTCCACCTCATTAGATTGATAATTTGCTAAATGCTTCTTAAGTAGCAATAGTGGCCAACAGAGCTAATGACAATACTACTGCAATTAAATTCATATCCTCTCAAGGATTATATTATGCGGCCAGAAGCCAAGGACAAAACCCGAAGAAGATGTTCTCTCGCAGAGAATAATAACGACCCCAGCAATGGTAACGATGACAAAGAAAGAAGTCCTCAAATTGAAGCAGCCATTAAGTTGAAAGAGGTTATTAGCACCACAAGGGCTTAGTGTGCTGATAATTGCGGTTATTTTCGAATACATTTCGAATTTTCGCACCAACGCCCACCAGACATACACATAGACATACACGCAGGGAAGGGAAGGCCGCGGTCGACCCTATCAAAATGGTAGCCGGCAAAAATATTAATTAATTTAATTCACTGTTAGCCAGTTGGTGGTGTTGTAGTTTAGGAGTACGCGTTGGCCATCACCAGCGTTGGGCGCCATTTATAGCAACTTTTATGACACTTGACACGCAACTAGTGTTAGTTTAGAGGCGAACGACTGTTTGTGGAATTAAGTCATCGGCAATTTGTACAGAGAATAAGTAGGCAATGAATTTAATGGATACTTTTTTGTCGTCATTGTTAAAGGCATATAATAATATAGGGAGTTGTGTTGGAAAATATAGAACCATTGAGTATATGTTCTAACATTTCATGTCTTAGGATCATTGTTATCCTGCAGTTACCTTCAGATATTCAAAACAACCCACAACAACATATGGTGACCGTCGCGATGCCTAGAGAGCTAACGAGATCGTACCTCATTTTCCAATGTATTGATGTCTTACAGAATTTGAAAGTGTTCATGACTTTGTGAATTTTTTTCCAAGTTACTGGTCTTATTTGCATTTGCGCTACACACAGACATCTATATATTACTCGTATATGCACATATTTCTGATATTATCTTATTGCATTATCTGCACAGGTCTGCGTCTGTAAGCCATAGCTTCCTGGCATATTTTCTTAGAAAGCAGTGTCCATATAGGATTGCTTAAACTGCCTTTAACTTTCGCCTACCGATTCCATAGTTTTCTTATGATACTGCGCGGCGATAGAAAATGTGGTAATATTTTGTCTTTCTGTATTAAGAAATGGCTTCTCATCAGATTTAAATATTTTCTGGCTGCTCTCAGCTCAGGTTTTATCACCTTACGTTACTTATCAATTTAGAGAGAATTTTGCAAAACTGCAAATCTTACGCTGTTTACGTTGATGAGTACTATTGTCGCCATTATTTTATTTAAGACTGAGTTATTAGATATTTAAAGAGTTTTTGCTTTTATTGTACTCCTCCTGGTTTTGGGCCGCTATATAATTTTCTAAATTCCCTTATTTCGTCGTTTACCTTCTATTTTTAAAACGGGGCTTAAATCTCTTTTGTGCTTTATTAATAGGGCATACTTACCTAGTGGTAGATGTTCATTATGGTCCTACCACCGTTAGTTGGTTTTCCCTTGAAACTTGACTGACTGTCAGTATGTTCTGAAAGTATTGTATCTACTCTATGACTTTGAACGGAAGCACATTCCTATGCCTCGTCTAAAAATACTAGCTCTAAGCTTCAAATTAAATCCAGATCAATTGTAATTCTTCTTATCCTCCCTCCAATTCTGACAACAACTCTTAACTCTACAATTGGTCATTTAAAATGGATATTTTACCTGATTCCAATTTTTCTACCAAATTGCCGAACATCAAGCAAGTTTCATTGACGTCTCGCCTGTCCGCTCTCTCTCACATAACACTAAGGACACGCCCACAGCAAACTACCCCAATTTCATTCATTCTCATACTCTTTACCCTGCTTCCTGATCATCGTCTGCCCCACCTAGATATTCTAACCTGCTATCTTCAAATGCCATCGCCACTAACTCCACTCCATCACATCACCTATTTTCTTAAACCCGCTGCTACCACCCACCGCTAAACTTACGAAAAAAGACTTGTCTGACATCCTACTGTCTCTATCAGTACCGATAAATAAGCAAAGGTGTACGAAGAGATCAAAGAGCCCCGCTTACAATGCCTAATCGAAGACCTCGATCTCGGCGGCGCACAGCCGACCCACCTTCTTCGGCGCATTCAGGACCTCGCAAGGTCTTCTGGCACTTGAGATATGATTTCTTATGTGATTTGGCTGGCACGCTTACCTTCACATGTTCGAGGGCAGTACTTGCAGCCGCCAAAGGTGGCCTAAATGCACTATCTGCGGTGGCAGATCAAATCACGAACCACTCCTCAACGCCTGAATCAATCGTTGTACTGGCACCGACATTTGCAAGAAGCAACGCACCGGTAAAGGATGCCCTCAACAGTACTCTGCAAGAACCTAGCAAGGTTGGTGAGTAAATACAGCACCTTCGACTGCGAGCTATTGGCCATCAAAAAGACAATCGAGCATTTTCGGGACTTCATCAAAGGACAGTTATGCGCTTTATTTACGGACCACTAGCCGGTGACGTCTCTCTTTTACAATCCACTCTCAACATCAAAAACACTACGATGACAGTGGCATTTGGAGTACATATCCCAATTCTCCAAAGATATCCGTCATATCGGCGGATCTGAAAATGCCGCACCTGATGCGCTTTCCCGTATCGCTGCTATAGACATCATCGTATCCACGCACTATGATACCATAGCAAAGACGTAAAGGAGAGCTGTAGAAGTTGAAATCAGTAAGTCATAAATTTAATTTCACTAAACGCGTTCTTCCCGAAACCGAAGCTGTGGTGACCTATATTATCTTGCTAGAAAAGTGACTGATGAAGGTATCCTGTATGGACATATTGGCTTAATAAAGATATAACTAACGTTGACGTTATAAGTGGAGATATAACGCGGGCTTGCAGACAGCTCTTGTTGACCCCTGCCATTCAGATCAGTTATTTTGATCCGTAATTATTGCTGTAGTTCTTAGGTTTATTGCAACAGCCATTAGATTGATAAATAAGGGAAAGAAAAATAAAGGTTGAGTTCTTTGCCTCAGAATTTCGCCGTTATGGTCGTGATCCTTCAGGCCAGGAAAGTCCACCATCGATCAAATTTTCACACTTCGGCAGATCCCGGAGAAAACCCAAGAATTCCAAATCGAAACTCACCACCTTTTTATCGATTTCAAGGCCGCCTATGACAGCATCTATAGAGAAGAGCTTTATAGAGCCATGTCTAGTTTTGACATCCCTGCCAAGCTTGTCCGTCTGTGCAGGATGACGATGGAGAACGCTCGCTACTCCATCAAGGTTGGTATCGACCTCACCGAGACCTTTGATGTCAAAAAAGGTTTTAGACAAGGTGACGCGCTGTCATGTGACTTCTTTAATATTGTACTTGAACGGATTGTGGGGAACTCACAAGCCAACACCGGAGGCACAATCTATCACAAGTCTGTACAACTGCTTGCATACGCCGACGATATAGACATTATCGAAATAACTCAGCGGGCTGTCACCGGTGCGTTTGCAAGCATTGAGGCGGAAGCGGCCAAAATGGGTTTAGCGATAAACGAGGGCAAAACCATGCTGTCAACAAGAAGGGACAGCCAACACCGACAAATTGGAAAGAACGTCACAGTGGGCATTAAGCCAGGTCATCTTCATCCAATTAAAGCTTACTGTTTCACGTTCAACTTAATCCGTAAATCAATAAGATAAAGCACATTCTTCGAATCAATTAATAGAGCGCTATATTATAGTATCTAGCTTTCATTTTTTCCTGGTAGTTTGCTCAATGAGAGCGTTGACTGAATTGAGAGCGTCTCTCTCTGCCAGCCCACATACCTAATGTATTATACCTCCGAAGTATAATATCTCAGCGGATTCGTCCCATCATACTGCTTCTTTTTCAGGTGCTGAGTTCATCGGTCGTTTTTTCCCTTCAGTTTTTCAATCTTGTGCCTTATATTGAGCAGGGGAATCCGAGCCCATATCGTTTGTACCCTAGTTTGCATTAGTGAGAGTCCGATCTTTTAACAAGCTAAAGCTTTCTTTAAAGGGGAATGAAGAACGTAATATAGCATAATCTATACCATAATGTATGCATACTTCGCGCATAATTATTCGATAGAATAATTAATAAACCATTCGGTATAAGACTTTCTTATTTAAAAGTTCTAAAAATCCCTACATTTGAAAAAGAGGCCTTCGACGCAAGGAATACACTTCAAAGATATTACATATAAACGTATTTATTGCTTCGACTACCACCATGTTGTTTACGACTATCAAATAGCTGTAGATAGTAACAAAGCATATGATAATCCTCTCAGGGATTTCCTCGGGTTCATGCCCTTGTAAACCTTTTTGTGTCTACCTTTGAGTTCATTCATAATTTAAGCCACTTCGGGACGCATGTATGTGCCTCGTAAAATATTTCCACCCCTCACTCATAATACTAGGTGCTACTGTTGCGTACATTTTAAACGTATATCGAGCTGTTTACGTAAACAGTGTTGCTGTACCTTTTTTTCTGTGTGGTGAAATTTAAGCACATCAACACTCAGCGGGCTGATGATTATATTGGTTAAATTGCTAAATAATTAAAGAGTCCTTGAGAGAAGAATTCTTTTACTAAATTATTTAATTAATCACATTGAAAGCGAAGAGTGCGCTGTGTAATGCTGAATGAAGTGGAAATGAGATATTCTTGAAAAAGGTTATTGGGGAAAATTCCACGAAAATGAACGTGTGATGCTTTAGTACTTGTACAGCATTTAGTTAAGCAGATGTCCATATAGCGTCAAAATTTAACTTGCTTTTCGTAGAATAGCCATTTAGCAGGTTTCATATCAACTAAAATAATTGCTGTGTTCGTCGCAGAATACAAATTTTCTACAGAAATGTCGTAAGCAGGTTCACAAATAAGTTTCATATAAACTATTTTATTTATTTGTATAGGTATATACTTTCTAGACTTTCAATTTTTCACAGTAAGATACAATGGATGTATTTAGTCCGAATAACTATTGCCGTCATTTCATCAGAAATCCCTCAGTGCTATATGATATCTAGCGACTTCATTTTTTAAGTAATTCATCAACGAATTGGTTTGTGTACATAATTAAATTTCCTGTTTGAATGAAAGAAATGAAGAAAAAATAGGATACAATTTGAGGAAAAAATTCTTTTCGTTATGTACAATTTTGTTTCTAATTTATTTTTTTCTGTAAATTCATTTCGACAAATGTTTAGTTCTGATTTACACACTGAGTCAAGAAATGCGACTGTCCTAACCGCTTTTATTTGAATGGTCATTCTCAAAGTACTTCTCATTTAAAGAGTCAAGGATTAAAAATGAACTAAACAAAATTATACATTCCTACGGCTATACTTTCTCCATTTTGTCTCCCATCTAACTTTTGCTTACTGCCTTTTAAGTCTGAGTATAGACTCGGACTTAATTAATACACTGGCATGATAATTTACGGAGTATCAATTGCCTCTATAGCTCACTTTCTCATGAGAATCATTAGACATTTGTTTCCTTATCAGTTTTGCCCAGCGATAATCTAAAAGATCTTACATTAGCGGTGCAACATTTTACAAAGATACTGATAGAATAGAAATACTATTTGAACTCTTAACAATACATACGAGTATATTAGGCATTTTCTTGAGACATTTACTGTGTTAATTTTTTTTTTAATGTACAAAGTGATAACAGCTCGAATACTGAGCATAATTTAGTCAGTAACCGAAGTGAGTATAGCGAGTGAGCAGGGCAAATAGATTTCAATCTCAATCTCAGTCGTAGGTGGTTTTGTTCCTCGAATGTTTTTATCACCGATAGTTTCTTTGAATGTATTGTAAATTTTCTGTGCCTTGTTCTTCAAAGTTTTTTGCCATCGATTGAATCCAGAGATACCTACCGTTCAGATTCTTCTACCTACTTCAAGAAGTGTGCTAAATGTGACTATATGTGAGCTAAAAGTAACCCCAGGAAATCCCTAACTAAGCAAATAATAGAAATAGAGTAATGTTTCCATGTTAAAAAATGATTGCTAAAATGTGTTTGTGTACCATTTTTTTTAAAAGGCACTCACTGTGCAAAGAAATTGTTCTGACAAAATGTATTATGTAACCGTGTACCGAGACCTATGTAACTTCTTTCTTGGTTGTTAGACAATTTCCAGTCTAAAATTGAAAATTATTTATTTGGGGGTGATGGGACAAATATGTCCCATGTTTTGGGTGGGGCATACAACACTTTGCATCGGATTGACATATTTATATGTATAAGCAACATTTCAAGTCAGTCCTGGCATGGATGTACACAAGTAATAGACATTTTAAATTTTAAGAAAATGAAGTGTTTTCCGAAATGTTTACGTAAAGTGAGTACTTACTTTTCGATATCTTAAATAAATAAATATTTGACGCAACAGCTCGTTAAGTGCCTGGGTCCAGCTTCTCGCAACCACTTGTGTTGTGTGCGTTATATTTTTTCAGACGAATAGAAGGGACCTACAGTTAAGTGCCATATCCGAAGGCCAATTTGTTTTGAGAAGTCTAATACCTTGTTTTCTATTCATATACATAATAAAACCGCCTAATAAAAATGAAAATTACGCATGTCTGTATGTTTATTTGCGCACTCACGCACTAGAGTCTAGCTTTCATTATATGTTTTGTGGTGATCCTGCTGAGATCTAATCAAAAATATATTTTTAAAAATTCTGAATTTAATTATTTTTATTTCTCTACGCGCCTTAATAGTAATTTAAGTATCAAAAAACTGTAGAAAAATCTTAGAGATATAGGTGTAAGTCGCAATAAAAAAACATGACCCTGAAGATGTTGATCCCGATCAGCTAAACAATAAATTTTTGAATTCGCAAGCGGCAGTCCCTACCACTTTGCAAACAAATCCTGAGAATGAGCACCTTTATAGCAATGAATCTAAATCTCAAAACGGTTTTCAATTTCGCAAAGTTGTTCAGACCGATGTACTTGAGGCGGTTCTTAAAGTTAAATCCAAATATGTATGCGTTGATTTGTGAAAGCCAAACTACTGCACCTTCTCCCCGTGCTAACTCACATACATGTTTCACACCATTATTTTAACTTCCACATATCCTGCTATTTGGAAGGCAGCAAAAATTCCACCCGAATATAGGCCTATTTCTATACTTCCATTTCTATCTAAAGTTTTGGAGAAATTAATGCATAAGCAGTTATCAGACCATCTGCACAGATCCAACTTTCTTTGCCAAAGTCAATCCGGTTTTAGGCCAAAACACAGCTGCATAACAGCGCTATTAAAAGTGACGGATGATATTCGAACCGCTGTGGACAACGACAACATCACCTTTTTAACTTTGCTAGATTTCTCCAAAGCTTTTGATACGGTCAACCATGCTTTATTGCTCCAAAAACTCAAAACTGGCTGCTTCTTCTCTTCTTCTGCTCTAAAATTAATTGGTTCTTACCTCATCCAAAGAAAAACATCTTTCGTCGTGCAAAATAAACAATCTCAGTTCATTGATACCATAACAGGAGTACCACACGGTTCGATTTCAGGCCCACTGTTGTTCTCTATTTTTATAAACATCCTTGCACGTGTATGCTGAAGACGTCCAAATTTGTACCAGCAGTAAGTTAGGAATGATTGAGAACAGTGTGAACAGATTGAACGACGATTTGAAAGAGATCTTTCATTGGTCCGAGAGGAACTGCCTAAGATTGAACCCGAATAAGTCTAATTGTCTCGTTATGAACAGATCCAAACTTGAACTAAGCTGCTTCCCACCAGTCTACCTGGGAAGTTCTGCGCTCCAATATGTCGATAAAGCTAGGACCCTGGGCATTTGTTTCAATCGAACTTTGGAATGGGACGACCACATCCAATCCGTCATTGGGAAGGTGTACTCTTGCCTTAGAAACGTATCCATGTTGAAGCATTACACTCCTTTGAACACGAAAATAATGTTATTTTAATCTCTTGTTGTACCCATAATTGCATAAGGCAGTCAAATTTTCATTGGCTATAGTGCCGAGTGCAAAAGAAAATTAACTGTTGTTTTCAATAACGTTGTCCGCAACGTTTTTAACCTACGACGCTTTGATCACGTATCTCCTTATGTTAAAAAGATATTCGGATGTTCGCTCCATACGTACCTTAATTAAAGAACTTTCATGTTTTTGCAAACAGTCCACCTACTTATCTAACAAACTTCGTTTCTCCATTTCAACAAGATCGTTTATCTTAATTCAACCGTGATTTACATGTCTAGCTACTGAACGACAATTTTTCGTTTATGCCGTCCGCTCGTGGAACTCGTTGCCCATCAGCGTCAGAAGATTGTGTGGCTCTAATGCGTTTGGTGATGTCCTGTTTAGGCATTTGACTGACGAAAGAAATAATATGTGAAATACTTCGTGTACATTTTAAAATTATTATTATTATTTTTCTCTCCTTATTTTCTTTTTATCAAATAGACTTCTTTTTTTAATGAACACTCTGGATGAACTCTATTTATGTACCTTATGTAACTTTTTCATTCTATTCTTATTTTATCTTGTTTCCTGCTATATCTAGGTACGTATTATTTTCCATATCTGTTTTAAAATTGAATTAATAACTTTTACTAGTTAAAGATTGTAACAATCTATTGTAAAAGATTTTTTTTGTGAAATAAATTATGAATTATGAATTATGAACCTGCACTTAGTGTCTTTTTTTTTATATAATTTGTGCGTACACAAGGGATTATAAATACTTTTAAAATGTTTTTAGATTGAGAGAAATATTGGTGTAGTGGTTTGAAGCTCAGATGTTTTATTTCAGAAGAGCTCTGGGGTTGGCATCCAGATAACTGGGGAACTTTTTTTTATTTTTGTCTTTGCTTATGATTCAGAGCATTTTTTGCCGAATATCTGATGTCATAGGTATACGAATCATCCAACAGATGGAACAATTTTTCCAGCCATATGATCAACCTATTGCCAGTGTTATGCCTTTGTAATATTGTTCACACAAGCTTTCGCAAATGATCGGACTGCCTCTTTATTTCATGAGAAATAAATAAATGGTTGCTGACATCAGGATTTTAACTATATACATAACTAATAGGATTTTTTTTTTATTCTTTTTTCGCTGTCTCTTTGCTTTGTGAGCAGAGCAGGCTGGCTGACGAAAGGGGGATAGTTCTTTTCGTGTTTTCTTCTCCTTCAGTTTCCTTTCTATACTATATCCTATTGACGAGTATTGGCAATTACATTTGAGCGAATAATGCCTGTTTCACAATGAAGCGAGAAATGAGAGCGAGGCGACAGCATGGCGGAAAACGTCATCGTCTCGTTCTCGCTATAAAATCGTCTGTCGATGCACCACGAATACGTTTAAAGCAAAAAAAAAAAAAAACACCCCCCAAAACGAACCGAATTTTTCAAAAGTTCACACACCAATAAATATTACGCCGTCTCACCGCGACATTTTTTTTCGATTTTTCGAAATTAGGACGCAATGACTCGACGAGTCTCGTGCCATTGTGAGTTGCTATGCTACATACATTTTTTTTGTTTAAAACTAATTTGAGAACTCGCGATGGACTCGCTCACTCTCCTTTCGCTTTCTCATTGTATTATGAATCAAGGATAAATGTATGACCGTCAACTAAAATGAGTAAAAGATCGTCTAGTGGTCTAAGAAGAAAATAATTTATTATCTTAAAAGTGCCAGGCGGACGAAGCAAGGCCAGCCCATATCTGCTAGTATTAAATAAGATTGTGAGCCATCTCATGACTCAAGAGCTACGAGAGTGGCTGATAAGTTCGCAGCCTAAGGCACTAAGTGAAAGAAGAGATCTGATTAAAAAAATATATTTCTCAATGTAATCTCCCTCGAGTGAAATGCATTTCTCACATCGGGCATATACTGCCTTAATATCACCAAAAATATATTCTTTTTCTTTGTCTTCAAAATGACTTTATACGGCCGCCTTGATCTCGCTTTTATCTGCAAATTTTCGGCCTTATAGCTCCCTTTTAAATTGGCAACACGGAGAAAATCACTCGGGACCAAGTCTGGGCTGTAGGATGGGTGGTCTATCGTTGGAAAACCTGTGTCTTTTAAGACCTGTCTCGAAACCCATGCCATGTGAACAGGCGCGTTATCTTGCAAAAACAAAACTCCGTGCTTGCGTTTCCCACGTCGCTTCCGTACGACCACTTCATATGCGTAATATTGACCATTCATTTTAATCCCCTTCGGCAGGCTACCAATCAGCAAATCATCTTCGCTGTCGCCAAAAGTTTCGAAGCCGACTTTTCCACCTTGAATTTCTTCGGTGGCTTTTTCAATCCACTGCATAGACTTAATTACCTAATTGCATACATTTTTTACCATGATATACGAAGTTCCAGAATGCTGAAGAGTCGAGTACATGTTTCCGAAATTTTTTTTAAGCAATTCTCCTTTTTTCACAAGGTGCTTTACAATGACGCGCTGCTCAGGTCATTTTTTCATACAGGGAAAAATGTGGATAAAGCCAAATTATGTTTATTTTTTCTAATAAAAAAAGAAGAAAGTAAATATTTGGTGCAACAGCTGTTTAAGTACCTGGGCCTAGCTTCTCGTAACCACTCGTATTTTTTGCGTTATATTTTTACAAGAATGCAAGGGACCTACAGTTAAGTGTCGTATCATAATGTCAATTTGTTTTGAAAAGCTTTCTCGTAAAAACAATACTCCTGAATGTTTATCAGACGTTCGCGAGAGGTAGGACCGCGAAAAAAGTTTTTGGTGTTTCTGGAATTCGAACTTGGAACCTCACGCACAGTGGTCTGACACACAAACCACTTGCGCCACGGCACCTTTTCTAATAAGGCTCTTAATTTGCGAGTAAAATTGAGCTTTTAGTTCAAAATTTTATCGAATTGGGAAGAGCGTTCGACCCAGCCGTGTCCTTTATTTCTAGTATCTGCTCGCATTATTTAATTTTATTACTGCATAAATTGAATGATGAAGGTTGGTATTTGAATAACAATCTATCGTTCAAAAGCGAAACACATTACCACTAAACTACGCCACACACGAATCATAGATATTGAAGAATGTTTCTTGCAATGTGATGATGATACTTTTCCGATGGAAGGCTATACTATAGTGATGCTTTGCTACACATTAGCTTTTGGGCGCCGATTTCATATAAATACTTCATATCTTCAATTGCACTGCCTGCAGTTCTTCCCCAACTATCCTTATAGTTAGTATGTGGGATTAAATTGTATTCGATTTGTAACATTATTCTTAAATTATTCTTAAAAAAAAAGACGAGCTACAGAATGTGTGCAGCTATCGTTAGGGTTGAAGTAATATGGAAGTAATTCCATAAATAGTCCATCTGAATTTGCTTTGACTTTAATTGAATATTTCATACCCTTATTAGTTAGTGTATCGAGGTACTTGTTATACCTCGAGGCAAATAAAAACAACTTATGGAACTCTCAATGAATTATTACAAATGTTCAAACAATTTACAAGTATGTATGAGTACATTCCCTCTTAAAACTGCTATATCCCCTTTCTCAAGAATTACGACTTTTAAGTATTACATCATAATGGAACTCTCACCTAATTCATTACAAATAAGTTTTAGAACCTTGTTCCAAATTTCCCCATCACCCTTCCTGCTCACCTGTCGTCCCTTTCACCTATCCCTTATCCTATTCGCTTACGTGGAACCACGAGTAGCTAATATGTTTCATACGAGTACGATAAAACTTCCTCGCGTTCACATAAAATTTCACTTCTGTACATCGTGTGCTAGTTAACTTCACCCCGTTCGTAGTTTTAGCAACTTAATTAGAGGTTTTGGTATCCTCATATCATGCCAAGGTATTACACGCATCACCTTTACGCACGAACATGATTTCATTTGATTATGGTGAAGTTCCTGTTATATAGTACAAACTTGGTTAAGTTTCATCTAAAGATTGGTTAATTAAGTAAGTTTTCTTCGCGCCTTCTAAGCACCATGCGTTGGTGTGTGTTCATTAGTGAATGTTCTTACAACAAAAAGCAATTTAAACATCTACACAAATTAAAATACTAAAGAAGCAAATGTCTGATACTGACACAATTACTGTGAGTGGGTTTCACGCATTAGTCCTATTGACGTGAACCTTGTCTCTCAGGAAATGGCCGGTGCGAGGTCGGCAGAAATTTAGAGAATTTATGTGGAATTTGGCAAAACTTTGTTCGAACAACCCTTAAGCACCGCAACAACCGTCAGATTGCGTACAACATAATTCCGTCGTGACCACTTCGTTGGTTTATATTCGCATAATCGTAAGTGTTTACCGATGTGAAATTTTGTGGTAGATTCTTCGGGCCTTGTGGTTAAGTCTCCAGTACTTTGCCATAATTCACATGGACGTAACAAAACCTGTGAGATGGAAATAATTATGGTATGTACCCAAAACGAATGCAAATTATGGTTGTGGGTAAGATCCTAATACGTTCGATTGTTATTTTAATATCTTCAAACCTGAGATGTGGATGCCCAAATTGAAATAAATTTAAGGACTCCTGCTAGACAAAAAAATATATGTACTTCCAGCCTTTTGCAGAGAAGAGAGAAAAAAAATTGTTTCCACGAAGGATGAATAGGTAATCAATATTTCAGCCGTTATCACCCCATATCAGCAACTTAGTCTTCAATCGATTTTTATTTCACCCACATGATTCGTACGGGCTTGTTTTTTCAATTTAATTCTCTGAAGATTGGGCGATAAAATGTGCAAATTTAAAGGTTTGCACAGACAAGAGGGGACCGTCTGGCGCTAGAAGAAATTTTTAAACTCGTGTGCTGAATAATTTAGAGGAACGATGTTTAACAGTCTGAATGTTCTTGGAATGCTTGTATCTTAAACAATTAAATTCCCAAAGTTTAAATTATTTAGATGAAAATATTGTTACGCGAGCACACAAACCGGATCGGAAACATAACACCAAAGCCGAGCACAATCGCGAAAGCTCTAGAAACTGTCAACTCGAAGATTGTAGAACTTGCCAGACTTTCTACAAATAAAGTTTCAGCGGCGAACTGGAAAATTTGGCATTGGCCTGGAAATCCAGAGTCGGATATAAAAGGAGGTTGACAGAAGTCTAGGGAAGAGTTTTGTTTTGGTCAGCAGTGACAGTGATCACTAGAGACGCACAGTTCTCAAGCAAAAAATAAAATTGTGCTAGATTTTGTTTTGTAATGAAACTAATTTAGTTGAAAATAATTTTAATAAAAGAAGTTATAAAAACCCTCTCGGGAACCAGAAAAATTCTCGTTTTTTTGTCTCCATCATCCGTCGCAACTTTCAACGTATTCGGCTTGATCGGCGATTTTTGTTACATTGGTGTCAGGTGTGGTGCGACGAAGTAAGACGGATACTCGAGGAGGTCACCCGGAAGCAAGTAACCAACTCATGGAAACGGTGATGTTGGAGATGGTGGAGTTCCAAAATGGTTTTGAACGAATGCTAGATGGACTGAAGGAGAAATTAGCCCAAGTTGCATTTACCACAGCAGTACCTGCGAACACGTCGCTCAGAGTGATGCCAGTGGAAAACCCGTGTCAGTCGCAAATTGGCTGTCATACGGATAATCAGGAAGAGTCCCACAGAGCTCTCGCATTGGCGGTAGTGAACCTAGACAATCAGCTGAAAGAGGAAAGCAGCCGTCCCAGAACAAGTATGGACGCCGAATGTCAATCACGATTGCAGTATCGAGCGGAACCATTAACGATTCTGGATCGCCCAGCACAACCCGTGAAGCAGTCTGATAAGCTAGACCACCGCCATCGAAGCCCGGTAGATTATTACCCTGATCCAGTTACCCACCCGTCACAACAAGCGGCACAATTAGCAACGCAGCCACCAGAGGTAAATGAGCGACAACGAATGGGCTCCTGTCCCAATTTTAGCGAACTAGTCGTCAGGCGCGTATGCGCGGCTAAGCGATGCGAGGACTCACAACCAACTCAACCCACAACCAAACATCTCCAAGACCTTTCGAAGAAAAGTCCAGAGAAATTGGCAGAAAAAAGAGTTCTTCGGATTAACGCTCTTCTATTACCTTTGTGGAACTCAGCAGGAGCTTTGAGTCCTAAGGAGGGGGTAATGTTACGCGAGCACACAAACCGGATCGGAAACATAACACCAAAGCCGAGCACAATCGCGAAAGCCCTAGAAACTGTCAACTCGAAGATTGTAGAACTTGCCAGACTTTCTACAAATAAAGTTTCAGCGGCGAACTGGAAAATTTGGCATTGGCTTGGAAATCCAGAGTCGGATATAAAAGGAGGTTGACAGAAGTCTAGGGAAGAGTTTTGTTTTGGTCAGCAAAAAATAAAATTGTACTAGATTTTGTTTTGTAATGAAACTAATTTAGTTGAAAATAATTTTAATAAAAGAAGTTATAAAAACCCTCTCGGGAACCAGAAAAACTCTCGTTTTTTTGTCTCCATCATCCGTCGCAACTTTCAACGTATTCGGCTTGATCGGCGATTTTTGTTACAATATTATAAAATTGTTATGCAGAGTGGAGTGGTGTAGTGGTAAGTTCTTCGATTGCCATGTTTATGGCCAATCCTAATGTCAGAAAACATTTATTTATTTTTTATTAAATTCACAAAAGTAACTCCGATCAATCACTACTGTGAAGGCATACCACTGGCAGTAGGTTGGTTATACGGCCCAATTTTTCATATTGTTTGATTGAGGTGAATTGCATCAGGTGTTATTAGAAAAAAATACTGTGAATCCTAATGAAGGAAAAAATTACAAAACAATTCTCCCATTTATCTGGACGCTACGCTCGGAGTTTCTCTGAAACCTTATATCACCTAAGCTTCAAACCATTCCCTCGCTTTGTATCCTTCACAACTTACGTCATGCAATCATGTAGTTACATTCAAGGGATTTCTCCCTGAGCATAAGTTAATATTTAGAAAAGAATACATCCAAATACCTACCCACTCTAAATTTTCAGTGTAAATTTAAGATTGGTGCGCCATAATATTTAACGTAGTCTTATACAGATTCACACTAGTCGACCAAGATATCCACAGAGATCAGAGATCATTAAAACAATCGAAGACTAAATCAAAAACTACGCGAAAAAGCCTAAAAGTCGACTAAAAAGTGACGTTAATATTAGTCTTCCAAGTTTTGGATGAAAGAAATTTATGACACCGTCTCGAAGAACAAAACCTTTAGACTTAGCGCGATTAGTAACCGCATCTAAACTGCGGTGCTAGCAGGAACTTCTAATGGGAAGGTACCTCCAAAATGTCATTAATTCGTGAAATGAAAGCTACTCGATAAGTCGAATACTTAGTTGTAGTAAAAATAAAAACAAGTATGTTTTAAAGGGAGGTTTTCTAGTGGGTAAAAATCCCACACTACTATGAGCACGCGATGTCGATCCTAATAGTTTCTTTTTTTTTTTTTTTTTTCCGAGGGTAGGTGAAAATCTTCAACAAGACACTATGAGGATCGACAGCGCGTGCTCATAGTAGTGATTCTTACCCTCTAAAAAACCTCCCTTCAAAACAAACTTGTTTATATTTTTTTTTACTACAACTAAGTATTCGACTTATCAAGTAGTTTTCGTTTCACGAAATAAGGACGTTTTGCAGATACCTTCCCATAAGAAGTTCCTGCTAGCTCCGCAGTTTAGACGCGGTTACTTATCGCGCTAAGTCTAAAGGTTTTGTTCTTTGTAGACGGCGTATTAAGTTTCTTTCATCCAAAACTTGGAGGACTGTTATATTAATGTGACTTTCTAGTCGACTTTTGTGTTTTCTCGCGTAGTTTTTGATTTCATCTTCGACTGATTTAATGCCAAGATCTCTGTGGATATCGCTATTTCTGATATACCATGGCGCATTTACAATACCTCTTAATACTTTGTTTTCAAAAGTTTGTAAAATTTTAATATTACTTTCTTTGATACAACACCAGAGTTGTATACCATATGTCCATACAGGCTTTAGCACTTGCTTATATAAAAGCAGTTTGTTCTCTATATTAAGCTTGGAATATTTTCCAAGTAACCAATACATTTCTCGATATTTGTTATCTAGTTCTTTGCGTTTTTTCTTAACGTACGTTTTCCATTTCAGCTTTGTATCAAGTGTCATTCCAAAATACTTAGCCTCGTTTGCAATCGGAATTTGAACCGAGTTTGAAAAGATCGGCAGATTATTGACTCTCTTGTAAGTAAAATTTACATGAACAAATTTGGTCTCGTTGAGTGCGATTCGCTAAACCTTTGTCCATTCATTTACTCTATCCAAAGCTTCTCGCAGTTTTTCTGTAGAATCTTCAACCGTTTTACCTACTGCCAAGATAGCAGTGTCGTCGGCAAATGTAGCTAGCTCAGTGCCTTCTACTTGCGGTATATCACGAGTGTATAATAGATATAAGACCGGACCAATAACGCTTCCTTGCGGCACCCCAGCCATTATTTCCTTAAAATCCGAATATTCGTTTGCACATTTGACGCGGAATAGTCTATTCATAAGGTAGTTCTTCAAAATATTATATAGGTGCTCTGGCAGAACTTGTCGTAATTTCAACTTTAAGTCTTCGTGCCAGACCTTGTCAAAGGCTTGAGAGACGTCAAGGAATACGCTTGAACAAATCTTTTTTTCTTCAAGTGACTTTTCGATTACATGTGTTATTCGATGTACTTGTTCAACTGTAGAATGCTTACTTCTGAATCCGAATTGATGATCCGGAATGAGAAGCCTCTCTTCTATAACCGGCTGTATTCGCCTAATCAATATTCTCTCGAACACTTTGGATATAATTGGAAGAAGCGAAATCGGTCTATAAGACGTTTTTTCATTCGGAGGTTTTCCGGGCTTAAAGACCATTATGACTTCGGCGATTTTCCATTGACTGGGAACATATTGTAGTCTAAGCGCGGCGTTTATAATGAAGAAAAGCTTAATTAGAGCTTTTCTTGGTAGTGCTTTAAGAACCTCTCCCGTAATTAGGTCGTATCCAGGAGCCTTCTTTGGTTTAAGTTTCTTTATTTCTTCCTTAATTTCGGTAAGTGTTGCATTTCTTATTACGCTATTGGCTATATATGACGTATTTATATTTTGAATAAGAGCTTGTCCACCCAACGGTTTGAAAGTTTCTTCCAGGTGGGTGGCAAAAACTTGCGCTTTCTCTTTATCATGCCTGGCCCATTCGTCTTAATTTTTCCTAATTGGGGCGGCTTGAATTTGACGTTTTTTAATACCTTCTATAGCCTTCCAAAGCGAGTAATTAGAATCTTTTTCTGTCGTTAAGCTTTCTAGGTAAGTTTGCATTTCATTATTTTTAAGGTCTTTAATAGATCTTTTTAGTGAGTTGCACAAACGGTTAAGATGTGCTTTATGTTGCGGAGCCCGAGTTTGTTGCCATCTTTTGCGCCCTTTTCTCTTCTCCTTAATCATCTCTCTTATTTCCTGCGGATAAGTTTGAATGTAACTGGCTGGCGTTTTCTTAGGTTTGGGAGTATTCTTCCACGCGGCATTCTGTAGGATTTCGACGAAGCGATCTACTTCAACTTCAAGTTCATATGGCGTTTTAAGTGATACGATCAGCTCAATATTTGCTTCAATATCTTTTTTGAAGCCTTCCCAATTAGTTTTCGCGCCAGTTAATCTGGCCGGTCCTACTTTTTAAACCAGAGCTTCGCTTATCGTCATAATGATTGGAGAATGATCAGAGGAGAGATCAAAGCTTTCTTCAACTTTTATACAGTTGCCAGATATTCCTTTAACAATAAAGAAGTCGATCAGATCTGGTATCTTATTTCTATCAGTCGGCCAATATGTTTGTTTACCAGTCGAGTGAAAATCACAACTGTATTGCATACCCGCATTATAAAGCTTTCTACCTTTCTGAGAGGCGTACCTTGAACCCCAGAAGGGGTGTTTCGCGTTGAAGTCACCACCAATAATAAAATTGGGTCTAAGGAAGTCGAAGATGTTTTTGAAATCACTTTCTTCAAGTTTACATCGCAGTGGACAATATATAGACGAAATGTTGAAAGCAAAATGTTTATTTCTAACGCGTACCGTGCTTACTTGCATTGCTTCTAATTCAATCTTTACTTCCGCTGAGTGTTCGATACATTCTTTTATAAACAAAGATGATCCGCCTCTTGCTCTTTCCGATAGGTGGAAGGCGTGATACACGCTATATCCCCTTATCTTAACATTCGATTGCTTTGTCAGATGAGTTTCACAGACCAAGCATATATCAATGTCTTTTTCTCGTATAAAGATTTCTAACTCGTCGAGTCTTCGTATAAGCCCGTTGGCGTTCCAAGTAAAAATTTTAATCGTTTCTTTCATATTCTGGTTGAAGTGCGCGTGTTATGAATGTTGTTTTCTAGTGCAACTAGTCTCTCGAAAATAAGTTTGTTTGTTTTGGATTGCTCTTCAAGTTTCGCAAGAATTAGGGAAAAAACATGGGATACATGATCTTGTGAGCTACCTCTATCACCGTTTTCCAATATCGCAGCTTGAGCAGGAGTCTTTACGTTAGAAATTGGACGATTTCTTGCTTTGATCTCCCGTGAGCTGTCGGTCTTGTACTTGCCATTAGCTATCATCGCCGCTTAAGCATAAGACTGCACGCCAATATTCGAGGATTTAGTTCCGGTCACCTTTTCTCTACTACGTTTGGGTTTTTCTACATTACCCGATCTTAAGAGAATATTGACGGATTTTTTATCTTTCACTGATTTTTTCGTAGCTATTTTGGGTCTATTCTTAATTGGTTTTGGATTCGTGCTCATGGAATTTTTGAGCGTATCGTGCCTTTTTTGGAGCTCTTTCGCCACTTCGCAACCTCGATAGTTCGCAGGGTGTTTTCCTTTACAGTTTATGAAGTGGCTGGGATTTGCTTATTCAGGCGACACTCATCTGAGAGATGTTCACCTGCGCATTTGACGCATCGTGGTTCTTTCTGGCAGTAAGTCTGCGTGTGATTTAAACCTTGACAGCGCTTACACTGCGGGATCGATCTGTAGCTCTTACGCATAGGTTCGATTTTGACCACGATGTTTAAAATAGTCTTAATACCATAAATAACATCTTTATTTTCGTCTTTATCGAAACTTAGCATGAATAGTGGAAGACCACGCCTTACCAATTTTTCCTGATCTCCCTCCGACTGTTGCTTCTCCTTCTTGATAATATTGACGGCATCAAGAATTTTAAAGCTTTTGTTTTGAAGGTCGTTTATAACATCTTCTTTGGTGCACGAGGGGTGGAGTCCCCTTGCTACAACACGCAGTGGTCTTTCTAACTTATTTTCATAAGTATACCACTGAATCTTTTCGGCGTTCAATTTTTGGGATACTGATCAGTAACCGTCGGCATCATCGACATTGATTTTCCACGAATTGTTTCGCAGAGATGTCACCTTAAACTTCGATGTCGCAGTTCCTTTAAGGAGGCAATGCAACTTGTAGTAGTCCGTAATTCCAACGACGTTTATCGGTGACGGAGGACGTATTTTTTGTTGTTGTTGCTTTTCGTGCAACTCCTTGCGCTTTTCATCCTTTTGTGGCTCGACTTCCGGTGACGAACCAGCTTTGCGTTTTTTGCTAGGTCGTTTCTTTTCGATCCAATTCATTTCACGTGTTAGCTCTTCTTCGTCCGTCTGGTATTCGCGACTAGGTGAGCGTTGTGGGCTAACTGTATTTTCTTTTTGTAGATACGACTTTTTAAGGCATTATTTTCTTGCCTGAGTAAATCTACCTCTTTCTTAAGCTCACGATAGAGTAGCTCCATTTCGGTAAGCTTGGTACGGAGTACGTCGTTTTCCTCCTGAATGCTTTTTGATATCGCTGAGTCCCGTTTTTCACGCGCTTGCGCTTCCGGCGGACTTCTTTTTCCGGAGACGTTCGATCTTGTTGGTGGAGATCGAGATACCCTTGTACTTTTTGAGAAGGGATTTATTAGGTGCAATAAGTCGCTCTCCCCAGAATCCGTAGAGCCGACCTCCGAAGAGGGTGGATTTGCCAGTGTACCTGGACTGCCACCTGGGGTATTAAAATCTTTTGTTTTGTTCATTGCCTGTTTTTGTATACACCATACTCGGTATACGGAGGGTGGATTTTAGTCGCCTCTTACGACAGGCATGCCTATCTCGGGTATATTCTGACCCCTACCCGAAGGGGTTATCCTCATAGTGTCTTGTTGAAGATTTTCAACTACTCTTGAAAAAAAAAAAAAAAAAAACTAGTCGACCATTTTCCAATATGAAGTTGACATTATTTTTGGGCACTGTAGCATTAGAGTAAATTACGCATTGATGCCTGCAGAAGCTAGAGGATCGAAGAATGTATTAAATCTATCTGCCGCCTGCTGTGTGATTGTCCTGCCCAGTTGGCTTGCAACAACGAAAGACGTATGTCCTAGTTTGCCTTTATCTTTTACGTTATTATTGTGTAAAATATATTTTATCTTTAACGTTAATAGTATTAATCGTCCAACAGAGTGAACAATTCTCCCAGTTATATGACGAACCTATTGCCAGTGTTATGCTTAGTTAGTGTTCACACAAACTTACGCAATTGATAATTTCATGAGAAACAAATAATTATATGCTATTATCAGGATATGAACCATAAACAAAGAGCGTGTCAATCCATGACGTTACCACTATACCATCGCCACTCCCAGTTATTTCTCCGTGGAGTTAAAGGACTAACCTAAAATTAAAGGACCCGCTGAGATTCGTATCCCTGTTTAGATCATTTTATATCAGATATTCTATCCCTGAGTTCCCAGAGTAATGAAAAAAGGAGGACAATAACCCCAACTGTTGGTTTAAGTGAGCAGTGGAAAACGTTACCCTTATTTTTAGTTGCAGGTAAACATGAATGATCTGAGTACTGCTTTATTGGCTTTAATTTTTATTTAGTCCACAACTGTTACATACATACATATGAAGTAAACATCCATTGTATCTAACTATTCATGGATATAGACAATAAACGCAGTTCATTTTTTTTTTATGAATATCGAAATTTCGTTCAGGTTTTAGCATTAGTTGCTCTTCCTCAGGTGTCTTTAGTGTCAGAATTTCTGGTGGGAGTCAGACTTTTTGGGACTCAAATTGGATGATTTGTACTAGAATGGGATTTGGTTCTAGTAGAATGGCTCAAAGTGCCACACCAGCTGTCAAATGATCCACCTTTTGCACATTAATTTCGGTAAACGTGTTACCAGCTATTTTGGAGATGTTAATCGGCTATCGCGCAGTTGCAATAGACAGTATATGGGAAAATTGGGTTACGACACCCATTTGAATAAAATCATCCAGCTTATCATTGAAAAACATTGAACAGTGTGCTTTTAGCTGCAATTTCAAAAGGAAACCAACATATGGCCCATCTTTTATTAAAGGAAAGATTATGTTGGTAGATTTTATCGTAAGATATGCAGCTTTATTCCCATCTTTAAAGATCCATTATAATACTTACTGTAAATGATAAAGCTATTAGCCACCGCTATGAAGTGAGAATTTGAAGCCCTTTATTTACAAAATACTGGCCTACTATTTTTTTTTATATCTTTTCCATTTTGAGTATAAATTCAATAATTTCTACATTTCCTCTCAAATGTCTAAAAGTACATTCCAGTATTTCTCCATTACCTGATCTTTTGAGTTTTCGTTAAGTTTTAAGATAGATTACATATTTTACCACATTTTCTTAGTGCTCACAATCGAATAACTTTGTAAAACTGTAGTGAATTACTTTACATCTGTTTGAATTCCAAATTGGATTCTTGGATTGATAACTCTTTAATTTGATACGCCCGTTGTAAGTTAGTTTTTTTTTTTATTATAATTCGTAGTCTGAGTTAATCAAGCTTAGAGATTAGCATTCGCATCTTCCGCCTTTTTCTGGAAGTAAAGTGGGCAATATCGTTCTAGGAATATTTACTAACTAGAGACACCTTGACTAACGCAAGTTTCGTACAGTATTTTCGTCACAGCTCACCAGAATGCCGCTTCCTCCTCTGTGGGTTCATTAGGTTAAACATTTTTATACATATCTTAAGAAGTAACGATAACATTTACTCTATTGATTTGTTTATATTACAATAACCACAGGTACCCAAAGACAAAGGAGTGAAACTTATAGATATTACCTATTATTACTAGCAAAAGCAACTGATAGTGAGCTACTTAAAAAGGGTCAATATAATTTGTAGTTTCAATCTACAGCAAATTGCAAATATTCAATAATTTAAATCTAAGTAACAGCTGATTGGGGTATAAACCTTTTCCTTCACTATTTCTCAACATTTCCCCGGACGAATTTATCGACGTCTAAAAACCAGTTTAATGTGAATTTGACTTTAAGTAAACCCCCTGGTATTTCCAAAACTTTAAATCGACTTAGAAACGTTTTCGAAAATATTTCTCCTTCGAACTACCGAAAATTGGGCAACAATTTATACAATCACGCACATACTCCTTCGAAGTCCCATTGAAATAAACTTTTCGGCCCAACCTATAACCTATTCCACTTTCTCCTTTGGACCAGGAATAAACTATGCAACTCACGGAAATAAAACAATCTAAAGCACTTCTGCGACCCAGATTTTTCACGTAACAACAAAATACATGGCTCACCACAATATGCCTAATGTAGATCAACAATATCTAGGAGGTATTCTCATTATTTTAAGGGCGGGTGACTCCCCAGGAACTAACTGAAGTGTAAAGAAACATCTGAAGTAAACAATATTCCCTACTTCCATGAATGGAAAAGGTGTGTATGTGTGAGTTATTCATTTTACCTGGACTTAAAAGCTACACGTCCAGAATGTAAATATCCTTTTTCCCTCATGAGGATGAAGCAACCTACCGAAAGCATACAAGAAAAACGCAAACGAAACAAAATGAAGAAAAAGAGAGGCGTCACATTTTTAATATGCACTTGTTGTGGGTGCGAGTAAAGTTCGTAAAGTTAGGTTCAACTCAGGACTAAAGACCGGGGAAATGTAAGACATTCTACTGAATAACAAAAGGGAATATTTTAAACAAAGTTCGTGAATTGTTTCGGGCGTGAAACGAAGTGGGAATGCAATCGGGGAGGAGTTCATGTCGCAGTAAATACCTTTTTGTATAAGTCGATGTGGTGGCTTTCATTTTAGGAAAATAATTGCCCCTTAACGTTGGCAAAGGAGTCATTTTTTAATGAATTTGCATTTTTCCGATGTGAGGATACAGGTAGGCGCCTCAGCATGATGCGATATCGATAATTGCAAATAACTGTAACTAAATTTTATGTTTCAATGTAATGAAAGGTTGTTGTGATAATATTCCATTTTACTTTTAACATGATGATGTAGAATTAACATCCTGTCTATAAAGCTGTTCACCCCATCTAGGTAGCGGACTTATGCTACTATCATTGAAGTTGTTTCAAAGAAATCCGACAAATAACCCATTAGACACAACATTTAAACGAGTAATCAGGCACATTACCTCCGTGTTTACCTTTACCTAACAGGCTATTCTTGGCATAATTCCAAAAGCCCAGATCTTCCACCTATATAAAAGTAGAATCAACAGACAATTAAATGCATTTTAATTTGCTGCCTCAGCATTATGGGTTTGCCTCTTCTGAGAGAAGGCCAATGGACAACTTATGGACATATGTACATATTAGAAAAGTTATCGAGAACACACGCCAGTCAAAATACCTACACAAAAGGCCGATATTTTGGTCACACAGGAGCAGAAATAAAGGGAATTGCTTTATTTACCTTTCTTGAGATTGACGGTACTTGCTTTCGACTACATTGACTACGAGTCTATCACAAGTGCAATGCGACTCTAAGAAATTGATTATCCAATTAACAAGCTTATTAAAACTATCTTCAAAAGCTGTCTGGAAGGCTTCCAGTGTTGATCTAGTGATCGTAGAAATGAGAGCAAAATACCTTCTATCGCTAGAAAAGCACTCGTACTAATTTCCACAACAAAAGCTAAACTGAATCTAAGTCTTATTACTCTCAACGGTACTCCAGCTTACTCCATTGCATATTTCTGTTCGAAAACAACCATGTCGAGATAAGTTTATAACACTTTTCATTCCGACTAGATATGTGCAGTACAGTTTCTGGTTGGAGATTAAAACCTCAAGCTGCATATTTGGGCTACTGATTTTCCATTAATAGCTTCTAAGGAAATGTCTGGCAATCGAATGGATCAAAAAATATTATGAAATCAGCGCTGGAGTTCTTTGAAAAAATATCCAAGTACTTTTCGGGCTGAAATTCTCGCTATACATGCACGAGTGCGAACCAAAGATTCGATCCATATACTCCTCCATCCATATACTCACTGAGAGTCATGCGGTACTTAAAGCACTATGTTGTCGCGTTATGAACTCGAAATCAGTTGCATGCTACTCTAGCATCCTGCTAAGAAAAGTTAAGTCCAGGTGGGTACCGCTGGCATATGCTAACCGGCTATTCAGAATATTCCTCATCTAAGCTTTTAACAAGATACAGAAGCGATATCAAGGGACTGTAACCTTCCATTTTGGTCAGTGTTTCCTTAGATTTTATTTATAAAAAAAAGGGGCAATGTCTAGGGCAGAACTTTTTGGAGCAATCGATATGTTGGGTGGCAATTTCTAGGATCTTGCCCATGTTTACAAAAAAAATGTTTCTTCATAAGTTCAAACTTCGCAGTTTGTCTGTTTTTGTAATAAAAAGGAAATTCCAGCGTTTTCCAGGCAGAAACTCTCTTTTATGGTACTCTTCACTTTTTAGTCTGGGTACAATTTGGTAACTGTTCTCCATCGGGGCACAAACTTGCACACATCGGCTCAAAAGCAACTTTTGCCACCTGACTTCAAATTTATAATATTCATACTTTTCGACATATTGCCCAACTAACTGAAAATCTTGTCTGATGTACTTTGATTTAATTTCCAAGGAAAACCTTCAATACAACCACTTTTATCCATTATAGTTAATCAGTTTCTACTAGAGGCTTGCATCTTAACTTTGTTTCAAAAAGCTCATATCTAATAAGAATTTTGAAACAATTTCAATATTGAAGGTCTCAAGAAAGGATTATTATTTATTTCTTCGTCCCTTCAAACTTCCCCATTGAAAGTGAAAAAAAAAAAACATTCTTCTCATGTCTAGTTCCTTTCACATTCATAACTTTCTATCGGGTGCCATGAAAGTTTCTCCAGAAGTTCTTCGTTCTTTTTTTTTTTTCTTAGAACAGACAACTGGGAGAAAATCACAAAAATAAAAAAAAAAAAAAACTTTGGCTGACCAACACTTTATATGTTTTCAGTTTACAGAAGCAAAGAGGGACAGAACTAAGTAGTAAGAGAAAACAAAAATACTCTCGGTAAATACTGATGATGTTAGGGAAAGAAGAAGAATTAGAAAAAAAAGAACTTTCGCAATCTGCTCGTTTTGAGTGTCAAAAAGTAAGACGAAGAAAATAGAGGAAAATTTCTTCTTTGATAGGACTTATCCCATAACTTTGGATGGACCTATCTATGTTTGTCATAATTGGACAAAGAAATTCATGAAGATACATATTTGGAATTTTTGTTTTTATGCCAATTATTGATAGGACGATTGTGGTTGGCATGTGGACAGTTGTGATGAGTAAAGGAATTATCTTTGAAGGACACCTTCTTTTTTCTTGAGTTATTTATAGGGAAAAGTTTTCCATTTGTGCAAAAAGCTAATACCATAGTAGTTTTTAATAAAAGAAATGATTAATGCATACTGACTGTAGTGAACAAAGACGAATACTAGATTCATTATAATTTCGAATATGTTCGCTGCAATTTCTTTTACAAATGTGGATAGAATTACATAGTTGGCGGAAAGATTTGTATCTTTTGTGGAAGATATGATTTCCTTAAATTCGCAATGACTTATATTAAAATTTATATCGTTTATTTTAGATTTCTGAGTCTTCTGGGAATACAAATAAAACTTGTGGTACGGCAATGGTTTTCAAAGAGCTAAGTTCGTGCGTTTGCTAGATAGTCATGGAAGCTTTGGACACTATATGCTTACTTAGTTGGTAAGTAAGTTGGTCGTACTTCTAGAGATCATTCTATTGAGTTCCTCGGAATATTATCCATGGCAGTACTTATAGTATCTGTTACATATACATAAGTCTGTTACCCGCAAAAATTTGGAGACTGTTATCTCTAGTATCCGTAGTATAGAGGTTGATATACCATATGCCAAATTAGAAGTTCTGAATATCTATGATGAACAGACGTTAGTACCTGTGAGTTGAAGACTATCTTCAGAGAACATTTTAGAGCGGAACTCCAAACGTGACATTATTCCATTATTCCAGCCCCGATGTATATTTTAATTGGTATAAGGGAAGGAGCTTTATGAAGGTCGACCCCTAGTGGCGCAACCCTAGTTGGTTGAAGGTACCCTTCAGCAGTATTGGCCACCTACGGCGAGGAGGACCTCTACTACGTCGTCACTCTGAGTTAGATTTGAGGACTCTGAAAATCGGAGTGTTGGTGTCATTCACTCTACATGGGTTAGCCGTTTCAAACGTCCAATATGCAGTTTTTTGCCTAGGTCGATGTAGCTGAACAGTTCATATCGCTTGTTATTGAATCTTCTTCTTCAAAACTCGTTAACACAGACGGGACCGAATATCTTATGAAGAATTTTTCTCTTGAAGCAACCAAGGATATCTTCATCTGCTCTCCATAAAGTCCATGTTTTAGCGCCATAGAGTAGAACTGGATTCATCTGGGTCTAATATAGAGTCTCCTTAGTTGTTCGAGGTAAGGTCTTATTGTTGAATTGCCGTATTAGCAAACAAAATAAAAAAAATAAAACAGCGATTAGCAAGAGTTATTCTTTGCTTGATTCCTGCGCTGGTGTTGTTTTCAGAATTCATAGCAGATCCAAGGTAGAAAAAGTGTCTCACTTCCTCGAAGTTATAGCTGCCCAGTGTGACATTCTGTCCAATTCGTCGGTATTGATAAAGATGTGAAGCGTTTACTTTCACATGGATGTTGCCAAGTAGGATAGAGTTAATATGCTATTAAAAGCGAAATAAAGAATTAGGATTGAGAAGAAGTAAAGGTGGTGAAGGAAAAGGCCTCTATGGCATTCGCGGGTTTCTATCAAAGATATTTAAGCAAACGAGATCGACCACAATTTGAAGTAATTTTTCCTGAAGAAAATTTTCCCAGAGCTACTATAATTGCTCACAGGAAGCTAGCTTCATTTGTAGGGACTTTTTCTAGATCAGCCTCTTAGTTCCATGCTGCTCATTTAGTGCCGTCTATTTTTTATTTTTATAATTAGAAAGAAAAACTTCGAAGTCATTAGCTTTAGTATTTATGATCGGGTGTCCGATGATTGCTGTTGCCCAATGGGGCTTGAACCCACATACATTGGTTAAGGAGCAAATACGCTCTTCACTGCACGATTGCTATCCCGCTTTTTATATATGTTAGTTAGATACATAGCTCAACAAGTCTTTATTTGTCAATGCTGACACAGTATTTCTCATTGAATTTCGACATCTAACCGACCTGATGCCTTTTAAAATTCTGTCCTGGCGCTGCCAAACCTCAATAGGTTATGTCGTTTTGTTGAACTCCAATATTAAGCTGTTATACCGAATGCTTCTTTAAGTATAGGCGAAACTTGTCTGACTGGTCGTTTTCTTGCTATGTTCACTTGTTTAGTCCTTTCCGTTGCCTAGGCTCAATCTTGCCTCTTGATCTGTTTCCTTCACGAACGGCTGAGAAGGTTTCGACTTAATGACGTTTCTTTGCATATTAGTACTTACGGATAGGTTCATATGTACATATATTATGTGCATACAACTAAGTTATTCCCAAAATGCATATCTTCTTATATATAAATCGAAGTGGCAAAATGCGTTTATATCCCTCTACCGCCGTAATTTTCGACCAATTTACTTGGTATTTTTAAATGTAGATAATTACGGTAGAAAGGTGGTAGGCAAAAAAAAAAATTACAAAAACATACAGACTTAGCCCCAGGCGTCTACCTGACAGTTGTCCTTTTTTTTTTTTTTTATGCCAGCTAGTATTTTATAAAAAACAATTCTCCAACAAAAAAAAAGTATTTCATAATTATCGAAAAGACGGTGTAAAATGATTTTATGAAGAAACTCTACATGTAGAAAGTAACTTGGAATTAATGATCTGTCTTGAAGATGCTGGTAATGCCCTACGTTTGATGCATAATTTTGGCATTTTTTAAGGGCATGCATATACTGTAATTTTGACAATCACTCTACTAGTCTGTCTTTTCCACGGCGACTTCCTTTTCTTGGCATACATTATTCTGTTTCAGCGTCAGAAAGTGCAACTGACATACAATAAGGAAACCACCAAGCTATTCTCTCAGGTCTATTAACATAACATAATCCTCCTCCTCCTTTCCGTAGCTCTGGAAATATTGTTGGACCCAGTTTGCCATTAAGAGAGTCGAACTAAGTCAATGAGAAATCATTTTTTTATAATTTTCTAGAACCATACAAAAGCGAACGACCAACATCATATCGGTCGTCCAAATGAGATATCCATTCCAGAAAGTTGACCGGGATACTGAAAGTAATGCTGAAAGATAAACCATTGTGCTGTATGCAGATGGAGGAGGTATTGTGCATTATACTTCCCAGTTTATATCGGAATGTAGCCGATCACTGGAAACCCCTACAAATCTACGTCCATATAGTGTACTGCATATAAGTAAGTAATAAGCAGCACGTGCTGCTTGCGAAAGCCGATAAATTTTTCAATCAGCTAGTTGGGAAATTTGAAAAAAAAACTAATTGAATTTTTGTTTTGAAGTATGAAAAGGTGCATTACCGAAACTTCGAAAGATTTTAATTGAATCAAGCAAAGCGATAGAATATATTCGAAGAATTTTATACAAAAATAAGCCGACAAATTAACTTAAGCAGAAAAAATAAATGGAAATAGGGTTTATTACGTACACTCATGAATATACAAAAAGTCCCCTAATACTCGTATACTTTGTGCGCGTCATGGTTTTCTCCGCGAAAAACAGAAGAACTGAAAATAGAACGCTTGCGAAGGTAACAATCTTTATTTTTTTTCATAGTATTCTATATTTGGAAGCTTTTAGGTATAGAGTGGGCCAATATAAATAATAACTTTTTTCTTAAGTACTAAGCTGTTTTTTTTCTTAAGACCACTGTAGAATTAAGCTTAAACAATAAGAAAATATACTGTGTTGATACCTGACTGGACTTGATTTATACTACAATCTTGCAAGAGTTTAGCTTCCTATGTCACGTTGCGTTTCTTGGAGGTGTGGAAAAATCATTTGTTCTACAATAGAAAGTATTGCTCTTATAAGGAAATATTTTTTTTCTGAAACCTCTTACCACACTTAATTGTAATGCTAGCAGTTTTCTGGGATCTCACTAAGGAAAGAGAAAATATTTTTGGCAACATCTCGTATTTACTTTTCGCATTATTCTTTTCACCTCAGTACTTGTACACACACTTGAGGTTCTAATGTTTTTTATGACTTCTTGGGCTGAATAGAAAACACGAACGCATCAGGCAATCATCTCTATATATACGTACATATGTGTTAAATTTAAAGTATGATGTGTTTCAAAAATGAAAAAGAGGGTTTTATGGAATCCTTACTCATCGCCCTCTCTACAAGTTTCGGGCTTCTAAGTCATAAGAGTGTTTTTAAAAGAGTGGAAAATGATAAGCTTTTGTTAAAAAAATATAGAAAAGAAAGAAGGAAATCTGATTTCGGGGCACTCTGTACACTCTGAAACAGAACTACCTCTGTTAAGCGTTTTCTCATCATCCAAACTATAAGTGACCTAGCTTATTTTAACAAATTCAGGAACTTGTGCGGCTTACCACTTAAAGATATTATTTTGTTAAAAAAAGATAATAAAAGAAGATCCACATTGTCAAAATCGGCTGAGCGGTTTCTGCGATATAGCAAATCTTCCAATAGCACTGCAATTGATCGCACTACTATTAATTTTTTTTTGCTGTCACTCGAACTCCTTTCCTTTTTTTGGCAGCGAGAGGAGATTTGCAACCAGGCCATATCGTAAGATCTTCTTGCGTCCCTTTATAATTTTTGTGTTTGCTGGTCAGAGAAACTCAGGTTTGTTTAATAATCCACAGATGACAGTCGGGTTTTACCTAGAATATGGTCTCCATGTAAAAGGCAAATTATTCTCCTCTACCCTACCAACAAACTTTTCACTGTGACATTGTCACCTCACAAGAACTAATTTCTGAGACAACAGTCTGTAGAACGAATTTTGAACTAACACCAGCTTGACTTGAAAGCCGTGGTTAAGTTAAGTGCACTCACCAGAATGAGTGCGCTTATTATAATTTAACCAGCAGCGCACAGTGTGCGATTTCGCAAAACTAGCTGGTCAAAATGTGAAAAAAACAACAATTTAACCGTAAGTAGGTAGTTTCCCCTCTTATTACGTTATAAATTCTGTTTTCTACAAGTGTCAATTGGTAAAAGGATATTAGTATGAATACTTTACATCAAATGTTTCATTATAGAAAGAATTTTCGTAAACAATGTTTTAGTAAAGTAAACTCTCCACCGAAATATATTCATCAAATTGCAGCAAATTTATTAATTATTTTGGGTTTATTGGACGACAAAACTTTTGTATGTGATTGTACTCGTGATTTTATATATTTTGTAATAAAAGAGTCCTGCATATTTAAATAAAAAAGCAATTGGGTGCAATAAACTGGGTTTTTTAAAAAAATATTCACGTTCTTTCAGATAAATTGTCTATTAATAATGTCTGACCCAGTCGTGAATGTGCTGAGGTCAAAAGTATAATAAATAATAAAAAATAAAACAATTTTAAAACATCTGGGTGAAGAGGGGTACTTCTCCCAGATGTTTTAAAATTGTCACACTCTGAAAATATGGTAAAGGTATCAGAATTACAAATAAAGAAAACTGACAGCAACAACATTAATAGCAAAGCAAGTGATTTGACGATACCAGCCGTCTTGATAATATTCAGATCTATGTAAATGTGTGTCTATTTTATGTTCTGATACCTATGTTTTTCACAGTTTGAAATATACCATATTTTTAATACAAGTGAATTGTTTCATTTATTCAAATAATTTTGTTTTACTAAATTTACAAAATCGCGTACTATGCAACGCGTCTGACATTTTTTCTCTTCTGTTTTCTTAACTCATTTCCGTTCGGCTTTTGTTTGGAACACTCAACCAGCCTAATTTGCTATACTTTATTTTTCCCGGGTGAAAACTTCCAGCTGCTGGGCTATATGCGAGTAGCGTACTTTTTGAAAACACTACTGGATGTCTTCATTGTAGTTGTTCGACGACTCAGCGTTGCCTTGATGATTTTGTTACCACACGTAGAAGAAAAGAATTTACACTCGAACATATTTCTTAAATCAATTCCCAGAACTTCTTGAAAAGCCAATAACCCTGATTCAGTAAAATTGCGGTCTTTTTTTATTGCCATCATCATTGTCGTCATCGATGTTGTTGACATGGCAATCAATTTCTTTCGTAATTTCCAAAACAATTCAAATGGATTTCGAAAAGGATTCTCAGCTACAAAAATCATCGCCCACAAAGGTTAACCACAAAGCAATGAAATTGAAACTTTTAGGGATAAAGTCAAATGATATTATGTGGTTTTTATAAATTGTCGTTTTAAGATTTCGCAAACACATATAATATCGGTTTTAAGTGGAATTCTGCTGACATTGAAGCACCGATAATAATCTTAAAAATATATTAAGAGATTGACTTTCGTAATAAAACTGCGAACTGTGATACAGGGCAACAAATCCCCAGCACATAATATGGGATACATTAATTCGAATAACAAAAAGGCTTACCGATTTAAAAATTAATTAACACGATATATGTTGCAATATGGTTGCATATAGGGAATTCTATAGTTTGTAACATGGCATATGATACAAACTATAGAATACGAAGCTTTTTTTTAATATAATATTCATTTATAGTCCTGTGTTGTGAATTACTAAATATAGTTAATTAATTAAAGCATACAAACTTAATTGAATGGAGCAGGGATATTTCTGAAAATATCTAAATTTAATTATAATAATAGAAAATCATAATAAACGACATTGTGGCAGGAATTATTTATTGCGTTAAATGTTTTAATAATATTATTTTACTTCGGTAGAAAAACTATTGATAACGAATTTATTTATAATTTGTTGTCAAAGAATTTTAAAACTATATTTTATGTCATAGCTTCTGAAAAAAAGAGTTAAAATATACATTTTTTCTGTGTGTGCTGTTGAAAATCCTCTAAAGACACCATTAAGTCCAACGGTGCGTGCTTATGGTAGTGTGAGATTTGAGTTCACTAAAAGCACCTCACTTTAAAATGAATACTACAACTAAGCCGACGCTTATCCAGCAGTTTTATTTTCGCTTACAATATCGTGATTTTTGGAAAAAGATGTTCGTATGTAATTTAAAAGGATGTAGCACTTTAGACCGGTTACATTCCCGCGTTTTTCACGACCAGCATATACTATGACGCGAGGTCAAAAGATTTTGTCCTTTGCAGACGACGAATTGAATTGTTCGCGTCAAGTAGTTGAATGACGGTACGGTAACAATGGTCGTGAACACGATCTTTGTACTTACGCGCAAATTTTGTTATCTCTTCGACTACGCTGGGAATTTCCAGATGTCGATGAATATCTTCGTTACGTACATACCACGGTGCATTATCTAACTATCGTTCTAAGAACTTTATTTTGAAAAGTTTGTAAAATGATTCTATTGCTTTTCCTGGTACAACCCCATAGTTTATACCATACGCCCACACTGGCTTTAGCACTTGCTTATAGATAAGCAGTTTATTATGTAGGTTCAACTTCGAATGTTTTCCGAGTAGCCAGTACATTTGTCGGTATTTGTTTTCGAGGTCGTCGTGTTTCTTTGGTACGTACGATTTACATTTAAGCTTAACATCTAGAGTCATTCCTAGATATTACGCTTTGTTCGTGTACGGTATTTGAGCCGAGTTTAGATATACAGGTAATCTATCCACTTTTATGTAGGTAAAGTTTACGTGAGTAGATTTGCTTTCGTTCAGCACAATACGCCAAGAATTCGTCCAAGCGTGGACTTTATTAATAGCATATTGCAACTTTCCAATTACTGCTTCAATAGTATCGCCCGTTGTCAATATCACCGTATCGTCCGAAAACGTGGCGACGACGCAGTTTCTTTCCTGCGGGATATCACGCGTGTAGAGTACATATAGAGGCGGTCCAAGGACACTTGCTTGTGGAACTCCGGCCAAAATCTCCTTGAAGTTAGTAGTGAAGAGTTGCAGTGGCAGTAGTAGTTGCAATTTATACTCCAAGCCTTCGTGCCAAACCTTATCGAAGACTTGTGAGATGCCAAGAAATACACCACAACAAATATTATTTTCTTCGAGAGCTTTCTCAATCACGTCAGTTATTTTAATCGAAGAAATGACTGCAAAACTGCAAAACGCACTGAATAATATAAATGAATGGACGAGGGACTGGCGGATCGCCCTCAATGAATGTAAATCTGTTTACGTGCATTTCACTTATAAGAAAATAAATAACTTACCAATTTTCCTAAGCTCGGCCCGAATACTCTTTGCAAACGAGGTCAAATACCTGGGAATGACACTCGACGCAAGACTGAAATGGAATTCGCAAGTGAAAACAAAACGTAAAGAACTTGAAATTAAATATAGAGAAATGTACTGGTTACTCGGAAAACATTCCCAGGTCAGTACTGAGAACAAACTGCTTTTATACAAGCAAGTGCTAAAGCTGGTGTGGACCTACGGTATACAACTTTGGGGTTGTACCAAGAAAACAAATGCAAATATTTTATAAACTTTTCAAAATAAAGTGCTAAGAGAAATTGTCCAAGCACCGTGGTATAGTAGAAACGACGATATCCACAGGGATCTCGGAATTCCGACAATCGAAGCTGAAAATAGAAGCTTCGCGAGAAAGCATAAAAACCGACTAATCGGACATATCAACAATACAGTCCTACAAATATTGGATGAGAGCAATTTATTGCGCCGACTACAAAGGACGAAACCCTTCGACTTGGCAAGATAATGATAAACCGCGTCTAGATTGCGGAACATGCAGGATCTTTCAGTGGAAAGTAACCTGCCAACTTTTTTATTTCGTGATAGAAAAATTGCTTGATAAGTTATTACTTAGTTGCGATATCTAACAAATTTATATCGAAGGGTGGTGTTTTTTTTAGTCAGTAAGAATCTGACACTACTACGAGCACGCGCTTGCTATTCTCATAGTGTCTATGGAAGATTTTTCACCTAAGTTATTTTGTGGATTTGGTCGATTGTAGATTGTTTGATTTTAAATCTAAACTGATGGTCAGGAATGAGATGTCTTCGTCGATTACGGGTTGTAGACATTTAGAAAGTAGTTTTTCGAATATTTTTGAGATAACCGGCAATAGGTTTGTCTGGTTTCGGGACCATTGTAATCTCGGCCAATTTCCACTGTCTCGAAACGTAGAGCAATCTGAACGAAGCGTTGATCAAATAGAGTAGTTTGATAAGAGCTTTGTTCGGCAATTCCTTGGCCACCTGCGCCGTTATCAAGTCGTAATTCGGGGCTTTTGCAATGCAACTTTTTTTTTACTTTAAAGTTGTCAGATGATAAAATATTTGATTTTGTTTTCACTCTTTAGTACATTGTTGCATGGGAAATTTATTTGATTTTGTTATGCTTCGGCAACTAGTTTTTCATATGAGATATAATCAAGAAACTTCTTCCTTTGACTCTCAGCATCAACTTTTACCCATTCCATATATCTGAACTCAAGTGTTGCTGTGTTAATCAATAAATTTTCTCCAAAGGAAGGGATGGTGAAACTTTTTGGTATTGAATTCCAATCAAGCTGAAATCAGAAGTGGAAGGTGGGTAGGATGAATGTAATAAATAAAAACAAAGCGATACTTAAACGAAAAGTTTGTGGAGGTATGGCAATCACTTTAAGTTTTAAGAGAAAGATGAGGACGACTCTTTAAAATATTCGATATAAAGAATATTTGTTTCCACAAGGCGGTGGTTAGTTTTCATTAGAAGAGTATTTTTTTTTAGATAAATAATATTAAAATTAAAGTGCACGACTAAGTCATGCGGAACGCTTCTACTTCTCTTACTTAGACTTTCAATAAGATTTATGGCTTTTGTCCTAGTTCGAAAAAGAGTGAAAGAAAAACAGGGGCATTAAGGTACTACTTATTTCTAAAGAAAAATCTCAAAAAAATGGTAATGTCCTAGACCCGTAAGGTATTACTCCCAAAAGTACCATCAAATTAGTATCATAATTGAATATTGATATCATATTCACCTTTTTTTACATGCACATACTTACTCGTACATAAAAGTCACTAATACTATACCATTTTTATTGAAGAAAATGACACATTAGCCTACTTAGGGGCAGAGCTACAGTCGTTGCAATAAGTTCACATGTCTTTGGCTCACACTGTACAATTGGTTGGTTGCTTTTAAGGTGCAGGTGTCTTCAGCAGAAAGAATCTCAGTGCAAAGTGTCAAAGATGCAACAAGTTGGAAGAGATGATTTTGAAAATGTTGTACGGTTGTGACATTATATATATTGTGTATATATAAACAATGCGTGTGACTCCGTAAACAAGGACTCCATTGTAGAGACCCTCTGAAAAGTACGAATAGTGATCTACGAGTGACTATTATAATCAACATTGTAAAGGAATAAACAACTTGTATTTTAGCTATATGTAAATATGAAATTTATGCAATAAAAAAGATTATCTAAAGAATTATTATCGTATTAATGTAAAAAAGCAAATAAGGGTAATTCATTTCGAGTTTGTGATTTCGCATTCCCGTTATATGACATATGTCAAATCGATTTGTCATCCTTAGTGACAAATCGTTAATTATTGCCTTGCTATATTACAACATGGATGATATAAATATGAAATATGAAATATTTACAAACTTTGAATAATAACACGAGATAAAGCAAGATAGATATTTGGCGCAACAGCTCGTCAAGTGCCGGGGCCTAGCTTCTTGCAACCACTCATGTTGTGTGCGTTATATTTTTCACACGAATGGATGGGAGTTACAGTTTAGTGCCGTATCCGAATGGCAATTTGTTTTCAGAAGCTTTTTCGAGACAACAATACTCTCGGATGTTTGTCAGACGTTCGCGAGAGGTGGGACCGTGAAAAAAACTTTTCGGTGTTTTCTGGGAGACGTGTCAAAGTGGTTTTCATCCCCAAGGCGGGCCGGCGAGGACATGAATCAGCGAAGGATTTTAGACCCATAAGCCTGTCCTCCTTTGTTTTGAAAACTTTAGAACGTATCCTAGACTTCCATATCCGCGATAACCTGAGTTCTCCACTGTCGAAATCCCAGCATGCGTATCTCAAAGGGCGGTCCACAGAAACTGCTCTTCATGAGGTCGTGCGTACAGTGGAAAAAACTCTTCACTACAAAGAATATACTCTCGCCACATTTCTTGATATAGAAGGAGCCTTCAACAACATTTTCACTGAATCTATTCAGGAATCTCTCACCGAGTTAGGTGTAGAAGGCTTTATTAGCCAATGGATAGTTTCTATGCTCAGCACTCGTATAATCCAAGCAACACTAGGCAACAGTAGTACAACTAAGACGGTAAACAGAGGAACTACACAAGGCGGAGTCATCTCCCCCCTGCTCTGGTTAATGGCAATCAATAAAATCTTGGTGCGACTTGATAGGGAGGGTTTTAAGGTGGTTGCGTACGCGGATGATATGGTTATACTAGTATCAGGAAAGTTCCTCTCCACGATAAGTCAACTCATGGAGAGGGCTCTGGATAAGGTACACTCATGGGCTACGAGCTGTGGCCTCGGAGTAAATCTGGAGAAGACTGAAATGATGCTGTTTACCACCAAAACCAAGGTACCGGCATTCACCCCCCCCAAACTAGATGGTCAGCCTCTCTCGCTTTGCTCCTGTGCAAAATACCTAGGCACGGTTCTAGACCCGAAACTTAGTTGGAAACTCAATATAGAACAGCGAATTAAGAAGGCAAGCGTAGCCTTCTATGCCTATAATAAAACATTCGGTAAGAAATGGGGACTCCAGCCAAAGATGACCCTTTGGATGTACACAGCCGTTGTGCGTCCAATTCTTACTTACGGCGCCATTGTTTGGTGGCCAGCTTTGAGCAAAAAGTACAATATCGACAGAATAAAAAAAATACAGAGATCGGCGTGCATTGGTATCACAGGAGCAATGAGGTCTTGTCCAACAGATGCTCTCAGTGTGATCCTGCATCTGATCCCTCTCGAACTACACATCATAGACACAGCTATATGCAGCGCAGTCCGGCTCAGGGAATATGGATGCTGGACTACAAGGCCATATGGTCACGGCAAGGTCCTGGAGACGATTCCTAGTGAACTGGTTGCGCCCTCTACCGACTACACGATACCCAAACTTAACTTCAGAAAATCGTTCTTAGCAAAATTCCCTTCCAGAGAAGAATGGAAGAACGGACGCGTTACCTGCAACTATGATATAGGGATATACACGGACGGTTCGAAGATGGACTGCGGAGTCGGCGCAGGCATCTTCTCTGACCAGCTGAATATATCAAGGTCCTTCCGTCTCCCAGACTCTGCTAGCGTTTTCCAAGCGGAGCTTCTTGCGATTCGAGAAGCCTGCCGCCTGCTAAAAAACCTTCCAACATCTAACCACAACATCGCTATTTTTCCGGATAGCCAGGCTGCCATCAAGGCCATTGATGCAGTCTGCATCTCTTCAAAACTAGTAGAGCAATGCCGGTTTGAATTGAATCAACAAAGCACTTACTCGAGAATCACTCTCATCTGGGTCCCAGGGCACAGCAACCATGAGGGAAATGAGCGTGCTGATGTGCTGGCCAGGCGAGGGTCGGCCCTTAACGGCTCTCTAGCAGAAAGAGTCGACATTCCGCTTGGTGCCGTTAAGGGCTATATTCACCTCCACTTCCTCCAGCTAGCCAATCGCAGGTGGAACAACCTCACAAGCTGTGTCATATCTAGGAAGACGTGGCCCATTTTCAACAAACCCAGGTCAAAAGAGTTACTAGGCAAACCAAGACCAGTTATTGCCAAATCGTAGCTATTATCACAGGCCCCTGGCCAGTTGGGGACCATGCGGCCAAGCTTGGAATCCCCCACAACACCTTTTGTAGGAGCTGCAGGGATATTAATGAGAAAGAATCTCTATGTCATTTCCTTTGCAGATGTCCGGCCCTGGCGAGGATCAGACAGCAAACTCTTGGCAAACCCTTCTTCGAGGATCTGAGAGAGATAGCGGACAAGAGGATTGGAGAACTAATCCTCTTTCTGAACTCCACGGGCTGGGTTTAAACGTAATATTATTTTCAACTATCCACTACAACAGGTAGACACGAGTCCGTGGTAACAAAACGGCGCACTTTAAGCGCTAATTGGGTTCTTTTTGGACCGCCACTTTACCTACCTACCTACCTTTCTGGGATTCGAACATGAAACCTCACGCGCAGTGATCCAACGCACTAATCACTTGCGCCACGGCGCCCGCCCCAGATAAACCAAAGGAAAGATAATAATCAGACTAAATTTTACTCTTGTGAGAAGTTAATTATTTGAGGAAAATGTATTCGTGAATTACCTTAAAGAAATTAAAAATGGGTGAAGAGGAAAAAAGAAAGATTTTAAATATTGTAATAAAATAAAATAAATAAAAAATGCAAGTAAATAGATAAAAGAAAAATAAGAGATAGATATTATAATCTATGGCTTTAATTAGTACCTATTTGATAGACGTGAATATAGCTTCCTATTCGGCCGATGAGATTCTTCTTTGCAACTCAACCAGAATTCTGTTTCATAGTCGGATTCCTGTGACAAAGAATTATCGCTCTGCAATGCTGGGACTAAATTCCGCAAGCGTGAGTTTTGCTGTATAAATTGGGTTGTTCCAATTCTGGAAGCGTGTGAGTGAGTTTTTTTTTTACAGTTGTTGTGTACACAACTGAAGAAATTTATTCACCCTGTTTTCGGCTATGAGTTACGGTGGTTAAATATGGTGGTTAAATGGTCGTAAATAAAAAGGAAAAAATGGGCGGACGACAAAAAATGAAAATCCAGTGATGAGTAGAAGGAGTATTTATTATTCTATGCATATATATATGTATTTTTTTATTTTTTTTAATGCAGATTTCAATAATCAGATGGGGCACTGTAAAGCTGATGTCTGAGACATACAATCTTGTCTAACTGCTTGTGACAATTTCCAGTGGCAAAATATCGCAAAGCACAAGGAAAACGAGTAGTAATAGGCGGAATTCCAAAACGCAGTATTGCCGCAGGACTGGGAAGTCAAGGGTTCCCAGATGTCAATACTCGTAGGTTGCTGTTATGGAATATATAACGTTTCAAAATGCCTTGTGAGTGTATCTACTATGCAAACAAAAGCAAACAGTGAATCATGAACCGATGTGATGCAAATGTCATTTGACATCTATTGTTTTTTATGCTCTCCAGATTCGTAAGAAATTATTGTCTTAAATTATTTACCACAAACCTATTAACTTTCGTAAAATTCACTAAAAACGACTGTTTGATAATAGTGTTTTTTTTTTAAATTCAGATCGTTCCAAAAAGTCAATCATTGCCACGCATCGTCAAAGCATCGCATAACGAAAGCATCATAACATCGCATCACAACGGCAGTGATGCATTCGCGATGCGCAATATTTTAACTTTTTAGAATTCAGCCATACTAATTTCAGGTTGTCGTTCATTTTTATAAAAAAAGATGTTAAATTTTTCCAAGAAATTCCAAACATAGATGCTTTGGGAAATGAAACAAGTCGATAAATATATAATAGATCGCAACCGTTTCTGATATGTCTTCTAATAATTTTTAATTTCCTCCTGTGGAAACATAAATGATAAGACAAAAAACAACTTCATTTAAATAAATTTAGTATACCGATTTTCTTGTCTAATGTGTCTCCTTATAATGATGTAATCTGCAAATTTAATTTTCACTTTTAATAAACAATTATAAAGCTAGAAAGAAAAATTGTTCCAGCAATTATTTGTAATATTCAGTGTTCAATGAAAATGAAAACCCAAACGTCAAACTAAATTCAGCTCACTCGGCTCACGAAAAATTATTCATTCAGCACTTTGAAACTCACAGCATGTTACGGAATCGCATAAACTGATTTTGGTGTACATGTGCTGTGAATGTGAGTTTTGTTAAGTGTGTACACAGGCAAAAAACGCACGCCTTATTTAGCCTCTGTTTGCAAATTGGGCCAAGATTAGACGTAGACCCCTACCCGATTGGGCAAATCAGAACATTTCATTTTAATATACAGGACAGTCATTATGAATGATGGTATGGAGCTTCAACAAATTACGACAATTCGATAGAGACATTTTAAGATGTGAAACACTAGTATATCTTGGTAAGTTATAAATAAACCGTAGACAGTCATTGAATGCAACATTTATTTTATGTTTGCATTCATAGTCTAGAGACAGGTAGACTGAGCAATTAAAGACGAAAAATGGCAAAATAAGGCTTTTAACTAAACGAAGTTTCATAGAACGAGGCAGAAGGAGACTAGCAGAACATCTCAAGCCATGCAGTCCAGAATAGATTTTGCCAATTGTGGAAATAGCATTGCAGCAGCTTAACTTGTTGTTTAACGTTCACGTATGGAATAATTTCGCCGTTGAGAACAATGGGGGCAAATTCCAAAGCATTTACTTTTCTTCCTGAGCATAACTTAAGAAGGGTCTTACTCGTAGATAGGTTTAGTTTCAGTTTATTTAGATTAGACCAAAGTTGAATGTTTACTATATCTTCATTCACCCTTGCCACTTAGTTCTCCATCAAGCCCATTGAATGGCAGAGGCAAATCAGGATGTCATCATTAATAAAAGGGAAAATAACAACGGCCCCAGTACAGAGCCCTGTGGTACTCCAGTATTTACAATAAGTGGTCTGGAAGTTTCACTATCAGTATTGACTGTTTGAACTCTGTCACTTAGATAACTGTACCGCAGGCCAATAGCAGTACTAGAAAATTTGAATTTATTTCTTAGCTTAGACATTCAAATCGAGTGATCAATGCAATCAAAAGTCTTTGAAAATCGAAAAGGAAGCAAAAGACCAATTTTGTCTGCATCAAATTCCATATGCAAATCTGTAATGACTTTAATAACTACTGATTCAGGTATACATATATGGTTCAAATGAATCATCTGGCCACACCCACTTTTTGCAGTCGTTTTCTTCTCAAGAAGTAATTTCTACGAGTAACGAAGTGACGAAATTACGTTTAGATACGTCTATATTTACACCACAAAACGCCCAGTTACTTGGGGCTTTAAGATTTGTACTTGCTATGTGAATAAATAACTTTGAATTTTCTAAAATGATGTTGCAAAACTAAGCTTTTGAATGTAGCATGGTTACCTAGAATTATGAAAATTACTACTGTGAACTGTAATGATAGCACAGTGCTACACGTTGGATGACCGCCACTACCTCATTGGCGTCATTCAGCTTCTACTGCAAAATCGTGCTAAATATTTTGAAAATTTTTATTCTACAACCCTAATTTATATTTCTCTTCAGAAAACGCATCCGTTTTTGAAGCTGAAGCAGCTATTATACAATACCTTACAAAAATATATATACAATCTTCAGCATTTGCCAACTAATAACGTTAATTGAATACGTCGACTAATTTCATATTAGCTCAACGTTTTATATATTTTTTGTTTAGCGTGGATACGAAATTATTAAAGTTGCATTAAAATAAATGTTTAGACCATTTTAGTACTCGCCTCCATAAAGGCTGTCTCTATTAGTAACAGCCACACCAATATGCGAGTTCACAAATTGTGTCCATATCCTTCGCCACAAGGTTCCCGCCGTACAGTAAAATCAATACCGTCCTGAATAGTTAACAATTTTCCAACCCTTTGACGTGTGTTTTTCAATTACTTTAGCCCATCCCATCGGTTGTTCTTGCCACAGCAAGTGCAATAACTTCCACGTAGAACGCTTGGAATTTATTGGTATGTCATATGAACACACCGACCAGATACAGAACGTACATATAAAATAAATTGCAATTGCAATTAAAATTTAATTGCGGCCACTTTACACTATAAATTTATGTAATTGCAACATGGCGTGCCATCGATAATTTCTCAACAACTCCACCAGTAGCAGTTTCCTCTTCAAGGATTATAATTTCATTAATATGAGTTCTACAATACATGTGTCGAAGCTTGAAGTCATACGTGCCTCCTAGTGTCCTTCTCCCTGTCAATATTAACATTTTAATACTTGCAGCAACTTTAAACCAATGTTATTTCTCCATTCCTTTGTTAACTTCGGTATCCAATTCTTTAAAACAGTTGTTCTACATTCTACGTCAACACCAGGGATCACCAAGCCAACGCACAACAACTAACCTTAGAATGATTAAGAATATCTTTCTCGGAAATAATAACCAAGATACGAGTACAAGCAGCAACTAGGTGTTGTTTCCATGGCACTGCTCTGCTGGCATTTCCTGTGTATTAAGTGGTCTTGCAGAGTGGTTTCCACAATTTGTCGGATATCGTAATCTGATAAACAATGTTGGTTGTCGCTTTTGTTAACTTAATTCAGTGGAAGAATACAAGGACTGCTTGAAGTGGGAATCATCGTTCAGGGAGTAGTTTATCTACGAGTAGGTGGTTGTGTTTGGATTGACGTACTTACATCATCTTTCGGGGGAATACGAGGAGCATGCATAGTACTTGATACTGAGATGGTTTCTTTCTTAGAAATGAAGTTCACTCAGTAGAGTATAAGCTCTATAGCTTAGTTCGTGTTACTGGGGTATTGCTTGAGTCGATTTGATTGAGGAGTCCTTGGCTATGAAGTTTCCAGTAAGTTAAGAGATACGCAACATGCATTTGTAAAGCATTAAGGATGTGTTTGGCTAAATTTGATAGAAAGTGCAGTAGCTATAAAAAAAATGGTAAGATTCAAGTTAATGGATGTGATCTCGGAAATTTTAAATTCTAAGAAAAATATTCAATTTGTTCATGATAGTTCGTTCTCTTTTCCCGCGAAAACTTTTTTTAAGAAAAGTTGCTGCAACCAGTACACCTCGTTTAGAATAGACGTTCATTTTGTACACATCCTAAACACAACTCCAGTGCATTTTCCTTAATAAGACTCAAGACCCCAAGCTGGTTCATTTATCAAAATGTTTTCTTTCCCTTTCTTTTATATTCATTTGTATGCTAATTACACGTTGTAAATCTGCCCTAGGAAATAGAGTAAAAAATAAGAAAGAAAGAGAATAAAAAAGAAAAATTAAGAAAAGGTGGAATGAAAAAGAAATGGTGTAATGAGCATCTAGTAATTAATCAAAATGAAAATTGAGGATAAATGAGCAAACCCCTACCGATTTTTTTTTTCTTGAAAATGAATTGTAAGGAATGGGATTATTAATGAAAAATAAAGCCAGGTCAATGGATACATGCCATTAATTGGACAGCCTTGTTTATCCTTATTTGTTTTTAGGTTTACATGGGCTATGTTGTTGTAGAAAACTGCGAGGTCTTCTTTCAAATATCTATCTATAATAACTATATCTAACTAAGCAAATGATATGGAAGGAAATAAGATCAATTTGGTTTAAAATATATAAGTAAGTTCTCACATCCCTACGGATTTGAATTTTAATGAGGAATACAGCAGTCGTCAAAATTAATAAAAAGAAAGTCAATGCTGAACTGTGGATTATAAGAATAATTTATTTTCTGCTTCAATACAAAAAAAAATTTAGGTACGATTATTTTCAGCAAATTGAATTCGTTGAAAACTTCAAACTTTCATTGAACTCTGAGTTCAAGAGAGACAAAGTAGACAAACATAAGTACCAAGCAGTTGTGGAGGTCTGCAACAAGTAAAAGAGACTCAGAAAGCTAAGACACAACAACAAAAACAAGCGCAATATGTCCTCAGATGAGATACATTACTGTTAAAAAAAATGTAAAGGCAGAAAATAGCAGAATGCAGTTGGTACTTCGTCGGCTAGTGTAGCCTAGCCCACATGCAATTTTTCCGAGGTAGTTAGAGACCACCTTTGTGTTGCTATTTTGGAAGAGAAGTCTAGAGACGATAAAACGGTGATGAAGCTTGGGTAGACATTAAAGCCAAATTGTCCGAGTACCTGTTTTCCATGACCCAGTGGTGATGGAGGACCTGCTTTCCAACAAAGAAAGACTTCTGCCAGGTTTCGACTTTGCCGATGTTGTAACTGGATACAGGGTATTTAGATTCGCGGACTAGTTCTACAAGGATTTCCTTAGCAAGTGTGTTGGTAAGGTTATTGATGCCTGCAAATGTTTGAAGCTTAAACTTATCCCAGCTAAGGAGATCACAACGAGAGCTAGGGCCCGTATCTGGCTTCCTCGTATGAAGATAGACGGAGCTAACATGGTTCAATGTTTTAAGATAAGCAGGACGGCGGTTTCGATGAGTGACAGAACTGTCATTAAGGCGGAAACCCCTAAGAACAACAGCCTGTGATTCCTGCTTTTAATTAATAAAGAGTATCTGGTGGCTTGCCAAAGTCAAAATTTTCCGACCCTCAGGTCCCAAGGATGATTTAGATAAAATCCAAGAAACCGACAGGTTATTAGGTCGGAGAGGATCGACATCAACGCACAAGAAAATACCAATGCTGAAAGTCAGATTAATCTGCATCACTTAAACTGTGCTTCAGATAATTTGTTAGTCTTCCTAGGTAAGGAAGACATAGACATTGGCATCATTCAAGCACCTTGGGTGAATTGATATACCATTACGGGGCTGAGAGACAATAGTTACAACCTTCCCTACAATACAAATGTTCAGGCCAACGGTAAGCATAAAACTTGCGCCCTTGCTAAAAATATGAATGTTTTCTTAAGTCCAAATTTTAGCTCAGTCGACTTAACAGTTGTTAAGTTTAAGATTCCGATCAATAACACCCTTTTAGTAGCCTCAGCTATAATACCATTTTTAACGGCCAGTGTATCGGCGAAAGGACAGATTCTTGTTCTAGGTTCTGATGCCAATGCGATACACACTCTGCGGGACAGCTCAGAAATCAATGTTCGGTTAATTTCCAGATATAACTTTTGCGACACTACCATTGGCGATTATCCAATGTGAACCTCAAATCCAAGAAATCCAAGGAGAATTGACTGGAAGAAGTTTGATCAAGTTATTAAATCAAAACTACGCTAATGATCTAAAAATAGAATCAGTCGAAGAACAAAACACGAAGATTATGACTCTGGAGGGATCCACGGATACTGCTCTCAAAATCTCGTGTCCAGTTAGATAGAGCAAGAAAATACTTCCCCCATGGTGGAATAAGGATTATCTAATTTGAGAAAATTACTAGGATAGTGTGCAATATCTGCAAGAGGCCCAATTTCTGGTAGTCATACAAGGATTGTCTAAAAATCTACAAAAAAAAATCAATTGAAACTGCCAAGACTCAGGCATGGATGGAATACCGCCATTCCATTGCAACAATAAGAACTCCGCCAGTTTAGACAAGATCCTGTCAAACGAACACTCTAGCCCGTCGTTCTTGAAAAGGGCGGATGGTGCTTGGACAGAGTCTTCTGGAGAAACCTTTCAGATTGTAAGGACGGCGTGAATGCACCCGAAATGCAAGGTTCGTATCCTTTATTATGGAAAAAAATACAATCACTAATAATAAAAAGAAATGTGTTAGGGTCTATGACCAGCTTGTCTCTCTATAAATCGGCTGGTCTTGATAGCATTTTGCCCATTATGCTGCAGAAAACTCAAGACTAGTGTAGATATTTAGAATGTATATGTATGTATATCACTAAACTACACCCATCGAGCTGGAGACGAGTTCGAGTAGTTTTTATTCCGAAAGTTTCAAAGCGTGGACATGAATCTGCGAAGGATTTCAGACCCATTAGCTTAACTTCTTGCTTACTTAAAATATTGGAACGCATCATAGACCATCTAAATCCCGTATACACCAAGCGAAGATCTGCAGAAATGGCCCTCAATGAGGTGCAAATGATTGAAAAAATTATTCACTAAAAACTATACACCCTAGCCACCTTCATAGACATTAAAGGCGCTTTTAATAATGTTCTAACTGAAGTGATGGTCTCACCGAGTTGGGTGTTGAAGATTTTATTAGTCATAGTATCCATGTTAGAAAATAGAACTATTAAGTCAGTTCGTAGCAGCTACTTTACCGAACGGAACGATCTATGCTCCGATGGTTTAGTCACGCAGTGCGTATGCCCCCAGACTGGCTTTCAAGACGTGCCATGATTGCGGTGCCATCAGGTAGGCGATGGCCCTAGCAGGTCTACAACTAGATGGTTGGATCAAGTATGACATCTCTCCGGAGCCGTATTAGGATTCCTCCCGATGAGTTAGAGTCAATAACGGAGGATAAAGAAGGATAGAGAGTCCACCTGAGCATCCTACCGCCGCGACCCTCATAAAGGATTAGCGGGCCATTGAAAATATATGTATGTATGATGTCTAGATTTTTTACCAACTCACAATTACACTCGTATAGTCCTAAACAGCTTACTTGAGCTAAAGATTCTACATATAGCTACACTTCTTATTATTATTTTGCTAGTCCCAAATTGTGACGTAAAAGGGATGAAACTATTACTCAAGTTTTGCAATATATGTATAGCTCTTTGTGACTATTTCGTTTCGAAATCACTACTATTGTCGGATTCTGATACATTTCTTGCTTACACAAATCGCTAATATTTGCATTTTATGTACTAATTTAATGAGTCCATCTCAAATAATATATATTATTATTTTCTATTCAGATTACTATTGACCTCATACAGCAACGGTCAATAAAGAAAGCCATTTCTCCCAGATATTCATCTTCTTTATTAAAAGGGTTTGTGGTTAGTTGGAAAAATAAAACCGATTTCTTCTGCAATCGCCTTTTGTGATCCTTGAAGCAGATTGTATGTCAAAAACAATTTTAGCTTATAATCATTAACTATTTTCAAAAGAATAAAAAAACTACGAAAGTGCACATAGTGTTTATTAAGGATTGCTATACGATTATATAGTTTACTGGAATTAATCCTTATTAACTTCTTCAAATACATATGCATTCCTTATTATAACGTTAAGCTATTCGCTTTCTCTATTTTTAACATTCATTTATTTAACACTGTACATTTATTTTTCTTCCAAAGAAGTTTCAATATCAGATAAAGCGTACTCGTTAACTACTTAACGCTATGAGACCCTGTCGAAGTAAAAGAAAGTACCACTTAAGAATTCTGCTGTCACTATAAATATAAAAGTGCATGAACAGCTGCAACAACATACCACGTTCGATGTAAGTAACCCCTTTACCTGCCAAAAGAGCGATTGTGTGCCGGTGTTTTCTTTTCACCCATTAGTGGCTCACACTGTTAGGTGGAAGGCATCCTTGTTTTGTAATTAAACAAAAATGCACATACCTACATAGGTACATTTGAAGAAATCTGTAAAAAAAAAAAATTGCTGTACCGTGTTAAAACTTCTTCAGAACAAAGTTTATCTAAAGTAAATATATAAAGGGGAAAATGCGATATATAGGACGTGCTCTAATTTTTTTTTTTGTAACAAAACTTTGGCGATGAGGAAAGTTTTTCGTTGGAAACGAGTGAATCTGCTGAAAATATTTTTTGCAAATTATGGCGATAGAGTTTCATATTGTTGATATGTATTTACATTTATTACTTTAATTTAGTGTAGAAATAGATACACGCATATGAGGAAAGAGGTTATGTGTCCTGCATGTACATTTTGTGGTTATGGTTTTTAACTTTTAGGTACATCTTCTAACATTTAAAAAACGTGGTTAGATATGTATACCCATGATATGTTTTGTTTTGGGGGCATATGCGCAATATTTTTTTACGTTTACCGTGAAATGCTTTCGATAGAGATAAGCTGTTATTTGACAGATGGTGAATGAATCTGTTTTGACATTTGTGTTTAGCAAGGATTAACATAGAAAGACTTACACTGCAACAGCGTTTGCAAACATTTGTTCAGTTCGTCAAAGTTATAGAGCACTCCTGAATTGTATGGTATACGTTATCGGCCATGTGAGCAACTAATTCGCCATGCAACAGCAAGAATAAAACGAAGAACTGAACGTGTATAAGATAATATCGGTTCTTTAAGCGAAATTGTTGATGAAGATCCGAATTTGTCTACTCTTGGTGTACACCAATACAAGATCCAATTGGCTCAAGATCTCAAGCCGTTAACTTTGTTTCCTTTGTAAATGGGCTGAAAGTCAATTGCAAGCTGATTTGCTCAGTGATGAAGCTCATTTCTGGTTAAATTTAACAAACAAATTTGCCGTATATGGAGTAAGAATAATCCTCAGAATGTATGATGTTCCATTACATCTTGAAAGATGTACTGTTTGGTATGGTTTACATGCTGAAGCTATTATTTGTCCTTTAAAAATTAGGCCAGAGGGAATGTAACTTTCAATGGCAAGCATTACAAATCCATAACAAATGATTATCTGCTTCCAAATTTGCTTCGAATCGACTTGGAAGACTTCTGGTTTTAGCAAGATAGTGCTACGTGTCATACAGCAACCCAAACAGTTAATTCAGATATGACAGATACAAATATAAAACTTATTATTTTATACTACTTAAATTTAAAATAGTGATATTTGAAAAAAATATATACATAGTACAATATATGATTATTTCCTTTATTTTTAGACTGCCCGACCAGTAGGATGACACTATTTTGGTAGAATCCTTAGAGTCGTGTCCTGTCTGGTAATCGTGTCAGCCTTACAGTTACTTGGAATGCCACTGTGGCTTGGCGCCCAGCATAGGAGAATGTTGAACTGCTCCTCATCTCCATGAGAGACAAACGGCAGTTTAGAGCGGCTTTTGAAATGAAGGGGCAGGATTTAAGGGACTTGAAAAATGCCCCTGCCAGGTATTCCATTATATTTCAACCCAGATAAGGCTTCCCTTATCGCCATGATTTCAGTGTGAAATACGCTACATTGATCTGGGATGCGGAAAGAGGTGTTCAGGTTGAGTTTTTGAGAGAAAAAACCACAACCCACCCCACTTTCGGTCCTGGAGCTCTCTGTATTGAAGTGAACTGAAGTACCATCTGCAGGGGAGCAATATTCCATTCATTGCGGTCAGAAATGCTCTTCAGAAATGTAACTTTATAAAATCTATTATCCAGTTCATTATCAATAGCTCGGTAGCATTTTGTTTTAATTTATAATTATAATTGTTATGAATTATAATTAGGGAAAATATTCGGCATTTGGAAAGTAGCGTAGCGTTACAACATTCCTGCGCTGGAACCTGATATCCTAAGAAAAGCAATAAGAAATGCACATCTTTTCGAAACAGAAAACGGGGAGCACTAAGTTGATGCCAGTTTTTGAAATTAATTAAATATACGTTCTTATTTTGTTCTTCATTAAAAAAAAAATTAAATAAAAATCATATTAGCAAAACTCAATAGAGTTATTCATGTTTCCTTCCAAACTTAATATGCCCATTCTGTGTAATTATAACCAGATCACTCCTTCATTATAAAAATAAGTATACCGTAGTTTGGTTGTTTGTGAGCGAAAATTGGTTTTATTACTGAACGTCTCAGTTTCGTCAGTGCAACAAATAGCTCACCAGGGCTGGTTTAAACCCATGTGGTGGAACTCCCAGTATTATGCCGTTGCAATATTGTTCACACAAGCTTTCGCAATTGGATTAACTGTTTATTTTATGAGAGATAATTAAATACAAACTGATATCGGGATTTGAACCATGAACCATTAGCGTGGCAATTAATGACATTACCACTATACCATATCCACTCACATGGCCTTATAAAGCTTTTTAAAACCGTTTATATTGCTTTTATTATACTTATTTATTTATTATACTTGTATTTCCTTATCTTTTGTAATGCCCTAAAATGATATTTCCAAAATATTTCATCATCTGACTTATGCTGTATGGGCAGTTATATGCTCCAGCTCTGGCCAATCCAAAGCTTTTCCGCTGAATACTCCAAAGGACTTAAATATAACTCTTTTTCTAAGATAATTATATATTCATCTATTTTTTTGTGTGCCAAGTTGAACTAATCAGTTTTATTCTGTAGGTAGAACTTGCAAAGTGAATGTATACGAAATTCTTGTAATTAAAGAAAATGCATTAATGCTGATTCATTTGAATGAAAATGGACGAAGGAAAAGTAAAAGATACCATTTACAATTTTTTATTTTTTATTTTTAGGAGTATACTGTAGAGAAAAAACTCAAGTTTAGGTATTGGTTGTGCACGTGCCAAAAGGCAGTGTATCCTTCCGTTTACATTCAATTAAAAAAGGCCAACTGAATACTTTACTCATTTTCCCCTTTCTATTTAAAATTAAAAACAAATTTTGCTTTAATTGAATTTACTTAGTCGAAAAAGAAAAAAAATCCTCGTTTTGATTTACTCACGATGAAAATGTTTACCTTGCAGGTCTAAATAAGTAGTCATGAAGAAGAATTTCGTTTCCCATGGCCATCCTTATTTGAAGCGTTACAAGGATATTTGTCCATTTGTAGGCCCTCTGCTGAAATTTTTAACGACAAAATGATGTAGAACGTGTTTTTCTAATGATATTCCGAAAATCAGATGACGAAATTGACACTGAAGAACAATGGTTAATTGAATTGTTTAATTTTCATTCTTGTCAAGATGGAGTTTTGCCTTCATAGGATGGAACAAACTCGTAGATTTCCCAACTCTCACAGTTTCCAATCAACCTGCAATGTGCGATTTTAGCATGCATCGACCTAATGGCATTAAAGGGAAAATTATGTTTGAATAGTTTTCGCTATATCAACAATATTTAAGGCGTTGTGCTTGAAACTAGTATTACCGCTTGCACCCCAAGGTAAGTGCTGCCGAAGGTGATGATAATTATTAGGTTGCAACATTTTGGTAAAAAATATCAATTTGATAGACCTCTTTTTCGATTAAGAAGAGGACAATGTGGTGCCGATTGACAATTTGGCAGCAATTCGAAGAAATTTTGGGTGTACTTACGTCAACGAACTTAACATGCTGAGTATCCGTTCTCGTCCGATCACCGAAATCAAGCAGCGCCGGGCGCGGTTAGTACTTAGATCGGGGACCATTTGGGAACACCGCGTGTTGTTGGCATAGCAGAAACCAGTCTTTCAAATTGGCAACGATCTGTGACTTTCTTACAATAATAGTACCAAAAAGTACATATATAGATATTTCTAGTGAAATTACATATACTTACATATGTTTTTTACATTTTCCTTCACGTTGAAGCCGAGTCGTAGCCAACTTTGAAGACGAGTCAAATACGAAACAAATACGACCATCAAACGACCAATTGAATGTACCGTAAAAGAGGAAAAATTCGAGACTCGTATGAGTCGCGATGCGTGCCGCAACTTGGCGGGTGGGTGGGTGTCCAAATCCATCTGAGAGTGAATAGTTTGATATTTATTTTGACTTTTTCTTGATCTAAAAAAAAGATCGTGGAGGTCATATTTGACAGGTACGCTGGTGACTATGCAGAGATTTTAGTTTCCAAAGTGGTGATTTAAAGTATTTCTTAAAAGCCGTCCTAAAATAAAATAAAAACAAAATACAACTATTTATAAGAGTACAGGCTGGACCAACGACTTTCATTTTTTGATTTCAGCAAGAATGTTCTGCCTAAGATGTTGGAGTGCGATCCACGTAAACCAATTTCTTAAAGTAATCCCACATAAAGGCTGTCAAATCAGATAAACAGTGAGCCAACTGAAATCAGATTAGTTTTCTGTTCACCGAAAAGTTTCCGAAGGAAAAGAAGGCAAACTTTGACTGTTTGCTATAATAAGGAAACATTTTCAAATCAAGTTTGGACATCTTTCGGATGCATGTCCTTCACACTCCTAACTAGTAGAGACAGATGAATCTTCATTCAGCCTCTGCCTTACCGCTTCCACAGCTAATTCAATGGCTACAGGTCGATTAACATTTCTTTTGCGAGATCGATTTGTAGTGTCCCGGCTTTAAAATGGAGGCGATATTTTCATTTAGTTAAGATAACTGATCATTCCGAAGAATACCAAGTTCAACAATTTCGAGAACTACAGCGCGACCTAAGTAAGTAGCGTCCACTAAAATGCGGCTGAAGCAAGGCGAGCACGTGACAGCTAATCAGAAATATTTTCATTGAAAAGATAATCTCATGACATTAATATTTAAAAATGATTTCGGGCACATGGCACTGCTATTGTTTTTGACGAAGTGCATTCTGTCTATCCAATTTTGGGTTATTCTATCGAGCATAGCGCTGCAAGTTCTGAATATTAGGAACAAATTTATGGCTGTCAATCGCACAGCCTTGCGTGCCAATCGACACATCCACTTCTTGAATTCAATTTACCGCCAAATTGTGATTTTAATAAGTCGAAGGTTTCGGTCGCCGAATAGCACGTACCGCTATCCTGTTGAAACCACATCTCGTCCGGATCAATGTCATCCATATTCTGGAAAGAAATGCTCACTGACCTTGTTCTGGTTACAATCTGCATTGACTGAAACTGGAACTCCAGGCTCAATTTTGAAGAAATAAAATCCATTAACGCCACCATTGTAGAAACCGCACCAATTGGTGCATTTTTTGGGTCTGTAAGGTTTCTTTAGGTCTTATTCCATATGCGACAATTTTGCTTATTAATAAAACCCGTTTAAAGCCAAAAATAAGCTTCATCTCTGAAACCAATTTTGCGACCTGTCTAGAGCTCAATAAGCGAAAAAGCAACGCTTTAATTCCTGTACCAACAAGGCGATGTTCTCTTTAGTGCACACATTCCTTTGACGCGTTGTTGATGTTACTGCCTCATTTAGAGAGTATGTGGTACCAAATTTGTACAACGGATGACTTACTCCAATGTAATACTAAGTGCGTGATAAAAATCAATAAATTGTCTATAAGTTTCGCGAATCGACAACTGATTTTCAAACTTAATTCCGACAATATGGCAGCGGTGCTCAAGGATGAGTCTACTCACGATGACCTGCCAGACTATACAGAATATCTTTGTTAGAAACCCAGGCAGAGTCACAGCTCGGCTTGACAGTTATACCTATCGTAAGTACTGTCTCAACAAAAAGAAAAAAAACATCCATTTATAATGATTGACTGTAGTTATAATTAATTCGTAGGACTCAATACTACCTGCAGAATTTGCTTGAGGCAAATATATTTCTCTTCAGAGGGCGTGGTTCGTACAACTCAAACGAATTGGTACGACAAGTACAATTTTTATGAAACAAACATTTTTTCTTCACAATGTGCATGAATCATCGCCAAGTACTCAAAAACGTTTGCATGCTGCAGAGTCTTAAGTAACGAAAGAATAAGGAATAGTTTTTAAGGATACCAAAGCCTGAATCTTACAATTCGACTCCGGATTATTCTGACTTTTATAAAGGATGACATAGTTAAATCATAAATACCTATTATAAGCGTGATCTTAACAACATTCAGCTCTCTTAAATAAATCCTAGCTTTCACTTCTGCTTTGCTTTTCCATACTTAATTGTACGCACACCTGAACAGAGTCTGTGATTTCTGCTTACACAATTCCTTTTTACAAAATCGTACTTTCTTGAATAAATTCGAACAAATTGTTCCAAGGAGCAACCGAAACAAAGACCTACCCACTTCGATGTTCATTGAAATTAAAGAAGCGTATAATCATTTTATACAAGATTTCCAAAGAAGACCGCCTGTGAAGTCGTTGACTCGAGGGATTAATGCAAAAAAAAAAAGTTTCGTTGTCTCTTTCAGTTGGATAAGTTGGTTATACGTCAATGACGATACGACATTATTTAAAAGATAAATAGGTTGAGTGTACGTAGCTGCAGTTAAATTGACAGTTTAAATGGAAATTCACTTAAAAGCAAAGAAAGTGTCAAGGAAACTTAGTGTGAAAATCACGTTCAAGTAGTTTGTGTAACTTTCAATTACTTACTTACTTGGTGACACTACAGTTCGTCGTGAACTTGGGCATCTGCATTTAGCTCGGTCTTTAGTTAATTGCCTTCAGTTAGGCACTTCAAGTTGGTCGAGATCCCCTTGAACTTGTAACGCTCCACCTACGGAGGCCTTCTACTGCATCATCCCTCCGGGTTAGATTCAAAAACTCTGCGTCTATTCGCTCTATATGTTCTAGCCATCTCAAACGTCAAATGCACAGTTTTTTGACTAGGTCGATGTCGCTGTACAACTCGTATAGTTCGTCATTGAATCTTTCCTTTTAAGACCCGTCAACGCAAACGGGACCAAATATCTAGCGAAGAATTTTTCTCTCGAAGCCACCAAGGATATCTTCATCCGCTTTCAATAAAATCCATGCTTCAGCGCCGTAAAGCTGAACTATGATGATCAGGGTTTTATATAGATTCTCTTTAGTTGTTTGAGATAAGGCTTTACAGTTGAATTCCCTTGTCAGACTTTCTATGGATTGTGCCTCTAGTGTTGGCTTGTAAGTTCCGCACAATTCCTTCAAGTACAGTATTAAAGAAGTCGCATGACAGGCCGTCACATTGTCTAAAACCTTTTTTGACATCAAACGTTTATGTGAGGTCATAACCGACCCTGATGGAGAAGCCACAGACGGACAAGTGGACAAGTTTGGTAGGGTTGTCAAAACTGGACATGGCTCTATATAGGACTGGACATGGCTCATCTCTATAGATGCTGTCATAAACGGCTTTGAAATCGATGTAGGGATGATGAGTATCAATTTAGAAGTCTTCACGATCTGCAGAAGTGTGAAGATTTGATTGATGGTGGATTTTTTCTGGCGTAAGACCGCACTGATGTTCAGGCGTTCACACAATGTCTATCACAAGATCTTGTGCGAGACTGATGCCTCCATAATTGGCGCAGTTGAGGGATTCTCCTTCCTTGCGGGTCGAGCAAATGTCCATTCCATTCATCAGGCATACACTTGCCTGACGAAATCTAAGAGATGATTTAAAGTATGCTCTCTACCAATTCATCACCAGCTGCCTCGGCCGGTAAGCTGTCAGGTCCAGCAGCCTTGTTAGATTTTAGTTTGAATATTGCTATCTTCGCATCGCTTAAGTCAGGTGGACGTACATTTTGACTATCATCGTCTATGTTGGATGGTTCATTCTGCTTGACAGCTGGATGTTGGTCTTCGTCGCCGTTATACAACCTGCCGAACTAGTTTTTCCATATTCTCAACACCGACTGTGGTAATACTACGAGGTTTACATTTTCATTTCTACAGATTTCTGGACGAGTTTTCCTCCTCTTACACGTTTTTTTACCATTTGGTAAAAATTCCGTACATTTTTTCTGGAGTATACGTATAAGCTCTCAATATCCTCGATCGCGCGCATCTCATGCTCTTTCTTCTTCATTTGGAGAAGCCGATGTCCTTACGGTTTCTTTTGCTCGAAGACGTCATGTGCAGAGGAAGAAAGCAGGATCGGTTGATAAGAGCAGTTGCCGAACAGCTGAGTAACGCCAAGATATGCTTGTTTTTTCTTGCAAAACAATGGCTTGACAGAAAGTAGGTTCGCTGATTTGCATGGATGACAGGTGACAATGAAGAAAGAAACTAGGAAGGAATTTGTGCTGACCCTAATGGTAAGCGATAGCTTAACTGAAAGTACTGTACTTCGTAATGTTATAAATCGTTGTTATGCGGCATAACACGACTACGAAAGCCAAACATCTCTAAAGGCCAGAGGGCCAACAAAGGAAATGTCAACTATGAGCAACTAACCCATTTTACAAGCATAGAATAGAAACATGATTCATCGTTTTGCCTAGTGCTCCTCTACTAGCCTCACTCGGTAGCACCTGGTAGAACTCGGTAGTACCCGGTACCACCTGGTTGCATAAAAGTAAATGTGCAAGCATCTAAACCGAGATGCGATGTCATCTACAACCCGTGCGATGTAGAATACGTGACACCTTAATTTGGGCTCTCAGTCATGGATTCGTTTTCAGATGGCATTTTACTTATAGTCACTGCATCTGAACGTAATGTTCTTTTCCAGGGTTCTGTACATAGTTTGTCTGTCAACATCGTTTACCTCCTTAACTTTGATGTACACCCTATATGCAAGATTTTTATACAAACTGTATAAAATATAGACCTTTATACATAGCCACTGCAATTAAAAAAAAAAATACGAAAACGCAACGTGTCAGTGTTGTACTGTGAAAATATATCCTTCTGCGAAAGCCCCAAATCAACTGTAGTGCATGTTAGCCATGGCGTCAACCGAGACATCTTCCGAAATAAATTATCTTCCAAGTCAATCTACTTGGTGCAAAACTACCCGTCGCGCATTGTGATTGGTGAATATTGCAAATACCTATGCTCTTTTACAATAAAGTTGATCCTGTGACTATAGGCCAAAGAAAATCATTTATTAATTTATTTCGAAAATTGTAATATAGAATTTTATTAAAAAACATCAGCTAATTAGTGTCACGCAGTTATCAGCGAACCAGATTTTCACAGCAATATGTACTTTGTGGGGATGGTAACTAAAGGGAAGTAAGCGGCTTCAAGGGTAATAGCAATGAATCACACGGGCGAACGCTTTGAGGGCTTACCAGTGTTTTTAGGAAATAATATGAAATGCATACCGTCAAAGCCTGCGTAGTTCCAGCGGTTCAATAAACATGTATATGGCAAAACCCACGTTCTCGTTCTGTCAGTTTTCTGTCTGCTCGTCACCATCTTTCAGCTCTTAAGCTATGACTGGTACAAATATATTTTATATTTATATTCCTTTACACAAACAATATACAATAGCGGCATTAAGATATTGCTATATTTTTTCTTCGAATATGTAATACATAATAATACAATACAAAAATATAAACATGAATCTCTCACCAACCATAAGCAACTGGATTGTCCATGTTGAACGATAAAGTAATACGTGCTAGTACTGACTCACGCTTAAACCGCGGCGTCTATGATTTGAGGCGAGTATGGTCGCAAACAGCCTACTATGTTCCTTAAAAATATGAAACGATTGAAGCCATCGAGCCATTTACAAAGCTGAACCAATTTCTAAAGTTTAACCTGCGATGTGTTGGAAAATACACTCTTAATAGGACATTGCTACTCTGGAACCCTTGCATATACGGAATAGAATCAACTGACACTTTGGTTCTGCGGTCACATCTATCTCAGGAACTGGGGTCCCAAAACAATACCACATTTACATCTTGGTCTTCAGACTTTCTATAAAAAAAGAACTAAGGAAGATACCGCAATCATTTCTGTAATCTGTATGACAAGCTGGCTGCATTCCCCTTCAGCAATTCAATTAACGCTTTCATAGGCCTACCGCCATCGAAAGTTATCATAGATCAATATTTCCATATGCTTTCCACATATGGCTTCAAGTGGATTATCGTGGTAGTCAGGGACGCTTTCAAAATATGTATTGTAGTAAATCTGGGTGTGTAATCTGCAATAATATATCCAGCTAACTTTGGTTAGTCTTAGCGCATATGCAACACTTTTTCAGTCTGGAATTGTGATTCAGTTAGTTAGTGCAGACAGTAAAATGCTTCCAGAATTGAACTGAAAAAGCAAAATCTTGAATAAAAAAAATATATATCTCAAAAATAAAACTTTTCGAATATCAAATTAAAGATATGATATAGAAATTGATTGATGGGTCTCTACATATGTACACATAAATCGATGAAATGGATCTAACTGTTAAGTGTTTTATATTTCGAGATATTGTGGCAAGGAATATTTACAGAACCGCTTTCAAAACTAAAAAAAGTAAGAAATATTTGAGAAAATTCGGAAGAATAATTTTTCGAGCGACTTTATCTGTTGAGATTGGAACATCGCATCTTTTCGTAATATAAGCAGCGTGAAAGCTTTTTGACGACCAGGAACTCAGCCAACTACTCTAGAACCTTAAGAGTGCACAATCCTTTAGTACACCTGTCTGATTTTGCTGCTGTTTAAATAACAAGGCGCATATAGTAATTGACTGGTGTCTGTACTTACTTTACTTTACTTATGTCCTGTATCCCCTTGTGGGTCCTAGGGCCTCTACTACGCCTACGCGCCATCGTGTACGGTTTCTGGCAATGTGTCTGAGTTCTCCCCAACTTTTCCCTAACTGCCGTGCCTCCTTCTCGATTGTTCTGCGCCATGTTCTCCTCGGACCGCCAGGTCTTCTGTCATCCTGAGTTAGAAGGTTCCATTGCATAGCATGGTTCGCTATGGAACTGTCACCCTTTCGGAACGTGTGTCCAATCCACTGCCACTTCCGCCGTTGGATGGTTGTGCTTATTGGTTCCTGACCCGTTTTCTCGTAAAGGTGTTCGTTAGAGATACGATTGGGCCAGAAAATCCTTAAGATATTGCGCAGGCACCTATTAACAAACGATTGCAGCTTTCTGGTGATAGTAGTGGTCACTCTCCACGTGCTGCAACCATATAGCAGCACGGGTTCATCGTTGGAGCCGAATAGTCTTATTTTGGTGCTCAAACTGATTGCATTGCTTCGCCATATTTTGGACAACATCCCGAACGATGACTTTACTTTGGCGATCTTGTTGGCTATATCCAGTTCGGTTCCACCATCAGTCGAGACAATACTCCCAAGATACTGGAAATCCTCTACTCTCTCTACCGGTTGTCCAGCAATGCATATTTGAGCCGATGAGTTTGTTCCAAGCCTGATCATTTTTGTTTTTGCCGTATTAATTTTCAGTCCGACGACACCTGCCTCCCTCTCCACATCTGCTGTCATTTGGTGGAGGTCTATAATTCTGTGGGAGAGTAAGCATACATCGTCAGCGTAGTCAAGATGTTTCAGTTGAGATGTAAGAGTCATCAACGGCTGGTGTCTGTAATATCAGTTAATTGTATGAACAAAAATTAAACAGGGGAGAAACAATACCAGACACGTTAACAGCATCCGGCAGATTATCACAAAAATTTTTTTATTTTTTTTTTGCCATTAGTTCATACCTCCCCACTGACACATCCATTGGACGGCTTAACATCCCATTTTTTCCAAACATAAAATACCAATATTCAATAGTGTATTACCAAATATATAAATAAATCACCTTCAGCTGCGATTGTTGGAAATTTTTCATGGATTACTACATCTCGCGGAGAGACAAATATTTTACCTCAATGGCAGTATTTATTCATATGAACGGTTGGCTGGTGAAAAAAGCATCCGTGTGTTCTAAACTCACATACATGGGGTTCGTATGATTCATGGTATCGAAAAATCTTTGCATCAGTAAGCGTTAAGGCGAGCCACAACCACCTCAAAAACACAACGTATCAAGAAGGGTGAGAGATCATTGCGTATTGTTTTGTTGGATGGTAAGTATAGCCATAGGTAGGTACGATGTTTGCAACGTTAGATTCTGGTTGTGTTTATTGTTAGCAGGATGTTCTTCCTCCTCGAGGTCGAAGGCAGATCGAATGTTGGGGTACATAAACGAGAAACAATTCCACGTTTCAGCCACATTTCGAATTCACATGAATTATTATGGATACAATATGTTGGTCTTTATGGTGTAGAAATAAAAATATTTGCTGTGTGGTATCTGCTATCGAAGTGACACATACTGTCAGCGACAGAAATATATGGCCATTTTAGATAAGTTTCAGAAAGTTGTCAGCTTTCATATTGAAAAAAGTAATGATGGCATGTTTTGTGGGACAGAATCAATATTAATGAAAAAAAATATTTTTATGTACCTAATTAATGACAAGATGTGTAGGATCATGCTGTGTAGTAGTTAAGGCACATTGATTTGGGATATCTAATACTGAACTACATTCTCAGTCCTTGCAGGAAGGTACGTACTGTATATTATGTTAAAGGACATGTAATACACTGAACATTCCTATGAGTTGTATTACCGTGCCCTTTTGGCAAATATATAAGGCCTAAATGATTTCCATTAGTTTAAATAGGTAATCATTACACCTAAATTTAAAAAGTTTGTTTATTCGTCACATGGCAATGCAGTTGTATAACCCGCAAGAAATCTGAGTAAAGTTGGTTTCAGATTTCCAACAAACTGAATATCTCGGGCTTAAAATGTCTGCAATACTCTCTCAAAATGCGTTGAATTCCTGTTAGAGTAAACAGTGAAGTGAACAATATAAGAATTGTGACAGCAAATGATTCTGCTTGCGATTCCATTCTCTTTATAATTTATTGTTTGCAAGAAACAGTATACTCGTATAAAAGTTATTAAATTCTTAAACAAAAGCTACTTTTCCCCTCTAACATGCAAACGTTTTTCCTATAAAATGTTAATATAGGCCAATTTATATATAATCACTGGTGGATGGAAGTCGGATGAACCTTTGTTAATCATGAGACATACATATTTGCTCAAGATTCCAAGAAATACAAAACAAATTTGACCTTCAATCGGAAATGCTGAAAATTTCAATGATTGCTTACATTTAATTTACTTAAATATACAAAAAAGTTTGCAGACCTCTACCTATATATGATATGCGAAAATTTCATTAAGACATATATTTAAATAAAGATGCGGTGAAAGTTTTAACTATTTATGCAACTTCGAATCTAAGCCTTTTATATAAATCACTGGCTCGGCTGTGTACTACAGGCACTACCATGGTAGATGCTTGAGCAAACTCAACCGAATAATTCCTAGAAATACTATATTTGGACGTAATACCAGGCAGGGCACTAGAGCGCATAATTTTCATATTCATCTGACAGACGTAAGAATATCTCTCTACCAAAATTAATTTTGTTACAGGAATGGTCATCTTAGTTCATCTAGTTCCTCTTCAGCACGGTACTAGGTAATATATTTTCAAAAACCCACAATTACAGCAAATTAAAAACAGAATCAACGAACATCTGCAATCATTTCAGGGCGCTACTTCAGCGTTATAAGTTGGCTTTCATGTGAGAGGATTACAAAACGAAAGAGATTGCCAATAGTAGTGGAATTTTATACCTACGGACACTTCACAATGTGAGGACATTGTGCTTCCATGGCTCAAGGTCATATTATCGAGCTGTCTTAAACTGGTCTACATCCCCAAGACGTGGACCGAGGTTGAAGTTGTCTTTATTCCTAAGGCAGGTAAGAGCTCGCATGTGGAACCAAAGGATCACCGACCTATCAGTCTATCGTCCTTTCTACTGAAAACGCTGGAAAGGCTGATTGATATTCACCTCCGTCAGAACATAAGCCCGTCTTTGCTCTCGCCGTCCCAACATGTGTACTGCAAAGGCAAATCCATTGAAACAGCCTTACACGAGCTTTTAACAATATCAAACCAAAGGCAATCACAGACGCACTTGCAAATCTGAAAGTGGATACTTCGCTCGGAGTGTTGATCAATCAATTGCTAACACGCAGGAAGACTTGCCTGTTGCGGAGCACCCCAAGGTGGAGTCTTGTCTCCCCTCCTGTGGAATCTTGTAGTGAATGAGCTACTAGTGGACCTGGACAGGTCAGGCTGTAGAGTGATTGCCTATGCTGATGACATTGCGATTGCTGCGTCTGGTAAGCACCCAGACACTCTCAAGGAAATCCTCCAATATAATCTCTCTCTGAGTTCTCTTCACGAGGAAATATAAAGTTCCCCTCGTAGACCCTCCTATGATTAATGGCGCCAGTCTCACCTTCACTGTTAATTCAAAATACCTGGGTCTTATTCTGGACAGAAAACTGAACTGGAAAGCCAATCAACTAGAACGCGTAAGGAAAGCTAATGTAGCTCTCTATTCCTGTAAAAATGCTATAGGTAGGAGCTGGGGTATGAAACCTGAAATCACTCGCTGGCTTTACGTGTCTGTTGTCGGGCCTATACTACTCTATGGCGTGATCGTTTGGTGGCCTGCTCTTGACAGGGCTGTTCACCTCTCTCAGGTAGCTAAAGTGCAAAGATCCGCTTGCATGTGCATCAGTGTTGCACTAAGAACTGCCCCCTCTGCGGCACTGAACATTATGTTCAACCTTTTACCCCTGGATATTCTCGGCAGATAGACTGCTGCCAATGCGGCTATTCTCTCAGTGGACTAGTCATCACATTGGCCACTCCTCGATCCTCGATCTTCTCAACTTCACACATGAAAACACGGACACACTCCACCGAAACTGAGATTTGACCGACACTTCCGTACGAGTATCCCTGAACGCGATGAGTGAGATGGCTCTCCCCCTGATGATGGAAATTCGGTGCACTTCTACACAGATGGCTCTAAGACCGAAGGTGGGGTGGATTGTGGTGTTTTCTTCGATAAGCTCAACCTGAGCATCTCGTTCTGCCTCCCTGATCATTGTAGCGTTTTTCAGGTGGAAATCATGGCGATTAAGGAAGCCCAGTCTTGTCTGAAATGTAATGTATTATCTGTCAGCGATATTAACATTTTCACTGACAGTCAAGCTGCTATCAAGTCCCTGGAATCGTGCTCCTTTACTTCAAAGACCGTCTTAAACTGCCGTTTGTCTTTTACAGAGATGACAGAGCAGTTCAACATTCACCTATGCTGGGTGCCAGGTCACAGAGACATCCCAGGAAAGTGTAGGGCGGACGAACTAGACAGGGTACTACTCTAAGGATTCTGCCAGATAGGCAAGCCCTTGGTATGCCCCTCGCTACATGTAAGCATCTACTGAAGCTGAACGCTATTAGCAAGATCAATCTTAGGTGGGATATTGGCTCTACGTGTCACATTTCGAGGCAGATCTGGCCTAAGCTGGACCAGAAACGTAGTGCCGAGTTGGTTAAACTAAAGCGATTACAGATCAGCTGCGTTATTAGCCGCGTTTTGTTTTCCGCATGAAAAATTCATTTTCACCCAAAAAAGAAGGCCAAACTTATGTAGGGTGGATATCTCAGGAAGATCTCGTTTTGGAGCTCACGACTTTTTTTGGAGAAATTTCCTGTCGAAATTGTGGACATACATATGGTTTTTAATATAACTAGAACAATTTCTGACTTTGCAACGGTATTCTTTATGCGAAGTAACTTTTCCTATAGATTTTGATGCGTTGAATGCGAAATGAATACGAAAAAAAAAAACATGTTCGAGTTTTTGAAAAAATGATACAATATACTAATTATTTTTCGCACAAATAATAAGAAAGCGTAATATTTTAATTGTTATGCCGAATTTTGACGTGGTCTTTTTGCTGCTGGTTTATATTCTGCCTCTGAAATGTCTCTAGCAATAGTCCAGCAACAATCCGCCAGCATTGAAACGTTTCATTTACCCTGATAGCGTTTTTCCATGTTAGCGATATCTTTATGGAAGCGTTCTCCATGCTCGTCACTTAGCGCTCTACCATTGCATGTAAAATAGTCCAAATGGGAGTGTCAGAAATACAGTTTTAAGGATATGTTACAGCCCAATGCTTGGTAGGAAGATAACATGTTTTCAATGAGCGTAACATAGTTTTCATCTTTTAAGTTTCCTAAGAAGTTGAAGAAGCCGAAAATCATTCTAAGCTGTTTTTTCGTTGCTTTCCAAAATGAGAGCAAAATGAATGTTCACCTTTAAATAAATTTCTAATTTGAAAACCGAAAAAAATTCCCCTACTTGATTTTAGCTTCGCTAAGCCTTGGAAATTTCTGGCGTAAATATTGAAGTGCCTCTCAATTTTTATCCATAGCTTTCAGAAAATTCTTCATGAGCCCTAGTTTTATATCCAGAGGTGGGATCAGTACATTTCTTACCGCGGGGTCAATAAAAAATAACGGTCAGTTGAAAGGTTTGTGGGTTCTCGCCACTGCAGTGGTACCGCGAAACGGATTTTTGCTATTTAGCCAATTTGTAGCACAAGGATTGCAGCAGGAATCTGGAACCCAACTTTTGTCTTGGTGTCCAATTTCAGTGCCGAAGTAGGAACAGTACCCATTTTGTACTAATGGCGTTATGGAGCACTTTTTTATCACTGCAAATCACATCACCACAAATGAAAGAACATTTTGGGCACATTTTCGGGACATTTTTTGAAACAAAAAAAAAACAAAAAAATGAATATTGTCGTCTAATAACTCAACGTATCTATAAAGAACAGTACTGGAGAATGACAAAAAAGCGCCTTTGTTATTCAAGTAGTACCAACATAACGATAATGCAAACGGTCAAAATGAAAGATATAACGGATCGCGAAAACCGAAATTAAGAAATAACTTTTATAAATGAACCTGCATTCAGCATAGTTAGACAAGTAAAAATTGGTTGAAAATATTTCAAATACCATTTCACTGTTGTATTGGTAAAACCAAATTAAGGTCATGTTAGGTCTTAACTATTAACAAAATTTAACAATATAAATATTAAGTAATCTGCATACGTCTGACGCTGACTGTGTTTCCCGTAGCAAAATAAAATATGTAGGCGGCGAATTTATTGGTTCAACAAAATAGGCAATATATCATAATTAGGATTTTACCAAAGCACGTGGCTTTTTGTCAGATTTGTTTGTCCATAATTGACATTAAATATATGTATACGAGTGTGATGTGATGTTATGTTGATTTTTTATTACAATGCCTTATAATTACACACAATTCTAGGGGAATTTGAATTTTATATCATTGTTTGCAATAAAAAGAGAAAACATAATGTAGGTTAATGATCCGTGTTAAATATAAAGCTTATCGATTGAGTAGTATTTATGACGCTGATATTTGAAAAAGCTCTTATAATGGGATTCTGCTATGTAAGTAAAGTGAATGGTCTTCATTTTATGTAGAAAAGCCCTCTCACAACTTTAAGACGGTGAAGTGATACTGCTTCAAGTTATGGGTAAGGACCGAATTCAATTTTTCTGTTGCGAAAAGTAAAAGGAATTTATATGGTAATTGAAATAGTTAAAATAAAAATAACTTCGACAAGTTGTACGAGTTGGCTTCGAAATGCGATCTATATTCCAGTTTATTATTTCGTATTCCAGGTAATTTTTCCAGATAAAAAACTCACAGTCCTGATAAAAACTTGGCCTGCTTTTTTACATGTATGTTTTTGGTGGAATTTCATAACTTTTTGTTCAGATACTTAAATAAACAAATGATATTTAGTTACAGTGTCTAAAATGTCTGTTACTGATGTTTCCTTTTTTTCATGACTTTTAGAAACTGACTATCGTTTCATAGCTACTTTTCCCTTCACAGAAAATCTGTCGGGTGATTGCGCCTTTTCAAGATTTGGACGTAAAGCATTCTCTATCTGCGGCTTTCCTAATTCTTTTCTTTGGTAAATTGTCAATTCTATATCCTTTTGGAATGTCAATCTCAGCCTGTTATATATTACAACTACACTTTCATGCTTCAATTTGACTAGAGTCCAAATTAATGACGTGAATGCCGTCTAAATGTTTAACTCTAGAGAGGGGAATGTAGGCCTGGCTGTACTGTTAAGACCTTAATCTTCCCTCCCTTTTCATTGCTGCCTGGCTTACTGCACTCCGCCGGCACATTTCCATATTTATAATAGCATGAACAAAGACATTATATAAATTTTATGGCCGATACTTAAATCCTTAGTTAAATATATCTGTTAGTTTGATTATCTTTCTTCCTATACAGCCCCTTAATTTCTAAGCTTTACCTCTTTGAACCCGATCACAAATTGAGTAAGCCTGCACTATCGAAGCCACTGTGAATTTTTTGAAAAAATGTTAGTGAAGGAGAAAAGATTCATCCGAATTTCTGCAACATGGCGCGGCTGGGTAAATTTATAGTCAGGTTTTATATAATACGTACGAGTATGTAGGGAACAAATCTCGAGCATCTGGCAACACCACAATAAAATGGGATTCCTCCTACGCTGTGATCTAATTTCAAGAAAGAGGAAGTAAAAAGTAGAAGAAGAAGAGGAAGCTTTAGTGAAGATTGAGCTAGCAAGTATTCCATCTCCTTGCCGCCAACCATCGAAGGGAAAGATCAAATTCTCGACACCATCGCCACTATCGCTCGTCTGTCGGAAGATCATCATATAGTTTATATTATTTCAACCAATTAGTTTAATCCTATTTAATAATATTTGAATTAAAACTACCTACCTACCTTATTTTAATCAATTAAAACTTTATAACGTTTGATTTCTGTGTTTGTATCTCCACATGGGGGCTCGTACGGGAACATTTAAGACTTAAATTATTCGAACTTAATTAAAGACATATAAAAACATTGTGGATAAATCATCGAGTTCGTCGCGATCATCGTTTAACGCGCGCTCGGGCATCAAGGCAGTCTACTTAGTACACCACACCTGTAGTCATCGAGGGAAAAGGTTGCCATGCTGCTGCTTATCTCACCCGGCACAATTGGTATAATCTGAATAAAAAATATTATTAGCAATTATATCGGAGTACTTAAGAGTAGAGGATAAACAACTTGATAGACTGTTCCGAGGTTAAAACATAAAATTATGGTAGCATATTTGTAGCGACTATACTAAGAGTGCATGACACGATCAATTCACTCAATGCCTTGGGAAAAAAGTTGTTGAAGCTTCATTGCTGTGCATTCTGTAGTTGGTGTCGCGCTCGTTTTTATTGATGTCTAAGATGGGAAAGCGAGTCAGAAATAGTACAGTTAGATTGCCACAAAGCTTGGACATATCCGATGCCATGGCAGAGTTAGAAGAAATGAGTAGAGTGTTAGAAATCCGCGTGAAAAATCTACAGGAGAAAGAAATTACGATTAGAAAGGAAGTAGAGATGTCTTTATTGCAAGACGAAGTGACGTATTTAAGAAATAGAAGTAGGGGTACTGCTTCATTCTAAGATTTGTCGAGCTTGATTCAAGAGTTTAATGGGGACGATGATTTTAACATTTTGTGTGGGATAGACGAAGTCGAGAGCGGAGCTAAACTTATGCAATGGACCCCTGTAGAGAATTTGCAAAAAGACTTTTGTCGGGGTCCGCAAGGATGGCTGTGCGTTCGGACCCGGGCTAGCATGGTTTTTTTTTTTTTTTTTTTTTTCCGAGGGTAGGTGAAAATCTTCAACAAGACACTATGAGGATCGAAAGCGCGTGCTCATAGTAGTGTGGGATTCTTACCCACTAAAAAACCTCCCTTCAAAACAGACTTGTTTTTATTTTTACTACAACTAAGTATTCGACTTATCAAGTAGTTTTCGTTTCGCGAAATAATGACGTTTTGCAGGTACCTTCCCATTAGAAGTTCCTGCCAGCTCCGCAGTTTAGACGCGGTTACTTATCGCGCTAGGTCTAAAGGTTTGGTTCTTTGTAGACGGCGCAGTAAATTTCTTTCTTCCAAAAGTTGGAGGACTGTAATATTTACGTGACTTTCTAGTCGACTTCTATGCTTTCTCGCGTTGGTTTGAATTTCGTCTTCGATTGTTTTAATGCCAAGGTCTCTGTGGATATCGCTATTTCTGATATACCATGGCGCATTTACATGCATTGTGTGCAAATTTGAAAAAAGTTCCTAATAGAGGAGTTTGGTGAACATTTTTCAGGTGCGGAAGTTCACCGAAAATTAATGATGTTGAAAAAACAACAAGGAGAGACAGTGTTGCAGAATTTTCTAAAAATAAAGGAGCTAGGTGCTAGGGCAAAAATTGATGAGGTTTCTGTAATACAGTATATAGCAGACGGTGTTAAAAATACTCACAATAATAAATCTCTGCTTTTTGGAGCAAGTAATTTTAAAGAATTTAAGAGAAAAATAGAAGTTTACAGAGTTTTTTCTGAAAGAAATCCGTCATCGAATTCGAAGTCCAATTTTTATTCAGAAAGGAAGCTCAACTGCGGTTCGAAACGACATCGTGCTAGTGAATGCTGTAAAATATCGCAGGGGCCCAAGTGTTTTAGATGTAAGGAGTTTGGCCAAAAGGCTCCGCAGTGCACAAAAGATGTGGTCGCGAGACATTTTATGGCAGCTAATATCTTGCCGAGTTCTAATGGCACCACAAAGCAGTCCACTTTCTCAACAAGGGGTACTCAGTAAACACCCTTCTAGATACGGGAAGTGAAGGAAAACTTCTTCGCTCAGATGAATTCATTCAGTTAGGTTCAACAACATCTTCGGGAAAGAAAACCCTATTGCGAGGTCTAGCAGAAAGTCGTGTGGAAACACTAGGAAACTTCGTTGCCAGAATTGCTTTTGATGAGAATGTTTTCAGGAAATGGTTCACGTCGTTTCGGATCGCTTTCATTGAATACCAATGATTTTGGGACAAAATACTTCATAAACATTCAAATTTTGGTAACTCCTGAGACGGTTAACGTAATAAAGCTTGACAATCTGCTAGACTGATTTTTGATCAACCCAGAGACGGAGTTGAGTTGAATGTAGAAAACGAAGCTCGTCGGGAAGAAGTAAGCAAGTCGTGGAAGGATATAGTCCGGTAGAAGAAAGGCAGCATAATTTTGAGATGAAGATCATCTTAAAAGACGACACTCCCATTTTTCAACACCTTCGTCGACTTTCACCTTTAGAAAAGGATTTGGTTGAATCCCAAATTCAGGAATGGCTCAAGAAAGAACAATAAGACCTAGCCCGTCGGACTTTGCCAGTCCCATAGTCTTAGTCTCAAAAAAAGATGGGACTAAACGCCTTTGTGTCGACTAAATGAGATTGAACATACAAGTTATTAGAGATCATTTTCCACTCCCACTTATAGAGGATCAGGTGGATGAACTATCTGGGGCGCAAATATTCAGTACCCTAGACCTCGAAAATGGAATCTTTCATGTATCAGTCGAGGAAGGAAGCAGAAAGTACACTTCTTTTGTGACTCCGACCGGCCAATACGAGTTCCTGAGAATGCATTTTAGTCTGTGTACTTCGCCTACTACGAGTATATTCCAGAAATTCATTATTTCAATCCCTAATTAAAGTAAAGTTATTATAATTTACATGGACGACTTTATAATTGTTGCAAAAGACTATGCAGAGGCTATAGAAAACTTGAAAAGGGTATTTGACCTTGCTGGGAAGTACGATCTTCAGTTCAAATGGAAAAAATGGCATGCCTTTCTACAAGAGTAGAGTAACCCGAAAGCACTAACAGAGCTGCATACCAATGCGTCGAAAATCGGCTTTGGAGCAATTCTGATGCAGAGATCTAGCGATGATAACATGTTTCATCCAGTGTACTATTTTAGTTGCAAAACTTCCCCAACATAAGAACTGTATAGCAGCTATGAGTTGCAGGTTTAGCCATATTGTAGCGGCTTAAAAGAAAAGACTGTGCAGCTTTTAAATTGATGATGGAGAAAAGAGATTTAGCTCCAAGAAAAGCAGGATGGGCTCTGTTACTACAGGACAGGTCAACTAGAACATAGAGCAGGAATGAAAATGAGGCATGTCGATGCACTCTGTCGAAACCCTTTAGTTATGACCATTCAGAGTGAAGTTGATGATAGAATAGTATCAGAGCAAAGGAGGGACGAACAAACCAGCTTAATTTTGAAAATGTTGAAGCGAGGACATTACAGAAATTTCGTGTCACAAAACGGCATTCTTTTTGAGGTCAATGGCCATCAGGATCGATTGATGTGTATTCCAAAAGGTATGGAGAAAGAGTTCATAAGAAGGGCACACGAACAAGAATACTTTGCTGTGCGAAAGGTCAAAGAGATTATTAAACGGGAGTACTCAATACTTAACCTGGGAAAAAATTGAGAGATATAGGCAATGTGTATTCAGTGCATTCTAGCAAAAAGACGCAGGGCAAACAGGAGGGATACTTATATCACATACCAAAGGAGGACCGTCCTCTGCACACCTACCATTTGGATCACTTGGGACCTCTTTCGGCTACTGGAAAGCACTATAAGTATATTTTCGTTGTAATAGACGGTTTTAGCAAGTTCGTTTGGATACATCCGACGAAAACCCTTACTACAGCTGAAGTCCTCCAGAAACTCAACCTACAAAGCGTTGTTGTTGTCAAGAAGAGGGCATTAACCACTTCAAAATAACTACAGGTGCCCCTAGAGGTAACGGGCAGGTAAAGCGAATTAATACAACTATCATACCTATTTTAACCAAATTATCTCTGGCCGAACCAAACAATTGGTACAAATTTACTAATAAAGTACAACCGTTTTTAAATTCTAGGATCAGTAGAAGCGCACAAAGATGTACCTTTGAAGTAATGTTTGGGATCCAAATGAACTTTTAGAAATCTTTGATGAGGAAAGCTAAAAAAGAAATCAAAATCATCCAACGAGAAAATTCAAGGACCTACAACAAAAAAAAAAGGAAACGTGCTAGGACTTATCGGCTTGGAGACCTAGTAGCTTTTCACCGGACACAGTTTGGTAACCTAATCAAAATTCCAAAAAATTATTTGGTCCTTACAGCGTCCTCATGATCGCTACGACGCACGTGGAAAAGATTGGGGAGTCGGAAGGTCCCAGAAAGACCAGCACCAGTGCTGACCGCATGTAACCTTGGGTGCCATATGATGACAGTTCCGGAGAAGATGAAACCTCTATGCACGATGACAACGCCACCTTACCAGAATTGAGCCGTTGCTCATGATCAATGATGGGCGCTATTTAGAATTAACCAACCTTTATATGTTGTTATGTTTTACAGTGCTAAATCACATAGACGATGGGGGTATGATCTCGAATTCGAATGAGCAGTTCGAAGCAACAAATTCCCGAATTCGCACCGCACCTCCCAGTAAAACCGAGATAATAACAGCAATCAAGTCCCTCAAGAAGAACAAGGCGGTGGGTATTGATGGCATCCCTGCCGAGCTATTTCAAGCGGCGCCAAATACATCGGCAGATTTGCTGCATCCCCTAATACGGAGAGCTTAGGATAGCGAACAATTTCCACAGGAGTGGAAAAGGGGGATGATCATTAAACTTCCAAAGAAGGGAAACTTGACGGATTGCGGTAACTGGAGAGGTATATGCGTTCTTCCAGCCGTGGCTAAAATAATAGCTAAAATAATTCTAGAACGAATTAAAGAACATTTAGATTCAACTCTCGATGTCAAACAGGCAGGCTTTCGCGCTGGATCCTCCTGCATTGACCACATAAACACCTTACGGATCATTATCGAGCAATGCGTTGAGTATAGGTCTCCGCTACATTTACTGTTTATCGACTTCGAGAAAGCTTTCGACCGGTTGAATCGAGATGCTATCTGGTTGGCCATGCGCAGGAGAGGCATTCCAGAAAAACTTATAGCTATTATCAAGGCTACATACGAGGGCGGTAAGTGTCACGTCGTGCACAATGGTAAGGTGTCGGAGGATTTTGAAGTCCAAAGTGGAGTACGTCAAGGGTGCATACTGTCACCACTATTGTTTTTGGTGGTTATCAGCGATGTACTCCGTGCAGCATTGACGGAAGGCAACTATGGAATTCGTTGGACTATGACATCTTACCTTAAACACCTAGATTACGCTGACGATGTTTGTCTACTTTCACATCGGATAATGGATCTTCATCTGATGGCCCAAAATCTAGAAGCTGAGGCAAACAAAGTGGGGCTAAAAATAAACACAGCCAAAACAAAAGCCCTGAGCACTTCTTCTAACAACCGCGCTCAACTTAACATTGCCGGACAGGAAGTCGAGAAAGTTGATAACTTTCTTTATTTAGGAAGTGTGGTCTCGGGTAATCGCGGTGGCACCGAACTGGATGTGTGCAGCAGAATCGGGAAGGCTAAAGCTGCGTTCGGAATGCTATCTAAAATCTGAAGAAGAAATGTTATTAGCTTAAGAACCAAGCTGCGACTGTTCCGCTCCAACGTAGAATCAGTGCTGCTTTATGGGTGCAGTACTTGGAAGGTAGACACCATTAACACACGGAAGCTGCAAGTCTTTGTAAACAAATGCTTAAGAATCATCTTGAGGATTTTTTGGCCGAACCGCATCTCTAACGAACAACTTTATCTGAGAACGGGCCAAAAACCTATAAGCATTTCTATACGAAGAAGAAAGTGGCAATGGATTGGACACAACCTACGGCGCGAAGACAACTCCATTGCGAAATACGCCATGCAGTGGAATCCGCTCACCCAGGCAGGCAGAATAGCGGGACGCCCTAGGCAAACGTGGCGCAGAACAGTTGAGGAGGAATCGAGCTCTTTAGGAATGAGTTGGAGGCAGCTCAAACGTGTTGCAAAACTTCGAACACGATGGCGCGCAGGCGTGGTTGACGCCCTATGCCCCCCGAGGGGTTAAAGGATCTAAGTAAGTAAGTAACCTTTATTTGAGATGACCTTTCTGCGATGATCGATGATGACAAAAGCTTTGGGAGATACAATTAACTACGATTGCTGAGACGAATATTTGAAATGACCGATGATTAAGAATACGTGCGTGAGGCGACTGACATGAAGAGAAGTGATATGACTGCTTAGATGATCTGCAAACTACGACTACTAGAGATGAAATGTGAAAGGATGGCCGAGTTTTAGGGAACAAATATCGAGGATCTGGCAACACCGTTTCAGGAAGGAGGAAGTAAAAAGTAGAAGAAGAAGAGGGAGGTATAGTGAAGATTGAGTTAGTAAGTATTCGATCTCTTTGCCACCAACCATCGAAGGGAAAGCTCCAATCCTCGACACCATCGCCACTATCGCTCGTCTATCGGAAGATCATCATATAGTTTACATTAGCCGTATTTTATTATCACCCAAGATCCATATAGATCACACGACGAAAATAAAACGATCCGGATCTGGATCAACGAAATTATTTTCCTTGTGTCTTGTAGTGTGGTTGTGTAGCCTACCAAGGAATAAAAAAAAAATTCTGGATCACGAAATTGATCCTGATAGAAAGCAAGATCTCGTATTGTTGTTGTATTGCATAGAAATAAATGATCCATATGGATCATGAGCGATAATAAAATACGGCTATTATTTCAACCAATTAATTCAACCCTACCTAACAATATTTGAATTAAAACTACCTACCTACTCTATTTCAATCAATTAAAACTTTATAACGTTTGATTTCTGTATTTCTACCTCTACATGTATTGTACGAGTATATCTATTATAATAACTGCATGGTTTTAATTTGGCTTAGTTTCGCAATTTATATATATTAATAAATAATCCCAGCGCACTAGTTCCCACTAGATCTACTATGTAAATAGTGTATGATGTTACCCGTAATGTGTGAAGGCTATTAATCTGCAGTTTAACTAGGTAATCTGCAGATTACCTGGTTTATTCAGTTAAAGTGCAGAATCTATTATTTTTTTAACATGACCTAGGAAATTTACACTCTAACGGCCAAACAATCGGTAAAGTGGGAACATGTTTTTTTGTATCGTCTCTCACCCCATTTATTCAGCATGATTCACGGAAAGAGCTAACGGTAAGAATTAAACTACCAGAAGTACTCGTAAGTATTCTCACCACATTTCAAGTTATAGCCCATCAAAGTGGGTGACTTCTTATTTGGAGGTGTAACCACTTTAAACGCTATAACTTCTATACTGCTGTAGGTACAAAAATAGTTTTATACATTTTGGAAAGACAATTTAGTAGCGCATACAAGCTTCAAACACATTGGGTACAGCTGTGCAACTACATAGAAAATTGGTTGTTCCATTTTTTCACTTAAAAGGCATTTTTATCAAAATCTTTACTTAATTTGTATTTTTTTTTATGAAATTTTTATCCCTAAAAAATTTCCTTAAAATTATGTTAACTTTTTTACGTATGATCAACAGAAGTTGTAGTAAAAGCCATTTATTGTCAGACAAAAATGGTCAAAAAGAAGTGTAGGTACCTACTGAATTAGTCTTAAAACAGAGCAGTGTATGGAATGTTTATAGCAATTGTTCGAAGTGCCTTCCTTCCATTTGAATACACTTTCGGGCGCATTTCAGCATTTCGGATGGCAGATTAACGAGCAGCAAATTTCTTCTCATCTCTTCTGAAATGGCACTAATTTTTTCTTGGAGCTCTTCCAGACTCGACATTTCTCTAAAATAAACTTTTTCTTTCATAGCGACCCAGAAGAAGAAATCCATGGGTGTTAGATCAGGAGATCTGGGTGGCCAAGGGTTGGGGCCAAATCGACCAATCCACTGTTCGTTAAAAGTACGGTTGAGGAAAGAAGTTACTCCGCTGCTACTGTGACAAGGTGCTCCATTTTGTTGAAAGAACTTCGCCCTTCTCTGAACAAGAGGAACAACTTCAAAGAGCTCCGGCAATCGTTCTCCAAGAAATCCCAGGTAGTAATGGGAATTAACTCTTCGTGGAAAAACGTGCTGGCCTACTAAAGTGTTTCCTATTAATCCATTAAACCCCCTTTAAAATAAGCAACACATTATGAAGAAGTTGTTCACAATAATTTAATTCTTACCTTTGAAAGGATGTTGTGCGTATTAAATGGGGATTGGAGTCTGAGCAATGGTGCAAATTATGGTGGTTTGTTACCCCATCTCTTGTGAATTGCGCTTCGTCAGTCCACAGAACGTTGTTGAGAAAGTGTCCGTTTTCTGCTTGTTTGCGCAGTAGCCATTGGCAAAATTCCACTCTTCTTTGCGCATCTCCTGGTAGTAAATCCTGTACCGGTGTTAAATGGCAAGGGTGTAATCTATTATTCTGTAGAGTTCTGTGAATCCTGGTTCTGGGAAGCTCCAACTGCATAGCTACTCTGCGGACGCTGACTGAATGCTGAACTTCCACAGCATGCAAAATCCCACTCTCAACTTCTGCCGCCGCTGCGTCTGAATGTCGTTCCCTTTTATTTGGTGCAGATGACCCAGTATTGACAAGGCGCTGATACGCATCAGCGAACATCCGACTACATGGTGTTCTACAATTTGGGTATCATCGTTGGTACTCCAATTTTGCCAATGAAGCGTTTCTATTGCAGAACCCGTAAACAAACACTATTTCCGCGTATTCACGTTTTGAATACATTTTGTTGGGATCGGCTGTTACCTTACAGAGTAAAATGTCGATTGTAAATCAGTTGAAAGAAAATTACGGTTCATTTGTAAATCTGTGATAATTCTTTTTTAAGCTTTTTTTCCTATTCGACAATCAACTGTTAAATGCATTGCCCATAGGTACGTTAGTTTATTATTCTCACTTAATTTTGTTTGACCATTTTTGTCTGACAAAAAATGGCTTTTAGGTAGGTAGATAGAAGTAGTTGGGTCAGCAAACCATGCCGACACTTAGTTACCGCAGAAGCGCCGTTTTACTGCCACAACTCAAGTGACCTAACGGATGTAACACGAACGTTAACTACTAGGGAAAAGAAGAAGAAAAAGGGGGTAAGGATTATTCAAATCCACCCGGTTACATTGAGGAAGCTGATAATATCTTCAATGCTAATCTCCGCTTGCTCTATAAAGTTGTCGAAAAAGACATTACCTAAGGTGCGCTGTCTGGCCTTGCCTAAAGCCGGACACTTGCAGACGAAGCGTAGGATTGTTTAAATATTAAGTAAGACTTTTGAGAAAAACGCATTTTAAGTGAAAAAATGGAACAACCAATTTTCATTATTTTGAGTTTAAGGAGCCATAACTTTTTTGCACCTGCACAGCTGTTCCCAATGTGTTTGAAACTTGTATGCGCTACTAAATTGTCTTTCCAAACTGTATAAAACTGTGTTGTACCTTTAATAGTTTAGAAGTTATAGCGTTTTAAGTGGTTACACCTCCAAATAAGAAATCACCCACTTTGATGGGCTATAACTTGAACCCCCTGCCATACAATTTTTTGTTCAGAGGAACTTCAGGTATCTCCTTTTAAAGGATTATACTGCTTAACTGGGACACCCTGTATACATACGATTTTTATTGATTTTAAATTTTTTTCGTAACTATCATTTTAACAATTATGTTCCAAATTTCTAAGCTCTAGTTCGATTGGGAGTACCCTAGATTTATTATGATCTATCAGTCAGTCAGTCAGTTAAACAGTGAGTTATTACGCAAACTAATATGAGAGGATAGAAGCCGAGCAATATACCGTAATAATTTAAATTTGGAACTAAGGATTAGATATGCATCGAACGCTCCTCCAACTGTTGATGAGCTCACTGAAATAATTAAAAAAGCGACTCCACCAAGCAGTTCGTCAACAAATAAAAATATTTGTGAGCAAAAGTGGTTTGACGGTGAATGCTTTAAAGCGTTCCTAAGGTTGTTGAGGAGGCACAACACTTGCCTTTTTAAATCATTATATTTAGCAGCAAACAAACACTTTAAGCCCATTTGCTATACAAAAAAGTGGCATACAAAGAGCAAATTACTCCAATGATAAGCAACTCAAACTTTTCGGCTGAGTTTTGGAGAGCCGTGAAATATATAACATAAAAGGATATAAAAATGCTCCAGAGTTGAAAGCACTCAGGGATCATTTCAACAATCTCCTCAAAGATATTTGTAGTGCATCACCAATCCAATATCCCGCACCTTTGTTCCTTAACGAGTTTTTGAATGCGCCATTTACGACTCTGGAAGTACAAAAAATCATCGAAAATGCCAAGGCACATAAAACTCCTGGAAATGACCGAATTCCTTTTAAATTCTACAAAAAATGCATAACGGAAATTGTACACGCGCTAATCATGGAGTTAACTCGAATTTTCGAAACCGCTGCTATGCCTGAAAGCTTCAAAAAAGCAATCATTTTTCCGCTGCATAAAAAGGAACCTACAACGACCCAATGAATTACAGAGGAATATCTTTTCTAAATACGTTGACCAAATTGTTCGCGGCTTTGATTTTCAAGAGACTTACGAATTGAGTTAGAAGACATCAAATTTTATCAGAGTTCCAAGCAGCATTTAAGGAGAACTATTCCACTATTGACCATACTTGTATAATTGCACTAATTAACATCGCCGAAATCAAATCAATTCTTTGTGGACTTCCGAGCGGCCTTCGATTCCATTGAGCGTGATGCACCCTTTTATAAACTATATTAGATCGGCATCACGAGTAAAATCATTCGAATATTAAAAGCATCGTGTGATAATAACGTTGCATATGTATGGGACGGAGAGAAAATATCCGAGGAATTTCCAACACAGATGGGTGTGAAACAGGGGTGTATCTTGAGTATGCTGCTGTTTATATTGGTCATTAACGATACTATGGACTTCGTAGGGGGAGGAGTTGATATCAGTCGTACAAGAATCTCAGCTCTGTTGTATGCGGATGACATTGTTTTCTTCTCCGGTTCGATAGACAGCATGCAGCTTATGATGAACAGGCTCGACGCATATTGTAACCGCTGGAACTTAACTGTTAATTTGGCGAAATCGAAAATGATGATATTCAGACGAGGCGGAGTCAGATACTCTCGCAATGAAAAGTGGAAGTACTAAGGTGAAAGGGTTGAAATTGTCTATGAATATTAATACTTGGAAGTCCTGAGAATACATCTGGAGGGTAAATTAGCTAAAGCTAAGTGAGCAATTTCATTTCTGTGGGGGCGCTGTTTCAACAGCGTATACTTAGCTCATAGCTTGAAGCAAAAATTATTTCATTCAACCGCTACCTCGATACTCTGTACTTTGCTCAAGTGTGGGAATACGGCTCCTTCGAGGAAGTGGAAAAGTTTCTACGCTACTTCCTAAGCTGTAGCTTTCGATTGCAGACAAACACGCCTAATCACATGTTACATCTACAAACCGGGACACCACCAATGTTTTTAGACACTTTGAAGATTCATTTCGATTATGTGGTTAAAGTGGTGGAGGTGGAAGACGTAAGATAACCCAGGATAGTACTTACGCATATCATTATGACTGGAGAAAGCCTTGCCAAGATTGGAGATGCCTCGCGTCGAACTGTGGACTTAGATTTTCCTTTACCCTCGCAGAGGAGCCTTCTGCCCTAAGTAGACAACTTGCCACTTTAATGTAAAAAATGAATTTGGTCATTTACGACAAATATGCCTCTGAAGCTGGGTCTTCACAATATCGATTGTACTACAGGCAATTGAATCACAACCTACTGCATAAGACTTATTTCCTTCACCACAACCCAATAAACAAAATAAGCAATCTTTTTGAAGTGAGAGAGGAGCTAATAAAATTAAAATGTATACCTTACCAAGCTGAACTTCTGGTTTTTTTGCAGTCTCCGCAATTTAAAAAGAATTTCGTAAAAGATACTTCGACGCAGAATTTCTGGTTGTAGACGAAGCAATTAATATCTTTAACGGGCAACAAGGATGCGATTGCTTAAACTCCTACACTGTAGATGCTTTTCGCTACAGAAGGCGTATCGTCGAGGAAGATTTTTAAGCTTTGCGTTTAAAATTTAATTTAATCTGGTAGACGGCGTAATGTCAAACCAAAGTAGACTAAGAACATTTTTTGATATGTAACTCTTTAAGAATGAAATAAAAGTCATTATTACTACTTACTACTACTGCAACTATTGACCTTAATATATACTGTGGGTGCCGTGGCGCAAGTGGTTAGTCTGTCGAAGCACTGAGCGTGAGGTTCCATGTTCGAATCCCAGAAAACACTAACAAGTTTTTTCAAGGTCCCACCTCTCGCGAACGTCTGACAAACATCTGAGAGTATTGTTGTCACGAGAAAGTTTCTCAAAACAAATTGCCCTTCGTCCTTTAGGTCCCTCCCATTCGAGTGGTTGCGAAAAGGTAGGCCCAGGTACTTAAAGAGCTGTTGCGCCAAATATTTATTTTATTTTCTTTAACATATAGCTGCAAATTATAAGTCAGTGCTGAAAAAACGGAGACTCAAAGTAGCTTTTAACAATGTTATGTGGCATGATTGGCTTAAAACCTATGATCATTCTTTCAATTATCCAAGCAACATCCCCGGCTGTACTTTAAATAAATACCTTACTAGCTAGCAAAATATCTTCATAAGTTTCCTATCGCAAAAAAGAACTTACTTTTTGCCGCTCATCATGTGTTCACCCACGGACAGTACACTTTTTTGTCCAAACCAAACGCACTTCCATTCAGAATAAGATGTTTTTGTTACATATAATGATTTTGTAGAACCCATCTAACTTCATTTGCTGGCGATTTTAGGTCTATCTTAAATTAACTTTTTTTTTTTTATAAATTTGTTAGTTCTTTATATTTTTTTATTACGTCTTGTTAATTTAATATCATATAATTCTTAAATAAACTGCTTGCCCGACTAATCGTAGGTGAGCTACCGACACTACGTGCCTCATTACTAGACAGATCTGACCTGTGCTTGATCAGAAACGCTCCAACTGCCTTATCGGGCACTGCATCATCGATATGCATACAATTAGGTTGGGCATCTTAGCAAATGATTTCTGTAGAAGTTGCATGGACGAGGAGGAGAAGGAACCATACTACACCTTCTTTACACGTGTCAGGCCCTCTTCGCTCGTAGAAGATGACGCCTAAGAGCCTGCCTCTTCGACAATTTAGGCGAGCTAGCTAATGTCAACATCGGCAGCCTACAGCGCTTCATAGCAAGTTCCAACTGATTCCAGGGGTAGCTTACCCTGGGAATGATAGATCCATGTGATTTCACAATCGGCCTAGTCTGGCCTAAGTGAAGATGCTTTTTGTAGCCTGCTACTCTAACCTAACCTAACCTAAATAATCTGCTTAACTACTGCCCAAAGTTTAATATTTATACAGTCATTAAATAAATGCTTACCTTTCTGGAATTTATTATTATGAATCAATAACATTTTCTTCAAACGATTATAAAAGTAATGTACTCGTAAATGTTGTCTTATTGAATAAATAAAATGAGATTTATTTATTTATTGTATAAATGGAAATCTTTTTCTTATCTTTTCAAGGAACAATTTTTAATTTTCATTAGGTTTTTTTTTATTACTTTAGATTAAACGATTTTAATTGATTACGATTTTAATTATAGTTGCTTAGATTTTTTATACATACGTGTAGTACATGCTTTATAAAACAAAATTGCAAAGTCAGCAATCCAACCTATGGATGTCTGTTTTGCACCCACCTCGTATATCAGTGGCATACAGAGCTTTAGACTTAAGTGACAAACGGAGCAGAAAGAGTCTTAAATACGTATGTACAATAGCTCAAAGCGAAACTCGTTCACCTTAGATCAAAAAATGTAACATTGAAAAGAGTGTATAAAAACTTTTGAATTAAAAAAGGCAAAATACGGTTAATTTCATTCAACCGTACATTTTTTTTTTTTTTTTCAAAGTTAAGCAGGTTACGCTTAGAGCTACTACACGAGTATATGAAACACAATTAAATAAAAGAATTGGTATGATATATGATATACTACCGAAAGGGAAAGATGGCTCTACGGAACAAAGGAGTATTTTAATTTTTTTTTTTTTTTTTTTTCCAGGGTAGGTGAAAATCTTCAACAAGACATTATGAGGGTCGACAGCGCGTGCTCATTGCAGTGTGAGATTCTTACCCACTACCACCTCCTTTCAAAACAAACATGTTTACATTTTTTACTACAACTAAGTATTCTTCATCCAAAACTTGGAGGACTGTAATATTTACGTGACTTTCTAGTCGACTTTTATGCTTTCTGGCGTAGTTTTTGATTTCGTCTTCTACAGTTTTAATTTTTTTTTTTTTTCTTTTTTTCCGAGGGTAGGTGAAAAATCTTCCATAGACACTATGAGAATAGCAAGCGCGTGCTCATAGTAGTGTCAGATTCTTACTGACTAAAAAAACACTAAATTTGTTAGATATCGCAACTAAGTAATAACTTATCAAGCAATTTTTCTATGACGAAATATAAAACGTTTGGCAGGTTACTTTCCACTGAAAGATCCTGCATTTTCCGCAATCTAGACGCGGTTTATCATTATCTCGCCAAGTCGAAGGGTTTCGTCCTTTGTAGTCGGCGCAACAAATTGCTCTCATCCAATATTTGTAGGACTGTATTGTTGACATGTCCGATTAGTCGGTTTCTATGCTTTCTCGCGAAGCTTCTAGTTTCAGCTTCGATTGTCGGAATTCCGAGATCCCTGTGGATATCGTCGTTTCTAATATACCACGGTGCTTGGACAATCTCTCTTAGCACTTTATTTTGAAAAGTTTGTAAAATATTGGCATTTGTTTTCTTGGTACAACCCCAAAGTTGTATACCGTAGGTCCACACCGGCTTGAGCACTTGCTTGTATAAAAGCAGCTTGTTCTCAGTACTGACCTGGGAATGTTTTCCGAGTAACCAGTACATTTCTCTATATTTGATTTCGAGTTCTTTACGTTTCATTTTCACGTGCGAATTCCATTTCAGTCTTGCGTCGAGTGTCATTCCCAGGTATTTGGCCTCGTTTGCAAAAGGTATTCGGGCCGAGTTTAGAAAAATTGGCAAGTTATTAGTTTTCTTGTAAGTGAAATTCACGTGAACAGATTTAGATTCGTTTAGGGCAATCCGCCAGTCCCTCGTCCATTCATTTACTTTATTTAGCGCGTTTTGCAGTTTTTCAGTCGTTTCTTCGATTGTTTTACCTACTGCTAGGATAGCAGTGTCATCGGCAAACGTAGCAAGGATAGTGCCATCTTCTTTCGGTATATCACGAGTATATAACAGATAGAGAAGCGGCCCAAGAACGCTTCCTTGTGGTATGCCGGCCGAAATTTCTTTGAGCTGCGAGTATTCGTTTCCATGTCTAACACGGAAGAGTCTATTCCCCAGATATGATACTAGAATATCGTATAAGCACACCGGGAGAACTTGTCGTAATTTGTATTTCAAGCCATCATGCCACACCTTATCAAAGGCCTGCGCGACGTCAAGAAATACGCTTGAGCAAATCTTTTTTTCTTCAAGTGCTTTCTCGATTACGTCAGTAATTCTATGCACCTGGTCAATCGTCGAATGCTTACTTCTGAACCCAAACTGGTGGTCAGGGATAAGATTATTTTCGTCTATAACCGGTTGGAGACGCCTTAACAATATCCTCTCGAAAATTTTAGATATGACTGGAAGAAGTGAAATTGGTCTATACGATTTTACCTCATTTGGCGGTTTTCCTGGTTTTAAGACCATTATTACTTCCGCAACTTTCCATTGGCTCGGAACGTGTTTTGATCTGAGCGCAGCATTTACAATATAGAGAAGCTTAATCAAAGCTTTTCTAGGTAAAACTTTGAGAATTTCTCCGGTGATTAAATCATAACCAGGAGCTTTCTTAGGTTTTAGAATCTCGATCTCATGTGTGAGTTCCCTTAGCGTTGCACTTGTGAGTGTTAAATTGGCAGATGGTAAATCCGGCCTATTGATGTTATAGTAAACCACTTGACCATCGTACGGTTTAAAGGTTTCTTCCAGGTGGGCCGCAAAGACGTCCGCTTTTTCTTTATCTTCCCTTGCCCATTCATTTCGATTTAATTTAATTGGCGGCACGGGGACTTTGGGCCTTTTGGTGCCTTTTACAGCTTTCCAAAGTGAATAATTGAATTTTTTTTTTCGCTGTTAAGCTTTCAAGGTAAGAGCCTATTGCACGATTCTTAAAATCCTTAATAGTCTTCTTCAACAAATTGCACAGACGATTCAAGTGTATTTTATGCTGCGAAGCACGACTCTGTTGCCATTTTTTACGCGCTTTTCGTTTTTCCTTGACCAATTCCTTTATTTCCGGAGGATATCGTAAGCCGTATTTGTCCGGCGTTTTCCTTGGGATAGGAGTATTATTCCAAGAGGCGAGCTGTACGATCTCAACGAACCGATCAACTTCAACCTCAAGTTCATAGGGTGTCGTAAGTGGAACGCTCAGTTCAACATTATCTTCAATTTCGTTCCTAAAACCTTCCCAGTTAGTTGTTCTACCAGTTAATCTCGCTGGCTCTAGGATATAGGCTAGCTTTTCGCTCAATGTCAAAATAATTGGGGAATGATCAGACGACAGATCAAAACTCTCTTTGACTTTTATGTGGTTGGCAGATATTCCTTTCACAACGAAAAAATCTATCAGATCAGGTATTTTTGAAGTATCAGTTGGCCAGTAAGTCGGTTTACCCGTCGAATGGAAATCACAACTGTACTCCATACCTGCCCCAAAGAGCATTCTACCTTTTTTCGAACTGTATCTTGAGCCCCAGAACGTGTGTTTCGCATTAAAATCGCCGCCAATAATGAAATTAGGTTTAAGCGATTCAAACATGTTAGTAAAATCACTTTTTTCAAGCGCGGAACGCGGTGGACAGTAGATAGACGAAATTTTAAGAGTACGCTGACTATTTTTATCTCGAATCGTGCAAAGTTGCAAAGTTTCAAGCTCTATCTTTAGGTCTTCCGACTGCTCGATACAGTCTTTAATCAGCAAGGATGATCCGCCTCTCGCTTTTCCCGAAGGGTGACAAGCTGGTAATCATTATAGCCTTTTATTTTTAAATACGATTCCTTTTTGATGTGGGTTTCAGAAATCAAGCAAATATCAATATCTTTTTGGCGCAAAAATATTTCTAATTCGTCAAGTTTTTGCAAAAGTCCGTTTGCATTCCAAGTACATATTTTCAACATTCGTTTGTCATTCATGTTCTAGTTGAAGTGCGCGTTTTCTGTGAATTATTTTCAAGCTTAACCAGCCTATCTAGAATAATTTTATTTATTTTGCCTTGTTCTTCAAGTTTCGCGAGAATAACTGAGAAAACATGAGAAAAGGGGTCGGTCGAAATTTCAAGGTTTTTTGGTTTTTCGGAAGCCACGGCCTGAGCATAAGACTGCATTGCTGCTGTCCGAGGGTCATTACCCGGTGGCTTTTCTAGTCTTAGCTTTTCAGTACCGTTTCTTTTAAGAGCAGAGGTCGAGGGCTTTTCTATTGTCAATCTTTCCCTCACCTTTTTGTGCTCTGAACCCGGTAGTTTTAGTTTGCCTACTTTCTCCGGCGCGATCTTACGCTTTGGTTTAGTTTGCAATTTTGATTTTATATTTAGTGGCTTAAGGAACGCATCTCTCCGTTTTTGCAACTCCTTAGCTACATCACAGCCTCTATAATTTGCCGGGTGCTTTCCCTTACAATTAACACATTTTGCAGAGGTTTGTTTGTTTACTCCACAAACTTGGGAGGGGTGATTTCCGGCGCATTTCACACATCGTGGTTCTTTTCGACAATACGTTTGCGTATGATTGAATCCTTGGCATCGTTTGCACTGAGGTATCAATCTTGTATTCTTGCGCATGGGTTCGATTTTGACTACGACATTCAGAATTGTTCTTATTTCGTAAATCTTATCCAAACTCTCAGCTTTATCAAAAGTTAGCATAAAAAGTGGAAGCCCGCGCTTTACCGTCGTTTCCTCGCCCTCCAATTTTTGTTTTTCCCGTTTAATTAAATTTACTGCATCGACGATTTTAAAGTTTTTGTTTTTCAAATCGTGAACAACATCTTCCTTTAAGCATGAGGCATGAAGTCCTCTAGCTACGACTCGTATCGGTCTTTCAGATTTATTTTCGTAAGTATACCACTGAATCTTTTCAGTATTCAGTTTATTAGATACTAAGCGGTAACTGTCTGAGTCCTTTACGTTTACTTTCCATTTGTTGTTGTTGAGCGATGTTACTTCAAAATCGGATAGCAACAGAGGTTTAAGAATAGAATGCAGTTTATTATAGTCTGCAATTCCGATTACGTTTATTGGCGGCGGTGATCGCACCTTAGTTCGTGGATTTTCTTCGACACATGTGTTTATTTTGTCACGCTGTTCGTTATCTTTTCGCTCATTTTGCGTGTTTTCTTGCCTCGTTACCATTTCGGGTGAAGAACCAGCTTTTCGTTTCTTAACTGGTCGCTTTTTTAGTATCCAGATAGTTTCCCGTGATAGTTCTTCTTCATCCGTTTGATAATCAGTGTTATCGGGGACGTTTGAACTCGCAGCAGACTCATTACGAGGTTTCTTTATATCCTTAAATGCTTTATTTTCTGCTTTAAGTACATTTAATTCTTGTCTTAGTTTTAATGCCAAGATCTCTATGGATATCGCTATTTCTAATATACTCGTACCATGGCGCATTTACAATACCTCTTAGCACTTTGTTTTCAAAAGTTTGTAAAATGTTATTGTTACTTATTTTGGTGCAACTCTAGAGTTGTATACCATATGTCCATACAGCACTTGCTTATATAAAAGCAGTTTGTTCTCTATATTGAGCTTGGAATATGTTCCAAGTAACCAATACATTTCTCTATATTTATTATCTAGTTCTTTGCGTTTTTTCTTTACGTGCGTTTTCCATTTCAGCTTTGTATCTAGTGTCATTCCAAGATACTTAACCTCGTTTGCAAACGGGATTTGAACCAAGTTTGAAAAGATCGGCAAGTTATTTATTTTCTTATAAATAAGATTTATATGAACAGATTTGGTCTCGTTGAGTGCGATTTGCCAAACCTTTGTCCATTCATTTACTTTATCCAAAGCTTCTCGCAGTTTTTCTGCAGTATCTTCGACCGTTTTACCTACTGCCAAGATAGCAGTGTCGTCGGCAAATGTAGCTAGCTCAGTGCCTTCTACTTGCGGTATATAACAAGTATATAATAGATATAAAACTGGACCAAGAACGTTTCCTTGCGGCACTCCAGCCATTATTTTCTTAAAATCTGAATATTCCTTTCCACATTTCACGCGGAATAGTAATAATATTCGTAAGGTAGTTCTTCAAAATATTATATAGGTGCTCTGGCAGAACTTGTCGTAATTTAAACTTTAAGCCTTCGTGCAAGACCTTGTCAAAGGCGAGAGGTAAGAGACGTCAAAGAATATGCATGAACAAATTTTTTTTTCTTCAAAAGACTTTTCGGTTTCGGTTTTCGATGTACTTGTTCAACTGTAGAATGCTTACTTCTGAATCCGTATTGATGATTCGGAATGAGATGCCCGATGCCCTTCTTCTATTACCGGCTGTATTCGCCTAATCAATATTCTCTCGAACACTTTGGATATAATTGGAAGAAGCGAAATCGGTGAATAGACTTTTTTTTCATTCTGCGGTTTTCCGGGCTTAAGGACCATTATGACTTCGGCCACTTTCCATTGACTGGGAACATATTGTAGTCTAAGCGCGGCGTTTATAATAAACAGAAGCTTAATTAGAGCTTTTCTTCGTAGTGCTTTAAAAACCTCACACGAAATTATGTCATATCCAGGAATAATTAGAATCTTTTTCTGCCATTTAAGCTTTCTAGGTAAGTTTGCATTTCATTATTCTTAAGGTTTTGAATAGATCTTTTAAGTGAGTTGCACAAACGGTTAAGATGTGCTTTATGTTGCGGAGCCCGAGTTTGTTGCCATTTTTTGCGCGCTTTTCTCTTCTCCTTAATCATCTCTTTTATTTCGTGTGGATAAGTTTGAATTTAGCTGGCCGGCGTTTTTTCAGGTTTGGGAGTATTCTTCCACGCGGCATTCTGTAGGATTTCGACGAAGCTATCAACTTCAACTTCAAGTTCATATGACGTTCCAAAGTCCCTGCACCGCCAATTAAATTAAATCGAAATGAATGGGCAAGGGAAGATAAAGAAAAAGCGGACGTCTTTGCGGCCCACCTGGAAGAAACCTTTAAACCGTACGATGGTCAAGTGGTTTACTATAACATCAATAGGCCGGATTTACCATCTGCCAATTTAACACTCACAAGTGCAACGCTAAGGGAACTCACACATGAGATCGAGATTCTAAAACCTAAGAAAGCTCCTGGTTATGATCTAATCACCGGAGAAATTCTCAAAGTTTTACCTAGAAAAGCTTTGATTAAGCTTCTCTATATTGTAAATGCTGCGCTCAGATCAAAACACGTTCCGAGCCAATGGAAAGTTGCGGAAGTAATAATGGTCTTAAAACCAGGAAAACCGCCAAATGAGGTAAAATCGTATAGACCAATTTCGCTTCTTCCAGTCATATCTAAAATTTTCGAGAGGATATTATTAAGGCGTCTCCAACCGGTTATAGACGAAAATAATCTTATCCCTGACCACCAGTTTGGGTTCAGAAGTAAGCATTCGACGATTGACCAGGTGCATAGAATTACTGACGTAATCGAGAAAGCACTTGAAGAAAAAAAGATTTGCTCAAGCGTATTTCTTGACGTCTCGCAGGCCTTTGATAAGGTGTGGCATGATGGCTTGAAATACAAACTACGACAAGTTCTCCCGGTGTGCTTATACGATATTCTAGTATCATATCTGGGGAATAGACTCTTCCGTGTTAGACATGGAAACGAATACTCGCAGCTCAAAGAAATTTCGGCCGGCATACCACAAGGAAGCGTTCTTGGGCCGCTTCTCTATCTGTTATATACTCGTGATATACCGAAAGAAGATGGCACTATCCTTGCTACGTTTGCCGATGACACTGCTATCCTAGCAGTAGGTAAAACAATCGAAGAAACGACTGAAAAACTGCAAAACGCGCTAAATAAAGTAAATGAATGGACGAGGGACTGGCGGATTGCCCTAAACGAATCTAAATCTGTTCACGTGAATTTCACTTACAAGAAAACTAATAACTTGCCAATTTTTCTAAACTCGGCCCGAATACCTTTTGCAAACGAGGCCAAATACCTGGGAATGACACTCGACGCAAGACTGAAATGGAATTCGCACGTGAAAATGAAACGTAAAGAACTCGAAATCAAATATAGAGAAATGTACTGGTTACTCGGAAAACATTCCCAGGTCAGTACTGAGAACAAGCTGCTTTTATATAAGCAAGTGCTAAAGCCGGTGTGGACCTACGGTATACAACTTTGGGGTTGTACCAAGAAAACAAATGCCAATATTTTACAAACTTTTCAAAATAAAGTGCTAAGAGAGATTGTCCAAGCACCGTGGTATATTAGAAACGACGATATCCACAGGGATCTCGGAATTCCGACAATCGAAGCTGAAACTAGAAGCTTCGCGAGATAGCATAGAAACCGACTAATCGGACATGTCAACAATACAGTCCTACAAATATTGGATGAGAGCAATTTGTTGCGCCGACTACAAAGGACGAAACCCTTCGACTTGGCGAGATAATGATAAACCGCGTCTAGATTGCGGAACATGCAGGATCTTTCAGTGGAAAGTAACCTGCCAAACGTTTTATATTTCGTGATAGAAAAATTGCTTGATAAGTTTATGCTTAGTTGCGATATCTAACAAATTTATATTGAAGGGTGGTGTTTTTTTAGTCAGTAAGAATCTGACACTACTATGAGCACGCGCTTGCTATTCTCATAGTGTCTATGGAAGATTTTTCACCTACCCTCGAAAAAAAAAAAAAAAAAAAAAAAAAAATATGACGTTTTAAGTGATACGCGCAGCTCAATATTTGCTTCAATATCTTTTTTGAAGCCATTCCAATTAGTTTTCCCGCTGGTTAATCTGCCCGGTTCTACTTTTTTAATCAGAGCTTCGCTTATCGTCATAATGATTGGAGAGTGATCAGAGGAGAGATCAAAGCTTTCTTCAACTAAATAAAATATGCTACCGAAGGGGAAAGATGGCTCTACGGCACAAAGGAGTATTGTGCAGTAGTAACGCTGGACGTTAAATACTTGTTTAACTCGGCGAAGTGGTCGTTCATTAGAAGATCACTGACCAGGATAGTAACAAACTATTTTAACAACAGGAAGTTGAGATACAACACAGATGAAGTGGTGAAATACTACAACATCGCTGCGGGGTTCCACCGCTGTCCTCATAACCAGTCAGAAAACTGTAGAGTTTGCCAATTTCCCGGTTGCTTACCACATAATCAGGTCCAAAGAAGCGGTTAAATACCTTGGGGTAATGCTGGACATCAAACTGCAGCTAAAAACTCACGCGGACTATTTAACCAAGAAGCATCGTAAATGCGGGGAGATATCTCGCGCATATTGCCTAACATTGGTGGACCTGGATACGCAAAAATGATCGTACTCTCCAGAGTTTTCACATCAGTTCTGTTATATGCCGTCCCAGTCTGAGCGCAGGCACTAAGGACGAAGGAGACTAAAAGGAGGCTATCGTCAACATACAGACTCTGCGCCCTAAGTATAATCAGCGGATTTCGTACCATCTTAAATAATCCGCCTAATCCGAATTGCCTTCCTTCACTTAAAAAGAATAAAAAACCACCTTACGCAATCTTAGTTAAAAGTAAAGTGTGATGTACTCTATCAAAAGTTTTTTTTTTAAATCTGTGCAGAGTACATCAAATTATAAAATAACTAAAATGCCAAGAGTCTATCGAGGCCATTCCGATTTACTAGTCTCGCTACTTCACTTCAAAAATAAAAAATCGCAAGAAAGCCACCATTGGGCTTATTTCGCCACATGAAAATAATCTTCGAATTCTCAGAAACCTGTGGCAGTGGGCGCCGTGGCGTAAGTGGTTAGTGTGTCGGATCACTACGCATGAGGTTCCAAGTTCGAATCCCAGAAAACACCAAAAAGTTTTTTTACGGTCCCACCTCTCGCGAGCGTCTGACAAGCATCCGAGAGTATTGTTGTCACGAAAAAGCTTCTCAAATCGCCGTTCGGATTCGGTACTAAACTGTAAGTCCCTTCCATTCGTGTGAAAAATATAACGCACACAACATGAGTGGTTGCGAGAAGCTAGGCCCTGGCACTTAAAGAGCTGTTGCGCCAAATATTTATTTATTTATTTATTTATTTTTTCGAAACCCAGAGTAGGACATTTGCAATTTAAGTGATGACCAACGATTTCTATCTGGCCCTCATAAGAACTACTCTCTGGTTCCTACGCTTCATCGTTAGCAAAAGTCTGTCTTTTTATCAATGACGCAGCGCTTGTGTGTTTGTATATTCTTTCAAACTCGTTGAGTAATATGATGATTGGCATTTTTACAAAGCTATCAATGTATGTAAACCACCTCTCCGACAATTGCTTTAAAAAGAAAAAAAAAAAGAAGAAATATATATATGTAATAATAATAATAATAATTTTACAAGTCTTCTCTCACATGACTAAAAGTGAGAAATATATTTCAGCAGTTTTATCATATTATACTAGACTTTCCTCGAATACAAAGATGTTACAGACCATCATCTCATATGCTCCTGATTCTATTGCAGCTCCTAAATATCTTGCATGCGGTGAAATTTTAAAGTCGACTCCACTGGTTGAAAAAAAAAAAAAAACACGTAGTCTAGACAGTCAAACCCCATAAATTCGCTTGGTATTCAACCGTTATATAATACTTCCATGATTTTTCTTATAGTTAGGGATCTAGTGGGAATTAAGGTATACGATTTCATCGCAGTTGATAGTAATCTATATATATACAAATTAGCGATCACGCCGAATACTTCCCGAGGCTGAGACCAATGATTAAGGAAAAACAATTTTTCTGGTTCCCGAAAAGGTTTTTGAACTTCTATTTTACTAAAATTATTTTTGACTGACTGAACTTTTAACAACAAAAAAGCTGGTACAATTTTCTTGGCTTAAACTCTGCGTATCTCTAGTAGGCGCTCTCATCGCTGACCAAAACAGAACTCACGCCTGGGCTACACCCGACCTTCTTTTGTATGTGACTCTGGCTTTCCAAGTAAATTCCCAAATTTCCACTTCGCCTCTGGAATTCTATTTGTCTAAAATCTGTAAAGTTCTGGTACCTTCGGGTCTACAGCTTCGAGATATCTCTCAGGACTTCTAAATGTTTACGTTTTTGTTTCTGCGCTCACGTAACAATATATAATAATAAAACTGTAAAGGATCGAATGTTCTTGTCTCTCTGTGCACTCATTACGCGGAAGCTACTGCACAGATTTTGATGAATCTCGGCATAGTGATAGGTTATATCCTGGCGCATCACGCAAAAACTACTTCACGAAGTTGAACGGGGTTTTTGCGGTTGCATTACTTAGAGTATAACTTAAAAACGATGCATGTTTAATTATGATCCACCATCCAGAAGTTGAGATCTAATCAAAAATTTCTTTTGCAAGATTCAATTCATAAGTTTTTATTGATAATTGATCATACTCAGTGGAGGTAATAATGTTCTCTTTTTTCTTATTGTCCTTTCGCTGTCTCTTCGTTTTTTTTTAAAAGCAGAGCCGACGGATAATACTCTTCGTGTTTTCCTGTTTTTCGATTAGTTTTTCTGTTACACCTTTTTTTTTCTTTTTTTTTTTGGATTGCGCCAGGGATGTGCAATCTTCATAGATACTAATAGCCCGAGTGCTACTAGCATGCACGATTCGCAAACCTGAGTAATCGATGCCAGGAATACGCCTACGTACTAAACACATACCCTACACACGTCAACCACTCTCCCCGCGGGAATGCCGTTAGGTATTACTTCGCGGGGCTGGTTAGCAATTTATGCTATGTTTCTTGTGTCAGCTTCTTCCGCTGCTTCAGCTGCTCTTAGCTTTTCTATTATCCGCACTTCTTTTTGTAAAGTTGTTACGACGGAACATATTGCCATCCAATTCTCTTCCGACAGTAACATATGGTCGAGGAGTAATGACGGGCTTGGCAGAGTAATTCTCCATGCCGTGAAACGTGTGCAGTAAAACACTGCGTGCTCCGTATCTTCATCTTCACCTGAGCATTCCGGGCAGGATGGTGAGTTGTCATGTCCAAATCGGTGTAGATATTTGCGGTAGCCACCGTGGTCAGACAGGAACTGCGTTAGATGGTAGTTGCAGTCTCCATGCTTTCGACTTATCCAGTCTTGGATTGTCGGTATTAGTTTATATGTCCATCTGCCTTTTGTTGTATTAGCCCAACGAGCTTGCCACATAGCTGCTGACGCTGCCCTTTCTTCAATTTTTATCGCCTTGATACCAGTGGCGTCGTGATGACTCAATGCTCTTCTAATATATATCCTCAGCATTTCACCTGCGAGAATATCGATGGGGACCATTCCAGCTATGAAAAATGCAGCTTCGTCAGAGATGGTTCGAAAGCCGCTGATTGTCCGTAGCGCACAGAGTCTGTATGATGACAATAGTCTCCTTTTCGTCTCCTTCGTTCTCAGAGCCTCCGCTGTTTTATGGTCACCTAGTTCTAGTCCGGCGGATATTAGCCAATCTTTTATCCGGGCAATTGCTTCATTTGTAGCTGATTCTACTGCATGGATCTGTTTAGCTACTGTCACGACTGCAATATCGTCGGCGAATCCAATTATCGTTACTCCCCCAGGTAACGTTAATCGTAGGACTCCGTCGTACATGATGTTCCACAATAGTGGCCCTAAAACCGATCCCTGTGGAACTCCCGCAGTTACGTTGTTGTATTTTACCCCTTCATCGGTATTGTACCTCAGCTTCCTGTTGTTGAAGTAGTTCGTCACTATCCGTAGCAGGACATATGGCGTATCCATCCTGGCAGTGACCTTCTAATAAACGACCAGTCCGCAGAGTTAAATGCGTTTTTAACGTCCAGCGTTACTACTGCACAATACTCCTTTGTGCCATAGAGCCATCTTTCGCCTTCGATGGCACCTTTGGCGATATCAACTACTGCTCTTATGGCATCAACAGTAGATCGTGTTCTTCTGAAGCCAAATTGGTGATCTGAGAGGGCTCCTTTCTCTTCTGCTACTGCGAGTAATCTATTATAGATTATCTTCGCGAGGATCTTTCCTATGGTGTCCGATAGGCATATTGGACGATAGGATGATGGTTCTCCTGGAGGCTTCTTTCCTTTTAGCAGTAGGACCAAATGCTGCGTCTTCCATTTTTCGGGAAAGGTTCCTTCTTCAAGGCATTTCTGCATTATTGATATGAAGAGATCTGGTCTTTTTTTTACAGCTGCCTTTACTGCCTTATTCGGGATGCCGTCAGGTCCCGGCGCCTTGTTGTCACCTATCTTGCTGCATGCCGTTTGCAGCTCCTCGTGAGTAATTAAAGGAATATCTTCTGGATTGAGTTCTCATATAATATTGCACATAGTAGCAGGCCTTTGAGGGAAGAGGTGCTCTACTATGGATCTCAGCATTATCGGACATGTTGTTTGAGGAGTCCTATAACCCTTTAATTTCGTCATCACCATTCTGTATGCTGAGTCCCATGGGTTAATGTCGGTTTCTTGACAGAGACGTTTAAAACATGCAGTTTTGCTTTCCTTGATGGCTCTATTTAAGTTACGTCTCGCCAGTCTAAGGGTGTCCAGGCATTGTTGGAAATCCGCCCTCCTTCTTGATCGTTGAACTTTGCGCCGGGCTTGTAGACATTTTGCCCGAAGTTCGCCTATTTCCTCGTTCCACCAGTGACACGGTGATGCCTTCCTGGTGTTTGTTCTCCTAGGTATTGATGCGTCGCACGCTGTGGTGATGGTGCCTGTGAGGTGGTGCGCGAGGGTCTCCGCTGTTCCGCTTGGAGTTTGATCACCGTTCAACATCTCTTCGAATGCATCCTTATCGAAAGATCGGTCGTTCCATTTTGGGCCAGTAAGTTTTGGGAGCTGGACTGGTTTTTCCCTTTTATTTCTGTTACACCTGCTTGACGGGATTTGTGCAAGTTTGTGTGTGCTCTGGTGGAGATTCGCACTGGGGAAGTTATAATTGAGCTTAGACATTTTTAGTATCTACAAGGTGTCCCACCCAGCTTCGCCCGATTAGAATAAAAACGCTTATTACAAGCGTTATGTAGATAACTACTTATTAAAATAACCGGCAGTGAACGCTGCGATCTGGAGCTGGTATTCTATGGATCTTTGGGATAAAAATATAATCAATTGTTACTACCGGTTTTCCGACCCATGAAGGTTCGTTGAAGGTTGACACCACCATTTTTGAGCTTTTTAGCAGTTTTAGCATCGGCGATCACTTGACTCATAAAGTACTTGACTCGTACTTTATTGGAAGGTTCACTTGGATGGAACATTACTGTGGATTCGGACAGCAAACATCGAAGAGCAACCATGCAGCAAGAACTGTCTGCACCAGTTTTCTGTATAGAATCTGCGCAGTAAGTACTGCTGCTTGCCTATCACTGTCTCTAGATTTTAGCATCTGCAAGTGCTGCATGGAAACATCTAAATGCAATCCCCTTTATTTTGGTGACTAGATTTCTTTCGCAGCATACGTTTTGCGTTTAAAATCAAATGCTTGTCAGTTACCAAGCTTCTTAAAGAATTCCCATAATTTGTTGCATTCAAGAAACCCTCGGGCTTCTTTAAGTTTGAAGCCCGCTAACTTACTTACTTAAGTCCTTTACCCCACACGGGGCATAGGGTGCCAAGAAAGCATGCGCGCCATCTTGTTCGGATGTCTGCAATGCTCTTTATAGCTCACACCTAAAGTCCTTGATTCCTCCTCAACTCTTCTGCACCACATCCTTAAGATGACCAGCTTTTCCGCCTGACTAGGTAAGTAAATTCCACTACATAAGTCATTCTGCAATGGAGTTCTCTTTCTACTGTAAGGTAGGACTTATCCACTGCCATTTTTCCGTCCATATGCCTGTAGGTTCCTGGCCACGATTTCTGATAAAGGTGCTCATTAGAAATATGAAAAAGTAAAAAAAAATCCTTAAGATGATGAGTTGGTATTTGTTTATAGAAGCCGACTTAGGGTCTCTTCTTCCTTCGCAGGGAGAGTCTCTTTAAGACTCGTTCATCTCTTATTGCCATTACAGTGTTCGAACACGTCAGCTTCTTCCGTTGATCGCACTTCCCATCATTATCGTGGCTTCGACATCGGAAACACACTACCAAGAAAAATACAACTGTCTGTAGATACCTGAGGAAATCTTGCATATAGTATAACAAGTATGACCAAAAGCTTATGTCTTATTTCCGCGTTTTCTTTATTTTATGACGAATACATGTTTTAATTATTAAGTCAAACTGTTCAAAAGCCACATGGAATTGTTCGTAGTTTCTGGTATCACAATCTACCTGCATATCCTTATAACCTACATTTAGAAGTACCTACATACAAAACCTTTAAGTAAGTAAGATCACCCATATTGCGAATGCCTTACAAGAGTAAAACAGTCATATCCTACGTCCACCTATAACAAAAAGCAATCATTTCATTTTAAATCATTCTCAGTAGATAGAATACAAAAAGATTAAATATATTATTTCCCCAGTTAAATAATTCTTACAAATTCCTTCACAGGTACACCGTGTTCGACGACTTTCATAAAAACAACATTAATCTTTAAATCCACGAATGAAATTTAATTCAAGTGTAATCCCCAAACAAGCAAGCGCATGTGTGTGTATCTCATGCATTTTACATGAATGCATTTTATTAAATAATAAAAGAAATAAAAATGTATTTCCATATATGCAAATAGCGATGTAAAGCACGCAGCACTTGACGTAAATAAGAACTTGAAGGACATTAGCAGCACAAACAATAACAAAAACGAATAGCTACGGACGACTGCGAGACCGCGTTATGTTGCATTTCACCAACATACGGAGGTATTACAGGCTTATGAATGACATACAAAGGACCACATACCATACACGGATGATGCATTCAATTTTGTGAAATTCCTCTGGAGGACTTGACGGTGATGTCGCCAATGCATGCAGATGTCCTGCTATTTTGTAGAAACATTTGTATGCATCATACAAGGACAAGAGTACAATACGGGAGTCAGCTTCTCAATTAAATATTCCTTTTATGTGTCTTCGTTCTAGTTTGTTGTATTTGTACACATTGTTTGTGAATAATACGCATGGGAAATTTAACTTTGGAAAGGAAAGGATAGTCTAAAGGTTATGAGCACTGAAGGAGCTGTTATATTCGTGTCAGGTGTTATCGTGTTACCTTCTTAATCCAAAAGTGCTAAGTCATCTACTCACTTCATTTGGTGCTATTGGTTTGGAGTGGTTTTCACAATAAAGGCTTTAGAAACTAAAATTAGAGAGATTCGTCTCCGTTGCTCCTTTAAGCCTTTTATAATCTAGTACTGGCCATTTTTCAAGCAGTTCCATCATTTTCCGCCCTAAATACCATTCCAGCACGGATAAGATATGTACTTAAAAAAACACTGTTGGCAATTAGATGTTGATAATACCTGTGAATCTCATACCAAGAAAAAATCATCAGGCTGGTTCATAAGATTCGCGATTTCACGGAATATCGAAGTGACCTAGCATTTATCTGGTAAGGGTTGAGGTTAAACTGTCCAGATTTATTTTCAAGAGCTACGCGGCAGCTTTCGATAAAAAATTTCATAAGTACATCACCATACATACGTAATACATACGCCTACCTACCGAAGTGTACAATTAGTGTCTGATGTTTGCCTTGAGCTTGACGAAGACACGAACAAAAATTTATGAAATCAGAAACATCCTAGGAATGAAAGTTGAAATTCTTCCGATGCGGAATATAACGCTATTTCCTCAGTGTAAAAACTGTCAAATTTAAAACTTTTACCCAAAATGCGGTAAACGTGCAGTAGACCACCACACAAAAGACAGTATAAAGGGAAAAAAGGCATCCCCAAAATGTGCCAACTGTAATGAAAGTCACCCTGCCAACTACAGAAGCTGCGCAGTAGCAAAACAGTTGCAGCAGTAGAAGAAGGGTCAGATCTTGACTCAGACCACTCATCTGTGCAGCTTACACTTGGAATTAAGTTTATAATGAAAGAGAATAACTTACATCTAGTAAACAAACTGACTGACTGGAGTTATTTCAGACATATGCTGGAAGAATGCATTGAACTTTCCTCAACAATAGGCACAATTGAGCAATTTGATAATGAAGTACAGAGTGCTTGGGCTGCAATACCTGAAAAGTAAAAAGAAATGTATATCCCGAAGAAGTATGCGAACTTATGTATATCTGAAAAGAGAAAAGCTCGTAAGCTCTGGCAACTATCGAGAGCGCTCAGTGATAAAACAAGACTCAATGATTTAACTAATAAAATAAAAAGGGCAACGGCAGATACACCAGTTAAAAATGAAAGTGGAAACTGGGCAAAAGCAAACAAACAAAAAGCAGATTTATTCGCTGAATATCTTGAAAACACGTTTCAGCCTTACGAAGATAAACACTACTCTCAACAAACTGAAGAAAAGTACGAAGATAATAGATTAATAGCACCAGTAAACTCTTAGGAAATAGCGAAAGAAATTAAACAAAAGATCAACTCGAAAAAGCTCCGGGATTTGATTTTATTAAAGGAGAAATTCTGACAAAACTGCATAAAAAGCAGCTCAAATAATAAATGCAGCATTTAGACCTAGTTATGTCCCACGAATGTGGAAAGTCACGGAAGTAATTAAAGTACCAAGTGAAGTTACTTCACACCGTCCGATTTCCGTGTTGTCAATACTGTCCAAGCTATTCCATAAAAATCTTCTCAAACGTCTTCAACCGATGAGGATGAAAAGACATTGATACAAAACTATCAATTTGGTTTTAGAAATAGGTATTCAACAATAGATCAAGTACACCGAATAACTGAGTTTCTGTTTGTTGGAGGAGATTTGAATGGACATGTCGGGAAGTCAAACGAAGACTATGAAGACTGTCATGAAGACTGTGAGGCCTAGGATACGGCACCAGGAACCTTCCTGGTGAAGACATCCTAAGCATATGCAAATCACACGGTCTTATCGTGTTAAATACCATGTTCATCAAACAAAGCCGACACCTGATCACTTACAGCAGTGGTGGAGATGAAACTCAGATTGACTACCATTTGGTAGCCAGTTTCATGAAGCCTCTGGTAAAAGATTGCAAAGTGATCCTGGGAGAGGCAATCGCTCAGCAACACCGTCTCCTGCTAACAGAAATTTTTATGAAAACACAGAAGAAAAGCAAACAAACAAGGGTGGACAAAGAAAAAGGCGAGGCTTTTGTTTTCGTAATGAAAATTACCTCTCTCACACCATCAACGGAGCTGAGGATGAAGAGTGCAGAGCACAAAATATGTGGGATTCCCTACAGCGAACTTATTTAAAGAAGGCCAAATTACTGCTAGGAGCTTCAAAAGGCCACCATCAACACGCCAAAGAAACATGGTGGTGGAGTGATGAAGCTAAGAAAGTGATAAATGAGAAGAAAGCGGCTTTCAAAGCTTGGTCAAAGTGCCCCTCTAATAATAGTGACAAAAAGTTGGCCTGGAAATGGAGTACAGATGTTGCAAGAAAAAAGCGAAGAAGAAGTGCGCCCAGCTTCAAGCAGAGAGTACGGAGGGCCTGTATATCTTCTGGGGAATATATCTTCCCCGGTTGTTGATGCAAACCAGGCTATCCAGGAGCTGCGAAGACACAATATGAACATGAGTGCAACCATCTTCAAAATAGCCGCCCAAAGAAGGAGGAATGCTCAGGAGATTCGTTCGCCAAAGTTCATTAATAGTGCTCATGGCCACCTTCTTGTGGATGACGACAAAATTCTGCAGATGTGGCGGCAGTATTGTGAAGAACTTTTAAATGAACAGTTTCTCCGGCTATACTTTCCAAGAGCCACCCCTAACTGTGAAGAAATACCCGACATCACAGTCGAAGAAGTAAGTGAGGCGGTCAAATACTCCGAAAAACGAAAAGCGGTTGGGCCAGACGAGATGCCCTCTGAGTTCTGGAAAAAGATGGGAGACATCGGGTTCAGAAGGCTCAGAATTTTCATCTCCAAATTTCCCGAATCAATTGAGGGAAAGTTACCTTCTCCCTGTATACAAAGGGAAGGGTGACACGCGAAACTGTGATAACTACCGTTCGATCAAACTGATGTCACATACCATGAAAATCGTTGAGCGGGTATTAGGTGGCCGACTGCGAAAAATAATACGGCTATCTGATGGTCAGTACGGGTTTGTCTCGGGTAAATGAACCACAGATGCAATCCAAAGTATAAAGATCATAATGGAAAAACATTGTGATTCCTTAAAGGATTTGCATATTGTATTGATTGATTTTGAAAAGCCATTCGACAGATAACCACAGGATCTGATATGGGTGGCGCTGAGACATCGAGGGTTTCTAGAAATCTTTGTACAGATGGAGCAAAGACGAAAGAAAGATGCCCCGCTGGAGTAACCGAAGAGTTCCCAATCAAAGTCAGGGTGCACCAGGGAAGCGTCTAAAGTCCTTTGCTCTCTATTACAGCCCTTGATTATCTGCTTGAAGGTAAAGTGATTGACTCCAAGGTACATCAGTTATTCTTTGCTGACGATGGAGCCATTATAAGTGAGGATCCTATATCCCTGCAACGAGGACTTGATGTGTGGGTGAACGCTCTGGAGGGAAATGGGTATCGCATTAGTTAAAAAAAGACAGAGTTCTTGTGCTGCCTGTTCTCTGATCCACTCAGGCCTATTCCAGACATTTATTTGAATGGAACAGTGCTTCCCAAGTGTGAACATTTCAAATTCCTTGGATCTATGATGAATAGCAAAGCAACTTGTGATGACAACATCAATCATCGCGTAAGCGTAGGGTGGATGAAGTGGCGAGAAAATTCCGCTATCTTCTCTGACAGAAAAATGCCACCTAAGTTGAAAGGAAGGCTCTACACCGCAGTTGTGCGTCCAGCCCTCACATACTGTTCACAATGTTGGACGATGTACAAAAGGTATGACAGTAAATTAACGGCAGCTGAGATGAAGATGCTTCGTATGGCAGCACGAGTGACAAAGCTTGATCGAATAAGAAGTTCGTAGATCCGTGGAAGCTTTCACATCAAGAAAACCATCGTACAAAAAATAGAGCGCGACCGGCTCAGCTGGTATTGCCACGTTTAAAGAAGAGATCATTTGAACCCTGTTAAAAAGACAATATCAATGCACGTTCCAAAGACATCGCGATGTGGAAAGGCAGGCCTATAAACGCCTGGATCAGACAAATGCGACGACATCGGCATTTCATTGGCCTCAGTAACCGAGTGAACCAAAATCGGCAGGCCTGCCGATATTTTCTGAGGTCAAAAAAGCGAACCCCACAGGCGGATCAGTAGAAAAGCGGTGAAGTGGGAGGGTTGTGATCCTCGCTGATAAAAAGGAAGAAGAAGACACCAAATAACTGATAAAATAGAAAAAGCCTTAGAAGAGAAAAAATATACTCTACCATCTTTCTTGATGTTACACAGACTTTGATAAAGTGTGGCAAAAAGGATTAAAACATAAACTGCAAAAATATCTTTCGAAACAATTCTCATTTATTCTAGAGTCTTACATAATGCATGCGATCATTTAGAATAAAACGAAAAGATGAGTACTTCACATTAAAACAAATAAAAGCTGGCGTATCTCAAGGTAGTGTATTAGGACCCGCTTTATTCCTTTTATACACAAACGACCTCCCATAAAATGAGGAAACTGTTGCCACATTTGCAGATGATGTTGCTGTTCTTGCTGTTGGTAAAACCGTCAAGGAAGTAACCAAAAACTGTAGAGGTTAGTAAATGATATGTTTGAATGGACAATGGCAAATGTAATAAAACTAAATGAACTGAAGTCAGTTAACTCCACAAGTAAAAATGTACAGCACATACCTGTGTACATAAATAACAATGCAGTTCATTATTCGAACTCAACTAAATATATAGGCATGATTGTTGACACTAAATTGTGCTGAGCCTTCCATGTTCAGAAAAAAACATGACGAATTAAATATTCGTTATAAGAATACAATACATTGGCTCATAGGAAGATATTCCTGTCTCTCAGTATGCAACAAGCTACTGCTTTATAAGCAAATATTAAAGCCAATGTGGACATACGGTTTCTCGCTTTGTGGGTGAACAAATGAGACAGACTTTCAAAGTATGCCATGTTTTCAAAGTGAAGTAGGTACTACGCAATGTTGTTAATGCACCATAGTACATAACGAACGCAGATTTACATAGAGATCTAAAAGTAGAAATGGTAGAAGACGATGTCAGGAAGGTCACAAGAAAACATTAAGTTAGACTTCGGAACCACGCCAATATAGAAGTACCTGAACTACATAATAATAATAATTCAGTTAGAAGATTGAGAAAGAAAAAAGTCTTCGAACTAATTAACTAGCATAACATAACATGATCACACGAAAAGAGTGATTAACATTGGGTAAACTGTGCAGTGTTGCGGCAACATAACAGGCTTTCTGTTGCTATTGCCCTGGTACTGCACTGTTGCTGTTGCCCTGCGCAATTTATTTTGACATTTAATAATAAGAAAAAGAAAAACAAAAAAATTAAACATTAAACTTGTTATAAACTACCTTTCATTCATTTTTTACACACAGTATAGGGTAGAATCAATAATAAAAGCTAACGAAATTCTAACAAACAGAAATCAACAGCGAAAATACTGTAACACAGGCTGCTCTGTTAAAAAAGAATTGCTGATTAGTTTGACGACTAGGTGGGATAATTGGAAGGATGACATAAATCGTACTTTGTACAGGTGTTTTTAGTGAATATCAGAAAATACAGGGTGTCCGCCGGGAAGGTATACTACTTCGTTTGTTTATAATTTTTGATTAAATGAAAGAGAATGGATCTTATATTGATAAATGTTTTATTTAATGTCGGCAATTATGTATGGAATACAATATCAGGTAAATGTCCGCCTCTGCTAGTCTCACAAATGCGAGCCTTTTTGAGCACATTTTTCATTACATTCTCACACATTTCACGCGGTATTTCATTAATTTCATCACGAATATTTTGTTTGAGTTGCTCAAGCGTTTCTGGTTTGTTTGCATAAACCTTGCTTTTCAGATATCCCCACAAAAAGAAGTCAGGAGCAGTCAAATCAGGCGACCGTGGAGGCCAATCAACATCACCATTTTTTGAAATAACTTGTTGTGGAAAGAGGTCTCGCAGTAATTCCATTGTAATCCTGGCTGTATGCGATGTGGCACCGTCTTGTTGATACCACATGTTAATCAAGCCCAAAGCATGCAGTTGTGGCGTTAAAAAGTTTTCAATCATATCACGATATCGCTCCCCATTCACAGTTACTGTTACGCCATTTTCATTTTCAAAGAAGTAAGGTCCAATGATTCTTCCTGACCAAATTGCACACCAGACTGTTACTTTTAATGGATGCAAAGGTGACTGATGAATAATTTGAGGGTTTTCCATTGCCCAGAACCGACTATTCTGTTTATTCACATATCCATTCAAATGAAAATGTGCCTCGTCACTCATTATGATTTTTTCATGAAAATCGGGGTTGTCATGGGCTAGCTGTAACATCGTATTGGCATATGTACGGCGGCGTAAATGGTCTTCTTGAAGAAGCTCTTGTATCAACTGAATCTTAAATGGAAACAAATGCAAATCCTTGTGCAAAATTGTGGCCAAAGTTGTTCTTTGAAGACCAAGCTCCTGAGCACGGCGTCGAATTGAGGTTGATGGATTGTTTTGAACACTTCCTTGAACAGCAGTAATGTTTTCAGCCGATCTTGCAGTACGTTGTGGCCCATGCTTGGGCCTATCACCTACAGACCCTCTTTCTTCGAAATCATTCACTACACGATAAATAGTGCGTTTTGTTGGCACGTTGTTTCTCCCAAAAAATTCACGTAACTTTCTCATCGTCACAGTAATCGATGATTGATTTTGATAAAATGTTTTAACGATTAAAACACGTTGGTTTATCGAATATTTTTCCATAATAAATTTGCCACGTGTCTACTTCACGACTGCCAAATATGAACTGTCAAGACTAATGTTTACCAAAATGGCGGCAAAACAAAGTAGTATACGTTCCCGGCGGACACCCTATACTTTCGCACTTGCTTTATACTAAGCCAGTTACATTTTTGCAAAGGCTGCAACCTTACAAACGACGTTTCTTGTTTTTAAGGTTCGATTGCTACCAGCTGTTTTTATATCTTTTTTGAACAAAAAAAACAAACTTCGACTAGACTTTCAGTTTGACTTGACATATTCGGGCAGATGGAAAGATGTTGCCTCATACAGGTTTAATACCTACAGCTTGTGCGGTTGTTCATTACCATCAATTTTTAATTTCTTTTGTTTTGTGCAAATAGCTAGGAGAGGTTGGACTAATCTGTCTTCTGTCTTGATAAGTTTTTAGCATTATCCAGGATGCGCCCCGCGAAAACGATCTATCATTGTATCTCAGACAACGATCTATCATTGTATCTGTATAACTGAAACAACTGTATTGTCGTCAGACATTTCTCATCTAAAAATTATTAGTCATCCACTGAAGCGAAAACTTAACCGCACTTTCCAAAGTGGTACACATATTGCCAGCCCAGCTCCCCTTTGTTTCTTTAGTCTCACCAGCAGACAGAAATGCAGACACTTAGGAAGGGTGGTGGTGCCAATGACAAGCGCCAGTATCTAGCCATTTTCAGCGTTATATAAAATTCTATTACTCAATTTCTAAAACAGATACAGTCGATAGTCTTTCACAATAAAAAAATTACATATACTCGTACCTACATACAAGTATGTATATCAAATAATGTAGTCGCCAAAACCACGATATATTTAATTTAATGACACATTCCTGCTGTTCAGTATATTCTTTCTCTATGTCTCTTTTACTTGAGTCCCTTCAATGAATAAACAGTATCTACACACAAACATTCTTCTCTTATACATTCAGTTTACATAAATAATTTACACACAAAATAAAGCATACCCATGTCGTAGTAGTGCCATCAGATGGATTGGCATATTTTGCCTGAGCACATAAAGAGCGACAGTACATAAATTGTTATTATGCCCGAAAGGCAGTCTCAGATTGTAGGAAACATTGCCCCTAGATTTTTTTTTTATCGCTAGACATTCAGGAATATTGACGTAATCTATTCCATTATGTGTTCCGTACAAAACAACCGGAGTAGAGTAGTTAGATTACCCATTTGGCCAAGTGACTAGACTAGACATACATAGCTAAGAACTTGATATATTGTCTATGACAGTTTTACGTTGGAAATTTTGAGGTCATATCGTTTGATTTACTCGGTTTTCCAAGTGTCGATTGGAGGAGATAATGTTAAGGATTAAGTGTATGTACTCGTATATCGTAGAATGGTTTCTATAATCAGGTTTGACCGAAGCCTTATCTTATTGACCACAAGGAATAAGAGAAGATTCTTTTTATATGCATAAATCTACGAAAGGAACACCCAATGTTAATCTCCAAGTATTACATTTAAATCTCACATATCAACGTAGGTGGGTACTAACTGATGCCGTCATAAATTTCGTAAATTGATTTAGGAACTGAAAAAGGAACTTTCGAGAGGATCCACTTTATGTCGCATATATATCATGGCGTAAGTAATTAATTGTCCGCCTATTAAAAAATTCTGGGCGCCGTGGCGTAAGTGGTTAGTGTGTCGGATCACTACGCATGAGGTTCCAAGTTCGAATCCCAGAAAACACCAAAAAAGTTTTTTTTTTTTTTTTACGGTCCCACCTCTCGCGAGCGTCTGACAAACATCCGAGAGTATTGTTGTCACGAAAAAGCTTCTCAAGTCGCCGTTCGGATTCGGCATTAAATTGTAGGTCCCTTCCATTCGTGTGAAAAATATAACGCACACAACATGAGTGGTTGCGAGAAGCTAGGCCCTGGCACTTTAAAGAGCTGTTGCGCCAAATATATATATATATATATTATAACATCCTACATACTTCAGGTTGAATTGATAGGTTTCGTAGAATTATCTTCCATGAGTGGTAATGGTGAATAAAATAAGACTCAAAGGACATGTAACATATGTACATATATAGATTTTATACAGGTTGAGGTCAATCCCCCGTGAGATAATTCATTCTTCAAGCCAAGTAAAATGTTGGTCACGACTGAGTCATATGTATGTATGTATTTGTTTTAATATTTAGTTCATTTATTTTATCTACCAGCTTTGCTTTACAGATTACGTGGAAAGATAAGTACATTCTCGGATAAATAAATATGTATATAAATATGTATGTAAATTAATTATTTAAAAAAGAGAGAACAAACAAAAAAAAAAAGGAAAAAGAATTCATAAAAATAAGGATAAAAGAGGAAAACGAAAACAGATTTAATTTATTAAAAAATCGAACAACATTTTTCTGAAGCGATCTCTTGAATAATGAAAATCTAAATGTCTACTGGCTTCATTGAAATTCAAAAGGGTCCTAAAGAATGGTTCATTACGACCATAGTTTGTTCTATGTCCTGGTTGGAAGAGAACATTACGACTTCTAAGACGCCTTTCAGGAGCATAAATGGGTACCCGGGATAAAAGAACGGGACTATTTATATCGTAACATAGAATATCTCTTATAACCATAACATCATGGGCATATCTCTTGCGTTAAGGGTAAGAATACCAAGTTATTGGCATCGTGCACTGTAAGGGGGCTCAAAGTCCCAACGCATTTTCCAGAAGATATATTTGGTAAAACGCGTCTGCACCCTTTCTATGCGATCTAAATGAGTCTGATAAATTGGATTCCAGATAATAATGGCGTACTCAAGAATAGACCTAACCAAGGAGAAGAAAATTGATATTAATGTATGTGGATCAAAGAAATCTTTTGAATTCCTTTTGATAAATCCAACAATTGAGTTAGCTTTAGCTATTATGTGGTCAATGTGAGGAACAAAAGTTAGCTTCGTGTCAATAATGACGCCCAGATCCTTAATTTGATTAACTCTTCTTAAAGACGTCAATTCAAGGCAGTAGTCATAATAGTATTGCATATATGATCTTGAAAGGGATATGGTCATGCATTTTTGTCCATTCAGCCTTAAGCAATTATTAATACACCAATCAGATGGATTACTCAGGTCAGACTGTATCTTTAAACAGTCATTCAAGCTTCGTATTTTAAGGAAAATCTTAAGATCATCTGCATACATTAGACATTGGCAAAATTGTATGCTTTGGACAATATCATCAATAAAAATAATAAAAAGCAGCGGCCCTAAATGGCTACCTTGTGGAACTCCAGATGTACAGGAGATAATTCTCGAGCAGCAGTTGTTTAGGTAAACTTTTTGGGTCAGACCGATTAAAAACGATGAGATCCACCTTAGCATTGCAGAGTAAAATCCAAAATTTTCAAGTTTCTTTAACAAAATTATATGATTCACAGAATCAAATGCTTTACTAAAGTCCGCGTATATAGCATCAACTTGGCATCCGCTTTCTACTTGATGATGTAAGACGTGAAATGGGCCAAATTGGAAGTTGTCAAACGACCAGAAAAAAAGCCATGCTGGAATTCGGATAAATGCTCTTTTATATGAAATTCTAATTTATTTTTAACAATACTTTGAAAAAGCTTTGGTATAGCTGAAAGTTTGCATATTCTTCTGTAATTTTCGATGTCATTCTTAAATCCAGATTTAAAAATAGGGACCAGAAACGAAATTTTCCAATCTTCGAGAAAAATGCCTGACGAAAGAGATGCATTCAAAATTTTTAGCAGAGGTATACAAACAGCATTGCAGCCGTTTTTTAATACAATCGCCAGAATATCATCTGCTCCAGACTTAGTATTAGGTTTGAGGCTGGTAGCAGCAGATTGAACATCATGAACATCCAAAACCAGAAAACCGAAATCAATCTTGGATATTGAATTCGGTACAAAACTGCTGGATGCAATATAATTAGAAAAAAACAGATTCAAAAATTCCGCAAATAGATCAACTGTTGCAAGAGCATCGTTTGAATCAATATCTTTATAAATCATCGTTTTGGGCTGCCCAACACAACATCTCTTATGGTTTATAAATGTCCAAAAATATTTCGAATCATATTTTAACTTATTTTCAATAGTACTAATATATTTAGTGCATAAGAATTTACTCAAAACAGTTAAATCCTTTCGTTACTTGCAGAACATGTCTTTATTATCCTGATTTCCCGAAATTTTAAAACGTTTATAAGTCTTATTTTTTTAATTTTTTTAAATGGATTAGGCGTTTGTTTATTGCAACGAGGAAAATCCTAAGTTCAGAATTTCAATAAAACGAGTATACATTACAAAGATTTTCAAATTCAAGATCTCAGTTAAAAGAATTAAAATACATATTCAATCTAGTAAAATTACATTTTGAAAAGTTAAATGACTTCTCTGAAATCGTATTCCCCCTAAGAAAATCATACATTTCAATTTCAATATATATTTGCTTATGGAGAATAGAGTTATTTAAGAGAGAAAAAGGTGCTTCAAAAACATTAACACCTAATTCATTTATATTCATAAAAACAAGGTCTAAAATTCTGTTTTGTGAATTCGTTATTGAATTGGTTTGGCATAAATTCATTGAGAATAAACAATCAATAAGAACTAATTCGAAATCTTTAATCACATTATATGGAATAAGCATTTTATCATCTTCAGACCAAGACCATACGACATCACCAATATTAAAATCTCCAATAACACACAAATTATTTAAATCAGGACAATGATTACTTACAAATTCAATATTTTCTATACATTTCTCATAGGTATCTAGTTTACTTTTAGGAGGTACATAAGTTACAATGAAGAATATAGATTTTTCAGTATCATCAAAACTAATAGAAATACAAATCTGTTCAACATCTAAGATCGGCAGTGCAATTTGCCTGCATGAGAACGTTGTCCGAACAGCAACCAGCATCCCGCCACCTCTCTCCACTACGGATTTACAACGGTCAAGGCGAAATACATTGTAGAGTAGGGTGTCGAATATTTCTGTTGACTGAATTCCTTCATAAAACCAGGTTTCAGTAATTATAATAACATCGTAATCGTTATGACTTGAAGCCGTAAACAAATCCAAAAAATTCGTTCTGCATCCGCTAGCATTGTGGTAATACACTTTGAGAGACCGAAGATCAGAGTTCAGAGCAATACTGTGAGGTGGCTTATGAACATCATTAGCAATAGCAGGATTTAGTTTTTTGGTTTATGGATAAAATTTCGAATTTTTACCCCACTAGGCCAAAAATGTCCATCATATACAGCGCTTGCGAATTGAACAGGAACTCCAATTTTAAAATTTACAAATTTAAGAATTTGACTAATACCATTTAGCTTTAATAATTTAAAGCATCAAAAACATGCAGAGTTTACATGCAGCTTAGATGAGATATATGATACAATAGCACCCGTGGAAGTATCAGGGTGAAATCTCGATACGTGATATCACTTCAATTTAGAAACGACGTGAAGATCGGCAACAGGAACATTAGTACCATATATGAACATAGCTCGCTCGTTCAATTTTCTATTGGAAATATTTTGTACAGCATCACTGTCACCGGAACTAGTAACATTACGTGGTGCGGCATGAACGTCCATTGTGTTTGAATTTAATAGTTCTACATGTCCACCATCAAGGGCATTGGCAGTAACAGCGGCATTCTAATCTTCTAATAAATTAGAATTAGCGACAGTAGGCTCAGCATTCAGACTATTCGCAGCAATTTGTTTATCAACAACATCATTAGAGGCAGCAGCAACAACCATTTCAACAGCAACAGCAATATCCTCTCGATCAGACATTGTGTCGGTATCAGCAACATCTACCACACTAACAGTGCTAGCAACATCTAAAAAACAGCATCCACAACAGAAGTGTTTCTGGTCACTGCAACTTCTGCTGATTGAAGAGAAGAGAGCTTGTTTTGACTCACCAAACTATTGTCTGTAGCAGCAGACGCAGGTGGGGAGCCAGAAACAACATGGTGCTCATTTGTAAATAAAATGCAAGGAAGCTTAATTTTTCGCGGAACATGAATCACCATCAGGACGAATTAAAACTATAAGACTAATTTATTTAAAGGGCATAGCTTTTGCCTGTTCGCTTACTTAAACTTTATTTATTAGAAAGAAGAACGTATATATACAATATATGAAAAGATCAAAGGAAAACACGACTGCTCTCTCCCGGATTCGCTTCACAATCGAACTGACTTGACTACTGCTGTTGCAGCGGATGTCGCACACCATTCAGTTCCTCTACTGCAGTGAAAGATGTTTCGTCATGAACCTCATGAGAAACTTAATCAAAATATTCAGAGTGGTTTTGATATTAATTTTTACTAAAAGTGTTTAAGGGCTGTTTGATACATACCCGACACGGCTCAAAGTGTGTAGAACTAAATGAGAGCATTTACACTTATCCGACACCGCATGTATCTGCCGTATGTGTATGTGTGCATTGTGAATATTTCTTTTTCGACTTCTAGGTGTATGTAACCTTCACCCTGTCCTGCATAACCACGTGCTAGCCATCGGCTGTCTGAACACAGAATATTTTTAGTTTTTATCACTGAACAAAAAAAGCCATATTCGGTCTTATGTCTCAAAATAATTTGGCTTTATGTCACGGCACCTATTTTTGCATACACGCTTAGACCAAAGTTCTTAGTTTTCAACTCAGGAAAAGTTATAATGTATCGCTAAAAAGTTATTGATTTCAGTCAGCTTATGTATGTACTTATAACTTAAGACTCTTAATTAGGCACATTACGTTTTTTTTTTAATAAACATTTAATTCAGAGTTTAAAAATTATAATTCAATTGCACAACGTGAGCTGGAAATAAGGAAAAGAGATATGTAAGAGATGTGGTCGTGGCTAAGTGGTTCGAAACTATTTTATCTCTTTTAGTCGGGGTTTTCCAATATGTGACCATTTTCCTCCATACCTACAGGTACCTTTCCTGGGCTTGCTTTGGAATGCATCATACTGACGGGGTAGGTAATTTGGATCGCTTCCTCTTTTATTTAGCTTTTTGTTTTTTTAACCGTTTTCAAGAAGCATGAATTAGGATTTATATATGTAATCAGAAAATAATGAAAATTTAGCTTTTTCTTCTTTTCGGGGAAAATCGAAGCGTACAATTAAACTTCTTTGAATTTCAGAATCTTCGTTATGAATTTTGAGCAGTATATCATATTTTCGAATAATAATTTATAGGAATATCTATGTTCATAAAGGCAAGCAGTTTTCCGTGGAATTTAATGGTGATATACTTAAAGACGTGTACATATGTGAAACATTGTTTCAAATATATCATGATTTTACCATCTGATTCACAATTTTACTGATTTGATGGAATACTTATTTAGTAGAAAACTTTATACGGCAAAATTATTTCTCAGAAAAAAGCATGAAGAAAGTCTAAGATTCATCTAAAACTGATATTACGATAATCTAGCATTTGTAACATTTTCGAATAAACGATAACTTTATATTCAAAGGAAAAACTCTCTTAAGTTTCACTACAAATACTGTTGTTAGGTGCGAATGGTGTAGTGGACAGTATGTTCGCTTGTCACCTAGTGATTGCATATTCAGGGCCATTGCGAAACAGAAAAGAGGGATGAGCAACATCAAAGTTTCTCGAACCACTAGAATAAAGAAAGGTTTTGTAATACAATGTTCCGTGTATCAAGTCTCAGTGATCAGGATTTTGTTAGCTCTTCTGATTAAAAAAAAAAGGTGGCGCTATAATTCATTGCAATTTTAAAGCAAAACTGGTACAGTTGGAAAACCTAGCCTATACGATTAGACATCCGACATTGCATTTAAGCTAATCGATAAAATGTTGTAGCAGCAGGCACTCGCTTCCTTCGCAGAATATGGGAAATTTTGATTATGCGAGATTTTGAATATGCGAAATTTTGAATATGCGAGATTTTGATTAAGCGAAATTTGGAATATGCGAGATTTTGAAAAGGACATTTTAAAATGCGATCAATCGTACCCAACCCATATTTTATTGCCAAAGTATCTTCTGGTCTCCGCGCTCACCTGATTCGACGGCACTAGACTTAAGGAGAAAATTCGAACCGAAATCTGACGTTTTCCTCAAACTCCGGGTATGATCATGAAAAAAGCTGCGGAAAGAGACTGTATTTTCGCTAAATTTGAATAATTGATCTTTCGTCGGAATAGAAAAATTCAATTAGTTTTACTCATTGCTGGACATCATACGTATTCATTTTAATCTCCAAGGGATGCTCTATAACATGATCTAAAAAATAATATAAAAAAAGATTGAAAGCAAAAAAGTTATAACTTTTTCAAACCCTTCAGTCTATGAGTGACTACTCTGTACATATTATGTAGATTCGAACGCCGGCTAGGTCTTCATGCCAATGCAAAATATTGACAGCTGATATCACTGACTACAATCGTAAGGAACAAAAATAAAACAAAGTTAAAAATTACGAACAACGAAATTGGGAATATAAAAAAGAATGAAGGAAAATTCGACCACCAATGCTTATGGCTGGACCATTTCATCTCCTATCTCAATTGATATTATTAAATTTGAAAGGAATTACATTTCTTCAATAAGCGTGCAAATTCGAACACGACGTGTAAAAAAAAATGCTGCTTTTTAAAAAGATGTTTAACGAAAAGCTTTGTCATTACCACACGTATTAAAAAAAAGTATTTCTCTTTTCCAGCGACGAAATTCTTGTGCGAAAATACAGAACAATTCAATTATAAAATATTTTTCTTTGAAAATGAACCTTTCTATTTGCGATTTTTGCGAGTGCAAAACATGTATACTCATATGTATAGATATATTAAATGAAACCTCGTAGAAATTAACAGCCACTCCTAATAAGCAAAAAGAGTACTAAGTAGTTGGGAGAACGAAACAAATTACATTGTCAATGCTTTAGTTTATAGAAAAAATTTAAAAGAAGAATTTAACAACTAAGTATTTAAAACTGTAACAATTGCAAATGAAAATAAAGACGTGTAAAATCTAGACTCCGACAGATGGTATTTTTTGTCATAGTTGAATGTTCTTGAACCTTGAACTTTGAATAACTTATACTTTCTGAATAATCCATGTCAAATCTTATTTTCTTTCTGAACCTAAATCTTACTGATTTTCTATTCTCAGAAAGAAAGCTCAACATTTTTTAACTGCAGCTTATAAATTTCAATTACTTTAACTTGTCTCTAAAGTGTGTCGGATACAAATTGTGTAATCTAAAATTGCTTTAACATTGAAAAGACTTAAGGCATATACAAAGCTGGAAATAACAGTTTCCTTAATATGTATAAACTATACGTATACTTGTATGTACGTTGTACTCTAAAAAATTGCTGGAAATATAGACGAGACCGGACAAATGAAATTACCGTACTAGCGAATGTTCGGGCTAGGGAAGCTACACTGCATGTAAGCATTTTGAAATAGTATGCCATCACACACTAAGGAAAAGCTAGCAAAAATTATGAAAAGGTTGAGTCCCATAGTGGAATGTCAAATTCGACAATAATAAATTGATATGAAAGAAACACAGGCAAAAAGAGCACATTAACTGACTGGCTATGCAATACAAGATTGGTTTCGTCGAAGAACATGTAAAGGATGAAATTTTGGGTGCTACAGTTAAAACTTAAAAAAATGTTTCTACAGTTTCAGTGACTTCATTTAAACTGAATTGGTTTCTTATTATCAAAATGAACACGAAAGAAATATGTATTTGGTAATAAACAAAACAACAGCCGGGAAACAGCACCATCAAGAGCCGCGTTTACAAGAAAACTGATGTTTACATTTACTGAGGGACATTTTTCACAACACTGGAATGTGGGCAAGGATATTATTGTTCCTCCTCGAACGAATAACTATTAAGAGAAAATATCCATTTCTCTTTTCTATTATCCTTTGCTGTTAAAGAGAGTCTTTTTGGAGACTCGAAAGTTATCCTGGAAATGAGTTTCACTCAAGACTCAAGTGTACATTCCTTATACCACGTTGAGCATAACGTGTTTACGTAAAGAATTTGAATTTAAGTAAAATTACTTTATCACTGAGTATATCCGAAATTCTTGGAAATATGTAAATATTGAAGGCGTTTGATATTAACTTAGAAGGTATGAGTTGAAGCATAGTATTACAGTTTGATGTCGATAATGAGATATTGGGGTAAATGTTAGGCTTTGGCATCTATTTTATAACTGGCTTCGAAGAAGCACAGGAAAGTAATGTGAAATACTTGTAGGACGGTCTAATGGGGCTTGGATGCGTACCTCAGGGTTCATTAGTCTAAAACTGGGCAAAGAGAAGATAAAAAAAAAATGAGTTGCTTGGGCCTGGTTTCAAGTAGCAATATCCAAGTACTGCACAAATACTTTTTAGCCGATATTTCATACTTAATGACTCTTAATGGATTTGTGTTTTCTATATCAGGTCTCCCTGAGATGTTTTACGAATCACTTAAGATGTAAGAAGATAGAAATACGGCTAGACAGTGGAATTGCTTTTGTTCATATGCTTTGGGCAAATTACAATATTTGCATCAAAGCTAAGACAATCATACACTTATCATATCCAATTATTTCTCCAAATTTCATAATTTTAATTAGATAGTTATCTTAAAAGTTTCACATTAGTATTATTGCAGTAAATTCTATAAACGTCAATTTCTTGTCTAGTGATATCCTTGAAAATACATACAGCACTCACCTCAAGTTGATTGCAGGCTGTTATCGCCATTATAACATTATCCTTCGTAATCACACACAACAATAAGCTTTAACACAATATTGTGTTGCTCTTGCCATTTATTTCAAGACTAAAACACAGTTATACGCTGAGGATTGTACCCTGAATGTTAATTATATTGCGTAACATAGATGAGACTGCTGCTGGTGGATAGTTCCTATGGCAACTGTCTGCATACAAATTCTTAGACAGATATCAATTCTACGTGACCACGGTGAAATGAGACAGAATGTATCTGAGATGCATAAGTGCATGTTCAAAGATAATTGCTTAAAATTTTCATTCAAATGAGTTTCTGTGAACAATACTTAGAACCAGGGTATCCCAACATGAGCAAAGTAATCACTGTTCTATGAGACATTCTGGACCAATTAACCAAGTCTTTTTATTCTACAATAGATAACATCCTTTTTGGAGAAAAAATTAAACTTTTCATGGACATGATTTCGCTGGGTTGCGAGGCAATTTAGTTGCTAATGAGAGCATATTTCAGCAATAAATGCGGGGGCTTACAAATTTGGTGGTGCCAAAAGTATTTTTGGAAATGATGATGTTTCTGGTGGTCTATATAGTTTCTAGTTTTTCGTAACTAAATTAGCAGCTTAAAGTAAAAGAATAGAAATGTTTATAATCAGCAAAGGCCTTCCAGCATAGCATTAAAGGTTGAATTGGAAATGAGTCAGAAGCAAAACTAACAAAAAAAAAGGATATCTTTTTTTTCCCACATCAATAAAATGTTAGTTTTGCTGTTAGTGTTGTATAATACACTCGCTTACAATACAGCAGAATCCTAGGATATTCTTAATGACTTTTACCAAGCGGCACAAATAGAACTATCCAAACTTTTGCAATTACATGACAGAAAACATGAAAGACTGTGAGCAACGGAAACATTAAGATGAACAGAAGTGGTTATTGTGAAAGTTGAAATCAAGTGATATTGATATGTAGTTAATAGTTGTAAAGAACAACTAAGAAGAAACAGCCATTGTCATACAAACAAGATTGCACTGAAAATTAGTACTTCTGTGAGTTGTTAAATAAGGACATACTCCTATACAAAAAGAAGTTTTCCCATACAGAACTGAAGAAGGAAGTTAAAATGTATGGGCAAAGCTACAATTGCCGAAAAAGTTGTTACAAAGGAAAACTTGAATGTAAGTAGATTTTGATTTATAAAATCAGGGAATGATTGTCAAGCGGGCCCAACATTTTGACTGAATATTTGAAATAGCAATATGAAAATATTTGTATAAATGGATTAGCCGAGTGCTGATAAAGCAAATTAAAAATAACACACGTTGCGGGGTTGGTGCAATTGTGAAAATAGCCGCCTCTATTGAATACATTTTAAATGCCTAAATCCGGGTAGCTATTTGAGTGATAATTTCACATCACATACGATGGCTAGCAGAAGTCTGCACATATTCTCTACGGCGACAGAATTTTACGCACATTAATTCGAAGCAAAATGTTGAGTAATCGTAAATGCGCAAAAAAAAAAAGAAACGAAATAAGGAATATATGTATGTATTGTAGAATTGAGAATCACATATATGACGAACATTAAGTCATCTATTTTCATACTAAAAGTGGAGCGTAATTGTCAATGAAAATTTTAGAACTCCACAATTATTCGAAATATTTGGAAGATATCGAAAACTTTTAAAGATATAATGTTTTTTGTTTTTAAATATAATTTGTCCAAAAAAAATATGGAGATGGCGTAGTGCATAATTTTAGATACTATAAAAGCAAATTCGATTTTCCTTGTGAACACCGTTTCTCGAAAACTACTAGACTTAGGTACTTGAAATTTTGCACAGTTATTCCTTATTTTGCCTAGATGCGAGATAAGAAGGGATTTTCCGAAATTCAAGGTCTAAGTGGCATAAAGGGTGTTGAGATCGAATTTTTCATCTGTAAATATTGATTCCACAGCCGAAGCTCAGTACTGCCTCTCCGGATTAAAAAAATAGAAAATAAGTGAATTTACTAAATTCGCCGCTGATTAATTTAAGGTATAAAATATCCTTCTGCTTTGCCCTCAAGTTGAGCAATACTAAAAACAATTAATCAAATCATCACCCACAATTTTCCTTCAGTGGAGACCACGGCCAGCAGTCATGCAGCAATGCGAGTGCCAAATCTAAGATATTGTAGATTTTATCAATTAAGATATCCATGTGCTGTCAAAACTTCATGCAATTAAGAGACTTGGGAGCGGACAAGAGGATTGGAGAACTAATCCTCTTCCTGAACTCCACGGGCTGGGTTTAAACTTAACATCCCTTTTTAACTAACCACTACAATATGTATACACGAGTCCGTGGTAACAAAACGGGGCACCTTAACCGCTAATTGGGTTCTTTTTGGACCGCCATTTTACCTACCTAAGAGACTTGGGAATATACGCGTAGGTATTATACATATGTATGTACATGCATATGCATGTGTAGACATAGAACTATTGCAAAATTTTCCAATTTTGTTATATGAGATGTTGTTGATCCATTTGTCCACATTTTAGAATGTCTTAATGGATTTAAATTTAATTGTGTGTTGTGAGCGGGTTTGTTTGTGTTCTGGTGGCGATTTCCATGGGGAAAGTTATAATTGAGCTTACACATTTTTGGTATTGTATTCAGTTGTTAATTATGTTTCAACAATTATATAACCGTCAACTAAAATGCGGGCGAAGCGATGCGAGCACTGATCAGCTAGTTAAGAATAAAATCCGCGCTTGGACGACTTCTTGGTGTATTGTGCTGAACGAAAGCAAATCTAACTTAACCTATAAGACAGTGGATAGATTGCCTGTATACCCAAGCTTGGCTCAAATACTGCTCGCGAACGAAGCAAAATATCAAGGAATGACTCTAGATGTCAAGCTTAAATGCAAATCGCACGTAAAAAAGAAACGCGAAGAGCTCGAAAACAAATATCGGCAAATGTACTGGCTACTTGAAAAACATTCGAAATCGAGCTGACAGAACAAACTGCTTATCTGTAAGCAAGTGCTAAAGCATGGGTAGACGAATGGAATACAATTATGGGGTTGTACTACGTGGCCAAACCATCGAAGCATAGATCGTTCCGTTCGGAGAAGTAGCTGCTCAACATAGAGCGCCTCGCGTACTTTGGTGTTGCGCACTCGATTCCTACGAGTTACTCCAGCAACACCGCGAAGGAACCTCATTTCGGCAGCTTGTATCCGCGATCTTATTCTTTCGGTCACTACCCAAATTTCATGACCATAGGTGAGAGTTGGAACATACACCAAGTTAATAGCTTAGCTTGAACACTAAGTTCGGCCTTCGTTATAACAGATTGGCCAAGCTCTCTCAAAATTGATCCAGCCTGACCAATTCTACAGGATAAGTCGGCATTGTTCCTCCCATCACTTGTGAATAAAACCCCGAGGTACTTAAATTTATCCACCTGCTTCAGTGGGACTCCACTCACATGCAGAGTGCACTGAATCGGATTTTTGGATACGACCATTACTTCCGATTTGTTCACGTTGATCTTCATTCCAGCATCATCACAAACGGCGACAAACCTTTCGAGTGCGCGCTGAAGTTTAGTTTGAGAGGACCCAAGGATGACCAAATCATCCACAAAGAGCAGATGACTAATCCTTAGGTCTCCCGCATTGAAACATTCCCCGTCACGGCTGCGCTGTAAGATTCAATCCATATATACAATGAAGAGGAGAGGCGACAAAACGCACCCTTGGCGGAGTCCAAAGGGTTATGCATACCTTTAACATGTTTACACACAGTGCGGGCTTTGGAAAGGATGGATAGGGAGAGAGAGAGAAAGATTTTTGGTGTAGTGTTTCTTGAAGCTCAGTTGTTTATGCTTCAGAGATTCTCCGGTAGTGGCGTCCAGATGACTGGGGAGATTTTTGTTATTTCCTTTATTGTCTTTGCTTCTGATTCACAGTACTTTTTTCCCGATAACCGATGTCAAGGGCAAATCATCATCAACAGAGCGAACAATTTTTCCAGCCGCATGACCAAGCTACTGCCAGTATTACGCCTTCGCAGTAGTGTTCACACAAGCTTTCGCAAATGATCGGACTGACTTTATATATTTCATGAGAAATAAATAAATGCTTGCTGACATGAGGACTTGAACCATGAACCATTAGCGTGGCAATTGACGACGTTACCACTGCACCATTTAACACCGTTTATCCGAACACAGCTTCTACAGTTTGTATATAAAGACTGAATCGCCCTTAACAGGGAACCATCAATCCCATACTCCTGCAGAACACTCCAGAGTTTGCCTCGAGGAACCCTTTCATATGCTTTTTCCAAATCCACAAAACAAGAGTAGACAGGTTTAGCATACTCCCAGGCCTTCTCAAGAATCATTCTGCGAATGAACAACTGGTCGGTTGTGCTTCTACCGGGACGAAAACCGCACTGCTACACCCACAAACTGTCCTCAACCACAGCTCTGGACTACCTTCCGCTCTACTCTCGACCATAGGTCTGTCATCTTCGGTGCCCTGTTCGGGATTGAGCAATTCTGAAAAATGCTCGCTCCATCTGCGTAAGATGTCGTCCTCATTGGAAAGAAGTGTACCGTCTTTGGATTTGACTCCTTCAATGATATTCAACTTTTCTTCCTCTGAGTCGGCGGACGGTCTGCCAGAACACCTTATTTGCAGATCTGTGGTCACGTTCCAATTTCTCGCCAAACTCCTTCCAAGACTGTTCTTTCGCTGTTTTCACAGCTAATTTGCAAGTTCTTCGTGCCTCAGTGTACCGATTTCGAGAATCGGAGTTCCTCAAGTGAATCCACTCCTTAAAGGTTATCTTCTTCTCTCTGATGGCTTCTTGAACTCCGGGAGTTTTAAACCAAGCAGTTCTTTTCTCAGCACCAGCCGCCACACCAAGCCGCTTCACTCCACAAACATCTCCCGCAGAGGCAACAACCGCTGTTGAAAACAGTTGCCATTCTTCCTCTACATTTGATGGAACAGTTGGAATTCGTTCAAACCTTTCAGATATTTGCCACGCAAATGTCTCCCGTATCTCATCGTCCTGTAACCTCTCCCATCGCATGCGTGTAACCATCCTTGGTTTACGCTTTGGTAGGGGAGGCACTCTCTCGCTAAGATACAGCACTAAGTGATGATCAGTTGACAGTTCGGCCCCTCTCAATACGCGAACATCACAAACCATTCTCTTCAGGCACGATGGTACCACAAAGAAATCGATCAGCGACTTCTGCTGAAGACTCTGACGGTACCATGTGTATTTTTGAATATCTTTGTGTGGAAAGATTGTGTTCATGATGAATAAGCCATTTTCACAACAAAAATCCAACAACTTCTCTCCGTTCGCGTTTTGATCAGGTTCACCGTTCCATCCAATCACACTCCCCATGTCATAACATCTACACCCACATGAGCATTAAAGTCACCCATCAGGATAAAAGAATCCATATCTGCAACCTTTTCAAGGGCAACATCAACTTCATCTAAGAAAGCTGCATACTCCGACTGAAGGTCGGTGCATACACCTGCACCAATGCCAGCGTTGATCTTTCAAGCTTGAGCTTTAAGATCGCAACTCTCCCTCCTAATGGTATCCACTCCAATACTCTGTCTGTCAACCTGGGACTTGTGGGTATCCCCACTCCCGCCCGAGCAGACATTGAGGGTGCGACTCCTGATAGGAAGAGCTTTCACCCACCCGAAAGGTCCACAGTTTTAGAACCTCTCTGCTTTGTTGAAGAGACGCCAACTACATCTAGTCGACTTTTAACAGCCTCCCCAACAAGCTCAATGTCCTTCCCTGTGAGCGATGAGACGTTCCATGTACCTATCCTAAGTCGATGGCGTTGTCGAAATTCAGAGAGTCCATCTGTGCCCCTATCGGTGCACAGCGCGTTCATCCCTTGACCCCCGTAATGGTTCGCGAGACCATTGACCGGAAGCTCGTAGCCATTACGGGTTTGACCCGGCCGGCTGCCGAGCGGGACAGGCCGAACACCAGACGCTCACCTACTGACACTCTTCAGGCCTGGCTCCAAAGGATGCCCTGGCTTACCAGGCTTGGCAATATCCGAGGCCGGTCGTTTTCTTCTTGTCATCATGGGGTGTGCGCTTTGTTAGCCGTAACTGGCTTGTATGGATTAGAATAACTATTTTAGACACCTCATCTGCACATCCCAGTCACGTTGCCCGCCCCCCACCACGAGGAGGTCAGCTGCTAGGGGGGCTTGTACCGTTTTTATTTTTTATTTTGTTTTTGAGAAATTCTTTCGTGACAACAATACTCTTGGATGTGTGTCAAACGTTCGCGAAAGGTGGGACCGTGGAAAAACTTTTTGTTGTTTTCTGGGATTCAAACATGGAACCTCACGGGTAGTGGTCCAGCACACTAACCGCTGCGCCTTGGCTCCCACTATTCCGTAGGATATCTTAAATATGACAATTGGTTTGTAAATGATAAGTACCACTTGCCGAGTCGAATAAGTCATGCTTGGTCGTTAGTCCATTCGTCGATTATGATACCTTCGCTGAATTGCCCAAGAAAAAAACATTCAAAAACTTAAACCATTTATTCAGTAAAATAAAACTTAAACTTAACATCAGAAATCTAGCTCACACGACTAACCGGATAAACTGTATATTATTTGTTGATTTCAACAATCTGCAACATACTTTATGTCCTGTATCCCCTTGTGGGTCCTAGGGCCTCTACTACGCCTACGCGTCATCGTGTACGGTTTCTGGCAATGTGTCTGAGTTCTCCCCAACTTTTCCCTAACTGCCTCCTTCTCGACTGTTCTGCGCCATGTACTCCTCGGACCGCCAGGTCCTCTGCCATCCTGAGTTAGAGGGTTCCATTGCATAGCATGGTTCGCTATGGAACTGTCACCCTTTCGGAACGTGTGACCAATCCACTGCCATTTCCACCGTTGGATAGTTGTGGCTATTGGTTCCTGACCCGTTCTCTCGTAAAGGTGTTCGTTAGAGATACGATTGGGCCAGAAAATCTTTAAGATATTGCGCAGACACCTATTAACGAACGTTTGCAGCTTTCTGGTGATAGTAGTGGTCACTCTCCACGTGCTGCATCCATATAGTAGCACGGATTCAACGTTGGCGCGGAACAGTCTTATTTTGGTGCTCAAACTGATTGCATTGCTTCGCCATATTTTGGACAGCATCCCGAACGCGGACTTTGCTTTGGCGATCCTGTTGGCTATATCCAGTTCGGTTCCACCATCGGTCGAGACAATACTCCCAAGATACTGGAAATCCTCTACTCTCTCTACCGGTTGTCCAGCAATGCATATTTGAGCCGATGAGTTTGTTCCAAGGCTGATAATTTTAGTTTTTGCCGTATTAATTTTCAGCCCGACGACACCTGCCTCCCTCTCCACATCTGCTGTCATTTGGTGGAGGTCCATAATTCTGTTGGAGAGTAAGCATACATCGTCAGCGTAGTCAAGATGTTTCAGTTGAGATGTAAGAGTCCATCGAAATCCTCCGTTTCCCGTCGACAAAGCTGCATGAAGCACATCGCTAATCACCAATAGGAATAATATTGGTGAAAGGATACAGCCTTGTCTTACCCCACTTTGGATCTCAAATTCCTCAGACAACCTTCCCCTGTGCAGAACGTGACATTTGGAGCCTTCATATGTAGCTTTGATAATAGCAATTAGTTTATCGGGAAAGCCTCTCCAAAATAAACTGCAACATAATCATTACTGTTTTTGTCTTGTTGATGAAAATATCGTCATTTTGGGGCAAACTACGGGATATCATTCAGTTATTGTAAATTTTTTGAGAAGAAAGGATCGACAATATATCACATCTAATGAGGAGATTATTAATGCAGTCAATGTCGAAATCGAAAAGCTCCAAAAAGAGGATTTTGAAAGCTGTTTCGAAAGATGGATCTATCGGCTGAAGAAATGTATTGAAATAAATGGGAATTAAGTGGAGAAATTAAAAAAGATGAAGATTAAATATCGAAAGTTAAAATTATTTTTGTGTTTTATTATTCAATCAATTAAGCGAACTTTTTTTTCCCCGTGCAGGGACGGGTTAAGAATATCACTGCAGCGCCCACCAACAACTAGCGCTTGTCGTAAAAGGCGACTAAGGGGACAAATCAGATCTAGGCAATATAACACCCAAGTGAGCCTAGCGACACATATACTATCTTAAAAACCCTCCCACAAGTGTGCATGCGAGTCCGTGGGTTGACACGACTGCAGATCACCGGTCTCATAGAAGAAACATCAAAAAATACTAAAAGAGGAGCATGCACGTTTCAAACAACAAACACCATCGCAACATGGTAATATTGCAAAACTGTATCAGGCACTACCCCGCCAGGCACTACCACTGCTGTGCATGGTATTGATCCTGGACCGAGCAGAAATGTTCGGGTCAGAGCTATACGAATTCCGCTGGCTTGCAAAATAAAGAAACAGTCTGGAAGAAATTTGAGGGTCGCGTGTTGGAACGTTGGAAGCATGACCGGTCGAAGTTATGAGATGGAAGAGATGATGACTAGAAGGCGGGTGGATATCTTGTGTGTCCAAGAGACGAAATGGAAAAACACTGGAAATCGGGCACGTTTCTTGGAGGTTAGGACAAAAGATTACAAGATGTTCTCCTACGGAACGGAAAAGGCTAAGAACGGAATCGGTATCATCCTTGCGGCAGACCTACTTGGTAAGGTCTTGAGCATTTCGAAGTCGAGCGACCATTTGATGTCTCTGAAACTAGTAATACAAGGAGAGGTGTGGAATATTGTCAGTGCATATGCAATCGCTCGGCAACACCGTCTCCTGCTAACAGAAATATTTATAAAAACACCGAAGACAAGCAAACAAACAAGGGTCTCTGAGAAAATCAAGTGGTACAATCTGGACAAAGAAAAAGACGAGGCTTTTGTTTTCGTGATAAAAAACTATCTCTATCACACCATCAACGGAGCTGAGGATGAAGAGTGCAGAGCACAAAATATGTGTGATTCTATGCAGCGAACTTGCTTAAAGAAGGCCAAATCACTGCTAGGAGCTTCAAAAGGCCACCATCAACACACCAAATAAACATGGTGGTAGAGTGATGAAGCTAAGAAGGTGATAAATGAGAAGAAAGCGGCTTTCAGAGCTTGGTCAAAGTGCCAAAAGCGGTTGGGCCAGACGAGATGCCCTCTGATTTCTGGAAAAAGATGGGAGACATCGGGTTCAGATGGTTCAGAATTCTCATCTCCAAATTTGTGAGAGGTGACCCAATACCGAATCAATGGAGGGAAAGTTACCTTCTCCCTGTATACAAAGGGAAGGGTGATACGCGAAGCTGTGATAACTACCGTTCGATCAAGCTGATGTCACACATTTTGAAGATCGTTGAGCGGGTATTAGGTGGCCGACTGCGAAAAATAATACGGCTATCTGATGATCAGTGCCCGTTCTCTGATCCACTCAGGCTTATTCCAGATATTTATTTGATTTGAATGGAACAGTGCTTCCCAAGTGCGAAAAGTTCAAATATCTGGGATCTATGATCAATAGCAAAGCAACTTGTGATGACGACATCAATCATCGCATAAGCGTAGGGTGGTAAGTGGTAAGTTAGAGCGAAGGCTATACACCGCAGTTGTGCGTCCAGCGCTCCCATACGGTTTACAATGTTGGACGATGTACAAAAGGTATGAGAGTAAATTAACAGCAGCTGAGATGAAGATGCTTCGCATGGCAGCAGGAGTGACAAAGCTTGATCGAATAAGAAGTTCGAAGATCCGTGGAAGCTTTCACATCAAGGAAACCATCGATCAAAAAATAGAGCGAGACGGGCTCAGCTGGTATTGCCACGTTTAAAGAAGAGATCATTTGAACCCTGTTAAAAAGGCAATATCAATGTACGTTCCAAAGACATCGCGATGTAGGAAAGGCAGGCCTATAAACGCCTGGATCAGACAAATGCGACGACACCGGCATTTCATTGGCCTCAGTAACCGAGTGATCCAAAATCGGCAGGCCTGCCGATATTTTCTGAGGTCAAATAGGCGAACCCCACCGGCGGATCAGTAGAAATGCGGTGAAGTGGGAGGGTTATGATCCCTTATTTTCGGATCATAACCTCGCTGATAAAAGGAAGAGAAGAAGAAGCGAACTTTTGTTAGTCCCTACGTATATATTACGTAAACAAACGTCTATAGAGATGTGAAACTTAATTTCGCGACTTCGGGAGGAGGGTAAAACCATAAATGAAGTTTAAGATATTGTACTCAGAAAAGAGTACATCAACTGTTCATGATATTAAAAAACTTTAAACAGAAAATTCGGTCAGTAGCAAAGGTAGATAAAGCCAAGGAAAGATCTTCACCGAATTATGAATAATTCGTTAAGAGAATGATCGAGAAGAATCATTTTATTTCTGCCCATAAGGTACGGATTGAGATCAAAAAGGAAAGAGGAATATCCGTTTTTAGCACTAGGCACCAAATTGGGTCAATCGTTATCCCTAGGGAACTTTCACGGCAAAAAAAAAAACCTATACCAATTCTTCCATACACTTAATTTACCAACAGAATTTTAATATACGTACGTATCATTGGTATGGTATGAAAGAAGTATCTTCCAAGGTACTTTAGCCTAGTCCTGGCAATACATTTTCATCCACAGAGTGTACGAGCTCTGAGACATGCAGGCTAATGCAGTACTTACAATACATACATCCGTATTTGATAATCCTAATCGTGCTTCCTTAGAAGACGATGGCTAGAGAGTACTCCAATCGGTGTATTTAGCGGTGATCTTTCTAGTTTTATAATCTCAATCAGTTTTCGGCCATCTTACACAGGCGAGAAGGCCTTGGATATCCTATGACCATCTAAGTTTGACCATCTTAGATTAACCATGTGGATGATTATATCAAAAATAATTTTCTTAACTACGCACGTTGTTGGTTAAATGCTGTCGCAGAAGCATATGAAGTTTTGTATTAAATGGGCGAGCTGTTAGAAAGAAACCATACATTTCTTAAGAAAATAGAAAAGAAAGGTTACGACTTTCTGAAGCGCCTATAAATTAGACTTCAGTTTTGGAGCCATGTAAAAATCACGTACCGGGGCGAAAATATGATTGGTATATTTATATTAAAGTTCCTTTACGCAGATGAAAGCAAATTTAATGTGCAGGGATCGGTTGGCCGTAGATTGGTTTTGCGACATAATAACAAAGCTTTTCCACCGAAAAGTATTAAGGCTATCTTAAATCACAGATGATACTCAGTTATGGTTTGAAGCTACGTTTCCTCGAGAGAAATTTACATTTCATTGATAATGTAACGAATAAATTTCAATATGTTAATAATTTAAAGCAAAATGTGAAACCATTTGGTCAAAAATAGAAATAAGGTAGTATCTTAATTTAAAGTTTACATTTTTATTGTACTGAATAAATGGTTTAGGATTTTGAACTTTCTGCAATAAATAATTAACTTATATAATAACTTTGACTTTATGTTTGAATTCCGCGGACGGAGAGTCCACGCGAGGGGAATACCAAATTTTGTAACACGTTCGCGCATTTAAGTTAAGGGTAATATGTTGACAACATTTTGACACTCTAAGCCTTTTTTGGTTTTCGAGAAATGGGATGCCGATTGTGCGGTGATTTCGAGAGTACGGGGTGGGAAGTTGGAAGGGTTATACCACTTTTGAAGTATTCATTCCCCTGCTTTTGGAGAGATCTACCTTTCAGCTCTCTAGGCCTTATAGTTCTTGAGATAAATTTGGCTGGACATGGGACATGGGACACTAATTTACATGTTAGGTTAGGTTAGGTTATGTTGGCTGTCCACACGGGAGTGTAGACACACTTAGACCAGCGAAGGTCCTTTGTGATACCAGGATCAAACCATTAGGCCACTCAGGGACTAACAAAACCAACCGGAGCTTTTGACAAAGCGATGGATGCTCATGACGTCCAAGGACGCCAGATCGCAGAGGTCGTCAAGGAAGGGGGACCCTAGATGGAGCATTCTTTTATGTGACAGGGCTGGACATGTGCATAGGAGGTGAAGGATGGTTTCCTCTTCCTCCTCGTCCCTACAGCTTCTGCAGAAGTCATTGGAGAAGAGGCAAAGTCTTTTGGCGTGCTGGCCTATAAGACAGTGTCCAGTGAGAACACCGACAACGCAGCTGATTTGTGTACGCTTTAACTTGATCAGATCGGCACTACGTTTTTGATCCAGCTTAGGCCAGATCTGTCTCGAAATGTGACACGTTGAGCCGTTTCCCCATAAAAGGTTGGTCGCGCTAATAGCGTTCAGCTTTAGTAGATACTTACATGTAGCGAGGGGCATACCCAGGGCTTGCCTTTCAGGCAAAATCCTTAGAGTGGTACCCTGTCTGGCGAGGTCGTCAGCCCTGCAGTTACCTGGAATCTCTCTATGGCCCGGCACCCAGCATAGGTGAATGTTGAACTGCTCTGTCATCTCCACAAGAGATAGACGACAGTTTAAGGCAGCCTTAGAAGTGAAGGAGAACGATTCCAGGGACTTGATTGCCGCTTGGCTGTCAGTGAAAATGCTAATATCCCTGACAGATAATACATTACATTTCAGCCAGGACAGAGCTTCTTTAATGGCCATGATTTCCGCCTGGAAAACGCTACAATGATCGGGGAGGCGGAAAGAGATGCTCAGATTGAGCTGTTCGGAGAAAACACCACAACCCACCCCACCTTCCGTCTTAGATCCATCTGTAAAGAAGTGAACCGAACTAGCATCGACAGGGGGGGAGGTGTCCCATACATCCCGGTTAGGGATGCTCGTACTGAAGTTACGGTCAAATCTCAGTTTCGGCGGGGTGTAGTCCGTGTTTTCGTGTTTGAAGTTGAGAAGATCAAGGATCGAGGAGTGGCCAAAGCGATAGCTAGACCACTGAGAGGAGGCTTTCAATCGGATGGCCGCACAGGCTGCCATCTGTTTGCCGAAAATATCTAAGGGTAGCAGGTTGAACAAGATGTCCAGTGCCGCGGAGGGAGTAGTTCTAAGTGCACCACTGATGCAGATGCATGCAGATCTTTGCACCTTGGCTAGTTGAGTGAGGTGGACAGCCCTTTCAAGAGCAGGCCACCATACGATCACGCCATATAGTAGTATAGGCCTGATAACGGACACGTATAGCCAATGGGTGATTTGAGGTTTAATACCCCAGCTCCTACCTATAGCCTTTTTACAGGAATAGAGAGCTAAATTAGCCTTCTTGACGCGCTCTAGTAGATTGGCCTTCCAGTTTAATTTCCTATCCAAAATAAGACCCAAATATTTTGCGTTTTCAGAGAAGGTGAGACTGGTGCCATTTATCAAGGGAGGGTCTATGAGGGGAACTTTATATTTCCTCGTGAAGAGAACGAATTCCGTTTTATGGGGGTTAACCCCCAATCCACAATTTGAGGCCCATTTGGTGAGCCGAAGGAGAGCATATTGGAGGATATCCCTGAGAGTGTCCGGGTGTTTACCGGAGAAAGCAATAGCAATGTCATCAGCATAGGCGATCACTCTGCAACCTGATGTATCCAGGTCCATCAGTAGTTCATTGACTACCAGGTTCCACAGAAGAGGTGACAAGACTCCACCTTGAGGTGTACCGCAGCGAGCAATTCTTCTGGCCGATGCTCCGCCCAGCTGCGTGTTAATAATCCTGCATGTAAGCAATTGATTGATCAACACTCCGAGCGAGGTATCGACTTTCAGATTTACAAGTGCGTCGGTAATTGCCTTTGGTTTGACATTGTTAAAAGCTCCCTCAATGTCAAGGAAAGCCACCATGGTGTATTCTTTGATGCTCAATGATTTTTCGATGATGCGCACAAGCGAATGTAAGGCAGTCTCAACCGATTTGCCTTTGCAGTACGCATGTTGGGACGGCGAGAGCAGAGCTGGGCTAATACTTTGCCGAAGATGGATATCTATTAGCCTTTCTAACGTTTTGAGCAGAAAGGACGATAGACTGATAGGTCGGAGATCCTTTGGTTCCACGTGCGAGCTCTTTCCTGCCTTAGGTATGAATATGACTTCAACCTCGGTCCATAGTTTGGGAATATAGACCAGATTTAGACAGCCCGACAAGATGACTTTGAGCCATGGAAGCACAATGTCCTCGCATTGCTGAATTTCAGCTGGAATAACACCGTCAGGTCTTGGGGACTTGAAGGGTTTGAAACTGCGCATGGCCCAACGGATCTTTTCTGTAGTTATCAAGACTAGCGAGTTGCTGCAAGGTTGAGGGGGGGGATTTCCCTCTCGCGATATAGCAACAGGGGAGCTACCAGGAAAGTGGGTATCCAGTAAGATGTCAATGGATTCCTTCGCAGAGGAGGTCCAGTAACCATCCGGATGCAAAAGGAAGCTGGGTGTAGCAGGGCTTTTAGATAGGATTTTCCGCAACCTGGAAGCTTCCGAGGACTCTTCAATGCTGTCGCAGAAAAGTCTCCAGGAGCGTCGTTGCTCCTTCCTCAGTGAGATTTTGTATTTTCTGAGAGACAGTTTATAGGAGTCCCAGTCGGCCGTCTCACGGGAGCTTTTAGCAGTATTAAAAAGGAGCCTACTGTCTTTCCTAAGAGTACTGAGATTTGCATTCCACCAGGGAGGTTTCATTCTACCTCGAGGTTTGCGGAGTGGGCAGGCCTCGGCCATGGCACCATTTAGTGCCGATGTTAGGGTGTTGACTAAATCGTCGAGGTCTTCAGTGCAAGAAGGTTCAGTAGGCAGATGGGAGGGAATAAGCGTTAATAAACGTTTCCTATAGAGGGACCAGTTGGTTTTTCTATAATTTCTAAAAGCCTTCTGGTCAGGCAGATAGTCATCAAGACTAAATTGGAGGTAACGGTGGTCTGAAAAAGAGTGCTCATCAGAGACTCTCCAGTCCTTAACCAAGTTATATAAATGATCGGAGACAAGAGTGATGTCCAGGACTTCTTGTCGGTTTCGAGTAATGAAGGTCGGTTTGGACCCCCTGTTACAGATTAGGAGTTTAGTACTAAGGATAAAGTCAAAAAGTTGCTCACCTCTTACATTTATGTCGGAACTGCCCCAGATTGAGTGATGGGCATTCGCATCACAGCCAATGATGAGACCAGTGTTTCGGCTCTCTGCTACAGCAATCAAGCTCCCCAAGATGTCCGGGGGGAGTGGGCCCGCAAGATCGTGACCTAAATAAGCCGATACCAACCAGTAATTTCTTGATCGCAATTCCAGGTTGGTAGCGACTATGTCTTGATTGCTGAAATTAGAGAGTAAATGAATGTTTAGATGGGTCTTCGCAAGGATACAGGATCTCGGTTTACCTTCTTTTCTTGCGTAGATTAATATGTAGTTTGGAGTCTTGAGTCCACAAACCCGGTTTCCAACAACCCATGGTTCCTGGATCAAGACTAAGTCTTCCCCGTATTTGCTGAGCCGGAGAATGAGGGAGGCCGAAGCCGTGATGGAGTGATGCAGGTTAATCTGTAGGATCCGCAGCATTGGGGCTACTTCTCGCTACAGATACCATTACCACGGTATTATTGGCTTCCTCTGAATCTGATGACAGAAGGTCATCCTCGAGAGAGAGGCCACATGGGTCACTGTACAGGAGTGATGGAGAGGGAGAGGGAGGACCAGAGAAGTCCAGTTTCAAAAGAGCGTCAACCATCTCGGTGTCTGTCGACGAGGAGTCAACCCCCGAAAAAGATGGAACGACGCAAGGGAACGAGGGAAGGGGCTCGGAAGGAGAGGTATTCTTAGCTGGTGCAGAAGAGACTGCAACCTGCTTGGGAGGTACTTTCTCGAGCTCCTTCTCGTCACATTTGTAGACTTTCAGGGTGATGGAGCTGAAACCATAATTTACTACCCCTTTAGAAGATGCCAGGGGGGCCAGAGACTCTTCGTTGATGACAATGATCACACTTCTGACGTCTCCTCTCGGCTCGTCCACTTTGGCAATCTTCCAATTATGGGTAGGAAGGGAGCTGTTGTTAGCCTTCAGAATATCCAGGATGATTTTAGGATCAGAGGGTTCAGCCGGAATGGTAGCACGTGTTCTTGGTCGGTTAGGAATCTGGTCCTTTTCCACGACCTCCAACTGTGCACCTGGCCAAACCTGTCCTAATCTGGAGACAGCAAGTTTATAGAGATCCTTCGATCTTTGATCAGCGCAGGCAACGAGTTTGACATGCCCTTGATGCCAGCCACCATCCCTGCAGGAAACATCAGGGCCGGGATGGTCACGTAGGATTTGGAGACAGTTGGTGGCGAGTTTAATCTCCACCTTCCTCCACTTATCCGCCGTAATGCTGCCATCCGGATCGCAATGGTCAACGACCGCAATGGTCAACGACCGCAATCTCCAAGTGTGCCTTAAGCACTTGGTTGAAGGGCTTGGTAGTAGCGATGGACTGTACTACCTTGGTCTTTTTGGCAAGGGTGGGAGACTCATCTTGAGACCTCTGGCGTTTGGACGGCAAGTCCTTGCTGGATGAGTCAGGGGGGAGCTGGACACGTTTGAGTGCCCAGCTTAGAGAAGTCTTATGCTTCTGGGTCCTGTCCTGTTCAGGAATTACCTGGATGCGGCGAATTAGCTTATAAGCTAGCCGGCGATCTTGGTAGGAGATCTTGGGGAGAGCGACATTCGGAAAGCTCGAAGCCGAGCCATCCGTCGCCGCCGAAAGAGATTTGAGAAGGGGATGTGGATCCTTCGAAGTGGAGGGCACAGCACGCTGTAAGCTCGAGGCCGAACAGTATGCTGTCCCTGAAGGGGCAGAGATGTTAAGGGGTTTGCCCCCTCGCGTTTCATGGTCTGGCTTTACGATGGGACCAGGTGTTGACACCACTGTCCTATCCGCCAGTGTACCAGACGCGCGTTCAGCAATCCTGGGGGCGTCAACCTGCTTGCAACTGCTTGCAACGCTAGTGCTAGGCCTTAAGGCCAATGCGCTAGAAGAGATTGCCACATCAGAGCTTGCGGGTATGCTTCCCAGGAGGCTGGAAGACGGTTTTTTAAGAGGACCGTCCTCTTTCTTTGTCTTTTTTATATTTTTTATGTTTCGTATGTTTTTGTTTTTATTGTTCATAATTGGACCCACGAGTGGCGGAGAATGGGAGGTCGACCTGCACAGAGATCCGCATTGTGCAGGCAAGGCAGGCTAATCCGGAGGTCGCCAGGTATCCGGATACTCCGTTAGCGACTGGACTATTATTTAAAGTGGGCCCCCCGCCAGGCTGATCCTCGGCACGGGTCGTATTACACCTTGATCCGGCCCACTGGAGAGGAGAGAGGGAGGGAAAGGATATGACGGGGAGGGATTAGGACGACTACAGCTTGGCTTCTTGTCTCATCTGGGGAAATACCCGAGAATCCTTGACCATTACTAGGCCCCTACACCACGGCGAGGTGTGTAGTCATGTAGGGGAATTTACATGTTACATTATAATACATTATTATACATGCATTTTGATGGCTATAATCTGATTTTAATAGAATAATAATAATATAATCTCTTCATGCAATCATTTATTGGTGCAATTATGCTTTTTGTAAGAAAAATAGTAAAGTAACTACATTAACTTTTTTTTTTTTTCTTTTATAATTTGCGCGCACTCAAAGGGTTATGAATACCTTTAACATGTTTACACACAGTGCGGGCGTTGGAAAGGACAGATAGAGAGAGAGAGCAATATTTTGGTGTAGTTGTTCTTGAAGCTCTGTTGTTTATGCTTCAGAGATTCTCCGGGGGTGGCGTCCAGATAACTGGAGAGCTTATTGGTATTTTTTGCCTTTGCATCTGATTCACAGTACTTTTTTCCCGATAATTTCTATTTAATATACAAATATGCAATTATATTATTGGTGAAAGTAATTTATTTTGATATTATTTTGTCCAGAAAGTTATTGCGATTTTTACCTTCAAATTCAATTCTTTATTTATTTTTTTTATAATTTTTAAGCGGCAAAGGGATTATTAATACCCTTATACTGATACTCAGGGCACGGACTCATTATATCAGGTTAAAACTACCTTTATTGGTTGGAAGACGAACCGCTACAATCTAAATCTAAATCCGTTACAGTCTAAAAAAAAAATATTTATTCCAGTAGCATAAAAATCCGGACGGAGGCTACAAACTCTTCGATGAAGTTATCTATATCGACTTGATTGTTGAAGGTGAAGTGGTAATCGGTTGGCGAAAGTCCAATTTCTTAACAGTAATTCTCTGCTGCGTTGGTTTTTGCCTGGATTCAGAAAACAAAAGTGGATCATGCGGATTGTTGACCACCAAATTGTCACTATTCATTTTTTTTGTGTAGTTATGGCTTAGAGTGATGCTCTATCATTTTATCTTGGTCCAACCACTTGTCAGTGGTTCATTTTTTATTCGATAGACAAATGGTTCCATTTTTACGAAAAATATAATGCGCACAACACGAGTGGTTGGGAGAAACTATGCCTAGGACTTAATGAGTTGTTACGCCAAATATATATGTATATATTGTACATATTGTTACGCCGGTATAAATGGAGAAACCGCACAATCAACCGACGAGTACCATCGCGAAAACCCTAGAAGCTGTCAACTCGAAAGTTGTAGAACTTGCCAGACTTTCGACAAATAAAATTCCAGCGGCGAACTGGAAAATTTGGCATTTGCCTGAAAATCCAGAGTCGCATATAAAAGGAGGTTGACAGCAGTCCAGGGAGGAGTTCTGTTTTTGAGAGCAACGACATCGGCGATATAGAGACGCGCAGACAATAAAATTGTACTAGAATTCTTTTGCTAGTTATTCATTTAATTGGAGAGAATTTTATTTTAATAAAAAGTTCACCCTCTCGAGAACCAAATAAATTGTGTTTTCTTCAGTACCCATCTCCACTTTGGGAAGTCGTATTTGGCAGGATCGGCCACTTTTGTTACAATATAATTGTTCTTTACTGTTGTGCAAATGGTGTGCAGAACCCGTATCGTATTGCCGATTTTCCTGGAAATCATTCAACTTATGTATGTGGCACCCCTTAGTTGAGCTTTTTTGTTTTTCCATGCCATTCTAGGTGATCAAAAATAAGTGATTTGCTTACACCAAGATCTCTTGAAAGCTCCCCATCAGCTGTGCGTAGATCTGCTTCAATTAAAACCTTCAATTGGTCGCCGTCAATGACCGGAGGTCGCCCATGGTGTTCTTCATCCTCGAGGCTCTCATTTCCACCACAATATGGAACAAAACGTGTACTTCAAAGCAGTATACAACATTAACTTACAGACTAGATTTATTTTAGATTAGATGGATAGATTTTATTCATACTTCAGTTTGTTATATACATTTAAAGTTTACAAAAATCAAAGACATGGCCTATGCCGTCTGCCAGATTGACAACACTGTTAACAATTATTATACCTATTGCGCTTTTAAGATAGAAAATTCATATACATAATCACTTTACAACAGAGAAATAAATTTTATATATTTTTTTTTTTATATTTAGATTTATTAGAAGTTTTCGTTTAGTACTCGGTCCCTATATGCTACTGCTGTTTTACAATATGGATAAAGCTTGTGGAAATGCAGCTCATCGAGGAGTTCAAACAACTGATCGTCTGGCAAAAAATCAGCTCCAAAGATTTGCCTTCTTATTTCTCGTAGGGTAGGACACCTGTCCATGAAATGAATTACATCTTCCCTCTCTGCAACGTTACATATACCACACAAAATTGGGAGGTCGTTCCGATGAGGTACATATGTAGTTCAAGGGAAGAAGTCCTCCTCGCAGTCCCACCATCATAGATATTTCGTGAATACTCAGCTCATCTCGAAAGTAGTAATTGTTAGGTTGCAAGTCATGATTTAGCCAGCTATAGATCGATCTATGTAGAGAGTCTGAAGCATTCTCTAGGAATCCCTTTCTGCATTGTTCGTCCACTTTTTCTATTAGAAGGTATAAGGCAGCTTTCAAGCTTGCAGTATCTGCTTCCCTGTAGTTTAGAACCAATCCAAATTTTTGTATTAGCTCCAGCCATTCACCATACCAGCTGCTCCTATTAGATATAGTTTTAAGGTTTGCGATCTTGGGAAGTCTCTCATTTGGCATGTTTAGTATATGATCGACTTGCAATTTTAAGGTCTTATTCAAAAGGGGTGACAGACCCATTTTCAACATTATCATGTAGTTGGGAGTGTTAGCAGGAAGATGAAATGACCTTTTGATGTAATACCGTAAGAGTCTTTCCACAGTTTCATATTTTTTATGTCCTCATACTTGCGCTGCATATAACAAAATGGTTTCGGATACAGCTTCGAATACTCTATACTTGCTACTGTGGGTTATATTCTTATTGGTGAAACATCTTTTCCACGTTATATTCACTGCGGTTTTGGCTTTGATCAGTTTTTCTTCTAGATGCTTCTCCATGCTTAAATTGCTCGGAAAATAAACTCCAAGGTATATGTAGCCCATAACTATCTCAATGATTTCGCCATTGTAGGTCCACCTCTCGTTCAAGCAAATTCTACCTCCCCTTTTCTTGAAAATCAGCACTTTTGACTTTCCCAAGTTGACTAAAAGACTCCATAAGCTGCAGAAATTGTATAGCTGCAAAGCTTCTGGTGAATATGCCAACATGACTATATCATGATGAGTACCCCAGCAAATTCAATGCCTCCTGGCAGGGAGCCCACTAAGTCTTCTATAAATAGTGCAAATAAGAGCGGACTCAATGTGCAGCCTTGTCTTACTCCTGATCTTGCTTGGAACCACTCGGACTTTTCCCTTCCATTCCAAACCGACACCTTGTATCTTCATAGAGGTTCTGGATGACTCGACCCAACTTCCGCGACAATCCCATGCCATACATCTTGTAAATTAATGCTCTGCGGCCTATATCAAAGTATCAAAGGCTGCTTTGAAGTCGACGTAGAATACGTAGAGTTTTTTATTTTTCGAGATAAAGATTCTGCAATGCTTCGCAAAACAAAGGTGTGGTCTATTGTGGAATATCCTAGTCTGAAACCTGCCTGAAATTCTTTTAACAGCTTATTTACGCGAATCCATTCTTGTAAGTTGCATTTAGGAAGGAAATCCCACGATAATTTCCCGGATCACTCGTGTAGCCCTTTTTATGGATAGCCGCCTTAAACTGTTGTGGTATATTCCCATTATCCATCACAGCATTAAACACGCAAATAAGTCTGTGACAGAGCTCATTGGTCCCATACTTATAGAACTCGACTGGTATTCCGTCAGATCCTGCCGCTTTGCCTTCTTTCAACCTATTTAAAGCCGTGATCACTTATGGGTATGTTATTCTCGAGTCTAATAGTTCATCTTCAAAGTCCGGTGTGGCATATTGGAACTTGGTACTACTTACCACAGGATTCAGCAACTCATTAAAGTGTGTAAACAGGACAATAAGACTAAGCTCTTGATTGATTTTGAATTTTCTACCAACAAGTTTTGCCGCTAGTCTCCAGAAATTTGATGAACTTCGACAATTAGCTAACTTACAGACACAACCCACAATCACTTCACTTGAAAACAACCTGTTAAATGTCAAAGAAGAATAACCACAATAACATTCTGGCCAACTTTGGTAATAGCAGCATCCCCAAATATTTCGAATTTAAACAGCAATAAACTTACACGTCAAGAAGAAATAGACCACCTTAATATTTTTCCAAATAAAAAATACCACACAAATGTAATTTCACAAAAAAAATTTTAGAAATTCTATTTCACTTTATTTTGATATTAACTTTCATTACAAAATATTCGCAGCATTACACTTGACGGAAACGGAATTTCCGGTCCAATTCCCACAAAAGTATACCTACATCATTTCTTGTATTATTTCACAGTCCACCTCAAAATTCAAAAATAAATCAATTTGAATTTAAATAACCAAAACCATTCAGTCCCTAGAAATAAAATCAAATAAATTCCTGAAATGAAACAATCGAAGTGGAACGCATGAGCTCGTAATCATTTGTTGAGATCATGAATTCCTTAAATATCTCCAAAGGAAGTGAGACTACAAAGCGACTTTTGGAATAATTTATTGACCGAAGTCTGGATATAAATGACTTAATTTTCTCAATTTAAATTGCTCTATTTTTGGATTTTATGCTTGCGAAATAGAAATGGGATAGTGATTGCTACTGGATTGAGAATAAAGAAACAAACACACTTTGAAGATAATGGGTTTATAGATTTTTAAAGGATTTCTTTGGAGTTTGCTGGAAGATACTTAATTTATGAATATCCTAAAGGATTTCAATAACCCATATTGGAGTAGAAGACGTATGCATTTTGAAAAGCAACATAATGTGTCTTGTAGCACTTCTGACCTGAAAGGACTTTTGAACACCAGTCCTTGCTTGTAAGTATGTACAATTGGCCAGAATTTTGACGGAAGATTCGGTTTGTAACAGGAATACCTTCTGACTGCTAAATAATTTATCACACTCAAGAACATCTTTATAACATATTTCTATTATAAAAGCTAAATTTTATATGATACAATAGGCGTAGATACATTCTTTCCTTCCCGCAAATACACATCTCATTTGGGAGCATTGTATTGGACAGCACTTTGCCAAATGTGTTAACGCATAAAAAAAACGTTTGGAAATCAAAATGAGACTGACAATGACAGAAAGTGTTTTCTCGAGAAGAATCGATAAAAAAATATGTATGTAAATGATTTCATAGTACCAAATATCCAGATAAAATCACTACAGCAGAAGAACTCTTGTCGTGCAAATTGATTTCGACGAAGAAAGAAATCTTTTGGGTGGTCCTGCTGACAATTATTCTCTCAATGGCATCGCATGTGGTGTATCACATTATCCGTAGATGTTTCTGTCGTGTAAGATTCGATAGAAGCAAAAATGATCCATAAGAAAAAAAGGACGTTAGGCCACATAGGGATTGTTTAACAATTAGGGTCATTTGACAGGATTCTCGATATCTTCTATTCGATATTGTTGCGTGACACAAATAATCGTATGTATATTATTTCTAATGTTGTTTTTACGAGTATATACAGATTGTGTGTTTCGCATGCTGGCAATCCACTCTGCAGAGATTGCAAGGAAATATACACTAAAGGAACAAACCGATTGAATAAAATATTTAGCTCATAAGGTGGATGTGGCATGGTATATTTCTTGACTAAAATGCAAAAATAACTTCGTACCCCATCCCATGAATTGAATCGCCGGGATATTCCGAGCACTAAAAAAAAGCGCTCCCTTGTTCCTAAACGTCTACTCAGCAATTAGTCAAATGTCTGTGTATTCTTAGTGGTGAAATGGAGATCAGGCGAACAAATTTGATTGAACCCATTTTCATTATATCGACGCCCAAGATGCGCAGTCTCGTTCTTGCAAAGGTGGGGCACAGCCAAATAAAATGGTTCGTTACATATACCTAACACTTTTGACACAAGATTTTTAGGTGTGTTATGCAATAATTCCAATATTGGTGATGCGATTAGGGCATGTATTTAGTCCTGTCATTAATAATCATTACTATAAAATTAGTTCCGGTCTTAACGCAAGAGTCTCTGATCCCTTTTACGCAACCATGTCTCAGATTTCATTGCAGACGATTCATTTATAATTTGGTATCGAAATAAGGAAAACGCTATTTAAAAACTTTTGAAGTCTGTTCTCGCATTCTACAACAATTTCGGAATGACATGTGGGAGTCTTGAGTAGCTCGAATATAGCCCAGCTACTACTCAGGATGCTGATACTTCTTTAACGACATGCATTGTTTTCCAAGCTGAGTATGACAAAAACTTTTGTCTGAAAGATAACTCGCGAACAATCTCAGTGTCCGAAAATTAGCCAGCTAGAGTTCCATTTGTGGAGTAAGAGCAGTCAGTATAAAGCATATTTGTGGAATGTTGAAGAAGTTTATTTGTATAAAACAGACTGATTTAATCAATACCCAAGACCGCTATACTATAGACGCATGGGTGAAAATTAATGTATGGTAGCTATGTAGCTGAAAGACAATTCAACTTAACTAGCAACCTAAGAAGTAGACAGCTTCGGAAACACGCGAGAGCTGATTAGGGTAAATACCATACACAAACATTTTTAAAATATCCCAACAGACACGCACCACCGTCTTTGAATATTTTTTCATTATATTTGTTGGTTATCATAAAAAGACTTATTTTGTAAATAGGTGGGGGATTGACTTGCTCTATAATTTGTGCGTACAATGCATAGGGCGCCGCAAATTTTCTAGAGCTTTTTCTTTAAAAAGTATGTATACTTTACGCCTATATAGAGCTGAGATACGCCATGATAAGGAATTGGGTATCATAGATGCGTTGCTGCCATATAACTTTTTTGTCTCTCCTTAACTCTCCCATCTCAACCTACATGCTATGTCACTTTGTTCCGAAGTTCAAGACTCCTTATAAGGGTTCTTACGATACAAGTAATACACACAATCAATTTTGACTGATGCATTACCTCAAATTGGATTTAAAAAGAAGCTTTGAAATATTATTTTCTATCCGCTACTATTAAGCCATACCGACCATGGTAATAGCATGGTAGATTTCAAAGTGATCCTGAGAGAGGCGATCGCTCAGCAACACTTACTTACTTACTTAGGTGGCGCTACAGTTCGGGGTGAACCTGGGCCTCAACCAACAAGCCTCTCCATTTAGCTCGGTCTTTAGCTAATTGCCTCCAGTTGCGCACTCCAAGTTGGTCGAGGTCCCCTTGAACTTGTGCGCGCCACCTACGGCGATGATTCCCTCTACTGCGCCGTCCCTCCGGGTTAGATTCGAAGACTCTGCGGGCCGGAGCGTTGGTGTCCATTCGCTCTACATGTCCTAGCCATCTCAGACGTCCAATACGCAGTTTTTTGACTAGGTCGATGTCGCTGTACAGCTCGTATAGTTCGTGATTGAATCTTCTCCTCCAAAACCCGTCAACACAAACGGGACCGAAAATCTTACGAAGAATTTTTCTCTCGAAGCGACCAAGGGTATCTTCATCCTCTTTTAATAAAGTCCATGTTTCAGCGCCGTAAAGCAGGACTGGGATGATCAGGGTCTTATACAGAGTGTCCTTAGTTGTTCGAGATAGGGCTTTACTGTTGAATTGCCTTATAAGCCCAAAAAAAATAGCGATTGGCAAGAGTTATTCTTCGATTGATTTCTACGCTGATTTTGTTAGAAGAATTTATAGCAGAGCCAAGGTAGACAAAGTCCCTTACTACCTCGAAGTTATAGCTGCCCACGGTGACGTTTTGTCCAATTCGTCGGTGTTGGTTTTCCCTTCTAGTTGACAGCATATACTTGGTTTTGCCCTCGTTTATCGCTAAACCCATTTTGGCCGCTTCCGCCTCAATGCTTGCAAAAGCACCGGTGACAGCCCGCTGAGATCTTCCGATAATGTCTATATCGTCGGCGTATGCAAGCAGTTGTACAGACTTGTAATAGATTGTTCCTCCGGTGTTGGCTTGTGAGTTCCGCACAATCCGTTCAAGTACAATATTGAAGAAGTCACATGACAGCGCGTCACCTTGTCTAAAGCCTTTTTTGACATCAAAGGTCTCGGTGAGGTCATTACCGACCTTGATGGAGTAGCGAGCGTTATCCAACGTCAGCCTGCACAGACGGACAAGTTTGGCAGGCATGTCGAAACTAGACATGGCTCTATAAAGCTCTTCTCTATAGATGCTGTCATAGGCGGCCTTGAAATCGATAAAGAGGTGGTGAGTATCGATTTGGAATTATTGGGTTTTCTCCAGGATCTGCCGAAGTGTGAAGATTTGATCGATGGTGGACTTTCCTGGCCTGAAACCGCACTGACGGGGTCCAATCAGGCTGTTGACAAAGGATTTCAGGCGTTCACACAATATCGCAGAAAAGATCTTGTATGCGATGTTGAGGAGACTGATGCCTCTATAATTGGCGCAGTTGAGGGGGTCTCCTTTCTTGTGGATCGGGCAAACGATGCTGATATTCCATTCATCTGGCATACACTCGTCTGACCAAATATTAGAAATGAGTTGGTGTATGCACTCTACCAATTCATCCCCAGCTGCCTTGAAAAGTTCGGCCGGTAAGCCGTCAGGTCCAGCAGCCTTGTTGGATTTTAGCTTGGATATTGCTATCCTCACTTCGTTTTGGTCAGGTGGACGGAAATTTTGACTATCATCGTCTATGTTGAATGGTTCATTCTGCCTGACAGCGGGATGTTGGTCTTCGTCGCCGTTATACAGTCTGCAGAAGTAGTTTTTCCATATTCTCAGCACCGACTGTGATTCTACTACGAGGTTTCCATTTTCATCTCTACAGGTTTCTGTACGGGTATTACTTCTCTGACACGTTCTTTTTACCTTTTGGTAAAACTTCCGTACATTGTTCCTGGAGTATAGACTCTCGATATTCTCAAACGCGCGCTTCTCATGCTCTTTCTTCTTCTTCGTAGAGCTCACGAGCAGCTCTCGTCTTCCTTTGCAGCGCCGCTTTGTATGCCTCTTGTTTTGCTGCATGCACTCGCCGGCATTCTTCGTCAAACCAGGGGTTTCGCGGTGGTGGTCGAGCGAGACCCAGCACATCAGTCGCGGCGTTTCTGATGGCATGTTGGCAGCGTTGCCACTGGTCTTCGGTACTTGATGCTGGCGGCAAAGGGGTGATTGAGAGATTTCGGGATACGCGTTCAGCGAAGAGTCTGGCGGTCTCTTGCGATTGTAGCTTTTCGACGTTAAATTTTCTCACAGTAATTCTTCTTTGTTGCTCAGATTGGGATATTCGCATTCGTACCTTGGCTACAACAAGGTAATGATCCGAGTCTATGTTGGCCGCTCGGAAGGTCCGGACATCCAGAATACTGGAGGCATGCCTTGCGTCGATCGCAATATGATCAATTTGGTTGATCGTTACATGATCATTGGACCGCCATGTCTGCTTATGAATATCGAGATGAGGAAACCATGTGCTTGCTATGGTGACATTTCGCTCCACAGCGAAATCAATTAGCCTTAGTCCGTTATCAGACGTGGTGTCGTGTAGGCTATGCTTACCGACTGCCCTACCAAAGACGTCCTCCTTTCCTATTTTGGCGTTAAAATCGCCCAATACGATTTTAACGTCGTATTTAGGACATTGCTCAGCAACACTGTCTCCTGCTAATAGACATTTTTATGAAGACATAGAAGAAAAGCAAACAAACAAGAGTGTTTGAGAAAATCAAGTGGTACAAACTGTGTTGCAGAATTATTTTTCCCGAAAATGAATTTAAAGGAAAAAGAAAAAAAAACACAAAAAAAAAACTAAGACGGCCGCGCACGCGAGGGAATAAAGCGAAAGTGATAGCTAGCCAAAGATGATGTAAAGAGTATCGGGAAATTGCAACAACAGCAGCCTGTGGGATGCTGCTCTCCCGGTTACTCAGCTGGGGTGAGTTCGGTGGAATTCCGTTTACACGGACGTCTGGCTGTTTACTCGTGGAATGGGCGCCACCAGATCTTTGAAAGGGATCGGGAAACCTTTTTGGGAAAGTGAATGGGGTGGGAATCCTGAAATTATGCCAAGAAGAAAAAAGAACAACGAACGTGCGTTATAACACTGTTTATGAGTACGGCCAATTTATTTCGAAAAGTTTTTCCACAAGAAGGAAATGGTAAAAGATAAAAAAACAAGGGTTGTATTCAACCGTATTTAAAAAAAAGAATAAAAGGTTGTATTCAACCGTATTCACGTAAATGAAGCCGTTGGGGTGGCCCGCTATCACCGGTTCGGAAACTTGAAACGTTAAAACGGAATTAGGTCGCGCGTCCCGCTTTCACCGGGAAATATACGGTATGAGACCCTACCGGGATTGAACAAAATAAAATCCTACACTAATCGAAAAAGAATGCAAAAAAAATAATGCATCTTATCTGGCTTTTTTTTCCGGAGTGAGTGCCTTTTCCTCCTCGTCTCGAAAAGGTTCCTCCTCGAATCTTCCTCAAATGCTCCTATTTGCGCCTTCTTCTTCTCTTCTATATTTTGACTTTAGTCCCCTCTGGACTTTTCCGCTTGATAACAAAACTTGCTCACTGCTAAAAAAAACTCCTCAATCACTTTAGCGTTTTTCCGCACACTCTCGCGGTCAACCAAGAAGTGCTGATCTCGCCCCAGCACTTTGCTTACCCGACCGAGAGCCTCTCTCCGCAAATTGGCCTACCGCTTATTCAGCCATTACAAGTTCAAGGGCGGCTTTATTTGCAGTACTCCGCTCTTTTGCTGAAGCATGCAACCGTTCCTTGAACGCCGCTATCTAGCAGCTCTTTCCATTTTTCCAATGGCTCTCTCTCTCTGAAATCGCCCCAACAACTGGCAGTTCAGAGGGTCAAGTTACGCATTCCAGGGGTTCGCTCTTTACCTTGGTGACACGTTCTCAGCAAGCGCTAGCAATTGAGGGGCTAGTGAACGCAAAATTAAATACTCGAAACAATATCGCGAAAAAAATATTAAAGCGAAGGAATATGAGACGAAAAAGGAGATTTGTCAAACAACGCTTGGCGTTGGACCTAGCAAGAAGGAAAGAGGTTATTGACTCTAAAATGTAACTGTGTCAAACAACGCCTTGCGTTGGACACTCCTGAGGTGGAAGAAGCCTGAGTACCCACTCGTATTCCGATTATTTTGTTAAGTCCGCCTAAGCTAGCTATCCCGGTGGAATCTCACGCAGATTTGGGGCAAACGGACTAGCCGATGACGTGCCACCCCACACAAATAATAAAGTGTAAACGTCGGGCTCTCGGCCATCGATGAATTTATGAATTTGGACTGAACCTCCTTCAGTCCGTTGACCGCTGCTCATGGTCGTGCAAAGTTGTATTGATTATGTTTGGGATTTTTGGGTAACTGTGTGGTGTTCATGATGTATCTTGTAGCATACTCGACCTTTATGTTATAGGTAGATATACATATATGCCCTGGTGGTGTGGGCAAGATATTGGGGCAGTCCACCCTCTTCTTCATCGTCGCTGGTCTCACTCGTCGCTGGTTTAATTTACATCGTTGGCGGACGGTCCATCCGCATCAGGGGGTTGCCAACCGACCTTTGGGCTCTGTTTCCCGGAGTACCTGCTTTTGTTGCCAACTTGAAGCGTGTGGAAAGGAATAGGCACTGAATGGCGGAACCATCCAGGAACGCTTAATAAGACCACTGATTCAAGAAGACAACGGAATAAAAGTGAAAGGCCAAAAATGGTGGACGGGTGAGAATTGGTAGGATGGAGGGGACCAAGGATTTCGTACGAAATTTGCACGTAACAACTGGACAAAGAAAAAGGCGAAGCTTTTGTTTTCGTGATGAGAAATTACCTCTCTCGCACCATAACGGAGCTGAGGATGAAGAGTGTACAGCACAAAGTATGTGGGATTCCATACAGCGAACTTGCTTAAAGAATGCCAAATTACTGCTCGGTCATTCCACATGGTGGTGGAGTGATCAAGCTAAGAAAGTGATAAATCAAACGAAATCGCCTTCAAAGCATGGTCAAAGTGCCCGTCTAATAAAAAAAAACGAAAAACGAAAAAAACGCCTCGAAGTGGAATACAGATGTTGCAAGAAATAAGCGAAGAAGAAGTGCGCCCAGCTTAAAGCAGAGAATACGGTTGCTGAAGCAAACCAGGCTATCCAGGAGCTGCGACGACACAATATAAACAAAAGCGCAACCATCTTCAAAATAGCCTCATAAAGAAGGAGGAATGCTCAGGAGATTCGTTCGCCAAAGTTCATTAACAACGCTCATGGCCAGCTTCTTGTGGGGGACGACAAAATTCTGCAGAGGCACCGGCAGTATTGTGAAGAACTTTTGAATGAACAGTTTCCCCGGCTATACTTTCCAAGAGCCACCCCTACTCGTAACTGTGAAGAAATACCCGACATTAGTGAGGCGGTTAAATACTCAAAAAAATGAAAAGCGGTTGGGCCAGACGAGACGCCTTCTGAGTTTTGGAAAAAGATGGGAGACATCGGGTTCAGACGGCTCAGAATTCTCATGTCCAAATTTAAGAGAGATGATCCAATGCCGAATCAATGGAGGGAAAGTTACCTTCTCTCCTGTATACAAAGGTAAGAGCTATACGCGAAGCTGTGATAACTACCGTTCGATCAAGTTGATGTCACACACCATGAAGATTGTTGAGCGGGTATTAGGTGGCCGACTGCAAAAAATAATACGGCTATCTGATGGTCAGTGCGGGTTTGTCTCGGGTAAATCAACCACAGATGCAATTCAAAGTATAAGGATAATAATGGAAAAACATCGTGATTCCTTAAAGGATTTGCATATTGTATTGATTGACTTTGAAAAGGCATTCAACAGATAACCACGAGATCTGATATGGGTGGCGCTGAGACATCGAGGGTTTCCAGAAATCTTTGTACAGGTGATCATGGACATCTGTGAAAGAGCAAAGACAAGTGTAAGATATCTGGCTGGAGTAACCGAAGAGTTCCCAATCAAAGCCGGCGTGCACCAGGTAAGCGTTTTAAGTCCTTTGTTCTTTATTACAGTCCTTATTTGCTTGAAGGTAAAGTGGACCCCAGGGTATATCAATTATTCTTTGCTGACGATGGAGCCATCATAAGTGAGGATCCTACATTCCTGCAACGAGCACTTGATGTGTGGGTGGACTTTCTGTAGGGAAATGGGTATCGCATTAGTTGAAAAAAAGACAGAGTACTTGTGCTACCCATGTTCTGATCCACGCAGGCCTATTCCAGTTATTTATTTGAACGGAACAGTTCACAATGTTGGACAATGTACAAAAAGTATGAGAATAAATTAACGACAGCTGAGATGAAGATGCTTCGCATGACAGCAGAAGTGACAAAGCTTGATCGAATAAGAAGTTTCAAGATCCGTAGAAGCCTTCACGTCAAGGAAACCATCGGACGAAAGATAGAGCGCGACCGACTCAGCTTGTTTTGCCACGTTCAAAGAAGAAATAATTTGAACCCTGTTAAAAAGACAATATCAATGAACGTTTCAAAGACATCGCGAGGCGGGGGAGACAGGCCTATAAACGCCTGGATCACACAAATGCGACGACATCGGCATTTCATTGGCCTCAGTAACCGAGTGATCCAAAATAGGGAGGCGGATAAATAGATATGCAGTGTAGTGGGAGGGTTATGATCCTTTATTTTCGGATCATAACCTCGCCGAAATAGGAGGAATAAGAAGACCATGGTAGCAGTAGTGGTTATTTAAGATTGGGAGGGTAAAATATTTTTTGGTTAACAGTGAGAGACAAGGATTTTACTAAGACTTTTATGTTTATTTGTCAATAAAATTTCATCGAATCTCAGCACACTTTTCATGTTATTTGTTCAATGCTTCGATACTTGCAAAAGAATAATTTGAACACTAGTCGTCAAAGTACTCAGGCATGCATTGCTACATGGGACAAAAATAATTTAACTTTTAACTCTATCTTCTCAGATCCAAAAACAAAATATAGTCACTGTAGGCCAAATCTGAAGAAAAAGGGTGGGTTAGTGAGAACTTGGAACAATTCATTCTTCTGTGCGCTTAGTACAAACTACAACTTGTGAACTGGTAAGTTGTCATGTCTACCGCGCTAGATGGGTCGAGGACTATTCTAAATCATGGTGTGGCGTAATTTTGCTATATATACCGGCATAGAAAAAACCTGTTATCAATCAGTAATATTTCCTTCGCATTCCAGTAAATAGAGGCCATGAATTTCCGGACACTGGGCTGAGTCATAAGCTTAATGGAGGCGCAGTTGCCGCATTGCTCTTACTACGAGTATATGCTTTCTTGTTTTGTCTCGAATCATAGTGCTGGATTCAATTCCGTCTATTATATGCCACATAAGATCTACAATACGTTTTCAGATGAGATGCTAAGCATCTCCGTCAACCACTTGTTTTCCGAGACATGATTTACAATTCTTATCACCAGTCCCCTCGAATTAACGTTCACTGGGAGGATCGTAGTGAAGTGACTCGCTGCCGATTACGAATTGGGTAGTCCAGAATTCTAGTAGAAAACGAAGGTCCCTTGAAAAGCATACAATTCCTCATAGATTTCGGTTGGAGTCACGAACGCTGCTCTTATTTATCCTTTCCAAAAAAAGTTAGATTTGGTGATATCCCTTTTCGAACAACATGATAACTTTTCGATCTAGGTGCCCTCTCTCTTTTAGACCAAATAATTTTCTACGTAATTTCTTGACGTAATGTTACGATTCGTCCCTGCTTTGCTTTGCCAAATTCACGCAGTCACACCTGGATAATTATATCCGTTTAACTGGTGCCTGATTTAAGAAGTAACGTTTTTTTCGCTCATATTTTCACTGTAGCTTTCTTTTAACAACCTCCACCATTGCTGCGCAGGATTATAAAAAATTAAATGCACTTAGGCTCCGAGGTACTGCCATAAAAATTAAATTTCCGTGTTTAAGTGGTTCACCTTCCGCGATTTGTTAGTCTGTAACTCTGTTTATTGCATCCTCGGCCTGAGCCCTCCCGGAAGTTCAATAGTCTAGGTTGGCCTTGCATATTTCCATTTCCAAATGAATACACCGAGTGCAGCAGCATGATTCACAAAGGGAAACTCATTCACTTCAGGAATATTTTAAGGCCGGTGAGCGCATTTTTTTTTTTCATGGGCACCTTTACAGAGCTCTTACCCCTTCTGTTCCTGGTGGTTCAACAAACCGGCAGTAGCTAATTAACTGAGAAATTATTCATTTAATACACCATTGTTTTGTGTTGAGGTATAATTATGTTGGTTTGTTCTTATAATGAATTTTATGAATTTAATTCTCTGCAGTAAATTTCATTTCGACAGCGCAGATATGGAAGATACGTTTTCCTTTCTGAAGTTTTATTTACGAGATGAATATTTTTTCTAGCATGTTCAGGAGGATTGTAGGAATCAGGCGGAGGGGATGGGAAGGAATTGTTTGATGCATTTAGTCGTAAATTTCTGAAAAGGATGGAGAATTTATGAAAACCGGTGAGGTCATTTCTTAATAAAAGCGAAGATGCAATATGTAGTGTGTAGAGTGTACAATGGAAAATATATTCATTATAATAATAACAACTTTTCAGCCAGAGAAGATAATTGCACAATGTCTGCGTATTTTCTTAATAAGATTGGCAATGTGTTTGAAGAAAAGAATTTCTCATATATCGAAGAATGCGTGTGTCACTAATAGAAATATCTGTGCTCGTTAAGAAGCGGTTTATTTCCGAAGGATAATGAATTCTTTGCATCGTTGAGTTCTACTTGAGAGTAGAACGTTGTTTTCAAAAGAATTGAAAAGCGTTATCATATAGGTATAATGCTTTGGTCGGTATCTTGATCCTTATACATATTGGATTCGAATGTAAGGATATACATAAAGTTGATTTAAATAATTTCTTTCGAATATTTTGTTAGTGCTGTAATGGCTGCAGAAGTGTTTCATAGTTGCGTTTTTTTTTTAATACACAATCACTATTCCGACAAATATCCTGCAACGAACACATGGCGTGGGGTTTTCAATTCAAAGTGTATAAAACTAGATGAGAGCGGTCACACTTATCCGGCATCAGGTACACGACAATAATTCTGGATGCTCAATTTTTGTCCTGTCGGACAAATTTCAATTTTATCCGACATCGGATATCGGATACACGACGCCGGATACATCAAAGTATACAGAGATAAATGGAAGCTTTCACACTAGTCATCGGAAATCGGATGAACAACGTCAGATACAATATTTTCAGACATAGCTATTTTCACAAGTATACCTTTGTAAAAGAAGCACACCGACTAGTACAGTTTTTTAATATTGTAGGGTACATAGTTTATTTTATTGTAGGAAACTCTGTGCAAAATATTTAAGGATATATATTTTTTGGCATATTTTATGTTACGCGATAGTATTTGGCGTTAAATGAGATATTCAGTAAGAGATGGGATATTTTCGTACTAAATCAGGTGCTAGTTAAGATATTCTTTTGGTAATTTAGTATATCTTAGGTTTGGTTGTAGTATTTGGTGTAAAGTGGGATATGTTCTCATGTTTGGTCTGTGTGGTCCTTCGAGCCGGATCCCTGTCTGCATTCTACGGTTTCGATCGTCGCTCATCATCGCTGGTCATCGCCAAGTTGCCTTCTTCTGCCGCCGTTCGTGTATGAGTATCTCCATTACTGTATCGTGTGTACTTCCACTGAAGTTTGTGTTGTTTTGTTGTGTGTTGTGCTGTGCTATTGGTGCTCAAGAAACGAATAAAAATTTTAAGGGAGCAATGGACCTGGTGAGTAAACTTGATATTCATTATTATCATAGAAAATGTATTACATTTGTGGTGACAGTGGTCTAGATTGTTTGGAATTGCTGTTAGTAATTTATTTTCAAGCACATTTACTTCATGTAAATTTACAATAACGTAACTTAAAATTTTATTTGATGAATGGGAAATTGCGAACGTTGTTCACAGGGGGGGAGAATGTTGTTGACACGTGTAAATGGCCAGAAATTTCCCCTTATAATAAATGTCAGATTTTAGGGAAATTTCTGGCCATCTGATTTATTGTCAAATATCAAATATCAAAATGACTCTGAATAAAAAAAATTTACTTTTATTGTAACACTCAAGGCGACAACAAGTATTTTCATTTCCTAAATATTCGGCTAAGTGGAAAATAAATTTAATCACTCGAACAGTCTGTTTTGATGAAAAACAAAGTAATTTACTTACGTAAGCCTTAACATGGCTGTGAGGTAAACATTTTATTTTATCGCGGGGTCCTAGTCAAATTTAGAGTCTGATTTTTGAGTTTTTCATAGCATATCCTTTTCTTCTATGTTAACGTAGAAGGAACTGGATTTTTTTTTTATTTCGAGCTTTGTATTGCTTGCCGTTCAAATAATATATGAGCACAATTTTCAGCATGCTAATCTTTTTACGGACTTGAGTGTACAATGCAAAATTTCCAAGTGTTTTCGTGTGATTTGATTTTTTTCGTGATTTCGTGTCCTGACAGAGCATTCACTTCCATATCTGTTTGTCTAATATTTAGTTTGAAAACCACATTGGTTGCTTTTACCTAACGCAAGCCCTAAGGCCTTTAATACCCTTTATTACCACCTTGGCTTCCCCTCAATAGCTAAGGACTGTCAAAGACTTCATAGTTTATTTGATTTCAGCATCTTGGATAAACACTGCAATGGAACTAGTTTTCTTGACTTACGTGCAGTATTCGCTAGTGGGCCGTAGAGCCGACGACGTTAGTCACAGCTCAGCATCGTTGTGTACATTTTGATAAACTTGGGAAAATATTATAAACATATGAGTTTCAGATGGTTCTTAGTTAAATTTTGCATAAGTCCTAACTACGGGAAGAAGTAAGTACAAAGAGTTCACATTTATTTTTTCACGTTAACTTTCGAACCATCAGTGTAGAAGATCAGCTCATCTTCGTCAGTATTATATTTGTCGATTCCTCAGTTATTTCTGTTAAACGTCAATATTAGAAGTATTAGAGGTTCATCTCTGAATGCCTATAGTCTCCCACCGGTGATAACAACAATTCCGCTTCCCTCAGCCTAAGTGCAGTTCAAGCTGCCGAACTTTTGCAGTAGATATCCAGCGGAATGAAACTTATCATAGTCTCCATTACCGCCGCGGTTGTTCTTCTTACGGATAAGAGTGGCGATGGTGCGGTGCTTACATTATTAATTGCCACGTTAATTGCTCATGGTTCAAATCCCAATGTCAGCAAGCATTTATTTATTGCTTATGAAATAAGGAGTCAGTCCGCTCAGTTGCGAAAGCTTGTGTGAACACTATTGCAAAGGCATAACACTGGCAGTAGGTTGGTCATATGGCTGGAAAATTTGTTCGCTCCGCTGGATGATTGATATGACTATGACATCAGATAATCTGGAGAAACTGTGAATCAGAAGTAAAGATAAAAATAACAAAAATCTCCTCAGTTATCTGCACGTCATCCGCGGAGTTTTTCTGAAATATAACATCTAAATTTCGAAACCACAATCTTTCTCTCTCTCTATCCCCCTCTCTCTATCTCCCCGGGTAGAGAAAATCGGGAAAAATACGGGCAAGGTTTTTGGGTAAAACTCCTTGCCGACTGGTTAAAGTTGCATCAGGAAGTTGTTAAAATTCCGGGAGAGTAAATCATTCGTGATGGAGATACTTTCGGTACTATTTTGTAGGGAGCCCTTTTCATTGACTTGCCTTTTACGTGAATATCCATGATGTAAAGGTCTGCCAGGCATTCCAATATTTTAGACAGACTGACTGGGTTGTAGTCCCTTAAGTTAATATGATTATCTTTTTCTATTTTGGAAATGAAAATGGCACACACACGCTGCCATTTGTTAGAAACGGACCCTCGCTTAATTCACTTTTTGGGTATCCATATGAGCCTTGGAATAATTTTTTTTTTTCACATTTCCAGCACTATGTGCTCTGCTGCCTTATATAGAACAAAAGATTTCACTGTTGACTATCTTCTCAGTTTCAAACGCATCCGATCCCAGAATAGCTAGACCATCCCCAGAGATATCTGCACAGTCATGAAAAAATATATTCCTTAGAACGGCCGGCATCTTCTCATGCAAGTCAGTAATGTCTTTTCTAAGATTTGCCTTAGACAAGAATCTTTCTTTCTAATTGCGTAACTCTTTTTCTACTGTTCTGCGCTATATGTTCGTACTCCACGGTCGTCCCGCTCTCTTACTATCTAGCGATTGCGAATTCTATGCAACTGATAAAAAATTATTATGCAGCTGACACCTTCTCAAAGGTTGTGAAGTCGGACACGGTTATCTTCTTGACCCATGCAATCTAATATTAACTTATTATTGCGAGCAAACTCCACCAAGTTTTCTGTGTTCACCCATACAAGTTTAGGCTAACGTTCTCAGCGTGAGACAGGTAAATATCATCCTACCCTACGTAGGATTCTTTCCTCAAATCCTGCGATATTTTCAGTGATAAATTCAATGAACTATTGAACCTTTGTAATTTAAATAAAAGTGCTAAAGTGTGTGCCAAGTAAGTGGCACGTATAAATATTTGTGATAGTACTTATAATAATAAACTTGTTATTATTCACAGAAATACTATATAACCACTTTAATCTAGATATTCCCCACAGGTACATCATTACTTCATTAATCCGGCACATTCTGAGAGAATCCACATAATTTAACTGAAACAAAATCAATAATTGCATGAGCGGTGGAATAAAAGCCAACAAGTAAGCCCATCGGAAATGATATTAATTTATCTTATTACTGAACTGAATGGTTTCCATAATAGCTTCAGTCCCTGGGAATTATTATTTATACAACCACGTTTGTAAATTATCCCTTAGGGTACCTTCACTTGTTAATTTTAAGGAAATTTTATTTAATTCGGTTCAACTTTATTCGGTTTTCTTTTAGATTCTGTAGTAAACGATTTTATATTCTGTTTAAATCCCACCATTATTACAACAAGCTGGCTGGTCAAACGGTAGTGCATGCGATCATATGAAAACACAAGCGTTTTCACTTAGCTGAGGCCTACCAACTCCTACTCTCAACCTCCACGCGGTGACAGCCGGGTGCTTAGTACTTTCAAGAAATGGGTAACCAACCCCGTTTGGCGGATTCTTGGCGCAGCAGATGAGAGAGGGGGGGAAGAGTGCTTTCTCACTGGAGCACTTCTTCCTGTTCCAGGCGGCAGCGAACGAATTCCCTAGACTCAGTCAACGGTCGCGTCTATAGTTCCAGTTAAGTTGAACTTAGTGAATACCTTGCGCGAGCTGCTTCGACGTATTCGGATCACAGGTCGGTAAGGAATTTGTTGTTTCCAAAGTTAGTCAGGACCTTGGAATAGATATGGTGGCGGAGGAGCTCATAATGGGCCAACGGCAGCGCTCATATTCCCGTAGTGGACTACTGGCACCGGTGTACCCGGCTCCTCGTCCTAGGCGAATAACTAAAGGAACTGCCCCTTCTGGGTGCGGGTTGTGCCGTCGGGGTAACTTAACTACCACGTAAAAAACTTCTGGTTCCGAAACAACCAAAAGCATCGGATAAGGATGACTCAACTGGTGACGACCCCATCAAACAAAATAAGGACAACGACAGACCACGTGCAGCCGAACAATTAGCAGAAGCTCTAGACTGCTATAAAGCACATACTACCACCATCCAGGAAGTGTGATGGGATGGGCCGGGCAAAAAGAGGATAAAAAACTGTGAAATCTACTACGGTGATTGCTACAGAGGCAACAGGCAACGCCTCCTTTCCAAAATAGGAAAGGAGGAAGTCTTTGGTAGGGCAGTCGGTAAGAAAAGCCTACACGACACCACGTCTAATAACAGAATAAGGCTAATTGATTTCGCTGTGGAGCGAAATGTCACCATAGCAGATATGGCGGTCCAATGGACATGTAAGGATCAACCAAGTTGATCATATTGCGATCGACGCAAGGCATACCTCCAGTATTCTGGATGTCCGGACCCTCGAGGGGCCAACATAGACTCGGATCATTACCTTGTTGTAGCCAAGGTACGAATGCGGATATCCCAATCTGAGCACCAAAGAAGAATCACTGTGAGAAAATTTAACGTTGAAAGCTACAATTGCAAGAAACCGCCAGAGCCTTCGCTGAACGCATATCCCAAATCTCTCAATCACCCCTATGCCGCCAGCGTCAAGTACCGAAGACCAGTGGCAACGCTGCCAATATGCTATCAGAAACGCCGCGACTGATGTGCTGGGTCTCGCTCGCCCACCACCGCGAAAACCCTGGTTTGACGAAGAATGCCGGCAAGTGCATGCAGCAAAACAAGAGGCATATAAAGCGGCGTTGCAAAGGAAGACGAGAGCTGCTCGTGAGCTCTACGAGCAAAAGAGACGGGAAGAACATTGGCTTATCCATAAGAAGAACAAAGAGCATGAGAAGCGCGCGTTTGGGAATATCGAGTGGGAATGTACGGAAGTTTTACCAAAAGGTAAGAACATTGTGTCCGAGAAGCACTACACGTACAGAAAAATGTAGAGTTCAAAATGGAAACCTCGTAGTAAAATCGCAGTCGGTGAAGACTGCATAACGGCGACGAAGAGCAACATTCCGCTGTCAGGCAGAATGAACCATTCAACATAGACGATGATAGTCAACATTTTCATCCACCTGAACAAAACGAAGTGAGGATAGCAATACCCAAGCTGAAATAAAGCAAGGCTGCTGGACCTGACGGCTTACCGGCTGAACTCTTCAATGAGGTGATGAGTTGGTAGAGTGCAAACATCAACTGATCTCCAAGATTTGGTCAGACGAGTGTATGCCAGATGAGTGGAATCTCAGCATCATCGTTGCCCGATCCACAAGAAAGGAGACCCCCTCAACTGCGCCAACTATAGAGGCATCATTCTCCTCAACATCGCATACAAGATCTTTTCTGCGATATTGCGTGAACGCCTGAAACCTTTCATCAACAGCCTGATTGGACCCTATCAGTGCGGTTACAGGCCAGGAAAGTCCACCATCGATCAAATCTTCCCACTTCGGCAGATCCTGGAGAAAACTCAAGAATTCCAAATCGATACTCACCACCTCTTTATCGATTTCAAGGCCGCCTATGACATCATCTATAGAGAAGAGCTTTATAAACCCAAGTCTAGTTTTGACATCCCTGCCAAACTTGTCCGTCTGTGCAGGATGACGATGGAGAACGGTCCATCAAGGTCGGTAATGACCTCACCGAGACCTTTGATGTCAAAAAAGTTTTAGACAAGGTGACGCGCTGTCATGTAACTTCTTTAATATTGTACTTGAACGGATTGTGCGGAACTCACAATCCAACACCGGAGCCACAATCTATTACAAGTCTGTAGAACCGCTTGCATACGCCGACGAAATAGACATTATCGGAAGAACTCAGCGGGCTGTCACCGGTGCGAATTCAAGCATTGAGGCGGAAGCGGCCAAAATGGGTTTAGCGATAAACGAGGGCAAAACCAAGTATATGCTGTCAAGAAGAAGGGACAACGAACACCGATGAATTGGGCAGAATGTCACAGTCGGCAGCTACGACTTCGAGGTAGTAAGGGACTTTGTCTACCTTGGCTCTTCTATAAACTCGAAAAACAAGATCAGCGCAGAAATCAAGCGAAGAATAATTCTTGCCTATCGCTGATTTTTTGGGCTAATAAGGCAATTCAACAGTAAAGCCCTATCTCGAACAACTAAGGAGACTCTGTATAAGACCTTGATCATCCCAGTCCTGCTTTACGGCGCTGAAACATGGACATTATTAAAAGAGGATGAATGTATCCTTGCTCGCTTTGAAAGGAAAAATTTTCGTAAGATTTTCGGTCCCATTTGCGTTGACGGGTTTTGGAGGAGAAAATTCAATCACGAACTATACGAGCTAGTCAAAAAACTGCGTATTGGACGTCTGAGATGGCTAGGGCATGTCCCCGTGCAGGGACAGTTAAGAATATGCGCTGCAGTGATATTATTCCCCCCAATAACTAGCGCTTGTCGTAAAAGGCGACTAAGGGGACAAATCAGATCTAGGCAATATAACACCCAAGTGAGCCTAGCGACACATATACTACCTTAAAAACCCTCCCACAAGTGTGCATGCGAGTCTCCGTGGGTTGACACGACTGGAGATCACCGGTGTCATAAAAGAAAGATCAAACAATACTAAAACAGGAGCATGCACGTGTCAAACAACAAACACCATCGCAATATGGTGCAAAAATTGTATTGCAAAACTGTATCATTATGATAATACTTGCAAACAGGAAAGGCACTACCCCGCCAGGCACTACCACTGCTGTGCATGGTATTGATCCTGGACCGAGCAGAAATATTCGGGTCAGAGCTATACGGATTCCGGGGGCTAGCAACATAATGAAACAGTTTGGACGCAATTTAAGGGTCGCGAGTTGGAACGTTGGAAGCATGACCGGTCGAAGTTACGAGCTGGAAGAGATGATGAATAGAAGGCGGGTGGACATCTTGTGTGTCCAAGAGACGAAATGGAAAAACACCGGGAATCGGGCGCGTTTCTTGGACGTTAAGACAAAAGATTACAAGATGTTCTACTACGGAACGGAATCGGTATCATCCTTGCGGCAGAGCTACTTGGAAACGTCTTGAGCATTTCGAAGTCCAGCGACCGTTTGATGTCTCTCAAACTAGTAATACAAGGAGAGGTGTGGAATATTGTCAGTGCATATGCTCCCCACAATGGGTGAAATCAGATAGATAAAGATGCATTTTGGCTAGATTTCCACAATCTCCTTAAGAACATCCCAAAGGAAGAATTTCTGTTTGTTGGAGGAGATTTGAATGGACATGTCGGGAAATCAAACGAAGACTATGAAGACTGCCATGGAGGACTAGGATATGGCACCAGGAACCTTCCTGGTGAAGACATCCTAAGCATGTGCAAATCACACGGTCTTATCGTGTTAAATACCATGTTCATCAAACAAAGCCGACACCTGATCACCTACAGCAGTGGTGGAGATGAAACTCAGATTGACTACCATTTGGTAGGCAGTTTCATGAAGCCTCGGGTAAAAGATTGCAATGTGATCCTGGGAGAGGCAATCGCTCAGCAACACCGTCTCCTGCTAACAGAAATTTTTATGAAAACACCAAAGAAAAGCAAACAAACAAAGGTCTCTGAGAAAATCAAGTGGTACAATCTGGACAAAGAAAAAGGCGAGGCTTTTGTTTTCGTAATGAAAAATTACCTCTCTCACACCATCAACGGAGCTGAGGATGAAGAGTGCAGAGCACAAAATATGTGGGATTCCCTACAGCGAACTTATTTAAAGAAGGCCAAATCACTGCTAGGAGCTTCAAAAGGCCACCATCAACACGCCAAAGAAACATGGTGGTGGAGTGATGAAGCTAAGAAAGTGATAAATGAGAAGAAAGCGGCTTTCAAAGCTTGGTCAAAGTGCCCCTCTAATAATAGTGACGAAAAAGCTCGCCTCGAAATGGAATACAGATGCTGCAAGAAAAAAGCGAAGAAGAAGTGCGCTCAGCTTCAAGCAGAGAGTACGGAGGGCCTGTATCGGGAGCTGGAGAAAATATTTTCCCCGGTTGCTGATGCAAACCAGGCTATCCAGGAGCTGCGAAGACACAATATGAACAAGAGTGCCACTATCTTCAAAATAGCCGCCCAAAGAAGGAAGAATGCTCAGGAGATTCGTTCGCCAAAGTTCATTAGCAATGCTCATGGCCAGCTTCTTGTGGATGACGACAAAATTCTGCAGAGGTGGCGGCAGTATTGTGAAGAGCTTTTGAATGAACAGTTTCCCCGGCTATACTTTCCAAGAGCCACCCCTAACTGTGAAGAAATACCCGACATTACAGTCGAAGAAGTTAGTGAGGCGGTCAAATACTCCAAAAAACGAAAAGCGGTTGGGCCAGACGAGATACCTTCTGAGTTCTGGAAAAAGATGGGAGACATCGGGTTCAGGCGGCTCAGAATTCTCATCTCCAAATTCGTGAGAGGTGATCCAATGCCGAATGAATGGATGGAAAGTTACCTTCTCCCTGTATACAAATGGAAGGGTGATACGCGAAACTGTGATAACTACCGTTCGATCAAGCTGATGTCACACACCATGAAGATCGTTGAGCGGGTATTAGGTGGCCGACTGTGAAAAATAATACGGCTATCTGATGATCAGTGCGGGTTTGTCTCGGGTAAATGAACCACAGATGCAATCCAAAGTATAAGGATCATAATGGAAAAACATCGTGATTCCTTAAGGGATTTGCATATTGTATTGGTTGACTTTGAAAAGGCATTCGACAGACAACCACGAGATCTGATATGGGTGGCGCTAAGACATCGAGGGGTTCCAGAAACCTATGTGCAGATGATTATGGACATGTACGAAGGAACAAAGACAAAAGTAAGATGCCCCGCTGGAGTAACCGAAGAGTTCCCAAACAAAGTCGGGGTGCACCATGGAAGCGTTTTAAGTCCTTTGCTCTTTATTACAGTCCTTGATTATCTGCTTGAAGGTAAAGTGATGGACCCCAAGGTACATCAGTTGTTCTTTGCTGGCGATGGAGCCATCATTAGTGAGGATCCTACATCCCTGCAACGAGCACTTGATGTGTGGGTGGACGTTTTGGAGGGAAATGGGTATCGCATTAGTTCAAAAAAGACAGAGTATTTGTGCTGCCCGTTCTCTGATCCACGCAGGCCTATTCCAGACATTTATTTGAATAGAACAGTGCTTCCCAAGTGCGAAAAGTTCAAATATCTGGGATCTATGATCAATAGCAAAGCAACTTGTGATGACGACATCAATCATCGTGTAAGCGTAGGGTGGATGAAGTGGCGAGAAAATTCCGCTATCTTTTGTGACAGAAAAATGTCCCCTAAGTTGAAAAGAAGGCTCTACACCGCAGTTGTACGTCCAGCGCTCACATACGGTTCACAATGTTGGACGATGTACAAAAAGTATGAGAGTAAATTAACGGCAGCTGAGATGAAGATGCTTCGCATGACAGCAGGAGTGACCAAGCTTGATCGAATAAGAAGTTCGAAGATCCGTGGAAGCTTTCACATCAAGGAAACCATCGATCAAAAAATAGAGCGAGCCGGGCTCAGCTGGTATTGCCACGTTTAAAGAAGAGATCATTTGAACCCTGTTAAAAATGCAATATCAATGCACGTTCCAAAGACATCGCGATGTAGAAAAGGCAGGCCTATAAACGCCTGGATCAGACAAATGCGACGACATCGGCATTTCATTGGCCTCAGTAACCGAGTGATCCAAAATCGGCAGGCCTGCCGATATTTTCTGAGGTCAAATAGGCGAACCCCACAGGCGGATCAGTAGAAATGCGGTGAAGTGGGAGGGTTGTGATCCCTTGTTTTCGGATCATAGCCTCGCTGATAAAAGGAAGAAGAAGAAGAGGAAGATGGCTAGGGCATGCAGAGCGAATACACCAACGCTCCGGCCCGCAGAGTCTTCGAATCTAACCCCGAGGGACGACGCAGTAAAGGACCTTCACACCGTAGGTGGCGCGCACACGTTCAAGGGGACCCCGGCCAACTTGTAGTGCGCAACTGGAGCCAATTAGCTAAAGGCCGAGCTAAATGGAGAGGCTTGTTGGTTGAGGCTCAGGTTCACCTCGAACTGTAGCGCCACCTAAGTAAGTAAGTATTATTACAACAAGAAAGGAATTAAGGCAGAGTGAGGTTATTGAACAACGCTTTCGAGAGCTGAAAACCTGATATATTAAATTGTATAATATGCCAACAAGTTTTCGAAAATTCTGTACCTTAAAGTGGAGTTGCCATTATTGACCTACATATTGATACTGATGGTAATTTGATGTACTCGTATCTGTCACTGCATACGTGGAACCTCGAAATTTCCAATCCATACTTAATTAAATATCCTACCGATATACAAAGCAACTCAATTCTATCGCTGATAGCTAGTAGATTAGATTAGATTTGATAAGATAAAATGGAGGGTGGGTATTCATAATATGAACTTAGGTTAACATAAGCCCATTGAGATATCACTATGAAACAGGGATTTCGATTTCTACCCACTTTTGAAACGCAATTCTACTTCTTTTTGGCAGGGCGTATCGCGCTTAATCCGTTTAAATAATTGCAAAAGTAATCTCCTAGGGTAGCCTTTCTAGTATGGCCAAGAGAAATGCATCTGCGGAGAAAGTGAACAGAGGTTTTTTCTTTTTCTCCGCCATAGTTATTTCTTATTATGTTCAAGCTGTGAGCATGTCTGCGAAGGTGCAGTGTCCGGAATAATACCAGTGAATTTAGGTATGCTCTCTCTATGGTACTGCAGCAGACTCTTTTTTCTACTGAGATCTAGAGTTTGCCAGAGAAGCTTAGCTGTATCGCTATAGTCTAGTTACATCTTAATACGACTAGTTTCATTCACTGCTTTGTCATGAGTCAGACTCTTAACAAATGACATTGGTGAATTGACATTATTAAGGTGTCGGTTGCTTAAACCGTATGAGCCTTGTCTAGCTAATATATCAGCCGCGCAATTCCCTCCCAGAATATCACAATAATCAGGTACACACTACGAGTAAAGAATGACGTTAAACTATTTGGCTATCTCGTTAAAAGATGATCGACAGTTTGGCAGTATCTATTGCGAAATCTGTACGCGATATTTTGAAAGTCTGATAAATAGTATGAATTGTCCTCATCCTGAGAAACACTAAATAGGCTGAACTGTAGGCCTAAGTTAAGGGCCACCGAGAAGACACCATCAACAGTTTTCTTGTTTGTTTTAGAGATAAATATATTATTTATGTATATGTATAATATATGAATATTATGTGGGACACTTCAGTGCTTCTACGTTTCTCTGTCCGGTATTGGATACTTGAAGCCTTTTTTGAAGTCAACTATTGAAGGTAGCAAAAGTAAGATGTTGGGGAGATTGGGATATAGTGTAAAAATATTACCATGTCCAAAATTCTGTTCCTTCTAGCATATACATGAAAGATGTTCTCAATGATCCTGTTATACTGAGGCATACTACTAGCTAAACTTTTTCGAGCACTATCGTACTGGATATCTTTCCCAATGTAGACCACAGTTATGCCGTATTTTAGTAATGGACCGGGTTAACCGAGGCTTAGAGCCAGTGCATAATCTTCGGCTGCAGTCTCACTTTAAGCAATATTTCCTTTCCAAGATATATAGCTTTCTCTCTAGCCTTAGTCCTAGATAACTAGAACTCTATGAAAAGTTTAGAGTAGTGTCTTTAAGCTTTGAAAGTGTAATACTTGGAAGTTTATGTTTGTTTGTACCGTGACGTGTTTTTATTCTAGCCGAACTGTACCTTGGAAGTATTTTTTTTTTTTTTTTTTTTTTTTCCCGAGGGTTGGTGAAAAATCTTCCATAGACACTATGAGAATAGCAAGCGCGTGCTCATAGTAGTGTCAGATTCTTACTTACTAAAAAAACACCACCATTCGATATAAATTTGTTAGATATCGCAACTAAGTATTAACTTATCAAGCAATTTTTCTTTCACGAAATAAAAACGTTTGGCAGGTTACTTTCCACTGAAAGATCCTGCATGTTCCGCAATCTAAACGCGGTTTATCATTATCTCGCCAAGTCGAAGGGTTTCGTCCTTTGTAGTCGGCGCAATAAATTGCTCTCATCCAATATTTGTAGGACTGTATTGTTGACATGTCCGATTAGTCGGTTTCTATGCTTTCTCGCGAAGCTTCTAGTTTCAGCTTCGATTGTCGGAATTCCGAGATCCCTGTGGATATCGTCGTTTCTAATATACCACGGTGCTTGGACAATTTCTCTTAGCACTTTATTTTGAAAAGTTTGTAAAATATTGACATTTGTTTTCTTGGTACAACCCCAAAGTTGTAAACCGTAGATCCACACCGGCTTTAGCACTTGCTTGTATAAAAGCAGTTTGTTCTCAGTACTGAGCTGGGAATGTTTTCCGAGTAACCAGTACATTTCGCTATATTTGATTTCGAGTTCTTTACGTTTCATTTTCACGTGCGAATTCCATTTCAGTCTTGCGTCGAGTGTCATTCCCAGGTATTTGGCCTCGTTTGCAAAAGGTATTCGGGCCGAGTTTAGAAAAATTGGCAAGTTATTAGTTTTCTTGTAAGTGAAATTCACGTGAACAGATTTAGATTCGTTTAGGCCAATCCGCCAGTCCCTCGTCCATTCATTTACTTTATTTAGCGCGTTTTGCAGTTTTTCAGTCGTTTCTTCGATTGTTTTACCTACTGCTAGGATAGCGGTGTCATCGGCAAACGTAGCTAGGATAGTGCCATCTTCGTTCGGTATATCTCGAGTATATAACAGATAGAGAAGCGGCCCAAGAACGCTTCCTTGTGGTACGCCGGCCGAAATTTCTTTGACCTGAGAGTATTCGTTTCCATGTCTAACACGGAAGAGTCTATTCCCCAGATATAATACTAGAATATCGTATAAGCACACAGGGAGAACTTGTCGAAGTTTGGATTTCAAGCCATAATGCCACACCTTATCAAAGGCCTGCGCGACGTCAAGAAATACGCTTGAGCAAATCTTTTTTTCTTCAAGTGCTTTCTCGATTACGTCAGTAATTCTATGCACCTGGTCAATCGTCGAATGCTTACTTCTGAACCCAAACTGGTGGTCAGGGATAAGATTATTTTCGTCTATAACCGGTTGGAGACGCCTTAACAATATCCTCTCGAAAATTTTAGATATGACTGGAAGAAGTGAAATTGGTCTATACGATTTTACCTCATTTGGCGGTTTTCCTGGTTTTAAGACCATTATTACTTCCGCAACTTTCCATTGGCTCGGAACGTGTTTTAATCTGAGCGCAGCATTTACAATATAGAGAAGCTTAATCAAAGCTTTTCTAGGTAAAGCTTTGAGAATTTCTCTGGTGATTAAATCATAACCAGGAGCTTTCTTAGGTTTAAGAATCTTGATCTAATTTTTGAGTTCCCTAAGCGTTGCACTTGTGAGTGTTAAATTGCCAGATGGTAAATCCGGCCTATTGACGTTATAGTAAACCACTTGACTATCGTACGGTTTAAAGGTTTCTTCCAGGTGGGCCGCAAAGACGTCCGCTTTTTCTTTATCTTCCCTTGCCCATTCATTTCGATTTAATTTAATTGGCGGCGCGGGGACTTTGGGCCTTTTGGTGCCTTTTACAGCTTTCCAAAGTGAATAATTGAAATTTTTTTTTCGCTGTTAAACTTTCAAGGTAAGAGCCTATTGCACGATTCTTAAAATCCTTAATAGTTTTCTTCAACGAATTGCACAGACGATTTAAGTGTGTTTTATGCTGCGGAGCACGACTCTGTTGCCATTTTTTACGCGCATTTCGTTTTTCCTTGACCAATTCCTTTATTTCCGGAGGATATCGTAAGCCGTATTTGTCCGGCGTTTTCCTTGGAATGGGAGTATTGTTCCAAGAGGCGAGCTGTACGATCTCGACGAAGCGATCAACTTCAACCTCAAGTTCATAGGGTGTCGTAAGTGGAACGCTCAGTTCAACATTGTCTTCAATTTCGTTCCTAAAACCTTCCCAGTTAGTTGTTCTACCAGTTAATCTCGCTGGCTCTAGGTTATAGACTAGTTTTTCGCTCAATGTCAAAATAATTGGGGAATGATCAGACGACAGATCAAAACTCTCTTTGACTTTTATTTGGTTGGTAGATATTCCTTTCACAACGAAAAAATCTATCAGATCAGGTATTTTTGAAGTATCAGTTGGCCAGTAAGTCGGTTTACCCGTCGAATGGAAATCGCAATTGTACTCCATACCTGCCCCGTAGAGCATTCTACCTTTTTTCGAACTGTAAAAAGCCCCAGAACGTGTGTTTCGCATTAAAATCGCCGCCAATAATGAAATTAGGTTTAAGCGATTCAAACATGTTAGTAAAATCACTTTTTTCAAGCGCGGAACGCGGTGGACAGTAGATAGACGAAATTTTAAGAGTACGCTGACTATTTTTAACTCGAATCGTGCACAGTTGCAAAGTTTCAAGCTCTATCTTTAGGTGTTCCGATTGCTCGATACAGTCTTTAATAAGCAAGGAAGATCCGCCTCTCGCTTTTTCCGAAGGGTGACAAGCGTGGTAATCATTATAGCCTTTTATTTTTAAATACGATTCCTTTTTGATGTGGGTTTCAGAAATCAAGCAAATATCAATATCTTTTTGGCGCAAAAATATTTCTAATTCGTCAAGTTTTTGCAAAAGTCCGTTTGCATTCCAAGTACATATTTTCAACATTCGTTTGTCATTCATGTTCTAGTTGAAGTGCGCGTTTTCTGTGAATTATTTTCAAGCTTAACCAGCCTATCTAGAATAATTTTATTTATTTTGCCTTGTTCTTCAAGTTTCGCGAGAATAATTGAGAAAACATGAGAAAAGGGGTCGGTCGAAATTTCAAGGTTTTTTGGTTTTTCGGAAGCCACGGCCTGAGCATAAGACTGCATTGCTGCTGTCCGAGGGTCATTACCCGGTGGCTTTTCTAGTCTTAGCTTTTCAGTACCGTTTCTTTTAAGAGCAGAGGTCGAGGGCTTTTCTGTTGTCAATCTTTCCCTCACCTTTTTGTGCTCTGAACCCGGTAGTTTTAGTTTGCCTACTTTCTCCGGCGCGATCTTACGCTTTGGTTTAGTTTGCAATTTTGATTTTATATTTAGTGGCTTAAGGAGCGCATCTCTCCGTTTTTGCAACTCCTTAGCTACATCACAGCCTCTATAATTTGCCGGGTGCTTTCCCTTACAATTAGCACATGTTGCAGAGGTTTGTTTGTTTACTCCACAAACTTGGGAGGGGTGATTTCCGGCGCATTTCACACATCGTGGTTCTTTTCGACAATACGTTTGCGTATGATTGAATCCTTGGCATCGTTTGCACTGAGGTATCAATCTTGTATTCTTGCGCATGGGTTCAATTTTGACTACGACATTCAGAATTGTTCTTATTTCGTAAATCTTATCCAAACTCTCAGCTTTATCAAAAGTTAGCATAAAAAGAGGAAGCCCGCGCTTTACCGTCGTTTCCTCGCCTTCCAATTTTTGTTTTTTCCGTTTAATTAAATTTACTGCATCGACGATTTTAAAGTTTTTGTTTTTCAAATCGTGAACAACATCTTCCTTTAAGCATGAGGCATGAAGTCCTCTAGCTACGACTCGTATCGGTCTTTCAGATTTATTTTCGTAAGTATACCACTGAATCTTTTCAGTATTCAGTTTATTAGATACTAAGCGGTAACTGTCTGAGTCCTTTACGTTTACTTTCCATTTGTTGTTGTTGAGCGATGTTACTTCAAAATCGGATAGCAACAGAGGTTTAAGAATAGAATGCAGTTTATTATAGTCTGCAATTCCGATTACATTTATTGGCGGCGGTGATCGTACCTTAGTTCGTGGATTTTCTTCGACACATGTGTTTATTTTGTCACGCTGTTCGTTATCTTTTCGCTCATTTTGCATATTTTCTTGCCTCGTTACCATTTCGGGCAAAGAACCAGCTTTTCGTTTCTTAACTGGTCGTTTTTTTAGAATCCAGTTAGTTTCCCGAGCTAGTTCTTCTTCATCCGTTTGATAACCAGTGTTATCGGCGACGTTTGAACTCGCAGCAGACTCATTACGAGGTTTCTTCATATCCTTAAATGCTTTATTTTCTGCTTTAAGTACATTTAATTCTTTTCTTAGTTCTTCGCAGAGAAGTTCCATTTTACTTAGCCTGGTCCGGAGTTCCATATGGAAGTATTTGAAAGACTGTTTTTGATTTTGGTAAGAAGACCACTTTAACGTCAGTCCAAGTAACAGAAGTGCGCTCAGCTTCAAGCAGAGAGTACGGAGGGCCTGTATCGGGAGCTGGAGAAAATATTTTCCCCGGTTGCTGATGCAAACCAGGCTATCCAGGAGCTGCGAAGACACAATATGAACAAGAGTGCCACTATCTTCAAAATAGCCGCCCAAAGAAGGAAGAATGCTCAGGAGATTCGTTCGCCAAAGTTCATTAGCAATGCTCATGGCCAGCTTCTTGTGGATGACGACAAAATTCTGCAGAGGTGGCGGCAGTATTGTGAAGAGCTTTTGAATGAACAGTTTCCCCGGCTATACTTTCCAAGAGCCACCCCTAACTGTGAAGAAATACCCGACATTACAGTCGAAGAAGTTAGTGAGGCGGTCAAATACTCCAAAAAACGAAAAGCGGTTGGGCCAGACGAGATACCTTCTGAGTTCTGGAAAAAGATGGGAGACATCGGGTTCAGGCGGCTCAGAATTCTCATCTCCAAATTCGTGAGAGGTGATCCAATGCCGAATGAATGGATGGAAAGTTACCTTCTCCCTGTATACAAATGGAAGGGTGATACGCGAAACTGTGATAACTACCGTTCGATCAAGCTGATGTCACACACCATGAAGATCGTTGAGCGGGTATTAGGTGGCCGACTGTGAAAAATAATACGGCTATCTGATGATCAGTGCGGGTTTGTCTCGGGTAAATGAACCACAGATGCAATCCAAAGTATAAGGATCATAATGGAAAAACATCGTGATTCCTTAAGGGATTTGCATATTGTATTGGTTGACTTTGAAAAGGCATTCGACAGACAACCACGAGATCTGATATGGGTGGCGCTAAGACATCGAGGGGTTCCAGAAACCTATGTGCAGATGATTATGGACATGTACGAAGGAACAAAGACAAAAGTAAGATGCCCCGCTGGAGTAACCGAAGAGTTCCCAAACAAAGTCGGGGTGCACCATGGAAGCGTTTTAAGTCCTTTGCTCTTTATTACAGTCCTTGATTATCTGCTTGAAGGTAAAGTGATGGACCCCAAGGTACATCAGTTGTTCTTTGCTGGCGATGGAGCCATCATTAGTGAGGATCCTACATCCCTGCAACGAGCACTTGATGTGTGGGTGGACGTTTTGGAGGGAAATGGGTATCGCATTAGTTCAAAAAAGACAGAGTATTTGTGCTGCCCGTTCTCTGATCCACGCAGGCCTATTCCAGACATTTATTTGAATAGAACAGTGCTTCCCAAGTGCGAAAAGTTCAAATATCTGGGATCTATGATCAATAGCAAAGCAACTTGTGATGACGACATCAATCATCGTGTAAGCGTAGGGTGGATGAAGTGGCGAGAAAATTCCGCTATCTTTTGTGACAGAAAAATGTCCCCTAAGTTGAAAAGAAGGCTCTACACCGCAGTTGTACGTCCAGCGCTCACATACGGTTCACAATGTTGGACGATGTACAAAAAGTATGAGAGTAAATTAACGGCAGCTGAGATGAAGATGCTTCGCATGACAGCAGGAGTGACCAAGCTTGATCGAATAAGAAGTTCGAAGATCCGTGGAAGCTTTCACATCAAGGAAACCATCGATCAAAAAATAGAGCGAGACGGGCTCAGCTGGTATTGCCACGTTTAAAGAAGAGATCATTTGAACCCTGTTAAAAATGCAATATCAATGCACGTTCCAAAGACATCGCGATGTAGAAAAGGCAGGCCTATAAACGCCTGGATCAGACAAATGCGACGACATCGGCATTTCATTGGCCTCAGTAACCGAGTGATCCAAAATCGGCAGGCCTGCCGATATTTTCTGAGGTCAAATAGGCGAACCCCACAGGCGGATCAGTAGAAATGCGGTGAAGTGGGAGGGTTGTGATCCCTTGTTTTCGGATCATAGCCTCGCTGATAAAAGGAAGAAGAAGAAGAGGAAGATGGCTAGGGCATGCAGAGCGAATACACCAACGCTCCGGCCCGCAGAGTCTTCGAATCTAACCCCGAGGGACGACGCAGTAAAGGACCTTCACACCGTAGGTGGCGCGCACACGTTCAAGGGGACCCCGGCCAACTTGTAGTGCGCAACTGGAGCCAATTAGCTAAAGGCCGAGCTAAATGGAGAGGCTTGTTGGTTGAGGCTCAGGTTCACCTCGAACTGTAGCGCCACCTAAGTAAGTAAGTATTATTACAACAAGAAAGGAATTAAGGCAGAGTGAGGTTATTGAACAACGCTTTCGAGAGCTGAAAACCTGATATATTAAATTGTATAATATGCCAACAAGTTTTCGAAAATTCTGTACCTTAAAGTGGAGTTGCCATTATTGACCTACATATTGATACTGATGGTAATTTGATGTACTCGTATCTGTCACTGCATACGTGGAACCTCGAAATTTCCAATCCATACTTAATTAAATATCCTACCGATATACAAAGCAACTCAATTCTATCGCTGATAGCTAGTAGATTAGATTAGATTTGATAAGATAAAATGGAGGGTGGGTATTCATAATATGAACTTAGGTTAACATAAGCCCATTGAGATATCACTATGAAACAGGGATTTCGATTTCTACCCACTTTTGAAACGCAATTCTACTTCTTTTTGGCAGGGCGTATCGCGCTTAATCCGTTTAAATAATTGCAAAAGTAATCTCCTAGGGTAGCCTTTCTAGTATGGTCAAGAGAAATGCATCTGCGGAGAAAGTGAACAGAGGTTTTTTCTTTTTCTCCGCCATAGTTATTTCTTATTATGTTCAAGCTGTGAGCATGTCTGCGAAGGTGCAGTGTCCGGAATAATACCAGTGAATTTAGGTATGCTCTCTCTATGGTACTGCAGCAGACTCTTTTTTCTACTGAGATCTAGAGTTTGCCAGAGACGCTTAGCTGTATCGCTATAGTCTAGTTACATCTTAATACGACTAGTTTCATTCACTGCTTTGTCATGAGTCAGACTCTTAACAAATGACATTGGTGAATTGACATTATTAAGGTGTCGGTTGCTTAAACCGTATGAGCCTTGTCTAGCTAATATATCAGCCGCGCAATTCCCTCCCAGAATATCACAATAATCAGGTACACACTACGAGTAAAGAATGACGTTAAACTATTTGGCTATCTCGTTAAAAGATGATCGACAGTTTGGCAGTATCTATTGCGAAATCTGTACGCGATATTTTGAAAGTCTGATAAATAGTATGAATTGTCCTCATCCTGAGAAACACTAAATAGGCTGAACTGTAGGCCTAAGTTAAGGGCCACCGAGAAGACACCATCAACAGTTTTCTTGTTTGTTTTAGAGATAAATATATTATTTATGTATATGTATAATATATGAATATTATGTGGGACACTTCAGTGCTTCTACGTTTCTCTGTCCGGTATTGGATACTTGAAGCCTTTTTTGAAGTCAACTATTGAAGGTAGCAAAAGTAAGATGTTGGGGAGATTGGGATATAGTGTAAAAATATTACCATGTCCAAAATTCTGTTCCTTCTAGCATATACATGAAAGATGTTCTCAATGATCCTGTTATACTGAGGCATACTACTAGCTAAACTTTTTCGAGCACTATCGTACTGGATATCTTTCCCAATGTAGACCACAGTTATGCCGTATTTTAGTAATGGACCGGGTTAACCGAGGCTTAGAGCCAGTGCATAATCTTCGGCTGCAGTCTCACTTTAAGCAATATTTCCTTTCCAAGATATATAGCTTTCTCTCTAGCCTTAGTCCTAGATAACTAGAACTCTATGAAAAGTTTAGAGTAGTGTCTTTAAGCTTTGAAAGTGTAATACTTGGAAGTTTATGTTTGTTTGTACCGTGACGTGTTTTTATTCTAGCCGAACTGTACCTTGGAAGTATTTTTTTTTTTTTTTTTTTTTTTTCCCGAGGGTTGGTGAAAAATCTTCCATAGACACTATGAGAATAGCAAGCGCGTGCTCATAGTAGTGTCAGATTCTTACTTACTAAAAAAACACCACCATTCGATATAAATTTGTTAGATATCGCAACTAAGTATTAACTTATCAAGCAATTTTTCTTTCACGAAATAAAAACGTTTGGCAGGTTACTTTCCACTGAAAGATCCTGCATGTTCCGCAATCTAAACGCGGTTTATCATTATCTCGCCAAGTCGAAGGGTTTCGTCCTTTGTAGTCGGCGCAATAAATTGCTCTCATCCAATATTTGTAGGACTGTATTGTTGACATGTCCGATTAGTCGGTTTCTATGCTTTCTCGCGAAGCTTCTAGTTTCAGCTTCGATTGTCGGAATTCCGAGATCCCTGTGGATATCGTCGTTTCTAATATACCACGGTGCTTGGACAATTTCTCTTAGCACTTTATTTTGAAAAGTTTGTAAAATATTGACATTTGTTTTCTTGGTACAACCCCAAAGTTGTAAACCGTAGATCCACACCGGCTTTAGCACTTGCTTGTATAAAAGCAGTTTGTTCTCAGTACTGAGCTGGGAATGTTTTCCGAGTAACCAGTACATTTCGCTATATTTGATTTCGAGTTCTTTACGTTTCATTTTCACGTGCGAATTCCATTTCAGTCTTGCGTCGAGTGTCATTCCCAGGTATTTGGCCTCGTTTGCAAAAGGTATTCGGGCCGAGTTTAGAAAAATTGGCAAGTTATTAGTTTTCTTGTAAGTGAAATTCACGTGAACAGATTTAGATTCGTTTAGGCCAATCCGCCAGTCCCTCGTCCATTCATTTACTTTATTTAGCGCGTTTTGCAGTTTTTCAGTCGTTTCTTCGATTGTTTTACCTACTGCTAGGATAGCGGTGTCATCGGCAAACGTAGCTAGGATAGTGCCATCTTCGTTCGGTATATCTCGAGTATATAACAGATAGAGAAGCGGCCCAAGAACGCTTCCTTGTGGTACGCCGGCCGAAATTTCTTTGACCTGAGAGTATTCGTTTCCATGTCTAACACGGAAGAGTCTATTCCCCAGATATAATACTAGAATATCGTATAAGCACACAGGGAGAACTTGTCGAAGTTTGGATTTCAAGCCATAATGCCACACCTTATCAAAGGCCTGCGCGACGTCAAGAAATACGCTTGAGCAAATGTTTTTTTCTTCAAATGCTTTCTCGATTACGTCAGTAATTCTATGCACCTAGTCAATCGTCGAATGCTTACTTCTGAACCCAAACTGGTGGTCAGGGATAAGATTATTTTCGTCTATAACCGGTTGGAGACGCCTTAGTAATATCCTCTCGAAAATTTTGGATATGACGGGAAGAAGCGAAATTGGTCTATACGATTTTACCTCATTTGGCGGTTTTCCTGGTTTTAAGACCATTATTACTTCCGCAACTTTCCATTGGCTCGGAACGTGTTTTAATCTGAGCGCAGCATTTACAATATAGAGAAGCTTAATCAAAGCTTTTCTAGGTAAAGCTTTGAGAATTTCTCTGGTGATTAAATCATAACCAGGAGCTTTCTTAGGTTTAAGAATCTTGATCTAATTTTTGAGTTCCCTAAGCGTTGCACTTGTGAGTGTTAAATTGCCAGATGGTAAATCCGGCCTATTGACGTTATAGTAAACCACTTGACTATCGTACGGTTTAAAGGTTTCTTCCAGGTGGGCCGCAAAGACGTCCGCTTTTTCTTTATCTTCCCTTGCCCATTCATTTCGATTTAATTTAATTGGCGGCGCGGGGACTTTGGGCCTTTTGGTGCCTTTTACAGCTTTCCAAAGTGAATAATTGAAATTTTTTTTTCGCTGTTAAACTTTCAAGGTAAGAGCCTATTGCACGATTCTTAAAATCCTTAATAGTTTTCTTCAACGAATTGCACAGACGATTTAAGTGTGTTTTATGCTGCGGAGCACGACTCTGTTGCCATTTTTTACGCGCATTTCGTTTTTCCTTGACCAATTCCTTTATTTCCGGAGGATATCGTAAGCCGTATTTGTCCGGCGTTTTCCTTGGAATGGGAGTATTGTTCCAAGAGGCGAGCTGTACGATCTCGACGAAGCGATCAACTTCAACCTCAAGTTCATAGGGTGTCGTAAGTGGAACGCTCAGTTCAACATTGTCTTCAATTTCGTTCCTAAAACCTTCCCAGTTAGTTGTTCTACCAGTTAATCTCGCTGGCTCTAGGTTATAGACTAGTTTTTCGCTCAATGTCAAAATAATTGGGGAATGATCAGACGACAGATCAAAACTCTCTTTGACTTTTATTTGGTTGGTAGATATTCCTTTCACAACGAAAAAATCTATCAGATCAGGTATTTTTGAAGTATCAGTTGGCCAGTAAGTCGGTTTACCCGTCGAATGGAAATCGCAATTGTACTCCATACCTGCCCCGTAGAGCATTCTACCTTTTTTCGAACTGTAAAAAGCCCCAGAACGTGTGTTTCGCATTAAAATCGCCGCCAATAATGAAATTAGGTTTAAGCGATTCAAACATGTTAGTAAAATCACTTTTTTCAAGCGCGGAACGCGGTGGACAGTAGATAGACGAAATTTTAAGAGTACGCTGACTATTTTTAACTCGAATCGTGCACAGTTGCAAAGTTTCAAGCTCTATCTTTAGGTGTTCCGATTGCTCGATACAGTCTTTAATAAGCAAGGAAGATCCGCCTCTCGCTTTTTCCGAAGGGTGACAAGCGTGGTAATCATTATAGCCTTTTATTTTTAAATACGATTCCTTTTTGATGTGGGTTTCAGAAATCAAGCAAATATCAATATCTTTTTGGCGCAAAAATATTTCTAATTCGTCAAGTTTTTGCAAAAGTCCGTTTGCATTCCAAGTACATATTTTCAACATTCGTTTGTCATTCATGTTCTAGTTGAAGTGCGCGTTTTCTGTGAATTATTTTCAAGCTTAACCAGCCTATCTAGAATAATTTTATTTATTTTGCCTTGTTCTTCAAGTTTCGCGAGAATAATTGAGAAAACATGAGAAAAGGGGTCGGTCGAAATTTCAAGGTTTTTTGGTTTTTCGGAAGCCACGGCCTGAGCATAAGACTGCATTGCTGCTGTCCGAGGGTCATTACCCGGTGGCTTTTCTAGTCTTAGCTTTTCAGTACCGTTTCTTTTAAGAGCAGAGGTCGAGGGCTTTTCTGTTGTCAATCTTTCCCTCACCTTTTTGTGCTCTGAACCCGGTAGTTTTAGTTTGCCTACTTTCTCCGGCGCGATCTTACGCTTTGGTTTAGTTTGCAATTTTGATTTTATATTTAGTGGCTTAAGGAGCGCATCTCTCCGTTTTTGCAACTCCTTAGCTACATCACAGCCTCTATAATTTGCCGGGTGCTTTCCCTTACAATTAGCACATGTTGCAGAGGTTTGTTTGTTTACTCCACAAACTTGGGAGGGGTGATTTCCGGCGCATTTCACACATCGTGGTTCTTTTCGACAATACGTTTGCGTATGATTGAATCCTTGGCATCGTTTGCACTGAGGTATCAATCTTGTATTCTTGCGCATGGGTTCAATTTTGACTACGACATTCAGAATTGTTCTTATTTCGTAAATCTTATCCAAACTCTCAGCTTTATCAAAAGTTAGCATAAAAAGAGGAAGCCCGCGCTTTACCGTCGTTTCCTCGCCTTCCAATTTTTGTTTTTTCCGTTTAATTAAATTTACTGCATCGACGATTTTAAAGTTTTTGTTTTTCAAATCGTGAACAACATCTTCCTTTAAGCATGAGGCATGAAGTCCTCTAGCTACGACTCGTATCGGTCTTTCAGATTTATTTTCGTAAGTATACCACTGAATCTTTTCAGTATTCAGTTTATTAGATACTAAGCGGTAACTGTCTGAGTCCTTTACGTTTACTTTCCATTTGTTGTTGTTGAGCGATGTTACTTCAAAATCGGATAGCAACAGAGGTTTAAGAATAGAATGCAGTTTATTATAGTCTGCAATTCCGATTACATTTATTGGCGGCGGTGATCGTACCTTAGTTCGTGGATTTTCTTCGACACATGTGTTTATTTTGTCACGCTGTTCGTTATCTTTTCGCTCATTTTGCATATTTTCTTGCCTCGTTACCATTTCGGGCAAAGAACCAGCTTTTCGTTTCTTAACTGGTCGTTTTTTTAGAATCCAGTTAGTTTCCCGAGCTAGTTCTTCTTCATCCGTTTGATAACCAGTGTTATCGGCGACGTTTGAACTCGCAGCAGACTCATTACGAGGTTTCTTCATATCCTTAAATGCTTTATTTTCTGCTTTAAGTACATTTAATTCTTTTCTTAGTTCTTCGCAGAGAAGTTCCATTTTACTTAGCCTGGTCCGGAGTTCCATATGGAAGTATTTGAAAGACTGTTTTTGATTTTGGTAAGAAGACCACTTTAACGTCAGTCCAAGTAACAGGTACCTATGATACCAAGCGCCAAACAGCCCTTCAAAATTCTTTCTGGAAAACGGTGAATAAAACTTTAACTTTTTGAAGTTGCACAGGAAAAATGGCATCTGTTTCTGGGACTATGGCTCGAAGCTACAGACTGCCAATTCTTGTTCTCACAGATTAAATATAAAGAAATCTGCGAACAAGTGGTGCTTTTATAAACAAGATGAAAAGTATCTGTCCATAAAAAAGCTCAGCTACGATAGATAGTAAGAATCTTCTATAATCCAGTTGGGCTTGTTTGTAGACTTGCATGTTCATTTCGTGTTAATATCTCAATAACGGACGGTTTTAAAAATTCACTTAACCTTTAGTCACATCATCTGCAAGCTGGTGATGGAACAAACAACAAAAGAAACTTTCTTCCTTGTAACGATACCACACCATATCTCACTTATACCTACACCTGCGTGAATTGTTTATTTATAAGAAAATTCCTTGGCACGTCTCCTGACAACATCCTAACACACGGAGCAGCATACTGGCGTTTCAAGGCCACAGCCATAGCTTTTGCTAGCCCATTGTTTGTTTATTGAATGGAGTTGGGTATATTGGCTAATTGATATGCTTCAAGGGTAGAACTGATAAGTTTATTGTATTGAATACCTGCCATATTGCGTGCGAGGCAATTTTCCTCTACGCTTAAAAGGGGATGGGGTGCAAACGAAAGGACTGAGTTAGTTGGTTGGCAGTTGTGGCACGAAATCTTCAGAGGTTTCCCTCAGTTTCCGCTGATGTGGAAATGATGGTTTTTCCCAACCCTCATGAGTTCGGAGAGAGAACTTGTTTATTGGTCCCGATTGGAATATTAGAGATTCTTTGGGTTTTGTTTACATTTTTGGGGTTCCGTGGTTTTGTTTGATAAAACAATAAAACTTCTGTTGACATAGAGGAGGAGCAGTGGTTGAAAGCGTGTTTTGCGAAGACTGAAGTTCATTGATTTGAAAACTGAATTTTTAAAAGTGAGGTGTAATTGGTTTCGAGTTTAGGTTGTTTAATGTGTGAAGAGTGACATTGGCTTTAGAAATGAGGTTGTCCCATAGAGTGGTCTAATAGGGAGGTATCACAATTCGAATATGAAGGCAAGGAAAATTAACGATTTCAAACTAGAACTATAGCCAAAGATATATTTTTAAAGATGAAAGGCGTCTCAAAAACTGAGAGTAATATATGTCATTCAATCTTTTTATACGTTTTGCAATTTTTCCTCAGTTCTAACCCAAGTCTAGAGATTCCGCCATTTCTCGCAAAACCGACCACGTGCGTATTGTGCAATATTTACAAGTGCCATTTTGAGCCCTTTTTGGACCCCCCCTCTATCTTCGAGGTCAGTTACGTTGCACGACTGATTTTTTCCAGAGGTCATCAACAAGAAACAATATTCTCGGTGGAATAGTTTCCAAGATACGTTTGTCCAAAAATCGCAATTTTAGGTACTCACTGAGTGACTGACCGATAGATCATCATAAATGTAGGCTGCTCTCAATCGAGCCATAGCTTTGAAATTTGGGACATACGAGAAAATTCAATGAAAACCCTATATACTCGTATAATAAAAATGATATGTATACACAATATAGTGGGATTAGTAGGATCTAGAGGGCAACATATCAAAGGTCTCAATATTTCTCAGGTCTTTAATGAAAATTTGCCAGGTTCGGTCTGTAAATTTATCAATTCACACAATACTTTTCTGTGCGTATCAAAACCCTATTTCTACATTTCAGTTATATTCTCAGATAACATAACACATAGTTCAAACGAGAAGGTGGTCTGTTTTTTCCATGTACTCGTATGTAGATAGGTTTTTTGTAGGATTATTTTGTCTGTTACCTTTATAGAAGAAAAATCAGTGGAAATAACTGTCGATGGCAATAGAGACAATTGTTCATTGTGAAAAGTTTAATCTCGCAGCCTTCTTAGAGACGAACCGACAGACAGACCTACAGAATTGATAGACCAACTTTTCGACCATCTCTATAATAGTTCTGTCAAAATTAGTAAATATTTCAAGATCAATCCTTTTCAGGAAACAATACTAACAATACTTATAAGTGCAATTAAAAAAATTTCTAGACTTCTGCAGTGTTGTAAAAGCTCAGATTTTACATCCGGCTATAGCTATTAAATTACTTAAAGTGAATTCAATATCGAAGAAGATATCGCCATTCACATAGACAGTAAAGCCATGCTCAACCTGCAAAAATCTTTTGTTATTAGAAGTCTTAAAGCATTACGTGCACAGAACCTTGTCAGATAATGTTATGTGTATTATTTCTCAGGATAATTGGGCAAATTTTTACACTGCGCCGATCACAATTTAGACAATAGACAATAGACTCGGATCACCACCTTGTTGTAGCCAAAGTACCAATGCGGATATGCCAAAGTGAGCAACAAAGAAGAATCACTGCGAGAAAATTTAACGTTTAAAAGCTACAATCGCAAGAGACCGCCAGACTCTTCGCTGAACGCGTATCCCAAAATCCCTCAGTCACCCCTATGCCGATAGCATCAAGTGCCGAAGACCAGTGGCAACGCTGCCAACATGCCTTTAGAAACGCCGCGACTGATGTGCTGGGTCTCGCTCGCCAACCACCGCGAAACGCCTGGTTTGACGAAGAATGCCGACGAGTGCATGCAGCAAAACAAGAGGCATACAAGGCGGCGCTGCAAAGGAAGACGAGAGCTGCTCGTGAGCTCTACGAGGAAAAGAGACGGGAAGAATATCGGCTTCCCCAAAAGAAGAAGAAAGAGCATGAGAAAGGCGCGTTTGAGAATATCGAGATTTAATACTACGGGAAGTTTTATCAAAAGGTGAAAAGAATGTGTCAGAGGAGCAATACCCGTACAAAAAACCTATAGAGATGAAAATGGAAACCACGTAATAGAATCACAGTCGGTGCTAAGAATATGGAAAAACAACTTCTGCAGACTGTATAACGGCGACGAAGACCAACATCCCGCTGTCAGGCAGAATGAACCATTCAACGTAGACGATGATAGTCAAAATTTCCACCTGATTAAAACGAAGTGAGGACAGCAATATCCAAGCTAAAATCCAGCAAGGCTGCTGGACCTGACGGCTTACCGGCCGAACTTTTCAAGGCAGCTGGGGATGAATTGGTAGAGTGCATACACCAACTCATCTCCAAGATTTGGTCAGACGAGTGTATGCCTGATGAATGGAATCTCAGCATCGTTTGCCCGATCCACAAGAAAGGAGACCCCCTCAACTGCGCCAACTATAGAGGCATCAGTCTCCTTAACATCGCATACAAGATCTTTTCTGCGATATTGCGTGAACGCCTGAAACCTTTCATCAACTGCTTGATTGGAACCTATCAGTGCGGTTTCAGGCCAGAAAAGTCCACCATCGATCAAATCTTCCCACTTCGGCAGATCCTGGAAAAAACTCAAGAATTCCAAATCGATACTCACCACCTCTTTATCGATTTCAAGGCCGCCTATGACAGCATCTATAGAGAAGAGCTTTATAAACCCATGTCTAGTTTTGACATCCCTGCCAAACTTGTCTGTCTGTGCAGGATGACGATGGAGAACGGTCCATCAAGGTCGGTAATGACCTCACCGAGATCTTTGATGTCAAAAAAGGTTTTAGACAAGGTCATGTGACTTCTTTAATATTGTACTTGAACGGATTGTGCGGAACTCACAAGCCAACACCGGAGGCACAATCTATTACAAGTCTGTACAACCGCTTGCATACGCCGACGATATAGACATTATCGGAAGATCTCAGCGGGCTGTCACCGGTGCGAATTCAAGCATTGAGGCGGAAGCGGCCAAAATGGGTTTAGCGATAAACGAGGGCAAAACCAAGTATATGCTGTCAACAAGAAGGGACAACCACCACCGACGAATTGGACTGGACGTCATAGTGGGCAGCTATAACTTCGAGGTAGTAAGGGACATTGTCTACCTTGGGTCTCCTATAAATTCTACAAACAAGATCAGCGCAGAAATCAATCGAAGAATAACTCTTGCCAATCGCTGTTTTTCTGGGCTTATAAAGCAATTCAACAGTAAAGCCCTATCTCGAACAACTAAGGAGACTCCGTATAAGAACCTGATCATTCCAGTCCTGCTTTACGGCGCTGAAACATGGACTTTATTAACCCCCCTTCCTTCCTCTCCTTCTTCCCTTTTTTATGTATTGTTTGGATACATAATGTGCAGCTTTAGCATTATTGAGATAGGGATTTGCCAAAAGAAGGTATCGATGCACATTGGTCATATACGTGCATGCTTTTAGGCTATAATTGCGAGGAAAAATAGAGTTCAGAAGTGCATTCCACATACGTATGTCCATGTGTACGTGTTGTGCTTGCAGCTCATGAAAGAAGCATTAAAAGACGAAATTGAGCCCGTACTCGGTAACAGTGTGGGATTCCCCCCTATACTATCTCACAAACCAACATGCCCCTCACCCCTCATAATAATACCCACACAAATACGTACATATGTATAATACCTTGAAGAGAATGTCTTGTTTATTTTCTCGTCTTCTTTGTGCGTTGTCCTCTAAGCTTCGATATACACTTTGCTGTGAGAAAAAAGCAGACGCCACCTAGCGAATAGTCATTCATTCATTCATTTTCAATGGCCCGCTAATCATTCATGAGGGTCGCGGGGGTAGGATGCTCAGGTGGACTCTCCATCCTTCTCGATCCTCCGCCATTGACTCCAATTCATCAGGGGAAATCCCTAAGCGGCTCCAGGAGAGATGTCGGACTTGCTCCAAACATCTATTTCTAGGCCTCCGTGAAGTCGCCTGCCTGAAGGCACGGCAACCATGGCGCATCTTGGAAGCCGGTCTGGGGGCATACGCACTACGTGACCAAACCATCGAAGCATAGATCGTTCCGTTCGGAGAAGTAGCTGCTCAACGTTGAGCGCTTCGCTTGCTCTGGTGTTGCGCACTCGATCCCTACGAGTTATTCCAACAACACCGCGAAGGAACCTCACTTCGGCAGCTTGTATCCGCGATCTTATTCTTTCGGTCACTACCCAAATATCATGACCTTTTTTGTTTTTTTTTATGAAGGTGCAAATTTCGAGAGACACAGTGGGGTTAGAAACCCAAAGTAGTGTGGGACTCTAACCGCACTAAAAACACCTCCTTGATCGACAAAGATTTTATTTTCAACTTTAAGTCGGGTTTGAGAATTTAAATACCGGCTCTCGTAATTGTCAAAAAAGTTCATGGGGCTTGGTTCTTCTTAACCTACGAATATTATTTCGTACATATAAGACATCGTCTATCTCAGGAATGATATGCATCTGCAAACGCCCGTTGTGACGCATTGCGTACTTTTTAATTGTATCTGCTACGAGGTCGATCTGCAAATCTCGATGCAAGTCACTATTTCTAATGTACCATTCACTATTCCCCGAAGGACCTTATTTTGAAATGTTTGCAACATTTGAACATTTGTTTTCTTCGTGCAACCCCATAATGACCATAGGTGAGAGTTGGAACATACACAGAGTTAAAAAACCGATAGCTTAGCTTGAACACTAAGTTCGGCCTTCCTTATAACAGATTGGCCAAGCTCTCTCAAAATTGATCCAGCCTGACCAATTCTACAGGATAACTCGGCATTGCTCTTCCCATCACTTGTGAATAAAACCCGAGGTACTTAAACTTATCCACCTGCTTCAGTGGGACTCCACTAACATGCAGAGTGCACTGAATGGGTTTTTTGGAAACGACCATCACTTCCGATTTGTTCACGTTGATCTTCATTTCAGCATCATCACAAACGGCTACAACCTTTCGAGTGGCGCGCTGAAATTCGGTTTGAGAGGACCCAAGGATGACCAAATCATCCGCAAAGAGCAGATGACTAATCCCACTTTGAAACATTCCCCGCCACGGCTGCGCTGTAACATCCAATCCATATATACAATTCAGAGGAGAGGTGACAGAACGCGCCCCTGGCGGAGTCCAACGCCCACAGTGAAAGGTATTGATTTAACACCGTTTATCCGAACACAGCTTCTACAGTTTGTTTATAAAGACTGAATCGCCCCTAACAGGGAACCAGCAATCCCATACTCCTGCAGAACACTCCAGAGTTTGCCTCGAGGAACCCTATCATATGCTTTTTCCAAATCCACAAAACAAGAGTAGACAGGTTTGGCATATTCCCAGGCCCTTCTCAAGAACCATTCTGCGAGTGAACAACTGGTCGGTTGTGCTTCTACCGGGACGAAAACCGCACTGCTCATCCCCCAAACTGTCCTCAACCACAGCTCTGGAACGCTTTTCTAGCACCTTAGCGAAGGCTTTTCCAGGGAGACTTAGAAGAGATATACCCCTATAGTTGGCGCAAGCTCTTTTGTCCCCCTTTTAAAAAGAGGAACTATCACCCCCATTTGCCAATCACCAGGTTGTTTTACCGCATTCCCAGGCCACTTTAATGACACGCGAGAGCCATTGAACTCCCTCTTTACCTAAAGCCTTGAGCATTTCTGGCCGAATTTCATCCACAGCAGCAGATTTTCCAACTTTTAGCGCTTTGATCGCCAAAGTTACTTCCTCCACCGTAGCACTACTTTCCGCCCAACTCTCGACATAGGTCTGTCATCTTCGGTGCCCTGTTCGGGATTGAGCAATCTTAAAAGTGCTCGCTCCATCTGCGTAAGATGTCCTCCTCATTGGAAAGAAGTGTACCGTCTTTGGATTTTTATTTTTTTTTTTTTTTTTTTTTGCCGAGAGCAGGTGAAAAATCTTCCAAAGACACCATAAGGCCCGACCGCGCGTGCCTATGGTAGTGTGAGATTTTTACTCACTAAAAAAACACCTCTCCTCAAAATTAGTACTACAACTAAGCCAGTTTTTTTTTCGCTTACGAGAATCGTTATTCTAGAAAAAGATGATCGTATGTGATTAAAAATAGATGTAGCACTTTAGACAGGTTAAATTCCAATGAAAGTTCCTGCCTTTTCACGACCTTCATATGCTATGACGCGAGGTCAAAAGGTTTTGTCCTTTGAAGACGACGACGTCTTTGGATTTGACTCCTTCAACGATATTCAACTTTTCTTCCTCTGAGTCGGCGGACGGTCTGCCAGAACATCTTATTTGCAGATCTCTGGTCACGTTCCAATTTCTCGCCAAACTCCTTCCAAGACTGTTCTTTCGCTGTTTTCACAGCTAATTTGCAAGTTCTTCGCGCCTCAGTGTACCGATTTCGAGAATCGGAGTTCCCCAAGTGAATCCACACCTTAAATGCTCTCTTCTTCTCTCTGATGGCTTCTTGAACTCCGGGGCGTTTTAAACCAAGCAGATCTTTTCTCACCACCAGCCGCCACACCAAGCCGCTTCACTCCACAGACATCTCCCGCAGAGGCAATAACCGCTGTTGAAAACAGTTGCCATTCTTCCTCTACATTTGATGGAACAGTTGGAATTCGTTCAAACCTCTCAGATATTTGCCGCGCAAATGTCTCCCGTATCTCATCGTCCTGTAACCTCTCCCATCGTATGCGTGTAACCATCCTTGGTTTACGCTTTGGTAGGGGAAGCACTCTCTCGTTAAGATACAATTTGCACAGCACTAAGTGATGATCAGTTGACAGTTCGACCCCTCTCAATATGCGAACATCACAAACCATTCTCTTCAGACACGATGGTACCACAAAGAAATCGACCAGCGACTTCTGCTGAAGACTCTGACGGTGTATTTGTCAATGTCTTTGCGCGTCAAGATAGTGTTCATGATGGATAAGCCATTTTCACAACAAAAATCCAACAACCTCTCTCCGTTCGGGTTTTGATCAGGATCACCGTTCCTCCCAATTACACTCCCCCATATCATAACATCTACACCCACATAAGCATTTGAAGTCACACATCAGGACAAAAGAATCCATATCCGCAACCCTTTTCAAGGGCAACATCAACTTCATCTAAGAAAGCTGCGTACTCTGACTGAAGGTTCGGTGCATACACCTGCACCAATGCCAGAGTTGATCTTTCAAGCTTGAGCTTTAAGATCGCAACTCTCCCTCCTAATGGTATCCACTCCAATACTCTGTCTGTCAACCTGGGACTTGTGAGTATCCCAACTCCCGCCCGAGCAGACATTGAGGGTGCGACTCCTGACAGGAAGAGCTTTCACCCTCCCGAAAGGTCCACAGTTTTAGAACCTCTCTGCTTTGTTGAAGAGACGCCAACTACATCTAGTCGACTTTTAACAGCCTCCCCAACAAGCTCAAGATCCTTCCCTGTGAGCGATGAGACGTTCCATGTGTCTATCCTAAGTCGATGCCGTTGTCGAATCTCAGAGAGTCCATCTGTGTCCCTATCGGGTGCACAGCGCGCTCACCCCTTGACCCCCGTAATGGTTCGCGATACCATTGACAGGAAGCTCGTAGCCATTTCGGGTTTGACCCGGCCGGCTGCCGAGCGGGACAGGCCGACCACCAGACGCTCGCATCCTGACACCCTTCAGGCTTGGCTCCAAAGGATGCCCTGGCTTACCAGGCTTGGCAATGTCCGAGGCCGGTCGTCTTCTTCTTGTCATCATGATGTGTGCGCTTTGTTAGCCATGACTGGATTGTATGGATGGGAATAACTATTTAAGTTACCCCATCCGCACATCCAAGTCACGTTGCCCGCCCCCCACCACGGGGAGGTCAGCTCCCAGGGGGGCAGCGAATAGTCAAGATAAGAACAAATTTCGTCTAATGAGAGTACTATTAGATGTATATAGATACAATTGTCGTATCCAACTTAAATATTTGAGAAGTTTTTTGATGATTCCCTTATTGAATATGTCGTACACCAAAATAATTTGTATGCATTGCAAAAAAAAAACTGCCATACTTTCCAATGAATTCAAACGAAGTTAAGAGTTTTCATGGTATACTATTTTTGAGTGGATACCATCAATTCCCACGAGAGAGGTTGTACTGGTCAATTGATGATGACTTAGGACTAAGTATTGTCTCTCATTGTACACTGAGGAGCCGCTTTGAGGAATTGAAAAAAACATTCTCATTTAGCAGACAATTCAACTGCACTTACATCTACAGATCAACTCTTTACAGATGAATCGATGGTGAAGTATAATGGCAGATATCCTGCAAAGCATATCGTACCTGGTCGACGACTTAAGAGACGACGCCCAGAAAATCGCTAGAACATATCTTTCCTTCTTTAAGGTTTTCTCTATTTCATTTGATATTCTATAAACTTGATCATTGATGTTCAGGAATCAAACGTTTTTCTTCAATGACCGGTTGTAGACACTTTTCAAATACCCCACGGTAGATAGTTATTATCGGCAGGAGCGATATCAGTCTGTACGATTTTTTGTCGTTAGGAGGCTTTCCCGGTTTTGGAAACATTATAACATCGGTGACTTTCCATTGCCTTGGAAAGTGTAACAATCTTATTGCGGCATTTATAATATTCAGAAGCTTGGTCATGGCTTTCTTTGGCCATTCCTTGAGAATCTGTTTGGTTATTAAGTCATATTCAGGGCCCTTATTATTTTGAAGATTTCTTTTTTATTGTCTGACAAAGTTCGACCAACGACTCGCTCTTTATTTTAAAGTTGTCAGGTTTGAGGTTTGGGGTTTTTTAATACCTTTCATGGTTTTCCATTACACTGTAGAAGTGGAGTGTGAGGCGGTCGAGAGACAACACAAAGTACAATTTTCGCGTTTTACCGATTGGTTGTCCGTTAGAATGTACATTACCTAGGTATTGCTTAAAAAATAAAAGATTTCACACTTTAACTGTAGTTAATTTTCAGACTAATGGCTTTCGCACATTTCAGGTAACATATATATGTAAATACGCCTATTGTATTTGGGTACACCTCCCTTAAAACATAAATAAAGCAAATATTTTAAAATGTTCGCTTTGTTTCATTTAATTATTCTAAATCAACCTGCGGCACCGCCATTTAAGACATTCGTTTGCAGGGATCGGTTTAGCCATTTCGTCACTTCTTTTTTATTTGCCAAACTTCAAAAAAAAAAAAAAAAAACTTCGTTTTTCACGATTCTTCTTGCTCGTTCCTCTATACGTAGTTGCTGCATCATACTTGTGATTACTTCGTTTGCAGTCTCCCAGCCTTCGGTCCTCGCCAACATAAATTAGATCATGCTTCTTGGGGTCACTTTGGCTGCCAATTCTTCTTTCAAGAATGTTCCAAGCGCTTTCGTAATTTTGGCATTCCATCAGTACATGTCCTGTGTATTGAATTATTCTTCACAGTGCTGGCAGAATGCGTCATCCATTCTATATACTCAAGTGCTTATACTTGTAGATGTACTCCCGGAAGCATCCATGTTCCGATGACAATTGTGTTAGGCAGTAGTTTACCTCCCGGGCTTTTTACTCATTTATTCATCAACTTCGGGGATCAATAAGTATGTCTATCATCCTTCTATAGTTGTTGTTTTATCATCGTTTTCGTTTTCGTTTTCACCTAGTGCGCGGTCTTCTTCGCGTCTAGATCGATAGGCATTCGGCCTGAAATTACACTTACACGGTTTACATAGTTCTAAAGGCACAGCATACCCTTAAAAATGCGCGATTCTATGAGCCGAGTTCAGCCTTCTAATGTACGACTTACAGTGCATCGCTGATGCCCATATTAGGGCCGCATACAGGAGTATTGACTTGATTGGAAAGTATTTTCTGGTCGATGTAAATGAGCGCCATGTTACGGTCAATGGAGTTAGCTATCGCGCCATGTTGGAAGACTATTTGTCACCAAAATTGGATGGATTTGAAATCAGTGATATGTGGTTCCAACAAGATGGTGCCACACGCCACACAGCTGGTCGAACAATTGATCTATTGAAGGGAAAGTTCGGTAATCGTGTAATCTCGAGAAAGGGTCCGGTCGATAGGCCACCTCGCCCATGTGATTTAACGCCGATGGATTTCTTTTTATAGGCTAACGTTAAGTCTTTGATTCATGCTAACAAGCCAACAACGTTAGATGAGCTCAGGAACAATATCGAATGCGAAATTGCCAACGATCCGGCCGATATGTGTGGGAAGAGTGGTGGAAAATTGGCTCCAAAGCATCGATAGCTGCAAACATGATCGCGGTAGTCATATGAACGAGATCGAATTCCATACTTAAATTTAACATGTGTAACATACCTGGAATAAAATTCAGCTCGATATTCGGTGTTTTACTTAAATACAAAATTGTTATGTCCTTATTGAAAACCCTTTACTTGTGCAGTCTTTTTGTGTACAGTGTTAGTCTTATATGTATACTCAATACTAACAATTAACACCATGTATGTCGTTGCCTCCTGTATGCTAACGATGTAAAATTCTCTTCCTGCATTACAAGCATAATCGACAGCAATCAATTTCATTTGGACTTGTACCGCTTTTCAAAGTGGTGCAGTTTTAAGACTTAATTGTAAAAACTGAGTAATCTGATTCGATATCAGTTAGTGAGTCGCTGTTGAACATTCAATCAAATTAGTTAATTGGTGATAAATTGTCAAAGATTGTAAATGACTTGAAAGATCTGGGGGTAATTTTTGACTCTAAGCTAGCTATGATCTTCATATCCAATATTTAACATCTAGGGCAAGTTCATTGCCAGGCTTCCTGAAGCAAAATCCGACGGATATTATCCATATGCTCTACAGGTTATAATATAGTTTTCCCAGTACTGGGATATTGTGGTATTATCTGGAATTCTATTGCCTTACAAAATATTAATAAATTGAAATTGTGCAAAAAAAACTTTCTGTGCTTTACCATACGTTGGTTTTTTTGTGATGCTAATATCCAGGTTTTTTATACGACATATAAAAAGCATGTTATTTCGGATGGAATCTCTTGAGCTTAAACTGAAAATATTTGGTATCATGTTCATTAGGCATTTGCTTTGTGCTTCGCTCGATTGTGAAATATTTCTCAGGAATATTAATATTTATAATCCACAAAGGGTTGTAGAGCGATATGCCTAATATGATACACGCGAGGCTATTGCATAATGATCTGTTATTTTTTTTAATCCAGTATATGATAATTTATATAATTCTATGCCCAGAAATACATTTAAAACAAATATTATGTTAAACTTAAATCGGCCTTAAATGATATTTGTTTTTTTTTTTTGATTATTATTATGCTCATTGTGTGGATTCATGTAAGTATTATACATCGAAGATTGAAATTCGTATAGGTAAACATAATCGAAAACAGTGGTAAAAATTCTCTCTACCAAAACTGATGGATATATATGTATTCGTCCAGGTACTATAATGAGCTATATATCGAAGAGTGTATTACACTATTTAATTCCAAAGGAATGGCTCGAATGCATAATAAATGCTTAGGCATGCACTGATGAATTTACCTGGAGAACGTAGGTAGGTTTCATCCGCCACAGATGAAGTGTTTGAGGGCAGTGTATAGAGTTCCGCACCTTTAGGCGCTATAGCTAATACTCACAATGACCCTGTTTTATGTTAAATTAAATTATTAGTTTACCTAATCTACTACCATCCACAAAGCAAACAGGCAGCTTCCCATACAATAACTAAGTAATAAAAAGTAAGTACTATCTGTAAACAGCATTCCGAAAGTGATATCTCAATGCAGTAATAAAACACGCCCCATTATTAAAGGTTTAAGAAACATTTTCCGACCACTTTGACCACGTGCAGATCAACCGACCGCATACTTCCTCCTCTTGTTCATAATCGTAATGAATTATTTAAATATCATTTCTGCACGTGGTGATTTTAATGATTTTCCATGATAAAATATTCCAAGAAAATTCCTTGTAACTTTAATAGTGGGAAGAGACTTTTCCAAAGTTGCTTTGCAATAACTACCACCTAGGTACGAGACATGGACGATAAGCTGGCACGCAAGCTGCGTGTATTGAATGGCACGCAGTTCTTCTGAAATCTATCAAATTGAGATAAATTGTGTACATGCTTCAGTTGCCAGTCGCGTGATATTAACTTATTAAGAAGGTTGACTTTCAGGTGAATAAATAATGAGAAATCATTTACAAACGTTTATATGTGACAGGTTATTGCAATAACATCATTAAACGTATGCAGTTTTGCAAAGAATCTTTGAAGTATAGCTGAAGGCTATATGATTTTAAAGCTATTCATGATACAGGCTAGAATACAAATTTTAAATATGAAAGCCATTTTATAAGTTTATGCGTAGGTTCAATGCGCCGTCCACGATAGTGTTTTTGACAGTTCCATCTTGATAACTGCTTCCGCTTATTTTGTTGTACTTTAGAAAAGAAAAGGTACAGCTATGTATTTGAATAATGTATAAGTATAACAATAATAATAATGTATCGTTTCGACTCTTCCCAGCTTATCCCCAAGGTCCGAGATTCATTCTTAACTGTTCTGTGCCGCATGCCTCTTAGATGCTGCAGTTCCACCTAATTATGTAAGCAGATTTCATAGAGTGGCGTATTTGGAAATATAACTTTTTTCGCGCCGCAAGGTGTGACAAATCCAATGTCATTTTCTCCGTCGTATGGTGATATCAATAGGTTCCTGGCCCGTTTTCATATGGAGCCATTGGTTTGAGATGCAGTTGGGCTATTTGAGCGAAATAGTCGCAGCTTGGTTTTGGTGCTGAAAATATTGCTTCTCCAGATCTCAAGTAGCATACCGAACGCCTTCGCTTTGCTGATTTTGTTCTCCGCATCAAGTTCGGTGCCAACTTTGGCCGAGACACTACTTCCTAGGTGGAGAGAGTGGAGACTGTCTCGTCCTACTGTTCAGCAATGTTTTATTGAACGGTGGTATCTGTATTTATCCTCCGCGCCACCTGATTTTCCTCAGTTTCCAGACTGTGGACTATTTGTAGGTCCAGTATTCTGTGTGAGAGCAAGCAAACATCGTCAACGTAATCTAGGTTCTATTTGACGTTAGGTCTACACGAGAATATCACTGATCACCACTAAAAAAGTAATGGTAAAAAAATGCATACCTATCGCACGCCACTTTGGACCTCGAAATCGGTAGACACCTTACCTTTGTGCAACACGTCACATTTTGCACCCTCGTAAGTTGCCTTTATAATAGCTACGAGCTTCGTGGGGATGTCTCTCCTGTGCAAGGCATACAGATGAAATTCCGATCTATACTGTTGAATGCTTTCTAGAAGGCAATAAATAGCAGACAAAGAGGAGATCTATACTCGACGTATTGCTCTACAATGATCGGTAAGGTGTTGATGTGGTCGACGAAGGAGCATCCTGAGCGGAAACCTGCTTATTCGACATCTAGATTTGCATCAGCTGTTCTTTTATTCTATCCAGTAACACATTTACTTTAGGCCCTGGCACTTAAAGAGCTGTTGCGCCAAATATATATATATATATATATATGCATATATATATAACACTTTTATTATTATTTGTGAGACCACAGGAAGAACGCAAATATCTCCCCAGTTTCCGCACTCTGTTAAGTTCCCTTTTTTGCGAGCTTGACAATCACTCCCCTTTTCCATTCTTCTGAGAAAACCCCTTAAACCCCGTAGCCCCGTAAACAACTGGTAGCATTGGCTCGACTTGGAAGAGTTCGGCGGGGATGTCGTCTAGTTCCACCGCTTTATTTGTCTTAAGTGCTTTGATCGCGGCGATGCTTTCTTTCTTACTAAGAGGACCAATGTGAATTCGGGTATTTGTTGCAGCGGATAACTTATCCGGAGGGATAACTTATGTGAGGTAGCAACATTATCGTCTAAATGGTATAGAATCGCAGCGAAATGCTCCCCCACCTCACAAGTTGATTCTTATCTAAAGTCAGTACCGACCCACTTAACTCTTCATTGGGTCTTGCTTGGAGCTCTGATCTCCTATAAGTTCCTTTCTGATCTTATAAACGGTTTTACAGTCGCTTTTTTGTTTTTTTTTTTGCTAAAATCGGACGTGTTTGTCGGACGAGCGGCATTGCTGCTCGAGGGGAGTTGGGCGGGTTGGTGTCGGTGTCGTCTTGGAGAATATATGCCAGCTTCAAGCGATCGACTTTATTCGGTATGTTGTTGCCTTTGAAGCAGACGATGAAGTATTTCTCACGTTTTTCAACGATCCGGAAAGGTCCATCGTAGGGTGTAGCGAACGACTGGCGGGTGTATTCGTGCCTCACGAACACATGTGTGACCTCAGCGAGATTTTTAAAAATGAAGGTTGATCGCAGGGAAGGACGTGAAATAATCACGAAGCACGCGCACTAATTCCGGCGCTAAAGTGGTTCTTGAAGATGAGTAAAGGAACTCACCTGGTAAACGGATCGGCTCACCATACATGAGCTCCGCTGGTGTCGCCCCAAGCTGCGCGTGGACCGAGGAGGGCGGTTGGTAAGGCGTGGTACCATGAAACTCCGTGGCACAGCAGGTCTGACTTCAGGTGTCTATGAAAGCATTCCATAAGTCCATTCGACTGCGGATAGTATGACGTAGTTCGTAGGTGCTTGCAGTCGAGGGTTTGCAAAGTTTTTTGAAGAGGTCCGATTCGAACTGTCGGCCTAGATCTGACGTTATTCGAAGAGGAACTCCAAAGTGTGAAATCCATGACGAGATTAGCCCTCGGGCAACAGCTTCTGCGGTGCCATTCTCCAGTGGGACGGCTTCAGGGAACCTGGTGAATCTGTGGATGATGTTCAAGCACTGATTATGCTCTTAAGATACTTTAAGCATTAGCAGGTCGATGTGGATATGCTCAAAGCGTTGTGATGGAAGTTCAAAGTTGGCGATGAGCAACGCTGTATGCCGGGTAACCTTGTTGGCTTGGCAGGTAATGCTGCATTTGGAACACTCCGCACAATCGGTGTTCATCGAAGGTCAAACATAACGTTCTGCCACTAGTTTCCGCGAAGCGCGTTATCCAGGATGTGCCAATGAGTGTAGTGAGTTGAAAACCTGACATCTCAGGTGCTCCGTGACAAATGGGCGTATGACTACCGTCGAGACGTTACAGAAGAGTTCAACGTCAGGTAACAGCTAAAGTTTGCGAAGCTGGAGTGTCGTTTTAGGACTTCGCAAGATCTCGATGAGCTCGGTGTCAGTTGATTGAGCTTGAACTAACTCCTCTGGCGAGACTGCAGTTGAAATGGCTTCAACACGTGATAGTGTGTCTGCGACGATGTTTTTGCTGCCGGTGATATGTCTGATGTCCATGGTAAATTGACCAATAAGTTCCAACCTCCGAAACTGCCAGGGTGAAGCGCGTTCGGCGCGTTGTTTGAAGTCATGCATAATTGGCTTATGGTCGGTATGAATGGTTATATGTTGGCCCTTGAAGATGTGCCGAAAATGAAAAACAGCTTCATAGATGGCGTGCAGCTCTCTGTCATACATTGACTGCTTCTGGGCGGATGGCGATAGCCTACGACTGAAGAAGGCCGATGTTTGCCAGGCCATTTCAAGCGCTCCAATGGCTTGCTCCGATGCTTCGGTAAAAACTGCCCACTCGGCATTGATGTCGGTGTGAGCAAATAGGGCCGAGGTTGTGAGCGCCTGCTTGCAGCTCACAAGTGGTTGCTCCAACTCCGGTGTCCAAGTGATTTCCTGAGAAGCGTTCACATTTGGTCCTGCTAGTTGACAGTATCCAAAAAGGCACAGAGCTATTTGATCGTTTTGGGTATCGGAAAATACTCTCTCTGGCGGTGGAGAAATTCCATGCACAGAAACCAAATGACTCAAAAATACCACTTCCTCTTTTCTGAAGAGGGACTTCGAGGCATTGATGATGAGTCCGGTTTCTTGAAGTCATTGGAATAGTATCTCAGATATTCTAGGTGCTGCTGCTGGTTTTCTGAAGCTATTAACAAATCCTCAATGTACGTGAAACGAAAGGGACATTCCGAGCCACCTCATCCATGAAACGTTGAAACCTTTGTGCGGGGTTCCGCAAGCCAAACGCCATGAATGGGAACTCCTAAAGTCTGAAGGGCGATGCCAAGAGCAACCATCTTCTCGTACTCAGCCTTGACGATTTTGAGACGGGTCGGTGCAAGTCTCCTAGCCTTGCTGGAAACTGACGGTCCTGCTTTGGTTTTGATGTGGTGTAGCATTGAGTACTGATGCGATTGTGCTGCCTCTTTTGGTGGAGTGATGCTTTGAAACTGGTTTAAAAGCATCGCGTACGGTTCGTCGGGGACTGCTGGTGGAACTCGGATGGAACATGCTTGAGCGAGAGATAATTTTTTTTTTTGCTGAACATCCTGCTGTTTCATCGATGATCTGTTGCTTCTTGAGGTCGACAAGTAAGCCAAATGACTCAGCAGGTTGGCTCCAATGATGGGAGTAGAGATGATGGCCACGATGAATCGCCAGGTGAAAGCTCTGCGCAGGCCCAGATTGAGCGCTATGTTGACTTCGCCGAAGGTGTTTGTCGGTGAGCCATTCACAGCGATCAACTTGTAATTGAGGGCTATCACAGAGTCACACATCTTCCCAGAAGGGTAGACTGACACATCCGATCCAGTGTCAATCAGAAATTTGTCATTGGTTTCGGCATCGCTGACAAAGAGACGGCAGGAAGGATAGCGACAATCGTTTACTGCCACTAGCGACTCTCGTTACAGTTTTCCTGGAATTTGCACCCAGGAAGGCACTTTTTTGCATCCTTGTTGAATTTTGCAGTGTACCATCAGATGAAATTTGCATTTGATGACATACAATCCTTGTATCTGTTTCGCGACCTGGTTCTACTTTGACGCTTGCTATCTGTCAATCGACGGTGTGACGTTTGTGTGGTGGATTTTTTTTTTTTTTTTAAGGAAACCCAAATCCAAGAGCACTCAGACTCTCCGGTCCATTGTACTACCAAGCAGGAACCTTTCTTTTGTGTATTGGTTGGAAAAACTACCCACTGAACCAATGCCACCCTGTGTGGTGGATAGTGTCGATGTACATAAGTGCGGCCACTTGTTTGGTCAAATCGGCTATCTGCTGGCTGACGCCATTCATCGTGACTGCTGCCAAATAGTGTGGTGAATAAACGTCGTGGAGAATGTCTGCTTGTTCGGCTCGTTCTGCGCGCGTAGCGGATTTTTAGATTGCAAGGCAAGCCTGTGTCTCCTTTGCCAAATGGGATAGACAGCGGGTTTTTAACACTATTTCGTCGATAACTAGAGCCAAACTTCACGGAGGGTAAAGTGAGCTTCTAACTGGGCGGACCAGAGTGCAGGTCTTTCAGGACAGAAAGGCGGCGCTCTAACCTCATTTGATGACATTAGACCACTTGACAGTGCGAGTCGGATGTTCTGCGCTTGCTGTGATTGGTCTTGTGGGGGGGGGGGGGGGGGGGGGGGGGGGGGGGTGGAAATGAGAAAAAAAAAATTATGAATTGAAACTGAAAATCGCGTTTGAAATCTCAAATCAAAATTGGGTCTCCAATAGTGAGAGGCTTTTACGAACCCGTCGGGGGTACCAATAGTGTGATGCTTTAACGAAACCGTCGGGGATACCGATTATGTAATGATTTAATGATCACATTGGAGTCACCAGTAATGTAGTAGTTTGAGCTACTTTGAAAGAAAACAACTCCGTTTTTATTAAAACTAATTTTATTTTAGAAACTTTTCCGACCACCATGAAAACTCGATTTCGACTCTCTTAAATCTGACAGTGGACCCTCTATAAACATGGCGTGATACCACAATTGCCTACTGTGGAGTGTTGCCACATATACATATATAGTTGAGGCCAACAATGGGTAAGTTGACCGCTTTACTCGATCAAATTAATAAACTCCGCTTTCCGGAGGGGTTTAGCCGCTAACGCGACTTTGTCGCTCTGCAAAGGGTATGCCAACAAATCTCTGGCAGGCGCCTGAAGCTAAAGTTTTCAAATATGTACATATGTATATAGGTGAAGCCAACAGTGGGTAAGTGGGGCGCATCGCGAGATCAATTTTATAAACTCCGCTTTCCGGAGGGTTTTAGCCGCTCCGCTAAGGGTATGTTAACAACTGTCTGGCAGCCATCTGGAGCTGTTGGCTGTATAATGCCTAAAAACATGTAAACTGTTTTAAAAATGAACTTATCTTTCGACTATTTTTCATTTTTTGAATTTGGACGATTTTGTTTTGCTCAGTACCTTACTTACTTACTTAGATGGCGCTACGGTCCGGGGTGGACCTGGGCCTCAACCAACAAACCTCTCCAGCTAGCACGATTACGAGCCAGCTGCCTCCAGTTGCGCACGCCAAGTTGGTTGAGGTCCCCCTCCACTTGTTTGCGCCACCTACCGCGAGGTCGTCCTCTACTGCGTCGTCCATCTGGGGTGGATTCGAAAACTTTCTTAGCGGGAACGTTGTGCTCCATCCGCTCTAAATGACCCAGCCATCTTAGTCGCAGTATGTGAACTCTTCTGGCTAAGTCGATGTCCTTGTACATGCCGTATAGCTCGGCATTGTACCTTCTCCTCCACTCACCGTCTATGCAGACGGGACCAAAGATCGCTCGAAGAACTTTTCTCTCGAAATAACCAAGGGCATCCTCATCCGGTTTTGTCAAAGCACATGCCTCTGCGCCATACAGCAGGACTGGGATGATTAGTGTCTTATAAAGAGTTACCTTAGTAGTTCGAGATAGGGCTTTGCTACTCAATTGCCGTTTTAGCCCATAGAAACAACGATTGGCAAGAGTAATTCTTCGTGTGATCTCCCTACTGATGTCATTTGCGGAGTTCACCATAGAGCCTAGGTAGACAATCCTTTACTATCCTTTACTACCTCAAAATTATATCTGTCTATTGTGGCGTTCTGTCCAAGACGCCGATGTTGGGTGTCCTTTTTTGTAGACAGCATATATTTTGTTTTGCTTTCATTGACCGCTAGACCCATCTTTGCTACCTCGATCTCAATACTCGTAAATGCCCCATTGACGGCCTGCTGAGTTCTTCCGATTATGTCAATGTCATCGGCATAAGCGAGTAGTTGTACAGACTTGTAAAAGATTGTACCTCCGGTGTTGGCTTGTGAGTTTCGTACAATTCTCTCAAGTACTATATTAAAGAGATCGCATGATAGCGCGTCGCCTTGTCTAAGACCTTTCCTGACATCGAACGGTTCGGTGATGTTCTTACCGACTTTGAAGGAGCAGCGAGAGTTCCCCATCGTCATTCTGCACAAACGGACGAGCTTGACAGGGATGCCAAGACTAGGCATGGCTCTGTATAACTCGTCTCTATACACGCTATTATAGGCAACTTTGAAATCGATAAAGAGGTGGTGCGTATCGGGTTTGTATTCGTGGGTTTTTTCCAAGATCTGCCGTAGTGTGAATATTTGGTCAATGGTGGACTTTCCAGGCCTGAAACCGCACTGATAAGGACCTATCAGGTTGTTGACGATCGGTTTTAGGCGTTCACATAATACGGCAGACAGGATTTTATATGCGATGTTGAGGAGACGTATACCTCTGTAATTGGCGCAGTTCAGAGGGTCTCCTTTCTTCAGGATCGGGCAAACGATGCTGAGGTTCCATTCATCGGGCATACTTTCGTCCGACCAGATTTTACAGATGAGCTGGTGCATGCTCCTTACCAACTCATCTCCTCCTGCCTTGAAAGGTTCGGCGGCAAGGCCGTTGGCTCCAGCAGCTTTGTTGGATTTGAGTTTAGATATCGCTATCCTCACTTCATTCTGATCGGGTTGACGGGAATCTTGACTGCCATCGTCACTGTTGAATGGATCATTCTGCCTGACAGCGGAATATTGGTCATCATCGCCGTTTAACAGTCTGCAGAAGTGTTCCTTCCATATCCTCAGCACTGACTCATTCCACTACTATGTTGCCATTTTCGTCCCTGCAGGCTTCTGTTCTGGCTTTGATACCCTGGCATGTTCTTTTTACCCTTTGGTAAACTTTCCGAACGTTATTCCTGCAATAGAGTCTCTCCATCTCCTCGATCGAGCGCTTCTCATGCTCCTTTTTCTTCTTTCTGGGAAATCGATGTTCCTCTTTTCTCCTGCGCACGTAGAGCTCGTAAGCTGCTCTAGTCCTTCTATGCAGCGCCGCTTTGTACGCCTCTTGTTTTCCTGCATGTGCTTGCCGGCATTCCTCATCAAACCAGGGATTTCGTTGTGGTGGGCGAGAGAAACCCAGTACATCAGAGGCGGCATCTCTTATGGCTTGTTGGCAACGCTGCCACTGGTCTTCCGCATTTGCTGCTGGCGGCATAGGACTTAGATTGAGATTAGAAGAAAGACGATCGGCAAAGGTTCCGGCGGTCTCTTGCGATTGTAGCTTTTCGACGTCAAATTTCCTTACAGTATTTCGTTGATTTCGCTCCGTTCTGGATATCCGCATCCGTACCTTGGCTACAACTAGGTAGTGATCCGAGTCCACGTTGGCTCCTCGGAAAGTCCGGACACCCAGAATGCTAGAAGAGTGCCTTGCGTCGATCGCAATGTGATCGATTTGGTTGACGATTTTTCGATCAAAGGAGAGCCATGTTCCTTTGTGAATGTCGAGACGTGGGAACCGCATACTAGCTACGACAAAGTTTCGTCCCGCTGCAAAGTCAATTAGCCTGAGTCCGTTGTCGGATGTGTTGTCGTGCAGACTGTGCTTGCCGACCACGCTACTAAAGACGTCCTCTCTTCCTAGCTTTGCGTTAAAATCACCTAGGATAATTTTAACGTCGTAGTTAGGGCATTGCTCATACGTCTTGTCCAAGAGCTGGTAGAAGTCGTCCTTTGTCGCGTCGTCCTTCTCCTCATGAGGGGCGTGAACGCATATTAGGCTAATGTTGGCAAATTTAGCCTTGATACGGATAGCCATAAGGCGCTCGTTCACATGGCGGAAACTCAAGACTTCTTGCCTAAGTCTGCCTCCAATAACAAATCCGCACCCGAATAGACGCTGTCCTTTTTGTCTGTAGCAATCGCCGTAGTAGATGTCGCAGTTTTTCATACTCCTTTTGCCCGGCCCATCCCATCGCACTTCTTGGATGGCGGTAATGTCTGCTTTGAGACACTCTAGGGCCTCCGCAAGTTGTTCGGCTGCTCGTGGTTTGTAGAGGGACCTAAAATTCCACGTGCAGACACGAAGATCAAAGAAAACAACTCCGTTTTTATTAAAACTAATTTTATTTTAGAAACTTTTCCGACCACCATGAAAACTCGATTTCGACTCTCTTAAATCTGACAGTGGACCCTCTATAAACATGGCGTGATACCACAATTGCCTACTGTGGAGTGTTGCCACATATACATATATAGTTGAGGCCAACAATGGGTAAGTTGACCGCTTTACTCGATCAAATTAATAAACTCCGCTTTCCGGAGGGGTTTAGCCGCTAACGCGACTTTGTCGCTCTGCAAAGGGTATGCCAACAAATCTCTGGCAGGCGCCTGAAGCTAAAGTTTTCAAATATGTACATATGTATATAGGTGAAGCCAACAGTGGGTAAGTGGGGCGCATCGCGAGATCAATTTTATAAACTCCGCTTTCCGGAGGGTTTTAGCCGCTCCGCTAAGGGTATGTTAACAACTGTCTGGCAGCCATCTGGAGCTGTTGGCTGTATAATGCCTAAAAACATGTAAACTGTTTTAAAAATGAACTTATCTTTCGACTATTTTTCATTTTTTGAATTTGGACGATTTTGTTTTGCTCAGTACCTTACTTACTTACTTAGATGGCGCTACGGTCCGGGGTGGACCTGGGCCTCAACCAACAAACCTCTCCAGCTAGCACGATTACGAGCCAGCTGCCTCCAGTTGCGCACGCCAAGTTGGTTGAGGTCCCCCTCCACTTGTTTGCGCCACCTACCGCGAGGTCGTCCTCTACTGCGTCGTCCATCTGGGGTGGATTCGAAAACTTTCTTAGCGGGAACGTTGTGCTCCATCCGCTCTAAATGACCCAGCCATCTTAGTCGCAGTATGTGAACTCTTCTGGCTAAGTCGATGTCCTTGTACATGCCGTATAGCTCGGCATTGTACCTTCTCCTCCACTCACCGTCTATGCAGACGGGACCAAAGATCGCTCGAAGAACTTTTCTCTCGAAATAACCAAGGGCATCCTCATCCGGTTTTGTCAAAGCACATGCCTCTGCGCCATACAGCAGGACTGGGATGATTAGTGTCTTATAAAGAGTTACCTTAGTAGTTCGAGATAGGGCTTTGCTACTCAATTGCCGTTTTAGCCCATAGAAACAACGATTGGCAAGAGTAATTCTTCGTGTGATCTCCCTACTGATGTCATTTGCGGAGTTCACCATAGAGCCTAGGTAGACAATCCTTTACTATCCTTTACTACCTCAAAATTATATCTGTCTATTGTGGCGTTCTGTCCAAGACGCCGATGTTGGGTGTCCTTTTTTGTAGACAGCATATATTTTGTTTTGCTTTCATTGACCGCTAGACCCATCTTTGCTACCTCGATCTCAATACTCGTAAATGCCCCATTGACGGCCTGCTGAGTTCTTCCGATTATGTCAATGTCATCGGCATAAGCGAGTAGTTGTACAGACTTGTAAAAGATTGTACCTCCGGTGTTGGCTTGTGAGTTTCGTACAATTCTCTCAAGTACTATATTAAAGAGATCGCATGATAGCGCGTCGCCTTGTCTAAGACCTTTCCTGACATCGAACGGTTCGGTGATGTTCTTACCGACTTTGAAGGAGCAGCGAGAGTTCCCCATCGTCATTCTGCACAAACGGACGAGCTTGACAGGGATGCCAAGACTAGGCATGGCTCTGTATAACTCGTCTCTATACACGCTATTATAGGCAACTTTGAAATCGATAAAGAGGTGGTGCGTATCGGGTTTGTATTCGTGGGTTTTTTCCAAGATCTGCCGTAGTGTGAATATTTGGTCAATGGTGGACTTTCCAGGCCTGAAACCGCACTGATAAGGACCTATCAGGTTGTTGACGATCGGTTTTAGGCGTTCACATAATACGGCAGACAGGATTTTATATGCGATGTTGAGGAGACGTATACCTCTGTAATTGGCGCAGTTCAGAGGGTCTCCTTTCTTCAGGATCGGGCAAACGATGCTGAGGTTCCATTCATCGGGCATACTTTCGTCCGACCAGATTTTACAGATGAGCTGGTGCATGCTCCTTACCAACTCATCTCCTCCTGCCTTGAAAGGTTCGGCGGCAAGGCCGTTGGCTCCAGCAGCTTTGTTGGATTTGAGTTTAGATATCGCTATCCTCACTTCATTCTGATCGGGTTGACGGGAATCTTGACTGCCATCGTCACTGTTGAATGGATCATTCTGCCTGACAGCGGAATATTGGTCATCATCGCCGTTTAACAGTCTGCAGAAGTGTTCCTTCCATATCCTCAGCACTGACTCATTCCACTACTATGTTGCCATTTTCGTCCCTGCAGGCTTCTGTTCTGGCTTTGATACCCTGGCATGTTCTTTTTACCCTTTGGTAAACTTTCCGAACGTTATTCCTGCAATAGAGTCTCTCCATCTCCTCGATCGAGCGCTTCTCATGCTCCTTTTTCTTCTTTCTGGGAAATCGATGTTCCTCTTTTCTCCTGCGCACGTAGAGCTCGTAAGCTGCTCTAGTCCTTCTATGCAGCGCCGCTTTGTACGCCTCTTGTTTTCCTGCATGTGCTTGCCGGCATTCCTCATCAAACCAGGGATTTCGTTGTGATGGGCGAGAGAAACCCAGTACATCAGAGGCGGCATCTCTTATGGCTTGTTGGCAACGCTGCCACTGGTCTTCCGCATTTGCTGCTGGCGGCATAGGACTTAGATTGAGATTAGAAGAAAGACGATCGGCAAAGGTTCCGGCGGTCTCTTGCGATTGTAGCTTTTCGACGTCAAATTTCCTTACAGTATTTCGTTGATTTCGCTCCGTTCTGGATATCCGCATCCGTACCTTGGCTACAACTAGGTAGTGATCCGAGTCCACGTTGGCTCCTCGGAAAGTCCGGACACCCAGAATGCTAGAAGAGTGCCTTGCGTCGATCGCAATGTGATCGATTTGGTTGACGATTTTTCGATCAAAGGAGAGCCATGTTCCTTTGTGAATGTCGAGACGTGGGAACCGCATACTAGCTACGACAAAGTTTCGCCCCGCTGCAAAGTCAATTAGCCTGAGTCCGTTGTCGGATGTGTTGTCGTGCAGACTGTGCTTGCCGACCACGCTACTAAAGACGTCCTCTCTTCCTAGCTTTGCGTTAAAATCACCTAGGATAATTTTAACGTCGTAGTTAGGGCATTGCTCATACGTCTTGTCCAAGAGCTGGTAGAAGTCGTCCTTTGTCGCGTCGTCCTTCTCCTCATGAGGGGCGTGAACGCATATTAGGCTAATGTTGGCAAATTTAGCCTTGATACGGATAGCCATAAGGCGCTCGTTCACATGGCGGAAACTCAAGACTTCTTGCCTAAGTCTGCCTCCAATAACAAATCCGCACCCGAATAGACGCTGTCCTTTTTGTCTGTAGCAATCGCCGTAGTAGATGTCGCAGTTTTTCATACTCCTTTTGCCCGGCCCATCCCATCGCACTTCTTGGATGGCGGTAATGTCTGCTTTGAGACACTCTAGGGCCTCCGCAAGTTGTTCGGCTGCTCGTGGTTTGTAGAGGGACCTAAAATTCCACGTGCAGACACGAAGATCATTGTCCTTTTTACGTTTGCTTGGGTTGTCAACAGTAAATTCATCCGTATCCGAGGCTGTTGGTTGCTTCGTAACCGAAGGTTTTTTTACGTGGTATGGAAGTTAACCCGACGGCACAACCCCCAACCTGGAGGGCCAGATCCTTTTTTTTTGTACCCCTTAGACAAGAGGCCGGATACACCGATGTCAGTAACCCACTTCGGGGATATGAGCGCTGCCGTTGGCCCATTAAGGGTTCATCCGCCACCATCTCTTTTTCAATACCCTGACGTAGTATTGAAAATCCTTACAGACCTCACCTTCAAATATGTTGAAGTTGCTCCGGTAAGGTTGCTCAGTAATGAAGTGGAGTAATTTCCCATTAAGAATCGGTACTGATTCTGATTTCTAGTGGGAAATAACGCCACATTAAAAAAGTGGACTTATTTCCCAATGTGGAATAAATTCCCATGTGGAGTAAATTCCCGTAGAGTTATTTCTCTGCACCGCTAGCAATAGCCACACGAGTGCAAATTGAAAACGAACAACGAAGAAGTTGTTGAACAGTTATCTCCCTATTTTTTCGATTTCTGCTATAATATAGCATTCATTGCATATATTTATGTCTGCATGCGCATAAAAATATATATTTTCATACATATGCATCTTTTAAACTACATCCGTCCGTTTGTCCGTTTGTACATCACCTGGAGTACTGGAATAAAATTTGATATGCATTTAAACTGTTTGAATTCTACAAACAGATATGTCCACATTTTACAAAATGTGAGTTAAAAAACAAAAGGGCGGTATGCGGTACGAAAACAATACTTACGAGTACTCTATAGGTATTCATGCAAGTAAAAATAAAAGTTATATATTTGTACTTATCATAATTCAATGCTTCTATCGACAACCTTGAATCTCTTAGTCACATTTAATATATTCGCTTTCCAGAGTTTACCCGTACAGTGTTCATTGTTTCATTTCATAACACCCACCGGTTTTTAGCTCCCTCGGTGACATGTCCAGGTGAAAGTCTAATCATCTTGCGCTTCCTTTTCCTTTAATTGCATAATGAATAATAATTCTAACATAAATGAAGATAAACTTCTCAAAATCCTAGGTCACCCGCAGTTATAAGGAAATATGTAGCCATACAATTTACTGTGATACGCATGATATATTATTCAACGAACTATGATAACGTACCTTAATATTTCAACAAACTGAGGTGTACCATTTTTCTTTCATTACCGTGCAATCCTTTCTATAAACTTTTATGTTCGTACTGGAAACTGGAGCGAAAACAGTTAGTTTGGGTTATGTTTTAATTTCGCATGGGCGCTCCCTTCCTATTCCTTCCTTTTATTTACAATTCTACGAAACAAATAAAGTGATGTTTCGCTATGATCTGTTGCAGTTGTATGCACGTTAGTTGTTTTTAATGATGCTGCGCGTTAAATTTCAGCTTTAAAATTTCATGGATAGCTTTAAAGGTTTCAACTTGATCCCTATTAAAAAAATTATGTATTTTGAGAAATTGGGATGTCTGGTGTACTGTCTGTCTTAGCAACAGCTAAAGATACAAGTGAAAACAAACTTTTCCCCTCAATTCTTTCGTGCTAATCCTTTTAAATTGAATAATTCCCGAGAGAATGGTGACCTTTTCCTTGGCGTTTGGATTTATTCTTTTTTTTTTCCAGACCAAAAATTATAGTATACTGTCCCTTTTTGGGGACAGAAATTGGACTCCTTGGTAAGAAGATAAATTGCTTATCAATATTTCATTTCTTGTCCTACCAACCAAGATACATAATCGACATTTTAAACCTTCTAACACATGATTCGCGTAGGGTTTGCCAATTCTGCTAGAACTTGTGTTCGACATTTAAAAGGATTTCCAATACCAACCTCAATAAAAAGGGATGTCGTATCACAAACGATGTAGAATGGTCTCCTTAGAAATGCTTTGAAACTTTAAATTTGATTATATTTTATTTACATGTAAGCAACAGTTTGAAGAATAAGTATCCTATTTATATAATGAAAGCACAACTCAGCATTTACATTGATATTCTGCTTTTGAAAGCACCGAACCAAATTATTTACATTTTCGTATCCTTAAGCTACAAGTGCTTCCTAATCAACCCACTTTTACCTGTGGACCAAATCGCTCTTTCAGTTTGAAAATGCAAATCATAACAAGATATTTTGCTCAATAACATCTTCTTATAGTGGAAGTACGGGTGTATGATCCGTATATTGCATCTATTATGTGAATCCTTGAGATGGGGATAAAGAGGTAAGTAATTCTCTTACTACTTAGAAATATTCAATTTTATTCCATTGTAGTTTGATGTAAAATATGAGCTAAAGTTTTAAGAAACCTCAAATTGTAGGAGTCACAAAATTATTGTAGAGGGTATCGAATAGCTTGTGGGTTTCGGAGGATAAAACTGCATTGACCATTTGTAGTTAATATAGCTTACTAAAGTGCTATTTAAAGAGAAGGCATTGTTCTTCCCTTGAAAATGTCTTTGTCTGTTTTTTGTTCATGTCTTATGGGTCTTTTTATATTCGTCGCATAGTAGAAATCTTATCACATACTCATGATACTATCTACTCTGAATGGAGCTATTGATCAAGCCATGGCAACGCAAACTCTGCTGTGATCATTAAGGCTATTCAATAAATATTTCACTAAAGTGGATCTTCTAATAATACACTGGCCCTCTCTTAGATTCTTGGGAAAATGAAGTCTTATAGGAAGAAGAAAACTTTTCTAAAGAACCAAACCTGCGTTACTTATTATTTTAGCCAACTCTCTGGGCTATCGGTTGATATATTTTTTTTTTGTTCAATTCTTTATTGAAAAGAGAAGAAGAAAGTAATACGAATCTGTATGTCACCTATTGTGTAAAAATCTTGCCCCGTGTGATAGTTACTTCCAAAGGGGCTGAAGGACTTACATATGTACATAATATTGAGCTGACAAAATTTATTAAATTTATTTTCCTCTTTCTGGGTTTTTTTTAATAGGAAGTTCTTTCAGGGTAGTGTTATTGGGACAATGGACCCAACTCTTTGTCTACGTGATCAGTAATTAACCTCACAGGATACCCATCTACGCGCCTGTCGACCTTACCCAATTTTTTAACGGTGTGTAGGGAAAATAACATTCTACAGTGTTAGCTTATGAGAAAATTTACTTATCATTTGACTTTAACCAAAGTTATTACATCTTAATCATAAGACAAATTAAAGCATTCGAGCAAAGAGAAGGGTCGAATTGTATGACTAAGTCCGACACCTATGGCCCTCACACTAGCAGACCAGATAGTTGAAGTACAAAAGAAATTGTAACCGAAACTGTCACAGTAGTGGGACTGGGGCACTCAGACGCAACTCATCCAATATGTCCCAGTAGTTACTTCTGTTCTAGAACATCCAAACAAATCTCAAAATGTTGGGATGAAAAGTTTCTTTTATTTAATTTGACTTATTCTTACAATTCTGATACAACTTTTTTTTATAATTTGCGCGCACTCAAAGGGTTATGAATACCTTTAACATGTTTACACACAGTGCGGGCGTTGGAAAGGGATGGATAGAGAGAGAGAGAGAAAGATTTTCGGTGTAGTGGTTCTTGAAGCTCAGTTGTTTATGCTTCAGCTATTCTCCGGGGGTTGCGTCCAGATAACTGGGGAGATTTTTTGTTACTATTGTCATTGCTTCTGATTCACAGTACTTTTTTCCCGATAATCGATGTCAAGGGCAAATCATAATCAACAGAACGAACCATTTTTCTAGCCGCATGATCAAGCTACTGCCAGTGTTATGCCTTCGCAGTAGTGTTCACACAAGCTTTTGCAAATGATCGGACTGACTTTATATATTTCATGAGAAATAAATAAATGCTTGCTGACAGACATCAGGATTGAACCATGAACCATTAGCGTGGCAATTGACGATGTTACCACTACACCATTGCCACCCCCAAACTTCTCTAACTTCAGCAGAACTTGATTAACCCTATTACCGCCATGTCATTTGACTAACGTAAACTGCCAGGGTGTGACTTGGAGACACTAATACGAAATACATAGAGAATTCGTTTATTTTATTGAAGAAAAGGAAATTTCATACAAATAATTTAGCGCTTATTATTTAACTACTTATTTATACATGTTTGGCAAACTACACTTTTTTGTAAATGCTCGTTACACATGGGTTTCTGACAAACACCACAGCATTGCTTAGAAGATTGTCCTTTTTCATAAGGGCAGCAGTAACAGCGTCGCCTCTTATTTGATTGTAATGCCGATACAGTTGGACCTGGGTTTGTTGATGAGGCTTTGGCGAGTTCTTTCAAAAACAGTTTTCGCCGAGAATTTAGCTTCGCCTGGTTCCAGTTAGGGTATAAATTCAGCCAAATAACTTTTGCTGCAATACCACACACGTCAACGATATTATAAAATTGTGCGAGAGGCCATCTACGCGTTTTTCACTTTACAGTAAAAGCATGACACATTTGATCTAGCGTGTCTACTCCTCTCTTTGTACGGTTGTAGTACAAAAAAAAATAGAATAGTTACTGTATAAACAATATACATACAGTGAACCAATATACAGCTCAGTTTATTTAGCTGTAAACGAACTGTAAATTCAACGTCGTTGTAGTGTCTTAGAGTCACTACGTAACAGTTTATGTTGTTTTTAAATATTTTATGTAAAAAGTAAATATTATCAAAACATTAAAATAAAAAAAATAGTGTATAACAGTAATGTAGTGACCAATAATAAAATACATTGAACTGATTTTGCGTTAAAACATGTTTTAAATTATTTATATTAGTTTGAAATTAAATAGTGACTTACAGTCACAGCGTGGCAGGAATAGGGTTAAACGGTGCCGCGATCAGACAACTCTCGCAAAATTTTTGAACTTATTGCCGAACTCTTTCAAATTCTTCTTGAACTCCCTCAATTCAAAAAGTGTAGCGTCTTCTAAATTTTTTTTTGCACTCTGCGGCCATCTGTTGATTTCTTTTTTAAATTTTCTGCTATACGTATATAGAAGAGAGTATACTTTTCGATTTTTTTATGGAAAATAATTTCATTTAAATAGCTGCCGCAGCTGGCTTGAAAGTAGCCTGTCTTGTCAACGGAAATGCTTTAAATAGGTCAGAGCCCTATTTTACGAATACCTCTATCAATATTCTGTTTTAATGCCTGAATTATTTCTGGATTGTCGGTATAACCCCGATTTTTAACGGCAGCCCACAAAAAGAAAGTCAAACAGGGTTAAATCGTAACTCTGCGGAGGCCAAACCACATCACCAACACGGCTGATTAAACGATTGTTGAACTAAGTTCGCAAATTATCGATTGTAGGACCACATATATGGCACATAGTACCGCCTCGCTAGAACTACAGATCGTCCAAGGTTAGTTCCTTAGTTTCTGGCCAAAAAAATCAGATATCAGGCTTCTGTAGCGCTCCGCTTTGACAGTTACGTTACTGACATCTTCATCTTCAAAAGAAAATGACTAATATTACCGCCACTCTACAAACCACACCAAACAGTCACAGGCTAAGGATTCTCAGCTGAGCGCACAGGAAAAACACGAGAATAACTTGTGTTATCAATAAATTTGCCAATGTCACTAACTTTCTTCAGAAACACAGCAGGCACAGTTGGTACATTATTCCGACCAAAATTACTTTTCAAATCGGTATCGCAGTACTCACTATGGAAATTATTTCTTAACGTTATTCAAGCGTAAATCTATTCACTTCAAATCGCGCAGAAATGATTTCGTATGTCTGTGAATTTTCTGAGCACAAAACTGTTGTCAGTGGCAAAATAACATGTAATTTATAAAGAAACCAGCAGATGCCCAGTAGAAACACTGGACTCGATTCAGCATGCCAAATTTTTATTGTGCTTATCCTTGTATTCAAATTTCGTAACTAAAAACATTTTTATATGTAGTCTGCCTCAATGCCTGTTTCTTTATATATTTCACTTAACCACGTCGGTCTAACTTTCTATTGGCCTAAATACGTACACTTATTAGGCTAATGCTGAAATATTTGCTTCCACAATAGCTTAACTACCAGATAAGAAACGAAGGACTCTGTTACGAGATTACAAACTGTAACAAATTTATGAGTCTTTCTATAGCATTTTCAGCATTTGTCAAAATTAAACAATACTTTGACCTATCTTCTGTACATCTTTAGAATGCTATGCATATTTTCCCCGTAAAAGTGTTTAACTAAGACCACCAAACTGCTTTAAGGCCCACTGTTTATTCCTTATCACCATCATCCATATTCGCACATAAAACACAACAATTTAACCAAATTGTTGTTTCAGTCACAAACAAAAAAATAAGAAAACAAGAAAAAAAAAAAACTTTTTAACATTTTTCATTGGACGTTGCTGGTGCAAAAGGAAAGAGTTCAGTGAGCGAACATTTTATGTATAAACCTTGTAGCGAAAACCAAAGTATGCTGCCACATTAAACAAAAAGGGACAAGGACACACTTCTACTGGACGACTGCCGGCGACAGAAAACCAAAATATTATAGTTGCCTTCCCATCCAGTATACTGAATGTGGACAAAACCATATTTTGTTAGGGTCAAACACAGTACTGGTCGTGGTTGTAATTTATCTGGTAGTAGTTGTAGTGGTGAGCGGGTGTACCTACAAATGCACGAAATCGATACTTGCCATTGCTATATGCAAATTTTGTCAGCTTGTGTCATGTTATCATCTACACAGCTGCCGAGACAAAATTAATTTTAACGAAACAGCTTTGGATATGTTGGTAGTATGAGGATTTGGTTTAATGTTGGCAGGCACTAGAGTTGGTAAGGGTAGTTAGCAAGCAGTTGTGTGATAAGCAGTTGCATGTAGTAGCAAATTTATGGTACGCCTATTATTTCAGCTAGGTCAGAGTAATCAAGTGAAATGTTTTTGAATTTTGCAATATTTAATGGTACTTTGGGACTTTAGTACGTTTAACAAAGGCGTCAGAGATGAGCAAGTTTTTGGGCTCAAATCAACAGCACCAGATACAATGATAACGAATACAGTCCACAGGTAGTTAGCTGTGCATTGTTTTCTGGAATCGCATTATTTGGAAAAAGACCACGAATCACTATGTAAGTGGTTAGAGTTCTGCGAAGTAAAGTTTTCTTTTTAGCACACAACTAGCCTGCCAAAAATATAATGTAATCTGTTTAGCTACTTACTTTAAGGTTGGCAGCAAGTTCTCTGTACTATTAAAAAAGTTCACATTCTTTCTAAGTATTGGAAAAAATCTGCTTCAAAACCTTTCCACTGCGACGTAAAAACTACTAAAATCTTCTGGGGCTATTAAGGGACGAAATCTGTAGACTGTGACCCGAAAGCAACGAAACTTCTGTTTTCTTTCTTTCGCCTTAAAAATCGCATATTGGTAGCGATTTATCCTCACATATAGTCAATTTTTTATCCAAACAGAAAAGAACGCAATCCGTCACAACGAGCGTCTGTAGATGCATATTAATGCTCAGATAGACGACGTCTTAAATGTACGATATAATATTCGTAGATCAAGAAGAACTACACCTCGCGAACTTATAATTTGACAATTATGAGAACCCGTATATATATATTATAATACCTAGTCTCAAACGCAACTGAACGTTGAATCTGAAATCATTTCTCGATCTTTCTCTGATTGGTCATGATTAAGAAGGTGTTTTTAGTGCGGTTAGGTCCCACACTACTCTGGGTTTCTAACCCCACAGTGTCTTTCGAGATTTTCGTCTTCATTAAAAAAATAAAATAAGAAATAAAATCGGAACAGAAAGGATATTCGACTTTCTGATAGCTGTTGTCTTAAAACCCTACTCCTGATGACATATCTTTTAATACCGCGAGTTCTAAAAAAAAAAAAAAATATTTGGCCCAACAGCTCTTTAAGTGCCTAGGCCTAGCTTCTCGCAACCACTCATGTTGTGTGTGTTATATTTTTTACACGAATGGAAGGGACCTACAGTTTTATGCCCTATCCGAAAGTCTCTAGATCCAGCCTGTAGAGTTTAAAAAGATTATTAAATCTTTAATGCTTCTCTCTGAGACTTCCTCAAGGGAATCGAAAAAGGGTTTTCCTAAAGCTCGTTGTCTGGCCCTAGCTAGTGCCGGATAGGCGCATATAAAGTGGATAAGGCTTTCTTTCTCAGTTGCGACATTGCAACTGCGACAGTGTGTGTTGTGTGGGATACCTAATTGGACTGCATGGTCTCCTATAGGCCGGTGACCCATTGTGGTTGCTGTTATCCTGGCGATGTCCCTACGCGTTCTGTTTAAGAAGTCGGTTCTTTTTGATTTGTTGTAGTTTGGCCACATCTTTCTAGACATAACACAGATTTTAGCCTAGTCCATCTGCGGTTGGCTTGGGCAAGGAATTTTAGGGATATTTCTGCTTTGACTGCTCCAAGCCGAATCTGACTGAATCCAAATCAGGGTTACCTTGAGTTGGCTATATAGCGAATCTAGCTCATTTTGGTATTCAAGCACTAGCTTAAAGGATGTAGTAACCGATGCAATGGTTTTGATGGCTGCTTGGCTATCAATAAAATAGCGATCTTTTGCCTCGGCCTTATATTGCTGTGTGTTTTGATCTGACGAAAAGCTTCCCAGACAGCAAGTAATTCTGTCTGGAACACACTGGCAGAATCCGGAATCCTATATGATTAAGGGATGTTTAAGGATTCGGAAAACACACACGCACCGGCTCCACGGTCCATCTTTGAACCGTCTGTGTAGATTGTTACGTCGAAATCCTTAATCACCTGTCCTTCTTGTCATTTTGACTTTGTGGAGAATTGAACGTCGAAGCGCTTTGTGAAATTTAATTTGGGTATCATGTAATCTATTGTGGGCAAAATGAGTTCTCTCGGCAGAGAGTTTAAAATGTTACTGTCTCATAATCCAGCACCCAGACTCCTTGAGTTTGACCGCACTGTGTGCTATGATGTTCTTTCTTTACCCGCTATTCTATGTTTAGCTTCCAGTTAAGTTGAGGATCTAGGATAACTCTTAAATACCTAGCACTGGACGATAAGGACAGCGGTTGACCATTTAGCCGAAGAAGTACGAAGTCATATATTTTGGTTTTAGCAGTGAAGAACACCAGTTCAGTTTTGCTCGAGTTGCCACCGAGACCACACTTTTTGGCCCAAGCGCTTATTTTGCTCAGAGCATTTTCCGTGATTTCGCTTACGACGGAGAGAAACTTTCCTTACACTAGTATCACCATATCGTCTGCATACCCGACTTCCTTGATTCTTTCTCTGCCTAATGATAAAAGGATTTTATTCATGACTATCAGCCATAGTAGAGGTGAGATAATACCGCCCTGGGGTGTTCCCTTACTGGCATGAATAATTCTAGTGCTAAGCATATAAACGATCCATTGACTTAGATTGTTTTCTATTCCCAGCTCCGTAATGGACTCTAGGATTGCTTCAGTCTGTAAGTTATTAAAAGCTCCTTCTATGTCTAGGAAAGTAGCTAGGGTATATTCTGTGTAGTGTATGGAGTTTTCTATAGTACGCACTACCTCGCGAAGAGCTGTCTCTGTGGATCTACCTTTGATGTATGCGCTCTGAGCTTTGGAGAGGGGTGGTCGGATTTTGCTTCGCAAGTGCTTGTCCAGGAGTCGCTCGAGAGTCTTCAGTACAAAGGAAGTTAGATTGATTGGTCCAAAATCTTTCTAGTTTTCATAACCGCGTCTGTCTGTTTTTGGGATGAAAACTACTCTCACTCGTCTTTATGAAGGGGGTGCGTGGTTGTTCAGTAAACAGCTCCTGCAAATCGACGTGAGCCATGGAATTGCTAGGTCTTGCGACTTCTGTAGCATAATGAGTAGAGTGCTGTCCAGGCCGGGGATTTATAAGGAGCTGTGAAGTGAGTAAAGTTTTACGCTCTACGCTTCATAATATTAACTTAAACTTTATTGTTCTTATGCAAGATTACATTACTCTAAAACTATTCAATTTATAATATAAAATATGTGACCTGCTGCTACTGGTCTGCTGCTGTTGAACGCCGATGAGAGAGTAAGGAAAATTAAGGAAACGAGAAGTTGAATACAAAATGTTGTCTGACGGATGACAGCGGGGTCGCGTTCCGCGGTGGTGGTGTATGGTGCGTTCGATAAGTGCAACGATGTTGTAGGGGAGAGTTCCTTATCGGACTCGTCCGCTACAGAGCGAATCTGTTTAAGACCTACGAAATTTTGTCCTCTGTAATAATGGGTATAAGGTTTTCCGATGACTTTCAGCATTGGTATGGTCTTGTGTTGTTGAAGTGGTGGGTAGGGAGGTCTCGATCCTTATGTCTTCCAAAAGCCTGTTGGTGTCGTCGACTTCATCTAAGTTGTCGCTCGGACCTATTGATCTGAAGATCTTGACCTTGATGCTGAAGCGAAGTTTACAGCCACAGTTCTCAAGGGTGACGGTCTTTTCTTCGGTGATCAGTAATAAGAAAGATAGGGTATTGTTGTATGGTTCTTCAGCCTTGATGACTTTCTAGTCATCCATGGGAACCGTTGGACTATGGGGTTTCAAGCAGTTTATGAGCTTTATGCTTTCAATGGCTATGTTGGGGAGCCAAATGTGGATCCTGGGTCTGCTGGGAAACTCTCTGGCTAGGATTAGCTTGAGCCTCAAGCCGTCCCACTCGTCACGGATCTTGTGAACACAGCCGCTTAGGAATTCCTGGGAGAAGGCGTCCTCGCATTTGATAACTCTATACCCTCTTATGACTTTAGCTGAGTCAAAGCAGGGTATTCTTGGGCATGATTTCCTGCATTGGAGCGCTCACAACACCACTGAAATCAGGTACCTCGAACCGATGGTCAAAAAGCATGTGTAGAGGGTTAAACTATTGAGGAGTTAAGAATCCTATATAATGTTCCTTGACCTTAGCTAGCCCCATCCTGACATCGGACAAGACTACTGTGGTGGTTATAACCGGCTGGCACCCACGTGGAGGGTTACGATAAGGATTTTTGCCGGCCACTTAACACGTACTTGAAACAAATACTAAAAGTCAAAACAGATCGCAAAAAATTACAAGAAATTTAGTCTGACTAGATTAACACTGTAAGTACGCACTAAAACCTCATACTACCTGAGTTTCAAAGTAGATATTAAAAAAAAAGCACGTATATTTATATTAACATTTACTATTATATAAATGCAAAAATGCGAAAGAAAGAAAGAGGTAAGTTCACCTCTACTTGTTTGCATCACCTACCGCGAGGTTGTCCTCTACTACGCCGTCCATCAGGGGTGGATTCGAAGATTTTCCGGGCTGGAATGATGGGCTCTATAAGCTCTACATGACCCAGTCATCTTAGTCGCTGTATGTGAACTCTTCTGGCTAAGTCGATGCCTTTGTATAGGCCGTATAGTTCGTCATTGTACCTTCTCCTCCAATCGTCGTCTATGTAAGTAGATGGGACGGGGATTAACACATATTTAGACTTCTTTTTATTAAGAGAAAAACTGCATAATCTACGAAATCTACGAATCTACGATATCTAAAGAAAAAACAAACATGAGGTCTACAAACTTAAAATTTTGCGCAGAAGTAGATATCATCAAAGATTTAAAACTATCATATATATAATTTTAGTTGGTACGTTGTCCTGAAGCTGAGAAATACATAAATAAAACGCAAACAGAGCCGCGGGTTCATCTAGTAAATTTATATACTCGTACATACTTAAAAGAGACACATGCTGAAGTTAACATGAGTTCAATGGTATTGAATTCTACCAGCATGCATATTTACTTTATGCAAATAATTCCTTGAAAAGCGTTGTCCTCCAGCATAAGAGCACCCCTGTCAAATTTTCCATTAATTAATTTGATGGTGTTTATGATAAAATTTCAATATCTTCTTGGTTAGTAAGTATCCACTTTTATGCCCGTCTAGGTTCTTTTTTCGACCCTTTTAGATATTTGTGTGGAAGGTGGTCCTTATGATATTCTGTAAACAAAATAAAATGGTTTTATATAAATATTTATGCACGTGTTTTGTCTGAGGGTTTGTTCGTTCGATTAAATTTCAATTCAATTTCAATTTATTTTTCAGGGTTAAGATACATATCCATGATAAATCAAAGTAAATATAGGAGGGAAAATGAAAGAAAGAAAGAGAGATTTAGATTTATGATTCTATCATTGCTTCAACTATCCAGGAATTTTAAATCATTTAAACTGAAAGAAAATTATTAAAGTAGGATATATTTAAACATATTACCGAAATAATACAACTTCAATTTAATTCAAATGACATCAGCTCTCAGTTCCTTAAGTTTAGTAGTTTACGAATAATTTTTTTTAATGTGACTTCTAAGTCTTAGATTAAAAAATCAATCCGATATACTCAACGCTCCATTTTTATTCATCAGTCCTTCTACTTACATACATATGAACCTATGCAGACTTCCATTGAAGATTTTACTATTTATATTTACAAGGAAACATTAGCTTTGTTGAACAAATACTTACCCACTAGACAATCGTTGTCTAATAAATTATTCATTTAATCCCTTACCGACTACGAGTATAGGTATCGCAGCAAAAGGGAAAGAAAAAAGCATACTCCACACATACCGATCTGAAAAAAAAGAGACATTATACCACTATTGTATCATTCACATGTAATACACTCAACCCTTCTGGTTGGTTCTTTTACCGCTGATAATAATTTCATGACTTTTATGTGACAATCTAATGTATTTAGGATGCATCTGTATGCATGAGACTGTTCAATGAAGGCAGAATGTGGTCCAGGATGAATTTTCAATTCAGTGGTAAGGAATTGAACTCTAAAATGACTGCTCATGCGTAACTTCATGGTTATTGCTGAAGTGCGCAGTAAATTGAACTTGTATAAACCTTGAAACAGAAACTTACGTTTTTTACATTTTGTGGAATGTACAAGTGCATACGTAGCATATGCATATTCACATGAATGAACATAATTATCTACACTTAGTTAAATAGCAAATATCATTGGCTACTTTACTTTGGTTACTTTGCAATAAATGAAAACAGTTTAATTTCTTTAATGTTGATTTATTAAAATATACCTCAAAACTCAATTAAAATGATTGACCTTGTTGGGTGGCCGCACTCGGTAAACTCAACTCTGATTTTAGCCTGAAGTAGGAGTGTTAGTTCAGAGAGGGAAGATGAGTGAGAGTTTACGTAATTGAGTGCAAGATCGAGTGTGCGATTGAGTGCATGATCACTACAGTACCTTTATGATGTATTAAACAAATATACTGGCTGACAAAAATCCTCATCCTAACCCTACACGTGGGTGCCAGCCAGAAATAACCACCGCAGCAGTCTTGTACGATGTCAAGATGGGGTTAGCCAAGACCAGGAGGCATTGTAGAGAATTCTTAGCTCCTCAATAGCTTAATTATCTATTTATGTCTTTTGGTCATCGGATCGAGGTACCTGATTTCAGTGGTGGAGTGGGCGCTTAATGCACGAAACCGTCCCCAAGAATGCAAGGCTGGGGATTAAACCAGTTTCTAACGAGCTCCTTCAGACGCACGGGCGGGGTCCGCCGTATTTTGCCTAATCCCGATACTACGGCGTTGTCGGGAGAGACGACGGCCTTGCCGCTGAACTTTTCAAGGCAGGAGGAGATGAGTTGGTAAGGAACATGCACCAGCTTATTTGTAAAATCTGGTCGGACGAAAGTATGCCCGATGAATGCAACCTCAGCATCGTTTGCCCGATCCTGAAGAAAGGAGACCCTCTGAACAGCGCCAACTACAGAGGTATAAATCTCCTCAACATCGCATATAAGATCCTGTCTGCCGTATTATGTGAACGCCTAAACCGATCGTCCACAACCTGATAGGTCCTCATCAGTGCGGTTTTAGGCCGAGAAAGTCCACCATTGACCAAATATTCACACTACGGCAGATCTTGGAAAAAACCCATGAATATAAAATCGATACGCACCACCTCTTCATCGATTTCATAGTTGCCTATGACAGCGTGTATAGAGACGAGGTATACAGAGCCATGTCTAGTCTTGGCATCCCTGCCAAGCTCGTCCGTTTGTACAGAATGACAATGGAAAACTCTCGCTGCTCCTTCAAAGTCGGTAAGAACATCACCGAACCATTCGATGTCAGGAAAGGTCTTAGACAAGGTGATGCGCTATCGTGCGATCTCTTTAACATAGTACTAGAGAGAATTGTACGAAACTCACAAGCCAACACCGGAGGTACAATCTTTTACAAGTCTGTACAACTACTCGCTTATGCAGATGACATTGGCATGGGCTTTGACAAAACCGGATGAGGATGCCCTTGGTTATTTCGAGAGAAAAGTTCTTCGAGCGATCTTTGGTCCCGTCTGCATAGACGTTGAGTGGAAGAGAAGGTACAACGCTGAACTATACGGCCTGTAGAAGGACATCGACTTAGCCAGAAGAGTTCACATACTGCGACTAAGATGGCTGGGTCATTTAGAGCGGATGGAGCCCAACGTTCCCGCTAAAAAAAGTCTTCGATTCCACCTCAGATGGACGACGCAATAGAGGACGACCTCGCGGTAGGTGGCGCAAACAAGTGGAGAGGACCTCAACCAACTTGGCGTGCGCAACTGGAGGCAGCTGGCTCGTAACTGGAGAGGTTTGTTGGTCGGACTGTAGCGCCATCTAAGTAAGTAAGTATACACAGAAAAGCTGTACCGTTTGCTGGCATCTAGCTTATTTAATGCACTTACCATATACTTTCTTCATCCAAAAGAAAGTTTTTGCCAAACACATGCTGCCTCGTTTCACGAAGTATCGGACTTTTTCCAATGAAGTGGAAGGCGTCTTTTCGTTCCCTAGGTTTCATAATTCACACAAGGTCTTCCCTATGTGGTACATATATAGTTTAGCTTCTACCATTCTCCTCGCAGCTTCATCACCATTGCTATTTTATCATGGAAATATAATAGAATTTTACAGTTACAATTTTATTGAGACTAATTAAAATCAATACAATTCTTTTCTGTATGTTGTAATAAATTGTAGCCGACTTTTAAAGTTCATAAAGGAATATAGCTTCGTAAGGTTTTCAATCATTATAACTATAAGCATTAATAAATAATGAAAAATGTTCCCACTGTATGCTTGCTCCCGGCATACTTTAATCAATTTTTATAAGGACTTAAAATAATGACTAGATAAAAGATACATTTAAACGAAAACGAAACAAAACAAACGAACTATTGCCATGTGCAATCAATTCAAATATTATTAAAGAGTAACGTCTCCCTCTGCTCTAGTACAAATTTAAAGTTGATCTGCTTAGTGGATAATATAAAAGTGCTTATATAATCAAAAGCAAGACTAACCGTTAGATTTTCATTAAACCTTTACATACATATAATGCGAGCATGTAAGCGAGCCAATTAGATGTGTTTTTTGGTTTTTATTACATCGATTCTTCCAACCATTAGAAATTTAGCCTCTCGAATTAGACCGTGACGATTTTACATAAAAAGGCAGCAAAAGGCTTCTATCGACATCATGTTCGATATGACGGAGGGATCTTTCGTTGAGAAGATTAAATGGTGAAATGTAGTAATTATCGTCTAAACTCTCACATTTGTTTGAGTCCAACAAAGCTTTAACAAGTACAATACATTTGGATGATAGTCTATACGCCGGAGTTTTCTTAGAGTAAGATTGATAAGGTATGTCATAAGAGGTGTTACGTTGCAAGTACTGTAGAGTTGTTTATTTGGATACCATTTTATCATGGAAATAATTTTTCTCTAATATGTTGTGGTTCAAGCGGCTGTTAATTTCTCTGTGCATTTACGATTCGGCTTCCTCTCTGTATTTCGATACGTAAAGATCATCTGTGCCTTTGATTAACATATATAAGACTGGTTTACAGTTTGCCATGTTATCAATGCTCTAATCCAATTCCATCATACATTGGCTCGCAAGATTCAGCCATTCCGCGTACCCGCTTGTTTTACTGCCAATTGTCTTTAAAGCTTTTTTGGAAGTCGTGCATCTAGCATATTCATCACTTTAAGGAGTAGTCGTCCTTGAGTTTTAAGATTTTGATACACAAAGGAGGAAGACCTGTTCCAACCATTAACAGGTAGTTTGGCGCATTAGAAGAGAGTTAAAAAATACGCATGATATAAAATCTCAGAAGTTTTTCAACCGCTTCGTGCTATTTATATTCCCATACCTAAGCAGCACAAAATAAAACTGATTCAACAACGGCTTCAAATACCTTATATTTGCTCCCTTAAGAGCACACCATGGTACTTATATTCACCCACCACTTCCAATTCTGCACCACTGTAACACCACTTTTTTTCATAATACGTCTCCCACCACATTTCTGAAAAATCATTACTTTGGATTTTTCTTAATTAACGACTAGGCTTCAGAGCTTACAGTTATCATGCAGGCGATTTACCACTAATTGAAAGGATTCCGGAGAATTGGATAGCAAAACAACATCGTTCGCAAACAAAAAACCCTTAATACAAATGTTTGCGTACTCCACACCTCCAGATAACCCGTCCACCAAATCATCTAGGAACAGCGAAAAAGATCTGGGACTAGGAGGGATTCCTTTTTTACCCCTGATCTTGTCACATTATCGAAGAAACCCTTCTCCATTTTACACCGTTGTTCGAGTGTCTGCAAACAGGTCTTGGAGAACCCTTCCGAACTTAAGCGACATTCCCTTTTCGTAAAGTCTGTGGAATAATGAAATTTTGTCTATTGAATCAAATGCTGCTCTAAAATCTACAAAAAATGTGAAACGCTTTTTATTTTGCATCTGAAATGTCTCTGCAATGCTTTTAAGTAAAAATACTTGATCCATTGTTGAGTATCCTGTCCAAAAGCCAGCTTGGTATTCCTTGAGCAGATTCTCTTGTTTTATGCACGACGTTAATTGTTTTTTAAGCACTGTCGTAAGAAATTTAAAGGAAGCGTTCAAAAAAGAGATGCCCCGATAGTTTTCCGGGTTGGCTAAACTTCCTTGTTTTGTGGATTGGGAAAATTAAGGGTTCTTTAAAGCTCTGCGGTATAATCCCGCATTCCAGAATTTCGTTGAACAACTGAAAGAGCTTAACCACCTATAAATTAGTTCCATAATTGTAGGACTCTGTATCTACAGAGTCAGATCTTGGCGCTTTCCCATCTTTAAGCTTATTAAGAGTCTCCATTATTTCGTTCTGCGTAACAACAGCGTCAAGCGTATGATTTTTCAGAGCCGGGGTCGCATATTGGAAGTATGGAATTGGTTTCATGGGGTTGAGCCAGCCATGAAAGTATCTACGCGAAACTCAGGGTTAAGATTTCTGTTGTCATCAACACCGCCGTTCCATTGAGCTTTTCGCTAACTTCCAAGATTGAGTTGAGTTTCTGCAGGCTGCCATCCCCGATGCTTCTTCTTCAAAATGTTTCTCCTTCTTTTCTTTACAGATATCTTTATAACGCCGATAGGGTTCAAAATGGGATTTTTAAAGAATGCGGTGTTGTTTTCTGGTCAAACGGTAGTGCATGCGATCATATGAAAACACAAGCGTTTTCACTCAGCTGAGGCCTACCAACTCCTACTCTCAACCTCCACGCGGTGACAGCCGGGTGCCTAGTACCTTAATCCAAGAAATGGGTAACCAACCCCGTTTGGCGGATTCTTGGTGGCAGCAGATGAGAGAGGGGGGGAAGAGTGCTTTTCTCACTAGAGCACTTCTTCCTGTTCCAGGCGGCAGCGGACGAATTCCCTAGACGGAGTCAACGGTGGCGTCTATAGTTCCAGTTAGGTTGAACTTAGTGAATACCTTGCGCGAGCTGCTTCGACGTATTCGGATCACAGGTCGGTAAGGAATTTCCAATGCTGGTCAGGACATTGGAATAGAGATGGTGGCGGAGGAGCCCTTAATGGGCCAACGGCAGCGCTCATACTCCCGTAGTGGACTACTGGCACCGGTGTACCCGGCCCCTCGTCCTAGGGGAATAATTAAGGAACTGGCCCTCCAGGTTGGGGGTTGTGCCGTCGGGGTAACTTCCCTACCACGTAAAAAACGCGTGGTTCCGAAACAACCAAAAGCCTCGGATAAGGATGACTCAACTAATGACGACCCCAGCAAACGAAATAAGGACAACGACCTTCGGATCTGTACGTGGAATGTTCTGTCCCTTTACAGACCACGTGCAGCCGAAAAACTAGCAGAGGCCCTAGACTGCTATAAAGCAGATATTACCGCCATCCAGGAAGTGCGATGGGATGGGCCGGGCAAAAAGAGGATGAAAAACTGTGACATCTACTACGGTGATTGCTACAGAGGCAACCGGCAACGCTTATTCGGATGCGGATTTGTCATACGCGGCAGACTTAGGCAAGAAGTCTTAAGCTTCCGACACGTGAGCGAGCGTATTATGACTATCCGGATCAAGGCTAAATTCGCTAACATAAGCCTAATATGTGTTCATGCCCCCACAGAAGAAAAGGACCCTGCCACCAAAGAGTGTTTCTACGAGCTCCTCGACAAAACATACAAGCAATGTCCTAAATACGACGGTAAAAGTCGTATTGGGCGATTTTAACGCCAAAATAGGAAAGGAGGACGTCTTTGGTAGGGCAGTCGGTAAGCATAGCCTACACGACACCACGTCTGATAACGGACTAAGGCTAATTGATTTCGCTGTGGAGCGAAATGTCACCATAGCAAGCACATGGTTTCCTCATCTCGACATTCATAAGCAGACATGGCGGTCCAATGATCATGTCACGATCAACCAAATTGATCATATTGCGATCGACGCAAGGCATGCCTCCAGTATTCTGGATGTCCGGACCTTCCGAGCAGCCAACATAGACTCGGATCATTACCTTGTTGTAGCCAAGGTACGAATGCGGATATCCCAATCTGAGCAACAAAGAAGAATTACTGTGAGAAAATTTAACGTCGAAAAGCTACAATCGCAAGAGACCGCCAGACTCTTCGCTGAACGCGTATCCCGAAATCTCTCAATCACCCCTTTGCCGCCAGCATCAAGTACCGAAGACCAGTGGCAACGCTGCCAACATGCCATCAGAAACGCCGCGACTGATGTGCTGGGTCTCGCTCGACCACCACCGCGAAACTCCTGGTTTGACGAAGAATACCGGCGAGTGCATGCAGCAAAACAAGAGGCATACAAAGCGGCGCTGCAAAGGAAGACGAGAGCTGCTCGTGAGCTCTACGAGCAAAAGAGACGGGAAGAACATCGGCTTCTCCAAAAGAAGAAGAAAGAGCATGAGAAGCGCGCGTTTGAGAATATCGAGAGTCTATACTCCAGGAACAATGTAAAGTTTTACCAAAAGGTAAAAAGAACGTGTCAGAGAAGTAATACCCGTACAGAAACCTGTAGAGATGAAAATGGAAACCTCGTAGTAGAATCACAGTCGGTGCTGAGAATATGGAAAAACTACATCTGCAGACTGTATAACGGCGACGAAGGCCAACATCCCGCTGTCAGGCAGAATGAACCATTCAACATAGACGATAATAGTCAAAATTTCCGTCCGCCTGACCAAAACGAAGTGAGGATATCAATATCCAAGCTAAAATCGAACAAGGCTGCTGGACCTGACGGCTTACCGGCCGAACTTTTCAAGGCAGCTGGGGATGAATTGGTAGAGTGCATACACCAACTCATTTCTAATATTTGGTCAGACGAGTGTATGCCTGATGAATGGAATCTCAGCATCGTTTGCCCGATCCACAAGAAAGGAGACCCCCTCAACTGCGCCAATTATAGAGGCATCAGTCTTCTCAACATCGCATACAAGATCTTTTCTGCGATATTGTGTGAACGCCTGAAACCTTTTATCAACAGCCTGATTGGACCCTATCAGTGCGGTTTCAGGCCAGGGAAGTCCACCATCGATCAAATCTTCACACTTCGGCAGATCCTGGAGAAAACCCAAGAATTGCAAATCGATACTCACCACCTCTTTATCGATTTCAAGGCCGCCTATGACAGCATCTATAGAGAAGAGCTTTATAGAGCCATGTCTAGTTTTGACATCCCTGCCAAACTTGTCCGTCTGTGCAGGCTGACGATGGAGAACGCTCGCTGCTCCATCAAGGTCGGTAATGACCTCACCGAGACCTTTGATGTCAAAAAAGGCTTTAGACAAGGTGACGCGCTGTCATGTGACTTCTTCAATATTATACTTGAACTCACAAGCCAACACCGGAGGCACAATCTATTACAAGTCTGTACAACTGCTTGCATACGCCGACGATATAGACATTATCGGAAGATCTCAGCGGGCTGTCACCGGTGCTTTTGCAAGCATTGAGGCGGAAGCGGCCAAAATGGGTTTGGCGATAAACGAGGGCAAAACCAAGTATATGCTGTCAACTAGAAGGGAAAACCAATACCGACGAATTGGACAAAACGTCACCGTGGGCAGCTATAACTTCGAGGTAGTAAGGGACTTTGTCTACCTTGGCTCTGCTATAAATTCTTCTAACAAAATCAGTGCAGAAACCAATCGAAGAATAACTCTTGCCAATCGCTGTTTTTTTGGGCTTATTTGGACTTTATTAAAAGAGGATGAAGATATCCTTGGTCGCTTCGAGAGAAAAATTCTTCGTAAGATTTTCGGTCCCGTTTGCGTTGACGGGTTTTGGAGGAGAAGATTCAATCACGAACTATACGAGCTGTACAGCGACGTCGACCTAGTCAAAAAACTGCGTATTGGACGTCTGAGATGGCTAGGACATGTAGAGCGAATGGACACGAACGCTCCGGCCCGCAGAGTCTTCGAATCTAACCCCGAGGGACGACGCAGTAGAGGAAATCATCGCCGTAGGTGGCGCGCACAAGTTCAAGGGGACCTCGACCAACTTGGAGTGCGCAACTGGAGGCAATTAGCTAAATACCGAGCTAAATGGAGAGGCTTGTTGGTTGAGGCCCAGGTTCACCCCGAACTGTAGCGCCACCTAAGTAAGTAAGTAAGGTGTTTTTTTCTCGAAAAAGTTTAAGCCTCTTAAAGGACATTTATGGACATTTTTCTGGCAAAGAAAACATGAAGTGCTACGACCAAAGACGGCCAGTTACGTAAGCGAAAAAGATGGCATGATGTCAGTCTTGAAGTACAAGTAGATCCCATCAATACATCATTCATTATATAATACATAAACTTGCTTGTACAAATGACTTGGTCTACACAGCAAGTGGCTTACGACACGGATGACGACTAGAATCAGTATGATGACTGATTTTTAATTTGTGATTTCAGTTATTTCTACTTTCAAGTTCTTTACGTCTCTTAATGACGTTTTTTTTTAAACTTTTAAAAATGTTGATCATATTTTTTTTTTTTTTAGTTTCGATCAATCATTTGTATCCCCATCTAATAATTATATTCTTCTCGCGGACAACGTTTTATTAGATTTGATTCACTTTTACTTTGGAGCACTTAGTAGAAACTCAGTTACATTATACAAACTATGTGCACATGTACATACCAGTATGTATGAAATTTTACTATAATCTCGTTCTCAATAACTTTTATCCAGATGATTTTCGAAAAAAAAGAAAGAAAGGCCAATGACCAGATGTATTTCCGGATGTTAGGAACATACAACTATTCTCAAAATAAAGGTATATACCATATAAAGTTGTAATTAGAATGTTTGGGTTAATATAATATTAATAAAGTATATATATACTAGTAATGCCTCCTTGATTTTCTTTTGAAATAATAAAGTGGTTAGGCTAATGTGCCAGGCTTGTCAAAATTATGGCGTCTCAATACTTCACTGAAAATAATATTTTTACATATACTATTTTGACACCATATCAGGTTCAATAGAAAACTCCTCTTAAATTGAAGCTGTTGATATTGGTGATTTTTAGCATAACCCCTATTATAGAAGAAATTTACACTGGAAAGGATTAAGAGAAAACTCTCTCTTATTTCCCCTCTCAGAGCTTTCATTAGCTTTATTTTAGAATATCCTAAAGCTTATGAGCTTATTTACTAGCTTATGCCATCCTTTTTTTTAAGCTTTCAGTGTTTACAAAAAAGTGTTTATAGATGGAGAATACAAAAAAAATCCTTAACCTTCTGCGGAAAAGTTCTTGCTTAATGTAGTTTTTGCCAACTAGCAATGATATTTATGTATACCATATTTCTAAAGTCCAGGTTTAATTTAATTTCTTATTTATTATCCAGGTAGTTAAGGCAAGATGTTTTACATTTTACCAACGTAATTCGTGTTCGTGTTAATACATACTTTCATTTCGGCAACATGAACTTTAAAACGTTGTATGCACTCATTTTAATATCTAATAAAAGTAGCAATGATGGTATCCACATTTCTGTTGTATTTTTGTGCCCACTTTTTGATGGCACAAGGCTGTGCCACTTACGATGTTGTGGGAGGTTACTAATTAAGCACTAAGACCGTAGAAAACAGACGTACGCATGGGTCCGATTTGACATCCTTCATTTACGTCGCCAAACAACTAAATACACTAATCGCACTTTTGCCTCCCTATTCTGCCTCTTTTTTGTGGAATAATCCGACAGTTTAAAAGACAGATTGACAGACTAAGATTATATTAATATTTTATTGCAAATTCGGCATGTCTGCAGATGATTGTTAAATCATATTAAATTTATTTGAAACTCCTTACGCATCTCAGAAATACCAAGCAACAGAAGTAAGATAGTAGTAGGAAGTATGGTCGTTAGTCAAAAATAATTAAATAAATATTTGGCGCAACAGTTATTGGGCCTAGCTTCTCGCAACCACTCGTATTGTGTGCGTTATATATTTTCACATCAATGGAAGGGACCTACCGTTTAGTGCCGTATTCGAAGGGCAATTTATTTTTGAGAAGATTTTTTGAGACAACAATACTCTCAGATGTTGGTTAGACGTTAGATGCGAGAGGTGGGAGTGTGAGAAAACGTGTTGGTATTTTGAGGGATTCGAACATGGACCAAGAACCTATAAGCATTACTATACGAAGGAGAAAGTGGCAGTGGCTTGGACACACCTTACGGCGTGAAGATAACTCCATTGCGAAATATGCCATGCAGTGGAATCCGCTCACTTAGGGAGGCAGAATAACGGGACGCCATAGGCAAATGTGCCGCAGAACAAATGAGGAGGAATCGAGCTCTTTAAAAATGAATTGGAGGCAGTTCAAACGCGTTGCAGAACTCCGAACTCCGAAATTGCGCACAGGCGTGGTTGACGCCCTAAGCCCCCAAGGGGTTAAAGGATCTAAGTAAGTAAGTAACATGAAACTTCTGGTGCAATGGTCCGATACACTAACCACTACGCGACGGCGCCCACTTTAGCTAAAACTGGAGGAACATAATAAGCGATTTTGTTATACAGCAAGGAACTGGAAAAAGTTGAAATTTTATATTGTAAGATGAAGTAAAAAAGTAAAAGCTATCCGGTAGACAAATCAACAAAATGAAGTTTATCTACGGTATCAATAAAAAGACTTAGTTTGATATAGAAGAGAATGACTAAGGAGATAAGTCTGTTCACCTCTTCAGTTCACAACCTTTTACATTTTCAATGTAATTTTTGAAAATTCTTCTTGGCGTAATGGTTAAATCTATAAACGTATGGAATCAACATAATGTCTGTCGATCTTACAAGTCTGCCATTGTCTTGCAAGTTTTGAGCCGGTTGACCTTAACCCTAGAAAGATAACGTTATTTTATAGTACGGAAAAGATAAACATGCGCCCGACAGGCGCACAATTTGAAAAACCGATTTATTTTACAAATTTGAATAATTATTCTTTTTTTTTATAACTTCAATGAGTTCTTGCATTATTAATAAGTAAATAAAACACAAATATATATTATTATTGTGCATATATAAGAAAGTTATGTAGGATTTTATACGCGCGTCGGTTAACAGATAACAGCAATATATCTGTGTCGCGGGCGCCTCCGAGGCGCACATTATCTTTCTAAGGTTAAGAGCTGAAATGTCTAGTAACATAGATATACGTATATTTTCTGGGGCACCACGTACGAAAAAAAATATTTTCGCATTAAATGTTATATCAAATGAAAGGTATAAGTAGTACAAATATGTAAATAGTACTTTTCTGATCAAGTTATTAAACAAGAAGCATAAAAACCATTCAAAATGATCCGCTTCACCCTCTCCTTCATATAACCAAATGTATAAATTCCACAAATCTAAAAAAAAATAAATATGTACAACTATGTCTAGGTTACCGGAAAATTACGGCAAATCTCCTGGTATGCACAGTTTTTGATCAAAATAATAAATATGTGGTATTTATTCACCCTACAATATCGTATCATCATTTTGTTGTATGTATTTTGATATAGAAAATGCATCCTTATATGAAACTTCACTTTAAGCTCAATTTCTGTTGCGTTGCCCTTCTAGCACTCAACGCACTCATTTTTTTAAAATATGTCATATATAGTCAATACTTGTACATATGATTATTCCGCGCAAAGAGCCTTTAAAGAGCTTAGGGTAGGTCCTTGAAACTGTACATGTTGTACGTGTTATACACATATTAAACACAAATATCTATAATTTTATGCCGCATCCCAAGGGCAACAATACTCTCAAATGTTCGTCCAAAGTTTTGCGAGAGATAGATTCCTGAAAATATTGTGTTCCCTGAGATTAAAGTAATAAACCCCTTGTACGGTGGTTCGGCACACTAAGCACTGCACCATTGTGCCCAATGTATCCATTGATTGTATTACATATACCTCTTACCCCCACACTATTCGATTTTCATTGCATCCAAAGTGAAATGTTCAGCAATAACCTGAATTTAGAAAGCAAATCTTGGCAAAACTCATTAAAACATTTTGAATTACGGGGATGACAAAGTCGACTTCAAGTTTACGAACCAAGCCACAACTGTTTTATATATGTTCGATTATATTATCCGTATTTTGTATATCGGGTCATGTGCAAATTTAATAAAAAACAATTCAGTGCTTTTTAAATTATCAGGTGAAAATGCAAATTATATTTGCGAACCAAATTTAATCAGAAGAATATATAGAACATATACATTCATACAGACAACTAAAAAAAGTTAAAAGATAAAGAAAAAAAAGAATTTATACGTCTACGAAAAAATTAGCAAAGGTAGTAATAATAAAGGTCCTGGTCATTATTGCCCAAAACTCCACTAACACTTGGCAGCCATATTGGTTTCTAGACTTATGTCTGATAGGTATAAATGTATTATGCAATATTTCAGTTTTTTCTTTTAATATTTATAGTATAAAATACACAAATGTATGGCGTATACGTAACGTAAATATACAAAAGAAACTAAAACTCAATCGATGTAAGCTACTTTCTCCATTTTTCTGCTCTTTTTTTAATCTTTATTAATCTTCAAAGTCTTTCACCCCTATTCCAATATTATGTTCTATTATCCCCCATTGTCCTCCTTACTAATACCCGATGCTTTTGACATAAATCCATTGGCAAACAATAAATTCAAATACTCTCCTTCATTACTTTTTATAGTAAAGCAGTCTTTTTCTCTTGCTGTGCAACACAATGCCTGTTGCACATTAATATTCAAGTCGAGACTTTCTTAAGTGATCTCAAGCTACTTGACCCGAAACTTGATGAGAGGAATAAAAAAAATAATAGGAAGAAATATTGCTGGTAAAAGTCAAACACAAGCAATTCTTCCAAGATAAACCATTTCCTGGAGCAAACGGAGCTGAACTTTAGTGTAATTATCCAAAGTGCTTTTCAGTGTTGAGTCAAAAAGTTCTGCATTGTGATGCAAAAATCTTTTTGTAAAAATTCTATGTCCAAGCGGACGAAGGTAAGGACTTTGTTTTATTTGGAAGAAGGGCGCTTTTATTGGTAAGAAAAAGCAGTTCTGATACCGCTTTAGAAATAAAGTCGAATACAGTATGAATACAAATGAACGAAAAAAGTAGTAAAACATATTTTAAAAAGGTAAAACTACGTTCTATTTTAAATTACTAGTATGATGTTAGTTTAATCCAACATTAAGCTGTCTTAGGAAGTGCTTTTCCATTAAATTAGTCAACATTTTGCCGTTTCGCAAAGAATTCTTTACAGCTAATATCTCAAAGTACGAGTATGTTCAACTGCCAAAAAACGCCGTGTAATAATTTCCTTAAGGTATTCTCCTCCAGTTACCCATGGTATGAAATGCATCTTCTACATCTGAAAGTGGTTCACCTTTCACTTTTTATAGTCTTTCAGATGACGATGGGGAAAAGAGAACTGCATCAAGGCACTCATTTGTCATTGTGAATTATTCGCTTAAATACGAGCCATCCCCTGTGCTATGAAATAAGGCCAAGTGAAATAAGACCGACTTCTAAAAATTGGCCTTATTTCACTTGAAAAGTGTAATAAAGCCAAATTTCAACAGTTGGTCTTATTTCACTTTGATAAAGTGAAATAACGCCAATTTGGTCTTATTGCGCTTTCAGTTGATAAAATTGGCTTAATTTCTTTTGAAGTCAGTGAAATAAGGCCAAATGCTAAAATTTGTTCTAAGTGTGTTCTTGTTAATATAGGTAGGTAAGTAGAAGTGCTGAAACATAGTTAGCGCAAAAGCTCTGTTGTAGTACCATAACTCAAGTGACCTGTCGGATGTAAAAACGGGCATTTACTAACAGGGATAGGGAAAGGGAGTGAGCATTATTCCAATCCATCCCGTTAAGTTGAGGAAACTGATAATGTCCCAAATGCTTATCTCTGCTAGCTCTCTTAGGTTATCAAAAAAAGGCTTACCAAGTGTGCTTTGTCTGCCTAGAGCCGGGCACTTGCAAAGGAAGTGAAGAATTGTTTCTTTATTGTTAGTATTCTTGCAGCTGTCACTTGTTTAGGTTTTACTTATATCTTATATGTTTGTGTGTCAGAAGACAGTTGAAAAAACTTCATTTCAAATTCTTTATAGTAAAAGCTTACGGCTGTTCAGAATTTTAGAAAATAATACTTCAAAATTCCCGCGAATTTTTTTTACTTTGAAGAACGCTCCGCTCTCAAACCCTATTCGTCAAAGTTCGCCATATCCAGGAACTCACTGCACCGGATAGATGGTTTCACATGTTGGATGGCCCAGTACCTCTACCGGCAGAGAAGCACTTAGCCAGGATGAGCTAGTGCAAGTACAGCGGGAAGAGAGGATATCAGTGCGTTTGTACGAGTCAATTACTTCCACGTCTTAAATGGAAATGGTACTCTACGGGTCAGCGGGCGACTCAACAAGACGTCGGTTCCTAATGATCAGGGATTCCCTATTATCCTACCAAGGACCGGTTTATTGGTGCGGTTGCTGGTTAAACAAGTTCACGACAACACGTTGCATGATGACACTCAGCTCCTGATGCTTCGTAATCGATATTGGCTCTTGAATGGTAGGCAGGTAGTTCGGAGTTATCTAAACAATTGCGTTATCTGTAGACGTCATCGTGTGGCCACGTTAGTACAACAGATGGCCTTTTTACCGAAGCAGAGGTGGTCGCTTCGCGTTCCATTCTGGCATCAGGGCTAGAATATTGTCGAGCACTGACGCTACGCATATGAACGAAGCGGACTCGTACGACTAACAGAAACGAAGACGGTGCATATGAAGGTGGTTGAAAATCTTTCAGCAGAAGCATTCGTGGATGCCTTTGCATAGTTTGTAAGTAGACGGGGTCAATGCCAAGACTTATGTAGCGACAATGGCATCGAGTTTGTGGGGGCCAACCGTTTGCTCCAAGAGGACTTAGGAGCTTGGCACAGCGAGCACACTCAGCGATTCCCCGCTAACATGGGGACTAGATGGCACTTTATCACTCCCATTGGCTTATAGGAGGCCACTGTTGAGTCAGCAAAGTACCATTTGGTAAGATTAGTCAGCGCACAATTTCTTTGGCACAATCAACTTCAGACGTCGGCAGTTTTTCTTGAGGGACTCGATAGCTGCTGTTATTTTGCTTTAACTTGGAGGTCCGTCGCGAACTCAGGAATTTTTTGCTTCGGTAGACTTATTTAAGTTCGAGATCATATCAAAATCAACTAAGTGGTTAAGGGCTGTAGCGAAATGATCTCTCCATCTAGTGAGCTGATCCACATCCGAAATCAGAAGGTTACCATCTAAACCCTTCACTGGATGTTGTTTGGACTTCCGACCACCAGCGAGCTCCTTGATGATCTTATATATAGTCCTATTGTCACTACTGCTTGCTGCTTCTTCAGTCCTTAGGCAAGTGAGTCGATATATTGACGTTTGTTACGTATAACACTACGCTGCACTTTCTTCTTCTCCACGTGATATTGGGCTTCTACATATGTAGGTACTCTCTTCTGCTGAGGCCGTCACAATCCGAGCCTTGATTGATTTACGCTCATCGGCCCATCTCCAAGTGTCAGCCGATAGGCATGTGCGGTAACTATTCTGCTTCTTGCCCACGTAGGTTGCAAAAATAATTCTCACGGCATTCCAGTGGTCATCACTCTCTCATGCATTGTGCTGCTGATTGTTTCTGCTTCTAAAGCAAGATGGTCCCTAAATTGTTGGCTGACTTGGAGTTCCCTAAGCCACTCAGTAATGAGCTTGTTAATGTTAAGCAAGTTTGAGCGATTGCTTTTGACAAATGTAGTACAAAGTTTAGAAGTTAACATAAGGCGGTGATCGCATTCTTGTTTCGGACGTCTTGTAGGCAATTTCTGAAACGCCGGCTGATCACGATGTGATCAAGCTAGTTAGATGTATGCTGCCTGTCAGTTGAGCCCTAACTGATTTTGTGGTAGGTTTTATGCTTAATTAGCGTACCTCAAATGACTAGGCGGTTGGTGTTGCAGAAGTCTACATACCGCTCTCCGTTGTCATTCCAGTCACCAAGACCGTGAACTCCCATCACGTGGTGAAGCATAGTATTGTCGCTTTCTACCTTGGCGTTGAAATCTCTCATCACCATTACGATGTCACCATTAGGCGTTTGGTTGTAGACGGAGCCTGAACGGCAATAGAAATTGTTATTATCAATCTCAGTCGCATCTTCAAGAGGGGTATAACACTGTATGATGATAATTTGTCTTATTCTACTCTGGAATCTAATCGTCAATGTCCAGTCACTTTGAGGTTTCCAGGATAAGAGGCGGTTTCGTGCTCCTGGAGTTAGCAGTGGGGTTGCAAGGGAGGGGTGCAGCCCCCCATACATATTCCATTGTTTATGGGATCTACTGTGATTTCACAACTAACAAGTTTTGATTTTAAATGTGAGATATAAAAGGTGGTATATCGAACCAAAACTGAGTCGATGAGGGTCTCGACGTTCCAGAAACCGATTGTTGTCCGTGTACGTTAGCTAAAGGTCGTCAACAAAGTATCCGTCCACTTCCGAGGCGTTTTTTACGGTTGCGGCTCACTAAACCACAGACCAACCGACACTTATCCTGTTTTGTGGCGCTGGAGGTTCGCCATTCATCCTCTTCCGTAGGCAATTTCCGAAGATATTCCCAAATGGTACCACAAAGAGGTGGAAGTAGGACTTACTAACAGAGCTGCAAGTTATTCAGATGCAGGGTGTCTTTCTCGTTATATAGCGGGCCATTATTTATCACAAGATGCTGTTCCTATGAGTCTTTTGGTAGCCGTTTACCACCCATTCCTCTATAAAGCTCGAAATTAATAATGTATAATTGACACCACCATGAACCCTTTTTACGCTTTCATCTGACACAAAATAAAAACCACACCATCAAATTCAAGGGTGGCAATTATAGCACTTTTTTTTTGTTTTAAACCAACCACTCGTAGGTACTTATGTCTCCATTGCGAAGCAATTAATTTAGTCCCGAAACGACGGACGGAACAATGGCTATAAAATCTAATTAGCCTTAGCAAATAGCAACGTTTCACAGCTACCGGCCTAATTTCCACTCGAAACAATTAAAAACATCGCAGCAGAGAAAATGTTAATTTGAATTTGCAAATGTTTCAATTAAACAAAATCAGAGTACTGCTATGGGCCAACTAACACACCGCGCCTGATGCCATTACTAATTGTTTTGTAATTTGCGGACAACTTAATGAGCTTTTGTCGTCTCCTAATTTTATAGGAATAATTTACATTATGCGCTTGATGTGCCATGTAAAGGAAGGATCTAACAAATTTTGTGGCAAAAATGGATTTCGGTTAGGAAATTATTACAGGCGGTTTTATGGGAGAAAGGTTTTGGAATAAGATGAAATATGATCTTGGCCTTAGGAAATAAGGTTAACTGTCAGATTTCTTTCCAAAGATCTCAATGATTCTTAACATTTTTGTTTTCGTTAACAACAAACTATTTTAAAAATATAGATAAACTTATGAATGATTTTATTCTATTATCCAGCGTTTGTGGATTCTCCTATATGAATCGTTCTTTTATTGGATTAATGAAACAACAAAAAAATTCCAGAGGTTAACTACAAAAGTTTGCACTTGCAACTATACCTACAGCGGGAAACTCAATAAGTTTTTGTCAGTCTTCTCTTGAACGAAATTTTTCTTCTTAGGGAATGAAGTAAAGTTTCATGGATTGTAATACGTCCCTGTTTCAATACGTCCTTGCAACGAATAGCGCTTTGGCAGTACTTGATTTAGTACATTTGTATTTATTTATTTGTATTTATTGTGGAAAAAACAGATTTTGACAGTATACTACAAGATAATAGAATCTTTTAGAAGTATTATTCTTTTAGATTACGTAATTATTTCACAAAATAACAAAATAAATAAATAATTAAATAAATGAATAAAGAGATAGGAAACATATGAATAGAGAAGTTAAGAAATATTTAAATAGTGATATTGTTTTCAGAGAGATAGGAGAAAAGTTTCCTCCTGAATACGGCAAGTGAGTTTATAAGCTGCAATTCATGAGGAAGACGGTTCCACAGACGGATTGCAGTCACAAAGAAGGAGTGTTCCCCAATGCAGTGTGTAAATCGTGGGATAATTAATTTTAAGCCTCTAGTTGAACGGGAAAAAGTGAGCAATTCATACAGATAAACAGGACTCTTGAAGTGGATGATATAAAATAATTTTACAATAACACGATACCTACAATATACGTCAAAACTTAAACCAACAACACGAGATTTTAGATGTGAAACGCTACACGATCTGGAAATGTTATAGATAAAACGAATACAGTCATTAAAGGCAACATTTAATTTACGTTTACATTCATAATCAAGACAAGTATACACAGAACAGTTATATGTAAGAAGAGGCATAATTAGAGTCTTGATTAGGCGTGTTTTAAGACTTACTTGGACTAAGTTAGCAGAGTGCCTCAAGTAGCGCAGCCCAGCATAAACCTTCCTAATTGTATTAGAGGTTGAATCACAGCAGGTGAGAGAGGAGTTAATATAATATCCTAGATATTTGACGACGTCCACCACGGGAATTACGTTACTCTTTAGAACAATAGGTGGAAAGTCGGAAGGATGGAATATCTTTCTAGAGCAAATCACACTTAATGTTTTAGCAGGGTTCAGTTTGAGTTTGTTAAGACTTGACCATTTTAAAATTCTTTCTAGGTCTTCATTTAACCTAGCAACACTGTCTTCGCTTAAACTAAGTGGGCGAGAAAAGTAAACCAGGACGTCATCAGCATACATATGAATTTTGCAGCTTTCAACTATTGTAGGGAGATCATTGTTAAATAGAGAGAATAGAAGAGGTCCCATTACAGAACCCTGCGGAACACCTACATTAACGACATAAGCGTCCGAAACGCCCTTATCCGTGACCACAGTTTGAACTCGATAGTGCAGGTATGTTTGTAAGAGCCTTAGAGATGTTGGTGAAAAATTAAAATAGTTTTTTAGTTTATAAAGCAGTATGGAGTGATCAAGGCTGTCAAATGCTTTCGAGAAGTCTAGCAAAACTAAAATCCCAATTTCATTGGAATCCAAAGCTGACCGAAGATCACTAGTGACTTTGAGAACAGCTGATTCACAGCTATGTTTGCTACGAAAACCAGATTGCCATTTCGACAATTTGTTGTTGATATTTAGATAAATTTGCATCTGTTTGGAAAGTATCTTTTCAAAAACTTTTGAGAGAAAACAAAGAATACTTATTGGACGGAAATCTGAGGGGTTTTGAGGGTTGTTTTTTTTGGGAACAGGGATAATATTAGCAGCTTTCCATTGGTCAGGAAACTGACAACTATAAATACAGAAATTGAAAATATGACGTATGTACGGAAGAAGGTGGGGAAGAAGTAATTTCAGGAATCTAGGCGATATACCATCCGGTCCTATAGCATTTGATTTTACAGAGACAATTGCCTTAATAACATCAAGTTCTTCAACACATTCGAATGAGAAGGTTGGAGTCACATGGTGATCCTGATTAGAAATAGTCTCAACTGAATCATAATCGCAATAATCTGGAGCAAAAAAAGAACTCATTTGGTTTGGACATAAAGAGCACTTTTGTGAATTTTTATTGTTTACAACTCCAAGTTCTTTTAAGTTTTTCCACAACTCTCTAGAGTTCATTTTTGGATCAAGTTTGCTATTGAAATACGATCTTTTAGAGTTGCGTATCAAATCGTTAACTTTATTGCGGGAAACGCAGTACTGCCTACGGTTGAACTCAGTGGGATTTCTCTTATATTTTTTGAAAAACCGCTCCCTCTCCTGAATCAATAATTTAATTTGATTATTATACCAGGGACACAATTTGGGCTTAATAGACTTAGATATAACAGGGACAAAATTATCAAACAAAGTACTTACAAAACTATTAAATATTTCAACTTTCTTATTAACGTCAGGTACAAGATAAATATCAAACCAATTTAAACGGCGAAAAGCCTCAATGATTTCAAGGAAGTCCACATTTTTGTAAGATCTAAAACTATAGGTATTATCACAGTTGGAGCTATTAACAAAAAAATTCACAGAACAAAACAAAAAGTCATGAATAAACTCGCTAGTAGGACTCACTTGATCAAAACACAAGATACTGGATATAGAGCTACTTAAAAACATATCAATTAACGAGGGGTTAGTAATGGACTGAAAACAAGTAGGGTAACGACTGTTTACTAGGGACAGACCGGTTTTATCACAGAAATGTTGGAACAGACTAGATGTTTTATTGCACTTAAGATTGTTCACATTAAAATCACCACCAACTAAAATATTATGGTATTTTGAGCTAAGATTAAGTAACGTTTCTTCAAGTTCAGATAGGTTTTCTACTGTGAAGCTGTAGGGTGGTGAATAAACTACCACTAAAAGACACTTTTCAAAAACATTGCTTACTTCCACACAGAGAAATTGAATATTAGACTTACACGAGGAATAAATACATTTAGTTTTTATATTAGTTCTAATATACATACATACACCACCACCTACTCTATCAGCTCGATCATTTCTAAGGAGTTTAAACCCAGGTAAATGAACACCTTGTGACGACTTACTAGAATTAAGCCATGTTTCAGAAACCATCAACACATCAATTTTGGAAGTACTGAATATTTGGTATAAAATAGTGTATTTTGAAGTTATACTTCCCGCATTTATGTGACAGACGTTGAAACCACGATTAGCCCCACACATTAGATTGAGAACCGTCCTTATCCCGTCAGGATGGTTTGAACTCATAATAGAGTAAATGGAAGGGATAATTACCGCATTCAGGAAGCAACACTTGAAACAATATCACATTTAAACTAATCTGAAGAGAGAAAAATAATATAAAATTGAATAACCTATTAAAAGAATAAAAAAAGAGTTTTAAAAAAGAGTTTGCTTTCACATTATATATGTACATTATTAATTCCATTTCAAAAGTTGTCTAAGCTTCGCAAAAAATCAATAATTTAGTTAACATTTTACGTTATCATACAATGTACATTTAAGTTTATAATTTAGCAATATTCGAACCAAAAAAATAAAATAAATTTAAATAAATAAAAAAGAACTAAAAAAGAAAGCTGGCAACACTAACAACTGAACTTTTGTAACTAAAAAGAACGAAAGCAAAACAAATGAATAAATGAAAAGAAAACTAAGACAAAATAATTCAAACTGCAACAACAGGATCCGCCACAGCAGCAACGTCAACATCAGGTGAATCGACAGTAAACGGTCGATAACTTGAATCGCCAGAACACAATGAGTCCAGATAGAGCTTATCAACGACGCAGATTGGTTTTTTCGCAGATGTTTCTCTGACAAAGACTCTCCCATTTCTTGTAAAAACAGAGTGCAGGCATTTTTTTCGGCGAAGTTCATTAGCTCTCCGAAAAAGTGCATGGTTATACTTCGTCAAGCTTTCATACACACGTACAAACTTATTGCTGTCAAAACCGAGATCGCAGAGAGTAACAGGCTTGGAGTTACTTTTGTAATACTCAGTCGCTCTTTTTAGAATGTTTGTTTTGATTTGAGCGTGCGGGAGTTTGACAATAATTGCACCATTCGTAGAGTTGTTCACAGGTTTTGTACGAAGAATGTGGCTCGGTTGCACTGGAGATAAGTTTATTGTTCTACAAAACTTTTCGAATATCTCAGTGAGGTTTTCATTTACAGAGAATGGAATGCCGTGAAGTACAAGATCTCCTGCGGTATGCTTCCGAGCGAGTGCATCAATTTGTTGTTTAAGTAGTGTGTTGTCGTTATCCAATATCTGAGCTTTTATCGTTGAAAGTTCACTTTCTAAAGTATCAACTCGGCAAAAGTGGTTTTCTATGTTATCAATCCTACTTTTGCATGAAAATACTGAGTGATTAATAGAGCTGAGTCTATCATTAAGTTCTTTTTCAACAGATTTTATTTTTAGATTAAAATCATTTTCTATTGCTGCTATGCGTTCGGATAGACGATTGTGCATCAAATTTAGTTCATCTTTCAGTTGTGATACAATTGATTCGGTTAGACTTCTAGTTAGTACTTCCAGCCGAGTCTCTATTTTTTCCCATAACTTGGCAGAAGAAGAAGATGCAGCTGGAGAGCCAGAGTAAAGAGCGCTGGAAAATTTTTCCGCCGATCTCAGCTTTCTCTGCTGATCATTCAAGGTAGTGTTGGTTCCTGCCATTTTTGCTAGTTCTTTGTTCTATGATTTGCACTTTAATTTTTTTACTTTAGTATTGGAAAAGCAAAAATGTCCACTTATTAAAACAAAAAAAATTTACTTTTTGGTATAGATATCACAAAGCACTTATTTTATTTAAATTACTATGTTTAATAACGAGAGAATTAATGAAGATTTACGGAGCTAAGATCACACTACCTTCTTGTATACATTCTGTGGTATATGTTGTTTAGTGCAATTATTTACTCGGCGAGCAGTATTCGAAGACTTGCAATAAATACGGTAATGTAACTAATAACACTGAGAAGTTTTTATTAGCATCTGCGTCGCGATACTTCTTTTAATTTCCTTTCCTTATTTACTTTGTATTACTCTTTGAAGTGGTCCTTGGACTGGTATTTGATATTTCTTGCAAAATATTTGAATACAAGCAATTCTAGTTAATTTTCGCAAATTGAATACTTTGCCGTAAAGTTGCTATATTTATTTTTGTACAGTGGCGTACCTTTCGAATATTTCGTTTCATTAAGCCTTTTATGGGGTCTAGGTATAATATGCGTCCTTACCTGAATCTTGGCAGGGTTGAATTCCACTTAATTTCCATATGAGTGCAAGTAATGGACGAAAACCACCGACTATATCTAGGATATTTTCGCAGATTAACCTGCACCATTCCAAGGCTGCTACCGCTCTCTTAAGTAGGAGACTTTCCGTGGTGCATACAAAACCCCACATAACATCTAGCTAGGAATCATACGCGCAGAACAAGTGCATATGTGGCTTCAGAGGTGTTCGTGGAGTTACGCTGTTATGAAACGAGCGATTTGAAACCGAGAACTTGTCTAATTGTGCCAAATTTCCTCTCATTATCCAAGCTGCAGCTGCAAGCTACGAAACGAACGGAATTTGGAAAACCACCAAAAGCGGTTGCCAAATCTAAAAAGTATTGTGAAACTCGGGAGATGGAAACTAGTCATGTGTTGTGACGCTAATGCTCAGAATACAGTCTGAGGCGGCAGAAAATGTAACATACGAGGAAACCATCTCCTAGACTTTATACTGTTGTATCCAGCATTCGCCGCTGAACGCAGAGGAAGAGTTCGAAAAATATACGTCAAAGTTTCCAATGTTGTATCCAGCCTTCGCCCCTGAACGCCGAGAAAGAGTTCGAAAAGTATACGTGGAAGACAAAAGTTGGTGAAAGTTTGAAAATGGCGCCAAAGTCGAAGTTTCCAATGTTCGACAGATGGAGAGTGGAAATTAACTGGAAGCAGGAGATGGGATAAAAAAAGCCGCTGCATCGAGGAAGTAGCGAGTTTTTTCGATTTTTTTTTTCTTCGACATACCGAATTGATTGTTAAAAAAAAAAAAACAATTTCTCTTTTAAAATAAAATTTCAAAACCCTCTCGGGAACCAGCCTAAATCTTTTATTTTTTTCGCATTTCTTTCCCGTTGCTCTTGGATATTGGCGACCGCGCTTTTTCCCAAGCAGTCGAGCAGTCGAGCAGTCAAGGCCTACTTTTCCGGCGATCTTCGAAGGCCAGCAGCAGCCTAGCGCCCCCCCCCCCCCCCCGAGAAATACAACATTGGTGTCAGGTGTGGGGTCTCGCGATCGGAGTTAAGAATAATTCCTTCCACGCTAGTAACTGAAGACGATGGACGCTGAGGAAATTCGAGGCCTTTTTGAGGCTCTGACGACGAAATTGCATGAACAGACTCAGCTTGAGCACAGCTTTTGGGAGAAAAAGCTCGCGGACTGGGACACGGAAATCCGCGGATATAGCTTGGAGGCAAGGCTAGAAGACCTAGAGAAAACTCTTAATAATGGAGCTTTTGCCTCAGTTCCTCATTCCTCGCCCCAGTCCACGCGCCCAGCAGCTACTTCTGGAGAAGGAAGACCAATCCCAACTGCGGTGAGCCGCCCTCAACCCAGCGAAGTATTCGAGATGCCCGAGGATTTCGCAGCTGCTATGCCTATGGACCCAACGCTTCAATCATCCGGACCTTCCCCGATCACTCGGCCCCACTTTTTCAACCCGGGGTTTGTACAACCGTTCGACGGACAATCATCCTGCACTGACTATGAACGCCAATTCGAAATCGGGGCGGGATTTCAGGGGTGGACCGAAATGGAGAAGGCCAATGCTCTGGCCATGCAATTACGAGGTGAAGCATTGTCTGTTCTTAGTGCTTTACCACGAGGAAAACCAGTCTCGTACGATGTTCTTCGAGGTCTACTAAGGCAACGCTTTAGCTTGGACAGCCCAACAAGCTATACCTTGCTTAGTAATCGCATGCAGAGACAAAAGGAATCATTAGCTGAATTTGCTATCCAACTCCAAAGGTTAGCAGTTTCGGCCTTTCCTGATGGAGCTGGGAAGGTAGTGGAGGAGATCGTCCTCAGCCAGTTCATAGAAGGCATCAAGGACGAACAGATATAGAATTTGGTCGCCGTGGGACGTCCACGTAGCCTTAAAGAAGCCCTACGAACTGCGCAGGAGATGACATCACGCCATCTCAAGGCTATTGTTAAAAAAAAATGAATTGAATTGAATTGAAAACGGAAACTTTTAGGTTTCTGCTAGAGACTCATTTTCCAAGCGATCAGATAACCACTAGGCCACAGCTTAGCCCGCTTACCCAGCCTAAGCTTAATCTAAGTCAGAATACTCGGCGCAGTTGGTATATTGCAACAGCATTGGTAACAGTTGAAGCCATCAAATATGTTGTGGCATCTTTTTATGGTTTTAAATCGTCTGGCACCGAGGGAATATATCCAGCTATGCTGCTGGCTTGACGATGCTATATATTCCTACGCCTTGGCGGACAGTCAGAGTAGCTTGCATACCGAAAATTGGTAAGGAGGACTGTTCGCCCCCAAAGTGGTAGTAGATTCGGATTTTGGCCGATATGTTAAGACAATTGTAAACAGGGACTGTCCGCAAGGTGACGTTCTGTACCCACGGCTATGGTGCGTGGCAATCGCCTATTTGTTGAACACTCTAAATAGTTCTAACGTCTAGCTCAACACACTTCCTTCATCTAATCTCTAAGGCCATTTCATTTTAAAAAAGTGGTTCTTCCGGACCTTAAAAAAAATTTCTTTGCGATTCTCTTAGTCGTTACAAACCTCTATCCTCCTAAAGGCTTTTTAGATTTGGGAACAACCGAAAGTCACATGGAGTTAAATCAAGGGAATAGAGATGATGTAGCAGTAATTTAAACCCACAGTTATGGATCCAAGCCAAGGTTTAACGCAACGAATGAGAGCATACATTATTCTGTTGAAACAAAACCTTTTTATTAATATTCCTATATGCTTTTCTTTATTTCTTACCGCAGACGATGGAAAAATCGCAGTATTTATCGATATATAATCCTTGACAAGATACTCAAATATGATGATTGGCTTTGAGTTCCAACAAACCGATAGCATTACCTTATTTTGTGAGAATGGAATAATTTTCCATTCTATTCACCGGTATTTGTGATAAGCCCACGCCTCTACACGCCAACAGCTCTAACCACTCGCAAGACATCGTCAGTCGATAGCGTTTTTGTTCAACTGAAACTAGCTTTATTGCAAAAAGCTTGGTGAACACAAGTTCCGTTTAAATTATTTCCTGGGTTCATTAATACAAGATGCTGACGATCTCACCCATCACTTCTATCTTCAATTTCTAGTTTTCTCTTATCAAAACATATATTTTTTCAACGTTTCCCTTTGGTTTTTAGGTCAGGCGCGTGGGTCGTCTTCGACGTCCACGTTTGAATTCGGCTACCCACTTTTTAACTATTGACTTCAGATCTGAACTAAATGCAACACAGGAATAGAATTTCATAGAGTCACTCTTAGTATGTTTGTAAATAAGATGAGGAAGTACCATTTTAGAATTAAAACCATTTCTATGGTAGCCTGCAAGTTTTTCAATTTACCTTTGAACTAAATCATTAAAGCGATATATCTTGAATACGCGTCTGTTTTATCACCAGAAGCATGCATTTGTGCCTCTCAAAGTTCATGTCGGAAAGGGCACTCCACAGAAAGTTTGTAATTTGAAATTAGTGAAATGGCACTATCTTCCGTGGAGTAGAGTATCTCATCGAGTTTTCCACCTGCATCTGCTTATAGTGATAAAGCTGTCAATGTGAGGTCATACAAAGGCCAGTATAAATGCACACCAAGCATAACATTGTTAATAATTCATTTTAGAGTTCATGAATTTATAATCAGCTACTTTCTTATGTTAAATTTAAATACTTTTCTTCTTTACCACTGACCATTCAAATGTAAGCTTTTCACAAAAGCTTTCAAAGTTAAGGAATTCGGTGTCCCTTACAAAGCACTGCTCATTTAAAGCACTATAAAACCCGTTTTTTTCTGTAGAGACGTGTGTATAAAAATTGCATCACAATTTTAGAAGACCCACAAAAAATAAGCTTAAAAAAGATGACTACAACGAAAAATCAAAAACACATTACCACAGCCGCAATATATAAAAAATCCCATTATATTGTAGCCGGTTAGAAAAGAAAAAAACAAATTCGCCAAATGAAGTAATTAGGAAATACTAGAACAAATAACTGCTTCATTATCTCACGAGCATAAGGAATGAAATCCCGCTAATTACAATCATTCTTAAGGACAAGTAAAAATTAGATAAACGTTCTTTTGCTCCATCTTGCCTGATATATAGACGGCAAAAGGACTCCCCCTGAAGGATGAACATAACACGAATAGAATCCAAGGAGGTTACCATCCACAAAGAAATTATTTAAAAAAGAACAGAGATACCTTCACGTCGTTGTGCTATCACTTTGTTCTGCGAATGTGGTGGTTTCTATTATCCTTGGTCAACGCTATGAACTACTCTGTTTCACGCAAAGGGGTTTGCACTTTCTTTTTGTGTTTTCTCCGTTAAAGTGTCAAGTTGTCGGTGTTTCACATAAAGAATCTAATTTATGGTTGTTGTGTGGCGACAAAAACTGTGTGCTGCATTCTGCTTAGTATAATTCTTTAATGAACCTGAAAATGCACTCTTGGTGGAGGTAAAGTTAATTCCATTGAAGTATCATTGCAGAAATGCAGATGAAGTTTTTAAACTAGTTTTTGTCACCATTACTTTGGAGAGGATAAAGTTAATTAAAGTGTTTCTCTTGCCTCTAACTTCTGACAAGTGGCTAAGAGGCTACCGAACATTTGAGGTTTCAGTAGGGTTAGCCGCCTAAAGTCGGTATATAGCTCCAGATCTAATAATACTGCTGCCGTTTGCAGCGAATTTTCGCTTTTCACCACAATGACTCTCCATTAATTGACCTCAGCAAGATCCTTGACAGAATGTAAAACGGGGAATGGTTAACATATGCATAGTTAAAAATATTCTCCTAATCATTTCTGCTGACCTTCAATTTTGTTGACTATATTTACTTCAACACCACCTACGAGAGTCCTTATGAGTTTCCACTGACGCAAATAACTTGAACTTGGAGCTATCAAGCTATCAAAGAAGCAGCAAATTTAAGGCCACAGAATTATTAATAAAGCACACAACTACTCCTACGCACATAACTCAGACTCTGGCATTTGCACAATTTCCCAAAATAATCAGAGTTTACTTTGTGTCCTTGTACTACCCAAGGACATTTATTATGCCCTGCCTATCCCAACTTAAGCAGCCTATGGATGATTTACCACAAAACACCCAGCGTTTTCCTCATTGTCGTGTCCTGATTCCTGAATTTGCAAAACTTTCCTCAGGGTACAATATTAAACTTTGTGTGCGAGTGTGCATAAAAGCTGTTCCTGCTGTTACTGTTGGTGTAATCATGTCGTAATTAATATTGAGCTTTAACTATATCGCCATATACATAATGCTGACGGCACGATGTACATATAGTAATTTAGGATGGAAAAGGAGACATATTTTTTGCTGCCTTTAGTTTCTTTGATGCTATTTGCAGTACTATTCTTGATTGTTTTATTAAATTTAAGTGAACATATGATGTTATCAAATGATAGTAGATCATCGCTGATATCAGTGGAGATACAATTTTATATTAAATTGCGTTGAGCATAGTTTGAAGTTTTGGCAGTCAGAAGACGCCATGTAATGAAACTTTTGGTACTGAATTGCATATCCTCGCATCAAAGTGTTTTACATTTAAGAGGTGCTTCAAGATGAATATACGTATGTAGTGGAAAAAATATGCGACTGTCTTAAAGCATACGCAGGCTTAGAAGATTCTTATAAACACTTCCTGTGCTTAGAAGGTAGCTAAGGCCGTTAACTACAAATTTTCCCTGAGGAGGTTCTTGCTCCATGTTAGACTGCTTTTTCTCTGATTCCTCTATCCAGTTTTCTCGTTAGACAAGACAAAGGAAATTGCAAACTCTTTTGGCCAACTGTTCTGTCATACCTGAGTGGTAGTGTTTAGTAGCCCTAGATTCTTCGAAGTAATTCTGCTACTATTGGGCGGTCTATCAGTTGTCTATATAAAAAGTGAATTTAATTATTTATATTTATACTTGATATTGAATAGATTTTCCCAAATTTTAGTTATCAATGCTCATATACTGCGTAGACAAAAATGATTTATATGAGAAGATGAAGTACCTGCTACGCATTATTTCATAAGTGGCCGTTATTATCATAGGCAAATTGGTCAGTTATTAGATAAACAGCGCCATGACGTAAGCGGGCAGTTTGTCGGATCACTGCGCGCGAGGTTCCATGTTCGAATTCAAGAAAATACCAACAACTTTTTTCACGATCCTACCTCTCGCGAACGTCTGATAAACATCCAAGACTGTTATTGTCACGAGAAAGCTTCTGAAAAACAAAAATCGGAAATACCTCTCCTCCGTAAGGCATGCCAAGTAAACTCCGTGTTGACACTATCGAACGCCTTCTCAAAATCGATAAATGGCAGGAGAATTGGTGATTGATATTAAGCGCACACCACAGGGTGTTGATGTGGTCGACACCGAACCATCCATAGCGGAAAAATGCTTATTCGACATCAACTGTGCCTTTCAGATATTGTTTGATTCGCTCCAGTATGATTTTACCAATTATCTTAGCTACAAAAAGCGTCACGCAGATACCCCTCTAGTTTCAGCACTCTATTAAATTTCATGTCTTAGGTAGCTTGATAATTATTCCCTTTTTCCTCTCATCAGGGAAGCTCTGAGTTTCTCAAGATCTCTCTATAAGTGGAAATAGTAGCTCAGCCGATGTTGTTGGCCCTGCTCGTAAAAGCTCTGCGGGGAATACCGATTGCGGGCAGTATGTTGCTGATTGCGTCCAAATCTTGCTCACTTTATTGTTGGCGCAATGAAGGATCACTAAGTCTATCGATGTTAAACCTGGGCATTCTTGTGTTGTCGTGGGATCTTCGAACTGCAGCAGTGCGTAGTTGGAGCGTAGCTATCATAAGATGGTGATCTCGTTCTATCCCCACATCTACCTACCTCGGACGTCCAGGAGACTATTTCGAAAGTCCCGGCTGATCGCAAAATGGTCATTTTGATTGGAAATTGCTTGCCTGTCGTTGGAAGCCCAGCTGACTTTGTGGCAGGCTTTATGCTCAAACATGGTGCCACCTATCACAAGACGGTTGGCATTGCAGAAATCCACAAACCTTTCGCCGATGTCCTTGCGGTTGCCTGGTCCATGATTCTCGATTTCATGTTCGAGCCCTTCGTTGTCGTTGCCTAATTTGGCATTCAAATCCCGCATCAATATGACAATGTCTCCATTTGGTGTTGTGTTGAAGAGGGCACTTAAACGATTGTAGAGCTCTTCTTCTCGTCCTCAGATGAGTCATCCGTTGGGGTATAACACTCTTTTATGGTGACGCGTCGTACTTTAGTCCGGAAACTGGCCGTTATAATTTTTGGCCTTTGTGTGCTGTTGGTGTTACCAGCAGTCCAACTCCATATTCCGGCGGAATCTCGGATGGTCTTCCAGCATAGAGTAGTACAGTGTTACGCGTTTGGGCTGGTACTCGCCCGCTTCTAACTATCTTATTTTACTTACCCCCAAAATACCCAGTCTCTATCGCATGAATTTCTTTTTTGATTGGAGGAATCTGGCATTGTGAGGCCCTTTGCTTTCTGAGTCGAGGAGCGTCTTCACATTTCAGAATCCTATCTTTGTCCGGGTACGACATCTAAAAGTCGTCAACATGTGATCATTCCTTATCCGAAGCATAGTGCCGGTTTCTGTAGCGAGGTGGACCTGTTAATGCAGGTTGCTGGCCCACATTACCTAGTCTAGAATCAAGGCCCTAGACAACCCGCACTTGTAACTTCAGCCTACAGGTATATGTGTTTATATGTGTTTATTTATTCATCTAATAGAGTATAATAATCTCTTGCAGACTAAATAATAAAATTAAGAAGCATTTTGAATACAAAACATACTAAGTACTAGAGTTGGCCTAAGTCGTGAATTTATGTTCACAGTTATAACTGTGAACGTGATTTCTTATTCACTGTGAATATAACCTGTGAATCCGAATGTATGGGAGTAATTTTTTTTTACGAATAAAAATTCTTCACTTACTATGACAACAAAGTACAATTTACATCTTTTTCTGTTATCTTCAATAAATTGTTATATCATTGACTTCGTGTATCGTAAAATATACTTCTAAGTAATTCGTTAATAGGCATGTGCGGATATATGCATACATTATCCCTATTAGCACTAATATCGTAAAAAATATTTCGACCCAATAATTCAAAAAATGAACTTACCCCACTTGATTTGCATATGCCTGGCACAAGTTACATTTTGCGAAACTCTCATCTAATTCCGTAAAAAAATCAAAATTAAACTAATCTTTTTTCGCTTTATTATTGGCGGCATCTCAACAGTATTTTTTTTGTTATGTACGCGCACTTGTACACACCAAACACACAAATCTGTAAATTTGTGCTTTGAATATAACTACATTCAAGAGAAGAACATGTTTCTCTTATCTGTGGTATAACCCAGCGAATAAAATACATTTCATATACCTGCATGTTCTTTGTGCACCCAAGTCATTTCTTTCACCACGTTTTGCTTTATTCTATCCTTTGCTGCCTGCCACTTCAGTATACATAGATGCGATGTAAAAGAATTCCTCCCTTATGCACATTAGGTATACATATTTTCCTTCATCGTTGACTGCTCTACACTGAGCACTGCCAGCTCTGAACTGTCTGATGCGTACATGTTCGTTATCCGCTCGTCGCTCTTCTCTGAGCAATGGCAGATCTGATGTTTACATGCCGTTCGTCGCTCTTCACTGAGCGGTATGATGTTTATATGTCGTTCGTCGCTGGTCGCTCTGCACTGAGCAATGGCAGCTCTGTACGGTTTGGTGTGTACATTTTCTTTCTTCATTCGTCGCTCAATGTATCTTTTGTTGCTGTGTTGAAACGAATGTGTTTTGTGTAAAAGTGTATCGAATATTAATTTTGAGTTTGGGTAAATGTGTAATGATTGTGTAAGCAATTATTTCAATAGGTGTACTTTATTAAATTAATTTGTGTAGTATAAATATGTTGTGTATAAATGTCTTGTGTATTAAGGGCTTGTGTATAAATGTTTACCAATGCGTCCACACGGGGTTTATTTTTAAATCGAAAAAGAACGAAACTAATTTACAAAGGCACATTGAGCAATAAAGAATATGAATGTAAAAAGAAACTATGGAAAATCGAATTGTGGGCGCCGTGGCGTAAGTGGTTAGTGTGTCGGATCACTACGCATGAGGTTCCAAGTTCGAATCCTACAAAACACCAAAAAGTTTTTTCACGGTCCCACCTCTCGCGAGCGTCTGACAAACATCCGAGAGTATTGTTGTCTCGAAAAAGCTTCTCAAATCGCCGTTCGGATACGGCACTAAACTGTAGGTCCCTTCCATTCGTGTGAAAAATATAACGCACACAACATGAGTGGTTGCGAGAAGCTAGGCCCTGGCACTTAAAGAGCTGTTGCGCTAAATATTTATTTATTTTTTATGGAAAATCGAACGTTATATTCGGAGTAATTCAAAGAGAGTGTAGGAATGCAATTTAATAGAGAAATGGACAGCTATCAAAATTTAGGTTTTGTAAATAATGCGCTATGCGTTTATTTGGCACTTGTGTTACATAGTACTAAACAGTAGCGGATGCAAAAATGTGATATGAAAAATAATTCCTTATTTACGTTTTAAACATTCACAGTTTATTTTTAATTCACTCACAGGCTGCATATGCGAATTTTCATTCGCAGTGAATAATTCGCAGGTGGTAATTTTTTGCTCATCTCTACTAAGTATATTCATAAAATACAATTCATTAAATATTTTTTATTAAGTAAGAAAGGAAGCTTCAACCATCAAACACTGTCAGATAAGTTTTATAGTAGATTATCTTAAACTTAAGTCTGGAATAATTAACAAAAATATCTATTGATGCTAATACAGAGGTAACTTCACTGATGCAACGAGCATAAAAATCAAGCAAAGATAGCAAGGTAGGACACTGAATTTGACAATGAATTGAGTCTCTGACCAACATAACACAAAAATATTGCGTGGACCAACGGATTTGTATATATTGAGGTCTTGGAGTACTTTTGCAACTGTACGAGTGCGAAAGTGGACTTGTCCTATGGAAAATTCGACGCCCTTGAGTACAGGTAGAGACAAAGCACTATCTGGTAGTGTGCGGTTCGCTGCAAGGTGAGCAGCAAGCAGATTGCTCTTGTCTATGGAGCATAAAGCTTGGATGTCATTGTAAATGAGCGTTGGAACAGCAGATGAGGCTGCATTTTTTTAATATTCTTGACGAATTGCTAAAAATGTTTATTACCTCTGGGATATTGTAGAATTTTTTGCCTCAATTTTTAGTCGTATAAAAATGTTACACGTTGGGCATTGCAATCGTTTCTTGCTTGGTTGAACTTTTTCTCTTTGTAGCTCTGGTCGAACCACGAGTTTGTCTTAAGTTTTATGTTTTTAATTCTCTTGGAATATAGTCATTCATACCTAAGAGGATGGTGTCAGTGATTATATAAGCGGCGGCATTCACGTCGCTATCGAGGATGCATAGTGACCAGTTGAATCTCTTAAAATATATATTGAAGCCGTCCCATACGGCTTTCTCGTAACGCAATCTTTTTCTCTCATGAGTTTTTTCTTTTAGTGTGTGGTCAGAGAAATGAATTTAGTTGATCCGACGTTGTGGTCAAATCGACCTAGTGACGCTAAAATACCAATGATGTATTTATCAGGGTCAGAAGTAAGGAACAGGTCCAGAGTGTTGGCAGAATGGCTTTCAATGGCCGGTATACATGTATCCTCATTTACAAGCTGACTAAAATTATTTATCTTAGCGAAAAGTTCGATATACGTTATTGCTAGTGTTTTCTGGGAAGAATGTTAAAGCCAATCTGAATTGTGTATATATTGTGTATATATTATCTGTATCTTGAATTTTGGATAAAATAAAAGGACCTACCACAGATAATCTAAAATCTTCATCAGTCCCACTGTAAATTCAGAACCAAAAAAAAAAAGGAAAAGGAGGAACAAAAAATTCTGACAAAATTAAACCTAGTCTAATGAAAAACTTCCCCACTGCTTCGGTCCAGCGGCTTTTGTATATCTGCCACTATTTTATCTTGTTAGTCATATGCCCTTTTCGGCTATTAATGAAATACCTCCTTTTTCGTCGACGTCCTTGGGTGAAAATCCTTGTAGGGTTTCCTTTTTAGTGATTGGTCAGAAATATGTCAATGCAACACCAAAAACTCACATTTCCCTTATTACATTTGTTTTCCCATTTGATTGGGTGCAATTAACTTTTGCGGATTTTAGGGGGTGGCTATGGAGTAATGGTAGAGTTCAAGATTGCCACGCTGGTGATTCATGGTGCAAATTATTATGCCGGGAAGCATTTATATATTTGTTTCTCATGAAACATAAAAAAATCTGTCCGCTCAAGTGCAAAGGCAAAACATTGGTAGAAGCTTCATAGTTACATATATGATATAACTGGACATTTTTTTCGGAAAAAAAACAAAAATGTAAGCAAAGACATATATAACAAACAAAAGCATAACAAAACGAAGCTCGCCAGTTATTAGGACACCCCGGGGGGGGCTTTCTGAAACTTAACATAATCTTAGTTTCAAGCCACTACACCAATCTTTCTCCTCTTCTTCCTTTTTCAGCGAGACTATGATCCAAAAACAAGGGATCACAACCCTCCCACTTCACTGCATTTCTACTAATCCGCCTTTGGGGTTCGCCTCCTTGACCTCAGAAAATATCGGCAGGCCCGCCGATTTTAGATCACTCGGTTACTGAGGCCAATGAAATGCCGATGTCGTCGCATTTGTCTGATCCAGGCGTTTACAGGCCTGCCTTTCCTACATCGCGAAGTCTTTGGAACATTAATTGATATTGCCTTTCTAACGGGGTTCAAATGATCTCTTCTTTGAAAGTGGCAATAAAAGCTGAGTCGGTCGCGCTCTATCTTTCTTCCGATGGTTTCCTTGATGTGAAAGCTTCAACGGATCTTGAACCTTCTTATTCGATCAAGCTTTGTCACTCCTGCTGTCATGCGAAGCATCTTCATCTCAGCTGCCGTTAATTTACTCTCATACTTTTTATACATCGTCCAACATTGTGAACTGAATATGAGCGCTGGATGCACAACTGCGGTGTAGAGCCTTCCTTTCAACTTATGCTGCATTTTTCTCTCACAGAAGATGGCGGAATTTTCTCGCCACTTCATTCACCCTACGCTTACACGATGATTGATGTCGTCATCACAGGTTGCTTTGCTACTGATCATAGATCCCATATATTTGAACTTTTCGCACATGGGAAGCACTGTTGCATTCAAATAAATGTGTGGAATAGAGCTGAGTGGATCAGAGAACGGGCAGCACAAGTACTCTGTCCTTTTTTAACTAATGCGATACCCATTTCCCTCCAAAACATCCACCCACACATCAATTGCTCGTTGCAGGGATGTAGGATCTTCACAAATCTTCAACAAAGAATAACTGATGCTCCTTGGAGTGCATTACTTTACCTTCAAGCAGGTAGTCAAGGAATGTAATAAAGAGCAAAGGACTTAAACAAAGGACTCGGTTACTCCAGTGGGGCAGCTTACTCCGGTCTTTGCTCCTTCATACATGTCTATGATCATCTGTTCATAAGTTTCTGGAACCCCTTGATGTCTTAACGCCACCCACATAAGATCTCATGGTTGTCGGTCGAATGCCTTTTCAAAGTCAACCAATACAATATGCAAATCATTTAAGGAATCACGATGTTTTTCCATTATGATCCTTATACTTTGGATTGCATCTGTGGTTGATTTACTGGCGACAACCCCGCACTGATCATCAGATAGCCATATTAATTTTCGCAGTCAGCCACTTAATACCCGCTTAACGATCTTCATGGTGTGTGACATCAGCTTGATCGAACGGTAGTTATCACAGTTTCACGTATCACCCTTCCCTTTGTATACAGGGAGAAGGTAACTTCATTGAAGGACCTCCATTGATTCGGCATTGGGTCATCTTTCATAAATGTGTCTCTCATCTTTTTCCAGAACTCAGAAGGCATCTCGTCTGGCCCAATCGCTTCTCATTTTTTTAAGGTATTTGACCGCCTCACTAACTTCTTCGATTTTAATGTCGGGTATTTCTTCAGCGTTAAGGGTGGCTCTTGGAGACTGTAGCCGGGGAAACTGTTCATTCAAAAGTTCTTTACAATATTGCCGCCACCTCTGCAGAATTTTGTCATCATCCACAAGAAGCTGACCATGAGCATTGCTAATGAACTTTGGCATATCTCTTATTCATATTGTAGCTTCGCAGCTCCTGGATAGCGTGGTTTGCATTAGCAACCGGGGAAAATATTTTCTCCAGTTCCCGATACAGGCCCTCCGTACTCTTTGTTTGAAGGTGGGCGCACTTCCTCTTCGCTTTTTTGTTGCAACATCTGTATTCCACTTCGAGGTGAGCTTTTTCGTCTATATTATTGGAGGGAAACTTGGACCAAGCTTGGAAAGTCGCTTTCTTCTCACTTATCACCTTCTTATCTTCATTGCTCCTAGCAGTGATTGGGTCTTCTTTAAGCAACTTCGCTGTAGGGAATCCAACACATTTTGTGCCGCGCTCTCTTCATTCTCAGCTCCGTTGAAGGTAGGTAATTTTTCATCACGAAAACAAAAGCCTCGTCTTTTCTCACTACCAACACAGTCTGAAATAGTTTTTGTAGAACCACAATAATCTCCAAGCCTTTGTTTCCAGTCTCTCTTGTTTCTGAGGTCCCGAAGTGGTGTGGGACTATGCGGCAAGAAAGAATTTGCTTGGCTAATGGTACGGACATTCAGCTAACGGTGGACTTAATATCGGCGATGGATTTTATGAACTCCTTGGCAGTGGTGCTGGTGCTGGCGTAAACAATGAGGTTAGATTTTAGTCGCTGAAAAATATTTTTATGTTTTTATTCCATCTCTAGTGTAAATATTCCTTAAACGCTATCACTTTGCTTAAAGGCAAGCATTTTCATCTTGACTGTCACCTTGCAAACGCACACGGGTCATAAGACAAAAGATTACCTATGCATATTTTCCTCTATGCAAACTGTTTAAAATGTTACGTATTCGACCCGAATGTCCGAAAAATAAAATGTAAGAAACATCATACCAAAATTTATTTATTTTTATTTTTTTTTTATTTATAATATATAATACAACGACTTGAGGAATTCAGATAAGTCCTTTATTTTCTATACAATAAGCAGTCAAAAAATATTTAACTACTACTGTTAATTGCTTCCGTTTAATCACTGTCTACTATAGTAGATGGGCATAATTTGTTGAACGTTCTTCTTTAATCTTGGTGTGCACAGACTAATAGCACATCCGCTATAAGAAACTATATCTCAAGCAAACAACTCTCTTTTTTCCAAGCTCTACATCCCTTAAATCATCAATTTCTTAAGGCAGCGCAAAAACTCCTTGAAATGCCAAAATTAACCAAAAAGAAACCAAACAAACTCAATAGTTGCTTCCTGCTACAGTTCCAGTTCTAAGTAAAAAATAAAACCATTAATCAGAATTTTTCTTTCTTACACTTTAATTTGCATGCTAATTACAAGCTCAGAATCCATAAAGGGATAGCGAAGGCAAAAGAAAAAGCAGAAGAGCAAGAACGTAAGAACTAAATTATATAACAAAGACCAAAATCGAGAGGTGTTGTTGTTTAAAAAGAAAAAAGAAAAAACGTAGTAATGAGAACTTTGTAATTAATCAACACTGAACGACCGCGGAAGGAACTCACGCATTGTTTTTATTTTTTTATTTTTCTTCTCTCTTTTATGCACCAGGAAGTAGGATCCACAAGTAAACTTGGAAGCGACTAAAAAGACGTTATCATCATCATCAGTGAGAAAAACTCTACGGAGATGAAGTTGTTTCCGAAATGCATCTGAGTTGTGATGTGCTTTATTCACTGAGATTTCATATGAGTATTCTTACAGAATAAGTGTGCAAGGAGTTACAAGGGGTCCAATTTAAGCTAGGATTAATTTAACTACAGATTACGTTTTTTTTGGATCAAATTGGGCTCCTCGGTATGTCTGGTTATCAACCAAGCAACAAGTCCCTCCAGGAGGCTGGAAGAATTACTGGCTGTTCAAATAACCGCCCAAAATAAAATCGCCCAAATTTCAAAAATAAACAATCGCCCAACATTTCTGGGCATTTGTACACAATGTAATAAAGCCCAGAAAAGGTACAACCGCCCAAAAATGAATGAACATTCGCCCAAGAACATAAGTGAATGACTGTGTGAATAATCGCCTAAATTCCAAAATTAACGGCCGTCCACAAATTTTGTTTATTTTTTTTCGTGATATTTTATTATTTAAATACCTTGGGTAGACAAGAAACATGCAGTTATATGAAATGTATGCTACTCGCTCGATTATACCACGGATAAGAGAAATATTTCTCGTGTGTGTGATTATATTTAAAGCACAAATTTACACATTTGTTTGTTTGGTGTGTACAAGTACGCGTACCTAAGAAAAATACTTTTAAGTTGCCGCCAATAATAAAGCGAAGAAAGATTAGTTTTGTTTGGAATTTTCTTACGGAATTAGATGAAAGTTTTGCAAAATGTTATTTGTGCAAGGCGAAATTACCAAACAAAACCAACATATCAGATTTAAAAGGCATATACAAATCAAGCATCCTTTGGTGTCATTAGTTTCTGGGGTAAGTTTATTTTTTGAATTATTTGGTCGAAATACTTTTAATGGTATTAGTACTAATGTACTTTACATGCATACATCCTTCTTCTTCTTCCTATTTCAAAAAGGTTAAGATCCGAAAACAAGATATTATAACCCTCCCATTTCACTGCATTTCTACTGATCGGCCTGTGTGGTTAGCGTAGTGCATAGTACATGAATACATCCACACATGTATATTAACGAATTACGTAAATATTTTGATACACGAAGTCAATAATATTATATACTAATTTACTTAACTTTTGTTTACCTCGCTTTAGGGGGTTTACACTTGTATCGATCCCACAATTAAGGAAAACGGTCAACCTATGAGGATATCAGACCATATGCCCTATGTAGGGCATATACTAGTATGTTTGTTTTAGTTTAAGTGGCATTTTTTCGTCATATAAAAAGCTTCGATCTATAAAGAGTCAGTACGATCTTATGTCAACATAATTGCGAAGGCATAACACTGGCAGTAGGTTGGTCATATGGCTAGGAAAATCATTCGCTCTGTTTTGTGATTGATATGCCTATGACATTGGTAGTCATAGACTGAAAAATATACTGTGAATCAGAAGTAAAGACAAAAAAGAACAAAAATCTTCCAAGTTAAGCTGTGAAAGGTGCCTTATTTCATCAAGTACGAAAAATGCAATTGTAAAAAATGGGACCCTCACGACTTGTTACTTGATAGAAATATATGCAGGATATGAGTACATCCTGCATATATCGATATTTGTAGAAGCTATGGAGAAGGAAAGAGGAGACAGTTTATGAGTTACTACACTTCTGTGAAGTTGTACTGCTGTATCAACTTTAGGTAGGAAAAGAAAAACTTTATGTGATTACATCTTTGGCGACCCCTTAACAACTTCTTAAGTATCGACATCTGTGGGATCAGCTTCACTAAGAATGAATACAGCCAAAGACTAAGCTGCCGATTTGCAAAGCATTTAAAAGGCAGAGCTATTCAGTCCAGATGGTACTCAATGATCGTAGCACTAGGAAACAACTTCCCACAAGTTCGATCACTGGCCTTATGTTACTATCCTTAATTATATGCAAATGCATTCTTCTGCATTTGTGTCATTACACATTAAATACCTCTGATATCAACCTGCGCTTGGCAAGGCTTTGGCTTTGGCTTTCAAGGGACTGCGGCATTTTACATTGCCTGTATATTTTGCATAATGCCTTAGAAGCTAGTATCGTATAACTATACATCGCCTTTTCGGAACCCTTTGACTAAACCCCTTTCATTTTAAGAAGAATTCTTGTGCAGACGAGTGTCCCCTGTCAATGTCTGGAAACACCTTTTATAATGTTTCCTAATACCATTCATCGTACTTCATATACGTCGCAAGATTTTATGCATTTATATTCCACATGAAATTCCGTACGCAATTCTTACACCTTATCGCACATATAGAAGCATATGTATGTACCCACTTGCTACAGTGAATAGTTTTGTAAATTTTCCTGGCATTAGCTCCATTTCCGGCAGTACTGTTTTGTAATGTGTATAAAATTTGTATGAATGTTGGAGAAATTTGCACCTTTGCAACATAAAATTAAATGGTTTACAGTTAAGGCTTTTCAGCAAAACGTTGCCAGCGGTCTTCGTAAGGAAACACCAAACATAACAACGTTAAAGAGAAGCCAAATATATACGCTGCAAAAAACTTTTTCCATTTTATCCCACATTTTTTTCAAAAGGATTTCAACCATTTAAGTCTATCTTTGCTCTTTTTAGACTAACGGCGTGGGATTTGAATTTCCTGAAAATGTTTCTTTTCTTGGCAATGAGCATTTTTCTGTGTACTGTTTCGATCTTAAATTCAATTGGGAATCTTAAAGAAGCTTTGAAGATTTGTTGTTGCAAGTTAGAATTTATTCAGATGATTCTTCTTTTACAAAATACTGGCAAAACTAAACTTTATGCGATATGTGAATATGTAACTAGGTATTATTGAATCTACCTGAAATAATTTTACAATCGTAAGCGGTTGGCAAGATTTAAAGAGAAATAAATGTACAGAACGACCAAACGATATTTATTACTTGTACAGTGAAAACAAGGAAAAGCCACAGACTATTATAGACATGGTATTTTACCCTTAGTATTTTGTCAACGCTAACAAGTTTGAATATTTTTCATAAAGTAAACCGGTTGCACAAAATGGAACGCAGTTTGGAAGAGGGGAAGGCCTAATAAGGGTGGACATTAAAATTGTGATGTTATTATTCAGCTTACCTACAGCTCAAAACGGGTTGGCATTTAAGTAGTCGAAAAATAGATAAAGCTATGTCTATTTGTAAGGTGTTTCAGAAATATGAATAGAAAGAAAAACTAAAATGACGTATACGATTAACTGAGGTCATTTTAAGCAAAAAATATTATGAACTCGAGCTTTACGAGCGGAGGAGAAAAATATGAGCATCAACTTATCAGAAATAAAGAAAAAGGAGCATGAAAAGGCATCCAACAGTGACGGTGACAGTCAAGAATCCCATCAACCCGATCAGAATGAAGTGGGGCTAGCTATATGTACAGTTTAACCCAACAAAAGAGCTACAGGAGGGGAACGAAAATATGTTCGATGGATAGAACCTCAGCATCGTCTGCCTGATTCTGAAGAAAGGAGACCTCTTCTGAACTGCGTTAACTGTAAAAGTTTAGGTAAGTCTTGTTAACATTCCATATATGTCTTTTGTATTATGTGAACACCTAAATCACATAATATCACCGATCATCAGGAACTTGATACGTCCTTGTCAGTATGTATTCAGGCCGCGAAACCCCACCATTGACTTATTATTCATACTATGTCATTTGGCAAAAAAACTCACGAATATAAAACCGATACGCATCACTTCTTCATCGATTTCAATGTTTCCTGTGATAGTGTGTATAGAGATAAGCTATACAGTGCCATGTCTTGTCTTGGTATTGCTGCCAAGCATGTCTGGTGTCATAAAAGGTCTTAGAGAAGGTGACGCAATTGCGCGTAATAACGCGACCTCCTTAACATTATACTTGAAAGAATTGTACAAAACTCACAAGCCAATACCAGAGGTGTTGTACAACTATTCGCTTACACCGATAATATTCAAGAGTCGGAAGAACCTAGTGGTCCGTCTCAGTGAGGCGGTTTAGCGATCAATGAAAGCAATACAGAATGCATGCTGTCTACAAAAAAAGGCATGCAACTTCGGTGGGCGCAGTGGTGTGGAAACTCACTGCGCGTGAGGTACAATGTTCGAATCCCAAAAAACACCAAACTTTTTTTCACGGTCCCATCTCTTGCCGGTCCCATCCCTTGCCAACGTCTGACAAACGTCTGGGAGTATTGTTGTTATGAGAAAGCTTCTAAAAAAAATTAAAATTGCCCTTCGGTTACGGCACAAAACTGTTGGTCCCTTCGATTGGTTGCAAGAAGCTATGCCTAGGCACTTCATGGGCTGTTGCGCCAAATATGTATGTGCAGTATCGCAGTCTCGGACAGAACACCACAGTAGAGAGATATAATTTTGAGGTAGTAAAGGAACATGTCTATCTAGACTCTATGGCGAACTCCGCAAATGACACCAGTTGGGACACCAAACGAAAAATTATTCTTGCCAGTCAGTATTTTTGCAGTTGAGTAACAAAGCCATATCTCGATCTACTCATGTAATTCTGTATATAAAACTAATCAGACCAGTCCTGCTGTAAGGCATACAGGTAACGATTTTGTCAAAATCGGATGAGGATGTCCTTTGTTATTTTGAGTGAAATGTTTTTTCGAGTGATCTTTGGTCCAATCTGCATAGATGGGAGAAGGTTCAATGCTTAAATATACGGCGTATACAATGACATCGACTTAGCCAGAAGACTGCACATACAGGGACTTAGACAACTCTCCAGCCCGGAAAATCCTCAAACCCACCCTAGATAGACGGCGTAGTAAAGGCCGACCTCGCGGCAGGCGGCACAAATAAGTAAAAGTAATCAACTTGGCGGGGCAACAGGAGGCAGCTGGCACGTAACCGGGCTGGCTAGAGAAGTTTGTTGAGGCCCAGGTCCACCCCGAACTTATAGAGCCATAAAAGAAAGTAAGTATTCTCAACATTACATTCGCAGTTTGACTGCATCTTCATCAATTACAATAATGCTCAGATAAATCGAACAAAAGTGATCTACTGTTAAAATTACTGTACTATAAGAACCAGTTGAATAGCGGTTTGAGAGTGAATTTTATATAAAAATCTCTTGTAGATTTTCGCTTATATATTTCTTTCAAGCTTTGAAGCAATTTTATGAAAAGATCCGCCGTGAAGTTATAGTTTTTATTAAATATTCTTGAAAGCCATTCAAAATTTAACGAATTCTATGATGAGATACATTTGCGCTGCAAATATCTGAAAGGTATGAATGAATTTCAATTGGTTCATTAAATGTAGAGGAAGAATGGCAACTGTTTTCAGTAGCGGTTAATCTCGCCTGGTGGTGAGAAAATAACTGCTTGATTTAAAACGCCAACAAGAAGCCAACAGAGACAAGAAGAGATCCTTTAAGGTGTTCTGAAGGGGCCACACTAGTGACCACTTAATTACCTAAATAAGAATCGTTTAACAAAAACGATTAACAAAAATAAAAACACAAACACTCCACTTCATAAATTGAACCCAGATGGCACAAGCCATAACTAATCTCAAGTAACGTAAGCAGATATGCTTCAAACGAACATACAAGCGCCATGGGTAATTAGAACCCAAAGTGAAAACCACTTGCCTGCGTTAAACACTAAGCAGAGAGCGAACAATATACGCTTGGATTGCAATATGTTTACTTGAAGTGGATCTGTGAGACGAGCGCGCGCGGAGTGACAACGGTCACTCAACTAATAACATAAAATATGCCGAATGGGTAATACTGGGTTCCACTAATAATGTGGAATATGCCGAATAGGCAATATGGGGTTCAATGTGCGAAGTGTGGAATTTAGGTAAGAACAAATGCAATGTAAATTAGTATATAAGACAAAGGAATATTTTGAATAAAGTCACTTCTGATCTAGAAGCCAACGGAACACCTCTGCGTTTCTATATAGCAACTCGTTAAAAACCGAGGTATTCTATCCCCGATCACGACGCCTTTAGGGAGCAAGTAATTGCTCCAAGATTTGAGTCTAAAGGCGTAATAGTCAGGACGAGTCGTGGGGATTCCATAGCAACAACGACTACTGGGACCTGAAAGAGGGCCAAATTTCACATGGCGATCCTGCCAGGAGCAAATTGAATACTTCCTTTTTATCAACGACGACGTAGTAGCCTCAATTTTGAACGACAACGAAATCACCAGCTTTGATCGATACCATAAAGCAAAAGAAGAAATGGACCAGAAGTAAAGAATATAAAAGCCAATATAAAAGCTAGACCAGAAGAAAAACGTTGCAACAGTGCGATGTCGCAACAAACGGGATTTAGCAATCCAATGCTTAGCGTTCCCTATGCGTACTTTTACGGAGCTAACAGGATGCCTGTTGGTTTCCAATGCTGGTCTACCAAGCCAGTAATTTATCTGCAGCAAATACCAGGTGCCGAAACATTAGTCAATTTATTTACGTAATGGTTAGAAGTAAGACTTCGTTTTTTAGAGTAATAACAAAAATAATTTTACACACATATTAAAATTATAAAACAAAGATTTATATTATTTAAAGATATAAGTGAATTTAAAAACTGTTTTCCGCATTTAAGCATTAATATTGTTTTGAAATTTACTAGACAGAAATAAGAATTATTGACTGATTTGGATATGTATGAATTCTATGAAAAAAGGCATAAGAGGAGGTATATCACCATAGTAAGAACCTCGAGCAGAGAAAAATGAATTAGTCTCAACAATTTTTTTTTATCTAGATTTCCTTGTTTTCATAATTGTAAGGAGTTCGTGTTTTCATTTCTTTTAGAACCAGCAACCAAACCATCAAGCGGAAAGAATTACTTGCTATAGTATGCGCTGTCAAACATTACAGACGCTTCAAAATTATAACGGATCACAGACCGTTAGTGCATCTATTTTCTCCGAAAGAACCATAGTCGATTAACCAAATTCAGACTGTTACTAGAAGAGTACAGTTTTCGTGTTGAATAGACTTCGAAAAACTATATGTTTGCGCTACTACCAGAGCCCGATCCAAGAAAAATAAGATAAGAACAAGATAAGAAAGGAACAAATGAAACAATAAACCAAGATCAAGTCATAACTGATCTATTGAAACCACCACAAAATGGATTAAAGATACTTTAATTAAAAATCATTGATGGCTTTTGCAGAAATTAAGGGTGAAAATATAAAACTAGGCCCAAACAATATTTTGGGTTATGTTCCAGAGGATAATTGTCTAATATTAAATCGGTCCAAGATTAGCACTATTGCCCAATCGACATCATTCGACAGAATGTTGCCGAGGGACATGCGGAAAGATTGCGTACCAATAATTGTTAAAGAAAGATCCAAGAACAGCACTACTGCCCGATCGACATCGTTTGATAAAATGTTTTTAAGGGACTTGCATAAAATATGCGGATCTCTTTCAATAAATAAGATTTACATAACAAAAAAGGAATTAACGAAACTCTTAAACAGCCGTCACAAAAATAAAATAAATGTATTGAAGAAGAAATTAGAAGAGATATTTGAGAGAGTAAAATATAAGTGCACTTAATTGAGAATACTATCGAAGTAACAGACCCTTGCAAAATGAAGATAATACTTAACGACTATCATATGTTACCATCAAGTGGACATGCTGGAATAAACCGCATGCTAAGAAATATCCGGAGGAAATATTTTTGGACAGGAATGCAAAACGATGTGACGGCATACGTTAGGCATTGTTCCATGTGCCAAAGAAACAAACACATACATCCAAAAAAGCAACCAATGACGATTACGACAACGGCTGAGTCAAGTTTTGACAAGATTTTCTTAGATCTAGTAGGACCTCTAGATGAGTCAGAGAATGGATCAAAATATATCCTAACCCTACAAGACGAACTCACAAAATTCGCCGAGGCAATACCACTCCCAAATAAGGAAACCACCTCAGTAGCCAAGGGACTAGTAGAAAATTTCATTCTAAAGTATGGAGTTCCGGGGCTATATATGGTATGTCTCTGAACGGTATCCTTATCAGATTATAACCCTGAATACCTCTCTATTTCTTCCTGACCCAGTTCTACGTGTACCATGCGACACAAACTAAAGGCCGAAATAATGCATAACTACAATAACACCAAAACCGATTATATCAAAATAATTCTCCAATTTACATACATAGCTTTTCAAAAATTTCTTTGTTTTGTGTTTCACAAATGAATTAAGCTTCTATACTACAGTAAACTAAATTTTGTTGCTTTATTTCTGCAAGGGTACATATTTACAAACGCTCAGGGAAAAGGATAATATGTATAACCCTTTTTTGTCCTTTACTCTTTGCCATTTTTGTAATTTATTTTTCTCAGATGATCTCTCCAAACGGAGAAGGAAAGTGTTGAGTAAATATGTAATAACACACAGTATTACAGACACTGCTAAATATGTATAAGTGTATGTGTGTGTAGTAAAAGGCGGGTATAGTAACAAATAACTGCAACGGGTCATTTTAGACCCGTGGAACTGGACTGTTACTATTTTTTCTGGGACGATATTACTAATCGGTATATACATATACATATATATTAAATATTTTTTGACAAAAGTACTTATTCCGTACAAAAACTAAAGTCACTTAATTTCAAAACAGTGTGCCTAATATTTTAAAAGATGCTTGAAATGAAAGATTGATATGTGCCTAAAAAGACCCGGTGGACGGATTAGGATTAGAAAAATCTACGATCTTATTGAATCACCCTTTACATACAATGCCAAAGGCGACATTGACTGTATATGTATTGTATAATATTAGTTGGGGGTCGATATTGTTACCCGGCTTCTTATATATGTAACTCCATAGAGTTTAAAGAAAAAATTAAAAAATTATGAAATTCCGAATGTGATACAAAAGCATTTTGGGTCAAAAAGAATTTTACAATACTTTTCGTCTTTTGAGAAACTTAGTTCACCACAAAGTTCGTTTAGCTAAACGTAATTTTTATTCTCACCGTCTTAATGCTAATTTACCACCCAACATTTTATGGAAAAACTTACGTGAAATAGGAGTCGGCAAGAAAACGCTGAATAATCTCGAAAACGTGGATCCTGACGAATTGAACAGAGAGTTCGTGAATATTCAGGCGGGATCTAACGTTATCTCACAAGTTGCCAGAGATACACCTATCAACACTAGTTTGTTTGAATTCTCCAGAGTCGAGCAAACCGATGTTGTTAAGGCGATCCTCGATATTAAATCGAAATCTGTAAGCTTAGATGAAATGCATCCATGTTTTGTAAAGATTATATTACCGCACATACTTCCCTTTCTGACCCACATTTGTAATACTGTTTTAATGACATCCTCTTTCCCTAATATTTGGAAAGTTGCGAAGGTGATTCCTGTTTTAAAAAAGGAAGGCACAGCTCTTTCGCCACCAGAATACAGGCCTATTTCAATTCTCCCGTTTTTGTCAAAGGTTATGGAGAAACTCATTCATTGTCAGGTCTCCAACTTCCTAGAACGCAACTCTCTCTTGTGTGCAAGTCAATCTGGCTTCAGAAAAAAGCATAGTTGCACATCTGCGCTCCTAAAAGTTACGGATGATCTTAGAGTTGCCATGGACAATGATATGATCACATTTCTAACCCTGTTGGATTTCTCCAAAGCCTTTGATACTATGGATCATTTGTAACTCTTGTCAAAACTAGAGAATTCATATGATTTTACATCGTCTGCTGTACTACTAATTGGATCCTACCTATCTGGTAGAAAACAAGCAGTGGTGGTGAATGAAAAGATATCCGGTCTACTTGAAGTATCTTCAGGTGTACCACAGGGATCTATCTTGGGCCCGCTTTTATTCACCATGTTCATAAATGAGCTGCCAAAATTAATAGTACATTGCTCTACACATATGTACGCTGACGATGTACAACTGTATAAGAGTTGTAAACTGGGTCTTATTGAAGACTCGGTCACAAGACTTAACGAGGATCTCGATAAAATTTTGAAGTGGTCGGATGAGAACTTCCTACGCCTAAATCCAAAAAAATCCAAATGCTTAGTGATTTCCAAAAATGGAGTGGACTCGAGTAGTTTTCCATCTGTTTGTCTTGGCAACGAGCCTGTCGACTATATAGTTAAGGGCAAAAATTTGGGTGTGTGGTTCAATGATAGGCTAACCTGGGATGATCACGTACGTGTAGTTACGGGTAAGATATACGGCTGTCTTAGGAAACTCCACATGACGCAGCACTATACTCCTCTACAGACCCGACTAAAGTTGACAAAGTCACTTTTGGTTCCGACTATAACTTATGGATGCGAAATTTTCTGCAAAACCAATGCTGAAACTACAAGAAAACTGAATGTGGCATTCAACAATATAATTCGGTATGTGTACGACCTAAGGCGTTATGATCATGTTTCGTCATATGTTCATAATATTCTCGGTTGTACTTTAAATTCTTATTTAGAATTTTGCGCCTTGAAGTACTTGCATAAGATAATAACTACCAGGCACCCTCAATACTTATATGAAAAACTTAGATTTTCTAGTTCATCGCGATCTCTCACTTTCATTCCTCCTCGTACTACTTCCATGAATACTGATCGTCAGTTCTTCACTCATGTCATTCGTCTATGGAACGCCCTTCCATTAGGTATTAGAAGACTTTGTTATGCGGATTGTTTCAGTGGCACTCTTTTATCTCACCTGGCTGGCAGAAGGTAAATTTAATTATTTTTCAATTTGAATTTTTCCTTTTTTTTTAATTTGTTATTCTGTTTTATGTTCTTTTTTAAATTTAAATATACTTTTTCTTTTCTCCATTTTAAAATTAATCCATGAAATTATCACATTTATAAAATATGAGATTATCATTATCTTATGTAAATGTAGTTTAACCGATTAATAAATATGAAATATGAAATATGAAATATGAAAAAAAGTGCAAAGAATATTTGCCCTAAGGTTTAAGTGAGATATTTTATATAAATTATCTTACTAAGCCAATCCGACCGCAAAATTTCGATACAGATGTGTTCCAGTGGTATCAGTATCATTATATCTACTTGGTGATGAAAATAGATTCAGAGCTCAAACTAAAGCTTAGCTCGAAATGTGTTCAGCATTAAAAAAGAGGCATGAATCCTTCAGGTATTGAAATACAGTTTCAAGAGTTGATATGGTTTTTAAATGTTTTTTGTGATTTCACCTAACATTCGTCTAACTTTATATCTGTTACGGAGCCTAGTTATGTGGGGGCGGTAAACCGATGCCATAGAAAACCACCCTGAAAAATAAAAATAAAAATAAAATTGGAAAAAATAAACTAACATCCGCCATGACAATAAGTCATAATCCATTTGACTTTTCATTTCTCATTCCTTCTTGTGCTTCGTTCGTGGTTGTCTTTTTGTCCTTATTTGTTTGTCTGGTTGTACCGCTCACGCCGTGTATTGACGTAAATCGATAGTTAATATCGATTATTGGTTTTAGTGGATGTGGTAATTAGGTGTTTTGTTATTTTTATTTTACTTTTATTTTATTGTCATCATTATTGGGATGATAATTATTATCAGCACTATTATTATTATTATTTTTATTATTGTCTGGTTTCTATATGTTATATTATGTTATAGTTTACAATAGTTTTGATTTAATAAACATAATAGGATATCGACTAGTGAAAGGAAATCGATAGTGGAGTTGGAAAGGAGGAAGGTCTCCACACTATCTTTCCAGTTCCGAAGAAAAGAGAACGAGACAAACTATTTTAGAAGAGAGGAGAAAAACAAGACAGATGAAGACTAGAGAATTAAACAAAAGAATAATGACGAGAACAAAGCAAATGGAGTGAGACAAAAGGAGCACATAGGGAAAAGACAAAGCGAAATTAGGCCAGAGAGCATCGACCACATATACCTGACCTACATATTATATTTCTGGTATATAGCGAGCGGTCGATGCTCTTGTTCAGAAAGGATTTTTTTTCTTGACTTCACGGCACAGTGACGAGACAAAGCGAGCCCCCAGATTTATTTGAATAGATGGTGAGTGAAAATTCTGTTTTTTTTTTCTTGAGAAATGATGGAAATTATCGATTTAGGAAAAACCCCGTTCCGACTGGCACAAGATATCGAGACTACGTAACTTAGGTATAGATTGACACAGAGGTAGGTAGGAAATACTTTGGGTATCCGTCAAGGTTACATTCATTTATTTTACGTAGGCTCTGAGACCGTGTGTGCCTTACGGCAACTCAGGCCTCTGCCTTTTGGGTGGAGCACTGATCAGGACGTGTTCACTGCCGAATCCGGTGTAACGGACAGTGTACGGTGGCAAGTACCGTCACGTACATATATGAGTATATACACTAAATATACATATGTACATATATACACATATGAATATATAGCGAGTGGTACAGGCGAATGTACTAAGTGGACAATGAGGGTAAAGCCACAAAACCGCAATTGGGTGCTCCGCTGCAATTGGTCGACTCGCAACATAGAGCGACAATTGTAAATAACCAATCGCCCCAACGGGGTTCTCCGAGGGACATAAGTGAACCCACAGAAAAAAAAAAAAAAAATACAAACAAATAATAGAGATAGTGACTCCTCAGTGAATTTAAACTGAAACAGTGAATTCTGATAGTTGACCTTTAGAGATAGTGATATATGTATATATATATATATATATTTTTTTTTTTTTTCTCCCTTTTTTTTTATATAGTAGTATTTATTAGATAAAGCAGTGCATATTTCAGAAACAAGCTCTTAAATTACTTTAGTTAACATAGTGTACATAGTAAAACTAGTGTTGATTGGGTGCCCTGCCTTAGAGGCGATTATACGCGGAAATACGCATATTAGCGTAAGTAGTTATGAAGACGTCTTCCATCAAGTGCTGCCGGCAGGACGACGGGGGATTGCAGAAAAAAAGGACGTGAGTACATTTCCAATTAATGTTACATACACATATCGCTTATTTACTTGAAGACTGTCGTAACTCAAAAAAACGCTATTTTTGAGTTAATGATGCAGAATTATTCGTTTTATCATGCTTCATATTGTGTAAAAATTGCATGTTAATATCTTGCATACTCTCCGCGTTAGAACTGTAAGATGTCGTCTTTTTTCTGGAAGGTGGTAGGCAATTAAAAACTTTAAACGCATTTTCTGCAGAATCGCTTTTTTTGAGTTATGACAGTCTTTAAGTAAATGAGCGATATATATAGTATAAAATGGGGCAGAGCATTTAAGTGAATGAATCATACATTACAAACATTTTTATTTGTTGAAATTTGCTGAAATTCGAATTAAATCGAGGCGAATAACGTAATTTAAGTACAGTCATTTAAGTAATAGTAATTTAAGTAAAGAATTAGAATATAATAAAGCTGGAAATTGTATATAACCCATTTAAATCGAGTGATTAAGTCTACTGGAGATGAGCGCATAAAGAGATCCAAAGCATAGGTGTGTGGAAGATGAATTGGCCGCCTTTCTGTGGACGAAGACCTGATAGGACTAATACTAACACTGACGACATGACCTGACACATGTATCTCTACTACAGACTTTAGGTTGTGACTGAAGGGAACTTTGAGGGGCTAACTCTCATAGAATTTAGTCAAAGAGATAGCACAATGGAAAAGAGAAGTTGCTTGTTAGGATGAGTTAGGTTAGCTTTAAGGTATTTTAGGGGTAGTTTAGGGGTTTATTTTAAGTTTTTTTAGGTTAGCTTAGGTTTAGTCTAGACTAGTTAGGTTTAGTTCGCGATCTTTTCCACACTTTCTCTTGGGTATAGGCATGGGTTCTTGGACATGGCTTTCCTTTTCTTCTGGTTACGGTTTAGCTTACTCTTCTAGTAGGTTAAGCTTATTTTGGCATGATTTTTTTGTTTGCTGAGTAGGTGGTGTACGGTGGGGTTGGCAAGAACCACCCCGCCGGACGAGCTGAGCTGAGCAGCCACAAGCATGCAATATATCTTCGGGAAGAGCTTGATTGCGTATTTGGGGAAATCAAAACTTTTCGAAGTACTTACGATGACAATGAATTTCTTCCATTCTGTTATACACACATTGTGGTGTCATTCGAGTGATTAACTCCAATTGCCTCTAACACCCACTTAACAGCAGTTGATGTACCAATACTATCTTAATTCAATCAACATATTATCAAAGCAAACCGAAAGTCTTTCACAAATTGCAATCAAGTCAGATAGTCTGTATGTCGAATGCATACATCCGTCCGTCTCTTGAACAACTTAAATCGTTCCTCACTTCTCACATGGAAAACGTCCATTTAAATGACAGCTCTTCATGTACAGAAATTCGTCAGCTGACTGATAAAACAAAGCTGATGTCTTTGCCTGCCCCTGACTGGGTATTTCAAAGTTACATTAGTGTGTCATGGACGTGTCGTGATTTTGAGCAGCCGTAACTTGCAAATATTCACATTTGTATTAAAAATACCTTATCTGTTGTATAACGTCGGCCGAAAAGGACATCAGTGAAATGAAAATTGCTGCAAGCCCTGTGCTAATATGAGATGCCAAATTTTGTGATGCTAGCCATGTCGCCAATTGATTGGGGTGCTATGTCGATAAGTCAATAGGTAATCGGCCATGTTCACAGCAATAGACAACGACTGTGCGCGAATTCAATTAAGAAGGATTTATAGAGGACTGCATCACAGCGGTGCCCTAAATCTCACACAAAACGAACGATGACATCTGTTTTGATGGTGATAATCTCCTGATGTTGTTGATTCTGATGACGGTGATGATGGTAATGATGGTGATGATGCTGATGATGGTGATGACGTCGTTCAGGATAAGGCTCCGTGGATAGAATGAATAATTGCGGCCAGTTTTGATGAATCAAAATTGGAAATGTCAGCGTTTTTCGGTGCTTTAATGATACAATGCAATCAGGCAAGCAAACATAAATCTTCACGTTAGGTCTTTCAATTAATAGCTTCAATTTGCCTAGTACTGACGGAATTCACCCGGCCATTTAGCGGCAAGTTGCAAGCCAGTTGCATCAAACTTTAAAGAAAATGTTCACTGCTGGATGGGAACTGGCATACTCTTCAGCTAGTGGAATACTTAGGGTGGCATTTATACAAAAACCAATGTGCCCGATACCTTTCTTGCAAAATAGATTGACAGAGCTTGACTTGTACTAAACTGATTAAGCGCAAAGGTGAATTATTTTTTCCGTAATTTCTGTTTATGCTAGACAAAAGCCAACAACAAAGTCAATAAAGGTACTATACAGATGAGTTTTCTGCCCTTGTATGTGTGCGCTTTTATGAATTAAATGCACTTAAACACTACTGTTTGTAGATATGCCATATAATTCAATAATATCTGAGCCAAAGTCCAATTCTTTTAGCGTTCAAAACTGGATCTTATGTTATCGTACACAATATGTATTATGTTGTAACGACAAAATAGACGATTAGGAGTGCCTGTATGCTAAATGACAGTGAAGATATGCCCAATGCCTTGCACCACTTTTTAGTTTGACTATGCAAGTCATAATAGAGCTGTTGGAATTAGTATACTCAAGGCACTTGCTACGTTAGGCTCAAAGTGGGTTTCTTAGTATATGTATCCATGTCAGGCTATCCGATGTCTGTTTCAGGGTTATTTTTCAATAAAATAGGGTGCGAGAAGACCACAATGTTCTCAAAAATCTGTATGAAATCCACGGCAATCTTATTGAATCGCAGCAGAGAAGACTGTCATCTTACTCGACTTTTTATAGGGTAATATAGTTTTTCCAAGCTCCCTAATGCGCTAAATTAGAATGACGCTAGATAAACATCGGTAATGCGGAGATGGTGACAATACTGCACAAAAAATCCTCCTGGAATATCTTTCCTTTGCTTGTTTGAAGTTTGAAGTTTGAAGAATATTTTTGGAGCTATGTAATAAGCACTAAGACATCTTATCACTGAAGCACCTACTCACTCACCTTTTGATCATGCAAAGCACCAATAGTGAGTTTGAACTAAAAAGGAACAGTAAGTAAGAACCCTTTCAATTGAAAACACCTGGAACTTGAACTGCATTGAGACTACTTAGACATATATTAACCAACTAATTCAAGAATCGTTATGTCCCTATTCAAACTCTATGCAAATGAACCAAAGCAAAAAACATAAACATGCAACTCCCTCTAGTAAACAAAATGCAAACTAAACTTTTCCTCTCACCTATTTACAGAACTATCCAAACGCTGACTTAGATAAACGTTTTAATAGGTAAATTTGCAGACCTGCGTAAAGTGAGAAAGTTATGCACATCAATGCAAATGCAAACAGGCGAAGGTCGACAAGGGATTAATGTCTATATACTACTAACACCTTCTGCCTAATGTTTACATTTGGAACATAGTAGTGTGATGTTGATAATTTGTTTTGCACTAGTTGCACTTGTAACTGGGGAAAGCAAACAGAGAATGGAATGATGTATGATATTTCTGCATGGCGGAACCAAAAATCGCTTGCGTTTTTAAGTGATTTTGCTTTGAGATTATTTTCGAATATAAGTGAAAACGGATCGCAACACCGCCTGAACGTACTCTTCTTCTTTCTATTTCGGCGGGACTATGATTTTAACACAAGAGACCATAACCCTCCCAGTCCACTGCATTTCTACTGATCCGCCTGTGGGGTTTACCTACGTCCTAAACGAATACAGTACACTATCGTCATAAATTTTGCTATGGAGTGGTCAATATTGCAATGAGTATTGATCCAAAATGTGTTCGCTTTTTCCCAATAGTAGGGTAACATACTCGTAATGAACAGCTGAAATGTAACGTTCTAGACTGAGACATTTGTCTAAATAATTTGGTACTTAATGCGGTGTCGGGCAAAGGTTTAAGAATATTTATAATATTTCTATTTTCTTTTTTCTTTTTCCTTTTTTGATCAGTAACAAAAGTGAATAAGACTACTGGTGGAGAAAATAATACATAGATGCAGAGGTAAAAACACAGATTTAAACCTTATAAGTATCTTGTTTATTCGAGTATGATAGGTAAAAGATTTTAATACAATACCTAAGTTTTACGTTAGGATAATTAGATGGATATACAGTGCAATTTCGATTTTTGCAAGCTCGATATTTGCAACCCAGGTAATGGCATTTATAGGCCTGCCTTTCCTACATCGCGATGCCTTTGGAACGTGCACTGACATTGCATTTTTTACAGGGTTCAAAGTATCCCTTCTTTGAACGTGGCAATACCAGCTGAGCCGGTCGCGCTCTATTTTCTGTACGATGGTTTCCTTTACGTGAGGGTTTCCACGGATCTTCGAACTTCTTATTCCATCAAGCTTTGTCACTCCTGCTGTCATGCAAAGCATCTTCACCTCAGGTGCCGTTAATTGGCTCTCATACTTTTTGTACATCGTCCAACATCGTGAACCATATATGAGCGCTGGACGCACAACTCCGGTGTAGAGCTTTCCTTTCAACTTATGCGGCATTTTCCTGTCACAGAAGATAGCGGAATTTTCTCGCCACTTCATCCACCCTACGCTTACGCGATTATTGATGTCGTCATCACAAGTTGCTTTGCTTTTAATCATAGATCCCAGATATTTTAACTTTTCGCACTTGGGAAGCACTGTTCCCTTCACATAAATGTCTGAAATAGGGCTGAGTGGATCAAAGAACGGGCAGCACAAGTACTTGTCTTTTTTGGACTAATGCGATACCCATTTCCCTCCAGAACGTCCACCCACACATCAAGTGCTCGATGCAGGGATTTAGGATCCTCACTTATGATGTCTAGATCATCAGCAACAAATAACTGATGTACCTTGGGGTCCATCACTTTACCTTCAAGCAGATAATCAAGGACTGGTGCACCCCGACTTTGATTGCGAACTCTTCGGTTACTCCAACGGGGCATCTTACTCTTGTCTTTGCTCTTTTCTACATGTCCATGATCATCTGTACATAGATTTCTGTAACCCCTCGATGTCCTAGCGCCACCCATATAAGAGCTCGTGGTTGTTTGTCGAATGCCTTTTCAAAATACAATATGCAAATCCTTTAATGAATCACAATGTTCTTCGATTATGATCTATATACTTTGGATTGCATCTGTAGTTGACTTACTCGCGACAAACCCGCACTGATCATCAGATAGCCGTATTATTTTTCGCAGTCGGCCACTCGATACCCGCTAAACGATCTTCATGGTGTGTGACATCAGCTTGATCGAACGGTAGTTATCACAGTTTCGTGTATCACCCTTCCCTTTGTATACAGAAAGAAGGTAACTTTCCCTCCATTGATTCGGCGTTGGATCACCTTTCACAAATTTGGAGATGAGAATTCTGAGCCATCTGAACCCGTTGTCTCCCATCTTTTTCCAGAACTCAGAGGGCATCTCGTCTGGCCCAATCGCTTTTCGTTTTTTGGAGTATTTGATCGCCTCACTAACTTCTTCGACTGCAATGTCGGGTATTTCTTCAGAGTTAGGGGTGGCTCTTGGAAAGTATAGCCAGAAAAACTGTTAATTCAAAAGTTCTTCACAATACTGCCGCCACCTCTGCAGAATTTTTTCGTCATCTGCAAGAAGCTGGCATTGTTAATGAAGTTTGGCGAACGAATCTCCTGAGCATTTCCCCATCTTTGGACGGGTATTTTGAAAATCGTTGCGCTCTTGTTCATATTGTGTCGTCGCAGCTCCTGGATAGCCTGGTTTGCATTAGCAACCGGGAAAAAATTATCTACAGCTCCCGATACAGGTCCTCCGTACTCTGTGCTTGAAGCTGGGCGCTCTTCTTTTTCGCTTTTTTTCTTGTAACATCTGTATTTCATTTCGGGGCAAGCTTTTTTGTCTCTATTATTAGAGGGTCACTTTGACCAAGCTTTGAAATCCGCTTTCTTCTCATTTATCACCATCTTATTTTCATCACTCCACCACCATGTTTCTTTGGCGTATTGATGCTGGTCCTGCGAAGCTCCTAGCAGTGATTTGGCCTGGAATTCCTAAATGTAATGTACCTGTGTAATTTTAATTACACATCACAGAGTATATTGCCTAAGCCTTTTTAAAGTGTTTTAATTTTCTGTTCGATTAATGCAACTTTTTCGATTTTTGCAACAGGCTCGTTTTTTCATTAGTTGCAAAAATCAAGAGTGAGCTGTAATTAGGTAGATAATATGAGTACAGTGAATTATATAGTTAGGCATTATCATATGAGGCACGTTTTTTTGACAAATCCATACTCAGCTTACTTTCATTTTACACGCAAGGCAAAAATAAAGCTATGATGTGTATAAAATGAGTATAATTTAGTCAGTAAACAAAGTGACTATAGCGAGTGAGTACAATGAATTGATTTCAATCTCAATCTCAGCCGTAGGTGATTTTGTTCATCAAAATTTATTGGTTTCTGTTAAATTACCTACGGCAACAACCTTCATGGAACAAAATAATTTCTTTGGCTGTAGTTTTCAGCGCTTTGTTTTTCAAAGGTTGTTGCCATCGATCAAATTCAGCGCCACCTAAATTTCAGATGCCTCTTCTTCAAGAAATGAGTTAAAAGTGAGTACATGTAGTTTTTGGAAATGTTAAAAGTGAGTATAGCAAATCTCTCAAAAAAAAAAACATAGTATGAGTACATTTCTATAGTTCTTTTGCAGGCGAACTATAACAATGCCATTGAAGATCGGAGAGTTCTCTTCGATGGTTGGCGGCAAAAACAGCGAGCTATTTTAAGCTTGATCTCCGGTTCAGCTTCCCTTTGTGTTCTTCTTTTGACTATATTCTTCGTCGAAACTTAGTCATTGCGTATGTGACCCAATCCCCTGTGACGTTGCCAGCTGCATAATATTTGATCCATAGATAGATAGAAAGATAGATATGGTAAATAAATACGAAGCTTGATCGAATAAGAAGTTCGAAGATCAGTGGAAGCTCTCACGTCAAAGAAACTATCTCATGAAAAATAGAGTGCGACCGATTCAGCTGGTATTGCCACGTTTAAAGAAGACATCGTTTTAACCCTAATGAAAAGGTGATACCAATGAATGTTCCAAATCATCGCCCATCGCGAAGGATGGGCAGGTCTATAAACGGGTGTATCACACAAATGCAACAGCACCAGGAGGCCTGCTGGTATTTTCTGATGTCAAACAGGCGAACCCCATAGGCGGATCAGAAGAAATGCAGTAAAGTGGGTGGGATATAATCGCTTGTTATCAGATCATAACCCCGCCGAAATAGGAAGAAGATGAAGTAGATAAATATATAGATACATAACTAATTTTCCTTTCACAAAAGATTTGTCTTTAACAACAAATTACGTCACAGCAACTCCAGTAACACATGTTGGCTATCAGGCTACTGTTTTATGGTTCACATTTAAATTTAAGTATTTTTTTGTGATTTTTTTAAATCAAGAAAATTCAGAAATCAATTGGTTATGGTATTTGAGACGGTATTTAAAAAATTTGAATAGTTCTGGGCAATTGTGCTCATTCAAAATAACCCGAAATAAGATACGCTTAAGTATATTATTTCCGAGAAATTCTTTCCGGTTTTGTTTTGACACAGAAAATAAAAACTTCCAACTAAACCATATCAAAAAAAATTTGGGACATACAGCGAGAAAGGGAAGAACTCGAAATAGCGCAGTGAGTTATATTCAGAAACTAAAAAATGTGTACTCTTTCAGATATAAGCACATCCGTACATTTCTCATTCACTTTTCATGCTCAATTCTTCATTTTCAATATTAGACCGGTTTGTATTTTGTTCAGAAAAAAGGTTGCGTATACGCTCGACTATATTATACATTCTTCATTTGTAAGCATCTATCGCATATTATCTCGAAATTGTTTTAAATTCCAATGCACTGTCAGCTAATTCCAAGCTTATTTAAGAGTTTTCAGATTTGTATTTCAGATTTGTAGAGGTTTGCAGAGATTTTGTTCTCTACTTTCTTTACCCTTAAATTCTTATGCCGTATCCTTGGAATGCTTTGAACCGATTACATACGGACATCTCTTTGTTACTATTGTTTTTCCATGTACAGTATTTCACTATTGAAAAGTAAGGTACGTTATTTGGAAATATCCGAGTGCGCTTTCCGGTTTTGTCTTATTTCTTTTGAACATGCTCTAGCTGATATGACAGCTAAGAGGTCATAGAAAAAATGCCGCATGGAAAACCAGAGACATCATACAGAGCTGTAAGGAAAAACATATTCTGTACCGAAGATGGAGAAACAACCGAAATAATTTGCGATACGAAACCGAATACAAACTTTTGTGTAATCGGATCAATAAACAAATATTGAGGAGTAGGAATCTATACTACAAAGGAAAATTTGATCACAAAAGAAGTGACCCCAAAAAAATGTGGGCGTTAATTAACCAAGTTTAAGGACGTTAAAATCCATCGCTGGATGTAGTTATTGTGAAAAACTTCTTACTAGTACGAGTACAGTTGTACCAGCAGATGCATTTGGTTACGAATTTTTGTCACAAGCAGCTTCTATCATCCACAAATGTAACACAATCGCATCCAATCATCAAAGCACGATAGTACGGAATTATATTTACTTGGGAGAAGCGAACATGGTAGAGGTAGTAAATTTGCTAAATAGATTGTATATACAAAAAGTCCCAGGAACAGATGGTATTCGAGCAACCAATTTAAAAAAACATACCGATATTTTTGCCCAATCATCACCACGCTCATTAACTTAAGTCCTGAGACTTTGATCTTAGAGGTTTTTTTTACAGCGAGGACCTTCCGAGTAAAAATAAAAGATTGTTGCAGTAGCGAATATAAGGTGCAATATTTTGTTCTACAAGGGTCAAAATTGGGACTCCTATTGTTCATTTTCTACACAAACGGTATATTGGAGTTAAAAAGTGTTCCTCAGATGCATACGCAGACGACACGGCAATGGGAAAGTGGTGCCACGCCAAGAGGCTGGTGATCAAGGTTTCGTAAAGATGAACCTGATGCAAGTATACCACCCTCTTATTGAGTCAGGGCTTAGATATCCTAGCTTGGGGAGATGCGGCAGAAATACAGACAAACTGCATAGAATTCAAAACAGGGCAATCAAACTATTGTCAAGAAGATACATGGCAGAAAGCAGCGTAAGAATACTGAAGGTAAGGCAGATGATGATCAATTCCGGACACCAGTCAGCCACAATTATAAAACGAGAAGACAAGCGAACGGGATGTTCCAGTTTCCATGTTACAACAACGTTCACAATAAGAGAGAATTGCTGTATGCGGTCCCAAACATCCTTAATAATCTTCCTCAAAATTTAAGACTTACAGCAAATCAACATAAGAAAAAAAAAAAAAAACGCAAACTGCAAGAACATTATTTAGAACAAATAACTTAATATTTATTTAAATTCTTAAACTGACTTAAAACAAACTCAAAAACCATTAATCTTATCTATAATTTTTATGTTTATATAATATGATCATTTGTTCATACATTGTCTTTTAACTCAAATGCTCCTGCAGATAAGCCATGCGGCTTCGCAGGTAAAAAGCAATGTTAAAGAAAAATCGTTGGGAAATTAATAAAATATGAAATGAAATGAATTATACATCCAATTCCTCCGCGTGAGTCAATATATCTAATCGTGCAAAACGTATCAAAATTCATTCAGACAAAGAGCCATACGGACAAAGAAGATACAGATCATCTTTCCTGTTCTTTGTACCTTTATAATTACACATTAAAATTACATTCTTCGTCTGAACTTTAAAGTGGTTATGTTTTTGCGAAGCATCCAACAAATCGATTCTCCTTTCTACAAACCTACGCGTATTTATAAAGCTATATCCGCGGGAGTCGATAAGCTGGTTTTTTGGTAAGGATCACAAGTTGTAAGGCAGCGCCAAGAAACCACGCCTGCAATCACTTTTCATACAAGTTAACCTCTGCTTTTACTTAATGTTAACAAATTTTCCACAAATTTAACCAGCTTTCTTGCGTTTATAATTTGCAGATGAATATCTTTATTGGATGCGAAAAAAAATTATTTGACTGCCAAGAGCTAGTACAGGTCGAAACTATTTACAAGGTTGTGTAAGCCTTTTAATATAATAAAATTCTGTAGAAGGTTCCAACCATCAACGCCCATTAATTTGTACTATTCTTATAATTTTTTTTTTGTAAACCCGTGATAAACATTTTCCCGATAAATACGCTTCAAAATGGGAAAAATATCATTTTGTTGTCCTTTGGATTAAATATTGCAAGAATATTTAAGCATCTGATGGGGCGTTACAAATGTAAGCTTATCTTTTATTATTTAAAATCACCCCCAAAATAAAGTCATCATCGAACTCACTGTTTTCCCTTGTTTTAAAGCTCGCAAAATTATGGCGGCAAATTTTCCCCATTTTATGGAAAAGTAGAATTCATTGGTGAAATTTAGAAAGGAAAGCAAAGCACAAAATAAAGAGCGAAATACTTCTTATAAAGAAGAGAAAAGTTCCATTTTCCTTCGAGTTCATGTGCTATAAAAATTATTGATATATTTTAAGGTGTTTTTTGGCCTAGTGACCTTGATATAAAAATTGAAACTACTTTAAGAGAGAAACGATATGCTATAAATGTGAAGCTTTAATATTTAGAATAATTTAAATTCTAAAAAAAGCATGGAATTTTTGTATGAGGAGATTATTACAATCTTGGACTATAACTATAAAGAGTAATAATCATCTGTGCTGTGCTAAAAAATGTTAACACTGTAGGTAACTTCCGTTGCACCAGCACCGGGCATGCTGAATGTGTTTGTTTGGCGAGAAATTCTTACTTAATTTGCTTCTGTTCCTTTCGGACTTTATTCACATTTTCAGAACTACGTACTGCAATTTTTTAAACTAATTAAATTACAGAAACCAAGAAATTTATACTACCGACAATACCAAGTCGATAGAATTTTATCCATGCCACACATAACTCCATTGAAACACTAGTCATTCTTAAACTAATACTTCTCATTAAGTAAACTAATACTTCTTTTCTAATTGAAATACATTTATAAGAAACAACATTAAATACACTACTCAAATGTATTTCTTTTATATACTTTACTTACCGATTAATTGCAGGAATTGACATTTGAAATCGGTGGTCTCTTTTTCACTGTTGTTTTAAATGTTTCCGTGTGATAGAATTGACTGCAAACGTAAATATCGCGGACAATTGTTTTATGACGGACACAAATATTATAATTTTGTTTGTCCAAGGATACACACTAAAGAATTATGTTGTGTTCTTATCAGTGTGAATGAGATGAAGAAAAGAACATAGACAAAAATATGTAAAGTCATACATACATGGCTTTGTATGCGGTAGAGGGTTAACAAATAGAGTGTGAAGATTGTGAAGAGAAATAGGGCTGCAGTCAGTAGGAGAAAACGTTCTGGTGCAAGGCATTCTGAAGTGAAATTTTGCAATTATAAAAAATTAAAAAGATATCAATTTATCTTCGTTGCGCAGCGTTCCCGACGAATCCATAGGTTTGTGATTATTATAATTAGATAGTGAGAGACAGAAAATAGAGAAACCTTAGGTTACCTGGATTTGTGGTTATAGAAATCATTTGCGGCAAGGCGGACAATTAATATAACATAATATAAAAAAGTAAAAATATTATGACGATTTAGTTTTAGGCGAAGTTTTAGTTGTAGACTGACGACATCCGTTTGTATAAAATTTAATTGGTGGATACTACCAACATTTGAATTTGGTATAAGTATGCAACATGCGTGACAAAAACTGCAGGAAATAAATCTTGAACATCCGTAACATACTTACTTACTTAGGTGGCGCTACAGTTCGGGGTGAACCTGGGCCTCAACCAATAAGCCTCTCCATTTAGCTCGGTCTTTAGCTAATTGCCTCCAGTTGCGCACTCCAAGTTGGTCGAGGTCCCCTTGAACTTGTGCGCGCCACCTACGGCGATGATTCCCTCTACTGCGTCGTCCCTCGGGATTAGATTCGAAGACTCTGCGTGCCGGAGCGTTCGTGTCCATTCGCTCTAAATGTCCTAGCCATCTTAGACGTCCAATACGCAGTTTTTTGACTAGGTCGATGTCGCTGTACAGCTCGTACAGTTCGTGATTGAATCTTTTCCTCAAAAACCCGTCAACGCAAACGGGACCGAAAATCTTACGAAGAATTTTTCTCTCGAAGCGACCAAGGATATCTTCATCCTCTTTTAATAAAGTCCATGTTTCAGCGCCGTAAAGCAGGACTGGGATAATCAAGGTCTTATATAGAGTCTCCTTAGTTGTTGGAGATAGGGCTTTACTGTTCAATTGCCTTATAAGCCCAAAAAAACAGCGATTGGCAAGAGTTATTCTTCGATTGATTTCTGCACTGATTTTGTTAGAAGAATTTATAGCCTAGCCAAGCTAGACAAAGTCCCTTACTACCTCGAAGTTATAGCTGCCCACGGTGACGTTTTGTCCAATTCGTCGGTGTTGGTTTTCCCTTCTTGTTGACAGCATATACTTGGTTTTGCCCTCGTTTATCGCTAAACCCATTTTGGCCGCTTCCGCCTCAATGCTTACAAAAGCACCGGTGACAGCCCGCTGAGATCTTCCGATAATGTCTATATCGTCGGCGTATGCAAGCAGTTGTACAGACTTGTAATAGATTGTTCCTCCGGTGTTGGCTTGTGAGTTCCGCACAATCCGTTCAAGTACAATATTGAAGAAGTCGCATGACAGCGCGTCACCTTGTCTAAAGCCTTTTTTGACATCAAAGGTCTCGGTGAGGTCATTACCGACCTTGATGGAGCAGCGAGCGTTCTCCATCGTCAGCCTGCACAGACGGACAAGTTTGGCAGGGATGTCAAAACTAGACATGGCTTTATAAAGCTCTTCTCTATAGATGCTGTCATAGGCGGCCTTGAAATCGATAAAGAGGTGGTGAGTATCGATTTGGAATTCTTGGGTTTTCTCCAGGATCTGCCGAAGTGTGAAGATTTGATCGATGGTGGACTTTCCTGGCCTGAAACCGCACTGATAGGGTCCAATCAGGCTATTGATAAAAGGTTTCAGGCGTTCACACAATATCGCAGAAAAGATCTTGTATGCGATGTTAAGGAGACTGATGCCTCTATAATTGGCGCAGTTGAGGGGGTCTCCTTTTTTGTGGATCGGGCAAACGATGCTGAGATTCCATTCATCAGGCATACACTCGTCTGACCAAATATTAGAAATGAGTTGGTGTATGCACTCTACCAATTCATCCTCAGCTGCCTTGAAATGTTCGGCCGGTAAGCCGTCATGTCCAGCAGCCTTGTTGGATTTCAGCTTGGATATTGCTATCCTCACTTCGTTTTGGTCGGGTGGACGGAAATTTTGACTATCATCGTCTATGTTGAATGGTTCATTCTGCCTGACAGCGGGATGTTGGTCTTCGTCGCCGTTATACAGTCTGCAGAAGTAGTTTTTCCATATTCTCAGCACCGACTGTGATTCTACTACGAGGTTTCCATTTTCATCTCTACAGGTATTTGTACGGGTATTACTTCTCTGACACGTTCTTTTTACCTTTTGGTAAAACTTCCGTACATTGTTCCTGGAGTATAGACTCTCGATATTCTCAAACGCGCGCTTCTCATGCTCTTTCTTCTTCTTTTGGAGAAGCCGATGTTCTTCCCGTCTCTTTTGCTCGTAGAGCTCATGAGCAGCTCTCGTCTTCCTTTGCAGCGCCGCTTTGTATGCCTCTTGTTTTGCTGCATGCACTCGCCGGCATTCTTCGTCAAACCAGGGGTTTCGCGGTGGTGGTCGAGCGAGACCCAGCACATCAGTCGCGGCGTTTCTGATGGCATGTTGGCAGCGTTGCCACTGGTCTTCGGTACTTGATGCTGGCGGCAAAGGGGTGATTGAGAGATTTCGGGGTACGCGTTCAGCGAAGAGTCTGGTGGTCTCTTGCGATTGTAGCTTTTCGACGTTAAATTTTCTCACAGTTATTCTTCTTTGTTGCTCAGATTGGAATATCCGCATTTGTACCTTGGCTACAACAAGGTAATGATCCGAGTCTATGTTGGCCGCTCGAAGGTCCGGACATCCAGAATACTGGAGGCATGCCTTGCGTCGCAATATGATCAATTTGGTTGATCGTGACATGATTATTGGACCGCCATGTCTGCTTATGAATGTCGAGATGAGGAAACCATGTGCTTGCTATGGTGACATTTCACTCCACAGCGAAATCAATTAGCCTTAGTCCGTTATCAGACGTGGTGTCGTGTAGGCTATGCTTTCCGGCTGCCCTACCAAAGACGTCCTCCTTTCCTATTTTGGCGTTAAAATCACCCAATACGATTTTAACGTCGTATTTAGGACATTGCTCGTATGTTTTGTCGAGGAGCTCGTAGAAACACTCTTTGGTGGCAGGGTCCTTTTCTTCTGTGGGGACATGAACACATATTAGGCTTATGTTAGCGAATTTAGCCTTGATCCGGATAGTCATAATACGCTCGATCACGTGTCGGAAGCTTGAGACTTCTTGCCTAAATCTGCCGCGTATGACAAATCCGCATCCGAATAAGCGTTGCCTGTTGCCTCTGTAGCAATCACCGTAGTAGATGTCACAGTTTTTCATCCTCTTTTTGCCCGGCCCATCCCATCGCACTTCCTGAATGGCGGTAATATCTGCTTTATAGCAGTCTAGGGCCTCTGCTAGTTGTTCGGCTGCACGTGGTCTGTAAAGGGACAGAACATTCCACGTACAGATCCGAAGGTCGTTGTCCTTATTTCGTTTGCTGAGGTCGTCATTAGTTGAGTCGTCCTTATCCGAGGCTTTTGGTTGTTTCGGAACCATGCGCTTTTTACGTGGTAGGGAAGTTACCCCGACGGCACAACCCCCAACCTGGAGGGCCAGTTCCTTAATTATTCCCCTAGGACGAGGGGCCGGGTACACCGGTGCCAGTAGTCCACTACGGGAGTATGAGCGCTGCCGTTGGCCCATTAAGGGCGCCTTAATTGAAATTGTTACATCCGTAACATGCCTTTCATAATAAATGAGTTTGACATAATTTCCAATGAAAATGTTGCGATGTACATATACATTGTTTGGTTGCATACACTCCTTTTAGCCAATGGCCTGTGCTTATATAATAGCTACAGTTCTGGCAACATATAGTCTTGATCTACTTAGCAGCTCGTTTATTTTAGATTTGTTACAACTGAACATGACTTTTTTCATATATCTTTAAGAATTGATATATCTTTAAGAAGTGATATATCTTTAAGAAGTGTACATATATACTACCCTTAACAACTCTCAGCAATTTTCCGACAAAAAGCCGTCAAGAACCGACCTTACTTTGCTTGGCCAACTCTTCCTCTCATTCGTTTCCCTGACTTATCCTGACGTATTTGGTATCATTTGACTTTCATTACTAATACACTATATACACTATACAGTCATATCCCGACAAATAATCTATTTATTTATTTTTTTTGTTCCATCTATTTCTCGCATTTATTTTTGTTCTTCTTTTCGACTCACAAGTCTTGTGAACTCTGCTGCGTTTAACTTGTGTAATTCATCATGCATGCATTTTAATTTGGTACCTGTTATCACCACGAATGCGAAATAAGCATTACTCTCATCCTAATTTGCTTTTATTTCACTCGAAATAACTCAATTGGTCCAAATTTGTACGAGTATGCAAATTTCAAAACATATTCCATTTAATTGCTGAATAGTTCATATGTATGTGCAAAAACATTCACGTTTATTTACAGAATTTTATTAACTGCTGGAAAATGCGTTTATTGTTTTTAATTCCTCTGAAAAAAAAAGTTGTTTCATAAATAATTCAGGTACTCCTTAAAAAAAAGAACTCATACTAATGGTTGTGCAAATATATTTTTTTTTTACCCACGGGTATTTGTACAGAGATTTTATGGACACGTATTTAAAATACTAAAACATGGTTTGATAGAAAATCTTATCTACGTTTACATTCAATCAGAGCTTATTGAATAAACTTCCTTAAGTGCTAATGAATGTACTCACTTTTCATTTTTTCGGCTTAAGTCTTTATCTATAAACTAATTCACTACAAAGGAAGAATTAAATTTACATTATTTTTCTTGTTACTTCTCTTATAGTTTTGATTATTATTTTAAATAAAAAAAAATCATAAGAGCATATGATTTACTCGGCACGAAATTTGATTTAAGGGAAACTCAGCTATATATCTTTCCCGATATAATAAAACTGCAATCCATTTTTTACTGTTCTTGCATCATTTCAAAATCATTGAATGGAGTTTGATGTAGTTTTTATTGTTATATGCATCAAATTATATGCATATCAAAAAATTAACCAGGAAGCTAACTACAGTGAAATTCCTCTTAAATGGAATATGATATATTTTAGATATTTAAAAAAGCGGGCTGATCTTATTTGCTCACCTTACACTTTGTGAGTATTTGCGGCCAATTGTACCCTTTTGTTGTCGTCTTCGGATACCTAAAATTCGTTCCAGTTTCCATCAGTTCATTCCCAAAGACGAAATCTTATCCTCCTCGGCTCTGCTGTATTTTCGATTGTAGTGATTCCATTAATACTGTAAAAAAAATTGTCGATCACGCCGAATACTTCCCAGGGTTGCGACGGATGATTGAAACAAAAGAAAAGAATTTCTCTGGTTCTCGAGAGGGTTTTTGAACTTCTTTTATTTGACTAGAATTGTTTTTAGCTAAATTTATTTTTAACAGTAAAATTAAATCTAGTACAATTTTTTTTTTCTTAGCTTGAGAACTACGCATCTCTAGCAGTCGCTGTCACTGCTTACCAAAACAAAACTCATTCCTGTGCTTCTGCCAACCTCCTTTTATATTTGACTCTGGCTTTCAAGGCAAATTACCCAATATTCCAATTCGCCGCTAGAATTCCATCCGCCAAGAATCTGGAAAGTTCTGGTACCTTCAGGTTGACAGATTCGACATGTCTCTCATGGTTTCTTAGTTTTTTATGGTTATATGTCGATTTGTGCGCTCGTGTAACATTACCCCTCCTTGGGACTCAAAGATCATGCTAAGTTCCACAAAGGCAATAGAAGAACCCTAATCCCGAAAACTTTTACTTCCGCTAATTTTTCTGGACTTTCGGTTGGGGATTGAGTTGTCGGTGACAGTTCACATCGCTTAGCCGCGCACACACGCCTGACGACTAGTTCTTGTGGTAAGTTCACAGCCTCTGAAATTGGCTCGAAGTAACTCGACGAAGTTTCGAGTTAAGCCTAAGCTCCATGCAAGCTCATTCCGTGCACAGAGCTCGACGGGGACAGCCATTTCGCTCTGCTCAATGAACGTCGACCTGGATATAATTGCCTCTATATGAGCTGGAAGTATTTTTGAAGAGCTTTGTAATTGCTTTCGGCGGTGGTTGCAGGAGTGGCCAATGACTTCTGTAGTAGCGCTCGCTAAAATTGGGATAGGGGGCCATCCATTGTCGCTCGTCTACCTCTGGTGGCAGCGTTACTCCTTGTGTCGCTTGCGGTAACAGGTGGGTTGCTGAATTAGAGCAACTATCAACCGGGCTTCGATGGCGGTGGTGTAGCTTGTCAGACTTCCTTATGTATGGTGTTTGGCGATCCTGAATAGCTGATGCTTCCGCTCGATACTACAATCGCAATTGACATCTGGCGTCCATACTCGTTCGGGGACGGCTGCTTTCCTCTTTCGTCTGATGGTCTAGATTCGCTTCGCTACCGCAAGTGTGAAAACTCTGTGGGACTCTTCCTGATGGCCCGTGTTATAGCCAATTTGCAACTGCCACCGGTTTTCCACTGGCATCAATCGGGGCGACGAGTTCGCAGATACTGCTGTGGTAAAGGCAACTTACGTTAATTTCTCTTTCACTCGGTTCTTTAATACGGTTCTACAGTCGTAACAATGGGTTTCTTTTTTTTTTTTGTTAATTGAGGTGATAGAGGAATTGATAATTGTACGGACCACCTCGACCTCTCTGAGATCTTTTGTGCTGTCTTCTTTAAGGGTACATTTCGTGAATTTGCTTCAAAGCTGAATTCAAATTAATTTTAAATTTTCGGAAACGGACTGAAGCACAATGGACCAAGAATTCGAAGCGCACAGATCACCAACCTGGATAATAATTTTAAAGCTAGTACGAGAAACAACAAAGAGGCAGTTTCAGCAAAGGAGGTTGAAAATCGGAAGGAATTGAAAAAGCTGAAAAACAAGATAAAGGATCTCCATGGGGCTATACTAATGGACATCATCGACAAGTTGGCAGCAACGTCAGAAGAAGCAAAGTTAGCAACAATATCCAAAGCAGCAAAGCTGGCAACAAAGTCCAATGAAAATGAATTCAGAATCGACGGTGAGTTCTCTGTAAATAAATAATAATCAATTTCGTCGAAATTATGAAGATTGGAAATAGTTTCATTACATTTTCGAGTCACTTATTCATAACAACTCGTCGCTTTCTATTCAAATTCAAAAGCTATATTTCTTGAAATCGACCATCACAGATGAGCATTTAGACATTATTCAAGGGAACTATGATAAAGCGTGTAAGATTTTAACTTTGCGGTATGACTACAAATACATGCTTGTAAATACAAGAAACTGCTGCATGGTTAAGGAACGTTTTGGACACATCAGCAGAATGCCGACATTCACTGCAGAATCTCCGGCTTCCGGTTGAGCAATGGGACTCAATCCTCATTTAATGTATGCTACAGAAACTTCTTTCAATAACTCAGCAGTTATGAGACGAGAAGCTAGAAATAAAAAAATAGTTACCGACATTTATCGAGTTCTTGGAGTTCCTTTAAGCCAGATTTATGCTATTACAAGTCATAATCGAGCAACAGGTAAATAAGTGAAGTAACCAGAGGAGCCAAGCACCAAGGGCCAGCTCTTTTCACATTAGGCTTAAACCAGTTTCGGTGCAAGGTCTGCAACAAAATACATATTCTGTACGCAGTCCAATCTTATCTTTAACCCAAACTGGTGCATCCAGTTTATCAACACTAAAGACAAATCGGACGGCTATCCATCTACTTTGAAATTTCTAAATCTGTCGTTGGATGACCCAATAGTAATTGCCAATTTTTTCGCTGATTTCTTCAACCAAAATTTTCCAAATGACAACGTTGAGCCCGATTCTAACTACATAAGTTACATGAACAGTTGCACCCAGAATTCCTTAACATCTGTAAATATTACTTTTTCGTTTGTGTTTGATAATATTAATCTACTCTTCTGGCCTTAATCAACTCCCTGCCATAGTTCTGAAAAACGTTTATGCAAACTAACCCAATCCCTCACTGCTCTTTTTCAGTTATAAATTATGAGTGGAATTTTGCCTTAATTGTGGAAAGACTCATTTATTATTCCCATCTATAAGAATGGCCGCAAGAGTAATATTTCTAACTATAGACCAATTGCTAAGCTCTCAAACATACCTAAGCTCTTTGAGAGTATCGTTTATGATACAGTGTTCTTCCATTGCAAATTAATCTTTTCCCCCAAGCAACATGGATTTTTAAGAGAAGATCTACAACCAGTAACCTTACTGAATTTATTTCCAACACATTAAGTGTTTTGGAAAATGGTAACGAAGTAGTATTAGATAAAATCACTCGCCAAATCGTACTCCTTAAACTGCGAGTAAAAGCACTTGGTTTTGCGTTAATTCTTATTTCATAGGATACGTCCTGTCTAGAAGACTAACTGTACAGTGTCCTCTTTACATCATCCGTTTCAAACCTAATCAGCGCAACCTCAGGAGTACCACAGGTCAGCCACTTAGGATCCCTGTTCTTCTCACTTACTATACACGACGATTAGCTTATCATTACGGCATCCGACCTACATGGCTGACGATGTGAGGATCACTAAACAAATTTCTTGCACTTGTGATTCCCTTTCACTGCAGGCTGACCTAAACGTGTTCTTTAACTCTTGCCGTCAAAACCTCTTAGAGCTTAATGTGATAAAATGTCAATCAACTACTTATTCTCGGAAGCGCCCTTCCTTGCCACAAAGAATATATCTTATTAACAACGAGCTTGGCCCACAGTAACCTTAGTTCGTGATTTGGGCATCCTTCTTAACATGTTTTAGGCTAGATTGTTAGCCCCAATGTCCGATTTTTTCTTTCTTCTTCCATTGATTTAGCTCTATCTTTATTTGGCTGATGGAAAAGCCACAAAAGGGTTCGGGACCTATTGATGGCGATTGGGCACTAGATCTGGTAAGTTCATTAACCGCTTCTTTGCCCGTGATGCCCTTATGATCAGGGACCCAGGTAAGTGTGATTTTGTTGTGTGCAGTAAGATGCAGGAGAGTTTGCATACAGGTCCAAATTAGTTTAGTTTCGAATTTGTAGGACATTAGAGCATTAAGGGCTCCTTAGCTTTCTGAAAGAATATTTATGTGAGATGATGGCTGAATTCCTTAATGTAGTACTGCAACGTCAAGTGTTTCCTAACGCAACATTACTGTAGTGATACAATGCATTTTGTTTCAAAATGCGTTGTGAATGTACATACGAGTATCTACGGCGCAAACAAAAGCAAACAGCGCATCGTGAACTGATGTGGTGCAAATGTCATTTGACATTTTGTTGTTTTTTTATTCCGCCAAAATGGAACCGTCCTCTCCAGATTGGTAAGAAATTATTGTTTTAAATAATTTATTATTATTACATTTACAGGAAAAAATTGGCAAATTAACTTATTAGAGTATTACTGTTTACCAGATTGCAGTTTGAGCAAGAATTTGTATCCAAACGGAAAAGAAATTAATACAATTAAAAAAAAAAAAGAAGAAAACTGTTATCCTTGTGGCAAGTACTGCGGGAAATATTAAAAGTAAATCCTGAATTCCCTTTTCCATTGGACGAAATTATGAGAAAATTTCTAAAAATCATGGTAACGTACAAGCGAATCGAATTGAGAAATCGCTCTTCTGGCGAAGCGGCCACATGTGATTTTTTTAATCTTAAATGCTCAATACGGTACTAAAGACTCCATTGAAGTGCCGCCAACAAATATATATGCATCGATGAACGATGTAGAAGAAAACCTGGAAGCCGCCAACATCATGGATGGTACGGAAATACTGACTGATGTCCGGTCCGGAACTACCAAAGAAAAAAAAAAAAAACAGAAAGACAACGAAATTGTAGAATTTTTTAGATCAGAGTCGGACAAAGACTTCGAATGCTTAAATCGACTGATCGGCATAGAAAACGAAAGACTCAGAGTGGATAGGAGAGGGTGAAAGAGATGAAGCAACTAAAGCTTCTTATGAAATCCTTCTTGGAGTAAAGAAATTAATTATATAATAAATCTTTTTCTTTTTATAATAAATCTAACAAATGAAGAATAAATTTAAGCTCTTTGTTTTTTATATAGTTAATTAGTGAAACGATGGATATGTTTATTATTCCCAATTTCAATTTCGCTGCGTAAACGAGACTAAACTAGAATGAACAACAAGAAACATTACCTGAATAGCAGAGAGGTGGACGATGAGAATAAATAAATAAATTTGTTCTCACAAAAAATGCTGAAGGTTCCTTCCACGTCTTTTGTAAGACGTGCATAGAGGTGTTCTGTTCATAATTTGTTCTCACAAAAATAATGCTGACGGTTGCGTTCCTTTGTGATATAAAAGACATTCAATCGGCGAAGTAACAGGTTTTTATTACTATATGTAGTGAAAAAAGTGTGGTTTATTGCTCACTTTCTAGTTTTGCTTCTTCGCTGGAAACGGTCACATTTTCATCCAAAAACATCTCTTCCTGTAGAGAAGCTATTGAACTCTGCTTCATGCAAAATAATTAAATTGCGAAGAATTACACACACCATTACGATTTTTTTTGCAATCACAAAATTTTGTAAAGGTAGAAAGCTTTTTTTCCTGAATTCTGAATTTTTCCTTCAGTACACCGTAAGCTTGTTCAATGAATACCCGTGTGGAGCTGTGACAACTGTTGAACCGTCTCTGTTCTGTTGCCAAGTGTCATTGCCTCCATATGGAATCATGACTTATGTATCTAGAGGAAAGGCTGAGTTCCCAAGCAGATGATATTCTGGTGGTTTCGAATATTTTTCCACTTGTTTCGATTTTTCGCAATGGGTTTTCACGCCAAATAGCAGAGTCATGGCAGGGGCTTGAGAAGCCAACAAAGACATCTAGAAATCTTAGGTTGCTGTCACATACGCCATGTTGAGAATTATTCAGATTAGCTTAAAAATACCCAGAATTAGACTACTTTATACCTGCATTATAATAGAGTGGGTTTCTTCCCTGTTAAAATAGCTGGCTTGGTTCCATCCAAACATCGTAAAACGAATGCGAATGAATTGGAAGGTTTTTATTCAAATTCTTCGGCGATTCGTATCCGAGATTCTTCATCTCAGTTGGTCTGTGGCCCAGCAAGCCGCAACCGTAAAAAAAAAAATCTTGCTCCAAAATGAAAACCAACGCTTCGGATACGGACGGATAATTTGATTACGGCCTTTGGCTATCGAATATGGGCAACGATCGGATTCTGGAACGGTAAGACCCTCCTGGATTCACTCCAGGAAGGGCCATATAACGCCAGATTCCTCCAAATGGAACGAGAATTCGCACGCTATAATATCGACATCTTAGGGCTGAGTTCTGGTTCGATGCTGGGGAATATATCTCCCCAACAAAAAGCACTGTCATGCTCTACTTTGGTAAACCAGGTTTAATATCGACAGACTCAAGGTTCCCCAAGTGCGCCAACAGTTCAGGGACCACTTACTATACACGACTTCTGCCTTAGAAGCAGAAGCAATCAGCAGCACAATGCAGGAGAGCATGAACAACCACTGGAATGATGGGAAAAATGCTTTTAGATGGATCTTTTTGAGCACAAAGTCAGTCATGCATACTGCTGGTTTGAAGATTCTTCATATGCGAAATTAGGTCCACTGTTTCAATTTGCATGAAAGATAGATATTGAAGACACTAGCAGCCTCAGTCAGAACACCGCCTTTAGTGGTTTTGATGGAGATCGCCAGTTGTCCAAGCTTGGAAACCATTTCATGGTATGTGAAACAAGGTGCTATCAAGAAGGCGCACAGAGTGATTTATTTTTGGACTACGCCAGAAGATGCAATGCTGTTATTGCTGATTTACTTGATTGATATGCAAACTGATAGTTGTTGAGGGAGTACTAAATAACGACAGTATTCCGGATGTGCAGATTGATAATGATTTTCATTTTTTATTTTTTATTTTTAAAGCATTCTCATAGCAACAATGCGGATGTTTGTCAAACCTTTGCGAGAATTTGTTTTTGATTCGAACATTGAGCCTCACGTGCAGTGGTCCGACACACTAACAACTACGCCACGGTGTCAGCTTTTCGTTACTTTTTTTATGAGCACTACTTAGAAAAGAACGGCTGGGATACCCCACTGCTTTTTTTACTTGAGTGCTTTATTCGAGAAACTGCAAATCCTAGAAATTTGTGGCTTCAGATTGCTCAAGGGAATGTGGAAATATAACATTACCGTTCAGGTTGTTTAAAGCTAAGAGAATAGATGCAGGTAGCTTTAATATTATTTTCTATCAATATAGCTGATGCTAGTTTGACCAGGAAACCATCTAAACTCTTCACAATACACTGATTGAATTGTTGACCAACTCCTCTGTAGTTCTACAAACCGTCCTACTGTTGCACATATTTATTATTTTCTCAGCTTGTGGTACAAAGTCGTTGATGCTTTCTTCAACACTTCTTTAGGTCTTACGTAGTTTTGGGTCTTAAGATCATCATTCCTACTGCTCGTTCTGCAATAAGCTGAACTGGTGGTAAATTACTTTCGTTGATAATCTCCAAATTTTTGTGGACAGATATCCCTATATATGCAGTGTGGTATTTCTTCCTCTTTCTCTTCCTATTTCGGCGAGGTTCTGATCTGAAAACAAGCAATCTTAACACTCCCACTTCACTACATTTCCACTGATCCGCCTTTGGGGTTCGCCTTTTTGACCTCAGAAAATATCGGCAGGCCTGCCAATTTTGGATCACTCGGTTAGTGAGGCCAATGAAATGCCGATGTCGTCGCATTTGTCTGATCCAGGCGTTTATAGGACTGCCTTTCCTACATCGCGATGTCTTTGGAATGTGCATTGATATTGCTTTTTCAACAGGGTTCAAATGACCTCTTCTTTGAACGTGGTAATACCAGCTGAGCCGGTCGCGCTCAAATTTTTGTACGATGGTTTCCTTTACGTGAAGGCTTCCACGGATCTTCGAATTTCTTATTCGATCAAGCTTTGTCACTCCTGCTGTCATGCGAAGCATCTTCATCTCAGCTGCCGTTAATCTACTTTCATACGTTTTGTACATCGCCCAACATTGTGAACCATATGTGAGCGCTAGACGCACAACTGCGGTGTAGATCTTTTCCTTCAACTTAGGTGGCATTTTTCTATCACAGAAGATAGCGGAATTTTCTCGCATCTACCCTACGCTTACACGATGATTGATATCGTCATCACAAGTTGCTTTGCTATTGATCATAGATCCCAGATATTTGAACTTTTCGCACTTGGGAAGCACTATTCCGTTCAAATAAATGTCTGGAATAGGCCTGAGTAGTTCGCCTATGTAGTGTGTTATTTACACTGAACATATGTTTGAGCTTAGAATCTGTTATTTCCTCTCGGTTTGCTACACAGCTCTAGATTTGTAAGTTCACTGAACAATTCCCAAGCCTTTCAGTACTGTACATTCTCTGACTTTAAGAATTTCTGCTACCGGATGTAATACGAACAAATGAAAGTTCTACCACAAGGTACGGAACAAGTGCTATAACTTTACCATCTCGGCACTTGCTCCAAAACCAAACTTCTAAACAGTCGGCTGTCTATCTGCTAGTACTTCGGTAATCTTGTGACCGGTTTTGTGCTCAAGCAAGGTGGCAGCAATCACAAGGCTATGGGCATTGTAGAAGTTCGCAAATGATTAAGTATGTCCCCGTAGGCCTTGTATGTTTCACTTAGTTGGATATAAAAGTTGTATTCTTTGTCCTTAGTTTCGCAATTTTTGGATGCGTAGCATTGCTTGATGGTGACTTTTTTCACCTAACTCCATGATGTGGTCATCAATATCCAGTTAAGCTATGAGGCTTTTACAAGTAGTTAGAGGTAGCCTTAAACACACACTGATCCCAGCTATTTTTATACAGTAATGCAAACTGTCTTTTTCAGCAGCAATCAGGATGAATTTGACTTTCTGTAACCCTCTGCTTAAAGAGGGTTTAAAATCCCACAATTGATTTCTATTTTCAATTCATTCCTTTTCCCTTCAAAACTTTAAATTTTTTATGAGTTGCGAGATTCTTTTGAGGAATCCGATGAAAATTCACTTTTATTGGGTATAAAAGCGTTTGCAAAACCAATAAACTACTTTTACAATCCATATCTTCCTAAGGATTCTGATTAATTTAATGAAACCCTATACCACTCATCACCGCCGAACTAAAAATAAATACTTTGAAAATAATTCACTCAACCACATCAGTATATGCAACTCCTGAAATCAAACTTTTCTAAAATCGGCTAAATCTGCATGAAAAGTAGCCAACCATGAAATCTGCAACCATCTTTCGGAACTCAGTCACTGCTAAAATTCTTTTATTCTCTTCCTGTACCACCCCGCGGCCAAGCAAGGACGTCGTTGTATCAATATAAGCTTCTACGTAATTCAAATTCCTCCCATTCATCGATACTCATACCTCATTTGATTGAATTTTACAACCAGTCGCGCCATCATCGTCCACGATGTGCGCTCCACCATTCGAAATCTTCATTATCTTCATCATCTTTATTGGAACAATCCTCTTTGCTCATGGCTCTAAATTTACTCCTAATTTTATTAGCCAACAAAGTTTATATGCATTTTGCGCTATTTCATTGAATAATCTCCCGTCGGCGTTGGCGGGGCGGCGCGAAGCAATTGCGATAAATCGCGAATAAGGATTCACGAACTTTATCGATTACAATAAAATTTCCATTTCCCAAATGGTGGGTGGGTGAGCTGAACGGAACGATATTGATAGTGAAGGGGCAGTCGCAGTGTCGATAGAATAATTTCTTTCTACTTTCTTGTTCGTCGTCAAGTTTTCAAATTAAATAGACGAAGTAATGGATTCTAATGAGAATGGATAGGAAGGATGGTGCGGAATTTTGAATTTGCAACTTACCTTGGAGTTGTTCTATTTGTAATTAGGAATAAAATTGAAAATTTTATATTCAAGGAACAGGTAAGAGTACCTAGCTCAAGGGAAGAAGATTGCGAAGAAAAAGTTTTGAACTGATTTCCATTTCAAAGATTAACTTTGGTCACTTCGACAGATATTAGGTACACAATAGAAATCCTTTTAAATTAATGCAAGGATATCTAATTAATCACGTGAAAGTATTTTAATTTTCTGATTTTTTATTTTTTCATTTGTTCAATTTGACAAGGATATAATATAAAAATATTATCCTTCAGCTAAAATGACTTTACTTTAATTCGGACTGAATACAATAGTTCTTAGATAAACAGTGGTCATCGTGTTTTGTTAAGTAGTATAGATGGATCTCAATAGCACCTATGTTGCGTTCTTAGACGGTGGATAAGGGAAAGCCGTGTTTATCTTCTGGGCTAAATAGTAAACAACTTTTAAACCAACCCTCATAATGTGGAATAATTAAGATCTTGCATATAATATCCCGTCTATAAGATCCCGACAGTTGATTCGGTAGAGGAATAGGCAACGTGTGTATAAACTAAAACTCTTCTGCACCAATGACGAAGAAGCTGTACTATGGTCATAGGCTTAGAGTAATGACCTGTCTTCTGGGTGGGATGGATGGTACAGTCCATCAAAAGCCTAGGGCCTAGTTTCTCGTTACCATTTGTGCTGTGTGCGTTATAGTCCTAGCACGAATGTAAGGGACTTACAGTTTTATGGCGTATCTCAAGGGCAATATTATTAATTACCTATTTTGTTTAAAAAGCTTGTTGAAACTTTTAACATAACATAAATAAGCACGTATGTAACCAAAATGCATCCTCATCCTCATCCTCATCCTCATCCTCATCCTCATCCTCATCCTCATCCTCATCCTCATTCTCATCCTCATCCTCATCCTCATCCTCATCCTCATCCTCATCCTCATCCTCATCCTCATCCTCATCCTCATCCTCATCCTCATCCTCATCCTCATCCTCATCCTCATCCTCATCCTCATCCTCATCCTCATCCTCATCCTCATCCTCATCCTCATCCTCATCCTCATCCTCATCCTCATCCTCATCCTCATCCTCATCCTCATCCTCATCCTCATCCTCATCCTCATCCTCATCCTCATCCTCATCCTCATCCTCATCCTCATCCTCATCCTCATCCTCATCCTCATCCTCATCCTCATCCTCATCCTCATCCTCATCCTCATCCTCATCCTCATCCTCATCCTCATCCTCATCCTCATCCTCATCCTCATCCTCATCCTCATCCTCATCCTCATCCTCATCCTCATCCTCATCCTCATCCTCATCCTCATCCTCATCCTCATCCTCATCCTCATCCTCATCCTCATCCTCATCCTCATCCTCATCCTCATCCTCATCCTCATCCTCATCCTCATCCTCATCCTCATCCTCATCCTCATCCTCATCCTCATCCTCATCCTCATCCTCATCCTCATCCTCATCCTCATCCTCATCCTCATCCTCATCCTCATCCTCATCCTCATCCTCATCCTCATCCTCATCCTCATCCTCATCCTCATCCTCATCCTCATCCTCATCCTCATCTTCATCCTCATCCTCATCCTCATCCTCATCCTCATCCTCATCCTCATCCTCATCCTCATCCTCATCCTCATCCTCATCCTCATCCTCATCCTCATCCTCATCCTCATCCTCATCCTCATCCTCATCCTCATCCTCATCCTCATCCTCATCCTCATCCTCATCCTCATCCTCATCCTCATCCTCATCCTCATCCTCATCCTCATCCTCATCCTCATCCTCATCCTCATCCTCATCCTCATCCTCATCCTCATCCTCATCCTCATCCTCATCCTCATCCTCATCCTCATCCTCATCCTCATCCTCATCCTCATCCTCATCCTCATCCTCATCCTCATCCTCATCCTCATCCTCATCCTCATCCTCATCCTCATCCTCATCCTCATCCTCATCCTCATCCTCATCCTCATCCTCATCCTCATCCTCATCCTCATCCTCATCCTCATCCTCATCCTCATCCTCATCCTCATCCTCATCCTCATCCTCATCCTCATCCTCATCCTCATCCTCATCCTCATCCTCATCCTCATCCTCATCCTCATCCTCATCCTCATGATCCATTATAGTCGTTCTCATTTTCATTTTAAATTTCCTTTGCTTCGCAATATATGTAAATATCCATTTACATACTGTCTAGGGTCAAGGACGCTTTTAAATAATACCTTAAAAAACCTTCTATTGAATACTATGGTTTTAATGTAAAGCACACCTTAACCTCTCACAATTATCGTTTATAATAATAGAGATACAGAACATCCACAGGATAACTTCGTTAACTTCGTGCAAAAATACCCACACAAAAGACTGAATATAAAGACCTTTTATTTGCTACGTGATTTATGTGCTGAATTCTGCGATAATAAGTCTCCTGATTTATATTCAAATTTTCGGGTACGCATACATATATCATCTCAGCACTTGGTTATACTAATATTGCGTTGATTTGTTATTCACCCTTGATCGTGGGTACTATGTCCTAGAAAATGAAAGAAAGGAAAATGTCAGCCTATTTTTAATCTAATGCTGTATCTTTGTCAGCGAACCGGAAAAGCATTTGATTCTTTGAAATCAGAATGCTATATTGTCACAACATGAAAAATATTTTTATTACAACGAAGCGAATTATTTTTACAGATGCTATAAATACTCCGTGTACCTTTTCATTGTGTTCTTGGAAGTAAAGCATCCTCCGTCTCGGATTAGACTCAACCGAATCGATTGGTATGACATACCCACGTATTATATTTGGCACTTTTCTGTCTGCTGTTTGTTCCAGGACATATTTCATTTTGATCACCTGATATTCAAAACACAAATCCTGGTTTCCAAGAAGATTGATTTGCCTTAATATAATAATATTATTTCAATCTTAGCACAATTTTAAGTTTTATTTTAGCAAATAAAGTAAAAATTAATAGAATGCAAATGTACATATGCATATTATGTACGTAAATACGAGAACTAAAGGAGTAAACTACAAAAATTGGTGTGACATAAATTTGTCAATTTTAATTAATTGACTAACATTTAATGAAGCTTTGGTTTTATAATTTTAGGAGTTGGGTGAGTAATTTCACTGCAGATGAACTGATAAAAATTAACTAGACGAGTAAGTTGCATTAAAATTTCTCATCCAGTAAGTCGTGGTTGTAGTATTCCCAAAATCAGTATGAACAAAGTTCTGTGAATCAGTGAAACATTCTTTGCGAATAAAATTCTGTTTTAAAATTAACACCTTACATTAACACTTAACACCTTCCAACTTATAAAACTTACATTTTCGGTTTTGACTTGTTCCGTAAAATGTATTGCTTTTTTTTTTTACTGTCCATGAGATTTTTTTTTTATAATACGCGCGCGCCGAAGGGATTATTAATACCCATATACTGATGCTCAGGCACGGGCGGATAGGAAAAGGGGGGAGAGGAACGAAGGAGATGCCGGTTTGCGTTGGCTTTAAATGTTTGAAGGTTGTAATGATTAGGAAATACAGAGGCTGGTAGATCGTTCCACAAACGTGTTGTTCGGCTTATAAACGAATCCCTATATTTGACAGTACGTCCGAAGTTGAGCTTGAGGGTGAACTGATGTGCATTCGAAGCGAGACGCGTATTACGGGTGAATTTTTGAAGGGAAGGAATGCAACTGGCTATTACGCTGGAGCATTTTTGATAAAAAAAGCGATAAAATGGGGAAAGACATGAGACATTTCTACGGTATTCAAGTGAGACTATGGAGTTCACAAGGTCTCTATCACCAATTAGTTTTAACGCGCGGTTACAGCTTTGGGCTGGAATATAATAGATTATATAACTATGCCTTATATTAATAATTATTATATAAAACATCCTAGTTAGCTACAATTTTTTTATGAAAAAATTGCATTAAAAATAAAAAAAACTAGAAAATTACAAAAAATTATTAAATTGTTTCTTAGAAAGGAAGCGTGAGCCCAAAGTTTCCATACTATTCAACGAATTTAGACACTTAGCAATTGGTGTTTTCTCCTAACAAAGAATTAGTTAAAACGTTAGAGATTTCGTAAAAATAGAAAAGAAAATAGAAGATGGTAGTGAAAAGTAATCGGATCTACACTTACTCAAAAAATTGTCCGTACACCACCCAACTAAAAACAAATTTCTTTATAACTTTTAAAATATCTGTCTGATTTATACAAAAAATACAAGAAATTAAAACTTATTTATTTAGGAAACGAATCGTATTCCTTATTTTTAAATATTTTTGAAAAATTTACTTGAAAAATACGATAAATTAAAATAACTAGTTAAAAAAACAGTTTTTTATCTCGTAACGACGTAGCCGTTTTTTTTTTTTTTTTTTTTTTTTTTTTTTTTCAAAAAAACAGTTTGAATAGTAATTACATTTATCTCATTTGGGCATTTAAAATTCAATAAAAAAAAAACGAAAAGCAAACGAGCTCAGCAAACAAAAAAAGTAACCAAACAAAAAGTACACAAAATTCAACACAGGCATGCGAACGGATCATTCTGTTGCGCACACATGAAAAATGCATAAAGGAGAAAACAAATAACATGTTTCCCCCCTTGATACATACACTAACCAGTTAACTGCTTCATCCTCTCGTTATCGTTTTTTTTTTCGTTTTTCGTTTAACTGCTTCATCCTCTCGTTATAATTTTTTTTTTTTTTCGTTATTTAAGGTTTTCTGCGTTTTTCGTTTAACTGCTTCCTCCTCTCGTTATCATTTTTTTGTTTTTTAATGTTTTCTGCGTTTTTATTTTAACTACTTCGTTATAGTTTTTCCGTTTTTTGTTCGTTTGCACTAAATGATATGAAAACGATTTTTCGTTCGTTTTGAGAAAGTAGTTATTTTTTTAACTAGTTTTTAAACTAGATATATTTTTTTTAATAACTGTTTCGTTTCGTTAACAGAAAAAACAAAAACGACCCACCTCTACTGTATTGGCCCGTATTCCAGGAACACCCTGTATACACATTACGGTGTCCCTTGTATGGGCTAACAAAAATTACAATTTTTTTTCATGTATACCATTTACTTTTTTTTAAATGCCAATACTTACTTTGATGTAAAATATTTTCCCCTTGGGATGATATAATACGTGCCGACTAGACAGCAAAGTCAAAACTGAAAGTCTGTATGAACATTTTTAGAAAAAAATTCTTTATTATGGTCGAACTCAAATTTTTGTTAAATAAATATACAAAAATCACTTGAATACTAACAACTAATTGCAAAAAGAAATTATTGCTGATACTTTCTCTTCAAAACTTCTTTCTTGCAATCAAAATATAATTTTATGTGTTTTTGCACTCAACGAAGAACGAATTGTTTTTGCTTTTCTTCGGCTGTCAGAAGTTTATGAAAGTCCTGGATTAGCTTGATGCTCTTTCGGCTGTATCATTTACTTCTTTAAGGGAAAGACCCATCCTTTGGCTTCTAAATCGAAAGCATTGCTCTCCCACGAAAATTGACTTTCTTGAAGAAATATTTCATTGATTTTCAAGCAAGAAAATAGACTTTGACTCCTGGCCGACACAAAATCATCCAACGTTTTATCTAAACCAAATAAAAGTACAATTTCAATCATTTATAGATAAAAAATATTGGTGAATAGTCAAATTAACTTACGGTGCAATGAATTGCACATTTCTTCCTTTGATGGAACACGTCTTTTAAGGGGATGCGATTGACTTTCCTTATTAAAGCTAGTCACCATATTGCTTTTTGTTTGGTCTACAGTGTCATCAAATAGCGGTAAAATCACTGCCTCTATCGTCAAATAATACAAATGCTGACAACATTTTTAAAAAGCTGCTTTAGAAATCAACTCGCCTACTTTTTCATAATCTTTCAATTTCTTTAGAAAGCCTACATAAGTCTTGATAGGGTGCTTCTACCGCCGTATTGCACTGCAACCATTGTTTAACATAAATCATTACAATAAAAGCACAGACATCTTTTGATCCGCCTTTGTCATTTTTAGTTAATTTAAGTAACGAGCGTAGTAAAAATATTTTTAACATATAAATTGCTCTTGATTTAGAAAAAAATACTTCCGAACATTTATCCCGATCTCCTGGCAAAGAAGGAATTACATGCGGTCTGCACATAACGGCACATTCAAGAGCTTTTTGACAAATAGAGTGGGACTTTCAGTTCGCATTCTCCAACTTAATATTTTTTTTTTTTATAATTTGCGCGCACTCAAAGGGTTATGAATACCTTTAACATGTTTACACACAGTGCGGGCGTTTTGGAAAGTATGGATAGAGAGAGAGAGAGAAAGATTTTTTTTTTTTTTTTGGTGTAGTGGTTTTTGAAGCTCAGTTGTTTATGCTTCTGCTATTCACCGGGGGTGGCGTCCAGATAACTGGGGAGATTTTTTTGTTATTATTTACATTGCTTCTAATTCACAGTACTTTTTTTCCCCGATAATCGATGTCAAGGGCAAATCATCATCAACAGAGCGAACAATTTCTCCAGCCACATAACCAAGCTACTGCCAGTGTTATGCCTTCGCAGTAGTGTTCACAGAAACTTTTGCAAATGATCGGACTGACTTTATATATTTCATGAGAAATAAATAAATGCTTGCTGGCATCAGGATTTGAACCATGAACCATTAGCGTGGCAATTGACGATGTTACTACTACACCATTGCCACCCCATTAATATTAATAAATACTTGATTATACAGCAATGTGCGTAATATACATATAACCTTTTTCTTGCATTAAAGCACTTAGACTCAATTGTACTCGTATATAACCATATATGATATTTGGATCCGCACTTACATAAGAAATGGTATTGGAAATGCTAAGCCCATCCAATAAAGCTCTGCTGACGCTGTTATATGTACGAGTACGTATCACCAATTTGTCCAAGCCAATTTTATTAAATTTTTACTGATCTCGTATCTGCGAGGCCTTACTAAATTTGGTGGCAATTACATTGACTTCTTTGCCATCGTGTTACATACGAATTCTGTTAAGGCAATTTCAAAGTAAAGGGATAGTTGTCTGATTTCCTTTTTGTATTAATGAAGTGAAAAAATCGTTTGGGGTAGGAGATTATGGTATGTTGCATGCGTACTAGATTATATAGATAAAGAGATTCACAGAGTTCGAAAAAGTAGGCGATATGCGGAGGTAATTGGAGTAGTCAGAGTCTGAACGAGATTTAAGATAGACGCGCCAGAGTTTATTTCTTATATTGCGAAGCGTGCGTAACTCTTTAGTGAATCAGGGTGGGAAAGACAATGAGTTCTTCTGGAGTACGAATGCGATAGAATATGCAAAACAGTTGAAAAGTTCGGGGTAGAGCAGCGCGATAGCATTATCGATAGTAATGCTCGGATTTTCAAAAATAACGTTAAAATTGTCCTTACTAAACAAATTATTCAATTTTATGAAAATTAAAACTGTATGACATCTTAGTGTGAGGGGTATTGTTAATAATGTTGTAGGAAAATGTAAGAGATAGAGGTGGGTGGTAGCAGTCTAACAAATAAGATGGTTGCACGCTGAAACAACACAGTTATCGGCGCCTGATGATAAAATCAGGTCGATTTGTTTATCTAGGTTGTTAGTAACGTCATTTAACAGATTATTATTATTATTTTTTTCATAATTTATTGAGTGCTAGCAAACACACTCGTATATCACAAAGACTTCAGCTTTGAAGTGCAACAATGCACTTTACTAAAACTTTTAAAGTTCACAGAAGTCGCCATGCATTCAGTGCAATAAATGCTCTGGCACACGGATCTTCTGCGAAATTCAACCGTTTACCCTCATTCACAGTCATTTGTCAAGCTCTTAATTTATTTATCCTTTCTTGTCATTATTACGTTGAGAATTTCCAGGAAATCCATTTCATTTGATGTCGATTAAAAATCAATTAGCTTTTACCCGTTATTCCTTTTATGATCGAAAGTGGCTGCGGATACCTTTTCCCCGGTTCAAGAAGTTCGAACTTAGTTCACAGAACGTGTGGGAAAAGTTACTGGACTTGTGATTACCACCGGCTTCTAATGAATTCCTTAAACCTTCTTGCGGATTAAATCGAGTCCAGGGAATTTCATCAAACCTACACCAGTGCTCCACCCCTTAGTTTGAGGTGAAACCTATTTATTGTTTTTTTTTTTCGTTATTATTTTCCTATCGCCTTCCTTATTATTTGATCCTGATGCCAATTTGACCTCTAATCAATGTGTAGAAAAAGTTTCCGCCTTGTTGATTTTTTTTTTCAGTTCACTGTAGATACGTTTTTCCTGTCTGGTAGTCTTATTGATTAGAGTTTATTGATTAATAAAAGGAACGCATGACTTGATATAAATCTAATAACAAAGTGAAACGAACTATGTACATGAATATTCCCTTAGAGATGAGCTGAGTGAATAGCATTGCGTCTGGTGGGAATGAGAGATCGATGAGAGCTTTGGGCCCATTTAATTTGATTGGAGGGTGAAAGTGGGACAACTGGGAAATTGGAATGAATTAAGGATATCTAACATCTTTGACTGTTATGCCAATTGGAGTAGAAGAACCTTCGATGAAAATAAGAGCAAATAACGTCTGGTTTTGATGGATTAAATGGTACGTACGATTATATGCATTAGAGATGAATTTTTTTATAATTCGCTTGTTCATAAGTTTAATTTTACTAACTAAAGACGTCACAAAAAATGCTAATGAGTTGCACATTTTTTTAACTAAAATATTTAAAGACCGCTAGATGGTACATTCACCCCAAAAAGTGTTTCGAAGATTCCTACGTTTGATTTAAGGTCTTCGTGTCGCTGAGAAATTACTGCTCAGGTTTTTAAATTAGTACTTTATGATAAAGTACACAGTTCATTTTTATATTACCTTGTAGTAATGTGACTGAGGAAAAATGCATGAGAAATATAATCTGGACCAAATTCTGCGAAATTGTTGATCACTCTGTCCCCGGTTTTATCAGTAAATACTTGGTGGTGTAAGGAATTTGAAACCCTTACGAAGGAAGTGAGGAAAGACTTCAACCATGCCATGAGAAGGGACGACCCTGAATCATGGGATGAATATAAGCCGAAGAAGAAAGAGCTGAAAGGTACTCTAAGATGTGGCAAAAGGGAGTCAAGGAGAGAATCGTGCTCGAATATGATGAGTACATGTGATGTCAATAATCTTCAGAAAATCGTCTCTAGGGATCCATTTTTACAAGTCGCACTCATTCAGAACAGACTTCAAAATACCTAGGCTTAGGGTTATATACGTTGCGTGCCTAGCTATAGGCTACATATCGGTAATATGGAGAGAAACAAATGTGGTGTTTCTTCCAAAACCGGGAGAGATGGTTCTTAAGACCGGTCAGTCTAACATCATTTCTATTGAAAACAATAGAAAGGATTCTGTTCGATATGGAGAGAACTGTGCAAAAAGTGGATCCTTTGAACAGTAGACAACATGCGTACAGAACTGGCAGCGCTACGGAAATAGCGCTACACTAAGAAGATAAGATACATACCGGAGGTATTGCAATGAACACAATAATGGATAATGAAGGTGCCTTCTACAAAATATGCGTTGACAAACTGAGATAAGCCTTAAAATAAGCATGATTAACCCATTGCTGGTAAGATGGGTGGACAATATGCTGAAAAATAGGGTGATTTATTTTCAAACCGGAACTTCAAGACTTAGAGGAAGAGTTATCAGAGGCTACCCGCAGGGAGGAAGGTCGCCTCTGTTATCGGACTCTGTGCAGCATAACTATGGACTCTCTCTTGTGAAGACTTGAGGAGACTGGCATGCACATTGTGGGATATACCAGTGGCGTAGCAATATTGACAAGAGGCAAATTCACCAATGTCACATCAGGCACCGTGAGGAATACTCTCCAAGTGGTGAAGCGATGATGCCAGGAACAAGGGCTCTCTATTAATGGGAAAAAGACAGATCCAATCATTTTCTCAAGGAAAAATGAAAATCCTGGAGTTTTAGTCCTAACACTTTTCGGATCGGAGCTAAAGGTGACTAGGCAAGCTAAGTATCTGAGTATATACCTAGACAGTGGACTAAATTTCACATGGAACAGAACATCTGGAAGGCGAAAAGGGTGGTTCATCGATGCAAACAGGTATGCGGACAAAGGTTGGAAAACTCGCCGAGGTCAGCATACTGGATGTATACGATAATAGTTGAACCAATTATCTCATATACGTCAGTTTTGCGGGGCAAAAAGGCTCCCAGAAAACTGGATAGGATCCAACTTCTAGCCTGTATAGGAATCATTGGTGCAATATGGATAATACCTACCCATACATGCGGAATGGAAGTGATCCTAGATATTTTGCCATTGAACTTATTTATTAAGAAAACAGCGAAACACTTCGTCTGCACCGAGATGCCAACTGGTACTGGTGGTGTACTATCTGTGGGCATAGAAAAATCCTGAATCTGATGGAAAACGAGATTAGGGAGATAGAATAAATAGGATGCGTGTTTTCGAAAGGTATCCCAAAACTCTTATCGAGAATGGAACACTTCCGGTAAGAAAGATTAGTGATATAATCATCCTTACGGTTGGATCCATGATGGATGGCATAGCGAGGGCAGATATCTTTTCAGAGGAACTGGAACTAAGCTGTCATATTAGTTCGGGAAAATGTACCTCAGTATATCAAGCCGAGATGATTGCCTTGTTTAGTTGTTGGTTAAAATATTGTTACGACACTGGACAATCAATCAGTGAGTAAACGCATGGAACAAACAGATATCAATATATCATCGGCATTGGAATGTGTTGAGAAACTCAATGAGTGCTCACTTTTAAATGAAATGACGCTGCTCTGGTTGAGAGTTCACGTAGGACCTGGGGGCAATGATAAGGCAGACTTTCTAGCAAAGCAAGGGTAAGCCCGTGAGTTTTCTGGGAGTTCGACAAGATATGACAATTATGGAGAAAGAAAAAACACACGTTCTTTTAGTGTACGCTATAAGGTTGTAGTACAGTCGCCGACTGAATATCAGTTTGCAAACTCATACTGTGTAGATGCCAAAGCCAAGTTGTATGATTAGACTGCTTATTACCAAGCAAGCTTGATACACCAAAACAATGATGTTGCGATGCTGCACGTGATGACTCTCTTTTTTTGTTCGGCTCTCTTTTTGCAGTTTCTTTTTCTTTACATTACATTTTGTTAAAATCTGTTACTGAGTAAACTTATAAAATGCATATGAATGTCCACTAATTTCCTACCGTCCACAATGCCCAAAGTCGATATTGGTCATTCATTTTAGAGCTTCATAATATTGAGTCTAGTTCCTGCATTAAACCTACTGCGAAGCCTGGTGCTGGTGGTATCCCCGCATTAATATTGAAATTTTTTTCGAATTTTATCTGCAAACCACTACTTAAAGTATTCAATTCATCACTACTATCTGATATTTTTCTTGATGACTGAGCAGTCTCATTTTTAGTGCATATTTTTAAATCTGGTTCCAAGAACAATGATAATAGCTGAAATAGCTGACCTACCGGCCAACCAGGACATACACACTTTATTCACGGAAGTTCAAAATCCTATGGCATAAAATGAGACTCATGCGACCGAACTGCAACAAGTACGTGAAAAAAAAACAATGTGCAGGAGAAGAGATTCGGTCTACTGAAAAAGCGGATGATAGCAATAACTATAGTTATCGCAATTCCAGATAATCTATGCGGTGATGTGCTTAAAGCGGGGAATGAGTTTACCAGCTAACTTTCCCAAATGCTAAACTCAAGGAAAACTCATGGAAAACTCAAAGGAACCGGTGTGTATGTAAGCCTCGATTATACAAAAAACGACTTACACAGACGAAAACAACTGCTCCAAGTGAGGCGCGCTATCAAAGCAAAACAGTCGACGGCGAGACCACTCATCCAAGGCCTTAAACTGATCATAAACGACAAAACTTTTCACACAACATAAGAAGGCGAATAAATCTGCGGCAATCAAGGTGGACTGGAGGTGCTATCATCTTTATTTGGCGATCTTCAATTGGCTCAGGTGAAACATTCGCTACCATCAAAATAACATAGCACGCACAAATGTCATCGATGGAACAAAGCTGTCATTTCCATTAGTTGTCAAAACACTCAAGCCTAGAGGAAGAACGAGATTATTTAGGCCATCTGACTCTCAACAAAAACAATAAAAATGAGTTATCGTCTGTCACGCAAGTAACAAAATTTTACTTAAAAAAAAAAAAAATACTTACCAGAATAATGAATTTAAAAATATTAATATTATATTTTATCTTATAATGTCGCTAGATTAACCAACAAAATATTACCGTAGATTTGTTTACTCTTTGAAACTTTTGTTACCGATAGAAACTTTGAGGTCTATTGTAAACATTTTAGGGCAAGCGGGGGTTGTGTGTACGGATTTAATCGTCTATCCAAAAACATGCAACTACCGGCAGAAGTAGTTTGACCAGGAATGCAATACTGCAAAAAATTTGTTAAGGAAAGTGAGAAATTCGACAGATCTCAATGAAACCTTAACAAAACAAAAAAAAATCTCTTTGCTGTTATAGCAAATAACTATTACAAAACGTTGTACAGGAATAAATGCAAAGAGTACCTTAGATCATCAGCACTACAATTATCAAGTGCCAAATCGAGTAAACGGTTTTGGGAGAAGTTAAAACAATTAAAAGTATCCGACTGCTGAACCTCTAATACTAGATGAATTGCTAGATCAGGAAATGTCAATAAACGAGCTCCAGCTGGCTTTAAACAATGCTCCAAACAAAAAAGCCCCAAGGCCTAATCGTATCTCAAATGAATTCTGCAAAACTGCACTGTTTGATTTTTTAAAGCGGATGCTCAATTACTTCAACTACATCTTTGAAACTGGAGATGTACCACAGGCGATAAAAGATGCTACTGTCGTCCGCATTTAGAATAAAGAACTATAGAAGTATCTCCTTTATGAATTCAATAGTGCAAATATCCCCCTCTATACTTTTGAGTCGCATAACTGCATGGATTAATAGAAACAAAACACTGAGGGAATATCAGTCAGGTTTCCGCAAGGGATATTCAACAGTCGATAACATTTTCACGCTAAGCATGATTGCTCAATACTTTCTAAGACAAAATAAGAAACTGTACATATCATTTGTCGACTTTAAAGCCGCGGCTGATTCTATAGATCGTAGAGCATTGTCTTATCAGCTATCGAGGAACGGAATGTCAACAAAAGTTCTAAAAATCCTTAAGAATATGTATACAGATTCACGTCAAACAGTTTGGGATGGAAAAATTATGTCGGAGTTGTTTGAGACGCCATCTGGGGTAAAGCAAGGTTGCCTTCTAAGCGCAATACTCTTCACAATGTCCATAGATGATATAATTAAGTTTCTCCTTGCAGGAATCCAAATTGCTGGCTTGAACATCAAATCTCTCCTGTACGCTGATGATATTGTATAGCTCGCAGAATCGCCACAAAGCTTACAGCTCATGATCAATAAGCTATTAATTACTGCAAAACCTGGAGCCACACTATCAAGCCTACAGCTTGCTGAATAAGTTTCCAATATCTAACAACAATATCGCTATCAGATATTTCGTATAGGCAAACTGCTGTCAAGGCCAGTGATACGGTTACCACATCCTCAAAACTGGTAGAACAATGCCGGTTTGAAATTAATCAACTAAGTATCATCTCAGGCATCACTCTCATCTTGCCCCTGGGCACAGTAATTATGAGGGTAATGAAGGTCCTGATCATACCTGACCTGGTAACAAAACAGCGTACCCTAGCGCTTATTGGGTTCTTCTGAACCGCCGCTCTACCTACTTACCATTTGAGAGGAGTGCTTTATTTTTGTCTAAATTCGCTTACTTTTCTCTGGCGCGCTCCCGACTCTCATTACATCACTCAAAAAAACTGCATCGCCTCGGATAATGACGTTGACTTAAAACATTTTATAGCATCCTCGGGAAGATTTTTTTCAGCTTAAGTAACTCTTTCTCTATGCTGAAATGACTTAGTTTGGACTTTTAAGACTCTTGATAACGTAGTTATATTTATCTGGCAGTAGCTAGGCTTAGTTTAGATTCACTGCAATTTTATAATGTTAATGCAAATGTAATTTCAATACTATTCAAATTTTCACTAACATTGAAAAATTCACTGCTAGTGCAAATCAATTTTCACTAACATTCAAAATTTCACTGCTAGTGCAAAACAATTTTCACTAACATTGAACAATTCACTGTTGGTGCAAATTGACTTCCACTAGCATTGAAATTTTCAGTGCTAGTGAAAGTCAACTTGCACTAGCAGTGAAATTTTCAGTGCTAGTGAAAGTCAACTTGCACTAGCAGTGAATTTAAATTTTTCAATGCATTGAACAATGTACTATTGGATCAATGCACTATTCCCAGGTTAGCTGTCAACCTTGAGAAATCAAAAATTATGATGGTACGGAGTAGACAAACCAGGCTAGGAAAGAACGAAAAATGGTCCTTTAACTGTAAGTCAATAGAGGTAGTGACTTCTTATAAATACCTTGAAATACTTTGGTAATAAATATGAAACTATGAAAATGTAGAAATAGCCGAAGAATCCGTTAAATACACATCTTTTACAACACCGTTAGGGCAATTTGAATATGTAAAGATGCCATTCGGGCTTAAGAATGGACCTCCTGTCTTTGAAAGATTTATAAAACACGTTTTCAAAGATCTGATCTCAGAGGTAGAGTTTTAAACTTTTTGGACGATTTATTAATCGCCACAGAGGCTGTGGAAGAAAATTTAGAAATTTTAAAAGAAGTTGTAGATGTTTTACTAAAAAAATTGTTTACATCTGAGAGTAGACAAATGTTTATTTTTACAAATCGAAATCGTATACCTCGGTTACAAAATAAATGAAGAAGGCATTAGGACAAATGACAACAGTATTAATGCAATTAAAAGTTTCCCTGTTCCACCCTGCACAAAGGAAGTCCATATTTTTATAGGGATTTATTCGTATTTCCGAAAAGTTATAAAGAATTTCCCAAATCTGGCAAAACCCTTGTATGACCTTTTAAAAAAAGATACATTGTTCGTGTTTGGTGTCAGGCATATGGAAACTTTTAACTTATTAAAAACTAATCTAATGGAATCCCCTGTTTTATCAATATATAGTCCTCACAATATGACAGAGTTGCACTGTGATACTAGTGGTATAGGATACGGGGCAGTCCTTCTTCGAAAACAAGAGGATAACAAATTCCACCCTGTTTTCTACTTCTCGAAGCGTGCAACAGAGGTTGAAAATAGATACCACAGCTACGAGCTGGAAACATTATCTATAATCTACGCTCTAAGAAGATTCAAAATATATCTAATAGGAATACCATTCAAAATCGTGACAGACTGCCAAGCGCTAACAATAACTCTAAAGAAAAAGTCTCTTAATCCAACGTATTTCCCGTTGGGCCTTAAAGCTTCAAAGCTTCGACTATAATGTAGAGCACCGCAAAGCAAATATGATGACTCACGTCGATGCTCTCAGTCGATCATTTAACATACTTCACGTCGATGACGATTCTTTTGAGTTTGTTTTGGCAGCAGGTTAGAGACAGGACCCCAAAATACTTAATATTGTTAGAGAGTTAGAAAAAGCTGAACATCTCTTGTTTGAAATGGTTGATGGTTTGATATACCGCAAATAATATATATAATAATATATATAATAATCGATAAGGTGCTTTCCTACTCACATGGAAGAACAGGTGCTACGCACCCATCATGAGTCAATGTGCCATCTAGGGGTTGACAAGTGCTTCGACCATCTATCCGGAAGTTACTGGTTCCCAAAAATGAAAGAGAAAATACGAGACTATATTCAGAAATACCTAAAATGTATTTGTTTTTTCTCCAAATTCTGGTAAAACTGAAGGAACATTGCATTCTATACCAAAGGGTAAAGTACCCTTTGATACACTGCACATTGACCACCTCGATCCCTTGTCGACTGCAAACAAAAAACATATATTTTGTGTAATTCATGGATCTACAAAATTTGTAAAACTATACTCGGTAAAGACAACCCAAAGTAAGGAAGCCGTAACTTGTTTAAGGTCATATTTTGAAAACTATTCGAAGCCAAATAGAATTATTTCCGATCGGGGAACGTGTTTCACGTCGAAAGAATTCTCTAACTTTTTGAGTGCAAATAACATTCAGCACATTAAGGTCGCCACCCACTCTCCTCAATCTAATGGCCAAATCGAAAGATTAAATAGGGTCATTGTTCCCATGTTAGCCAAAGAATGTGATTCCAACACAACAATTGGATGGGATAAACACATAGTTAAAATCGAATTTGCCTTAAACAACACTTTGATTCGAAGTACAGGCTTTTCACCAAGTACCCTTTTATTTGGAACGAATCAAAAGGGGGTGTTTTGTGATCGCGTTAGGAAATATTTGCATAGTAGTATAGGATCAGAAAGAGTTAATTTGGAGAACGTTAGGATTAATGCTCGAGAAAATATCGAAAGAAACCAAACTTCAAACAAGATTTACTATGACAAACGTCACAAGAAGCCTCATGTATACAAACAGGGAGATTTCGTAATGATAAAGAACATCATAAACATGTCAGGTATTAATAAAAAATTATTCGCCAAATATCGAGAACCCTACGAAGTGGAGAAAGTTTTACCTAATGATAGATACGTAGTTAAAGATATCGAGGGCCTACAGTTGACGCGATTACCATACAAGGGAGTTTCCTGACCAGCCAACATGAGACCATTCATGATGCAATCATCTGGAATAGCAAATTTTTAATTGAAAGCGGAAAGCTTAATATATCTGACAGCCCAAATAGCGAAATTTTAAAAGCGTTTGATGATGAAACGTAGAGGTTGTAAGAACCAAATCATCTCTCCATAGTCTTTCTAATCTAGTATAAAAATATCTAAGTCGAAAATGTATGACATATCTGTGTAACTATTTGTACGAGTACATATCGCTAAAATGTATTTATGTATATATTTATTGTTATTATTTTTATTATGTTGCAAACTGAAGTTATACAATTTACAAAAAATATGTAACCGGGGCGATTACTTGATCAGGTTGGCCGAACTGTAGTCGAATTAATTTATATCTACACATAATTTTCAGCGCCACTTTACATAATGTAATGAGTACGTGATTATATAATCCCATAAAACATCGCTGAACTGATCGAACGATCTAACCGAATTGCTTCCAGTTTAGTTAGTAATTCTGTTATACTCTAGTTAATAAAAGAGTTCTCGAAATGAATGTTAGTACAGTTCGATATCTGCAAATAAAGAGATTGTATGTTACAAGTGAGCAGTTGTTTTCTCTCCGTCGTTACTGTGAAATTCTACCTACAATTGGGTGCTCCATTGTTTCTTCTTCTTCTGGACATTCAGGGCAAAGCGGTGAGGTATCGTGCCCAAATCTGTACAAGTACTTGTGATATCTTCCATTACCGGATAAAAATTGTGCAAGGTGATAGTTAGAGTATCCGTGTTCTCGACTTGTCTAAGCATCGATTCTTGCTATAAGCTTGTAGGTCCATCTGCCTTTTGTCGCACTGTCCCATCTGTTCTGCTATAACAAATGGTGCTTCATTCGAGATTGTTATCAATCCACTTATAGTTGTTAGAGCACAAAGTCTGTACGCCGACCTGAATTTATTTCGTATCGCCTTCGTTGTCAATGCCTCCGCCCACACCAGGACCGCATAGAAGAGGATCGAGCTGACTACTCTTGAGGCTAGAATTCGCCTGGCGTATTCGAGTTCCCCGATATTTGGGAGGATCCTGCAGAGCATTGCGCTGCTTAGATTTCCGATGCTATTTTACTCATGGGTTTATTTCACAATGGTAGCCACAGCGATATTATCAGCGAATTCAATAATTTGAACTCCTTGCGGCAGAGTTAGTCTCACGAATCTATCGTATATGATGTTCCACAGAAGAAGGCCGAGTACGTAACCTTGCGGAACTCCTGCAGACACGTTGTAGTATTTCAAGCCCTCATCGGTTTTATACCTCATATTTCTATAAGTCAGATAGTTTGGCACTATTTTTCGCAGGTAGTATGACGTGCCCATTCCGACTAATGATCTCCTTATAAACGACCAGTCTGCCGAGTTGAACGCATTTTTTATGTCCAACTTCACTTCCGCGCAGTATTGCTTAGTTCCAAAACGCCATCTTTCTCCTTGTCCCGCTTCGGCTGTGATGCTACCACAATAAGTCTCTCGTAGATGATGCGTATATAGCGTATGTAAAAGTTAATACCGTTGATTATTTCCCGTACGAAGCCATCTGCTTGTCCAATTTCTTGAAAAGCATGCTTCCCGCATATCCATATTACGACATGCTTTGTATTATCACCAATACAGCCCAATTATTGCTGTCAAAGTGTTTGCTGCTTCGTCTCAAACAGTTTGCACCAGGAGATCCTGGTCTGTCTTACAGTGATTCAAATTTATTTGAATTATCTTCAATGTTTTTTATTCTTAATTTATTTTCTAAAAGTCGGGCAGTTTAGCGGCTTCGTGTTTTGATTTGCTTGGGTGCTCTTTTCTGCAGAAAATACATGATGGCTCGCTGGTGCAGTTATTTTCTATGTAGCCTTCTGTTCCTACACAATTAGAGCGATCTTCTCTTGTTTTGCAGTCTTTGGCTAGATGTCCAGATGTTTTGTTAGGTGCGTCCGCTCGCAAATTCGGCAGACCACCCATCCGATTTTCATTTTTCCTGGTTTCAGCATTCTTTTTATGGTTTCTGTCGGAAGAAGCAGCATCACAGTTTGGGTACTATATGCTTTTCGTAGGGAAACACCATCTGCAGGTGATATATCTTTTACTCCAAATTGAGTTTCAATGCTGCGTAAGGTTTCTTACTCCTGCTTGCTCTTTTAGCGCTTTGCTTATGACATGTTTAAACTTGGTCGTCTTAACTCCTGTTTCTCTGAGCCGTTGTCGTTGTTGGATCCTTCTGATCCTGGTCACTGGTTCGCCAAGGGCTTCCAATTTAGGGTCTGTCTTAACGATGCATAGTATGTCTGCATAGGATCGTCCATCTTTCGCCAATATTACAATGGCGTCCGACCTTGATTTCTTCAGCTCAAGTATCTTCTTAGCTTTTGGTGAGCCTGTGCTCTTAGTTTTTCAACTCCATTATTTCGTTTCTTGTTCGGTTCGCTCTTGGTGATCTTGTTACCAAGATCTCCTGATATAACAAGAGATTTACCGTCGGTGGCTGGGTCTTTTGCCCTCGTTTTTCGCTTGGTTGTAGCTTTTATTTGCGCATCGGTTCCAGGGTTTCACTGTCTGAAGCCTGTCTTCTCTTAAGATTCAGGTTCGTTCTCAACACGGGGGAGGTTTATGAGGAATTATTTTTCCTTATAACATCCTTCGCTTTTCGGTCAAACCGTTCATTTGAGTCATCAATATTTTGTTTCGAGGGTTATCCCTTAAAGGTGTACTATCTTACATGATAAATTTTAAAAACGATCTTCTATTGATTGTTATTTGAAAAGTTTTAATTCTTACCACACTGTACAGGCAATCAATAAAAATACCAGCTACACCCATTAAGATACTATATAAACGTTAACAATGAATCTTTATTCTTAGTACGGTTTATCTCTGCAAATTTTATTGAAAACTTTTTAAAAAAATTCCCAGTCAAAATTGGTTTTGTGTATAACAAGACTCCTTTGTTCATCCTACCTCATAACCTCAAATCAATACCGACAAATCCCGTGGTATTAGTTACTTCTTCTTCCACTTGCTTGCCCACAGATGCAGTCCTGCAAAATAAAGTGAAGAAAAGAAAATTAATTACATGTTATCGCTTGCGAAAGTTTAAAACAGTTTTTTCTCATTCTAATTGAAATTTAGTTGAGCGCTATATCTTTCATTACAGAATTCAAATAATGCCATGAGGGGATTTATCTCACGTCCCTCAGATGCGAGGTCACCCTCTTGAGGTTGCGCTTAGCGCTAGAACTTCAACTACTAAGTAATGCACTTTTTTAATTAAATGCTATAAGCTTCCAATTGCCCTCTAGGTTGGCGGAGTTATTTGTAACAGTTGGTGTGCAATCAGTGTTCCAGAAGGAAGAGCTTTTCACAGGATGTTGGTGATGGTGAATATCGATGTCGCAAGATGTGTGATTAGAATGCAAATAAGGAAAAAAAAAGAGAGATTCTGGAAGGAACAGCGCCATTTGTCGAATGATTTAGTATGCATCAGATGTGCAGCTAGTTGAATGGTATGAGTGCAGTGACACCTTGTGAAGAATATGCGCAAGTAATCATTAAGGAGGCAGTATACCGTCTGCGGGAAAGGAAGGAAGGAAGGAAGGATATTCTGAAGGGGATGACTGGTAACAGCGGATACGGAAATTTCGTTATTTGCATAACTTTAATTGAATGAGGACTTGATTTGAAAGAAAACTGAATTAGAAATGATGCAGAAGGACATGCATATGTAACCTTCTTCTAATGCAAGCTGGCATGGAACTTGATAGGGCTGGCTACCACGAGAAGGCTTTTTCCTAGAATCATATCAATTTCATTTCAAAAGCATGTGAAATGACATTCAATTTCGATTTCCAAATCTGTTTGGATTTAGTGAGAGAAAATAGGACATAGGAAGGACTCCTAACTTGCAAAATTCAGGCATCGCGATTTTCTGTGAGGTGGCTTCGTCCAATGTACATTTTGTGAGTCAAGTTGGGTATTACGTTGGAATATGTGCAGACATTTCATCTCTCTTGATGCACAGACTTCAGATTGTATCCACTGATAAACCCATATGGCGTTTGTGTCTTTGAAATAAAAATAGCCGGTTATCCATCCCTTTTATCACTCTAAGACCGGTGCGATAAAAACTCGGAAAGAAGATGAATATCATGGGTAAGCAAGAAGAATAAAGTAACTCACTGCAGATCTGTCATGGTCTGTTAGTCATGTTCGTTACCTACATATGAAAATGGGGAGACTTAGTAACTGTATGGCATTGAGGTGCCATTAAAACATAATTACTCACTTTACTGTTTAACAAAAAAATAATAATATATCGGCTGCACATGCAATCCCAAGGACATACCATATTTCAAAAAAGTTAAGAAGTTGGTTAGTAACTAATCAAGTATGAACAATGTACAAACACTTTTGTTTCAAAACTTTTCCGCCAAGTAGGCAGGTAAAGTGTGCAACAGAAAAAAGAGCTTACTTGGTGTGCTTTCAAAGCATATGCAACGAAACAATTGAAAATGGGAAAGGACAGCATTATAAAAGAGTCACCAACAAAGGTTGTTAGTGTCTCGCCTTTGATTCCTTTCGGTCAATACCAAAAGTGGTAAGCTGATTTACGCCAGATCACTAGCCACAATACTCAAAATGCGATCTTTCTTCTTTCACAAATTGTGGGAAACGTCTTTTCACGATAATAGTTAAAAATGTTTAGTACTCGTTTACCTCTCTAAACATGCAGAAAAACGATAACACTACAATATAATTTCTTCTCCAGATATGACCAGATACGAGAATGTCACCCGGTGAATGCGAGAGTTGGTCCGCAATGCGCCATGTATTAAAGGTGCAAAATGGGGTTAGCGTCCGAGATTATATTTTATGGTAAAGCGCTATAGTTTGAAGAGGGTAGATTTTTATAGAAATCTTGCTTAACATATGCAATAAAATGTTAACAGATATGTACAGATTTATGTATGTATTTATTTATTCGCTTTAAAATTGTTCACATAGGTTGTCGCCCAATTTATAGTAAGAGTACAGAGATTTGATAACTTTCTTATATCTTTCTACTGAAACATTATCTTTTATATATTAGATACTAACAGCCGTATTAATAAACACGAGTTATCTCTAGCTCATGGTTGACGCAGCGGATATGTTCAAACCCTTATTAATAAAAAAAATTCAGACTTAATAGACGTTTGCTAACTTGTAGTTAACTAACTCGGCGATTTCGCGAGTTAACGAGTTGATGACTTGCAAAATAGTGCGTGTGTGTAAAATTGCTGCAAAGAAGATACATGAAAAATGGCTTATCATCAATAAATCAAAGACAGGCAGAAAAATCAAGGCAGTACTATGTAAATAGAACAGGTTACTTTTCTATTAACACTCAAGTTGCTTGCGACTGCCACTTAAGAATAAGGGATATTGTTGCTCACTACCGCGGAAGTACCAATGGTTGTCGAATTTTTAGAGAAAGCAGGATAAAATATTATTTAGAAAGGGGGAAGTTCAGGGGTCTTCTTTTAGAAGATGGTGGCTATGCATGCACCAACCATCCTTTTACGTCCGTTTTAAATCCCAGAAATCCTACAGAGGAATGCTACAATATTCTTCATATTGCTACTCCAAATACGGTTGAACGAACCTTTGGTGTTTGGAAGGCCAGATATCTTTGGAGAATATAAAAACTATCATTGAAGCCCTAGCCGTTCTACATAGTCTGGCCAATTATTATCACATTTCAATAGAATGTAGTACATTTTCTTTTCTTTTTAGAACACTTAAGGACAGTTATTGTCATTTGCAAAGTCTAGATATAACTAAAACGTCGGACAGCTATTGCATTTTTATTAATAAGAAAATTTAACTAATGGATAAACTCAGTCAGTTAACTCATTGATTGTCGGTGTATTTGCGACTTTTTTTTTATTAATACGGCTGTAAATGATTATGTTATTCAATACGGCTGTAAATGATTATGTTATTCAATACATTTAAAGGAAAAAATAACGGAAAAAAACCTTTATGTGAAAAAATGTAAATAAATAAATAAATAAGAAATATAAAAATAAAAATAATAGTAACGAAAATAAAACAAGAAATATTATTTATTTATTGAATAAATAAACAAAAGCAATTTTTGATAGATATAATAATAAATAAAAATCGACAAAAAAAATGGATAATAAATAACAGATAATTTATACCATATATGTAGGAATTGTTGGACAGGATCCTACAATTCTCTTCGCTGGCTCGTTGTCTCGAAAAAAAAAAACACTCTTACTACGTTATAATAATTCAATTGTGATATTTATTGTTTAATTTACACGAGACTGTACATTTACTCTACTGGCAAAAGGAAAGGAAAAGCAAAAGCTCTCGTGTTCGTGCGTGTCTGTTTCTTTGTCTCTTCCTTCGTCCGTTTGTTTGCTTATTTACTTTTATAATGTTAAAGCTGCATAATGTTGCCTCTCAGGTTAAAGCGGTTCTATTTTATTACTTTAAGCTTAGTGAGAATTATTTAAAGGTATTCATTAATTAACAAGGTACGGTACTTAAGAGCGTTTTTCAGGAAATTATATAACTGGAGGTAATTTTTTCCATTTAGAATCCTAAGGAATTGAATGCGGTCGAGTTCATTACTATCAAGAAATTGTCTCCTGTATGATTTGAACATAGGGCATACACTTACGAAGTGGAATATATTTTCGGTTGCATCAAGGTTGCAGATTGTACATATACCAAATGTATCGCTCTTAAAGGCCCTGGCATTTAGATTGAGTAGCCCGTATCGGGACTTCAAAATAAGGCTGATCATATCGCGGGGATTGGTGTCTTCGAAGTAGTTGGGAATATCAGCGTATGATACATTGTAGTACTCGTCATGAAACTGTGACTGAAGTGCGCGGTTGGTGAATTCCGCCCAGTGGTTTTCCTTAAGTTTAATGAGAAATGTATTGTGTACTCTGTTCCATTCAGATTTCAAAGTCCAATTGAATTCGATTTCAGTTCCCTGGAAAAGCGCAGACCATTCCTTGGCCCAATAGATTTTATGGCTTATTATTATATCCGTCAATTTACATGGCAGTCTATTTTGAGGGAGCTCAGCGACTCTCCGAATATATCCGAAATGCAGTTTTAGAGTTCTAAGGAACGCTTTAGGGAGGCCTGTTTCTATATTAAGGACATAGTTGGGTGTGTTGGTTGGGAGAAGGAAGCATCTTTTTATGAAGAAGCGCTGAAGTTTTTCGACTTGGATGTGTTCGGAATACCCCCACACTTGAACGCAGTAATTCATTATTGACTTCGCAGCGGCTTCGTATATTTTATATTTTGCTGAATGGAGGATATTTTTGTTTTTGGTGAGATTGGACCATGTGGTGTTTATTGAGTTTGTGGACATTGCGAGTCTTTGGTATAGATGTTCCGACCAAGACATGTTGTACGTAAGAATTACTCCCAAGTATTTGTATTTGTTCGTAACATTTATTTCAGTGCCGTTGAAAACCCATTTTTCATCTACACCTCTGCGACCTCCGTTTCTGAAAATGACTATTTCTGTCTTAGTCAGATTTACTACCAAATTCCATTTGTGGCAGTAGTTGGTGAAGCTATTAATCATGGTTTGTAAGGAAGCAGCGTTGTCAGACAGTATTGCTATGTCGTCAGCATATAGTAAAACCTTTATCATCAGATCTTCAATGGTTATTCCGCCTGAAAGTTCGGAGTGGAGATCGTTCAAAAAAAGAATGAAGAGCAAAGCACTTAGAACGCATCCCTGTTTACGCCTTTGTTAAAGGGGAAAAAGTCGCTCATACTTTTTCCATTCCAAACTGTTGCTATGGTGTTATGGTATAGAGCCTTTATGACAGATATCATCTTTGAGGAGATTCCTAAAATCGACAGTTTATAAAACAGGGCTTCTCTATTGTTATTATCAAATGCAGCTTTTAAATCGACGAAAAACACATACAATTTTTTCTTACGGCACAATTGAATCTAAATAAGGCAGGAGATGTTGTAAATTTGGTCTACGGTAGAATAATTGTGACTATATGCTGCTTGAAATTCATTAAGAATGCGGTTTTTTTCTATCCATGTAATTAGCCTATTCATAAGTACGGTTGTAAAGATTTTGTAGATGGTGTCCAAAAACGACAAACCTTGATAGTTAGCTACAACATTACGATCCCCTTTTTTCAATAAGGGGAATATTATTGACTTTTTAAAGGAGGCGGGCATAGTCTCTGTTCTAAATATTATAATTTCAGCAACCAAACTTGGCGTGGGTATCCCATCGATCTCTGGAGCCTTGTTATCTTTTCCTGACGCAATAGCCAACAAGATTTCGTCCATCTCGATTTCTCGATCAAAGGTGGCGTATTTCAGCAGCTAATGGGAGTAATGTATATATCGGCAACGTATGGGTAAGTAGACTTTGAAAATAAACCATAAAAACAAAAGCTGTGATATCAGTCATTGTACGAGGAGCGCTGCTGCGTATTGATTTGGCTAGCTTCCACCAATCTTTGGTTGATGTTACTGTTGAAAGTCGATGTATGATATTCGCATAATACTCACGCTGCTTAGAATGACACAAAGTCTTGTACTTCTAGTTGATCTCCTGGTATTTTTTTCTGAAAATCACAAGGTTATACCTTCTGAAGTTTTTTAAGAATTTGAAGGCGTTTTTTCTTGCAACGTGGCATGCCAGATCGAACCAAGGTTTTTTGGGCTCAAAATATATATTCTGTTGGTTAGTGGTTCCGTTTGCCGCGTACACACATTCCTTTATACATAGCAAGACATCGCGCTTCCACTAAATCAGTGGGTGCCATTATTCTTTGTAGTAAGGCTAAATCAAGTTTGTGGGCGTAGATCAAGCGTTTATTTTCAACCCACTTTAGGCGTGGCAGAAGATGTATGGACGAATGTCTAGTTCTGCTCTCAACAGTTTTAAGTCTCACTATTAGAGGCATATGATCAGAGAAGGTTTCACATCCTATTTTAAATTCTTTAATCACATCAACTGCTCCGTACGAAGGGCAATAATAGTCAATAACAGAAGAGCCCCTGCTGCTCACGAATGTATACTCGCCAGACTGGTCGCCATAGCCTCTACCATTCAGAATGAACGCTCCAATCTCTTCCACAAAATCAGTAACCATATTACAATTACTATCGGTAATGGTATCTTTCGAGTTCCTTGTATCGGTGATCAATTGTCCACATGCAAGTTGGACATCGACAGATCCCTTTGTACCAGTCCTCACGTTCAGGTCTCCGACTAAGATAAAATTACCTGGATCCGTTTCATCGAAAAATTTCTTGAGTTTTTCAAAATCATTTCTCCAGTGGTTGCAATTAATGTAAGCCGGCACGATTTTGAGAACAGATCCTGCGAAATCTCCTTTCAGAGTTATGATATCATTGTGCCTGGTGAAATTGAGTTGGTAGCATGACTATATGCACTTTTTATACCCGAATAGGCATCCGCCGCTTGCTCTTCCACGACTTTGTATTTTCGTTGCTGGAATCCACTCTAATTCGTACCCGCCAAAGAATTTTTTTATACTTCATTATGTTTTCAGATATTACAAAGGTTTCATACAAAAAGAATATTTCAAAACTACAGATATATTTAAAAAAGTTAGATAACAATGTTTTATTAACAAGTTCTGCTATATTATATGAGAGAACCTGACAGGCATTTAATTGTTAATGGGAGTTGTTGGAAGAATTCCTTGCAGCTAAACCTTGCCTGCCTGCCTGCTTATGTACTTTTGGGTTAAAGTTAGGTGGTTGGTCTGTTGTCTGTAGCGTGTGTTGTCCTTCGTTTGGCCCCAATCCTACATATATACATATATATATATATCTTTTTTATTTATTTTTTTTGCCTAAGGGGTGGTAGAAAACCAAAATCAAAAAACTATCTTTACAAATACAAATATTTGGCGCAACAGCTCTTTAAAGTGCGAGGGCCTAGCTTCTCGCAACCACTCATGTTGTGTGCGTTATATTTTTCGCACGAATGGAAGGGACCTACAGTTTAATGCCGAATCCGAACGGCGATACTCTCGGATGTTTGTCAGACGCTCGCGAGAGGTGGGACCGTGAAAAAGCTTTTTGGTATTTTCTGGGATTCGAACTTGGAACCTCATGCGTGGTGATCCGACACACTAACCACTTACGCCACGGCGCCCACAAAAAAAAAAACATCTTTAACCCTCTTTTTTTTTTTGCTTGACACCATCCACTCGGGAAACGCTTTTGCATTACTTCAGAGTGGTGTCGTTTTCTTTCTCATTTCGGGCCGACTTTTTCATATTAGTCTTCTCTATTATTTGTCATGCTGGTAAAGCTTTATCTTCTCACAACATTTTCTGAGGGTATGTTTTTTTCTTCTTCTCTTTTCGTCTTCCTTAAGACCGTTTCGATGAATTCGCAGATCCTTTTCCAACTGCCGAGATTCGAGATCATCTTCTGGACTACGTTGTCTGGGGAGAAATTGCCTATCTCCGACTCAAGTCTGGATCTCTGCACTGCTTACCTGCTGCAATCGAAGATAGTATGGTAGGCGTCGTCTTCCTCAGAGTCACCGTACTGGCAGGCTGCGCTGTCTCTCTATCCCATTATGCACCGGTTGAAGTAACCATGCCCGGTTAGGAATTGGGTGATGTAATAGCCCACTTCACAGTGTTTCCGTTCCGTCCACACAGCAACATCTCTTATTAACCTGGCGGTCCATCTTTCCCCGGTTCCAGCATTCTACCTGCTTTGCCACCTCTCTTTAGTCCGCTCCTTTGCTTCTGCTAATACGGATTCAACCACTATTTCCGCCTTGTTGTCGTGGACGTACTTTCTTTCTGCTGCTAGCAGGTTTATAGGGGTCACTCCCGCTACCACGAGGACGGCTGGTTCGAACACTCTGCGGCAGGAGCTAGTAACACGGAAGGCTCCAGGTACTGTGGTACTCTGAAGGTGTTTTTCAATGGCTCCAGGATATCTGTCCATCCTACTGAGTTGAAGGCGTTCCTCACGTCTAGTGTTGCCAGCGCGATGACTTTTCTCTAGTAGCGGTTACCTTATTGAGCAAATTGGGCTGTTCCAACCACTTCCTCAATTGCTCCTACTGTTGAGTGTCCCTTTCGGAAACCATGTTGCCTTTCAGACAGGTCACCTGCATTCTTGATTGCCGTAGTATATCGGGACTTTAGCATCATCTCCAGGAGTTTCCCGGTTGTACCCAGCATACACAAAGGCCGGTAGGCTGAAGGGGGTTCCGGGTCTCCGTTTCCCTTGCTGATTATGACCAACCGTTGTATCTTTCAGCTTTAATAGAAAATCCCGTCCGCGAGACAGCGAGACACCCCTAATATTAAGTGGATTTAATTCGTAATTTCATGTACATAGGTATTTCTGAATGAATTTAAAGCCTTTTTTCCGATGAAAAATCAAATACCCTTGCTGTTGTAGGTGATTTCAACTTGGACCTGCTTAATGATAGTCCTGTGTTAGATTCTTATCTTACACTTATGGCAAAGCAACTCCATTAGAAAATGGGACAACTAGACAAATTGCAGGTACATGCCTTGATTATATATTTGTTTTTTTTTTTTTAAATTCCACTTTATCGATGTTCTTGTGTTCATCTAACGCTCTATATCTCTGATCATTCTATGACTGGCTTGGTCTTTAATGCCTTGAAAAGTAAAGGAGACAAGAGGTATAATTTTCTAAAGAGGATACACAAAATTAACTTTGATCAGCTTAATAGTATACTGCGTTTTGAAAAATGGGAGGAGGTCTATGCTCAAGAAAATATTTCTACAGCTTATAATATAGTTTCATATTTATTAAAGTACTATATTACCGTTTCAAGTTACGTCACTATTCCAAGAAAACCTGCTTTAAGTCTTAAGTCTTAGATAAACAGTTCACTTTTTAAGAAAATCAGATAAAAACATAAATTGCGAAAAAAAAGTCTGTAAACATCCACAGAATTCCAGTTTACAGACCCGTTATAGCCGTACGAACCCAAAATTTATAATGAAATAGGTAAGTGTAGGGATAATTACTATCAAAATCAGATAAGGACTTCACAAGGAAATCTTAAAAAACAATAGAAATGACTAGTATACTCGTACATATTTAAATATTCATGTATTCTTATAGCTCTCGTTTTATGCAGGAATTAATAAAAAAAAGGACAATACTCATCTTCTATTATTTTGAGGTAATTAAAAAATTCTCTAAGGCATTGATGCAACAATTATCATTTTTAATTTATCTTTGCTGATGGAAGTTCAGGGAAATCAATGGGGTCGTACAACTCTCCTTTGGAATTGTCTTCCATTGGTATATGCTGGATATGAAACCCCATATATTTTCTTTTGACACAAAGCACATCATTTATATTTTTTCCTGAGGCCAATCGTTTATAAGGCGTGTTGAGTGAATACTTGCATTGCTCTGTTGGAAAACCAAATTCTTGGTTCTACTACGGTGTTAGAGTTTATCAATAAAGAAATCATTGCACCAAAAGATCGTGCCTATATCATGGCACTTAGTCCACCAATCTTTCGGAATTCTTTTAAAATCAACTAGCTCATGAAATTTTTGTCAAATTGCAATCTGACCTTCCATTTGACTGACTCAAATTTTTTTTTAATCAGGTTTGCAACAGTTGGGCGAGAAGGTGCTTCGTAACGACCAAACAAAAGATCTTAACGAAATATCTCCGTTTTTACTATGCATACATGTAAAATGCGGCCACCGTGGCGTAAGGGGTAAGTGTGTCGGACCACTGCACGTTAGGTTCCGAGTTCGAACCCCAGAAAACAGCAACAAATTTTTTCACGGTCCCACCTCTCGCGAACGTCTGACAAACATCCAAGAGTATTGTTGTCTCGAAAAAGCCACTCAAAACGAATTGCCCTTCGGATACGACACTAAACTGTAGGTCTCTTCCATTTGTGTGAAAAATATAACGCACACAACATGAGTGGTTGCGAGAAGCTAGGCCCTGGCACTTAAAGAACTGTTGCGCCAAATATTTTAAATGATATAGAGATTCAACTTTTGTCAAATTTATAACATTTTTTTGAAAGGTTTGCATATAGCACGGCATTTTTGTACTGAGTTCACTGATACTTTGCTGAAGGAATAATACTGAAAATATTTCCATTTTTATTTATTCTCCGTGAATAGTTTCGAATTTATCCCCTTGCCCTTTGGAATCCGATTACGCCATCAGGATACAAATAATATAATTACTTATTTAACGAATATCGAATATGTATGTATGTATGTATTTGGACGACAAGCTCATACAACATACTGATTGATTGCATGCAGCAAGCCTATAGCCTTTCACATCACCAATTAAAACCCAAGTTGGCCTAGTTTACATATCGCTAGAGGTCATGTTTCATTTCAGGAAACCACTTCATCATTTCTGAAATTCTACAAAATAGTGACAGCGCTACCATTTCACGAGAAAATCTCATTAAAATCTCCATAAGGGAGCTTACGCTAAAGCGATGATGGGGAAGTCAATGTCTGACAATGTGTATATGCCATGCTGATTGTTTCATCAGATTTACTAACAAATCAGTAAGCAGTGGACTTTTCAGGGAGGATTTACGAACACGGCTAATAAGCACACACATTTGGAATCTGAGGTAGATTAGTGCAAGGACATTAGAAATTCAGATGATTTAATTTTTGAGAGCAGACAATCATCTAATGACTAAACTAATTTCAATAGACCCTGAGGAAAAGGTGAATTTTTGTAATTTCTATGAATTCTAAATTTTCTATAAAATTATGACTCGAGTGAATATTTTGGACTTTATTGTGGAAGTAATATTCGTTGGCAACGACAAAAGAACATAAGCTTACTCCTTGAAACTTATCAATGTGTCCCACGGATCTACTAAGAAGTCTGAATCTCAGAATATGCCTTCAACATCGAGAGCTTCCGAGGTAACGTCCGAAACTTCAGCATCAAAAGCATGCATAACCCCTAAAGCTGTAAGACTCTATCCAAAAATTAATCAAAAGGGTAAAATTAAAAAAAAAGGAAAAGAGAAGGCTAAGTCTAAGAAAATCTAAGAATAGATCGGGTTGGGGGGGATATGATCTTTGAAAAATATCTTTTTATTTTTTAGTTTGGGAGCGATTGAGGAAAATAAAATAATTTTAAATATCAAATTTAATTTTTTTTTATTGACTAGTAATTATAACAAAAGTAGGAATATGTTAAAAAAAAGTAACTATATTGAACCTAACAAAGTAAAGAATTATTTTATAAAACTAAATTTAATCGCCTGGCCTTCTTTGCTGTAAATACATCAATTAATTCGTCAGTATATTGCATATGGCTTTGGGTTTGGAAGTGTGTGTAAAGTTGCGTATTAACACATATTGTACATACACTTTGTGGCGGTGGGGTGATGTGTATTGTATAATGTGTATTCTGCACACATTTCCTTTGGGGTCCGACCGTGTTTCCTTAATTTTTGTGGTATTCTTGTGTAGTATGTAACGGCGCTTAGGTACTTTTAATTGAAAAAAGTCAATGCTATAGCTTGATTTGACTAGAAGTTCTTGGCATAAAATCGGGTTACCTACTTATTGCTCTGTTCTCGTTTTAAAAAAAAAGTGCACTTGTTAAGAATTTCGGGGGGGGATCAAACCCCTGTGAAAAACCAAACAGAGTCTGATACCATGGACGATTTTTTTAAATCATCCGGAACGAAACGTTTGTTACAACGAACAGTGCCCAAAATGGCGAGTCCAACTTGAAGCAAATGTTCGGTTAAAGACAGTGAAGTGAAGAAATTATCCGATAAGACGCTGGAATCTACAGTAATTAGATCTTACCTCATTAGAATCTGCAAACGACAACTAAATAAGATATGTTATTACAAGCCAACAATGTGATCCTACGCTGGGTACCAGGGTATATGGGCATACCTGGGAACGAAAGAGCAGACGAACTCGCTAGAATAGAGTCGACGGTGATGAAGCCACTATCTAAGCCAACAGACAATGGATCCATCTGGATACATGTGTCGCGGCCAGAACAATGTGGCTGGCTTATGATTTGAGGAGAATACGTTCCCTGGTTAGGCTTAGTCCTAACAGCACGCGAGTGATCTCTGCTATAATCATCTCTCTCCAAATGATCTAATGATCTCAATATCAACTCCTTTCATATTTGTTTAGTAAGTTCAGCTATCGATTCTCTGCTCCATTATGCTGTTATAATGTCCTGCTTATGAGTGAGTAACTTTTTACGTCTAGTACAGAACTGCATTTACCGAAGCTCGAAAATACGCGTACATACATATGTAGCTCGAAGCATTTCGCAAAATGGACAGAATGTGGTCTAAGACAATTTTTAACGTAAATTTTTGACTGCGTCTCTATAGGCACATAGTAGTGCTTTGTAAGAAATGAAATGAAAATTCGTAAAAATTTAAATATATGTAACTAGGTACAAACATACCTCTCTTGCCACATATCCTTTATTACCATCCACCCGTCATTTAAAAATATTTAAAGAAATAGTAATTTTAGTGCTGATTGCTTTAAACCTCAAAAAATCTACTTTACAGCAAAACAGAACTGAACTAAAAACACCTCTTTCGATGGAAATATAAAATATCTTTAATAAAATCTCTCCCTTCAAACGGATCCATTAATCATAAATATTTTTCTCTCTTTTCAGAAATACACACTTTTTATGCTAATTAAACGTAGCGAACCTCCCTTGACGAAGTAATAAAAGTCAGAAAAAAAGAAAAAAAAAAAAGACTTTGTCATACCCGAAGGACATGATAATTAATCAAAGCCAACCATAAGGACAACAAAATCAGCGTAGGCGACGAAGTACTGTATTATGCTTCTAGTAAATTAAAAAGCAAAAAAACTACAAGACAACGCAAGTCGTATACACTCCCCAAAATGATTCAACTCATTGCTTATCCCAATCAATCACGCAATATGCCGATCAATAATGAACTCCTACAATCCAGTTACTTTCTGTCCATCTCCATCACTCGGCGATAAAATCTGATGCGATCCGATATTGAAAAGTAATCAATACGATTTCCATCACTCGATTTTCATCCTTATCCGCTACCGCTGCTGTTCCAAAAACCGAAGAAGATTTAGTACTCCTGGGCGAGAACTTGCCATGAATTAGGTTGCTGGTGATGTGCGCTCATCCTTGCACCTTGTCCGGAAGGATTGATGTTTTGAATAGGATTTGTCGGCTACGAAGTAGTATTGTGTCACCAAGTGTTCGATTATAGAAAGTGCCTAAGGCATTTCGTCGGGTGTAGGTAATATGAGATAACATCGCCTGTCACCGGAGATGAGATGATGAGCCCTATTGAAACAATAGATATCTAAGCATTGAACATTCTTCGTTAGAAACGTGCCTTGCTAGTTTTAAGTATTGAAGAAGAGATTTAACGATGCTCCAAGTTGCGATTTTAATTAAGGGATTGAATTGTGCTTACTGGAGATATTGCATGAGGGCTTAACTTTGACTGTAGACTTTTGTGTATTTCGGAATATTTCGGAAACACTAAAATACAGTTACGCTCACTAAGTTGGTTGAGGTCCCCTCCACTTGTTACTAGTTCTGACTAAGTCGATGCTCTTGTATAGACCGTATCATTTGGCATTGTACCTTCTCCTCCATTCGCCGTCTATGCAGACCTGACCAAAGATCACTTAAATAACTTTTCTCTCAAAGTAACCAAGGACATCCTCATCCAATTTTGACAAAGTCCATGCATCTACATCATACAGCAGGACTGGGATGATTCTTTCACAGAGTTACCTTAGTAGTTTTAGATAAGGCGTTGTTACTCAATGTGGGTGCCGTGGCGCAAGTGGTTAGTGTGTCGGACCACTGCGCATGAGGTACCAAGTTCGAATCCCAGAAAACATAAAAAAAAATGTTTACAGTCCCACCTCTCGCGAACGTCTGTATGAGTATTATTGTCACAAGAAAGCTTCGCAGATCAAATTGCCCTTCGGATACGTCACTAAACTGCAGGGCCCTTCCATTCATGTGAAAAATATAACGCAGACAACGTGAGTGGTTGCGAGAAGCTAGGCCCAGGCACTTTATATTATATTTACTTATTTTTATATTTATACCCCATTTTAGTTCTTAGTTTATAAAAACAGTGATTGGCAAAAGTAGTTCTTAATCTGATCTCCTCACTAATGGCACTTGCGGAGTTCACCATGGAGCCTAGAAAGACAAAATCATTTACTACCTAAAAATTATATACGCATGTCTATTATGGCCTTCTGTCTAAGACGCCGAAGTTGAATGTCCTTTTTTTGTGAACAGCATATATTTTGTTTTGCCTTCATTAACTGCTAAGCTCATTTTTGATGCACTTGTCTCAGTATTCGCAAACGTCCCACTGAGTTCTTTTGACTATGTCAATTGCATCGACGTAAGCGATGAGTTGTACTAACTTTTAAAAGATTCTACTTCTGGTATTGACTTTTGTTTCACTATAGCGCGTCACCATGTCTAAGACCTTTCATGACATCGTAAGAAATGCCGGATTGCTGATCGCGGCTGTGAATGACAATTCCGGGTCTTCGGCCATTGGAACACTCACAGCAGTCATGCTTTTAGCGTTTCAGGTCTTACCACATTACAAACACTACCGATTTGTTCCTACTTGGTGATTGTGTTTCGAATTGTTCACTAAGTTGGGCGATCATAGCAACCATAATCTGTTCTTTAACCCATTTCTTCCCAGTGATGCGTTTTAGGGAAATTTAGAGAAACATGTTTTCGAAAAAAAATCAACAATGCTTTCAGAGAAAAAAAAATTTTGTAAATAGAGGTGTCGATAGTCTACACCATACTTCATTTACTAAATAATTTTAAATAAATAAGATAATATTTGATCAATGTTACTTAAACAAGCATCAGACTTGACGTATGTTTCATACAATTTATTAATACATACCATACATATATAGAAAATAATAAGCAACTAAACACGTTAGGATATCGTTTTAAATCTTGTTCTTTTTATTTTTAGATTTTTAGCTCAAAAAGAATCAATAGTCCCCGTAGCTAGCCTCATTATTTTATATTACCACCTTATTTCCATGACTTGTTAATAAACAATAAGAGCTATAATTATAATAAAACTAAAAAAGATACTCTAAGTAAGACCGACCTGATACACCTATTATTTATTTTATTCATTATAGCTTTGCATCTCCAACCACTCTTCGCACATTAGACGAATATGAAAAAGTCCCTTGAACAATTTGTAAAGTAAAATAAACATCCAACGCAGTCAACCTCTACAGATAAGCTTAAACTCACATGCTATGCCAGCTCAGTAAAATAGAACCAAAAGAGTATGAATAAAAGTTTGTAAAAATACCGAGTATGGAATAAAAAAAATTAACCCGAAACCCCCGTCAAAAGAGAAGATTTCAAGCGAAAAGCAAACAAAGTAATGTGCAAGCACGTAAAGGATTGCAACAACCACCAACGAAACCGGAGATATTCTCTGTCCAAAAATTAAAAAAATTTGAGAATTATGTGTTTCGTTTCAGTGATACCAGTATCTTTTCATTTCAGACAGCCAGAAATTCGAACCCAACAACCGCGTTTAAATGGTTATACTAAGTCTGGCCAACTGGCATTTAATTACAATAAAATTCTGCGAAAATGAATAAAAAAAAAATTACCACTGGGTGATTCCAAAATAAAAATTACTTCTGTCTTTCTGGATAAGAAAAAAAATGTTTTTTTTTTTTCAAAATAAACTAAATGGACAAAAAAAGGGATGTGAAATTGCATTTGTTGAAAGTGGACAGAATATAAAAAAAAGGAATAGTGGTTTTTACTATAGTGGAATAGCAGATGTATTACGTGCTCATTCAAATGCAACATTTAATGTTTTTTGACCATGCTCTAACGCTATACTTGAAAACTGGTAAATGGAAATATCAAAGCGATAAAATACATATAAATCTACAGTTGCCGTTTTGGTTATTTTTAACTAAATGTAGTTATATATCTATGGCCACAAGGTAAAACCGCCTTAGTCGAGTTAGGACATAATTGAGTTAAGGATGCCGGAAGATGCTCTACTATTCGAAGTTAAGGCTACCAAATTTTTACCTTATTACCTATTATCCTTGCCGAGTAATAGGCAAAGGAACAAAACTAAAATTCCAAATTTCCATACGTTTTCGACAAAAAAAGAAAACTTTAAACTTGTTTTGTGAGAATCTGTGAAAATCGACTAAGGCTAAGGTCACGCACTGAGCGGCAAAAAAAAAATTTAAAACACATGAAATTGTATGGTTGTGGCCACGCAGTCGTTGAACGACAAGCGACGTTTCTGAGCGGCAGAGCGGCGTCGCTCAGCATTAAATTCTGTTCTTTTATTTTAGTGTAGCGCTGAGCGGCAAGAAATCATCATAGCAAAATTAAAATGGATATTTTAATTTCAGAAGTACAAATCCTTCCTGCATTGCATATGCAGACACATTTAATTAAATTAATTGCATTGCTTGGTTTTGTCTCGATATTTTTTTGCAGAAATCGTCATTTTTGCGATAAAATTCCGTTGAAAGTCGGGTATTGAAACATTATGTCTAGCATTTAAATTTCTGCGTTTTTCAGCAGAAAATCAAATAGACTGTATTTACATACGTACTTCATGTTTTCAAAGATTATTATACAAATAGTGAAATTCGCCATAACCTGATCTTTTTCGGTTTGTTGGATGAATACCAAATATGCTTTTCTTTTTAACTTGAGATAATTCTGTAAATGTTAAAATGACTTTCTTGCAAAATACTGCAGCGAGCAGTACTCAACAACGACATTTTCACAAGTAATCGCTCAAGAGCTGCCGGTCAATAAATGGCCACTTGCCGCTCAGTTTTTTGCCGTTCCGTCGCTCTGTCGCTTGTCGCTTAGTGTGGGGCCTTAGGCGGTTTTACCTTGTGCCCACAGATATTACAAATAAGGTTATTTGATAATTTTTCCCCGCTTTGCAACTTACTAAACCGTAAAACAAATTAAACCTTCTGGTGAAGTCAATCATGCGTCCAAATTATACTCAACCGAAAGTGATGTAGAGTTGTTGCAAATTTTTATTTATAGGTACCTACCTAATTAATAAAGTTTGACCACAAAAAGTAGAAGAGAAATGTATTTCGCGAAATCACTATGGTTCATATATCTGCGGCCAAAAGGTAAATCCGCCGAAGTCGATTTTCACACATTCTCAGAAAACAAGTTTAAAGTTTTCGTTTTTCCTGAAATTGTATGGGAATTTGGAATTTTAGTCTTGTTTTTTTTTTGCCTAAAACTCGACAACGGCAACAGGTAATAATGTAAAAAATTGGTAGCATAAACTTCGAATAGTAGATCATCTTTTTGCGTCCTTAACTCAATTTTGTCCTAACTCGACTTAGGCGGTTTAACCTTGTGGCTACGTGCTATCACTATTGTTTCAGTAGCTGGAAGGAAAAGTGGAAAATAGACTATAAGTCAGAAACTGTGGAGGAGGTATAGAAACCCTTCTAAATGTTTCTCTATCTTCTAGGCCTTTATGACGCGACCATTCTATGGACTTAAAATTCAGAAAACTCTGGGATTTATGGTATTGAATTCAAACTATTAGTCGCAACTTTTCTCTATTAATCAAAAGGCGTTCCAAAGTGTACTGTTGTAAAGCGCTCATGATGTAATCTGAAGATAAGTAATTAGCGGTAAATGTTTTTTTGGTAGATATAAAAGAGAACTTAAAGCATAATAGTAACTTGTGCAGTTCATTGCACGGTATCACTCGCCTGTTTTTCTGGATAACGGTGTGTGAAGGCGTAAAACATAGCGAAGTCGAGACTAAATTATTTACTCACATCTTTGATTAAAATATCACAAAAGGTCTTTTGCGCCACACTGGCTAGTTTTCCTTTAATAAGCCCCAAACTCCCTTTTTACTTGCAAGATTCTTAGTGGAAGATACCAAAACCCTTTAAAAACAACCTATGAAAAGTGGTCTGTGTAGATTACTAAAAAAAAAAACAGAATACTTGACGGTATTCCAACAACTTTTTAGCAAAAAATTACTTTAAAAAAAAAAAAATTGGAATTTATATATTCCCGAAAAAGGGCTTAAGTGAGTATGGGTATTTAAACCGATGATAGGATGCTTGGTATAAAACAAATTATATCTACAACAAACAGCATAATTTATGTTAACAAACTTGTAATATTTGGGAAAGTCATTATAAAAGTATTTATGAGAAATTTGGTGTCCAGTTAATGGAGCTCTTAGAAAGCTAGTTGATAAGCTATGTTAGGAGCAGCATCTTCGACTCATGATGGTGTTTTCTTTCAATGTCAGTTGAATTGATATTGGTCCAAATAAATTCTATATGATCATACCTACGGATCATTGGGTTATTCAACCCCTGTTAAACATCGTAATGGAGGGCTGGCGAATATTACTGTCAATGCAGAATTAAAGACTTCTTCAAAGCCATCAAAGCCTTTAAAGTTTCCAGTAGCAGCCCTACATTCTTCGGCAGCTATTTTTTACCTATTTTATCAGGTTTTGATGTTCGACAGTTGTGTGTTATGCATTGTGGAAAAAAAGCAAGCTACGAGTATATTCTTCCTCGATGGGAGAATATATACTCAGTAATAGTGTGGGACTTACACCCACTAAAAACACATCCCATTCAGCGCCGTTATCCCTACGGAGGAGATCAGCCCTTAAGACCTACGCAAGAAGGATAAACTCTGTCAACAGACTATGTGCGCTGAGAGTATGCTGTGCCTTCCGTACGGTGACAGACGAGGCAGTATGTGTCATCGCGGGAATGCTACCAGCGGATATCTTGGCTATCGAGCTACAAAGGACCTACGACGCCAAAATTCAGGAACCTCAAGCGTCAGTCAAAAATATCAAGCTGGAAGAAAGACAGCGAAGCATTAGAGCATGGCAGGAGCGATGGAACCAGTCCTCAAAGGGATGATGGACCCATCGACTTATACCGGATATCCAAAAATGGATGGACCGGAAACACGGAGAGGTAGATTTCTATCTTAGCCAGTTCCTAACCGGACATGGCTGCTTTCGAGCGTATCTCAGCAGGTTTGGGCTCGATGAATCTTCCAACTGCCCAAATTGCGGAGAGACCTCAGAAGACGCTCAGCACGTATTTTTTCAGTGCCAACGTTTTCATATAGAGCACAGAGAACTGGAGGAAAAAATTGGAGAAATACCAACCCCCGAAAACATTGTGCACCATATGATAGCATCGAATGCAATATGGGACGCGGTGAAATAAGTTGCAGCGATAATCGTGCAGGAACTTAGGCGGCTAGAAAGAGTCAGAAAGAGCAACCAAGTCCAACCGGCAACACTTTTGGAACAAGGAGCGGAAGACAGCGAATGAAAAGCATAAATAGCTAACCAGCCCCACGAAGTAATACCTAACTGTAGTCCCGCGGGGAGAGTGGTTGAAGTGTGCAGGGTGTGGTTTAGTATGTAAGCGTATTCCTGGCATCGAGTATTCAGGTTTGCGAATCGTGCATGCCAGTAGCTCGGGCTACTGGTATCTTTAGAAGATTACACACCCTTTGGCGCAACCATAAAAAAAAAAGCCCTTGGTGCTCGCCATGTTATATCCCCCCATGGGATAGGGGACAGAATATACCCACGGTAGGCATGCCTGTTGTAAAGGGCGACTAAAATGCCAATCCGCCGTCTTTCATACGGTAATAAAAAATGAATGCAATGATCAAAAAGAACGGTATATAGTATATACCCCAGGTGGCAGCTCAGTTCAACTGGAAAATCCACCCTAGCAAGAGGCATGCTCTACGGATTCTGGGGAGAGATATTTATTGCATCAATATTTAATCAACCCATTTAGGAAAAGCTCAAGGCTACAAAGATCTCCGCCTCGAAAGAATTCTCATAAAGCCTAATATAAAAGTCTCGCGAATTCGCATGTGTTAATTCGGAAAACGCAAGATTTGGAACAGGGTACACTTGAAAAGAAAAACGCCATGGTTCGAAAGAGGCTAGCCGAAATGGAGCTGTTGTGTCGAGAGCTCAAAAGCAAAGTTGAGAAACTTGAATCAGAGAATAAAGTATCTTTGCTTCAAAAGGGGTCTTCAAAAACGCATACGGTCATTCATTGTGAGCCTTCTCCGCGTAGCCATCACTAAGAAGAAGAACGAATTGGACACTCAAACGAAGACCATCTAAAAAACGCAAGGCTGGTTCATCGCCAGAGGTTATTCCGCAACACGAACCTAATCGCAAAGCGCAGCCAGGAGTAAATTGAAAGCAAACGCGCCCCTCCACCAATAAATATTACAGCAGACTATAATTCTTTGGGGAACATTTTAAAAATAACTATCGCTACTGAATTTAAAGTAACTTCCTTGCGAAACGATGCATAGAAAATCAAGGTTACTGACGCTGAGGGCTATCAGGTTATATCTCAAAAGCTTAACAACGAAAAAATTCAATGGCATACCATCACGCGCTGAAGAAGACGTTATAGGTGTTTTAAGCGATAGTGGTTATAAAATTCTCGACGCCGTGAATCTTTTAAAAAAGAAAGAAAACGACCCGACCGTGGAGAATAAGCTATAGTGAAATGTAGATTCCGATTTTTGTGCTATCATTCGATAAAACGGAAAGCCAGGAAAGCCAGGAAAAGATATATAATATTCGTACAATCATGAGTATGGTCGTTAAAATCGAGCCGCTACGTATCAACACGAAGACAATCCCTCAAAGCAAGCGATGCCAAGAGTTTAATCATACACAGGCGTACTGTCGGAAAGAACCGCACTGCGTTAAGTGCGCTGGAAAACACTCTTCGGAAAATTGCAGTTTGAGCAAAAATGAGAAAGATATTTGCGTTAACTGCAAAGGAAGGCACCCAGCAAACTATCGCGCTTGCGAGGTCGCAAAGGAATTACAGATGCGACGGAGAAAATGTACAACGCCGATTGTACGGGGAACGAAATCAGTCGATCGGGCTCCTAAGCCGGTAGAACGTGTTGCTAGGCAGACTGAGCAGGCTCGGTAGCCAGTTTTACAGACTCCTAAACCGACTGAAAGGACGATCGAATCAGTAGTGCAGACTCTTAAAACAGTCAATCAGCCTTCTAAGCCGGCTAAACGTACGTCAAAGTCATCCACTGAAAAGGCTGAACGAAAATAACCTCGGATAAGCCAGCGTACCCCGTACGTCTGACGTATTCTCAGGATGCAGTCAAAGCAACCAAACGAAACGACGGACCACTCACTGATCCGTTGAATGAAATTCTGAACTGCATCTACGCTAAGTTCGAGGAACAATGTGAAATTAACAAACGGATTCTCGAACGTCTCAGTAACGTTGAAACTTTTGTATGGCTAACCATAAATCTAAATCTAAGTAAATATGGACTCTTTGCTTAAAATAGTAACATGGAATGCAAACGGACTCTTACAAAAATCTAACGAATTAGAAATGTTTCTAATAAGAGAAAATATCGACATATGTTTGATCTCCGGAACCTATCTAACAAGGGAATCACAAATAAAGATAAGAGGCTACGCTGGTTATCACGCCTATCATCCTTCTGATAGAGCGCGGGGCGGTTCGTCCTTATTCATTTAAACTAACATCGAACATTCGCTCGATATAAGCACAGAGCTGGAAAAACTTTTGTTGTGCGCGGTAAGGGTTAAAAATAAACACCTGAGCTACAACATAGCTTCTTCCTTACTATCCGGCGCGATGCTCGCTAGAAAAAGACAACTACTTTCGTGTCTTTAATGCTCTTTGTTCAATTTTATTGGCGAAAATTTCAACGCGAAGCACACCTTCTGGGGTTTAAAATGTACATCTTCTAAAGGAAAAATTCTCTACGAAGTGGCAAATGAATTCGGTTGTTGTCTTTATTCGAAAGGAAAACTGAGCTATTGGCCAACCGACTCAGAAAAAATTCCCGATCTTATCGATTTTTTCGTTACAAAAGGCATTTAACAGAAGTTTATTACAGTCGAAGAAAGTTTTGATCTCTCTTCTGACCACTCTGACAATTTTATTTCTTGGAGAAGCGTTAATAAAAAAAATGACCTCCAAGACTTACTAGCAATAGAACATACTGGGAGGGCTTTAAAGATGATTGCGAAACAAATGTCGACTTCAATGTATCAGTTAAAACACCTTGTGAACTGGAGGATGAAGTCGATCGTTTTGTGGAAGCAATTCAAAGAGCGGCATGGAAAAATACTCCTTCTTGAAGCTATAAGATCAACCGCAACGAAGTACCCCAGATAAGTCATTGAACTGGTGAGGGAGAAAAGACAAGCGCGAAAGAAATGGTAAATCACTCGTGCACCGCAGTATAAAACTGTCCTTAACCGACTATGCAATTGCCTCAGATATAGCATTTGGGAATTTAAAACCAATAAGATAGCGACCTACCTTGAAAATCACTGCGCTGAAAGAGAATCAAATTATTTGCTTTGGAAAGCGCTAAAAGGCATCCGGAGACCTCAAATGCAAGCACCACCAACTCGGAAAAACAATAGAATCCGGGTCAAGAGCGACAAAAAAAAGGAAGACCTTTTTGCTTTGCACTTAGAAGAAACGTTTAAGCCGTTCGATGGCTCTTTGTCAACGCCCGACTCCCCAGTTACGACATCTGATGCATTGATTGAACTGAGGGAAGTGATTCAAAAATTAAAAACGAAAAAAGTTCCGGGTTAGACTTAATAACGGCGCAGGTGGTCAAGGAATTGCCGAATAAAGCTCTTATAAAACTGCTCTGTTTGATCAACGCTTCGTTCAGATTTCTCTATGTTCCGAGACAATGGAAAGTCGCCGAGATTATAATGAAATCATATCGGTCTATTTCTCTATTGCCGGTTATCTCAAAAATATTCGAAAAACTACTTTCAAAACTTCTACAAAAACATCTCATTCCTGACCATCAGTTTGGATTTAGGATCAAACATTCTACAATCGACCAAGTCTGATAAATTTCTTGAAAAATGTACTTATATTTTGCGGCCGAACACCACTTAGATAAAAAAAGCGCTCTTCTTCTTCCTCTCCTTCCTATTTCGGTAAGATTATGATATAAACTCAAGGTATCATAAAACTCCCACTTCACTGCATTTCTACTAATCCCCTGTGGGGTTCAGCATAAAGAAATACCCTCATGGAAAAATATACTTTGAATCAAAAATTTGAATAAAAAAGTCACAAAACTTTTCTCCGACTAGTTCGGATGACATCCATTTAGTATGTACTGGAACTAAATACTACCCGAGTTTCAAGACCACTGCTCGTAGCACAGGTCAATTATTTCCCTAATGCACCCAGGTGGTAATTCAAAATCTCTATATTACAATAGAAAAATAATTTGAAACAATAAAATATAATTATTCAAACGGATCTACGAGTATTTATTTATACGAGTACTAATAAATAGATTACGTTTATTTTACATTTGTATTTCGATTGACCTGCAGGTTAATTTAAATGTGATATGCAAGTGTGGCACATTACTGATTTTTCGGAGTGCTCGTTGCAAATATTCATCTCGCAATTGCAACAACTTGCATTGAAGCCTGGCCTTTTCCAATATTTCAGCAAAGGCATTTCTTAGTGGCCGAGATAAATGTACGGTCAGGGCTATCATGAATAAAATGATTTCCCTTCTTCGAAATTAGGTATCGACAATGAATTTCTAACGAAGGAAAAAAATTCCCCCGGAAAAAATTGGTATCGTGAAAAAAATTTCTCCGCAGTTTTAACCCGATTTCCACCGGAATTTTCCCTCATTGATTTGCTGGAGGAATGTAAAACAAAAGCAGCAATTCATGGATAGCGTTACCTTTTGTATGCCAATTTTGTTGTTCGGAAAGTGAAAATAGGGACGTCACGGGTTTGATGTGCCCCAACCGCAAAGGACGTGCCATCTTAAAAATAAAAAGTTTGATGGCTTTTATTTAAAAATACTAAAATAAACATTTACTTATCTGCATTAAGTCTATCTTAACTATTCCTAAAACTGGCCGAAAATAGAAAACACGAAAATGGTACTGGAGGAGACTATTTCAGTCAATACAGAATTTCGTCTTTGGAAGAAGCCATAATTGAGATACAACTTAAAAATTAAAAAATTTACTTTCATTAAAAAAAACAACTTTATTTAATAAAAATGGGCAGAGGTTACACTTTTACTACAGAACAGCTCATACAAAAAATCTTAATCTACCTTAAATACCTATTCGCTTGCCCTGTCACTGTTCCAAGTTCCCACAGGTGCACTCGGATTTCCTTTAACCGTACGTGATGGAATGCGGCTGCATCGAGTGGTCTAGACGCTAAGTCAGCATTTTGATGACTGTGGGACTGCAAATTCTGCGATGCGATGTGCGCGTGTTATTTGAAGAGTTCAGTGCTTTATGTGTTAACTTACATTATGTTGTTTAATTTGGAGGGTACGTAAAAATTCCGGGAAACTTTTCTATTTGGAATTACCGATAACCCTAGATGACTATGAGTCCACACTTGGGTGGGAAAGGAAAAAACTCAAGAATAGCGGCATATTTTTGATATGGCAATGCCTTGTAAAGTGTTTTTTTCATTGTTTCCTTACGGAGACAAAGTCAGGGAACGTGGGTGTAGTAGTTTGTTAAGCATAAGTAAGAATCTCTGTTTAGACTGAAAGGGTGACTGAGAGTCACCGGGTGGGCAGATTAGAGTTAAAAGACTCATACTTTCGGGCATAAGTTAATATATAGAATTTGCTTTTTTCAAAAAATCTGAAATTTCCACCCGATTCTTATCACCAATTCACCTAATTGTTGATCTTTTTATTAGCAGAATAAGAAAGGAAGAAAAGGATGGTTTGGCAAGAATTTCTTTCTCTATAACTCCAAGGACTACTCTAAAATGTGTGCGCTACGTTGGGAGTTGTAGATTGGGTATCTCAAAACTTTTCTTTTTTAAATTGTAATTGTTAGATCAATTTATATATAAACTTTCTTCTTACTTTTAAAAAAAAAAATATGTATATATATTCTGTTGCGCATAACATCCTCTCCCCTGCAGACAGATAACTAACAAAATAATTATCCCCGACAACAAAAACACGACCAACTAATTTGCAGTTACCTATCCACTGGGCTTGACCGACGCCAACGTCCCAAAGTATTCTTAAATAATTTATCGATGAGCCTGTGGTTGTTGATATTTTTCATGACATTGATGAGGCCCACTCACAGAAGGTAACACACCCTATTTTTCTATTTTGTTGGCCAAGTAGTTTTTGATTATCGGTCACAGACACGGAACACGTGTGAGCTTTTAACACTTTTTTGTGGTGGCTAGTGTCTATCTTCATCTTCTCCACCCTAATAATTGATTAATTTTGTAAATTGATTGTTCGGGCTTTTCGTCGTTTATATAGAAAAGGATACCGATATCCTTGTGGCAAATAGATTAGTAGCTGACAATGGAAGTGGAAAGTGTTTAGATAATGGAAGTTTTACCGGTATTTGCATACCCTATCCTAATGGAAAATCCGTGTCTCCTTTCATCTTCTAATCACTATCTATTCGAAGCTACTAGACCCAGAAGTATTGGGAGGATATTTTGCACAAAAAATTGCCACCAATTAGGGGTTTGCATTAAAGTTAATGGAAAAATAATTTCTCTGTAATTAAGGTTGTGGTAAATCTGATCGATATGTTGACGTGTGAATATCCCTATAATTCCTACGAGGCCTATTAATAGGTAACCTCTTCCTTGCTGTTCAGATGGCGTTAAATTGAAAATTAATTACAGGCCACCTGAGGGTGTTCACATGCTCTATATTGGGCTTTAGTGCAGAAGTTATATAGGCGCCTAGACGGAATTGCATTTAAGTGTTTAGCGTCAAGGAGAAGTGATATGCATAAGTAAATGAAAGGGGCGTGGTGTTCAGGAGGTCGCCAAGAGAATTACATAGAATAATTCTTTTTATGCCAAATAACTTGGAGCCATGTTCACAAAGGACTTAAAGGCGGTGAAGTGTGATGCAAAATTTTAATTCAAATATTACTAATAAACTCAATCTGAAATCTAAAGAACTACTGATAACTAGGAGGGGCCATTTGTGACATGTTTTTTCACTTATTAATCTGCAACAGTGTTACCGCTAAGAAAGTTAAAGAGTGGATAGGGAAGGAGGTAGAGAGAGGTGACGATGTGTTCTATTTTTTCAATTTTTGTAGATTGCGGGTTTCTGAAAATATTGAGGAAGGTAAATCATTCCATATTCATGTTGCGTGGTTAAAAAATGAACTCCTAAGAAGGTAGGGGTGTACAGAAGATTCCGCACGGGTATTTTGATTTAACTGTCCGATACCTACTTACTTAGATCCTTTAACCCCTCGGGGGCATAGGGCGTCAACCATGCCTGTGCGCCATTTTGTTCGAAGTTCTGCAACGCGTTTGAGCTGCCTCCAACTCAATCCTAAAGAGCTCGATTCCTCCTCAACTGTTCTACGCCACGTTTGCCTAGGGCGCCCCGCTATGCTGCCTGCCTGGGTGAGCCGATTCCACTGCATGGAGTATTTCTCAATGGAGTTGTCTTCGCGCCTTAGGGTGTGTCCAATCCATTGCCACTTTCTTCTACGTATAGTAATGCTTAAAGGTTCTTGGGCCCGTTCTCAGATAAAGTTGTTCGTTGGAGATGCGGTTCGGCCCAAAAGGTCCTCAAAATGATTCTTAATAATTTGTTTACGAAGACTTGCAGCTTGCGTGTGTTAACGGTGTCCAGCTTCCAAGTACCGCACCCATAAAGCAGCACTGATTCTACGTTGGAGTGGAGCAGTCGCAGCTTGGTTCTTAAGCTGATAACATTTGCTTCTCCAGATTTTGGATAGAATACAGCTTTAGCCTTCCTGATTCTGCTGCACACATCCAGTTCGGTGCCACCGCGATTAGCCGAGATCACACTTCCTTAATAAGAAAGTTATCAACTTTCCTCGACTTCCTGTCCGGCAATGTTAAGTTGAGCGCGGGTATTAGAAGTGCTCAGGGGCTTTTGTTTTGGCTGTGTTTATTTTTAGCCCACTTTGTTTGCCCTCAGCTTCTGGCGGACAGGCAGAACATAACTATAGATTTCATCCGAACAATGATGGCGGAAGTACCGGTACAGGAGCACTAGGCAGCCAATATCCGATTTTAGTCAAAATGTAATCACGATTATCTGCCATTGAGGTCCTTAAGAATGCAAGCAAATTAAAAGGCACAAAAAATAGCGTCTTCGTCAGAGAAGAGCCAAAATTATTCCCACTCATAGAATGTCTGCGCGAAAAGAATTTCACTGAGGGACGATAAACTGTTAGCGGCAGACATTTTTACTTGGGATATAATGGAGGGGCTGACATGTGGTGTTGAAGACGGTAGCAAAGTAATTAGGGTTTTATTAAGAGCATTATCAGCAAGGTTAATAAATCCGATTAACATTTTAAAAAACTTTAGAATCTGTTCGAAGTGTCAGTGTCACATGAAATTGCAGGCATAAGTCAAAAGATGACGGTTATTCAATTGTTGAAACATAATTGCCATCTGAATTCAATGCCAAATATGTGGAAACTCAATTATAACTTCCTCCGTGGAAATCGCCACCAGAGTATATACAAACCCGCTCACAAACACCTGATTTAAGGCCAGTCTGCTCGGAAGAACTGGTGGAGGGCGAATTTTTTCGGCTATGGTAAGCAGCTTGATGGAGTGGGAATTTCACATAAGATGATAAGATGAAAAGGCGTATGTACTAGAAATTAAAAAGAATAATAATAAAATCACCTGGCGCCGATATATTTAAATTGTAACAACTGGCAGTGTGAATATAATAAGCTAAGAGATTTATTAATTAACTTGAACTCTACCGAACTAATGTTACTTGGAAATTTTTATGGAAGAATTGGGTCAGCAGAAAATTATTTTATAAATGAAACGAATCAATCACCAATCTATTCAAACATCAATTCTAAGGACACATTCCATGATACAAAGGAAATAAAATACTTGAGTTAGCAGATGCATGAAACGGCGAAGTCTTAATTGGATCCTGTGAAGGAGACTCACACGGGGAATATACCTTTCTGCGCGGAACAGGAAATTCGGTTATTGATTACGGCTTCGTATTCAGGAAACTGTCTTTTGCACTTAACTAATTTACTGAATGAAAATATTTTCCCAAAGCCCAAATCGTTTCAAAACACAACCAGATTAAAGGCTCCTCCATGAGTTGATTTGGAAAGATAGCTATCAGGACTCCTATAATCGTAACCTGAATTCGGAACTCGCAAAACTGCGGGAGGAGAATGCTCTACTTCGAACGGGACGTACTAAGTGAAATACAATAGTGCGGAAAGCTGCTCCAGCAAGCACACGAGAGGAATCTACAATAAATGGAAAAACCCAAAGCAAAAGTGGTTTGATAATGATTAAATGAGAGCTAGGGATTTGTCGTTTGCATTTCTAAAATTATTAAGAACGAATAGTTGCACGTTTTCTATGCAACAGCGAATACAAATTTGAAGCAACTTTGCTATGTAAAAAAGCTAGGATTCGACCAACAAAATGTTGCCTTGATAAACGGATCAAGATCACCAGCTGATTTTTGGAAGGCGGTCAACTTATAAATGTAATCACATCAGGGCTGCAAGTTGAGCCGTTAAAAATCCATTTTAAAACCCTTCTGAACGCACCACAAATATATCGATTCCGTCAGTATGTAGCTCTTATTTGCAGTTCATAGTGGCCGAGATGGTGGCGGTCATCCAGAAATCCATTAGAAAAAAGTGCAATGATTTGATCGTATCCCGTTCGAATTCTAAAAGAACTGCTCAACGGAATTTTTAACAGCTATTACATAGGAATTCAACCGAATATTTGAAACAGCGGAGGTGCCCAAATGTTTCCAGAAATCAACTATTTCCCCTCTACATAAGAAAGGTGACTACGATGATCCAGGAAATTAAAGAGGAATTTCGTTTTTTAAAACAGGTGCCAACATGGCTATGCGGACCCCATGCCTTGCAAGAAACAAACGTCCAAACAGGGAATAGTCTCCATCGATATTTTCGTAGGTAAAATGGTCAGTATATATAACAGAAGAGCACTGAACCAACATGGCACCACTGGTATCAAGGTGATACAAATAGAAGAGATGATAGCGTCAGCGTGTATGTTAACTTTATTTTACCTGACTTAACGGTATCATACGCACATGATTCTTTTTCCACACATCTATGGCACAGTACCTTTCGAATGATATAAATCATCCCCCCCCTTTTATAACAAATATTAAAAAAACGTACGAAAATTTGTTCTTCACGTGTTAAAATAAAAGATAATGAGGCTATAGAGGGTCGGTGGCTGTACATTGAATTAAATTAAGAAAAATATATGGTATATTCGGAGGACTACTTGGAACCCCAAGAAACAAAAGATACCATTTCTGCCATTTTTGTTTGTCTCTCTGTCTGTCTGTGCGCGGAAATAAGTGGATGCATTTTTATGAAACTTAGCATAGTGATAGCCTATCTGACGTTTGACACCTTATGGTTCGACTCTCGATGGCACAGTAGGTGTGGAACGTGCTCGGGAAAATTGTAACAAATCGATTAATCCAAGTATTTTGTAAAAATCGAAATTAAAAAAGAAATAAAATTTAGTCGACATTGCGGAGGACCTAGTCGACGCTTAAAATTCACAGGCAGCGGTCCCTGCCTATTTCCGTTTTCAAGATGTCACCGACTTCTTCGCTGTAGGAGATTTGACAATTCAAGATCCTTACACAGCGGTTCGGTTCACAAGAAACCGGAATTCAAGATCTTATTCTAGAAGATTGTTTCAAGCAAAATAACTCAACTCAAACTTCCTTAAGAAGACGCACGTTTGATTTTTCTAAAAGCAGTTTCGCTCGTGTTTTTGTTTGCTTTTCAAAAGTTTAATTCGTGTTTTGTTTTCCATTCCAAGAGTTTTTTTATTACGTTAACAAATTAGAGAAAACTTTTTCAACTGGTCCATTTGATTTTCTATTGCTAGTGAGGGGGCGCTTAAAGCGGCACGAAATCTTTCTCTCTCTCTCCTTCTGTCTATCCCTTCCAAGGATATTCATAGCCTCTTGGGTGCCAACGCAGACAAATTTGGGGGCATCAGCTTGTTTAAAATATTTTCTTTCGTTACTTACAGACGTTTATGCACACGAAAAAAACATTCGTTATACCGATCGTTTGTTAGATCGATATTCGTTATACGCGACCACCAGTGTAGTACATACTTGTTGATAAACGCTACTATTAATAGCCCTCATTAAGACGTATTCAGTTTCGCTAGATATAGAAATCCATGGATTCAAGCTGTGTTTACCATTTTCTTCTACCATATATGTGGATTGCGTGTATATACATATATGTTTTTATTTACGAGTATTCGCTCATTCTATATTTGTCTTATGCTAAATTCATTCTCTTCATAATGAAACGATAACCATATCAAGCTAGATTTGTTATTTATATAAAAGCAATAGCATATATATATTTCTTTATATTTTGCTTACCCCTTCGGTACCGTATCCGGAACAAGATGTTCTCATATAGATTACAAATAGGACATCAGTCCACTTGTCCTTCAAGTTCATTCTTTTCATAGCATATTGAATGACATGTGTTGCAAGTATATTCCCTACCCAAGAAATGTACTCTTGTGGACAGCAAAATCCATTGAATTTCTCACAAGAGGATTTCTTACTTCAACCTCAAGTAACCTACTTTTCTATTCATATTCCACTCACATTCATTTAAAGCAAACAAATGTGCGGGGGCACAGTACAATCCTACCCCGAATGATGTCCTTAACGAGTGGAAACTGATTTCTTGGCACAACATGTTTTCCACTACTTTTTTCTGTTTATACTTCAACTTATACATCTAAGTTATGATCTCAGATTTGAGCGCATATTTCCCATAAGACAATCTAAACACATTGCAGCAGCATGGAGGAGTAATAAATTGCTAAAGCACATAGAATCCATTCACTTGGTCTGTGTGTGCTTGTGTTGTTTGTATCAGACGTGCTTGGAATCTGATGGATGCGAACAGTGAACCGCGCAATGGGTTACAGTCCCTGACACACCGAGTACAGGATTGTGAAACATATTGTGAACGATAATTCAATGTTTTGTAAAGTTTGTTGCACTGGTATGCATTTTTCGCTGCAGGAAGGAGAGCTTCGTCGATTAATAATGCAAGTACGTCCTTAGCAATGGCTTGATGCATCGGGAACCTCGACCGGTGAACAATTTTTAGATTTCATTTTTAAAAGTAATTTGTTCACTTGGTCGATGCAAGGGTAATACTGTATTCTTTTCTGGGAACTTGAAAGGAGATGTATTAGGTCGTTACATATGAAGTTGCCAATTTTTATGTGGAAAGTTAAACAACGTTATTTCAAAAATTAAAAAAGTTTATTCCAAAAAATAATCTCCATTTACATCTGTGACATTTTTCCAACGTTCCACCAAAGCAAAAATGCCTCTTTTGAAAAACTCCTTATCCTTTCAGGCTAAGAAGCCCTTAAAGTCCTGTTTTATGGCATCTGGGCTTATGAATTGCTTATATTGGAGGTGGAGGTGCCCAAACTTCGGAAAAGGTGGTAATCGGTCGGGGATAAGTCTGGTGAGTAAGGCGGATGAGGCAAAACTTCATAACCCAACTCCGCCAGCTTCAGGAACGTCGAATGTGCGGTATGTGGTCTTGCTGTGTCATGCAGCAGTATGGGACCATGCCTATTTGCCAGCGACGGCTGTTTTTGGAGCAATTTGTTGTGCATTATGTCAATTTCTCTACAGTACGACTCGGCCGTCATTGCTTCTCCGCGTTTTTTTTTTTTTTTTTTTTTTTCCGAGGGTAGGTGAAAAATCTTCCATAGACACTATGAGAATAGCAAGCGCGTGCTCATAGTAGTGTCAGATTCTTACTGACTAAAAAAACACCACCCTTCGATATAAATTTGTTAGATATCGCAACTTATCAAGCAATTTTTCTATCACGAAATAAAAACGTTTGGCAGGTTACTTTCCACTGAAGGATCCTGCATATTCTGCAATCTAGACGCGAATCATTATCTTGCCAAGTCGAAAGGTTTCGTCCGTTGTAGTCGGCGCAATAAATTGCTCTCGTCCAAAATTTGTAGGACTGTATTGTTGACATGTCCGATTAGTCGGTTTCTATGCTTTCTCGCGAAGCTTCTAGTTTCAGCTTCGATTGTCGGAATTCCGAGATCCCTGTGGATATCGTCGTTTCTACTATACCACGGTGCTTGGACAATTTCTCTTAGCACTTTATTTTGAAAAGTTTGTAAAATATTTGCATTTGTTTTCTTAGCACAACCCCAAAGTTGTATACCGTAGGTCCACACCAACTTTAGCACTTGCTTGTATAAAAGCAGTTTGTTCTCAGTACTGAGCTGGGAATGTTTTCCGAGTAACCAGTACATTTCTCTATATTTGATTTCGAGTTCTTCACGTTTCATTTTCACGTGCGAATTCCATTTCAGCCTTGCGTCGAGTATCATTCCCAGGTATTTAGCCTCGTTTGCAAAGAGTATTCGGGCCGAGTGTAAGATAACCGGCAAGCCATTAGTTTTCTTGTAAGTGAAATTCACGTGAACAGATTTAGATTCGTTGAGGGCGATCCGCCAGTCCCTTCATTTCGTCCATTCATTTACATTATTCAGTGCGTTTTGCAGTTTTGCAGTCGTTTCTTCGATTGTTTTACCTACTGCTAGCATAGCGGTGTCATCGGCAAACGTAGCAAGGATAGTGCCATCTTCGTTCGGTATATCACGAGTATATAGCAAATTGAGAAGCGGCCCAAGAACGCTTCCTTGCGGTACGCCAACCGAAATTTCCTTGAGCTCGGAGTATTCAACTCCATGTCTAACACGAAAGAGTCTGTTCCCGAAATATGATTCTAAAATATCGTATAAGCACACAGGGAGAACTTGTCGTAGTTTGCATTTCAAGCCATCATGGCACACCTTATCAAAGGCTTGCGAGACGTCAAGAAATACGTTTGAGCAAATCTTTTTTTCTTCAAATGCTTTCTCGATTACGTCAGTAATTCTATGCACCTGGTCAATTGTCGAATGCTTACTTCTGAACCCAACTGGTGGTCAGGGATAAGATTATTTTCTTCTATAACCGATTGGAGACGCCTTAATAATATCCTCTCGAAAATGTTCGATATGATTGGAAGAAGCGAAATTGGTTTATACGATTTTACTTCATTTGGCGGTTTTCCTGGTTTTAAAACCATTATGACATCCGCAACTTTCCATTGGCTCGGCACGTGTTTTAATCTTAGTGCAGCATTTACAATATGGAGAAGCTTAATCAATGCTTTTCTAGGTAAAACTTTGAGAATTTCTCCGGTAATCAAATCATAACCTGGAGATTTCTTAGGTTTTAGATTCTCGATCTCATGTGTGAGTTCCCTTAGCGTAGCACTTGTGAGCGTCAAATCGTCAAATGGTAAATCCAGCCAATTGCGGTTATCGTAAACCACTTGACCATCATACGGTTTAAAGGTTTCTTCCAGGTGGGCCGCAAAGACGTCCGCTTTTTCTTTATCTTCCCTCGCCCATTCATTTTGATTTAATTTGATTGGCGGCCTTTTGGTGCCTTTTACAGCTTTCCAAAGTGAATAATTGGAATCTTTTTTCGCTGTTAAACTTTCAAGGTAAGAGCCTATTGCACGATTCTTAAAATCTGATTCAAGTGTGCTTTATGCTTCGGAGTACGACTCTGTTGCCATTTTTTACGAGCTTTTCTTTTTTCCTTGACCAATTCTTTTATTTCCGGAGGATATCGCAAACAGTATTTGTCCGGCGTTTTCCTTGGATTGGGCCTATTATTCCAAAAGACGAGCTGTACGAATTCAAGGAAGCGATCAACTTCAACCTCAAGTTCATAGCGTGTCATAAGTGGAACGCAATGTTCAACATTATCTTCAATTTCGTTCCTAAAGCCTTTCCAGTTAGTTGTTCGACCAGTTAATCTCGCTGGCTCTAGGTTATAGACTAGTTTTTCGCTGATTGTTAAAATAACCGGGGAATGATCAGACGATAGATCAAAGCTCTCTTTGACTTTTATGTGGTTGGTAGATATTCCTTTCACAACGAAAAATTCGATCAGGTCAGGTATTTTCGAAGTATCAGTTGGCCAGTTAGTCGGTTTTCCCGTCAAATGGAAATCACAACTGTACTCCATACCTACCCCATAAAGCATTCTACGTTTTTTCGAGCTGTATCTTGAGCCCCAAAACGTATGTTTCGTATTAAAGTCGCCGCCGACGATAAAATTAGGTTGCAGCGATTCAAACAAGTTAGTAAAATCAGATTTTTCAAGCGCGGAACGCGGTGGACAGTAGATAGATGAGATTTTAAGAGTACGCTGACTATTTTTAACTCGAATCGTACACAGTTGCAAAGTTTCAAGCTCTATCTTTAGGTCTTCAGATTGTTCGATACAGTCTTTAATAAACAAAGATGATCCGCCTCTCGCTTTTCCCGAAGGGTGACAAGCGTGGTAATCATTATAGCCTTTTATTTTTATATGTGATTCCTTTTTTACGTGGGTTTCAGAAATCAAGCAAATATCAATATAGTTTTCACGCATGAATATTTCCAATTCATCGAGTTTTTGCAAATTCAAAGTGATAGATATAGCAATTCAAACAATACGATACATACAGCTTTAAGATTGATTTGCGCTGATGATTAAGATACACTTCTCAAGAATGATTCAATATTAGCAATGGTGGATAACCAAACTTTAACTCGTTTTAGAAAAGAATGAAAATGAAAGTTGTCTGGACAAAAAAAGGCAGCTTATTGAAAATTGTAGGGGCTAAAACAGTGTTAGAAATCTGAAAAATGGGTTTTGTAAGCGATAGGTACGTTGGCGAGATTCATGTTATTTATAAGTAGACTGTAAAACTAGGAGTTCCTACTATAAATTCCTTAAATACTCGTACTTTAAAAACGTAAAGAGACATCTTTATGGTAAATCTTGGTAAAATACACAGGTTTCTAAATAGAGCCCAGCTTTGAGTAGCACGATTTTTATTACAAATAATATGAATCAAACGTTTTTGAGCTTTAAGTAAAGGTCCAAAGGAGTTTGTATGCAAACCACCCTAACTTGTGATGGCATATTACAACTTTGAGTGAGGAAGGCTGTAATAAATTGTCCTCAAAACTTTTTTGGAGCAATATTGTTTAACAAGATACATCTTTTGCGTCACCAACAACATATGCGATTTAATGGTCTGGATATGCTCTCTCCAATTCATGTTGTGACCGATTAGGACTCCAAGATATTTATATTGTGACTGACTCTGTTTTAAAACAATTAGCAGAACAATGGAAGCTATGTATGGTATATATAAAATTACTTTTCCCGGAACTATGAACGGGTAAACAAAACTTTCTACAATCATTTGCGTTAAAACAGAAATTAAAATCATGTATGTAAGACATTACCAGATATTTTAAACGACACGAGTTTTGTTTTCTCGCTGATGATTAATTTATGCGTAGTAAACCAAAGCCTCAAGGTTACTAGGTCTGCAAAAATCTTTGCAATACACTCGTATCCTGTATGAAACTGATAAGTGAAAGCTATGTCGTCCGCAAAGGCAGTAGACCTTCCATTAAGATTTAGTTTTAAAATAGAGTTTGTGTAGATTAAAAAAAAAACTAGACCAAGAACCGAACTCTGAGGCACACCATTTTCTTAAAAAAAAAAAAAAATTACTGAAATGTCAATTTATATTAATTTTGTGTTCTCTGCATTTTATGTAAGAGATGAACCATTTGTGTATTACTTCCCTAAAAGCAGCATCATATAATTTTTTTTGCAGTATTTCATGGTCAACCATTTCAAATGCATTTGTCCTATCAACGAAGAGAGCCATTGTAGATTTATTACAGTTAATATTCTCATAGAACTTAGTGAATATTCTAAGAATAGCATCCTCAGTTGACATTCCCCTTCTGAATCCAAACTGACTGCTACTGAAAAAGTTATATTTATCTAACAAAGACACAATGTGTGACTTTTTTTCGAAAATCTTAGAGAAGGTTGGTAGCAGGGAAATAGATCTGTAATTTGATACTCCTCCTGTCGCCTTTTTTAAAAAGTGGTATAATCTCTGCACATTTAAGGTGCCGAGGAAAACAGCCACATTGAACACTAAAATTAAACAAGTAACTTAACTTATGTTATATATTTATAGTTTTTTCTGTACAAACATGCTTGATATAACACCACTCAAGAGTTTTTATTTTGTAAGGATAATATAGCTCTATAGAATTCACATGAAAAAAAACGACTTAAAAACAAGGTTATTTCACTGCATATTTTCTGCAGTCATGTACGAGGATATAGAGAAATTGCAGCCTGCAGAAGGTTCAACAGATGGCTTTAGTTTTTCCAAAATTTCAGTGAAGTACTCGTTAACATTTTTAGAAATGCTAGATGAATTAGTGAAATTCACACCATCGCTTTCTAAACAGTCAGTTTCGATAAGCTGTTTATCTATTTCCTCAATATTAATATGAACAGTTTTGCACAGATTGCCATCATATTTTTTAAGTTTTATGTTTTGTGGGTGTTTTCTACATTTCACTGCAAATTCATTTTTCTTTTTAACCTGTTGCAAAAGATTATACGTCATCCAGGGCTTTAAGTATTTTTTACAGCCCGATTTGCGCAGTGGGCAATGTTCCTGTAAAATTTCAAGAAAGAAATCGAAGGCAATTGATGGATTACTTACTGAATAAACCGGCTTTCAGAATTCAGATTTTAAGCATTCCTTCAATAAATTATAATCCGTACAATATTTCTGTATTACAGATGGGTTGCAGCATTTAAAAAGATCGGAATAGGACCACATTCTGAATGCAACCATAGAATGATCTGCTCACTTTAAGTCATATACAATATCACTAAAAATATTTGTATTGTTTTTTTTAAGACAAATGAATATGGTATATGGTCAATGCAGATCTTTGTCACATCAGTCACAGGGGTTGGCTCAATTATATAAGTCTAAAGTCGGTCAATTTCAAGTCAATTATAAAGGTGTAACCTTTTGACGTCATAAGAAACAAATAATTTTGTGTATCATTGTCAAATTCATTTAAAGCATCAATATTGATCACTTAATTCATGGATGAAAACACCTTTACCAATCTATATATACACAACATTGTATACTCTCATTATTAAAAACAAAAGATAATTTCAATACATCAGCCAGCGCTATGGAAATTAAGCTGAGAATAATCGCGTGCATAACCATTTTTTACATAAACTGCTACACCAACAGCAATTTATAACAAACAGCGAAAGAAACAACGCTATGTATTTGTTTGCATAATTTTTTTTTTGTAATATTCTCCCGTGCAGGGAAAGCAAATGAATCTAAGCTCATACGGCCATGAACGTAATCAAAATGCTTTCATTTAATCGGATAAAGCGTTTTGTATAGGTAAATCATGTGTGTGTGTCCACTTTATTTCACCTGACTTAACGGCAACATACGCACATAGTTTTTTTTCTGCGAATCCTAGGCACAGTACCTTTCGAATGATATAAGTTTCATCCCCTTCCTTTTATAATAAATATTAAAAAAACGTACGATAAACGTACGATAATAATTAAGATTGTCAAAAAGTATGTACCCGGTTATATTATACATATAATTTTAATTCATTCTTATACGCAGTTGCAAGGCCAAAAAAAGTTGTTTATTTACGATTTTTTTCTGAAAAGGGATATTATTTGACAAATACAAGAAGTATTAACACATGTTATGGTAGCTTTTAACTTTATATCGGCATGTTTAATTTTTAAAAATATTGAGTTGCAGTGCTCCTGTAGACGATCTACTGGAGGTCCTCCAAAAAAGGTGTGTGGCGGTGAGCACGATATCTCCGGTTTGGATTATTTAAAATAAAAAAACCAAAGAGATTCTATTAGAGGATCGATAAATCTAGTGATTTATCGAAGGATAGGCGAAATTTTGATTTTTTACAAAATGGCAACTCGAAATAGAAAAAATTCCGATTTTCGACCAAAATTTGTTCGTTAAATTGTTTAAAAGAATAGAAATAATTTTCGGAAATCTTATCCCTTCGATCAATCTCTGAAGAATATATCTGAGAATGTTGTGTTAAAATTTCAGACTGATTGGTTGAGCCGTTTTTGAGAAATCATGCTCACCGACTTTGAAAACACCGTTTTAAGAAAAACGCGTTCAAAGTTTCAAAAGACGTTCACACACGCTCCGGAATGTCCTTACAAATGTGCTTGTATTTCCAAGAACATTTGCCTGATCGATTTAAAATTTTCAGAGAATATACTCAAATATATATGCATTCCGAAAATACAATAAAAATAAAATCGATTTTTTTAAATTTCTAACTGCGTATAACCCCTTAAATATCCATATTTTAGCGACTCAATATGTGTTACCAGAGCTAAAAAGTTTTTTCTCATGCTACAAATGTTTTGAGGTAAACAAACTATATCATCATATCTAACGGAGTTGACTGGGTATTCACTTCATTAGCAACTTAGTACGAAACTGAATTAAGTGGATTCATAAATTATCAAAATCAGCAGCACAGTTTATTCTTACTAAATTATCACCATCCTCCTTCCGCATATAAACTGTCCCATTCCCAGTACATACATATTTATACCCCTTCTTTTCCTTTAGCAATATTGCAGTTTGAAGAAGCTGTTAATTAGTTATATATTTTGTGTAGCAAAGGTCAATGTCTTCCTTCGATACATCAACTAGCAAACCATCGCAGAAAATTTTCAGAGCCAAATCAATGTTGGAAGTGTCGCCGTTGTCAAGGTGGACGTTGTGGATCTCTATTGCATTAGCGATCAGTTGCTGAGATAATCGACTTTTTTCTACAGTTGCTGAATTTTTTGCTCAAACTCATTATTATTTTATTTGCAGTTCTTCTATCTGCTTCACCTCTAATATTTCCGCGTAAATCATGTCAAGCGTAACATTAGCTTCCAGTGTAGATGAACTTAGTGAAGGTGTAGGGTTGATAGGTTGATTGTTGTTAACTTTTTTGTGAAGATGTTGGTTCACTTTGGCACTAAATCCAAATTCTATACTTGCTCGCCTTTTCCATCAAATCATACATAGCCTTGAATTCATTGAATAGATGGTGTGTATTGACGTTGCATTCATAGAACTTTTCTTTAACCTGTAACCAGGACCACATCGGTCATTGTTATATTCCATGTGTACATTTTACAGACCTGTAGCCGGTCACTTTTTATGAATGTGGGCTTTCTTAGTTAGTCTTAATTGGGCCAATAGTTTAGTTAATTCAACTTACTGAGTAGTCTCTTGCAGTGCTAAACAGTTTTGCAGTTATAGCATCTTATCCAGGGATTTGTTCTTTTCTTACATATCTAATGGCAGTTGGGACTTTTTCCAAGTTAGACATGATAATGTGCAAAATTATGTGTATATAGAGGTTTAGCTGGGGCTCGTTACTGATAGTTTGGCACTCCTAGCCAAACCAACCAATTACGAGGGAATTCTGGGTTTATATAATTAGATTAGAGTGCATATATGTATGTAGCTAAATATAGACACACTTTGGATGCTACTTAAGGACTAATTAAATGAACCTGAACTTTTCACAAAACTTCTGAAGTAAATGTTTGCCAGGTTGCCACGATTATTATAGAGAAGAACTCTCAGATGCAGTAATTTTTCTTGAGACAGCGGTCAATAATTGCAGAGGAAGTGGAGGGTAGGTCTTTTCTCGGTATTCCCTTCCATCCTTTCTCTTCCAGAAAAACGTTTGTAAAGAGTTTACGACTTCTTCATATTTGCTGATCTGATTCAACAGTTTGTAAGGGGCGCTTGCACATTTTCAAATTTATGTTCTACTATATCTAGTTCTAAAATTAAAGTGTTGAAGTATTACAGTATTTTTCTTGCTCACTGCTCGCAGTGTCTGGAAGCACTTGGTTGCTGGTTGATGGATATCGCCTGTTTGATGACTTAGGTTCTTAGGTCTTAGAAATCGCATGAAAGATTGGCGCAATTAAAACTGGTTGTACGCATCTCTTATTACCTTTCCATTTTATTCATCACAGTCTCTTTATTTCGAAATCCCTTGTCTAAAAGCGTCACGCCAACGAAGCCTTATCAACGAAAATCACTCAGCAATGGGCTTCATGAAAACCACGAACCATCACAAGTTACTTAGCGCTCTAATTGAACCCCAATTATCCATTTCAAACTTTTTTCTTTCGATTCCTTGTTGACCTGCCCTCCGTCATCAAATTGTCATCAACCACCAATTCATACCAAATTAAGTAATCATCAAGAGTGCTGACCTCAAATCAAAGTCAAATTGAAAATCGATACCCTATAGTCATATACATATAAAAAAAAAACCTTAAAGAAGCCACATCCCGGGCCTTGGATACGCTATACTGCTTTGGTTTCAACAGCATGTGTGGAAGTTTTTACGACCATACCAAACTATTGTGCATCAAATCTTTTTTGGTTTCCTGTTCCATTAACTTTCGCAACAATCTGTGTATGCTATGCGAGACATTTATTTTCTCTCTCTGACTTTGGTTTAACGTCTTTTGTCATAAAAAGAAACTCATCAAACTTAGCAATGATTTTTATGCTTCGAGCTAATTTTACGGGTGACTTCTAGAGGAGTGGCAAGGCAAAGGGAGGATGACAAGAAAACTAAAAAAAAAAAAACGTTCGTTATACTTGTATGAGGGATAGTCCAGCAAGAGAAACTGATTTTGGTTTAGTTTCAAGAAAAAAATGTCCTTGAATGATTTGGAAACTGAAATTAATGGCATGTCTACATTCTTCCTATTGTACAATAAAATGCATTTACTATGCAGAGGGGATGTACTTTGTGGGCTAAGAACGTTTTTAAAAAATGATTTTTTTACTAAAATACTATGTTAGTAAACTACAGTCGAGAGCACAAGTACCTAGTACAAAAACTTTTCGATTCTAGATATTTTGAAAAAAACTGCTTAGAGGTCGAAGATTGACAGTACTCACGTTACGGTGATTTAAAGCAGAATCTGTGTTATAGTGTTAAGTTTTCTGTGGCGATCAGATGGAGTAGGTACATAAAATTCGGTCCAAATGCAAATTAAAAAATACTACGGTGGATGAAAATAGAAATATATAATTTACATTCTAAACTGGCTCTTTCCCTCTTTTGTTTCCCAACATTCTCAGAATGCCTCTGTTAAGTTTCGTTTCTGTGTAGTATTTAATTTAGCTCATTATGTTGCATTTAGTTTGGCATTTAGTTAGTTCCATTGGGAGCTAGTTCGTAGGGCCCAAATTGTCATTATAGTGAACTCTCGATAATTCGAACCTCTATAATTGGAAAACCTATATAAATAGAAGTACTGCCTAAGTGCCATGAGAAAACTTCTATTAATCGAAGAAAACCTATGCAATTTGTCCTCTTCGTTAATTCGAACTTATTCCTGTGCAAAATAACCTGAAAACCTCTCTAATTCGAACTTGATGGCTTTGTTTACCTTTATAATTCGAAGTAAAGTGTATTTGTTTCTACTTAACTGTTCGTTGAAGTGCGTATGTAACGAAAACCGGTGCCATCCTGTGCATTCATTGAACGAAACGGTGTGCAGATGGATTACAATTTTCAAATTCTAAACTCATTTTTTGAGAGGACAGATGTCGTCGATGACGTTTCCTCAGCTTTGATCACGATCGAAAATACCCTGGACCGAGGTCGATTGCTGTCACTTACTTAGAAGAAAATTACAGATCTTGTGATTTGTATAAAAAAGTATAATTTCTTTTACACATCTCCCCATGGGGAGTATTACTTCAATCGAACATATACTCTTAGTAGAAAATAGTAGAAACAAAATTAAGTTTTATAAAATCTTTTTTTTTTCTCTGAAACCTTCGTAATTTAAGAACCAACGTTTTCCCTGGTCCGATGAAATTCAAATTATCGAAAGATTACGGTAGTAAATTGAAGTTGAAAATAAAAAAAAATTAAATTCAGACTAAACTACTTCAAATCGGGAATGATCCGCTTGAAAAGGCTCCCATCATATTTGATTGTATGTGAAACAGATAACACATAACACACATCGAAGACATTACATATTGTAGTTTAAAATTCTTAGGTTTTGCCTAATTTTGCGTTCATTTTAAAGCTTAGCAATAATTGCCTGTAAATTCTGACGCCAATCCGCTGTGTGCCAAAATGCAATCATATCTATTTGGCCTATTAGGGCCAACCAGATGGTCACAAAGTCAACAGATATCCTGAAACAAAGGTATTTGCAGGTATTATAATAATTCAAAAAAATACATATATATACAATACATATTACAATTCCCACGCAATATCTGTCAACCCAAAGCAGTCCAATACCATCATAGATACATGTTAATCCGGTCAACAAGTCAAATCAATTTATTTGAAATTTATTATCTGAGGTGAAAAAAAAAAAAAAAAAAAAAAACAACCTGATTCAAATTTATTCCAATAGCTGTTGGCGATTTTTATGGTTCGCACAAAAAATGATGACCACATCATCGACATTCTCCCCACCGCTCCCATCCGGCCAAAGGGCCTTTCATGACGAAAAAAAAATTTCATTATTCCCCCATGGTGGATGAAACGGTTTTTCGCTTAATATTTTGACAGATTTAATTGCTTTTCTTTCGCACATAAATTTAATTTCAGTTACATTAATTTTTTTTTTTAGCTCAAGCTAGTGCTGGTATCATCAGCTTGCTTTAAGGCTTTATTAGAGAGGTGAAACAATAATGAGGAGACAACGCATTGTGCATATATTTCCTATCCTCTCTCGGTTAAATAGACAGACAGGATTCTTAATTAAATAAAATCTAAAGGCGTCATTTAGCTTTATTCAGCTATTCCGCTTACGCTTCCCCATTTAATATTCTTTAATCAAACATCGTACATCGTATGTAAGCGTAGAACGTTTCTGTTCTGCCGTATACTTAATTTCAATTAAATTGCCTCAGAAGAAACTACACACAGTCTTAGCTGGAGACAGGGATGTAAGCGAAAATTAATGAAAATCATTTTCACTTACTTTTCAGCTCACACACATTTGTTTGTCAAAAGTTGTACGCCCATTTCTGACTACAAACGTATGTGTGTATGAACCAGATAGAAAGACAAGCATAAGTATCTCAAGGGAATTTAAAGTTAATGTTTCAGCAGTTAACTTTAGTTAGAATTCCATTTAATGCGAAGGACAAATATAGGTAAAGTTAACTGATGTAATCGGGCCACACACACCCTCTTAGACAAAGGAGAAGTTTTTTTTTGAGTACTTACTCTTGTCTTCATTCAACAACTTGACACTTGCATTCGTATGGGATGAATTTTAAATACACTGAAAGAAGGAGGATGAAGGAGATCAGTTTCGTGTAAACAAGTAAGATTTCCTAGGTCTTTTCAAATTTGGATTTGACTATTTGACATGGCATTAGCTTGCCTATCTGCTGTGTGTTTCAAGGGAATGAATTTAAAAAGGACTTTACATTGAATTCATTTCGTTTGAATGGACAGGAAGGCTGAAACAAGTGGACATAAATGAGATGGAAAATAAGATACGAGTATATGGATAATAGGATGAGTTCAAAAGATTTCGATGTAAAGATACTCCTGCTTTGCTGAAGGTAATGTAATAGAAACTTTACCATGGACTGCTCTGATGGCCGGACTTAGGCTGCTTTCCTTCATATGACACCAGTGCATTAGATGTTCACCTAACAGTACATACTCGTATGTCAATCAGATGACGAGTTCTTCAAATAGTTATTGCTGTATATGGTATATATCTATTATAAAGTTGCTTGTTATCTTGTCGGTAGCACATAAATTGCTTAAAGCTGTACCTAAGTTATTATTGTGAACCCAATTGGGTACAATAGTTGCTTTATTTACAAGCATATTGTCCCTATTTATACTGTCTGCCAGATTAGGTAAGTTAGTTCATTTGCATAACATATGTATGTAGGAACGAACATGTTGCGCCGCACTGTATTTTCACCACACCAGATCCACCCCAAACGATCTTCCTTAGGTTTAAGTTAGTCGTAAGAGATCCGTGAAGTAAAGTAGACGTAGTTTTATTTTATACTTAATCAATGTTTCTTTTTTTTCAATAAATAATATAATACTTTAATAAATGTTGTAATCAAATAAAGTGTGTGTTTCATTTCGAGCCTACATATTGGGGGCTCAACCGGGATATAAAAAGTGAAATGAAAAGTGACTTGTAAAAGTGGAATGAAACAACAAAGCTACGAGTAAAAACAGAAAATTATAAAGTGACAAAGTGATAAAGTTACGTTTGTTGAAAAAGGAAACAAAAAGAAAAGCTACTATAAAGGATATAAGAAAAATTACGTTATCAGGATCAACACAGAAAATTACGACTCCGCAAAGATTTGCGACGCCACAAACAGAAACCGTTAGTTTGTGAAACTAAAGACACCCCACGAAAAGAGAAAAAATCTCACACGACTTATTACGCTGTAGTGTAGCTGTACTTATACACCACACAAGAAGAGAAAACGAATCTAACACGACACACCACGCTGTAAGAGAAAACTGAAGTCACCACTCGAGAAGACAAAAAGGATCTCACACGAACACGTCACAACATGCTGTAAGAAGAATCGAAGACACCACACACGAGATACTAAGACGACACATTACGCTGCTGTACTATTGTAAGGTAAAAGAGAAAGGGTTGATTTATTTTATTTGTCTTTTTAACGAAGTAATTAAAGAGTAGTTGAAGAGAAAATAGACTATCCATTCATTTTTGCTTAGAAATAAATAATACGTAATAGTTAAAAAATAATTTGATTCCCGATTGAGAAAACGAATTTAAGAAGAGAAAAGTATTCAAATTATTATATGAAGTAAAATAAACTTATAAGTAAGAGATAAATTAATTTAAGAAAATGGATATCATAAGTATTTTAACACTGACTGTTGAAGAGTTAAAAGAGAAGTTGTTAGGGCTGGATCTGGAAGTGGATGGTAATAAGGCAGATTTACAAGCGCGTTTAATAAATCATAATTTAAGTAATGATAATCAATCCGGTGCAGATGACGTTAATTCAATCCATAGCCAGGTATCCGATTAATCGATCCATAGTTCGTGTGCTGCTGCAGAACCGGTAGCCACATCATCTCTGTTCACATTTAAGGACATGGAAGAGTCGATCTCCTACTTTTCGGGTGATGACGAACTAGACGTTGTTGCTTGGATTTCCGAGTTCGAGCAGATGAGCTCAATCGTTGGATGGAATACGTTGCAAAAGTTAATTTTTGCAAAGCGATTGCTAAAAGGTTCCGCGCGGTTATTTGCTAAAACCATCCCAAATTTAATAAGTTGATCAGTTCTGAAATCGAAGCTCCTTAAAGAATTTAAAAAGTCAAAAAATAGTGCAGAAATTTATAACGAGTTAGCGACGCTCAAAAAGAAGCCTGACGAAACATTTCATGAATACGTTTACAAAATGACAGCATTAGCCAACTTAGGTAATGTCGAGGAAGAGGCGTACATAGTTGACGGGATAGGCGAAAAGGGGCCAGAAGCATATTTATTGTATGGGGCAAACACGATTGATGAATTAAAGCAAGCTATTAGGACCTATGAAAAAGTAAAAAACAGATCACGTTTAACAAACGAAAATAGGAGAAGTGAAAACAGGACTTACAATAATGGTATGGGAGTATCAGGCAATCGGCCGACCAGCGACAATAAACCTTCATGGTGTTATATTTGCGGTGATAAGAAACATGGCAGTGATGTGTGCCCTAATAAGTCGAAAGGCTTCAAATGTTTTCGGTGCAATCAATACGGCCATAAGTCATTAAACTGTAATATCCCTAAAACACAACATCCGAATTTTAAGAAACCAGAAACAAATTTTATAGCTGTAGACAAAAACTCCATTGACGTTAAGATCAATAACATTTCGTGTAAGGCATTGCTAGATTCTGGAGCCGATATCTCCATTATGAGATTAGATACTTTCCAATCATTAGGATTAACAATTTACCAGAACGATAAGATTTATCTTACTGGAATAGGTGGTGATGCAGAAACAATGGGTTCTTGCATCCTGGATGTCGATATTGATGACATTTCATACAAATTGAAAGTGTTTATTGTCCCAAACGAACTCGTTAAAGTTCCTTTAATTTTGTGCAATAACCTCTTTCTTAAAGCTAAAATTCAGTTTAGCTATGGTCATTAGTATCCAACCCAACATGCTACCAGTTGGCCAATCCAAACAGATTATACGGACGTCCGATCAAGTAGATCTCTATTATTCCAATACGAATTCTGACGATTATCTTGCATTTTATAAGTTTTATGCTTTTGAAGAAAATGAAATTGATGTAAGACATATTTCTGATTCCCACGTTCGTGATGCTATCACGGAATTAGGTAACGAGTACATCCCAAATAAAATAATTGAATCTCCAATCGAAATGACAATTATATTACAAGACGAAACCCCTATTTACGACACACCACGAAGATTGCCATATCAACATAAGCTAGAAATTGAGGCACAGATTTAAGAATGGTTAAAAGAAGGCATTATCGAAGAAAGTAATTCGGAATTTGCGAGTCCTGTTGTCCTTGTTGGCAAGAAGGATGGGTCTAAGCGATTGTGTATCGATTACCGACGTATCAACAGAAAGATTATTAGAGATCCTTTCCCTCTCCCTCTTGTTGACGAACAGCTAGATCAGTTGCAGGAAGCAGACTTTTTCACGATACTCGATTTGTCTTCGGCATTCTTTCATGTCCCCGTTGCCGAGAATTCTCGGAAGTATACCAGTTTTGTTGTCGACAGCGGTCAGTATCAATTCAGATATTGTCCATTTGGAATGTGTATCAGTCCTGCAGTTTTTGTAAGATACATTAACGCAATTTTTCGGCCATTGATTATTTCAAAGCTTATACTTATCTATATAGACGATTTAATTATCCGTTCTAAAACTGAGAAAGAAGGCCTTGAAATTTTACTAAGAGTAATAAAAATCGCACAGGACCACGGACGTCGAATAAACTGGAAAAAATGTCAGTTCCTTAAGCGTCAAATAGATTACTTGGGACATATTGTTCAAAATGGATTTATTCGCCCTGGAACGCAGAAAACTAAGGCTATCATAAATTATCCGACTCCAAATAAAAACGTAATGCAAATCCAAAGCTTCTTAGGATTAGCCTCGTATTTCCGGAAGTTTATACCGGGCTTTGCCTTGAAAGCCAACCCTTATCAGATCTGCTTAAGAAAAACGTTTTTTCGTTTGGCCTAGAGCAAATGTCCTCTTTTCAAGCTCTAAAATCTGCATTGACCAACGACGCAGTACTTCAACTGTTTAAGTATGGGATGTACACTGAAGTCCACACTGACGCTTCGAAGCACGGATATGCGGCAGTGATGCTGCAGAAAAATAGTGAGGACGGACAGTTACACCCCGTACAGTATATTAGTAGAAAGACCACAGATGCAGAAAAAAGGTATCACTCATACGAACTAGAAGCTCTAGCCATCATCCAAGCATTTAAAAAGTGGAGACCGTACCTACTCGGTCAAAAAGTGAAAGTGATCACAGACTGTAACGCATTTGCTGCAACTATAAAGAAAAGAGATGTGCCGTTGAAAATAGCGCGATGGGCGTTGTATCTACAAGACTTTGATATAGACATCGAACATCGTTCCGGTACTCAAATGCGTCATGTCGATGCATTAAGTGAAGCCTACGACGAAGATGATTATTTAAAGGCTATAAAAACAATTCTGAAAAAACAAGAGTACGACAATTTCTTTTTTAAAAACAACCTGATTTACAAAGTACATAACGGAAATAAACTTTTAGTGATTCCCACTCAAATGAAAAATCAAATTATTAGACAAACCCATGAACAAGGACATTTTGCAGTTAAGAAAACCTCAGATTTATTATTAAAACAATACTTTATCCCTGACTATCGGAAGAAAATCGAAAAGTTGATTCAAAGTTGCGTTCCGTGCATCCTTGCAGAAAGGAAGAGCGGTAAGCAAGAATGTTATTTGACCCCGATAGAAAAGGAAGACAAACCCCTTCAGACCTACCACGTCGACCACCTAGGTATACTAGAAGCGACCCAAAAGAGATACAAACACATTTTCGCCGTCGTAGATGGTTTCACAAAGTTTGTATGGTTATATCCGACAAAGAGTACGTCTAGCGAAGAGGTGCTAGATTGATTGAAAAAACAAGCTGACATATTCGGTAACCCACGTAGAATAATTTCTGACCGCGGTTCAGCTTTCACTTCTAATCGGTTTAAAGAATATTGCGCGGAGGAGGGAATAATCCATACGCTTATAACTACAGGTGCACCAAGGGGAAATGGTCAGATAGAACGGGTAAACCGTGTAATAATTCCTATGTTGATAAAACTATCGCTAGCTAAGCCATCCGATTGGTATAAGTACGTTGGCACTCTCCAAAGATTCATCAACTCCAATACTTCTAGAAGTACTGGAGCAACTCCGTTTAGAGTGCTTACAGAAGTTGAGATGAGACTAAAAAACGACTCTGATTTAGTTAATTTCGGTAGAATTATTGACGAGGAAATGACGAAACAACTTGACCAGGAAAGAGATAGGATTCGCGAAATCGCAAAGGAAAATATCGGTAAAATTCAAGAAAAAAATCGCCGTACCTTCGACAAGAACCGAAAAGCAGCTGTTAGATACAGAAAGGGCGACCTTGTTGCCATTAAGCGAACACAGATGACTCAGGGAAAACTCTCGAGTAAATTTCTGGGACCCTATCGTATTTCCTATGTAGGTAAAAGGAATCGTTATCGGGTTATGAAAGTAGGTGAGCACGAGGGTCCTATACAAACCACCAGTGTGGCAGACCACATGAAGTTGTGGAAGGATCAGGTTATTCGGGGCGAATAACGTCAGGATCGCCGAATGTAGGAACGAACATGTTGCGCCGCACTGTATTTTCACCAAACCAGATCCACCCCAAACGATCTTCCTTAGGTTTAAGTTAGTCGTAAGAGATCCGTGAAGTAAAGTAGACGTAGTTTTATTTTATACCTAATAAATGTTTCTTTTTTTTCAATAAATAATATAATACTTTAATAAATGTTGTAATCAAATAAAGTGTGTGTTTCATTTTGAGCCTACATGTATTTAATGCCAAACTTCCTTCGGGCGTTAAAGCTCGACTAACCCACCAAAAATTACAAAAATTAAGAAATAAGCTGCCCATAAAATCTGGCATGTAACCTTTTTAAGCAACATAAAAGCATAAAAGGTCTAGAAATAGATGCAGAACTTTCTTCAAAGTAGTTCATTTCATGTTGTAGTCGATGGTATATTTAAATAAAGTGGAGCTGGGAATCCACAGGTTTCTCTTCTTTCGCCAACACTCACCCTAGATAGCAATATCAGGCTCCAATCTGTTTAGAGTTCAGAGATGTATGACAGCGGCGTAGCTTTTGCTCTTACACAAATCGCAAGTAAGTCACGGGCTTGAATATTGTTCGCACATTTGGAGTTTGGCTCCAAATCACTCTCTTCATCAACTTGACGGCATAAAGACACAAGTAGTTTGCTAAGTAGAAGATTTCGCATTAACATTCAATCAAGGCCTATACTACGGATAATATCATAAAATATGTTCCGAAGAACTTCGAAGAATGATTCATATAAAAACATTCATTCTACCAGACAGGCCGATGAGGCACACCACTACATTTTTTTTTGTTACAAAAGAAGCAGTATTTCTTCCCATAAAAATATTTTCAGAAACTAACAATCTCTAGGCAAGCAAGAGCAGAATTATTAGACGTCAATAGGCATCTCGGGGTGGTATCTTAGAGTAATAGGTGCACCTAACCTATAAGGTACAGAAATCAAGCTTTAGGGAAACAAAGACACGGTTCTTATACACATATGCTGAGGCTCACTCAAGCCGTCGTGTCTTCATCCCATACTAAATTTGAAACAACTGTGGAAAAATATAAAAGACGAGGTCATAATTGGAACTTAAAATATGTCAAAGTGCTCATGCAGCCCCGATGTAGTGGTATCATACTTTGTTTCGAATTTCATAATTTTTCTCCATGTATGAAGTTGCTTCGGAAAACCCTAATACTAACGCTTGCTTTTCTTTCAAAGCATTGATATACATACATAGAAGATATTTTAAATGCTGTTCGCTCTATAGAATGCAATTTTGTGGGCCTTCATAATATTCTTCTTCTTCTCCTTCTTCTTCTTCTTCTTCCTTTTATCAGCGAGGTTATGATCCGAAATATGGGACCATAACCCTCCCACTTCACTGCATTTCTACTGATCCGCCTGTGGGGTTCGCCTTAATAATATATCACCAAAATTTATCAACCTTATTTTGCCTATAACTTTAAGATTGTGCACTTCGTCGTATCCATCTGCAAGTGTACTTTTCGTAAAAACAGTACCCATTCCTAAAAACAAACAATCTGTTTGAAGAGATTTAAGACAAATAAATCTACCAATACACATTTGAAAAAAAACGGGTAAACCGACTTACTGGCCAACTGATACTTCAAAAATACCTGATCTGATAGATTTTTTCGTTGTGAAAGGAATATCTACCAACCACATAAAAGTCAAAGAGAGTTTTGCTCTGTCGTCTGATCATTCCCCAATTATTTTGACATTGAACGAAAAACTAGTCTATAATCTAGAGCCAGTGAGATTAACTGGTAGAACAACTAACTGGGAAGGTTTTAGGAACGAAATTGAAGACAATGTTGAACTGAGCGTTCCACTTACGACACCCTATGAACTTGAGGTTGAAGTTGATCGGTTCGTTGAGATCGTACAGCTCGCCTCTTGGAATAATACTCCTATCTCAAGGAAAACGCCGGACAAATACGGCTTACGATATCCTCCGGAAATAAAGGAATTGGTCAAGGAAAAACGAAAAGCGCGTAAAAAATGGCAACAGAGTCGTGCTCCGCAGCATAAAACACACTTGAATCGTCTGTGCAATTCGTTGAAGAAAACTATTAAGGATTTTAAGAATCGTGCAATAGGCTCTTACCTTGAAAGTTTAACAGCGAAAAAAGATTCCAATTATTCACTTTGGAAATCCATAAAAGGCACCAAAAGGCCCAAAGTCCCCGCGCCGCGGACGTCTTTGCGGCCCACCTGGAAGAAACCTTTAAACCGTACGATAGTCAAGTGGTTTACGATAACGTCAATAAGCCGGATTTACCATCTGGCAATTTAACACTCACAAGTGCAACGCTTAGGGAACTCAAAAATGAGATCGAGATTCTAAAACCTAAGAAAGCTCCTGGTTATGATTTAATCACCGGAGAAATTCTCAAAGTTTTACCTAGAAAAGCTTTGATTAAGCTTCTCTATATTGTAAATGCTGCGCTCAGATTAAAACACGTTCCGAGCCAATGGAAAGTTGCGGAGGTAATAATGGTCTTAAAACCAGGAAAACCGCCAAATGAGGTAAAATCGTATAGACCAATTTCGCTTCTTCCAGTCATATCCAAAATTTTCGAGAGGATATTACTAAGGCGTCTCCAACCGGTTATAGACGAAAATAATCTTATCCCTGACCACCAGTTTGGGTTCAGAAGTAAGCATTCGACGATTGACCAGGTGCATAGAATTACTGACGTAATCGAGAAAGCATTTGAAGAAAAAAAGATTTGCTCAAACGTATTTCTTGACGTCTCGCAGGCCTTTGATAAGGTGTGGCATGATGGCTTGAAATCCAAACTACGACAAGTTCTCCCTGTGTGCTTATACGATATTCTAGTATCATATCTGGGGAATAGACTCTTCCGTGTTAGACATGGAAACGAATATTCGCAGCTCAAAGAAATTTCGGTCGGCGTACCACAAGGAAGCGTTCTTGAGCCGCTTCTCTATCTATTATATACTCAAGATATACCGAAAGAAGATGGCACTATCCTAGCTACGTTTGCCGATGACACCGCTATCCTAGCAGTAGGTAAAACAATCGAAGAAACGACTGAAAAACTGCAAAACGCGCTAAATAATGTAAATGAATGGACGAGGGACTGGCGGATTTCCCTCAACGAATCTAAATCTGTCCACGTGAATTTCACTTACAAGAAAACTAATAACTTGCCAATTTTCCTAAACTCGGCCCGAATACCTTTTGCAAACGAGGCCAAATACCTGGAAATGACACTCGACGCAAGACTGAAATGGAATTCGCACGTGAAAATGAAACGTAAAGAACTCGAAATCAAATATAGCGAAATGTACTGGTTACTCGGAAAGCATTTCCAGCTCAGTACTGAGAACAAACTGCTTTTATACAAGCAAGTGCTAAAGCCGGTGTGGACCTACGGTATACAACTTTGGGGTTGTACCAAGAAAACAAATGCCAATATTTTACAAACTTTTCAAAATAAAGTGCTAAGAGAGATTGTCCAAGCACCGTGGTATATTAGAAACGACGATATCCACAGGGATCTCGGAATTCCGACAATCGAAGCTGAAACTAGAAGCTTCGCGAGAAAGCATAGAAACCGACTAATTGGACATGTCAACAATACAGTCCTACAAATTTTGGACGAGAGCAATTTATTGCGCCGACTACAAAGGACGAAACCTTTCGACTTGGCGAGATAATGATAAACCGCGTCTAGATTGCGGAACATGCGGGATCTTTCAGTGGAAAGTAACCTGCCAAACGTTTTTATTTCGTGAAAGAAAAATTGCTTGATAAGTTAATACTTAGTTGCGATATCTAACAAATTTATATCGAAAGGTGGTGTTTTTTTAGTCAGTAAGAATCTGACACTACTATGAGCACGCGCTTGCTATTCTCATAGTGTCTATGGAAGATTTTTCACCAACCCTCGGAAAAAAAAAAAAAAAAAAAAAAATTGAAAAAAAATCTCGCGTAAAAATAAAACGATACTGTATCTATCATGCCTACCATCCATCCGAAAGGGCTATAAGTGGATTCGATGCCGTGAATTAAGGCCAAGTGAAATAAGACCAACTTTCAAAAATTGGCCTTATTTCGCTTTCGAAAAGTGAAATAAAGCCAAGTTTCAAGATGCAATCCATCAAAATGTAGAATAATTTACGAACGCAGCACGTAATCTGGTGCTGACTTCTTTTCGACGGAAAAACCAATATACTGGCCCTCCAACAGAGCAAAAACGCCTGACCTCCCAGACTTCTTCAGAGAACAGTGAATAAAAACTTTGCGAAGGTCGAAGAAAGTTTGATCTCTCGTCTGATCACTCGGCAGTCCTTTTGACAATAAGTAAGAGTCTAGTGAAAAACGATGAACCCCCTAGATTAACTAGCAACAAAAGTAACTGGTAGAGCTTTGCGAAGGAAATATTGTTCCGAACGTGTCGCCGAATTAAAAGACAATCTAGTTATGTTTCGCAAGCTTAGAGCTCCAATGAGAGCCTTACGAATTATACTTGAGGTAACACCGATTGATTTCTACAGAAACACGGTAGGTGAAACAGCCCCTTGAGTAATAAAAGTGGGAGCCAGTCGTGGTCCACAGAAATTAAACAACGAAATTCAATCAAGTAGAAAAGATCTTTATTAGCCCGAGTCCAAACATAGAGTGAAAGTCTTTAAACTAGCTAACCTAAAAACTAGAACTAACTTACACAATGTACTTAATAGTTAACTTAGCAAAAAGAAATAGAAAAATAGGGGAGCAACTTGTTATTGACACAACAATATGAACATGATGTACATGTAAGCAGAGCGTGATACTGTAAAAGAAAATGCGCTAAGCACTCATTCGGCAGCTTCTTCATGCAAAGCAACAGCGTGGGTGGCCTCATATGATTGTCTATGGACGTGCTGATATGATACCGCTTGGAAGTAAATGGCTTGGCAGCTTCTTCATGCAGAGCAACAGCGTGGGTGGCCTCATATGATTGTCTATGGACGTGCTGATATGATACCGCTTGGAAATAAATGGCTTGGCTTGTGTCTTCTGTTGCCAAGCTCGGTACAGCCTGCATACTTACATTAGTTGCAAGCATGTAACTCTTGGGCTTCCAAAGATGAACAAAAATATGCCAGTGGAAAATGAACACAAACTTAAGCCCGGACCTTGGTGTAGGTAGGTGTAGGCCCAAAATTTATCCGCAATAATCCATCATTGCCAGAGCAATGTAATTCTATGTAACACTGATTATTTTTAGCCAAAATTTTAACCTATATAATCTAAGAAACTAACCTATCGGGACTATTTATTATAACCTACGAGTAATCCACAGTAGTGATACGGAAGCTCTTCAGTCGTTAAGTGAGAAGAGATGGACAATAGAGATTATGCACTTTGGCCCTTAATGTCATAAGAATGAAATCAATCTCCCATCGTAAAGATGCCGTGTCTTCAATGGAGCGCTTTGATGTATACGAAATTGATATCACATCATATCTCGATAACAATTTGCCCTCAAATAGACACATGGGTCAACATTTCGATTATCCATATAACGTACAACTTGTATCCCAATCCATTTTATTATACAGAAACTGCCCAATGGTCAAGGCTACTAAACCATTTGAGTTAAAGTTTTCTTTGATCACCCATTTCTTCATAAGGTCGCCCCATTAAACTTGACATTGCTTCCTCTGCACGAACCGAATCTTGACATTCAGTCAAACACGCAAACAAAACACAGTTGAACTTTCATCAGCAAATTAATCAAAATCAAAGCCGAATTGAAGGGGAACAGAAAAAATGTTACGAGTATATACAAAGAGGAGGAAACAGAACAACACTATTCAAACACAGACCTTGTGTCTCCGTCCACCGTCTAAACAATCTTTTGTTCATAGAAATACAGGATTTATTTTCCTGTTAAAAAAACCGACATCTCAATTTATGCGCCCACAACATCGGCATTATTCAGATACACATGCAAGGGGCAAAAACAAATATGTATACAAAGAAGGATGAATGACAACGACGATAAGGATGACTACGATGAGGACCAAAGCATCAGATTGTAGGCATAGAAGATATCTAGCGTTCAATCATCGTATCCTTCCCCAAGGACAGGCACACAAGTTCATCGACGTCCTTTTTCCATGTTTTTACTTCGTTTTCTTTTTTTCGGACTCAATTTTCTCCAACGGTAGGCGATTAAGGTGAATGGCATACTGGCACACTGGCACACTAGCACACTGGATGTGCGGGAGAGTATGTCAAATCATATATTTTTGTATTTTTAATGGGATATCCTTGAGGAGGATAATGGAATTATTAATATATTACATTTTCTGAATTTGGTTTCGTTCTCTATCAATGTTTATGCGAAGGTTGTCAATATTTTAGATGGACGTTTTATCATTATGTTGTCAATTTTAGTTTTTTCTTGCGTCATTAAATTAAAGAGAACGGCCAATCGGAGTCCCTTTGGAGAAATGAACATCACGTGTAGAACATTTTAAGTGGGCGATATGAAACTAACCAAATTGGATGTGTCTGAGTATTTGGCTACCATTGTGGTGGACGCACTTGAAAGGGGTAAAAGGGACGAAAAAACAGGCCACCATTTTGTTTTTTTAGGATTTAATAGATTAAATATTCGCATGACTTGAAAATACCGTGGATGCACTTGTACAATGCTATTTCAGCGTAGATATTAAATTTGGTTAGTCGTTTATAGTATGTACATATTATAAGATGTGATGTAGCTTTAATGGAACCGTATTATTCTCAACTGCAACTCACGATGAGAAAAAAAAACTCGTTTTGATACAAAAATGCTAAATTGGCCCGACGACATCAAAGGCTCTCGAAAAGTTATTAGATTGCGATGAAGCCATGAGAAATAAATACAGGGTGGCCCAAAAATACTCACACGATATTGTTTTGCTATATCTTTAAAATAAAACGATATAATTTCAAAAATGTTTTTATTGTTTATTTGGACTCTTAAGTTTTTTTTTCCATTACTTTCTGAAGATGATATCGGTCAAGAGGACCCCGCCATTGTTGATGACCATTTGGGCTCTTTTTATCGCATTTACAATAGTTCTGGCGAGAACTTCGGGCTATAAGTTCTCGCAGTCTTGTCGGATATTCCTTTTTAAAAGGTTCCAGAGTCTGTGGCTTGTTCTTATAGACCCGTGACTTCAGAAAACCCCACAGAAAGAAGTCTGGAGCCGGTCAAATCCGTCGATCTCACAGGCCAGTGCAAATCGTTAAAACAAGACATTAGTTGACCCGGAAACGCATCTTTCAAAATGTTCATTGTCGCGTCAGCTGCGTTTGCGGGTACACCGTACGTCAATTTACGGCAATAAAAACTCGTTGATCATGGCTCTGTGTCGCTCACCAGTCACAGTAACCGTGTTACCGACGGCGTTCTCGAAAGAATGAGGCCCGATTACACCTCCGGCGTAAATGGCGGACCATGCAGTAACTTTGAGTAGATATAATAGCTCTTCGTGAATGATACGTGGATTCTCACCACCCCAGAAGCGCAAATTTTGTTTGTTTACGTATCTGTTCAGATGGAAATGGAAATTCACGTTGCGCTAAAAGCACTGACGAGTTATTCCGTAAAAACTAATCACGAGTATTCCGTGATTTTGATGAGTGTAGCATTCCATGGCTTATCGACGTGTATTTTGCATATCTTTACTTCACAAATATCAAAACAAAACTGACTGCTGTCGCCATTTGCAAAAGTTATAGCATAGATAGTGTGATACATTTTGGGCCACCTGTATTAGACACACCTGATAAATAAAATAGCTTGTTTTTAAAATACATTACATTCTTTTTCAGATAAAATGGTCATACATACTGATTTCCCTGTTTATATAAATCCGCTAAAATTAAAAGAAACATATAAAGGGTTTATCAATTGGGATGCCCCATTTTCCAATAGGGTTTCTTGGCTATGCGTGAAGTAAGCTACTAGTTGGTTCTAAATTGGAACTCATCAATTCTCGCCATTTAATCGTGCAAAATTACACGCTTCAACAACGTTTGCAAATTATCCACATTTTTTTATTAAAGCGCTCGGTTGTGACAACTTTACGTGCGCTAGCTCCTATATTTTTCATTTTCAGCTAAGAAGCCCGTCTCTTGCTCAACGGCTTCGTTAATACTGAAAATTGCAATCGCTTGGGAAAGTGAGCAGTCCGAAACTATTCACGAAATGCAATTACACCAGCAAATACTGAATGCTTACTGTGGTTTTCATGCTGGAGGAGTCATTGGCGCATACCTTCTTATTCAATGACGCTGGCAGCGCAGTCACAGTCAATGGAAATCGCTATCGGACTATGTTGTGTGACTATTTTGGGAAAAATTGAAAGAGGATGATTTGAAGCATACGTGTCTTCAATAATATGGCGCGGTGCCGCATGCCACATGGTTATCCAAGCAATCGAGTTATTGAAGTCGAAGTTTAGTGACTGTGTTATCTCCAGACATGGACCAGTCAATTACCTGACTGTGATTGGAGAGTTCTGGACTTTTTTTGTTGAGGCTTTATCAAGTTCTTGGTCTTTGGTAATAAGCCAGAGACTTTGGATGATCCCAGGACCAGCATCGAACTCGAAATTGCCGGCATATCGTCCGATTTCTGCAAAAGAGTCATGGAAAATCGGTTTCAGCGCATTCAAAAGCCCTTTATTTTCGGACAGAGGCAAGAATTCCGGTAGTTTCTAGCAACGCAAATACCTTACTTAGATTCTATAAGTATGTATGTATAATTCATACTTTTTCTCATGACTACAAAGAAATTTTGTATTGTCCCGGCCGATGATAAAACCTAACAGAACATAGCCAATGAAATCGGCAGAGCTACTGTAAACGAAAAATAAAAAAAAAAATCCTCATTAAGCGCCTGGGTACTAGCTTCCCCAACTATTCCCCAACTAATTTCTTCACAAGAATAGAAGGGACCTACAGTTTCATGCCGCATCCGCATAATTTAAAATAAATATTTTAAAACTGTTTCTGCATAATCATTATGTAACGTATACATGCATCATAATGGATGCAACCCCTAAAATGTTTGGATTTCGAATGTACCAACACTACCATTGAATGCGCGAAATGAATATATGAGATCATTTTCCGTCATTTTGAATGGGCTGCAAACTTGTCATTTCCAGTGACAAGGGTTAATCCAATTTATTGAGAAGACAGATGTCGAAGGTGTTGAGGCAGCAAAAAATCTCCTGAAAACAGGCCCTTAAACGCATTCTACTGAGGTGGACCGTCAACAAGTTCTTGTTACTCCTTTATTGCAAAGTGTTAAATCGAATGGGATACGGTATCATACGAATCGCTTCAGACGAATTTTAACCATTTTGTATGTCTTTATTTTCATTTCAATTTCATCTCTCAAGGTACACAAAAAAGTTAACTGAATTCGAATGAGTTGTATTGTTTGAACTTAATTATTCGCCTCACATAAACTACATAAAATTCTATAGGAAAGATTGATTTGATTAAATGCAGATTTCTGACAGTAATACTTACCTCAGTCAATGGGTTCTTCTATACTCAGCCTATTCATAACTCTTTACACATAGAAATACAGAAAGCAACTACCAATGGATTTCAAAAAGCCAAATATTTGTGTGAAGACATACTATACATTCCGAAACTTTCTCCTACCCTCCACGATCATTATCAAAACCATTTGCGGCTTTTCAAATCGCTCTCGGTTCTCAACTCACAGAAATCTATTCATGGCGTTTCTATCAAACTCCTCACATGAGAACCGAAAAACTACCCTCCTCATACTTAGTACCAGCTTTCTATTTCAGAAAACAATTTGAGGAATAATTTTATGATTGAAGGTTTCCTAAAAGTTGTGATGAAGAATTTTTCTCAAAAATTTACCGATCTAACACACACTTTGCTGTGCATGCCATAAAACGGTTGTTCTGTCTATTAACCCCTTATACCCTATTCATCTCTCACCATAATTTGGGGTGATGTCCCGGAAAACTTTTGCCTTCTAAAGAAAGTCCGACAACGGACAACTACTCTACAACTACCTCTGGGCAGGATGCAATAAGTTGAAACAACAACTTTTTCAAAGGGTCACTACTATATGGGTAGACAGGCAGTCTCCTAAGTGTGAGTGTGGAAAATTGCCGCATGGAGTTTTGTAAAACTTTTACAATATCCTCTTTTCAAATAAAAAAAGGACAATATAATAAGCAGAAAAAAGGGAACACGCTTGGAAAATCTCTGAGGGGCAAACCCGCAGCTTAGATAGATGCAGAGGGAAATACAACGGCAAGGGAGTAAAAGAAGATTGTGGCATAAAGTGCGTAAAATGTTTTTAACAAGATTTTCCTACTTTTCTCCTTGATTGACACTTTTTCGGAGGAGGAATGAAATTTGCTTCCTTTAGTCATGCGATCCCTTTGCACCTTTTCCAGCAAAAAGGGGTTAAATGGTGAAATCCTCTTTCGTATTATTTTCTTAATTCTTTTCCATGCTCTTGGATATTTTACTCCCTGTGTTAATCCTATTTGGAATGTGAGTGTTTATTTACACCTTTTCAATACACAAAAAAAGGATGCTACATTTTCGGTGTTTACAAACGGAAAGCGACGTTGCATGGTTAACATTTGATCTTAAGAAAGTTTATTCTAAAGGGTAACGAATTAATTCTACCAAGGATTAAACGCATGACACGTGGTTCATTCATTAGGGCTAGATGGTGTTAACTGTAATTAAAGGTCAATCAATGATGATAAAATTTATATGCAATCAATAAATTATGTACTATACGAGTACTTCAAAGTTGAGGCAACTTTCTTCCGATATCCTTAAAGATGCAAACCGGAGGCAGAGACTGGGATACATCTATACATATAGGTGTATGTAAATATAATAAAACTCTAGAGGGTCGATGTCTATATTGAATTGCATTTAATTAAGAAATAGTATATTAGGGAGACTATTTGAAACCCATAGAAACAAAAAATATAAATTTTGCAATTTTTATCTGCGTGTCTGTTTGCGCACGCATCACGTGGAAACTACTGGACAGATATTGATAAATCTTGGCATAATAATAGCTTATATCCTATGTCAACATTTCTGTTACTATTTATCCAAGTAAGGAATGGGTCATTACAAGACTGTATCTCCAAAATTAAACTTCGCACGCAAAGCTGAACACAGTGTAAGAATGTAGGGGCTCAACAGCGCTCCGAACGCGCCGCCTCGCTATCAATAAAATAAATATCTACCGCAACCTAATCAGCAGAAGCTATGTCTGGCCAACTATGAATAAGGACATCCATATCTGGGCAAGGTTATGTTTAGCCTGTCAACGTGTAAGATCGGTCGCTACGTCAAAAACTAGCCGCAGTACATGCCAATACCAAGTGAACGATATCGACATGTTCACATCGGGAAGCGTACGAATTGCCGCAAAAAAAATGTCGATTTTAAATATGGTATGTCAATTTCGTTGATTGTCAAAATGTCGACTAAAGTTATACCAACAATTTAAACAGTCGACGGTTTGAAATACAGCTCAATAAAATGTCAACTACACTGAACAAACTGTCCGCAAAACTGTCGGTTGTTGTCCGAACATTCGAACGAAATAAAACAAACTGCTACGAATGTGTGTGGGTGCCATGCTACAGTAGTCAGTGCGTCGGGCCACTGCCCATGAGGTTCAATGTTCAAGTCCCAGAAAACACCTAAAGCTTTTCCACGTTCCTACTCCTCTTGCGAACTCGCGAACATAACTAAGGTAAAAGATGAATCGAATATTTTGGTAAGATGCTCTGATACGGATGTACTTGTAATCTTCTTCTTCCTTTTATCAGCGAGGCTATGATCCGAAAACAAGGGATCACAGCCCTCCCACTTCACTGCATTTCTACTGATCCGCCTGTGGGGTTCGCCTATTTGACCTCAGAAAATATCGGCAGGCCTGCCGATTTTGGATCACTCGGTTACTGAGGCCAATGAAATGCCGATGTCGTCGCATTTGTCTGATCCAGGCGTTTATAGGCCTGCCTTTCCTACATCGCGATGTCTTTGGAACGTGCATAGATATTGCCTTTTTAACAGGGTTCAAATGATCTCTTCTTTGAACGTGGCAATACCAGCTGAGCCGGTCGCGCTCTAATTTGTGTACGATGGTTTCCTTGATGTGAAAGCTTCCACGGATCTTCGAACTTCTTATTCGATCAAGCTTGGTCACTCCTGCTGTCATGCGAAGCATCTTCATCTCAGCTGCCGTTAATTTACTCTCATACTTTTTGTACATCGTCCAACATTGTGAACCGTATGTGAGCGCTGGACGTACAACTGCGGTGTAGAGCCTTCCTTTCAACTTAGGGGGCATTTTTCTGTCACAGAAGATAGCGGAATTTTCTCGCCACTTCATCCACCCTACGCTTACACGATGATTGATGTCGTCATCACAAGTTGCTTTGCTATTGATCATAGATCCCAGATATTTGAACTTTTCGCACTTGGGAAGCACTGTTCCATTCAAATAAATGTCTGGAATAGGCCTGAGTGGATCAGAGAACGGGCAGCACAAGTACTCTGTCTTTTTTGAACTAATGCGATACCCATTTCCCTCCAAAACGTCCACCCACACATCAAGTGCTTGTTGGAGGGATGTAGGATCCTCACTTATGATGGCTCCATCGTCAGCAAAGAATAACTGATGTACCTTGGGGTCCATCACTTTACCTTCAAGCAGATAATCAAGGACTGTAATAAAGAGTAAAGGACTTAAAACGCTTCCCTGGTGCACCCCGACTTTGATTGGGAACTCTTCGGTTACTCCAGCGGGACATCTTACTCTTGTCTTTGCTCCTTCGTACATGTCCATGATCATCTGTACATAGGTTTCTGGAACCCCTCGATGTCTTAGCGCCACCCATATCAGATCTCGTGGTTGTCTGTCGAATGCCTTTTCAAAGTCAACCAATACAATATGCAAATCCCTTAAGGAATCACGATGTTTTTCCATTATGATCCTTATACTTTGGATTGCATCTGTGGTTGATTTACCCGAGACAAGCCCGCACTGATCATCAGATAGCCGTATTATTTTTCGCAGTCGGCCACCTAATACCCGCTCAACGATCTTCATGGTGTGTGACATCAGCTTGATCGAACGGTAGTTATCACAGTTTCGCGTATCACCCTTCCCTTTGTATACAGGGAGGAGGTAACTTTCCCTCCATTGATTCGGCATTGGATCACCTCTCACGAATTTGGAGATAAGAATTCTGAGCCATCTGAACCCGATGTCTCCCATCTTTTTCCAGAACTCAGAGGGTATTTCGTCTGGCCCAACCGCTTTTCGTTTTTTGGAGTATTTGACTGCCTCACTAACATCTTCGACTGTAACGTCGGCTATTTCTTCACAGTTAGGGGTGGCTCTTGGAAAGTATAGCCGGGGAAACTGTTCATTTAAAAGCTCTTCACAATACTGTCGCCACCTCTGCAGAATTTTGTCTTCATCCACAAGAAGCTGGCCATGAGCATTGCTAATGAACTTTAGCGAACGAATCTCCTGAGCATTGTTCCTTCTTTGGGCGGCTATTTTGAAGATAGTGGCGCTCTTGTTCATATTGTGTCTTCGCAGCTCCTGGATAGCCTGGTTTGCATCAGCAACCGGGGAAAATATTTTCTCCAGCTCCCGATACAGGCCCTCCGTACGCTCTGCTTGAAGCTGGGCGCACTTCTTCTTCGCTTTTTTCTTGCAGCATCTGTATTCCATTTCGAGGCGAGCTTTTTCGTCATTATTATTAGAGGGGCACTTTGACCAAGCTTTGAAAGCCGCTTTCTTCTCATTTATCAGCATCTTAGCTTCATCACTCCACCACCATGTTTCTTTGGCGTATTGATGGTGGCCTTTTGAAGCTCCTAGCAGTGATTTGGCCTTATTTAAGCAAGTTCGCTGTAGGGAATCCCACATATTTTGTGCTCTGCACTCTTCATCCTCAGCTCCGTTGATGGTGTGAGAGAGGTAATTTTTCATTACGAAAACAAAAGCATCGCCTTTTTCTTTGTCCAGATTGTACCACTTGATTTTCTCAGAGACCTTTGTTTGTTTGCTTTTCTTTGGTGTTTTCATAAAAATTTCTGTTAGCAGGAGACGGTGTTGCCGAGCGATTGCCTCTCCCAGGATCACTTTGCAATCTTTTACCCGAGGCTTCATGAAACTGCCTACCAAATGGTAGTCAATCTGAGTTTCATCTCCACCACTGCTGTAGGTGATCAGGTGTCGGCTTTGTTTGATGAACATGGTATTTAACACGATAAGACCGTGTGATTTGCACATGCTTAGGATGTCTTCACCAGGAAGGTTCCTGGTGCCATATCCTAGTCCTCCATGGCAGTCTTCATAGTCTTCGTTTGATTTCCCGACATGTCCATTCAAATCTCCTCCAACAAATAGAAATTCTTCCTTTGGGATGTTCTTAAGGAGATAGTGGAAATCTAGCCAAAATGCATCTTTATCTCTCTGATTGTACCCATCGTGGGGAGCATATGCACTGACAATATTCCACACCTCTCCTTGTATTACTAGTTTGAGAGACATCAAACGGTCGCTGGACTTCGAAATGCTCAAGACGTTACCAAGTAGCTCTGCCGCAAGGATGATACCGATTCCGTTCTTAGACTTTTCCGTTCCGTAGTAGAACATCTTGTAATCTTTTGTCCTAACGTCCAAGAAACGCGCCCGATTCCCGGTGTTTTTCCATTTCGTCTCTTGGACACACAAGATGTCCACCCGCCTTCTATTCATCATCTCTTCCAGCTCGTAACTTCGACCGGTCATGCTTCCAACGTTCCAACTCGCGACCCTCAAATTGCGTCCAAACTGTTTCATTATTTTGCTAGCCCCCGGAATCCGTATAGCTCTGACCCGAACATTTCTGCTCGGTCCAGGATCAGTACCATGCACAGCAGTGGTAGTGCCTGGCGGGGTAGTGCCTTTCCTTTTTGCAAGTATTACCATAATGATACAGTTTTGCAATACAATTTTTTGCACCATATTGCGATGGTGTTTGTTGTTTGACACGTGCATGCTCCTGTTTTAGTATTGTTTGATCGTTCTTTTATGACACCGGTGATCTCCAGTCGTGTCAACCCACGGACTCGCATGCACACTTGTGGGAGGGTTTTTAAGGTAGTATATGTGTCGCTAGGCTCACTTGGGTGTTATATTGCCTAGATCTGATTTGTCCCCTTAGTCGCCTTTTACGACAAGCGCTGGTTGTGGGGGGGGGCGCTGCAGTGATATTCTTAACCCGTCCCTGCACGGGGGACGGATGTCCTGCACACTGTTCCCAAACAGTGTTCGCTAAGCTAGGACAAACCGATTATCTTTCAAGAGAAGCGATCTTTAAAGTCATTGAAATCTTTGTGTGTCACATGTATAACAACAGATATACGGAAACGGTAGACAACTCAACATTCGAAATATTTAATAACACGTATAAGGTAAAGGATCTCAAGGAATTATTTGATGCTAAGCTCAAAAGTTTCGATGCTTCGAGTTTGCCACCCTGTCGATCTGAACTACGCCAACAGCTGTTACGCGCTCAATACATAACTTCTATCTGGAACAATGCTTTTTCTAAAAACGGATGGCTAGAAAACAATGGAAGTTATGATTTTATGTGGTTCGAAAGAGATCAGCTACCAACATTTGTAAATGATGTCATCATTCAACCGTCAACTGAAAAAGAATTTGAATTAGGTATTTCTGATTTCACATTCGCTGATATGTATGCACCTTACAAATTATATTTAACTATATTTTCCAGACAACGGACGTAACTAATGCAGTGACGAAGAATCCAATGATAAAGGAAATCTATTCAACGAAGGAGAATGACGTAAAATCGATTTTGTTAATTATTACTTGAAATAAATTTTAATTTCATAGTTTTATTATGATTGTATTAACAGACAGATTAAAACTGCTGCAAATTGAACAGAGAAATCCTTAAAATTTATTTGTACTTCTCAATAAACTCATCTCATATTTACGCATACCTTAAAGTGAGTAATACAATGTATTTTGACTTATGGTGAATACTTTTTTTTCTAAATTGCAGATTTAACAACAAATGATTGGACTTACTGAAAATAAAAACAAAAAAAAAAAAAATGTCTTATGTCACTTTAAGTGTAGTGTCGCACGTAATTCTTCCCGAATTATTTAAAAAAGGAAAAAAAAAAACACACAAAGCGAAAGCCGGCCGCGCACGCGAAAGGGGTGAAAATCGAGAGTGACATATAGCCACAGATAATAATAAGAGGATCGGGAAAGTGCAACAAAAGCAGCCTGCGGGATGCTGCTCTCCCGGTTACTCAGCTGGGGTGGGTTCACTGGAGTCAGCGAAATCGGGTGTTTACACGCGATATGGAAATGGGCGCCACCAGATCTTTGAAAGGGATCTAGAAACCTTGGGAAAATTAATGGGGTGGGAATCCTGAAATTGTGCCAACAAAAAAAAGAAAAAAAGAAACAACGTACGTGCGTTACAAATGCTCTATAATTCAGAGCACGGCCAATTTATTTAATTAAGAAAAGTTTTTCCACGAGAAGAAAATGATGAAAGGTAAAAAACAAGGGTTGTATTTAACCGTATTTAAAAAAGAACAACGGTGGTATCCAACCGTTTTTACGAATGTAAAGCCGTCGGGGTGGCCCGCTATCACCGGTCCCGAAACTTGAACGTTAAACCGGAATTAGGTCGCGTGTCCCGCTTTCACCGGGAAATTTACGGTATGAGACCCTACCGGGATTTATGACACACAAAATCCTACACTAACCGGAACAAAGAATGCAAAAAAAATAATGTAACTTATCTGGCTTTTTGGAGTGGTTAATCTGCTCCTTACTCCTCGTCTCCAGGATGTTTCTCCTCAAAATCCTCTTCCTTCCTGTTCCTTCCTCCTTATCTCCTCCTGTTACTCCTGCTCTTCCTTTTCGCTCTTGTATTTTTCCTTGGTCCCTTCTGGACCTTTCCGCTTGACGATAACTCGGAACCGAACTTGTTCACTAACTCGCAAAAAAACTCCTCAAACACTCTAGCGCTCTTCCGCTCACTTTCGTGGTCAACCAAGAAGTGCTGAACTCGCCTCAGCACTTTGCCTAACCGACCGAGAGCCTCTCTCTGAAAATTGGCCTACCGCTTATTCAGCCATTACCAGTTCAAGGACGGCTTTATGTGCAGTACTCCGCTCTTTTGCTGAAGCATGCAACCGTTCCTTGAACGCCGCTATCTAGCAGCTCTTTCCATTTTTCCAATGGCTCTCTCTCTGAAATCGCCTCCAACTGGCAGTTCAGAGGGTCGGGTTACGCATTCCCAAGGTTCGCTCTTTACCTTGGTGCCACGTTCACAGCAAGCGCTAGTAACTGAGGGGCTAGTGAACGCAAAATTAAAGATTCGAAAAAATATCGCGAAAAATACAAAGAAATATGAGACGAAGGAGGAAATTTGTCAAACAACGCTTGGCGTTGGACCTAGCAAGAAGAAAAGAGGTTATTGAAAATGTAAATGTGTCAAACAACGCCTTGCGTTGGACACTCCTGAGGAGGAAGAAGCCTGAGTACCCACTCGTATTCCTATTATTTTATTCAGTCCGCGAAAGCTAGCTATCCCGGTGGAATCTCACGCAGATTTGGGGAAGAGGGACTAGCCGATGACGTGCCACCCCGTACAAATGATAAAATATAAACGTCGGGCTCTCGGCCATTGATGAGTTTATGAATTTGGACTGAACCTCCTTCAGTCCGTTGACCGCCGCTCATGGTCGTACAAGTTGTGTTGATTATGTGTATAATGTTTGGGTAACCTGGTGGTGTGGGCAAGATATAAGGGCAGTCCACCCTCTATTTCATCGCCGCTCGTCTCACTCGTCGCTCACTTAATTCGCATCGTTGGCGGACGGTCCATCCGCATCAGAGGGTTGCCAACCGACCGTTGGGCTCTGTTTCCCGGAGTACCTGCTTTTGTTGCCCCCTTGAAGCGTGTGGAGAGGTATAAGCACTGAATGGTGGAACCATCCAGGAACGCTTAACGAGACCACTGCTCCAAGAAGACAACGGAATAAAATTGGAAGGCCAAAAATGGTGGACGGGTGAGAATTGGTAGGATGGAGGGGACAAAGGATCTCGTGCGAAATTTGCACGTAACAGTAGAAACATCATGAGTAGAAAAAGTATTTGGCTCATTTCGAAATGTTGGGTCTTGAAATCGAATAGTTTCGAAAATATAAATGTTAGGAATAAACTTATTGCACGGTCTTAAAGATCTTTGGATAATCTTTCAGAATCAGTTGAATTTTATTTAATTATTTACATATTTTTGAAGATATGGAACAATTCCTTATACAAACCACTGAAAAGGCCCCTCACGCACAATGCGCTTTGACGCGCTCTGGCAAGGTGTTGCGCTCGGAATTTTGCTCTGGCATTTCAGTTCTAGATTTACCAGCATATACTAGATGATATACCAAAATTTGGGTGGTGACGAAATAACTTATAAGTTTGAGTTTCTGTTACATGCTTCTGGTACTCTGGCAGGAGTTTGCGACCGCCCAATCGCTCTGGCAATTTCACTACACGATATGATTTTTAATTGCGATTCATCAAACGAAGACTCAAAGTTAACGCTATAGTTTTTTTTTCCAAGATTGTTTGCAACTTTGAGGCCCTGTAGCCCCTAAAGCGCCCGGCCCAGGTGCACCAGAATTTCTAATGCGTGATGTATCCGAACTCGACAACCAAAAAATAAGCAAAATTTTGTTGACGAAATAATCATGAAAAAATTTCACCAGCTCTTAGTCTATAGTTAAATGTGCTGTAGCACAAGTGTGCTGGGCCTAGTTGGCCGCGTCGGAGCGTGCTGAACCTCGTTGGCCGCTCTAAAGTGTATTGTGTCATGCTGCTGCTGGGCCCAGATGGCCGTGCTGCAGCATGTTGAGCCCTGCTAAAGCGTAAGCATGCTTGGACTCGTTGGCCGTGCTGGCTCTACAAGCGTGTTCGGTCCACTGGTTATTGCCCCTGCAGGCATCGGTCCAGACGTGGTCAGTTTTAAAGGTTGCTAGTTCTGCAGTGATTCGAACAGCAGCACAGCTCCTAGAATTAATCGTGCACTGGGAATAACGTTGGGATCACCAACTGCAGCGAGTCGACGGCCGGCCGTCTGAACGCCGCCTCTTTATCAATAAAAGAATAAACTTCAGTGTCGAGTCGCAAAAATATGATGTAATAATTGTTGCATATGCTGAAAATAAAAACAATAAAGAACAAGAGACCCCCAAGACAATGTATTGTAGTTAATATCATCAAAGACCACGCAGTCAAAGCCGCGGGCGTTAGCTAGTTGCTTATAAATTTATTAGAATTTATTTGACCCATTTACAGTAATTTTCAATATATTCTTCGGTTTTTTAAGTATTTGTATATTATTTACACCCACTCGATGAGTTACGAAAGGATAGAGAGATAGAGGATAGAGAGAAAGATTTATGTAATCGTATGAAACTCAGATGTTTATATTTCAGAAAAACTCAAGGGGTAAGTATCCAGATAAGGGGAGATTTGTTATTTTTGTCTATACTTCCGATTCAGAGTCTTTTATTCCCAACCACCTGAGGTCATAGGCATATCAACAGAGCAAACAATTTTTCCAGCTATATGACTAGCCTACTTCCAATGTTATGCCTTAACAAAAGTGTTCGCATAAGCTTTCGTAATTGGTCGGACTGAGAAATAAATGAATAAATGCTAGTTGATATCATGGTTTGAATCACTACCATTAGCGTGGCAATCGATGACGTAACCACTACACCATCGCTACCCCTTGTTTGCTTTTTGTTGTTTATTTTACAATTGTTGCATGAACTTCTATCTGGCTGACGAAGAATTGCATGTTCCGGAATGAATTGAATAATAAAGTCTTTTCCAATCGAACTCTAATCTATTACCATCCAATATTCAATACTCGTATTGTATATCAGAAAGACTGACTTCAAACCATATGCCTACATATCTTACAATGTCCTTCCTTAAAAAAAAAAAACATTAAACTTCAAACTTCAACTAAAAAATTCATAACCTTACCAAACCAATTTTGTATTCAAAAGAATCACTTTGTGGTGCAAAAACGAAATACCGTTACACCCTTAATTACACACGGTACAAGCCAATGAACACAGCAACAACAAAAACAGTCATAAGAGATAATGTCACTCTTATCACGTAATGGCCATTAGAAACATCTGTGTGATCCTTACCGGAAAAGTAACCAAAGTAGGTACACACTAATAAATGAACTCTCTTTCACGTTCAAAATCAACTTCCTTTATTTAATAAAGGGTAATCATCATTGAGCAGAGATAATGGGATTTCTTAGGTCAAGAAGAACGAGGATAACAAAGGACAACAACAAAAAAGAGAAAGGTAAACTCAATCACTTCCACCTGTGTGCATCGTTCTAGGGCAAGATTATTATTAACAAAGGCAACGAAATGAACTAGAATGAATATTAAGGACACTTCCAAGTGTTTATTCTAATATAAATCAGTAGAATGGTAGAGCAGAAGGTCCTTTCTATAGCATAGGTATGTTTTTGTGTATCCAGGTAAAGCTTTTTTCCATATAGATTGGTGTAAAGTGGGCAGTGATTTCAAAAATTAATGTAGACTTATTTTGGGTAGGCGAATATGATTAAAACAGTCTTCTGAAGGATAGACAGGACAGTAAAGGTCAGGTTAAGAAAGAAACTTAAGATATTTGATTTGGAGTCTATTGAATAAGAAAATTATGGTTTTAATTTGTAATTTGGTTAGGATTGGAGAATTTGTGTGGGCATCTGTCTTGAGAATAGTTAAGGGTGTAGCATTTTAAATACTAAAACTAGACAAGGATATTTCAGAACTGAATAAACATAATGTTTATATAACTTGGTCCAATATCGTCGAAATCAATAGGCAAAGATCAAGAGAATCTCAATATGAAACAAGTTTAAACCCGTATGTAGAAGACTGCGGATAAGTAGTTACTGAAGCGAGTCAGGTTGTGGGTTTAGGCTAGAATCAACTGATATCTAACAATGCACTTCCGCAAGTGGCCAATAGTATATTCCCTATAATATACCATTTTGAATATTGAATATAACGTCGTTAAGGGGCCTTGCAATGCGCCACATTAACCATCCAAACCTCATTGAATTACACATTAAAGGGGGAGAACATTTCAAAAAATTACCGAACTGCTTCTTGATTTGAAAAAAATATCATTAACATCATTCCTTTTGGGAACCAGTGGCAAGTTCTGTTGAGTCCAGTCTAGGACAAGCTTCTGCAATGCTCCGTGTTACACGAGGGCTTGTCGCCCGCATCCTCAGAAGGTTCAAAGTATCTAGTTAGAGGACCGACGTCGTGGCATTACACTCTGTCTGCAAATAAATTAATAGTAGGTACAGCAGCACTGGCAACCGACAGATTAAAATAATGTAATGATGTTTTTATTATATCAAGCCAGAGTTGTAAATTAATTGAGAATGCATTCACTGGAAATACCCTATTGCATGCACTTCACTTTCCGAAGGTGAGTTAAAAAAATAAAATCAACATTCGTGTGAAAGTCATTGATTGAGCAATAATTTTTTCTAATCAAAAAAATTAATTCAGAAGAATGTCATTTGAATTCATAAAAATGTTGTGCATTTATTTGAAGTCTTCTGTATTCATTTCAAGTTATTTACATTCAATTGAATTTATTCGCATTTACTTGCAATTATTTGCATTCATTTGAATGCAACTAAGTCAATCGTTATTTCCATTCATTTCCATTAATTTGAATAACCGACCAAAACAAAATCGCCCAAATTTAAGGATGAACAATCGCCCAAAATGTTTGTACAATAGCTCATTCAAATAAAGAAAAAGTCTCGAGAACTAGAGTAATTGCGTTTTTTTCCTCCTGCTTCCGCCTAAACATTGGAAGTTCTCGGCGTAATCGGCGACTTTTGCTACAATAGTAACTAACTGTTATTTGCCGAGGTGTAAACAAGCTGTGTTCTTTGTTACATTAATCTGGAAGCGTCATTCAGAGCCAGCCTATTGATTCATTTATTTAAACTCCGCTTTCCGGAGGCAGGCGCCTGGGCTAAGTCTATTCGAGAACAGTTTTGTATGGACCAACAGAGGATAAGTGGATTCATTTATTTAAACTCCACTTTCCGGAGAGGTTCGTCGCTCCGCGAAGGGTATGTCAACAACAGTCGGGCAGGCGCCTGGGGCTAAGTCTATTCGAGAACAGTTTTGTGCGGCCAACAGTGGATAAGTGGCGTGCTTCGTGCGATTCATTTATTTCAATTCCGCTTTCCGGAGTGGTTTAGCCGTTCACGCGACTTCGTCGCTCCGCTAAGGGTATGTCAGCAACTATCAGGCAGGCGCCTGGGGCTATGGGACATACTTAAGTCCCTAATTCGATTCTGGTCTTTTGTCATACTAAAGTGAGACATAAGTCCCAAAAGAAACATTCGGGGTTTATGTCCCTGGGACTTTTGTCCCTGCGCTGCTCCGCTAAGGGTAATCATTTTGGTCTATGGTCGTTTCTTGGACCTGCGTTGCAAAGAAATGCTTAACAACTTTTGGGCGATTGTTCATTTCTGAGTTTTTTGCGATTTTATTTTAGGCGATTATTCGCATAACATTTTGACATATTTTTACTTTTGGCATTTTGGGCGATCTTTCACTACGAACAAAAGCCCAACATATAAATATGTGTAAACGCCCAAATGAAAGTGAATATTGGCCCAACAAATTTTCAGGGTTTTTTTTTTTGGCGATTGTTCATTTTTGAAATTTGCGCGATTTGGTTTTTCGCTGTTATTCGCACAGTCAATTTTCAATCATTATCGTAGTCCTTGATGTTATTTAAAGTCTTGAAATTATTTGTTTATTTCTTCAGATTATTTCAGAATTTTAACTAAAATAAATTGAATTGCTATCTAGGTAAAAGATGGTTGGATCAAGTCCGACGTGTCTCCTGGAGACATCTAGCGTTTTCTCTTGACGAATTGGATTCAATGGCAGAGTATCGAGAAGGATGGAGAGTGCACCGGAGCATCCTACACCCGCAAGGCTCAAAAGAAATAGTAAAAAATAAAATACTGGGGGTAAATTACATCTATCTAGTTAATATAATGTTGAGAGGGCAAGGTCCTCTTATAAATGTTCAGGTACTGAAATACGATACTAGCAATAGCTACGTCTCGATCTGATGAAAAGTCAATTTACTCGTCCCAACAGCATTTTTAGAGATAACCTCGTTTCGTTTTTTTGATTGAACAACACCCACCATAATTTTGATGCAATACCAAAGATATCGGTTGCACATTCTGTCGAGGAGCTTATAGTATAGGTAGAGGCAATCTCGCAGTCCTCTTTCTCTGTAAGTGCGTGATTATACCCCTATATTAGGTAATGTCGATGAATTTATCATTGGTTAACTCTAGAGTTTTTGCCTAGCATTGCTCATATGCTGTTGGAAAAATAATATTTTTGTAATAATTTCTACCTAAGACTAGCTTTCTGTACGAATACAAAAAAAAACATCGATTTATGTGGTGTTTTTTAGCAACGTCGGTAGTGAATTCTTGAAATCTTTTTCAAATTGTTATTTTACTAAATTGAATATCCTGTTGAGTATTAAACCTTTTTAATGAATGTGTGTATGAAGTATATTGATTTTTATACATAGCTTGTAATACCTACCTATACTCTCAGTCGCGTCAGCATGCGATTTGGGCGTCATCTACGATAGTGAACTTAACTTTCGATCACACATCGATAATGTCATAAGTAGAGCCAACTTGGCTTCATGAAACGCTGGTAAAAAGAGTTCTCTGACCCGCATTTAACAAATTTCCACTATCGAATCCTTATAAGACCCCTCCTAGAGTATGCCAGGCAAGTATGGTGTCCGCATTATGCTGCGCGTTCCATCAAAATGCAGGCTGTGCAGCGCAGGTTCATTCGCTTCGCCTTACGTGGTCTATCTTAGGCTGATAACCTCAACCTGCCACCCTATGTCGGTCGTCTTAGACTGATTAAACTCCAATTATTAGAACAATGCCGTGGTATTGCCGACATACTTTTTATTCATCAGTTGTTGTCTGGTTACATTGTTTTCCTATTTCCAGACAATTTTCCAACTACGAATCCCCGGAACTTTAAGTCTGTTCCTCTATTCCACATATCTCCTCATTGCACTAACTTCGGTTGAACGAACTATTGTCAGAAATGCTGCGCAAATCAAATAATGCCACACATACTTTTGATTTTAATAGTGGTAAAAACGCACTTTGCAATGTCCTACTCCACTGCAACCATACCTAACCTCCATTCAACCCATTATTGGGTTTAATCTTATTTAGTAATTTTGGTAGTTTAGTTTATGTATTTAAGTTATTTTTTGTCATTTTTATATTAAACTTTAAGTCATTATGCTTGTATTAAGCTGTAGTAAAAATAATAATAATAATAATAATACGAAATAATAGAGACAGACCCCATAAAGTTAATTAAGCCATGTCCATCCATCCATCTGTATGTCACCTGTTTTTGGACCTTTTTTTCTTATCCCCTGAAATGCCCACTTTTAAAAATAAATTCTTTTTCTTCGACATTTTTATTGAATACAATTATTGATCTCTTTTATAATCTACGCCCAGCTGATATGATGTATGTATGACAGGTACATTTCAGAAGAAAGATTTAGATTAACTACTCCATACACAACACACTTCAATAGGGCGTGGTTACATTATGAGTGAAAGGATATCAAACGATCATTCTCAGGTGAATTTTTACCACTCTATAGGCATAATACATGTTAAAGTATTCCCAAAGAGCTTTCCATGAAATACAGAATTATTTCACGGTCCTTCCTCTCAGAGTTGTTCCTTATTTTACCCCTTACACGATGTAGCTATTATTTTTGATAGGATCTATGGTCGAACTACCGTTACCTTACTTAGCAATAAAAATAGCTCTAGTTTTAGTTGGCCACTTAACTGCTCTGGTATTTTAAACAAAATTCAAGTAATTGACGCGACTAAAGATTTTTTTTTTTTTTTTTTTTTTCCCAGGGTAGGTGAAAATCTTCAATAAGACACTATGAGGATCGACAGCGCGTGCTCATAGTAGTGTGGGATTCTTACCCACTAAAAAACCTCCCTTCAAAACAGACTTGTTTTCATTTTTACTACAACTAAGTCATCGACTTATCAAGTAGTTTTCGTTTCGCGAAATAATGACGTTTTGCAGGTACCTTCCCATTAGAAGTTCCTGCTAGCTCCGCAGTTTAGACGCGGTTACTTAACGCGCTAAGTCTAAAGGTTTAATTCTTTGTAGACGGCGAAGTAAATTTCTTTCATCCAAAACTTGGAGGACTGTTATATTAGCGTGACTTTCTAGTCGACTTTTATGCTTTCTCGCGTAGTTTTTGATTTCGTCTTCGATTGTTTTAATGCCGAGATCTCTGTGGATATCGCTATTTCGGATATACCATGGCGCATTAACAATACCCCTTAGCACTTTGTTCTCAAAAGTTTGTAAAATTTTAATGTTACTTATTTTGGTACAACCCCAGAGTTGTATACCATATGTCCATACAGGCTTTAGCACCTGCTTATATAAAAGCAGTTTGTTATATATATTAAGTTTGGAATATTTTCCAAGTAACCAATACATTTCTCTATATTTATTATCTAATTCTTTGCGTTTTTTCTTTACGTGCGTTTTCCATTTCAGCTTTGTATCAAGTCTCATTCCAAGATACTTAGCCTCGTTTGCAAACGGGATTTGAACCGAGTTTGAAAAGATCGGCAAATTATTTATTTTTTTATAAGTAAAATTTACATGAACAGATTTGGTCTCGTTGAGTGCGATTCGCCAAATCTTTGTCCATTCATTTACTCTATCCAAAGCTTCTTGCAGTTTTTCTGTGGTATCTTCGACCGTTTTACCTACTATCAAGATAGCAGTGTCGTCGGCAAATGTAGCTAGCTCAGTGCCTTCTACTTGCGGTATATCACGAGTGTATAATAGATATAAGACTGGACCAAGAACGCTTCCTTGCGGCACCCCAGCCATTATTTCCTTAAAATCAGAATATTCGTTTCCACATTTGACGCGGAATAGCCTATTCGTAAGGTAGTTCTTCAAAATATTATATAGGTGCTCTGGCAGAACTTGTCGTAATTTAAACTTTAAGCCTTCGTGCCAGACCTTGTCAAAGGCTTGAGAAACGTCAAGGAATACGCTTGAACAAATCTTTTTTTTTTCAAGAGATTTTTCGATTACATGTGTTATTCGATATACTTGTTCAACTGTAGAATGCTTACTTCTGAATCCGAATTGATGATCAGGGATGAGATGCCCCTCTTCTATTACCGGCTGTATTCGCCTAACCAATATTCTCTCGAACACTTTGGATATAATTGGAAGAAGCGAAATCGGTCTATAAGACGTTTTTTCATTCGGCGGTTTTCCGGGCTTAAGGACCATTATAACTTCGGCGACTTTCCATTGACTGGGAACATATTCTAGTCTAATCGCGGCGTTTATAATGAACAGAAGCTTAATTAGAGCTTCTCTTGGTAGTGCTTTAAGAACCTCTCCCGTAATTAGGTCGTATCCAGGAGCTTTCTTAGGTTTAAGTTTCTTTATTTCTTCCTTAAGTTCGGTAAGTGTTGCATTTCTTATTACGCTATTGTCTATATACGACGTATTTATATTTTCAATAAGAGCTTCTCCATCAAGCGTTTTGAAGGTTTCTTCCAGGTGGGCGGCAAAAACTTGCGCTTTCTCTTTATCATGCCTGGCCCATTCGTCTTGATTTTTTCTAATTGGCGCGGCTTGAATTTGAGGTTTTTTAATACCGTTTATAGCCTTCCAAAGCGAATAGTTAGAATCTTTTTCTGCTGTTAAGCTTTCTAGGTAAGTTTGTATTTCATTATTCTTAAGGTCTTTAATAGATCTTTTTAGTGAGTTGCACAAACGGTTAAGATGTGCTTTATGTTGCGGAGCCCGAGTTTGTTGCCATCTTTTACGCGCTTTTCTCTTCTCCTTAATCATCTCTTTTATTTCCTGCGGATAAATTTTAATGTAACTGGCCGGGGTTCTCTTTAGTTTGGGAGTATTCTTCCACGCGGCATCCTGTAAGATTTCGACGAAGCGATCTACTTCAGCTTCAAGTTCATATGGCGTTTTAAGTGATACGCTCAGCTCAATATTTGCTTCAATATCTTTTTTAAAGCCGTCCCAATTAGTTCTCGCGCCAGTTAATCTGGCCGGTCCTACTTTGTTAATCAAAGCTTCGCTTATCGTCATAATGATTGGAGAATGATCAGAGGAGAGATCAAAGCTTTCTTCAACTTTTATACAGTTGCCAGATATTCCTTTAACAACAAAGAAATCAATCAGATCTGGTATCTTATTTCTATCAGTCGGCCAATATGTTTGTTTACCCGTCGAGTAAAAATCACAACTGAATTGCATACCCGCATTATAAAGCTTTCTACCTTTCTGAGAGGCGTACCTTGAGCCCCAGAAGGGGTGTTTCGCGTTGAAGTCACCACCAATAATAAAATTTGGTTTAAGGAAGCTGAAGATGTTTGTGAAATCACTTTCTTCAAGTTTACATCGCAATGGACAATATATAGACGAAATGTTGAAAGCAAAATGTTTATTTCTAACGCTTACCGTGCTTACTTGCATTGCTTCTAATTCAATCTTTACTTCCGCTGAGTGTTCGATACATTCTTTTATAAACAAAGATGATCCGCCTCTGGCTCTTTCCGATGGGTGAAAGGCGTGATACCCGCTATATCCCCTTATCTTAATATTCGATTGCTTTGTCAGATGAGTTTCACAGACTAAGCATGTATCAATATCTTTTTCTCGTATAAATATTTCTAACTCGGCGAGTCTTTGTATGAGCCCGTTAGCGTTCCAAGTAAGAATTTTAAGCATTTCTTTCATATTCTGGTTGATGTGCGCGTGTTATGAATGTTGTTTTCTAGTGCAACTAGTCTCTCGAAAATTAGTTTATTTGTTTTGCACTGCTCTTCAAGTTTCGCAAGAATTAGGGAAAATACATTGGATACATGATCTTCTGAACTACCTCTATCACCATTTTTCAATGTCGCAACTTGAGAAGGAGTCTTCACATTAAAGTTCGGACGGTTTCTTGCTTTGATCTCCCGTGAGTTGTCGGTCGTGTACGTACCCTTAACTGTCTTCGCCGCTTGAGCATAAGACTGTACGCCAATATTCGGAGATTTTGCTTCTGTTACCTTATCTCTATTACTTTCCGATTTTCTATCATTAACCGATCTTAAGTTAATATTGACGGACTTTCTATCTTTCGCTGCTTTTTTCGTAGCTATTTTGGGTCTGTTCTTGATTGGTTTTATATTCGGACGCATCGAATTTTTTAGCGTATCGCGGCGTTTTTGAAGCTCTTTCGCCACTTCGCAACCTCGATAGTTCGCAGGATGTTTTCCTTTGCAATTTATACAAGTGGCTGGGGTTTGCTTGTTTAGGTGACACTCTTTCGAGAGATGCTTACCCGCGCATTTGATGCATCGCGGCTCTTTCTGGCAATAAGTCTGCATATGATTGAAGCCTTGACAGCGCTTACACTGCGGGATCGATCTGGAGGTCTTACGCATTGGTTCGATTTTGACCACGATATTTAGAATAGTCTTGATACCATATATAATATCTTTATTTTCGTCTCTATCAAAACTAAGCATGAATAGTGGAAGTCCGCGCTTTACCAATTTTTCCTGATCTCCCTCCGACTGTTGCTTCTCCTTCTTGATAATATTGACGGCATCAAGAATTTTAAAGCCTTTGCCTTGAAGGTCGTGCATTACATCTTCTTTAGTGCACGAGGGGTGGAGTCCCCTAGCTACAACACGCAGTGGTCTTTCTAACTTATTTTCATAAGTATACCACTGAATCTTTTCGGCATTCAATTTTTTAGATACTGATCGGTAACCGTCGGCATCATCGACATTGATTTTCCACGTATTGTTTCGCAGAGATGTCACCTTAAACTTCGATGCCAGAGTTCCTTTAAGGAGGCAATGCAACTTATTATAGTCCGTAATTCCAACGGCGTTTATCGGTGGCGGAGAACGTAATTTTGGTTGTTGTTGCTTTTCTTGCATCTCCTTGCGCTTTTCATCTTTTTGTGGCTCGACTTCCGGTGACGAACCAGCTTTTCGTTTTTTGCTAGGTCGTTTCTTTTCGACCCAATTCGTTTCGCGTGTTAGCTCTTCTTCATCCGTCTGGTATTCGCGATTAGGTGAGCGATGTGGGATAACTGTATTTTCTTTTTGTAGGTACGTGTTTTTTAGGGCATTATTTTCTTGCCTGAGTAAGTCTACCTCTTTCTTAAGCTCACGATAGAGTAGCTCCATTTCGCTAAGCTTGGTACGGAGTACGTCGTTTTCCTCCTCAATGCTTTTAGATTTCGCTGAGTCCCGTTTTTCACGCGTTTGCGCTTCCGGCGGACTTCTTTTTCCGAAGACGTTCCATCTTGTTGGTGGAGATTGAGATACCCTTGTACTTTTTGAGAAGGGATTTATAAGGTGCAATAAGTGGCTCTCCCCAGAATCCGTAGACCCGACCTCCGAAGAGGGTGGATTTTCCAGTTTACCTGGACTGCCACCTGGGGTATTAAAATCTTTTGTTTTGTTCATTGCATGTTTTTTGTATACGCCATACTCGGTATACGGAGGGTGGATTTTAGTCGCCCCTTACGACAGGCATGCCTACCTCGGGTATATTCTAACCCCTACCCGAAGGGGGTAGCGACTTAAGATGACTTCAGGAAAAACAAATCAAAGCTGACTAAAAACATTTCATCAGCCTGCATCTTTAGACAGAATGTCACAGTGGATTATAGGGCCTATCTCGAAAATCTAAGGAGACTCTATATAAAACCCTTAAATTTCCCAGTCCTGTTTTACGGCGCTGAAATATTTACTTTATTTAAAGCAAATGAATACATCCTTGGCCGCTTTGAGAGAAAAATTCTTCGTAAGATATTCAGGCCCCTTTGCGTTGACGGATTTTTGAGGAAAAGATTCAAGGACGAACTATACGAGCTGTACAGCGACATCAACCTGGTCAAAAATTAGAAGATTGAGATGGCTAGGATACGTAGACCGAATGGACACCACACTTCGGCCCGCTGAGTCTTCGAATCTAACCCGGAGGGACGACGTAGTAGAGGGGCTTCTCGCCGTAGGTGCCGCGCACAAGTCCAAGGGAACTTCGACTAACTTGAAGTGCTCAACTGCAGGCAATTAGCTAGAGACCGAGCTAAGTGAAAAGGCTTGTTGGTTGAGATTCAGGTTCACCCCGAACTGTAGCACCACCTAAGTAAGTAAGTAATCTGCATCATTTAATTTTGCAAGAACTTTCAATAAGTTAAGTGAAATGTCGCAATAGTTGGTCCAGATAAAATATGTAGTGTGTCGCAAAAATGTTGCCATATAGTTTATTTATGACTTAATAAGATTAATTTATTTTTAATTCTTTATTGTAATATAATATTCCGCATAAACTTATATAGAAAATACGTAAATGTTAACAGATTTTAAATGGGGCATTTACACCCGCCACTTCCTTATTTCGTAGGAGTATGAAGATATTATTGTCACAATCATTTTACCGACCACTGTAAACAAAAAATCATTTTCTATTTGCTGTTATTTTTTTTTTGAGCTAAACGTTCCCGACCATGTAAAGATCTAAAAGTCTTTTTAAGAACAATAAAATGAGAACGAGTAAACGGTCTTTACTTTACGATCGATTTGCTGATTTAATGCTGGTGTTACTAAATGACGAAAAAGAAATGTAAAACACACACAACAGTTTGAAATTGTTCTATTTTTTCGGTTCCCTCTTAAAACTCAGAAGTCTACGATAAAATCGCCCTATTCACGAGTACACCTTCCACCTAATAGCGGTGGTGCACTTCTGACACTAGTCAGAAACTCCAATCCTCAGACTCGTTTCAACCACTTTGCACTCCAACGCCGCCGGTACCACTTTGTTTTCTGTCAGTCCTTTTACCCAAAGGACCCTTTGCAAGCAGCCACTGGTACGATTTTCATGACGGTAGCCTTCTCTGTTGGGTCACCTTTTGGCTGGCCGTAGTTTTACGGTCGACTTAATTGAAAAGCCCAAAACCGTGTTCCATCACTTTCCGGTTTTAAGGTCTTTTTGACCAATTCACATCTCTCAACATGCACACACATACTCTAACCTGAAATGCAACTGAATCAAAGTTTGAGGTCGTGCCTCTCAATAGCAAAGTTGTGCAAAATATTTGCAAATACTTCATTCCAACAATCTGCCCATTTATCTCTCGCTTCATCTAAGAATTGCTGAATTAATTTAATTAACACTAAGGATACAGTATGGCTACAATATGGATACAACTGATGATGTCAGTTGGTTACGTTTTAAAGGGGTACCACACCAACTCCTGCTTGAATAATTTGCAGCATGCATGCTGCAAATTGAAAAACAAATACCATATAGAAGTCGAGAGGTTATTGTGAGTAGACGAATGGAGCTTATCGGTAGATTTAATTAACTCGATCGTATGTGCATTCGGCAAGATATTGAATTTCTCTGAGGTTAAATACGCTTCGAGACTGGCGGAAAGTCTCTGTAGGTAGTCTGGTGCAAGCCATCGCACATTTCCTCTTGGAATGCTCTTGAGTTAATTTTTGAATTTTAATTAAAATAAATTGTTAAAGCAGGATCCAAGGAACTTTGAGTACATACTCGTACATATCTGAGTATTGGTGCTTCCAGTCTCGTTTTATATGTCTGCAAAAGATATTTCACTTCGCAGCTGTTTCACAGTTAAAAAGTCAGAGAGACAGAGAGATTTCATCTGTCGACTGTGTGTGACTGATAACCCTTTGAGGCGATAATAAGGGACAAAGTGGCTGTAAAGCCTGGTGCATGTACAACCGTAATTATTCTCCTCTTTTAAAGAGTTGGGCTTACGCCTTTCGGAATTTTTGCAAAATAAAAGGAAGTGAAGGGCGAAGCGAATTCTTCCATTCTGTTGATTGTGTCACAAGCGATGCCGCGGTGTACATAAATGCTCTATAGAATGGATTGAGGCACTTGTCAAGTTTTACATTAGATTCTTGAAAACGACTTAATTGAGTTCAGTGCACTGCTTATAATAAAGTTATGAAACGAATTATTTTGTTAAATCGATCATTTTCATTACTACCCAACTTGAATTAGAACAATCGGGTACTCAGATATAGCGTCTATAATTTCTGTTCTATTCTTTCTAATCTTTACATTAAGACATTTTTTTGTACATTAAGAAATTTTCCAAAATGTTCGACTTTTCGTCGAAATTTCAAGGAATCTTTTTTCAAAGGCAAATATTTAAAAACTGAAAATTACTTGGTCTATGTATATGTGGTTCTTGGACTGCCATCTGCAGGCTTTCATCCTGTTTCCTCCTCCATCGACCACGTAAACACCTTACAGATCATTATTAGGCAATGCATTTAGTATAGGTCTCCGTTACATCAGCTGTTTTTCGACTTCGAGAAAACTTTCGACAGTTTGAATCGAGATGCTATCTGGTTAGTCTTACGCAGGAGAGGCATTCCAGAGAACCTCAAATCTATTACAAAGGCTAAATACGAGTGTAGTAAGTGTCACAGCTTACGCAATACGACAAGGGTGCATACTGTCACCGGTGTTGTTCTTTGTTCTTGTTATTCTTGAAACCACGGAATTCAATAGACTATGACAATCCACCTAAAACACCTTGACTACGCTGACGCTGTTTGCCTACTTTCACATCGGATAATGGACCTTCACCTAATGGATTACAATCTAGAAACTGAGGCAAAAAAAAGCCCCAAACCAAAACCCTTGAGCGCTTCAATCATCTGCGCTTAAGTCAAAATTGCCAGACAGCAAGTAGAGAAAGTAGACAAGTTTCGGATAACCGTGGTGGCACCAAATTAATTCATGCAATGGAATCCGGAAGGAAAAAGCTGGGTTCGAAATGTTATTCAAAGCCTGAAGAAGCAATGTTCCCAATGGCCTCGTGCAAATTTTTTGGTCAAAATATTTCCGGTTTTTGGAGTGCCGATAATATATTCTTATTAGTTACCCTATTTACATAATGAATTGAGCTCAAATTCATTTTAAGTTAAGTGCGATGTAAACGCATATCGAAATGAAACTTGACTGATTCAATCCAATCAAGCAATTTCTCTGGTCAAGTTAAGGTTTTACATGTAAACTTGGATCTAAAATTTGAGTTTGACAGATAGAGAAAGAAGAGAGAGAAATAAAAGAAATTTCTCATTGTGGCGTTGGATAGCAAGAAGGGTTTTTTTTTCAACACGGAGAATAGGTACAACTTAACAAATGACGGGTGAGTGCATATAGTTTGACATATCTTAATTAACGCACAGAGGAAGAAGTGTCAATCTTAATCCTTTTTCAATTTGATTCCAACTTAATAGCGAAAACACTCAAAATGCTTTCATAACGGTCATGTAAACGGGGAAATATTACTATTATAAACATTAATCTAGAATTACATAGTAGATATACAAGAGACAAATTTGGTGTGACAAAATTAGCTGTTTTTCAATAAAAGACTTTATGTTGAAAATTATGCAGTGCAAAAGCATACTTTTTAAACTCTTCGAGCTACTCATAACCAAAAACTTATTTAGCACAGTAAAGGCAGGTGTTGATTGCAGCGTCCAACACTCTGTCCCTCGAAGTAGCAGTACCATAACTGTTGCAAAAGAATCTACTCCACATGAGGTTAATTGCTGTTTTTCCTGCCACATATTTTTCTTTAACATGGGGTCTCAAATTAAGATTGTATGAGATGAATAGTTTGACAATGTCTGTAGAATCTAAGCCCAAAGACTAGTTTGACTGAACAGCCCTCCTGCGATGAGTAGGTTAAAAAATCACAATCTGAGACTTGGCGGTATTGATTTGTATGCTCCACGTGTTACAATAGTGTTTTAATCTATTATTTTGCAGCTGAAATGTGACAGGACTGTCAGCTAGTACGACAAGGTCATCAGCGTAAGGCGGTAGCTTAATCGAAACCTAACCGAATATTACATCACCGGGCAAGTTATTTGATACATCATCAACAAAAACAGGAAACAGGATTGGATTTATAACCTTGAGGCACGTTTGACTCTGTACTAAAAAAACTTAACATATAGCTGCCATTCCATGCAGCCGCGATAGTGTAAGAGATAAGTTGTTTTTATACTCTTAAGAGTTTTGCGGAGAAGCGGTGCGTTGACAGTTTGTACAACAGGGCATTTCTGTTGATCGTGTCAAACGCAGCCTTAAAATCGCCAAGAAGGCGAATAACTCTTTATTTTTATCGATATATGTTTAAGCTACACAGTAAGGCAAAATATTTGCCTACGGTAGACATTCTAGAGCCTGAAAATTCGAAGGAGATTTTTTTCTTCCACCCAGCTTATCAACCTGTGATATAGAATGCTGGCAAATATTTAACGAAGACCATTAAGGATGCAGATAATTTAATAGTGATGAATTTAATAAGATATTATAGAAGCTAAGATAATATAAGAAAGAATCAAAAACCATTTGGACTTAACTCTCAACGTCGAACACGTAGGCTTTTGTGCTGGATGCTCCTGCATCGACCATATAAGTACCTTACAGATCATCCCAATGCAATGCATTGAGTACAGGTCTCCGCTACGTCAGCTGTTTATCGGTTTCGCAGGAGAGGCATCCCAGAGTAACTAATAGCTATTATAAATTCTTTATACGAGGGTAGGAAGTGTAACGTCTTACGTCATGGTATCAAAGAATTTTAAAGTTCAAAGAGAAGTCACCAGTGATTACCACTGCTGTTGTTCTTGGTGATCATCAGCGATGTTTTCGTGAGCATTGTCGGAATAAAACCATGGAATTCAATAGACTATGACATTTCACTTAAATCACCTTGACTACGCTGACGATGTATACCTACTTTTACGTCGCATAATGGACTTTGTCTTGTTTTCTTAATATGGGCGTAACATAATCCTTGAGAAATTCGAGTCTGAATTTTCTCAAAGCGGCGCTGCATAGAAGAACTAGTGCTACTTACGAGCGGAGACAAAAGAGGAGCATTGACTTCTCAGCAAGAAAAAAAAAGTAGCATGAAATTGAAAAGTGCTCGATCGAGAAAATTGAGAGATTTTATTACAGGAATGATGTTCGAAAATCTTACCAAAAGGCAAAACGAACATTCCAGGACTTGAAAGCCAGAATAAAAGCCTGCAAAAACGAAAATGGTAACTTCTGGTACTTCTGTAGACTGTCAAACGGCGGCAGTGACCAATATTCCGCTATCAGGCAGAATGAGTCATTCAGCAGTGACGATGATAGCCAATATTCCCGTCAGCTCGATCAGATTGAATTCATGATAGCGATATTTAAACTTAGATCCAACAAAGCTACTAAGTTGGTAGTTGGTAATGAGCATGCAAAGGCTCATCTATAAAATCCGGTCAGATTATTGGAACCTCAGCATCGTTTGTCCGATCCTGAAGATAGGAGACCCTCTGAACTGCTCCAACTACAGAGGTATAAGTCTCCTCAAACATCGCATATAAGATCTTGTCTGCCGTATTATGTGAACACCCAAGACCGATCATCAACAACCTGATAGGTCTCTATTAGTGCGGTTTCAGGCCGGGAAAGTTCAACATTGCCCAAATTTTCACACAATGACAGATCTAGGAAAAAAACAGTGAATATCAAATCGATACGCATCACCTCTTCATCGATTTCAAAGTTGCCTCTAGCCGTATTTTATTATCACGTAAGATCCATATAGATCACACGACAAAAATAAAACGATCCGGATCTGGATCAACGAAATTATTTTCTTTGTGTCTTGTAGTGCGGTTGTGTAACCTACCAAGGAATAAAAAAAAAAAATTTCTGGATCTCGAAATTGATCCTGATAGAAAGCAAGATCTCGTATTGTTGTTGTATTGCATAAAAATTAATGATCCATATGGATCATGAGCGATAATAAAATACGGCTTTTGATAGCGTGTATAACGACGAGTTATACAGAGCCATGTCTAGTCTTGGCATCCTTGCCAAGCTCATCCGTTTGTGCAGGATTGCGATGGAGAACCGTCGCTGCTCGATCAAAGTCTGAAAGAATACCACCGAACCATTCCATGTGAGGAAAGATCTTCGACAAGGGGACGCGCTATCATGCGACCCCTTTAAAATAATAATTGGAAGGATTAAACGAATCTCACAAACCAACACCGGAGGTACAATCTTTTACATGTTTACAACTACTCGATTACGCCGATGACATTGACGTGTTCCGATGTTCGGAAGAACCCGACGGCCATCAGTGGAGTGTTTGCAAGTATTGAGACAGAGCAGCAAAGATGGGTTCAGCTATCAATGAATGCAACACAAAATATGTATATGGTGTCTACAAAAAAGACATGTGGACTGGATGGAGCCTAACTTTCCAGCCTGGAATATTTTTGAATCTACCCCGGAAGGACCGCGCAATAAAGGATGGCTTCACGGCAGATGGTGCAAGCAAGTGATGGGGGTTCTCAACCAACTTGGCATGCACAACTGGAGGCAGCTGACAACTGGAGGTAACTGAACTGGTTGGAGAGTCTGGTTGGTTGATGCGCAGGTTCAGCTCGGACTCTAGTGCCACCTAAGTAAGTAAGTAATGCATATTTACGGGTTTACTTTACGTAAAGAGTTTAAAATCTAAATTAATTAAATCCCCAATCGTATTTGTCTTTATTTTTTATATTGTTTTAATAAAACCATCACAACTAAGTTCTTTAAATAAACACTCGTATTCCATCCAAAAAAATAAGCCAAACTTCCCGGTTTATATTTAAACCTACTCCCCTTTTTTTCTGAAAATGATGGTACCACAAAATTATAATGAAAAATTCAGAAAAATAACTACTACTATGCTGACATAAAACTCTCCTATAGCCAGCAATGTTATCATATATTTTTTTTTACTTTATGAATATCTACAGCATGGAATACAATTTTACTGCATTTTTTAGATGAATGTTGGATATTTTACTGTGGCTGTAATATATGCAAACAATGTTCCTGTTGGCACAGCTAATGGAAACAGGCTTTCTACTTGGGCGCTAAATAGCTGCATGGGATTTCCGTAAATTGCATCTGGGATTTCAATACAAATACAATGAACTGGTGGGAAAATTATTTCTATAAAATGAAAAATGCCAGTAAATTACAAAAAAGTAATTCCTACATACCCCAAACTGAATAATGAATCAGAGTGCGGTTTTTATATTTTGATTGCGGATACTGGGGGCTGATAGTTATATTTAGAGAGTAAGCAGTAAATGTATTTAAAATTTGAGGATTTGGATGCTTTTAATGTCCCATATCATTTTAGAGCAGAAAAAATGGATAAATGGAATACCAAAACGAGGTATGTTTTTTTTTGTTCGGAGTAAAATTCGTATTTTAATTATTTATAGTGAATTTCAACGGCACTTGAAAACAAGTCATATACATTTTGAAATTGAGTGTATAAGCGACATTAGCAGAAGGGTTAGCAAATAAATATTTTAAGATACGTAGTGTACTTTAAACTCCATGGGGAAATCAGTTAAGATGGGTTGAAAGCGCAATAAGACCAAATTGGCGTTATTTCACTTTATCAAAGTGAAATAAGACCAACTGTTGAAATCTGGCTTTATTACACTGTTCAAAAGCGAAATAACGCCAATTTTTAAAAGTTGGTCTTATTTCACGGCACTCCCGTGCGATGCAGCAATGTGTACTTTGGTCTGGTCCTTTATGTTTTACCTATTATTTCTAAAAATCGAAGACGTTCGTAGATATATTAGTTACCACATTCAATTATGTAGCCATTTTTTTGAGAATTTTATTGTAATACCTTTTATCCATACATCCGAAAAGGTTTTAATTTTTCTTGTGGTCTTTAAGACGGTATGTTGTAGTGCAGATGATACTTTTCTCAGCTTGAAAAATCTCGGGAGATATTTTGTTTATGTTGAATATTCAAACAGCGATTGATATCTCAATTTTGAAAGAAAGCCCGGCTCAATCCAATATGTGATTATGGCACTACATATAAATCAGAAAATGAGTAGCGCGCCGAGATTCATCTTATATTGTTAATATAACTTTTTTCTATATAAACAGGCAAAAATTGGGCTTCTCACTGTCAAAATACGACTTTAAAGTCACTGGGCATACAAATATTAATCTAACACCATTATGAGAGCTTCAATGCACATCCAATGCAATAGCGTGAGCTTGATTGTCACTGTCACATTGAAACCGTAGTTCTTCCTAAACGGACGTCTTCACATCACTTGACATCACAGCAATTCCGTCATACCCCTGCGCTGCAAAGTATATCGTGAAGATAAATCGACCTACCTAATTCGGAAAATAAATGGACAATGACAATAATGAATAACATTAATTGAGAAGATGTTGCATGACTTAGGGGGAAGTTAATGGTATTTTGATTTTATTTAAGAAGCCCTACAGCACAATACCTTGTACATAAAATAATTAAATACATATTTGGCGCAACAGCTCTTTAAGTGCCTGGGCCTAGCTTCTCATAACCACTCTTTTTGTGTGCGTTATATTTTTTATACGAATGGAATATACCTACAGTTTAGTGCCGTATACGAAGGGCAATTTATTTTGAGATGCTTTCTCTTGACAACAATACTCTCGGTTGTTTGTCAGACGTTCGCGAGAGGTGGGATCGTTAAAAAACCATTTGGTGCTTTCTGGGATTCGAACTTCGAACCCCACGTGCAGTAGCCTGACACACTAACCACTTGCGCCACGTCGTGCGCCCACTTGTATCTTGTACGTAAGTACTGATTAATCCAAGTCTATTTCGGAGATGTTTACGAACCATTTTTCTGTGCACACCGACTAATTTACCATTAAAAAATAAATACCTACATACATGTGTGCTTGCATTCCCATTGCAAATTTGATTTTCTTGAGAAAGCATTTTCATACTCATGTTCTTTGGCATATATATTTTTTTTTTTAAGTGAGGGTAAATCATATAATAGGATGTCAAGTCCCTAGATTTTGCATAATAAATTAGTATCTTGATATATATTCCATTTGAAATAAATTTTGCTAATACAATTCCATTAGGCCTTCCCCTTGCTGTACATACTAATATTATCATCATCAGTCAAGAATTCCACCAAGGATCACTTGTCAGCTATTTATAGTCTTAGCACTCACAACATCCACGTAAAAACACCATTAGTCATTCAATTCCGCAACAATTCGTAAAAAAAAAAGTTAAAGAGATTTCCTACTCACCAGAACTGTCTGCAAAATGTTCCCCACAGATATGCTTCACCCAGGATTCATTACTTTGTGCCTCCTAAAAGTTTCCGTTCTAACGTCTATGAATAGATGCAGATTTAAGGATATTATAACGAATTCCTCTGAACGTAGGTTTTCTTTTCCGTGAATTTATTTTCCTGACTCCAATGAATTTCATAATGCTGAATCAGCATTCTAGTGTTAGTTCCACCCCATTACTCGTACTTGTCATTATTCATACGCTCGCTCAAAATACGAAGAAAAAACAAAAAGTTTTAATCTTTTATGTGTAAGTGCATCTTTATTACTCTCCAACTAGTGGATTTATTAAAGCAATAACTTTTTATTCCCGGATCCAGTTTTATTAGGATTTGTGCGACAGTCTTCCGAAAAGCATTCACTTTTACGACATTTGAAGGCCCCTGTTCTGTTTCCACTTCATTAAAGTGATATTTGGGTAATTGCCTTGGAATCGCACAGCAATTCCCCTCAAAAACCCACTTTGGATTAAATTCATGCCCGGGGAAAGATTACGGCACTACAGCGGCGGTGGTGGCATGCCAGTAGTGAAAATTCACTTTCATCAACATTAACTCCTTGACGAATTGAGATAATGCTGACTTTGGGGGTAACTAGAATGCCTGCAAATTGAAACAACCACTAAAATAGAATATCTCATTAGTGTCGCTTGAGAGAGATCTGAATAGTGGTGAGGCTGCTTGAGGGTATCCCTTCTATTTTCGATTTTTCATTTCAAAACTGTTTTCAAGTACGTGTGGGGGTGATTTTCTAGGAAAATTATTAACTGGAAATGGAAATGGCAATGAACAGCTTTGATGATCAAGTTGACAGATGGAAAGGGAAACGAACACAGCCGAACAAAATAACGTTCGAAAAGGGTCTCGATTTTAAAATGGATAGAAATGAAAATCCATTTAGTTGACTTGTTGACGTACGCGATGTTGGTTGTGTATGAAAGGCTGTTTTTGTAAAAGGGAGATGCAGTAAGAACTGAGTGGCTGTTGAGCCTACTTGTGCTGTATTTTCTGAAAAAATTCTAGCCAGTAGCGTTGATTATTGATATCAGTAATCTTCTAACATAGCATTTCTACTTTGAAGACTAATATAAGCCTTTCTAGACAACTTTTATCAAATAGCATTCATATTAAATTGCATATTTTCCAAACCAGCTGATAGATCTCTAGTTCTCTGATGAAGCTAGTTCTGTCTCTTAAGGCCAATTTAATGCCATTGTCAGTGGTGGAGAAGATTCCAGAAACATTTGCTTTACTATTGTCAACAACTCTCAAACGTTATTTATTTTGAAGAAGTATACGTAACCTTGTTTGTGCAGTTCATGACGTAGCGTTATGCCCAAACAGCATTATCAGCTGGTTTCAAAAGTAACAAACGACTTTGTTGGAGATACGAACAATAGTCATCGTTATCCTGCCCAGGCAGACAAGCTTAAGAGAAGTACAAAATGTACATACTGGCAAAGCTTTGCATGGCTGTGTGTCTATCGCAGAAATAGACAGACCTGAAGAACTGATGCCCCTGTTATTGACATTCTACCCCTTCGGGTACGGGTTAGAATATACCCGAGGTAGGCATGCCTGTCGTAAGAGGCGACTAAAATCCACCCTCCGTATACCGAGTATGGCGTATACAAAAAACATGCAATGAACAAAACAAAAGATTTAAATACCCCAGGTGGCAGTCCAGGTAAACTGGAAAATCCACCCTCTTCGGAGGTCGGCTCTACGGATTCTGGGGAGAGCCATTTATTGCACCTTATAAATCCCTTCTCAAAAAGTACAAGGGTATCTCGATCTCCACCAACAAGATCGAACATCTCCGGAAAAAGAAGTCCGCCGGAAGCGCAAACGCGTGAAAAACGGGACTCAGCGAAATCTAAAAGCATTGAGGAGGAAAACGACGTACTCCGTACCAAGCTTAGCGAAATGGAGCTACTCTATCGTGAGCTTAAGAAAGAGGTAGACTTACTCAGGCAAGAAAATAATGCCCTAAAAAACACGTACCTACAAAAAGAAAATACAGTTATCCCACATCGCTCACCTAATCGCGAATACCAGACGGATGAAGAAGAGCTAACACGCGAAACGAATTGGGTCGAAAAGAAACGACCTAGCAAAAAACGAAAAGCTGGTTCGTCACCGGAAGTCGAGCCACAAAAAGATGAAAAGCGCAAGGAGATGCAAGAAAAGCAACAACAACCAAAATTACGTTCTCCGCCACCGATAAACGTCGTTGGAATTACGGACTATAATAAGTTGCATTGCCTCCTTAAAGGAACTCTGGCTTCGAAGTTTAAGGTGACATCTCTGCGAAACAATACGTGGAAAATCAATGTCGACGATGCCGACGGTTACCGATCAGTATCTAAAAAATTGAATGCCGAAAAGATTCAGTGGTATACTTATGAAAATAAGTTAGAAAGACCACTGCGTGTTGTAGCAAGGGGACTCCACCCCTCGTGCACTAGAGAAGATGTAATGCACGACCTTCAAGACAAAGGCTTTAAAATTCTTGATGCCGTCAATATTATCAAGAAGGAGAAGCAACAGTCGGAGGGAGATCATGAAAAATTGGTAAAGCGCGGTCTTCCACTATTCATGCTAAGTTTTGATAAAGATGAAAATAGAGATATTATATATGGTATCAAGACTATTCTAAACATCGTGGTCAAAATCGAACCCATGCGTAAGACCTCCAGATCGATCCCGCAGTGTAAGCGCTGTCAAGGCTTCAATCACACGCAGACTTACTGCCAGAAAGAGCCGCGATGCGCCAAATGCCCAGGTAAACATCTCTCGGAAGAGTGTCACCTAAACAAGCAAACCCCAGCCACTTGTATAAATTGCAAAGGAAAACATCCTGCGAACTATCGAGGTTGCGAAGTGGCGAAAGAGCTTCATAAACGCCGCGATACGCTAAAAAATTCGATGCGTCCGAATATGAAACCAATCAAGAACAGACCCAAAATAGCTACGAAAAAAGCAGTGAAAGATAGAAAGTCCGTCAATATTAACTTAAGATCGGTTAATGATAAAAAATCCGAAAGTAATAGAGATAAGGTAACAGAAGCAAAATCTCCGAATATTGGCGTGCAGTCTTATGCTCAAGCGGCGAAGACAGTTAAGGGTACGTACACGACCGACAACTCACGGGAGATCAAAGCAAGAAACCGTCCAAACTTTAATGTAAAGACTCCTTCTCAAGTTGCGACATTGAAAAATAGTGATAGAGGTAGTTCAGAAGATCACGTATCCAATGTCTTTTCCCTAATTCTTGCGAAACTTGAAGAGCAATGCAAAACAAATAAACTAATTTTCGAGAGACTAGTTGCACTAGAAAACAACATTCATAACACGCGCACTTCAACCAGAATATGAAAGAAACGCTTAAAATTCTTACTTGGAACGCTAACGGGCTCATACAAAGACTCGACGAGTTAGAAATATTTATGCGAGAGAAAGATATTGATATATGCTTGGTCTGTGAAACTCATCTGAAAAAGCAATCGAATATTAAGATAAGGGGATATAGCGGATATCACGCCTTTCACACATCGGAAAGAGCCAGAGGCGGATCATCTTTGTTTATAAAAGAATGTATCGAACACTCAGCGGAAGTAAAGATTGAATTAGAAGCAATGCAAGTAAGCACGGTACGCGTTAGAAATAAACATTTTGCTTTCAACATTTCGTCTATATATTGTCCACTGCGATGTAAACTTGAAGAAAGTGATTTCACAAACATCTTCGACTTCCTTAGACCCAATTTTATTATTGGTGGTGACTTCAACGCGAAACACCCCTTCTGGGGTTCAAGGTACGCCTCTCAGAAAGGTAGAAAGCTTTATAATGCGGGTATGCAATACAGTTGTGATTTTCACTCGACTGGTAAACAAACATATTGGCCGACTGATAGAAATAAGATACCAGATCTGATCGACTTCTTTATTGTTAAAGGAATATCTGGCAACTGTATAAAAGTTGAAGAAAGCTTTGATCTCTCCTCTGATCATTCTCCAATCATTATGACGATAAGCGAAGCTCTGGTTTAAAAAGTAGGACCGGCCAGATTAACCAGCGCGAAAACTAATTGGGAAGGCTTCAAAAAAGATATTGAAGCAAATATTGAGCTGATCGTATCACTTAAAACGCCATATGAACTTGAAGCTGAAGTAGATCGCTTCGTCGAAATCCTACAGAATGCCGCGTGGAAGAATACTCCCAAACCTAAGAAAACGCCAGCCAGTTACATTCAAACTTATCCGCAGGAAATAAGAGAGATGATTAAGGAGAAGAGAAAAGGGCGCAAAAGATGGCAACAAACTCGGGCTCCGCAACATAAAGCACATCTTAACCGTTTGTGCAACTCACTAAAACGATCTATTAAAGACCTTAAGAATAATGAAATACAAACTTACCTAGAAAGCTTAACGGCAGAAAAAGATTCTAACTATTCGCTTTGGAAGGCTATAAAAGGTATTAAAAAACCTCAAATTCAAGCCGCGCCAATTAGGAAAAATCAAGACGAATGGGCCAGGCATGATAAAGAGAAAGCGCAAGTTTTCGCCGCCCACCTGGAAGAAACTTTCAAACCGTTTGATGGACAAGCACTTATTGAAAATATAAATACGTCGTATATAGACAATAGCGTAATAAGAAATGCAACGCTTACCGAACTTAAGGAAGAAATAAAGAAACTTAAACCTAAGAAAGCTCCTGGATACGACCTAATTACGGGAGAGGTTCTTAAAGCACTACCAAGAAAAGCTCTAATTAAGCTTCTGTTCATTATAAACGCCGCGATTAGACTAGAATATGTTCCCAGTCAATGGAAAGTCGCCGAAGTTATAATGGTCCTTAAGCCTGGAAAACCGCCGAATGAAAAAACCTCTTATAGACCGATTTCGCTTCTTCCAATTATATCCAAAGTGTTCGAGAGAATATTGGTTAGGCGAATACAGCCGGTTATAGAAGAAGGGCATCTCATCCCTGATCATCAATTCGGATTTAGAAGTAAGCATTCTACAGTTGAACAAGTACATCGAATAACACATGTAATCGAAAAATCACTTGAAGAAAAAAAGATTTGTTCAAGCGTATTCCTTGACGTTTCTCAAGCCTTTGACAAGGTCTGGCACAAAGGCTTAAAGTTTAAATTACGACAAGTTCTGCCAGAGCACCTATATAATATTTTGAAGAACTACCTTACGAATAGGCTATTCCGCGTCAAATGTGGAAACGAATATTCAGATTTTAAGGAAATAATGGCTGGGGTGCCGCAAGGAAGCGTTCTTGGTCCAGTCTTATATCTATTATACACTCGTGATATACCGCAAGTAGAAGGCACTGAGCTAGCTACATTTGCCGACGACACTGCTATCTTGACAGTAGGTAAAACGGTCGAAGATACTACAGAAAAACTGCAAGAAGCTTTGAATAGAGTAAATGAATGGACAAAGATTTGGCGAATCGCACTCAACGAGACCAAATCTGTTCATGTAAATTTTACTTATAAAAAAATAAATAATTTGCCGATCTTTTCAAACTCGGTTCAAATCCCGTTTGCAAACGAGGCTAAGTATCTTGGAATGACACTTGATACAAAGCTGAAATGGAAAACGCACGTTAAGAAAAAACGCAAAGAACTAGATAACAAATATCGAGAAATGTATTGGTTACTTGGAAAATATTCCAAACTTAATATATATAACAAACTGCTTTTATATAAGCAAGTGCTAAAGCCTGTATGGACATATGGTATACAACTCTGGGGTTGTACCAAAATAAGTAATATTAAAATTTTACAAACTTTTGAAAACAAAGTGCTAAGAGGTATTGTTAATGCACCATGGTATATCAGAAATAGCGATATCCACAGAGACCTTGGCATTAAAACAATCGAAGACGAAATTCAAACCTACGCGAGAAAGCATAGAAGTCGACTAGAAAGTCACGTAAATATTACAGTCCTCCAACTTTTGGAAGAAAGAAATTTACTGCGCCGTCTACAAAGAACCAAACCTTTAGACCTAGCGCGATAAGTAACCGCGTCTAAACTGCGGAGCTGGCAGGAACTTCTAATGGGAAGGTACCTGCAAAACGTCATTACTTCGCGAAACAAAAACTACTTGATAAGTCGAATACTTAGTTGTAGTAAAAATAAAAACAAGTCTGTTTTGAAGGGAGGTTTTTTAGTGGGTAAGAATCCCACACTACTATGAGCACGCGCTGTCGATCCTCATAGTGTCTTGTTGAAGATTTTCACCTACCCTCGGAAAAAAAAAAAAAAAAAAAAAATAAAAAAAATATTTTAGTGGACCCCCTATTTTGTAAACACACAAATTAGTCCAATGGTTTCACTATCGGACACAATTTACAAACGTACTAATATCACATGAGTTAAATAAAAAAAAACACTACACCTTAAACTATGCACACACTACCGACCTAGCCCGACTGAAGATTGGCTAGTATCTGCCGAACTAGAACTAGCTGACCATAAAAAAGTTATCCTTATAACCAGTCGGAAAACCGTTGAATTCGCCAACTTTCACATTGGTTACCGAATCACCACGTCCAAAGCGGTAGACAAATACATTGGAGTAATACTGGAAAACAAACTGCAGTTCAAAGCGTGTGTTGATTACATTACCAAAGGCATCACATTGGTGGACCTGGATACGCTAGAAAGATTCTACTCTCTAGAGTTATTACTTCAGTTCTGTTATATGCCACCACAGTCTGCGCGGATGCACTTATGACAAAGCATACCAAACGGTGACTACTGTCAATAAACAGACTCTGCGCGTTACGGACAATCAGCAGCTTTTAAACCATTTCAGACAAAGTTGCATTTGTTATCGATATTCTCGCAGATGAGATGTTCAGGTTATATAACAGAAGAGTATTGAGCTATCATGACGCCACTGGTATCAAGGTGATAAACATTTAAAAAAGCGCAGCGTCAGCAGCTATGGTGGCAAGTTCGTAGGTCTAATACAATAAAAGGCACATGAACAAATAAACTGATACCGACAATCGAAGACTGGATGTGTTGAGAGCATGGAGACTGCAACTACCATCTTACGCAGTTGCACGGTTAGGACGGTTACAGCAAGAATCTCTACCGATTTGGACACGATAGCTCACCATTCTGCCCAGAATGATGAAGACGAAGATACACAGCACGCAGTAGTTTATTACACAAGCTTCACGGCATGAAGAATTACTCTGCTCAGTCCGTCGTTACTCCTCGATGATATCTTACGGTCGGAAGAGAATTAGATGGCAATATGCAATTTGGTATTAACTCTCCAAAAAGAGCTGCGATGAATTGAAAAGCTAAGAAGAGCAACAGAAGCAGCACATGAACTGCTAGCCAGCCCCGCTAAGTAGTATCTAACGGCAGTGCCGTGTGGGGAGTGGTAGAATGCAGGGTGTGGATTAGTACCTAAGTGCATTCCTGGCATCGGTTATTTGGGTTTGCGAACCGTGCATGCTGGTAGCCCGGGCTACTAGTATCCAGTGAAGATTACCATATCCCTTGGCGCAACCAAAAAATAAAATGCATGACAGCCGGATATGGTCTCCACTGATGAAAAATTGCTGGCGATGATTTCATGAATTATTTTGACCATAGCTCAGCTTCAGGACAACGCAGAAGGATAACACTAGACATCAGGGAAATTGTATTCAAAATATTTTCAACCAATTTTTATGTGTCTGACCATGCTAAATGCAGATTAATTTATAAAAGTTATTTCTTAGTTCGGGTTTATGAGCTATAATTTTAAGTTTTCCCCGAAAAATGGAGATCATTACAGTGAAATTCGTTCAGTGGTTCCTGAGATTAGCGCAGTCGTACAGACAAACGCGTTCTGGGGTCAAATACATTCTACATACTGTGTAGTGATAATACGAGTAATATAAATTTACTATCTCTTTTTCTCATTTCCAACATAAGTCAAATTAAGAAATATATAAGTCGGCGCCCGCCGTGGCGCAGCGGTTAGTGTGTTGGATCACTCACTGCACGTGATGTTCCATGTTCGAATCCCACAAAACACCAAAAAAGTTCTTTCACGGTACCACCTCTCGCAAACGTCTGACAAACAGCCGAGAGTTCTGCAGCCACGATAAAGCTTCTCAAAATATCCACTTCACCTCGTTTCTTGTCGGCGACAGTAGCGAGACAGTCAGCCCTAAAGGCAGTGACATCCTCAGGATTAGGGGTAAGCACAGTTGCTGTTCCAGAAGTTGATGCACTAGAGGGTGCATCCTATAAAGGTTTGTCAGTGTTATTAAAAATGTTGGACCACTAAGTAGTTGGGAAAGGAAATATCACCCACAGCAAAGCCCGGTATACTATAGGAAGACATTAAGTGAAGCAGGAGGTTGTCTGAGTATCGTAAGCTCGCATACTATCGACTAAGCACCCTTCTAGCCATGCATCTCTCGGCGTATGCTGTTCCACATTGGATTAGAGATTTTTTTGATTTTGGTTGTTTCCTCACGTTGCACACTTTAGCCGAATGCCACAGTAATGAATTCAAGCCGCATAGCCCAGGAAAGTGCAAGAGAACACGAAGTCCGGTTGAGCGAGTCTGGGCTAGTAGGCAGATTGTCATGCAGCATTCGTTGCCCGGTGGCCGCCCCGATGAGGCAGTGAATCTCTCAATCAATCATTATGACCATAAGTGAAGATTCGATTAAACAAGTAGAACCAGCCAGACTAACTAGCGTGGCAACTAATTAGGATGGCTTCCAAAACGATATTGAAGCAGGTATTGAGCTGTGCGTATCACTCAAAACGTCCTATCAACGTGGAATCGAAAGTTCATCGCTTCGTTGAAATCTTACAGGTTGCCGCGTGGATAAATACTCCCAAACAAAGTCAACGCCGACTCGTACGTCATTTTTATTGTTCCAGCCATACAACATTGCTAAAAAAGAAAAAAAAATTACACAATTAGCAGAGATGTGGTATCATTCTACCTTAATACTGAAAAGTTAGCAAACAAGAACAAAATATCGCATATCTAAATGAGTATTGAAGGTAAAAGGAATATATAGGTATATAATGAATAAATAAATTGGTAAATAAATCAAAAATATATAAATATATAAATAAATATGTAAATATATAAATTATATAAATAAATAATGGAATGGATAAATAAAGTATATAAATAATGGAATGGATAAATAAAGTATATAAATAAATAAATGAGTATATAGATAAAAAACTAATAAATTATTATTATTAAATTGTTATAACAAATGGTTATCAGATCAGACCAAGCTGTAAGACCAATAAAAGCGCTAAGCTTTAGCATGTAATTTAGCAGTTGAAAACACCTAAGTAGATTTAATATCATTTTAGGAACATAATTTGTTCTATATTATTTGCAATTTACGAATATGGCTTATTGTATCATTACCCCATGCAGGTGAGCCATAGAAGAAAATAGCCTGGAAAATAACTTTGATGAGCTTTTTCATTGTTTTGATTTTCGATTTATTGAGGGATACATTATTTAAACTGAGATTTTGACTTTTCTTACGATTTCCTGTATATGTAAACTCGGTATCACAGGTACTAGTCATACCTGTCCCACAACAGCTATAGAAGCCATAATCGGACTCACTCCGTTACATATATTTATAAAAAAAAGATAACAATTCGCAGTGCAGTTAGTCTTCGAAAGTCAGGTGGTAATAGTACACGGAATCATGCGGATCTCATGGATCTACTAACTGACTTTCCAGAGCTAGATATGCTCAGCACGATTTCCGACTTTTCGCCCAAAACACTCTACTTTGGTAGAAGGCTTAAGATTGTGATCCCAAGCCGTAATATATGGAATAACGGCAAACCGTGACTTGATCCAAAAGGAATAGTATGGTATACCGATGGATCCAAAATGGTTTTAGGAGTTGGCGCCGGTGTGTATGGACCCAACCATAAAATGTCGAAATCACTTGGAAAGAGTCCGAATATTTTCCATACCGAGCTTTACGCCATTGAAACTTGTGTTAACATTAACCTGCACTCAGGCATCAAATGAGCCTGTATCCACATACTCACCGATAGCCAAGCCACGCTTAAGGCACTGATCTCCCACTTAATCAGTTCGAAATCAGTTCTAAGCTGCTTCGACAGTTTACAAAACTTGGCCCGACACAATAAAGTAAGATTGTGGTGGGTATCGGGTCATGTAGGCATTGACGGCAACGAAACTGCAGACCTGCTAGCTAGGAAATGCTCCTCTGAGTTGTTCACTGGACCTAAACCTTTCTGCGGAATATCCTACCCCGCGTTTAAACTGACCCTAAACACTTCGGAACGCAACATGTGCATCTCCAACTGGAATAACTCGCAAGTTCTCAGACAAACTAAAAGAGCTGTCCAACCCTTCAAAAGACAGGCAGTTCATATCCTAAAATACGGCAGAAACGACATAAGAAGCCTTGTGAGCTTCCTTACCAGTCACTGTCAACTACTTTACCACTTTAACAAAATGAGAATTACGGAGGATATTACCTGCCGCCTCTGCCTAGAAGAGGACGAAACCGCAGAACACATACGAGTACTATGTGAGTGTATAGCTCTGTGTAGAACTAGGAGAAGCTTTTTCCTTAAAGAGATCATATTTCCAATAGATTTAAGGAACTCCTCCACAGCCGTAATTATAGCTTTCATAAGGAGAGTGGAAGTACTGCTGCCCTGAAAAGTGACCTCTGGCACAATAGATCTCCTTGGTCACAGTGCCGACACGCCATTTGGGCGTGGCCACACATCAGTTAAAAAAAAAAAAATATGAACTGTAAGCTAAAGTTTTATCCAAGTATACAACAAGATATTTAAAGTGAATCTGTTGCTTGGTAAGAAACATGCTTTTCTTTTGCTAGTGAAATGGAAAAAAAAAAGAAAACACTGGTGCAAAGGGCCCATCCATACATATGAACATCCCCTCTCATTGGCTGTTATGTCTTTCTGTTCATACATGACGAACTTCAAAATGCTGTTATAATAAATAAGATCAAACTCTCCTCAATATTATGGCATTTGCAATTACTGCAGAGATGTGACATCTAATCGGGATATCACCAGTTTTACTGACAGTTAAGCTGCGATAAAATTTCTGGAATCTGTCATTCTCAATTCGAAAACTGCCCTATATTGTCTCTTCAGGAGATGGTTAACAATTTAAAATCCACCAAATCCGGGATACATAGACATTCCAGAGAATTCGCCAGGCAGGGTACTTGTCTATCGATTTCACCGAACAACGTGCAGTGAAAATGCTGCTTGAGCATTGATGTTAACGTAATCAAACCCAGATGCGCAGATAGCACTACTTTTACTTACTTATATGGCGCTACAGTTCAGGATGAACCTAGGCCTTCGAATTTACTCCTTAACTGCGCTTTATTTCAGTCTGTTTGAAAAAACAATATTTCGAGTACTTAGTAGCACTGACAGTTTAATGAATTTAAGAAAAGCCTTAACTTTTCAGAGCTAACATCTAGTTTTTTTCAAACTTCCACCTAAGAATTTATTTGTTTTGCTTATCTTCTTTTCCCATGACAGATTTCATTTAAATATTTACTTCAAGAATTAAAGTGGGTTAGCCGAAAATTTAAGGGCACTAATCTGGCCTAACACGTAAGCGAGCTTGTGCCAGCAATAAAAGCTTTTCACAATGACTTTATCTTCGTCACACCTTTAAAACTGCCTAACTTCCTTCACAAATGGTACGATCTGCGAAACACTTAAATTAAACATACATAAAAGTGCCATTCACCCATTTAAGTAAATAATTTATTTCCATAGAGCATCCTTTAGTAAAATCAACCCCAATACCATCAACCATTACACACATGCTGATTTGACAATATTTCCAAGTCGAAACTCAAGAGTTGCAAGGCATACATGAGAGCATCGAGCATTGAAGCACACACTCACTCAGAGTATCCCATTTCTTTGATAAAACACGAATTACCCCCTCTGGCTTTGAATAATAACAATTCTAACAAGGCAAACCCATTGGCACGTGTCTGATGTGCCTAATGTGGAAGTTATTACGACTTGGATTGCTAAAAACCATGGCAAAGTAAATTCTTCAACTTCCTTTGGAGAATTAAAATAACAAGAAAAATCAAACGCACTCACATAGACACATCAAGGACGTTCTAATTTTTCGTTTCTAGTGCTTTTATTTCAAACCAACCACATATGTATATGTATATCGAAACGCAAGCAAAAGCAAATCTCATGACATCAATCAATTTCAATTAGGGAAACAATCTGACAGGTGACGAAGAAATGAACTCTCCACCGCAAGCTCAACGAATGGGGAAAGATACATTTCCCTTTTTATTTTTCGCTACATTTCTTTATTTTTGGATAGCTTCTTTGAGAGGCAATTGAAAATGCACATATGTACATAGGTATGTATATTCTTTTGTTACCTGTCATTCGAGAGTTATTGACATCCTGACACAATTTTCATAACAAACCAACATTCACACATAGTCAGTGTGTCATGAAAATTTGTCATAGAAAAAGGGTCTCTCCCTCTTTGTTTCGCAGTGGTTGGCGAATCCTGGTGAAATAATTGACACGATTTCTCTATCGGATTATGGGCGCGATAATAAGAGGATCTTTTTTGAAAAACTTTTGAAATTGGTGACAAGTGAACGAGGGCAATCGGAAGTTCGATTCAAATTCGATTAAGCAATTGGAGGAACGTCAGGATGAATATTTCGTGATTGCGGAAAAATCATGGAGGAAATGGAGGTGGGTTTATTCACACAAACATATATATATTTTTGCATTCACCGCCATTGCTATTATCTTCGTCAAATAAACTTAAGTTAAAGAAAATCATTCCCAGACATAATATGCAGGATCTTTCAGTGGAAAGAAACCTGCCAAACGTTTTCATTTCATGATAGAAAAATTGCTTGATAAGTTAATACTTAGTTGCGATATCAAACAAATTTATATCGAAAGGTGGTGTTTTTTTAGTCAGTAAGAATCTGATACTACTATGAGCACCCGCTTGCTATTCTCATAGTGTCTATGAAAGATTTTTCACCTACCCTCGGAAGAAAAAAAAAGAAAAATTCCCAGACAGGAGGCGAAAACATCCATTGATAGCTCAGTGGTAGAGCGTTGGTAGCTAAAACCATAACTATCGCAAGTTCGTCTCCTACTTCTGGAAAAATGTTTTCTTCTTTGATCAATTCTCCAAAAAATAATCATTCCTTACATTGATATTCCATCACTGAGGATGATTGGTGCGGCTAATTTGTTGATTAATAATTAATTGGGAAATAAAAATTAATAAAAAAAATTCATGTGCCAAAAATGCGATTCGAACCTCGTTCACTCAGGGAAGAATATTGAACACAGCACCTTAGCCATTTCGGCAATCGTAGTGTTCCGCTGGGCGATGTCAAAGCTTCTGCGGATAATGCAACAATAGCGTTCAGCTTATTCCCAGGTAAAAAAAGATACTAAATTTACAGGAGAAAAATGTAATATTTTGTGACGGAGATTGCAGAAAAGCCTTTAACTTGAGCACTACTTGCGGTGAATTAACAAAACCGAGGTTCGCTGAGATCCTAAAAAATAAATCAATCTTGTTCTTTTCCAAGTGCAAAACTACGAGAGATCGCCACCGCAGTAGCGTAGTTCTACAACAAATAAACATCGCTCACACTCCCAGCAATAGCGCAGCTCAAACCGTATGAACCGTTAGCAATGATGATATTAGTAATAGAGAGTTATCCGATAAGATAGATCTAATTTGAAGTCATCAAAAAAATCTTGGAGCGGAACTTTATCTAATAAAGAAAACCATACTAGAGTTTAGAAACCTAACTAATACACGTATAGAAGAAAATACTTCTTTACACAATGAAATCACAAAGCTTAAAGAAAACTTTCAACACTGTAAAACTAAGAATAAAAAGAATAAGCAATCACTCCTTTATCACAAACTCTGCTTATCAGGAATTCCAAAAACTGAAAAAGAAGATCTGAAAGATCATTCTTCAAAACAAACATCAACTCATACGATATTAAAGAAGTTCAGAGATCAGCGAACATTACTTAAGTTATGCCGAACGAAGTAATAAGAAGCGACAAAGTCATGGTTGAAATTATGTATAAAAAAGTAAGAGAATCGCGAAAACAAATTAAATAACGCGATCTTCAATGACAACAACAGAAAACCAATATATGTCGAAGAAAGATTGACAAGGCACTACAACTATTAATAAAGAGATCGCAAGATTTTAAGAGAGGGGAAAAGATTGTTTTTGTGTGGGTGAACGATGGAAGAGTATTGATTCGCCGCACTCACACCGACGAGATAATCGAACTGCATTGCATTGCTCAACTAAAAAATGCAAAGTAATAGCATCAACTTTAGTCTGCGTAATAAATCCTGCGAAGGCATCAGCATGATTATCTTTTAAGCGTTTGTATTTGAACGCAAGCTCTTTGCGTAATTAGTACAAAATTAAGTAACAACACAGATCATATCAAATCATCACCAAGATCGATGAATTCCCTCCTACTGTAATTCTTTTTCGCCAGTATCTTATCAATTCGTATTTCGTGTTTTTAATTCCTTTGTTATTTCCTATTCTTCAATGTTAATTTATAATCTGGTTGCTAATATAGCAAATACTCTTTGAATTTGTAAGCCTTATAACAGTATATAGCCATTTATGAGAGCAATCTCTTTTCAGTACAATTAGTTGAAAATAAATGAAAATATGCCTTTTGACCCTTTTGTTTTGTATACTTAGGTGACCTCCAACATTATGCCTTTTTCAAAAATAGCACCTTCATGCAGCGTTCATAGTTTAGGAACTAGGAGGTATTGGCAGACAGATAGACATACAGATAGACCGACGGAGGACAGAGACAGGGCAATAAGGTTTCTGTAGTTATTCCTGATATAGTGTGTCCCCGAAAATATTAAAAAGAACGAAGAAAGCCAAATACGAGTATAAAGAGATATACAGTTAATTTTGAGAGCATTCAGTTAAAGTCAGAATTATACCTATATACTAACAAACAGTTTCGTAGTCTGGTGGACATCAATTATGGACGCCGGTAACTGCATGCTGTTACTACAAGGAGTCAAGAACGCATACCTACTTGAATGCATTTTGATCCTTTCATTTAAGAATCCGATGAGAAAAATATTAAAAGAAGCATAAACTGGTCAACATACGATCGAAGTCTACAAACTGACTACACTGGGTAGCACTTAGAATATAATTGGCAATTATCAAATCATGTGCCATGAAAGGGGAAATGGTAGTCAACACTACTATTTCAAACTCAAAGATTTCAACTTATACGAAAGGAGAAAAAATGGCTTCTCCAAACCCATTCGAATTCAAAGCAAATATCTTAGCTATTCAAGAAGAAGCCAAAAAGTAAAGTATTTTTCATATTTGTGAAGCATATTTGTACTTAGGCCGCCAGCTTGGCAGCCATTGAGGCGCTGGTAGTAGTAACTATAAAATCGTGTACTCTGTCGTGCTAGGCAGACAAATGTTCAAATGGATTAACGCCATGCCGTAGTTACTTTAAAGGAAAATAAAAGTAACATAAAATGTAAATGCTTAGCCAGAGCAAAAACATAACCAGGCTTAAAGTTGAGCAAGCAATCTAGACGAATGGCAATTACAAACGGTTGTGAAGCCTGTAGAGGTCGTGAAGCTCTTGAAATAGATAAATGTACTTCTTATGCCAATGCCTTGACTTATACACAAATCGATAATCTCTTTTTGGGGACAAATACTAGAGAGAGTTTCGCATACTTACATATACATATATACGTATGAATGTACTACATACATCTCACAGTTATACTGGATTTCGGGGCATAGATCCAATCCACTGGCCAGCAACACTAATATTTTCTTTCTCTATTCTTCTAGTCTTTGTAATCTTACAGATCCATAAGCTTTACCTATTTTTTCTTGAAAGCTATGGATAAAATACTTGATAAACATATCAGGGACAGAGCCCTCACAATGCACCACTACATAAAAACGAATATCTCTATCAACCGGGAAAATCAACAACACATGCTCTTCAGGAACACACAACTAGGATTACAAAATCATTTACAGATAAAGAGTTTGCGGTGGGCTGCTTTCCTGGCATCGAAGGAGCTTTTGATATACGTAACACCGAATATGGCCAAATATACAGATACATCCAGTACACAGGAGTAGATAATACCAGAGTTGTAAAAGAATTAAATCTTTGGAGAATGTAATTCAATAGAATTCATAAATTCTGATTTTGAATTCATGACTTCACTTTTAGACTGGAACTTCAAAAATGAAATCACCATTCATTTTGAGAAGTCTTTGATTGCGGCAATCATTTGAACCAATCAAAGATTTGAAGTCTCTGGAATGAAATCTTTGTGACTGCACCGCATTCTCTGAAGTCGCATTGAAGTCACTTGCATTCACTTGAAGTCATCGGCATTCAATTGAAGTCTTTAAGACTTCACTTTTTCTTTAAGACTTCACACTAATTTCATTGAAGCCTTTAAGACTTCGCAGTAATTTTATTGAAGTCTTTGAGACTTCACACTAATTTATTGAAGTCTTTGAGACGTCACTACATTTGTTGAAGTCAAAACTGGCAGTGGAAAATTCAATATGATTCGGTTTAATAATTTTTGGGAAAAAAGGTGAGATCCAGTGAACTCATATGCTTATTGCTATTGTGTGATATGATTTAACATTTTCAGGTATTTGGAATACATACATTGAAAACCATGAAAACGAAAGCGAAAAGTCTTCTAATGAAATATTTTATTTAATTTTAGTTATTTGTGATTCAAAAATAATAAAAGAAAATTTACATTTTGTTATACATATGTACATATTAAGTTTTTCATAGTCAGTTTTTACTTCACAAAATGTAGTGAAGCCTCAAAGACTTCAATAAATTACTGTGAAGTCTCAAAGACTTCAATAAAATTACTGTGAAGTCTTAAAGACTTCAATGAAATTAGTGAGAAGTCTTAAAGAAATAGTGAAGTCTTAAAGACTTCGATTGAATGCCGATGACTTGAAGGGAATGCAGGTGACTTCAGTGTGACTTCAGAGAATGCGGTGCAGTCACAAAGATTTCATTCCAGAGACTTCAAATCTTTGATTGGTTCAAATGATTGCCGCAATCAAAGACTTCTCAAAATGAATGGTGTTTTAATTTTTGAAGTTCCAGTCTAAAAGTGAAGTCAATTGAATGCATTTTAAAACGTGAAGTACTTGGTACTTCACGGAATGCATTACTAAAAGATTGCATTCTTTTACAACTCTGGGTAATACAACATGCAACTAGATAAAATGCATGCTAGAAGACAGAAAAATTAACATCTCACTCTTCAGCAATAAACTCAGGATCACTGCTGTGAAAGGATGCCACAAGGAGGAAGTCTCCCCCCCTAATTATGGTCTATCGTAGTAAATGAACTGCTGAAAATACTCTGCAACGAAGGCTTTTATGTTCAAGGCTACGCAGATGATATTGCAATATTAATCAAAGGAAAATTCAAAGATCTCCTGCAGAGGGCCTAGAATCTAGTTCCTGACTGTTGCCAAAAAGTCAAAAAGAGTACAATGGCTGTATTTACCAAAAGAAGAAAACGAGAAAAATGAAAAACGTCCACACTTTTTGGTGAAACAATTGAATTCTCTAAGGAGGTCAAATACATTGGCCTAATACCTGATGAAAAGTGATGATGATGGACAAAGCTACGATCTCATTGGTAGAAATTGAGACCTAAACCCCAAGCTATGGCTCCAACCGGCGATAGCAAGGCCAATTGTCTCATTTGCAGCACCAGTATGGTGGCTAAAAATAAAACAAAGGTTTACACAGGACAGGCTCAATAAACTACAAAGACTAGCCTGTGTATGCCCAAGAGGTGCAATAAAAATCGCTCCTACTGCAGTGCTGAAGGTCATTCTAAACCAGCGATTCCCCCCAGGGGTCCACGGGAGACTCGACGGGGTCTACGTTGGCATGAACAAAAAATGAGGGTTCACCAGTTGTAAGTAAAGTAAAGAAATTTTTTTTCAGTTAGGCTGGCATATGGATCAGATAGCCTGTTTATTTAGCATTAATTCCCTTTTTTTTAAACCTCCTAAGGGAGGTAAAATTAAGATTTTTTTGAGTAGTGTATTTTAAGAAGATCAGCGACTGTTACTGGTGGGCAAAATCGCATCATCACCTCCTCGCGGTGCCCGTTGGATAGCTATCTGATAGCGATCAGCGTTTGCTGAGTCTGACGATATATGTGCAGCTGAACACTCAGACCTGCATAATCACATCTGGGTGAACTTCAGCGCGCATATGTCTAACCAGACGAGGCATCTTTCGTTGACCTGATCGGCTGAAATATGCGTCTCAGAAGTCTAGCAAGAGGTCCTCAGAAGGAGGACGTGCGGCAGGTGAATTCTCCCGATGACGTGACGTCTACAGACCAGCGGATACCTTACCGGATCTACTTCGACATATTTAAAGCTGAGGTCTGTAAGGATTTTCAATACTATGTCAGGGTGTTGAAAAAGAGATGGTGGCGGATGAACCCTTTATGGGCCAACGGCAGCGCTCATATCCCCGAAGTGGGTTACTGACATCGGTGTATCCGGCCTCTTGTCCTAAGGGTACAAAAAAAAAGGATCTGGCCCTCCAGGTTGGGGGTTGTGCCGTCGGGTTAACTTCCCTACCACGCAAAAAACCTTTGGTTACGAAGCAACCAACAGCCTCGGATACGGATGATCTTACTGTTGACGACCCATGTAAACGTAAAAAGGACAACGATCTTCGTGTCTGCACATGGAATGTTAGATCCCTCTACAAACCACGTGCAGCCGAACAACTTGCGGAGGCCCTAGAGTGTCTCAAAGCAGACATTACCGCCATCCAAGAAGTGCGATGGGATGGGCCGGGCAAAAGGAGTATGAAAAACTGCGACATCTACTACGGCGATTGCTACAGACAAAAAGGACAGCGTCTATTCGGGTGCGGATTTGTCATTGGAGGCAGACTCAGGCAAGAAGTCTTGAGTTTCCGGCATGTGAACGAGCGCCTTATGACCATCCGTATCAAGGCTAAATTTGCCAACATTAGCCTAATATGCGTTCACGCCCCTCACGAGGAGAAGGACGACGCGACAAAGGATGACTTCTACCAGCTCTTGGACAAGACGTATGAGCGATGCCCTAGCCACGACGTTAAAATTACCCTAGGCGACTTTAACGCAAAGCTAGGAAGAGAGGACGTCTTTAGTAGCGTGGTCGGAAAGCACAGCCTGCACGACAACACATCCGGCAACGGACTCAGGCTAATCGACCTTGTGGCGGGGCGAAACTTTGTTGTAGCTAGTACGCGGTTCCCGCGTCTCGATATTCACAAAGGAACATGGCTCTCCTTTGATCGAAAAACTGTCAGCCAAATCGATCACATTGCAATCGACGCAAGGCACTCTTCCAGTATTCTGGATGTCCGAACTTTCCGAGGAGCTAACGTGGACTCGGATCACTACCAAGTTGTAGCCAAAGTACGGATGCGGATATCCAGAACGGAGCGAAATCAACGAAATACTATAAGGAAATTTGACGTCGAAAAGCTACAATCGCAAGAAACCGCCAGAACCTTTGCCGATCGTGTTTCTTCTAAACTCAATCTAAGTCCTATGCCGCCAGCAGCAAATGCGGAAGACCAGTGGCAGCGTTGCCAACAAGCCATCAGAGATGCCGCCTCTGATGTACTGGGTTTCTTTCGCCCACCACTACGAAACCCCTGGTTTGATGAGGAATGCCGGCAAGCACATAGAAGGACTAGAGCTGCTTACGAGCTCTACGTGCGCAGGAGAAAAGAGGAACATCGACTTCTCAGAAAGAAGAAAAAAGAGCATGAGAAGCGCTCGACTTTTCAAGGCAGGAGGAGATGAGTTGGTAAGGAGCATGCACCAGCTCATCTGTAAAATCTGGTCGGACGAAAGTATGCCCAATTAATGGAACCTCAGCATCGTTTGCCCGATCCTGAAGAAAGGAGACCCTCTGAACTGCGCCAACTACAGAGGTATAAGTCTCCTAAATATCGCTTATAAGATCCTGTCTGCCGTATTATGTCAACGCCTAAAACGTCAACAACCAGATAGATCAGTGCGGTTTCAGGCCTGGAAAGTCCACCATTGACCAAATATTCACACTACGGCAGATCTTGGAAAAAACCCATGAATATAAAATCGATACGCACCACCTTTTCATCGATTTCAAAGTTGCCTATGATAGCGTGTATAGTGTTGCGGTAAATTTTACCACAACAAGGACCACTCTACGCATCTTCCTTCGTACCCTCTTTTATTCCCCTGTTTCTGCAAAATTCTGGGAAAGTGGAGGGCAGCCATGGTTCCATCAGCCATAGGCCCACTTTCCCAGCATCTTGCAGAGACAACTAATATAGGATTCCCTTGGATGACCTTTTTTCCGTGAAGGAGAAGAGAAACGGCCGCTTTCTCCAACAATGTTGAGAACGAGATGAGCGGCGAGGGTGAGACCAGCGATGGCTAGGACGGTGTGTCCGCCTCTACAAGCTGCCAACCTTACAACGGGCACACCAAACACAAACAACACAATCTACAACGCAGTACAAACAATCAGCGAGGGAACAGATGGGACAGAGAGTCTGTTCCAGAGCGACAACGCAACAAAACAAAAACGCAACATCAACGTCACCAGACAAGTCAACGAGCGGGGACGAGGTGTCCCAGAGTCTACCAAACTACAACAAACACATAATTCGACGCAAGGGGACGAGGTGTCCCGATACCTACAAACAGCAACAAACATATCAAACATAAGTACGTCACGAGGGGGACAAGGCGTCCCAGAAACAGCGGAACTACACACGCAAACGTATTCAACATCACGAACACAACCCAACACACGAAGACATCGACATCAAACACCAGCAAACACAAACAAGACAAGCGGCAGCCCACGAACAACAGATGGTTCGGATGGAACCCATCAATGGCCGAGAGCCCACCCTAACCGTCGACTTCTTGTATGGAGTGGCACGTTAAAGGCTCGCTCCCCACCCCCAAATCTGCGCGGAACTCCACCGAATAGATTAGTTTGCATCGCGTTAGTTTTCTTATTCATTCCTTGTTTTGTTCTCCTTCCTTACTAGCACTGTTTAACGCAGAATGAGCGTTGTAGGGCTCGTCCTGCAACTAAACCTCATAAGTCACACTTTTCTTTTTTATTTTATACATGGTGGGACTGCCCACAGTAATTGATTTTATTTTAGAAAGCAATTCTCGCTTTTGGTTCCTAAGTTGTTAAACTGAACAGATCGGATAGGGGCAAAAGTCGAACTCGGCGAATTCATAAACAGTGGATTGACTGAGAGTTTAAAGAGAGAAAATAACGTTGGTTCAAGAGTGGTTGCATACTTCAATTCAATTCAATTTTATTACATTGTACAAATAAGACGTTAGTCTTTTATAGTACTAAAATATACGGTAACATTTGATATAAATCCTTAAATACTAAATAATAATATATGTATATATACAATTTTTTTTTTTTTTTTTTTAAGGTTTTAACGAAAGTGCAAGGTAATTGCTTTTTTAAAACTTGCGTTTCCAATTATTTTTTTAATTGTTATTGGGAGAGAGTTCCAAAGTTTGGTTGCATGTACAATAAAGAGGCGTGAAGAATTCAAGTAGTTGCATGATGGTGTTACTAGGTTCAAAGTTCTTACAGATTGGGTAAATTGCAGTTTTTCGTAAAGGTACGGTGGGTTCTTATGCTGAATGATCTTGTGCAGAAACATACAACACCTGGCATCTAGGAATTGTTGGAAAGTGCATCCAAGTAACAGTTTATGGTAATGTGATATATGTTCATGTCTCTGAAGCCCGTATATGTATCTAAGCATGTCGTTGAAGGCTACGAGAAGTTTATGTTGGGAATGAGAATCCGGTTTACAATAAACAACATTTGCGTAGTCAATAAGAGGAACAAGCAATGTTCTTGCAAGTCTAAGTTTGGTTTTAACAGGAGTTATACTGGAGAATAGCCAAAGCTTACGTAATCCACAGTAGATTCTTCCAACAGTGTAATTAACGTGAGTTTGACAACTGTGCTGTGTACGAAATCCAGACTGAAGTGGGGACAGTAAATTAAACCTATTAAGGTGATTTCTTATTTGGGTTGCCAGAATCTTTTCAAAAACCTTTGACAGATAGGGTAAAATACTGATGGGACGAAAATCAGAGGAAGAGCTAGGATTCAATTTTTTTGCAAGCGGGATAACCTTTGCTAATTTCCAACTATCAGGAAATGATGAAGAGGCTATACAAAAATTTATCACATGTGTAAATGCACTTAAGATATGAGGCATAATCATTTTAATAAAACATAAAGGCACCCAACTCCAACTGCATCAGACTTAATCATTCGCATGTTTTCAAATACATCATACTCTGACACTACCTCAAATTCGAATTCCGTTGTTGATTCATAAAGAGCATTGTTACTGGGTAAAAAGACTTCTGAAGAAATTTCACTCGGAATAAATGCCTTATTTAGGTCATTTGGGTCAGGAAAATTAAGAGCTAACTCCTTTTTGCCTATCCCAATGGAGCGTAGGTTATTCCAGAGCCTGCGAGCAGGTTGGTTTGTATCCAGCTTTGACATAAAAAATCTTTTTTTAGCTCTGCGAGTCACAAACGTAGCTTCATTGCGAGAACGGCAAAACAGCTCCCAGTTCCGATTATTAGGGTTATTTTTCCATTTTGAATACAGTTTTCTTCGATTTTTTATTGCCCTATGAACCTCCGAAGTAAACCAAGGACAATTCCTGCTACGCACTGCTACAGTTTTAAGAGGTACATGTTTATCAAATAGCTCGAGAACTTGAGCTTGAAAGTAGTTAGCTTTATCATTGGCATTTGTGAAAACATGGCATTGATGCCAGGGGTACCCGATGGCATCATTTTGCAGCTCAAGGTTGTTAATAGACTTTAGGTCTCTGAATTGGAATGTCGAAGGAAAAGGTACATGTACAAATTCAATATCGAAAGTGGAAAATAATAGGTCATGGTCAGATATACCATCTAAGGATAATTGGTCTTGCAGAAGAACATATGATAGATCAGAAACAATCATCAAGTCAGGAAGACTAGGAGTAGAGTTTGGGGCAAAGCGGGTGGCATATGAGTTGGACACTGCAAGCCCGGTCGTTGAAATGTCATCCCTAAGTTGGTTAGCTCGAGTATCGAATTGCAATAGGTCTGCATTAAAATCACCACAGACGATAATATACTCATATGATGCAGAAAACTCCCGGAAAGCTGAGAAAAAGGGTTCAGGAGAAAAACTTTTATTAGGGTTATAACCTACACCCAGAAGACATCTACTGTTACCGCCAGCTACCTCAAGAATAAGAAATTCTACACCCTTATCCTCCGATTTACCTAGAACTCTGCAAGAAAGCGATGCATTGCAATATACTGCAACCCCACCTCCAATAGTGTCAGTGATTCTGTCATTTCTCAATAAGTTAAAATTATTTATAGCATATACACTACTGGGAATATCTGGTTTAAACCACGTTTCCGTAATACATAGAACATCGACCCCCGACCCATCAAAGATATACTTGATGAAGTCCAATTTATTTAAATTTAGACTACGAGCGTTAATACAGCATACTTTGAATCCTTCACGTGCACCTGAAAGTATTCTGATAACAGACCGAGCGGAAACAGAGAGAATATCTCCACCTGCCATAATACAAAGAAAAATAATACAAACAAAAAAAAAAAAAAATGTTGATTTAACCAAAGACTTCAAAAACAAAAGGAACACTAATAGCAATTAACCTTCAAATAACAATCCGAGAATATAAGTACAAAAATAAAAATAATAATAATAATAATAATAATAGTATATAATATAAAGTAGTAATATAAGAAAAAAAGTGTGTGTAATATAAATAAACGTATATACATTTAAGATCTGCTCCCGATGACATTCAAAGTTTTTGGGTCGGCTATAGTTGAGAGCATATTTGCGTGAATTTTTACCTCCGTGTCGTCACTACTTTTTTTTACAAAGACGACTGAGAATAAAATTCCCTCTCTTCGAAGTTGAATTGCATGTCGCATCAAAGAACTATTTTGTGGTGTGAGGCTCTCATTGATGTAAATACGGGGGTTGCTGTTGTTGGAGCTAGCCGTAGAGGAGATGCCATCATATAGCTGAGCGACTGTCAGACCATTGTTCGTTCTGAATGCAGAGAGCAGAGCTTTCTGCTCAGCGGGCGAAGACAGCCGTATCAATAGTGGACTTTCGCTGCCTGGATTCTGAGAGCGTAAGCGAAACGCATCGAAGTGGGGAGTAATTGGATGGTGTAATTTTTGGGCAATTTTTTCGGCAAGATCAGTTGGACTCTCTTTTAAGGTGCGTGGCAAACCACGAACAATGACGTCACTGAGACGTCATTGACGATGAAAATCTTCAAGTTGGTCACTGATTTTTTGGTTTTCCTTTCGCAAACCCTTTATTTCAGATTCACATTCCTGAACTCGATTATATAAGGCGGATATAGTATTTTATATTTCTTCCTCCATTTTTAATTCAAGGTTAGAAAGCAATTTCTGGAATTTGGAAAGAAGGCTAGACTCAAACTCACGCAGGTTATCGGGCATCCGCGCTGTGTTAGTTTTATCAGTATTCGACAAAGAGCTCGATTTTAGATTTGCAGTTGATGATGTCTTCTTTTTTTTGTCCGGGGTTTGGATGTTGATTGCATTCTTTTCGAGGCACCGCAGTTTGGAGCGTGTGTTGGCTGATGCACTGGTGATGGAGCTGGAGTTTGAGGTAGAAGGGGTATTGGTGGTATTGCTAAAGTTGCTGGTATTGATGACGTTGATTGTACTAGTGGTGGAAGAGCTTTCAGAGGCAGTGCGAGACATGGTGAATAGCAAAATAAAATTGGCGGAAGAATAAAAAAAAAAGATTTAAGTTCTATTTCATTCAATTAAGTCTTGATATGAGCACTTGTACACAGTGTTTATATGGAAATAAAGTCTTGGATCAAATCAGAATAACTAAACTTTTTTTTTATTGTCTTTTCTCCGCTATTAATAATAATTTTCCGGTTAAAAAGGAGTCGAAAGACGTGAGCGAAATCAAAAACACGTCTACACCGTTGACATTAAATATTGTATTTATGCAAATTAGCGGAGTAAGGCACATACAAGCCACTCTTGACATAGCTGAATGAGCGGAAACGCATGAGGGTGTGCGTGAGAATGGATCGATCTGAGTAGACTTGTACCCAGCGGGCGACACTTTTTGGTTGACCAGCGAGTTGACAACAAGTTTTGTAGAAATCGAGAGTGAGAAGTGTTTTTTTCGTGGAGATAGTTTTTCTTGTGATAGAGGACATGACAAGAGAAAAGAAAGGTGTGACAGGACAGGAGTTACAGGACGAGAGGACTCAAAAACATAAAGGAAGGAAACGATCGCTCGAAGAACTTTTCTCTCGAAATAACCAAGGGCATCCTCATCCGGTTTTGTCAAAGCCCATGCCTCTGCGCCATACAGCAGGACTGGGATGATTAGTGTCTTATAAAGAGTTACCTTAGTAGTTCGAGATAGGGCTTTGCTACTCAATTGCCGTTTTAGCCCATAGAAACAACGATTGGCAAGAGTAATTCTTCGTGTGATCTCCCTACTGATGTCATTTGCGGAGTTCACCATAGAGCCTAGGTAGACAAAATCCTTTACTACCTCAAAATTATATCTGTCTATTGTGGCGTTCTGTCCAAGACGCCGATGTTGGGTGTCCTTTTTTGTAGACAGCATATATTTTGTTTTGCTTTCATTGACCGCTAGACCCATCTTTGCTGCCTCGTTCTCAATACTCGTAAATGCCCCATTGACTGCCCGCTGAGTTCTTCCGATTATGTCAATGTCATCGGCATAAGCGAGTAGTTGTACAGACTTGAAGATGATTGTACCTCCGGTGTTGGCTTGTGAGTTTCGTACAATTCTCTCAAGTACTATGTTAAAGAGATCGCATGATAGCGCGTCACCTTGTCTAAGACCTTTCCTGACATCGAACGGTTCGGTGATGTTCTTACCGACTTTGATGGAGCAGCGACAGTTCTCCATCCTCATTCTGCACAAACGGACAAGCTTGGCAGGGATGCCAAGACTAGACATGGCTCTGTATAACTCGTCTCTATACACGCTATCATAGGCAACTTTGAAATCGATAAAGAGGTGGTGCGTATCGATTTTGTATTCATGGGTTTTTTCCAAGATCTGCCGTAGTGTGAATATTTGGTCAATGGTGGACTCTCCCGGCCTGAAACCGCACTGATAAGGACCTATCAAGTTGTTGACGATCGGTTTTAGGCGTTCACATAATACGGCAGACAGGATTTTATATGCGATGTTGAGGAGACTTATACCTCTGTAATTGGCGCGGTTCAGAGGGTCTCCTTTCTTCAGGATCGGGCAAACGATGCTGAGGTTCCATTAATTGGGCATACTTTCTTTCGTCCGACCAGATTTTACAGATGAGCTGGTGCTGGTTCTTTTTATTTTACCACTCTGAATTTAGGGTTGGAACTCAACCGCGACGGAAATTTCGATCGTTAGATCTAATCTTCACATTTTTTGACGAGTTTTGTGAATATGGTAAAAATGCAGGGGGTCCACCGAAACCAGGTTATTTTTGAAAGTGGTCTACGGGAAAAAGTTTGGGAACCTCTGTTCTAAATCTACCATATTTTCATCTTCATATAAAGAAAGAAGCTATGCTTAACGCCTTTATGCTCATCGCAGAAGATAACTCAAATTCTAAAATACAGAGCACACTCGGATATTGCGCATGAACTCAACAGTAATGAACTACTAGAAACAACAATTGGATGAGGGGGTTGGGGCTGAAGTATATGACGCAACTACGAAAACCTTCATCCACTCATGCATGGAAATAAATAACTCCGTATTCCAAGTCGAATTATTCACCATAGAAATATACACCAGAGAAAATATACACAGACCTATAACCAACAAGAGCATTTATATTCCATCAGATAACAAGGCTGCTCAACTAGCAATTAAGACTTATGAAATAACATCCAAACTAGTATGGGACTGGTTTCAACTACTCATATCACTAGCCTGCACAAACAGATTTCATTTAGGTGCCAGGATACAGCGGATATAAAAGAAATAAAAAGGCTGAGAGCCAGAACAGGAGCTGCACCAAACTTCATGATGCCAAGACCATTCTGTGGGCTACCAGTGAGTACGGCAGAAGCTGTATTAAAAATTAGCCAAATACTTCCCGCAAAAGAACGAAAGAACTCCTACAATTAACTATGGGTCCGATTCGAATAGCCACAGGTTTCCTTACAGACCACTGTCGAGTGGAAAAAACATCTCATGGCAATGGAGATAGCTCAAAGCAAATGTGCAAGGGAGACGAAGAATCAGCACAACACGGCTGTATTCCTAAATGCAGTAGGTACTGCCTGCATTGTGCTTCTACAAAAATTCACTGCGTCCAAACAATTACGATGCGCATTCACAATGTGCATTTTTTTTTTCATTTAGGAATTCAGCCCACATCTTATCTATGTCACTGTAACTGTCTAATCAGAGCACGTCATCGTTGCATAGGTAAATTCTACTTTGAAGTAGAGTAGTTATCTGTAAGCTCACTCAAAACCATAGAAGAGCTCATCACCACATCGAGCATATTGAATGAGCTTGAAAATTAGAAGAAATCACAATAGGCCCAATGTGGCTGCCACAAAAATCTGAAATCATCTATCTACTTTTCGTAAAAATGTTTAATCCCAAAACATGAATATTACTATCAAGGGAAACACAAAAAAGGTGGTCAGTCAATTCTGTTTTTCTATTCATCAGTGCATTTGTATGTCTGGCCGTCTATCCATTTTAAGGTTTTCCTTTCTTTTTTTCTAATAAAATCAATTTTTTAGTAAACTGCTACAACATTTCTCTGGTGTCAGGTATTAAGGGCTTAAGCCAAAAAATGGCAAATAGGATTAAGTCAGTTTATTTTCTCTTTCGATTGGTATTTACAACTGAAGTCTAGCGCAACTAGTTCCGACAGTAATTAAAGGGGAATGTCGCTGTACGAATTAACAGGAAAAAAATTATATGAGATTAAATATCGCAGAAGTCGTTTAAAAAAAATTTATATTTTTCAAAATCGGGCTCCCAGATCCCAAATATTTTGGTGTAAATCGGTCCATCAATTTATTCTTCAGTTAGAAGTATAGACGGATAGAATCACAAGACTCACTTTTTCGAGTTTCTTTATCATAGAATTGTCTTATTTAATAAAAATTTCAAGATCGAACATTTTCGCGAAGATAGTCTGACATAATTGAGCATTTGAAAAGCGATCTTTGAAACGCCTTGTAGTTTGGGAATTAAAATCGAACCCATAGATCTTTTTCTGAATACCCTAAAAATAGTATGGAAATCCAAAACTGGGCGCCGTGGCGTTAGTGGTTAGTGTGTCGGATCACTACACATGAGGTTCCAAGTTCGAATCCCAGAAAATGCCAAAAAGTTTTTTTTCATGGTCCCACCTCTCGCGAGCGTCTAACAAACATCCGAGAGTATTGTTGTCACGAAAAAGCTTCTCAAATCGCCGTTCGGAGTCGGCATTAAACTGTAGGTCCCTCCCATTCGTGTGAAAAATATAACGCACACAACATGAATGGTTGTGAGAAGCTAGGCCCTGGCACTTTAAAGAGCTGTTCCGCCAAATATTTGTATTTTGTAAATCCAAAACTTGTTTAAGGTTTATTGCTAAATTCGCTAGCTTTCCAGTTTTTTTGTTTTTGTATCGTAGTTCCAGAGTAACACTGAATGGGTGAGAAAGATAAGCATTCATCTCTTAATATTGTTTAGGCATGTTTATATTGGTATATCGTTAAGAAATTTCAGATCAAGTTTAAAACGATCACCTGGGTGGTTGCCATCTTTGAAACGTGAGAAAGAGAAACCAGATCTTACTCAATTGAATAGCAGTGTCTACATAGGCGATGGTTAAGAGTTCTGACTTATGATAACCAGAAAAGCGCTTTCAATTTTTTTCACACACAGTGTCAGGTGAGCTAATTTCTCAATTCCGGAGCCTCAACAAATCTTTTTTATTTATTTTTTTTTTTACAATTTGCGCGCACTCAAGGGGCTATGAATAACCTAAACATGTTTTTATCCAGTGCGGTCGATGGAAAAGACAGATAGATACAGAGAGAAAGATTTGAATGTAGTGGTTTAAAGCTGGGTTGTTTATGCTTTAGTGAAACTCAAAAAATCTTTCTTATTGCACTTTGACCTAGACGAGGAAAAATGTACCTGGATACATGCGCAGGTTTTCAGCTTCGTGAAGCGCTCATAACATCCTACAATGCTTGTGAGCAGAAACATATGTCACTCTGTGATGACGGTGATGAAATGAGGGCACAAAATTTTATTTTAAAGCTTGCAGCGAATTCCATTCCGAGAATAACATTCCACTTCATAATATATTAAAAGAAATACTCCTTCCTTCTTAAGCATGTCCTTTCCTTAACGTGTTGAGTTACACCTCCACAACATATACATCTGTTTTGTATAGTAATCACTTCTACCAGATCTTATCACACGAAGCGCAATCTTCCATGTCAAAATGCTATATTCACCTGCCTTCCTTTTTGTAACATCATTCTCAGGACCTCCGCATGCAATGAGTTCCACGTGAATTTTTCAGTATTTTTGTTCGCCCAATCTCTTCCCAATCCCATGCAATCTACTCCTGGAAATTAAAGCTCCTTAAAGAACCCTCAAGGGAGTAAAATTTCCGCCACCTGAGTCCGCTCGAGAAAATCAATTCCTTAAGCGCTCAAGTACTCCTTACGCACGAAATCAACAAAAATAAGTACGACAGCTAAAAATGTTTAAGGGGCCATAAGAAAGGGGGGACCATGTATTTTGGGGGCGGCTCTTCCTGTTTGCTCTCTAACACCGTTATCATATGCTACAAAATAATATACTTGGCAGCGCCCTAAATAAATAACTTAAGCGTCAGGACAAAAGCAGCAGGAGCAGAACAAACAAAAAAATATGAGTTGACTCGTTCGATTGATGGCTTCATGCTATGCTACATTTAGTTTAACACTTTTTTGTTATATCACAAGGATTTGTGTTGCTTTTTGTTTCCTTTTCCGTTTTTTCTTCTTTTTTTTTTGTTGGTGCCATCGTTTTGCAGTGCTTAGGGGTTGTGGTAGCGCTTCGTGGGACATTTTTATTTTTTCTTCTCATGAGGATTCTGAGATAGATGTGAAACGATTAAGGATATGAAGCTTAACGCATGATACACCTGAGACAATTGGGATTTTTGAAACATCTTTTGTTCTGGCGAACGGTGCTTAAATTGTTTTCTGGTGTCAACGTCAAGGACATGACATTGTATTTATAATGGATTGGAGGGTAATATGTCTTTCATGTAATTGAGCGATAGAAGTAAACAGGCATTTTGAAAGAAAATGAAACACAAGTGGACAAGGTGTCATTTGTTTAGTGTAGGTGAAAACAACGTGGCAAGAATGCGGATAGAAATTCTTAAATACGAGTAATTCATCGAATTCAGATGGATTCGAAGAGCCTTCATTTGCTTATAATATAATAATATAAATTTCGAGCAACAGTTCTTAAAGTTCCCAGGCCTATCTTCCCGCAACCACTCGTGTTGTTTGCATTATATTTTTCGCACGAATGGAAGGGACCTACCGAAGGGCATTTCTTGTTTTGAGAAGCTTTCTCGTGACAACAAATACTTTCGGATATTTTTCAGACGTTCGTAAGAGGTGGGACTGTGAAAAAACTTGTTGGTGTTTTCTGGTACGACACACTAACCACTGCACCACGGCGCATCATTTGCTTAAGAGATATATTTATAGAACCTAAGTCATCTCAACCTGTTGAACTTTTTCTTTTTCCGCTTTTTGAATAGACATATTTTTAGATAAATGTACGAGTAATGCAGTAAGTGAGAAACCTTGAAAGGGTCTATTTTACACTGAAAATAGGCTGATCATACAGTCATACCTTAACTTTGTCACCTTAGAGAGTCTTGTGGAAGAATCGTAAAGGAAATGAATAACAGAAGCAGGAAAACTCAGACATTGAGTCATTGATGGGTCCCAGAATAACGGCCAACAGATAACTGATTGAGTACTCAAGCAAACGATTAAGTCACAAACTTATAAAGGCATGGCGAAAGAAAGAAATCAATCCGTAAATAGCTGAAAGTTACTCTTGCTGGATTTTCCTACTACCAACGAAGTTCAAGTGATAGCGACCTCGGGCAAAATTCTAACGATTTCTTATGCCATTTTGCAGCATGCAGCCTCTAAGCAAAATACATAATTTTACTAAAACTATTGGAGTAGTTTTCCAAAAAAAAACTGGCATTTAAAATGTTCGTTACACCCCAAGCTTTACACGCTTTCCTTACACATGAGCAAATTTGAAAGTGTTTAAGGAAATTTCGTTCGAAAAAAAAATTAAAAACTAAGAGCAGAAGTAATATCCAAACCGTAACTGAAAATCCCTAGAGGGCGGTTTGAGTAATACTGGTGGTACGAATGCTTTAACTTTTTGAAGCATGTGCTCCATTTAGTATAAATAAGACTCCAAAATTAGGCATGGTAGCAGAAATGTGAAGAATAAAGTTTGAAAAGGTAACATTTCTTTAGAATTACCCGATCTGCATGGGATAACGGAAGGCTTTTTAATGACACTGCAAGGAAGGTACAGGCTGGGGAATATTCTCTAAAGTACAACTGCTTAAAGCAGCTCTTCGACTTTTGAACCATTGCAGTATAGTTTAAGCTAAAGTGTCGGCCATTTAGAAAGCAGCGCATAGACTTTCTTTATGTTCGATATATAGTTGATCGTTTACCCTATATATAAACAGTTAGTGAGCAATTATAGCTCAGTAACACCGTTACTGTGGCCTGGATACCAGGACCTGCAGGCTTCAGGCAGATGAACTAGCTAAACTGGGTACCAGATGGCCCTAGTAGGCAACAGAGGGATACCAGCCGGCCCAATACAAGCGATAAAACTTCGCTTGTCCACAGAAACCCAAACAATTCTAAACAGCAAGTTTAATAACTTAGTTACTTGCACATCGACCAAGAAAACTTAGAATAATCACCGGACAATGTCTGCTATGCTGACATGCCAGAAGAATGGGAGTCCTCTCAAAAGAGGAAGAGGAAGGAAGGAAGAGGAAGAAGAAAATAATATTCACCTCATAGGCACTTACTCAGCACAAGGCAATCTAAGGAAATACCTTATTAGAGATTACTTCTTTGAAGATCTAAGTAATCTGTCAAAAATAGACATTTTAAGTTTACATACAATTTTGACGACAAAGCCGAACTGGTTTAGCTGATTACAGTAAAACTTACATTTCCTCCCTAACCCCTATCAGAAATTCATTGCTGTCTCCAACAAACATAGCAACAATAGGGTTAGATTGCATCAGTCACCTTCTCCATGAACTGGTCCCTAACTTGTTCACCCAACAAATACAAGAGGTTAGAACTGCAACTGTCACGTCTTATGAATGAGAAGCCGACCCCACAAACTGCTCTGTTGGCATCAACTATTAATAATTATAATTAACTATATACCTACATATAGATGGATATAACTGCTTAACAGGTGTTTGATTGCATCAGCCATCCCTAATACCGGCACTGTCCACCTAGACAATCAATGTTTGATTGAATTAGTCACCCCCAATACTCTTAAGCACCCTATTACATTCACGGCCTATATAGACACTCCGGATTTGGTTGAATCAGTTACCCTAGACATTGATTTGTTTGATTGAATCAGTCGCCCTACACAGCCACATCAAGTACACTGAAATCTGTCAGTCCACATCCCACCTGGGATAGTTAAGGTTCCCAGTTACTTCCGGTTCTTAAAACATGTGGTATCACAATGGACCTAATCTTGGTCTAAGTGTGTGTAAATGACAACCACCTCACCTAACATTTTAATTCTTAAAAGTTTATTCAAACGAAAATTAAACGCATCTCTTTTTGAGCGCATTTTCAGAGCTCGTGCTTTATTTCATTCGCACTACCCATTACTTAAGCTGAATAGGTTCAACAAAACGCAAGAGCTATTACGTGGATACAACACAGTCAAATAAAAGAATTATAAAATAATTATGGCCCCAAAGTAAGCGCTTTACCTAAGATAAGTTGTGTAAAAGTCGACTTACTACGATTTTATTTAACACTTACAACGATTCTATTTAATTTAAATTTACTGTTTTTTGACCAACTATTTGCCGATTTCTGTCTAAACATTTAAGCAGCATATAATATATTCAACGAAACAGCATACCTACTTTTCACATTTAAAAAGCTTTTAAAAATTCACGACGGGAATTTCACTTTCATTTTTTAACGAAAAAGCTTAGCTCAATATGCTTCTTTCATTTGGATTTTTGTTTTCAAAAAGATAATGATCTAAAGCACACCTCACACATAGTACCTAAATATATGCTTACAATGCTCCAAAATAGCCCAAAACTACACCCTTTCGAGTATTTGTAGCAAAAAGTCAATATTCGGTTGAAACATAGCATAGTGTTCAAACAAACATGTGTTAAAAAACAGGATCAAGCAAATGTGGGAATATTTTCCTTCCTCTTTCACAAAGAAATTAGTGGAATGCATCCCACGGCACTTGAAAACAGCCATAAATGCTGTAGGTAGTCATAATAAATTTTAATACTTTTATTAAAAGTATTTTGTCTTTGTGTTTACTTATACCTATACTATTTAATACAATGTACGCTCAATTTTGTGTCATAAAATTCAGTAGTTTTTGTTTGTATAACTAATAAAGTAATATAGTTTCTTTTGGTTTTGTTTTTTATTATTATTAGAAAAATATGTGAAATATGAATTATGTAAATAAATGATTCAAAAAACTATTTCTTAATGTCTAGAAAAAGAAAAATGTGCTTTATGATAGGTATACGCAAAATTTTGCAAGCGTACTAACCGCACCAGACGCTGCTTGGTTTCGGTGATCGGACGAGCGTGCAGAAAACTGAGAGAACCTACGCTAGTTTTTAATGACATTCTAGATCCATTCATTTTGCCACTTAGAATGTTGAAAAATAAATTTGGAAATTAGAAATATAAATTTAGAATTAAAACTCTTTCTATGGTAGCTTGCGATCTTTTCAATCCAAACTCGTAATAATTTAGCTGATATGCTCCTAGGTATATACTTTCAGACTGTGCACCAGTATTAGTTTTGGTCGGTTCTCGAAAGTCAACGAGCTTTTTCTCGATCAATTATGATCAAAATCAATACCCAACAGTATTTTATTTTCCATGGAATACCCAGTTTCAAAATATTTGTTTGAGAAATAGAATATATTTTGACGATTTTGACTCACAGGTGCAAGAATATGGTGCACCTTATGCCCTTTGAAGAATTTGTTGGAATTCATTAATTAAGCCTAGAAACAGAGACACACACTTTCCGAAAAAGCTGTTATTATGGTTTTTCCAGTTAAATCTTATTTAAATCCAGAAAATTCTGCCTGTCGGGACATCATTACATCTGAGTTAAGAGTTCGACGAAACCATTACTCTTAGTTAGAATACTACACACTGCAGCTGCAATTGAACTTTTTTAATCCTTTAGAATAATAATTAATAATCTGATATTCCTTCCATGCAGTTGTGGTACTAGTTCATCTAAATAATATCGCACTAGAAAAATCTTAAAATAAATGGTTTATAAAAAAAAAACTTAGCACCAACTTTCTTTTTGTTTGGAAATCCTTGGTATACGTACGTAATTCGCTCCTCTCTTATGTGAGCATTTTAATCAGTATCACACAAAACACCAATCAACATATCATGTTCACTTGGAAATAAATGCTGGTGCAAAGGAATTTTCGGGAAATATATGAATATATGTATGTATTTATTTAACTTACATGCACAGTAATTATCCTTAAGATTCAGTTCTTTTAAAATTCCGTCTTTCTATAGGCAAAGTACAAACTCGTTCTCGCTTTTATCTAAAAGTTTCATTCACGAATGGCACAAAGCCAATGTCACAAAACCTTTAAGCGAATAGTGTACTCGTATCTCGAATAAGAATACGTTTATCCAATGTGGATTTTTCCGTTAATTGTAATACAGGACTAATACTCCCGACGTTTGGAGGGAAACTAAAATTTTCCTAAAAATTCATTTTTCGGTGAAGCACAACACTTTTGTATTCGATTCGAATGAATCTACATATCGAGGTAATGAGAAGTTGGTGAGTGACATAGAGAGAAACGCGTAGAAGAGATTGAGGTTTACTTCGCATGTGCAAGGAAAAGTATCAAAAACGCCTTTATCAGAACGGTGGAATTTTTCAAATGGGAAGAGTTACTGATAGCTACTTTGTCCTGATACAGCAACAGACTAAAGATATTATTATCAGTTTAGATGCATAAGCCGATATTTTTTTTTTTTAATTATCAGAATGAGATAGTATCCGTATTTTTGTGTGACATTAGAAAGATGAATAACATCATTTTCAATGGCATTATGCTGAAAGGTGAAAAAGAAGAGTAGAGAGAGGTAAATACATGTACTCATTTTTTAAGGTGTTCCCTTAGAGTATTTGGGAAAATACAAATTCCGCTTCAAAAATAAAATAAATCTCAGAAAGTGTTCCGGATATAGAAATTTAATTCCTTTTTCAGAATAAGCGCAAGTTTGTTCTATTAGCAGGTATTTGATTTTTTATTTTTTTTTTTTGGGTCAAGTCCTTCTAAAAATAGAGACTTGACCGGCATACAAAATGAAAATAGGCCATGTGAACGGGGATAGATAGGAAATCGTTAAACGTATGCAATAGTCGATTGTTGCATTTAAACAGATATCAAGAAATATACAACTGGAACTTCATAAATTACTTAACTGAATCAGTGAGATCCACCGAGTCAAAGTCATGGTTCAAGCTGACTAATTAGCAAGTGTTTGTCTGTGATAAAGCCTGCGCGAGTAGGTCCGTTAATACTTTAAGTGACGAGACAAGGGCTTTAACCTATTTAAAGATCAAATTGGAAATATTGCACGACGAACTATAAGCAATAAGTCTCAAACAGAACTTAAACTTTCAGAGAAAATTATTAATAACTAACGGACCCGCCGAACTTTGTTCCGCCCAAAATTGATCTGTAATATTACGATAAAAATGAAAAAAAAAAGAAAATTCCCCATACAAAATGTATGGAAAATCGATTTTTCCTAATTTTCTAATTTTCCTTTAATATTTTCAAAAATTTTCCAATTTTCTCGCGTAAAACGTTTCCTTCGGCGGAGAACGAATACAACAAGGAAAAGACAGCTCAAATCTGACTATCCGTTCTCGAGTTATGCGCGGTCTTACGTATGTCACTTTCTGTTATATATATATACAGATACTTGGTGAAATCTTTGAGGTAAACTGCATATCGCGGAATACAGGATTCACTAGAAAGCAAACATACATTCATACGTTTTCAATAGGTCGCTAATCATTCATGAGGGTCGCTGGGATAGGATGCTCAGGTGGAATATTCGTCCTTCTCGATCCTCCGCCATTGAGAAGTAGCTGCTCAAAATTGAGCGCCACACATACTCTGGTATTGCGCACTCGATCCCTATGAGTTATTCCAGCAACACCGCGAAGGAACCTCATTTCGGCAGCTTGTACCGCGATCTTATTCTTTCGGTCTTACCTAAATTTCAACTCACAATTTGATTGGGATGTGCAGATAAGAAACTTAAATAGTTATTCTCATCCAAACAATCCAGTCTTCTTTCTTCTTCCTTTTATCAGCGAAAAATATTTGGCGCAACAGCTCTTTAAAGTGCCAGGGCCTAGCTTCTCGCAACCACTCATGTTGTGTGCGTTATATTTTTCACACGAATGGGAGGGATCTACAGTTTAATGCCGAATCCGAACGGCGATTTGAGAAGCTTTTTCGTGACAACAATACTCTCGGATGTTTGTCAGACGCTCGCGAGAGGTGGGACCGTGAAAAAACTTTTTGGTGTTTTCTGGGATTCGAATTTGGAACCTCATGCGTAGTGATCCGACACACTAACCACTTACGCCACGGCGCCCACATCAGCGAGGTTATGATCCGAAAATAAGAGATCACAACCCTCCCACTTCACCGCATTTCTACTGATACGGAAATTGGATGGACTTCTGGATGAAAAGCTATAAAATATTGCAACCAAAGATGACATCAATGGTATTTGAAAAGAAGTAAATGCGTTACAGGAGGAAAATAAACTGCTAAGAAGTGAAATAGAAAAATTAAAGGAAGGTGAAAAGATGCTTCATAGAAAAGTGGAAGAAGCAGAGAGGTTCTCGAAGAGGTTGAATGTTGTCGTCAACGGTTTGAATGCGTCAATCACCGACGAAGCCAAGCAACAGTTTCAGCAAGTCTACAACTCAACGCTTGATAAAATTGTAACAACAAAAAGCGGCAAAAAAATTGGATCAGCAAATCACAAGGCTCCAGCCTACATTTTTGAACTCGTAAGCGAATTTAGCTCAGTGTTATCATCAACACACCGCCTTAAAAACACCGGCATTTTCATCAACAGCGAAAGAAAAGAGAGTTTCCACCTTCGGCAGATAAAGAAATATATACTGCAAGTAGACGTCAGCCTAAACATCGGGATAATACGTTGGACGCTCGAACTCAGCCAACGCCGCTACAAATGCAATACAGAAGGAGTGATAACTGCTTTCAGTGAAGGAGATAAAGTATTTATTACAAACCTGCTTCACAAAACCAACTCCAACTACATTATTATTACGAATCAGCACAGCGGTCAAGGTTTAGCTGCAAGGAATTCTTCCAACAACTCTCATTAACAATTAAATGCCTGTCAGGTTCTCTCATATAATATAGCAGGACTTGTTAATAAAACATTGTTATGTAACTTTTTTAAATATATCTGTAGTTTTGAAATATTCTTTTTGTATGAAACCTTTGTAATATCTGAAAACATAATGAAATATGAACAATTCTTTAGCGAGTACGAGTTAGAGTGGATTCCAGCAACGGAAATACAAAGTCGTGGAAGAGCAAGCGGCGGATGCCTATTCGGGTATAAAAAGTGCATAAAGTCATGCTACCAACTCAATTTCACCAGGCACAATGATATCATAACTCTAAAAGGACATTTCGCAGGATATGTTCTCAACATCGTGCCGGCTTACATTAATTGCAACCACTGGAGAAATGATTTTGAAAAACTCAAGAAATTTTTCGATGAAACGGATCCAGGTAATTTTATCTTAGTCGGAGACCTGAACGTGAGGACTGGTACAAAGGGATCTGTCGATGTCCATGTTGCATGTGGACAATTGATCACCGATACAAGGAACTCGAAAGATACCATTACCGATAGTAATTGCAATATGGTTACTGATTTTGTGGAAGAGATTGGAGCGTTCATTCTGAATGGTAGAGGCAATGGCGACCAGTCTGGCGAGTATACATTCGTGAGCAGCAGGGGCTCTTCTGTTATTGACTATTGTTGCACTTCATACGGAGCAGTTGGTGTGATTAAAGAATTTGAAATAGGATGTGAAACCTTCTCTGATCATATGCCTCTGATAGTGAGACTTAAAACTGTTGAGAGCAGAACTAGACATTCGTCCATACATCTTCTGCCACGCCTAAAGTGGGTTGAAATAAGCGCTTGATCTACGCTAACAAACTTGATTTAGCCTTACTACAAAGAATAATGGCACCCACTGACTCAGTGGAAGCGCGATGTCTTGCTATAAAGGAATGTGTGTACGTGGCAAACGGAACCACTAACCAACAGAATATATATTTTGAGCCCAAAAAACCTTGGTTCGATCTGGCATGCCACGTTGCAAGAAAAAATGCCTTCAAATTCTTAAAAAACTTCAAAAGGTATAACCTTATGATTTCAGAAAAAAATACCAGGAGATCAACAAGAAGTACAAGACTTTGTGTCATTCTAAGCAGCGTGAGTATTATGCGAATATCATACATCGACTTTCAACAGTAACATCAACCAAAGATTGGTTGAAGCTAGCCAAATCAATACGCAGCAGCGCTCCTCGTACAATGACTGATATCACAGCTTTTGTTTTTATGGTTTATTTTCAAAGTCTACTTACCCATACGTTGCCGATATATACATCACTCCCATTAGCTGCTGAAATACGTATTACCACCCTTGACCGAGAAATCGAGATGGACGAAATCTTGTTGGCTATTGCGTCAGGAAAAGATAACAAGGCTCCAGAGATCGATGGGATACCCTACGAATTTTTTAAAAATGCCACGCCAAGTTTGGTTGCTGAAACTATAATATTTAGAACAGAGACTATGCCCGCCTCCTTTAAAAAGTCAATAATATTCCCCTTATTGAAAAAAGGGGATCGTAATGTTGTAGCTAACTATCGAGGGTTGTCGTTTTTGGACACCATCTACAAAATCTTTACAACTGTACTTATGAATAGGCTTAATACATGGATAGAAATAAACCGCATTCTTAATGAATTTCAAGCGCATATAGACACAATTATTCTACCGTAGACCAAATTTACAACATCTCCTACCTTATTTAGATTCAATTGTGCCGAAAGAAAAAATTGTATGTGTTTTTCGTCGATTTAAAAGCTGCATTTGATAATATCAATAGAGAAGCCCTGTTTTATAAACTGTCGATTTTAGGAATCTCCTCAAATATGATATCTGTCATAAAGGCTCTATACCATAACACCATAGCAACAGTTTGGAATGGAAAAAGTATGACCGACTTTTTCCCCATTAACAAGGGCGTAAAGCAGGGATGCGTTCTAAGTGCTTTGCTGTTCATTCGTTTTTTGAACGATCTCCACTCCGAACTTTCAGCCGGAATAACCATTGAAGATCTGATGATAAAGGTTTTACTATATGCTGACGACATAGCAATACTGCCTGACAGCGCTGCTTCCTTACAAACCATGATTAATAGCTTCACCAACTACTGCCACAAATGGAATTTGGTAGTAAATCTGACTAAGTCAGAAATAGTCATTTTCAGAAACGGAGGTCGCAGAGGTGTAGATGAAAAATGGTTTTTCAACGACACTGAAATAAATGTTACGAACAAATACAAATGCTTGTTCTTACGTACAACATGTCTTGGTCGGAACATCTATACCAAAGACTCGCAATATCCACAAACTCAATAAACGCCACATGGTCCAATCTCATCAAAAACAAAAATATCCTCCATTCAGCAAGATATAAAATATACGAAGCCGCTGCGAAGTCAATAATGAATTACTGCGCTCAAGTGTGGGGGTATTCCGAACGAATCCAAGTCGAAAAACTTCAGCGCTTCTTCATAAAAATATGTTTCCTTCTCCCAACCAACACACCACTATGTCCTTAATATAGAAACAGGCCTCCCTAAAGCGTTCCTTAGAGCTCTAAAACTGCATTTCGGATATATTCGGAGAGTCGCTGAGCTCCCTCAAAATAGACTGCCACGTAAATTGACGGATATTATAATAAGCCATAAAATCTATTGGGCCAAGGAATGGTCTGCGCTTTTCCAGGGAACTGAAATCGAATTCAATTGGATTTTGAAGTCTGAATAGAACAAAGTACACAATACGCTTCTCACTAAACTTAAGGAAAACCACTGGGCGGAATTCACCAACCGCGCACTTCAGTCACAGTTTCATGACGAGTACTGCAATGTATCATACGCTGATATCCCCAAATACTTCGAAGACACCAATCCCCGCGATATGATCAGCCTTGTTTTGAAGTCCCGATGCGGGCTACTCAATCTAAATGCCAGGGCCTTTAAGAGCGATACAGTTGGTATATGTACAATCTGCAACCTTAATGCAACCGAAAATACATTCCACTTCGTAAGTGTATGCCCTATGTTCAAATCATACAGGAGACAATTTCTTGATAGTAATGAACTCGACCGCATTCAATTCCTTAGGATTCTAAATGGAAAAAATTACCTCCAGAAACTCGCTCTTAAGTGCCGCACCTTGTAAATTAATGAATACCTTTAAATAATTCTCACTAAGCTTAAAGTAATAAAATAGAACCGCTTTAACCTGACAGGCAACTTTTAAAGTTATTGTCATGTATTTAATTTTTGAATAATTTGAATTAATTTGAATACTGTTTTTATAAAACTTTATGAAGAAAATAAAATTATTTTATCTTCTATCTTTATCTTATTGCCTTTTTAACGGGGTTCGAATGATGTCTTCTTTGAACGTGGCAATACGAGCTGAGCCGGTCGCGCTCTATTTTTGTACGATGGTTTCCTTGATGTGAAAGCTTCAACGAATCTTCGAACTTCTTATTCGATCAAGCTTTGTCACTCCTGCTGTCATGCGAAGCTGCCATTAATTTACTCTCATACGTTTTGTACATCGTCCAACATTGTGAACCGTATGTGAGAGCTGGACGCATAACTGCGATGTAGAGCCGTCCCTTCAACTTAGGTGGCATTTTCCTGTCACAAATGATAGCGGAATTTTCTCACTTCATCCACCCTACACTTACGCGATGATTGATGTCGTCATCACAAGTTGCTTTGCTATTGATCATAGATCCCAGATATTTGAACTTTTCGCACTTGGAAAGCATTATTCCATTCAAATAATGTCTGGAATAGGCCTGAGTGGATCAGAGAACGGGCAGCACAAGTACTCTGTCTTTTTTGAACTAATGTGATAACCATTTCCCTCCAAAACGTCCACCCACACATCAAGTGCTCGTTGCAGGGATGTAGGATCCTCACTTATGATGGCTCCATCGTCAGCAATGAATAACTGATGTACCTTGCGGTCCACCACTTTACCATCAAGCAGATAATCAAGAACTGTAATAAAGAGTAAAGGACTTAAAACGCTTCCCTGGTGCACCCCGACTTTGATTGGGAACTCTTCGGTTACTCCAGCGGGGCATCGTACTCCTGTCTTTGCTCCTTCGTACATGTCCATGATCATCTGTACATAGGTTTTTGGAAAACAGTCCATATACTAAGTTTTTGTACAACGAACATTTTTTCTTAGTTCTTAATTTGTTAATTAGTTAAGTAATAATAAATAAATTTAGTTAGGTTACGTCGAAAGACATAGGTTAAGAGTTAAGTTTAGCTTAGAGCGCCCGCATGGGGCCAGTAAGTTATAATAAGATAGTTAAGTTAATTAAGCTAGTTTTAAGCGTTTTTGTTAGCAAGTAAGAAATAATGAATTGAATTAATAAAATGCATTGAAATTGAAATGAAATGAATAGGTTTTTGGAACCCCTCGATGTCTTAGCGCCACCCATATCATCCAAGCAATCTAGTCACGACTTACAAAGCGCAGACGACGAAAACGGGTTTAGGAAATTCAAAACTTCGAGCAGATTTTGAAGGCAAAGTTTTCAACAAAATTATGTCATTCAAATATTTGAGTCATAGAGTCAAAGCAACAATGTTTTGGACTGTATCTGAAGCTATTAAAGTAAAAAGCGCCACTGCTACCAATATACAAATTCATATGTGATGCAACAGCCCACTCGTGGTGTTTGCGCCATATTTTTCAGCCGAATGAAAGAGATCAGTTTTGTGCCGTATCCGAAGGGCAATTTTTATTTTGTTTTCGAAGATCTATTTCGCGTATACTTTCGGACGTTTGTCAAAAAAACTTTTGGTGTTTTTTGGGATTCGAATATTGAACCTCACGGACCGCAGTCTGTGGCACTAGCCACGGCGCCACGGGGGTTCTCTAACCAGATATGTTTTTAAAGGACATCTTCTATATAATGGGAATCATTTTAACCTTGTGGACTATAGATTGGATTCAGTATGAAGTTGTGAACATTAAAGAACATCTTTATAATAATTTTCAACATAGATTCAAATTTATGACCAACAAATTTGATGTGACACTAAATTCACCACTGCTAGACTAAGCAATTAAAAATTCAATAGATTTCAGAACTTTCCGAAAGACTGGGCCTAGACTGACACAGAAAGGAAGCATTCCTGAATTAGAAGAGATAGCATTGAATATCTTCAAGGATTGGAATTCAAATTAAAAGCAAAAAACCTTGATCTCAATATATTTGAAGTAGACCCTTTTGTATATTTGTTTGTTTCGTTATTACTAAGTGATCAAACGGTAGTGCAAGCGATTACGCGAAAACACAAGCTTTTCACGCGGCCTAAACTTACCAACTTCTACTCTCAACCTTCATGCTCGTGACCGCTGGGTGCCTACTACCAAGATCGGATGTTGGGTAACCAACCCGTTTGGAGGATCTTGGCGGCAGCAGACGAGAGAGAGGGGAAGAGTGATTTCTCACTAGAGCATTTCTTCTTGTTCCAGACGACAGCGGTCGAACTCATAAGATGAGGTCAACGGTGGCGTCTACACTTCTAATTAGATTGAAGTAAGCGAACACCTTGCGTGAGTTATATTACAGGCCACCGTGCAACACGTAAGTATAATAACGGATGTCCCAAGTACGTTTCTAAGAAGGATAATCTAAAGAATGCACAAGCGCACAAATCAAATGAGTCGAACCAATCCTGAATATGACACTATGTGCAGAGCTGCAAACTATTAACCATTAAAGAAATGATAACCAAATGACCAACCGATCCGGATTACGACACTGGGTGCATAGCTGCAAACTATAAAGAAATGACTTGTAGAGGTTGCCTTAAAAAAATGGTCGATACTTAAGATCGATCATTATTACCAGCATATGTATATACATATATATAGAAGAATCTCGACTTCCTTCAGTTCAGTTTAGGTTTAGCATGACAGGAGAGAACTCCTCACTTTATAAAAACTAGCTCCTAAAACTATTTAAATAAAATATATAATATATATATTTTTTAACTAAAAAGTGTTTAAGTATATTATTTCGCAAGCTGCGAAATAATAATAAATAAATTTAGTTAGGTTACGTCGAAAGACATAGGTTAAGAGTTAAGTTTAGCTTAGAGCGCCCGCATGGGGCCAGTAAGTTATAATAAGATAGTTAAGTTAATTAAGCTAGTTTTAAGCGTTTTTGTTAGCAAGTAAGAAATAATGAATTGAATTAATAAAATGCATTGAAATTGAAATGAAATGAATAGGTTTTTGGAACCCCTCGATGTCTTAGCGCCACCCATATCATCCAAGCAATCTAGTCACGACTTACAAAGCGCAGACGACGAAAACGGGTTTAGGAAATTCAAAACTTCGAGCAGATTTTGAAGGCAAAGTTTTCAACAAAATTATGTCATTCAAATATTTGAGTCATAGAGTCAAAGCAACAATGTTTTGGACTGTATCTGAAGCTATTAAAGTAAAAAGCGCCACTGCTACCAATATACAAATTCATATGTGATGCAACAGCCCACTCGTGGTGTTTGCGCCATATTTTTCAGCCGAATGAAAGAGATCAGTTTTGTGCCGTATCCGAAGGGCAATTTTTATTTTGTTTTCGAAGATCTATTTCGCGTATACTTTCGGACGTTTGTCAAAAAAACTTTTGGTGTTTTTTGGGATTCGAATATTGAACCTCACGGACCGCAGTCTGTGGCACTAGCCACGGCGCCACGGGGGTTCTCTAACCAGATATGTTTTTAAAGGACATCTTCTATATAATGGGAATCATTTTAACCTTGTGGACTATAGATTGGATTCAGTATGAAGTTGTGAACATTAAAGAACATCTTTATAATAATTTTCAACATAGATTCAAATTTATGACCAACAAATTTGATGTGACACTAAATTCACCACTGCTAGACTAAGCAATTAAAAATTCAATAGATTTCAGAACTTTCCGAAAGACTGGGCCTAGACTGACACAGAAAGGAAGCATTCCTGAATTAGAAGAGATAGCATTGAATATCTTCAAGGATTGGAATTCAAATTAAAAGCAAAAAACCTTGATCTCAATATATTTGAAGTAGACCCTTTTGTATATTTGTTTGTTTCGTTATTACTAAGTGATCAAACGGTAGTGCAAGCGATTACGCGAAAACACAAGCTTTTCACGCGGCCTAAACTTACCAACTTCTACTCTCAACCTTCATGCTCGTGACCGCTGGGTGCCTACTACCAAGATCGGATGTTGGGTAACCAACCCGTTTGGAGGATCTTGGCGGCAGCAGACGAGAGAGAGGGGAAGAGTGATTTCTCACTAGAGCATTTCTTCTTGTTCCAGACGACAGCGGTCGAACTCATAAGATGAGGTCAACGGTGGCGTCTACACTTCTAATTAGATTGAAGTAAGCGAACACCTTGCGTGAGTTATATTACAGGCCACCGTGCAACACGTAAGTATAATAACGGATGTCCCAAGTACGTTTCTAAGAAGGATAATCTAAAGAATGCACAAGCGCACAAATCAAATGAGTCGAACCAATCCTGAATATGACACTATGTGCAGAGCTGCAAACTATTAACCATTAAAGAAATGATAACCAAATGACCAACCGATCCGGATTACGACACTGGGTGCATAGCTGCAAACTATAAAGAAATGACTTGTAGAGGTTGCCTTAAAAAAATGGTCGATACTTAAGATCGATCATTATTACCAGCATATGTATATACATATATATAGAAGAATCTCGACTTCCTTCAGTTCAGTTTAGGTTTAGCATGACAGGAGAGAACTCCTCACTTTATAAAAACTAGCTCCTAAAACTATTTAAATAAAATATATAATATATATATTTTTTAACTAAAAAGTGTTTAAGTATATTATTTCGCAAGCTGCTTTGGCATATTCGGTTCATGGACTGCTGGTACCGGTGTACTCGGCCCTGAGCTATGTGTTATAACATTAAGAGCTGGTCCTCTAGATTGGGGGTTGCGCAGTCTGGCTAGCTTAAATATCATGTAAAAAACCTTCGGTTACAAAGCAACCAATAAGTTCGGATATGGATGATTTTAATTTTGAGGACCCTTGCGAACGTAAAAAGGACAACGACCTTCGTGTCTGCACGTAGCAGTTCTGTAGCTGTAGCGCTACAGTTCGGGGTAATCCTGAACCTCTAAATTTAGCTCGGTCTTTAGCTAATTGCTTCCAGTTGCACACTCATAGTTGCTCGAGATCCCCTGAACTTTTGCGCGCCACCCACGGCGAGAAGGCCTTCTACTGCGTCGTCCTCCGGGTTAGATTCGAAGGCTCTCTCTGTAAGATTGGTGTCCATTCGCTCAACATATCCTAGTCATGTCAAATGTCAAATACGCAGTATTTGACTAGGTCAATGTCGCTGTACAGCTCGTATAATTCGTCATTGAATATTCTCCTCCAAAACCGGCCAACGTAAATGGGGTCGACTATCTTACGAAGATTCGAAGGCTCTCTCTGTAAGATTGGTGTCCATTCGCTCAACATATCCTAGTCATGTCAAATGTCAAATACGCAGTATTTGACTAGGTCAATGTCGCTGTACAGCTCGTATAATTCGTCATTGAATATTCTCCTCCAAAACCGGCCAACGTAAATGGGGCCGACTATCTTACGAAGATTTTTTCTCTCGAAGCGACCAAAGATATCTTCATCCGCTGTCAATGAAGTCCATATTTCATTAATATGAAATCGATACGCATCACCTTTTCATCGGTTTTACAGTTGCCTATGATAGCGTGTATAGAGACCAATTATACAGAGTCATGTCTAGTCTCGACATTCCTACCAAGATCGTCCGTCTGTGCAGAAATGCAGAAAGGTCTTAAACCAGGTGACGCGCTGTCATGCAATCTCTTTACAATAATACTTGAAAGAATTGTATGAAGCTCACAAGCCAACACCGGAGATACGATCTTTTACAAGTCTAAAACGCCGATAGCATTAACATTGGTAGAAAAACTCAGTGGAGCGTTTTCGAGTATTAAGATAGAGACAGCAAAGATGGATTTAGCGGTCAATGAAAGCACAACAAAATATATGCTGTCTACAGAAAAGGATGCCCAACATCGGCGTCTTGGACAGAACGCCACAATAGGCAGATATAATTTTGAGGTTTTATAGAACTTTGTCTATATAATATAAATTTGGTGCATCAGCTTCTCAAGTGCCTAGGCCTACCTTTTCGCAACAAGTCGTGTTGTGTGCGTTATATTTTTGGCACGGAAAGAAGCGACCTACAATTTTGTGCCATATCCGAAGAACATTTTTCGTTTTTTGAGAAGTTTTCTCGTGACAACAAATACTCTCGGATGTTCGTCAAACGTTCGTGAGAAGTGGGGCTGTGAAAAAACTTGTTGATGTTTTCTGGGATTTGAACATGGAAACTCACGCGCAGTGGTCCGACACACTAACCACTGTGCCATGGCGCCCAAAGGACTTTGTTTACCTAGGCTCTATAGCGAGTTCCGCAAGTGACGCCAGTTGGATGATCAAACGGTGAATTAGCCTTGTCTAATATCGATGGTGTTTCGACAAAACTTAAGTTTAGTAAAGCTGCTGGGTCAGACTCCTCAGTCGCCGAAATCTCTAAAACAGTGGGAGTTGACTTAGTAAGGAGTATATAATTACTCATCTGTAATTAAAAGTCATGTCCTGGTTTCATATCCCCGTCAATCTTTTCCGCATATGCAGGATGACGTTAGAGTATTCATACTGCTCCATCAAGATCGGTAACAATCTTACCGATTCCTTCGATCTTAAGAGTTTTTCAACATCGTACTTAGAAGTATTGTGCGCAACTCACAAGCCAATTTTAGGGCCTTTACAATCTTCAGAAAGTTATTTTCGACATATTGATTTGGCAAGCCAGGGAGGCTCAAAATGGTCTTAGGCTATTCTTCACACAAATAGATAAAATTGTAAATTTTTGTAGATCCATAAGAGGACGAATGCCTGAGTGGTAATCTATCCTGTGGCTTAAATTGACTATTGCCTTTGCTTAGATAACAATTATAATTGGTCATAGCAATGGCGGTCAATTACATGGTCAATTACATGACGGTTATAGAAACACATTATAGAAGTACATTTTTATAAAAAAAAAATATTTTTAATTAGCGAGTAGTCTTATTTTTGAGCCCGGTTGGCTTATCCCCTTCGTTTGTCTTATCTTCTATCCATTCGATCCAACTAATCACATTCTGTGTATGGCTTTGTCATAATACCCATAAAACCGTTTTAACATGCTAGCTCAGAAGTTTCGTAAAAAAAAAGATCGTACTCCCATATGAAATAGAGTCCCACATAGTCATTGACAAGATTCTCTTAATAATCCGTTGCGAAAAATTGGTTAACTCAATTTGCCCTTTTGCCGCACACACTCAATTCGAAAGGATTATACGGAAACAATTTTACTGTTTCATGGCCCGCATAATGGTCACATGCTGCTGCATTAAAACTCCCGAATGGGACACACAATACATGCACAGCACACACACAGCGACCAGCTAAAGTGTACTCGGGTTTTATGAACGTCAAGGGCAGTGTAAACACGCCTGCTAAATGTATTAAATTGTCATCGATTTCATGCGAGAAATGAGCGAACAAAAATGTTCTTTTCATGTTGCTCCGGGGGATAAATGTTATTGAAATTGTACTCCCCCTCCACACAGGAAAACGAAGTGTTAAACGGACTTGCATTTCATCCAGGATCAATACAATACATTAAGTTGGTGTTTGTTGGGAATTAAGGAACAACCAGACATCGCAACGAGTCGAGATTGGTAATTGCATCGATTTTTAAGGACATGCAATCTACATATGCTATTCAATTATAATAAATGAAGGATTATTTTAATTCATTGAGATTGTGCTTGGTAGTGAAATGTTAGTATTTAGTTTGGGAAGGGAAAAGGGGTAAAACTACTTCACCTGTCGAGGTAGATCAGTACTGTGGATAACCGTTGAATATTTATATAGAGTTATGGTTAGATTGTTTTGTGTGTTCAGTGGATACACATAGGTTCATCAGCAACTTACTTTACCTATTAAAGGTTTTCGAGAAATTCAAAGCAAACCAGATACCCGATTACCTCTCTCTTGATCACTTAAATCTGGCTTTAGATCTAACCAGAGCTGCTCTACAGCCATTCTCAATATCGCTAAGAACTCTGTTCAGCCCTTATAGATATTCTTCTAGGAACTACAGCATCTTCCTTGTTTTTGTAAAAAAATTCGTAAGTCTTCAGAAACTGTATGTTTAATCTATCACAAGGACTGACCATTGAAAACTGTTTTACCAGTGAGGCCCATTAAACAAGGTCTACCACAGGGATAACTATTGGGAACCATTCTCTTTTGGGTAAACACTATAGACTTTCTTTAATTTATAGGGACTTTTTCAATTTCAACAATTTCGTACAGTTTAGAACCCCACAATAAATTTTATAAAATGTCCTACCCGATGACGTAAAGGCCGGTTCATGAACAGAGTGGGCGTGCGACTTTCAGTGAAACCACTTGCTTCACATTATTGGCTATAAAATGAACGATGCTCACCCTTTGAACGAATGGAGCCTAAGACTGACTGTGGAGACTTCTAGAATACAACCCTCCAGTTCAAACACTTTACAAAACAATGTGAAATGTATTTAAATCTTTTCACTAGTTTTCAAGGTGAAACCAAACATACTCTTACGCGAACGCAGAAACAATTTAACAAACAAAACACCGAGAAACTAGCCAATACTAATCAGAACTTTCCAGATATTTTGGCAAATAGAGTTCAATTCAATTCAATTCAATTCAATTCATTTATTTCTTTATTGATATCTTAAATAATTAACATTTTGATATAATTATCTGCACAGCCTTAGGGCTTATCTGCAGAAGACTAGTTACATAATATATATTTTCTTGTTTTTTATGTGAGTTGAGCTGAATATATATAATTGACTTAATTTACAGTAAAGATCTTAATTTAAAGTAAAAGATCTCTAAATATGTATGTATCTCTTGATATTTATTTTATTCTATGTTAAAAAAATACTATTTCGCTTTTTTTAATAAAAGAGGTTTTGAAAAAATTTCTAAAATTGCTTGGAAGTTCGTTAAATATTTTCGATACTGCTACTTCATATCGCCTACGTCCATACTCATTCCAGTGTCGCGGGATGTTGTACCGTCCTTTCTGTCTTCTTCGTGTATTGAAGTTATGTTGAATTGGAATTTTGTAAGTGTTCTCATTCCAAAATCTCGAAATAACTTCCATCTTATGCAGCTGTTCGATATTAAGCAGTTTCATTTTGTTCCTGATCTGTTTTCGGTCGTAGTGCTGCCCTGTCCTTACGTAGTGTATTATTTTGTGAATTCTTGTTTGCATTTGCTGTAATGGCTGAATCTGAAGTGCATTTCCCCACGCTAATATACCATGGCGTAGATGCGATTCTACTAATCCAAAATAGCACTGCCGTAGAACATCCGCTGTGCAAACGTTGCTGAGACGGAACAACGCGTGTGCTGACTACCGACGTTTTGTTTCCAGCGCTCTTATATGGTAGCTCCATTTAAAATTATAATTTAGGATGACCCCTAGATGTTTATATGTTGACACATTTTCAATAAAAGTTTCGCACGTGTCGTCTCTTTCAAGTTGCGTGTGGTTCTCTGCGTTATGAAGGCAGTTGGTGTCATGCATTCTTATTGTAAGTAGTACTTTTTGGATATGTGGTGAGCGTGTGTGCATTATTTTTGTCTTCTTTGCGTTTATTAAGAGGCCGTGATCATGGCACCAAGCTGTTACTGCATTGAATTCCTTTTCATTATTTTTATTGCCCTTTCCGCACATCTATGCTTGACAACAATCGCTGTACCGTCTGCATACGCGTATCCCCTACTATGCTGAAGAGCGGAAAGTAGATCATTAACATATATAACAAAAAGTAACGGCCCGAAATTTGATCCTTGCGGTACTCCATGTAATGCGTTTTCCGGATCTCAATAACGCTCCTTAATTTTAACTTTAAAGCTACGATTTTTTTGGTAGCTTTCAAATGACCTCAAGATAACTCCTCGCATGCCGATTTTATCTAGTTGCCGTAATATATTCTGTTATCTCAGGGTATCGAAGGCCTTTTTAAAGTCGATGAATAGGACTACTGTGTTATGGTTTATATCCAGGCTGCTGTTTATTTGATTCGTGAATTCTCCTAATAATTGATTTATACTTCCGTTCTTCCCAATCCAAACTGGTTTCTTTCTAGAATTTTGTATCGTTCTAGGTATCGGTAAAGCCTATCTTAGATTACCCATTCAAGTACTTTATCCACTGCTGACAAGATAGAGATAGGTCGGCAGTTCACTATGTCACTTTTTTTTACAACTCTTATATATTGGTCTCACTATAGAAACTTTAAGCATTTCAGGGATTTGAGATTGTATTATGCTTTTATTTATCAGTTTGCAGATTGTTGGCGATAGCAACACAGCGTGTTGTTTAAGGTCTCTCGGTCGTATGCCATCTATAGCCGGTGATTTGTTGTCACTTAATGTGCAGAGTATATTTTGGACTTCTCTTATAGTGACTTCCTCTAGATACATTGATGGTATTGCACTTGAAGTTGAGCCGATAAAAGTTTGATGTCTACATTGGTGTACTAACCATATACTACTAACCTCCAGTGATAGTCGATTTGCAAACTTATTCGCAAGACCTCCTATATTTGATTCACATGCAAAGTTTTTGGATAAGGTGTCATCAAGATTTGATGATGTTCTTCCCAATACCTGATTAACAAGCCGCCATGTTTCTTTTGGATTTGCTTTTGCAATTCGAAATTTTTCCTTGTAATACTCGAATTTTGTGGCATTAATCCTTTTGTTTAAAGCGTTAGTATTCGCCGTGAACAGCAATTTTTCTTACAATACCTAACAATGAGTATTTTTGTATATGGATAATACTCAGCTTTATTCCTTAACTAGCTTAACTATGGTACCTACGAGTAGATTCATTTGGAGCAAGAAAGAAAAGAAAAACGCTTGCTGTAAGCAAACAACAACTCTTCCATTCAGCATTTGGATACATCCTTATTGATTTTAGTATTGAAAGCAATAAGATCCATTCGAATATAATTTTTTCCGACTTACTTCATCTTTACCTCCTTTGTTCAGCCCGCTTTTGGTGCAGAACGATAAAACAAAAACTATGTGATTTGTGAAATAATGCCTGATACGACAGTAGAAATGCCATCACAATTGGATGAAGAATAAGTACTTACTTACTTAGGTGGCGCTACAGTCTGGGGTAAACCTGTGCCTTAACCAACAAACTTCTCCAGCTTGCCCGGTTACGAGCCAGCTGCCTCGAGTTGCGCAGGCCAAGTTGGTTGAGTTTCCATCCACTTGTTTTCGCCTCTACTAGGCCGTCCATTCGGGGTCGATTTCGCACAAACGAAGCAAAGGTTCCGTTCATCGGGCATACTTTCATCCGACCAGATACTACAGATGAGGTGGTGCATGCTCCATACCTACTCAGCTCCTCCTGCCTTGAAAAGATCGGCGGCATGGGTTTCACCAGCTTTGTTAAATTTAAGTTTACATATCGCTATCCTCACTTCATTCTGATCAGGTTGATTCGAATCTTTTCTATCATCGTCAGTGATGAATGGCTCATTCTGGCTGACAGGGGAATATTTGTCACAGTCGCTGTTTATCAGTCTGCAGAAGTGTTCCTTCCATATCCTGAGCACCGACTGCAATTCTACTACTGTATCTATATGTGTATACGATATATACTTGGCGCAACAGCTCATCAAGTGCCTAGGCCAAGCTTCTCGCAACCACTCGTGTTCTGTGCGTTATATTTTTTTGCGCGAATGGAAGGGTACTACAGTTTTGTGCCGTATCCAAACTGCAATTTAAATTTTTGCTTTTTTTACGTAGAAGCTTTCTCGTAACAACAATACTCTCGGATGTTTGTCAAACGTTCGCAAGAGGTGGGACTACGAAAAATGTTTAGGTGTTTTCTGGGATTCGAACATGGAACCTCACGCGCAGTGGGCCGACACAGTAACAGTTGCGCCAAGGCGCCCACTATTCTACTACTATGCTACCATTTTCGTTCCTGCAGGCTTCTGATCTTGCTTTGAAATCCTGCAATAAAGTCTCTGAATCTCACCCATCGACCGCTTCTCATGATACTTTATCTTCTCTCTGAGAAGTATATGCTCCCCTTTTTTCCTTCGCTCGTAGAGCTCGTGAGCAGCTATAGTCATTCTATACAGCGTCGTCGTGTACACCTTTTGTTTTGCTACATGTGCTTGCCGGTATTCCTCAGCTAACCAGGGGTTTTGTTGTGATAGCCGAGTGAAACCTAGCGCTGTCACTGGTCTTCCGCATTTGCTGCTAGGACTTAGGTTAAAATTAAAATTCGATGCACAAAGGCTCTGGCGATTGTATTTAACATTGCAGCATATTGAATATCCATAGAGGTGGGCTAAGAAGTGACCTAAAGTAATTTTTAAATTCCAGTACTGCAATATCTTCGCCAATTTGAAAGTTTTGTTTTAATAATTTTCTAGCCAGCGACCATCATTTTCTCTAGCTGTGACTAGATTAAATTATCTTTCTACTTGCTGATTGTGCTCGATTTTCTGTTTAGCGCACAACTTTTCATTACTACTTTTTACTTCAATGTATTTTGAATTATCGCCGAAATCGGCAGTCCTTCCATATATCTTAAGCGCATTGAAAGATTTGTCCCTAGCCCTCCTTCATTGACTGTCGAACAATTTATTTTTGGAACTTATTTGCGCACTAAATTTCGCAGATCTTTGAGATTTATATCAATTCTCTGTCTTCCAATGAATTTAATTTCATATCTTAGTTACCTTAAAATTATTCTTTAAAGTGTCTTTTCGTTTTGGTGAAAGATTCAATTTTTGTCTCTTGGTTAAATTGCCATTTAAGTTTAAGTTAAGTCAGATTGGTAAATCGTCCCACCAAATTGTGAAGCAGCACATATATCATTTACAGAGTTTCCCATAGTACTGATGTACGTAGTACCTCCATTCACGTCACCTTCGGTTCTGCCATTTAGAACTATTAATTCGAAGACACTAGAGCACACAACTTTCATGTTCACCTAGAAAGCACAAGAACATCATCCTATCAACATTCTTCAGGTTACAGGACAAGAAATCTTGCGGCGCTAGCTTAGCGTTATTGGTTCACCTTTCCCGAGAGAGGTTTATAAAGAAAAAAAAAAACGTCAACTTTAAAAAAGATATCATCCGAAATCTTCCCACATGCAGGCATTTCATAACGACTTTTGATACAATGAATTGTTATTGATTAATTATTTACTAGATAGACGTTTCACGATGGCAGCTAAAGATTCCGTTGACTCGTTGAAACATGCAAACTAAAATCAAAAACATAAGTGCTAAAGAAAATAATTTCTTGCCAATACAGGTACACCTGGTGAAAGGTTAATTTCTTTCCCCTAATTGCAAATAAGGTCATTAATTTGGTAGTTCGAGTACAGAAGTAAATTTCTCGATAAATATGTGTTTCCATCCTCTCTTTGCGATAATATGTGTCACCAGAGTTTCTTTGAATCTGTTATTTCCAGTAACTAAGACTTTAAAAAACTTTCAGCACAAACTGCACAAATCATTGCATCATTCTCCTAATTGGCTTTACGAAAAACCTTTACGCCAAATGTCCTTCTCCACAAATGGAACTCATGAAAGAGGAATCATAAGTATTAACCATTTGAGTGTAGTAAACCATATATTGCACCAAAGAGCTTCATACAAATAAACCAAATTCGACACCCAAACTAGTGGTGGTGGTAGTTCTTTGTGGCTCTGTCGCATAGTTTCTACCCTGATGCGTTATACGTATATAGCATGTATAGTTATCTTTTGATAGTTAGTGGCTTTAGATTTGTAAGTTCTATCATGTGTGTGTTTTTGTCAATTTCATATGGATGTACGCCGTACGGTGAAAGATACATTTTCTGGTGAAACTTTCTTATTTTACGTTTTTCTACGACATGGATTGGACAGGTGTTACAACTTCATGCTGTTATATCAGAAAACTTTATGTTTCAGAGGGAAAGTGCAATATGACATTTATTATGTCATCACAAAGACTTTTTGTTTGTTTATTTATACTTTTTTAGTGCTTTAAGTGACAACATTAAGACATAAGGAAGAAATAAAATTAGATTTCATTTTATTATAATTTTTTTCTTTTGTATGTAAGGCGTTGATTGAAACACAGTGCACATAAAAAGGTCTTACGGAGGGACAAGTTTAGACAAAAGAAGCAAACCCACAAGAAAAAAGGAATCAGAATTAGTAAACAAAGGATTCTTAGGACGAAAGAATGAAGGATTGGAGAATCGTTTAAGTCTACCTGCTTAATTCAACCCTTCTGTGATAAATTTAGGAACTTTCCGAACCGAACTGTTGGGAGCCATCAATTCTCAGTGCTGAAAGAGCACTAGTACTTTCTTCATATTCCACTCAATGTGTTGCACGACAGCCCGCCTCAAAGACAAGAGTCTTCTTCTTCTTCCTATTTGGGAGAGGCTATGCTCCGAAAACAATGGATCATAACCCTCCCACTTCACCGCATTTCAACTGATCCGCCTGTGGAGTTCGCCTGCTGTTTGACACGTGAATGCTCCTGTTTTATTCCTATTTGATCTTTCTTCTATGTCACCAATGATTTCCACTGGTGTTAACCCACGGACTCGCATTCACACTTGTGGGAGCAAGTGTCTTAGTCTTTATTAAGTTTACAGATCAGCACAACGCTATAAGACAAGGATGTATTCTTTATGGCACCTAACTGCGTTATTTCTAATATAATTGAATAAAGTGTTATTTTGAGTTTCAAATAACATAGGACAAAGAAGTGCGGACACATCGGCATACCCTATTAAATTTGGTGGTCAGTAGTCAGTAGAGTCATATTGCTGATATGAACTATTTTAGTATTACTGTACTCTTTGAGTAACCCTAAGTTTTAACAGGCCAAGAGCATTTCAAAGACACCATAGAGATACTATTAAACTTACAACTACAGGAACTGGGCGCTACAAGCAATGAACTGAAGAAGCTGCAAAGATGAGAAGGGAAAAACTAAAGTAAAAATGTAACTGCACCAATGAGAAAAGGTCGCGTGGTTCCCCAGAAGAAGTCGCACAGGTTCTAGTACTCCACCACACACTGTTATTCGCCAAGAAGTTAAAAATACGAGTATGCAAGGTTTACGTCCCCAAACAAGCTGAATCAAAATATTATATATTTGTAACATCAAATTGTCATACAAAACAAACAACACAGTGACAACACTTTTCAGTATAATTTGAAAGTAGGCTGGGTAAGGTTAGGTTGGTAGGACTATGAGGTTATCATAAAGAGACTAGGCAGCATAGTGGCCCAATCGCAATCCCTAGCACATCATGATCCCCATTGAAAGCAAGAGAGCAGATCGAGGCAAAAATGAAAACAAACGAAAATGCAGCTATGCTGCTGATACACAGTGAATTTGACTACAATATGATTCGGTGATCAATTGCTATCATTGTCAAGGACTATCGGTGATTAACCCCTAATCCAGTTGAAGTATTTGCTTGAATACTTTTTAGAGGGTCTGCATGTACCGTTGACTTAACACCATGCAATCAATTTCCATACACAATATAAGTACATATATTAATACGTGAACACGAAATTTACCGTACATTTTCTTAGTATTTATTACAAAAGAAGGAGGATGAAACTTATATCATTCGAAAGGTACTGTGTCATAGACGTGCAGAAAAAGAAAATCATGTGCGTATGTAACATTAAAGTTAGGTAAATTCTCCTCTGCCGAATTTAGACCACACGCGATACTAGTTTAAATAAATCCTTGTTCTGATTCAAAGACCCAACCTCTTTCAGGTTATTAAAGATGAATACAGGGTGGGCCAAATAAGACCTACCCATGATAAACAAGAATAACTTTTTTATTTTCCAATATAATTGTTTGTTTTCTTGCAGGTTATAATTGAGTTCTTGGAAATTTATAATGGTACAATAGTATAATGATACAGTACACAACAACGCGTTAAAATTATAGATATTTTCTATTCTTGTCAACGATCAATTGTTATGACGCAGCGAAAATATCGCCAATATTTTAATTCAAGATAGGTTCCCACGGCCTTCATGATTAGGAGTTTGGTTGACCGTTTTGAGGAACGGGGTTCAGTGGCCGACCGTCCTGGAAGAAGTGCTCATCGAAATACGAAAACGTGGAAGCTGTGCGGCAGAGTGTCGCAATTGATCCATCCACACGAAATATGGAGCCTGCAACCAGAAACATTACGTGGTGTAATGGAAAACGCGCTACAAATAGCCAATGTCTGTATCGAGCAAAATGGTGGACATTTGTCTGATGTAATATTTCATACTTAATTTCCATAAAATGTGTTTCATATATAAAAAAAAAATATTAAAACTAAATGATTATTACAATAGTTATACGTGTTTAACATTGGTAGGTCTTATTTGGCCCACCCTTCATATTGCGATTTATCACAGGCTACACGGCTGTGGCTCTTCCAAGTTGGACCATATGCTTCTCCGTTCGACCATCTCAGATCAGCCATGTTGATCATTCTATTGAGAATAATTCTCTATGCCATACATATTGGTGGTTTTATGCCGCCAATTATGCTGCTTTGTTGGAGCTTTTTGACCAATGCGTCATCACCTTCGTTATCAGATACCCAACATAATATGATACAGTTCTGTGTTCATAATGGCCTAAGCATGGTGGGGCAATTTCTGACGATTTCAGATTTTGTGAAAAAAGACTGATCACGGAGGATGCAGAAAGTACCTGTACAGAACATGCGATGGCCCACTATCCGCGCTAAATTCTTAGAGACAGCTCACTGTACAATAGATACGATGCAGTCGGAAGAGACCTGGCACGAAGTCAATGGATATGTGACTAGCGAATAGTAAACAGCAAAGAGGATAGCTAACCATTCGTCAATAATTAACGGTAGTCCCGCGGGGAGAGTGGTAGATGTGTGTAGGGTATGGGCGTACTCCTGGCATCGATTATTAAGATTTGCAAATCGTTCATGCTGATAGCCTGGGCTACTAGTATTTTCCGAAGATTACCACATCCATTGACGCAATAGAAAAAAGACAGCTACGGCTGAAAACGGCTGATGATGAAATGGCTAACGGCGGTGGTCCCACACTCTGGCTATCGATGCTTTCCATCTTTCTAACAAAACAAGAAAATACACAACTACACTTAAGAAATTGTTTTCGGTCGTACCGTTAAGTTAAGAAAATTATTTTTTTAGCTGCACAACACAAACGTGGAATACTTGCCTTCCTCGATATTTTCGAATCACATAACCTAGGTACCAAAAAATAAAATAACGCGCGTCGCCACAATTTTTTTCCTTTGTCTTTCAGTTATTAATTCTTCCTTGCACCTTTTCTTATCCCAGTCACTGGATTTTTGAACCTTTAAATAACTCTGTTGTACGTGGTGGAGAATACTTAATAAAAAAAGAAAATCCAACTTTGATTCTGTAGGTATTTTCGTGATAAATTATGTATTCTCATCCAGTAGTCCCAGTCTTGAGACCTGTATTCTGACAAACAATAAGTTACAAAAAAAATCCATAAGAATCCAATCAAATCTAATTATGACGTGCTGTCAATAAAATGTTACAACATCTTCCACGAATTTACCTTCAACTTCAAAATAATTTCTGCCAAGTGAACTTTAGATAGAATAAATGTTTTTCAATTAACGTCACTCATGACATTTATAACTCTCGCGGCGCGCACAACCAATTTAATTCTTTGTTTTTTCTATTAAACCTGATTCCGCCAATCAATTCCTCTTCCATGTGATGGTGTTAGAAATTCAATTATTCAATCATTGCACCCCCTATCAAATTTTTATTTTCCATTTCCCCGACATCGTTCGCCACCTTCATAACGCACCTCGCAAACAAAAAAAAAAAAAAATAAAGGAAAACCAACGGAAACCACTCTTTTTTCCCACAAAAAAATCAAATAAAGAAGAGCAATCAATAACTTTTTGTTTCCCTCTTTAGCCCCCCGGTTCTTGCTTGTTTCCGAAGTTTATTGAGGCGCAAAATAGAATATTTAGCGGGAAAATAAATTTTCCGAAAGTTGTTTGTTGTTGTTTGGCGCGCAAGGTCAACCAATGCAACCACCCTCTATCACCCAATATGACGGCGAAGCAGAATTGGACTTAAAATATATATACATATTAAAAAAAATGAGCAGGATAACCAATGCTAAAGAGAACAATTCCGGATCCGGAACAAGCCCCCTCCGTATACAATCAAACTTTGTTATTTTAAACGAAACACAAAACTTTGTCGTTTACTGTTCGATACGACGATGACGCTTGTTCGACGTACGAGAGATAGTATCGGCAGAGTAGGGTTGGGGCTGCTTAGGAGTTATTCAAATTGATTCGATAAGGGGATGTGCAAAGTCGATGCTTCCTCGATGACGGAGAAAGATTCCCATCTCGGTGCTCTGAGCTGAGTCACTTTAGTTTTAGATTAAACTTCAATTTAAGTTTGCTGTCAGTTCGATTAGGTTAACCGTCATCGCTCTGAAGCGAGAGGAAGGCACCCGACGGTAACGACGATGATGCACACTGGGACCTTTCAATACAGTGCGGCTTTTATCATGGGTTTTTGAAAAATAAGTTTTAATTACTTATATATAAGGTCCACCCTCTAATCACTTCCGAGATACAAGTGGAGACATTTGACGTCCTTCATTGTTTTACTTTACATTATCACCTTTATAATGCCAGATTTTTATTGACAATATTTTTAGGAAAAAATGTTTTTTTTTTTTTTTTGGAAAATGGTAGTCCATGTTATGTATGTAGTTTCAACTATGCGCCTCACTGTATAACAGATAAATTATACTTGTTGCTGTAAACGAAAAATGACATCATTCTTCGAGAGCGTCAATTTCGCCACCATGTATTTTGGAACAGACAATGAACAAGTATTGATGTCCAAGATATGTCACATACTTATAATGTCAATTCAATTCCAATTACTATTAAAGAAATGGATTTTTAAATCACGTTTTGAGCCCATATTATATGAAACGGTCCCAGTGTGCGTCGCTTAGCTTAGTGCAAGTTGTGTTGCGTTGCGTTAAATCTTCTTTGGTGATCACAAGTTAGTAGGAGTAGTGGTGACGGGAGGTCGAAGAATAAATTGTTTGGAAAAACTTTTTCGATAGGGAATCACGAAGTTACTTGAAAGGGAGAAATTGGAGTGAACTTTTCGGATATTTGATGAGGAAAGCAAATGAGTGTGTTGTGCATTAGTTTTCTTTTTCTTTTTCTTTTTTTCTCAATGAGGAAATAGAAGGAAAGAAATGCGTTGCGCTATTGGAGGCGTTTAACTTGATGCAATGACGTATATCATAGTCTATATCCTAGGTTTTTATGACGTGAAATCAATTTATGTCTTGTTAATGATCAAGACACTTAAGTAGGTAGGCACTATCTTCAATTTTAAATTAGAAAAGATGTTAAAAAACCAAAACTGATATTTCTGAAATGGGTACAACTCTTTGCGTCGTCCCGTGAAAATACGAATAGTAAGGCGTATGAAGTTAATTGTTCTGTTAGAATATTAGTCCACCACCTTTTTACCAATACCGCTATTCTTAACATTTCTTAGCCAGTAGGAGTCGACTGTCCCTATTCTCTCGCTAGCTAGCGTTTGGCATTTGCATAGTATATTTGCTGCCATCACCACGTCTTCCAGCCATAGATCATCTTGCACGTTCTTTGCATTAAATCTGAAGTTGCCATGCGACAAACACTACTAACCACATGAATAGTCATCGCTCCATGGTTAGAACATTTCATTTGGTAGACTCTTTCGTCATTTTTAGTGCCTTTTATAGCATCCACATAATGCAAACAAAATACTACTAAAGCCGCTGTATTCTTCGTTGGTAAGCATTGCTAAGTCTCCATAAGTACATTCTAACTTATCAGCTACGAAAGCTCCTTGGATTGAAGTGATAAATTAGGAAAATTCTTGATTGGTGACCCATCCACTGTCTATATATCCAGATTTTAATCAATATTACATGATATATTCTAAAGAATTTGGCTCTTTTTTCCTTCTTTATGGGAACAAGAGTGTCATCATTGTTACGTTATTAAAGTATGGAAAGTACATTGCACCACAGTTTTTAACTAAATATCCTGAAATGAAAGTCACTGAGTCTCGTTTCTCTGCAATTCAGCATATGAGAACAAATCATTTAAATGCAAACCACACACTGAAAAGCATGTGATGGACAAATTCTATTTCACCTTCATTTTCGCAGAGCCAGACAATGCTTAAAGCCTTGCTCAAGCCTTTACTAATTGCAAATTTTTCGTGAATGCCGAATATGGTATTTCGCCTGCAATTATACTGCCTTTGTTTAATCGGAGCTGATGTGGTCAATGCTAATATTATAAGCTTCTTATTACTGAAGCGCTTACTTGGCTTCCTAAAAAAGACAAGATAATAACGATAAAAAGGTGAATCAGGGCTTTGCTCCCTGATAGTAGAATCAATTTGCATATGCGTTGGGTTTTTCCTATTACGACAAAAAATAAAAAATAAAAATTTGGAATCACTCTACTGCGTACTATTTACTACTTACTTACTTACTTAGATGGCGCTACGGTCCGGGGTGGACCTGTGCCTCAACCAACAAACCTCTCCAGCTAGCACGGTTACGACCCAGCTGCCTCCAGTTGCGCACACCTAGTTGGTTGAGGTCCCCCTCCACTTGTTTGCGCCACCTACCGCGAGGTCGTCCTCTACTGCGTCGTCCATCCAGCGTGGATTCGAAAACTTTCTTAGCGGGAACGTTGTGCTCCATCCGCTCTAAATGACCCAGCCATCTTAGTCGCAGTATGTGAACTCTTCTGGCTAAGTCGATGTCCTTGTACATGCCGTATAGCTCGGCATTGTACCTTCTCCTCCACTCACCGTCTATGCAGACGGGACCAACGATCGCTCGAAGAACTTTTCTCTCGAAATAACCAAGGGCATCCTCATCCGGTTTTGTCAAAGCCCATGCCTCTGCGCCATACAGCAGGACTGGGATGATTAGAGTCTTATAAAGAGTTACCTTAGCAGTTCGAGATAGGGCTTTGCTACTTAATTACCGTTTTAGACCATAGAAACAACGATTGGCAAGAGTAGTTCTTCGTGTGGTCTCCCTACTGATGTCATTTGCGGAGTTCACCATAGAGCCTAGGTAGACAAAATCCTTTACTACCTCCAAATTGTATCTCTCTATTGTGGCGTTCTGTCCAAGACGCCGATGTTGAGTGCATTTTTTTGTAGACAGCATATATTTTGTTTTGCTTTCATTGACCGCTAGATCTATCTTTGCTGCCTCGATCTCAATACTCGTAAATGCCCCATTGACGGCCCGCTAAGTTCTTCCGATTATGCTTGTGAGTTTCGTACAATTCTCTCAAGTACTATGTTAAAGAGATCGCATGATAGCGCGTCACCTTGTCTAGGACCTTTCCTGACATCGAATGGTTCGGTGATGTTCTTACCGACTTTGATGGAGCAGCGACAGTTCTCCATCGACATTCTGCACAAACGGACGAGCTTGGCAGGGATGCCAAGACGAGACATGACTCTGTATAGCTCGTCTCTGTACACTCTATCATAGGCAACTTTGAAATCGATGAAGAGGTGGTGTGTATCGATTTTATATTCATGGGTTTTTTCCAAGATCTGCCGTAGTGTGAATATTTGGTCAATGGTGGACTTTCCCGGCCTGAAACCGCACTGATAAGGACCTATCAGGTTGTTGATGATCGGTTTTAGGCGTTCACATAATACGGCAGACAGGATCTTATATGCGATGTTGAGGAGATTTATACCTATGTAATTGGCGCAGTTTAGAGGGTCTCCCTTCTTCAGGATCGGGCAAACGATGCTAAGGTTCCATTCATCGGGCATACTTTCATCTGACCAGATTTTACAGATGAGCTGGATCATGCTCCTTACCAACTCATCTCCTCCTGCCTTGAAAAGTTCAGCGGCAAGGCCGTCGGCTCCAGCAGCTTTGTTGAATTTGAGTTTAGATATCGCTGTCCTCACTTCATTTTGATCGGGTTGACGGGAATCTTGACTGTCATCGTCACTGTTGAATGGCTCATTCTACCTGACAGCGGAATATTGATCATCATCGCCGTTTAACAGTCTGCAGAAGTGTTCGTTCCATATTCTCAGCACCGACTGCGATTCTACTACTATGTTACCATTTTCGTCCCTGCAGGCTTCTGTTCTGCCTTTGAAACCCGGGCATGTTCTTTTTACCTTTTGGTAAAATTTTCGAACATTATTTCTGCAATAAAGTCTCTCAATCTCCTCGATCGAGCGCTTCTCATGCTCTTTTTTCTTCTTTCTCAGAAGTCGATGTTCCTCTTTTCTCCTGCGCACGTAGAGCTCGTAAGCAGCTCTGGTCCTTCTACGCAGCGCCGCTTTGTATGCCTTTTGTTTAGCTGCATGTGCTTGCCGGCATTCCTCATCAAACCAGGGGTTTCGTTGTGGTGGGCGAGAGAAACCCAGTACATCAGAGGCGGCATCTCTGATGGCTTGTTGGCAACGCTGCCACTCGTCTTCCGCATTTGCTGCTGGCGGCATAGGACTTAGATTGAGATTAGAAGAAACACGATAGGCAAAGGTTCTGGCGGTCTCTTGCGATTGTAGCCGCCCGACGTCAAATTTCCTCACAGCATTTCGTTGATTTCGCTCCGTTGTGGATATCCGCATCCATACCTTGGCTACAACTAGGTAGTGATCCGAGTCCACGTTGGCTCCTCGGAAAGTCCGGACACCCAGAATACTGGAAGAGTGCCTTGCGTCGATCGTAATGTGATCGATTTGGTTGACAGTTTTTCGATTAAAGGAGAGCCATGTTCCTTTGGGAATGTCGAGACGCGGGAACCGCGTACTAGCTACGACAAAGTTTCGCCCCGCTGCAAAGTCGATTAGCCTGAGTCCGTTGTTGGATGTGATGTCGTGAAGGCTGTGCTTTCCGACCACGCTACTAAAGACGTCCTCTCTTCCTAGCTTTGCGTTAAAATCACCTGAGATAATTTTAACGTCGTGACTAGGGCATTGCTCATATATCTTGTCCAAGAGCTGGTAGAAGTCGTCCTTTGACACGGATAGTCATAAGGCGCTCGTTCACATGCCAGAAACTCAAGACTTCTTGCCTAAGTCTGCTTCCAATGACAAATCTGCGCCCGAATAGACGCTGTCCTTTTTGTCTGTAGCAATCGCCGTAGTAGATGTCGCAGTTTTTCATACTCCTTTTGCCCGACCCATCCCATCGCACTTCTTGGATGGCGGTAATGTCTGCTTTGAGACACTCTAGGGCCTCCGCAAGTTGTTCGGCTGCACGTGGTTTGTATTTACTACTACTAAACTCTATATTCCGAAGTCCTGACTAACATTGGAAATTTCTTACCGTTATCTTGCGATCCGAATAAGTCGAAGCAGCCCGCCCAAGGTCTTCACTAAGGTGAACCTAAATGGAATTGTAGAAGGCACCGTTGACTCATCCGCTGCCGTGTGGAACAAAAAGAAGTTCTCTAGTGAGAAAGCACCCTTCTCCCCTCATTTGACCACCCCCTACTAATTTCGGTTCGTGTATATTTTCTGTAATACTGGAAAATGACCTCTATTTTAAAAATGAGCGATGTGCCGCGCTGGTTAGAGTGATCGACTACTGCGTGCACCATACCAAAAAGTGTTTCCATGATCCCAGCTTACACTCTGTAGGGAGTAAATTCCCAACCATTTCTTACAATAAGTTCGGCAATACCAGTGGTTCCATTAGAGAATCAGCATGTTCCACATGTCATTAGATAACAAATGACGTTAGAGTATATTGAAAGGAAGATCGTAGTATCTATAACTTTTTCCTACTTAACGTTATACAAATTTCAGACCATTTACGTTAACATACATATATATATTATATATTGCATAGGCTCGCTTCTGGCAACCACTCGTTTTGTGTGCGTTATATTTTTCCCACGAATGGAAGAGACCAACAGTGCTCTCGGATGTTTGTCAAACGTTCGCGAGAGATAGTGATTTCTGGGATTTGAACATTGAACTTCACGCGCAGGATTGCATGGCATGGTGTGTTTGGCAACGAAATTTTCTTCGCGCCGTAAGATGTGACCAATTCGCTGCCATTTATTTCCTCGAATTGTGATGTCAATAGTTTCCTGACCTATTCTCGAGTGGAGGTGTTCGTTCAAGATGCGATTAGGCCAAAAAATCCTAATTATTATCCGTAGATATCTATTTGGGAAATTCTGCAGCTTGCGAATGGCAATGCCGGTTATTCTCCAAGTACTTCATCCATATTTCATATAGTAGTACTGACTCGACATTGAAATGGAACAGTCGCAGCTTGGTATTGGAGCTATGGCTTTGATGGGACCGTTTCTCTGTATACCTCTCCATGCTCTTTTGTTATGTTGAACATAGTTCTCTTGACTGTGCGTAATAGCTGATGATTGGTCTTTGTATCATAGGCCCATCCAGCGCAGGCTACTAGGGCAATATTGCCATGTTTTACCTGTTTGTTAGCAATAAATCAAAATAATCAGAATAACTAACTTGTTATTACTCATAGAGCTTCATAGGAAGCTTAAGTTTATCAAAGAATAACAACAATTAAATAGTTGATGATTGTTGCAATTTACTGAAATGCTGTCAGTTTTTGAGTGCCATCGTGTTCGGAGTTATAATTCAATGCGTTTCAATTCTCTCCAACTCATTTCCAAAGTTTTAAATTCCTCTTTAAATGTTCTGCGCTATGTTTGCACAGGGCGAGATATTTCTAACCGGTTACTATTTCTTTCATCGCATTGTGCTGTCAATATGTTTCTGATTCGTCCTCGAGTTGGGAAGCTTTCTGTTGATATAATAGGTCCATTCGCGTACACAATCTAAAGCTCTTTAAGGTGCTTTAAGGTGCTCTAAAGTGCTCGAAGAGTATTCGCGTACTGAGCGAACATGACATAAAGAGAAAAATTGATAAGTAACGAGTAGCAAAGTCAATAGACAGTGATGTGTGAATGTTCTCCCAAAATATTTCTTTTTAACTTAATATGAATCAGTTGGTTTTCACACGAGTTTAATTTGTTCATTATAATTTTTTTAATGACAGTTGGCTCGACATGACTCGAAATGGCTTACTTTTTATTCGCGTACTTTTGCTTAGATTCTCCGCTCTCTGAGAGTTTTTACTCTCATCATGTCATTTTCGACAAATGAATGCCTTGAACGTCTTGCTCTAAGTTTTTTTTTTTTTTTTGTGAAAGATATTGGTCGTGCCAGAGCCTTCTGATTAGGGGTAAAACTTGTTGCTTGGAACTTTTCTGCCGTAAAAAAATCCATCGCAACTTAATTTCCACGGATCACACAGCATAATACAGCCGCTTGCGAATACCCCTGTCCCTTTGTTTAGAGACGATACCGATTCTCAAAATGCGAAACATTCTTTCGCACCCTATGCATAGGTATTGTTGCCAGGGAATAAGCCATGAAGAATAATGATATACCCACGGAGGTGTTCGGAATAAAACAGCCTTTCTCTTCAAATGACTTATGATTATGCACTCTCCTTGACCGAGATATGAGTTATACTATCGGAAAAGAGAGATACAATTTAGTTCCGTCAAGCGACTTGATCTTAAAACTTACGCGATATCTATGTATGCATGCATTGGAAGCCAACATTTTATTTGGGTCTTGGGAGGTATCTTCCCAGTCCCCTTCAATTAAAAAAACCGGTCTTAATTTTCGCTTTTCTCGTAACGAACAATAAACAAATTTTATTTATTTGGATGCCGGGTCATAGGAACACCCCAGGTAATTGTACGGCCGACAAACTCACTAGGACAACTTTTATCGGCTGGTCTAATTAAGCATGCATCTGGTACAGATTGCTGATCGAACGTAATCTAACCTTTCTATTCAAGTGGGATACTTTTAATTCCGCATGTATAAATTTAAAAAAATCTGTACTATCGGATTATGAAGTTACCCATTATTTTGAGCAAATGCAAAATCAAAAGATGTCGAAGCCTTAGGAATTATATTGGGCACCAGATCTTCGAGAACTTTGATAGGATAGATCTCTGCTAGGAAAACTTCGACTGCATATACCTATATATCACAGTTTCATCTCGGGTGCACTAAGGACATATTTCATAAAAGACGACAATAGATATAAGGCAATCAGCCCATACTCATTGTAGCCCTCACCCTAATAACGGGAACCTTCTTCTACGCCTGGAGATTATTTCAATAGGAAACCCAACATACCTTCATATGTCACTATCTGACATCGTCTCAGCTGACTATAATTGAGCACAATTTTATTGAATATGTACTCGTATCTACGACTAAATTAACTTTTCTTCGATGATTGATGAACAACAATTCAATTATTTATTTCCCATCAGTAATAATCAAGTGAGATCGCCTCATAATGAATGAATACGTTCCGCTATCTCTCGGTCGATTAATATGTTCTTTACATAATCAGTATGCCAACACTGGTTTTGATGTATCACATCCTTTAACCTTTCACAATCCCTCCTTACTATAACCACAATGATTCGCACAAATCCCCTTGGATTTATCAACATTATTCCCCAAGATATCATCAATCCTCAATCAAGTGTCCGTTTTCTTAATAATATGTGTTCTTCCATTTTCACATATCATTTATTCACACAAAAAAAAACGTATATATCGTCCAATCGTCCTTATTATCCTTGCCTCAAACATCCTAGATTACCCTGGTAATCAATAAAACCGAAAAAAGAGAAGAAAATATAAAAATAAATAAAACAACATACATAAAGTAGAATCAAGATACATTCCCAGTTCTCCCTGATTATGTATCGAATTCACATTAACACCATGAAACGCTTGCAGTTCTATACTTAACGAAACCGTAGGCGAAGCGAAAGTAATAAAACAAGAAAAAAAGAGGGTATAAATTGTATTTTATGAATAAATACGAAACCGTTAAGAGGAAAGCTATAGGAAATTTCTGGGAAATTACTAAGATCAAACGGAAGCAAGGGAATCCATTAGGATACTGGTAATGAGACGCACCGTGATGGTAGTGGTCTTGGTACGAGTATCTATCGCTTTACAGCAAACGAGTGGTAATTCTACTAGGACTTAGCTCTTTTGCTGTGCTTCATCGGAAGTCGGAAATATTTCATTTCTGTCCTGTCCCCTGAGATTAGAGTTGTATGGTGGGTAGGACGAGAGGGAAAAGAGCGCTTAATTGATTCAAATCGTTGTTTGATATTTAAAAAGTTTTCGTCACAGAGAGGGAGGAAGTAGGCCTAGTGTTTTCTTGATTATTTTAAGGGAGAAAGGCTGTTAAAAATAATTTGTACTTAACAAGCCGATTCAGGATCCGTTTATGTAAACATTAGTCAGTCTTTGATTTTCGTTTATTTTTTATTGTAATGAGATTGGTTAGGGTAAAATGAGTTTGCTTTGACTCTTGCTGATTTGGGGTGGGTCCGACCGTAGGTATTAATATTTTGTTTCGTAAGCATTATTTATCGGATCAACTGCCTAGTTCAGCAGACAGGAAATGCTTAGCTCAACAAGTTGTTGGGGAAAGATTGTTTGCCAGACACATTTAATGTTTGATTTAAATAAATAGTTTTATCAGGATCGAGTACAAGCGATGTAGCAACCAAAAGATAGTTCATTTGAGTGATTTCAGTTTTTGGCTTTGGTGGACTTTGGAAATGACAGGAGAATTCATCCAACCATCTCACCAGTAATCTGATTCCAATACGAAATACCTATGTAAAGTATCTGAGGAAAGCGATCATACTTATGATATGCAAGAACTGTTGAGATATGTATATTCCTTCGAAATGTCGCATACATACATGTACAATACGTATTGTTTCGAGGCTTTTAAAGCACACTTTTTGATACGTACGAGTGTGGATGCCGGCATGGTATAATTTCAGCTTATTGAGCTCCATAAGATGTATTAATACGTGCATTTAAGGGAGATCAACTACATTTCGAAAAAAAGCTAAGATGGCGTCAACGAGATAGACAAGTTTAGTTCGTGCTCTGTCCAAATTTTCCTAATAAATAAAACTCTTTCCAAATATTTTTTCAAAGTATTGTTTATTTATCAATTAAATTATTTTACGCGGCGATTTTTGCATAAGTAATTGTGTAAATTCCCCTTTTCTATCTCTCTGAAAGTATGGCACATAATACCCCCGTCGCAACGCGCCTAAGACAAAATAAAGGCAATTCGCACCAAATTTCTCCTGCCGAATCATTAAACGAAAAAAATCCTTAAAACGATTAAACAAGAAATTCAAAAGCGGTCGTATGAAATTATTGTTCAAATTAGCATTCAAATGGAAAATACGAACAAAACCATTAATGAAAAACTTAACAGTTTCATAAATGAAATTAATACTTGATTCGATGAGGTGAACAGTGCTATGTCCGTACTTGGTGCTCGAGTTGACGCTCTAGGGACTTCATCTAACGTTAACAATCAATTAAAAAGCGAACTATTAATTCTCCGCAATAAAACCGATTTCCTGGAGTGGAAAATCATAGGTATCTTCCGATGCTGTCTTGCTTGGAGTTCCAAAAAGAGACGGAGAGGATCTTCACGAGATATACAACTTGCTATGCCGGTCTGTCAAGTGCAATCCACCTGCATCGAAACAAATCTTTCGTACAAAACCTCGGCGAGCTTCACAAGACAGCGCAATCATTATTAAATTTCAGTCGCGAACGAGTAAAATCGATGTACTACGATCAACAAACCAACATTGTAAAAATCTTAAAACAACAGTATGCTTTAAATATATTGGATTGAAGACTGACAGCCGAATCTACTTGAACGAAAGTCTTACTACCCACAATCATATCATTCACCGTAAAGCTCTCCAATGTAAACATAAACAACGCAAGCAGCCGACATCTGTTTTCACCAGAGGAAGGCGTGTGTATGTAAAAACAATAAAAGGCAGCGGAGCTTCCGTGGTAGATTCCTGCGAATTTTTGGACTCCATGATCACGAACAATCGTCGCTATGCTCACAACGAGCTTAAAACTTTAAATGTCATGAGTCTTACAATTTTTCGCAGTAATTTAAATTTGTTAATTATGTTTATTTTTCTTCCGTAATTCATTATAGCATTTCAAATAGTATTTCATTGGTATTTATTAACAGCCTAATGTCTAAAATTATTCACCTCTTCTGTTTACATGATCTTCTACGCTGGAGGATAAGGTTTTCCTTTTTGTCTTATACACATGACCACGCGTAATGGAAATAGTTTCATGGACGGTGGCATTAATGAAAACTTGCGATTAATGTTAAATATTTTATGTCAGCAGCATGTTGGATTTAATGTATGTCACATTAGCGCACAAAGCTTGAATCCGAAAGTTGATGAATTTCGTAGATTGTTTGTTGGGTCTAATGTGGACATCGTCTGTGTCTCTGAAACTTGGTTTCATGAAGGTAATGATGATGTTCATTATAGTTTAAAGGGATACAACATGTTTCGTGTGGATAGAAATAATAGAATTGGTGGTGGTGTCGCACTTTATGTTCGTGATCGTATTAATAGCAAAACTGTAATTAGTTCACCTCCTAGTAACCCACTCAAATATTGCTTTATTGGTATAGCCAACTGTCTGATTGGTGTGGTTTATAGGCCGAATTCCCATATAGATCACTCACCTCTCTATACTGTGCTGGAAAATGTTTCTTCCTCCTTCAGCAACGTAATCGTCTGTGGCGACTTCAATTGTAATGTTTTAAATAGCAAAATGCCTAAGCCATTCTTAGATAATATGAAAACCTTAAGCCAGTCAACACAATAGTACCGACTCATTTCAGTGATAGCACCAGTACGCTGTTGGATTTATTTTTTGTGAGTGATTGCCAAGATGTTATATTCTACGATCAGTTATTCGCCCCGGGGATTTCGCGACATGACTTGATTTTTGCTACTTTCAATATGGCTTCTTGTCACCAACTTTAGTATGAATATAGGGGTTACAAATATGTAAATGCCGAACTCCTTGAGCAAGACATCTTACGGGTAGACTGGCAACGGATATACTCTATGTCGTTCTCAAGTGGAATTTTTAGAAAATATCATCCTAAGTTTGTTTAACACTCTAAAAACAAAATTTGTTAGGCATCGTGTAAACGAATGGTGCACTAGTGATAAAATCCAACTGATGAACAAGCGATGATGTTGATTACAATAGATGGAAGCGGTTTAGATTTATATGCAACACGGTTTTTATACAACGCATTTCGTAATCTGCACAACCAGGTCATTTCCAAAGTAAGGCAAGCGAAAAGGGCCTACTTCTCTGCTCATCTGAATAGAAATCTTGATTCTAAAACGTTATGGAAAAATTTGAAAGCCATAGGCGCTGGTCGTAATAGGAAGCAGGACCTTGGAAATATTGACCGTGACCAATTAAACAAAGAATTTGTCAAGACGCAGGCAGGCGGCAGGAACTTTCATTGGAATTTAACCTGTCAAAGTTCTACATTTATTTTTAATCATATTCGATCATCTTTTTCTAGAATAACGATTCTCGTAAGCGAAAATAAAACTGCTGGATAAGCACTGGCTTAGATGTAGTATTAATTTTGAAGAGAGGTGTTTTTTTAGTGAGTAAAAATCTCACACTACCATAAGCACGCGCGGTTGGTACCAAAAGACGCAGGCGGTAGTCCCAAATATTTCGCATTCAGACCAAGATAACATAAGGCACACTAATAATTCAGAGCCACCTAACCAATCTAAAATTTTTGTGTTGACTAGGCCGATGTGCTCAGAGAAATTCTTCGTATAAAATCTAGATCCGCTGGCATTGATGAGATACATCCCTTATTTGTGAAGGCCATACTACCCCATCTGCTCCCTGTACTGACTCATGTACTTAACTCTGTTATTCTAACAAGAACTTTTCCCATTAAGTGGAAAACAGCGAAAGTAGTTCCGATCTTGAAAAAAAACGGGGAACGAATTTTTGCCCCCCAGAATATATGCCAATTTCTATTCTTCCCTATTTTTCAAAAGTTTTGTAGATAATTATCCATCAGCAGTTCTCAGATTACCTTAATAGAACAAATTTTCTTTGCATCAGCCAATCCGGCTTCAGGGAAAAATATAGCCGTGTAACAGCTCTATTCAAGGTAACTGATGACATTCGCGAGGCTATGGACAACGACAACGTAACTATTTTAACCCTTCTTCATTTCTCCAACGCTTTTGATACAGTCAACCATAAAATACTACTCCATAAGCTCAAAACAGGCTGCTATTTATCTTCTTATGCATTAAAGTTAATTGGTACCTACCTCTTCGAAAGACAGCAATCTGTTGTCGTGCAGAATAAGACATCAGGACTCATTAAAAATATGGCAGGAGTACGACAAGGTTCTATTTTGGGCCCACTTCTGTTCAGTATCGTTATTAATGATCTGCCGCTCTCAGTCACAAATTCATCCATGCACGTGTATGCTGACGATGTGCAAATATATATCAGCAGTAAAATAGGAATGATTGAGGACAGTGCGTGCAGGATAAACGACGACCTGAGGGAGGTCGTCCATTGGTCCGAAAAAAATTGCCTACGGCTAAACCCAAGCAACTCCCACTGCATTGCTATTTATAAAACCAAGCTTGATCCTAGCTATTTCCCTCCTATCTATCTTGGTAGTACAGTGCTTCAGTACACTGATAAAGCTAAAAACCTTGGCATTTATTTTAATCGAACCTTGGGATGGGATGACCATATCCAATCAGTCATAGGAAAGGTGTACGATTGTCTTCCAAATCTATTCATGTCAAAGCATTACACTCCTTTGAACATTAAACTTATGTTAGCTTAATCCCTCGTCGTGAGAGTAAAATAAAGCTAACCACTGTCTTCAATAACACAGCACGTTACGTTTATGACCTAAGGCGATATAACCATGTATATCCTTATGTCAAAAAGATACTAGGATGCACGTTACACACGTATCTCAATTATCTTTCCCTAATGTTTTTACACCAAATCATGACAACCAAACAACCCGCTTATTTATCGGATAATCTTCGATTTGCCAATTCAATACGCTCATTTACTTAAATTCAACCGCGTTTTACCTGCCTTGCAACCGAACGGCAGTTTTTCATTTATGCCGTTCGCTCCTGGAACTCGCTTCCCCTCAGCATTAGAAGAATCTGTGGTCCACGCACATTTGGTGACGTCCTGTTTAGATATTTGGCTGAAGACTGAAATACAATTTGAATAACTATATTAAGCGCTGTCTTACATATTCTTATTTAAGTGTACTTATATTACATAATTTCAATTTAATCTTTTGTAAATCTTTTTTAAACTAACTTTTCTCACTTCTCTTTGTTTATATATATCTTTCTTTCATTTTACTAACTAATAAATTACGAAATTATGAAGGGGTAGTAATGCTTCAGCTGGGAGAACTTTAAATTCTAGCTCCCATGTTAGATATAATAAGGTAGGCCGAATGGTCCGCTAACCCTTCATGAGGGTCGCGGGGGTAGAATGCTCAGCTGGAACCTCCATCCTTCTCGATCCTTCGCCATTAACACTAACTCATCAGGATGAATCCCTAGATGGTAAACTCCACCCAATATAAGTAAACCAAAAAAAGCACGAATTTCAATCATGTTAATGTCTATCCAGTCATTCTTGTATCGACGAACGTCATACAAATTCGTCATTTGGAGAAGCATTTTTCAAATACTCGTAGTTGAATAAACAATAAAAAAGACGTAGGAATATCCGTACATTGACCAAAAGAATTATACTGTTGGTCTTAGTTAATAGAAAAAAAATAATTACAATAGTATGAGCCATGAAGCAGACGAACTACAAGTTCTACCTTCTCTGTTGGTTAGACAAATAGCACCATAATATTTGTGTGTCAATGTGATACACCTATTATCCTATTAGTGAAACTTTTTGTACACCCTACGAGCAATCTTTTTCGTAAATATAGATTTGGAAAAAAACATTGTATACACGATTTTTATCTTGAGCCAAAATCCTAGCTCGATTTGACGAAATAATAGCAAATAGTCAAATTGGCACAAGAAACCGATGAAGGTTAACTAACAGCTTGTCTGTGTTCGACAATAATGGAATGAATGTGTGGAGTGGATGGATTATGACCCAAAAACCGGTTTTTGTCAAAGTAAGTGAAACTACACCGAAGCGCTCAAACTAAAATAATGGTACACTTTACTCCCAGTTAGCAAGCCATTTTACTGAGGAACAAATAGGCGCTTTATTGATGAGCTTACAGTATTAACTTTATAAGCTTTAAGAATCGGATACCTCATCTGAACAAAGAGTAGATAATCCCAAATGAAATATCCAGCATATGCTTCTCACAGACGTTCAGATCAATTGGTTCAGTCAGTCTGCGTTGTAAATAGTCGTGTCTCAGACACTAGAAAACGGAATAGTTAATGGAACATTTAACAGAGGAAGTACTCACATCCAACGCATATTCAGTTTCTGAGAAGTTGTCATCCAGTCCTTATCCAATCCATATCTAGCAAGCTCATTAGGGATTGTATTTTCAATGATTTCATTGTGACTTGAGACTCCAACACAACTCAATGAGTTGATTACTGTAAGCAAATCCAGAGAGCTCTTGTATTCTCCCACTATTTTGGAAGTAGTAAATGGAACGAGACAGGTCTTCAAAGTACTCTGACTGTCCGTAAAGATACAGGTATTCCGGTTTAGGAGAAGTGAAGTTTACTGTCACCGTTTTCCACGAAGACGCCAGTACCTTGAGCTAAAAGCCGATCTTCGACTCAACATGTTTCTTCTAATGAAGTTTTCTATTCAAATTGAAAGATACCCTTAAGCACTGCCTGAATGAGAGAACCACCTCAGTCTTAAGAGGTTTGATTCAAGCCCTATATCTCATCGATCATATCCGCAGCACCTGAGCCTTATAACAAACTATCTCTAAGCTTAATCGGCAGTGGTGTAGCAACATCATCCGCATATACCTGAGCGTAGAAAGTGGAGCGAAAATATGTATCCACAACTAAACTTCTGATCATTGGAATTGCTTTAGTCCTCAGCACTTATGTTTCGACTACACCTTGTTGTCTGGCAAAGTCACACGTCTAGGAACAAATCGCATATAGCAATTAGTTTTTAAATCGCAGCGTCACTATATTTTCCACGTTGGTACAAATATTACATCTCCAAAAGGGGGTGCTAGTCCAAAACATCCTTACCAATTGTTGGTATAATACGAGTAGCAACTCTATCTTTTCGCTAAGGTGTAAGAATGTTTGACAGAGTCAAAACAGTAATGAGTATTCTCTTCAGAGCTATCAGCAATTGATTTATACCCTGTTTTAACATGACTAGGTTTTACATTCCATCAGTATCAGTACAGTCAAACTATTCCACAGCGTATTTGGCCTAAACCGAAACCGTAGTCGGAACAATATACCACCCACACTGAGATTTGCCTCCAAGAAATTATAAAATCCTAGCAATTTATGCTTTTTCCCAAATAGGCAACTGATACAACTTGACTTAGGCTTGCATTCCAAGATCATCTTGAAGCCAACAAGCACATATAGAGATAATCAGCAGGCAAGCAAATATTAAACCTGAGCTATAGGAAACTTACAATATGACTTGAACCTTTCTTAAGTCTGTCAGTAGTCCTTTTACAAGTACCTTCTTTTGTAATTCGAAAGATTACTTGCTCGTTTTGCTCTAAACTCTAAAGTTTCAATAGAAACACCATAAGCTACTCATTACTTCACGTTTCTTCAATATTCTTTTCTTTTTTTTAACACATTTAATGAAAATTAAAACATTACCCATTTAAAAGGTCAATCTGCGGTTGCACTAAGTATGCTATTAATGACTCTATACGACAACGCCCAGCCGGACACATTGTCTATCCACAATCTCTTAACTTCAACCATTACAGCCGGCTCTCATCATCTCGTAAATTAATTTAATCTTTTACCATAAAACTTCTTTCTCATTTGGCGAAAATTTTTACAAAAATTGAGATAAAAAGAACGCATTTCATTGAATTAAACGAATAAGAAGAGATAAAAGGTCGCGCGCATAGTTGAAGTCCTTCCTATATCCTTCTTCGGTCCAATTAAAACGTCTGTCAAATGCCGCAGCACCACCCTACTACCACCATGTGCAACGCTTTCTACTGCTCCACTGCCTAAGAACCGTGATGAAAGAACGTACTCCAACTTAATGGCAATCATTAAACGTCATAATGAGAAAACTCTTTTCTATTTCTCGCTTTAAATGGCACTTAGCAGGATGACATGACTGGATCTGGATGCTGGTGGTAGTGGTGGCAGTGGCGAAAGGATGTCAGTCGTCAGTGCGTGGCACTTTTACGGAGTCATTTGGTTGATATAGATACATGTATGTATATGTAAGTTCAGTCGGCATAGATACGAGTTCAATTTCGATGGACAATTTAATTAAATACGTGATACGTGTTCATCAGTTTGATTAAATGGATTACCGTAGGTCGATCAGTGTGTTTCTCTGCGTTAAGTGCGGAAGTGTATTTAATCTTGACTAGTTGAGGCTGTTTCAGATTATTAAACCTAATGACGGACAATTTAATTGATTGCATATGGAGTTAGCAACGATGCTGCGTCATCATATCATTTAGGCAAATTGGTGTATTAAAGATGGGTGATTGAACGCCCTTTGAGTTAATTGAATTAATTAAAAGAAAATGACAAGACAAATATCCTTAAAAAGAAACAACGATTAACGAGATCATTTGCAGAACAAAAACATTACTCTGCACTTTCTGCGCTGCAGACAGCTGCTCCGTCCGCTTGCTGCTCTACTGTGGCAGTCCCTAACTCTGTGTAGTAATTCCATTAATTAAAACAAGTAAAGAATAATAGAGCTCTGACGGGAGAGGGAAGCAAAAATAAAAAAACTACAGAGCTCCAAAGTACTTCTTCATGTAATTCTCCTCCAAAATGTTCGCTGCCACATTTATCATGGAAGTTGGTTTCATCAGACGACCAAAAATGGAGAGTAAAACGAATCAGCAACAGCAGCAGAAAAGCGTAATGAAAAATATACAAGTACTTGGAAAAAGGGGAGAAAAACAAAGGAAGGCAAAGCTATGCTATAACACTCAAAGCGGAAACTTTCATTATGTACATCGCAATGCTGGAAGCAGTTTTAAGCAATTTTCGTATGCATTTGCGAAATATATCTTGAAATTTACTTACTCTTCGGATAAGCAGCGAAAGTCAAAAACAAGGAAAATGTAATTTGTTTTTGCGTTGTCAGACTGGCAGAAGCCTGAAGGGAGCTTAACCTTGAATTGTTTAAGCCTTGAAAGCATGCCATGCTGCAAGTGTAGGTGAAAACCAAATCGATGTACCTTCAGTGATGTAATATACATGTGTTCACTTCCAAGTATTTCGTTTGTGAATCTTAAACCATTCAAAACAAATCATGGCAATTACGAAAGCTGCAAATCAATGTCAGATACTCTACGCTCTAAGGCTGGTGTACACTAAACCTAGCGATTCAGATGTAGGTACTCGTTATATTCCTCTGAATGAATCAATGAATTGATATATGGCGAAAAGTTTTATATATTTATTTAAGCTTAATACAACCAACTTTAAATATAAACCAAATTAACAAACAAAAAAAGAGCCTTAACTACTAATTTTCACGTTGCTACTGATGGTGAATTAAAAGAAAAATGTACGGTGTTATGCGCGTTATTGTCTAATAGGCCACATTCTGGATACGTTATCAAAGTGATATAAAAAACGGCATGGGCTGCAACCCGAAACAAAACCGAAACTAAAATGTAATAATTGAGTTGTAGCAATGGTGTAGTGGTAACGTCGTCACTTGCCACGCTAATGGTTCGTGGTTCAAATTCTGATGTTCAGTCCGATCAATTGCAATAGTTTGTGTAAACACTTCTGTGAAGGCATAGCACTGGCAGTAGCTTGGTCATTTGGCTGGAAAAATTGTTCGCTCTGTTGATACTGATTTGCCTACGACTTCGGCTATCAGAAGCAAAGACAAAAAATAACAAAAAGAACAACAAAACAACAAAAAGAAGCCTGACAAAGCTGATGTGTAGAGATTTAGTGACGTAGGGATTCGAGAAATTCTTGGACCAGTGTCTGATGAAGCTGATAGTAGAGTTGGCTCTACTGATAATTTCATCGATGTGCGATCTAGGAAATTATATTTGCGCCCTGTGTAGAATAAGTTCAGATCGATTTGCAGTAAGATAGAATATGAAGAGGAAGAAATTATCTTGAACATCTTCTTATTTGCTGCATACATGGGTAGACCACCGGAGTTGGCGTTAATGGGATTGGACAGTGAATATCTAAATGGGACTCTATAAAAGCGTTAGATATTTTACCGAAAGTTTTGCTGTAATCGCTAGTAATTACATCAACTTTATTACCATCCTCTAATGCACGCGCGTAATGTTTATTTTAAGAAATCATATTATATCGAGAAGGAAATTGTGTTCCAATGGAGGAGCATTGAATTGTAAGCAATGTTTTCGAAAAGCTTGAGAATGCATATACATTTCTGTATATAAAAAAATGTAAGACTCCTTCCACAATATCAAAAAAAAATAGTTGAGAGAGTTAAAGTTGAAAAAGAGCTCTAGGGGGGTGCGAAAAAACGTTCATAGATATTTTAAGAATAATTTCAGACAAACCGTCAAGGCCGGGTACCATGCCTGTCGTTATCTCAATTGACACAAGACGAGTTTGTACACAATTCTTCAGCTAGCTAAAATAATCAAAATCTGTAAATTAAAAAAAAAAAATGTGTATATGCACACAATCTATAAAAGTAACAACAAAAAGAAAAAGTCATTAACATAAGCAAAGCATAACACCCGACATAGGCAGAATAAGTAAAAGAAGAGACGAACTCTACAGGAGGTGGAAAAATAACCCATTAAACCAAAACAGCGAAAATGAGTACAAACACTTTCATAACGAAATAAATAAAAACATTCTAATTATGATGCCAAATTTCTACAAACAAACATTTTTAAATATCAGGAATGACCCGATGAAACCATGGAATGTTTTAAAAAACTTTTGAGCCGAAAAAAAAACCGTTACGACCATAAGCAAACATCTTAAAACATAGATGCAATCATAAAACGTCTAGCAATGAAAACATACTTATACGAGTATTTTACGCAATCAATATATAAGTATATACAAGAAGCTAGCGAAGCAGAAGTGTTTAGAATGCTGTGCTCTTTGCAAGTTAATGAAGGAGCAGACAATATTAGACTGATTAATCCGATTAAGTTAAACGCAATATCTTTACCTCCAATTATACCTATACAAACATTCATTAGCCGAAGCATTGACCAAAGTTTTAGCCCAAAGTTATTGAAAACGCCTATAGACCGACTAATTTATAAAGAAGGAGTGAAAAACAAGATTGAAATTGTAGGCCGATCGCAATTTTGTCTGTCGTAGAAAAGTGTTTGGAAGAAATTGTACGGTAGTAACGCGACTAACAACTAACAAAGTTAGTTGAAAAGCAAACAGTTTTACAACCAAATCAGCACAGCTTAAAAAAAAAAAAAAAACACTGCAGTACTATTGGGAGAACTCTCGAATATAGTAAATAATAATAAAACCACCATGTGCTCCCTATAGTTAGACTTTATCATAGAAAGTCTTAATAGAATCGGCGTAAAAAGGATCCTAGCGAATTGGCAAATACAATAAGCCAAGAACAACAGAGCAAGTACGGTGTACCACAAACTCAAAATGGGACCAATCCGATTCATTCTGTTCACCAACTAACTTCACGGTGTTCAAGGAGTACGTCTTTTGCTTATGCGGATGATATAGCGATTATTGTGTCTTGGTATTACAACACTAATTATGCAAGATGAGCTTGATAGAGTTTCAAGATGGTGCCATGATCAAGAATTAGTAATAAATTCTGCGAAATCTAGGATGATGCGTATACCAAAAACCATACCAACCTGAGACTTCTGTCACCATTTTTCATCATCTAAACGACGACTGTCCAAGAAGAAAACATGGAGCTATTGAACTGGTCAGACGGCAAAGCATTTAGAAGTGTTAATTGATGATGTTGACAAGCTGCGATTAAAACTTAAGAGTACTGCTTTTGCGATAGTGCACCTCAAAAGATACATTACAGCTGAAGTGCAGAAGCAGGTGTACAATGTTGCATCTCGCATAAGGTATGTGATATAACCTTGGGAAATTCCTTAAAAAACCGATCAAGATAAGGAAATAAATCTTCAACAGCGAATGGTTATCTATATATTAATACGTGAACACGAAATTTATCGTAAGTCTTTTTAGTATTTATTATTAAAAGAGGGAGATGAAACTTATATCATTTTAAAGGTACGAGTACTGTGCCATAGATGTGCACAAAAAAACAAATCATTTGTGTATGTTGCTGTTAAGGCAGGTAAAATAAAGTGAACCTACAGACACGATTTCCCTATACAAAACCCTTTAACCAATTAAAGGAAAGCATTTTGATCACGTTCATGGTCGAATTTCGACCACATGCGATACTAGTAATTATTAATAGGTATACATAATATTAATTTCAACGTTCTAGATTAAAACGCAATGCTTAAAATAACAACAATATTAGAACACTATGATGACCTAAGCTTATAACAGCCTATATATCACAATCAGACTACAAGATGACGATCCCAGGGACTTTTCGAAATTCAGAAAGTTACAATATAGACGGAAGAAGACAGTTAAATTATGTCATACCAATAGTCTCACTATCTACATATCTACGACCAGTAAACCTGAAAAATATATTGTAGTAAACTACAACTGGGCGCCGTGGCGTAAGTGGTTAGTGTGTCGGGTCACTACGCATGAGGTTCCAAGTTCGAGTCCCAGAAAATACCAAAAAGTTTTTTCACGGTCCCACCTCTCGCGAGCGTCTGACAAACATCCGAGAGTATTGTTGTCACGAAAAAGCTTCTCAAATCGCCGTTCGGATTCGGCATTAAACTGTAGGTCCGTTCCATTCGTGTGAAAAATATAACGCACACAACATGAGTGGTTGCGAGAAGCTAGGCCCTGGCACTTTAAGGAGCTGTTGCGCCAAATATTTGTATTTTTGTAAACTACAAAACACTAGAGTTGGGCTAAATCGTGAAATTATGTTCACAGCTATACCTGTGAATGTGATTTTGTATGCACTGTGAATACAAGGAAGATCCCGGCAAGCCATTGTAGAGACATTTACGGCAATTGAAGAGCGAAACGAGTAGGTCTTGAAGTAAATGAGGACAAGACTAAGTACATGTTGTCAACAAACAAAAAATTATCTGCTCAAAACCTTGGACACAATGTCACTCTTGATGACTACAACTTCAAGGTAGTTAAGGAGCTTACGTTCCTCGGAGCAAACATAAATCCCACAAATGACACTTTCGTGGAGATCTGACGAAGAACAACCTTAGCAAACCGCTGCTACTTCGGTTTGGCAAAACAACTGGGTTCAAAACTCCAAACTCGACGGACCAAATTAGTGCTCTATAGAACGCTCATCTTACCAGTCTTGCTTTATGGCGCCGAGTGCTGGACGATAAGTAAGAAAGCAGAGCAAATATTGGGTACCTTTGAGCGAAAAATACTTCGCGGGATATTAGGTCCCACAAGCGAGGAGAAGATACAACCGCGAACTCTAAGAGTTGCACCAGGATGTGGATGTAGTCCAAAAAGCAACGACATGTCGACTTCTTGGCTGGTCAAACGGTAGTGCATGCGATCAAATAAAAACACAAGCGTTTGCACTTAGCTGAGGCCTACCAACTCCTACTCTCAACCTCCACGCGGTAACAGTCGGGTGCTTAGTACCTTAATCCAAGAAGTGGGTAACCAACCCCGTTTGGCGGATTCTTGGTGGCAGCAGATGAGAGAGGTGGGGAAGAGTGCTTTCCCACTAGAGCACCTATTCCTGTTCCAGACGGCAGCGGACGAACTCCCTAGACGGAGTCAACGGTGGCATCTATAGTTCCAGTTAGGTTGAACTTAGTGAATACCTTGCGCGAGCTGCTTCGACGTATTCGGATCACAGGTCGGTAAGGAATTCCCAATGTTGGTCAGGACATTGGAATAGAGACGGTGGCGGAGGAGCCCTTAATGGGCCTACGGCAGCGCTCCTATTCCCGTAGTGGACTAATTGCACCGGTGTACCCTCGAGTATGGAGTGGAATCCACTGAAAGTTGGGAATCAGTTTATGTGCAATTCTTGGAATACTGAACTATGTGGAGCTGGCAATGTGGGTGGAGGCTTAAAGATTTTGGTACTTGTATCGATTTTTCTGAGTTTCCTCTCCTCACTGTCGATTCTTGATGGATTTTTGTTCCGCGAATTGCCTATATTTTGAAGCCCTACTCGAAGTAGACATCTACAAAGTACTCACCCCCTTTTGCACACTTGATCCGAATCTTATCGACTCTTTCGGAAGGTTTTTTGGCATTTTCATTGGATAGCTTCGGTTTTTCAATGATTATCCTGAATTTCCATGCCGCAGATGAGGTAAGCTCTTCGCTTCGGGTGTACAAAAGGGTTTCGGGGACATAGTCCCCCTCGTCCTAGGGGAATAATTAAGGAACTGGCCCTCCAGGTTGAGGGTTGTGCCGTCGGGGTAACTTCCCTACCACGTAAAAAAATCGATTGTTCCGAAACAACCAAAAGCCTCGGATAAGGATGACTCAACTAATGTTGACCCCAGCAAACGAAATAAGAACAACGACCTTCGGATCTGTACGTGGAATGTTCTGTCCCTTTACAGACCACGTGCAGCCGAACAACTAGCAGAGGCCCTAGACTGCTATAAAGTAGATATTATCGCCATCCTGGAAGTGCGATGGGATGGGCTGGGCGAAAAGCGGATGAAAAACTGTGACATCTACAATACTACGGTGATTGCTACAGAGGCAACAGGCAACGCTTATTCGGATGCGGATTTGTCATACGCGGCAGACTTAGGCAAGAAGTCTTAAGCTTCCGACGCGTAAGTGAGCGTATTATGACTATCCGGATCAAGGCTAAATTCACTAACATAAGCCTAATATGTGTTCATGCTCCCACGGAAGAAAAGTACCCTGTCACCAAAGAGTGTTTCTACGAGCTCCTCGACAAAACATACGAGCAATGTCCTAAATACGACGCTAAAATCGTATTGGGCGATTTTAACGCCAAAATAGGAAAGGAGGACGTCTTTGACAGGGCAGTTGGTAAGCATAGCCTACACGATACCACTTTTGATAACGGACTAAGGCTTACTGATTTCGCTGTGGAGCGAAATTTCACCATAGCAAGAACATGGTTTCCTCATCTCAGTATTCATAACCAGACATGGCGGTCCAATAATAATGCAACGATCAACCAAATTGATCATATTGCAATCGACGCAAGGCATGCCTCCAGTATTCTGGATGTCCGGACCTTCCGAGCGGCCAACATATACTCGGATCATTACCTTGTTGTAGCCAAGGTACGAATGCGGATATCCCAATCTGAGCAACAAAGAAGAATCACTGTGAGAAAATTTAACGTCGAAAAGCTACAATCGCAAGAGACCACCAGACTCTTCGCTGAACGCGTATCCCGAAATCTCTCAATCACCCCTTTGCCGCCCGCATCAAGTGCCGAAGACCAGTGGCAACGCTGCCTACAAACGCCGCGACTGATGTGTTGGGTCTAGCTCGCCCACCACCGCGAAAACCCTGGTTTGACGAAGAATGTCGGCGAGTGCATGCAAGTATATGCTGTCAACAAGAAGGGAAAGCCAACACCGAAAAATTGGACAAAACGTCACAGTGGACAGCAATAACTTCGAGGCAGTAAGGGACTTTGTCTACCTTGGCTCTGCTATAAATTCTACAAACAAGAAATCGCAGAAATCAATCGAAGAATAACACTTGCCAATCACTGCTTTTATGGGCTTATAAGGCAATTCAATATTAAAGCCCTGTCTTGAACAACTAAGGAGATTCTGTATAAGACCGTGATCATCCCAGTCCTGCTTTACGGCGCCGAAACATGAACATTATTAAAAGAGGATGAAGATATCCTTGGTTGCTTCGAGAGAAAAATTCTTCGTAAGATTTTCGGTCCAGTTTGCGTTAACGAGTTTTGAAGGAGAAGATTCAATCACGAATTATACGAGCTGTACAGCGACATCGACCTAGTCAAAAAACTGCGTATTGGACGTCTGAGATGGCTAGGACATGTAGAGCGAATGGACACCAACGCTCCGGCCCACAGAGTCTTTGAGTCTAATCCCGAGGGACGACGCAGTAGAGGGAATCATCGCCGTAGGTGGCGCGTATAAGTTCAAGGGGACCTCGACCAACTTGGAGTGCGCAACTGGAGGCAATTAGCTAAAGACCGAGCTAAATGGAGAGGCTTGTTGGTTGAGGCTCAGGTTCATCCAGAACTGTAGCGCCACCTAAGTAAGTAAGTCGACTACATTGGCTTGGCCACATCGAGGGAATGGACAACAACGCTCCAGCCAAGAGAATCTTCGAATCTCAGCCCCAGGTTCGAGACGGCAAAAAAGGCCGAACCGACGGTCGCGGATGCCATGACAGAGCAATATTTCTCTTGTGTGTGGTATAACCCATCAGCGAATAATACAAATTACACACATGCATTTCGTTCACCATGTTTTGCTTTGCTCTATCCTTCGCTGCCTCGCACTTCAAGACGTTAGCTGTGTATCGTTTGTTGTGTATATATAGATGTGATATAAAAAAAGAATACCTCCCTTATTCGCATTAGCATTTAGTGTATACACATTTTCATTTATCGCTCATTGCTCTGCACTGAGGTGTATCGTTTGTTGTGAATTCATATATGTATACACATTTTCGTTCATCCTTCGTTACTCTGAACGGAGCAATGCTAGCTGTGTATCGTTTGTTGCGAATACAGAAATGTTATGTGAAAAAGGAATTCCTTATTCACGTTTTAACCATTCACAGTTTATTTTTAAGTCGTTCACAGGCTGCAAATGTTAATTTTCACAGTTATTGTTTTTTGCCTGTCTCTACAAAACATTTCCTCGACATGCTCTTTGTTATCTATAACTAAAATAAACTAAGCATTAAAATAAATAAAAATGTTAATGGTCAGTCTACGACGGGGTGAAGGATGCTGCAAGAAGGTTGACAAGTCCTTTAGGGTCTGCCGAAGATATAGTTTTAGAGTGTAAAGATTTTTTTTTTAAGTTGATGAGCAGTTAAAGCACGCGGGACCTGTGATTAAGCTAAGTTGCACTCGATCTGTTTTGACTTTTAGGAGCATTGATGATTTCTTAATACATACATATATTAAGGTGGTGATAACGGTCACTCTCTTGGAGTGGTAAAAGGATGGATTCTATAAGGAATCTTGGTACAGAAGAGCTCGAAAGGAAAAAGAATATCCCCAATTCTCCGGATTTCTCCAATACCTCAAAAGGTGAGGATATGCGGTATAACCTCCTTGGGACTATATGAGATAAGGTGGTTAGAGTTTCACTTTCCAAAGCGAAGTGTTGTCGTACTCTTTCCAGACAAAGCATTCGAAAGTGCACATGAGATACATGCAAAATCCTCTGCCTTTTAACAACAAGAATTTAAATACCATACTTAGAACAAGGGTATCAAGCGCCGCGATCATTCAATACTATGTTATATTTAATACGTAAAGATGATTTCTACACTCAATTAAGTGATGTCCATAGTCTTACCCACCCATACAAAGGGTGGAAGTGAACCCCAGTACAACGTGAAGATGAAGAAAGTCCAGCGTATTGTGCGTTATGACAAAATAAATTTCATTCAAGCGCGGGTAGAATAACTCTAATGCATGTACATACATACATACATAGATGCCACAGCAAAACCGTATACAAAGTAAGAAAAGAGCTGGTAAGAAAGGCATTCCAAATGCGCTGATGTCTCTTTAAAAGACAAGGTACCATATAAAGGTAGTGGTGCATGTTGCATAAGAGTTGGCTGTTCGAAAAATGTTCCTGTAGTCACACCCTTTTCAAAGACTTTATAACACTACTGCTTTAAGCATTATTTTATTGGAAAAGGGCCACCAACCACCGGAGCCGTCGAATTTTAAAAGTAAATCCAATTTAAATCTACTATAATTTTGAAGAAAAAAAAGCGAGATTTCCTTCATTTCCATTAATAAATCTTCTGTTAAAATTCAGTTTGTCTTTTCCCACTTTCATCTTGTACTCTTCATAGACTTCCAAATCTGCCAAAATGTTCGTGAACAATAGCTTTCTTTCCTGTATCATCATTGGGACTGACAATGGTGTTGTGGTAACGTCATCAACTGCTACGTTAAAAGTTCATGGTTCAAATAACGTTGTCAGCAAGTATTTACTTAATTTCTTATGAAATAAAGAGTCAGTCCGTTCAATTGCTATAGTTTGTATGAACATTATTGCAAAGGCATAGCACTGGTAGTAGGTTGGTCATATGAGTAGAAACATTTTTCTTTCTTTCTTTCTTTCTTTCTTTATTTCATCTAACAGAGTATAATAATCTCTTACAGACTAAATAACAAAATTAAGAAGTATTTTGGATACAAAACAGACATTCATAAAATAAACTCATACAATTTTTTTATTTTGAATAAATAAGAAAGGAAACTTAGCAATCAAACATTATCAGATAAGATTAATAGTAGATTATTTTTAAATTTAAGTCTGGAACCATTTAGAAAAATATCTATTGATGCTAATATAGAGTTAACTTCAGTGATGCAACGAGCAATTGGCTCATTTTGACCGTAATTAGTCCGGTGTATACTTTCACGGAAGTGGAACTGTGCGCGTAGCATAAAAATCAAGCATAGATAGCAAGGTAGGACACTGAATTTGATAATGAATTAAGTCTCTGACCAGCATAACGCAAAAATATTTACGACGACATTCTAAAGTATTTAAGTTAAGTAACAATAATCTGGATTTATAGGAAGGCGTTTCGATTCGCCAATTTAGTTTGAAAAATAAAAATCTGGTAAAACTTCTCTGTACTCTTTCAATTCGATTGGAGTGCAAATTGTAAGAAGGATTCCAAATAATACTGCAATACTCCAAGTGGGGTCTAACTAAAGAAATGAAAAGAGTGTTCAGTGTGTAGGGATCTGTAAAATCTCTTGTGTTACGTTTAAGGAAACCTAGCAGAGAATTAGCCTTACAGACAATATAGTCAATGTGTTCATTGAAAGTTAGGCGAGGATCAAGCAAAATACCCAGGTCCTTTTTTGAGGTCACTCTAACAAGGGGACTATTTTTAATGTAATAACAATGCAAAATGGAAGTAAAAGACCTAGAAAGTGTGAAGCATTGACACTTCGAAGTATTCAGGGGCAAATTGTTAACAACACACCATTCGTCCACTGCATTAATGTCTTCCTGCAAAAGATTACAATCGTTTTTAGTTTTAATTGCACGAAATATCTTTAGATCATCAGCAAACAAAAGACATTCAGAATGCTTGATGACGTCCGGAAGATCATTAATAAAAAGAAAGAATAACAACGGGCCAAGGTGGCTACCTTGTGGGACGCCCGAAGTTACATTAATAGGTTTAGATAGAGTGTCATTAATTTTTACAAATTGGATCCGATTACTCAAATAAGACTCAATCCAATCAAGTAAATTTGAGTGGAAACCCAAACATGAAAGTTTCCTTATTAATGTTTTGTGACTAACCCTATCGAATGCTTTTGCAAAATCAGTGAAAACCACATGCAGGCCGATCTCGAAGTTTTTTATAACAAAATTGCAGAAAATCGACAAGTTTGTACATGTAGATCTGCCCTGAATAAACCCATGCTGTTGAACAGAAATAAAATTCTTTACTAAGGAAGAAATCTTATTTGTAATTAACTTTTCAAACAGTTTCGGAATGGAAGGGATCTTGCAAATAGGACGGTATTATGGATCGGCACAATGTGAGATATTTTCCAATTATCTAAGAAACTTCCAGACGCGATTGATTTTGATAGGATAAGATGAAGTGGGAAAGATAAAGAAATTGCACAGTTCTTAAGTAAGATAGGAGAAATACCATCAGGACCTTCGCTTTTTACACCCTTAAGGTCAACAAGAGCTTTTTCAATATCTAGTCTATCAAAATGCAAATCACCAAGGTTTATCATAGATTCCAAATTCGAAAAATAATCAACTCCATCATAATTACTATAAACTGAACTAAAGTAGTCAGCAAAGTAATCACAAATCGCCTTAGTATCATTAGATGAAGAGTCATTAAAATACATAAGATTTGGTAACCCATCAGTATTTTTTTTTGAATTTATGAAGTTCCAGAAAAATCTGCTATTCGATTTTAATTTATTTTCACACGATAATATGTAACCTCTGTACAAAAATTTGTTTAGAACATCAAATTCCTTTTGCGAAAGTAGGTACCAAGATTTTAGTTCTATATTAGATCTGTCATTCCTTAAACGCTTGTAGGCCTTATTATTTTTATTTTTAAGATTCAAAAGCCTCCTATTAAACCAGACCGGGTATCCATGCAAAATGCTTTTTTTGACTGGAACAAAGCGACTAATAATAGAATTTAAAATAGAAAATCAAGTGATGATAATATATTATTCCATGAAACCGAATCCAAGTAATTGTTCATTGCATCAAAATCAGCTTTATTATAATCTCTACGAAATCTTTGACCATTTGAAATTTTCTGATAATGAAAGATTGAGAAATCAACTATAAAGGCATTATGGAAAACAAAGTTATTGAGAATGGGAGAATCAGCTAATTCAATATTAACAACAAATTCTTTATCAGCAAACATAAGATCAAGAACATGATTATAACAATTTTTATTTGGATTTACCTAAATTAGGTCATACTGACAAAAAAAAGTCTATAAGTTCTATCTCTCTTTCACTAGTAACATTATAGGGTATTAGATGACTATCAAATTTATTAAACTCCCATACAATGTCCGCCAAGTTGAAATCACCGGTGAACACTACATGTTGAGATGGTCCTAGATTATCAAGTAGATTACGGCAATTATCGAAGTGTAATTTAAAAAGCTCTAAAGGGCTACCAGGAGGTAAGTAGCTGGCAATCAAAAAAAGATCAAAGTCTGATGAAAAGGAAATTTTCAAAATTAATTGATCAACATCAAAATTGATAGAAGGTGTTAGGTTATTTGAAAGCAACTCGAGCTGTCTGAAAGGAAAGCAACTACGAACTGCAATCAGTATTCCTTCGCCTCTGAGCAAACCTGTAGTGTTCACGCAGCGATTTTTACGAAATACATTAAAGGAGCCGCCACTCATTAATCCAGCCGTAAAATGACTGTCTAAAAGCCAAGTTTCTATAAAAATAATAATATCGAAATCAAATGATGAAGATGAAAGGTACAATTTTTTAAATTTAATTCTCGTTTTTCGTACTGTTGGATGATTGATATGATATGATATTCGAATAGTTTGAAAAACAAAATACTGTGAATTATAAGCAAAGACACAAATAACAAAAAAAAATCTCCCCGATTATCTGAGGTTTCAAAGCACTACACTAAATTTTTCTCTCTCTTCCTATCTATCCTTTCCAACACCCGCACTATGTAAAACAAACATTTAAAAGGTATTTATCCCCTTGAGTGCACACAAATTTAAAAAAAAATCTGATCCGAGATATATTTTCTATTGATAGAATTTTGAAAAATTGTGACGTAATTTAGCACTAAGTTCAATTATAATCAGTCCGACATTGAAGTGCCAACTCATAAGATCGTGACTCACATATGCCGAGCTTCAAATCTCACGTATTCTTCTTCTTCTTTTTAACCATACTTTATACCAGTTTATCTGGGGTTTCTTAATTTTTCTTTTCATATATGCTAGCCACGTAGTGTCTGGATACTTTTTTTTACAACTTGCGAGTCATCTCTCCTGGACACATGTCCGTACCACCTCAGTCGCGGTTCTATTAGTTTTACTCTAATTGGTGCTACTTTTAAGGAACCTCTTAGGTACTCATTGCGCACTTTATCTTTAAGCATGACTCCGCTGGACCATCTGAGAATCCACATTTCAGTAACGTGGAGCTTCTTTTCATGAGTGTTTCGTATCGTCCATGTCACTGCGGCATGCAGCAAGATCGGCCTGAAAGCAGTCCTATACAGCTTCACTTTAATATTGCTCGGCATTTTCTTATCACACATAATATCCGCAAGCTCTCGACATCTAAGCCAGGCTAAATTAATTCTATGTGTAACGTCCCCATCAAATTGTGCTATCACTTGTTAGAATAGATCCCAAATACTCGAAACTGTGGGTCGTTTTTAGCGGTTCGTCGTTTTTAAACATCGTTACCATTGGGGCAATAAAACTTACATAGTTGACTTAGAGAACACTAGAGTCTTTTACACATTAATACTTACCTAAACCACCCTGTTCAAGAGCCGCATTATTATTTAAGTCGGATTCAGCGAATTCTTTTGGATCAGTGACAATAAGAATTACGTCATCAGCATACAGAATATCTTACGTCAGTGTATTAACTAACTGACGGTTTTTTTCTTTTATTTAAGGGTGCATATAAAATGCATCTTCACACTTCGCTTAACCCAACCTTTTAACACTAAATGATGATTAAATGCAAAAAAATAGTCTTCTCATATTCAAAAGAGTCTATCCTACGTATTCAGGTAATGCATAGGACTCCTACCTTATCCTTAAAACATTGTTGAAATATTCCAAGTCCTCTCCGAATCTGAAGTCAATTAATCTATTATCCTCGCATGTGCTTGCGAATTGCATGCATAGTTCATCAGCATCCACATTCCGTACCCCAAACAAATAAAATGTTCTTCCCAAGTTTGTTTCGCAGCCATTTACGTTGAAAATCGATTTTTACTTCAACTCTAGTTAGGACAGAGTACAGTTTGGTGAACTTTCCTTCAACGTTTTGCATTGAAACTTTTGTCGTAGATATGTCATCACTAGGGTGGTAGGACAATACAGCCAACTGTGTCAAAAAGTTCAACAGTTTTCCACTGCACAACGGATACGAATTGGTTGAAAGCGAAGTGAAACTAGGGAGCACTAGTTCGCTATCCTTGATGGGTGATGGGTGGTTTCCAACTATTAATTTCGAACCTATTTAGTTGGAAAATTGTTAAGAAACTTTTGCACTTCTCTGCAACGGATCGAAGACAATGATAGTGAATTTTCCGCGGAGTTAAAAGTTTTATGTCAGCGGAAGTTTGATTGGAAGGTACGAATAATAACCGGATCCTATTATCATATATACATTTCATCGGAGCGTAGTTCAATAAACTCTATGAAGTTTAAAAGTAGGTTTATAAGTTTCCATAAGTCTGATGAATATTGTAAATGTCCTCTTTTAAGAATTTGTTAGAATCAAGAACTCTGTATACATGTGAACAAAAAAGCGATCGATCAGTATATGTACATGAATACCTTTCATCCGATCAAATCTCGAGTTGTGGATGTCGTCTTCCTCATCTTATAATAGAAAACAGGATCTCACGCTACAACTATAAGTAACAATTAGATGCAGCCTGGCCATGGGTTTATAAAGGTGTATGAAAAAATTATGATGATCACTCCTACGGGTAAGTCAGAGAAAGAGACACCACGCATCGTAAGTTTTCGGAGGAAAATCGAATGAAGTTTAAACAAGTTAAAAAGGACTGCAATGCCCAAATTCGAGTTGTTAAATTCTTACACAGCCAAAAATTGAGCCAAAAAATTCCGCAATATCCCAAAGATAGTAAAAATGTTTGGTTATTCGTCAAAGATATTGAAAATTCTGCCTCGTCTGCTATCCCAACGCTCATTTACAATGAGATTCCAGCTGTCAGCTCCTTAGACAAGGCCAAAACAACGGATACCTATCATGCTAAATAATGGATGACATAGATACAGTGATAGGCGGCTTTTGGCCAGTCTGTTTACATCTGTGATAATCTACGGTTCGCCAATATGGGGCAAAACTATGAAAGCCCAGTCATACCGGCGTAAAATTGAGTCGACATACCGACTTTGTGCAATTAGAGTATGCAGTGCATTTCGTAAAATATCAGAAGATGCAGTCCATGTTATTGCAGGATAAGTCCCAATCGACATACTGGCATACTACTGAAGCGAACTTACTTACTAGAAAGAGCAAACAACATGGCAAAATGGCGCCAAAGATGGAGCGAGTCAAGCAAAGGCCGATGTACCTATCGCCTCATACCGCTTCTTAAGGTATGAACGGCCGCAAGCATGGCGAGGTAGATTTTAAACAACGCAATTACTATGGGGACATGGATGCTTTCACACGTATATCTACAGATTCAAGCACAACAATTTTCCCTACTCTCTGAATTGCATCCAGGCTGAGGAAAATGCGGAACATGTTTTCGATCACTGTCCGCGATTCAAATCCGAGAGACAAACACTACGAAATAAGCTTGGAGAAATACCAACTCAATCGCAGGAGGTACGGAGTGCTGTGAGTGATGATGCAAACGTATTACGAGCGATGAAATGCCAAGACGGCGCGGCGGTACCGTGGATAAAAGGACAATGAAGGGTTTTTTTTTTAAGTGGTACGGGCTCAGTTTCTTCTTTTAAAAATTCTTCACTTCCTCCGATAAAAAAAATTATGGTAACTCCTCATAGTTCTGAAGAGGTATTCTTCTACGCTGGAAAAAGCTCTGCGTTAGCTTTTCTGTCTAACCTACTCTTCTAGGCTCTTTCCGAGAAGATGGATAACAGCATTTGTGCAGACCTTCCTATTCAATTACCGACCCATTTTACTTACGTCCCTTCATTGTCATGGAAACACTGATAAATTGTCAGCTTATGAAATATCTTGATTTACAGAATCTCCTCAATGACTGACAGTATGGAATTCGGAACAACATGTGCACTGGCATATCTCACCGAGAAGTGGAACAAATCTCTCTATCACTTCGGCGAATCAAGGATGGTTGGATTAAAAATTACCTTGCCTTTACTCGGCCATTCACACAAGTTCTCTTTGGCGGCATCTAGTCTGCAATTTACCATACAACTGCTGGTATTTCCTCAGGGCTCCGTTTGGTCTCAGACTCTCTTTCTCATTTGTATAAATGACATCTTTTCTGCAACTTCTAATCCAATCCATTCCATCGCTAACGGCAGTGTCCTCGTATCCTATAGAACATTAATTTGGTTGGTCGAGTTAGGGTTAGAGTTATTCTTCGCCGGATCTCCACGCAGGTGTTATTTGTCGAGTTTATGCTTGCTCCACGGTAGGTAAACTCCTCAACAGTGACGTTCTGTCCATGGTTTTGAGCAGATAATTTCTTGTTTGTTGACAACATGTGCTTAGTCTTGTCCTCATTTACTTCGTTACGCTACGTTTCGCCTGCTCTTCAAATACCGTAGATACCTCTACAATGGCTTGCCATGATCTTCCGATGATGTCAATATTGTCTGCGTACCCCAACAGTTACATGGATTTGTGAAAGATAGTACCTTCCGTGTCTACACCTGCCCTACGCACTATCTGCTCCAGCACACTATTGTAGAAGTCGCATGACAGCACATCTCCTCGCCGGACTCCGGTGCATGTTTGAAAGAAAAGAGATGTTTCCAAGTTACATAGAGCATTGCATGTTTTCCAAAAACGCCGCGATACGCTAAAAAATTTGATGCGTCCGAATATGAAACCAATCAAGAACAGACCCAAAATAGCTACGAAAAAAGCAGCAAAAGATAGAAAGTCCGTCAATATTAACTTAAGATCGGTTAATGATAAAAAATCCGAAAGTAATAGAGATAAGGTAACAGAAGCAAAATCTCCGAATATTGGCGTGCAGTCTTATGCTTAAGCGGCGAAGACAGTTAAGGGTACGTACACGACCGTCAACTCACGGGAGATCAAAGCAAGAAACCGTCCAAACTTTAATGTAAAGACTCCTTCTCAAGTTGCGACATTGAAAAATAGTGATAGAGGTAGTTCAGAAGATCATGTATCCAATGTTTTTTCCCTAATTCTTGCGAAACTTGAAGAGCAATGCAAAACAAATAAACCAATTTTCGAGAGACTAGTTGCACTAGAAAACAACATTCATAACACGCGCACTTCAACCAGAATATGAAAGAAACGCTTAAAATTCTTACTTGGAACGCTAACGGGCTCATACAAAGACTCGACGAGTTAGAAATATTTCTGCGAGAGAAAGATATTGATATATGCTTGGTCTGTGAAACTCATCTGAAAAAGCAATCGAATATTAAGATAAGGGGATATAGCGGATATCACGCCTTTCACACATCGGAAAGAGCCAGAGGCGGATCATCTTTGTTTATAAAAGAATGTATCGAACACTCAGCGGAAGTAAAGATTGAATTAGAAGCAATGCAAGTAAGCACGGTAAGCGTTAGAAATAAACATTTTGCTTTCAACATTTCGTCTATATATTGTCCATTGCGATGTAAACTTGAAGAAAGTGATTTCACAAACATCTTCAACTTCCTTAAACCAAATTTTATTATTGGTGGTGACTTCAACCCGAAACACCCCTTCTGGGGCTCAAGATACGCCTCTCAGAAAGGTAGAAAGCTTTATAATGCGGGTATGCAATTCAGTTGTGATTTTTACTCGACGGGTAAACCAACATATTGGCCAACTGATAGAAATAAGATACCAGATCTGATTGATTTCTTTGTTGTTAAAGGAATATCTGGCAACTGTATAAAAGTTGAAGAAAGCTTTGATCTCTCCTCTGATCATTCTCCAATCATTATGACGATAAGCGAAGCTTTGATTAAAAAAGTAGGACCGGCCAGATTAACTGGCGCGAAAACTAATTGGGACGGCTTTAAAAAAGATATTGAAGCAAATATTGAGCTGAGCGTATCACTTAAAACGCCCTATGAACTTGAAGTTGAAGTAGATCGCTTCGTCGAAATCTTACAGGATGCCGCGTGGAAGAATACTCCCAAACTAAAGAGAACCCCGGCCAGTTACATTAAAATTTATCCGCAGGAAATAAAAGAGATGATTAAGGAGAAGAGAAAAGCGCGTAAAAGATGGCAACAAACTCGGGCTCCGCAACATAAAGCACATCTTAACCGTTTGTGCAACTCACTAAAACGATCTATTAAAGACCTTAAGAATAATGAAATACAAACTTACCTAGAAAGCTTAACGGCAGAAAAAGATTCTAACTATTCGCTTTGGAAGGCTATAAAAGGTATTAAAAAACCTCAAATTCAAGCCGCGCCAATTAGGAAAAATCAAGACGAATGGGCCAGGCATGATAAAGAGAAAGCGCAAGTTTTCGCCGCCCACCTGGAAGAAACTTTCAAACCGTTTGATGGACAAGCACTTATTGAAAATATAAATACGTCGTATATAGACAATAGCGTAATAAGAAATGCAACGCTTACCGAACTTAAGGAAGAAATAAAGAAACTTAAACCTAAGAAAGCTCCTGGATACGACCTAATTACGGGAGAGGTTCTTAAAGCACTACCAAGAAAAGCTCTAATTAAGCTTCTGTTCATTATAAACGCCGCGATTAGACTAGAATATGTTCCCAGTCAATGGAAAGTCGCCGAAGTTATAATGGTCCTTAAGCCTGGAAAACCGCCGAATGAAAAAACCTCTTATAGACCGATTTCGCTTCTTCCAATTATATCCAAAGTGTTCGAGAGAATATTGGTTAGGCGAATACAGCCGGTTATAGAAGAAGGGCATCTCATCCCTGATCATCAATTCGGATTTAGAAGTAAGCATTCTACAGTTGAACAAGTACATCGAATAACACATGTAATCGAAAAATCACTTGAAGAAAAAAAGATTTGTTCAAGCGTATTCCTTGACGTTTCTCAAGCCTTTGACAAGGTCTGGCACAAAGGCTTAAAGTTTAAATTACGACAAGTTCTGCCAGAGCACCTATATAATATTTTGAAGAACTACCTTACGAATAGGCTATTCCGCGTCAAATGTGGAAACGAATATTCAGATTTTAAGGAAATAATGGCTGGGGTGCCGCAAGGAAGCGTTCTTGGTCCAGTCTTATATCTATTATACACTCGTGATATACCGCAAGTAGAAGGCACTGAGCTAGCTACATTTGCCGACGACACTGCTATCTTGACAGTAGGTAAAACGGTCGAAGATACTACAGAAAAACTGCAAGAAGCTTTGAATAGAGTAAATGAATGGACAAAGATTTGGCGAATCGCACTCAACGAGACCAAATCTGTTCATGTAAATTTTACTTATAAAAAAATAAATAATTTGCCGATCTTTTCAAACTCGGTTCAAATCCCGTTTGCAAACGAGGCTAAGTATCTTGGAATGACACTTGATACAAAGCTGAAATGGAAAACGCACGTTAAGAAAAAACGCAAAGAACTAGATAACAAATATCGAGAAATGTATTGGTTACTTGGAAAATATTCCAAGCTTAATATATATAACAAACTGCTTTTATATAAGCAAGTGCTAAAGCCCGTATGGACATATGGTATACAACTCTGGGGTTGTACCAAAATAAGTAATATTAAAATTTTACAAACTTTTGAAAACAAAGTGCTAAGAGGTATTGTAAATGCGCCATGGTATATCACAAATAGCGATATCCACAGAGACCTTGGCATTAAAACAATCGAAGACGAAATTCAAACCTACGCGAGAAAGCATAGAAGTCGACTAGAAAGTCACGTAAATATTACAGTCCTCCAACTTTTGGAAGAAAGAAATTTACTGCGCCGTCTACAAGGAACCAAACCTTTAGACCTAGTGCGATAAGTAACCGCGTCTAAACTGCGGAGCTGGCAGGAACTTCTAATGGGAAGGTACCTGCAAAACGTCATTATTTCGCGAAACGAAAACTACTTGATAAGTCGAATACTTAGTTGTAGTAAAAAATAAAAACAAGTCTGTTTTGAAGGGAGGTTTTTTAGTGGGTAAGAATCCCACACTACTATGAGCACGCGCTGTCGATCCTCATAGTGTCTTGTTGAAGATTTTCACCTACCCTCGGAAAAAAAAAAATGTTTTCCAACGTTATGGGACACATCTGGTTAAGGTTTGATGCTATCCCGAATTAGCCTATCGCTTGGTAGAGTTCAAGACGATGAATGCTGTCATAAACGGCTTTAAGGTCGATGAAAGAGTGGTAGTTCCGACTTGATATTCGATGGTCTTTCCAAGACTTGCTTTAGTATGAAAATTTGGTCTTTTGTCTATCTGCCAGGCCAGAACCCATACTGGTACGTGCCGATTAGTTTGTTGCATGTATGTTGTTTGTATGCGACATTTAGCAGGGATATGCCTCGATAGTTCCTACAAGGCATAGGATCGCTTTGTTTTAAAGATGGGGCATATACCTATAGAGCTGATACTCCAATCGTCGGGCATGCTTTCCTCCATCCATACTTGGCTGATGACGTGTTTAAAAAGTTCAGTTGGGAGGCCATCAGAGCCAGCGGGTTTGTTGTGTTTCAGTTTTCTGATGGCTGCGCTAACTTTTTCAATACTGGTTGGTGGTATTGCCTCTCCATTTGCTGCCCGTTAAGCCACTGCTGGAAGTGTTGCTTAAACACATCAATAATTCCCTGGATTTCGGTGACTTAGTCGCCTTGGCTGTTACGAAGAGCCTGTGTTGCGGGTCACAGGCCAGCTGCCAGCTGCTTGGATTTTTGGTAAAATTTCCGGATGTTGTTGCGCTCGCAAGATTCTTCGATATTCTTGAGCTAGGAGCTGCGTGGTCCATTTTTTTTGACACTGAACTTTCTTATCTTCTTTTCTTTTGATCCGGTACTCCTCTCTCGCTGCTCTTGTCTTGCACTGCAGCGCTTTCTTATGTGCATCTTCTGTCACCTTCTTCCGTTGAACGCACTCATCATCATACCAAGGGCTTCTTTTTGGTGGCGATTTCTAGCCAAGGGTGGTCATGGCCACCTCCTTGATAATGTTGTGGTATTCGGTTATTTGCGCTTGTGGTTGGTGAATGCACTACAGAGAGTTTCTCGGACAGGCGCTCTTTGTATGCCCTGGCTCCTTCTGCGGTAATAACTGCCTTGTACTGCGTGAAGACAGATTCAAGTTTTTGGGCTGCACCCAGGGTATACAAAGATTATACATTCCATGTGCGTACCCGTAAATCGAAGTCTGTGGAAATTCCGGGTTGATTTGGCAATTAAGGGGGTTATTGTTATTATCCGAGGCTGGTGTCTCGCTCATACCTAGTCTTTTTTTAAATGGTAAGGAAGTTACCCCGACGGCACAACCTCCAACCTGGCGGTCCAGATCCAAGTGTTTTAGCCCCTTGAACGGGGGACTGGTTTGAGAACCGATATCAGTATTCCGCTTTGGAGATATGTGCACTGCCGTTGGTCCATTTAGGGTTCAACCGCCGCCATCTATATTCTATAACCCTGATGAAGTTATAAAAATTCTTACAGACGTGAGCTTCGAATATGTCGAAGTAGCGCGCGTAAGGTGTGTGTGAAAACCGTCTTTAGATTCCTCTGTTGATGCCGTCAAGATAATTCTTCCGCCATCCTTCCTCCTTCTGAAGGCTCTTTATAGACATCTGAGATACACTTTGGCCATTCAAGCCAACAACGAATGTTCAACTACACATGTATAGACGAATTTGACATACAAAAAATAGTTTAGCCTGTCTGATCCGGCCTCAATATATAAGTCATTCATCCGCCCAAAGCTGGAATATAACGCCCATATCTAGGCTGGTGCAGCCAAAACCATTTTGCACATTCTAGGTAGAGAACCGCGCCTTAAAACTTGTAGATGATAGAGACATTGCGAACTCCATAGTTCCACATGGAAATCGTAGAAATGTCCTGTATCTTTTCCTATTTTATCGCTTTTTTTTATAATAAATGCTCCAGCGAAATAGCCTGTTGCATTCCTTGCCTTAAATATGTCACCGGCAATATCCGTCATGCTTCGAATGTACATCAGTTCACTCTCAAGCCCAACGTACTGTCAAATACATGGATTCGTTTATAAGCCGAGCAACACATTTGTACAATGATCATCATTACAATCTTCAAACATTTAAAGCCAGCGCAAACCGACATCTCGCCTGTTCGTTTCCCACCTTTTCACATTCGCCTGTGTCCTGAGAACGTATAAGAGTATTAATAATCCCTTCGGCGCGGCGCGGGCAAATTATAAAAAAAAAAAAAACTGTCCGCGTAGCGTATAGGGAACATTTTGGATATTTTTTTTAGAATAGAAGTGCTATACTGGAAACCTTTGCACCGCAACTACCTTATACGAACTAGCAAGGTCTATGGAAAGCAGAAAACACTATCATCGGCGCGGTGGTTTCTTAGATTAGATAAATTATACGTGTGGATTCCTAGAACCACAAACACCGAAAAACTGCCACCATTACAGTTAGCACAACACAGGGTCCTGTTAGACTTAAAACGAGTCATAGTGGCAGAATAATTCTTGAAGATTCTATTAAAGTTGTGAAATAAAATCTGTTGAATACATCGATGGTACATTTTCAACAGTTAAAGGAGAGGATAACAAGGAAGGATAAATATATCTAAATTGAATCCACTTAACACCCCAGTTTTAACTTTTCCTAGAATAAGACCACTAGCTCATCTTGGCCAGCGGCGAAATTAAGCAAAAGCAGGAGGTAATGTTAGAATTGTCCTGGACACCAAACTGCTGAAGAATAAGCAGTACCACCTATGCACCTCATAATGGAGAAAGATACAAGACGAGCAATCATAAGATTCGCAAGAGACAGAATAGGAAGAGGAAATCCACCGAGATCAGGAAAGCGCCACTATTACATCGTTCAGAGACGATATGATCACGAAATACAGTTTCGACATTTTACCATGAAGCTGAGTACTATGTATGCCATGAGCGACTTCGCCGCCCGAAAACTGCTGATGGGTACTCAGCTTTGACATAAACTATCAAAAGCTTGAATTTTTAATTATGTCCATCAGGCAAGTTGCCGTTAAAGTACGAAGTTCATTGAGGTCACCTGTGAAGTGATATGGAAGCACCTGAATAAGCCCAGTAATCTAAGCAGGATCAGGAAAACTAACTTATACTGGATACTGGAGCTCTCGAAAAAAACAGCGCAACTTAATTCACAGATTTCTTTAACAAGATAGGTGTCATGCAAAAAAAGAAGACAAAGGAGCTGAATTCTTCATGGAACTCCCGCCAATAACTCAAACGAAAGCACTCTAATAAATATCAGTCGTAGAAAATCCAAGATTTGTAGAGTAGAAAAACCTCACATCCTAAGTTCCAACACGAATTCTTAAGCAATTTTTTAAACTGAACTAGGTCCAGTGGGCTCGGAAGTATCTAGACGAGAACTAAGAGGGCACGCAATTGATATTTTAAGACGCAGTATAACTAACCATTCCATAAATCATGCATCAAGATAATTTTCCAAATTAAGCTAACGACTGTGTTGCAAGTACCTGTATATACCTATACAGTGTTTGTCTACAACTGTTTCGGATTTGAAATTCGAACAAAAACTTAAAAACGTTTTGATTCTTTTTAAATTGTTTAAAAAATGTCTGGGAGTTGGTATGATACAAGTATATCCTTGCATATGTCAAATCTTGCTCATATTAAGTAAAGTAAAGCATTGTCTTACAATTTCTTTTACTTACTTAGGTGGCGCTACTCCGGGATGTATCTGGACCTTAGCGTACAAATTTCTCAAGCCCAGTTACGAGCCAGCTGCCGCAAAATGCGAACGTCAATTTATCTGATGTCCCCATTACACATGTTCCCACCACCTGCTGCGAGGACATCCTCTATTGCGCCGCCCATCTAGAGTGGATTCGAAGATTTTCCGGGCTGGAAAGTAACCCAGACATATTAGTCGCATGTAAACTCTTCTGGCTAAGTCGATGTTTTTGTATAGGCGTTGTAACTTTTCTTCCACTCCCCGTCTATACAGACGGGACCAAAGATCACTCGAAGAACTTTCCTCTCAAAGTATCCGAGAGTGAATTTCTCTTTATCCAATTTTGACAAAGTCGATGCCTCTGCGCCATACAGCAAGACTGGGATGATTAGTGTCTTATACAGAGTTACCTTAGTAGTTCGAGGGTTTTGCTACTCAATTGTATTCTTAGCCTAAAGAAGCAGATTGATTATAGATTGGTAAGAGTAATTCTTCATTTGATCTCCCCACTGGTGTTATTTGCGGAGGTCACCATAGAGCCTGCGTAGACAAAGTCCCTTACCACATCAAAATGATATCTGTCTATTTTGGCGTTTTGTTCAAGACGCCGATCTTGGGTGTCCTTCTTTTATAAACAGCATACATATATTAGCCTTGCTTCTGCCTTAATGCTCATAAACACTCTATTACGACCCGCTGAGTTCTTCGGTCTATGTCTATGTCTATGTCAATGGCGTAAGCGAGTAGTTGTATAGACTTGTAAAAGATTGTACTTCGGCTATGAGATTCGTAAAATTCTTTTAAGTTTTATATTAAAGAGATCGCATGATAGCGCGTCACCTTGTCTAAGACCTTTCCTGACATCGAACGGTTAGGTTGTGTTCTTACCAACTTTGATGGATCCCTGCGAATCCTGCATAGACGGATGAGCTTGACAGGGATGCCAAGACTCGACATGGCTCTATATAACTCGTCTCTATACACGCTATTATAGGTAACTTTGATATCGATGAAGAGGTGGTGTTTATCTATTATATATTTGCAGTTTTTTTTTTTTCAAGATCTAATGCTAGTACTTGGTCAGTAGCGGACTTTTCCGGCCTGAAGCCGTACTGATAAGGACCTATCAGGTTATTGACGAGCATTCAGGCAATCACATAATACGGGGGAGGATCTTATATGTGATGTTTAGAAGACTTATTCCTCTGTAGTTGGTGGAATTTAGAAGGCCTTCTTTCTTCAAGATCGGGCAGATGATGCTGAAATTCCATTTATTCATTGTTTAATTCATCCTTTTATTAACACTAGTATCGCGTATGGTCGAAGTTCGACCGAGGGCAAATTAGCAAAGATTTTGGTGTAGTAGTTCTTGAAGCTCAATGGTTTATGCTTCAGCTATTCTCCGGAGGTGGCGTCCAGATAACTGGGGAGATTTTTGTTATTATTGTCTATGCTTCTGATTCGCAGTATTTTTACCCTGATAACCGATGTCAAGGGCAAATCATCATCAACAGAGCGAACAATTTTTCCAGCCACATGGCCAAGCTACTGCCAGTGATATATGCCTTCGCGTTAGTGTTCACAGAAGCTTTTGCAAATGATCGAACTGACTTTATGTATTTCATGAGAAATAAATAAATGCTTGCTGACATCAGGATTTGAACCATGAACCATTAGCGTGGCAATTGACGACGTTACCACTACGCCATTGCCACCCGCAATTTATGTTAACCTCTGTAAGACCAAGAACGATATTATGAGTAGATGCAAGCTGATTCCATTCTTTAATGGGCGATAAATTGCACTGAAGAGCAAACTTCATCAATCGTTTTTATAAAATCATTTGACCTGCGCATAACTTTAAGTATGTAGTCGGCATTGGCTTTTAAATTGCTTACATAAATCTGAGAAAGACCAGACTCGACATGAATAGCATACGAGTATGTCGGAGTTGTAGTAGCTGAAATTCCATTTATCGGGCATACTTTACTCCGACCAAACTTCACAGATGGGTGGTCGTGCCTTTAAAAGATATCGGCTTTAGATATCGCTATATTGTCTGTGGAAGACTGTCTAACATAACCCGAACATGAAATGATGATAGCAGCGATTCAATATCCTAAGAATCGGTTTTAGGTGCAGTCCCATTAATTTTGAGGGCGGAATGTTAACCGCAACTTACCTCAAGTTGTGAGAATGCAGATACGAAGTTTGAATCCAATCGGACAAGCCGATTCCAGTGGAGCGTTCGTACATAGACGGAGAGATAGACCAACAGATGCAATCACAATCCCAAGATCAACAATTTACATGGAACCAACACTTCCCGCATAATTAGAGGTGCAAACAAAAATAGCAGTCGAAACACAGAGCTATCTTCTAGTAAAGAAGGATCAGGGCCACGATTTTCTATAAAAGGCTTGCTCGTTATGGGACCACAAATGGTACCACAATCCCTAAAACTTACACAGATTTATCGAAAACTAGCATCAAGATTGTAGCAAAATCCCGAAACAACCCTCGTAAATTGGAATTCTCTACATACTATAGATCATCTCATTTAAGCACCCCTGACCGATTTTCCCTGTTAAAGACCTTTTAACCCTACCCGTAATGAGCATTTATTCGTTTCCACAAAAAAAAAAAATACTTCATAAAATCAAAAGATTAATAGTGTTTTTTTTTCAGTTTAGTGCGCTACGATATGACCATCCATCCAAGCATTGAACCATCAATCTATACAGCTTCATGATGAGGTGCTTCATGTATCCAATAACCGTATTCAGTGGCACAATAATGAGTGCTGCTCTCATTCTTCCTTTGTGCCGAGCTTTCCTTTTGGTCTTTTCTTTATTTTTGTAAGCGTCAATTTCCTGAGTTTGTAGTTTTATGTGTTTTTGACGATGAATACATAGATATGCGGGCGTGTCGGCGACGGCGGCGTCAGGAGATCCTTTATCCTTTCACTGTTCATTCGCTGTGTAAGGAGTTGGTTCGTTTGGCCCTGTGGTTTTTTTTGTTTTTTGTTTTATGTGTGTATGTTGGAGAAGGAGGGAGAAACTTCGACATACTTATCTTATGCTAGGGCTGAGTAATATTGGAGAACAAAGTGTTGATATGAGGTTTCATTGTTACGCGAAAGTGCTCACACAAGAAAGTACGCTACTGACAACAAACAGGACGTTTGGTTGACAGAATGAAAGAATTTGCTTTGTATTCAACAGGATATGAAGTCGGATATGAAAGTATAAGTTTGTTGTTGCTGATGGTGGTGGTGTATTGTTTGATCTAATGAAGGACTTTTAGAATAATTTTGTTTTCATGTCGAGAAAAAGAGATTTGTTGTGCAGGAGAAATTGCTGATTCCTAATGATAGCAAGTAGCTACACATGAAAAAATATGTAGAGCATTGAGTGTGTTATATTTCTTAGTTCTTGTTTTTCCACATTTTGCGAGGGTTGTACGTAGGTATTCGAAAATTACTCAATTTAAAAATATTTGGTCTAATGTTCTGAGATCAACAACAATGGCCCATGTAAAGAAAAATAAAGGACGTAATCGGTACCTATGTACTTGATGAAACTCAAGTACTATCAAGTAAATTTTCATATTTAAGTACTATCGAACACGAAATTATGTCTTGGTAACTTATTTAGCATTATTTACTGTATTCCAGTGATTTCCCTGTTTCCACAGACCAAGATCTTAGCAAACCCGAAGTAGATGTATTTGATGACGTGAACGCAACTATAATGCGACAAAGAGGGGAAGAACATAATATCAGAATGCTACAAGTCTAATTACAATGTGTCTATCTACACGAAAATTTCAGTAAAATATACGTGCATACTGGGTTATTCATTTTTTGCTTTTTTTTATGCTTTAAACTTTGGACTATGCCATTACATAACATCGGTTAAATGGCCGCCACGGAATTTTCAAAAACTTTTATTTTTATGAAGTAATTTTCGATGAATTTTCGTCACGTTTCTGCCTGTATTTCACGGCTGCCATCACTTCGCGTAGGTTGGTTTTAAAGTGTTCCAAAGTATGGAAATTGTCCACATAGAAACTATCTTTAGCACAGCCCTACAAAAAGAATTCCAACGGGGTCAAATCTCATGATCTTGGTCGCCATAACTCGAAATTAAACGGTCGAGGAACTTTTTATGTAATAGAGTAAAACCCGCCTGTATTCTGTGTCACGTAGCCTCATCTTGTTGGAACCGCATATCGCTCATATCAATGACTTTAATCAGGCAAAAAAAATTGGTTATCAGTTGACCACAGAGATTTCCCAGCACCCCATCGGCAAATGTCCTGCATATTCTATGATCAGCAGGTTAAAGCTGGACTTTACAGAAGATGCAAATCCGAATGCAAAAAAAAGCTAACGAGATCTAGGAAATGTCTAATTGCTGAGCGCGACATGGAACTGATAATCCTGGGTTTTCGTCCACTGAGGCACTAATAGCGTTTATGGTTTCAGTTGGTTGAGTATTACGATGATGTACTGGCTTTACAACATCACATGCACTACCGATTTGTTCGAAATTGATGATTGCCTTTCGCCTTGATTTCTCAGTTGGGCGATTATGATTACCATAATCTGTCCTTAAATCCCGACACACAGATATTATAGAAGACGGAATATATAGGAAGATGTAAGATGGAACAATTTTAATGCATGGAACGGTGGCTAAACGATCCACATTTTTAAATGACAAGGCAATAATTAAATATCTGTCACTATGAATGGCAGATAGATTTGACGGATACCATATGGCAGCAATGTGAAGTCCCAACCTCGAAATGAATGAACAAATAACCTTTTTCATGTTAGACTCATATTTTAAATACATATATCCGAATATATTTATTTTTTCAAAATATACACATTCATACATGTTACCCACTGATTTAGATAATATATCAGACACACAAAGAGGACGGCTCTATTTAGAGCTGATGATAATATAATATTAAATATTTCTTTCATTTTGGCAGACCTTTATCATTTAACACCAATTCCCACAAAAACAAAAACAAACAATATTGGTACATCCAAGTCGACGAACCATTTCAATCCATCAATGCACCCAAATTTGAATATGTTTGACGGTTTACATTGTTACGTCTAAATTAGGTACTAGATCGCTTCTTACTCGTTCAATTAAGCACTAGACCCCTTCTTACCCATTAAACATTTTCAACCCTTCATCCGCATTTTATTCCATTGTCCTCCGGGAGCTGTGCTTTCGTTAAGCGTCTCTGTATAGTTTCTCCATCCAGTGCTTACACCCCTCATACGGTTCGAGTGGATAACAAAAGCAAATACTCCGTGAAAAGACCCCAATGGTCAGTTAGCAAATTTTTGATGCGGATGGGCCGTCCGTCAACGAAGTAAAATATCTGAAATGAGCGATGAGCACGAAATTAGCAGCAACGACGAAGAAGAGAATGCAGACTGCCCTGATAGACTGCCCAAACCACACGGGCACATATAATACAGAAGACGAATACACCATAAGGTGCAAAACAAACAAATCACACAAATACCTTTAATCCATAACAATGCACCATAATCAACACAACATTAATAGAATCAAATAATGAACATGAGAAGCGCCAACGGATTGAGCAAGGCTCCGACCGAACACCAAAATGCCGAGAGCCCAACATATCCAATGAGTCCATGTGTGGGGTCCCACGTCATAGTGAAATATGCATGAGGCTCCCCCAAGATAGCTAGTTCCATAGTCTTGCGTAAGCGTGTAAAAATTGCTAACCAAATTTTTTAATTACTAAAACCGGTCGGGATATTAAAAATATTTGTGTACTGTTCTATAAATCGATTTGTTTAATCGTCCCAATTAGAAGACGGACCAAGAAGTAGTCGCCCATGCGTTGCCCGTACGAGCGCGCTTGTAAAATCTACACGCGGCGAATTCGTAGGAATCCCTATCGAAAACAGAAAATTATGTCCCGTGAGCTGGATATATCCACCAGATCCATGTCAAGGCTCATTCGGGGTGTTCCCAACATGACAGCCTTTCATCGGACAACTAGACACCTACTGTCTCCTAATTAAAAGCAAATTAGACTTGAAAGATGAAAGCGACTCTTTCACTGGCACGCGGACAATGGCGACAAAAATATCCTTTATACGGACGAAAAAGTTTGCACCGTCCAGGAGGTTTTTAAAACCAAAACGATGAAATTTATGTAATAACATCTAAAGAAGTAAAAATACAGTTCCGAAGACTCAGCGCGGCCAACATCCTGCTTCGGTAAATGTTTGGTGAGAGGTATCCCATCAAGGAGCTACTGTTATCCATTTTTTTTTTTTATAAAAAGGACGAAAGTGGGCCAAGAAAACGAGACGAATACTCTTCTTAATGGAGCAAGATGGGTTTTCCAGCAAGACTCTGCTCCAGCACATAACCCTAACACAGCTCAGTAGTGCCTTAGAATCAATATTCCTGCTTTTATTACATCTAAATGTTGGCCTGCGGATCACTGCGAGTGAGGTTCCATGTTCGAATTCCAGAAAACACCAAAAAGTTTATTCATGGTCCCACCTCTCGCGAGCGTCTGACAAACATCCGAGAGTATTGTTGTCACAAAAAATCTTCGCCCTTCCGATACGTCACAAAACTGTAGGTCCCTTCCATTTGTGTGAAGAAATATAACGCACACAACACGAAGGGTTGCGAAGAGCTGTTGCGCCAAATATATATATTCAGTAAGCTCAGATTTGAACCGTTCGGGTTATTCTTTGCAGTCAGTGTTGAAGAGTATGGTCTGGAAGAGACTCCTCTGGAAATAGGAGAGCCTCAAAAAAGTTTTAACGACAGAGGCGTTGTCCATACCTCTGGAAATCGTGCGTGCCACTGTAGCGCAGGTGCCATACCATTTTAGGACCTGCGTTATAGCAAAATGCAGTCACCTTGATTGAATACAAATTTTATAAATACTAATCCAAAATATTTGTTTGGTAAGTTTTTACAAAGTTTCATACTTGTAACGTGCATGTATGTATGTATGTTGGACGGCCGTTTAAATAGCTGAATGAATTTGTGTGGACAAGTAAAAAAATCCGAATGTTTAAAAACTGGAAATATCAAAACTTCCAATTAATAAAAGAATAATCAAAATCTGGACTCATATGGAAATTGCAGAGCTACATTCATAAAGAAAAATAGAGCATTTTGAAAATAGGATATGAAAAAATGAATAAGTCTTATGCGTGGGTAGACACTCTACTAAAAAGCAAGCCCAGGGTTTTTTTTTTTTAACTTTCCATGAAATATGAAATATAGAAAAGCAAATTTATTTTTATAAGACGGTTGATTTTATTGTGTACTATTCCTAAGGTGCTTCAATCTTCTTATACGAATACAAAGGAACCTAAAAGGAAGGCGTGCAAAAAAGGATATCTGGACTCAATAGGCTTTCGGATTACTTTTTTTTGTCGGATTTTGACACTTCATAAAATAGAAAAAAGCAGACAAGCAACTCAAGACGGAAATAGATGAAAAAAATACAACAAATGTTCAATCCTTCCTTGCGAAGAAATATTTGACAATAGTATTACAGGCAGGCCGTGCTTTGTGGGTTAAAATCCCACACTCCCACGGAGATGGACTCATTGGTGTCTTTTAAGGAATATCTTTCTTTTGTCGGAAGAAAAAAAAAAGGAGAGAAAAGGTATTGAAAGACGCACCACCGCTCACGACTTGAATTGCTTTGTCCTCGAGAGTGTTTTTCATCCATCCACAGAAATTTTGTAATATGCCATAGTGCGCTTTCTTAGTTAATAGGGCTGTCGTTTAAATGATTACAAATATCTAGCATGAGGCAAACGTTTTTGTATTTCTTTAGTATATTAAAAATATGTGCGGATAAGAGACGTTAGTTTTGGTGCAAAGCTTTTAAGAACTGTAGATCCATTCTCAGAAGAACTACCTCAGAACCTTCTTCTGCGCAAGGATTGACATTTGCACTTAAGAAATATATATATTTAATATATGTCGGCCCAAGAAAAGTTCCATCATCTCTCACTCTCATTAACCAGGTAACTTGATTTTTTGAACTTTTGAGTTAACAACGCTTTTAGTTACCTATGATGAATGAAAATGTAATTAAAAAATAACCGTAGTCTTATTGCGCAGTGAAAAAACTAGACAAACGGAAAAACCTTTGCCGTTCAGAGCAAGAAGAAACTTAATGTAAAACTCTTTTTGCCGATATCTCAAAACAAGTAAAATCAAGTTACCAAGTTCTTGAAATCAGGTGGCGATTTGGTGATTGTGCAGTTCCAAAACAGACAATGTAGTTTCTGTTGATTTACCATTGCCGCTAGTAGGCTTTACAATGTTGTTATTCGTTTCTAATTTTATTTTTTTTTTTCGAGGGTAGGTGAAAATCTTCAACAATACACTATGAGGATCGACAGCTCGTGCTCATTCGTTTCTAAATGCATTTTATAAAACTTTTAGGATAATAATTAAATGACAATTTTACAAAAAAGGCTTGTAAATTCGGTGCATCTTTTGAATGAATATCAAGCGGAGCTTAGGTCAGGATATTCTATGTTACTGTTGACCATATCTTCGTATTGAGGAGTGTAGTTAACCATATTCTGTGGCAAAAAAAAAAAAGAAGTTGAATGCGTCTTCAAAGCAGCTTTTGGCTAAGTTAACCGAAACGTATTATTTTATAAACATGTACAATATGGGAATAATGCTAAGTTCGGAAAAATTCTCCAAGGCCCTTCTGGAGATTCTATAGAATGGTTACGAGGTTTCGGATTGCTTTCAAACAAAGTTTGGTGCGGACACGGATTCAAAATACGTCCCTGTTTTCTTGTGTTCTTGACCAAAGGTGTTGTTGATTTGAGGCATTGATTATGCAAGAGCACTTATTAAGGAACACTATACGCTGATAAAATAGTATTGCTGACACAATTTCCTAAAACGCTCCAGCCAATGATAATTCTACTCTCGGAGAAGTGCTGTTTGTTGAGCCTGATTGTAAGTCTGGAGAAATCAAAACAAATGATTTTTTAAAAGGCTGGGAACAGGGCTTGCGGCTACGAAAAATGTTACTTTAATGGAGAAGCGATGGAAGTGTTCAACCTTAGGGTTTATTTTACCAAAAACTTCAGCAAGAAAAATTATATGAAGGAGAAGGTCTCAAATGCCAAAACAGCTATAAATATAATCTTGAAAAGATGTTTTTCAAATAAATGCATAGCCCAGTCCTCTAAACAAAGGATATTTGAAAAAACATCTAAACCAATTTTGTTTTATGCGGCTCAAGTATAGGCACCAAAGTATAGGACCATCGCGATCCCTAGGGAACCTTCACGGAAAATGACCTAAACCAATTCTTCCAAACAATTAATCTCCCTACAAAATTTGAACAGATCCGTGTTGTGGTTCACGGACCTCACCTCTTCTAGGTTATCAAAAAAGTATCTACCAAGGTGCTTTAGCCTTGTCCTGGCAATTCCTTGGCACTCACAGTGTATATATGTTACGTCCTCTGTCATTGCAGTATCTACAATCATTCGTGTTAGATAATCCTAGTCTCAGAGCATGCTTCCTTAGAAGACAGTGGCAAGAGAGTATTCCTATCGCTGTTCTTAGCCGTGATTTTTCTAATTTTATGATCTCCCTAGATTTTCCGCGGTCTAACACAGGCCACAAGGCCTTAGACACCATGTGATCATCTAAGTTTAACCATCTTAGACTACCCGTGCCTATGATTCTATCACGAATAATTCCCTTAGGCACGCACCCTGGTGGTTTAATACTACCAATTACGTCGCTATGTGGAAACCCCGCTCCTGTTTTGGCCAGCGCCTTGGCTTGCTCGTTGCCTTCGATATCGCAGTGTCCAGCTACACAACATAATCTGACTCGGTTCTGAGTACATAATGCCCTAAGCATCGTGCGGCAATTCCTGATTATCTCAGATTTGGTGACGTAAGACTCTAGCACCCTTAGCGCAGCTTGACTGTCAATGTAGATGGCGATATTTTTGTCGGATATTGATCCCATCTCAAGTAATTCCACAGCTTTAAGTACAGCTAGAACCTCTGCTTGGAACACACTGCCTGTGTCCGGAAGTCTCAGGACCACCTGTAGGTTCGTATCTCTCGAGTAAATACCTGACCCCGTGCCATCTCTGGTCTTAGAACCATCTGTGTCCTTAAACTTCTATGAATGTCAGAGAAAATACTGCCTTGAAAGATAACATACAACATTATATCCAACAGGAACAACTGGTATGGCGACTGGCTTGAATTATCATGCAAATGTGGGAAGGAATTGGACTTGCGAACAGTAGAATTTACGACATGGAAGCCAATGTTATGTTAACTAATTGCCTTATTGCAAGCATAAATTAGAGGAAATATCGATAACATTGAACGAAGAATTGCTAAATTTGAACTATAAACCCCATGGAGCAGACCTTTCTAACATACGTGTTATATGTAGTGTAGATGAACAGGAGGATACGATTCATTTTATTGAAAACTGCCCAACTTTAAGGGGAATTCAGCGTAGTGTCTTTGGCACCGATTAACTATCGAACGAACAAGTAAACCGATCAGTTAAGGAATTTATTTTTGCTTAAAAGTTTTTTGTTTAAAAGAAAATTAAAAATTGTTATTTTTTTATACTGTTGTACCTACTTATTTTATTGAGGTTGACCTAAATATTCACTCCCAACTTTAAATCAATTTAAATAATTGCAAAAACAAAAATTGTGGCTTAAGATCAAAACACTTTCCCAAATTTTAAGCCCTTAATCAATTCTTAATAATATATATGTACCTACATGCTGAAAAATAAATAAATAACTATTTCAAAAGCATCCATTATTTTCATTTGTTTACATCGATGACTTCGGTTCAATCGCAATGACGAGGTTGCTGCTTTGTTCTATTTCATCATCATTCCACAGTTCTCGCACGCTCTCTCCCTCCCATTCATATTTCTGTTTTGTATGTTTCAAGTGTACCTATATATGTTAGGTATACATACATACATTTTCAATAGTTCGCTTATCCTTCATGAGCGTCACGGGGGTAGGATGCTCAGGTGGAGTCTCCATCCTTATCGATCTTCCACCATTGATTCCAACTCATCCTGAATATTATATGTTTACTGGATCACCGAGATATCTGCATGAGAAAACTCAAGATGCAATGACATACATATATATGTACAGTGTACATATGTCAGTAATCACGATCGCCCAAATCTATAATAATGTAATCCAGAGTGATCGGAAATCAAAGCCAGATTTTTCATCTTAAGAATAAGAAACTGATGTACTTTATTCATAAAAATAATATTTTTAGTGAGGCCAAAATGTTTCATGTTCACCACTGAATGTCAAAAAAGAGGTCTACCACACGTGGATATATTGATCTGGCTTACAACGAAAATTCAACGTAATGAGATCGATTCTATTATAAGAGTTGAGATACCGATCCATGGACCCTGTGTTGAGCTTAATCCCCAATCTCCATGACAGATATCCACTATTTTGTCGACGTTCTTTCGAACACTGTGGTAATGCAAGCACAAACGGAATAAATAATAGTTGGGTTGTGGCATATTCTCACATTTTCAGTAGATGTTTTCATGCAGTCTTCAATGTTGAGTATTATCATTGCCTATTTCAAAGTATTAAAATAAATAGAAAAAGGAATATACTCGCACATGCATATGTATGTAAAAGTTATATTGCTTATTTTTCTTACAATTATTTCTGCGAAATGCATTATTATGGATATGATAAACATAAAAAAAAAAAAAAAAATTTTGGCGCAACAGCTCTTTAAGTGCCAGGGCCTAGCTTCTCGCAACCACTCATGTTGTGTGCGTTATATTTTTCACACGAATGGAAGGGACCTACAGTTTAGTGCCGTATCCGAACGGCGATTTGAGAAGCTTTTTCGAGACAACAATACTCTCGGATGTTTGTCAGACGCTCGCGAGAGGTGGGACCGTGGAAAAACTTTTTGGTGTTTTGTAGGATTCGAACTCGGAACCTCACGCGTAGTGATCCGACACACTAACCACTTACGCCACGGCGCCTACATAAACATATGCAAATTATTTTTCTAATAATGTAGACCACAAAAGCTTTCTAAGAACGTTGGCAAGTAACGAGAACACGGGTTTGCTAGTTATAAATATGTAGCTACTGCCTACATTTTGTTATCGATTGACAGACGATAAATCCATATTATGTTGCTTTTTATAATTAAGTCAATGATGAAAAGTTAAAATCAATCAAATTCAAATACATACGAGTATAATGTTATGTATTTGATAAAGTATATTCTAAATGTTATTTGGGCGCAGTGGCGCAAGTGGTTAGTGTGTCGGACCACTTTGCGTGAAGTTCCATGTTCGAATCCCAGAAAACACCAAAAAAGTTGTTCACGGTCCACCTCTGGCGAACGTCTGACAAACTTCCGTGAGTGTTGTTGTCACGAGAAAGATTCTCAAAACAAATTGCCCTTCGGATACGGGACTGAATTGGAAGTCCTTCTATTCGTGTGAAAAAATATAACGCACACAATACGAGTGGTTGTAAGAAGCTGGGCCCAGGAACTTAAAGAGATGTTGCGCCAAATATTTATTTATACTCGTATTCAAAATTTCCTTCAAGTGGGGACATTTTTATGGCCTAATCCTTTGCTTATCTGATGGCAAGTGATCTCTCTGCATCATCAATAATCTAAGATTATCATAGCCAATTCGGGTTGTGGACTTTAAAATCACCAAAAATGACGGCTTCCCGTCAGGTGGTGGATTTATTTTTGATCGATCTTGTCAGACTAATGCTGAAATAGCTTGGCCAGTTGACCTCAAGGACAGTGAATACAAGGCAGACAATTGGTGGAACGAGAACCAATATATAAAGTTTAAGGTACCATTATGAGGGCATTGGTATCCATCCACTTACCCTTTTATATGGGCAATGGAAGCTCTTAAATCGAAGCCGGGTATGTAATTCTGAGTATGTTAAGTCAAATTTTGTCAAAGATACGCATGTGTGGTCCTTTCCCGATAGAGGCTGAAGGACGCATTTTACTTTACTATTTATAAATAATTAATAATTCACTGGCATCTAACTTTGCGAAATTCAGTTACCGCCTTGTTACAAGATGAGATACGTAGAGAGTTAACTTCTTCCTCCTCTATCAACTTTAAAGTAGTTACTTTAAGATCTGTATATGACTTCTGCTTTGCCAAAGACTTTCCTATTCGTAATCTTTCCTTAAGACTTAGTATTCAATTTCCGACCCCAACTCCACGCATCAAATTGGATTCCCGGATCTTAGATTTGAGTCTATGTTTGTCATGCAGAATAAGGCGAACAATATTAAGAAACTCAACTCTCGTAGGCAAAAATTACAAGACTCATTTCCATAACTGTTCTCACCTGGCAGCTCGTAACTAATTCGAAAAGCATCTTAGTTGCACTCCACTGGTTCCCAATATACAAAATGTAAAATAATTATATTGAAACAAATCGAAATGCTATAAAGCCCAATCGAGTGTAACTCGTTACAAAATCATTTTTGAATTAAAATCAATGTGGCGCATTAAATGCCCACTTCCACGTCCAAAAATTTAGAAACAATTCCCCATCATCCCTTTTCCGACTTAAAAATCTATATCTTAATTATACCCCAGCATCATGTCTGTGAAGATAAAAATTAATGAAACATTTTATGCATCCTACATAAGTGCTTCCAATAAAAGATGTAAAAAAAAGAGGAGAGACCCTAAACTCCTTTGATCAAGGACGGGTTGAGGAGAGTGTCAGTCAGCCAAGTGCAAAATCGACAGCACTTATAACATTTACAAACGCTCGTGTTTAAGGAAGGACTATATAATGTCGTCACCACTTCCACCACCACCCCCCGGGGAGATCGACAACACACAACACATTCGCCAGAGTGTAGTGTCGTGTCGTCGTCTGTCGCCCGTAAAGGTATCACATAAAAATATCATTTTATTGCCTGGAAATTGATTATGTGGAAGGAAATTCCCCCGAGGGTTGAGGTGGTGTTGAGGTGGTGCTGCTGTTCGAAGGCTGATGATGTGTTTCGCCATTTTGTATGGATTTTTTTTTTACTTCCTTGGCCTTCCTTGTGCGTCCTCCCTCTATTCGTTTTGCTGTTTAACTTGTTTTGATATTTGTTTTATCGTCCTTTGGTCCTTTTATCTTTGTTACTGTCATGATGAGAAAATGAAATAGGGGTGGGACAAAGTAGCGATGACGATACGGTGGAGACATTATCCTCGAATTGTATTTGCCAAGACAAATGGACCATGAAGGTGAAAATCCAAATTGCACTGAGAACTACTAAAGTTGTACTCACGTAGGACTACTGATATATATATGTATAATACGTATATGAATGTGTAGGTTTATTTGATGGTTGGTTTAGCAAATGGTGGTTGTTTCTCAGAAATAAATATGAAGACATGTGTATTACTTACAACTATGGTGTGGAACGAAATAGATAACGCGTGTAGAGGTGTTAATTTGTCTAATTTCATCTACAATACCTCTCAGTGAGGTTTTGTAAAATATTTTGATATGCGCAAGGATTCCATATATCCTTTGATTCGTCCAAGTATTTAAACTTTCAGAATTGAAACTGTAGGTGTTCCCAATGATCAGTCCACTTGCAATATATAAAGAAGGTCATTTTTCAGAGTACGAGTATATCCCAGAAATTTATGCCGATAAGACAATTTCTTACTTGTATAAGTATCTAGCATTCAGTAAGAATGTGTAAGAGATCTCATTACCCTCTCGGCATGGCTTATAAATGATGTCATTGGACTTGTTTTTTTTTAATGAGTATTGGCCATTGAGGATACCGGTTAAAGTACCTAAGACCCTGTTTAGATGTTAACTCATGAGTCTAGTATGTCGATAGTTTTTGGGTGAGAAGACTGAAGGGTAAAGAGAGGAGGACAGTCATGAAGAAAATACAAAAATCGAGAGGAAAGTTACGTTCCACACCTGAAATGTTCCACTCTCTTCTATTCTATCATTAGGTGCGTTTTGGTGAGAATTATGCAAAGCCAAGTAAAAGCTTCTACATAAAACGATCATCAGTCAATCGGGCTTAAAACTTTTTTATTGTTTGAAGAGTGATGGTTGAATTGAAATTGAATTAAAAAGTATGAACAAGTTGTGCTTAAATTTGGGAAATACTACTGAATCTTTTCAGCGTCCTCTGAAATTGAGTAGCGCAAACTAAACATCCCAATTCAGTTTTTACTGGAAAAAAAAGCTAAAGTGATTCGCAGTCACTTTTTGTTGTTGTACTCCGTGCTAAATCTTACTTCACTGAGAAGTGACATCTCACCACAATGCCCCTATTATTAGTTCTATCGTGGAGTAGTGGGATCGAGGGATGATATGATTATTTGGATGAGAGAACGCTGTCCGATACACAATTGTTTCAATTCACTTATTCCACCACGAAACTTTGTCAAGTAGTGCAGGACTCCACTTTCGTAGTGGAGTGGTGAGTTAACATCTAAACAGGGTCTAAGTCATTCCTGTTCTGATTAATCAAAATCAAGGCGTTTTATGTAACAGCACATGGATAAATAATATTACATTTCTTGTTTGGTATATCAGTCTAAATAACAGTTGACTTAGACAGTCCCTATTCTTTTCAGCTTGAACTCCTTATAATTCAAAAAGGCGCAGAAAATTTAAATAGTTGCAATGATGGCTTAAAAATCAATAATCATGTATTAAATCAGGCTGCACCTAAAGCACTCAAAAAAACAATAAAAAATGTGAACATTTCACTCTAAGAATTCATCAGAAGCAACGCTTATATTGAGTCAGTGGTCACCAGGGTACTCTAGAAAATGAAGAACCATACGAACAGGTTTAACAAGAAGGACTACAAGTAGAAACTTAAAGTGTAGCACCCATACAGTTCTTCGAGTATTTCTCTGGAATCGATGATGAACTACAAAGTACTACTATGTGAGGATAAGCCGCCACCTCAAACCTAACCTAACCTGAGTGCTGCAGTCAAAATTGAGCCAAGTGATATATACAGCCGTAGTAAGTCGAATCCTCATACGAGTATATCAGTATAACAAAGCACATTACTGCACAAAGCGCGATCAGATTCAGCGAATCTGGATCCTGGGCTGCGAACCCTACGCCAAGGCAAAAGGCCCCCATATTCATTGATAATCAAGCTGCTATCAAAGCCATCGACTTAGTTACTATATCATTCAAACTAGTACAAGAGTGCCACAATGAGCTAGCCTTGCTAGATGGTCAATTTAATGTAACTCTCGTTTGGGTTCTCGAGCACAGTAACGTTTATGTGAAGCAGAAGCAAAAGACAAGAAATAACAAAATTCTCCCAAGTTATCTGAACGCCACCCCCGGAGTTTCCCTGAAGCATAAACAACTGAGCTTCAAAGACTACACCAAATTCTTTCTCTCTCTTTCTATATATCCTTTCCAACGCCTGCACTGTGTGTAAACTTGTTAATGGTATTCATAACCCCTTGAGTGCGCGCAAATTATACAAAAAAAAAAAAAAACAAAACAGGCTGACGAAAAGGCAGGACAAGGCTCAGCCTTCCACTATTCACGTGTAGAATTAGTTCACATTCCGCTGGGAACAGTCATGGCAAAAATCTATTTTGCACTAAAACCAACCTCTGAAGGACTAAGTTGACTATGTGTATGAGGTCTAGAAAGATGTAGCCAAACTACAACAAAGCAAAAATAAGCGACTTCCGAAATAGATTGCGTAAAGACATCACCAGAATAACACGGGACACCAGCCGATAGGAAACCATCCAGCCAAGTTAGGTATCCCAAATAACAAACACTACCGTATTTGCAATGACGCAGCCGAAAAAGAAACCCTTACCCACTGTATGTGCGCCTATCCGGCACTAGCTAAGGCCAGGCAACGAATTTTAGGCAAATAATAGGGAAACATATTAAAAAAACTGGTAATTTTCTTAAATTCAACTGGTTGGATTTAGAGATTTCTCACCAACACACCTCAACAGCCAGATTACATGGGTTGTGTTACAAAAACAGTACCTCGTATTACCGCCGCTTCTACCCACCTACCAACCTACTTAATGACTTTCTTCTTCTTCCTATTTCGGCGAGGTTATGATCCGAAAAGAAGGGATTATAACCCCCCATTTCACCGCATTTCTACTGATCCGCCTGTGGGGTTCGCATATTTGACCTCAGAATATATCGGCAGGCCTCCCGATTTTAGATCACTCGGTTACTGAGGCCAATAAAATGCCGATGTCGTCGCATTTGTGTGATCCAGGCGTTAATAGGCCTGCCTCCGCTGCCTCGCGATATCTTACTTACTAGGGTACCTACTTACTTACCTAGGGTGACTTTAATGTTAACATCGGTTTACATACGATTTTAGACCTAGATTATGAGTAAATATTAGAGCCATTGCTTGGTTTAGAAATAGACCTGTTACAAATAGAATCTATTAAAGAACAGGGTTTGAATTTTTTCACAGTAAGCCCATGGGGGAATTACTTGAAGAAACATGGTATATAACAGCATGATAGATTCGCTGTTTTGCAACACATGTTTTTTTTTTTATGTGTAGATATTGAATAAGTTTCAGCTTCTTACCGTCCTCTGTCTAGAACTAGGTGGTCGACTCCCAGGTTGAGATATATATTTTATAGAATAGCCGCTCTACATCAGGATGGTTTCAGTGTAGCTTGAGAATTTTTATTTATTGTACAGCATATTCTTCACATAGCGAAATATATTTAAGAACGGTAAGAGTTTAAATTACAAAGAATAACACAAAAGTATACTTTAAATCAAAGATTTTTCTTTGTTCGAAAGAAAAGTTTGTGGTTTTTAATATCTGAATTTCGAGCATGAGGCGGTTGTCCTTAACGAGGCGCATTCTGCTGTCCAATTTTGGGTCACCTTTTCTAGCAATGGTAGCCGTATGTCAAGGCGCCATTTGTTGTTGGTTTAGTAGCACCAGCCAGTGGCTTCACATAACTCCACAGGCCATAATCGAGAGGTGTCAAATCGAACGAGTTCAGAGGCCAATTGATGGGTTTATTTCTCAAAATGAACTTGTCATCAGATTTTGGTTTCAATAAATCGAGAGTTTCGGTCACTGTATAACGTGTAGCACCATTTCATTGAATTCATATCTCACCCGGATCAATGTATAATATTATAATATATATTACCAGAGAAATATTTATTGATAATGATCTGGTAAAGATTTCTAGTTTTTAAAAAGTAAGATCCTATGATGGTACTAGCATGGAAACCGCAACATACGGTGGGTTTTCTTGGATGTAATGGGATGTATGGGCTCTCTTCTGAAATGGTCTTATACCATAGATGACAATTTAGAACAACCCGATAAGAGAAAATGAGCCCCGTAGTTTAACACAATCTTGCGGTAAAACAAGTTCTAGAGCCCAATTAGCAAAAGAGCGATGCAAAAGAAAATCTCATGGCTTTAATTCCTACACCAGCTGGATCCTACAAGTATATCTTTGTAAATCTTTGCGCAAAATTGTCAACATGGTAGACGGACAGAGCTTCAATGCACTACGTATATTATCGTTGTTGAAATGCGAGTCTATTCATTATGATTTGCGAGACTTTACTGAACATTAATGCCAAAAGAGTGGGCAGAATGCATAATCAGAATTATAGTTATCTCTATTGTATGTTTTAAAGGTTGTGATATCTACTGGTCTCTTTTTAAAGTGCATACTATTTCAACACTGGCAACACTAACGTGTTTAAAATCTATATAGCTATGTAATGACAAACCCTCGCAGTAGTCAGATGTAAAAATGGTGCTAGATATCGTTGCCACAGCCATTGGAGGAAAAAGGTAGAGGTTGAGGAGTATAATGCTGTAGTTACACCAGACATCAATAATGCTTTCAACTCAGAAAGTTGGTCATGTATATATTTATATGGACTCTCTTGAAAGAATGAAAAAGGCCAAGATATATTATTAGGGTGGTATCGACCTATTTTAGGAATAGGAAGTTAAGACCGCACTCTTGGATTTAACAGAAGACGGAAGCAGTTCTCATCAACAGCCACAAAAGAGTAGAATATATGGACGCAAGCGTAGGAGACCACGTGATTATATCTAAACAAGCAATCAAATACCTATATGTAATGATAAAGAACAGACTGAACTTTAACCCGTAACTAGAATGAAAATTATGAAAAAAGGCGTCAATACAGCAATCATCACTAGCGATGATATTGCCAAACGTTGGTAGACCCAGATATAATCATGGAGTCGTTCTATTGTAGATGCAATGATTCTATGGCAATATAAAAATCCAAACGAGTACTATCAACTGTCTATAGGCTCAGCACTCTAAGGATAATTCGTGTCTTTAGAACAGTCCAGAGGAAGCAACATGCGTCTTGGCTGGCATGGTGCTCATCGATATGCTGGCCGGTGAAATGAAACGAGTATACAACTCACATAAAACTCGTGAATCGAAAGCACGAAAGAGCTATTAAAGCAAAAGAAAGGGCGATCTCAAAGGTAATATGGCAAAACCGATAGGATGACACTACAGCAGGAAGATGGACACACAAACTCGTCCACAACATAGAAATTTGGGTTAAAAGGAAAGTAGGACAGGTGAACTACAACGTCACATAATTCCTAAGTTCTGACTGGGGACACAGAAAGCACCTGGATAGATTTCGGCTTGACAGCTCGTCACTTTATCCGTGCCACGAAAACCTGGAAGAAAACGCAGAATAAGTGATGTTCTACTATCGGTACTTTATGTCAAAAGATACAAACTTTGCGGACCTCAGTTATAATACAATCGAAAAAAACTTGGCATGAAATTAATGGATATGTGACCAGCCAACGTTCGGATAGAACTCAGGAGATCCGAGTGCCTAAGAATAGGTAACGGCGAACTAGCTGCGCGATGTAATGCCTAACGAACAGTAGTCCCGCTGGGAGAATGTTAGAAGTGTGCAGGGTGTGGGTTAATATGTAGAAGGGATGCAGAAGGCAACAATAGAAAGTACCGCCATCAATTTATTCAGGTTTGCTAGTCGTGCATGCGAATGTATTCTACGAAAAATTTAAAGGTTCAGTTCAATGCAGTTTCGATTTATCTGTGAGAAAATTTGAGATTTCACTGAGAACACTTGAACTTCATATTTTCAATAGTTTTTCTCATTGCTAGATACTTATTGCCTTTTGAATGTATGCCAAATTTATTAACCGGCTATATTAAATATAATAGCAGCGTTCTTTTAAAACGAAAGAACTCCTTACTTGGTGTACGAGTAAATCAATTAGAAGGCTAAATCAAAATAGGTTCATGTCATAAAACTCCACATTTGCAGGATCGGCAGTATGAAATGCTTATAGCAGGCCTCCGACGGCTCACCAAAGACATCACTTCAAACTTTCGCGTGCCAAGAATAGAGTGTTCTAAGCAAATTCTTTATGAATCAAGACATTAAATTTTATTTTACTGCAAGTGAAAGCACCCTTGAATGAATAATTTCATGACTGTCCCTGACCTTGGTTTATGTCACTATTACCTAGGAATATCGCTAGTTAATAATTTATTAACCCAAACCAACAACGTCTAAACAATAACTCTCCTCTCACTTTATAACAATAAAACCCACTCAGCGAGTGTAGCACGCGCTCCGGCGTTAGTGCTACCCCACGCGCCCTTTGGCAAAAATATTTTATTTTTACAGCTCCGCCATTATCACCGCCTTCATCGTGATGGTCATAGCCATTGGTAATAATCTAGAATCATGACTTTGAAATTTACTCTGAGAATTTTATTAGCTAACAAAGTTTATATGCTCGGGGTTTCCGTACTTCAAGCATTTTCAGTTTCGGTTTTTCTTTTTTTTTTTCCTTCTCCCTTGCGTTCCTTGCCTATTTTATTGAATAATGATGAAGATTACTCGAGCGCTAAAGAATCTGAAACTTTATCGATTACAATAAAATTACCATTTCGCGTTAGGGCGGGCTGTGGGCGGAACTAGGCATGATAGCATCTTTCAATCCTTCCTCTTCCGGCTTGCGGCAGGCTGACAGATAAACTTTGGAAATCATCTTTTAATTTTTATGAGAGTATGAGGAGCAGGGGGTAGTATGAAGTTGTATAGATTTGACAAGAAACATGCCACCAAACAGTTGGTTTAATTGTATAATTACTTTGGCTTTAATGGTTACAGAATTTAACATTCACTAAAGACAAAGACAGAATGTCGACAAAACTAATTATCAAATCGAGTGACACATGCAGAGATGGGTGGAGTCCCGGGGGTGGTAATTACAAAACCAGGTGGTTTATGTTTCGTAATGTGACATGTTGAGGCTTATGTGGCATTAACAGTACAAAAAATAATAATAATACTGATGCTCGTTAGTTCATTAGATCCATTTGGAATGGGGTACCCAGGTGCCGTTAGTATTTGCTTTTAAGACAGTTGTAGGATTGAAATATTTTAGGAATTTAAGTTTCATGTAACTCGTGGCATTCTGGTACTTTTGTCAGTAATTTTTTTGGAAGTATTTATCTTCATAGTATGTATGTGGTCACGTTTTTCTCGACTCTGAGCAAGACAACTCAATCAAAATGAGTATATTCCAGTCTTTATAGTACTGGTACTCGAAGGTTCGATAATCAACATGCAAAAATATGTGAGCGATCTTTGATTAATTCATGACAGTTAATAGGGTGATAGGGATGAAAATATCCAAGAAAGAAAGGTAACATGTAATAGAACCTATAGAAAAACGTGCGAGCATTTTTCAGAAAGAATGCACCGGGCTTTTTCAGCAGATGTTCAATGCAAAGTGAGCAGTTTCGACATTTTTTCAATTCTTTTTCACATGCCAGAGTTGGTGTATTTTTCGTTTCTTTCGTTTCTTACGTTTCTCGTTATTCGTTTCTCTATACGCAGTTGCTGCATCATACTCGTGATAACTTCACTTGCAGTCTTCCAACCTTGGCTTCTCCCCAAAATAAATTAGATCACGCTTCTTATGGTCACTTGACTACCAATTGCTCTATTTATCATACTCTGCCTTTTACATTTTTTCTTCACAATGCTGGAAAAATGGTTCATCTGCGTGCTTGTACTTGTAGAGTTACTCCTCGAAGCATCCATACCCCAATTAAAATAGTATTAGGTAATAGTTTACCTCCACGTGATTTCTGCTAATCGATTCATCAAGTTTGCGAATCTATTTTTATGTTCATCGCCCTTTGGTTGTGATGTTTCGCTTGTGTTACCATTTTTCGGTAGCTTCGGTAGTTGGCCTTTTGTCATCGTTCTCGTTTCGCGTAGTGCCGATGTCTTCTTCGCTTCTAGATCGACTGGCATTCGGGCTGAAATAACACTTATCGCATCTGCTGACACAGCTCTAAAGATGCAGTTCTGTGTGCTAAACCCTTCTAATGCTCTATTCACGTTGTCTCCAACCAGCGTCAACCTCCTAGTTGCTTATATTTCAAGCCAACTTTTGCACAGTCCTATACCACTGTATCTGCTCTGTCCTGGGATGGACGTCCAAGTTACTCATGAGTGTTGCCTGCAAGGACTTTGTAAAACCATTTGCAGAACCTTCCTGCTGAATGACCTGTTCCATTTTATTTATAGAAAATCTTACTAGGCTCTATCAAACCAAAGACTGGGTGAACATTTAAAACCACGAGAGTAGATCACGGAATGCTTGGCAGAATCCCAGAAATTCTGGATATTATTCTTACTATGAGGAGAACAGATTATACTCGTCGTTCTATTCAGAAAGATTCAATTTAACCAGCTTTGAATTTTTCAGAGTATTCTTCTACTGAGTCAGATTGCTAGTCAGCGTAAACCAAACACTGATGTCACTCAGCGTTAATTTACCCACCATTTCACTTACATTTCTTCGCTGTTCTATTAGTTTAAGTAACACATTATAATGCTGAGATAGATAGTAAATGATGCTTGACTTGTGAAGTTCCAGCACAGACCTAGAAGGTATATCTCTATTGTGTATATCCTTGAATCTACCCTGTAATCATTTGTAAGGCAAAGAAAATTTCACAACTCCATTGAAAGTCTTATCTTCATATTGTCGTATTTGCAAGCGTAGGCAAAGTTTGAGCAGCCAACTTTAAACAGGCCATATTGAACTTTTATGCTTTAATTCTTACAAAAGTTTAGTGCTATCATTCCATGTTATAATTCTTACTTATTTGAACAGACTTTATGGTCATTTTCAGTAAACGTCCACCCACAGTCTCACCCATATTTCACCTGGAACATGCAAACAAAAAAATATATTTCATCATCGTAAAGTCGCACGCATAAATCTTTCTGTCCACAATGGTGCTTTATGACCTTCTTTCTCCTCGGTTCTTATGGTGCATAAAAGAAACCGATAAGCATCTATATTACTTTGGTTCTGAAGAACTGAACGAGAGCCCGAGGCTATTAAAACTCCAAAATGGATTGGACAAATGTCCACCCACGCTAAATAACCCAGTCACCTGTTCACACCACACGACCAGGTAGATGGCATATTAACAAGAACACAAAGTTATTCCACGAAACCAAAATGTAAACTTTTGAGTTTTCCATTCAATACAATAGCCTTCCACAATTCATTGAAGTGGTTCTGCCAATGACAAACAACAGGAGAGTATGCGGTTGCGGAAACCCCAATGCCACCCTAGCGCCAATCAATCGATTAAACATTAAATTAGAGAAGTTTATGTGTCCACACATGAAATGTGCACAATAAATTACCAATCGATGGGGTTTTCCTCGAATTTCTCCCACTTAAAGAGAAAACATTCTCCCCCTCATTCTCTTGCACCGGAATTGCTCTTGCTCTCCAGCTTTGCCATGTTTAAGTACTCTAACATCTGTGTGCGGTCGCATTTGTTATACTCAACTCAATTTAAGTTATACAATAGAAACGAAATGTGAAAAAAAAAAAAAAAAAAATCAGCTTGCGTACAGAGAAATGGAAAAAGGATAGCAAAAGGACGGATGGGGAAGGATGTAGAGTTTGAATTGTACCAATACCACCCAATTAATCTTCCATTTCGATTAGATTGTATCCAGTTGTCGTGTATCCATGTTCATTGGGAAACAGTTTCATTTCTTCTCCACCTCCTCGGTGAGTCCTTGTTTATGGTCATCATTACCCGTGTACATATATCAACGGATAATATCCCTTACTCGAGTTTTTTTTTCAATTTGTCTTTCTGGTCGTTTTTCCTGTTTTTTGAGAGGAGTGAAGCCCTTAAAAGTATCTACGAGTATGTATCTTTTTTGGATAAAGAAATAAACTGCATTTTAACCACACAGCAGAGCACGAATAAGAATAAAACATCGAAAAGTCGAAAGGGGGTGAACCAGGTTTGTATAGAAGGACTTACTATAGTACCCCAAAGGAAATCCAGTTGAGTGCATTTCAACGAATTGGAAATCCGCATGCATATACTCATACCTTCGATGTTTGTTGGTTTTTCTTTTCGTTTTTTTTTTTTTTTTTTGTAATACAGTGCGAAGGATAAAAATTGCGGTCTAGTAACTCAGGATATTTACTGAATATGGTCTCCGACTTAAGGGGAAGAAGATACTGTCATGTTTGTCATGTAATGAAAGACGGTAGCCGTTTCACAATCCTCGCAACTGACTGGAAACGAGAGGATAGGAAAGGAAGCAGTAAGAGGATTTGCAACTTGATTTATTGACCGTCGACTTTGAAGAAAGTGTAATCAAATGACTTAAGGAGCGGATTTAGATGGTTACTAAAGCTTTTGTTGAATTTAGATCTTTGGAATTGGAATCTTAGAAATCTATTATAGAGAAAATTGAAGGTCCATCTGATTGACTGTGAATGTGGTGGCGTATTGTATCACCGGGATGAGGCTTCGACTTAAAGTCTCAATGTTGCAAGGATTCAATTTTCAGACTATTTGGATACTTTTTCATTCTAAGTGGATTTATACCAAAATCGGTTTATATTGTCGGTAATTTCTGGGATTCTAATCTTAAGCCCCCGCAAAATATGTATGATCATCAGGCTTTTAATATCTTCCTCACACAAAAAAAGTCAGCTGCATTCAAATTGACTGGGAATAAAAAGTAACCTAAATTCTGATCATTTTCGACGTCGCTGCTCAGGCAAAGAATCGGTGGTCCTACTGGAGAGCATGTCCTCGTAAATCAAGCAATATAGTTGTTATATTGGCATCGATAAATAGTAGTGCCGTATGCTCTACTATACGTATACCTGCATGAGAATCAGAAACTTCGGTGGTTATATACGCCTGCACCAACTTGGGTTAAAGATGATGATTATAGATGCGGTGGAGACATGGATTCAAAACAAAGCATAACCTCCTCATATGTTGCAGAGAGTTGTACGGTTCAGATGATAGGTAGGATACCAACATTTTATCCCGACGAAATGTTGCTGCTGCATTAGCCAGTATAAGGGGTGGGAAAAATGCATCCATTTTCGATACATCGATAATTATCAGCCATCAAATCACGATTTTTTGCGACTTCTCAAAAGTTCATATATCGAAGAATCATTATTTATTCTGCCCAATAGATAGTTTTACAATAATTCGTTACACTACGATTCCACGGTCCAACACAGTGTCAAACGTTTGACAAAAAATGGATGACATGAATTGAAGTTAGACAACCGTTTGACGCTTGGTTGTCAAATGCTATATTCCCCTGTTTTACACATTTTCTGTAATGCATTTCACATTTTCTATATGATCGCTATATTTACAAATCCATTTCACAAATTCTTGCGCGCGGTAATTTGCATACATTTTCTAAATAAGTTCAATTATCTCAAAACGGATAAGGATAAATCTCTGAAGTTGCTATCAGCAGTTCATACACTTGAAAATGAAGAGGAGGTTGCTCTCGGCCATACCATTGCGGTCGAACAGCAGTCGGAAAGTCCTAGTAGTATTTGGGGATAAGATTCCAACGAGAAAAGCGGAAAGTAAGGCTTTTGTGCTAAAGTACTACACAAATTACGTGACGAAGAATTGGCGTTTTTTTCCCAATTTCAGCGGACGACACATGAGAAATTTGAGTTATTATGCATCCTCATCATTGCGCTCATTGAAAAAGAAAAAAAAGGGATCGGACGTTAACAGCATCATAGTTATAAGATCATGATTTCGGTTGGATCGAGCAGATTTCCTTGTGTGATGTTCTCAAATTCATTACATCCTTATGTCTACTTTCTTGAGCATCGTCAGATAATTGTCCAATAGGCAAAAAAAAAAAAAATGAATACACCTGCTCCGTGAATAAGTATTTTGTGAATAGATGTCGGCATGTAATACCAAGAATATAAACTTTGGTATAAAGTCTTAGTTTCATTCAATAACTCTTTGAATTTCTCTACATTAATTTTGATCCCACTTGATAATACTCGATTAATAAGAGAACGTTTTGTTATTAAGCGCCCATCTGCGTATACACCTGTAATTTGTGCACAGAATTTTGTGTGTCTAAAGAATATTCGAGAAGTATTTCCATTATTTGATAATCCATATCCTGGCTTGGGTTTATCAACATAGAGACCTAGTATTCTCTTTTTATTCTCCTCAAATATTTGTATATTACTATCTCCTCGTACTTGCCAACATTTTAGGGGTAGTCTATAGGCAATATGTATAATACACTCGAAACATCGAATCCAATTATGTAGTGTAGATTGTGTACGACTCGAAACATTTTCAAGATTCATCATTTTACGCGTAGCGTCGCATATGTAGCAGGCTTGAGATGAATTATTACTACTTATAGTATTACAAACGCAACAAGAAATATTACAAAATCATTTCAAAAGGGGCTAAATCGTTAAATTTCTGTTTATAATTACTGCGGCCCGATGAACCATCAAATCCCCACTTACAGACCAACTTTAGAGGAGAAGAGAGTGTAAAAAGGTTATCATGATTTTTAACTTATTTTATAATAGGTAATTTTGTTTTATTTAGCAGTTCTTGAAAATCAACTTCTGCCAGGGTTTCGTTGGAACTAATTTTTTATGCCAATAAATCATTGCTGGCTTTCGTTATCGAGTAATAGCTTGGTAGTGTATCTGGATGCAACTCATTGACAACCTTTCGCAACCTTATATATTTCCGATAAGACAAATCCAGTTTAGTATATAACGCTATGGATTTTTAAGGAGACATGCTATTATTATTAACATGACTATTATCTGGTGATGACCAAGAAGCAGCAAATGATAATTCCTCAGCATCCGCAGTTTATACTAATTTCGCAACTCTTCTTTTCTTTGACGCAAGATTGAGTTCCTTGATTTCTTTCTGACGTCTTTCTCATTTGGAGGTACTAGCTTCTGGTGAAGTCGACATCCCGTTTGAACATATAATATAATTATTGTTTAACCACACTCTATATTTTTCTCTCATAACACTCTGGCTTCGGGTACTTGATCTCCAATAATTAGCGACCCTTAATCCAAACAAGTAAACAGATTTCTTGACACTCTTACTGACTGGTTCAGATGAATCTTCTAAGTCATGAAACTCTAAAACATATTGATAAATTGCCAACATTTTGCATTTTGGCGCTGCTTGCAGCCACTTCTGAAAACAATCAGCATTTTTCAGTTGATGACCTAAGTTAAAAAAAGAAAAACAGCACAAGGCAATCGTATGCCTTGTCGTAGTTTTAACTTTCACAAGTTTGTCTTTATACTTCTCTTCTTCTTCCTTTTATCAGCGAGGTTATGATCCGAAAATAAGGGATCATAACCCTCGCAATTCACCGCATTTCTACTGATCCACCTGTGGGGTTCGCCTATTGGACCTCAGAAAATATCGGCAGGCCTGCCGATTTTGGATCACTCGAATACTGAGGGCAATGAAATGCCGATGTCGTCGCATTTGTGTGATCCAGGCGTTTATCGGCCTGCCTTTTCTACATCGCGATGTCTTTGGAAGTTTATCTTTATACTATTCTTCAAATAATACAAAAAAAAATTTCGATGTGTTATGATGCGTTTTTTTTTTCAAAGCTTAGTGAATGTTGAGCATATTACTAGTATTAAAAACAAAAATTCTATAACTTACCCATTATGAAGAAAATTTGTTAAAATTAACTTTGCACTAATAAAACAATGCCCAGTGAACACAGAACAAATAATAATACTGAAATTCAGTAACCGTAAATAAAACAAAGCGAAAAGCCAAACTGACATGGTTTCATTAAGTTGTTGACACATGTCAAATTCCTTACCTTTGGTGGCCGCTTATACATTTATTATTAAACAGATCATTTTAAAAGTATCTTCTTTTAAAACACAATTCCTTCACAAAGTGATTTTGTAGAAAGAAAACTCAATTATTAAAAGTAAGAATTTGGATTTTTCGTAAGAGATCGCGACACTATGCGGCGTGGTGAACCATGAACTTTGTCGGCTTGTAATGCAGTCCTACTAGTTTGTATGGTTGCCTAATACCGTTGCCATTGCCACAAGACACATTTCTGGCTCTCAAATGAGATTTTGACTCATCTCTAACTTACCTACATTTGACCTATTAGACACTTTGATTGCAGACCTACGAATGGTTTAGCTAATCCCGACTTAGTCGGCTTATCACCCAGCTCAGTTTGACTTTATTGTATAGGTATAATGGCAAGGGATTGCAAGGCATTTATGCAGTACTCAATCAGTTAAGAATTGATGTTGTGGCCTTGAACAAGGTTAATCTGGTTGCAAATTTGTTTAGAGCCATAGACTTCAGCTTGAAACACTATGAGGCATGGTCCCAGTGGTACCAAAATTTCAGTGTTAGGTAAAACAAAGCCAACAACAACTCCTGATTCCATTTTGGATCCATCAGATCAAGCTTCTTAGGCCCAGAAGGGATACCCGTTTGCAGTTGCAGCTTACTGATTAGAATGGTGGTGATTTTATAGATATCACGCCCATATAGTAATAACTGTTCCAGATTTCTGTCAGCATTCCTAATGTAGCATTGACTTTCTAATTCTACAGCCCACATTGAGCTCGTTGCCACAGTTGGAGTACATCTTAAGTTATACTAGGTAAATTTAAATATTTGAATTGCCTTATGGAGAATGTCAACATTTATTACTTAAAGATAACTAAAGTCTATTATAAGTGTTGTTGGATAGTATTAATAAATATTAAATATATTCTAAGTAAAGAAACCTTTCAACTTTATCGTCCCGCTGTCCGCAATGCTTACCTTAACCGCGGAGTTATTAAATTCATAAGTTATAGAGCTTCAGTTATTTTAAATCACCGTTCAATAAATAATTAAACTTATTATTTACCACTACCCTTTTGTTAGAATGACAGTGATATTCCAGGGAGGAAATCCTCAGCATAGGAAAAACAAACATCACAGTGCTTTTATCATTTTTCTTATCAATTCAGAATCCCACGAAGTATAGAACCCATTTGCTTCGGGTTCTATACTTCGCATTATTTGGTGATCCTTTATGATATGCGAAAGCAAAACATATTCCACCAGTATACTCCAGATATTTAAGGCAAGATGAGATAGTCCATTGTTCGCCGTTGTCATTTACAGCAAAGCTTCACAGAGAACACCACAGATAACGACTTAAAATAGCAGTTACCATTTTCTTTCAGCATCCTATTAACACTATTTACCAAACAAGATAACGACTTAAAATAGCAGTGGTGAAAATACACAATCTTGTCGCCCACCACTTTGGACTTTGAAAGCATAACGCAAAATATGACACGTATCACTCTTAATAATAGCCACAAGTTTTTCAGGAATAGCTCTCCTGCATAGGGTACATCAGATTAAATCACGATTCACACTGTTCAAAGGCTACTCAAAACGTATAAACAGTTGATGAAGCGGACACCCCTTCTTGATGCATTGAACCATTGTGATCGCTAGGATGTTTTTGTGATCGATTCAGGAGGATCCCAAGCAAATCCTGCCTGAATTAAGTCGTTCTTTGATTTGATCAAAGTCTGTCTTAGATATTATTTTGTAAGCCACAGGAGGGACACAAGTGCCTCTCCAATTTCTGCATTCTTTTAGGTTTCCATTCTTTCTGAGAAGCATTAGTTTTCCCATGTATTCCTTACGATATGATGAAGGAGGCTTGTCTATATACTTATCAGTGCTTGGAAAATGCTATCAAGCTATATTACCTCGAGGTGTCTTGATTTGGGATAGTGGTTTCCCATAGACTCAACAACAAGTAGGCGAAAAGTACTACTACTGATGAGTGACATCAATCCATCAGTTCGTTCAATATGCCTTAACACATTGACTGTAGTACGATACGTACGCGCAGGCAGTCGTCATAATTTGTACAAAGTACCTCAAAATGTTCAACCACAGCTAACTTTGCCAATGCGTTGAACCAAATTGAGATAAACTTACGATTTATTAATTTTTTTCAATTTCCTGCCGCCCTTTCATGTACACGTACTTTCCTCATGAGACCCAAAAAAGGAAAACAAAGTTCTTAGCAATTCTCAACAGGTCCTGTCAGTCTTTAAGTCTCGCCTTGCCCAAATATTATTAGCATTTTTTTAACGGAACAAACACCCCCAATTTGCACCTCTCCGAACTGAATTGAGAACAACCAGTTGACTTGAATGTCGAGACGAGGAAAGGAGAACGGAAAACTTCATCACATCACCGAAGGTCACTAAGTTTATGGTATTATAAGCCCACTTGAAACGACATAGAAAAATGGCCCCACCCAAGCGAAAAGGAAACGTTTTTCTTTTCTTTTTTCAGGACCAAACCCAAAAAGGGAAGTTGTCTTCCAAACGTCCAACTTTCCATTTCGGGTCTGGCCTAATGAAGGCAGAAACCGACTAACCCTCTGTATATTCATACGGAAAATTCTTCCAAAAAATATTTGACATGTTTTTTTCATTTCAATTTCATTCCTCTGCCAAAAATGCTGATGGTTATGGAACGACTGTGGTGGCAGCCTTCCTTGGCTGAGTATACAATATATTCATATATAGTCGTCGTAGTAGCTTAGCTTGTGTAGTTTTCCATTGAGAAACTTGTTGCTGGTTGTGGTATACGAGCATGAAATCATGTTTATTTCGGTCAATGTACCCGGAGTGCAACCCTTTTAGGCAAATTGGAATGTGTATGCGTGCATGTGTGGTTATTTAGGTTTTGGCCGAATCCTTGCTCATTTTGTGGGTTAGTAGCGCTGGTAAAATGATTCTCTTCTGATCTGCTTTGCTACATATTGGCCGACGAATGGCTGTGACATGTCCTGGGAAAAGGCAACATTCAACGTTCATTGGTTTTTGTCCTTACCCAGAGTTTTTTTTTTTTTTTTAATTTGTGTTTCCTTGTCCTAGTGATTCTTGAAAACCATTGTGTAGAAGTTTCATCTTTGTACAAAGTTCAGGAACTCTTAAAGTATGCTCAGCCTCTTGTGGTGATGGTGGCGTCGTTCTCGTGGTCGTTACCATTGTCGTCTTACAACAAAATTACTCCCAAGAATTTAGCTGTGCATTAACATTCATACTGATGCTTTTTCTTAACAGAAACCCCACGACTTGACCCAAATAAATTGAATGAGAGGAAATATTGCAACGGAACGCCATCGCAGGAGTGCAGGGCTTAAGTTTTCCACCTTGGATGTTCTTTTAAATGGGAAGGCAGTGAAAACGTAGACGCTTTTGTGATGGTCCTAGCGATGGAGGACGAACATTTGTGAGATAATTTCGAAGTATTTTTCAATGATAGCCTAGAGATAGGTGCAAAGTTTCTGCGGTTTTTCACAGGACATGCTTGGGTGATTCACAGAATGGTTTGTAGATGTAATATTTATAGTGCTCCGAAAAAAAACGGATAAAATTCTTTGCCCCAGACAGGAAGTTTGGTTTTCTACGATTCACATTTTTTTTTTTCAAAAAAAGGTTTGGTCGGTTAAAGGAAACGGATCTTGCGAAATTTTTGAACTACGGAACAGGAAAAGGATTCTCATAAATGAACTTAAATCCAGTTTATATGAGTAGCTCGTATAACCTTTTGTCCATCGGGGGATGAAAATGGATTTATTTTGATAACAAGACAAGAAAAGACAAGGAGTTCCTCCGTCGTCCTAAATGCGTGAAAATGTGTAGCGAATAAAAACTCTCTGAATTCACTAAAGAATAGTCTACTCTAGATAGATCAAAAATCCGACCTTCAATACCCTTTGTTGAACTTTATTGATTAGCCATGGGTTATTCTGCTGATTGCCGTCAACTTAAAGCATACTTCGATCATTTCTAGCGTCATGATATGCTCTTTTAAACATGTTAATGGATGGTGACATTTAAGAACTTCCCACTAAGCCTAAAACTCTTTAACAACACAAACAATCTTTCACTTTTTGTCATTAATGGTAGGTATCATATTAGTCCTTTTCAATGTAAGAAGTCAAATACCACAAATGAAGCTGGTCAAAAAATTTGCTACTAGGGCCTTATGGGCCAGTTAGCGCCCATAGAGAAGAACTTATTCCTTTAATCACAAAACGATGGTTGGGCCTATTATCACATATGCGGTCAAGGACACTACGTGCGAATGTATTCAGAGAGATTATGGGTTGAGATTTTCCCTTAAAAATTATTTATCTTGGCATCATATGCCCAGCTTTCATTAGGTTCTCACCAGAACACTACTTACTTACTTATGTGATGTATCCCCTTGTGGGTCCTAGGGCCTCTACTACGCCTACGCGCCATCGTGTACGGTTTCTGGCAATGTGTTTGAGTTCTCCCCAACTTTTCCCAACTGCCGTTCCTCCTTCTCGACTGTCCTGCGCCATGTTCTCCTCGGACCGCCAGGTCTTCTGCCATCCTGAGTTAGAGGGTTCCATTGCAAAGCATGGTTCACTATGGAACTGTTACCCTTTCGGAACGTGTGACCAATCCACTGCCACTTCCGTCGTTGGATGGTTGTGCCTATCAGTTCCTGACCCATTCTCTCGTAAAGGTGTTCATTAGAGATACGATTGAGCCAGAAAATCCTTAATCCTAATAACGAATGTTTGCAGCTTTCTGGTGATAGTAGTGGTCCCTCTCCATGTGCTGCAACCATATAAATGTACGGATTCGACGTGGGAGCGGGATAGTCTTATCTTGGTGCTCAAACTGATTGCATTGCTTCGCCATATTTTGGACAACATCCCGAACGCGGATTTTGCTTTAGCCATCCTGTTGGCTATATCCAGTTCTGTTTCACCATGGGTCGAGCCAATACTCCCAAGATACTGGAAATCCTCTACTCTCTCTACCGGTTGTCCAGCGATGCATATTTGAGCGGATGAGTTTATTCGAATGCTGATAACTTTAGTTTTTGCCGTATTAATTTTCAGCCCGACGACGCCTGCCTCCCTCTCCACATCTGCTGTCATTTGGTGGAGGTTTATAATTCTGTGAGAGAGTAAGAATACATCTCCAGCGTAGTTAAGATGTTTCAGTTGAGATGTAAGAGTCCATCGAATTCCTCCGTTTCCCGTCGACAAAGCTGCACGAAGCACATCGCTAATCCCCAATAGGAATAATATTGGGGAAAGGATACAGCCTTGTCTTACCGACTTTGGACCTCAAATTCCTCAGACAACATTCCTCTGTGCAGAACGTGACATTTGGAGCCTTCATATGTAGCTTTGATAATAGCAATTAGTTTATTGGGGATATCTCTCCTGCGTAAATCACGCCAAATAAACTCCCTGTTGACACTATCGAACGCCTTCTCAAAATCAATGAACAGCAGGTGGGGTGGCGATCGATATTCAACGCACTCTTCGATGATAAAACGCTGGGTGTAGATGTAGTCGACACAGGAGGATCCAGAGCGATGACCTGCTTGTTCGGCATCGAATGTGTCTTCGAGATGTTGTTTGTTTCGCTCCGGGATGATTTTAGCTATTATCTTAGCTACAGCAGGCAGCACGCAGATACCCCTCCAGTTTCCGCACTCCATTAAATTTCCTTTTTTAGGAAGCTTGACAATCATTCCCTTTTTCCACTCGTTGAGAAAGCTCTCAGCTTCCCAAGATCTTCCTATAGGAAGAAGCAGAAGCTCAGCCGATGTTGTTGGCGCTGCACGTAAGAGCTCTGCTGGAATACCGTCAAGTCCTACCGCCTTATATTATTACCGCGGTAGTGATCTCATCATTACTGGGAGTCGTGGTGCGTATTCAGGAACTTCTCACCTTGGGCATCTAAGTCTGATTTGGGAGCACATCACTAGCGAATACGCTGCTCAAAACCATAGCAAAATGATCTTTCCATCACTTGAGCTGGTCCTCAATCGAAATGAGCAAGGAGCCGTCTAGGCTTTTCACTGGGTGTTGGCTGGAGCTGCGACCACCTGTCAGCTCTTTCGTGATTCAGCTGCTGCTGCAGCTTCTTCCGCTACTGTGGCCAGCGCGTTGATGTAGTTGCGCCTGTCACGTCGCACGCTAAGCTTAACTTCTCTCATCTTCATGCGATATAGGGACTCTAGCTCGCTTCTCCCTGCTGCTGGAGTAGCTGCAACGCGAGCTTTCAGGTGTTTTCGTTCGTCATTCCGTCTCCAGATATCCTCGGAAAGCCACGCCCTATGTCTTCTCTGCGACCGACCCACAATTCTTTCAGCACCAGATGCAGAAACATTTTTCACTGCACACCAATGGTCTTGGATGGTTGCGGGCATTGAGCTTCTGATTGCTTCCACACCTTGCAAAAAGTGCTCCCTTAGTTGTTGGCGCACTGAGGGATTGCTAAGTCTATCGATGTTGAACCTTGGCATTCTTGTGTTGTCGTGGGATCTTCGAGCTGCAGCAGTGCGTAGTTGGAGGGTAGCTATCATAACAGTACTATCCCCACATCTGCCCCTCGGCGGTTTCGGACGTCCAGGAAACTACTTCTAAGGCGGCGGCTGATGGCAAATGGTCAATTTGGTTGGAGGTTGCTTGTCTGTCGTTCGAAACCCAGCTGACTTTGTGGCAGGTCTTGTGCTCAAACAAACCTATCACAAGGCGATTGGCATTGCAGAAATCCACAAACCTTTCGCCGTTATTATTGTGGCTGCCTAATCCATGCTTCCCGATTACATATTTGAGCCCTTTGTTGTCGTTGTCTACCTTGGCATTAAAATCACCCCTCACTATGACAATGTCTCCATTTGGTGTTGTGTCGAAGAAGTTCTCCTTTTCGTTCTCAGACGAATCATTCGTTGGGGTGTAACACTGTATGACGGTGACGCGTCGTACTCTAGTCCGGAATATGGCCGTCATAATCGCATCACCATGAGGCTGCCAAGAAACTAGGCCCTTACAGTAGTCCGACTCCATATTCCCGCGGACTTCAGGATAGTCTTCCAGAACAGAGTAGTACTGTGTTACGCGTTGGGGACTGGTGCTCGCCCGCTTCTAACCATCTTATTTCACTTACCCCCAAATTGTCCAGTTTATATCGCATGAATTCTTTTTCCAATTGAAGGAATCTGGCATTGTAAGGACAATGCAACATATCACTCTACTGGGTCTCATTTCATTTCATTTTTAATGCATTTTATTTAAAGAATTCAGTATACCTTACATGCTAACAAAAACGCTTAAAACTAGCTTAAATAACTTAACTATTTCCTTATAACTTACTGGCCCCATGTGGGCGCTCTAAGCTAATCCTAACACTTAATCTATGTCTTTCGACGTAACCTAACTAAATTTATTTGTTATAGCGAACTAATTAACAAATTAAAAAACTAAGAAAAATGTTTGAGAAAAAAAAAACTTAGTATCTGAACGGATTTTTGTGTTAATGAATAAAACTTATGAACTACCTTAAAATAATCTTAAACTAACTTAACTACTTAACTACTTAACTACTATGTGCAATTAAATACACTCTTTTTTTTTTGTTGCCAAGTGCTGTGCCTTTTTTTTTTTTTTATTTAATTTTTTTTTTTTTTTTATTTTTTTTTATTTTATTTTTATTTTTTTTTTTTTTTTTTTTTTAAGCCAAGTGCTGTGTTTTTATTTTTTAAACCTTAACCTTTCAACTTACGACTACCTAAAACTATGTAAGCCGGCCATGGCTATTAAATGCAATAATAGACGACCCGCTCTGCCTACGTTACAGGCTAACCCGGATTAGCAGGAAACGACGACGGCGTTCCCTCTTCTTCTCTAAGCCACCAAAATTGGTCGTGCTGCCTACTAACATCTTCAATATCGCGGACTGAAACCGCCCTACTGAACCGGAGACGCTCTACACTACTCTGTGCGACGTCTCGGTCGTAGTTGAGTCAGCTATCCACAGCTGTTCTGGCGACGTGGAAGATTAGCGGCACCGCTAACTTATCCTGGATCAGACCTCTCTGATCAAGGTATAGGAACGCTTCTGGTGGGATAAAGCCGTTAAGGCGCACACTCTCGTGATAGAGATTGTTGGGGTAATAAGCCCCAAAGATCAGGCTATTCATCGAAGTCATTGCTCTTGCAATGTGTCTTCGAATCATCTTGATCAAGAAATTATCCACTCTGATCAGATTCGCCCTGTTGTACAGGACCTCATTAGGATAGAATTTTATGTACTCAGACTCTGGTGTTCTATACAAACGAAGACAAGCCCTAAGGCAATCCCTCTCAAACACCCGCATCTTTTCCAATAAGCTTGGCCCTACGTTGAACCACACGGGACATCCATATGCGAGCATAGGCCGAATGAGGGCCATGTAGCAGATTACCTTCACCCTTGCATCGAGTTGGCTGCTATAAAACAGTCTCTTTGCAAGAGCGAAAGCAACTTTGGCTCTGGCCAGAGCAGCATCTATATGTTTGTTAAAATATAGATATTGATCTAGCCAGACCCCAAGGTATCTGACTACACTTCGACTCGCAAGTGGCTGTCCGTGCTGTCCCACGATAGAGAACTTTCGCCAATTCTTTCTGGTGTCCCTAGAGGCCCCAGACAACGGCATTCTGAACAGGATGGTCTCCCCGACTTCTGAAAGTTAATCTTCAACTTCCAGTCGTCGCAGTATCTCTTGATCTTATCGAAGTCACGCTGCAAGAGTATTGCAATTACCTCAATATTAGGCCCTGATCTGTACGCGACCAAATCGTCTGCGTACGCTATGGCATGGTGAAGTGAACCTATGAGATCGCTCGTGTAAATATTGAAAAGGATCGGCGAATTGACCGCGCCCTGTTGCAGACCATTTTTTACTTCAAAAATTCCAGCAGACGTCACATTGCCATTCTTCACAATGAACTTCTTACTGGTGAGCATGTCATAAAGTATGTACAGCAGTGGTTTACTTATGCCCAGCCTGCTCAACTTGTAGAAGAGTCCCTCTAACCATACGGTATCGAAGACCTTCTCCAAGTCAATCAGGCAGGCACCCGTGAATTGCTTCTTGCCTTTGTTCCATTGGATATCCGATACCAGTTTAGACGCCGCATTTATGGTATCATGCCCCGCCTTGAAACCGAATTGATTATCCGGAATTATGTGCATATCCTCAACCCACTTAGTCAGGGCTCTATGGATAACTTTTTCGAATACCTTGCTAATGTTCGGAAGTAGACTTATCGACCGGAGATTCCCCGGATTGGAACTATCTTTATCCCTTTTGGGAATGGGCTGCACCACCGCTGTTTTCCAATGCGCTGGATAATGGGCATTATTCATTGCATTATTAAACAGGATGGTGTAAATGTTCACCGCTTCTGGAGGAAGATGTCTAAGCACAATGTTGGGTATACCATCGATTCCCACGGATTTCTTTTTCCTCAGTGATTCGAAGATCGCTTGGAGCTCTGCCTTCGAAATGAACGGGGGATGTACCCTTTCATCGGCGACGGCATTGTTTGCCATATATATTTCATTGAACACGGTGAAACCAGTGTTCTCAGATCGCCAGTGCTCCATGTCATTTCGAAGGTAGAAGTTGTGCACAAGGACCCGATTCTCCAGGTCGTGGTTCGGGCAAACACTATCATTCACCTTATACACGTCCTGGAAAGTCCCTCCTATAGCCTCTACCTTCTCCTGCGGATCTTCGATCACAAAGAAATTGTCATCGTCAGCTGCGTTATCTGGATCTATACCTGCTGTCACTAGTATTTGTACATTGTTCGTAGTTCGGGGGATTTTAAGACGCGGAAGATCGTTTTGATTATTCCTCCGAAAGATCTTGTTTATTTTCGGGAACATACTCGGGTTGTTGGATTTTACAGCCCGAATTTTCCTGTCCCAGTGCAAATTTACAGAAAGTCTGTAATTTTCTTTAATTAATTGCGAGAGATTTTTAATCAACGACTTCAGCGTCCTAACCTCCTCCGAGTTCTGTCTGTCAGTAAACTGTCTGTACAAGGTTTTTAATCTCGACAGCAGTCTACTTTTATGTTCGTGCAGTGCGTCAATTGTTGCATTGCGGTATATGTCCACGTTGTCAGTGTGTTGATACCGAAGTATCGTACTGTCCATCGTTCGTTTTATTGTCTCGTCCAATTGTTTTAGATATCTATCAATCTCCTCGTTTGACAGATTCCTATTAGACGGTAGGTTGCGCAAGTTCGAGGAGAGTGCTCTCGCCAACTGTCTGGAGAAGCGAGTCCAACGCGTTCTACTGTAATTGTAGGCGAGCAATTGGACGAACTCCTCCAATTCCGCAATTTCGTTGGGAATCGTTATTTCGGCACTGAGTCCGCAATGGTCACTGTCATACACAAAAGTGTGTAAGCAGTTTATCGTTTGTCGGTCCATGTCGGTCAGTTGTAACCGTACGTCGAACAGCATTAGATACAGATAAGATCTGCTTCTGGGATACGATGGACTATCCGTCGCTTTTAAATCTAGTCGATACTCAACACTGTGCCGACCCCACCAATTGAATAGTAGGTGTGAATTTGGTGTGTTATTTCCCCAATCTCTATGTTTGGCGTTTAAATCACCGGCTAAAATGTAAAAGTTCTCTTCCGACTCCAGCCTAAGTATTCGAAAAAGTGTCTCGAGCTCTGAAATAAAACAGGTGGATTGAGTAGCTTCTGGAGCATAGACTGCGACCATATACATCCTCTTTCCACTATGGAGAGGGATATACACGATACATGCTTCCAGCTCCCGGAATCTACGCACTTCACCGCAGTGCACTACTTTATGACGTAACTCTTTTCTAATGAAGATTGCGACACCTCCTCCTTGTACAGAGTTGGGTCGGTCTCTTCTTATAATATTATAACTACTGTGACTCAATTTGTGTTTTTGGGATAGCTTAGTTTCGCTAACCAAAAGCACATCGGGAGAATGATCTTCAAGCAACTTGAAAAGTACGGCTCTACGTTCGATCATAATCAGTGAATTCACATTCACCGCAAGGATCTTTAAGGATTGCTCCGCCATGTTCGTACCTATTACGATTGGTGGTGCGTTAGGCCCGGCAGAAGCGCGTAGATCTGGTCCACCCGTTTCGCCTGCTCCTGAATTTGTCGCTGAAGTTGACCCACCTGCCCCTGGATAGAGAGCAAGATAGCCAACAAATCAGGTTCAGCCTCCGGTGCTCTCGGCTTTGGGGCCTGCGAAACAACCTTCGGCTGCGACTGTACCGTATTCCCCCGGCCTGACGCCATTTGGGCGTAGGTCACTTGGGGAGTGCGGATTGTGCAGAAACACTTGGAACGGGCGGACGCTTCATTTCCACCTTCTGCTGACGAGCCAGATTTACTTTTTTTAATATATTGGAACTTAGGGCAACCCCGATAGTTTGCGGTGTGCCCCGTGTTCCTTTCCTACATAACGCGCACGAGAGCTGACTTTTTTCAGTCGCACCGTCCCTACCTAACGCGCATTCCTCTGCTTTGTGGTCTTTTCCACATTTCACGCATCGAGGCTGCATATCGCAGTTCGACGCGGCGTGCCCAAACCTCTGGCAGCGAACGCATTGTATCATGCCTTCGCTCCTCTTTACTTTTTCCCAGGTGACAACCTGGAAGTCTAGGACTTTGATACTCCTTAGACCATCCAGTTTGCTGTTGGGTGAGAGCTGAACCAGGAAGAACGGTAATTTCCGTTTCTCCCTTTTGGCCTTAGCTGTGGTAAATGGCTTAACCCCTACGAATATGAGCCCATCGCACTCTTTCTCTTTAAGAAGCTTTAAGAGCTCCTCCGGTTCGGTGGACGGATCCATCCCCTTCAGTAGCATTGTTTGCAACTTTTCCCCCTTCGGGGTGAAGGAGAAGAACTCCGTCGTCGACTGCCACAATAAATCTTTAATGATGTGGTAATGCTCCACTGTACTACAGTGGATAGCATGCCTATCTATGCTAAGTCTTTTAACATAAAAATTATTTCCTATGGCCGACTTACATAGTTCAATTGTGTCTTTCAGCTCGATCTTAAAGGTGTTGATCGGTGGCACCCTTTGCTTGGCTTTCTGTTGAGACTGTTGCTGCTGCGGCTGCTGCTGTTGTTGCTGCTGCTGTTGTTCCTGCTGCTGCTGTTGTTGCTGCTGTTGTTGCTGCTGCTGTTGTTGTTCTTGCTGCTGCTGCTGTTGTTGCTGCTGCTGCTGCTGTCTTTGCTGCTGCTGTTGTTGCTGTTGCTTATGTTGTTTCTGCTGCCGTTGTTGTTGCTGCTGTTTTTGAAACTGTTGTGATTGCAGCTGTTGTGGTTGCTGATGTTGTAGTTGCTGCTGTTGCTGCTGCAGCTGTTTTAATTTAGGCTGCCGTTGGGCCTTTGGCTGTAGCTGCTGTTGTTGTGACGGTTGTTTTTGCGGCTGCTATTGTTGCGGCTGTTTTTTTTTGCTGTTGTTGTTGATGCAACTGTTGTTGTTGCTGCACTCGCTGGAGCTCTAGCTGTTGCTCCTTCTCCCTTCGGGCAATTTGCTTGGCCTTGATGGCATTTAGTCTCTCTTGGAGCTGCCTTATGGTCTTGTTCAGATCTTCAACTTCTTCCTCTTCGTCGTCCGACTCGGAGGTCGCAAGATCAGCAAAACTGTTTTTACCTCCAGTGAAGCGGCCTTCTCCACCGTCGGTTCGAATTTTTTCAGCTGCCACTCTAGTCTTCGTTTTCGCCCCTCCCTTTACTCCAACCGGCAGCTTTTCGGTTGAAGCCGATAGTAAGGGCGCTTGACTAAGTTGGAAGACGACCTTAGTTTTCTTCTCCTCTTCGAATTTCCATCAGCCGACCCTGTGGCCTGATGGCCTGTTGAGACCGCTTCGTCGTCGGCAGATGTTGTGTAGCCTGATGCTCATCAGACTCCATCGGCTGATTTTTTTTTTTTTTTACTGCACCACTCACTGTTTATATTTTATTTTAGTTCTAAATTAAAAATAAAAAAAAGTATTTGGCCCTGGCCGGGACTTGAACCAGTGTACCTGGCTTGACTGGGCAGTAGCACTTCCACTAGGCGAAGTCGCCTCTTACAAAACACACTTTCTAATTGTCTTCTTAAGATAAGAATAGATAAGAAGAAGCCGAAACACGTTTATACACCGCGGTGGTCTGTGAACGACTGAGGGACACAGGTGTGTACATACCGCGTCAATTGTGAAAAAATTCATTCTGGAGACTCCTTACTCTCCAACAATGCAATATAACCTTGCACTATCCAAAGCTGGAGTGTGAGAGATGGGGCGCAATCCTATCAAAGGCAAAATAGCGCAAATACTTCAAAGAAATACCACAACTTGCTGGCGGTCCACCTAAATAGAATTTGCGTAAATACAAGTGACATATACAGGGACTGAAACAACAACGATTTGCTTGACCAAATAATTATTAGAATTCGAATTGTACTACGTGCTTGATTGATTTGTGATATCGATTTCGAACTGTGAACATGGCGGCGGATGTTTTAGTGGCGGCTCTTGTCATAGATGAAATATTGGAAACTGAGGTAAATGAGAGAAAAGCAAAAACGAATGTGGGTTAAACCTTGGATAAAAAAAGGAATACATTTTTATCCGTAAACCTGTTGAACGATTTTCGGAATTATTTAAGAATGGACGCGACGACGTCCATTTTGGCTGAGGCTAAAAAGTGTGGTCTTGTTGTCAACTCGCACAAAACTGAACTGATGCTCTTCACCACTAAAACCAAAATACCTGACTTTGCACTTCCTCGGCTAAATGGTCAACTGCTCTCCTAATCGTCCAGTGCTAGGTATTTAGGATTTATCCTGGATCCCAAACTCAACTGGCTAAACATAAAGGGTGACCAGGTAGCAATGATACTTTTTCCAATCGTTATGTTTCAGCAGCTGTCAAAGTTACCAATGACATCCAGCTGTCAAAATATTCAGTAAGGTTTGCCATTTCATCATGCATTGTTTCACGCTTGCCAAACGTGCGAAAATTAATAAAAAATATCGAAATTCCTGCTCAGTTGTAAATACGCAACGTGAATTTCGTCGTGAGGTCGCTCGTCATCATGGCTTCAGTGTGCAAGCAATTCGTTGCACCGTGGAAAAGTTTGAGCGTGAGTACACTCTTTTCGACCTTAAGCCACCAACCAGACAGAGATTGGTGCAAAATGAACAAAACATAGGCAACGTAGCAGCCAGTATCGAAGAAGACCCAGAAATGTCGATTCAGCGCCGATCAGCTGAATTGTGCATTCGCCAGAGAGTCAACCCGCCTTATTTTGCGGTTGGATTTTGGCCTACATCCACATAAGATTGTGCTGACGCAAGAATTGAAGTCAAACGACCATACACAATGCCGTGAGTTCGCTAATTGAGCTCTGGAAATGTTGGCCGGAGATCCGGATTTTGGCCAAAAAATTATGTTCTCGGACACATCATGCGACTTGACACCACTCGGTTATTTTCGCTCGGGCTACGTCAAGTCTTTAGTCTACGCTCGTCCAACCACTTTGGATGAATTCGAGGATAACATTCGAGACACTATTGCCAGAATAACGCCGTACATATTGGACTGAGTCATCAAAAATTGGACCGACCGCTTGAAACACTGTCGACTGCGAAGTCGAGGCGGCCATTTAAATAATGTGCTATACCACACATAATGGCATGAATGTAGCTTCAAAATAAAGCCAGGATCAATTTTATATTTCACAGCGTTGTTGCTGTATTTCAGTTTTTTTTCCTATCGTTCTTATCTGATCACTCTGTAGAACAACGGGTAAAGAAAGCATGTATAGCATGTATTCTATGCTTGTAGCAATCACCACGGCTCGCTGGCCTATAGGAGACCATGCAGTCAAACTAGGCATCCTACTGTCGTAGTTGCAATGTCGCAACTGAAAAAGAAACCCCTATCTACTTTTTAACCACCTCTCCTGCATTAGCTAGGACCAGGCAACGAGCGTTATGAAAACCCTTTTTCAATTCCCTTGAGAAGGACTCAGAGAGAAAAACATTAAAGATTTAATAATCTTCTTACACTCCACAGGTTGGATCTAGACAGCCACCACCAACACACCTTCACTTCCAGGTTACACGAATTTGTTGTATCAAAACGGCACCTAGTACTAATTGGGTTCTTCTTGTCACACCTACCTATCACGTCGGAGTCACCAAATGTAACGAATGTTTTATCGTTATGTCGAAACGGACCAAGATTCTTTTATCTTGACTGTCAGTGATATGACTGATGGAACACCAGAACATGATGGTGTATTGTATAAGATATGATGGTGTATGATGATGAGAGATGGTTTCGCAGCTTCCAAGCAGACTCACTTGGAAATAATTAAATGAAAGTCTTGACAACTGCTAAAGGATATCTGAAAATTCAGTCTTTATTTCTATACTATTTATACAAATTTATTGCTAGCTCATAATAAAGAAAAGGTAATTTATTGTAACATTCAAGAAAAATTGCTTACGCGATAAAAAACATAGGTAAAATTAATAAATCGAAGAGAAGGAACAAAAAAATGTATTGTGTTACTGGCAAAGTGTGAATGTGAGGTATTTTATTGTGTGAAAGGTGCATGATAAATTTATTGTTTTTATGATATGTGCAAAAACGATTACATTGCTAAAACTAAACAGTATATAGAACAATGAAATTATATATTCTTAAAACTAAACAGTATGTGCAACAATGAAATGATAATATTCATCAGAGCTCTGTGTTAGACCTTGACGATGAAACTTGAGGATTGTGTCGTTCTGGGTAGTGGTATTGGTATTGGCATGGTCGTCATCCTTCTGCAACTACTTGGGCGTTGATTCCAGAATACATGCATGACGACAACGGCTGCTAGGTATAGTCCGCAAGAACCCATGATGGTATGTCGGATGTTACGATGATGAAGCTGGGCCGAAAGATTTGTCGGTTGGTTTTCAAGTTGGTCGCGTAGCCTTTGAAGTTCCATTAGCTGCATTCTGTCATTGATCATATTTTGACGAAGTGCTGCCAGATGTGTCACATTGCTTAAGCTTGTAGCTTGAAAAAACCTGGTTCGTGATAGCCGAATACTACTTGAATACATGCAATGATATCTCAGCGTTAAATCGTTTTGCTTTACAATAAATGTTGGCTGCAGTTTCAAGAGGCCTGTTCCATTAATAGTGACAAGCGATGGTTGATCGTCGCATACTACATTCAATAGAGTTTCGTTGATTACGGCAAAGATCCACTGGTTCGTGTCTGGAATTTTTGACCAAACGGGAGCTATCCATAATCTACATGTCGATAGCGATGGTATGTTATTAAGTATTATAGATTGACTTCACACAAGCTGATGTTTGACCCTCGGTGGTAAATTTGATGATATTGAGAGCATAGGCATTTTTCGCTATCTATCATGCTACACGATTCAATATCGTCTTCGGATAATCAATAATATTCGTCTTGATGAGCGTTTACTGCAAGATATGTCGATATGTATGATATGTCATTGCTGGAATTGGGATGTATTATACTTAAACATTGTAAATTCCTCACGTCCTATCATTGGTAAACTAATTTTATATATAACATGGTTGCTCATTATTCGTCATTCTACCGTCATAAGTTTGTAAAGCACTAGTATGCTGTTTAGTCCAATCAGGAGGTGAAGTCCAAATGTAAGGTGGTTTTTAATTTTAATGGCTTCTTCGTTTAGTGGGCGCTGTGGCGTAAGTGGTTAGTGTGTCAGATCACTACGCATGAGGTTCCAAGTTCGAACCCCAGAAAATACCAAAAAAGTTTTTCACGGGCCCACCTCTCGCGAGCGTCTGACAAACATTCGAGAGTATTGTTGTCACGAACAAGCTTCTCAAATCGCCGTTCGGATTCGTCATTAAACTGTAGGTCCCTTCCATTCGTGTGAAAAATATAACGCGCACAACATGAGTGGTTGCGAGAAGCTAGGCCCTGGCACTTTAAAGAGCATTTGCGCCAAATATTTGTTTTTTGTTTTTCTTCCTTCAGTTTTTGTGACGAAATCAGTGAATAAATGATTATCAGATCTAGATGCTTTAAAAATTCGTTATGCCGATGGTCCATAACTGCCTGTTTTTTTGTTATTATGTTTACAGTGGCATCTAATATTGATGTGTGATTTTTGTACAATGCAAACAGATGGTTTTCAACATACACCTTTTCGATATTAGCATCTCCTCAGATCGGTGGATGCAACGGTGAGTGGCCTTGAGTTCAGAAAAGCTTCTGCGTCTAATTACACTTAGATAACACAGCTCCTCGTATGTTAATGAAGCTGATGCGATCTTTTGCTGATTTTACGGCCGCTTCCCATAGACCTCCGAAATGAGGAGCCCTTGGAGGAATAAAATGGAACTCTATTCCCTTCGAGGTACAAGTAGATGATATCTGGTTTTGAGCATCGGTTGAGTATATGGTTGTTTGCAATTCCGTCTGTTGATTCCTTGCGCCGGCAATGTTGGTGGCATTATCGCATTAAAAATGTTAACAATATCCTCGGTGACCATTGTATCTCTTTAACGCACCTATGAACCCGTCTGTCGATAAATCGCTGACAACTTCAATGTGTACGGCCTTCGTACTAAAGCAGCAGAATATTGACAGGTAACATTTTTGTGGACGACTTACCCTCGAGCGGTAGTGAATCCAGATTGGTCCACAAAAATAGACTCCACAGTTGATGAAAAGACGCGCTGGTTGCATATCATTGTTGGTTGGCAACTTACCCTACTACCATTAACAAAAATAAGACCTCATATGAAAAGACGAAATACACTTTTAAGAGACGCAATATCTCCTCACGAACGTTTGTCTACGAGATTAAGATTTTCGGCCACTGGAAGAAATTTCTCGGATTTAAAATTCGGCACCTGCATAGGGATGTTTTCTCATCGAAATCAGAAACAAAAATAAAAAATGCTCTGAAGTTGTACGACAAGCGTTTACATTTAACGACATGTTTGTCAAGCAAAGCAAAACGTTGAAAATTTTAAAAAACCGTACTATAAATTGGATGATTTGCTTGGCGAGCGTTTAAATTGAACGATTTGGTCGGTCGTCAAGCAAATCTCTCAAGCCAATCGTTCAATGTGAACCCCGCTAATCTCTAGAACCTATATCATAGTTTGACAGCCGATATAGTAGTTCAGACATGAGACGCTAGGGTAAGCCTTGCATTGTAAATAAAGTATCTTCTTAGAATATTAATTAAAAATAAAGTGTTTTACGGGGTTCCATTAAGCTACTTTAGCTTTAATTTAAACCACTTGAAACGTTTAGTCTTTCCAATCTCGTTCCTTTCTTTTCTTATTTTCCTTTTCTTATACAGTTTCCTTCGACCTACACTGTCTGTACTAAAAGGCTCACTGGAGCATCCAACAATTTACGCAATCGACGGAACGAAATGGCACGTTAAAAATGTATTTGTATTGCCGCACTTATCCTGCTCCAGATCCACCCACCACCCAGCATGCTGGCGTGATTTTTGTCGATTCAGGAATAAAAGAAGGACACTGGATAAAAGGAGAAAACAGAAATAAAAAAAAAAACATATATAAATAAATTTCAAGGGGTGCGACGAATCTCTTTGTGGTTCTTGTTTTTGAAGTCGAGCATTTCACACTTTTTCCTGTCGAGAATGAGCGTTGAATTCGGTTTACGTTTTATGGTCGGATAAACTCGAAAAGGTGGGTCCACCATCGTCCGTCCGCTTTAAGTGTTTCATTTAAATTCGCAACTTGTACTTGGCAGTCCGGTTTGTTTATTGCTATGGTTTAGAGGATTTTCTGATATCCCCTCAAAGGATATTTTTTTTTATCGGCGGCTTCTCTAAGCCATTCACTGAGTGGGTTCAAAAGTCGGTAGAGTTATTTTGAGAAATGTGTACTGAAAGGTCAACAAGTCAGGACACTGTTATGGTCATCTAGTTGGGATAGCCAACTGATTGGACTGAAATGCGAGTGATCTGAGGAAGGATTCTCATAAAATCTTTGCTGAGTTAGTTTAAAGTGTTATTGAGAGGACGTTTAATTTTCACTGGTAATCAAATGATATAATGTCTCTATCCGTGAGATTTGAAATTTTTTTCTAGATAGTGCACCGGTATTAAAATAACAGGCTCTTAAGCAGAAGTTATTTAAATCTTTTAGTGTCGTGACCTCTGTACTAAATTTTACTGATCAATATAATAAAGGATAGGTTGTTTCAAAGTCGCAAGAAGATGAACCTAGATAGATACTACATCCCGAAATGTTAAAAGGGAAACCCAAATCTGAAAGCACGCAAACTCTCCCGTCCATTTAGCTTCGAGTACCTTACGCTTCTTATTGGCTATGTCGCAGTCCTTAAGTCTAATTCCACTGGGAGGATGGGGCACCAATTCGCTTTAATCTAATATCAACTCTAATCATGAGCCACATAACCCAAATATTTGTATAATGAGCTCAACTTTTCGCAGTCCTGAAAATCGTTAGAGTTATTGCTGAGAAAGCTAATGCAACTGCTGTTAGTGACTTTAGCCCCATTCGTATTTCACCATGGTTATCAAATGTCCTCGAGAAAATGAACAGTAATCAGTTACTGAGACAATTATCTCTCAATCTCTGATTGAGTCCCTACCAATCTGGATTCAGACCAAACCATAGTTGTTCCACGGCTATGGTTAACGTACTATAGGACATAAGACAAGTCTTTGACAAAATGTTATGTCACGCTTCTCTGCTCGCTTGATTTCTCTAAGGCCTTTAACAAAGTCAATTATAAAATCTTCTGCTGGAAGCTAAAAGTGTCAAATTATCCCCATTTCTAACAAAGCGTTTAACCTTGATCTCGTGCTCGACGTATGGCTATCTCAGAGTAAACTGCAAGTTACAGAATCTGTTACAAGCCTCTAATTAAGAATAAATTGGAACTTATATGGATGTTTATGCAAACTTTGGTTGAGTGCTAGTCTTACCCCGACTGAGATAAGGCGAAAGCTTATTAAAGCTTTGGTTTTACGAATCATGACCATGCTGAAGTTGTGTACTGCAACCTTAATTCATTGTCTCAGCTCAAACTGCAAGTTGCTTACATCGATGCGGTACGATGTGTTTATGGCATTCGCAGGCATGACTACATTTCTGAACACTCTAGAGACTTCCTGGGTTGCATTCTGCAACAGTACATCAATGCTAGAAATTGTATATTTTCACACAGAATCATTAATAGTAAATCTCCATTATATTTGTTTGACAAACTACAGTTCGCCCGTTCAGCCAGAACATCAACCTTAATTCAACCGCACTTTAAATATTTAAATTCATATCCTCTAATTTTCATTCACGCAAGATTATGGAATTCACTGCCCTTTCATTTAAACTGTATAAACTGTCTAAAATCGGCCTATCATCAAAACTCTTACGGGTGTATAAGAAACTGATCACGAATACGTCACCTGCGGTGTCAAATGGAGATGATGTGTGCTCCTTTTTTAAGACTGACACAGGTGTTCCTCAAGGACGCGTTCTCAGTTCTATACTGTTCGCAATTTTTATTGATTGATGGTAACTGATTATTTGCTGGTGGGGTCAGTTTCGGAGATGTTGATGTTAAAGTTTTGCTTTGCGTGGTCGATCTCGTAGCTCTAGCTGAAAGTCCACTTCCTTTGCAGCTAAAAATGATGGTCTTTGAAGCGTTTACACGTAGAAGGGTGTCAGGGAAAAGTTGGTATCTGGGAAATGAGCCTATTGCAGTAGTCAAACCATTTAAAGATCTAGGAGTCGCCCTCATGTAAAAGAGAAAACGGTAGCAGTGAAAACGGCTATCAATCCTATGTGGAGGAGGTTGTCTTGTAATCAGCGCGTAGATATAAGTTCCAAAATCAAAGTATTTGATGCTATCATTATCTCTTTTCTTTGCTACGGCAACCAGGCATTCGGATACCAACGGAGTTTGAATACATTCAATGCACTTTTTTCAAGCTCATATTTAAGCCTCCCGTGAAAACGCCCACTTATGCAATACATGTTGAATCTGGGCTCCCACAAATCTAGTTAAAAATCTCAAGGCAAATGCAAATTATATCACCAAGGTATGCGCAGGAGGGACAATAATCTCCAAAAAAAAGGCTTATGAAATTTGCGCTTCAATGCCGCATATCACCGTGTAAAGTATGGTATGATATAGCAAATGAAGATGGCGTTGGCTTCGACCTCCAAGTAGATGAATCAAATCTTAACGATTGGCAAGATATGTTTTATCGCAGCATAGCAAAGGTCGATGAGTATTTATACCAACGTTGTCTGAGCAGAGCCCGAGAGTCAACAAGCAAGCTTATTTATAAAGAACTTTGCCATTCTCTGGGTACAAGCAACTATTTTTGCAGGCAACTGATAGCCAGGCAGATAAGCTTAGCGTTTAAAATAAGAACGGAGGTCATAGCTCTCAATTACATCCCGCATAGGCAGAATCTTCGAACAATTTGTACCCATTGCAATAGAAATCACAATGAAGACATTTACCACTTGTTAGCAGTATGCCCCATACTGCAGGAGATACGCCGATTATATTTCTCCAAGAACTATCTTACACTTGAAGAAGCTAAGCAAGCTCTGAACGGTTCATATGGAAGGGAGAAGAAAATTACTCTTCTAGATTTCGCAGTAGTAAACAGCAACAACTTGGATAGTACTTACGTAACGAAAATCCAAAAACTACGCGGTATTATGTTAAAAACTGAAGGGTCTCTGGAAATGTGGCAGTGCAGTTACCTTGCCGATCGTTCTGTCTAGCACCGGATTGGTCCCCAAGGTAACAATGTCTGCTATGAATAAGCTGAACATACCATCAAAACTAATTTACGAAATGCAGAAGGCTGTAATACTTGGTAGCTGTTTAATAGTAAGGGAAGGGAAAAACGTAAGAACTGTATTTGTACGAGGTGATAAGTTTGGTTCGAATACCCGCATACCCACCAGAGCCTAGCCAAAAACAAAAATAAAATGCCAGGTGAAAGTTATCCTACTAAAAGTAGAGATAGTGCAAACTTAAAACTCAATAATAATAATAATATAAAGCGGCATTTCAAATGCAGAAAACTTTATAAATGAAATTCTCCTAAATTTTTCCATGCAACCTTGAACTTATATTTTCAACTATAACCTTGTGCAGACTTCTGCTTTATCTCGTGTTTAACTTAAGTAATACCAAAGGATAGTCACCCTCCGCCCCACAGACACACACACACTTTTCCCCCTGGGCTGGATCGTGTCAATCGTACCGTGCCGAGGAGAAGTCTAATAGAAATATCTCCGTCACAAACGGTATATTCAGGGATAGCGGGTACGCTCTGGATCAACCACTTCCCTAGCTACTCGGTCCTATACTAACGACATATCGGGTCGATCTGCTTTACCAAACCTAGCTGGGGGCCAGTCCGTAGTTGGGACTAAATCTGCATCTAAAAGGCGTAGAACCACAGACGAGGAGTGCAACGCCCCGAAAAAGACGAAGAGCTTAGCAAGTTCCAAATCCTTCTCCGAAATTTTCAAGGACAGCCTCAACGTCGTGATAGTGGACTTGCCCGACGATGAAGGGAGGATCTTCTACGACAAGTGGAGGCTCATTGAAGACACTGTCTTTATGAGCATACTAGTACCCATTCTAACTCTCTACCCACCTTTAAGGTCGCTGGCAGGAGCCAAGCTCAAGGCGGTGGAACGAAGCCAAATCCCCACAGGTCGAAAGCAAGGGACTGAGTTCCACTCGAACCTGCCGAGCCAGCAAATGTTCTCAATCTCATGGCTTACTAGAACGCAGACCTACCAATCAAAGACTGGAAGGTAATCGAGGAGCCACCGAGCCCTCAAAAGACGGGCAGTGATACGAAAAGAACTGGCCGTTCTGGTGGCAGCATCTAGGCCAATGCAACGCCTCCAGACTTTGCATTGGCCTAGATGGCCAACACTTAACAAATCTGGACCCATCAGACTCCTGAAACGCAACAGAGGAACCTTCTCCAAAATAACAAACTTTCTCACCGAACTCTGTGTCATAGAAAGACATGCCCAAAGACTAGGCATCCCCTACAACGATTTCAACAGAAGCTGAAGAGGGAGAAAAGATAATTAGTTACTTCCTATGCGCTTGTCCTCGCTCGCTAGTATTTAGAAGGCCATCCTGGGTGCATATTTTTTCCATGATCTCATTGATCTCAGCAACGCCTGTACGCCTGTAAAATGAACGCATTGATACAACGAAGCAAATGGTTCCTAGAGTAAGAGGGTAACCCACCCACCTTATACATCGGCAGTACAGTGGACCTACTTGTAGCTTAAGTGTATCCTCATCGGGGGCTGGTCCTAACCAACCAACCAACCTTACGAGGACGTCACCCTAGGCTCGATCAGCTTGAAACAGCTCCTTTACGGTTAAAATAATTTTTCTCCGCCATGACGTATAGTAGCATTTGATACGTATGCCGGATTTGGCTTTAACGGTTTTTCGACTTCCGCGTATAGAAAAATTCCTCATATTTGAGCCGCGTAGCACTATATCTTGTAATTGGTGCAATGTTTCTTTTGCATGGTATGCCCTTCCAATTACAGTTTATTGCCCTTTTAGCTTCTTTAAATTTCTCCATGTCGAGAAGTTAAGATGACTCCAAAATATTTATAGTCCTTCACTATCTCAAGTTCTTCATTCTGAAAAAAAAAAAAAAAAAAAAAAAACATTTTTCATCTCTCGTCTTCTAGTCCCATTTTCGACTATGATTATTTTTGATTTGTTGGAGTTGACTTTCAAGTTCGATATTTTGCAGTACTGCTGTAATCTGTTGGTCAGCGATTACATCAATGTTGGAATGTCTGACAGTACGACGATGTTGTCCGCGAATAATAAAACACCTAACAGCAATTCAAACCAGTTAAACATATTTTCTCATCCGAGCTTTAAGATTATGAACCTACAACTTTTTTCATTAAAGCCTTCTTAAATTTCTCCTCCGAATTTCAGACTTACACGTTCCTGATACACAATTTCGAAACCTAATCACGAAAAATGTTCTATAAATGAAAGGCCAACAAAATGAATGGTCAAATAGGTAGCCATCCCCATATTGAAGCTTTTTCTGGAGGTAAATCATTCAATGAGATACAGCAACAAGTCTCATTTTCTCTTTCCTTGTTTGTAGTTGGGTTCATCTAAAATGTTCCGCTTCTCTAAGTTCATCTGATGTCTGGGCAATCTAAACGTGATCAAAGTGTACACTCAAACAGAAGCGCCTCATACGGAAAAGAAATCTAATTTTCTGATGAATTCTAAGTATCCTTACCTTCCCACCCACAACACAAACTAAACACCTTTCATCATCATCACTTCTGACCTTAAGTCAGTCCCCAGGACAACTATAACTCCCTTTAACATACACATTGGCGATGTTTTCTTCGTTCACTATTCCATAATATGTATAGCTACTTCCGTTTTCTGTGCACAAATTATCCAGTAAAAGTTGTTGAATTGTTATTATTAGATTTGCAGTAGCAGTAACAGCAGGACAAGACCAGCAGGATAAACGTGACTTGGCAGTGAGAAAATTACAGGGCGTGTAAATAACTAAGTATCGTTATTACCCCTAAGCTTTTTTTGCTTTCACTTTTTACTTCCTCTTCCAATTGCAGGATGTAAAGCGTCCTTTTTTTTCTAGCCTATGTGTTTGCCGGAATGAGAGTATCGATTAAATTTTAGGTCAGCTGTTGTACACGTATCCTGTGGTCAACATTGTTCACTGTTATGCTCTCTCTGTACTATTATCTTCCATCAGTTATCTGTATGGCGAAACATGTTCCTTTCTCTTTAAATTTTATGCAATGGAACTTGAGTGTTTTGTTCATGTTCCGTTAGGATAAGGTTACTTTTTTATTTCGCTCTTGATCTCTTTTTTGTCCTTTGAGTGATAGCTAGGATTGTATAATTGATGGCAGGAAAAAACGAAAGCGAGGACCGGTTGAATGTATATGTCATGACAAATTGACTCAACGGATTCGGAATTGATTGCGGCAGAGAATTGTTTTCGTTTCGTTTTCTTTTTTTGTCATACAACCACTTGGGAAAGGACGAGCATTTGAAATCCTGTACAATCTCTCAGTGATTATTATCCTATTCCTACATTTATCACATTTGACAAGTAAAATAAAACTAAAGAATTTAGTGACACCACTATGGCTTTAACCGCCTCTTACATATACATATATATGTATATATGCATATAATCTTTTATCGAAAGTACTAGTTGCACACAAAAGCGACTCACTTAATCTCAAAACTGTATGTTTCATATTTTAAAAGATATTTGAAAAGAAAAATTGCTTTGGGTCTAGAAAAACACCAGTTTTGAAAATTGTCACTATGCTAGACAGGAAACAGTTTTTGACGCATTGAACTCAACTCGGTTTTTCACAGCCCACTTGATGATGGCATCAATGTGGGAATTCAGTTGGGTTGACATTCACTATAGATGTGACTCCATAGCCCGCTTTCTTTACCGCACTGTCGTTAATGAATAGGGGAAGTCGTGCAAGCTGTTGTCCACAAATAAAAATATTGTATTGCTAGTAATAGAGAGGTTATTGGTATATAGTTCAGTGTATCAAAAATAAAGTTAGAGACAGGACAAAGCCCTGGAGAATATAAGAATGGGTTAAGAATAGGGTAGAAAGGTATTGATCTAAAACAACTATTGAAACGATTACGTAAAAAAAAACTCGCAATCCATTTCAATCCAATCAAATAGTCTTGGAACTTTTTTAAGAAGGAACAATACCACGCTCTACCAAAAACTTTGGAGATACCAAGATCAACTACTAATTATTCGCCAAGATGGTGAACGGTTTTGCTCCAATTTTTCGACAAGCAAGAGAATATAAGCTGATGAGCATTTAGAAGTTGATTTTTCAAGATAGCTTATCAGGTGGTGATTGGCAATGCTCTCCATGACCTAATACTCCTTGAAAATACTGAAGTTTTAACTATGGGTCTGTACTAGTAGATTCTATTGCCCCGTTTTGGGAATTAGGGCGTACGATACGTAAAAGAGTTTTGATTGGAGTCCGTCTGATATAGAAGAATAGTTCTTCAAAACAAGGAGAGGGATCCCATCTTTGATGGAACCTTAAAAAAGGAGGACTCCCCAAATAGCACCAATTATAGAAGCGTGGGTCTGCTTAACATCTGCTCCAAAATCATATCTGTTGTTTTGTGTGAGCGTGTAGAAACATTTGATATGATTAGTCCATATCAGTGCAGTTGTAGATCAGGAAATTGTACAATCGACCATTCACACTACGAGAAAAAAATCCAACACAAGTTTTGATATCTCTGCCCCACTCATCTGTCGTTGATTAACGGTGAACGGCAAAACAAAGTGCATGGTGTCAGCAAAAACAAGGACGATAACCATAGACAGAATGCCACGATAGCCAGTTACAACTTTGAGATAGTTTAAGACATCATCTGCCTAGTGCCATAAACTCGATCAACGGCACCCGACCGGAAATCAAACGAAAAATCAATCCTGCCAATTGCTGTTTCTCTGGGCTAAGAAGGCAATTGAGAGACTCCTCTTAGACAACTAAGGTAACCGTGTTTAAGACCCCATTCATTCCAGTCCTGCTATACGGTTCAGAGGCTTTTGACGTTATTTATATAGTGTATATATGTTACGGGTAATGTGCGAAAGCCGTTAATCAGCAGTTTAACTGGGTAATCTGCAGATTACCTGGCCTACTCAATTAAAGTGCGGAATCTATTATTTTTATAACATGGCTTAGAAGGCGAACCCCACAGGCGGATCAGTAGAAATGCGGTGAAGTGGGAAGGTTATGATCCCTCGGATCATAACCTCGCCGAAATACGAAGAAGAAGAAGGAGAAGACCTATGAAATTTACAACCAATCGGTAAAGTGGGAATATTATATTTTCTGTCTCCTCTCACCGACCTTCTACAGTGATGATTCTCAGAAAGAGTTAACGGTAAGAACACCAGAAGTAGATAGAGCAACAACAAATATCCGTTCAATTTCGACTGCTTCTTAGTAAAATAAACTATGAATTTAACAAATTGGCCATAACAACTGACACTTTAAATCAATTATGCGATACACCTCAATTCAGTATGTGTAAAAAAAGATTTCTGCAGATTACTTAATTTACTTACTTAAGTGACGCTACAGTTCGGGATGAACCTGGGCCTCAACCAAGAATCCCATTCACTTATATCGGCCTTTAGCTAATTGGCTCCAATTGCACTTACGGCGAGGAGGCCCTCTACTCTGTCGTGCCTCAGGGTACGATTCGAAGATTCTGCGGAAGCGACCAAGGATATCTGCATTCTCTTTTAATAAAGTCCATGTTTGAGCACCGTAAAGCACGACTGGGATGATCAGGGTCTTATATAGAGTCTCCTAAGATGTTCGAGATAGGGCTTTACTTTTGAATTGCCTTATTAGCCCAAAAAAACAGCGATTGATAAGAGTTATTCTTCGCCTGATTTCTGCGTTGCACTGATGTTGTCTTTCGAGTTCATAGCAGAGCCAAGGTAGACAAAGTCCCTTACTACATCGAAGTTATAGCTGCCCACTGTGACGTTCTGTCCAATCCATCGGTGTTGATTGTCCCTTCTTGTTGACAGCATATACTCCGTTTTGCCCTCGTTTATCGCTAAGCCTATTTTGGCCGCTTTTGCTTCAATGCTTGCAAACACATCGGTGACAGCCCGCTGAGTTCTTCCAATAATATCAATATCGTCGGCGTGTGCAAGCAGTTGTACAGACTTGTGATAAATTGTGCCTGCGGTGTTGGCTTGTGTGTTCCGCACAATTCGTTCAAGTACAATATTAAACAAGTCACATGACAGCGCGTCACCTTGTCTAAAACCTTTTTTGACGTCGAATTTCTCGGTGAGGTGATTACCGACGTTAATGCAGCTGCAAGTCTTCTCCATCGTCGTCCTGAACAGACGAACAAGTTTGGCAGGGATGTCAAAACTAAACATGACTCTATAAAGCTCTTCTCTATAGATGCTGCCATAGGCGATCTTGACATCGATAAAGAGATGGTGAGTATCGATTTGGACTTCTTTTGTTTTCCCCAGGATCTGCCGAAGTGTGAAGATTTGATCGACGGTGGACTTTCCGGGCCTGAACCCGGCTGGCTGATCAGGCGTTCGCACAATATCGCGGAAACGATCTTGTATGTGACGTTAAGGAGGCTGCTGTCTCTATAACTAGCACAGTTTATTTATTTCTTTATTTATCAGGAACACATAATTCTGACCAAATCTTAAAGATGAGTTGGTGTATGCACTCTACCAGCTGCCTTGATAAGTTCGGCCGATAAACTGTCAGGTCCAGTAGCCTTGTTGGATTTCAGCTTGGATATTGCTATAATCACTTCGTTCTGGTCAGGTGGACGGAAATTTTGGCTAACGTCGTCTACGTTGAATGGTTCATTCTGCCTGACAGCGGTATGTTGGTCTTCGTCGCCGTTATACAGTCTGTAGAAGTAGTTTTTCCATATTCTCAGCACCGACTGTGATTTTAATATGGGGTTTCCTTTTTCATCTCTACAGGTTTCTGTACGGATTTTACTTCTCTGACACGGTCTTTTTACCTTTTGGTAACTACATTGTAAATTGTTCCTTGAGTATAAGCTATCAGTATTCTCCGTCGCGAGCTTCTGACGCTCTTTATTCTTCTTTTGGAGAAGCCGATATTCTTCCCGTCTCTTTTGCTCGTAGAGCTCACAAGCAGCTCTAGTCTTCCGCTGCAGCGCCACTTTATATGCCTCTTGTTTTGCTGCATGCACTCGCCGGCATTCTTCATCAAACCAGGGGTTTCGCGGTGTTGGTCGGGTGAAACCCAGAACATCTGTTGCGGCGTTTCTGATGGCATGGTGGCAGCGTTGCCACTGCTCTTCAGCACATGATGGGGGTGATTGAGAGATTTCGGGATATGCGTTCAGCGAAGAGACTGGCGGTCTCTTGCGATTGTAGCTTTTCGACGTTAAACTTTCTCACCGTGATTTTTCTTTGTTTCTCAGTTTAAGATATTCGCATTCGTACCTTGGCTACAGCAAAGTAATGATCCGGGTATATGTTGGCCGCTCGGAAGGTTCCGACATCCAGAATACTAGACGCATGTCTTGCGTCAATCGCAATATGATCAATTTGGTTGATCGTTACATGATCATTGGACCCCCATATCTGATTGTAAATATTGAGATGAGGAAGTCAGATTACCTAAATAAATTACAAAACAAATGTAAGATTTCGCACTTTAAGTGAGCAAACCAGGTAATCTGCAGATTGCCTAGTTAATTTGCAGATTAACGGGTTTACGCACCTTAGCGGTACCATATATACCCTATTTAAAAAAATAAAAAGCAAAATAAATATTTGGCGCAACAGCTCTTTAAAGTGCCAGGGTCTAGCTTCTCGCAACCACTCATGCTGTGTGCGTTATATTTTTCACACGAATAGAAGGGACCTACATTTTAGAGCCGTATCCGAACGGCGATTTGAGAAGCTTTTTCGTGACAACAATACTCTCGGATGTTTGTCAGACGCTCACGAAAGGTGGGACCATGAAAAAAAAACTTGTTGGTGTTTTCTGGAATTCGAACTATGTACCCTATTTAGAGAAATGTTTTTTGTTGATCTCATATGCATAGACAGGGATTAGAGAAGAAGATAGAATGGCGAATTATATGGCTTCTACAGCGATTGACATGAGTTGGGCATGTAAAACGAAAGCCTTCTAATCCACTCGAGAGGTATGACGAAGTTAAAGATGGCGTCACCTCAGGCTGTGCGAAATCGTAAAAAAAAAACTGAAAAGAGACCCAACCAACTTGGTGCACCCAACTGGAGATAGCTGGCTTATAACCGAGCGGCTGAAGGGGATTGATTGCTAACACCCAGGTCCACCCCGGAATGTAGCGCTGTCTAGGTATGTCGAGCTTAGTATATTTTAGTGCCATATAAATTCATAGTTCTCGGCTACAACTGCGTACTTAATTCAATTATTTTGAAGACATGGGTTAAGTTATTTTGACGCAGAGCGCCTTATATACGTATAGTGCGTGTATAAAGCATTCTAAAGATATATATAAATTTCATTTTAATCTGCTTGGTAAAAGTCAAGAAAAATTGAGATAACCCAACAGAAAATGCAAATGATTAAGAAACAATATTTCTTTTGTTTATTTAAAAGCTTTTTGTTGAAACAATTTTATTTTTTGTATCTATGCATATAAAAGTCTACAATTAGTTATATTAATTACTTATTAATTTATTTATAGCATTTCAGTAGTAAGAGATATATGTATCAGATCTTTGTATGTAAAATGTATGATAACAACTGTGGTAACTGTTAAACGTCAACCAAAGGAAATATGAAATAAATATGGTACTACATAATATTAAGTTCCTACGCGATACAGTTAATAAGTAACTCCGTATAAAGGAAAATGGCAAAGACAGCGTTAAACTTCGACTGTTTCGACGGAAAGATTACGACTTGGAGTCGCTGGGTAAACAGATTTGAAACAGCAATGGTTATTTTTGATGCAGACTCAGCAAAGAAACTTCAACTCCTCTTATACTACATGGGGGCGGCTGCATATGATACACTCTGTGATAAGGCACTGCCAAAGGCTTCAGAGAGTATGGAATACAAGGCCATCGTTGATTTGATGGAGGCGCATTTCAACCCTAAGCGGAATGAAATTTTACTTACGCAAATAGCGAGCTGGGAAAACATGCGCAGAATTTTGGGTGGTACTACGACGATTGGCTACTGGATGTAATTTTGGAACCTATTTGGACACTGCTCTGGGCAACCAATTGGTCTACAAAACCAAAAAATTCAAAGTCGCTTATTAGAAAAAAAAAAAAAGATTTAAAATTGGATAATGCAATCAATACAGGAAATGCGTACGAAGTAGCGGAAAAGGAAGAGAATTACACCAACACATGGCAAGTGAAGTGGTAAACAAATTACATGACAAAAAGGAAACCGAAAGACGGACGCAAGAGGGACGACAACATAAACCATTTAAAGGTACGGCTGTTAAGAGTGAAAAGGAAATAAAATGTTTTCGCTGTGCAAATGTTTCGCAGTTAGCAAATCAATGTAGATACAAGCATAGCATATGTCATTTCTACAAGAAGACTTGAGGCAAATGTACTTTAAGGGACAAAAACCTCTAAATTAAATCACAGTAGACAGTCAGGTGAATTACAGTGTTGAGGATTTATTTAGAGTTAGCTACGATACGAAAACGGAAGGCATCCACAGGAAAATAAACTGCAAACTAAGTGTAAATAAATAAAGTGCACATAAACTCCGAAGTTGAGCTGGTGATGACAATATATTAAAACAAGTTCTTAAAAAATTCCCCAAATTGTTTTAAGCCACGATGCGTAAAATCAAAGGGGATCAAACCAGGCTATACCTTAAACAAAACGTTACTCCGACATTCCTCAAGACGAGTTACATTTCCCTTGTTGGAGGCGGTTAAGTGGGAGCTGGAGAGTTAAGTGGGAGAAGGCATACTGGTGAAAGAAGAAAAGTCCGAGTTGGACACACCAATTGTTGTTTTCAGGAAAAAGAATGGCATGGTGCGGTTATGCGGCGACTGGAAGGTAACACTGAATCCTGCATTGGTTGTGGATGAACACACGTTGCCGACAATTGACGAATTGTTCAGTTCGATGGCTGCTGGGGTGATGTTTTCCAAAATTTACTTGTCAAAGGCGTATCTACAGCTAGAGATGCACCTTGACAACGGACATTTGTTAACCCTTAACACGCATAAAGGTTTATACCAGCCTACGCGTTTGATGTTTGGTGTTGGCTGAACACCTGCATAATGGTAACGCCTTATGCAGCAGCTGTTGGGAGAAGGTCTTCTTGGATGACATTAAAATCACAGCAATCGACGATGCTTCGTATTTACAGCTAGTTGAAAAAGTGCTTCGAAGACTCGATAAACATAACATGTCAGTTATTTTTGAAAAGTCTGAGTTATGTGGTGGATAAAGAAGGTATTCGAAAAATAAAGAGTAAGGTGGAAGCGATCCAAAAGATGAAAAGCCAACGACAAAAGACGAGGTAAGATTTTTTTTTTTTTTAATTAATTATTATGGACGCTTCATTAAAAACTTAAGCGCCATAGTCTACCCACTAAATCGGTTGTTGTGTAACGGTGTAGCTTTTAAATTCGATGCGAATATGAGAAAGCAATTCAGGAAGTTAAAAAGCAGATGCAGTCCGATACGGTTCTAACTCATTATAACCCACGATTGCCAGTGGTTTTAGCGGTGGATGCAAGTCTGATCGTGGTTGGAGCCATGTTAAGCCACTGGTACAAAGATGGCACTGAAAAATCTAAAAAATTCCATCTCAAACACTGAACCAGTTTCAGCAACGATACAGCCAGATGGATAGGGAAGCTTATGCTATTATTTTTGGAGTACGGAAGTTTTATCACCTGTTTGGTTTTATGTACCTGTTTGGTCAAAAATTCATTTTAGTCACAGACAACAAGGCAATTGCACAAATATTGTCACCACATAAAGGTCTTCCCATTCTTTCGGCGACGCGTATTCAACACTACACAATTTATTTGGAATGATTCGATTATAGAATACGGGTGAGGATGAGTATCGAGAATGTTAATGCGCATGCATTGTCATGTTTGCCAATTGCAGAGGCGTATAAACAAATCGAAGAAATAGATGTGGTAGAAGTGGAATTAATTCAACATTTACCAGCTACAGCTGCAGAACTATCAGAGAAGACACAAATTGACACGGATGTAAAAATGCTTGTTAAATGCCTTAAGCTTGGGCGGGATCGCGAACCAGTTCATCGTTTTGGAATTCCTCAAACGGAATTTACCTTGCAGAATGGTTATCTACTTAGAGGTATACGCGTTAATGTACCAAAAGAGCCGCGTAAAAAGATATTGGACGAGTTGTATACGGGACATTTTGGCATCTCAAAAGTGAAGATGCTGGTATGATCGAATTGTTTGTGTAATCAAATCGATGGAGACATCGAGAATTTGGTGTCGAATTATGCTGCATGCCAAGCAAATCGTGCTGACCCAAGATCAGTACCTGCACATCGTTGGTTACCTCCAAGCAGAGTCTTCGAAAGAGTTCATGCAGATTATGCAGGTCCATTCATAGGTAAATATTTATTTGTTCTAGTAGACGCTTTTAGTAAATGGCCAGAGGTACATATCGTACCGAATATGACAACTGAGACAACGATCAGGAAATGTGAAGACATTTTTGCATGTTTTGGATTTCCGAGCGTATTTGTAAGCGACCATGGTACACAATTTAATGCGAAGGATTTTCAGAATTTTGTGAAGAGAAACAGCGTTGTTCATAGACAGGGTTAAACATATCATCCGGCGACAAATGGACAGGCGGAAAAGTTAAGAATGCAATGTATTATACGAATACTATGCATCGAGAACTTGCAACAATTTTGATGGCGTATCGTCGAGCAATCCATCCATGTACAAACAAGTCACCGTCCATGGTAATATTTGGCTGACAAATAAAATTGCTATTAAATTTTGTGATACCACTAAATGCAGTAGGGGATGTCGAACGTGAATTTACCACAAAACAATTGCATGTGGGAGAGAGAGTTGCTGTGCGCGATTATTTGTCAAATAGCAAATATTTAGAACTTTTGCAAAATATCCAAGGTGGTGGAAGATTTACATCATAATGTGGAGCTGGATGATGGACGTACTGCGAAAAGGCATCTTGACCAGATGCAGAAGGTTGGGGCTCAGCTCCCAATTGGCAGCGATGTAGCAAGTGCACAACATTTGGCCTACGAACGATGACTGGGGACTAAGCTCCCAATTAACAGTGATGTAGCAAGTGCAAAACGTTTGGCCTATGAATGATCACTCGTACTGGAAGGTGTAACCAGCTCACAGGTTAGAGGCAGCTGAAAAGCATAAACCAACAGAAACAGAAGCCAACAGGGTCCTAGGTCCTCTACTACGCCTACGCGCTATCGTGTACGGTTTCTGGCAATGTTTCTGAGTTCTCCCCAACTTTTCCCCAACTGCCGTGTCTCCTTCACGAATGTTCTGCGCTTTAAAAAGTTAAATGGATTAAATAATTTTAACATTGTAATAAATAGTAGGAGAGATGTGGTAACTGTTAAACGTCAACCAAAGAAAATATGAAATAAATATGTACATATTAGCCAATCTGTGAATAAACGTCTTTCAGTGCGGTCGATCATAACAGCAACCAATATTGTACAATATTTTATCTCGAAATAAACAAACTATCTGTCCATCTATTTTAATACCTGGTACAGAAATTACAGGTTTGAAGAATCCTGAACCTGTGGAAAAAGAGCATTCAAATCCGTTAAGTATGATTCGGAGTTTTTGTGTCATATACTCGTATGTGCGAGGGATGTTTCCAAAGTTCTAGGAATTCATTTATAAAAGCTTTATTTTACTCTTTTTCATCGCTATTACATCTCATTCTTTCAATATAATTTCCATTCAACTGAATACATTTTTCCCAGCGGTGTACAAGCTTCTTTAACCCATCTTCAAAGAATGTTTGGGAAGTATCTTTTAACCATTAGTTTGTGCTGGCTTTCACCTCATTTAAGTCCTTAAAATGAACACCACCATGTAAAGGTTTCTTCAATCCTGGAAACAGCTGATAGTCACTCGGCAAATAGCTTAACTGGAGGCCCTTCTACGGGCTTTCGCCACTCTTTCGATTGATTTTTTGTTTCCTAATAAATGGCTGTAAAGTCTATTGATTAGTTTTTTTTTTTAAAAAAACCTCCCTCGGGAAAGGCGAACTTCTAACGTTGAGCCAGCGCCACGAGATGCGTGCAGATGTCTGTTTGCATAAAAATTGTTGTAGATTACAACTTTATAGAAACATTTCGCTTGGGAGTGAGTCCCAAATATTGCTTGTCCTGTAACAAAAAGAACTCTGATAGAATGATGTTCTTGCGATTGCCATGTGAACATGAAAGTTGTGTGCTCTTCACGGAAGCTGATTTTGAGATGTTGGGTATGTCGTATTATTCCAGAGTCTACTATGATACCCAGTAAATGAATGGTCTTCCTTTTACTTTACTAATTTAATGGATCCCCTTGTGGGTCCTAGGGCCTCTACTACGCCTACGCGCCATCGTGTACGGTTTCTGGCAATGTGTCTGAGTTCTCCCCAACTTTTCCCTAACTGCCGTGCCTCCTTCTCGACTGTTCTGCGCCATGTTCTCCTCGGACCACAAATTCTTCTGCCATCCTGAGTTAAAGAGTTCCATTGCATAGCATGGCTCGCTATGGAACTGTTACCCTTTCGGAACGTGTGACCAATCCACTGCCACTTCCGCCGTTGAATGGTTGTGCCTATTGGTTCCTGACTCCTTCTCTCGTAAAGGTGCTCGTTGGAGATACGATTGAGCAAGAAAATCCTTAAGATATTGCGTAGGCACCTATTAACGAACGTTTGCAGCTTTCTGCTGATAGTAGTGGTCTTTCTCCACGTGCTGCAACCATAGAACAGCACGGATTCATCGTTGGAGCGGAACAGTCTTATCTTGGTGCTCAAACTGATTGCATTGCTTAGCCATATTTTGGACAACATACCGAACGCGGACTTGCTTTGGCGATCCTGTTGGCTATATCCAGTTCGGTTCCACCATCGGTCGAGACAAAACTCCCAAGATACTGGAAATCCTCTACTCTCTCTACCGGTTGTCCAGCAATGCATATTTGAGCCAATGAGTTAGTTCCAAGGCTGATAATTTTAGTTTTTGCCGTATTAATTTTCAGCCCGACGACGCCTGCCTCCCTCTCCACATCTGCTGTCATTTGGTGGAGGTCCATAATTCTGTAGGAAAGTAAGCACACATCGTCAGCGTTTCAGTTGAGATGTAAGAGTCCATCGTGGAAGCAGAAGCTCAGCTGATGTTGTGGGCACTGCTCGTAAGAGCTCTGCTGGAATACAGTGAAGTCCTACCGCCTTGTTGGTTTGGAGTGCCTTGATCGCGGTAATGATCTCATCTTTACTGGGAGTCGTGGTGCGTATTCAGGAACTTCTCACCTCGTTCATCTCAGTCTGAGTTGGGAGCAAATAGCTAGCGAATACACGGTTCAAAACCATAGTAAAATGCTCTTTCCATCTCTTGAGCTGGTCCTCATCCGAAATGAGCAAGGAGCCGTTTAGGCTTTTCACTGGGTGTTGGCTGGAGCTGCTACCACCTGTCAGCTCTTTGGTGATTCTGTGGACGGTCCTGCTGTCGCACCTCAGTGCAGCTTTTTCTGCTTCTGTACCCAGCGCGTTGATGTAGTTGCGCTTGTCATGTCGCACGCTACGCTGAACTTCTCTCATCTTCATGCGATATAGGGACTCTAGCTCGCTTCTCCCTGCTACTATGGTAGCTGCAACGCGAGCTTTCAGCTGGTTTCGTTCATCAATCCGGTTCCAGATATCCTCGGAAAGCTACGCCCTATGTCTTTCCTGCGATCGACCGACAATTCTTTCAGCACCAGATGTAAAAACATTTTTTACAGCACACCAATGGTCTTGGATGGTTGCGGGCATTGACCTACTGATTGCTTCCACATCTTGGAAAAAGTGTTCCCTTAATTGTTGATGGACTGAGGGATCATTTAGTATATCGATGTTAAACCTGGGCATTCTTGTGTTGTCGTGGGATCTTCGAACTGCAGCAGTGCGTAGTTGGAGAGTAGCTATCATAAGATGGTGATCACGTACTATCCCCACATCTGCCCCTCGCCTGTTTCGGACATCTAGGAGACTACTTCTAAAGCGGCGGCTGATGGCAAAGTGGTCAATTTGGTTGGAGGTTGCTTGCCTGTCGTTGGAAACCCAGCTGACTTTGTGGCAGGTCTTGTGCTCAAACGTGGTGCCACCTATCACAAGGCGATTGGCATTGCAGAAATCCACAAACTCTTCGCCGTTGTCATTGCGGTTGCCTAGTCCATGCTTCCCGATTATATGTTTGAGCTCTTGGTTGTCGTTGCCTACCTTGGCATTCAAATCCCCCATCACTATGACAATGTCCCCAATTGGTGTTGTGTTGAAGACGGCACTTAAGAGATTGTAGAAGCTCTTTTTTTTGTCCTCAGACGAACTTTTCGTTGGTGTGTAGCACTGTATGATGGTGACGCGTCGTACTCTAGTCCAGAATCTGGCCGTCAAAATCTTTTCACCATGAGGCTGCCACAAAATTAGGCCCTTGCGTGCTGTTGTTGTTAACAGTAGTCCGACTCCATATTCCCGCGGACTTCCGGATGGTCTTCCAGACTAGAATAGTACAGTGTTACACGTTAAAGGCCCGCCTCTAATCATCTTACTTTACTTACCCCCAAAATGTCCAGTTTATAACGCCTGAATTCGTTGTTTCCAATTGGAGGAATCTGGCATTGTTAGGACCTTCGCTTTCCGAGTCGAGGAGCGTCTTTACATTCCAGAAACCTATCTTTATCCGGGTACAATAGCCAAAAGTAGACAACATGTGATCACTCTTTATCCGATGCATAGTGTCGGTAGCGAGCTGGTTTCAGTAACGCAGGTTGCTGGCACACGTTACCTAGCCTAGAATCAAGGCCCTAGACAACCCGCACTTACAATTTTAGCCTACACGTATAAGGGTTTATACATATAGTTGCCCAGGGACCACCACTAGGAGGTAAAGTAAGCACTTCACCACGAACGTGATTGTTGCGCTACTGGCCCAAGCCAAGCTTTGGGCAGTCAGTAGTTTCCCGATCAATCGCAATGCAGGTCCCCAAATATTTCGAATATTTGTTTATCCATTTCAAGCTGGAGAACAGTACTTGTATTCTTCCTGAAAAATGCGGTAGATTGTGTTTTATTCGCGCTGAACTCCAAAGTATTGCTTTTCCCCATTGCAAGATTATCTGTAAACCTCCCCTCGTTGAGTAGATTTGTTCGCATCTCTGACCACGCAAGGTTTAAGCAAGATGTTACTAGGGTGCTCTCATCGGTGAAAATAAAAAATGTTATTATTTGGTGATCCTCGTAGATCATTAATATGGATTAAAAATAATGCTGGAGAAACACACCGTCGATAACAACTGAATTGATCTGTTCTGGAGAAAATTTTTCATCCATCCCCGGAGTTGTTATGGTAGTCCATAAGAAGCTAGTTTTCTTTGTAAAGCCCTATGCCGGACTCGATCAAAGGCTTTGAGATGTCTGGTGCAACCGCTCTTGATCCACCAAGTTGTTCAGTAGCTGAGGTCCATAGTTGGGTTACATAATTCAGCAGGTCTCCCGTTCAACGGCATATACGAAAATCATATATACTGATGGCCTCTTATTATTCCATGACCCTCTACATATACCTATATAATAAGACTTTAAAAGAAGAGAGACCAGGGCGGTAATTTTGTGACAGGCACGTCTTTCCTTTTTTGCAAATCGGTTGGATGTGGGCAGTTTTCCAGCACAATGGAAAAGTTGTCTGTACTCGTAGGTAGATTAAATTTTTTTACAAGGTTAATACATATATATTGTTATATTGCTTCTATAAATTTTAATTTTTTTTTTTCAAACAACCGTGCAAGATCTAGCCTTAAACGACACCGTTTTCTGTAAGTAAGATAAAGAGAAACGCTTGCAAGAAACGGTGCAAAGTTTTTAAGGACTATGTCTGATATTCCCGCTGGCATTGTGGCTTTTTGCAGTCCAATTTTGAGATGTAGAAAATACAGTCGTGATTTTTGCTATTATTTACTTCAAAAACTCTTCAGAAATACTTAATACGTTCGCTGCCACAGTACAATTCTTTGTTTTTTTTCACCAGAGTGCCAAATGAGTTTTTTTTTTGTTTTTTGTTTAAAGTGTGTTAAAGTGTTAATAAACAGTGGTGCTTTTTGTTTTGTATTTTCGTCGTTGGTTAAGTGTTTTATGGATGTAACCGGTGGGTCATATGGGACTTGATGTAACAGAAAATATTCATACAAAGACAATCAGTGTGTGGCCACCGGCGGTGCACATGTCCTCTTAGGCAGTAAACATTGTGATCGCCGGTGGGTTACACGGCAGTGTTAAGCCTGCGCTTGCAACCGCACCAAAGTTGTTCAAGATGCAATTGCTTACTCGTAAAATAATACCATCTAAAGTTATTTGCCACTTTAAATTACTACTGACACCTTCAACCAAATTTCGGATAAAACCCCAATAAACGAATTAAGTCTGTTTACGACTTGAAAACATTCAAATTTCCACGCCATTATCCCTATAAGATCGACATCACCCAAGAACCTACTTTGATTTCAATTATCCATTATCCTCCACTTCCCCACACCTACTAGCAAAGTACCGACAGTTGATTCATTCAATAGCAAAATTTCAACTTAATTGGGAGAACAAGACTCACAAATCAATTCCAATTCTGATGCCATTCATCAACAACTTCACTATCATTGGCAATTTTGTTTAATTTCAACAGCACCTCACCACAAAACACCCTAAATCATATCGATTGCAACTTCAATTTCTAATTGAAAACCGGAAGAGGAAGCACAACATGAACACCATCCATTCCCCACCACTAAGCACAGAGCCAAACACATTTAAAGTTTCAGATTACAAATAAATCTAATACCACCCCAAAGTAATGTAACTGTCGTGCAAATGTCCTAGCAAATATTTATTAAAATTTAAGGACTCTCCTGCTTTGCCTTGTCTTCAAAGTGGCGTTGTTCCTCTTTGACGTAGCGTGTAAGTTTGCTGAAAAAACAAAAAAAAAAAACAAACAGAAAAGTGAAGGAAGAGTGTGAGGGTGGTATCACATCACAAATTAGGGTAGTAAAATACAAAGCACCAAGTAAACGAATGGAGAGAGAAAGAAGGCAGGAAAACATTCCCCCCAGCGCAGTACAAACATAGGATAAGACAACAGCCCGATGATGATGAGAATACGATGAGAGAGGGATACCAAGTAAAAATGATACGAAAACAAATAGAAAGTGGGTTAATGTTCACTCTGCGGACGCCCCATAGGGGGTGGCTGGAAGGAAGCTTAGAAATCCACCCTCTGCTACACGGCGGTGTTTCGTGTAAGGTAAACACGAAGACTTTTGAGGTTGGTGTAGGCTCGCCAAGAGGGAGAGATGATAGTAGCCCCAGCCCCAGTTTTGGCCGTACTACAGTGATGTACAGTATTATGCCGTATTCTTTTTGGAGTGACAAAATATGTTTCTGTTTAGAACACGTCCATCGAGTGTTGGAGAAGGAGCCTGTGAGGTGGGCGGCGGCAGTGTAAGATATTTGAATGGACTTACGGTTCATTACAAGTTCATTGAAAAAAAGAAGCCTCTCAGAGAAGTAAGAGTGAGTCATGCGCAGGAAATGCTATGGTATCTCTTATATTGGTTAGGGGAGTGCAGGAGGGATTTGAGTCTACTTCGAGTGAAAGTTAAAAGGGGGTAAGGTAGTTTGAGAGCTTGTGAGTTGTGCCATACTGGGAGATCTTTGTACCTCTATCCTGTGATTAAAACGCTGAGGTTTATAGCCGCAATTAAACTGTCAGTTCATTTCTTAACTTTAAACTCTGTTCTTTTTTGAGATAAGGCACTGAAGCATTCGCATTATCTACACAACATTTGGAACGACTGGACAGCTGGAATGATACAAGTTCTGAATGAGTTCCTCTTTCTACTCTCTGTAACTCAGCAAGATAAATTCACCATTGTGCTGTTACTTGCGTCTCTGTTTTAATAGAACACCAACAGAATAAGCAGTTTTATAGACCAGAACCCTTTGTTATGGTATGAAAAGCTTAAGACCAATGTTCGATTCAAGATATTGAGTGTGGTCCTGTATATAATAAAATGTAAGTACGTATGTAATGAACATATCCAGCTCACTGATTTTCTAAGATTTTTAGCTCCCGACTTAATAAAGACTTAAAAAGGATGATAAGCTGAATCTGTTCATGGTTTACAATTATAACACGAATAAAAAAATAACAAACAAATTGATGGACATGTAAAATAATCAAGAGATTTTATTAAGGAAGCACCAAATATAATGCGACAGTATAAAACGTAATCCGACCATATAAGCCGCAGTATTTCAGCATATTCTCTAAGTACCCTGAAAACACGTTCATAACTTTTTGGAGGCAAACATCCAACCATCCTCGCTCTTCATTAGAAACTATCCATACAAAAAAAATAAAAGAAGAAGCTTAAGAACTCCTACCCTACTACGTAGCAGGTACCTACACAATTTAACTGAAATCCAGTAATGATTGTGTTCTTCATCACTAACATAGAGCTGATTTTGCTTACACCATTTGGTACATATGTATGTTTGTATATGTACAATACAATATATAATGGGTATTTTTTTCATTTACTTAGATGGGACTAACGATAGAGATAATTGTCAAACCGAGGTGTTATTTTGTGTGCTCTTTTTGACATTTTATGCCCAGTATAGTTTGGCGAACTATCATAAATAGACCCACGCTAGAAATAATACAAATTTATTTGAAAAAATGGTCGTCAATTTGCAATTTTAATGGTGCACATAATTATGCATCTGAATAAGCTATCCGTCGAACTGTGTATAGATTTAGTACCACATTTTTATTTACTTTTTATAATTGACGCATACTCAAGGGGTTATGAATGCCATAATACGGGCGTTGAAAAAGATAGACAGAAAGATTGGGGTATTGGTTTGAATTTTAGATAGATATGTATTAGGTTTCCGCGAGTAGTGTCCAGATAACTGGTGAGATTTGTTTTGTTATTTTGTCTTTGCTTCTGACTCATGGTACTTTTTTCCCTACCACCTCATATCATAGACGTATCAATCATCCAACAGAACGAACCATTTTTTCAGGCATATGACTAACCTACTGCCAGTGTAATGCCTTCGTAATAGTGTTGACGTAAGGTTTCGCAATTGATTTAACTGACTCTTTATATATTTTATGAGACATAAATGCTTGTTGGCATCAGGATTTGAACTGTGAAACATTAGCGTGGCAATTAGGGATTTCAATCCCGAAGTTAATTTTCAATGCCGGGATTCCGGGATTTGGAAAAATGAATCCCGGGATCCCGGGGTATCCCGGGATTGGACAGAATCCGATAAACGGGTCAAAAAATTGATGTCATGTTTTTAACAAAAAAAAAAAACAACTTCCGATAATTGCTCACAAAAATGTAGAAATTAATTTTAAGTGCCTTATCTTTTCAAATAAAAAATAGCGTAACTATTATGCTCTGCATTTTTTTTTTATTATTAAAATGAATCAAAAGGAATATAATCATCCATTTTCAGTCTAACCGGTGGTCCTGCCGTTTGCTTCTCTCTTGATTGTCGGCTAGTCGAAGCAATACTCAGTTCACCTCCCACTTTGGATTTATGGATGGCTGATAAGTGCGTGTGTAAGCCTTTAGTTGAACCTCCCAAAGTCTTCAGGACAGCCTTACATTTTTTACAATGTGCACTTTTTCCATCTTTTGATGTGTAAAAATGATGCCAAACTGATGGCGATGGGTCAGATTCACAATCTTTTTTATGCTTGGTAAAATGAGTTTCACTTGACATTTTTGAAATCACACAATAATTATAGGGGGCAGTACTTTATTTAAAACGCATGCGAGAACACCACAAACACAATGGAAACTAAATCATAACTACACTTGTTTCACGTACAGTATTTTTGTGACGCACTTGCAACATCGCTCACTCTTGTTCGAAAATACTTGTTTCTCTTTCTCCTTTAAACAGGTAACAAGCACTGAAGAAACCATAATACAAATAAAATAGATGAACGCATACCTTAATTTGCGCTTCAACGGCGCCAGATCTGTCAAGCACTACCGTAATCTAACCTATTCTAGATATGTTTCTTTTCTGTACATAATTTTTGGAAAACGGCAAGGCAAAGGTTAATTTCGATCTCAAAAAATTAATAATCTAAATTTTAAAAATCAAAAATTACTTAGGTATTTACTTCAGAGACAGAAAGCATCAAATAAAATCAGCTATCAATTCCGAAAATCCCGGGATTGGTGACTGGCAATCCCGGGATCGTTCAAGAGCAAAAAACGTCCGGGATCCCGGGATTGATTTGCCTAGTGGCAATCGATGACATTTGCACTACACCATCACTACCCCTACCGTCTAAATGATGCAATAACACCAACACGTCAGAAGAATGTGCGTTTTAAAGAGAATACCGCTTCTGTAAACGAAAGCGTGCAAGATCCGAATTGTGGATTTGGCGTCGGCCGCAACAATTGGGGCTCTATCCGTCTCGTACAAGATTCAACTAATGCATAGATTAAAAGCACGAGACTATCATTGTCGTCGTTTTCGTTATTTTATCGCAAAATTGTGATCAACAATAAGGCGCGTTCTTAGCTTAGCGGGACTGTTAATAAGTAAAACTGTTGCAATGGAAGTAGACCAATCCAGAAGAGATCGTCGGAATTCATTTCTTCAAACATGAGGCTTTAGTTCGCGTTATGGTCAATGGAGATTGGTACCGGACCACGATAAACGAAATTTCTTTGGAAATATCGATGGCATTGATCCGGATGGCTGCCACAGACTTCAGCTAACGGTTCATCCACTGTCGAAAGCGGAGCTGGATCTCCTCTTTTTAGATGACGCGCAGCTGGTCCGTCGTATTCTGCGTGATGTCTTCTCTGGGCTGAAATCTGGTCATTTTCAGAACAAATTACAACTAAGGCTTTTAAGCTAGAAGCCACATCGAGCCATGTAGGGAGAAAACGGGCCCTGCTGAAGCGCATGTGTTATGTGTTTGGGCAGGAAATGTGAAGAATCGATGGATACGTAATCATGACGGAGCTGCGAATTACCCACAATAGAATGAATTCAATGTTGATACTCACCTTATTTCCATATTTTTTTGGCCCGGATACCTTTTGCAAACGAGACCAAATACCTGGGAATGACACTCGACGCAAGACTGAAATGGAATTCGCACGTGAAAATGAAACGTAAAGAACTCGAAATCAAATATAGAGAAATGTACTGGTTACTCGGAAAACATTCCCAGCTCAGTACTGAGAACAAACTGCTTTTATACAAGCAAGTGCTAAAGCCGGTGTGGACCTACGGTATACAACTTTGGGGTTGTACCAAGAAAACAAATGAAAATATTTTACAAGCTTTTCAAAATAAAGTGCTAAGAGAAATTGTCCAAGCACCGTGGTATAGTAGAAACGACGATATCCACAAGGATCTCGGCATTCCGACAATCGAAGCTGAAACTAGAAGCTTCGCGAAAAAGCATAGAAACCGACTAATCGGTCACGTCAACAATACAGTCCTACAAATTTTGGATGAGAGCAATTTATTGCGCCGACTACAAAGGACGAAACCTTTCGACTTGGCGAGATAATGATTAACCGCGTCTAGATTGCGGAATATGCAGGATCTTTCAGTGGAAAGAAACCTGCCAAACGTTTTTATTTCATGATAGAAAAATTGCTTGATAAGTTAATACTTAGTTGCGATATCTAACAAATTTATATCGAAGGGTGGTGTTTTTTTAGTCAGTAAGAATCTGACACTACTATGAGCACCCGCTTGCTATTCTCATAGTGTCTATGGAAGATTTTTCACCTACCCTCGGAAAAAAAAAAAAATCGTGATCGTGATTCTACTATTCTGCATCACCAGGGTTCTAACTTAGTCAATAATGATCAAATTTCTGGCAATTGAGGACGTAGCAGAACGTGGTTCACTCTTGACTGATGTACACCTACCTTAGAGGCGGTTGTACCATCCTTTTATCTATATGGCACTCATTTCTTCATCACTGAAGGCCTGTTAAATTTTGCAGACCGTTTCCACTTGGAAATCACTAACCTTTAAACAAAATTCAATACAATAACTTTGTTCAAGTTTTTCTGTCAACGAAAATCCAACGGTGGCGCTCAGTTGCATTTCCTCACGGTCTGCCGGCAACTTGCAGCTTCTGTAGGCAGAAAAAAATCAAGCAAGCGCATGAGGATCGCCTACATACACGCACCAAACCACTCTTCCCTAGCTTCAGATCTTCTCCACTCTTTTGATTGCTGTTTGATCTCAGGGGTACAGTGGAGAACTCAGGTCTCAACCATCGTCACGAACCTGGTCAAAAAATTATATGGATCGGTTTGACACAGCTCCAAGCACTCGCAAGATATTGTCAGTCGATTGGGTTGTTTTCAACTGAAGCCGTTTTGGAACCCATCTTGCACAATTAAATTTTTTTCGTTTTTTTAAAGTTAACAATGTGCTTCAAAGATTGGGGAAGTTTATTCATCAGCTTCGGGATAACATAGCGTAGTTCTCGTTTTCCATATACGTTGAAGGTTTCCGGAACTTCTAACATCTCTTGGGCTCGTCTTCTGGTATTTTGCATATGGCGTATAGGCTGCAGAAATCTCTGGTCATCCATAAAATGCATAAATGTTGTCATCTGAAATATTGCATTGACATCTAGAACTTTGAAAGATGAGTTAGCAGATCTAAACATTTTAAAAAGGCGATGTTGAAGGTTCAATATCTTATCCATATGAGTTTTCGCAGCATTTCCCCAGGCCAGGATCCCGTATCTGATTCGTGATTCTGCTAGCGAGTAGTACACCTGTTTCTGCACCTCAAAATCGGAATGTCTTTTAAGATATACCATCGCAAAGAGCGTGCTCTTGAGTTGAAGACGTAGGGTATTTATATGCTCGCTCCATAAGAAATGTTCGTCGATGGTTACTCCAAGATATTTCATGCTTTTAACTACTTCGATTTCTTTATTGTTGGCTGACAATGGACAGTGTTCGCTGGGAACATCTTCTCGTTTAGAGGGGGTGCGTATGTGCATAATTTTTGTTTTAAGCACATTTATGAGGAGGCCTTTATCATGGCACCATTTTGAGACTGCGTTGAATTCCTCTTGCAGTATTTCCACCGCAGAATTTAATTTTTTATGTTTTGCCCCCATTGCTATATCATTGGCGTAGGCATAGGCAGTACTTTTTTTTGAATAATCGCAGAGGTTCGTTGGTATAGAGGATGAATAAAAGTGGGCCCAATTTGGAGCCCTGTGGTACACCATATGCAATTGGTTTTTCCTCGCTCAATGTGTCTGACACCTTGACTCGTATGGTTCTAAGTGTTAAATAACTCTTAAGCTAGTTTGCCATTACTCCTCTCATACCGACTTTAATAAGGCTTTCGATTAGCTTTTCATGCGTTAATGAGTCGAACGCTTTTCTAAAATCAATAAACAGTACAAGAACGTTATCATTTCTGTTTAGTCCTGCATTAACCTTATTGGTGAACTCTCCTAATAACATTCCCATACTTTTATTTTTTTGAAAATAACTTTACTTCGCGGGCACCGTGACGCAAGATTCCAGAAAACACCAAACATTTTTTTCAGGGTCCCACTTCTCGCGAACGTCTAACAAACATCCGAGAGTATTGTTGTCACGAAAAAGTTTCTCAAAAACAAAATTATCCTTCGGATACGCCAATAAACTGTAGGTCCCTTCCATTCTTGTGAGAAAATATAGCACACAACACGAATGGTTGCGAGAAGTTAGGGCTATGTACTTGAAGAGCTGTTGCGCCAAATTTTGTTTATTTTTTTTATTTTGCCGCTCTTAAACACTTGTATATACCGAATTAAGCTCAACATTTCATATGAATTAAGCCCTAATTTGAAAACGATGACTTAAAGTACGCAGTAGATTCCATTCAGTCATGCCTATTTATTCATCCTATCTTCAACTTTCTCGTATACCCCTTTATCTCTAGATAAGATAAATTCTGGCCCAAACACATATATTCCTCGAGATATATCGAATCAGATATTCATTCATTCAATCATTCTTATTGAATGTTTTTTTTCGCGGAATCATCAGTGGAGATCTTCAATCGCATGAAATCCATCAGGCGTAATCTCAATGAATTAAGCGCCATTACTTCTGTCTCGTTGAAGTATTAAAGAAAATTCAACGCACCTTCAGAAGAAGTAGCTGACTTCTATGTTTTTCACCGGGAATTTCTTAAGGCATGGGGAAACAATTTAAAACATGACTCTATAAATTCTAAAGCAATATTGCCTCTTCTCATATGATACCGAAGGAGTTAAAGAAACCAAAGATATCTGAAATTCGTGCTAGTCATATTTACTTTGTTATTTATCTATGCTATTCAGGATGGAGTCATCGCTACAAGAAACTATATGAGGTTTATAATGGGAGACAATATAGTCGAAGATATCTGTCGTAGATGCGATAAACCTAATTAGACAATTGGTCATATAATATCTGGATGCACACATCTTGTACAAACCGATTATCTGGGGAGACACAAAAACGTCGCTAAAATTTTCCATCCAAGACTGTGTCAGAACTTCGACTTAGTACAGGAATTCCAACCTTATTACCGGTATGAACCAGAAGCCGTTCTGGAAAACGATACGGTCAAAATTGTCTATGGCCGAACATTTCGCACTACCAACCGCGTTGAGCACAATCGACGTTACGGTAATAGACAAGAGAGACAACACAGCTGTGCAAGACTAAACCACTCATAATCAGTGCAACTGGACTTGTAGAAAATAATCTCAAAAAACACCGGCGAAACCTAAAAAAAAAAAATTAAATTCGAATCTTTATATTTTTGTTAGACTTAGGTCCTGAAAATATAATGTAAATAGCTTACCGATGGCAACCTGTTCCCAGAGTTTGAAATATTTGCTGAAGCGATCCAAGATACAATAATAAAAACGAGAAACTATAAAAAATATTGTCCATGGGTAGACGTAGTAGATAAATGCAGGAAGTGCAGAAATATGGGAGAAATAATCGAACATATAATAGGAGGATGCCCGATGCTATCTCACTCCGCATATCTAGGTAGACACAATCAATTGGCGAAACTGGTACACCAAGAGTTAGCCATTAAATTCAGATTAATAGAGGAAAATCCCCAGCCCTATTACAAATATAAGCAACCTGAAGTTTAAGAATCGGACGACCACATTCTGTATTGAGACAGACCCATGCATACAGATCGGACTGTAGACTACAACCGGCCATATATTCTGTTAATAGACAAAAGGATAAAAACGGCTATCAGTATATGGTAGGTATTGCAGTGCCATTGAATAACAGCATATTGTAATAAACATGGTATGGCAGTTATTTAAGGTGGACATCTTCCCGGTTGTGATACATACCCGCTGAAGGGATAATCTTGAAGAAACTGAAGACAAACTTAAAATCCAAAGGAATAGCCCTAAAAGTAGCATAGATTGAGATTGTTTCTACAAGCTCCTCGACAAAACGTACGAGAAATGTCCTAAATACGACGTCAAAATCGGTAAGGATAGCCTACACGACACCAGGTCTGATAACGGACTAAGGCTAATGATCAACCAAGCTGATCATATTGCGATCGACGTAAGCCATGGTTTCAGTACTCTGGATGTCCGGATCTTCCGAGCGGCCAACATAGACTTGGATCATTACCTTGTTGTAGCCAAGGTACGAATGTAGATATCCCAAACTGAGCAACAAAGAAGAATCTCTGTGAGAAAATTTAACGTCGAAAAGGTACAATCGCAAGAGTCTTCGCAGAACGCGTATCCCGAAATCTCTCAATCACCCCTATGCCGCCAGCATCAAGTGCCGAAGACCAAAGGAACGGAAGACGAGAGCTGCTCGCGAGCTCTACGAGCAAAAAATTCGGCAAGAACATCGGCTTATCCAAAAGAAGAAGAAAAAGCATAAGAAGCACGGTCGAGAATATTGAGAGCATATGCTCCAGGAACATATACGGAAGTTTTACCAAAAGGTAAAAAGAACGTATCAGAGATGGAAACCTCGTAGTAGAATCACAGTCGGTGCTGAGAATATGTAAAAACTACTTCTGCAGACTATATAACGGCGACGAAGTTAAACATCCCGCTATCGGGCAGAATGAACCATTAAATATAGACGATGATAGTCTAAATGTCCGTCCACCCGACCATAATGAATGGAGGATAGCAATATCCAAACTAAAATCCAACAAGGCCGCTGGACCTGACGGCTTACCGGCCGAACTTTTCAAGGCAGCTGGTGATGAATTGGTAGAGTGCATACACCAACTCCCTAGGATTTGGTCAGACGATGAATGGAATCTCAGCATCGTTTGCCCGATTCACAAGAAAGGAGACCCCCTCAACTGCCCCAATTATAGAGGTATCAGTCTCCTCAACATCGCTTACTCTTTTGTGTATCTTTTGTGTGATATTGTGTGAACGCCTGAAACATTTTATCACAAGCCTGATTGGCCCCTAACAGTGCGGTCTCAGTCCGGGAATGTCCACTATTGGTCAAATCTTCACATTTCGGTAGATCCTGGAGAAAACCCAAGAAGTCCAAATTCGACTGTGCAGGATGTCAATGGAAAACGCTCCATCAAGGTCGGTAATCACCTCACCGAGACCTTTGATGTCGAAAAAGGTTTTAGACAAGGTGACGCGCTGTCGTGTGACTTCTTTTATATTGTACTTGAACTGATTGTGCGGAACTCACAAGCCAACACCGGAGGCACAATTTATCACAAGTCTGTACAACTGCATACGCCGACGATATAGACATTATCGGAAGAATTCAGCGGGCTGTCACCGGTGCGTTTGCAAGCATTGAGGCGGAAGCGGCCAAAATAGGTTTAGCGATAAACGAGCGCAAAAATAAGTAAATGATGTCAACAAGAAGGAACAATCAACACCGATGAATTGGACAGAACATCACAGTGGGCAGCTATAACGTCGCGGTAGTAGAGGACTTTGTCTACCTTGGCTCTGCTATAAACTCGAAAGACAACATCAGTGCAACGTAGAAATCAGGCGAAAAATAACAACAAGGAGGCTCTGTATAAGACTCTGATCATCCCAGTCCTGCTTTACGGTGCTTAAACATGGACTTTATTAAAAGAGGATGAAGATATCCTTGGTCGCTTCGAGAGAAAAATTCAAATTCAAGTCAAAAAACTGCGTATTGGACGTCTGAGATGGCTAGAACATGTAGAACGAATGGACACCAACGCTCCGGCCCGCAGAGTCTTCGAATCTAACTCGGAGGGACGACGCCATAGAGGACCTCCTCGCCGTAAGTGGCGCGAGTTACATATGTGCTCCATACCAAATTGCACATCTCTAACATCCAGTGTACACATATAAAACTGCTTAGCAACAGCAACTCGAGCATCATCAACAACAGTAGCCAAGCTTTATTATTCTTATTGACTTCTGATCTTGTTTGTTTATTTCTTCTGCTTTCTACATATGTTCTGTTTCCTTTAAGTCTCATTATTAGTTTGATTATGTTAATATGTTAGTCGTAAGTTAAATGTAATGAAATCAAGTTCGTCCTAGGTGTTTCCTCTTTGTATTTTTTAAGAGGTCATAACTCGAGCACAAGTTCAAGGGGACCTCGACCAACTTGGAGTGTACAACTGGAGGCAATTAGCTAAAGACCGAGCTAAATGGAGAGGCTTGTTGGTTGAGGCCCAGGTTCACCCCGAACTGTAGCGCAACCTAAATAAGTAAGTAAGCGTAGATTGGCCAAAAAGCAATAATCTTGCAAATGTGCCATATAGTCTGAAAATACGTATATAACGAACATAAAAAACCATATACATGTAGGACTGGCACTCTATTTAATTCAATCTAACTAATTTCTAAATTTGCCTAACATTAATCATTTACCCTACATTCGAGAGAAGTTATCTTGTTCATCTTTTGTCTACTCTACTGTGTTTACTATGTAATGAAATCAAATCCGTTTTAACTTTGATTATAATTGCACAGTCGCGAGAAGATAATCTAAGCGTTAAGTCGATAAAGTAAAGTCAAGTCAAGTCAAGTAAAGTCGGTCTTATTCCATAAATTTATGATTTAAGCACTTGTGTTAATAATTAAAAAGAAAAACCTTTAAACTTAACTTTCGTTATAAATTTGAATAAACTTGAACTATTCGTATTTGAATTTTAGAACTCTGCGCTTTATTTCATTTCTTCCCTCCTCCCACATACATATAAAATTGCGCAGGACTCATGAGATGAGGTGAATTTCCCTTTCATAACGTCCGAGCCGAATCCTGCTTTAGGGGTGAGTGAAAGTTGCCCACGATAAAGCTGAGAAAGTGAAACAAGTCGATAATAATAATAATAATAATAAATCATTGCCATCCTAATACCAGTTGATAGAGGGAAGGAAAGCTGCCGCCCAACTGCCCTTCTTTGCAATTGCTACAAGGTGCTACAACTATTTGTCTGACAAAATCGAACACACCGTACAATAAGTCAAAGGAAAGGCCAGATTTTTTTAAGCATGAAACTCCATTAACTACGAGTAAGTCCCTTCCTTAGTGAGACCGGGTTTATGAAAAAAAAAAACTGAAAATTTGTTTTTAGACTTCACCAATGCATACGACACAGTCTGGCACTCGAGTCTGGTTTTGAAACTTATTGTAGCAATTCAGTGCATGAAAATATTCCAACTCGTTAATAACATGTTAAGAAACTGTTTTTTTTTTTTCAAGTTATCATATTGTATAACACAAAAGTAAATACAAGCAGCGGTCTACCATAGGGTTCCCGCATTGCTACTCAACTTGTAGGTGTCTTATATAGTATGTAACATAAGAACGTGAATATAGTCTAAGGTGTCCTCACCTAAGGCCTTAAAATCATCTGTCGTCATTGACTCCTGGTCTGCTTTACTTGGGAATCAAATATGGCTATCTGAATTCATTGAAGGGAGCTCTATTTATAAACCAATGTTGCTGTGAAATTTTTGCATCTCAATCTTCTCCCATGCTCCATTAAAGTCTTAACATTGCCATATCTTAAATACTATAAAACCAAAGGCTATTTTCCTTGTGAACACCGTTTCTTGAAAACTACGTAACGTAGGTACTTGAAATTTAGCACAGTTATTCGTTATTTTGCCTAGAAGCGAGATTTCTGAAATTCATGGTCTAAGTGGCGTAAAGGGGACTGAGATCGAATTTTCCATCTGCAAAGATTCCACAACCGTAGCTCAGTACTGGCTCTCCGGATTAAAAAAATAAAAAATAGATGAATTTAGTAAATTCGCCGCTGATTAATTTAAGGTATAAAACATCATTCTGTGTTGTCCTGAAGCTGAGCAATGCTAAAAACAATTAATCAAATCATCGCCCATAATTTTCCTTCAGTGGAGCCCACGGCCAGCAGTTATGTAGCAGTGGCTATCGTTGCAATAGTATGTGTGTGTGAGTATATGGGCGCGCTACCCCATGATTATGTTCTGATCTTCAGTGTGCGATCTGTTCTAGAGTTAAAATTGAAAAAAGAAAATAAAAATTATCAGTGGTAAATCTAAGATATTGTAAATTTTATTAATTAAGATATCCATGTGCTGTCAAAACTTCATGCAATTATGAGACTTGGGAATATACGCGTTGGTACATATGTACATGCATATGCATGTGTAGACATAGAACTATTGCAATATTTTTTCATTTTGTTAGATGAGATGTTGTTGGTCGTTGGATTTGTCCATATTGTAGAATGTTTTAATAAATCTTTAAATACTATAAAAGCAAAGACTTCTGACTTTGTAAACAGGGTTTCTCCAAAACTGTTGGACGTACGTACTTAAAATTTCGCACAGTTTTTCCTTATTTTACCTAAATGCGATATAAGAAGGGATTTTCCCAACTTCGAGGTCTAAGTGGCATAAAGAGGGTTGAGATTGAATTTTCCGTCATTAAAAGGTGATTATACAGCTCTAGCTCAGTAATGCCTCATCGGATTGAAAAAATAAAAAACTGGTGAATTGACTAAATTTGCCGCTGATTTATTTAAGGTATAAGTCATCCTTCTGCATTGTCCTGAAGCTGAGCAATGCTAAATAAAATCACCCCAATTAAGGTTGGCGTTTTTCGCTTTTCGACGATCGTCATTTTATTTATGCCTACGACCTGCTGACCCTTAAACGTTATTAAAAAATTTGTTTGTCATGTACAATAGAATACTATTACTGCTCTTTCACATTGGAAAAGTTATGAAAATGATTTCCTGGTGCATATGAGGAATAAAACGACAATCGTCGAAAAACGAAAAACGCCAACGGTAATCGGAGTGAATAAATCAAATCATCGCCCACAATTTTCCTTCAGTGGAGACCACTTCCAGCGGTCATGTAGCAGTGGATATCGCTGCAATAGTGTGTGTGTGTGTGCCTCTGTGAGTACATGGGGGCACTGCTTTCAACTTAAGTGTGTGATCTCTCCTAGAGTAAAAATTGAAAAAAATCATTATCAGTTACAAATCGAAGATATTTTAGATTTTATTAATAAGGACATGTATGTGCTATCAAAAGTTCGTGCAATCAAGAGGTTTGGCAATATAAGAGTAGATATATACATGCATATGCATGAACAGACATAGAAACATTGCAATAGTCTTTGATTGTTGGATTTGTCCACATTTTGGAATGTTTTAATGAATTTAAAATAAATTGTGTGTTGCGAGAGGGTTTGTGTGTGCTCTGGTGGCGATTTCCACGGGGAAGTTATGACTGAGTTAACACATTTTTGGTATTGTATCCAACTTAAATGCAGGCGAAGCTAGGCGAGCACTGGTCAGCTAGAATACATATATACGTAGGTAGAATGTGTTCTAAAGTTCGATTCTCTCATTTGTTGAGTTTGCACAAAGAAGTGTATAAAGAAATCCTTACATTGATGTTGCAGTTCACCAGACTGTCCGTTACGTAACACATTTTTCTACCGTCACTAGAAAAATTTAATTTCAATATCATATCCTTTGAAATGCTTTCATTTTTACATAACTGTCATCCGACTCGATTTATAAGACAACAACCTGTATACCATATCTAAAACTAGCACTTTGACTTGGAATCTATGATCCACTGCGAATACCTATGCTAATTTACCCACAATCGCGTGTGTCTATGGTTTTGTGTATACACTTCAGATTCCATACTTTACAAATACAAATATTTGGCGCAACAGCTCTTTAAAGTACCAGGGCCTAGCTTACTCGCAACCACTCATGTTGTGTGCGTTATATTTTTCACACGAATAGAAGGGACCTACAGTTTAATGCCGAATCCGAACGGCGATTTGAGAAGCTTTTTCGTGACAACAATACTCTCGGATGTTTGTCAGACGCTCGCGATAGGTGGGACCGTGAAAAAACTTTTTGGTGTTTTCTGGGATTCGAACTTGGAACGTCATGCGTAGTAATCCGACACACTAACCACTTACGTTACGGCGACCATATTTCTTATTTTCGTCGGTTTTTTTTTTACATTTTAGCGTATGTTTTGAAAGAGATGAGTGAGAGCGGGAGCAAAATAAACGAACAACAACAATTTAACGACTGATTCCTTTATTTATATCTTATCACTGTCGCTAACTGTCGGTGATTGACCCCTAATTCAGCTGCAGTAGTGGTTTATATACTTTTGGGGTTGTCGTTGATGCTACAATATGCTGCAAGTTTCGATCGCTTCAATTCAATTCCAGGTTTTTTACGCTTAGTAAAGGCTAATACGATGAATCATTTCTTTGAATCGCGAGCTCTTAAGTCTTAGTTCATTATCAATACTTCATATCCATTAAAGGATATCACTGCATCAATACACTTGTAACAAGTTCTCCAATTGAACGTTATTAAAACCACACAATTCCAGTTCGTACATTTTCTACAATACATCTCGAAGCCACTTTTTACAACTTCATATAGCATCCCCAACAAAAACATAAAACTTCAAGTACATAAATGCTTAAATAGCCTTTATTCAAACCCCCCTTGTGCGCCATGTCACATGTGAGAGTACACAACCACAATGGGTATGCCACCCCAAATAACACACTTCACAGACACCACACCACATCACCTGTTCCACTTCTAACATGGCTTAGCCCTGACACATTTCGCTACCGATTCTATGTGTCCTTGATACTGGCATAAATCGGCAGAAAATGCTGCTCTCTCTTGCGATAGAAACAGTAAAAGTATCACCGCAGATTTTTAATTGCACAACAATTGTAGCACTCGACTGCTCGTTCTACACCGTCCCCCACTACCGGTTATTGCCAACGCCACGTTTGAATCCTTCTGTCTTATAATTCGTCAGAATAGAGGGTGAAATAGATTTCCACAGTTCTATCCCGTTAACCCAGTTTAGTGGGTGTTCTTTTTTTTTTTTTTTCTCTCTTGCGCGCGGGAGGAAAATCATGTTACAACGTAAGCGTAAAATTAATGAAACCCATCAACTGGAGAATTAATGATCCTTGTGATTTAATTAAAAATTTAATAACGCGTACATCAAGCAAATAGCAACAACAAAACTGAAGATACCACATGCACTCCCACCTACCCATGGGTTTCACACCTCCCCTCCAACAATGGACCGATTGATAGGGTTGGGGGTGCAGAACATTTTAAGAGTCAAGTCCGTATCGTAATCCTTTAATGAGTTACAACCATTCATCTGAGCCTCGTGCACACTAACAACATTGAAATGCAAAATAAAATTTGAAAAAAAATAAAAAATAAAAATCAAGTCCAGGAGTAGACTGGGGATAACTTGAAAGGGGATCCCCGTCGCCTCGCTTGATAATCTTTAGTGGGATTTTTTTTTTCTCTCTGGATCGGTCCGCCTCCCTACCCTCTATCTCTCTGTCGATGTTGTTTAATAAACCATCAACAGCTGCTGTAGAGCTAACCTAGAGATGGAACTCCTTTTTGTTGCCCTTATAGTCCTCATTTTTTGGGAGAGAGATGCCGTAGCATGCATTAATTCCGCCATTGAATCTGAGCAATTTTGTCGGATTAAAATGAAATTAAAAGGGGGATGGGGAGGTGTATGTTCTATGGTGGCGCCAGCATGGCGTACTCTATGGTAGGTCATGAGGGTGGCGAGAACAGATTGCTTTCATATTGCGGTTTGTATTACTGCAAAATATTTGACAGCTAAGTGAGTCAAGGGACGGCTGACGGGGGTGTTTCTCGGAGGAAGATGTTCTAGGAGACAAGTGTTATTTATGCAGTGCCTTAGGATAATGGACACGAATGGGATTTTCTTGATTTATTGATCCCATTGTATGTGTGTGTGGGAGAGAGATTAGTTGACCTGTAATCTTGGAGGGAAAATTGTTTCTTTTAGGCTTAGAGTATATTAACTTTGTTAAGAGATTTTCGTTGTTGTCGTGGGCGTTCATTATCGAAAGTTAAGTTTGAGATTTTCGTCGTCCTCTTTTGTTTTCCAAGGACAGGTAATGACCAATCTGAGAAGGTGAAATACTAGAAGATGATTAGAAAAGTTTACGAATAGACTTGGGTGGGTAAGTGGTTAAGGGTTTTCCGTTTTGCCTGGGAGGGTTTTGCGTAAGTTGTTATCCGACTTTCTATTTTTAGAGAATTTTATCCTAAACATTTGATATTTGTTTGAATTTGCAGTGGTTCTGTAAATATACTACGCTTACCCAATTTTGCTCGCCCACACATCCATCTAAAGTCACCACCTTCTAAGCTTTAAATGCTGTATACATGATTTTTCATGATCAAAATTGAGGTCAAACGTTGAAGTAAAGTGTGGGCTTGCGTGGCTTCTACGAAGCAGTTGAGAGCTGTCTCGAAGGATGTCACACTTAACAGATTGTGCCCTATACAGTGAAAACGAGGAATTTTTGAACAGGTATGTTCAATGGTGAGTTGATGTATGTTTAAACGCACCGAATAAGCGGTGCTATACAAGTTATACTATGTAGGTGAAATGTGACTTTTATTATGTTATCTTGGGTAGGTCAAAGATCTCTAAGAAAGCTTACTAACATTAAAATAAGGCAGTTTTAAGGTACAAAGCACTACATTAAAAGACGTAATAAGATATATTGATCATACCTATGCAACTAATGTACAACTGTTAGAAGAACGCTTTATTTTAAAGCACTGTAATAACACGATACCGCCAGCATACATAACCATTGCCTTTTTTAAAACCTGAGCTCAGCCAAGAGTTATATCAAGTTCTAGGATCAATGCTAGAAATCTATGACAACGGCAGCATCAGCGGTGCGAATTACCAATTAAGAAGAGAAAAGTGTAGTAAATGCGTCAAGAAGTAGTGCATACATAAGGATTCATCAAAGAAGCATTAAGTTTACAGAAATACATCATGCAAACCAGAAGGAGCAGCGAAAAAGTGTTTACGATGCCAAAGAACAGTGGCTTGAATGAATTTTGTTTTAACTTGAGGTTTCGTTTGTAAAAATAGTTCTTGGAGACGATGGTGTCAAAAACTAATTGCACGACATCCATTGTAAATGGACTTAATCATAAAAGTAACAATTAACATACTTACGTTATTCTGGCGCATGCATGTAAAGTGTCTTTGAGAAAAAGTCCATTAAGTACTCCACTTTTTGAAGCGGAAGAACGCCGATGTAATGGTGGAACGTCGACATCAATAAGCTCCGGACGAAGGAGGCGCCAGCGAAGGGCTAGAGGCAGAGACCCAGAGAATTATGAAGAGCTTCGAGTAATATTTCAGAGGAAGCGAATGCAACTCCGTAAGATGATTAAGATTACAGGCGCTCAGGGAGGAACTACAACACAACCTATGGGGAAGCGCATACAAAATAGTCATGACAAACTGAAAAGTGCCAAAGCAGCTGCACCGATATACCCAGCTATCACGAACTCAATTGTCAGCAACCTATTCCATATAAAAGATGGATGCATACTGTCATCAGACTCAGCAGATGAAACTGAGACGATACACAATCCACAAACCGCCTGAGCAATGATCGTCGTTGCATGCGTGGTATGCTGGGGAAAGTGCTCGAGAAAACTGTACGTACAAGAGTAGAGTAATAGAAGAAGGGATCTTGGGGCTTTGTAACCGACATTTCAGATTGAGAAAGAAAGGAAGCGCCAACTATGCAATACAAGCTGTGTGAAGCGTGAAGAAATTTCGGGAGAGAGGTGACTCTGAGGGAAAACAGTACTGTGCTGTCATAACACTCGACGTTATGAGCACATTCAACTCGGTCGACTGGAGTTGTATAGTAAGAGTATCGAACGTCCTGCAGTATACTAAGAATACAAAGGCCAAGTGAAGTAGATATTACCGGTTATGCTGCCGATATTGAAGTTGTACTAGTCGCGATAAAAATAGAAAAAGTGAAACAAAAAATCTTGAATATAAAGCTGTAGCCACAGTAGGTTTGAAACTGGCGGAACAAAAACCGAAGCCATTCTCATAACTAGACATAAAAAGCACCTTACTATACAGCAAGTTATTGAGTCAAAGCCATACACCAAGTCGCTTGACCACTGACTCAGCTTCAGGAACCACGTACGCAGGCGAGAATAGCAACACAGGTGGAATATCACAACCAACGGGCGATGGACATATGAATTGTTTCCCAAAGCTGATGAGTTGATTACCAGAAAGCACGGGAAAATAAAATATTACTAATATTATTACATAATTTCTATCGGGGCATGGATGCTTCTGGGAGAAAAGACATAGTACTGTAATAAGGAGCGATTTTTTTTCAGCAAATGTCGATAAAGGATTTTCACCCCTAGTTGCGCATAAAAAAAAAATTAAAAAATATTAAGAAATTTCATCATAAATTAAAAAAAAGTAAGAATTTTTTCAAGGAATGGATATTTGAATATCATTTCAAAGTACAAACCCTGCTATTGCATGCGGAATATGATATCTGATAGATGTGTCCACCTCATTTTCTCTTGCAAATGCTCATCCTTTTCAAACGAAAGTTCGCATGATGTTTTCGCGGAATTGTGTTCTCATTTCGCGATATTATTTTTGAGCACTTAAATCGTTTGTGGATCATAGACGTAATTCTTATCTTTAACGTATCCTCAAAGAAAAAAGTTTAGTTGTGTTAACCACACGGCCTATTGAAGTCTCCGAAACACGAAACTAAACACCCAGGAAATGGTTTGTATAGCTTGTAGCCCCATCGTTCTGGAAATAAACATCGTCCTTCTCTCCTCAATTTCAGACTCAGTTCTTGAGTCAGCTGAACTTTGTTAGCATAAACAAGTGCAATGCGCTACTTTGTATCTCAGTGCTGGAAAAAAGTTACCTGTATTCCCCCCGATCAAATTCAATTCATGCAAACCAAGATTTTTACATAGAATTGATGCTAACGTCTTTTAATTGGTTTTATGGGTACGAGTTAAAGTCTTCACGTCATTAATCTGGTCAGGTTTACAATAGCTAGGCGAGAATGTGCTTCATAGTCGGTCGCTATGTATGTAAAGTATGAATTTTATGAAATGTCTCCGCGAATTTTTATCATATTTACCTGAATAATTTTTTATCTCGAGACAGCCTGATAAAAATCAAATTACTTCGCCAATATCCTGACATCATTATCCGAGGTACATATGCACTTTAATCCTTTTTCAATATACATATGTTCATCGAAAACAAAAGCCCAACCTAATTAAAGTTTGGAGAGCTCACATACGTCGGATACACAAACCAGTGTACACTAGAGTGCATTAAAATTTTCACCGCCCAGGCGCCGTGTTCCAATTCAGTAGAAAATTCCACTCCAACATAGAAGTTCTATGCATAGATACATAGTAACTTCTAATATTTTATAATCACTCTAAGTTAATTCTTTTATCCACATCAAACACATAAATACTGTGCTTAAAAAAAAAATAAACTTTTCGCATTATCCTTAATTACTTCAAACGAACCCCCACAAAAGTCTTTTATCAAACAAAAAAAAAAAAAAGCAAAAAAAAAAGAGCTATAACATAAAATTTCCACTTGACGTGGATTGCTAGTGGAAATTTATTTATATTTGGTAGTCGTTTTTATGACCCGTCTATGTCCCGGCGTTGGACGAAGTAGGTCCTCTTCAATTTGCCAACGTGCCCTAAAAACGCATTCAACTCCTGCAGGCGATTCACTCTACTATACACACTTGGTGTAAAGTATTGAACGCGCACTTTCATGCGTCACACTGCATACACTGAATGCATGTACTATATGTATGAAGTAATATCCTTAAAAAAAAAAACTAAACTTCAGCAAAAACTCAGTAAATTTCATATGAATATTTACAAATTCATATAACAAGGATTTTGCTGAACGAAAATCATTTGCAGGATAAAAATGTGCGCAACTTGTAGGGAGCTGGTGAGTGTGTATTGTATGCTGTTCATTACCGTGTACCGTCATCAGTTGTAGCAACATGGCAACTTTATGGCCAATTCACGGCCAGTTGAATTGTATATACTGGTCAAGCAAACCGACAAAACTTTGACTTTAAATATGTATAAATCTTGAATGGACCGTATTTTCTATTTGGTCTAGTGGATGTCCAGTGGACTGCAGTGAAACTTGTGTAATTGTGAGTAGAAATTATTGTTGCTAGGGGTTGTTTTTTATCGCCCACCCTTGACGGTAGTGAATAATTTATAAACAAAATTACGACAGGATTTTTTCATTTGAATTCGATTGCGTTCAAGAGTGGATATTTTATTTATTCATACTAACAGTACTGCGAAGAACTTTAAGCAGGATATCTTCATATACTCATAGTCGTACATACATGAATATGCATATTAACTTCATATTCCCTTAACCTAAAATTAAGCTGTATAGGGAAGTCATCTTTGAACAGGCACTGATGTAATTGAGTAAATTTGTCCATTCCATGTCAAGGGCATATATGCTAAGCATTTGCGGAGATACATTAAAAAATAACGTTAAGTGACATTTAGGTTTAACAAACACTTAAGACAAAGTTAAACATAGAGCGGCATACGGATGTAGTAGTAGTGATTTCATTATTCAGTATCTCATAAATTTCGTGTTTACAATTTCACAATTATGGCATTCTTCTGAATTTGATGGTGTTTAAAATTGAGGACAGTTTTTGAAAAAGTCAACAAGTACTTTTTAAAAATGTTTCCAGGAGAAAGTTTCTTGTTGCTTAATAAACATGGAAAGAAATTATTGAAAAAGTCAAAGTGTTAAAACCAAAACTAAAGCCTATGTCAGTGAAAGATAGCACAGTTTTAGAAATGAAGTAGTGGATTCAGTAGATATTGCTGTTTGAAAATTAAGAGTTTTTTTTTTATCTGTTGAGTTTTGTAAAAACTTTTATTGGTTTTCTTTACATACAAAAATCATATAATCAGTTATTAAATGCATTTTCTTGTTCGTCGTAATACTTTTCTTCATCTTTTATGGAGTCATCAGCGATTCCAGCAAGAATGTCGTTGTAGAAGTGCTGGTTATCATCTGGTATCACGAAAAACTTCATCAGCTTCTGAACATCTCCCTTCTTTTTATTCGATACCTTGTTTACTTTTGGAAGTGTGTCAAATTTTGAGCATATATCGGATACATTAACAATGTTTTTCTTTAATGGTTTGATTTCAATCGGTGAACCACTATAAGTGTTACTAACACTAATAGTTATCTTTTTGCCATCAGATTTTTGATATCTAATACGTATGGTTGAAATTATTTTAAATGGTAACTTTGATTTTACTATTCGCTTTGACTCCTTGTTGAAGTCAAAATCTTCCATTCAGCAGCTATTGGAAAAAGATTTCCATACTCCCGAAGTATTTGGTAATATTCTTGTGGTGTACAATGTGTTTCCTCCTGGCGTAAACCTTCCCAACACGACCAAAGATACGCTCTGGTGGCATGTAGCTGTGGCCTCTTATAGGAGAATAATGTTTTATGCACGTGAAAATTGATCTTTTCTCCTCATTATTATTGTATTATAGTTCTGTGAAAGGGCTGGCTCAGAATCTGCGTTCATAGGTCCCGAACCTTATTGTGGCGTCAATTGGGCGACAGCTACAACGCTGATTAACGAATGGGAAAACAAACTTCGTCTAGACCACTGGACTAGTGGGCCAGGTCTAAGACAATCCAAACGATTATTCAAGCCTTACTCCTATAAGGAAATTCTTAACTTAGATAGCGAAAGCATTAAGAAACTTGTGAGCTTTCTTACTGGCCATTGCGGCTTGAGATACCACCTTAACAAGATGAACCTGTGCCAAGAGAAGGACTGTCGGTTCTGTTTAGAGGAGGATGAAACCTCCGAACACATTCTTTGTGAATGCCCGGCACTACACTGGTTAAGGAAACGTATTCTCCACAAGGAGATACTTACTTCAGTGGAACTGAAATACTCCGCAACTAAGGACATACTCACTTTCATAAGGGAGGTAGTACGTCTGTTAGATTAACTCCAACCCTCCGATACAATAGATCTTTCAGGTCGCAGTGTCGTTGCCATGCGGGCATGGGTTGTACAAGAGGAAACAAAAAAAAAAAAAATACTGTGAAGCACAAGAGTCAAAAAAAGGCGAAGTTTTGATGGTGCATCTGGAATATCGTCTTCAGATACCAATTGCTTGAGATCCATCTCCAGGTCTTATGGTTCACTATACCCATATTGTATAATCAAACCTGACGCAAGTACAAAACTTCGCCAACGGACAGTTGTGGAAGCGGTTGATTCTGCTGCAAGTCGAAAACGACATCCAATGTGCCTTCTACCGGCTTGTTCATTATAGAATCAAATTGTCTGGTCAGGAATATATGCACCTTCTTTTTCGTCCAGTCATCTTGTAGCCGAGTTGAATCATCTCTGAATCCGTTACATTACATTTTTTTAGTTTTGTAGAAACTCCGGACGCTTTGTTAAGTTTTGCGAAACCTTAAGGATTTCAATTTTTTATTTTTCATGTATGGTCCTTGTTGGAGTTTAGTGAATTCTTATTGGCTCAATCGAAGCGCCTTTTGATTACAAAAATATCGATATCCATATCTCATTTTTCAATTTTTCGCGCTTGTTGAGTTTCGCAAAAATGGTTCTCAATTTAGTATAAAAAAATAGTGCTTGTTTCATAGATGATGTTTTGCCGCATATTTTCAGTAACAGCATTTCCTGGCCCACTTAAATGTGCCGATATTTGAACTCCCTTAAAAAAAGGATTTTCTAGATTTCGGATCTTTTTATTTGAGTGGTTTAGATCTTATCTGAGTAAAAGATCACAAAGAAAAAAGATTGATGACACCAGACGTGAAGTAACGTTTCTTAATTTAGGAGCGCCCAAGGGTTCTGTTTTGTAGCCAATACTGTTTTTGATTTATACTTACTTACTAATTGGGCTCCCGACCCATGTAGAGTATCTGCTGAAAAACAGCATCCTTCCATTTTCGTCGATACCGGGCACGCTACTTCCAGTTACGCAGATCAAGTTTTCTGGCATTCCCGATTAATCGGTTTTTACCATATATCGCAGGCACGGTGGTTTTCGTTTTCTTAAACTGGGGGTCGTGATTTGAAGAATTTCTTAGCTGGAGCATTATTGTCCATTCACTTGATGTAGCCTAGCCAATATAGTTGACGTATCTTAGCTTTGGGCGCCGTGGCGTAAGTGGTTAGTGTGTCGGATCACTACGCGTGAGGTTCCGAGTTCGAATCCTACAAAACACCAAAAAGTTTTTTCACGGTCCCACCTCTCGCGAGCGTCTGACAAACATCCGAGAGTATCGTTGTCTCGAAAAAGCTTCTCAAATCGCCGTCCGGATTCGGCATTAAACTGTAGGTCCCTTCCATTCGTGTGAAAAATATAACGCACACAACATGAGTGGTTGCGAGAAGCTAGGCCCTGGCACTTAAAGAGCTGTTGCGCCAAATATTTATTTATTTTTTTTTTTCTTAGCTTTTTGGACTACATCCACATCTTGGTACAGCTCATAGAGTTTGCGATTAAATCTCTTTCTCCATTCGCTCTACTCGAATGTCTCTATGATGGCACGCTGAGATCTCCCTATGATGTCAGTATCATCTGCGTATGTGCAAGTGTATGTATCATATATTTTTTATATTAAAAATATACTATCTCTGTTGATTTATATAAATTGTAGATTGAAATAAATAAACAAATAAATAAACAAATAAAAAATGTGCAAATCTGATCTATCGTGGATCTGTCGGACTGGAAGCCACATTGGTACGTGCAGTCTATTGTTTTGCAGAAGGGCTCAATATATTCAGACAGTACGTTTTATAGGATCTTGTATACGACATTTAGCAGGGATGTGCCTCGGTAATTCTTGCAAGTCATGGGATCGCCTTTTTTGAAGATGGGGCATATAGAGCCGGTACTCCAGCCATCGGGCATTTTTTCGTCCAGCCATACTTGGGCGATGACTTGGTGCATACACCCAACAAAGGCATCTCCTCCTCATTTGAAAAGCTTCGCGGGTAGGCCATCGGAAATAGTGGATTTGTTGTTTTTTAGCTTTCTAATAGCTATTTTTGGTTTTTATGAATTCCTTGTTCAGGTTACTATTTAGAGGATAATATGGGTTTTGCTAATGGCCCAGACACTGTTTTGAACCTTATCTCAAATATAAATTTAGATTTTTATTTATTGGGTCTTACTAACAACGAATCGTTAGTCATAACTTAAAAAAGGTGTCGACTTAAATATTAATACGCACTAAAGTCTAAAGTGCTCTCGCTTGGCAGACACCTTGAGGCGGTGCGAGAGCTTAAGTTGCAAGGACTCACTCAACCGCGGGAGCTTCGCTCTCGGATGAGCTGACTGAGGAGTAACTTACCAAGAGCTGCCCCCCCTAATCCAGGGTGTTAAGCGAGACCGTGCCTATTGGATGGTTTGCAGCCAGGGGGTATACCGGCTGTATTCGAACGGAGCCTTCCTGATACCAGGTCGCCTCAGGGTGTAACCATGGCCCGACCACATCATGCGGGGCTCTGATGTGGCCGATGAATATTTCCCTAGCTACTCGTGGGAACATGAATAAAGAAAAAATAAAAAATAAAATAAAATACATGCGGGATATCACCGCAACAGAAATGGCAAGTCGTCTGGAGAGAGACCTCCGAGACGAGGACTACGACAGGCCTAGCACGAGTCGTAGAAGAACGCCTCCAGCGCGCAGATTTAGCCCTAGGCGCAGAACACCTCCAGCGCGCAGAGTCAGCCCTAGGCGCAGGATGAGCACGGAGCACCACAGGCGCAGAGACACTGAAGCTCCAAGAAGACAGTGGCCTACAGGCACCCAAAGGCCAAGATCCCCGGTAAAGAAGGCATACACTTCCCGGGAGGCGAGAAGACCAGCAGAGAGTAGCAGGCCCAGAGAGCGGCTGCATAAACCTCACACGCTACCAGACAGGGGTAAGCCCGGTGGTCTGGATGACCCGTTGAGAAAAGGCCTCAGTGGAGCGGGTGCAAAGTGGTACTTGCGCATCCTAGCCCAAGGTTTCGAACCTGAAGAAGCAAGGAAGCTAACCGTGGAAAGGAAGAAGGAGGCAACTGACACTCCAGTAGTACAGGGAAACCTAAAAAGGGGAAGGGATACCATCACCCCCCCGGAGAAACCTGATAGCAAGCGACATAAAGCTACCAGTAGCGTCAGCTCGGCGGGCCCAACCACCGTCCCAGCAGAGAGGAGACGCAGAGTAGAGCCAGGCACCAGCTATGCAGGCATAGTGAGAAACCTGCGAGTGGCTGTGCTCCCAAAGGACTACCCGGTGGCAACGCTAAGCACCGAGGAGCAAACGGCGCTTGAGGACGCCATTATTGAAGAAGTAGCCCTAGGCTGGAAGAACAAGCTTCAGTTTGAAGGTATACACTTCAGACTGGGCTTACTACTCGTTGACTGTTACAACGAGGACACAGCTCAATGGCTACTACAAGCAGCAGCAAGATTAACTGCGTGGAAGGGGGTCAAATTGACGGCGTGTTTGGGAGAAGATGTCCCCAAAATCCACACCATCACCGTCTTCCTCCCAAGGAGCTCTGGGCACGACCAGAAGAAGTCGCTAGACCTCATAGAAGCGCAAAACGAGGGGCTTAACACCCATCTATGGAGAGCGACCAGTAGTCGAGAAGAAGGCAAGGGAAGAGTGGTAACCTTCCTCATTGACGACCAATCGGCAGAGACGATTGCCAAGCAGGACTACATGATCCGATATAGGTTCGGCAAAATAAATGTCTGCGGACTGCGGAAGCAGGCAGCCGAAACAGCCGAAACCCACGCGGGCGAGGACGGAGCACTCGCAGTAAACCATGGATCAGTAGCTCAAGAAGAGGGAACTGCAACTCCAGCTGACTCCATCACAGCAGCAACAGCACCAGCAAAGGCCGAGGAGATCCCCCTAAGTGAGGAAGACACTGAAAGTGTCGACATAGCTGGACTCAACATGGAGGATCTAGTCATTCCTCTAACAGAAGAGGAAGAAGAGATGGAGGTGGGCTCCTGCCCCTCTCTGAATTTCCCCTAAAATGGAGCAAAAAGCTCTAACTCGCATCGCACAAGTTAACCTACACCATGCGAAGGCGGCCTCGGCCGTCATCTCAAGAAGTTTTATCAAACACCAACTTGGACTTGTGCTGATACAGGAACCCTATCATTTCAGGGGAAAGGTAAGAGGTCTCTCAAGCAAGAATGCACAGGTAATCTGGGATAATAGACAGGACTTCCCCAGGGCCTGCATACTAATCAGTAAAAACATAAAATTCTTATGTCTTTCAGAGTACATGACGCAGGATTTGACAGCTATCCAGGCCTTCATTAACGTAGGAGGCACCCACTGCGCCATTGTAATTGCTTCGGCCTACTTCGACGGAGGCGGGGAGGCACCGCCAGAAGAAGTTCAAAGGCTACTGAGACACTGCAGAAGGCACAAACTGCCACTTCTGCTAGGATGCGATGCCAACGCCCATTGTCTGGAATGGGGCAGTAGCGACAACAACGCTAGAGGTGAGCGCCTTCTCGAATTCATTATTAATGAAAACCTAGATATTTTGAATGTGGGAACTACACCAACTTTCGTAACTAGGGTAAGGGAAGAGGTTCTAGATATTACACTCGGTAGCCCGAGTATTAGTAACTGCATTACAGGTTGGAATGTTTCTGACGAGCCGTCCATGTCGGACCACAGGATCATCACCTTTAACATAGAAGGTCTCAGTAAGGAGGTTACCCCGAAAAGAAACCCCCGCAAAACTGACTGGGACAGATATAGGTCTACACTCGAGTGGAACCTATTAAATGTGAAAGGAAAGAAAACGGCGAGCCACTTCCTAGAACTGGAAAGCAACGTAGAAGTGGTTAACAGGGCGATCAAAGATGCATTTGAAAGCAGCTGCCCTATTAGCCGTAAGAAAGATCCGAAGGATATTCCCTGGTGGAACAAAACCCTAGTCGACCTAAGATCAAAGGTGCGCAAGCTCTTTAATAAGGCAAAGCGTGACGGAGACTGGCAAACATACACCGAGCAATTAACAAGATACAACTTGGAAATCAGAAAAGCTAAAAGAAATAGCTTCAGAGCAATCTCTGAGAACATAGCGTCAACCCCTGCAGCGGCCAGGTTACATAAAGCACTGGCTAAGGAGAAAGCAGGCGCGCCTGGCTCACTGAAAAAGCAAGATGGCAGCTATACCGAAGATGAAGAGCAGAGGGCCCTTCTACTATTAGAGACACACTTCCCGGGTAGCTCAATCTACAGCAGCACAGATGTACTAGTAAGACATAAAAGGTCCAGGAGAGAGGACTGAACGATGGCAAGAGACATCTGCACGAATCAAAGGCTAAGTTGGGCTCTGAACACCTTCCAGCCGTTTAAAGCACCGGGAGCGGATGGAATATTCCCTGCCCTACTACAACAAGGCCAGGAAATCATTATGCCACACCTCCTAGGACTATTGAGAAGCAGCGTCGCACTTGGGCATATACCAAGAATATGGAGAAGGGCAAAGGTCATATTCATTCCGAAAGTGGGAAAAAGAGACACCACTTCACCAAAATCCTTTAGGCCCATCAGCTTGACCTCATTCATGTTAAAGACGCTAGAAAAGGTCATAGATAATCACCTAAGAATGACTGTGCTGGAAAGAATACCTCTCCACCACAATCAACATGCCTACAGAGCAGGAAGATCCACCGAAACTGCGCTCTACCAGCTGACAAGTTGGGTTCAGGATACACTGGAGAGCAAGGAAACAGCAGTATGCGCATTTCTAGACATCGAAGGAGCCTTCGATAACACCTCCCACGAAGCAATTAGGAGGGGTCTCGAAATAAAAGGAGTAAATCACACCACAAGTAACTGGATGTGTGAGATGCTAAGAACTAGGACTGCTGAGATAGAGGTGGGTCAAAAAACCATCACAATAAGCACCACTAGAGGCTGTCCACAAGGAGGGGTATTATCACCATTGATGTGGAGCTTAGTAGCAGGTGAACTACTGCACAAATTGACAGGTGCCGGCATTACGTGCCAGGGGTACGCCGACGATATAGTCATTGTCGCAAGAGGAAAATTTGAAGAAACGCTATGCGAAATCATTCAGAGGGGTCTACGAATCACACAGAAGTGGTGTAAAACGGTAGGACTCAGAGTGAACCCTACCAAAACCACTGTGATACCCTTCACCAAGAAAACACAGTTAAAGCGTATGCAACCCATCCTGTTGGAAGGGATCAGAGTTGACCCACAGAAACAGGTCAAGTATCTAGGTCTAACACTAGACAGCAAACTCCTCTGGAGAAAACATGTAGAAACTGTGGTAACCAAAGCCACCAGAGCACTTATGGTGTGCAAAAACATTTCAGGAAAGACCTGGGGTTGTAGCCCAGCCACACTGAGATGGATGTATCTGATGATAGTAAGACCCATCATCACATACGGGGCAGCGGCATGGGTCAACAGATCTAGACTAACCACGACGAGGACATCCCTCAACAAAGTGCAAAGATTAGCCTGTATATGTATAACAGGAGCCATGCGAACCTGTCCCACAGCAGCTCTAGAAGTGATCGTAGGGATACCTCCACTACACATAGTGCTAGAGCGAATCGCCAAGGAGACCATTTTAAGAATCAGCAAAGAGGGCTGAGAGCTTGTAACCCTATCCAAATCGGTGCTGCTTCTGGACTGGCCCAGAGATGATATGGTCAAGAAATACTGCTTTGAAAGGAAATTTGGCTCAAAGCTGAGCAACAAAAGAGATTGGAGCAGCGAATCCGATAAATACCAACTCAAACAACACACAATTAAATGGTACACAGACGGATCGAAAACATCTACTGGCACTGGGGCAGGAGTGTACGGGCCCAGGACTAGATACTCAGAATCACTGGGAACATTCCCCAGCATATTTCAAGCAGAAGTTCACGCGATCGAAAGATGCGCGCAATTCAACTTAGACAGGAAATATCGCGGGCAGGACATCGCGATACTATCAGACAGTAAAGCCGCTATTAAAGCACTGACCTCGCATGAGATCAGATCCAAACTGGTATGGGAGTGTCTCACCAGGATCAACAAACTGGGAGAAACAAACAAAGTAACTCTCTACTGGGTACCAGGACATGTAGGAGTAGAGGGGAACGAAGCAGCTGATGAGCTAGCTAGAAACGGATCAGACACGCCATTCCTTGGACCAGAACCCTTCTGTGGGATAGGACCCCACAAAATAAGGGAAGACTTAAGGAAAGAAGAAGAGAACAAATGGGCCAAACATTGGGACGATATCCCCCAAATAAGACAGGCAAAGGAACTTCTGGGGAAATACAACCAGAAAAGAAGCAGAGCCTGCCTAAGAGTTAGTAAGAATCGGCTTCGCATCTTGGCGGGCATGTTAACAGGTCACTGCAGACTTAAGGAGCGCCTTAGGAAACTGGGAATAGAGGGAGACGGACACTGCAGATTCTGCAGGGACTTCGCAGAAACACCAGCGCACCTTCTTATGGAATGCGAAGCACTGATCCACAAAAGAAGGAATCACCTTGGTGCCTACCTCCTATCAGAAACGGATTTGCCTTCGCTGGATCCACTGAAGATACTCCGGTTTGCTGTAGCAGCTGGACTGGAGGAAGTGCTCTAGACCGAGTATATCATCGGCTAGAAACTTACTAAGGGGGGCACAACAGATCTTTTATAGTCCGCAGTGCACTTGCACCTCTCAACAATATAAATCTATATCTATATAAAGTCTAAAGTGTACAAATAATGATTTTATAGTCAGCTCCTAGTTAAACTTCATTCTTTCAAAAAAATCGACTACATTTTCATTGAATATACTACATAACATTAGTTTGGCGTTTTATAATTTCATCCTACGAAGAATTTAATTCGAAAGTCAAAATAAATAAAATATACTGAGATTGACTTATAAAACGGTGATGCCAATATACTGAAACTAATACTCTTTATTGGTTCCCTTTTTCCTTCGTAAATGGAAACTGGAATCCATAAGATATCTTTTTAAGACTAAGAGCCTGGCTACATTATCATGGGAATGAAAGTCGTGTCACGCGAGACGGGTAGATTTTATGTGAGTCAAAAAGGAAGGGGTTGATTGCATCGAAGGTTCACTACAAAATATAAATCGCGGTGGAAGTATGAGTACTCTGTCTTCAAACCGTTTCCGTCCATTTATTTTTTTAATTTTTTTCTGATCGTCGGAGGGTAAAAAGTAGAGTGCGAGTGAAATTCAAAAAAAATCCGAATTAAATCTGCAGGCGTGTTGAACATGCTGATTATGTTGCTGTTGTTGGGTGATTGATTCCAAAATACATCGTAATTTTCTAATGACGCCCATCAAAAGAAAACAGTCATTAAAATAAAGGACAGATTGTTAATAACATGAACAGAAATATGCACCACTTCCGGATGCAAAAGGGTTGTTAATTACGTCTATTTTTTGCGAATCTTTGACGATTGTGTGTATATACACCGCTTAGATCGAAACAGGGTTGGCTCGAGTCGACACAGCTAACAGAGCTGAAAAAAAATGCATGTACACCTGGGTTGAGTAGCTGAACTGACATGTTGTCTCTGTGTGATCTCTTTCTTTGTTTCTTTTTTCTTTGCTTGGATGGTTAGCTGAGGGTTAAGTGTTGTGTTCAGTTATTTTATATTTATTAAGTGCAAAAACTAAAGCCAAACAGAACACTAACACAATCAAAAGCAGATGTCAGCTATACTTATCTATCAGTTCAACCACGCTTGGACTTTTCAATCTTTCGACTCGGTGTGTACAAATACTCAGATCGAAATCTCAACTCGATCCCGACTCGACTTTTCGACTCTACATATAAACGTACTAAGTAGTATCGGTTTTAGGCGCACTTTCTTTGGGTTTTTTCCTGTTTTAGGATATTTTCGGAAGTGACGATTTGTTTCTTAGCCAACGAATGAGAGTAAATGATTGGATGAATGTCAAAAAATGCATGCATAAGTATTTTATTTGCAAATATGTATGTTGTACTGCTATGTTTTATCTGATTAATGCGCATACAGAGAATTATCTTTGCAAATGGATCTACGGTGGATTTTTGATGAAAGCAACCCCACTCTTTTTTACTCACTTCAAATTTACCTGTCTTGAATTTTTAAAATTTATGAAAGTTAAATAACGCATATAAAATTGCAACTAAATTTATAAACCATTTAACGCAAATCTTATCTCTTTTAGTATTGTTCTTACTATTAAATCACTACATTAGCAGCACTCTGTTCTTTAATGTCGTATATTAAAAAATTAGACTTGGCTTTCTGTACATTCAAATTTAGCTCCATACTAACACTAAAGCCGACTATTATATTCGTTATTGCTTCAAACATTTTGAAAAGTATGGAGATTGTACTTAAGCTGTATACTTAATTTGGTTGTTAGTAAGGCCCATTAAGAATATGATTTGTGGTGCATAAATTAGCTCAAAAGCTAAAACTTTTTTTTTTTAATTTGTGAGCGCAGTCAGTTTTGGGGTAGAGGTTTACTTTCATGCAACTAACTGCCTCAGATTTAAACTCTATTACTGCACTTGCGATACAAATTTGTCTTCGTGCACTTTTTGTAATTACCTCAGCTGCAGCGATAAATGTAGTGTTAATGAATTCAAATATTTGAGGCTTATTATTGACTCAATGGGCGCCGCGGCGCAGTGGTTAGTGTCGGACCACTGCGCGTGAAGCTGCATGTTCGAATTCCAGAAAAACACCAACAAGTTTTTTCACGGCCCCACCTCTCACGAACGTTTAACAAACATCCGAGAGTATTGTTGACACAAGAAAGCTTTTCAAAAATAAAAAATGCCCTTCAGATATGACACAAAACTGAAGGCCGCTTCCATTCGTGCGAAAAAAATAACGCATACAACACGGGTGGTTGCGAGAAGCTAGCCCTAGGCACTTGATGAGCTGTTGCGCCAAATTTGTATTATATATAAATCTGAATATCTTAGCGCACTGAATCAAAGCTTCATCTGCGCTGCATCGGCACTGTAGCCGCACTACCTCGGTGCACTGCATTGGCAATGTATCGCAACTGAATTTGCACTCCATCTGCAATGCAGCAGCACTGCATCTGATCGCATATGTCGGCGCATAGATTCAGCAAATGCTAATATACATCCCACTCCGCAAAACAAAAATCTGAGTGTAGTCCCTAGGTTAATTTTTAACAGCGAAGAGAAGCAGGTCTTTAGAGACAAGCACTCAAGCACCGTTTCTTGATATTAATGGCCCTTCAATACATAATAAAAGCTATATTCTGATTGATTCGATATATTCTCAGAATTTTGTTAGATACATACCCGAACAGGAGCCGTAAGACCCGTTTATATGTGCAAAATACTGAGTAACCATCAAGCATTTTCAATCCTGAATCGAAGAACCTCTGTTGTCCAAAATATTGTGAAGCAATGCAATAAGTTTGAAAAAAAGCTAAGACTGTTCCACTCCAACATTGAATCCTTGGTGTTATATGGATGCAGCATGTGAGAGTGACCATTACTACCACGAGAAGGCTGCAAACATTGGTTGGCAGGTGCCTGCGGAACATTCTAAAGATTTTCTAGCCCAATCGCATCTCTAACGAACAATTCTACCAGAGAAAGGGTCAGAAATCAGTAGATATAACAATCCAACAATGGAGTTGGCAGTAGATTGGGCACACGTTTCGAAAAGGGAGAGTTCCATAGCTGATCATGCTATACAATGGAACTCTTTAACTAAGGATGGCAGAATACCTGGCGGCCTGAGTAGAATATGACACAGAGCGGTCGAGAAGGAGCTGGAGGATTTAGGGGAAAGTTGGGGAGAGCTAAAGCATATTACCAGCAACTGTACACGATAGTAGGCAGGTACATATAGTAGAATCCCTAGGACCCACAAGGGGCTACCCAACATAAGTTTGTAATTAAGAATCCTAAAAAATCAAACTTCATTCACCGGATCAATGTTGACCGTAGGTTTGGCAACAGGTTCGAAAGAAACTACTCATATATCTGAATGAACTATTCACTAAGCTCACCGTATAGGAAATTGTACCAATTAAGAAGGTACCAATTACCGATGAGATGAACAGTCGCAAGGCACAAGCCGCGAGCAATCGCGAAGAGTAATGATTGAAAACTCAACCAAAAAGTTTATTCTTGAATAAATACTGCTTTTTCGCCGTGACTTTGAAACTTTGAAGTAATTTGAAGAGTTAATATAGCTATATAACCTTTGATGTGTTATTTTTAGCCAAAGCGACTTAGGAAATATCACATCTTTCGCCCATCACAGGGACTCCCAAGGGCATGTTTACACATTGAACTTTAATTCAAATTTGATTGCACGAACACAAATATTTATTTGGAATTCAAAGCTCCGGCTAAAAACCTCCTGTCCAAATTGACAGTTTGGGAAATGTTTCGCTTTGCCATAATCTTGGTGTACAATCGACTAGTAGACGACAATTTACAGCACCAGGAAGTATGATTATGAGCATTCCACTTGTCAACCTCCCGCCCATTCATACCCTTTCTAGGAGCATGTCCTTTTCTTCCGTCGGTCTCGCCCGACTCCAACTACGCTGAATATTTAATATTGTATCTAATATGCCATCCATTTGTTGTTGTCCTACTTTATCACTCATACTCATCTTCCTAGTCCCCAACATTTTCTTGCTCCCTACGCAATATCCTTTTCGGCCGCAACCACTCGTCGTTGTCGTCGTCTGAGCAAACTTATAATTACGCTGTACATTCATTCAATGAACCCTCCCTTGACGTGCTTACATACATATGTGGACTCATCGTCAAACCCTTTTCATGTTCCAGAATCAACATCTCTTCGAAAGTGATAGCCAGAGGGTGCTTAAGAGTTTGGCGATGAATGTCTTGTTGTCGAGATTTACGTCTTGACAGGATTTCATAGCTTTGCCTCTTTCTCTGTCTGTCTCTTTCTCATGTCTACCATGTAAGCCATATATCAGACTAATTGGCATCCCTTCAACTACTATCCCACCCCAGAAATAAGCTTAATGCTCCCACAACGACAAGAGAGTGCAAGCAGGCTGGAGAGGGAAAGTGCAAGCGCTAAGCGGAGATATTTTGGGAATCCTATGAGATAAATTGCTGCAACATGATAATAAATTTATATGAAATTACTCCTCGGTTAATGTAAAGCACATTAAGCTGCAGTTTCCTTCAGGGATAAGATATACATACATAGTTGCCGAGTTGAGTCAATTCCAGGAGGAGGATTCCATATGAAATTAAATATTTTCCCCAAAGGATATTCCTTAACAATTGGATTTCCTTGAAAGTTTTGCAGTGTCAGTGGTGTTGTCCTGCTCTTGATCCTCCTATTGTGTGCTTGAGAAGGAAAAGTTATTCTTGACGAAATATTCTTGAGCTTGTTAGGTATTTATCTAGAGATAGCAAATGTGTGGGCTGGTTATAGCTGATAATTAAAAGGAGAAATGTGGTTGAAATTAGCCTTTGCCCAGATGTTTCATAATGAGTCCTTGAAAGTAAAAGTTGCCAAGGAAATACGTGGTTAATATTCATCCCAATTCGATTGTGTAACAAGAGGACAAGGCGAGCGGGCTGGTGGACTTCCTGTTATGGTGAGCTCATTTTCATGAAAACGAAATAGCTTTCAGAAGGGGATAACATTTCGTTTAAGTCATCCAATCTTCCTAAGCTAGTTACTGCAACAAATTAAATCTGTTAAATGAACACTTTAAATCCCAGGAAGTACTAATTATCGCTACGGAAGAATAGAATCGTAAGAACGAAACACAACAGGTTCTTCCTCGTTCTTTAAACAAGGAAATTCTATAAGAGGATCAAGATTGAAGTCGAAGGAATTCCTTCAAAGCCACTTCAAATTCTTACTATTAAACGAAATAAAGTTCCATTTTCTGAGCCATGATAATTGCCGAGGCATTGAAGTTTGTCCACTGTTTCATTTATAAGATATATGTATGTACATAGTTCAGAAATTCCTTTTTACACGACGAAGTCCGGAAGTACAGAAATCCTAGAGCAGTCACAGTGCGTATATATGAATAAGGACATACACTGTTGGCATAATGGGTTCATTGTTATTAACTTTTGAAGATTAAAACTTGATGCTAGACGCAGAGGTATGGATTTATTGGTATTTGATGGCACAAAGCTACAGAAACTTCGCTTGTCAAATAAAAGAATTGCGTCTGTGCACAAACTATACAAAAAAAATAATGCATAGATATGTTTGTAGATCAGAGATATTTTACACTCTTGGAAACACAATATTGTTGTGCGACCAGGCGAACAAGTGAACCCCGCAAATGCTTTGTATATGTGTTGGAGGTTCACTTTATCCGCACTGTAAATTCAATGCGGATTCGTTTTCGTATAATAGCTTTTGGAATTGTTCGCAAATACGCCCAATGCACATGAAATTGTACAGTGAGGTTAACAGGAGACGGCATTTGAAAATTGTTGTCAATTTAAACTTCTACCCAGCAGTTAAATGGTTTTCTTATAATGTCATTAGTTAGTGTATATTCGACTGTTTGAAATTGAACTTCAAGCAAGTATGTATACACCGAAAATTAGTGCATTTATGTAGCTAGTTCAAACTTTGTTATTTCAGGTAAATAGTTTTCGAATGATATCATTTCCACATTCCCCAAACGATCTCAATATCAAGAGATTCTTTTTCTTAGACGTCAATTGCTAATGTTATAAACAAAGAGTGTTCAAAACATTTTCTTGAGCGTGTGGAATGGGGATGAAGTGACCGATTATTTTAATACAGCCAAAGGGGTAAAGCAAGGTTGCTTTCTTAGCTCATTGCTATTTGCACTTATTCTAAATGATTTTCACAATTTTCTAAATAGAGGTCTGATCATGGATAACCACCTTATACGATTATTAATGCATTCGGGTGGCATAATAATAATAACAGTATATAATAATAAATTGTTCTATTCGCGCTGTACTAGCTGACCCTTGTCGTGTTAAACTGTGGTAACGCCATCGATTGTCACGCTAATGGTTCATGGTTCATGGTTCATGATATCAGCAAGCATTTATTTATATTTTATGAAATATATAAAGTCAATTACGAAAGCTTCTGTGAATATAATTGCAAAGGCAATAGGTTGGTAATATGGCGGCTGGAAAAATTGTTAGTGCTGTTAGATGATTGATGCCTATTATATCAGGAGGTCGGAAAGAAGGTACTGTGAATCAGAAGCAAAGACAAAACAACACAGCAAATCTCCCCAGTTATCTGGACGCTACCCCCGGAGTTGTTTTTTTTTTTGGAAACAATTCGACTGAGTATAAATTCGAGATCAAAAATTATTTAGATTCTGAGTTTTTCAGAAGATATTTTTGATAAGATTTCAGCTCCTAGAAGGCCGATCACCATAAAATATACACCATTGTAAAACAAAGTAAGACTGTAAGAAACTACAAAAACACCGTTCAATGTCGTGTAGTAATTTTTGCGTAGTGCGTCTGGAAACGGTTGTATATTAACAGATTTCGGGAGATTTTAACTATCTCGTGAGAACCCTTTCATCTCTCGCAGTAAAAACTATCCTAAATGTTGATAAGCTATCACTATGCCAAGTTTCATCAAAATCCGTGTGATACGATTACAGAAAGACAAGAACACTCAACCCTCTACAGTTTTATTATGTGTATATATATACTCGTAAATTATGTATATTAAACGTTTGCGGTACCAAAAAGCATGTTTAATACATATATATAATTTATTCCTTCAGCCTCCTCCAATACAAGCATCCCTAGTAACTTTTGTAAAATTTTTTTTTACATTTTTCTATAAAACGTTTTCTTCCTCTTTTAGGTTGAATATAAGTAGAGCGCAATATCTGCGTTGTCTTTCCCAGATTTCGATTCTAGCTATCGTTGAAAAATATTTGGAAGGGGTTGTTTTGGAAAGACTCAAAACCTTTGTAACGGCATTCTGTAATTGGAGCCAATCAATACGGCTTTGAAATAATAAAATCACCAGAAAGCTCAAGGGCAAATTCGGGAACCTGTTTAACGAGAACCTCAATAAAAATCATCATGTCTTCGTTATATTCATCGATTTCAGTTAAAGCGTTCGGCACATTAGACTGTCATAAGCTATTGAAAGCTGTTTACAAAGTTGGAATAAGAGGAACAATAGCGAACTTGCTGTTAGATACCTCACCAATCTCCAATTCCAGGTACAACTTTCTGGAAGTTACCTCATTATCGACCGGTATGTTAGGTTAGGTTAGGTTAGGTTAGGTTAGGCTGGCTGTCCACACGAGAGTGGACACACTTAGATCAGTTGAGGTCCTTTGTGATACTATGGATCAAACCATTAGGCCACTCAGGGACTAACAGAACCAACCGGAGCTTTTGACAAAGCGATGTATGCTCATGACGTCTAAGGGCGCCAACTCGCCGAGGTATTCAAGGAAGGGGGACCCTAGATGGAGCATTCTTTTATGCGACAGGGCTATAGGCATCGACCGGTAAATATAAGCATCATTTACCAGAACAACGACTATCCAACTTCAGAAACCGTGCTATGTATCGAGGAAGTTAGGACCTATAAGTTCTTAGGGGTCACAATAGACTGCAATTTTAGATGGGACACTCACATAACAAATTTTCGCCGTAAATTGAAGAGCGCCTTGCTTGCATAGTTCTATTTTTAAAAAAAAAGTACACACTACAACCAATGCAGCAAGTTTACTATGCGCTGATAAAATCACAGCTTCAACATGGCATTCTTGCATGTGAGCAGCAAATAACATATATGAACGCTGGACAAACTGCTGAGTAAAACCCTGAGTGTATTGTAAAAGGGAGCAATGATTACAAAGTTATTTGCATTTCAAATATCTTCAAGATGACAGTTGTTCTAGATTATTATAATGACAACCGTTTCTAAAGTCCTTTGCAACACGATGTCAACACAAGAAGACACGCCTAACGTCTGCTACATGTACCTCAAAACTTTGGCGTGTATGGAAAATTTCAACTAAGGCATATAGTACCAATCTTCCTGAACGAGCTACCCAGAAGTCTTCGAAACATCAGAAGTCGGCAAAGGAAAATATTTTTAAGAAAACGACATTTTCTTTCGTCAAACCAGAGCCTGAATTAAAATAAACTTTTTCTATTTCAGTTTCTAATAAAGTATTATAATAAACAAACTTTTTGTAAAATAATAACCATTTTGTTTTTAACATTCCATCAGAATAACCTCCTGAAGCAGATCAGCCTTAAGCTTTGCGGGAAAACTATTTAACAATTTTAATATTTTAAAATATAAACCAGGCTTGAATTGAATCGGTTCCCATTGAGTTCTAACACGCCAACCTCTCCTTTAAAGTTCATGTTATCACATGCATCATTGAAATACAAGTAACCTACAGAATGCTGGAGATTTCTATGTATTCCATGTGTACTAACCGCTGTTGCCATTTGGATTTGTTTCAAGTCCAATTTTTCCAATAAAAGTTGACCTGAAGAAAAATTTGAATTAAGTCAAACATTTTTGTAATTAATTCGACGTAACCATTGACTTACTTCTCTCATAATTGAATATCAAATATAATTTTAATTCTATTGAAGGCCAATTTAAGAAATAGTTGCTTTTTAAAGGTAATAGACGTATTTTGGTGAGAAAAAAGCTTCTCAACAAAACAATCCACAATTAATCTGGTTTAAAGACTTTTTAACATTTGAAGGTTGGTGCATCTGCTCATTATCAGCCTCTGAAGCACTAACAAAATCGTTTCAGCGCCCTCTGAAATTGGTTGGGTTCACATGATCTCTTCTTCGAACGTGGCAGCAATACCAGCTGAGCCGGTCGCGGTCTATCTTTCGTAAGATTGTTTCCTTGACGTGAGGGGTCCCACGGATCTTCGAACTTCTTATTCAATTAAGCTTTGTCACTCCTATTGTCATATGACGTGACGTGTCATGTCATGTCATGTGAAGCATCTTCATCTCAGCTGCCGTTAATTTATGTCGTTTTCCATTGGTTTCCCTCCCGATTTCACTCCTTTTTGATTCCAATAGAACATGTGAAATCGTCCTCTGCTTACTTCTGCGTGTGTTGGTGAATGTCTCATTTTTTGTTTACAGACAAACAGCAAAAAATGGCTTCTTTTTGCCCAATGGAAAAGGATATTAGCAATCCCATCATGTTTTTATTAACACATTATCAATTTGTTAATTATATCTATGTAATATTTGTTTCTATTAACTTGCCCCAACTGAGAAAATAAAATAAACAAAGGAATGCGTCTTGTACCATATGACTTTGACAAGTAGTTCGATGTAAGGGTTTATATGTATGAGTGCATTTTGAAAGCACTCCCAAATGAAATCCGGAACAGAAAAACACTCCCGGAACCGCACTCCAAACAGCCAATGGAACATGATTGGGAGTGCTTTTTCTGTGCAGAACACAAAAAGAGTACTCCTTTTGGCCCAATGGAAAACGACATTACTCTCATACTTTTTGTACATCGTCCAACATGTCGAACCATATGTGAGCGCTGGATGCACAACTGCGGTATAGGGGCATTTTTCTGTCACAGAATATAGCGGAGTTTCTCTACCACTTCATCCACCCTACGCTTACGCGATGATTGATGTCATCATCACAGGTTCCTTGGCTATTGATCGAAGATCCAAGATATTTGACCAGTTTGCACTTGGCAAACACTGTTCCATTCAAATATGTAAAGGTCTGGAAGTGAATCAGAGAAAGGGCAGCACATGCACTCGGTCTTATTTGGACTACTGCGATACCCATTTCCCTCCAAAACAATTGGTATACCTTGGAGCCCGTCACTTTACCTTCAAGCAGATAGTCAAGGACTGCAATAAAGAGCAAAAGACTTAAGATAGCTCCACCCATATCAGATCGCATGGTTGTCTGCCGAATGCATTTTCAAAGTCAACCAGTACAATATGCAAATCCTTTAAAGAATCCCGATGTTATTCCAATATAATCCTCATACTTTGAATTGCATCTGTGGTCACAAACCTGCACTGATCATGGGATAGACGTATTCATTTTCGCAGTCGGCCACCTAATATCCGCTCAACGATATTCATGGTATGTGACATCAGCTTGATCGAACGGTAGTTATCATAGTGTCGCGTATCACCCTTCCCCTTATACACAGCAGAAGGTAACTTTCCGTCCATTGATTCGGTATTGGATCACCTCTTATATGTTTGGAGATGAGAATTCTGAGCCATATGAACCCGCTGTCTCCCATCTTTTCCAGAGCTCAGAGGACATCTCGTCTGGTCCAACCGCTTTTCGTTTTTTGGAGTATTTGACCGCCTCACTAACTTCTTCTACTGTAATGTCGGGTATTTCTTCACATTTAGGGATGGCTCTTTGGAAGAGTAGCCGGGAAAATAATTAATTCTAAAGTCTTTCACAATACTGCCCGCCACCTATACAGAACTTTGTCGTAATCCACAAATAGCTGACCATGAGCATAGTTGATGAACCTTCGCGAACGAATCTCCTCCTTCTTTCTTTGGCTATTTTGAAGATGGTCGCGGACTTGCTCATATTCCTCCCTAATGCTGGTATAACAGCAATGCAAGCATTCAGCAGTTCGAACTGCAGCAGTGCGTTGTTGTATTGAAGTACGTTTTAGACGCCTCGCATAAGCTAGTAAAACAAAGCAAACTGATCGCAGAAAGAACTGACAATGTCAAGGAACACTTGCAGTACTGCGTTCATTTAAAATGACTACTGACTTCTACTTTCAAGGAGGGCTGGATGTGAATGTAGAATTTAATTTCTCGATGGGTGGTGTGATGTTCATCCGGCATTGATCATGTTTTCTCATTCGAATGGAAGAAACTTGCAACGAGGTAACAGAAAATAAAAATCTTTCCTCGACATGGGCTCACAAGTCACGGCACACACTTGAAATATAATAACAGGTGGCTTTAGTTGATGTGTAATTAACTGCAAGCATATAGAAGCGTTTTCCAGCTTCCATTGGATATGAACGTTCTGGTTCACTTTTTTCCTTAAAAGGAACACTTAACACTTTGGGGACCACAGATGTACATGCTAGGAGTATCACAATGTCACACAAAAAAAATATTTGGAATAAATGCCAGAGAGAAGAGAAGGAAGAATCAACTATTCATAACTGCGCCTACACCACAGAAAAACCTCCAGCTTGGGATGTTTCTTCTCAAAAACATTAGCACCCAGGTGAATAATAATATAAGACCGTGGAAATCTGGTATCTCAGTAAACCTCTTCATGCTTCTGCATAACATCGTCATTCACTTGGAGCTTACATTACAAAGCATTTCCACATCTTTATATACAAACTTTTCCTTATTCCAAGGTCCCAGTATATTTGTGTATATTTTCGTCGATATATGTACATCAACCTCAAACTCAGGGCCTACCTTCTGCAACTGTAACAAATACATCCGTGAAAACCAAAGTCAATAAGCACAGTGTCAGCTTTCTTTCTAACCACACACTATCCACTGGACCGTCATGAGTACCTAGTATCATTGACATGGCCTTCTTATACACCCTCGGACATTGTGACATGGATGCATGCAGCACATTTGCATTGCATTTGGCAGCAACATCATTGGCCATTCTACCACACCATCAACAACTGCTACTTCTGCAGCGGGGATGGTGTTCGACACTAACGTCACGTGGTGAGCACACTCTACCCCCGAAGTGCATCTCACACCCCAGTGCTACATCCAAGAGGGAAGCAATAGGGTGAGAAATTGCCTGGCAAAGGGATCTACTCCAGGAATGCTTATTTAGGTATCGGCAATATGTAAACGATGGCCAACAACACAAAAAGGTAACGAGGACCGACACACCAGCTACTTACTTATTCCTCCATGCCTCCGTTCTCGCCTCCCTCGCCTCCCACACTTTACCATTCTTTATGTGTTTTATTATTGAACTTTTTGTTGCTTCGCCTGCATCCTTTGGCGGGACTCACAGCAAGTACTTCTTCTTCGGCTCTTCAATTTCTTATTATGAATAGAAGATCCAAAGAAAAGCAGCGGAAGCAGCTATAGAAGAGTGGCCTGTTGTGTCTGGGTATTTACACGTCCTTATGCAATGTGAACATATATTTCTCCTTTCTCTCTAACACTATTGTTTGGACGTGTTTGAAATTACACATCGAAGCGGCGCGCGTGCAGAGGCACATCGTATGCCACAGAAGGGCCGATGGACTCCACCAACATCCCACAGGGTAATGACATCCTTGTGTCTTGGTTTGTTTTACTTCCTGCCGCACGGACAACAGAAAGAAAAGCGAACATTTTACCCAAAATACAGCTCTGACAGTAGGGTGGGTATCTTCAAAGGGCTTTTACATTGATGGGGTGGTTTCCCTGCAAAAATTCGAAGTACGTCCAGGAAAATGAATATTTTGTATGTTTCTTTCTTTCCCAGGGTATCTTACCTCAGGCTTAAGCTCTCCGCTTATTGGAAATTGTAAATTGCTATTATTGAATATAGGGCTTCTTTTTATACATTTTCGATTACATTGCTCGGTTTTTTTTATCCGAATTTATGCGATTCGCCCATTTCGACATTTTCTACGAAAATGCTCAAAAATTCGCTGAAAACTTTGCATTCAGGATGTGGTTTGGGAAAACTTTTTTTTCTATACGTTCTTTATGTGGCCAAAAAATTATTCTCAAGAGGTCGTACAATAGGAACAATTGTTGTTGACACTGTTACCGTCAACACACTCTGCAAGGGAGCTATCTCTGCAGTTGATTCGTCATTTCACTTAAAGCCATTGTCATGCTCGCATGAATGTCCTGACGGATGGTTTTCATGGAATTTTTGTTTATTTATTTTTTTATTTTTTTATTTTACCAGGACTCATTCTAAACTCTCAAAAATTCCAAATACAACAAGACTTCACTTCTTGTTTGTTCCAAAAAGGAGCGAGCGAAAAGAAACAAACATAAAAGATTGACATGGTTTCCATTGTTTTGGCAACGAAGAGGATAAGGAGTAGCTTCCTTTATGCTTGCGTTACTCGGCTATAGTATAACCAACACCAAAGTAAACATCATCGTCGGGAGGGAACAATGACTGAATCAAGAAAAATGAGAACATACACAAAACTCTGCAACTGAAGAGAGAGTATTCTGATGGCAGACTTGACTTTTAATCCACCATGGACTCAGTCATGCTGAGGGATATTTTTGTTTCTATAAATCTTTTCTTTTGTCGTCGCCATCTGATTCCTATAATGATTATTATCATTGCTAAACAAGAAAAAAGACAGAATATTCTTTTCAAAGAGTTCATGCATACATATGAGGAAACAGTTTGCAAATTTTTAAACAAAATGCGGTTAATGGATAATTTCTTCTGTATGTTTTTGAGATCCATGTTCATTTGAAATCTCTGTAGATACTGAAAATGAGATTGTATTTTTGTCACTTTAGCTAATCTAATCTGTCTGACAATGCCTTGATCTTCCAGAAAGGTTTCGGGTGACTTCTCCACATACATATGTATTGTACATCTGTCTGGATCTTAGGAATGTCTTTAATGGATTTGCTCTCCAGATGTTGCTGGTTTTTTAATATACATATGTTGGCCAAATACTTAACGTATTGAAAAAGAACGGGGTTTTAAGAGCATTATATTGCGTGAACATTGTCTATGTTCTATGTTAAATATAGGTTATCATCTCTCGATACGTTTCGGTATTGCTCGTCTCTCCCATTTCGGAAGACGTACGACCTAATGACGCCGTCTGACCACAATCCACACAAAGCCGTGAGTTCCTCTGGATGGAAAGGAACCTTCTAAAACTTCTGTGAATTGCCATCGTTCCATAACCGACAATGTGAATTATTTACGAAGCCATTCAGCCGAAATTGTGGTTCGTCGCTGAAGATTATTTTTTTCACAGTAGATCATCACTTGGCGAAGAAAGTGTGCATTTTTATAATAGATGTGTTTTGGTGAGAATTATGCAAAGTAGAGTGAAAGCTTCTCCATAAAATGATTCTTAGTCAATCTGGAAAAAAACTTTTTTAATTGTTTGAAGATTGGTGATTGAATTGAAATTGAAGTAAAAAGTATGAAAAAGTTGTGCTTAAATGTATGAAATACTACTGAATCATTTCAGTTGAACGAAATAGCTTTTCTCAGGGAAAAGGCTCTTCCCATCCATCCCAACTCATGTTCGACTGAGAAGAAAAGATAAAGTGGTTCCAAGTCACTTTGTGTTGTTGTACTCCGTATTAAATCTTACTTCACTAAGAAGCGAGGTTTCACCAAAACGCACCCAATATTGTAGTATTTTCACTGGGGTTCATTTAAATAAAACTGTCTTTTGTGTATTTTAACTGTTTATTTATTATCAATTACGAACTTTACTTCAATACAATATTCAATCACTTTGTTATTTATTTATTTCCAATCAAACTGGCGCTACAGATTTACTTTCACAATGTCGCTTGTTTTCACCACTGGTTGAGTCTCTCTTGTAATCGCTGTATTACCTTATTAACAACTGTGTCGACGGTGGTTGTGGTATGTGTATTTATACAATATACAAGAGGTTCTAGAACATGCTAGATGTTTCCCTGGATGAATTGATGATCGTGGAATAATTGGAACATTGTGTGGTAATTGGAATATTGGCACACTAGGTTTGGTGGGGATATTTGCTGCTCGCAGGTTCGGCGAATAGATGGCATTGCTTACAGTTTGGAACACAAACCATGCAGTAGTTTGAGTTTATGCTACAATATATTATATTTTCACAATATTAACGCGTTCTTGGGGCATGTGGGTTTTCTATGATTGGATTACAGCTATGACAAAATACAATCGTCATAGAAAAACGTGGTTGTCATATCAAACATAAATATAATTTGCTGTCAAAGCTCAGACGTAACTATTGAAAGACACTATATTCAAATATAATTATTGCTAACACCTTTTGAAGTTATTCTTTAAAAGCGGTTGATAAGTAATCAGAAACAAGTGATTTTTAGAAGCAACTGGTTCATAACACAGACCGTATTTTTTTTTCCTTCTCGGTTTTTATAGGCGATTATGGGGGTTGGGGACTTCCTTTATACGAATCTGAACCTTTTTTTTCTATCACACCAATACTTTTCACAATACAAAATTTTGATAATTAGTTAATTAGTTAATTTACTTTAGCGAAAAAAAGTCTTAATAAGACAATAAGTGCGTAGTTAATATATTTTTTTTTTATCTATAATATATATGCTGCATAAGTATTTTATAAAATTTCCCCTTGTGAACCTTGTTTGTATGATTACGCCTTAATGTCCAGCAGTAGTCTGCCATTTTGCTTGTATTCCATTTTTCCTGATACCTACGTCCATTTCTTTTATATCCTGATGAAATCTTTCACGTTGCTTTCATTGACAGCTCCCAAGTTATCAGGAAAATAGCTTAAATGAGAATGAAGAAAGTGAAGTTTGAGGCTCATCAGACAAAATAATCTTTGAAAATTCTTAAGCATAATTTGCATAATATAAATAATTAATTTCTTCATTATTTGGGCTCTTATGTTTTCTCAAGAAGTTCCTAGTTACTTCTTTTAACGGTACCCATGCTGCCAATTCAGTTTCCTATCGAAGTTTTCTTTTATCAGGGTCAACGAAAACACCTTCTTTCAGTTAAGCTTCAGATAAAGATGGGAATACTCCTTGTCTTCTTCTTCTTCGTATTTCGGCGAGATTATGATCTAAAAACAAGGGATCATAACCCTCCCACTTCACCGCATTTCTACTGATCTGAATCTGGGGTTCGCCTATTTGACCTCAAACGGGCCTCCCAAATTTGGATCGTTTGATTACTGAGGGCAATGAAATGTCATTGTCGTCGCATTTGTGTGATCCAGGCGTTTATAAGCCTGCCTCTCCCGCCTGGTGATGTCTTTGGAACTTACATTGATATTGTTTTTTTAACAGTGTTCAAATGATCTCTTCTCTGAACGTGGCAGCAATACAAGCTGAACCGGTCGCGCTCGTATCTTTCGTAAGACAGTTTCCACGGATCTTCGAACCTCTTATTCGATCAAGCTTTGTTACTCCTGCTGTCATGAGAAGCCATCTTGACCTCAGCTGCCGTTAATTTACTCTCATACTTTTTGTATATTGTCCAACATTGTGAACCTGGACGCACAACTGTGGCGTAGAGCCTTCCTTCCAACTTGGGGGGCATTTTTCTGTCAAAGAAGATAGCGGAGTTTTCTCGCCACTTCATCCATCCCATGCTTACGCAATGATTGATGTCGTCATCACAGGTGGCTATACTATTGATCGAAGATCCCAGAAATTTGAACTTTTCGCACATGGGAGATACTGTTCCATTCAAATAAATGTCTGGAATATACTTGAGTGATCAGAGAACGGGCAGCTCTATATTCTTTGAACTAATGCGATACCCATTTCTCTCCAAAACGTCCGTAGTGCTCGTTGCAGGGATGTAGGATCCTCACTTATGATGGCTCCATCGTCAGCAAAGAATAATTAAAGTACTTTGGGGTCCATCACTTTACCTTCAAGCAGATATGCAAGGATTGTAATAAAGAGCAAAGGACTTAAAACGCTTCCCTGGTGCACCCCGACTTTGATTGGGAATTCTTCGAACCCGATGTCTGCCATGTTTTTTCCAGAGCTCAGAGTGCATATCGACTGGTCCAACCGCTTTTCGTTTTTTGGAGTATTTGACCGCATCACTAACTTCTTCGACTGTAATGTCGGGTATTTCTTCACAGTTAGTGGTGGCTTTTGGAAAGTATAGCCGGGGAAACTGTTCATTTAAAAGTTATTCACAATACTGTCGCCACCTCTGCAGAATTTTGCCATCGTCCACAAAAAGTTGGCCATGAGCATAGTTGATGAACTTTGGCGAACGAATCTCCTGAGCATTCTTCCTTCTTTGTTCGGCTATTTTGTAGATGATCGCGCTCTTGTTTATATGGTGTCGTCACACCTCCTGGATAGCCTGGTTTACATCAGTAACCGGGGAAGATATTTTCTCCAGCTCCCGATTCAGGTGTACTCTCTTCTTGAAGATAGGCGCACTTCTTCTTCGCTTTTTCTTGCAACATCTGTATTTCACTTCGAGGCACTTTAACAAGCTTTGAAAGCCACTTTTTTCTCATTTACCACTTTTTTAGCTTCATCACTCCACCACCATGTTTCTGTGGTGTGTTGGTGGTGGCCTTTTAAAGCATCGTCTTTTTGTTTGTCCAGGTTGTACAAATTGATTTTCTCAGGGACCCTTGTTTATTTGCTTTTCTTTATTGTGTTCATGAAAATTTCTGTTAGCAAAAGACGGTGTTGCCGAGCGATCGCCTCCCCCAGAATCACTTTGCAATCTTTTACCCGAGGCTTCATGAAACTACCAAATAGTAGTCAATCTGTTTTTCATCTCCAGCACTACTGTAAGTGATCAAGTATCGGCTTTGTTTGATGAACATGGTATATAACACGATAAGACCGTGTTATTTGAATATGCCTAGGAAAACCAGGAAGGTTCCTGGTGCCGTATCCCAGTCCTCCATGGCAGTATTCATAGCCTTCATTTGGCTTCCCGACATTTCCATTCAAATCTCCTCCGACAAACAGAAACTCTTCCTCTGGGATATTCTTAAGGAGATTGTGGAAAGCTAGCCAAAATGTATCTTTATCCCTCCAGTTGCACCCAGTTTGAAGAGCATACGCACTGACAATATTCCACACCTCTCCTTGTATTACTAGTTTGAGAGACATCAAACGGTCGCTGTACTTCGAAATGCTCAAGACGTTACCAAGTAGTAGTAGAACATCTTGTATTCTTTTGTCCTAACGTTCAACAAACGCGTCCGATTTCCGGTGTTTTGCCATTTTGTCTCTTGGACACACAAGATATCCTTACTTACTTACTTAGGTGGCGCTACAGTTCGGGGTGAACCTGGGCCTCAACCAACAAGCCTCTCCATTTAACTCGGTCTTTAGCTAATTGCCTCCAGTTGCGCACTCCAAGTTGGTCGAGGTCTCCTTGAACTTGTGCGCGCCACCTACAATGATGATTCCCTCTACTGCGTCGTCCCTCGGGATTAGATTCGAAGACTCTGCGGGCCGGAGCGTTGGTGTCCATTCGCTCTACATGTCCTAGCCATCTCAGGCGTCCAATACGCAGTTTTTTGACTAGGTCGATGTCGCTGTACAGCTCGTATAGTTCGTGATTGAATCTTCTCCTCCAAAACCCGTCAACGCAAACGGGACCGAAAATCTTACGAAGAATTTTTCTCTCGAAGCGACCAAGGATATCTTCATCCTCTTTTAATAAAGTCCATGTTTCAGCGCCGTAAAGCAGGACTGGGATGATCAAGGTCTTATATAGAGTCTCCTTAGTTGTTCGAGGTAGGGCTTTACTGTTGAATTGCCTTTTAAGCCCAAAAAAACAGCGATTGGCAAGAGTTATTCTTCGATTGATTTCTGCACTGATTTTGTTTGATTTTGAATTTATAGCAGAGCCAAGGTAGACAAAGTCCCTTACTACCTCGAAGTTATAGCTGCCCACGGTGACGTTCTGTCCAATTCGTCGGTGTTGGTTTTCCCTTCTTGTTGACAGCATATACTTGGTTTTGCCCTCGTTTATCGCTAAACCCATTTTGGCCGCTTCCGTCGTCATTAGTTGAGTTATCCTTATCCGAGGCTTTTGGTTGTTTCGGAACCAGTAGGTTTTTACGTGGTAGGGAAGTTACCCCGACGGCACAACCCCCAACCTGGAGGGCCAGTTCCTTAATTATTACCCTAGGACGAGGGGCCGGGTACACCGGTGCCAGTAGTCCACTACGGGAGTATGAGCACTGCCGTTGGCCCATTAAGGGCTCCTCCGCCACCATCTCTATTCCAATGTCCTGACCAACATTGGAAATTCCTTACCGACCTGTGATCCGAATACGTCGAAGCAGCTCGCGCAAGGTGTTCACTAAGTTCAACCTAACTGGAACTTTAGACGCCACCGTTGACTCCGTCTAGGGAATTCATCCGCTGCCGCCTGGAACAGGAAGAAGTGCTCTAGTGAGAAAAGCACTCTTCCCCCCCTCTCTCATCTGCTGCCACCAAGAATCCGCCAAACGGGGTTGGTTACCCATTTCTTGAATTAAGGTACTAGGCACCCGGCTGTCACCGCGTGGAGGTTGAGAGTAGGAGTTGGTAGGCCTCAGCTGAGTGAAAACCCTTGTGTTTTCATATGATCGCATGCACTACCGTTTGACAACCAAGATATCCACTCGCCTTCTATTCATCATCTCTTCCAGCTCGTAACTTCGACCGGCCATGCTTCCAATGTTCTAACTCGCAAGCCTCAAAGGGTCTGCCCGGTTAAGCATGTAAAAAGTGCCCCAGCGTTTAATTATGTGTTCTTAGAATGTATTTATTGTTCTTTGGTTAAAACATCTTCACATCCAATCCTGGGGCTCTACTGTCAATAATTAAGGAAATATGCGTTTTGCAACCCCTAATATTCAAATTCATTTTCTCCGAAACTACTTGAAAAATGTTAATGAAATTGAAAACGTACGTAGACGTCCAAACTATTTCATTACTTTACTAGCCCCCAGAATCCGTATACGGGTAGCTCTGACCCGTACATTTCTGCTCGGTCCAGGATCAGTACCATGCACAGCAGTGGAGTGCCTGCGGGATATTGCCTTTCCTTTCAGCAAGTATTACCATGATGATACAGCTTTGCAATTTTACCATATTGCGATGGTGTTTGTTGTTTGACACGTGCATGCTCCTGTTTTATTAATGTTTGTTTGATCTTTCTTCTATGACACTGGCGATCTTCAGTCGTGTCACCCAACAGACTCGCATGCACACTTGTGGGAGAGTTTTTAAGGTGGTTTATGTGTCGCTGGGCTCACTTGGGTGTTATATTGCCTAGATCTGGTTTGCCCCCTTAGTCGACTTTTACCACAAGCGCTATTTTGTTGGCTGGCGCTGCAGTAATATTCTTTACCCGTTCCTGCACGGGGAATGGGAATACTCCTTGTAAATGCTTAAATCCATAGCCTTGTTCCTTTAAAGCTTTTACAAATTGTTTCATAATACCAAATTTTATGTGCAACTGTGATAATAATACTTTTTCCGGTGGCACTTAGTTTTCTCAAATCATTTTTTTTTAAATAAAATTCATTAAAAATGTAATAATCCACATTTACGCAAAGCCATGTTGGAAAAATTTGTGTTTCGTCCGATTTAAACAAAATTGTACAAATACTTACGATAATTTTAACCATCGATTTTTTATGAATAGTAAGAACTAGTTACTTGATTAATAAACTAGTTACAGATGGGTACATAGAAATAAAATTCCAAAGATACCCTCGTTAATTTATCGATACATATTCTAATGAGATAAAGTGCCTTTCTGTACAAAAATATTAAAAATGTAAAAAAGTATTATCGAAAATTGTGACGCTATGGACTTTTTGCACTATATTTCTCGAAATCAGCACACTTAAATCTAAAAAAACCGCTTCTCAGAATTAAGAACCTTGTAGGCCTTATTATATTTACTGATTGTAATGATGTTAGGAATAAAGTGCAAGATTGGATCGCCCCTATTTACTCCTTTATGTCATATGCTGTTTGGTATCAATTTATTTAAATAAATATTCTCTTTTCCTTTCTCAAAATTTGTTTATAACGCGGAAAAAAGTTTTTTTTAAAACAATTCGAAATTAGTATACCATGTTTAAGTGCATGTCATACTTACTTACATAGATGGCGCTACAGTCCGGGGTGGACCTGAGCCTCAACCAACAAACCTCTCCAGCCAGCACGGTTACGAGCCAGCTGCCTCCAGTTGCGCACGCCAAGTTGGTTGAGGTCCCCCTCCACTTGTTTGCGCCACCTACCGCGAGGTCGTCCTCTACTGCGCCGTCCATCCGGGTTGGATTCGAAGACTTTCTTAGCGGGAAGGTTGGGCCCCATCCGCTCTAAATGACCCAGCCATCTTAGTCGCTGTATGTGAACTCTTCTGGCTAAGTCGATGTCCTTGTACAGGCCGTATAGTTCGGCATTGTACCTTCTCCTCCACTCACCGTCTATGCAGACGGGACCAAAGATCGCTCGAAGAACTTTTCTCTCGAAATAACCAAGGGCATCCTCATCCGGTTTTTTCAAAGCCCATGCCTCTGCGCCATACAGCAGGACTGGGATGATTAATGTCTTATAAAGAGTTACCATAGTAGTTCGAGATAGGGCTTTGCTACTCAATTGCCGTTTTAGCCCATAGAAACAACGATTGGCAAGAGTAATTCTCCGTGTGATCTCTCCACTCATGTCATTTGCGGAGCTGACCATAGAGCTTAGGTAGACAAAATCATTTACTACCTCAAAATTGTATCTGTCTATTGTGGCATTCTGCCCAAGACGCCGATGTTGGGTGTCCTTTTTTGTAGACAGCATATATTTTGTTTTGCTTTCATTGACCGCTAGACCCATCTTTGCTGCCTCGATCTCAATACTCGTAAATGCCCCATTGACGGCCCGCTGAGTTCTTCCGATTATGTCAATGTCATCGGCATAAGTGAGTAGTTGTACAGACTTCAAGAAGATTGTACCTCCGGGGTTGGCTTGTGAGTTTCGTACAATTCTCTCAAGTATTATGTTAAACAGATCGCATGATAGCGCGTCGCCTTGTCTAAGACCTTTCCTGACATCGAACGGTTCGGTGATGTTCTTACCGACTTTGATGGAGCAGCGAGAGTTCTCCATCGTCATTCTGCACAAACGGACGAGCTTGGCAGGGATGCCAAGACTAGACATGGCTCTGTATAACTCGTCTCTATACACGCTATCATAGGCAACTTTGAAATCGATGAAAAGGTGGTGCGTATCGATTTTATATTCATGGGTTTTTTCCAAGATCTGCCGTAGTGTGAATATTTGGTCAATGGTGGACTTTCCAGGCCTGAAACCGCACTGATAAGGACCTATCAGGTTGTTGACGATCGGTTTTAGGCGTTCACATAGTACGGCAGACAGGATCGTACATGCGATATTTAGGAGACGTATACCTCTGTAGTTGGCGCAGTTCAGAGGGTCTCCTTTCTTCAGGATCGGGCAAACGATGCTGAGGTTCCATTCATCGGGCATACTTTCGTCCGACCAGATTTTACAGATGAGCTGGTGCATGCTCCTTACCAACTCATCTCCTCCTGCCTTGAAAAGTTCAGCGGCAAGGCCGTCGGCTCCAGCAGCTTTGTTGGATTTGAGTTTAGATATCGCTATCCTCACTTCATTATGATCGGGTTGACGGGAATTTTGACTGCCATCGTCACTGTTGAATGGCTCATTCTGCCTGACAGCGGAATATTGGTCATCATCGCCGTTTAACAGTCTGCAGAAGTGTTCCTTCCATATCCTCAGCACCGACTGCGATTCTACTACTATGTTGCCATTTTCGTCCCTGCAGGCTTCTGTTCTGGCTTTGAAACCCTGGCATGTTCTTTTTACCCTTTGGTAAAATTTTCGAACATTATTCCTGCAATAAAGTCTCTCAATCTCCTCGATCGTCGCTTCTCATGCTCTTTTTTCTTCTTTCTGAGAAGTCGATGTTCTTCTTTTCTCCTGCGCACGTAGAGCTCGTAAGCAGCTCTAGTCCTTCTATGCAGCGCCGCTTTGTACGCCTCTTGTTTTGCTGCATGTGCTTGCCGGCATTCCTCATCAAACCAGGGGTTTCGTTGTGGTGGGCGAGAGAAACCGAGTACATCAGAGGCGGCATCTCTGATGGCTTTTTGGCAACGCTGCCACTGGTCTTCCGCATTTGCTGCTGGCGGTATAGGACTAAGATTGAGATTAGAAGAAACACGATCGGCAAAGGTTCTGGCGGTCTCTTGCGATCGTAGCTTTTCGACGTCAAATTTCCTCACAGCATTTCGTTGATTTCGCTCCGTTGTGGATATCCGCATCCGTACCTTGGCTACAACTAGGTAGTGATCCGAGTCCACGTTGGCTCTTCGGAAAGTCCGGACACCGAGAATACTGGAAGAGTGCCTTGCGTCGATCGCAATGTGATCGATTTGGTTGACGATTTTTCGATCAAAGGAGAGCCATGTTCCTTTGTGAATATCGAGACGTGGAAACCGCGTACTAGCTACAACAAAGTTTCGCCCCGCCGCAAAGTCGATTAGCCTGAGTCCGTTGCCGGAAGTGTTGTCGTGCAGGCTGTGCTTTCCGACCACGCTACTAAAGACTTACTCTCTTCCTAGCTTTGCGTTAAAGTCGCCTAGGTTAATTTTAACGTCGTGGCTAGGGCATCGCTCATACGTCTTGTCCAAGAGCTGGTAGAAGTCATCCTTTGTCGCGTCGTCCTTCTCCTCGTGAGGGGCGTGAACGCATATTAAGCTAATGTTGGCAAATTTAGCCTTGATACGGATGGTCATAAGGCGCTCGTTCACATGCCGGAAACTCAAGACTTCTTGCCTGAGTCTGCCTCCAATGACAAATCCGCACCCGAATAGACGCTGTCCTTTTTGTCTGTAGCAATCGCCGTAGTAGATGTCGCAGTTTTTCATACTCCTTTTGCCCAGCCCATCCCATCGCACTTCTTGGATGGCGGTAATGTCTGCTTTGAGACACTCTAGGGCCTCCGCAAGTTGTTCGGCTGCACGTGGTTTGTAGAGGGACCTAACATTCCATGTGCAGACACGAAGATCGTTGTCCTTTTTACGTTTGCATGGGTCGTCAACAGTAAGATCATCCGTATCCGAGGCTGTTGGTTGCTTCGTAACCAAAGGTTTTTTACGTGGTAGGGAAGTTAACCTAACGGCACAACCCCCAACCTGGAGGGCCAGATCCTTTTTTTTGTACCCCTAGGACAAGAGGCCGGATACACCGATGTCAGTAACCCACTTCGGGGATACGAGCGCTGCCGTTGGCCCATTAAGGGTTCATCCACCACCATCTCTTTTTCAATACCCTGACGTAGTATTGAAAATCCTTACAGACCTCAGCTCCAAATATGTTGAAGTAGCTCCAGTAAGGTATCCGCTGGTCTGTAGACGTCACCGTTGATTCCATCGAGAGAGTTCGTCCGCCGCACGTCCTCCTTCTGAGGACCTCTTGCTAGAATTCTGAGACGCATATTTCAGCCGATCAGGTCAACAAGAGATACCTCGTCCGGTTAGACATATGCGCGCTGAAGTTGACCCAGATGTGCTTATGCAGGTCTGAGTGTTCAGCTGCACATATATCGTCAGACTCAGCATACGCTCATCGTTAGTTCACTATCAGATAGCTATCCAGCGGGCACCGCGTGGAGGTGATGATGCGATTTTGCCCACCAAAATGCATGTGCATGTCATATCTAGCTTAAATATTCATTTTAAGACAAATCGGGTCAGGAAAGTTTTGAAGCAACAGATTTTCACAAATTGGTCAATAAGCAGTATACCGTTGTTTGCATTTTACGGCAAAAAAAAAAAACATAGTGCGATATTCTATAGCGCATGTCCAATCTAACGAAAATATAAAATTTCAATGAAATTCGAGAAAATCGATTTTTTACTAATTCGGCCTTAAGTAAAGTACTATTGTGCGAGTGAACTGCTCATACAGCCACAATTACATTTATATTACACACTGCATAAAACAGCCACATATAATAATGCCACCAACAAAAAGCAACATTTTTTGACACAAAACTTTCATGTAGCTAAAAGATATTACCTATATGGTTTTAAAGAACGTTTTAAGCAGCTTTTTCATTTAACTGTCTATCTTTCTATTTATTTTGCTTACATTCATCTTATATGTTTTTTCATAAGAAAGGTAATTATATGCCATATCTATGTACTTTTATTTTAAAAAAAAAACTGTCTCTCTGTAAACATTTCTGCTACAAATAACCTAAACTAAAATGACCTATATGTACGGTGACTGGTGCTTACTTACTTACTCACTTAGATGGCACTACAGTCCGGGGTAAACCTGGGCCTCAACCAACAAACCTCTGCAGCCAGCACGGTTACGAGCCAGCTGCCTCCAGATGCGCACGCCAAGTTGGTTGAGGTCCCGCTCCACTTGTTTGCGCCACCTACTGCGAGGTCGTCCTTCCGGGGTGGATTCGAAGACTTTCTTGGTGCGATCGTTGGACTCCATCCGCTTTAAATGAACCAGCCATCTTAGTCACTGTATGTGAATTCTTCTGGCTAAGTCGATGTCCTTGTACATGCCGTATAGTTCGGCATTGTACCTTCTCCTCCACTCACAGTCTATGCAGACGGGACCAAAGATCGCTCGAAGAACTTTTCCCTCAAATGAATCCAGGGCATCCTCACCCGGTTTTGTCAAAGCCCATGCCTCTGCTCCATACAGCAGGACTGGGATGATTAGAGTCTTATAGAGAATTACCTTAGTAGTTCGAGATGGGGCTTTGCTACTCAATTGCCTTCTTAGCTCATAGAAACAACGATTGGCAAAAGTAATTCTTCGTGTGATCTCCCTCCTGATGCCATTTGCGGAATTCACCATAGAGCCTAGGTAGACAAAATCATTTACTACCTTAAAATTATATCTGTCTATTGCTGCGTTCTGTCCAAGACGCCGATGCTGAGTGTCCCTTTTTGTAGACAGCATACTATTTTGTTTTGCTTTCATTGGCCGCTAAACCCATCTTTGCTGCCTCGATCTCAATACTCGCAAATGCCCCATTGACGGACCGCTGAGTTCTTCTTCTCTTTTTATTTATGTCCATGTCATCGGCATAAGCGAGTAGTCGTTGTAAAAGATTGTACCTCCGGTGTTGGCTTCTGAGTTTCGTAGAATTCTCTCAAGTACTATGTTAAAGAGATCGCATGATAGCGCGTCACCTTGTCTAAGACCTTTCCTGACATCGAACGGTTCGGTGATGATCTTACCGACTTTGATGGAGCAGCGAGAGTTCTCCATCGTAATTCTGCACAAACGGACGAGCTTGGTGAGTGGTAACGTGTAACGTCATCAATTACCATGCTAATGGTTCATAATTGCAATACTGATATCAGGAAATATTTACATATAAAATAATATATAAAAAGTCATTCCGATGTCTAGTTTAGTTATCCCTGCCAGGATGACGATGGAGAACACTCGCTGCTCCATCAAGGTCGGTAATGACCTCACCGAGACATTTGATGTCAAAAAAGCTTTTACATTTTTTCTTTAATATTTTACTTGAACAGATTGTGTGGAACTCACAAGCCAACACCATCTATCAAAAGTACGTACAACTGTTTGCATACGCCGACGATATTGACATTATTAAAATAACTCAACAGTCCGTCACCAGTGCGCTTGGAAGCATTGAAGCAGAAGCGGCCAAAATGGGTTAAGCGATAAACGAGGGCAAAACCAAGTATGTGCTGTCAAAAAAAAGCAACAGTCAACATCGTCGAATTCTACAGAACGTCACAGTGGGCAGCTACAACTCGAGGTAGTAAAGGACTTTGTGTACCTTGGCTCTGCTATAAATTCTAAAAACGACACCAGCGTAGAAATCAACCGAAGAATAACTCTTGCCAATCCCTGCTTTTTTTTTTCTTGCTAATAAGGCAATTCAACAGTAAGCCTCTATTTCGAACAACTAAGGAGACTCTATAAGACCATGATCCCGAACACTTAACGCTGGAAGAGCTCTCTGCAGTCTTTGTTGGTCAAGATCGATGGATCCATTCGTGATAAACATATAGAAAAAGCGCAGCAAAGTGAAAGTAGAAGCACGTACCGACTACTTCAATATGACCTCGTTGAAAAGAATTATTTTATTGATGTCAATAGTGTAGATGCAATATCTACTATATGTAAGGCTAGAGGAGAGCTCCTACATCTTAACTACATGCCACATAGAACAGAGCGCAATGTGGAATGCTCGCTTTGCAATCTACGGGCGAGAGAGAATATCTTCTACTTTATAGGAATCTGTCCCGTGCTGACGGATATAAGAAGGCATCATTTGGGAAAAAATATTCTACCGGTAAATGAAGCCATCAACATTGGACAGCACTAATTGCCTTCATAAAATCAGCTCTAAATTATAGACAACATGTGTATCGTAAATGAAGCTTTTTGAATAAAATTACTTAAAGTAGAAAACGATCGGAAGTTCTAAAAAATGTAAGAATTGGTTATATTATGCTTAATTGTATAATAGTTAAAATTTTTATAAAATCCTATTTCTGGCTGACGGTTGCAGCCAATGCTTACGAGTATATTGAGAAATTTATAAAATTAAGAAAATGCGGAACATTAAATTCACATTTAGATCTAAAAAATCTAATCTAGGACTAGGACGATCGCGGATTTATGATCATCCTAGTCCTGCCTTAAGGCGCCAAGACATGGACTTCAATGAAAGCGGATGAAGATATCTTTTGCCGCTTCGAGAGAAAAATTCTTCGTAAGATATTCGAACCCATTTGCGATGACGGGTTTTGGAGGAGATTGTTGAGTCTTAGCGGTATTACGGTGGGTCGGCCTGCAAATTGCGGAATGGATAGCATATAGGCTGTACCGGTTTGGGAAATTGCTTCCGTAGAAGGTGGCTCCGGAGCGGTAAGCCCGCTTATACAAAATGACCTGGTCAAGCAAACAAAAGAATTCGGGCGGTAAGATCGGGCCGACCGTGGTTGGTAGCGGACCCGAGGTGGGTTTTGCGCTATTCGGTGAAGTCAACGGTGCGTTGCAAAAATATGTCGGTGGAAAAACCTCCGGAGAGTCTGGAGTAGGCAAGATTTGTACGTAGATTCAGCAAATCAAACTCTCACTGTTCATGGTTCCTGCTCGGCTATAGAAAACACTTTTCTCTATGCGAAACGAGTTATGTGCCGTCGGTCGGTGACGTCATTGTGGCTCTTAACCAAGAATAACGATGTGCAGCGCAATAATCTGGGTGCCATGTGCCATAGTATTAAAGCAAAGTGAAATTGCGAAACTTTGTATGTACCATGTGCTGGGTTATCAGCAATAACCACAGGCGTGAGGTAATACCTGGTATACGCACATCGATGCGGTAAATGATTATTCAGTTTCCTCCCTACCCACGAAGAATGATAGAGTAAAATGGAATTAGTGAAAGCATCGGAAAATAACAGATATGCATCATGAAAATGGCGAAACCACTGGAAGCTACCATCTTTTCCAAGGGTAGCTGGAATGGTGATATGGGCCTATAAAAATCGACTTCACTGTAAATGAAGTTGAAGTTCTTGTGGTCTTCTGAAAGTAACGAGTACGTGCACTTTTGTTCCCTGCTCAGTAAAAAAATAAAAATTATTAAGTAAAAGAAGATTTAAAATCCTCTCGAGAACCAGAAACCTTGTGTTTCATTTCCCTAAGCAGCATTCGTACATATTTGAGCAAAAGTATTTCAATGCTTCGAGCTCCATTTAGTTTTCGAGTATATCCTGAAGTACGAACTAATCCATTTATTCCTTGAGTCCGACAATAAGACAAACGTCTCGCAAAGATAATGTTTCCCAAACCATGATACTACCACTACCATATCTACTGGTCTTTCTAGCGTACTTGCGGTCCAATTCCTTATTCATAGCTCGTAGTGTTTATGGTTTGGCACTAAATAAATAAAAATAAATATTTGGCGCAACAGCTCTTTAAGTGCCAGGGCCTAGCTTCTCGCAACCACTCATGTTGTGTGCGATATATTTTTCACACGAATGGAAGGGACCTACAGTTTAATGCAGAGTTCGAACGGCGATTTGAGAAGCTTCTTCGTGACAACAATACTCTCGGATGTTTGTCAGACGCTCACGAGAGGTGGGACCGTGGAAAAACTTTTTGGTGTTTTTCTGGGATTCCAACTTGGAACCTCATGCGTAGTGATCCGGCACACTAACCACTTACGCCACGGAGCCCAGGAGTTTGGCACTACAACTAAGATCAAATGTTCCAAATCACCTTCTACAAAAAGATAGAGTGTATGCCTTTTGCAAATCCTAGCTAACTTTTTTCATCTTCCAAAAGACCAGTCTTCGTCAGGTGTACTGGTAATTCAAGTACCAAATACATTCATGCAAGTTCTTAAGAAATGAAATTAATTGATGCGGAAACAAACCACCTACATTATCTCTACACGTAAGCGAAACAAAATACAAAATTAACAGCAAATTCTCTCCGACTAGTTCAGGCACTATCCGTTGGTTAAGCATGTAATGAAACTTAATACTATTTAAGATTCAAGCCCGTTCACCAAATATAACTCTTCATTTCCAACTTACGTCAGCAATTGCATTAAAAGAATTAAACTCTTAGACGCAAGAGCATATTCAAAAAAACCATTCGAAAAATAAAGTCAATTGTGATATGCTGCAAGGTTAAGCATATTAGGAGCACATCAACTGCCTCCAAAGGTCCCATATAAGTTCACCTACCCTACACATCGCAGGATATACAATCCACTTCCAAACCACATTATTCCGCAGTATACATATGTACATACATCGTTTCCTAAAGCACGAGTTCTTTGACTGCACCATGGGGTAACCATAAATTAATAATCTTAAAGCCCTAACGATTACGATTTATGAGTGGCGCTTTTCACAGGAAGCCAATGCTGCGTCAGGATGTTAGTTACTTACCGCGTACATAACTAAAAATGCATTTATGTTTCTTCAAAAAAATGGGCACAATTTCCGAAACACTCCATTCAAAATTGAGAGAACCAAATGCATATGGCCCCAGCACGTGCGTAGAACTCACTCCAACATTTCGCATTCCTTCCATGAATAATGCGAGCACAGGCAATCATTACGCATCACAAACCGCATAATTCAGAAATTCTGCGTGAGACCGCATTTCGGCTGCCTGTTTGCGATACATGCTGGTTTTCAATTATCCTCCGGGTTACTCATTACTTTCCTCTCAACTTTGGCATAATTACATATCCGCGCACATCCTTGCTATCAAAATATAATACACACCACCAAACAGAAGCAGAAGCGGTATCATTACGACTGCCAACGCGGTCGCTTTCATTATGCATGACAGAACTAAGTGGTAACGAGAAGAACATCCCTTTCCTTCGCCTCCATGACTTTGCGCTCAAGACATCTGTTTAACGATTTACTTCGTCCTTGAAACCAACAAAAAAAAAAGAACTAAATAACATGAAAAAGCAACTAAAAGTCATCTGTGCACCTGCACTAAAACTTTCTTTGGCCTTGGCAGTCCACAACTAACCACCACACCTAAATGAAAATAACTTTAATTTCATTTACCCGCTCTATCTACCTGCCTGCCCTCCGACAAACGACGGCTTTACTCGCTTGTTAGTCGGCAGCTCACACAATAACGCGCGCGCTGACTTTGATTCTATTCTCACGCACCCACACCCCAAGCACTCCCCAACAGGACACATACAAACAAGCAAAGAGGATCCCCTACTTTCTGAACGACGCTCTGGAGGAGGCCTTCACTTGGAACCCCTTCTGACATTCAGCACGCAACAATGAACCATTATCATTGTAATGTGTCAGAGCCTGTTCGGTTGCTGCTGGTTTGTCTGTGTTTTTGTAGTCGCTTCTCCAAGTAATTACGTACAGATACAGCGTGGTACACAATTAGTGTCCTTGTTGTCGCTGTTCATGCTTCTCATTGATGACCCATGAACCGTTCGTTATGGCTACCAGCATTGTGGTATAGTTTACACGAAAATCACCGCAGCAGTTGTTTCCGTTTCAAAAAAATATTGTCCAATACGGTGTCTCTCATATATCCTGTCGGCCAACTGTAGCTGTTTGTATCAAAATCAACAACAATCAACATAAACGAAACGATAGGTAGAAGAAATGTGAGTAACTGCATTCGAAATTAATTTGCCAAGCTAAAAATGCATTTTTTTTTTACTCAGTCTTGACCCATTTCACCGACAATGATGACGCCAGCAGATACAGATACAATCATTAAGGATACAAGGATAGCAACACCAGTACCAGTATATACCGGTTATCCGTATAGTGAAAGAATATCAGGCTAAAGTCATACGATATGCGTTGCAGGTTTTGACGTATAATTATTTCTGCAACAGCACAGTAGGAGTTCTATCTTTAACAAACTATGAAGCAGCAGTAGCGGCAGCAGGCTCATCCCACTTTGCCGGGCATAATTTAAATATGCATTTTTCATGTTTCCAGCAGATTTGTTAAATTTTTATATCCCTTGTGTTGGAATAAGGCAAAAGCGCCGCAGTTAGTGTTGCCAATTTTCTAAACAAAATTAAAATTTATTATTAACCAGTAAATGACAATAGCCGTTCAGAATAAGGACATAGTGAACACAGAAAGAACTTTAACCCCAGACCATGAGCAGCTGAATGGATGCTTTGGACTATGAAGGTTTTCCTCAATTATGTCTGAAATAGAAGTTTGAAATTTCCGCCTAACCAAACAACTTGAAAATGTAGGTCTGAATGTCCAGTTTGATAACGATGTGCACAATGTGGGAAGACAATTAAACAACACCATGCGACTCAAATCTTGCGCTTTAAAATCAATACCAATATAATTGCTTTTTTTGCTGAGCAGCATTGCTCCACCCCAGGTGAGCCGATCAAACCTACTAATAAAGGAGCGCAACAGGTTGCTGGTAAACGCTGAACTGCAGATCAAGAAACTGCAATTCTTTTGTCACGTCAGCGGAGACTAAAGTCTCGGCAGCTCGCTGAAAAACTAACACATGATGCCTTTAATCTGAGTTCTGCTTGGTCAGCTGAAGCTGAAGCTGTAAAAAGCCGCTTAGCCGTTTCTCATGCTTATGTGCTTATTTTTTTCAAACAAATATCAGATGAATGAACGCTGCGTCTTCAAATTATTTGCCCATGCGAGGATTGCAGGAATTAATTGTTTCAATATAGCGGTAAATTTAGAAAAGGCTTTTGGAATATTGATAATTAAAGTCCTAGTCCTGCAAGTAGAGAACGATCTGATCGGCTATCCTCTGAGCCAGCTGCAGTACTAATACTTCAGAGCAAGACTGAGTCCAGTTTTCCTTACAACACTAAGAAGCTTTCCGTTTTCTAAAGAGCAATTTGGTCATTCTCACAGATTCTGTCGCATAAGTTATGGCATGATAGAAGTGCTGCCGCTAAGGACTCTTGACACTATCCGCCCCGTTTTTTGTATGTTGCTTAACTAGTCTTCTTAGGAATTTGTTCTCTTGACTTTTTCAGGAAGGTGCAGTTCTTTTTAGTCTGTCATGGATGTAATTTCTTCATCCTGCTATTCGTCATGAAGAAAAGCTTTTTAATATGCCTTGCCAACTTACTTATATTCTGCCACCCCTCATGGAGAATAGGGGCATGAATAACACCTGCGCGCCATTGTGTACTGTTTTATCTAAAGCGCAACTCTCTCCAACTCATTCTCATTGTTCTGCCAGCTGTGAGCGTTGCCATTGCCTATTCCTTCATCAAATTGTGGTGCCTGATCCGTTGTCGATTTAGACAGAAAATCATGAAGATAATTCGGAGATTATTTATGTTTATTAAGGTTTGCAGATTTCGAGTGCCAATGATAGTTACCTTCCAAAATATCTCTTTCTCTCCAATTACTGCACTCCATTGAGTCGTCTCTCTTTGGGTGTTTGATACCTTTATTCCACCAATCCAGTATCCATGTATTCTTTATGAAATGGTGCAGTAACAATGTCCAATATTTTTCAATCTAAACTCTTTACCGCCCATTGTTTGGAGTTCCGACTGCCTATCAGCTCTTTTGTAACCATATACACGGTTCTAAAATCACATCTAATTGCTGCTTCTGCCATCTGTTTGGCAAGTGTGTTGTCTTTTTTTGTCACGTCTAATATAGCGCTGCACATATTTCCTCTTCACACGGTATTAGGGCTCGAGCTTAATTTTCTCTGGAGGTGTAGGTGAAATACGCTCTTTGATTCGTCTCCAGGTACCTATAGACTCTATGATGGGTTGATAAAGATTTGTGCATCGATAGCAGAAACCCTTTTAAGCCGATTTATGCATTTATGTCCGATTATACTGAAATACTGATTGATACAGATCCCGGAACGAAATGGTTTCTATCGTTCTATTGTGCTGGATGCTGGATGCCTTGTGTTCGAGAAGGGTGCCTGCAATGAGAACGCAGTTGGCATTGAAGAAATTCACAAATAGCTCACTATTGTCGTTAAGGTACCTGAAGACGCGCGTTCCCATCACATGCTTAAACAAGGTGTTGTTGCTGCCCAACTTGGCATTTAAGTTACCCATTACAATAATAATATCGCCGTTAGGTGTTGAATAAAGGGTGGTTGACAGCTTATTATATATAAAACTTGTCCCTTTCATCATCTGTCGTGCTATTGGTAGAAATATAGAACTGCACGCCAAAGATTTTCGTACGATACCTGCTGTGAAATCTGGCCGTCATTATTCTTTCGCCGGAGGCTTTCCAAGATATAAGGCTTTTGTTATCACGCTTTAATTAAAATGCATGCCATTTCCTTAGCTGTAAATTCCTGCAAGGCGTGTACACTTCCCACAGTTCTTCTAAGAAAAAAGGATTTCGATTGTCTCCCTTAGCGTTCCTGTGTCATTGTGGTGAGTCGCTACTGACTTCTAAGATATTTTCTATGATTTTGTGGTCTTTCTAAATATTTATAACCAAGGTCCATCCATTTATGTCTTCTCCTTCTTGTATGTCAGTCAGTTTTCGGTAAAAGAAAGACCGGCGTCTTTATGTTGAACTTCAACCTACATAAATACAAGGTTTTGAAAATAGCCGGGAAAGTACAACATAGAGTACTGGGACTCGACAGAATTTAATATATTGGCCCCCGTTTTACCAAAGCGGAAAAATGTTGACTGAAAAAGGTTCTGTTAGTATTTTATTTGACGTTTCGGGTTAAGCTTATATATCTGAAAGGCATGCAATATATGTATATGTATATTTTCACAAAGTCCTATAAATAGGCTAGCATGGCAACACTGGCTGAGCCTTAGCCTACTTTTGCGCCGCGCGCTTTCACTAACGATGTTCACGCGAAAATTGTGTATTCACGGAGTGAAGTGTGTGATGGCGTCTCGTCCTGGGAGTAGCGCGTGTGCATTTCGATGATGATTATGATGTAGAGATGATGATAGCATCTTCAGTTAAGCAAATGCATACCAGAAGTCCTATCCACATTATACTGATGACAAGGTGGCGGTAACGACGATGACGATGGCGACAAAGATGGTAGCGCTGATATAGTAAGCAATACAGGCCGGCTGCATTCATCCTCCATCACAATGACGAGTATTTCTTTACATTTTTGTTTCTCTTGCTGAACTTGTCGTTGTCGTCTTTTTGTGGTCTCAAACTAATGAGGTGGCAGAGTGAGTAATATTTGCATGCAAGCAAAATAATAATTGCAGCACATGCTGTCGCACGTACCACTCCGTAAGGACGAAAGGAAAAAATATTAATCTTTCCGCCTTATTTTCGCTTCTTCTCGCTCATTTGTATCCAACGAAGCGTTCTGAAACAAAACGGGAAAAAATATTATTCTTTCGTCTTTATTTTCTTTTAGCTTCTTTTTTTTTTTGCAGTTTGCGTCTCTTCTCGCTCATTTGTATCCAACGAAGCGTTCTGAAACAAAACGGGTCTGCATTTATTACACATACTGAGAGCAAGTCAAAAAGGATTTCAGTTATGATACTTGCCGGGTGGAGGTGGGGGTGTGATGCGAATCCTGTGATTGTATGCATTGCTGTCAAGGCCATCATAGTAATCAGGGTAAGGAAAACATTCACGCACATACACAACTCCACTTCCATTCATCCTGTAATAATTTCATATGCAATTGTGACAGCTGAACATTTCAAGGATAAATCCAAATGCAAAAATGACAGAGCATCACCTGAACCTTATCGAGCATACCACCTCGACATGAAGATGTCGTCATCGACATCGATTGAGGGCGAACAATACTTTTTGAGTGCGAGATCGAAACACAATAATCCTTAGCATCCTGATTTCAAGATACGCAAGTCAATTGCGGATTGAAATGAGGTCGGTTAACTGCTTGCATAACCAGTGTGGAAAAATGTTTGAATATCAAATGAAAGAAATTGAGGAGAACAATCTGCATGCTGTGAGTTGTGCGGCATTTTGCTCTCAAGTAGTACGGGTTTTGAGGTTAGTAGGGTGGTGGACTAAACCTTGACACATAAATATCAGACGTAAAGATGTCAATGGCTGATTTTTTTTCCACTTCCCCTTAAGGGTTCATCTTTTAGCATTCGAAATGAGGCTATGTCTAAAATGAAATTGAAAATTAATAGACAGTAGCTTCGCGGCTAAATAAGGAGATATCCACTAAGCTAGACCGAAACGAGATAGCTGTGAGCCATTGGGTGAGATAGAATAAAAGGGGAGGATACACAGTCTTACGTAAAGTATTTTTTTTTACTTTTCTTATTAACCATCAGATGTAAACCAGCATAAAATCTGGCCATCGTTTGCTTCAGTGCATATTGCATTTTGTCAGAGTTAAGCTCTATAAGAGTTGAGCTTCATATACCAATCGGAGCCAACAGTTATAGGTTTCTCTTTAAAAAAGAACTAACCAAAGAGTCCATTAGCCAGTTTTCTTACCAAAATAACAAACCAAAATGCTAACAAATTGACAAACAAATGATTATGTACAAGAAGGCAATATCCTATGTCTGCTTACAAATTGACAAACAAATGGTTGTGCACAAGAAGGCAATATCCTGTGTCTAGCCTTAAGTCCAACAATATATTTTCAGAACTACGGAGGTGAGGAATATGTACAGTCAATACCCACCATGTTGCTAGTGTTGCGATTCTTTTTTTTTTTTTTTCATTATAAGAAGTAAGAGCTCTAGTGATCAGCTCGTTACGACCATAAATTATTAGATGTCTCAATTGAAAAAAGACGTTTCGTACTCTTAGATGCCATTTGCCACTCTTGTTAAAAGGGGTGTGCTATTTATATGGTGACAATTAACGTCTCTAAAATTACGATTCTACTATATGACACAGTGTCAAACGTTTCACCAGGAAAAAGGCCACAAATGCGAATCAAACAACTGTTTGACACTTCGTTTCCAAATGTTATAATACACTGTTTGACACATTTTCTGAAAGTGTCAAACGCGGTCAAACGCTTTAGTGCCAAACGATTTGACAAAATGTTTCGAGCTACGAGTAAGTATATAAACTATTTGCCATTTGACAGCTTATTTTACAAATCAATTCTTGCGAGGAGTAATTTGCATAAATTTCATACATACTCGTAAGTTGTAATTATCTCAAAATTGATAAGAAATACACGCTAAAGCTAACATTAACAGTTCATGTACTTGAAAATGAAGTGGAAGTGGGTCTCGGTCATACCCTTGTCGTCGAACAGCAGCCGCTCTAGTGTCTACGAAGAGATTCAAATGAGAACTGCGAAGAGGAGGGATTTTGTGGAAAATGCATGCAATAACTATGTGATAAAGAAGTTCCAATTTCGTGCCAATGGCATATTGCATAAGTACACTTATCTTCAGCTTATGGAAAAAGAGGAGATGCGATTCCTAAAAACCATTGCGATGGCTGACCGACTGGCGGCTTTTTTTTTTTTTTTGTCGGAATGGGAAACGCTCGACTGGAGCACTCAGACGCAACTGGTCCATTGTAACCCTGATTTACCCATTTTATTGGAATTTCCTTGTCTCTCTAAGAAAGCCAAGCAAGCACTTCAGTGATGAGGAGCTTACAGTACCAGCACTCACCACATCCACACCGAGGATCTTCCACCTGATACGAGCAAAGGCTGGACACTCATACAGATAATGTTTCACCCTCTCCACAAGCGTCGCAGATTGTAGTGTCACTTAAGTCCAACACGTTAAGGTGCTTGGCAGAAGCAAAGTGGCCTGTCAAGACGCCAGTAAGTTGTTCAAAGTCTTTTCTGCTGAGAGACTGCAAGAATGCCGCTGATTTTTTACAGACGTCCGGGAGCATGCGTTTAGTCAACCTGCAACCTGGAGAGTCATGCCACACGCTCGTGAGATACCCAATCGTCAATGGAAACCCTAACCGAGGACGCAGGAAGACCCAACGCGGGTTCGAGACCTGAGAAAGCTTCCTCTGAGCCTTGTCTAGCATCGGAGATCTCGAATCCCAAGATCCCAGTGTGACCAGGGACGCAGATAAGAGGCAGAGAATTCAGCCTTGCGACCGAGTTCAAAGAGTTTTTGGTTTCACGAACTATTTTAGAAGTGGTTAAAGGGTTATTCAAGGCCTTTAGCGCAGCCTGACTGTCACTACAGACACAAATGCTACGTCCCTTCCACCTGTTCTTCACAACATAGTTCATTGCCATTAGGATTGCTTAAGTTTCCACTTCTAAAACAGACGCGTATTTGCTTAACGAGAAAAGAAGTCTAATGTTGTCGACTTCCACGAAGACACCAGCGCTATACCCTTGACTGGTTTTGAAACCATCCGTGAAAAAAAGACTACATTCCATTCCCGGCTCAGACTTTGGCCGAAGCCAGTCCTGAACACAAGGAAAGTCGGCTCTGAATTTACGCATCAGCTGGAGTTCTGGTGTCATTGCATCAGACGGCATATCCATAAGACAGGAGTCGTAAGATAAGTGTCGCGGAAGTTCATCAAAATTCCAGTGTGGAGTATACCAAAAGCCGCCCCGCCTAAGACGATGGATGGCTTTGATAGTGCAACCCATGATATAAGTATCGAGGGGAGGTAAGTTCAGCAAAGCGTCTAGAGCAGAGCCAGGCGTACTCGGAAAAGCTCCCGTGCAGCCGAGACAAGCCGTTGTTTGATCCGTGTAGATCCAGAGAACTTTATTCGGTGACAAGCCCCAAGTCCTGCCAAAAGCACCCTTACACTGCCATAAGACTGAGAGAGCCTTGGATGTTTTTGACTCGACGTGCTTAGACCAATGAAGTTTCTTATCTAAAATCACTCCCAGATATTTGGCTTCATTGGAAATGTGAATGGTGACGCCTTTTGGCACTGGCTTAGTCAGACCGGTCAAAATCCTCCTTCTCGTAAAAAGAACAACCTCAGTTTTAAGTGGATTCACCAAAAGCCGACTCCTAGTACACCATTCATCGATCATGTCCAGCTCCGCCTACGCGTAAGCACAGACCGTCGTCAGAAGTACAGCGACATCATCCACATATGCCTGAGCGTAAATGTTAGAACTATTTAGAGTATTCATCAGAAAGTCAACCAACATGCACCATAACAATGGAGACGGAACGCCGTCTTGCGGATAACCCCTGTTTACTCCTGTCATAACATATTGGCCAAAATCCGCATCCACTACCAAAGTTCTATTCATTAGCATTGCTTTAATCCACAACACTAATGTTTCATCTACCCCGTGTTGTCTGGCCGAGTCGCACATGCAGTCAAAAGTCGCATTGTCAAAAACACCCTCGGTTTCGATGAATATACCCATCGCGTATTCTTTCCTATCAAACGCGCACTTCATTCTTGCCGCTAGATTTTGAATTGCGGTCTCACAGGATTTCCCACGCTGATAAGCATGCTGCATCTCCGGTAGTGGATGCAACTTTGCGCACGTGAAATTCTACCAGTCCCTCCAGTAAGTAAGAAGGATGACTTCCGTATAGCTTATAAGTCTGAAACTCTTGAAGGGCGAATAGTCTTCCTTACCAATTTTCGGTATGAAAGCTACTCTGACTGTCCGCCAAGGTGTAGGAATATATGCCAGCGCCAGCCAGCAGTGAAAATTCTTTTCAGAGTTGGCAATAGCTTATCTATACCCTGTTGCAGCATAGCTGGATATATTCCATTGGTGCCAGGCGATTTGAAACCATCAAAAGATGCAACAGCATATTTGATAGCCTCAACTGTTACCACTGCTGATGCAGTATACCAGCTGCGCCGAGTTTTCTGATTTAGATCAAGCTCAGCCTGTGTAAGTGGGCCAAGCTGCGACCTAGTGATTATCTGATTGCCAGGAAAGTGAGTCTCCAGCAGAAGACTAAAAGTTTCCGCTTTCGTCTCAGTAAACTTGCCATCAGACTTTCTCAGTGACTCCGGTTTGGTCGGTTTACCCTTTTTGAGGACTTCAACCAACCTACTGGTTTCACCTCAATCTTTTCACAAAAATCTCTATAAGAAGCACTTTTCGACAACCAAATTAACTTCTTATAGTCTTTTTGCTTCGGTCTAAAAAGATCCAAGTCATCTTCTAAATTTGTCTTGAGAGACCTATTTAGAAGTCTTCTGGATTCTAAGTCGCTGCAGTTCTGGGCTCCACCAAGGAACTGGCGTTCTGCAGGAGTTTTTTGTCATTGGGCACGTCATTTCAAACAAGTTGGTAAGAACACTGGTCAGGTTTTGAACAGCATCCTCAACCCTTCGTTTCGTTCGCACGCTTGTTCCGCACATATGGTTCTTGGATAGATGTTATGTGGCGGCTTACTGCAAACTTTACCAGTTTACTCTGACGGTTGACCGTAAACTTTTCTAGTTTCGCGTTCAATCTTGCCAGTTTAAATGGTCGCCGTTACTTTTCCACACCTTTTGCTTTCAAATGCGATAGATAACTTTACCAACATTCCGGAGTTCCGATTTCACCTCATCCATTCAGTTAAATACTTTTAACCCCTTTTCCCGTTCGCTTAATTTTCTTCCCCAGTCAATCACCGTTTGACATTTCATAAAATGTCAAAGGGAGAAACGATGTCAACTGCTGCCAAATCGTTTGACCCGACTGGTAAGTACCCGATTCCACTATTTGACTAAATGTCAAATTCTCGTTTGGTAAATAAAATTTGACGATTCGCAAACGAAGAGTGTCAAATGTTTGACCATTTTTCATATAGTGGAATCGTAGCTTAATGAGCATAATACCGTCACCATACAACTTACATTGAGGATCAATATACACAGTAATTGACGTTGTGATTTATAAGAAGGCTCGAAGTCACACCGCATTTTATAGAAAACTAGCTGGCCCATACCTGCCTGGCACATTTAAATTGCACTCAAATATAATACACGATTACACGAATCGACTCACGTCTCTGCACTTCTACATCTGAGCTGACTACTCGTAGTCGAAGGTAGTGTGCACACACATAAAATGTATATAATCTATTGTAGAACCAAAAGAAAACAAATGCGCAATGACAAAACTTTTACACTTGAGCAGACACAAATTCATTCGACTCAAGCTCAAGCATGTACTCGTATGTACAGAAAAAAGAGAAATAATTCGGTCTTGTACTCTTAAAAAATTACGAATAGGCCTCGAAAGAAAACGAAAAGAAGAAAAAACCACAGAGATTGACTTGAAAATCTTAGTCAATTAAGAAATTTAAAAAAAGGAATTTTGCAAAAATGTTATTAATATCGCTCAGCTTTTAGAGCTTTTAGAACTCTAAAAACCGAACTTAGTTCCATTGAAATAGAAGAAGGAAAAGTTCAGTTTTTAGTTCAAAGATTAATTATTGAATTTATTGGTCTTTTACAATCAAAATCAAATAGTTTTGTACGCACGAACATGCTCTTTATCAAAACCTAATCAACAAATAAAAAATTACCAAATTCCGTTCATTCGTTTGGTGTGTAGGTTCTTGGAAAGAAATATTCACTTTCTTTTATATTATTAGGGAAGGATATGTTTACTTTAAAATACCTTTGCAGCTTCTCAATATGACCTGACTCAGTAATATACTTGAGACTCCATACAACATCGGCGTATTCAAATCTCAATCTAACCAGATATTTGAATAAAAAAAGAGGAGCGTGAGGATGAGTCAAATCTATCGAATTTCTTTCAATAAATCCAACGAGTGCAAAGTGGACTTGACGATATTTTCGCGGAGCTTTTGCGATTAGAGCCAACAACATCGGCTGAGTTACTGCTTCCAATTGTACAGAAAGCTTGGGAAACTGTCCTGACGAGGGTAAGAAGGAAATGATAGTGAAGCTTCCTGAGAAAGGAAATTTGATGCAGTGCGAAAACTGGAGGGGTATCTGCGTACTGTCTGCTGTAGCTGAAATAATAGCTAAATTCATCCTGGAGCGAATCAAACAATATCTCGAATACACCATCGATGCCAACAAGCAGGTTTTCGCTTTCGATCCTCCTGTGTCGACACTCATCAACACTTTTCGGATCATCATCGAGCAGTGGGTTGAATATTGATCTGCTGTTCATCGATTTCGTAGGTGTTCGATAGCGTCAATAGGGAGATTATTTGGAGTTCCTTAGGCCGGAAAGGTATTCCCGGTAAATTAATTGTTATTGCCGAAGCTACATACCATAGAACCAAAGGTCACGTTCTGCAAAGAGGAAGGCTGTTTAAGGAATTTGAGATTCAATGCGGAGTAAGACAAGGCTGGATTCTTTCACTAATGCTATTCCTATTTGTCGATGGGACACAAAGAAATTCAATACACTCTTACATCCCAACCGAGATTGATTGGTTGATATACATGTATAACTTTATTTTATTAAATTCAGCATAAAATTCACAATTCTTAAGTGCAAAATGCAAAAGATAAGAAAATTGGTGACATTCTGTATTTTTCATACATAATATTAAAAATAGTTTTGAAAGTTTTGAAATTAAAAATTAAGTTTAGGTGGTGTGACCCCATACAAAACAATTGCATAATCTTACTAGTAACTACATACATAGTATAAAAGGAAGTCCCCAAAACGCTTATCTCGAGTAGTAATGGGCGCATTCGAGTGATATAATCGATTAATCGATTCTTCCAATATCTCGAGACATCGTCTGAGCTCATTCGAATGATTTACTATACCTACATCTTTCTGTCGAAGCAGCGAGAACTCAGAACGAGTGCAAAGGGTAAACATCTCGAAAGGGTAAATACTCGTATCTCGAGATATTGTCTGAAATCATTCGAATTATTTACGAGTACTATACTCACATGTTTCTATCGAAGCAGCGAGAACCGAGAACGAGCGCAGAGGGTAAACACAAAACAAAAACTCGTGTTTTATCTCTTAAGTTTCATGTCCCAGTTCGCACTCTTAGTTCTCGAATTCGTGTAACCCTGTAGCATTATATGATCGAATGATCATTTCAGATATGAGTGCTATATGCATATGAGAACACTTCCCCTAAAAGCAATTCCATATTGCAGCTTAGAATGAAATATTCCATGATAAGTTGTTTTTGAGAGCGTTGTTGAGCATTACGCAAATAGAAAAAAATGTCTAAGTATAATTCTTCACAGTTTTCACGTGATTCGAAAAACTCTTTCTAGAATCAATGGCAAGCCATTGGTATTGAAATTCGCCAACTTGCTTGATTGAAAAGCATTTATCACTGCAACTTAGACTGCTACAAAAGGTGGGAGAAGAAGAACCAGGCGCACAAGTGCAAATAAGCAGTTTATATCTTAGGCACTCAGGTGCATGAAAGTAAATATTCGCTTCCAAATTGTGTAAAAATGACAAACTGAAAAACATCACTTTAGTTTTGGAGCTTATCACAAGATTGAGCTCTGCAAACCAGTTTGTCCATAAATCTAGATCACAGTTAATATCTGAGACCAGATCCGGAGGACTGTTCTAGTCATAGTAAAAACTAACATCATCAGCAAAAGCAGTAGGTGTACCTCTAAAGTTAAGCGAAAATAGTGCATTTGTGTAAATTAAAAACAAAATTGGATCCAATACAGATGTTTGTGGTACACCCAAGTTGAAACTAAATATCACTTCAAAGCTTACTCTATCTTCACTCTTTGCTACCTATTTTCAAAGTACGGCCTGAACCAACCCATATCCATAAAAATGAGATCCTGTGTTTCCCAGTTTCTTCAAGAAAAAAGATCGTGATTTACCATAACGAAGGCTTTGGTAATCCTATATATTAATAGGCAAACTCGATCGTATTTTTGTGCTTTACGGCGTTTCTACTGCAGTGATTTTCATACGGGTATATTATATGGTATATCGTTGCCAAGGTATTTCTGTGCCGGAGAGGAGCATGCTTTTTAATTTAAGCTCAAGTTCATAAGAAAGCTGCAATCGCCATATGAAGATATGCACACAAACACATATGCATGAAAGCATGTTATAAATACACAAATAAGACGTACAGTGTAAAGTCACCGCTGTCTTCAGATACTTTTTTTGTCCGTTGATTCGTTGGCAGTTTTGCACATTCACGCATTAAAACTCACACATTCACATAATGAAGTTCATGCATTCACAAATTGAGAGTAAACACATTCATTGGTAGAAGCATGAAGAAAGTTGAGAAACTGTCATCGCCGTCGACGTAGGTACCGGGCGCAGCATGAAAACGAAAATGGGTATATTTTATTCGCGTACTGTATATATTTATGTCAACGTATGTAGGTATGCGCGACAGATTTTATGGGCGTAAGAGAGGGATCAGAGTTGCCACTTATGTATCTTTAAATCTACTGCTTTAAAGAAAAAAATGTTGTATCGCGAATTGTAAATACATATGTACATTTTTATAATGCAAATATTAAAAATGACTGCCATTGAATTTAAAAATAAAGCATTTTCACTGAACATATAAAATATTTAATTAATTAGAATGCGGTCGAATTTCGACCGCTTGGCCCGCTAGTATCAATAAAGAAACCAGCCATACACTTTTCATATCGAGTTTTCACATTATTTGACCACAAAACTGTAGCAATACATTTTCAGCCGATTTTATTTTTTGAAAATCCAAATTGAATTGGATTGAAAAACTCAGATCTATTTAAAAAAAAAAAACTCACTTTTACAGTTTCTCAAGGATTTAACTGAAGACTGGTAGAAGGGAAATGGGTCTATAAATACAGATTTCATCAGCAGAACCCATTTTAAGCAATCGTACAACATCCGCACATTTTAAGAATTAAATTTGAAATACAGTAGACGCTCGGTATAGTGAACTAATAAAAACCGGGCCTGTTCACTGGAACGAGATTGTTCACTGTAACGAGCGTGGACTCCTTGAAGCAAATTTCATCAAAATGTGTATGTTTTTACATGCAATACATCGAACATAGAATATACAGTGAACTCTTGATACTTTGACCCTTTATAATTCGAAAACCTCTATAAATAGAAGTACTGCCTAAGTCCAATGAGAAAACCTCTATTAATCAAAGAAAGCCTATGCAATTTGTCCTCTCCATTAATTCGAACTTATCCTTGTGCAACATAACCTAAAAACTTTTCTAATTCAAACTTGTTGGCTTTTTTTACCTCCATAATTCGAAGTTAAGTCTATTTGTTTCTACTCAACTGTTCGTTGAAGTGCGTATGCAATGAAAACTTGTGCCCTGTCTATTCTTCTTCTTCCTTTTATCAGCGAGGTTATGATCCGAAAACTAGGGATCACAACCCTCCCACTTCACCGCATTTCTACTGATCCGCCTGTGGGGTTCGCCTATTTGACCTCAGAAAATATCGGCAGGCCTGCCGATTTTGGATCACTCGGTTACTGAGGCCAATGAAATGCCGATGTCGTCGCATTTGTCTGATCCAGGCGTTTATAGGCCTGCCTTTCCTACATCGCGATGTCTTTGGAACGTGCATTGATATTGCCTTTTTTACAGGGTTCAAATGATCTCTTCTTTGAACGTGGCAATACCAGCTGAGCTGGTCGCGCTCTAATTTTTGTACGATGGTTTTCTTGATGTGAAAGCTTCCACGGATCTTCGAACTTCTTATTCGATCAAGCTTTGTCACTCCTGCTGTCATGCGAAGCATCTTCATCTCAGCTGCCGTTAATTTACTCTCATACTTTTTGTACATCGTCCAACATTGTGAACCGTATGTGAGCACTGGACGTACAACTGCGGTGTAGAGCCTTCCTTTCAACTTAGGGGGCATTTTTCTGTCACAGAAGATAGCGGAATTTTCTCGCCACTTCATCCACCCTACGCTTACACGATGATTGATGTCGTCATCACAAGTTGCTTTGCTATTGATCATAGATCCCAGATATTTGAACTTTTCGCACTTGGGAAGCACTGTTCCATTCAAATAAATGTCTGGAATAGGCCTGAGTGGATCAGAGAACGGGCAGCACAAGTACTCTGTCTTTTTTGAACTAATGCGATACCCATTTCCCTCCAAAACGTCCACCCACACATCAAGTGCTCGTTGCAGGGATGTAGGATCCTCACTTATGATGGCTCCATCGTCAGCAAAGAATAACTGATGTACCTTGGGGTCCATCACTTTACCTTCAAGCAGATAATCAAGGACTGTAATAAAGAGCAAAGGACTTAAAACGCTTCCCTGATGCACCCCGACTTTGATTCGGAACTCTTCGGTTACTCCAGCGGGGCATCTTACTTTTGTCTTTGCTCCTTCGTACATGTCCATAATCATCTGTACATAGGTTTCTGGAACCCCTCGATGTCTTAGCGCCACCCATATCAGATCTCGTGGTTGTCGGTCGAATGCCTTTTCAAAGTCAACCAATACAATATGCAAATCCCTTAAGGAATCACGATGTTTTTCCATTATGATCCTTATACTTTGGATTGCATCTGTGGTTGATTTACCCGAGACAAACCCGCACTGATCATCAGATAGCCGTATTATTTTTCGCAGTCGGCCACCTAATACCCGCTCAACGATTTTCATGGTGTGCGACATCAGCTTGATCGAACGGTAGTTATCACAGTTTCGCGTATCACCCTTCCCTTTGTATACAGGGAGAAGGTAACTTTCCCTCCATTCATTCGGCATTGGATCACCTCTCACGAATTTGGAGATGAGAATTCTGAGCCATCTGAACCCGATGTCTCCCATCTTTTTCCAGAACTCAGAGGGTATCTCGTCTGGCCCAACCGCTTTTCGTTTTTTGGAGTATTTGACCGCCTCACTAACTTCTTCGACTGTAATGTCGGGTATTTCTTCACAGTTAGGGGTGGCTCTTGGAAAGTATAGCCGGGGAAACTGTTCATTCAAAAGCTCTTCACAATACTGCCGCCACCTCTGCAGAATTTTGTCGTCATCCACAAGAAGCTGGCCATGAGCATTGCTAATGAACTTTGGCGAACGAATCTCCTGAGCATTCTTCCTTCTTTGGGCGGCTATTTTGAAGATAGTGGCACTCTTGTTCATATTGTGTCTTCGCAGCTCCTGGATAGCCTGGTTTGCATCAGCAACCGGGGAAAATATTTTATCCAGCTCCCGATACAGGCCCTCCGTACTCTCTGCTTGAAGCTGAACGCACTTCTTCTTCGCTTTTTTCTTGCAGCCGCTTTCTTCTCATTTATCACTTTCTTAGCTTCATCACTCCACCACCATGTTTCTTTGGCGTGTTGATGGTGGCCTTTTGAAGCTCCTAGCAGTGATTTGGCCTTCTTTAAGCAAGTTCGCTGTAGGGAATCCCACATATTTTGTGCTCTGCACTCTTCATCCTCAGCTCCGTTGATGGTGTGAGAGAGGTAATTTTTCATTACGAAAACAAAAGCATCGCCTTTTTCTTTGTCCAGATTGTACCACTTGATTTTCTCAGAGACCCCTGTTTGTTTGCTTTTCTTTGGTGTTTTCATAAAAAAAAAAGAAAAAAAAAAAAAAAAAAGACCCTAGACCAAGCTCGTTTGCAGTCGCTTACTCAGAAGAAAATTACAGATTTTGTAATTTGTATACAAAAAAATAAAATTAAGTTTTCTAAAAATCTCTAAAATTTAAAAACCTCTATAATTCGAAGTTTTTCACGGGTCCAATGAAATTTGAATTATCGAGAGTTTACTGTAATTAGAATTTTTTTTTTGCAATTACTAAAAAACATGCCAATATTTCTTGATCGGAATATTTTATTTTTAACAAAAACAAGCAACAGACAGTTTGCATTTGTGCTACAAACAACCCCAAACTGCGTAGCATATAATCCGGCAAGATACTCGCACAACACGATGAGTAGAACAAACGGTAAATTTGGAGGATTGTATGTATATGGGTATGCATATCTATGAACGTACATATGTACTTCCCAGCGGGCCTAACTGGGGACCGCACGGCACTAAGGAGTTTTAACTGTTTTTTTGCATGCTGTAAGGTTCTAAGAAAATAAAAAAACTTACTATATGTTCACTGTAGGAGATTTTTTTTGTTCACTATTTAGAATAGCCCGTATAAAATATTATGTGTTTACTATATTGGATTGTTCACTGTATCGATGTTCACTATATCGAGCGTCCACTGTACCATCAGCACCACACGAAAATGTTTTTTTTTTTCAAAGTACCAATAGCTATTAGCACCTCAAGTGTAGTGAAATAAAAGACGAACCAGCTACCTACATCCTACTGCCTGCATGTATCCTACCTACTTATATATCCTACCTACCTACTTATATTCCACTTCCTGCATGTACTCTCCGTACCCGTACCACACACCGTGAACCCACCACACTCACTAATCCACCATAACGATCCCTATTTCCCAACGATCGATCGATCCTAACGTCAGTCTCTGTAAAAGCGTCGTACAACGAACAATAAAGATTTATTTGTCCCGAGGTTGTTTTGTTTTCTTACGTGGCGATAGAATTCTCCTTTTTAGTTATTACATTTTTCAGAAGTGGGATAGAATCCTGAAATCAAGATTAAAAATAATGTTTTTTTAATAATAACTAATTAAAACGTGAGACTGTTCCGACGGATTTTGTTTGTGCGTAGTAGATAAGACCGTTTCTTATGCGTGTGTGTTCAAGATACAGCCGTATCTGTAATGTTGAGCAGCAACCGAACAAAATTCATTTGTGTGTGCAGGTATAAATGGTATTGGGCTCCGTACTAGTCCAACCGATCCATTTGTTGTAATACCAACAAACACATACATAAACCGCCGATCGTCGCGACTGTTTCGTTTATTGGAGCGATGCCGCGTAGTACACGGAAAAACAAAAAAGGGAATGTCGACCCTCTAAGTGATGATTCCAACGATGTCTACTACGGAGCGGAAATGGGACGAAAATCTGAAGGTTATTCAATGGGCATTAAACTCGACCTAGCACAGTGTTACCAAACTGAGCCCGAACGAACTGTTATTCGGTTTTAGGCCGAGACCTTTTACGACTGATAAATTAAAACTTGAACTCCGTGATGATGAACATGCTGATGACAGGATGGTACCAAACGAGATTCTAACTAAACAACGAGTAGAAGCTGGTCACCGCATAGAAGAAAATCAATTAAAGCAAGCTGATACATTTAATGCCACACATCACCCTCCAAAAACATTCCACAAGGGAGACCTAGTCTTAGTGACGTATGAAGCTCCGTCGACTGGCAGTTCCAGAAAATTGGAGAAGAAGTATACTGGACCGTTCCTGGTTACCGAGGTTTTTGGAAACGGACGCTATCGAGTGACTGATCCACCTGGAGACACCAGAAGAAGAAAATTTACTACGGTCTATTCATTCGATCGATTGTAGCCGTTTGTTAGTCCACTTCCAATTTACGAGTCCGAGACGGACTCTGTGTCAGAAAGGGCCGAGTGAAATAAAAGACGAACCAGCTACCTACATCCTACTGCCTGCATGTATCCTACCTACTTACATATCCTACCTACCTACTTATATTCCACTTCCTGCATGTACTCTCCGTACCCGTACCACACACCATGAACCCACCACACTCACTAATCCAGCATAACGATCCCTATTTCCCAACGATCGATCGATCCTAACGTCATTCTCTGTAAAACCGTCGTTCAATGAAGAATAAAGATTTAGTTGTCCCGAGTTTGTTTTGTTTTTTTTTACGTGGCTATAAACTTCTCCTTTTTTAGTTATTACAGTAGTTATTGACTTAAAAACAAAACTGTTTCTTTGAAACGGCTCAGCGCATCTATAAGAGGACAAGCAGAGAGACACAATTGATTGGATTTGACACGCTTTTAAACTGCAAGGTATATTAGTAAAATACAATAGTTGTTGAACACAGATGTTGCAAGAAAAAAAGCGAAGAAAAAGTGCGCCCAGCTTCAAGCAGAGAGTACGGAGGGCCTGTATCGGGAGCTGGAGAAAATATCTTCCCCGGTTCCTGATGCAAACCAGGCTACCCAGGAGCTGCGAAGACACAATATGAACAAGAGTGCCACTATCTTCAAAATAGCCGCACAAAGAAGGAAGAATGCTCAGGAGATTCGTTCGCCAAAGTTCATTAACAATGCTCATGGCCAGCTTCTTGTGGATGATGACAAAATTCTGCAGAGGTGGCGGCAGTATTGTGAAGAACTTTTAAATGAACAGTTTCCCCGGCTATACTTTCCAAGAGCCACCCCTAACTGTGAAGAAATACCCGACATTACAGTCGAAGAAGTTAGTGAGGCGGTCAAATACTCCAAGAAACGAAAAGCGGTTGGGCCAGACGAGATACCCTCTGAGTTCTGGAAAAAGATGGGAGACATCGGGTTCAGATGGCTCAGAATTCTCATCCCCAAATTCGTGAGAGGAGACCCAATTCCGAATCAATGGAGGGAAAGTTACCTTCTCCCTGTATACAAAGGGAAGGGTGATACGCGAAACTGTGATAACTACCGTTCGATTAAGCTGATGTCACACACCATGAAGATCGTTGAGCGGGTATTAGGTGGCCGACCGCGAAAAATAATACGGCTATCTGATGATCAGTGCGGGTTTGTCTCGGGTAAATCAACCACAGATGCAATCCAAAGTATAAGGATCATCATGGAAAAGCATCGTGATACCTTAAAGGATTTGCATATGGTATTGGTTGACTTTGAAAAGGCATTCGACAGACAACCACGAGATCTGATATGGGTGGCGCTAAGACATCGACGGGTTCCAGAAACATATGTACAGATGATCATGGACATGTACGAAGGAGCAAAGACAAGAGTAAGATGCCCCGCTGGAGTAACCGAAGAGTTCCCAATCAAAGTCGGAGTGCATCAGGGAAGCGTCTTAAGTCCTTTGCTCTTTATTACAGTCCTTGATTATCTGCTTGAAGGTAAAGTCATGGACCCCAAGGTACATCAGTTATTCTTTGCTGATGATAGAGCCATCATAAGTGAGGATCCTACATCCGTGCAACGAGCACTTGATGTGTGGGTGGACGCTCTGGAGGGAAATGGGTATCGCATTAGTTCAAAAAAGGCAGAGTACTTGTGCTGCCCGTTCTCTGATCCACTCAGGCCTATTCCAGACATTTATTTGAATGGAACAGTACTTCCCAAGTGTGAAAAGTTCAAATATCTGGGATCTATGATCAATAGCAAAGCAACCTGTGATGACGACATCAATCATCGTGTAAGCGTAGGGTGGATGAAGTGGCGAGAAAATTCCGCTATCTTCTGTGACAGAAAAATGCCCCCTAAGTTGAAAGGAAGGCTCTACACCGCAGTTGTACGTCCAGCGCTCACATACGGTTCACAATGTTGGACGATGTACAAAACGTATGAGAGTAAATTAACGGCAGCTGAGATGAAGATGCTTCGCATGACAGCAGGAGTGACAAAGCTTGATCGAATAAGAAGTTCGAAGATCCGTGGAAGCTTTCACATCAAGGAAACCATCGTACAAAAAATAGAGCGCGACCGGCTCAGCTGATATTGCCACGTTCAAAGAAGAGATCATTTGAACCCCGTTAAATGCAATATCAATGCACGTTCCAAAGACATCGCGATGTAGGAAAGGCAGGCCTATAAACACCTGGATCAGACAAATGCGACGACATCGGCATTTCATTGTTCTCAGTAACCGAGTGATCCAAAATCGGCAGGCCTGCCGATATTTTCTGAGGTCAAATAGGCGAACCCCTCAGGCGGATCAGTAGAAATGCGGTGAAGTGGGAGGGTTATGATCCCTTATTTTCGCATCGTAACCTCGCTGATAAAAGGAAGAAGAAGAAGAATAGTTGTTGAATGCATTAGTAATGACATGTTTGTCGGAAACTTCGTAGCCATCGACGCGTATAACAGAAAGTTTTTTTGAAAGGAAGATTTATAATGATTCAATTTTTTGATTTTTACTTTTCTAATAGACCAGAAAATTATTTTACAGACATCAAAGCATTTAAACATGTGTAATCAGCACTTAAAAAGTCGACACACAAAACGTCGAGAATCTCATACTCATGTTTCACAAGGCAACCAACACCAGCAGAATTTTCATTAGGCTTAGTAAAAAATTAAACCCGAGTATAATGTACCCGGGTCTAATCTTGTTTGTTTGTTTTTTGTTTGTTTTTTTTTAAGTTACAAATCCAAATTTCAAAGGCAAAGACAATGTCTAGAATACACCCCAAAGAATCAATGTGTGTGGCAAGGGCTGGAAAGTTGTATCTCAAACTTCTGACATTCTATCCAATAATCAAAAGCTTATTATTGCAATAGGAACTAATTGAAAAGACAGTATCACAGTCGGAATAAAAAAGTCATCGATCACATCATTTTCATCATTCATTTCAAGAAAAGAGGAAATGCACTAAATGACTTTTCCACCCTCAATCTTTCTCACAAGAATTTGATTATATTTGTAATAAATGTATTTTACACCTTTCTACATACATATTATATATGGTTGCCTCTTTTGCCTTCATGGAGAGAGCCTGTGTGTACTTCGAAATATAAATCCCGTTGACGATACATTTGCTGATCGAATTCGCCTTAGATGTTTTGGATTGCACATTTTTGACATAGCATTTCTCGATATTACAGTCAGGAACATCGATGTACAAAGCTTTGTTGAAGATTCGCTTTGCCATGCTACAAACGTTTTTGACATTGTCATGACACACTTCAAGAATTTCAATGAAATTGGAAAGAAACTACTGTTGCTGCCAGTTAAGCTTGCTCTCCAATTTGTTTACTTTAGACTTAAGCTCCGCATTTTCAGTTTATAACTCGTTTGGTTGATGTAGATAACGAAGATTTGTTTCCTCCAAGTTCGAAAGCTGAGTGAATGATTTGAAGAGTACATTCGCTGCCTGCTATGTGCATAAGCGACCGTTGCGTTGATTATGCGTTGCTTCGACCCGCTTGATTTTCGTTAGCGTTAGTACAAACCTGAGCATTGTTGTTGTTTTGTTCGGGTGTAGTTGATACGGGGAAATGTAAGAAACGGTGCGGCGTCTTAGCACTCCACAGTTATTACAGCAAAATGCATTACCCCTTGACCTCATACATATAAAGAGCTTTCCAATAGCGACGCGTAGATGTCAAAATTGAATAAAACAAATTATGTGTGAGATATCAACGATTTTTTTATTTTATTTGAAAGGCCTATTAACATTATGTGTGGAATATGACATCATTCAAATGATCGCCGCGACTTCGATTGGTGGCGCGCATCCGAGGGGACCTACTTTCAATGACTCTGGCGCATAGATCAGGCTAAATTTGAACGATGGCACGGGTTATGTTGACTTTGATGGTACCGGTTGTTTGTGGTTTATTAGCATAGACATGGCAACTTAAGAAAACCCCACAAGAAAAAGTCTGACGAAGTCAAATCGCACGATCTCGGCGGCCAGTTCACGACGCCTCTGCATGAGATAACAATGCCCTAAAATCGCTCGTGCAGAATATCCATTGTGGCATCAGCTGTGTGGCACGGAGCTCCGACATGTTGGAACCACATGTTCACATCCATATAATCAAATTTGGGCCAGAAGAGATTGGTTATAATCGATTGGTAGCGCTTTCCGTTGATGGTGATGGTGATGGCAATGCCATCGTCGTTTTCGAAGAAGTACGGCCCAATGATGCCGCCGGCCTACAATCCATACCAAACAGTGACTTCTGCGGATGCATTGCCACTTGGTGGACCTCTCGTGGTATCGTCCCAAATTTGGCAATTTTGTTCGTTGACGTACCCGTTCATCCAAAAATGGGCCTCGTCGCTGAAACTGATTTTTTTGCTGAAATTGGGGTCCGCTTCCAACTGCTCCAGAACCCAGCGGTGATGTTTTCGGCAGATCTTGCATTTCGTTGACGTACGCGTGTTAGCTGATTATACACTGAACCGATCGCCTCGAATTTGGCCCCCAAACGTTGAATAGTAGACTGGGAAAGACGACCATGTAAACCGTAAAATGGGTGCAACGCGCCCGTCGCGTTTGATAATAAAGTTTTATCAATTACATGTGTTGCTCGATGCTGTAACTTGCCATGGTGATTTGTCTTTAGTATCTGAAAAATAAAAAACAGGAAAATTGACAACAGATAAAACAACATGGCCGTTATGAACTCTCGGAATCTACATGTCGCTATTGAAAGACGCTTTAATCCGCATCTTGGAAACTCACTAAATCACTAAAATTTATTTTTGTTGAACAGTGGCGAACAATTTTTAGTGATCACATGGAACAATTCGTTTTGTGAAAATGTTGATGAAGTAGGTTTCAATTATAGGCGCACCACACGACAATCCAAATGAGAAGGAACATCTTTACTACGCTGACGATGTATGCTTACCCTCAAAGAATCTCTTACAGAATTATGGACCTCCACCAAATGACAGCACGAGGCAGGCATTATCGTCCTAAAAATGAATACGGCAAAAACTAAGACTATCAGACTTGGAACAAACTCATCGGTTCAAGTATGCATTGCTGAATAACAGGTAGAGAGAGTAGAGGAGTTTCAGTGGCTTGAGAGTATTGCCTCGACCGATGGTTGAACCGAACTGGATATATCCAGTAGGACCACATAAGTAAAGTCCGCGTTTGAGATGTTGTCCAAAATATAGCGAAGCAAGGCAATAAATTTGAACACCAAGCGATGACTGTTCCTCCAACGTTGAATTCGTGTTGTTATATGGATGCTGCACGTAGAGAGTGATTATTACTATCACCAAAATGCTGCAAACATTAGTTAGCAAGTGCCTGTGCAACAACTTATGAATTTTCCGACCCAACCGGATCTCTAACGAACACTTCTACCAGAGAACAACTCAGAAACTAAAAGGCACAAGCATCCAACGACGGAAGTGGCAATGCGACCATGTTTCAAAAAGGTGACAGTTTCATAGCTAACTATGCTATGCAATGGATTCCTTTAACCCAGGATGGTGCAATACCTGGCGGTTCAAGGAAGACATAGCGCAGAACAGTCGAGAAGAAGGCGCAGCAGTTGGGGCAAAGTTGGAGAAAGCTGAGGCATATTGCCAGAAGCCGTACACGATGACGCGTAGGCGTAGTAGAGGCCCTAGGATGTGCAAGGGGATACAGGACATAGTAAGAAGGATAAATGATGAGGAATTCGATGGAGAGGCGTCGCCCTGATGAACATCACCCCAACAAATAAAGGGTATCAAAAAGCGTCAAAAAGTTAAAAACGACAATTTTTTGGAACTTTGAAGGAGTCCTTATACAGTGCCAACTGATGATGATGCTTCACTGCTGCATAAGCTTCGGACGGCTATAATACAAAAAAAGAGCGGAAATATGGCAAAGGGTGTCCTTCGGCTACACAATAATGCACCTGTTCATACCACTACTATTGCGTAGGCAATAGGCAATACACAAATGCCTAATCTAAGAAATTGATTATCCCCCTTATAACTCAGATTTATCCCTTTGCGACCATTTTTTATTCCACAAATTGATGTCTGACCCTGGAGAAAAATAATTTAACAGTGATGATGAAATGTTAGCTATCGTTTTAAGTAATTTTAAGAATGAAGTTTCGAAATACTTTTTTGATGTCCTAAAGATATTAATCAGATCTTGGAAAAAACGCAGGAACATAAAATCGGTGCCCACCACATTTTATCGATTTCAAAGCCGCATATGATAGCATACGAGTACATCGAGAAGAGCTATACAGAGCTATGTCTAGTTTTGACATTCCTAACAAACTTATTCAATTATGCGAGGAGAACTCGCGCTGCCCCATCAAGGTCGGCAATGACCTTACGGACCCTCTTGATGTCAAAAAATTATTAAGGCAAGGTGACGCTCTGTTATGCGATTTATTCAATATCGTACTTGAAAATATTGTTCGGAACTCACAAGCCAACGTAAGAGGCGCAATATTTCAAAAGTCTGTGCAATTAGAAGAGAGCATGATGTCAATGGCGCGTACGTGAGTATTGAAGTAGAAGCGACAAAAATGGGTTTAGCGGTGAACAAAGTTTAGCGGTGAACAAAGTACATGCTGTCAACAAAAAAGGGCAATTAACTTTGACATAATGTGACGATAGACAGTTAAAACTTTGAAGTAGTAAAAGACTTTGTCTACCTGGGCTCGGCTATAAACTCGAGCAATGACATCAGCGCGGAAATCGAAAGAAGAATCAATCTTGCCAATAGCTGTTTCTTTGGGCTAAGAAGGCAATGAAGTAGGACAGCCCTCTCTCGAACGATAAAGGTAGCCCTGAACACGACTCTAATCATCCCAGTCCTGCTATTAGGCATAGGGGCATGGGCCCTATCAAAATCGGATGAGGATGCCCTCAGCTATTTTGAAAAAAATGTTGTTCGGTGATTTATGAACCCATCTGCAAAGACGGCGACTGGAGGAGAGGATATAATCATGAACTGTATGGACTGTACAAAGATATTGACCTAACCAGCAAAGTACGCATAGAACAACTGAGATGGCTAGGACATCTAGAGCGAATCAGCGCCCCGGCCCAAAAAGTCTTCAAATCCACTCCCGAGTGACAGCGCAATAGAGAAAGGCCTCACCTTAAGTGGCGCGAACAATTGGAAAGGGACTTCAACCAACTTGGTGCGCTCAACTGGAGGCAACTGGCTAATGACAGAGCCGATTGAAGAGGTTTGTTGGCTAAGGCCTAGGTCCACCACGGACTTTAGCGCTATCTAAGTAAGTAGTAAAGGCATCAATTAATCGATCTAGAAAGTGTATTGGACTTCAAGGAGAATATATTGAAAAATAAAAGCATTTGTTTCGTTCGTTTTGTACTCCTTAAATAATAAGTCGTGAATACTTGCACTATATGTACATACTTAGAAGAATTACATTTTCCAACGAAGAAAACCGTATTCTAAGACAAGTTGATCATCCTGCGTCAACCGTATCATCTTATAGATCATTAAGAAAGAATGGGGAAAATACAAATCTCGGCTATACCTGATTTGGATCGATTTTGATAACCTTTCGAAAGTGAAAATGGACACTACATGCGGCATGCCTTGTGCAGGTGAGGTATCAGGAAAAAAATTATGGCTGTTATATAACAGTTGTATGCAAGTTTTGAATGCTATCAATGCCAAATGCTCGATGGGAGTATGTTGCTACAGGACACAGACACAGTTTGGCGGTATGCTCAACATCACAAGTAGACCCTACTGGACAATGCACTGAGATAATACTACGTAAATAAACCCGCTCGCTCAAGAAAAAAGAAGAGTATATAACTCAGGAAAATCTTGATGACGATCGGTTAAGGAAGTGTCATGGCAGTTGAAAATAAATATGGAGAGCGTTCAGATACATCGTCAGGAATCGAAGTTGATGACGTGCAGGCGTAGTAGATAACTCAAGACCCATAAAGGGGCATAGGACCTTATTGAACTAGGTAGTAAGATTCGTATTACCTATGAAAGTTTAAGAATCTCTCACCACTGTCCGTCGAAGTCCAATAATTGGTCTCAGTGGGTATTTGTTATTGCCTAGTTTGCCAATGGGTTATTGCATTACGGTGATGACAGAATGTAATCGCCTGTGGATTTTTTTTTTTTTTGTTATTATTTCCTCAGTTCTATCGGAGCACACGAATTCACTGATTTTGAATATCATGTAAGCTCAGAAAACTTTGACGACTCTTTCTTTCAACATCCCTTCGTTATCAAGTTATATAGTATGAGTACAGTGAAAATGCATTTTAAAGGCATACCTACTTATTCTCCACATAAAATACTGTGCAACCCTTCCTTTCTAGGCTTGTGTTAAACTTCTTACTTTATGTTTGATTATAAAGAAATCTTAAGAGATATTCGCTAATGTATCCGTAATGTAATTTTTACAACGTCCCATTGTTTTTAGGTGTCGACAATGAAAGCCAAAAATGAAAACCCCTCCATTCATTGTTCAATCTCACAAATCACTTTAAAATTTCATTCCCTCCTTAAATTTGTATTCCTTAATCTGCATCGTCACCCTCTTAAGAATTATTGCAGCAAACGGTGGTGGGGAGAACACTTGGAAAATAATTTTTTTTATCTTTCTCCCCTAGTTTCGAAGAAATGCACTTTCAAAAGTGAATTTTAATTGTTTTCCATTGAATGTTTAACGTTTTTTATCCCAAAAGAATGCCCTCTATTCTAGATATTAAAAAAAAGTCAGTTTATTTTTATTTTTTATTTAGTTCAATCTCAATGTGTAGGACACAGCGTGTAATATAACCTTAATTGTACTTTTGCGTTTCTCTTTTATGTTAAGAAGTAGGGCGTTCTCGTGGACACATTTGGAAAACACCGTTTCGCAGAAAGTTTAATACCGCCGCACTGTAATTTGAATGAAATGACGGTCAGAATGGGAATGATAGAACGTTCGGAATGTGTTGTAGATTAAGCCTGAGATGTTATTTCGGTTCAAGGGGTATAACCGGTAGTCCAAATACCCTAAGAAATATTGAGTTAGAAGATGACATGATAGGCTACTCACTCCACTCCTATTTCTAACTAATTAAACAAAGTATTTCCCCCCTAACTAACCATCATAGAACAGCCCGAGGCATTCGGTTTTAAAATTACAATTCAATCCATTTATCATCCACCAATAGAACATTTGATTAATGATGTTTAAATTTAAAAACTTTTCAATTAAAGTCACAAAACATAACCCGGGACCACCAATCCAGAATAAGGCCTTCAAATCAGAGCATTAATTACACAGTCAAGTTGGTTTTTTTTTTTTTTTTTGCATATCAAAATCTATTAACTACTTTTCGCGCGCTCCACATTCATATTTTATAGAGACAATAACCATTAAACTTTGCATATCGCAAGCATTTTTCTTTTATTTTATCCTCAAATGGTACTTACACTAAGTTCGAGTGAAATATGACAGCAAATCTGTATCTGAAGATTTTCGCTGTCGAAATGTGCAAAGAAAGTGATGAGTAAGTGAATGTCTTGAAAGTAGGGCCTAGGGAGTGGTGTTATATATTTTTGTTATATTTTTAAATTGGGTTGGTTTGGGGAAATGAATTGGGGTAGATTTTCTTTCTGTGGTAACCGAGTGGCTAAAATCTGAATAATGTAGTCGATGGCAAGAGATAAAGTTTGCTTTAGTCGTAAAGGTGATATAGATTATAACTTTATTCGCACCGAGACGCATTACTTTTTTATTTCTGAGACCAATGACATCTCTGAAAGACTTTCCATTCTCGGTATGTGCGTTAACGAAAACTAATGAAATGACCACATATCTGATGTTGCCAAGAACGCTGCGAAATATTTGGTTTTTATTACAAACAGTGCTCTAGCTAGTTGCATTTCGTGCCTTCAACAGTTCTCTCACAATACTCGTTCATCAGTTCACCGTTAAGCCTATTTTCGGACACACTGTGAAATATAGAGATTCTTTCCTGAGCCATAAAACATAAATGTGGAATGCTTTGAAAAGCTATATATTTCCCTCTCCTTTCTAAGCCACGCGCATTTAAAACTAATGTGCATCGGTTTCTCCGTTTATCTCCTCCTTATTTTCCTACCATAAACCCTTGTGCGTACGCGAATTAAACATAAACCTTACCATCGATTTTCTTTTAGAATATTATATAATTATAACTATAATTTTTATCAATATAAGTCATTTCAACAGCAATCTTTTTTTTTTTTAATTAACTCAGAGTAAAAATCTTTTAATGCAATTGCACAACGTAAATTGAAAATGAAGAAGAGGACAATAATAGCTGTTTTTGGTGAAGTGGTTTGAAACACAGGTGACGTTAGGTTTCGGTACTTGCTTACACCATAAATAGCGTCCGAAATATTTAGGGAGAAAAAAATAAATAAATATTTGGCGCGACAGCTCTTTGAGTGCATGTGCCTAGCTTCTCGCAACCACTCATGTTGTGTGCGATATATTTTTCACACGAATGGAAGGGACCTACAGTTTAGTGCCGTATCCGAAGGGCGATTTGAGAAGATTTTCGTAACAACAATACTCTCGGATGTTTGTCAGACGCTCACAAGAGGTGGGGCCGTAAAAAAATGTTTGGTGTTTTCTAGGATTCGAACTTGGAACCTCAAGCGCAGTGATCCGACATACTAACCACTTACACCACGGCGCCCACGAGGGAGAATATTCTGTAATTTTTGCATTCGGTTCTGATTTCTAGCATATGTTTGAGCGTAAGTTGAGTTACTGTTGGTGATGAATGATCGCATTATTAAATTTTATTACTAGAAGACTTGGATGGATATGGTTGGAACTTGAGCTAATAACCTGCAATAACCGAACATATTGTCACTACGCCTTGCCACCCAAAATGTACGCACCGATGTCAGTTTGCATGACAATTGACGGATTAGATCTTCATCAAAGACTGTTTAGGTTAAACTGAGTTTAAACTCTCTCATAGTGCATAAGAGATAATTATAAAAAGAAGAGTCTACCGTAGATGAGTATTTTGGAGTTTCGAGTATTTTGTCAATTCTTTTATTTAATTTTTCGGTTGCTTTGCGTGAACATTCCAGACATAGCAGGACAAAGCTTTACTAACTTTTATATATGGAAAAGACGTTGCTATTCCTGCCTCAGGTTAAAACCCAGATACCTTAAAAGAACTCCTTCAATGCGTTCTTCCATACCTTTCCAAACGGATCACAAGAATTGAAATTTGGAGTTAATCTAAATTAAATCGAACTGATAATTTTGACTCGGAAATATAAAGCTCCTCATATAGATCGTCATACTATAAGCGCACGTGGCGAAGTTAGCTGTTACTTAACACAACTACTGACGAGACATGGTTGCATCCGATCATACCTATACTGCTTTAAAAATGGTGACTATCATAATAGACCCAAGTGGTCTAAGGACAGCCACCCCGCCAATTGTCCATCGTGCAGTGTTACTCCCGAACATGTTTTTTTTATTCTTTTACTGCCCACGATTTCAGCTACAAAGAAAAGCAGTACAAAGAGTACTGGGAGAAACACCAACTGCTGAGGATATAGTACATCACATGATAGATTCCGAAAATAAGTGGAACGTAGTGAGTTCGTATGCCAAAGACATATGCCAAAAGTTGAGATGACCAGAGCGAGGAAAACGCACGAAGTAACATCGTGAACGCCAGTGGACACGCGGGTATATACCAAAATATACCTTCGCAAACGCACAGGCAGGCGAACATACGCACACAACAACACGCAAACGTTTAAAGAAAAGTATGATGCAACACTTTAAAGAGCTGTTGCGCCAAATATTTGTATATGTATTTTTCTTGTTAAGGCTGTAAACCTCAACATCCTAGTGCAAACATTTGCTTGAATGTATATCAGCGGTCCGCTTAGATCTACCCCCTCCGCAGCACTAGACATACTGCTCCACCTATTGCCCCTAGATATTGCCAATCCTCGATCGATACTGTACCTTATATCTGAAAACACCTCTAGTCTAGCCCTACCGAAACTCAGGTTTAATAAGAACTTCCATGCAACTATCCCTCCCCGGAATGAGTGGAAATACGCTGCCAGGATAGAAAAAAGTTCAATTCACTGCTCTACAGACGGATCCAAAACGGGAAGTGGGCTGGATGATGGTGTCTTCTCGGAAATGCTCAACTTGATCATCTCATTCCTCTTCTCATATCACAGCAACATTTTCAGGTGAAAATGATGACGATTAATGAACCCCAGTCCTGGCTGAAATGTAATGTAATATCTGTCAGGGATATTAAAAAACGTGATTAAATGGTAGTGCATGCGGTTATATCAAAACATAAGCGTTTTCACTTAGCCTAGGCATACAAACTCCTACTCCTCCTTAACCTCCACGTGGTAACCGCTGTGTACCTAGTATCTTGATCCGAGAAATGGGTAACCAACCCCGTTTGGAGGGCTTTTGGCGGCAGCAGACGTGAGACAGGGAAAGAGTGCTTCTTCACTAGAGTACTTCTTCTTGTTCCAGACAGCAGCGGATGAATTGCTTAGATGGAAACTTAGTCAACACCTTCCGCGAGCTGCTTCGGCATATTCGGACTATAGGTCGGTAAGGAATTTCCAAGGTTATTCATCAGCTTAGAATAGAGATAGTAGCGGAGAAGCCCTTAATGGGCCAACAGCAGCGCTCCCACTAGCGTAGTGGAGCCCTGGCACTGATGTACATGGCCGGGCGATGGGATCGGCCGGGCAAAAAGAGGATGGGAAACTGTGACATCTACTACGTTGATTGCTAAAGAGATAACAAGTAGCGATTATTTCGATCCGGATTTGCTATACGCGGCAGACTTATGCAAGAAGTCTTAAGCTTTCAACACTTGAGCTAGCGTATTCTAACAATCCGGATCAAGGCTGAATTCGCTTATATAAGCCTCATATGTGCTCATGCCCTACGGAACAAAAGGTGATTGTTTCTACGCTCTCCTCGACAAAACATACTAGCAATGTCCTAAATACAGCGTTAAAATCGTATTGCACGATTTTAACGCCGAGATAGAAAAGGAGGACGTCCTTGGTAGGGCAGTCGGTAAACATATCTTGCACGACAGCACGTCTGACAACGGACTAAGGCTAGTTGATTTCGTTGTAGAGCAAAATGTCACACATGGTTTCCTCATCTCAATATTCCTAAGCAGTTATGGCAGGCCAATGATCATGTAATGATTAACCAAATTGATTATATTGCGATCGACGCAAAACATGCCTCCGGTATTCTGGATATCCGAACCTTCTAAGCGTCTAACATAGATTCGGATCATCACCTTGTTGCGAATGCTGATATCCCAAATTGAGCGGGAAAGAAGAATCACTGTGAGAAAATTCAAGGTAGAAAAGCTATAATCGCAAGAGACCACCAGAGTCTACGTCGAACGCGTATCCTAAAATCTCTCAATCACCCCTATGCCGCCAGCATCAAGTGCCGAAGACCAGTGGCAATGCTGATAACATGCCATCAGAAACGCCGCAACTGATGTGTTGAGTTTCGCCCGGCCAGCACCGTAAAACACCTGGCTTGACGAAGAATGGCGGCGAATGCATGCAGCAAAATAAGAGGCATATAAAGCGGCGTTGCAACGGAAGACGAGAGCTGCTCGGAGGACTATGAGCAAAAGAAACTGCGCGTACAGAAACCTGTAGATATGAAAATGGAAACCCCGTAGTAGAATCACAGTCGGTGATTCCAATATAGAAAAACTACTTCTGTAGACGGTATAACACCGACGAAGACCAGCATCCCGCTGTCTGGCAGAATGAACCATTCAACGTAGACGATGATAGCCAAAATTCCCATCTACCTGACAAAAGTGAAGTGATGATAGCAATATCCAAGCTGAAATCTAACAAGGCTGGACGACCTGACCATTTACCGGCCAGTTTTTTCAAGACACCTGGTGATGAGTTGCTAGAGAGCATACACCAACTCATCTCTAAGATTTGTTCAAACGAATGTACATATGTCTGATGAATGGAATCTCAGAAAGGAGACCTCCTCAACTGCGCCAAGTATAGAGGCATCAGTCTCCTCAACATTGCATCGCAGATCTTTTGATTGGTTGATTGGCGACTATAAGTGCGGTTTCAAGACAGGAAAGCTCACCATCGATCAAATCTTCACGCTTTGACAGATCCTGGAGAAAAGTCAAAAAGTCGAGACGATACTCAAAATCTCTTTATCAATTTTAAGGCCGCCTATGACAGCATCTATAGAGAAGAGTTATATAGAGCCATGTCTAGTTTTGACAGCACTGCCAAACTTGTCTGTCTGTTCAGGATGACGATGCAGAACACTCGCTAATCCATCAAGGTCGGTAATGACCTCACTGAGACACTTAATGTCAAAAAAGGTTTTAAACAAGGTGACGCGGTGTCGTGTGACTTCTTTAATATTGTACTTGAACGGATTATGCGGAACTCGGAAGCCAACACCAAAGGCAAAATCTATCAAAAGTCCGTACAATTGTTTGTATACGCCGACGATATTGACATTATTGGAAGAAGTCAGCAGGCTGTCACCGATGTGTTTCTAAGCATTGAAGCGGCCAAAATGGCTTTAGCGATAAACGAGGGCAAAACGAAGCATATGCTGTCAACAAGAAGAGAACATCAACACACACTAATTGTTACAATAATTGACAGAATGTCACAGTGGACAGCTACAACTTCGAGGTAGTAAGGGACTTTGCCTACTTTGAATATGTTTTAATTCTGACAATGACACTGGCGCAGAAATTAGGCGAAGAATAACTCTTGCCAACCACTGTTTTTTTGGGCTAATAAGGCAATTCAACAGATATTAGCGTTTTCAGGGATAGCCAAGCGGCAATTCAATCCCTGGATTTGTTCTCTTTTATTTCAAAGGTCCTTCTAGACTCCCGCTCATTTCCCACGCAGATGACTGAGCAGTTCAACATTTGCTTATGCTAGGTGGCAGGCCACAGGAATGTTCCAAATGACAACAATGCACTGCCCTAAATATCCTACCGAATAGCAGGTTATGGGTATGCCGCTCTATAAGTTGAAATTTCGACTTAACCTAGACGCTAGGTCAGCATAGGTTGAGTAGGCTAATGAGGTTGTTTTAAAACATTAGGAATCAAAGCGGGTCCATCGCGATCCCTAGGGAACCTTCACGGCATCAAACCTAAACCAATTTTTGCATACACTTAATTTCCCTTCAGAATTTAAATACCTCATTGTTATGGTTCAAGTTTTTTCACGGTCCCACCTCTCACGAGCGTCTGACAAACATCCGAGAGTATTGTTGTCACGAAAAAGTTTCCCAAATCGCCGTTCGGATTCAGCACTAAACTGTAGGTCCCTTCCATTCGTGTGAAAAATATAACGCACACAACATGAGTGATTGCGAGAAGCTAGGCCCTGGCACTTAAAAAGCTGTTGCGCCAAATATTTATTTATTTATTTATTTATTTTATTGTCATGGTTCAAGGACTATACCTCCTCTTAGTCATTGAAAAGTGTCATCCAAGATACTTTAGCAATAGTCCTGGCAATACCTTGGCATTCACAGAGTATATGTGTTTCATCCTCTGAGACATGTATGTAGGTTATTGCAGAACCTGTGTACATCCGTATCTGATAATCCTAATCTCATCACATGCTTCCTTAGAAGAAAATTAAGAGAAAGTATTTCTATCGCTGTTCTTAACCATGATCTTTCTGGCTTTATAATCTCTCCAAATTTTCTGCGATCTAATGCAGACAACCAATCATTGGACCTCCTATGCCCTTCTTAATTGGACCATCTTAGGTTAACCATTTGATGATTCTATCACGAATAATTCCCTTGGCCACACACCTGGCTGGTTTAATGCTTTCACTTATATTACTTTTTGTACGTATATATAAGTACAAGATCTGCTCCTCTTTTGGCCAGCGCGTCAGCTTTTTCGTTGCCCTCATCTCAAGTATTTTCGCAGCTTTAAGTACAGCTAGAACATATTCTTGGAATACACTGCATGTGTCTTAAAGTCTCAGATCCACCTGCAAGTTAATATCTCTCGAGTTTATACATGACCCCATTCCCTCTCTGGTCTTAGAAACATGTGCCTATATTGCAATCTCGTTGTGGACCCTAACAAGGTACTGTCCTATAGCCTCACACGCCAAAAGATTAGGACTGAAATGCTGAAAAATATTAACAGTATCCTTTCAGAGCTTGAAATGAACTGAAAGTGATTGTTTATTGCATAAGTCATAGTTCGAAATGTATCTTCAAGGTTGTAATAACTTACGCCCGCGTGTAGAAGAGTAACCAATTTTCAAAGTGTTGCCTTAATGTGGTAGAACTACTACATACGCAGAAGGATGATAACCTTGGCTTTACAAGAATTATTTAAACTCAATATTGTCCTTTTCTCGTATTTGACTTTAATATTTGTATTTTGTACTTTAACAGGAAAACATGTTTTTATAAGATTAATTCAAATAGCAGACGTTTTCAATAGACTTACCTAAGTATATCCAACTTCGTACTTACAGACATGTTACCCTTGAGAAAACTGAACAAAGCTTTTGGCATCTCAGTGTCTACGTTCAAAACAATACTTTTGTGTTGACCCCACACACAGTGTGAGTGATATATCCCGGGAATAGATGTTACGGATTCTATCCAACGAAACATTGGTTTTTAGTTAAAATATTAAAGTCTCTGGAGATTCCTCATGAAATGATAAATAAAGAACAATCCATTCATAAAATATACTGTTTTTCTTATATTTGATTGGAATTTTACAATTTCCTTATTATTATCGTTACATTACATTCCTCTTTCGTACATAAGTATAATATATTATATCATATAATCTCCCTTATAACAATAGATATACCTTAAAATTAAATTTAAAAAAAAGTCTTCAATTTACATTATTTGAATACTTATATATTCTATGAACTTAATTTTTTTATTTTTTTATTTTTATTTTATTTATTCACAATAATAATAAATATTTCGTTTTATTCATTTAACTACACAAATTATTCGTCGTATCTGTTATTCATCATCATTTACTGATTACAATGGATACAATTATTCGATTTAATTAATTCTTGTTTTCCTATTTCTATTATTTTATTCTCCTACTTATCATGTAAATTATATTCACAATAATATAAGTCTCAGAGTAGGTAGTGAGAACGCGGCGTAGAAAGAAAGAGAGTTCCTTAACCTTCTGCAATCAGTGATTGAGTTCTGGTCATGTGTGGTTTTTCTTCTTTTTTTTTAATTCAATTCTGGTAATGTGGCATGAAATTGTTGCCCAGTACTTTTTTTTCTCTATATGGACGACAGGTGAGAATCATTTTTTTTTTTTTAATTGGTTGAATACAACAAACCATTCATGCAGATGACATAAGCCCAACCTACATTCGACCAACCATTTCTGCCATTCATTCAATGGGAGAACACAATTATCATTGTGTTGGATTAAATTAAATTTGGAAAACCGAAATTGTGTTAAATGATTTGACTGTTTTGAGTGGGGACTTTTGCTATATTGAATTGATTTAAAGGGGTTTTATGAATGAATTCATAATAAAATTATTAGAGAACCGCGTGTTGTGGGTTGGATTCAATGCAAATTTGTAGGAACAGATGTTTTTCGATTTGAAATTAATAAACTCCTCGTTGCTGTCAATTCGGTGGTCATATTTAGTAGGATTTGCGAATATGAGCCAGATTTTGGATATTATTTATCCATCAGATAAAAGTGTTTAATGGAAAACAAAGTCTATTATTTTTTGACATATTGGCATTAAACTGTGGAATTTCAATTTTACTAAGTATGGGATATTATTTAAAAAATATGTTTCCCTTACAGTTCAAGGGAAAATTTGACAGGTGAAATTTAACATTAATTCAGAATCATGTAGACTAAATAATTGACAGGTGAAGAGACAGAGAATATTGATATTATAAAACGAGTGGATGGATGCTTAGAATGGGGAAAATTTGTGTGGTTCTTCGTTTTACTAATATTTATCTGCACGATTTCAAAATTATTTCAGTTCTTTTGCTTATAGTAAGCCGGCTTATGGACTTTTTTTTGAAGATAATCTTATGCAAAAGAGTTCAACTTTTTTTTAAAAGATGTTCGTAATCTAAACAATGTAGTCACAGCACAACGTAAGTTGGAAATAAAGAGAAAAGATGGGAAACATGTATTTTATTGTTGCAGCAGTTTGAAACATAGGTGGTACTAAATTTAAGTAAATTCTTACTCCTTGGTGGTGACCAAATTAGTCAAGAAGACTTTTGCTGCGATTTTTACATTCTGTTCTGATTTCTAGTATTTGTTTCGAGCAAGTATTGAGTTACTCAATGTGATGAACGACTGAATGGAAATGGTTGATAAGCGAGCTTACCTACTATTCAGTGACAGAATACATTACCACTACTGTCACACAGGTCTAGGAACTACATTATGCAAGGGGGTGTTAGGAATCTAAATATTATTTCCAATGACTTAAACGGGTATAAAACTAATTCTGTAACTCACTTATGCAACCAATACTGATTACTTGCGCTTCATTCTTCAAGAAACGTCTGATAAATCTAACATGCCTATGTGATGAGCAGACCGGTAAGAAAAGCGCTGATTTGAGGTGGTAGCGACTATCAAAAGTCTGACTTGACGAAAAATTTAAAGCGTATAAGCTCAGGATTCCAACTCCTTACACTGGCACCTCTAAAATGATTATGCTACGTATTTTGATAACACACATAATTTTATGTAAAGTAATAAAGACAGCAGAACAATGACGTTACGTACTGGTGATATGGGAGTTCCTGCTTACCGTAAATGGGCTCGTCGAGTTAGCAGCACGCACTTCAAAGAACTAAGAAAGAAACTGAGATTAGACTTAAATGAAGAAATTAATCGGTATATTTTCCAAAATCATCTTTAAGAAAAGTAATTGGTGTATTAAGTTTTGTAAGAAATATGCTGAAAAAATCAACAAACTTGGTATGCCTCCTAAGCATAAGACCTGATGGAAAAGACTTGTTTGAAACCGTATTGAATATTAAAAGCAAAAGCTTCAAATTGAAAAAAAAAAAAATAACGACATATTCAAAACCCGATTGCCACTCATACCTGGTTCTAACTCGGGGCAAAAAGAATCACTCAATTCGGTGCAGTTCTCACATGTCACGTAAATGAAAAGGATACTTATAGCCTTTGTACCGGACAGGAAATAGAAACACAACAGCAATACGGAATGCCACTTTTCTTCCTATGTACCCCAGGTACCAGGTTTCGACGGAATATAATATTTCCATTTATAATGAATATGGAAATAAGGGAGTACCAGCATTCAAGAACAGACTCACTGAAAGAAAACTCCAAAAATGAGATATTCGTACTTCAGATGCACACTAGATGCCTGAAGGGAAAAATATACCTCGGAGAAGAAAAACAGATACCCATAGTATTTTCGATATGCAGAAGGATTGTTAGTTAGAAATACAGATCACAAATCCGCTATCATCTACTTGATATGTTCAGTTATCGTTAGACATATCGGGTCGTATGCAAAAAGATGAGTTCAAGCTTTTTACTCACTTTTCTAAGATATTTCTGAACATAAAAAATAAATAATTATTTGGCGCAACAGTTCTTTAAGTGCCTGGGCCTGGCTTCTGACAAGCACTCGTGTTGTGTGCGTTAATTTTTTCAGACGAATGGAAGGGGCGCCCCCTCTTTCTTAGCATGATATGCATAAAAAAATACACGCACCGAGTTAGATCTTAAGGTGTTGAGATCGATCACAAATTGAAAGCTCGATGGAAGACAAAGCTTGTTTTCATATGTAAAAAGAAGAGTAAACGATTGATTGCATGAGATCGATCTTATAAGTAGTTAAGCATGGTATTTCCATACTCAGTTTATACACAACTGTCAAGATGGCCGAGTTTTAGCTAAATTTCGTTACAAATCGAATATATTAAAATAGAAGGTGTCCAGTTGGTGAAAATGTTGGTGAAGAGGTTTTATTTTGTTTTTTAAATGAGACTTCATATTGACCACCTTTTTTCCCAATTTCTTTCTCACTCTCAGAAGACCATTTTCCTTTTTTTTTTGTAACTTGCCGCTAAGACATTCTAATCACAACTAAATAAAATAGAGAGCTTTGCGATCTGACTCACATCCACCTAGACAGAGCCGTTGAGAACGAACTAATTTTTTTGCATATTAAACTGAGTCCGAGTTCCGCCGTGCACAATCGATCTCACATGTGAGTGTAAGCTCGTCAGCTCTACTCTGAGATCCTGCTCATGTTTTTGCATACGACCCAATCCTGACATGCATTCTTGTTTAGGTGGGCAATTGCAGAAAAAAATCATAAACCTAAACAACTCGCGAAAATTCTACGATTAGCATACATCCACACATGGATATACTCGTATGTAGATCGCCCTGTCTTCAAAAGTTCATCCATCCACTTATCAGAAATGGGACAAATAAAGCATCACACGCCTGGTGGTTAAAAATAAATACGATAACTAAGTTTCTAACATCATATCGTGACTTCGGTGTAAACTTACAATTAAAACTACTCTCGAAAGATAGTTTTATCTTAGGTAGTGCCATAATGGAAGAGGACTTATGATCCAGACAGACATAACGCTATGGATACGGTTCAATAAAAAAAACAACTTTTAATCAATCATTGAAGTCAATATCACTTTTTCTCAGACACTGTGACGGCGTGGGTGCGAAGGAGGGCACTCTCCATTTTCTATGTGAATTCCCAATCTTTACCAGAACCAGATAGACCTTTAATCATCTGGGGAATAGCCAACAAAACCAACGAAACAATTAAAAAAATATTCCACGCTTTTAAAAGTTGGCACATAAGATGCTACAAATGAATTTTTTTTTTTTATTTACCTAATTTGGCTTATACGAATTATTTTTTTCTTAATATTTTTAACCAGCTTTTCCAAATATGTCCCCTTATATATACCCATAAAGGTAAAAAGATTTAGTTAGAAAGATACGAATTAATACTTTGCATTCCTGGTGTATATAATATTTTAGTTATTGTAAGAGTATAACAAACCCAATTATGTTTCTGTTATTACTAGACATACATTTTATTGGATTATCATTACATGTAATACCTCAAAGATCTGGGCGATGACTATAACTTCCTTCTGGTATACACTGTCGTGGACTAAATCATTTATTAATCGGGATATGACCTATTTGTCTGAAAGCATTCCTAACGTGACGATCTATCCAATTCTGAACCACATACCTATGTACGAATATATTTCAGTAGATATGTTTTCGTACCTATAAATATTTTCTTTTAAAGTAAATTTTATTTGAAGTTTCAGTGGCGTTAAAACAGTCCAGGAATTGTCTCCTAGAAACAATTTTGATACTCTTTGTTCGAATGCGGACTGTGATATTCGAAAGCATAGGGTCTAGTTAGACTCGACAATATCTTCTTCCAAATTAATATCGCCATAACCCTACTGTTCACTCAAAGCTTGAAAACAGGGTCAAATAAATATTGTCATCTCTTCCATCTTTATTTCTTGTTGCATATTTTTATTCGTCAACATGGTGCTTCAATATGGACGTGTGTGATAGGGTTAGAGTTAGGCGATGATCGCCGGTTACTTTAAATCTATATAACGTATGTTAGCCTACCGTAGTACCGGAAACTACAGTCCATTCAAAACATTTATCATGCCTCGGATAAGGACTGATAACACGTTGTTGACTTCAGGCTATCGTATCCGGTTAAAGATTGGTTTATTATTCTAGTTGGGGAAAACCCTCTATTCGAGTGACCCTCGGAAAAAAAAAGAGTTATAGTTGAGACACATCGCCACTCTAGTACGTGACGTGGTAGACGCAGTTTGATCCATGTCCAAACGCTGAAATTAAGTAAATATGTTTTTTGGGGGTGGAAATGGTGTAGTGGTAACATCGTCAATTGCCACGCTAATAGTTCATGATTTAAATCCTGATGACAGCAATCATCTATTTATTTCTCATGAAATATATAAAGTTAGTCCGATCATTTGCGAAAGCTTGTGTGAACACTACTGCGAAGGCATAACACTGGCAGTAGCTTGGTCATGCGGCTGGAAAATTTGTTCGCTCTGTTGACGGTGATTTGCCCTTGACATCGGTAATCGGGAAAAAAGTAATGTGAATCAGAAGCAAAGACAGAAAATAACAAAAATCTCCCCAGTTATCTGGCCGCCACCCCCGGGGAATATATAAAGCATAAACAACTGAGCTTCAAGAACCACTACACCGAAAATCTTCCTCTCTCTCTCTGTCTATCCTTTCCAACGCCTGCACTGTGTGTAAACATGTTAAAGGTATTCATAACCCTTTGAGTGCGTGTAAATTATAAAAAAAAAAATGATAGGCTAACAAAGTTTTTAAAAGTTTGATTGAAGTTGAAAGGTTTGCCCAACTTTTATTATTTATAAAACAATTTGTGAATACACAATTGTTTGATCAGCCTTAAGCCAGAATTAACATTGATTGTGTGTTGATTATGATTTACGAATAAGGCTGATTACGAGTATATAAATATATGTAGGACTGTGAAGTGTAAGTGCCCTCTCAGAGTTAGAAAGGTATGATGGAAGTCGAGTGGGAGAAGATTTGGGAGTTAGTTTGTTTTTGTTTGTAAAAGAAAAAAACTTGTTAAGATTATAAATGAATATTAAATTTTACCTCCTTAATTGAAAAAAAAAGTGTTTTACTCCCATCAAACACACATGCATAAGAAGTATGATAGAAAAATGACTAGACAGTTGCAAGACCTATCTTTTTTCCTTTCAAAGCATTGTTCTCTTTAAGGATATGCAGCAAAAGAGTAGTCAAAACTCTAGAGATGAATCTAGGGATGATTATTTAGGGAAAGAGTGCCTAATTTAGGAAATTGTTTAAAATACGAAACCTGGGTACCTCGAAATTCGAACAGTTCATAATAGAAATATCCCAAAAAGTAAGCAATTACGAGAAAATTATAAAGAGTTCGTGTTCGTCTCAGAGTCATCATTAACTCTACTTGTAGAGAATTAAGTGATTGTTTCCATATACCTCAATTACAAGGACCTTCCTCGATTATCATTAATGTATTTTTACAGACATTAAAGTCAGGAGCTTGTCTGAGCAGGAAGCATAGGTCGTTATGACTAAATTGGGCCCGCGCTGAAGTCGTGCAGAAGGAACTAAGTCCCTTTGATATAAAGTTTTGTTGCAAAAATGCAACAGAAAATTGTGAGAAATTTCAAAAGCCATCCCTAAGGGTTGATATGCGTTGCAACGAAAACTGCACTCATTATTTCGTCGAAGGGACCCAGCCACTTGGATGAGCTGAAATATATGCCACATTATCCAAAATCTCCAGAGCTCCTTATATCCAGTTTAACATTAAAAAAAAAGTCACCTCCCGCTGTCTGGGAATGTAAACGTCATGCGATCTTTTATTTATGGCGCAAAACTAATCAAAAAATGATGCAGTTCATCATCCCCCCAAATCGTTTAATCAGATTCTATTAAATTTGCCACACAAGAAGCAATTCTCATACCACATTACCATAACTCTTCCTAATCCTTAATGGCATTTCAATTCCACATAATAACTTATTTGCCCTGTTCAATTCTTCCTGTCCATAGAATCCTTCTTTCCCATTGAGCAACCTTGATTTACATCACGGACTTCACCCGCATGAGAAATATGAACTCCCCCCCCCCTCCCTCCAAAACTCCCCTGCTAGACTTTCATTCGAATCCATTTGCATTCAAGCTGCAGTGGCCGCCACATCCATTATCCCTTCTGCAGCGTCATCATCTGAATCCCATTCATTGTTATTCATCGATGCGGCGGCGGCCCACCCATCACTTTTTCCAATCATAGGCCGTGTGTGAGCAAAAATCCCAGCAGCTGATCCTTTAGTCGTCCTTTGATGGAGAGCAAGAAGAAAATCAAATTTGGTCGCACAATCTCTCATAGTTCCTGCTGCTGCCGAAGATGATAGATAGCTGGAGGAGGTGACGAACGACGACGACGAGAGTCCCACCTGGAATGCTGGCTGTTGTAATGCGGGTCTTCTAAGGACCACAAGACACACCTACGACGAGACATCATTACTCATCGATGTGGCAACTTTGAGGCTTGTTTTGATTGATTAAGAGAACGGGGAAAAACTTTTTCATCCGCCTCTCAAGTATTTGTACCTCATTGTTTTCTCTCCTGGCTAAGGGAATCTGTATGTCACAAAGGGCATACACACCTCAATTCAGCTTAACAAACAGAGATCAGTCCCAGTCCCGTGCGTGCTGGGTTTTGTTCTATCTTTCTTTCGGAAGGGAAGGAAGGAAGAGGTCTGCTTATATCAGCCACGTTGTAGAATGACGAAACTCTTGTCTTTCGGCCTCCTCCTATCAAAGTAATTGCCGCCTTGGGGTGTAGCTGGTCAGAAAGTTTAAGGATGGTGATGTCGTAACAATTGTCTGCTGTGAGATGTTCGTCGTGCCTTCTCTATAACCACTGCCCAACTCCAGCCCCGATTCCGTACCATCGTCGACCTCCCTCTGCGTTACACTGGTCCGCCTTAAGGGCACTAGAGTGGAACCCATCACAGTCGTCGACGACGTTGTCCCCGTATGACTAGCTGTATAGGGTGGCGGCGGTGGGGGTTGTCTATAGTCGGTGGGTGGTCGCTGGTATGATCCTGTTGAAGGATAACGCAGTAGTTGCTTTGCCGTCATGAAGCTTGAAGTCTCATTGGGTGGTGCCGGTGGTGGAGGGGGTGAATCTGCCCCGTCTACTGTTGACGCTGTAGGCGATGATGATGCTGGTGCTGGAATGCATGACATCTCTCGCATCAAGTCCATATATCTGGACTGTAAATAGTCCGTTGTGGACTTTGTGACATGGTCGTATTTACTTTTGGCCAAGTTGCTACTACTGTTACTGTTATTTGCATATTGGGCGGCGGTGGTGTTAGTGGTGTTTGCTGAGATGGCATCTTGAACTGCAGTAGTCGGATGTTTCATTGTTGCTGCAGATGATGAGGCTAGGGATGGTGCTGCCGGGGATTGTAGACGATAGTTGTGGAGCTGATGATGATGGTGGGAATACTGATCCTGGTGTTGGCCGTCGTATGAACTGGGGTGATTTATTGTTGTTGTTGCCGCTTGAGTGTAAAGACTGCCATTGCTGTGACTTTTGTTGTTATTTGTGAATGACTGCTGAGTACTGTTGGGCAACAGATCGGGTTGATACTCAGCCGTAATGGTGCCATCCGCATTCTGATGATGACGTTTCAGTGGTGTAATGCGATTAATTTCAGATATATTTGGGCCATGCGGTAAGTACACCGTGTGGGAAGGTATATGGAGAGAACCTGAAAGGAAATAATTAAAGGAAATTTGTAAAATAATTTATAATTGTTTGTAGAAAGTTAAATGTTGCATTTATATGGGCTGGGTGACAAAGGTTACTTAGGGCTGCTGTAGGTTAACCTATCACTGCTGGTAAATCATATTCTTCTATTGCCACATGTGCGACACTGAAGTTAACTCACTCAAAGAACTTTTGAACAGTTCTCAACGCTGAAAACAAGCTCTATAGAACAGATGGAATATTGAAAAGAATACATATGTTCAAACTACCAATTAAACATATGTATTCTTTTTATAATTCTCAGTGATATATTGTAGAATGGTTCCAGTCCATGGCAATTAGTTAGTTTACTTCTGTTTTCATAAAGATTATTGAACCTTTCTCACTCGGATGGCAAACAAAGACTAACAAAACCATAGGTGAAGGCCAAATTACTGAAAACGTCTAAGGATGATCTGGTAGACAGCATACACCAACTCACTTGCAAGATATGATCGCCTGAAAGTATACCCGATAACTGGAATCCAAGCACATAAGAAAGGAGATCGTCTTCTTTCCACCAATTAACAAGGTCTGCCTTCTTAAAATCACGTCAGTAAAATTCGATGACATTCGAGCCTGGACACATTTTGTTCTTTAATATCATTTGCGCGCACTTAGGGGGTTATGAATACCCTTAACATGTTTACACACAGTGCGGGCGTTGGAAAGCATAGATAGAGAGAGAGAGAAAGATTTGATGTAGTGGTTTGAAGCTCAGTTACCTATGCTTCAGACAAACTCCGAAGGTGGCGTCCAGATAACTGGGGAGTTTTTTATTATTTTTGTCTTTGCTTCTGATTCACAGTACCTTTTTCCCGATAGCCAATGTCATAAGCAAATCATCATCAACAGGGCGAACAACTTTTTCCAGTCATATGACCAAGATACTACCAGTATACTGACTCTATGTATCTCATGAGAAATAAATAAATGCTTGCTGACATTAGGATTTCAACCACGAACCATTAGCGTGGCAATTGATGACGTTACCACTACACCACTGCCGCCCCATTGAAGATGACGATAGAAAGCTGCTTCGTCAAGGCCGGAAACCGAGATCATCAGTGCCACGAGAGTCTTTAGGTAATTCAACTCACTGCCTTCAATTTTTAATCTGCAAATAAAATCTGAAATTTTCAGTGATCAAGAGAAACTGATGTGAAGCTAGATATACCTATATAAAAGTTTCATCAGAACTGCAGAAGGGTGGTTGGAGAAACGAGGACTTTAGAAATGTCATATATGGATGCTCTTGGAGTCATCGAGAGAAAAACTCCTCGCACGATATTTGTAACATATATCTGCGTTGACGGTTCGTGGAGGAGCTTCATTTCCGAACCATGCGGACTGGGCAGGGACGACAATCTTGTGTAAAAGATACAAATTCAGTGCCTTAAGTGACTAAGCTGTGTAGAGTGAATGAAGTCTGTTGCTGAAGTGGAAGAGGACCTTAATCAGCTTGGAGTATGCAATTGAAGATAACTGGCAAGGGATCATTTTGGCTAGGGAGAAGCTTATTAGTTGAGACCAAGATACACCCTGGCCTAAAACGCCAGCCAAAGTAAAATAATTAATTCACTAGAATGTCTAGAGTTATGAAGAACGCAAAATATTCATGTTACTCCCCCAAAGAAGGAAACCATTGGTCTGACTCATCTCACCGTGAGCCAATCAAAGCAAAGAAACGATAGATTTAACAAATTCGTAATAGTAGGACTGCTAGTCGAGATCTGGTAGTACTAACTGAGAATATATGATGCAATTGCTAACCTAATGTAGTCTTTAAGTTTGTATGATTCATTAATATTCTCTACACACTTTGTGCATACACTTCCTTTACGCAGTTCCGTAACACTTTTTCATTCGCATTTCCATTACATATTTCAATAAGACATTTCCATTGCACTCGAATAAATATATTCTCCCAATTCGATAAAATGCTTGGATTTTGTAATACTTCGATATGATATATCTGCCACAATTAGCACTGCAAATGAATAATACTTAACCGTGCGTCTTGGTATGGTACGGTTTGGTATGGTATGAGGAAAGTACACCTCGGAGGATGGTTGCCACGGTCGCCTTTTGATCCATTTTGAATCATTTCAAATTGTGGTACCATCTCTAATTTGATTGCCTCTCGGTTGGTCTTGAATCAAACCAGCATGTAAACCTCCCGAGTGGTACTTGCGCCAGATCCTCCAGTTCTTTAAAACGTCTGTTTTATCATATGGCGCGAGCGACTAAACTCGTCGCTTGTGATTTGGACAATCACATAATAAGTGCTTCCTAGTTTAAATTTTTTTTCTGTATCATGACAACTCCTACAGTAATCAGGCGAGTTGATTCCCAGTCTGGCGGCCATTGCCCAGTTAGTACACCTATCATGATGTTGGTTTCTTTTTTGTTCACTGACAAAAGGTTTTTGGTACTTTTTTTCGTTCAGAGCTGCAAGATATGACACATTCAGTTCTGGCTGCCCAGAAGGTGTTGATCTTTTCTCCTTTTTTAAAGTCTATTTTCTTTTTTTTCTAATAGAGATTGCTAACTATGCTTGGGTAAATTCTTCATTTAATACTGACCCTCTCCGTGCTAGTTCATCTACTGACATATTACGTCTATGCTATAAAATCCAATTCATATTTTTTTTAAACTTATAATATAATTTATCTTATAATTTTGGTTTGCATTACTGTTGCACTCTGCGATCGAGTGGTATGGTAATGATACGACTTCCGTTATTTTTTTTTTTTTTACACTCAAACCAATTTTTTCGACCATCACTAAGGAAGTTTAGTTTAAAAAAGATATACCCAAGAAGGCTCAAACAGTACAAGAGTAGTTCCATTAATTTGATTTTAAAAGACATAATAAAGCGTCAACTCCTCTCTTTCTGCCAAACGAGGACAATCTTGAATTGGCCTTCTTATACACAAATTCTTTCAAATTCAGTCTTCTCCGTACGGTTAAATATTTATTTGGATGCTCTTATTATTCATAACTCAGGTAGGTCGGCAGACATTTCATAATTAAGTGAACATCCAGTCGTAGTTGGAAGCTCTAACTTGTTCTAAGCATAGGTGCAGACAATTTGAAAATCTCTTGGGTCTACTTGATCTAAATTTTATATAGCCACTAGAAATCATTTTAGCTCAGATGTTCTCATATTTGACAAACTGCAGGTAACAAAGTACACAGAAACGATTTTGGGAAATAAAATGAATGTAGAAGTTATATTTGGCTATTAACCATTGCTTTTGCCACGTAATTTTCCAATCCATTTAACCGACTTCCGCCATTAGGAATTAGAAGCAATGTTTCATTATATGCAAAAATACATTTCAATTTATAAAAGTGCCGTGTGGGTCGTTGGCCCATAGTCATTACCTCAGAAGAAAACAAAGACCAAGACTAAGGATACGAAGAAAATTTATTAAACGAAAATATTCTAATAAATCTTCCCTCCTTTGTGCTATGATATGCAAACCATGAAATGTATTTTTCTGCAAGGCGTTGAACCAAGGGGGAGAATTTATTAATATTTTCGTTTTTTTTTTTGGTTTCGTTCCGTAAGCAGGCACAGGTTTTGGCACTCATAATTCACGTACGGTCCGCCTATAATGGCAATAAATCAAAAAATAAATGAGCTATAAAAAAACAATTGGGACGCGCTGCTTTATGTTCCGAGCTAAAGTCAAAGAGGGTGCTAAAAGGTATGCCCCGACCTCTAGTAGCGGCACAGCTTGTACTCGGTGGCTAGGGAGTAGTGTGAGCAGGGGATGATGATTCGAGGAACGCAAGGAAAATTTATTAGAAATTGAACTGTGCTCTGCCTGAAATTGGTGAGGAGGCATAGTGCTAGGTATAAGTTGGGTCTCATTGTGAATTTTAATTGATCGGTTTGTTGTAATGGCTTTTGACAGCGGGACATGTATTTATGGGTGCTAATCTAGTGTCAGACGGGAGAGGCCTGCGACGAAAAGTGATTATGTGCTGGCATACGAAATGACGTGACAAATTAATGAAATTTGTCGCTGAAATTAGAGAGGACTGCTGTAGCGCACGAAGGTGCAGGGTTACAAATCAACTGAGAGGTTCGAGGATGGTTCTTGGGGCAGGCGATGAGATGTTGAGTGTTTCGGGGAGCAGCACTTAAGAAGTCAAAAAGAATGTGGGTGTAGGTCAATTAATGGCTGGCAGCTGCTTTCCCTTTCACCGGATTAAAACAGAATTTATTATTTTCGGTTGTGGGTTTAACTGAGATATTGTTGTACTAACTTCTGGTCTGCTCACAAATAAGTACTTAACTAAGTGTTGGGGAAGCGTTTGTCACAAAATTCTTACAACATCCAAAGAGGTTAGACATTTTCAGAGGTCTTAGAGTTTAACTCTTTTTATGCAATCGCATGACCTAAGCTAGACATGAAGAATAAGATGTTTTAAAACCCATGCGGTGATAGGTTACAACATATGTTTACTCCGTATGTGCTGCCCGAACTATAATAAATAAATATTTGGCGCAGCAGCTCGTCAAGTGTCTGAGCATAACTTCTCGCAGCCACTCATATTGTGTGCGTTATATTTTTCACACGAATGGAAGGGACCTACAGTTTAGTGCCGTATTCGAAGGGCAATTTGTTGTACTCTCGGATGTTTGTCAGACGTTCGCGAGAGGTGGGATGGTGAAAAAACGTTTGTGTTTTCTGGGATTCGGACTTGAATCCTCACGTGCAGTGGCCCGACACACTAACCACTTGCGCCACGAATGTGAATTTGATGTGCTTTTTGAACTCGGTTTTAATTCCTAGTATTGGTTACGAGCACGTATCCAGTCCTAAATATAAGGAAAATCGGCTTTAAATTTACGGCATATTATGGTTTGGGCTGTAGCTCACGGATTGCTTGGATGATATTGGCCTTAAGTGCTTGAATCGTTTCCGGATTGTTGGCATAACATCGGTCCTTCACGGTTCCCCACAAAAAAAAGTCCAAAGGCGTCAAATCGCTGCTCCGAGGCGGCCAATTGACATCGCCAAGACGGCTGATAACACGATTTGGGAATTTGGTGCGCAAAAGACCGATTGTGGCATGGGCTGTGTGGAATAACGGAGGAATTCGATGGACTCTTACATCTCAACTGAAGCATCTTGACTACGCAGACGATGTACGCTTACTCTCCCACAGAATTATAGACCTCCACCAAATGACAGCAGATGTGAAGAGGGAGGCAGGTGTCGTCGGGCTGAAAATTAATACGGCAAAAACTAAAATTATCAGCCTTGGAACAAACTCATCGGCTCAAATATGCATTGCTGGACAACCGGTAGAGAGAGTAGAGTATTTCCAGTATCTTGGGAGTATTGTCTCGACCGATGGTGGAACCGAACTGGATATAGCCAACAGGATCGCAAAAGCAAAGTCCGCGTTCGGGATGTTGTCGAAAATATGGCAAGCAATGCAATCAATTTGAGCACCAAAATAAGACTGTTCCGCTCCAACGTTGAATCCGTGCTGCTATATGGTTGCAGCACGTGGAGAGTGACCACTACTATCACCAGAAAGCTGCAAACGTTTGTTAATAGGTGTCTGCACAATATCTTAAGGATTTTTTGGCCCAATCGTATCTCTAACGAACACCTTTACGAGAGAACGGGTCAGGAACCAATAGGCACAATTATCCAATGGCGGAAGTGGCAGTGGATTGGTCACACGTTCCGAAAGGGTGACAGCTCCATAGCGAACCATGCTATGCAATGGAACTCTTAAACTCAGGATGGCAGAAGAATTTGCGGTCCGAGGAGAACATGGCGCAGAACAGTCGAGAAGGAGGCACTGCAGTTAGGGAAAAGTTGGGGAGAACTCAGACACATTGCCAGAAACCGTACACGATGGCGCGTAGGCGTAGTAGAGGCCCTAGGACCCACAAGGGGATACAGGACATAAGTAAGTAAAAAAAAGTATGGGCTGTGTGGCATGGTGCGCCATACTGCATGAACCAGAGGTCGTCCAAATCCATTTCTTCAATTTCAGTAAAAAAGAAAGTCGTTAACATGGCTCTGCAACGCCCACCGTTGACCGAAACGTTGTTCCCAGCCTCATTTTCGAAGCAAAATGGTCCAATGATACCACCACTTCACAATCCGCACCAAACTGTCACTCTCTGTGGATGCATTGGCTTCTTGACAAGAACGTGCGGGTTTTCCGAGCCCCAGATGCGGCAATTTTGTTTGTTAACGTAGCCGCCGAGATGAAAATGTGCCTCGTCAGAAAAGATGATTTTTCGCCCAAAATCGTTGTCCAATTCAAGCTGCTCTAAGGCCCAAACTGCGAAGCGATAACGAAGTGGATGGTCGTGCGCTTTCAATTGCTGAATCAATTGGACCTTGTAAGCGAATAATCTCAGATGTTTGTGCAGAATTCTCCTCAGGCTAGTGCGTGAAATGTTGAGCTGTTGAGATCGATGACGAGTTGATGTTCGTGAATTGAGTCTCACACTCTCGGCTACAGCAGCCACATTCTCGTCTGTGCGCACCGTACGACGACGGGAACCATTAGTGTTGTCCACTAGCATACCAGTCTCATTAACTTTTTGCACAAACTTGCGTACAGCAGGCGGGGTGGGTGCTTCATTTCGGCCAAAACTTCTTTTAAAAAAACAGACTGTTTGGGCTACACAGCACTCACTTTTAAAATAAGTTTACAATATTTCCCAATGTTGTTGAAGCTTAAAGCGACTCATTTCGTTCCGCGGAGGTATGATACTGACTTTCTGTCAAGATTTCGAGTGGGAAACAGCTGTCAGTGTCAAAATAACCTATGATTTAAAAAGAAATCACTAGATGGCCCACCCGTTATATCTCATCGTATATCTACCAGAAATAAAAGAGATAATCAAGGAAAAGATAAGAGCGAGCAAAAAATGGAAACATACTCGTGTTCCGCAATATAACGCACATCTGAACCGTTTGCGCAACTCGCTAAAAAGAGTACCAACGATTTTAAAAATCGTGCAATACAAACTTACATTGAAGCTGAACGGCAAGAAAAGATTCCAATTATTCCCTTTGAAAGGCTATAAAGGGTTTAGAAAACCTAAAATTCAAGCCGCACCAATCAAGAAAAATTACGATGAATCGACCAGGGATGACAAAGAGAAAACGCAAATTTTTTTCCCATCTGAAACAAACTTTTAAAACATTTGATGGAAAAGCGTTTATTCAAGATATAAACGCGTCGGATATAGACAACAGTGCCATAAGAAACGCAACGCCAACTGAACTTAAGAAAGAAACAAAGAAAATAAAGCCTAAGAAGCCTGCGTAACACCTCATCAAGGGAGACGTTCTCAAACTACCACCCAGTAAAGCTGCTCTTCATTAGAAATGCCGCACTTGGACTATAACATGTTCCCAGTTAATGGAAGTCATGAAATTCATAATGATTCTTAAACCAGGAAAATCGTCGAATCAGAAAACGTCTTATATTTAGACCAATTTCGCTTCTTCCAATTATAGCCAAAGTAAATATTCGAGAGAATATTGCTTAGACGAATACAACCAGTTATAGAAGGAAACCGTCTCATCCCGGAGCACCAATTAGGATTTAGAAGCAAGCATTCTATGGCTGACCAAATACACAGAATAACAGATGTAACCAAAAAAGCTCTCGAAGAAAAAAATTAGATTTCTTCAAGCGTATTCCTTGACGTCTCTCAAGCTTTGACAAGGTCTGGCATGAAGACTAAAAGTTCAAATTACGACTAGGAAGTTCTGGCCGAGTCCATATACAATGTTTTAAAGACTTATCTCATGCATATGATAAGAAGACTCACTGCCTCCACGGGGCGGCCACCGGGCAACGAATGCTACAGCGAGATAACCGGCCTAGCATTCCTTGCTTGTTCACCTGTGCAAGCAGGCCTGCATTCAAGACTGTAAGTATTCGGCTGAAGTGAGCGACGTGAGGAGTAAACCTCTAGAAAAAAAAATCTCTAATCCAAGGTGGAACAGCATACGCCGAGGGATACATGGCTAAGAAAGTGCTTAGTCGCTAGTATGCAGACTCCGAATACCCTGGCAACCTTCGGTTTAAATCCAGCCTTCCCATGGTACATCGGGCTCTGCCATGGGTGATATTCCTTTTTCGATTACTCCTGGGTCCAAAATTCATTCTATTAAGAATAAACTATGAGACAGGTGTATCTCAAATCACACCAGCTTCTGATACTACTGACGAGCATACAGTTGCACCTAGTCGCGATACTATAGAGCTTCCGACGACCACTTCATCTTCGGCCATAACCACTCGGCTTGCTGACGAGCAACCAAAGTCCTCGGATGGTTTAGATGAAGGAACCAAGCGGGCCCAAACCTTGCCGTCCACATGTGTCTATCCAGAAGAAGCGGATACCGCCGCCTCTGACTCTGACACATCCACTCTCGTGGATACGTGCAGCGTTGCGAGCTGCGAATTCAACCGGATGGTTTCATTCGGTTCAATTCTGCCGAATGGAGGCAGTTCAAGTTTGCCATTCGCAGAGGTGATACTAGGGAGAGTGCCCTAGTATGTACCAAAGCCCCTCCTATTGCAAAAGATGCCAATCGAGGTAGATCAGAGGATCATACCCCACCAGCACCCGCCGCCAAGAAAGCCAAGGCAGGACATACACATAATGTTCCCACCTTTAGTCAGGTGGCTAGTGTTGTCAGGTTAGGTATCGCCCTAGCGGACTTGGAGAACAAGCCCCTAACAACGGAGCAGATGACACTCATCCAAGATGCTGTCATCGATGTCTTAATTGAGCTGAGGACTATAGGCTTATGGCCGATTCTCAGGCTCACAGCACAAGGCGGGATGACTGGTTTTCGTCTGCTTAATTGGAGGAAGGTGCACTCCTCTATCTTGTGCTGGCGATCGATGACTCTTCCCTGAGGGTACTGAAGGCCCTCAATAACAAGGTGTGCTACCGTTTTGGTCAGATCAAACTGATCCCAAAGACCACAGACAAGGGTCAGGAGTCTGGTCACGGTAGTCCGAAGAATGTGAACGCAATTGGCATGACAACTGCTACTGGCGATGGACCCCTTATCATCCGTCTCCACCAGCAGTGCCTCCGGGCCTGTCCCGAACACCAGCTCCACTGCCAAAACCGCTGCCACGATTAATGAGTCGCTAACTAGCATCACTGGTCCTAAAGCAAGTACCAGCACTGCGGGAATCCAATCAAAGGATCCAGCCCGCCCTATCACATTAGTCCCTAGACTTTCTACGACTGGCAACGTGGCCGGTTTGTCGTTTACGACCAGCGGTGCCCCTGGGCACGTCTCTCGAAGACACGAGGAGTCGGTTGCGAAGAGACCCCTGAGTCATCAAAACCTGACCGCTTGCGGTAGAGGAAATGGTCCCAAAAAGGCCCAACTACTTCAACAAGCTCGATCCTCAGCGGAGGACCAATGACCACGATCAAGGTGCTACAGGCGAACCTGCATCATGCCGTTCGCCGAAGAAGATATAACCCTTGGTCTCATTCAGGAACCCTGGGTTATTTGCGGACAGGTTAAAGGTCTCCGGAATAGGGCAAGTAAGTTGATTTCCAAGTGTGGAGAGCTAGCACCGAGAGCGGCCTTAATTAGCAATAATTTAAACTTTCTCCCTATTCCAGAATTTATAACAAGATATCTGATGGCCCTACTACTGGAAATCCTCACACATAACATCGTGTGTGCCTCAGCGTACTTCTCTTACGACAGTGGTGATATCCCGCCGAAAGACGTCCAGAGCTTCGTTGACTACTGTCAGGAGAACAACCTCCATTATATCATCGGATGCGATGCCAACGCACATCATGAGGTCTGGGGTAGTAGCAACATCAACAGAAGGGGTGAGTGTCTTTTAGAATACCTGGTAAGTAGTCAAATAAATATTTTAAACAAACGCACCTTAATAAGCACCTTTTTTATAAGCTCTATAAGATTGGATTTTCAACAAAGGTAGTTAACGTTTTGAGGGCTATGTATGACAATAACGTGGCCTACGTCTGGGATGGGATCCACTTATCAAAGGAGTTTCAAACTTCAATGGGCGTTAAACAAGGATGTGTCCTAAGCACATTGCTGTTCGTTCTATATGTTAACGACATAACAGAAGCTGTAAGAGGTGGAATAGATATAAATCGAACAAAGATCCCTGCTCTGTTATTTGCTGATGATATTGTCTTCTTCGCAGATACAGTGGACGGCATGCAACTCATGATAAATAGACTAGAAAGTTATTGTAACACCTGGAACTTGTCTGTTAACTTAACAAAGTCGAAGATGATGATCTTTAGAAGCGGAGGTGGCAGGTATTCGCGAGGAGAAAAGTGGTCATATCAGAGTGAGCAAATAGGAGTTGTCCGCGAATATAAGTGCCTAGCTGTGTTGATTGCATCCAACCTGAGCATGAGTAAGCATTTAAAATCCAAATTAGCGGAAGCTAAACGAGCAATTGGTTCTGTTTGGGGAAGTTGCATCAACAACAAAAACGTTACGCACACTGCGAAGCTAAAAGTATTCCGTGCAACTGCAACCGCCATTCTCCTTTACGGAGCACAAGTATGGGGATACTGTTCGTTTGAAGCTGTTGAAAAGTTCCTTCGCTACTTCATAAGGAGAATATTTAAGCTGCCGAGCAATTCACCCAACTACATGCTCCATCTTGAGACCGGTATAGCACCTCTGTTCTTGGATACACTCAAGCTCCACTTCGACTACGTGGTAAGAGTTATGGCAATGAAGGAGGAAAGAGTGCCGAAAATTGTGTTAACTCACATGCTAACGACTAGGGGAAAGACCATTCAAGAATGGGAAAGGCTAGCAACGGATTGCGGGCTGGATTTATTGATTGCTCCCAACGAGCAGCCAGCATCAATGAAACAAAAGTTCAACATTCTGTTGCAGAAAACCGGCCAAAAAATGTATGACAATTATGTCAGAGAAGCTAAGTCATCACAATATAGAGCATATTACAGCAGGCTAAATCACTTTCTGTGCCACAGAACATATTTATTAGCAGACAAAAAGTCAGAAATGATGAGCATCATCTTTAAAATAAGAGGAGAACTCCTACCCCTTAACTATGTACCCCATCGCCCCGAACTTCCCTTACTGTGTAACCTATGCAATCGCAAAGAGCGAGAAGATGTGTATCACTTCCTTGCAGTATGTCCCATTCTAAAGGAATTTCGCATTAACTTTTTTGGAACACATTTACTTGAGCTGGAAGAAGCGATGAGCATACTAAACGGAAACAGAGGTTGGGATTTACTACATAGGTATACCGTAAATGCTCTACGTTATCGAAGCTGTATTCTTGAAGAAAACTTTTAAAATGCAAGCTATCATCGCAAATATTTTTTGAAATAATTTGAAATAGTAGAAAAGACAAAAAAATCATATGTGCTTTTATCTTATTATATTCATTTATTTATTTTTTAATGTCAGTCTGGTAGACGGCCTTCAGCCAAACCAAATAGACTTGCTAACCTAAATACCAAAAATTTGTAAATATTTTTTTCTATGAAAAATAAATAGTCTAACTAACTAACTAACTAAATGCGATTCGCGAGGAGGTACTTGACCTCACTCTCGCTAGTCTATTTATTTCTAATTTTATTGAAAATTGACACGTATCAGATGAGGCCTCTCTGTCAGACCATCAGCACATCAGGTTTGACATACCTGGCCAACTCTCATATGTCTCTAATAGATACGATCCCAAATCTACGGATTGGCATCGCTATCGTGAACTAGTGTTCTCAAAAAAAGATATGCTTCTCACATCTATCGAGTCCATAGAAGACCGGGATAAAGCTGCATAGCAGCTTAACAATATACTGTTTGATTCCTACCACGACAGCTGCGTCCCAAAAACATATGTTAGCCAGCGCAAAGTGCCTTGGTGGAATGACCAACTGGCGGAACTTAAGAAGAAAGTCAGAAAACTCTTCAACTCTACAAAGCGAACGAAGAGGTGTTCTCTTAACACATCTCATGTGTACTCGAACACAGTTAACCACACGGTTTATGTGGACAGTAGAGCTAATAGTTTATCTGGAAAAATATTTAGTCAAGAGAACGTTGAATGGGCAGTAGGCACATTCAAACCTTTTAAAGCCCCCGGCGGAGACGGTCTGTTTCCAGCACTTCTCCAAAAGTCAATTGACCTCATCCTCCCGGGGTACGCAGCTTTATTTAGAGCCAGCTACAATTGGGGATACATACTACCCCCCTGGAGGCAGGTTAATGTGGTTTTCATCCCCAAGCCGAGCAATGCCGGGCAAAGCTGCCTAAATCATACAGACCTATAAGTCTAACATCATTCGTCCTTGAGACATTGGAGAGACTCATAGATATCCATATTAGAGACCGGTTAGATCTGTCTAACCCTCTGCACTCCAATCAGTACGCATACAGGAAAGGCAAATCTACAGTAGGTGCCGTTCACTATCTCGTCAAAAAGATAGAGGGAACACTCAGTTCAAGGGAGGTAGTCTTATATGCATTTCTTGACATCGAGGGCGTGTTCGATAACACTGGCTACGACTCGATCGCAAGGGCGATCAGTAGCAGCGGTATCGAAGAATCGACCAACCAAAGGATCCGGGCCATGCTGGAAAGCCGATTCATTACTTCCTCCTCTGGGGGAGTGTCGGTGTCCGTAAGTGCAGCCAAAGGCTGTCCTCAAGGAGGAGTTCTTTCCCCCCTGTTACGGTCAATAGTCATCGACAACTTGTTAGTAGATCTTCATAGATCAGACTACACCACCGTCGGTTATGCTGATGACTTGGCGGTTTTTGTCAGAGGTAAGCACAGCACGACAATTTCCAACGGAATGCAAAGTGCAATATCTGAAGTTGTAGAATGGTATAACAAAGAAGGACTATCCATCAATCCTAGTAAAAACCGTTCTGGTGCCATTTACAAGGAAGACACAGATCAACCTTGAACCTATTACAATCAAAGGCACCACACTAGTTTAGTCCAGCGAGGTCAAATATATTAGTGTAATTCTTGGGAAACGACTTAACTGGAATTCACATATCAAGTCCGCCACTGATCGCGCTACTAGAGCACTGTGGGCCAGTAAACGATAATACGGCAGAACTTGGGGTCTTTCTCCTAAGATGATACATTGGTTGTACATTATGATAGTTAGACCCATTATCACATACGCGGCCATCGTCTGGTGGCTAAAAACTCTCCAGCAGACAACGGCAAATAAGTTGCAGAAGTTGCAAAGAATTGCCTGTCTTGGCATTACAGGTGCGATGCGCACCTGCCCTAAGACAGCTCTAGAAGCTATTGTTGGGCTTACACCCTTACCAATCTTTATTAGGAAGATGGCTGCAAGATATGCCATCAGGCTGCAGCTAGATTACGAATATAAACCAGGTGACCTTGTGGGACATTTAAAGATACTCAACTTAATCCCTAAAAGAGACATGTTCTACACTTTACCAGATATTATGGTCAGGCAACATTGCTTTGGTGAGTTATTCAAGGCTGAAATATTGGACCTCGAAAATTGGTCAAAAGGAGCTCCAACATTGGACCCTAGAAGTCTGGTCTGCTTAACCGACGGTTCGAAAATGGTTTCTGGAGTTAGAGCTGGGGTTCTTGTACCCAACACAAAGATTTCGCTACCTATGGGTACGACTCCCACTGCGTTTCAGGCTGAAATCCATGCACTTGAGATCTGCGCCAGACACAATCTCCGCAAGGGGATCAAAGGCGCTAGAATATATATCTTCTTAGATAGCCAAGCAGCACTTATGGCACTATCGTCCAACCAAATGGACTCCAAAACAGTGAAATGCTGCTACGATGCATTACAATACCTTGCCAAATACAACAGGGTAAAACTCGGTTGGGTACCTGGACACCAAGGGATTGTGGGCAACGAATCTGCAGATGAGCTTGCTAGGGCTGGCTCAGAATCTGTGTTCATAGGTCCTGAACCTTATTGTGGGGTCAATTGGACGACAGCTCTAACGCTGATTAACGAATGGGAAAACACAATTTGTCTAGACCACTGGACTAATGGGCTAGGTCTAAGACAATCCAAACGATTAATCAAGCCTTACTCCTATAAAGAAATCCTTAACTTAGATAGGGAAAGCATTAAGAAGCTCGTGACCTTTCTTACTGGCCATTGCGGCATAAGATACCACCTTAACAAGATGAACATATGCCAAGAGAAGGACTGTCGGTTCTGTTTGGAGGAGGATGAAACATCCGAACACATTCTTTTTGAATGCCCGGCACTACAGTGGTTAGGGAAACGTACTCTCCACAAGGAGATACTTACTTCAGTGGAACTGAAATGTTCCGCTACTAAAGACATACTCACTTTCATAAGGGAGGTAGTACGTCTGTTAGATTAACTCCAACCCTCCGATACAATAGATCTTTCAGGTGACAGTGTCGTTGCCACGTGGGCATGGGTTGTACAAGAGGAAAAAAAAATCTCATCCATAGACTATTCCGCATCAAACACGGGAATTAATATTCCGACTTTAAAGAAATAATAGCTGGGGTACAGAAAGGAAGTGTCCTTGGTCCATTTTCGTATCTTGTATACACTCGTGATATATCGCAAGTATATGGCACTGCGTTAGCTACATTTGCCGACGATACTGATATCTTGGCAGTAAAACGGGTGAAGAGATCACCCATCGTAAATGAATGACATAGATTTGGCGAATCGGACTGAATGAAACCAAATCAGTTCATGTGAATTTTACTTATGAAAAAATAAATAATTTGGCAATTTTTTTCAAACTCAGTTCGAATTCCGTTTGCAAACGAGGCTAAATATCTTAGAATAATGCTCGATGCAAAGTTGAGATGGAAGTCGCGCGTAAAGAAAACACACAAAAAGTTAGAAAACAAGTTCAGAGAAATGTATTGGTTACTTGGAAAATAATCCAAGCTTAATATAGAGAACTGATTTTATACAAGCAAGTGCTAAAGCCAGTATCTACATATTACCATTCCACTGAATGCAATCTGTTGTGATCTCAGCGAAGTCACTGAAGACTTTTTGAAGTCATTGAAGTCATTTTGATGTCATTTTGGAGTCATTTGCAGTCAATTGATTTTAGTTGACATTGCAACCAAATGCAAGCATTTTATATAAGTTTATTAAACATTTTCGGAAACCTAAATAACACATACTTACTAACTTACTTAGGTGGCGCTACAGTCTAGGGCCAGCTGCCTCCATTTCCGCACGCCAAGTTGGTTGAGATTCCCATCCACTGTCGCGAGGTCATCCTCTACTGCAACGTCCATCCAGGGTGGATTTGAAGATATTCCGAACTGGAACGTTGAGTGTGAAGACTTCTGGCTCAGTTGGTGTCCTTGTATAGGCCATATAATTTGGCATTGTACCTTCTCCTCCTCTCAAAGTAAACAAGGGCGTCCTCATCCCCTTACGATTTTGACAACGTCCATGGCTCTGCCGTAGTGTGAATATTTGGTCAATGGTGGACTTTCTCGCCCAGAAAACTCACAGATAAGGAGTTTTAGGCGTTAGCATAATACGGTAGATGGGATATTACATGCGATGCTGAGATGACTTATATCTCTGTAGTTGGCGCCGTTGAGCCGGTCTCCTTTTTTTCAGCTTCGGGCAAATGATGCCGAGGTTTATTGGACATACTTTCTTCGAACCAAATTTTACAGATTAGATCGTGCTGGTCCGTACCAGCACTCTGCCTTGAAAAGTTTGGCGGCGATGCCATTGACTCCAGCAGGAGTCAATGGCAAATAGATTTAAGTTCAGATATCGCTATGCTCACTTCATTCTAATTAAGTTAACGGGAATCTTGACCGCCATCGTCGCTGTTGAATTGTTCGTTATACTTGACAGCGGAGTATTGTCGTCGCCGCAGAAAAGTTCCTTCCATATCCTCAACACCGACTGTGAATTTACTATTATACAATACCTATTTATTACCATTTTCGTCCCTGCCAGCTTCCGTTCTGGCTTGGAAACCTTGACATGTTCTTTTTACCTTGTGGTAACATTTTCGAACATCATTCCTGCAATAAAGTCTCTTAATCTCCTCATTTCTTTCTTCTGAGAGGTCGATGCTCCTCTTTTCTCCTCGTAGAACTCGCGAGCAGCTCTAGTCTCTTGTCATACTGCATGTGCTTGTTCGCATTGTTCATCAAACTAGGGAGTGTTTGTAGTGGTGGCCGAGATAAATTATAAATTTTGAACCGAACTGGATATAGCCAACAGGATCGCCAAAGCAAAGTCCGCGTTCGGGATGTTGTCCAAAATATGGCAAGGCAATGCAATCAGTTTGAGCACCAAAATAAGACTGTTCCGCTCCAACGTTGAATCCGTGCTGCTATATGGTTGCAGCACGTGGAGAGTGACCACTACTATCACCAGAAAGCTGCAAACGTTTGTTAATAGGTGCCTTCGCAATATCTTAAGGATTTTCTCGCCCAATCGTATCTCTAACGAACACCTTTACGAGAGAACGGGTCAGGAACCAAAAGGCACAACCATCCAACGGCGGAAGTGGCAGTGGATTGGTCACACGTTCCGAAAGGGTGACAGCTCCATAGCGAACCATGCTATGCAATAGAACCCTCTAACTCAGGATGGCAGAAGACCTGGCAGTCCGAGGAAAACATGGCGCAGAACAGTCGAGATGGAAGCACAGCAGTTAGGGAAAAGTTGGGGAGAACTCAGACACATTGCCAGAAACCGTACACGATGGCGCGTAGGCGTAGTAGAGGCCATAGGACCCACAACGGGATACAGGACATAAGTAAAGTAAAAGTAAACGTTGCCACTGGTCTTCCGCATTTGCTGCTGGAGGCATATAACTTGAATTGAGATTAAAAGAGACTCGATCGGTAAAGGCGATTGTAGCCATTCAAGGTCAAACTTTCTCACAATATTTCATTAATTTCACTCCGTCCCCGATATCTGCATCCATTCTTTGACTGCAACTAGGTATTGATCGCAGTCCACGCTGGCTCCTCGGAAAGTTAGGACAGCTAGAATATTGGAAGGTTGCCTTACTTCGATTGCAATGTGATCGATTTGGCTGACGGTTTTTCGATCAAAAGAGAGACATGTCCCCTTTTGAATATCAAGAACGGCATACTAGCTACGACAACATCTCGTCCCGCCGCAAAGTCGTCTGAGCTGAATTTTTTGGATGTGGTGTCGTGCTTTTCCGACCACGCTACTAAAGACGCTCTCTTTTTCGAGTTTCCAGTTGTAGCTACCGCATTGCTCATACGTCTGGTAGAAGTCATCCTTAGTCGCATCATCCACGTTTTCGTATGGGACGTGAACGCATACCATATAAGGGTAATGTTATCGAATTTAACCTACAACAGACATTCGTGCTATTATAATATGGTGCTTAAATCCCACCAAAAACATACGTACATGTAAGAAAAACAGGCCAACTTCTGGTGTGGTCTGTGTGTTTTGTTATCTGAAAAAAATAAGTAAAATATAGAAATTATGCCTACATGTACAATATAACAATATAGTTCCTTGCCTACATATTATTAGCAGTGCAGTGTTTTGATAAGGACAGAAAAATATAGTGTGAACTGATAAATTTACAGACCAAACTTGGCAAATTTTCATTAAATGCAGTCCTGTAACATAACTAGCCTCTGAGATAGAGGTGGTTCGAAAAGGGCTCGGAATAGTTAGTATTAATATTGCACACTGCGAGCGTTCGGTTTTACGAGAACTTGCCTTGGAGCACTCTGTGCGCTTGGATTTAAGGAAAAAGAAGATTGATTTTGCTTTTTTTTTTTTGTTTTTAATATGAATTAAATAATTTTTTACAGTGTACTTATGTTTAATAAATTAATTTAAAATTCTTACATATGGTCGTAATTTCAACTAAATTCAATTGACCACAAAAGACTAGGAGTCTTTCAAAATGACTTCAAAATGATTTCAATGGTTTCAGTGACTCCAAAATAACTTCATCGACTTCTGAATGACCTTAAAGACTTCACTGAAATCACAAACAAATTTTTGACTTCTCTAAAATGAATGCTCAATCAATGACTTAAAAATGAATGGTGATTTCATATTTTGAATTTGAAGTATGACATTAAAGTCAATATAAGAAAGTATTTTTTTGTGACTTCAATGAATGCAATCTAAAATGCTTCATTCATTCTTTTACAACTCTAATACTCGTATATTCAATACTCCTTAACACAGTAGATACTAAAACCATTCAAATGTTAGTAGAATTTCCTTTTTACTCGTATGAGAGCTCTTTGGCCAGATAAAAATCTACTAACACTGACTGAGTTGGCACAGGTTGTGCGAAAAATATAAATAAATTGTTATTCTACACAAAGATCTCTGCAATAATATATGAAGGTAGAAGAAAGCTAGGTAGGAGTGGCGGTTCTGTTAAAAATAAGAATTCAACTAGCACTATGTGCTCTTTTGTTACCATAGCTCATGCAATTTAACTGTTGAGGCGTGTTGATGAGAAGTCTCTAAATATAACCTGTGGAATTTAAGAAAGTTATTAGTTCTTTAATATTTTTCCTTGAGACCTTCTCATGTGAGTTGAAGAAAGGATTGCTTTAAGCACGATGTCTAGCCCTAGCTAGTGCCGGAGCTTAGTGCGGCAGTGCCTGTTATGTGGGATACCTAAACTGACTGGCTTACTCGAGGAAGGATCTAAGGTCGGATAGGTAGACGGATTTTGTTACGTCACAGAACTCTTTGTTCGGGCGTGTTACGAAGCTAAGTAATGAGTTGGCTCTACTTATGATATTGTTGATGTGTGATCGAAAGTTGGGTTCAATATCATAGATAACCCCAAATCGCATGCTCACGTGACTGGGGGTACAGGCTGTTCACAAATATAATAAATCCTAGGTGGTAGCTAGAGATGCTTGTGGGAGTAGGTGATGGAATGACATTTATTTAAAGTAGGCTCTTAGAAGTTTTTATTACACCAGATGGAGAACTATTTAAATCATCCTGTAGAAGGCGAAATCAGTGGCAGATGATATACATCTAAAGATTTTTATACTACTTAAAATAGACCAGAGTCACAGAGACAATCAGGTAGTAGGATATCTTTGTTGGAAATGGCACCGGGAATAAAATGGGACTCATCATTAAATTGCAACCTTTTAAGGTGGGGAAAATTAAAGCTTCCTAAAATAATAGACAGGTACTGTTTTTCTATTTTAGTATACGTATATAATATGTATTTTCGAAGGTGTGGGTAGTATAGATTGCAGCTACTTTATTAATTCTAAGTTAAATTTGTTAAATTTTTTTATATCTAGTTTATTGTTCTGTATTCTGAATAAATCTTCTTCTTCTTCCTTTTATCAGCGAGGTTATGATCCGAAAATAAGGGATCATATACCTCCCACTTCACCGCATTTCTACTAATCCCCCTGTGGGGTTCGCCTTAATATTGAAATAAATTGAAATTGAATTGAAAATTGAAAAAAATATATATTTTACATGTGTAACTAAAAAGGGTGTCCCAACAAGAGCGGATAATTCAAATTTCGCGTCAGTTTTTATGTTGTGCTTTAACAGTCAAATAATTAAAACAGTTCGATGGTAGACGAATTCTTTTTGCTAAACATTATTTCAAAAACGGTGAAAGTTTGAGTACTGAGTTTTTCAATAAAATCATCTTCAGCGAAGAGGCCGATTTTCATGTTAATGACCACATAAACAAGCAAAATTTCCACATTTGTAGTGAAGAAAACCAACATGTGTTTCAGGAGAAGGAAATCCATCCCAAACTTGTCACTGTTTGTTGTGGATTTTTCTTTGAAGACGCTGCCGGGAATGCACAGATAGTCAATGGCGAACGGTATAAAGGAATGATAGCCCAATTTGTGCATCAAATTGATGGTATAGATCTCGAAGACATGTGATTCCAAAGAGACGGTGCCCTTTGCCACTCATCACGTGAAACAATGGCATTATTGGAAGACCAGAATTAGCAACCGGGTTTTTTGAAGTCAGCAGTTTATCTTTATGTCAACAAGGCAACAACCACCCGAACCTTAAAGGAAGAGATTATACGCTGTATCAGTGAAATCCAACCACACGTATGCCGAACCGCGATTAAAAATTTCTTCAAAAGAACGGAAATGTGCCACCAAAGCCGAGGAAGGCATTTATCAGATTTGTTGTTCCATACATAATTGCCACATATCTATAATACTTTGTGCATAAATGAAAATTTCAGCGTTTTCTCAAAAAAAAAAAAACTTTAAAATTTCAAGCCTTCTATGTCGGTACAGTTATTCGTGAATATAATTGCTTTCATTTTGGGAGAGCTTACGCTTAGTCCCCAATCGTTTCCGCAGTTATTTAGCACTGTCTCTATAAAATACCTCAGTAGTACTGAGTCAGTACTTACTTGCCACCGGCAAGACGTGTTTATTCTTAAAAAATTGTCATGCAGAGTGATATATGACTTCATGCTCTGGAATAAATAGTGTTTGGCAGGAATAATCCAAATTGTTGCGATTTTATACAAATTAGTGTGAATGGAAGTGGAATATGGACCCAATTTTTACAAGATTAATGGTAGTTTTGTAACCGTTGGTCTGATTGAAAGCAAAACTATTCATATCACTCAAAATCAGGCCAACACTTTGCAAAAGGAATATTCGAAATCGGTTCAATTTTGCACAGGTTCTCGTGAACGAAAGATAAAATAATTTGTAATAAACTTTGCAGAACTTTCGGTATTTTAAAAACAATTTAAATTACTACATCAAAGCCTCATTCCTGGTCCCATGACAAGAGAAACACTTAGCAAAATGAAACACTCAAATCGTTGCAGTTTTGCACAAGTAATTTTCAACGAATTTTAAATTCAATTTACAAATTTAGCGCTATTTTTGAAAATACACATTCCCGATTTATCTTACCCTAGGCAAACTTTTATTGATGCAGTTTTGCTCAGGTTATCGTGAACGAAAAAGACATTTGCGAGACATATACGTATACAGCTATACAGACATATAGACTGACAGGTAAACAAACTGACAGATAGACAAACTGACAGATACTCAGCTAGAAATGTGCTCAAAAAGAAAAGTTAGAAATTTGACCTCTTTTTAGATACGACTTATTGACGGTAGCACAATATTTCCATTTGAAATGAACATGGAAGTAAATGTGTTCAGAAAAGTTAAAGTGTTTTAAAAAGAATGAAATACTGTCGATTTTCTCAACGTCATAACCTATTAGCGAATGGACTAATGTATCATAGTGATAACACAGCTAGAAAAATCGGTTGCAGTTTAATAGCCCAGGAAAACTACGATAAAACAGTCGTTTTTTTTTTTTTTGAAGGTTGTATTGATGAGGAAAGAAGGGGAAGAATGCAACTGGCTATTTCGCTGGAGCATTTTTTTTTTTTATAAAAAAAGGTGATAAAATAGGGAATGACATGAAATATTTCTACGATGTTCAAGTGGATCTATGGAGTTCGCAATGTCTCTATCATTTATAAGTTTTTAAGCGCGGTTCTGTAGCCTATCTAGAATGTAAAGAACGGTCTTGGGTGAACCAGATCAGATGTGGGCGTTATATTCCAGCTTTGGCCGGATGAATGGCTTATTAGATTGAGGCCAGATCAGACCAGGTAAAATATTTTTTGCGCCGTTTAAGGAATCGTAGATATTTAGCAGTATTTCTGGCGACCTCGAGTATATGATCGTTCCACCGAAGATGGTTATTGATGCACATACCGAGAATGGAAAGTCTTTCGAATTCGGCGACGTAAATACCATTCATGTATAATGATTGAAACGGCTAGATTGAGGAAAATCCTCTCCAGAGAACCCAAACCCTGGATTCTCTAAAGGACCCCGAAGGAAACTGGACCGAGTCTTGTTGGTAATCCCTAGAGTTGCTGTTTAAAACGCACATTCCGGGGTGTATGGCCGTACAACGCAGTAGTACTAATAACAACAAGCACATTGAATCGGCCCTCCCTGCGGAGTTGGCAACAGAGAAAAGAATAGGGTAAGCAATTAGATCGTTCTCCCCCTTTAAATCTCCAGGAATTGCTGGGATTATCCCGACCATGCTACAAAAAACTGCACCAATAATTATCCCAGTACTCAAAGAGCTATTTGCTAGTAGTCCTAAACAGTGTCACATACCAAAAACATGGAGGGTGGTAAAGGTGGTTTTATACCCAATGCGAGCAAGGCTAGTCACACCACCGCGAAGGGCTTCAGGCCAATAAGCCTTACCTCCTTCATCCTGAAAACACCTGAAAGATTGCCCGACATTTACATATGCAGTAGAATATGTCCGAGGGACTTATCCCCAGCCCAACACGCATACACAAAGGGTAAAAGTCTGCAAACTGCCCTACATCATGTTGTCGACTCTATAGAAAAATCACTTAAAGATAAAGAGTTCACCCTAGCTGCATTTTTGGACATTGAAGGAGCCTTCAACAATGTAAATACCGAAGCATATAAAAGAACTCTAAGAAACCTAGACATCGACATCAGTCTAATTAACTGGATTGTTAGCATGCTCGAGGAAAGACACATTACCACCGAACTTAAGAGTTCAAAGCTCGAAGCATACGCCTCTAGGAGCACTCTTCAAAGCGGGGTAATCTCCCCACTGCTTTGGGTCATTGTTCTTAATGAGGTACTACAGCAACTAAGATACAGTGGCGTCAGAGCTATAGCTTACGCGAATGACGTTATGCTGCTTGCAATAGGTAAATTCCTGCCTATCCTTAGCGAACAACTTGACGGAGCCCTAAATACTCTTGACATATGGGTCAGGAACTGTGGTCTATTCTCAAAAAACCAAACCAAGTAGTTTTTATGAACAACAGTAAAATACCAGAGTTTGGAAAAGCTTCTGTTGATAGTATCCCACTCAGATTGTCTGATAGCGCAAAATACCTTGGCCCCATACTGGACAAAAAGCTCACTTGGAGATTTAATATAGAGGAAAGAATTAAGGAAGCAACAATAGTTTTTTACTCGTGTAGTAGAATTTTTGGGAGAACCGCGGGACTCTCCCCCAAAATCATACTATGGATATATGGTATACGGCTATAGTTAGGCCTATACTGACTTACGGCAATCTAGTATGGTGGCCAGCTGTCCACAGAACCACCAACTTAAGGGCTATCACCAAAGACCAAAGCCTAGCGTGCATTGGCACTAACAGTGCAATGAGGACAACCCCAACCGCAGGACTCGAGGCTATCCTCAACCTGCTACCGTTAGGTATCTTTATACGCACGTCGGCAGCCATTAATGCTATGAGAATTAGCCAGTCAGCAAATTGGAAACCAAATAGAATAGATCACTCGATGATCCTACTTGATAACTTTGGCCTCGTGCCCATAACGGACCACATGACGCCATATTTAGACTTTAGGCCTTTTTCTTCCGCCTACTCTAGCAGGAAAGAATGGAAAAACAGTCACATGCCTAACGCCGAATCTATATCCATCTACTTAGATGGTTCAAAAATGGGTACTGGCGTAGAATCAGGCATCTTCTCCGACCGCCTAGGTATATCGAAATCCAAACGACTTCCAGATCGCAGCAGCATCTTCCAAGCAGAGGTCTTAGCAGTGGCAACAGCCGGCCGTGAGTTTGCGGTAAGGGCAATACCGCTAGAAGTATTACCATCTTTATCGACAGCCAGGCAGCTATAAAAGCGATTACTGCATAGAAACTAAATCGAATCTTGTGAAGTGTTATCGAGAAGAACTCAGGGTTCTTGAAGCACAGCACAAGGTATGACTCTGCTGGGTCCCTGGACACGAGGATATCCCAGGCAATGGGAAAGCCGACGAGCTAGCAAGAATCGGCTCAGCAGCCCTACTAGAACAAGTTGGCCGCCCTGTGTGCATCCCGCCTTGCACACTGAAGCTCGTTGCAGGGAATAAAGCTATTAGAGAGGGAAAATAAGATGGACCTCCATGGAAACTTGTGCCACCATCAGGTAGCTATGGCCATCCTTCGACAAAGCAAGGATCGAGAGAATTACTCGGAAATGCAGGAAATTCCTTTCCACCCTCGTGGGCAACATCACGGGGGACAACACTCTGCGGTACCACTTGAAGAAACTACGCCTGACGGAGGAGGAACTCTGTAGAGGCTGTGGTGACAAGCGAGTTTTTGAGGACACTACCCACTTCCTGTGCCACTGTTCGGGTCTTCAACACTACCATAAAAAGTTCCTTGGTAAATATTTTTTCCAGGATCTCGAGGAGCTCTCTGGTGTTTCGAGAGGAAAGTAGCTGAACTTCATCAAAGTGATTGAGTTTTGTATAATTTTTGCCGGTTTTTACTAGGCCTCAATGGGTAAGGGATTACTTTTTCCTTTATGGGTATCACAATGGGTCCACTCTGACCTGAGTGTGGCAGAGAGCATATCTCCCTGCCAGAGCACTTACCTAACCTAACCATAATGGCTGAGGGTTTTGATTTTGCTTGGGAGACAGAAGACAGCATCGTATATTTTATCGATTAAATTTGACTCTATTAGTTAAACCCCATTTAGTTATGATGTCCAGGTCGGGATTTCATGTGTTTGATGTTTTACCGATGAGTAGGGACGTGAATTACAAATACAAATATTTGGCGCAACAACTCTTTAAAGTGCCAGGGCCTAGCTTCTCGCAACCACTCATGTTGTGTGCGTTATATTTTTCACACGAATGGAAGGTACCTACAGTTTAATGCCGACTCCGAACGGCGATTTGAGAAGCTTTTCATGACAACAATACTCTCGGATGTTTGTCAGACGCTTGCGAGAGGTGGGACCGTGAAAAAACTTGTTGGTGTTTTCTGGGATTCGAACTTGGAACCTCATGCGTAGTAATCCGACACACTAACCACTTACGCCACGGCGCCCACACGTCGTGAATTAAAGAACGAATATGGAAAACTGAGGGACTGCCATCAGGAAAGAAATGGAATGGATAAGAAGTTGTAGACAACAGGTTAGTTATAAAAACGAGAAAGAGAGTGGGGAACACGAGCATTTATATAGTGAATTGTAGACTTGAAGCCGTCCAAGACAATTTGTATTCAATGGGCCGAAAGGCAATTTCTAATCCGTTGAAGAAGAGACTCGTCGATGCCATATCCACGCATTTTCGACAAAATAGCCTGATGCCAAGCTCTGTCAAATGCCTCAGAAATATCGAGCGAAACCATCTTTGTTTCGCCGATTGATGGAGAGTTAAAACCTTTCAGTACTCTTGCAAGTGTACAAGTGCGAAAGTGGACGTACTTAGGTACAAGTGGAGAGAAAGCACTATCTGGCAGGGTGAAGTTGGTCAAATGAGCTGACAGCTGGAATGTCATTGTAAATGATCGTTGGGTTGGCAAACGAGGCAGAATTTTTAATATTTCTGACGAATGACCAAAAATATGTACTACCTTTGGGACATAATAGAATTGTTTGCCTAAATTTTCGGTGATGTAGGAATTTTGCAAATTAAATGTGGGCATTGTAGTCTTTATTGGCTTGTTTAAACTTCATTCGGTTTTTTCAGATTTGTCAGCTTTATAAAACCGAAATATTATTTCTTCCAATCTGATAGCCTTTTTGCAGCTCTGGTCAAACCACGAGTTAACCCTAGATTTGAGGCTCTTTATTCTATTAGGAATATAGTCGTTCATATCTAAGAGGATGGAGTCAGTAATCACATCAGCGGCGGGATCCACGTCGCTATCGAAGAAGCATAGCATTCAGTTAAATCTCCTACTAACTATTCAATCCGCCCCAGTTGGTTTTCTCGTAACGCTATGCCTTTATTTTAGAAGTTATTTTTCTTTAACTGTGTGGCCAGAGTACGAGAATTTAGCTGATATGATATTGTAGTCAGACCGGCCAGCTAGAGGCGCTAAAACATCAGTAGTGTATTTATCAGGGTGCGATGTAAGAAAAAAGTCCAGAATGATGGCGGAATACTTTCAATGTCCGGTATGCGTGTAGGGTCATTAACAAGCTGAGTCAAATTGTTTATCTCAGCGAGAAGTTCAACATACCTTCCTTCGGGTATTGTCTGGCTAGAATATTGAAGCCCATCTGAATTTTGTATATTAAAATCGACCGCAATGACGATTTCAGTACGAGGATACAGGGAGACAATTCGTTTGATGGAATCGAACAGCGCATCAAACTCGTTAAAAGCTGTGTTCCTATCCGCATTAGAGCTTCTATAAATAAAACAGTAGTGCTTACGGTCGGTGAGTTTTAGCCATTTGTAATTAAACTCCGAATTGGAACAGTGGGCATACTGTAGTGAAGCTTGGTAATCTACATCAATAAGGACGTAAAAGGCGAGGCCTCGATGGGGAAAGAATAATGGCACTACGTTATATCCAGGCAGTTTCAAATCAGACGATTCTTCGACTTTCTGTGTTTCCCAAAGTTTCAAAAAAGCTGGATTTCGGAATAGGGTGTGGGCGTATAAGTCAAAGAAATTCACTCGGAGCCCACGAATGTTGGTACAATTGACCCTACATTCTATCATCAGTAAAACATAATAACACATAAAGACATAACTCTGTCGTTACTAAGCGGAGGCGCGAAGTGTAGATCCTGAACAGCATTCCAAAACAAACCAACGCAGGAGTTATGCCCAGATGACAGTCAGCTATGGTCCGATATTCGGACAGACATTCACGGTCCGCTATGCATCAAACGTTACGTTCTCTCAATCATCGCAACTGGAAACATGTAATGTTTGTTTAAAAAACTAAAAATAACATTTTATTAAATTCAACTTTGAGATTCAAAAACCCGACCTCAAATACCCTTACCAAAATCTTCATACCAACTTGGCAGGTATTGAATTTTTTTTTCTTAAGGATACACTTAAGTAGCTTTATGGTACTACAGCCATTCCTCTCTTAGCCCAGGAAGACAGATACCCTCCTCAAAATCATCATCGCTAGCCTTCTAGCCTATAAAAATGGCTTGGAACCTAATAATACCTACTCAGCACTGCAATTAGTTACGCAAAAAAAAAAAATAATAATAATAATATCCCAAACTTCCCTCCACTAAACAACAGCACACCAACCACTCTCCGTTCGTCCACTTAACTCGCAGCAATTATTCCATACCCAGGCAAAATTAATTGCTGTCATATGGTAGCATTTCCAGCAGCGAAGGAGAAAGACAAGCATCCTAATCTCTCCGAAGGATTTACACTTTAATATTCTTAATTCTCTAAAAAGCAGGACGCATACATACAGTTCCCCTAACTAACCGCAAGCAATACCGCCAGGACCAGACCCAGATCTCCATATCCATCTCCATTCTGTGCCGCTCTCTCTCTCTCTCTCTTTCTCTCTCTCTCTCTCGTCTTCTCATGATAAATCTCATGGCTCTTCAAATTTTAATTAATTCCCAGCGTCGTATTCCGAGCACGCACATACAATAAACCGACAGAATAAAAAAAAAACAACAAAAACAAACAACCCCCTCTACAACAACAAAAAACAACAACCCCTTACCTTCAATGCTTTTCTCCAGATAAATCTTCTCGGAATGAGCCAATTTCGTCTCCTCTAAATCATCCCCTGTCAGGTGATGGTGATGCTTCTTCAACTGCTGATGATGTTGATGATGATGGAGTCCGCTCCCACCACCTCCTCCCCCACCACCTCCACTATCACCACCGCCGCCCACTCCATTCTCCATAATCTTAATGGCCGCATATTTATCCCCATTTGTCGTCTGATGCTGGCTCAATGTTGACCCACCGCTTGTGCCACCCCCACCGCCACCCTTCTTTTGATGAATTAAATGACTATCACCATGCAGATGATGGTGATGTAGATGATGTTGACCCACTGACGTTTCACTACCTGCCGCAGTGGCCGTTGTCGTCGTCATGCCCAATGCTCCGCCGTGACTATGGAAATGATGTTGTTGTTGTTGCTGTAAATTTATCGCCTTGAAACGCTTGTAAATGCAACACGTGACCATGGCCAGAAACACGGAAGCGGACAATAGTCCCAGTGCCATTAAGCAAATCACAATGATCAAATTGCTTTGCAGTAGCAAATCCTTCTGAGATTGCTTTTGCACGAGCAGGCTCATCTGTACGGCATCCTTGCCGCCGGCATTCTCCGCCAGGCAGGTATAAATGCCCTCATCACTCTTCTCTGCACCAAGGATGGTTAGACGTGAGATGAAGATGTCGCGGCCGAATTCCTTTTCAGAGTTTTGTTCCTCGCGGAGCAGTTGAATGTGAACCCGACCTGGGTGATTGCCCGACCCACTCGCACTGCTCGTGTACATCTGTTTGTTGTAGTCCCAAGCGATTAGGGTATTCGGCGAGGCGTGTACCCGACAAATCAGTGTCACATTTTCCTTAGAGGTATTTATCGATGCTCCTCGGGATGGATAGATAATCTTGGGCTTACATGCGAAAGCTTCGGGTTGGTCCTCTATCCACAGCATTCCGCGGAGGTGGGCCGGATAGTAGCATGATGTTGGCGGAGTGTACAGATTCCTCCGAAAAGCAAAGTCACGAAATATTTGTAGTTCGCAGGTACAGTTCCACGGGTTCAGTTCTAGAGAGAGGCTGGTCAGGCGCTGTAAATTCTCGAATGATTCCTTTCGTAGGAAGCTAAGGCGATTCCCACTCAAGTAAATCTGCGAAAGAAGTGGGACATTGACGAAGACTGCAGCTGCCACGTGTGATATTCGGTTGTCTTTTAGCTCGACCTTGTGCAGGTACTTTAGGTTCTGGAAGATCCCATCGTCCAGTGATTCGAGGAGATTCCCATTTAGAACCAGCGCTCGCACCTTAACCAGGCTCCCAAAGATATTGGCTTGCAGGCGTCTTAACAGATTGTTCGACAGATCCAGTTCGATTAGGATTTCCAAGGACCTCAGAGAGAGCGGGTCGAGATTCTCCAGCGAGCAGTTCCGGACAAAGAGCTTATGAAGGTTCTGCAGATCAGCTATGAGGAAGGCATTTTCTTCTAGAAACGAGATTTTGTTCTGCGACAGATCAAGGACTTGTAGCTCAGAACTTAGATTCTCTGGCACTGAGGTGAGACTTAGATTCTTGCAATCGGCCGTCTTCTTGCCCGAGTTCCACTTGCACTTGCAATCGCCGCAGTTTACCAGCCAATCACCGCTCACATAGACCACTTTCGATGTCAGGATCATAAGGATAGGAAACGTTGCCATGTACCCGTACAGTATGAATTGTTCTCCCGAGACGCGCATTTTTGGATTCATTCTAGGCGTGACTTTCTGTTGATTTTTGATTAGTATCACTTCTATAAGGACGAAGGATCCCTGTCCAGCAGCAGTTTGGATTTCATCTCGTCGGATGAACCGATGAGCCGATGAGCGACATGTGTGTTGTGTATGCCCTGAGTGTCAGTAAAAATCCCTTTACCGTAGCTTTAATCTTCCGTTTGCCTTTTTCGTTTCTCTGGTATCCTTCCACCACCGTCGCTGCCTTTGTTCTTCCTGCTGGTAAGGAGCATATATTGTTTTCAACTTCCTTCGATGTCTGTATCATTTGGTTTTATAGCTGCATATGGAATATTGTAGAAGCTTTCACGTCTCGTTCTATTGCTTTGGTTGGTTGCAGTCGTGAGCACAAGTTATCCTGAAAAAGAAGAAAAAGGAAATATGTTACACTAACAGTCACACAGACAGAGAGATAGAAAGCGGAAAAATCGAATTTTGACATTAAATAAGAATTTTTGAAAGGTTTCCCTTTCTCATTTGTTTTTACAGATGGTGCGGCGTTGATGTGGGTGGATGGGGTGGCTGGAGAAGGATACAAAAACCCATGTTGCCACTTTATGGGCATGATGCAGAAGTTTAATGAACAAACCGGGTGTGTGTGTGTTTGGGGTAGGATGGTTTATATGGCATTTTCGCCATTAAAGGGACGGAAATGTTTTTCTATTGTTTTCGAAGGATAAATACACAACGCTCACGCCCCAAGGACGGATGAACGACCAACGTGGCGCGCGCGGTAGAGCTAACGGTTCAGAATAATATAAAAACCACTTTGCCATACGCCATCCTTATATGTATGAGTATACTTTGGCCTGGGAAAGCCGGAGCAAGGACGGAAACGAATCCGTGTTTACGATCATGACCATTAGAGGAATTGTGCGATGTAATAGTTTTTTTTTTTTTTTTTTGCCACTAACTCTGAGGTTGAAGTATACACTTTGGTTGGGGCTTTTATGTCCTAGTTTCAGTATCAATATTTGAAGAGACGAGAAACGAACAATTTTTGTTTGTTTCAAATCTTTAATCCTTGAAGTTTCGAAGTAAATTGCTTGTACGTGGTGTGGAATTGACCGTGATGAGTTTGTAATTGAATTGCTTGCACAGTTGAAATCGAATTTTAGTTGGAAGTGTATGCGGGTGGGGCTGGTTGGTGCTAGGACATGAAATAACTGAATGTTTAGCTTGAGGGTGGGGTTTTTAGTTTATTTCGGAAAGTGAGGGAAACTATATGCAAGAGTTTTCAATTGGTATCCACTTAGCTTCCAAATTTAGTTAAGTTAGAAATTTATTGGATAAAAAAAGGTAGCTTAAGGGGAGTTGAAATCTGAGATATTCTTTCAAGACTTTCTAATGTTAATTGTTTTTGAAACTAAGGAACAATTTGGGAATGAATTTTGTGATCAAGTTTGCTCAAACCTAACCTGGGAGGAACTTGAAAGGCTTCTCGGTATCCACAACAGAAGTAAGTGTTGCAACGGCACTCTATGCAAATCTTAATATGCATATTTTAGGGAGAAAACGGTGGAAACCGCCATACACGACGTAGTAACGAAAACAGATAGAAGTCATCACCATAAGGAATTTGCACTAGAAGCCTTCCTAGACATAGAAGGTGCTTTTAATAACGTATGAAAGATGGCCATGGCAGCTATAAATGTCGAGCATAGCATTACCAATTGGCTCTGCAATATGCTCGGCACTAGAAACATTAATTGGATTAACGGAAATACAATAGTTCAATAGGAAAATCCGTTACCATTGAAACTCCCCAGGGATACGTTATCTCACCCTTCCTCTTTGTTCTACTCATCGATAGTATATTTAAAGAACTAAGCAACACAGGTATAATATAAGCGTTTACGCGGACAACGAAGTGATCTTAGTTCAGAGCAAGTTCTTCTCTTTTACAACCCATGCCCCCGTGGCAACGACACTGCGACCAGAAAGATCTATTGTATCGGAGGGCAAGTTCTTAGACACATTAAGTTACATAAATGATGGAATCAGCTCTTAATAGTCTCGAAAAATGGGCTAGAGATTGCGGACTTGACGTCAATCCTGATAAAACATAATTGGTACTCTTTAGCAGAAAATACAAGATACCACCCTTCAAACTGCCAAAGCTAGCAGGGGTGGAACTTTTCCTTTCGGATCGCACTAGATATCTGGATATAATGCTAGACAAAAAAATAAACTGAAAACTTAACGTACAGAAAGAAACCCAATCTTACTTATGAGGATTTTGTGTGGTGGAAGGCAACGTATACGAAAAACATATTTTTATTTAAGCTTAATATAAGCAAGTAGGTGGTAAGGTGGGCGCCGTGGCGTAAGTGGTTAGTGTGTCGGATCACTACGCATGAGGTTCCAAGTTCGAATCCCAGAAAACACCAAAAAGTTTTTTTCACGGTCCCACCTCTCGCGAGCGTCTGACAAACATCCGAGAGTATTGTTGTCATGAAAAAGCTTCTCAAATGGCCGTTCGGATACGGCACTAAACTGTAGGTCCCTTCCATTCGTGTGAAAATAATAACGCACACAACATGAGTGGTTGCGAGAAGCTAGGCCCTGGCACTTAAAGAGCTGTTGCGCCAAATATTTATTTTTTTTTTTATAAGCAAGTACTTAAAGCTAAAACTCAAAAACCAACAAAAACGGAACTTAACGCTAAGCTTAAAACTATTTTTTTTTTTTTGCTGAGCCCCTAAGGCCCACACAAGCTTAAACAATCTAAAAAAGTTAACTTAAAACTAACAGAGGAGGGAAAAACTAGGGTGTGTAGGAAGAGAAGGGGAGGGGAGATTAGGTGGCGGGAAATGTGGATGTAGGGGTCGGCAAAATCAAGACATGGCTAGGTCGATTGAAGCGGAGCTGAATATCGTTTCGAAGGGTGGTTCTGCTGCAGTAGAAGTCAAAGGTGTTTTCCATATAATTAGCCAAACGCAATATTCTGGACAGTGGTGCGTTATAACCATAATTGGTGCGATGATAAGAGAGACGGAAGACGGGAATTGACCTTAGGTTATGGGGATTTGTGTTCAATTTGACCAGTAATTAGCTGATGAAGGAAGTGTAAGTCGGTAATTTCGCGACGAGTTTCGAGAAACTGAAGATTGATGAGTTTTAAATGATCAAAGTAGGGAGGCAAGACGTATCTATTAAACTAAGGGAGATCGTGTAGGGCGAATTGGATAAACCTGCGCTGGATGGCTTTAATACGTCAAATGTGGACAGCATAGTGTGGCGACCAAGCTTGGCTAGCATATTCGAGGATAAGTCTAACGAAGTGATATAACGTGATTTGGTGACGTATAGGTTCGAAAATTCCTTGGACCAACGTTTTACAAAGCCAAGCGCAGAATTGGCTTCATTTATTATGTGGTTTATATGGGAACGGAAGTTAAGTTCCCTATCGCAGATTACACCTAAATCACGCAGAGATGAAACTTGTAGGACAAGCTCGTTGCAAAGGAAGTAGTTCCTATGGTTTGGTGGAAGACGTTTACGGGAGTAGGTGATAAATTGGCATCTGCTTAAATTGAGCTCAAGATGATTTTTCTGGCACCAGAAAAAAAAAACTGTTTAGGTCATCTTGAAGTGGGCGAGAATCGGTGGGGATGGAAGATATGTATCTAAATATTTTAATGTCATCGACATCTAAATACCTTTGATAATGCACTCGACATCGTTGGTGGTTAGGACGAAAATTGAAGGACCAATGTGACTGTCTTGAGGGACATCCGAAGTGGCCTTAATGGAATTAGAGACAGAAGATCTAAATATGACCTCGTACTGTTGGCCTTCCAAGTCAGATTTGATCCAATTGATAAAATCGGGTTGAAAACCAAGAGCTTTCAACTTAAGGATAATAATTCCATGGGCGATTTTATCAAGTGCCTTACTGAAGTCAGTGGCAATTACATCGATTTCGCTGCCATCTTCGAATGCACACAGCGCCTGAGAAACGAGTTCAGTTAAATTGGTGGTTGTTTATGTACCTTTAAGGAACCCGTGTTGGTTGGAGGAAAATAAGGGTTTGCAATGAATAAACATTGAGTCGTATACTATGTTCTCGAAGTGTGTGGGTATGCATTATAATTTGGCGATAGGTCGATAGTTAGGTATCTCGTTTTTAGGACCTTCTTGTGAATAGGGATGATAAATGAGTGCTTCCAAAGTATAGGAAAATAATCTTGGCAAAAGACATAAGAAAAAGAGAAGTCAATGGTTAGGCCAGGTGGGTCACGCATTTTTTTAGAACAATTTCGGGCAACCTATCAGGAGGGGAAGAATAGTAATCTTCTCTGCGACAAGTAGCGGGGTGATACTAACCGAAACTAATGACGTTTTGCGCAATTGTCCATATAAGAGAAGTAATATTGGTCGGGCTCAAAGATGTGGTCGGTCAACGACTGGCTAAAAAAGTGAGGGAATAAGTTTGTTATAATTTTAGGGTCCGACGAAGAGGTGTTGGCGAGTTTAAGGATAGATGGATAACTATCAGATTTTTGTTCGGCATTTATGAAATGATAGAAACGCTAAGGATCAGTAATGAGACTGGATTGCACTCGGTCAAGACAATCCTCGTAGAGAGCTTAGCAGATTTCAGCGAAGTGTGCATGTGTGTGTGTGCTGATAGATGGAGTAGTCATAGCCAAAACGGGATTTCAGGTATGCTCTCAAAAGTTTGTTCCTCTTGTTACGAAGTGAATGCAATTGTTTATTATACCTGGGTGGGGATGAAGAACACTTTTTTTGGAGCTAATAAGGCACAGCTTGCAGAAGACAGTCGAACATTGTAGTATAGAAGGATGCAAGAGCAGTATCCACAGTAACGCGTGCGTAATTAAAATTAGCATTACTGAGCAGGATGTTAAGTTTGGTGAAGTCAGCTTTTCGAAAGTTAAAGCTACATGAGTTCTGAGAATGAATACCAGAATTTAAGTAACCATAGGAATACGATACAAAGAGGGAAGGTTGGTATCGGTCTAAAGAAGAGAGAAGAGAGTTGCTTGCTGTAACAATACAATTATCAGCATCAGATGAAAAGATAAGTTCAAGTTTTCTGCCAAGGCTGTTACTTATGCCACTCTGTGAGGAGGACTTCTTTGTCTGAGGTTGTATTTGAAGTGACAAGATGGGACTCATCCTTAGACTGAACCCATAGGAGAAATGGAAGATTGAAACCCCCTAAGATAATGACGTGATCGTTGGGATTAGTAGCATCAAGAAGAGAGTATATAGCATCTATAGCAGGTAGCCTTAAATTGCTTAAGAGCGGCGAATGTAGCAGCAAAGTAGATACAGATTACATTTAAGGATTGTAATTTAGCGCAAATAAACTTAAAATTAGCGGTATGAGACGATTTGTAAAGTGCGGAGTCATAGCGGTTATGTATAACCAAGAGAACTCCGCGGCCAGAAGAATCATCGTCCTTATCAAGACCATCATCGCGGAAAACGTTAAATTCAGCGGTAAGTAACTCATTACTATTGTAGACGGGGGAGAGATTAGTTTCAGTAAGGGCGAAAACATCGTAGGGCAACTTTTAAAAATTAAGGTAGGCAGTGAAGATTTTGTTGAGCAAACCGCATACGTTCTGGTAGTAAATGGTTAAGTGTTTAACAGTGCAATTATCTACGTTAGTAGGGCATAGCATTGAGCTATTAGGGGCGGCAATACGTTTGCCGTTAGGAGCGGTAGTAGTTTTTAAAGTTAGTACACGATCTCTGAACGTGTGGTAGCCGTTTTGAGAGTCTCGTTAGAGACATCAGTGGGCAAGATGTTGAAGCACTCGTGAAAACAGATGAATAATTGCCTTAACTCTATAGGATTAGAAGGAAAATCTTACTGGTTAATTAAGACCATGACGTTAGTTTTTGTTTTGCCATCGATACAACGATTATAATCACCGTGGTGTAAGTGGTTAATGTGTCGGATCACTGCGCGTAAGGTTCCAAGTTCGAGTCCCAAAAAACACCAAAAAGTTTTTTCACGGTCCCACCTCTCGCGAACGTCTGACAAACATCCGAGAGTATTGTTGTCTCGAAAAAGCTTCTCAAATCAAATTGCCCTTCAGATACGGCACTAAATTGCAGGTCCCTTCCAATCGTGTGAAAAAATATAACGCACACAACATGAGTGGTTGCGAGAAGCTAGGCCCTGGCGCTTAAAGAGCTGTTGCGCCAAATATTTTGCTTTTTTTTTTATCGATACAAATGGAATGAGGTTTGTTGTGCAGGTATGCAAGATACAGACGAACATTCTCGTAGACTTGATGATCTCTGAAGCGAGACATTACGAAACGGCCATCATCGCTCTGATCAACTAATTGCTTAACCTTAGGGGGAGCGTCGGGGGAAGCTGCTTTAATAGAGTTGGAAGCGTTAGTGGGGTCGCTAGAGTTGCGAACGGAGGATGACGGTGGAGATGGTCCAGGGTTAAGAATGTGCGAGTGAGAGAAATTAGGATACTTGGTTTTAGTGTTGTAAGAAGTCTGCTGTGACGAAGTGGCGGGAGCAGCTGTTAGCATGAAAAAGAAGCGGTTACGTTAAGGATGGGGAGTAACATTAGAGGAAGTATTTACTGAAGACAGGGAAAGAGGCTAGATTATTTGTGGGGAAAAAATTGGATAAATGTTAGTTTTAGAGCTCCAGTTAGGGTCAGGATTTGACTTAGAGTACGACTTAGAAGTGTGATTAGACTTCGGCTTAGGCTTGGACTTAGATTTACTGTTAAGTTTAGGCTTGGAGCTAGTGTCATTGGTCTTGGGAATCCATTTTTTAAAGTACAAATCACTTTAATTGAACGCATCGTTAGTGGGGCTCGAAAATAACCAGTCATATCTTGAGGGCACCATGAACTTAAAAGTGCTAAGCTTACTGAAACTTGCTGGTGAGATTTTGTGGCAGTCCATAATTGTGGTAGTAAATCCTTGGTGAAAGAAGTTTGACGGTTAAGGTCGACAGATTGCTTTTATTTAATTTCTCAAGCATTTCATTCCAATGAGATGAGGTCCAAAAACTCAAAGTCGCTGAATGAGGCGAAGTAGTGATGGGAGACTCTCTGATCCATCGGTGGAAGGAAGGGTGGTAGCGGAAGTTGAAATAACTTAAGCGGCTGGTTAAACCGGTGGTTGTTGGATCCTTGGAGGCGAATTAGAAGCGGTTTCGAGTTCAGTGAGTATGGATATGTTGTAATGCACATGCGATTCTTTACAGGATGGTTGTACGTCATCGATCTTGCTGTTGATCACCCGCATTTCTTCACCCATATCACCGATGCTGAGTTGATAGTATTTGGTTGCTGATACTCTCCATCGAGTTACTAGCTCTGCAAAAAGGATCGGATCGGATAGGCTTGAAGACGATGTAGTTACAACGGATGGGCTTTAAAAATGGACTTCGATATCGGAACGCAGAGCGATACTTGATACTCTCGCAAATGCTCGATTTAATTGCTTGAGAGTAAGATGAAAATTCTCGCTTAAGGTCATCAAGATTACTCGATTTGCTGAGACTTTCACAAGGGAGCTTGTGGTCGATTTCACTGATTAGTTTTAATTGTTTTTCAATGATTTTGAGCAATGGCTTACGTGTAACTTCAGAGGATTCAACATTTTTGTTAATATCCTCAACATATTTAATCACGTCAACAAACTTGGACGAAAGCTCGAGAACGTTTTTTAAAAACTTTTTATGGGACGCAAGCAAGTTGTTCGTAGAGTCATTTTGGCACTTGATCGCGAGCAAGACTTAGGATAGTGTTATCACTTTGCATTCACCGCAGTAAAAAACAAAGTTCTTAAGATAATCTTTAGAATAAGTCGCAGATCGTTTAGATAGTCCGGTGCATAAAGGGTGAAAGAATTGGCGACAGAGGCCACTGCAATTAATTAGCTCGATGTTGCTCATTTCACTTGAGAAATTAACGTTTCCACAGATATTAGCTATAATTGAAAAATGAATTTGAAAGTGGGATAGGTCAGTATTACTAAATGAAACACAAAAAAAAAAAATATTTGAGGGCACTAATGAATAAACCCCAAAATATGCTGATCGAGAAGATTGCAGAAAAAGCACGACTAGCGATATGTAAACAACCTAGTAAAAGAAAAAAGAAAAAAACTGGGAAAAATTACGGTAGAGAGAAAAAAATGCGTGTTAACGGTTAGGCGGTCGGAATGATGTGGGATATGTTGGCTATGGTAACAGCTTTTACGGGTGCCATTACGGGTGCTTTACGCACAATGCCAACTGCTGCACTCGAGATCTTCCTGTATCTTTTATCACTAGACCTAAAAATAAAATGTCAAGGGGGCAACGGTGCGCTTCGGCTCACTAACGTAGGTCTCTTCAAAACTAATAATATGCGACGTACTACGATTCTTGGACCCGAGGACCAATTTCCCTGTAGTGACGTTCTATTATTTGATGGCTGGAAAATATTATTTTCAAACGGCTTGTGAGGTTTTTCCCCTTTTCCAGGTTCCAGTAGTCGCTCCTTCCTCTGTAGAAATCCCCACGACTCGTCCTGGCTATTACGCCTTTCGACTCAAACCTTGGAGCAATTACTTGCTCCCTCAAGGCGTCGTGATTGGGGATGGAAAACCTCGGTTTTTAGCGAGTTGCTGTAAATAAACTCAGAGGTTTTCCTTTGGCTTCTAGATCAGAAGTAATTTTATTAAAAAATTCATTTATCTTATATACTAATTTACAATACATTCGTTCTTACCTAAACTCCACACTTCGCACATTGAACCCTATATTGCCTATCCGGCGTATTCCATATTATTAGTTGAGTGACAGATGTCACTCAACTCACGCTTGAACTCGGTATTGCCCATTCGGCATATTTTTGTTATTAGTGGAGCGACCGCTGTCACTCCACGCGAGCTCGTCTTACAGATACACTTCAAGTAAACATATAGCAACCCAAGCGCATATTGTGCGCTCTCTGCGGACGTTTAACGCAGGCAAGTGGTTTTCACTTTGGGTTTTAATTACCCATGGCGCTTGTATGTTTGTTCGAAGCATATCCGCTTACGTTACTTGCGATGGCTTGTGCCATCTGGGTTCAATTTACGAAGTGCAGTGTTTGTGCGTTTTACAGATAATCGTTTTTGTTTAATGATTCTTACTTTGGTGATAAGTGGTCACTGATGTGGCCCCTTCACAGGCTAAAGGTTCATTTGCTGTGACCATTGAAGAAACGGTAAATTTGGCAATAAAAATCATGAAGTCGTCTGTAAGTTTCGAATATCAACGACCGGTTTTTGGAGAAAATTTTAATAATTTTGTAGCTTTGTTGAAACCCAAGTCAAGTCGTGATGATTTGTCAGACTACACTGAACATAAATGTTAAGAGAGCAGACAGAATTACAGCTCAGATTGACAGTTATCCCTACCGTTAATTCAATCAGAACAAAAAAAAATCAAAAACACCCTTTGCACCAACTTTAGTACCGTTGGATGGCCGTTTTAAAGTGCTTGTATAAGCGATCTTAACTATACCTAGCCAACTATATATTCCAATTCATCACCCGAGCCCCCTTCAATTGTAAGCTCACCTGAGTCTCAGTACAGTTTTTTGAAAGTTTTCTCCATCATTCCGTCTAATTAAACAAATTGAAGACCATTCCTCGAGATAAAACATGTTACTTGGAAAGCAAAACGTAATTAATCCTACACGCGACACCTACGGCAAAACTTACCTGTGTTGTGCCGCCGAGAGAAATTAATTAGTAGCGATTTTATTTCTGCGCTATAAGAGCCTATTTTCGACATGCTGCTCTCCCATGTTGCCAGTCAAAACGAGGTAATTAGTACTATATGTTAATTTTTCTTTTCTGTGCTCCTTTTTCATCTTTATTACTCTACTCTGGTAAATATTTCATCGGCTTCGTTTTCAAATTGGTTGGTGGCTGCCTAGTTGTGTATTCGCGGTAAATCCTTGTGAGAAATTAAAAAAAAAGTAAATTATGCGCGAAATGCGAACAAAAGAGAATATCCTGTCGGAAATGAGGTTGTAAAGGTTTTGATTTTAATACCACGTAATTATGTGCTAAAGAATTCATGTCCTGGGATATAAGTGTTCTGTTGAGTGTGCGGTGGGATGCCGAAAAAGGTTCAGTGTTAGTACATATTTTATGTGTAAGATATATACTTATCAAATATGAATATTAAGGAAATGTAGACAGCAAGGAAGGTACTGTTTTTTTGGTTGAGATGAATCAGGGGGTCCATTTTTTTGGTCATCTTTGAGCTAGGGATGTTAGGCAGGTAGTCATTGTGTTTGGATGACTAACCGCAGTTTAATTGTTCTAAGGCGACACGTGCTGATACCTTGGTTGGAAGTGTTATTAAATATTAACACGTGGTATATCTTTCGGAGAATGTCATTCAAAATTTTTACAATTTCCTTCTATGTTGATATTTGTCACTTTCAGAGAACAAAACAAGTGCATAAGGGTTCTTTGCGGGGCTTATCAGAATAGTATCTGAAATTGCGATTCCCTTGCAGTTCCATTGCTAGAATAGCTGCTAATCACAATCCATTTGTGTTTAAAATAGATGGTGGATTTTCTTCTTTGACTTTACTCTAGTCACTGGGATACGAATACTTCTTTGACTGGAGTACTTCTGTCAATATTACCAACGCAAAGTGGAGTATGATACCCGAAAGAATGGTATTAAAGCAAAATTAGATATCGAGTGCATTCATTTATGTTAAAATTTTTAGTTGCATTATTTTAAGAAAAGGTAGAAGGCATAATTGAATTCTAACGTAATTTGCACCTCTATGTTTAGTTTACTTGTAAATTAATTTGTGTACCCACAGAGAATTCACGGCAATTTTTACTTTTCATACATATTCGATGATAAATATACGGCGCTAGATATCTGGCATGAAGTGTACAGAACTCAATGAAAGCATTCACTCTTATCCGACATCAGATGCACGACACATATACCAGATACCTACACGACGATTTCTCTGCCGGACAAATCTCAGTTCTATCCGGCAACGGATGCGGATACACGATTGGGGATAAATTAATGTGCATAGAAATAAATGGATGCTTTCAAACTATTCATCAAACATCTACCTATCCAACATCATATGACGTCGGATGTAGTATTATGACATGCATCTGATGCCGGATATACAACTCGCCTGCTATGACGCAAAATAATATGAAATCGAGTTTCGGGTGGATCCGTTTTCGAGATAATGTAAAAAGAATTTTTAGCCTTAAGTAGAGCAGCATTAAACGACGTAAGTTGGATAAACAAAGAGGTGTAGTTTTAGGGATTAGTTAGGATTGAAACTCAAATGATATTAGATTTCAGAGAAACTCCGGAAGTGGCATATAGATAATTGCGGAGAATTCTTATGTTGTTTTGTTTTTGTTTTATGATTCACAGCATTTTTTCCCGTCGACAGCATTTTTTACGTCATTCACATCAATCATCAGTACGATCATTTTTTTTTTGTCACATGACCACACTACTGAAAGCGTTACGTCTTTGTAGTAGAGTTGAAATCAGCTTTTGCAATTTATCGGACTGACTTCATACATTTCTTAAAAAATATATTATTATTTCTTGACATCAGGATTCGAACCGTAAACCATAAGTGTGACAGTTCTGACTACACCATCGCATCCTCGATAATTCCAGGCTTTTGGGTGCTCGACACACTGTGCTTCTATCTACTTTCTTATTGTTGGATACCCGGGAACACAACCACCAAACTTAACCAACTCAATGAACTTAACGACACTCATGGCTGACCGACCATCTTACCTTTGCGTTTTTTTTTTTTTTTTTTTTTTTTTTCCTGTTGGCTAGGTCACTTCGATCTCAAGTGTCTCCAAAATCACATTCAACCTTATAATAATAAGTGGATTAACTTTAATATAACTTGTGAGGAATTATTAAATAAATAATTAGTGACGACGATGATGGAAGTAGAATAATTGAGCATTACCAAAAACTGCAAATTAAGAAGGAATCATCACGCAAAATTTCATCTAAATCATCTAAATCTTATTCAACCTCCTTTGTTGTGTACACACCATCTATTTCAATCACCTTTATATGGAGATGTTCGACATATAAAAGTGATCCACTTGGAATGCATACAAAAGGTGGTTCGATATTTTCCTCAAGGCTTACGGCATTACCGATCCTAAACTACAAAGAGCAACACTCCTAGCAAAAAGCGGAGAGGCTTTTTTGACCTTCTGGAACCCCTTCTTTCGCCAAAAAAAGCAAGCAACAATTAGATTACAATTTCATACGTAAATTTCTCGCAGATCACTTCTCATCACCCCGTTCGGAATTCGTAACGTTTTAAAAAATATTCAAGAGATATTAACTGACGTATGAACGAGTCACCGAAAACGTTACTGAACTTCGTCCTTAGTAGCTCTAGACTGCCGATCGTCTCTCGCGAATATGGCTGAGCAGTTCAATATTCACCTGTGTTGGATGCCAGAGCATAGGGACATTCCAATGAATTGTAAGGCCGATGAACTCGGCAGAATAGGAACAACTATACCTATCTTGTCAGACAAAGGCTCCTTAGGTATACTAATCGCTACTTGCAAACTTAAATTTAAGCTGGATGCTATCGAGAGTACGAATATTAGGTGGACAAGTGGACCCACATGTCTAGCGACAAAACAGATTTGGCCGAAGCTGGATCTAAAACGATATAAGAATTTAATGTCTCTCAACAGATTGCATATTGGCGCTATAATAGGTGTCATCACTGTCCAATAGGCAAGCATGCTACAAGGCTAGATCTTTTTGCGAACGACTTTTGTAGAAGCTGCATGGATGAAGAAGAGGAAGAAACTATTCCACACCTTCTTTGTTTCTGCCCAGCTCTCTTTCGTAGAAGGAAGCTTCACCTAGGACCCCCTATTACAACGACATAGGCGACCTGAAAAACACCGACATTAAGATCCTTCTACGCTTCATAAGAAGCTCAAAATGGTTTAACGAGTAGGAAGGAGAAACTTTCTCCCATGATCCATGTAGTATCACAATGAACCTATTATTGGTCTAAGTGTGTTGGCGATTCTCAGCTGGCAGCCACTTCAACCTAACCTAACCTACCAGATCGTTTCTCATGTGGCCTACGAGATACAGGGGTGCGGCAAGAGTTGCTGGCAATACTGAAAATGACATTTCAGACAACACATGAAAAGGCGATCGTAATATAATAGATGTAGCTATTAGGAGTCGTCAACAAATAAAGTCAACTACCGAAGAGCCGCAAGTAAACGTAGTGAGGAAATTCTTCAAGAACAAGAAAAATGAAGGGCAGAAAGAATCGTCCAAGCACTCCACCGTTTTAAATGCAGATCGCCCACATCCAGGCACATGGTACAGCTTTGGTGAATTACATTTACGTGATTCCTGCTGATTTCGTTCAGCCGATTGCAAGAATAGTAGTAAGAAAGGCCTCATCAAAATTATATGTATCTACTGTACATGAACATGTATCTTTTAAAAAAGGATGGGGGTAGTAAGTCTAGTATCCTGCATGATAAATCGTAAAAAACAAACAAAAGTGATGCTGAATGGTCGCAATTTTGATTTGGTGTAGATTCAGGTTCTAATTTTACGGTAATTTCGGAAGCATGGCTAAAAGATGGTGGTGGGGATTGTGGACAAGAAAACCTAGACTTTCGAATTTTTTTTTTTAACATTTAAGACTTCCAAGGAAATCCTATCAGTTTCAAGCGCGAATACTCATCAACGCTTGTTATAAAGGCAAGAAAAAAAATATACCTCTTTTCGTTGGTGTCGGAATGTGCAAAAATATATTGGATTGCAAGTGGTTTGGACCACTAAGCATTTCTATACAAGGAGTCCATTTAGTCCAATTATCTTCCGCTAACGAGGTTATTGATCAATTTATTGTTTTATTCGTAATGCGGATAGGAGTGCGTATACAGGTCAACCCATAAAACTATATCTCAATTCAGAAATTGCACTAATACATTTACCTGCTAGGCGAATTCCGTTGACCATTCGACCAAAGGTGGAGGCAGAATTAGAACACATGAAAGTACAGGGAGTTCTCGAGCCAGTTGATTACTCTACCTAGCCACACCGATCGTGGCTGTGTCCAAACCAAATGTACCAGTTCGAGTTTGCGGTGACTATAAGGCTGCACTCAAGGAGGCATTACAACCTCACTGTTATTCGATTCCTTCTATGTATGATTAAATTGCAAACCTACCTTAAGGTGCAATATTAACAGAACTTGGTTTGGCTTGGGCGCAACTGTTAACTGTCGATGAACCCACGGCTTTAGCTCAAACTATCATTACACATATGGGGACATTCAAATTGAACAGGCTGCAGTACGGAACTTCTACTGCCCTAAGTATGCGCATTCCAGAAAGTACTGTCAGAATTGTTACCTGGACGAAATCAGCGTGAATAGGCTCAAAATTGTTTTCGAATGTATACAGTCTACCGGATTGAAATTGCAGAAAGAAAAATGCATGTTCGATGTTCCTTTCGTCACCTTCTGGGGTTTTCGAATTGATACTGAGGATATACATCCCCTGAAAGAAAGAGTATAACCAATTCGAAGTTCTCCGTCTTCGACAAACAAAAATGAGTTCCAAGCATTTCTAGGCCTTTTGAACTTTTACCACTCCTTTATTTTTCCTCCGAAAACAACGATTACCAACCCATTCCATAGACTTTTGCACAAAGACAACATTTGCGAATTGTCTAATATTAATTAAGCCGCGATGAACAAACTAAAATAGCTGTTGTCGTCAGATAGCGTACTTATTCCTTTTGACGGGAATAGGAACAGTTCTTGCACATTGTTTACCTGGTGGTGCTGAACGGCCGATCTCTAACTACTCAGGGACACTTTCATCTACAGAGCCCAGCAATGTGCAAATCGACAAGGAAGCACTAGCCATCGTGGCTAGTGTAAACAATTTTCACGAGTTCCTTTATGATCGTAAATTCGAGATCTCTACCTATTATAAGCTCTTGTTAGGGTTATTTTCATCCTCCCAAATCACTACAAGTTCTTTGTCACCCAGAATGCTGCGATAGAACATATTCCAAACCATACCACACACATGCTTTGTCCAATATTCTTATATCAGACAACGAGTCGGCTTTCACTCCAATAGAATTCAAATTGTTTTGCGATAATAGTTTAATTAAACACTGTTTTCCAACTCCATCCATCCATCTACGGATGAGCAGGTGGGGCGAACCCTGTATAAAATGGTCTTTTTAAAGCTGTCAGGAATATCCGGGGTGCCAAAAATCCTATTGAATGCTATTAGGAGTGAAGCCATGAATTCGAGAGTGCAGTTTTTATAAAATCCGTATGAGATTCTGTCATCATCTGGAGCTGTTTTGTTCTTCAAATTATCAATGACTTCCTTTATCTCAGTTAAAAGAAAACTGCCTATCAAAATAGCTATTAGTAATCAACGGAGCTGCATATTGAACGGAAAGGTCTACTGGGAGTTGAGTAGCTTCGAAAAGTGGTCCTTAAGTTGTGTTGTTTTCAGCGATGAGGAGATAATATTGTTTTGGTCATCTATATATTTTGCAGCTTTCCAGAATTCCGCTGATGAAGATGTATTATTTATTATAGTAATGCACTCATGCTCAAAAGCTACCTTTTTTCCCGAAAAATGAGCTTACAAATTTTATTTGAATCGCTATAAAGTGCTCTAAGGATGTTAGCATTATTAACTCTTAGCAGTTTTAGGAATGAGAAAGAAATACTTCTAGCTTTCATACACTCAAAATCAAACCATTTTTGTTTGGAGACGTTATTGCTTTTCTATGTTGTTTTCGGAAATGCATTATGAATTATTCTCTTTAAGGCATCAACATCGGGAGAGGAAACTGCTGGATGTAGTTGTTCAAGCTCGTGATTTAAGTTTTCCTGATACACATTTCCTGATACAAAGTTCGTAACTTAATGAACCATATGACTGGCCGGGCATCTTATCTTGACGGTTTTCCCGGTGGGTCGGTCACTTCGATTTCAGCGGTCTCCAAAACCACATTCAACTTTATGACAATAAATGGATTCACTTTTGTAAAACTTGTTTAAATTGTGAAGAATTATTATATATGTAGTTAGTTCTACAAAACACAATACCTGTTCAATTTTCTGTTTGCATGATCAGATGAAGCCTAATCGGTTGCGTAGATTCATTTCAGACACCTAATCTGTGGTCTGCTGGGTCACGATTTATAGTAAAACGCAATTTTTATTCCACTGTGGATTAATAGATTCATCTTGCAGTGCAAAGCATTTCCCACTTGGCTATTAATAGGCAGCCTTGGTGAGTTGCATACTGAACAAATTATTCAAGCCATTACTTTCGCTTTTATTTCACTTCCTGTATACCATTTCACGGAAAATCACCCATTCTAACCTGTACAAAGAGAATCTACGTTACGTATATGCGTACCTATTAGCAAGGATGATATAAAACTAAGTGCAGACAACGATAGTAGTAACGAGAATTTTTTCTCTCATTTTTAAAACTCCTAAACATTGTGTGCAGTACACCGTAACCAATTCGCAGGTATTCGGCCTGAAAAATTGTAATGTTCATGCTTTGGTGCATTTTAATTTCACACCCACTTTCGCTGTATTGCTTAGGTACAATGATCCCATTCACAGGGATCCCATTCCTTATTTTTTCCTAGATCCTTGTAAAAAGAAATGTGAACAAAGCGGTTAAGTACAAAGAGGGGAGAGCCAGGGGCGCAAAGACAACAGTAGTCCACTCTTGAACGGGAAACATAAAAGACCCCACGACTCAGTGGTACATGTCATTCACAAAGATAATTCCCTAGCACCACTAACAGCAATCTCACCATCATCACAGCCTGACTGCAAAGCTCTTTTGGCATATTCCATTCAACTTTGTCGGAGATTTGTGTTCTGGAGCCTGAACTCCCCACAAAAGTGCATCAAATACTGGAATACTCACTTACCCATCCACCACCACAGGCGCCTACTCCCAAAGGACTTTGCTCCATTTTCCTTTCCTTGCTTCCCTCTCCAGTGTGTAATTGATAGCACCGAAGTGGGCGGTAAATTGGGAGGCAAGATGCCAGTTGGAGGTGTTATCCTTGAAGCACACTGCACAAGATTGCAAAACTTCCGCTTTGGTTTCGCACAAAAAATAAGGGCTCCCAACCACCACGACCACCTTAACCACCAGTGCCAACCAGGTGTAAAGCCGGTGGTGACACAGTTTGTGTGCCGAAGGATACAAATACACGACGACGACGATGTAAGATGTATGTAGCTGGGTTATGTAATTGGCATGAATTACATCCCTTTTTGCGGTAGGTAACGGCGGGAATATGTTACACCGTCAGGACATGATGAATACACCGCAACAACTTGATTGGGTAAATAAATTTGCATTCCTCTTCGTTTTTTTTTTTTCGTCATCGTCCTCTTTGCGTCTCCTGGGCCAACCACAAGGACACAAGGCAAAGTCTTGTGTTCTGATTTAGGATTTTATTTCGCTTTTTTAAATGTTATTTATATTTATCCTTCCGCGCCGCTGAAATGAACAGCATATATCGCTGAGTTGAGCCAAAAGGCAACAAAAAAATTATTAACGTCGCTGTCGGAGAGCAAAACAAAAAATAAAACGAAGAATATTTGCTCATGGGTTACTGTCCTTGCTTGGTCGCTTTCGTTGTTGGTGTCTTTATTCATTTCATGACATCCTGTTTGTAGACATTTCGGGTGGAGAGATAATGTCTACCTCTGCCTCTGCGTAGATGTGTCAGCAACCTGTACCATGCCAATCATTTTGTTTGCTTGTTTGCTTGCGCCTCGTCTCTCTGATCTTTATCCACGACGTCCCACGAGAGGGATGGGATATGATTTTATTTGCAGGCAACTCGTTAGAAAAATGTTATGCGAAATGTTTAATTAAAGAAATGTGTACAAACACAGAGTTGTTCAGCCATTAGGTGTGTAGTTAGACATGGCATAGGGGAGATAAACTCGCGTAAGAGATTCATGAGCGACTGCTTCGAACGGTTGAAGTTGAAGGGGATTATGTGTTTTAACTTTTCAGTTTGATGAGATTGTTAAATGGAGTTTTCAAAATTTTCTCTTATTACCCTACATTTAGCGACTACATTTAAAGTTGTTAGCAGGCCGTGTCTTTTGGATTAACGGCAGGGAGAGAAGTGAACATATCAGCTGATGCTATGTAATTTAATTTTTTTAGGGTGCTGATGCTCCTGACCCTGGTCAGTGCAGTGGTGGGTAACGTAAAATATTGGCAACGACCTTAAATATTAAGGATTAGTATTAGATGGGATCTGCCAACAGCCAACAGTTGGTGTACGAAGAAAAGGTCAACAACCCCACCACGCATCTTCAGAACCTGCACGTTTAGTTATTTCAGTCGGTCCTCGTAGGACGAAAGAAATATAAAAATCTTCCCAGCCAACGAATGGATCTGTGCTGAGTATGGATTTGGTGATAAAGTGACTCTTTATGACTTCCATAATCAGGGAGTGGCCTAACGAAAATCATATTGATGCATTTGGTAACGTAAAGATGTAGAAATTATTTCGATCAATGTTTCACAAGGTCAAGTGCTGAGTTGTCTCTGCTGATTATGTAGTGAATAAGAAGACAAAAGTACAGTTTGCAATCGCAGATAATTACCAACAGTGACAAGCTCAAAGCTTAAAGCTGTTTTTCTGTATTTGTGGGAGACGCTTACAAGTGTAGGTCATAGCCTAACGATGACATCGTAATAGTTTTGGAGACTTCAATGCTAAAGTAAGAAGCGTAAACACTGCCCTTAAACACGTAATGACAGTTCGCGGCCTTGGGGATCAAAATAACAAAGGCGAACGACTTCTGGACTTCTTTAATACCAACTACCTAGTTATTGAGGTACCTACGTTGTTTAAGCACAGTGCCACCCATAAGTTAGTTGGGTCTCAATCTGGTTGAGACAAGGCTCGGCAGTAGAGAGACCGGAACTTGAAGCCCAGTATCGCGTAGAAAAAAAATGTAGTGCAACGTAATGTGAGACATGACAACCGTCTCGAAGGCTGAAGAAGTAACAAACAGAGGACCGTATACAGCTTCATCAAAAAGCTTATAGCCGGTCAGAGCTCCAAATAACATTCAGTGAAGACTTTAGATAGTAACTTGTTGATGTTGGATAAGGAGAGAGAGAGAACATTTCGTAACAGTAGTAGGACAAAGGAGTCTCCGAAGCAACAGATACCCAAATAAGCACCGTTCCTTTGGAGAATTTAACCGCCATTAAATCATTAAATAAAGCCGTGGGTATTGTTGCGATTGCTATAGAGCTCATAAACGCTGTACCAATTACATTGGTAGGCCTTTTCCACACGCTTGTATAGAGTGCAAGAGAAAATAAGCGATTTCCGCTGAAGTGGAAAAGATCGATGATTATCAAGCTTCCAAAAGAGGGTAACTTAATGGAGTTTTGGAACTGAAGAGGCTCGTGTATTCTGCTGCTGCCAAGATGAGAACAGAATAAAATAGCTTTAAAATTAAATTCCTGATATCGAACAGGTAAGGCTCTCGTACTGGATTCTGCTGCATAGACTACATAAACACCTTGCGGATCATCATAAAACAATGCATCTAATTCCAAAGCAAAAAATTACAAGGGGCATAATTTCACCGCTGTTCTCCTTAGCGGTCATCAGCGATGTAATCTGTACGGCATTGATCGAAGGTAACAATGGAATTCCATGGACTTTGACATCATACCTTAAACACCTCGACTACGATGACGATGTTTGTCTACTTCCACATTTGATAATGTGCTTTTACCTAATGGCTCAAAATCTAGAAGGTGGAGGTTTCCCAAGGATCGCGATGAGCCCACTATGGTGCCTAGTGTCTTATGGTAAACTATAACCCTACTCAACCTAACCTTACTTAACATACACCCCATCTTAGACTCATTTAGTAAATTATTATATCCCTCAAGATTTTAGATTTTCGCTGAATGCTAACAAAAATCTCTCTCTTCAAAACAAGTTAAAAAATCCAATTATTGGATTCCTCTAGCTCTAATTAAATGTATTTAAAAACAATACATTTCGCCTTATTAGTGCTACATCCATTGATTGTATAACTTTCTAACGAATCAATGCGTAATGCGAAGCAAAAACAACCATAATCCTAACCGGCAGTAGAGTGATTCGACCTACATTCCCAGATTTTCCGTTACAAATAATGCCAACCACACCATCCACTCGATTACAACTAGGGCTTCCTTTTCACCGAAAAACAACTGAACTCTCCTATTTATTTGGTTATGCAAACATTTTGGTGAATGCACACAAAGGACTACTACTATCCTACACTCGCACTACTGGCGGAAGTTCAGTTCGAGACCATTAACCTTTAATCCCGACAATGAATTAAGCAAATTGGACATTGTACCCTGCTGAACGACGCATTGTTGAGGCCAGCGAACACAAATGCAATGTAATTATTGATTCCGAGGTTTAAATCTGCATTCACCCGACATTGTTCAACAAGCGAACACAGACAATCCCTGCAACAAGGATTCAAGGGATTTTTTGAAACACAAGAAATAAAAAACTACGATTGGAATTTGTTGGCATAACCACATTGTTAATATATTGACAATCCCTTGATTCATGTGTGCCAAAAAACCCTGTAGCTGCTCTATTAGTGGTGCACACAACTGAAGAATGGAAGAAACACAAACTACAAAGCTGAGTCTTTATTTGAAAATCAATGAAGTTTCTCGAGGTTTCATGGGATTCTTTGAGATTGCCTCGGTCGCTCTTCCACTTCAAGGGGGTTGAGGCTATTGATTTTGACTTATGGAAGGTATGCGTTTGAGTTCCGTGTTGTTTTTTTTAATGAGATCTAGCTTGTTTATGGACATAGTCTGGTATTATGATTGCTTCCTCACAATTGAAGGATCGCGCATTTCTTTCAAGTGGAATTTCACAACTAAGTGGTATTTTTCAAAAGAAGGCTGAGGGAAAAGAGACAAACAACTGAGGGTGCTTCCATGGTCACGCTTAGATGGCACCGAATGGGGTTAAGATAAATTAAATTTAATTGATTCTTTTCATGTTGATAATGAAGTATTTCCCATACTCTGACGGGGCTACCAAAATCTCTTTCTATTTAGGTTTACTCCTTCCTTATTAGAGAAGAAAATTGTGATGAAATTTATAAATTAAAAAATTGAAGGAGGTCTTTGTTCCGCACATAAAAGATGGCATCATGAAGTTTCCTTATGAATTCGGAAAATGTCCCAATACTAGTTTAGGTATAATGGCTTGTATCCTACAAATCGAAATTAATTATGCGCCTCTCAGCAACTACCTCGACTAAGATAAGAATTAATAACACGTCAACGAAATTTCGTTATCGTATCTATACAAAGATTGGGGTTTAAGAACCCTCATTGATTCTGGCAAAAAAATTCGCCCAAAAGAAATATTTATCCAACCAAAATGCGGCTTTCTGCGATAAGAGGTAGACATCTTCGAATTAAATAAAATAATGTGGTTAGGGATGAGTAATTACTGGAGGTGCACACGTTAAAACAAAATCCATGTATATTGAAACTCGATATTTAAGAAATATAAATATCGGTGATCAGTATATGGAAAAGAATGTTGATATATTGGTCATTTTTTCTGTACCTTTAACTATACGAATATGGCAAGTATTGGTTTCATAAAAAATGTCGATCTCGAGATTTTAATGAAGAAGCGTGTTGCGAGTATAGGGAAACTCGAATAATCCTGTATGCTCGACTGGACGAAACTTCACATGTGTGCTCTGTGGTTCCACAATTTCGAAATTAAATGTAATTTACTTAAAACTAATTTTAGAAATATTTTACTAGGTGGTAAACCAGGTTTTGTTGATATCTGTATAACGGTATTTTATTTATTGACCAGTTTTCGAAAATTGGCTATTTCTTAGGTATTTTCAGTTGATTGCTTCTGAAACTAGTGTGTGCACATTATATGAGATATACAACAACATATTGTAAAAACAAAATGTTCTTTGACTTGACTTTTAACAAATTGACTTAAGTTTTGAACCCAGTTACGAGTATGTTTTTTAATTATTTCGTCTTGAAAAATAAATAAAACGGGTAATAACGACTTTATTTCTTAAAATATTATGTCCTGGCCATGATGAGTCGATCCAAACATAACATCAATTTATTTGACACAGAACCATGACTAAAAACTTCCTGGGGGGACGAAGCTGCCTAAACGGAATGTTGTGCAAATAACCTCATAATTTCTAAGTTGTGTGAAATAGCCCACTGGCGTAGGTCTTATTTTAACTCTGGATTTACCCACACGGGATTATGGCTTCATTCTGACGAGACAAAATCTCTTAAATCGATTTCGAAAACTGTTAAAATTTTAACATAAGTGCTTGCAGTCGAGTCATTTTAAACAAAATAATTTGTTTCTAAAAAAGAAGGATTCATACAAGTTAAGAAGGTAGAATATACATTTTAAAATTTGATATATTCTTTACAAAATAAAGTTGCGCATATGACGCAATCTTGGAAAATGGCGATCAAAATGTGTTTTTGACAATTTTTTTTTCAAAACCACTTACTGCATATTACAATTGACCGTCAGTTGAGTCGTTCTGTCAGAAATCAAATCCTAAATCTAGAGAAGCGGGATAAACACCTTGAAACTCAGCTGGACATGGTAATGCAGAAGAGTACGGAATCTAACATCATATTAAAGCACTTACCATCGAAATCGAATTTCGATGGAATAGAGAAATCCAATTTTTTTTTTTTGCTAGGTTTGCTGACGCCAATGTACCAACGATATTGTATCTTAACGCACTTAGTATCTTAAGTCCCAATGCATTTACAGCGTCAATAATATATAAAATTAAATCCCGAAATAAAGCCTGGAAAGTATTGAGTAATACAAAAGAGCTCATATGAACAAATATCTTCTTCTTTCTTATGTCCTGTATCCCCTTGTGGGTCCTAGGGCCTCTACTACGCCTACGCGCCATCGTGTACGGTTTCTGGCAATGTGTCTGAGTTCTCCCCAACTTTTCCCTAACTGCCGTGCCTCCTTCTCGACTGTTCTGCGCCATGTTTTCCGCGGACCGCCAGGTCTTCTGCCATCCTGAGTTAGAGGGTTCCATTGCATAGCATGGTTCGCTATGGAGCTGTCACCCTTTCGGAACGTGTGACCAATCCACTGCCACTTCCGCCGTTGGATAGTTGTGCCTATTGGTTCCTGACCCGTTCTCTCGTAAAGGTGTTCGTTAGAGATACGATTGGGCCAGAAAATCCTTAAGATATTGCGCAGACACCTATTAACGAACGTTTGCAGCTTTCTGGTGATAGTAGTGGTCACTCTCCACGTGCTGCAACCATATAGCAGCACGGATTCAACGTTGGAGCGGAACAGTCTTATTTTGGTGCTCAAACTGATTGCATTGCTTCGCCATATTTTGGACAACATCCCGAACGCGGACTTTGCTTTGGCGATCCTGTTGGCTATATCCAGTTCGGTTCCACCATCGGTCGAGACAATACTCCCAAGATACTGGAAATCCTCTACTCTCTCTACCGGTTGTCCAGCAATGCATATTTGAGCCGATGAGTTAGTTCCAAGGCTGATGATTTTAGTTTTTGTCGTATTAATTTTCAGCCCGACGACACCTGCCTCCCTCTCCACATCTGCTGTCATTTGGTGGAGGTCCATAATTCTGTGGGAGAGTAAGCATACATCGTCTGCGTAGTCAAGATGCTTCAGTTGAGATGTAAGAGTCCATCGAATTCCTCCGTTTCCCGTCGACAAAGCTGCATGAAGCACATCGCTAATCACCAATAGGAATAATATTGGTGAAAGGATACAGCCTTGTCTTACCCCACTTTGGATCTCAAATTCCTCAGACAACCTTCCCCTGTGCAGAACGTGACATTTGGAGCCTTCATATGTAGCTTTGAAAATAGCAATTAGTTTATCGGGAATGCCTCTCCTGCGTAAGGCACGCCAAATAAACTCCCTGTTGACACTATCGAACGCCTTCTCAAAATCGATGAACAGCAGGTGCAGTGGCGATCGATATTCAACACACTGTTCGATGATAATCCGCAGGGTGTTGATGTGCTCGGCACAGGAGGATCCAGAGCGGAAACCTGCTTGTTCGGCATCGAGTGTGTCTTCGAGATGTTGTTTGATTCGCTCAAGGATGATTTTAGCTATTATCTTAGCTACAGCAGGCAGCACGCAGATACCCCTCCAGTTTCCGCACTCCATTAAATTTCCTTTCTTAGGAAGCTTGACGATCATTCCCTTTTTCCACTCGTTAGGAAAGCTCTCAGCTTCCCAAGCTCTATCTATAAGTGGAAGCAGAAGCTCAGCCGATGTTGTTGGCGTTGCTCGTAAGAGCTCTGCTGGAATACCGTCAAGTCCTACCGCCTTGTTGGTTTTGAGTGCCTTGATCGCGGTAATGATCTCATCTTTACTGGGAGTCGTGGTGCGTATTCGGGAACTTCTCACCTCGGGCATCTCAGTCTGATTTGGGAGTATATCGCTAGCGAATACACGGTTCAAAACCGTAGCAAAATGCTCTTTCCATCTCTTGAGCTGGTCCTCATCCGAAATGAGCAAGGAGCCGTCTAGGCTTTTCACTAGGTATTGGCTGGAGCTGCGACCACCTGTCAGCTCTTTCGTGATTCTGTAGACAGTCCTGCTGTCGCACCTCCGTGCAGCTTCTTCTGCTTCTGTAGCCAGCGCGTTGATGTAGTTGCGCTTGTCACGTCGTACGCTACGCTGAACTTCTCTCATCTTCATGCGATATAGGGACTCTAGCTCGCTTCTCCCTGCTGCTGGGGTAGCTGCAACGCGAGCTTTTAGCTGTTTTCGTTCGTCAATCCGTCTCCAGGTATCCTCGGAAAGCCACGCCCTATGTCTTCCCTGCGATCGACCGACAATTCTTTCAGCACCAGATGTAAAAACATTTTTCACAGCACACCAATGGTCTTGGATGGTTGCGGGCATTGAGCTGCTGATTGCTTCCACACCTTGCGAAAAGTGCTCCCTTAATTGTTGGCGCACTGAGGGATCACTAAGTCTATCGATGTTGAACCTGGGCATTCTTGTGTTGTCGTGGGATCTTCGAACTGCAGCAGTGCGTAGTTGGAGAGTAGCTATCATAAGATGGTGATCACGTACTATCCCCACATCTGCCCCTCGTCTGTTTCGGACGTCCAGGAGACTGCTTCTAAAGCGGCGGCTGATAGCAAAATGGTCAATTTGGTTGGAGGTTGCTTGCCTGTCATTGGAAACCCAGCTGACTTTGTGGCAGGTCTTGTGCTCAAACATGGTGCCACCTATCACAAGGCGGTTGGCATTGCAGAAATCCACAAACCTTTCGCCGTTGTCATTGCGGTTGCCTAGTCCATGCTTCCCGATTACATGCTTGAGCCCTTCGTTGTCGCTGCCTACCTTGGCATTCAAATCCCCCATCACTATGACAATGTCTCCATTTGGTGTTGTGTTGAAGACGGCGCTTAAGAGATTGTAGAAGCTCTCCTTTTCGTCCTCAGACGAACTATTCGTTGGGGCGTAACACTGTATGATGGTGACGCGTCGTACTCTAGTCCGGAATCTGGCCGTCAAAATCCTATCACCATGAGGCTGCCAGGAAATCAGGCCCTTGCGTGCTGTTGTTGTTAGCAGTAGTCCGACTCCATATTCCCGCGGACTTCCGGATGGTCTTCCAGAATAGAGTAGTACAGTGTTACGCGTTGGAGACTGGTACTCGCCCGCTTCTAACCATCTTACTTCACTTACCCCCAAAATGTCCAGTTTATATCGCATGAATTCCTTTTCCAGTTGGAGGAATCTGGCATTGTAAGGACCTTCTCTTCCCGAGTCGAGGAGCGTCTTTACATTCCAGAAACCTATCTTTGTCCGGGTACAATAGCCAAAAGTCGTCAACATGTGATCAGTCCTTATCCGAGGCATAGTGTCGGTTTCAGTAGCGAGCTGGTTTCAGTAACGCAGGTTGCTGGCCCACGTTACCTAGCCTAGAATCAAGGCCCTAGACAACCCGCACTTACAATTTTGGCCTATACGTATAAGGGTTTATACGTATAGTTGCCCGGGGACCACCACTAGGAGGTAAAGTAAGCACTTCATCACGAACTTGATTGTTGCGCTACTGGCCCAAGCCAAGTTTTGGGCAGTCAGTAGTTTCCCGATCAATCGCAATGCAGGTCCCCAAGAACAAATATGCGAGTACATAAAGATCTCCCACACATTATCCAGCAAAGAAGAGCCAAATTGGTCCCAGTCAAGAAGATTCTCCGTGAGGTAAATTCGGAGGTGAAAGTTGTGTTAAGATACGAGCGACTTTTTGTTGGGGACAGTTTGCTTATTTGGGATGCATCAAAAGGGTTACAACATGGCAATAAAAGTGGTTCAAGATATTTAAAATGAATTTTTGGAGATATTCCTCCTTCACTACAAAAACTGCCAAAGGAATGTGGCAATTAAAACAAAACCGAAGTGTCAACTGAAGCACGTGACAGCCGGAGTGTCAAAATATCAGATAGAGCAACAACATCAGCTGCTGTACCGAATTTAGATGGAAATACAATCTCGCATTATTTCGCTGCTTCCAGACTCACCGGCTCGCACGTACTCGCTGATTCTGAATGAGTTGTGTTTGTCTGATTTTAAGTTACAATATATCATTGGCTTGGAAAACAAACGAAAACAAACTCTTGATTTTAATAACTATATTATAAGTTTTAGTAGAAACACATGCAGTACTAAAAAAAATGAAAATAGAAATGGTAATAAAAAGGAATATGAGAATGAACAAAATAGAATTAAGAATTTTTTTCCGAATTTTGAACTAGAATTTACTTCTAAAATCAAAAAAAATGTTGGAAGAGGAAGCTGCGAAAAACGCTGTGTATCCGGCATTTATGACGTATATCCTGTGCCGGATATGTGTGAAATGGGCATACAAGTGTGTAACTGAATATGTCCCATAGAATATTAGACGCACTCAAGTACAGGGGGACGCAAGACCCAATCTGGGAGTGTGGAGCTTGCAGCGAATTAAGCTGCGACCGAAGTGGCCTTATGTAAGCAGCTGATAGCTGGAATGTCATTGTAAACGAGTATTGGGATGGAAGATGAGGCACAATTTTTAATATTTTTTACGAACGACCTGAAATTTTACCTTAGGCCTTAGAATTTCTAGCCTCAATTTTTTATTTTTTTTTTATTTCATTTGTTCAGGTTTGTATCAGTAGGTTCGGCCTTGTATGGCTAAAAACTTAATTCCCTCAACCTGACAGCCTCCTTATACCTCAAGTCATACCACGAATTTTCCCTTGGCTAGATACTCTTCACTCTGCTGTGAATAGAGGTTTTCATGCCAATGACGACGACATTTGTGATCATTTCGACGCGGCGGCGGCGGCGGCATTTACGTTGCTATCGTGGAAACATGCCAACCAGTTAAGTCTCCTGAAAAAACTATTCATGCCGTCCCAGATGGCTTTCTCCTATTGACAAACTATTTCTTTTGGAGTCCTTTCTTTAGCCAATATGACACAGTGGTCTGACGAACGAGTGCGATAATATGTTTGTGTTGTCCAGGGTCCAGGGTGCTGACGGTATAACTATCGATGTCAGAAATTCGTATTGGAACATTTACAAGCTGGATCAAATTATTTACCACAACAAACATCTCAACATACCTTCATTCTGTCCACGATGTCGAAATCAACTAGAATTGTGAATATTAAAACCGCCGCAATATCGATCTCAGGCTGGTCAAAAGGTAGTGCAAGCGATCATATGAAAACACTAGCGTTTTCACTCAGCTGAGGCCTACTAACTCCTACTCTCAACCTCCACGCGGTGACAGCTGGGTGCCTAGTACCATAATTCAAGCAGATGAGAGAGGCGGGTGGTCTCGCTCGCCCACCACCGCGAAACCCCTGGTTTGACGAAGAATGTCGGCGAGTACATGCAGCAAAACACGAGGCATACAAGGCGGCGCTGCAAAGGAAAACGAGAGCTGCTCGTGAGCTCTACGAGCAAAAGAGACGGGAAGAACATCGGCTTCTCCAAAAGAAGAAGAAGGAGCATGAGAAGCGCGCGTTTGAGAATATCGAGAGTCTATACTCCAGGAACAATGTACGGAAGTTTTACCAAAAGGTAAAAATAACGTGTCAGAGGAGCACTACCCGTACAGAAACATGTAGAGATGAAAATGGAAACCTCGTAGTAGAATCACAGTTGGTGCTGAAAATATGGAAAAACTACTTCTGCAGACTGTATAACGGCGACGAAGACCAGCATCCCGCTGTCAGGCAGAATGAACCATTCAACATAGACGATGATAGTCAAAATTTCCGTCCACCTGACCAAAACGAAGTGAGGATAGCAATATCCAAGCTAAAATCGAACAAGGCTGCTGGATCTGACGGCTTACCGGCCGAACTTTTCAAGACAGCTGGGGATGAATTGGTAGAGTGCATACACCAACTCATCTCTAAGATTTGGTCAGACGAGTGTATGCCTGATGAATGGAACCTCAGCATCGTTTGCCCGATCCACAAGAAAGGAGACCCCCTTAACTGCGCCAATTATAGAGGCATCAGTCTCCTCAACATCGTATACAAGATCTTTTCTGCGATATTGTGTGAACGCCTGAAATCTTTTATCAACAGCCTGATTGGACCCTATCAGTGCGGTTTCAGGCCAGGAAAGTCCACCATTGATCAAGTCTTCACACTTCGGCAGATCCTGGGGAAAACCCAAGAATTCCAAATCGATACTCACCACCTCTTTATTGATTTCAAAGCCGCCTATGACAGCATCTATAGAGAAAAGCTTTATAGAGCCATGTCTAGTTTTGACATCCCTGCCAAACTTGTCCGCCTGTGCAGGCTGACGATGGAGAACGCTCGCTGCTCCATCAAGTTCGGTAATGACCTCACCGAGACCTTTGATGTCAAAAAAGGTTTTAGACAAGGTGACGCGCTGTCATCTGACTTCTTTAACATTGTACTTGAACGTATTGTGCGGAACTCACAAGCCAACACCGGAGGCACAATCTATTACAAGTCTGTACAACTGCTTGCATACGCCCACGATATAGACATTATCGGAAGAACTCAGTGGGCTGTCACCGGTGCGTTTGCAAGCATTGAGGCGGAAGCGGCCAAAATGGGTTTAGCGATAAACGAGGGCAAAACCAAGTATATGCTGTCAACAAGAAGGGAAAGCCAACACCGACGAATTGGACAAAACGTCACAATGGGCAGCTATAACTTCGAGGTATCAGCGCAGAAATCAAGCGAAGAATAACTCTTGCCAATCGCTGTTTTTTTGGGCTTATAAGGCAATTCAACAGTAAAGCCCTATCTCGAACTACTAAGGAGACTCTGTATAAGACCCTGATCATCTCAGTCCTGCTTTATGGCGCTGAAACATGGACTATATTAAAAGAGGATGAAGATATCCTTGGTCGCTTCGAGAGAAAAATTCTTCGTAAGATTTTCGGTCCCGTTTGTGTTGACGGGTTTTGGAGGAGAAGATTCAATCACGAACTATACGAGCTGTACAGCGACATCGACCTACTCAAAAAACTACGTATTGGACGTCTGAGATGGTTAGGACATCTAGAGCGAATGGACACCAACGCTCCAGCCCGCAGAGTCTTCGAATCTAATCCCGGGGGACGACGCAGTAGAGGGAATCATCGCCGTAGGTGGCGCGCACAAGTTCAAGGGGACCTCGACCAACTTGGAGTGCGCAACTGGAGGCAATTTGCTAAAGACCGAGCTAAATGGAGAGGCTTGTTGGTTGAGGCCCAGGTTCACCCCGAACTCTAGCGCCACCTAAGTAAGTAAGTAATATCGATCTCAATACGAGAAAAATGCATTCATCACTACATATGTAAATAGTGAGACCACTGTTAGAAAAGAATATCTTTTCTGAATCTACTCCATTACAAATTTTCTACTCCATCAATAACACACATACTTCTATACAAGTGTCAAATTAATTTACTGAGAATCCGCAAATTCCATAATCCTTCATAATTTACTGAATTTAATAAATTATTACTCTTTACTTTTTTATCAAAATGTCCTTCGAATTTACAAGCTATTTTGTTTCTATTGTAAATATATGCGCTGCAAAAAGTTTTTCTTTAAAAATCTGTCATCACTAATTTAATAACCACACCTGCCACTCCAACTGCCATGGATGTCATTTATAATTTCCATCAAACAACCCCCAAAAGTTGGTTGGCTTTTTGGAGTTTTCTAGTTATACCCCATACAATGTGTGCCAGGTATGCAGCCACACCGTATGCAGCCACACCGTATGCAGCCACAACCGTATGCAGCCAACAATAGTATATAATGAAAATGACATATGTAAGTAAAATTAATTACTACTACTCGTATTCATGAGCAGTCCTATGGTTACCAGCTTACAATGATTGCATACACGAAACGGATGAAAGAAAAACTGAAGCTAATAACAGATAGTGCATGTATGAAATTGCAACAGGACATACACATAAAATGAAAATGATACTGTTTCGTATTGAACTACATTTTAATTGAGTTACACTTTTCGGAGGAAAAAGCCAGGACGAAATTCCAAAGAGTAATGATGCTGATGATGATGATTATCGTGATGATGATGACGACGATAATTTCTTACCATTTTGCATTCCTTTATATGGGAAACAGTAGTAGATGGCCGCTGTTGTCATTTTAATTGGATTAACATAGTGACTATGGAGCACAAAATATTGCACGCTTCCTACTCCTTCTCATCGGCCACCCCCTTGTGAAAACTTTGTCGTTCATGACTTCAGAGGCAATTCACCCCACTTCTTCTAAACCGCGTGGTAGCCGTAAAGCTTTACCCAAGCTCCTTGTACGCAATGTACATGCACCCATGCCAGGGAGTATATACTCATTACAGAAATATTTTTCCTGAAACCCCCAGCAACTTTGTTAAAAGTTCGATGACGATACGCGATATCCAGCACAGTGATATGTTTACGAGCCTGACGTAAATTGTCGTATGCAAGACGTTGAGATGCCACCCACTGCAAGCGAAACATGTCAAAGGAGTCTGACGCAATATTAACTCTCATCGATTTTACGAGAAGTAAAAACGTTACGTACCTATATACGCCCGAGGACCCATTGATAATGATGAATCCATTACCAGCGACGGTAATTATATTTGTGGTGTACCTACAGTAAATGCATCATTTAATGATTGCTAGGAGGGTACATTATACATATACTGTCGAGAAAGGCTGAAGTAGGGAATAAGTGCGTTGTAAAACTTTTTTTTTAAAGGTAACCTATCGACGATAACTTGTCGATTTATTGAAGGTTTTCGTGTGCACAGCTATGAAGCATGGGGACGTGTGCCACGAGGGATGTCCGCACAAACTTTTCATTTAACGTGTACATTTATATTCTTACATATTTCACCTTTTTAAAATGTTAAAACATGTTACTGTAGTTTTCATTAATACGTATACTACTCGTATTTGTAAAAATAAATTAAAGCTTAATTTTATTGCCAAATAAGGACGTGATACAGGGGTGTTACTGCCGCTAAAGATTAAGCTATGGGAAAAAAAACCCATTAGCGATAAGAAATAGCTACTCAAACCGGAATATTAATATTATTTCGCTCAGATGGGCTCTTTAGGTGGCCTTAGGTAGGCCATAATAATCAATTTAGCTTCTATATGCAAATACAATTTAAATTTTCTACAAGCATCATTAATACGTGCCAAATTTTATTTGTGCGGTGGGGAATGACTTGAGAAATTCTCGCGGTAGGAATAGGGTCCTGCTTCCGTATTCACACGTATTATTTGTTGGTCTGGAAACTGCTTTTTCTTTGACTTCAAATTTATGTCTATTATTTTATATCTAGTAGTTTGATCTCCTGGCCTTTTATGCTCCAACTTCCCGCATCAAGTTTATCAAGCAAACTCCCTTATCTTTTGTACGTGAATCTGTTTGCATAACTCTTGGTGACCAATTGATGTGCTTCTCTATTTTCTTCACACGAGCAAGTGCATCAATGATCTGTACTAGACGCATTATCTAATTAGTCTGTAAGGTCTTGTTGTAGTCAATGCAGCAAGGCCAAAAATAGCAACCGGATCGCTCATTGTCAGGAACTGTCGGTGATTGATCCCTTAACCAGTTTGCGTATTGCCTTAAATACCTTTGGCGAGTCCGTATAAGCCGGCAACTTAACATTTACATATTTTTTTGGAGATTGTGAAAGTTTTGAAATACCTCAAGAACTTGACATTCATTCCAACCCTCCATTCTTGTGAGAAGGTTTTGCTGTCCAAGCCCTTTTTATTAGAAGGAACAAAAGTCGGTCAGTAATCTGTAGGATTCGTAAAAGCGAGGATGTTTTGACAGGCATCCACCCTGTGTTAATGCGCCAAGACTGTGCAGCTGTCAAAGGCTTCGCATAGAGAAGCACGCTATCTAGCACTTTGTGGAATCTCTTAGTCGACTGCTTGTTGTGTGGATAACCCTATCCGGAAAGAGGGTTGCCTCTACTGGCCACATAGAGGCTAGAACGTCTAAGGCCACCAGCATGATATGGTAATGCCGTAGGATGTCCATTAGAACTAAGTCCCAGATTGGTACATATGATGTAGAAGTGCATTGCTGAACCGGATCTTATATACGTGGCAATTTTTGTGGTTAATAGCCTATACACTCAAGGTCCACTATGTTACCTTCAACACCTTTCTTGTTTATGCACTTCAGGTATGATGAGAGGAACTCTTACTTCTGCGATTGAAGTCTTGCTCTGACTTCCTCTCTTGCATCTCTTTATTCAAAGTAAAGCCATAAAGGGTTTATACCACACTAATGTAGTCTTTGGATGGCGAAAACATGTTATTGGGTGATTTAGGGGCAGTGGGCTGGAGACTCTTCTTAGGAGCGTACATCGCACATCGAACATCATCGCGAAGGCGCACTCTACACTGTGTACCCCAAACAGATTTTTAACAGTTGGTTTCGGGGTATTGTTTTGGGTGGAATGGAATAATAAACGGTATATTGGCTTTTAGCCAGGGTACATTGTCTTTTACGCAAAAAGTTCCCTTATGAGAAGCCTTTCTCATGCCCGCTATCTAAAACTGCTAGACAAACCTAAAGAGGACATGGGTAAATAGCTACTCGGACTAAACAGACGTGACTTGAAAGCTTGTGTAGGCCTCGTCACCGGGTTTAGCCCCATTAGTTGGCGCCCTGGCGCAAGTGGTTAATGTGTCGGATCACTTCGCGTAAGGTTCCATGTTCGAATCCCAGAAAATACCAAAAAGTTTTTCCACAGTCCCGCCTCTCGCGAACGTCTGAAAAACCACCGAGAGTATTGTTGTCACGACAAAGCTTCTCAAATCTCCGTTCGGATACGGCACGAAACTGTAGGTCCCTTCCATTTGTGTGAGGAAATATACCGCACACAATACGAGTGGTTGCGAGAAGCTAGGCCCAGACAGTTAAAGAGCTGTTGCGCCAAATATTTATTTTATAACGCGCAGATTTTCAGCTCTCGGGACAGTGCATAATCGCTGATCAGTAGCGAAAAGGGCTTGTTAGAGCAAAACCATTAGGTTTACATACTATAAATAATGCTGTAAATAATAGCAATTATATACATCTGAACTGTTGGTATAAATATAAATATTTAGCTTGCAATAAATTAGTTTTTTGGGATTTATCCAGATAAAGCTGTCGGCCACTGCTAGTAAATGCAAATTAATATAAAAATAATGACAAATGTCATTCCATATAACCACTGACTGATGGAGGTAACTTTTAAATGTTGCACCTCCGCATTTGAAAGTATTTCTAATCCGCCTGCTTCTGGTCACAAAATAATTTCAAACTTTCAAACGCCTTACATTACTCTTTTATTAGTTTCTCAAAATAAATTATTTTCGATTTCAATTTTCTTAAACATATCTAAAAACGCACAACATTCCATTTTTTATAACAAAGGACTTCTAAATAGTTTCCCGTATTATATAGGTATACTGTCAAACAGGAAACACACCATGCCTGAAATAATTTTCAATAAATTAAGGTCACATAGTTTAGTGACTTAATCTTTTTCTGAGAACCACTAAATCCCCCAGCATCCCATTGCCTTACATGAGAAGACAAAATACTTCAACCACGGGATCTGAAATCTTTTAAAGTGCTCCCCTCCTTGGAATGGACTAATGCGACCGCACTCTGTATTAAAGTAAGTGGATTGGTGGTCGGTTGAAGTACCCGCAACATGTTATGAAGCAACTCTAAGTATACAAAACCGCAACCCACACACATAGATATGATTCCCTTTTCTAAGGATATTTCCCCCAAGTTAAAGTTCATCACCTGAATTAATACTTGTCGTTTGTCAGGTCTTGGAAAATGGGAATTTTAGCTCAACTGTTAATAACTTTTTCTCATCCGTCAGAATGTTACGATTTCTTTGGTGATGGTAAGAAGGTTGTATATCCTGATGAATGAAAGTCTACTGCCTCACTGAGGGACCTATTCGTGCAAAGAAAAGGAGAGAATAATTTCATCTTCTTCTAGTTTTAGGATCGGTGGTTATTTCAATGGAATTTTATTTTTGGTGATTAAAGAATATTTTTGCAAACCAGCGTACTTCAGATCAAATCGAAATCAGTTACAGCTTTAGCAACGATGATTTGTCCACTATTAGATGGCAAACATACATTACTCTGGGATGGCTGTGGATTTGATCAACCGCGAACCCTCTGATTGTTGTTAATCGTAAGGTAAAAACTTAATTCAAAGCATTATGAAAGACAATGCCGAACGCATTAGCCGTATTTACCAACGTAAGTTCTTAAAAATCGATCGAACAAAGTTGAATTTATAATTTAGAACGTTGGCAGAAGGTGTAGACGTCACACTTAACATATTTACATTAAAAGAGCGTAATTTTTCTTACAGTATAATAACCGTATGAGTATCTAATTGCAGTTTGACGCATTCTATTAAGGTGAAAATCTTCAAAAGTAGCTTCAAGGTTTCAGTATACATTAGATAATGGCAGTACTTCATAGCTATAGTTACGTTATTATTATTTCCTTTCAATTCAATTCAAGCAAGTCTTATTCATATTTCGAAATATTACAATTTTTAAATAGTTTTCCCACAAAGCTTAAGGCTTATGTGCAGGAGGCTATTCTGAGTTAAGAAGAAAATTGTTATTGTTTTTCAAAATATTATTTCTAAAGATTTTAAGCAACTGTTCGAAAAGCAACAGAAAATGAAAAAGTTTTTTTTTTAATTCAGGCTTTGATTTGACAAAAGAAAATGTGATCATATTAAAAATGTTGACGCTTGGTTTGTCGTCTTATGTTGACAAAGTGTTGTAAACGACTTTAGAAATGGTTGTCAATGTACAATATTATTCTAGAACAACGGCTATCTTGAAGACATTTGAAACGCGAAAAATTTTACAACCGTTGCTACCTATTATTTTCAGGGCTCTGCTCTGCAGTTTCTCCAGCGTTTCAATAAGTACTTTTATTGCTTCACTTCATGCAAGAATGCCATGTCGAAGCCTTGATACTGGTGGGCGCCGTGGCGTAAGTGGTTAGTATGTCGGATCACTACGCATGAGGTTCCGAGTTCGAATAACAGAAAATAACAAAAAGTTTTTTCACAGTCCCACCTCTCGCGAGCGTCTGACAAACATCCGAGAGTATTGTTGTCACGAAAAAGCTTCTCAAATCGCCGTTCGGATTCGGCATTAAACTGTAGGTCCCTTCCATTCGTGTGAAAAATATAACGCACACAACACGAGTGGTTGCGAGAAGCCAGGCCCTGGCACTTAAAAGAGCTGTTGCGCCAAATATTTGTATTTTTTGCTGTGATTCTATTGCATAGTACACCTGCTGCAATACCGGTTGTGGTATGTACTTTTGAAATAGATTAATGTAAGCAAGTCACTCTTTAGTTTACGGGAAAGATTTGATATGTAAGTACTTATAGATCCTAACTTCTTCGATACATAATACGGTTGCTGAAGTTGGACAGTCGTTGTTCTGGTAAATGTTGCCTATATTTACCGGTCGACAATGAGATCCGCGAATACTGGTATGCATCAACTTCGTTTTCGAGGCATTTATAACAAGGCCGTTATAGGGGCACCATCTTACTCGTATAGATTTGTCGAGTTCTGTCTACATTATTTGTCTTGCGATATCTGCGGAACGATATTTCTCAACAATCGCTGTATCATCGGCGTACGCGAAACGAACGCTTTTTGGGAAGACTTGCAGCAGTTCGTTCATGCAGATTATAAATAGTAGTGAACCTAGTTTCAAACCCTGTGGTGCACTGTATTCTGTCCTCTTCGGTTCAGAATTTTCGAGTTGGAATTACCCGTTGATGAGGTAATCTAACAGCCTGTTCGGAAATGTTCCTCTTACTCCTACCCTGTAAATAGCTTCCAACAGTCAACATATGATGGTCTAATGTTTTTGTTGAAGCTCTCGTGGACTAAGTTCATTAATTCACCCAAGAGTTTGCTGGTTTTTTTTTTTTTTTTTTTAGTATGTATATAATGCCATTCCACAAAGGACTTGAGCCTTCCCACAACAATCTCTTCCAAACTTTTTAGTTGGAATCAAAATTGGCCTATAGTTTCCAACATTATTTTTTATTCCTTTTTTGTAAATTGGACGAACAATACCCGTCTAAAGTGTATATGGAATACTGCACTGCTCCACACTACTATTAACTATTTTCGTGAGTATCGCTCTAAAAAAAAATCTGCGTTTGCCTGCGAATAAGATCAATTTATTGGTCTTATTCGATCAATACTTGGTGCCTTACTTGCATTTGGCATATGTAATAAATACATCGAATTTGATAAGTTGCTATTTACATGGTTTGTTTCCGCATTTGTATTACTTCCTTTGCTATCTTACAGAAGTAGTCCGAAACTCATTGAAATTCTTTAGAATTTGTTGATCCAGAGACATCTTGTTTCTCCTAATTATTTCATTGACAAGATTCCATATCTTTCTCGGATTCTCTCTAGCTGTTGCAAATGTTCTTTTATAGTAACTGCTTTTGTTTAGATGGATTACCTTGTTGAGCTTATTATGCTACTGTTTATATCCCGCTTTATACGAGACACAAATTGTGTTATTTGCCCACGTTTTGTATAGCTGGTCGCGCATTTTGCACTTCTCTTTTAGCTCAGCCGTAATCCAATGATGATGAGTTCTATTTCGTTTATAGCTGCTACTAACTCTTGTGTACTTGTAAATTGCCTAAATTTTTTCAAAAAAGTTACTATACATTGCGACAACATTCTATTCAAGAATTACTTATTCCCAGTTTGCGGCTTCTATCAATACGTTTACGATATGACTCCGAATCCACGCGTTCTTACTTTCCTTAACATTGTTCTCCGCTTCTCTGAAGGTTAAATAGAAGGTAGCTTAATGATTTAATATACAAGAATCGATTATCCTCGAAAACTTGGACTGAGCAGATATGCTTATTATGATTTGGTTAATCTATTTCAATTGTATTGACTAGCCCCATTGAAGATACCATCTCCACAAAATCACTCACTACCTCCCTCTTACTGTTCAGAGTGTTTAGATTCATGTCACCCAGTAAAATTACGTCAGCGCTTCGTAACCTTTCTTATTTATCAATGAAATTTCGCTCGCTAAAACCCGCTGATCTATAAATGACTCTTATGTATTTTTGTTTTTGATTTATATTTTCTGTGGCTTTTATACATATATAGTGGGTGCCGTGGCGTAAGTAGTTAGTGTGTCGGATCACTGCGCGTGAGGTTCCAAGTTCGAATCCCAGAAAACACCAAAAAGTTTTTTTCACGGTCCCACCTCTCGCGAACGTCTGACAAATATCCGAGAGTATTCTTGTCTCCAGAAAGCTTCTCAAAACAAATTGCCCTTTGGATACGGCACTAAACCGTAGGTTCCTTCCACTTGTGTGAAAAATATAACGCACACAACATGAGTGGTTGCGAGAAGCTAGGCCCTGGCACTTAAAGAGCTGTTACGCCAAATATTATTACTTTTTTTTTTATTATACATACATATATTTTTGAAAGGCAATATATTAGTCGTTATAGTCTATCATAACCGACAGCATAGTCTTATAAAAATGGCAACTAAATGAATGAAAAGTAAAGGTCTCATGACTGCCCTGAGGTACGCCTTAGTTAGAAGCAAATGGTTTTAAATAAGCAGAACCATGCATACTCATCCAAAGGAAGCGATCCACATTAACAAAGAGGAAAGAAAACCATAACGTTTTAGTTTATGCATTAAGATACTATGATTAACTAGAGAAAGGTGGTCATTACTTCATATATAGTTATACATTGTTCCCCAAAATAAATGTGAAAAAACCGAAAGCATGCAATTTTTATTTGTAGAATCTATGACTGCGGAATGTTGTCTAGTTTTGTTTTAGCTGTTAAAAACTTCTTGGGTAACTAAACAGCAGAAAATTATGAAGAACTAGTGCAAAATATGCTCACAAATTTCAATCAAATGGCCAATATGACCAGTATATGAGCAGGTGCACTACCTGCATAATCACTTAGATCGACTTCCCACAAATCTTGGCGATTTTAGTAAGAAACAAGGGAAAGATTTCACCAGGATATCAGGTCCCTGTATGATAAGTAACAAGGCAGGTGGGATAAGCATATGTTGGCAAATTATTGCTGGAGTTTGCAACAGGATTGTCCAAAAGGTGACATTAACAGCAAATAACTGTTATAATGAATTTAATTTTTTTATTTTTTGCATATTCTTTGCCAAGAATAAAATTTGTATGGATGTACTATTTATGTATGCATTTTGTTTTGTATGATTTTGTATAATCTCTCCTACTTTGAATTAATTTGTTTTCTTTGTAGAGTGTGGCTTTAGATGCTATTTTTTTAAAAAAGTAGAGTCAGTATAATAAAACGAATAGCCGATTCAAAATTGACTGCACAAAAGCGCCGTAGAGCCAACCTTATATAAATTGCAATAAAATCTGTGTTGTCTAGTATTATTAATGTGCAATTTTATATAAAAAATGATAATATATGCACCGTGCAACAAAAAGAAAAGCTAGAGCTAATCAGAATACACAATTGTTGAACAACGTTAACTGGAAATATAATATTTGTATTCTCTGTTTCTTGGTAGTTCTACATCGATTTAAGCGCAAGAATCTGTGTGTGCTGCTGTCAAATATTTTCAATGTGCTCATCGATGATTAATCCTTATAAAGACAGATCTCAGTGATAACAAGTAATCACGACTTCATTCCATAATTATTATGGTAATAAAGACCAAGAATTTAACCATTATTTAGTATTTTTATTTTGTTTTTTATTTTTTTTATTTTCCTTGTTTGATTTACGCGTGGACATGTGTCCTTAAGATTTCGTCACCTTTGTTGTTGGTATGGCACAGGTGGGTTTTAATCCACCCGAAGCGTTGGGGGTTTTATTCACACCGAGCGCCCCTTGTCGCTCGCTGTTGTCGCCTTTCAGGTGCTTGCAATAATCAGCCAATTTAAGGTTACATTTAACAACATTACAATCATCAGTGACAATACTTAAGACTTGGACATACAATCTTAAATGTTATTACATAGTTTAAGTTCTGAATTAGGCCTAGTATTTGATTTGAAATAGTAGCTGACGGTGTGCAGATGGCATATAAATATAGTTGAGCACCATTAGGCTTCGTCAATTTTTTTTGGACGATTTGAAACGAACAAATCGTACACCGTAAGGTCAAATAAAAGCTCTGCATATTGCATCCTTAAACTCAGCTGGTAGTCCAATTACAACTTTCAATATAGTCGCGCTTGATGAGCTTATAACACCAAAGAATAATTGGCCCCATATTGTCTTTAGAGGGCAAGCATCCTAAAATAGCTTCAGGGCATTCGAATTATAATTGTAGAGATTCTGCAGCTATTATTCGAAAAGATGAGGAAGGATTTCGAAAAATTGAAGGAATTCAACACAGAGCTTTTAGTAGACATTCTACTCTATTTACATTTGGCAAACTTTTGCCTTTGGCGGTTTTTAATTTTACGAATATTTTCAGATATAGTCACACCGAGCAAGTCCTAAAGATCAAACTTAATTATCCTTTATTAAATGCTAATGCTCGATTTAGTGTTAATGTGGGCGTGCATCTAAAGGTCTTTCTAGTGTATGTTTTTAAAAGGGAGGCGTTTATACTAATTACCAGAACCGCCTTGTCCCAGAACCGTATATTAACGCAATTCTCACTCTTGCACTTGAACATTTTATATCATCCTCAACAAAAAACCCACTTAAATTGTTCCCACAATATGGCAAAATTGATTTTCATACAAACGAAAATATTTGTTTAAATTTGCATTGAAAACACTTTCAGCTTACCAAATGAATTAATTCAATGTAGAAGAAACAGAATTTTTAACCCACAATTTTCCACTTAAAACATTCCACCACCATCCTCTTGACTCACAGGTACCTACTTCCGGGAAAAGATGAAATAATTAAAATCTATCTGCTCCATTTACCCAAAAAAAGCAGTTTTCTCTTTCTACCTCTTTTCTCTTTCAACAATTTGTGTAAACATCAAACGCAGAAATAAAAAAAAAAAGATTTCAAGGATAACAAAAGTCTGCTGGAGCATTGTTTGAGCAGAAAACTTGAAGCAAAAAATTAGAGCACACAGCTCTGCTATTTAATCGGGAGGAAAAATATACTGGAAAGTTGGAAACTAGAATTTTTTTCAAAAAAAAAACTAATATTTATCTGGAGTATCTGTGAGGTAGAAGCAGCACATTTTTGTATGCCCATGAACTTGCCGTACCTACTCATTATTTGAAAACTTTGTTTTATTTCCCTATTTCTCTATATTGAATGATTTTTTTATAACTGCAGGATATTATAGACTAAAGAGTCTCTCTTAAAAGATGAGAAATTTTGTCGACGGAGGATACGTACACAGTAAAGTAGGCATTCTAATGGAACATGAACTAGTTTTGGTATCAATAGAATTTTTTTTTGTAGCTCAGAAAATAGGACCATCAGTTCACTGAGAACGGAAAAAGAATCTTAATTAAAGATTAGGCTAGCTACAACAGTATAATAGCATTTTTCTCTGCCAAAAAAGCTATCGCGAATAGACGTGGTCTGAAACCTTACATATTTCACTGGCTCTATATCTCGGACATTAGGCAGATACTCACGTTTAGAAAAAGCCATACACAGCGATAATCTAAGTAAAGACCAACGATCAGCTTGTTTGTGCATAAGTGGAGCACTGCGTACAACTCCCTCTGCAGCACTGGATATTCTGTTTTATCTATTACATGAAACATTTTGAATAAATTCAAAATCTCCCCCGAAAACACAGACTACACCACTCCCCGCCTTAACCTTGATAAAAGCTTGCAAGTCAAACGTCCACGCAGGTCATTTTGGAAAGAAGAATTCCCAGAATAAGAAGAGTTGATTCATTGTTACACCGATGCGACGCACGGCTCAAAAATCAAAGACGAGATTGGTAAAAGTGTTTTCTCTGACAAACTTAATCTAAACCTCTCTTTCCGTCTCCCAAATTACTGTAGCGTTTTCTAGGAGGCGAAAATGATATCTGCTAAAGATATCTTTTCAGACAGCAAAGCAGCAATCAAATCTTTGGAATCGATTTTAACAAATTCATTAGAAGCTCTAAATTGCCGATCGTTTCTTACATAGATGGCAGAGCAGTTTAATGTTCACCTGTGTTGGGTGCTAGGGTATAGAGACATTCCGGGCGATTGTAAGGCCGACGAACTCGCCAAAATAGGAGCAACTATAACTATCTTTGCGAATAAGGATACTCTAGGTCTGCCGATCACTACTTACAAGCTCAAATTTAAGCTGGATGCTAACCAAAGAACAAATCTAAGGTGAACAAATGTAACAACATATCTAACGACAAAACAAATTTGGTCCAAGCTGGATCTAAAGCGTTCTAAGAATTTGATTTCTCTCAACAGATTGTATATTGCCGATACAATAGATGTCATCACTGGGCACTGTCTAATAGAAAAACATGCAATAAGGTTTGGCGTATTTTTAAACGATTTTTGCAGAAGCTGTATGGACGGAGATTAGGAAGAAACCATTCTTCACCTTCTTTATAGATTCCCAACTCTTTCTACAACTATTTAGGCGATCTGATAAACATAGATATTAGAAGCCTCTTACGCTTCATTAAGAGTTCGGAATCTTTCTAACAAGAAAGTAGGAATAACGTTATCCATGTGGTATCACAATGGACATACCTCTGGTCTCAATGACTTGGCGTAAGCTAGCAGCCACTCCAACCTAACCTTACCTAACCTACATATGTCATAAAAATAAACAGAATTTAACAACAGAGAACTAACAAAATTTAATGCGGGTACACTGGACTAAAGCTCGTTTTTAAGTTATTTATGAAAATTAACTTTGCAATGTCCTGTGGATATTGACTGCAGGGCCAAGGAAATAGCATCGATCAGAAGCAAAATTTATCCAGGTAATATAAACGGATCCCGGAAATTACGCCAGAAATTTTTATGGAAAAAACGCCAGAAAACGCTTCATACAAAAATCTGACATTTTTTCCTAGGAAAAAAGGCCAGATTTTTCGGGCAAACTTTCTAAATTGTTAGGCTTTTTTTCCAAAAAATTTCTGGCGTTTTTTCCATTTTTAGAATGAAAAAAGTGTCGGAAAAAATAATTTGGAAAAAATGTGAGAACATTTTTTTTGGGGTTTTTTCCATTTCCTGTTTTGGAAAAGAGCCAGAAAACTGTATATTATATCAATTGTTGTAACAAATGAACAGTTATATTAGGCAGTAGCCGAAGGCTCTGGTAGCCAGCGCTGTAAATTTTGTACTGTTAGCACATAATTTATTATCTGTTAATAAAGTTTAATAATACAGTACTACCTCTATAATTTGAACTAATTAAAACAAGGGCCTGTTCACATTTTGGAGGGGTTCACATTATTGGAAAATTTTTTTTAACTAAAAATAAAAGAATTTTCGAATAACGAATGCTATGAATACTATATAGATTTGTGAGTTCACATTACCGAGGTAGTAGTGTAATAATAATATATTAGTCATTCTTGTTGGCGGTGCTTTTGCTTGCATTGTCATTTAGTTGCTTACGAGTGTTCATCAGTGACTGTGACATTGTAAAAATAAAATATTAACGAAATGGAAAATGTTCTTTATGAAATTGTTAGTGGCAAGCAAAAAAGTAGTAAAAAAATACTGTTACAAGAACAACAAGAACTTCCGGAAGACACCACAGAACTGGATGTGATATTATGTGTTATATGTCAGGCTCTTTATCCAAATATTGTGATGCTGCCATGCAAACACATGAAAGTATGGTCTGAGTGCAACATAAAGTTTCAAGCGCAAGCAGTTGCAGATGGACCTGAAAATTATAAATGTCCATGCTGCCGGGAAATCGTAACAGACACGCTTCAAGTTTACACTTAGTAGGTAACATAATTGTATGTTACATATTGTTAAATTTTTGTTATGGTTACTACTTATAAAAAGAAGAAAGTTATTGAAAACTTTTGTAGTTTTACATTTAAACAGTTTCAGAGACCGTACGTCTACGAAAGACACCTTTTTTTTATTTTTAAACAGAACAGTTTGTGAGTGATAAAGTAATTAAACAAATAAAAAACGACCGCTTCACGCAAGGGCCCGGCGTGCTCCCTCGCGGGGGCGCCGACCACGCCGACCGCGCGGACCGTTCACGTCGCAGCGCGCCCCCCTCTTCCGCTGATTCCCCCAGAGTTTTTTATTTGTTTAATTACTTTATCACTCACAAGCTGCCATGTTTAAAAATAAAAGAAACATTTTCTGGTCTTTCTTCCAAAAATAATTTGGAAGTTAAGCCAGAATATATTAATTTTCTGGCCTTATTTCCATTTTACTTTCTTGCTCCTTTTCCACACTTATCTGTTCTAATTTCCAACGTTTTTGGCGTATTTTCCAAACAGTTTCTGCTATTTTTTCCTATTTTTACTAAATAAAAATTTTCTGGCGTTTTTTCCAAAAAAAATGTTGGCGTAATTTTTGGGAGCCATATAAACAGAACTGTGAAAGCACTTCCATAAGAGCTTAGTGCAAACAAAGAACGAATTCCGGCAAAGACAAGGAACAATTCAAAGCTAGTTACAAACATTTCAAAAGCGACACGCAGCGAACCCTCTGTGATGGAATTGCAGGGACCACCAAATCTGTAAAAATGAGAAAAGTGCTCTCTTAAGAACCTATGGTGTGGATCTAGAATTTCTCAAAGAATCCAAAAAGAACTTGGTTACATTGCTCAGAATCAAAAGAGTTTCTATTGGAGCCTTACTTCACGGGGTGTCGAAACCACCAAGGGAAATAATAACTAATTGACTGCGCATTCTCTTTCTTCAAATTTCTGGGGTTAGACGAAATTTTTCCGACCACATTACAAAACACAGTTTATTTTATACTGAAGGAACTTCACGTTAGTATTCTTATATGAAGACACAGACCAGCAACATTTAAAGAAGTACGGTTGGCTACATATTAAGGGCTGGTAGACAGCCTTACTTATACCATAATCTATTTCGTTTTGAAAAACTTCCAACGATTAGTAGATATATATACACTCGTAGTAAGCTTCGTGCCGGAAGTCGATAATTAGCTCAGCAGGGCTACACGAAGCGTAGCACTACCTCTAGTGATGTAGGGTGCGTTGTGGAAAAAATCCATTCCATTGACATAGTTATAGATGAACAGCAACATCAATACTGGGCTAACCATATTCGAAGTACAGATAAAACATTATGTGAATGCAGTCTACAAAAATCATTAGGCAGTAAGATTACAGATCCTAAAGACATGGGAAGAATGCTGGATCATGTCCAAAAATATCACATACATACACATGGAATTTAACCATGCATTGATAAACATCAGGGAGGACTGAACTTTGACCTAACTCAATTCCTCACTAGAGATGGATGCTTCCGATGGTACCTACATACATATACTCGTATATAAGTGCAAACACGACGGCAGCACCTATTGCCCACGGTGCTTAAGTGGGTGGAAATCATACACTGTTACTGAGTATGGACAAAAACAAAAGTATAGTGACAGGCCCCCAGCAAAGCCGCCAACCTTTTAGCCATCACGAGAGCACAAAGGCTTAAATGCATTGGAACTACCATTGCAATAAGAACCACACCAATGCAACAGCAGGACTAGGGGCTATCCACAACCTACTGTCACTAGACACATAAGTATACTTATGTCAAAATTTAAATACTTCATTTTTAATATTTTTTATATAATGTTCTCTCAGAAAAGGCGAACCTATAACACTAAGACAGCGCATCGAAATGTCTGGAATTTAATACCTCCAGCGGTAACTAGGAAGTGAGACCATAAATTGTATCTTTAAATACGTTTTCTGAAATATGAAAAGGCACTGTGCTGTTAATCCTTGTGGCCACAGATATACCTTTCTACTATTACTCGTATATATGTATATGGCATATTTGTTGTAGGCGAGTTCGCCACATTTTTTTGGAAAGTGCCTAACTCTAAGGGAAACTTGGAGCAGTGTTTTCGGTACCGATTATCAATCGGACGAACAGGTAATTGATTTACTCAATGAGGTGAATGTTCCACAATTATTCGAGTACTGCAAATCACTATCACTATCGTGACAGAACCATCTAATAATTTTTTTTTTAATAAAAGGAGTGTGCTAGTAAAACAGTAATACCTGTATTTCGCTCTGTCTGTTAGTTGGCAGACGGCAAAGCTATGTTATGTTGATTTGTATTATTAAGTTAATGATGAAAAAATGAAAAATTAAAATCAACCAAATTCCAATTCAAATAACATTGGCAGCTAGCTTTGACAGCTATCCCTGTCGTAAATTTAAACTTAGCAAAAAAAAACTCAACAAGACGCAACTCAAGCTGAAGCTGAAGCCCTTCTGCAATCTCAACGTGTTTAAGGCTTACATACAATCCTTAAACAAATACAATATACTTATAGACAAGTCGACAAGTGTGTGGCTTCTGGCATTCACAATTTTAATTAAGTAACACAATTTCGCTGGGACTGCCAAACAACCAAATGGCTAATTTTCTTATTGCCACAGACGATGATAATGATAATGATGATTCCCATAACACACGAGGAGTCGTTATCACACATTTTCTCGTGTATACCTATTTGAAACGTTATCCTTTGTGGTTAGTCGTAGAACATATTTTCACGCTTTACTGTCCCGAATCATGAGACCCGCCATTCACTGCTGTCATCATCGTCCTTGGAATAGTTCACCGCGAAAATTGACCAAAACACGACTATGAATTGCCAAACAAATATAATTAAAACCAAACTTTTTTGAGCTACGAAATATTTTCTGCTCTGTTTTCCATTTTCATTTTCATTCTGTTATTTGTCATCATCACCGTCATCAATAAATGAAATTAAATTCCGTTTTATCAACAGAAAAAGGAAAAATGGAATCGTTTCCTCTTTTTCTTCATTTCTAAGTCCTTGATATCGAAGGTTTGTAGATAGAAAGAGGAGCGAGAATTTCACTTATCATTTCACCCTCAGATTCTGAGATTGTTGTTTTGAGTAGGGATGCAGAGGAATGGGTCCAACGAAAAAGATAAGATACCTATGGAAGTTGCAAATGTGGGTTTCATGCTTCGTGGTGTGGAAAATGTAATTTATTTACAATAGGGGACCGTATTTATGTATATTTGTGCAGTATTTCTTCAATAAACAGTTTCGGCTTGAATGGTTGCTGCTTGGGAAAGCCAATATGCAGGCGACGATGACGACGCCTATAAGACGGACTCATTTTGTGGGAAATGACAGACTCTTTGTGAGTATAATGTGGAAAGTTACATTTACATGCAAAGGAGAGATATGAAATATGGCAGGTGATGGACCATCTTCGATAAATCGAAAGGAAATGGAATTCCGTAGGGAGACGAGAAGAGAAAAATCTATCCACAGCAAGTCTATCTGAAAGCCTATCCTCAAAGGTTAGATTTAAGATAAATACAAATTCTATTTATATGATGAATAGGAATGGGTGGATGGATGATTGGGGATATATCGAAGAGATGATGTACTTACATACCTACGTTCTTGAATAGAATTAAATTTAGAAATAGGTTTCTCTCCTGGCAAACTTAGCCATGAACTTACCTTTTGATAGAAGGTATGTATATATATCAAATGTACCTGACAATATGGCAGCCTCATGATTTATGGATGAAAGAAATCTAGAGATACGATTTGGTATATGGTCAATGGCAATCTAGATTTTAAGAAATAAATGGGAATATAAATTAAATGAAAAGGCGACTACCACTTTTGTTGGAGAGTTCGACAGAAATACCTTTACGATACTAAAGATTTGTAGCAGGTACCTACCCAAAAAATAAAATACTGCTTAGCCGGTTTATGACGTTGCATACCTTTACTTCTTCGCCTTTATTTAGTTTTGCAAAGCACTGGAGTGAATTGTAGAAATGGCGTACCTAGATGGGGTTTTATCAAGAGCAATGTGAGTGATGCAATGCTTTGCAACTCTTACATTGTTCCCTTGATTCATAAACATTTCAACCATTAGTGGAACTGCATTTAAATTTATATATGTATGCTATGCTTTATGCCGTGTTGAAGTGCAGAAGGCCTTTGAATGTAAACGGCAATCGCGTGAAAATTTTTCGGCTTATCAAGGGCTTTGGGGAATAAACTAGGGTGTGGAACAACATAAGCAATTTTATACTCGTTTGTAGGAAGAATTATGCAGATTAAATGAAAGCAAAATAAAGTATATGCTATCTACAAAAAGAACACTCAACTTGGACAGAACTCTACAATAGACAAATATAATTCTGATTTAAGTTTGAATTGGAACGAAATAGTAAAAGACTTTGTCTATTTATTTATTTATTGCTTAGTACAAGCACTTAACCTAACTTAAAGCGCTGAGCTTAAAACATTTTTTTTTTTGTTGGGCCCCTAAGCGCCACATTTCTGATTAAAGTTACGATCTAAACTTTAACTAAAACTTACCAAAGGAAGCTTAAGCAATCTAACATAGGAAAGCTAATCTAAGGGAAGAGAAGTCATGAGGGGATGTAGAGGAACTTTCTAAGGGTGGATAAACTGGAATAAAGGTCAAGAGTGTTCTGTGCGTTATTTACCAGGCGCAAGATTCTGGAGATTGGTTCGAAATAGCCGTAGTTGATGCGGTGGTGAGGGAGGCGAATGAGCGGTACAGAACTAAGGTTACGAGTGTTAGCGTGGAAGGAAATCATTTCCAGTAGTGCGGGTGATCGTACCAGTTAATAATTGGTGCACGAAGAATATGTTAGCAACTTCGCGACGTTTTACAAGGATTTGCAGGTTAATCAATTTTAGTCGATCTTCGTAGGGAAGTAAGATACGAGTATATTGTAGTTTTCGGTCCATGGGAGACAGACAGCTTCGATTCTAAGGAAGTGGGTATCGTGATAAGGTGACCAAACTTGGCTGGCGTATTCCAGGAGAGGTCTAACAAAGATAATGTAAAGGGATTTAGTAACGTAAGGGTTCGAGAATTCCTTAGACCAGCGTTTTATGAAACCGAGAGAAGAATTGTTGTATAATTGAGGAAACAAAAGTTTAGCTGCCGGTCACAAATAATACCCAGATCGCGTATAGAGGAGACAGAAGGAACGAGCGCATTATGAAAGTAATATGTTCTGAGGGCTGCGGGAACGCGTTTACTTGAGGAATGTTATGGATTGACATTTGCTGACGTTAAGTTCTAAAAAGTTTTTGTCGCATGTGGAATGAATTTAGATCGTTTTGAAGTAAGAATGAAACGGTGGCGGTAGATATTATCTTGATGATTTTCATGTCATTCGCATAAATAGACAAATCTGAGTCTTTTATGAGGTGATCAATATCGTTTATAGTTAAAACAAAGATCGGTGGTCCAAGATGACTGCCTTAAGGAACCCCTGAAGTGGCATTAATGGGGCTAGAGACTAAAAATCTGAAAAGAACCCTGTACTGGCGTTTCTCCAGGTACGATCTCAGCCATGAAATGAAAGACGGTGGAAAAACGAGGGCTTTAAGTTTAAGATAAATAGTTAGGTGACAGATTTTATCAAACGCGTTGCTGAAGTTGGTGGTAATGACATCCATTTCATTACCTTCCCCTAATGCTTGCAGTATTTTGGAAACGAATTCAGCTAGGTTGGTCGTTGGGGACCCACCCTTCATGAAACCGTGCTGTTGTGGGGAAAAAATGGATTTGCAGTGGAAATACACTGAGTCGTAGAAAATGCTTTCGGAGAACTTGGAGATAGAGGAGAGTCTGGCTAAGGGTCGATAGTGTGATGTCTCGTTTTTGTTGCCTTTTTATGGAAAAGGAAAATAAAGGAGCCTTCCATAATTTTGAGCAAACGGTTTGAGAGAATGAGCGTGATGACGAGCAGTTTATTCAAGGCACATATAGTACAGATTGGAGAAGACAGTCAAAGATTGCTGTGTAGAAGAATGCAAGAGCGATATCAATGGGGATGTTAATGTTTAGAAAGAAGCTGAAATTTATGTTATTGACTAGGTTATTAAGTTAAATGAAGTCAGCGGTAACCAAAGGATAATGGCGTCGGATGAGAAAATGAGATCTAGCTGCCTACCTAGGTTGATGGTGGTACCACTAATCTGAAAAAGGCCGGAGTAAAAAAGACTATCAGTAAGGAGGGTTTCCTTTTCTGAGAAGGAATTAGTAGGAACAAAGGATGATTCGTCCTTCGATGGAGCCCATTCCAATAGGGAAAATTTGAAGTCGCCAATAATTAAAAAATCGTCATCGGGATCAGAGATATCTTACAGATACCTAGGCTCTATAGTGAACTCCGCAAATAATAGCAGTGAAGGGATCAAGCAGGTGTAAGGCACTAATTATCCCAGTCCTGCTGTGTGGCGTAGAGGCATGGACTTTATCAAGACTGGATAGGAACGCCCTTCGTTGCTTTCAGAGAAAAATTCTTCTCGTGATCTTTGGTACCATCTGCAGAGACAGGTACAATGCCAAACTATACGACCTATGTAATGACATCGAGTTAGGCAGGAGAATTCACATACAGCGATTAAGATAGATGGGTCAAGTAGAGTGGATAGAGCCCTATGTTCCAGTCTTGAAAATTTCGAATCCACCCCTGATGAACGGCGCAGTAGAGAACGACCTCTTTTTAAGTGGCGCAAACAAGTGAAGCGGGACCTCAACCAACTTGACATGCACATCTGCAGGCTGGCTCAAAACTGGAAAAGTTTTGTTGGTTGGAGCTGAAGTCTACCCTGGACTGTAGCGCCACCTAAATATTATAAGTAACTATTTTATGTTCAAAGGTGCCCCAGATTTGGTTTAGTGATGTCTAAATAATTATGCTCAATTAAAAGTTTGTATTTTCTAGTTTTTGAACCTTGCATGTGAAAATATCAGTAGTATGTAACAAAACGAAATAAAATGAATATTTGGAAGTAGTTGTTAGCCCCAGTGCATGTCCAATTCTGGCTCCCGTCGTCATATTAGGTATGCTTAGTGGATTCGATGGGTCTGGGTTGACCTTCATAAACAATTTCATAAACAACGAAATCTACATTCATAATTTACCCAAGCTCGTCAGATGCCGCTTGTGTTGCCGAATGCGCTTACGTTGCCTATATTCGCAACTGTACTGCGAGTTGGTTTTGAGTTCGGGTCAACCTGTTTGACGTCATTCTCTTTAGAATTTTGTGTTTTACACAATCGGTTCCAATTTTTGTAATTCTGCCCATAAATTGCTGTCATTATCGCTAGATTTGAAGAAAATCATGAACTTTGGAAATTTATTCAAATTCACTGACTCGTATCTGTTTAATTTTTTTAAATCCCGATTTGTAGCCCAGGATGAGTTATTACACATTCGTTCTTCTTCAAAACAACACTTGGTTTACTCGGATCGGAAAATTGCTTACTGGAATATGATCTTGTTTATGGGTACGTGTCGAATCCGGAAAGTCGCAAATCATGGGATATCTTTGCGCGCGTAGTTCCCAACATCCGCCTCCCATGAATGTTGTTGATATGGGCACAAACTTTTATTCTTCCTCTTTAAAACGAAGCTATGATGGCGGCGCGTATTTCTTTCAAACAATAACCTCCCCACCCACGACATCGATTTTAAATAAACGTCAACAATACTCTTCATTTTTTCGTTCGCTTAAAATATTTGAATGGGTCCAAGTGCAGCGTGTTGAACCTCGTACTTTGCTCTTCAAAATAGGGAGAATTCATCTAACCTTTACACTGCATTCGAACAAAGTACCCATACGACATTTACTTTTACACTTAAGTGGCCAGACTACATTACGTTGCTGTTCAGGCCCTATTATACTCCACTGCAAAACTTTGGGGAACACGAAGTGGTAAGAGGTACAGGTGCCTTTTCTACTGATTCAGCCAAGAAGAATCGCAGGCCGCTCAATGACTCTACACAACTAACAACTGCCTAAAGAGCTTACGCTTATACCTTACCAAGGTTAAACCTGAAAAAGTTTAATTTTATGAGGAATCAAGTATCATCCGTCATGAACAAATGGAGCAAAATAAGTGTGGTCATCAAAAAAATGTAAGCTTTGAAGCTTATCTACTGAAAGATTAAGAGACATAAGAAGGGCTTTAAATGCTTGCGCTTTAAAATGCATACTAAACCATGGTTCATCTGAAAATCGTGGTGTACAGATGCAGATTGCCTTACTACATTTTACAAAAATGAATGATATTGGCTTTGAAATGAGGGTCCAACCATTAAAATCGGTCTAATCGGTAAATTTTATGAACTAGGAAATGGGTAATGGGGGTGGCAGTGAAAAAAACTAAACTGACTGCGAGCCATATGAACACGCAGACCAAACCGTCTGGTTAAGAAGCATTAAAATTTTACTCAGAGGTTCCTTATATAACGAAGGCATCTACTACCGAAGGGTTTTTTTAAAATTGAATCGCTAGAGGGGTAAAATATGACCTAACAGCACACATTTTTTTGTGCGATTAACTCATGTCGACTAAAGAATGATCCACTCCAAAGTCACTATCGTGCTTGTTGATAAAGCTATATCAGCACTACCACTATATGTGTTACCCCGACTTCGGCCCGGTCATACATACATAAGTATATTTGGAAGAAGGAACAAAATGAAATGTTTGTTTAAGTCAAAAAGTTAAATTTAACTTACTTACATATTTTTTTTATGGCGACATTCTGCTAACATCTATAACGGCACCACCGACCTCCTAGCCATTAGCACAAGGCCTGGGGTATTTACGTTAATAAACATATCTCGGAAGAAGTGACCTATCGTCTTATAGTATGTGTGCTGAATTCTTTAAAAAAAAAAACCCACTAGCAGCGGATACCAGTAAAGCAGAGCGACAAGCACAGCGACAGTATGGCTTCTACACAGCGTTTCTGTGGTAAATGGTACAAGTATTAGTCTGATGTCAATAGTGCAATACAAAATCCTTTAAATACAAAAGGCAAAGAATAAAAGAAAAGCTGAAAACTACGGCGAAATTGTACTATTCTGTTAATGTGTTGTTCAGTGTCGAAAACAGGGCCACATTTTAGGGTCACTTTATAGAATAATACAGACATCGTAGTGCAGACATTACTGGTTACGAGAGGTCACAGGCATTGGATGCTCCGCCAAGCACACATTATCGGAATCCAGTTAAATGCTTTAGCTGAATACAAAAAAGCGGCATTATTGTAAGTGAGCAAGAAATGCTAGCTTCTCGCAACCACTCGTGTTGTGTGCATTATATTTTTCACAGGAATGAAGGGATCTACAATTTAGTGTTATATCCGAGGGGCAATTTGTTTTGAGAAGCTTTCTCGTGACAACAATACCCTCGGATGTTTGTCAAACGTTCGCGAGAGGTGCAACCGTAAAAAAATGGTTTGGTGTTTGATACTACACACCTACCACGGCACGGCGTTGCGCCCACCCATGGCCATAGTAGTCCCTTTTTTATAAAAAATTGTAATTTAAGTGACCCGACTACTTTAGACCTATATTTTGCTATTTTTTCGATGGTTTTTGAGAAAATTATAGTAAATAAAATGCTTGCCTTGCTAAACAAAAAATGTTTCTCTATAAATCTCAGTTTGGTTTAATGAAGGGGAAGTGTACCGAAGCTCCTATTTTGCACTTTTGCAGTTTTAAGTAAAATCCATCAAGCTTTGGTTAGAATTCAGGAAATAGCAGTAAAAAACCCAAGGCCATGTGTTTCTCGCTATCCTCAAATAACTTAATTGTGGCTATTGATTAACATCACTCTAGCTGTATCAAAGTAAGCCGTTTAAAAGAAGACTGTCTCCAACTGCAGTTCATAAAAGTATTTAGATAGTTAACCCTCTAACAGGCAAAGTTAAAATAATGACGGAAGGTAAAGAAAATTTTTTATTTAGGTGAGATATTGGTCTAAGAAACACGAATTTAGTGATGAGATAAAAAAAATAATTAATTTAGTCACCAGGTAAACAAATTGGAAGGCCACCTCAAGGCAGCCTTGCCCGTTTAAGCCAAAAAAAAATCGTTGAATTTATTGAATAATTTTTGATACAAAACAGTAGATCGTATCCTGATAGACCTTTTTTCTCAGCCTGAAATGATAAATATTTTTTATCGCAATAAACTTTTTCAATAGCATAGTTATTCTTATTGGGTGGAATGCATTTTTCCCCACTAGCTTTGTCCTCAACTGTAGTTGTAAATTAGATGTTGATATTTTCGGCATGAGCAGCTCGATTTGATTCTTCAGAAATCATATTAATAATCTTATGCTTACACAATATTTAAAAATCTAAATCGTAGTTTTGCGATTTTTAATTGAAGGGTACAGTTTACTGTTTACTCGAAATGCCACTTCGTTTACGTGTAATTGCAGTTTTTTTCGCCACGTAATATTGGAAAATTCTTTAGAATACTTGCTCATAGCATGCAATGCTGAAAAATTGAGAAAATTGTTGTAGGTACTACGGATTCAATAAAAGTTGTAAAAAAAAAAAAAAGAAAATGAATAACATACCGGACCCAATAAAACCACCAGCAGGTAGTACGATATTTGGGCCAGTATTTTCGCCAACGGCTAATGGCGATCGTTTTCTTTTTTGTGGCTGGATAATAATTACATTTGATGATTGTATTATTCCCTCTGCCTCTTGTCCTGTTTTTGTTCCTGTTGCCACGTTTGCTGTCTTTTTTGTTGTTGTTTCAGAGGTTTTAATCAGTGCTTTTACGATGCGATTGTGGAAGTCGGCGCCCGATTATATAGAACAAACAAATTGATAGCTCGTAAGAGAACATCACTTGTCTCTGCAGAGTTCATTTCATCTGTACATTTCATTATAAATTGGTCATCTTCATTGAGTTTGATAAGCCATTGTTGCGTCCAATCACTTACTCTATTGACGTAGAAACACCAGCGCACCTTCTTATGGAATGCGAAGCAGTGATCCACAAAAGAACAAATCACTTAGGTGCATACATCCTATCAGAATTGGATCTACCTTCGCTGGATCCACTCAAGATACTCCAGTTCATAGCAGCAGCTGAGCTGGAAGAAGTGCTCTAGACCGAGCATATCATCGACCAGAGCCTTAGTTTGAGGGGCACAATAAATCTGCTAAAAGTCGCAGTGCACTTGCACCTCACAAATAATTATCTATCTATCTATCTATCTATCTACTCGTTTGACTGCATTATGCAGTTTCTCTGCTGCCTTCACAGTGCATTTATCAGGTAGGTACTAATATTGCAGTGTCATCTGCAAAAGTAGTCGTCATGCTTATTGTCCATCAGAATATCCCTAGTATGCAATACATTCAGGATTGGTCTTAGGAAACTTCCTTGTGGAACACCGGCTTCAATTTCTTTAGTTCCGAATATTGTTCGTATCGAACTCGAAAAAGTCGATCTTAAATACAGGATTTTATATTTCGTAATACTGTTTTGGTAAATCCCTATGCAGTTAATACTCAAGTCCCCTATGCCAAACCCTGCCAAAGTCTTGAGCAACATCTAAAAATAGTGCCAAACACACTTGTTTTTTTTCCAGTGGTTTTCCACTACATCCGTAATTCGATTCGTAAATCGTGGAATATATATTTCTAAATCCGAACTGATGATTCGGGATCAGACTTCTCTTTGGTCATCTTCAGCCTTAAATATACAAATCATACATTTTTTTGTATTAAAGTATTATAAAGCTCAAGTAGTGGGCAAGCTGCTGCACCAAATGTACCCGGCGTGTGTTGCTGCGATTAACCAAAAATATTTTTTTTAGTACTAAAGTAGCTGACCGATTTTGACCAAACTTCATAGGAACACTCTCGGGCCAATAGTTTGCCTGAAAATTTGATTTCAATCGGTTTGGTGGTTTCGGAGTCCATAGCATACAAACATAGGTACATGGGTACATTGAACTTTATACATGCTATATATAGAGATACTCGTAAAAGAAAAAAAACTATTAACAATAAGAGAATCTCTCTGTTATCTTGAGCGCCTAATGCTCTTGCATAGTTTCCCAGAGGACGCACTAACTTCAAATTCACACACATTAGTAACTTTTGTGGGGGAAGGTAATTCATTATCTTTTGAATTTCTTGAAATAATTATTCATCCATAAAAGTATTCTCTTTGAATAAAAAATTGTGCGTTTGTTGATATTTTTCTTTTTGTTCAAAGATAAAGCCTTAGGTGATTGTTGGGAAGCCGCTGCAGAAATGTTATCGTTCCAAATTCTCAGAGATAAATTATTTTGTTATACGTAGTCGCTGAGATGTGTTTCAAAATAAAGTATATTTTAAGAATTTGTCAAAGCAAATTCCTGTCTCCTTTTCCCATTTTCCATCAAAAAGATGCTGACCTTCTTGAAAAATACAAATTTCGCTTGTGGGAAATAATTCTGATTTTCTTAGTATAATTCATAAATTATTCATTTACACATTAAATATTATTACAAAAGCATATATTTCAGTTAATAATATTTTGTTGCAATAATAATAAAAGTTTCTGAAAAAGAATCTTAGCCGATAGATATATACATAGATATGGCATTAGCCATACGACAGGCATTTAACCGAGGGGAAATAAAGAAACAGCGAGAGAAATAGCGCTATATATTTGTTTGCATAACTTTTTTTTGTAATATTCTCCCGCGCAGTGAAGGTAAAGGGATCTATGCTCATATAGCCATGAACGTGATCAAAATGCTTTCGTTTTATTGGTTAACGCGTTTTGTATGGGGAAATCATGTACGTATGTTCACTTTATTTTACCTGACATAACGGAAACATACATACATGACTATTTTTTTCTGTACATCTATAGTATAGTGGCTTTCGAATGATATAAGTTTCATTCCCGTCCTTTTATAATAAATACTAAAAAAACGTACGATAAATTTCGTGTTCACGCAATAATGTATAAGAGATTTAATCTTAATATATTTGAAAGTTCTCACCACAGTAATGTCTCTCTTATTCGAATCAACCAATCACATTCTGTACTCTAATTTCCGAATCGGCACGAAGATGTATTGTATATTCTGTAATCCGAAATTCAGTAAAGCTACATAGAAAGGACATGTAACCCAGCTTCTCGCAGCTATTCGTGTTGTACCTGCTAAACTTTTCTCACAATGGGCAATACTTTTGAAAAACTTGCCCATGACACTTGCACTCTATTTATTATTTCCAGAGAAGTAGGAGATATTGTTGATTCTTCCTACGATTCGAATCTTGAACCCCCCAATAAATTAATTTAATGAAAGAAAGAAGTGGTTTTTACTCCTAAAATTACAAATCGCTCTGATATGGTTGGCTGAGCTCGTCAATCAACCACCACATCTTCTCTAGATGCATCATTTGCTCTAAGCTTACCGATGGTATATGATTTTAAAGTAGATGTTAATCGAACTCCGTCTACTAAATATTCTGACGCATTACACTGATCCCCAGCATTAACCGAATTCTCTTTCTTTTTATTGACAACAACTTGTGCAAAACTGCACATTCATGATATGATATGGAGAACTACACCGGTTTGAATACCTTTTTTACAATGACTAAAAAAGAGAGAAGTGAAACACAGTTCTATGAATTTCAAATCCAAATTTGTACTCAATTCGCGCTTTAACCTTTTTTTTTTTAGTCTAGTACACAACATGATATTTTTGTGTCTAGTTCCGTAGCATACGTAAGTCATTTAATTCTTTCACCACTTAAGGTCGGGTAGTCGATCCGAATTAATCGATGACCCGAAAAGTATATTCAGCAGTAATTTATTCACATTAGCGAAACATTTCTTTATCTCTTCTCTAATCTCTTCTCTAATCTCTAATACCATATATATAAAATGCAAAACGTTTTTCTGTTAGTGGCTTAATAACTTGAGAACCACTTATCCCGTGTACGTGTTTTTTTTTTTTTTTTTATTTCATAAATATGTTCTCTGGCCAGGTTATAGTATATTTTTTTATAATTTGCTCGCATTCAAGGGGTTATGAATATATATGTAGTATATATTTCGTTACGTTAGGTAACTGAAGGAGTAAGGAGTAACAATAATAGTGAATCAACTCGGAAAAAAAACCTTCTAAACACATTTATGTATCCTTTGAAACACTTCTTTCTTCTTTTTTTTTCATTTACACGCACACAGCCGCTGTAAACAAAAGTGAATTAGAAGATCAAAATGTAGCAATTCATTGTCGGTCGCAGTAATTGAAACTCCATTCGTCCCAAAGATCTTGGCCTACACCCGTTTACTATCCAGCTAGTGCAGGACGTAAAGCCACGAGACCATCATTTGCGTCTCTCTTTGGCTAATTGTCAGAGCCCAAACAGTTGCAAGCTGACTCGTTGTTTTATAGCAAAGCTGTGTTCAGCTATGAGGCTCATATGTGACTCAATGTAATTGTTAATAAGCTAATCTTTCGCATATAGAATTGGGCCAATCCTGATGAGATCCTACAGACCCCATTACATCCAAAAAATGCACCATTTGTTTCCACACTGATAGCATCAACTTTATTTCTTCAAAAATTTAAAAAAATGAAACCGGAACTCGCATTAGGATCAATGGAGGTCGTGACCGGATCACAACCAATGAATATTTCTTTCAAAATATGTATGGCATTACTTCAGATGAGATGTGGTTTCAAAAAAATTGAGCTACGTGCTTATGTCGACCGAAACCATCGACTAATTGAAACATCAATTTGGGGATAAGATGATTTCGAGATCATGCGATATGACACCTCTTGATTATATCCTGTGGGGCTGCTTAATTTTCTGATTTAACATATGTTGATAAACCAGCCTTCAAAGTCAACATTCTTCGAGCTATTCGAGACAAAATCACACTATTGCACGAAAAGTGACTCAAAATTAGAGGAACAGAATGGGTTTTGCCAAGAACAATCGCCGTGGCCATATGCCTTTAATTATTCTTAAATATTAGTTCAATCAAATTAAAAGTTCAATCGGGCTTCATCATTTAGTTTCAGTACTTTAGTAAAAGGAGAAAAAATGTCTCCCATGAGTAAAGGAGTTCAAAACACAATAACCTCTCTGATCCTGGATCTGCCGATTTGCTCTGCCGTAATGACACCAACAGACCACCCATCGGGTAGAAATATGTATGTACATCCAGCAAATTGTTTAAAAACTCTTCTATCAGAAACTCTCAATCCAGATGTGTTTCTTACAAAAATTTATTTTCTAAGGAAATTCCGATAAAATCTCTTAAATGATTACCCAATCTACACAAATGGCGGCCAACGCAAGACGAGTGCCAATTATTCAATCTCGAATCCCTATCAGCTAATTCCAGCACTCACTTACTACTTGAATGGGGTAGGTTATAATAAATTCCCGTTTATATCCAAAGCATTTAAGACTGTGCGCGACTTTTGTAAACTAATGAATTCCTTTAGTCAAAACAAGAAAGTAAATCTCAAAATAATCCCCCCCGATAATCCAAACTGGAGCCCATTATTTTGTTTACACGTTCATTAAATCACTTGTTCCTCTGGTAAACTGGTAACAAAAAGAATCGTGCAAACAATCTCTGATCGCACACGTGGCCCTATGGCATAACATCAGGGAAACATCAGAATTTACTTTACAAACCACTCCAATCTAATACACAGCAAGCTCCTGCAATACAATATGTAGTTGTCATGTCCACTATTATTAAACCATTAAATGCCTCAACCAATTCAAGGAAAAAAAATTAAAAAGCCTGCAGTTAGCCTCGGTCTTATCACTATACACCATCGTTGTGGGAAAATTACTCATTTCAAGCAGTCGGACAACACTTTCCCCATTTAATCGTTTAATGACAGTCACTGCATAACATTACCCCCAATGGAAGGGTAAAATAAACACTATTAACGGCTTAATAGGATTTGGGAGAAAAGACAAAAAAAATTCACCCCTCACTTACCCCAAACTGCTCGGTGTGCAAAAATCCACATAAATCACGAATTAATCCTTAATCAATGCGACAACAACGATGTTGAACAAATATTTGTTCACCCACTCCCCCAAAACAGCACAAATTCAATTCATAAGATTGATCCTTAAAACTGATTCGATTTAGACAAGGAGGCATCACAGTATGGCCAAAAGTAGAAGAAGAAAAAAAAAAAAAAAACTCACAAGACCACATTCAACTCACGTCGGATAGCACACTAAATAGCATACCCATCCACCAGGCATCCACTCGAATTGCTATTCATTGGGTGGGAGGCCCGAGTGTAATAAGTTAGGCGAGACACAATCACCACCTTTGGTCGCACTCCATGAAACAATTGCACTCCAACAATACACCACCTAGTAGTTGTAGGCCCCAACACTCCACACCCAGACACTTCAAAACTAAGCCTTCTTCGTTGTTTCCTTTTTCCACTTCTTCACTTTTTCGCTGTGATATAATTAAGGCTCTTCTCCTTCTCCTACTTCTACTACTTCATGTGCGTACTTGACTTTTACCCCCGGTCTACTTTACACTTAGTATACACTGCTTTGCTTTGCTTATTTTATGCACTATTTGCTTTAATGAGGGGGTGGCGGTGGCGGGTGATATAGGGGGTGTATAGAACCCGCACCGAACCGAACACTTGGTTGGTTTCCGGAAAACGTGATATAATTCAATGCCGCCAAAACGGGCACCCGTTCCGTTGCTAAAGAGTATTTATGATGCGTATTCAGAGTCATCACAGTGTGGTGACATTTTCACCGCGAGGTGCTGACAACTTCCGTGAATCTCGTACCGAGTTTTTGTTATCGTTACCGATATACCCCGGTGAATTGTGCTTTTTCTTAGAGAATAAGGACCGGCTTCGTGTCTCGTGACAGAGAATGTTTCGATTTAGCGTACGGATATAGACTAAATTTGAAGAAGGGATGCAGTGAACTTTTATAATACTGGATGGTGTTGAGTGAGCTTTTCAAGAGCACTGCATTGCCGACTTGGGATTTTGCAGGGTTGTTGGATGGGGGTGCAAAAGCTACTCAACTTTTGAGTGAAAAAAGAATGCTAGGAGATTATTAATGTTTCTTTTTTGCAGTGGAAGTCAAGCCCTACAAGAAATGTTGGGGAGGCTTTGGTCTAATCCTTAAAGCAATAGCGAGGTGCGTATGTAGCCTAGACAATTTTGAGTAAGCATTTACAGGGTCTGGTAGTTATATTTTCCAGCAATAATAAGTGCTATAAACTGACCAAGCGATTAAATGAAAACCGAATAAATCCGTGCTGTATGGCTGAGACTATACGAATGTTTTTAACCTTACGCGTAGCAAAGCATTTTCAAGACCTACTTTGGAAATTACAACAGTTAGTACTCGTACTAGAGTTGAACTAATCGTGGCCTCTTTAGCTCTGATATAAAAATAGATATGGACGTTTTGCTTCAATATAATGGCCTACACTTTTAAAATCATTCATAGCATCGGTCCAGTAATTTATCATTTTCTGATTGATAAGGCAACCCAGACTTTAAGGTAAAATATTTCCCCGAAACAGATCGGTTGTATTTAAAGTACCTAAATATTTTGACATGCATGAAGTTTTGCATCAAAAGGAAAATAACAATCCGATGGAGCAAGTTCTAGCGAGAAATTTCGGAATGCTTGGTCCTGAAGTTTCTGACTGGTAACCAGAAATATGTACACATGTATGTACATGTACTCGTTGCTGGAAATCAGTGGTCTTCCTGTTGTACAGTACTAAGCAATTATTGCGGATTTTCGAAAGAACTAGAAAGAGCGGAGCTTGTTAAGCTGTGGGATTATTTGGGCAATGCATATTACTCAGTAACATTCAGTCCTGCATTCTTTTTTTGCCGAGAGCAGGTGAACAATCTTCTAAAGACACCATAAGGCCCGACCGCGCGTGTTTATGGTAGTGTGAGATTTTCATTCACCTCTCTTCAAAATGAATACTACAACTAAGCCGACGCTTATGCAGCAGTTTTATTTTCGCTTACGAGACTCGCGATTTTTGGTAAAAGATGTTCGTATGTAATTAAAAACGAATGTAGCACTTTAGACAGGTTAAATTCCAATGAAAGCTCCTGCCTTTTTCACAACTGACATATACTATGACGCGAGGTCAAAAGGTTTTGTCGTTTGCAGGCCACAAATTGAATTGTTCGCGTCAAGTAGTTGAACGACGGTACGGTTACAATGGTCGTGAACACGATCTTTGTGTTTACGCGCAAATTTTGTTACCTCTTCGACGGCGCTGGGAATTCCCAGATCTCGATGAATATCTTCGTTACGTGCATACCACGGTGCGTTAACGATCGCTCTAAGAACTTTATTTTCAAAAGTTTGTATGACGTTTCTATTACTTTCTTGGTACAACCCCATAGTTGTATACCATACGTCCACACTGGATTTAACACTTGCCAGGCTCAACTTGTTTTCGAGCTCTTTGCGTTTCTTTTTTACGTGTGATTTCAATTTAAGCTTGATATCTAGAGTCATTTCTAAATGTTTTGCTTCGTTCGCGAATGGTATTTAAGCCGAGTTTAGATATACAGGCCATCTATTCACTTTTTTGTAGGTAAAGTTGACGTGAGTAGATTTGCTTTCAAAACAAACAAATATTTGGCGCAATAGCTCTTTAAAGTACCAGGGCCTAGCTTCTCGCAACCACTCATGTTGTGTGCGTTATATTTTTCACACGAATGGAAGGGACCTACAGTTTAATGCCGAATCCGAACAGCGATTTGAGAAGCTTTTTCATGACATCAATACTCTCGGAAGATTGTCAGACGCTCGCGAGAGGTGGGACCGTGGAAAAACTTTTTGGTGTTTTCTGGGATTCGAACTTGGAACCTCATGCGTAGTGATCCGACACACTAACCACTTACGCCACGGCGCCCACTTTCGGTCAGCACAATATTCCGAGAATTCGTTCAAGTGTGGACTTTATTAATAGCATATTGCAGCTTTCCAGCTGACGCTTCAATAGTATCGCCCGTTGTCAATATCGCCGTATCGTCCGCAAACGTGGCGACGAAACAGTTTTTTCCTGCGGGATATCGCGCGTGTAGAGAACATATAGAAGTAGGCCAAATACACTTCCTTGTGGGACTCCGACCGCAATCCCCTTAAAGTCAGAGTAATCATTTCCGTGCTGAACACGAAAACGTCTTTCGGTGAGGTACGTAGTAGTCGCAATTTATACTCCAAGCCTTCGTACCAAATCTTATCGAAGACTTGTGAGACGTCAAGACATTCACCACAACAAATCTTTTTTCGTTCGAGAGCTTTCTCAATCCCGTCAGTTATTTTGTGGACTTGGTTAATTGTAGAATGTTTGATTCTAAATCCAAACTGATGGTCAGCTGTTGGGTTGTAGACGTTTGGAAAGTAGTTTTTCAAATATTTTTAAGATAACCGGCAATAGGGAAATAGGCCGATATGATTTCTTCTCACTCAGCGGTTGGCCTGATTTCGGGACCATTATAATCTCGGCGACTTTCCATTGTCTCGGAACGTAGAGCAATTTGAACGAAGCATTGATCAAATAGAGCAGTGAGATTTATTCGGCAATTCCTTGACTACCTGCGCCGTTATCAAGTCATAACTCTGAGCTTTTTTCGTCTTTAAATTTTTAATCACTTCCCTCAGTCCAATCAATGCAACTTTTTTTTCTTTAAAGTTGTCAGATGTAGTGACTGGGGAGTCAGCCGTTAACATAGGGCCGTCGAATGGCTTAAGCGTTTCTTCGAAGTGCAGAGCAAAGAGTTCTGCCTTTTCTTTGTCTCTCTTGGCCCAGTTTCTATCGTTTTTCCGAATTGGTGGCGCTGGCATTTGAGGTTTCCGGATGCTTTTTAACGCTTTCCAGAGCGAATAATTTGATTCTCTTTTACTGGAGAGATTTTCAAGGTTGGTCGCTATCTTTTTGCTTTTAAATTCGCGAATACTATATCTAAGGCGATTGCATAGTCAGTTAAGGACCGTTTTATGCTGTGGTGCACGAGTGATTTGCCATTTCTTTCATGCATTTCCTTTCTCCCTCAGCAGTTCAATGATTTCTCTGGGATACTTTTCGTTGCGGTTGATCTTATAGCTTCTAGAAGGAGTGTTTCTCCATGCCGCTCTTGGGATTGCTTTCACGAAACGATCAACTTCCTCTAGTTCACAAGGTGTTTTAAGTGATAAATTTAAGGCAATATTTGTTTCGCAATCATTTTTAAAGCCCTCCCAGTTTGTTCTATTTCTAGTGAGTCTTGGAGGTCCTTTTTACTTCATCAAAGCATGAGCACGTTTATACGTGCATGACATTCATAAAACAAGGATCACCAATCAGCGGAGAGATAGAGTGACGTATGTTTTTCAAATTAATAAGCATGAACGTAAATGTTTTGGGTTCTTGAGCGATGGCCACAGAGAAAATGGTTGGGCCATAAGCCCTCATAGCCCGGCCGCTTGCTGTGACGAAAGACGGTTGACAGAGGCCAAATAGAGCACAGTTCCTAAAAGAACAAATTACCCACATATTCAGTTATCTTTCTAATGCCTATTTTTCTTTTAGTACCTGCTTCTGCTACAACAAAGAAACTTTTTTTCACCCAACATGAATTAGTGTATGCTCTCTACCAATTTATCACCAGCTCTATTGAAAAGTTCGGACGGTTAGCCGTCAGGACCAGCAGCCTTGTTAGATTTTAGTTTCGATAATGCTATCCTCACTTCGCTTTTGTCAGGTGGATGGAAATGTTGGCTATCATTATCTATGTTGAATGGTTCATTAAACAATCGACGAATACTAGCAATAAATACACTGCACACGGTGTGTTAAAGAAATATTCTACCTTAATTTCTCGTGTATAAACAATTGAAGCCAGGGAGGCGTGATTTGGTGTACGTATGTAGGCGATTTAGTCTGCCTGCAGTAGCTGTTGGTCGCCGACAAACCGCCGCCGATGAGTGAAGAAGTGCAAGTGAGCGCCATCGGATTTTCGTTTTTTGCAATACAGTGATTACCGGTAATGTGTTCTAGGTTTATGGGTAAGCTGCATTGGCAGCTCCAACACGATAGCACACCCACATTTACAGAGTTTTCTAGCCAAACACAACCCACCTGTGCTTCGTGTGACTACTGGATTTTTCTGAAGCTGAAAATTTGTCTGAAAGGGACTAGATTTCAGTCCAGAGACGGCATTATGCAGAATGCGATGGATCTGCTGCACGCCATTTAAAATGAGCCATTCCAGCGCTGCGTCCGGCAGTGACAGTGCCGATGGGAGAAGTGTGTCAGCCCATGTGGGCTACTTTGAAGGAGATTAGTGTAAAATTGTTTTATCTAAATAATAGTATATTTTATGAATAATGGTCGAATACTTTTTACACACCTCGTATACATTAATGTCAGTATATCCCATGACCTTTTTCTTTAATTTTCCACTTCTATTGCCCACGTAATTTGTCTTTAAATACAAAATAAATTCTTGTCATCGTGGCTAACCAAATCCCCTCCGTCCGCTACTCGTGGGGATTCCCATATAACGCAGATTTGTAAGTTGCGGATGAGCGCGGAATCCACCAGCCGTCGGGGCAAATGGCTTTCCATGTAGCTACCGCTTTAGAGTTTTTTTTATCTTATTTTAAAAAAGAGTGCAATCACATTGTTATGGTAAGTGACTTTTATATGTGATAATATAGTATGCTGTGCCGAAAATTTTACACTTTTCAATATTTTTTTTTACTATTTTGGTCACAAATATTACTGTTCATTTGGTCCTGGGTTATATGTATTTTTTTTCGTAGGTATTTTCTTTTGTTTATCTATGATAGCTTTTCTTAACTTATTTTATTGTTTCGACATGAACAATTACTAATATTATTTTTGCGCTTATACATATAATATTAATTTTTCATTTGCTCTAATATTTCATATAGAACTATTTAACAAATTATGGTTTTTTTGTGCTTTATACATCGACTAGCTGATATGCCGCAAAGATAAGATGCATGAAAATTGATATCGCTCAATATTAGTTGTATGGGAAAGTAGAATAGAAGTAGTCCGATGGCATTTTAAGATTTGATGTTGTAAATGACAATCATTTCCAGGACAGGCCCACAGTCTGTCGCAGGGGAGGAGGATGGTGGCACGCTTGCAGAAGCACGGCTAAGCTTGTTAGACTGGGGAAGTTCTTGTCTCCCCTCCCTCATACGCATCCCCTAGACCAACTGTACCGGTTTTTTTTACCTATATGCAGTTCACTCACTATGTATTTTAACCGTACCCACTGCTGCATTTATTTGACGGGAACTGAAGCCTGAGCTTCCCTTTCTCGGCGTTTTTTGGGGATACCACCCAAGACCTCTAATCACTGCTTCTGGGGTTCATCCTCTTGTACTTTGGGATGCACGTCCAAGGTTGTTCGTCCCAGAATGGTAGTTGCTTTGACTGCTGTTTGCTGTGGGTGGTTATATGTGGCTGGATGCCACATAAATACATAACGTCTAACTACAAATGCCTATTATTTAGTTTTAGATACTATTTTTTTTATACCTATCTATAATTCCAACCACCTATACCCTTATTCATCATTTAAATTTACATTCGCCTGAGTTGGTATAATATTGGCGAAGAGTAGTGACTTTTAGTGCACGAAACTTTAGCGTATTAGTGAAAACACCCAACTTGCGGGCCCTTTATCAAAGAAGCGCGAAAGTATACCGTTCTCATGAAATCTGAAATGTGAGATTTATTAACATTTCGCATTAGATTCGCAGCGTGAATGTGGGTAAGGCTTGATTGGATTATATTTTCTTTCTTTCTACATTTAATCTATTGTTTTTTCTAGTTCCTCTAGCATTTGCGGTCACCGGCTGACTTTGCTCACCGATAGATAAACTATTCGCAAGGTAATAATTCGCAATTTATTGTATATACACAGTTTTGTTTCAAGGGGCCACCAAAGGCACTTTGTAGTTCTCTTGGAACTTATTTGAATTCTATGGTTTTTCTTCTTTTTTTTTTTTTTTTTTTGCAGGTATGTGAATAATATTTCATTACGGTCGGATAAGCGGCTGAAGCGCCAATTCAGAACATGCATGTCGATAGGCAGACAGACTTTCGCTTATATATATACATATATAGATATAGCTATAGATTTTTCACATTTCAGCTTTCTGTCCAATGTACTTTCGGTTTCCGCAAACGCAGTTAAGAAGCCAAATGTCTAGCTTTTCTTTTGATATTGTTCCAATAATTATTGTATGAATTCATTAATATTTATACGACTTCAAAAAATGTAACAAGCAGTCTTATCCGATGAAATGCTTTCTTTAATGTATTTCGGAAGTTGCAGTTCTAGCGATCGCCTGGTTAGGTCTCAGCTTCTCCCATACTCGGGTGATATTGTTGTACAGGATTCATTTTTTATCCCCCAAAATCAAACGATCTGAAAAAGGTTAGAATTCAAAGACGAAATGGGAATTTAGTCGATAAGATTTTTTTTTTTTTTTGCAGCATAGAGTGGGGTATCTATCCTGCCTACTTTTGGGCCTATCCAAATCGGTAGAAAATACCGCCAGAAGTACTCAAATAACCGGGGAGTCACTGCTTATTACTGACGTTTCTTCGGATTTGGGGAAAAACTTCTTGCTGCCAATACCTACTACCTAAAAAGTCCAATGCGAGGTTCATCCAGTAAAATATTCAAACTCTACACTCCATCATGTTTGACTTCTTATCTTTTGATGAGAGAATATTGTTATGCCTCTTTTGGCTATTTGCACACTCCTTTTAAATTAAGAGATGCCTAAAAGTGTGTACCCTCGGGCTAGATGTATGTAGTCTGGGTCAAGACTCTGGTGTTACCTCTGGATGAATTATCGAAGAAATCGCCACGAAGCTGCAACAGATATGCCAATGTAGAGGAACCAAAAGGAACGACGCAACTTTTAGAAATATATACTTAGCACAAAGAAAATACCACATAATGAGTCTAACAAATGAAAAGTTAATTGAGTTCTGTTGGTGTCTGATCAATGATCTGATCGACTAATTCTTCTTTGTACCTTTATTTAACATATAATACTATCTTGCTGACACAGTCAAATTGTTTTCACCTGAATTTGTTCGTTGTTCGTTATTGCTGATCTACAGTATTGTCGGTGTCACTGTCGTTCGTTTGTTGACCTAATTATATGCTTTTGTTTGTGTTATATAAGCCATCCATAGCACGTCGCCCTTCTAGACACATCTAAGAATATTTTATTCTCTTGCATCTCGAGATCTTCTGTTGTTTGTTCTGGTGTGCTTGTCACTCTAAGGGTTACCTCGGTTTTTACTCTGTATCTTCTGTTAAAACATCTGTAAATAGCACTATTGTAGTTCTTCCACATTGAGTAGGCTATGAATAATATGGTTACGACTCCAGATATTGACATCAATACGCCTTGCGAACGTTCCGGTATCTTTTCTAAGGCCTTTGACCAATCTCGTAGTAGTATTTCAGCAGTTTTGATAGTCGTACCATATGTCACTAATTTAGAATTGTAACTTAAAACTATTATACCTGTACCAACAAATTTTTCTATGTGTAAATTCAATTGCCAAATGGGCTATTTTTTTTTTTTTTTTTTTTAGTTGGACCAGTTTTTTCGGTAGATTATGCTGAATTTTTTCGAAAGTAACATACAAAGAATGTATTCCATATTCTGTTGGGATCCAAATATGACCAGGACTAAATTCAAATGCAAGAGTTATAGTCGTCAAATTGTAGTGTAACTAGAACTCCCAAATGACAGATACAAACATATGCATATCCTACACAATATCCTTGTTGAAATCTTGAAAAAAATTCTTTTAAATTATACTTCAGCAATTCTGTGTTATGCTACATAGCAAAGCCATTAACCTCATTTTTCTTTTAAAAAAGAGAAGAGAAAGCCCAACATGAACTAAAAATTAAAATATAATCACAGTAAAGTTACTTTCTGACCCTGCACACAATTATTATCGCACCTTCTCCTGTTGAAAGCCAAAGATTCATGCCATTAAAAAATAGTATCCCATTCAGTCAACATTCACTCACCATTCACTTGCTGTGTGAACAAACAATCCTTAAGGTTCGTCATCCTGATGTATGGTTGAACAGGAAATCACTTTGATCTCGATCATCACAAAGCATCTTCTTTAGAGTTATTTCGACGCCTTCCAACGAAGGAGAATCTGTAGAAAAGGACATCCTTTGGAAAGCAGTTGACATTGGTAGAATTCTGCAACTAGTCCGTACATGTACATATGTATGTGCGCGCAGTTGAAGAAAAGGAAATCCATTTGAGAAATCTCTTTACCCGCAAGAAAACTTATTTGAAGAAGAAGGCCAGTGCAGAAGGAAAACAACGAAAAAAGTATACAAGGCTCAAACACAAACACAAAAAAATACGTCTTTCTCTACTGTATACGTATATGTGTGCAACGAGGAGGCAAAGCGATACATACATAAGTAAACCAAATATTATAAAAGTCTTTTTATCTCCTTCGCTAATAGAAAATAGAAATATATCCTTGCCTAACAATGGCTGGCGTTCGTAGTGAACCAGGGCTGGGTATACTATAAGGCAACGCCAGTGTAAAGTCCTGTTCTGACCAGCGCGTGCAGACAACCATGCAGGAAAACCGGCAGACAAACATTCAGAATGGCATATAGGAGAGGATAAGTTATTTCTTATGGGAAATGGACTTTGCCAGAGCCGATTTTCGTTTGCACTTCTGCACATTCGTCCACACTACTCTTTCCCAGAGTTCACTTTTTCATCGTTTATGCAAAAAGGACTAAGCAGATACAATGACGACGACGACGACGAGGAGAACTCTCACTCCACACATAAGAAATTGTCCCTTCGAGGAGCTGCATAAATAAACTTACCTTCTCGATAGAGACTATCTCTCCCCTCTGATGTAACTCTGTGTGCAGCATGGGGAGGTGGAGTAGGACTTAGTGGTGAATGTGGGTGGACAACCCTTCCGGAGGGATGAATATATTCCATGAAAGAAAAAAGTACAAAATCGGAAATAAAAATTTAAATTGCATCAAAGGAAATTCTTCTTTGATTTCATCCTGACATTTGCTTGGCACTGTAACTGTTGTTGTTGCTTTTCAATAAGGACACACAGAAATGTACAAATCGATGAGGAGGGAGTTCAATGCAGTCAGGAGGAAAGTTAATGGGCGGTAAGGTAGGAATGTGCATCGCCGGAGCTATGCAGTTAAATCGATTTCGCGAGACTTGTATAACCGAATCAACTTTTAGGGAAAAGGAGTCGTGATCGGGGTATTCCATTGGAAAATTCTGATTGAATTTTCATCAAATTATTTTTTTATTTCTTTTCTTGTCTTATTTATTCGAACGAATGTAAATGTGTAACGCAATGCACAGAAATGACTTGGATGAAAGGTGGACATTTTTTTTTTAATTTTTCACTTTGAATTTGGAATTGAGAGAGTTTAATAGTTCTAGAATCTAAAATAATCAATTTTTGTGCGTTGAAGCTGCGGCGGAAAGAAATTTCATTTTCACCCTAACTATTGGTTATTCAAAAAATAATGTCGGTTTTTAACATTAAATTTTAAAAGCATAGATCTTAAGTGAAACAAAACTTTATTAATCAAAATAGCAACCATTGTGATCAACACACTTTTGCCAACGGGAAGGAAGTTTATTTATTCCTTCAGCATAAAACTCTGGAGGTCTGGAGGCTATGACCTCGTTGAAGGCAGTTTTGACGTCGTCTTGGCTCTTGAAGCATTTCTCACGCAAGAAGTTGTCGAGATGTTTGAACAAGTGGTAGTCGGTTGGAGAAAGGTCCGGCGAGTATGGTGGGTGCGACAAGGTTTCGTAGCACAGCTCGTTCAACTTCTGTAAGGTCGGCTGTGCGACGTGTAGTCGGGCGTTGTCATGGAGAAGGATTGGTCCTTTTTTGTTAACCAAAGCCGGGCGCATGCGTTCAAGTTTTTCGTGCATTTCATCGATTTGCTGACAATATTTCTCAGCTGTGAAGGTTTCGCCAGGATTCTGAAAGCTGTGATGGATCACACCAGCTGCAGTTTTGTTTTCTTTTTGTGCAATGCCGGCTTTGGGAAGTGTCGTGGTGCTTCTTGATCCAACCATTGAGCTGAGCGACGCCAGTTGTCGTACAGGATCCATTTTTCATCGCACGTGACAATCCGATCGAGAAAACGATCATTGTTAGATATTGCGCAAAATGAGCGAAGACGCAACTTCAAAACAACGATTTTTTTGGGTGTCGTTCAATTCGTGCGGAACCCACTTGTCGAGCTCCTTTGATTTCCCAATTTCTCGCAGGTGGATGGAAACCATTCTAATTGCCACGCTTAGCTCTCCTGCAAGTTTTCTTACTGTTGTACGTGGATTTGCCTCCACCAGAACCTTTAATTGATCAATGTCGATGAGTGTCTTACGCCCACGCCGTTCCTCATCTTCAAGCGACTCATCTGCATTTCGAAATTTTCGGAACCAGCGTTGCAGCATACGTTCCTTAGTCGTTCCATCGCCGAATGCGCTGTTAATGTTACCGCTGGCCTCCGCTGCTCTCTGGCCCAGTTGAACTCATATAAAAAAATAGCGCGCAATTGCTTCTTTACCATATTAATACCTGTGAACATTAACAACGTTATATGAAGTTAAATAATAAAGCATAGTCATAGGAATATAGAACGAAAATGCACCTTAAAATGATATATAATATGTATATAAATAATAAAAATGTTATCTCAAAACAACCACAAATAAATGAGTATCATTAGAACCGACATTATTTTTTTAACAAGCTATAGATGCTTTCGAGCTAAATCGAAGAAATTGTTTCTTAAACATTTTTGAAAACTTGGCAAATACACACGTACTTTATTACTCCAATGTGGCAGTGTGGCATAAAAGGCAGCTCAGCCCGCTTATCCCCCTTAAAAAAACGGATGACTTTATGCAATAGAAAAGGTGACAAAGTACATAACCTTACACGGATGTACATAGCGCAAAAACAAGAGCTGAAGAGTAAAGATCTTCAAATACAAGAATGTCACCCCATATACATTCAACAGAGATAAAGTGAATTAGCGAAAAGAAAACTCAAAGACCAGCCAATAAAGACGTCCCCCACCCGGCTTATATTACAGTACGTTGGAGGACTGACGAAATTTGAACATCAGCACCTTTAGACATATAGGGGTCCTTAGGTTAAGTTTGGTTGAAGTGTGTACTAGATAAAGCCAATGCACTAAGAGCAATGTCCATTTTGCTACCACATGCATCCTAGAAAAATGTCCGTTACCGGCTCGTTGAATAAAGTGGAGATTCTGATGAAGCGTAAGAGAATTCTAATATCGTTGTAGTAGAGAGCTCACTTTTCCTATGTGAGAAAGAGCTGGGCCGTTATTGAAAAGGTGGAGAACAGGAAAAATGGAATTGGAGTTCATCAGCCTTACAGTTTCCAGGACTGTCCTTATGCGCTTATACTCTACCATATTTATCAAAGACGATCGGTAATTTAGAGTTTCTACTGAGCTAACTAAAAAATATTACTAATTGGCTATCCGAAAAGTTGCGTACCTATATCTAGAGCGGACATAACGTTTTCTTTAACTGAGATAAGTCTTCTTTATTCACCACTATTTCCATCTGGAACACGGTTCAGTGACTTGAAAGACGCAACGGGAAGCTAAGATCAAGCCGTTCGGATAAAAAACCTCCACCTACCGCGTCGTTAGTTTTAGATCCATCGGTGTATAATAGAAATACACAACTTCGGTAACTTCGAAGTTTTTGTCAAAATTTAGCCTGCGTATGGTGTAGTCTATGTTTTCGGGAGGGATTTTGAAGTTATTTGAAATTTACCACCGTGAGATTGCCTTAAGGCGAACGGCTCCACTGGCTGCCAGTTGCCTGTCACATATGTCGAGAGGTGTCAGATGAAACAGAATACCCACTGCTGCAGAGAATGTCCTTCGAAGTGTTCATAAAATCTTGTATGGTTTTACAAGTTTGAATCTACTCTTTTTGGCATATAAGGCAGGCTTTTTTTCAATCATATTGGACTCTAATAGGTCAGAACTGGACTCGTTATTTATAGATTTTCCACTTGCATGTATTTAGCTTTTTATATTTTGCTTCCCTTAGCCGAAACTTCTGCGCTCGAATTAAAGCGTTTGGAGTTATATGAATGGTTTATTAACTCTATTTGCTTGAAGGAAATTCGGACTCAAGACTGAGCAATAAAGGGGATTGGAGCAATGAGTACGATAAGTACCCATTCAAATAATATATTATACTATTAAATGGTACACGGATGGATCGATTTGCAGACACTAGGGCAGGAATAGACGGGCGCAGGACCAGATACTCAGAATCACTGGGAATATTCCCCAGTATATTTCAAGCAGAAGTTCACGCGATCGAAAGATGCGCGCAATTCAATCTAGACAATAAATATCGCGGGCAGGACACCGCAATACTCTCAGACAGCCAAGCCGCTATTAAAGCACTAACCTCGCACGAGATCAGATCCAAACTGGTATGGGGATGCTTCGCCATCAACAAACTGGGAGAAACAAACAAAGTAACTCTCTACTGGGTACCAGAACATATGGGAGTGGAGGGGAACGAAGCAGCTGATGAACTAGCTAGAAACGGATCAGACACGCCGTTCCTTGGACCAGAACCCTTTTGTGGGATAGGACCCCACGAAATATGGGAAGACTTAAAGCAAAGAGGAAGAGAGCAAATGGGCCAAGCATTGGGATGATATGCCCCAATTAACACAGGCAAAGGAACTTCTGGGGAAATACAACCAGAAAGAAGCCGAACCTGCCTAAAAGTCAGCAAGAATCGACTTCGAATCTTGACGGGCATGTTAACGGGCCACTGCAGAATCAGGGAGCATCTTGGGAAACTGGGTATAGAGGAACACGGACACTGCAGATTCTGCTGGGATTTCGCAGAAACACCAGCGCATCTTCTTATGGAATGCAAAGCACTGATCCACAAAGAAAAAATCACCTAGAAATAGATTTACTTTCGCTAGAAGTTACTTCGGTTTGTAGTAGCAACTGGACTGGAGAAAGTATTCTAGACCGAGTATATTATCGACTGGAGCCCTAGTTTGGGGGGTACAATAGAGCTGTTAAAAGTCACAGTGCACTTGCACCTCACTACAATTGAATATTTTATCTTATCTTCACGCGATCGAAAGAAGAACACAATTCAACCTCGACAGGAAATATCGCGGGCAGGACAACCCAGTACTGTCAAATAGCAAAGCTGCAATCAAAGCATTGATATCGCAAGAGATTCGATCCAGACTGGTATGAAAGTGCTTTACCAAGTGCAATAGACTGGGACAGGCTTATAAAGTAAATCAGTGGAGGGGAACGAAGCAGGAGATGCATTAGCAGTACTCGTAAACGACTCAGACACTCCGTTCTTTAGATCAGAATCTTTTTATGGGATAGGGCCACACAAAATACGGGAGGAATTGAGGAAAAAAGAAGAGAGTAAATGAGTTAAGTATTGGAATGATATCACTCAATGGAGACAAGCGAAAGAACTGAGAAACTACAGCCAGAAAAGAAGCGGAGCCTGTCTAAGAGTTAGTAAGAATCGAATTCGACACATCCTCACATATTTGATGCAATAGCCCATGAAGGGCCTAAGCATAGCTTTCCGCAACGAATCTTGGATACGAGACCTGAAATTTGTTCCCGTATCCGAAGGGCAATTTTTATTATCGTGACAATAATACTTTTGGATGTTGTCAAACGTTCGCGAGAGGTGGGACCATAAAAAAACTTTTGTTGTTTTCTGAGATTCGAACATTGAACCTCACGCGCAGTAGTCCCATTATACACTAACCACTAACCACTGCGCCACGGCGATTCCGCATCTTTACAGGCTTGGTAAGGTCACCGCAGAATCAACAAACACGTTAGGAAACTAAGAATAGAAGAAAACGGACACTACAGATTCTGCAGGGATTTCGCCGAAACACCAGCACATCTGCTTATGGAATGCGAAGCACTGATCCACAAAAGAAGAGATGACCTAGGTGCATATCTCTTATCTGGATCCACTTCAGATACTCCGGTTCATCAAAGCATGTTATCGACTGTAATTCGGCGACTTGACTACGACCGAGACGTCGCACAGAGCAGTATAGAGCGTCTCCGTTTCAGTAGGGCCGTCTCAGGCCGCGATATTGAAGATGTCAAGAAGCAGCATGCCCAGTTTGAAAAAGAGAGAAACGCCGTCGTCGGTAGATAGTTAAGTTAATTAAGTTAATTTTAAGCGTTTTTGCTAGCAAGTAAGAAACAATTAATTAAACAATAAAAAAGAAAACTACATACACCGAGCAGGCAGGCACATAACGGAATGGCGCGATCGAATAGGTTTCAACTTGAACAAGTAGCAAATCTGAGGATGATTGCATCGCGGATCATAATTATTTACAAATTTCGTTATATGGTATGTTTCTGTAGTAAGTTAAATAAGAGTGGATATAGCATCGTGTTCCAATCATTAGACACAAGATTTTAAGGTTCTATGTGATGCGATACTCAACCTGCAGGAAGGAGAACCTTATGATCACCGACAATTTTAACGAGCTGAGCAAGATATGCTAATTAAAGAAGAAGTTTACCAATCTAATATAACCAGCTAGTGGACATCTTCTTCTTCTTCCTATTTCGGCGAGGTTGTGATCCGAAAACAAGGGATCATAACCCTCCCACTTCACCGCATTTCTACTGATCCGCCTGTGGGGTTCGCCTAGTTAGTGGACATCGAAAGACCTAATAACCGATAGAAAAGGGGATGCGTCTTGAGCTTAAAGAAATGATTGATCATGTATTTTCAAATGGGATGACAAAGAGTGACTTCAAATGAGATCTAACATTTGTAAGATCCTGCTGTCTTACGCGTATTATGAATTCCTACTACGACTCAGCGCACTCATTATCCTGACATCGAGGAGGGTTTGATGATTTTACATTTGAAAATCTTCCTTGGGCTCAGCACAAAAAACGCGTAGGGTTTCCAGTGTCTTTATCTAAGTTGTGTGTCATAAATCCCTACTACGTTTCAGCACACCCACCGCGTTGCGATCGCTAGCAGTGCAATGTGTAAGGAGAAGCAACGCCCTTGCCAGGAGTCGCTGTTGTATTTGGAGTAGCTTCGAGGTTGGGTGCATGCAAAGTTTCTTTGTATCCATGTCTGACTTGTGGGAGGGTTTCCCAATGAAAACGAATAATCAAACAATTAAAACCCTCCTCGAGCTCAGCGCAGAAATCAACTAGGATTCATAAGTAAATTCAAGACATTAGCGAAGCCACTAGAAAGATGGTCCCAAAATTTATGTTCCAACAAGAGGCTTTGTCTTTTTAAAACTGCTTAGGAAATAAAACACATCTTACTTTAGACGCGGATATGGTAAGCCAATAACGACTTCAAGAAACCCTGTTTCGATAAGGAAGGCGTTTTTTTTTTATGAGAAGAAAACAGGAAGAGACTTAAACCTAGGACTGACACAAATATTTCAACAAACAATTTTAACGAGACTATTTAAAAAAGTAGAGCCCGAGCATTCCAGTTTTGCGAATTGTTCAGAGGACTACGATTTAAGACCTTAGCTTACAAAATAAGGCTTTGGTTAGCAAATATACCAAATTGCATAGACCTAACGACTCAGATAGGGAAATATTTATACTCAGTCGTAACACTTTATGAAGAAAACTGTCTTGAAATTTAGACCCTTAGCGCGCTAAATTGATGTGCAGCTGTCTTAGTGGTGCTCGCTCGGTGCTCGTTGTTGATATTTGGTTAGTCCAATAGACACAACATTCATGTGCAATCAAATCAAAAAATCCTGAACTTTGCTAACCTTTTTTTTCGAAAGATTCAAATTCATATAGCATGTATTACAATTCAGAATCCACTCACAAGATATATATTCATTGAAGCTTCGAAGCCTTACATGTTTTTCTTATTTCTCCGAAAATGAAAAAAAATTCGAAGTGCCACCAAACTGATGCTATGAAACTTTTTTTCTTCATTCCTAAGAAAAAGCTACCATAGGTTAATTAAAACTCATTTAGATTCTAGCATTATTACATTTCGACTTAGGTAAATCGTTACCAAGGTTCTAAGGCAACCCTTCTTCCTTTCAAATAATTCTGGATCACATAGTCTTGCTTCCTAACCAAACACTCATTTGTTTGTTGCATAGCGATAAAGACTAACTTTTGAGCTGCAGCCTTATATGTATGTCAAACTCCATATCCTATACCACTCTCACTTTCATCAAGGATATCTTTAATTGCGTTTTGTAACAATGCAGTAGTGAAAAATTTATCCGCATGCATAATGCATTTAATTTGAACGGAAAACAATTGCAAAACCGGCTGTGTTATATGAAAGCCTTCATAAAGCCCTTATTTAATATCCATTTTCAAGTTTTGTTTACAGTATTGCTGAAAATTTAAGCACACACACAAGGCAAACAAACACTGCCACATAATTGAAACGAATAGGAGTATAGTCCTCGGCTAAAGGAGACTGCATAAACAGCGGATATACATATATACCCGCCGTATTAGTAACTCTCCCTATAAGTATACATGCAACATATATGTATAAGTAATTATCAGTTTGGCGAAATCTTTCCAAAAGGGATGCGGGCGAGGAGTAATCCTCTTCAACACCCGCAGCTAGGGTTAATGTCCTCCATGACAACTTTATTGCCTGAAACAATAAACTTCTCCCGTACACATACACAAACGCTTTCTCGCAGATACAAAATATAGAAACAAAGAACGAAACTGCAGATTTCAAATAATCATTACCGTTCGTGTTTATTTTCGCGAAAAAGGGTGCCTTTTCATTCCAAAATTTATCTGTTTGGATACACCCCGCACTTAAACGGCTCAGAAATACCTCCCACTCCTCCACTTGCTCGTCCTGTGGAAAATCTTTCACACACACGGCTGACGGTCGTCGTGTCTTTTGCTGCACAGAATATGGGCAAATAAACTACAAAATGTTCCCAGGAATGTGTTGCTAGTAAAGTTTATATGCGATCCACTCACTCCTACTACATACCGTCACCCTTGCCATATCATCGTCTATGTGCACATCTAGGATGTAGGATATTCTCAAGGCGCGAAAAAGTGCGAAATTATTCGTAAAATTTCATTAAAAAGAAAGTCAAAAATTTTAAGAGCTCGAAAATGACTTTTGCTACTTGGAATACTCATATACCTATACATTGAGGTAGGTATTTGAGGCCCTCAACGTTGGGGGGTCTACCTTATCTCCTGAGCTCGTTGGAAAATTTAAAACTATAAACCCGGTTAGAGACTTAAACAAAACGTTGTCAGGATACGTCTTGGAGTGGAGTAAAGTTTTTCCTGTGATGTGTTGAATAAGTTGTGCGAAAGTTTTGCAAGATAACTACTTAGTCATACAGGTGTGTCATCTGACTGGAGTGAGTGCGTGTGCATTGCAATTGGATTCTGAAGTTTATATTGAGCAGCAAAATGAGAACTAGTCAACTAATAGTCAGAGTTTTAAGACGTTCTGTTGAGAAATTTTTTTAATGAATTTTATGGTAACGACTACTTTTGTTAGGATTATCCTAATTGTAATCCTATTTGAGGAGTATTTACTTATATATTTATTCAAACTTAATATGAGCTATGCTTAATGCTGAACTTAACACCTGTATTATACTCTAAGACCTAAGGACTAACTACACTGAAAATCAATAAAGCTATGCATGCCGTTCGGCATACATTGGTTCGTTACAGTAGTAATTGGTGCACTGAAAATAAAACATAAGAGGGGCTGTGTATTTTATTAAAAGGAGGCTATTCGAACCATCGCAGAGCAGTCGGTTTTTCAACTAAGGGCTGATATACAAAAAGGATATCGGCAATTTACTGACGTCTTCCAAGTGCCTGAGTGTTAGTAAATTTCAAACCATCCTCTAAGGTGAGTAAGGTGTATGTATCTATCAGAGCAAGGTAGACTGTGTAGAGAAAAACACTATCACCATCTCTTATCCTTCAAATTTCGCGAAGCTGACTTCCCAAAACTAAATATCTTGTTTGGCAATATCAATTTCAGAAAAGCATACCTATTGGCACTGCTATCGAGTTCTTCTACACCGGCACTTTTTACTGCCTCATACAATTCGGTTTTTATATGGCTCGAAGAATCTGTACGCCATCTTCTTCTTAGTGCATTAAGCAAGTAACAACTCTCCGTAATGTAAAAAACAAACTTTGGCTTACCTTCTTAAAATTTCGGTCTATCTTAGACTACTCCAACTACCTGCAAGCATACTATCATTTCATTACCCTCTATGAATCCCTTTATTATGAATATCTTAACCGGATGCAGCTCACTTTAATTACAGACGCCAAGGGCTTTTAGCAATTCATCGACGTAAAAGAAAGACCGACGGCTTCCCCTTCGTTCTAAACCTATTCGGCATATCTTCAGCAGACTCTAAAACAATCGTCAACCTCTTTGCAATGTTCTTCGGCGAGTCGTATATTGACCACTTACGTGAACCTGAGACTGATTACTTCAGCTACCTGAACAACTGTCCTCAAACTTCTTTCATCTCTACTAAGATGAGGTATGGTACTTGAAAAGATCAGCAGACTCAAGCATGACTATTCCCCCCGTCCGACCCTGACGGCTAGCCTGTAATTGTTCTTAAAAAATGTTTTAATATCCTGTCGCAGCCACTCCAAGCTCTTTTTCGGCTTTCACTCTTACGATAGAATATCCGTCAATCTCCAAAAATGTTTTTTGCCGCCAGCAGCAAGTGCAGGTAACCAGTGGCAACGTAGCCAGCAAGCCATTAGATATGCCGCTTCTGATGTGCTAGGTTTCTCCAGACCACCACAAAGAAATCCCTAGTTTGATAAAGAATGTTGGCGAGCATATGCCGTTAAATAAGAAGCATATAAAGCGGAGCTGCACAGAAGGACCAGAGCTGCCCGCGAGCTCTACGAGCAGAGGAGAAGGGAAGAGCATAGACTTCTAAAAATGAAAAAGAAAGAGAATGAGAAACGATCGATCGAGGAGATGCAAAGGCTAAAATGCAGGAATGATATTCGAAAATGTTATCGAAAGGTAAAAAGAACATACGAGGGCTTCGAAGTCAGAATAGAAACCTGCATCGGCTAAGATGGACACCTAGTGGCAGAATCGCAGTCGGTGCTAAGGATATGGAAGGAACACTTCTGCAGACTCTTAAACGGTAATGATGACCAAAATAGCGCTGTCAGGCAGAATAACGTGTTCAAGCTGGACGATGTTGGACAACATCTGTCCACCCTGAGGTGAGGAAAGCGATATCCAATCTAAAGTCAAATAAAGCTGATGGAGCGGATGGCTTAGGCGCTGAACTCTTTAAAGCGGTGGGAGCTGATTTGGTGAGAACATACACTACTCGTAACTCATCTGTAAAATATTGTCGGACGAAAGTATGCTTGATGAGTGGAACCTTAGCTTCGTTTATCTGATCGTTGAAAAAGAGAATTCCCTAAGCTGTGCGAATTACAGGGACATCAGTCTCCTAAACATCGCTTACAAGATCTCATCCTCCGTGTTGTGTGAACGTCTAAAACCATTTGTTAATAAGCTGACTGGTCCATATCAGTGTGGTTTTAGACCCGAAAAGTCCACCATCGACAACATATTCACACTATGACAGATTTTGAAAAAAAAAAAAAAAAACACTCAGGAACATAAAATCGATACCCACCACCGTTTTATCGATTTCAAGGTCGCCTATGACAGTATATATCAAGAGGAGCTATACTGACCTATGTCTAGTTTTGACATTCCTGCCAAACTTATTCTACTATGTAGGATGACAGTGAAGAACTCAGGCTGCTCTATTAAAGATGGTAACAACCTTACGGACCCTCTTGATGCCAAAAAAGGATTTAGGCAAGGTGACGCAATGTTACGCGAGTTCTTCAATAACGTGCTTGAAGTATTGTGCACAACTCACAACCCAATATAAAACGCACAGTATTTCAGAAGTTTGTACAATTACTCGCCTATGTGGACAACAGTGACATAATTGGGAGGAGAGAGCTTGATGTCAATGGTGCGTTCGTTCGTTCGTTGAAGCAGAAGCGGCAAAATAGTCCGTTCAAAATCACTTGAAATTCTTCTGTGCAGGTCTATCTTACTCGTATTTGTACGAGTTTTACACCTTGTTCCTGTCTTCTCGTGTGTTTTGAAACTCCTCTGCCAGTGTGTCGATTGGAGTAATCCTGTAATAACATGGACTGCATCTACTGATATTGTACGATATCCACTGCATACTCTAATTTCACAAAGTCAATATGTCGACTCAATTTTACGCCGGTATGCCTGAGCTTTTATAGCTTTTGCCCGTATTGGTGACCCGTAGTTCGTCACAGATATAACCGCACTGGACAAAATCCGCTGTCTGTTGCATGGTCCTCCATGATTTGGAATGATGCGTATGAGTGCGTTATTTACTCGAGAACCTTTGCCCCCCTATAGTAAGTGTGATCGTTTCCCTCACCTTTCTGCTACTATAACTTTTGTGTAAATAGTTTTTAATATATTGAAATATAAATAAATTAAATCGTCCGCAAAGCTTACAATCGTAGCTTCTTCTAGTATAGGTAGATTGAGTATCCCGTCATACGTGACATTCCACAAAAGTGGACCCAACACGGAACCCTGTAGCATCTCTCCTATGACGGTATACTCCTTTGGAGCACCTGGCCAGATGTGAACGTTGTACTCTAACTAAGGGCGAATGAACGCATAAATTGAAGCCAGATCTGAGGTGCTAAAATATTTCTTACACGGCTTTGGGAAACCAAAACATTTCGCGGCATTGTTGGCTATTTGGAATATATGTATGACCATTCCAACAGAATTTGTTGTTGTTGACACACACACTGAGCAACCTAGGGACGTAAGTGCGAAGGGTATGTAGCTGGAGAGAAAGGAAGATTAGCCTTTTTTTGTATGTACGGAATTGAAAGAAGAAGACCTCTTCAGAACAATAGAGGGTACCAGCTGTCTACAAAGTCCTCAGCAACCAGATTGGCTTTGTCTAAAGAGCTGATAATTGGTACTTCATTGTGAATCAGCGTCTTTGTGATTTTGGATGATGTATTGTAGTGTTTTTAGCCTCAACTTCTGGTCGTAAGAGAATTTAATACGGTTAATGTGGGCATTGCAGTCATATCTGGCTCATTTAAACTTTGTTCAGTTTTCCTCAGTTGAATTGATCTTGTAAGACCGAAAACTCAATTCATTTAACCTAGAAGCATATTCACTGCTCGAGTTATACCATGCGTTTTCCTAAGGTCTGATAGCTTTTATTCTGTCAGGGATACAAGTTACCATACCTAGAAAATTTGTATTAATGATCATATCAGCCGAGGCGTTAACGTTACTATCGAGTTAGCATTGTGGGTCAGCTTATTTACCTCAGCGCAAATCTCCCCACTGCTTGATGCAAAAAGAATAAAGGCATATACCTCGTATCTATACAGCTATGGCCAGCTATGGAAAATATTGCTTGGAAGCTAGGCGAAAAATTATTTTGGCACTCTGAAATCAAAATCAGTCGATGCTATGGAGTTGTTTTCCTTGGTAGACCGTAGTTCTGGTTTATCTTATCGAAGGCATACATTCAAGCAACTGCTAGTGTTGTGTGCGTTATACCTACCTACAGTTTTGTGCCGTATCGGACCAATTTTTATTTTGTTTTGAGAAGCTTTTTCATGACAACAACACTCTCGAATGTTTGTCAAACGTTGGCGAGAGGATGCTTTCTGGAATTTAAACATTAAATCTCCTGGGCAGTGGTCTGACTTACTAAGCACTGCGGCGCGGCGCCCACAATCGAACGCATAATGACCGAAGAAAAATAGATAAGATATTCTAGAGAATGTTATGCTCTACGGGTCGAATATAATATGTCAAATAAATAGGGCTTCCACCAATACAACAACCCCAAGCATTCGGCAAAACCTCCAATACTCGTTTGAGCAAAATAGTATGAGTGTTTTGCAGTGGTCTTCTCAGTCTCCGGAATTAAATAATATTGAGAACTTTTGGAGCGAGCTAAGAATTCAACTAAACAAGTACCAGCGCTCAAAAAAGCAAGATCTGTAGAGAATCGTCCAGGAAATTTTGACTTCAATGGCATTGCACAAATGTAGAAAAATAGTCGACTCGATGAAGTACAGAGTCGATGCTGTTATAAAAAATAAAGATTTTTTTTTTTTTCATTTTTCGTTCAGAGCTTTCGTTGTGATCGGAAGTGTTTTCTTTAGTAGTTTACTTTAGTAACTAATTTTTCAATTTATTCAATCTTATAATGGTTTCTTCAAAGTGCCCTTCATGTAATCACTCTCTGATTGACAGTGAGTTTTTAATTGCTAAAATTGAACTATTGTACAGTGAAATTATTGACCTAAAAAAATTAATTTCCCAGTCTTCATTAACAATTAGTGGTAAATCGCCTATGGTGACACGCTCTCAGAGCACTAACAAGGTCAATGCATCCAGCCGTGCTCTTCTAAAAGACTCTGGCTCACGTACTTTACCCTCAAAGCAAATTAATACCAAAAGCCCACAGACACCAAGTGCTTTTTCCCTAAACTCTAATTTGAACATTGCTAATGCTGCAGCCTCTAATTCACCATCTGGGGCGAACTCTTCCCGCGTCACCACTGCCGATCCACCCACTGCTGAAAATTCATCTGAAGTACCTGCCACTGTATCTCTGCCCAATCCTGCAAAAGCCATCATTGGAACCAACAACAACAGTTCTTTGGATGTACTAACGCAGCTGAAATAGCTTCATCTCTCTTCGTTTAAACCTACCACAACATCCCAGTCAGTACTTCAATATGTTTCTTCAGCATTTAAAATTGATGCTTCGAATTTAGTCTGTTTTAAATTGGTAAAATCTTGTACCGATGAATCTTCGCTCAAATTTATCAACTTCAAGCTGGGCTTTCCAGAGGAATTATTATTATAAATTTTTCTAAAATGTGAAGTCTGGCAAAAGGGAATTCGTGTACCAGAATTTGAATTTCATAAAAAAAACGAGAGGAATATGCCTATAAACACACTCACATAGTGCAATCCTCTCATGCTCATGCTCCAGTTATTGATGTTGTGTCCGCTAATATAAGCAGTCCTCTCTCTCTCTATTATCAAAACATGGGAGGAATCAGAACCAAAACAACCGATTTTTTCATTGATGTTGCTGATTGCCCTTACGATGCTGTTGCCTTGTCAGAGACTTGGCTTAATGAAAGCTTTCTCTCTGCTGAATTTGACATATACAGAAATGATGGATGTCCTATCCAAACTGGCTTCAACAGAGGAGGTGGCGTTTTGCTGGCTGTACGTTCTTGCTATAAGAGCAAACGAATTGCATTATCCGATTCATCTGGTGCGATCGAACAAATTTGTGTATGCGTTGATTACTCGCTTTCTAATAAAACTAAGCCAATAAAAATATATTTTTTTGTGTGTTACATTCCTCCTAACTCGGATAATGCAATTTTTGAAGCTCATATTTCTAATATTAAGCAAATTGTCACATTGTTAGATGAAAATTCGTATGCTGTTGTATTAGGGGGTTTTAATTTATCAGTTGTTAAATGGACTTTTTCTGAACATATTTCTCATGTATTATGCCGTTTAATGTTTTAAAAGATTTTGAGTTCAAGGTTGTTGATAACATGTCAGCCTTAAACTTAATTCAATTAAATTTAGTTCGTAATTCGATGGGCAAGATATTAGATTTAGTGTATGTTGATAAAGAACTTGAGACTTCTGTTACCGAGGTAGACTTTCTAATGTCAAACAATAGTATTTTTCACAAAGCACTACATGTTTCTTTTAACCTATCATTATTGAATTGTTTTATTTCTGATAATTGTACTAATAACTTTAAATTTGGTTTTACCAAAGCGGATTATGACGCAATTAACTCATATTTATCTGTAATTAACTGGTACGAAGGTCTTCTTCTAATTCATATAATGCTTACTCTACGTTTGGAAACAGTTTAGAAACAGTCATTTCAAATTTTGTACGAATTAAGAGAGTAAAATATTCTAATAGGCCCATTTGGTTTAATAAAAGTTTATCTAGACTTAAAAATGCTTTGCTAAGGCTTATAAAAAAAGTAAAACCACGATTTCTTCAAGAGGCAAATTTATTCGGTTAAGAAATGAGTATGAATTTCTAGAGAAATTTGTACATAGACAGTACATTTGGTCTGTTGAATCTTATATAAAAAAAGACTCTAAAACGTTTTGGGCATTTTTTAATAGCAAACGTAAATCTTTTGGAATTCCTTCTAGTATGGTATACAACGAAATTTCTTCCGACATTTTAAAGGAAGTATGTGATATGTTTGCTACATTTTTCCAATCGAACTTTTTAAATGAATCAATTGTTTGCAGTACAATGCTCCCATGCAACACAATCACTGATTTGGGACTATTATCTATAACCGAGGATGAGGTTCTCCATGAATTATCATCTCTTGGATCAAATACGAGTATTCCCCCTGACGGATCTCCATCTCTATTCCTAAAATTAATCAGGCTTAATATAGTATGGCCACTGTGCATTATTTTTAACGATTCTTTGAATCGCGGCGAATTTTTAGATTGCTGAAAGAGTTCTTTTATTACTCCAATCTATAAATCTGGGTCAAAGAGAGCTATTATAGACCTATAGCTAAGCTTCCACTAATTCCCAAAATATTCGAAGCTATTGTGAAAAAGAAGTTGTATGATATTGTGCGTAATCACATTTCTGAATGTCAGTATGGATTTGTTACCGGAAGATCCACAACTACGAATCTAGTAGTTTTTAGTAACTACTGTCTTCGCAGCATGGAACAGCGTCTTCAGGTTGATTCTATTTATACAGATTTTTCTAAGCATTTGATCGTGTTCAACATAATGTTCTTGTTAAGAAGTTGGAATTGATTGGATTTCATTCAAATATCCTAAGCTGGATAAGTAACTACTTAACTAACCGTAGGCAGTATGTGAAGATTGGTTCCGTCATTTCTAAAGAGATTTTAAATTTGTCTGGGGTACCACAGGGTAGCCATTTAGGGGCATTATTATTCGTTTTTTTTATAAATGACTTACCCTCATATATATCAAGCTCCAGCTGTCTTCTGTATGCGGATGACTTAAAAATTTACAAGTCTATTAAGTCTTTTTCGGATGTGCTACAACTCCAAGAAGATGTTGATAATATAACACGTTGGTGAATAGCCAATGGTTTGAATTTTAATATTAATAAGTGCACGGTTTCATCATACTATAGAATTAGATCACCTATAATATATGAATATACGATTCTCGACTTCAAATTGCAAAGGAGCTCTAACCAAAAAGACCTTGGTGTAATTTTCGACACACAGCTATGTTTCTCTGCACACATTGATTACATTATTTCTTAAGCCAGTTCTATGATGGGTTTTGTGTCTCGCAATTCAAAACATCCATATACTCTGAAGTCATTATATGGTATATTTCTTTAGTACGCTCATTACTTGAATATTATTCTGCTGTATGGAATCCATATTATTGCAATAGTACGATCCGTATCGAAAGAATTCAAAGACGATTTACTAGATTTGCTCTTAGAAACTTATCATGGGGTGATAATAATTTGCCCACTTATGAAGCTAGATGTGATTTAATTAATCTTAAATCTCTTGAAAAGAGAAGGGTGTACTATTCTGTTCTTTTTGCTCGTGATGTCTTTACTGGTCACATTGAATGCCCTATGCTACTCTCATTATTTAATGTTTATGTTCCTGCTCGTAATTTGCGACCCAGAGATAATAACTTCTTTTATGATTCCAGACATGGAACCAATTATGCTGAAAATGATCCGATAAATGTTGCATGTATTAATTATAATGAACTCGATATTGAAATTGACTTCAATTTAGAAAGAAATGTTTGTAAAAATATGATTATGAATCTCTTAAAATTTTTTATATTTTTTTTTTTTTTAAATTCAATTAGTTGTTTATATTATCATATATTATTATTATTATTGTAGTCTATAAAGTTTAAATTACTTGGAGATGAATAAATAAATAAATAAATAGAATTTGTGTGAAATATTAATTTTTATTTAGAAATATATTAACCAAAGTACGTTATCTACAGGTGTACAAATAAATTTCCGCCATTTGACAAAAGTTGGCTCCACCAATAAAATTCTTGTAGCGGGTCGACCGCCCTGTGAATGCCGCCTCGCTATTAATTAAAAAATATCAGTGCACACACAATTTGGAAAAAAATTTATTTATTTAAAAGAAAACGAAGAAAAGGAAAAATGATAATTTTTAAAGCACGACTTGTTTCGATGAAATGTTTGGCCGACTGAATTAAAAATACAATTTTGTTTTCCACGTTGAAATTTAAAAAAACTAAAATTACCCGGAAAACTAAGTTAACAAAGCGTTGAGTGTATAACGCCAAAGTAATCCCCCTCGAGTAATGCAATTACGTGTGCCGATGATTGTAGCGTGATGGTCCGTGTTAGGGTTGTATTTGGGCTATGTTTGAGCTTTTTGGAGGGGAGCTGGATCACGTTGAGTCGTGTTGAGGCCGCGTTGGCTGTGCTGTAGCATGTTGGAGGCGTGCTGGGCCGCATTGAGTCGTGTTGAGGCCTCGTTGGATGTGTTTGGAGCGGAAGTGTGCTGCGCCTCGTTGGCCGTCCTGTAGCGGAAGCGTGCTGGACATCGATGGCCGTGCTGCAGCATGTTGAGTCATGCTGTAGCGTGAGTGTGCTTGGTCTGATTTACCGTGCTGGAGCTTGTTATGCTGTGCCATGGTGAAGCATGTTGGGCTTAGTTGGCCGACCTGGGAGCGGCAGCGTGCTGAACCTAGCTGGGCCATGCTGGAGCGTACTGGGCCTCGTTTCCTGTGCTGGGAGCGTGCTGAGCCTAGCTGGCCATGCAGGAGCTTGCTGGACCTCGTTGGCTATGCTGGGAACGGAAGCGTGCTGAACCTCGTTGGCCGCGCTAAAGCATGGGTCATGCTGGAACGTGTTGGGCCTAGTTGGCCGTGCTGCAGTATGTTAAGCCCTGCTGACGCGTGAGCATGTTTGCCTTCGTTAGATGGGCTGGAGCTGAAGCGTGTTGGGCCTAGTTGGCCGTTCTGCAGCATGTTGAGTAGTGCTGGGCATAGTTGGCCATGCTGGAGCGTGTTGAACCTCGTTGCCCGCTCAAAAGCGTATTGGGCCTAGTTGGCCGTGCTGCAGCATATTGAGCCCTGCTAAAGCGTGAGCGTGCTTGGCCTCGTTGACCGTGCTGGCTCTAAAAGTCGGCTCAGCGGTTGCTGGCCCCGCATGCGTCGATCCAACCTTAGTCGGCTCAGCTCTCGTTAACTCTGCAGTTGTCGGCGTTGGTCCAACCGTGGTCGGTTCAGCGGTTGCTGACTCGCGTTGGTCCAATTGTGTTTCGTTCTGCAGGTGTTGATGTTGATCCGGCCGGTCGCTTCAGCGGTTGCTGGTTCTGCAGTCGTTTGTTACAGCCCCGAAAATTTCTTGTGCACTGGCATCACGTCGGGGTCACCAAAATGTAGCGGCCTGACGGCACTCTGGACGCCTCGCTATCAATTAAAGAAATGCCAGTGCATAATTTAAAATATTTCAAAATTTATTTTATTTTAAAAAATACGAAAAAAAAAGTAAAATTTATAATTTTTTTAAGCACGACTTGCTTCGATGAAATGTTTAGACGACTGAATTAATTAAACACAATTTTGTTTTCCACATTGAGATTTAAGAAAAACTAAAATTACCCGGAAAACGAAGTTGACAAAGCGTTGGGTGTCTAACGCCAAATTCTGTTGAAATTGTCAGATGTAAACCGCAATATCGTAAGTTGGACCTCTGGTAACAACATAACCTTTAAGTACTGTGACTCCGTATCAGCTTCACATATTTTTTTTTTTTTTCGTGCGAAAATGTCAAGTTTTGTGCCGAATAAGCGTCATTTGCGGGAAGTTTTGGTTTACTTCTTTAATTTGAAGAAATTTACAGCTGAGGCGCATCGATTGCTTGTAGAAGTATATGGTGAGGCTGCTTTAAGTAAGAGAAGTCGTCGTGAGTGGTTCCAAAAGTTAAAGAACGGTGAGTTTGACGTGGAAGGCAAAGAACGTAATGGAAAGCCGAAGCGTACGAAGACATGGAATTGGAAGGATTATTGGAGGAAGATTCGTGCCAAATGCAAGAAGTAGTGGCTGGTGATGGAAAATACTTCGAATAAATCTTAATGTACAGTTCTTTCACAATAAATTCCTAATTTTTGATAGAAAACGGCGGAAACTTATTTGTACACCTAAAAAGTTTTTCTCTGTTATTACTTGGTGTTGGAATTTTGTTTATCCCAGCCAATTACGCTATTTGCAGCAAAAGAGTTCCGCCATGCAACGAAATTTTCACAGAATAGGTATGTTGTAAACATAATTTCATATGATGAAGTTGAAATCAAATAAGTTTCATAAATCTCAATAAAATAGGAGCTATCTTTACAGCTACAGGCAAAGATTGGTAATACCTAAGTTAAACACCAAAAAATAAAAAAAACATGAAAGGTACAAGTAGACATAATAGCCGCGTTTTGTTTTCCCCGTGAACTGAACTAGTTCATCTCAAAATAAAAAAAACGCTTCTGGTTCACCTAGAAATTTCATTTTCACAAGTTGGTAGCAGCAACTACACACTGGCGTTTAATATGGATTTAAAATGGCGGAAAAATAGCAATCGAAGTGAGAAAAGTGCTTAATATTTTTATATTTGTTTAATAATTAAGTGTTTTTAGATACTTATGTCAGAAAGTAAGGATACAACAAATAACTATGATTTACTTCTGCCATTCAGCAGAGCTGCCAAGCTTTACATATATTTTTTTTTTCTGAAAATCCATCTAGTGGTGAGGTATGGGATAGAAATTCTGGTTCACGAAAACTGAACCAGCTCAAGTGTTGGTTCAATTGTTGTTTTTGCATCCTATGTAAAAGTATGTACTGAATCCGTTCACGGGAAAAACAAAACGCGGCTAATATCTTCGAAACCAATTTGACCTTCACGGTAATACCCACACGAATAGGTACTCGTACACCCTCTTGCATGACCTTAAAGCGAATTTTTTGTTTTTTTTCTCATATTCTTTGTTTTTTGTCTATTCGTTCTCTCAAAAGTCGATGCAAACTTTTCTGTGAAAGAAGCGAGCACACGCTTAGAACAAATTTCGCCTGATGATAATACTAGGTCCATTCGCATACACAATCTAAAGCACTTTAAGGTGCTTTAAAGTGCTCGAAGTGTTTTCGCGTACTGAGCGAACATGACCGATAAAGAGAAAAATTGATAACTAACAAGTAACGAGCATTTTCCCTCTGTGCTTATATGTGCTCGAAGAATTTCTGCCGGCACGAACGTAAAAACTGCCAAGTGGAATTAGCTGATTGTCAAATGAGTCAAAGAGTTTTTAATTCCGTTTCAAAAGGTCAATAGACATAAAAAATAGATACCAAGTATCTTGAAGAAAATGCTGAAATGTGTGAATGTTCTTCCAAAACATTTATTTTTAACTTAATATGAATATGCTGGTTTTCACACGAGTTAAATTTGTTCATTAAAGTTTTTTTTAATGATAGTTGGCTCGATGTGGCTCGAAATGGCTCGCTTTTCATTCGCGTACTTTTGCTTAGATTTTCCGCTCTCTGAGAGTTTTTATTCTCATCATACCATATTTGACAATTGATTAGTTTTTGGCTCGGAAAGTACGCGAACGGACCTACTATTTGATAAGTACAATTGTACTACTCAACTGTCAAAAATTCAACGACAAAAATATTTTGATTCAATCGAATTTGTATAGACTCGTATAGTGGTCTATGGAAGTGAGAAATAGCATAAATCTTTGATACCAGTATTAACGTAAAAAAAAGAGGGCAAACGTATTATTGGGTGGGCGCCGTGGCGTAAGTGGTTAGTGTGTCGGATCACTACGCATGAGGTTCCAAGTTCGAATCCCAGAGAAACACCAAAAAGTTTTTTTCACGGTCCCACCTCTCGCGAGCATCTGACAAACATCCGAGAGTATGGTTGTCTCGAAAAAACTTTTCAAATCGCCGGATTCGGCACTAAACTGTAGGTCCCTTCCATTCATGTGAAAAATATAACGCACACAACATGAGTGGTTGCGAGAAGCTAGGCCCCGGCACTCAAAGAGCTGTTGCGCCAAATATATATATGTATATATAAACGTATTATTTTAAAAAGGTAAAGCAATGTCCTATAACCAAGAAATGTGTACTCACCTCAGCATACTTATTAAAGTTTCATATATTCACCAGAAACAAATGTTATACTCAGGCCGTCATCTTGGTAAATGGGGACCAAAATGTATTGGATCATTTTGTTTCGAAAATCACCTACTGCGCAAAAGAAATTGTGGAAGTAATTACCTACCGACTAAGATATAACAGTTTCCTTAATTCGAAAAGAACACACATTAAGCACAAAAAGGCCATAGAGGATCTAGCTTCTCATAACGAGATGCGGAATTCGAGATGCGTAATGCGCGTTAAACTTCTCACATGAATGGAGGAGGCCTAGAGTTTTAAAGCATATCCGCAGGGTAATTTATTTTTTGACAATATCTCTTACGACAACAATACTCCTGTGTTTTCAATAAGTTTGTGTTTTCTGGGATTCGGAAATTGAACATCTGGCGCAATGGTGCAGCACACTAACCGCATAGGTCTTCTCAAAATCATAGAAGAATGCCCTTGGTTAGTTCGAAAGAAAAGTTCTTCGAGTGATCTTTGGTCCCGCCTGCATAAATGGGGAGTGGAGGAGAAGGTACAATTCCGAACTATACCGCCTACCCAAGGACATCGACTTAGCCAGAAGAGTTTACATACACCAACTAGATTTTGTTTTTAGATTTAAGAGACTTTATTTTATAAATTTCTTTTAGATTTGCAATGTTTTACAAAGTTTATAAATTGACAATTGCCATAGGCCGTCTGCCAAATTGACGTTAAAGAAGGTTACTCAAATTAGGTTAAATTAAATTAAATAAATATAATCTAACAACTAACTAAAACGACTCACTTATAATCATTTGATGATATCTCATGTTGTCTTTGATGAAGTTGTAAAGATTTATCCAGTTGTTAAAGCCATTTAATTGTTGTAGCAATTTTCGAGTGTCATCAAATTTACACCTAGATGGAAGCGGTGTGTTTTTCACTATAAGGTGACATTTCACTATAAGGTGAACGACATCTTCGCGAGTTTTCAAATTGCACACAGAGCAAAAGATGGCAAGATCATTTATGTGCGGCATATAACATATGGTATGTGGTTTAGTTCCCTTACTTCTCCGTGAGCCTTAAAAACTGAAGATATCATTTCGGTGCTATTGTTCTTGTGGAAATTGTTGATTTCACAAAGGTTGTATACGAGATTGGGATAGTGTTGCTAATGGATCGATTGTTCAGCTCTTTGCAGAAATTCTTCTCGTAGGTAGCAAACTATAGCTTTCAATACATTTTATATAACTACTTTAATTTCTTCCATGTTCATAACGCCCGGGTTTAAATTTATTTGAAATTGATCGCATGCAGTCTTCCATTTCATAAACCAAACGTTATGTTCCGTTAGTATGAATTTAGTGGTTTTATGTGGTGTTCTATCCGGGTGCATATGTAGAGTCTTAATGATATAATCTATATGTAGATAAAAAGTATCTATGTGGAGAGGAGACAATCCGATTTCTATGTATATCATATAATTTGGTGTGTTCGATGGCAGTCTAAAAGTTCGTTTTAGGTAGTAGGTTAAGTTAGGTTAGGTTGGAGGGAAGTGCACCTAAGTGCTTATCATAGGGGCCATTCGGTCCATTGTGTTTCCCTTTGTAGTGTGGAACCTAAATAAATAAATACTAGTACTAATACTAATACTTAAATAATTATCTTGCGGTCGGTTCTGTTCTGAACCAGCCTGTGCTCTTTATGAAGCTTATTATGCTCCTTAGTGGGATTTGTATGAGATCCCCTAGTTCGTCAAAAAACCTGTTTCCCATATGATGGAGGCGACGGTTTTGAAGATTTGGGCAAGCGCATAGCAGGTGTTTGAGCTTCGATTCTGCAAGCTTTCTCTGCAAATGTGGACTCCAGTTTCCATTGTTTTTATTAAAACTATTTAAAGTATTCATATCGGTCAACTAAATCGATTAGTTCGTGACCATATTTCCATTTTTCTTATCGTTAATATCTACCACCACCCCCACGAATTATCATGATCTAAGATTTCTCAATGTTAACAAACAAGTTCGTTCCAGGTTTTACAGTAATTATGTATGTACCACATCTATGATTTGAGTAGAATGTTAGTCTTTATTTCCCCGTCTCAGCACCGCCTAATCCTTTTACATTCTGCACAATATCGTGTATAAAAAGAATAAACAGTATCGAACTTAGAATACAGCCTTGTTTGACCCCAGCTGTGCTTTTGAATTCAGCAGATAATGAGCACCTATCCCAAACAGTGATCATATTTTCATTATAAAGTAAGTACCTTGAGAAATTTGATGACTTTGTAAGATAGACCAAAGTTCAGCAATTTATAAAAGAGTGCTGGTCTGTTTACCGAGTCAAACGCTGCCTTAAAGTCTATAAAGAATATATATACAGTCTATATAGTTTCTTCTTTTTGATCCGGTAGAAATCAATGAAATACTTTAAAGTGTAAATGTGGTCTACGAGGAGTAGTTTCGTCTGATGCATGCTTGTGAGTCATCTAAAAGTTTGCTATATAAGGGTTATCACGAATAAATGTTTCCTCGGAATTTTTCCCGTGAACAAAAATTAGGTACCTTAAAAAATTGGAAAAAAAAATCATCGAAGAAAAACTAAATATCGCGATTGCGTTGAAAATTCTCCTGAATTGTCATTTACGATACTTTTTTCTTTTCCGCGGAATTATTTACTCTTTTTTGAAGATACCTAATTTTTGTTCGGGGGAAAAATTATTCATGATAACCCTGATTGTCCAGCGACTAAGATAGCTACGTCGTGTAGAGTGGATGAATCCCAAGTAAGTAAGTGGAACGGTTGTAGAGTTTATGTGTCTAAAAGTAATCTTAGGTACATATGTATCACCCCAATATAATATAAATAGATGATTTTTTTCTTTAGATAGTATCTACGATAGGGATAGCTGTCAAACCAAGATGTTATTCTGGCCCCTTTTTTGACATTTATGTTAATTATATTCTGGAAAGTCATCAAAAATAAACCCACGCTTCAACACCGTTACCAAATTATAAATTTATTCTTTTTTTAAATCGGTCATCGATTCGCGAAGCTTATGAATGACTTCGTGATGAGTAAGCCATCCGTCGTACCATAAACTCCCTCCATGATGCAATAACATCAACACGTCAAAATAATGTACATACAGAAGAAGATATCGACGCTGTTAGCAAAAGTGTGCAAAAAGATGCAAATTTATCGATTCGTCGTCAGTCATAGCAATCGAGAATCTGTCCAACCGCTATGTGAAACATTTCGTCATATGATGCAGCTGTTGTAGTGGGAGGGTTATGATCCTTTATTTCCGGATCATAACCTCGCTGATAAAGGGAAGAAGAAGATCCAGCTGTTGCAGAACGTCTTTTTTTTACTGATTGTGCTCTAGAGCAGTTGCGAACTGACTTGTTGCTTTATCGCAAAATTGTGTTCAGCTTTGGGACTCATTTCCGGCTAGATGGGTTTATTAATAAGCTAAACTGTCGCATATGGAATGATATCAATCCAAAAGCGACTCTACAGAATCTATTGCATTTAATAAATGCGCCGTTTGGTGCCATTTCCATTACCGGATCATATTTCTTTATAAAATAAGGCCGAAGCTCGCTTTATGTTCAATGGAGATCGTTACCGAACCATGATCAATGAATATTTCCTTGAATATATGAGTGACATTGATTCGAGCAAGATGTGGTATGACTCTACGGTGCCATACGATGATCGAACCCATCGACTTATTGAAATCACAATTTGGCGATAAGTTGATTTAGAGAAATGAACCTATCAATTCTCAATAATTGACGCATTGAAAGCCATCGAAGATTGTTATAAAATGTAAGAAAAAACTTTACGAGCTTTCCAAATGGTTATAGCGAAAGTGAAAGCAATGAAATCTCTTATGCGCTTGCAAAATGGGATTCAGATGCTCTGCTTCTAGGTCTTAAACTGATAACGCTGTACAACAAAAAAACAATTTTTTTTTGCCGTGCTTGGCAAATGGTATACCTTGGCATGAGATTATTTTAATCGCCGTGGCGTAAGTGGTTAGTGTGTCGGATCACTACACATGAGGTTCCAAGTTCGAATCCCAGAAAACACCAAAAAGTTTTTTCACGGTCGCACCTCTCGCGAGCGTCTGACAAACATCCGAGAGTATTGTTGTCACGAAAAAGCTTCTCAAATCGCCGTTCGGATTCGGCATTAAGCTGTAGGTCCCTTCCATTCGTGTGAAAAATATAACGCACACAACATGAGTGGTTGCGAGAAGCTAGGCCCTGGCACTTTAAAGAGCTGTTGCGCCAAATATTTTTTTTTAAATAAGTCTGCAAAAAACATATTAACAACCGTAATCTTAGACAAATTGGCTTAGGTAATAAAATGAAAATGCATGAACATTATTAGATAATAGTTTTTTTTTTTTAGTAATTATTCTGAGGACCTTTTGATACGTTTTGCTTGCCTTTTACGGCAAATAGGGTAGATGATCTCGTTTCGATGTTCAACAAAAATGTTCGATGAACATTTCCTTTGATATCTCCTTTCCCTTGCCATAATGATGAAACTTCTTCCCATGCTTGTCGCAAAGCTCTACTATTTCACTCGCAAAGAAAACCGCAATATTTTGTGCAACCGGCATGCAACCCAAGCAATATTCCAAAAACATTAAGATCTAAAGATATTTTCTAAGAATGACGGTCGTACTGAATTTTCTCGACCAGATTTTTTATACGAGTATTAGCACACGTTTCCCTTTTCCTACACATAACTATATACTTAGGTATAGAAGGAATACTATTGCCATCATGAAATAAGACTGCTTTCAGACTTAATTTCGATGAATCAGTAAATAGTCTCCATTGGTCTGGTCTGATATACAAGATCACTTTCTTCTTCAAAGATATCTTCAAATTGTTGTAGGGACTGTGACCAATTAAAAAGCGTGCGAATTTTGAACATCAAATAATTCAGTAAGTATTATATGTGCTGTCGATATTATGTTAAATGTATAAAGATGTTTATTTATACATAGTAATCGTTAGTTTTTTGTGAAGATAGTTGTAATACTTTTGTGCGATAAACTCTCGTTTATCGTATGTTTAGACAATCTGATGTAAATAGTAAAATATTTTTAATATTTTTCTGTTAATAGTTATGCATGTACTCGTAAGATAAAAAAAAACTTTATAATTTAATTAACGGCAACAAATCGTGTTTACCAGTGTAAATAATGTTAGTTGAGTAAAAGTCCTGTATGGAATCGACCCTCAACAGGTCTGATCTAGTTTGAACTCTTGCAGAACCTCCAAATGCTTTGTTAAGAGGGCCTGATAAAATCATTTCTATATCAATAGACTCTGAAGCATGAACTATGCATGGTTACACTCCCACTTTATGCGTACTCAAAATATCTTCTTTTTTTTTTAGTTTGTACAAGATCTAGGCATAAACATTTGAATAATTGCATATACACGCATAGTATAAATATGTATTGTATATGAATATATTGAATAAAAAATGTCAATCACCATTTGTTTGCGTCCTCTTCTTTTATAGGAAATAAAGATGACAGATAGGATATCACATTATTTGCTCCAAATACACCCTGTCTCGCTTGTTTACGAATGCTTAATTGTCTTAAAGCATTCATCGCATTACTCCTACATTTGGTATCATGTTAAGAATTAAGCGGCGAAGACAGTTAAGGGTACGTACACGACCGACAACTCAAGGGAGATCAAAGCAAGAAACCGTCCAAACTTTAATGTAAAGACTCCTACTCAAGTTGCGACATTGAAAAATGGTGATAGAGGTAGTTCAGAAGATCATGTATCCAATGTTTTTTCCCTAATTCTTGCGAAACTTGAAGAGCAATGCAAAATAAATAAACTAATTTTCGAGACACTCGTTGCACTAGAAAACAACATTCATAACACGCGCACTTCAACCAGAATTTGAAAGAAACGCTTAAAATTCTTACTTGGAACGCTAACGGGCTCATACAAAGACTCGACGAGTTAGAAATATTTATACGAGAAAAAGATATTAATATATGCTTAGTCTGTGAAACTCATCTGACAAAGCAATCGAATATTAAGATAAGGGGATATAGCGTGTATCACGCCTTTCACCCATCGGAAAGAGCCAGAGGCGGATCATCTTTGTTTATAAAAGAATCTATCGAACACTCAGCAGAAATAAAGATTGAATTAGAAGCAATGCAAGTAAGCACGGTACGCGTTAGAAATAGACATTTTGCCTTCAACATTTCGTCTATATATTGTCCACTGCGATTTAAACTTGAAGAAAGAGATTTCACAAACATTTAAACCAAATTTTATTATTGGTGGCGACTTCAACGCGAACACCCATTCTGGAGCTCAATGTACGCCTCTCAGAAAGGTAGAAAGCTTTATAATGCGGGTATGCAATTCAGTTGTGATTTTTCCTCGACGAGTAAAACAACATATTGGCCGACTGATAGAAATAAGATACCAAATCTTATTGATTTCTTTGTTGTTAAAGGAATATCTGGCAACTGTATAAAAGTTGAAGAAAGCTTTGATCTCTCCTCTGATCATTCTCCAATCATTATAACGATAAGCGAAGCTCTGATTAAAAAAGTAGGACCGGCCAGATTAACCGGTGCGAAAACTAATTGGGATGGCTTTAAAAAAGATATTGAAGCAAATATTGAGCTGAGCGTATCACTTAAAACGCCATATGAACTTGAAGTTGAAGTAGATCGCTTCGTCGAAATCTTACAGGATGCCGCGTGAAAGAATACTCCCAAACCAAAGAGAACCCCGGCCAGTTGCATTCAAACTTATCCGCAGGAAATAAAAGAGATGATTAAGGAGAAGAGAAAAGTACGCAAAAAATGGCAACGAACTCGGGCTCCGCAACATAAAGCATATCTTAACCGCTTGTGCAACTCACTAAAAAGATCTATTAAAGACCTTAAGAATAATGAAATACAAACTTACCTAGAAAGCTTAACGGCAGAAAAAGATTCTAACTATTCGCTTTGGAAGGCTATAAAAGGTATTAAAAAATCTCAAATTCAAGCCGCGCCAATTAGAAAAAATCAAGACGAATGGGCCAGGCATGATAAAGAGAAAGCGCAAGTTTTTGCCGCCCACCTGGAAGAAACTTTCAAACCGTTTGATGGACAAGCTCTTATTGAAAATATAAATACATCGTATATATACAATAGCGTAGTAAGAAATGCAACACTTACCGAACTTAAGGAAGAAATAAAGAAACTTAGACCTAAGAAAGCTCCTGGATACGACCTAATTACGGGAGGGGTTCTTAAAGCACTACCAAGAAAAGCTCTAATTAAGCTTCTGTTCATTATAAACGCCGCGATTAGACTAGAATATGTTCCCAGTCAATGGAAAGTCGCCGAAGTTACAATGGTCCTTAAGCCTGGAAAACCGCCGAATGAAAAAACGTCTTATAGACCGAATTCGCTTCTTCCAATTATATCCAAAGTGTTCGAAAGAATATTGGTTAGGCGAATACAGCCGGTAATAGAAGAAGAGCATCTCATCCCGGATCATCAATTCGGATTCAGAAGTAAGCATACTACAGTTGAAAAATTACATCGAATAACAAATGTAATCGAAAAATCACTTGAAGAAAAAAAGATTTGTTCAAGCGTATTCCTTGGCGTTTCTCAAGCCTTTGACAAGGTCTGGCACAAAGGCTTAAAGTTTAAACTACGTCAAGTTCTGCCAGAGCACCTATATAATATTTTGAGGAACTACCTTACGAATAGGCTATTCCGCGTCAAATGTGGAAACGAATATTCAGATTTTAAGGAAATAATGGCTGGGGTGCCGCAAGGAAGCGTTCTTGGTCCAGTCTTATATCTATTATACACTCGTGATATACCGCAAGTAGAAGGCACTGAGCTAGCTACATTTGCCGACGACACTGCTATCTTGACAGTAGGTAAAACGGTCGAAGATACTACAGAAAAACTGCAAGAAACTTTGGATAGAGTAAATGAATGGACAAAGGTTTGGCGAATCGCACTCAACGAGACCAAATCTGTTCATATAAATTTTACTTATAAGAAAATAAATAATTTGCCGATCTTTTCAAACTCGGTTCAAATCCCGTTTGCAAACGAGGCTAAGTATCTTGGAATGACACTTGATACAAAGCTGAAATGGAAAACGCACGTAAAGAAAAACGCAAAGAATTAGATAATAAATATAGAGAAATGTATTGGTTACTTGGAAAATATTCCAAGCTTAATATATATAACAAACTGCTTTTATATAAGCAAGTGCTAAAGCCTGTATGGACATATGGTATACAACTCTGGGGTTGTACCAAAATAAGTAACATCCAAATTTTACAAACTTTTGAGAACAAAGTGCTAAGGGGTATTGTTAATGCGCCATGGTATATCCGAAATAGCGATATCCACAGAGATCTTGGCATTAAAACAATCGAAGATTGGCAATGGTGTAGTGGTAACATCGTCAATTGCCACGCTAATGGTTCATGGTTCAAATCCTGATGTCAGCAAGCATTTATTTATTTCTCATGAAATATATAAAGTCAGTCCGATCATTTGCAAAATCTTCTGTGAACACTACTGCGAAGGCATAACACTGGCAGTAGATTGGTCATGTGGCTGGAAAAATTGTTCGGTCTGTTGATGATGATTTGCCCTTGACATCGATTATCTGGAAAAAAGTACTGTGAATCAGAAGCAATGACAATAATAACAAAAAAAATCTCCCCAGTTATCTGGACGCCACCCCCGGAGAATAGCAGAAGCATAAACAACTGAGCTTCAAGAACCACTACACCAAAAATCTTTCTCTCTCTCTCTCTCTATCCATCCTTTCCAACGCCCGCACTGTGTGTAAACATGTTAAAGGTATTCATAACCCTTTGAGTGCGCGCAAATTATAAAAAAAAAAAAAAGATGAAATCAAAAACTACGCGAGAAAGCATAAAAGTCGACTAGAAGGTCACATTAATATAACAGTTCTCCAAGTTTTGGATGAAAGAAATTTACTTCGCCGTCTACAAAGAATCAAACCTTTAGACTTAGCGCGTTAAGTAACCACGTCTAAACTGCGGAGCTAGCAGGAACTTCTAATGGGAAGGTACCTGCAAAACGTCATTATTTCGTGAAACGAAAACTGCTTGATAAATCGAATACTTAGTTGTAGTAAAAATAAAAACACGTCTGTTTTGAAGGGAGGTTTTTTAGTGGGTAAGAATCCCACACTACTATGAGCACGCGCTGTCGATCCTCATAGTGTCTTGTTGAAGATTTTCACCTACCCTCGGAAAAAAAAAAAAAAAAAAAAAAAAAAAATTTAAGAATTCGACTACACCCAGTGGAAGGCGAAGAGAGTCACCGCTAGTTTCACTACATAAAGACAAGAATTCGTGGCCTTTCCACCTCCTGGAATTGAAACTGGAAAAGACTGTTCAATGCATGCAAGGTCCTTTAACAGTATATCGATTCTGAATTGAAATATCCTTTCCCGGAATCGTGGCTATTTATTCAATCTCTATTACCATACGGTGACCGACTCTTGTATTTGCCCATTAAACTATTATCCGCCACTAACTCTTCCTTCAAGTCCTGATTATGATTTCAAAAAGAAGTCCATGATCCACCCTGAAAAAGATTACTCCATAAATCATGTAATCCAGCATAAGATTTCCCTCCTTTAAGGGCATGATTAAAGCATTTATATTTTCGTCTGCAATAAAACCCCCAAAAGACTCTCCTTAAACCGAATATAATAAAAATTTTCCATTTCCAGTTACACACACTCATGTACATCCTCCTCATATGCACGACTATAAGGCCCCATCAAAGCCACCCCGCAAAAAGAAACCACAACTGAAACCGCGAAATTAAAAGCCCTTTTTAAAAGCGCAATCAACAACTTAACAATATAACAGTGGGTTTATTTTTAAAATTCATTCTCCTCTTTTGGTTTTCGAAATCATTTTTAATATGTCTTTGCCTTACAATGACACAAAAGGTGAAATAAAGCCGCATGCCCATAAAAAAGCCGGCAAGCCTAATTTCGTTTTTATGAGCATCTTATGAAAGTCTTTGCGTTTACAAATTGCACCACAATAGGGGCAACAGCAGCCGCCTCTTCACACTGCTGTATTCCGGTCTTGTGTAGGAGGTGACTTAGAAATTTCGTCTAAAAGGCTTCTATGGAGTATTTTTGGATATTTTGATGTTAAAAGAGGTCCGGGATTTTAGTGGGTGATTTAAATTGAAGTAAGCGATTTCCTGTAGAAGACTCATTTAATATTCTACGTCAGTCCTTCGTCGACAACGTGATTATTTATTTATTTTGATTGTCGTGCTGTAAATCTACCATCATCGTAATGAAGATTTTCATTAACTTCAATTCTGTCAACAGCAATCCCCGTGAACTTAGTTCCTAGCTTCCGCATTCAGAATGATGTCTTATTAATGCCATCGACAGGAAGTTACTCTTGTCATTACTCCATCCGTCAGAGCGCTGCATCGTTTCGCAGAAGTTTTTCATTAGGTACCAAGCAAAATGCCAGACCACCATAAAATTGAAAATCTCGTTCCAATCCTCTATGCATTACTTTTACTAGTTGCAGCTAATAAGAGATAAATCCTTAGGATATTTTTTTTTTATCAGGCAAAACATGGAACTTTGAAACTGAAATGTATTTATGATTCCCCCTCAGGGCGAGGAATATGACGGAATGCAGCTGTATATATATTTGCATCTTCAAGAAAATCCTTTTTGATGAGAAACTATTGTGCATAATAGTGTACTAACGGTAATGAAGATGCTACTACCGTAAGAAGTAAAAAATGAAGGAATTGTATGAGCCAGAAACAGGTTGCTCTGGAAAAGAAAAAGACAATTAGCGGTGGCATTTGTAATACGTACAAGGACCTTTTCTGCTCCTTTCGATTACCGGTCTTTTAGTTCGAGGAACAAACTGAATACAGATGAAGAGAGATGTAATGAGATGAAAATTTGAAATTAGATCGCTATAATTGTGTTTAGAATAACTTCGTATTTGCTATTGTCGCCCATAGCCATGGGTGGAGTTATATTGAAGGGTAAGAGCACTGGTCAATGCATCGCCAACTGCTTCCATAGCAGCTTAAGCTTCCCTTATAATCGCTGCTTGGAACAGTGTCTCTAATACATGTAAGAACACTGGAAATGCACAGATCTTACAGTACGTTTACCTTGAACTTGATAAAGCCCACTGTGATGAGGGCTTTATAAAACATTTCCTTCCTGTGTCTTCTTAGCACACGGAAGCATTAGTTATACTGATTGATTGTGTATTGTATTTTCTAGCTCCATATGATCCATTGTACCTCAGCATGGCCGCGCGTTTGCTGCTTTGTGGAGATTGTTCACCGAGCCAACAGCTGTAAACCTCAATAAGACTGTTCACAAAGTGACTGACAAGTTTCGAATTAATCAATTTATCACCCCAGAAGAAGTGTTGCCTAAGAAAGCGAGTCTGATTCGGGGGAAGCTGGATATTCACAAGTGAAATATAGAGCCGCCATTCCCTCCTCGGAATAATATTCGCATGAACCTTTGGTTCTTATACCAATGATTGTAAGGTGCTCTTGTAAGGGACTTTAACAAGTTGCAGGCCGTCAAATCATTTCTGTTTAGCCAGAGTAGGTACACAGTTAGCTCTGTCCTCTTTTATATCGTCGGTCTCTTCGAATAATGGTGCACGATGATGAACGATGAGCAACATCGTATAAAAGATTGTGACTGCTGAGTCTTGCATTATTGTCAGCTACAGGTAAGTGTTATTCTTCGCTGGATTTCCGCGCCGATGTCGTTTGTAGAATTAATAGCAGAGCCTAGGTTGAAAAGTCCTCGAGATTGTAGCTTCTCACTTTGACATTCATTGCGATTCCTCGACAGAGGGTCGTTCCTTTTCGACATCATATTTGTACTTGGTCTTATCCTTGTTGACCGTTAAGCCCATTTCGACTTGCAACGCCCCACCTATGCTCGAAAGTTCACCAGTATACCGGTCGTATGTTGACGTTTCAGCTTCGTACAATTTATTCACGTATGGTGTTGAAAAGTCGCACGAAAACGTGTATCCTTGTCTAAATCCTTATGTGAAAGGTGCCGGTGAGGTCGTTACCGATCTTAACGGAGATTTAATTTCATTTCATTTCATATTTATTTCCGTATAATAGAAGCAAGCATTCTCCATCCTATACACTCGGAAAGGTGTAATGTCATTAATTCAGGTCAAGGAAACGTTGTGGCAAGAATGACCTGCTTCAATTAAGAGGTCTGAAAACGTACGTTTTAGTACTTAGGGAACCATAGCATATAAACCAATATGAACCAATTCGCAGCCTGTTCTGCATTAATCCATTCTTCAAGCCTAAATTAAAAAGGATTAAATACTGGTTTTTCTACTAATGGCACCCTTTAGGCCCCATTCTAGTGAGATTTTTAATGATCACCTGCATAATGCCAACAATTATCAACCTGCACTCAGTCCTTAATGGACGTTGATTCGTAATCATCAACAGGATAGACAAAAGCAACAAAAAGAAAGCCCTTCTCTGTCAACTTGTACAGACTATTGCTCCAGGACAATTTGATTCAGCTATGAATACTTAATTCTCGTCTCCAGACGAAATTGTCCACTTGAACATAATTGAAACGTTCCACTTGTAATATGCTGCAATTATTGTCCTCCGGGACACAGCAGTAAGCCACACTTCTATGCCCCAACCCCGACGCCAAATTGATTGTCCGAGTTATGAAATTGTAACCATTTTTCTCTCTCCACCTCCACACGTACACATTGACGGATACGTAAATTAAAATCCTGTGTCATACAGGCGTGGCCGGCGGCGCGGCGGTTGGTGGTATGACTGTCATTATCTGTCGCACTCTCCGCCATTGACAGGATTAACTCGATGGTTATTTCAATACTCGCTATTGCATGTGGAAAATTATGGGGGGATAATTTTGAATTTTTACACATTACCCTTAAGTGGTAAGTGGGTAGCAGGAAGGACTAATGCGAACCCGTGTGTATCCAGTGTGTACCCGTGTGTGTAGGAGTGAGTGGGATCAGCATGCCCTCTAGCACTCCGGATGTCATGCGACAAAATTGAGCAGTCATTTTGCATTTTGATGTCGAAGCGGAAGAAGGACGACTTTATGGGAAAATGTACGAGTATATTCCGTTTATAGGTACACTTTCTAAGAACCATCGCCGTCGTCGTTTGTTTTCGTTTTTTCTGCCATTTAATAATGGGAATGTGCTCCAAGGGGACAAAATGTTCGCTTTTAATATTTCGCATCCGAATGATGGAGGGGCGAAGGGTGTGTGTATTTTTGCATCATGTGTGGAAATGTGTAATCTTATTTGAGCAAGCGCAGGGGCTACGTGAATAATTTAGGATGAGAACCGAAGGATATTAAACTTTGAAATCATTTCACAGCCGAGGGCTAAGTTGTGTGTGAGTTTTAATAGACATGAACTTGATACTTTGAGTGTGGGCTTGGGTTTTTTTTTTTGTGGTGGATTGATTTGGGGAATTGCGGTGACGAACACTGAAAAGATGAGGATGAGTGGCATATAAGAGTTTCTTGAGAAATTTAAACCCACTCAGATCCTTGGATACAAATTTGTTTATTGATTTAATATGAAAGTTGCATCCTTGTTATTGCTTCAGTTATGCGTGGGAATCTGGCCGAGAAAATTGAAATGTTTCCAAATCGTCATAAGTCTGGTGTAGAATGAAACATGGGTTGTGTTGAAAGAATAGCAAATGTCCACTGCCTTAGGCGATAACATTTGGTGCTGTCAACAGAAAATCGGTAAATGTTGAAGCTTATTTTATATAGACAGATATATAATATGTGTATATATAGATACTAACCATGGCACTATAGCACATGCTACTGGCAAATAAAAAACTTATACTTATAAAGTACAATCCATGTTTTTTTTTTTATCACGCCAATGAATATGTAACCTTCTTGCTACTAGCATAAACAATTCACAAACCTGAATACTTGATGCCAGGAATGTGCCTACGTACTAGCATACGTCATACACACTACAACCAATCTGCCCGCGAGACTGTCGTTAGGTATTACTTCGCGGAGCTAGTCAGCAATTTATGCTTTTTTTTCTATATTTCTGATTCAGCGTTCGTCGTTCCTCGTTTAATACAAGATGTCATCTGGGATTGTCTGAAGTTACTTCAGGATTATTGCTCTAAACTGTTTCACCATATCTTATATTGTGCACAATAAAAGGAGAAACACTTCCTCCCTGTAAGGTTTTTTCTTAATAGAACTCAGTTCATAAGGCCGTCTATATATGTCTGGATCTTGGAAGTAAGCTACAGTTGACGATAAAGGGCAAGTCAAAAATAGCGCAATGAATTTCGCTAAGCGTGCCACCTGAATTCCATCAAAATAATATCAGGTAGAGGTGCTATGCTTAATGGTGGCTCAAAGTCGACATTTCACCACACAATCTATGAAAATTGGATGAAGTTACTAGAAGATGTGAAGAAAGGAGCTGGAATTTTATGGCTAAATACGTCATCTAAGTCATGTACAAGACAAATGTATCACCCTATCGAGATGCTATAACTTTTGCAAGTTGCGGCAACTGTCAGTTTTGTTTTGATGTTTGTGAAGCAAACAGATGCAAAGAATGCACGTGAATGCTATACTCCTCAAGATCGTGGAATACTCGTGACGTTCACGAAAAGCCATTACATCCTCTCAAAGTCATTGCATAGTGCGCCATTTACGCCGGAGGTGTAACCGGGCCTCATTTTTTCGAGGACGCCGTCGATAATAAGGCTACTGTGACTGGTGAGCAATACAGAACCAGGATCAATGAGTTTTTATTACCGCAAATTGATGAATTGGAACTGGAAGACATGTGGTTCTATAAGAACGGTGCAACCACACACATATCTCCTTCGACAATGGATATTTTGAAGGATGCGTTTCCGGGTCGCCTAATGTCTTGTTTGTCCGATTTGAACCCCCCAGACTTCTTTCTTTGGGGTTTTTTGAAGTCACGGGCCTATGAAAATAAGCCACAGACTCTGAAAGCTCTCAAGGAGAATATTCGACTAGACTACGAGAACTTATCGCCCAAAGTTCTCACCAAAACGATTGAAAATGAGGTAAAGAGAGCCCAAATTGTCATCAACAATAGCGGCACCCACTTGACCGATATTATCTTCAAAATTAATGAAAAAAAACTTAAAGGTCCATATAAACATTTAATAAAAAATTATGAAATTATGTCATTTCATTTTAAAGTTAAAGCAAAACAACATCGGGTGAGTGTTTTTGGGCCACCATATATAAGGTGACCATACGTCCCGCTTTCGGCGGGACAGTCCCGCTTTCGAGCTTTGTGTCCCGCTGTCCCCAAAGAACGCAAAATGTCCCGCTTTGGAAAAAGGCCACGCCATATGGATGCATGTTTCGTTCATTAAACTCATTCTCAGTAAATGTATATATTAAAAATAATTTTGCTCACAGATACAGCACAAAAAAAGAAAAACTAAAAACAAAACACCAAAAAAACATACTTGAAATTGAAATACATAACTGGGTAGTTAATAAGTACTTTGTGCTCTATCGCTCCGTGTACCGTGTCTGTATCTATCTATCTATAATGTATCGTTTGTTTGAGAATGAGAAAAATGATGAACGAACGAAGCATACTTTGATCGTTTTAAAACTGAAACGGTTGGATTCGGTATGAGAGAGTTCATAGCGCGTTTTAAGTGCTACGCTTGGCTCAATATTTTTTTTAAAGCCATCGGCCGGTCCTTCAATCAGAGCTTCACTTATCGTCATGATGATTGGAGAATGATCAGAAGAGAGATCAAAGCTTTCTTCAAATTTTATACAGTTGCCTTTAACAACAAAGAAATCGATCAGATCTGGTATCTTATTTCTATCAGTCGGGCAATATGTTGGTTAACCCGTCGAGTGAAAATCACAACTGTGTTGCATACCCGCATTATAAAGATTTCTATCTTTCCGAGAGGCGTACCTTGAACGCCAGAAGGGGTGTTTCGGGTTGAAGTCGCCACCAATAATAAAATTTGGCTTAAGGGAGTTGAATATGTTTGTGAAATCACTTTCTTCAAGTTTACATCGCAGTGGACAATATATAGACGAAATGTTGAAGGCAAAATGTCTATTTCTAACGCGTACCGTGCTTACTTGCATTGCTTTTAATTCAATCTTTACTTCCGCTGAATGTTCGATACATTCTTTTATAAACAAAGATGATCCGCCTCTGGGTCTTTCCGATGGGTGAAAGGCGTGATACACCCTATATCCCCTTATCTTAACATTCGATTGTTTTGTTTCACAGACTAAGCATATATTAATATCTTTTTCTCGTATATATATTTCTAACTCGTCGAGTCTTTGTATGAGCCCGTTGCCGTTCCATGTAAGAATTTTAAGCGTTTCTTCATATTCTGGTTGAAGTGCGCGTGTTATGAATGTTGTTTTCTAGTGCAACTATTTTCTCGAAAATTGGTTTGTTTGTTTTGCATGGCTCTTCAAGTTTCGCAAGAATTCGGGAAAAACAATGGGATACATGATCTTGTGATCACCTCCATCACCGTTTCCCAATGTCGCAACTTGAGCAAGAGTCTTTACGGTCAAGTTTGGATGGCTTCTTGGTTTGATCTTCTGTGAGTTGTCAGTCATGTACGAGTACTTGCCGTTAACTGTCATCGCCGCTTGAGCATAAGAATGTGCGCCAATATTCGAAGATTTTGCTTCAGTCACCTTTTCTCTACAAGGCTTGGGTTTTTCTTCATTACCCGATCTTTAGTTAATATTGACTGATTTTCTATCTTTCGCTGCTTTTTCGTAGCTATTTTGAGCCTATTTTTAATTGGTTTCGGATTCGCGCCTTTTTTGCGCTCTTTCGCCACTTCGCAACCTCGATAGTTCGCAGGTTGTTTACCTTTGCAGTTTATACAAGTGGCTGGGGTTTGCTTATTTAGGTGACACTCTTCCGAAAGATGTTTACCTGCTGATTTCACGCATCGCGGTTTTTTCTGGCAGTAAGTCTGCGTATGATTGAAGCCTTGACAGCGCTTACACTGCGACATCGATCTGGAGCTTTTACGCATAGGTTCGATTTTGACCACGATGTTTAAATTAGTCTTAATACCATATATTACATCTTTATTTTCGTCTTTATCAAAGCTTAGCATGAATAGTGGTCCACGCTTTACCAATTTTTCCTGATCTCCCTCCGACTGCTGCTTCTCCTTCTTGATAATATTGACGACATCAAGAATTTTGAAGCATTTGTCTTGGAGGTCGTTTATAACTTCTTCTTTAGTGCACGAGGGGTGGAGTCTCCTTGGTACAACACGCAGTGGTCTTTCTAACTTATTTTTATAAGTATACCACTGAATCTTCTCGGCATTCAATTTTTGAGACACTGCTCGGTAACCGTCAGCGTCATTGACATTGATTTTCCACGTACTGTTTCGGAGAGACGTCACCTTAAACTTCGATGTCACAGTTCCTTTATGAAACTTATTATAGCCCGTAATTCCAACGACGTTTATCGGTGGCGGAGGACGTAATTTGATTTGTAGTGGCTTTTCTTGCAACTCCTTGAGCTTTCCATCTTCTTGTAGCTCGACTTCCGGTGAGGAACCAGCTTTCCGTTTTTTGCGTTTCTTTTCGATGCAATTCGTTTCACGTGTTAGCTCTTCTTCGTCCGCAGTATTTTCTTGGTCTCGAGTATCGAACATCGAAGTATATTTGGATAATATGATAGCGTTGTTCAAATGTGAATTAATTCATGAAGATTTGTCAGAATAAACCGAACATAAATGTTAAAAAGAGTAACACAATATCTCGGTTGGATACTTAGTATTTATTTTCATCCAAGCAAAAAGAAAATCACCCTTTGCATGCCGTCAACGACAGTATGTCGCGATAGAAAGTTACAACTTTGATGTAGTTAAAGATTTTTTCCACCCAAGCAGATGCCATCTAAGTAAATAAGTAATGATTATAAATCATGATGCAAGAGTTAAAGAAATTTTCAATTTTGATGTCTGTTAGCTGCTGTTCTCCATTGCAGCTCAGCTTGTTCAGCCTCAGTAATGTTTTTTTCTGTCATGCTGCATCTTCAGTTCAATTCACTCCAATCCTTTTTGCGAGAGGATGTAATGCAAAATTTATTGAAGCTTTACTAATTTATAGAATTTATAAACAAACAAAATCCTTTGAAATACTAAATACCAATTGTTTCTTTTTGAACAATGACCCTGTGCGTAGCTTACACAAGATATTTTTTCATATCATCCTGTGGAAAAAATTCCCTTTAAGACAAATAAACTTGAATGCTATGTTTACCAACCTCATTGAAAAAAGGCCACAATATCCTTATCCTATTATGGATACTTCCATATGCGTTGCATGATACAAACATGACTGCATATGTTTGTATAAATAGCAAAAATAAAACCACACACACAAGCAAAAATAACTGAGCACCATTGCATATAAGTAAGACATTAAGAGAATGTCATAATATGTCGTTGGACTTTCCTTCCCCCAGAGAGATAGAAAGAGTAGAAGCACAGAAACTCGCATGGAAAGAATATAAAACAAGAATTCCAATCGAAAGGCAGCTGAACGTAACAGCAGCAGAAGTATCAGCATCAGGGAAACGAAACAATGCAAAACATGAGCTTTTGAGATTCTTTTGAAAAGAATCCTTTTGCGACAACGACGACGACGACGACATAAGCATCTAGACTACAACGATGTCGTCGTCCTCCATCATCACCATACCATCATACACATCATCATGATCATTATCCTTGTCATATGCAATGCCATAGTAATGACAATGTTCAATATGTTATATAATAGGACAGAACAAGTGGAATTTCTGTACTAGTGTTACCCCCGACCCGGGTTAGAAATTCACATTCATATGGTAGTACAGAAAAACCAAATTGTCGTTGTCCTCTCGATGTTTAACAAAAGTGTCCTTACTGGTGTTTCATCATGCCCATTTTTTTCTTCAGTTTCTTGGATGTGTGTTTTATTTTCAAATTCTAGACACCAAATGTGAATGCATCAGATGCACGAAAGGATGCACTATGAATGGGTTATGATGAAGAGAGTCGGGAAGGGGTGTGAACAGTGGATGATTGTTGGACTCATAGAACAATTCTGTACTTGAAGTTATTGTTAATTTTGTTCTATGAGTAGTGTATGCGCAAGAAGGCTTTTGTAGCTGTGAAAGGACATGTAAACACTTAGCAAGTAAACTGGTGGCAAATGTCAATGACCACTGTCGTTATTTTTATGTAACTAGGGAGACTACCTCTCGAGTCGGCTGCTAACTATGTATTACGTGAAATGCTAACGAACTTTAGTTGTGTTACAGCGCATGCTATAAATGCATATAAAAGACATTTGTACATGTAGCAAAAAATGCTTTGGATAGATGCCCATGTTTTCAGTTACTTCAGTACTCAATATCTGATATCTGTTAATTAATACCCGATAGCAAAACTACAATTTTCAACCAAACCTCAAAACTAATCGTACTTTACTTAGGGTATAACAAGTTAAGGTGTACCCTGTTTGTGTACAAAGAAAGTATTTATGACAAGAAAAACTCTGCAAGGACGGGTACCACTTTCTCGCCTATGCCGACGATGTAGTCAATGGTCGGAAATCATGGAACTACAATGCAATTAATATTAGAGTAGCCAAGGAGTATAAATGTAGGCGCGTTCCCATAGATCACGCAATCCATATTTACTTACACAAATTACATTGCCACAATACAAATACCTTAACACTATCTTAACACTATCTTAACATATTATTCTATATACTATTTACATAACCATTACCGTTCTATAAGCTTTCTTTTGTAAAACTTTTGCAAATTCTTGCCTAATTCAGCTGAGTCGTCAAGTAGTAAAGTTGTCAAGTTGCATTTAACTAAAATTCCCTAATTTTGCTAATAATCTTAATTTAATTTAATATTATTTCAATAAAACCTAATTTGTAAATTAATTAAAAGACTGGCTGGTTTATTTAATTTGCCTGCACATTTAATTAACTCCTACATAAATACCTAGGAGATAATATTACTATTTTTGCAAAATACTTAAATGAAAAACTCCACCTTTTTTTTTTAAATATGTACCTAAGGCTTATCTAAATTAACCATAATGCTCCAAAGTTCAGAATACTATATTTCTGTAGCCGATTAATCATTAGCTACAGACCTTCAGGAGACAATGCCAGCAAAACAGCGTCATCTGCAAAGGAAATTGTCTTAATGCAGATTCCAATATATTGAATACATCAACGCAGAAAGCCAACTAAATTTTCAATAAAGAACTGAAAGAGGAATAGACTCAACGGGCATTCCTAATTCAGTCTTATCTTAGTATGCAATTCACTTAATTTCTCCTCCCCATTCCACACTGCTGCTGGCGTAACTTTGCAGAGATTTTGAATAGAATGACGAAGCTTTAATAAAATTTCTATTCCATACAACAGTAGAATAACCAGTTGAACAACTTCATTGATGTTGCTATAGTAGTTTTTCAGATACCAGTCACTTCGTAAGTCGGCTCTGCAAAATTGTTGTAAACATTTTATAGAGTCCCTCGACAATTGTCAGAGTCTGACATGCTACTTCTTATATATATTGGGAAAATTTGCATACCCTTGTACGGATATATATATAGTTCAAGAGATTTTCGAATCAGACGGGTCCCTTTTCGTCTCTCTACTACGATCTATCTTAACCGGAGAAACTCTCTGGCTTGATTCTTCGTATCAACGCTAGCATCTGTTTGGAGGAAATCTGGTTCATCTTCTGGGTTTCTATCCAGTGGCATCCCAAGATCTCATTTCTTCTGTTGGCTAGTGCCTAGCATTGGCACAATATACGTGTCGCCGTCTCAACTTCCTCCAGGCATAGTTCACAGGCGTCATCTTCCCAAAGACCAGGTGATACCCCAAATTTCCGTAACCTGTAAATAACACTATCACCTATTTCAGTGTTGAACCCTTCAGCCATTTTTGCCTGCCTGCAACTTTCCACGGTTGACCACGTCCTCTAGTATTCAGCCGCGGCCCAGTAATTGATCAGATGCTCCTGCCCATTGCAGCTAATGGTTCTGTTCCGGACCAAAGAACTCCTAAAAAACTCAGAGGCTTACCCTTGCTTTGCTAGAGAGTCTGCCTTATCGTAGCCCTCAGGTCCTACGTGCCCTCTCATCCACAGCAGCGTCATTTCATTTCTGAGCACATTCCAATGCCGATAATATATTGGTATCTGTTTGTTCCTTGCGTTTACTTACTGATTGATTGTCCAGTGTTTTAACAATATTTTTACCAACAACCAAACAAGGCAATCATCTCGGCTTGATATACTAACTGAACTAATATAACAGCTAAGTTTTAGTTCTTCTGAAAAGATGCCCTCGCTCTGCTATCCATCATCGATCCATCCGTAAAGATGATAATATCACTAATCTCCGTTTTCCGAAGTCTTCTATTCTCGATAAGAGTTTTGTGATACCTTTCGATAACACGCATTCTCTTTATTCTATCCATGGGCGTATTCAACTCCCTAATCTTGTTTTTCATGAGATCCAGGATTTTTCTATGTCCATAGATAGTACAGCGCCAGCTCCAGTTGGCTTCTCGGTACAGACAAAGTGCCACTGATGTGGCTGTTTTCTTAATAAATATTATAAGTCCAACGGCAGAATACCAAGGATCACTTCCATTCTGCATGTAGGTATCGTCCGTATTGCACCAATGATCCCTTCACAGGCCAGACGTTGAACCGTATGCAGATACATCTTTGCAGTTTTCTGGGAGGCTATATGAGATAATTGGTTTAACTATTATCGTATACATCCAGTATGCTGACATCGGCGAGAATACCAACCTTTGTCCACATACCAGTTTGCATTGATGAAGCACCTTTTTCGCCTTCCCGATTTTTTACTATCTTGGTCCTCTTAAGCTCTGATACAAAAAGTGTCAGCGGCTGAAAGTCCAGATGTTGTTTCTTCCTTGTGAAGATGTTTAGATCGGTCTTTTCCGCATTTATGAAGAGCCCTTATTCCTGACACCATGGCTCTAACACTAGGAGAGTATTCTTCATGGTGTCTGCTGTGAAATTCATGAATTTCACCTCTGCCATTATTGCTATGTCTCTATTCAGGAGAGAGTCCTCAGTCACACTCTATAGAGTAGGTGATAAGACTCCTCGCTGTGGGCAGTCTCTACTTACTCTTCCTCTAAATCCTATTTTTCGGCATGTTGTCCACCCATCTCACCCCCACTCGGTTAACCCTACGTTTCTATAAGGCTAATCTCAGATTTTCGAAGCACATTTCATCGACTTATTGTGGTCATTGCAATACCTCCGGTATGTACTTACGGGTATATCTCTTCATCCGCAACGCGTACAACCTGGTGTAATGCAGTTTTCGTAGACCTGCTAGTTCTGCACGTATGTTGTCTACTGTTCAAAGGATCCACTTTTAGCGCAATTCTCCCCATATGGAGAAGGACTTCTCTTGGGTGTTCTCCTTCTTTCCCAGTTTTAGAGAAACACCACATTTGTTTCTCTCCGGTCCTACAGTCTTATAAGGTGAAAACATTGCTATCGCTCCTCTAACCGCTTATGGAGTTACTATCCGTTCCGCTTCCGCCCTATCCATCCTCTTGACCCCTTGTTTCCTCGTAGCCCATAGCTGATCTGACTTAAAGAAAAGTGTATTTCCATGAGTACCTCATTTGTACCATCCCGTGTCTCCACTATCTCCTCCATTCAGTCCCAAATGAGTCCGACTTTGGAAACTAAATAGCTCGAGACGATTTTTTAAGTCTATTCACCTCAGATTACTTACTTTACTTACTTATATCATTTAACTCCTCGGTGGGCATAGGGCGTCAACCACGCCTGCGCGCCATCTTGTTCGGAGTTCTGCAACGCGTTTGAGCTGCCTCCAACTCATTCCTAAAGAGCTTGATTCCTCCTCAACTGTTCTGCGCCACGTTTGCCTAGGGCGTCCCGCTATTCTGCCTGCCTGGGTGAGCGGATTCCACTGCATAGCGTATTTCGCAATGGAGTTGTCTTCGCGCCTTAGGATGTGTCCAATCCATTGCCACTTTCTTCTTCGTATAGTAATGCTTATAGGTTCTTGGCCCGTTCTCAGATAAAGTTGTTCGTTGGAGATGCGGTTCGGCCAAAAAATCCTCAAGATGATTCTTAAGCATTTGTTTACGAAGACTTGCAGCTTGCGTGTGTTAATGGAGTCCACCTTCCAGGTACTGCACCCATAGAGCAGCACTGATTCTACGTTGGAGCGGAACAGTCATAGCTTGGTTCTTAAGCTAATAACATTGCTTCTCCAGATTTCGGACAGCATTCCGAACGCAGCTTTAGCCTTCCCGATTCTGCTGCACACATCTAGTTCGGTGCCACCACGATTAGCCGAGACGACACTTCCTAAATATAGAAAGTTATCAACTTTCTCGACTTGCTTTCCGGCAATGTTAAGTTGAGCGCGGTTGTTGGAAGAAGTGCTCAGGGCTTTTGTTTTGGCTGTGTTTATTTTTAGCCCCACTTTGTTTGCCTCAGCTTCTAGATATTGGCCCATCAAATGAAGATCCATTATCCGATGTAAAAGTAGACAAACATCGCCAGCGTAATCTAAGTGTTTAAGGCAAGATGTCATCGTCCAACGAATTGACCTCAGATGTGTTTCTCATATTCAAGCAAAATTCCCTGTATGACTCCGTTTTGTTTCGTCGTAAAGTTCCTTTTAAATCTTTTTTCTTCGCCTTATACTAATCCAATGATTCAGGGTCGTCCCTAATAATGACATTGTTAAAGGTTTTAAGTTCCCTTCACCAAGGCTGTATTCTAGCAGAATAGAAGTACACGCCTCTTGGTATACAATATGAACAGCTGATTGTAAATGCTTTAGCTGCGACTCTGCATCCCAAGTGCTTTTCGGTACTTTGGATATCCTCCCATTCAGTTTATCCCGTAACACTTCATATCTTTTAGATCAGTACTGAACATCGAATGAGATGGCTCTGTGGCCTGACTACATTTCATTCTCCAATATTCTTCTTAGCATTTCTTTTCATGTCCCTGCACAATACCTAAACATCTAGGAAATTGCAAAGGACCGTTTCCGATTTAATTGAATTGCAATCACCACTAGCCCTACTTCTTGCGTGTATTCTTCATTGTTTTGAATTCGACATATTCTTAAAGTTTAAGAACTTATTTTCAAAATCCTTAAGACATTTCTCAGTTACAAGCTACAATAAAAACCAGAAGATCTGAAACAGGGTAAGAAACTCTTATGGGATTACAACTGAAAAAGATTCAAGGTATACATGAGTCTAAGCAAGAACAACCTACATATCATTAGAAGGCATTGCAGAATTTAAAGAACATTCTAGGAAATTGAGCACAGCAGAGAAAGACTTTTGCAATAGGCCAATAAGATTCGGTAACAGATTGATATGGAGTATTGGCCCACAAAAGAATTAAATATTTCAGGAGGTTCCAAATATCAGATAAGGATGTGCTAAGCATGGACCTGCTTCTGATTCTCGGAATTCCTAGAGAAACTCTACTAGAGGGGGTACTCTAATGTAGACAATAATATAGACGGATAAGTGAGAGCACAACCCGTCAAATGTAATGCAGACATGGACACCATGGACAACTGCTCTTTAGTGAGTGAATCTCCAAGCAAAAATTGAATAATAAAAATAAATAACAATAAAATAAATAATGAATTGAATAAATGAAGTAAATTTGTTTTTTGTCCACCTATTTATATTTTTGGTGCTAATTGCACTATACTTACTGATTTAATTAAACTTATATCGCCTGTGGTCGAAATTCGACCAATTGTGCTTCAACATTAACGAAATTTAAGTTATTTTTCACGTAATTAATTGGAATATATTTGTATGAAAATTCTTAATTCTTAAATCCTACATTGACGCTATGAGGAAAAGAGGGGGAAAAGGCAAAGAGAAAGCATGAGGGAATTAATGGCAAAAATTTAGTAAACATATAAAATTCCTTAAAATCACACTTTTTCTCTGTTGCATGAGGTTTTTCAACTATTTCTTAGTTTTCAATTTCAATTTCAATTTCAATTCAATTTTTATTTGGCTTTTAAAAATTCATTAATTACAAAAAGAATCTGCGAAGCCTTGTTAGGCTTTTCTGCAGAAGATTGTTTTTACAATAGTTGTTTATTTAATCTTAAGTATTCTTGAGAGAGAGTTAAGAGTTAATTTAATACATCTTAATACAAAAAGTATACACATATCAAGGAATTCATTTTTCTTTTTATTCTTCTAATTGGGATTTTATGGTTGACGTAGTAGGTAGTTCTTTAGTAGTTTCTTCCTTAAGCCATCTGTAGCGATGTTTAGTAGTTTTCTAGGAAGTCGGTTGAAAACATTTGGAACGATGACCGATAATTGTTGTCTGCCGTATGAGTTTCTGAATCTTGGCGTCTGCAGGAAACCGTGTGCTCTTCTTCTAGTGTTGACTTCGTGATCGATTGGACGCTTGTAGTGTTGGTCGTAGTAGTATTCTTCGAGAATGTTTAGTTCGAAAAGTTGAGGTACGTTTAATAAGCCAAGCTCTGCATAGGTTCTTCGCTGATTGATGTTAGCTTGCCAGTTTCTTCCATGTTTTGCTCTGACTAATATTTTTACAATTCGGTTTTGTATTTTTTGTAAATCTTGTAAGTAACTTCGCGTAGTATTTCCCCACGCTAATATTCCATACCTTAATATCGACTCCACCAATGCAAAATAAACTTGTTTAAGGACAGTGTAGCTAGTATGGATACTCAAATGGTGAAGAGCATACACAGCTTTCCGAAGTCTTTTACATAGCTGCGCTATATGTAAATCCCATTTGAAAAAGCAGTCAACTTCCACACCGATATATTTTAGATGCTGAACATTTTCAATAAAGTTGTTACAGCTATCGTCGTAATTTAGACTTGCCTTGTCGGCATTGTGATGCAGGCATGTTGTTTCATGGCATTTGATGTAAATTTTGGTTTTTAATACATGTGTTGGTCTGATGTGCATTAGCTTTGTTTTTTTAGAGTTTATGATCAGTCCGAAATCGTGACACCATCGTACTATAGAGTCAAACTCGACCTGCATGATGGTGGTCGCCGTTGGTAAATCCCTGTGGCTGACTACTATCGCTGTATCATCCGCAAAAGCAAATCCAACACTATTTTGTAGCACAGTAAGCATTTGATTTACATATATTATAAAGAGTAAAGGTCCCAGTATAGAGCCTTGGGGGACCCCGTATTTGATATATTTTTCTTGGCTATACGTGTTTGAGATTTTAACTTTCATTCCTCTGTTTTTCAAGTAGCTTTTGAACCATTCCAAAATATGCCCTCGGATCCCGATTTTCTCTAGCATTTCGAACATTTTCTCATGTCTTAAAGTGTCGAAAGCCTTTTTAAAGTCGATGAAAATTACGAGACTATGGTAGTTTTTATTGAGATTGACATTAATTAAGTTGGCGAATTCCGCAAGAAGTTTACTTGTGTTTTTATTTTTTATAAAGCCATATTGGTTTTTGTTTATGATTTTATATTTGTCAGTATAATTTTGAAGCCGATCTGCCATTACTTGTTCGAGTATTTTATCAATAGCAGGGAGGATTGAGATGGGTCTATAATTGAGGACATCTGATTTCGTCCCAGCCTTATAAATTGGTCGTACTATTGCTACTTTGAGGTCTTCTGGAACACATGACTGCTCCAAGCTTAGGTTGACAATGCGTTCTAGTATCAGCGCTAGAGTTTCTGCGTTTGATTTAAGATCTTTTGCCCGAATTCCATCCACTCCTGGCGATTTGTTAGTTTTTAGGTTCAAGCAAGTCTTCAGGATTTCTTCCCTTGTGACCGGTTGTACATAGATGGATTGCTCCGTACTCGGTACTTCTGTATGATATGTCTTTATGCTGCATGTATGTACAACATTTTCTATTTCGTTTATGAAACTAGAGGCGAATTTGTTAGTTAGCCTGATAATACTCCTTTCCATACCGAAATTAGCTTGTATAATTTCATCCAGATTTTTAGTCGTTCTTCCTATTATTTCATTGATTAAACCCCACGTTTTTTTGGATCCATTCGGAATTCGGAAAATTTGTGCCGGTAAAAATGTAGTTTGGTTTTTTCAATTCTTTTGTTAACGAAATTTCGGTAACTTTTGTATTCAACTTAGTAATTTGATGTTGCGGATTTCGAATGTACCGTTACTTATCTACCAGCTAGAGATTTTATGATACAAGTACCGTCTAGAATTTTACTTCTTGGTCGGCAAATTGTTACGAACGGCGAAGTAATTAACCAGATTTTATAAATTTTCTGCGATGTCGTCATCAAAAGGGCTATTAGACCCGTTCTGAGTTCTAGTGATGAGTCAGTACCACAGTCCCAACCCAGTACATCCAATCGAACATCTCAAGTACGTTCAGAAGACAGTGATAATGGTAAGTCAAAATGATCTAGATAACTTGATCAGATATCTTGGACTGTCTAAAAAAAACCATCAGAACTTCTGGTTTCTCGGTTGAAAAAAAGAAATCTAGTAACATTAAACCCAAATATATCGGTTTATTGCACAAGAGAACATAATTTACTTCCCTTTTTTTCTGAAGAGGATGATTTTGTATTTTGCCACAATATTTCTGGTTCAATGGCTGCAATGGGATTACAAAACTATAACTCAAATGAATGGTGTTTCTTTATAGACTCGCCAAAACGCAGTCTTAAATGTGTTCTCTTGCATAACTACAATGAGCTGGGTTCTTTGCCTATTGCACATTCAACCAAAGTTAAAGAAAATACCCTGCGATATCCTTAGTTTTGAAGAAAATAAAGTACGTAGAACAGAACTGGGTTATATGCGTAGATCTGAAAATTCCTCTTAAGTCAGCAAAGTGGTTATACGAAACATCCCTGTTTTATAGGTATGCTTATGGGACACCTGAGTTAAATCTTAGCACTGGAATAAGAAAGATTGGCCTTCGAGGGAGGCTTTGATCCCGGGGAGGCTAAATGTGACAAATGCTCCACTAGTGTCAAGAGACCGTATAATATTGCCCCCTTTGCATATTAAATTAGGGTTAATGAAACAGTATGTAAAAGCTATTAACAAGGATGGGGAGTGTTTCAAGTACATTACAAAAATGTTTCCAAAATTGAAAGCTGAAAAGGCAAAAGCTGGTATTTCTGAAGGTCCTCATCAGAAAATTAATCAATGATTAAAATTTCATCAATTACATGACAGTTGTTGAAAAATCTATGTGGAATGAGTTCTTTTGGGTAGTGACAAATTTATTGGGAAATAAAAAGTCAGCCGACTACCCTCAACACATTTAGCAACTGGTGCTGCGCTTTCAGCAACTTGGATGCAACATGGGCATTAAGCTACATTTCCTTTTTAGTGATTTAGATGTTTTTTTCTGAAAATCTGGGTGATTTGAGCGAAGAGCAAGGACTTTCGCACTATGGAATAGCGATATCAGGATTACTGGAATGCAAATATGATGGCTGATTATTTCTGGAGCCTTCAGAGTAGTACTCCTGGGTCGACTCATGCAAGAAAGTCGTATTAAAGAAAGTTTTATTAAAATCAATTTTGTGTAATAAAAGATTTTGGCTTGAAAACTAGTATATTTTTTGTAAAAATGTCTCCCCTTCACATCTCAATAACTAGAGCTGCTATCGGAAAAGGGACTTCAAATTTGAAATTAGCGAGGCAAATACATTTAGAATGAAGTATAAAACTTCATGCAACAAAACCACTGTTTACCAGTGTAATATAACCAAAAGTAAAGATAAATGATATAATTCCATTTGAAAGAAATGGTGGTAAACCACTTACAGACAAAAATACAAGAACTCTAATGGATAGCTATTGATTGCATAATCATTATCAGAAAATATTTTATCATAGCTGTGATAAATTTTCGCTGTACCTGGCATATGTATGATTGGGCATATCGGTATTTATTAAAACGTAGTCTTAGTTTTTTGGTGCTAACACAACTTTATTTAAAATGCGTTGTGATAAAATGTTTTCTGCAACGTTGCCATAAATATCATTAATTATATTATTGTGATCGTCAACTAATTGCTGTGGTATTTCAATAATATTTTCACCAAACTGAGGAAATTGCCTTGCCTGAGGAAATTGCCTTGCCATAAACTCTAATTCGTGTATTGTAGTATAGCCCTCATCTTTTGAGTTAAAGTGACATGATAAAATGGAGCAAACTCATTCCAACTTGTAACGCAGTTTTCAAGTAATGTTGTACGTGATCCATGTGAAAATCATCGCACAAAACAATAGTTTTACCTTCAAATGGTTTATATACATATGTTAGCTTCATCCGTACAAAAATCTCTAAATAATCTGTGTATAACCTTCAATACTTAAAGTCGACACATGGAAACTTCATCAATAAGAATCAACGAAGATGAATTATATATTGACCATAGTTAAATAGACATTTTGCTTTCAACATTTCGTCTATATATTGTCCACTGCGATGTAAACTTGAAGAAAGTGATTTCACAAACATCTTCGACTTCCTTAAACCAAATTTTATTATTGGTGGCGACTTCAACGCGAAACACCCATTCTGGGGTTCAAGGTACGCTTCTGAGAAAGGTAGAAAGCTTTATAATGTGGGTATGCAATGCAGTTGTGATTTTCACTCCACCGGTAAACCAACATATTGCCCGACTGATAGAAATAAGATACCAGATCTGATCGATTTCTTTATTGTTAAAGGAATATAAAAGTTGAAGAAAGCTTTGATATACAATAAGTGGAGCTCTGATTAAAAAAGCAGGATCGGCCAGATTAACCGGCGCGAAAACTAATTGGGATAGCTTCAAAAAAGATATTTTGAGCAAATATTGAGCTGAGCGTATCACTTAAAACGCCATATGAACTTGAAGTTGAAGTTGATCTCTTCGTCGAAATCCTACAGAATGCCGCGTGGAAGAATACTCCCAAACCTAAGAAAACGCCGGTTACATTCAAACTTATCCGCAGGAAATAAAAGAGATGATTAAGGAGAAGAAAAAAGCGCGCAAAAAATGGCAACAAACTCGGGCTTAGCAACACAAAGCATATCTTAACCGTTTGTGAAACTCACTAAAAAGATCTATTAAAGATTTTAAGAATAATGAAACGCAAACTTACTTAGAAAGCTTAACGACAGACAAAGATTCTAATTATTCGCTTTGGAAGGCTATAAAAGGTATTAAAAAAACTCAAATTCAAGACGCCCCAATTAGGAAAAATCAAGACGAATGAGCCAGGCATGATAAAGAGAAAGCACAAGTTTTTGCCACCCACCTGGAAGAAACTTTCAAACCGTTTGATGGACAAGCTCTTATTGAAAATATAAATACGTCTTATTTAGCCAATAGCGTAATAAGAAATGCAACACTTACCGAAATTAAGGAAGAAATAAAGAAACTTAAACCAAAGAAGGCTCCTGGATACGACCTAATTACGGGAGAGGTTCTTAAAGCACTAACAAGAAAAGCTCTAATTAAGCTTCTATTCATTATAAACGCCGCGCTTAGACTAGAATATGTTCCCAGTCAATGGAAAGTCGCCGAAGTCATAATGGTCCTTAAGCCCGGAAAACCGCCGAATGAAAAAAACGTTTATTGACCGATTTCGCTTCTTCCAATTATATCCAAAGTGTTCGAGAGAATATTGATTAAGCGAATACAGCCGGTAATAGAAGAAGGGCATCTCATTCCGGATCATCAATTCGGATTCAGAAGTAAGCATTCTACAATTGAACAAGTACATCGAATAACAAATGTAATCGAAAAGTCACTTGAAGAAAAAAAGATTTGTTCAAGCGTATTCCTTGACGTCTCTAAAGCCTTTGACAAGGTCTGGCACGAAGGCTTAAAGTTTAAATTACGACAAGTTCTGCCAGAGCACCTATATAATATTTTGAAGAACTACCTTACGAATAGACTATTCCGCATCAAATGTGAAAGTAAATATTCAGATTTTAAGGAAATAATGGCTGGGGTGCCGCAAGGAAGCGTTCTTGGTCCGGTTTTATATCTATTATACACTCGTGATATACCGCAAGTAGAAGGCACTGAGCTAGCTACATTTGCCGACGAAACTGCTATCTTGGCAGTAGGTAAAACGGTCGAAGATACTACAGAAAAACTGCAAGAAGCTTCGGATAGAGTAAATGAATGAACAAAGGTTTGGCGAATCGCACTCAACGAGACCAAATCTGCTCATGTAAATTTTACTTAAAGGAAAACGAATAATTTGCCGATCTTTTCAAACTCGTTTCAAATCCCATTTGCAAACGAGGCTAAGTATCTTGGAATGACTCTTGATACAAAGCTGAAATGGAAAACGCATGTAAAGAAAAAACGCAAAGAACTAGATAATAAATATCGAGAAATGTATTGGTTACTTGGAAAATATTCCAAGCTTAATATAGAGAACAAGCTGCTTTTATATAAGCAAGTGCTAAAGCCTGTATGAGCATATGGTATACAACTCTGGGGTTGTACCAAAATAAGTAATATTAAAATGTTACAAACTTTTGAAAACAAAGTGCGAAGAGGTATTGTAAATGCGCCATGGTATATCAGAAATAGCAATATCCACAGAGATCTTGGCATTAAAACAATCGAAGACGAAATCAAAAACTACGCGAGAAAACATAAAAGTCGACTAGAAAGTCACGTTAATATTACAGTCCTCCAAGTTTTGGATGAAAGAAACTTACTACGCCGTCTACAAAGAACAAAACCTTTAGACTTAGCGCGATAATTAACTTCGTCTAAACTGCGGAGCTAGCAGGAACTTATAATGGGGAGGTACCTGCAAAACGCCCTTATTTCGTGAAACGAAAACTACTTGATAAGTCGAATACTTAGTTGTAGTAAAAAAAATATAAACAAGTTGGCTTTGAAGGGAGGTTTTTTAGTGGGTAAGAATTCCAATCCCACTATGAGCACGCGCTGTCGATCCTCATAGTGTCTTGTTGAAGATTTTCACCTACCCTCGGAAAAAAAAAAAAAAAAAATAGTTACTATTTGTTGTAATATTGACCACTGAAGTTTCCAAAATTGGAACGGGAAATTCAAACACATTGTGTAAAATTCTTCCTCCAATTAAAAGAGTTGAAGCTATGCCACTAAAGGCAGTTGCAATGCAACTAAGATTGCGTGAATTTAATTTATGAATAATCGCAGTTTGCGTGAATGTTTTACCACAACCTGCATGAGCAGTTAAGGAAAAAATATTTGAGCCAGTGTCATGATACTGAACTTCACGAATAACGCGATCAATTATAGTACGCTGTTCAAAGTCAGCTCTTTCGTAAGGTTCATTAAATTGGAACTCTTCTTGGATTGGATCGAAAGTATCTGCTTCAACAAATTCTGGCATTAACGTTGGAACAGGTAATTGACATGCCAAATTGTGACCATTCAAAATATCTTCAATTTCTAATAGTGCTCTATTAAAAGAAATTTCCTCATTGAATTCCCTAAAGAAATCTTCGCAAAGAAATAATAATTTTAAATTCAAGCCACAATGCTAACATGCATTCTCTGGTGCATTTAATGCACAAATAACAGCAAATAAATGACGCATTTGTTTTGGCGAACTGAATTCATTTACTTCATTTAAACATTCACGCCATTCATTGTCATTTGAAGCAATACCGTTAGCGTGATATGCTTCAATGAATGTGTTGTAGGCAATTGCATTATAAGTTCTTACATCTTCAAATGACTTAGGACCACAAACATGTAATAATCAGGGTTATCGTGAATAAATTTTCCTTCGGAATCTTTCCCCCGGACAAAAATTAGATATCTTTAAAAAAAAAGAGGAAATAATTCCGCAGAAAATAAATAGTTATCATGACTGACAATTCAGGAGCATTTTCAACTCAATCGCGATACTTATTTTCCCGATGAATTTTTTCCTTATTTTTGGAGATACCTAATTTTTGTTCGGGGGAAAAATTCCGAGGGAAAATTTATTTGCGATAACCCTGAATAGCAAACGCAAATAAAAAGCTTTACGTCCTTTGGAGATACTACATGCATGCGTGTGATGATTTTATCACCACCACGTACTTTCTTCTTCCATTTCTTTGTTCACCATCTATCCAAACATAGTGCTAAGGTATTTTAGTATAGTGATATATGTACATTCGCCGATGGATCGTTTTCATTTAATGCAAAGAATGATAACAATTTGGTTTGTTTAGCATTTTCAACTGCAATGGAATTCTTGTCAGACTCTAAAGTAAGCATTCTGTCTACGTGGTAAATGATTATCAAGCCTAATGATAGTGTGCGATTGAAATGCATTGGGAATTCATAAATACGCCATCACGCTTTAGTTTCTCGGACATACTTACTTACTCACTTAGATGGCGCTACAGTCCGGGGTGGACCTGGGCCTCAACCAACAAACCTCTCCAGCTAGCACGGTTACGAGCCAGCTGCCTCCAGTTGCGCACGCCAAGTTGGTTGAGGTCCCCCTCCACTTGTTTGCGCCACCTACCGCGAGATCGTCCTCTACTGCGCCGCCCGTCCGGGGTGGATTCGAAGACTTTCTTAGCGGGAAGGTTGGGCTCCATCCGCTCCAAATGACCCAGCCATCTTAGTCGCTGTATGTGAACTCTTCTGGCTAAGTCGATGTCCTTGTACATGCCGTATAGTTCGGCATTGTACCTTCTCCTCCACTCACCGTCTATGCAGACGGGACCAAAGGTCGCTCGAAGAACTTTTCTCTCGAAATAACTAAGGGCATCCTCATCCCGTTTTGTCAAAGCCCATGCCTCTGCGCCATACAGCAGGACTGGGCTGATTAATATCTTATAAACAGTTACCTTAGTAGTTCGAGATAGGGCTTTGCTACTCAATTGCCGTTTTAGCCCATAGAAACAACGATTGGCAAGAGTAATTCTCCGTGTGATCTCCCTACTGATGTCATTTGCGGAGCTGACCATAGAGCCTAGGTAGACAAAATCCTTTACCACCTCAAAATTGTATCTGTCTATTGTGGCGTTCTGTCTAAGACGCCGATGTTGGGTGTCCTTTTTTGTAGACAACATATATTTTGTTTTGCTTACATTGCCCGCTAGACCCATCTTTGCTGCCTCGATTTCAATACTCGTAAATGCCCCATTGACTGCCCGCTGAGTTCTTCCGATTATGTCAATGTCATCGGCATAAGCGAGTAGTTGCACAGACTTGAAGAAGATTGTACCTCCGGGGTTGGCTTGTGAGTTTCGTACAATTCGCTCAAGTACTATGTTAAAGAGATCGCATGATAGCGCGTCGCCTTGTCTAAGACCTTTCCTGACATCGAACGGTTCGGTGATGTTCTTACCGACTATGATGGAGTAGCGAGAGTTCTCCATCCTCATTCTGCACAAACGGACGAGCTTGGCAGGGATGCTAAGACTAGACATGGCTCCTTATAACTCGTCTGTATACACGCTATCATAGGCAACTTTGAAATCGATGAAGAGGTGGTGCGTATCGATTTTGTATTCATGGATTTTTTCCAAGATCTGCCGTAGTGTGAATATTTGGTCAATGGTGGACTTTCCAGGCCTGAAACCGCACTGATAAGGACCTATCAGGTTGTTGACGATCGGTTTTAGGCGTTCACATAATGCGGCAGACAGGATCTTATATGCGATAGTTAGGAGACTTATACCTCTGTAGTTGGCGCAGTTCAGAGGTCTCCTTTCTTCAGAATCGGGCAAACGATGCTGAGGTCCCATTCATCGGGCATACTTTCGTCCGACCAAATTTTACAGATGAGCTGGTGCATCCTCCTTACCAACTCATCTCCTCCTGCCTTGAAAAGTTCAGCGGCAAGGCCGTCGGCTCCTGCAGCTTTGTTGGATTTGAGTTTAGATATCGCTATCCTCACTTCATTGTGATCGGGTTGACGGGGATCTTGACTGCCATCGTCACTGTTGAATGGCTCATTCTGCCTGACAGCGGAATATTGATCATCATCGCCGTTTAACAGTCTGCAGAAGTGTTCCTTCCATATCCTCAGCACCGACTGCGATTCTACTACTATGTTGCCATTTTCGTCCCTACAGGCTTCTGTTCTGGCTTTGAAACCCTGGCATGTTCTTTTTACCCTTTGGTAAAATTTTCGAACATTATTCCTGCAATAAAGTCTCTCAATCTCCTCGATCGAGCGCTTCTCATGCTCTTTTTTCTTCTTTCTAAGAAGTCGATGTTCCTCTTTTCTCCTGCGCACGTCGAGATCGTAAGCAGCTCTAGTCCTTCTATGCAGCGCCGCTTTGTACGCCTCTTGTTTTGCTGCATGTGCTTGCCGGCATTCCTCATCAAACCAGGGGTTTCGTTGTGATGGGCGAGAGAAACCCAGTACATCAGAGGCGGCATCTCTGATGGCTTGGACATAACCGCCATTCAAAAAATGTATCACTTCAAAGCTCACACAGCTTTCATTTGCTATACTTTCGCACGATGCGAACGATGCTGTTAAACGCATGCATAACTTTTTTTTTTTGTAATATTTTCCTGCGCAGAAAGGCAAAGGGATCAAAGCTCAGACAGCTTTCATTTAATTGTTAAAAAAGCGTTTTTTATGGGGGAATCGTAATCGGGTGTAAGCATATAGTGGGAGCCGTTTATTATTTATTAAAGCATGTACATATAATGATTGAAAAGCTTACGAAGCTATATTCCTTTATTTATCCAGCCAGGCATAAACTTTAAAAGTCGGCTACAATTTATTATAACGTACAGAAAATAATTGTATTCATTTTGATTAGTCTCAATAAAATTGTAATTGTAAATTGACAAGAAATTCTGACGAGGGTACAAACCTCTCCAAGGTACTAGTAGAGGCACATAAGACCATGACTTTTTAATACCCGATACCGTTCTCGCAACTAAATAAATAAAAGTGGGAACATACTCAGTTTCTAAGAACGGGCTAATAAGAAAAGTAAGGTGATACGAATTTCACCCAAAAACGAGATACACAATTCTCCAGCCAATAACATGCATCCAACTTAAATATGGTATTGGCTTTAATTAAGGCTAAAGTTAACATTCTAATTTCCCTTCGAACTGTGAAGTTCAAGCAGATTTGATAAATTGGATAAATAGACGGACCGGATTACGAGTCCTGATTTTTCAGGATTCCATGTACATAATAGTAATGCCAATATTCATCTGAATTTCGATTTCAAAATTCTCACGAAACCGATAAAACTGCTACACCAAACAATCATTCATGTCACGGTGCATGGTGGTAATTCCACACAAAACTGTTGTGTTTAACACAAAAAATGCTCGACCATCTAAGTATTAAATTTTTAATGAAATACATGTGTCCATATTTTAAAAAAAATGTCACTTAAAATGTTGTGTAATATAAAAAGGGTTTGAGTTTATATTTGTCCCTTTTGTATTTTAATTAACAACATCAGTAACATGAGCACCCTCGTCTGTTAAATAAATTCATATGACTTTCATAAATGTCGCCTTAATTATTTATTTATCATTCATAATTAAAAAAAATTGATGAGCATTGTGCATCATGTGTTATGTATAAAAAAGGCTTTTAAAATATATTTTATTAAAGTTGCACGCATATAAAAATGAAGTTCACTTAAGGTCTTTATGGAACTATTTTTCCTTTCTCCCATTTGTCATATTTGTCAAAGTGATATTTGAATTGAAAATATTTCCGTCATTAAAAAATATTCTTCTGATCCTGACAGTGAATAACAAGTGCATCATTACATTCTTTCTCGTGCACACTAGTGGCTACAAGGAAAGAATTATTAAAAGTGCTGAATGCAAAAAATCATTAAAGCGCTGAATAGAAAAATGCTCATTTCTAATGCTCTTTAACATTTTCTTTTTTTTTTTTTAAGGACACTCAGAAGGAAGGAGATGGACACTATTGAAATTAAACCCGTCTTTCCTACAACCAAGTGATTGGACTTCGCTTCTGTGCATTTGTCGCGTGCACGACCCCGTCAGAATAATTTTCTTTCATATTCGCCAGGAGACCGTGTAGAATAAATAAATGAACAGATGGTCCCAGAAAGAGACAGGATGAACTTGGGAACTGAGTCACCTGACAAAGTGGTAATCGACCCACTGGCAGTCCTTTGGGTGGTGTTCGCATTATAATTTTTTGTACTAGTTAGGCTAAGGTTATTTCTCATTGTTATGCTGATTTTGTAGTCGTATTTCTTGACAAATTACGTTTCTAATAATATGTTTAGACGGGATCGAGAGTGTACATCTGTTGACCAGTATTTAGGTGTAGCCAAAAACAATGTTAAATTTTATTGAACAGCAATGTAAGTAAGCAGGCCCTTACATACGAATATGTGAAAGGGTATTCTACTCTTTTGAGATAACGCTGGCAAGAGATAGGCAAACTCATCATATTTTTAAGTTAATCAATAAAACGGTTGTTTAGTTTCAATATTTTTCTAGAACCTTTTTTTTTTGCTGCAGAGACGAAAATGGTAATAGGTATATACTGGTAGAATTGCCATATGTGATGAGGATATAGAAGTAATACTTCTGAAGACCGCTAAAGGGTGACGATGACCAAATATTCCGCTATCAGGCAGAACGAGCGATTCAATAGTGATGATGGCAGTTAAGATTCCCCGATCAACCCGATCAAAATGAAATGAGAATAGCCATATCTAAAGTTAAATTCAATAAAGCTGCTGAAGCCAATTGCCTTGCGTTGAGTTATCTATAAAATTTAGTCGGACGAATATATGCGCAATGAATGGAACATCAGCACCGTTTTCCCGATCCTGGAGAAAAGAGACCACCTGAACTGCGCCATCTACGCAGTTATAAGTCTTCTCAAATTCCATATAAAATCCTGTCTACCGTATGATATGAAAGCCTGAAACCGATTGCCAATAACTTGGTAGGTCCTTATCAGTGCGGTTTCAGGCCGTGAAATCCACCATTGACCAATTGTTCACACTACGGTAGATCTTGGAAATATCATGAATATGCAATAGATACACACCACTTATTTATCGATTTCAAAGTTGCCTGTGATGACGTGTATAGAGACGAGTTATACGCTGTATAATATACAGAGTCATGTTAAGTCTTGGCATTCCTGCCAAACGTTTATGCAGGATGACGATGGAGAACTCTCCAGGCTCCATCAAAGTCGGTAAGAACACCACCCAACCGTTCTATTTTAGGATAGGTCTTAGACAAGGTGACGCACTTTTCTGCTACCTCTTTAGCATAATACTCTAAAGAATTGTACGAAACTCACAAGCCAACACCGGGGGTAGAACTACTCACTTACGCCGATGACATTGACATAGTCGGAGGAACTTAGCGGGCCATCAGTGGAGCATTTGCGAGTATTAGGATCGAGGCAGCAAAGATGGGTTTAGTGGTCAATGAAACAAAACATAATTTATTCTGTTTAAAAAAATGGATGGAAGGGACCCACAGCTTAGTGCCGTATCCGAAGGGCAATTTGATTTTGAGAAGCTTCCTCGTGACAGCAATACTCTCGAATGTTTATCAAACGTTTGTTAGAGGTGGGACCGTGAAAAAAACTTGTTGGTGTTTTCTGGGACTCGAACATGGAACCTGACGCGCTATACTATTGTGCTCTCTTCGCTCGTATCAGGTGACAGGACTTCGGTGCTGATTCTTATACGTCTTTCTATAAAAAACTGAAAAATTCCAGTAAAGTGACAAGATAGGGTTTGTTTCCCGGTAGTACTATGGACCAGTTGCATCTGGATGATGCCACTTGCGTCGACAAAACAAATAAATGGTCGCCAAGATGCATTAAAATATATACCTTCACTTTTGCTGGGTACCAGTTCACGATGATATTCCAGGAAATTGTGAGGCTAAAGAGAAGCTAACAAGATTCCTCTAATATGAGTGGCGTAGGTGTATCTAGCATAGAAGCACTAATATAGTTTGTGAAGTACCAAGCTGAACGTATAGAGAAGGCTAGCCATAGATGCAACATTTGTCTAAGGTCTGATAAAATTCTGAAAGTTAAGGAGGAAAACAATCTAAATTAACCAATATCATAACTAAGCATTTTGTTATAAATAGGCATGGTAAATAGGCACAGGGTTCGCGGATTTTTATGAGTTTGCCCTCCTTTTAGCAGCATTATCTGGTGGCGTGGCGCTGCTTTCCCTGTGGTGCTTTAGGTGACATTCTCGTAGTGGAACTTGGGCCATTTCCCTAGCCTGTTCCAAGCTGATGCCATCCTTGACGACATCCTTGCCTGAAGCCTCGTCTACTGAAATGATTTTCGCTTCGTTGAATCTCTACGATAGAACCAAGTGCCCCGTCTGTAGAGATTTAGAGCTCCAGTGTGACCTCGGTTTGCACTTTAGGAGGTGTGCATTCCTCATTGTTTTTTTATGTTTTTATGATTCATTTAGTTTTCATAATTGGAGAAGGGTTGTTCGCCCGGAGTAGAGCCCCATGAACTGGGAAGGCTGGTTGAAGACGGGGGTCGCATGGTGTCTGAAGTCCACCGTTAGAAGACGCGGTCACGTTGTGCCATTCATCCCTTGGGCACGGTCGTTTAACACATGGGGTTTCGGGTTTTTCCAGTTTTCCTCTTTAGACCCACCATATTTTGTTCACAGCAGGGATACCTCGTGCCTCCACCTGTTAATTTTTGTTTCTATCTTCTGAATGTATGTGTGCAATGCAGGTGAGTCCGGTCCTGTCTGTACAGCGAAACAAACATATTTTGAACAGCATTCTAGTACTCACTCATGCTCGATCGTGTGGCGCTGCTCACTTTTTCTATATCCTATGAAAGATTATCCATAAATCTGTGTTCCTTAGTTTTTTGATGTTGTTCTTTTCACAGAAAGTTACACTAGTGTGGGTTTCTGCAGTTAGCATGTGGACTTGAGACCATAAGTGACATTGGCACTGTGCCTGTTTCGAATATGCAGATGATTCTTACTGAACCATAGGACGATTCCCAAGCAGTCAATTTGCTTGGAAAATCCACATGGTTAAAAATGTAAATATAAATGTTTTGTACACATTATCTACCATATAATCATCAAACCATCAAAGTGACAATGGCTTCATTTGGTATTTCATTGTTTCCATCTTTCCTCATCCTTTTTACCATTAGCTAAACTTTTTCATGTATTTCGTGTACCTCTCCTACTGCACCCATCATCACTATCACCCTCATTCATCCTGTGTAATGTCCTAGTGAAATTAGGTTTCGAACTACGTAGTTTGGAACCAAAAATGTTACATACTCGTATATGCCACAGTGCGCACTTCACTCCGTTTACTCACAGTTCTCAACACAATTAAGTCCGGAAATCATAAAGACCCATTGTATTCCACCGTCAGCGTTTTGAACATTTGATTTCAATCTATGCCCATACCTGCCTTCAATAGATCGCGGACTAACGAAAATTATTTCATTTAATTTCTCCACCCAAATGCAAGTTCATTTGGGTTCAGCACAAATCAATTCCATACTGCTCAGTTATTAATTTTCAACAAATTCAATTTGTTTGATGAATGAATCTTTTCACTGGCGAATGCGTCGGCTACCAGCAGGTGACAAAAAGGTTAATTTTTACTCATGAGGATCACGAGAGTGGAAACACCTCCACTCATTCATAAAATACATCGCAGACTTTCATCATTGGTGCAAATCCTTTTTGGTGTTTTTTATCGGATTTATTTTTACACTCCTTCCGTGCATACTTGCATCTCAGTAATAACTGGCGTTTCACAGATTAAAACTTTCACAATGACCCGCCGGCGAAATGTGCATTTATATTTTTAAGGCGAATAATAATAACCCTTTGTGTTTAATTTTCGATGCGCGAATCTTTAAAATAACTGTTAATAGGCTTAAAGGATTAGAGCTAAACTTTCTACTTGATGAGGTTTCGCCAACTCAGCTATTTTCATTGAAGGCGATGTAGCATCGTCATTGTTGTCCTTTCGTCGTCGAATCGTATCAAAGTTTTGCAAACATCGATGGAGTCAAACAATGGAGGTGTACGCTGTCATCCTGCCATTTTGTTTTCTTGAATTATTAATAATAATGAGAGACAGAAAGAAAGGAAAAAAACGAGAAAACGTGTTTGTAAGGATATATGGAAGTGTAATATCCATTGGCGGTGGGTACGCTTATCTGTGGCGAACATAAAGGACACATTGTCAGTCTGTTCGAGTGCAACGACGAAAGTTTAATTAGTAATTAAAAACTTTTACTATTACAATAGTGATGTTGGGGCCTTTCCAGAAATATTATTGCATTGTTCGAGGGATGGTGGTTGGAACTGAGGCACTGCGAAGGACGTGATGTGTATTGGAGTTTTGCAATTGCCTGGTGGAGGAAAGTTTTTTAATATGTGCTTGCCCCTAATAGAGATATGATGGCATGCTGATGAGATAACAATTAAGATTCGGCTTGATAGGGTGAGGTTAAGGAATGAAAGTGGAGTCAGCAATGTCTGTAAATCAACATCGTTGACGTGTTCTAAAAATGCACATAAATTTACTTTAGTGAATCTCTGCTGATTTCAAAGTTTTCAGATGTGACACTTTTGCCTTCCTTCGCATTTCAGAAATTTAATTTCAATACCAATTATTCATTTAGGCATCAGCGGACCTGTACTGCGGGCGCCGTGGGACATTTGTTAGCGTGTCAGCACACTAGTTACGTTTCACTTAATTACAAACCCAACACTCTCAAAATGAAGCACTTCTTTCAAAAACTTTACAAACAAAATATCATTATTGAAACGAGGCTAAACTATATAAACTATAATGATCCATTAGAATCGCTCTAGTGCTAACTTAACATACATTCTAAAATTTCACTCATTAACAGATTTTAACAAAATACAATGTAAAGAAAATGAAATTACAAAAAGAGAACCGAACAAAAAGAGAGAGAGAAAAAAAAGAGAACCTTCACATGCAGCATAGCAGCAATATTGTTTGGGTTTATCAAGCGTGCCTGACAGTCCGTTCTAAATCACCTGAATTTCTTCTGCGCAGATCTCTCTTATTTGTACGAGTTTTACACATTTTCATTCCTAAGAGATAAAAGCAACAACTACTACAGCTAAAAAAATGAAAATTTGAGAGAACGAAAGAAAAAGAGGAGGACCAAAAGGAAAACAGGCTGTCCAGCGTTGCTACTTTAGGACTATTTTTCGTAGATACTCTAAAAAAAATGCAGTAGATTTAATTTTTTCGCAGTAGATTTTTATTTTCAAACAGAAACAAGGTAAAAACAAAAAATAACATAAACAATAAAAAATTAACAAAAAATAGGATTTAAACTAAACAGAAAAACTCATAGCAATGTGCCCTTACACGATCAATAGTGTCATTACCTATCATTATTGCCATTAAAAGCATATTTTATTCATCACTACTCCATCATTGTTTTGCGCCTTACACGATCACTAATAATGTCATTACTTACTTCAGAGGAAGTATAATTTGTTATCAATTTCGGCCATGGATTCGCGTAAAGGGCAGCATATCTTGGTATAATTATGGAATTTTCCATTTAAAAAAAAATGTATTAATCGGCTAGGGTGCGTAAAAACTACGAAAGTCGAAGACTATTGTAACTACTTCCGCATGAATGAAAAAGCATTTACGATGAAAGAGAGTTTATCTATGCAGAAGAGGTTGACAGTAACGAGGTACTTAACTATTAGAAGAAACTTTGAAGAACTTAAGTTCTCTGTTGGTATGTCTCCGGCTTCAATAAGTTATACCATAGTTGAAACATGTCAAGCACTTATGCACGTACAATAGTTCAGGTATTTTACCCTTGTTTCTTCGCATATAACTCGATAACGACAGCAGATAATAAAGCACAAAATTAGCAGCATAATTTTTTTAACTCAATTTGGTCCTAGCCTGACTTAAGCGGTTATTCCTCATGGCCTCAGATACATATAAAGGCACGTTATCGCTGTTCATTCTTTTAAATATGTACATGTTATTACACTGGATGCACAAAGGCAAATGAGTAATGGTGAAGAAATGACGTAAACACCTTACACGATCATTATTAATCACAATATTGCCAGAAATGATGCTTTGAAATCAGAAAATTCAGATTTTCGTCATTCCCGCCCATCATTCCAAGTAACGACAATACTATCGAACTTACACGAACATTGTTAATGCCATTATTTCGCAGTAATGACATTATTATTAAGCGTGTATTAATCGCATACCACTCACTGCGCGTGAGGTTCAATGTTCGAATTACAGAAAATAGTAAACGTTTTTTACGGTACCACTTCTCGCGAGCATTTAGCAAACATCCGAGAGTATTCTTTTCATGAGAAGGCTTCTGAAAAACAAAATAAGAATTACCCTTCGGATACGGTACAAAACTGTTGAAACTGTGGAAGAGACCTTCCACTCGTGGGAAAATTATAACGCACACAACGCGAGTGGTTGAGAGCAGGTAGGTCTAGGCCCTCCATAAGCTGTTACTCCAAATATCTATGAAGGGACCTGTGCTCCGAGTTTGCCCATAAAACGGACTTAGTCTCCGAGACTGCCCATAAAGTAGTTCTGCGCTTCGGGTCTGGTCATAAACCGAACCTGTGCTTCGAGTCTGCCCAGAAAGTTGACTTGTAGTCTGAGACTGCCCGCAAAGCGGTCTTATGCTCCGGATCTGTACAAAAAGCAGACTTGCTTACGAATCCAAGCGACCTTTTAGCCATAGATTTTCAACATTGTTAAGATAGATTAAGCTATATCGAATTGTTCTTCTTCTTCCTTTTATCAGCGAGGCCATGATCCGAAAACAAGGGATCACAGCCCTCCCACTTCACCGCATTTCTACTGATCCGCCTGTGGGGTTCGCCTATTTGACCTCAGAAAATATCTGCAGGCCTGCCGATTTTGGATCACTCGGTTACTGAGGCCAATGAAATGCCGATGTCGTCGCATTTGTCTGATCCAGGCGTTTATAGGTCTGCCTCTCCTACATCGCGATGTCTTTGGAACGTGCATTGATATTGCCTTTTTAACAGGGTTTAAATGATCTCTTCTTTGAACGTGGCAATACCAACTGAGCCGGTCGCGCTCTATTTTTTGTACGATGGTTTCCTTGATGTGAAAGCTTCCACGGATCTTCGAACTTCTTATTCGATCAAGCTTTGTCACTCCTGCTGACATGCGAAGCATCTTCATCTCAGCTGCCGTTAATTTACTCTCATACTTTTTGTACATCGTCCAACATTGTGAACCGTATGTGAGCGCTGGACACACAACTGCGGTGTAGAGCCTTCCCTTTCAACTTAGGGGACATTTTTCGATCACAGAAGATAGCGGAATTTTCTCGCCACTTCATCCACCCTACGCTTACACGATGATTGATATCGTCATCACAAGTTGTTTTGCTATTGATCATAGATCCCAGATATTTGAACTTTTCGCACGTGGGAAGCACTGTTCTATTCAAATAAATATCTGGAATAGGCCTGAGTGGATCAGAGAACGGGCAGCACAAGTACTCTGTCTTTTTTTAGCTAACGCGATACCCATTTCCCTCCAAAACGTCCACCCACACATCAAGTGCTCGTTGCAGGGATGTAGGATCCTCACTTATGATGGCTCCATCGTCAGCAAAGAATGACTGATGTACCTTGGGGTCCATCACTTTACTTTCAAGCAGATAATCAAGGACTGTAATAAAGAGCAAAGGACTTAAAACGCTTCCCTGGTGCACCCCGACTTTGATTGGGAACTCTTCGGTTACTCCAGCGGGGCATCTTACTCTTGTCTTTGCTCCCTCGTACATGTCCATGATCATCTGTACATAGGTTTCTGGAACCCCTCGATGTCTTAACGCTACCCATATCAAATCTCGTGGTTGTCTATCGAATGCCTTTTCAAAGTCAACCAATACAATATGCAAATCCCTTAAGGAATCACGAAATGTTTTCCATTATGATCCTTATACTTTGGATTGCATTTGTGGTTGATTTACCCGAGACAAACCTGCACTGATCATCAGATAGCCGTATTATTTTTCGCAGTCGGTCACCTAATACCCGCTCAATGATCTTCATGGTGTGTGACATCAGCTTGATCGAACGGTAGTTATCACAGTTTCGCGTATCACCCTTCCCTTTGTATACAGGGAAAAGGTAACTTTCCCTCCATTGATTCGGCATTGGATCACCTCTCACGAATTTGGAGATGAGAATTCTGAGCCGCCTGAACCCGATGTCTCCCATCTTTTTCCAGAACTCAGAGGGTATCTCGTCTGGCCCAACCGCTTTTCGTTTTTTGGAGTATTTTACCGCCTCACTAACTTCTTCGACTGTAATGTCGGGTATTTCTTCACAGTTAGGGGTGGCTCTTTGAAAGTACAGCCGGGGAAACTATTCGTTTAAAAGCTCTTCACAATGCTGCCGCCACCTCTGCGGAATTTTGTCGTCATCCACAAGAAGCTGGCATTCTTCCTTCTTTGGGTGGCTATTTTGAAGATAGTGGCGCTCTTGTTCATATTGTGTCTTCGCAGCTCCTGGATAGCCTGGTTTGCATCAGCAACTGGGGAAAATATTTTCTCCAGCTCCCGATACAGGCCCTCCGTACTCTCTGCTTGAAGCTGGGCGCACTTCTTCTTCGCTTTTTCCATACAGCATCTGTATTCCATTTCGAGGCGAGCTTTTTCGTCACTATTATTAGAGGGGCACTTTGACCAAGCTTTGAAAGCCGCTTTCTTCTCATTTATCACTTTCTTAGCTTTATCACTCCACCACCATGTTTCTTTGGCGTGTTGATGGTGGACTTTTGAAGCTCCTAGCAGTGATTTGGCCTTCTTTAAGCAAGTTCGCTGTAGGGAATCCCACATATTTTGTGCTCTGCACTCTTCATCCTCAGCTCCGTTGATGGTGTGAGAGAGGTAATTTTTCATTACGAAAACAAAAGCCTCGCCTTTTTCTTTGTCCAGATTGTACCAGTTGATTTTCTCAGAGACCCTTGTTTGTTTGCTTTTCTTCGGTGTTTTCATACAAATTTCTGTTAGCAGGAGACGGTGTTGCCGAGCGATTGCATCTCCCAGGATCACTTTGCGATCTTTTACCCGAGGCTTCATCGTTTCATCTCCACCACTGCTGTAAGTGATCAGGTGTCGGCTTTGTTTGATGAACATGGTATTTAACACGATAAGACCGTGTAATTTGCATATGCTTAGGATGTCTTCACCAGGAAGGTTCCTGGTGCCATATCCTAGTCCTCCATGGCAGTCTTCATAGTCTTCGTTTGATTTCCCGACATGTCCATTCAAATCTTCCCCAACAAACAGAAATTCTTCTTTGGGATGTTCTTAAGGAGATTGTGGAAATCTAGCCAAAATGCATCTTTATCTCTCTAATTGCACCCATTGTGGGGAGCATATGCACTGACAATATTCCACACCTCTCCTTATATTACTAGTTTGAGAGACATCAAACGGTCGTTGGACTTCGAAGTGCTCAAGATGTTTCCAAGTAGCTCTGCCGCAAGGATGATACCGATTCCGTTCTTAGCCTTTTCCGTTCCGTAGTAGAACATCTTGTAATCTTTTCTCCTAACGTCCAAGAAACCCGCCCGATTCCCGGTGTTTTTTCATTTCGTCTCTTGGACACACAAGATGTCCACCCGCCTTCTATTCATCATCTCTTCCAGCTCGTAACTTCGACCGGTCATGCTTCCAACTCGCGACCCTCAAATTGCGTCCAAACTGTTTCATTATTTTGCTAGCCTCCGGAATCCGTATAGCTCTGACCCGATTATTTCTGCTCGGTCCAGGATCAGTACCACCATGCACAGCAGTGGTAGTGCCTGGCGGGGTAGTAATAATAATAATAATAATAATAATAATAATAATGCGATGGTGTTTGTTGTTTGACACGTGCATGCTCCTGTTTTAGTATTGTTTGATCTTTCTTTTATGACACCGGTGATCTCCAGTCGTGTCAACCCACGGACTCGCATGCACACTTGTGGGAAGGTTTTTAAGGTACTATATGTGTCGCGAGGCTCACTTGGGTGTTATATTGCCTAGATCTGATTTGTCCCCCTGAGTCGCCTTTTACGACAAACGCTGGTTGTTGGGGGGGGGGGAGGCTGTAGTGATATTCTTAACCCGTCCCTACACGGGACCTATATATATCGAATTGTTATGTATAAAAATTGTTGGAAAAAGAAATTTTTGCATTTTAAAGTAAACTATTGTAGAAACATTTGGCTCTCAATAAAAGTATACTTTCTTCGGATCGGCAAACCGAAGCAAAAATACTAGAAATCCAAACCGCATGCAAAATTACAATCAATACTCTCCGATAAGTTCGGAAACCACCCATGGATTAGATGTATTGAAATTTAATATCTCCTGAGTTTTAAACCGCTCCACCAAAAAAGCTCTTTCCTTTCCCATCTCTTCGTTTCCAACTTATGTCGTGCAACTACATTAAAAAGAGCTAAAATCCTTGACGTAAGTTTACATGAAAAATAAAACAGAACCACGATAAAAATGGATTCCCCTAAGGGATTCCAAGACAATTTGGACCAGAATGCCCAATGAATATCCTTCAGTTCTGAATGCCATAGTTATCTCGGGAACTGACTAGGTTGACGTCGCTGTACTACCCATATAGTTCATTATCGTAAAAGACACAATAAGTATTTGTCTCTAGAAGTAACGGATATTCTCATCCACTTTCGAAAAACTTCAGTAGCAACAACTTAGTCCATTTGTAGGTCTATTTGCCCGTCCAATCGTCTGTCTGTATGTCAACAGTTTTTGGTTCTCAAATTTTGAACTAGAAAGATACCATTTGCAGTCCAAATGCAAACATTCTCGAAATCCACCTACGTACACGCCTACTTTTGGAGATATGTCCCTTTTTAATAATTTTTCAAGCGGAAATCATAAAAAGATATGCGTGCGAAATATGTAAGTATATCTCACCTATAATCAGTCCATACATTCCTTACGCCCACTTTTGAGCGGCTTTTCTTTAATTCTGATACGAATTTTGCAACAGAGATAGAGATAGACCCACAGACACTCTGTAAAGAGTGTACCTATAATATATGTATAAAATATCAGTAATAACAGCCAAGTCAACTAGGTCATGTCCGTCCGTCTGTATGGCATCTCTTTGGGCTTTGGATTTCGAGCTAGGAAGACGAAATTTCACGCCTTTGGAACCCACTGACATGTCATTCTTTCAAACATGTTATTAAAAGTCAAATAAATGTTATACGTATTTACAATTTTTTTCTCAGTATCTCCTGTAATCTCTCCGTCCACTTTTGTGGGGCTGTTCTTAAGGAAGAAATCTGATTTTAATAAAATGTATGTAGAGTCAAGGATAATACATACATCTAAGCTACACGCCTGTATTTCTCAACTTAACGTCCAATTTAATAGGGCGTAGCTTAAATCATAAATGCAATGGATTGATATGATCCATTCCACACGGATTGTAACTTTTCTTTTATGTTTTTTAATCTGCTCTTTTTTTTCCTCTCCTGCGAATACAACACTGAAGAGTGACAGCCAGATACTTAAAATGCTATTGCGCCGAATCTAGTCCCAATTAATACAATTATAATACAGAGTGGCTCAAAAAACTTACCCGATCTTTAGCATTCCTTAGCAGTAAGCTCTAAGGGCAACTGGATCTACCTTCACTTTAGTTTATTTGTTCCATTGTCCCTTTTGCTGGTGCATATTGATTGGGCATTGACTTCAAATAGAGCCGGTCAAAGAAACTGTTATGAAAGAAATTCGAGAGAAGAACTAGTAAACCGTCTATACCCAAATAGATCTTTATCGTGAACAAAGGACTCGCTTATTTAAGTCTTATTGCGTTGCCTTTAATTTACTACCCTTCACAGTGTACTCACCTTTGAAAGCTACTTACTCTAGAAAGAGCTTCCTCCGGCAATCTTCCTCCCCGTTGCCATCTTAGTGAAACTCCAATTCGCAAAAGGACCGCATACGATACACAGCATAATATTTTTACACAACTCAATTGTGTTATACTCTCCGTCAGTGAATCTTCAAGACATTCTCTTCAATCGCATTGCTTTGTTATTGTGGTGCATCGGTGAAAGGATGAATAATGCAAAGGAATTCATGCTTTCACTTAATTAAATTTAGGAACCTGTGTAGTCTCTGTAAGCACCGCGCGAGGTACGAATGTCGTCACGATAACGCAAAAGGATATACAGTATACGGTCTTCTAGCCAACCATCCGTGTTCTACCGACTCTTTGAAACCAGGAGAGATAGAGAGTATGAGAAGAGAATCTTCTGTGTACCACGTTGCGGCTTCCTTACAGATTTTCCAGTTCAGATAAACATCCTTAGGATGTGGAAACTGTGCAAGGACGGAAGTTGGATGAAACTAATTTTAATTGCGATTTGATTTCGCAATTTGAATTGCGAGAGTGAGCTGTGAACCCACTTGGATGATGACAAGATTCCAAGAGAGACACAATGACGGGTTGTTAGGTTTTGTATGGATTTGAAAGACGTTGTCGGTAGAGGTGAAAAGCAATTTATTAGCTACGACAGTTGATATCCTTAAGGAGTGCTGTGCACTTATACGAAATGATGGTTGAATGTAATTAAGAGCCCTTTGAATTGTGCGCGGGAAGTCATTTCAGTTGGATTTGGGGGTGGCAATGGTGTAGTGGTAACGTCGTCAAATGCCACGCTAATGGTTCACTGTTGAAATTCTGATATCTGCAAGCATTTTTTTATTATTTTTTAACGAAATACAGGGTGTCCCAGTTAAGCAGTATAGTCCTATAAGAGGAGATACCTGACGTTCCGCCGAACAAATTGTATGATGGAGGGGGGGGGTCTATTCTCACTACATTTCAAGTTATAGCCCATCACAGTGGGTGACCTCTTATTTGAGGTGTAACCACTTTAAGCGCTATAACTGCTATGATGAATTTTGGAAAGACAATTTAGTAGCGCATACAAATTTCAAACACATTGGGTACAGCTGTGCAGCTACAAAAAAGTTATGGCTCCTTAAACTCAAAATAATGAAAATTTGTTGTTCCATTTTTTCACTGAAAATGCATTTTTCTCAAAATTTTTAATTAATAATTTTTTTTAATAAAATTTTTATCCCTACAAAATTTCCTTAAAATTATGTTAAGCAACTCTTTTACGTACGATCAACAGACGTTGTAGTAAAAGCCATTTTTTGTCAGACAAAAATGGTCAAAAAGAAGTGTAGGTACCTACTGCATTTGTCCTGAAACAGAACAGTTCATGGAATGTTTATAGCAATTGTTCAAAGTGCCTTCCTTCCATTTGAATACACTAACGAGCAACAAACTTCTTCTCATCTCTTCTGAAACGGCAGTAGTTTTTTCTTGGAGCTCTTCCAGATTCGACATTTCTCTAAAATAAACTTTTTCTTTCATAGCACCCCAGAAGAAGAAATCCATGGGTGTCAGATCAGGAGATCTGGGTGGCCAAGGGTTGGGGCCAAATCGACCAATCCACTGTTCGTTAAAAGTACGGTTGAGGAACGAAGTTACTCCGCTGTTACTGTGACAAGGTTGAAAGAACATCGCGCTTCTCTGAAAAAGATGAATATCTTCAAGGAGCTCCGGCAATAGTTCTCCAAGAAATTCCACGTAGTAAGGAGGATTAACTCTTTGTGGAAGAACGTGCGGGCCTACTAAAATGTTTCCTACTAATCCAGCCCAAACATTTACGCTAAACCTTCTTTAAAATAAGCAACACATTTTGAAGAAGTTGTTCACAATAATTAAATTCTTACCTTTGAAAGGTTGTTGTGCATATTAAATGGGGATTGGAGTCTGACCAATGGTGCAAATTATGGTGGTTTGTTACCCCAGCTCTTTTGAATTGCGCTTCGTCAGTCCCCAGAATGTTATTGAGAAAGTGCCCGTTTTCTGTTTGTTTGCGCAGTAGCCATTGGCAAAATTCCGCTCTTCTATGGGCAATTGTAAATCAGTTGAAACAAAATTATGGTACATTTGCAAATCTGTGATAATTCTTTCTTACTTTTTTTTTTTTCCTATTCGACAATTAACTGCATAGGAACGTTAGTTTATTATTCTCACTTAATTTTGTTTGACCATTTTTGTCTGACAAAAAATGGCTTTTACTACAACGTCTGTTGATCTTACGTAAAGGCGGAACTTCAGGTATCTCCTCTTAAAGGATTATACTGCTTAACTGGGACACCCTGTATGGTCGAAAAAAAATTCAGTGTATCGGAAGCAAGAACAAAATAAGAACCAAATCTCCCCAGTTATCTGGACACCACCCCTTTAGTTTTTTTGAAACATATATTGCCTTTGTTTCAAACTACTACACCAGTCTTCCATCACTGTCTATCTTTTCCTGTATCCGCTCTATGTATCTAATTTTAATGGAGGGTAGTCAAAAAATAAATAAATTAATTGAAAGGAGCTTTTGCGTTTTGTGTCCTGTGCAGGCTTTATTGTAAGCCAGAGAATATAGCGCACCACTTGAATCCGAAGATCATCTGACTGGTATTCTGCGAAATAACTCTCGCCCGTCAATGCTGAAATTCTCCCACGGGAAATAACGTGGCAAATCGTAAGGTTCTAATTTGCATTGTTTACATTGAGAACGGTATCTTAGTGAAATGGGATGCACATAGCTGGGACCTAAAAAATAGAGTTTTTTAATTTTATTTTTTTCCTAGATGGAACTAACAATAGGGATAACTGTCAAACTGTGTGGTTATTCTGACCGCTCGGCGTTGTCTGGCTAATCATCGATCGGCTGAGGATCTACTAGATAGTTTTAAAGCGGAAGGGAGGCCATCGGATTTTCTTTTAACATTAATAAATTGGTAAAACCGTTTGGGGTCAGAAAGTGGATTTACAGAGAACAGAAAAACGATTATAAGCAGTGAGGTAATTGGAGTAGTCGCTAAAAGACCTGAAAAATTCGAGATTCCTATGCCATTGGCTTGCTGGAGTCCTGAGTCAGAAAAGCAGTGTGTTAGTAGGACTTCTTTGTCGGAGGAATCATTTAAAGCAACGAAATGGGACTCATCATCAGAATGAGCCCATTTCAGCCGAGGGAGATTAAAGTCACCCATAACTATTATCACATCGTCGGGTTGCGCGACATCGAACAGGAAGTCAATCTAATTAACGGCAAGTTGGTAGGCCCCGATGGGTTGGGACGGGCGAATGTAACAGCAAAGAACAAAAAGGCAGAAATTAGAGAGTTTAATCTTAACACATACGAATTCGAAGTCTTTGGAGATGGGGATATCAAGAGAGGGCACGTCGTAGCGGTTGTGAATTGTAAGAAGAACGCCACGACCCGAGAGATCATCTGCGATCTCCTCCCCGTCCTTACGGAAGATGTAAAAATCTGAGGAAAAAAGTTCCGAGTTAAGTACACACGAGGTTAGGTTGGTTTCGGTTAAAGCATAAATATCATAAGGTCATTTTTGGGAGTTCAGAAATACATGAGAGGTTTTAATACGCAGTCCTCTTACACTTTGATAGTTACAACTTAGATACTTGGGACTGTTGGGAAGTGTGTTAGGGGACAGATTAGGGACGAAAATAATTGTGAAAATTGTTGCGAGATCGTTGGAGATGAGAAAGGCGCTTGGACTTGATAAAAGATGCATAAGAGGATAGGTCATTAGCTATCTGAGTAGCCAAAACAGCGAAGGTTTCATGAAATTTAACAAAGATGTGCATTACAGTTTCTTATTCGGTTGGATGGTTGGTTGGTTTAGGATCGGCACTCGATGAGGATGTACTTAGGTTAGAGAGTAGGTCCATTGTACTACCGATGTGTTAGGCGAGTGGGTCACCTTCTTACTCTTGAAACTATTTGCTTCGTTGAATGAAGGCGTGCATTGTAGCCGTGCAGGCGTTGCCGAGATCATTAAGATCATTGTTGGAGTATTCACCCAGAGTGGCCTTCCTGATGTTGGCGAGCGCAGGACAGGCGCACAGGAGATCACCGATGGTCTCTTCTTCCTCTTCATCTCTGCAGCTTCTGCAGAAGTCATTATGAGGGATACCTTATCTTTGGGCATGTCTTCCTATAACGCAGTGTCCAGTGAGGCCATTTGTTATTTTTGAGAGGGTTCGTCTCTTGTGCTTCAAGAGTCCGATGGACCTAGATTTATTGAGTGTCGGAGAGAGCTGTCTGGCGGTATACCATTGGTCTAGATGTTACCATCGGTGATTGGCTGCTTTCTCGGCGTCAATTTGAATAAGGTACTTAACATAAGACGCTGGCGCTTCGATGTCTGTAATGCTTATGCAATCTGTACCACAGGAGCCTTGTCGTGCTAGTTCGTCGGCTGCACAATTCCCCGGTATGCCACAGTGATCTGGTACCCAGCAAAGGGAGAGGTTGTACCGACCAGCCAATTATTTACTGATGATGTCAGTCGGAAGCAGGTGGAGCATGGTTTGGAGCGCCGCTGTGGGAGAAGTTCTCAGTGCACCAGTAATGCTGAGACATGCAGCTCGTTCGGTTGGATTACGACAAAATTCCGCAGAGGTGGCGGCAGTACTGCAAAGAACTTTTGATTGAACAGTTTTCCCGGAAAAACTTTCCAATAACCAGCCCTAACTCTGAAGAAATACTCCACATTACAGTCGAAGAAGTTAGTGAGGCGGTCAGAAAACGAAAAGCGGTTGGACCAGACGGGATGCCCTCTGAGCTCTGGAAAAACGTGGGAGACATCGGGTTCATTTGGCTCAGAATTCTCATCTCCAAATTTGTGAAAGGTGATCCAATGCCGAATGAATGGAGGGAAAGTTACCTTCTCCCTATATACAAAGAGAAGGGTGATACGCGAAACTGTGATAACTACCGTTTGATCAAACTGATGTCACACACCATGAAGATCGTTGAGCGGGTATTAGGTGGCCGATTGCGAATACAAATAATACGGCTATCTGATGATCAGTGCGGGTTTGTCTCTGGTAAATCAACCACAAATGCAATTCAAAGTATAAGGATCATAATGGAAAAACGTCGTGATTCTGTAAAGGATATGCATATTGTATTGGTTGACTTTGAAAATGCATTCGATAGACAACCACGAGATCTGATATGGGTAGCGCTAAGACATCGAGGGTTTCCAAAAACCTATGTACAGATGATCATGGACATGTACGAGGGAGCAAAGACAAGAGTAAGCTGCCCCGCTGGAGTAACCGAAGAGTTCCCAATCAAAGTCGGGGTGCCCCAGGGAAGCGTTTTAAGTCCTTTGCTCTTTATTACAGTCCTTGGTTATCTGCCTGAAGGTAAAGTGATGGGCCCTTAAGGTACATCTGTTATTCTTTGCTGACGATGAGCCATCATAAGTGAGGATCCTACATCCCTGCAATGAGCACTTGATGTGTGGGTGGACGCTCTGGAGGGAAATGGGTATCGCATTAGTTAAAAAAAGACAGAGTACAGAATTGAGCTACTCATTCTCTGATCCATTCAGACCTATTCCAGGCAATTATTTGTATGGAACAGTGCTTCCCAAGTGTGAAAAGTTCAAATATCTGGGATCTATGATCAATAGCAAAGCAACTTGTGATGACGATATCAATCATCGTGTAAGCGTAGGGTGGATGAAGTGGCGAGAAAATTCCGCTATCTTTTGTGACAGAAAAATGCCACCTAAGTTGAAGGGAAGGCTCTACACCGCAGTTGTGCGTCCAGCGCTCACATACGGTTCACAATGTTGGACGATGTGAAAAACGATGAGAGTAAATTAATGGCAGCTGAGATGAAGATGCTTCGCATGACAGCAGGAGTGACAAAGCTTGATCGAATAAGAAGTTCGAAGATCCTTGGAAGCCTTCCCGTCAAGGAAACCATCATACAAAAGATAGAGTGCGACCGGCTCAGCTGGTATTACCGCGATCAAAGAAGAGATAATTTGAACCGTGTTGAAAAGGCAATATCAATGAACGTTCCAAAGATATCGCGAGACAGGAGAGGCAGGCCTATAAACGTCTGGATCACACAAATGCGACATCGGCATTTCATTGACCTCAGTAACCGAGTGATCCAAAATCGGCAGGCCTGCAGATATTTTCTGAGGTCAAATAGGCGAACCCCACAGGCGGATCAGTAGAAATGCAGCGAAGTGGGAGGGTTGTGATCTCTTATTTTCGGATCATAACCTTGCTGGAAAAGAAAGAAGAAGAAGAAGGTGGACGTTTTTTACCGCTATGCCTACTAACCGGGCAGATTTTTCAAAGGACGCAGTGCATCCCCCTCCCAGAGTTTAAAACCGTGAATCGTGGCCTTCACGAAGTCAAGCGGTAACTCATCCTTATAAATGGCCCCATGATGCAACTTTGCTGTCCCGAATGTGGGTGCAGTTCCACCGGCATTCTTACGAATACGGTCGAAGATTGCTCCAGCTAAGGCCTTCTCAATCATCCGACCGCATTCTTGCTAATACTGGCCACTAGGTTTTCCGAAATCCACCACAGCTAGGTGCAGTGAACTGCGAATCGCCCAGCTGAAAAGCATCCCCGCATCAGCCTTCGACCTCTTGGGGGGATTTTTTGTGTCCTCCGAAGACTGAAGCCTTTTTGACACAAAATCCTCCCTCCTAGTCTCGGCCATCCTACGACGATGTTCAGCAGCCCTCGAGGTTTCTGGCTGATCACCAGCAGGACATGCTTTAGCGGCAGCGGTCTTGCTGGTGGTTTTTGTCGTGTTGGCTACTTCTTTACCGCCGAGGCCTCGTCAGAGCCTTGTTTGCTATTATATCAAGAGCCCAGGCCAGGGAGTTTTGTTCCCTTTCGGAAAGGGAAGAGGGGGCCTTTGCATCCAGGATCGATTTGACATGCGTCGCTCTACAGAACAACTGCCATCTCATCTGTCCTAGAGAGACCTTCTTCCCCATCCGGAGACTCTCGGATGGATCTGCTAAAAGTCGCTCTTCGATATCCACAGAGATCTCCTCATCCAAGCAAGCTGCCGATGGTGGCTACAGCTCAACCAGTTCCTGTACGCCCACGGGTAACATGTCAGCTTCAGAACTGGTATTTTTGTTTTCTATTTGGTTCTTGTTTTTGTTTTGTTTTTCGTTGTCATTCATTTTCGTTCCCACGAGTAAGGCCGGAATGTATATTCGCCATGCCAGAGCCGCCATACGGGGGTACTTACTTAGATCCTTCAACCCATCGGGGGGCATAGGGCGTCAACCACGCCTACGCGCCATCTTGTTCGGAGTTCTGCAACGCGTTTGAGCTGCCTCCAACTCATTCCTAAAGAGCTCGATTCCTCCTCAGCTGTTCTGCGCCACGTTTGCCTAGGGCGTCCCACTATTCTGTCTGCCTGGGTGAGCGGATTCCACTGCATAGCGTATTTCGCAATGGAGTTGTCTTCACGCCGTAGGGTGTGACCAATCCACTGCCACTTTCTCCTTCGTATAGTAATGCTTATAGGTTCTGGCCCGTTCTCAGATAAAGTTGTTCGTTGGAGATGCGGTTCAGCCAAAAATCTTGAAGATGATCCTTAAATATTTGTTACGAAGACCTTTCAAGTACTGCACCCATAAAGCATCACCGATTCTACGTTGGAACGGAACAGTCGTAGCTTAGTTCTTAAGCTGATAACATTGCTTCTACAGATTTTGGATAGCATTCCGAATGCATCTTTAGCCTTGCCGATTCTGCTGCATACATCCAGTTCGGTGCCACCACGATTAGCCGAGACCACACTTCCTAAATAAAGAAAGTCATCAACTTTCTCGACTAACTGTAGGCCAATAAGCATACATGCCGGGGTAAGGCATTTGTTTTACACAAACCTCGCCAGGGCATCTGTGAGAGCTCGTTAGTGGTTGGTTTGTTCTAATCCCCCCAAACGACCAACAGTGCAATGAGGACAACCCCAACCGCAGGAATTGAGGCTATTCTCAACCTGATGCCGCTGGACATCTTCATACGAACATTAGCAGCCATAAATGGTATGAGAATTAGCCAAGCAATACCGCCAGAATGTATCACCATCTTTATCGACAGTTAGGCAGCGATAAAAGCTATTACTGGCATGGATATTGAATCGAAGCTTGTGAAGTATTGTCGATAAGGGGTCAGGGTTCTTAGAACACAGCACAAGGTATCGCTCTTCTTTGTCCCTGGACACAAGGGTATCCCAGGCAATGAGAAAATCGACGAGCTAGCAAGAATCGGCTCAGCAGCATCCTAGAATAAGTTGACCCAACCTCTGTGTGTATCCTGTCTTGCACACTGAGGCTCGTTGCAGGGAATAAGACTTTATTAGAGAGGCGAACACAAGATGAACCTCCATGAAAACTTGTGCCACCACTAGGAAGCTATGGGCAGCCTTTAACAAAGCAAGAACCGAGAGAATTACTCGGAAAGACAGGAAATCCCTTTCCACCCTCGTGCCCATCACCACGGAGTACAACACTCTGCGGTACCACTTGAAGAACTACGCCTGACAGAGGAGGAACTCTGTAGAAGCTGTGGTGACGGGGGAGTTTTTGAGGAAACTACCCACTTTTTGTGCCACTCCGGGTCTTCAACACTACAGGAAAAAGTTTTTTGGTAAATATTTCTTCCAGGATCTCGAAGAGCTCTCCGGCGTTTCGACAGGATAGATGCTGAACTTCATCAAATCATCATTGTGGTTTGTGTGCAGACACGAAGTAAGTGAGGTATTACTTTTTCTCGCATTTGTATCACATGGGTATCATGGGTATCACGTTGACCTAGGTCAACGCTGACCTGAGTGTGGCAAAGAGCGTCGCCAGCCCACATACCTAACCTAACCTATCTGTTAAGTGATTCAAAGTTTGGGGATCAACTACGTAGACACAATGTTCAGCATAGCCCTACAAAAATTAATCCAGAGGGGTGAAATCACACGATCTTGGTGGCTTTGATGAACCGGAGTATCTGCAGTGGATCCAGCGAGGTACATCCATCTTTGATATTCCATAAGAAGTTAACAAATGCCTACAAAATGAGAGAAAGAATCCCTCCCTAAGCTGAGAACTGATTCAACACAAAAAAGGTGTCAATTAAATACATACACGAGGTTTAAGTTAGTTGTTTAAAGAGAGAAGGGTTAGGTTAGATATTATGTGGGCTGGTGTAGGGGATATAAAACCTCTACACCACACTCAGGTGGCGGGAAAGGTGATAGGTTAGAGAATCCCTTCCTCGTGAAAAGCAGAAGAAGTATCGTCTCTGTCCATATCCCAAAGAAAGCGTTTAGTATTGTTCTTATTGTGCCCGAGTTGGTTTGTGTCCATCCAGAAGATTTGATGAAGTTTGCGGTATCATTTATCATTATTATTTATTCTTAATCCTTAAAGAAGTGTTGTCCAAGGAACTTATTTCTCAAATGATAGAGGCCTGGGCAATAGCAAAAAAAGTGGGTGGTGTCCTTCTGAATCTCCTCATCACAGCAGCCTCTACAAAGGTCTTCGTTCGTCACACGTAGTTCTTTCATGTGGTACCTCATGGTGTTATGGTCCGTTATGACTCCTATTAGAGTAGAGAGGGATTTTCTATCCTTCTCTATGAGTCCATTGGTTCTTACTCTGTCGAATTCACGCCATAGCTTCCTCGTGGTGACACAAGTATCCATATACACAAGGTCCACCTGTTGTTAGCCTCTGTTAGGGCTTTGTTTCCTGCTTCAAGTTTGAGTGCGCAAGGCGGGATGTACACTGAGGGGTCAGATTGGTCCGAGTTTAGTGTTGAGCCTCCTCTAGCCAGTTCATCGGCTTTCTCATTCCCTGGTATGCGTTCATGACCAGGGACCCAGCAGAGCTTTACCTCGTGTTGTGTTCCAAAAACCTTGAGCTCTTCTCTACACCACTTCACAAGCATCGATTTTATTTCTATAGCAGATATTGCTTTTATCGTTGCCTGACTGTCGATGAAAAAGCCGATATCATCCAGTGGTATTGCCCTCATCGCAGTCTCACGGGCCGCTATTGCCACTGCTAGGACCTCCGCCTGGAAAATGTTACTGTAGTTCGGAAACCGAGCTGACATGGAGAAACCAAGCATTTCAGAGAAGATGTCTGCACCTACACTTATTTGAATTTTGGATCCATCAGTGTACACAGCTACGGATCGCTCCTCAGGCGTTCTGTCATTTTTCCAGTCTTCCCTGCTCGGATAGGTGCTTAAAAATGGTCTTGTGAAGTCTAGGTAAGACGTTATGTAGTCCGTACTAGATACATTGCCTAGATATATCTGTAGGATCGTAGTATGACCCATTATATTTGGTCCCCATCTATCTGTTTGGCTTAATCTTACGGGACTAAGAGTCGCCGATGCTTGTATAAAGATGTCTAGCGGAAGCAAATTGAGAATGGCCCCGAATCTTTCTGTATGTGTCGTCCTCATCGCACTGGTTGTGGCGATGCACGCTAGTCTTTGTACTTTTGTGATAACAGTTAGGTTGCTTATTTTGCTGGCTGCTTGCCACCATACAAGGATGCCATAAATTAGTATTGGCCCTACTATAGCTGTATACATCTGTTCAGACGAACGTGATGTAACGTCAATATTGTAAAACTAATCATTAACCCTTAACTTTTCTTGCTGAATTGGAGTAGAGATGGCGCTCTTTTGTTTACGCAAATGAAATTGTAATTTCTTTGTTAAATGATTTCCGCCAATAAAATTTTTGTGGTGGGTCTTCTTGTTCCAGCACCCGAGCAGAGCACTCGTCTCAACAACATACATAGGAAGATTTTGGGATTCGGTCCCCAAGTTTTCCCGAATATTCTATTGCACGAGATGATTAGTCTCCAGTTCAGTTTTCTATCGAGCGCCAGGCCGAGGTATCTCGCACTACTGGAGATACTTAGGGAAATACACCTTACGGAAGGTGTTACGAATTGTGGAATTATTCTTTTGTTAGTGAATAGTACTAACTCCGTTTTCTGGGGATTAACCGCTAGTCCGCATCTCTCCATCCAGGAATCAATGGTTTCAGCGCCCCTTCAATTTGCTAGCTCATAAAGGATAAAGGAGGTAAGGCTTATTGGCCTAAAAACTTTCGCAGTAGTTTGAAGAAATAAATCTCTACTAATGTCCTAAGCACCTTTCTCACACTTCTATTACGTTAGTAATCCGTACTCGTACCTATTCACACTAATTTCAACCAAATGACAGCTTTTCAAAATTCAAAATTACATTTCACCAAGAAATTTTCATTAACTTATCAATCAAACAATCGGATGGTATACCTTATTATAGCTGCCACACAATGAGAACAGATTGAGAGCCCTCCTGGTGAGTACCAGTCATCAACTACTGCAAACTTTCGCAGCCAACCACAGCTAGTCAACACAACGTTCAAATACGGAACTGAATATGCTAAGTTTGACATAATTTGCAGAAATCCACTTTATTTGTAATATGCTACTGACTCGAACCCCCGTTTTCCACCCTAAAGAGGCCTTCACAAGTACACACCGCAGCGACACAGACAGACTGCATGAATGCATTCCCGCATGTACAGCATCGAGTACCGTTTCGGGTGCAACATAATTCTCATAATTCATGGGGAAAATGCCGCATATGAGCGCTGGGCTGGGCGAATGGCAAACCCTTTAAGTAGATATAATTTAACCACCACCATCATCGCCATCACCACCACCACCAGCAGCACTGAACTGGACCATAACCCCTGATTACCATGCTACACTACCATGGAGGAGTCTCTTTCCTTGCGGTATGTGAGTGTGGGTACCGCAGAAGTGGGTACTCCTTGGGAAATTTATTGCTTTCGTATATTTCCCATACATCGTCAGGTGGTAGTGGTGGTGGTGGCGATGGGAAAGTCTGCATAAATCCTCCTCTCGACTACGAATGCAAATCAACGGCATTCGAATTGCAATTAAATGCACACCAGGCACCTTGTTGTGCCATGGCCACATTCATTTTGCCTGCCCCACCCCCATCTACATCATCGTATACTGAACACATCTATCTACACGCGAGTCCTGTCGAGCGGAATAACTTTGAGGGATTGATGAGAGCGGCTCCCGCCAACTTACATATATCCGAGTCACAACTTAATCGCTTGGAAATTTCCAATTTTGTGCATTTTTCTTCACCGATAAACTGATGGCTCCCTGGTACACTCTGACTCACGACGACGATGGCGCGCACTATTGAGAAGGGATGGTTGTCGTCAGCCATCGATTTGTGATGCACCCCGGGCCGCCAAGCCAAGAGATGTGGCTTGAACTAGTTTCCCCTCGTTTGTCATCCTTGCCATCATCATTTCTACATGTCAGAAAGGAAAAATGCCGCTGCCAGTGCTGTGCTGGGAAAGAAAGGAGAGCACCAGGCTAATGGACTCACGTTATACCAAGGGATGTGGCAATTATGAGGGTTTAGTATTTCCTCCATTCAACAACTCTCTCTCTCACTCTCTCTCTACCCCCGAGTCGGAGGCTATGCCCTGAGGCGGAAAATGGCTTTCCTTTGTGAAAATCATTTTTTATCATGAAACGGTTGCTGAAGCCAGCTAAGAAATGGGTTTTCTTCGATTACTAATGATGATGGTGGTGGTCGGCGGTTTGGGGCCAGATTAGTTTACTGGATTGATGTCAATATAATGTGAAGCTGGTTGAGGGAATGTCACAAGTTGCCGGAGACAAGATGAGGGCACTGGCAACCAATTTCAATTCCCAGTGACAGATGTTTGAATGAAAAATCACAAAAATAGGTTTCTTGTTAACCAAAAAGGAGAAAAAATAAAGCACGTATACGCCACCGTGTACTCAAGATGAGAAGTTATTTTTAGGTCGAAAGGAAGCCATTTAATTCCGGATTGAAATGAGCTTAATCAGTTCGATCCAAATCGGTTATAATGGGAGACTTTGATGAGTTACGAATTGCAGGAATTTGTTATTTTTTAATTGGAGGTCGTAGGACCTTTATACTTGTAATACAGCTTATTATTACCATGTTCAATGGAATTTCCCTATGACATCTGGTCATGTAGAAAGTAGCCCCCTTTTGTAATCCATTTGATAATGATAATATTCTCAAGCATTCAAAATGTCTTCCTGCCAATTTGAATTCTTCTTTTTCTGTCCTTGAGCAGTTTTAAGAGAGATATAAAATCTATGGTCAAATCGCCGTATCCATGAACGGATGACGCGGCACATAATTTATATGTTTGTTGTTACTGGATCTACCAACAACACAATACAAATTAGGTGACCACTCATCACGGATCACGATTCACTGGTACGACGATTCGACCCTAGGTCATAAAAATGGTCACAGAATGAAGTCCATAAGCAATTCAACTAATGGAATGGCTCTAAATGTCAAACAATAGCCTAGGCTTAGAAGTCAGTTCGTCAAATTGCGAGGTTTTGCTCTTAATATATATTAGAATGATTTTAAAGAAAGTTGTAAGAAGCTATCTCCCGATTATTTACTTTCACAACATATTTTATATAGGTTAATGATAATAACATAGCGGTCGAATTTTTGCGTCTAAGTTGATCCTAAGCTCTCAGAACAAACTACCTGCGAGCAAGGGGCTGAGTTTAACGCTCGAGAGGGAGGCTGGAATTTAAAGAAATGCTAGTAGTATTTAAAAGTGCCGGAAAGGCTTTCAAATTTGCTATCAGAGACATCTAGAAAAGATGCTTCAAACAACTGCTGGAAAAAGCCAATATAAACCTACAACTGTCTACAGGATCGCTATGATGAAGCTCACGGGGCACAACAGCATACATGTCTCATTATGGTCCAGAACATCATCACAACACTGTTTCCGCAAAGACCAGTGATCACTTCCGTATGGACATGCAACGGCCAACGAAGAGATCCCATCGGTAACACCAGAGAAATTGCATTTAGCGCTGATAGCAGAGTACCAGGCCTGGATGGAATCCTGAATAAGGCCCTGAAAACAGCTGGAGAGCAGGACCTGATGCCTTTATCGAAGTCATATAGAGCTGTGTGAGAGAAGGGATAGTCCCGCTTCACTGGAAGTTACAGCATCCGGAACTGCTCCCTAAGGGTAATAAACCGAGTAACATATAATGCTGGGTTGCATTGTCCATGCATACGACCATGTTAACATGTTTACTCCTTACTCCTCGTTGCATAAGCAAGATAGATAGCATAGATTTCTTACATACATTTTACCTGCTACTGGCAACCGTGCAATCACGCCGTTAAAGATAATAGATTTTATGATGCATTCATGTATCCAGTAGATGTGCTTCGGTTTCGACTTCATGACAGCTTTGCTGCTGGCTGGTTTTAATGTTATTGAAGGCCCCTCCAATGCCTTCGAAGTTCGAAGATCAATGTAAGCTTTCACGTCAAGGAAAATTTCGTACAAAAAATAGAGCGCGACCGGCTCAGCTGGTATTGCCACGTTCAAAGAAGAGATCATTTGAACCGTGTTGAAAAGGCATTATCAATGAACGTTCCAAAGACATCGCGAGACAGGAGAGGCAGGCCTATAAACGTCTGGATCACACAAATGTGACGTCGGCATTTCATTGACCTCAGTAACTAAGTGATCAAAAACCGGCAGGCCTGCAGATATTTTCTGAGGTCAAATAGGCGAACCCCACAGGCGGATCAGTAGAAATGCGGTGAAGTGGGAGGGTTGTGATCCCTTATATTCGGATCATAACCTCGCTGAAAAAGGAAGAAGAAAGAGAAGGCCCCTCTGATGCCGAAAAAGACTCCCGCGACTGATTCTTTATGTTTTAGCGCATTTTCTATTGTCGTTGCTACCTAGTGTTATGCGGTTTCGAAAGACATACATTTGAGGTGTACTTTTTGGTTAAGACACAATTGCAGATATTAGATCTATACGTATGCATGCATATATATCTATATATCTACTTGGGGCTGAGCTTAGGCTACCAGGGGGGTCAGCATAGTGGCGGATAGCTGGGGACGTAAAACCCATACAGCATCGCTAACGGAGCCCTCCAGATAACTGGTGCCCTCTGGTTGTATTATAGCCTTACCACAATACAGGGATCTCTGATGTGGTGGACCTTTCTTTCCCCCATACTCGTGGGATCCAACTATGAATCAAAAAAAACAAATACAAATAAAACAGAAAAAAAGAACAAAAAAAAGTACAAAACTCAGGAGACGAAAGTACAGAGGAAAATCCGTTCAGGAGAAGCTCGGTACTGATGCGATCACCGCCGTTAAAAATAGCGGATGGACCGATGCAAGAAGATAACACAAACGCGGAGATGCCGTCTGAATCAATAAATGAACAGACAACCTCGCAAATGCCGTCGAAATCTCTCCCCAGTGAAATATTAACTGGTAGTCTGAAGTCCGAAACCAACACGGAAGTAAAGGCCAAAGAAACCAGCGAAGAGAGAGAAAAACGTGAAGCCATGCATTCCCTGGGAAAGCACATCTCGGCACTCATGGAATTCATTAAGGAAAAAAACAGTGTGCGTCTGTGAGACTGGCTAGTGCAATTCGTAAACACTACAGCTGCGCAGTAGATTGCGAAATAGATAAAGTGGTATGCAGTAGAGTGTCTAAAGCCACTCAAACCATCCACTCTCCAGAAATAAGTGAGTTGGCTTTTCCTTCTTCGTTGGAACAACTGCCAGACCCAAAGCGAAAAAGGACGAGATCTCCAAATACCGAAGAACCCTCCACACTATCATACGCCGAAATTGTTGCGGAAAAAACGGAAATGGAGGTGAAACAAAGCGTGCATAAGGACCAGAAAGAGAAAAAAAAGGCCACAGGGAAAAACCATGGACAGACAGTGAAACCCCGGATCGAAGAACCAGGTGCAGAAACTACTAATAAAGTCGTTTGGACAAGAGTAGAAAAAAGTCGAGGCAAGATATATGCTAAGCCTGACGCACTGGTGATTAAAAAGATCGGAGAAATTTCCTATTGCGACATACTCCGAAAGGTGAAGACCAACCCCGAGTTGAATGGATTGGGGTGTGATGTAACCCGCATAAGAAGGACAGCCAAGGGAGAGCTACTGCTTGAGCTCAAGAAAGCAGCCGATGGAAGAACATCAGAACACCAAAGTAAAGTGGGAAAAGTTCTCGGTGAAATAGCGGAAGTGAGATCCCTAACGCAAGAGGTGCTCATTGAGTGCAAAGACCTAGATGGCGTCACCACAAAGGAAGAGATCTGCCAAGCTCTGTCCGAGCAGTTCGAGGAAGCACAAGGCATAAAGATCTCATCCATCAAATCTATGAGGACAGCCTATGCAGGGACGCAAACTGCCGTCATTAGCCTCCCGATAAATACTGCCAAAAAAGTTCTGGAGGTTGGAAAAATAAAAACCGGATGGACGGTATGCCGAATATGAGAGAAAATAATACCGCTGCGATGTTTTAGGTGTCTTAACTTCGGGCACCTAGCAAAGGCGTGTAAAAGCACGTTGGATAGGAGTGAGGATTGCGTTCGGTGTGGACAGAAAGGCCATATATCCAAGAACTGCAGCAATGATGCAAGGTGCGTCCTTTGCGAAGAAAAGGGAAGTAGCAACATCAAACACGCGGCAGGAAGCATAGTATGCCCGGTATACCAAGAAGCTGCAAAAGTCGCAAGAAGAATATGAAAGTGCTGCAACTAAACTTAAACCACTGCGAAGCGGCACAGGATATCTTGACACAAACCGTTCGCGAGTTAAAGATAGATGTTGCCGTATTATGCGAGCAGTACAAAAATCTCGATGATACAGTTTGGGCTGCGGCTGACTCAAAAAGAGCTGCTATTTGGGCCTGCGGAGATTGCGCCTTTGAAGATAAAATAATGACACCCGGAATAGGCTTCGTGCGAGCAAAGGTCAAAGGAGTACATGTCTATAACTGTTATGCATCTCCAAACAACACCATTGAGGAGTTCCAAAGTATGCTTGATAGGCTCGTGGATGATGCTAGAGGTCGTAGCCCAACGATTATAGCTGGAGACTTCAATGCATGGGCCACGGATTGGGGCAGCGCACGGACCAATAGAAGGGGAGAAGCTCTCCTAGAAGCCGTATCGTCACTAGACCTAATATTGCTAGATACAGGAAGTGAGCACACTTTTAGTAGAAATTGCGTAGGCTCCATAGTTGATATCACCTTTGCAAGTAGTTCCTTATCGAGAGGCGCCAACTGGAGAGTCAGTAATCAATATACTCACAGCGACCACCTTGCCATCCTGTTTGAAGTACAACCTAGGAGACCAACCCAGGAACGCCCAAAGAAGGCACAACGAATGGGGTGAAAAAATAAGCACCATGGACAAAGACACTTTTGCCCTGATTTTTGCAGAGTCAACAATAAGCCCAGGAACAGCAAACGCTATGGCCGTTGAGGTTACCAAACAAGTAACTAGGGCTTGCGACGCATCCATGGCCCGGAAAACGTCATCAAATCGCCGACTACCAGTATACTGGTGGAACCAAGAGATAGCAGAGCTACGCAGCAAGTGCCATAGAGCCAGAAGACTATTCCAGCGATCCAGAGGTTTGTCCACACAGCAGGACCTACGGCTGCAATTCAAAAATAGGCGAAGAGAGTTAAAACTAGCCATCCGCAGAAGTAAGAGCAATAGCTTTAAGGAACTCTGCGAGCAAGCAGATGTAAATCCTTGAGGCACCGCCTATAGAACAGTAATGGCAAAACTCAAAGGCACTAGGGCACCGTCCCCCTCATGCCCTTTCCTTATGCAGAAAATTGTATCGGGGTTGTTGCCACCTCAAATACCAGCAGAACGTAAAGAACCACCTCCGGAAGTACAGGACATCCCAACTGTCACACAAAGGGAACTCCTGGATGTATGCAGACGATTCAAGGATACCAAGTCACCTGGATTGGTTGGCATACCGAACAAGGCCCTTAAATTAGCCATTAAAACAAATACGCAACCATTTGTGGAACTCTACAACAAGTGTCTAACAGAAGGAGTTTTTCCAGACCAATGGAAAAAACAAAGTCTAGTGCTGCTGTCTAAAGGGAAAAAACCACCAGACGAGCCCTCGTCATACCATCCCATATGCCTGTTAGACACAATGGGTAAAATACTGGAGCGAATCATATGCAACCGATTAGAAGTGGCAACTGGTGAAGCCGGGGGACTCTCCAACCAACAGTACGGCTTTAGGAAAGCTCGATCTACAGTAGACGCAATAAGAAGGGTAACTACAACCTTGGAAGAAGCTATTCAGGGCAGGAGATGGAGAGGCGGTGCAAAGAAATACGGTGCCGTAATAACATTGGACGTCAAAAACGCGTTCAATTCTGCGAATTGGGGACTCATAGTGCAATCGCTTAGGTCAATGATGGTACCATGGTTCTTAATTAAAATAATACTGAGCTACTTCGAGAAACGGTTTCTGCTCTTCGATACCGACGATGGAGTAAAGCAGTACCACATATCTGGCGGAGTTCCAAAAGGATCAGTATTAGGCCCTATCCTTTGGAACATTATGTATGATGGGGTTCTAAGGCTTGGAATCCCAAATGAGGGAAAAATCATAGGCTTCGCCGATGATATTGCAATTGTCGTGGTTGCAAAACATCTAGAGGAAATTGAGGATATTGCAAATGAATGTATCCGAAAAGTGAAACGGTGGATGGCAGCAGTCGGGTTAGAGCTCGCCGAACATAAAACAGAGGCAGTATTGGTAAGCAGCCCCAAGAAAAGAGAGGAAATCATCATCAGAGTAGGAGATCATAATACGACTTCAAAATCGGTTATCAAATACCTAGGTGTGATGATCGACGCGAGGCTCACTTACAAGGAGCACCTTGACAGAACGTGTGACAAAGCGGCTCGGGTGAGCAGTGCCTTATCAAGAATAATGTTAAATATAGGAGGACCTAGGCAACAAAGGTGACTTATTCTATCCAGGGTGGTGCAGTCCATCCTTATGTATGCGGCACCCATATGGGCCAAAGCTATGGCGAAAAGGACCTACGCAAGAAGGATAAACTCTGTCAACAGACTATGTGCGCTGAGAGTATGCTGTGCCTTCCGTACGGTGTCAGACGAGGCAGTATGTGTCATCGCGGAATGCTACCAGCGGATATCTTGGCTATCGAGCTACAAAGGACCTACGGCGCCAAAATTCAGGAATCTCAAGCGTCAGTCAAAAATATCAAGCTGGAAGAAAGACAGCGAAGCATTAGAGCATGGCAGGAGCGATGGAACCAGTCCTTAAAGGGAAGATGGACCCATCGACTTATACCGGATATCCAAAAATGGATGGACCGGAAACACGGAGAGGTAGATTTCTATCCTAGCCAGTTCCTAACCGGACATGGCTGCTTTCGAGCTTATCTCAACAGGTTTGGGCTCGATGAATCTCCCAACTGTCCAAATTGCGGAGAGGCCTCAGAAGACGCTCAGCACGTATTTTTTCAGTGCCCACGTTTTCATATAGAGCACAGAGAACTGGATTAAAAAAATTGGAGAAATACCAACCCCCGAAAACATTGTGCACCATATGATAGCATCGAATGCAATATGGGACGCGGTGAAACAAGTTGCAGCGATAATCGTGCAGGAACTTGGGCGGCTGGAAAGAATCAGAAAGAGCAACCAAGTCCAACCGGCAACACTTTAGGAACAAGGAGCGGAAGACAGCGAATGAAGAGCATAAATAGCTAACCAGCCCCGCGAAGTAATACCTAACGGTAGTCCCGCGGGGAGAGTGGTTGAAGTGTGCAGGGTGTGGTTTAGTACGTAGGCGTATTCCTGGCATGGAGTATTCAGGTTTGCGAATCGTGCATGCCAGTAGCTCGGGCTACTGGTATCTTTAGAAGATTACACACCCTTTGGCGCAACCATAAAAAAAAAAATTAATATCTATATATCTACGAGTATATGTATCTATATGTATAATAGAATACACACTAATAGGGTACACACAACACAAGTGAGGATAATAGAAAAGAGGACAATTCTGTGGCACATCTCTCCGTGCTGGCTTCACAACTTCAACTGTCGAAGCGCTCACAGATCTGTATATAGAAACCTTAGCTTAGGTACATTATCCTTAATATAAAACACAAAGGAGGGATATAAAAAATAGGATGTATCACAACCAGGATACAAACAACCGTTAATACGTACACAGTGGCACACTACTTAACTATTTATAGTGCCTCTTTACCATTAAGTATGCTCTAACATGTATGCTCTTTATTACAGATTATGTCTAATGATTTTAGTAAGCAAAGCATTGGGCGTATGGGTCTGTAACCTTTCGCCGTTCATAATTATTTCCCAGGTTTTGGTAGGAATACCACCCTATAATAAGAATTAATTTTTTTCCGCAAAATTTTAGCATAATTGCCATTTAAATTTCGAGATTTTGGCAGTGTATCCCAATTAAAACTGTTTAAATAATTTTAAAGTGCAGGAAAATTTGTTTTTGAAAAGTTATACTCGTAAGTTAACGCAAAATTATTATTGTCACTTGGATAAGAATAATTAAGAAATTTTAATAAGAAAAAAGTAGGGCTTCGTGGTAAATTTAAATCTGAATTAGTAAGACTCAAGGTTTGTGAAATATTAAAATATACTTTCATAGCTTAAATATACTGTATCCAAATAAGGTCGGTTTTACAAAGGAACCGCTCGCAGTTACTAATTCTAACTAAAACTCTACTCGAAACATAGAAACATTCAAATACATATATTTGTCCCATCAAAGAGCATATAACCCGACCTGACCTATCCTATCACTAATACATATGAACCTTAATTGTAGTATTGGCCAGTAAAAAGATTCGTTGGAGACAACATGTTGCAAAAAAGAGCGAGTATCCTGTCTGTACACACCCTTCCTGGCACATACAATACTATAACAAATTGCGGAGGAGAATGAAAAAACGGCGAATATGCATCTTCAAATTCAATCTTCAACAGCACATCGTTGATGGAGCCATTTTCGGTTGAGAGATTTACTTTTTTTTTGAAGACGGCTTCCTGTGACACGATATCGCTGCTGTGGAAAAAACCGAAAGAAGAAAGCATACGTTTCCAACGTTCTTTTCACAGTTCCATGGCACCCCCGCTACCGACAACCCGTAACAGTAACAGTAACGATTCGCAGTTGTTGCAGGAGCATCCTTAAGCGCGGAAAAATCTAATAAAACATGACGAGCAGAGCGCTGAGTGCCATGCCGCTGACAGAGAACATTGTCATATCCTTCTTATGCATGCATATATTTTTTTGTATTTTGTATTTTATTCCTTCTTTTTACCCTCAGTATAGCAGAGAGGGAGTAACTGGGGGTCCAGGGAATGGTAGTAGTCATCGCGAAAAGCAATTTAGATAAAACTGCGAGCACTATTTCGTTGGGTAGGGACGGGATGCAAAGCTGGAAATTTTGTTCGCTCGCTCCCTCTCTGCCGAGGTTTTTTTTTTATAAGGATACCGAGTATGCTGATGATTTTTAAGCGATTCCTTGACGATGTGAATATATTTGATGAAGGAGAGGATACAGCAGCAGCGGTGTAACTAGGTGTTCGCGTCGTAAAACATTTACAAAAGTTCAACAAAATTCTAGGGAGTCTTTGGTTTTTTTATTATTCCCTGTTTTTTTATGGCATAATGAGGTGAAGAGAAAAAAATAAACGGAATAAATTAGGTTTGTAATTTTAAACATTTGATAGCAATCAAATAACTTTGGAAAGTTTATTAGCGAGAGGAAGAGGAAAGTCGACCCGGCCCGGGTATGGTGTTAAACGATCACAAAATGGTCATTTTGTGGTTTATAACGTTTTATGCGTTTATAATTGCAAATAAATTTTAGATTTTTCCATCTTTTTTCGGATGTCAGGATATTTATTTTGGCATGATGTGCAACATCATCGTTGACATAATTCATATTTTATAGCTTCGATTATTTTGCGGGTGGAGATGTTAAAATATATATTTATCTCTCGAAAAGCGATTTGAAAGCAATGTCGTGTCGCGGCTATTTATATTTATGATTTTGCAGCGCATGTTGGACATTTAAATCAGCGGCTCAGGGGGCTATTTATTCACCTCCTTGCTTTGACAGATATGAGCAAGGAGATGGAGGTGATATTCTCTAAACTCTTCACCTGTAGTGAAATCTTCCGTATTGTATTGTAGGACTTTTTAGTAAATGGCTGTTGTGAATTTTGGTAACCTCATTGCTCTTTAATGCGTAGTACCATTATTCTAGTACAAATATCGCTAAATAAATTGTTCTTATGGACAAAAGTTAGCTTAGTTGATTTATTTCTTTATTTTTTATTTTTTTTATTTTTATTTTTTTTTTATGAAAAAAGATTGGTTGTAGATTCCTTATAGTTTAGCAATACTTTATTTTAAATTTCAGAAATAATGGCAATAAGAGGAAAAACAAATTAAAATTAGTGATGTAAGGTCGGGTGAAATTCCATCAGCAAAATAGTACAAGAAATTAGCTGTATATATACATATTGTATATATATATGTATAATATTGCTATTTTCTTTGAATTTTGACATCACCTCAACCTCCAAAATGCATGTGGAGTAAATGCACCATCTATTACCACTGTTTGCTAGTGAACGTAAAGATTTTAGGCCGAATATTTTTCTGTGGAAGGCGAACTTAATGAAGGTCTACCCAAATCCTTGTCTGACGACACAAATGTGGCCCTCGAGAAGGAAAAAAATTACCGAGATTCAAGAACGACCCAAGGAATGATGGGTGGTAAACTCGACTTAGATGTCATCATTGTGTCTCGAATATGACTTATCACCTTAACTACTCGAAGAAATCTGCTCGATTGGTTCCACGAATTTTGAATGGCAACCAAAAAAGGCACTCGTTCGTTTTGTTTAACTTTTTTAAATTGTAACAAATGATGAATCATGGTTCTTTAAGTATGCCCTGAAAACGATCTGAAGCTCTACAAAATACGACTTTGGGAAGTGTTTTGAAAGACGACTTGTACGTTGTCAATTAGATGGACATCGATTTTCACAACGGCCTATCAAACCTCACATCATTAGCAAAACCCTCACGGCTTTTAAAGCCCATACGATTTAAGCATCGTTCATGTGATACTCGGAATAGAGATTTTGTCAGCACATCAACAATCATTTCCTCCGTCAACAAATGTACCAACTCAAACGTTTCAGAAATAATGTACTTACGGACAAAATAATGCTTAATGTCGATGTTTTGTGCGAGCCTGGAAAACCGAATCATTCGCCAAATATTGAGCTCTTAGATTGTCGACCAAAATAATTATATCGGCCCACTTACGTAACTCGAGCTCACATAGTAAGCTAAATACGCAAGGAAATGGGCATTGCCACCTCCACTAGACGATATATTCTGCCTCTGTTGACGATAGAGAAAAAGTCCGCTGGTTCTGCGATTTCGATATTATAGCAGCACCACCAAGTAAGAACACGTATTGGTGGTCAGGTTCGGACACTTAGGGTAAAGTTTCTGGACGATCCATATTGGGTAACCGCAACAAGAAGACTCACTGCCTCCACGGGGCAGTCACCTGGCAACGAATGCTACAGCGAGATAACCGGCCTAGCATTCCTTGCTCGTTCAACTAAATTCTAGTATTCTTTTGCGCCAAATTGCAATGCACGGCCTGCATTCACGACTATAAGTATTCGGCTAAAGTGAGCGACGTGAGGAGTAAACCTCTAGAAAAAAATCTCTAATCCAGCAGGTGGAACAGCATACGCCGAGGGATGCATGGCTAAGAGAGTGCCTTGTCGCTAGTATGCGGGCTCCGAATACCCTGGCGACCTTCGGTTTCAATCCAGCCTTTCCATAGTACATCGGGCTCTGCCATGGATGATATCCCTTTCTCGATTACTCGTGGGTCCAAAATTCATTCTATTAAAAAAAAACTATGAGACAGGTGTATCTCAAATTACACCAGCTTCTGTTACTGCTGACGAGCATACAGTTGCACCTAGTCGCGATGCTATAGAGCTTTCGACGGCCACTTCAACTTCGGCTTGCTGACGAGCAACCCAAGTCCTCGGATGGTTTGGATAACGGAGCCAAGCGTGTTCAATCCTTGCCGTCCACATGTGTCTATCCAGAAGTAGCAGGTACCGCCGCCTCTGACTCTGACACATCTACTCTCATGGATACGTGCAGCGTCGCCACAGAGAAATCTGGGTGCTCCTCCATTGGGAGGAGGTTAGACGAGCTGCGAATTCAACCGGATGGTTTCATTCGGTTCAATTCTGCCGAAAGGAGCCGGTTCAAGTTTGCCATTCGCAGAGGCGATACTAGGTAGAGTGCCCTAGCTTACTCCAAAGCCCCTCCTATTGCAAAAGATGCTAAACGAGGTAGATCATAGAATCATACCCCACCAGCACCCGCCGCCAAGAAAGCCAAGGCAGGACCTACACCTGATGTTCCCACCTTCAGTCAGGTGGCTAGTGTTATCAGGTTACGTATCGTCCCAGCGGACTTGGAGAACAAGAGCCTAACAACGGAGAAGATGACACTCATCCAAGAGGCCGTCATCGATGTCTTAATTGAGCTGAGGAATAGCTCACAGCACAAGGCGGGATGGCTGGTTTTCGTCTGCTCAAACAGTGCTACTGTTGGGTGGATGAGCTCGAATTTTGAGACAATAAGAGCCAAAAGTGGATTGAACATCTTATTGGTGAAAGAGAGATCATTCCCTAAGACCCATATCATCCGCGGTTTCTTCCCACAAAGTCTCGAGCTCCCGTCGACAAAAATTCGGGCTTCATTGGAAGCTCAAAACGAAGGCCTAATGGCAACTTCATGAAAGGTCATGCAAAGGGTGAAGGAAGGTGCACTCATGCATCTTGTGCTGGCGATCGATGACTCTTCCCTGAGGGTACTGAAGACCCTCAATAACAAAGTGTACTACCGTTTTGGTCAAATCAAACTGATCCCAAAGACCACCGACAAGGATCAGGAGTCTGGTCACGGTAGTCCGAAGAAGGTGGACGCAATTGGCATTACAACTGCTACTTCGACGGACCCCTTATCATCCGTCTCCACCAGCAGTGCCTCCGGGCCTGCCCCGAACACCAGCTCCACTGCCAAAACCGCTGCCACGACTAGTGAGTCGCTAAGTAGCACCAGTGGTCCTAAAGCTAGTACCAGCACTGCGGGAATCCGATCAAAGAATCCAGCCCGCCCTAGCACATAAGCCCCTAAACTTCCTAAGACTGGCAACGTGGCCGGTTTGTCGTTAATGACCAGCAGTGCCCCTGGGCACGTCTCTCGAAGACACGAGGAGTCGGTTGCGAACAGACCCCTGGGTCATCAAAATCTAACCACTTGCCGTAGAGGAAAGGGTCCCAAAAAGGCCCAACTACTCCGATAAGCTCGATCCTCAGCGGCGGACCGATGAGCGCAATCAAAGTGCTACAGGCGAACTTGCATCATGCTAAGGGCACGTCCGCTACCCTTAGCAAGCGGTTCGCCGAAGAAGATATAACCCTTGGTCTCATTCAGGAACCCTGGGTTATTTGCGGACAGGTTAATGGTCTCCGGAATAGGGCAAGTAAGTTGATTTCCAAGTATGGAGAGCTAGCGCCGAGAGCGGCCTGCTTAATTAACAATAATTTAAACTTCCTCCCTATTCCAGAATTTATAACAAGAGACCTTGTGGCCCTACTACTGGAAATCCCCACTGGAGGAGGTACACAGAACATCGTATGTGGTGATATCCCGCCGAAAGACGTCCAGAGCCTCGTTGACTACTGTCAGGAGAACAGCCTCCACTACATCATTGGATGCGATGCCAACGCACATCATGAGGTCTGGGGTAGTAGCAACATCAACAGAAGGGGTGAGTGTCTTTTAGAATACTTTGTAAGTAGACAAATAGATATTTTGAACAAAGGCTCTAAACCTACCTTCATAAATACGATTCGCGAGGAGGTGCTTGACCTCCCCTCGCTAGTCCATTTATTTCTAATTTTATTGAAAATTGGCACGTATCAGATAAGGCCCCTCTGTCAGACCATCAGCACATCAGGTTTGACATACCTGGCCAACTCTCATATGTCTCTAATAGATACGATCCCAAATCTACGGATTGGCATCGCTATCGTGAACTAGTGTTCTCAAAAAAAGATATGCTTCTCACATCTATTGAGTCCATGGAAGACCTGGATGAAGCTGCAACACAGCTTAACAATATACTGCTTGATTCCTACCACGGCAGCTGTGTCCCAAAGACACATATTAGCAAACGCAAAGTGCCTTGGTGGAATGACCAACTGGCGGAACTTAGGAAGAAAGTCAGAAAACTCTTAAACTCTGCAAAGCGAACGAAGAGGTGGGACGAATACAGGTTTGCTCTCACAGAATACAATCTAGTATTGAGACGACCTAAGCGAGCTGCTTGGAGGAAATGCTGCGAAACAATTGCTGACATGCCTACAGCGGCACGAGTCCATAAATCGCTCGCAAACTATCATGTCAACTGTGTAGGGTTACTGAAGAAGAATTACGGAACCTACACAACGGAAAGTAAGGATACACTTAGAACCTTACTTCAGGTACATTTACCAGGCTCGTCTCTTAACACATCTCATGTGTACTCGAACACAGTTAACCACAGGGATTATGTGGACAGTAGAGTTAATAGTTTATCTGGAAAAATATTCAGTCCAGAGAAAAATAAATGGGCGGTAGGCACATTCAAACCTTTTAAAGCCCCCGGCGGTAACGGTCTGTTTCCAGCACTTTTCCATCCTGCCGGGATTGACAGCTTTATTTAGAACCAGCTACAATTGGGGATACATACCACCCACCTGAAGGCAGGTTGATGTGGTTTTCATCCCCAAGCCGGGCAATGCCGGGCAAAGCTGCCTAAATCATACAGACCTATAAGTCTTACATCATTCGTCCTTGAGACATTGGAGAAACTCATAGATATCCATATTAGAGACCGGTTAGATCTGTCTAACCATCTGCACTCCAATCAGTACGCATACAGGAAAGGCAAATCTACAGTAGGTGCCGTTCACTATCTCGTCAAAAAGATAGAGGGAACACTCAGTTCAAGGGAGATAGCCTTGTGTGCATTTCTTGACATCGAGGGCGCGTTCGATAACACTGGTTACGACTCGATCGCAAGGGCGATCAGTAGCAGAGGTAACGAAGAATCGACCATCCAATGGATCAGAGCCATGCTGGTAAGTCGATTCACTCCTTCCTCCTCGGGGGGAGTGTCGGTGTCCATAACTGCAGCCAAAGGCTGTCCTCAAGGAGGAGTTCTTTCCCCCCTGTTATGGTCTATAGTCATCGACAACTTGTTAGTAGATCTTCACAGATCAGGCTACACCGTCGGTTATGCTGATGACTTGGCGGTTTTTATTAGAGGTAAACACAGCACGACAAATTCCAACGTCATGCAAAGTGCAATATGTCAAGTTGTAGAATGGTATAACAAAGAAGGACTATCCATCAATCCTAGTAAAACCGTTCTGGTGCCTTTTACAAGGAAGACACAGGTCAACCTTGAACCTATAACAATCAAAGGCACCACACTAGTTTATTCCAGCGAGGTCAAATATCTTGGTGTAATTCTTGACAAACGACTTAATGGGAATTCACATATCAAGTCCGCCACTGAGCGCGCTAGTAGAGCACTGTGGGTCAGTCAACGCCTATACGGCAGAACTTGGGGTCTCTCTTCTAAGATGATACATTCATGGTGAGACCCATTATCACATACGCGGCCATCATTTGGTGGCCAAAAACTCTCCAGCAGACAACGGCATACAAGTTGCAGAAGTTGCAAAGAATTGCCTGTCTTGGCATTACAGGTGCGATGCGTACCTGCCCCACGACAACTCTGGAAGCTATTGTTGGGCTTACACCCTTACCAATCTTCATTAGGAAGATGGCTGCTAGATATGCCATCAGGCTGCAGCTAGATCACGAGTATAAACCAAGTGACCTTGTGGGACATTTAAAGATACTCAACTCAATCCCCAGAAGAGACATGTTCTGCACTTTACCAGATATTATGGTCAGGCAACACTGCTTTGGTAGGTTATTCGAGGTTTGAAATATTGGACCGCGAAAACTGGTCCAATGGTGCTCCAACACTGGACCCTAGAAGTCTGGTCTGGTTCACCGACGGTTCGAAGATGGATTCTGGAGTTGGAGCTGGGGTTTTCGGACCCAACACAAAGACTTCGGTACATATGGATACGACTCCCACTGTGTTTCAAGCTGAAATCCATGCCATTGAAATTTGCGCCAGACACAATCTCCGCAAGGGCATCAAAGGCGCTAGAATACATATCTTCTCAGATAGCCAAGCAGCACTTATGGCACTATCGTCCAACCAAATGGACTCCAGAACCGTGAAATGCTGAACGATGCATTACAAGACCTTGCCAAATACAACAGGGTAAAACTCGGTTGGGTACCTGGACACCAAGGGATTGTGGGCAACGAATCTGCAGATGAGCTTGCTAGGGCTGGCTCAGAATCTGTGTTCATAGGTCCTGATCCTTATTGTGGCGTCAATTGGGCGACAGCTACAACGCTGATTAACGAATGGGAAAACAAACTTCGTCTAGACCACTGGACGAGTGGGCCAGGTCTAAGACAATCCAAACGATTAATCAAGCCTTACTCCTATAAGGAAATCCTTAACTTAGATAGGGAAAGCATTAAGAAGCTTGTGAGCTTTCTTACTGGCCATTGCAGCCTGAGATACCACCTTAACAAGATGAACCTGTGCCAAGAGGAGGACTGTCGGTTCTGTTTAGAGAAGAATTTAACTTCCGAATACATTCCTTGTGAATGCCCGGCACTACACTGGTTAACGAAACGTATTCTCCACAAGGAGATACTTACTTCAGTGGAACTGGAATGTTCCGCTACTAAAGACATACTCACTTTCATAAGAGAGGTAGTACGTCTGTTAGATTAACTCCAACCCTCCGATACAATAGATCTTTCAGGTCGCAGTGTCGTTGCCACGCAGGCATGGGTTGTACAAGAGGAAAAGAAAAAAAAAAAAAGAAAAAAAAAAGAACACGTATTCTGTATAAGAACAACGGTGGTCAGCAGCACAGCCACCCCAGTCCGGATCTTTGTATCCAATAAGCGCCTCATCTGTTTTCATGTACAGCAATCTAATGTCAGCACTTCCAGCAAGATATCTCAAAACTGTCAAAGTCCACCAATACAGTATGAAAATTCTTTAAGAAACCATGATGTTTTCCATTATGACCCGTATAATTTGGATTGCATCTGACGTTGATTTACGCGCGACAAACACACACTGATCATCGACAATCAACGATCTTCGTGGTGTGTGACATCAGTTTGATTGAAGGATAATTATCACAATTTCGTGTATCATCGTTCCATTTACACACAAGAAGAAGATAAGTTTCCCTCCACTGACTTAGTATTGGATCACCTCTTATAAGTTTGAAAATAGCAATTCTGAGCCACCTGAACCCGATGTCTCCCATCTTTTTCCAGAACTCAGAGGCATGTCGTCTGGCCCAACGGCTAATTGTTTTTTGGAGTATTTGACCGCGCTCTAACTTTTTTGACTGTAATGGCGGGTATTTCTTTATAGTTAGTGGTGGCTCTTAAAAAGTAGAGCCGGAGAAAGCGTTCATTCAAAAGTCATTTACCTCTATGTGCGTTGCCACCTATGCAGAATTTTATCGTCATTCAAGCAAAGCTGGCCCTGAGCATTGTTAATAAACTTTTACGAACGAATCTCCTGAGCATTTCTCCTTCTTTGGGCGGCTATTTTGAGGATAGCTGCTCCCTTGTTCATATTGTGCCGTTCGCTGTAGAGATTCCCCCATATTTTGTACTCACACTCTTTATTCTCAGCTCCGTTGATCTGTGAGATGTGAAGTGAAATTGTAATTTCCATCGCGAAAACAAAAGCCTCATCTTTTTCTTTGCCCAGAATGTAACACTTGATGGTCTCAAAGACCCTGTCTCCATAAAAATTGCTGTTATCAGGGGACGGTGTTGCTGAGCAATCGCCTCTCCCTGGATTACTTTCCAATTTTTTACGCGAGGTTTCATGAAACTGGCTACCAAATGGTAGTCAATCTAGATTTCATATGCCCTCCCACTCCCCCATAGTTGTCTTCGTAGTCTTCGTTCGGCTTCCCGGCATGTTCACTCAAATTTCCTTCAACAAACAGAACCTCTTCCATTGGGATGTTCTTTAGAAGATTGTCAGAATTGAGCCAAAATGCATCTTTTTCTTCGGCTTGCACCCACTATGGCAAGCATATGCACTAACAATATTTGGCACCTCTGCCGCAAGGATGATACCAATTCCGTACTTTCCTATTCGGTTCCGTAGTAGAAGATCTTTGCAGTAACGTCGTCCGATCATACTTCCAACGTTCAAACTCGCGACCCTTAAATTACGTTCAGTATTTTGCATTACTTTGCGAAACTCCAGAATCAGTATAGCTCTGACCAACGCACTTCTGCTCTGTTCATGATCAGTACCATGTAGTGGTAGTGACTGGCAAGTGTTTCTATAATGTTAACGTTTTTGCAATATTTTTCCGATGGTCTTTGACACGTGCATGCTCCTATTTTATTGTTGTTTGCTCTTTTTTTTTAATGACACTGCTGATCTCCAACCACGTAAACCCAGGGACTCGCATGCACAATTGTGGGATAGTTTTTATGTATTATATGTATGCTAGGCTCACTTGGATGTTAAGTTCTAAAATAAGTTCTAGATTCTAAATCTTATTTGTTCCCTTTGAATCGACATTTTGCATCATTTTCGGCGATCTCGAATATGTGATCATTCCATCAAGGATGGTTATTGATGTATACTATATATCGAAAATGGTAAGTCTTTCGGATTGAATGATGGCTATGTTTATTATTCTCCCCCATCTATGGCTAGGAATGCACAGAGTAATATTTCCCTCATTTTTAGAGCACTGCGAACAATCTGCGTCAGCTGATATAGTGCAGTCTCAGTTGATCGACACGCTTTGTATGCATGTTGGGGATGATGAAGAGATATATGTATTTAAAACTTCCTCTATTAAGTAGTTGTTAGAAGCATTTTCCATCGCTTGGAATAGAAATGATGTTAAGCTGATTTTCCTACAAGGTGGCGCAAAACTAATCATCCAATTTTGTTTTTGGAACTTTTTTACTAAATAAAAAAAAATGATTTTGAGTGATGGAAATATTTACTTGGACCTTTACAATTTTTTCTGTTAAGTGGAAAAGATGATATAAGCCGTCTAGTTCACAAATGTCAACTATGATTGACGTACGTCGCTATTTGCAAAAATTATAACATCTTCCGATAGGGTGATTAATTTTGCGCTACCTTGTAGGAAAATCAGCTTAACATCGTTTCGATTCCATGACTTTAGTTGTGTTTGGTCTTTTTCTCCCCACTTTCGAGATGAAAGCAACCTTCGCCCATCTCAATTGAATTGGTATATAGCCCAAAAGCGAAGCTACTTTTTGCTATGTTGGCCAGATGTGGCATGTTGTTGTTTGTCCCTTTTATAGTAAGGCTGGTGTGATGCATCCACTGCTGGTGTTTTGTAAGGAGCTGATTGCCGATTGTGATCTCCCTTTGGGTAAAATATCGCTGCTATTCGCCAATTCTCCTTCTGAGGATTTGAAATAATCGCTCTGCTGCTTTTATGGTTACTGAGAGAATGTGTTTCTAAGAACAACAATGCTCTTTGTTCTTCGTCTTCAGTAAAGCTCCCATCAGGTTTTCTTCGAGACGTTGATATCTCAACATATTTTGCCATCGCTTCATACGCATGTAGTCTGGCCGCGGCAGGGGTGTTTCAAATTGTCGCACAGAGTTTCCTAAAAATCTACTCGATTAGTCCCATATGGTTAAAAATGTTTCTAGTCAGTAAAACTTTATGCAGTAGGATATAAATATTTCAAAAATTTTCCAGTTACTATCTTTGGAGTATCTTGAAATTTTATTTTAATCAGTGCGAATCGTTTTTCCAATATTGGCATCGATAATATGTCGCACTACTAACCATGGAATTTTCTTTATAATCCCTATAAACCGTACATCTAGTCAATTGCTTGTGTCACTTCTTTTCCAGCACATAGCTCTCCAATGTAAGTGTTGAAGGTATTTGAAAGCATATGCCTCAATGAACACAATAGAAGCGGCTTCCAATGATTCGGCAGGAACACCTACTCCCGGACCTCGATTCACCGCACACAACCAGTGGCAGCCAGCCGTAGCTGCTGCCTTATCACAGCAAGGAAGTCGTCCTTTATTCTCGCTTTTCCTTTCATGCCAAGTGACAACAGCATACTCACTGCGGCAGCATAGCCCTATCGGGGCTAGTAACAATTATTTATCCCCCGTCATCCTTTATATTCGCACCAGTACTGATAGCGTGTGTCGACCTACCAGTTCATAAATCATAACTTTCCTCTGTCTCAGCAGCATTGCGAATGTAATCGAAACCAACAAAGCATCACCCGTTCCCCAAAAAAAGGGTCACATTATGGGTCGGGGGTTTTAAAAAAAGAAAAAGTTCCTACGCACTCTCCTCGCTTGTGGCTAATGAAAAATCTAACTTCACACCTCATAAATTCACTGATAGGCCATAACCTATTCGATGATCGTAATCACAATCCAATAAACGTGTGTTTATTCCCATGCAACAAATTCAGGACCAGTCGCCCCTCTCTTGCCGACGCCCTCAGGGAATGAATCCGAATAAGCACAGAAACAAATTTCAAATTTATTGAACCCCATATGGATAGTAGGCAGCAGGACCGTTTTCAGAGATCCCACCACCGCGCGCAGCGTAGGGAAAACCAATTTCCTAACCAATGTATTTGTTTATGCCTAATAACGGATTCGACTCCTGCAGCCATCCTTCGAAATCCATTTGCGGTTACCACACGAGTGGATGCTGTGCGGTGATGTCTATGGCACCTATAAACGGGAAGCTCTATTTCAGGCAGGAAGCCGCACTGTGGCAACGGGTCTGAATCCTAAAGAGTATCGAAGAACGAGCACAAAGTACTCCGCAGGAGAACGAGTCATCGTTAGCCAGCAAACTTGCTTGCGTTTCTCAACTCTCACTCTATCTGTCTTTCTCTGTCTCACTCTTTGAATGTATAAATTCCTATCAGGATACACAATAAATTTTCTGAGTGTATCCAAGTGTACCAAGCTGGAGATGGTGTTGTAGCCTGGTGCCAGTGCACAAAAGATCGAGCCTCAGCAGCTACGTAGGCGAACAAGCGGCGACGGTGGCGACCAAGAAGCAAAGGTATGTGTATGTATATTTTTCGACGCTATTATGAGGTGGATAAAATGAAAATTGTAAAGTTAAAATGAATTTATATCTTCTCTGCTCGGGGGTGGTGACTCTCGAGGGTGGTCTTCGAATAAATTAACTTTTTTAAACCTTTTTTCTGTGTGCTGTGCCTTCGTGTGTCCTATTCTTTGGTGTAATAGAGTATACAAGGCTATATAGAAGAGGTTGATTTCGTTGTTTATTTATGTGACTCCATTGGGCGGATTCGTTGGTTGCTTGGTTGGTTGGCGCTGATCCCACCAGCGGCCTCCGTCAGAATGACTAACTCATTCGAAAGTGAAAAGAGACCGGCAGCGCAGCGACAGAGAGAGGGTGCGTATGGCAGGATTTGTTAAGGATAAGCTCGTATTTTGAGATAACTGGTAAACCAGGTTTTTCTTTCGGGGTCTATTATTGAAATTGATGCTCATTCGGTGGTGTGCAGAATGGAAGTTGGCTTATTCATGCTGGCAACGGGCTTCCTTGGAATCTATTCAATCATTTCAGGGTCAGTGAGTACTGGTTAAGGAGGAGTTTCATGTGGAACTCATTGAAAGTTGTTCCTGCATAGAAATTAGATTTTAAAAGAAATCGGCGTTGGCTGTGTGTAAAAGCCAAATGGTAATACAGTTTGTTTAACACAATGTCAGGAGGAATTCCACTGCCGAGAGCGATTACACAAAGGCGTTCTCTTACTGTTGCCAATTATTATTTTTGTCGGTACAGATGCGATATGGGCGCCTTATATGTAAGTAAAACCACACATTGATAAATGAGTCGCATCGTTGGCGAGCTTATTGTGCAATTTATTGAGACGCTCGCATATAATTTTCTCGCTCCTGATACCAATAGAATTTCCCAGATTTCTTGCTCTGTGGAAGTAGACACTGAAAGTGAGACAGGTCTTATCGTTTTTGTTTCTAACTCCTGGAGCAGCACAGGCTCATACGACACCTAACTGGCATCTTTCGATCTTCCTCATGTTTTAAAACAGCTCTTGTGCAATTTTATGTAAATCTAGGGTAGTAAAAAATATAATATTTTGTATTTCCTTGAAGGCATAAATATAACAGTGAATTTAAAGAGTCAACTTAGACTTTGGTGTAGTGGTAACGTCGTCAATTGCCACGCTAATGGCTCATGGGTCAAATCCTGAAGTCAGCGAGTTTTTATTTATTTCTCATGAAATATATAAAGTTAGTCCGATCAATTGCGAAAGCTTGTGTGATCACTACTGCGAACTCATAACACTGGCAGTAGCTTGGTCATATGGCTGGAAAATTTGTTCGCTCTGTTGACGATGAATTGCCTATGACATCGTTATCGGAAAAAAAATACTGTGAATCAGAAGCAAAGACAAAAAATAATAAAAAAAAATGTCCCCAGCTATCTTGACGCCACCCCCGGAGTTTCGCTGAAGTATAACATCTGAGTTTAAAATCCACTATACGAGTATCAATCTTGCTCTCTCTCTATCTATCCTTTCCAACGCCCGCACTGTGAATAAACATGTTAAGGGTATTCATAACCCATAATCAGAATAAATCCCCAGACGGATCTGTGAACGGTGTTGGTCTTGATCCAACTATCTATTTATAGGTCTGCAAACTACCTTCCCTAAGGCCTGGCAATCATAACGCATATTGGAAGCCATATTGGAGACATCCACGATAAGTGACGAAAACCATAAATCGTTCCGTTCAGAGTAGCAGCTGCTTAACGTAGAGTGCCTCGCGTACTTTGGTGTGTCTTACTCAATCCCTGCGAGGTATCCCAACAACCTTTAGCTGAGATCTTATTCTTATTCTTTCGGTCATTTTTGGAACAAATACCGAATTAATGAGGGATATTTTAACTTTGGAAATCCTACAGGATAAAACGAATCATTGCCTCCTGAAAAGTGCACAGAACAGGCATTCTGGTAACTACCATTACTTCCGATTTGCTCACGTTCATCTTTATGACGCTGTATTGTCACAGACGGCTACAAGCATTTCAAATCCGCGTTAAAATTCGATTTAGATCAGATTTTAAATGTTCTCTACCACGCTTGTGCTATGATATCCAATCCAGGTATATAATAAAGAGGAAAGGTGTGGACCTAACATCGTTTGCCCGAACATAATTTCAGAGTGGGTCTTAACAGGGAATTATTAATCTCTTTTCTTCTCCGAACCCACGAAACAGCTGTCTAACAGGTTTTGTATATTTCCAGGCCCTCCCATTCTGAGGATGACTAGCTTGTGAGTAGTGCTTCTGCCAGAACGAAAGTTGCATTACAGATCCCCAACCTAGACTCAACCACATTTTTGGAACTCGCTTCTAACATCTTAAAAAAGAGTTGCCAGAGAGACTTAAAAGATTGTTACCCCTCTAATTGATACAATCTCTTTTGTCTCCCTTTTTGTATTTTATATCTTCAATTACAAAGTGCTTAACTGCATTCTCAGGTGAGAAATTTTCACTCCGTTTCCCTGTATGGAAAATAGGTTCTTGGCACAAAACAGCTCATAATGGACTTAATGCTTAGCTTCTGGTAACTATTCGCGTTGATCTTATATTAGTCGTACTAGTGTAAGGGACCTAAAGACGGAGCTTGAAAATTGAACCAAAAGCAGAGTGGTCCGACACACCAGCCACCGCACCACGGGCCCCATTTCCTATTTCTGAAATGGAACTGAAGTGTAGATGCTTTGGCTCAGTTGTTAGTGCGTCGAACTATTAAGCGTGCGGTTCTAGGTTCAAGTCCCAAAAAGCAACCATAAACTTTGTTCTCGCAGCAGCTCAAAAATCCCTGACAATACTTCTCAAAAATAAATTGCGTTTAAAATACGATATAAAGTACTTTTCATTCAAGATACTATGAAAACACTGCTGCCCTCGCTCTGCTGTCCACTCGTCTATCTGTCTATCTGTTTTTTCTTTTTTTAACTGGTTATCCGATGAGGAACTTGGCATAGATACCGCTCTTCAGGCTGCATGGTAGTGTTAGATTCTTTCTAACTAAACTTTGCTCAGGTCTTCGCCTTTATCTGTGGTACTCTTCTTTGGCTTTGTACCTGTCTAAGATCGATTTATATTCGGGTTAATAATGTGATAGCCGCGTCTCAACCACCCTCCGGTTTAACATCTCCGATCTTACCTATATATGTATTTGGAGCATCAAGTGTACTATTTATTTCTTTTTTAAATCTGCTTCTTCCTTCAAGGCAAGCTGTGCAGTTTAAGACGACATATTTCGGATCTTCGTTGCATTTGAGACATACTGGGCCTTCTGGCGAGTCGTCGAACCTAAAGCGCTAGAGGTGCTAGCGATAGCCGCCGTGTCCTGACAGAAATTGCGCCATGTCTTCTTCTCACAATTGTTTAGGGTTCTATTCTGGGGATTAATTTGTATGTCTATCTACCCTGTGTGAGGTATCCCATCGTGGTTGCCACATTCTCAGTGATAATGTCCTCTCCTGTCTTTCTATCCTGAATTCTATTTGCTTTATCAGCTGTTATATCTGTCACCCAGCAATAGCGTACCGAAATTTTGCTATTAGCATATACAATACATATGTATATCTCTTAGTGCGGTAAGTCTGCAGTATAGACGCTGTTTATCCGGGCCTGACTGCTCTTTGCTTTTAACGCTTTGGCCCAGATTGGAGATATATAAAGCATTGCTGAGCTCACGACTTTAGTCTTAATAGTCCCTTTGTGCTTGTTGGGCCCTCAACATTTCGCAATCCTCTCGAAAGCGCCAAAATATTCAGTTCATACCTTCTCTGATATGTACTCTACGTGGTTACCGAAGCTAAGTCTGTTATCTATCATAACTTCGAGATATTTAGTGCATCTTTTGGAGTGTATTGTGTAACTTCCCATCTTGACTTTGATGATCTTTTATTCTTTGACTTCTGTTAAGCTTTAGAATAAAAAGACCGTTCGAGTCGGATGAAAAAATAGCAAGTGGTATAGGTATTTCTAGATTAATTACATTATTAAATTGCACAAACAGGTGCATGTATTTGTGTATTATATAAAAGAGAGAAATGTTATTTACAGTGGGGTTCAAAAGAATTCAGATTAATAATATGACACAACACTCCCACTTATTATTAAGGTGAATATAAAAAAAAAGAACTACTTCACAGTACTAATGCTGTTTCGTAAAAATTCAATTTTTTCTTTTGTTCGTTGGAAAAACAAAAATGCTAAAAAAATGTTCATAATATTTTTCACATATAAAGTGCACACGAACATCGATGTGCTTAGCTCTTGCATGATACTCCGGATTTCTAATTAGTTTAATGGCGCTTTGGTTGTCGATGTAAAGTATTGGTTTTTGATGTTCGTCGCCAAGCAGATCCCGTATGAGCTCATCAAGCCTTATCAAATCTTTGACTGCTTCCGACGCAGCTACATACTTTGCTTCTGTTGTACTAAGTGCTGTACGTTACTATAACTTAGATGACCAGGAGATAGGACTTCCTCCAAGAAGACAAATATGACCACTAGTTGCTCTTCCAAGATCACTCGGTGTAGAAATAGGATTTGACTCCAACATTTGATATTAAACTTTTGAAGTGCACGATCGATGCAATTCGATTGCAAGATAATAGTTTGTTTTGCTTAGCTTCACTTGAAAATGTGTACTCAGGTAGTTGAATACGTATTCCACATCACGTTCATTTGGAGCAGCAATCAAACCATCGTCTATGTATAGAGCGGGATAAATTATCCCCTCCTTACGCTGTAGCATAACACCTGGATCAGATTTGCAAACTTGGAAATTAAAAGCAGTTAGGATTTTTGTGAAAGTAGAGTTCCAACATCTGGAAGTTTGCTGCAAACCATATAAACTTTTCATTAGTTTACAGACCCTACAAGATCCGTCGTTTTATCCTTGTGAAAAGCCCATAAAGATTTCTTCTTTAAGTTCACCATTCAGCAAGGCAGTTTTTACGACCAACTGGTACAGTACCAAGTGCTTGCGCGATGCGATAGCAAACATGGTGCGAATTGATGTGAATTTTGCCACTGGGCTAAAAGTTTCTTCATAGTCGATACCTTCTTGTTGGTTGAAGCCCTTTGCAACAAGACGCGCTTTATATAGATCGATTGTGTGGTCGGGCAATAACTTGACTTTAAAAACCCACTTGTTTTTAGCCGTGCATCTTATACAAGCGTTGACAGCGAACACCAATTGCAACAATAACTCCATTGGAAATTATGATTTTACATTTCTTACTAGTAGGGATTAAGTTGTAGTTCTTATCAAGCGCACTTCCAGAAGAAAATAAGTTTATTTTTACAACAGACACATAATAAACGTTGACCAGCTTTTTTTTGACCCATTCTTTATCATTAAAAGCAAAGATATCTATTTCACCATTACTGCAATCAATTATTGTATTTCCATTTCCTATTGTTATTGCTACTGGATGCTCAAGCTGTACAAATTTGCTAAACCATTCTCGATGAAAAGTCATATGCTCGCTGGCGCCTGAGTCCAACACCCAGTCGTCAGTACTAACTACCTACATCATATTTCGTTTTGTTTACATAGTTTACTTGATTCACATTTTTATATTCATTTGGACAGTTAGATTTCCAATGCCCATATTGATTGCATGCAAAACACTTATCTGATTGTTTTTTTTTAATTTGGTTATGGATTTTGTTGGGCTTTTTCGTGCGAGTGCACTGCCTTCTTCATTTCCTGACGATGTTGATGTTGATGATTCCAATGCATTTAGTCTCGCCTCTTCCATTATTAACCGTGACTTTAGGTTTTCGATATTTTGACCTTTGATTTTTGTAGACTCCCAGGCACTGAAGAAGTGAGAAAAGCTCTTAGGTAACGTAATTAAAATTGTCGTGATAAGCGTAGATGGGGAGACTTCCTCCCCAGCATCTCTCAGTTGTTGCAATAAGCCCTCTGACTTGCTCATGTGCGTGGCATTCATTGGGCTTTTTTGAAAACTATAGAAGCGCTGTTGAAGAGGTTGCACTTGATTTTTGCTCGTAAACTGAGCAAACCCTTTTCTACATTTCACAAGACGTTAAACAGTGCCTAATATGGATCAATGGTTGCTGCCCAACGCTAGTTGCTATAATTTTTGGGCTTAATGATCTTTCACCTGCCACTTCTTAAGACCTGTGGCATCATACCTGCTGCAGCTACCGGCCTTTCTTCCCCTCCAGTCACCACCTCGTACAAATCGCTGGCGTTTAAAGGAATTTTGACTTGCAACTTCCAAACGTTCCATTGATCTCAACTTTGAATTTCTCGATCTGTCGCTATATATTAAGATCGATTCCAATAATAGCGAATTAAAAGTAAAAAAACTAGGTATCTATCACGAATCCGAAATAAATATTTTATACTTCTCGCGTACCTTGCGCACAATTAACTTGAAAAAAGTGAAAACCAACTATTTTTTTTTACTATCGCGTGTTCTGGGTAATTGGGCCTATAACCTGTTAAATTTCAGAATAAAAAGACCATTCGAGTCGTATGATAAAAGTGGTATATGTCTACATTAATTACATTATTAAATTGCACAAACAGGTGCAAAAAAAGAGAGAAGTGATCTTTACAGTGGGGTTCAAAAGAATTCAGGTCAACAACTTCTAATAAGCTTTGCTTTCGTCGTGTGTTCTGACTAGCTTTGGCTAGCTATTACGACCCAAACGCAAAATAGTTGGTCTACGTAGCTTTTTAACACAAAAATTCTTTCCTATGCTGAAATTAATTGGTTGGTGGCAGTCACTTATAAAAAAAAGTATATGAAAATAGTAATAAAGTAATTATTCTTAATAAAATTAGAGCAAAAGAAACAAAATAAATGAGACATACGGTAGCAATGTAAGTTTTACTGAAACAAAGATAAGAGCATAATAGTTGGTCTAGTATTGTTTTAATAGTGATCTGTTAAACCGTTACAAACAAATTCAGAGAAATGATTTCTATTATTGCATGACCATTTTGTTGTTTGCAAAGTTAGTTGGTCAAACAAGGCGCGTGGCGTTGCTGTATCGCGAGATCTTAAGGAGTCGATAATTAAGGCATTCGAAACGGGATTATCCAGCTATAAGATTGCTCAAAATTTTAGTTTGCCGCGATCATCAGTGCAAAACATAATTACAAAATATAAAAATTCCGGAAAAGTGGAAATAGGTAAAAAAACGGGACGTCCAAAGATAGCAAAACCTCGTGATTATCGTGTGTTGAAAAAAATGATTAAAGAAAACCGACGCCAAACTGCCGCTGCCTTAACTGTAGAATGGAAAACTCGCATTAAGAAAAACATTTCCGTCGATACTTGCAAAAGAGCAATGATAAAAATAGGCTATCGTTTTTATAAGGTTTGTTTGAAAATAATTTAATATCATAAATTTCAAAATAACTTCATTTATGCAAAACTAAGGCGAAAGAAAAGCCACTTTTGACGCCTAAACATAAGAAAAGACAGATTGAGTGGGCGAAACAACGTAAAAACTGGACATTGAGTCAATGGCGTATTTGGAGCGATGAATCCAAGTTTGAGGTTTGCGTTGGCGACGAACGCAAACGTGTGATTCGAACCTCCAAAGAACCCTTTCACAAGGATTGTTTAAAAAGAACCGTCAAGTTCTCTCATGGTATGGGGATGCATGTCTGGGCGTGGTGTTGGGAACTTACACTTCGTTGACGGATTGGTTAATGCTGTGAAGTACGAACATATTCTGCAAGGGCAACTTCTTCTATCAATACCACGGCTTCAATCAAGTGACAGAAGTTACATATTTCAGGAAGGTGGCGCTTTTTGTCTAGGCTAGGTCCACAACGCGATGGTTACCTGCTGCAGGTATTCCTTTAATGGAATGGCCTTCCAGCAGCCCTGATCTTGCACCAACCGAAACTGTTTGGCACAAGATGAAGCAGAAACTGAGACAAGAGCCGGCTAGGACTCTTCAGGTCTTAAAAAATAAAATTACTAATATTTGGCAATCATTTACTGCTGAAGAATGTGAAAAACTAGTTAATACTATGCCACGAAGAATAGCAGCAGTAATTAATGGAATGGCCTTCCAGCAGCCCTGATCTTGCACCAACCGAAACTGTTTGGCACAAGATGAAGCAGAAACTGAGACAAGAGCCGGCTAGGACTCTTCAGGTCTTAAAAAATAAAATTACTAATATATGGCAATCATTTACTGCTGAAGAATGTGAAAAACTAGTTAATACTATGCCACGAAGAATAGCAGCAGTAATTAAGAAAAAAGGTGACGTAACAGAGTGGTAAAATTAGAATTTTGGCTCATAGGCCAACTATTTTGCATTCAGAAAAGTACTGGAAACATGATTTTGTTCCATAAGATCACTCCTTATCGTGTATTTATTTAGGTTACTTGCTTATTTGTTGCTTATTTGATTTAAACTGATTTAAACTTTACCTTAATCATTAAATAGTGTATAATTTACTTCAAAACTGCAAAGGATGAGCACGTGTAAGTATCAATTGCTTGGTAGACCAACTATTTTGCATTTGGGATCGTATTTGACAGTTGCGATGGTTTTGTTTGCATTTAACGCAGTATAAATCTTGGGATGTTCATATTTATCAATGCATTCATTATATAGCTTCAATTTGCAGTATTGAATGCGCTCTTAAGTGTAATCACTCTGCAATGTGTCGCTGTATCAACACAGCTTAGCTATTGTCAACGCCTTACCAATAGCATCTATTGCGGGTTAAGCTTTGCGGAATCAATTCTGTTGGTACGAAAGACCATCTTCTGATTCAATGACCGGGAATAATATACTGAGTTCTTGTATCTACCAGCGTTCTAATATCTTTCCCAGTGTATCCAGTAGACAGATTGGGCGATAGAATGATGATTCGCCTAGGTTTTTCCTGCTTTTGGTAATTAAACTAGCCTCTGATTCTTCGATACTGAGGATAAGGTACCATTTTCGAGACATAACTGCATTGTTTGACGAAGATTGCAGTGCTACATCTTATCGATGCTTTAAGAGCCTTGTGGTCCTGTGCATTTTTTGTCACCAATCTTTTTCAAGCGTTCAGTAATTCATGTCACTGTGACTTTGGGTATTGCTGACATTTGGTAACTGCTCTACTCTTGCCGTAATGCGGGTTGCAAGTACAATGTTTTGGCATCTCTGGACATTTCTGCTGTGGCGTCTTATGGCCCTTGGAAGTTGCCTTTTCCACTCTGTACGTATTGTTGAAAAATCCTTTTGAATAGAATTCAAAACTATTATTTTCGAATATATGATTTGAAATATGTATTCACAGTGAAGTAATGCGATCCAAGGATACAGAGAAACGAGCTTCTAAAAGCGAGATTTCAAAAAGTAGGAATTTTGTAAATATAAGCAAAATATTAGAAGACGGGATTTCAATACGCTCCAAAAATTGTTCGATATATATTAAATGCGAAAGATAGTGTTTTATAATATTTTAAAGCAAATCCGATATTCAATTTGGGACATCCTTTATAGATAAAAAATTATAATCGAGAGGAAATGATTCCTCGCCTTCTATAAAAAAGTAGGCACTGTTGAAGAATGCCAATCCCGCCGATTTGTATATACAAGTCTCATGGGGCTAAAGGAAGTCTGTGTACGAAATATTGTTATGAGATACATATCAAGTTCTAATGTACTTTTATGAAATGAGTGTGCACACTTGTGCACTATTATTGAGTTTTCATTAGTTTAGCATGTGCGCACAATTTTTCAAAAATCACTTAGTTTTTAGTAGAGATATTTTATTTCTAACTAGCGGGTACCCGGCGTGCCTACCCGGATGTGCATAACAAAAAAAAAAAAAACTGTCAGGCAGGCGCCTGTCAGGTGGGCGCCGTGGCGTAAATGGTTAGTGTGTCGGATCACTACGCATGAGGTTCCAAGTTCGAATCTCAAAAAACACCAACAAGTTTTTTCACGGTCCCACCTCTCGCGAGCGTCTGACAAACATCCGAGAGTATTGTTGTCACGAAAAAGCTTCTCAAATCGCCGTTCGGAGTCGGCATTAAACTGTACGTCCCTTCCATTCGTGTGAAAAATATAACGCACACAACATAAGTGGTTGCGAGAAGCTTAGGCCCTGGCACTTAAAAGAGCCGTTGCCCCAAATATTTATTTATTTTAAGCAGGCGCCTGGGGCTAAATCTATTAGAGAACAGTTTTGTGCCGGGCAACAATGGGAAAGTGGTCCAACCTTAATCAATCATATCGTCGATCCAAATGCAAACTATCGAATGATAAAATTATCCACATACAAACTCGCGAAACATTTATTCGATACATTGAAATTTCACGTTTTTTTGAGAAGTTAATTTTCGGTACATTACAACCGCAGTTTGGAAGGATAGGAGAAGAGATGAGGCTTCGATACTTTGCCACCACAAAGGCGTCTAGAGTGCAATTGCAATAAAGCGAAAAAAAACATTTTTCATTTTTCGATACTTTGCATTTGGATCGACGATATATCAACTCTTTTTAGTACCAAAGTACTACAATACTATGGTAGTTGGGAAACTGCTGAACGGGTGGTGCGTTGCTGCGCCTAACAAAACAAAAATTTTGCTTTCCGTGAAAATGTTATTCGGACTATTACGAACATTAAAAATCTGTTCAGCCGTTCTCTAGTGATACGCTTACCAACGAACAGCATTTAATTTAGATTTTTGATTTTTGGTCATCTCCGATTTTCTTAATTTTGAATTTTTTGGTACAATTTGAGTTTAACATTAAACGTACTAAATACAATTACTCTACAGTCAGTTCTACAATTTTTGGTCAAAGTTTCCACCATTGTAAGACATTAGAGTCAGGTTCGAAAAGAGTTTTCAGTACATGGGATACTTAACCACACAGTTAGTTTAATTTGAAAATCATAATTTTTTCTGAATATGAAGTTTCTGGATGTGGTCCAAAACATTTTCAAATCACTTCTGTATAGTCGCTTACAACATACCTAAATACTTACTTTTAGAAGTAAATAGTTCTCATATATCACTTTTCATACATCTTTCTTCGAATGATATTGTAAAGCTTTCAGTTAGTCCTTTAAAACTCTAAATTATTTAAAAATTCTTTCCCACCCTCGAACTTCAGCTGACAAGCCATATCATACGATCTTAAAATCTCTCATAAAAATGATAAATTATTGTCACTTTTATTCCAGCTCACGTGTAAGTACCTTTCCTAACCGCAACCAAAAAGCAAAGGCATCCAAGTCTCAAAATATCTCGTTCAGCCTTAATTAATGTGATGGCAGGAATTTTCGCTGCATTCTATCTATCCAGTCAAGTTGAAAAAAAAAATAATAAAATAAAATAAACTCCAAGTGGCAAGTAGGCAAAAAGCACAAGTACGACACTTGCCATCTACTCTGTTCCTTGGAAACGAAGTTTTAAGAGGTCATTGAGATGAAGACGTGATCAGAAAAAAAAATTCCCGCCTCTGCTTTGGGTTTCAATTTGTTGTCGCTGTAGAAGATGCAAGTGGTGTTCGAAGTGGTGACATCCTTTATGCTTATTAGAAAAGTTAATTTTTTTTATCCTAAATAGAAGAACTTAGTAAGTCTGATTAATTTTTATTAGGTATCCTTATAAGTGACCATAAACTGAAGTTGGTCATTAATTTGTTGGTTTATTTGATGAGGGAATATACTCTATTAAGGTGGACCAATTCAGATGTAAGCTTTATGCATTCATTTTGTATGACCTACACCGTAACCCTTTGTCTGTGGCTTATAAGATTTAATTAAAAACTCTTCTCTCGAGGTTTTTACCTAATGACCAACAACAAAGTCAACATTTTGACTGATAGAAACATTCAATGAAATCTACAACGATTTAGGTCCAAACTTTTAACGACAAAGTTATATTGAATGACATTATTCATTACAACTTCCGAAAAACGCCTTTGCATTCAATGTCCTGTTACAAAAAGTATTTTTATGTCCTTAAACAGGCGTACCTGCAAACATTCGCATACATCAAAAGCATCATGAAACGTAGCCAATTTCCGCTTAATGAACTCTATCCACAGAGAAAAAAAATCAACATGCAACGTACTTTTCTACCAAGCAAGTCCTTTGATACACTATCATACTGAATGAAAATTTGATACAAGATAAACTAAAAATGCCACAAACCCAATTCTCACAAATATCAGAGAGCGGTTTAGAAATCATCATGCTTCAAAGAACACTCCTGTTGTTCTTTTTCTCTGACTCCCTATCCTATAGGGTATATTTATGTTTACAAATAATTCGTAACAAAGAGAAATAATGGAAATACTCGTATCATTATCTTTATATTTATTGATTTCTAAAAACCCCTAAGTTATCATCAAGGAACTTACAAATTCTTCTGAAGACCCCCAGCTACCTTTAAATTTTCGTTCCAATATATTGTATCTACTTGAGCTCAACGTTTAAATTGCTATCGATTTGAACGCCAAGGTAAACAGAATTGCTAACTCCCTCTATCTCAACGTTACTGTAGTGGATATTAGTTTTTATGTTATTTACGAAGTTATATTTAGTTTGGCTAGTGTTGACAAAGAGGTTTTTCTGATCGACTATCTTTATAATACTACGTGATCCAATTTAAGCCATGACGTTCTAGATCGTAGATTCCAAGTCTGCCTCCGTCATTTCTTCATAGATCAACGTAATAGTAACAGCAAACAGAAGGGGGCAACCATGCAATGGGATTCTTATAAGGTGATTGAGAAAAATGAAGAAAAACACTGGTCTTAAACTACTATCCTGCGGAACTCCACATATCATCTCGTAACTACTTACTTATTTAAGTGGCGCCACAGTTCGGGGTGAACCTGGGCCTCAACTCTCGTAACTGTCCAAGTTAATTTCCTTAACGCAATCAAACTGTTTATGATTTGACAGGATGAATTCAATCCATTCCGAAGCTTCGCAATTACTAGTAAATCCAGTTAACTTTAGTTTTTTCAATTAGCACGACACGGCTGTGCTGTGTAAGAGCCATTTCTGTTTCAATGAATATTGCTGATACTTGGGTGAATGGAGCTGGCTGGCTTTTGGACAATGGAATCAAATTCGACAACGCTCTGGGCAAAATGGTGACTATCTTCCAGACGAAAGCTTTTGTCTTACTTGGAACTGCTAACTGAACAATTGATAATAGACAGCGTGGTGAAGGCATACGTATCTGTAACGACAGCCAGGTTACACTTAAGGCGGTTGGGACTCCCACAAATGCCTCCAAGGTTGCTTTGATATGTAATAATTGACCGAACAATCGTTCCAATTGGACTACAGTTTGTCTTATTTAGGAGCCAGGTCACAGCGGAATTCCATTGCTGAAATCCAACAAGGCTGCTAGACCTGACGGCTTACCGGCCGAACTTTCCAAGGTAGCTGGTGATGAATTGGTAGAGAGCATACACTCACCTCTAAGATTTCGCCAGACGATAAATGGAATCTCAGCATCGTTTGGCCGATCCACAAGAAAGGAGTCCCCCTCAACTGCGCCAATTATAGAGGTATAAGGTATAAGGTTGAATACAAGATCTTTTCTGTGATATTGTGCAAACGCTTAAAACCTTTTAGCAACAGCCTGATTGGCCCCTATTAGTGCAGCTTTAGGCCAGTAAAGTCCGCTATCGATTAAATCTTCACACTTCGGCAGATCCTGGACGAAACCCAAGAAGCCAAATCGATACTGCCATCCGTTTATTGATTTCAAGGCCGCCTATTACAGCATCAATAGGGATGAACTATATAGAGCCACTTCTAGTTTTGACATCCCTGCCAAACTTGTCCATCTGTGTACAATGACGATGGAGAATACTCCAAGACCTTTGATGTCAGAAAAGGCTTTAGATAAGGTGACGGCTTACCGGCCGAACTTTTCAAGGCAGCTGGGAATGCATTGGTAGAGTGCATACACCAACTCATCTCTAAGATTTGGTCAGACGAGTGTATGCCTGATGAATGGAATCTCAGCATCATTTGCCCGATCCACAAGAAAGGAGACCCCCTCAACTGCGCCAATTAAAGAGGCATCAGTCTCCTCAACATCGCATACAAGATCTTTTCTGCGATATTGTGCGAACGCCTGAAACCTTTCATCAGCAGCATGATTGGACCCTATCAGTGCCGTTTCAGGCCAGGAAGTCCACCATCGATCAAATCTTCACACTTTGGCAGATTCTGGAGAAAACCCAAGAATTCCAAATTGATACTCACCACCTCTTTATTGATTTCAAGGAATCGATATGACAGTATCTATAGAGAAGAGCTTTAGTTATCTCTGCCTAGTTTTGATATCTCTGCCAAACTTATCCGTCTGTGCAGGCTGACGATGGAGAACGCTCGCTGCTCCATCAAGGTCGGTAATGACCTCACCGAGACCTTTGATGTCAAAAAAGGTTTTAGACAAGGTGACACTCTGTCATGTGACTTCTTTAATATTGTACTTGAACGGATTGTGCGGAACTCACAACCCAACACCGAAGGCACAATCTATTACAAGTCTGTACAACTGCTTGAATACGCCGACGATATTGGCATTATCGGAAGAACTCAGTGGGCTGTCACCGGCGCATTTGCAAGCATTGGCGGAAGCGGCCAAAATAGGTTTGGCGGTAAACGAGGGCAAAACCAAGTATATGCTGTCAACAAGAAGGAACAGCGAACACCGACGAATTGGACAGAACGTCACAGTGGGCAGCTATAACTTCGAGGTAGTAAGGGACTTTGTCTACATTGGCTCTGCTATAGACTCGAAAAACAAGATCAGCCCAGAAATCAAGCGAAGAATAACTCTTGCCAATCGCTGTTTCTTTGGGCTTATAAGGCAATTCAACAGTAAAGCCCTATCTCGAACAACTAAGGAGACTCTATATAAGACCTTGATCATCACAGTCCTGCTTTACGGAGCTGAAACATGGACTTTATTAAAAGAGGATGAAGATATCCTTAGTCGCTTCGAGAGAAAAATTCTTCGTAAGATTTTCAGTCCTATTTGCGTTGACGGGTTTTGCAGGAGAAGATTCAATCACGAACTATACGAGCTGTACAGCGACATCGACCTAGTCAAAAAACTGCGTATTGGATGTCTGAGATGGCTAGGACATGTAGAGCGAATGGGCACCAACGCTCCGGCCCGCAGAGTCTTCGAATGTAACCCCGAGGGACGACACAGGAAAGGGAATCATCGCCGCAGGTGGCGCGCGCAAGTTCAAGGGGACCTCGACCAACTTGGAGTGCGCAACTGGAAGCAATTAGCTGAAGACCAGGCTTGTTGGTTGTGGCCCAGGTTCACCCCGAACTGTAGCGCTACCTAAGTAAGTAAGTGACGCTCTGTCACTGCCTCTTGCCAAAAAAAAACAAATATTTGGCGCAACAGCTCTTTAAAGTGCCAGGGCCTAGCTTCACGCAACCACTCATGTTGTGTGCGTTATATTTTTCACACGAATGAAAGGGAGTTTAATATAATACAGTTTAATGCCGACTCCGAACGGCGATTTGAGAAGCTTTTTCGTGACAACAATACTCTCGGATGTTTGTCAGACGCTCGCGAGAGGTGGGACCGTGAAAAAACTTTTTGGTGTTTTCTGAGATTCGAACTTGGAACCTCATGCGTAGTGATCCGACACACTAACTACTTACGCCACTGCCTCTTGCCAGCCGTTGTTTTTTTGGGCTAATAAGGCAATTCAACAGCAAAGCCCTATCTCTACCAACTAGGAAGGCTCTATATAGGACCCTGATCATCCCAGTCCTGCTTTACGGCGCTGAAACATGGACTTTATTAAAAGCGGACGAAGATCCACTTGGTCGCTTCGAAAAGAAAATTCTTTGTATGATATTTGGTCCCATTTACGTTTTGGTTTGATTTTTTAGGAGAAGATTCAATTGCGAACTATACGAGCTGTACAGTGATATTGAGTGATATTGAGTACACAAATTCAGGGTTACCTCAATTAGCAATTAGCTAAAGACCGAACTAAATGAGTTGGCTTGCTGGTTGAGGCCCAAGTTAACCCCGAACTGTAGGTCCGCCTAAGTAAGTTAAATATATATATTGCATGAATCTTGCAATCATTGCTTTTTTTTTTTGTCGACACTAGGTGTACGCTTTGTTTTTTAAATCGCTTTCTTCAAAAAACCTTTGATAAAAGCCCTACAATGTCAATAAAAGTACATCTAAGTAATACTTTTTCCTTTTATAGATCCACACTCACTTTAATTTGGGGTGGCTTTATCATAAGAGAAACGGTGCGATAAGATTCATTTCAGCCTAATTGTAGCTATTCTATATGTTTTTCCTGAATTTGTATCCTTTTATGTGGCTTTTTTCCATCAGCTAAACTTTCCTTTTCATACGGCAATTAAACTGAGAGAAGAAAAAACTCGGTTGGGAAAAATATGGAAAAAAAAATTGTCGAAAACTTGGTGACAGGCATGGAAACATCTGTCACATAGAAATACCATAGACGCCAAAATAAATGCACGTACATACATGAGACAAGAGTGGATATCACTTCATCTGGACATGTGATGATTTTATGAAACTTGCGGCTACAACATGGCTGAGGTTTATGTCTGTACGAATTGAGAGACAAACGGAGAGGAGTTTTCTAAATTGCTTTCTCTAATGAATTCTATTGAGATGAAAACTAGAGAAAGTTCCTGTGCAGATTAAGGCAGTAATGGAGGGCTTTTCAAATGGACACACAAATATGTATCAAGCTTTGAATCATTTGAAATAGAGTAACATGGCAACCTATAAAAGGCAGATCGAAATGACCGTATCATCTGCGCTATGAATTTCTCCATCTAAGGCACGAAATGCGTATCTATCTAACAGGATTGGCTTTGCTGCTGCTGCCGAAAGTAGTTTTTGATAGCTTCCCCCACACGTACGTTCTTTACCGCGCGAAAACGTGGAATGCGTGATTTCGCGTGCGAAAGAGTACACGTGTTGTGCAACGGAATGCGCGTGTGCTCAGTACCGAGCGATGGCTCGCGCTCTCCGTTAGTAGCACAACTCTTTCCCATGTGATTGAGCGCGGTAGTAAAAGTGGTAAATTCTACCGCGCATTCCAGCGAAAACTGTTGAACTGTTGTACACTCCAGCACGTTCCAATTTCTCGCGGTATTTCGCGCGCGATTGCCCATTAGACACAAACTCCTGGAGTGTACGCTCCAAGAACGCGTAATTTCGCGAGTGAAAGACTTTGTAACCAAATTTTGCTACCACGTTCCTGGTGCGCAGTATTTCACTCGTTCTTTACCACACTCCGGCGTGTACATTCCAATCATGTGGTAAAGCGCTTGCGTGTAAAGGCCGCTAATAAGGAAATACTGAGCGAATACTATGCAACTGAAGAAAAATTAGCTTTCCAAGCAGCCAGGACGCAGCCCCACACGTACGTTCTTTACCGCGCGAAATCTTGGAATGCGTGATTTCGCGCGCGAAAGAGTGTACGTGTAGTGGCACGAGTTGTGCAACGGAATGAGCGTGTGCTCATGACCGAGCGATGGCGTGCGCTCCCCCTTAGTAGTACAACTCTTTCCCACGTGATTGAGCGCGGTAGTAAAAGTGGTAAATTCTACCGCGCGTTCCAGCGAAAACTATTGAACTGTTGTACACTCCAGCACGTTCCAATTTCTCGCGGTATTTCGCGCGCCGAGTGAAAGCTTTGTAATCAAATTTTGGTACCACGTTCCTGGTGCGCAGTATTTCACTCGTTCTTTACCACACTCCGGCGTGTACACTCCAATCATGTGGTTAAGCGCTTGCGTGTAAAGGCCGCTAATGCTTCTGTTCAGTGCAGCAAGACCTAATTACATTTGAGGCTATTGATTTTGATGGCTTGCAAACACTGATGTCATTGTTTTTTTTTTTTTCAAGCTGTCTCTATAAAGGAAGCAGTGGCTCAACTGATGTTATTGGCTCTGCCCGTAAGAGCTCGGCGGGAATATCGTCAAGTCCTACCACCGCATTGTTGCTTTGCAGTGCTTTGATCGCGGTAGTGATATCACTCTCATTAGGGGTCATGGTGCGTATTCAGGCATTTCTTACTTCGAGCATCTCAATCTGATTTGGGAGCATATCACTTGCGAATACACGGTACAAAATCGTGGCAAAATGTCTTTGACTTACCTTCAGGTGGTCTTTCACTGACTGTTAGCTGGAGGTGCGACCACCTGGCAGCTCTGCGGTAATTCTGTAGACAGTCCTGCTGTCGCACGTCCTTGTAGCTTCTGCTTCTGTAGCCAGCGCGTTGATGAAGCTGCACGCGTTTGATGCAAGCTACAGGGAAAGATGGATGTAAAGGCTAATACCAAGAGTCGGCACCTGGATTGATCGGAAGTATGGGCACATGGGACACAACTTTAAATGGGTATTGGCTGCTAAAGAAACTACCTCTTTTAACGGAAGCCTGAAACTGCTCCTTATTTCCCTCGCTGCGATAGTATTTCAGAGAATGTGCAACACGTATTTTTCCAATGTCCATGTTACAGAAACGGGTAAATGGACATTGGAATAAATCTTAATGTTATTCACAGCTCAGTGAGCTGAGAACTACAAGCGAGTTGAAATTATGACATTTCAATCACACAAACTTCTTTAGCGAAACTAGTGAATCGAAATGACCTCGACACAGAACCTGAATATGAAACGATCAATCACGCTCGTCCGATTACCGAAATCAAGCAGTGTCCGGGACGGTTAGCAGTTAGATGGAAAGCCGCTGGAGAGCACCGCGTGTTTGTTGGCATTTTATTTTTTTCATTTTATAAGTTGATGTACATACTCTAGATAGATTTATCAACATCTTTTCACAGAATACATCACACTTTACTTTTAGCTAACAATAAGCTTAAATCATTGTTTTGGTTTTCACTCAGTGCTAAGGTAGTTTAAGTGATAGAAGGCAATTGGTAAAGGTGGATAGTTTTACATGTCACGTAATAAACGTAACTCTGGCGTCCCATAAGGTACTCAGGTGGGCCATCATCTGGAAAGAAAAACGCCAGAGCCAGCACGTAATTTGAATAAGTGCTTGCATATGCGTGAGAGAGCGATGAGTAGATGTATAAGACAAAGACTCACGGGTAGCGCTGCCCATACTATTACTAGATTTACATGCCACGTCGAATCCGGATTCAATTCGGTTCGAGTACCATATAAACGCAGATCGGATAGAAATACAATTGACTCGATTCGATCACAAAGTTTTATGGGATTAAATTGAGATTTTGTGTATAAACGCTGATCGAAAGATCGAATTTGACAGATAGAGAAAGAAGAGAAAGTAGGAAAAGAAAAGTGACCTTTTATACAGGAGAAGAAGTGTCAAACTCAATCCTCTTTCGTTTTGATTCTAAACGAAAATGCGAATCGAAACACAATCTTTTGTCAAGCCAATCACTCAGTTCTGTCATGTAAACTAAGTAGATGCATCAGCTGTTGTGTGCTCCGTATGCGTGTACGTTTGATTAAACTGATATTTCACTTCAACTAAGTGCTTATGTGGGTGAGGCATTTTTTTCATCTGTTATTCGCTCTGTGACTAATTGCCAAAGCGTGAGAAGAAATGCGTAAATACATATTGCAGCTTCCAGCCGAAATTATTTCTTCTGCTTTGACATTATTTTTACGTGAAAATTGTTGTTATGCACTAAAATAATATTTTTTCTTCATTTGAGAATGCTTTATTGAAATATAAGGGAAGTTATGAAAGGATCGGAGCTCAAAAGCAATCTATTGAAAACATCCTTGTTGTAATCTGTCCCAGAGAACTTTCTTGCATTATTTAATCTATGTAACCTGGCCGATTGGCAGTAAGGCATTTCTATAATAATAGATCAGCGCATCACAATTTTATACATAGTCCGGGTAATCACATTTGAATTTATAGATTTTGAATCCACAAGTGCTTCCAAAATTATTTTCAAGCCAAATATGAACTGGAAATCAATGCTAGTCAGTGTGAATTTCTGGACTACTAAAAACACCTTCGACTAATGTTTCCATCATGCATATTTGAGAGCCAGGCTTTTGGCACATCCACAATGAGGCCCACCTTATTTTGAAACTCTCGTTGAATTTCTATTTAGTGTTCCCTAACTTTGTCTTCTTACAATCGTGGCTGCTTTTTATAACTACGATTTCATATGGAATGAGAAGAAAGCACTCAAAAAGTCGAATTCGTACATGCAACATTGGCAATTCAACCTGTAATGCACTTGAATTGACTGCCTGGCCAGGTTCTCTTAGCCATTTTGGAAGTTTTCGGAGAATGTTTTGTTTTTTTTCTTATCTTACTCCTTATGTTTTATTGATGCCGTGACGCAGTGGTTAGTGGTGTTTTGTTGATACACTAGCACACAGAACAACAACAATTTTTTTTTTGGAACTACTTCAGCTTTTATCTTCAGTCGAAAGTGAGTTGCTATGTATAGTTTGGAACACTCAATTTCAGAGGGCGCTGAAAAAAGCTTTTTCATTCAATTTAAAAGATTTTGTTATATTTCAGGAATTTAAGCAGCACTTTTTCATACTTTTCAATTCAATTTGAACTCAATTCCATTCAATCACATCTTCAATTACTAAAAAAAAGGTTTTAAACCAGGTTGACTGTGAATCGTTTGGTTGACAAGCTTTAACTTTGCTTTGCATAATTAACCAAAACACGCCTTGTGTCTCAGAAAATACCAGAAAGTCTTTGCACAGTCCCACATCTCGCGAACGTTTAACAAAATATTCGATAGTATTGTTATCAATAAAGCTTCTCAAAAACAAAATAAAAACTGCTCTTCGGATACGGCAAAAAACTGGAGGTCCCTTCCATTGGTTTTTTTTTTTTTGCCGAGAGCAGGTGAAAAATCTTCTAAAGACACCATAAGGCCCGACCGCGCGTGCTTATGGTAGTGTGAGATTTTTACTCACTAAAAAATACCTCTCTTCAAAATTAATGCTACAACTAAGCCGACACTTATCCAGCAGTTTTATTGTCGCTCGTGATTTTTGGAAAAAGATGTTCGTATGTGACTAAAAAGAAATGTAGCACTTTAGACAGAGTAAATTCCAATGAAATTTCCTGCCTTTTTCGCAACCGGCATATACTATGAAGCGAGGTCAAAAGGTTTTTTCCTTTGCAGACGACGAATTGAATTGTTCGCGTCAAGTAGTTGAATGACGGTACGATTACAATGGCCGTGAACACGATCTGTGTTTACGCGCAAATTTTTTTATGTCTTCGACGACGCTGGGAATTTCCAGATCTCGATGAAACTCTTCGTTCCGTACATACCACGGTGTGTTAACGATCGTTCTGAGAACTTTGTTTTCAAAAGTTTGTATGATGTTTCTATTGCTTTTCTTAGTACACTGGCTTTAGCACTTGCTTATAGATAAGCAGTTTGTTATGTAGGCTAGTTCTCTTCTTCAGCTTGCGACACGTATGAAAAAGGAAGGCAAGCTGTCAACTGTATATACGAAATCGGGATCTGTGCTCGTCAAATTCAGCAATGATAGTGAGAGCGTGGTAATAGAAGATGTTGACAGTTTGAATGCTGCTGCCGAGAGACATCAACTGAGAGGAACTGCTACAACCAACACATAACGAGTAAACCGCTTACTGCTTTAAATTTATTTTACAATAGATACCGTCATCTCTGTTCTTGTCATCAAAATTGCTCTCCTAATTTATTATACTAGTCAAATTTGTTTGTTCTCTCCTGTAAGTTTTTTTTGTTATTGTTTGCGCTTGTGTCTCTCTGTTTATGTTTATTCTTTTCAATTACTCAATCGATGCTACCAGGTGTTTTTCATAGCAATGGGTTTTCTGGCGGTGAAATTGGTAGTCATTTGTATCAAATGATACGAATTTTAAGTTTGCAGAAAAAAGGCTTAAATATTTGCCATATAAATGCTCAAAGTCTGGCACCTAAATTGGATGAATTTCGTCTGTTGTTTATAGATTCCCAGGTTGATGTAATTTGTGTTTCTGAATCATGGTTCTGTCCCGTAATTACGAATAGTGCCTACGAGGTTGATGGATATAGGCTTTTCCGTGCTGATAGAATTGGTCGTGAAAAAGGGGGCGTAGCTCTTTATGTGCGCAGTGATATATCTTGCGAATTTGAATGTAAATCGAATATGTATAGTACGTCAGAGTATTTGTTCCTAAAACTTCACCTTGGTTTAGAACGATTACTCCTTGGAGTTATCTATAGGCCAAACAAAAACATTGACGCTACGCCGATAATTAACATTTTAGAGGAAATTTCATGTTCTGTCTCCAATGCCATCATATGTGGCGACCTCAACTGTGATTTGCTTAGTACCGCCACTTCAGCTAAGTTAGTTGATACTTTCAGGAGTCTAAGTTTACGACCAGTAAATTTGCGAACACCAACTCACTTCACAAAAGAAGCTGAAACTCTTCTAGATGTTTTCTTTGTTGGTGATATCGGTAAAGCCGTATTCTACAATCAGTTATCAGCCCCAGGTTTTTCAAAGCATGATCTTATATTTTTGACGTATGACATACCAAAAGGTGAAGAACAGAATCTAATTATTTTTAGAAATTTCAAAAATATAGACTACGAAAATTTAGTAACCGACATTGGTAATGTCGATTGGGAGCAAATTTACTTTATGTCTTCGGTTGAGCAACAAGTATCTTTTTTGCAACACAATATAAAAATGCTCTTCGATTAATACGTTCCGTTAAAATCAAAAATTATGAAATCTAGTCCTCCTCCTTGGTTTAGCAATCAAATTCTTAATTTAATCCAACAACGGGATTGCGCATATACTCGTTGGGAACGTTATAAACGACAGGAGCTTTATGAAATATATCGATCATTACGTAATTTGGTTGTTTTTCGTATCCAAAATGCGAAGCAAGCCTACTACGAGACTTTTCTCTGCCCTAGCAATCAGTCCGGGAAAGATATTTGGAAAAAGTTACGTAAACTAGGTAATGGGAAACAGCGAAACGAAGTAGCTGGCGATGTAGATTGCGATATGCTTAACACGCAGTTTGTCTCTGTTGGAGTACCATTAACGGCATCTTCTAACTCTGAATCTCAAGTATCTTGGCAAATAGGAACAGATGATGATGATAGTGAACAAAACTTTAGATTCGAAAATCTAACGGATGAAAACATAGTTGAGGCAATTCTATCTGTCAAGTCAAATGCTACAGGATTGGATGACATAAACCCTAAGTTCTTGAAGCTTCTCCTTCCGAGTATTTTGAAATACCTCACCTATATATTCAACAACATACTTACTACTTGCGAGTACCCTCTTTTATGGAAAAAAGCCAAAATACTTCCAATACCTAAATCCCAAAATGGGGTAAACACAGAATACCGACCTATATCCATCTTGCCGTTCTTATCGAAAGTGTTCGAAAAAGCCATGCTTAAGCAACTACAAGGGTACCTTTCTACGAACAATCTTTTAAGCTCCGCCCAGTCTGGTTATCGTTCAAAAAGAAGTTGCAAAACTGCCTTGTTGCTTGTTGTCGATGACATTCGTAAAGCTGTGGATAATAGATGTTGTACATTTTTAACACTGCTTGATTTCTCTAAATCATTTGACACCTTGTACTCTGCAAAAAGCTGTCAAATAACTTTGGACTCTCTAAATCTGCAGTAAGACTATTGTACTCCTACTTAACTGGCCGTCAGCAATGTGTGGTAGTGGGCGATAGATTGTCTTCATTTCTTAAGATAACAGCAGGTGTACCCCAGGGTTCTGTCCTTAGCCCACTATTGTTCTCCTTGTATGCGAATGAACTTCCTGGATTCGTCAGACAGTGCTCAGTTCACATGTTCGCTGATGATGTCCAGTTATACCGGAGTTGCCCGTTGACTAATATTGCAAGTGCATTAGGTGAAATTAATGAGGATTTAAAAGTTATTCAACAGTGGGCACTTAAGCACAACCTGTCCTTAAATCCTGGGAAGTCAAAAACATTATGCATATACAAGCATCGCTTAGACACCTCCAGCATTCCACCCCTAATACTAGGAATATCAGCAATAAAATACGTCCATACTGCAAAAAACTTGGGTCTCGTCTTTAATGAAAATCTAACCCGGACAGATCACATAGCAACAACAGTTGGAAAAGTCTATAATGGTCTTCGATTGCTTTGGCGTACTCAAAGATCTATTCCAACCGCTACCAAAATGCTACTCGTAAAATCTTTACTCTTGCCTATCCTCACGTACTGCTGTGAAGTGTTTTGTAGTGTTGATTACAACACTAAGCGGAAACTGAACTTAATTTACAATAATTTAGCTCGATATGTATTTAATAAAAAATATTTCGACCATATATCTGCTTACTCCAGGCAAATAACAGGCTTAAGGTTTGATGATCTAGTTACATTTAGATCACTGATATTACTTTATGGCATCATGCAATCACATCAACCTGACTATTTGTACAACAGGCTTAATCGTTCTCACTCCCAAAGAACAACCGTTTTAATACAACCGAGGTTTACCTGTTTACAATCCGAACGTTCATTTTTTGTCCATGCCACACGCCAGTGGAACTCATTACCCGCACACCTTAGGAGAATCACAAACGCAAACACATTTAAAACTGATCTTTTTAAATACTTCGCTAGGATTGCATAAGATTAGATGATAAGACTTGCTAAATTTTCAGCATTAAATATTGTAAACTTAGAACTTTATAGGATAATTTGAATCTAATTTTTCCTCTTCTAAAATTTGCAAACTCGAAACCGAAATTCATTTATAAGTAAATACCGATTATTGTATGTATCTTAAATTGTTTTTCTTAAGCCAATCACAGAATATAAGATTAATCTTAATGTGAAATTATACCTTATCCAATAAATATTAAAATATCAGCTTCAAATTTTTTCCGAGTAACCAGTAGATTTATCGGTATTTGTTTTCGAGCTCTTCGCGTTTCTTTTTTACGTGCGATTTCCATTTAAGCTTGACATCTAAAGTCATTCCTTGATATTTTACTTTGTTAGAGCCGAGTTTAGATATACAGGTAATCCATCCACTTTTTTGTAGGTAAAGTTGACGTGAGTAGATTTTGACAATATGCCAAGAAGTCGTTCAAGCGTGGACTTTATTAATAGCAAGTTGCAGCTTGCCAGTTACTGCTTCAATAGTATCGCCCGTTGTCAATATCGCCGTATCGTCCGCAAACGTGGCGACGGCGCAGTTTCTTTCCTGCTGGAAGTGGGTAAAGGACACTTCCTTGTGGAGCTCTGGCCACAGTCTCCTTGAAGTCAGGGAAATCATTTCCGTGCTTAACACGAAAGAGTCTCTCGGCGAGGTACGATCGTAAGGTTAGAAAGAGTTGCCGTGGCATTACCGTGCGAAAAATATTACGCAAGTGGTTGCGAGAAGCTAGGCCCTTCATGGGCTGTTGAGCCAAATATGTATGTACGAGTAAGTGTCCTTATGCTCGACTCTTCGGAGCATTTAACAGGTTGCTCTGTTCTGCCCTGGTAGTTGTATTTGGTTGTTCAAAACTTCCTTGAAACCATAGTTCATTATTTAAAAAAATAATGCTTTTTCCTTCCCGATTCTACACATTTTGCTTTAAATCAAACAAAAGCAATGTGACTTTAGGTTTACAAAATTTAAGTTGTTCCAATGGACAAAAAGAACTTACTCTTTAACACGTAGTTATTCAAATAAGTGAAATTTCCTTTAATACTCTTTCCACCATTCTCTTCGATTAAGTCAAACAAATTTTTCTCTCTCTCTATCTATCCTTTTCAACACCCACAAAGTGTGTGTAAACATGTTAAGGGTATTCATAAGCCCTTGAGAGCGCGCAAAATTATAAAAAAAATACCTGCTTGTCGAGACCCTCACATGGACGATCCTCATAGCAAACATTTCTCTCTTTCAATAATAATGTGTGGCGTATGAGCATTTTTTAATAAGTACGAGTAGGTGAAATACGTTTCAGTCTATGAATTTTCGAGTCGCACCCAATTCTTTTTATGTTCAATTTTATAACAGCTACGAGTATTAGGAATCATTTATTTAAATACACTGATACTGATTGCAATACACCATGCTGGTAAGAATCCGGCACTACTGATGGACTCTAAGCAATGGTGCCTATAGAGAGTTTCAAGAACAATAGAATTTCCATAGAACATGTACGAAATATTTGAAAAGTAACAATTCGTCTGGAACTTGTCTTTAAATCTAAGTCCAGCTTAGTATAAATTAAGAAATGCAATATCTGAGATGAACAAAGGGTTAAGTGATGTTTGAACTTAGCCTTTTCTTTTAGGGCAGCCGGTATAGATTTACTGTACTTTACTGAATTCAACTGGAACTTTCAGGCAGAATATAGCTTTGTATATATTATTTCCACTTTTGTTAAATATGTGGTGGTCGTTATTTTTCTTCGAAAAGGTATTGACTGCAACTGAATTAAAAGCTAGAACCAACTCGAATTTTTTTCTTGTCAGTTGTAGCGTTGATCACCAATTCAATTTTCGTATACGAAATTGACATGTGAACTTGGATTTTCACATATATATAATATTTCACTCAGAAAATGTTCGTTTTGTATGTTTCAAATTCTTTCCAAAATGTTATGTCTCTTTGTACTTTTTCATAAACTGATTCATTCACAGCCTACCACCTTGGATTTGACGCCCTTCTCTATGCTAAAGGGAATAAGTTTCATAAACTATATTCTTCAAGGATTTGTGTTGCATTATCTCAGTCGCTTTGTCGAAGACTTGAGTACATCCTCATCCTAACAACCTGTTCAGCCATAAAATATTCCTCTATGGCTAGACGGTCCCAAAAGTAAATTAATCTCATATTCTAAGCGAATGTGATCTGACGGCATAAGACATTGAACACAAATGAAAATCAATCGCTTGAGATAGCAAAGAAATATTTCCCAGTCACCTTAGTTGATAAAAGATAAAACGCCTCAGAAACATAGCTCATTAATCGCCTCCTGTACCTACTCTAAAGGTGGCGTACAACCTCCCAGTGCAGAAAGGATAATGAAAAGCATTCAAGCGTGCTATGGAAATTCTATCCTGACTTCAACCCAATCACAATCCACTCAAGCATGTTCAACAAGGACATATCACGTCTTTAGTTTCCACACCGTACTACAAAATGATAAATTTCCCGCCGTATATCCTTGTAGAAACGAGGTGTCACAGTCTCAGTCTCAGTCCCAGTCGTCTCATCTCATCCCTATTGTTATTCGTCAAGACGCGTGAAACCTTAATAACAGACCCCTATAAGAAAATGCGCGCGAAGACTCCACCTACTTTGGATGAATCCTTAAGTACATCCTTCTCATCACTCCTCAACGTGTTCTCTAAGCAAAATGAAATCCTTTTTTTCTTTTTTATGCCCGTTAGACCATTTTGTGAAAAGGATTATGAGCTGAATTTCATTTGACTTGGTAAACCTAACTCAATATTGAGTTCATAATAAGGTAAAGCTTTGCATAAATATTCTTTGGGCGCTTGCAGGATAACACGAAACAAGAGGTACTGTAGTGTCTTCGCCCGACACCATAAAACACTTGCGGCACGGGTCAGGATACAAGTGACGGAAGGATTAATTTCTACAATGAGCAAACAGGAACAACGATGCTCAAAGAATGCATCGACAGAGGTGCTAACGGTTGAAATGCAAAGGATATCTGCTGTATAACCCTCTACACTTGTAGGTATATAGTATGGGTATGTACTCGTATCTACTTTCAAGGATCCTGTGAGAAAGTGCGGAGGAAAAAAAATAGGAAAGAGGTAGGAAAAGACTAACGCACCATGGAGTACTTCATGGAAGAAAGATTTTAAGTTTAAGTTTACTCTTAGTTCCCGTTATTATTCAACAAAGAAGTTTGTGGTTGCAGTGAAAGTGGCAGTAGCAGTGGTAGTAGCATTGCCTGTAGAATCTTGCCAGAAATATGAACTCACGGCATACTTTAAACATGGTAACGATAAAACTCCATCATTTGTCTTTACGTGCAATTTGTGGTTGTTGTTTTCTCACGTGTACGTTTTTGTGGCTCGTTTTAGTAGTCTGTTAGTTTAAAAACGAAAAGTATGCGTTGAAAATGCTAGGTATCTCGATATCTCTTGAAAAATGACACGTCTTTTCCTAGAAATTGTGCTCTGATTTTAAATTTTAAAGAAAATCAATGGAAACTTGAAGTATTGCATTTAAACGATGCTAGAGTTTTAGAATCTCAAGGAAAGGTAATCCTCTCTTAAACCAATCGTAACCACATTCTACCTTGTGAAACCTTTTCTGATAGAACTTTTTAAGAGCACTATAAGATACAAAAATGATGTTTTGTATTAAAGTGAGGGAACTCTAAATACTTCAAGCTCTTAGGTATAATAACTAATGTCAGTCCTTAGCAAGGGTAAGACCAAGCCGGTCATCCCAAAGTCCATATTTTACATCTCAACTACCCAGCTGCTGCTGCTGAACGGATGGATGAGGCTTGCTGATCGGTTGTCATGCAAATTCGCATTTTTTTTTTTAAATTAGCCTACGCCTTGGGAGTAATTCCTTGAAAACAATTACATGACCGCACGACGTAAGTTGAAAATGACAAACAAAGAGGGAAAAATGGTTTGAATTCAGATGATATGAGGTTTCAGAAAAACTCCAAAGGTGTCGTCCAGAAAGCTGGGGAGATTTATTTTGTAATTTTGTCGCTGGTTTATAATTCACAGTTGTTTTTCGCGTCCAGTTGATGTCATTCATATCAACCATCAGTCAATATAGACAATTTTTAGAGTCATATGACCACCCTACATATTTTAAAAGAAATGAATAAATATTCCTTTGCATCAGAATTTGCATCATGAATCATTAGCATAACGATAGATGGCGTTACCACTACACCAACTGTAGCGGGTCGACGGCGGCCACCAATCATATACAGAGTGGGCCATAAAGTTTTGCGCTTTCAATAATTAAATAAAATTAGTTATCAAATGAAGTCGTTACTTGTATTAACATACACAGTTGGAAATTTAGTTTCTAAAAATAATATCGTTGAGATATCAACCTTCACGTCTTTGGTACTCGTCTGATGTACAGGATTGCTGCTTCTCATGTTTTACTGTTGAGAAGTTTTAAGTTGGGAAATGATGTACGGATTATTTTTGTATGTCAAATCTTAAGATATCGACCGGAATAAAATATGGCCTTCTCGGAGGCCAGGGAACGTCACCCATGAGAAATCAATTTAATGTGCAACATTTCTTTCAACACGGGTATAGTCATGTTTCAGGTATGGCATGTGGCTCCATCCTGTTGCATCCTGATCCTTTCATTATACCTCTAAAATATTTGTAACTCTCAAGCGAAAAATGTCTGCGACATCTTTACGTATGTTCGAAGATGTTCGTAGAACTAAGGAACAATTTTTCCATTACTTGATATGGCTGGCTGGGAATGAAGCAGTTTCTGATACCCTGAGGGACTTCGTTTATTAACACGCCTTTAGAAGTGAAAGCGGGCCTCCTCCGTAGACAAAATCTTGTCAAATCAGTTGTAAATTATTTCGTTTCCAATTAAATCTTGTAAGAGTGTAGTTTGAGATTCAATTCTAAAACTCCCTCAATGCCGCCGAATGTTTGCGTGCTAACAAATCTTCGCACAAAGAATTACTTCCTGCTCATTTCCCTCGCTTCTCATTCATCTAGGCTTACAATCATGCTTTAATCAAATTAATACCCGGGCACTGATGATTTACCTGAAACAGATTTCTTTTTTGTCGGGATAGGAAACGTTTGCCAAGAGTTTGCTGTCTGATCCTCGCCAGGGCCGGACATCTGCAAAGGAAATGACATAGAGATTCTTTCTCATTAATATCCTTGCAGCTCCTACAAAAGGTGTTGTGGGGGATACCAAGCTTGGCCGCATGGTCTCCAACTGGCCAGTGGCCTGTGATAATAGCTACGATTTTGGCAATAACTGGTCTTGGTTTGCCTAGTAACTCTTTTGACCTGGGTTTGTTGAAACTGGGCCACGTCTTCCTAGATATGACACAGCTTGTGAGGTTGTTCCACCCACGATTGGCTAGCTGGAGGAAGTGAAGGTGAAAATAGCCCTTAACGGCACCAAGCGGAATGTCGACTCTTTCTGCTAGAGAGCCGTTAAGAGCCGACCCTCGCCTGGCCAGCTCATCAGCACGCTCATTGCCCTCATGGTTGCTGTGCCCTGGGACCCAGATGAGAATGATTCTCGAGTGAGTGCTTTGTTGATTCAATTCAAACCGGCATTGCTCTACCAGTTTTGAAGAGATGCAGACTGCATCAATGGCCTTGATGGCAGCCTGGCTATCCGAAAAAATAGTGATGTTGTGGTTAGATGTTGGAAGATTGTTTAGCAGGCGGCAGGCTTCTGGAACCGCCAGAAGCTCCGCTTGGAAAACGCTAGCAGAGTCTGGGAGACGGAAGGACCTTGATATATTCAGCTGGCCAGAGAAGATGCCTGCGCCGACTCCGCAGTCCATCTTCGAACCGTCCGTGTATATCCCTATATCATAGCTGCAGGTAACGCTTCCGTTCTTCCATTCTTCTCTGGAAGGGAATTTTGCTATGAACGATTTTCTGAAGTTCACTTGGAATCGTCTCCAGGACCTTGCCGTGACCATATGGCCTTGTGGTCCAGCATCCATATTCCCTGAGCCGGACTGCGCTGCATATAGCTGTGTCTTTGATGTGTAGTTCGAGAGGGATCAGATGCAGGATCACACTGAGAGCATCTGTTGGACAAGACCTCATTGCTCCTGTGATACCCGCGCACGCCGATCTCTGTACTTTTTTTATTCTGTCGATATTGTACTTTTTGCTCAAAGCTGGCCACCAAACGATGGCGCCGTAAGTAAGAATTGGACGCACAACGGCTGTGTACATCCAAAGGGTCATCTTTGGCTGGAGTCCCCATTTCTTACCAAATGTTTTATTACAGGCATAGAAGGCTACGCTTGCCTTCTTAATTCGCTGCTCTATATTGAGTTTCCAACTAAGTTTCGGGTCTAGAACCGTGCCTAGGTATTTTGCACTGGAGCAAAGCGAGAGAGGCTGACCATCTAGTTTGGGGGGGGGGGGGGGGTGAATGCAGGTCACAGCTCGTAGCCCATGAGTGTACCTTATCCAGAGCCCTCTCCATGAGTTGACTTATCGTGGAGAGGAACTTTCCTGATACTTGTATAACCATATCATCCGCATACGCAACCACCTTAAAACCCTCCCTATCAAGTCGCACCAAGATTTTATTGATCGCCATTAACCAGAGCAGGGGGGAGATGACTCCGCCTTGTGGAGTTCCTCTGTTTACCGTCTTAGTTGTACTACTGTTGCCTAGTGTTGCTTGGATTATACGAGTACTGAGCATAGAAACTATCCATTGGCTAATAAAGCCTTCTACACCTAACTCGGTAAGAGATTCCTGAATAGATTCAGTGAAAATGTTGTTGAAGGCTCCTTCTATATCAAGAAATGTGGCGAGAGTATATTCTTTGTAGTGAAGAGTTTTTTCTACTGTACGCACGACCTCATGAAGAGCAGTTTCTGTGGACCGCCCTTTGAGATACGCATGCTGGGATTTCGACAGTGGAGAACTCAGGTTATCGCGGATATGGAAGTCTAGTCTAAGTCTACGTTCTAAAGTTTTCAAAACAAAGGAGGACAGGCTTATGGGTCTAAAATCCTTCGCGGATTCATGTCCTCGCCGGCCCGCCTTGGGGATGAAAACCACTTTGACACGTCTCCAGGTTTGGGGATCATGGTTTAGGTTTAAGCAACTCCTATAAATCGGTAATAGCCAAGGAATTGCTATGTCTTGCAATTTCTGCATCATAATAGGCATGATGCAGTCAGGGCCAGGTGACTTATAGGGAGAGAAGCTATTTATAGCCCAGGAGACTTTATCCTCCGTAATAATGTTTGTGATGTAATCCCAAGCTGCCAGTGGCATACAGGTGGAACTAGCTTGTTCTACTCTAATCTCACTGCAGCCTGGGAAGTGAGTACTCATCAGGAGTTCCAGAGATGCCGCAAAAGAATCTGTCCAGCTTCCATCCGTCTTTTTAAGAAAGGACAAGTTGCTATGCCCTTTGGACAAAATTTTGCTGAGCCTTGCGGATTCTTTAAGGGGCTCGATAGACTGGCAGTAATCTCTCCAGCCCTGTTTTTTGGCCATTCTGATGGACTCCTTATATATTTTTAGGCAGTCCTTGTAGGGCTGCCAGAAGTTGTGAATGTAGCAGATATTGAAGATCGCTCTGGTCATCTTCCTAGGCTTTGATAGATCTTCATTCCACCATGTTGGGACTTTCTTTTTACAATAACTGATTGGACACGAGACTTTAAAGGCAACGTTAATTGCTTTCTCAAAGATTTCAACCTTTGAATCCAGTTCCGTGGTCGAGTCGATTTTATACATTGATGTGCTACCCAGTTTTGACTTAACTATACGATTTAACTTTGTCCAGTTTATGCGTTCTGGGTTTCTATAAGGTTTAGGGGTCTCAATCTCGAGACAGACGTTGAAGAGTATCCAATTATGATCAGAAAAAGATTGTAAATCGGATACGCTCCAGTTATCGACCCTGATGGTTTCATTGTTAGATACTAGAGTAATGTCAATAACCGCCTCCCACCCATTGAAGTTATCCGTACTCGGAAAAACAAAAGTTGGAGAATTGGCAGTATTACAAATTGATAGGTTATTGCTAATGATGAAATCGAAAACAGACTCACCTCTGTCATTTGTCTCCGCGCTACCCCAAAGCGTATGTCTGGCATTGGCGTCGCAGCCCATCAAGAGGTTGGCCTTACTGGTGTTAATAGTTGATGTTAGGTATTGGACTTCCTCCGGCGGGGCTTGCCGATCCCGGTCCATGTAGACAGATGCAACGAAAAAGGCCTCAGCGTTTGCAGTTTCCAGTTTAACCACCGTTAAATCGGCAGAGCTAAGGTTAGGACATAGAAAAGCTTTTATATGCTTCTAAGTTAAAATGCAAGTTCTAGGCTTACCGTTGCAGTTATTGTGGTTGTAGTAGAGTTTGTAGTGGTTGTCCTGAAGTCCCCTGATTGTAGATCCCCTTACCCAGGGATCCTGGATGATGCCGATATCGATGTCTTCTTCATTGATAAAGACACGCAGATTGTCTGTGGCGAACCCCACAGGCGGATCAGTAGAAATGCGGTGAAGTGGGAGGGTTGTGATCCCTTGTTTTCGGATCATGGCCTCGCTGATAAAAGGAAGAAGAAGATTGTCTGTGGCACACTGCGAGTGCCGCAGAATAATCTGAATCATCTTCAACAGGGGCATTTGGGGTATCTGGGACAATCTTCATGTCCTCCAACAGAGTGTTGGCGTCGTTAACATCGTTTGTGTCTTCGTCCGGGCCTGAAGAGATGTAAATTTTAAGTTTGGCATTTTTTATGCCAAACCTTAGACGGTAGTCCAACTTCTCGAGCACCTCCAAACTATCCTCGTTTATGAGGAGCAGAAAAGTCATGCTGTTTTTCTGCGGCTGCTCCGTCTTGATAACTGCCCAATCATCCATTGGGACCGCAGGATTTTGGCGCTTAAGACCTCAAATCAGCTGTTCGCTGTCTATTGGCATAGTCGGCAACCAGATGCGAGCCTTCGGTCTTCGAGGGATGTCTCTGGCTGGGATAAGCTTGATCTTCAAGCCGCTCCATGCGTCACTTATCTTAGCGACACACTCACCAAGGAAATCCTTCGAGAACCTGTCCTCGCATTTGATTACCCTATACCCTCTAACGACCTCAGCTGAGTCGAACCAGGGTACAGGACCGCCTTCTTTTTCCGCCAGGTAGTCAAGCACCATCTGCGAGAGTTTGGCTTCGATCGCCCCCCATGCCTTCAGGATGGACTTGCCACTGGTAGAAAGCTCATATACCAGAGCAACTTGGAGATCGTCCCTGACCACTTCGCTTATGGTGCGTGAGGAAACAACGACAGTGCTGCCTTTCTGTGTGGTGGAGGTGGTGGTTTTTGCCGGTTGTTTGATCTGCCTTTTAGCAACGCCGCTTTCGACTTTGCTGCGTTTGCTGGAGTGAGCCATCTCTTCTTGAGATCGGTTCCTCTTCAAGGCTTCTTGTTGGGTATTAAGACTCGTCTTGGCGGCCTGGCGCTTGTTGTAGTCTTCAACAACAGCCTGGTACCTCAACTTGTCTGCCTGGTCACGTTCAGTGACAGTGCCTGCCTCTTCATTCTTGGCGATCTTGTTTAGGATGAAGACGGCCTTCTCGAAAAAGTGTTTGTGTTGGAGGTTAGTGAATTTTTTTTTGTGGATTTTGCTTGGGAGTACTCTTGGTAGTATCCTTGGCGGCATCCACAGAGGAGGAGGTAGAGGGCTGAGACACTGGTAGAGTACTTTGGCTGGTACTTGCTACACTGCCTGTTGGTTCAGAGGCTTCTTAGCTTGAAGCCAGCAGCTCATCTTCCGATGAGGTGCTAATTATTTTTTTTTGATTTTTTTCCGTGTTTTTTAGTTTTTTATTTTTTTTTGAGAGTTCATTTGTGGTCCCACGAGTAGTACGGAAGAGAGATTCGTCCTGGCAGAGCCGATTTACCAGGATAAGGCTATGATACGACAGACCTAGCCTGTGCATCTGAAGGAGCTCGTTCGCGGCTGGTTTAACCCCCAGCCTTGCATTCTTGGGCAGGGTTCCTGCGTTAAGCGCTCACACCACCACTGAAATCAGGTACCTCGATCCGATGGTCAAGAGGCATATGTAAAGGATAATACTATTGAGGAGTAAGAACCAGATACAATGCTTCTTGGCCTTGGCTAACCCCAACTTGACAACGTACAAGACTGCTGTGGAGGTTATTACCGGCTGACACCCACGGGGAGGGTTAGGATGAGGATTTTTGCCTAGCCATTGGTCCATTGTACTACCAGAGAGTACATTTACCGACAGAAAACAGACTTTACACAACTACGTAAGAACTAGGCCCTGAACAGACACGATAGAAACTACGCGGCTGCAAATCGTCCTGGATAAATCTAGCAGAATTGCGAAAGAGATGGTATCACTCTAAAAAGGCAGGTGGACGCAGAGATCGATTCCCAATATTAACGCTTAGGTCAATGTGGAGCTGAATTTCTACCTGACCCAGATGCTAGCTGGCCATGGTTGCTTCAGCGACTATCTCCCCACAGGTTTGGACTGGACGATAACCCCTATTGCCCAACGTGCACGGAAGCAGTCGAAGATGCTATACACACCATGTTCCATTGTCCACGATACTATGAACAACGGCACCTGCTGGTAAACAAACTGGGTGAAGACCTAAGCCCATACAACATTACCAGGCAGATGATGAGCAGGAAAGATGCCTGGGAAGCAGTTAGCGACACTATAACAACCAATTTGGAGAAGAATCGGAGACAGGAGAGCCGAGTACCTAAGTCTGAAGTCGCCCCCTCGCGAAGGGAAGGTGGGTTTAATATGTGGAAATTCTACACTGTTACTGCGTACGGGCTTCTATGTTTCTACCCTGATGTCGTCTTTTATTGCTCTAGTCTACCCCACGAACGCCCAAACCGTTTCACAATCTTCAAATTGTGAATTCCCTTCTTTAAACCCCTTAGAAACTCAATACTCATTAACCCAATACTTGCCTCCGCAATACCTATTCGTATATTTATTTCAAGGCCCTATAAATTAAAATAAATTATCTGTGACCAGTCGCCATAACTTTTCAGTACACACCCCAGTGGCAAATTGTTAGCTTATTACCCAAAGTAGCCCGAAATCTAATTCCAAAACTCTTTGCCAAGTTAACTGCACAACTAGAAAACCACTTTACACCAGTTAATCAACCAAACTTAGCAATTCTTGTACAATTAGCCCGTAGCAGAACAAGATAATTGTTACATTAGCGTTCGTTTATAAAAGCGGGACTCTCCATTTCTGTTTGCGGTCGCTCCCCTCCCACCCGCCAATTGTCATTATCCGAACTCATCAACAACCAATTACAAGGCAAAAGTAACCACCACCAACCAGACACAGCCTAGTAATACAAATACTCTAAGGATTTCACCCCACTGACACGACACAGTAGTCGGGTCGGTGACATAGGACAGAGAGCACAGCATATCCTTGAATACAACTCGAACCAAGAATGCCACTTAATTTAACCCAACAGTGTCTTAATTACAAGTCATTTGTTTGTGGGGGTGTGGCAGCCTTTGACACAATCTGCTGGCGGTCAAAGGTACGAATAGCACAACATACGGTAAAGGACATTCCATGGCCAATTGTAGTAGATCACCTGGTCTGCTTCGAAAAATTTGCAATTATGATTTGAATACAATATTGTTAGAGCCTCTTATCCATCCCACACTATGCTCAAAAGTAGTTGATAGTAATTTAAATTCCATTTGGATAGTACTTAGAGTCCTTTACTCCTTTCATTTATCGGTCTGTTGTTGTGCCTCCTGCAAGAAGTACTCTGCCATGATATTTGAATGGAAATGCGTTTAGCATTTCAAAAGAAGACAAAGTGATTTTGAAAGACCCAGAGGCACCACCGCCATCATTGGTGTGTGTGTGGGCGAGGGGATGCTAAGGAATGTTGGTGTCTCAGGGTGAAAACGAAAACTTTTTGCTTCAAGTTGCTGTTGTTGCTGGTTTTTCTTCTTTTTTTTTTTTTGGAAAATTAATTTTTAATTAAAAAATTTTCTACCCCATGTGCCGGCTTTGTGCGCCACAAAGTTTCTCCCTGCAGTAGGAAGGGTAAGGTGTCTGGTTTTTGTTACATAAATTAACCCCATTGATGGGTGGCTGGTTAGGTTCGGCTAGGTGCTGGGTGAGAAGAATGTTTTTGAATTTTAATTTGTTTTGTGTTATTTTTTTGTTTCTGGTTGTTTGGTGGTATCTGGATCCCGAAAAAAATGACATTTGTACTGGGTAAGCCTTTAAGGCTTTTGACAATATTTTTTTCTCCCTATTTTTAGGATTAGTCGTGCGGAGGCTGTTCCGTTCTCGTGTTTTGTGGGCGTGTTGTTTTGGGATTGTTATCCACTTAAGTGAGTGAATAATTTCCAATGGAATTATGCCGAACTTTTAATTTAACACAAATTAAATATTTTGAGGGGTTGCCGCACTTTGGGGAAGGGGTGGGAATTTGACGATTTTTTTTTTTGCGGGGGGTTTTGGTGTTAGAAAAAAATATTTGAATATTGTTTGGAAGGTTCTTCCTGCTTGGCGTCAAGTTTCGGTGTCGTTAATCGATTTGTGTTAATTTATGGAGGTTATTTTGCGATTTGGGATCAGCATTAAGGTGATGTGTCTGTTCATCTGTATTGTAAAAAGGATGACCAGTTTTTGTATTGAGACAATTGCCTAGGGATAAAAAGTGTTGCATTAGTTGACAAATTATGCACAGAAACATGCATCATCAAGCAAACTGGCGGATCTGCTCCCGAGTTCAATGACAAAACCAATAAGTTGTAGAAGTGCTTAGGCAATCAAATGAGCATCAGATAGGGAAGTTAAAGTTTATCCAAGTGCAACTTATACAGAAGCAGTACATCTCTCAATTGGTTGGAAGTAATTGGAGAACTTGAAATCGGCGCAGGTCCCAACAAAGCCATAAACTAAGTATGGGTCCTTAATGGCTACAGTAAAATTTCAAAGCTGAAAGTTCCACTGTCTTCTCTTCCAAGCAAAGTTTTCTTTTTAAAAAAAGAAAAAAAAAGAAAACCCAAGCCCCAGAGCACTCAAAACTTTGGCAGTGGAGTTCATTGTACTACCAGCAAAACCTTTTTTCAGTGTAGTGGTGGAAAAACGTAAACGAGCCCTTCTGAAATGTTTCGATCTGTATTGTAAAATACTGACAGTTAGTTTACCACGATAAGCGAACTAACATACGACTACATCCTTCTGATCTTTCCAACTATAGGCCAACCAGTTAGAAAGGTATGTGAAGTGCGAATGAAAGGATCTCACGCCAGGGAACTAATTTGGATTCAGAAGAAATCATTCAGCGATGCATGCAGTTACAAAACTGAATTCAGAAATTAATTGGAATATAAATATTAAACGATGTACAGCTGGCTGCCTAGCGGACATCGACGGGTTATTATATTGCCTAGATCGAGGGGTTATTGTATAAACCTTTTAGATATGAATTTTCAAATAATCTTGTGAAATTGATCTCATTTATTCTATATGAGAAGAAATTTGATGTAACAAATATAAAATAAACTATGACTAAAACCTTTACTCTCACCAATGGCCTCCCAAAGTATGCAGTTACAGCACCTCTTTTATTTAATAATTACGTCTCTGAAAGGTGGGCGCCGTGGCGTAAGTGGTTAGTGTGTCGGATCACTACGCATGAGGTTCCAGGTTCGAATCCCAGAAAATACAAAAAAGTTTTTTCACGGTCCCACCTCTCGCGAGCGTCTGACAAACATCCGAGAGTATTGTTGTCACGAAAAGCTTCTCAAATCGCCGTTCGGATTCGGCATTAAACTGTAGGTACCTTACATTCGTGTGAAAAATATAACGCACACAACATGAGTGGTTGCGAGAAGCTATGCCCTGGCACTTTAAAGAGCTGTTGCGCCAAATATTTGTTTTTGTATTTTGTCTCTGAAAGGTTAACGGACATAGACAATTCGCTATTTGCTAACGATTTATATTGTATGCAACTCGTTCAAGAATTCAATTGACTGCTTACATTATATACATTATTATCATGAATTTTGTGGAGAATCATTTTGCATGGTCAGCCAACGTTATGGAGAACGAACTTTTGTCAGGCTTGTTGTACCCTAACCCTGGGTATTTCCGAAACGCTTTGGTAAGTTGCACATGGTTCCTTAACAGATTTAACGAAAGTGCTAATTATTTATCATTTTACCAGAACGGTGACAGGTAAGCATATCCTTTACGAGCTGGTTAACTCGGGAGTTGGAAATACCTAAGCATACGTGTAAGAGATATTACCAAAGTAGACAGGTGGTGGGCGCCGTGGCGTAAGTGGTTAGTGTGTCGGATCACTACGCATGAGGTTCCAAGTTCGAATCCCAGAAAACACAAAAAAGTTTTTTCACGGTCCCACCTCTCGCGAGCGTCTGACAAACATCCGAGTGTATTGTTGTCACGAAAAAGCTTCTCAAATCGCCGTTCGGAGTCGGCATTAAACTATAGGTCCCTTTCATTCGTGTGAAAAATATAACGCACACAACATGAGTGGTTGCGAGAAGCTAGGCCCTGGCACTTTAAAGAGCTGTTGCGCCAAATATTTGTAAAGTAGACAGGTTCAATTGAGTGAAATTCTGGTGGCTTAACTTGGCTGTTGCTAATGCTTAGGTTAAGCTAGGTAAGACCCTCAAATCTTTTTGTGTGTCGATCTGGTCGAGTAAATGGTTAATCTAAGTATCGACGGACGAAACAGCACGTTTCAGTGGCCCCCCTTGAACACTTGAACAACGCTTCCAAATTTGCTTTAACGTCGAACTGTAGATGAACTTCATACGGCATACTCTATGAATGATGCAATCACACCAACATGCCAAAGAAATGTGTGTACTGAACAGAACACCGCCGCAGTAAACGAAAATGTGCAAGAAGATACAAATTTATGGATTCGTCCTCGGTGGCAGCAATTGGGGCTCTATCCAGACACTATGTGCAAAATTTTACGCACAGATCTTAGCCTACAACCGTATGTGATCCAGTTGGTGTAGAAACTAAAACTACGCGACCGAGGTTTAAGTCGTTCTTTTGCTGATTGGTCTCCGAAGCAGATGCAAGCCAATTTTGAAAGATTTTATTGATAACAAGTCAAAAGATTTTCTTCAAATTTCATATTTGCATGCAACTATGTCCCTGCAGTCCTACTCAATCACTTCATAGGTCACTCTGTATTATCTCTCGTCTGTCATAAAATGACTGAGCAATTCAGCATTCGCCTATGCTGGGTGCCAGGCCAAATGGGCTGCTTAAGCTGGACGCAATGAGAAAGACGAATAGTAGATGGGAGATTGGCACGACATGTCCAACATCCAGACACATCTGCTCTAGGCTCTATTAGATACGCTCTAATGGTTTGATCTTACTAGAGCGTTTCGGCATTAGCTCTATTATCGGTGTCCTCACAGGACCTGCATGCCAAAAGATCAGATTTCTTTCCAAGGGGAGGAGCTGCAGGGCTGAAGAGGAGGGAGAAATCATCCTCCATTTCCTTTGCACCTGACTAGCAGAAGAAGAATACTCCATTCTAAAGTCTATATACCAGAAGCATTCTTCGCTTTATAAAAAACACCAGCTGGTTTTCTTAATAGTTCGTGAGTAGCCGATTAGTATTAAATCCATTGGTAATACAATGAATCTCCATTCGTATCACAGTGAACATTCTCTTTATATCTTTGAACAGACAGTCACTCTAATCTAACCTAGCTTTTTGGAAAGCATCGTAATTTATCGAGACTGTAAAAATTTCAAAAAGTGTCAGTCCCAAAAGTCACCTGTGCCTGGTCGGAACAAAGAGGTGATATCTCTACATGTAGCCATAACACCTCATTCAATCAGGCGACACTCGTGGCAAGAAAATCTCTAGATCGTTAAAACGTCAAAGCGGGATATAAAAAAAAAAACACTTATTTCCAGCTACATGTCGTAGGTAGACATATCCTATTCCTCCTTCATCTCCTCTCTTAAAACACTAGCAGATCTGTATCGTGGAGCTGTTATAGCAAGAAACTACTACGAGCAAAATTTGCCAAGCACACAATATGGTTCTACAGGCTCATCACTTAGTGCTGGTGTTAGTATATCAGAGGCATAAAAACCTATATTGTATATTACACAAACGACGTAAAAGATTACTACGTAGTTTCTAAGACTACCCTTACTAATGTTAAGGTCAACAAGAAAAAATGTGTACCAGTTTCATGCGGTGTTTGCATAGGAAAAAAAATAGGAAGGTTGAGCGGGTATTCCCATGGAAGCGCTTTTAATGCAAAACGAATAAAGTTGCTCTGGGTAGCCTCAAAAAAAAAAAAAAAAAATATTTGGCGCAACAGCTCTTTAAAGTGCCAGGGCCTAGCTTCTCGCAACCACTCATGTTGTGTGCGTTATATTTTCCACACGAATGGAAGGGACCTACGGATGTTTGTTAGACGCTCGCGAGAGGTGGGACCGTGAAAAAACTTTTTGGTGTTTTCTGGGATTCGAACTTGGAACCTCATGCGTAGTGATCCGACACACTAACCACTTACGCCACGGCGCCCACGGTAGCCTCACTCCGATTAAATTTCATAATATGGAGTCCAGACTTGAGAAGCATACTCAAGATGGGGGCGTACGAAACAATTATATAATACAAGAGTGACGTAAGGATTTTCGTAAGGGATTATCCACTTTTCGTTCGGCAGAGACGAGCAAAGCTTTATAAATACAAACTGGCGATTCATAAGAAATATCCTGCGGCTAAAATTGTATTGAAAAGCGACAAACTTGTAGTTAATAACAAAACGTTTATTTGGAACGATGTAAAAGGGTTGATCTGCGGAAAACAAGATGGTTTGACAGTTCTCGGCCAAATGTTTATGGATATAAACCTTGCAAACGTTAATCACATTGGTCAAACGTCAAGCGAAGACAAGAACCACTGTTTCCCGCCGCAATCGACTTATCTCAGTGATGCCAACTCGATAGATATAAACAGCGCGTCCGGAAATACGCCATCAGTCTGACCCACGACGGTTACAATTCAAAACTTAAACGAATTACAAAATAAATTAATCACAGTTTTAAGCTACAATATTTCTGGTCTATATAATAAACTACTTTTTCCTGAATTTTTTAATTATATAAAGAAATTTGATATTTTTTGTCTTTATGAGACACACATCACCGAAGAAGGTTTCAACAAATTTAATCGTATTTTTCTAAATTATTCTTTAAAATGGATCCCAGCTATAAAATTAAACGTGAAGGGTAGGGCAAGTGGAGGTTGCCTTTTAGGGTTCAAGCAGCTAGAATTCATCCATTGCTCTTATAGAGAACTCGAAAACACAATTGTTCTACAACTTTTGGCTGCGAACAAAGTTATCTGTATACTGCCAACATACCTAAATTGCTCCCATTGGAATGATGATTTTGTTAAGCTTAGCGACGATATGACCCAACTTGGACAGGAAAACTTTCTTTTGTTGGGGGATTTTAATGCCAGAATCGGTGTTGATCAATGCTGCGCGGTACAAGATGCAGAACTTCCCAGAAACCTGTTTATAAACAGGAACGCGAAAGACAAACAGCGAGATAGCAAAGGAAAACAGCTACTCGAACTTTGCAGTAATTATGGCCTTACAGCAATCAACGGAAGGAGCAAAGGTGATGAGTGTGGTGAACTAACCTTCATTGGGGGGCAAGGTTCGTCCAGCATCGATTACTGTTTCTCATCAAATTCTCTTCTATCACAAATCTCCAACTTCAACGTTGCAGCTATATCTTTTTCTGACCATCTTCCGCTTGAATTGTCCATGATTTTAAGCACTTCACAATCTTCAAGAACTCGTGAGATGCAATTAATTCCGAAAATTATAGTCAAAGAAAATCAAATCAATGCTTTCCAACAAAGGCTTTTACACGCTCTTTCCCAGTTGGATACCAGTTCCGTAACGGATGTTGATCAACTTGATGCTTTCATTTTAAATGCTGCCCCAAACCAATACCCCTCCAGAAGGAAATTTACATCCAAAAATAAATCGTTCGACAGTGAATGAAAAAAAGTCTTCAAATTTCTGAATCTCTTTAGAAAATCCAATGAATCCCTTTTTAAGGATCGTTACGTAGAATTCAACGTCAAATATAAAATTATCTGCAAGCAAAAGAAACGTGCGTACTATGAGGCTTTAATTAACCAAGTTGGCTCAGCGAGAACATCCTCAGAATTTTGGAGTACGTTAAAAGCAATAAATAATCGCACATTCTCGATTGGAAGTTCAATTTGTACGAGAACCCTTAAAGATTACTTCAACACTCTTCTTAACCCAAGAATGGATAGCCTACTACAATTTCAAGAAAGAAACCTGCTTAGTGAGCTCCAAGCCGGATTTAGAAAAAAGTACTCAACCGTTGACCACATTTTCACGCTTACCAGTATCGCGCAAAGTTATCTTGATCGAGGATTAAAACTCTATGTTCTCTATGTTGACTTCAAGGCCGCATTCGATACCGTAGATAGAAGAGCGCTGTTTTACAAACTGTCTATGCTAGGATTATCATCAAAAATATGCCACGTATTACAACATCTCTACGAAAGTACGGATTCAGCTGTGTGGAACGGTGAATTGCTCTCAGATTGGTTTCCAACAGTCTCAGGTGTAAAACAAGGTTGTACTCTTAGCGCTTTAAAATTCATCCTATTCATCAATGATCTACCGACCTCTATAAAGGGAGGAGTTTCTTGGAACGGTATACAGATAAATACCTTGATGTATGCTGACGATATAGTTTTACTCGCTGATTCTCCTAATCTACTACAGCAAATGATTCATAGACTTGAAGTATATTGCAGGACTTGGAATCTCTCGGTGAACCTAAATAAATCAAAGGCCATGGTGTTCAGAAGAGGTTTTGGGCGCTACTCCCGCACTGAAAAATGGACATTTGAAGGTCAGCCCATCGAGACCGTCAAGGAATACAAGTACCTGGGTGTATTAATAAGATCAAACCTGAATATGCAACATCACCTCAACGACAGACTAATTTCTGCGAAAATAGCCCTTAACTCGACATGGAGCTCCTGTATAAACAACAAACTCCTGAATTCCTCCGTAAAATATACATTGTTTACAGCCACAGCAAGTTCGGTTATGTTTTATGCCGCCCAAGTCTGGGGAGTTAAGGAATACGAGATAGTGGAAAAACTGTTAAGATACTATTTGAAAAGAGTATTCAGGCTGCCGTTCAACGCCCCGAACTACATGCTTTATCTGGAATCGGGTTTGTCACCGCTGTTTTTGAAAACACTAAGAATTCATTTCGACTACATCCTTAGGGTCATGGCGTTGCCTGATAATCGAATCCCAAAACAAATTGCTCTTCGAGCAATGGCTTCCAATACACTTTTTTCGGAGAATGGAACTGAATTGCGCAGAAGTACAATGTGAACCTCGTCCTTCAATCATATAACTCTGGCGAGTGGAAAATCATCCTCTATAATTTCCTACAGGACATTGACTGTAAGATCAGGAACGAGTTTGAAATGCAAGCCAAATCATCAATCCATAGGAGCTACTACAAGGAGCTAGAATATAACCTGTGCGATTCAAACTATTTCAATGACAACCATGAAATAGACTTTATCTCTATTATATTTAAAGCTAGAGGAGAGCTGGTAAAGCTAAACTACCTCCCACACCGACCCGACCTTCCCATCTTATGCTCTCTATGCAACCTACAAGTCAGAGAAGACATCCTTCATTTCATTGCCGTATGTCCTATCCTGAAAGAAACGAGAAAAGCCTTTTTCAACGCAAATGAGTTGCAACCGCACACGCTGATCGACATACTCAATGGGCGCTATGGCTGGAAAAACCTTTTCCTGTACTGCAAAAAAGCAACTACTTATAGAAGTCAAATTATTGATGAATCCTTCTGATTTGTATCCTTGTTAATCTCTTTTTATTTGAATTTTCTTTAAATAACTCTTTCACTCTACGTAGTCTTCATTTCTCTATATATTATTATTATTTATATAACTTTTTTTTTTTCTTTTTTTTACGATTGAATTGAATAAATTTCTACAATTAAATGAATTATTAAATTTGCCATTCAGGCTAACGGCGCTGCCATGTCCTGAAACAGATTTTATCACCAGCCTTCATAATACTTTTACCTTGTAATCCTTGAATTATGTTTAATAAAATCTAATCTATCTAAATCTATCTACGTAAGGATTTCTAAACTCTTTACATCATATTTGGGGCAACTGCCCATGAAGGGCCTTCTCGAAACCACTCGTGTTGTGTGCGTTATATTTTTGGCACGAATTGAAGGGACCTTAAGTTTTGTTCCGTACCCAAAGGGCAGTTTTTATTTTGTTTTTGGAAGCTTTTTCATGACAACAATATCCTCAGATGTTTGTCAGAGGTTCGCGAGATGTAAAAGTAAACCTTTAAATTTGACTTGGTACGACATCATGCTAAGGTAAGCACTAACCCATGGAATAAATACTGAAAGGAAGCCAAACACTACTACATAAGTTTAAAGATAATTAAGTTTTGGGAGAGTTGATCGAAGGTTCGTGCATATCTTTTGAAAGATAAGACAAAACAACGGGTTTACTTATCTTAGAACAGTTTACAGAAACATCAGACGGAATAATCATGTTTGAAACTAAGAGACGTATAACATCATCAGAAGAGGTGTCTAGTGTCAAGGGAGAGAAGAATGCCGATCTGGCCACAGTTGTTATAATTCGTGAGCCAAAGCAATGGGAAATGAATGTTACAGGACCTACTGTGCTTACAAATGATGAGGTTCTCATTACTGGAGGTGCCCCAATGTCCGTGACTGTTGATCTACATTCTTTTACTTGATCAATATGGGCGTTATAGAGTTTATTACAGCTTTCCATATCTATTCCTCTTAAGAATAATTCTCGTAAAATCAAACCGGTTTGTATTAGTATCCCGTAGAATTTGCGATGATCCATTATTAGGATAGCTGTTTACTCCTTACTGACATTCACTGGAAGCTCTACAAAAATTCAAGGCGCCTATATGCAACCTCAATATCATCAGTTTTTCAATAGCTCAGCGTTTATTAATTCACGTTCTTTGACCAATTGTAGTAGCGCTTATACATGGTCGCACACTCACAGCAAAAAAAAAATGCTGGGAATTCTACAAACTCGCCCTAAGTCGCAAACCGCATTTTTACCGCCATCACCGGCCAGCGAGGCTTATAATTCGTTATTATAACAACACCACTTTACATGCCATAATAACATTTAAAACGTAAATTGTCGTCCACAGGCCTACACACGTACATTTGTGTGTTTGTTTATGCAAAAATGTCATCCGAAAAATAACATTAAAGCCATTTGGTCTGCTCTGGCAATTCATTTCCAAAACAACATGATGATATTAAAATAAATTCCGGTCCACTACACATAGGAATCCATGCCGCGTAGGACTCTATAGGTATCTCCAGCATCTGCGAGTAGCCTACTACATGGCAAATAGTAATAAAAACCAAACGTTCTCTCAAAATTCCTATCATGTACGAGTACACTTTTCGGTAGAGAGGTGTCTCGTAAAAAACCGAATTTGTTTCCAAGGTGATTATAGATAATAACCACTTTAGGTCTCGAACCTAGACCCCCCCAAACCAGACCCCGTATCCTGACAAGGACCAGAAATATTATGTTTTCCGCAAAAAGCACATGTGTGCGCTGGCCATAGCAGGGTGAGCGGCTTATGTATGAGTGCGTGTGTGCGTTTGTTGGCATTGTCAAAAAATTTACCATCACATATTATTTTTGGACGAGGAGGATGGAAGGATAATGTGTGTTAGGTCTTACTGCCAGGCGTTGGCGGCAGATCCCTGCGGTATACCCTCTCAAAGCGAATGTAATATCCTGCTGAATGATATGAGGCCACTGCCATCATCCCCTTTGGTGTAAAATTTTGAATTTCATTTCGGTGCCCGGGAGTGCTCCTGTGGGTTTTTGTATTTGTGCGGTTAGAGTGGCTTGAAGCGATGAGTAGGTTCTTAGCAGTAACATATAACAGATAGCTCTTGTTGCTGCTGTTGCTGTTGGTAATGTCATTGAAATGTCTGTCGTGTAGTCGCAGTCAACTGGCCCACACCGAGCAACAAGGCACAAGCACCAACAATGGCACAGCATGTGTGGGAAATTTATGGAGCGGGCCCAACAAATCCCAGCACTTAATTCTCATTTCGGCTAAAGGATATGCTGTGGGGTGGGATGTACCTCCTACTGGCTGCCACTTACCAGGCTTTTAAGCCATCAAGCTATTTTATAATACATTGGTTGGTTCCCTACCCCGAGTGATAAGGGATAACAACGGAAACACCAAAGTCAGTAGCATCCGGAGTGACAATCCTTAAACAACAGCAACAACAATAACATCAAGGGCGAGCCTTTATACGTATATGGACGATCTGAGAAAGCAAAACATATTTATTGGATTATAATAATATAAACTTGTATTCCATGGGGTAATCTTTCAGCTCGTGTTAGACTTGCTACAATCTAGGAGGGGAGCGCTGTGTGCCGTGGGAACAAGGCAACATCATAGTAAATTATAATTTGGCACTGTCGTGTTAAAGTTGCGTACAAGTCGATAATGTCCTGTGTGCGGGCGTGTGTATAGAGGAGAATTTTAGTGCGTGTCCTCTGCATGCGTAGGTAGAATATTTGGGTGTTTAGATTAAACTGTTGCTCTGCGGAGTCGACGAAAGTAAAATGGCCAGATTGAGATTTGGAGTATTAGGAATTAATGATTTGGAAATGCTTTGGGGATTTGTGGCTTAGGCAATGAAATTTCACAAATTATCATCATATGTAGATTTCAAACTAAAGGAAATCTTGTTCAAAGTAATTACTTCAACAAAGGACTAATAGAGAAGGAAATAAATACTTGAACCATTCCAATTGAAAGACATTTAAATGGTTTTTTTTTTTTCTCTCCTTCTTTTCTGGTCACCCTGTACATACAGACAGCGGAAGGATGATGTAAAACCATGTAAACGAAAGAAGGCTGCAACGTTTAACACCTAAGGATTAAGCAAATCTAACATAAGGCTATTTATTCATTTGACGTTTCCACTTATCCAAAGTAAGTAAGCACCTTATAATATTGGCATCAACCACTGGGTTGTTTTCAAAATATGTAAATTTCTTTCGTCTTCTTAGAGCTCCTCGATTACCTTCCAGTTTTTGACTGGTAGGTTCGGGTTCCGGGTCCACTCTCTTGGAGTGGAACCCAGACCCTTGCTTTCGGCCTATGGGGGATTTGACTCCGTTCCACCGCATTTAGCTTGGCTCCTGGATTTCACCTATACCACATACGGAAGTAGCGATGAAAACGACCGAATTTCGGTCGCCACAGCCTTGATGCCAGCCAGTGTCCTTAAAGGTGGGTGGAGAGTTGGGATGAGTAGTAATACGCTTGTAAAGACAGTTCATCACTCTGCTTTTAATGAGCCTCCACTTGTCGTAGGAGATCCTCCCTTCATCGTCAGACAAGTCCAGTATCACAACAACGAGGCTGTCCTTGACCACCTCCGAGAAGGATTTAGAACTTGTTAAGCTCTTTATCTTCTTCGAGGCGTTGGACTCTTCGTCTGTTGATCTACACTTTTGGGCCCAGATTCAGTTGCGACTGGCCCACAGCTAGGTTTGATAAGCCAGATCGACTCGATGTGTCGTTAGCATGGGAGCGATTCTTTTGAGGAGCATTCGCTCTTTGGTTAGTGGAGTGGCGAGTGGCCCGGGTGGAGGACTGACGTGAACCACGGGTGGAAAAGTGGCGTGCGTTATCAAGGGTTGCCAAGTGTCGTAAAGGCTTTAGCTTCATCAGTTCGTTGGGCAATACCGGTTGCACAGACGTGGGATTCCCGTTCATGCCGACTCCAATCATTTGGGGTCTTTTCATTGCGCATCGTTATGGCGATACCGCTTGAGACGTGAAACGTCCCCGATGTCGAGCTCTAGTATAACCTATCACACCAAAACAAGGTACATAATCAGGTGGTGGATGGAATATGGCGATATACTCCTTGGATATCTATTATACATCACCAGGTTTGAGTGGCTGTGCTTACTTTTGTACAATTTCCTTTGGCTTTTCTCTGCTCCATTTTAAGTCAATGCATCTGGGAGACGTACACTTTGGGATACTATTTATTTTTCTCGTTTTCTAACACCTATCGATCTGAGCACCTCTGCTCTGCAATATTTTGAAGTTTTCCAGCCGTGTTTATTACGGATACCTGCATTATAAAACTGTTGTGAATGTTCCATCGAATAGGGAAAAGAGAAGCTCAGTTTACTGACTCAATCCAGAATATTTTATTTAAAAAAAAAACTGTAGTCTTATATACTAAAAGTTTCCACTCACAGCTTATATACTAACAGTGGTTATGTACTTGACAGCAGTGTTAATTATCATTGGTTTTATCAGCGTGACTTCTCTAGTGATGACTGATGTTGGGAAATATTCCTATTTTTGGATTACGGTAGCTTGCTTGTATCGTAAACGTTCAGACCTTCTCAGTCCTTGTGGCGTTGTTTCAGAAACTCCAAGAGAGACAACATTGTTGGCTCAGCCGCCGGTGGTGAAAACAAATCGATATTTGGTGGACTGGGTGCCGATCCGATTATGACGTCAGAGTCGTCTGAGTCATGTGGACTACTACTTGACTACTACTGTAATTTGCGAAATTATTAGCATTGAAATCAAAACTACTTGCCTGAGGTAACAGTAGTTCGGCGTCGGCCGGACTTGGTGATGTTGTCCCCTCGGTAGATGATCGATTTCGGATCTGGTTTTGGTGACGACGCCAGATTCCCTTACTAGATTCGGCCAAGTACATTCGGCACCCCAACGGCTTCTCTTCTAGGTACTGCCTAACAAAAACAGTTTGATCTGGTGCGAACTTTAGACCCCCATGAGCTGCCCTTACGTTAACTAGTTGAAATGTCTGGTAACATAGCAGAAAGTAGTGTGCGGTGTGGCCGCCCGCGCAGTTTCTCCGCAGGTGAAATTCCGCCATCGTCTGGCGAAGTGCGGTATGTCGACAGAAAAATTGCCAAGGCTTCATCGCAATTCGAATTCCCTTCTAAAATCTTGAAAAGCGCAGTTTTGAATGTACGCACCATCCTTTCAGCGGCTCCGTTGGATTCGGGGTTGAAAGGTGCTGCACATAGGTGAGTAATGGAGTTGATGCTGCAAAATCGTTGAAATTCCCTTGACGTGAATGGTGTGCCGTTGTCCGACACCACAGTTTTCGGCAACCCTTCATGAGCGAATATGGATCTTAATGCTTGAATCGTCGCCTCTGACGCCGTTGAAGTCATACAGACTATGGACTTGAAGTCCACCACAAGGAGCCACATAGACTTCCAGAAAGGTCCGGCATAATTAATATGCACCCGCTCCCAAACCTCTTTAGCTACTGGCCAGCTAGAGTACTCCCTAGAGGGACGGCTAGCATTAACCTGACATGCGCTGCACTGTGCAACCAATTTAGTGATGGCATCGTCAATGCCAGGCCACCAACAGGAACGTCTGGACAACTGCTTCATGCGAGTGATTCCCCAGTGTCCTTGATGTAGCAGGTCTAAGACTCTAGACTGTAGATTGGCAGGAACCACCACCAAAGGGTTCTCACTGTGAAGGGGTAACACGTTACTACTTACGCTTAGATTGAATCTCCTCCGGAAATATGGCAATGAATGGTCTTCTGATTTCGGTAGTTGCTTTGACCAGCCATACTGCAAATATTCCACGACCCTCCTGATTGTCGCATCTTGTTGCGACGCTTCAGCGATGACCGCTGCATTGATCGGAAAATCGTCGATTGTGGCTTAGTAGACGGCTTCCAGTTGATGGCACGAATCCTCGGAGTGGTCAAATTCATCATCTGGGCCCACGGGCAATCGCGATAAGAAGTCCGCATTTCCATGCTGCTTGGTCGGTCGATACCGAATGGAATAGGAATAGCCCGTCATTTGGGGGAGCTTCTTGTTTGGATTGAAGATGGTCACCAAAGGCGATCAGTAATCAGCTCAAACTGTCTTCAAAATAGATATTGGTGGAACTTCTTTACACCAAAGATAATTGATAACGCCTCCTGCTAGTTGGGCGAAATTTTCGACAAATTGGTGATAATAATTCAACTTACCGATGAATGCTTCCAAGTCTTTCAGATTCTTTGGTGTAGGCAAATCACGAATAGCCTTGACTCGCATCTCTGATGGTCGAATACCATATTGATCAATCACATGACCCAAATACTCGGCTTCGCGCTTCGCAAATTGGCACTTCTCGAGTCGGCACCGCAAGCCATGATGCTCCAACCTCTCCAACAATGTCTTAAGATTGTTATTGTGTTCCTCGTTCATCTTACCAGACACGACAACATCGTCCAGATACGATGCACAGAATTTCAAATCAGCAGTGAGCTTCTCCATATAGCGTTGAACAAAGCCCGTAGAGCTGCCGGTTCCAAACGGAAGTCGTTGGTACTCGAACAGTCCGAATTCGGTGTTGACTACAAACAGTTTCTTCGAAAACTCATCCAGTGGGACCTGGAAGTAAGCGTCAGACAAGTCCACCTTCTTGAAAAATTGACCGCCTTGCAACTTATGGAAGGGTTCTTGAATCCGAGGAACTGGATGGAGATCGATCTCGAGTTGTGGATTTATGGTGACTTGAAGTCGCCGCAGATTCGAAAGCTACCATTCGCTTTTTGGACCAGAACTATAGGTGCTGCCCACTGACTGGTCTGCACTGAGCGAAGGATACCTAACTTCTGCAATCGATCGATCTCCATTCGAACATTTTTCTTTTGAGCAAACGGGACTGGCCGATGCTTGAAATATTGTGGCTGGCTGTTTAATTTAAGCGTAAGATGGGCAAAGAACACCTTGCTGCACCCCAATTACGGACGAAAAACCTCTTTATGCTTCTCACAAAGTGCCTTCGCTTCAGCCTCAAGTTGCTCTCTCGACTCCCTAGCTATTTGCAGAACGACGTCACCCTCATCAAAAGCTATTTTACCTTGGAAAGCGTAGAACCAATCCGGACCCATTATGTTAGATCACTGCTGCTGACTGTTTACGACTAACAACGGCAATCGACAGGTCTTGTTCCTCCAACTGACATCAACGGCGGTAACCCCTTTCACTGGAACATTCACATCTCCATATGCCTTCAAACTGCGCTGCGTGGTTCTCGGTTCTCCGAGACTCAGATAACCACCAAGCCCCACAAGAGAACAAGTAGCACCTGTATCTAACTGGAAAGTAAGGGGTTATTGATTTACTTGGAGAGTGATGAAAATCTTACGGTCTCCGGTTCCGAAACTCGCTGTTGATACTTCGTCCAAAGTAGAAATGATAGCTGGCACATCTTTCTTTAATTGGTAGGTGAAATCTGTGGGCTTAGATCGTACGCCCACACCGGAACGTCCCTCGCGCCCATACCTACGCCTCCCTTGGTTTTTGCCTTGCATGCGACGTCGACCTTGAGACCCAGAGCCTCTCTGCTGTGTTGACAAACAACCGCTCTTGATATACGCTCGACGTTTACACACGTCGCAAACCGGTTCCAAGTGCTTACAACTGTTGCGATCATTTTACACAAAACAACCTGGACAAGATTTCCTGGTGAGGTTATTTTTTTTATTTTTTATTTATTTTTTTTTTTTTTGATAGGAAACGCTCAACTGGAGCACTCAGACACAACTGGTCCATTGTACTGCCAGAGAGCAAACCCTGATTTGCCCATTTTATTGGAATTTCCTTGGCTTTCTAAGAAAGCCAAGCAAGCACTTCAGTGATGAGGAGCTTACAGTACCAGCACTCACAACATCCGCACCGAAGATATGCCACCTGATACGAGCAAAGGCATTCTGAGAGACAACAACAATGCCGCTGATTTCTTACAGGCGTCCGGGAGCATGCGTTTAGTCAACCTGCAACCTGGAGAGTCATGCCACACACATTTGTGCTCGTGAGAAACCCAATCGTCAATGAAGCCCTAACCGAGGAAGCAGGTAGACCCAACGTGGGTTCGGGACCTGAGAAGGCCTCCTCTGAGCCTTGTCTAGCAATCTCATCGTAGATCTCATTCCCCAAGATCCCAGTGTGACCTAGGACCCAGATAAGAGACAGAGAATTCAGTATTGGGACCGAGTTCAAAGAGTTTTTGGTTTCACGAACTATTTTGGAAGTGGTTAAAGGGTTAAGCATAGCCTTAAGCGCAGCCTGACTGTCACTACAGACACAAATGCTACGTCCCTTCCACCTGTTCTTCACAACATTGTTCATAGCCATTAAGATTGCGTAAGTTTCCTCTTGGAAAACAGATGCATATTTGCCTAACGAGAAGTGAAGTCTAATGTTGTCGACTTCCACGAAGATACCAGCGCCAGACCCTTGACTGATTTTGGAACCATCCGTGAAAATACGGCTGCATTTCATTCCCGGCTCAGACTCCGGCCGAAGCCAGTCCTGAACACAAGGAAAGTCGACTCTGAATTTGCGAATCAGCTGGAGTACTGGTGTCATTGCATCAGATGGCATATCCATAAGACAGGAGTCGTAAGATAAGTGTCACGCAAGTTCATCAAAATCCCACTGTGAAGTATACCAAAAATCGCCCCGCCTAAGACGATGGAAGGCTTTGATAGTACAACCCATGATATAAGTATCGAGGGGAGGTAAGTTCAGCAAAGCGTCTAGAGCAGAGCCAAGCGTACTCGGGAAAGCTTCTGAGCAGCCGAGACAAGTCGTTCTTTGGAGTTTCGTGCTAAAGGCAACCACATATTTACGCGAGAGCCCCTTCCACCAAACAACCGACTCATATGCAAGGAATGCTCTTATCATAGCCGTGTAGATCCAGATAACCTTATTCAATGACAAGCCCCAAGTCTTGCCAAAAGCACCCTTACACTGCCAGAAGACTGAGAGCGCCTTGGATGTTTTTGACTCGACGTGTTTAGACCAATGAAGTTTCTTATCTAAAATCACTCCCAGATATTTGGCTTCATTGGAAATGCGAATGGTGACGCCTTTTAGTACTGGCTGAGTCAGACCGGTCAAAATCATCCTTCTCGTAAAAAGAACAACCTCAGTTTTAAGAGCATTCACCGAAAGCCCACTCCTAGTACACCATTTATCGATCATGTCCAACGCCGCCTACGCGTTAGCGCAGACCGTCGCCAGGCATGGCCCGACAGAAAGTACAGCGACATCATCCACATATGCCTGAGCGTAGACGTTAGAACTATTTAGAGTATTCAACAGAAAGTCAACCACCATGCACCATAGCAATGAAGACAGAACGCCACCTTGCGGACAACCTCTATTTACCCCTGTTATAACATATCGGCCACAATCCGCTTCCACTACCAAAGTTCTATTCATTAGCGTTGCTTTAGTCCACAACACTAATGTTTCATCTACCCCGTATTATCTGGCCGAGTCTCACATGCAGTCAAAAGTCGCATTGTCAAAAGCATCCTCAATGTCGATGAAGATACCCAACGCGTATTCTTTCCTATCAAGCGCGCATTCAATTCTGGCCACTAGATTTTGAAGTGCGGTCTCACGGGATTTCCCACGCTGATAGGCATACTGCATCTCCGATAGTGGATGCAGCTTCAAAGCAACTTTGCGCACGTGAAATTCTACCAGTCTCTCCACACTTTTCAGTGAGAAGGATGTCAAACTTATAGGTCTGAAACTCTTGGGGAGCGAATAGTCTTCCTTACCGATTTACGGTATGAAAGCTACTCTGACTGTCCGCCAAGGTGTATGAATATATGCCAGCGCCAAAACAGCGGTGAAAATTCTTGTCAGTGTTAGCAGCAACTGTTGCAGCATAGCTGGATATATTCCATCGGTGGCAGGCGATTTGAAACCATCAAAAGATGCCACAGCATATTTAATGGCATCAACTGTTACCATGGCTGATGCAGTATACCAGCTGCGCCGAGTTTTCTGACTTAGATCAAGCTCAGCCTGGGTAAGCAGGCCAAGCTGCGACCTAGTGATTATCTGATTGCCAGGAAAGTGAGTTTACAGCAGAAGACTAAAAGTTTCCGCTTTCGTCTCAGTAAACTTGCCATCAGACCGTCTGAGTGACTCCGGTTTGGTCGGCTTACACCTTTTGAGTACTTTAACCAACCTACTGGTTTCACCGAGTGTCTAGATCTTTTCACAAAAGTCTCTATAAGAAGCACTTTTCGACAACCGAATTACCTTCTTATAGTCTTTTTGCGTCGATCTAAAGAGATCCCAGTCGCCTTCTAAATTTGTCTTAAGAGACCTATTTAGAAGTTTTCTGAATTCTTTTCTAAGCCGCTGCAGTTCTGGGCTCCACCAGGGAACCGGCGCGGCATTCTGCAGGAGTTTTTTGTCATTGGACACGTCAGTTCAAAACAGTTGGTAAGGACACTGGTCAGGTTTTGAACAGCATCCTCAAACTATCGTTTCGTTCTGAGCTTAGTTGGAGTTTTGACAGATCTATCTACATCTTCCCTAAACCGCATTTTAGGGTTTCCTCGGATACCTCCTCTCCTGCAAAGTTATAGCTTCGCATTCGATTTAAAAAACGATGTATCTATGGTCTGATAAAGACCCTTCCAGCAGTACCCTCCAGTTAGTAATCGACTTGAAGTACCTATTATATAAAGTCAAGTCAATTACCTCTTGCCTCATTGCCGTAACAAAAGTTGGCTGGGAGCCAACATTGTCTAGAAAATGGTTTCCTCGTATGTTACATTTGCTGCTGCCCCAGACTGTATTCTGAGCATTAGCATCGCAGCATATGACTAGTCCCATCTCCCGAGTGTCACAGTACTTTATGTGTTCGGCAACCGCCTTCGGTGGTGGAGGCATTATCGAATCATAAGGGAAATAAGCCGACGCAACGACGAAGGTTTTCCAACTTCCGTTTATCTCGTAGCTTACAGCTGCAGCAACCAAGTCCTGTCCCCAAAATTGTCCAAGCTTGCTTACTGAGATGAAATTCGGTACAATTAGACAAGCTCTCGGCCTTTCAGATCGCCCGTCACATAGCACGGTTACCCACGAACTCCTCCAAATCCACATATACGCTTGCTCCGCACTAATGGTTCCTAGATAGATGTTATGTGGGGTTTTGTACGCACCACGTAAAGTCTACTACTTAAGAGAGTGGTAGCAGCCTTGGAGTGATGCAGGTTAATCTGCAAAAATATCATAGATAGAGATAGAGATTTTCGCCCATTACTTGCACTCCTTTGGAAATTAAGCGGAAATGAATCCTTTTAAGATGCAGGTAAGGACGCATGTCATACCTAGACTTCAAGACCTCTACAGAGCCTAGATCCAAACGCACAACAAGAGAAGAGCCTTCCACATTTTCTTGATTCTTGCACTTGCCGGGAGAGTAGACGAACTATTCACTTGTGCCGAGGCCAGGATTCTTGGTACGGAGACGCGTCAGCACATCCGCCGTTTCTTGAGTTTCCCCGGGATAAAACAAATGGCGCGCGTTCTCTTGATAGGCATGAGAACCACAAAGAAAGTGGTCCCCAAGGGTGGTATTTTCGGCACTGCATTGCTTATCCATTCAAGTGTTTGCTGCGAGGAGCACTTCACCATGAAGGTTCCGCTCTTTAACGCACAGCCCTTCACTTGAATGCAGGCATTTGCTACCGAAGCCATCTCCCATAAACGATCTTGGCAGTGTTTGCACTCCGCGTCGGTCATCTTGTGATCGTTTTCAGCTCTTGCGATTCGTAACGTAAGAGCGGAGAAAGCAGTTTCACTGTACAGAATCTGCTCCCTTCGCTCCTTCGATCCGGGTTTCTTCCTGCCGAGGGTCTTATCCACGTCAGCCAATTTCTGTCCGCATATGCTAAAGCTTTTAGAAGTTTCAGCACGCGCATCACCCAGATTTTGTGCGCGGGTAATACCTCCGGTTTGAGGCTTCTTGGTAGAAGGGCGAGCACCTGATGAACCCACGCTTCCGCCAAGACGAGCACCCTTACCCGTGGCTTTGCCCGCGTGTGCCATTTTCTGTCCGCTAGTGCTGGGACCTTTAGGGGCAACAGCACCAGTATCACTGAGATTTTGTGCGCAGATAACGCCACCGGTAAGGGTGTGTCCAGCAGAGGGGCGCGCATCAGATGCGATAAAAGTAGGCGAAATTTGCTTTGTCCGCTTTGCCCTGTTCAAGCCAACCGAAGGGGAGCCTGCGTTGGGTCCGAGGGATAGATCGACTCCAGTTGGAGTACTTTCTGCCCACATAGGCCTCTTTCCCGCCGCCATTGAGGGATGACTGCTATCGGTGCTTGCGCCTTCAGCTGACTCTGCAGCCTCTTTGCACTGCGCCATCGCCGCCTTCCTTCTTCTCCTCTTCAACTGACTCTTAGTTAGGAGCTTATCGGAGTGCGCCGTTTAAGGAGCTCATTCACCGTTTTCGGTATCCCGAGTCAAACCATCACCAACACAACTTCGATCAGCTGCCCGAGTATTAAAACAGAGATTAGATGTTCCAGCCGAAGCCTTTTTGCCACTTTCTCCGTCATTCCAACCCAGTCTACCAAACTTGTCAGAGAGAGAGCTGCAGGATTCTTGAGAAGCAAGCATCGCTACTACTTCCAGGTCAACACCAGAGGCGCGGGGTATGAGTATGCTGATTGGGACCTCCAGAATCCTTATCCCGGCCGAGGTCGAAAAGACCACGGGTGGATTGTCACTTGCGCGAGTACCACCTGGAGTAGACATCTCAATCGTTTCTTCCATCATACTATCAACAAGTTTTGCGTCACAGTCAAGACGTCTGCAGCCTTTAGTTCGATGTCTCACCGGGGTCCTTTCGGACCCATAGGGTCATTGACTCTTAAGCCGTTCCGCCATGTCAAGGCAGCTGAAAAATGGGAACGGAAGTTGGACTTACTTGTTTGTTTAGATGCTCCCAATTGGTGAACCTCGCTGGCGCTCGTCATAACTGCGGAAGTGCTGCTTCCCTTCATAATCTCCGCCGCTAATTGGGTAGATTCGTATGCAACGAGGAGCTCTTCGATTTCTTCTAGGGTTCGATTCTTCTTTTGAGTCGCTGAACTTCGAACGGAGTCATGTGGAGTGTAGAATACCACCATATTCCGAATCATGAAATCGGCATACGACTGCTCACATCCTTCCTTCGCACATACGAACTCGCAATCCGTAGCTAGTCCTCGTAACTCAGCAATCCAGTTCGCATAAGATTGTCCTGGCACCATCTTCTGCCGAAGAAACCGGCACCTAGACGCCAGTACATGCAACTTTGTCCGAAAATGCTTCCTTAACTTTTCTGTAAGCTCCTTAAATGTATGGTTGCTGACATCATCTTCTTGGAAAAATTCCGCAGGATTTTTGACATGAGTGTCAGATAAACGCACTTCATCTGTTCGCGACGATAGTTTTCAAGTTTTTACTGACTTTTAAACTCCCACATCTTCCAAAAAAGGTTTAAAATATACCCTAAACCGTGTTTTCCGAAAATACTGCCTTTCTTTATCAGAATCCACAATATTTTCTATTGTGTAATAGCTAAACTATTTGTTTGCATACGGAACCCAGTTGTTGTTGGTTTCTCCCTTCGCGCGCAAATCAGCTGCCAAAATGACTGTTGTTCCACATAGACCAGAGACCAGACTGCTGACAAAAATTGCCAAGCCACAAACATCAAACTCGTCTAAGGATGAAAAACTTAGCAAATCCTTCGAGGTATGACTAACCAAACAGCTTGAGGAGTACAACTCTCAATTAAAATCTACTATAATGGGTGCCGTGGCGTAAGTGGTTAGTGTGTCGGATCACTACGCATGAGGTTCCAAGTTCGAATCCCAGAAAATACCAAAAAGTTTTTTCACGGTCCCACCTCTCGCGAGCGTCTGACAAACATCCGAGAGTATTGTTGTCATGAAAAAGCATCTCAAATCGCCGTTCGGATTCGGCATTAAACTGTAGGTCCCTTCCATTCGTGTGAAAAACATAACGCACACAACATGAGTGGTTGCGAGAAGCTAGGCCCTGGCACTTTAAAGAGCTGTTGCGCCAAATACCCGATTCGAAGATGTCAACAAATCTATATCTTCGCTCACAGTGCGAGTCGAAGTCCTCGAGCAAACGTCAGAGTCAGTCCGGTGCTCGCTGCTGGAAAATGAAGTATTATGCTTAAAAGATAAAGTTGATTCTGTTGAACGTGATAATCTGGCCACTGATATTATCATTCATGGAGTGCCGACGACTAACAACGAGGATCTCCAAAGTGTCTACAACCGACTGTGCACAGCTGTCGAATGTACTCAAGCACCTGCACCTAAAGCGATCTTCAGAACCAAACCTAAAGGCAAACTAGGCAGTTCTTCGATAGTAGTCAAATTTCCATCGGTGGCAGACAAAATCACTCTACTAACTTCAGCAAATGACGCATACAAAAAAACCAAGAAACGACTTTGTTTACAACAGATCGGGATTCAATCTGACGAACTAATTTCTCTAAACGAAAGCTTAACAACGAATAATCTCGCTCTATTTCGGAAAGCTCACGAGCTAAAACAACAACATCAGCTATATTCTGTCTTCACACGAGGGGACGGGTGTATGTACGCCAAACACCAACTGGCAAAGCTTTTTTGGTCGACTGCATCACACGCTTGGATTCTCTTGTCGCTGCTGCTACCAACCATGATGAACATCGTAATGCTACCTAACCAAAGCTTTTTAAATAACTACATATTTATTTTGTATATTGTAATTAGTAAGTATCTTTTGTATTTGCGTAACTTGTTATCTGTTAGCCTTTTGAGAATTTACATGTTTCGCGTTCTGAGTTTTCTTGCGCTGGAGGGACTTTTATTTATAATTTTCACCAATGGGTGATACCAACAATTCTTCCGTTGGCAGTGGCACGATTGATAATTTGCGTGTATTAATTAACATCCTCTGTACACAGCGCGCGGGCCTGAATGTATGTCACATAAATGCTCAAAGTTTGTCCAAATGCAAAATTGATGAATTTAGAAGTTTGTTTGTCGGTTCCAATGTGGATATAGTATGCGTTTCGGAAACATGGTTTGACCCGAAAATACCTGATTGTGCGTACTCAATGCCAGGATATGAGATTTTTCGCGATGATAGGCAAAATCGAATCTGTGGGGGTGTTGCTATTTACGTCCGTATGCCGCTGCCAGTTAAGCTAATTGCAACCTCACCTTGTGGTAGTCCGTTCGAGTATTGTTTCATTGAACTAGGATGTGAGAGAAGGAAATATCTACTGGGTGTCGTCTATCGACCAAGAAATTACATTGATCTTTCACAGCTTTATTGCTTTCTTGAAAATAATACAACATCATTTTGGAAAATTATTGTTTGTGGTGATTTCAACTGGAATATTTTAAATCCTGCTTTTTCGTTTTCTCTAATTGAAAATATGAAAACACTAAATCTTGACCTTCTTAATTCGACCACTCCGACTCATTTCACTGACTCAAGTAGTACCCTCCAGGACTTATTTCTTGCAAGCGACACTCGGAATGTTTTTTACAGCCAAGTTTCTGCAAACTGTAAACTGGCTACCAATAATTTCGGAACCTTCAACTGACTTGAAAGCTGAATACCTGCAAAGCGTGATTACACAGTTGTTTGATTGCCACGTTCCTCTTAGAACGACGCCACCAAAATCCAACATCAATCAGTGGTTTACCCCAGAGATTCTTAGACTTAAAAATGAAGGAGATACTATATATACGAAATGGAAGTATTTTAGGCTCCCTGAATTTTTCTTATCTTATAAAGCACTAAGAAATCTTGTATGTTCAAAAATAAAGCAAGCCAAACGTATTTCTTACAGTGAAAATCTCAACTATAAACTTCCCAGCAAGATATTATGGAAGAACCTTCGTCAGCAAGGCATTTGTGGTAAAATTGATTCAGGAGTTGATAATGTTGATCCAAACCAGCTAAATCGTGATTTCATTAAAATTCGTTCGAAAAACACTGATATATCTCCGGTAATCGCACCAAGCGGTTCCTTTGAATTTTCCAGAGTTGAGCAAACGGATATTATTAGAGCTGTCCTCAAAATAAAATCGAAAGCCATTGGTGTTGACGGGATCCACCCCTATTTTATAAAAATGATTCTACCGTACGTCCTTCCAGCATTAACTCATCTTTTCAACACAATCATAACAACATCCAATTTCCCAAAGTCCTGGAAAGCTGCAAAGATTATCCCAATTCTTAAAAAGAAAGCAACACATAGAGCTCCAGCATAATACCGACCTATCGCAATACTTCCATATTTATCCAAAGTCTTAGAAAAAACTGTCCACTATCAGCTGTCTGCTTATCTTCGCCAAAACAACTTTCACAATCTTTATTATTGACCTCCCAAACGTTGTTCACAACTCTGCTGTACATATGTATGCCGACGATGTCCAACTGTACATAAGTAGTGCGCCTGGTCTTATCAATAATGCTGCTTATAAACACAATGAGGATCTCAAGAATATCCTTACTTGGTCCAAGGACAATTTTTTAAGTATAAATCCAGATAAATCCAAATGCATTGTAATCAGTAGAAATGGTCATGATTCAAATTTGTTGCCCCCATTTATCTTGGAAATGCTCAAATTGGATTCGTCCACAAAGCCAAAAATCTGGGTGTTTGGTTCAGTAAAACGCTGTGCTGGGATAACCATATCTTGACGTTAATTGGCAAAATCTATGGATGTCTCCGAAATCTATCTTTATCGCAAAACTTCACACCGACAAATACAAGACTAATTTTGGCACGAACTCTACTCGTGCCACTAATTACATACAGCTGTCAAATTTTCTGTTGCAATAACACTATTATAACACGCAAAGTACAAGTAGCATTTAATAATATAACGCGTTATGTTTTTGGGTTAAGAAGATATGACCATGTTTCCGCCCATGCTAAGAAGATACTTGATTGTACATTAGAAAAGTATCTTGACTTTTGCACAATCAAGTATTTACACAAGGTCATAACCACCAAACAGCCTCAATACTTATACGAAAAATTAAAATTCGCACAATCACAACGCTCTTTGACGTTGGTTCCACCTCGCGTAACAAATCAGGTCTCGGAACGCCAATTCTTTATTCATGCCATTCGCCTTTGGAACGCACTTCCTCTTAGCGTAAGAAGACTCCACGATGCGAATAATTTTTGTGATACTCTCTTTCGGCATATTACATGCACATAAATTGCAGATACAAAATAATACTATCTTAGATTATAAATTGTCTTACTTTTCTATTGAAATTACTTTAACCGCAGAATTTAACATGAAGTTTTAAAATAATTCTAATTGTGTCATGTCATCTCAATTCTAGTTTTAAAATAATTTAATGAAATGTCAACATTTATGCCTTAAAGATTGTTAAAGTCTATTGTAAGTGTTGTTGAAACGTTGAATAAATGAAATGAAATGAATAAAATGGACTTTCTTGAGATAACTTCCACAGGTTGAAAGAAAATGTGATTTCCGTAGCTTGTCACACTCAATAGCATTAGCGGAAAAGTGCTGCTGTAACTGAAAGAGACAGCTGTCCCAGCTTTCCTTTTCAACGTCAAACTGGCGAAACGGTGCAATTGACTGCGCTGTTGAAGTGCAGCTTTTGTTGATCCAAAACCTTCTGAATAGCTTCGTCCATGACTTGCAGAAATTTGATATCACTATCCTCGTCGCCAAAGATGTTCTGATTGTTCCATCGAATATGGAAAAGAAACGCTCAGTTTCTTTTACTAACTCAATCCAAAATATTTTATTTTAAGAAAAACAGTAGTCTTATATACTTAAAGTTTCCACTGACAGCTTATATACTAACAGTGGTTATGTACTTGACAGCAGTGTTTATTATCACTGGTGTTATCAGCGTGACTTCTGTAGTGGTAACTGATGTTGGGAAATATTCCTTTCGAATTGGAATCTAATTGGCACCACCATTCCTTGACAAAAGTGGCCCCTGATTGGTCACTTTTTCAAGGGACAACATTTTCATATCTAGATATTCCTTACACTGAAGATAAATTACGGAAATTCTAGTCGATCTCAAGAAAACACATGGCGTGATTTAACCAAATTCCCCTGTGAAATTTGGACATTATTATCCTGCGCCAAAGGTCCTGCAAATATAGGAATTTATTAAATCTAAGTATGGTACACTTGTTTCACTTCCCTACTTCAAATCATGTCCTTTACTAGGCTATAACAAAAGAAAGTAGCTCCATCGCACAGAAGACCTCAAAAATAGGGCATTTTCAATATTCACTAACTAAGCTATAACACTTCCTTGCACGTCCTACAAAATATATCTGTTAGTCCATCACGTTGGATGCATGTACTCGGGTATATGATACTTTGTGGCATTATTAATTCACATCCTCGCACGTACCAAAATATGATGATTGCCTTATCCGGTTTTTACCCTTCTCTTCATATTACCATCCCCGCTTACCACTTGTTCAAGTAGTAGCAGCAAAAAAAAAAGGACAAACAGATAATAATAATGAGATACTACCCGAAACGTACAACTGCACTCCATTTTCTTAACGAAACTCTCCAAAATATTATTTCACATTTTCGGCGTAATAATTCTTGCCAAACGATTGTATGACATTGAATCTTTTATCATCTATTACATAGACCCCCGCCGACATCGTTTCGAAACCCATATGGCCTTTGTGTCCTGTGAATATTCACATACATACGTGCATGCGGCATGTGGATAAGGACTCCATTCTTTTTCCGGCTCATTCTCGGGTTGTAGATATCGGAGACTCCATTTTAACCAACTTAGTTGAATAAACAATCACGTCCTTTTCCAGTATCAGTAATAAACTCGTTTTGTGTTTCCTTTCTCTTGTTTCAAGGGCGACGGCGACGAAGACGACGACGACGACAAAGGACCAAAAGACTGGCTCTCATTTTTTCATCGTCGACAACACTCCTTTATTTGTTGGGGACTACTTACAAATATATTGTAAAGAAGGGGGTCTTTGGTGGGGGCGGGGAGACATGGTCTCTGACATTTGTCAAAAAGATTAATGGCTTCTTCTCCCATACTCTAGCTTGCATACACTAACAGTATGTGACTTTGGGAAAATAATTTTTAAAGGCAGTGGCTGTGGTCTGGTCGTAGTAGCAGGATTCATTCCTCCTTCTGCTTTAATGGGATTTTCAAAAAAAAAAAAAAAAAATGTAGAGGCCTCCTCTCTTGTTAACAATGTGCCTTCAAGAAAGATGAATAGAAAGCTGCTGGTTGATACTTTGTTTTGTTTGTTTAGGGGGTAATGATGTCTGCGGTTTGGAATTGTTCAGAGGCGAATAGCTTATGCGGTGATGGTAATTCATATGCTGGACGAGACGTCTGACATTTGTGTTTGGTCATTGATTGAATTGTTATTGCGGTAGTAATTGACTTCTTTGGTGAAATGTCAAAAAAGACGGAGTTGACGCTAGGTGAAATGTCAAAAAAGACGGAGTTGACGCTAGGTGAAATATAAACTGTATGTTGATGACCCTTCTTAAGTCGCGGTAATAAATGGATAGACGTTTTTTTCATGAACTGGCAGATATAATACATGCAGACTGGATCCAGAAGAAGGGCGATAATGTCAAAAGCGCTGAGAAAAATAAAAGGACTCTTCAATTGGCTTAGGGCTTAGCCATTTCTTAGCGCATAGCGGTACGTTGCTCTATTCTAGGCATCTACATATGTATGCATTTATTTTGTAAGTTTTACCACTTACAAATACAATTCTTACTTACTTACTTAGGTGGCGCTACAGTTCGGGGTGAACATGGGCCTCAACCAACAAGCCTCTCCATTTAGCTCGGTCTTTAGCTAGTTGCCTCCAGTTGCGCACTCCAAGTTGGTCGAGGTCCCCTTGAACTTGTGCGCGCCATCTACGGCGATGATTCCCTCTACTGCGTCGTCCCTCGGGGTTAGATTCGAAGACTCTGCGGGCCGGAGCGTTGGTGTCCATTCACTTTACTTGTCCTAGCCATCTCAGACGTCCAATACGCAGTTTTTTGACTAGGTCGATGTCGCTGTACAGCTCGTATAGTTTGTGATTGAATCTTCTCCTCCAAAACCCGTCAACGCAAACGGGACCGAAAATCGTACGAAGAATTTTTCTCTCGAAGCGACCAAGGATATCTTCATCCTCTTTTAATAAAGTCTGGGATGATCAAGGTCTTATATAGAGTCTCCTTAGTTGTTCGAGATAGGGCTTTACTGTTGAATTGCCGTATAAGCCCAAAAAACAGCGATTGGCAAGAGTTATTCTTCGATTGATTTCTGCACTGATTTTGTTTGTAGAATTTATAGCAGAGCCAAGGTAGATAAAGTCCCTTACTACCTCGAAGTTATAGCTGCCCACGATGACGTTTTGTCCAATTCGTCGGTGTTGGTTTTCCCTTCTTGTTGACAGCATATACCTGGTTTTGCCCTCGTTTATCGCTAAACCCATTTTGGCCGCTTCCGCCTCAATGCTTGCAAAAGCACCGGTGACAGCCCGCTGAGTTCTTCCGATAATGTCTATATCGTCGGCGTATGCAAGCAGTTGTACAGACTTGTAATAGATTGTGCCTCCGGTGTTGGGTTGTGAGTTCCGCACAATCCGTTCAAGTATAATATTGAAGAAGTCACATGACAGCGCATCACCTTGTCTAAAACCTTTTTTGACATCAAAGGTCTCAGTGAAGTCATTACCGACCTTGATGGAGTAGCGAGCGTTCTCCATCGTCAGCCTGCATAGACGGACAAGTTTGGCAGGGATGTCAAAACTAGACATGTCTCTATAAAGCTCTTCTCTATATATGCTGTCATAGGTGGCCTTGAAATCGATAAAGAGGTGGTGAGTATCGATTTGGAATTCTTGGGTTTTCCCCAGGATCTGCCGAAGTGTGAAGATTTGATCGATGGTGGACTTTCCTGGCCTGAAACCGCACTGACAGGGTCCAATCAGACTGTTGATAAAAGGTTTCAGGCGTTCACACAATATCGCAGAAAAGATCTTGTATGCGATGTTAAGGAGACTGATGCCTCTATAATTGGCGCAGTTGAGGGGGTCTCCTTTCTTGTGGATCGGGCAAACGATGCTGAGATTCTATTCATCAGGCATACACTCGTCTGACCAAATATTAGAAATGAGTTGGTGTATGCACTCTACCAATTCATCCCCTGCTGCCTTCAAGAGTTCGGCCGGTAAGCCGTCAGGTCCAGCAGCCTTGTTGGATTTTAGCTTGGATATTGCTATCCTCACTTTGTTTTGGTCAGGTGGACGGAAATTTTGACTATCACCGTCTATGTTGAATGGTTTATTCTGCCTGACAGCGGGATGTTGGTCTTCGTCGCCGCTATACAGTCCGCAGCAGTAGTTTTTCCATATTCTCAGCACCAACTGTGATTCTACTACGAGTGTTCAGTAAATCTTAACTGATTTTATTTATTTTCGTTTATTACAAAAGGGATATTCATTTAAATTATAACGTCTCACGGAAATGTAAAGTAATGTCTACCTGTTAATAACTTGTGAAGCTTCCCTTCCACTGAACTGTAATAGTAGCTCAAATAATCATTCACAAACCACATGTCGCAAAATTACCACAATGTAAGAAGGTTAACTCCCTATTCTTTCTTTACTCCTTGCACGAGCAAGTCAACATTTTTTTACTCATTTTGAAGAACGAATCTACTATATAATAAATCGAATACATTATAACGCTGTTTAAAGCTTATGTTTTAATAACATAGTTATACGGTAATTAAAAAATATTAATTACATCATAAACAACGAAGTTCCCATTTTCATCTCTATAGGTTTCTGTACGAGTATTACTTCTCTGACACGTTCTTTTTACCTTTTGGTAAAACTTCCGTACATTGTTCCTGGAGTATAAACTCTCGATATTCTCAAACGCGCGTTTCTCATGCTCTTTCTTCTTCTTTTGGAGAAGCCGATGTTCTTCCCAGACGAGCAGCTCTCGTCTTCCTTTGCAGCGCCGCTTTGTATGCCTCTTGTTTTGCTGCATGCACTCGCCGGCATTCTTCGTCAAACCAGGGGTTTCGCGGTGGTGGGGGAGCGAGACCCAGCACATCAGTCGCGGCGTTTCTGATGGCATGTTGGCAGCGTTGCCACTGGTCTTCGGTACTTGATGCTGGCGGCATAGGGGTGATTGAGAGATTTCGGGATACGCCCGGACATCCAAAATACTGGAGGCATGCCTTGCGTCGATCGCAATATGATCAATTTGGTTGATCGTTACATGATCATTAGACCGCCATGTCTGCTTATGAATATCGAGATGAGGAAACCATGTGCTTGCTATGGTGACATTTCGCTCCACAGCGAAATCAATTAGCCTTAGTCCGTTATCAGACAATACGATTTTAACGTCGTATTTAGGACATTGCTCGTATGTTTTGTCGAGGAGGTCGTAGAAACACTCTTTGGTGGCAGGGTCCTTTTCTTCCGTGGGGGCATGAACACATATTAGGCTTATGTTAGCGAATTTAGCCTTGATCCGGATAGTCATAATACGCTCGCTCACGTGTCGGAAGCTTAAGACTTCTTGCCTAAGTCTGCCGCGTATGACAAATCCGCATCCGAATAAGCGTTGCCTGTTGCCTCTGTAGCAATCACCGTAGTAGATGTCACAGTTTTTCATCCTCTTTTTGCCCGGCCCATCCCATCGCACTTCCTGAGTGGCGGTTATATCTGCTTTATAGCAGTCTAGGGCCTCTGCTAGTTGTTCGGCTGCACGTGGTCTGTAAAGGGACAGAACATTCCACGTACAGATCCGAAGGTTGTCGTCCTTATTTCGTTTGCTGGGGTCATCATTAGTTGAGTCATCCTTATCCGAGGCTTTTGGTTGTTTCGGAACCATGAGTTTTTTACGTGGTAGGGAAGTACACCGACGGCACAACCCCCAACCTGGAGGGCCAGTTCCTTAATTATTCCCCTAGGACGAGGGGCCGGGTACACCGGTGCCAGTAGTCCACTACGGGAGTATGAGCGCTGCCGTTGGCTCATTAAGGGCTCCTCCGCCACCATCTCTATTCCAATGTCCTGACCAATATTGGAAATTCCTTACCGACCTGTGATCCGAATACGTCGAAGCAGCTCGCGCAAGGTATTCACTAAGTTCAACCTAACTGGAACTATAGACGCCACCGTTGACTCCGTCTAGGGAATTCGTCCGCTGCCGCCTGGAACAAGAAGAAGTGCTCTAGTGGAAAAGCACTCGCTGGGTCTCAAGTCCGCTCATTGAAGGCAGTCTCAGGGTCACAAGTCCATTTAAGGCGGGCTGATTGAACATTACTTCTCCAAGAGGGGAAGATTCCAATTGGGACGTCGGACTTACTGTGATCAGCCTCAGACCGGAATGGTAAATTGATACTCACCGCAGTGAAGAGCTTATCAAACTATTATTGAGGGCTAACCCTCTATCGATCACATTTCTCGATCTCCTACTAGTGCAATTCTTTGCATAATGTCACCGCGAATTAGGGAAAGAATTTAATTCACTTTCGTAAACAGGTAAACATACATACATGCATTTTCAATGGGCCGCTAATCCTTCATGAGGGTCGCGGGAGTAGAATGGACCCTCCGTCCATCTAGATCCTCCTCTATTGAAACCCTAGACAACTCCGGCACGGTAATCATGGCATGTCTTGATTGTGAACTTATGATTAGAAGAGAGAGAAAAGTGGTCACAGTTCAGCTAGGATAACCGAAAGCATTGAAAACGATTCAATTGGGATGCCTCGGAATTCAGAGCAGTAGGAGTAAAAGTATAAGGCTTCGTCACATTTTTTTTATTTCAGAAGTTACTTCTTTAAATAAGACTAAACTCTGAAAGATCAGAATTTTCACCTACCTGTGCTTCACTTACGACCGTATTTTTCACTCAGTTTAAATACAACGTTAAAACGCTTTTAAATCACGAAAATAAACCAAGCGTTTTTAAACCCCAAAAATATAAACCAATCTACATAATATTTACTCAGATAACGTGGTTTGAGCGCTTGGTATATTTTGGTTTATTTTAAGTACTAACACCCTTTTAAACCTACGAAATGACACATTGAACACTTCGGATAGAAGTTTGTTGTCATTATTCAATTGTTCTGCGTCATTTGTGCTGGTGTTGCCCAGGTGGTAATGGTGGTAGTAGTACCGACGCTGATACAGGTGGTACTGGTTAAACGGGATCTTGCTCGACCAAGCTTGCCGGCAAGGGGAAATCGTTGGCATCACGTTGGCATCGCCCATGTCGATGCAGATGTTGTGCAACATGCAGCATACGGACGTGAACCTTTGAATCTGATTCGGACATCGGTGTACTCGCGTAAATTCGTGTCGCACTCCTGTTGAAACAATGAAGCAGTATATTCCGAGGGCAGTATATTGTCCATTGTTGGCTGGGAAATACCAATATAATCGGCTGCCGATTGCCCTAAGTTGCTACAGGCCACCATATGTAGCACAGCTGGCAATTTGTGCTCTGCTATCAGCTTACGTGAACTGAAGAAATAGAAATAGAGATAGAAAACAAAATAATGAAACACAAGACGGCAAAATGCTTTCTTTTGAAGCCGGTCGTCGTGGAAGTCGTCCGCGTGATCAACCTGCCGCACATCATCCTCTTAAATTTTTAAGCTGAGTGAATATTACGGAATCCAAAATGTTTGATAGTCTTAATAACTTTAAGCCAAGGTCTAAGTGAAACCACTTTTTAGACCGAATGAATAATATGGCCGTTAGTGTCAAAACAGCTGGTTTATATTTGGCAACATGGAGTAAGGACAAAAAATGGGTTTAAGTCCTTCACTGTGAAGTGAAGGTCCTATGTTACATTTCCAAAACAAATTACCTAGTTTCTCGACAACTTGCAGACCACTTCGCTTTTCCTTATCAATTTGAATTTATTTTCTATGCTTTACAAAAACCAGGAGAGAACAAGATAAGGAACGTGAAGCAGTAAGACTGGACTGGAGAGGCTTTTATGTGCTCCTTACAGCCGACAAAATAATTCTGGAGCAATTAAAGGAACATAGTGAAGGCACAGACAACTCAAAATGGATAGGTTGTGTCGAGCATATAAAGTCCTTGGGGATCATTAGTGAGCAATGCGTGGAATATTGAACGCCCCCTCAAATGCTGTTCATCGATTTCAGAATGCTTTTTGATCAATAAGAGTTTCCTTGCACAAGAGAAGTATTTTTGATCAGCTGATTGTTATTACCAACACGACTTATGCTGGATAATAGTGTTATTTTCTTTCACAAGAGTCACGTAAAAGAGCAGTATCCTTTCTTTAATATTGTATATAAGCTCCGAAAATGTGTGCTTGTTGTCTCATAGGGCCATGAATCTTTTTTAAGTGACCTCAAATTTGGATATGGAGGCAAGCATTATGACATTAGAAATCACCACGCAGGAAACATAAAATCTCACACTTGCAAGCAACTGATCCGCCTAGGTTGGCATTATTGGGCAGCTAACTGACCGATAGATAGCTGACAATATCTAAGATATATTTTCTCGTCTGATTATGTAATCGAATAAGAAATTATGATCAGAATCGGCAAGGCCCGTGGTGTGTTGTTACATGAGTGCAGCACTTGAAAAGTGGAGAAAACCCAAATCACTTATGATTCCTTGACTAGGAAGCATTTGAATGGTTTTCAGATATAACTAGATCTATAACAAAGTCCCATGTCAGAGAATTACTCAGGAATTAATAGACATCACGATTCAATAATAGATCACACTCTTCATAAACACTATAGTTTCATAACCAACTATATAATGCACTGTAACCACTTAATTAAGGAGGACCGACTGACCAACTGGTGAAAAGTTGTATACTGACAGACACCACAGTCGATGACGGGGAGACGTAGTTGAGAGCCTGAAAGCTCAAAGAGAAACATATACACGTATTTCCTTTCAGACACTCAGATTCAAAGTGTCACTTCCTTACTTACATTTCAAAAGTTAAAACTACTCAAAGGGATAATTTCCTATAGTGCAGATCGTCTTGCGGTACGTGTGATGGCATAGGTGGCATGAACACAAAAGCTCCCAACCGGCAAGTACAAACTTTACGAGTCCTTCCGCATTTTAAAATAAAACAAAAAAAAAAATTCACGACATAAAAGGACTTGCACATAAACTAACAGCGGCTCCACATAAGCTGGGCTCATTAAGAATAACCTGAATGCAATAGCACGTCCTTCTACAGTATCATTCTAACGCGAGTATATGCATGTCCATCAGGATATCAAAGCAAACAAGGAAGCGTTGCGATATGGAATGTAACTGCTGTTTTTATTATTCTCACCATCTCGACGCTTTCGTTTGGCAGCAAACTCGTAGTATTTGCAACATAATGATTCGCTAAATTTAATCCTAACTAGTGGAAGTAATTTCAGGCAGAAACACTTCTGGCGGTGTAAGTGGGTCTGCATGTCGCCGTCGTTATCGTCATTATCCGGGTTTAATGCTTACATTTCGTTGAAAATGCATTTACTTTTGGGTGAAGCTGTAGCCTGACATCTGACAAAGTTTGCTCTTAGCCTCTGTTAGCTGTTGTTTGAGTTGCATTAAAATTTAAAGCAAGGCATAGAAATGTGCACTGATGTTTGTACATTATGAAAGGGTGTGAGTGTGTGTTATTGTAAGCTTCTACGGATGCGTGGAATAAAGTTGGAAAATTGTAGATACTTTGCAAGATGAAAGAGTAAACACCTGGAAAACTAGGTAAGTAGGAACGTTTGACGCTAGCGTTAAAGTTTAACGAACCATTCTGACAGAACAAGTAAGAGGGATAGCGAGTATTTGTTAAGTACGAAGTCGATTCTTTGTACGGCTAAATGGAATCATTGTTTTGAGTTGAGTTTGACATTATTCAGTTTAATGGATTTCAGAAAGCTTCTGTGATAAGACGTACTCGTAAGGGGTTACACTATGTTCCCTTTGTGGGTAAACGGGATATATTTTTATGAGCAAATTTACTTTGTAGAACTTCTCTTGACAAGAGATGTGGAACTTTCAATGAAAAACGCATAGAAGCCTCTGATTGTGTTCATACGTGTAGCATTCATTATGGGACACCTATTATGGCGCCGCAGAATCTATAAATTCCTCAGTGTCATGTCAGCTCATTAACGTTGTCGTAAGCAAATGCTCCCAAGTGATGTCTCCTGGTAGCTGAGAGTGTCGTACAACTCCAGAAGAAATGGAAAGTCGTTTCTTCTTCCTCCTCTTCCCTACAACTTCTACACAAATTCAAAGAGGTGAAGTTAAGCCTTCTTACTTATCTGCCACCCAAAAAGAATTGTCTTGTGACATGACACTTCATGTAATTACTCCACGCGCACTTTGTATTCTTAATTGCATTTAACTTGAGTAATTATTGACATGTACGGTCTTCACCAAAGTTACTTAAAGATAGAATTAAGATGTATTTAAATTTATTTCTATTAAAGTCGAATTCAATTAAATTATATACAGTGCTTGCTTCTCTTAACTATCAAGATAAAGGCTCGTTAAGAGCGTAATTTACTCCGTGAAAGGAACATGAAATAATAAACGATTTCTTAGAACTCGTGCAGGACCATGAAACTCAACTAGGGACACAAGATAAGAGCAATCGATACGGAAATTAATGAAATCACGAATAAACATAATTGAAAAGTATTTTCTTTGAAAATCAAGCGGCATAATTTCAAACTACTTTAGTTTAGTTTCATACGATATTTACGTACCATCGCAATCTCCGCATAACAAGTCTCGTAAATGCTTTTGGATTATCTCAATTCTAACAGAGTAAATTTCATAAAATGGATTCCAGATTATACAGCAGTACTCAAGAGTAAATCTCGATCCAAAGTTACTAAAATGCACGCGTAAAGTGTTGGGATGATAAGTGTTGTGTGGGGATTTGCGGTCACTTTTCCACCGACGGATATGCACGAGATATCTAGGCTTGAGAAAAGGAAAAATGTAAAGATCAACTTGTTCGTTCCACGTTATAAATTGCAGTGTTTTATTGTACCTTTGATATGTTTGACAATTGAGAAATAACATAATTAAATTCCATGGTTTTGACATTTTATGAATATTTTATTTTACATAGGCAGAATTTAATTGAATGTACTTGAATTTAACTCTAATAAAGTTATCAAAAACAATTAAAAAATCTTTCGAATAACGTAAAACAAAACCCAACATTGAGTTACCTTTAGCAATTAAAAGTCTATGTGATTCAGAAAGTGGTCAAAAAATACACCGAGATATTTTTTTAAGAACGTTGCAACTAACGGCATATTGCATTGTAATGAATTGAAGAGAAATTCCGGCAGACTATGGCATTTCGAGACATAAAGAACTATTACTATAAGAACTATAAGGAACGTATAAAGAACTATTACTGCACCAAACTGATATTCTTTCAAGATCCTCCTGTAGTTGAACGCAATCTTGCTCAGACCTTATACAGCGACAAATTTTTCATCGACATACATTAAGATGATTTGAGGAATGTCATTAATGAATAAAAGAAAGAGCAGTGTACCAAGATGATTACCCTGTGGTACTCCTGAATGAGCATATACTAGAACAGAAAGTAAATCATTTATGCGAACATACTGGATACGATCCCTTAAATAGGAGTTGATCCATTTGAGATTCATTTATGGGCGCCGTGGCATAGCGGTTAGTGTGTCGGACCACTGCATGTAAAGTGCCATGTTCTAATCCCAGAAAACACCAAACAGTTTTTTCACAGTCTCACCTCTCGCGAACGTCTGGCAAACATCCGAGAGTATTTGTTGTCATGAGAAAGCTTCTCAAAAACAAAAATATTCCCTAAGGATACGGCACAAAACTGTAGGTCCCTTCCATTCGTGCCAAAAATATAACGCACACAGCACGGGTGGTTGCAAGTGCTAGGCCTAGGTACTTAATGAGTTGTTGCCCCAAATTTATATTATACTAGCGGCCACCCAGCGTGCGTTGCTGTGCCTAATAAAAAGAAATACACTTGTTTCACTCAAAATGCAGTTGTGGGCAAACTGCTGGACCGATTTTAACCAAACTTCACAAAAACACTCTCGGGCCAATACCGAAGATTACCTGGCCAATTTGAGCTCAATCGGTTCAGTGGTTTCGGAGACCATACATACAAGCATAGGTACATTGAGTTTTATATATACTAGCGGGCACCCGGCGTGCGTTGCTGCGCCTAACAGAAAAAAAAAAAAAAACTGCCGGGCAGGCGCCTAGGGCTAAATCTGTTAGAGAACAGTTTTGTACCGGGCAATAGTGGGTAAGTGGTCCAACCTTAAATATACGAGGGGCGTTGTTAAAGTTCTGGGAATTCATTTATAAAAGCTTCTTTCATTATGATATTGGGTTTATTGACTGTATATCACACATACAGAGTATTTAGAAAGGTTGAACCGCTATTTCAAAGTTCGAAAACAGCGGTTTGATTATGCGATACCTTCTGAATATTCATATAATTATATATTGCAATATTTTTTCTTTTTTTCTCACAATTTGTCTCATCCAAGAGTAAATGCATTTCTAACCTCTCTGCAGTGAGTCTAGCTACGAAGAATCCTCAATAGCTATAATACTTTACCTTCTCCTATATCCTTACTTACTTAGGTGGCGCTACTCCTATATCCCGTATTCCCTTAAAACTGGAAGGCAACCTCTAGTACGCACACACGCTATCTCGTACGGTTTTTGGTGATATGTTTCAGCTCACTTCCACTCTTTCCCAATTGCGACAGACCTTCCTCCACTATTCTGTGCCTGTTCTTCTCGATCGATCCTATATTCTGCCATTGTCGATTATCTAGTTTCATTGTATTACGTTCTTTGTTATGGAATTGTCGCCTTTTCGAAGTGTACGACCAATCCACTGCGACTGACGCTTTTCTGCAAAAGCTAACGGAAAATACAGCTTTACTTTCTCTACGGGCGAAGTGCCAGCAACTTCAAAAGAAGTATATAATAATATTTCTAATATTAAGAAAGGAAACTCAAATGAGCCTAAAAACTATTAGCGAGTTTCAAGCTGGTTTTCGCAAGGACTATTCCACGGTTGACAACATCTTTAAACTTACAAGTATAGCCCAAACGTATTTGGACAAGGGTCAAAATCTATATATTTTCTTTCTTGATTTTAAGGTGGCCTTTGATTCCATCGACAGAAGAGCCCTATTACTAGGACTTTCAAACAAAATGCTAAGATGCTACAGCAAATGTATGAAGACAAAAACACAGCGGTCTGGGATAGAAACATCTTATCCGACTGGTTTCAATCGAAATCAGGTGTGAAGCAAGGATGCCTCTTGAGACCCCTCCTGTTCTCAATATTTTTGAACGATCATATTCCGGGAGGAATACCTTTCGTAGGTTTATCTACATATAAAGCTGTTACTCTACGCTGATGACATCAGTATACTTGCGGAAAGCCCAGACCTGATGCAAATCATGATTAACAAGCTTCAACAATACTGTCACATGTGGAAATTGCAACTCAATACCAGCAAATCTAAAACTATGATTTTTCGGAACATAAGCTTCTATACGCAAGGAATGAAAAATGAACCTGGCCAAATGAAGAACTTCAAGAAAATGTTCAGACTACCAGGAAATACACCGACATACATGCTGCATTTAGAAACTGGACTACCACCATTGTATAGGTATATATTTACACTTAGATTACACTTTCAACACATTCCGAAAGTAATGTCACAACCAAGTCATCATCTCCCCCATAAGATTGCTATGCATCTTAAGACTAGGAACCTTCGTTTCTTTTGTGAATGAGCAAGGCTGGGTCGTGAGCATAATGTCCGCCTACACGAAATCTTGTCAATGGAGCGGGCTTGGGAAATATTAAGATCAAGGGATCCACATGGGAGATATTTAGGATACAACACCAAAAAAGTCAAGCAAGAAACATATAAATTACTTCATCACGATGTTGGGAAAAAAAAACTACTTTCATGACCGGCATGATGTAATTTCAACAATATTCAAAGCGAGGGGTGAGATGTTACACTTGAACTACATGCCTCATACTCTGTGTAATCATGGAACGACAGAGAAGACGCCCTGCATTTTAATGGAATCTGTCCAATACTGAGCTCAATTAGAAGTTACAAGTTAGAGTGATTTGGCTGTTTTTGATTTATGATTGAGCGATTTTTTCCAGCGGTATACTTTTTAAATATTTAGCAATGTGTGATACACGTAAAAGGAAGTCTGGCGTTTCTTGTTCGATTTATAAAAAATCGAAAAGAAATTTCCCTGATCTGAACATTTTTACATGTCCTTCAAATGAAAAAAATGAAATTTTGAGTAATTTGTGGAGCCAGCCATGCGATTTTAATAGCGAAGGAAAATACTTCGTTTGTCAAAATCATTTTTCTTCGGAATTTATTGGCAGGAAAATGCTTAAAAGGGACGCTGTTCCCTTCTTAAATCTAAATTGTAATTTAAATTTAGACTTAAGTTTAGAAAAGCTTTCATCTTTCCTACCAAAACGGAGAAGGACCTCTAGTAGTTCAAATATTTCTTGGGTTAGATGCAATAAATTATTAGAAAAATGCGCACAAGAGGCGAAAACAAATTCTGAATTGAAAAAAAATATATTAAGCTGTAGACTTAAAATTCAAAGCTTGAGAAGAAAGCTTTAGTAGGACAACGGCAAGTGGAAGAAGGGCCTACATATGTGACATTACCAAAAATTTTAGACAAGCTCAGTTCAAGGCCTTCGTACACTGGTGAATCCAATCTATGACTTCCGTCTTCTTCTTCTTCCTTTTATCAGCGAGGCTATGATCCGAAAACAAGGGATCACAGCCCTCCCACTTCACTGCATTTCTACTGATCCGCCTGTGGGGTTCGCCTATTTGACCTCAGAAAATATCGGCAGGCCTGCCGATTTTGGATCACTCGGTTACTGAGGCCAATGAAATGCCGATGTCGTCGCATTTGTCTGATCCAGGCGTTTATAGGCCTGCCTTTCCTACATCGCGATGTCTTTGGAACGTGCATAGATATTGCCTTTTTAACAGGGTTCAAATTATCTCTTCTTTGAACGTGGCAATACCAGCTGAGCCGGTCGCGCTCTAATTTGTGTACGATGGTTTCCTTGATGTGAAAGCTTCCACGGATCTTCGAACTTCTTATTCGATCAAGCTTGGTCACTCCTGCTGTCATGCGAAGCATCTCCATCTCAGCTGCCGTTAATTTACTCTCATACTTTTTGTACATCGTCCAACATTGTGAACCGTATGTGAGCGCTGGACGTACAACTGCGGTGTAGAGCCTTCCTTTCATCTTAGGGGGCATTTTTCTGTCACAGAAGATAGCGGAATTTTCTCGCCACTTCATCCACCCTACGCTTACACGTTGATTGATGTCGTCATCACAAGTTGCTTTGCTATTGATCATAGATCCCAGATATTTGAACTTTTCGCACTTGGGAAGCACTGTTCCATTCAAATAAATGTCTGGAATAGGCCTGAGTGGATCAGAGAACGGGCAGCACAAGTACTCTGTCTTTTTTGAACTAATGCGATACCCATTTCCCTCCAAGACGTCCACCCACACATCAAGTGCTCATTGCAGGGATGTAGGATCCTCACTTATGATGGCTCCATCGTCAGCAAAGAATAACTGATGTACCTTGGGGTCCATCACTTTACCTTCAAGCAGATAATCAAGGACTGTAATAAAGAGCAAAGGACTTAAAACGCTTCCCTGGTGCACCCCGACTTTGATTGGGAACTCTTCGGTTACTCCAGCGGGACATCTTACTCTTGTCTTTGCTCCTTCGTACATGTCCATGATCATCTGTACATAGGTTTCTGGAACCCCTCGATGTCTATGACTTCCGTCTATGTATTCAAATGAAATAATTTAATAATTCACTTCTGTAGACTTCGTTTTCAAAAAGTGATAATACTCTACGCATGAATATTTCAAATTGCATTTCACCGTTAGAATCGCTTTCAATGTGTCGACTTTCGCAAACTTTTGCGTTGAGGATGCATTTTGCTTTCGGTTGCGACATTCTCTTTTCTTTAGATTAACGAAACACTAAAACTGAGGTGCAGCAAATTCAACAAAAAGTGGCGCACTACTCATGCGTCAACTGAACCTTTTAGGCTTTATGATCCAATGCTTTATGCAAAATTCGGTGGAGTGTTGTTCGTGATATGTTCAATTCCTGAGATCGACGTGGAATTGATAAACCTGGGCTTTCGAGCACACTCCGAGCTGCAGAAGCAATATTCTCAGCTGTTCTTGTGCGATGGGCACAATTCTGGTTCTTTACATCATAAACTTGTTCCAATCGCTCCAATTTCTGAACCAATTTAGCAATTGCTGGACGACGAGGTGTTTCACGTCGACCGAGTAAACTGTTAATTTTTCGAACTGTTTCAGCGAAATGTTCGCCATTTTTGTGGCGAATTTTAAGAACTTTAACGCGTACTTGAAGTGTTTATGGTTCCATATTTATTAATGGCATAGTTTTTGACTTCTCATCTGTTGGGTGGCAGAATCACACACTATTCCAAATGGTACCTCTTATTGGGAAACCCTAAATTTATTGTAATTTAAAGATGTTTTTGAGAAAATGACAGTTTTGGTTTCCAAGAGATTAAAATTTACGCTGAACATTTTATAAACGGTGCTCAAACTGACTTGGCAACACTGAATGACAGCTACGCGTGTACCTAGTAGTAATGTGTATGGCTTACTCGTTCGCTGTGAACGTGCATATAATATTCGCCTGCTGTCATCGTTCAGTCTAACAGTCTAATGTTCACCACAAATCAAATTCAAAATATTATATACGTTAAGAATTTTGTATGCAAAACAGGACAGGGCTTCGTGGGATAAGTTTTTGGGAACTGAAAAAAAAGAGTATCCTGCGAAAAAAAAGATAGTTGGCAGCATTAGGTATACCGCTACCGCGCTTCTACCGGTACCCGTACCGCTCTGGTGTGTGAGCCCCTTTATTTCGACAAATCTGAACATGTTTACCGCTCAAACCAAAACAAGTGTAAATTAAAATCGTTAGGAATAGTATGAACAACGAATTGGGCCACATTTGGTCCATTTTCTCCGCTTATTTTTGAATTTAGATCTTCATGAATATGTACCGGGACACATATGTATGTCCCTTTCGGACCGAAAGGCTTAAGTCCTTTCTAAGTCCTTTCAATTGCTTTTAATTCATTTAAGTAGTTTTGATTCCTTTACCTAATGTTATGTAATAGTGCTGTAAAAGTAGAGACAAAATGAATACCCGTATATATGTGTTACTTCAGGTCCGAGTACCCGTTACAAAAATATCGTTACTCGTTACTTTTGCTTTTGCTTGATTTATACGCTTATCACGTTATTTTTGTTAAAACAGGTATTCCGCAATACAATGAATACTATTGTAAAAGCTATTACGTTCGGTTTGATTTCAATTTTGAATTTCAAATGCTATAAATAAAACACTTCTAGTATGTTGGTGAGTGGTGATGTTGCACTTTTTATTTATTCAAAGTAGGAAAAAGTAGCAAATGTATATCCCAACAAAAAACCAAATAGAATTCATTTAATTTCCATAGTTTACTGCGTTTTCTTTCCATTCTGAAATTTAAATCTATCCAAAAAATTTCAATCAATCAATTTCACACACTCAGTCTCTGCATAGAATGTTTGATTAAAAAAATATAAATACATAAATGCAACTCACCGAAATTGTTCGGCAGACGATTTGTATTAAAACAAAAATAAGATTTACTTGTCGCCTTATGCGCTCGCGCACTACACAAACTAAACCAAATGAGTAGAAAAATATATCAACTCACACTACCATTACACTTCAGTATACACCGGTACAAATACCCGGTACATTTTGTGTGGATGTTTTCGTTTGGTATACTCGTATGCTTAGGATATGGTACTTATGCAAAAGTAACGAAATGATGCGAGTAACTATATTGTTTGGGGAGTAACGTTTCAGTATTGGGAATGAAATAAAATACCCGGTACTAAGTAACGAACCGTATGTTTGTTACAGCCCTATTATATAACCAAGTTTAATACATGTATGTAGTACTTTTAATTGAAAAACGATGCACTATTGTTCTTTTCTTTAAAACGTTATAATTTATTTCTTTATTTACATATACATATGTGTGATGAATAGGACATTGGCTTAATAGCTCGTGCGTATCGGTTTGCTGTAGTTTGACGACTGACTCTCTTTTTGTTCGTTTTCTTTGGTCTGTCTTCGTTCGTCTTGTGTGACTTTAGTTATATCCGTTCGTTCTTTGTTTTGCTTAGCGTCGTATGATGTTACTGTTATGTCCTTTATGTAAATGGAGAGTATATGCGTTCGTTATGTTGTTTGTGGTACATTGGCCGTAGGGTATCGTATGTCAGTCTGGCCCAATCCCATATGTATATCTACAATATACGTATTATGCTCAAAATTAAAACATGTCAATGTATAATTTTTATTTATAAAATCCTCCGATTTCAGGTAAGTCTAAATATTCAGTACAAAGCAAGCATAATTCTCCAGTTGCCTGCCTGACCGGCTTTGTATCAGCTGCTGCTCTAATTTTGGAGTTTCCGAAAAACATGTGCTCCACTTTCGTGCTTTTCGAAATAAAAAGTTACAATTTTCTCACCCAATCACTATTGAATTCAATTTCCATAAACCTACCGAGACCGTCATTGATTGTGGCACCAATTTCCTTCCTCTCGTCGATGGTTGTAAAAAAAGCATCATTGTTGACAAACTAAACCAACAACAAGAAAAAGTTTACATATCAAAGCAAAACTACGGATAGAACTATGCACTATTGGAGCAACTCAACTCAATGGATGAATACTAAAGAGCAAATAGAAAAAAATAAGTATAATTATAAAAGGATAAAGCAACGTGGAATCCTATTTCGATGGAATTTCAGGATTTATTTCATTGCTTGCATAAAAGTAGCACAGACGGGGAGCTTACGTGAAACCACAATGATGGATAGAAGTACATCCGGCCTCCTAGAAAAATGTATTCTCTCAATTCACTTGGATATAGGGCATATAGGATGAGATCATATAGGTACTCGTAATTAGATGTAGATTTAAATGTTTTAGGCAGGTTCTTCTTCTTTTCTAGTTGTGGTTTCCCAGAAAATTCCTTGTCTATCTCAGTATGGGAATATAATCCCAATGCTTGACCTATTTGCTCTCTTCTCCTTTCCTCAATTCTTCCCGTAGTTTGCCTGATCCTTCCCACAGAAAGGTTCCGATCTAAGAAATGGGGTGTCTGAGCCGTTTCTTGCTAGTGATACCCAGTAAAGAGTAACTTTATTGGCTTATCCCAGTCTGTTGATCTTGGTGAGGCACTCCCAGACCAGTCTGGATCTAATCTCGTGTGAGATTATTACCTTGATTGCGACTCGGCTATCTAACGCGATATTTTTTGTCGAAGTTGAATTGCGCTCATGTTTCGATCGCATAAAGTTCTGCTTGGAATATGCTGGGGACAATTCGCAGAAATTCTGAGTATCTAGTCCTAGGCCCATACACCCCTACCCCAGTGCCTGTAAATGTTTTCAATCCATCCGTGTACCATTGTTATAGTATGTACTTATCGGACTCACTGCTCCAATCTTTTTTATTGCTCAGCTTTAAGTCAAATTTTCTCTCAAAGTAGTATTTCTTGATAATATGAGAGGTCTGAGGGAATCTTATGAAAAGTGTGTTATCAGAAAATCAAAAGCAAAACGTTGTTTCACTAGGATGACTTTTTATTGACCGCTCTTAGCGCTACATTGTAATTAAAGTATTGGGTAAGCAAACAGGCAACTGTATTGAAAGTGTAGAATTTCGGCCGGATAACGCGATCAGATTTTAGTGCAGTTGAATACATATAGTAGGTAATCCAAATGACCATTAACTTCTTATTTAAAGAATTATGATATGGTACTTACAGTAGAGTCCAAATTTTTCGGACGCGTTTGAGTAATTTGCCTACAAAAATATCGTCTCGGGGCCGGTTCAGACGCGGCACCGATTTGCATAGCGTTGCTTGCTCTTTTCTGGCTACGCATTTTACTTTCCCGACGACGACGACGATTGTTCTTAAGATTGCTGTTAAACTGATCTCAAAATCCTAAACTTTCTATAAATTATGAAATAAATTGGCAACAAACTGGCTTGAAAATGAAATAGATATTGTGTGCTTGAAAACAGGTTTCAATTTTTTGACAACAATCAACCCCTTAAATTATCAGAGAAAATAAATGTACGAATAAGCCCCTAATACCAAAGTTCAAGTAAATATAAGCCTTAACTCGATAGTATGAAGCTTAGCTTCCAAAAACCTTGGTTACAATCCCAATGGCCTTGGAAATGGTGACTGATTCGAAAGACGCCAGCGCATACCCCACAGTCTATTTTGAAACCCTCAATGTGCTAAAAGACTTTTTTTATCAATATTCCGGACAATTGGACTAGACAATTTTTTTCCAAGAAACTCGACATAAATATTCGTTCGATTCAGCTTTCCATGCTCGATTTGAAAGTGTTGTTATATCCACAGCAAGTTCACCCCTGGTTGGAACATGGAAATAAACAAATTGTAGGTAGTTGGCAAACTAGACATAGTTGAAAGTCTCCTTTACTCGCTAAATTGAACACGTTCGTATATCTGGCAATGGTAACTCAAACACAACAACGCAGACGTAAGCTAATCCGAAATCTGTAGCGAACTGAATCGTGGAATATTCTAGCGCCATCTTCGGTCAAGAATGCACAAAAATCATTTCAAAGCCTTCAAAGAATTAAATGCTGTTACTACTGCCTTACTGGAATATTCAGTACACCTTAGATAGAGAATGCAGTTTCAAGAACCAACGGCAGAAAGGCAGCCGGCTTCGTTAAAATCTATCCTTCTTAAAACGATTGGGAAAGACATTAAAAAATGTCTCTGCGTAATTATCTGGCCTGGTATGAATCTAAGAAATTCAGGAAATCGAAGGTAATTTCCAACCTAAGACCTGGTGATAAGCAGAAAGGTATAGCTCTATTGCGCTCCTTAGCATTATTTTTAAAATAATCAAGCTGGACTTTACCCAGGCCGAAACTACACTAAGTCCTATCCTTAATAACCCACTGTGAAGGTATCTTTTTTCAAAGGCTGAGGTGGGCTCGCCGGCCCTAGGGTCAACCCAAAGGAATACCCTAGACTTTGGGAAAGAGGTAGTTTATTTTTTATCTTGGTTATTAACAATAGTTGCCTCGGAACAATACAAGTAGGTTTTTTGTTAATTCCTTAACCTTCCGATAACAACACATAAATATATATACACAACAACAGGGGTGGTAGAACACCCCAGCCAGGAAAACAACATGGGGTGCTATACAACCCAAGTGCATACCTTATGCCCTCGCAATCAAAAACTGCAGTCTATCGCGGTGACTGCTCATCAGCAACTGACACCTGACATATTAGATGACAAATACATAGAACGGCAGAAAAAGAAATGAAGCCAAATCAAAATTACAGTTAAAATAAAATTGACTGGGTTGGTAGAGCACCCCTGTTGTCATCGAAAGGTTAACAATTCTTATACTTAACAATATAAATTATTGTCGTCGTCCTGCGGCTAGTGCTGGTACGGGTCGCTTGGACCCAGTCCGCACTTAGGGCAGGCTTAGAAGGTGGTCCAGTCCGCACTTAGGGCAGGCTTGGAAGGAGCAGTCCGCACTTAGGGCAGGCTTGGAAGGAGCAGTCCGCACTTAGGGCAGGCTTAGGAGGTGATCCAGTCCGCACTTAGGGCAGACTTGGAAGGAGCAGTCCGCATTTAGGGCAGGCTTGCTTGGACCCAGTCCGCACTTAGGGCAGGCTTAGAAGGTAGCTTTTTACAAAAAAACGACTCGACTGCCTTTCATGCACTTTCCTTTATGCAAAAATCCTGCACGAAGGGAATGTGAATCAGGAGCCAATGCAAAATTCCCTTCACATTCTCGTGTGCGACCTTTGTATATCCTTCGACTGAGGATTCGAAGACTATTCGCGGTTTCGCTACCTGCCAACAGGTAGCCTCCGCATTAGGTGTTTAGTGAGGTGTGCTCAGAGTGTGGATGATCGCTGGTTTGTACTTCTGTGGTGGTGGATTATGTCACTTCGTTACACCACATTGACGCCAGGTTTGAGAGGTGGTGCTGGTGTCATTGCTCGAATTTATGACAGAGCCTAGTTAAACAAGACAGAATCTTTAACTACCTCAGAATTGTAACTGCCTATCGTGACATTCTGTCAATAGGGATTGTCCTGTTTTACAGACAGCGTGTACTTCGTTTTGCTTTCGGTCATCCTTCATACGTGTGCAAACTTGGCAGCGATGTCAAAACTAGTATTGGCTCTATACAGCTCTTCTCTATAGATGCTGGCATAGGTGGCTTTAAAATCGGTAAAAAGGTAGTGGCTGTAAATTGTGTGCCAATGGGTTTTTTTCAAGATCTGCCGTCGTGGGAATATTTGATCCATGGTGATTTTTTTCGATCTAAAACCGGACTGATGTGGACCAATCAGGTTGTTGGTAAATGGTTTTGGAGGTTTACAGAAATATTTTGGAGACTGATTTCATCCAGCCACATTATGGATAAGTTGGTGTTACAAATCATCTCCCGCTGGTTTAAGAAGATCTATCGGCCAAGGCTCTAGCGGTTTCTTTCTACTGCAGTCCCTCGACATCAAACTTGCACACAGGATTTCTCTGATTCGACTTCTTACTTCTCGAAATGTTCAGACATTCAATATACTGAGTGCCTTTGTTTGATGGCAATAGGATTAATTTGGTTAACCGTTACTTGAACATGGCGGTATTCCTTGGTGGATTCTGAGTCGAGAAAGTCGCATGATTGCATCTGAAACGCTTCGACCCGACGCAAAGTCAACTAGCTTAAGTCCATTGTCGGATGTCGCGTTTTTCAGGCTACGTTCTCCGACTGTTTGCGTTGAAGTCGCAGAACAATTTTAACATCATGGCTAGATCATTGCTCATAGGTCTGGTCGAGAAGTGCGTAGTACTCATCTTTAGCGCCATCATCGCTCTCCTGTGAGGGATAGATGCTGACGTGCTGACGTGATTGTTCTGACGTGCTCGTTCACATGCCGGACATTCAGGGCCTGTTACTTAGGTCTGATGAGAAATCCGCATCCATATAAATGCTATCCCGTTTATAGCGCGCACCACGGGAGGTGAAGATGCGATTTTGCCACGCCACAATCCTAGTTCCCGAACAATAATTTCCAAAATATTCCGATGCGCGCAGCACGTTCGAATCACGGATGATAATAGGTCCCTAAATTTAAAGTATTCCGCCGGTATGTCAAAGTTAATCCTGTACGTAAAGTCTTGCACAATTCCTATGTAATTGGTAGTTTAAAATGCTAAGAACTGTAAGGCCCATTTTATACATATCCGGCATCGGATACTTGGCGCCGTGTATCCGGTTCATATTGAACAGACCTTAAAATTTAGCTCAATATGACACCAGATGTCGGATACATCGAAGTGTACCGAACTAAATGGTAGCTATCACACTATTCATGCAGCATCGGATACGACTTCCCTAGTATGTTGCAAAATAATATTTAATATATTCAGTTTATTGTGCCGGATAAGTGCGAATACTTTCTTTGTGTTCTATACACTTTGAACTGGATACACGGTGCCGTGTATACGGAATCGGATGTGTGTGAAAACTACAAAAATCGGTGTATCCGGCGCCGTGTATCCGATGCAGGATATGTGTGAAACGGGCTTAACAAACTTCTGTAGCATAACACCAAAATCAAGAATAGATTACTTGTTTAGGTCCACCATTTTCAGAAAACCTTCTTTTAGTCCAAAACAGGATGCCTCATAATACGAAGGACGTCAGTTTTAGTTTTTTCTTGTATATATTCATTTAAAAATGAAAAATATTTATCCCAAAAAAAAGAAAAACTATTTTCAAACTGTGCTCTGAGAGAAAGCAGAAAAGAAACCCATTTCTCAAGGATCAATTGAAGATTTTCTTCACTATAACCTTCCCTTATATATGACTACATGTGCATGTACATACAAGTGTACAAATGACTCTAAGTCACCATCTCCACCCAGCCATTCTCAATCGACTTATTGATTTTTCTACACTCCCACTCCTTAAATAATAAATTTATTGTGCAAAGCTTTAAGGTTATCCTTATGATGTCCGGCACTTAGTTGGATTATTAGTGAAGCGGTCGTGCAGAAATAAGAAATAAGAAAATTCTATAAAAGAGACAGAATAACAAAAAGAGGTGAAGGAAACAGAAAGACACTTGGATTTCATTCGAAATGTCCTTGAGCCTCTACTACTTATTATGACTTCCATGTTCGAGTATATGATTTAAGAAACGTCTGAGCATTTCATCCTGATAACATAACACTCATTACGGCTGCTAAATCTCGCTTTGCTGGCACTGACACCATGGAGTGAAATTCAAGCACGTGGGGAATTTACTCCTCTAAAAATAGAGGCAGGACACTAGATCAGATGAATTGATTAGTTTCGGATATCTCTGTGGCCTAAAAAAAAAGGACTTTTTCCCTTAAGTAACGGGTGGCTGATGCTCAAATAACTTTTTGTTAGTTCATGTACTTTATTCATTTAATAGATAATTTAATAGTGAGCGCCGTATCGCAGTGCTTAGTGTCGCATCACTGCCCGTGAGGTTCCATGTTCGAATCCCAGAAAACACCGAAGAGTTTTTTCATGGTCCCACCTCTCGCGAACGTCTGACAAACATCCGAAAGTATGGTTGTCATGAGAAAGCTTCTTAAAAACAAATTGCCCTTCGAATTTGCCACTAAACTGTAGGTCCCTTTCAGTTCCATTATAGATAAATTAATGTTATTTAGTTTTTTAGTAGGTTTTAAAGGTAATTGATTTTAAATGCCCTTTATGCTGCTTAACGAATGTGCGATATCTTATCACAAAGTTGTTCATAACTGCCTGGAAAGTTGCGCGGGAATTGCCTCAATTATTGTGCGAGTTTATTGCTTTAGATCATATAAATTTGTCGGTTTTGTCTTGCTTGCAATAACTCCATGAAAAGTTTTCAGGTGCAGTAAGGTCGGGTAATCAAGGGGGCCAACGAAATGTGTGATTTCGTGTGATTATTTTGTTTGAGAATTTTCGTTGCATTCCTGCTATTACGTTTCTAGAGATGTGAGAAGTTGCACCATCTTGCTGAAACTACACAGTGTTGAAAGGTATTAATTTCGGTGTAGCTCTGGGGGAAACAAATCGTTCAGCATCTTTAAGCAACGATTGCAGTGCGACCCTTTTCTTGGCAATGCACTTTGATGAAACTTGACCTGGATGCAGTTGGTCTTATGGAGCATCTTGGGCTATTGTCATTCCATATTCGACAATTTTATTTCCTGCCATTCCCGTTTATGTCAAAATGTACCTCGTCAGACATATAAATGCTGTTTGTGAAGTTGTCGTCCTAGAATTGCAGCGATTGTCTGCTAATTCCCATTTGAGCAGATAACCTCCTTGTCAAAATGACCGGATTCAATTGAATGGCAGAAGCTACAGCGGTAATCATTTCTTGCATCTGAACTGAAAGATTTTGATGATAAGACCTTCTTTCAATCGTCCCACGCCCGGAAAAGAGTTAACCGGCCTCATATTCGTCCATCTGTTTGAAGCAATGCCACCAAACGCGCGCCTTAACTCTTTTTGAATGGAAACTACAGTCTCAAAACGATAATATCGATGCAAGTTAATTATTATTTTTATTTGAGGATGGTTGGGGTTGGCAATGTATTAAGTTTCTTATTCCATTAGGATATGCAAATGGTTATTCATTTATTTAATTATATTTGCGTAGCAGCTTAGAGGGATTTGATAGTCTATATTGATTCATCCCTTAAGGCATAGATCCCTATACATACGAATAGTTCACACACGGCACAGTGAAATGAGGTGTATTTGTAGAATATTTGACTCTAGTTATTGATTTTTATTTAAGTGGTGCAGACTTTATGACCTAAGTGTATTATGTTGAGCTATTCCTGGAAGCAATTTTATTTTATTGCAAATAAATCGAGTATCGCTGGTTAGAGTAAGTCTATTAAATCGAATTAATCGATACGCTATACACGACACACAGTATATACGAGGGGCGGCTGATAAGTTCGCGGCCTGAGATACTCATCAACAAGTCATCTTCCCATAAGTGATAGCATTAACTGAGGCACTTTTTAATAGTATAAATTTTACATCGTTTCAATAATAATATCATTTTGTTATTATCTGTGGCAGGATAAACATCACCATGTGAGGCGAATTTCAACGGAAATTCTAACAATTTTAAGCACCGCACCATGATAAAATACCTCGTGTAAAAAGGAAAATTGCTTGAAGAAATTTTCAAAGACATGCCATCGACTCTTCCGGGCCTTCGTATACCATGGTTAAAAAATGGGTTCGCTTATTTCAACAAGGGTGAGAGAACTGTGAAGACAACTTCCGGTCAGGGCGTCCTGTGCAGTGGTGATTGAAGAAAACGTCGGAAAAGTCGAAAAATTAGTTCTGGCCGAGCAGCGATTAAAAATGTGGCAGATAGCGGACGAGTTGCACATCAGCAAAGACTTTTTAAAACAAATTGCCCTTTGGATACGGCACTAAACTGTAGGTGCCTTCCATTCGTGTGAAAAATATAACGCACACATCATGAGTGGTTGCGAGAGAATCTAGGCCCTGGCACTTAAAGAGCTATCGCGCCAAGTACAGGGTGTCCGCCGGGAACGTATACTACTTTATTTTGCCGCCATTTTGGTAAACATTAGTCTTGACAGTTCATATTTGGCAGTCGTGAAGTAGACACGTGGCAAATTTATGTAGGATTTCGGTTCCGCTTCAAATAAAACACGCTCTTAAACGTTATAATAATACTTCTTTATTTCACTTATTCTGAGTTTTATGCCTCGTTACTATGGGTGTAGTTTGAAGACTGACTTTCGTTCGTTTCGTTTCGTTTCGTCTTCGTTGCTCATTAGTACGCGTGTGTGTGTGTTCCTCGTATTGTGTATTGTCTGGTCGTCTGATCATGTACAGTTTTTTCTTTCTGTTCGTCCTCTTTGTTCTCTCTTTGTATCGTGTAAAGTTATAGTCCGTTTGTTAACGTTAGCTGTTCCTATGTACTTCGTATACCGCGAATTGGTGCGTGCGTTATGCATTGCGTCATGTCTTCTGTAGGGTATCGTCTGTCTTGTCTGGCCCAATCCCACATTCGGCTATCCTGACGGCTCATTCGACCCGAATGAAGGGTTCCACTTCTTTAGGTTTTCGGCAACCGCGTTTGTCTTCAGCGGCCCCTCATGATTCCCGACCTTCTCAACCTCATACCTCCCATGGTTGAGTGTTTTCGTTATCCTGTATGGTCCGAGATACTTTGGTCTTAGCTTCATCCCGCCTCCGAACTGAGTGCGCTTAATGGCGACCAACTCGTTCAACTCATACGTTTGCTCCGGCGCTCGGTTCTTGTCGAAGTTCCGCTTGTTCTCTCGCTGAATCGCAGAAATATTCTCTCGAGCCTCCTCCCGTATTTCCTCGCGTTCCGTAGTCAATTCCTGAACCGCTGTGTCTTCCAGCCACTCGCGAAGATCTGGATAATCAGGAAGTCTCATCTCCTTCTCCATGGCCATCGGTACCACTACCAACTCGTTGATCGGATCTTTACATAAGACTCCTGACTTCATAAAGAAATCCTCGTATTCATCTTTCTCGAGGATCTTCCGTACCGCTCTTATCCACTCGTCCCTCAGCTGGGCCTCCCTTTACCGGTGGTTGAGCGAATCTTCCATCATGAGGCAAGAAACTCTACTCAAAGCGTCTACGTGCTTCATCTTCGAACCCGACCGATGTTCTATCGCGTACTGAAACTCCTGGAGAAACATTGCCCACCTGGATACCCTTAACGGAACGTCCTGTTTCTGCATGGTCATGGCAAAGGCGTTACAGTCCATTACGATCTTGATCTTGCTCCCTAACATGTACACTCTCCACCTCTTTAGGGCCTCGATGATCGCCAACACCTCCAATTCGTATGACGGATACTTCTCCTCAAAAGCAGTCGTCTTCCGACTCATATACTGCACCGGATGGAATTGCTGGTCCTCGGAATCCTTCTGCAATAAGACTGCGCCGTACCCAAACTTGCTAGCGTCTGCATGAATCTCCGTTGGTGCTTTGGGGTCAAACAACCTTAGAACGGGCGCTGAAACGAGTGCAGCTTTGAGCTGTTGAAAAGCGACCTGTTGTTCCGTTCCCCACTTGAACTCCGCATTCTTACGCAGCAAATCCGATAATGGCTTTGCAACGACCGCAAATCCTCCTATGAACCTCCTGAAGTACGAGGCCAGACCTAAGAAACGTTGAAGCGCTTTCTTATTAATCGGAACTGGAAACTCGTCAACTGCCCTTGACTTCTCTATCGACGGACGTATGGTATTATTCTCTATAATGTACCCAAGGTACTCGACTTTCGCTTTTAAGAACTGGCATTTCCTCCATTTCATCCGCAAACCATACTCTGAAGCTACTTTTAATACCGACCTTAGCTTTTCGAAATTCTCCTCTTCATCTTTGGATGGAATGATCAAATCATCCATGTAGACGACAACTACTCCAGTCTGGATTAATTCTCTCAGAATCGCGAAAATGTATCTGCCAAACACTGCAGGCGAATTCGAAATTCCAAATGGTACGTATAGGAACTCGTATTGTCCCTCTTGGGTCACAAAGGCGGTGTACTTCCTTGAATACGGCTCCACTGGAACATGAAAAAATCCATTCTCGAGGTCCAATGTCGTGAATACCTTCGCACCTTGTAGCCGTTCTAGTACATCGTCCATCAAAACCATCGGGAAATTATCCCTCACTATCTTTTGGTTAAGCTTCCGATAGTCGCAGCACAACCTCTTCGTTCCATCCCTCTTGGATACTAGCACGATTGGGGATGCGTACTCCGACGTACTTGGTTGTATAATCTTTTCCGCTAGCCATCTTCTGAGCTGCTCTCGTACTACTTCCTGGTCTGCGAACGACATGCGTCTTGGTCTCTGATAGACTGGAACTTCGTCGGTCAAAACCAACTTCATCTCGATGGGCGACTCCTTGGTTCTATTCGGGGTGTAATCTTGTATCATCTTCCTTAGAACTCTCTGCGGCTCACCACTCAAGTGACGAATGTCGACGTCCAACGCATAGGTAAACGCACCTTCTTCTGCTGACAGACAAATGGCCTCAAACTCGGCGGATAACTCCTCCACCTCATTTCCTCCTTGGCAGCTTACACCTTCCTTACGGCCTACCTCTTGGCCCACCTCGACAACACCTCTGTCTACGACCACGACCCCTTGGTCGGCTTCAACGGCACTTTTGCCAACAACAACGGCACTCTTGCCAACAACAACGGCACTCTTGCCAACACCAACGGCACTCTTGCCAACACCAACGGCACTCTTGCCAACACCAACGGCACTTCTGCCTGCCTTCGATCCAAACTCCTCACTAGCCGAATCATTGCTGCCTCGCTTCTGCCTAAACTCCGCACCATCTGCTGTCATCATCACGTCTACGTCACTGAGGATATCATTTCCTAGTACTGCCGAATACTGGATGTCTTTCTCGCTGACTACGTGGAATCTCAACTTGAGTCCCACCCCATCTATGATTAGGTCTACCCAAAAACTACCTAGCGTTGTCGCCCTACCATCTCCGATTCCGAACAAATTCCTTCTACTGCGATCCAGGTCTGTGTACTCCATCATTATCAGGCTGTCGTACCTTAGCAAATTAACGTCGCTACCTGTGTCCACTAACGCTGACAAAGTGACACCACGCATGGTTATATTTTTAAAAACGCGGTTCGATCCAACCGCCAAAGAGACTCTAGCTACTGGCCAAGACCCAGCTCCGTTGCCTGTTGACGCAGTGCGAACGTTACCTTCCTGAGTTTTCACCTGTTGTCTTAACGCTTGCTCACCTCTGCACTCCGCTGCACGATGTCCTACTCGTCCACATCTGAAGCACTTAAAAGTCTTGTTCGGGCACTCCCTGGCTAAATGCGACGACTCTCCGCACTTGAAGCACTTACGCTGATTCGTCTCTGGCTTCACTTCTTCAGCGGTCTGTCTCCTGCTAGAGAATCGGTGGCTCCCCCTCGAGCTTGATTGCTGCAGACTGGAACCCCGTACCTTCTCGTAGACGCGCAACTGTTCTTTTAACTCGCGGATGTTCCTGGCCTGGTACAACATTGCCTTGCTCTGAGTACTATCAGGTACTCCCCCTATGAAGTACTCCACCAAACTCTCTTCGTCCAAGTTAATCGGCCTAGCTATCTCCATTGAGCATCCTCAACACCAACCTTAGCGACGCCCAATCCTTCACACCTGACTGGCCTCGAATGAACAGCTTTGCAGCACCTTTCAACAGTTGTTTTGCGTACACAAACTTTTGTACCGCATTTCAATTTACCATCACTGCGTTGTCCTTGAATTCCTGGATCCACAGATTAACGTCCGGGTATCCAGCCCCATCGAAGGACAACAGCGAATCCTGAATGTCTCGCAGTGTAAACGTCCCACGTGCCCTACCGGATGTCGTTGCGTAAGAATCGTTGTCATCCTCTTTGGCCTCGGCTTCCGCCTCAGACCCCTCGTCTTCGCCGCGGGATAGACCGAAGTGTTCGAGAAGCCTGTCCTGGAGTACCGTTTTGAGTCCGTTAGTCGCTAACCCTACTTCCGTAAGTTGTTCCCTGAGTCCGTCAACAGTCAGCCCCAAAATTGTGTCTCTATCCATTTTAATTTATATAAACTAAACAATTCACTTAATTTGGCAAGAAGATTGAAGATCTAAATGTTTCGCTGTTAAGTTGATACAAAAAATAAGTACTAAAATATGCTTATCTTAGGAATAGCCACTCGGCAACACTTGCGGGACTCCAACTTCTCCTTCCTCTGCGTTGTCTTCCTCTCTGGCACCAGTGTCTGGACACGACACACTCTTTCTTCTTCTACCCGCTTCCACTGGTTCTCGTTGGAGCAGACAACGGCGACACAGATAATATTTCACCCTTTTTTGTATTTACGCAACACAGGTTTGGTGACGCCGTGCGGATTGTTTTTTTTTTTTGGTTAGCTAAGGGGATGAAATTTCTGCGCGCCTCTGTGTTGTTGCCCTTTAATTTAGTTTTTTTTTTTCACTTTTCGCACTTATGTATATGATCACTTTGATGATCTTTTGTGTTTTTTCTTTTTTTTTTCACTGCCGGTCGATTGGGTTTTTCCCGGTTGAGCCCCCACTTGTAGGATTTCGGTTCCGCTACAAATAAAACACGCTCTTAAACGTTATAATAATACTTCTTTATTTCACTGATTCTGAGTTTTATGACTCGTTACTATGGGTGTAGTTTGAAGACTGACTTTCGTTCGTTTCGTTTCGTCTTCGTTGCTCATTAGTACGCGTGTGTGTGTGTTCCTCGTATTGTGTATTGTCTGGTCGTCTGATCATGTACAGTTTTTTCTTTCTGTTCGTCCTCTTTGTTCTCTCTTTGTATCGTGTAAAGTTATAGTCCGTTTGTTAACGTTAGCTGTTCCTATGTACTTCGTATACCGCGAATTGGTGCGTGCGTTATGTATTGCGTCATGTCTTCTGTAGGGTATCGTCTGTCTTGTCTTGCCCAATCCCACATTTATTATGGAAAAATATTCGATAAACCAACGTGTTTTAATCGTTAAAACATTTTATCAAAATCAATCATCGATTACTGTGACGATGAGAAAGTTACGTGAAATTTTTGGGAGAAACAACGTGCCAACAAAACGCACTATTTATCGTGTAGTGAATGATTTCGAAGAAAGAGGGTCTGGAGGTGATAGGCCCAAGCATGGGCAATGGAAAACCCTCAAATTATTCATCAGTCACCTTTGCATCCATTAAAAGTAACAGTCTGGTGTGCAATTCGGTCAGGAGGAATCATTGGACCTTACTTCTTTGAAAATGAAAAAGGCGTAACGGTAACTGTGAATGGGGAGCGATATCATGATATGATTAAAAACTTTTTAACGCCACAACTGCATGCTTTGGGCTTGATTAACATGTGGTATCAACAAGGCGGTGCCACATCGCATACAGCCAGGATTACAATGGAATTACTGCGAGACCTCTTTCCACAACAAGTTATTTCAAAAAATGGTGATGTTGATTGGCCTCCACGGTCGCCTGATTTGACTGCTCCTGACTTCTTTTTGTGGGGATATCTGAAAAGCAAGGTTTATGCAAACAAACCAGAAACGCTTGAGCAACTCAAACAAAATATTCGTGATGAAATTAATGAAATACCGCGTGAAATGTGTGAGAATGTAATGAAAAATGTGCTTAAAATGGCTCGCATTTGTGAGACTAGCAGAGGCGGACATTTACCTGATATTGTATTCCATACATAATTGCTGACATTAAATAAAACATTTATCAATATAAGATCCATTCTCTTTCATTTAATCAAAAATTATAAACAAACAAAGTAGTATACCTTCCCGGCGGACACCCGGTATTTATTTATTCATTTAAAGAATGGATTGGAGAAATTTTGCAATGGCATTTAAACATGAACAACATTTTTGCGCGTTGGGTACCGAAAATACTTACGCAATTCGGCAAGCAAAGGCGATTCGAGTGCTGCAAAGATTTTTTGAAGTCAGCCGAGGACAATCTCGACGAAATTTGCAACCGAATCGTAACTGTAGATGAGACTTGGGTTCGCTAATACGATCGGGAGTCCAAACAGAAATCTACCAAATCTAGTGGATTGAAAAAGGAGAGAAGCCGCCGAAGATATTTAAACGACACCAGCGTAGAAATCAAGCGAAGAATAACTCTTGCCAATCGTTGTTTTATTTTTGGTTAATAAGGCAATTCAACGGCAAAGCATAATCTCGAACAACTAAGGAGGCTCTATGTAAGACCCTGATCATCCCAGTCCCTTTTTTAAAATTTTAATAGAGTGCTGGTGTGGATGAAATAAGGCCAGAAATGCTCAAGGCTTTACGTGGAGAGGGAGTGCAATGGCTCTCGCGTGTCATTAAAGTAGCCTGGGAATGCGGTGAAATACCTGGTGGCTGGCAAATGAGGGTGGTTGTTCCTCTTTTTGAAATATGGGACAAAAGAGATTGCGCCAACTACAGGAGTATATCTCTTTTAAGTCTCCCTGGAAAAGTCTAAGGTTGAGAACAGTTTGGAGGATGAACAGTGCGGTTTTCTTCCCGGTAGAAGCACAACCGGCCAGTTATTTACTCTCAGAATGGTTCTTGAGAAGGCCTGGGAGTATACTAAACCTGTCTACACTTGTTTTGTGGATTTGGAAAATGCATATGATAGGGTTCCTCGAGGCAAACTCTGGAGTGTTCTACAAAAGTGTGGGATTGATGGTTCCCTGTTAAGACCGTTTCAGTCTTCATATACAAACTGTAAAAGTTGTGTTCGCATAAATGGCGTTAAATCAATGCCTTTCACTGTAAGCGTTGGACTCTGCCAAGGGTGCGTCTTGTCACCTCTTCTCTTCATTGTATATATGGATTGGATGTTGCAGCGCAGCCGTGGTGGTGAATGTTTCAAAGTGGGAGACCTAAGGATTAGTCGTTTGCTCTTTGGATGATTTGGTCATCCTTGGATCCTCTCAAACCGGAATTCAGCGGACACTCGAAAGGTTTGTAGCCGTTTGTGATGATGCTGGAATGAGGATCAACGTGAACAAATCGGAAGTAATGGTCGTTTCCAAAAAAAAACCATTCAGTACACTCTGCATATATGTGGAGTCCCACTGAAATAGGTGGATAAGTTTAAGTACCTCAGGGTCTTATTGACAAGTGATAGGAAGGCAATGCCGAGTGATCGTGTAGAATTGGTCAGGCTGGATCGATTTTGAGAGAGCTTGGCCAATCTGTTATAAGGCAGGCCGAACTTAGTGTTCAAGCTAAGCTATCGGTTCTTAACTCGGTGTAAATTCCAACTCTCACCTATGGTCATGAAATTTGGGTAGTGACCGAAAGAATAAGATGGCGGATACAAGCTACCGAAATGAGGTTCCTTCGCGGTGTTGCTGAAATAACTCGTAGGGATCGAGTGCGCGAGGTACTCAACGTTGGGCAGCTACTTCTCCGAATGGAACGATCTATGCTTCGATGGTTTGGTCACGAAGTGCGTATGCCTCCAGACCAGCTTCCAAGACGTGCCATCAGGTAGACGACTTCCCGGTAGTCCTAGAAATAGATGGTTGGACCAAGTCAGACATCTCTCCGGGAGCCGTCAAGGGATTCCTCCCGATGAGTTGGAGTCAATGACGGAGAATCGAGGATGATGGAAGGTCCACCTGAGCATCCTACCCCGCGATCCTCATGAAGTATTAGCGGGCTATTGAAAATGTATGTATGTATGTATGGAGTAATGTTAATACCTATCAATACGGAACAATTTTTTTCTTTTTTCAATCTGCTGTAAAACATGTGTGAATTCTAGTAATTGGGCACACTTAGGTTTCAAAGACAAAACACGATAATTCAAATTTAAGATTATCCAGGAAAATAAGTTTTTCTATGGTCAGAACAATTCGGAATAGATAAATTTGAAAAGATTTTTTCATTTATATGATACTCGAACCGAATTGAATCCGGATTTAATCTATCATAAGTGTGTGTTTGCATATGCCGTTTGTGAACTTTACCTTCAAACATCAACACAATTCTGTTTTAAAGCAGTACTGCCAGTGTTTTGTCACAAAAATGGCTAATGCAATATGGGAAAAAAAATTCCTTTTTCCTCTCGCCTGGTGCGAAAAAGTATCTCAGCCCTCAGGTTTTCCCATATTTACTTATTTAGGTAGCCTTGCAAATCGAGGTGAACCTGGGCCTCAACCTACAAGCCTTTATATTTAGCTCGGTCTTTAGCTAATTGCCTCCAGTTGCGCACTCCAAGTTCGTCGAGGTCCTCTTGAACTTGTGCGCGCCACCTACGGCGAGGAGGCCCTCTACTGCGTCATCCCTTCGGAGCTAAGCAACCCCATCGTTGTCATGGGAAAAACTATCACGCAGGATCGATGGATAATCAAGAGTAAGTGGGATGGGTCAGTTCTTGTCGAAGTTCATTCACGATGGGAAGAGTTTCTTAAGGAGATAGTTCATATAAGCCAGATAAAAGTTCACAGGTACATTTTTCCGTCGAACCCAATCGGTTGCAGAACTGAAATCCATAGATTCGCTCATGCTTCTATTCGATCATATGGTTGTTGTGTTTACTTGCGTACGATAAATAGTTGTGGGGAGACCAGTTGCAACTTACTCAGCGCAAGATCTAAAGTCCAATTAAAACCAAATCTTTCCCGTGATTGGAGTCTTGCGCCGCCACTTTGCTCGTCGACTTAGTTTTGAAAGTTTTACCAAATGTAAACCGTCATATGGAAAATATTTCTTCATTGGATCTATGCATATCCGTCATCTTGGGAGATAATCCTTGCTAATTGATTCTCGAAGATCCAATCTGAATTGCTTTCCCTGATTTGGAGGTGTGTAAATGCTAAAGCCAACGCCGCCGACATTGTTTCTCGTTGTGCTGCTAGCACAGAACTCAATAAAAGTATTGTATTGTATATGGTTATGCTGTCCACAATATTTGTACTTGCCAGAGGAAAACTGGCCAAAACAGAACAAATTTCTATCCCTCGTTGATAATGAAAGCAATTTATCAATATCATTGTTTCTAAAAACAGATTCGATCGATGGCATTGCTGCGCATTTATGCATTTCAGCGATATTCCAAAAATGTAACAAATGAGATTTTTGCATATATACTTCGCTTATACAATAATTTAAAATGGCAAATGTCTAAAGTATTTAACCCCTCTGAAAACTCTAACTGTCATTTTGTAACGTTGGCGTCAGATAAACTTGAAAATCCTTTTCTTCGAATCATTTGGAACATTCAACAGAACCATTTCTTAAAGAGAATTGAAGTTTTGAGAAAAACCCAGAAGATTAGCCCAGAAAATGTCACCAGTAATCTCAACCTTTCCTCGTTGATGAACACAACATAAAGCTCCTAAGAGGTGGTGGGCGCCTGCAGAATGCAGACATGGTTGGTTGGTTAGGATCGACCCACGATGAAGATGCACTTAGACTAGAGTAGGTCCATTGTGCTGCCGATATGTGAGGCGGGTGGGTCACCCACTTACTCTGGGAACCATTTGATTCGTTGTATGAAAGCGCTAATTTTAGCCGTGCAGGCACTGCTGATTTCACTAAGACCATGGAAAAGGTATTCACCTAGGGTGGCTTTCCTAATGGTCTCTTCCTCCTCTTCATCCCTACAGCTTCTGCAAAAATCGTTGTAGGGGATGCATGTCTTTGGGCATGTCTTCGTATGACGCAGTGTCCGGTGAGAACGTTTACTATTTTGGAAGAGTACCTCTCTTGTGTTTCAGGAGTCCGATGTACCTAGATTTGTTGAGTGTTGGCCAAAGTTATCTGGCGGTGTTGCATTCGCCTAGATGTTGCCATCGGAGATTGGCCACTTTCTCCGCGTGCGTCGGTTTGAATAAGGTACTTAACGGTAAGACGTTGGCGCTTCGATGCCGATAATGATTATGCTGTTTGCACCAGAGGTGCCTTGTCGGGCCAGTCCTGCACATTCCCTGGTATATGCGGTGACCTGGTACCACGCAAGGGGTGAGGTTGTACCGACCAGCTATCTCGTTAAGAGATAAGCGGCAGTCTTATACTGCCTTAGATCTCGTAGTGCTGGATGCGAGGGATTTGATGGCTGCTTGACTATCAACGTAAATAGCTAAATCCGATGTTGATAGTGTATTAGCCGCTAGCCAGTCAGTGGCTTGACGAACATCGGTAGTTACTTCAGCTTGAAAAACGCTGCAATGGCTTGGAAGGTTAAAAGAGAGATGTATGTCCAGGTCTTCTGAAAAGATTCCGGGACCAACTCCGTCCTTGGTTTTGCACACGTCCGTGAAAATTGACAGCGATTTTTTGTATAGGACATCGCGTTTCGTCTACTCAGCTCTGTCCGGTATTCAGTGCATGTAGCCCCTGTTAAAGTTATATTCAGTAGGCAGGTGGTCAATGGAAGTGGGAAGATGACGGTGCATCGAAAGTATTTTGGCATGTCCCGTGTGTTGCTCCTTCCACTGCTTGGAACCTCTCAGTCTGATTGCTGAGCTTGTAACCAATTGCTTACTGACGATGTCGATCGGAAGTAGGTGGAGTATGGTTTGGAGCGCCGCTGTGGAAGAAGTACTCAGTGCACCGCTAATGCTGATACATGCTACTCTTACTTACTTACTTAGGTGGCGCTACAGTTCGGGGTGAACCTGGGCCTCAACCAACAAGCCTCTCCATTTAGCTCGGTCTTTAGCTAATTGCCTCCAGTTGCGCACTCCAAGTTGGTCGAGGTCCCCTTCAACTTGTGCGCGCCACCTACGGCGATGATTCCCTCTACTGCGTCGTCCCTCGGGGTTAGATTCGAAGACTCTGCGGGCCGGAGCGTTGGTGTCCATTCGCTCTACATGTCCTAGCCATCTCAGACGTCCAATACGCAGTTTTTTGACTAGGTCGATGTCGCTGTACAGCTTGTATAGTTCGTGATTGAATCTTCTCCTCCAAAACCCGTCAACGCAAACGGGACCGAAAATCTTACGAAGAATTTTTCTCTCGAAGCGACCAAGGATATCTTCATCCTCTTTTAATAAAGTCCATGTTTCAGCGCCGTAAAGCAGGACTGGGATGATCAAGGTCTTATATAGAGTCTCCTTAGTTGTTCGAGATAGGGCTTTACTGTTAAATTGCCTTATAAGCCCAAAAAAACAGCGATTGGCAAGAGTTATTCTTCGATTGATTTCTGCACTGATTTTGTTTTTTGAGTTTATAGCAGAGCCAAGGTAGACAAAGTCCCTTACTACCTCGAAGTTATAGCTGCCCACGGTGACGTTTTGTCCAATTCGTCGGTGTTGGTTTTCCCTTCTAGTTGACAGCATATACTTGGTTTTGCCCTCGTTTATCGCCAAACCCATTTTCGCCGCTTCCGCCTCAATGCTTGCAAAAGCACCGGTGACAGCCCGCTGAGTTCTTCCGATAATGTCTATATCGTCGGCGTATGCAAGCAGTTGTACAGACTTGTAATAGATTGTGCCTCCGGTGTTGGCTTGTGAGTTCCGCACAATCCGTTCAAGTACAATATTGAAGAAGTTACATGACAGCGCGTCACCTTGTCTAAAGCCTTTTTTGACATCAAAGGTCTCGGTGAGGTCATTACCGACCTTGATGGAGCAGCGAGCGTTATCCATCGTCAGCCTGCACAGACGGACAAGTTTGGCAGGGATGTCAAAACTAGACATGGCTCTATAAAGCTCTTCTCTGTAGATGCTGTCATAGGCGGCCTTGAAATCGATAAAGAGGTGGTGAGTATCGATTTGGAATTTTTGGGTTTTCTCCAGGATCTGCCGAAGTGTGAAGATTTGATCGATGGTGGACTTTCCTGGCCTGAAACCGCACTGATAGGGTCCAATCAGGCTGTTGATAAAAGGTTTCAGGCGTTCACACAATATCGCAGAAAAGATCTTGTATGCGATGTTGAGGAGACTGATGCCTCTATAATTGGCGCAGTTGAGGGGGTCTCCTTTCTTGTGGATCGGGCAAACGATGCTGAGATTCCATTCATCAGGCATACACTCGACTGACCAAATATTAGAAATGAGTTGGTGTATGCACTCTATAAATTCATCCCCAGCTGCCTTGAAAAGTTCGGCCGGTAAGCCGTCAGGTCCAGTAGCCTTGTTCGATTTTAGCTTGGATATTGCTATCCTCACTTCGTTTTGTTCAGGTGGACGGAAATTTTGACTATCATCGTCTATGTTGAATGGTTCATTCTGCCTGACAGGGGGATGTTGGTCTTCGTCGCCGTTATACAGTCTGCAGAAGTAGTTTTTCCATATTCTCAGCACCGACTGTGATTCTACTACGAGGTTTCCATTTTCATCTCTACAGGTTTCCGTACGGGTATTACTTCTCTGACACGTTCTTTTTACCTTTTGGTAGAACTTCCGTACATTGTTCCTGGAGTATAGACTCTCGATATTCTCAAACGCGCGCTTCTCATGCTCTTTCTTCTTCTTTTGGAGAAGCCGATGTTCTTCCCGTCTCTTTTGCTCGTAGAGCTCACGAGCAGCTCTCGTCTTCCTTTGCAGCGCCGCTTTGTATGCCTCTTGTTTTGCTGCATGCACTCGCCGGCATTCTTCGTCAAACTAGGGGTTTCGCGGCGGTGGTCGAGGGAGACCCAGCACAATAGTCGCGGCGTTTCTGATGGCATGTTGGCAGCGTTGCCACTGGTCTTCGGTACTTGATGCTGGCGGCAAAGGGGTGATTGAGAGATTTCGGGATACGCGTTCAGCGAAGAGTCTGGCGGTCTCTTGCGATTGTAGCTTTTCGACGTTAAATTTTCTCACAGTAATTCTTCTTTGTTGCTCAGATTGGAATATCTGCATTCGTACCTTGGCTACAACAAGGTAATGATCCGAGTCTATGTTGGCCGCTCGGAAGGTCCGGACATCCAGAATACTGGAGGCATGCCTTGCGTCGATCGCAATATGATCAATTTGGTTGATCGTGACATGATCATTGGACCGCCATGTCTGCTTATGAATATCGAGATGAGGAAACCATGTGCTTGCTATGGTGACATTTCGCTCCACAGCGAAATCAATTAGCCTTAGTCCGTTATCAGACGTGGTGTCGTGTAGGCTATGCTTACCGACTGCCCTACCAAAGACGTCCTCCTTTCCTATTTTGGCGTTAAAATCGCCCAATACGATTTTAACGTCGTATTTAGGACATTGCTCGTATGTTTTGTCGAGGAGCTCGTAGAGACACTCTTTGGTGGCAGGGTCCTTTTCTTCTGTGGGGGCATGAACACATATTAGGCTAATGTTAGCGAATTTAGCCTTGATCCGGAGAGTCATAATACGCTCGCTCACGTGTCGGAAGCTTAAGACTTCTTGCCTAAGTCTGCCGCGTATGACAAATCCGCATCCGAATAAGCGTTGCCTGTTGCAATCACCGTAGTAGATGTCACAGTTTTTCATCCTCTTTTTGCCCGGCCCATCCCATCGCACTTCCTGGATGGCGGTAATATCTGCTTTATAGCAGTCTAGGGCCTCTGCTAGTTGTTCGGCTGCACGTGGTCTGTAAAGGGACAGAACATTCCACGTACAGATCTGAAGGTCGTTGTCCTTATTTCGTTTGCTGGGGTCGTCATTAGTTGAGTCATCCTTATCCGAGGCTTTTGGTTGTTTCGGAACCATACATGCTACTCGCTGAGTTTTTTTTCCATTATGGATAAGTTGGACTTCTTCTCCAGGGCAAGCCATCATACTAGTACTCCATACATAAGAATCCAATTTATTACAGACGTGTATAACCAGTGCATGATGCTCGGTTGTAGGCCTCAAGTGGAGCCCACTACTTTCTTGCAAATGTTTAGGCAGCCAGCGATCCTGGCACGTTCAACGACATTCTCTTTCCAAATTAGCTTGCGGTCAAGTTTTAGGCCTAAATAGCTAGCGCTATTTGAAAGTTTGAGACTGGATCCTCTTATTTTGGGTAGAGTGAAGTCAGGGAGTTTATGTTTTCTTGTAAAAAGAACTAGCTTAGTCTTGGTCGGGTTAACGACAAGCTCGCTTTTATTGGTCCATCTAAGCAGTTCGTTAAGAGCAGACTGCATGATATCGGCTAGCATCTAAGGGTATTTGCCTGTTAGCGACATCATCTGCGAAGGCAATGACTTTGCATCCAGTTTTTTTTTTCGATTTTCGAAAGAGCTTCATTAAGCACTAGGTTCCAAAGTAGTGGAGACAGTATACCCCCTTGAGCGGTGTTTCAATGTGCACGTCGTTTGGCAGTGCTGCTGTTCTTTAGCATGTGATCTATAAAACAACCGTTGGGTTCGTAGATGTTAAGCCTGCGTAGAGCATTGGTAATCGAATTTGCTTTAACGTTGTTAAAAACTCTATGTCCAGAAATGATACTAGGGTAAACTCTTTGAATGTGAGTGATTTCTCGATAGGGTAGATAATGGAGTGTAAGGCCGTTTCAACAGGTTTGTCTATTTGGTAGGCGTATTGTGACGTGGATAGTAAGGTGATATTAATATTGGCTATTGGATTCTTTCTGCGAGCGTGTGCGAGCTCGAGACATCCCCTCAAAATGCAGGAAGGATTCTGTCATAAGTATAATGTTGAAGGCCATCTGTAGCTGTGCCGAAAAGATACTGTCTGGTACCGGGGATTTGTATGGTTCGAAACTGTTCACCGCCCATTTCAACTTATCCTCACTGATTAGATGAGGAGGTGCCGGTGGGCGTGCAGTATTTTCCAGGGCATAGTCATCGCTGGGGATAGGCGTGCAGCCGGGGAAGTGGGTGTCCATGAGCGGGTCGAGCGATGCTTCGTCTGATTCTGCCCAGGACCCATTGGGATTCATGAGGACACTTGGTACAGTTTGTGTTTTAGAGAGAAGTTTTCGCAGTTTAGAGGTGTTGTCAAATCTCTGACCAAAACTGTACCCTATTATTTCAAATGTCGTACACTTTTTCCTAAAAAACTCCCTTTTCCTTAAGAATGTTTATGTCCATTTACCCAAAAAAAAATTTCACGCATGTTCTCATGCTTTGGTAGGAATAATAAGGCAGCGCTCTGGATTATCTATGCACAAAACCTTGCCAAGAAGGTGGATGGATGTCTTCACTGCTTCAAATACAGATCGAAGTGATATGATAAGTGTGAAATTAAGTAGCACAGACGTGTAATTTTTTGCTCCTCATATATTTCGAATTTTGTTCACCAAATTAATGATGAATTACATCCACAATCTACATAGTTTCGCCTTTTGCCTTGCATTTCGCTTGGGCTGCAGACGTGCAACATCGGGAATAAACGTTATATTAGACAAAGTTTTTACTTTCTTTTGTTAGTTCTTTGAGTGATTTTATTCTAGTCTAGTCTACGGAGTAATTGAGAGCCATCTCTGTCATAACATGCACAAACTACGGCCGTTAATCTGACACACGCAAAGCTCTCTTGCAAGCATAAGTACTACTTTTTTACTATATTTTATATTCTGCCGCCAAAATGAACCTGTGACTTACACACAAACTGTATGGTTTTCGTTACATGTTGTGGTTCCCCTGCATTCGATAGCAACGAGAGTGAGGCGTTTATCTTCAACATCAAGTTTTTACTGCTCCATATCGATAGCGGTTTAGTCTCTTAATCTCTTGGAGGTGGATTCAATATCTATTTAAAAAAAAGAAGAAAAAAAGTAACGTGTAAAGGTTGCATACTTCTAGGAATAGTGCATCACTGCCTTATCACCAGAAACAGTCAAACTGGTTTCAAGTGGTTTGTGTCCAAAATAAAACAACGCGACTATGAATATGCAGCGAACATCCAACAAAACAGTAGAGGCAGTCACTAGTGCCCACAAATCTTCTCAACCAAACCCGAAAAGAAAGTGATTTTTGCACCTCAATTCAGATCAGGGAATAAATCACATACTATATGCACCCAACCGGGTCGTAGATTGGAGTTTGGATAAGTCGTTCTCTGTTGATAGAATTAGATATATGTTCAGAAAGGCAAAAGTGTGGACCGTTTCACATATCTCAAAGACGTCGAGGGTACTACCATCACAAGGCATACGTTGTGGTCTTCATTTGTTTTGCCACACTTAGAGGTCGTGTCTGACTTGTCAATGCAGGGATTCATAGCATAGTATTGAAGCGATTCGTGGCACGAAGAAATTTGTGTGAAGAAATCCACTGTGACAATAGGACTAACTTGGTTGGAGCTCGCAACGAGTTGAAGGAGCTTCGTAATATGTTTGTACAACAGCAGATGCAGCAAGACATATCATCCTGGTGCATCGTCCAGCGAATTCGATTCATTCATATACTGTCAAAATTTCCGCATTTTGGAGGCTTATGACAGGCGGCTGTAAAGTCGGCTAAATTTTCTCTTATATCGCACTGTTAAGAAGGCTAATCTAATTTACGAAGAATTTTCCACCATGGTAACTGAAATAGAGAGTATTAAGAACTTTCGCCCATAGTGGGTCCTAAGTCCTGACTGGAAACGATGAAGCAGTTTAAACTCCAGGTCATTTTTTAATCGGTGCACCTTTGAACTCCATTTCCAAACCCTCAATTCAACAGAAAGTTCTCGTCCTCAACCGTTGAACAAGGCTTACGCAGATGAAGTAGCATTTTTGGGCAAAACAGGCGAGGGAGTAATTCTTCGAACTCCAAAAATGAACAGAAAACGTCACAGTCAGATCGTTAGCGCTCGTTGCAGATGACAATCTACCCCCTTCATAATGGCTCTTAGGACGAATAGATACAGTCATTCCTGGAGCGGATTCCAAGATAAGAGTAGCCGATGTAAGAACTAAAGGAGCTATCACCCGAAGACCAATTCGTCGATTGGCCCCACTTCCGAAAGACCAAAAAGTCTTTTCTTCCAATAACACCCTTCAAGTATGTTCATATGTACTTCAGGTTGAATTATTATTAAAAATAAACGTTATATTTAATCTAGCTAAATATTTATAAATTGAAATGCTAGTAATTGTTTATACTCCTATCATGAACTTAATCTAGCTTAAATCTATTCAATACTTAATTTGAATACATAATACTTTGCATTATAAACTAGAACATTTAAAATTTGCATAATAATTTGTTAATTGCCAATGTACCTCCCTTACAGAAAAAAATGCAAGAATCTGCTGTAAGAACTTGAATTGTTAATAAACATATGGTACAATGTGAATCACTCTCTTTTCCTGTCGACCGCCATAAAAGAAACATCGTTCTTTTTACTTTCGCTCTCGAGTCGTGGTTTTATTAATTACATACATATGTATATCTAAATCCGCATAACTCCTATAAGATTGTTGAAGTCCCAAAAACGCTGATGGACAAGCACTTTAAAATGGATGAAATAACTTGAAAATTGCCATGCCAAACTGGAAAGAATGTATTACAAAGATAAAATAATTTTTCTCTAACAAAAATGAATTAACCGCAAAACAATTACATAAATGTTTAAATAAAAAATGCTCAAAGCTTTAAAAGAATAGTTTGAACTATAAAACGAATAGTTGCACTAAAAGTAGGTATCACTATTAAGCAATCTATATCTATCTATCTTGTATAAGTGTCAAAATGCGTTTGTGTCCCTCTACCGCCCGTAATTAAAAAAAAATAAATTGACTTAGCCCCAGGCACCTGCCTGACAATTGTTTTTTTTTTTTGTTAGGCGCAGCAACGCATGCCGGGTGCTATGTGACGAGCGATCTGAAAGACCGAGAGCTTGTCTAATTGTGCCGAATTTCCTCTCAGTAACCAAGCTTGGACAATTTTGTGGACAGGACCTGGTTGCTGCAGCTGTAAGCTACGAAACGACCGGAAGTTGGAAAACCTTCGTCGTTGCGTCGGCTTACTTCCCTTATGATTCGGTAATGCCTCCACCACCGAAGGCGGTTGCCGAACTCATAAAGTATTGTGACACTCGGGAGATGGGACTAGTCATGTGTTGCGACGCGAATGCTCAGAATACAGTCTGGGGCAGCAGCAAATGTAACACACGAGGAAACCATCTCCTAGACTTTATACTATCGTCTGGCATGGTAATTAACAATATTGGCTCCCAGCCAACTTTTGTTACGGCAAGGAGGCAGGAGGTAATTGATTTGACTTTATCTAATAGGTATTTCAAGTCAATTACTAACTGGAGGGTACTGCCGGAAGTGTCCTTGTCAGACCATAGATACATCGTTTTCCAAATCGAATGCGAGGCCATAACTTTGCAGGAGAGGAGGAATCCGAGGAAAACCAACTGGGTGCGGTTTAGGGAAGAGCTAGACAGATCTGTCAAAACTCCAACTAAACTCAGAACGAAACGAAAGGTTGAGGATGCTGTTCAAAACCTGACTAGTGTCCTTACCAGCTGTTTTGAACTGACGTGCCCATTGACAAAAACCCCCTGCAGAACTCCGGTTCCCTGGTGGTGCCCGGAACTGCAGCGACTTAGGAAAGAATCCAGAAAACTTCTAAATAGGTCACTCAAGACAAATTTAGAAGGTGACTGGAATCTTTTTAGATCGAAGCAAAAAGACTACAAGAAGTTAATTCGGTTGTCGAAAAGTGCTTCTTATAGAGATTTTTGTGAAAAGATCGAGACACTCGGTGAAACCAGCAGGTTGGTTAAGGTTCTCAAAAGGGGCAAGCCGACCAAACCGGAGTCACTGAGAAAATCTGATGGCAAGTTTACTGAGACGAAAGCGGAAACTTTTAGTCTTCTGCTGGAGACTCACTTTCCTGGCAATCGGATAATCACTAGGTCGCAGCTTGGCCCGCTTACCCAGGCTGAGCTTGATCTAAGTCAGAAAACTCGGCGCAGCTGGTATATTGCATCAGCCGTGGTAACAGATGAGGCCATCAAATATGCTGTGGCATCTTTTGATGGTTTCAAATCGCCTGGCACCGATGGAATATATCCAGCTATGCTGCAACAGGGTATAGATCAGCTATTGCCAACTCTGAAAAGAATTTTCACCGCTGGCTTGGCGCTGGCATATATTCCTACACCTTGGCGGACAGTCAGAGTAGCTTTCATACCGAAAATTGGTAAGGAAGACTATTCGCTCCCCAAGAGTTTCAGACCTATAAGTTTGACATCCTTCTTACTGAAAAGTATGGAGAGACTGGTAGAATTTCACGTGCGCAAAGTTGCTTTGAAACTGCATCCACTATCGGAGATGCAGCATGCCTATCAGCGTGGGAAATCCTGTGAGACCGCACTTCAAAATCTAGTGGCCAGAATTGAATGCGCGCTTGATAGGAGAGAATACGCGATGGGTATCTTCATCGACATTGAGGGTGCTTTTGACAATGCGACTTTTGACTGCATATGCGACTCTGCCAGACAACACGGGGTAGATGAAACATTAGTGTTGTGGATTAAAGCAATGCTAATGAATAGAACGTTGGTAGTGGATGCGGATTGTGGCCAATATGTTATGACAGGGGTAAACAGGGGCTGTCCGCAAGGTGGCGTTCTGTCTCCATTGTTATGGTGCATGGTGGTCGACTCTCTGTTGAACACTCTAAATAGTTCTAACGTCTACGCTCAGGCATATGCGGATGATGTCGCCGTACTTTCTGTCGGGCCATGCCTGGCGACGGTCTGTGCTAACGCGCAGGCGGCTCTGGACATGATCGATGAATGGTGTACTAGGAGTGGGCTTTCGGTGAATCCTCTTAAAACTGAGGTTGTTCTTTTTACGAGAAGGAGGATTTTGACCGGTCTGACTCAGCCAGTACTAAAAGGCGTCACCATTCGCATTTCCAATGAAGCCAAATATCTGGGAGTGATTTTAGATAAGAAACTTCATTGGTCCAAACACGTCGAGTCGAAAACATCCAAGGCGCTCTCAGTCTTCTGGCAGTGTAAGGGTGCTTTTGGCAAGACTTGGGGCTTATCACCGAATAAGGTTCTCTGGATCTACACGGCTATGATAAGACCATTCCTCGCATATGCGTCGGTTGTTTGGTGGAAGGGGCTCTCGCGTAAATATGTGGTTGCCTTTTGTGCGAAACTCCAAAGAACGGCTTGTCTCGGCTGCTCGGGAGCTTTCCCGAGTACGCCTGGCTCTGCTCTAGACGCTTTGCTGAACTTACCTCCCCTTGATACTTATATCATGGGTTGCACTATCAAAGCCATCCATCGTCTTAGGCGAGGTGGTTTTTGGTATACTCCACACTGGAACTTTGATGAACTTGCGCGACACTTATCTTACGACTCCTGTCTTATGGATATGCCGTCTGATGCAATGACACCAGAACTCCAGCTGATGCGCAAATTCAGAGTCGACTTTCCTTGTGTCCAGGACTGGCTTCGGTCAGAGTCTGAGCCGGGAATGGAATGTAGTCGTATTTTCACGGACGGTTCCAAAACCAGTCAAGGGTCTGGCGCTGGTGTCTTCGTGGAAGTCGACAACATTAGACTTCACTTCTCGTTAGGCAAATATGCGTCTGTTTTCCAAGCGGAAACTTATGCAATCCTAATGGCCATGAACTATGTTGTGAAGAACAGGTGGAAGGGACGTAGCATTTGTGTCTGTAGTGACAGTCAGGCTGCGCTTAAGGCCTTGCTTAACCCTTTAACCACTTCCAAAATAGTTCGTGAAACCAAAAACTCTTTGAACTCGGTCGCAAGGCTGAATTCTCTGTCTCTTATCTGGGTCCCAGGTCACACTGGGATCTTGGGGAACGAGATCTCCGATGAGATTGCTAGACAAGGCTCAGAGGAGGCTTTCTCAGGTCCCGAACCCGCGTTGGGTCTTCCAGCGTCCTCGGTTAGGGCTTCCATTGACGATTGGGTCTCTCACGAGCACAATTGTGTGTGGCATGACTCTCCAGGTTGCAGGTTGACTAAACGCATGCTCCCGGACGTCTGTAAGAAATCAGCGGCATTCTTGCTGTCTCTCAGCAGAAAAGACTGTAGACAACTTATCGGCGTCTTGACAGGCCACTTCGCTTTTGCCAAGCACCTTAACGTGTTAGGCTTAAGTGACACTACAATCTGCGACGCTTGTGGAGAGAGCGACGACACCGCGGAACATTATCTCTGTGAGTGTCCGGCCTTTGCTCGTATCAGGTGGCAGATCTTCGGTGCGGATGTGGTGAGTGCTGGTACTGTAAGCTCCTCATCACTGAAGTGCTTGCTTGGCTTTCTTCGAAAGTCAAGGAAATTCCAGTAAAATGGGTAAATCAGGGTTTGCTCTCTGGCAGTACAATGGACCAGTTGTGTCTGAGTGCTCCAGTCGAGTGTTTCCTATCCCGACAAAAAAAAAAAAAAAAAAAAAAAAAAAAAACGCATGCCGGGTGCCAGCTAGTCTATACATATAATAAAATTTAATTTTTATCTGTTTGTCTGTTTATTTGAACGCGCATCATATTAAAACTACTAGCCCAATCTATATATATGGATTTCAGGAAAACATCGGGCTTAACAAGGAGAAGGACAAGTTATTATTTTATTGCAATGGGCCTACTCATTTAGGAGATATGCGAAAAATTCAGAAAAAGAGTTGAATTTTACGTCAATAAAAGATAACTATTCAGCTCTAACTCAGAAATGTCTCATCGGATTAAAAAACAAAGAAATATGTGGATTTTGTAAATTTCCCACTGATACATTTAAGAAGTAAAACATCCTCTTGCGTTGTCCTGAAGTTGAGCAATGTTCAAAACAATTATTAAAATCATCACCCACAATTTTCCTTCAGTGGAGACCACTGCCAGAAGTCATACAGCAATGGGTATCGTTGCAATAGTGTATGTGTGAGTATATGTGCGCGCTCTAACATGACCATAAGCGTTTTCTTAATCTTCGGTTTCCTTTTCTGTTAAACCTGCTTGACGGGTTGTGCGTTGCGTGCAGGTTTGTGTGTGCTCTAATGGGGATTCCCACTGGTTTACACATTTACAGTGCATATTGTATGTATGCAGTGGCAATTATATTTCATTAATATGGTTCCCACTGGGGATGTTTTAATAATTGAGTACCTAATTCCTAGCAATATCCGTATCCGTGGACTATAGAAATGCTTTAGAAAATACTTTTTTGTTTTAAAGGTGGCAGGTGGGCGAAGCAAGGCGAACACGGCCCATCTAGTTGTATAATATATAAAAACGACACCAAGAAACTGCAACTACAAGTAGGCTATAGCATTGACATAGTAAATGGACTGTTAGTAGCCAACCTCGCGTTGGTTCCAACACTAGCGCTAGCTCTCTTGGTTCGGAGCGAAAAAAAATGGAAACTCACACTTGTTTGAAATTTCGTTGGATGCAGTTGGGTGTACAAAGACAGTGTTTTCATTAACATATTACATACAAAATGAATTCGTAATAAATATACGAATATTGTGCAACTTATGGGGCAGTCAAATGCATATATAACGATTTTTTATTTAAATTTTGTTGGTTCCATTTATTAGTAATTATCACATCACATTTTGCAGGTGACATCTGTTGTAAACAATGCCTCAACAATTTGAATTTCAACCGTTTTACTTAACAAATCCATACAAACCCAAGAAGTGTCTCTACCATTCTATGGAGAAATTCAAAATGGTTGGCAATTTGTTTCCACATTTTTCCGCTCCGAACCAAGAGGACTAGTTATGTTGGCTTCATTTTTTGGGCAGAGATTGTATGGAACTGACATTTCACTAACAGTCCATATATAGTATGTCAATGACCTATGGCGCTGTATAAAGGTAATAATCTCCAAAATATTCATAATTCGGTTGAAAATTCGGGCTATGTATTCGGCTAAAATATATCATAAAATTTTCCATTTTCTTATTTTGTGAAAAACATACAATGAAATATAATATTTAAAAAATATTTCAGCATGGATTTAGTAGACTGTATAGTGCTTATATTGGGGGTTGTTCATCTTTTTGCAATGTTTACGTTGCCAAGCAACAAGAAATAAACATGAAAGGAATGTAAAAATTAAGATATATGGATAGGTTCGTTGCCTGGGGGCAAATCACGTAACTTTTCAGACGATTATCGTTTGGACGATAGTAATCGACTGATGGAAAAAATGGTTGCATATTGTAGGAGTTAACATTTCTCTACCACAGTTGGTTGCCCATTGTTGGCTGTATAACACCTAAATGCTTGTAAACTTTTGACGATTGCGGTTTTTGCTATAGTTCAAACATACATTTAGGCGTTATACAGCCAACAGTGTGCAACCAACTGTGGTAGGGAAATATTAACCGCTATAATATGCAACCATTTTTTCCATTCGTCGGTTGCTATCGTGCAAACGATGATCGTCTGAAAAGTTACGTGATTTGCCCCCTGGTTTTATAAGAAAGGAAATTTTGCAGAGTGGGAAATATTGCTTAGAGCATTTTAGGAGAATTAGCAAATGCAAAATTATGTGGTATTTTATTTTGAGTCGAAATCGTATTGCATACTTCTGGACACTGTTTCATTCATACAAAAGCTTTTATTGTTAAATTTAAACTCACCACTATATTATACATCAACCAGCTGCACATTACTTTCGTCAAAGTCTGTACAACAACCAGCTGCTCAGCGCAAGCTCCGGGTGTTAAAAATTATGAACAAAGCTAAAAGTATTCAACGACACCGGTCAAGTCCACCGAAACACCAATAGTACAAAAATCGAAGAGGAAGCTAGTGGAAATATCGCCAGGAAATAAAGAGGAAGCAATTATCTCTGTCGAGAACATGGAAGTTACAGACCTCATGGTAATGATAGAAAGTACAATGGTAACTCTTCTAGAGAATAAGGTGAAGAATCTGCCCAGAAAACAGGATCTAGAAGATATTAAATCGGAAATAACTTCTTTAAGAGTCGAAGTCGAAGCATTGGCGTTGGAAAATCAAATCTTAAAGAAGATATCCAAAAACTTAAGGAGAGGAAAAGTGATAAAAACGACAGGATATGACTTGAAAACCAAATTAAAAGTACAAAAATTATTACCGAAGGACTAGAAACGAAAAACTCATTAAATAAAGCTGTTAACAAAATGTGTATACCTAGAAAACCTCAAAATGGAACAAATCGCTAAAGAAAAATTATAGAAAAACTACGGTTGTTGCAGAGTTTGAAACCGAAAAAGTAGTAATGGAGATACTTAAACGACCAGACCAGACACATATATCAGTTTGGAGACCTTAACCCAAAAATACAACAACATAAAAAAGCATTGTTAAGAAAGTACCCTATCCACAAGTCAAGTTCATAGAGTGGCTGTTAGAGAAAGGTGGGCCACTAATGGTTTTCGTGGAATAGGCGAAATGAATTGGTTTGTGGGCAAGATAGAGGAGAATTCATACTAAGACACTTATACGGGGACGCTGTTAAATATATAAACACCAACTGTAAGTATATTATTGAAAATAAAAATAAAAATAAGAGAGCTGCTGAAATTAATTTGGCTGTAAACGAAAGGACTAGTTCACACGCTGCAGAGTCACGCTTGTCCACCAGAATGAGATCGGCAAGGAATAAGCTACTTAAAAAGAGAGGTTTTCCCTGCATATTCATTTTATTATTATTGACGTTTCTATCGAGTGAGCAAGTTGAAACATAATTCGGACGTGATTTTAAAATAAAGGTTAAATTTAACATTAAAATGAACAAACTATTTTCGAGAAGACGTTCGGATCTATTGGAACTAGTACTAACAATTGCAGTAGAAGATCAAGAAGTGGAGAATGAGTATGTTTGGAAATATTTGCAGAAAAGAGTAAGCAAGAAGGAACATTTTATAGCCTGTTCTAAAAGTATCTGTCAAATGATGAAAAACTATTTCAAAAATACCTACATTTGCCGCGACAAATGTTTTATTCTCTGCTGAAGGATGTAAAGTTGGATATGAAAACTACAGCGACAAATAGGATTAGAAACCCCAATTCTCTACAGCAACAATAATTAAGAAGTAAAGCACAAATTATTATATTTACATCCAATATTATTTACCCTGTTATAATTAATAGGTCTATTTTTTGAAAGCTCGTGGTGCTCGGATTTCGCTCCAAAATCGCTCTGACGCATTTTTTGAGAAACCTGGGGTCGCTATTAAATAGCTCTAATGTCAACCCAGGTTATTCTTTGGTAAGGAAAGTGAAGCTGTCAAAACCATTTATGCCATTTGTGGTAATCATTCATTTTGCACATCGCGGATATAGTAGACTTTTTTTCTTGGTTAGATTATATTGAAATTCATAAAAATATTTTTGGTATTCAAAAGAATAACGGTGCGAATATGGAAATTGAGTTTAGAGCGAAAAATAAATTCACATTGGCGAAATGTCCGCAGCTCCAATGTTTTTTTTGAGAAATGGAAAACCCACGTTTTTTTGACACATCTGAAAGTTGTCAAGAAACCTGCAGCTAATCTTAAAAAACAGACTTAAACTTGCACAAGAAATGATGAAAACAATTGTCAACATGAAAATGTCAAGCAAATTAAGAGCTAGGCCGCAAAATATGCCGCTTATTCAATAGTCGGTTTCAATTATTTTTTGAGCGGATTATTTAATTGAAATAAGCTATATTCGTCACAAATCGCTTAAAAATTAGCAGCTAAAAAAAATGAATAAGCCGCGTATTCTCGCCTGGCAAAACCGCGCTTGAGGATTTCGATATTTTCCTATTATTTGAAATTAATGTGTTAAAAAAGAGGATAGATTTAGTAATATATTTTTTAGTTATGATTTAAAATAGAACTTACTTACTTAGATGGCGCTAGGGTCCGGGGTAGACCTGGGCCTCAACCAACAAACCTCTCCAGCTAGCACGATTACGAGCCAGCTGCCTCCATTTGCGCACGCCAAGTTGGTTGAGGTCCCCCTCCACTTGTTTGCGCCACCTACCGCGAGGTCGTCCTCTACTGCGTCGTCCATCCGGGGTGGATTCGAAAACTTTCTTAGCGGGAACGTTGGGCTCTATCCGCTCTAAATGACCCAGCCATCTTAGTCGCTGTATGTGAACTCTTCTGGCTAAGTCGATGTCCTTGTACATGTCGTATAGCTCGGCATTGTACCTTCTCCTCCACTCACCGTCTATGCAGACGGGACCAAAGATCGCTCGAAGAACTTTTCTCTCGAAATAACCAAGGGCGTCCTCATCCGGTTTTGTCAAAGCCCATGCCTCTGCGCCATACAGCAGGACTGGGATGATTAGTGTCTTATAAAGAGTTACCTTAGTAGTTCGAGAGAGGGCTTTGCTACTCAATTGCCGTTTTAGCCCATAGAAACAACGATTGGCAAGAGTAATTCTTCGTGTGATCTCCCTACTGATGTCATTTGCGGAGTTCACCATAGAGCCTAGGTAGACAAAATCCTTTACTACCTCAAAATTATATCTGTCTATTGTGGCGTTCTGTCCAAGACGCCGATGTTGGGTGTCCTTTTTTGTAGACAGCATATATTTTGTTTTGCTTTGATTGACCGCTAGACCCATCTTTGCTGCCTCGATCTCAATACTCGTAAATGCCCCATTGACGGCCCGCTGAGTTCTTCCGATTATGTCAATGTCATCGGCATAAGCGAGTAGTTGTACAGACTTGTAATAGATTGTACCTCCTGTATTGGCTTGTGAGTTTCGTACAATTCTCTCAAGTACTATATTAAAGAGATCGCATGATAGCGCGATCCTTGTCTAAGACCTTTCTGACATCGAACGGTTCGATGATGTTCTTACCGACTTTGATGGAGCAGCGAGAGTTCTCCATCGTCATTCTGCACAAACGGACGAGCTTGGCAGGGATGCCAAAACTAGACATGGCTCTGTATAACTCGTCTCTATACACGCTATCATAGGCAACTTTGAAATCTATGAAGAGGTGGTGCGTATCGATTTTGAATTCATGGGTTTTTTTCCAAGATCTGCCGTAGTGTGAATATTTGGTCAATGGTGGACTTTCCCGGCCTGAAACCGCACTGATAAGGACCTATCAGGTTGTTGACGATCGGTTTTAGGCGTTCACATAATACGGCAGACAGGATTTTATATGCGATGTTGAGGAGACTTATACCTCTGTAATTGGCGCAGTTCAGAGGGTCTCCTTTCTTCAGGATCGGGCAAACGATGCTGAGGTTCCATTCATCGGGCATACTTCGTCCGACCAGATTTTGCAGATGAGCTGGTGCATGCTCCTTACCAACGGCAAGGCCGTCGGCTCCAGCAGCTTTGTTGGATTTGAGTTTAGATATCGCTATCCTCATTTCATTCTGATCGGGTTGACGGGAATCTTGACTGCCATCGTCACTGTTGAATGGCTCATTCTGCCTGACAGCGGAATATTGGTCATCATCGCCGTTTAACAGTCTGCAGAAGTGTTCCTTCCATATCCTCAGCACCGACTGCGATTCCACTACTATGTTGCCATTTTCGTCCCTGCAGGCTTCTGTTCTGGCTTTGAAACCCTGGCATGTTCTTTTTACCCTTTGGTAAAATTTTCGAACATTATTCCTGCAATAAAGTCTCTCAATCTCCTCGATCGAGCGCTTCTCATGCTCCTTTTTCTTCTTTCTGAGAAGTCGATGTTCCTCTTTTTTCCTGCGCACGTAGAGCTCGTAAGCAGCTCTAGTCCTTCTATGCAGCGCCGCTTTGTACGCCTCTTGTTTTGCTGCATGTGCTTGCCGGCATTCCTCATCAAACCAGGGCTTTCGTTGTGGTGGGCGAGAGAAACCCAGTACATCAGAGGCGGCATCTCTGATGGCTTGTTGGCAACGCTGCCACTGATCTTCCGCATTTGCTGCTGGCGGCATAGGACTTAGATTGAGATTAGAAGAAACACGATCGGCAAAGGTTCTGGCGGTCTCTTGCGATTGTAGCTTTTCGACGTCAAATTTCCTCACAGTATTTCGTTGATTTCGCTCCGTTCTGGATATCCGCATCCGTACCTTGGCTACAACTAGGTAGTGATCCGAGTCCACGTTGGCTCCTCGGAAAGTCCGGACACCCAGAATACTGGAAAAGTGCCTTGCGTCGATCGCAATGTGATCGATTTGGTTGATCAAAGGAGAGCCATGTTCCTTTGTGAATATCGAGACGTGGGAACCGCGAAACATACAGTTAAATCAACAATTCTTTAAAGACAAGGCGGTGAGAATTATTTGGATATCGTAAGAGCTTCGTAGAAGTGGATGTTAAATGAAGTTTTGGAAGAACCATGCGTTTTAAATATTAATACTAGCAACAAGAGTATTTGCATCGTCCCCATTTACTTGAATTGCAATCACTGGCAATGCGAGGGCTGCCAGTTCTGCCGATATTCCGGGAGTCTTCACTTTTTTTTTTTTTTTTCTGATATCCCGATTTTTTCAATCCTTTATATTTTAATTTTAATTTTTTTACTATCAATTTTAAAAAAAGCTGCAAGAAAATAAAAAACACGAGTTCAATTTTACGAAAAAGTTTAAGCTGCTTCCAGTGTAATTAAATTTAGCTTTTATACCATGTTCACACCAAACGAAATTTGGTTTCGTAAAATTTCTCTAAACTTCCATACATTTTCGAGGTTTCGAAACCTCGAGATTTCAACGAAATCTACTTGAAATCCCCTTGAGTTCATCCATCCGTGATAGTTTGTCAAACTGAACAAGCCTATAGCATGAACTTTGGTTCATTGTGGTGATGATTTATAGATGTCAAAATATTAGCACTGCGTTCCAAGTCAAACGCAATTTGTGGAATTTAAGAAAAATGCGTGTTTGGATTTGGGACTCGATCGAGTTCATTTCATAATTTCCCCTCAGCTGAAGGCATTTGCCATTTCTCTGTCCTTGTGTTCGTAAGTATGTTCGACATACAAAGGAAAAATAGATTTTTTCGCCAATTTCTTTGTTGAATTTCCTTCTTTTTAAGTGGAACAGCATTTTCGGAAGCTTAAAATCAACACGCGAGTGAATCGGACACCAAAATACAAAAATTTTATTTGCGTAATAGAAATGTATCAACAAAAGAAAAAAATGTTATAGGTTCACCGATACGGAGCTATTTCCTCCCTCAGTGGAATACGGCTCATGACAGTTTCATTTCGTTTATCTTGTATATGTGAAATTGTGATATTTTTCGTAATTTTCGCTTGGCTTAGAACGCACTCCATACACTTCAAAATTGACAGTTATTGACATTTGAAATCACTTCAACTAGGTGGGAAGGGCTTATCGAGGTATCGGTAAAAATTCATCGAAACCTCGTGGGAACATGGTATTACCATGAAATAATGGCGTTTTTCTTACAAAGCGAAATTCTCCAGATTTTCTTTTTTCTGAAACCTGCAACTACGCTAGGATTTGCGATAAGTTATATACATATATAAATTCGACAGATCTAATGCTTCCCCGAGATTCTACTGGTCGTTTAGGTTTACCCCAAAACAACTTTGCCAACGTTTCCAAGACATTATCAATGCATAGGTATGATTCGCAAATCGAAGGATTAAGTACACGACAATCAGGGTACCAAAATAATAGAGCTTGCAGATAGATAAGTCGGTCGTGTTTTGAATGGAAGTTATGACAGCGGTGAGCTTACTTTTATTCGTGGGATAGCCAGTTCAGTAATCTATTACTTTACTGAACAATGTTTGAGTAGAAATGGAAAAGTTTTCGGATTACATGCCTTTAAAAATCACTTGTGCAGATGACCAGCAGCTAGGAACACAAATGTAGGCAACACGATGGATTTAAAACTTTTCTCCAAATTAATATGCAAGGACGGAATGTGAACTACTTACTTAAATAATTAAGACGTGAAACTAACGTGATTACTCACAATTAACTCTTCTCCAGGTGTTGGAGAACTTATGGAAATAATTATAAAGGCAGTGCCACTGAGCAGACGAACCGCGATTAAGAATGTCTGCTAACAGAAGTGGTTTGAAAGCAAGAGATAAGTCCTTTACATTCTTGAGACTATTCAGGATACACAACTCTAATTCTTTTAGAATACTATTTAGACAAACAAAGCAAAAGTTGTAAGCGCCTTGCGTCATGCAAAAACGACGGAAAGCAAATTATTGCGGTAATAAATAATGCAAGCTCTTCGGTAGAGTTTTGGAGAGCCGCAAAATATTTGTACTGTCGAAAGAATGTCATCGTTCAAACGTTAAAAACACTATTGCTAAAGAACCGTTATAGCAACCTTCTCAATACAGCATGTAGGTTTATTCCATTCCAATATGGCACTCCTTTGTTTCTCGACAAGTCCTTGGACGCACCAGTGGTATGACACTGGAAGTTAAAGAATTCATAAGAAATACCAAAGCAAATAAAGCCGCAGACGACAGAATTCCATAGAGCTTACGAAAGAATTCAGTCGAATATTTGAAACCATTGTTGTCCCTGAAAGCTTAAAAAAAAAATACAAATATTTGGCGCAACAGCTCTTTAAAGTGCCAGGGCCTAGCTTCTCGCAACCACTCATGTTGTGTGCGTTATATTTTTCACACGAATGGAAAGGACCTACAGTTTAATGCTGACTCCGAACGGCGATTTGAGAAGCTTTTTCGTGACGACAATACTCTCGGATGTTTGCCAGACGCTCGCGAGAGGTGGGACCGTGAAAAAAGCTTTTTGATGTTTTCTGGGATTCGAACTTGGAACCTCATGCGTAGTGATCCGACACACTAACCACTTACGCCACGGCGCCTGAAAGCTTCAGAAAGGCAATAATATTTTCGCTTTACAGGAAGGGTGCCTACAATGAGCTAACTAACTATAGAGGAATATCCTTTAAATATTTAAGAGGCTTACAAAGTGGGTCCATGCCAAGAAGATTTTACCTGAGTTTCACGCTGGACAGCAATCATCAGCCGCCCGAGTATAAAGGAAAACAAATTACATCAAAGTTTTTCCAAACCACTGCACCAAAGAAAGGTTCCTGCCTGGTAATACAATGTACCGGAGAGTCTGAGTGCTCTGGGATTTGGGTTTCCTTGGAAAAAAGTTGTATGTCTTCTTTGCAGATTTTTGAGCGGGTTTCGATTCTATAGAACACTTTTTTATAAACTATAGAAGATCGAACTCTTAAAAAAAATTATTAACATACAATAATAATGTTGCGAAAGTAGGTATATGATGGAAAAATAACATCGGAAGAATTTCTAACTTCAATGAATGTAAAACAAGGGTGTATCATGGGTGTGTTATGGTTTATACTGTTGATTAACGACATAACGGACTCGGTGGAGAAAGAATTTCTGCTTTTTTTACGCGGAAGACAATGTCTTTCTTTTCGATGGAGTAAAGGGTATACAACTAATGATAAACAGACTCGAAGCTTATTGTTAGTAGTGGAACGTGACTTACAGAGGTTGCGATGACAGATATTCGCGAGGTGAGAAGTGGACATATCGGGGTGAGGTGGTCGAGATTGTACGTGAATATAAATACCTAGGCGTCCTAGTATCGGCCAACCTAAATATAAGCAAGCATTTAGAGGATAAACCGGCTCATGCAACCGAGCTAAGCGACCAATTTCTTCAGTATGGGGCGTTCTATTTACAGTAATAACAAATATCTCAAACAATAAATTGCTTCATGCAACTCCTGCTTCGATACTCAAGCGGTGCTCTAATGTGCTGGTACTATATCTCTGAAGAAGTTGAGAAGTTTCTACGTTACTTCCTAAAGCGAATTTTCCGAATGCCGGTAAACACTCTCCATTGCTGCATATTGAAACTGGCACATCATCAATATTTTTAGATACAGTAAAGGTGCGCGTTGACTATATAGTTAAGGCGATGGCGCTAAGAGAACGATAGTTCTTACGCACATCATAGGGACTAGAGGAAACCTCGTCCAAGAATGGGAACGCCTCGCGTCTAACTGCGGACTAAGCCTTTCCATTACACCAGATTAACAACCAACATCTCTACGAAGGCAATTTACCACCTTACATGTGCAAACTGGTCATGTTGTCTATGAAAAATGTGTTTCTCAAGCTCGACCATCGCAATACAGGATGTACTACTGCAAAATAATTTATAACCTTCAGGATGAAACTTGTTTTCTTAATAAAAATTCAATCGATTAGATTTTTAAAGTTTTCTAAACTTTATATCTATTTGATTTTGTTATTAAAATTAAGAATGCATACCAACACTAATGTCAATCTGGTCGACGACAAAATGCCAATTCAAAATAGACTTGCAGCTTTTTTATGCTTAACTACCTTCTCAAATGAAATAAAATCATTCATATATATCTAACTAACTAACTTATTGCCTTGTAGCTGAAAGATTTTGTAAAGTCTGTGTAGAGCCATCATTTTATAGAACGACAGATTTGTAAACGACTAAAATACCAACAACACGCGGTGTTGTAAGCGGTTCCCCATATAAGTACTAATCGCACGCGATGCTGCTTGAATTCGGTGATCGAACGAGAACCTCTCAATGTGGTTTGTTGTTTCGTGATTAATTTTTTTCCGTCGTTTCCGTTATTCCGATTCACTGGTCTCGCTTAAGAAGTTTCACTTCAAAAAAATGAATTTATTATTTTATTTCAATTCATTTTCATTTCATCTGGCAGTGCCATTCCTAGTGAGCAGTCGGTCGGAGCAGGCACTTAAAGAGCTTTTGCGCCAAATATTTATATTTCTTTCTTTTATGTATTAAAAAACTGTCACTGATGAAAGAAAGAATATTTTTATTTGTTTTAACAAAATAAGTAATAAAAACAAACTAACTTGAAGATCCGTGGAAGCCTTCACGTCAGAGAAGCCATCTTACGAAAAATAGACCGCGACAGGCTCAGTTGGTATTGCCACGTTCAAATAAGAGATCATTTGAACCCTGTTAAAAAGGCAATATCAATTACCATTCCAAAGACATCGCGAGGCAGGAGAGGCAGGTCTGTAAACTCCTGGATCACATAAATGCAACGACATCGACATTTCATTGTCCTCAGTAACCAAGTGATCCAAACTCGGTAGGCCTGCCGATATTTTCTGAGGTCAAATAGGCGAACCCCACAGGCGGATCAGTAGAAATGCAGTGAAGTGGGAGGGTTATGATCCCTTATTTTCGGATCATAACCTCGCTGATAAAAGGAAGAACAAGAAGTAATAAAAACAAACGTCATGAATTCAATCCAACGTACAAAAAAAGCATCGACCAACATATGACATAATATGGAATGTATGTGCGAAGTGCTATCATAAAGGAAAAATGTAAGCAAACATGATAAAAACTGCGAAAACTGCTAAAATTTAGAAACATCTGTAATTCTGGGAGAAAAACTGAGTCTTTCAGTTCAAAAAAAAAAACTGTTATTTTTAGATTAATTTGTCAATATGGCAATGCTGCCTCTTTCGTACATATTTCACTCATACGGTAGACCAGTTTGAAAGTCCCCGCTTCGTACCCAAATATGTCGAAAAACACCGAACGTGGTTTGGGTCCTAACTAATACTCCGAATCCCAAAAGTATACTTTAACCTGGACGTCAAACGCGCGCCTCCTAAAAGCAATTCTGTGGAAATAGCAAAGACAAATACCAGAAAAGAGAAAAATTGTGTTAAATCTTTGAGTTCCCATATAAATCACCCAAATGCACCATCAAGCCTGTCAAAGTTAACAGTGCAAACTGGTCTTGACCGATGCATAACCATTAGCAAACGCAAAAAAGCAAAAGCAAACGCAAATGCAGCAATTGTGGGGAAACCACACTGCTAACTTCAGAGGTTGTCTAGTTTTCACTCTCGTTACAGTTACAACCATGCAACAAAAAACAGTCGTAACTCCAATTGGACATAATTCAGTGCCTGTACCTATCATATCCGCCCCTCTCAACACACAAAATGTCCAGTCAATAAATATGCCTAGTAAACAAGCAATACAGCGAAATTGGAAACAACTTCTAACCTCTTAGAGCAAATTTTTGAAAATTTCATTCGAAATACTATCCACCTCATGCATACAATGCAAAAATATGATGCAAGACCTTACGAAAAATCAAACTCTGCTACTCCCAAATTTCTCCAAATCTCCGAGGCTTACCAACACATTTTCGAGGTTTCGAAACTTTTTAATTTCGGCGAAATCTAGTTAAAATTCGCTTGAGTTCATCCATCGGTGACAGGCTGTCAAACCGAACAAGCCTACTGCAAGAACTTTAGTTTATTTTGGTGTTTATTTATGTCGTTTTCCAATGGTTTCACTTCCGATTTCACTCCTTTTTGATTACAATGGAACATGTGAAATCGTCTTCTGCTTATTTCCGCGTGTATTGGTGAATGTCTGATTTTTGTCTAGATTTTTCATAGAAAATCAGAGGAAAAAATGGCTTCTTTTTGCCTAATAGAAAACGACATTAGCAATTCCATCATGTTTTTTATTAATATTGTATATTATCAATTTTTGAATTATATCTATGTAAAGTTTGTTTCTACTAACTTGCCCCAACTGAGAAAATAAAATAAACAACAGAATGCGTCTTGTACCATATGACTTTGACAAGTAGTAAGGGTTTATATGTGTGAGTGCATTTTGAGAGCACTCCCAAATGAAATCCGAAACAGAAAAACACTCCCGGAACAGCACTCCGAATAGTCAATGGAACATGAATGGGAGTGCTTTTTTTGTGCGGAACACAAAAAGAGTACTCCTTTTTTGCCGCATATCCAAAATATTAGATGCCAACCACTTCAAAATTGAACTTATTGACATTTTTTTTTTAGTTGCGCCTGAAGGTACCATTGGTTATGTCCGATTCATATATCTGACAATCCCATCAGTGCTAGTCAGTATATGCCTACGGGCTAAACCTCACCCCCTCAAAGACGCACTATAAGAACCGGCTACGCGTACTCATAGTAGTAGGAAATTCGTCCCTCTCATTTTTTCATTTTTGTGATGACTACGACTAAGTTGCCTTAACAAGTAGTTTACGCTTCTGTAGTGTTAATTGCGTTAGGTAGGTAGCTTTCCAGTGAAGGCACCTACTAATACCGTCATTACATGCGGTTTATCCTTACGGCGCTATGTCGAAAGGCCTTGTTCTTTGTAGTCGGCGCTCAAGGTTTGTCACGTCCATAGTAGGGATTATTTCATTATTGCAGTGAACATGAAGACGGGTACGAAGTTTGCGAGCAAAGTTTGTTACTTCGTCCCTCACGGTAGCAATTCCTAGATCTCTGTGAATATCAGTATTCCTTATATACCAAGGAGCATTCACGATTGCTCTTAGTATTTTGTTTTGAAATGCTTGCAGTAGAGCCATATTGCTTGGTTTGGTACAACCCCAAAGTTGTATACCATATGTCCAAGACGGTTTTAGCACTTGCTTATATAGAAGCAGTTTGTTGTATACGCTTAACTTCGAGTATTTTCCGAGTAGCCAATACATTTCTCTAAATCTGATTTCGAGCTCTTCGCGCTTCTTTTTAACGTATGGTTTCCACTTAAGTTTTGCATCTAGTTATTGACATTTGATATAATTTTTATTCGAACTTTTGGTAAAGGTTCATCGAAACCTCTAGATTTCGCTTCGGTGGGAACATGGCATAAGCCTGCTTTTTTCCAATCCTTTCTCATATTCTGACTCACTTGAATTAATTAATTTTTATAGAACTTTGCCTTGTATAGTTGATTTTTTTTTTACATTATTACGAAAAGTACTTGTTTTCATAAGTCTTGTACACTCTATTATTTTTCCATTTCTTCTTAATGCACATCTTGTTCATCTAACTTTCGACATTTTCCAATAAGATCTGAGGACACACATGTATTTTGTTTTATACGCAGATCTCGTGTTTTTGCTCATTTATTGTAGCGTATGTCATTTATTTTGACAGCGAATTTGTACTACAAAACTATTGTATTGTAATATTCTTGCTGGGGTTCGTTTAAATAAAACCGTCTTTTGTGTATTTTAATTGTTTATTTATTATCAAATACCGACTTTACTTTAACATAATAGTCAATCACTTTATTCTTTATTTATTTCAAAATAAACGGTCGCTACAGATTTATTTTCGCAATGTCGCTTGCTTTCACCACTGGTCGGATATCTCTTGTAACCGCTGTATTTACTTATAAACAACTGTGTCGACGTTGGGTGTGGTATGGGTATTTATAGCAAATTGCAAGGGGTTCTAGAACATGCTAGATGTTTCTCCGGGTGAATTGAGGATCATGGAATATTGGGATATTGTGTGGAACAATTGTGGAACGTAAGCACACCAGGTTGGAACGTAAGCACATCAGGTTGGAATATTTACTACTAGTAGGCAATAGATGTCGTTGCACAGTTTGAGATACAGTGTTTTAGTTTTTGGTACACAAACCATCCTGTAGTCAATGCTACAGTATCTATCTTAAAATATCAGATTCAGTGACGGCTGATTAAATGGCCATTTGTATTACTTTAACCAGAATGTTGTCTATTACTACTTACCCTAATACACCTTTTCTATTACATTTATAACGCAAACATTTATTTCCAAGTAGCCACTTATATTATTCTTGTTAATCTTACAATCCTGCATGCGTTGATATTGTAGCATCTTCCTTAATACTTTTCGCACTGTAAGATTAACGAATTAAATGTGAGTCCATCAGCTGTCATTATAATCAGAAGATTGTTCCACAGTTCATACCCAGAGAGCTCTCTATAAACTCTCTCGAGAGATTCTTGTATTTAATAGAAATACAGCAGCTAGGAAATGGACACACGCAGTTGCTCTAATTGGGAAAAGAGTTTAAAAAGTGCGATTACTGTGAAAGATGATTATATAAAAATTAGGGAAACTGTAGGTCCCTTCCATTCGTGCGAAAAATATAACGCACAGAACAAGAGTGGTTGCCAGAAGCTAGGCCTAGGCCTTTCATGGGGTGTTGCGCCAAATATGTACATATGGATGTACCATATGTTAAGTTGAGAATAATAAGGAAAAAATATATTTCACAATGTTGAATTATAACGGAAGTGAATATGTTAGTCGTTAGTAAATAAGCTGTTTAAACAGAAAACGGTTTTATTATTATGAATCCCAGCAAAAATATTGCAATACAAAGCTAGTACTGTTAATCGACTCTTAGGCTTCAATGCAATCCATAGCATTGAATTCACTACAAGCAGACAGGACTCTGGCTGACTCTAGACAAAAGTTAAGCTTTCTGAAAAGACAATAGAAAACAATGGTACCCCAATTTCTGAGATCGCTTTTCGGAATAATAGGGAACGAAAAAGCTGATCAATTTGCTAAGAAAAGGTCGCAGAACCAACGACGGGAGAAGAAACGAAAACTATTCCAACTATTATGTACGAAAGTACATTTTTGCGAAGAGTACTTTTTCAATAAAAGAAGGAAAAATGAGAAGACCAACTTGTCTGCTTGACGTTAGGCAAAGTAATGATTTTATTCTATAAAACTTGGTTATGCTTGACACACGAAAAAATAATGTTATGAAAAAATATCCTTTGCTTTAGATTGGCTGAATTAACTTGAATTAAATTGAATCAAAAATGGAATGCCAGCAAAATTAGAGAAAACAACTAATTAATATTATAAATAATTATATTTAATAAAGCTCAAAACACCTACATAACATAAGTTTTCAAAAATAAAAATCAAAAAGATAACACCAAGCGTTATAAAATATGAAAGAGAACTAGCGTAAGGAAATAAGCAGATCTCGACATACCAATCTATAGCACTCTTCAGACAGCAAGCAAGATACCACTGCCTTGCTCATCATCCTTAAAAACTTAATATGAAGACAACAGAAAGAATACATCCTCTGCAACTCGCAGCAAATGATGGATGAACATCACCTCCTGGAATGCGAAGCTCTATCAACGGACAAGCATAGGAACAAAGACATTTGCGCTTTATAGTAGATTAATACATTAGCGCAGCGAAAGAAATGCAGGCCTATAAACGCCTGGATCACACAAATGCAACCACACCAACATTTGATATGTCTCAATAACGAAGTGATCCAAAATCGAGAGGCCAGCCAATATTTTCTGAGATCAAACAGGCGAACCCCACAGGCAGATCGGTAAGAATGCAGTGAAGTGGGAGTGTCATGATCGCTTGTTTTCAGATCATAGGCTCGTCGAAATAGAAAGAAGAAGATACATTAGCACAGCAACTTCTACAGCCAACAGCAAAACGGCAGCTGCTGTGATGTGAAACACATTGACATAGCAAGAGCAAGAGGCATTGCTATTTCTAGTCATTCCTATCAATATTTTTTATACAATTTTCTTCATCTGTCATACAAAAATGGATGTTGTTAAACGAACTCAACAAACGTTTCCTCAATTGCGCTGCAAAAAGCCAAATAAAACAAAATGTGTTTGACATTTGAAATGAACTGAATAGCAACAGCGAATAGACCTTTTCGCCTGCTTGTCAAAATTATGACGTTTAAGTGACAAACCACTTTTGGTAGCCAAACGTTTGTCTTTTTTGTGCTGTTTTGCTCGCGGAATAAGTTGTAAGGGAGAAAATTCTTCCAAAACATAATATTTCAAGAATATTTTTGCATTTGGTGCGTGTAAATATTAATAGCACATCACCGTACTATTTTTCCATACGAAAAAATTAATACTTTACGTGTAAAATGCCGGCAAAGTGTTGTGTTGTGAGCTGTAGCAATCGGCATGATAAGGGCACCGACAATAAAGCCGGCTCGGCTCTACTCAAATCCGTAGAGGACTGGTACGAGAAGAACAACGTAAGTTGGATCTATTGCTGACTTCCCCGACCGCTTACACTCGTTAATTTCAGGGCAGCAGCACTGATTTATCAGACATGTGGCGCCAAGCCGTTGAATTCTATTTGCGAGGCGGTGACACAGGCACTGCTGCAAGTTCTCTCGAGAAACTCCTTAAGTTGAAACATGACATGAAAGTTCTCGCTCAGCTAGTCATCGCTTATGCTCATATCAATCCGAAGAAGGCCCTCGAAGTCAGCAAGAAACTACCGGCACTTGAAAAACTGACTACAATTCCGAAATAGACGACTTAGAGTCAGCAAACTGGGTCATGAGTACCAAGGCAGCCAAGATGTCTGCCGATGCCAAGATCGAACAATCACCAAGCATGCCAGGAGATGTGCAGAAGAAAAAGAAAACGAATCGCAAGAGGAAGGATAAGTTGCCGAAGTATTACAACGCTGAGGTGGCACCAGCTCCAGAGTGCTGGCTGCCCAAGTGTGGGAGAACTGGTATCCGAAAGAAGAGGGATCGCAGGGCGAAGGATATCATCAAAGGTTCACAGGAAATGTCCACTGGAGCTGCAAATCAATAGTTAGTTTTTTTTTTATAAACCCATCGTTCAGATTCGTTAACTTATTTCTCCTTTCAGTGACATGTCGAAGGCTTGGAATCTGAGTAAGAACTCTCCGGTTACTCCGGTGTACCAAGAGGTTATACCTGGACCCCGTCAGCAGCACCGTAAAGTCGGACATAGCAAAAAGAAGAAGGGAAGACACTAAATCATCTTTTATAAAAAAAAAAAGAAACATTAAAAAGTTGACTTGCATTCTTAGAAAGTCTGAGTTTTATTGTTTGGATAGTCTCCTTCTCTTTGGTTGAGCTTATGTGAAAAAACAAAATGCAAGATCTGTATCCTTACATAAATCTACTTTTATTGGACTATCTGCTCAATAATAACAGGTGACGGTTGAGTTGCCACATCCTTGTTTTCCCTTGCATCGTACGAATGCTTCTTGAGAGTGTCTAACCACTACAACATTAGCTTGTCCTTCTGTCCAGTCGTATAGATGTACTTCTCGACGAATTCCTCATTCTCCGGTTCCACTTCTTCCCAAGTGAGTGGTTTATGGATACCATCCTCACCTGATCGAGTACCAAACCCAATCCGGGCGCCCTCGGCAGATCCAACTCTTCTTTTGATACCCGTGACCACTGCAATGGCTACGCCGACCATTTTTCTAATCTGATGGATCGTGAAACTCTTGCCTTTCACCTTGAGCGTAAGAAATTCAATACCCTGCGGGCTGAGGAATGGTTCACCGCTTGTCAAGCGCTTCGCCGAGGGATCCAAGAAGTTTCTGTAAAGGAGAGGGAGTTAAGTTTACCAGAAATTGCTGCTAATTTCTAGGTAACTCAACTTATTGTTCGTGAAGTTGTGATAGTTCTTTGTGACCTCGTAGAGTTTCAAAGTTGAGTTGACCTTCTCCAGTATATCGGTCGGTATACGACAGGTCTCCATGTTCAGCTCCTTGCTGGTGATCCCCAAATTCCACCGAAGGCAGAGTTTGTGTATGTCCTAGCATTACAATTGTCCTTTGCGTTGAAGGATTGCACGCCATGGATTGTACGTCGATGGCCACCAAAACACTTTGACAGCATAGACGTCAAACCGCGAAAAGGTCTATTTATGTCGTAGGTCTAACGTTGCAGTTGCAGTCAAAGTTGCTGCTGCTGTGCTAATATGTTTCAGCTATTATATTGGGAAGTAGAAGGAAAATAAGTTAATTCTCAAACCCACCAATTAGAAAAAGACAAGGAGTTACAAGCTCGTAGAAAGTGCCCATCTAGTGTTCTGCTTGGAGCTCTAGCAACAGCTTTCCGTTATACTAGAAATTTTCAAATCGAACAGGTGCTGAAGAATCCACTCAACTGTCAAAATGCCAACTTTCATTCAGCTCAAGTGCGTTCGGTTTATCTCGTTTGGATTTTACTTTATTCCGCGTCTGCCCGATAGGGGTATCAAACAGTTTATTGTGATTACAGCAGTTCTAATTTTGTTTAATTACTAATCTGTTTCCAAAATGGACTATAAGGTAATGGTTTTGTTAAATACACTTGGTGTTTCTTCCAAAAGGCGTTTCAATTCGACTGAAATCCGAACGAATGGTAAATGCATTACGTGTACACTTCACTTGTGTCCCCACAAATGTTTAATCAAATTGATCACAGACTTGTACGGAGAATTATATTGGAATAAATGTGCGTTTAACAAAGAACCTGATTCAGAGCCTTAAAAAAATATGTGGTATATGGCATGTCACAGCTTACAATGGGGTGTTTCTATGGTTCTTCCATTTGGCACTGGATTCCGTATGTTTTAATCTCGCTTTTGGACTTGGCATTTCGTTGCAGCAGTGAATACAGTGGAAACCTATTACAAAACCTGGATTACAACACAATCCAAAGGTTGTAGGTTTCGTTGAGTTTGTAATCGGAGGGAGAAGCTGGTTTTGTTCACTTAGCACCTCTAGGGCGTTACATAAAAAAGTATGCATGCTTCCCGCGGAAATTGTTCAATTAAATCTTCTAAATAATATGGATACACATATTATAGCCTCGGCACTCCCATATTGCGAGGTGTGCCGTGACGGAGAAACCATGTCGGCAGAGGGACTTTTTCAAATTTTCGGATAGCACGTCACGAAACCGAAAGTGATATGCTTACAGGGTTGCCGTCAGTGTTGGCTAAGTAAATGATTAGGTGCTACGTAAACAACAATACAAGAATACTTCCGTTAAGTAAAAAGTGTCCCAAATTGTACTCTGGATTTAAGTGACCACCCATACATACTACCGTTGCAGGATCTGCTTCTTTTGACAAAATTATCAAGACGTTTGCAAATAGTTTGATCAATTTGACCGATAACGTGCCGGATTTCACTTTTCAGTTCAGCAGTTGTGTTTGCCTCTTTGGTTTAGATAGATCTTGGATTACCTAAAATCCAAGAAGTCGTAGGGGATTAAATCACAAGATATAGGCGGCCAATTGACCTTTTGGGCATGCATCCATGTATCTCCCATGAATCTCACGAGGATTTCCCAAACTCCAAATCCGACAATTTTGCATATTTACAAATCCGACAAGATGAAGAAGAGTCTCGTCACTAAAGACAATTTTTTCGTCAAAATGATGGCCCACTTCGTACTGCTCTAAAAGCCAACTATAGAACTCTTGCCTCGCAGAACGATCAGTAGGCTTTAGCTCTTGGGTAAGTTGAATTTTGTACGGGTGAAGTTACAAATTATTTACCACTTTTCGTTGCAAAGAGCTCCTTGAAATGTTCAATTACTGAGAACGATGACGCTTGCCTCCACCGTTGCAATATTCTCAGCTCGCCTTACACAACGTTGATAAACGTGAGTAGTTGCATCAAATACCGAACCAGTTCCTTTAAATTTTTTGATTAAACGCTGAAGAGAGGGCTCATTCGGGATACTTTGCTGTCCGAAAATTTAACCGAGTTTGCGAATTGTCTCAACAAAACTTTCACTAATTTTATAAGTTTTAAACAAATAATAAGCGTCTTTCTTTTTTAGTTCAGAGCGTTGTCAAAAAAAGTTCATGTTTCTTTTTTAACTCAGACACATCAGTGCTTTCAGTTTGTCTTCCATTTTTCGTTCAGAGCATAATCAGAGCGCACTCTATGAGTTCAGAATAAATTGACCGAGCAGTCTGAATAAAAAGCTTATCAACAACAATTAATCTGGCGGGCGAGGCTTCGTGTTCTGAAGTAGAACTTAATACAATTTAAAGAAAATAACTATCAATAGATAGGTATTCCATTTGAAAAAGGAAAAGAAAAAAGAGATTCTATTTATGCATTAGGACTTAAATGTGCCAAAAGCATTGTTTTTGTTTTTTATGAAAAGCGCCTGGGCGAATAGATAGTCAACTTTCATGTTTTGACAGCTAAGTGCTTAAGTATGCTTCATAAACAAAGCAGAGCGCTGTGAACATTTTCGATTCAGAGGATGCTCGACGTGCTCGAGCTCTGTTCAATGCTCGGCTCTGAACGAAAAAAGTAAAATGCCTAATAATGCATTGTTCTTTCGTATACCGTACCGTATTGAGTATATAACGTCGGTCAAAAAACCGGAAAACAAAAGAATAGCGGGATATTTAGATCCGACGTTCAATTTGGGATACCCTCGAAACGGGTGCCCTTGTAGGCAAAGATGTCAACGACGTAGTATGTTTCTTCGTCAGCGATTAACAAAAGTTTGCACCTTTCTTGTAACAAAGGCGGTCACTTTCCAGATACTGCGACCATATAACCACCGACTCCAAATTTGAGCGGAACAGTCGCAGCTTGGTGTTTAAGCTGATTTTGTTGCACCTTCACATATTGGTCAATATGCCGAATGCAGTTTTAGCATTTGTTATTCGACAGCATACGTCCAATTAGTACTTCCAATACTACGACTTGCAATGCTTATTTGTGATGTTTACTTTAGTTTTAGCCGAGTTAATCCTCAAACCTACCAAGTTTGCCTTTGTCACCAAACCAGTAGTCACTTGGTCCATGATTCTGTGCGATAGTACACAAACATCGTACCTTCATAGCTTGCCTCTATAATAGCTACCAGTTTCTTCGAAATGCCTCTCCTGCATAAGGCACGCCAAATAATCACTCTGCATGCACTATCGAACACGTAGAAATTAATTAAATGAGATGTCGGAGATTTGTACCCGACGCAATTGTTTGATAATCCGAACGGAAACCTTTGTATTCATTGTCGAGGAACAATTCTTTAATGCGTTCGACGATTACACAAATGCCTCACCATGGCATTCACACACGCTGTTGAATTGCCCTTCCTTAGTAACATAACAAGCTTTCCTTTCCCTTTAACTACTAATGGAAGTAGTCGATCACTTACTCAGTTTAAGTGTTTTAATCGCGAGAATGATTTCATTCTTCATAGGAAGCGTGATACGAATTCTAGAAATTTGGATGGCAAACAACTTGTCTTGATTTTGGGCAAACCTTCACCTACCATGCTGTTCAAAACAGCGGTATAGTGCTCCCTCCGTCTCCTAACCTGATGCTTATCAGAAATCTACGAAGACCCTTCCAAACTCTTCACCGGGTGTCGGCGCAGCTATCAGCACTTGGGTGATCCTTGGCACAGTTCCTTTGCCACGGAACACACTACGCTAGACTTCTCTCATCTTCATGCGATACAAGTACTCGAGCTCGATTCTGTCCTCTGCAGGGGCGGCTGCAATGCGAACCTTAATTTGTTTCCGCTCTTCGATCCGTCTCCTGATATCAGAAGATAACCACGACACGTGACCTCTCTGTGTTCTTCCGACTCTGGCAACGAGTACAATTTTCACAGCATTCTAGTACTCATTTATGTACGGCGACATGGCGCCGCTGATTGTCCCTTGAACAATATGGTCCCTAAGTTGGCGCAGTCTTAGTATCGGTGCGCGCGGTGTTATTGTTTGGACTACTGCAATTCGAAGGCGGATGCTAGCTACGGATATTCAGGAGAGAACCTTTGAATCGCCGGCTGACAGCAATATGGTCAATTTGATTGAAAGTTCTCTGCCGATCGGTAGACAATCAGCTCACTTAGACCACATGGAGTCCATTGACCCCAATTTGTTCAGATAACCCTGGGAAATTAAAATTCCCGACCGCTAACTAAACCATGCAGATCAATATACGAATCTCGTTAATTTAATTCAGTGTTTAGTATCGCATCTAGCTCTGAAAATGAGTTTTTTTTTTTCCACAGCCAATTCCAACTGTAATCGCAGCTGCACCATTCGATGCCGCAGCCGATGGACAAGCACTACGCACAGCCATGAAGGGATTTGGAACTGATGAGCAGGCCATCATCGACATCCTCACCGCTCGTACAAATGCTCAACGTCAAGAGATCAAAGCATACTTCCTTCACGAATACGGGCGCGACCTGATTGATGATCTCAAAAGTGAACTGGGTGGAAAGTTCGAGGACGTCATTCTTGGTCTGATGATGCCACCAGTGGAATATCTCTGCAAACAGCTTCACAAAGCAATGAGTGGCATTGGTACCAATGAAGAAGCACTGGTAGAAATCCTCTGCTCAAAGTCAAACGAAGAAATCGCGCAAATCGTCACCGCCTACGAGAACAAATACGACCGTCCATTGGCTGAACACATGTGCAGTGAAACTTCAGGACATTTTAGACGGCTGTTAACCCTTATTGTTACTGGTGTACGCGATCCAGCTGGTATGATCGATCCAGAGAAAGCAAAAGAGCAGGCGGAATCACTATATGCCGCTGGTGAGGCTAAACTTGGCACTGATGAGGAGGTCTTCAATCGTATTATGGCTCATGGAAGCTTTGCCCAGCTGCGATTGGTATTCGAGGAGTATAAACAGCTCTCCGGGATGACCCTTGAGCAGGCAATCAAACATGAAATGAGTGGGGAATTGCACGATGCTATGATGGCAATTGGTGAGGTTTTACTTGAGAAAAATGTCCACATGTCTTCCATATTCAAGGCGATCCTCCCTATTTACAGTTGAATGTGTTCAATCGCCAGCGGCATTCTTTGCCAAACGTTTGCACAAAGCGATGGATGGTGCCGGCACCGACGATATTACGCTAATTCGTATCATTGTTAGTCGATCGGAAATTGACTTGGGCAATATCAAGGCCGAGTTTGAACGTTTGTTTGATCGAACTTTAGTCAGCGCAGTGAAGGTAATAATTTCCTAACCAGTCCGCGGTAGAAATAACTTATTTTAATTACAGTCGGAGACATCTGGCGATTACAAGCGTGCACTTTGTGCTCTAATCGGTGGTGCATAAACGATATGTGTTTCGTGTGGAATCTCATTACCTGTACCTAACCTACCGTCTAAAACTATCCCTCTCTGCACTCATGGCCTTCAGCATAAAGCTGTCTAATTTTACATAAAATGTGTATTTATTGTTGTTGTTTTTGCTGATGTAATTTAACTATTTTGCTTTCTGTTTCTTGAAAAGTTCGTCCTTAAAATATTATAAAAGGTAATGTTTTCGGATAAGATTTTGTTTTCTTTATGCCACAACTGAGCTGCAATATCTGCGACGATGTATCAAATGATACATGATTAATTAGAAAGTAGAATGCTTTGACTTGTACTCGATTCGACCTAGGTGGCCCAAATTGCGACATTGGTCTCCGTTGTACTTCAACGCACTATTTTGTAGGTATCGTTACTTCGCTTGCAACATTTGTTTTAGCAGTTTTTGAAAGTGGAATATGGCGAAACAAAAGCTGCTACTTACGCTCCGGCCGAGTTTTTGCGAAGTCGAAAGTGTCATCCGGGAAGCTACATAAGTTGGGAAGAAGAGAGTCGTGTGAGAAAGATGAAATGAACTGGTGGCTCACACACATAGGTACATATTGTATGTATTTCGGAGCCATAGGACATTTTGCGAGGACGGTGTTTTATCGAGAAGCGAGTAATGAGAAGAATCAATACGAGTTTTTTTTTACAATTACTTTATTATTCTTATTTTAAGCCGACATGCCCTTTTTAATAATTGTAATAGACTCTCTGGTCGTCGCTGTTGTTGTTGTTGTAGCAGCTTCATATCCGTGTTGTTGGGTTGGCGGTCAGTTGTTTCTAGGCCCAGGAAAAGAGCCACGTCGATTGGACAGTTCCACATCGCTCCCGGACGTAAGATGGTGGGTTTGACCGGACAGTTTAAGAGTAGTTGTGTGTTGTGCGGACCGCTCATACAGTCTGGACATCTGTCGCATGGCTGAGTTGTGGCGCACTTGAACATTCCTCCAGTTTGTGTTGCTCAGCTGTGAAGTCCAGATGGGAGCAGCGTAATTCATGACAGACCGGGCGATCGCTTTATAAGTGGCCTTAAATGTTTGACGAGTGTTGGCAGAAGGAGTGTCTCTAGTATCTTGACGACCGGAGACAGGAGCGAGATTGGACGGCATAATTTGCTCTGATCCGTAGGTTTTGCTGGTTAAGATAATGGGATCTCCCGACCAGCTTTCCATACCTCTGGAATCAGTAGGGATTGTATGGAGAAGTTTCGCACTGTTGTTAGATATTTCAGTCCTGCTGTGCCAAGTTTTTTGAGTATCATCATCGATATCCCGTCCGTTAGGCTTTAAATGTGGCGGGTGCTACTTGATCTGAGTTTCAAGGGATCGTAAAAATACGTAACTCTGGATGTCGATACCTTGTTACTCTTTCCTTTTGTTTGTTGCGGACACTTGAGCGTTCGCCACAGTAGATCAGTGTAATGTGCTTGTTTTGGATTTGGAACATGTGTCGCAGTTGGGTAGTGGAATAGGTATTTAGGAGTGGAGCACAACACCAGTACGAATAAAACTACAACGTGAATAAAGATAAATATTTAGAGTAAAAAACTTATTACTTATTACTATTTCAAATCGTAAAAATCTATTTTAATCTTTCAAAATCAAATCCAAATGCAACTTTTCTACTTAAATAAGGTCTGTTCATTAAATTTCATTCCCGTGGTCTTTTACAACTTTGAAAAGACCGGTTTCTCTCCCTTGGCAAGCTGTGCCATAGTAGCATTAGCAAAATCTTCACTCTGCAGATACAGCTTATTCATTTCACGCTGCAAAACATATTACAAGATAAATAAGCAAACCAAATCTAAACAAAAGTACTCACAATTTGATTCAATCCCTCCTGATTGGGTCGATCAAATGAGTAAATAATATTTTTCTTGGTCGCTTGCACAGCAATGGGACTCTTACTAGCCAAATCTTCAGCCAATGCCAAGGCACCAGCAATCATAGCATCCTTGCTATCAAAAACCTTTAAAAAAAATACACATTTCCAAAGTGCAATACAGAAAAATGTACTTACCCGACTAACAAGTCCACAGCTATTTGCCTCTTCAGCTAGGAATTTCCTTCCCGTTAGGCACAGCTCACGAGCCAAACTTTGACTATTGACAACCTTTGGGAATCGCTGTAGTGTACCAACATCAGCTGCCATTCCAATGTCGACTTCTTTTATTTGGAAAAATGCATCTTTAGTACAATAACGAATATCAGCTGCTGTGATGAGATCAACACCTGCACCAATGCAGGCTGAATGAACCGCGCTAATAACCGGCTTATTACATACCTCTAGAGAGGATATCGAATCCTATAAAAGAATATATTTTGTAAATCTTAATTTTACTTTCTGCTGTTTAAAAAAAAAAAAAAACTTTTAATTTAGCTGGCGCCTTGAGCTTTTCATGCACCAACAACTTGTTCACGTTGGACAGTCGTTTCAGGAATTTTTTCGAATATGTACCTGTTAAATCTTTGTCAAGTAATAACTCTGTTGTATGATAGTGAAAATCTTCAACAGTTTCAACGCAGCTAAGAAATTGATGGGACGAAAAGTGTGGAGTTTGCGGTACAGATTGCATATTTAACCGCATTAAACCAGTTTTGTAGACGCAATCTCTGGTGAAGCCACAAAGAGGTACGACTGCTATTCTCGAAATATCCACAACACTCAACACATATCCATAAAATACAGGACACATGTTCTTGCTAAAAAGTTAAGTAGCCGTGGGCCAGATGAATGAGGAACGTTCATCCATAATTATAAGAATAACGCTGCCGTTTCTTGGACTATGATAGCAATTTCCGATACGACGGAATCCTAAACTTATCAAAAACTCTAGAGTCGACTCGCATGTCGCTTTCGATTGATCTTATCGGCAATAAAATCTACTGTAAAAAAGGTGGTGCGCCCCAACGTACGCTGCTTTGGGGATTATTGCTTATATAAGATACTAGCTGACCCGTGCTTGTGTTGCTTCGCCTGCCTGCTTGGCTGACACTTTTATACATTTCTATATAATACTGAAAATGTGTAAACGTAACTTCCAAATGTGAATCCTCACCAGATCACACAGAAACTCTCGCTATGCAGTAACATATTTACGTCAAAGCCCCACCGCATATTCGAAGAATGGTATAGTCATCACCGTATAGATCATAGCCGTGCGTTCGGTAATGAGCACCCTGTCTCGCTAAAGCACCCCTACACTACCTTGGATGTTTTCGACTCGACATTCTTAGACCAAAGGAGTTTTTTATCCACAGTCACTCAGACATTTTGCTTCTTTGGATACTGACGCCCTTTAGCAACTTATCACGTTCACTCGTAGACCTAAAGGTCTATAGTGAATCCCTATTCCGTGTTATGGAAGCAAGGATAACATGACGAAAGAATAACGAAAACCTATCTTATTATTAATCGATTTTGAACCAATTAGTGTTTTTTTTTAAAATTAGATCCGTTATCTGTGATCCTGTTACCTCTACGATAGTTGTAAAAAACCTAGATCCTAGTATGTTTGCCGTCGTTCTTGTAAGTGCTGGCAGTGGCACAGCAGATGTTGGATTGATTCTACTTCTTCCTCGTATCCGCAGATTCTACATAAATTATTGTGACTCAGCTTTGAATCTGCGAAGCATAGCTCCAATGACGCAGTGTCCTTTGATTGCTCCTCTCAGTATGCGAATAGAGAATCGATCTAGTGCCAGAAGGCTTTGTTTTCATTTTTGAATACTGGCCATAACGAACGAGGGGCGCAGTCCTTCCTGGAAAAATAGGAAGAATTGACCTATTTTTCTATTATGGCATCTATTATACAATACAGCTTTTCCACCAATCTTTATAGTCGACCCCAGCATTACCAATCCATTTGCCTTTTCGTTGAATGTGCTAACCCACTTTATCTAGACTGGAATTGAGTTTAAATTGAGATTTCAGCCAACATGACCCCCGCACTAGTCTCCCGACCAACCGCGATTTTCATGCCGGCCAATAAAACTGGCAGTTATTGAAATCACAGGAAATGAAAAGCGTGAGGCAACAGAAGGAAATGACGTTTCAATGTCCCGGAAGTACCTGATACAATTTGATGAGTTTCTCCAGAGCGCAGCCTTTACGTGCGACTTCTTCGATTTCTGCCAGCTCTTGAGCTAGTTTCATCATGTCCGTCAAGTCGATTCCTTAAGAAATATTGTCAGTCAAGTGCTGTAAAAGCTATCTCTACCTCACCTGCAGTGAAATGTTTACCCTCAGCCGAGATCACAACAGCGCGGCAATCCGGATTCAAGCTCAACGACTCGAAGCAGTGCTTGATGTCTCTGCAAAGTATACGTTAAGCACAACTACTGCTCGGATGACTTGTGGCATACTTACACCCACATCTGCTTGTTGATAGCATTGAACTTTTCTGGGCGATTCAATTGGACATGATAAACGAAAGGTTTAGGGCTGGTCACCGACAATGACTTGAAGCTGTTGTCAGTGCTGGAGGTTGGTATGATCGTCGAACTCATCTTGCGGAAGGTGTTACTGTGAAGTGCTGGGAAGTTCTTAATCAGTTAACTGGTGGACAAATTCCAAGGATAAGATCAGACTTGAACTTTGGCCTTTGATTGACGGAACAAAAAGAAAACCATCGAGTATGCTTACCAACAACATTCCTAGAGATCGAGGTGATTGAGAAGACTTTGTTCAGAGACATTTAATAAAATGAAAAAAGCCTATATTGTTAAAAATTGCAAAAAATATAAACAAATGGTAAACAGGATGAGTGCAAAGTACAAAGGAAAATGTAGAGGTGACAGCTTTCAAGTGCAGCAACAAGTGCGTAGCTCTGTTCGTTTGCTATTTTCCAGAAGAGTTCAGTGCTGTCGTTCGTATTATTTTGGAAGTACGTATTCCAAATGGGTAAGTTTTCACTGGAAGGCCTGTAGCCTATTTTACCCAGTGCTGCAGGATTTTAGTGGACCAAATTCCTTTTCTAATTTTTACTTCCATTTTATGTTTCATTTTCCCCGTTTTTCATTCTCTTACTTACTTACTTAGGTGACGCTACTGTTTGGGTGAACCTGGGCCTCAACCAACAAGCCTCTCCATTTTGATAATTACCTTCAGTTGCGCACTCCAAGGTGGTTGAGGTCTCCTTAAACTTGTGCGCTCCACCTACAGCAAGGAAGCCCTCTACTGCTTCGTCACTTCGGGTAGGATTCGAAGATTCTGCGGGCCGGAGCGTTTGTGTCCATTTGCATACATGTCCAAGCCATCTGAAACGTCCAATACTCAGTTTTTTGACTAGCTCGATATCACGGGATAGCTCGTTTAATTCTTGATTGAATCTTCGCCTCCAAAAGCTGTCAAAGCAAACGGGACCGAATGTCTTACGAGGGATATCTTCATCCGCTTTCAATAAAGTCCATGTTTCAGCGGCGTAAAGCAGGACTGGAATGATCAGGGTCTTATACAGAGGCTACTTAGTTGTTCGAGATTAGGAAGAGTTATTCTTCGCTTGATTTTTCCGCTGATATCATTGTCAGAATTTGTAGCAGAACCAAGGTAGACAGAGTCCATTATTACATCGAAGTTGTAGCTGCCCACTGTGACGTTCTGTTCAATTCGTAGGTGTTAATTGTCCCTCTTGTTGACAGCATATTTTATACTTGGTTTTGCCCTCGTCTATCGCTAAACCCATCTTAGTTGGTTCAATGCTTGCAAACGCACCGGTGACAGCCCGCTGAGTTCTTCCAATAATGTCAACGTCATTGGCATATGCAAGCAGTTGTACGGGCTTTTGGTAGATTGTGCCTCTGATATTAGCTTGTGAGTTCCGCACAATCCGTCCAGGTACAATATTATAGAAGTCGCATGACAGCAACTCACCTTGTCTAAAACCTTCTTTGACATCAAAGATCTCGTTGAGGTCATTACCGACCTTGATGGAGCAGCGAGTGTTCTCCAATGTACAGATGGACGAGTTGCCCAGACTAAACATGGCTCTGTTTAACTTGTCTCTATACACGCTATCATAAGCAACTTTGAAAATGTGTATCGATTCTATATTCATTCCCTTTTTCCAAGATCTGTCGTAATGTGAATGATTGGTCAATGGAGAACTTTCCCGGTCTGAAACAGCACTGATAAGAACCTATCAGGTTTATGACGACCGGTCTTAGGCGTTCACATAACATGGCAGACAGGGTTAGACAGACTTAGACTTTCGATATCGCTTTGTTCTCATTTATTTTGATCGGGTTGACGGAAATCTTGACTACCATCGTCACTGTTGAATGGCTCATTCTGCCTGACAGCAGAATACTAATCATCGTAGGCGTTTAGTAGTCTGCAGAAGTGCTTCTTCCATATCACACCGACTGCAATTCTACTACTTTATTACCATTTTCTCACTACAGGCTTCTGTTCTGGCTTTGAAACCCTAACATGTTCTTTTACCTTTTGGTAAAATTTCCGAACATCATTCCTGCAATAAAGTCTCTTAATCCCCTCCATCGTTCGCTTCTCATGCTCCTTTTTTTTCTTTCCGATAAGTTGATGTTCTTCTTTTTTTCTCCGCCCATAGAGCTTGCGAGCAGCTTTAGTCCTTCTATGCAGCACCGCTTTGTACGTCTCTTGATTTGCGTAAGCTTATCGGCATTCTTTATTAAGCCAGAAATTTCGTTGTGGTAGTCAAGAGAAACCCAGAACATTAGAGGCGGCATCTCTGATGGCTTGATAGTTACACCGCCACTGGTTTTCCGCATTTGCTCTAGCAGTCTCTTGTGATGGTAGTCATCCGATGTCAAACTTCCTCACACTATTTTGTTGATTTCGCTTCATTCTGGATGTCCATATCCATGCCTTGGCTACAACTAGGTAGTAATCTAAGGTCACGTTAGGTCCTCAGTCTCGACACCCCGTTGGGTCCTCAGTCTGGACACCCCGAATACTAGAAGAGTTCCTTGCATCGATCGCAAGTGATCAATTTAGTTGACAGTTTTTCGATCAAAAGAAAGCGATATCCTCTTGTGAATATCAAGACGTGCGAACTACCATCTATCTTCTCGTGAGGGATGCAAACGCATATAATGTTGGCTAATTTTCCCCCTGATGCAGACAATCACATACCGGAAACTCAAGACTTCTAACCTAAGTCTGCCTCTAATAACAAATCCACGCCCGAATAGACGTTGTCCTTGTTGCCTGTATCAATCGTCGAAGTAGATGTCGCAGTTTCTCATTCTCCTTTTTCCCGGCCTATCTCATTGCAATTCATGGTGGGAATACAATCGACCGTTGGTATATTTATTTTTACTATAACTTTCGTTTTTATTGGCCGATTTTGATTAAACTTTTTTATTTGTCAACATAATTCTTTATTTTTCTAGCAAAAGAATAATTTAAGTATTTGAGTGCTCCATTCCTGAAATGTCGTTTTTAAAACTTTTTACGCTTCTCCGGGAAAAAAATTGCAGATTCGTGCTAATCTATCGGATTAAATAAAAAAGGTTAAAAGTTCGACATTTCCGAGAAAGTTAAATCTAGTCTATTTAGTTTTTTGATTTATCTGCCTATAAAAAATGATTTTGGCCGAACCCATAAAGATACCAACTGCAAATTTTAAACGAGGATAATATATAAAAAATAAAAAAATAAAAATGTAGTAATATTTTTTGAGTTATTTATAAAATAACATATAATAACATATAATAGAACATTCTGAAATTTCCTTCCTCTTTGAAAATAAAAGTAATGCCTCCGGAATTCCGCGAGGTATATTTTATTAAATTCTGATGAACTGAGCCATAGTTATGATTCTTTGAAATATAGAAAAAAATCTTGAATTTTGAAGTTTCTTTTCCAATTTTTGAACTTTCGTTAAACGCTATATATATCAAATTCTGCAAAACTTTTCTGCCTTATGATACGTACCACTCCAATGAGTAATTCTACCAATTTTAAGCGAAATCGGAGGGGGAGTCATTCAGATCTCCACATATAGGTTCGGCGTTTTGTCGTGGAATGGCTCTAGCATAAACTTCATTTTGGTGTAGGACTACGACGTATCGAATACTAAAAAATGTTCGAACTAAATTCATTCCGAAAAATATATTCGCCTATTAGTTTGCTGGAAAATATAAAATTCGCAGTGTTCGTTTTGGGCGCATTAATGTTCATATAATGTGCGAGCGGCCTTAACTTTCAGTTTCCGAAAACTCGTACTACCTTAACCTCGATTCACATAAGACCCTGCAACCTGTCAGTCAGCTGTTGAGCTGTCACCATTGCAAGAAAATGAAAACAAAACCATAAATGAGTTGAGCTACAAATTAAAACATAAAACCGCCGCGAAATGAGTGATTTAAGTGAAAAAGTGGTTTTAGCCAAAAACGCCCTAATGACCGGCCTGGGTGACAATGCCCAGAAGTACCTGAACAAGATGAAATTCTACTTCTGCCGCAAGTTTGAGTTCGCCGAGTTCGACTTGGAGTGCCGCAAACTGTTGCCCGCGGAGAAGGTGCACCTGCACAACGAATTCTACAAAGCAATGATGAATAAAGTCGGCGCCATCAAGGCTCCGCAGCCCCTCTCACTGATATCGAGCAGCTCGGCCGGTGGCGGGAGCAACTCGTCCTCTCGCTCCAGTCGCAAGCGAAAGCGTAGCTCGAGGATCCAGAACGAACGCGCAACGTTTGAACCGTATGATTTTTTCGATTTTCTGGCGCCAGACACGATGGAAGTCATTCGGCCACCAAGCGGCTTCGAGGGATCTATACAAATGATGTCCGCCCAGCGGTACTGCGTACAAGAGCTATTCCTGCCCGATTTGGGCTTCATTTTGGGCAGATTCTTGATTGGCGCCTGGGAAGTGGGCTTGGTGAATGTGGACGATGCAGTCGCCGAATACGTGTGCACAGCTGTTCAGTTCCTGCTGAAGAATCTCATCTCGTCGATCATCATGAAACGGAAACACTACAAAGTGACTGGCGAGGGATCGTTTTACTATGATGTTGGAGCACCAATACGGGATCCATTTCTGAGGAATACGGTTACGAGGCAGAAGATCGACGATGGTCCATTGGTTCTGGACAAGGAGATAACGTCACCGAACTTCATGCGGCGCACAAATGATGAAGGGACTTTCCTGTCCGCTTGCGAGGAAGTGTAAGTTGTGATGTCCAGTCACTCTAGCAAGTGAAATAGAACTGCAACCTAGGCGGCGACTAAAAATCTCTATGAATGTACTTTCTCCCTTTTCGTGACCATTATCTCAGTGTACTTAGGCTCGGCCCCCCAACTCCTGAGAAGCCAAGTATATCTGTCTGGGGTTATCGTTTCGCTAAAACTGTCTGCTTTCATGTCTGTAATGACTGTGTCTAGCCTAATGTTTTCTTAACCATGTGCTGGTTGTGTCTTCTCATTACTTTCTGACTAAGGGCGGCGGTTTGTTTCCACTGCTATGGTGCATGGTGGTCAAATCTCTATTGAACACTAAATAGTTCTAAAGCATACGCGAATGATGTTGCCGTACTTTCTATCAAGCCATCCCAGGCGACTGTCTGTGCTAACGCACATGATCGATGAATGGTGCACTAGTAATGGGCTTTCAGTAAATCCTTATCCCCGAATAAGGTTCTTTGGATCTATACAACTATAATAAGATCATTTCTCGCATAGGCATCGGTTGGTTGGTGGAAGAGACTTTCGTATTTTGCCTGCCTCGGCTGCACAGGAGCCTTCCCGAGTACGTCTGGCGAGATACGAGGTCACACTAGAATCTTCGGGATCTCCTATGATATTTCTAGGCAAGGCGCAGAGGATGTTATCTCTGGATCCGAACCTGCATTTGGTCTTCCTGCGTCCTCGGTTAGGGCTTCCATTGACTATTGGGTTTCTTATTCCTTGCGACTGCGGTTGCCCACCGCAGTATTCTAATTTCGACAAAATTCAATTTTTGGCTCGTAAATGTCGAAGTTTTCTTGATTACTATGGTATTTAGTGGTCCTATTGCGGACTGTCTTTTAACAGGCAGCTTTTCTCCCTTATGATTCATTTCAAATTAAAGACCCTTTTGTGAATCAGACACAAATGTCATCTGCATACATAAACGAGCATAATGTTTCATCCTGAATGTCACTTGTTAGAAAGTCCAGTGGCATAGTGAACAGCAGTTGGCTAAAGGTACACCCCGACTTCAAAGCCAAATCCTTCAGACATCCTTCAACTTTAGCTTAGCTTTTTTTCTCAGTCGAAACTGAGTTGGGATGTTTACTTCGCGCTACTAAAGAGCTTTTTCGCTGAGAAAAACTTTTCATTAAATTTGAATGATTCAGTAGTATTTCACACATTTAAGCACAACTTTTTCATACTTTTTACTTCAATTTCAATTCAATCACCAATCTTCAAACAATAAAAAAAGTTTTTAACCAGATTGACTTGGAATCGTTTTGTGCAGAAGCTTTGACTTTGCTTTGCATAATTCTCACCAAAATACACCAACAGAGTTTTCATGTGCAGTTTAACAGATACTCGTATCTGGTGTCGTGAGGGGCATTTCCGCACTCGGACCTATAAAGGAGTAAATACGGTTCATGTATGCAATTGTCTAGGGAGCAGCACCATCCTGAGCGTAATTGAGGCGCTTTCTGTGGGAGATTACGCTCTTCGTCAGTGATGGGTTGTGAGCGACCTCTAGGACTATGTTGGGCCGAAGATTCTCCATGACGTGGACGCTGTCGCGTGGTGTATTCTTATATAAATTATCTACTTTCTCCAGAGTATGCTTCTCCACCAAATCCGAGGTCATCAACCATCACCTACTTAGTACTCTTTTTAGACCTATTTTAGCCTGGTATTTTATAAGAATCACTTAAATACGAGCTTTTCTTTGCAGTTATCCAGAGAAAGGAAATTTAATCACATTGATGGACCTGCGAAGAGCATTTAATGATCGAAATATGATTGCATCGCATGCGGTTTATTCAGTGAATAGAGAAAGACTGACGCAGATGCTGCACTGATGGGTTTGTTATCGAGTGTCTTCCGGTCCTTGTTAACAATAAAACTCTTAGAAATTCTTACATAGAACTTTTATTTATTCCCGCAATTCCACAGAATTAAAATAAATTTCGCGTTAAACAAACGAATTTGAGAAAGGATTAGGTCTTCTGAACGGAAGCGATGGTGTTGTGTTTCACTTAAAGAATAATTTGTACGTTTGTTTCGTCTTAATCGGCAGATACTTCTCGATCTCATGTGGTACAGTAAAATACGGGGGAGGAACCTGAAAAAAAAAAAATTGTTCAATATTTGACACGCTGATATTAGGTTTAGCGATTGTAGAAGACAATTGAGTAGTAAAGCCTTCTCTCGAATAACTAAGGTAACTCTGTACAAGACCCCTGTTATACGGCACAAAGACATTGACGTTATTAAAAGTGAGAATGCCATTGGTTACTTTGAGAAAAAGGGTTTTCGAGAGATCTCTTGTTTCGTCTGCATAGACGAGGAGTGAAAGAGAAAATACAATGATGACTTGTATGCCCTGTACAGCGACATCGACCTAGCCAGAAGATTACGCATACAGCGAATGAGATGGCTTAGACATGTAAAGTCTTCACATTCACACCGGATAGATGACGTAGTAAAGGAAGAACTTACTTTAGGTAGCGCAATACATTGAGTTAACGCAAACTGCTCTAACAAAGCTTGGAAATTATGCAAGAACCTGTCTAAACTGTCGCAAAATATGTTGACAGAAAACTGAATTGAAATTATGGTACACAAGAAAGTATTGAGTTTCTTAGTATGTATATGAGAGGGGAGTGGGGAAAAGCATGTGCTGAAGATAACAATGGCCCGCTGGCTATAGACAATGATAGTTCGTTTCGCACTGACGTATGAAACCCTATGCGGACGAAATTCCCATGGCAGCGCTGGGAGTTTTCTGTGTCTCTTGCCGGTTGGTTAATACATACATACATACATAAAATTCCAAGCTAGAAGCAGTTCTCTACTTAAGGTTTATTGAAGAATAGAAGTGTGAGATCCTACTTCTTTGCATATTAAACTACGACACGTCAGTCGAAATAACGTCCCCGAAATGAAAGGGTATGGAGTTACGTATCAGAATGAAATTTCAATCTATACACATTGTTCTAATAGTAAATATAAAACCGGTACTTGCGGTATTTTCCAATCAGAGGTACTAGTTGTACTTAATGCATTGGCAACATTTGAGGTAAAATCAAATCAAACAAAGAATTTGCCCTGAGCTTGACTGTGTGCCTGAAAACAGACTCTAAAGCGTAGACATGTACTGCTGATGCTACAGCGTGTGTTATGAAAAGAGTGACTGGCGGGGCACAACTACATACATATTTCATCCGAACACTTATGGCGGATGTATCGATAAAGGAGCGCTAAGCATTCAACATCACGGCGAAGGAATTTATTTAGCTACAAATAGGATCACCAATCAGCCCAAAAAAGCTAAACAAGATTAAGTAAACTCAATCAGTTGTATATACATTATGCAAGTTATATTCGAACATCGGGGGAATATAATCTTTATAAATTGTAGCCTAGTAGTAAACAAATATTTGCACCTTTAGAGGAAACCGAGGCATCTAGCACCACCGTTTGCAGCTTCATTGATCTGCTTGTTCCAGCGAAGGGCTGGGCTAACATGCATACTCAGCATTGACAAGCCATCAAACTCTTCAATATTATCTCCATTTATGTTTTAGTTTGGACAGGTTAGTTTTCCACAGACAGGAGACAGCACTGGGTTGACGCGTTGAACTCAACACGATTATTTATACATAATTGAGGAATTGAGTCTGTTCTGTTCTGTTGACGTTGAGACTCCACTACTTGGGACTCACGTCATCGTCGTGTTATTAATAAGTAGGTGAAATCAAGGGTACTGTCATCCGCAAAGGAATGGATTGGGTTGAGAGTAGTAGATGAAGATCTTTGATATATATCAAAAACGCGGTTAGGGGATAAAACCCTGGGGAACGCCAGCATTAGAATGAAGTAGAGGTTCAATTCGCATTGATCGACTATTTAAAAACTCCCAATCATCGACGCCAAGAGCTTGAATTTTGCTTAAGAGGGCACTATGTCAGTTTCTATCAAAAACTGTAGAGGCGTCAAGAGCAACTAGTCTGCAATCACCCTGCTGATGAATACACTTGTTCCGATTTTCCTACAGATATGTCATTAGATCTCCTGTGGAAAGCTGTTGCCTGAAACCATACGATTACATCAAGATGGAAATGGAAGCTAGCAGGTAGAGGCAGAGATTAATAACATCGTTAGAACGTTGGCTTTACTCGATTTATCTAATTATTAACAAAATTTAGTATACAGCAATATTGTCTCAGCATTTCGACATAGTGCAACGTCTTTGCGGATCGAACAACCAGAGACATCCGGTCGTGTCGTGACAGGCATAACAAGACCAACTGTTTTTTGTTTAGCATCGCTCAAGGACTTGTACCAAAATCATTGTCTTTTTGAAAATATATTCAACACAATTGGCATTGTCCTTTCCCCGACGATTTTCATTTTATTCACCAGGGGATTTCTCAATCAGATTTCGTCAATTTTTGTGAACGACAGAGCAATGCCACTCTAGAGTGCACGCTAATGGAATGGTCGTTTCTGAAAGGTGGCTGGACAAAGCAACGCGTAATTATTTCTCACATAACACTTACGTTCTTGAGTTCATCGTACTTCGCCTCTCTTGCCGTGAATTCTTTCAATATGAAGTCGTTCTCTATTTCGTAATGGAAGCGTGTATCGTTCATCTTAAGCATAACATTGTCCACACGTAGGAAATACCTTAGAAGCACAAAGAAACCTGACGGCATGACACGCTGTAAAAAAAAAAACGGGTTAGTAAATCTTGCCAAACCCTTGAATTAGCCCACAATGCCCACACACAATCTTTACGGAACACGACGAGATCCCATTGTCGTGCAGCTCATCCTCAAACAATGTGAGATCATGATAGAAGAGAATTTTTTCGCGCTGCATCAGCTTGTAAACATCTAGCTTCTTGTCCGTCTCCTCGATGCGAAATTTATCGTTCAGTGTGCCTTGATAGTTTGTCGAGAACGTCCAATCGAATGGCTTGAACTTCTCCTCCAATAAGTGTCCGGACCTGGAACAGGGTCTCAATTTGACTACTGTAAGGCTTTTTGTTTCCACAACTCACCTACTTTCCTGCCACTCTTCAGCACAGGCGACCTGCAATGGTTGTCTGCCGTTTTCGACCAAACGCAGTGCGTCCATGGGCTTAAACTCCATACACGCGCCATTCGAATGTACCAGCGATAATTTATTCTTATGGAATACCATATCAGGAAGATGGGGCAACTCTAGTGCAAAGCGATAGCTATAAGGAAGGACTTTTAATAAATCTTTTCATGCTGGCGAGGGGGCCAACACTGAACACTTACGTGCATAGTTCACAACAATCGGCGCTACTTTCGGGGCAACTCTCTTTGCCAAGGCGACAGACGCTTTTCAGAATGTGAGACTTTTCATAGGTGATGCTCCAGCCTTGGAATTCTATGCTGTCGCGGTCCATTGGCAGACGGGGTACGATGTCGTCCTTAGGTGGTACAATGTTGCAAAGGTGATTGATCAGAGAAAAATCGGTGAATTCTACTCACGTCCATGCTGCTTGCGAAGGTTGATTTATCCTTGGATTTGTAATACTGCTTGGAGTTTTAAGGAGAGCGGTGAATTTATAAATAAACGTTATATGAGTCTTTTTTTTTAATTTTTACACAAACTTAGGAGAATCCAAACAAAGAATTTTTCTAATATTTTGGCATCGACAGGCCGGTGACATTTCGAATGACGCAAGTTGTGCGTACGTTCAGTAGAGGTTATAACCTGTGTTGCCGCTGTGAACCGATTAAGACAAATGTCACAGTTCTAAAACACTTAAAATTCATTTATTTATTTGGAATTTTTTTTCTTTTGATTGATGGATATCTCTAAAATTTCAATAACTTTTCCTTAGTCCAATAGAATACTTTATGCTGACTTCAAATATGTAAAAAAAAAATTGCCGGACTAAATGAAAATTTCAAAATTTTTTTTAAAATAAAATGTTACCGTTTTTCGTGATCCAAGCGCATGAGTTTTTTTTTTTGATTTACTATGAAATAAAATACAATTTTTTCAATATTTTTTTTCTATATGCCGATTATTTTGCTTACGTCCAGCGTAATCACGGGTACGAGTTTTGCGTGCGATGCGGTCACCGCACGCATCCCACTTATTTGCGGGAATGCGGAAGTGTCAAATTACAACACGATAAATGCGTTCACGCGGATTGTGTTAATAAATTTTTTAGTTCAGTGTGAGATGGCTTCAATTTCGGCACGTAAGATTCTATTAGTGCAAAATAGTTCGTTGAAAATAAAAATATTCAATAAATAAAATAAGAAAAATAAAAACATTGCTTACTCACTTGAAATTCCCACACTTGTAGCTACTTCGTGCCATTCATTGTCAGTTGATCGATCTTTATAGCGACAATGCTCTTGTTCCACAACACATTTCGCTTTTGTACTTCCGGAATAAGAACCTCCATCCTTTAAGTTCCGCACGATACTGCAGGCAAAATCAAACCAGTTTGATTTTCAAACAATGTGGGCCATGCGGGGTCGTCGCAACGCACGTGTTGCCCGCAATATCGTGATTAGGTTGGCCATCTATACGAGTATATCCCAACATCAGTTTGATTTTTAAATTTGCCCACGCACAGCGTTAAAGCAATTGTGTGTGGTATATTTAATAGCCCAAATGGCCTCTGGCCGTTGGGCAGACACATGCAAATATTTTAATAACTCAACAGGCTGTTGAAGCGTTAGGTCCTCCATAACATGTATATGGTTATCGACTGTTCTTAGCGATCATCAAATGCGAGTTCACAAATAACAATCAATCTAAAATGGTGGTTGATTTGGAATATAAAAAGCACCTTTAGTTAAATGTTATTCTTGTAGGTTTAAATAGAGATATGCAGGATCAAAAATTTTGTCTGGCATACGTTCGTTCTTCTTATTGCTTGGAATATATGTATTAACTCATAATTTCGTAAATATATAATTTATATACAATTTTTAATTTTCAGTTTCCTAATGCTTACGCCCAAAAATATTTCATTAGTGACACATTGAGCAAATGGTGGGGGTATATTTTGGTATTGCTATAAATCGATGGTATTATTAGCCGCGTTTCGTTTTCCCCGTGAATTGGTTCAGTTTATTTTTACACATGATGCAAGAACAACAATTGAACCAGCACTTGAGCTGGTTCAATTTTCGTGAACCAGAATTTCTACTCCATACCTCACTACTAGATGGCTTTTCACAAAAAAAAAGTTATATGCAAAGCTTGGCAGCTCTGCTGAATGGCAGAAGTAAATCATAGTTATTTATTGTATCGTCACTTTCTGACATACATAAGTATCTACAAACACTTATTTATTAAAGAAATATAAAAATATTTAGCACTTTTCTCACTTCGATTGCTATTTTTCCGCCATTTTTAATTCATATTAAACGTCAGTGTGTAGCTGCTGCTACCAACTTGTGAAAATGAAATTTCTAGGTGAACCAGGAGCGTTTTTTTTAATTTGGGATGAACTAGTTCAGTTCACGGGGAAAACAAAACGCGGCTATTATTTGCTATACCAGGTATCAATGAGTAGCCATAAGCCATAGGAGTGTGTGTCCTTAGCATAACATAATGCTCTGTCTCTATCCATCCTTTCCAACCCCTGCACTGTGTGTAAACATGTTAAAGGTATTCATAACCCTTTGAGTGCGCGCAAATTATAAAAAAAAAACTTGTTTCAGCGAAAACTGTTGGAAACTTTTAACTGATATTTGGCACAACAGCTCAAGTGCTTAGGTTAAGTTTCTCGCGACCAACCATCTTGTGGGCGTTATTTTCACGTGAATGGAAGGGACCTACCATTTTGAGCCATATCCGAAGGGTATTTTTTTTTTTTGTTGAGGAGCTATTTAGTGACAACAGTCTCGAATGTTTATCAGACGTTCGCGAGATGTGGGACCGTGAAAAAACTTGTTGATGTTTTCTGAGATTCGAACATGGAATCTCACGCGCAGTGGTCTGACACACTAACCACTACGTCACGGCGCCCATAAACGTATAACAAATATTCAGGAATATGCCTCATGGCAATACTTCATTTGCGCCCTTTAGATAAGGCATCAAACTGAGGGCCCATTATTTTATTGCAGTGTTGAATATGTTTATTCAAATCATAACAATAAAGTGGAATTTTTTCAACACTGACTCTTCATTGTTAGCAACATACAACTTTCGCAAACCTTTCTTAAACTTTTTCTTCTCATTGTTGACTTTTTCAAACTTTTGAAGTTTAGTAACACGTGCCTTCTGCAGAGCTTCCTAAAGCATTTCATTTTCATGGTTCACTTCTTTGAACTTTTTCAAGTTGTACCTTATTCAGAGCAGCCAGGCAGCGAGAACCCAGATGTTTTATGGAATGTTGATATAGATATTTATTTATAAGCCTGAACTGCAGCCCCAGAGAAGGTTTTCAAATAAAATTAGAGAAATCTAGCCAGCTTTATATTGCCAGATTCTAAATAGACTCCTTTCCTCTTCCTTTCTATTTTCTTTCATTCTCCTCTTGTCAACTAATTTTCATTCGTCCTACTTAATCTAAAAAAAAAAAAATATTTATAAATTTTCTCCGATAAAAAATATATTGTTTTTTGATTTTCACACGCCGAATATGTGTGAAAAGATTTATCAATCGCAACAACCATTTGGTTTTCAACAAAACTATTTCACACTTTAACAGCGTATTAGGTGTGGAAATTTCACGAAGAGTATTTCCGTATAGCATTTTACGATTAAAAAGGTGTACGTATGAAAAATGCAATTCCATGAGAACAGCGTTTTGGACTTTATTCAAAACCAAACTCACCTTTTTCATTCACTTATGTCCAAAATGAAATTACGAAGCGAAAAACTCTCCCAGAAGATTATTCCGAAGAACCGATGGAACATGTTCGGCAGTGTTTTTTTTTCCTTCGGAAGGCAAAAGGCCCAATGGAAAACGACATTAATAAACAGTGCCGCATAATTGATGGCACTACCGCCGTAATGTGCACGAGGTGTAATTTGAAATTGCATTAAAAAAGTTTCAGAGTCGCTGGTTGCCGAAATGTCATTTGCCTTTTGCAGCTGGTTTTAACATTTTGGAAAATAATAAACAAGAGTGCAACTCGATTGCGGAAATTGATAGAAATATAAAAAAAATCGTCGGAAAATGGCATTTTTATCGGGCAAATCCCTTCCGGCAGTGATACTTGACGAAATTGGACTCGAGGGACTGGAAGGCATAACAATATCTGGTGAGTTTCACTCCGTTTCCTCGCATTTCATACCATTTGACCGGGAATCCCCCTAGGACTATGGATACGCCTGTCCGACACCTTACAGCTGCCACTTCCTCTTCTCGATGGATTCCAAGCTCAAGTCTGGAAAGTTATCATTCAAGCGCGTACTTATCTAGAATTCTATCAGCTTCCCGAGCCACGGGAAAAGTTGAAAATATGGGACAGATTTGCAGTTACCGATCCAGACTATGGATTGCCCCTCACATTGGTAAGCAGTAACACTCCACAACTTATGCTTCACTTGAATTTACTATCAACCTTTGCAGAATGAATGTCCTTATACTATCTACAAGTGCGTGCCGATCGCCGACTGTGAGGTTCTCGGATCGTGCGAGTCGTACGACGTTCGAAAGCCTATAGCCTTTGAGATAATTGAGCATATGTCTGTAACAGAGGTCGAAGAGAAATGGGGCGACACCTTTGTGATTGTCGGTAGTCAAACGCTGCGCTACAACTGCCTTGTTCCGCCAAATGTAAGCATTCCAAAGGAGATCACTTCGACTCAGTACTGTGTCCTCGAGTTCATCGGACGTTCGCGAAAGAATGGTGTAGCCTCGGCGGGAAAGTACTCAGTACTGCATTGTTGTAAGGATTCAGCAATTGCTTTCTACATAAGGTAAGAGCAAAGAGTGAATGTGAACCCAAAGCATTTCCTGATTCAATTTTCTTTCGCAGAAACAAACTGGCCCGGCTGGGCTTAATAACTAGACAAGCGTATACGGAAAAACGTTCTGATCGTCTAATTAGTTCCAGTCTACTGACTCTGACACGGTTCCATTCCCAAAATAAGACCGCATTCATCGCTATTATTGAGAAGATGTTCTTCGCCCTGAAGCACACGCCGAATCAGATGATGACGCTGACCAAGGTCAAGCAATTGTTTCCACCGGAGAACCAGGCGATGATTAAAAAAATTTTGCTGACGCATTTCTTCCGGAAGTTCTTCGAAACATGTGTGAGTATATTTGCTTATCTTTTACTCTCACGTTTCAAATGTTTGATTCACTTCAATCAATCCTGTACTTGACCTGTATGCAGACATTTTCCGACTAACGAGAGGTCTGCCTGGGCAATATGCTTCCAGTTCTCCAGACCAAGTCTTCTGAAAGGCGAACTTTTTAAATATTCTGCTGACTCTGAGGTTGGAATTCAAATATTTTCTTGCTTGGAGTATTATTGTCTATATCAATGTAGACGACAGATACTACGGTCCGCGATAAAAACTTACTCCCTTATTGCCTTCCTCCACCACACAGGATCAAGTATCCGACAAAATATTTATCTCGAAAAAGTTGAATATCCTTTCCGTTTTTCTACTTCTTCTTCCTTTTATCAGCGAGGCCATGATCCGAAAACAAGGGATCACAACCCTCCCACTTCACCGCATTTCTACTGATCCGCCTGTGGGGTTCGCCTATTTGACCTCAGAAAATATCGGCAGGCCTGCCGATTTTGGATCACTCGGTTACTGAGGCCAATGAAATGCCGATGTCGTCGCATTTGTCTGATCCAGGCGTTTATAGTCCTGCCTTTCCTACATCGCGATGTCTTTGGAACGTGCATTGATATTGCCTTTTTAACAGGGTTCAAATGATCTCTTCTTTGAACGTGGCAATACCAACTGAGCCGGTCACGCTCTATTTTTTGTACGATGGTTTCCTTGATGTGAAAGCTTCCACGGATCTTCGAACTTCTTATTCGATCAAGCTTTGTCACTCCTGCTGTCATGCGAAGCATCTTCATCTCAGCTGCCGTTAATTTACTCTCATACTTTTTGTACATCGTCCAACATTGTGAACCGTATGTGAGCGCTGGACGTACAACTGCGGTGTAGAGCCTTCCTTTCAACTTAGGGGGCATTTTTCTGTCACAGAAGATAGCGGAATTTTCTCGCCACTTCATCCACCCTACGCTTACACGATGATTGATGTCGTCATCACAAGTTGCTTTGCTATTGATCATAGATCCCAGATATTTGAACTTTTCGCACTTGGGAAGCACTGTTCCATTCAAATAAATGTCTGGAATAGGCCTGAGTGGATCAGAGAACGGGCAGCACAAGTACTCTGTCTTTTTTGAACTAATGCGATACCCATTTCCCTCCAAAACGTCCACCCACACATCAAGTGCTCGTTGCAGGGATGTAGGATCCTCACTTATGATGGCTCCATCGTCAGCAAAGATGACGTTTCCGTTTTTCTACTTATAATCATATTTAGTCAAATTGCTTTAGGAGCTTTAGGGTTAGTTGTTTTGCCAAATAGAAGCAGTAGCGGTTTTTTTAATACCATCCTGGACAAAGTCGCTTATAGGGTTCGTCTTTGCTCTCAGTTTGATGAACTCTGTAACTACTTCGAAGTTATATTTATCAACAGCGACATTCTGTCCTTAAACGGACAGCGGATACTTGCTGCTTTTTTCGTTGAAAACGAACTTTAGTTTTTGCATGATATAGAATGGACTCTATGGAGCCACTCATTGGGCATATTTTGCTGACCCAAACTTAGTTTATAACTTGATCCGGTGGCACAACTTCGGATCCCACCGCTTTTTAGTTTTTAAGATTTTTTATTCCTTTTATGAGTTCTTTTGCCGTGATATACATTTAGGAAGTGCACACTAAATCATCTATAATGACATGCATCTCAATGACTAAATTCCCTTCGCTGTTTCAAAGAACTGGCGACCCGGACTTGAATTCAGCTATTGCTTGGATTTTTTGTAGAATTACCAGATGTTGCTGCGCTAGAAATTCTTTTCGATCGATTTCCTTGAATTGGTTTGAGATCCATCTTTCGCTGCTCTTGTTTTGCGCAGCAGCGTTTGTGTGGATTCTTACACGAGGTAACCTTGAGCTGATTATTGTTGTTGTTGTTTGTTGCTTCTGAAATGCTTCGTTAGCCTTTAAAGTTCCATGATTATGCCAGAGATTCCTAAAGCATTCTCTATATGCGACCGAATTACTGTTAAGTTTTTCGCCTTGATTCCGAACTGCTTACTTACATATAACAACTTTTTATTTTCAGAACGTTCGCCTTAAAGACTTGGCTGAAATAAAGCCTACACCCAAAATGAACATAGAACGCGAAATTGCTTGCGTGAAATTGAAGAACCCAAATTTATCAGAGGATGAACTATTCAATGATGACGAGCCAAACGATGAGAAAGAATCAAATGGTTGGTGTTGTACCTGTAGAAATTTCCTGTTTTTCCAAATGTTTGCGTTTTCAATTGCAGACTTTTACAACTATAAGCATTCGTACGTTGATATGCCTCTGTCTGAAGAAATATATCGTGCGATTGAGAAGCATGGCAGTAAGGGTTGTAGTCAATCGCAGCTATGTACTGTCTTATCTATGAATCACTTGAATGTGCGACAGGCTTTAAAAAAAGCGATGAGCGAAAAAGTAATAACTTCATACTGCAAGGATATGGGAAGGCAGAGGACGAATATGTAAGTTCAATTTTTGGTTTAAGCAGATGGATTATACAATTATTCTTCCTTAGTTCTTACTTTACTTGTCTTCTACTTCGATAAGCTTCTAATTCTTTGTTTTCTTTTTTTTTTGTTATATTTTGCTTCGTGGGCTGGTGACATACGTAGCTCATTTAATAGCAGAGCTAAGTAGGCGAAATCTTTAAGTACGTTAAAGTAATCGAGTAATTAATTGTGAAAGTCACATCTGTTCGACTTTGTTGGTCGTCGTTAGTTTCGCTTTCACAGCTTATGCATTAACACTCACGAACGCATCATTGATATCATGATGTGGTCTTCTGATTATGTCAAATTTGTTAGCGTGACTAATTATACAGGCATTTGAGAGACTATGCCTCTTATGTTATGTTATGTCCTTGAACCACCTATCTCGGTAAAAGATACGCAGCAGTCGATCACTGTCTGAAGTCTTATGAAGTTGGATGTCAGCCTAACTTTTGATATACATAAGTATAACTGTCCATTAAACCAGGGACATCAAACGCGACATCAAAGTCAATTAGCTAGAATCTACTTTCGGATAATGTATAGTTTAGATTCTTTTTCTGGATTTCATTAAGTGATTTAATTTCTTTTTTCAGGCTAGTTGCTGCCAACTGTTCAAATTCCATCACGAAAGTCAAGGAAGACAATATCAACATCACCAAGAATCTCAAATGCGACGACAAGCTGGTAAGTTTCAACTTTACAAAGTATTCCTTTCGTGCAAAACACTCAAAACCCTCAAAATTCTTTGCGAAAAGAAATTTCCACCAGATCCGGATCCACCTTTAAAAGACATACCCCAAATTACAGCCAGTATCAAACAGGTAACAAATTTAAAAGCCAACCAGAGTCTTCGCGATGAGACGGCCAAGCAAATTGAAAGAAAACAAAAAATCGTCGAAGTAGTTAACGAATGTTGCATCGCACAAGTGCAAACGTTGCGTCAGGAAATCATTAAATGCGAATTGGAAGCTGGCTACAAGGATGAAATCTGTAATAAATCCCTCTATCGGGCCATTATCCGGCTGCAGAAAAAAGGAATCGTGAATTTATTTGAAATATCGTTACGATTTGAGGAAAATGCACGTATCTATCGTTACGTTACGCATCCGAAAATTACCACAGATCACAATGCTATAGCGCAGGAGATAATCAAACTGAAGAATATGCTATACCTCTATATTGAGGAGAGAAAATTCCGTACTCCACCCATAAGAATGGGAGAGGCTACAAAAGTGAAAGCGGCACGCGTTGGCTTAATACCCACTGGCCCGCACAAGGCTCCAAAATTCTTAACAGCCCGTTTTCTGCACGAGTTCATGTTCTATATGTTATTTGACCTGCAGCCCAATCAGCAGCCACTGCCGTTGTCAGAGGATCTCCTAAAGACGTGGCTTCAATCCGAACCGAATATCGACTTCGTTGAACTTTATAAGAACATGACTGATGAATATATCGTCCCTTACAGACAACGAATGAGCTGGAAAACATTTATAACACCATTGCCTGTCTACGAAGGTAAACCATTCGGCTGGATATCCTTACCGGATGTGGTAGAACGGATGCCGTTCTCGCTGCTGAATAAAATTATTCACGTTCTGCCATCAGTTGATCCAATTGCTATGGATTATCTGTTGCATCCCATTCGTCAGCACTACTTGTTGAAACAGCTACCGTTGAGCTTACAAGGGTTGATTAATCGTAGTCGATTGGCTCGTATTTTGGTCAATATCGTTCGAGTTCTACATCGCATGGGTCTGATTCAGATGAGTGAGAAAGGCGGTAAAGATGCGTTACAGGTTTGGGTGTATATCAATCGAAAGGCGACCATAAAGGATACGACAACTTCTGAGGCAGGCTATATTAAAATCAACCCAGATCGTGAATACACGGCGATTATGTTCGATTTTGATAACTACAGCGATATTCAGCAATACTGGAGCTGCCTGCACAAAGTCTGTATACACACAAAGCTGGGCTTTGTGCATAAGAATGCAACAAGAACTCCCACGAAAGCTCTCTATAAACTTCGTAGCAATGAATTGAATCTCATTGTCTCACCGGTTTCGACTTTCGAGGAAGCTCCAATTCTAGATACGGGCATTCCACCAGGTGATGGTCTGGGAGCAGGTGGTGTTGCCTCGGGACTTTACTCCTCGTTTCAGCGCAACTGGACATGGTTGGTGAATAACAAGCATACAGCTGCAGCAGCCGCTGCCGTTCAAAAGCTAAAGAAAAGCCTGTATAAGCGAACCAAATTGTCGAAATTGATGACAGCAAATAGCTCGAAAAAATCAACAGGTACACCGCCCACGATGACGGTGAAAAAGGTCAATCGCTTCTCCATGACGTCGACGGGAAGAGTCATAAAGCGCAAAGGAACTATTGTTCAGGCAAAGCCAAAACCCAATTTCCCTGTGGACTCTGTTGATCGAGATGCTCTTAAGCAAATGCGCTCGTTACGGGCTCGCTGGACTACCGGTGAAGATCTCATCTTGAAAATGGCCAGAGCTACGTTCTTGTTCCTTGCGGTGCCGGTTCTTCATTTTAGTCATCGCGACGTGGCTAGAGTTGCTCGGGATATCATTCGACTGCAGTGCGGTATTTACAACAAGACCACTCAGGCTTGCCATCGGAGGATTAACTTTCTGATAAAGACAAACCGCCACCTGCCCGAATTGCCCACATGGCTGCATACTATGCAATCCAATGAACACCTCAGCGCACGCTATGAAGGTGATAAGTTCTTCCGTGAGCTGAGAAAACTTTATCCAAAGAAATCCGACGAGACGGAGTTTCGCAATGCCCTTTTAGTTCACTTCTTGTACGCTTTCGGTAAGTTGCAAGCTCAAATAGATTTGACCGAACCCCAAGACAAAGCGTCCAATATGTCTACGTTCCCCAAAATCTTATCGGAGTTTTATAAACAATACCGCGAGTGTTCACCGCTTAGTGAAAGCAATGCTCTGCTTCACTTCAATCCCACTACAAAGCTGGAATTACAACACGCCACGATTAACAATATGCTGCACAGCTCTTTGTGCTCTGTACGCGATAAAACGCAGTATAATCTGCAAATCTTTGAGGTTTTCAAAACATACTCCGAAGACGTTCTGCATGCAGCGTTCAAGAAAGCCCGTTTAGACGGTTTGGTGGTGGCACGAAAGAAGAATCAGATCAAGACCTATACTACACAGCTCACTGGCCCTTCATATGTTTTTTCCAACAAATATCGTTTGAGTTTGATGTTTTTAAGGTTTCCATATGTTGTTTTCGATATGTGCCATGCGTTCTATGACCAGGCGATGAGGAATATGTTCAGCGGTAAGCCAACTTCAATAGAAGTGAAATCGCCACACTCAGCGCAGTTGTTCTTCATGGGCGAGCTCCTCTGGAGTAACTACATCAACGTGGACATAAAACCGCCATCGAACATGCTAACTATTGATCCATCAGCACAGCAATCGAGCGAAAGTGGAGCTCAGAAGATTTTGGATCATTACCGAAACGTATTGGAAGATGCTCCACAAACGGAATACTTAAAACAATTTGACGCCCTGGGTGAGCTGGCTACAAGGGTCAAATTCAAAGCAGCCAATGAGAAGTACAAATTGTACTATCACCCTTTCGATATAGTTTCTAAGCTCAACAATGTGCAGATTCATTTCTTTTGCTTCCTAGGCAATCTAAATCGTTCGCTGGACATGACCTTTACTTGTTACGATGAGCAATCAGGCGGTTTCTGTCCTTTCTACGATTGTGTGATGAAGAGTGGCAACTATTTGAATGCAATTGAGAAAATTATAAAAGATCGCGAAGGTTCTCTCGATGAAATACACGAGGATAACCATATGGATACGGATGGTGAAAGTGATTCCATTACGATCGGCGTGGAAAATCTAATGGCGGTGTTTGAAAAGTATCAGACCTTCCTGAGAGGTAAGCTAGCTAAGGAGGAACTGAAAGATTTGGGACGCACAACGCTTAAAAGGAAACCTCTCGATTTCATTGAAATCTGCAAAGATATAACGAAAGCCAATGATGATATGACCAACAATGATGAATACGAACCAACGCTGAATAAGGAGGAGCGAATTGCACGGGCACAGGATGTGTTTGTTGTTAATCTGCCAACTCTGCAGATATCTGCAAATGAGAAGGCTCTGATGGGGTTGGATAAGAAAAACTACAAGGAAGTGATGGTACCCGAGTGTTTGATGGAAACAAACCTGCAAAGGGACGAGATACTTGAAAAAGTTTTCGAGTGAGTACTAGTCGTCAGCCATATTGCCTAAGCAGTGTCATCTAGATTGACTGTGTTAACTCAAACAAATTCTTAAGACAGAAACAATGTCATGTCATGCCAGGTGACACGACTTAGAGAATAGGGATATAATTACATACGTATATATGTTAACGCTTCATTTTCTCATACAGAGACACCTGCTGGACATACACACAAAACAATCTAAATACACTGAAAACCGTAATGGATGCTAATGGTTTCAGTAATGAAGAACAACAGAAAATTATAGAAATACACGACTTTATCGAATTGCATGAACTCGGTGCACATGCTTCTGATCTTTTGGTAAGTTATTGGTTAAAACGTTCTTTATTTTGTAAGCCTTGAATCTCTTTGCTTTCAGGAACGTTTTCCCGATATTGATTTCCTGCAAAATGCTGTGAAATTGCTCCGCCAGCATTATCTAGTTCTTAGAGCCGGAGTGTCGTCTTTCATGTATGTTCAAAAGAACCACGTACGACACTGGGTGATTCATACGCATCATATAAAACGTCTGGCACGTGAATCTATGGGAAAACTGATGCCTAATGCTGCTGGTACCTCGAAAAAGCGTTCGCATTCCACAGAAGATGATGACAATGAAGGCACAGAACCTGCGGCCAAGTGTAGCAAGTCAAGCGAAGAAGGTAGACGAGTACCGAAACCAATCGCACGCTTTGAAAATCGAATGGAAGTTACAACCTCAACTTTAATACATCACAATGAGTAAGTAACGTTTTATTTCTTCGCATTCGCGATAACACAGAGATGGAGCTCCAACCTGATCTTGAGGACGTCGATAATTGAGCATGTGTTACGTAATATAGAGGGGTACATCTCGAGCACTAATGGCTCTTGCATCAGTGCCAAGTCAACATCTTCCTTGATGAACCGTCTATTCAGCACGGAAGATGCTGCCCTAGCATGGTGCATGTTTATTTGAAGGCACTTGAAATGCCTTCTGATGAGTGGTGGAGGACTCATCTACCGTTTACGCCCCCTGTCCCGGTGGGCCGTTTTTCTGCCCCTGCCGCTATTCAGTAGCGCAGTTTCCTCGGGGTTTCTTCTCTCCCACTTCCTTAACCTTCCAAAGGGAGGGATGTAGCGTCTTTCGCTATATCTAGGGGTGTAGTCCACCTCTCGACGTGGTGTGTGTCTGGGTCTGAGGGGCGAGGGTGGACGTGGATGAGGGTTGCGCGGATGCTTCAGTAGCGCGCTTGAAGCTCCAGCTGATATACTTTCTGGCGGGCGTTTGTTTGCGGATACCGCCTCAGCGCTGGTGCTGGGGCCCTGTATGGCCTCAGTGCCGCTGGTATTAGCTCTGCGCGTACAAGAGCGTGCCTGTCTGGTTTACGGTGGGTCTTGGGTGCTCTTTGTGTTTACGGCGAAGTAGTACGAACTTGAAGCCGTAACTAAGTTCACCTCCGATTTTGGAGAGGTGTGAGGCTGATGCCGGATCCAGAGCTACGGTGATCTCCACGACGGCTGTTCGCTCGACTCTATTGAGCACTCTCCAGTCGTCCACTCTTAGCCTTGTGTTTTGGCCTTTTATTAGGCCCAACAAACGCTCGTTCGAGTCTTTTCCAGGAAAGTACCCGACAAAAATGTCTGGACGCGGAACTTCTCCCTCGTCCACAGCTTTCAGCTGTGCATCTTTCCAGGGCTTCATTTTGGCCACTGTTGCCTTGAGCCAGTCCGCTGTTGCTCTATTTTTTACAGCTGAAAAGAAGCCAGCCGGGTTTGAAAGTACAGCCGAGGAAATGCGGTTTTTGTAGAGCTGCAGGATGATGTTCAGTACCTTGTCCTGTACCCGTCTGAGCTGGTCTGTAGTCCAGATGGTGCCCGGGAAGTCTGGTGGTAAGACACCAATCTTGACGATATCAACGGCGGCGTCCCTGTAGGTTTTTACAGGGCTTGATGGTCCGAGCCTAACTTTTGACGTGGTGGCTACCCTTCTCGCTGCGTTGTCTGCTGGTGTAGCACTGTCACCTCTTGGACGTTTTGAGGGGGCTTCTTGCCTGTTTAGTGGAGTCTGCGCTAGCTCTCGAGCTTTCTCCAAGCTTGTCCTTTCCTCAGAAACTCTTTCAGTCTCTTGCGTCCAGCTCCAGATAGCTTGACCCTTTCTGAAAAAAGAGAAATATGAGCGTCAATCACCGTTGCAGGAGAACCAGGTGATGCTAGGAGAGTCTCTTCATCCTCCGTATTTATGGTGTCGGTTGTGTCAATGGCACCTGAAGCCACGCCCTCTGCTATGACATCCATAAGTTCAGACTCCACAGTAGGACCAAGTGCCCTCTCTGTAGAGTCTGAGAGGCCCAAAGCGGCCCCGGTTTGTACGTTAAGAGGAGTGCATTCCTCATCGTTATTTTTTAAATTGTTATCCATGGGATTTTTGATAAGGAGAAGGGTAGTTCACCCGCCGTAAAGCCCCATGCCACGCGAGGGCTAATTTAAACCGGATGTCAACTGGTTTCCGGAGTCCACCGTTATAAGATACACTTACGGAGTGCCATTCATCCCTTAGGCACGGTCGTTACACACCTGGGATTACGGGTTTTTACAAGTTTTTCCTTTTTAGATCTGCCATATTTCGTATTCAGCAGGGACACCTCGTGCAGGATGTGGTTCTTCACCACGTATGGACGGTCTTAAGAGATAGATTCATTTGGATGCTTCTATTCCTCTGGCCCCTTTGCCTGGAACCTTGCCCCCATGTACACAGTAAAACTCACGCTTGCGAGATCGAGCCCCTGGATTCCGAACAAGTTTGCTACCATCGGTACCATCGGTAGCCCCTTGTTCATCACGGTTATAAAGGTTTCCCACGTCTTTTGCTGCTCTGGCAGGGGCTCTCTCATTCTCTACCGACAGTTTTTCTCAGCACAGTAACAACTTATATAAGTTCCGTCCGAGTGTCCTTTTTTTTGGTTGTGCCAAGGGGTGTGGTAATCTTCAAAAGATACTAGTAGTCCGGACTACCAGCATGCACGATTCGCAAACCCGAATCATCAATGCCAGGAATACGCCTACGTACTAATCCACACCATACACACTTCAATAACTCTCCCTGCGGAACTACCGTTAAATATTATTTCGCGGGGCTGGTTAGCCTTTTAGGCTCTGCTCTCATCTTCGCCGTTTTCAATTCAATTAGGCGTTCGATTCTCTCGTGTTCGACCTGAACGCTGGTCACATATCCATTTACTTCGTGCCAGATCTCTTCCGACTGTATCATATCTAGATTGATCTGTCTGTTGTCCGCAAATTTGGGGTCTCTTGGTAGTATGAAGCGCGTTTTCTGCGTCTTCTTCCTGGTTATCACAGCACGGGCAAAGTGGTGAGCTGTTGTGCCCGAATATATGCAGGTACTTTCTGTATCATACATGACCAGTTAGGAACTGCGTGATGTTATAGTTCTCCTCTCCTACTTTCCTTTTACCCAAATTTCTATATTGGAGCTGAGTTTATGTGTCCATCTTCCTGTTGTGGCGTCATTCCATCGGTTTTGCCATTTGCCTCCAATACCGGCCTTTCTTCTGCTTTAATAGCTCCTCCATGCTGTCGAATCGCGAGTTTCCTGTCGTACACTCGTTTCATTTCGTCGGCCAGGATATCGATGGGTACCATCCCAGCTACGACATAAGCCGCTTCTTCTGACACTATTCTAAGTCTATAGCCTGGATTCTTTTATTTCTAAAGCATCAGCCCACACTGTTGATGCCTTTAGTAGTGCTGAATACTGCTCTGAACAATAGGATTCTACGACTACATTTGGGTCCACCGACGTTTGGCAGTATCCTCGCTATTGATGATTGCAGTATCGACGGCTTTTTTCCTACATACTCTAAGTACGGCTTAAAGTTCAGCCTATGTCTATCATTACACCTAGGTATTTCATTGTCTGTTTAGATTTAATCACTTGGTCTCCTAAGTGCGCGTTCATATATTCTGCTGCTTTGTGGCTGGTGATTAGAACTACTTCCGTCTTCTGCTCCGCTAAATCCAAGCCGGCTGTCTCCAACCAGGTTTTCATTTATCAGATCGCTTCATTTGTCGCTGATTCTACCTCGTCAACGTATTTCGCAATGGTGTCGTCGGCGAAGACTGACTTTCGTTCTTGATGGCATTGGCAACCTGAGCACGTCGTCATACATGATATCCCACAAAAGAGGACCTAGCACTGATCCTTGTGGAACGCCCGCCGACATATAGTGTTTGGTACCTTCGTCGCTTACCTATACATACCTTACACCCTTATTACGGCTGTCAAATATCAACACGATAATTGACAATTAGCAAATAATTTGTTAAATCGGTTCTATCGTAATCAATTATCAATATTTTTTATCAGAATTTGTAGTGAATTTTAGATCCATTGTGAATAGTTCTATCGATAAACTTGGTATTATCGTTGCCAAAAATTTTGATATCTATCAAATTTTCACTCAATCACAAAATTCTCGTTGACAAACAATATTATTCGTTGTTTTCATTTGAAAAGATGCATTTTAAAAACTAAATGTCCACAATAGAACTGTGGAAATAATTATCACGAAATACTGAAATTTATTTTATTCAAAATACACATTTGAAGGCAAAATTTAAACGAAAAAAGAAAACAATAAACAAAAGACAAAAAACACAACCCACAAAAAGAATGCGAAAACTCAAATGTCAAATCGGATACCCATTTACAAACGCATTTTATTCACAGTAGAAGAAACATTTATAAATTGACAATCGTAATACCAAACTTTCGGTCGATTGATAAATTTTATCATTTATCAACTATTGATCTTTGACAATCGTAATAAGGGTGTTAGCTTCCTATTCCTAAAGTAGTTCCGTACTACCCCAAGAATATAGCTTGGCGTATGCATCCTTACAAGAGAGTCCATAATACATGACTAACTTGCTGAATTAAAAGCGTTCTTGATGTCAAGTGCAACTATGGCACAGTACTCCTTTGTCACCCACTCCTTTTTCCTTCAATGGCTGCAGCAGTGATATCTACCACCATCTTTATGGTGGTACATGGTGGTCCATCTACTGTGGACCGGGCTTTTCGGAACCCAAACTGGCGCCTCTTTCCTCGAGTACTGGTAGCAGCCTATTATAAACGGTTTTCTCCAATATTTTCCCCATAGGCAAATGGGGCGATATGATGACGGGGCACCAGAGGGTTAATTTCCCTTAAGGAGCAGCACCGGATGCTCTCAGACAACTCTGTATGACTTCTATAAAGACATCAGGTCATGCTTTTACGGCTGCTTTTAGGGCTTTATTCGGGACTCCATCCGGGCCTGCTGCTTTGCTATCACCAATTTTTGTGCACGCTAAATGCAGTTCCTCTGGTGTTACCGATGGGATCTCTTCGTTGAACGTTGCAATGTCCATACGGAAATTAGTCTCGTCGTGGTCGTTGCGGAAACAGTGTTGTGATGATGTTCTCGAGCGTAATGGGACATTTAAACTGTGGTGCTCTGTGTCCTTAGAGCTTCATCATAGCGATCGTGTAGGCAGTTCCCCACGGGTTTATGTCGGCTTCCTCTAGCAGTTGTTTGAAGCATCTTTTCTTGCTGTCTCTGATAGTAAATTTTGAAGCCTTCCTGGCACTTTTAAAAGTTGCTAGCTTCTGGTTGAATTTCGGTCTCCCTCTCGAGCGTTGAACTCTGTGCCTTGCTTGCAGACAGTTTGCTATGAGAGGTTTGATTTTGTCATTCCACCAGTAGCAGTGAGATCTACGGGTGCTGGGTTTTCTTCTTGGCATAGAAGCATCGCATGTGGATGTCAACAAATTCGTCAGCTGCAGCGCTAGATCTTGGGCTGGTCCAGGTCTGATGCGATGAATGCTGATCACTTTCTCAAACACTTCTCTGTCGAAAACAGTATCCTTCTATTTTGGTCCTGTTAGCTTAGGACATTGCTGGCGCTTCGTGTGCTCTGTCTTGATCATTATGGCCTTATGGTCGCTATGAGTATAGTCTTCGCTTACCCACCAGTTTGTGCTTTAAACTAGAGAGCTACTTACGAAAGTAGTGTTTAATGTAATGTTTTCGGAACGTGTTTTTTGCACCATTGTTTACTAGGTTTACGTATATATCTAATGAAGCAAATGCTTCAAGAAGAGTTCATCCCCTTGTGTCTGTAGTCCTGTTGCCCCATTCTGTGGCCCAAGCGTTTAAGTCACCAGCTATAACAACTTAAGCTTTTCCTTGCGCGTCAACTACGATATCATCCAATAACTTCTGATACTCCCTAGGTGTCAGACTAGGAGGTGTATAGCAGCTATAGAAGTGGATATCATTTATCTTGCCGGTTGTAAAGCCAATCGCCGGCTCACGGATCACCTGAAAGGCATGGTTTCCACAATTACATTTTGCTGCCTCGTTATCCAGGTAAACCCGTTTAGAACTTTGTACTGTTCACTTATAAAGGCAATATCGATTTGTTTTTCTCTCGTCACAATGGTTACGACATATTTGGGCGATCTTCATCGCCTTATGTTGGTCAGATATTTCTTAAACATCGGACATTTGGTACTGCAAGCTACGTATCTGGCGTTCTCTGGTTTGTCCACTTTACATGTATAGCGGGTCTTTAATGCACTTCTTAGCAATGTTTTTTTTTTTTTTTTTCTTTTTATATAATTTCCGCACACTCAAGAGGTTATGAATACCCTTAACATGTTTTTACACAGTGCGGGTGTTGGAAATGATAGATAGAGATAGAGAAAGATTTGTTGTAGTGGTTTGAAGCTCAGTTACTTATGTTTCAGAGAAACTGGGGAGTGGAGAGATGTGCAATTGACGACGTTACCACTACACCATTGCTACCCCTATGTGGCCTTCCGCCTCACATCTTCTGCACTGTTTTAAGCGATCGAACTCGCTCTTGCAATGACGTGCCGTGTGACCAACTCAAAGCATTTAAAGCCTTACATAATGCTTTAAATGCTTTGGTTGGTTGGGTTTGCGCTCACGAATGCGGCAATTCACCCAGGCAACTTTGATCCTGCCCAACTCTATCAGTTTCTTAGCGCTGTCTTCTGCTAGGCTAATAGTTGCAGTTTGTGTACTCCCATAGGCGTTTTTAATATTCACGATGTTGGTTTCGCTTCGAGTATGGCCACACCAAGGCGACCGTTTTGTCGCGGTGTTTGCGAAAATGTACTCTTCATCAGATGAAGAAGAAACGTTTTTATTTCTTGCCTTCCACACTTTATTCTTCCTCCTCACGTTTTTATAATTTTCGTGTGATAGATCCTATAAAATGTGGGCGCCGTGGCGTAAGTGGTTAGTGTGTCGGATCACTACGCATGAAGTTCCAAGTTCGGATCCCAGAAAACACCAAAAAGTTTTTTCACGGTCCCACCTCTCGCGAGCGTCTGACAAACATCCGAGAGTATTGTTGTTACGAAAAAGCTTCTCAAATCGCCGTTCGGATTCGGCATTAAACTGTAGGTCCCTTCCATTCGTGTGAAAAATATAACGCACACAACATGAGTGGTTGCGAGAAGCTAGGCCCTGGCACTTTAAAGAGCTGTTGCGCCAAATATTTGTATTTGTATCCTATAAAATGGGGTATTTTTCCTCAAATGCAATTACTCTTTATTCATTGCAACATCACTCAGAAAAGCGAAACGAGACGAAAAAACACTTGCAACAATGATCTGGAATAAAAAAGATTTTATTGTTCCTGATTATGTCTTTACCCTGCTGTGTCTGAAATCCAAGTGGACGAGACCATCTCTTGTACAAACAGAAAAGCGTCATGAAAGTAGCTCAAAGAGTGATTCAACAGTAATGTTATTAACAATTGATATAATTAACTGTAGCAAAAATAGGGCGAATTATGTGTTGTTTAAAATTGTAAACAAATAGCAAAACTATACAAAGCGAATAAATTATTTTTAAGTGAAAGTAAGAAAAGAAGTTACAAAATTAAAAACATCCTCAAACACCCACGACAGTGACAATCAATTTAAGATTCCAAAATTGAATGCAAAAAATTACAACAATTTGCACCGATAAGTTCAGACACTGAAACGTAATACCACCAAAGTTTCAAATAACAAAGCCAAACATATACTGTCGTTCGTGTCTCTAACTGTTTACACTGAACTCTTTGAACTTCTTAGCGAAATTTCAGAAAAAAATATTAAATCTGTATATCAAATTTAGTTAGATCTTAAGCTGGAAGATAAGATCTAAGTTTCTATAAAGAGAACCCTGGTAGCTAGTGCTAATTATGTGTAATTTATTACATGTCAATAAACTTAAAATAATAATCATTTATTTTCATATCTTACATCTTTTTTTTAGTCAAAAAGACTTTCTCGTCCTTAAGCCCTGTCCCTGGATTCGAGTAAATGGTTCACTTAATCGGCGTGTTCTCGACAAATGGATGGCCAGCATAGTTATCGAGTGTACTGTACAAAGCGGCTGTACTGTTCATGCCGTGTGCTTGCGTTTTAAGCAAATGCACGCTGCAGATATTATGTTTCTATTGGAGCTACTGGCGGATTTAAAGATTGTCGAATTACGAAGCTACAAACGTGTTAAAGTAGGCCTGTTATCAAAGATTAAGGAACTTGAAAAATGTAAGTTCATACGGAAGCATAAGCAGTTAAATTCATACTTCATTTATTATTTTCTTGCAGGTAGCGGTAATGAGTTTACCGATCCACGCAATACTTTTATTGTTGCTGCGCCTGATGCTGTAACACGCATGAGTGCGTTTATTGGAGATAAGTTGTATCGAACGGAATTTATTTAAACATTTAAAGAAAATGTTGACAAAAGACACATGCAGTTGTTTGTTTTGCAGTAGAATTTGCCTTTCCCTTAATAGGCCTGTTCCTTTACTTTCCAATTTTTGTGGGCAAGAATCGGCAATCTGTAACTGATCAGCTGATTTTTTCTTTGTTGGCAATTTTTTAATTCTTGTAATTCTCATTATTTTGAGTTTAAATTGAATTTGCTGTGAAAACTAAAATAAAAAAAGGTACGCAATTTAATATAGAATGTTCTCCTAGGACATTTCAATGGATTTAAAATGTAAGTTCATATTTAAAAGTACTAAAAAGGAACTTTAAAGTTCACTTCAAATGTTTTACATAGATGTGGTACCGAACAGAAGCAGGTGAGAACTTTGACGTTAAATTATAGGCAAGTTTTTTTGGCTAACGCTTTCCTTTAGTTATTCGTAGCATCTCTCTTTAAGAGAGAATTTTACTCTTAAGGTTGATAATTTCCTCCTCAACCAAAAATTAAGCCTTTAAGCTTAACAGGCTAGCGAAAATCACAAGAATAAAGTGCACTTTAATGCTTGAAACAGATGTGCATAAAAACTGCTTGCAGTGGTGCAGTGGTGAAATAGACGTGCAGTAACACGGTTTCTCCACGAGCCATGATTCATGTTTGGGCATATGGCATGTGTTAAAAAATGCTCATGGAGACCGCATTATGTCTCCATGTTTGCATGCGCTGACATGTATGTTTGGACTTATCGTTTCATGGTGCCTTCACGGGACATGATTCATCCTTTGGCATATATATGTGAGACATCTGTCAGATAATGCCTAAGCAGTTGTCATATTTTAATGGGTTGGCAGTTCATGTCTGAACATTTCACTGAAGATGGAGCCGTATAACAGGTAACTATAGCGCATGTTTGCAATCAAAGCTTTAGAGCAACTGCAAAACAAAGAGCAAAAACAAAGAAAACACCGATTCTGGGTCCTTATATTTTCTATTTGTTTATGACTGAATTTCGTTCGTGCCCAACTACATGGCAAACATGGATGACAAGCGATAAATCCAAACATACATGTCGGGCCATGCAAACATGAAACATGGCTCACGGAGACACCGTCTTACTGCTGCAACACAATGATGTCGCTGTCGTAGTCCTAGAAGCGCTCGTCCTGTCAAAAGTTAAAATACACACAAATGAATAAAAGTGAATACAACGAGTTGCTGTCGTAGTCGTTTGACTGCTGGAACACAATGCGCGTAGCTCTAGTAGTAGTACGAACTGTAAAATGCTGTAGCGCTACACTCGCAAAATTTGCCCACAATGGTGTACCGCGTAGTAATGTCAAATAAAACCAGCTGATTGAAACTGGGTTTTTATTTTTGAAATGAAATCCGTTGTACGAATACCTTCCCTTACTTTTATTTAAATTTAATAAGCATAACGTACGACTTTATTGTGGACGAATTTTTGACGCATACGACATGCGACGCGATTGACATATGAACGCGACATACTTCAGCGGTAGCGACATAAGCTCTGTTTGCGACCCTCGCAAAACAGCGAATTTTTACGAAAGTTACGAATTTTTACGAAAGTTACGAATTTTTACGAAAACCTGTTCGAGTACTGAGAATTTCGTAGTTTTTCACAGAATAGAGCGCTCTCGAGAGAGTAAGAAATTTCTGTCGAAGCATGACATTTCATCGCATTACTTTGCTGTCATTATAGGTCCCTTCCTTTGGCAAAAATTCGTTAACAAGAAATTATCAAAGTCAAGAGTAAGAGAGTTCTTTCTGAAAGAGGGAAACTAGAAAAAAGTAAGGGAACGCATTAAAAAATAAAAGTTGCCCATAATTAAACTTCAACGTTTATAAATAAATAAATAAATAAATAAATAAACGTTTTCAGCTTCTTCTGTTCGGTACATCTATGAAAAACATTTTTTGTGAACTAAATATGGTGTGATATGGTGCCAAATGATATCTTAACATAACCGATCGCACTGACGGCGATATAAGTAGAGCGTACCTGAACACGTCGGAATTAATTTAATGAGATGACGGATAAAGCTGTCAAGAAAGTTACCGCATGCCTTTTGATAGGGGAAATGCTGTCTTTTTTCGAACTTACTTGGCGAACTTAGCAATGCAGAAAGAAGGACCGGTCACACCACCCCGGAGCGTCTCGTATCCCATATCACATAAAGTTCACAATGGAAGAGTGTATTCGGTTCTTACGAATCAGATTGGGAAACGCTCTTTTTACTAGTCGACAACTTTACAAACTAAGAAGCTTAAGAGGTATGCCAAAGCTGTGGTACGGTTCTCTCTACTTGACATGTTTTGGTTATCTGTCCCATATCGAAAGAAATTCGAGATGCTTTGGTTTGATACGTTAAGTCTTTCTATATTCTATGTTGTGCCGGAACTGTGAATGTGCAGACAGTGTGGAAACTAGAGTTGAACTAAGACGTGAATTTATGTTAACAGCTATAGCTGTGAATGTGATTTTTTATTCACTGTGAATCAGTGCCGCTTCTTGAATTTCTTGTTCAATTTTAACGAGCGACTGTTATTCAAGTGTAAAATCACCCCCGCTTTTTTTTGTCAATTTTTTAAATTTTTCTTCGTTTTATCAGTACTTTTTTTTTGGGGCCTCCGGAAGCGGGGGAAAAAAAATTAAAACACCATAATTAAATTATGAATCTATCAATAAATAATTATATTATTGACTTCGTGTATCGTAAAATTTAGGTGATTCGTTAATATACATGTACTATCCCTATTAGTACTAATACCGTTAAAAATATTTCGACCCAATAATTCAAAAAACAAAAATTACCCCAGAAACTAATGACACCCAAGGATGTTTGATTTGAATGCCTTCTTAAATTTGATGTGCACAAATTACATTTTGCGAAACTTTAATCAAATTCCGTAAAAAAAATTCCAAATAAAACTAATTTTTTTTCGCTTTATTATTGGCGGCATTTTAAGAGTATTTTTTTTAGGTACGCGCACTTGTACACACCAAACAAGCAAATGTGTAAATTTGTGCTTTGAATATAGCAAGAGAAATATTTCTCTTATTTGTGAAATAACCCAACGTATAACATACATTTCAAATACCTGCATGTTGTTTGTGTACCCAATGCATTTTGTTCACCACGCTTTGCTATGTTCTATCCTTCGCTGCTACGCACTTCAGTATTCACATTAGGTATACACATTTTCGTTCATCGTTCTCTGCACTAAGCAATGCCAGCACTGTATCGTTTGGTGTGTACATTTCGTTCTTCGTTCGTCGCTCTGCACTGAGCAGTGCTAGCTCTGTATCGTTTGGTATGTACATTACCTTCTTCCTTCGTCGCTCTCTGAGCAATGACAGCTCTGTATCATTTGGTGTGCACATTTCGTTTTTCGTTCGTCTCTGTGCACTGAGCAGTGGCAGCTCTGTATCATCGTTTGGTGTGTGCATTTTTGTTCTTCGTTTGTCGCTCTGCACTGAGCAATGCTAGCTGTGTATCTTTTGTTGCGAATACGGAAATGTGATGTGAAAAAGAATTCGTTATTCACATTTTAACCATTCACAGTTTATTTTTAAGTCGTTCACAAGCTGCTAATGTGAATTTGCATTCGCAGTAAATAATTCACAGATAGTGATTTTTCGCTCAGTGGAAACCACAATTTTTTACTATGTCAATTAGGTGAATGCTGTATTCAATCTCATTTAGTAGAGCCAGAAACACGAATGCGGGCGTTGCCTAACTGACTTGTGGAACGACAGCAGACCACTAAATATTTTTGGACAAATTGTTGTTGAACATAACATTTTCGACACAATATCACAAATACAGCAAGATTAATTTAGGGTCCTCGTGGTTAAATGTTGGTCAATGTGTTATTTTTGGCACTATCGCGGTAAGTATATTGAAAGGGCTCTGGAGCTGCATAAATTTTAAACAATTGGAATTTATTAGAGCGATTGAGAGTTTATAAAATTTAACACCTGATTTACACCGCCTAATCTAGGCTAGGCTACTTTTTTTTTGTTATCTATAATTTGCGCACACTTAAGGTGTTATGAATACCTCTGAAATGTTTTTACATAGTGCGGGTGTAGAAAAGGGTAGATAGAGAGTGAGAAAGATTGGTGTAGAGGTTTGAAACTCAGATGTTGTTTCAGAAAAACTCTGGGGATGGCATCCAGATAACTGGGGAGATTTTTGGTTTTTTTTTTTGTCTTTGTTTCTGATTCACAGTATTTTTTTCCCGATCTTCAGATGTCACATTAATCATCCAACAGAGGGAACAATTTTAGCACTCATATGACCAACCTACTGCCATTGTCATGCCTTCACAATAGTGTTCACATAAGCTTTAGTAATTGATCGGACTAACTTTATATATTTCATGCGAAATAAATAAGTGCTTGCTTTAAAGGGTTTTTCAATGACTCATCCACATAAATTGGGCTTGATATCAGCAATGAATGGCTTGAATGACGCCGTTTTCCAGATCGAGAATTGTTTCTGGTCTATTGGCATAGTCCATAGACTTACGTAGCCCAAAAAAAAAAAAATAATGGCAGAAAATCGCGCGACCGTGTCGGCCAATTGACATCATTTCTCCTCGAAATAACGCGCCCTGGAAACTTTTCGGTCAATAACACCGTTATTTCAATTGCTGTCAACAAGAAAGGACAAACGTCGATGAATTGAACAGAACGTCACAGCGGGCAGCTACAATTTCTAGGTAGTAAGGGACTTTGTCCACCTTGGCTCTGCTATTAATTCTGACAATGATACCAGCGCAGAAATCAAGCGAAGAATAGCTCTCTGACAATCGCTGTTTTTTGGGGTGATAAAGCAATTCAACAGTAAACCCCTATCTCGAACAACTAAGGAGATTTTATATAAGACTGATCATTGCAGTCCTGCTTTACGGTGCTGAAACATGGACTTTATTGAAAGCGGATTAAGATATTCTTCTTTGTAGGATATTCGGTCCCGTTTGCGTTGACGGGTTTTGGAGGAGAATATTCAATGACGAACTATGTATACGAGCTGTACAGCGATATCGACCTAGTCAAAAATTTACATATTGGACGTTTGAGATGGCCAGGACATGTCGATCGAATAGACACCAACGCTCCGACCCAGAGTCTTCGAATGTAACCCAGAGGGATGACACAGTAGAGGGCCACCTCGCCGTAGGTGGGGCGCACAAGTTCAAGGGGAGCTCAACCAATTTGGAGTGCGCAACTGCAAGCCAATAAGCTAAATGGAGAGGCTTATTGGTTGAGGCCCAGGTTCACCCCGAACTGTAGCGCCACCTATGTAAGTGAGTATACACAGCATACGTCTCATTTTCACTTCTATAAAACTAGAAAATGCGATACGCGTGACGTCACACGTAGATACGCAATATCATACAATAGTTCTAGTACCTACTCTCCAACTCATAGTTTTCCAATTTATAAATTTATTTCTTCAAAAATCAATTGTTTGAGCATTTACTCTAAACATATGTACATATGTATGTTCCGTTTTATTCATACCACCAAATGTAAGTTATAGTACCATATACGATTTATTACTATTCATAATCCACTTATGCTAGTTAATAACTATTACTAAATATTTATTAAAAAATACAAGACACACAAACTATTATATCTATTCTGAAGTGAAAAAAATAATAATTTAATATCATTTCGTAACTTGAATGCTGGTGCCTAATGACCCTTGTGGGGTAGCAATCCGTTCTAAGGCAAGTAATAAAAATATGAGGAATATACGTATACATACAATATATAAAATGACAGCATACCTAGATAGAATTCGTCCAGGGAAAACATCGCGAATTAATTTTTGGTTATAATATACTCGTACATACATATGTACTCGCACTTTAACTGCTGACTGTGGCAGGTTACCAACGCGGTACATTAATTAAAAGGAGTGTTGTATAAAGACTTTGAAATTCACAATAGATATATTCCTTCAAAGGCAAAGGGTTGGTAAAGAGGAAAAATGAAAACCGTCTTGTTGTTTCACATCCGGTCACCTCCCATAGATCGGTAGTCTAAGATTGCATCACCCTGTATACCTAGATTTATATTATACATAAATAACAATTATTGACTGATACGCTCACTGAATGACTGAATCACCCTGTATACCTACATTTATATTATACATAAACAACAATTATTGACTGATATGCTCACTTCCGTAAAAGAAATTGTCATTGAAGGTGATTAACTGATTTTTAGGCACTGTGTATGATATTTTTACCTGCTTACATACGAAGTACATACAAAGCAAATAGCAATATATGCATGAGATTAAAAGTAAGATTGGAATTAGCTTTTCTTTCTGTTCGATAGTCGCATCCAACTGGGTAATTTGGGTTTTTTTGGTACTGTTTTTGATTTGTTTTCTGGTTCAGAATCGGATTCATCCTCATACTCTAATTGTTGCGAAACTATTCTCCTGATAACAGAGTTTTGCTTAAGTCCAAGTCTTTTTTCTTTACTCCTAAGATCTAATGGTTGATTAGGTGTTAGAGTGGCTTCACTGGTGGACGGCTTATTCGAATCAGATTTGATTTTGGATACTTTATTTAAATTCAATTCATTTATACTACAATGTGGGTACCCATAAAAAGTACTGGGTTCAGAGTCTTTTCCCTTTTCATATTTCTTTTCACTTGATTCCTTCTGGTTTTGTTTCAAGGCTTCGGCTTCCACGGCTAAAATCCATTCTTCACTACTTTCAGAATCTGATAAATTGTTTGTTCGAATGAGTTGATTTTGAGGTCTAGCATCTGACAAACTTTCTGGTAACGGAGGTTCGACAACACCAAACGACAACTCTACTGAATTCAAATTTTCATCTGCGTTAGTGATTTCAGTTCTAATACTTATATCATGTTGTGGTTTGGCGTTTGGTTTGAAAAAGCTGTGATATAATCCACGAATTTGTTTTCGGCGTTGAGAATTTAAAGCTTTCCACTCTTCACCATCGCTACTCTCACCAGATGACAGTTGGATAGTAGTAACTGAAAATAGAAATTGACAGCAGTATTATGTTATTAATTCTTGTAATTCTATAACCTCCCTGAAATAATATTTGATATAACTACACCAACCGCCAGCGCAGTCGACTGAGTTGATAGAGGTGAAAATAGCGATGAACAAGTGTGATTACTGTGAACTAGTGTTGAGTATAAACGATATTGTAATTAAAAGTGAACTTGTAGAGACAGTTTAATTTGAGATTAATAAAGAATAAAGTGCTGTGATTATTTAGAAGTGTAGTGAAAGTGAAGCTTTTAATTATTTATGAATAACAGTGATGTAAAATGTGAATACATTTGACTACTTGTACTCATTCGTTATTTCTCCATAAGTACTCGGATAAAAGTAACGACTACTTAATACTCGTTTTTCCCTTTTAACTTATGGCAAACCGTGTGTTTGCTGGGAATTCTTAAGATGTGAAAAAAGAAGACAACAAAACAAAACAAATAAATATTTGGCGCAACAGTTCTTTAAGTGCCAGGGCCTAGCTTCTCGCAGCCACTCAGGTTGTGTGCATTATATTTTTTACACGAATGGAAGGGATATACAGTTTAGTGGCGTATCCGAAGGACAATTTGTTTTGAGAAGCTTTTTCGAGACAACAATACTCTCGGATGTTTGTCAGACGTTCGCTAGAGGTGGGACCGTGAAACATTTTTTCACGGGATTCTGGGATTCGAACTTGGAACCTTACGCGCAGTGGTCCGACACACTAACCACTTACGCCACGGCGACCACAAAGAAGACAAGTGATACATTTCATCAAATCGTTTTTGCATACCAGTGTGTCTTTTTTTTTATATGGAAAGTATACCACTTTCGCAAGCGTTGAGTTTTAATATCTTATATTTGAATACTAAAGAGTTATGATGCGATGGCGAATACTACAAGGTCATACTCGATTACTTGCAAAGGTGAAACATAGAAAAGTATATTCTAAATAATTTGCTTGCTATACTCATTCCTATAGTGAAAGGAAAGAAGGGAAAATAAGTATAGTAAGATAATCTCTTGAAATGCTACATGTGGTGTGGGTAGTGCCAAGGAGAACGGTTATTCGAATACATATCTGGCGAATAAGAATCTTTTAACATGTTACGTGTGTTGGGTAGTGCAAAATAGAATGAGTAAGTATCTGAGTACTTTGCAAGTAACGAGTGCGAATAAGTACATGGTAGTAACGGATACATTGTACCGAATGAGTACTTTTTTTACACCACTAATATATAAACAGTTTAAATACACAAAAGACGGCTTTATTAATTACGAACCCCAGCAAAAATATTACATTGAACGAAAAAAATAATAATCATACTTTATAATAAAGCAGTAACGCTCATACTGTTAACATGTACGTGTTCAACTTAATAGCGGAGCGATCAACAAATATACTAAAGAACACATTCCTTCACAAGACTGACAGTGAGTTCAACACCAACCTTCCACGTCAATATCCCATATCACTCTTCTTTCTAACGCATGTCTTATTACATTTTTTATTCACTTCACCAATACCAATGTCAAAATCAAAAATTGTAAACAACTGCACTGAGTATGATTATAAGCGATTGTCTTTTATATGGTCATCCTTTTCACGCACAGCGGTTGTTACAAGTTCAAAAAGATATTGGAAGCCATTGCAAAAAATACTGTTCGTAGACAGAACAGTTTTAAAACTTTTTATTTTTATTTTATTTTTGTTTTTATTATTGTTGAAAAAGTATCAAGGTTTGTGCAGATTTTTAATTTTTCGTTTGTTTTACTATTATTATATTTTTACTTGCACCTATAATAGGCAAGTTTTGTAATCGTGAAAAAACTCGAACTCGAGATTTTAATCTAAAATGATATTGCAATGTAGGGAAACTCGAAAAAGTGGATCTCGCAATTCTGTTCGTCTGCACCTCCAACTGGAGCGTAAACGGCTGGTTAGATTTGCCTGAAACTTCATATTTGGGGTCTATGGGCTTATACCCCGAGACTGAATCGGAATTTTCATTCTAGCCCAAAAATAACGGTACTTTACTTAAGGCCGATTTTGCAGTCTTTTTTATCGAGAACTGATCTAACGATTTTGCTCAAATTTCATATTGGATTAGCTGAGATATATGCTATCAAATGGCATACCAGGTCTTTAGCTAAAGAGTCGTACAACGATACTTTACTAATTAACCGGTTTTCTGAAATTGTCTCTTTTTCGGCTATTTCTCAGTTGATTGTGTTCAAATTTAATATAAGAGCAACGTCTGACATAGAATAACATGGGGAAATCAAATTTTTTTTATATACAGGTGAAAGTACGCGCGACCCAGTCATGCCCTTTATATTTTGTTCGGAGCCCACCTTTCAATATCTTTCAATACATGAAAATTGTGAGCACTATTTTAAAATAATTATGCGCAAGGTGGCGATTGCTAAATATAGCATTTGCAATTTATTCAACCTAACAGCAAATAAGTTTAACCCAAACACAAAAATATATAGCCCTTTAGCAATTAACTTTAACCCAAAAGCAAATATGTTTAACCTTTTAGCAAATAGGTTTAACGTTTTAACAAATATGTTTAACCTTTTAACAAATATATTTAAACCAAAAGCAAATCATTTTAACCAAAACACAAATTTATTTCAACTTTATAATTATATAAAAATGTAGAAGCCTTCTAAAAAAAATATTTAGTCCATTTGCTGCCTTTGGAATGAGTAAAACCATATCCAATACAGAATTAACGCAATCGGTTTGTGTAATTTGTTGCAAACTATCTTCAATAACTGCAACCAAGTTATGGTCTGCTGAAGTTAGTTAAAAATTGGCGTGTGTGCGTCTTCATTTTAGAAAAAGATTTTTCAATGGGGTTTAACATGGGAGAGTAAGGAGGCAAATTTTTCAATCTGAAATTCGTTGTACATAATATGTCCCGAACTTCTACTGTCTTATGGATTCTAGCGTTATCCATAATTAACAAATCATCATTAAGGGATGTATCTTTCAGTTTTTCTGTAAGTTCATGGAGAAATGAACAAAACTTATTAGAGTTGCAAGTGGTGTTTGTCAAAATCTTATATTGTATTATTCCTTGGTTACTAATTGCTGCAATTAGAGTAACGTTAAAAAAATAACAAATTCGCAGATGGGTTGAAATAAATTTGTGTCTTGGTTAAATTGATTTGCTTTTGGTTTAAATATGTTTGTTCTTTGGTTAAACTTATTTGTTAAAAGGTTAAACCTATTTGCTAAAAGGTTAAACATATTTGCTTTTGGGTTAAAGTTAATTGCTAAAGGGCTAAATATATTTGGGTTTGGGTTAAACTTATTTGCTGTTAGGTTAAATAAATATGCAAATGCTATAGAACCTTAAACTAAAATCCGGTTGTATGGCAAGTCAGAAAAATTACTGTTAGGTTAGGTTGTTGTAAGGTAATTCTTTTTTCGGCACACATCTAATATTTTGATTTACTTTCGCGTAACTATAGTAACCGTTTAAAAGTGAAATAGCAGTAAGAACTACGATGTTATTTAAAAAGAACATCAACAAAGTTGCAGCGAAATAGCCAGCCGTGGACATGCCTGTATATCGCTTGCAAGTTTTGCTTCTGTTGCAATACAGTTGAGATTTTCGCGTGTTTTGAAGCGCCGTATAAATCGAGAGTTAGTTGCGTAGTTCATTTTCGGTACGAAAATGGATGCGTACGAATGAAAAAACAATCCAACTTATAAATAAATTTGAGGAACAAATTCAAAATTATTCGGAAGTGCAACGAAATGTGAGTAAGCTGGAGGATGCGTGGACCCAATATGTACATATGTTCGTACATACCTGAAATGTTCGAAGTGTGAAAAAAGAAGGTGTAGTCGATTTAAAAAGTATTCAAGTTTTATAAGAAACTATGCATCAAGCTTCAGAGGCTAGTACGTTAGACGGCCCACTTACTGTGAACGAATATTTATATTGGCAAGAGGTCCATCCCTAATTACTGAAGTGTTATATGACATGTGGGGTCTTAAGTGTTATATGATTGTTTTATGACATAAGTGATTGTTTGGTTAGGACAACATTAAGTGATTGTTTAGGTATGACATCATCCGATGACATAACTCTAAGTGATTGTTTAGGTATAACATCATCCGATGACATAACTAATCATCGGAGTTTGTGGACAAAAACCGTAGTGTATTAAGCCGAGGTGGTCGCCCTGCTGCAAGCGTTGGATTATTTGAAAAAGAATCAGTTGATAGGGAAGAATATCTTAATAGCACTGTACAACCAGGCAGTGATCAGACGCGTGGATCAGATAAACATTAACAGCCGCATTATAGCCAGACTCTTCGCTGAACGCGTATCCCGAAATCTCTCAATCACCCCTATGCCGCCAGCATCAAGTGCCGAAGACCACTGGCAACGCTGCCAAGATGCCACCAGAAACGCCGCGACTTATGTGCTGGGTCTCGCTCGTCCACCACCGCTGAATAAGATTAACAACGAGGATGAAAAAGGGCGAAGATTTGAGTTGGATTAGAAAAAGTTACCAAGATAATAAATGTACTCGATAATACTCGATAATAATATACTTAGTTTATTCAGTGAAAAGCGAATTCCTTGAGAGCTTTACTCTTTAGCGTCCAGATCCAGAAGAAAGATCAAATGCATTATAATTTCAATGTGTAGCCAAAGGTACATAGAAAAACAATTGAGATTTGTACATACATAGTTTATCCGTTAAGAGAGCAATGGTTAAACAAAAAAATAGGGGAACAAAAAAAAAAAAAAAAATACGAAAGGCTAATGACAAAATATGGTAAATTAAAAATGATGCAAGTAATTGACGCACATTTTAAATATAATATAATTATTGGAATTATAGTCATAAACATCCCGGCGCCCCTAAACTAATTTCAGGATAATGGTAGACGAGCCAGTTTGGATATTGGTCGAACGAAGGTGCCTGCACTCGTTTTAACAGTGGCTACACGAACAAGTTGATCCGATCCTGGATTTACGGCTTCAATTCTGCCTAAGATCCACTTAGTTGGGGGCAAATTACGCTCCTTGATAACGACAACATCTCCAGGTTTGAGGTTCGGCTTCCGTTGTTGCCACTTGCATCGCTCTTGAAGGGTCGTAATATACTCTTTACTCCACGTTTTCCAGAATCCTTGAGTCATGTTTTGAAGATGGTTCCAATGAGATAAGCGATTCAATGGGGTATCCCTGTGGTTTGGTTCGGGAACCGCTGTCAATGGTTGACCTATTAAGAAATGAGAAGGAATTAAAGGATTTAGATCACTATCAGAGAGAAAACATAAATGTCGTGAAGCTAAGCTCCTCAAAGGTTAATATTGACGACCCAATAACGCGGCGGAGGTGAAGTTTAACGGACTTCACACCTGCCTCCCACAATCCACCAAAATGTGGAGCGGATGGGGGAATGAAGTGCTAGGCGATTCCATCCTTTGCGAGAGACAATGCAATAGTGTTGTTATGCGATTGCGACATAATGTGCTTATGCATTTCAGTTAGACAACGCCGGGCACCCTGGAAGTTGGTACCATTGTCACTGTAAATATTCTGGCAGATTCTGCGCCGCGAAACAAATCGTCGTAGGGCAACCAGAAAAGCAAAGATCTCCCATTAGTTGATGACTAGTTAACTTGCGTTGCATGAAGCACGGCTTGCAGATGTGTATGGCCCTTCGAATTAAGTTGCGGCTACCCAAAATCCAGAACTGTTGGCGGACAATTGCAAAGGTCTCCGATACTCCCGCATGCATGTATGTCTTTAACTATTGTATAAGAAACGATATATTATTAGTCTTTGGGAGAATAATAGGGCGTTTCATATTATATGAAATAGTTGCGTGTCTTATTCGCCCTCCAACATGAAGAATTCCATCGGTATCCAGAAATGGAGAGTATTTCGATAGGTTTGATTTGGTTGAAACACATTTACTGCTTTGAAGATCCTTAATGTCCGTGAAGAACTATTTGCGTTGCACGAACTTGTAAATAAATACCTTTGCAGCATGGAATTCCTTGAATCGCAAACCATTGCTGTACGAAGGGAGAACCGCGACCGACAATTTGAAATAAAGCGAAAACAGAGTGCAACTACTTTCACCAGACGAAACCATGACGAAATTTTATTGATTTGAATTTGAATTATGGCGTGGCAAAATCGCATCATCACCTCCTCGCGGTGTCCGCTGGATAGCTATCTGAACTAACGATGAGCATATGCTGAGTGACGATGTATGTGTAGCTGAACACTCAGACCTGCGTAAGCACATCTGGGTGAACTTCAGCGCGCATATGTTTAACCGGACGAGGCATCTCTTGTTGACCTGATTGTCTGAAATATGCGTTTCAGAAGTCTAGCAAGAGCTCCTCAGAAGGAGGACGTGCGGCGGATAAATTCTCTCTATGGAATCAAAGGTGACGTCTATAGGCCAACGGATACCTTACTTGAGCTACTTCCACATATTTGGAGCTGAGGTCTGTAAGGATTTTCAATACTACGTCAGGGTATTGAAAAAGAGATGGTGGCGGATGAAGCCTTAATGGGCCAACGGCAGCGCCCATATCCCCGAAGTGGGTTATTGACATCGGTGCATCGGGCCCCTTGTCCTAGGGGTACAAAAAAAGGATCTGGTCCACCAGGTTGGGGGTTGTGCCGGGTTAACTTCCCTACCACTTAAAAAACCTTCGGTTACGAAGCAACCAACAGCCTCGGATACGGATGATTTTACTGTTGACGACCCAAGCAAACGTAAAAAGGACAACGATCTTCGTGTCTGCACGTGGAATGTTAGGTCCCTCTACAAACCACGTGCAGCCGAACAACTTGCGGAGGCCCTAGAGTATTTCAAAGCAGACATTACCGCCATCCAAGAAGTGCGATGGGATGGGCCGGGCAAAAGGAGTATGAAAAACTGCGTCATCTACTACGGCGATTGCTACAGACAACAAGGACAGCGTCTATTCGGGTGCGGATTTGTCATTGGAGACATACTTAGGCAAGAAGTCTTGAGTTTCCGGCAAATGAACGAGCGTCTCATGACTATCCGTATCAAGGCTAACATTTCCAACATTAGCCTAATATGCGTTTACGCCCCTCACGAGAAGATGGATGACGCGATCAAGGATGACTTTTACCAGCACTTGGACCAGACGTATGAGCAATGCCTCAGCCACGACGTTAAAATTATCCTAGGTGATTTTAACGTAAAGTCTTTAGTAGCGTGGTCGGAAAGCACAGCCTGCACGACATTACATCCGACGACGGACTCAGGCTAGTCGACTTTGCGGCGGGACGAAACTTTGTCGTAGCTAGTACGCGGTTCCCACGTCTCGATATTCACAAGGGAACATGGCTCTCCTTTGATCGAAAAACTGTTAACCAAATCGATCACATTACGATCGACGCAAGGCACTCTTCCAGTATTCTGGGTGCCCGGACTTTCCGAGGAGCTATCGTGGACTCGGATCACTACCTAGTTGTAGCCAAGGTACGGATATGGATATCCAGAACGGATCGAAATCAACGAAATACTGTAAGGAAATTTGACGCCGGGCGGCTACAATCGCAAGAGACTGCCAGAACCTTTGCCGATCGTGTTTCTTCTAATCTCAATCTAAGTCCTATGCCGCCAGCAGCAAATGCGGAAGACCAGTGGCAGCGTTGCCAACAAGCCATCAGAGATGCCGCCTCTGATGTACTGGGTTTTTCTCGGCCACCACAACGAAAACCCTGGTTTGCTGAGGAATGCCGGCAAGCACATGCAGCTAAACAAGAGGCGTACAAAGCGGCGCTGCATAGAAGGACTAGAGCTGCTTACGACCTCTACGTGCGCAGGAGAAAAGAGGAACATCGTCTTCTCAGGAAGAAGAAAAAGGAGCACGAGAAGCGCTCGATCGAGGAGATTGAAAGACTTTATTGCAGGAATGATGTTCGAAAATTTTACCAAAGGGTAAAAAGAACATGCCAGGGTTTCAAAGCCAGAACAGAAGCCTGCAGGGACGAAAATGGCAATATAGTAGTAGAATCGCAGTCGGTGCTGAGGATATGGAAGGAACACTTCTGCAGACTGTTAAACGGCGACGACGACCAATGTTCCTCTGTCAGGCAAAGTGAGCCATTCAACAGTGACGATGACAGTCAAAATTCCCGTCAACCCGATCAATATGAAGTGAGGATAGCGATATCTAAACTCAAATCCAATAAAGTTGCTGGAGCCGACGGCCTAGCCGCTGAACCTTTCAAGGCAGGAGGGGATGAGTTGGTAAGGAGCATGCACCAGCTCATCTGTAAAATCTGGTCGGACGAAAGTATGCCCGATGAATGGAACCTCAGCATCGTTTGCCCGATCCTGAAGAAAGGAGACCGTCTGAACTGCGCCAACTACAGAGGTATAAGTCTCCTCAACATCGCATATAAGATCCTGTCTGCCGTACTATGTGAACGCCTAAAACCGATCGTCAACAACCTGATAGGTCCTTATCAGTGCGGTTTCAGGCCTGGAAAGTCCACCATTGACCAAATATTCACACTACGGCAGATCTTGGAAAAAACCCATGAATATAAAATCGATACGCACCACCTCTTCATCGATTTCAAAGTTGCCTATGATAGCGTGTATAGAGACGAGTTATACAGAGCCATGTCTAGTCTTGGCATCCCTGCCAAGCTCGTCCGTTTGTGCAGAATGATGATGGAGAACTCTCGCTGCTCCATCAAAGTCGGTAAGAACATCACCGAACCGTTCGATGTCAGGAAAGGTCTTAGACAAGGTGACGCGCTATCATGCGATCTCTTTAACATAGTTCTTGGGAGAATTGTACGAAACTCACAAGCCAACCCCGGAGGTACAATCTTTCACAAGTCTGTACAACTACTCGCTTATGCTGATGACATTGACATAATCGGAAGAACTCAGCGGGCAGTCAATGGGGCATTTACGAGTATTGAGATCGAGGCAGCAAAGATGGGTTTAGCGGTCAATGAAAGCAAAACAAGATATATGCTGTCTACAAAAAAGGACACCCAACATCGGCGTCTTCGACAGAACGCCACAATAGGCAGATATAATTTTGAGGTAGTAAAGGAGTTTGTCTACCTAGGCTCTATGGTGAGCTCCACAAATGACATCAGTAGGGAGATCACACGAAGAATTACTCTTGCCAATCGTTGTTTCTATGGGCTAGACGGCAACTGAGTAGCAATTCCCTATCTCGAACTACTAAGGTAACTCTTTATAAGACACTAATCATCCCAGTCCTGCTGGATGGCGCAGAGGCATGGGCTTTGAGAAAACCGGATGAGGATGCCCTTGGTTATTTCGAGAGAAAAGTTCTTCGAGCGATCTTTGGTCCCGTCTGCATAGACGGTGAGTGGAGGAGAAGGTACAATGCCGAACTACCATATACGGCCTGTACAAGGACATCGACTTAGTCAGAAGAGTTCACATACAGCGACTAAGATGGCGCTAAGAAAGTCTTCGAATCCACGCCGGATGGACGACGCAGTAGAGGACGACCTCGCGGTAGGTGGCGCAAACAAGTGGAGGGGGACCTCAACCAACTTGGCGTGCGCCACTGGAGGCAACTGGCTCGTAACCGTGCTAGCTGGAGAGGTTTGTTGGTTGAGGCCCAGGTCCACCCCGGACCGTAGCGCCATCTAAGTAAGTAAGTAAGTTAGGTTGAGTTACACGAAAAGAAAACATGTCTGAAGTTGGGTTCCAGTACATTCAAAGGTCCCTAATTGCAGCTTGAGATTTTTCTGTATCAAAAAACGAATATTCACAATCTTCCGGCGGTAATTGAATCAAAAGACTCCAGCAGTTAGAACTCCATTTCCTAAAGTTTATGTTATCTATCGATAAAAGATTTACGAGCTCTGATTGTAATTCGAATAGTTGTTCGATCGAGTTAGATCCCGTCATAACATCATCGACGTAAACATCACTTAATAGGACCCTAGCTGCGTTTGGGTATTTCTCCCTACATTCATCAGGGAGTTGTTTTAAAACGCGAACAGCACGAAAGGGAGCGGATGCCGTTCCGTATGTGACCGTTTTGAGACGATAGTGTTTTAGATCTTCATCAAGAGTTTGACGCCAGACGATTCGCTGAAAATCGGTTTTTTGGTTACGAATTAGGATTTGTCGAAACATTTTGACTATATCAGCCGTGAATACGTATCGATGTTGCCGAAAACGGAGGCAAACACCGATTAGATCACGCTGAATAGGTGGACCAATGAGTAGCTGACTGATTAACGATTTTCCAAGCGAATCGGCTACTGAACCGTCAAATACAACGCGCAATTTAGAATTGTGGCAAATAGAATTGATGTCCGTTGGCCGTTACTATTTCTTCAGATGGGATGAGCTCCATATGACCGAGGTCAAGATACTCTTGCATGAATTTGGTATATTGTTGATATAAATCAGAGTTACCTCGAAATCGTCGTTCCATTGACTTCATTCGAGAAACCGCAGCAGAAAGAGTGTTTTCGAATGATGGAGAGGGAGTTTTAAATAAAAGAGGGACAATATATCTTCCATCTGGAGGGCGAGATACCTTTTCTCGAAACTGAATTTCGGTAGGATCGTCACTACATGGTTTTGCATTTCAATTAATTTCATCCAATTCCCAGAAACGTTGTAGCAAATGAAGCGCAGATATAGGGGTACTAGAATTAGTATTATAACTAAGTTCACCAGTTATAACCCAACCGAAAGATGTATTTTGTGCCACCGGTTTTGCTTCCGGCCCACGAACTTGCCCCGCCTTTATAATTGTCCAGACTGTCAGCTCCTAGCAATATGTACATCTACAGACTTGCAGATGTTGAAATACGGATCTGCCAGGTCGAGACCTTGAATGTACTTCCATGAGGATGCATCGAACGATTGACAGGGTAAGTCTGATGTTATTTTTCCTACAATAAGTGCATCGAAACATAATTTAGATGACTTGAACCGCGAAACTAAATTTATAGAGATACATCCCCTTGTATGTCCTGCATCAGTCGACGATAAACCTAAGAGAGGGATTCGAGTATGTTTGCGAGGAAGTCCTAGTCGTTGAGCTAATGATTCTGTTACAAATGAAGACTGTGACCCTGAATCTAGTAGAACCCGGCAATCAATGAACTGACCCTGGCTATCTCGAATCTTAGCATGAATTTTGGAAGAATGGTTTGGTGGCGAAGGCTAAGTTCGAGCGAATGATTTGTTACCAAGGGGTTTATAGGATTACAGTGGGGTTGGGGTGAACCATTAGTACCCTGCGTTGGGGACGATGAGTCTACCTGCAAACCGAGAGCAGGCCTTGAAGAAGAAGATGAACTGGCACTTGAATCCTTCGAATGAACGAGTGAATGGTGGCGTGATTTGCATACGCGACAGCGAAACGAGGACTTGCATTTGTTTGATGAATGTCCAACGCAAAGACAGTTAAAACATAGAGCATTCTCCTTTACGAACAACGAAATGTTTAACCCGATAAATACCGAACACTGTGACAAATGTGATCACCTTTACATTTAGGACACTGCGAATTATTTCTCTGAGTTTCAGCTAAATGAGCACGTATTGAAGGCGATTGTTTCGCGCGCGATGGTTGTGAACGATTTAATGGTCGACACGATTCGTAAGCATCACAGCGTAGCTAAAGAAATGATATTAGTTCATGTATTGAGCAATCGTCGCGCGATCCTACTTCCTTAGCCCACGAGTGTCTTGTGTCCTCGTCAAGTTTGTTAAGGAGTATGTAGATTAACCACGGATCGCAATCTTCCTTTTCTGCTGCATGAAGTCCTCGAATGACTTGATCAGCACCGTCGGTTATTTTTCGAAGTGTTTGGGCATTTGGGGTGGTTAGAGTGGACAAGGACATAAATGATTCAATTAACGAATGGACAAGTAAGTTAACACGATTGTACCGCCCTTCGAGCCTTTCCCAGGCCTCGATATAATTTGCATCGGAAATTGGAATATGTTGAATTAAATCAGCCGCCTCATCTCTCAAAAATGACTTCAGATAATAGAATTTTTGGGTTGCCGTTAGATTTGTTTTATCTACGAAGCCCGTAAAGGTATCGCGAAATGATGGCCAGTCCTTGTAATGGAGTCACTGTGATATTTGGTAGCGTTACATTCGAACACGTGTGGGATGGTGAATTCAATTTTTTAAGAAACGTGGGCTGCTGATTCGCGAACTCCTTAAATAAGCTGCGTTGCTTATTAACCGATTGTCTTTCCCGAATGGCCTTGTTAAATATCGCTTGCGTGGAGAAGTACGTAGCTTCATATTTCCCGAAATCCTCTTCTAATGCTTGTAATGCCGCAACATTTGTTTCATCTGTCTCTTTTAAGCATGCATGATGATAGACCGAAAAATCAAACCAAATATTTTCTAATTTATTAAGCCGAACTTCCAACATCTCTGTATCAACCTCACTATTAATAGTAGGCGCAAAATCGGATGCACGTGTTAAACGAGACTTTGCATGTCCTATCATTTGTTTAGAGGTCATTTTCAGATGTTATAAGAAAGTGGCGTGAAATCAAATAGAAAAATAGTTGAATGAGAAACAGCGCATGCACAAACGATCCAAAGCCGGGAAGTAAACCCTTGATTAATTATAATAAAATAGTATGATTATAAGGGATTTGTCGCGAAGGGATATAGTCTTCACGTGAGCACACAATCGAAAACCACAAGGGGTTTATTCATCAAATTAGTTCTCGATAAATTAAAAGTTTTATGTTTCACTAAATATTTGGCTGCGAAGGACCATTAATAAGATTAACAACGAGGATGAAAAAAGGGCGAAGATTTGAGTTGGATTAGAAGAGGTTACCAAGATGAAAAATGTACGGGGTAGTACTCGATAATAAAAGTATACTTAGTTTATTCAGTGAAAAGCGAATTCCTCGAGAACTTTACTCTTGGCGTCCAGAGCCAGAAGAAAGATCAAATCCATTATAATTTCAATGTGTAGCCAAAGGTACATAGAAAAACAATTGAGATTTGTACATAATTTATCCGTTAAGAGAGCAATGGTTAAACAAAAAAAAAATAAGGGCATAAATAAAATAATACGAAAAGCTAATGGCAAAATAGGGTAAATTAAAAATGATGCAAGTAATTGAGGCACATTTTAAATACAATATAATTATTGGAATTATAGTCATAAACAACAGCGAAACCCCTGGTTTGACGAAGAATGCCGGCGAGTGCATGTAGCAAAACAAGAGGCATACAAAGCGGCGCTGCAAAGGCAGACGAGAGCTGCTCGTGAGCTCTACGAGCAAAAGAGACGGGAAGAGCATCGACTTTCCAAAAGAAGAAGAAAAAGCATGAGAAGCGCGCGTTTGAAAATATCGAGAGTTTATACTCCAGGAACAATGTACGGAAGTTTTACCAAAAGGTAAAAAGAACGTGTCAGAGAAGTAATACCCGTACCGAAAACTGTAGAGATCAAAATGGAAACCTTGTAATAGAATCCTAGTCGGTGCTGAGAATATGGAAAATCTACTTCTGCAGACTGTATAACGGTGATGAAGACTAACATTCCGCTGTCAAGCAGAATGAACCATTCAACATAGACGATGATTGTCAAAATTTCCGCCCACCTGACTAAAACGAAGTGAGGATCCAAGGATCCAAGCTAAAATCCAACAAGGCTGCTGGACCTGACGGCTTACCGGCCGAACTTTTCCAGACAACTGGTTATGAATTGGTAGAGTGCATACAACAACTCATCTCTAAGATTTGGTCGGACGAGTGTATGCCTGGTGAATGGAATCTCAGCATCGTTTGCCCGATCCAAAAGAAAGGAGACCCCCTCAACTGCGCCAATTATAGAGGCATCAGTCTCCTCAACATCGCATACAAGATCTTTTCTGCGATATTGTGTGAACGCCTGAAACCTTTTATCAACAGCCTGATTGGACCCTATCAGTACGGTTTCAGGCCAGGAAAGTCCACCATCGATCAAATTTTCACACTTCGGCAGATCCTGGAGAAAACCAAAGAATTCCCAATCGATACTCACCACCTCTTTATCGATTTCAAGGCCGCCAATGACAGCATCTATAGAGAAGAGCTTTATAAAGCCATGTTTAGTTTTGACATCCCTGCCAAACTTGTTCGTCTGTGCAGGCTGACGATGGAGAACGCTTGCTGCTCCATCAAGGTCGGTAATGACCTCACCGAGACTTTTGATGTCAGAAAAGGTTTTAGACAAGGTGACGCGCTGTCTGTGACTTCTTTAATATTGTACTTAAACGAATTGTGCGGAACTCACAAGCCAGATTGTGGATTGCGGAACAAACACCGGAGGCACAATCTATCACAAGTCTGTAAAACTGCTTGCATGTGCCGACGATATAGACATTATCGCAAGAATTCAGCGGGCTGTCACCGGTGCGTTTGCAAGCATTGAGGGGGAAGCGGCCAAAATGGGTTTAACTATAAATGAGGGCAAAAACGAAGTATATGTTGTCAACAAGAAGGGAAAACCAACACTGACGAATTCGTCACTGTGAGCAGCTATAACTTCGAGGTAGTAAGGGACTTTGTCTACCTTGGCTCTGCTATAAACTCGAAAAACTAGATCAGCACAGAAATCAAGCGAAGAATAACTCTTGCCAATTGCTGTTTTTTTGGGCTTATAAGGCAATTCAACAGTAGAGCCCTATCTCGAACTACTAAGGAGACTCTGTATAAGACACTGATCATCCCAGTCCTGCTTTATGGCGCTGAAACATGGACTTTATTAAAAGATGATGAAGATATTCTTGGTCGCTTCGAGAGAAAAATTCTTCGTAAGATTTTCGGTCCCGTTTGCGCTGACGGGTTTTGGAGGAGAAGATTCAATCACGAACTATACGAGCTGTACAGCGACATCGACCTAGTCAAAAAACTGCGTATTGGACGTCTGAGATGGCTAGGACATGTAGAGCGAATGGACACCAACGCTCCGGCCCGCAGAGTCTTCGAATCTAACCCCGAGGGACGACGCAGTAAAGGACCTCCTCGCCGTAGGTGGCGCGCACAAGTTCAAGGGGACCTTGACCAACTTGGAGTGCGCAACTGGAGGCAATAAGCTAAAGACCGAGCTACATGGAGAGGCTTGTTGGTTGAGGCCCAGGTTCACTGTAGCACCACCTAAGTCAGTAAGTAACCCGTATTAATATAGATAAAAAAAATTCAGACTTAACTGACGTTTGTTAACTTGTGGTTAACTCGCCGATTTCGCGAGTTAACGAGATGATAACTTTGCGAAATAGTGCGTGTGTGTAAAATTCCTGCAATGAAGATACAAAAAAATGATTTATCATCAAAAATTCAAAGACAGGTAGGAGAATCTGGGCAGTACTATGTAAATAGAAAACGTTACTTTTCTATTAACATCCAAGTTGTGTGCGAATCCCACTTAAGAACAAGGGATATTGTTGCTCACTGGTGTGGAAATACCCATGAATTTCAGAGAGAGCAGGATAAAAGATCGCTTAGAAAGGGTGAGTTCAGGGGTCGTCTTTTAGGAGATGGTGGTTATGGATGCACCAACCATCTTTTTACGCCCGTTTTAAGACCCGGAAATCCTGCAGAGCAATGCTGCAATATTGCTCATATTGCTACTCCAAATACGGTTGGACGAACCATTGATGTTTGGAAAGCCAGATTTCTTTGGAGAATGTAAAAACTATCATTGTACCCCTAGGTGTTCTATATAAACTTGCCAATTATTCTGACGTTTCAATAGAATGCAATCGATTTTAGTGATGTGTCAACTCGGGTTCACAAACCGGTTCAAACCGAGTTACAGCTAAACCGAGTTACATTAATATTAAGCCGAGTTTGCAAAACCGATGGAATGAACCGAATAATTAAATACCAAAGCGGCATTAAACCGAGTTAAACACACGATTCGGTTTGAGTTGGTTAGGATAAGTATACACAATGCACTAACGCATGAATGTACCCGTATATTAAGTCGAGTTGGAAAGCAGTCTATTGTTTTTATACAAACCGAGTTGCACTACCCGATTCCATACCTACATACTTGGAATTCGGTTTCGGTTCAGTTTCTAATGAGACGGTGGCTCCCGTTTTCTCTTATTGTTGGTTTTTTTCACATAGTTGTGTTAGCTTTTTTTTGTGTATACGCTGTTTTTATGTGTGTTCCATCGAACCAAGTCAATTAAGTGTATACACATACCGAGTTAAATTGAGTTGCAAACTGATTCAATATATGGTATATTTTGAATTCGTATTCGGTTCGGTTTTAGTTTCTTATGTGACCGGTGGCATAATTTTGTTACAAACCGAGTTAGCCCACCCGATTTGTAACTCAGTTTGCTTAAATTTCAACTCGGGTTAACCCGTTTTAAGGTATTTTCGGCTTGGTACATCACTAGAAGATTTTACTTTCTTTTTCGAACAATAACAGTTTTTGCCATTTGCAAACTCTATATATAATTGAAACGTCAGATAGTTATTGCATGGAGAAAACATTTTTATTAATAGGAAAATTTAACTAATGGATAACCTCGCTAACTACGAGTTAGTTAACTCATTGGTTATTGGTTTTTTATTAATACGGCTGTAATACTTTATTGGCTTTTGAATGTGTGCAGATGCAGAAACACAACGAATCGATATTGGTCTGGGTAAAAGGGCGTGTAAGGATTGAAAGAAATAAAAAGACAGGCAAATTGGCGAAGCAGCGATACAACAATCACACGCAATCACTGACTTAAATCGTGTGGGTCCTTGTTGTTTATTGTCTATTGTTATAACAAAGAAAGCTACGCGTATGACAACTGATATTGGAGAATTGAACAGAGAAGAAATCATCCAGAGATGGCACAGTTGAAAGAACGTTTGAAGCTAAAACCATAAATGAAGAAAATGTTTTATTATTTGCGGAATTTTAAACAATGTTGCGCTCTTACCCTACGATTACATTATTCGAGAAAGGGCCAACCGTTTTACTATTCTCGTTGGAACAGTTAAGCTGTTGGACCAAGGGTCTGCTTTTATAGGGATCCAAACTGTGTCAAAGATGGCCAAACGAAAAATTGTCAAACATTAGCATGAAAAATGTAACAATTTAATCCTAATTGCCCCTAAAGCGCGGGGAACAGCAAATATTGTGTGCCAAGAGCTACTTCTAAAGAAAATAAACAATTTATAACAGTTAAAAAAAGTTTATGAATTCAAGGCGCCTATTAAATGACACTAGATCTACTAGAATGTAAAGCAGTTCAGGTTAATAACAAAAAATATTCATCAATGTTTTTCAGTGCATCCGCGCCAAGCATGAGTAATCAGCTACATAGTACGAGTATGATACAAAATACTAAAAACCTCATTAAAATTCGATGAGAAGCTTTCGAGATTATTATGTTAGAACAGTGCAATAGCTACCCCTACTGAATTCAAGATAAAAAATATGTGTGTACAAACTTTGTCATAGACATTTTACAGCCGATGGAAATGCAGGGCGCCGCAAGTGAGAATGGCGTTTACAAATTTTCAAACTTTTTCATTTATATATTTCCATAAATTTTATTTTGCAGATTTTATGAATAACATCTAAAGAATAAATAATGGATAAATTTCCAAGTTAATTACTTTTAAGTAAAAAAATAAAATGAGAACCGTCTTCTCATAACATTTTTTTTTTGTTGTCTCGTCCTATCACTTCCCGAAATTCCGTTGTCTAAGACTGAATCACCCTGTATAACTATACATATAGAATCTACATCTAAATTTATATTATATATAAGAATTATTGACTGATATGTCCACTTCCATAAAAAAAAGACAATAAACAAAAAAGGTGAGTAACTGAATGAATTATTCATGCAATTGTGTCTGTTATTCTTACTATCTTACATACAAAGTATAAAAAGCGCACAGAAATATATAAATATTATCAAAACAAGAAACACGCTAGAGGATTATTTGTTCGCTACTCGCATCTAACTGGGCAAAATGCGTTTTTTTGGCTACCACTACTGTTTTTATATTGTTTTCCGGTTCAGAATCGGATTCATCCTCATACTTTAATTGTTGCGTAATTGTTCCCTTGATACTACGTGTTTTTCTCTTTGCTGTCAGGACAAAGTTTATTTTTAAATCTAGGCCTGTTCTCTTCACTTCTAAGATCTAATGGTTGATCAGATGGTTGAGTGGTTTCGTTGGTAGACTTGAATTTGGATAGTTTATTTAAATTCGACTCATTTATACTGAAATATGGGCCGCCATGAAAAGTACAGGGATCAGAGGCATTTCCATTGTCACATTTCTGTCTACCTGATTTTTTTTTTTGACAGATGTTCTTCGTTTTTATTTCTTGTGTTTTTTTGATATGCATCGTTCAAGCAAGTAAATCTGAGAGGCTAGAATTTGTTCCCTTTGGTCCTTTTCTCAAATTAGGTATACCCATCCAGCGTTGCTCAAATTAGGTATACCCATCCAGCGTTGCCGGCTAAAACGGCAATTGAGTAGCAAAGCCCTATCTCGAACTACTAAGGTAACTCTTTGTAAGACACTAATCATCCCAGTTCTGCTGTATGGCGCAGAGGCATGGGCTTTGAGAAAACCGGATGAGGATGCCCTTGGTTATTTCGAGAGAAAAGTTCTTCGAGCGATCTTTGGTCCCGTCTGCATAGACGGTGAGTGGAGGAGAAGGTACAATGCCGAGCTATACGGCATGTACAAGGACATCGATTAACCAGAAGAGTTTACATACAGCGACTAAGATGGCTGGGTCATTTAGAGCGGATGGAGCCCAACGTTCCCGCTAAGAAAGTTTTCGAATCCACCCCGGATGGAGGACGCAGTAGAGGACGACCTCGCGGTAGGTGGCGCAAACAAGTGGAGGGGGACCTCAACCAACTTGGCGTGCGCCACTGGAGGCAGCTGGCTCGTAACCGTGCTAGCTGGAGAGGTTTGTTGGTTGAGGCCCAGGTCCACCCCGGACCGTAGCGCCATCTAAGTAAGTAAGTAAGTATCTAGCGTTGCCGTTGGGGTACTTAAACGTCCATTTGGACACCTTTTTGCTATCGGTACTCCTGGACACTTTTTTTTTTAAAATTAGCTAAAATGGACACTTTTTGAAAATCGTGGACACTTTTGGATGCGTTTGACTCAAAACCGTCAAATTTCTTTTTTAGTTCTGTGCAGTTAAAGTAATCACCCTGATTGTCGTTGGCGTTTGTCGCTTTTCGACGATTGTCGTTTTATTCATAGCTACGACCCGCTGACAGTTAAACATTACTCAGCAATTTGTTTGTCGTGTAGAATGCTATTACAACTCATTCTCAGTGAAAAAGTTATGAAAATGGATTCGTGCTACATCTGAAGAATAAAACGACAATCGTCGAAAAGCGACAGACGCCAACGACAATCAGGGTGATTTTCAATCGGTATTTCAATCGGAAACTCTTTACAAGCACTGAATGGTACCATTAAGTTATCGAAGACACTGTCAACAAGAAATGGCAGAAGTGTAACGTAACCGTACGTTAAACGTAAGTACATAGGTATTACCATTGTCTTGTATATATGTACATCTAACACTGAGTCTCCACGAGACAAATTTATTTCAGACTATGTCAGTAATATTTGTTTTTTTATTCGGTGAGCAAATTTTGTCAAGACATTTCATTTTCAACCATATCGCGTAAGAGTAGCAACGAGCAATTCCTGCCTTGACACCGAGTCTCCACGAGACATATTCATTTCGGACTTACTGGCTGAACACAATGCATGCCGCGGCCGCGCCGCGGTAGCGTAGTACGTAGAGCTGTCAAATGGTGTGGCGCTGCACTCACAAAATTCGCCCACAATGGTGTAGCGCGTAGTAATGTCAAATAATGCCAGCTGATTACAATTGTGTTTTTCTTTTTGAGTGTTATTGAGATTTGATTATTTTTGTGAGATTATTGTGCTATAATAATACAATAAAAATAATAAGAAATGGATAAATTTATTTTCCTTTCACTAGCAAAATCAATTTTTCCACGGCGTGCTCTTCCATTTTGACTGTAACGAATATTTCAAATTTATTGCGCTACTGCTGAACTCAGTTCAAGAATCCACCACGAAAACATCGTATAGAAAACCAAAACAGTCTTCAACAGTCGCCAATTTCTCTATCTGTCACTTGTGGCGCTGCACAAGTTAAAAGTAAACCAACTTCGTACTACACCACTGCTACCGCCACGCCGCAGCTACCTCAATGTGGGCGCTCTAGTGAGTTCCCATATATTTTAACTCTGTGACAGGTCGTACTACGCTACCGCGGCGCGGCCGCGGCATGCATTGTGTTCAGCCAGTTAATGTCTGGCACCAATCAGCCATGTATTCTTCGTAGTAAAGCTCAAATTGAGAGTCCCTGTCAAATTTATTTCACGGTTATGTCCACAGAGATGGCAAGAAATAAAAGCAGATATCGATTCCATGAAATGTATTATTTTAAAAATTTTGCGGTCTCCACTGGAAATTTCAATTGCTTGACATATTTCTTGCAATGAATTATTGCCAGTGGTGACCAGGGGTGAGAGAGGTATGATGTGTAAACAATTGTCAGAATTTTCCAATCTTTTATTGGATCCAGAAAAAGTAGTAGAGCAATACAAATTGCTTGAATTCAAGTCAGAGGACAAAGCTTTTGAAACAAATTTTGATATTCGAAATGAGGAAGAATTTTGAAACGAAATTGGGAAAATAAAAATTAATTCAACCCTTAAATGCATATTGTTGCCAATTGTCTACATTCCAGTTACACATGACCATTTGTTTACGTCTACAATAATTTTAGTAATAAACGCATATTGTTGCCAAAAGTCTAGATACAACGTTTTTCAAAATATACCTGCATTTTTTTATTTATTTTTTACGTCACCTATGACTACATTCCTATAAAAAACATTTTTTTTTTAAATTCAAAACAAAAAATCATGCATTTAAGGGCTAAATGAAAATCTGAAATCTTTTTGAAAATTTGTATAATTTTGCTATTAAAATGTTTGCTCTGCCGCATAGCAGTGCATCTGCGGAAAGAATTTTCTCTAAACCATGTTTAATAAAAAATAAAACAACGAATAGACTTACAGCCGTATTAATAAACACGGGTTATCTCTTACTCACGGCTTACGCAGTGGACATGTTCAAATCTTTATTAATAAAAATAATTCAGATTTAACTGACGTTTGTTAACTTGTGGTTAACTAACTCGCCGATTTCACGAGTTAACGAGTTGATAACTTTGCAAAATAGTACGAGTATGTAAATCTGCAAAGAAGATACACAAAACGATGGTTCGGAGATTCATGGCATTAGTCAACCTACCCTGAGCATTATTTGCGCTCCTGTAGATACAGGATTTGCCTCAAAAGTAAAAGAAATTATTAAAATGCCACAAGACACTTCAGCCCAGACTCAGGTTATACATGACTGCCGGCACTTCGGTGCTATGTGTGGCAACCTCTCCAAATACAACTACACGCTCTAGTCTAAGTGACCGCCACTCGAGCTCTAGTTCCCCGAACATATAAGATCAACACAATTTTGTATACACAAATGAAGCTTTATTTACTTAGAAATTACACTAATTATCCTATGCAGTCCACTTAAGACAGTGTGTATCCTGATGAGTGCGCAAGGAGCGAATGCATCAGTACCTGGTGACGCACGCGTTGCAGTTTTATTTGGAGAAGTTCCCACTCACAGCACCGAAGTGCCGAGGTGGGAATTTTGCCTTTGATGTGATTCCCTTGCGCTTGGGCTTCTTCTCTTTAGGTCTCTTGAAACTGGCCTGGAGCTTTGGCAACTTTTTCGACATCGCCAATCCGCATGTGGATCTTCATGAAAGTTGTCCTGATTCAGGGCCTCCAGAGCCTTCCCTGCTCGTCTACTTTTTGTATTCCCGTAATTTAAAAATAGTATTAGTGACAATTATAGTAATAATATAAATAAATTGTAATTACCCCTCAGAAAACCAGTCTATTTGTCAGCTTTTTCTTTCCCACCACAGATTTGCCCCAGTTGTCAATTATTATGATATTTCAATAGAATGTAGTAGATTTTCTTTACATTTTGGTACAATTAAAGACAGTTGCTGCCATTTGCAAACTCTAGATACAATTAAAACGTCAGATAGCTATTGCATGGAGGAAACATTTTTATTAATAAGAAAATTTAACTAATGGATAACCCCGCTAACTACGAGTTAGTTAACTCGTTGGTTTTCGGTGTGTTAGCGATTTTTTATTAATACGGCTGTAAAATGTGCAAACATGCAAATTCCATGCTATCTGCATTGAATGTAATAGAATACAAAACTCAATTTGCAACATGGGTTCCAAATAAAAGACTTATAAAATTATATAAGGAAAATATAATTAAAAAATAAGATATGATTTTAAATTTACATATTTTTATGCATTTTGAAGAAGTGTTCTATTTTTTTTGTTTCTAATAAAGGAATATATCTTATTTTATATAATGTGAACACTTTTATAGCTCCGGGACGCCTTTTTGGACACCTTTTAAATTTTCACAGCGGCAATGCTGTACCCATCACGCAACTTGATTCTGATTCTTCAGTAGTTCTGCAACCATGCGATGAAAAACACCAAAGTATGCGTATACTGCCATTTTTCCTTCTGCTCCTCCTCTTTTTCTTTCGTTCTCTCGAATTTTAATGTTTTTTAGCTGTAGTTGTTGTTGCTTTTATCTCTTAGGAATGACAATGTGTAAAACTCGTACAAATAAAAGAGACCTACGCAGAAGAATTTCAAGTGATTTGGAACAATCTATACGAGTAGTAAAGTAAAGATAAAAAAAAAACAGTAATAAAGAAAAGATCGAGTCGAATATAAATTGAGCATAAATAATTTTGTAATGTGAAGAGGAAGTCGAAAAGATTAGGCCAAGTCGTAAAGACCGGTCAAGGTCTTAAGTTAATTCTTGCTTGTTAATTCTTTTTTTTCTACTTTTTGCTATAAAACCCAATATACTATTAATTCTAAAACATAAAACCTACTTAAATCAAAGTGAATTGAATTTATAAGAGTTTTGAGTTTTTTCTGACCCCGTCACGTCGTTGGTCTCTACGTCGCTGCTTTCCTTCTTCCCCTTCCTTAAAAGTTCTACATATGTACATATAAAAAAAGAAGTTTAAAATGCTTTAAATCCAGATTGACCGGTGATCATTCTGCTAAGAAACTTTTATATTGCTTTGGATAATTCTCACCAAAACAGGCCTAAGGTGTTTACGGGTCAGTAGCGATTTGGGGTTGGCAATTCTGTTTTTTATGCCAGATTCTGCCAAACGTCGTATTGTGTTGATGCACTTTAATTCCTCTTTACGTCAACTTTTTTTTTTTGGGTACCTCAGATTCATTGTGGAGTTTTTCTCGAAACAATTCACAAATTATTTGTTGTCCTTTGCCTATTCGGCTGCGTTGGTCTTTCAACCTAGACCATTATCGACATTGCTACATTACTTATACATACCTCTTTATCCACTTTTTTACAAATGTCTCTGATGTTTTAAATATTTTGATGCCACCTTTACATTCATTTTCAGTCCTTTTGGGTGAGTTACTAAGAAAACACTTTCAAAACGCGTTTTAAAAACGGCCCTCATTAAAAAAAAAAAAACAGGCGCCCAACACTGGATTTTTTCGATGCAGTATCATCTTGACAGTGGGGTCAACTCATAGGTCCAAATATACACATACATTATTCATCATCAATTCACAGATTGTTCACCGCGTAACAACACGTGGCACATCTTAGAAGTCAAGATTGCACTATTTGCACAATAACTATACAATTTTTATATATTTTTTAAAACATAACACGAAAATATTTTATTTTAAACGATAAAAAGTATAAAACTGTAATATAAAAAAATATGTGGTATTGGAATCACCTCTTCCTTTTTGTAGAAAGCTGCATCCAACTGGGAAGGGCACGTTTTTTTGGTGACACTTTATTTTTTGTATCATTTTCCGAATCAGATGCTGAATCATCTTCATACTCGAATACGTTTGAAGTTTTGCTTTCGATGATGCGGGGTTTTCTATGTCCTTGAGTGTTTAAATTTTGATTTGCATCCAATTTCATAGTAACGGTGGATAGGTGTAGATCAGTATTTTCTCCATTAGTCCTAAGTACTGAAGGTTGGTCGGATGGCGAGGTGGTTTCACTGGGAGACGACTTAATCGAATCACAATTTAATTGTTGTTCAACCTGTTCAGAGATTTGTGTTAAGTCAGAGTCATCAATATCGAGATCCCAGTCTCCATCAAAGATATCTGCGTCAGAGCTGGTTTCGTTATCATATTCAAATCCAGGCGATGGTTTTGTTGCGATAACACGTTGCGATTGCTTCTCATTATCTTGCTTTGGAGCTAAATACTCAGCCTGGAGTGCATCAATCAACAAGTCAAGCTCAGGGTTTTCATTATCGGAGGGGTGGTCAATTGCTGTGGGTTCTTGTTTTATTTTAGTACGTGGCTGAAGCGATTCCTGCTCATCATCATCTGACTCCCAGTCTGCAAAGATTGCGTTTTCGAAATCAGACTCAATTTGTATTATGGGTGGCGGTGAAGGTTCGATTATTTCAACCGAATCTTGGGTTGATATTAGATCCTCATCTACTTCTTCGTTTTCAGGTATATCATTAGGCGGCACAAGAGTTGCATATCCATTGGAATAATTTTGTTGGTTTGTTTGTAAGCTTTCATTACCGTTGTCGGTGATCTGAGGGAGGACGGTACGGGCTGGAAATGAAAACAACAAGTTATTTAGTATAATTATTGGCAATATTCATAAAATTAGGGAGTACTAGCTGCAAGTGCGTGGAAATCATATCATTACCTCGCCGTGGGGTCCGTGGATCGAGTGTATAGAGCTCGGATGTGCCCAAATGTATCTGAATCAACTGCAGCACGAATCTAATAAAAGTGGCTTGGAAGAAGAACGTGCAACAGAAGACTTTTCTTTATGGTGACACTTATAATCTTGATCATGATTTAGAGGAGGCGAGGTAGGGTACACCATGCGCGGTTAAGGTTTGATGTGCGACGTATCGTTGTAGACTGCAGATGGCAAATTAGATGTATGGGTTACGGTGGTAATCTGATAAAAAAACTCTCTCACTAACTTAGAGACTTTGTGAAGCACTCAGAGCAAACTGAATTGCTTCCACGACGATCCGTTCTACGCACCGGAGCAACTCGAGATCAATTTCTCGACCAAGGATCGTTTTTCTTTAGCTACATTACATCAATGACAAATCAGTTTTTTCTGCAATGGGACAGCTTACTCCGGGCTGACTGCACCGCATACTACTACTGCGCGCCGGAATCGAACGCAATCTAGGTCCCACGATATGGCTCTGCTCGGTTTGTCGAAAGCCCATCCATCGCAACTCCATTTTTGTGAAATGCAATTGCTGCCTGAACTGAAGCCATCTTCGTAGCTGATCAGGTTTGTAAACCCACCGAGAATGGAACTCTAATTTCATTTGCAGGTGCCGCAGAACTAACAAATATCAGCAAGAAGTGTTGAGTCGGCTCCTGCCGCAATTCCCCTCCGCAGTCAAAATATTGCAATGGAACTGCAATGGCATCTCCGGTAAAATTCACGAACTCACAAGCTTCATGGAGCACAAAAACATCCTAATAGCCGCTATCCAGGAGACCAAACTTAGTTTCAACAGGTCTTTTAAACCCAGGTCTAACAGGATAGGCGACTATCATATTCTACCAGAAGACAGAGCGAGAGACACTGGCGGAAGCCTGGCATTTATCATTCATCACACCGTCAAATGCTGCGCTATCACGTTATACCTGATGACTTCCTTGAGCATTTACTTCCGCTTCATCCGTACTAGAAATTGTGAACGTATACATACCACCCACCAGTTGCTGTGCACCATCCTACCGCCCATCTATAGAACACCACCTACATGGAGACAACAGATTGATCTTAGGCGACTTTAACACCCACAACGATCTATGGTTTTCAGCCCTGGGCACCGATCAACGTGGCATGCACTTTGCCGAGCAACTCGACAACTCTGATTTTTGCACTTTGAATGAGAACATACCAACCAGAATTGTCAGCAATTGTAGCAGCTCTCACGACATAAGTCTAGCCAGCGCACCACTCCTAACCTGCACCACTCCTAACCTGCACCACCAGGAAAACAGATGTCACCTTCGGCTCCGACCACCTACCTATCACTATCGAGACTGCTGACAACTTCCTAGTTCCTGAGAAAATGACTTTCATCAACTACAACAAGGCAGACTGGGAAAACCATCTATACGAATAACTATAACACATTTCCAGGCGAAAGAACCTTCCGCAAAATAATCAACAAAACAGCAGTACGTTTCATACCGGCAGGCAAGATCCCCAAAATTAGACCAAATTTTCCAGCTACTACCGCTCAGCTAGCAGACACACGTGACGCCACTAGACTAGCAGACTCATCAGACGCCAGAATCCAACAACTGAACAACGAGATTCGACGCACGAATACCACAGAAAGAAGTGGCACAAACACCTAGACAAATGCAACCTGGGCTCAGGTGTCAAGTAACTGTGGTCCACCATCAAATATCTTGCGAACCCCACCAAACGAAATAACAACATAGCTATTTCCCTTAATGCCTTCCCTACGAATGACCCAAGGAAATGCGCCAAGCTCTTCAACAAGCAGTTCATCGAACATCCGGGAAACCAGGAAAAAAACCTGACCAAGGCAAATCGTACCGCCCCATATCGCTTCTCTCACCAGTCACCAAGATACTGGAAGCTCTGCTTCCCCGGATTTCACCGAACACCTTACGCTAGCGCACCACTAGCACGGTTTTCGGAAAAACCACAGCACTACCTCAGCCCTAAACATGATTTCATCGCAGATAACCAACGGACTCAGCCAAAAACAACCTTGCCATAGAACTGTTGCCGTTGCTTGGACCTATCTAAGGCATTTGACACGGTGGATCATGCCACGCTGCTACGTGATATCCTGGAGTCTCCACTATCCAACACCCACAAGCGCTGGCTGGCCAACTACCTTTGCGGCCGCCAATCCTTTGTGGAGTTCAGGAACGCCAAGTCTCAGTACCGGAGAGTCAAACAGGGATTCCACAGGGGGGCGTCCTATCGCCACTTCTTTTCAACTTCTACATCTCCAAACTACGCCTCCCCGCGGACGGAATCAATGTCTATATAAAACTAAGTGGCAAAATGCGTATGTTTCCCTTTACCGCCCGTAATTTTCAATTTAGTTGGTTTTTTTTAAAATGTAGATAATTACGGTACAAAGGTGATGGGCAAAAAAAAAAAACATTGAAAAAAAAAAGCTTAGAAAAGCTAGTTGTTTCATATGCCGACGACTGTACGGTTCTTAAAACTGGGCCCAAACTATGCAAAGCGCTGAACTCATATCTCTCTGTCCTAGACGGATTTCTCAGAGACCGCAACTTACAACTGTCGGCCGAGAAGTCCTCAGCCACACTCTTCATGTCCTGGACAAGGAAGATAAGGTCAGTCCTAGACATAGACATAGCAGGACGTCGAATTCCAACCTCCACCCAACCAAGACTTCTTGGCGTCACTTTCGACAGCATGATGACGTTCGCCGCACATGCATCAAACATCAGAAGCCAACTTAGACCTCGTAACAATGTACTCAAGTTCTTAGCGGGATCTTCCTGGGGAATGGATAAAGAGACGCTACTCGCCACATATAAGGCAATCGGTCGCTCCGCGCTGAACTATGCCGAACCCATCTGGACACTTACTGGCAGTATCTTCAAGCCTGCCAAAACGTGGCCATGAGGACCGTCACTGGATGCCACCTGACGTCACATGCTGATCACCTCCATGCTGAGACGAAGTTACTTCCAGTAAGGGATCATAACACTCGCTCTGCACCAACGTGGTCCTCGAAGGCCGCCCACCACCCATAGCAAATATCTTTTCAACTGCCCAGCAAAGCCAACCGACTTGCGTCCCGATGCACTCTGGGAACGACCATAGACATGACTCGATTCGTGAGCCTAGAAACTGATTTGTCTTCAGCGGAACCGTAGCGGCTACAACAACAACAATACCCACCGAAGACGCTGTAGTCTCAGTCAGTCAGTCTCAGAGATACCTGATTACAAAAGCTTGAAGTAATTTAAATAAACTTTAAAAAGAAAAATATAAATGAAAGAAATCTCACCTTCTATAGTTGACTCCGACTTGACTGGCTTTTCACGGCCGGTAACAGTTGTTTTCTCCGACGATGGTTGTTTCTCAGATCTAGTTGTCTTGTCAATCTTTGCATGATACTCTCTGATCACTTTCAGGAACACCGGTCCGAAACGCTCTGTTTTCTCATCCGAGTAACCATCCAGTCTAATGTTTCTTAATTGTTCCATTGTAGTCGGTTGTATTTTTGCCAATTGCTGTAGTGCCCTGGTGGATGCCACAAGATAAGGCATTGCGTCGAATAAACTGGCTAATTTCGAGCGAACTTTCAAAAGTGGACGGTAAATATCTGTCGATGTAGCAGAAGGCGCTGTTGATGCTACTGCTGTTGACGATGATGCTACTGCTGCGGTCGAGGTTGATGGAAGATTCTCCGGAGGTTTTACAACTCCCATCACTAAAATTTTGGGCGTACTCAATACCTTCGGCTTAAGTAAACGAATAAACTCTTCACCAGGTACGACTTTAATTGGTTGTTTTATTATGCCACTCAACCAGATCCTACCTTTTGAAGTTATAGTAGATGTAGAATGTCGCGCGAATGACGAAAATCCATTCATCTGAGCAACTTGAACCATTGCCAGCATTTGCATTTGTAGTAAGCTATTACCTACGGCTTGTAACCATCTCTCGGATTTGTCCTTTAAACTCCCAAAGAGAGAATGCTGTTGAAAGGTCAACGGTGTCGATTTCGATTTGGATCCTCTGAGTATGAGAAATGCTTTGCGTAGACCGTACCTGGCAGCCATCTCATTTATAATCGTGAGCAACTTAAAAGCTTCATCTGTGATATCGAGCATGCCATCTTCGCTTAAGCCTTGGTATTTACTAAATAGATTAATCGGTTTACCACCTGCAGACTCGGCACGTCTGCAGTTGTCACAACAATCCGATCGCACTGATAACTTGCTCCAATCTTCTCCAAAGTACGTGAGTATGTATCGCCTTCGGCAATCCATGATGTCCACATATTTTCTCATGGCCTGCATGAGGGTTTCCATTTGCTCCTTACTGCTCTTTAGGCCGCTTCGCTCCCTGATCATGCGATGAAGTGACCAATCTTTCTCCTGATGAAACATCAAACATTTCGCAGGCAAACCATCACGACCGGCTCTGCCAACTTCTTGGTAGTAACCTTCCACGTCCTTGGCCACTCCATAGTGGATAACCAGACGCACGTCGGGCTTATTAATACCCATACCAAAGGCTATTGTTGCAACGACCACACGGATGCGATCATGAATGAAATCGTCATGGGTTTGCTTACGCTGCTTCAGGTTAATTCCAGCATGATATATACCGCATGATATGCCATGATGCTCTATTACTGCGGCTACATCATGGGTCACTCGTCTCGTGATGCAATAAACAATAACCGATCCAATCTTAATATTCTGAATATAGGGGCCGATGTCAGCCCAAAGGTCTGTTTTCCGCTTGACAATAAATTCCAAATTGGGTCGATCGAAACCAGTGGCTACAATCTAAGACAAAAAGAAAGATTAGTACAGATTATAGGTGCAACCAGATAAGACAAAACATGAAATAAAACGCAAAAAAAAAAAACAAAACCTGCACTCTCAATATCAGAAGACGTTTTAGAATAGAAGGGATGCCACAAGAAAGGTCAATGCTGGCAATCTTACGTAAAACGTGTACCACCTTTACGGTAGGGATTGTCGGCAAGGAAAAAGCGGCAATCGTTTTGATGGAGTTGGGAAACCGAAAGGTCCGCGGGATAGTTTAAAGAAATACCATGAAAGAGGCATACTTAGCGATGATGTGTAACCTTCGTATCGAAGAAGGTGGAAGTAAACACTACGAAGGTCTCAAATCTTTATGAACAGGTTACAGCAATTGGTGATGAACAGTGGAGTGTTGCAATGTTGCTTAATATTTTACTCGGAATACTGTGATAATTGTCGTGAGCGTGGAAAAGCTGTCCGTACAAATGAGAGTTTTAAATCTATCTGCCAGTGCATTGACTCATTCAATCTCAATTTTCATCGACTCCTTAAATATGCCATCATGTATTTGAATAAAAGCATTTTTTTTTTACTAAAAGCTGTAAAGCTGGATATGTGGAGGCCAACTGTGGATAAGTGGCGCGCTTCGTGCTATCAATTTAATAAACTACGCTTCCCAGGGTGGTTTAGGTACTTATGTCAACAATTGTCAGGCAGGCGCCTGGAGCTAAGTCAGTATATCCTTAAACTTCGATAAAATTTTTCGTCGTTAGTAAATATCTTCTAAACCACTGAAATCCGATCCTCGCTTCTTTTGAATGACACCTTCTTTTCGTAAAACTTGTTGGTGGTCTTTATCTTATGAACTGTAGTGTACACTGGAATAAGTGTCAGCAATTTGCCATTTGGTGTTATGCAATAATAAATAATAATAAAAATGTATATAACTTATTCACTATTTGTCCCCTTTTACCATAACATCAACATACAGAGCTTAACCAATAATTTCAACGATTTAGAAATATTAACAGACAGTAAACAGTACAAGTTTATGATTTTGTCTGAAACACAGCTTATCGAATAAAGGTAATAGGTAAAGTAGTCATCATAAAAATTAGACCATATAATGGGGTCTCTTGTTTCTCTAACTCAACACATACTCGAGGTACCACAATCTATATATAAAAAAAACAATTGGAAAGTAACAAAGGTGTTAGAAAAATCCGTTGGCTACAAAAGACGGCTTTTGGCATGCAAATGCGCATGCAACCACATTGAAGGGTCATGGTAGCTGTGTACAGATTGCCAAAGAGTTCCGAAAGAGAATTTTGCGATTTTCTGGTACCATTGTTAATAATAAGATTTCATTTCATGAAAGTATTGATGTATTTATAAACGAAATAAAAAATAAAAACATTGGTGCAAAATTATAGTCACCGTATTTTAAGCAGTTTAAGTGCATACTAAGTAGTATCATGTTAACTCTCAAACCAGGTCCTAACTTTGTATCTAATTATAAACACTTTTAACCTACCTACAACTAGTATCAGCTTTCGAACGAATCCGCAATGAATTTTAGTCAAACAAACTCAAAAAACGACAGTTTAGGAAAACGAACACAGTTTGAGAGATACTCTTTTGACAAAACAACCATTTTTTTTTTAATTTCAAAAATATCCTCAAAAAACATTTTAATGATGACAGAAGGTTCAAAGCCCATACTAAAAGATAATATGGGCTATCGTTCCATTTAAGTTTAGTACGGGGTTATAAAGATAAAGTGGGTATTATGTCGAGTATAATTAGGATAACACAAATTATAGCTTTGGTACGTACTAAAATAATTTTAAAATGCACTTTATCCGACTATAATTTTGCGCCATTGACCAGAACAAGATAGAAGTCTACAGATACAGGAAGGATCTCTTTACACGTAAACTAAGGTAATTCGATGCATCATTCAATATGACAGCTAGCGTACATGAAAATGCGAAAAATATTGATATCAGTCTTGGGAATACCGCAAGAGAATTCATAGCAGGAAAAATATCAGAACGGATAATAAAACAAATAGATGGGACCTACCCTAACAAACTGAAAGCTTTGAAAGCTAAACAAACTGAAAAATAAGATTAGTTAAACACTACAACATCAACCAGAATTGTAATGAATACAAACGAATAAGGAAGCGCTGTAAAATTAGCATCCGAAATGCATAAAAATTATTACATAAAGAGTTATTGGACATTAACAAAATGAAATAATAAATGTATACTTCGAAGGTTAAGAGTATGCAGAAAAGTCAGAAATTGGAAAAAAAAGTGACGACTATTTTATAAATAGTGTAAAACAAATCGTTAAATCAATTGAAGATGTTGAACACGTGAATAATATAAATAAGACAGAGAGCAAATTTAAATTTCGTAAATTAACGCTACATCAACTTTAAAAAGTTTGTAAAAAAACAAAGCGGGCTTTGAAAAACTAGAGTGTCCGATTTCATTGAGATTGGACAAAGAGGTTCAATTGCAGGTGCACCTTTATTTATCATATACATCAACAATATGCCAACAACAGTAATATTTTGTAATATTATTTTATACGCCGATAATCATCCTATGCTCAACAATGAACAAATTGAAATTAACGATCATAAAATGGAAAACAAATTAATGGAAATAAATCTACAAAGCGAAAGAAAACATCAAGATGTTGAAAACCTAAATAGTATCAAATACTGGTAGACGGCCTCAAGCCAAACCATATAGACTAAGGATTCACAATTGTTAACAATCTCTTTTATGAAATAAATAGTCAATTAAACTAACTAATTAAACTAGTATCAAATATCTGGGAATGAGTATTAACAAGGAGTAAAATATACATCGACATGTGGACAACATATGCAAGAAAATAGCTAAAAAAAATTGCTTTCTTCAAAAAGATCTGAAAATAAATGGATGGCATGACAGCTATGTTGGTATATTGGTTTATAACACCATAGTGAAACCTCAATTTGAGTTTTGTTCTACAATACTTTTTTCATGCTGCAATCAACGTCAAATAGAAAGACTTCCGAAGCTGCAGAACAAAGATATGAGTATCTTGGGATGCAACCGGTTTGCCCCAAAAACTTTTATACCGGACGCGCTATGGTGGCTGAACATCAGGCAAAGACTTGACTACAACACATTATTGGTTGTTTTTATAATCAAATAAGGTGCTGTCCCGTGGGGTCCGTGGCGCAGTGGCTAGTGTGTCGGACTACTGCGGGTGAGGTTCCATGTTCGAATCCCATAAAACACGTTTTTTTAAGGTCCCACCTATCGCGAACGTCTGACGAACACTCGAGAGTATTGTTGTTACGAGAAAGCTTTTCAAAAACAAATTGCTCTTCGGATATAGCACTAAACTGTAGGTCCCTTCCATTCATGTGAAAAGCGCTTGAAAAGCTGTTGCTCCAAAATACAATTATGTATTTATAAAGGTTTTAGTTTATTCAATACGTAGGTATACACTACCAACTGATATCAAAAATGAGCAACATTTTAGAATATTCAAAAGTAACTATAGATTTTGTAAAAAGAAGCATATAAGAGAATAATAAGACTGAATCAAATTAGTTCGTTAGTTTGTATATGTATGTATATAGTAAAAATGGATTTTGTAAGGTATTGAATTAATATTAATAAATGTAATAATAATAATAATAATAAATCAAATTTTGTAACTCCTGTAAAAAAAGGAAAACAGGTTTTGCTGCACTAGGTACTGACGTATTCAGCTTATCATTCACAAATTGCAGATAATTACGTATCTAAATATCCGCTATAACATAAAACTCATGACGTGTCATAATTTCTTAAAAAAATTGCATTTCGCGCAAATCTGACTAGGTGAAACCGTGCAAAACGAAACAGCACAAAGGGAGATATCAATGTGCAAGGCAACTGTACTTATGCAACTGATATTATTTTTGTGGGAAGTAGCGTCTGACTATTGGAAATACGAGACAAGAAGCTTCTGCTTTTCACACAGTCAGATGCATGTAATACCATATATTTTTTTTTTAAACATTAACTTGCGTCCAGGGAGCAATCCCTTCAATGCAATTAATTACGTCAGTTGGAAAGGATAGACAGAAACTAACTACTGATTATTACTGATAACAGGTCCCGACAGATAAGACGAAGGCAATACTAACAAGGAGTCAAAGAATTTCGTAAGTACCTGTGGGTTATGCAGCTTCAAACTCTCGATAATATCATCACGAACTTGTGCTGTGGCAGTCGCTGTCATCGCCAGAATGGGCACCGAGGGGCACATGTTTCTCAATCGACTTAGATTGCGGTAGGCCATCCGGAAGTCATGTCCCCACTTGCTGATGCAGTGCGCCTCATCGATGGCAATTAGTGTTAGATGGTCGCGAATTTTTTCGATAAGGAATGTCCCGCACTCGGCGGCGATATACTCCGGTGTCACATACACAATGTTGTACTGCCGATCGATGACCTCGTACACGGTGTCCCGGTTCGTTTGGGCCGAACCGAGAAAACATGCGCGCAGTTTGTAGAAACGCATCGCCAGCACTTGGTCCTGCATCAGAGAGATCAACGGCGACACCACTATCGTAATGGTATCGCGATACACCGACGGAAACTGATAGCACAGGGACTTACCGTACCCGGTGGCCATGATCACACAATTGTCGCGCGCATTGTCAAGGATGGATGATATAATCCTCCATTGCATTTCGCGGAACTGGGAATGACCGAAGCACTTTTGCAAACATCGGATGCAGTCCTCGGGCACAGAGCCCTCAGAGGCAGGTGCTGTTGCCGTCTCGAAGGGTTCACTCCAATTGATGTCAAGGAGTTCGTTGTCGAACGCCATGGCTGCAATGTTACCAATGTCATGAATTCGATCAGATTAGATTAGATTTAGCAGTTTTTCGTATTTGTTGACATTTTTTGCGGCAAACTGATTAGCCTGGGATTTACTGCGTCGAAATGCAAGAAATTTTATTCTTTGTGACAGTTGACAGCAAACTTTATGAAATGTAAACGCAGAGCTCTCATGTCGAAGTGTAATAGAACTGCCAGGTGCAAAAAAAAATGTGAATTTATGGCTGGAGGGCGGGTAGGTTATGTAGCACCTACTTCAAACAATTTAATTTTCTTATAACCCAGCAAACCATTGGACGAATACGTTCATTCAGAAGAATGTTATGCGTTTGGTGCGCTCAAGCTTTCACATATTGTGTTTGTCTTGAATCATTTCTAAATTAATTATCTATTTGGTATACAATAAACTAACGATGCAAGTATGGAAACTAAGTTCAGAGCGGAAAATAGATTCATATTACAAAAATGTCCACAGGTCCAGGTTTTTTAGACTATCTGGGAGATGTCAAAAAATCTGAGTCAACTTTGGGACGAATCTAAAAAAAACAGAGTTTTATGTTCAGCCTTTTATTTCCGAAAGAAAAAAAAGGCGAAGGAATACGAGGCTCATATAACTTTATATCTCTGACTGCTGCTCGACAACTCCCTTACAAGCAAAGAAGCTGTATTTTAATTGCAAAATACTGAACTGTAGAGTTCGAAGGGTGATCAGAATTTAGAATTTAATTAAATTTTTCTTGATCATGATCTCGAATCTGCACTCTGTGGAGGTAGTTATTATTTTTTTAATTATTCCCCTTTCGCTGTTTCTTCGCTGTCTTAAGAGCGGATGCGACTAACTGACGGAAGGGGGATGGTACGCTTCGTGCTTTTTTATTTTTCGAATTTCCACTGGGGAAGTTATAATTGACCTCAGACATTTTATGTATTATATTCAGTTGGCAATTGTATTTCGTTTAAATCTAATATCGGAGGAAATAGTCAAAATGCATTTTGTCTTAAAAGTGGCTGGCGGCGGAAGCTAGGCGAGCACGGGTTAGCTAGTTTAATATAAAATTAGAAAAATAGCAACTGCTGTAAATTGGAGCGTCATTTAAGAGTTGTTCTTTAAGATGGAAGTTACATGCTTTAAAATTGTAAGCGGCGAAGGGACAGGAAAAAAAATTATTTAAACGGTTTTTAAACATCTGGGAGGTTGCATTGGGCGCTAAAAATGCCTATGATCTAAAGGAGTGACCTGCGAAGCACTTAGCTTAAGCGGAGCAACAAAGTTGCGTGAGCGGTTAAGCCCTACGGGGAAAAGGGTAAACTCATTTTAACCCACAAAGATTTTCTGTGAATTCGGGTATTTCATAATGGTGGGAAGTAACTTCACAAAATTTCTGGTTAAATTATTTCCCACATTTAGGGGGATATCATAAAAGCGTATTTATTTCCCACTCTCAAAAAATTTGAGGTTTATTTCGCAATCTTATGGGGACTTATTTTGTTGTAGACTTGTGAAAGTTGATTAAAAGACAGAGACCGAATTTAACAAGAGTCACTTTATTGATTGAAGGTTAGAGCTTAACTGTCTACGGACCTACATCCATATGCAAATGTGTTATGGACAATGTGACATTATGTGTTTTACCTACACTTGAGTTCTTTAGTTAACTATACAACAATTTTATACCAATTTGGGGAATTATTGTATTTCATACCTATTTGGAGACTTGTTACATCTTCGGATTTATCATTGGAGTTTTTATTCGGAAATTTTGCCAATAAGAATTTATTCTCTGCTATGAATTTAGTTTCCATATTTGAATCGTTAGTTTATTGGATATCAAGTTGTTTGTTATCAATTTTATTTAAACATTATTCAAAGCAAAAAAAAAAAAAAAAACAAGTCCATAAATTCCGCGATATGTAAAATAGATGACAACCACAAATGCCACATGTATTATATCACAGCTCCACTTTCCTTATCAAAAAAAAGTGTGCTGACGATTTCAGGGCGACCCCGGGCTTCTCAAAAAATACTTCAGAACGATTTTAGAGCGAAACCAGACTTCCAAAAAAATAGATCCAATATTTTTAATGCTTTAAAATGTTGCGTATAATTTCTACCTACTACTTTCCAAACTTTGTATCCTCTCTTTTATTTAGTTTACTTTTCATTTGATTTCTTATATGTTAATATATAATCTATTATATTTCCTTTACACCTCTTTACATACACATACTATAAGAGATTAATACCTTACTTGTATGAACCAAAGCGTAAATGAAATTCAATAAAATTGAATTGAATAATTTACTATTGTAGTAGGCATCGTAATTTTGCACATTTTATATTTGTTTTTCTTTCCATACATATTCTGTTAACTTATAAAATGTGTACATATTATATTCAAATTTCATGCTTGCATGCATACACTCAGTTTACATACATATTTAAAAACATTTATTCCACTGTCATATAAAACATTATTTATTACATTAGGAATTTAATTAGTTTAAGTTGACTTCCCCTTTTTCTCGTCTCTTCCCCTTTGGCATGTCGTGGGAAGTTAATATTGGCTACAGGGTGGATCAAGAAAAAGAAATTCATAAGTTTAAAGCTAACTTACTTAAACTTATGTCCTGTATACCCTTGTGGGTCCTAGGGCCTCTACTACACCTAGGCGCCATCGTGTGCGGTTTCTGGCAATGTGTCTGAGTTCTCCCCAACTTTTCCCTAACTGCCGTGCCTCCTTCTCGACTGTTCTGCGCCATGTTCTCCTCGGACCGCCAGGTCTTCTGCCATCCTGAGTTAGAGGGTTCCATTGCATAGCATGGTTCGCTATGGAACTGTCACCCTTTCGGAACGTGTGACCAATCCACTGCCACTTCCGCCGTTGGATAGTTGTGCCTATTGGTTCCTGACCCGTTCTCTCGTAAAGGTGTTCGTTAGAGATACGATTGGGCCAGAAAATCCTTAAGATATTGCGCAGACACCTATTAACGAACGTTTGCAGCTTTCCGGTGAAAGTAGTGGTCACTCTCCACGTGCTGCAACCATATAGCAGCACGGATTCAACGTTGGAGCGGAACAGTCTTATTTTGGTCAAACTGATTGCATTGCTTCGCCATATTTTGGACAACATCCCGAACGCGGAGTTTGCTTTGGCGATCCTGTTGGCTATATCCAGTTCGGTTCCACCATCGGTCGAGACAATACTACCAAGATACTGGAAATCCTCTACTCTCTCTACCGGTTGTCCAGCAATGCATATTTGAGCCGATGAGTTTGTTCCAAGGCTGATAATTTTAGTTTTTGCCGTATTAATTTTCAGCCCGACAACACCTGCCTCCCTCTCCACATCTGCTGTCATTTGGTGGAGGTCCATAATTCTGTGGGAGAGTAAGCATATATCGTCTGCGTAGTCAAGATGCTTTAGTTGAGATGTAAGAGTCCATCGAATTCCTCCGTTTCCCGTCGACAAAGCTGCATGAAGCACATCGCTAATTACCAATAGGAATAATATTGGTGAAAGGATACAGCCTTGTCTTACCCCACTTTGGATCTCAAATTCCTCAGACAACCTTCCCCTGTGCAGAACGTGACATTTGGAGCCTTCATATATAGCTTTGATAATAGCAATTAGTTTATCGGGAATACCTCTCCTGCGTAAGGCACGCCAAATAAACTCCCTGTTGACACTATCGAACGCCTTCTCAAAATCGATGAACAGCAGGTGCAGTGGCGATCGATATTCAACACACTGTTCGATGATAATCCGCAGGGTGTTGATGTGCTCGGCACAGGAGGATCCAGAGCGGAAACCTGCTTGTTCGGCATCGAGTGTGTCTTCGAGATGTTGTTTGATTCGCTCAAGGATGATTTTAGCTATTATCTTAGCTACAGCAGGCAGCACGCAGATACCCCTCCAGTTTCCGCACTCCATTAAATTTCCTTTCTTAGGAAGCTTGACGATCATTCCCTTTTTCCACTCGTTAGGAAAGCTCTCAGCTTCCCAAGCTCTATCTATAAGTGGAAGCAGAAGCTCAGCCGATGTTGTTGGCGTTGCTCGTAAGAGCTCTGCTGGAATACCGTCAAGTCCTACCGCCTTGTTGGTTTTGAGTGCCTTGATCGCGGTAATGATCTCATCTTTACTGGGAGTCGTGGTGCGTATTCGGGTACTTCTCACCTCGGGCGTCTCAGTCTGATTTGGGAGCATATCGCTAGCGAATACACGGTTCAAAACCGTAGCAAAATGCTCTTTCCATCTCTTGAGCTGGTCCTCATCCGAAATGAGCAAGGAGCCGTCTAGGCTTTTCACTGGGTGTTGGCTGGAGCTGCGACCACCTGTCAGCTCTTTTGTAATTCTGTAGACGGTCCTGCTGTCGCACCTCCGTGCAGCTTCTTCTGCTTCTGTAGCCAGCGCGTTGATGTAGTTGCGCTTGTCACGTCGTACGCTACGCTGAACTTCTCTCATCTTCATGCGATATAGGGACTCTAGCTCGCTTCTCTCTGCTGCTGGGGTAGCTGCAATGCGAGCTTTCAGCTGTTTTCGTTCGTCAATCCGTCTCCAGGTATCCTCGGAAAGCCACGCCCTATGTCTTCCCTGCGATCGACAGACAATTCTTTTAGCACCAGATGTAAAAACATTTTTCACAGCAGCACATGGTCTTGGATGGTTGCGGGCATTGAGCTGCTGATTGCTTCCACACCTTGCGAAAAGTGCTCCCTTAATTGTTGGCGCACTGAGGGATCACTAAGTCTATTGATGTTGAACCTGGGCATTCTTGTGTTGTCGTGGGATCTTCGAACTGCAGCAGTGCGTAGTTGGAGAGTAGCTATCATAAGATGGTGATCACGTACTATCCCCACATCTGCCCCTCGCCTGTTTCAGACGTCCAGGAGACTACTTCTAAAGCGGCGGCTGATAGCAAAATGGTCAATTTGGTTGGAGGTTGCTTGCTTGTCATTGGAAACCCAGCTGACTTTGTGGCAGGTCTTGTGCTTTCCGATTACATGTTTGAGCCCTTCGTTGTCGCTGCCTACCTTGGCATTCAAATCCCCCATCACTATGACAATGTCTCCATTTGGTGTTGTGTTGAAGACGGCGCTTAAGAGATTGTAGAAGCTCTCCTTTTCGTCCTCAGACGAACTATTCGTTGGGGCGTAACACTGTATGATGGTGACGCGTTGTGCTCTAGTCCGGAATCTGGCCGTCAAAATCCTATCACCATGAGGCTGCCAGGAAATTAGGCCCTTGCGTGCTGTTGTTGTTAGCAGTAGTCCGACTCCATATTCCCGCGGACTTCCGGATGGTCTTCCAAAATAGAGTAGTACAGTGTTACACGTTGGAGACTGGTACTCGCCCGCTTCTAACCATCTTACTTCACTTACCCCCAAAATGTCCAGTTTATATCGCATGAATTCGTTTTCCAATTGGAGGAATCTGGCATTGTAAGGACCTTCTCTTCCCGAGTTGAGGAGCGTCTTTACATTCCAGAAACCTATCTTTGTCCGGGTACAATAGCCAAAAGTCGTCAACATGTGATCATTCCTTATCCGAGGCATAGTGTCGGTTTCCGTAGCGGACAATATTCGGTAACGCAGGTTGCTGGCCCACGTTACCTAGCCTAGAATCAAGGCCCTAGATAACCCGCACTTACAATTTTGGCCTATACGTATAAGGGTTCATACGTATAGTTGCCCGGGGACCACCACTAGGAGGTAAAGTAAGCACTTCATCACGAACTTGATTGTTGCGCTACTGGCCCATGCCAAGCTTTGGGCAGTCAGTAGTTTCCCGATCAATCGCAATGCAGGTCCCCAGTTTAAAGCTAAGGACCGTTACAATTGTGTGTATGAAAGAGCGATACGATCAGGAGCTCGTGGCAGTGTTTCCCAGTCACGTGTATGCAAACAATATTCTATTGGACCTACAGGACTAGTTAGAGTGTTGCAGAGTGCACAAATTGAACAATTAAAATACATCGTTTGGACCTCTGATTCCTACCCTCTTCTAATGAGAAAGATTTACTTATACTGAAGAAAATGTAAATGAAAATGAACATTTTTTCTACTTTGTGTTTTTGGTATAAATATTTAATTGAATAAATTTTTTTAACAAATATAAAATAATTGTTACTGTATGAAACATCTTAAACCACATGGTTGGACACTCTCCGCCCACCTTACATCTTGATGTAATCACGACGCACAGAAGTATGACAATCTTTGATATGTCCTTTATTCGCAGCGCGAAACAAAATGATGTAGTAATTTGATTTGAAAGATTTTTCTTGCCACTCGAACAGATATATTTAGATTCATCTATGGAACACACACATTTCAAGCAGAAATTTGTGCTGGAATTTTTTTTCTACTATTGGTACATCAAAGCAATGAAGTGGATTATCGAGATAAAAGACGTGTTCTGTGTATGAATGCTATGTTATGCTTTCTGATTCAGTGGTTTTCACAGCATGAAATCTACCCTGAAGCTGATTAAGTTCTTATTCAGATTAGAATGCGTCGCAACTTGGTCTTTCAAAATACTCCGGTTGCGCACAAAACTAACGTCAGTCATCAGCTTAAATTTCGAAAATTCGGTTTTATCATAAAATAATTTTAATAATAATAATAATAGGTCCGTTCGTGTACTTTCAGAGCCAAAAACTAATAACTTGTCAAATATGACATGATGCGAGTAAGAACTCTCAGAGAGCGAAAAATCTAAGCAAAAGTACGCGAATGAAAAGCGAGCCATTTCGAGCAATGTCGAGCCAACTGTCATTAAAAAAAAATTTTAATGAACAAATTACACTCGTGCGAAAACTAACAGATTTAAATTAAGTTAAAAAGAAATTTTTTCGGACAACATTCACACATCACAGCATTTTCTTCAAGATACGTTGCATCTAAGCATTTCTCTATGTCTATTGACTTTTTGAAATGGAATCAAAAACTCTTTGAATCATTTGACAATCACTTGGCAGTTTTTTCGTTCGTGCCCTCTGTGCTTACAGAGGGGAAATACTCGTTACTCGTTACTTATCAATTTTTCTCTTTATCTGTCATGTTCGCTCAGTACGCGAATACACTTCGAGCACTTTAGAGCACATTAAAGCACCTTAAAGCGCTTTAGATTGTGTACGCAAATGGACCTAATAATAATCAGAGCTCGAAAATAGCTCCCAACCTTTACACATGTAATGTCATAGGGTGAAAGGGTATTAAGAATTATTTTAATTTTTTAAGAATTAAGTTCACTAAAAGTAAACTCTCAAGTGTTTTAGAACTTAAGCTTTACCGTTCCTCGCTTAAAATAAAATTAAAGGGAGAACAAGTTCTTACGACAGTTTATTGCGTCGGTGGGCGAAATGGCCAAAAAGCGTTCTCATATCTTGAGAAGGGATAGTCGTATCGACATGGGGTTGCTCTCATTTGATTCGGACTGGAAAAATACTTTCAGATGCATCATTGAAAAAAAATGGGTATTTTACTAAGAAAAATTATATGAATTTTCACATTAGTTTATTTACAACTTACGAAAAGTTAGACAACTTATGTTCTTTGGAGGGTTTTTTTCGCTCGGACCCACCGTGCGTCGCCGGGATACCAAGCACAACCAATGCGAGCTCAGGAGATTTGAGCTTTAATTTGTTAAAAATAAAAGGATACAGCAAAGGACGATACACTAATTCGAGATTTTCAACATCTGCGTATATTTTTGATAAAATCTCGCTACTTCTATTAACATCTCTGCTTCGATTTGCCTCCCGTTCTTGTTCTTCAGTGCAAATGAGATTTTTTTTTTCAGTGATATCTGCAGTAATTGACCCAGAGCGTAAAAAAATAAAATAAAATAAGGGTTTCTCTCCGACCAGGAGCGAAAAAAGTACGATAATACAAATCGATTATTAAGTGATATTATTTTAAAATCTTAGCATCTCTCTTAGTTAAGTAATTTAAAAACCTTCCAAACGCTTGAAAGTTATTGTATTTTCGAGCTCTAAAAGTAGTAATGAATTTTATTTCTTAATTAAATTAAGTTAGTCTACATTGGTTTAGAAGTTCTTAAAGCAAAAGCCAGCAGCCAGAATGACAGTTTCAATTCGTATTTTAAATCGGTTAAAATAACAGCAAAATAAAAATAAAATAAAAGTTGATTGTATTGAGCTATAGTTCCATATATTCATTTTTGTACTCCAATACGATACGTAGTAAAACGGTACTTCTCAATTTATCCCATTTAAGATTTCAATTATTTCATCCCGCGATAGCACAGGCTGCTTCCAATAGATCTGAGGAGCATCATGATCCTGCAGAATAGAGCATCTTTCCAGAAAGTGGTATATATCTTCCCGCTCCTTCAAATTGCACAGCGAGCAAAAAATTTGCAGATCGTTTCGGTGAGGTCTGTAACCCAACGGTAGCGACTTCCACTTTGCTTTAAAAGCTATACTTATTCACTGTATAGTACTTTTATTGTTGAATTTGTGTTGCTCCTCCAAGCTATGATTCAGAACTCTATATAGTGCGACTCCCGGATTGAATAGCACTCTCCATGAAAACCGCATGTTTCCTTTCATTTTGTCTTCCCATCTGAGCAACATACCCACATTGCAATATTCGCTGAGTTGTCCCCATTTTATGAATAGTAGGGCTTTTCTATTGATTTGATGCCGAAGCATGATTTTAGGAAGCCGGTGGTTTGACATATCTTCTACTTTTAGAATGTACTTTAAGTGCAATCCCAAGTCGTATAGGCTCATCATAGACAGTCCGATCTCTACATACTCGTATAACATACTATACAGGGTGATTTGCATAAGATGCGACAAAAGCCTAGGGCGGACAGGTTGGGTCGAGGCAAGAAAAAAATCGTACGGGAGGGGGGGGTCTCTCTCCTCCCGGTTAGGCGGGAGGGGCAATTTTGTAAAAAATTGACTTTAAATGAAAAAAAAATTATTAAAAATCACCGCAAGCACGTAGAATAATGTGCTACAACCTTTTTGAAAGCCAATATTCCATTCTTTTATATGCTTTTTAAAGCAAGTTGTTTGAGTGAACAGTTTTTGAAAAATTAAATTTCAAAGTCAACATTTTTGAAAAATATTTTGAATTTTTATTTTCAACTTAATTTTTTTCAAAATTTTGCGTTATTAACTGCCACTGATATTTTTAGTTTTCAATGCTCTTGTTAATTCTTAAATAAATTCCGAAAACCCGATGTAAAAACCTTTCTTAGTTTTTCAGATATTAAAACAAATGTAAAGGTACTTTTTTCCCAGAAAACCCCTTTTTGGGTTTTTCTATGATTGGACTTTATTGAATGAGCAGATTATCGCTTTTTCCGAAAACCTTTTTCCAAGTGTTGGTTATGGCACCTTCGACTCCTTCAGCTTCTCTTTTGGGTGACTTGCTTACTATACGTATAGTCTTGACGTATGTGTTAGCGATATTGTTTAACTACTTCCAGCTGCTCATGTGTAAACGATTATTTCTCCTCTCTGGTTTTTTTTCTGAATTGTTTCGAAGTATCAAGACATTAGATTTAGCGGTGTTACTGAGGTCCCATAGCTATAGATTGTTAATCATAACCTGCAACATGTTTGGCGATTTAGCGAGAATGATGATGTCATGAGCATAGAAGAGCACTTTGATGATACAGTTTTCGAACTTAATAGGTGGAATCTGTTACGTAGGATACTACAGGGTGTCCGCCGGGAAGGTATACTACTTTGTTTGTTTATAATTTTTGATTAAATGAAAGAGAATGGATCTTATATTGATAAATGTATGGAATACAATATCAGGTTAATGTCCGCCTCTGCTAGTCTCACAAATGCGAGCCCTTTTGAGCACATTTTTCATTACATTCTCACACATTTCACGCGGTATTTCATTAATTTCATCACGAATATTTTGTTTGAGTTGCTCAAGCGTTTCTGGTTTGTTTGCATAAACCTTGCTTTTCAGATATCCCCACAAAAAGAAGTCAGGAGCATTATTCACATATCCATTCAAATGAAAATGTGCCTCGTCACTCATTATGATTTTTTCATGAAAATCGGGGTTATCATGGGCTAGCTGTAACATCGTATTGGCATATGTGCGGCGGCGTAAATGGTTCCTTGAAGAAGCTTTTGTGTCAACTGAATCTTAAATGGAAACAAATGCAAATCCTTGTGCAAAATTGTTATCCAAAGTTGTTCTTTGAAGACCAAGCTCCTGAGCACGGCGTCGAATTGAGGTTGATGGATTGTTTTGAACACTTCCTTGAACAGCAGTAATGTTTTCAGTCGATCTTGCAGTACGTTGTGGCCCATGCTTGGGCCTATCACCTACAGACCCTCTTTCTTCGAAATCATTCACTACACGATAAATAGTGCGTTTTGTTGGCACGTTGTTTCTCCCAAAAATTTCACGTAATTTTCTCATCGTCACAGTAATCGATGATTGATTTTGATAAAATGTTTTAACGATAAAAACACGTTGGTTTATCGAATATTTTTCCATAATAAATTTGCCATGTGTCTACTTCACGACTGCCAAATATGAACTGTCAAGACTAATGTTTACCAAAATGGCAGCAAAACAAAGTAGTATACGTTCCCGACGGACACCCTGTAGATCATCTAAGTATAGACTAAACAATAGGACTTAACATGCAGCCTAGTTTGACCCCTGTTTTTGTGGAAAACCATTTTGATAGCGTAACATCGTCCCATAATGCCGTCTGATTATCGTTGTATAGCCTTTGTATTATCCTTAGCATTTTCGACGATATACACAGTAAAATTAGCTTATAAAAAAGTGCTTTCGTCTACTCTGTATCGAAGGCAAAAAGAAGGCCTACAATGTTATTTGCTGGTCAATACAAATATGTTGTCAAACGTTGAGTACTAGCCCCCCTGGCAGCTGACCTCCTCGTGGTGGGGGCCGGGCAACGTGACTGGGATGTGCGGATGGGGTAACTTAAATAGTTATTCCCATCCATACAACCCAGTCACGGCTAACAAAGCGCACACCCCATGATGACACGAAGAAGACGACCGGCCTCGGATATTGCCAAGCCTGGTAAGCCAGGGCATCCTTTGGAGGCAGGCCTGAAGGGTGCCAGGATGCGAGCGTCTGGTGGTCGGCTTGTCCCGCTCGGCAGCCGGCCGGGTCAAACCCGAAATGGCTACGAGCTTCCTGTCAATGGTCTCGCGAACCATTACGGGGGTCAAGGGGTGAACGCGCTGTGCACCGATAGGGGCACAGATGGACTTTCTGAGATTCGACAACGGCATCGACTTAGGATAGGCACATGGAACGTCTCATCGCTCACAGGGTAGGATCTTGAGCTTGTTGGGGAGGCTGTTAAAAGTCGACTAGATATAGTTGGCGTCTCTTCAACAAAGCAGAGAGGTTCTAAAACTGTGGACCTTTCGGGTGGGTGGAAGCTCTTCCTGTCACCCTCAATGTCTGCTCGGGCGGGAGTGGGGATACTCACAAGTCCCAGGTTGACAGACAGAGTATTAGAGTGGATACCATTAGGAGGGAGAGTTGCGATCTTAAAGCTCAAGCTTGAAAGATCAACTCTGGCATTGGTGCAGGTGTATGCACCGAACCTTCTGTCAGAGTACGCAGCTTTCTTAGATGAAGTTGATGTTGCCCTTGAAAAGGTTGCAGATATGGATTCTTTTGTCCTGATGGGTGACTTCAATGCTCATGTGGGTGTAGATGTTATGACATGGGGAGTGTGATTGGGAGGAACGGTGATCCTGATCAAAACGCGAACGGAGAGAGGTTGTTGGATTTTTGTTGTGAAAATGGCTTATCCATCATGAACACCATCTTTCCACACAAAGACATTCACAAATACACGTGGTACCGTCAGAGTCTTCAGCAGAAGTCGCTGATCGATTTCTTTGTGGTACCATCGTGTACCACACGAAGAGAATGGTTTGTGATGTTCGCGTATTGAGAGGGGCCGAACTGTCAACTGATCATCACTTAGTGCTGTGCAAATTGTATCTTAGCGAGAGAGTGCCTCCCCTACCAAAGCCTAAACCAAGGATGGTTACACGCATACGATGGGAGAGGTTATAGGAAGATGAGATACGGGAGACATTTGCACGGCAAATATCTGAAAGGTTTGAACGAATTCCAACTGTTCCATCAAATGTAGAGGAAGAATGGCAACTGTTTTCAACAGCGGTTATTGCCTCTGCGGGAGATGTTTGTGGAGTGAAGCGGCTTGGTGTGGCGGCTGGTGGTGAGAAAAGAACTGCTTGGTTTAAAACGCCCGGAGTTCAAGAAGCCATCAGAGAGAAGAAGAGAGCCTTTAAGGTGTGGATTCACTTGGGGAACTCCGATTCTCGAAATCGGTACACTGAGGCGCGAAGAACTTGAAAATTAGCTGTGAAAACAGCGAAAGAACAGTCTTGGAAGGAGTTTGGCGAGAAATTGGAACGTGACCACAGATCTGCAAATAAGATGTTCTGGCAGACCGTCCGCCGACTCAGAGGAAAAAAGTTGAATATCGTTGAAGGAGTCAAATCCAAAGACGGTAGACTTCTTTCCAATGAGGAGGACATCTTACGCAGATGGAGCGAGCACTTTTCAGAATTGCTCAATCCCGAACAGGGCACCGAAGATGACAGACCTATGGTCGAGAGTTGGGCGGAAAGTAGTCCTACGGTAGAGGAAGTAACTTTGGCGATCAAAGCGCTAAAAGTTGGCAAATCTGCTGGTGTGGACGAAATTCGGCCAGAAATGCTCAAGGCTTTAGATAAAGAGGGAGTACAATGGCTCTCGCGTGTCATTAAAGTAGCCTGGGAATGCGGTGAAACACCTGGTGATTGGCAAATGGGGGTGATAGTTCCTCTTTTTAAAAAAGGGGACAAAAGAGATTGCGCCAACTACAGGGGTATATCTCTTTTAAGTCTCCCTGGAAAAGTCTTCGCTAAGGTGCTAGAAAAGCGTTCCAGAGCTGTGGTTGAGGACAGTTTGGGGGATGAGCAGTGCGGTTTTCGTCCCGGTAGAAGCACAACCGACCAGTTGTTCACTCTCAGAATGGTTCTTGAGAAGGCCTGGGAATATGCCAAACCTGTCTACACTTGTTTTGTGGATTTGGAAAAAGCATATGATAGGGTTCCTCGAGGCAAACTCTGGAGTGTTCTGCAGGAGTATGGGATTGATGGTTCCCTGTTAAGGGCGATTCAGTCTTTATATACAAACTGTAAAAGCTGTGTTCGGATAAACGGTGTTAAATCAATACCTTTCACTGTGGGCGTTGGACTCCGCCAGGGGTGCGTTTTGTCACCTCTCCTCTTCATTGTATATATGGATTGGATGTTGCAGCGCAGCCGTGGCGGGGAATGTTTCAAAGTCGGAGACCTAGGGATTAGTCATCTGCTCTTTGCGGATGATTTGGTCATCCTTGGGTCCTCTCAAACCGAACTTCAGCGCGCACTCGAAAGGTTTGTAGCCGTTTGTGATGATGCTGGAATGAAGATCAACGTGAACAAATCGGAAGTAATGGTCGTTTCCAAAAAACCCATTCAGTGCACTCTGCATGTTAGTGGAGTCCCACTGAAGCAGGTGGAGAAGTTTAAGTACCTCGGGGTTTTATTCACGAGTGATGGGAGGAGCAATGCCGAGTTATCCTGTAGAATTGGTCAGGCTGGATCAATTTTGAGAGAGCTTGGGTAATCTGTTATAAGGAATGCTGAACTTAGTATTCAAGCTAAGCTATCGGTTTTTAACTTGGTGTATGTTCCAACTCTCACCTATGGTCATGAAATTTGGGTAGTGACCGAAAGAATAAGATCGCGGATACAAGCTGCCGAAATAAGGTTCCTTCGCGGTGTTGTTGGAATAACTCGTAGGGATCGAGTGCGCAACACCAGAGTACGCGAGGCGCTCAACGTTGAGCAGCTACTTCTCCGAACGGAACAATCTATGCTTCGATGGTTTGGTCACGTAGTGCGTATGCCCACAGACCGGCTTCCAAGACGCGCCATGGTTGCCGTGCCATCAGGTAGACGACTTCGCGGAAGGCCCAGAAATAGATGGTTGGATCAAGTCCGACATCTCTCTTGGAGCCGCTTAGGGATTCTCCCTGATGAATTGGAGTCAATGGCGGAGGATCGAGAAGGATGGAGAGTCCACCTGAGCATCCTACCCCCGCGACCCTCATGAAGGATTAGCGGGCCATTGAAAATGAATGAATGAATGAATGAACGTTGAGTACTTCTCTCTAAAGTCAGCCTCAAATTCACTCCAATCCAAAGCCTTCTTGATTCCATCCATGTGGACAATCGTTGCAGCAAAACGCTGGTAAACAATTTTAGAAAACTTGAAATGTCGCAACCTGGAATGCAAACGGTTTACTCCAACATATCTCTGAATTTCAGGTATTTCTATGCAATGAAGATATTGATGTTTGCCTGCTTTCTTAAACCCACTTCAAACAGGGAACAAAGATTAAAATTCCTGGGTACCTCTGTTACCACTCTCCCTATCCAGCTGACAGTGCCAGGGAGGTAGTGCTGTGATTGTAAAAAGTATTTTAGAACCTTACGAATTGCAAAAAATAGCAAAACAAACCATGCAAGTAGCTACAATAAACATTTTTACTAAGAACAAGGAATTTAAAATAGCTGCCATATACTGCCCACCCAAGCATTCACCTTCAGAGGAAGATCTTATTGACCATTTCAAATTCTATGCAACAACTTTATCATTGGAGGTGATTTCAATGCAAAAAAAAACACCTATTGGGGGTCAAGATTAATAACGACAAAAGGCAGAAAGCTTTACAAAGCAGGGCGAAATTTTAACTGCGATTTTATTTCGACTGGTTCGCCCACTAATTGGCCATCTGACCCAGCGAAAATACCAGATCTTATTGACTTCTTTATAACCAAGGGAATCAATAGAAAAGAAGTAAAAGTTGAAAGCAGTGATGATCTGTCATCGAATCATACACCCGTAATCCTAACGGTCAACGGCATGTCAATAGATCAGATAAAAAACGTAAGACTTACCAACAAAAGAACGAACTGGTGTAAATTTAAAGTACTACTCGAAGGATTTATTAACCTTAGATCTCCATTGGTTACAACAAACCATATTGACATTGAAGTGGAACAATTCATTGCCGATATACAACAGACAGCAGAAGATAGTACACTGACATATCAAAAAAAAAAAAAAAAGAAACAGCGGTAAAATATCTCAAATTAGGGAACTAATATTAGAAAAGAGAAGAGCTCGCAGGAAATGGCAAATGACAAGATATCCTGGCGACAAAACTGTATTTAATAGACCAAATAACAAACTTAAAAAAAGTATCGGCGAGTTTGAAAATATATCTTTAATTAAATACCTTTATAACTTAACAGCTGACAAAGTCACAGACTACTCCCTTTGGAAGGCTGCCAAATGTTTAAAGATACCTCAAGCGCAAGATCCCCCGTTAAAAACATCTGATGGGAAATAGATCGACGACCCAAAAGAAAAGGTCAAACTTTTTCGGAGCACTTGATAAATGTTTTTTAACCTTTTTCACCTAGCATGGCAAACGAACGTCTTAATTTCTCTGATAGAGTAGATGAAGACGTAATTGCTTATGTTTCGCTAAGAGAGATCAGTACATGCATTCATAAACTATCTAATAGAAAATCTCTAGGTTATGATCTTATAACTGCCCATATCCTTAAAAGCATTTTTAAAACTCAAGCTTATTATTAGAGCTTGTTTTAAACAAAGATATGTCTCACTTCACTGGAAGATAGCAGAAATTATTGTTATACCTTAACAAGGTTAACCTCTTTCAGAAGTTACCTCATATAGGTCAATCTCACTTTTACCAGTATTATCAAAACTTTTCGAGAAACTGCTTCTTAAAAGACTGGACAGAATCATAGAGCAAAGAAGACTTATTCCCACCCATCAGTTCGGGATAAGAAATAACATTCGACAATAGACCAAGTGCATCATATAACTAATGTTATAGAAAAAGCAATGTTATAGAGGAAAAACAAATTTGTTCTACAATATTCTTAGACGTTGCACAGGTTTTTGATAAAGTTTGGCATAAGGGTTTAGAGTATAAACTTCATAGGGACTTACCTAGGCAATACTATGAGATACTTAAATCTTATATAGCAAATAGATTCTTTAGAGTTCACTATTGTTCAGCGTATTCTGAACTTAAAGAAATTCATGCAGGTGTTCCACAGGGAAATGTTCTAGGGCCCACTTTATATTTATTATATAATAGGGATATACCACATGTGAATGACACGATGATAGCCACATTCGCAGACGACACTGTTCTTCTATCATCTGATGGATGCTTAGCTAAAGCAACTGAAAAGCTTCCAAATTCAGTTAACGAGATATGTAATTGGACGGAACGTTGGCGAATTAAATTTAATGGGCCAAAGTCCACCCATATCAATTTTACAAACAAAAAAATAACGAATCCTCCTGTGGTTATTAATAATGAAGTAGTTCCTTATTCTAATACAGCTAAGTAGGTATGAATCTGGATACTGGAACTAAAATGGAAGGAACGTGTGAAAAAGAAAATAGAAGAGCTAAATATTAAATATAGAAAGCTTTATTGGTTGTTAGGACATAATTCAGAAGTGTCCATTGAGTATAAAATCTTAATATATAATCAGATACTAAAACCTGTTTGGACTTATGGTATCTAATTATGGGGTTATACAAAGAAAACAAATGTACAAATAATACAAACATTTCAAAACAAAGTCCTTCGGCGAATAGCAAACGCCCCATGATATATTAGAAATAATGACTTGCATTGTGATTTGCAGATTGATCATGTGACGGAAGTAATTAAAAAGAACGCAATTCATCACAACGAGCGTCTGTCCTGAGATAGAAGACGTCTTAAATGTACGATATAATATTCGAAGATTAAGAAGAACTAAACCTCACGAACTTATAATCTGACAATTATGAGAACCCGTATATAATTTATAATACCTTTTCAAACACAACTGAACGTTGAAACTAAAATCATTTGTCGATCTTTCTCTGATTGGTCGTGATTAAGGAGGTGTTTTTCGTGCGGTTAGAGTCCCAAACTACTCTGGGTTTCTAACACCACAATGTCTTTCGAGATTTCCACCCCCATAAAAAAAAAAACTTGAAATGGTTTTTTTTCCCATTTCTGACGTCTTCAACTCGTTTTTTGTTCTAACTAGTTTATGACAGTCAAAATATGGTCACAAACATAGAATTCGAGTAGCTAAAGCAAGTATTTTTATACAAATATTGTAAGTGCTAATTACACGATTATAAATAAAATATTTCTCAATGCGACAGTCTTCATTCCAATCGTGACATTAACACCTGCTGGGCAGAAATTTGTACAAAAAATCGCATAACATATGACATCACTGATGTGTGAGAAAAACTAAATCTAGTTCTATTAACCAGATGAAAAGAGTCTAAGAAAGCACCTGAAAGCTCTAACATGGCTGCAGTATAGACTTTGTTTTTCAGATTTGATTGACAATAATTTTGTTAATAAATTTTTGTTACCTAGTTCGTGTGTTTGTGCGACTTTTATTTACACGATCAGTTAGCATAGCAGATGTCTATGATTATCGACGAATTTTATTTATTTTTTAACCGATTTGATGACTTTATCATCACATCGGTTCTTATCAGTCGTCCATTAGAGTTCGTCGGTTCCATCAGCCGGTCGTTTGACATTTTAACATTTTATAAGTTACTTTACGGCTAATTTAAAGATGCAATATTATTTAGTGTTTATAGTAGTTGTTGTGAATTTTGCATGGCTAATAAGTGCGATAATTCGACCAAGTACTGAGCTAAGTATTACTAATGGTCAGGGTTTTATTGCGTATTTGGAAGTAGGAAAAAATTTCGAGAATATCAGTCATTGTTGGTTTAATTTTCAAGGTAAGTGCGAATGCATTTTATTAGTGGTAGTATGTATGAAACGTATTGTAAAAGTGTATCTGAAAAGTGTAAATCTATACTTAGTTTGCCTTTAAATTTAAAAATCAACAACTCGTGTAGCATTGTGGTAATATATAATGTATTTAAAGTTTATTACATTCATACATACATAATACGGACACCCTACGGTGTCGAGGTTCTGTCTCTGGTTTTCGTCATCCTTTTTTTAATAAATGTTCTCCATTTCTTCCTGTCTCTAGCTGCTTCCTTCGCCGAGTTCCAGCTTTCCCGTGTTTCTTTTAGTATTTTCTCTAGCGCGCTGTTCCATGTTGTTCTGGGCCTTCCCCTTCTGTTCTTCCCTTCAGTTCTAGCCTCCCAGATTTTTTTACTTGTCTGTTGTCTTCCATCCTCACTAGATGTCCAAACCATCTATGTTTTTTATCTTCAATAACTTTTTTCTCGGATTCCACATTTAGCTCTTTCGGATGTTTTCATTTCTTTTTCTGTCGATTCTCTTTACTCCTATCACTCTTCGAAGGTTTTTTATTTCCATGGCTTGTATTTGCTTTTCTTGTCTTTTAGTAAGGATCCAGTTTTCTCCTCCATCCAACAGTACTGGCAGGTACATAGACTGGAAGATTGATATTTTTGTGGATCGAGTTATTTCTTTGTGATCTATACATTTTTTTTTTGAAACACCGCGTACAGCCTATTTGAAGATTGGATCTTTGTCTTCAATTGCTCCTCTAAGTTGTCCTTGCTGTTAATAACGCTTCCTAGATACCTATAATTTTCAACTTGCTCGAAAGTCATTTCGTCCACACATACTCTTATCGTCCCTGTTCTATTACTTACGATCATCACTTGAGTTTATTAAAATTGATAATTCGAGGAATTGGCGAAGGCCAAGGCTATTTACATTTACACGAATAGCCTCGTGATCTACTATGTTGCATCTACGATTATTTAACAAAAGGTGTACAGTGTAGTGCATGTATACGTTGATTTTATTGCTTAGCAGAGTATTTATCGTGAAAAATTTAGAGCCACAGAACATTTTCGAAGTTGAAAAATATATACAAATGAATGCGGCAAGCTTTTAGCTTTTGAAAAGTGGAAAACGGTGCACCTAGTATTTGCCTAGAATTTTCTATAGAGTTTACTTAAAAAATTGTTATAAACGTAAAGAAAACTGCTATAAACACAAAGTAAATTATCGAAATCATCTATATTTATAAATTCGTATTAGATTCCGAAAAGATTTTGAAAGAATCATCAAATCTTTCTACAGTTTTGAAAACTTCCGCCTCCTATATTCTAGTACAAACTTAGAGACCAAATTCCATTCAATACGCTAGCCTTCCAGAAATTAATCGACCGCTTACGCTAGAAGTATATACTCAACGCAATTTAAAATGACGAATATTTTAATTTTGAAATTCAGATTGAATTTCATATCTGTAAGGTATGTAATTACAATAGTTGCAATTACTAATAGAAAGTATTTAGCAAGTCTATGTACTAGATTGAGTCTAGTTTTATAATCTAATATTATGTAAATTAACTTTTCTTTCGATTTGACAGCAAAATGAGAAAAAATAGCGAAGTATTTGTCGCTAGAATCTGTTAGAATCTTTACTACTTTCTCAGCCAACGGGCGATAGATTCCTTAGCGATAAATATCTTATCCGCGTTGTTGTCCCTCATAGAATAGCAAAGTGTACAGAACACGCCTATTAATATGTGTTTATTGTAGGTTGAGTGTGTTGAGATACCTCTTAATTCTCAGTAACTGCTGACTGCACTGGCAACTTTCTCACATAGGCCCAGGCGCCTTCGTGTAACGTTTTTCCAACCTTCCTTTTTCCAATGCTGATCAATGCAGCCTTGTCTTACCCCACTTTGGATCTCGAATCCCTCAGACAACCTTCCTCTCTGCAGAACGTTACATTTGGAACAATTGTATTTAGCTTTGATAATACGAGTAGTTATTCATATTTCGGAAATATTTCTCCTGCGTAAAAAAAAAATAAATATTTGTCACAACAGCCTGGGCCTCGCTTCTCGCAACCACTCTTATTGTGTGCGTTATATTTTTCACACGAAGGGACCTAAAGCTTAGTACCGTATCCGAAGGGCAATTTGTTTTGAGAAGCTTTCTCATGACAATAATACTCTTGGATGTTTGTTAGACGTTCGCGAGAGGTGGGACCGTGAAAAAACTTTTTGGTGTTTTCTGGGATTCAAACTTGGAACCTTACGCGCAGTGGTCCGACGCATTAACCACTTGCATCCTGCGTAAGGCACTCCAAATAAACTCCCTGTTGACATTATCGAACGCCTTCTGAAAATCGATGAACACTAGTTGAAACGGTGATCGATATTCAACGCACTGCTTGATGATGATTGCATAGTGTCAACACAGGAGGATTAGTTATTATCTTAGTTACAGCAGGCAGCACACAGACACGCCTCCAGTTTTCGCACTGCATAAAGGTTCCTTTCTTAGGAAGCTTGACGATCATTCCTAGGCATTCTCGTTTTGTCCTAATATCTTCGAATTACAGTAGTGCGTAGTTGAAGAGTAGCTATCATAAGATGGTGATCTCGTATTATCCCCAAATCTGCTCCTCGCTTGTTTCGGATGTCCGGGAGACTACTCTCAAAGCGGTGGCTGATACCAAAATGGTCAATTTTATTGGAGGTTGCTTGCCTGTCGTTGGAAACCTAGCTGACTTTGTGGCAGGTTCTTTGCTTAAACATGGTACTTCCTATCAAGGCCAAGACCCAAGGCGATTGGCATTGCAGAAATCCACGAACTTTTTGCGGTTGTCTAGTTCACTCTTACCGATAACATGTTTGAGCCCCTCGTTGTCTGGTAAGAGTTCCTAGGACACGGCCCCTGCTCAGGAAATTTAACATTTTTGTATGCACTTTTTAAAAAGACGTTTTACTTGCATCATTGAATAAGTTCAGAGAGTCAATCGGTATTGAAACCTATTATGACCTTTATGATCATGAATATGTTTTGTTTTTGCTAGTTCTGAACTTATTTGGCTGTCGCCAGGAGTCTGTTGGGCAATACTTTGCTTGAAAAATAATTGAGTATATACCTAGGCTACCCAAGGGCCAAGCACCGGACAACTCGCTGAAGACGCCAGACAAAGACTATTTTATAGTTATCCATGTGACTACTAAGTAATTTCGCTGAAGATAGTGATTGGGAAGTACCTCGTGCAATTCCATGCTGTATTCGAAGCTGAGCAATTTAAGATCCATTGTAGTGCTGCTTAGAGTAAAAGTCTTAAGCATGAAGAGGTACGATGCAATTAATTTTCCTAGAGTTGATAATCATTACTATAACGGGACAGATGTCTTGGTTGATGAACTCTCTTAGTAGGAAGAAGTTAATGTTATTACTGAAAATAATATAAATTCTAGGTCTATGGGTTGCGGTAGTGTACATATAATGCCATATGACTAGATTTCCATCCTGTGCTGGTGCCTTGAGAATACGTTACTTTCCTGAGAACTTTTATGCCCTTAGTCGGTACATCTTTATTTTGCAGTTTCATTGACCCTTCTATCTCGTCTGCAGAATTGAATGCATGAGGAATGTTATACTTTAAATACTTTGACTACAAATAGTTTCTCTACTAACAATTTGTCTAGTAAAAAATTATTTAAATACTAAATCATCTTACATTCCAGATCTCGATAGGCTTGAAATCGATCTAAATTCCAGTGAACTCATAACAACTGAACGTGGCGAGCAAGTACGGCCATTTTCGAATACAATTTGTGGAATACGCGTCGACAAAGTGACATTGTCCTCAATGGGCAGTTGGAAACTTCAAGCCGAGAATGATCATGAAGAATTCTCTGAAGGTTCCATACAAATAAACATTTTACCAGCTCCAAAAATGAAATTCGATACCAAAGTAACGAAACCATTGGGAAAAAGTACCATTTCATGCACTAAACAAGAATACACTAAATATTGTAAATTAATAAATCCCATATCCGGGGATACATGGAATCAATGCGACTTGTATACGACAGTTCACAATGGCAGCAGCTTTGAATGTCACACTATGTCCTGGGGTACTATGGACGAAAGTATTGAAATGATAAGCGTACAGTCTGCTCCAAGGACACAATATACTGAGGCCAGTATAGAAGAGACAGATGACCATTATGTGCTGCGTTGTGATATGAAGTCAACTTCATTGCATACATGTCGAGCGGAAATGCCAGACAGGAAAACACAGTTGTACATCATGGATGGACTGAGCAATGGCAGATATACTTCATACGATACCGTGTAAGATGAGAAATGATTACATATGTATATGGTATACCTTTATTTGTGTGTTGTTTTGATGACGGGAAATTATTGGAATCAATTAAAACTGATAGCTGGTAGCAAAGAAGGGATGGAATTATTAGAGTTGGGCGGGGGTAGTGGATGCTTAAGTAAATGATATCATTCATTAATATTAAATTATATATTATTAAATAGTAGTAGTAGTAATGTGATTTCATTAATACTTCATTTTACTAGATTTACAACTTCACAAATTTTAGCATTGGCTTTTGCCGTCAGCCAGAGAAAGAAAGAGTTTACTATCAATAAAATATAATACATAAGTACTCGTAGTAATAAAATAAAAATTAAAGAAAAAGAATATATATATATTATATATATAAGCTTAATAGCTTCAATAGAAAAGTTTCAGATCTTAGATCATTTAACATTTTATAGTGTATCTACTCTATGAGTTAACCAACTAGTAGTTATTTAATTTCAATCCAATTTAAAATGCTTCATTAATAATTTGTTGACGATATCGCAGAGTGGACTTTACATAGCTATACGGAACCGCCCAGTCCTGGCCATTTAGTGCGTCTATGGTTTCCCTTGTAGTTAATTTGTAAATTTACCCCAATACTCGCCTCATCTCTCCCAAAACGGGGCAGATCCCAACAAAATGCTGCACATTTTCTCTCTCCCTGAGATTGCATAAACTACACTCTGTGTTTCGCTCGGGGCCATGTGGGACATAGTTAAGATGCAAAAGCTCGCTCCTGACTTGGAAAATCAAAGAGATAGTATCCAAAGTGTAGATAGGTAGGCAGAAGTAGTTGTGTCAGCAAACCATGCCCACACTTATGTTAATTAGCGCAGAAGGACCGTTTTATTACCACAACTCAAGTGACCTAACAGATGTAACACGAACGTTAACTACTAAGGAAAAGAAGAAGAAAAAGGGGGTAAGGATTATTATCATATTATTATTATATATTAAGCTGATAATATCCCCAATGCTAATCTCCGCTAGCTCTATAAGGTTGTCGAAAAAGAGTTTACATAAGGCTTTGCCTAAAGCCGGACACTTGCAGAGGAAGTGTAAGATTGTTTCTATCTCGCCAGCAGTACTGCAGCTGCGACAATGTGCATTAAATGCACTGCCTATTCTGGCCGCATGAACCCCGATGGGCCAGTGGTATGTACTGGCTGCCAGAATTCTGCACGGTTTCTGTTTAGTAGATCTTGCGTTCTTTTCCGGGAGTATTTGGGCCACATCTGCCTGGAGATGACACAGTTCCGCACCCCCTGCCATCTACTATCCGCCTTTAGCAGATAATGCGCGAAAATGCCTACCTTAAGGACCCCCAACGGTACGTTCACCTCCTTTGCTAGAGAAGCATCAATGGCAGATCTTTGCCTCGCGAGTTCATTAGCTCGCTCATTCCTCTCAAAGTTGCTGGGACCCGGAACCCAAAGGAAACAGATCCTTACCCGGTGACCAAGCGAGGCGAGTTCTTTTTTGCACTGTTTTACTGCCTCGAGGATGTAGTGGCAGATACTATAGCCTTGATAGCCGCCTGGCTGACAATGAGAATGGCAATGGTATTTAGGGGTGTAGAGGTTTACTTAAGTAGGCGGCAGGCCTCACATACAGCAAAAACTACCGCCTGGAAGACACTGCACGAATCAGGAAGCCGGTAAGACCTGGAAATATTTAGGGAATCAGAGAATGCCCCCGCCCCTACCCCGCAGTCCATTTTTGAACCGTCGGTGAAAATTGTTGGTTCGAACTCATTTGTCAGTACGTCAGTTTCCCATTCCGCCCTGGTTGGAAATCTGACCGTGACGTCATTTCTAAAATTCACTGTGGGAGTTATATAACCGGTCAGATTAGCTACCAGATCCTGCGGTATAGATCGTTTCAACTGAGTATGCAGTAAGTTCGCGCATGTTTTCTCTTTTCCAGGAATTCCACACAAAACAGAAGAAAAATCGCATATACTCTCACTTTCATGTTTACTGCGTGAGTTCTCAACGCAGACTGATCAATTTCTTGAATACGATTGGTTGATAAGGTGTTAAATGTATAGAGAAAATGAGAAGCCGCCGTTGCCAAATGTGAAAAATGTGAAAAATGAGTGTAGAGAGAATGCGCGGAGTATGCATTCATTATTTTTTTTTAGTGAAGTGGGTAATGACAATTTGATGGAAGAATGGTTAGCTCTCAGTTATTGTGTTAAGGAGAAGAAAAAATGTTTTGCTAATATGAATTTGGCTTGAAAATATGGGTATGGAAAATTTGAAAAAATTAAAGCATGTGTTTTTTTAATTAAATATGTATATTTATTTATTAGATGTTTTTTTTTTAATGCAATAGCACTTATTATGTACATGTTCGCGTTTTTATATACGCAAAAAATAGTTAGAAAATATTATTTTTACCTAACCCACATACATCCATACATAAGAAAGGGATATTTCAGCTTAATTACTTCCTGCAATAATTGGGTAAAACTTAAAAAGGGTTAATTTTATTATCCATACATTTATTGCAGGATGTAATTAAATTTAGTCAAGCAGATAACGCACAGGAAAAACCCACGCTTACCCATTGAGTACTGTAAGTAAAAATCGGTATGATAAAATATTAATGAAAATGGAGAAAGTTCAGCCGATTTGTAAATATCATTTCCCAGGCAGCAAAGGCGTGGCAAATATTTCCATGCTCTCTCTGCGCAGTTTTCCAATTGCATAGTGATTTGAAACGAACTATAGCAAATTCAGCATACTGCTGTGACCATACGGATTGGTGCACCAGCATCCCGTTTCCCTTAGCCTGACTGCACTACATGATGATAGCTGCATAATGTGAAGATCGAGTGGTATAAGGTGCAGAATAACGTTCAAGGCATCGGCTGGACATGCCCTCATGGCACTCGTTGCGTCTATAGCCGCAGTTCTTTGTACCCTGTTGATAAGCTTGTTTTATAAGCTTTCCTTAACGCAGGCCACCAGACTAGCGACCCATAGGAAATAATGGGACGCACCACGGCAGTGCACATCCATAAGACCATCTTCGGGCGAAGTCCCCACTTCATACCAAAGGTCTTACTGCAGGCATAGAAAGCCACACAGGCCTTCTTTACCCGTTGCTCACTATTAAGCTTCCAGCTTAGTTTTGGATCAAGTACCACACCTAGGTACTTGGCACTGGAGGATAGGGAGAGTAGATGATTGTTTAGCCGTGGAAGCGTAAACGTCGGTATTTTGGTTTTAGTGGTAAAGAGCATCAGTTTAGTTTTGCTTGGGTTGACGCTGAGTCCACATCCAGTGGCCCATGAGCTAATCTTGCCCAAGGCACCTTCCATAATCTCACTGATTACGGATGGAAACATCCCCGATACCAGTATTACCACGTCATCCGCATACGCGACAACCTTAACTCCATCCCTATCAAGTCTACACAAATTCAAAGTGTAACGGTCATGAAAGTAGTTTTTAACTCCGAGGTAATGTTGGAGTGTACGATACATGTTTCTAGACTCACTTGCTGCGCCCTCTTTGTAAAATTTAGAAAGTTAGTTTTTTCGATCTCGCCCAGAAGAGTTTGAAAATAATTTATCCAAGACTCCATACCTCCTTCCTCGAGCATGAATGGTCCATTGTGTTGAAAAGTTAGCCTTGACCATTCCTCGAAGAACTGTAGTTTTCGCTGAAGAAGGTGCTTTGTAATCATATGGGGAAGTCGGTGACTTGGAAGTAACATTATTTTTTCCACATAGCTCAAGTGCATCCTAAGCGTAAATATGTATAATATAACGGACGAACCCCAGTTTCTAAGTGTAACATATAGGTAGGGGTGTTTTCTGGTAACCTGAATATTCTTTTTTGATGAAGTACCTCAACAACTTCTCCACCTCTTCATACTGAAGATTACTGCAGTCTCCCAGCCTTCACTCCTTGCCTACAGAAATGAGATCAGGCTTCTTCTGGTCACTTTCCCGTCAATTGCTCTTTCTAGCATATTCATTCATATTGGAGCCGCATACAGGAGTATTGACTTACTCACTTCCGTTAGAAGATTTTTGGTTGCCCTCCTTGGTCCCCCAATATTTGGCATTAGTCTGCATCCCTGAAGTTGAGTTTGTGGTCCAACAACACCCCAGCTACTTTATGCACGGCTTCGACTCAATGATTTGCTCCCAAGCTGTAGGGTAAGATGGTCCACATTTTTACGGCTGTTTATGACAATGGCTTCGGTTTTCTGGGCTACTTGTTCCAAACCTGATGTATGTAGCCATAGCTTTACGTTTGTGATTGTTTTATTCTGTGTAGCTGCCGACGTGCTTTTCAGTTTTTCATGACTATTTGGTATGCGCTTCTCCTTGGGTTGTATTGTAGTTCCTCCCTGAGTATCTGAAATGATTCACTTTTGCTCTTCTTGATCGTCTTACAGAGTTGCATTCGCTTCCTCTGAAATTCTACTCGACGTTCTTCTTAATTCTCCGAGTCTCTGCCTCTTGCCATTTGCTGACGTCTCCGCATTCTATGGCAGTCGGGTCGAAGGTTGGCGATGTTGTCCACCAGTACACCGGCGTTCTTCCGTTTCCTTTTTCCCTGCGCGGCTTAGTTGCATCACACCCACTGGTCAGAGCTGATATCGCTTTTAGTAGTTGCTCCTCTTCTGTGCCACTCGCTATTTCGATATTGTTCAGGTTCGTGTAAAATTGTTAAAAGACAGGTTTACAAATCCATCCACTTGTTTAGCATATACCCGAGCATGTCGGAGTCTAAGTCGCTCGTTTTTTAGTCCTGGTTTTGTACTTCACGAAGCAGGTTGCGGTATTGGAACCGTGTTTGTTCTTCTTTATAGAATGTGATTACCTGGTATTCGCTGTTCGTGTACAGGTCTGAGATATGCCATTATATTCTTCTTGCTAATGATCTGCCCAAGAATCTTTGCTCAAGTCTGGCAAAGGTTTATGTCAACACTATTGTGAATGCATAACACTTGCAGTAGGTTGGTCATACGACTGGAAAAATCGTACGCTCTATTGAATAATTGATTTGGCTATGGCAAAGACAAAAATAGCAAAAACAAAACTTTTCAGCTAACTGAACGCCACCCATGAAGTTTTTTCTAAGACATAATATTTGAGTTTCAAACTACTGCACCAAAATCCTTTCCAACGCCCGCATTGTGTAAGACATATTAAGGGTATTCGTAATCCCAAATTATAAAAAAATATCAACCAGTATGTATATTTTTTACTCTGTGGATTATGCATTGCTATTTTAAATAATAGTGCGGCGCTTTTGCTTTTACTTTTCAATTAAAAATATGTATCAGGAGAAATGTTTTACGAAATTGTGTGGTAACAGGATGCAGTGGATTCTTTTATTCCCAATCAAATCTTGGTTTAGATACATATTCGGATAGAATAAAATCTCAGTACTGAAAATTAATAAATGCTTGTGCCCTTGATATTTTCTGTCGCTGCCTGCGTAAATATCTCTAGTATTTTTGACAGTACAAAACTTTATTGGCATTAGTTTTTCTGGCCAAATCTAAACTCTGTTGTAGATACATTTCATCAAAACATATCTACTTTCGATTTCAATAGAAATATTGATGATGTTTCGCGTTCCATGCTTCGAAATGAAGAAGAGGCTGGATTACTTACACGTTTATTAGAAATAGTTTAATAAAAATGTTTCCTGCTTATTGGGTGGCATGAGTGGTAATGTATTCGGATGTTGAGTAGTTGGTTGTCTGCTCAAGTATTTATAATATTCTTCTACAAATACAAATACAAATATTTGGCGCAACAGCTCTTTTTAAAGTGCCAGGGCCTAGCTTTTCGCAACCACTCATGTTGTGTGCGTTATATTTTTCACACAAATGGAAGGGACCTACAGTTTAATGCCGAATCCGAACGGCGATTTGAGAAGATTTTTCGTGGCAACAATACTCTCGGATGTTTGTCAGACGCTCGCGAGAGGTGGGACCGTGAAAAAACTTTTTGGTATTTTCTGGGATTCGAACTTGGAACCTCATGCGTAGTGATCCGACACACTAACCACTTACGCCACGGCGCCCACATAATAATATTCTTCTTGTAATCAAAATAAATAATACAATCCCACTCCACCCAATAAGCACTGTAAACAGATATAAGAAATCAGAATCGAACGCAAAAATCATAGTTCGGACACCACCCATGGAGTTTTTACGGGCTGCAATCTGATATCATCTGCGTTTCAATTAACTATACAAAAGTAACTTAATACATGGAACCTGTGGTAGTAGTTGAAGAAATGTCAATAACAGCGTTCGTGTAGTGTACAGTTGTACTTTATTTGAATAGTAAGAAAATGAAAAGCATATATAAATAAATTAGCAGTAATTTTTTATGGAATGTATTTTAATTTCGACAAATCGGAATATACCATGAACAGATTGATGAATGGTAAGTAATCCATAGCGTTAATTAACAAACATTAATTGGAAATTACTATTTAGATTAGCACTAGGTTCTACAGAAGGCTAACTGTAAATAAATAGATATCTCTTAATAGGTCGGGCTCCTAGTTGGCTCGTCATACAATCCATATATTGACGGATTTTGCAAAACAATCAATGGACACAGCAAATTGTATTGCAAGCTGGCTTATTATGGATTGTAAATAGTTTATTTTGTACGTGTCGCATAATGCTGTTTAGATAAAATATCATGTTATTCTTTCATTCACTTTTTTTTTTGTATTACACTAAGCCCTCCACATACCCTCCTTACAGCGTGTGTCGAGACTAGATAATTTTTGCAAATTTAGGGATGTATTTCAAAGATAACACATTTTATGATAAATATTCTATTCAAGACTTTTTTTTAAAGTAAACATAAAAACAAATAAAAGAACGAAATATATTGAAATATCACTATAAATTTGAACTACCAGCTTGGTGCTCATTCACATGATGTTTTTTTTTCCTTCCAACATAAGCTTGTATAAAGCAATCGCATTAACTAGACCTGCTGAGCTCATTGCACCTCTCTACAAATTGGAATCAATTGATTCTACAATATCAGTGACTTCATTAACTTTTGACATGAATTTGATATAGTTAACTATACTATACTAAGGCTTTGTACGCACTGCGACCTCAAAGATCTATTGTGCTAGTCCGGTGTTTAGCCGAGAACTGGGTTAAAACTCTTGATAAAACCCAATGAAGCTCCAAGCTCAATGCTCCAAAAATCGGAGGGGCTCAATAAAGCCCTCCCGAGGTGGAGAAGTCTTTTCCTTGCGGCCATGGGATATTCACAAAGAATATGTTCTGCCGTCTCTTTTTGCTCTCGATATAGCCGGCATACGTCTGTATCTGCTTCTCCTATTTTGTGCAGATGGTGCGTGAGTGGGCAATTTGATACATAGTTTGTCATTTTATCCTTCGGGATCCGAGTTAGCTTTATCCGATTCGACATGCGCTTCCATGTCTATCGGCTTCTAGGAGCTCATTAAAAGAAAGATCCAGGTCTTGAAAGCCATCCGCTCCAAATCGTCTTCCAAATAAAAGCAAGTTTTTTACATTGCATTCAGGAGTGCCGCTCACATCGTGTTCTACACACTCTGGCCATAATGGCTTCCAAACTGCTTTTATCATTTCTTTTTTATATCACATCAGGATGGTTTAATGTTCCAAAATGCCAAAACTACCGAAAAGTGAGTTTGTTAAGTCCACCTGTAACTTCTAACATTGTACGGAAAGTTTAGAGTAGATAGATTTTCTTAAATGTAGCAATGTATAAGCACCGCATATGTGGATGGAAGTTTGTAAAAATTAAATCGCATATGCGGAGGGTTTAATCTTCAAAAATTACTACGAGTCTTTGCCTCCAAATTTCATATATCTTACAGCTACCACAATCTACAAATAAACCACAGAGAGAACAAAAATTTAAATTTCAATTATGACACTTGTGCCATACGGAAATGTCAGAATTTTATTACCTTGATTCCTAAATGTTCAAAATGCTTTTTGACTAAAATCGAGTACACTACATCCGTTGACTAGTTAGTGCCTAAGCTTCTGAACGTGCTGAATATTTTAGCTTTATTGTTAACATTCGTTAACATATCATAAAGAGGGTATAAGGTTATAAGCCCCTTATAATGCCTCTAGTCGAGTTTGCAAATATCTCACTTAACCACGATGTTGGGCCTCTTTTCATCTCTTCCCAATTTACTTCTAGCGTAGTAGTTAGGGAAACTGGCATTTTATTCGTTTATTCTCTTAATAAAGGGTGGTAGTCTGGCGGTAAATACTGGGCAATTTGATCTGAAAGACAAATTGTTACGGCCGTACTTCAACCCACAGACGGATGTTCAAGCAGCCAGCACGCTACCCACAACAGCATTGTCCCAATTATTATCTAACTTAAAAAAAAGACCTATTGAACTTACAGTCTCACTAATGTAGAAGAAGGTGTTAAAAGAATTGGTTTCGTGTCATGGGAGGTGTATACGCAACATTTATTCAGGAAAAAAAGAAAAAAAACTTAACTAAATTGTATCTTCTTCTTCCTTTTATCAGCGAGGCTATGATCCGAAAACAAGGGATCACAGCCCTCCCACTTCACCGCATTTCTACTGATCCGCCTGTGGGGTTCGCCTATTTGACCTCAGAAAATATCGGCAGGCCTGCCGATTTTGGATCACTCGGTTACTGAGGCCAATGAAATGCCGATGTCGTCGCATTTGTCTGATCCAGGCGTTTATAGGCCTGCCTTTCCTACATCGCGATGTCTTTGGAACGTGCATAGATATTGCTTTTTTAACAGGGTTCAAATGATCTCTTCTTTGAACGTGGCCATACCAGCTGAGCCGGTCGCGCTCTAATTTTTGTACGATGGTTTCCTTGATGTGAAAGCTTCCACGGATCTTCGAACTTCTTATTCGATCAAGCTTGGTCACTCCTGCTGTCATGCGAAGCATCTTCATCTCAGCTGCCGTTAATTTACTCTCATACTTTTTATACATCGTCCAACATTGTGAACCGTATGTGAGCGCTGGACGTACAACTGCGGTGTAGAGCCTTTCTTCCAACTTAGGGGGCATTTTTCTGTCACAGAAGATAGCGGAATTTTCTCGCCACTTCATCCACCCTACGCTTACACGATGATTGATGTCGTCATCACAAGTTGCTTTACTATTGATCATAGATCCCAGATATTTGAACTTTTCGCACTTGGGAAGCACTGTTCCATTCAAATAAATGTCTGGAATAGGTCTGAGTGGATCAGAGAACAGGCAGCACAAGTACTCTGTCTTTTTTTGAACTAATGCGATACCCATTTCCCTCCAAAACGTCCACCCACACATCAAGTGCTCGTTGCAGGGATGTAGGATCCTCACTTATGATGGCTCCATCGTCAGCAAAGAATAACTGATGTACCTTGGGGTCGATCACTTTACCTTCAAGCAGATAATCAAGGACTGTAATAAAGAGCAAAGGACTTAAAACGCTTCCCTGGTGCACCCCGACTTTGATTGGGAACTCTTCGGTTATTCCAGCGGGGCATCTTACTCTTGTCTTTGCTCCTTCGTACATGTCCATGATCATCTGTACATAGGTTTCTGGAACCCCTCGATGTCTTAGCGCCACCCATGTCAGATCTCGTGGTTGTCTGTCGAATGCCTTTTCAAAGTCAACCAATACAATATGCAAATCCCTTAAGGAATCACGATGTTTTTCCATTATGATCCTTATACTTTGGATTGCATCTGTGGTTGATTTACCCGAGACAAACCCGCACTGATCATCAGATAGCCGTATTATTTTCCGCAGTCGGCCACCTAATACCCGCTCAACGATCTTCATGGTGTGTGACATCAGCTTGATCGAACGGCAGTTATCACAGTTTCGCGTATCACCCTTCCCTTTGTATACAGGGAGGAGGTAACTTTCCCTCCATTGATTCGGCATTGGATCACCTCTCACGAATTTGGAGATGAGAATTCTGAGCCATCTGAACCAGATGTCTCCCATCTTTTTACAGAACTCAGAGGGCATCTCGTCTGGCCCAACCGCTTTTCGTTTTTTGAGTATTTGACCGCCTCACTAACTTCTTCGACTGTAATGTCGGGTATTTCTTCACAGTTAGGGGTGGCTCTTGGAAAGTATAGCCGGGGAAACTGTTCATTTAAAAGCTCTTCACAATACTGCCGCCACCTCTGCAGAATTTTGTCGTCATCCACAAGAAGCTGGCCATGAGCATTGCTAATGAACTTTGGCGAACGAATCTCCTGAGCATTGTTCCTTCTTTGGGCGGCTATTTTGAAGATAGTGGCGCTCTTGTTCATATTGTGTCTTCACAGCTCCTGGATAGCCTGGTTTGCTTCAGCAACTGGGGAAAATATTTTCTCCAGCTCCCGATACAGGCCCTCCGTACTCTCTGCTTGAAGCTGGGCGCACTTCTTCTTCGCTTTTTTCTTGCAGCATCTGTATTCCATTTCGAGGCGAGCTTTTTCGTCATTATTATTAGAGGGGCACTTTGACCAAGCTTTGAAAGCCGCTTTCTTCTCATTTATCACTTTCTTAGCTTCATCAGTCCACCACCATGTTTCTTTGGCGTGTTGATGGTGGCCTTTTGAAGCTCCTAGCAGTGATTTGGCCTTATTTAAGCAAGTTCGCTGTAGGGAATCCCACATATTTTGTGCTCTGCACTCTTCATCCTCAGCTCCGTTGATGGTGTGAGAGAGGTAATTTTTCATTACGAAAACAAAAGCTTCGCCTTTTTCTTTGTCCAGATTGTACCACTTGATTTTCTCAGAGACCCTTGTTTGTTTGCTTTTCTTCGGTGTTTTCATAAAAATTTCTGTTAGCAGGAGACGGTGTTGCCGAGCGATTGCCTCTCCCAGGATCACTTTGCAATCTTTTACCCGGGGCTTCATGAAACTGCCTTCCAAATGGTAGTCAATCTGAGTTTCATCTCCACCACTGCTGTAAGTGATCAGGTGTCGGCTTTGTTTGATGAACATGGTATTTAACACGATAAGACCGTGTGATTTGCACATGCTTAGGATGTCTTCACCAGGAAGGTTCCTGGTGCCATATCCTAGTCCTCCATGGCAGTCTTCATAGTCTTCGTTTGATTTCCCGACATGTCCATTCAAATCTCCTCCAACTTAACTAAATTGTATGTACATATGTATATCCAAAAATGCATTTACTTCACTAAAACACAACGTCGTCAGGATACCAACCAGATCCACAGGCTTGCAGTTCCATTGTCAGGACTATACTTTCTTTTGCTTTCAAAGTTTCTTACCCAACTGTTGGAAAAGTTGTTACTTTGCCTCATTCAAACAAAAACTTCATGGAATTACTATTGGCATTCGCGGCGGCGGCAGTCTTCTTAATTAATTATTCTTTTATGTACGAATCTGAAAGCTAATCCAACTACACAGTCACACAGCTTGATGGTAAGATTAAAATTTATATTTTCATCGACCAAGCTGTACGCATTGCTCGAGAACTTCATATTAAACCACTCTGGCTTGTGTTTAATTAGGAAGCACAACCTCCAACATTTCTATATACCCATGGACTTAAATATGTATGTACATCTCCGAATACCTTTTACTTCTCTTTTGCAGGTCATCCCAGTCCAAGTGCGCCTTAGAGATTCCGAAACCCATTGAACAGTATGAGATGGGTCTTTGGAAAATTCAACATTCCGATGCAAGCCAACTTACTGGTTGTCTCTTCTATGTCGGCAGCGAGAGTAAGGAAACCATCATCGAAAATGAACTCAAACGCCAACAAAAACAGTACGGCATCAATAACGATGATGGCAGAAGCAGCAGCAGTAGCAGTAACAAGGACCAACAGTCAAGCAATACTCTGAACCGAAGGATTGAGCTGTACTCGACAGAGAGTACAATTTCCGAAATTACATGCACCGTACCGTTTGTTGTCGATGATTGCTATCTACGAGACCCAAAGCATAATGTTCATTTCCCAGAGAGTGTAAAATTTGAACGGTCGCGTGCCCTTGGCATTTGCACATTCATCAATGTGCAAAGTGTGGCTGGTATATGGTCATGTGGTCTACGTGGATCCGATTACAAAGACGATATTGTCCAGGATATTGAGGTATCTCCTCTTCTCATATGTGTGTGTGTGTACAACGCACACGTTCTCTTATTAATTAAAAGCTAACCAAGCCAGATCTCTACCTCCCCATCGACATGCAGGTTGCCATAGAATCGAAACTAGGTCGGGTGCTTACAGACCATATTAAGGTTGCACAGCGTGACTCCCTGGAGCTAATGTGTAAGTCGCCATTTAATGAACCGATTTCCAAATGCGTATATGTGGATCCATCGAATCAGGTGTATTTGGTGGCTAGTACTATAGGCGGCATCAAGGAGACAGGGTATGGAAATGGATCAGAAACTTGGCTTTTGTATTTCTTTTTTTTCCTTCTTTCTCTGCAGGCATGTCCAGTATTCTGGCGAAGGGATTGAGAAGGGGTTTTGCGGAATGCGGGTCAGTGATGTGGAAGTGGATGATTTTGGCGATTGGAGCTGCCAGTTTCAAGTGTACAACAATGGAGACACGGTATCGAGTTTCACGATTACCGTAACCGAAAGCGGTAGGAAACGTTTTCATAGTCGGATTATTTAGTATACTTAACTACAAGAGAAAACCAATTCGATTTCCTTTAGTTCTCTCGTATGCAACCTCTATCCATGGAGGACTTGGCTATGCTCTGGCAGGTGGTGCGGTGGTAGTGTTAATTGCATCATTTGTTGGCTGTATGAAGCAAAAGCGACGTACCATGGATCCGACTTCAACCGAAACGATAGACATGACAATTGGGGAATAAAGGTGCAGAAAATGTTTCCACGAAATCTGTGTTTTTTTTTTTTTTTTTGTGAAACTGACCTTACTTGAATTCTCTTTTCCCCATAAGTGGAAGTTCCACTCATATTCTCCTCATGCACAAACTTCACCATCTGACCTTTTGAGTGACTGGAATGAGTCACATTTGAGAGGGGAATTTCTCGGCAAAAGCTTTTACGGCAGCCTTGTTAAAGCTTAAGGATAAAACTGTTACAACTGGCAGTCTATGGCAACGTGCAGAAGTACAACGACTTGGAATTCTTTTTTATTGGCTGCCCAGAAAGGGACTATTCCAAAAAGGATACGGATATAAACCTAGAGCGATGGTAACGTTTTAAGGATGACAAAAGCTTTCCATTTGATGCCCTCCGGCGGAATGTTGGCGATGTAAATGTGAAGTATTTTAGGGTCGTTGAATCAATTCCTAGTGTTGTTGTTATGTTTTCTTTTTTCAGCAATTGAGTCCTTAATGACTCTGTGTTTTATTTTTGTTTTTGTAAGGAAGAGTTTTAACAAGACGGTAAAGCATGAAAGTAAAATGGGCAATGGGTTTTAATGGATAAATTGCGTCTTGTGTGAAATAATAAACAACGTTAATATGTAATTAGGTAGAGAGAGTAAATCCTTTAATTTATTGCAATGTTGATCCAGAGGCTCAAAGAAATTGGTAAATAAGGGAATGGATAGCAAAAATTAAAAGATGAATTCTGTTTAACTTAATGCGGAAAGCTTGGTCTAACGATTGGCGCCATCTATCGAGAGGAATAGATTATGTAAGCCTACGTTGAGGATGTGTAAAGGAATTGTTTGCGAGATAATATGCCTTCACTTGAGAATTATCTTTTCTTTCAAGAGTAGCTAAATAGACTGCAATCTAGGGAAGAAGCATGAGAAGAACATGTTGGTAGATCAAAATGATCTACTCAGTCTGCATGACACAGCCACCGCAACATTCCTAGGGTTTTTAACTGCTCGCACATTACAAAAAAAAAAAAAACAATCTTGAAGACGATAATTGGAAGAAGAATATGTCCCTAGTTAACGCAGTTGAGCTATTTGACCGACGATTTATTGCATATTTTCTACGCTGAAACTTCTTTACGGTCGTGCTGTGTGTACTTCAGAACATCCAGTCTACAGGAATAGTGCCTTTCACCACTCATGAAAAAAAACCCATTAGTCCCGTCAATTTAATACAAATCAATACGAAACTTAGACATTTAAAATAACAATACGAGACTTCCCGAAACGGTTTGGAATCTTCTCTAGATATTAATTGAAAAAACCCCTACAAATCGAACCCGCTGACATTTTGCAAAAACGTCCTGCATATTAATAAGTCTGTTTTTTAGAACTTTAGTAGCTTGGGTTTCGCTCTAAAATCGCTTTAACTCGTGTTTTGAGAATCCTGAGGTCGATCTGAAACATAACTCTGTGTGTTTCGATAAGGCAGACGTGTCGCTCTGAAATCGCTTTATACTCAACCCAGGTTTATCTGGAAGTTTCACTGTCATTCGTAGACCAAAGGGACCTGGTCGTGATACCAAGGGATCGAACCAGACAGAGCTTCATATAAAGTGGAGGAAGCTTTTAATGTTAATGTTCAGATTGCTGATTTTGAACCTTCTTGCGAAATGTGCAATGGTAGTTTAATTATCCTTCTAGTCCATGAAACTCTTTAAAAATTGTGTGAAAGGAAGCCTAACCTTTTGCCTTATAGATCTATTTTTTTTGCAAATATCCTCCACCAATTTGAACAGAGTTCTTTAAAGCGATAAAAACTCAGTGATGGATAGAAAGGAATGGGTTTCTTCAATGTCAACTCTATTCATATTTAGTATGGCTACAGTAGTATCATGCTTCACAGACAGGAGACAGCAATGGGTTTTTCAGGCGTTGAATTCATATTAGTAGACGAATTCAAAAGTGATCATAAGGTGGTGATTGACAATACTTTCAATTACCTTGCAAAGCTCTGACGTTAACGTAATGTGTCGGTAGTTAGAAAGGCACGTTGTATCGTCATAAGTTATGCAGGAATGGACTCAATGACGAACTATACGGGCTGTACAGCGACATCGACCCACTCATAAAACTTTGTATTGGACGTTTGAGATGGCTTGGATATGTAGAGGACGTCCTTGCCGTAGGTGGTGCGCATAATTTTAAGGGAACCTCAACCGGAGGTTGATGCCCAGGTTCACCTCGAACAGTAGCGTCATCTAAGTGAGTAATTTTTGTGATCTCGTCACCCCTGCAGTTTTCAGGAATGTCTCCTTGGCCAGCCTTTCAGCACAGTTGAATGTTGAATTGGTGGTCCATCAAAATGATTATAATGAGTTGCCGCTTGGATATTGGTGAAAATGCCAATATTCTTATCTAATACCATATTATATTTTAGCAAGTACATGAATTTTCTTTACAATTTGCGCCCACTCAGGGGGTTATGAATACCTTTTTATATGTTATTACATAGTGCGGACATTGGAAAGGATAGAACAATTTGGTGTATTGGTTTGAAACTGAGCTGTTTATGTTTCAAAAAACTTCGGGATGCTGCCCAAATAACTAGGTAGAATTTTTTGTTATTTTTGTCTTTGCTTATGTTTCACGGTATTTTTTCCCGATCACCGATGCTATAGGCATATCAATCATCTAACAGAGCGAACTATTTGTCCACCCATACGACCCAGCTACTGCTAGTGTTATGCCTTTACAGTAGTGTTCAGAGAAGCTTTCACAATTGATCGGACGGACTTTATATGGTATACAATATTTCATAAGAAACAAATAAATCCTTGCTGACATCGGGATTTGAACCATGAGCGTGACAATTTACGACGTTATCACTAAACTATTGTTACCCCCAAGGCATGCTTTGTCTTAAGGATATGCTCAAATAGAGCTTAATGAAGAAGACTTTTCTTACCTTCACAACAGCAACATTTTTCTACACAGGGAGCTGTTGTTTGATTGGCAGTTGAAATCAAATCTCAGTTTCAGTAGCGAATAGTCGGTGTTTTTACGTATAATGTAAGTGGTCTTGGGTTGAGGAATGGTCTATGCCTTCGATTGTAAAGCCATTGTATGGTCATCTGATTGTCGAAGATATCTGACGAAACTTTACATCCAATCATGCAGATGGAGAAGGAATGCATGCGAATTTTTCCCTACAAGTTGAGATGGAAGAGTTTTCGAAGCCCGTCCACCAAACGCCCTCTGCATATATTTATGGATACATATCCATAAATATATGGAGAGAGCGACTCATAATAAACAAGTACAGACAGATTTTAGTGTAGGGTAACATAACTACCACTCCAAACACCAGCCCCTCCGACGACTAGGGAGCTGCTGTAGCATTTTAATGCGTTGAAGTAAATTGAAAATTCAAACTAGCGTATTTTTTTTGTACGTTAAGATGAGACGGGGGCCGTAGGTCACGTCATTGCTATCTCAACCTGCAATCTGATAAATTAACCCTACCACAAGAAATCCTAACACCTTCCCTGTCTAATTGACCAGTCATAAGTATTTGGATACTGATGAGATCTAAAATTCGCCAAAATGCGATAAAATAGCTTAATAAATAAATACCGCTATGCAGATTTACCGCGGCTGTAACCCCGTAACAAATTTTACTGCGAAAAAAAAAGAATTATCGGCCAACCAATTCTAACGACAAAAAACGAAGAAAGTGAACAACCACCGCAACCTTCAGCACCACAGCAATGGTGGCAGCGAGCTAAAAAAGGATATTCTAACTGCGAAAAGAAAGCAACCGCTCGAAATCGAATTGAACCATTTACATGCTATAAATTGGAAAATTCACCGCCGGCATGAAAACAAACCTTGCTGGCTGGCAAAATAAATTCATCTTTAGCGCCATATTCATTCGCCATCCGGCAGTACAACATGCAAAGGAAGTCCTTTAAGATGGCAGAAGAGATGGTACTCTGCCGGTCGAAGGAGTTATCGCTGTGTGGCGTAAAATCAAAGGAAAACAAAAATAATGATACCCATCTAGGCACACATCAACCCACACACACTCTGTATAAGGACAACAATAAGGAGGCGATAAAGGACGACGACGACGATGATGACTGGAAGGAAGAGAAAAATATTGTAATTTTCATTTTATTAGCCAGAGCCCCTAAGCAGCGAAATAATATTGAATTTTATGACTTTTTTCCCTGTTCATTCTGTGCTCCCTTTTTTGTGATCCTGTGGAGAATGGCCACTTGCAGCAATTGCTGAGCATATCATCATCGAAAACGATGAGTATCCGGAGAACAAATACTATTAGAATCGATTGTACCGCTGCTCAATTGATTTGCATTTGATTGGGGGGCGCGTCAGGCCAATAATGGGGTGGTAGATTGTAAATTTTATGGCTGGGGCAATGATTTGGATGTAAAACAGAGCAGCCAAAGAGTAAATGATGAACTGTGTGTATTCTTCTGTGTACTGTGGGAAGGAGACTTTTGCGAAGTTGATAAAGGTTGTTAATACGAGTAAATGTAGATAAAATCTTAAAAGAAGTAAGGACATTATATAGTGAAGAAAATTAAACGGAATCAAATACTGTCAAAACATTGAAAATTGCTGAGGTTTATTGAAAATGCCTTCAGATCCGATTCAGATTCAGGTTTATTGGTCCCTGAAGAGCAGAGAAAAGCATTTGCCTACTATTTGAGGCGGTAGTGGCAGTAGTGGTCGTTAAGAATGGTTGTTAGGAGGTTTGGGTTACATTTGATCTTGTCCTTTACTTTTGTCGTTGAAGTGTAGATACTCATGGAGCTGCCAGGAATTCAGCTCCAACCTATAATAAGGTGGATGGGGTAGACCGCCGAAGAGTTCATGGCCAATGAAAAGCCTTTGGCTTGGAAGTTGGCATTTGGTTTCAATGCTTTCGATACGCTAATGTCCGGGTAGCCAACAGGCTGAAACTTTGTTGAAGGCAACAAGCTACTTCAAAGAGTTAAGACAGTTTCATACTATACGTAGGAATTTATGCAAGTCAAGATTGATAGTGCAACAAACCAGCTAAAAAGAAATATTGAAGAGAGCAATGGAATCCCCAGCAACCTTTAGTATCGTTTTCCAAGTATATAGTTCCTAAGACCTTTTGTTCATCTTACCTACTTACTAACTTACTTTGGTGGCGCTACAGTCCGGGGTGGACTTGGCCCTCCAGCCCGGTTATGAGCCAGCTGCTTCCAGTTGCGCGCGCCAAGTTGATTGAAGTCACCTTCCACTTGTTTGCGCTATGTAGGTGCAATGACACCGGGGTCATTCTTTACTGCACCGTCCATACGGGGTGCATTCGAAGATTTTCCGGGCTAAAACTTCGTTGTGCATACGCTCCACATGACCCATCTTAGTCGCTGTATGTGAACACTACTACTCGCAGTCTATCCAGACGGGACTAAAGATCACTCGAAGAACTTTACTCTCAAAGTAACCAACGGCATCCTCATCCGATTTTGACAAAGTCTATGCCTCTAGGCCATACCGAATATATTTTGAAAGCTAATACACGCTACGATTACACGAGTTCAAAGTGTTGGATTCCTGCAAACACTGGTAAGAGAAGATGAACTCTTACAGAGGTGAGTACAATTGAATTCTTACGTGGAACGCTAACGGGCTCTTCCAAAGACTCGACGAGTTAAATATATTTGTATGAGAAAAACATATGGACATATGCCTGATTTGTAAAACGCTCCTAACGAAGCAATCGCGAGTAAAGATAAAGGATGATAGTGCCTATCACGCTTATCACCCTTCAGAACGAGCAAGGGACGGATCATGATTATTCATAAAAGAATGAATCAAACACTCGGCAGAAATAAAAACAGATCTTGAAGGAATGCAAGTGAGCACGGTACGTGTAAGAAATAAACATTTTGCCTTCAATATTTCATCCATTTATTGTCCACTGCGATACAAGCTTAAAAAAAGTGATATCACAAATGTCTTTAGCTCCCTTAGACCCAACTTTATTATTGGTTGTGATTTTAATGTAAAACACACCTTCTGGGGTTCGAGATATATCCCAGAAAAATGTAGAGCGCTTCAGTTGCATTGAATACAGTTGCGATTTTCACTCAATGGGTAAACTAACTAACTAATGACAGACTGATAGAAATAAAATACCCGACCTGATCGACTTCCTTGTTGTAGAAGTAATATCAGAAAACTGTATGAATAATTGAAAAAGAAGGACGAACTAGACTAACTAGCAGAAAAACAAATTGGGAAGGCTTGAAGAAAAAGATCTAGTTGAGCTTGTCACTTAAGATGCCTTATGAACTAGTCAAAGTTGATCGTTTCGTTGAAATCCTACAGAGTGCCGCGTGGAGTAATACTGCCTATCAAAGGAAAATGGCAGACAATTACACCGAAAAATATCGACCGGAAATTAAAAAAAACGGTCAGAGAGGAGAGTTCGTAAAAAATGCCAAGCCGTTTAGTGGATTACCCCTTATTGAAAATGTCAACGCGTCGCATACAGCATTTGCAAATTACACTATTAGGAGTGCACGCTTTAGGGGTGGCAATGGTGTAGTGAAGGTAAAGTGATCGACCCCAAGGTACATCAGTTATTCTTTGCTGACGATGGAGCCATCATAAGTGAGGATCCTACATCCCTGCAACGAGCACTTGATTTGTGGGTGGATGCTCTGGAGGGAAATGGGTGTCGCATTAGTTTAAAAAAGACCGAGTACTTGTGCTGCGCATTCTCTGATCCACTCAGGCCTATTCCAGATATTTATTTGAATGGAATAGTGCTTCCCAAATGCGAAAAGTTCAAATATCTGGGATCTATGATCAATAGCAAAGCAACTTGTGATGACGACATCAATCATCACGTAAGCGTAGGGTGGATGAAGTGGCGAGAAAATTTCGCTATCTTCTGTGACAGAAAAATGCCACCTAAGTTGAAGGAAAGGCTCTACACCGCAGTTGTGCGTCCAGCGCTCACATACGGTTCACAATGTTGGACGATGTACAAAACGTACGGGAGTAAATTAACAGCAGCTGAGATGAAGATACTTCGCATGACAGCAGGAGTGACAAAGCTTGATCGAATAAGAAGGTCGAAGATCCGTGGAAGCTTTCACATCAAGGAAACCATCGTACAAAAAATAGAGCGCGACTGGCACAGCTGGCCACGTTCAAAGAAGATATCATTTGAACCCCGTTAAAAAGGCAATATCAATGCACGTTTCAAAGACATCGCGATGTAGGAAAGGCAGGCCTATAAACGCCTGGATCAGACAAATGCGACGACATCGGCATTTCATTGGCCTCAGTAACCGAGTGATCCAAAATCGGCAGGCCTGCCGATATTTTCTGAGGTCAAATAGGCGAACCCCACAGGCGGATCAGTAGAAATGCGGTGAAGTGGGAGGGTTATGATCTCTTATTTTCGGATCATAACCTCGCTGATAAAAGGAAGAAGAAGAAGAAGAAGAAGAAGACCATGTTTTTGTTTTGAGGAGCAATGCGGAGTCATTCATTGGAAGGGGTATATGGCGGATGGTATATTTTTTTTTGCTTTTTACATGGTTGATCGAAAAGCTTTATTTTATAAACTTAACTGCATGGCATGTCGAAGAGTTGTCAAGATGGTTCTAGTCGTCATCCGGTGTAAGATGGGGCTGTTCATTGAGTCCAAGCTTATTTGCACTATACATAGGGCTGTTGATCAAAGCACTTCTCTTTGCCGATGATATCGCGCTACTGACGCACTCACCTGATTCCTTCCAACTTATGATCAATAGGCTGAAAGACTACTGCAGATTATGGAACTTAATCGTAAATTTAAGCAAGTCCAGGATCATGGTATTTAAAAGAAGATGGGGTTAAGTGCAGTAGATATGAAAAATGGTACTACAACACCGAAAGTATAGAAGTCGCTAAGGAATCAGTAAGGAATAGTTAACGAAAATTTCCGTGGTTGTGAAATAATCAGGTGCGCTCTAGCCTTTGTGGTTCTCATGTCAAGGTACGTATATTTAAGTCAAGACTGTATAAATAAACATAATATAATTAAATAGCTTTTTAAATGAACTAATAACTTGTAAAAGTCACCACAAAAAATTCAAATTTATCTTATTTGATCACCGCAGTCAAAACTCAATCGCATCGTGTAGTTGGAAATTACCATTTCATCGAGCAATATTGTGGTTGAAATAGTTGTCGATATAACAATCAAATGCCTAAATTTGCCATTCCTAAATTCCTTTCCAGAAAACCCTCACCCCCTTGTGGGCTGCCACATGGGTATTCAGCTGCCCTCTCCATCCCTACCAATCAAAGCTTTATGATCCATGCTCAGTCGAAACCTCAATTGCTAACACAATTGTTTTTTAAACCACTTCGGGTATCCTAAAAGCCAACTAAACACCACATCATGGCAGCTCGTTGAATTTCATCCAATAATCTCATGACAACAACAACAATTCTTTTTTAATTAAATGCTTATCCAAGCTAATTTCATTACTTTCTGCCCTTTTGCCAACAAAACAAAACACCAAGAGACCAACTCCGATTACAACAAAGAAAATCAATAATTTTGCCAAAAATCCCGAAACCAGAACTACACGCATTGCTGCGTGTCCATGCGGCTTTTACAAATTATAGCGGTTTCCCCATTTACCCAAAACACAATTAAAATTTAACTCAATCCTCCCCCCGTCCGGCCCTTTTGATATTGAAATTATCTTTCAACTACAATCGAGCAATTTTTTTATTTTTTTTTACAAGGGGCGGCGGTGGTATAGGCAGATGAGGTAGAGATGAAGTACTGCGGCTGGATGCTCTCTCATTCACGTCATGAATATCTAATTAATTCCCAGAAGTATTACACCGGCACGTCCCAAATGTCCCACAGTCTGAGTTTGTGTTGTCTCAAAGACCAGAGCGGGGGCATAAGGTCTCCATGTGTTTTGAAGGACCAATCCTGAGGGGGGGGCAGATTTGCACGAGTGAATGTAGTATATCGTGCCATCTATTGACGTTAAAGTGAAGTTATCCGATATACAAAAAAATAAAAAAATATCCCTTGCCGTGACAGTAGTTACGCTTTAGCCGTTTTTTTTTTATTGAATTTGGCATTGTTCAACTCATCTGCAAAAAAGGACACTTTATCAATTTAACTGCCGCAATATGTAAAAATTGTTTGCCTGCAGTAGTAGTAGCTGTCGGGCTACAGTAGTTGAGGTTATTGCAGGCACGAGCGCTTCACAAATAGTGAAGCAAATTAAATTTGTTTCCTCTTCCTTTTTGTTTTCTTTTTTGCTCCTAATTGCAGTGGAAATGTAGTGCGCGTATAGTGTGGCAGGATATGCGTGCATGTTGCTTTGATGTCATGTGGAAAGGTTTCACACATTTTAATCTGAAACAATTAATATTATAATTTAAAATTGAATTGACTAGTGCTGGAGCATAGTGGGGGGGGGAGTGGTGTTAATTGATTGTGGACTTTAAAAATTTGGAGTTATTAATTCTTTTATGTTTGCAGGCACTCGCGTGTATATAGCACCGTTTAAGCTCAATTCGAATGTGAATAATGGGATTGGAGGTATTTTTTGTTAAATTTTTTGAATGCAAATGAAACAACTAGTTACAATGGTGTAATCGAACTGAAATGACGTTGGAAGGATTACTGATGATAGTGGCAGATTTTTATGTTAAATATAATTTTTGTTAATAAAATAAAAAAATCGAGTTCGAGTACATACATATTTACAAGTTTTATATCATAACTAGCCCCTTATAACTGTATGCTTGATCATGTATAACACTCGTTTAATGTCACCTACTAATTAATTCACTTTTGGTCGAAAGGGGCCTTAGGGAAAATAAATTTTAGACACCACTGCTTAAGCTCTTTAAGATATTCACCCTTATTCTGAGTGACCTTTACGATGGTTTAAACAATGACAATTTAACTTTAAATACGTATGTTTTCTTAGGTTAGGTTAGGTATGTGGGCTGGTGTAGGGGATAGAAAACCTCTACATCACACTCAGGTCGATGTAGAGCCATTGTGATACCCATGGGGGGAAAGGGGATAGATATGTTTTCTTAAATGTTAAATTGATTTTTTTTTTTTTATTTATGCATTCCTTTTATCTTATTGATCTATTCCATTCAATGAATTCATCTTTAGGTTAGATTAGGTTAGGTTGAGTAGGGTTATGAGGTTGTCGTAAGACACTGGCACCACAGCGCGCCCATCGCGATTCGTAGGGAACTTTAACGGCAGAAAACCTAAACCAATATTCGCGTGCACTTAATTCCCCTAAAAAATTTAAATAAGTTTTTGTTGTTTTGATTCAAAGACCGAACCTCTTGCAGGTTATCGAAGAAGTATCTCCCAAGCAGAGTTGACAGTTTGGGGGTTTCCCCCAGATTTACTTTTTTTTTATCGGGAGAGGGGAAATCTAGGGAGAAAATATTTAGGGGGAAATCTGAGGTTTTTTTTTTAATTTTATTTTATTTGTATTTTTCAGTTCTCTAGTTCTTGTTTATCTGAGATGAAACTATATTTTAACACTTACTTACTTTACTTTACCTAGATCCTTTAACCCTCGGGGACATAGGGCGTCAACCACGCCTGCGCGCGATCTGCGCGCGAGTTCTGTAACGCTTTTGAGGTGCCTCCAACTCATTCCTAAAGATTTCGATTCCTCCTCAACTATTCTGCTCCACGTTTGCCTAGGGCGCCCCGCTATTCCATTCCGAACGCAGCTTTAGCCTTCCCGATTCTGCTGCACACATCCACTTCGGTACCACCGCTGGCAGCCTAGGCTACACTTCCTAGATGCTCAGGGCTTTTGTTTTGGCTGTATTTATTTACCTCGTTTGCCTCAGCTTCTAGATTTGGGGCCATCAGATGAAGGTCCTTTATCCGATGTGAAACAAACATCGTCAGCATAATCTGGGTGTTTAAGGTAAGATGTCATAGTCCAACAAATTCCATAGTTATCTTCCGGAAATGCTGCACGGAGTACATCGCTGATAACCACCAAGAACAATAGTGGGGACAGTATGCACCCTTGACGTACTCCACTTTGGACTTCAAAATCCTCCAACACCTTACCATTGTACACAACGTGACACTTACCGCCTTCGTATGTAGCCTTGATAATAGCTATAAGTTTTTCTGGGATGCCTCTCCTGCGCAAGGCCAACCAGATAGCATCTCGACTCAATCTGTCGAAAGCCTTCTCGAAGCCGATAATCAGTAAATGTAACGGAGACTTATACTCAACGCATTGCTCGATTATGATCTGTAAAATGTTTATGTGGTCGATGCAAGAAGATTTAGCACGAAAGCCTGCCTGTTCGACATCGAGAGTTGAATCTAAATATTCTTTAATTCGTTCTAGAATTATTCTAGCTATTATTTTGACTACGGTTGGAAGAACGCATACACCTCTCCAGCTACCGCACTTCATCAAGTTTCCCTTCTTTGGATGCTTAATGATCATCCCCCTTTTCTACTCCTGTGGAGTAAGATGCAGCAAATCTGCCGATGTATTTGGCTCGGCAGAGATACCATGAATACCCACCGCCTGCGGTGCGAATTCGCGAATTATTTTTTAACACTTGAGAGCGCTATTTGAATTAAATTTCAATGAAAGTTAGAAAGTGCAACCAATGAATACTTACTTACTTACTTAGGTGGCGCTACAGTTCGGGGTGAACGTGGGCCTCAACCAATAAGCCTCTTCATTTAGCTCGGTGTTTAGCTAATTGCTGCCAGTTGCGCACTCCAAGTTGGTTGAGGTCCCCTTGAACTTTTGGCCAGCGCGTCGGCATTTTCGTTGCCCTATTTATCGCAGTATCCAGGTACACGGATTCTCTGTATTGTGCAGTAATTCGTGATGATTTCAGGTTTTGTGACATAATCCTCTAGTGCCTTTAATGCAGTCTGATTAGTAATGTAGACAGCGATATGTTTCAGGGCTCCTTTTTCCCTGTAGTACTCTTGCAGATGAAGAGAACATTGTAAGCCTTACGGACTCTCTCCTGTATATTAAGTTTTAAATTTAGTTCCCCATCTTGCACAATATTAAGATATATAGCGCTCACTGAAAGGCGCAGCTGGTGCTTTGACTGTTGAATTCATATTTACATATTCATACTTACATTTATTAAAATTCACAAATAATTTTATCTTATACAAAGTTATAAGAAAAACTTCTTAATAAGGTTGTTGAGGAATAGTTTAGACGTATCCTTTAGTTATGGAAACTAGTGGCGGATGAATCGAGTAAAACAAGGTAAAAAAACAAACTACACTCATAACTACACTCTATACGGCCTTTTTTTATTTTTATTACACTCATATCTCGCTATACGGGCTTTCGTTATAACGGCCTTTTTATGTCTTTATTTCCGTTTTACGACCAATATTTTTCGTTACAACGGCCTAAAAAAAAAATTTAAAACACAATATCATTTTTCTTGTAAAGTCGAGTCGAGAGATTTACAAGATATCTCTTTTTGCTACCGAACCACAAAAAAAAAAAAAACAGAAAAATTGAAAAAAAGCCGATAGATACCTGGAAATTCTTTCTGGTGTAATTAGGCAATATTTCGACGAATGGGTGCAAAGGGTTGCTGACTACATCCATTTTCTGCGAATCTTTGGCGATTGTGTATCGATACCCCTAGTATCGGTTATGGGCACACTTCCTCCAAGTTTTTCGCGTTTTACGATGTTTTTGGAAGTGGGAATCCTTTTTCTTAAGAGCATATGATTGGATGCATGTTAAAAGTTACCTGCCCATACCGAGAATTATCTTTTCAAATAGATTTTCGGTGGATTTTTGATGATGAAAACCTTTGTCTTTTCTAATCACTTAATCACTTGTCTTGCTGGACATGACTTTTATTTTATAAAAGAGGATGATTACACAATGGATAATGCACATGGATTTCTGAGACACGCGTTTTCCCCTTTTTGGTTTGAGACATAGTTTTTAAGTGTATGTTACAGTTTTATTCTAAGCTTTCATCTTTCAATTATTTTTGGTATTAAGGTACATTTTTAAGTATGTTGCAATATTTCTTAAATATTTTCTAAGATTAATGTTCTAAAACGATTTGGCAGATAAGAACATTGGCATTTACACACAAAATGCCACCAAAACCTGTAGAGTGCGGAAAAAAAAGCAGAAAATCAATCACACTGAACTAGATGTTCCACGTCGTATTGAAGCAGGTGAAAAGATTTTTCAAATTTGTTCAACATTAGGTCTTGCAAAATTCACTGTTCATACAATACGAGATAATAAAGACAAAATCAAGGCGCTTATACATTCAGCTGCATCTTCAAGCATTTGTACAAAATTAACTCGAAGAAGAAGTGATATTATGGAGAAAATAGAAAAATTGCTCATCTAATGCATCGAAGACAACAACAAAAGAAAGATGTCAATGAATCAAATGATTATTCAAGAAAAGACTAAGAGCATTTTTGAAAATCTTAAATTGGACGATATTGATGAAGCGTCAAAAGATGAAATTTTCCTATTAAGTCGAGGTTGGTTTGAAAAATTTAAAAATCGACATAATTTGCATAAAATCAAGATGAAAGGCGAAGCAGGAAGTGCCGATTCAATTGCAGCTCTCGAGTATCCGATCAATTTTAAGAAAATCGTTGAATGAGGGGGGTTACGTTCCAGAACAAATTTTTAATGCGGATGAGACAGGTCTTTATTTTATTTTTAATTTTTTTTTTTATAATTTGCGTGCACTCAAGGGGTTTATGGATAGCCTTAACATGTTTACACACAGTGGGGGCGTTGGAAAGGATAGATAGAGACAGAGAGAGAATGATTTTAGTGAAGTGGTTTTTGAAGCTTTGTTGTTTATGCCTTAGAAAACTCTTTATTAGCAATGAATGCCTGAGCGGACCTTTATATCAAACGACGAAAAATTTTCATCAGGATATACGGTGTCAAAAGAAAGTTTGACTCTTCTTCTTGGTGTTAATGATGCGGGTGATATTATGCTTAAGCCGATATTGGCGTACTTGTCGGAAATTAGGAGCTTCCAAGGGATTGACCAAGAAAGATTTGCTAGTCAAAAATTCCAACAAAAAGGCTTGGATGACAAAAGCACTCTTTGAAGATTGGTTTAAGAATTACTTCTGCCCTGAAGTCAAAACCTACATGGAAAAGGAAAATTTAAGCAATAAACTCTTGCTTATTTTGGAGAATTCTCCGGAGCATCCGGTCAATTTACGTGGGCTGTCTGAAAGTGTAAGAGTTGAGTATCTTCCCAAAAACACAACGGCCCTTATTAAGCCTATGGATCAGGGTGCAATAGCTACTTTTAAGGCATGTTAGTTGCGCAGAACTTTTGAAAAGCTTGTTAATGAAATGGATGGAAGATCCTCTATTAAACAATTTGGGAAGAACTACAATATCAAAGATCCCGTTTACAATGTAAGCGAGTCTTGAAATTAATTAATCAACAACGATGAATCATGTTTGGAAGAAACTATATCTGGAATGCATTACCAATCTGATATTGATCCTGTTATCACTGAAATTGAACGCAACATTTTCAATCTGGCAATAGAAATCGGATTTGAGGATTTGGAAGAGCACCAGTCTTCTTAACGCTGACAGAGCTCCGCTTTCAAATGAAGTGATGCAGTTGGGATCAGATTAAGAGACAGGTGAAGAGCCTGAGCCCCCCACGAGTCGTCAGCTGACATCAAGAAGTTTGTATGAAGTACTGCATCATCTCGAAGGGGGATTGGAAATTTTAAACCAAAGCGATCCCGACGAAAAACGCAGTGCTAAAGTTTCAAGAGCTGTTAAAGAAATCATCAATTGCTATAAAGAAATTAATAAACAATTAAAAAATAAAGCAAAACAATCAACGCTGGAACGATTTTTTAAACCCGCAGCCGCTCGTGTAGATGACAGCGATTCTTCTTTCAGTTAAGCACTTCAACACTTTAAATGTTCTCTATTTTTTCTTACTTAATTATGTTGTTTGTAGTTATGTAGATTTTAATGTGGCTCCTGTCAGTATTAAATTGAAATATAACTGTACTCTGAATTTAACACAATAAATTAATTTTTTTTATAACATTTTGTCAATTTTTTGTTTTTTTTTTTGAATCGAATCGAATCCGATTTTGTATGGGTTTGTATGAAAAAAAAGACGCGTTATACGACATTTCACTTTACGGTCTGATTTTGTGGAAAGTATCTAGGCCATTAACCGAGGATAGAGTGTATCGCAGCAAGACGTCCCTTACAGGTTTCATCGTAACATTGCAATGTTTTGCTTTAAGCTTTTGTTTTTGATGCATTAATCCTCAGCCATATTTTGCCTTTGCAACCTTATTGTTGCTTCATCGGCTTGCAAGGGCGTTGATCTGAACGAGAATGAATGAATGAGAGTTATGCTAAGGCAGTGAGTGCGGGCTATAAAATACCTGCTCTACGTTTATTGCCGACGTATAAACGACAACTTTTATAGCACCGACCAATCGCATGTGGGTTGATTTGGGTAGATGTTGGCTTCCACTCTAATCTAGTGCAATATTTTGTGCCAAACAGTGTGACAAGGCAATTGATGTTGACATCGAATCACTTTACTTCATTTAATCCTAAGTTGATGATTTTGTACTGCGTGATCTCATGTTCTATTCCGAGGAATCAGGAGTTTTAAGTACCCTCTTCTTCACAGCCAAAGAGCGTTTTATCATCTCAGAAATAAATTGTAGTCCTTATTCAGCAGGAAAATGACATCAACGAAGTATTATTCCATATTCGAGACATTGCTCACTGCTTCGTGCATACAGTCGATAAGTTTCTCAGTGAACGACTGCAGAAATATGGTCATCACATGCCCAACATGGGGATCATTGCCTACCCAACTCGTGTGTTGACTGGGTAGGTCTTCAATATTTGAACGCAGTACAAAATTTATGTCATTTATGAATTTTGGGATCCCATAGTTGGCTATTAGTTTGCTTTCGCCTGCAGTACAAAACAGGTTTTACCGTCTGGATACGATTACTCTACACCATGAAGGTAAAGGTAGTCAAGCTATGCAGTAAATATATTTTTAGATTAGCTTCAATGCGATGACTTAAATTTCACCATTTTGTGTGCGTGTGTTTTCTTTCCCCCAGAACGGCACATCCTTCCTTTAGATATATTCGTCACCATGCATCAAAAGGATAAAGAGTATAAAAAAAAACTAAAGACAAATCCTCATCGTCATCCACTGTTGCACACCAAAGCGCAAATACGCTAAACCCTTGAGGGTGGGTGGGTTATGCATCGTATCTCGCGTAGCCCACCAGCATTCTAGGAATTGTTATTTTACCCCCATCATCCTAGAGATTTTTATTGGCATCCATTCTACCACCACCACCACCGATTCCACTACAACATATCATCGCTTCCGTGAGTGTTTGCCTGGCAATTGGTCATTCAGGTCACGTAGTATTGATACGTGTCGATACATGGTAATGTTTCCTCGACGAATATGTCAGTGTTATGATTATTAAAAAAGCCATGCCTGTAGCGGGAAGAAGAATAGCAAGAAAGGTGGACAAATATCTTATTGTTGCAGGAGTTTTTACCCTTTATGTATTATAGGAAGAAGTATTCTTTTTGGTTTTTCTTTGTTTCCTCTCAGCTTTCGTCCTCGATAGGTAAGCTTCTTTTGGAATTGAATTTTCGCCGATGAAGTGCGGATCTGGATCGTGTATGGATTACAGAAAGTTTAATGACATGGTCGCCCTGCATGGGCTGCTCCAATTGGTGCTTTAACGTGCCTTGCATTTTTGATTGACTAATCACTTAAGCTGTTTAGTTACACGGAAATAAGGATTAGGGACGTTTAAGAAATGGGTAGGGGTGTTATTCAAGTGATGAGTGCGCTGTTAAGTGGCAATTTGAGGAGTTTGACCTGGAATGGGAAACGTCCTAAATTAGAAAGTAAAGAAGATGTGTGTATCTGCACCGAACACGGTTTTATTTGAACCACACGAGTAGTTGCCTTAAGGCGGCATAAGTTAGAGTTTCATTTGAGTCCACTTCATGATGGCAGCTCTGATCACCGACCAAGGAACCCGATATTTTTAAGCAACAGGCCTTAGCATACCATTCGTTGTTTGTATATTATATTTTCGTATAGAAGGGACTTGCAGTTTTATGTTGATTCCAGAAGTAGTACTTATGTATGTATAAGCTTTCTCATGGAAGTTATATTCTCGTACGTTTGTTAGGCACTTTCAGAGTTTTTTTTTCATTTTTTGGATTCCATTCTCGAACCAAGAGCGCAATAGTCCAAGACACGGACTATTAAATAATAGTAAACTTCTTCCAAATGATCACCGGTTTGGTCAGAGAGGCAAATCAAAAAAATCAACTTCGCTAAGACTATGATTCTCAGCTTTATTAATTCCTTAGCATCATAATTGAATATCCCTAGACAAAAGATCTGCAGGCAACAAGACATTCGATACCTTGGGAGTATTTTTCCATCGCGGAGGTCAATAGCAAGCCAATTTCACGTATGGAATGGAGTCGAAGAAGCAGTGCCATCAACTTAAGCCCAAGCTGCAACTATTTAGCTTCGGGGTGAATTCAGTATTGGCGTTGCGTCTAGTAAGTACTTGGAGGGTGACCATCAATTCCACAACATACCTACAAGCTTTGTTGATCGCTGACGATATAGGTTTAAATAACAATATCAGACTAGCGTATTGGATTTATCAACAAATAACTTCGTTTTTAATGTCGATGTCCGAACAAAAGGCTGATCGCAGGTGACGGTGAGAATATACCCCACACTGGTACCAAAATCGGATTTAAAACCGTCATTGTGCATTTCGTCAAGACCGATTTGTTCCCCCAATCTTCTCAACCGAGGATATTTCTGGAAAATGTTCAATTCAAAATTGGAATTTTTTTGAATCTTGGTCAGCGTTGCCACTTGAGGTTCGTGGGGGTAAGATGCTCAGGTGGACTCTCCATCCTTCTTAATGCTCCACCATTGACTCAAACTCATCAGGAGGAATCCCTAGACGGTTCCAGGAGAGATGTCTTACTTGATCCAATCATCTATTTCTAGGTCTGCCGAGGGGTCGCCTAACTATTGGTACGGCAATCATGGCATGTCCTGGAAGCCGGACTGGGGCATATGTTCCGTTCGGAGAAGTAGCTACTCAACATTGAGCGCATCGCGTACTATGGTGTTGTCTCTTCCATCACTCTTGACCGCGAGGTACTTAAACTTATCCACCTGCTTCGGTGGGAATCCACTAACATGCAGAGTGCACTGAGTGCATGTATTCTTTAAACGACCATTACTTCCGATTTGTTCACATTAATCTTCATTGCCGCATGGCTACAAATCTTTCGAGTGCGCGCTGAAGTTCGGTTTTAGGCGACCCTATGATGAGCAAATCATCCGCAAAAAAACAGATGCCTAATCTCCCACTTTTAAACATTCTCCGCCACGGCTGCGCTACAACATTCAGTCTATATATACAATGAAGAGGAGAGGTGACGAAATGCACCCTCGGCGGAGTCCAGCGCCTACAGTGAAAGGTATCGATTTAACTCCATTTACCCGAACGCAGCTTCTACAGTTTGTGGCTATATATAAAGACTGAATCGCCCTTAACAGGGAACCATCAATCCTATACTCCTGCAGAACACTCCAGAGTTCGCCTCGAAGAACCCTATCACATACTTTCACCAAATCCACAAAACAAGCGAGACAGGTTCAGCATTAGGAGTATGCCATCTGAAGAACCATTCTGAGAGTAAGTATCTAGTCCGTTGTGCTTTCATCGGGACGAAAACCGCACTGCTCATCCCCCAAACTATCCTCAACCACAGATCTGGAATGCGTTTCTATCACTTTAGCGAAGACTTTTCCAAGGAGACATCAAAGAAATATGCCCTTGTAGTTGGCGCAATATTTGCTGTCCCGTTTTTTAAAAAGAGGGACAATCACCCCTATTTGCTAATCGCCAGGTGTTTCGCCGCATTTCCATTCCACTTTAATGACACCCGAGAGCCATTGCACTCCCTTTTTACCTAAAGCCTTGAGCATTTCTGGTCGAATTTCATCCACACCGGTAGTTTTGCCAACTTTTAGCTAATTGATCGGCAAAATTACTTCCTCTGCCGTAGGACTATTCTCCGCCCTACTCTCGATATAGGTCTGTCATCCTTGGTGCCCTGTTCGGGGTTGTCAATTCTGCATAGTACTCACTCCATCTGCGTAAGATGTCCTCCTCAATGGAAACAAGTGCACCGTCTTTGGATTTGACTCCTTCAACGACATTCAACTTTTTTCCTCCGAGTCGGGGGACGATCTGCCAGAACATCTTGTTTGCAGATCTGTGGTCACGTTCAAAACCTTACCAATTCGTCAGAAGGCTCAAATTTAATATAAAATATAAAATTAATTCCATAGCATGTGAACTTAACTTCTTCTTCTTCTTCTTCCTTTTATCAGCGAGGCTATGATCCGAAAACAAGGGATCACAACCCTCCCACTTCACCGCATTTCTACTGATCCGCCTGTGGGGTTCGCCTATTTGACCTCAGAAAATATCGGCAGGCCTGCCGATTTTGGATCACTCGGTTACTGAGGCCAATGAAATGCCGATGTCGTCGCATTTGTCTGATCCAGGCGTTTATAGGCCTGCCTTTCCTACATCGCGATGTCTTTGGAACGTGCATTGATATTGCCTTTGTAACAGGGTTCAAATGATCTCTTCTTTGAACGTGGCAATACCAACTGAGCCGGTCACGCTCTATTTTTTGTACGATGGTTTCCTTGATGTGAAAGCTTCCACGGATCTTCGAACTTCTTATTCGATCAAGCTTTGTCACTCCTGCTGTCATGCGAAGCATCTTCATCTCAGCTGCCGTTAATTTACTCTCATACTTTTTGTACATCGTCCAACATTGTGAACCGTATGTGAGCGCTGGACGTACAACTGCGGTGTAGAGCCTTCCTTTTCAACTTAGGGGGCATTTTTCTGTCACAGAAGATAGCGGAATTTTCTCGCCACTTCATCCACCCTACGCTTACACGATGATTGATGTCGTCATTACAAGTTGCTTTGCTATTGATCATAGATCCCAGATATTTGAACTTTTCGCACTTGGGAAGCACTGTTCCATTCAAATAAATGTCTGGAATAGGCCTGAGTGGATCAGAGAACGGGCAGCACAAGTACTCTGTCTTTTTTGAACTAATGCGATACCCATTTCCCTCCAAAACGTCCACCCACACATCAAGTGCTCGTTGCAGGGATGTAGGATCCTCATTTATGATGGCTCCATCGTCAGCAAAGAATAACTGATGTACCTTGGGATCCATCACTTTACCTTCAAGCAGATAATCAAGGACTGTAATAAAGAGCAAATGACTTAAAACGCTTCCCTGGTGCACTCCGACTTTGATTGGGAACTCTTCGGTTACTCCAGCGGGGCATCTTACTTTTGTCTTTGCTCCTTCGTACATGTCCATAATCATCTGTACATAGGTTTCTGGAACCCCTCGATGTCTTAGCGCCACCCATATCAGATCTCGTGGTTGTCTGTCGAATGCCTTTTCAAAGTCAACCAATACAATATGCAAATCCCTTAAGGAATCACGATGTTTTTCCATTATGATCCTTATACTTTGGATTGCATCTGTGGTTGATTTACCCGAGACAAACCCGCACTGATCATCAGATAGCCGTATTATTTTTCGCAGTCGGCCACCTAATACCCGCTCAACGATCTTCATGGTGTGTGACATCAGCTTGATCGAACGGTAGTTATCACAGTTTCGCGTATCACCCTTCCCTTTGTATACAGGGAGAAGGTAACTTTCCCTCCATTGATTCGGCATTGGATCACCTCTCACGAATTTAGAGATGAGAATTCTGAGCCATCTGAACCCGATGTCTCCCATCTTTTTCCAGAACTCAGAGGGTATCTCGTCTGGCCCAACCGCTTTTCGTTTTTTGGAGTATTTGACCGCCTCACTAACTTCTTCGACTGTAATGTCGGGTATTTCTTCACAGTTAGAGGTGGCTCTTGGAAAGTATAGCCGGGGAAACTGTTCATTCAAAAGCTCTTCACAATACTGCCGCCACCTCTGCAGAATTTTGTCGTCATCCACAAGAAGCTGGCCATGAGCATTGCTAATGAACTTTGGCAAACGAATCTCCTGAGCATTGTTCCTTCTTTGGGCGGCTATTTTGAAGATAGTGGCGCTCTTGTTCATATTGTGCCTTCACAGCTCCTGGATAGCCTGGTTTGCTTCAGCAACTGGGGAAAATATTTTCTCCAGCTCCCGATACAGGCCCTCCGTACTCTCTGCTTGAAGCTGGGCGCACTTCTTCTTCGCTTTTTTCTTGCAGCATCTGTATTCCATTTCGAGGCGAGCTTTTCCGTCACTATTATTAGAAGGGCACTTTGACCAAGCTTTGAAAGCCACTTTCTTCTCATTTATCACTTTCTTAGCTTCATCACTCCACCACCATGTTTCTTTGGCGTGTTGATGGTGGCCTTTTGAAGCTCCTAGCAGTGATTTGGCCTTATTTAAGCAAGTTCGCTGTAGGGAATCCCACATATTTTGTGCTCTGCACTCTTCATCCTCAGCTCCGTTGATGGTGTGAGAGAGGTAATTTTTCATTGCGAAAACAAAAGCCTCGCCTTTTTCTTTGTCCAGATTGTACCACTTGATTTTCTCAGAGACCCTTGTTTGTTTGCTTTTCTTTGGTGTTTTCATAAAAATTTATGTTAGCAAGAGACGGTGTTGACGAGCGATTGCCTCTCCCAGGATCACTTTGCAATCTTTTACCCGGGGCTTCATGAAACTGCCTACCAAATGGTAGTCAATCTGAGTTTCATCTCCACCACTGCTGTAAGTGATCAGGTGTCGGCTTTGTTTGATGAACATGGTATTTAACACGATAAGACCGTGTGATTTGCACATGCTTAGGATGTCTTCACCAGGAAGGTTCCTGGTGCCATATCCTAGTCCTCCATGGCAGTCTTCATAGTCTTCGTTTGATTTCCCGACATGTCCATTCAAATCTCCTCCAACAAACAGAAATTCTTCCTTTGGGATGTTCTTAAGGAGATTGTGGAAATCTAGCCAAAATGCATCTTTATCTATCTGATTGCACCCATTGTGGGGAGCATATGCACTGACAATATTCCACACCTCTCCTTGTATTACTAGTTTGAGAGACATCAAACGGTCGCTGGACTTCGAAATGCTCAAGACGTTTCCAAGTAGCTCTGCCGCAAGGATGATACCGATTCCGTTCTTAGACTTTTCCGTTCCGTAGTAGAACATCTTGTAATCTTTTGTCCTAACGTCCAAGAAACGCGCCCGATTCCCGGTGTTTTTCCATTTCGTCTCTTGGACACACAAGATGTCCACCCGCCTTCTATTCATCATCTCTTCCAGCTCGTAACTTCGAAAGGTCATGCTTCCAACGTTCCAACTCGCGACCCTTAAATTGCGTCCAAACTGTTTCATTATGTTGCTAGCCCCCGGAATCCGTATAGCTCTGACCCGAACATTTCTGCTCGGTCCAGGATCAGTACCATGCACAGCAGTGGTAGTGCCTGGCGGGGTAGTGCCTTTCCTTTTTGCAAGTATTACCATAATGATACAGTTTTGCAATACAATTTTTGCACCATATTGCGATGGTGTTTGTGGTTTGACACAGTATGTGAACTTAACCTATTTCTCAAATCGTCCTTTATTATGTTTAACATATGAAAGTTAATAATATGAGTTAAAAGCAAAAAAACAAAAATATAAATAAAAATTAAGTAGACTGTTTGTAAAAATGTAGCATAATGGGAGAAAGATGTAATATGTAGCATGGCACTTCAAAATGTAGCAGTTTTGCCTACATATGTAGCAAAATAGTGGCAACACTGATCTTGGTAAACCATGCTTTCAGTGATCAGTCTTTCGAATTCCAAGGGGTCTTCTTGCGGCCATAAGTTTGCCAAAAATGTACAGCGATACTAAGCGCCGAAGTGTACTATCGGTGCATTTGCAAGTGAGTATCATGTTACCAGTGACACTCACCCTCACGAGGCTTTGTACATTGGTACATGGGTTTTATGAAGCTAAATTTAGTTTAGATCAGGTAATATGACAAACAGACTGTACATTTGTATGCGTTTTACTATAGCGAAGTACTTTCAGTGAACATCTTGTGGTTGCAGACAAACATGATAGTTGGCTTGGCTTAAACATTTTAAATGAGTGCTTTAAGATTCGGAATAGCTTGTTTCTTCTTGTGGAAAGTATCAGTTCGATTATGGAGGGATTACCTTATATAAGCCGCAGTTTGCCGAGCAGAAGCTTAGTTTAAATAAAGCTTTTAAAGTGACATCATCTGCATGCATAACCATCCCAAACCATAATTCGTTTCCAGTATTAGAATGACATTGTGATAGTACACCTCCTAGACTTTCTGATCTTACCTAAGCCTGTACAAGAATTGAATACAGCTGTAGAGATTTAGCTCCACATTTAGGCTTTGCAGTGATAACATACATATACTTCATCACGTGCTACTTAATGGCGAACATTTCGGAACTTTATGGTTTTTTTTTCCATAAAAATCTCTCCAACTTTAACGACTACCTCAATCGTTCAATTTGCTTAAACCTCAGCCTTTAAGCAATCTATCTCCGTTTAAAAATATCCCCAGCAAAAAATTCCACTCTCAACAATCCTTGATTTCCTGTTTTTTATATTCATGTATATATAGGCGCCCCTTAATAAGTATCTCCCTTTACGATACACAACCTTGAAGCGAACATAAAAAACCTTTTATTGCTTCGCAAAAGCCCATATACACCTTCACCTGCCACCCCCACCATTGAACTCTTACTATAGACGTTATGCTTTGCTCCACCATTTCGTGTGTTACCACTACCACTGTTGCTCTTACGCTGCATTAACTTTCCCATATAAAAACCTGTTACACCCTAAGGTCACATATAGACCTCTTCGTCGTCGTCGCGCCATAGTAAAACCGGAACCGGAATAAAAATAAACCAAAGCGAATGGGGTATGAAAGAAAATGTGAACCACCGCCAGACTTGCAATTTCAATAACCATAAAACAATTTCTTAACGCTTAAAACTTTTCAAATAATGTTATTTTGATTTGAAAAAAATGTCCGCATGGGTGTGTGGGTTTGTATCTTAAGTCCTGGCGCCTTCGGGACGACAGTCCCTTGAGAAAGTTAGTTGTTTCATATTTCTTTTTTTTTGATTTTTGTAGTTTTCAATGCTTTTCTTTCGAATTTTACATGCTCGCTCTCGGGTTTAATGACTTATGAGAGCTTCAACTGTCAATATAAAATAATTGCATTCCCAACTTGTTGTTGGCAAATGTCATAATTTTCATCTCGATTTTTAGTAAGTACTTTAACCAAACTTCATTCCGAATGAAGACAAATATATTTACTCAACAAACATGGTGGTTTCATGTATTTTAACGATGTTGCGAATTGGGTATGTTACAATTACCGCCATTATTATAATCATAACCATCAGCGTTATCATTATTCTCTTAACTAAGTGAAATAGAAAATCTCGTTTTGCACTTATTGTATTCTGTTCGTTCTCTAATGATACACAGCTAGAGAGAGAGAAAAAGCGAGAAATCCATTACACCCTTATGTACACATTCTGCCAGTGACTGTTATGTTAATTGAATTAATCATGCGATGCAGCAACCAACACCACCTCCACCTACAATATGAATTCTCTAAACTTGGACTTATGGGCAATGCACATGAAAACGAAACGCGAAATGTTACTGACGGTGATGGTGGTGGCGCAGTGATTTTCCGCTGACTAGGTGTTCATTTTGAGAGACGACCTTTCTTGTGTAACCTTTGCCTTCCATGAATATTTCACTTTTTACGTAGGGAAGACAAGGAATTTCAGATGGGTTGCTGGGTAAGTAGGTACACCATAGCCGTCTGGAGGGGGAATAACATTTGTAAATCTGGCGAGAATGGTATGTAATGGTTGAGAGTGGAATGGCAATGGAGTGCTAAGCTCAAGGAAGGAGTATTTTCTTGGAATTCAGTTTGTCGTCCCGGAGAATGGTTGCACACACACAATGTGGTTGAAACGAAATCGGATGGAATTTCTGATCATTCCTTGTGGTCGTTATTTTGGGTAAGTATGACTGTGAAGCTTTACGACTGTTCAGGCGTATATATTGTATTAATTCACAAGGGTGATCCATATCTAAACTTGAGGTTTTAATCCTCTTTTTCAAAACTGAACCAGATTTATTGACAACCAAAACGAGTAGAAGTAGTTTGATTTGTGATGAATATTTTATAACAAAAACATGAAAATTCTGAAATCAAACAAAAGCAATATTTGTTAAGTGGGAACTACACGATACAACTGTTGTACCAACCGTTTGAAAACTTTGGTGTTGTATACGATAGAAGTATACATCGTATCGTGTGTATCTACACAAGCGACCGTTGTACCGATATCGTATGGTCGCATGGTCTTGACTGTACAACGGCTGTCACATGCAAAGATTGTATGGAAATTATATGGTGTGTATGTGTAAAATGACTGAAAAAACGGTTGTACGTAAATCGTAAGCAGATTGTATAATGTGTGTGCTGCATACAAATGTTGGGCTGGTGTCGGTACAACACAAGTTGGTTCGACGGTTGTATCGTGTATTTCTCACTTTGATTGCATTTCTCTCATGCAATAGCTGCATTCGACTGACAGAAATCGTGGGCTAGATTGAGAGGCAAAAACGGTAACAGTGGTTTGCAGCGGATTGGCACGACGTTAGGGAGATATGCTAGCAAAAAGGGATTATTGTATTTAAATGCTCAAACCAGAAATCTAAGGACTGGTTGTGCGAAGGCGTGGGAGATACCTACATATGTCTATGCGTATGTGAGTTAAATTGGCTGCACCTCCTTAAGGATGTTGCTGGAAAAACTTAAAGTAAGATCACGCTGTACAGGTTGAATCAAATCTGTAGAACGACCGTGCGTAGGATACGTAGGAAATAGACTATAGAAACCTTGTATCTCATAAAGAAAGGCCAAATCGCTTCTAGTTAAGGTAAGGCATGGTCTTCAGTCAGTCATTTTCACATATCTGTGTACACCACATCTTTTGCTAGTCCCTGTTAGTACCGGACTTTATGGTATTATCTCCATACCCTTCATATCTCCACGTACATAGAAATTAGAAGTCCTAGTGAACACCTGCAAGGACGCAGGGACAAAATCGAAAATCAAATAATTTTTTTCGGTGATTTCCAATAATTTGGTGTGAGGTTTTACCAGCAGTAACTGCGAAGGAGAGGCTGTATTCGCCTTTGCAATGTGTAACTAACTGTTAGCAACAGATGATCAGAACCAACCTTTGTGGACGTAAGTCGAAGGTAAGTGACTAATAAAACTACATATGTATTTGTTAACGGGATGCTTGGGGCGGTAATGGGGCTTATCCTTAATTTTTCAGAGCTTCTTAGAGAATATGTGATATTACACAACTCAAGGAAAATTCATAGACACAATTCATCACAATTCGTCATAAAGGGGTCAGACTGGCTGCCACTTTGAATGCGGTTCAAATACACAATCAAGATGAATGGCCCTGAGGATAAAGTGCACCATTCACAATTTTAATGCACCGACATTATGCAATATTTTCCAACCACACTGTCCCAATTGGGTGCATGTTAATGGCTAGAAATAGGACACCATCGTCAATGGGGTACGTCAGCATTAAGCATGAACATTTTCTCTGAAATTATTATTTTGGAAGTTATCTTGATGCATACTATTTCCGCAAAAAAACTCAGAATTCCACAAAGCCAAGCAACAGTCATAGAAGCTATGTGCAGTATTGGGAACAACCAACAATAAGAACAACAAACTACAGTTGTTTTACCCCAGAATCAAAAAGGAATCGTCGACAATTTACTTAATTGGAATGCCCTAGCTTGGATGCCATCAATGAAATAATGAAGATACGAATGGTAATGTATAGGAGGTGTAAGTTCCATAGGAGGGAGTGGATGATTCAGAACGAGTTGAATGTAAAAACCAACAAAGAAAGTGAATAGAAATTTCGATGAAATTGTATATTTTGTGCCCTATGGGGACGTGTAATACCTAGAACTTAAACTGTTTGCACTCCACTAATTGTGGTTAAGAATAATTGACAAAATATTTCTTGCCTAGTGAACTGCTGGGCTAGGGGCTCAGACGCCAGAGTCAGTCAAATTAGTGGGAACTTGTGGAAAAGGCTTCATTTCCACACCTTGAAAACGTAAAGAATTTGAATACATACGAGTATTCCGAAAATTATAGTAGAACTGGAAAGCCTGCCTTTTTTGAACACACACACACACTTGAATTCCTTTACTCAGTCGTTGTAAGATGAAAGTTAACGCTGTTTGGGAGATATGCGGGTTAAGAAAATGTAGAAACAAGGCAAATTCTTAATAGAACAAACAATAGTCAAAGAACTGAAGACTGGAAAGATACAGCTTAAATGTATACAAATATGATGAAATGAATTCTTCGAGAGAGAAGAAAGAAGTGCCCAGAAGAAGCAGCAAACTGCCAAGTGTATCACAAGAGGACCCTTGTGTCCCTGGATATATCGAGTAGTCCAATGGCGAGTCAGGAATCATTGAAGCTTGTAGATGAAACCCACTTCACAGGCTACAAGAAAGAAAACGAGATCAAACTTTGAAATCTAACTTTGAACACAAGCTCCTGGCACGAATCAAACTCTGAGTATAGATCCATCCTAATACCGTATTCATAAAGTTGAATATTTAAAGTTGAGCTTAAACTCATCGATAACAGGTAACTTTAAAATTTGTCTTGGTCTGATGTCAGCTTTTGTCTGTATTTGAACCACCAAACGATATTTTTATAAAATATTTTCGCTGTTTATTTAATTTTACTTCATTAGTTATCATATTGAAGGTGGCGGCGAAAATAACTCCTCCGAATTACTTACTTACCTAACGGGTTAACCCATGTAAAGTCTCTTCCTGATACATAGCATACTTTAATCTTCGATCCAAGGTACGCTGTTTCCGGTAACGTAGACCAAGTCTTCTGGCATCTGCGGTTTTTATCATCTCAAACCTAGGGGCTGTGCTTCGAAGATTCTCTTTGCAGAAACATTTTTGCCCATTCGCTCGATGTGGCCGAAAAAATGTAATTTACGTACCTTAGCTTTTTGGACTACATCCACATTTTGGTACAGCACGGAAAAGAGACGGTTAAATAAGTAGTTTGGATGAGAAGTTTGAAGACATAAAATTATTTTTCAAAAGTCAAGATTACTATTTATTTTAAGAATCAACCTAAAGCGCCAAGGAGAGGCCTCTCCGGTCAATTCAATGTAATTGAGATTTTTTGTGCTATCCCCTTGGAAGACGCTTTCCGTGTGCTTGTATCAAAGCTGAAATCAAGTTCTCGAAGGAAGCTTATAATATTTTGAGCTGGGGAAGACATAATATCAGAGGGATAGACAAACCCTTTTTGAAGATGGTGAATTCTGGTTCGACCAATGAAGGAAGATTCGAACATAATATGCTCGGATGTCAGATTCACTTTTACCAATTTTTTTGAGGTGGTATTCGAGAGAGCAATGAGCAGTAGAAAGTCAGTCAGGTCTAGAAAGCTTTCATCGCAGCAACCGGACATATGCTTATCGCACCCATAATAGCTGTACTGTCCATGTTAGTCTTCGTACCTTTTGGGGAGTGAAGCGGGCATATTCTTCTTTACCCATACCATTGAGGCCTACGTGATAGGCGGATCAGTAGAAATGCGGTGAAGTGGGAGGGTTGTGATCCCTTATTTTCGGATCATAACCTCGCTGATAAAAGGAAGAAGAAGTAGAAGAAGATTGAGACCTACGTGATGGTTGGAGTGACGTTGGTGAGGTTTATTTTTTATTTTTTGTTGTTGGCAAACAATGACCCATGAAGCACTACGAAATAAAGAGATATTTTGTACTATCCCCTGGTATGTTGTTTGAGGAATAGTTATCAGTTAGCTGAAGTCTAGTTCATTGATGAAGCTTAAGATAGTTCGAGCAGAGGAAGAAGTGACATCAGAAGGTGATGTGAATTCTTTGTTAAAATGCTTAAGCCTAAGCCGGGCAACGACAGAGAAGGCACGTATCCGATTGAATTCGGTCCATTTTCTTGAGATTGAGAGAGCAATGTCCAGTTAAGAAGTCAGTTAGGATCTAAGCATTGTTTTTGCTCATTGTTAGAATGTCTGAATTGATACATTTTTTGGAGTGCCTTAGGCCAGGTTGAGCATTCCAATGTGAGAGCATTTGTTCACGCTCCCACTGATATAGCTCTATCTCTATCTTGCTGGTAGGAAAGCCACAGAAAGGTTCAGGTCCAATGAGAGGAAACCGGGCACCTACTCTAGCGAGCTTATCAGCAGCTTCGTTACCAGGTATGCCTTTTTATCCAAGAATCCACATTAATGTGCTTTTATTGTCTGCAGTAAGCTGCAAGGGAGTCTGAAGGCAGTTCCAAACCAGCGTAGACTCAAAGTCGAAGGACGTGAGAGCTTTGAGTGCTACTTGGCTATCTGACATTAATATGTGATCTTCGAAGGTTTTTTTCTAATGCATTCTTTGGCGCAGAGTTCGATAGCATAAACCTCTGCTTGGAAAATAGTTGTGAATTTACCTAGTGGTATAAAGAGTTTTTAGTTGGGGCCAAAGATACAAGCATCTGCCCCATTTGACATTTTTGAACTGTCAGAGTGTCAGGTAAGTCCAATAATTAATTTTGGCTTTAACTCCCATCTCTTTCTGAAAAGCGTGGAACATTCCTAGAACGCTTTAGTTGGCTTTTCTATGGTTTTGTCTAGATGGATTATCTAGGTAATATTTTGATCTAGTTCAGTTCAGTTTAGTTTCTTTATTGAGTCTTAAAATTTACAAATTTAATTTTGATTATATTTTATATGCTGCCGACTTTATAAAGTATGTCTGGCTATTAATTAATTTATTAAAGAGTGTTCATTTTTCTTCCTCTTCCAGTACAATTACATAATAACAAATGTATCTCTATTTTAATTTTCGTATGCTTGCTCCCGACATACGTTCATACAATGGCTCTTAAAAGCCAAACTTATAACTAATGACTAGGACTTAAAAGTAAAATATTAAGGGAAAAATATACAAATTGTATATCATAATGAGTGATATGTAATTCATTGCAAATTATGAAGCAGTTTTGTATAAATATAAGACAAGTATACACTTAATTCGTGATATAGTCTAATATATTAAAACAAGCAACTTGTAATTTACATAATGTTTTGATCTAGAGTTGAAAGATACGCTCCTGACAAAATGCTTTGTAGGGCATTTGAGTGGAAACAGCCCATCTTATTGAGTTAGGGGACAGGATTTTCGCTGAAAGACTCCTAGTGAACTTTTTGGCGGCTGAAGGGCGAATTTTTAGATTGGAGGTGTGAATGGACTCCATTCGTACAGGTAATACTTCGAAACAATTGAGATATGTCATGACTGAATTTTGTTCAAAGTGACGGCTCATGCCCAATTTCATGGCAGGCATGGATGGCAAGCGATAATACCAAACATTCATATCAGTCTCCTTTTCATGGCTCGTGGAGGAACCGTGTTACGCAATGTCAATTTAGAAACGAGAGGACTCGACAAATGTCGCCTGTCGTTTTCATCAGACGACTTCCGCAATAAGGGTGAATGTCTCTTACAACCGTATACGATCTGCCGACAAGATCACGACTTGAATGTATGTTTTGCCTTGACATACTTTTTGAAGTTTGAAGTTTGACTTTTTTTTCCACACATTTTGTCAAATTTAAATTTAAAATAATATTTTGTTTTGTTTTGATCACGTAACGATCCAATTTTCATAAAATAACTGCATCTAAAACGAAACAAACACTGCTAAGGTCCTTATGCAAATAATTTTGTATCTGCTGTTTCTTGGATAGTTGCACAAAATTAGCCGTAATTTACCGTTATTCTGCTTGTGTACGTTGTAGACAAACAAATTTTTAATACACAAACAGTACAGTTATCGTGCACGTAAAAATATGAATTTGTAGTACACACAAGCTTCGGAAAAAAGAAATTAGCATTTTTCAGCTGTAAGTGTTCGGTGCGAATAATTTGAGGATGTGTAATAAAATACTCGGCTTTCAATTGACAATACATCGCACTAATAATACAATACTGTTGTAATTCAAAATATGACTTTTTTCAGAATCAGCGAAAAACTGATTATTCACTTTCTGTTATAGATTATAAAAAAACGAATACTATGAATAAATGAATATTAGGGTAATTAATAAAAAGAAAGCAATTACCTATTATTCTAACGATAGTCTTATTGACGCGTAGGGAATTGAATTTTACGTTTGAATATGATGTTATCTCAAATTTGACAAATTCTGAGGTACAACAGTATTGTATTATCAGTGCGAGATCATTCTTGTACTACATTTCCAATTATAAGTCTATCACCCTGATTGTCGTCGGCGTTTGTCGCTGTTCGACAAAAAAACAAATATTTGGCGCAACAGCTCTTTAAAGTGCCAGGGCCTAGCTTCTCGCAACCACTCATGTTGTGTGCGTTATATTTTTCACACGAATGGAAGAGACCTACAGTTCAATACCGAATCCGAACGGCGATTTGAGAAGCTTTTTCGTGACAACAATACTCTCGGATGTTTGTCAGACGCTCGCGAGAGGTGGGACCGTGAAAAAACTTTTTGGTATATTCTGGGATTCGAAGTTGAAACCTCATGCGTAGTGATTCGACACACTAACCACTTACGCCACGTCGCTTTTCGACGATTGTCGTTTTATTCATAGCTACGTCCTGCTGACCGTTAAACATAACTAAGCAATTTGTTTGGCGTGTAGAATACTATTACAACTCTTTCACAGTGAAAAAGTTATGAAAATGGATTCGTTCTAATAAAATAATAATAATAATAATAAATTGTTTTGTTTATTTTAAAAAAAAAAAAGGTTTATAAAACATTACAACTATGACATACTGTTGTCTGTTGGAGAGAGAGAGGCTATTTCTATAATAAGAACTTATAAGTTAAACTCATCTATCAAAGTTTTGCGGTACCAAAATGCTTCTGCAATGAATCTATGCAGTGTTACCCATTTGCTTTCAACTTGTCCATTGAGTAGAGTTATTATTTCGTCTTTCTCCAAGAGTGATTTTCCTAAAAATCGGTGACGAATGCGTTTTAAAATTGGGCATATTCCTATGAAATGTACGATACTTTCTTCCTCATACAAATTACATAGAGTGCAGATTCTTCGTCCACCTATCCTTAACCAGTTAGCATTGAGTCCTATCAATCCAGCACGTGCTTTAAACGTCCATGCAATTAAACTTTTGCTGCTTGCATCATCGAAATACGAGTAGCCTGAGCTTAATAATGCATCTTGCAAATTTTGTTGAATTTGGGCATTTCTTAGGTTCTCGAGTGTTTTTTCTATCTTTTTTTTTTCCATATATCTTGATGTAAAGGCAGCTCTGACCATCGAATATTTGCATTGTCTCTCATCCTTCACCAGACCTCGTACCAGAAAATCTTCTTCTCCATGACTTGCTTCGATAGAATGTGCGGCAAATGATTAACCCCATATTTGAACAGAGTTTTGTGGACATACTCCATATGCAACTTTAAAGTATAAAGATGCATGTCCAGCATTCCAGTTTCTAGGCTTATAATATAATTCGACGTGAAGACCGGCAGCCCAAAAACTCGTTTTATAAAATATATTTGGATTTTATCAACCTAATCGAAGTTCAAAAAACCCCAGACTTGAGCTGCATAGCAGTAAATTGCTTTCGCGAGTGCATTAAATATTTTATATTTTGCAGAGAACTTTACTTCCGTTTTTTCCATAAACACTTTCCAGGTACTGTTTAAGCTACCTTTGGCTTTTGCTTCTCTTTCTTTGAGTTGATTCACTAGAGAGAGTCTTGGCGTCATAATTACGCCTAAGTACTTATATTTGCTAACCACTTCTATTTCCACGCCATTATAAAACCATTTTTTATCTTTAGCTCTTCTGCCACCTTTACTAAAAATCATAATTTTTGATTTATCAAGATTTATAGTGAAATTCCATATTTTGCAGTAGTTTTCAAGCCTTTGTACCAATTCTTTTAATACTTTTAGATCTTCCGCTAATATTATGATATCATGATATCCAGCAACAAACCGCCTCCCAAAGCATCATGTAAGTCATTAAGGAACAGCGCAAACAGCAGCGGACAGCCATGCTTTACACCCATAGAAGTGGAGAAATATTCTGATAGATGCTCTCCATCCCAAACTGCTGTAGTTGTTTTGCATACAAGCTTTTTAAGAGTGTGAGATATTTAGTAGAAACTCCCATACTACTTAGTTTAAAGAATAGTGCTCTTCGGTCGCTTTCATCGAAGGCAGCTTTAAAATCGACAAAGAAACCATACACCTTCTTTTTCTCGCTATTTTTGATGTTGATTATGCAAATTAAGTTGTAGACATTGTCTACGGTGGAGTACTGCTCTCTAAACCCTGCCTGATATTCATTTAATATTTTGTGCTTCTTTTCCCATTAAGAAAGTCTGTTTTGCAAAATTCCCATTAATATATTGGCCACACAGTCCATAAATGAAATTCCTCTATAATTCCCTACTTCGTTTGGGTTTCCTTTTTTAAATATAGGGAATATTATTGCTTTACGGAAGCTGTCCTCGAAAATTCCTATTTCCATCATATTGGTAAATGCTCTGGCTAGCAGTTTTATATAATTATCGTGTGCGTTTATAAAAACCTCATACGGCAACCTATCCACTCCTGGTGCTTTATTTTCTTTAACATTCTTCAGCATTTCAAGTATCTTGAATGCGTAATCCCACTGTCAAGGTCATCATCAAGCGTTAGGGGTTCTGCCCACTGCATTGGTACTGCATGAAGTGGAGGATTTAATAAATTTTCGAAATACTGTTTATACTTCTCTGCATCCAGTTTTGATCCTACTTTGAAGCTTACTTGCCTCAATTCTCGTGCGAAGTTCCACTAGCTTCTTGAATCTTTTACTGTGTTCAGTTTCATTTCTAGGGCTTCAAAATATTCTTTCCGTTTAGTTCTGCATTTAAGTTTGTATCTCCGAACCATGTTATTATATTCTAGCTTTATATTATTGTCATTTGTTCTTCTCCATAACTTTAGTAATTTACATGAATTTACTCTATCATTGTAGCACGAGTAATCATACCATTTCTGCAGGAAATTAATATTTCTTCTTCTGTCCGGATTGCTGTTAATAACTTCTTTTATCAAGCTAGTGAGGTCTTGCACCTTAATTGTTTCATTATTTTCTTCACACCGTCTTGCTTTGTCTTGCAGCTTTCTCCTATAGTTTGCAATACAATTTTTATTCCACGTACATTTGGGCAGTATTTTCAATTTTTTCATTTCCGATGTCGATGGATATACCTGGAGTTCAAGTGCAATAGGTAGATGATCCGAATGAACTTGCGCAGTTATTTCTCCAGACACTGCGCAGATATCATTCACAGATTCTCCCACTGTAGAAACAAAAGTCATCTCGCCATCTTTATCCCCGTCGGTTCTGCCATTCAGGATTATAAACCCATAATCGTTACAAAACTCAATGAACTCTTTTCCCAATCGATTCGTAACTTTATCTTTCGAAGATCTTTGAGGTAATATTTTGTGGTTGTTCAGCAAATAATTTTCAACAGTTTATGCTTCCTCCTCAATGCGTATATTCATATCACCCATAAGTGCTACGCTCTTAAGATTGTGTTGAGTAAAAATATCTTTTAACTCGTTAAACTGTTCACTCCATGTCTCCTGCCTTAGATACATTGGAATAATATTGAATTCATCATTTCCAGTAGCCACTTCGATTATGCTCCATTGGTTACTAGTGCTCACTTTTACCTTTATATTGAGTTCCATTTAGCTGTCCTTAAAATCGTAAAGTCCACCTCCGATAGCTCGTCCGCGCGAGCTATTACGACAAGCTGATTTCCAGTGTAGAGTAAATCCGCCGAAGAACTTCTCATACCTCCCAAAGTCTTTCTCCTATACGTGAGTTTCATGCAGTAAAAATATATCCTGCTCCTTTATGTATTTGAAAAATTCCGAAAATAATTGTTTACCAGCCAGCCCATGCACATTATAGGACGTTATAGTAATTCTTTTATCATTTACAACAGTCCGCTTATTTTTATTTATTTTTGATTTTTTAATAAAACTTTAATCTGAATTCTGATCTTTAATATTGACTTCATATTCATTAATCTTAAAACTACAGTCTACTAATCTCTTCTCACCACAGACGATTAATTCCTATTTGTTGCTATAAAATGAATTACAATTTGCAATAAGTTGATTATAATCAAAATTGATATTTGCGAAAGAGTTGTTATAAATTTTACCTAGTTCGGCTTTTCCATCTAAATTATTGTATCTAAGTTGCTCGGGCTTCCAATAAAAGCGATGTTGGATTCTATGGATTCGTTCTATATCTGAAGAATAAAACTACAATTGTCGAAAAGCGACAAATGCCAACGACAATCAGGGTGAATGCATCCCTTTACATCGCTTCAAAATGCATATATATCTCGTAACCACCTCATTTTTCACAAATATTAAACGATAACTTTTCCATTTCCTATACAAAATACGGTTTTTTGAAGCACTCTGCCGTGCACTTTCAATCCGCTCTGGCATAAATCCCTTAAATTTCATTCTCAGCTCGAGCGTAATTGCAATTCCCTTAACGCATAAAACCGTCAGCTCATACAAAATAGGCAAGCAAAAAAATAAAAAATATAAACAAAAATATTTCAATCAAAATGTGATGAATTAATTCATCTGCAATAACAGTGTCCACCTGCTGTCCGCCTAGACCCCCATGCAGTGTTTCACTGTACTGTCGCCCCAGCAACACTGATTCATTTACGATCATATAAAATCATCATCTATCCAAGTCCAGCGGGATGAAATAAAAAACGCATCATCGGTTCTTAATTATACTCGTAGAAAGCCAAACTGTCCATGATATTTATCCCTCATTGAATTGCCAGGACACCGCCATTGGTACGAGTAGAGTGCCTCAACATGCTCATCATCATAATCAACAGCTCTTCCCGTGTCGTAGTCGTCGCGTTACCGCCGAAGCCTCCGCCACTGAATGTACTCAAACTGCCGTATTGTAGGTTATTTATTAATATCAGAGCTCCAATTAATGTTTCTGATTGCAACAGTTAACTCAATTTGTCCGACTTGTCCCCGAGGTGAGATAATTCGAATCGTATTGAAAATCAATAACTTCCCTTCGCCTACTCCCCGCTCCGTTCCCAGCCGTCGTGATTCTCTTCGTGTCGTTGCCACACCACAAAATATAACTTCTGTCAAATGGGAGAGGGAGTAGGTGTTTATGAACACATTGCCCCTGCTGGATGTACAGCGGCGGCCGGAGGCTAGGCGCCAGCAACGAGATAGATAGTAGTTAACATGAAATTTTTTCATTGCTGAGGAACGCAACCAATTTGAAAATCGTATTTACTTGCAAATAATACACTCTCTCGCTTTGTGAGTGTGTTGCTGAGGATGAATTAAAAATTCAACAATAAAACTGCTTCTATTGTTTCGAAAATATTTCTCTCTTTCACTCTATCTGCCAATTAATGAATTCATGAGGAAGCAACACAAAACATAAATGGCTGTACATGAGTTTCAACAGAGTGAATTATTTTTTTTTGGAAATCATTGCTTGTACATTTTTGTTACAACAAAAGAATAATCTCGGTGGAAACTATGTACAACTGTTTGATTAATTTGGATGAAATGCGCCACATTTTACAAATATAATTCATGTTAACCTAATGCAATAATGCTAATTAATACAGAAATGCCATTCATTTTGCATTATGCGATTAATGGCTATTAAATTTGCATATTAACAAAAAAATTAAACATATATAAGCGAAATTAATTTAATGAAAACCTAAATTGGGTCAGAGTTTAAGGGTTTTGTCAGGATGGAATTGGTTTTTAAAATAACCTCATGGAATGAAAAATGTAATGGACTTAAAAAGTAATGGAAATTATAAATTCATTTGTAACTTATTACACCTGCCATAAACTTACTGTATTAAAAAAAAAATTAATATTTGGCGCAACAACTCTTTAACTGTCTGGGCCTAGCTTCTCGCAACCACCCATGATGTGTGCGATATATTTTTCACACGAATGGAAGGGACCTATGTACCTACCTAGGGACCTAAAAGATTTCTCGAGACAACAATACTCTCGGAAGTTTGTCAGACGTTCGCGAGATGTGGAACTGTAAAAAAACTTGTTAGTGTTTTCTGGGATTCGAACTTGGAACCTCACGCGCAGTGGTCTGACACACTAACCACTTACGCCACGGTGCGGTGCCTACAGTATTACAAATTATAGGTTATTGCATATAAAACAGTCGTTTTAGTAGATCGGTAATATATCGTCTCCCATATGCCAGAAGCATGAATGTGCAAATTTTAAACTTTTAAGGAATGATCACAATTTTGCCTCTAGCTCTACTAAATAAGAATGAATTCAACATTCACCCAACTGACATAGTAAGAAATTGTTGTTTCCACACTGTTTGCACATTCACAGTTCTAACACAACATAGAATACAGAAAGACTTATCAAACGAACTAAGAAACCCGAAAAAAATTAAATTTTCACATTCATGCTTCTGGCATATGGGTGACGATATGTATGTGACGTTCTAATATATGTTATGTATTGTATAAACAAAATTGCGTGTGCCACACCCACTTAAGTACATGGTTGAAGTGTCTGTGGTTGAAGTCAAACTTCAGTTCAGTAAAACGTATTATTTAAACACATAAACTCTACAGGCACACGTAGCACACAACAGCTGATGAATCTACTTAGTTAACATAACCGGATTGAGAGATCGGATTGAGTTTCGATTTGCGTTTTCGCTTAGAATCAAAACGAAAGTGGATTGAGTTTGACACTTCTTCCCCTGTGCATATCTATATAATTATATTGTCTGTGATATAAGCTTAACTTTTTGTGACAAAGCAAAATATTTGGGTCTTATTTTGGATAGGAAATTAGGAAACCTAACATTCAAGAAAGAGTCAAGACAGCTACAGTAGCACTTTTTTCTTGCAACAAATCTATCGGGAATAGCTATCAATCTAAGTAAAGTCCCACGATCAAATTATTTGTGCATAAGCAGACTATTGTGTAGAACTTCCTCTGCAGCACTATGACATTCTGTTTCATCTGTTACCCCTCGACATCTTTAGAAAGCAAATGGCAGCTAGTGCAGTCGATAGGCAAGCATGCAACAAAGCTTGGCGTATTTTCAAATGATTTTTGTAGAAGCTGAGAAGACGAAGAAGAGGAAGTAACCATTCATCTCTCCATCCAGCTCTCTCCCACAGAAGGAATCTTCATTTAGGAGCTCTCTACTATAATCATTTAAGCGATCTGATAAACACAGTTATTAGAAGCCTATTATGCTTCATCAGAAGCTCAAAATGGTTTTAACGAGTAGGTAGGGATCACATAATCCACGTGGTATCAGAAATGGCCTATCTCTAGCCTAAGTGTGTTGGCGTAAGCTGGCAGCCACTTCGACCTCACCTAACCTTACCTCTCTTCTTTCTCTTTGGCCAGGATTACACACGTAAGTTTTACTTACGTAAGTTACTTACGTAAGTAACTTCTGAGAAAAATTACTGGTATAAACACCTCTGTTAGTATCTTACAGTAAATTTTACCAACTTACGTAAGCTGTAAGTTGAGAGAGAATTGAAACGGTGTAAACACGTTCGCAATCACTTACGGACTTCTCACAGCTTACTCAACCAGCATCTGCAAGTTTCTGCTTACGAGAAATAGAATTTGAGCGTGCGGGCGTTGTAAGTTATTTTCGGTTGTTAGTTTTGTGTTTATCTTTCACGCGCCATGGCTCCTAGAGTTTGGACAAAATCGAAAACATTAAAACTTATTTAAAATTTTGAAGGAAATAGTGTTTTGTGGAACTACGAGTACACTTCTTCTGATTATAAAGACAGAAATGAAAAAAACCATGCATTGAATGCGATTGCCCACATTTTCAATACAAGTGCAAAAGAAATAAATAGAAAATTGCACAATTTAAAGGGCCAGTTTCTTCAAGAGTTAAAAAAAGAAACAAAAACAAAGAAATCAGTTGCTGTCATACCAATAAAATTCAACAGCTGTTGTATAAGATCCGTATTCTTAATTCAATACACAAATTTGAAAAAGCTCCATGTGTATTTCTTTTTTCTAACCAACTTTTCACCCAGCACATTCTTTTCGCACTTTTATTTTTATTTTTTAAGATTGTGATTATTGCAGCAGCTACTTGCTGCCGGCATGAAACCATTGTCACAGCAAACTATCAACTCCAATTTACTCGTAAGATAGTGTAAACAGTTCTGTAAGTGCTTACGTAAATTTAACTTACTTTTAACTTACGTAAGTGTTTCTTACCGTAAGTTCATCTGTAGTGTAAACATTCCTGTAAGTTACTTCTGTAAGACTTACGTAAGTCGTAAGTAAAATTTACAAGTGTAATCCTTGCCTACCAGTCAAACTCGATCTCAACTCGTTCCCAGAACACTTTGTGATCGGATCGAGTCAATCCGATTTCGAACTGTGCTTTCGATCACATGGATTGCATCTATTATTAAGCGTGACCTTCCTAAACAGTACTGACGTTTCTCCAGTCCTCCCGTGTTTCCAATGGCTACCTCCAATCTATTGATAATACTAGGCTCTTTTCCAGTAACATTGGGCAGGTGGAGGTTATTGACCTAAAGCTCTTTACTTTCTTTGTTACCACCTAATACTATGCCATCGCCCATGGATTTTGGTCAACTTCGTTGCACAAGTCATCGAGACTCCTGCGCTTACTCTTCACGATTGTTTTTTTATGGCTCCTATGCGCTGATTTGTATTGCTGTTGTAGTTCCGCTAATGTGTTTCTACCCCTGGAGCGTTGGTACAGCCTTCTTGTAGGATGACATTCAGAATGCAGCCGTGGGATTTCACCTTCATATGTGTATACACGGATGCTTCTGTGTTTTACATAGATGCCCCACATGCCCTCGTAATGTGATTCAGTTGTAGTCATTCCCTTCAGTAGTAAGGGACTTTGTCTACCTTGGCTCTGCTAATTCTAAAAACGACATCAGCGCAGAAATCAAACAAAGAATAACTCTTGCTAATCGCTGCTTTTTGTTTTTTGCTAATAAGGCAATTCAACAGTAAAGATTGGTTCGTAAACATAGTTATGAACGTCTCTTCTCCCAAAGTGCCCGAATTTCAACCCATTCCTTGTATTATATTCCTCGGTTGGCGACCACTTTGACTTTATTTTCTTCTAATCTGGCATATTATTGCCTGATTGTTACTATGTGTATAATCTTGGCTAACTGTCCATGTTGTTTTCCGTATTGCGGAGCTGCTATATAACTACTTAGTTGCAGCCAAAGTACGAATGCGGGTATTCAATACAGTCTGGAATCAGCGAAATACTACGAGAAAGTTGGACGCCAAACGGCTGCAATCGCAGGAACCAGAGCCTTTGCCGATCAAGAATCCCTCAATTTCAAAAGAAGTCCTACGCCTCCAGGTAACCAGTGCACAACCAAGAAAATGTTTACAGACTGTTAAACGGCGGCAATGACCAAAATTCCACTGTCAGGTAGAATAATATGTTCAACCTGGACGATGATTGCCCACATTTCCGTCCACCTGACCTTGATGAAGTAAAGATAGCGATATTCAAATTGAAGTCTAATAAAGGTGCTGAAGCAGATAGCCTAACCGCATGACTGAGTCGTCTGCATAGCTTACGATTTTACACTTGCTCTGTGAAGCTATTACGCGGGACGTAACGGGATCAAACCCGAGGTTGAGGTGATATTGAGTTTTAGGCATTAAGGATTGTGTTGACGGCAGTGAGCTAAGGCAATCCCCTTTGGCAATCCCACGCCCGAGGCAATCATTCTTCTGTTGAAAATCACATCTAACCTTTTAGGTTATCAATTACTCAGATAACCTAATGTAGTGCACTTTTCAGTTATGTATCTTCCAAGTAAGCGTGTTGGGTATTGCAGAGACCTCAAGGGTTAATCGTTTCTCTCTGTCCACAATTTTTTCTAGGGTTTTCAAAAGAAAGGAAGATACACTCATTAGTCTGTGTAGCTTTGTGTGATTAAGTGGCTCGGCTTTCCTGCTTTTGGAATGAAGATCGCTCTACGTCTTTCCTATCTGTTGGTTTCACTTATGTATCTGTTATATCCGAGAGTAGGGGGAGAAACTGGGAGACTTAGCGCTTTGAGAGTTCAATACAAACTGGTTTTTATTCAATCAATCTCAATCTTAACTTAACTTACAGCTAACAGAATTCAGTGTTTACGCCTTACGATATTAGTATTAAGTACAATTGTATTTAGGGGTAAGAACTACAACATATCCCCACACTTAATTTTAGCATTAACATTTGAGAGTTTCTTTGTTTACAAAGCTTTGTTTTTTAAACTCTCGGAACGTCTCAACTCAACAGGTGTATCTTCAGCTTGTACGTCTGCGTGCCGTTCTAGCACTATATTCTGGTCTGAACTATCAGTGGTTACTGGAATGACTTCTTCCGGAGTTGAATACGGTGTAATTTGCAGATCCCTTTCTTTGTTTGGTACGTTGCCAGGTTCCAGACTTGGTGCTGATACTTTTGCTTAGGGGAAGAAAGAGACAAATTAGTGGGTTTATTGAAAAGATTACCTTCCCCCATTCTTTAATTGTAATTAGAATTTGCAAGAGCCGTAGAATTCCCCCTAGAAATCTGATTTTATTTTGGTGTCTACGACAAACACTCAATTTCGTCGTGATCTTGTAGGTTGTGCTACCAAGGACTCCTGTAATGACCCCACGAATCCATTTAGGTTTTTTCATATACTGCCTTACTAAAACTCTTTGGTCAATACTGAATTTACGCTTTTTCTTTGAAGAATAATTATAAGTACGTTTGGATTGAGGAAGAAAACTGGACAATACGCTACGTTGCTCGCTTCCATGCAGCAACTCCGACGGAGATTGTTGCCTCCTCAATATTGTTACCGACCGCCAAAAGTTTCCTTAGCGCTACCATGAATGTGCGTACATAAGGTTCAGCTTTCCCTTTGGAAGCAGGGTGAAATGGAGCTGTACGGATATGATGAATAGCGTTCTGGCCGCAAAAGTCGGCAAACTGTTGAGATGTAAACTGCATCCCATTGCAATTTACCAATGCTTCCGGCAGTCCTTCAATAGCGAAATGAATCCACGCAGATCAACCACATCAGTCCATGGAGGGGACTAGCAAAATCTCGACTCCATGGCTTTTGAGCGAGTGGCCAACTAGTAAACTCATTTTTCGGATCTGCTGCTTCTTGTTGACAAATTTCGCAGCCAGATGTCATCGTTTCAATTTGCTTCTCTAAGCCTGTGGACCATACGTGTCCTCTAGCCAGTTGCTTTACTCTGAAGGAGCCCCAATGACCTTCGTGTAAAATTCTTAGTGTTTTATCCTGCAAAGCCAAAGGAATAACTACTCGTGGATAGCTGGGGTTGAGCAAAATAATGACAGTGTGATTGCGTTCGAGCAATTCGAAGGCACTCCCGGTTGTTTCAAAAGTTTGGAAACATTGCTCATACATATGTCGACATTACCTACTTGCAAAGCATAGTTATCTCCTTGACGATAGAGTACCAGGCTGGCAATTAGAAGCGGAATTACTTAAACATGAACAAGCTTCTAATGCATGTAGGCATACCTCCCGACTACAATTACTTACTTAAAACTCCATTACCCAAATATTTCTTTCATTTTCCAATCCTAGAATTCTAGATTAAAGTTCATTACTCCATTTGAATTTCAGACATCCTCGAATGGGATTTGTATCCATATCCTTGAAACAATGAAACAAAAGCCTCTACGAACCCCTGCCATTGGGAAAATAATAACTTTTCATTCGCTTCGCCTTTGCTCTGTTTCATCGCCCATTCAACTGCAACACAAATGAAAACTGTTGATTTTAATTTAGCAGCACATGTACCGCCACCCATATTTGTTGTTTCCATTTAAATCAGGCATACACACCCAAGAATTCCAGGATTTCGTACACGTATTGTAATTTCAGATAGAACTGGTAATTGCAGTACAATTACAACCCTCAGCAACAACACAGCCCCTGTGCCCTGCACATCCATATAACATGCATACGTGCTTCTAAGCATCAGGTGTATCCGCATACAGGGTGCACCGCCGCTATGCTAGTAAGATGCAAGGTCAGCAACATCAGGAATCTGAACATCAGTGTTATTAGACATTTGCCGCATGTCTGTGCGGCGTGCTACACTACACAATTACAATTATAATCTGCAACCACCTGCAGAAATTCTAAAGTGAAACAAGCGCATTGGGGGGATGTTTGGGGTGCATTGTGTTGCTACCCCCTAAATGAGAAGAAAAAATGAACGAAACGAAACAAAAACTTTATCATCATGGTGTATACGGAAACCGGATAGAATTGGCAGCCCACGGAGTCACCATTAGAGTTTTCCGCTCGATAATTGGTTTGATAAAAATCCGGAACACAACAATCATGCCCTCGTTGGGCTATCAAATTGACAAATATTATTTAAGCGAGCAGATGACTCATCTGAGATATGACAGCGCTCAATGGAGTGTTTAACATGACCATCATCAGATAATGTAACATATGCCCTCAGGCGTGATGGCCACAAGTAGCAAATGTCAGATGGCATCATGTACTTGTGGCTGCTTTGTCATGCATAACGTAAGGAGCCGTTGGGAGTTAGGTGGAAATAGGTTGCAAATGAAGTGGTTATGGGAATTGTGAGGTAAAATTGAAAATCTTGAATAAAAGTGATTTAGAGACTGATTTACTGCTTTGAATAAGGACTGGAGTTGAGCCCGAGATAAAAGCCAAAACGGTGCAATAACTAGAATTCTAACGCAGCGAAATTGTAGAGAACATACTGAATCAGAAATTCAGGTCTGGGGAGCGATTCAGGTGAGAATGAGCTGCTGAAGCTCCCTTAAACGTCACAGAATTCAGCTATTTCTAGGAAGGAGGGCCTGAATGTACGGCTTAGTATCCTAAGAATCAGTCAGATAGCTGGAGGACATACTATGACCCTGAGAAATGTAGTCAGGGTCATCGTTTTTTTTTTCTTTTTTTTTTTGACCCTGACTACATTTCTCCGTACGAAGACTTTGTGAGACATTTTCCGCATGAGTAGAGAACAATGAAAAAAGCGGGATAGGTTAAAGCACTCAACAACAGCAGCGTTTTCCAAGCGGAAGTGGCAATAGATAACAATTAGACTACGATAAGGCCAATACCACCCGAAGGATACCACTTTTTATTATATATTGACACCCAAGCAGCGATAAGAGCTGTGGGGATCTGTACCTGAGACCATCGATGACGATTAGCCGGCTGCATGCGCAGACTTGTCATGCGCACACTTGACACACACTTGACGGGGGAGTCGAGCTTGGACTACGGAGGCGTAAACACGTGCTGGTTAGCTTAAGTTATCAAGTTATCAAGTGTATTTATAACAATAAAGAATATTTGTGTTTTTAACATAATAACAAATAAGCAGCGCATTTTATTAAACCACAGGTCATTACATTGGCGACGAGGAAAATATTACGGTAAAAAAAAAAAAAAAAAACAAAACATGTGTGGGAGATAGATTATGATCGGAAAGCATGTGATGTGATGGACTCAAATTTGTTTTTTTATTTAGTTTTGACAGAATTGCGTAAATCAGAAGGAAGGTAGCTGCCATTTAATTGGTAATTTCAATAAGTTTGCATTTAATTGCGGGTGGTACAGAGACATTCAATTCTCACGCATTAAATTGCGAGGAAACAAGAAAAATAAAGATTTGACAAGCATTAAATTGCGGAAACAAAAAGAAAAGGTGAGACAGTAGATTGTCAGGCATTAAATTGCGAATAAGAGAGTGTAATTATTATGTTGTGGGACAAGCATATTGCAATGAGTGGCTCAGGGATAGCACCATTTCTCTGCGATATTATCGAGAAAGCCTTGATTCGATCGGAGTGGGAAAAGTGGCTTCGAGCATTTACTCTATATCTTGAAGCAGCAGAAATCACCGATCCAACGAAGAAGAAGAACAAGTTACTGCATTTAGGCGGTACACAGCTTCAGGAGATAGTCTACAACATTCCGGGGGCACTATGTCAACCAAAAGATGTTGGAGAGAAAGCAGACGTCTTCGAAGTTCTTGTTGGCAAGCTGAATGACTATTTCTCTCCCAGAAGAAATTCCACGATCGAGAGGCACTTATTTCGTTCGCTGAAACCAGAACAATGGGAGGGTTTGAATAGATTCGTATTAAAATTGCGAAATCAGGCAGCGAAGTATCAATTTGGGGACACAAGGGAACAGATAATAGAAATAAACTTGAAGAATAAGAGAGACCTGAAAAAGCGACTATTGGAAAAAGAGCATACGTTAGCAGAGATCATCGGAATGTGTCATGTGTATGAACAAATTAATAACGAGTCGGACGCCATTATGCTGCCCAGTACCTCCATGAACATAAACCGTGTTGTTTCTAAGGGTGAGAGTAAGTACACAGGGGAATGCAGCAGATGTGGATCCCGTAGACATGTAGGGAATAGTCAGGTTTACCCTGCCAAACACGCTAAATGTAACAAATGCGGCTTTATCGGACATTTTGCTTTAAAATGCAAAACCAAGGCGAACAAACGTAAACAAACTGATTTTAATGATACAGATTAGAAACAGCGGAGAATTCAGACTTCGAAGGTTCGTTTTGTGGGCGAAGAGAACCGTAATGACACCACCGATGATGAAGTTCGACAAATTCCAAGAACATAATTGCTTCAGAATATCTGAAGTGAAAGATCCTGCTGGTGAGATGGAAGAGATAATCAATTGTTATATTGGAGGTCGTTTAGTTCCGATGCTGTTAGATTCAGGGTCTCGTCATAACCTTCTTAGTGAGAAAGATTGGGAGGTACTTTGCGAGCAAAAAGCTGCCATGTGGAATCTGCGAACGGAATCGGAAAATCAATTTCGAGCTTATGCCGAAAATGGCTTGCTAAATGTAAAAAGGGTTTTTGAAGCGACCATAGGTGTGAATAGGAACACTGATTTGATTTCTTCATTCTATGTAATCAAAAATGGAAGACAATCGCTTTTGGGTCGTGATACAGCCCTTGAATTGAACGTTCTGAAGCTAGGGCTTGATATCAATCAAGTCGATAACCTTCAGCCATTTCCAAAAATTAAAGGCATAACTATTTCTCTATCGATCAATAAATCAGTGAAGCCGGTTCAATAGCTATTGCGATGAATTCCATCCGCTCTAGAAGAAAAGGTGGACAAACAAACTAACACCCACTTTTGACCCGCAAGAGTTCGAAGTAATTTAACGGAAGGGTAACGATATGGCGGTCCGTGGAAAGGCAGATGGTAAAGTGTTTAGGAGGAACATTAGTCACCTTAAAAGAATACCGGTTTGTCCTTGATCAGGTCCGATTTGAACTTCTAAATCCGTTCTTAATTCCTCTAGCTTAGCTTTTTAGGTGAACATGCAGTTTCCTCGCCAGTCGTCGATGACATCAATACTGATCCCCACATTTGAAGCTGAAGCTTAAAAACATGGGAGGGATGTGGAGATCTGTACCTGAGACCATCGATGACGATTAGCCGGCTGCATGCACACACTTGCCATGCGCAGACTTGTCATGCGCACACTTGACACACACTTGACGGGGGAGTCGAGCTTGGACTACGGAGGCGTAAACACGTGCTGGTTAGCTTAAGTTATCAAGTGTATTTATAACAATAAAGAATATTTGTGTTTATAACATAATAACAAATCAGCAGCGCTTTTTATTAAACCACAGGTCATTACAAGAGCGATATCTGCTAAAGTAATGGAATTGAATCTTGCGCAGTGCTTTCGAGAAGACGTCAAAGTTCTTGGAACGTAGCGTAGTAAGGCCCTGCTGGGTTCCTGGAGATGAGGTTATACATGACAATATAAGGGCTGATAAATTGGCACAATTTGGAATATGCTTTCATAGAGGCATGCAATAGCTGGAGGTCCTTGAGTCCTTGTGGTACAGCAAGGAAATTATGGTATAGCCGACAGAGTTAAACAAAAGAACAGGATAGATATGGATCTATCGTCAAAAAATCTCTGTAGAGGCTACGGTGATGAGGAAGAGCTGGCTTTTTGGCGTAATAGATCTTTACAGTCGATGTGCCTCTTACCCCTTGAACGTATTCAAAATCTTAAAAAACTCTTGCGAGTGCTTTGCTTAGATTTCTCGCCTTATTAGCCTTTCAGGTTTTTTTTTTTTTTTTTTGGTTGCGCCTGGAGGTGCAGGAATCTTCAAAAGATACCAATGGTCCGTACCATTGGTTATGCCCGATTCATATATCTGACTGACAATGCCATCAGTGCTAGTCAGTATATGCCTACGGGCTAAACCTCACCCCCTCAGAGAGGCACTATGAGAACCGGCTGCGCGTACTCATAGTAGTAGGAAATTCGTTCCTCTCATTTTTTCATTTTTTGTGATGACTACGACTAAGTTGCCTTAACGAGTAGTTTACGCTTCTGTAGTGTTAATCGCGTTAGGTAGGTAGCTTTCCAGTGAAGGCACCTACTAATACCGTCATTACATGCGGTTTTTCCTTACGGCGCTAGGTCGAAAGGTCTTGTTCTTTGTAGTCGGCGCTCAAGGCTTGTCACGTCCATAGTACGGATTATTTCATTATTGCAATGAACACGAAGACGGGTACGAAGTTTGCGAGCAAAGTTTGTTACTTCGTCCCTCACGGTAGCAATTCCTAGATCTCTGTGAATATCACTATTCCTTATATACCAAGGAGCATTCACGATTGCTCTTAGCATTTTATTTTGAAATGCTTGCAGTAGAGCCATATTGCTTGGTTTGGTACAACCCCAAAGTTGTATACCATATGTCCAAGACGGTTTTAGCACTTGCTTATACAGAAGCAGTTTGTTGTATACGCTTAACTTCGAGTATCTTCCGAGTAGCCAATACATTTCTCTAAATCTGATTTCGAGCTCTTCGCGCTTCTTTTTAACGTGTGGTTTCCACTTAAGTTTTGCGTCTAGGGTCATTCCTAAATATTTTGCTTCGTTTGCGTAAGGTATTTGTACCGAGTTAATGGATATAGGTAAGTTGTTTATCTTTCTCAACGTAAAATTGACATGCGTTGATTTTGTCTCATTGAGGACTATTCGCCAGGTTTTTGTCCATTCGCATACATTGTTCAAAGCTCGTTGGAGTTTTCCCGTTGATGATTCGACTGACTCATCCGTTACGAGGATAGCCGTGTCGTCTGCGAACGTTGCTACAACGGTCCCTTCATCTTGTGGTATATCTCTTGTGTAGAGCAAGAACAGGATTGGACCGAGAACACTTCCTTGTGGAGCACCGGCGTAGATATCTTTGAAATCCGAATATTCACTCCCGTGTCTAACACGGAAAAGTCTGTTTTCAAGATAAGATTCCAATATTCTGTACAACTTTTCCGGTAAGATTACCCTTAGCTTATACCTTAGGCCTTCGTGCCATACCTTGTCGAAGGCTTGCGATACGTCGAGAAAAGCGCTAGAGCATATTTTTTTCCCTTCTAGAGCTTTTTCAATCTCGTTCGTTATTCGATACACCTGATCGATTGTGGAATGTTTGACCCGAAACCCGAATTGATGATCCGGGATCAAGTGTCTTTCTTCAATTACTGGTTGCAATCGTTTCAGCAGAAGTTTCTCGAAGACCTTAGATATTATTGGTAGAAGTGAAATGGGTCTATATGATTTCTTGTCATTTGCACATTTCCCCGGTTTCGGAACCATAATAACTTCGGCGACTTTCCATTGCCTTGGGACATATAATAGTCTTAAGGAAGCATTTATAATGTAGAGCAACTTAACCAGCACTTTTTTCGGTAGCTCTTTCAAAATTTCGCCAGTGATTAAATCATATCCCGGAGCCTTGTTATTTTTCAATTTTTGTATTGTCATTCGAAGTTCGGACAGGGATACGGTTTTTACTCTAAAGTTGTCGGGTGCCATATTATCATTCGGATCTTCGATCAACGGTTGTCCATCGAACGGCTTGAACGTTTCCTCTAAGTGATCGGCAAATAATTCTGCTTTCTCTTTATCTTCTTTTGCCCATTCCCCGTTAGCTTTCCTAATTGGCGGCGAGTGCATTACAGGTTTCCTTATGGACTTCAAGGCTTTCCATAGAGAGTAGTTTGAATACTTATCAGCGGTCAAACCCTCGAGGTAAGTAGAAGTCTCGTGATTTTTTAGGTCCTGCAGCACTTTTTTAAGCTTGTTACAAAGATGGTTCAGATAAGTTTTATCCGGTGGCGCGCGGGATTGTTGCCATCTCTTGCGCGCTCTCCTCTTTTCTCGCCTTTCAGGTGATGTTTAAACATCAGTTTTAAAACTATCATTACGCCAAGGTATGTACCGAGTACTATTGTAGCATCTTTATCGAGAACTAATATTGATACTCGGAATGTATCGGGCTGGAGGAACCGAGGAATTTTACTCTCTGTTTCTCTGCATTTCCTAATATTTCTCGGATCATGTGTGCTCCTATTATAGTTTCCTCTTTTTTGACTCCGTAACTCTATTGAACTTGCCCATATTGTTCTGTTTGTCTAAACATTCCAAGTGATTTTGTATGACCATAATGATTTGATAGCGCCTTGGCTGTCAGACAAAATTGAAATATCTTCCTTAGGTTATACATCTTCCGATGGTGTCGATTTCCACTTGGAAGTTGTTTTTCTATTGGTTTCGAGTATACGGCTCTTGATTCAAATGCTCTAGTCGCCTTAGATATTCTCGGACCATCCGTGAACTATTTTATGGACCTTGATGTCATACAGTGCAAATTATTTGGTCCAATCATTCATAGTACTCGGTTTCGTGGAAAAGTTTTTGACGAACCCGTTTTTTTTAATCATGTCGGCGATCAAAATCTCTTTCCAAATTCCTCTTTTGCAATTCTCATGATTGGTCCCTTCTGCAACTTTTCAATTCCTAGGTGGAAACGTGACAGATCGAGGATAACCTCTATCACTGCTGTCGCGTAGAAACTCAATGCCCTTGACATGCATATACTTGCCGGTCCTTGTATTAACTTTAAATGTTCCTCTATAGTGATTTGCTTAACTCCTTTGGCCAACGGCAATGCGCCGTAGATAATGATAGGCCTTATCATCACGTCATGCAATCAGTGTAGGATGCTGTGACTATATCCCCACGTTTAGCCAGGTAGGCTTCTGCAAGCAACCAGCTTTCGAATGGCCTTTCTCTCTATTGTTTCTACCTGTCTATTCTGTAACAGGTTGCTGTTCAGAATAAGTCTAAGGTAATTAATAATGGTGGTTTCTTGTTCAACCATTAATTGTAAAAGCTTCATATCGTTTCGGCTGTAGTCATCAACCTGAGAATTATCGGGCATCTAGAGCTTTTAGCAATATGCCTAGCATTATTATTTTTCCTTCACAAAACATATATTTCGATTCCTCTGAGTTATTCTTTGTTCTTGAAATCTTCTTATCTAAATCCTTTCAGGGTGTACTTCATCTCTGATTTTACAAACCAACCGTATTCCTCGGGATATCTAGTACTTTATTATCCCAACGCTCCAGTTCCAGTCCCCTCAGATATCGAAGTTTCTACTGCCACTAGGTATTGCACCCAGTTTCATCCGGGAATTTTGGACAAAGTACTTATTGTAATGATATATAAAAATAACTAACGTACACAAATGTACATACTGATGCTGTGGAGGATTGCTAACACTGCTACCAAAAGTTCGCTTTGTCACTTGGATAAAAGCGGGGCGTTCTGTGATTATATGGGAAGAGATTTCGCCGCTCTCTTGGCTACAGATAAGACCCAATGCTATATTGAGTTTCTGGAGATGTTTATTTAGAAGTCAGTGACCACTGATGGCACGACCTATAACTATAAGAAATCTGGCCAGACTCGCTAGAAACTTTGTATTCCTTGAATGATAGGATGAGGAAGAAAACTTGGTTGCATTTCTGCCCTGTGGGTAGACTTGATTCCGGACTGTCCCATGATGGAGTTCTTGAGAGACTCTTCCTCACACCACAGAAGGGTCCAGGTCCACTGAAGCGAATGCTTTCTCGGTCGCATTCAAAGAATCAGCTATTTTATTATCTTGATAGTCTTCATGTGCGGGGATCCAGTTTAGAAGGATCAAGTATTTTCCAGCCAGTTCTGAAAGAAATTTGACTGTTTCCTGAAGTAGTTTTGATTTCAATGCTGCTGAGTTGAGCGTCTTTAAAGCAACTTGACTGTCAGAGCATATGATTCCAGATTTGAACCATGACTCATTAAAGTTTGGCTCCTGTTAACTCACTGAATATTCCAAACCCAGATGCGTAGTCCATTTTAGAACCATCCGTATATCACACTCCATCACGTTCTGATGGACAGGGCATCCTTGGTGGATGACCACTACGTAGTTTCTTTAGAAGCAATACTTAGAAAGCAAGTAGTCCAACGAATTTTGAATGCATTGCTTCACTCAAGAGAGTTAAGAAATCTAAAATTGTCGTAGCAATGGTGTATTCATGTAATAAAGCCTGTGCAGACTAAGTTTGGTCATCATTTTTATACTTAGGGGTAAGATCCAGGATAGTATTAAGGGCTGCGGTGGGAGTGGAGCGAAGAAAGCCCGTCATAAAGATTGCAGCCAGACGTTGGAAAGGTTCTCATTGTTGTGACTTCGATAGTCCTAGTCCATCACGTCACAGCGGAATACTCAAATGTATATACTCGTAGGTCCCATTATCAAGGTGTACATTTCTAGGATCATTTTCGGACTTAATCCTCAGTTCCTACCACGGATTCGGTGACATATCTACAAAGCCTTGTTAACCTTGTCGATAGTGCGATCTATATGAAAGTCCAAAGACAATTTACTGTCTAGAATAACCACTAGGCACGTTGCTTCTTCCGAGAAGTTGATAGTTTCACCATAGAGGGTAGGGCAAATAAGAAGGTGAACATTTTTTTTTTTTTGATAAAAGGCGCAACCGTTGTCTTTTTGGAGCTTACAGAGAGACTTTATTAACCGCACCATCTCCGTGTTATATGATATTAAATTCATGTTACATCACCTCTGAAACAGAATTTTCAAACAGAAAACTCAAATTTACTACGTCGCGTCGTCAGCATAACCAATGCTTCTATATCTTCACCTTTCAGTGACATCAGTAAGCTGTTTATCACGAAAGACCGTCTGAGTGGTGATAATTTAAATATGATGATAAAGATGGAGAGCGCTCCCATCATGCCGAGTCTCCAGAAGCATCTGGATAAAACATGACAAGATGAAAATCAAGCTCATCCTCATTCAAAATAGACAAAACTTTGCGTTTTTCATGGGTATCATTACCGGTCACAATCTATTGGCGGCTCACCGGAAGAGAAAAGTGGCTAAGTACAGATGAACTCTGCAAAGGCTGCTGCAACATAGACGTAGAGGAGGACACAGAACACTTTCTTTGCAGAGACTAGCAGGAAAGACGACTCTCTACCAGGAAGACGCCTCTTGGAGAGTATTTCTTCAACCATCTGGTCGACCTGTCGGAAAAGCTACCAACCACCATCATGAAATTCATAACTTCTTCATGGTGGTTCAGAGGAGGCAGTTCTATTGACACAGAACTTTAGCCATTTTGTTTTTACTCTCTTTTTAGTACTTCAACCAGTGAACTCTACGTCAGGGAGTGCAGGTTTGAGATCCGAGTGCAGGCTGCACCCATTTGTTGCAGCTAACCCCTTTAACCTAACCTAACCTAAGTGGTGATAATACACCGCCTTGAGGACATCCGCGAGTTGTAAGCCCCGAGATTTATAAACCGTCATGTGCTGGTATTTATCACTCCAATAGTCGAAGAAAGGTTCATATTACTGACGGCAACTACACCTCATGTGAAGTATAGTTGAAAGCCCTCTCAATGTCTACAAAGGCTACAAGAGAGTTTTCTTTTCTATTAAGGAAAACTTAAATTTTGGTTACCAAGTCATTGAGGGCTGACTCAGTAGATTTACCCGGCTGATACGCAGAGTTGTTGTGAGTTTGCACAGAGGGAAAGCAGAAAGAGCTTTTTCCTGGTATGTTTGTCAATTAACTTTTCCATGAATTTTAGAATAAATGACATAATGGTAATAGGGCGGAAATATTTTAACACTAAATTTCAAAGTTCTACCAGGTTTGGGAGATATGTATTTGACAATCAATTTACGCCATGATTTCGGTAAACACCCAATGCTATACTACAGCTAAACAATTTGGAGAGAATGTTAGCTGGTCTACTGGCTCCCTTTCGAAGTAATGCTGGGCGCTCTAAAAGGCATAAGAGAGGAAATAGCCCATTTGGTGGCGTTGGCATTAACGATTCCTCTCGCATTTCTTTTTCTTGGTAGGTGGGGTTGGCAGGGCTTGTATTTTTATTACTTATTTCTATATATCTTTAAAGGTTTAGCTAGAGTAAGTAATAAAATCTTCAACTTACTTCACTTTTATCGTCACCGGTCAATCCCGTTTTGATCAGTGGTAATGACACGAAAGCTATTTTATTTTTTATACCATACATACAAAGTCTGATATTTCAAATAAAAAACCGAATTTATCCTCTTAAATAGAAGATTCAGAAAGAAACGAAGCACCAACCTTGCAATACAAGCTGTGTGCGATATAGCACGTGAAGCAATTGCGGGAGAAAGATGGCTTGGAGGAACAAAACAGTACTGTGCTGTTGTGACGCTTGATGTCAAGAATGCGTTCAATTCAGCCGACTGGAGCTGTATACTAAAATCACTGAGTGACCTGCAGGTACCAAACTACCTACTGCGGATAATTGTGAGCTATTTCGATGACAGAACGCTTTACTATGACATTGAAGAGGGACCAAAAAGGTCCCTCCGGGAGGAGTTCCACGAGGATCGGTCCTGGGACCAATTCTGTGGAACATATGTACGATGGCATTTGGGGAACACAAAGGTCGAACGGAGTAGACATCATCGGTTATGCCGACGATATCGCAATTGTAGTAGTGGTCAACAAATTAGAGGAAGTTGTGCAAAACTGAAATCAAACAATCGCGAACGTGAAGCTATGGCTACAGACATCAGGTTTAGAGTTAGCGGACCATAAAACTGAAGCCGTTCTCATAAGCAGTCGTAAAAAAGTGGAGCACCTCACCAGACTCAGCTTCAGGAACCACGTAATGTACGCAGGCGAGAAGGCATCCCGGGCAGGAGCGGCACTACGCAGACTAATGCCAAATATTGTGGGACCAAGGCAGCCAATCAGAAATATCTTAACAACCGTGAGTAGGTCAATACTCTTGTATGCGTCCCCAATATGAGCATCAGCGATAATCGTAAGTCATACATTAGAACGATGAACTCGGCGCATAGAATCACATCTCTAAGGGTATGCTGCGCTTTTAGAACTGTATAAGCGGATGCGATAAGCGTAATATCAGGCCGAATGCATATCGATCTAGACGCGAAGAAGACTGCGGCCCTACGTGAAAATGAGCACGATGACGGAATAACAGCTACAGTATCTATAAAAGCAGAATGGCAACATAGGCGGAACATCACAACCAAAGGGCGATGGATATACAAATTGATCCCCGAAGTTGATGAATGGATGAGCAGAAAGCACGGGGAGGTAAACTACTACCTAACAAAATTTATATCGGTGCACGGATGCTTCCGGGAGTATCTCTATAACTACAAGCACGCGGGTGACCCATTCTGCCAGCTCTGGCAGCTAAAAAGAAATGACGAAATGTCAAACCTGCCCCTGCGAAGGAATGCCTTGACTGGCGGTGCCGAAGGGGAACAACACGACAGAGAAACCGGAGGGTATTTTTAGCACGTAACCATGCAGGAGCATGGAGTCGGGCATAACTCGTACCACGGGCTACAAGTATTCATAAAGGATTTTTACCCTTACCCGCGCATCAAAAAAAGAAACACAAAAGGAGATTCTGGTTTCTGTGCGCCTTTCAATTATTTCATTGGGGGTAAATATGACTTTTATGCTGTGTAATTCCGTTAAAGAGAGTTTTATGTTATTCGCTAGACTCGGAATTTCGCAGTGCAGTGCTGTGATAGTCTACAAAACCTTCTATTATGTAGGTAGCAATGCTCAGCATACATTGTAATTTTTTTTTATGAATCATACCCTTAGACAATAGACAGTAAAAAAAAAACATCTTCAGTCGCTAACGGCATGTGTATTTTAAATTATGGCTCTCAACTCCCATCGTCGACATATTATTATAGCGCCTTTTAAAGCAACAAAATGGTCCTACTCCCTGAAATATTTCTCAAAAGAGCAAAGCCACCCATCAACAAATCCTCGCCAATGTATCCTTCGATTACCCTGCGAGCTATCAACGTATCCAGGACGACGATTTCAGTCAACTGACACGTCGTCATGAAAAACATTTCCAAATCGAAATAAGTAATCCAATTCTATTATGTGGCAGCGTTCCACATCCATTCGACACCATCGCCATCAGAGATTCCCTTTATTAGGTTTTGTTTCAAATTATAAGCACCTTCAAGCACGGGCTCACATTGCACTACGCCACAAGGCATTTACGCACGTCCTTGTCCAAGTACCTTCATTTTACACTGCCATGATCTAACTTTGCTGCACACAAACATTGCATCACAGTAGCGCCGCGCCGCTGTTGATGCCATTGTGTCATTTTGTCAGATTCATTAATATCACACAGATTTGGCGTTGGTGTGACAAAGAATCCTTTGACTGAAGGTGGGTTCTGAGTGTTGTAATGCAATTCGGAAACGCAAAAAGGACAAAGCCGGCCCTGTCGCCCGCCCACACAATGATTAACGAGGTACAAATTAAGTAACGACAATGCATGCCGCACAGAACAGTACATACGGTATGTAGGTGCGTTCTCCCATGACAGGATATGTGGCAGAGCGTGTTCGTTGAACATACACAGATAATATGCTGCCAGTGTGTGTCTATGCGTTATTTACACGGAATGATAGCGTCAGACAAGTTACACCACATACAACGCGCTCATTGTATGCATAAACACGTCCGATTTTCTGTAAATGGTATCCTTGGAGAGACTGACTGACTGCCTGGCTAGGATTCCAATATCCCCAAGCGGTGTTGTATACTATGGAATGAACTACACAAAAGGATGCGAGGCAGCTGCATAAAATTTATGCCAGATTCGATGTTCGAAGAGCAGGAGAATCACTTGTATGCAACGGTATATTGATTTTTATTTCAAGTGCATTGTATGACTTTGGTTCACACTATCGTAGCAGTTTTGCCAGTCCACAGATGGGCGGGCTAATCATACACACCCGTATGCATATATGTACAGGAATAGACACAATCGATGAGCAAGTGAATCCTGGAAAATGTGATATCGTAAAAATTGAAATTCGTTAAAGTTAAAAGAATATTCGAATTAAGTTTATTTTGTTGCTTTGTTTTGCGTTCCCGGTTCTATCCATACGGTTGCGTTGTATTTAAATATTAAATTAGGGATAAAATACAATATTTTTGGAAAACCCACTAATAGAAGGAATATACTATGATGTATTTTAGATTTCAGTAACTGAGTAGCAACCAACCTTTTGAGATCACCAAAAGTTATATTAAAACTTAATCGATGGCGAGGAGGCCCTCTATTCAGTCGTAACTCTGGGTTAGATTGAAAGACTGTTGAGCGGAGCATTTGTGTTCATTCCTCTTCATGTCCTAGCCATCTCAGACTATGTTTATATCGCTGTATAACTCGTCGTTGAATCTCCTTTTCCAAAGTCCTTTCACCAAGCGGGATGGAATATCTTACGAAGAATTTTTCTCTTGAAACAGCCAAAGATATCTTCATTTGTCTCCTTAGTTGTTCGGGACAGGGTTTTACTACTGAATTGCTTAAATTGCTGATAATAAAGAAGTGACATGACCGATTTTGATGGAGCATTGATCATTCTCCATCGTCAATTTGCACAGATCGACGAGTTGGGTAATGATGCCAAAACTAGATACGGTTTTATACAGATGTTCTCTATTGATGTTGTCATAGGCGGCATTGAAATCGATTGGTGTGTATGGGTGTGGACTTCTTGGATTTTCTCCAATTATGCACTTCCTGGTTTAAAACTGAACAATAATGTTTGTTTCAGGCTACTTACTTACTTACTTTACTAACAACGCGCGCCATCTTGTTTGGTATCCATATAGCAGTACCGATTTTACGTGAAAAGGAACAGTTGCACTTTGCCTCTCAAGCTGAAAACATTGATTTTTCAGACTTTCGATAGCACTTCAAATGCAGCTTTTGCCTTCCCAATTCTGCTGCACACACCCACTTTGGTGCCACTGCGGTCAGCCGAGTATAGAAAGTTGTCTACTTTCTCGACTACCGGTCCGGTAATGTTGAGATGAGCGCGGGTGTTAGAAGTGCTCAGGGCTTTTATTTTGGCTGTGTTTATCTTAATCCCCACTTTATGTTCCTCAGTTTTTAAATTGTTTCCCATTAGTTGAAGGTTCACTATCCGTGCTGGCACGAGTTAAGAATATCACTACAGCGCCCCCCAACAAATAGCGCTTGTCGTAGAAGTCGACTAAGGGGACAGATTAGAACTAAACAATATAACATCCCAGTGAGACCAGTGGCACATACAGTACCTTAAAAACTCTCCCACAAGTGTGCATGTGAGTCCGTTGGTTGACACGACTGGAAATCACCGGTGTCATAGAAGAAAGATCAAACAAACAATAATAAAACAGGAACCTGCACGTGTCAAACAACTAGCACCATTGCAATAATATTGCAAAATTGTATAATTATGGTAATATTTGCTAAAAGGATAAGCACTACCCCGCCAGGCACTACCACTGCGGGCATGGTACTGATCCTGGACCGAGCTTGGACGAGTTTGGACGAAATTTGAGGGTCGCGAGTTGGAACGTTGGAAGCATGACCGGCCGAAGTAACGAGCTGGAGAAGATGATGAATAGAAGGCGGGTGAATATCTTGTGTGACCAAGAGACGAAATGGGAAAACACCGGAAATCGGAAGCGTTTCTTGGACGTTAGGACAAAGGATTACAAGATGTTTTTACGTTACTACGGAACGGACCGTGCAAATCACACGGTCTTATCGTGTTAAATACCATGTTCATCAAACAAAGCCGACACCTGATCTCTTACAGCAGATCACTTCGTAATGACTACCATTCGGTAGCCAGTTTCATGAAGCCGGTGGTAAAAGATTGCAAAGTCATTCTGGGAGAGGCTATCGCTCAGCAGCACCGTCTCCTACTAACAGAAATCTTTATGAAGACACAAAAGAAAAGCAAACAAACAAGGGTCTCTGAGAAAATCAAGTGGTACAATCTGGACAAAGAAAAAGTCAGGCTTTTGTTTTCGTAATGAAAAATTACCTCTATCACACCATCAATGGAGCTGAGGATGAAGAGTGCAGAGCACAAAATATATGGGATTCCCTACAGCGAACTTGCTGAAAGAAGACCAAATCACTGCTAGGAGCTTCAAAAGGCCACCACCAACACGCCAAAGAAACATGGTGGCGGGGTGATGAAGTTTACGAAGTGATAAATAAGAGAAGAAAGCGGCTTTCAAAGCTTGGTCAAAGTGCCCCTTTAATAATGGAGACGAAAAAGCTCGCCTCGAAGTGGAATACAGATGTTGCAAGAAAAAGCGAAGAAGAATTGCGCTCAGCTTCAAGTAGGAGCTGCGAAGACACAATATGAACAAGAGTGCAACCATCATCAAAATAACCATCCAAAGAAGGAGGAATGCTCAGGAGATTCGTTTGCAAAAGATCATTAAAAATGCTCATGGCAAGCTTCTTGTGGATGACGACGACATGCTGCAAAGGTGACGGCAGTATTATGAGGAACTTTTGAATGAACATTTTCTCCGACTATACTTTTCAAGAGTCACCCCTAACTGTGAAGAAATACCCGACATTACAGTCGAAGAAGTTAGTGAGGCAGTCAAATACTCCAAAAAACAAAAAGCGGTTGGGCCAGACGAGGTGCCCTCTGAGTTCTGGAAAAAGATGGTAGACATCGGGTTCAGATGGCTCAGAATTCTCATCTCCAAATTTATGAGAGGTGATCCAATGCCGAATCAATGGAGGAAAAGCTAATTTCTCCCTGTGTACAGGGTGATACGAGAAACTGTGATAACTACCGTTCGATCAAGCTGATGTCACACACCATGAAGATCGTTGAGCGGGTATTAGGTGGCCGACTGCGAAAAATAATACGGCTATCTGATGATCAGTGCGTGTTTGTCGCGGGTAAATCAACCGCAGATGCATCCAAAGTATAAGGATTTGCATATTGTATTGGTTGACTTTGAAAGGGCATTCGACGGACAACCACGAGATCTGATATGGGTGGCGCTAAGACATCGAGGGGTTCCAGAAACCTATGTTCAGATGATCATGGGCATGTACGAAGGAGCAAAGAAAAGAGTAAAATGCCCCACTGAAGTAACCGAAGAGTTCCCAGTCAAAGTCGGGGTGCACCAGGGAAGCTTCTTAAGTCCTTGACTATCTCCTTGAAGGTAAAGTGACGGATCCATCATAAGTGAGGATCCTACATCCCTGCAACGAGCACTTGATGTATGGGTGGACGTTTTGGAGGGAAATGGGTATCGCATTAGTTCAAAAAATACAGAGTACTTGTGCTGCCCGTTCTCTGATCCACTCAGGCCTATTCCAGACATTTATTTGCTTCCTAAGTGCGAAAAGTTCAAATATGATATCTGGGATCTAAAATCAATAGCAAAGCAACCTGTGATCAATCATCGTGTAAGCGTAGGGTGGATGAAGTGGCGAGAAAACTCCGCTATCTTCTGTGACCGAAAAATGCCGCCTGTGGAGATCTGTACCTGAGACTACCGAGGACGATTAGCCGGCTGGAATTTTGGTTATTGTCGCCGTTATACAGTTTGCAGAAGATCCTGTTCAGAGCGCCACTGTCTGGGGCATCTAGGGATACCAGAAAGAATTGGCGAAAGTTCTCTATCGTGGGACAGCACGGACAGCCACTTGCGAGTCGAAGTGTAGTCAGATACCTTAGGGTCTGGCTAGGTCAATATCTATATTTTAGCAAACATTTAGATGCTGCTCTGGCCAGAGCCAAACTTGCTTTCGCCCTTACAAAGAGGCTGTTTTATAGCAGTCAACTCGATGCAAGGGTGAATGTAATCTGCTACGTGGCCCTCATTCGGCCTATGCTCGCATATGGATGCCCCGTGTGGTCCAACGTAGGGCTAAGCTTGTTGGAAAATATGCGGGTGTACAGAACGCCAGAGTATGAGTACATAAAATTCTATCCTAATAAGGTCCTGTATAACAGGGCGAATCTGATCAGAGCGGATAATTTCTTGATCCAGATGATTCGAAGGCACATTGACTTCGATGAATAGCCTGATCTTTGGGGCTTATTACCCCAACAATCTCTATCATGAGAGTGTGCACCTTAACGGCTTTATCCCTCCAGAAGCGTTCCTATATCCTGATCCAGGATAAGTTAGCGGTGCCGCTAATCTTCCACTTCGCCAGAACAGCTGTGGATAGGCGACTCAACTACGACCGAGACGTCGCACTGAGTAGTGAAGAGCGTCCGGTAAGTCACATGTTTTTAAGCCCAGCACTTGGCTTAAAAAAAAGAGTGTATTTAATTACACTCCGTAGTTAAGTTAGCTTAAGTTTATTTTTAAGGTAGTTCATAAGTTTTATTTATAAAACAACAAGTCCATTTACTAAGTTTTTTTTTGTAGAAAAAAAAATGTTTCTTAGTTCTTAATTTGTTAATTAGTTAAGTTACAATAAATAAATTTAGTTAGGTTACATCGAAAGACATAGGTTGAGAGTTAAGTTTAGCTTAGAGCGCCCGCATGGGGCCAGTAAGTTAGAATATGATAGTTAAGTTAATTAAGCTAGTTTAAAGCGTTTTTATTAGCATGTAAGATATATTGAATTACAAAATAAAATGCATAAAAATGAAAATGACAGTTTGCAGAAGTGGTTTTACCGCATTCTTAACACCGACTGTGATTTTACTAAGGTTTCCTTCCTCATCTCTACAGGTTCTTGTATGGTATTTGTTCTATTGACACGTTCTTTTTATCTTTCAGTAAATTCCTGTATATTTTTTCTGGAAAACCATCTCTCAATATCTTCCATCGCACTTTTCGTATGCTCTTTCTTTTTCTTATGAAGAAGCCGACGTTCTCACTGTACCATTTGTTGTAGAGCTCGCGAGCAGCCCTCATCTTCCTCTGCAGTGCCGCTTTATATTTGTTGATAGTGATTCTTCTGTGTTGTGGCACTTGCGACGCAATCGTATCTTGGCTATAAATGCCGAGTCAATATTGGCCGTTCGGAAGGTTCGAATACCTAGGCAGCAAAATAAAATGGCTCACTTTTTGAAATTGTGTAAAATTGTGTTATATAACAATTTGCTAACAAGTTGTTCGACCCGATGTGACCTTTAATCAAACAATATAATCCTAGATTAAGCCTTTCAACTTCCTGAAGTAGTCACTGCTAATAGACCGTATTTTTCAGTCGGTAAGAGTAATACTTTTCACAGCAGATGATGAACAGATTCAATATCTCCTTCTTTTCGACTATCCAGGGACGTTGCGCCACTCCGTTTCCAGTATTGATACCAAAGATCAATAAAAGGGATTGGAGCAGTGAGTCTGTTAAGTACCAATTCAAATGGTAGACGGATGGATCGGAAATATCTACAGGCATTGGGACAGGCAAGTACTGGCCCAGGGCCAGATACTCGGAATCTCTGGCAGTTTCCACCACAAGGCTCTGAACTCAACATAGAATAGACTGGTCCAGTAACTTTCTACTGGGTGCCAGGGCATATAGAAGTGGAGAGAAATGAAGCAGCTGATGTACTAGCAAGATTGGAATCTGAGAAAAGAAAACGAGAACAAATGGGTCAATCAAAGCAGTTGGAGTAGAGGAAGTGCTCTAAATCAGGACGTTTGAGTGGCACAATAGATCTATTTACTATATGTAGGTCGCAGTGCACTTACATCTCACCAACCATACATCTACATCTACATGGCCCTTCCGTTGGGCGCCAATCGCAAATAATTACGAAATCTGTTCCAAAAGCTTGTATAAATAATCGAAACTTAGCCCCTCTTCCCTATATGAAAGAAGATAAAATGCCCATAATATTCAAATTAAAGATACTTTGACTAACCTAATTCTTGCTTCGTTAGGTACGACTGAGCTGTTAGTTGTTAGCTATGCAAGTAAATAAGTGAGAGGGGTCTAACGTTGCCTTTGAACTGTAGACCTTCTTATTCAAAAACGTCCACCCTTACTCATCCTGTTACATACATCACATAACTTTGAATGTCTCTGCGTGCCATCACCAAGTGACAACACAATAGATTCGCGCTAATTACCTAGAATCTCTCCCGCAATAACGTCTAACTTAAGCCTAATTAAAAGAGAAAACAACAAAGCCGCCAAAGAACTTCTGCTTCGAAATTGGAAGAAGAAGAAAGAACGCACGCCAACTTTACAACTTAAGAAATCCATCACCCACTTTCTAACCAATCAGCAAACTAACATCTTCTCACACACTACCATGGCGCCAGTATTGTCGTGTCACTCTCTACTCTGCGTCACCTCATGTGTGTGTGTGTTTTCTTCGTTTGTGATTTTCCACCCTTGTGCCTTTCAAAAGCACTACCGTAACACATATACCAATCTAACATCTCAATTTATTCTTACCAAGGAGCCCGGTGATGACACATCTAGGTACGTGATTCCAATAATAAACGCGAAGAGCGTAAACTTCGGTTCCTTGGCTATACTTCGAGATCTATCCCCCCCCCCTCTATTTCCTCGGGCGTTGTTGAGCCCCAAACCAACACACACCACACAGAAGGTACAATTACCCGCTTGACTTCATTTCCAGGCAAGGATGCGACGACATCCAAGAGTACGAATTAAGGTTACCTTGCAGACATGTTCGGGGCAAAAGTGTGCGAAATTGTTTTTATCATTCCTAGTCCTAGTCCTTTTCTTCTTCTCGTCTCTCTCTCGCTCACACTTTTTCTTTCACACCGCCTTTCCGTCACAAAATTGGTCCTTTGTAAGTTTTTCTTGAATTTTGTCTAAGAGGATGAATGCACAAGAGGAGTGAGTAGGTACATCCTTTTAACTTCAAAGAACTATTTGTACTTATATTCCCTAACAGATGTTCTTTCCATTGTTGAAAGACAAATCAAAGGTGCACGCCTTGGAATCTATTCATCTACCACTCTGTTTCTAACTCCCTACCCAATACCCAACCCACCCAATCTTTGTCACCGTTCGATAGAAAACCGAAGAATGTCAACAATGCACAAGAAGCCAAGGATGGTGGGAGAATCCTTCTTTTTTTCTGCTACATCCTACAGGGTAGTCGAAGAGGAATCTTAATATTTATTGCCACGGTAGGACGCGTTCGCTCTGCAGGTAGACATCGACTGCTGCTTCCTTTTAGGCAAATCATTTAAATTTGAACTTGCAATCTATCCAAAAAAAAAAAAATAGCTATAGGTTAGCTCCTATAGAACGTTGACCGGTCGAATGTGGTGTCCCGATGGAATTAGATTTTCTCTCCGTTTGTATATATAATACGTATGTATGCGTGTGCCCATATTTTCTTTGCTCGTATTATTGACCTTTCTGATAAGCCTCTTTGGCTCCTTAAAGTTTCACTACTCCTAAGCCTTAATAGCTTTAAAGTTACGGGGGATAGAAAACAGTATGAACAAAAAGGACAACATAAACTGAGTGGATAAGGTGAAAAGGGCAGCACTGGGACACTTCGGATATCTATGTGAGGGTTCGAAACCGGTGCCATATAACTGAATTTGTTTTTCTATTCTGGAAAAGTATCCCATGACGATACGATTAATCTGGTATTTAAAAGTTGCTGGACCGTAAAAATGCCAAAGTGACATGTAGGTGTATACGCTTTTATTCCACACGTGTACAGTGGGTAGGAAAAAAATTAGTTTTTCTGAAACTTTTTTCAATTTTTTAAAGAATCAAGCTTGGTACAGTTAATCAAATTTAAAGTTAAAGGTTATTTGACATTTGATACAAACTTTATTGGCATGGCTGATGGACTTTCTCAAGGACTGATGACAAAAAGAAGGGGAACCTAGTTTTCACCCTCATTAAGGACATAATATTAATTTTAAGATATTATCTTTCCAAGGCTTCTTTCTGAAGTCCTTTCGATTCCATTGCAGAATGCTGCTTTCAAAGCCTAACTTAGCCTCCTGAGGTATTTGTCATAATGTCCTCTGTAAGTGTACAAAGCTTGCTCCTGTTAAGATTGACACAACTGATAGCTTTTCAGAGATTGTTTGTGTCTTTGTCTGCCTTAGTATTATTCTTTTTATAATTTGCGTACACTTAAGAGGATATGAATGCTAATACTTAAATAAATAAAAATACTTTACACAGAGAGAAAGAGAGAAAGAAAGAAAGAGAGAGAGAGAGAGAGAGAGAGAGAGAGAGAAAGAGAGAGAGAGAGAGAGAGAGAGTGAAAGAGAGAGAGTGAAAGAGAGAGAGAGAGAGAGAGAGAGAGAGAGAAAGAGACAGAGAAAGAGAGAGAGAGATAGAGTGAGAGAGAGAAAGATGGGTGTAGTGGTTTGAAACTTAGATGTTAGGTTTCGGGAAAACTCCTGGACTAGTGTCCAGATAACTGAAGAGATTTGTTAGGTTATTTGGTCTTTTTTTCTGATTCACAGTATGAGTGAATGAATTTTTCAGCCATCTGACCAACCTACTGTCAGTGTTATGCCTTCGCAATGGTGTTGACAATCTTTCGTAATTGATCGGACTGATCATGAGAAATAAATAAATAAATGCTTGCTGATATCAGGAATTTAACTATGAACCATAAGCGTGGCAATCGCCAACATTATCACTGCACCGTCTTTCGATGTCCTCTTCCTTTCATAGCGTTTATCGGACAATGAGTGTTCCTATTCCCTAAAAGTGTTCTGGTCAACGCGCGTTGATTCGCCTCCTTCACCGGCCTATCTGCACTAGAGTAAAACACCTAGGTTGGAGGATGAAATAAATAGTTTTTTAATACCATATGTTTCGTGAAGCCGTTAATAGAGCTTAGGTTAGCAAATTTTCTAATTGAGTGTCAACTAATATACAGAGATCGTCCATCCACATCAATCGAGTCTTTAGAAGTTTTTGCTTGAGAAATCGAAATCAGCAAGAACATGTACGAGTAAATGGTACATAATCACCACCATGTTTTAAAAAGTCGTGACATATCGCAGCCTGCAGATAGACCGAAGACATTACAGAACTTGAAGAGCAGTGTAGTCAGGAACGAACTCATGGCATGAAGTATGGAAAGGTTTACATTACATGACAAGAGCGATAATACGTACGAGTATGATACATGAGTAAAAGAAGCAACGATTAGGTGTAGCACTGGAACTGATTCAATAGAATCAGACAACAGATGATCAATACTTAGATGCTTTTATGTGTGTTACTAATGTGGATAACCTTAAATGGTGGAATTGATATTTCGCTAGGGACGTATTTATTTTCTTTAATTCTAAGAACACATAAGTCGTTTTGCAGCGATTGAAGGTGTGGCTTGGGAGACTAAGATTTAGGAACGGATGAAAGTGAATAGTGTTCGATAAGAACATAAGTCAATCGTTAGCTTATTCCACTTGTATTATCGTTATAAAAAATAATCTACGAAAGCAAAAGAGAAATATGGACGAAGAAAAGCCAAAACAGTCAATACGATCAAGACGGTATGCTATTAATATCAGGAGAAGCAATGTTTTCAGCACAGCAACCAAGCTGCGACTGCTCCACTCCAACGTCGAATCAGTACTTCAGTATGGATGTATGTAGTATGTACATGGAAGGTGACTACCATTATAACTCGAAAGCTGCAAACTTTCGTACGTAGATGCCTATGTATCATCTTAAGGAATTCTTGGCTTTAGTTTAGGTTCGGTGTGAATCTGGGCCGCTCCAAGTTGGTTGAGGCCCGCTGAACTTGTGCGCGCCACCTACAGCGAGGAAACCCTCTACTTCGTCATTCCTCCAGGTAAGATTCGAAGACGTCGAAGCGTTCGTGTCCATTTGCTCTACATGCTGTACCCATCTAAAACGTCCAATATGCAGTTTTTTCACTAGGTGAAGCTGGTATAGTTGATCATTAAATCTTCTCCTCCAAAACCCGTCAACGCAAACAGGGCCGATTAACTTACGAATAATTTTTCTCCCGAAGCAACCAAATGCCAATGGTCGGTGTTGATTGTCGCTAAACACATTATGGCCGCTTTTGCTTCAATGCTTGCAAACGCATCGGTGATAGCCCGCTGAGTTCTTCTTATAATGTCAATATCGACAGCGTATGCAAGCAGTTGTACAGACTTTTGATAAATTGTGCCTCTGGTGTTGGCTTGTGAGTAACGCACAATCCGCTAAAGTACAATAATTAAGAAGTCACCTTGTCTACAACCTTTTCTGACATCAAAGGTCTCGGTGAGGTCATTACCGGCCTTGATGGAGCAGTGAGCGTACTCCATCGTCATCCTGTACAGGCGGACAAGTTTGGCAAGGGTGTTACTTATGCGGATGTTGTGCTCTCCGGTACTCAAATCAGTCTAAACCGTTTTTCCTTTCACCCTGTTCTTCGTTACAGCTGCGGGAAATGTGCTTCGTATACGCGATTTTATTTTTAGTAGACATGGGAGCGGAATAGGGTATGTGAACGGGTTTGGGTTGAAATAGAGTAATTTTTTTTTATTATTTTCGAAGATGTATGTTTATGGGAAAAGACCAAACATAATACGAGTTTAAAGAGTAAGTCGAATCACAATTACAGAAAGGCAAATAAAACTATTAAAAAAAAAATAAAATAAATATTTAGCTCAACATCTCTTCAAGTGTCTAGGCCTAGCTTTCGCAAAAACTCGTGTTGTGTGCGTCATATTACACGAATGGGAAGTTTAGTGCCGTATCCGAAGAGCAATTTGTTTTTAAGAAGCTTTGCCGTGACAACAATACTCTCGGATGTTTGTCAGACGTTCGCGATAGGTGGGACCGTGAGAAAACTTTTTGGTGTTTTCTGAGATTCGAACATGGAACCTCACGTGCAGTGGTCCGACATACTAACCACTGCGCCATACCATAAACAATTCTAGGATCCATCATCAATGAATCGTATACTCAATTTGGTTACTACAAAGTGGTACATGTCTCTAAGTCTCGAAGCTCCTATTAAAGTTAAGTATCTAATTATAATCCTAAATACTTAGGTTCGAGGTGAACTAAAGACAAAAAAGTCAAGTCACACTCATGCATTTCAAATGGTGGTTGGAATTGCTCATTGGATGTACACTGCAATACTAAAACCTATCGGCTAAAAAAAAAACTATTTATGCCTCTCAAGCATTAAAAATATTGCTCTAAAAACAGCAACGATTCAGGACATGCAACATTTAGAGCGTACCTTTGTAAAACTCTTAAAATAATTTCAAAGTGGCTATGTCCTTAACTTCTTTTAACGTTAGGTAATTTAATTTTTTGTTGCCACTGTCACTCCGACATTCATCCCACATCAAATAGCCCTAAATACATTGGGTCAACAATTTTATTTACTCAGGTATCTCAATCCAAACAACGTGACGGAATCTGAAAATGTTCCGTTGATATACCATCCGCTGCCAGAATCCACAAATTTGGGTTTTTGAGCCTTTGTCACTTTTACACCTGAGATAAGCAACTTGATTTGTTCTAACAGACACACACACGCATTTAAAAATAAATAAAACCACACAGACGTATCCTTTTCAATGCTTAAGCAGAAGTGATTGATTAGAAAGCAGGGTGTGCATCTGTGATATGGGAATTAGGTTACACACACACATAGGATCTGTTTTCTTTTCCCATTGTTCCTTGTGCAAGATTCATACCCTAAGTAAATTAACCTTTAATGGATTCAACCGACTTGAAGCACTTTACACCTTTGGTTGGTGTTCCATAACTATCACTTTCTATCGCAAAAGCATGACATATTCGCTCAGTCGACAGAGAGAAAAAGTGTCCTTGACAGGGTAAAATATTTTCTATAACCCCCACACCCACACTCAAACAGACAAGAGAACACAAGGCCTAAGGAATGATGACGTCCATCCCCCGACCCCATCCATTCGAGCAGATATTGCTCATAAATTTCGTTGGTTGTGTCGCTCTGCAACTTGTGGCCTCTTATTCCCATGGTAATTGACCTGTTGATATGCTAAATAAGACATGCGACTCGCTTCGGGGGGAAATGGCTCCTTAAGCCCTCCAAACGAGTTGATGCTTGAGTGCTTGCCTCTGCCCTGAGTATCTATTTCATAATTTTTGTGTTGAAAGGACGATGCAGGGTGTTGATGGTGGTAGGTAGAAAACGAGTGAAATAGAAAAGTAATATGGACTTCTATGTATAAGGGTTGAGGTTGTTGCTTCGAGTGCGGTTGTTGGGATGGTACCGCAAGGGTTCTTATGTTATTTTTGTCTGAGAATATAAATGAATTTGTAGCTTTTGGTATGCTCCTTGAGGAGCTGTTTGGGTTGCTCTCTTTTATTAATGAGTCCAAACCAAGTCGGTGCAAATTTGTTTTTATTGTATATTTGTTGAATTGAATATGACAAGAGGCGTGGACAAATTTAGCACTTCCCTCGATGATATAATATATCCTTGAATAATGAGTAGTCCTTGCTGAAGCTGGTGTTCTAGATCTTTTGAATACTTTCATTCCTCAGAAGAGAACTCGACTTAACTTAACTCGACATAACTTCAATGAAGCTTTCAACATACCGAGTGATTTTTGCGTATCTTAGGTAGCGCGCAGGATGTAGATTTTAATCAACTCGGTGTGCGCAACTGTGGGCAGCTGGCTTGAAGTCGAGGTAGATAGAATAGCTTGCTGGCGGAGACCTAGGTCCACCTCGGATTTTAGCGCCATATACGTAAGTAAATTATGTACATCGCTCAATGATGTGTATCACCAAGTGATGTGCAAAGCACGCATTGCATTATCATCGATTAACTAAAGATGGCAGAAGAACTGGTCATCCTGGAAATATGAGTGCATACGAATACGAGTATATGGCCCAGAATAGTGAAGCCAGAGTCACAGCAATTAACCCTTTCCTGCCCGATGTTGCCTATAGGCAACATTGTATGTTTTAGCTTCTAAGTCGCATAATTTTAATTTATTCTCTAATAATAAATAGACTGGCTTGATATGTTGTGCAAGTTTGTTTTCAAATATTTTATTAAAAGTATTGCTAGTGATCAGTTTGTAGATGATCTTCGTTGAGTGCACAAAGGGTGGGTCGCTAATGTATGGAAAAAAATAAAACTTATTTGATCATGTTCATATTAGTGATATTATGTTGTCTTAGGTTTAGACAGATAATAATTGATTAAAAAAAGTTAAATTAATTCATATCTTTAGCCCGCGTATGCGATTCAAAGTTTCGGCAATTTCCGAAAAAACAACCTTTGGATAAACTTTATATTTTATTAAGAAACAAATATGTATATTAATATTATAAGAAGGAATATTAAGAAATATTACATAAAATTCATGAACAATCAGCATAGTACAAACATTTGGTAATAGAAAACATTAATATAACATAAGAAAAAATTGAAATTATTATCATTTGACCACAAAATCTCGTTTGCTCTCTCTCAAAACGCGCCATAAGCTTCTGGATGCAATTTTCGCTTATATTAAACCTCCTCTTGATTTTTTATCGCATAAAGACATTGATGCTTCCGTCACTATTTTTACTGACCGTTCGACTGCCTGCGTATGACATGGAAGCTTTAAAAAAATAAAATTTTCGTCGCCCTGAGACTCAACAACTTCCTTTATTTCTTGATTTGTGATATGTTGATGAATTGGTGGATCGAAGAAGTTTTGTTGCCAATCTATGAGGTCAATATACCTATTAGAATCAAAATTGATTAGCGGCACTTCAAACACACGAGGTAGCTTTCCTGTATGAGGTGAATTTCGTGCTTTTAGTGTCCTCCTGGCAGCGAGTCCCCTTACTGTTTTGTTTTAATCTGACAACACCGAAAGAAGCAAGTTTTCGGGGTGAGCAAAATAGGCGTTACGTTGAATTACAGGATCTACTATTAGTTTTAACTCTGCGGGCAGTATCGAGAACTGCGATTACCGTTACCACAAGGACTTTCAATATTTGGGTTTTCTGACAACATCGCCGTTTTTACCATGGCAACACACATTCACGGAATAGAGTCAGCCATGAACGAAGCAGTCGTTCAAATCAAAAACCACAAAATACAGCCTGTCTAAGGAACTAATTGGAAAACGTGAATATAAGGGTTGGAAAACAAACCATCAGATCGAAAGAATCTCTAAAATATTTAGGAGTAAAGCTTGACAATACCAAGTACATTTGAACTATTCGAGCAAAAAGGAGAAATGCTGCAGGCAGAATTGAATAAGTTAGGAGCATTTTTATACCTAGAATCCTCAGCTCATCCTCCTCTTACAAGCTCCTCGGCTTGGGCGGGGACATTAACGACAAAGGAAACAAGAAGAAAATTATTATTAACATACAGACTTATCAGCTAATTTCAGTTTTGCACTCATTATCTCTGGGCGTCCTGGTATACGCCATCCTTACAGCGAAGACATGGTTCATCTCACGCTGTGTCTTGTCGGAAATAACTTTCGGGTATGATCCTCTTCGGCCATACGAGCTAGGTGCTCAGCCCGCCGGAGTCTACTGGAATTAAGTTTTTTCCCAGCTTTAACTTTTACATCTAGCCAATCTAGTCTTTCACTGCTTAGAATTCTTGATATATAGTAGTAATATAAAACTCTCACTTTCCCTGTCTTTTGTTTCTATGTCTCACAAAGGAACGCAGACGCAACCGCCAGCATTTTTTTGTAAAAACAAATCATGAACGAAACACCTCTTTGCACGTCTCATAAAAAACGCAGACGCAACCGTCAGCATTTTTTGTGAGAACAATTTCATTCATTCATTCTCACCGTTCACATTTCTGCTATTCAGGTAATATTACTTTTGGCATTCAAGTTATTATCTGTGGTATAATCCTAACGACGAAAAATGATCAATCAATCAATTTAATTTCCACAAGCTTAGAAACGTTAAATGCGACAAGAATTTGGATTGGCGTAGCGAGGGGGGGCACAGGCCCCGGGCGGCACTTTGCTAGGGGCGGCACTTTCTACAGGCAAAACAAATGAACTCGCTAATAAAAGCCCACTCGAACTATTAAAATATATATTAGAGTTAAGACTGGAAGTTAGTCTGCCTAACATAACAATAATGCTTCGTCTTTTTCTCACAATTGCTATAAGTAATGCCGGCTGGGAGAGGAGTTTCTCAAAATTGAATCTTATTAAAAATTATTTAAGGTCCACAATGAGCACGCTAAGGCTATCTAATCTGGGTATCATGGCTATAGAGCAGGAAATCACAGAGACCATCGATACTGAAAGAATAATAAGAGATTTTGCCCTGATGAAATGTAGGAAAATGAAATTTTAAAGAAGTATTCTGTAAATAAATAAAAAAGTTTCTTGTAAATAAAAAAAAAAAAAGAATTACATATGTACCTGCATTATGTACCTACCTATATAACTTTTTCCCCTTTTACTTAGAACTAAATTAAATGCTCATAATTCATCCTTTCATTTAAAAATAATTTTTTTAGACAAATTTTAGTTAAGAAATTATTTATTTATTAATTAATGAATTTATTTAATTAATAAACAAGAATAATTTAATGTAATTAATTTAAAAATTATTTTAATGCAATATAATTTAATGTAATTAAATTATAAACAAAAAATAAATAAATGGAAAATAAATTGCAAAAAATAATCGAATGCTGTTTTTTTTTTTTTCCGAGGGTAGGTGAAATATCTTCCATAGACACTATGAGAATAGCAAGCGCGTGCTCATAGTAGTGACAGATTCTTACTGACTAAAAAAACACCACCCTTCGATATAAATTTGTTAGATAACGCAACTAAGTAATAACTTATCAAGCAATTTTTCTATCACTAAAAACGTTTGGCAGGTTACTTTCCACTGAAAGATCCTGCAATCTAGACGCAGTTAATCATTATCTCGCCAAGTCGAAAGGTTTCGTCCTTTGTAGTCGGCGCAATAAATTGTTCTCATCCAAAATTTGTAGGACTGTATTGTTGACATGTCCGATTAGTCGATTTTTATGCTTAATCGCGAAGCTTCTAGTGTCAGCTTCAATTATCGAAATTCCGAAATCCCTGTGGATATCGTCGTTTCTACTATACCACGGTGCTTGGACAACCTCTTTTAGCACTTTATTTTGAAAACTTTGGAAAACATTGGCATTTGTTTTCTTGGTACAACCCCAAAGTTGTACACCGTAGGTCCACACCGGCTTTAGCACTTGCTTGTATAAAAGCAGTTTGTTCTCAGTACTGAGCTGGGAATGTTTTCCGAGTAACTAATACATTTCTGTGCATACATATATAACTGTGCTAGAAATCCAGAGAGTTTCTCCGGCTAAGATCCATTCCTTTCGGCTTTCTACCATGATTCGTGGTAGAAAGGTGAAGGGGACCCAACGCGGTAGTCTGAATCGAAAATCTGTCGAATTATGTATATTTGTATATACACATCGTTCCAAATAAGGATACTCTAGGTATACCGATCGGATACTATCGAAAGAACAGATCTTAGGTGGACAAGTGAAATAACATGTCTAGCGACAAAACAGATTTCGTCCAAGCTAAATCTAAAACGTTAAAAGAATTTGATTTCTCTCAACATATTGGATATTGGCGCTACAATATGTTAGGTGGGCACTATTTATTAGGCAAGCATGCAATACGGCTTGGCGTATTTTCAGCTGTGTGGATGAAGAAGAAGAAGAAACTATTCCATAACTTTTTTGTACATGCCCAACTTTCTCCCACTTAGGAGCTTTCTACTACAACGAATTAGGCGATCTGATACACATCTCCACACATTTCCATGATCCATGTGGTGTCACAACGGACCTATAATTGAACTAAGTGTGTTGGATTTAACTGACAGCCACTTCAACCTAACCTCTGTATATTTTCTGAAGCCGAACCTTGGTTAATCGTCTGTATCTGATGTCCGCTTTTGCTGTTATATTTTATTTTAGCCGCCCACCCAGACCGTGATTACCTTGAGTTTTACCCTACTGATGACAAACACTGCTTCCGGCACTTGTTCAGCTAATTCCAACCAGACAGTTAATAGGCATGGCCCGACAATTTCAACACATTCATTTCAAATGCCCTCTACTTCTTTCTGACATTCTTCCACTACTTGTACAAATGCCAATGTGCGTAGTATGCTTCAAAAAGTTAACAAACCCTGTAAAATTTCGTGCAGTTACTCAATCCAATCAATAATCTCTAATTTATTAGTGTAAGAGCTAACGATCCTAATTCAATTGACGTAAATACAATGGTCCTCACAATAATCGTTTCTGCCTTAACAGAATACCAAATTTCCTACACAGAATTGTGGTTTTCCCTGTAATAAATGTCAAACTTCATTCCAACACATACAAATGTAGTAAACAATCTGAAAACTTTATGATTCGGTATGAAATTCAAATTCCACCCCCGTCGTACGTTTTGCTTTAAATAATTCATAGCATTACATTGCACTATATGAGTACGTTCGCCTGTGTGTGGATGTTAAAGCTGTCTCTCCTTCAATGACATTAATTTGATGGCAAATTCCTTGCAGCAATAGCATAACACAAAATTTACTTTCACTTCGAAATGTCACAACATATTACCCACATTTCTGCAGAGATATACGAGTACTCGTTTCCTGACTTATACAGCATTTCCACACATGGATTTATGTGTGCCGTCTGAGTTTCTATAAACTCAGATGAATGTCACTTAGTGATGATATTGCTTAACTCCTTTAGCCCAGCTGCTGGCATAGACCTGGTATTCGCGCCCGCCGCGCTGTACTTTATCCTTCTTAGTGTTTTCTTATAAATTGAAAAGAACAAAATGGACGAGAGATGAGAAATCTTACAAAGATTTCAAAATGTTCGTCCTTTGACGATGGAAGTCAGAAAAAAGAAAAGAAAGAATGTCAAGAAAGTGAAGTGGAATCACTATTCATTCCGCCCCCTTTTTTAACCTATCGGTTTTCGTAACGGCTTGTCGCCCGCCACCCCAATGTCATTGAGACTCTTAGACACTTTTTTGCGATTTTTCTCTTTTACTCAAGATTCACCACGGAAATTATATCACGTCTCATGTCAAGTTGAATTTTTGAAATCTCAATCTGTAATTCGAGTGGATAGGGATGTGTGATTGAAGTAAGTCGGAGTGGCAGTGATGACATAGCTGATACTACTTCTATTGGAAGTGCATTGTATCCGGGAGCATCAACATAAGCATATCCGTCGTTCTACCATTTACTACGTTTGGGCGAAAGAAAATCAAGGGTGCATTTAATTGGAATTTAGGTTTCAAAAGCACATATAAGTACATACGAGTATACGTATGTAGATACATATATCGGCATAATATTTGCCGGCGCTTTAACCACTTAGGATGGTCTTTTCGTTTGTAAAGGAATTTGATGGCTTTCTTACTTTATTATTCAAGGGACTGCCGGCCCGTGAAGAGTGTCTGTCTGAGTTACTACAGCCTAGCATACGTGATCGCGTCGTTATTGAAACGGAGGTTCGGTCTTCAAGTCTTCTGGAACCTAGGTGCTGGGACTCAAAAACCTTCAAAGCTGGAGCATTCCCGCTCATTCTCTTGATTTATCCGAATCAATGGGATGATCGGGAGAGGTATCCACGTCTTGGAATAGCTCATAGAGTCCATGGTTGCATCTTATTTTGACTCCCTTTTTGAAAGCACCCAACATATGGTATGACCTATAAAACAGAACTACATATATAACAAAACTGGCAAGATCAATCTACTATATGGTATCACCTTCATTTTAGGCCCAGTTGCTTTACCAAATCGGTTTTCGACAAATCTTCTCTAAGGAGTCATTTGTGAAGTTCATATTTAGTGTGAGATACACGGGCGAATTTATTAACTAAATAATTCCAGTTAAACTCGAAGCTGTAGATAGCGATTAGCGACTGTTTGTTCTAGACTGTAGACTAATGGATTGTCCTAATTCGCTTTTGTGCGACGATTTCTATATCGGCCAAAGTTTGTAGAGCTCGCAACTTGGCAACGTTTTGATTCAGCGGTCTGACGACAATTATATAAGTTGTATATACTCCCTGTTTCTAGGACTATCTGGCTTAGAGACGCAGACAAGATTTTGGGATAAAACAAGCAATGACGGTAGTAAAACTTGTTTTACAAAAATAATACATTATCGATAGCCATACGTCGATGGATACATGGCGGAGAAGAGAGAATTGCTGGTACCAGGTGAACTCCGTTTTTAATGTAGTCTTCCTGCAATATACCTGGATGCGTTTTGCGTTACTGTTTTCCCCGGATACTCGTGAGAACAACTCTAATTAAAGAATAGATGCCTCCCCAATTCCAAGGACGCATATGTGCACCCTACCAGAAGTGAGAAAACCACTGGAATTAGAATCACTTCCATACTCACCGACACCAATAAATAATGTATATTTTCTCTTACTCGTAGATTACATAGAGTGCACTCCTCGCTCCTATCGGTTCTATGTAGAATGAAATCCATGTTTTGAAGGTGGTGCAAATTAATTCCAAAGAGCTCTTACGAAAGTATTTTTTTTTTTTTCAAAGTCATACTGAGGTGTTGCATAGATATTTCTAGTGTTACTTCGCTGTGCTGGTTTTCTGAAAGATACTCGGGTGGATGTCTTACCATCAATAAGCAACTCCTCCAGTACACTTTTCCAGTATGACAAATTTGCTTCAGTTAGTTATGTTCACTGGCTAACTTTGACCACTCATTGAAGAACTGAATTTTCGACTTGATCGTCTCGCGACTATTTTACGAAATTGGTGACCTACGCGTGCCATTACTCTTAGTATGTAAAGAAAATACACAAGTACAGCATAGGTAGGTGTATTTTGGCTGAGGTTTGATTTAAATTAGTCACATACATTGCTTCCAATCCATAGGAGTTTTGCCGACACATCTACATGACTGAGCTTATAGAATGGTGTTGAAAACAACTTTAAAACCAACAAAGAACACATACAGTTTCTTGCTTTTTGTCCACAGTTGAGTAGTTCTTTGCTGAAACCAGCTTGAACCTTACTCAGCAAATTACTTTTTTGAGCCCACTCCGTCAAGTAATTCTCGATAAGATTCCCGTAAAGATTTTCTTTGTTATGTTTACGAACGATATGCCTCGGTAGTTATGTACTTGTGTCTCCTGGATCTCCTTTTTGAATAAAGGGAAGATTACCTATATATTTCTTCTAAAGTTTTTTGGAATGGTACCAGTGAAAAAATGTATTCTATCCTTCTCCAAGTTTCGTTACAAATTCTGTGGTGGCGTTTCAAAAGAGATCAGGTCTTCCCCTGGAGCTTTGTTCAATTTGCAATGGTGATATCCTGAGATGTCATCGTTCGATCCATGGCCAAAACTTCCGTGTAACATATGCCATTACACCGTGTCAGTAAGCGGATTTAAAAAAATTGTTAGGCTTGGACTGCTTCGAACTCTAAAAGGCCCGTATGTGAAATTTCATATTCCTAGCCCCAAAATTAAGTACAAAAAGAAGTGAAATATTTACAGACAGACGGACGAACATGGGTCGATTGACTCGGCTTCCGTATTTCTCTTTGTTACAATCAATCTCCAAAGGTCGGAGGGAAATGTACCTTACGGGTCACATGGAATTGTTCTTCGTTAGAAATATTTAACACAGTTACCAATTCTGCCTTTGAACACACACATTCTGGAAAACCGTGACGGTGATGAGCTCGCTGACAACAGGGCTTGACAGGCCTCTTCCTTTGTTGTGGTGTTATGTAAGTCTTTGCATTTTGGGGATCTCACCTCCGCTATTTCCCTCAGAAGTTGTCCTGCTTTGTTTGGTACTCTTAGGTACTTTCATTAGCTGTTTCTTGAGTTCAAGTAGTAACTCTCCTTTGGGCGTCTTTCTTATGAGGGTCGCATAATCTCCTCAGAGTTCGTTTTCACCTTTCAAAGTATATCGCGTTCGACCTAACATATATCTTGCTTCGCCCTTTCTATTCTCTTGTCCACTCGACTTTGTTGTTGTCTTAATTTGCAGGCTCTTTGTTTCAAGGAATCATCGTCTGCCCTGACTTTTGTTTGGTGGTTTTTCCTTTCTTACCCTTTGGTCCTTATGGATACTTTGCTTCACCACCGTTGCCGCTTTTTTCTTTAGGATATCGGTGTATGACGGAGTTGCCGGTTCTTCGTTATTCGGAAATATACATTATGTGTAAAAAGTACGCGTATTAAAAGGAGCCCTTTTGCGTTTGGGCTCTGGCAATTATTTCATCGGTGAACGGATTTTCCTTTGCACTTTCAACTCCTGAGTTTTGTACTTTTTTGTTCTATTTTTCTGTTTTATTTTTATTATTTACCTATATTTTGGTGATTTGCATTTGGATCCCACGACTATGGGGGAAAAAACGTCTGCCATATTAGAGACATCTGTAATGTGGTAAGACTACGTTCTAACTAGAGGGCGCCAGGTATCTGAAGGCCTCCTTTAGCGATGCTATATTGATTTACGTCTCCAGCACCATTCAGAACGAATTAGGATTTAGGTGAAGATTTTCGTTTTGGTTCGCCTTTCGCAAATTTGAGGAGAGGGCGACGCACCAAATGTCTTGGTCTTGCTAAGACCATCTCTAATCAGCATCGCTATCGGAATCATTACAAGATACTGTTCAAATGGGTGGATCTCTTTCAAAGGGCTTTTGCAGGAGCTGCAAGAACGAAAAAAATTAAAAAATTGTCTTCGATTTTCTTTGCACCTATCCGCGGTTCTTTACGACGAATATTATCGTAGAATCATGCTCCCTTTTATAGAAGCTTCGGCTGACCTTCTCTAGTCAAAGCGTATCTGTACTCAGGTAGGGATACGCTTATAGTGGTATAAAAACCTATATAACGGCGTTAATATTGAGATCAGAAAATCAAAGAATATGTAGATTAATTTTTTTTGAAATTCGACAAAGTATTTCCTGAGAAAGTGTGGAAGAACATAAGATCACTAGGCATACTGAAGCAACCAAATGACTCAAATGAGGAGTGTGATGCTAATGAACCTAATTGCCTCCCCAGTCATATCATCGGTGGAAGATAAAACTTCCACAACATACACTGCCAAATAATTCAGGGAATATAGCTTCACTAGAGTTTATCAATTTGAAGTATGTAGGGCCGTTTTTCAGATATGATCTCAGGCTATCGATCTGAATAACATGCACCCTGTTTGCAAAAATTATTTTTTAATTCGATGCTTACCAGTTCTTGCTATCCAAACCACTGGAAAGCCACTAAAGTTATCTCAGTTCTTAAAAACTCAAACTCTTGATTTAAAGAGTATCGTCCGATCTAGATATTACCACTAGAAAAACTATTTTGTTGCTAGTGGATTCCACATCGAAATGGATCGATTTGTATTTAATGAAGAGATCGGATGCAACTGAGGTTTCTTCGAAGTTCAGGAAGTCTTTTGCTGTCTTTGGGATTCCAGAGTTTGTAGTCACAGACAACGGACCGCCATTCAACTCACAGGAGTTCGTCTCATTTCTTTCGTGGTTGGGAGTCGAAGCAAAAAAGAGCCCTCCATATTACTCAAAAGCCAATGGGCTAGCCGAAGTTGAAGTAAAAACAGTGAAAAAAGCAATTATCAAGACTGTAGGCTCAAAGGCGAAGGTGCTGTCGGAAAGGGAACTGGAAGCTGAGTTGGATAAATTCTTATTCTACTATAGGAACTTACCATGTCCATCCAACATCCAGAACCCCAGCTGAGTTCTTGCTGAAGCAGTCATCGAGATCTATACTTTTACAGTTGCGACCTAGCTTTGGTTAAAATGAATTGGTAAATTTGAAATTAGGAAAATCTAAATGTACTTTGAATTTTCCAGATAAGCTTTTCTATTTGGGTGACAACGTCTTGCTGTGGAAAGATAAGATGTGGGTAGCTGCCACTGTGTTACAAGCGATATCTAAAAGCAGATATCTAATCGATGTCAACGGCCAAATCCGAATAGCAAAAAAATCTCATTTCATCTTAAAAGAAAAATATATAAATCAATTGTTAGACCGGCCGTAATTTACGCTTCCGAATGTAGAACTATATGCTAAGATAGGTCTCAGGAGTGACTAATGTTGATAAAGTTGAAAACAAATATGCAAGAGGAAGCTACAAAGTTGCGCATATCGCAAAAAGACTTCAAGAAAACCGACTTTGCTGGTACGGATACATAATGTGACTGCCCGAGAAACACCCTGTCAGGAAAACACTGCAAATACCCACAGACAAGAGAGGACCAGGCAAACCGCTAAAATCATGGAGCAGAACAATAGCCAATATTAAGCTACAAGGAAACGTAGACAACTAACCAATCCAGGAGAGGAGAATCTGGTGCTTACGTACGAGGAGAGCCGATGCTAGATATAGAAATGGCGAGGACAAAGAAGAAGATTCTACTTATTTCTAAAGGATATTTGTAATGTCTTCATTTATGCCATCATAAGGCCATCTATGGTCTTAATCCTTTTGTCTCCGAATTTTGGTTTCTCATCAAAACTCTGGATTGTTCCCACAAATTGATCTCTTTTCATCATTATTTCTGTCATAATCGTTAAATATACTTCGCTTTTCTGTGCATCATTGATTTTGAAAATCCTTCAAGTGGCAATTGATGAGAAGCATAAAAACTGACACTTAAAACTAGGTATGGGTCTTCACCGATAAACTTTAGGAACTTCTGACCACTACTTGGCCTAACAATCAGGCATACGTATAATACGTATATACAATATGTAAATACATACGTATAGGTCCAGTCTAGAGCACTTAAGCTGATTTCAAAATTACCCATCCTTAACACTTTTGCAGCATGATGATAATTTATCAAAAAGGACCTCATCAACTTCATTTTGTGTTGAATGTGCTGCTGCTTGAACAAAGGACACTTCATATCTATTCCAGAAAAAGCCTTATGCTTCTCAATTGCTCACATATGCTTTTCTAAATTGAAAAGCATTTCCACTAGGATTCGAAGTCCCTGTGAAATCCTTAATCCAATAACCAGTAAACTGTAAGTGAATCTCTCCCCGTGTCCAAGATTTTCGCATCATCTTCAAAGCGTGTCGTGTCGTACTTACTCCTGCAAATGGATGACACTCGAATACTGGCTGTGAACAGTACTCTCCATATTCATACATATGTAGTGTGCAGCAGTCCGCCCTGGTTGGAATATAAAGGGCGGACAACATTTAAGGGTGGGCCTGGGTGGCACAAGAGTAAAATAGATTTATTTGCTTCCTCTTTGCTTAACAAATTTGGACATTTTCATATATTTTATTGGATATTACCAGGAAGGAGAGCAAGGGAGAACGTGATACCCAACGAAAAGGATGGAGAGCACTCGTTTCGGTCATATAAGTGGATCAGGATACATCGGTTTGGAGGGATGTTGTTGGCATCACTTTTTGAAACTTTAACCCTTTTTCATTCTCGTTTTCGTAGAGCTAGAGAGGAATATTAGCCATATGTGGATGTGTGTGTGTATGTGAGATGAAACCATACCCCAGCGGTCAACTGTTAAAGGTTTTGTCTCCAAGTTCGAGAAGGCCACTTAAAGCAGCTTCAGGGGGTATAACGTGTTATCGGAGATATATGTTTGGAGGGGCTGGTGGCACGCTACTGTTCGGAGAGGATCCGCTTTCGGGTCCGAAGTTTATCGAGCAGGAGACAGGAGGAAGAACATTTTTCATTTTCTTGGATATTTATTACTTTGCTCCCTGACATTGTGGTGTTAAATGTTATTTATGTGAGCATGTGTGTGAGTGTGTGAGCTTGTTGTGTGTGTTTGCATGCATAAATATATTTGCGATTGGAGGGCGAAGTGGAACACTTGTTCAATCGAAGAGTTCAAAAAGGATTTCTTTTCTCGTTGCAGTTGTTGTTTCTGTAGCACGGATTTGGGTGTGTTTGCTTGCTTGTCGGGCGAAAACTTTGATTTGTGCGGGGGTTTTCTTTTTCTTCAAGAGAATGCAGATGAATGAGATTTCGGACGAAAGATGGTGGAGATCCATAAATCAACTTTTGAGGAGAACTTTATTTAAATTTTGACATTAAAAGCAATTGAATTGCTCTCGAAGATGGATTGGAGTTTAGCTTTCTGGAGCCTCTGAATGATGTGATAGTCAGCAGAAGTTGGCATGGTTTGAGAACTGCTTTTGTTTATGACCCAGAATTTTCAAATAATCCATTCAATCCATTAAGAATGACATAATAATAGAGAAAAAGTGCGGCAAAGGGTAATCGTTACTCCACAAGGTTGACTAAACTCCAAGATGAATTCTTTGCCATAATGAAGATTTGCGGATATACTTACCGAAGAGCTTAGGGTAAACAGGAAAATCGACATCTTCTCGGACAGCAAAGCAGCCATAAGGTGCCATCACCAGCACCATTTCGAAGTTGCGACTAGTAACAGATTGCAAAACTGAACTAAATCTACTCGCCAGCTAAAACACGGTTCGCCTCTCATCGGTAGCGGGGCATAAAGGCATTGTGGGCAATGAAAAAGCAAATGAACTAGCTAGAAAAGATGAAGATGCTGAACAGAGTAAACTGAATCCCGTAAAGACAATAGAGGTCCCACTGACAACTATACAACAACTATACGACAGGAGTTTATCAAATACTAGACGAATCTGAACACATGTAAAATAGCCAAATCTCTAATGAAGGAGTCGAACAACAACACGGCAAAAATAGAGCCCGTGCAAGTTTGATGGTAGAACTAACTACAGGATACATCAATAAAAAACCCACGTTAAGTAAAACATCGGTAATTTAAATGAAATGTTTATTACTATCAAACTGATCTTGGGCTGACACGACTTTATGTGATAAATTCCTAAGAAAGGCATTTGCGTTGTTTTATCGAATCCATCGACCATGAAGTCAAAATTTGACCATAAGTTAATTTGGAGAAATGGACCTGCCAACTGCCCTCCAAGATAGTACGATTTAACATTTCTCTATCATTTCCTTGATGCTATGTAAAGTCACTGGCTTATGCTGATAAACAAGCGGCAATTGACGCCTTGAAAACCAATATTGTTTGTGCTATTCGTGACATACCTGGCCATTACTTAAAAAACAGCCGCGGTGGGCATATGCGCGAAATTATTTTGAAACATTAATGCTATGAATTGAACTTTAGTTATTTTTAAATTGAAAGTTCTATCGGGGCTAAAAAAAATACCCTTTACATTGATTGTACACAGTAATCACTATACCAATCCTCACCTATGGGTCTCTGGTCTGGTAGACTGCTACAGTAGACTACATCACCCCTGGTTATGATTTCAGTATGAGCATACCATGTGATTGATGACCATGTAATCATGTTCTTTACTGACGGTTCCAGTGTGGAATTCAGTACTGGATTAGGTTCATATTCGGAACCGCTCCGCAAACGTGAGTCCTTCAGACTGCCAACTGCATATAGTGTTTCCAGACAGAAATCCTTGCTTTTGAGGAAGCGTCGATGTTTTTACAGAATAGCAACCACCCGTTTTTGGAAATAGCGATTTTGGTAAACACTCTTGGTAGATCAACTAACTAACTAACTAACTAAAATGTCACATTGCACTAAAAGCCATTAGTCACTGCAAAACCAAACTGTGCGACTTCCCAGACATAGCAATATACGTATAGGAAGGAAAAATAAAAAATCTGTACAACACGATTGATGAGATATTAAAAACGAGACCAACTCTTAAAGACGCACCCTCCAACACTACAGATCTACTACTTCCAACAATTAACAGAAGCACCAAAATAAAAAAAAATAAAAAATAAATATTTGGCGCAACAGCTCTTTAAGTGCCAGGGCCTAGCTTCTCGCAACCCCTCATGTTGTGTGCGTTATATTTTTCACACAATTGGAAGGGACCTACAGTTTAGTGGCGAATCCGAACGGCAATTTGAGAAGCTTTTCGTAACAACAATACTCTCGGATGTTTTTCAGACGCTCGAGAGAGGTGGGACCGTGAAAAAACTTTTTGGTGTTTTATGGGATTCGAACTTGGAACCTCATGCGTAGTGATCCGACACACTAACCACTTACGCCACGGCGCCCACTATCCTTCATAATTATACTATACATATCTGTATGGATGGCTCTAAAACAAAAGAGGGAGTTCGTTCTGGTGTCTTCTCAGCGGACCCGGACTTGCACCTATTCTTCAACCTACCAAGCCATTGCATTTTCTGGGCCGAGGTCAGTGCTTGTGGTTTCCAGTAAAGCCAATATAGCACACAGAAACTGCGATCTACATTGATAGTCAAGGAGCAATAAGATCTCTCGCGGCTTACTTATCTAAAGCAGTGCAAGACTTCCGATCGTCACTTAACGAGATAACCAAACAGTTTACGCGTCAGCCCTTGCTGGGTACCTGGCCGTTGCGATATTCCGGGAAATTATGCGGCTGATGAGTAGACAACGCTCATTTGATATAAACAAAGCTAATCATAGGGTTGCATCTGAACTACTGGGATTCTTCTAGGGTTTTTGACCAACTTTAGATATCAGTGTATATAAAGACCTGCTGCGATGCTGTAGAGACAGTATATCTAAACTCACTAATTTTATCACCAGAAAATGCGTACTCGGCAGACATGCTCAGAGATTTGGCACAGTTAGTAATGGCTTTTGCAGAACCTGCAGAGAAGAGCAACAGAAACAAACCATCATTAATTTTCTTTGCAGGTGACCTTCCTTTGCCCTTATTAGAAAGACTACTTGCCATCGTAGGTGTAGATGTAGATGTATGGCTTGCGAGGTGCACGTGCATTGCGACATACTTTCATTAGATCTATTGTGCCCCTCAACCTAAGACTCTAGTCAATGATAAGCTCGATTTAGAGCACTTTATCAAGTCCACCTGCTTTGAAGAACCGAAGTATCTGAAGTGGATTCAGCGAAGGTATATCCGTCTTTAGTAGAAGATAGGCACCTAGGTGATATCGTCTTCTGTGGATTAGTGTTCGTATTCCATAAGAAGGAGTGCTGGTGTTTCTGCGAAATCCTTGCAGAATCCGCAGTGTCCGTTCCCTTCTATTCTTAGTTTCGTAAGCTGCTCTCTGAGTCTACAGTGACCCATTAGCATGCCTGTCAAAATACGAAGTAGATTCACCCTAACTCTTAGACAGGTTTGCTTCGTTTTGTTTGTGGCTTCCTAAAAGTTATTTCGCCTGTCTCAATTCGGGGATATCATCCCACTGCTTAATCTATTTGCTTTCTTCTTCTTTCCTCAGTTCATCCCATATTTCGTGTGGTCCTATCCCACAGAAAGATTCTGGTCCAAGGAACGGGATGTTTGAGCCGTTTCTTGCTAGTGCATTAGCTGCTTCGTTTCCCTCCACTCCTACATGTCCTGGTATCCAGCAGAGAATTGCTTGATTAGCCAATCCCAACCTGGTGATCTTGGTGAGGCACTCTCAGACCAGTTTTCTCAAAGCAATATTTCTTGACCATATCATCTCTTGGCTAGTCCAGTGGTGGCACCGATTTGGATAGAATTGCTCGATCCTTACTGGCGATGCATTTTCCTTTCACGACCACTTCTTTGGTTATTCCTAATGTGGTTTTCTTTGCGACTCTTTCTAGCACTATGTGTAGCAGAGGTAGTTTCACGATTACCTCTGATCCTGCTGTGGGACAGGTTCTCGTGTCTCCTGTTATACATGTTCCTTCCAGAGGAGTTTGCTTTATAGTGATATGCCTAGATGCTTCACCTGTTTCTGTGGGTCGACTCTAATACCTTCCAGTAACATTAATGGTGATAGTACTCCTCCTTGTGGGCAGCGTGCTTATTGTAATAGTTACTTGTCCCACCTCTGTCTCAGCAGTCCTAGTTCTCAGCAACGCACACATCCAATTATTTATGGTATGGTTTACTCCTTTCATTTCGAAACCCCTCTTAATTGCTTCATGGCAGGTGTTGTCGAAGGCTTCTTCGATGTCCAGAAAGTCGCATACTGCCGTCTCCTTGCTCTCCAGTGCACTATACTCTAGATGGGAAACAGGATCCAACGACATCTACAGGAGCTGTAGAGATTTTGAAGAAACGAAATTGATCCAAAAATGAAGAACGACGCAATCGCCTTTTAAAGTCCCGTTTCTTTAAAAGCAGAAAGCATAGTAGAGCAAGGATAGTCAAACATACCTTATGTACAAATTTATAAAGAGCACAATAGGTTTTCTCGCGACCTTAATCATGAATGGATTCGGAATCTACCGCATGGTCTCCGAGTGGAAATTGATGTGTTGATTCATCAATCCCCCTTCTAAATTTTTATTAAAAATCAGAGTTGGATTTCAAACAAATGCGCTTACAGATTTTTTTTTTACCTTCTAAAGCTGTGACTGTTCTCACTCTCCCTAAATTTCAATCCAAAATAATACCGTGGAAACCAACACCATCTGCTAACCTTTAAACTGAATTCAAAGCAAAAGTTTCGTCCAGAATCAATTCAACCCCCGTAAATAAATAAGTAAAACACCACACACAGAGGCAAGTCGATGGAAAAAAGGCTCTTAGTACCCACCCTCCACTCAAATACCCATTCAACTGATTTAGTTACCAGTCAAAGTGGCAATCTCGAAACAAATTGCAACTTTTTCTGCATTCTGTCGGCAGCAAAAAAAAAAGGGGACGAATCCACTCGATTGTAATGAACAGAAAAACTATTGTTTCACCTGAAGTTTTGCTGCATTATTACAATTATAAGTTCACATGACGAATCGCCTCAAATTTTAGTGCGAATCAACTTTCAAGTACCGCACTGCACTCGTAGTCTATTAATTCAATTAGGTCTGGCCTGTGATCCTGGTTCAGCAGCATTATCTCCTGCCACAGCAGGACCTACTAAAAATTTCGTTAACAGAATTTTGGGACTATACCGATTAACAATGAAAATAATTAAAATTAAGCATCGAGTCGATTAAATGCCAGAAAATAAGAAAAAAACGCAGGGGGTTATTTTTGGTTCCTGCTGAAGGAGAGAGATCATCTCTCGGTTGCCAGGAACTGACGGACTCCCCACCGTGAATGTTGAATGAACTTGCGAGAAATTCCTCGAATTTTACGTTTTTTTTTTTTTTTTTTGTGACCATCCTGCATAATTGCGATGACAATATCAGTGTTATTTGCATACGTAAATTAAGTTCAGGTCAGTATCAGATGGCGGAGGAGGACCGCTTATATTTTATTAATTGCGGGTAACTATGGAATGCGGATCGTTAAAGTAATTATCGTCATTTTAATTTTTCAATTATTAAGGTCCTTTGTTAAAACTGTGCATTTTTGTTGTGTGCGGTTGTGTGTTATGGGCGCGTTTGTGGAGGTGGCGAAAATTGGAAATGAGATGGAAATTTTAATCACTGTTATTTAAACAGTAGTCGCCGCAGGTAAATTTAGATTAATCGATTATCGCATTAACGATGATATGATTAAATTCTGGAATTGAAACGTGATGGACAACCGCATCGTGTGTAGTGTGTGGTTTATTTGTTACACCCTAACCCCAGCATAATGGTGTATTAATATTGGGAAGAGTCCAAAATTTGTTGGCTTCACAATACATATGCTAGAAAATAATTGAAAATTTTAAATATATTTATGTACGGAGTTAGGCAGCAGAATAGTCGATACATATAGCAGTGAAGAACAATGTTTCTATTCAAAGTTTTATTTTTCTACATAACCTACTCGCTCTACTTCATATCGTTTCTTCAGTAGTTTATTCCTTTAAAACATTGTCGCCAAAGTATTCCAAAACATGGGCATTGTCCTCTTCATTAGATGAAAAACACTTGGTTTCAAGCTCCCTCTTTATGGTCGGAAAAAGAAAGTAGTCGCTGGCGGTCAGGTCTGGACAATACAGTGGGTTGTGCGCACGAAGCGGTTGGTATAGATTAAATCCCCCTGGAAAGTGAACAATTCCCCCATAAGCGAAAAAGAGGGATGATCATCAAGCTTTCGAAAATGAGAAATCTGATGGATCGTGGAAACTGGAGAGGTGGGTATATGAAATATGGCCCAAAAAAAATTAAAATTACAAAAGGCCCCGAAATAGAAAACTTTAGAATCCAAAAATTAAAAATCAGCCCAAACTACATATATTACTTGGCAGATCTCTTATATGAATATAAATGTAGACGTAAAGTTGTGAAATTACAAGTATATCCCATAAACAGTGCAATGTGTATGGGGAGCATGCTGCCCCATTCAACGCCCCTGCATGGGGTTGCTGCTGAATTTGGAGTAGGTGCGAGGTTGGGTATATGCAACGTTTCTTTATATCCGTGTTGTGGATGGATTTAAAGAAACTTTGCATACACCGAACCTCGCACCTACTCCAAATCCAACAGTGACTCCAAGCAGGTGGATTGCAGGGGTCAGCATGCCTCCATACATACTCCACTAGGGGGAAGCAACAAGGTGTAACAAAGATGATGAGTCTGATGAGTGGCCAGAGCGTTCTGATCAGAAGTGCAGATCAGTTGAATAGATGGAAGGAGTATTTTGACCATATTGCATTGCAAAACATATAAAGATTTCGGCAAAGATCAGATCACTCAACTTAGATCTATTAGTAGGACTTGATTCCATAACTTGTACTGCAAAATATAGGAATAAAAAGCGCTGGGAATGCGTTGTATAAATCCTAATATGAAGGCGCGTGGACATTGTTGACGCTTATGTCACACGAGGGGTAAGAGAACCTAACAGAAAGAATATAGAGCTATGTAGGCTTGCTTCAAAAAACCCTCATTAAGGCATGTAGAGGGTAACCATTGCCAGTCGTAACAATGATTTCTTTAATTAGAGAGAGAAAAGTTAACTACTTTTAGTAGTTGTTAGAGTTGACTCACTAAATTATAACGGTTGTCAAAAATCAATAACTGATAGAGGATAAAATTTATAAATCAATCGAAAGTTTGGTATTACGATTGTAAATTGATACGTTTTTCTTCTATTGTGAATAAAATGCAATTGTGAATGGGTATCCGATTTGACATTTGAGTTTTCGCATTCTTTTTGTAGGTTGTGTTTTTTATTTTTTTATTTTTTTTAAAATGTGAGTATTTTGGACTAAAAACTTTTCATAATTTCCTAATAAATATTTACTTACTTACTTAGGTGGCACTACAGTTCGGGGTGAATCTAGGCCTCAACTAACAAGCCTCTCCATTTAGCTCGGTCTTTAGCCTATTGCCTTCAGTTGCACACTCCAAGTTGGTCCTAGTCCCCTTGCACTTGTGCGCGCCACCTATGGCGAGAAGGTCCTCTACTACGTCGTCTCTCTGGGTTAGATTAGAAGACTCTGTGGGTCGGAGCGTTGGTGTCCATTCGTTCTACATGTCCTAGCCATCTCAAACGTCTAATACGCAGTTTTTTTTCAACTAGGTCGATGTCGCTATTAAATCTCGTTATTAAATCTTCCCCTCTAAAACCCGTCAACGCAAATGGGACCGAATATCTTACAAAGTATTTTTATCTCGAAGCGACCAAGGCAAGGCATAACTCTTGCTATCTTCGCTTCGCTTAGTTTCTGCGCTGGTGTCGTTTCAGAGTTTATAGCTGAGCCAAGGTAGACAAAGTCCCTTACTGCCTCGAAGTTATAGCTGTCCACTGTGACGTTCTGTAAAATTCATCGGTGTTGGTTGTTCCTTCTTGTTGACAGCATATACTTGGTTCTATCCTCGTTCATCGCTAAACCCATTTTGGCCGCTTCTTCTTCAATGCTTGCAAACGCATCGGTTACAGCCCGCTGAGTTCTTCCAATTATACATATGTATGTCAATATCGTCGGCATATACAAGTAGTTGTACGGACTTTTGACAGATTGTGTCTCTGGTGTTGGCTTGTGAGTTCCGCACAATCCGTTTAAGTGCAATATTAAAAATGTCGCATGACAGCGCATCAACTTTTCTAAAACCATTTTTGACATCAAAGGTCATCCTGCAAAGAATAGGTGATGAATATCGATTTGGACTTCTTGGGTAATAGAATAATAAATATTTCCGCAGTTCTATTGTGAACATTTCGTTTTTAAAATGCCTTTTTTCAAATGAAAACGAATAAAATTTATTTATTAACGAGAAATTTGTGATTGACTGAACATTTTACAGATATCAACATTTTTGACAGCGGTAATACGAAGTAGGTATATCATTAGAACTATTCACAATAGATCTAAAATTCACTACAAAATCACAGCTGATCAAAAATGTTGATATTTGACAACCGTAATATGGGTGCCACTCTTCACTGAGTCGATTCAAAGGAGTGCTTCAAAAGAGTTGACACTTTTACAGATTGCGTATAAATAGTTCATACATGACGATCTTTTTGACAGCGTTGTCTTTTTAATTTAATATGAGTTTGACCAAAAAAAGTCAGTCTACCGGGCTCCAAACATCTGTGATGTGGTAGCATCATCCCCTGCAAATATTTTGGCCTATTCATCTCGTCAACTGAGATTTAGGTAGACACGAATTTGACGAACTTGCCCAATGTTGTAATATACACCTTAGATCTGGAGTGGAATCCTCTAAGGTGATAGTTGATTGTTGACGATCAAAATCATCCCTTTTGCTTTCTCTAAGGTGACCATCAGCGTGATCATCACATTTTTGCGATTGTTTTTGTGTGGCTTTGCGATCGTTTTACGGAGAGCTTACAGAGTGTGATCATCAATTTTGACTGTCAAAAGTGTGACTATCAACTATCACCTTAGGGGATTCCACGCCTGCGTCACAGTAAAACGTAACTGTTCAAAAAACAATCTATATTTAAAGAAATCTATATTCATTTATATTTTTCGTTTCAATTCCCACACAAATCAACCGCATAATTCATAATTTTCCCCACTCAATTTGGCCGGACCCATCCGTTCGTCGTCCATTCTACCATCGAGAGGGTATCGGCCTAATTTATGAAGGTCATCTCTTTCTTGATTGATATAAATTTCATTTCACTCTATTTCAATATATATTCCTCTGAGCCCCGACTGACCAGGACCACCCCCTTAATAATACGTATAATAATATCCTTTCGTCTTTATTTGCTTTCATAAGCAGTGTGATCACTATTTATACACACAAGCGTTATTTTTTTTTTTTTACTCCCAAGGACTGAGAATGGATGGTGTATTGGCAGGAGCAGAATATTTTGCCTCACAGACACATAACGTATTCAAAACACAACCCCAATACAATTTATCTAAATGGGTATTGCGGCGGAGAAGGCGATGAAAAGGACGAGTGAACAATTCAGCCCTTCAATGTACTTTCTTTGGTATTTGTTTTTTTTTGTACTGTTTGTTGTTATTTTGTTTTGTTATTTTTTGTTCTCTGTACTTGCTACTATGGTTTCCTTCCATGGCATATCATACACACAATATTGCTTTTTTATATGTTAGCATCCTTTTTAGGAAATTTTATTGCAATCCGCAAAGCAGAGCAAAAAAAAATTATTAGCACACGACTACGGTTGGCGGGGAGTGCAACAACCAAAAAGGATATCCCCTTTGGACACTCACACTACACCGTATCCAAAAAAAAAAGAAACAATCTGTGAACCATGGTCAGAGTGGAAATATTATTCCGCTTGGAGAGTTATGAAAAATTGACCAAAAACAATAAACCCCTTAATTTGGACGGGGGAATTTAGCAATTTGCAGACGGTAAAACGAAGAGAATATCATCTTATTATTGTGGCCTAAGGATGCGGGTCATAAGGTATCCATCCCCTCGGTATTGGCAATGATGCGACAAAAGGGTTTTTCCAAGACAATTTTTTTTTATATTGGACACCAAAAATATTGGCATCGTTGCAATTGGGGAAAGTGTGCTCCCAGGATAATTCGGAATAGGTAGCTAGATCTGGAAGTATTATCTACTAGCACATGTGGTCTTTATGATAAGGATGGTTTGGATTACTTTTGGAGAACTTAAGATAGACAAAGGAGACTGATAGGGCACGAGGAGCAGATGGTACGAGTTATAGGATATATTTTAGGAGTTTCAAGCTTACTGGATGTTTCTATCCTACTAATGAATGGCAAACGTCGTATGCATTAGAACTAATATTTGCAAAATTTTCTAATTTTCGACAGGTAAAACTTAAATTTAGGATCGGCTTGATGTAGTGCTAACGTCGTCGATTGTCACGCTAATGGTTGATGGTTTAAATCCTATGTCAGCAAGAATTTATTTATTTCTCATGAAATATATAGTCAGTCTCATCAATTGCGAAAGCTTATGTAAACACTATTGCGAAGGCATAGCACTGGCAGTAGCTTGGTTATATGGCTGAAAAATTGTTCGCTCTGTTGGATAATTGATATGCCTATGTCACAGGTGGTCGGAAAAAAAAAATAAAATATTGTGAATCAGAAGCAAAGTCAAAAAATAACAAAAATCTCCCCAGTTATCTGGACGCCACCTCTAGAGTTTTTCTGAAACATAAACAACTGAGTTTCAAACCATTACAGCAAATTTTCTTCTCTCTATCTACCCTTTCCAACGTCCGCACTATGTAAAAACATTAAAAGGCTATTCATAACCACTTGAGGGCGCGCAAATTATAAAAAATAAAAAATAAATAAATGGAAGCTCTGCTTTCAAGATGAAAACCGTATTAACACCTTAGTAGACTTTTCCAAGAAGACTTAAATAGGTATGCATTTATAGTTGGTGCACTTTCTTTTATCCCCATTTTTAAAAGAGGGACAATCACATCTTGCCGAACGTTAGGTGCTTTGCCGCATTCTCAGGCCATTTTAATGACCTACGAGAGCTATTGTGAACTCCGACTTATTGCTATTGAAAATACCGACCTTCACGCTTCCACGGCTAAACACTCATTTACTCTCCCTATCTTCCAGTGCTAAGTACCTAGGTGTAGTACTTGATCGAAAACTGAGCTGGAAGCTTAACATTGAGCAGCGGGTAAAGAAGGCCTGTGTGGCTTTCTATGCTTGCAGCAATACCTTTGGTAAGAAGTGGGGGCTTCGCCCGAAGATGGTCTTATGGATGTACGCTGCCACGGTGCGTCTTACTCTTTCCTATGGATCGGTAGTCTGGTGGCCTGCGTTAAGGAAAGCTTATAACATCAAACTTATCAACAGGGTACAAAGAACTGCGGCTATAGGCGCAACGGGTGCCATGCGAACATGTCCAACCGAAGCCTTGAACGTTATCCAACACCTTTTACCACTCGATCTTCACATTATGCTATTATCATCATGCGGTCAGGTTAAGTGAAACGGGATGCTGGTGCACCAATCCTTATGGCCACAACAGTATCCTGAATCTGTTACCGCAGGATCTGGCAGCTAATCTGTCCGACTATATAACTCCCACAGTGAACTTTAGAAATGACATCACGGTCAGATTCCCAACCATGGCGGAATGGGCAACTGGCGAACTGATAAATGAGTTCGAAACAACAACCTTCTTCGTGAGGCAGGGATCTGCACTTGATGTTTCTATAGCAAAGGCGGTGAACGTCCCGTTGGGGGTCCTTAAGGGAGGCATCTTCGCGCATTATCTGCTAAAGGCTGATAGTAGATGGCAGGGGGTGCAGAACGTTGTCATCTCCAGGCAGATGTGGCCCAAATTCTTCCGGAAAGAATGCAAGATCTACTAAACAGGAACCGTGCAGATATCGCAAGAGTTCTCGCAGTTAGTACTGGCCATTGGCCCATCGGGGTTCATGCGGCCAGAATACCACCCTTATTACGGTTGTCAAAGATCAATAATTGATAAATAATAAAATTTATCAATCGATCGAAAGTTGGGTATTTCGATTGTCAATTGATAAATGTTTCTTCTATTGTGAATAAAATGCATTTGTGAATGGGTATCCGATTTGACATTTGAGTTTTCGCGTTCTTTTTGTAGGTTGTGTTTTTTATCTTTTGTTTGTTGTTTTCTTTTTTCGTTTAAATTTTGCCTTAAACTATGTATTTTAGATTAAATGAGTTTCAGTATTTCTTAATAAACATTTCCATGGCTCTGTTGTCGACATTTCGCTTTTAAAATGCTTCTTTTCAAATTAAAACAACGAGTAAGATTTATTTGTCAGCGAGAAATTTGTGATTGACTGAAAAATTGATAGATATTAAAATTGTTGACAACGATAATAGCATGTTTATCAATAGAACCATTCACAATGGATGTAAAATTCACTACAAAATCGCAGCTGATAAAAATTATTGATAATTGATCATGAAAATACCGATTTAACAAATTATTTGAAGATTGTCAATTATCGTACTGATATTTGACAACCGTAATAAGGGTGTACGTATTCCTTTTAATGTGCACTGTCGCAGCTGCAATACTGCTAACGAGAAAGAAACTATCTTACACTTCCTTTGTAAGTGTCGGGCTCTAGACAAGGCCAGACAGCTCACATTAGGTAAACCCTTTTTTGACAACCTGATAGAATTAGCGGAGATAAGCACTGGGGACATTATCAGGGGTCTCACTCTGTATTGCTACTCGAAAGTCAAATTTTTTCCGAAAGTGTTTTGCGATTCTAATGTTAGCCGGCACTCTGTAAGAAAACAGAATCGAATGGAAGTATTGCCAACTGGGGCTATGAAATGTGCGAATCTAGCTTCGAGTATCGAACGCAAATTCACTTTGAAGCAAATTTCGGTCCAAAGAATTTTGTGTTTTATTTATATTTGAGAAAGAAAGTTAAATACCTATATGTTATACAAATGGAACTGGATGCTGTCGAATTGTGGTTCCATCAAGATGATACACAAGGAGAAAGAATAGAACGCAGGCGAATAAGAAATAGGTCGAATATAATAGAGCTAAGTGATAAAAAGTAGAAGAAAAATATAGCAGTGGTTGGTTTAGCCCGAAACTGAGAGTATTAAGTGGGAAATACACTATATAACCGTCGTACTGACATCGGCATACTGTTGTATGCAGCACACACACAGGGTTATTGTGAATACATTTTCCCTCGTAATTTTTCCCCCGAACAAAAATTAGGTATCTTCAAAAAAGGAGGAAATAATTCCGCGAAAAAGAAATAGGTATCATAAATGACAATTCGGGAGAATTTTCGACGCGATCGCAGTATTTAATTTCTCCCCGATGAATTTTTTCCCTATTTTTGAAGATACCTAATTTTTGTTCGGGGGGAAAATTCCGAGGGAAAATTTATTCCCGATAGCCCTGACAGTTTGCATACGACTTACGGACAACCAGACATTTTATTCAGCCATTTTACACATACACACCATATAATTTGTGTATGTTACAGCGGTTGTACAGTCAAGACCATGCGACTATACGATATCGGTACAACGGTCGGTTGTGGGAATACATACGACACAATTATCGTATACAACACCAAAGCTGTGAAACCGTTCGTAGAACAGTTGTATCTTGTATTTCCCACTTTACTCATTCTATCCACTGCTACCTTCAAGAGAAGTTAAGGTGGAGCATTTACATTTGATTTTTGGTGGACTGCCCTCATGTTCTAAAACACGTTTTAATCAATTAATTTCACAAAACAATTTTATGTATATCACTTTCATTGTATTTTAAGTTAAAAATAACAGTTTATGTCATAAAATACTTACATTTCAAAAGAAACACAATTGCTTACCTCAACATCCGCAAACCAAATAGCAAAAGAACAAAATGATGCGAATTCGAGTTACTTTGCCATTTCGTTTAGCAATACAGAGTGCCAGATTTGCGATAAACATTGAAGTTGGCAACAAAAGTTTGTTCGATTGTCATAAATTTGGATTTGCGATTCGAATTACAGAGTGCCAATTCTGCGAATTCGAATGATTTGACTTTACAGTAGCAATACAGGGTGAGGCCCCAGTAGAACAAAATGATGCGAATTCGAGTTACTTTGACATTTCGTTTAGCAATACAGAGTGCCAGATTTGCGATAAGTAATTGACATTGAGGTTGGCAACAAAAGTTTGTTCGATTTTCGTAAATTTGGATTTGCGATTCGAATTACAGAGTGCCAATTCTGCGAATTCGAGGGTGAGGCCCCAGTTTCCTCAATGCAGCGGGGTGTATTTGAATAACATTTACTCTTTCTCGCTTTACCTACAACCTACGCCTGTTTCACATCCGTTTAGGTCACCTGAGTTGTTATATAAAACGGTAATTTTTGCGCTAATTATGTATCAGCATTGTTTGCTGACACAACCGTTTCTACCTACCTATCTACTTCTCTTTACCTAAGGCCTTGAACATTTTTGGTCGGATTTGCCAATTTGAAGCAATCCCAAAAGCGAGTTACTTTATCGTGCTATTATTTTCTGCTCTACTCATGACCATAGGTTTGCTCGGCATTGAACAACTTTAAAAAGTGCTCAGTTCATCTGCGTAAGATATTATCTTCAGTGAAAATAACTCCACCATCATTGTATTTCACTCCTTTTACGATATTCAACTTCCTTTCTCTAAGTCGGCGAATGGTCTGCCAGAACATCTTAGTTGCAGATAGTAATCATGTGCTTACTCCCTCCAAAAATGTTATTTTGCTGCTCTCACAAATGCTCTTCGCACATCAGTAAACCGGTTTCGAGAATTGGACGTAGTTATTTTAAAGGTTATAAGGAACAAATTTATTTTAAAGGCGAAAAGTTCGCCATATCGGTATTTTGAAAGTTAGACCGAATGAGTTCACAAATAACAATGGAATTTCGAAATACCAATCCTAATTTGAGTCGAGAGTGAGCACATTGATTTGAATTCTGAAGTATGCTTACTACTGTGGTCCGATTTGGAACAGTTCGGATGAGTTATTTCCAAACTGTACAAAGCATTGCGTATCTTCCCGCATTTTGTGACATTGCTCGATAAATATTACCGGTATCCCGAATTCGGGAAAGAAAGCCAGGTTGCTGTGTGGATTATTAGCCGGGGAAACCTAGTGCTCCCTATCACCGTATTACGAACTGCCGTAAAGTCGATTAGTCGGAAGCCTTTATCTGTTACGTCGTGGAGGTTTGTGCTATCCAACTAACCCGCTGAAAGCGTTCTCCTTCTCGATCTTTGCATTAGCCACTGAGTACGATCTTGACATCTGTAGGTAGGTAGGTACATCCCGACAGGCTCTGTAGGTAACGCCCAAGTCAAAAAATTCCTCTTTGACAATGTCTTCAGCTTTGTCAGTAGGGGGGTGTTCACATATCCGCTAACATTGTAGAACTTAGCTTTGGTCCGGATCACTTATCGATTTCAAATCAATCACCCACGGTTGTCCAATATCAATACCATAATTGACAATTATCAAATAATTTGTTTAATCAGTATTATCGTGATCAATTGACAACATTTTTCATCAGCTGTGAATTTATAGTGAATTTTACATCCATTGTAAATAGTTCCCTTGATAAACTTGGTATTATCGTTGTCAAAAATGTTGATATCTATTAATTTTTCAGTCAATCACAAATTTCTCGTTGACAAATAGATCTTATTCGTTGTTTTCATTTGAAACGAAGCATTTTAAGAACGAAATGTCCACTATATAACTGTGTAAATAATTATCAAGAAAAAAAAAAAAAAATTAAACGGAAAAAGAAAGTACAAACAAAAGACAAAAACACAACCTACAAAAAGGATGGGAAAACTCATATGTCAAATCGGATACCCATTCACAAACGCATTTTATTCCCAATAGAAGAAACATTTATCAATTGACAATCGTAATACCAAACTTTCGTTCGATTGATAAATTTGATCGTTTATGAATTATTCACCCCTATCGTGGAATCCGTCGGATCTGAGTTTCACTTCACCTATTCGTTTCACGTGAACATAAAAACACTATCGTGGAATCCGTCGGATAATCTTCCTTACCGACCACTGTTGTCGATTAGGAAGTTCTGGGGCCTCACTCTGTATTGCTACTCGAAAGTCAAATTTTTGCGAAAGTGCTTTGCGATTCTAATCTTAGCCGGCACTCTGTAAGAAAACAGAATCGAATGGAAGTATTGCCAACTGGGGCTATGAAATGTGCGAATCTTGCTTCGAGTATCGAACGCTGAAATGTCACTTTGCAGCAAATTTCCTTCCAAAGAATTTTGTGTTTTATTTATATTTGTCGAAAAAAGTTAAATATATGTTATAGAAATGGAACTGGATGCTGTCGAATTGTGGTTTCATCAAGATGACACACAAGGAGAAAGAATTCGGGGAATTAGAAATAGGTCGAATATAATGGAGCTAAGTGATAAAAAGTAAAAGAAAAATATAGCAGTGGTTGGTTTAACCCGAAACTGAGAGTATTCGGTGGGAAATACACGATACAACCGTCGTATCGGCATCGGCATACTGTTGTATGCAGCACACACATACAATTTGTATACGACTTACGTACAACCAGACATTTTATTCAGCCATTTTACACATACACATCATATAATTTACATACAGTTTGTGTATGTTACAGCGGTTGTACAGTCAAGACCATACGACCATACAATATCGGTACAACGGTCGGTTGTGTGAATACACAAGACACAATTATTGTATACAACACCAAAGCTGTGAAACCCTTCGTAGAACAGTTGTATCGTCTATTTCCCACTTTACTCATTCTATACACTGCTACCTTCAAGAGAAGTTAAGGTGGAAAATTTACATTTGATTTTTGGTGGACTGCCCTCATGTTCTAAAACACGTTTTAATAAAGTAATTTCACAAAACTATTTTATGTATATCACTTTCATTGTCTTTTAAGTTAAAAATAACATTTTATGTCATAAAATATTTACATTTTAAAAGAAACACAATTGCTTACCTCAACATCCGCAAACCAAATAGCAATAGAACAAAATGATGCGAATTCGAGTTACTTTGACATTTCGTTTAGCAATACAGAGTGCCAGATTTGCGATAAACATTGAAGTTGGCAACAAAAGTTTGTTCGATTGTCATAAATTTGGATTTGCGATTCGAATTGCAGAGTGCCAATTCTGCGAATTCGAATGATTTGACTTTAGAGTAGCAATACAGAGTGAGGGCCCTGTTGTGACAGATCGTTTGAAACACATGTGTGCTTTGTGAAAATCCAATTGGGAAATAAAAAATTAATTTTGTGCGAAAATAGATAGCGTTTCATTGGTTTTTCATGAAAGATCATCTTCACACAGGAGGAGGCACTCTCAATTAAGAGCAAACACGGAAAATATAATGGAACTACCAGAAGCAACGTAAGATTTCATACACTAACAACCAAATCCGCAATGAAATAGCTGCGGGTGTGAAATGTATGGGGAGATTCGATCCGAACGTTTTCCACGATGCAGTGGAACTCGTTCACATTACCGACACGGGGAACTGTTCGCTTTGCGGATTTGACGATACCGAAATATTTTTTTCGGTGAATAATTCCCCCCGGCGGATTCCACGATAAGGGTGATTGATCTTTGACAACCGTAATAAGGGTGAATGACTCTTGATCTTAGTGTATTTCTCACAACGAACCCACATCCTAACATGTGCGATCTATTATGGCAGCTGTAATAGATGTCGCAATCTTTCCGCATTTGCATAATTGCCCCTATCCATCGTATCTCCTGGATTATGGTAATATCTGCCTCATACCGCGCGAGATTCAAGTTTTTGAATTGCACCTGGGGTGTACAATGTGCGCACGTTCCAGGTGTATATTCTTAAATCTTAATCTGTGGACGTTCTGAGTCATGTTGCCAATTGAGGGGATTCGACATCGGAGGGTTGCGTTTCTCTCATAACGGGCTTTTGTTTTTATGTGATAAAAGAGTTATCCTAACGGCAAAATCACCAAGCTGGAGGGTTAGTTATTTTTCTTATACCACTAGGACGCGGAGCCGGATACACCGATGGCAGTAGTCAACTACAGGAGTATGAGCGCTGCCGTTGCCCCATTATGGGCTCCTCCAAGGTGCTGACTAACCTTGAAAATTCCTTACCGGCCTGTAAACCGAATATGTCGAAGCAGCCCGAATAAAGTATTTACTGCAGACGCCACCATTGACTCCATCTAGGGAAGTCGTTCGCTGCCATCTGGAACAAGAAGTGCCCTAGTGAGGAGCCACACTTCCCCCTCTCTCATCTGCTGCCACCTAGATCTTCTATAAGTGTTGGTTACCAACGTAGAGGCGGAGGGTAGGAGTTGGTAGGCCTTAGCTAAATGAGAACTTTGTTTTCGTGTAATCACATATACACAATCTTTTCATCACAAAGATTGTGCCTTTGATTGCAGACAAAGTCCTTTACTACCTCAAAATTACATCTCTCTATTGTGGCTTCATGTCCAAGACGCCGATGCCTCACTGAACTTCTGAGAAGTTCAGGAATCTACATGCTCCACCAATCCACCATTGTCCCCTCGTTAAATCTAGAAAACAAATTTGCATTACCTGCCGCTTTTATCTGCAAAACTTAAGTCCATTTTACTTACCATCTTATCAGAGTAGACACTATTCTGCTCTTATCGCTTAAAAACGAATGAAATTAAACTCCTTCAATTAATTTGACCATTGTCCCTCGGGCCAAGCTCTTAAAAAATGCCAACTACCTGCGAATCGGAAAAATTAATGAGCGCACAAGTAATTAACGAAAAAACGAATTCCTTTCCCACCATTAAATCGCCCGTCATAACAATTAAACTCAAGCACCACCAAAAGGACTACTCACGCGGTACTTACAAGCATTTAAATTAAACTGGACATTCTTCACCCTCTGGGGTAGCACTATCCTAAATTTATATATTTTTTTTTTGTGCTCGAAAACCAAAATATATATGTATGTAATTACAGATAAGAAATGTTTACTTACCATTGATTCTTCTGGAATGCTTCAAATCCCGTAAGATCTTCCGAACTGGTAAAAGAACCGCCAAAATAGGATTCTACTTCAGCTGGGGGACGCGTATGATGTCGATCGCCTTGCTGATGTGGCACTCAGTGCTTCCAAGTTTGCGTTCCTTGGTGTTCATATTCAAATTTGAATGCGAGCTTTACTGGGTGAGCAATTAAAATCACGTTACTTGCGTGCATCCAAAGATAGATAACAATGAATGCATAAAGAAAAGCAACCAATAAAGTGAAAACATTTTTGTTAGTTAAAATCTCAAAATATCAAATACACAGCCGTACAGAAGTCTGCACATACACAACACCGCCTTTTTGTGTCAATATTTGAGTATTGGTAAAAGTTTTCCATGTCGCCTTTGTTTCTAGAAAAATGCAAAACAGAATTAAACATGAAGAGAAGAGATTTACAGAGAAAAGCAAAAACGGAAATGGACGAAGTTGCTAGACTGGATGGGATACATATATGTATATGGTATGCATTCCTCGTTCAAACCTAGACGTAAGTGATATGTGTTGGTGGAGCTTAAGAAAGGGGTTGTAAGACTATTTTCAATTAATTAGCAATTAGAAGGGAGGAAAATCCGAACAGGTGAAGCAGTAAAAGATTTCCAAGTGCATGCCATTCTATGCGTTTGAATGACGTTTCCTATAAATTATTGTTGTACAATATGAATTGCAAGAGAAAGAGAGGATGAATGAAATGATCAAATAGATAAATTTTTCTTTTAGAAATCGGAGAAAGTAAAATAGCCTTCAAACGTGCAGAGGGGAGTTGTATTATTTCCAACTTTCCGCTGAAAAAAATTCTTTAAAAATTACTTAAGGTAAATTAAATACTCCTGGTTACGAGTATGACTCAAATCGTTGTGACTACATGATATTATATCGCTTAACCCAGATTCTCCTGAAACTTGTTTTTATTAAGTATTCATGAATTTGATATATGTATCAAATATTGGTCTAAATAACACATAAAACAAAAAAAATTGACTTTTGGTTTTCGAACTATGGAGTGTGCCTTATAAAATACATATACGTATTCGATAAGGTACACTTATCACTTGCTATTATCAGCAAGCTCACTCCCGTTTTCCCATACTCTGCGAATTTCTCTCTCTCGAATACGTCGATAGAATGCAATTAAGTCTAATTACGGATCCTAGGTGCTTTTACCAATTTATTAACGTCAAAAGAAAGTCCAGTGGCTTCCCTTCCACTCTAAAATTAATGAATACTTCATCGGCTAACCCAAAAATAATCGCCAACCTCTTTGCGACCTTTTTCAGCCAATCATATAGTGACTATGTACAAGAACCGGACCTTGGCTATTTCTCCTACCTGTGTAAATCTTCTCAAACCTTCCTAGTCTCAGTCGACATAAGGTCTAATATTGTCCATGAAAAGTTAATAGGTTCAAGGACGACTTTTCCGCCGGTTCCGATGGTCTGACCGCCATATTTAAAAAAAAATGTGTAAATGACCTGTGTCACTGCCTTACAACTCTTTTTCGACTCTTACTCTCTCAATCCCTTTTCCCAAAATTATTTTCCCTTTCCTTTATGGAAAGGACAGTAAAAACGACATATCTAATTATCGACCCATAGCCAAACTCTCCTCTACCCCCAAGCTCTTCGAAAGCATTGTCTATGACTCACTGTATTTCCACTGCAAATCCATTTTTTTCCCCACAACAGCATGGTTTCTTAAAGGATAGGTCCACAGCGACTAACCTAACCGAATTCATTTCCAAAACACTTCAGGCATTAGAGGAAGGTAATGAAGTGGATGTCATTACGACCGACTTTAGCAAGACCTTTTATAAAATCTGTGACTTAACTATGTACCTTAAACTTAAACCACTCGATTTCCCACCCTCTTTCATTTCATGGCAGAGATTGTACCTGGAGTCAGTACAGGGTTCTCTCCAGATTTTATGTCTCTGATTTCATTAACGCCACTTCAAGGGTTCCTCAAGGCAGTCATCTTGGTCCACTGAATAAAAAACACATAATAAAAGACTAGGATCTGCCTATTTAGGCAGATAACATGAATATTATCAAGATAATATTTACCCCCACCGATTCACTCTTACTTAAAAACGACCTGAATTCATTTCACATGTGGTACGGCAAAAACTTCTTGAAACTTAACATCGGCAAATTTCAATCCATAACTTTCTCCCTAAAACGCCTTCCCCCACCCCTCAAAACCTATTACTTTCGTAATGAGCCCGTTCCCTCAGTCTCCTCTATACGCGATCTGGGCATTATTTGTGACAGGGAGTTAAACTTCTGCTTCCACATTGATCAAATTATATAATACATAAGGTCAATTCTTCTCTCGGTTTCCTAAAACGCTGGTCTAAAGAATTCTCCATCATTACGTTACTAAATCCCTTTACATTACCTCTGTCAGACTCCTCCTTGAATACACCAGCCCAGTTTGGTGACCTTATCTCGTCACCCACTACCTTAGAATCGAAGCTGTGCAGCGTAGGTTTATCCATTTTGCCTTACGCGGTCTCCCATGAGCCGATAACTATATCTTACTCCTCTACGAAGATTGGCTTTAATTGATTAACCTGCAAACCCTTGTTAAACGTCGCAAAGTCACTGACATACTCTTCGTACGATCGATTCTCCCGCACTATTGAAAATAATTTCCCTTCACACTAACCCTCGTAACCTTATGTCTGTACCGCTCTTTTACTCTCCCTCACCTTCGCACCAACTACGAATATTTCGAACCTATCTACAGAATGTTGTGTCTAGCCAACAACACACAAAACACCCTTGACTTGAATTCCAGTATATCCTCCTTTAGGCGCAACGGCGCCCACGACATCTACATGACTCCTCCCCTTATTTTCTATCGCTTAGTTTAAGTTTCGTAGTTTAAGTAAAGTCCCTCTACTCCTTTTTGTTTTAAGCTTTAATTTAAGTTTCTTAATAAAATGAGTGGCCCCCAAAAAATAAATAAATAATAATGAATCGTTTTAAGCTATTTTAAGTTAGGTTGTGCTTTCTTGTACTAATCAATAAATAAATATAATAATAATAAATAGCTCTAATCTGCTACTGTCCCATATATACTTACTTACTTACTTATGTCCTTTAACCCCTCGGGGGGCATAGGGCGTCAACCACGCCTGCGCGCCATCGTGTTCGGAGTTCTGCAACGCGTTTGAGCTGCCTCCAACTCATTCCTAAAGAGCTCGATTCCTCCTCAACTGTTCTGCGCCACGTTTGCCTAGGGCGTCCCGCTATTCTGCCTGCCTGGGTGAGCGGATTCCACTGCATAGCGTATTTCGCAATGGAGTTGTCTTCGCGCCGTAGGGTGTGTCCAATCCATTGCCACTTTCTTCTTCTTATAGTAATGCTTATAGGTTCTTGGCCCGTTCTCAGATAAAGCTGTTCGTTGGAGATGCGGTTCGGCCAAAAAATCCTCAAGATGATTCTTAAGCATTTGTTTACGAAGACTTGCAGCTTGCGTGTGTTAATGGTGTCCACCTTCCAGGTACTGCACCCATAAAGCAGCACTGATTCTACGTTGGAGCGGAACAGTCGTAGCTTGGTTCTTAAGCTAATAACATTGCTTCTCCAGATTTTGGACAGCATTCCGAACGCAGCTTTAGCCTTCCCGATTCTGCTGCACACATCCAGTTCGGTGCCACCGCGATTAGCCGAGACGACACTTCCTAAGTATAGAAAGTTATCAACTTTCTCGACTTGCTTTCCGGCAATGTTAAGTTGAGCGCGGGTATTGGAAGTACTCAGGGCTTTTGTTTTGGCTGTGTTTATTTTTAGCCCCACTTTGTTTGCCTCAGCTTCTAGATTTTGGGCCATCAAATGAAGATCCATTATCCGATGTGAAAGTAGACAAACATCGTCAGCGTAATCTAGGTGTTTAAGGTAAGATGTCATAGTCCAACGAATTCCAGAATTAGCTTCCGTCAATGCTGCACGGAGTACATCGCTGATAACCACCAAGAACAATAGTGGGGACAGTATGCACCCTTGACGTACTCCACTTTGGACTTCAAAGTCCTCCGACACCTTACCATTGTGCACGACGTGACACTTGCCGCCCTCATATGTAGCCTTGATAATAGCTATAAGCTTTTCTGGAATGCCTCTCCTGCGCAAGGCCAGCCAGATAGCATCTCGATTCAAGCTGTCGAAAGCCTTCTCGAAGTCGATAAACAGTAAATGTAGCGGAGACCTATACTCAACGCATTGTTCGATTATGATCCGTAAGGTGTTTATGTGGTCGATGCAGGAAGATCCAGCGCGAAAGCCTGCCTGTTCGACATCGAGAGTTGAATCTAAATGATCTTTAATTCGTTCTAGAATTATTCTAGCTATTATTTTGGCTACAGCTGGAAGAACACATATACCTCTCCAGTTACCGCACTCCATCAAGTTACCCTTCTTTGGAAGCTTAATGATCATCCCCCTTTTCCACTCCTGCGGAAATTGTTCACTATCCCAAGCTCTCCGTATTAGCGGATGCAGCAAATCTGCCGATGTATTTGGCGCCGCTTGAAATAGCTCGGCAGGGATACCATCAATACCCACCGCTTTGTTTTTCTTGAGGGACTTGATTGCTGTTATTATTTCAGCTTTACTGGGAGGTACGGTGCGAATTCGGGAATTTGTTGCTTCGAACTGCTCATTCGAATTCAAGATCATACCGCCGTCGTCTAAGTGATTTAGCACTGCAGCAAAATGTTCTCTCCATCTAGTGAGCTGATCCTCATCCGAAATCAGAAGGTCACCGTCTAGACTCTTCACTGGATGTTGTTTGGAGTTTCGACCACCAATGAGCTCCTTAGTGATGTTGTAAACAGTCCTACTGTCGCACCTACTCGCTGCTTCTTCAGCCCTTGAGGCCAGTGAGTTGACATGTTGACGCTTGTCACGTCTCACACTACGCTGCACTTCTTTCTTCTTCGCACGGTATTGGGCTTCAAGCTCGGTTCTCTCTACTGCTGAGGCCGCTGCAATCCGAGCCTTGATTGCTGTACGCTCATCGATCCGTCTCCAGGTGTCTGTAGAAAGCCATGTGCGGTGGTGTTTCTGCTTTTTACCGACATAAGTGCGTGCCCCAGTCGCAAAAGCATTTTTCACAGCACTCCAGTGGTCATCCATGTTCTCTATGCTGCTGATTGCTTCTGCTTCTAAGGCAAGATGGTCCCTGAACTGTTGGCGCACTTGGGGAACCTTGAGCCTGTCGATATTAAACCTGGTGATGTTAAGCAGGTTTGAGCGGTTGCTGTTGACGGATGCAGTACGAAGGCGTAAATGAGCTACCATAAGATGGTGATCTTGTTCTTGTCCGACGTCAGCTCCACGTCTGTTTCGGACGTCCAGGAGACAATTTCTAAAGCGGCGACTGATCGCAATGTGATCGATCTGGTTGGATGTTCGTTGCCTATCAGTAGAGACCCAGCTGATCTTATGGCAGGTGTTATGCTTAAACAGCGTACCTCCGATGACTAGGCGGTTGGTATTGCAGAAGTCCACAAACCGCTCACCATTGTCATTACGGTCTCCCACGCCGTGAACTCCCATCACGTGCTTAAGCATGGTGTTGTCGCTACCCACCTTGGCATTGAGATCCCCCATTACCATTACGATGTCCCCATTAGGCGTTTGGTTGTAGGCGGCACCTAAGTGACTATAAAAATTATCCTTTTCATCCTCAGTCGCGTCTAGAGTCGGAGCATAACACTGTATGATGGTAATTTTTCTAACTCTACTCTGGAACCTAGCCGTCAATATCCGGTCACTATGGGGTTTCCAGGATATGAGGCTACTACGTGCTGCTGGAGTTAGCATGAGTCCTACGCCAGAACTCCGTGCACTTCCAGCTGGTTTACCAGAGTAGAGCATGACAGTGCTTTTTGTTGGGGAGATGTATTCCCCAGCATCGTACCATCTTATCTCGCTCACCCCTAAGATGTCGATTTTATACCGTGCGAATTCGCGCTCCAATTGGAGGAATCTGGCGTTATAAGGCCCTTCCTTGAGTGAGTCCAGGAGGGTCTTAACGTTCCAGAATCCGATCGTTGTCCGTGTCCGATAGCCAAAGGTCGTCAACAAATGATCAGTCCGTATCCGAGGCGTATGTTTCCGTTTCGGAGCAATAGTTTGTTTTTACGGTTGCGGCTCGCTGGGCCACAGACCAACCGACACTTATCCTGTTTTTTGGCGCAGGAAGCTCGCCATTCGTCCTCTCCCGTTAGCAATTTCCGAAGAAATTCCCAGATGGCACCACGAGGAGGTGGGAGTAGGGCTTACTAACAGAGCTGCTAGGTTTTCGGCTGCAGTGGCTCCTACTCGTTACTTAGCGGACCAGCACCTATCGGGAGATGCTGCCCCTACGAGGCCTTTGTTAGTCGTTTGCCACCCATATATGGGAAACCAATGAGAAAACATTGATTTTGCAAAATCCACGAAGGATTTCATAAACCTTACATGGGCAATCAAGAACATGACATTCTAGGATTAAATTTTCCATATAATATGTTTAACATTTTAGTTCAAATTGCGTCAAATTTGCCTTTGTGCAGATATCGTCTCAACAGTTCACTTCACTTCACTTCACTTCACTTAAAAACGGTAAATGCGAAGGAAGTGCACGAAACATCGTTCGTTTTTTTGTTCGTTACAAGGTAACATATTCAAAGGATTTAAATAAACCCTAGGTAATTTCTGAGTTCTCCTAGCTAAGCAATACAAAATTAAAAATGCAGGTGTCTCACATATGGGACAAGCAGGACAACCTGAGTTAATTTTTGCAATAGATTACAAAATATATCAAACGTGGAACTAGTTAAATCTTACAAAGGGTTAGGATTCTCTGGCACCTCAACTTACCACGATTTAATATTTGTAACTTTCGGCATATCTATAGATGCCATTGCTTCTCCAAACGAATTTTCTCACTGTGATTTCCACAGCATCAGTGAGTCTGAACTAATTTAATACATTCTTCACAGCAGGTAGCATTAGTAGGTCTGTTTTTTAAGCTCGCCTCAGGGTCGCCCCATGTTTCTTTGACATCTCTCGAATGTGTCGAAAAAAAAAACTGGGTTTTCTATTTCTAAGATAATGCACTGGAGTTGTCATGCGGACATTTTGCAAATGTCTCCACTCTAATAGCCATCGCAGAGATACATGGCGTAAGTGGTTACCGCGTCGGATCACTGCGCGTGAGGTTCCAAGTTCGAATCCCAGAAAACAGCAAACATTTTTTTCACGGTCCCACCTCTCGCGAGCGTCCGAGAGCATTGTTGTCTGGAAAAAGCTTCTCAAATCAAATTCCCCTTCGGATACGGCACTAAACTGTAGGTCACTTTCATTCGTGTAAAAAGTATAACGCACACAACATGAGTGGTTGCGAGAAGCTAGGCCCTGGCACTTAAAGAGCTGTTGCGCCAAATACTTATTTATTTATTTTAATAATTAAGTATTTCATGTCGAAACATTGAAGACGGAGAAGTATAACAAGCAACTACGGTGCATTCTTGCACTCAAAGCTTTGGAGCAACTTCAAAACAAAGAATAAATAAAACATCGATTCTGGTGAATCAATTTCTAGAAAAGAAGGAACTTCATGACATAGAGGCATAGAAGGATCATAAACAGTCGAATTCTGCGTACACGTTTGTTAATTTTAACTCTTTTTGTGTTTTCAACTCGACCATGACTAAATAATGTTTCTTCTGTCCACTTAAAACTGTTAATTTGGGCAATAATCAACTACTTGTCGTTCGAATCAATTTAATTTTTAAAGTGGCAGCTCATGCCCAACTTCATGGCAGAGAGTGATGGTAAGCGATAAATCGATAAGTCAGGCCATGAGCATAATTCCACATAATGCGGTTAATGTCCATGCAATATTTTTAAGACAGTTCATATATACAAGCATAAATCATGGCTCAGGGAGACCTCGTGAGAAAGGGTAAAAAAAAAAAAAATTTAGAAGACGCTAGAAATTTTCAGTCACATCATTACAGTGACCAAAGTTTATCTTTTTAGAAAAGTTCGAGGCATGGAAAGCCTCAGAATTTCCGGTCGGGAAAAAAAAATTAAAGCGACTGGAAATTACTCATCTTTGTATAAATACGCCAAGACCCAAATATAGAATGCCAAACATTGCATTTATTTCATCTTTCATTTTTACGAAGTAAGTTTCACAATTGCCGTTGCTGCCACCCTAAAATATTTTCACTCTTCACATTTTCTTCCCGATTTCCTAACACACTCAGTTGTCCTCATTCAAGTATTTAAAATCGACTGGTGAGAAATTGGTTGGTGATGTATTCTAAATTTGCTGCCGTTTAATAATAAAAATATTATCCTTAAGTTCTCCGTATAACATTTTCTTTCACTCTGGGACTCTAAATTTTGAAATAAACCGTTCTGAGAACATTAGTAGCTGAAATACATTAGCACCGTTGACATACTATGTATGGACTGCTAGTAGCCAACTTCGCTTTGGTTCCAACATTAGCGCTAGTCCTATTGGTTCAGAGTAGGAAAAATTGGTGTGCAAAGATAGTGATTTCCTTGACATATTACATAAAAAATTGATTCGCAATAAATATACGAATATTGTGCAATTTATGGTGCAATAAAATGCATGCATAAAAATTTTTATCCAAATTTCGTTGGTTCCATCTATCCGTAATTATTTGAACCACATTTTCGAAGTGACACCTGTTGCAAACATCGCCCCAGCATTTTGTATTCTAACCGTTTTACTTAGAAAATCCACAGAAACCCTAGACGTGTCCCTACCATTCTGTAGCAAAATTCAAGATGGTTGGCATTTTGTTTCCACATTTTTCCGCTTCGAACCAAGACGACTACTTATGTTGGCGTCATTTTTCGGTCACAGATTGTATGAAAATGGAACTGACATTTTACTAGTAATCCGTATATAGTATGTCAATGATTAGCACAACAGTTGCTGTGATGTGAAACGCATTGCCACCACAACAGTGCACAGCTAAATTTGACATTGGGGGAAGACTGTTTATCACCCCTATTATGGTTAGCGAATCGAACGTTCGACTCAAGTCGAACTGTCAGCGAATTCCTTCTGGCGTGGTATTGCTGTTAGCAAACATTTTCATTCGAATAAAGAATAAGTGCTGACAAAGGAAAAAACAATTAAATGTCGTCTGTGAAGTGTATAAAGCGATAGAAGTAATTCGCCGGGAGGTTCGACTTGTGTCGAACGTTCGATTCGCTAACCATAATAGGGGTGTATAAAACAAAAGTAGAACTACGACGGAAGTTATTGTGCCAAATGATTTCACACAGAAATTTTTTTTGCTTAACGTTGGATTTGTGTCGTACTCCGCGCAAGTATGTACTTATTATTCTGTATTCCATTGCAAAAATCAGTTGAAACAACTAACAAAAGATTTTCTTGTTGACAATTGAGGTGGGACATGAAGTCAATCCAGGTTGCTAGGACTGAAAAATTGTACACGCAAAGTGGGGCATTTGAACAGCATAGCAAACTGAGGACTTAAAAGTCGAATAGAATGTACCTCTGAGTCTGAATCGCAAGCTGTCAAAATATAAAATGTGCGGAAAACCGCAACACGATGCAATATTGCATGAAGATGAATTCTGTTCAACTTCAATCAGCGCTACAAGCTTGGCGTTTATAGATTTGTACACAAAAGCTCTTGTTCGCCAAAATGGACGCCGCGAAATTTATATAGGTTGTGCGACTAAATGAGATTATTTCTAATATCTCAAATCCATATTATAAGAAGAAAATGGAAAAATTAAAGATTTCTTAACAATTTGGAATATCAAGGAGTATGAAATTTGCTTAAAAAAATCATTTGTGTTCCTTTGATTTATAAAGGGGCCCAATCCACCATTTTTCTTTTTCTTTGCTAATTTTAGTATTAAGTAACACATATGCAGAACACACATGACGACTGTGATTTCTTCTTGTTTGCCCATCTCTTACAAAGAACAAACTCAGAAACAAAGTACTAAAAGTGCGACAAAATCTGAATAGAAAATTGTGCTCTTAAATTTAAGTGCAATTTGAATAAAAGAAATTCAATCAGAGAAGCTTGTTCCCAAAATACTTTAATTTTCACAAGAAAAGATTAAGCTTACAAGTTTAATTGTCCTTGTTACATACTGTACTTAGTTCAGCTTGATTTGAGTCATAAACGTATGTGTAAATTTCATGAGAAAGTGTTTAATCATTCTTAGTTAGCAGTGAACCTGATAGCGAAATACATACTGCACGAACACAATGATGAAGCTGAAGCTGAAGTACGTCGCGCTGTCCAAGTTAAATACACACACATCCGTAAACAGAAAAATTTATCGATCTAGTAAAAAAGAACAATATTCTATGCGATTTGAGTAATCCTCACTATAAAAATATAACCAAAAAAGCCAAGGTGTGAAGAAAAAAAATCCGAAGCATTTGGATTACCAACAACAAACACCCGTGCAGCGCTTCACCATTGTGTTCGTACTCAGCTTCATCAGTGCGCGAGTTTTTGACAGCGCTACAGGCATATAGCTTCAGCTTCACCATTGTGTTCGCCCAGATATAGATTGTAATTTCACTTTTAGTTGCAAAAATGGGATACTTATCTACCCTTGAATTTCTTATAAATTGCGAAATTCACTCGTATTTATTTTATTGCACTCTATTTTCACTTTTTTTCTTTACTATTAAATGTAATTTTTTCTCGTGTTTAATAATCCATTTCTTCGTTTTCCGTGTACGAGCTGTCGAATTGAATAGTACTAAATAACTTCTAAATCTTCCTACCAGAAGTGGCAGAGGTGGCGATATTTGGAAGTACATATTTGGGGCAATAACTCATCAAGTGCCCAGGCCTAGCTTCTCACAACCAGTTGTGTTGTGCGCGCTATATTTTTCGCATAAATGGAAGGAACCTACAGCTTTATGCGTTATTCCTTTTTGAGAAGCTTTCTCATGACAACGATACTCTCGGATGTTTGTCAGACGTTCACGAGAGGTGGGACCATGAAAAAAACTTTTTGGTAATTTCTGGGATTCGAACATTGAACCTCACGTGTAGTGGTCCGACATGCTAACCACTGCACCATGGTGCCTAGTGAGTTAGTACCATATAATCTGACAGCTCAGGCATTATTGCAAAGGAAACTTGTAAGGATAGAAGTAAGTATTAGTAAAAAAAAAAGAGTATATAGAGTACAGAAATAAAATTTCAACAGTATAGACTATCTTTTGCAAACTTATTTACAAAAATTTGAACGGGTAAAGTGAGTGATTATTATGAAAGTGATTTGACGTCTTGTGAATTCCGCTTTGATATCAGATTACGCAAAGCGTATAAGGAATATGTAATAAATCCTCGCATTGTAGCGCTTCTCAATGCAATTTCTACAAAGGAAATGGAAGGGCGCAAATCTTACTCAAACCTTTCCAATCGTCAATTCAAATGAATAACTCATAGAGAGAGATCGTGATGGGTTCTCGATTTTTATCGTCGAATGTAATAACCACCTGTTAGAAAATGACGATGAACAAAAATATTATATTTGATATATACATATTTTTAAAGAAGTTGTTAGATCAATGTTTGTTTACATCCAGAATCTAATTTTGAAATCAGAATCTTCATGCATTTTCCACTTCAAATCCTGCAAATAGCACATGTTTTATTAAGGGAATCAAACCATTGAGCAAATTGACGATGTTTAATACTTACTTACTTACTTAGATGGCGCTACAGTCCGGGGTGGACCTGGGCCTCAACCAACAAACCTCTCCAGCCAGCACGGTTACGAGCCAGCTGCCTCCAGTTGCGCACGCCAAGTTGGTTGAGGTCCCCCTCCACTTGTTTGCGCCACCTACCGCGAGGTCGTCCTCTACTGCGCCGTCCGTCCGGGGTGGATTCGAAGACTTTCTTAGCGGGAAGGTTGCGCTCCATCCGCTCAGCCATCTTAGTCGCTGTATGTGAACTCTTCTGGCTAAGTCGATGTCCTTGTACAGGGCGTATAGTTCGGCATTGTACCTTCTCCTCCACTCACCGTCTGTGCAGACGTGACCAAAGATCGCTCGAAGAACTTTTCTCTCGAAATAGTCAAGGGCATCCTCATCCGGTTTTGTCAAAGCCCATGCCTCTGCGACGACATTTAATACCTAAGAGTTATGCAGTATGCCCTCGATATAGTGAATTAATAAAAACCGAGATTTTTCATTGTAACGAGCGTTCCGTTCTAAGTTGCTTCAGTCCATTTTATTGCTAGTTGACCATTCAAGTACTTCCCAAATATTGATCTGATCAAATGGAAGATCTGCACGATTATATGGTTATGTCTGTATGCATCTACAATACTGAAAGATTCTGAGAAAATCAAAAACATGAATTCACTGTAGCGACATTTTTTTTCTTCGCTGTTTAGAACAGCCTGTATAAAACATTATCTGTTCACTATATTGGATTGCTTACTATTTCGAGCTCTCATTGTAATTGATAACAATCTTAATTTCTCTAAGCATGTAGATTATATTTGTTGGAAATCGGTTTCCTAAAGAGAATAAGGAATAAATATCTACTTTTAAATATATTTAAATATATTTAATGTGATAGTAAAATCTCACTTTGAGTACTGTTTATCGATTTTTGTTTTGTGTAATGATAATTTCATTCACAGACTGCAACTACAACGACAATTATAAAATAAGCCTATGTGAGGTATTATAAAGTGCAATCTGCTAAACAGAGTATAAAATTAAAAATAACTTAATGCATAATTATCTTTGAAACTACAGGCAACATATAGATTATGTTCAGCCACATTACCTTAAAAATTCCCCGCGCAGGAACGGGTTAAGATTATCACTGCAGCGCCCCCCAACAACTGCTGATTATGGTAAAAGCCGACTAAGGGGCAAATCAGATCTAGGCAATATAGCACCCAAGTGAGCCTAGCGACACACACAATACCTTAAAAACCCTCCCACAAGTGTGCCTGCGAGTCCATGGGTTGACACGACTGAAGATCACCGGTGTCATAGAAGAAAGATCAATCAAACAATAATAAAACAGGAGCATGCACGTGTCAAACAACAAACACCATCGTAATATGGTAATATTGCAAAACCGTATCATTATGGTAATACTTGCTAAAACGGAAGGCACTACCCCGCCAGGCACTACCAAGAACCTTCCTGGTGAAGACATCCTAAGCATGTGCAAATCACACGGTCTTATCGTGTTAAATACTATGGTCATCAAACAAAGTCGACACCTGATCACTTTCAGCAATGGTGGAGATGAAACCCAGATTGACTACGATTTGGTAGCCAGTATCATGAAGCCTCGGGTAAAAGATTGCAAAGTGATCCTGGGAGAGGCAATCGCTCGGCAACACCGTCTTCTGCTAACAGACATTTTTATGAAGACACCAAAGAAAAGTAAACAAACAAGGGTCTCTAAGAAAATCAAGTGGTACAATCTGGACAAAGAAAAAGGCGAGGCTTTTGTTTTCGTGATGAAAAATTACCTTTCTCACGCCACAATCGAAGCTGAGGATGAAGAGTGGAGAGCACAAAATATGTGGGATTCCCTACAGCAAACTAGCTTAAAGAAGCTCAAATCAATGCTAGAAGCTTCAAAAGGCTACCATCAACACGCTAAAGAAACATGGTGGAGGAGTGATGAAGCTGAGAAGGTGATAAATGAGAAGAAAGCGGCTTTGAAAGCTTGGTCAAAGTGCCCCTCTAATAATAGTGAAAAAAAAGCTCGCCTCGAAATGGAATACAGATGTTGCAAAAAAAAGCGAAGAAGAAGTGCGCCTAGCTTCAAGCAGAGAGTACGGAGGGCCTGTATCGGGAGCTGGAGAAAATATCTTCCCCGGTTGCTGATGTAAGCCAGGCTATCCAGAGCTGCGAAGACACAATATGAACAAGAGCGCAACCATCTTCAAAATAGTCGCCCAAAGAAGGAGGAATGCTGAGGAGATTCGTTCGCCAAAGTTCATTAACAATGCTCATGGCCAGCTTCTTGTGGATGACGACAAAATTCTGCAGACGTGGCGGCAGTATTGTAAAGAAATTTTGAGTGAACAGTTTCCCGGCTATATTTTCTAAGAGCCAACCCTAACTGTGAAGAAATACCCGACATTACAGTCGAAGAAGTTAGTGAGGCGGTCAAATACTCCAAAAAACAAAAAGCGGTTGCACCAGACGAGATGCCCTCTGAGTTCTGGAAAAAGATGGGAGAAATCGGATTCAGATGGCTCAGAATTCTCATCTCCAAATTTGTGAGAGGTGATCCAATGCGGAATCAATGGAGGGAAAGTTACCTTCTCCTTGTATACAAAGGGAGGGTGATACTCGAAACTGGGACAACTACCGTTCGATCAAGCTGATGTCACACACCATGAAGATCATTGAGCGGGTATTAGGTGGCTGACTGCGAAAAATAATATGGCTATCTGATGATCAGTGCGTGTTTGTCTCGGGTAAATCAACCACAGATGCAATCCAAAGTATAAGGATCATAATGGAAAAACATGGTGATTCCTTAAAGGATTTGCATATTGTATTCGTTGACTTTGAAAATGCATTCGACAGACAACCATGAGATGTGATATGGGTGGCGCTAAGTCATCGAGGGGTTCCAGAAACCTATGTACAGATGATCATGGACATGTACGAAAGAGCAAAGACAAGAGTAAGATGCCCCGCTGAAGTAATCGAAGTCGGGGTGCGCCAGGGAAGCGTTTTAGTCCTTTGCCTTTTATTACAGTCCTTGATTATCTGCTTGAAGGTAAAGTGATGGACCCCAAGGTACATCAGTTATTCTTTGCTGACGATGGAGCCATCATAAGTGAGGATTCTACATCCCTGCAACTAGCACTTGATGTGTGGATGGACGTTCTGGATAGAAGTGGGTATCGCATTAGTTCAAAAAGGTTGGGTGTCAAATCGCCCAAAACCAAATCGCCCAAAGTGCAAAAAATTAAAAAAATGTCAAATCACCCGAAAAACAGGTTGACATGATGTCAAAATACCCAAAAAAGTGATTTTGGGCGATTTTGTGTTTCGGCTATCTTAAGACGGATCTGTGTCATATCGCCCAACACCAAATCGCCCAAATCTGGAAAATGTCACATCGCCCAACATTTTTGGGCGATTTAACACTATGACAGATCGACGAAGAAATGAAATGTCAAATCACCCAAAACGGAAATGGGCATTTCATCGTAATTTGAAAATACCAACACGTAGGAAGGTCAAAAAAGACGACCAAATTGAAAAAGGTTGAAAACATTTATTTTCCGCAATTTTGGGCGCAGGGACATTAGTCCTCGGGGCATAAGTCCCACCGCATTGGGACATAAAATGTTGGGTCTTATGTCCCACCTACAAACCTCTCAAGGAAAACAACGGCCAAATAAGATGGGGCATACATAAGTCCACAATGTATAAACAGTGCAATCACACTTACAGTTACGGGGAAACAAAATCGCTCGGTGGGGGGGAGGGGGGTTGACATTTTTCTGCATTTTTTCGCATTTTGGGTGATTTGGTTTTGGGCGATCAGAAGAGCCCAAACTACGAAAAAAAGCAGAAAAATGTCAACCCCCCTCCCCCCCACCGAGCGATTAATGAATTCTGACAAAACGCCCACTTTCTTGGGCGTTTTGTCATTTTTTAATGTTTGGGCGATGTGTCGTTGTGTCATATAGCCCAAAATTTTTGGGCGATGTGACATTTTTCAGATTTGGGCGTTCAAAAAAGACAGAATACTTGCGCTGCCCGTTCTCTGATCCACTCAGGCCTATTCCACACATTTATTTGAATGGATCAGTGCTTCCCAATTGGAAGTTCAAATATCTGGGGTCTATGATCAATAGCAAAACAACCTGTGATGACGACATCAATCATCGCGTAAGCGTAGGGTGGATGAAGTGGCGAGAGAACTCCGCTATCTTCTGTGAGAGAAAAATGCCACCTAAGTTGGAAGGGAGGCTCTACACCGCAGTTGTGCACCCAGCGCTCACATACATTTCATAGTGTTGGATGTTGTACAAAACGTATGGGAGTAAATTAACGGCAGGTGAAAAATTAACGAATGCTTCGTATGACAGCAGGACAGAGTGACACAGCTTGATCGAATAAGAAGTTCGAACATGGCTGGAAGCTTTTACGTCAAGGAAACCATCGTACAAAAGATAGAGCGCGACCGGCTCAGCTGGCATTGCCACGTTCAAAGAAGGGATCATTTGAACCCTGTTAAAAAGACAATATCAATGAACGTTCCAGAGACATTGCGATGCAGGAAAGGCCGGCCTATAAACGCCTGGATCAGACAAATGCGACGACATTGGCATTTCATTGGCCTCAGTAAGCGAGCATTTCTCAGGTCAAATAAGCGAACCCCACAGGCGGATCGGTAGAAATGCGGCGCACTGGGAGGGTTATGATCCCTTATTTTCGGATCATAACCTCGCTGAAAAAGGAAGAAGAAGATATTACCCTGAAAATATCAATAATTTTATATCACCTTACTTAAGGACTAGTAACACTTAAAACCCAAATGGATGATGATTCTACGAATAGACCAAATATTTACTATTTTACGAAAGAAGCTATTGAATTTACAAGACAAAAATTATTAAATAATTGTTATTTTCTTTCTTTATCTACAACTTATTAAAAAACCAATTGTTCTTCAGTTATATACGGTGATATAATGAGCTATATAAAAGCCAACAAATAAAGATTTCTACGTTTCCCTCTGGAAACACTTTAATTTGTCTATCCAACCATATCTTTAAACATTTATTCACATTTTCATTTATAAACTACTTAATATACCTCGTACTCATTTCCATTGTTTCTCATTGAAATCCATACAAAGCTGTAAAAATTCGATGGCATTATCTTTCTTCTTATAGTCGCCACCAGGTATCGCAGAACAACTTCTTCAATCGTCAATCAAGCACTAAATATGAAAACGGAAAGCGGAAAATGACTAATATCTCAATGGAAGGTAGTGAAATCTGGCATCACTACAGGAAGCCTAACCTTGTTCAGGCTATGAGAATTCATACAATCAAATCATTTTTAGAGAATCATTCAAAATACCTTTCTTCTTTAAAACTGAGTTCACCACATACAAAATAACAAATTATAATGGCTTTTTAATTAGGTATAGCTACTGTGGAAAAACGATATAGAAGACGGGAGTTCGATAGGTACCTTGTCATAAGCTGCAGTGTAAAATAAAATCTATTTGAATAGATTCCCTCATCGCCTGAACTAGTCGACACTGTCAGTTCATTATTTCTCTGAATCTGACATTTCTGTCAATTTGGTTGTTTGTACTTGCGATGAGAGCCAGGCTGCGTTTATTCGCTGAACCTGCTAAAATTTTTGTTTCTTAGCGTTTGTTTCTTTGCGAGTCCCGTTAGCATTTGTTTTTCTTTTTTTTTTCGCTCCGGAACGGTACAAGTAGTTTTGCAATCTACTCACGTGCAACAAAATGTCTGGTGCAGGATTCGGTCGTGGAAAGCTACTCTTTGCGGTTCCAGATGAGGTGCCCAAGTCCTCGTTGGGTTCCTCGAACTCCAGCGGCGGCGAGAAGTCAGTTAAAGATAGTGGCATCGACTCGAAATCGCCGGCATCTAGTGGTGGGTTAGCCGCGCCACGCCAACACATGGGACGCGGGCGCCTGTTTGAGCAGCTGGCACAGGGGACCACTGTCACCCACGAGCCGACAGGACGCGGTCGTGGACGAGCAGCCATCATCGAAACATTGCTGAACACTTCACAGACATCATCGGACAGTATCGTCTTCCCTGGCGCCTCGCGTGGCGCCTCCCGCGGGCAGCTGTTGCAGTCGCTGAGCAGGTCATCGCCAGTGACGTCTGGAAGTGATTCATCTACCCCCGCAGCTGAGCTGGGCAAGCTCACCAAGAAGGTGAGTAATTTAAAAGTAACACTCCCAACTCCTAGAGAAGAGGAACCACAGTCAGCCGGAGAGGGAGAAGTAGTGGCCGCCCCACAGCAGGACCCAGTGCTGAAGCACGGTGACAAGGGCCGCCCGGTGCCGGTGCTCTGCAACTACATACGTCTGCTGCAGAAGGACCCCAATAAGGGCGTCTACGAGTATGAGGTACGGTTCTGCCCGAACATCGACTCGCGGTCCATTCGAATGAAGCTGCTGAACGAACAGTCTGCCAACTTTGGCGGCACTAGGACCTTCGATGGCGTTGTGCTCTTCCTGCCTATCCTGCTGCCGAACAAGCTGACCACCTACGTGACGCGCAACCCGGCCGACGACTCAGAGATTGAGATCCGGATCCTCTACAAACGTAAGAAAGCGCTCAAGGACTGCATCAACATGTACAACATTCTCTTTGACCGAATCATGAGCACCCTGAACTACGTGCGCTTCGATCGCAAACAGTTCGACCCTTCAGCGCCAAAGATAATCCCCCAGCACAAGCTGGAAGTGTGGCCGGGCTATGTCACGGCCGTTGACGAGTACGAGGGTGGCCTCATGCTCTGCTGCGACGTGTCGCATCGTCTACTAAACCAGAAGACAGTGCTGGAGAGCCTGAAGCAGGCATACCAGGCTGGCGCCAGCACGTACCAGGAGAATGCCAAGAAAATGCTGCTTGGCTCTGTGGTGCTGACAAGGTACAACAACAAGACGTACCGCATCGACGACATCTCCTTCGAGTTAAACCCCATGTCAACGTTCAAGACAAAGACATCGGAGATCACCTACCACGAATACTACCGCGTTCACCACAGCATCGAAATCCAGGACAAGCGGCAGCCGCTGCTCATCAGCATTAAGAAGCAGCGCGTGTCCAACCAGACGCAGCCGGAGGAGCTCATCTTCTGTCTGATTCCAGAGCTGTGCTACATAACGGGTCTGCGCGACGACCTGCGCTCGGACTTTAAGATTATGCGAGACATAGCAACGCACACACGAGTGACCCCCAACCAACGTGTACTCAGCTTGGAGAAGTTCTGCAAGAACGTGAATGGCAGTCCGGCCGCTCGACAAATTTTAGAAAACTGGGGTCTCGAGCTGGCCAACACTCCACAGGACGTGATGGCCCGTCAGTACGAAGAGGAAGCGATATATTTCGCCAATAATAAGGTCTCTGCTGGCGTGCAGGCCGATTTTGGAAAGTATGCCACCAACAACGAGCTTATCGACGTGATTCATTTGCGCAACTGGCTGCTGATCCACTGCTTTAGCGATAACCGCGCAGCCAAGACCTTCATGGAATGCATCGAGAGGAATTCCCGCCCAATGGGCATCAACGTCCAGCGACCAAAAGTCGTCGTCCTGCAGAACGACCGCATTGAGGCCTTCGTGGGCGCCCTTCGTGAGAACATCCGCCAGGGTGTTCAAATCGTTGTTTGCATCTGCCCGACCAGCCGCGACGATCGCTACGCTGCCATCAAAAAGATCTGCTGCGCCGAGATGCCTATCCCATCGCAAGTGATCAATGCCCGGACGCTGGCCAACGACGCGAAGAACCGCTCCATCGTGCAGAAGATTGCCCTCCAGATGAACTGTAAGCTGGGCGGCAGCCTATGGAGTGTGCATATCCCGCTGAAGAACATCATGCTCTGTGGCATCGATTCTTATCACGACGCCTCCAACAAGGGCAACTCGGTGGCCGCCTTCGTCGCCTCCATTAACGCGAAGCACACGCGCTGGTACAGCAAAGCCGTCGTCCAGACCAAGAGAGAGGAGATAGTCAATGGCCTGTGCATCTCGCTGCTATCCGCCCTCAAGGCCTTCGAGACGGAGAACAACTGCCTGCCGGAGAAAATCATCATCTTCCGTGATGGTGTCGGCTTTGGCCAGCTGGATCTCGTTTCCAACTATGAGATTCCACAATTCGAGTTGGCCTGCGCTAAGGGTTTCCAGAACTACTCGCCCAAGATCACCTTTATCGTCGTCCAGAAGCGAATCAATACCCGGATGTTTGCCACACAACGTGGCGAGCTGACTAATCCAATGCCGGGCACGGTGCTGGACCATACCGTAACCCAGCGCTACCTGTACGACTTCTTTTTAGTCTCGCAAATGGTACGACAAGGTACCGTGAGCCCAACTCACTACATTGTGATACGTGATGACTCACAATTTACACCCGACGTCCTGCAGCGGCTCAGCTACAAGTTGTGCTTCATGTACTACAACTGGCCGGGCACGGTGCGTGTGCCGGCCTGCTGCCAATACGCCCACAAGATGGCATACCTCATCGGACAGAGCGTTAAACGGTCCAGCGGTGAGGAGTTGGCGAATAAACTTTTCTATCTTTAAGACATGGAAACATACGTTATCCAGCCCATCTTGGTGTTCCCCTTTGCAATGGATTCCCCCGGGGAACATCTCAATTTAATTTTATTTTTCCTCTTTTTATGTTCCCACATTTTTGACACAACGAATGTAGAATTTGGTTTTAAGTTTTCGTTTTTTTTCAAGAAAATAAATAAAAGATTGTTCAAGTCGATGGATGTGTAGAGGTTATTAGATTCCACAGGGGGTTCGTTGGAGACTTTTTAGTTGTTTCTGATGGAAGGGGTTCCTCAAGCAATTTCCTTGCTTGTCAGTAGGCCGAGGAACATCTAGAGTTGAGGGAGTATAGCAGATTTTTACACGGCAGCACAGGAGTGAGATCCTCTAAGGTGATAGTTATTGTTGACGATCACAATAATCCCTTTTGCTCTCTCTAAGGTGATCATCACCTTCTTGCGATCGTTTTTGTGTGACTTTGCGATCGTTTTACGGAGAGCTAACAAAGTGTGATCATCAATTTTGACTGTCAAAAGTCTGACGATCAACTATCACCTTAGAGGATTCCACTCCCGCATATGCAATTGGTTTCCACGAGGCTATCTGAGGAACATGAACTCTTAAGAGACGTGGAAGGTGAGTCCATGATTAAATTTACTTTATTTTAAATGGTGATACATTATGGAGCTGGAACTGCAGTATAACCTTTGGTTGTTATAGGGGTGCATCAGGCAGACAGGACAATGAACACATGTTGAGCTTGATATAAATCTGAAATATTACATAAACTGGTAGCAGATGAAGCTATCCAACATATTGTGGTCTCTTCTGATGGTTTTAAATCGGCTGCCGGCGTTGAATTAGGCCCAGGGTAAAGGCCAGTTGCTGCCAACTCTGAGAAGAGTTTCATTGCTGTCCTGGTACTGAACAGTTAAAGCAATTTTCATACCACAAATTAGTAAAGATCCTAAAGAAACGAGACACTCTGAACTGCACCAACTACAGGGGTAAAAGTCTGCTCAACATCGCGTATATGTATATCCTGTCTGCCGTATTGTGTGAACATCTAAAACCGATCGTCAACAACTTGATAGGTCCTTATCAGATTTTCCGGGCTGGAACGTTGGGCTCCATACGTTGTTTATGACTCAGCCATCTTAGGCCAGATTGGCTGTCTGTGCAGACACACTTAGACCAGTAAGGGTCCTTTGTGATTCCCAGCTATCTTACTACGTCAACGTTTCGATCCAACGCTTGCACGCTACTAAGGACGTTTCTTGAGTTAAAATCGCCCAGGACAATTTTACCGTCGTGGCTACGGCAATGCTCATACGTCTTGTCCAAAAGCTAGTAGACTAGCTAGCATGATTCGTCGCGTCGTCCATCTTCTCATGAGGCATGAGCGCATTTAACCTTAATACGGATAGTCATGAGGCGCTCGTTCACATGCCGGAAACTCGAGGCTATTTGCTTAAGTCTGGAGTGAAATCCTCTAAGGTGATAGTTGAATGTTGACGCTCTCTCTAAGGTGACCATCAGCGTGATCATCACCTTTTTGCGATCGTTTTATGGAGCGCCAACAAAGTGTGATTATCAATTTTGACTGTCAAAAGTGTAACTATCAACTATCACCTTAGGGCATACCACTCCTGCCTCTAATAACAAATCCGCACCCGAATAGACGCTGTTCTTGTTGTCTGTAGGAATCGCAGTTTTTGCCCCGCCCATCCCATCGCACTTCTTGGATGGCGGTAATAAGCAGTCTGAGGCCTCAGCAAGTTGTTCGGCTAGAGGTTTGGAGAGGGACCTAGCATTCCGCGTGCAGGTAAACTACACCCTGTAGATGTACAGTATGGTGTGTTATTGCTTCTGAGAGGATCATTGGGTCTTACTTCTTCGAATATGAAAATGAAAGTGCAGTCAAGGTTACTGGACAGCGATATCGGTTCATAATTGAAAATTTGTTACGTTTCAGCAGGATGGAGCTGGGGCACAATGGCACTTTAAATGCAAATGTTTGGAGAGCGATTCTTTGTATCTTCATTCACGATTGGTTTGCTTACGAACATGGTAGCCCGTGGCACGACTATCCTGGATGAAGGCTGACCATACGGATGCTGCCGGAAATCTGTAAGAAATCAGCGGTATTCTGGCTGCTTCTCAGCAACGAAGACTGCATATAACTTATTGGCGTCCTTATAGGACCCTACGCTAAGCATCTTAATCTGCGTAGAAATTTAAGGATGATTCCGCAGTGCAAACGGTGCCAAGGATTTAAGCATACGCAAATGTACTGCAAAAAAGAACCGCGATGTGTGAAATGCGCCGGAAATCACCTCTCCCAAGTCTGTGGAGTAAATAAACAATCCTCTGCAACATGTGCTAACTGTAAGGGAAAGCACCCGGCAAATTATAGAGGCTGTGAAGTAGCTAAGGAGTTGCAAAAACAGAGAGATGTGCTCCTTAAGCCAGTAAATGCAAAATCTAAGCTGCAAACCAAGCCAAAGCTTAAAAATGCACAGGAGAAACTAGCTAACCTAAAACTACCGGGTTCAGAGCGCAAAAAGGTGAGGGAAAGAGTGACAACAGAAAAGTCCTCGACCTCAGTTTTTAAAAGAAACGGTACTGAAAAGCTAACATCGAAAAAGCCGCCAGGTAATGGCCCTCGGACAGCAGGAGTGCAGACTTACGCTCAGGCCGCGGCATCCGAAAAACCAAAAAACGTCTCTCATGTTTTGTCGGTTATTCTCGAGAAATTCGAAGAACAAAGCAAAATAAATAAAATTATTCTCGATAGGCTGATTAAGCTTGAGAGTAATTCTCAGAAAACGCGTACTTCAACTAGAAGATGAATAACAAACGAATGTTAAAAATATGTACTTGGAATGCAAACGGACTTTTGCAAAAATTCGACGAATTGGAAATATTCATGCGTGAAAACGATATTGATATTTGCTTGATTTCTGAAACACACGTCAAAAAGGAATCGTATTTAAAAATAAAAGGCTATAATGATTACCACGCTTGTCACCCTTCGGGAAAAGCGAGAGGCGGATCATCCTTGTTTATTAAAGACTGCATCGAACAATCCGAAGACCTAAAGATAGAGCTTGAAACTTTGCAACTGTGCACGATTCGAGTTAAAAATAGTCAGCGCACTCTTAAAATCTCATCTATCTACTGTCCACCGCGTTCCGCGCTTGAAAAATCAGATTTTACTAACTTGTTTGAATCGCTGAAACTTAATTTTATCATCGGCGGCGACTTTAATGCAAAACATACGTTCTGGGGCTCAAGATACAGCTCGAAAAATGGTAGAATCCTTTATGGGGCAGGTATGGAGTACAGTTGTGATTTCCATTCGACTGGTAAACCGACTTACTGGCCAACTGATACTTCGAAAATACCTGACCTGATAGATTTTTTCGTTGTGAAAGGAATATCTACCAACCACATAAAAGTCGAAGACAGCTTTGATCTGTCGTCTGATCATTCCCCGGTTATTTTAACAATCAGCGAAAAACTAGTCTATAACCTAGAGCCAGCGAGATTAACTGGTCGAACAACTAACTGGGAAGGCTTTAGGAACGAAATTGAAGATAATGTTGAACTGAGCGTTCCACTTACGACCCCCTATGAACTTGAGGTTGAAGTTGATCGCTTCGTTGAGATCGTACAGCTCGCCTCTTGGAATAATACGCCCAATCCAAGGAAAATGCCGGACAGATGCGGTTTACGATACCCTCCGGAAATAAAAGAATTGGTCAAGGAAAAAAGAAAAGCTCGTAAAAAATGGCAACAGAGTCGTGCTCCGCAGCATAAAGCACACTTGAATCGTCTGTGCAATTTGTTGAAGAATAGGCTCTTACCTTGAAAGTCTAACAGCGAAAAAGATTCCAATTATTCACTTTGGAAAGCTGTAAAAGGCACCAAAAGGCCCAAAGTCCCCGCGCCGCCAATTAAATTACATCAAAATGAATGGGCGAGGAAAGATAAAGAAAAAGTGGACGTCTTTGCGGCCCACCTGGAAGAAACCTTTAAACCGTACGATGGTCAAGTGGTTTACGATAACATCAATAGGCCGGATTTACCATCTGAAGATTTAACACTCACAAGTGCAACGCTAAGGGAGCTCACACATGAGATCGAGAATCTAAAACCTAAGAAATCTCCTGGTTATGATTTGATTACGGAAGAAATTCTCAAAGTTTTACCTAGAAAAGCATTGATTAAGCTTCTCCATATTGTAAATGCTGCACTCAGATTAAAACACGTGCCGAGCCAATGGAAAGTTGCGGAAGTCATAATGGTTTTAAAACCAGGAAAACCTCCAATTGAAGTAAAATCGTATAGACCAATTTCGCTTCTTCCAATCATATCGAAGATTTTCGAGAAAATATTATTAAGGCGTCTCCAACCGGTTATAGAAGATAATAATCTTATTCCTGACCACCAGTTTGGGTTCAGAAGTAAGCATTCGACGGTTGACCAGGTGCATAGAATTACTGACATAATCCAGAAAGCACTTGAAGAAAGAAAGATTTGCTCAAGCGTATTTCTTGACGTCTCGCAAGCCTTTGATAAGGTGTGGCATGATGGCTTGAAATGCAAACTACGACAAGTTCTCCCTGTATTCTTATACGATATTCTAGAATCATATCTCGGGAATAGACTCTTTCATGTTAGACATGGAGTCGAATACTCCGAGCTCAAGGAAATTTCGGCCGGCGTACCGCAAGGAAGCGTTCTTGGGCCGCTTCTCTATTTGCTATATACTCGTGATATACCGAACGAAGATGCCACTATCCTTGCTACGTTTGCCGATGACACCGCTATCCTAGCAGTAGGTAAAACAATCGAAGAAACGACTGCAAAACTGCAAAACGCGCTGAATAATGTAAATGAATGGAGGGACTGGCGGATTGTCCTCAACGAATCTAAATCTGTTCACGTGAATTTCACTTACAAGAAAACTAATGACTTGCCAATTTTCCTAAACTCGGCCCGAATACCTTTTGCAAACGAGGTCAAATACCGGGGAATGACACTCGACGCAAGGCTGAAATGGAATTCGCACGTGAAAATGAAACGTAAAGAACTCGAAATCAAATATAGAGAAATGTACTGGTTACTCGGAAAACATTCCCAGCTCAGTACTGAGAACAAACTGCTTTTATATAAGCAAGTGCTAAAGCCGGTGTGGACCTACGGTATACAACTTTGGGGTTGTACCAAGAAAATAAATGCAAATATTTTACAAGCTTTTCAAAATAAAGTGCTATGAGAAATTGTCCAAGCACCGTGGTATAGTAGAAACGACGATATCCACAGGGATCTCGGAATTCCGACAATCGAAGCTGAAACTATAAGCTTCGCGAGAAAGCATAAAAACCGACTAATCGGACATGTCAACAATACACTCCTACAAATTTTGGATGAGAGCAATTTATTGCGCCGACTACAAAGGACGAAACCTTTCGACTTGGCGAGATAATGATTAACCGCGTCTAGATTGTGGAACATGCAGGATCCTTCAGTGGAAAGTAACCTGCCAAACGTTTTTATTTCATGATAGAAAAATTGCTTGATAAGTTATTACTTAGTTGCGATATCTAACAAATTTATATCGAAGGGTGGTGTTTTTTTAGTCAGTAAGAATCTGACACTACTATGAGCACGCGCTTGCTATTCTCATAGTGTCTATGGACGATTTTTCACCTACCCTCGAAAGAAAAAAAAAAATCTTAATCTGCTAATTCTCTGCGACGCTACTGGAGACGGCGACAAACATTTCCTCTGCTATTGGCCTGCCTTTGCTCCCATCAGGTGGCAGACCTTCGGTGCTGATGTGGTGAACGCTGGTACTCGGTGAGCTCCTCATTACTGAATCTCTTGCTTAGCTTTCTTAGAAAAACAGGAAAAGTTCATAAAAAAAAAAAAAAAACAGGGTTTCCTGGTATGTAGTACAATGGAGCAGTTGCATCTGAATGCTCCAGTGAAGTGTTTTCCAGTTCCGACAAAAAAAAAAAAAAATACATACTCGTATATATTCGAGGAAAAATGGGGCTCATTTTGCTTGTACTGGCGCCACCTCTAAAATAACGGTTGCTTGAAAGATTTCACTAGTCATATCTAGAGGGCAATATTCTACATATTCTCTGTAAAAATCATGCATGTAGCGCGTATAGTTTAGGAACTTGAAGCTGGTTATAGACGGGAAAGACAGACAACAGCGAGAGCAATAAATGCGGAACCCCTGAGAACATCTAATGGCTATGGAAATAGCACAACTTATGTCATGTATCCCCTTGTGGGTCCTAGGGTCTCTACTACGCTTACGCGCCATCGTGTACGGTTTCTGGCAATGTGTCTGAGTTCTCCCCAACTTTTCCCTAACTGCCGTGCCTCCTTCTCGACTGTTCTGCGCCATGTTTTCCGCGGACCGCCAGGTATTCTGCCATCCTGAGTTAGAGGGTTCCATTGCATAGCATGGTTCGCTATGGAGCTGTCACCCTTTCGGAACGTGTGACCAATCCACTGCCACTTCCGCCGTTGGATAGTTGTGCCTATTGGTTCCTGACCTGTTCTCTCGTAAAGGTGTTCGTTAGAGATACGATTGGGCCAGAAAATCCTTAAGATATTGCGCAGACACCTATTAACGAACGTTTGCAGCTTTCTGGTGATAGTAGTGGTCACTCTCCATGTGCTGCAACCATATAGCAGCACGGATTCAACGAAATTCTCTACTCTCTCTACCGGTTGTCCAGCAATGCATATTTGAGCCGATGAAATAGCACAAGATAGCATTTAAATGATGTATGTTCGCCGTAAAAGAGCAAGCAGCAGAACACATTCTGTGCCAGTGTAAATGTTTTACCAGAACATGTCATCGTCAGTTAGGTAAATTTTGCTTTCAAGTAGAAGATATTGAGCACTTTAAGGGATACCTAGTTGTTGGGGAATTTTTGATGATCACGTATGCCATCGATAATTAAGAAGAAAGGCACTTAGTAAGGGCTAGTTAGGAACTTGGAATCCTAATGCACCCAATGTGAAAGTGTTGGTTAAACATCGATAGTATCGATAGTTTTAAAAAACTATCAAAAAACCGATCGATAGTTTCAATACTTCCAAAATAAAAATTATTTTACCACAAACCACAGCAGGGCTATCTTTCTGAATGCACCCAAGCCACTGATCAATGTTCAACAACATAGAGAAATAATACTACGTATTAGGTATAGAAAAGTATATATATTTATGCTTAGGATCGATCGCCGATTCGAACTAGCCATGTCCGTCCGTCCGTATGTAAACTCTCTAGCGGTCGCAATTTTTGAGCTAGATCGTTCAAATTTGGTACACATAATCCTTGATGCAAGAGTAAGGCTAAGTTCTTTACCCGATAAGAGCCGCCTATAAACACGACCATAACTATTCATGTGTTTAGCGGATTCTAATGAATAAGGCTGGTAGCGTACGGGTTATTTGCTGGTTTGTCGTTCACCTATCTACAAATATATAGTTTTAGGTATTTTATTTTGATATCCCGTGGGAAAATTGGTATAGATGAGCTTTAAATATTATTTTGTGGTTACCATCCATCCAGCTTTTTTTTTTTTTTGTTTTCAGAAATATATGTATCTTAAAAAGCAAGTTAGTATCATTTCAACGATACATTTCTAATTGCTTTAAATTAGTTTTAAATTCAAATATTAAGATTTTCATCAGATCTTTAGTATTCATAAGGTTTTGTACCTAATAGAAAAGTTTTTTTAAGGCTTTTTAAAAATTTGGTAAAACTATCGATAGTATCGATCGTTTTTTCCCAAAACTAATACTTTAGTATTCATAAGGTGTTGTACCTAATAGAAAAGTTTTTTTAAGGCTTTTTAAAAATTTGGTAAAACTATCGATAGTATCGATCGTTTTTTCCCAAAACTATCGATACTATCGGAAATGGAAACTATCGATGTTTATCCAACACTACAATGTGAGGAAAAGTCAAGGAGAAGAGTTTTCTTTCGAGCTGAGAAGACGAAAATTCATATATGTATAATACTGTAGCATAGACTCAAACTACTGCATGGTTTGTGTTTCAAAATGTAAGCAACCCCATCTATTCGCCGAACCTGCGAGCAGCAAATATCCCCACGATCATTAATTTATCCCGAGAAACATCTAATCATGTTCTAGAACCTCTTGTATTTTGTATAAATACACATACCTAAAGCACCGTCGACACAGTTGTTAATAAGGTAATACAGCGATTATAAGAGAGACTCGACCAGTGGTGAAAACAAGCGACATTGTGAAAGTAAATCTGTAGCGGCAGTTTGATTTGAAATAAATAAAGAACAAAATGATTGAATATTATATTAAAGTAAAGTTCGTAATTGATAATAAATAAACAGCTAAAATACACAAAAGAAAGTTTTATTTAAACGAACCCCAGCGAGAATATTACATTGGTGTCAGAAAAGTGGAATAGAACAAATTTTGTGTATTGCTTGTTATGTAAGTGAAGAAAATGGTTCGGAAATTGCTAGAAGATTTGTCATTGGTGCAACAAAAGGAAGTACTGAGCCAGCGGGATCAACCCACGGCTGGAACGAAAAGAGAAGTGATTATAAAGTTGCGGAAAATAGTGACGGACGAGGGTGCAGATCCTGAAACAGCTTTGTTTGACGTCGAAGAAGAACAAGTAAGTACGACGAGTGACATGTCGGCTTTAATGAAATTGTTATCTGAAAAATTCGACGATCAGAATAGAAAATTCGAGAAACTAGACAATTCTTTAGACGAGCAAAAAAAAAAAAGCTCGATGAACAAAAGAACTCTCTAGAACAAGAGCTATTCGATCAAAGTAGTGTTCTCGAAAGCAAATTCGGTGAACAAAATAAAAGTTTGGAAACACGATTTGGAACAATTGATAAGAAGTTTGAAAACGTAGAGGCCAAAATTGAGACACTTGAAACAGCCATTGAAGGAAGATTCGAGAATGTTGAAACGAAATTCGAGGCTGTTGAAGGAAGATTCGAGAATTTGGCAAAGGAACTCGAACGCGTGAAGAAACAGAAAGTTCGGGAGTATTCAACCGACTGCCCGAGAAGGAAAGAGATGCAGCCTCCTGTCTTCGACGGACAAACATTATGGGCGATATATAAGAGGCAGTTCGAAGCTGCGGCAATGACGAACAACTGGGATGACGAAGAGAGGTCCATTGCCCTCACGCTTGCGCTTAGAGGATCAGCTGCAGAGTTAATACAAACTATTCCCGAGGACAAACAACGCAACTACGACAGTCTAGTGAAAGCCATTGAGATGCGATGTGGAGACGACCACATGCAGCAAGTATATAGGGTCCAGTTGCGCAGAAGGTCCCAGATGAAGGGTGAGACGCTCCAACAGTTACAAGCAGACATCGAGCGGCTGGCACATTTGTCCTATCCAAACGCCGGCGAGGAGATCATTACCGAGATGGCGACCGAAATATTTACCCATGCCATAGCTGATGCGAAACTACAAATGGCGGTAAGAATGGCTGGAAAGAAAACGCCCGCTCGAAACAATGGAGGCCGCAGACCAGGCATGTCAGGGAATCCACCGTGTGAGGGAAGTAGCCGCCGTCGAATGCTCTTGCCAGAGGATGGACGTCGAAGACCGACATAACGCCCGCCGAGGACAAATTCGTGGCTGGAACTGCAACAAAATAGGACACCTACAATGGCAATGCAGAATTCCACCCAGCCGCGGAAACCATCCACACTATGGTAATTGGCGACGTAATGAAGTACCATCCAACATGTATAACATCCATCCTGTTGGTCAGGCTTCCCGAAACCAGGAGTGGGGAAGCCGCTCAAGAACTAGCTTCGCGTGGCGGAAGTTGGATGTCGGAGTCGACGCCCCCAATACCACCATCCAGGTTCCCCAAACCAAACTCCATTCTAATGCAGATACCCGGCAACCATGCGAGATCGACTGCAAGCGCCAGGGAGAAAAAGACCTTCTTTCCATCCAAAGGGTAAGAGGTGAGCCTATCGCCGGTTGGAGTGCAGAGGAAATCCGCAACGCTTAAAAAGAAGACCCGGACATCGAGCCGATATTAGCGTGGAAGGAGTTTATGCAAAAGCCAAACGAAGGAGTTTATGAAAAAGCCCAAGATATCTCGGACAGGAGCTCCACTCTCAAGGCATACTGGGCTCAGTGGGACTCCCTTCATGTGCAAGATGGTGTACTGAAAAGGAAATGGGAAAGGCCGGACGGGAAAGATTTCATAATGCAGCTTGTCTTGCCGCGATCAAAAGTACACGAGGTGCTACGAGAGATGCATGATGGAGCATCCGGAGGTCATTTGGGTGCAAACAAGACGCTGGAGAAGGTGCGAGAATGTTTCTATTGGCTCAGCGCAAGGGAAGACGTACAGAGTTGGTGCCGAAAATGCGTCGTGTGTGCAGCCAGCAAGGAACCCAGAACGAAAACGCGAGGCAAGATGCACCAGTACAAAGTGAGCGCACCCTTTGAACGGATTGCCGCTGACATCGCTGGCCCATTTCCGGAAACCGACAATGGCAACCGTTATATACTAGTCGTAAGTAAATGGCCGGAAGCGTTCGCCATCCCTAACCAGGAGGCGAAGACCATCGTAGAACAGATCATCAACAACTGGGTGAGCAGATTTGGCGTGCCTATGGAACTGAATTCTGACCAGGGACGAAACTTTAAATCGAAGATATTCCAAGAGGAATGTCAACAACTAGGAATTAAAAAGACGAGGACGACTCCGCTTCATCCAGAATCCGACGGGATGGCAGAGCGCTTCAACAGAACCTTAAACGAACATCTCTCCAAGGTCGTAGAAAACCACCAGCGCGATTCGGATCGACAAATTCCTCTCTTCTTGATGGCCTACCGAAAAGCAGCGCACAGTACTACTGGACATACTCCATCTGAAGTCTTGTTTGGTCGAGCAGTCCGGCTACCTAGTGAGGCGAAGTTTGGATCCCCTAACGATGAGCCCAAATGTGAAGAGAACTACGTGGCAGACCTCAGGGAAAGGATCCGAGATAAGGATAGCGAGTGACCGCATGAAACCGGGTATGACACAAGGCAACAACATCCAGCTTTCATGAGAAGACCTAGTATGGTTGTACAACCCACACCGGCAAAAGGGGAGGTCACCTAAGCAGCAGCAAGACTGGGAGGTCCCTTATAAAGTGGTCACACGCATCAATGACGTCGTCTTCCGGATCCAGCGTGGAGTAAGAGGCAAGATGAAAATTGTCCACCTGGACCGTCTCATCATTACCATGGTAGTAATCCAGATGAGATGAGTTTAAAAAGAAAAGAAAAGAATAATTCCACAATTCGTAACACCTTCTGTTGGAGGTATCCCTATACGAGTAACTATCTCTAAGCTGCCTATACTGATGGATCCAAAATTAAAATAGGTGGAGGCGCAGGTATTTTCTCTGAACCGCTGAGTATATCCATGTCAGATTGGCTTTCGAACTACAGCAAGTATTTTGCAGGCTGAGGTCCTAGCAGTGACAATAGCAGCCCGTGAGACTACGATGAGGGCAATACCACAGGAGGATATCACATTTTTATCGACAGCTACGCAGCAATATTTGCTGCAGAAATAAAATCGAAGCTTGTGAAGTGCTGTAGATAAAAGCTCATGGTTCTTGGATCAGAGCACAAGGTAAAACTCCGCTGGGTCCCTGGAAATGAGCGTATACCAGAGAACGAGAAAGCCAATGAACTGGCAGGATGAGACTCGGCACTAAAATCGGACCAATCCGACCCCTCGTTGAACAAACCCCGTTGCATACTTAAGCTCGAAGTAGGTAATAAAGCTCTAACGGAGGTGAGCCACAGGTGGACCTCTCTAGAAAGCTAGGACCGATAGAATCACGCGGAGGAATGGAAAACCCATCTCTACACTTATGGGACATCCTTACACTATGCGGGACAACATTAGAAAGTTACATGCAACGGAAGAGACCTGTGTAGGGGATGTGATGCTGCGAAGGTTCAGGAGGACACAATCCACTTTGTCTGCTACAGGCCAGGTCTCTACCATCTAAGAAACAAGTTCCTCGGACAATATTTCTTTCAGAAGCACAAACCAAAAGTTTCGAGCAGATGTGACTTTTTTATTGGGCAAGTCGGTCTTTTAACGGTATCAATATCGTCTCATTACGTTTGCAGGTTGAAAGGATTCTATATGGAATCCGAGTAACAAGAATGTATATAAACTAGTATCATGTGTGGTCGAAATTCAACCGAAGGGAAATAAACAGCGAGAGAAACAGCGCTATGTATTTCTTTACATAACTTTTTTCTGTAATATTCTCCCGTGCAGGGAAGACAAAGGGATTTAAGCTCATACAGCCATGAATGCGATCGCAATGCTTTCATATAATTGGTTAAAACGTTTTGTATGGGGAAATCATGTGTGTAAGTTCACTTTATTTTACCTCACTTAACGGTAACATACACACATACTTTTTTCCTGCACATCTATGGCACAGTACCTTTCGAATGATATAAGTTTCTTCCCCCTCCTTTTATAATAAATACTATAAAAACGTACGATAAGTTTCATGTTCACGTATTAATATACAGGGATACCTCGATTTACGTTATTTCGATTTATGTTGTCCGGTTTTTTTACTTCTCAGTTTCGATTAATGTCGTTACAATTTCGATTTACGTAGTTTCTTGAAACACAATTTTCTCACGAAATTCCCTCTTCTTCATTCTTATTTAACCGATATGCATATCTCAGCGATTTCGTACACAATATCATTCGGAGTAGTTTTTTTTCAATCCATATGGACTCTACGAGTATTGGATAATTATATTTTCGATTTACGTTGTTTCGATTTACATCGCATTTTCTGGGTCCCTAAAACGACGTAAATCGAGGAATTCCTGTATAAGATTTGGCGCAACAGCTCATTAAGTGCATTGGCCTAGCTTCTCTCAACCACTAGTGTTGTGTGCCTTATTTTTTTTTTTCGCACGAATGGAAGGGATCTACTGTTTTGTTCCGTGTCCGAAGGGGATTTTCGTTTTTGGGAAACACTCTCGTGACAACAAATACTCTCGGATGTTTGTCAGACGTTCGCTAGAGACGGGACCGTGAAAAATCTTTTTGGTGTTTTCTAGGATTCGAACATTGAACTTCATTCGCAATAGACCGATACATTAACCACTGCGCTACGGTGCCCACCAGAATATAACTAATATAATAAATGAATCACTTACGCCTTCAAAAAGTTTATCGTGAGATGAGGTATGAATGGTTCGAAGGCGGCTTAGAAGACTGTACAGGATTATTCGGATGAAAAACTGAATATATTTAGAGCTGAATATATTGCAGCGCAATCAATAGCTTAAATTCGAGAAATACTGTCAAAAATATCAATCACTTTCCTAGTAATAAGTTTCGTGGATAGTATTCGTGCCGTGTCTGCTATCGCTAGGACTTCTGCCTGGAACCTAGAAGGGTTCTAAAAATGTCCCAATTTGTTTTCTTGGGATTGCGATAGGTTTTCAAAGATTTTATGTTTTCGTTAACAGAGAAGCAGATCATTCTATGATCCGAGAAGGTAGCGGTATCGGACTTCCAGTCACTGACTACCAGGGACCTGTAATTAAGGGTCAAGGTTACATCTAGGACTTCCTGTCTGTTTTTATCACGAAAGTGGGTTCTGACTCAATATTTTCTACACACAGATTTCTACTAATAATAAGTTCAAGTAAAGACTCACCCCTTTTGTTCATGTCACTACTTCCCCATTGTATATGGTGTGAATAGGCATCGCAGACGATTATGAGATCCCATCCTACCTTTGTAGCGTTATCCACTAGGTCGGCGAGCATCTCGGTGGGTGGGGGCCGCGGGGCATCGTAGGGCAGATAGGCCGATGTCAGGACCAGGGGTTTGTTGCCTGCCCGTTCAAGTCGGCCTGAAGTTAGGTCTGCGTTGCTAAAGTGGGGAAGAACAAAGACGTTAATTGGTCTTTTCGCTAGGATGCAAGTGCGGATCTTACTGCTCTGTTGACCCTTTCCAAAGATTAAGGAGTAGTCCTTGCTGTTCAGTCCGCAGATTTTATGACCACTGTTGCAGGGTTCCTGAACTAGGGCAATGTCGACATTGTGCTTTGTCATATAGGTTTGGAGGTTGGCGCTGGCGAGCTTGCTATGGTGAAGATTGATCTGTACAACCTTCATCATGCAGCATGTTTCGTCGACGTTGCCTTCGCTTTCCTCCCTTCCGTTAGCGGTCTAATTTTGACCATGTTGATATCGATTCGTATCTTGTACCCTTTCGCGGGTAACATGGACATTGTCTCATGGTTGAGCATTATGGTGGCTTCTTGGCCCGACTCTGTGGGCGCCCGCATCTCCATCACCTTCCAATCCTCACTAGGTAGTTCCGGACTTAAGGATTGCAGAAGCTGCTCCAGGTTCTCCTTCGATATAGTTGGCCCAGGGATGCAGATCTTTACTTTGGGCCTGATCGGTAGGTCCCTTTTCGGGACGACCATCAACTTCATACCCTGATCAGGTGCCGGCATCGTGCTCACTATCTCCCTGAGCCATTTGAGCGTGGCTTCGTTCAGGCAGTCCAAGATCCTGAAACCTTTGACTGTAGACAATTGCCCGAAGAGAGGTACCGGGCCGGAGGGTTTGTTGGTAGCTTCGATCAGCTTGTCGATCAGTGCGTCCGTGAGCCTTTTTTCCATGCTGTTGTAGTCGATAACGGCCACCTTAAGGTGTTCTTTGACAACGTCTGCAAGAGTGGTTGATGCCTCAGCGGTTTTCTGCTTTTTCGTAGACGACGCAGGTGGTGTAGTGGTGTCGTCGTTTCGACCTCTTTTCCACTGGCGGAGCTACCACTCTCACCTCGCTGCGTATCAGTCGGTCACTAACAGATTTGCTAGTTGGACGGCACAATTGCTGGGCAGGTGTCTTTGACGTCTTCGCCGTGGAGTGGAGTGGAGCTAACTTAGCCTGTGATTGTGGGCAAATAATTTGCAATTCCAATTGTTTTAAATATTACATTTTCACTAAAACATATTGGCCTTCGATTTCGTGACGGTTCTGAATGTTAGGCTTCTGTCTAGCGCCACGTCAAGGCGAAGCACTGAACGTTAAGCTGAGTATTCCACATTCTATACTATCTCAAAATCTCTATGATAAAGCTAAAGTTTATGATGTGCCAAAGTACCAGTAGAAACTGCTTTTTACTCTTTAAATAAATTTTTTTTATCTCATTTTGTTATTCAGAAGTCATAACAATTTAAACGGTGTAAGGACCATAAACCACTACCGCTCATAGTAAGCAGATTTTTTTTTTTAAATTCGCGATTAGTTTTTACTCTGTCGCGGAGTTTCTGCAAACTCCAAATCGATGCTCCACCTATACGTTACAAAAAAGCAATAAGAATGGAATTGTATAAATTGTCTGGAAGCCATAACAGCCAAAATGCCAAGTTACTCGTAGATAACTAATTCAATGTCCTTGCAAAATGTGGGTTGGGTTATAGTTTATGTGGTTGTTACTTGCGATAGCTCTCACCTTTTATCCGATTCTTCGGATAATGGTATTATTCGGATACAATTCATTTTATTATCCCAAAAAGAAAAGAATATCCTTCGCAAGTTAAATTTTCAAACCGTTTCAAGGGATATTTTTTTGATTCCACAAAATGAATGTAGATACTGACTTGTGGAAGAAAATTGGACGCAATTTGTGCAGAACATATTTGAAGTTCCCTCATCGTCCTTTCGGAATAAATTGGCGCTGTATAAAATCCTTTGTTGAACTGATTCTGTCTCTTTTTCTGTTCGTCCTGAGAGCTAAGATGTCGCTCCACGAGGGATGAAAAAGGAGTGGATGTCTTGGCTAAATTCAATTTTCAATCGAATCGATTGCTTCCCTGTGGAATTTATTGCAAGTTTGCGAATACATTCAAAACTGTTTCAAAAATATCCATATTAACCCACTAAACCATTAGAAATGGACATCCTGTGAACTCCCAAGAACTATAGAAGTTATTTCAAGGAGTCCACCTGATTTTTAATTAGGAATGAGTTCACCTCAATTTTATTTTTCCCACCACTTGATAGTAGAAAACCACTCCAGTTTCATTCTGATAAGGACTACCACTTACAACACCCCCCGCAACCATTGCTCCTGTATCGAAATGCACAACTTCCTGTACGCAACAGTATTCAATACCCTACCTGCCCAAAATTTCGCAACATTGCCCATGCGCTTGTCTATTCAAAACAAAGTACAACCATGCGAAGGGGAATGAATGCACCGAAATGTTTGGAAAAGGACAAAAATAGTTCACTCTCAAGGAATGGGGAATTTTTATTCAAAAAGGAGAAATTGTGAGATGCCTGCATCCTTTTCACTCAGCGTCCACAAATACATCTCACACCCCTAAAAGGATACGCGGTGATAATGGTCGCTGGTACTACCTCTTATCATCGAATGTGTGTATCCTACGCTCATTATGTATTCCGCCACACACATCCGTCCATCTTGGTGTCTTTTTGTCCTGAACACAGCATCCACCACCCATTCGCCACCCAGTAGCCCATTTTCGCGCACACAAAACAGAGTGTAGAGAATTTTCCTGTCTGAAAACTGGGATAAAAGTTTTTCCATTTTCTGGCTCTTCTTCTCATCATCCTTTTTTGGAGTTGTATTTGTTTTTTTTTCCTGCTATTTTCCTGAGGGAGAGGCAAAAAGGAGATGAAAAATATGAAGGAGGACCAGAGAAAAATATATGAGATATGAAAACAGGATTTTCGGATTCACTAGGGTACAACTATTAATGCACATAAATAGTGGTATTAGAGTGGACATACTCGTACATAGATAATTTTCACTATGCTCTTTCGTATCCTTTTCTAGTTCTTTTTAACGTTCTTTTTTGCCCGCGTTTTTTCTGATGTACAGAAGAATGGATTTGACTAATTGGAGTCGGGCGAATATGTGGGTGGTGAATGATGTTCATCTTTCTTATTTTTTTGCCGTTTCTTTTTTAAAGATGCTTCGATGAGAATTCTTATAAATCCTGAGCAAGGGTAGCAGATCGAGGACTTTTTAAGGATTACTTATGTGCATCTCTATTTTATGTTCATTGAATTGCCTGCCGTAGGTATTTGCTTGAATTCCCTTTGGCGATATACACTAGGCATCGAAATGATTACGAAAAAAGTGAAAGAAACAAAACAGTCCTTATGAGGGTGTGTAAACAGCCAAGGATACGACTGACCCACACTTTGGATAGCACTTTGAGAAACATTGAACCCGTAGGTAAAGGCGAACAGATGAATGGAGCAATTTTATTTTTTTATATTTCGACACAAGAGGAATAAAAAAAAAATTAGCAAAAGGACCCTCGAGCTTTTTGGTTGCTGGTACAGAGCTTTACATTTTTTTGCATGGAATTTTGTTGTGAGTTTTTAAGGAGGAAATAAGGATTTTGTAAGTCGTTATTGGGTAGGGTAATAGAAGAGCAAATAATAATGAAAACTTATGACCAACTGTACTAAAAAATAATAAATCTCATCAGAATACAAAGTTCGTCCTGGTGGTGGGTAAGCAGTGGCCCCTGAATTTACACTGAAGTTGTTAAGCGGTAAGAATTTGAGAAATTGTGTAGGCGTGCGAAAATATGTACATAACATAGAAGGGAATTTTTAATATAAACTTACTCCTAAGTGTTTGATCCGGTTTATACAATTAGGTTATTGCACGACATAATCTGAAAATGAAGAGCAGGGATACATGTTAAAGCTAGTCAAACGGTAGTGCATGCGATCATATGAAAACACAAGCGTTTTCACTCAGCTGAGGCCTACCAACTCCTACTCTCAACCTCCACGCGGTGACAGCCGGGTGCCTAGTACCTTAATCCAAGAAATGGGTAACCAACCCCGTTTGGCGGATTCTTGGTGGCAGCAGATGAGAGAGGGGGGGAAGAGTGCTTTTCTCACTAGAGCACTTCTTCCTGTTCCAGGCGGCAGCGGACGAATTCCCTAGACGGAGTCAACGGTGGCGTCTATAGTTCCAGTTAGGTTGAACTTAGTGAATACCTTGCGCGAGCTGCTTCGACGTATTCGGATCACAGGTCGGTAAGGAATTTCCAATGTTGGTCAGGACATTGGAATAGAGATGGTGGCGGAGGAGCCCTTAATGGGCCAATGGCAGCGCTCATACTCCCGTAGTGGACTACTGGCACCGGTGTACCCGGCCCCTCGTCCTAGGGGAATAATTAAGGAACTGGCCCTCCAGGTTGGGGGTTGTGCCGTCGGGGTAACTTCCCTACCACGTAAAAAACGCATGGTTCCGAAACAACCAAAAGCCTCGGATAAGGATGACCCAACTAATGACGACCCCAGCAAACGAAATAAGGACAACGACCTTCGGATCTGTACGTGGAATGTTCTGTCCCTTTACAGACCACGTGCAGCCGAACAACTAGCAGAGGCCCTAGACTGCTATAAAGCAGATATTACTGCCATCCAGGAAGTGCGATGGGATGGGCCAGGCAAAAAGAGGATGAAAAACTGTGACATCTACTACGGTGATTGCTACAGAGGCAACAGGCAACGCTTATTCGGATGCGGATTTGTCATACGCGGCAGACTTAGGCAAGAAGTCTTAAGCTTCCGACACGTGAGCGAGCGTATTATGACTATCCGGATCAAGGCTAAATTCGCTAACATAAGCCTAATATGTGTTCATGCCCCCACAGAAGAAAAGGACCCTGCCTCCAAAGAGTGTTTCTACGAGCTCCTCGACAAAACATACGAGCAATGTCCTAAATACGACGTTAAGATCGTATTGGGCGATTTTAACGCCAAAATAGGAAAGGAGGACGTCTTTGGTAGAGCAGTCGGTAAGCATAGCCTACACGACACCACGTCTGATAACGGACTAAGGCTAATTGATTTCGCTGTGGAGCGAAATGTCACCATAGCAAGCACATGGTTTCCTCATCTCGATATTCATAAGCAGACATGGCGGTCCAATGATCATGTCACGATCAACCAAATTGATCATATTGCGATCGACGCAAGGCATGCCTCCAGTATTCTGGATGTCCGGACCTTCCGAGCGGCCAACATAGACTCGGATCATTACCTTGTTGTAGCCAAGGTACGAATGCGGATATCCCAATCTGAGCAACAAAGAAGAATTACTGTGAGAAAATTTAACGTCGAAAAGCTACAATCGCAAGAGACCGCCAGACTCTTCGCTGAACGCGTATCCCGAAATCTCTCAATCACCCCTATACCGCCAGCATCAAGTGCCGAAGACCAGTGGCAACGCTGCCAACATGCCATCAGAAACGCCGCGACTGATGTGCTGGGTCTCGCTCGCCCACCACCGCGAAACCCCTGGTTTGACGAAGAATGCCGGCGAGTGCATGCAGCAAAACAAGAGGCATACAAAGCGGCGCTGCAAAGGAAGTCGAGAGCTGCTCGTGAGCTCTACGAGCAAAAGAGACGGGAAGAACATCGGCTTCTCCAAAAGAAGAAGAAAGAGCATGAGAAGCGCGCGTTTGAGAATATCGAGAGTCTATACTCCAGGAACAATGTACGGAAGTTTTACCAAAAGGTAAAAAGAACGTGTCAGAGAAGTAATACCCGTACAGAAACCTGTAGAGATGAGAATGGAAACCTCGTAGTAGAATCACAGTCGGTGCTGAGAATATGGAAAAACTACTTCTGCAGACTGTATAACGGCGACGAAGACCAACATCCCGCTGTCAGGCAGAATGAACCATTCAACATGGACGATGATAGTCAAAATTTCCGTCCACCTGACCAAAACGAAGTGAGGATAGCAATATCCAAGCTAAAATCGAACAAGGCTGCTGGACCTGACGGTTTACCGGCCGAACTTTTCAAGGCAGCTGGGGATGAATTGGTAGAGTGCATACACCAACTCATTTCTAATATTTGGTCAGAGGAGTGTATGCCTGATGAATGGAATCTCAGCATCGTTTGCCCGATCCACAAGAAAGGAGACCCCCTCAACTGCGCCAATTATAGAGGCATCAGTCTCCTCAACATCGCGTACAAGATCTTTTCTGCGATATTGTGTGAACGCCTGAAACCTTTTATCAACAGCCTGATTGGACCCTATCAGTGCGGTTTCAGGCCAGGAAAGTCCACCATCGATCAAATCTTCACACTTCGACAGATCCTGGAGAAAACCCAAGAATTCCAAATCGATACTCACCACCTCTTTATCGATTTCAAGGCCGCCTATGACAGCATCTATAGAGAAGAGCTTTATAGAGCCATGTCTAGTTTTGACATCCCTGCCAAACTTGTCCGTCTGTGCGGGCTGACGATGGAGAACGCTCGCTGCTCCATCAAGGTCGGTAATGACCTCACCGAGACCTTTGATGTCAAAAAAGGCTTTAGACAAGGTGACGCGCTGTCATGTGACTTCTTCAATATTGTACTTGAACGGATTGTGCGGAACTCACAAGCCAACACCGGAGGCACAATCTATTACAAGTCTGTACAACTGCTTGCATACGCCGACGATATAGACATTATCGGAAGATCTCAGCGGGCTGTCACCGGTGCTTTTGCAAGCATTGAGGCGGAAGCGGCCAAAATGGGTTTGGCGATAAACGAGGGCAAAACCAAGTATATGCTGTCAACTAGAAGGGAAAACCAACATCGACGAATTGGACAAAACGTCACCGTGGGCAGCTATAACTTCGAGGTAGTAAGGGACTTTGTCTACCTTGGCTCTGCTATAAATTCAGCAAACAAAATCAGCGCAGAAATCAATCGAAGAATAACTCTTGCCAATCGCTGTTTTTTTGGGCTTATAAGGCAATTCAACAGTAAAGCCCTATCTCGAACAACTAAGGAGACTCTATATAAGACCTTGATCATCCCAGTCCTGCTTTACGGCGCTGAAACATGGACTTTATTAAAAGAGGATGAAGATATCCTTGGTCGCTTTGAGAGAAAAATTCTTCGTAAGATTTTCGGTCCCGTTTGCGTTGACGGGTTTTGGAGGAGAAGATTCAATCACGAACTATACGAGCTGTACAGCGACATCGACCTAGTCAAAAAACTGCGTATTGGACGTCTGAGATGGCTAGGACATGTAGAGCGAATGGACACCAACGCTCCGGCCCGCAGAGTCTTCGAATCTAACCCCGAGGGACGACGCAGTAGAGGGAATTATCGCCGTAGGTGGCGCGCACAAGTTCAAGGGGACCTCGACCAACTTGGAGTGCGCAACTGGAGGCAATTAGCTAAAGACCGAGCTAAATGGAGAGGCTTGTTGGTTGAGGCCCAGGTTCACCCCGAACTGTAGCGCCATCTAAGTAAGTAAGTAAGGATACATGTTAAAGTATACACTATACGTATATATACATTTAGGTGTTGTAGTTCTAAAATTCAGCTGGTATTAGATTTCGTTGCATGGTAGGTAGGTAAAGGTGGCGGTTCTTTTTTAAAAAGGAAAGAAACCCAAACATCTCTAGGTGCCGTTTTGATATCACAACACATGTAACCTGGCTGTTGAGGTGAGAAGCCTCTTAATTCAACTTGTGAAATTAAAGAAAGTTATAAATTCTTTAATATTCCTCCCTGAGACCCAATCAAGTGAATTGAAAAAAAACTCGTTGTCTGACCCTAGCTAGTGCTGGACAGATGCATACATATGTATATAGTCGGCATGGTCTCATATCGACCAGTGCCCCGTGGTGATCAATGTTATCCTGGCGATCTCTGTACGCGTCCTTTTTAGAAAGTCGTCTGTTTTTGCTTTGTTGTAGTTTGGCCATATCTTTTTAGATATGACACAAGTTGTCAGCCTAGCCCATCTGAGGCTTTAAGAGGAGTTTGAGAAGATTTTTGCCTTGACTCCTGCCAGTGGAATATGGATTAATTCTGCTCATGAATAGTGGAGAACTGAGACTTGTCTGGCCAGTTCGTCAGCCTGTTCGTTTCCATAAATGTTGCTGTGTCCTCGAACCCAAATCAGGTTCGGCATTCTTATACTAGTTTAGAGGATATAGAAACCAATACAATTGCTTTGAGTTCTCGGCAACAACAATTTTCTTTGGTGTGCAGGATTTGGGATTCGACAAAATATTTTCGCGTATCGTCATGTGGGTGGATGCTCCCGAGTACTAAATGTTTTTCAAATCAGATCTTCCTGCTGCGAACGCCGTGTACAAACGTTCATCTTTCTTCCTCTGATGTTTTTCTTTCCCCGGACAATTCTTTACGAAGTGCCCCGTCTCTCCGCGGCCATGACATCGAAACCTGGTTTTGGAAAGGGTTTGTTCTGTTGGTTGAACTTACCGACCAATGCTTATCCTTCTGAGCTATTTGCACTTTCATAGTTCTACTGTAGCAATAAGGTCTTGATTGCATCTGTAGTTAGTTTCTTTGATGAATTCTCAACCGCCATCACTAGGGATTTGTAGCTTTCTGGAAGTCCAGCTAACATCAGAGATGCCACGATTTCATCATCGATTTGGAGCCCCGCTTTGTTGACTTTCATCGAAGTCATCACCATTTGGTTAATGAAATCCTCCGTGAGCCTCTGTTGTGCAAGATGTTGGAGGAGTTCCACCTTACTGCAAAGTCCGTTGTCTTCAAACGCCTTTGTGAGGCTATCCCACGGGTTCTTCGCTATAGCTGCATCTGCTACGTAGGAGTAATTTTGCGTCTCCAACAGCGAAATTAACTCCGACTTGGCCTTTAGATCTTTTCTTTGTTCTTCAGATTTGTCAGTCACTGGCTCCTTCTCCATACGAGTACAGTTGTAAATCGGTGGTGAATCGAACCAAAATTTATTACTGGTGATGAAAAGTGGATCACACACGACAATGTGTCTGACGCAAAGGAAGGTATGGGTGTGAGTTTACCCTTTAATAAAACTATACGTCTTTCCGTCTGATGAATATATTTCTTGACACGCTGTTTCTTAAGTACCGTTTTATAAAATACTGCCGCGACTTGGCAAATATGAGCAATTCGCTTTACTTTACTTTATTCTTCGAGGGGCTGCACCGATATTTGCTACGTGAAAGTCGAAATAGGAGTGCTGGCTCCGTTCCAGAAGAAGAAGGATTCAGATCATTTAACAGCCATTTGCATGAGCTCATGGCTGGGTTCAGAAAATTTATCGGGCGGAGTTTTGGTGCGTGCCGCCACAAAGGTGATGCTGAGTATATGGTGGTACTGAAATGGATCTATACATTATAAGTTGCTGCCGCCTGGCCAATCAATTAATTCGGAGCTCTACTCTTAATGCGCTGGCTGTATTCCAGACGGACTTGGAGATCTGAGGGCAGCAGCTGATCTACCATTTGACTTTTATACGGAAACATCTTCAAGACTTTTACCAAATTCGCTGTAGACTCCATCTGGAAATGCGCAATTGTGAAACCCGTCGTCTCGTTGATGTTTCTGAATACTTTTCACATCCTCTCGCACAGTATCACTATTCTCAGTCGAACTGCCGTTATTGGTCTACCAGCCGTTGCCCTATTTCAACCCATTTATTCGACATGCTTGAGGAGTATAGCGCTCCATTGTTCACCGTCGTGTTTACTACACAGCTGCCAATATCACATTGCAAAAATCACACACAATTCATACAGGGTCATTACTTTTGCGATATATTATATAATACGTACTCTATCTAGCTCTCCTTTCCAGTTTCGTAGATCTTAAAGAACCATTGAATGGCCGCAGACATCATTCAGAATTGCCCGTTTGTACAAAGAGAAAGTCGACGCGATCTTTGTATTAAAATCTGGTAGTCTTATCCTTCCATTTGAATGATTATGTTACTTACTTACTTACTTACTTAGATGGTGCTACAGTCCGGGGTGGACCTTGGCCTCAACCAACAAACTTCTCCAGCCAGCACGGTTACGAGCCAGCTGCCTCCAGTTACGTACGCTAGTTTGTTGAGGTCCCCCTCCACTTGTTTGCGCCACCTACCGCGAGGTCGTCCTCTTCTGCGCCGTCCATCCGGGGTGGACTCGAAGAATTTCTTAGCGGGAACGTTGGGCTACATCCGCTCTAAATGACCCAGCCATCTTAGTCGCTGTATGTGAACTCTTTTGGCTAAGTCGATGTCCTTATATAGGCCGTATAGTTCGGCATTGTACGTTCTCCACCACTGATCGTGTATGCAGACGGGACCAATGATCACTGGAAGAACTTTTCTCTCAAAATAACCAAGGTCATCCTCATCCGGTTTTGTCAAAGTCCATGCCTCTGCGCCATACAGCAGGACTGGGATGATTAGTGTCTTGTAAAGCGTTACCTTGGTAGTTCGAGATAGGGTTTTGCTACTCAATTGCCTTCTTAGCCCATAGAAACAACGATTGGCAAGAGTAATTCTTTGTGTGATCCACCTACTGATGTCATTTGCGGAGTTCACCATTGAGCCTAGGTAGAAAAAATCCTTTACTACCTCAAAATTATATCTGTCTATTGTGGCGTTCTGTCCAAGACGTCGATGTTGGGTGTCCATTTTTGTAGACAGTATAGGTATATTTTGTTTTGCTTTCATTGACCGCTAGACCCATCTTTGCTGCCTCGATCTCAATACTCGTAAATGCCCCCTTGATTGCCCCCTGAGTTCTTCTGATTATGTCAATGCCATCGTCATAAGCGAGTAGTTATACAGACTTGTAAACGATTGTACCTCCGGTGTTGGCTTGTGAGTTTCGTTTAGTTCTCCCAAGTACTATGTACTTTGCGGCCCACCTGGAAGAAATATTAAAACCATACGATGGTCAAGCGGTTTACGATAACCTCAATAGGCTGGATTTACCATCTGACGATTTAACGCGCACAAGTTCAACGCTAAGGGAACTCACACATGAGATCTAGAATCTAAAACCTAAGAAATCTCCTGGTTATGATTTGATTACCGGAGAAATTCTCAAAGTTTTACCTACTTATGTCCTGTATCTCCTTGTGGGTCCTAGGGCCTCTACTACGCCTACGCGCCATCGTGTACGGTTTCTGACAATGCGTCTGAGTTCTCCCCAACTTTTCCCTAACTGCAGTGCCTCCTTTTCAACTGTTCTGCGCCATGTTCTCCTCGGACCGCCAGGTCTTCTGCCATCCTGAGTTAGAGGGTTCCATTGCATAGCATGGTTCGCTATGGAGCTGTCACCCTTTCGGAACGTGTGACCAATCCACTGCCACTTCCGCCGTTGGATAGTTGTGCCTATTGGTTCCTGACCCGTTCTCTCGTAAAGATGTTCATTAGAGATACGATTGGGCCAGAAAATCCGTAAGATATTGCGAAGACACCTATTAACGAGTGTTTGCAGCTTTCTGGTGATAGTGGTCACTCTCCACGTGCTGCAACTATATAGCAGCACGGATTCAACGTTGGAGCGGAACAGTCTTATTTTGGTGCTCAAACTGATTGCATTGCTTCGCCATATTTGGACAACATCCCGAATGCGGACTTTGCTTTGGCGATCCTGTTGGCTATATCCAGTTCGGTTCCACCATCGGTCGAGACAATACTCCCAAGATACTGGAAATCCTCTACTCTCTCTACCGGTTGTCCAGCAATGAATATTTGAGCCGATGAGTTAGTTCCAAGGCTGATAATTTCAGTTTTTGTCGTATTAATTTTCAGCCCGACGACACCTGCCTCCCTCTCCACATCTGCTGTCATTGGGTGGAGGACCATAATTCTGTGGGAGAGTAAGCATACATCGTTTGCGTAGTCAAGATGTTTCAGTTGAGATGTAAGAGTCCATCGAATTCCTCCGTTTCCCATCCACAAAGCTGCATGAAGCACATAGCTAATCACCAATAGGAATAATATTGTCTTACCCCACTTTGGATCTCAAATTCCTCAGACAACCTCCCCCTGCGCAGAACGTGACATTTGGAGCCTTCATATGTAGCTTTGATAATAGCAATTAGTTTATCGGGAATACCTCTCCTGCGTAAGGCACGCCAAATAAACTCCCTGTTGACACTATCGAACGCCTTCTCAAAATCGATGAACAGCAGGTGCAGTGGCGATCGATATTCAACACACTGTTCGATGATAATCCGCAGGGTGTTGATGTGGTCGGCACAGGGGGATCCAGAGCGGAAACCTGCTTGTTCGGCATCGAGTGTGTCTTCGAGATTTTGTTTGATTCGCTCCAGGATGATTTTAGCTATTATCTTAGCTACAGCAGGCAGCACGCAGATACCCCTCCAGTTTCCGCACTCCATTAAATTTCCTTTCTTAGGAAGCTTGACGATCATTCCCTTTTTCCACTCGTTAGGAAAGCTCTCAGCTACCCAAGCTCTATCTATAAGTGGAAACAGAAGCTCAGCCGATGTTGTTGGCGCTGCTCGTAAGAGCTCTGCTGGAATACCGTCAAGTCCTACCGCCTTGTTGGTTTTGAGTGCCTTGATCGCGGTAATGATCTCATCTTTACTGGGAGTCGTGGTGCGTATTCGGGAACTTCTCTTTCGTGATTCTGTAGACGGTCCTGCTGTCGCACCTCCGTGCAGCTTCTTCTGCTTCTGTAGCCAGCGCGTTGATGTAGTTGCGCTTGTCACGTCGTATACTACGCGTCGTACACTACATCTTCATGCGATATAGGGACTCTAGCTCGCTTCTCCCTGCTGCTGGGATAGCTGCAACGCGAGCTTTCAGTTGTTTTCGTTCGTCAATCCGTCTCCAGGTATCCTCGGAAAGCCACGCCCTATGTCTTCCCTGCGATCGACCGACAATTCTTTCAGCACCAGATGTAAAAACATTTTTCACAGCATACCAATGGTCTTGGATGGTTGCGGGCATTGAGCTGCTGATTGCTTCCACACCTTGCGAAAAGTGCTCCCTTAATTGTTGGCGCACTGAGGGATCACTAAGTCTATCGATGTTGAACCTGGACATTCTTGTGTTGTCGTGGGATCTTCGAACTGCAGCAGTGCGTAGTTGGAGAGTAGCTATCATAAGATGGTGATCACGTACTATCCCCACATCTGCCCTCGTCTGTTTCGGACGTCCAGGAGACTACTTCTAAAGCGGCGGCTGATGGTCAATTTGGTTAGAGGTTGCTTGCCTGTCATTGGAAACGCAGCTGACTTTGTGGCAGGCCGTGTGCTCAAACATGGTGCCACCTATCACAAGGCGGTTGGCATTGCAGAAATCCACAAACCTTTCGCCGTTGTCATTGCGGTTGCCTAGTCCATGCTTCCCGATTACATGTTTGAGCCCTTCGTTGTCGCTGCCTACCTTGGCATTCAAATCCCCCATCACTATGACAATGTCTCCATTTGGTGTTGTGTTGAAGACGGCGCTTAAGAGATTGTAGAAGCTCTCCTTTTCGTCCTCAGACGAACTATTCATTGGGGCGTAACCATGTATGATGGTGACGCGTCGTACTCTAGTCCGGAATCTGGCCGTCAAAATCCTATCACCATGAGGCTGCCAGGAAATCAGGCGCTTGCGTGCTGTTGTTGTTAGCAGTAGTCCGACTCCAGAATAGAGTAGTACAGTGTTACGCGTTGGAGACTGGTACTCGCCCGCTTCTTACCATCTTACTTCACTTACCCCCAAAATGTCCAGTTTATATCGCATGAATTCGTTTTCCAATTGGAGGAATCTGGCATTGTAAGGACCTTCTCTTCCCGAGTCGAGGAGCGTCTTTACATTCCAGAAACCTATCTTTGTCCGGGTACAATAGCCAAAAGTCGTCAACATGTGATCATTCCTTATCCGAGGCATAGTGTCGGTTTCCGTAGCGGGCAATATTCGGTAACGCAGGTTGCTGGCCCACGTTACCTAGTCTAGAATCAAGGCCCTAGACAACCCGCACTTACAATTTTGGCCTATACGTATAAGGGTTTATACTTAAAGTTGCCCGGGGACCACCACTAGGAGGTAAAGTAAGCACTTCATCACGAACTTGATTGTTGCGCTACTGGCCCAAGCCAAGTTTTGGGCAGTCAGTAGTTTCCCGATCAATCGCAATGCAGGCCCCAAGTTTTACCTAGAAAAGCATTGATTAAGCTTCTCCATATTGTAAATGCTGCGCTCAGATTAAAACACGTGCCGAGCCAATGGAAAGTTGCGGAAGTCATAATGTTTTTAAAACCAGGAAAACCGCCAAATGAGGTAAACTCGTATAGACCAATTTCCCTTCTTCCAATCATATCGAAAATTTTCGAGAGGATATTACTAAGGCGTCTCCAACCTGTTATAGAAGAAAATAATCTTCTCTCGGGAATAGAATCTTTCGTGTTAGACATAGAGTCGAATACTCCGATCTCAAAGAAATTTCGGCCGGCGTACCGCAAGGAAGCGTTCTTGGGCCGCTTCTCTATTTGCTATATACTCGTGATATGCCGAACGAAGATGGCACTCTCCTTGCTACATTTGCCGATGATACCGCTATCCTAGCAGTAGGCAAAACAATCGAAGAAACCACTGCAAAACTGCAAAACGCACTGAATAATGTAAATGAGTGGACAAGGGACTGGCGGATCGCCCTCAACGAATCTAAATCTTTTCACGTGAATTTCACTTAGAAAACTAATAACTTGCCAATTTTCCTAAACTCGGCCCGAATACTTTTTGCAAACGAGGCCAAATAACTGGGAATGACACTCGACGCAAGGCTGAAACGGAATTCGCACGTGAAAATGAAACGTAAAGAACTCGAAATCAAATATAGAGAAATGTACTGGTTACTCGGAAAACATTCCCAGCTCAGTACTGAGAACAAACTGCTTTTATACAAGCAAGTGCTAAAGCCGGTGTGGACCTACGGTATACAACTTTGGGGTTGTACAAATATTTTACAAGCTTTTCAAAATAAAGTTTTAGAGGTTCCAAGTTCGAATCCCAGAAAATACCAAAAAGTTGTTTCGCGGTCCCACCTCTTGCGAGCGTCTGCCAAACATCCGAGAGTATTGTTGTCACGAAAAAGCTTCTCATATCACCATTTGGATACGGCACTAAACTGTAGGTCCCTTCCATTCGTGTGAAAAATATAACGTACACAACATGAGTGGTTGCGAGAAGCTAGGTCCTGGCATTTTAAAGAGCTGTTGCGCCAAATATTTGTTTGTTTATTTGCCATCCTCCCATCTGCGGTTTGCCTCGCTGATAGCGTCAAGCTTAAGTAAACTCACAACCTGCCTATTTGGTAGGATATTCCATCTCCATGAGAGACGAGCGGCAGTCTAGAGCGACCTTTGAAGTAAAAGAGAACGACTCCAGGGACTTTATGGCTACTTGGCTGTCCGTGAAAATGCTAATATCCCTAACAGATATTATATTGTATTTCAGCCATGACATTTTCTTAATCACAACAATTTCCGCCTGAAAAACGCTACACTTATCTGGGATGGTAATAATTCTCGGATGTGGTCATCACTTGGTTTAAAATCATATTGGCGGGTTGTCCGGATCTTTTCCACATTCCTTAAACAAAAAATGGACTGAGATGGAAAATGTTTTCATAGCTAAAACAGGAAAAAGCTTACATGTTACCTTAAAGGATCCCCGACAGCTTATCCTCATTTTTGTTGAAAACACTGACGAGATTGATTAATATCCATCTTCGTTACAGCTTAACCCGACTATACTTTCGGTGTCCCAACATGCGAACTGTAAAGGCAGATCTGTTGAGACAGCCTTCCACTCGCTTGTGCGCAGCATTGAAAAATCTGTGAGCATTAAAATTTTGACATTGAGGGAGCATTTCACAATATCAAACCAGATGTAATTATTAACGCGCTCGCAAATTTAACCCTAGAACCCTAACCATATTATTCTTACCTAGCGTGTCTGGGCAACCTCCACTTCGACTTACTGGCATTTTCACGTAGAACATTTTTTTTTTTTTAAGAAACAGGGTGCTCGGGCACTCAGGGTTAGGTTCTAGGGTTAAGACTCGATATTTCGCCTAGGGTGTTAATCTATCCATTGCTTATAGACAGGATTATTAACACAAAACAGAGCGTCTGCTAGAAGACTTTTGCTTGGAAACATGGAGTTTTGTTTTTACAGATAATGCAAAATACTGCATCTACTTTTGCGTTTAAAACTTTAATGGAAACTCAATCTGCTTGAACGCGTAAAAAAAGCTAGTGTAGCTTTCAACTCATGTAAAAAGCTTATAGGTAGAAGCTGAGGTATGAAACCCCACATCGGATTTTGGTTCTACGTAATCCGGCCCATTCTACTGTATTCACCCAGTGGTCTAGCCTCCAAGCTGGTCACTCTTCGATCTTACATCTGAAAACACAGACTTATGTTTGATAACAATTCTCCGTAAACTATAACTGCCCGATCTGAGTGGGAACACGTTGCCAGGATAGACAGGAGTTCGATTAAAATCTATACAGATAGATCCAAAATCGGAAGTGGGGCTGGTGGTGATGTCTTCTCTGAAATGCTCAACCTGAACATCACGTTTTGCCTCCCAGATCACTTCAAAGGTTGTTCTACACTGCCGCTCGTCTCTCACGGAGATGGCAGAGGAGCAGTACAACATTTACCTATGCTGGGCGCCAGGCCAAAGAGATATTCCAGGTAACTGCAAGGCGCTACCTTATAATTATCAGCAAGATAAAGAGAGGATGGTACGACATGCCAAATGTCCAGAGATATTTGATCTAAGCGCTCAAATGGTTTGATCTTGCTAAAGTGACTTCATACTTCACTTGTTTCTCTTAGTAAATCCATCTGAAGCTGATTTTGTGCTAGATCCAGAGGTATCATAATTGACCTCTTCTATTCTAAGTATTATTTTCTTTGATACAGACAGCCACCTTAATCTAACTTAACCTCGGGCATTTTATTAACCATCTCGAAACGATACAAGAAAGTTAAATTCTGGAACATCGAAGACTGATTGATCAGTCAAATAAAAACAAAATTGAAATTGATTGTTTCTATTCTGGAATTTATTTTACTTATAGTTTTTTGTTTTTATATATTTTCATCAAATACATTATAGTACATTGTAGAAATAAAATGTCTCTACGTTGTCCATGAATTTAGGTTTTTTTTTTCTTTTAAATTAATAGTATTGCTTTGGAAAAAAAATTAAATTACAAAATCATTTAAAATAAGTCATTATCATTACCATATCAATCGAAAAATTTATCATTTGTATGTATATTTTCTTAACAAAGCAACTAATTCCTTTTTTGTTTTTTGTTATATAGCATTATAGAGTTCATTGTTTTATAAATTACCATTATAATATAAAATACTTTGAAGTAACAAGTTAAATAAATAAAATATTTCACTGTAAAACTTATTGGCTATTAGAATTTATTTTTATTAATAATTTTCTTTTAAATAAATTTTTCAATTTCTTTATTATAAATGTGACATTTTAATTTAACGTATATCAAATCTATTAGAAAGACTTATTTTTAATTTTTGTTTTTTCGAAATAAATAAAACAAAATTTTAGTTTAAATATTTGGCAACATTTTTTTTTCAATTGTATCACTGTTTAAATATGTTTTCAATTATAATTTTTTTTTCTTAATTGAAATTTGAATAAAATGGCAATGCGAATTCAATTGTTATATATATGATTTTTTATAATTTTTTTGATTATAAATATTTTGCTTAATATCAAGTTTATATGGAATTGTTTTCTTTTTATAATTATAGTTAGTTCAGTTTTTTTTAGTTGCAAAATGATGAAAATGTGTACAGTTGACAATTGTTTTAATTATGTTTATATGCAATGTCAAAAATGATCACAAATAATATATTTATATGTATAAACAAAACAGCAAGCAGAACAAAATGTTTTTATTTTTATTTGTAGTGAAAAAAAAAAAATAAATAAAAATATAAGACAAAATGTGTGAATGATGGGTTTAAGGAAAGGATGAGGATAATTGTTGATTGTGTATGATTACGAGTATTTGCTTTTATTTATAAGAAGTGAACACTCAATCAGTCTATGCAAGAGTTCTTAGATTCAATTTTAGAATGGTCCTTTTTGAAGATTATTTTTTAATGAGATACAAAGAGTAATTTTGAGGATGTAGAAAATATCATTCCGACTACGTTAGGCTGTAATATTTTAATTAATTTTCTTTTCTATCCTGGTTGAAATTAAATTTTTTTAAAACATATTAAATATTTATATTTCAAACGACTGTTCTACTTTTTGTTTGTTTTTTTTAAATGCAACATTGATACTGACAGCGGAATTGGAGACCGTCTTGCAGCGAAACCCAAGTCCTAGAAACCTTCTCTGTAACACATTCAACAGAAAGTTAGTTGAAGGTATCAAAGGTCTAGACTTCGATGCTCAAGGAGACTCAAGGCTTATATTAGTGATATAAGATTTCCTGGGTTCCTAGTGCCAGGTATCCAAAAGTCTTTAACAATGATTATTGCTAATATTTCAGAATCAGATGGACTTCTCATTACCAGTGAAGCGGCTATGAGTTGAAATTTTCTAAAAGCTTAAGTTCTGGTTTCTAAAGTAGGATATAACAGGTGAGATTATCTTTTCAGAATTTAAAAGCAGTTTACTTTATATGGTCGCTTTTTTTGTGCAGTGGCTCAAGAAACTAACGATTTTCGTTGCTCGAGTGGCTGCTGATAGTTGTTTACCACTGGTGCTTGAACCTGCTTACATGGCCACATACTATCTAGTAACGATGGGCAGAAAATCACGACCTGTGAATTATTCCCCGTGAATGAAAATACACATTCACAGCCTGTGAACAACTTAAAAATAAACTGTGAATGGTTAAAATCGTGAATAAAGAATTATTTTTTCACATCACATTTCTCTATTCGCAACAAACGATTTACAGCTACCGTTGATAGGTGCATGGCAGCAAACGATAAATTAAATTGTTTATACACTAAATGTGAATGTGAATAAAAGTGGAATTATTTTTTACATAACATATCTGTATTCGCAACAAACGATTCACAGCTACCATCCTGAAATCAGAGGCAGCGAATGATAGATATTTAAGATGTAATATGAAGTATATTATTTGCTGTGCTACATTCAAAGCACAAATTTACACATTTGTTTGTTTGGTGTCTGGGAGTATGAATATTTAAAAAAAATACTTTTAAGATGCCGCCGATACCAAAGCGAAGAAAAATGATTTATATAAAAAAAATAATATACATTTATATATATATATATATATATATATATAATTTGCGCGCACTCAGGGGGTTATGGATACTCTTAACATGTTTTTTTTACACAGTGCAGGCGCTGGAAAGGATAGAGAGAAAGAAAGATTGGGACTTTTTTGATTAAATTAGTCGAAAGGTTGGATTGACAATGAGTCTTACTCATTGTCGCATTCACAGTTATAGCTATAAACGTAAACTCACGACTTAGCCCAACTTTACTACTACAAGGGGGTATCGAGATATTGAACTTTGAAGTTATCATTTCAGTATAAAATGTATTGTCAATTTTTCCCTGTGGAAGTTGTTACTACAGGGTCTACGAGGGACATGTCCCAAAAGACATTCACTCTGTCGCAGCTTAAATGCTTCTACACACCGCCGCAATAGCGATAGTGATAGTTATAGCGATCTATCGCAACGCATATGTATATTCAAGTTTGTTCACGCACACCGAGTGCGATTGTCCGAGAGATTGCGATTGAACGTGGCTATCGCTGCATGTTATATTCTATCGCTCTATCGCGCAGTGGTGGATGTGGAAAAGTTCAGTTCTTCTGTGAAAAATTATCCAATATTATATCATTTGGATAATGTGGAGTACAAAAATATGAAAAGAAGATTTCTATCGCTATAGCGCTGGTGTGTTTAGTTGTTTATCGCTGTGGCGATAGTTATCGTTATCGCTATCGCGGCGGTGTGTGAAAGCCTTAAAACTCTTATATTTCCAGCTTCGAGCTTGCAGGTTTTTGAAATTTTTTTTTTTAGTGCCCACAAGCACTAATTATTATACATTACGGTATTATAGTCCAGATAATGGGCCGATTCCGTCCATTTTCACCCTTATTTGACCAAAAGAAGCCTGTTTACCAAATTTCATTAAAATTGAAATAAACGATTTTGGGATATTGAGTTTAAATTTCATATAAGTTGGGCGTTTCCGATTAGATGAGTGTTGCTAATGTGTGCACAATTACTTAGTTTTTTGCAGAAATTTCGTATTTTCAATGTTTTTTTTTTATATTGGAGGTAGCCGTGGTTATTCATTTTCTACCAAATTGCAGGAGTGGCTTTCCATTTTTGGCCACCGTTTTCACTACCTAATATCACTCGGTCATAAAAAGTTTCACAGGGGAGTTTATGTTTACAGAATAGACTTTTTTGCGGACTCTAAGCCCGATAACTTATTAGAAATTGTTAGATTGCAAGTTGTGAGTTTTTAGAAAAAACCTTTGTAAGTCGTATCCTTACTTCAACTCATTGTAATTGTAATCTTCAAAAAAGAAATCATTCTGTGATTACTTTTTAAAATTTTTATTAACGACTTGAATAATATTTGTAAATGAATGAATGAGAATGATTTTTCGTAAAATGGGTTTTTGTTTTTTTTTTTTTTTTTATAGGCAATATCAAAACCACTATCTAATTATCTAAGTTTGAAAAAATTTTGTTGTTTGGTTTGGTTGTGTATGCTTATTCCTTGTATATAAGAGTTACAATACAAAAATAGTACGCAAGTATATTAATTGTTATTTTTTGTTTTTAACCTTGTGGCTTTTTGGTGGGTATTAGTTGAGTAATTTGATCCAAAAACAGATGAAAACTTATCAGTGAAAGACTCTTTGGAATTCGAAAACGTGTCAATTTCAAGAGTTATCAAGTGTCGGAGTGTGTGTTTTGAGTATTTTACTTTATTTTGTGTATTTACATACCTGATAAGTTTTAGTTATATTTATGGGCTTAAGGATATGCTTTCATCTAAAAATTAATTTGTATTGTATTGTTTATTGATGAAAAAATTGGTCATCATTTTTTAAGGGTTTTTTTTTTTCAAAATGTTTTTTTTTTTTTTTGTCATAGGGGGACTGTTTTTCAAAATAAAACTTAAAACTTAATACTAACCAAAAAGTTCATAAATAAATTTCTAAACAAAACAAAACAAGACATAACACTTCTTACTTAGTCAGCATCCGAAATAACGAAAACAGGATAACGATCCGCTTGCTCGCTGCGCGTCGATGAAACTAAATCTTCACGATAATCTAAATCAGAATAACAATAACAGCGCCCCCTGGCACATTCTCACATGTAAGTCGGTTTGAGTTTGTACGCTCTCTTCCAGATTTCACAGAGGCAGACTGTACTGTGAAAGCGATAGAAGATCGCGAGAGGCATTGAGACATGTGTGATGATCGTCCACGCCCAGAGCCCGTAAAAGTTCAGCTGGATGGGATGTGATTCGGCGCGTGATTTTTCCAGCGTACTGATTGCCCACATGGCCAGGTTCACCACCAACATAAAGGTAACTATCTCTCGACCGGGTTTCTTGCGGATGTGTTCCGGACTGACCGCTTGACGCCGACTGGCGTCCAAAATGAACATCGTTTGGCATGCTGTTTGCACGATCGACGCCAAAGCGTTGATCAGTACGAGGATCGTATCGCGGCGGAGAGTAAAATGACCTGCGATCACTGTGAATATGTTGTAGAGGAAAGAACCAGTTTGTGCGCCAACCAACAGGATGTCATCCAACTGGAAGCTTCGTGCTGCGTCGTATTGCAAGTGTCTGATCTGGATCATTCCGACTAAGGTTGCGATTGTCGCCGTTCCGTATATGAGCAGCTCACAGATTGTCACCTCGGTGACGGCGAGGCTTACAAAATCCGGTCGGGATATCAGCACAAAGAAGAGGATCAGTGAGATTATCGTCAGGACTAGAATAAGAATGCCGACAAAGAGACCCTTGTGAGCGCGAGCACAGTCCACCGAGTAGTGATGAGGCGATCGCTTGCAGGGTGAGTTTACGGTTTCCTGACGTAGAGCCGGTGGGGTCTGTGGTCGAGATATGCTGCGCCACATCACGTACAAAATGGCGGCGCAGATAAGGGAATACTCAATGGTACATGGGAAGAGAAAAGGTGAGGCGTCTTGCACCAATGTGCCGAGGATGTTGGTACGGCGGCATTCGAATATCTGGTAGGGGCCCTTTAGACCACGCGGTACTCGGATGTGCGCCATTGGATCCAGGTTGTGTATTCGATGTCCTTGAATGGAGAGATGTAATAAGTTTAAATTCTGGTTTGGATTTCATGAGACCCACCTAATCGATGCGATATTCTTAAAGTTCGATTCTCTGGATTGTAAAATGTCAAAATTTCGTGTTTCGTTTCTTGGATGAGTACATTCAGCCAGACGGCTAGGTTCGTTCCGATCATATGCATCAGACCAAAGCGGGCTATTATCTTGTAGCGGTATACTTTTATTTGCTGTGGAAGGAGAAAAGCGATTTGTAAGGTAGTTTGTTTAGGTTGCAAAATAAACTTACCTCATTGTTCAGAAAGATGAAGTACATCTGAATAAAAATGAAAGCCATTCGTGTGGCAGGTGTTAGAGCCAGCATGACATTGTGGCATTTAGTATCTCTTTCGAGCTCAAAATACTGACCAAATTCAAGTCCTGAATAGATCATGCTACCAATTCCAAATGCTGAAAAAAGGGGACAGATTAATAGAGACAGTACAAACAACCTGAGGCAGGTAGCGCAAAATCGATCAAAAGGCTGCACTGAATATCCTGCACTAAAATCCCAGATTTCTTCCACGAACCATGATTTGGTATATCCTAACTCACACTGATCGGAGAGGAATCTAATAAATTAAACATTTCCTTCGACAGAGAATCGAAGAGCTCTAGAAAACATTCACGAAACCAGCGCCACTCTACCTTTTGTTTCTATCTCTAAACCAGGAGATAGCCAACAATGTTATTGCTTCACACATTTCTTAACTTCAAACAAACAAATAGAAGTCTCGAAAGGGTCATACGTTATTGCACTTTCGCAAAATAATTTGCAAAACTAACTTATGTAAATCTCTAAGATAGAGTGAAGTATTTTTTTTTTTATGAAACAAATCGAATACAGTGCTGTTATAACGTACCTCTGATACTCAGAAGCAGATACACGAGGATATCGTAGAGCTTTAAGGTAATCTGCCTCATCGAAAACCACAATTAAAAGTGGGTAGCTAACATCAAACGTGGATGAGAGATCTTTAAAAACCACCCATGCTGTGGGATACCACCAACCACAACTACAGATGGGAACATTGAAAAAAATGTGTGATTTGGTCATGGGGCACAGCAGATTGAAGATAAGAGACCACCTTTCTGCAAGGTGGTTTCTGTAACTTCTGTCCGTTGATTTGAAGCTGTGTAAACTCGACCCAACCCCTCTGTATGGTAGTTCAGTTCATTTCTAAACCAACGGCTCCAAAACCAACGGTGGAGTGGGTCTTCTTTGAAAAGCTCAACCTGAGCAACTCTTCTGTCTCCCAGATCACTGTAGAGTAATTTAAGTTGAAATCCTGACCATCAAGTAAGCCTTGTCTTGGTTGAAATGTAATGCAATATCACTCAGGGATATTTGCACTTTCACTAATAGTTAAGCGGTAATCAAGTCCCTAGAATCGTGCTCTATCACTTCAAAGGCCGCCTTAAAGTGCCGTTTGTGTCCCATGGAGATGACGGAGAAGTTCAACATTCACTTATGCTGGGTATCAGGCCAAAGTGACATTCCGTGTAACTATAAGGTTGACGAGCTCGCGAGAAAGGTTATGACTCTAAGGATTCTGCCGAAATGGCAAACACTCGCTACATGTAAACATTTACTAAAGCTAGACGCTATTAACATACCCAACCGGAGATGGAAAAATGGCCCAACGTGCCATATTTCGAGATAGACCTGTCCTCTGCTGGATCAGAAACGCAGTACCGGGCTGGTTACGCTAAAGCGATCACAGATCAGCTATCGGTGTCTTTACTAGGCACTATCTGGTAAGCCAACATCCTAAAAAATTGGGCATCTTTCTTAACGACTTCTACAGAAGAAGGAGAGGAGGAGGAATCCATTCTTCACCTTTTTTGCACATGCCCGGCCCTGTCCAAAAAAAGACTGCTCCATAGCTTCTTCGATGTCATGTGGCTGAAACTCGTCATTCACAGTTTGCAGTCTTTACTGCTCTCCTAATGATGAGCAACCGATTGGATTATTTCTATATTTATCGGAAAGGGTGGACTGGATACAGATCGACCACCCTCGGCGACTTCAACGTCCATAATTTGAGTTGGCTGCAATACTCAAACAGAACTGTTGACGCTGTAAGAAAAGTTGAAGCCTTTGCCATCAGCTGCAGTCTCACTTAGCTGAAAGGGTTCCAGATGATCCAAATAACTACCTTTTCTTCTTCTTCTTCCTTTTATGAGCGAGGTTATGATCCGAAAACAAGGGATTACAACCCTCCCACTTCACCGCATTTCTACCGATCCGCCTGTGGGGTTCGCCTATTTGACCTCAGAAAATATCGACAGGCCCGCCGATTTTGGATCACCCGGTTACTGAGGCCAATGAAATGCCGATGTCGTCGGATTTGTGTGATCCAGGCGTTTATAGGCCTGCCTTTCCTACATCGCGATATCTTTGGAACGTGCATAGATATTGCCTTTTTAACGGGGTTCAAATGATCTCTTCTTTGAATGTGGCAATACCAGCTGAGCCGGTCGCACTTTATTTTTTTATTTTTTGAAAACACCTTAGATCTCTTTATTAGATCAGAGCCAGACAGTTCTATAATAAAGGTGGCTGCACCTTTAGAAAATTCGGACCATCTGCTATTATCGGCATTACATCCGCCCCCGCCACCAATGACAGGGCATCGAGCGCACAGACGCACGCTTGATTTGGAATTACAGGTTGTCTGACTGGGAGGAGCTGCGCAAATTGTTCGCATAATTTTCATGGACCGGCATGTGTTTCTGGAGCAAATATATCAACATTCGCGCCGAAACTATCACCGAGGCAATTCTCCTTCTCCCCACTCCACTCAAAAAGTAACCTCCAGTAAACCGTGTTTCAACGAGGATTGTGAACATGCTTTTGCAGCCAAGAACAGAGCACATAGAGAATGGCGCTCCAACCCATTAGAGTAAGTAAGATCGACCTTTGTTAGGCTTCGAAACACGTGCACTCAGACGGCGGAGACTTCCAAGAACACATACAATAAACATTTATTAGCAGACTGCTTGATGGTCCCAGTGGGTCTCGTCCGTTCTGGTCTATAGCAACGATGATAAGCAACAAGCTCAGCCACTCCTCTTTCCCACCTTTGGTGAAAGACGACGGAACACTAGCCACAGCATCTAAGCAGAAAGCCAATCTCTTTGCAGGTATACTTGAAACCAATTTGACATAAGACTCTTTACAGGCAAAGTCACTGAGTACCATATATCAGAAGTGTGATCATTGAGTGCAGATGTAAAGCTTCGACCTCGTGCAATTCGACACATTCAAACAATTGGACTGCAAAAAAGTAAGGGAGACCGGATCGAATACCAGCTATAGTCCTAAAAAAAAAAATACGCACTGGAGTTAACACCTATTCCTCGCAGGCTTTCTTCTTTACCTTACGTACAGAAAACCTTCTATCATGCTGGCAAATTGTCTGCGTTCAAGCTATCTTCAAGAAAAGAAAAAGTGTCTGCTACAAAACGACTGCCCCAGCCCTACTTTCAATGCTATCCAAAGTGACGGTAAAGTCGTCAACGCAGAAATAATCACATATCTGGAGAGGGGTGGTTAATAAGTGACCGGCAATATGGATTTCAAAAGCGCCGTTCAACAGGATACTTGCTGAGCTACACAACTCATGTATAAACGTCAGTCATCGAACAACACGAGTTTTAAAAGCCGTTGCCCTGGACATCTCAAAAGCCTTCGATTGTGTTTGGTATGGAGCCTTATTATGCAAGTTATAAGTTTTTTCAGGACAGATCAATTGAAATTTGTGGTCGATGGTGCATCTTCCGACATTTTTATTCTAACCGCTCGAGTTCCACAGGGTTCTATACTTTCACCTACTCGTTTTTTACTCTACATTAATGACATACTAGAGTCTGCACTTTAAGTACTCTAATAGCATTTTGTTCGAACAACACCACCTTGAACACAAGCACCTCACATCACAAGAGATATGACCAAATCCAGTCATTAAATAATTATTTGCAGACAATTTTGCCATGTGGAAAGACTAACTTGACCGAATTCAATGCGCAGACAACCCAATTCACCGCTTTTTGTAGAAGGAACCAGATTACCGTACCACTACTTTACGGCCAAATAATCCAACCTAAGGAGGTCATGCACCTTCTTAGCGTCACCATCAATTCTGGCATAATATGGCACGAATACATATCCAATAGCGCAAAATCTGCATCCATGAAATTGAGCTATCTATTTAGAGCGCGTAAGTGGTTAGTGTGTCGGAGGTTCCAAGTTCGAATCCCAGAAAACATGAAGAAGTTCTTGCGAGCGTCTGACAAACATCAGAGAGTATTGTTGTCACGAAAAAGCTTCTTAAATCGCCGTTCGGAGTCGGCATTAAACTGTAGGTCCCTTCCATTCGTGTGAAAAATATAACGCACACAACATGAATGGTTGCGAGAAGCTAGGCCCTAGCACTTTAAAGAGCTGTTGCGCCAAATATTTGTTTGTTTTTAGATACTTCACGTCAGCATTTGCTTTCATACAAATTACAAGTTAGATTAGGATTTGAATATTGCTTCTACGTTTAGAGCTCGGCTCTAAAGTATTTTCTGAAATTATTGGACAGCATCCAGAGACAAGCAGTTCGCCTAATAGAAGACCCTGGGCTAACATTAAATCTCCAACTGTTGGTTCACCGAAGGCGATTTGCAGACCTATGCCTATACTACAGATACTACAATGAAAGATGCTCTGAAGAAATTCAACAAATAATCCCTGAGAATACAACATTTAGGCATTCTACCAGACAGGCAAACAAAAAGAGCACATTATTTCCATGTCTACCAGGAAATCGGGCGGATATCTTTCTGCCAAAATTCTTTTTGTTGCACAACGAGTAAACTTTGCAACTCATTCCCGGGGAACATATTTACAGAAAACTAGAGTCTTTAGCTATTCAAGAGAAGAATCAATATGTATCCGCAGATATCTCGGGGCATTCTAGGTTTGCTTTTTTTGAGAGAAGATCTTGCAAATAAAAATAAAAAAGATTATTATTTCAGTAAGCTTTTTCATTACCTGAAAGCCATTTACAACTTGGAATTAAGAATTAACATTTTCGTTGCGAGCTTACAAGGAAACGAGAAACAATACGCATCTACTGATTAAAAGCTGGAGGGTCTTCGCTGTTGGCAGTTCTTCATCCCAAAAATGATGAAATACCCCCCTGACAGCCGGAAACTCGAAGTACGGGTATACAGCCTGTTTTCTCTTTGCTCCTCCTTTATTTCTTTCGTTCTCTCGAATTTGATTTTTTTTTAGCTGTATGTTAGTTGTTGTTGCTTCCACCTCTTAGGAATGAAAATGAGTAAAACTCGTATAAATAAAAGAGACCTGCACAGAAACCCGATCAAGTGATTTGGAACGGACTATACCATCTGAAGTTCAAACCACTGCACCGAAGGCAAAAATCTCTCTATCGTATCTCTTCCCTTCATTGCCAATTTAAGCAAGTCGTGTATTATAATAGATAAGAGAATTATGTATACTCCTAGGAGCAAATATTATATTTTCTTCTTTGGATTATTCCTCGCTGACAAGTCGCGAAGACCTTCCTTCGACGACTTACAAAATACACCTGAATCAAGTGCTTCCCCCAAAGTAGGTTACAAACTAAACAAAAGATATAATTATTCTTAAGAATATTATTCCTGCAGTCTTAAGTACCAGTGGCTTCTTGAGTGACTTTAAATCATAAATCGTCTCTCATATCGTTATTTCCTGTTTAATAACTTTCCAAGAAGCTATTAATCCGAAGTGTTCACTTAGAAACTTGATCCTTGAAACTTTTATCTAAAGAAACCCGACTTCGTCTCCCTCTTTCTTTTTTTTTTTTTCTTCTGTTGATTCCATAAATCAGAAAAGTTTCCCAAGTATGAAAGCGGAAACATAATTAATTACCACACGACTCCCAAAGGATCTTTCCGCAACAAATTCAAATTTCATTTCCTACTTCATATTCCCCGTTTCCTTTTTATTTCACAGATTCTCCCTGACGCTTATAAAAAAAAATACATTTTTAATTCAATTATAATTTGCGCGAGACAAAAGGGAAAGAGAAACCCTGCTACTGAGTAGGAAGAACTCTCTCCAGGAACTTTCCTTCTCATTCAGGAAGTAGATAGGCGCCCTATAATGGAGTTCAAGTTGATAATCACCATCGTGAAACACCTAGTTTGTCAGCCCCGAGTATATAAGTAAGGGCAACGACAAGGAGACTTTGGCAGGCAACTTCAAGTTCCATGGAAGGAACTCATTAGCACAATACTTGTCCTTGTTCTTAAACTATTCCTTCAGCGGGACATTTAAGAACGTGTTATTTTATTTTCATATTCTGCTTCTCTCTGTCTCTAAGTACTTCAAGACCCAGTCACGTGTAGTGTGTGTTCAAGGGAAAAAGGACTTCCTATTTTTTTAAGGTCCCGGTCTCATATTCATAATTATTATGCAGGACTCTATGAGGATGGAATAAGTAAATCTCCTTTTGATTATCATCCAAAGTTGGAGTAAAGTTGAACAAGGAAGTTTCGCGCATTTGCATATGTAATGTGCAGGATCAGTGGCACTGCAATTGCAGTATATTTACTTACCCACAGCGCCCATTCTTAAGTAGAAACTTCCGTAGTGATGTTGCCGTCCCAATGGGGCCAACAGGGATGGCCTACGTGCTGATGGTATTGTGCTTGGAATCGGCTTGCTATCTGTTGAGTTGCTACTCTCTGTATCCGATTCGTCCATGCTCTCCGAAGAGGCACTCGTTGAGTTGCGTTTCTTCGACGAGGAAGATTTCGTTGGTGATCCTGTATGCGGGCGGGGAAGAGAGGAAATATACAAAATTAAATTATTTTTTAAGTGCTTTTGCGGACGACGACGACAGAACGGAAGGCATATAGAATGGTGGACGGGCGGTTTTTTTTATTAAATTTACATCAGAAGTTCACACAAAGTGCGCATAATTCGTATAAAATAAACTTCTGAGTGGTTTGAGTGTGCTGCTAGGATGGGAAACTTATTTGCAAAATGGTCTAGGAGGTGGCTTTAAAGTAGTTGACAGTATAAACTAACAGGAATTGGGGTAGAATATGGTACATATAACCGACCAAATGGAGGATATCCTACATTCAAACCAGATGCTGTCATCGGTTGCTGTAGGAAGTAAATTAAAATGTGACGTGCTTGGATAGAACTTTATAACCGCTTGCAGTGGTGTTTCGTCTTTAATTTCGAAGTATCAAATCTACTCTGCCATTAAAAACTTTGACTTGGTGCAGGCGGTGTGGTGAGTGATTCACACTGTGGTAGAGTCTCACAAAAGGTTCGATATTCAGAAGTAGTCTTGAGAATAAAACCGAATTTGTCTTATTTTTAGATGTGTTTGGAGTACGCGTTCAGATTGCGTGGAATTATTGCCGCTCCTAGTGTTTTGTTTAATTTGCTGCCACTGGACTTAGTCGTCCAGAAAGAGGCAATCAAATCGATGTGTTGGCTTAAGAAAAACGAGGTCTGGCGCAAGGTACATGACAATCGGCACTGAAACACTCTTTTCTTAAATCTCCGGTGTGCTTGAGAAAGACGGTTCAGAAAGTTTTCTTTTAAGTCCGGAAATGATAGGAAGTTGGAGTTAGAATGGAAAAAAATCCTGAAGTGAATTAACTCTGTATTGTCGCATGGAAATCACGCCCATAAGGGAGTCTTTTCAGATCCTACGTGAGAGTTTTTTTTTCAAAAGCAAGGATACAATGGAGCAGTTCTTCTGTCGGCGTCCTTCTTGGAAGAGCGTGACTGTGTATCTTGCGCCTCGATGTCATGGGAATGGGTTCAACACAGTCCCTTTCCATAAGGAGAAATTTTGCGTTCCATCAAAGGTACACAGAAATTTGACTAGTTGCTGTATAGGTGCTTAGGATAAACTAACTTTTATCCCCCTGTTCAAATGAATTCATTTTTATTGAGCCTTACTTAAAACTGTTCTGGTAACATTTATTTGTTCAATGAAAAATCATCATAAACCTTGATCCTATGTGAAATTTAGAAATTATGGAGTGGTTGGATTATCTCTTTTGACCCCGCTTTGCGCAAGAACGCAGGTGAGCCCAAACTTCGGAACAACACGCCCAACGTAGGCGATGAATAATTATCTGCAAACAAATGATCTAGAGGTTTCCGAAAATCAATGAGACATTAATGCCGAAGTCTAGGATGATAGCTATTAGTACCAACAAGATAGAAAATATAGTGACACACATGCCCTGGCTGTATCAACTTTTTAGTCAAGTGGTCGGGTACGTAAAGTATGTAGAAAATCTCTCAAGCAGCATACCGAAACGCTCGCAAACTTAATACTAATAGTTGTGACGAGTTTCGGAAACCCCGTGGTCACTATGGCTTGATTATGTTAAACGCGGTTGAAAAAAAGAACATCTCAAGACTTGGTGAACACGGCATTTAGATTACCAGCATTTTCAGGGAAAATTGTGGGTTCATAATGAGCCTTGAGTTTAGGAAAGTTCAGTGTTTTTCAGTAGACCTGAAGGACTGTGAAAGAAAGGGTCAATTATGGTGCCAACAAGTTTATTATTTGCACCCACAGCTGACGGATAAAAACGACAGATTATATATTTTAAGTAGGAAAGGTTTGGATCAGACAAGCTTTTCAAAAACAGAGGTGACATATGTATAAGTTGAATAAAATATTTCGGCAACGGATAATAGTCGGAGAGCTGGTGAACGTTTTTGAAACGTCATTTTAGCACAGGAAATAAATATATTTTTTTGTTAAACTTGAGCTAATGATCACAAATATCAACGTCTGGCAGCTGTCTGTTGGTGCGTTTGGAGGGGCTGGGCCCCAAAGACGTCGAAAAAAGGGATGCGGTCACGTCATTTCAGCAAAGCTGAATTTTTGTGTATGAATAGTTTACTTGTTTGTATAACATATTTTACCACTGCCAGACATTTTGGCCGGGTCTAACATCCTGCCAGACGCAAGCGAAGTTTGAATGTCGCTACTAAAGCGATGTGCGACAAATGTATCTAATAGCCGATTTTCATCGAAACTATTGAAGCATTTGAAAACTTACTAAGTGTGTCTTATAGGAAATTAAATTCTAAATAAAATAGTATGTACACAAAATTTGCATATACCCAGTAGAACAGAAGATATTTTAAAAAGTGTCAGCAGCCGCGATACGAAACCATTTGTTTCGTATTAAGATATCATTTTCCTACAAAATGCATCATATGTCTTCTCCCTTCGGCTGTTCTACCTGGGAAAAACAAAACAATCATGCTTTCATTAATTTTCGGTTTTTTTATTGGATTATATAAATGATTTGGAAGAACATAATTTCCTGTATTACGGTATTTTAATCTTGTATATCATGGTCTTCTTCGTCGTCAGGTTCAGATCCATCATCACATAAATTAAAGAATTTAACAATTTTTTTTAGTTTGCATGGAATAATCAATATGCAATAGTATTGCAATAAAAATAATGCATTATAATATTCATAATGTATGTACCTGAACTCTCGTTTTCATCATAAATATCAGGAGGTTGGATTACAACGTCTTTCACTAAAGCAGGTAATTGATCACCGTCGAACCAAAGAAACTCATATACACCATTAGATTCCAACCATCCATTTTCAATTGGGGATAAATTAATTGAATTTTTTAAATGTGCATTTCTCCAAATATTTGAAATATAATGAGCCCATAAGAAATGTTGACGCAGCTCTGATTTACACGGTGGCAAATTTCCAGCGTCAACATTTTTAAATTTCTTATGGAAATCGTCATTCATGTTCATTGCATTACATGTTTTTGTAAATATCTCATATCTGGATTTATTGACGTAATTTATATTACGGATATTATACAAACGACATACAAATTCCTCTAAGACTTCAAAAACTTGTTCCCTTGAGCCTTATACATGTACATCCAAAGTACCAAGCAAGATCAATAAATGCTTTTTGATATTTGTGGGATTCATTCAATTGTATAAAAGGTCTTCGTTTTCCTTTTCTGTAAAATGTAGCATAATAATCGCAACCAGTTGCTGCATGAAATCCTGGTAAAGAATTACACAAAGACTCTCCTAGAGCATTAAACAATTTGGATAAATCTACAAATCGTCGTGAATTTCCAACGCCAACCTCCATCCAAATGTTCAGAGAGCTCTTTAAATGTTCCATGTTACCTAACATAATCACAATAACGTCTGTATCTGAGCATTTTATTAAAACATTTGCATCTTGATCCATGTTGCAAACATGGTAGACGATTTTGGTGTCAGCTTTTTCATGTTTTTCACAAGATAAATTGTCTTCCACGGTTTTTTTCACTTTACCATTGTCAGTTTTAAAACAGTAACAAAAGTCATAATTTGTTGACGTTGTCCAAGCTATCTCTCAGAAGATGTTTGCTATCTTCGATAGATGGTGAAAAGTAACGATCAAAATGATATCGATTCTGGATGCAGAATACCTAGTAGCCACTTGCAATATTTTTTTTGAGATGTTGCCAAATGTTTTTGGAACTTCCTTTAAGATATGCAGCATGAAAAAGCCATCGATAATTACAATATCAATATTGCGTACTGCCTGACTATCAACTTTTGCCTCCAACAATTTCATGAGAACAGATTTATCGGTTTTACAAACTGTTCCATCTAAATGGCACATTGATAAAGGAACAGGCATCAAAGGATACGATAAAACTTTTGCAATATCTATATATTGTTCCAGGGTTTGGTGCTGCTCGTCCTGTTGCAATGTTATATAAGAAATCGTTACTCAGTTCTGATGCAAAAGGATTTATATTTTATTTAATGTAATGCATAAAATTCTGAAGCTGCACGCAACTTTTTTCCATTCTACTTCTTTCCAAGTCTGCTGTAATATCTTGAACTTTATGCAATCCACATTCCTCAAATACGTGCGATATTATCGTTGATCTTATGCTGTGACTTTGAGACCAGCGTTGACGAGCAGATATCGAATTGGTGAAATGTATAACTCCTGTCAATCTTTTTGCAGCATCTGCATTTATTATCTGTTCCAACGTCAAATCTATTGGCTGTCTAGAGAATGCTTTTTCGGTTCTTTTCACAACGAAGACCTGTTCTCAAAAAGTTCTCTTAGTCCTGGGTGAGGTTCGTCCATTTTTAATAAATTATTGTGGTACTTGACCAACCACCGTGCGTGCGATTTTGGGCAATATGTTTTTAAATAATTCGAAATCTGCAGTACGAATGCTTCGTGTCAAAATTAAATAATAATTAACATCATCTACATAAATCATGTAGAACTGCGGTGTTTTGCCAAATTGTCCATTAATCGTTGCTTCTTGATATGCATTATATTTTCTAAACAATTGTATAAGGTAAGGATGGTCAATAGTGGGACTTGATGTCTGTGTAGATTGAAAGTCATTAGGATAACTGATTATATCATCGCCAATTTCTATTTGTTCATTCTTCATAAAACTTTCAAAACGTAGGATCTGAAAGTCCAAAGTCATTAAAGGATGCAGTCTCTTGCACGTGTTAAAAGGCTTTACAGCTATAAATCCAGCTACTGAACCATTTGCTAAAAGTTCACTATCCACCATTATATAATCCAATCCAGTATCATCTATAAACTTTCCGATTCCGGCTTTGAAATAAGCCATCATAATGTGAAAGCTGCCTAGATGAATAAAAAGGCCATTGAATCTTGGCTTTTTCAGTTGCTTAAATTTGAATAGCGGCTACTGACTCTTTTTAAAATATCTTCTGTTCTACTGGATATATGAAAATGTTGTGTATATGCTATTTTATTTAGAATTTAATTTCCTATAAGACACACTTAGAAAGTTTTCAAATGCTTCAATAGTTTCGATGAAATTCGGCTATTAGATACATTTGTCGCACATCGCTTTAGTAGCGACATTCAAACTTCGCTTGCGTCTGGCAGGATGTTAGACCCGGCCAAAATGTCTGGCAGTGGTAAAATATGTTATATAAACAAGTAAACTATTCATACACAAAAATTCAGCTTTGCTGAAATGACGTGACCGCATCCCTTTTTTCGACGTCTTTGGGGCCCAGCCCCCCCCAAACGCACCAACAGACAGCTGCCAGACGTTGATATTTGTGATCATTAGCTCAAGTTTAACAAAAAAATATATTTATTTCCTGTGCTAAAATGACGTTTGAAAAACGTTCACCAGCTCTTAGACTATAAATATAGTATAATTGATCATATGAACGTCAGCGGTACATGCCCCTAGACAGCGTAAGCTATCCCTAATCCAGAATAGATGATTAATAGCAAATAAATCTAACACAGACCGAATGCGTTTCTTTGCATAGTAAGTGGTAACGACGTGAAAAGTCGTAAACCTCGACTAACTAAAAAGAAAATCCAGCATGCGTGGATTGCCCTGCTACTGGTGGAATGGCGAAATTAAATCTCTCAGAGCACAATGCCTGCAAACAAGGCGCAGAGTTCAACGTTCGAGAGAGAGACCGGAATTCAGCCAGAAGCTGAAGCAGCATTTAAAGTGCCAGGAAGGCTTTAAAAATTGCTATTAGGGACAGCAAGAAAAGATTCTTCAAGTAGCTGGTGGAGGAAGCCGACATAAACCCGCGGGGAACTGCCTACAGGATCGCTATAATGAAACTCAAAGGACACATAGCACCACAAATTACATGTCCCATTATGCTCGAGAACATCATCACAACACTTTATGCGCAACGACCAGTGACTACTTCCCGTATGGACATTACAACGTCCAACGAAGGGAAGACATTGGTAACACCAGAGGAACTGCATTCAGCGTGCACAAAAATTGGTGATAGCAAAGTACCAGGCCTAGCTGGAATCCCGACTAAGGTTCTAAGTGCATTCGTACGAGCACGACCTGATGCCTTTACAGAAGTCATACAGAGCTGCCTAAAAGAAGGGATATTCTCGGATCACTGGAAATTACAGCATTTGATGCTGCTCTCCAAGGGTAATAACCCCTGGACATCATCATCATATCGCTCCATTTGCCTACTGAGTACGATGGGGAAAATATTGGAAAAAATTATATATATGTTCGTAATAGACTGCTGCCAATAGGAAAGGAACACTGTGCCGTAGTTACATTTGATATCAAGAACGCTTTCAATTCAGCAATTTGGTGATGTATAATGTGGACTCTCTTAAAAGGATGAATACGCCAAGCTATATTTTACATATTGGCGCAACAAAGTGCTTAGGCCTAGCTTCTCGCATCCACTTGTGTGCGTTATATTTCGTTCACACGAATGAACATCATGTACGAGTATGACGACGTTCTCAGGTTCCCAATGCTGTTAAGAACGAATGTCATAGGTTTCGCGGACGACCTCGGTATTGTGACCGTTGCGAAACACGCTCACGAGGTAGAATCAGTAATAAATGAAGCGATCTCAAAAATTAAATCCTCGTTGCAGACAACAGGCTTGGATTTAGTGGAGCAGAAGATGGAAGCAGTTCTAATCATAGAACATATGAAGGAAAAAAGGCGTCAATACTACAATCCTCGCTAGCGAGGATACTGCCAAATGTCGGTGGACCCAAATATAGTCGTAGAAATCGATTGCCTAGAGTAGTAAGCTCAGCACTACTAAACTAAAGAATGCAGGCGGAAGCTACCAACTAGAGACTGTAGACTCACCGCTCTAAGTACAATACAATTTGCGCCTGTAGAGCAGTATCAGAAGAAGCGGCATATGTCGTAGCTGGAATGGTACCCATCAATATTCTGTCCGACGAAATAAAACGAGTGAGCAACAGGAAACTCGCAAACCAACACCATGGAGGAGCTATTAAAGCAGAAGAAAAGGTGGTATCCATGGCAAAATGGATGGGATGACGCAACAAAAGGAAGATGGACCCACAAACTAATCAATAACATAGAAATTTGGGTGAACAGGAAAGTAGGAGAGGTGAACTATAACATCACATAGTTCCTAACTGGTCATGGAGCAATGAAAGGGCACGTCACTTGAGGTGGGACAATGTAGCACTAAATTTTCTAAAATGAGAGCTTTATGCAAACTCATCATCGTGTCCTACTCACCAAAGAGTCTCTTTCTAAAGAGATTTCTTCAAATCATGTATAATGTGTACGAGTATTAACGTTCTAGAGGGTGTCATTTTTTTCTTTGGGGAAGTTCATAGTTTTTTGAATGAAGGCCTTTGGCAATAGTGAAAGTAGGTAAAACCACGTCGCACATCTCTGAGTGAAAGTGATGCAGCCGTCACACCTTCCCTTTTTTCTAGTTTTACCTGGAGCTAGTTGTACACTTAGTGGCATGTTCTTTCATAGGGAACTCAGAAATTAACTTTTCGCATCGTATACTTTATCAAGGTTCCACTTCGTTTAAAAAAAAGTAGAGAGATCTTTTGAGATTCATAATCAAGTGGCATTAATTCTGCGTTCGTTCGTAGATTGCCTTTTTTTTTTATTGTCGGGATAGCTCGAGTGGAGCACTCAGATGCAATTGGTCCATTGTAAGATTGCCATAGTACTAGAGTATTAATCACGGTGACACTAATAACCCGATTGTTGGTTTACGTGAGTCATTTACTTACCTAAATGCAACATTTCCACTAATAGTCCACAAAGCTAACTATTAAAATCTCGTGGATACTAACTTCATACAGAGATAAAAATGCCGTCTGCATAAAGCGCAATGAATATCATTTAAATGACTCCCAATTGCTGAGATCCTGTGAGTGATGCCAACTTTCAGTCGGACGCCAAATTGCTTCATAAACTTCAAATTCCAGTTCACCCTTCAAAAGCAGCACTGCGTGTTTTAAAAAAAATGTTTTTACCCATTCCGAAGATTGCTAAATACACTGTCCACCACCAGGGGCCCGAGTTATTTTTAAAAACAAACCATAGAGCCTCTGCCCTCGTCAGTATTTCACGTTTAATTTTTGAAATTTCCCTCCAGCATAACAGTTGTGTGAAATGCAATTACACTCAGTTTTTCATCCCCAAAATACGCAAAAAAAAAGTAGGCAAACATGTACGGACCGGACTCCTCTTCCATACGTATATATTACCATGCCGTTCCGTGTAGTAAGCCTTGCTTTAATATTTTTAACTAACTCAACTCACCTATGCTTAATGGAATTTTTGGCCGACCCCAAAGCAATGTGGCGTACATAAAGAACAAAAACAGCATGCTGCCAATATACAGATACAGATAGTACACCTGAAAAGATACAAACAGAATAAAAAATGAGGCGGTTAAAAAAAGTACCGTCACTCTATCTATTTGAAACAAAAACTAGCACCAAGTGAGGTCAGAAAAAAAGTAAGAAAAAAAGCTTTAAGAACCCCAACTTGTTCATCAACCGGGAGAACAAACAAGGTAAATATCCCTCGCTATGCCAACATCACCACCATGCACATCAATAAACCCGAAGCAAGTGAAAGTGTTATATCCAGTCGACCGACCCAGACTCTGTCCTTTGCACTGTAACCTGAATACCTACCTATCTACCTACGCTACGGAATGGAAATTTGTCTGCAGTTTTCCTCGGTCCTTGTTCGTGTGTCCTGAGGAATACTGAAGGACAACACAGTGGCAGTGGCATCCCTACGGTGAAATAAACTGTCTATGCATAGCAGGGTATGCACATGATTTACTGACGCGAATACACCCTATTTCTGATAAAAGTACCTACTTTGGAGGGGAACGGAGTGATTGGAGGTGGAGAAGGTGGACCGGTCGCATTGGAGAGAGAGGTAATTTGACTGTGAGGGCTGTCTGAGATTAAAATTGATTCCAAGTGATTAATTTCCGGCGCCAAGTCATGTACAGAAACAGGATATACTCGTAACACACACATTTGGGGATGGTTATGCTTGGGGGATGAAGAGACTCCTGGAAATTGAAATTTAGTTAATTTTCCTGATATATCAATTCTAGGGGATTTTCTTGTGGATTCAGATGGTTTTGTGTTTCAATTGGACTTTGGCAACTTATACATAGACTTGATTTGATTTTTGGGTTGCATTTGTGGGATGGATACTGGTTGTAGTTCTAGATTGTGAGTAAAAGTTTTGATAGCGATTCACGCCTTTTGGATGTGCGTCTATAATAAAAAAAATACAGAGATCCGCTTTCAGGTTTTATGAAAATTTTCTAGTGTTAATTCAGCTTTGTTGCTCTAGTTTACAACGATTTCGTACATTAGATGCATTTTTAGCTGAGAACCTAGAGCGAAGTAAATTAATAATAGGCTTCGAAGGTTGATAACGGCATCGCAAGTTGCTTTATTTCAAGGTACGCTACAGCAACTTATAATAGATGCGAGCCTTGTTTATAGCATTACCACTCCTTGATTCTGGCTGGGGATTCAATTAACTGTGCCTTTGACTTACTTCGCCTTCTTCTGGGGGTACCAGCCTAAGATAACACTTTATTTTACTTAAATATGCAAGTATACATATGTACCGGAGTACTTGAAAGGAAAGACCAACAACTACACAGGCAGTTTATTTACAGCCTTAAACGAAACTGTGATTATCGAAATAATCACAACTCAAACCTCAAAGCAATTGTATAGCAGTATTACTGCTTAGGAGAAGAAATTTAAAGCCAGCCATCTAAGTGTATCTGGGCCACCTAAAGACCGGGGAGAAGAGTCTTCATTCACTAATTACGATGTAGATGTAGGACTCCAGGTATTTAAAGCAGTCGAATTCCTTATTCAGCTTATTTCCAATTTGGGTTATATTCATTGAGAAGTTGAATTTCATAAACTCAGTAGCATTTCACATTTCCATTATGTCGGACGAAGAAACATCAACAGAGCACCTGAAGGCGGGAAAATTGAGTTTGAGAAGAAACCCCGCAAGAATTTGAGGCAGCGGAGGAAATAAGTCGATGAGGATGTTGGAGGAGTTGATAATCCTGCGGAAATTGTATCTAGTCTGGAAGCAATCAAGGAGCGCCAGAAGCTTTCTGTCACGACCGAACGGAGTGAGTGTCACCCGCATGGAAATGGATAAGAGATTGGCTCTATAAGAGGAGATCTCTATCAAGGATCGCTTCAACACGAATGCTAAAAAGGCAAGCTCTGAAGGCGGGCAAAATCAAAGATGTCGATGACGCCTACGACGTCGGTATCGGTACCCTGTTTTCGGCGGAGACTAACAAGCGCGACGAGGACGAGGAGATGATGAAGTACATCGAGGAGGAGCTGCGAAAGTGGAAAGGCTTCGCTAAAGGCGAGGTAGACTTACTGGTGCCATAGTTGTTTTCGCTAAGAGAAGAAAGAGAGAAAGATTAAAAGCACCCACACTCTTTGGTGAAATAGTAGAATTCTCTAAGGAGGTCAAATACCTTGGTCTAACACTAGACGAAAAACTTACTTGGAATTCTCACCTAATATAAGCCATAGACAAAGCCAGGATCTCATTATGGAACAGCCAAAGTCTCATTGGTAGAAGTTGGGGCCTAAACCCCAAAATTATGCTATGGCTCTACATGGCAATAGCAGGCCAATTGTCACATATGCAGCACCAGTATGGTGGCAAAAAACAAAGCAAAGATCTACACAGGACAGGCTCAATAAACTACAAAGACTAGTCTGTGTATGCACAACTGGTGCAATGAAACCTGCCCCTACTACAGGGCTGGAGGTTATTCTAAACCTGCCACCTCTACATCCTCATATAAATAAAGAAGCTATGGTTAACGCCTTTATGCTCATCGCAGAAGATAACTCAAATTTCAAACTAGTTCACTCGGATATTGCGTCTAAAAGTAATGAACTACTAGGAATAACAATTACGGGCAAATGTCTGTCAAGATTCAACTTCAGCCACAACTTCAAGGTTACATTCAGATCGCAATTACTGCGAACAGAACAAACCTACATTTGCCAATAACTCTCATGTATGGTACACAGATGGATCCAAGACAGATGAAGCAGTTGCGGCTGGAGTATACTGTGCTACTACGAAAACCTTCATTCACCCCTGCATGGAAAAAAGTAACTCCGTATTCCAAGCCGAAGTATTCGCTATAGAACTATGCATCAGAGAAAATATAAACAGGTCTATAACAAACAAGAACATTTATACTCTATCAGATAGCAAGGATGCTCTACTGACAATATAGGCTTATGAAATAACATACAAACTAGTATGGGATTGCCTTCAACTACTCATACCACTAGCCAGCACAAACAGAGTTCATCTCATTTGGATGCCAGGACACAGTGGATATGAAGGAAATGAAAAATGAAATGAACCTGCTAGCCAGAAGAGGAGCTGCGTCTAATTTGTTTATGTCAAGACCCTTCTGTGGATTACCAATGAGTACGGCAAAAAGCTGTATCAAAAATTGGCTAAAAGAAAAAGCGCATCATTACTGAATTGAAACTGAAGGTAACAGACAAGCTCAAGATCAAGATCAAGATCTTTCTGCCAAATACTTCCCTTGAAAGAACGAAACAACTCCTACAATTAACTAGGAATCAGATTCGAATAGCCACAGGTTTCCTTACAGGCAACTGTCGAGTGAAACAACATCCGCAGATTGTGCAACGAAGACGAAGAATCAGTGGAACACATCCCTGTCACTGTAACTGTCTAATTAGAACACGTCATCATTATTTAGATAAATTTTACCTTGAAGCAGAAGACCTATCGGTATGCTCATTCAAAAACATAGTAGAGTTCATCACCAGATCTGGCATATTGAGTGAGCTTTAAGATCAGTGGAGATAAAAATAGGCACAATGTGGCCGCGGTGATAAGGTGACCTAATCCCACCTCTTCAACAATCTACAATCTACAAGACCAACTACATGACACCAGAAGAAGCTGCATTGTTCGCTCTGCCAGACCACTTGTGCCAGAGTTCTTCGAATCGTTCGGAGAAGATGCTCTCGAATCAAATGCTGAATGGGATCCCAGAAATCGACCTGGGCAAAATCAAGAACATCGAGGCAACGGAGGAAGTCAAACCGAAACTGGTGCAAGAGCATAGGAATAAAAAGGACGGGCCATCAGTGTTCGTGACAACTAACATGGCCGTAAACTTCATGCAGCACAATAGATTTAACATCGAAGACTCAGAGCCGAAGAGGAAGAAGGAGGCCGAACCGGCGAATAAAACGACAGGCATTAAGAAGGCCACAGACGACTACCACTACGACGATCAATTTAAGAAACAATTTCGACGGTTTTAGGCTGATTGCAGCGACTTTATCCAGAGATTCTGTATTTCCTACAGATCCTTCAGATCGGTAGACAACAGAGCTACATCGTTGGCATAGAGAAGTATTTAAGAGATGTTGGTCTACATGTTGGTCAGGAAATCCATTATCATGTTAAGGAGTAACGGACTCAAAGAAGATCCTTGATGGACCCCGACTTTCACCTCAAATTTAAGTAGATAGGTAGATGTCTTTGATGAGTTTAATAAAGTTTTCTGCCACGTATTTGGACCTTAGTGCTTGCCATGTTAATTCTCGATGCACTATGTGCCAAACGTATGGGATAGGGTATTAGAAAGATAAGGAAGGAACGATATGGGAATGGAGACGACAAATAATGCCAACCATCAGTGAATTAATGGAATCCGATTTGAGAGTGGACAAAACAAAATGGCCTGATAGTAAATTTCCAATTAATCTTAAGTACCGTAGTCCTTGCAGAAAAACATATGCTAACCGAAAATACTTCCCCTTAATTCAGCAAACATCATTCAAAAACGATACGCATCAGTAACTCCCCCTAAAAACCTCAACTCCTCTTAAATTTACTTAATGCGTCAAGCGAATGTTATCCTTCACCGTAAGCTTATAATAAAAATAAAAAAAAGAAACAAATTCCATAATTCGAGTCTAAAGACGTCATAACTCTCCAAGATTTATGTATACTTAAGGACTCTCTCCCTGTCACTGTGTTCTGTTTTGCAGATAAACTTGATTATCTCGGATCATTAGGCGCAGCTCGAAGAGCGATTGCACGATTCCATGATTGCATAATCAACCACTTAATGTCCTTTGCAATTGAAATACAAACTTGGCACCAGATAATGATCCAACCAAATTCATTTCACTTCAGAGCGAATGTGCAGCTCGTTTGATTTTACCAAGAAGGGCATAAAAATGAGAAAAAATACGCTTCAACGATTTTCAATACTCAAGCTTTATCGCTTGCCAATTTCCTTAATCATTTTCTGCAGCTCTGCTGCTCACATGTCCACCCACCCATTCTTCGTACAAACAAATCCTTAACTGGCCGTATAAAATGTTATTTTCATGTTCAATTCCGATTAATTGCTCATCATGATGTTGATGATGATGATCGTCCTTCTCACGCGCGCGTCATAGTCTGCAATATTATTCCACTCCAACACTTTCCAGACGCGCCAACGATTTTATGGAGCGTGCATAAAGTATTTAAGCAAATTATTTAAGTGATGATGGTGGCTTTTAAATATTAACGTGATGCACACATACATACCTCATAGAATGATGGCGGGATGTACGTAGAGATGACTTCAGCCATTGGAAATGCAATCCCCATCACTACCAATAATTTTCCATAAAGTGCAGAGAACAGTGTTGCCAGTGCATCTCCCCTGTAAATATATGTAAGCAAAATGGTAATAAATATACAAACATATGTACATTTGGGATGAAATTAAAAATAAAAAATAAAAAAACCAACGTAAATGTGAAGGCGAAATGAGCAAAAAAGGATTCGGTGTAAGATTCAAAAGGAGCAGCAGTGTAATGTTGTGAAAATACTTTTTCCCAACGAAACGTGAATTTCCTTTATGCTAACAGATAAGGGATGAAATGTGAATGGCGGATGAAGGCACTGATGGAGATAAAGTGTTTTGGGTGCGCCTGAAATTTCTTTGTAAATAAAATATCACTTTAAACCGGCAGAGATAAAGTGATGTATTCCTTCGCTTAAAGTTTGAAAGTTACTCTCGAAGTTCTCATCATGTCATCCCATGAGGGAGTGTGCTGTAACCTAATAAGAGTTTTCGCGCTTTTTAGGGTGTTGACAATTTTACGTATAATTTGATAGAAATAAAGGAATTCTTATAAATGGTTAAACCAACTATACCCGTCTATATATTTTTTTTTCGAGTGCTCAACATTTACTTGTTACCCAGTGAAAGCAGCGAAGAGCACTGGATTCATTGACATCCTTGGTGCTCTATTTTAGGTCCCTTTGTGTTAAACCTTTAAGAAACCCACCTCGAAAGAGAGACCGACAGGTGAAAAAAAAAAACCATTCGATCTTAATGCTGACGGTCTAATACACTTATGTACGAGTATAAAGGGCAATGATGAGCATACGATATAAGTACGATATCAAGAGCAAAAGCAGGACAATCACAAAAGAAGGCTCCGTCCCCCTCAGCTTCACTTAAGCCAAGCACATTGAGATAGAGACAATAATTAAGCTATCGATTCTCAGTTAGATGTTAATTACTAATAAAAAGAAGAGACTTCTGAATAAAATACCATGGTTCCATGCTTCAAACCTGCAACCGAATTCAGAGGGTTTTTGAACTATTCTGAAAGTGCTAAGAGGCTGAATAGCTGCGGATGCAATACTCCGACTTTGTTACCTCTTTCGTAGAATACAGCTTTTGGTCAGCAGAATAGTATAAGTCTCCGTTCGGAAAACATACGCATATTTTCCCACTACTACCGGACTATTGACAGGTCTTGAAGGTATCTGTGAAAATTGGAATACGATCCATTCCTGGCTTTAGTTTTAACCAAAGTAAGCCTTGAATGCAAGGAGAGATTTATGAACAATGGAAGTCATCATTTTCCAAAAACACTACCCAATCATATTACGTGAATTTTTAATAGCTTGATCTTACTCAATAGCTGAGATCGCAACCTGACGGATTATTGTGCTATCAGCCTAGATCATATTAGAGGTAAGTATGTCCTTAGCACATGCATTTCTGAACTCCAGAACTTTTCTCTGGGGGATATGATTCAAACAACATTTAGATCAGACCAGGTTGTGCGGGGCGGAGGAGGTCAAGGAGAACTTGGCCAATACTGCAGCTTAAAGAGATTCTTGTTTTTTCTTCAGACTCCGTAACTTGTAATTTGTCAGTTAGGCTATGTAAGAACCCAGGGATGGTTTTAGCTGATTGATACATTATAATCGGAGAGTTAACAATAATCTGCAAAGGTAGCCTTATCTCTATCTATTCCAATGGGATGGGCGAAGCTGACATTGTCAATGGTTAATCAAAGCTGTGCAACCTGTCTAGTATACAATACAAAAAAGCTCAAACCCTAAGAAAGTGATATCTGTCAATTTATACAACTCCAAATATGAATTTATTTTGGTAAGAAATTACGAGTAGAAGAAGAAGTATAGTTCACTAAGTATGAGATTAATATTTTAAGTGCACATTTCTTAACGTAGGAATTCCCGTATCCTTAATGTCAATTTCAAAGTTAATCCTGGCAAAAATTGCGATGTTATGGATTTCAGTCTAAGTATTGAGCTTTGGTGTTGGAAACTAACACCAATTTTTGATTTCGTTTTTGATCCGCCAGTTAATTGGACTAGACGTCTGGGATCCAGTGATGGTCGACCGGTCTAATACTTTGCGTTATGCTAATGGCTAGCGAAAGTCGCCAGCTCATGAGTATAACAAATGAGCAATGAGGGATGAAGTCTAATCTATGAAGTTCAGCTAGTAGATTGTCAATTGCTTGAAGGTATTGTAGAAGGGATTACTCAAATTTCCGCCATGTCCCTTACCGGTCGAATCTCTGCCCCTCTACAACTGATTACTCTTCTTCTGCGGTCGTAATCGATTTTATCAAATCCTATTCTTATTTTCGAGCACAAAAGGGCAGAGTTCGATTTCCTAGGAGCGGTGTACCAACTATATTTTTTTACAATGCGATGGGCTCTTCCTGCGGGGATTAACATTTTCTGTGCGTATATTGACATGAGTGCAGAGGCGTAGACAATCCTATCTGTCCTTTAATATGATCTACACCCATCGCTTTTACGAGCAAAAATGTTTGACTAATAGGTCAACAAGTTTAAGTTCATTATTTGGCCCTAATTAATGTAAGATTAAGTGCAGGTTATATCAAATTCAGTCTCTTAAGGCATACTCGTATATGAAAGGATACCATTTCCACCAGAGGCTATAATTGGTTTGAAAGAACCTACTATCAATACAACCTTATCCGAGCACAAAATTCTGTTGGATAAACAATAGGTACACTTAGCGTTTCAGGCCAAGCGTGGTACATTGCTTGCATACGGTGCTTGTGAGACCCATTATAACTTATGCAGGGACAGTGTGGTGGAAGGCTCTCTGTAAGAAGTAACACAATTCCAGTGCGACCAAAATCCAAAGGGCAGCATGCTTAATTTAATCCCATTAGACTTCCACTGCAGCAGCAGACCTGCAAACATCGAGCTCAGGCTTTAGAAAGCGGGGTTATAGTGCGCGTCATCTCAAGGGGCATGCCTTCATTTAATCGTGGTGGGGATTTGTGGAAAATGATTATCTGATGATAGGAGGTTCGATTAAAGAATTCCTGATTAGAGCGGCCGTGCGAATAACTGCCCAAAACAAAATCGCCCAAATTCCACAAATGAACAATCACAAGAAAAAAAACCTGAACATTTTTTGGCCGAATATTCACTTTCATTTGGGCGTTTACGCATTTTTATATGTTGGGCTGTTGTTCATAGTAAAAGATCGCCCAAAATGGCAAAAGTGAAGATATGTCAAAATGTTATGCGAATAATCGCCCAAAACAAACAAACTGCCAAATGAACAATCGCCCAAAACGTTTTTAAGCAATTCTTTGCAACGCAGTTCCAAAAAAAAACGGCCATAGACCAAAATGAATACCCTTAGCGGAGTGACGAATAGACTTACTTGCTTGCTGATAGTTGTTGACATACCCTTAGCGGAGCGACGAAGTCGGGTGAGCAGCTAAACCCCTCCGGAAAGCGGAGTTTAAATAAATGAATCGCGCGAAGCACGCCACTTACCCGCTGATGGCACGCACAAAACTGTTTTCGAATAGACTTAGCCCCAGGCGCCTGCCTGACAATTGTTGACATACCCTTAGCAGGCCGAAGAAGTCGCGTGAGCGGCTAAACCCCTCTGAAAAGCGGAGTTTAAGTAAATGAATCGCGCGAATCGCGCCACTTACCCACTGTTCGCCCGCACAAAACTGTTCTCGAATAGACTTAGCCCCACCCGCCTGCCTGACAATTGTTGACATACCCTTAGCAGACCGACGAAGTCGCGTGAGCCGCTAAAGCCCTCTGGAAAGCGGAGTTTAAATAAATGAATAGCGCGAAGCCCGCCACTTACCCACTATTGGCCGACACAAAACTGTTCTGATGCTTTGACCAGATTAATGTAACAAACAGCTTGGCTTATTTTAAGAAATTATTTTAAAAAAAAAATTTTTTTTGGGCGATCGTTCAATTTCAGATTTTGGGCGATTTTTCTTTGGGCAATTATTCGCACAGCCATTCACTCCTGTTTTGGGCGATTGTTCATTAATTTTTGGGCGGTTGTTCCTTTTTTTGATCTTTTTTTCATTATGCATAAGCGCCCAAACATTTTGGGCGAACATACATTTTTGGAATTTGGGCGATTTTGTTTTGGGCGGTTATTCGCACAGCCGATTGGAGCGCTTCATCAAATCACCTCACCTTATTCGCTGAGGGATCTAGAATGAACGATGGAAGTGGAGCTTAAGTCTCTTGTGAGTCCTTAGGGCTCTATAGTTACTACAGAATTGACAATGATAGCAGTATTTTCGAAGCCGAGCTTACAATCATCTTGAAGGCAGCGCAACTAATCAGGGACGATAACATAGCAGGTATTAACATAATCCTGTACGTGGACAATCAGGCGGCCGCCTTGTCAACAACAATTTTGTCAAGGCTACTGAAGCTCTGCTATAACTAAATGAGATATCAGCACCAGGTTGCTCTATGTTAGACACCGCATCAAGTGGATATTTCAATAAAAGAGCTTGTGGACTTGCGAGGAGATGGTCGGACCTTGGTCCTCCTTTTGTGCAGCAGTGCATACTCCAAAATTAACAATGAAATTATAGAAGAGCCAACATACATCACATCGAGAGGCACTGTCTTCGATAAGAAGAGAGCCCTTTCTCTTATTTAACCCATTCGCGAAAACAGAGGAGTTATTTCTTAGCGCCTTACTGGGCATTGTCTCATTAGTATGTATTCTCACGCAGCGTCTCGAGGTACGATGACTTCTGCAGAAGCTTCAGGGACGAAGAAGAAATAATCTAAAGAAATAATATCTGTTCAGCACTTGCTTCAAGCAGATTCTCGAACTCAACTTAAAAGGGTTAGGGCAAAACCAGGGCACACAAAAAAAATAAAAAAATATTCCAAACCTGGTTTCATTCTATCTTAAGATCAATTAAATACACGCTAGACGGAAGACGAGAGGGGATTCTGTGATTGAACAAGACTCTGACCCTAGGTGGAATCTTCGGCCAAAATAATGGTCTGTCAGCACACATCTGGCGATAAACTAATTTCTTCATGACCTCAGAGCCAATAATGGTTACTTAGGTGGCGCTACAGTTCGGAGTGAACCTGGGCCTTAACCAACAAGCATCTCCATTTAGCTCGGTCTTTAGCTAATTGCCTCCAGTTGCGCACTCCAAGTTGGTCGAGGTCGCCTTGAACTTGTGCGCGCCACCTACGCCGATGATTCCCTCTACTGCATCGTCCATCGGGGTCAGATTCGAAGACTCTGCGGGGCGGAGCATTGGTGTCCATTCGCTCTACATGTCCTAGCCATTTCAGACGTTCAATACGCTGTTTTTTGACTAGGTCGATGTCGCTGTACAGCTCGTATAGTTCGTGATTGAATCTTCTCCTTCAAAACCCGTCAACGCAAAAGGGACCGAAAATCTTACGAAGAATTTTTCTCTCGAAGCGACCAAGGATATCTTCATCCTCTTTTAATAAAGTCCATCTTTCAGCGCCGTAAAGGATGATTAGGGTCTTATACAGAGTCTCCTTAGTTGTTCGAGATAGGGCTTTACTGTTGAATTGCCTTATAAGCCCAAAAATATAGCGATTGGCAAGAGTTATTCTTCGCTTGATTTCTGCGCTGATCTTATTTTTCGAGTTTATAGCAGAGCCAAGGTAGACAAAGTCCCTTACTACCTCGAAATTATAGCTGCGGACTGTGAAGTTCTGTCCAATTCGTCGGCGTTGGCTGTCCCTTTTTGTTGACAGCATATACTTGGTTTTCCCCTTGTTTATCGCTAAATCCATTTTGGCCGCTTCCGCCACAATGCTTGCAAACGCACCGGTGACAGCCCGCTGAATTATTCCGATAATGTCAATATCGTCGGCGTATGCAATATAATATATAATGGTTACTTAAGCTTAATTTCATTGAAATCAGTTAGTGTGCAACTCTGTAGATTCTAAATCAGCTAAATTGCCATCATCATGTTATGCTAGCTGATGTTTAACATTACTCAACGCTAAGAACGAGTGGTTTAAAACTTAACACTCTCCACATATTTTGAATTCTGGTGCACCCTCATGCACACACAGGTTAACTTAATTCAATTAATTACTTTTGAATCCGGTCTCGATAATATATGTACGTATTTACAACACAAATGTCCAAGATTTAACCAACAATTACTGTCATCCATCTATTGACCTCAAGCTTAAATGCCTGCACCTATTAATCCTACCCACAGTGGGGTGGAACGCAACGGGAATTAATCCCAGAAACATTAGTGATATCCTTTCAATCGCACTGGCATGTCCTAAATATAAGTAGTGCAGCCGCACCACAAACAATGCACGTACACACAGGGATACGTGATTTATTCCCAGACTCCCTGTTGCTCCCGTTCTGCAGCAAGGGGTGAATGTATCCCTGACATGCAGCAGCTGTGTTGCTGTGCTGACACTGTCAGTTGTGTTAAACACAACAAGTGTGCTGTACTGTGCCTATGCGGGTACTGCACACAATCACTCAGTTACTTCATTAAAGTGCGCGTGCAGCAACCCCGCGTCATTGTCATTCACAATACGCGGGGGTGACATTGGGGCCTTGGGGGTGGGTGGAGCGGGCACTATGTACTAAGTGTCGCAAAGACTGCGTGCAATCTTGCACCTTTATGAGTGCGAGTGTGTTTGTTTGTATTTGCACGATGATTGCAGGATTGCACGCCGGCAGGAGCCTTAATTACACGGTACGATGTATGTATATAGGTTGTTATTTGCGAATGTGTTATTCACTTTTTTCACTCTACTTCCCCCTGCTTAATAGTTTTCTAGGTCTGAGTATTATCTGAGCGGGGTGGAGGGGATGTTTTTTTTTCTTAAGAGCACACTATTGCCTGCAGATACCGTGCGAGTGGCGTCTGAGAAATCTGCAACAAGAGTTATTGCGAAAAGTTTTACAATAACCTTCACGGAGAGAGAAGACAAGACAAGTGATTCCCTGAGGGTGATAAATATTTAAGAGTTGCAGTTAGTTTGTTCTTAGATTATGGGGTGCAAGTTTGTCGTTGTAATTTGTTACATTGTAAGAGTAATTATGCGGGACTTGTTTGAGAATACATGCATTCACTTAACAGTAATTTAAGTGAAATCCCACAAGAATGGGGTGTTCACCTCGATGTACGTACGTATAGTATTCTGGTTATATTATTCGTATTAAACTGTGTATGGTATTTTTTGTAGATCCTTCAACATCCTCATTGATTAAGTTTGTTCACAGTCCTTCCCAATTCTTTATGACAATGGAGACGTAAAACATTCCGCTGATTGTATGAATATATTCTATAACCCACGTCCTACGTCCTTAATTCCATTACCAATTTACTGCAGCTTTCCGGTTCTGATTGAATTAAATACAGAGGGTGAGAACGCCTTGTCTCCTAGATAGCCCAAAATGTGACCTACAGGTCCGCTGTTCAAAGGATACAGAGCACCACAACTTGCATGTCCCATTATGCTCGAGAACATCATCATAAAACTGTTTCTGCAACGACCAGCGACCACGTCCCGTATAGACATTGCAATGTTCCACGAAGAGATCCAATCGGTAATACCAGCGCATGCACTTAGCGTGCACAAAGAATTGGTGATAGCAAAGCACCAGGTCCGAATAAATTACCGAATATAGTTCGGAAAGCAGCTGTAAAAGCAAGACCTGATGCCTTTATAAAGTCATACAGACCTGTCTAAAAGAAGCTATATTCTCGGATCACTGGAAGTTACAGCATCTAGTGATGCTCCCCAAGGAAAATAAGCTTCCGGAGTCCCTTCATCATATCGCCCTATTTGACTATTGGGAACGAAGTGGAAAATATTGGAGACAATCGTATGTAATACGCTGATGCCAATAGCCGAGCAAAGAGGCGCTCCTTTATTGCTGTTGTAGCCAGTGAAAAAAGAAGATGGCGATGGGGGACAAATGAGTACTATGCTGTAGTTACACTGGACATCATGAGCACTTTTAATTCAGCAAGTTGATCAAGTTAGGAAAGAATGAATACGCTAAGGGTAGTATCGAGCTACTTTAGGAATAGCAAGTTACGGTATGTAGGCGATGAATGTTCCAACTATATGTTTAACTATAATTTGTCGGCAGGCGTTCCGGAAGGATCCGTGCTAGTTTCCCTTCTGCGAAACATCATGTATAACGATGTGCTCAGATTGCCGATGTCGTCAGGAACAAAAGTCATAGCTTTCGCGGATGACATCGCTGTCGTGACCGTTGCGAAAAACATTCAGGATGTAAAATCAGCAACAAATGAAGCGATCTCAAAATTTAAAACCAGGTTAGATACAGCAGGCTTGGATTAAGCGGAGCGGAAGACGGAAGCTATTCTAATCACTAGCCACAAAGCAATAGTATATATGAATTTGTTTGTATATGTATGTATTAGGTGACCAAGTGATTAAATTAAAACCGCCAATCAAATATAATATCTAGGTGTAATAATAGGCAATAGGCCTAGAGGATGTAGGAAAAAAGGTGTCGATACTACAATCAACACTAGCGAGGATACTGGCAAACATCGTCGGTGGACCCAAATATAGTCGTAGAGTCCTATTGTCCAGAGTAGTAAGCTCAGCACTTTATGCATCCCCAATGCTATGGCAAAATAATCCAGACGAAAACTATCAACTCTTTATAGACTCAGCGCTCTAAGAAACTCTATCAGATAGCCAGGCAGCATTTAGGGCACCAAAACGTTTTTTCACGGTCCCACCTCTCGCGAGCGTCTGACAAACATCCGAGAATATTGTTGTCATGAAAAAGCTTCTCAAATCGCGGTTCGGAATCGGCATTAAACTGTAGGTCCCTTCCATTCGTGTGAAAAATATAACGCACACAACATGAGTGGTTGCGAGAAGCTAGGCCCTGGCACTTTTAAAGAGCTGTTGCGCCAAATATTTATTTTTTTATTTATTTTTATTTAGGGCATTATCGTCCAACCAAATGGACTCCGTAACTGTAAAATGCTGCTACGATGCTTTACAAGATCTTGCCAAACACAACAGAGTAATGCTCGGTTGGGTCCTTGGACACCAGCGAATTGTGGGCAACGAATCTGCAGATGAGCTTGCTAGGGCCGGCTCAGAATCTGCGTTTATAGGTCCCGAACCTTATTGTAGCGTCAATTGGACAACAGCTACAGCGTTGATTAACGAATGGGAGAACAAACTTTGTCTAGATCACTGGACTAATGGGCCCGGTTTAAGACAATCCAAACGTTTAATCAAGCCTTATTCCTATAGGGAAATCCTTACCTTATATAGGGAAAGCATTAGGAAGCTAGTGAGCTTTCTAACTGGCCATTGCGGCCTAAGATACCACCTTAACAAGTTGAACCTGTGCCAAGAGAAGGACTGTCGGCTATGCCTAGAGGAGGATGAAACATCCGAACACATTCTTTGTGAATGCCCGGCACTACACTGGTTAAGGAAACGTATTTTCCACAAGGAGATACTCACTTCAGTGGAACTGAAATGCTCCACTACTAGAGACATACTCACTTTCATAAGGGAGGTAGTACGTCTGTTAGATTAACTCCAACCCTCCGACACAATAGATCTTTCAGGTCGCAGTGTCGTTGCCACGCGGGCATGGGTTGTACAAGAGGGGAAAAAAAAAAAAAAGAAACTCTATAGAACAGTGTCGGAGGAAGTGGCATGTGTCGTGTCTGGCATGACGCCTATCGATGTTCTGGTTGACGAAATGAAACGGGTATACAACAGGAAGCTCAAAAAACGACAACATGCAGGATCTATTAAAGTAGAAGAAAGTCCGATCTCAATGGAAGAATGGCAAATGGAAAATGGACACACAAACTCATCCTCAACATAGAAATATGAGTAAAAAAGAATGACACACGAAGGACACAGAAAGCCTTCACAGATTCGGGCACGACAGCTCGTTATTTTATCCGTGTTGTAATAACCAGGAAGAAGCTGCAGAATACGTGGTGTTCCACTGCCCACGCTTTATACGAAGAGATACAACTGGCACGAAGTGAATGGATAGTTGACCAGCGTTCAGGTCGAACTCAGGAGAATCGAGCGCCTAAGAAAAGAACAGTTAACCAGCACCGCGAAGTAATACCTAAGGGTAGTGATGATGATCTTAGGCCATACACTGTTCCTTTAAACGAAGTGGACAGTTGCCAAGATTTTAATATCAAAATTTCTCAGTGCATATCAGAGAAAAGATTATTCCAAGGCACAGCCTCTGCAGAAACGAATAGTCAACCTCCACGTGGTGTCTCTGAATTCGTCGAGAGTCGAACTATCTGACGAGCATTATGTCCATGAATGAATGCATGCAACCCAGCTTCACTGAGATGGTTGTACACGATGATAGTTGGACCCATCATTACGTATAATGTAGTGACATAGATCAGCAGAAGAAGGCTAAACACGACGAAGACATCCCTAGGCAAAGTGGAAAGACTAGGATACATCTATATAACAGGAGCCATGAGAACTTGTCCCACAGCAGTACTGGAGGTGATCGTAGGACTACCTGCGGTAAACATAGTGCTAACAAGAGTTGCCACTATGTTAAGAATGTTCAAAAACGTCATCGGGAAAGGAAAATGCATCGCAAGCAAAGAGCTAGATACCCTATTCAAATCGGTGCCGCTTCTGGACTCGCCCAGAGAAATATTGCTCTGAGAGAAAGTTTGACTGAAAGTTGACCAATAAAAAGGATTGGATCAGCGAGTCCGATAAGTACCAATTCAAACAACATACTATCAAATGGTACAGGGACCGATCGAACATATCTACAGGCAATGGCGAGGGCATTTCCGGGCTCAGGACTAGATACTTACAATCTCTGTGAATTTTCCCCATATTCCAAGCATAAGTTCACCCGATCGAAAAATGTGCGCAATTAAACATAGACAGGAAATATGGCAGGACTTCGGAACACTGTCAGATAGTCAAGCCGCAATCAAGTTACTAAACTCACACGAAATGAAATCCAGACTGGTATGGGAGTGTCTTACCAAGATCAACAGACTGGGCCAGACTAATAAAGTAACTCTCTACTGGGTACCAACACATGTAGGATTGGAGGGAAAAGCTGATGAGCTAGCAAGAAATGGCTCAGATACTCCGCTCCTTGGACTAGAAGAAGGACAACACAAATTACGGGAAGAACTAAGAAAAGAAGAAGAAAGCAAATTGGTCAAACATTGGGGTGGTATCCCTTAAGCAGAACCAACCTCAGACTTAGCAAGAATCGAATTCGCATCTTGACAGACATGCTAACGGGTCACTGTAGCCTCAAGGAGCATCTTAGGAAACTGAGAATAGAAGGGAACGGACACTGCAGATTCTGAAGGGAGCTCACAGAAACAGCAGCACACCTTATTGAATGCGAAGCACTAATCTCCAAAGAAGACATCATCTGGATGCCTATCTCCTATCAGAGACGGATCTACCTTTGCTGGATCCACTTCAGATGCTCCGATACATCAAATCAGCTGGACTAGAGGAGGTGCTCTAAGTTGAGCATAGCATCGACTAGAGCCCTAGTTTGGGGGGCACCATAGATCTACTCGCAGTGCACGAGTACCTCAAAAACCATACATCTTCATCTCAATGCATTAACTCATCTGTAAGATATGTTCTAGTGATATTATGTCCAATGGTTGGAACCTTAGCATCACTTACCTGCGCCATTTATAGAGGTATATAAGCCTACTCAACGTCGCCTTAAGTACCAGGGTCTAGCTTCTCGCAACCACTCATGTTGTATGCGTTCTATTTTTTACACGAATGGAAGGGACCTACAGTTTCGTGCCGTATCCGGAGGGCAATTTGTTTTGAGAAGCTTTTTCGAGACAACAATACTCTCGGATGTTTGTCAGACGTTCGCGAGAGGTGGGACCGTGAAAAAAACTTTTTAGTATTTTCTGGGATTCGAACTTGAGATGAGTTATTTAACGACATGCCCAGTTTTTGTATTTCTACAAAACTCATTCGCTTACTTTGGATGACGATGGAGAACGAGCGTTGTGCCGTCAAAGTCGGAAAGTACACCACAGAAACCTTCAATAACATTAAAGCTTTTATACTGGGCAACGCCTTATCAGCAGCTTCTTCAACTTGGTGATGGTGAAATCAGTGCAAAATTTACAGGTCAACGCGATAGGCACTATTTTTCACAAGTCAGTACAACTGTAAGGTTACGCAGACGACATTGATATCGTCTGTAGAATGAAACGATGAGTAATTGGCACCTTCGTAAACATCGAATCAGAAGCTACTAAAATGGGTCTGGTTGCAAAAATGGATAAAACGAATATTTGAAACTCACTCCCAAGTGGAATATTTCCAGATATAATATGCAACAATTTAAATACAGAATTGACAGACATCTGTAGGGGTCTTGGCGTGGTGGCTCAGCGTTATAGGTTCGCTTTTCCCGAGAGATTTACCTATAAAAGAAATTAAGAAACATCCTGAAACTCGAATATGGATAAAAAAATACTATTCGCATGCTGGTCCAATGCACGCATGTGAAGGAATTGCTGCGTTTGCCCAAGGTGTGCGTGAAAACCCAAGAACCTCAACTCATCACAGAGCTTAATAACTGAATATAAGACGCACTTCTCTGAGGAGAATTTTATCGATCTATCTACACATATACAGGGTTATCGTGAATAAATTTTCCCCCCGAACAAAAATTAGGTACCTTACAAATAGAGGAAATAAATCCGCGGAAAATATTTAAATAGATATCATGAATTGCAATTCAGGAGCATTATCAACGCAGTCGCGATATTTAATTTTTCCCCGATGAATTTTTTCTCTTTGTTGGAAGATATTTAATTTTTGTTCGGGGGAAAAATTCCGAGGGAAAATTTATTCGCGATAACCCTGATAATAAAATGATAACTAGGTGCGTTTTTGGGCAGGTATAATGCAAAAGCGAATTGACCGATTTTAGTAAAACTTTGCCATTCTGTACCTCAGAAGCTTGGTCCCAATCTCGAATAAGAATTATTACGATATTCCTCAAATGGATTAAGATATTAAAATAAATAAACGCAAAGATAAAAAAACAGGCAATACCAAGTATTAACTATATTAAAACTTTGCATTCGAAAAGTTTGGGAAGTACTAATTTTTTTGTGTACTCTTGGGCGCAGTATAAAATAAATAAACACATGGATTTAGTTCATTGCCTACCTATGAGCCGCAAATTTATAGCTGAACTAGCGGGTACCCAGCGAGCGTTGCTGCGCCTAACAAATAAAAAAACAACTGTCAGGCAGGCGCCTGACTAGTCTATAGAGAACAGTTTTGTGCCGACCAACAGTGGGCAAGTGGTCCAGCCTTAACCCTAGAAAGATAACCTTATTTTTTAGTACTAAAAAGATAAACATGCGCCCAAAAGGCGCACAATTTTAAAAACCGATTTATTTTAGAAATTTAAATAATTATTCTTTTTTTTTTATAACTTCAATGAATTGTTACATTATTAATAAATAAATAAAACACACATATATATTATTATTTTTTTATTTATAAGAAAGTTATGTAGGATTTTATACGCGCGTCGGCTAACAGATGACAGCAATATATCTGTATCGCGGGCGCCTTCGAGGCGCATGTTATCTTTCTAGGGTTAAATACATATATCAAAATAGTTTTAGTACTAAAGTACTATAATACTATAGTAGTGGGCAAACTGCGGGACCGATGGCAACCGGCGTGCTTTACTGCGACTAACAAAAGAGAATTTTTTGTAGTACTAAAGAACGATCATACTAAAGTAGTGGACCGATTTTGACCAGGAACACCCTCAGGCCAATAACAAAGATTGCCTGAAAATTTGACCTCAATCGGTTACGTGGTTTCGGAGTCCATAGCACACAAACATAGGTACACACATTTTTTCCCATTCAAAAAATCACTTTCAGTTTTTCCCAAATTTTCCAATTTTCCGGACAACTTTTTCAATTTTTCTTTCTATAGAAATCTCATTCGGACTATTACGAACATTAACAAAAAAAAATTAGCCAAATCGGTCCAGCCGTTCTCAAGTGATGCGATGACCAACGAACAGCATTTCATTTTTATTTATATATTTAGAAGATACTCGTAAACATAGATGTGTATTTTCACGCAGGCGATAACGATGGCGGTTGATGTATTCCTTCTGTTGTCTAAATACATATGTATATTCAAGTATGTACAATACATAAATAGTTAATATTATTGTGGACCACGCAGGCAAAGTTGCGGGTATCTGCTACTATTACATCTGTGGCAATACGACATAATAGCTTAAGTCGACTTAAGTCAAAATTGAGTTAGTTATAGCAAAATTACATGAAGTATTTTCCCTCAATTTTTTAATTGTATATGTGTAAAGACGGCTGAGTTATGGCTGTAAGAGTAGAGGTGCAATTCAAAAATTTCATACGATTTTCGCGTAAGCCACAACTTTAAACCCTTCTCCTGAAAAATCGTACAAATCGACATAAGCTATTATGTCGTATTGCCACAGACATAAAGACTTCGTATTATTTGCTTACAAGGTCCAACTCACTGTAGAGCTTTGAAGCAAAATGGCCGTTCGCTTTGTTAACACTTCGCTACGTGGGCTTTAAATGAGTTGGAGAATAACGTCATTTTGGGACGTACAATCATCTTTTCATCTCGGAAGCTACGTCAACAAGCTAAGCTGTAGGATTTGGGGTTTCAGAAATTCATACGTTTTCGTAGAGACGGCAATATATTCTCAAAGTGTGACTGTTTGGTGTGGGTTTGGAGTGGTGCCATTATAGATCTTTACTTCTTTGAAAATGAAGCTGGCAACAACGTTACTGTGATCGAAGTGCGCTACAGAGGCGTGAAAACGGAATTTTGGTGGTCGTAATTAGATGACTTTGACTTTGCAAAGTTCGGTAACTATGTTATCAGCCATTTTGAAGACGTGGCTTGGCCATCGCGCAGCTATTATTTGACGCCATTGAACTTTTTTTTTAAGGGGAACTGTTAAAGAACGCTGTTACCGGATTAAATAATTAGTTTTCTTGCTCATTTCGACACATTACGTAAATTTTGTATACAATAATAAATAAATGAATTAAATACTTGAATTGTACTCACGCTTTAACCGGTGGATACCGCTGCTCGATGTAACTCAATCGATGTGATGGTCTCTTAATTGCTGGCAGTACTGGAAAGCTAGTCAGTTGATGGTGGTGGTACATCAGCGCCAAATGTCCAGTCTGTCGTTCGGTTATGTTAGCCAATTGATGTTGTGATGATCCACCAGATGGTGGATCTGTTGTTGTGATTGTCACCAGTTGATGATGCGTCGACGAGGCTGACAGTGGTAGCTTTGAATCATCGATTGTCACTCGATGATGTGAGTGTGTGGTCGATTGCAGACGTGACGATGATTTCGCCGGCGAGGAATTATGACTGCCCGTCTCGGATGAAAGGAAGAGGTTTGCGGAAGACATCGGAGATGGTGGCTGTGGCGGTGGCGGAGGTGTCGGATGTCGATCCTGGTACGGCGAATGATGGTGATGGGAATGGTGATGTTGCTGCTGCTGCGGCTGGTGATGTTGCTGATGCTGATGCTGATGGTGGTGATGGTGATGCAAATGATTGCTTAGCGGTGATTTAATATGCTCATCGTAGTAGTTGATGTGCGTTGCCGAGGCTGGCGCTGTTATCGTTGTTGCAATTGGTGATGGCATATCTGTCACTGTGCTGTAATTGATAGAAGACATTGAGAATTATGACACGGAACTAACATTAAAAGTATATTATGCACTTAAAATCGGAAAGGGTAATGAGTTGCAGCAGTCGAGAACGAGAGAAAGTGAAATAGTTGTGTTAGACATGTACTATAAGTGAAATTATGCAAATATTATCATCATCACTACACAGCACTACACTACTCTAAACGCCTCATACTACGCGCGCCAACTGGTGCAAATCAAACACTGGCTGATGGATATGCCGAGTGCTTCCTCCCAGAGTGGGACTACAGTGGGATTAATCAAGTCAATTGTATAGTACTCATTCTAATTCGTTTTATTTGTTGTGTGTGTTTGGTTGTTGTCGTCAGTTAAATTGTCGGATTGGAAATTTCTTGTACTTTGTTCGAGTTTTTTTTTTTTTTTGTGAAAAGCAATTTATTTTGCTCGAAGAGAATTTAAGTGGAGTTAAGAGGGCAAAGATATTACAAACAGGAATGGGACTGCCGACGCTTTAGATAGAAGCTGAACTTTTCCAGAGGAAGGTGCATTGTGTATATAATGAAACCCGAACTTAAGTCGCGCACTCATTGGTCCCGAACCATACTTTGGTACACCGCCGAGTAATGCTAACTTTAAAATAAAGCAATTGGAGGCAAGGTGACGCGCTATGACGCGGTATCATGTGATCATGAGGCCTCTTGAACATAATACTTGAAAGAATCGTATGAAACTCACAAATCAATACTGGAAGTATAACCTTTCACAAGTGTGTACAATTTCTCGCTTCCGCCGATGACATTGACATAGTCGGAAAGACTTTGAAAAGGTTTTTTTGATTGGGGCCCAGGTCCACCTCGGACTGTAGCACCACCTAAGTAAGTATGTAATGGGAAGCAGATAACTTCACTGATCACTGGACCAAAAGCGAGGCCCTAAAATAGGCGAACAAGTTAATCAACTCCAAGCACAATAAAATCAAAAAGCTCCTAGAGCTGAACAAAAAAGAACTGAGAATCTTAATACGTTATCTAACAGGACATTATCGGCTTAAGTGCCAATGGCTCTATCTGAACAAAATACGTATCTCTGACTTTCGGAAGAGCAAAAATAAACGGCAAAACAATTCGGCAGAGCATAGATCCGAGAGACATACTCAATCGGGATCTCGGCTAAAGTCAAGACCAGATGAATAAATCTATATAGGTAACTGTGCTCATAGGGCCCATCCCCTAAACGTAGCATAGTTATCAATTTTTCCCAAGAGCTATTTCACTTCTAAATCAATCCATTAGTGAAAGTGTATGACATTATAGTTGGAGTGCTAGGGATCTGTCGATCTTTACAAGACTTAATAGTTTCCGAAAATCTTTTATGTAAATTTCGGTCTCTAGATAAACATCTTGCAAACCAACTAATCTTAAGAACTTTTAAATGAATTAACACCGTAATCAATGGCAGAACTGACTAGCGTGCTCACTCTAGACAGGCATTGCGGCAGACATTATTGGATGGAGAGTAGAGTGCCTGTAGGATAAAACAAATTGTTAGCAAGTCATGCATTTGACTAAAGTTCAAAGCTCAAAACTTTAGCAAGTTGTAGATTAAGTCTTAAGTTCGGCATCCACGATCATCCATGAATGTCCGGTGTGATGATTTTTTTGTTTCTTTTTCGCTTACCTTCCACTATCACTCTGTCCGCGCACGTCGACAGTTAAATGAAAAATGAGGAAAGAATGGCACTCATCGCTGCCACTCATTTAATTAACTTAGCTGAATTAGTTTAGACTTGTTGATATCTACATCGATGCGGATACTACTAGTCAATAATTGGGTTAGCAGTAGACGTCTGCGAGTAAACACTTCCAGTGCAGTCGTTGCACTTTACTGAGTATCTCCGTCGTTGTGAATAAACTGGTTCGCTTTGCCCCATAAGTGAGCATTTGTCTCACAATGGCTAAGTGCATCCACAAAATTAACCCGCTAGGCTCCCGCCTTCACAGATATCATTTCCGTATGTTACTGTCTATGTATGGTCCTAGATACTTAGCTTCTTTGACTGGTATTAACGTCATGCCTGACAAAATGATAGGTGGCAGTCGTTCGAATTTTCTTTTCCACGAGAAAGAAGCTATCGTTGTTTTAACCCAGTCATGTATACGTAGCACCATTCCTGAGTTATATTCCGCCCACTTTGTATGGTATCACAATGGGTTTCCTCAAACTTACTTGTAGCGATCATTACTATGTCATCATACGCTTCGCAATTAATGCCGAGGTTGGTTAACTTATCAAGCAGTTCGTCCACAATAAGACTCCATATTAGGGGTGATAGTACTCCATTTTGTGGGCATCCCTTTGCCGTGCAGACCTTCATTGTTCCTTATGGCGTATGGGTCTCTACTGATCATATGCTCAAGAGCTCAGACATCTAGCTAGATATTGTTCTTTTGAGTCGTTTTCTTTCCGCGTTCGTCCGGTGACTCCATATGAAGTATTATCAAATGCAGTTTCTATGGCTAGGAATGCACAGAGTACTATCTCTTTCGTTTCTAGAGCACTCTGAACAATCTGCGTCAGCTTATATGGATCAGTCTCAGTGGATCTGCTCCCTCTGTATGCATGCTACTGATGATAAAGAAGGGTTGTTTTTAACACTTCCTCTCTTAAGCTTTTGTCAACATCTTTTTCTATCGTTTTGAGTAGAGATGATGTTAAGCTGATTGGCCTAGGACTTCGGCTAGTCTTTCATCCACTTTCGGGATGAAAAAAAAACCACAGTATGCTATAATACTGAAGCTTTTCGGTCACTAAATTGTAGTTCTACGAAGTTGAAATTAATTTCTGTACGCTTCCTAGATAGTGGCAAGACAAGCCTCCAACCAGTTATTTGACTCCTTCTCGATGGTAACATTTCATTTTAGTCTACAGTCACACCTAAATGTATAAAAAATTGCTAACCTGTGGGGATTGTCATTATTGCCACTCATGTTGTGTGCGTTATATATTTTACACGAATGGAAGGGACCTATAGTTTAGTGCCGTATTCGAAGGGTAATTTGTTTTAAGAAGCTTTCAACAACAACAATACTCTCGGATGTTTGTCAGACGTTCGCGAGAGGTGGGATCGTGAAAAAAACTTTTTGGTGTTTTCTGGGATTCGAACTTGGAACCTCACGCGCAGTGGTCCGACACACTAACCACTTATGCCACGGCGACCATATTTGAGTAAAAAAAATGTACTCGCATTATAGATTGCATCCTCCTCAAGCACTATGAATACGTATAGATCTATGAAGCTATTGAACGCTGGACTGTTATATTATCCTTCCACATATCGGACACCCATTCGCCCCTATGGGCGAATTATATTGTCTTAACATTCATAGTTCATAGTCTCGCAGAAATTATCACGTAAGTGTCCAATAAAACGCAGCGCTTCCAATAAACCACAGGGAGCGAATAAGAAAGATACACATATCAGAGGGGCCAACTAAAAGATACTTAATCTGTCAAGATTTTTCCGGTGTCAAGTATCTGTTTGCATTCTTTGCATTCTTTCGTTTCCATTTCACCGCACAGCAGCCGCTCTTGTCTGCAGTGTATGCATCTTTGTTTCAGACAAAGTATTGACCTCCTCGTTTGCCACACTCTGTCAAGGTTAATCACAGAAATTAAGAGGAGCTCTGGTTTTTCTTCAAAAAAAAAAAAAAATCCAAACAAACCCCCTCCAACACCCCTAACTATCCCAAAAGCAAAACACTGCTTCTGCTACTCTGTCGTCGTCTAATGACCTATTTAGATGAACCCAATGATAATATCATCGCTCGTCGTTATGAGTGATATAACAGTTAAACGAGTCATAGCATCACACTACTACGTGATAAAGACCCCACCAGAGTCTCACCGTACCCAGTCTTCTCTAAATTAAAAGTGAAGATGAGATTTTTGCTCGGATTAACTACTTAACTTGGAAGCATCTGCTGTCGGCCTGGCCACCCTGCTCTCCCACTATCTGCTCCTGCTGCTTCGTGGATGTATTTAGATACACTTTTGCCCCTTATTCAGGAAAAAAATAAGGTATCTGGGTTTCTGCTTATACAATGGGAAAGTTTGCACACAAAGCAGCTTAGCTTGGTTTTGTAAATATCCTTCGGGGATGAACTGCATCTTGACCCCTTTTTTTGAAAAGTATATAGATACAAAATATATTTTTTAAATGAGACCCAGATTTTCTCATTGGGCCCTTAAAGAGGCATGAGTGCAAATAGCAGAAGGTAAACGAGAGATTGTCTTTTTTTTTTATTTGTCCTTAATCGTTTCGTCCTTAATGTGACGTGGTAGGCTGGAGCGGTGTCATTGAAAATATTCATTTGGGAAATTTAAATGACTTATTTGTGGGATGTCAGCCAGCTGGCAAACAAGTGCTGTGCTTTGTCAAACTTAATGGGGCACGAGGTGGAATGGTGGTCGCTTTAATGGAAGCTGGGCATTTGCGGTTTTGCTTGTATTCGGTTTGGTCGGATGGAGGGTTGGAGGGTCATCAACTTGATAATGGTTGAGTGAATATTTGATGATTGACTTGAGGTGAATTTGATATTGGATAGGTTAAGTTGGTATATAGGGTGTCATTCAAGAAAGGTGACTGTACTCTGAACTAAAATGCTATTACGAGTAAATACCTCAAATCAGTGTTGAGTAGTAAAAGCTACGACAATTATTACAGTAATTATATTGTAGGATATGGGTTCATCTTGGGAGACCGGCTGCATTCTAGATTTTTGACTCCAAGCCGATACGTGAAAATCTGGCTGTAATCATTATCAGGCTCATGTGCCCATGATCCGTTAGAAGAGACTGTAGAGGAGGAACCTTATGAATTTCTGTACGTAACCTGTAGCGAGTATTAACATCATACTTGGCGACTTCGATACCAAAATTGGTGGAAAATATGTTTGGCGAGTTACAATATATGGAAAGCGCATCCCCAGGATTACAGATAATGGATTACGGCTCCGACTTATATACGTCAAATATTGCGAAAATCAACTGGGACCATATCTCGGTCGGACACTTTCAACCACAGACGTTCTAACAAGAATAAACTAATGCAAAGTAGAAAGCGCATTTGGTACAGACAGTGACCATACCCAGCCTAAAATGCCGACGACCAATGCAACCAATATCGTTTCATCATAAGCAAAAACTCCGTAACCAAGTTAGGTTATCTGCAAACCCCCTGAGAAAAAACCGTGGTTAAAAATGCGTTATGTACTCCTCGTAAGCGGTTAAAGTGGTGCATCTGCAAGCAATAGAATGCAAGACAAGAAATGTAATGGAGGAGTATCGACCCAGAAGATTGTAGAAAAAGAAAAGCTTGCATCGAGAAAAGAGGGCCTGCTGGGCAACCGAGCAGAAGTATATCGAAGAATCCTTCGACCAAAACTAATTATGGAAATTTTATAAGAAAGCCAAGCAGCTGACAGCTGCCTTTAACTTGCTTACTTAGGTGGTGCTACAGTCCTTGTATAGGACCAACAGTTCGGTATTGTACCTTCTCCTCCACACGTCGTCTATGCAGACGGGACCAAGGATCACTCGAAGAACTTTTCCCTTAACGTGACCAAGGGTATACTCACCTGATTTTGACAACGTCCATGCCACTGCGGCATACAACAGGACTGGGATGATTAGTGTCTTATACAGAGTTACCTTCTTAGTGCGAGATAGGGCTTTGTTACTCAATTGCTTACTTAGCCCATAGAAACAGCGATTGGCAAGAGTAAGTCTTCGTATAGTCTCCCCATTGGTTCACCATAGAGCCAAAGTAGACAAAGTCCAAAAAAACAAATACAAAGATTTGGCGCAACAGCTCTTTAAAGTACCAGGGCCTAGCTTCTCACAACCACTCATGTTGTGTGCGTTATATTTTTCACATAAATGGAAGGGACCTACAGTTAAGTGCCGGATCCGAACGGCGATTTCGTGACAACAATACTCTCGGATGTTTGTCAGACGCTCGCGAGAGGTGGGACCGTAAAAAAACTTTTTGGTGTTTTCTGGGATTCGAACTTGGAACCTCATGCGTAGTGATCCGACACACTAACCACTTACGCTACGGCGCCCACAAAGGCGTAGACAAAGTCCTTTACTACTTTAAACCTATATGTATCTGTCTATTGTTGCGTTCTGTCCAAGACGCCGATGTTGGGTTTCCTTGTTTGTAGACAGAATATATTTTGTTTTGCTTTCATTAACTGGTAAACCCTTCTTTGCTGCCTGGATCTCAATACTTGCAAACACCCGACTGGGCCGTCAGTCGTCAGTTGAGTTCTTGCCACTATTTTAATGTTATCGGCGTAAGCGTGTAGTTGTACAGACTTAAAAGCAGTAAAAGATCGTACCTCCGGTGTTGACTTATGAGCTTCGTACAATTCTTTCAAGTATTATGTTAAAGAGATCGCATGATGACGCGTAACCTTGTCTAAGACCTTTACTGACATCGAACGGTTTGGTGATGATCTTACCGACTTTGATGGAGCAGCGGGAGTTGTCCATCGTCATCCCGCACAGACGGACGAGTTTGGCAAGGATGTCGAGACTAGGCATGGCTCTGTTGGGGACCTGCATTGCGATTGATCGGGAAACTACTGACTGCCCAAAACTTGGCTTAGGCCAGTAGCGCAACAATCAAGTTCGTGATGAAGTGCTTACTTTACCTCCTAGTGGTGGTCCCCGGGAAACTATACGTATAAAACCTTATACGTATAGGCCAAAATTGTAAGTGCGGGTTGTCTAGGGCCTTGATTCTAGGCTAGGTAACGTGGGCCAGCAACCTGCGTTACCGAATATTGCCCGCTACGGAAACCGACACTATGCCTCGGATAAGGAATGATCACATGTTGACGACTTTTGGCTATTGTACCCGGACAAAGATAGGTTTCTGGAATGTAAAGACGCTCCTCGACTCGGGAAGAGAAGGTTCTTACAATGCCAGATTCCTCCAATTGGAAAACGAATTCATGCGATATAAACTGGACATTTTGGGGGTAAGTGAAGTAAGATGGTTAGAAGCGGGCGAGTACCAGACTCCAACGCGTAACACAGTACTACTCTATTCTGGAAGACCATCCGGAAGTCCGCGGGAATATGGAGCCGGACTACTGCTAACTGCTAACAACAACAGCACGCAAGGGCCTAATTTCCTGGCAGCCTCATGGTGATAGGATTTTGACGGCCAGATTCCGGACTAGAGTACGACGCGTCACCATCATACAGTGTTACGCCCCAACGAATAGTTCGTCTGAGGACGAAAAGGAGAGCTTCTACAATCTCTTAAGCGCCGTCTACAACACAACACCAAATGGAGACATTGTCATAGTGATGGGGGATTTGAATGCCAAGGTAGGCAGCGACAACGAAGGGCTCAAACATGTAATCGGAAAGCATGGACTAGGCAACCGCAATGACCTGCCACAAAGTCAGCTGGGTTTCCAATGACAGGCATGCAACCTCCAACCAAATTGACAATTTTGCTATCAGCCGCCGCTTTAGAAGTAGTCTCCTGGACGTCCGAAACAGGCGAGGGGCAGATGTGGGGATACTACGTGATCACCATCTTATGATAGCTACTCTCCAACTACGCACTGCTGCAGTTCGAAGATCCCACGACAACACAAAAATGCTCAGGTTCAACATCGATAGACTTAGTGATCCCTCAGTGCGCCAACAACTAAGGGAGCACTTTTCGCAAGGTGTGGAAGCAATCAGCAGCTCAATGCACGCAACCATCCAAGACCATTGGTATGCTGTGAAAAATGTTTTTACATCTGGTGCTGAAAGAATTGTCGGTCGACCGCAGGGAAGACATAGGGCGTGGCTTTCCGAGCATACCTGGAGACGGATTGACGAACGAAAACAACTGAAAGCTCACGTTGCAGCTACCCCAGCAGCAGGGAGAAGCGAGCTAGAGTCCCTATATCGTATGAAGATGAGAGAAGTTCAGCGTAGCGTACGACGTGACAAGCGTAACTACATCAACGCGCTGGCTACAGAAGCAGAAGAAGCTGCACGGAGGTGCGACAGCAGGACCGTCTACAGAATCACGAAAGAGCTGACAGGTGGTCGCAGCTCCAGCCAACACCCAGTGAAAAGCCTAGACGGCTCCTTGCTCATTTCGGATGAGGACCAGCTCAAGAGATGGAAAGAGCATTTTGCTACGGTTTTGAACCGTGTATTCGCCAGCGATACGATGAGATCACGACTCCAGTAAATATGAGATCATTACCGCGATCAAGGCACTCAAAACCAACAAGGCGGTAGGACTTGACGGTATTCCAGCAGAGCTCTTACGAGGAACGCCAACAACATCGGCTGAGCTTCTTCTTCCACTTATAGATAGAGCTTGGGAAGCTGAGAGCTTTCCTAACGAGTGGAAAAAGGGAATGATCGTCAAGCTTCCTAAGAAAGGAAATTTAATGGAGTGCGGAAACTGGAGGGGTATCTGAGTGCTGCCTGCTGTAGCTAAGATAATAGCTAAAATCATCCTGAAGCGAATTAAACAACATCTCGAAGACACACTCGATGCCGAACAAGCAGGTTTCCGCTCTAGATCCTCCTGTGCCGACCACATCAACACCCTGCGGATTATCATCGAACAGTGTGTTGAATATCGATTGCCACTGCACCTGCTGTTCATCGATTTTGAGAAGGCGTTCGATAGTGTCAACAGGGAGTTTATTTGGCGTGCCTTACGCAGGAGAGGTATTCCCGATAAACTAATTGCTATTATCAAAGCTACATATGAAGGCTCCAAATGTCACGTTCTGCACAGCGGAAGGTTGTCTGACGAATTTGAGATCCAAAGTGGGGTAAGACAAGGCTGTATCCTTTCACCAATATTATTCCTATTGGTGATTAGCGATGTGCTTCATGCAGCTTTGTCGACGGGAAACGGAGGAATTCGATGGACTCTTACATCTCAACTGAAGCATCTTGACTACGCAGACGATGTATGCTTACTCTCCCACAGAATTATGGACCTCCACCAAATGACAGCAGGTGTCGTCGGGCTGAAAATGAATACGGCAAAAACTAAAATTATCAGCTTTGGAACAAACTCATCGGCTCAAATATGCATTGCTGGACAACCGGTAGAGAGAGTAGAGGATTTCCAGTATCTTGGGAGTATTGTCTCGACCGATGGTGGAACCGAACTGGATATAGCCAACAGGATCGCCAAAGCAAAGTCCGCGTTCGGGATGTTGTCCAAAATATGGCGAAGCAATGCAATCAGTTTGAGCACCAAAATAAGACTGTTCCGCTCCAACGTTGAATCCGTGCTGCTATATGGTTGCAGCACGTGGAGAGTGACCACTACTATCACCAGAAAGCTGCAAACGTTCGTTAATAGGTGTCTGCGCAATATCTTTAAGATTTTCTGGCCCAATCGTATCTCTAACGGACACCTTTACGAGAGAACGGGTCAGGAACCAATAGGCATAACTATACAACGGCGGAAGTGGCAGTGGATTGGTCACACGTTCCGAAAGGGTGACAGTTCCATAGCGAACCATGCTATGCAATGGAACCCTCTAACTCAGGATGGCAGAAGACCTGGCGGTCCGAGGAGAACATGGCGCAGAACAGTCGAGAAGGAGGCACGGCAGTTAGGGAAAAGTTGGGGAGAACTCAGACACATTGCCAGAAACCGTACACGATGGCGCGTAGGCGTAGTAGAGGCCCTAGGACCCACAAGGGGATACAGGACATAAGTATGGCTCTGTATAACTGGGCTACACGCATATATGTATATATTTTGGCGCAACAGATCTTCAAGTGCCTAGGCCTAGCTTCTCGCAACCACTCGTGTTGTGTGCGTTATATTTTTCGCACGAATGGAAGGGACCTGCAGTTTAGTGCCGTATCCAAAGGACAATTTTTATTTGCAGAAGCTTTTTCGTAACAGCAATACTCTCGGATGTTTGTCAAACGTTCGCGAGAGTTGGACCGTGAAAAAACTTTTTGTTTTTTTTCTGGGATTCCAATAGTGATCAGACACACTAGCCACTGCGCCAAGGCGACCACTGTTAGGCAACTTTGAAATCGAGGAAAAGGTGGTTCGAATGTATTTAACGTCTGAAAAGGAAAGAGGCCCGACCATTTTTTTTATTTGGGGAAAGGCCGACTCAATTATATTTATCAACTAGACTGGACTTCTGGCGATCAAAATCCAGGCACCTGGAAATTAAAACGCGCTCATTTATTAATACAGTTTTGTTTGTAAGGTAACATTTGGTTCATATGTGGTTCCCCATACCGATTCGCATCCAACTTAAAAGTATAATTTACTGTAGGAGCTTCTTCTAAGAAACTGTACAAGTTCCACGTAAATTGGACAAGTCGCTCTTGCACCAACTCAGAACAAACAGTCAGACTCCTAAAGCTTTTCAAAGTTGCGGAGAGACTGAGCACATTTTTTATTTTATAACCACGAATCCTTATTGTGTAACATATTACGAGTATCTGAAATCATTTAAGCTCGAAGGATCTGCGAACTGTCACAATATATTATTAACCGCAAGATTCAGGGGTAACCTACCGTGGCAAAATCTCCCATATGTCCATCTGTAGGATATTTACCTTAACAGTTCTCTATTTATTTCTACGTAAACTTTTATTAAACCCGTATATGATGTGAAGCAAAAAAAGGAAACAACTTTAAGCCGATTCGTGTACACATCCATTAGCGAATGGAGAGGTAGGATGTGTAACTTTAAGTGGACTCCCAGACAATTACACACACTACTCTGAACAACTACACTACACGAAATGCTATTAGCATATTACTTCAAAGGGATGGGAGAGCGGTGTAAAAGATGCCTGTATGTACTATGCGCAGATCCTTAAGTGGCGTACGGATAGTGTCTCTACTGAATTCTCCATCTGCTTGCTGCCGAGCAGGACGATGCGAAAGAAAACAAACTCCATTAATATTTTGTCGTAAATTTGGTCCCTGTCTCTTTTGTGTTGTAGCCTGGTGTTTGCTTCTTTCTCCTTATTTTTCTTTTCTTCCACCCCCTTACTTGAAACCTGGAATGTCATTAAGCTTGCCAAGGAAAACAGGATATTTTACATCCTTGTATGTGAGATTCTGCTTAATTTTTTATTTTTTTTATCATCTTACTAAGAGGCTGTTAAGGCATCGCAATGGAAGAGACTGATGATGTCTTTATGTGTATGTCGATTAGACAAGTCGAGAGGCAGGGACGAGGAGTCGCTTTAGTGTCATATCCTTGGTGTGAATTTAAATTGCGTAAATTTAAGGAGGTTTTCATCAACAAAAGTCAAAACAATTGAACTTGTTCACTTTCGAAATGGGTGACAAAACACCGTTGTCACCTTTTTTTTAAAAAGCTTTCGAATGAGGTTACATCAGACATGCCACATGGAGTGAAATCGAATAACATCGTGTTCGATTTTTTTTTGAAAATTGTTTGACAAAAGGATTGGAAAAGTTTTTATTGGAAAGTTGGTTCTTTGTTTTCTTTATTGATAGTGTTTTCAGAATTTGGCACAGTGGGTGGGAGAGGATATAGTATTTGGAGATAACAATGCACTCATGACATAGGTTGTTGTTTTAGACTTGTTTCGGGTATGACATAGATACGTTGCAGGTCATTGGATATGTTACAAGGGGCTTATGATAGTTGGAACTGGTTTACAAAACTTTTTTTTTATTGAACAGAGATGAACTGGAAGTGGGGTTAGGGGATCAGCTTACAACACTGGGGATTTCTATAGTCCCTTTGTGATTGAGTTTGTAGTGATTGTATGACTTCATAAAATCATGATTGGTTTAAATCAAATTTAGGTTAAAGCCTCCAAATTCATGTGGAATAATACTTGGATTACTTTTGCGAATATGACTTGCCCCGTCTTTGATGAGCGGACCTAGACTATAGCTATGAGTACGCGTACATAAGAAAAGCTTAACAAGAGCCGCGAAGTATTTACGCCAATAGAGGACACGCAGGGCTTTGTGTTTATCTTTAAAAGTCTAAGACGACGATTCTTAGAAGTATTGGTACGGTAGCTATTAATTTGCGCAACCACAAAGTCTATTCTCAGGTTTCAAACATGAAAACGTGTGTTTGTTCGGTTTGGTAGCCAGGCCAAAATTTACGATGCAATGAAATTATGCCAGATTTTATGACGCAATAACTCTGTGAATAATGAACCGACAGCAGCTTCTACATGTTATCATTTTTCCAATTAACAAGAAAGAAGAACCCCTTAACTGCGCCAATTATAGAGGTATCAGTCTCCTCAACATTGCATACAAAAACTTTTGTGTGATATTGTTTGAACGCTTGAAACCTTTCATCAGCAGCCTGATTGGTCCCTATTAGAAGGGGTTTCGGTCCAGGAAAGTACAATACTTCGATCCTAATGCGATGCCTCACACGGCAGATATTGGAGAACACCCAAGAATTTCAAATCGATACTCATCATCTCTTCATCGATTTCAAGGCCGGCTATGAAAACATCTTTCTATATAAAAGAGCTATATAGAGCCATGAGTTTTGACACCCCTGCCAAACTTGTTCAACTGTGCAAGATGACGATGGAGAGCGCTCGCTGCTCCATCAACGTCGGTAATGACCCCACCGAGACCATTGATGTCAAAAATGTTTTAGATAAGATGACGCGCTGCCATGTGCCTTCTTTAATATTGTACTTGAACGAATTGTGCGGAACTCACAAGCCAACACCAGAGGCACAATCTATCAGAAGTCGATACAACTGCTTGCATACGCCGACGATATAGAGATCATTATTGGGCAAACTCAGCGGACTATCACCGGTGTGGTCAAAATGGATTTAACGATAAACGGAGGCAAAACCAAGTACATGCTGTCAACAGGAAAAGAGAATCAACACTGACGAATTGGACAGAGCGTCACAGTGGCAGCTACAACTTCGAGATAGTTGGGAACTTTGTCTATCTTGGATCTGCTATAAGTGCTGATAATGTTATCAGCGCAGAAATCAAGCGAAGAATAACTCTTGCCAATCGTTGTGTTTTTGGGCGAGTCAACAGTAAAGCCCTATTTCGAACAACTAAGGAGACTCTATATAAGACCCTGATCATCCCAGTCCTGTTTAACGGCTCTGAAACATGGACTTTATTATTGGTAGTTTCGAGAGAAAACATCTTCGTAAGATATTCGGTTCCGCTTATGTTGTCGGTATTTAGAGGAGAAGATTCAATGACGAGCTATACATAGATACCAACGCTATCAGAGGGACGACGGATCACACAAGTTCAAGGATATCTCAACTAACTTGGAGTGCGCAGCTGGAGGCAATTAGCTAAAGACCGAAATAAATGGAGTGGCCTATTAGTTGAGGCCCAGGTTCACCCCGAACTGTAGCGCCACTTAAGTAAGTTACAAGTTATACGTGTAAGATTCTACCTAGTGAGGCCATTGCAGCAACTAATGCAATATCCGCGAGTGGCAGGCGCGTGCGCAAGAGACGGAAATATATGCAGGGGTACATAGACTTAAAAAAAAAAAAAATTCTTGGCGCAACACCTCTTTAAGTACCTACAGGGGCCTAGCTTCCCGCAACTATGTTGTGTGCGTTATATTTTTTCACACGAATGGAAAGGGCCTACTGTTTAGTGCCGTATCCGAAGGGCAATTTGTTTTGACAAGCTTTATCGAGGCAATAATACTCTTGGATGTTTGTTAGAAGTTCACAAGAGGTGGGACCGTTAAAAAAACTTATTTTTTTGTGTTTCCTGGGGGTTTGAACTTGGAACCTCACGCACAGTGGTCCGACACATTAACCACTTGCGCCACGGGGCCCTCTGATATCTGAAAGTTTTATTTTATTCAGAAGGTACTTGAATGGATAAATTCCGGTTAGGTAGCCTACTAGAGTTCGCAAGTCCTCTTTGCTGAGTCCAAGAAGCTCGCTTGCTCTGTTTTTGTTGGAGTTGATGAACGTTTTCGCTCGTCTTAGACTCATTAAGCTGGTCCAGTGTTCGGCGAGTCCTTCAGCTACATAATTGTTGTGAAGTGGATACCACTGGGTGGTACTTCTAAGCAGGGTTCAGAGCCGACGAGTGGGCGCCCAGCCACTCTCCTTGCCAGACAGTCTGCTTGTTCGTTCCCCTTAAACCCTTCATGTCCAGGGATCTATTTTATAGTGACCTGGTTTGTGGACGCGAGGCTATCGAGGAAATCGAGACAGTCCCATATGAGCTTTGATCCTACCATATAGGAATTAATAAGCCCTAGTGCTGCCTTATTGTCCGAATATCCCTTAAATTCAGATCATAACGTCGCCGAAAAACGAAGAAGATTATTGAAATTTTTTAAAACCTGAACCAAGCTAAGGCGTTTTACTTGAGTATGCAATGCCACCTAAGTTTCAAACCAACACACCTAAAATTATATAATTATCTAGTTTATAGGGTTATAAAAAAATTTCATCTTTCTTGATCTGTTCTTTAAATTTCTTTTCGCAGGTTTTTCTTCCTATTGCTAAGAGCTTCGATATTCCCTGCAAGTGTGGTAATAATCATATATCTCTTCTGGTTACGGTTGGGATTGCATTATAAGACCAGGATCACAGTTCCTATCCATTTGCTCACCACCCTTAGTTTCCACTCTAATACACGCTATATCTAAAAACCCAACTCTCTCCAATAAAAAGGTTCAAAGTTCCATAAGTACTGTAATTAACCTAAAACCCCTGACCCACGGTATCCTTTCTTTTTACAAAATCATTCTAATTTCCTTCTAACAACCTCGTTTTCAAATGCCAATGTATTATAGAACATAAATTCTATTCTGCTTTTCTTCCGTTTAATTGAAACGATAAATTCACTTGCATGCATCCTTCATTCTTATTAGCAATTTGCAAATGAATACCAACTGCTACTACTGCTCCTATCTACGCCCCTTTGTGTCCATTTACACTGCACAGGATGATTTTAATCTCATTCATTTCATCCTTCCATCCGTTTCCGCTAATTCACATTAACAAAAGAAATTCACACAAAAAAAGAAAAAAGAAAATTGAAAAGCACATCTAGGATGTATCCGTATACTGTTCCCATACCATGCCTAGAATTTTCAATTTAAAATGAATTTTCATTTTTATAGAGCACACTCTTCTGTGTGGCAAGCACCCAGGCCTGGTTGTTGCAAACAGGATGCGAAGGAGTGCTCTTCTCTGGGTGAGATTTGGATAATAAAAACCAAAAAAAAAAAAAAAATGATTTGTTGCAAACCGATTTCCGTTTCAACCAAAAACAACTGGGTTATCCTAGCAATCAGCATAGTGCCTTGGTTATTGTTGTTGCACTTCCACCGAATGTCCTTTGCGAATGGCGAAGTGCTGCGGCTTGACCGAATTCCAAAAATTCGCTGCCGGAATAGAGTATGCATTCCTTTTTTTTTGCTGGTTGAGCCTACATTTTAAACAACTATACCTCGTGTACGAATAGTTTGTGGCTTGAATCTGCTTAAGGATAAGGACCTTCCAGCCAGCCTCCCAGACCCCGTTTCATAATAGAAAAAAATTATGCTTAAAAAAAATGGGAGAAAGAAATGGAAATGGAGTGAGACCGGACATTCCACTCATCAGAATGATGAAGAAGGTGGAAATGGAATGTGTATCCTGGGGAGTCCTTTCTTAGATTTGACGGGTGTTGGCTGCTGTGTGGGAGGCAAAAGCCTTTGTTTAGTGGGTGTTTGTATGGTGGCACCGAGAGGCAAAAGAAATGCTTCATTGAATCTGTTTTTTTTTTTTTCTCGTTCTCCCTCTATCTTTCTTTAGTCGTTCCTTTTCCTTTGTGAATTTTAGTGTAGCAAGTGCTTTTATTTTCGTCCTTCTGGATAAATTTACAGAATTTTATGTTTTTTTATTTTTTCATTCTATTGTTGGTCGTTTTTCTAGTCGATATTCTTTGATTTTTGTGAACATGAGGGAGAGTAAAGGACCGGCAACTGTAGTGGTAGTCGCCCAATAACCACATTATTGTGGAAATATAGTGTCAGTGACCCCCCAACAATAAAATTGTTACTGTGAAGGAACTTTTTTTTTTTTATATTGTTTGAGTTTAACGAAACGCAATGAGATGAAGTCCTGCAGCATTATGGACTCAGCGTAAAGAGCTTATAAGGAGAAATATTGTGTAAGAAGATTTTTCTTTTTATTGTTTTGCTGTTGAAACGATAAATTGAAGTGACAGCAAGTGTCCTTTTTTTGTTGCTGTCGTCCGGAAAAAGGGGGCTTTTGAGGGTTCTTTTGTAATTGGATTGAATTGGACCAATTTTTGTCGTCAGACAGTAGGAATAGATATGTTGCTTTGGTTTGAAAAATTATCGGGAAATGTTTATCAAATCATTTATTATATGTTTGTACTAGGAATATTTAGAAAAAAGAAGGCAATCAATCATGATTGAAGCATATGGTGTGGGTTAGAGGTCCGATAGACGCCACACATCAACTCATGGAACTGTTAGCAAAATGATTTTTACTGCGTATTCCAATATATTTGGGTCAAATTTTAGTAACTGTATGTCGTTTTATTTATTTTGTTTTTATTTGTTGTATACATTAGCTTTTAAATTCGAACATGAAGAACATACTTTTAGAATTACTCCAAGAAGAATAATGTACGTATATTTATAGACACACTACATGGAAATTGCGTTACTACTACATTTTGAAGCTTGATTGTAGGAAGTTTAGGACAAAGTTCATAAATGTGGGATTCTCAGTCGAAGAATATCGGACATACGAGTATACCTAGTCTTTGACTGACCACACATTTTGTAATAGATCGCCAATTGAATGGAAGTTGTTAGATCCTGGGAATAAACTAAGAGCTATGACCGAGATTTTGGATATAATTGGTGAAATTGCCCTTTCTACGTAAAATTGCCACAGAAACTAGCTAGACGTTGGCTTAGTTCTCAATATTCACGCTGATGTGGTGCTAAGAGTTAAAAATAAATAAATAAATATTTGGCGCAACAGCTCTTTAAGTGCCAGGGCCTAGCTTCTCGCAACCACTCACGTTGTGTGCGTTATATTTTTACACGACTGGAAGGGACCTACCTATGCTATGGACTCCGAAACTACCCAATCGATTGAGCTCAAATTCAGCTCAAACAAGCCAATCTTCGGTAATGGCCCGAGACTGTTTCTGTGAAGTTTGGTCAAAATCGGTTCATTACTTTAGTATTATAGTACTTTAGTACTAAAAAAAACTGTTCTCTAATAGACGAAGCCATGATCTAATTTTTTTAAGAAATCTCTGATGAGTGTTTATGGATCTTATATCGAAAAGAAGACGATTAAAAAGTTTACAAGATACAACTGTAGAAACTACAGTGAGTAGTACAAAAAGTTGGAATTTCAACAACGTGGCGTGTAGTGCTACGTAGATTACGAGTATTAAATATTAGACTCTGCATATAGGCACCTCTCATAAAAAATGTATTAGAAACTTATATCTTATTGGTAGTATTTTTAAAGACTTAAACAATACCATAGAATGGGCCAGACGGTGAACATTACTAATTCTTCTTATGGCACACTTCTGCAAGACAGCGATTGGCTTTAGATTGGTGATGTAAGCACACCGCTAAGAACTGATTCCATATTGTAGTTTCGAATGAAAAATTCTGTTTGAACAACACTTTTTGAGACGATAAAAACATCGAACGGAAGAACATAAGTATTGTTTCTGTAGCGAAATATGTTCTGTCAAACTCATGTTTTGGTTGAAAGTTGTACCGAGATAGTTAAATTTCTTAACTACTTTAATTTGAAAACAAAACGAGTTGCATGTGGCATTTTTATCAAAAATTGTGTGTTGGTTGCCTCTATAGTACAACCAGAATTAATTAAATTGATACGCCGGCCATCAAAATAGTGGCATTTGATATCAACGTTTGGTAGCTTAAGCGAGTCCAAGCTGAAAAATATTAGTTTAGTTTTTTCACATTCAATTCAGAGCGCTCGTTGAACCATACGCCATACTAAGATCATCTGCAAAAGCCGCGACTCTACCTGCAGAAAGCAGGGCAAACAAGGAGTTAACAAATATGAGGAACAAAATAAGGCCCAGCACATACCTTTGGGGTACACCTAAGTTGAGTACCTGATGGTTCCTTAAAAAATCTCTTATTTGTTTGCGGTTCTTTAAACACGACGCACCAATTAAAATAAAGCCGCGAAAACCTGTACCATGCAACTTGTCCAAAAAAATATGAAGACTAACCATGTTAAACGCTTTCGCAATACCAACAAACGGCTTGCGCATATTTTTTTTTATCATCCAAAGATTTGTTAATAAAAGAGCAGAAAAACAAAAGAGCATCTTCAGTAAAGCGCCCTTTCGTAAATCCAAACTAATTCGGACTGAAAAATATTATTTTTTGTAGTTGCGCACTCCCTCGTTTTTTACATCTTTTTCAAAGACTTTCGAAATTGAGGATAACAATAAAAATTGTTTGTAATTGTTTTTATTTTTTTCTTTTTGACTTCCCTTTTTAAAAAGTAAGCAGATTTCAGGAGATCAAGAAAAACATTACAAAGGTCATCATAACCACAAGATCTCGAGTTATTGAGGGAGTAGATGATACTTAAAACCTCTAACCGATTATGTTTTTCAAGGAAGAAACTGCTATTCGACGTTTTTTTCACCACTTGAGACCTACAGTTTGGTTGGAAAGACATATGCAATGGTCACATACTCATATGCATAGACACTGAAGCGAAAAAAAATATTAAACTCGTTGGCTATTGCTGCAAGCTCCACAATTTCAGCACCTGCGCCACTCATCACAATGGAGTTGAAATGATAAGAAGGGCTGCTATTAACTATAATATTAATAACTCCCCATTCCCTTTTTAGGATTTCCTTGTGCATCACGGAATTTAGAGTAATAGTAGTTGTCGCGACAATTTAAGATTTCCTTATTTATATTCTTGCTCATTTTCTTATACCAACGACAATTTTCGCAGTTTGTTTTTGACTTTAATTTTTTTCCATAAAACTCTTGCTGGATAAACTCTTCTTGTTTGAGACTTCCTATTGAAAGCAGTGAAACTAGAGGTTCTGATATGATTTTTGAGGATATTCAAAAACGGTTTATAGGCTTTAGAAGCGTTATCCTCGGCGATCCCTGCCTCCCAATTCTCAAAACTATGTTGATTATTTAGTAAGTCATACCTTATTTTAGTAATAGTCTGTGAAGAAATGTTACAAGAACTCTTTATGCCCTTAAAATCTTTAAACAAAATGCCAGTCATATAATGGTCAGTTATTTGCAAGTCGAAGTTGACGCTAACACAATGATTTAAGGGGAATTTTCGCAAAACGGCCAAAACATGATCGATACACGTACTTGAGATTGGTTTTGTAACTTCATTTATGAAAGATGTAAAACTATGTTCGGCTGTAAGAGCAAGATGAAAATCGCATGTAGGTAGTGCTCGAAGTAAGAATGTCAATGTTGAAGTCACCTGAAATGGCAATATTACACCGTTTTCAATTACGGAGAAAATTTGAAAAATTATCCAGGAAAGATTGGGAAAGATTAGGGAGTGTGGGCGTGTAATATATGTATATACATAACCAACATTAAAAAATACAATGCGTACGCCAAAAGAAATTTTAATTAAATCTGGGCATGGTCACCTCACCTGTGTATGTATCTCGCACAAAAACTCCCACACAACCTGCTGTGCTTCATCTCACAAGGGAAAATCCATATTTCAGAAATAAATATCAAACCTGGCAAATATACAAAAGTTTCCAGATTGCAAACAAAAATAAATGAATAAATATTCGGCGCAACAGCTCTTCAAGTGCCTGGGCCTAGCTTCTTGCAACCACTCGTGTTGTGTGCGTTATATTTTTTCACACAAATGGAAGGGACCTACCGTTTTGTCCAGTATCCGAAGGGCGATTTGAGAAGCTTTTCCGTGACAACAATGCTCTCGGATGTTTGTCAGACGCTCGCGAGAGGTGGAACCGTGAAAAAACTTGTTGGTGTTTTCTGGCATTCGAACATGGAACCTCATGCGCAGTGATCCGACACACTAACCACTTGCGCCACGGCGGCGCCCACGATTGCAAACAAGAAGATCGAAATTTTATTTCGCACTACAGATATTTTGATGAACAACGAAAAAAGATTTGCTCTCATCTGAATTCAAACGGAAAGTTTCATTACAATTACTTTTAATGGTTGTAGTGATTGGGTTGTTGCTATCTACTTACTTACTTAGGTGGCGCTACAGTTCGGGGTGAACCTGGGCCTCAACCAACAAGCCTCTCCATTTAGCTCGGTCTTTAGCTAGTTGCCTCCAGTTGCGCACTCCAAGTTGGTCGAGGTCCCCTTGAACTTGTGCGCGCCACCTACGGCGATGATTCCCTCTACTGTGTCGTCCCTCGGGGTTAGATTCGAAGACTCTGCGGGCCGGAGCGTTGGTGTCCATTCGCTCTACATGTCCTAGCCATCTCAGACGTCCAATACGCAGTTTTTTGACTAGGTCGATGTCGCTGTACAGCTCGTATAGTTCGTGATTGAATCTTCTCCTCCAAAACCCGTCAACGCAAACAGGACCGAAAATCTTACGAAGAATTTTTCTCTCGAAGCGACCAAGGATATCTTCATCCTCTTTTAATAAAGTCCATGTTTCAGCGCCGTAAAGCAGGACTGGGATGATCAAGATCTTATATAGAGTCTCCTTAGTAGTTCGAGATAGGGCTTTACTGTTGAATTGCCTTATAAGCCCAAAAAAACAGCGATTGGCAAGAGTTATTCTTCGATTGATTTCTGCACTGATTTTGTTTGTTGAATTTATAGCAGAGCTAAGGTAGACAAAGTCACTTACTACCTCGAAGTTATAGCTGCCCACGGTGACGTTTTGACCAATTCGTCGGTGTTGGTTTTCCCTTCTTGTTGACAGCATATACTTGGTTTTGCCCCCGTTTATTGCTAAACCCATTTTGGCCGCTTCCGCCTCAATGCTTGCAAACGCACCGGTGACAGCCCGCTGAGTTCTTCCGATAATGTCTATATCGTCGGCGTATGCAAGCAGTTGTACAGACTTGTAATAGATTGTTGCTATCTAGATTGAGGATATTTTTAATGTTGAACATATTTAGAGTTAAGAAATAATAACAAGACAAATTAGTCTTGTATTTTTGCTAAATCATTAAATGACCTAATAGCAGTGACCACTACCATATCAGCCTTACGCATCAGGATTTGAAAATTTTGAAACTAGAAGTAGGTATTTACATTTTTTAGCTATTTTAACCGTTTTCGCTTCCATAAACAAAGCCCGATTGAATTTAGTCAAACAATCGTTTACCCTTTTTCCCTTCTTCAAATAAAGCCGCATTCAGCTTCTTGGTTTCATTCCTGTTTGCCTTCATAATTTTCTGTTTTACGGCTTGTGACGAGAGATGTACACACAGTACGTCACCGAATGCATCTTTACTGGATCCAGCGCTTCTAGCGGAGCTGGTGTTTGGTAAATCGTCGTTCTTCCGGACACATTTTACGAAAAATATAATTATTTCGGTGGGTCCAACGGATATATTCAATGCATCAATTAAAAACTTTTCCAAACATTCGCTAGCATTGTTGTTGTGTACACCCGGTACTCGAACGTTCTTAAAAGAGTTCTCCAAGAATACTTGTTCTCTCTAGTTGAGACGACTTTCAAGAAACGTCACCTTAGTAACGTGGCTGATGATGATGCAGATGATGATGCACATTTAGATCGTGCTTCTGCATGTTGTTGTTGCAGTGGTTTGCTTGCGGGTGATAGTACTAGACGTTGTTGTTGCAGCGATTTCCGATGGAGGGCGGTGCATCTATCACATCGATTTTTGAAATACTTAGCGCTCATGTACTAAAAGTCAATTGAATTGATATTAACACACTCGCAGTGGAAAATTGAATTACAGTCCGCACAGGTGTGCACTGTTTTATTGTTGCAAATTAGGCAGATCATTTTAGAAAAATTGACAATTTTGAAATAAAGAAAATTAGACTTTAGGCAACCTAAAAAAGAGTGTGAACCCCACGACTACACTTCACGAAGCGAAGGACGCTTTAAGACAAGTGGCATAGACGGGTCCCTTATTGACGGTCTTTCTGTAGGCGGAGTTTACTCTAGGCTGTTCAAGCAATCTATATCCCTGGATAGACTGGCTATTTTTTTTCAGGCAGAGGTCATTGCGATCGCCACTGCAGCGCACACCCTATGAGAAAAGAATAAAGTAAAACTGCATATATCTGCTCAGATATTTAAGCTGCTATCAAAGCTTGCTCTGCCGTAATAGTTACATCAAGATCATGTAAAGGTAATTTAGCCGGATTGGCTTAGGCTATGGAGCTCGATGACGCTGGCCTAACTCCCTGGTCACGCAGATATTCAGAGTAATGGAAGAGCTGCCAGAAAAAATTCAACAGCCACATTTAATGTCTCACAATCTTCTATAGTCTGTTGCTCGTTGGTTTACAAACGTGAAATTACTGAGCTGCTTCACTTTAGCACTACGGATACACTTTCTTAGGGAGGGCGAACTGATCGCGTTGGGCTATACTAGATTCCCGCGCTTTGCGAAAGCAATGGTTAGGTTCTGAGTTCTCGATTCGGTGCGTAATCGCTGATCAGCATCGAATGGGTGTTGCTATAATACATTGGACCTTTAGGTCTGCGCGTTATTGGTCCCTGGAGAGACTCCCGCAGGGATAATCTTTATTGCCATGCGCAAGTGAATGGGGATCTCAATCAACTTAATATATACAATTGGAGACAGCTAGCAAAGTATCTCTGTTAGCTATCTTAAGAGGCTTGTAGGTTGAGGTCTAGTTTCACCCAAGACTGTAGATCTATTCTAAGTCGCAGTAAACAAGGGGCTTACTGTGTATATACATATGTAGGTATATTGCGTTGCAGTCGAAGTTTAAATTTGAAGCGCAACTAAGAAAATCTTATAAGTACTTATTTTTCCGGTGCATATTATGGAACGTTGTTGCCTTTAAACCTGACCAAAATCTATAAAATAGACAAGCACAGCCGCAAAGAAGGCTTTGCTGAACTCCATAGGAACAGTAAGGCGGCAAAAAGGAAGCAAAGGAAGTGAGACAAAAGTAAAAGGAGAGTTGGGTTTTAAACGATACACGGAAGAAGGTGCACAGCGATCTACGCAAAACAATGTGATCATGAAACCGGTGATGTTGGAACACGATATTATTTCCAAGAGAATCCAAAAGAGTTTTCTTAGAAAAGATGAATGTAGCAGCCGAAGATAACCTCCAATTTCGAAAGTGACAAAATCTGGAGTCACTACTTCAGGAAAACCAAGATTTGATGACATCATATTAGTACAGATACCGTTAGCTAAGCAAAAGAGGGCACGCGAAATGATATACTAGATGAAGGCATCATCCGAAAAAGTTAATACATACGTGATACCCATTATGTTGGGTATCATATACGTACTCGTATATGAACTTGGGACAAAATTTCTTAGAAAATTGTTAGAGATTATGGCAGCATCTCCAGGCTAGAATGGGGTAAGAATCAGCAGGAGTCGTTCGGCTCTCTAAAGAGGTATACAGCCAAGAGATGCTAGCACTGCACAGAAGAACAACGGCAAATACGTAGAGATTATAGTTCAAAATGGTCGATCGGAGTATTAATGCAAAGCGAATGGGATGACATATAGGTGCTATTGTTCTCCTAGCAATTGTCGAGACATTGAACAGAATTTGTATCCTCTTTCTGAGTAAGAATGTATAGTCATTGCAATGACGAAAAACTTACAATTTTATAATATTTTCACCAGAATGCCAATCCATCAATATATATTGATGATGTAACTTTTTCTTTTCCTTATCTTCAGAGAAAAGCCAATTTCCACAGTCCGATATCACATTTCCACATATTTCAGCAAGTACCTTTCAACAAAGGACGTCCAATTTGTGCACCACGTACACCTAATTACTTCCATTGACAAATGAGAAAAAAAGAAAAAAAAAACACAACTTCCCAGCACATTGGTCTACTTAAACTGTCAGTCCAATACTACTGACCTCTCACAGCTTGTTAAGTCAATTCAAGTGACAGCGAGAATAAATCCCACTCCAAGAACTAGTCCTCAGACGATTTATCAAAGGACTATAAAATGGGTTCATTGAGAATGCCAAATTCATGTACTCCGCCGTCGTTCGTGTTTAGTCTCCCACTCAATAATGTCCTCCACCCAAACAACCAAACAGTAATTGTTAAGCTACCAATGTGTCAGGTTCTTCAATACTCTAAGCTGCTGACCCGCCTCGACGAAACACTTGACTCCACCACACATGTACAGACTCACTCCACGTCTCTTTTTTGCAATTTGTTTCCATTGTAACCGAATCGATCTATCTTCTTCGGCCGAACGAGAGCACAAGCACAAAAAAAAAAAAGGATTCAAACGACATAATTGAATTTTTGGACAGTTTAGTGGTTCATTTGGACAAAAAGTTATTCAGTTCATAGACTGAGCGCTCTAACAAGAATGAGTAATGAAACAAGGCTTAACGGATAAAATGTTGGTCCTTTTTCTTTGTGAACAAAGAATTTCAATTTCTCCAGAGCTTAAGCAACTGAATGTGGTGTAAATGTCCTTGCTGGTGTTACTGCTTGTAATAATGAATATCAACATACACCAACAGCTAAAACGTATCTCCAGAGGAGATGGAATGCCCTTAGACAGCGGGTGTCCTTACCTCTTCTCTTAAATAAAATTACATTGCTACTATCGCTGCTGGGCGAAAATGCTTTATCCATCCTTGTTCCATGTCGTCTATGTCGTAGAGCGAATAAAAAGGAGTTTGGGACATTTTTCCACTACTTTCCGATAGCTGGAGGATACATTACACACATACTACTGCGCTTCACAAGAAATGAATGAATGCAGGAGAGAAGATAGAAGAATGTCACCACATTATATAATGAAAAATAGGAGACAACAAAAAATGTAAATAAAGGATACACCGAGCAGAGATGGTTGGAATGGAATGGAATCCTGCCACCCCACCGACGGAGTGTATCCTTTTGATTTTGTTGTGTGTATTTTTTATTTTTATTTTTTTCTTAGTTGTAAGTTTTCCCTAGTGAAAGAGGTTAATGGCCGACTATATGTCCTGCACCCGAAGGTGTGCACTAGGACGTGATATCTCTCAGCTCGTAGTTTTGAGCGTAATTTTCATTGTTTCTTTAAATTTAAATGGCTTCAGCAACAACTCTTTGGTATCTTTGGATGGATGGATGGATGGAAGTAGAGCAGAACCACCATGAGATAGTGATTAGGATTGGGTGACGCTGATGAGATATATTGCTTAGATGTTAACGTCAAGAATTGCATGGAAGGGATTAAGAAAATCTCAAGTTTGATACTATTTAATGATTGTGTATGAAGATGGTTTGTAAACTTTTGGCGGGGGAAATGTTTGCATTCTAGGCGGGCCCAGACACATTCGTATTTGTCTCCAAGGGCGGCATTGGCTTTGTTGTTCTTGAAGTTCACTGTGCATGGTACATGCATATAAGTATAGTTGCGTTTGACTTTAAAACTAAATATTTGAGAAATGACAGACGTTGTACTGTTGGAAGTTTAAGTTTTGCCGCATCAATGGGAAGTTGGTTATGGTTATGATTCTGTACTTGATGAACTTTCACACAGCTAGGGTAGAAGCGATTTGACTTGAAAAGAATAGAAAGTTATGATGGGAATTTAAAAAGAAAAGTCAGTTCTCTGAGACTACATATAATCTCGAAGCGTATTTAAATGGTAGATAAGCTTAATATAAAAAGGAACAAGCATCTACAATTAGCTTCCGTCAATATACTCGTAAGTATACGCTCTCATAGCCCTATGCCGGTGCACAGTGAGCTACACCCTAGCTTATACATACTACATGTAAAACTTGGGGATACATTCTCCTCTTGTACAGTAAGAAATATTTGAAAAGTTTGCAAATGTTTGATGAACGATTTTTTTTCGGGTAACATAATACCCCAGGAAGGACTAATTTCGCTTTTCCATGAAACAGAAACTACTAGGAAATAAGTGGTATTACTAACATATAACAATTATTATGGAAAATTCAGTTGGTATTGTTTTAAATATTGTCCTAGGACTAAAAAAATGGAATGAGGTCGTTTTTCACCCCAAAAAACTATGATATACCAACCTGACAAGGTATGTACCTATGTAATCATAATATTCTCAAAATTTCACCTTATTATAAATTTACTTTTCTCGAATACACCAAGTAAACCAATTTAACACATACAGCACATGTACACTATTGTAACATACGAAGTTGTACTGACAAAGTGAATGGTGGAAAGATGCATGTGAACGAAAACGAGTCATGCATAAAAGGCTTTTGGCTACCCTTTACATCTCCGTAAATAGTGGGAGAAAGTCAACGACTGATTCGATACATTCTATTCGAATCCTAGTAGAAAAGATTCGTAAAAATAAAAGGATTTACATCTCGCTTTTATAAACCTTGAAAAAGTCGTCGATAGAGTCCTACGAGGTCTTATATTATAGTACTTATGATCGCAGTTTATCATATAGCATTATATGCAGGTGATCAAGGATATGTACAATGTCAACTCAGCCCGTACTAGAAGACCAACAGGCATCAGAGAAAAGTTTAAAATTGTTGTAGGAGTTCACCAAGGCTCAGCACTTAGCCCACTATTGCTCAACATCGCGATGAACAATCTCACAGCTGAAATTGAACACCATGGAACATTCTCTACACCGATGACATAGTTTAATAAGCGAAACTGCGGAAGACTTCCAAAAAATGATTCACAAGTAATAGATTGCCTTGTCATCAAGGGGATTGCGCATCAGTAGACAGAAAGCTGAATACATGTGATGCGAATTCTCGTTCAGTTTAACGCCAAGGAACATTGCTTACCTAGAAAGATTCCATCTAAAAGAAGTCTGCAGTACCTAGGTTTGATATTCTCTGGAGACTGAAATATCGACGTAGACGTAGATCGTTGCACGAACATCGGATGAACGAAGTGGGAGTTCTGTTCGACAAAAGAATGTTGGGTCAAGTCGAAGGGAAGGTGTATAACACAGCTGCTGGACCAGTTATGTTGTCTGACTCCGAGTGCTAGCCAATAGGCAAACAACAGGGTGGTGTCACAATGCTAGACAAAGTACGGAGTGCACACATTCGTGTTATATTCAAAATAAAATCGATTTGGAAAAAAAAAAAATGCCAGAAGGTCTTCTGAGATGATGTACTCACATCATGAGAGTATATGACACGAGAAATCCTGGAAATAAGCAAAAAACCTGGCAGACCTCGCCTCTTATGGATGACCATAGTTAATAACAAAATAAAGAGAACGCAATGACAATCCAGGACTATCCACGACCGTAATATACCTGGCGACATCGTTGTAAGAGAATCGACCTTAAATTGAATGGGACTAAGGATACGCAATTCTTCTGTGTGGGTGTGAGATCTGGGCGGATGCACTTAGATAGGAGAAGCACAGAAAACAAATTGCTGCAGTACAAAGGCGAGTAGCCCTCCAAATTGCAAGCTCCTATCGCACAGTCTCGGAACCAGCCATCCTCGTAGTTGCGGGAGTGATCCCCTTCGACCTCCTAACGACAGAGAGGAAGTACGCCCACGACAAGAAGGCGGAAGCAAAGGACTTTGGGGTGGCAATGGTGTAGTGGTAACGTCGTCAATTGGCACGCTAATGGTTCATGGTTCAAATCCTGATGTCAGCAAGCATTTATTTATTTCTCATGAAATATACAAAGTCAGTCCGATCATTTGTGAAAGCTTGTGTAAACACTACTGCGAAGGCATAACACTGGCAGTAGCTTGCTCATGTGGCTGGAAAAATTGTTCGCTCTGTTGATGGTGATTTGCCCTTGACATCGTTTATCGAGAAAAAAGTACTGTGAATCAGAAGCAAAGACAACAAATAACAAAAATCTCGCCAGTTATTTGGACGCTACCCCCGGAGAATCTCTGAAGCATAAACAACTTAGTTTCAAGAACTACTTCACCAAAATCTTTCTCTCTCTCTCTATGTATCTAAAAAAAAGGAGCTTACCAAGCAGGCTTGGCAAAGAAGGTGGAGCGCTGAAACGAGGGGAGGTGGACAGAGCGGGAACACGGCGAAAAGAATTACTTTGTCACTCAATTCCTAACCGGACATGGGTATTTCAACCGATACTTCCATGGGTAAAGTAGAGAGCGCAGCCTGCCAATATGGAGACTCAGCGGAAGACGACGCTTTCCACACCTTTTTCATCTGTAGCAGATGGATAGAGCAAAGGAGTAGACTGGAGTCGGAAATAGGCGATTTTTCCCCGGAAAATGCTATAAGCAAGAGGACCTCAAGTACCGACACGTGGAATAAAATATCTTCCTTTATCGAGACGGTATTCAGATCCAAAAAGAGAGAGGAGGACGACATTCCGTCATAAATTTCATAAAGTAGATAAAAGCCTTACCAGCAAGAATGTATAAACCCGCACCAGAAGATAAATATGAAAAAGCCGGTCCCCAGAGGGGAAAAAAACGACACCACTCTGAAAGAAAGAAGGGATTAAATACGTTTTTTTAGTGAGTAGTGAGTCTCACACTACTAGAAACAGAGCGGGACTGTTTCCTGTGCGCATTAGCGTTTTCCCCACCCCCTAGGCAAAAAAAAAAAAGGCTGGATTAGTAAGATTACAAGAACATAGTAATACCACTCAAAGTTTTAAGCTTGTATTTGTATAATTAATTTCGGCAAATATTTAGTCTGTCAACTGTCAAAATCCGTCTCTGAAACAGAGAAAATTATTTCTCCTTTATTCTTTTAAGTTTTTGGTGAATTCGTTTAATAATTGCATTCAGGATTGCAATTTTCTTCTTCCTGTCAAATAAAACTTTTTAGTGTTCGATAGAAACATTTCGGTTTCATTACGACACAGACGCGATTCAAGTCCAACACAATGGACTGAAACTTTCAGCAAGCATTTACTTATTTCTCATGAAATAAAGAGTCAGTCCGATCAATTGCAAAAGCCTGTGTGAACACTATTGCAAAGGCATAACACTAGCAGTAGGTTGGTCATATGGCTGAAAAATTGTTCGCTCTGTTGTGTGATTGATATGCCTATGACATCAGGTGGTCGTGAAAAATACTGTGAATCAGAAGCAAAGACGAAAAATAACGAAAATCTCCCCAGTTATCTCGACGTCACCCCCGGAACTGCTGTGAAACATAACATCTGGGTTTCAAAAGCACTACACTAATCTTTCTCTCTTTCTATCCTTCCAAACGCCCGCACTGTGTGTAAACATATTAAGGGTATTCATAACCCCTTAAGTGCGCTCAAATTATAAAAAATAAAACCTACCCTATTGTAATACACTTACGTCTACTTTAATGAGTTCAATATGGAATAACATTTGGATACAGACACAGAATCCATTGAATCTCACTAAACTCTTGTCGTATATTAATTAATTTTATGGAGTAGATACATAATTGACGTGAGCATTAGGAGAAAAGTCTGCAAACTTTTTCACTTAGTGGATCTCTACCTGTCTTTTACTGAGAACGTTTCTGTACATAGGTACGAGTGCATACACAGTTGCTTTGCTTTCCTTTAGTATAAATATGCTAACTTGGCAATTAGATGGTATATTGATTGTTATGATGGAGCCATTTCCGTTCGTCCGACCGAATGTCACCTCTTCTTGAGCCTTCAATTTTGAGCTGGGAAGATGGAATTTCATGTATGAGCTTCTGGGAGTTAAAAGCAGTATAAACTATTTGGAAAACTGACCACTTTTACGCCAAGTAAATATCCTTATTCAACATTTTTGTTAGAAATTGTGATAAGTTGCATCGTCATAATATTATATAGACATTTACTTTAACTATTGGAAATAAAATCGAAACTTGTTCGATTGTTATCGAAAAGAGCTTAAGCTTCTTGGAGCACAGCTCAAGGTAAAGTTCTGCTGGGTCTCTTGACATGAGGGCATATTAGGGAATGAGAAAGCCGTCGAACTAGCTAGAGGAGGCTCAACACTAAACTGGGATCAATCCGACCCTTCAGTGTACATCCCGCCTTGCACACTCAACCTCGTACCAGGTGGGCCGCTTTAGGTACTTGTATCACTACGAGGAAACTATGGCCCATATTCGGCAGATTAAGAACCAATAGACTTATGCAGATGGATAGAAAATCACTACCCTACTCTACTCTCATGGAAGATGTGACGAACGAAGACCTTTGTAGGGGCTGTGTTGACGAGTAGGTTCACTTTCTTTGCCACTGCCCAGGTCTCTACCATCTAAGAAACAAGTTCTTTGGACAATGCTTCTTTAATGAATTAGAAGTATTGTCCAACATACCGGTAAACGACATCGCGAACTTCATTAAATCCTCTGGATGGTTTGTATCTCGGACACAATAAGCTTAAATTGCTTTCTACTAGGGTATGTACATAAAATATACGTTTATTTTTCCCGTTTATTTTTACTCGTTCTATCTTTCTTTCCACCCAGTGGTATCACATTGGGTCTATATTGACCTGAGTGTGGTGTAGAGGATTTCTTCCCCCGACGCCGAACCACTTGCCTAAGTTAACCAACTTCAACTACGTTTAATCAATGATCACGCCCATTTTTGAGGTGGTTTTCGTCTAAACTTCCTTTATTTAGGAATATGTTTCGCTATAATTCGTCATATAATGAGAAATGGTTTGCCCATCTTTTGGATCTTCTTTCTCTTCTTCCTATTTCGGCGAGATTATGATCCGAAAATAAGGGATCATAACCCTTTCACTTCACCACTTTTATAATGATCCGCTTGCTAGATTCGCCTATTGACCTCAGAAATTATCGGCCGGCCTCCCGACTTTGGATCACTTGGTTACTGAGGCCAATCAAATGCCGATGTCGTTGCATTTGTGTGATCCAGGCGTTTGTAGGCCTGCTCTCCTGCCTCGCGATGTGTTTGGAACGTCCATTGATATTGCCTTTTTAACAGGGTTCAAATGATCTCTTTTTGAACGTGGCAATACCAATTGTCCACCTTTCGGATGCGTTCCTTAGAAAAAGGAAATATTATATAATTTCTGGGAATTCGAAGAGTACAAGAAGAATTACCTGCACGACGCTACGTCTACTTACATAAAGCTGGTCTAAACGACACGGTATAGGGTATCATAAGATCGGTGTCAGAATTGTAATTCTTCCGTATGGCTTTTCATAATCTTCTGTTAGGCTGCTCGCACAGAGATATGAGAAAGCGAATCTATGTGAGAAGAAGAATGCGAGATGCGTTGCGAGATGGTGCTCCCAGTGAAGCTGTTCTGCGCTATTTTGATACTCGCCGCGACGTAATCATCAGCAGAGGAAGAGTTTTTAGTTCGTATAACACGCTAGGAGAGGCAAAGCTATAAGATTCAGACAGAACTCGAAGTAGCCTGGAGATGCTTCTTGATTCTGCTCTTGAATAGTTTGACACTGTAGGTTTTTGAAAATATGTCCTCTGGTAGTTCTGATGTACAGATAATATACACAAAAGTATTGGAATTATGCAGTTTCATGCAGCTGCGTTGTGTCCTGGTACTTAAATCTGGTGAATTCTGTTTCTGGTGGTTGGCGTAAGAAGCAGTTATAGGTCTCTCACTAGCTTGGAGGTGACTTCGTAAACCTTAGTAGCTAGCAGAAGGGATACAAATGTTCTTGTCAATTATAAGTAGATTTGCTTATCTGCCTGTACTATGGAATTAGTCGTTTTCACACTCGTGAAAGTCTTTGTATAGAAAGGTGTATCATGCCCACTATGAAATTTTTTTGTATTTCGGCATTCACGCACAGGTGCGCTAAAGGTGGTGTCTTCTTAACATTAAGGACATAGTGTCTTCTTAACATGAGGGAGTAGACAAAACGGGAGCGAGATATCTCAAGATTCCAATGTCTAAGCCAACGAAATTTTTTCAACAACAGTTGAGAACCGGGATCCGGCATTAGCCGAGCTCCGCGTACCATTATGTATCCTCATTTTAAATCTAAAATAAGAAAAGTGCTTCTATTGTTTCCCCTGCGATGTAACTTTTCGGGACTTAAGCGATTTGAGAATTTCCTCCTCCTTGAACCAGGAAAATCCTAGAAAACAATCAACGCAATATACTCGCAACAAAGAAACACACACTAATCTGACAGAAGTTATCTTGGCATCTGTTGGATGAACTATTTCATTTTTTGTTCGCCCTTTCTTGTTTGCCATGGAAGTGAAAGGACGAGAGAAAAATATAAGATAATTTGCAAAACTATGCCGTGTCATAAATAGAGCAGTAGTGCAATTGTAGAAGGATTCACCATCATCACTCTCGATGCGGGAGCAGTATACTCGTACATATCTACTAGGTGGGTATCCTTGCAAATTCATATTGGACTATTGTTCAGTCTTTGTTAGAAAAGAGAGCAAAATGGGGAATATGCAGAATGAAGTTACGCTGGGAGGTGGGTGAGTTAAGAAGACAAAGTGAGAAGCGATAATTATCCGCATGAAAATGTGGTGATCATTGTGTTGATTTAATGAATCCTTTGTTCAATTGTTCTGCAAATACTGGGTGGTGGTTATATGTGCTCCATGCGTTTATCCAGACGAGTTTAGGACTAGAGATCTATAGACATTAGGCCGTTGTCTATGTTTTGTAGGAGGTTAATGTCTGGGAAAGTATTGCGTAAAAGACAAAACATTTCTAATGAAAGGAAAATTCAACAATAAGTGGAAATGGGTTTTTAAATGTTTCTCATGTTCAGTGGCTCCAAAATCTGTGCGTAATTTATGTTATAATAGAAGCAAAACAATTGATATTTAAGGATTAATGTTTGCACAACAAAGTGTAGCATGACCGTTGAATGAGTAAAGAGTTGTTGACATTTGGACCAATTTGTTTGTACATCTACTTCTACCTGGTCTCATCTAGGAATTTATTTGGGAATTCCGATAAAGAAATCAAGAATCAATAGACTGAACAGAAGCCATTTACTTGCTGTAACCAATCTGGACCTATTAAGGCTTCACAACAAGAACTAGTACCTGTGAAGTAGAAGGATACTTCGTTGAAAACCCTTTGTTATAATAGAAATATGACAGGATTTTTGGAGCATGCCAACTTCGGGTATATACGTCCAAAATTTCGGATTCCCTTAAATTGATTTGGAAGATATGTAGTACGATTTCGTGGGATTTAGCGAAAACCTATTAAATGCGGTATTACACAAAGCTATACGCAGTTAAAGGCAGCTGCCGGGGATGAAAAGGACAACTTTTATGACCCTCATTAGCTCAGTTTGGGGCCTTCAGCTTCCTATAAAACCAACTGTCTTATCTTCGGAGATACTTTGTTTGTAACCGGTACACAGAGAGACCTCCAAACGAATTCGCCTTTTGCCTTGGAATCGAAATGATACGTGACCACCGTTTTAACCTAGCTTAACACAATAGCATATGGACATGGACATCAACATGGGGAAGCAGCAGTTGCATGCGGAAGAATAATAGATTCAATAGTAGTCTATAGTCCTTGCTGATCATACACGGAATGGTCAACGATAGTTTCGGATTGCTTCAAACTCCTTGTGAAGTTAGCATTTAACAACAATGTAACCCTAACCTGGATTGTCTAGCTAGATCAGGCGCAAATCACCCACTCATCCCATACTTTGGAATAGCGCCGAGCAATGCTCATATTAAAACAAGCAATGGGAAGTACAATAGATAGCTTCACGAAATACTGGAACAAAACAGAGAGCCTTAAACAGGAGAAAAAGTTAATCAATCTTAATCGCAATGAGGTCAAAAAGCTTCCAAAGCTTAACAAAGAAGAACTGATGATCTTAATATGCTGTCTGGCAGGATCTGAATAAGATGGGCGCATGTGGACTTCGCAGAGATAAAAAAAAAGAAAAAAAAACGGCGCTATCTTCTGTGACTGAAAATGTCCCCTAAGTTGAAAGGAAGGGTCTACCCCGCAGTTGTACGTTCAATGCTCACATACGGTTCACAATGTTGGACAAGGTACAAAAAGTATGAGGGTAAATTAACGGCAGCTGAGATGTAGATGCTTCGCAAGACAGCAGGAGTGACTGAGCTTGATCGAATAAGAAGTTCGAAGATCCGTGGAAGCATTCACGTAAAAAAACCATCTCACGAAAAATAGAGCCTGACCGGGTCAGCTGGTATTAGCATGTTCAAGAAAGAGATCATTTGATAAAAAGGCAGTAATAATGAACGTTCCAAAGACATCGGGAAAGAAAGGCAGGGCTATAAACTCCAGGATCACACAAATGCAACAACATCAGCATTTGATTTGCCTCAGTAACGAAGTGATCCAAAATCGGGAGGCCCGCCGATCTCTTTTGTGGTTAAACAGGCGAACCCATTAGGATATATGGTATAGTTAATGTTACAGATGTTTCTGCAAACTTTTTTCAATCTTCGTTGGCAGTGTACTTAGCTTTTTCTTAAGAAGAATCTTAGGAGTACGAGTATCTTCCTTATTTTGTACCTGACTTCTATTTAATTTGGTGAGAGTAACTAATTTTTTAGAGGGAAAAGTAAGAGATAATTATGCGTTTCTGACAGTTTCTCGCAGAATCGCCTAAATGATTTTTTTTTCAGCCCTTTCAACTTATTTGTACTTGTAGTATGTATTGAGAGGGGTGGATTAGGCCAAGCAGTCATCACAACGCTTAGCTCTGTTTTAGAGTTATCTTTACTTTTAATCTACCATAGACTTCGTCTTTTAAGGTTTTTAGTTGCAAATTTGTATCTTTCTTAGAAACTGGAAGTAATCAGGGTTATCGTGAATAAATTTTCCCTCCGAATTTTTTCTCAGAACTAAAATTAGGTATCTTCAAAAAAGAGGAAATAATTCCGCGGAAAAGTAATAGGTATCATTAACGACAATTCAGGAGAATTTTTAACGCGATCGCGGTATTTAATTTCTCCCCGATGATTTTTTCCCCTATTTTTGAAGGTGCCTAATTTTCGTTCGGCGGAAAAATTCCGAGGAAAATTTTATTCCCGATACCCCTGAATATGTAGGACTGCTAGTATAGTCAGCGGAGTGCCTTAGATTGGGCACGCTATCTATTGAGTTTAGTTGTTACTTTAGTCGCTACGATAATATCATTTATTTTACGTCACAGTGCAATTCACACTATCAATATAAAATGAATGTCCTTACAAATATAAAATTGCAAAATACAGCTCATCCGATGGGTTAATTTCCGCTTCGGAACAATAAACTGTACCATGTAATGATGCACGACATGACAGCAATTTATCCAGCATTTACAATCAAAATCAGATAAATAATATGATTGTAGGTGTCACAGCTACCTCGTTAATCAGCTTGCAAGACAAATTACTCGTAAGTCAAAGTCATGATCCAAGGTGAATCTTTTTAATTGCTGCCACTAATTCACTCAATTAGCTCTAAGAAAGCACATGCTGCTCTGTCTCGCATCACAATTAAGCATATTCTCTTAGAATCAATTCACAGCTCAGGCTACACTATTTGCAAACAAAGTCTAGGTTCAACTGTAACATACTCCACATGCCGCCGACGAATTTTGATCTATCTATAGAACTTCAGCCCAGGCAAACGAAAATATGTCTCTTTACATCGCTTTATCACGACATTTCCTCGTATTGCCCTAAATCACACTTAATACCTTGTACTGTAACTTATCAGCTGATTCCCCTAATGGAAAGCAACCCCTCAAATACCAAACCAACCACTCAACAAAATGAAGCCGGAAGATCAGTCTAAATTGAACAATACCGACGGTTCTTTCAAATATACTGTCACCGTGAGCGGTCAACATTTGATGAACCGAGTACGAGTGTTCTTAATTTGACCACGCAACTTAGTTGAAGTGAACAATAGAAAAAAACACAGGACATTCATAAGTCCAACTGTCATGTGTGGAAGTGTCAAAGCGTACCTTGTCAAGCAGCAGCTGTAGGTGCTCAACTTTGACATACCAACATGTGCACCCCTGAAAATCATTTTACAAAAATCTCTGCGGGATTAATTGGAAGTTATGAAATTTTGTCATCACCATCATCAGCCGTAGCAAATCCCCCTCATGTACACGTATACATTTGTAGTTTGACATTTATTAGATGTCATGCAAATTGGGCTTCGTGCTGTGTCTGTGCTTGATTACTACTGCTGTTATGTCAGTGGGTTGAGTTGGAGTGGTGTTGTCTGTGTGTTTAGGTCTTGATTAAGAGATCATTAATTATGGGACTCAACGATCCGGTTGCAGCAGCAGGTATTCTAAAAATAGACTAAAACCGTCTGACGTTTATGTTTCAAGATTGACTGTTAATGGCAGGGAATGCATCAAATTAACCATGAAAATTGCGTCTGATGTAGTGCATGTGTTTTTGGAGATTTATTTTGCTTTTTGTGTTTTAATTGGAGAGTCTGTCAACGCACCCATTCGTTTCGTAGACAAATTTCAAAAGGCTGACATTTATTCCGGTGGGATGCTGTCAATGTGAGAAAGAGGGACATAGACAGGAACTCGAAGAAATCAATAACGAACGTTAGATTGTTCGCGATTGGATTTCATTTTGAATATTAAATCGAGATGAAAGGATCCCGAGTGTTGGCAATGTATTTAAAAAAAAAATTTAATATTTTCCATCATCGTCGTTGAGACATCAAAGAAATCGAATGATTTCTATGAATATTTTGAAATATTGTACCTTAGCGGGGGTTATAGTAAGTATCCATAGGTGACGTTTGTAATGTGACGAATGGTTGCATAACGATTTTTTTTTAGATCTTTGTTTTCTATTTAATCAACTGAAATACATTTCCTATGACAATTGAAGTGCGAATCTGTGTTATTTCCGTAGGAGTATTTACATTCTGTGATACCTTTACTGCGCCCATCTTGTAGTCAGGATATTGTAATCATCAATAATTTGTGACATGTTCTTCGAAGTAGGATATTCGATGCAACCAATATCCTTATAAACTTATCGGAATCCGTCTATTAGTATACCATACCATGGGATAGTAATCGATTCTTTGAGGCAAATCCTCCCTAGATGCATCTCTATATTGGATATGGGTGCACAATGCTGTCCAAAGTATATCGAAGTACTCGTAGTTATCAGTTTTATCAATAAATGCAATCAGAAACCAATAATTACGTCCATGTCAAAGGACCACAGTTGGCACCGAATCATTCTTCTTTCCTTGAGTGGGTGGTAATTTGGTTATCAGATCACACCATATACCATGACACGATTTGAAGATACAGTCGAAAGGCACTATTGAAAGTTGTTTCAGGAGTTTTGAGATGCCCCATGTTTCGAAGGCTGTAATTAATATAATTAATAAAACAGAAGTGTATGTTGTGCAATTACTCGTAGATATTTTTGGGGAAAGAAAATCAAAAAGAGTTTCGTAAGAATCTAGTTAAAAATTGTAGAGACTACGGTCTGAGCTCAGGGCTATGCCTAATGCTTTTAGGAAACTTGAAGATTTTTTTTACAAACTCAAAAGGGAAAGCTAATCCTGCAACAATTCTGGACGTATTGATGAGAAATCCTACAGGAATAGCTGTTCGCTTAAGTGTAGATCCATCACTTACATTTGATTTTCCAGCATCGGCCCATGAAGGACGGGTACTAGACTTGTGCATATACTAAAGATTCTACCCTAACTATGATATTTGAAAGAAGTCAATGGAATGATCCATATAAATGATCTAGCTTTCCAAGACCCTGATCAACCGATATCAATATTTCAGCCCGGAAAATCTTCGAATCCACTCCGGACGGACTTTGTAGTAGAGGATGGCCTCGAGGCAGGTGGTGTAAACAAGTGAAGGGGGACCTCAACTAACTTAGCATGCGCAACTGGAGACAGCTGGCTCGTAAAAGGGCTGACCGGAGAGGTTTGTTGGTTGAACCCCGGACCGAAAAATAGAATTCTTAAGTGCATTTTTTGACAAGAAAGAAGATGATTTTGCAAGAGAGTGTTTTTATTTGGCACTAGGATGAAGAATAATCGATTTTATATTACATTCATTATATTACATTACATTACTCGCTACAATTGATAGCTTTATTATGGGCTATAGCTAGATCTGCAATAAAAGAATCATCGTCAATAAAAAATAAAATAAAATAAATATTTAGCGCAACAGCTCTTTAAGTGCCAGGGTCTAGCTTCTCGCAACCACTCATGTTGTGTACATTATATTTTTCACATCGAATCGAAGGCACCTACAGTTTAGTGCCGTATCCAAAGGGCAATTTGTTTTGAGAAGCTTTTTCGAGACAACAATAGTCTCGGATGTTTGTCAGACGTTCGCGAGAGGTGGAACCGTACAAAAATTGTTTGTGTTTTCTGGGATTCGAACTTGAAACCTCAAGCGTAGTGATCCGCTACACTAATGACTTACGCCACGGCGTCCATCTTCGTCGATATTCACTACTTTTTTATGATCATTGGCACACCAGAGCGAGATGTACATGTAGTTCTGCTAGAACTATTGCTCTTCAAAGCTGACTAATGACATCGTTAAAAGAAAAACTTGAAAGCTGTGGTTAAAGAGCGCATTATTGATGAGCTTGAAGACATTTGTCCACTTTTAGTACTCATATTCGTAGCTTATACACTAAGCCTTCTATATATTTACATAGTACTAAAGTATGTAAAAGTCAGATGAAGAAATCAAGGGGAGCTGAAATGTGGTTCAATGCAAACTAGTTGCAACTACTCTTTCTACCTTGTAGCATACACTAAGAAGAACGATCAGCGTTTCGTCTTTGGTCTTTGTTCCATAGTTTTCGCATATAATTCGTCACCACAAACTGCCTTATCATTCTGTAGTTAGGCTAGTTCATAGGTATAAAGTGAACGGTTTTAGTGGCTCCGCGAATGGACGCAAGAGATTTACTGCATTCTGTGAATACATTTACGATGCATTTTAAAATCAAATTTGAATTTGCTTTAAGTTTGTATGCCCGCCACCTCCTGACTTAGCTTTCTTTGATGAATTTGCGGCAGTGTAGCTCCGCTTTTGTTCATTCTTGAGTTGCACAGGGATTTCATCAGCTCAGTTACACTGTCATTAAATCCGCTTTCTGAAAATTTCTCCGACCAAATATAAACATATGTTTGTTCTCCTTTCGGAAACCTCGGATGGGTTTCTTTGCTGCATTAATAACGGTTAAAATGAAAATGTCATATTTTTGGCATATTGGACCATCCAGCGGACATTTTGATGTCATCAATGGTTATAATAATGGAAAAGTATACGTATGTTTGGTGAAAGATCGGCACATATGCCGGGTAAGACGTATGTGTGTATGTATGTCGACGGGCTATAGAACTTATGATGATAGGTTCTAATTGTGGTGTAACCAGAAATCTTAGCCGTACTTAAAAAACTCACTCAGAATGTGGTCGGTATTATTTTAGAAATAGTTAAATGGGTGCGTATGAATTGAAAGTTAATTGGAAGCCGTGCCGGCATCATCCGAATTTTGATGAAACTTCCTTGGGGCAAATAAACTTGCCTGGATAAATCAATAAGGGTATTCACTTAACCTCGTAAAACCCTCGTAAACCGTATAAATTTATCATCGCGTAAATGACCTGTCAAATTTTATATGAAAAATTATTTACCAGAGCCCCGTAGATTTCTGCGACTATTTTGGCTCGAAAATCACCCTCGGAAAATTACACTGCTGTCGAAAATTGTGCTGCTGTCAAATTTGATTGTAACTATGGCAGAGGTGGGAATACAATCTAATAAGTTTTTTTCTTTTCACTAATTTTCGCCATTTTCATATGTTTGGCGACAGCTTGATGACAGTTGCAGAAGAGCTGATTCAATTACGCAACTTGTTTCTGAGGGATATTCATTTAAAGCACCTCGTAAATTTACGGAACTACGAGATGAGTAAATTTATCAGATTAAGTGAATACGTTTAATATTTATTTGGGGCTTAGGAAATATTTTACTTAATAACTACCAGATACCCCCGTCTTTGTCTGCGTGGCCCACAATAATATTACTATATATGTATGTATTTAGCTAACAGAAGCAATATATCAAATGCCATCGTTATCGCAAAATACACATGTATATAGCTATAAATTTGCGCCTCATACGAGTAGGTAGGTAAGGAAATAAATCCATGCGTACATATACAAATCAGTACTTCTCAAACATTTCGAATGTATAGTTTTATAATGCCTGGTTTTGCCTGTTTTTTTTTTTTTTTTTTAATCTCTGCGTTTATTTATATTAATATCTTAATTCTCTTCAAGAATATGGTGATAAGGAGATTGGGGCCAAGCCTCTAAGGTATACTTACTTACTTATGTCCTTTAACCCCTCGGGGGGCATAGGGCGTCAACCACGCCTGCGCGCCATCGTGTTCGGAGTTCTGCAACGCGTTTGAGCTGCCTCCAACTCATTCCTAAAGAGCTCGATTCCTCCTCAACTGTTCTGCGCCACGTTTGCCTAGGGCGTCCCGCTATTATGCCTGCCTGGGTGAGCGGATTCCACTGCATAGCGTATTTCGCAATGGAGTTGTCTTCGCGCCGTAGGGTATGTCCAATCCATTGCCACTTTCTTCTTCGTATAGTAATGCTTATAGGTTCTTGGCCCGTTCTCAGATAAAGTTGTTCGTTGGAGATGCGGTTCGGCCAAAAAATCCTCAAGATAATTCTTAAGCATTTGTTTACGAAGACTTGCAGCTTGCGTGTGTTAATGGTGTCCACCTTCCAGGTACTGCACCCATAAGGCAGCACTGATTCTACGTTGGAGCGGAACAGTCGTAGCTTGGTTCTTAAGCTAATAACATTGCTTCTCCAGATTTTGGACAGCATTCCGAACGCAGCTTTAGCCTTCCCGATTCTGCTGCACACATCCAGTTCGGTGCCACCGCGATTAGCCGAGACGACACTTCCTAAATATAGAAAGTTATCAACTTTCTCGACTTGCTTTCCGGCAATGTTAAGTTGAGCGCGGGTATTGGAAGTACTCAGGGCTTTTGTTTTGGCTGTGTTTATTTTTAGCCCCACTTTGTTTGCCTCAGCTTCTAGATTTTGGGCCATCAAATGAAGATCCATTATCCGATGTGAAAGTAGACAAACATCGTCAGCGTAATCTAGGTGTTTAAGGTAAGATGTCATAGTCCAACGAATTCCAGAATTAGCTTCCGTCAATGCTGCACGGAGTACATCGCTGATAACCACCAAGAACAATAGTGGGGACAGTATGCACCCTTGACGTACTCCACTTTGGACTTCAAAGTCCTCCGACACCTTACCATTGTGCACGACGTGACACTTGCCGCCCTCATATGTAGCCTTGATAATAGCTATAAGCTTTTCTGGAATGCCTCTCCTGCGCAAGGCCAGCCAGATAGCATCTCGATTCAAGCTGTCGAAAGCCTTCTCGAAGTCGATAAACAGTAAATGTAGCGGAGACCTATACTCAACGCATTGTTCGATTATGATCCGTAAGGTGTTTATGTGGTCGATGCAGGAAGATCCAGCGCGAAAGCCTGCCTGTTCGACATCGAGAGTTGAATCTAAATGATCTTTAATTCGTTCTAGAATTATTCTAGCTATTATTTTGGCTACAGCTGGAAGAACACATATACCTCTCCAGTTACCGCACTCCATCAAGTTACCCTTCTTTGGAAGCTTAATGATTATCCCCCTTTTCCACTCCTGTGGAAATTGTTCACTATCCCAAGCTCTCCGTATTAGCGGATGCAGCAAATCAGCCGATGTATTTAGCGCCGCTTGAAATACCTCGGCAGGGATGCCATCAATACCCACCGCTTTGTTTTTCTTGAGGGACTTGATTGCTGTTATTATTTCAGCTTTACTGGGAGGTACGGTGCGAATTCGGGAATTTGTTGCTTCGAACTGCTCATTCGAATTCAAGATCATACCGCCGTCGTCTAAGTGATTTAGCACTGCAGCAAAATGTTCTCTCCATCTAGTGAGCTGATCCTCATCCGAAATCAGAAGGTCACCGTCTAGACTCTTCACTGGATGTTGTTTGGAGTTTCGACCACCAATGAGCTCCTTAGTGATGTTGTAAACAGTCCTACTGTCGCACCTAATCGCTGCTTCTTCAGCCCTTGAGGCCAGTGAGTTGACATGTTGACGCTTGTCACGTCTCACACTACGCTGCACTTCTTTCTTCTTCGCACGGTATTGGGCTTCAAGCTCGGTTCTCTCTACTGCTGAGGCCGCTGCAATCCGAGCCTTGATTGCTGTACGCTCATCGATCCGTCTCCAGGTGTCTGTAGAAAGCCATGTGCGGTGGTGTTTCTGCTTTTTACCGACATAAGTGCGTGCCCCAGTCGCAAAAGCATTTTTCACAGCACTCCAGTGGTCATCCATGTTCTCTATGCTGCTGATTGCTTCTGCTTCTAAGGCAAGATGGTCCCTGAACTGTTGGCGCACTTGGGGAACCTTGAGCCTGTCGATATTAAACCTGGTGATGTTAAGCAGGTTTGAGCGGTTGCTGTTGACGGATGCAGTACGAAGGCGTAAATGAGCTACCATAAGATGGTGATCTCGTTCTTGTCCGACGTCAGCTCCACGTCTGTTTCGGACGTCCAGGAGACAATTTCTAAAGCGGCGACTGATCGCAATGTGGTCGATCTGGTTGGATGTTCGTTGCCTATCAGTAGAGACCCAACTGATCTTATGGCAGGTGTTATGCTTAAACAGCGTACCTCCGATGACTAGGCGGTTGGTATTGCAGAAGTCCACAAACCGCTCACCATTGTCATTACGGTCTCCCACGCCGTGAACTCCCATCACGTGCTTAAGCATGGTGTTGTCGCTACCCACCTTGGCATTGAGATCTCCCATTACCATTACGATGTCCCCATTAGGCGTTTGGTTGTAGGCGGCACCTAAGTGGCTATAAAAATTATCCTTTTCATCCTCAGTCGCGTCTAGAGTCGGAGCATAACACTGTATGATGGTAATTTTTCTAACTCTACTCTGGAACCTAGCCGTCAATATCCGGTCACTATGGGGTTTCCAGGATATGAGGCTACTACGTGCTGCTGGAGTTAGCATGAGTCCTACGCCAGAACTCCGTGCACTTCCAGCTGGTTTACCAGAGTAGAGCATGACAGTGCTTTTTGTTGGGGAGATGTATTCCCCAGCATCGTACCATCTTATCTCGCTCACCCCTAAGATGTCGATTTTATACCGTGCGAATTCGCGCTCCAATTGGAGGAATCTGGCGTTATAAGGCCCTTCCTTGAGTGAGTCCAGGAGGGTCTTAACGTTCCAGAATCCGATCGTTGTCCATGTTCGATAGCCAAAGGTCGTCAACAAATGATCAGTCCGTATCCGAGGCGTATGTTTCCGTTTCGGAGCAATAGTTTGTTTTACGGTTGCGGCTCTAAGGTATGGAATGGCAAATTTTTACTAAAATCTGTCAATCAGTTTTTGCGTGATACCTGCCCAAGGTGACTCTAGTTATCATTTTATTATATACTAGCAGGTACTCGCAACTTTCTCTCTGTGGTCCGCAATAACTTTATGTGAAGCAGTTAAAGTTAGTGGTGTCAGTCATATTTAGCTTAAGAACTTAAGATTTGCATCGCTGTAACTTTTAATAATACATATCAGATTTTCCTTTATCTATCAAGTTTGTGCATCTCATCATCTGGGCTTCAACCAACAGAAAATTATACAGCAAAAGTATGCAAAAGAAAATTAGTAGTTCTTAAACTTTCCGAATGTAAAGTTTTATAATGCCTGGCTTTGTCTGTTTTTTTAATCTCAGTGGTTATTTCTCTTAATATCTTAATCCCCTTAAGGAGTATTGTAATAATTCTTACTGGAAATAAGGACCAACATCCTAAGATATAGAACCCCAAAAGATTCGTTAAAATATGTACAGTAGTTTCTGCATAATACGCGCTCATCAACAGCCTTTGTTATCATTTTATTATATATACTCGTATATAGATATAGAAGATAGAAGATAGGTGTATAGATAGATGAGTTGCAATAATCTTCTATTAAATCTAAAAAATCTAACGCATTATGTAGTTCGACACATTTGCACAACGTACCACAAACGCAGCTTTTATGTCGGTCTTTCATTGCGGGTGTGTAAGCAATAAGCGATTCGCAATACATGGCAAGAAAACGGATATCTCTGCTGAAAAAGTAAAACATCTTAAGTCGACTTATGTAAAAATTGTTTTTTTTTATTCTACAAAAAGTCAGTTATTTGAAGCAAACAAATGGGGTTTTTCAAAAATATTTCCTACAAACAAGGGAGATCTATGAGTCGTGCTTCGCTCACCATCTTGGTAAACGACAGCCACTATATGTTATGTTATTTGCTCCTTAAATCACACAACTTTAACGGTTAGACTAAATGGTTATCTTTATTGACTCAACTGTAGGCGTATAAGTATAATATAATCAACCACTCGTCTGTAGTTCAGTTCGTTGACTCTCCCTCGCTCACTGCCTCGATCGTTGTTTGTAGGGGTTCGATGATATATCTGCTGGCGAACATGTTGGTCCTTGTTCGCTCACCGCTGTCTCCTCGGCTCGCGTTACACAACGTACATTTTGTACAAAAAATAAATATTCACACAAAAATTGTTAAGGAAGTCTATAAATTTGGGTTTGACCACGTTTTTGAATTGGCAAATCGTTAAAAAACGGCATTCACACAAATAGTATAGCATTTCATCTTTGTTTTACTTTCAGCATTGTCAGCAAGCTACCAGAAGGCCTGCAGACCTAAAACAGCAATTACTACGAAGTGGAGTCTGCAGTAGTCTATTTTACAGTTTAAAAAATACACGATGCACCCTCATGTATTTTGTTAATTAATGAAATTCAAATATGCAAGGACCTTGTGTAGTACGTTGCACCTCTAAACACCTCACATAATCGAGCAGGACTAAATTGGATTTGGATGTATAGGGTGATTAAAGGCGTCGAAGTGCAAGCATGCACTTTATAAACTCAGAATTTTTATTATGGCAGGCAGGAGTGAGAATCTAACACATTAACCAGTGAACAGGACTTTCAGATCTATACTGATGGTTCTAAAATGGGCATAGAAACCGGCATTGGAGTTGTCTGTGAACCACTCAACATCAACGGTACTGTAGTATCTTCCAAGCCGAAATCTTCCCTGTTGAACGAGCAGCACAGACTATACACGCGAAGAAACTAAACCCATCTGGGGGCACAATCTTCGTGGACAGTCAAGCTGCACTCAAGGTACTAGACAGCAAGACAATCAGATCGAAAACAGTCGCCGCATGCCGACGAATATGCAACACCTATGAAGTCACTCTCTACTGGGTTTCCGGACATAGTAATATACAAGGTGGCGAAAAATGTATCACCCTATCAGAATATGCTACTCGTATAACTTAAGCAAATGGTGGCATCTGTCAGTTTTGTTTTGATATTTAGGAAGTAAACAGATGTAGAATACACATCGACAACCCATGGAACAATATACTCCTCAAGATGATTTTGTCGAAATTCATCATGAGCGACGAGGGCAATTTCCATCTGAACGGCTACGTAAACAAACAAGATTTGCACTTATGGGCACATTTAAAAAAATATTATGAAATTATGTTATTTCATTTCAAAGATATAGCAAAACAACATCGAGTGAGTGTTTTTGGGGCACCCTGTAGAATGGAATACAGCAGTAGACTAACTAATACGAAAAGGATCAGCATTAAGTGAGGAGTTCACTTACGTATCGGTATCTACTCCGATTGGTGTAGTGGAAAGAAAAATAGACTTAAAAGCTAGAGAAAAGAGCAACACCTCCTGGGCAGCCAGAGGCGACTGCGTCATATCTCGCAGCTTATGGCCAACTTTGAACGAAAAAAGGACTAAAAGCCTTTTATCAAAGAACAAAAAAGAAACCAATATCACAGTAGGTGTTCTAACTGGGCATTGTCTGAAAGGTGCAATGGCCGCCAGATGGGGAATGAACTCATCTGATTACTGTACTCGTAGGAGTTGTTATAATACAGACGAAACTATCAAACACCAGTTGTGCGATTGTCCCAATTTTCAAACTCGTCGCTTTCGATATATAGCAAACAGACTTTCTAAAGAACTAAAGGATCTGACGCAAATCCCACTCGGAAATTACAATGGACCAAAATGCCCACGTGTAAGTATCCTCTAAGGTGCACTTGCATCATACCATACGATACCATACCATGTACGCCGCATGCTTTTAAGAATTTTTTTCTGGAGTATCTCAAATGACTAAACTAAGAATATTATACTATTTAGTTTTATTTACCTGCAAACATTATGACTTTCCCTTCCATTGGTGTGAAAAATATAACGCACACAACATGAGTGGTTGCGAGAAGCTAGGCCCTGGCACTTAAGCTGTTGCGCCAAATATTTGTATTTGTAATATGACTTTCTGTACAGTTCCCAATACATTTGTTGTTATTAATATTATGATTTATTGTAAATGTAATTTATATTTATTTTTCTCAATTCAAAAATGTGTTCTTCAATTTGTGTATAAGTTGTCCTTCAGGAGAGTTCAGTTTCGTTCTCAAGCAATAATTTTGTAGGTATGCACATTTAAAACCACTTACTTAGGTGGCGCTACAGTCCGGAGTGGACATGAACCTTAACCAACCTCTCCAGTCAGCTCGGTTGCGAGCCAGCTGCCTCCAGTTGCTCAACCAAGTTAGTTGAGGTCTCCCTCCACATGTTTGCGTCACCTGCCGAGAGGCCGTCCTCTACTGCGAAGCCCATCTGCAGTGTATTCGAGGATTTTCCGGGCTCGAAAGTCGGGCTCCATCCGTTCTACATGACCTAGCCATCTTAATTGCTGTATGTGAACCCTTCTGACTAAGTCGATGTCATTGTAAGGGTCGTCTAGTTCGGCAGTTCGGCAGTTCACTTGCCGTCTATGCAGATGGGACCAAAGATCACTTGAAGAATTTTTCTCTCAAAGTAACCAAGGGTATCCTCATCTGATTTTGACAAAGCCCATGGCTCTGCGCCATATATCAGGACTGGGATGATTAGTGTCTTATACAGAGCTACCTTAGTAGGTCGATATAGGGCTTTGTTACTCAATTGCATTCTTAGCCCATACAAAGAGCTATTGGCAAGAGTAATTCTTCGTTTGATCCTTCCACTGGTGTCATTTGCGGAGTTCAACATAGAGCCTAGGTAGTAAAATCCTTTACTACCTCTAAATTATATACATATGTCCATTGTGGCGTTTTGTCCAAGATGGCGATGTTGGGTGCCCTTTGTTGGGCGAGGTTATGATCCGAAAACATGGGATCATAACCCCCCCACTTTACCGCATTTCTACTGATCCGCCTGTGGGGTTCGCCTATTTGACCTCAGAAAATATCGGCAGGTCTCACGATTTTGGATCACTCGGTTACTGAGGCCAATGCCGATGTCGTCGCATTTGTGTGATCCAGGCGTTTATAGCCCTGCCTCTTCTGCCTCGCGATGTCGATATTGGGTGTCCTTTTTTTAGACAAAATATATTTTGTTTTGCTTTCACTGACCGCTTAATCTCGCAAACTCCCCCGCTTTCAATATTTAACTGCCGCAATCATACTCCACCTAAAGCAACTTAAGGCTTGCTCAAAACATATACCAACAGAAACCTTAAGAAGCTCTCCCCGACTAGTTCGGACACCAACCATAGAAGAAGCAAGTGTTGAAACTAATTTCATCTGAGTTTGAGACCACTATACCAATCTTACTAACTCTTCCCAATTTTGTGTTCATTTCTGTCTTATTAAAAGAATCAAACTTTTAAACGTAAATAAATGTTAAATATATATGTATATATATATATCAGAGTGGGTCTTTAAAATCAATTGGGCTTTGAAAATGAAAAGCAAAAACATGTACCATGTAAGACTTATACCCTTCATTTTGTGGCATATGGTATTGAGCTTCTAAAATTCCACAAAATTGCCGTTGGTTATACCAAAAGACCCATAATACATTGGTCGTAGCATTGAAGCAATAAGAATTGTATGAAAATAACATCTTACAAGAGGTATTCGACACCAACCCTTAGAGTCTGACCAACCCTAAGACAGGAAAACCACATTTTCAATTACGAACACAATCTGTTTGCCAACTCGTTTCACTTGCGGTTCTCAATTGGTTATTACTTGGTCAACCTCGAATCCTAAAGTAATTCTTAGAAGGAAACTACAAACTGAATACTTTTAGTCAGATTCTTGGCTGGGCTATTACCCATAAGCCGTAAGGAAATAAGTTCAATGTACTGCGTTTTCATAATTTACCCTCAACTTTAAGGAAACCAAAATCGCCCTCAAAAAGGTTCGCAGCCACAACACTACCATTGCATCTTTCCCTTCGATCGGGTTTAATTATAGCATCACACCTCTTTAAGGGCAAACAATCATCCCCCGGAGGTATATTTGGCTACCAACGCGCTGCTGTCTCGTTTCCTTGTTACCTGTGTGAATGCGAGAAGAAATGTAATTTATTCGCCGTCGCCGCTTTCGAGACCAGAATACAAATCCAATCTCGCACACACCTAGTAATGCGAAGCCGGAGTCCTTCGTTTTTGCTTGCTTTTCTCAATGTGCGGGTCTTACCTATCCTTTCGCGTAGCAAGCAATTCCATTGAGAAATAAATAAGATGGCAGCACAGAGAGAGAAAAGTTGGGGGAAAACTTATTTTTTGTGGAATGATGGAGCCACCATCATAATCACTAACAACAACAACAGCTAACAACCCCCAAGGTACGCTCCAACCCCCCGAAATTTTCTATCATGCGCCAGTGGGTTCTTCATGTTCTTCTCTTTCTCTTAATTCGTCATCCCCTCGATTCGATGATGACGACGTTTCAACCGGAAAAGTAATAGACAATTTAAGAATCAAGTTAAAGCCATACACACAGGCCTCACATATCATCTATTTGGAAGGGGTTGGGGGATGATATAAAGATCCCCACCTCCCCCACTCATGCTCACTCCTTCTCAATAGCAGCATGCTTGAAAAAATGACGAAAAAATAAAATAAAAACAATTTAAATGGAGATAAGGACATGGTCGTGGGTACAGTCAACCAAAGAAAGTAGGATACGAATATATTCGCTGCTTGTGTGTGTGTGTGTGTCAGATCACATCACATCACTATGCCAATTGAAAGGACCATTTCCCATGAAATAGTAACGGGCGTGTGTTCTACGAATTTTGTGTTTATTTCTCAGCTTTGCAATGATATTATGTGACATTGATCCTTTTTTTGTTTGGTGGTGGTGCGGTGTTTGTTCAACCAAAGCACACCCATACACTGACAAATATTCATATGATTTTTGTCATTCATATGTGAGATGAGTTGGAATAGTTTTGCTCCCGTTTTTCTTTTTCTTTTCTTTTTTTTTCTGTGCCGTCGAAATTTTACTCCCAGTAAATCACAAGGAATTGCCGAGGAATAGAATCCTTTAATGGTCGTTGAGATTCTTTTATACTGGTGGTGACCTGATTTTTGAGAATAAAGTTTTTTTTGTTTATTTTTCAGATTGAATAGTACGAGTATATAGACGAAGAATGGATATAATTTAAATTTTGAAACCACAGCATAAGTAGGTTGAGTTCATGGATGTTTGAATTTATTTGTTTATCACGGAATGAGATTGGAGAAGTATTTTTATTTTTTTTTTATTGAAATGGGGATAGATCGACATACCATAGAGGTAGGAGAGACTTTGAGAGGTTTCTGTTAAGCTTTTACAAATTTGTTTTGATATTTGTTTTCAAGGAGAGGAGGCTTTTAGGACATTAATGGGTGCTCAGTAAAAATGTAAAAAATTACGGCAAATTGCTTTGAGATAAAGGGAATCTATTATTTATCGTATAGGCTTACAGTACAGATTCATTATATATCATATACTGCATACATTCCGTACATCACAATTACTTTGCTTATCTTACATTATTACAAATTTATTTCAACATTATTAAGAGAACCGTTAAATATATCAGTGATGTCAAACGGATATGTTATCATAAAGCATTTACCAACAATATGTTGAATTGTTTGCTTAGTATAAATTAGTACAACTTAGTATAACTCTCTGCTTTATGAAAAAAAAATAAACCGCTGTGGTTCGTTCTAAATACGATTAAGTCTTGTCCAGATTTTCCTTGTAGGTGAAAACTGGGGACTTTTTCTGTTGAGTCGGTGACTCCGGCACGGTTGAATAGTTCTGATTCCCGTCACTTGTCTCTCTAACACCCGAACGACGTACCAGTAAGTTTGGATTCTTCACTTCACTTTTATATTTTCAGTGTTATTCGTGATGCATTTTATAAAAGATCCAGCGCCACTCCGAGGTAGTTTTGGTGTGAAATGATTGCGATTACATTGGATTTTATTTTATTTTCATCAAACAGAATATAAAACCTCTTATAGACTAATTAAATAAACATAGGTATTAAGTAGTAACTAATAACAATTCATTTTGATATAATTCATACATGTGTTGTGCCTCCCATTTACCCACACTTTTATTGATCGTTATTTGCGAAATGCATATTAAGCATTGAAAGTGTATAAATTGGATTTTAAATTGCAATGAAAGCATTTTCCATTAATTGTTTGCTCTTTAATTGGGTTCACGTTATGGAGGTTGTGCAATACGCTGGCGCAGCAGTTCTGCATGTCGCGAATAACATGAGTAATATGAGAAAAGGGAGAATTGTAAAGAAGAAAAGAGGACAATAAAGAGACAGTTGATTTTCGACCGTGCAAAAGACAGGAAGTGTTTTATTTAAATAGCCACGATCACCTCCTCGTCGTCTTTCCTTTCGCCCCAGAACACGGTTAACAAAAATATTCAAACATAATCTAGTTGGTTTAAAGTTGACATAAGGTTACTTTTGAAACAATATCTAGAGAATAATAGAAAATTGGCCTCATTGAAGCAATGTGTAACATGTTCATTTTGGTTCTATGAATTCTTTTCCGAAAATGAAATTGAAGGCGTTGATTTCAGGACGATGCGATGTGTAGAAATCTAGCATTGAGAGCAATGTAGGACAATGAATGTGACTCTGAATTAGGTCTCTTACAAATATAACAGAAAAGTATTTTCGACGACATAGAAGAGAGTTCATATTTATGTATTAGGGAACGCCTGGCCTTATAAATAAGGCAACTCAATTTGCCAATTCAATCCAAAAATCATGCATCTAGTGAAGCGTTTCTGTACTCGTTCAATTTTATAAGAATACCAATGATATGACGGATTCCAAATACTACAACAATAATCTAAATAGGGTTTAAAAAGAGATGTAAATAAAGTATAGGGGTCAGTGAAATCTTTAGATTTTCTCTTAATGAAAGGTAGCATTGTGTTAGCTTTATAAGCAATATATATATACTCGTATGTTCAGTAAAAGTAAGTCGACGATCAAATATTAGACCCAAGTCTTTCTTCGAGGACACTCTGTCAGGAGAATTAAGTTTTATGGTGTAATTGTGCAAAACATGTCTAGGTATAAGACGTAGAAAGTGTGAAGCATTGGCATTGGCATTTAGTTCAAGACTAATTTATTATTACCGCACCGATTATTAACGGTGGTGATATGCTTCTGTGGGTGCCGTGGCGTAAGTGGTTAGTGTGTCGGATCACTACGCATGAGGTTCCAAGTTCGAATCCCAGAAAACACCAAAAAGTTTTTTCCACGGTCCCACCTCTCGCGAGCGTCTGACAAACATCCGAGAGTATTGTTGTCACGAAAAAGCTTCTTAAATCGCCGTTCGGATACGGCACTAAACTGTAGGTCCCTTCCATTCGTGTGAAAAATATAACGCACACAACATGAGTGGTTGCGAGAAGCTAGACCCTGGCACTTTCAAGAGCTGTTGCGCCAAATATTTGTTTTATTTATTTTTTTTATGCTCCTGTTAAAGGTTATAATCATATTCCGTTTTTATTGATCGAAGTATTTTGAGGTTATTCGCAAATAAAAGACATTATGAATATTTGATTACTAGTGGGAGGACATTAATGAATAACAGGAACAGTAAAGGGCCCGAGATAACTACCCTGAAGAACACCTGACAGATTGGGTCCGATTGGTTATGGTATGACTTGATCAAATTAAGTAAGTTTGAGTCCTGTGACTGACTTTGTCAAATACCTTAGCAAAATCAGTGTAAATCACATCAGTTGCAAATCACATCAGTTGTAAATCACATCAGTTGACAGTTGCCCTTCTCGAAATTTTTTATAACAGAATTGAAGAAAATTTATAACTTTGTGAAAGTAGAAATGCCCTTCATAAAGTCATATTGATGAAGTGATCAAATATTTTAAACAAGAAATGACATCTTATTGTAGATTACCTTCCCCTCGGTTGAATTTCGACCACACGCGATACTAGTATTAATTATTTTACATGCCACTCTGGAAGTTTACTAAATTTTTTTGAAAAAAACTTCAAGATCGAGTGGTAAAACGAGTAGGATTATGTTCAAAGCTTCGGTTGGACATATTCTCATGCCCCCAGTTGCGCCTATAGCCGCAGTTCTTTGCACTCTATTAATCTTTTTGATGTTGTATGCTTTCCTTAACGCAGGCCACCAGATTAGCGATTATAGGAAAGTATGTACATCCAAACTAGTGCATAGTAGATCTTGCAATTCATAGCAACCGTGTGTTTTACAGTTTATTCTCTATTGTCTGCTATATCTTCCAGCGCTGCAAAGATTTACATAATGATAAACAACTGTGTTCACTTTGCAGTCATATAATTGTTTTACAAAAGAAATAATTTTAATTTTGCATTTTGGGCACTCCCTCCATATACAGAGCCTCGGTGTGCGACAGCGCAACCCCCGACCTAGAGGGCCTGTTCCATATGTTATACCCCTACGACGCGAGGCCGAGTACAGCAGCGCCAGCAGCTTATTACGGGAGTATGAGTGCTGTCGTTGACCCATTAAGGGCTTCTCCACCACCATCTTTATTCCAAGGTCCTTACCGACCTGTGATCCGAATATGTTGAAGCAGCTCCCGCAAAGTGTTAACGAGCAAGTAACAGTAGATGTATGGTAGTTTTAAGCACAGAGCAGACCAGGAACTTATTTATACCATATTTATCATAAAGTTAAGTTAGGGAAAACAAAATGTTAAAAAATACATTCCAGCATTGCTACAAATATCATCTGCTGCACAATAAAATTAATTCCAAGTCTCCTGCTAAAAATCCAGGATCTTACACCTACACCGCCTAAACCCTCAACAGGCAACTGAAAAGCAATTCTTTAATTTTTCCCTTTTCAAGCCACTACAACATTTTTTCTCGCACCAGAGGCATCTCTTTACAAATTTCTTCCACTAAACCGAGTAATTGGCATACTTTAACGCTACCAACTGAGTGCGGATAAAAAAAACGCAAATAATTCATTCAACTCCAGCACTTTAGCTCAAAGGATTCCATTTGTAACTAAAAGTTCATTCACTTGCCAGGTAACCCATTTAATTACAGGATTTCTGTGTGGAGCACTTGAAGTGTATACGGTGCATACACCCTTAAATAGCCGACCCAATTCCAGTCAATTCTGCGGTCAACACTTTTCATTACGCCTACGTCGTCGTAATAAAACGGTTCTTTCTCCTTTTGTTAGTAATAAATCGAATCCAATGGGAAATCTATTTTATTGCCAACATCTCCAGCATCTCGCTCGCATACCCTAGCCGGGTATGCGCGAAGGGTAACAACCTTTCACGTATTGATTCCATTGAAAAGCAAAGAGCGCGCGTAAAAAAAAAACTCAACCCCCAACTGTTTTTATTGCATGCACCTCCATCTACGCACCACCCTCAGGGGGGCATAGGAAAATAAAGAAAAACAACATTTACACAAAATTTATGTAAGGACGTGATGTTTTTCGAGAACCGTGAATGTGTTTTTTACGAGAGGGTATGCACTTGAATTTTTTTTTTTTTCAGCACTGAATTGGAAATGCACACATACGGGTGGAGGATAAGAACATATCTGAAGCTTTCACCATCATCAGAGGTACCGCACAGTCAGTAAGAGGGTGGTGAGTTCGTTTACTTCTGATCCTGCAATGCAGATAAAAAAAAACAGCAAGTGTCTATGTTCCATATGCTAAGCATTGGGATTGAGTTCTTTGCCGAGGTATTTGTGTTTATGAGAAATTGAAGGATCCTTAAGAGGATTAGTTGGGTTAGGTTTGTATGTTTTTAAAATACCGGAACCCACTGGGCGTGGCTGTAACACTAATTGAAGTGTCTAAAGCTTGCATCAGTGATTTCCGTCATATAATCGGATGTTTTTTTTGTAACTCGCGCTGGCGAAGTGGAATTTTATGGTGACCTAAATGCCTTTTTTACGGTCTGGCGGGGTTGAGAGTTACAAGGCCTTTAATGACTTCGCAATCATTTGACGTAATTAATTGTTTTTCTCTTTACTTCATTATGCAAAATTGAAATGTCGTTTGTTAGAGGATTTGGAAGGAAATGAAGTAGATTTTGTAACAGTTCTGAAAATGGTAAACAATTATTTCATCCGACTGTTTGTAAAGTAGGAATATTGGTGAGATACATTATCGTCGACATAAAGAGTGGCATATTGTAGTAAGAATTTGGCTATCAACTTTGAAAATATAAAAAAGAAAAACACAATTTACCGCGCTTATCTTTAAATGAACACTCATTTTCCAGGGTATAAGAACGGCTGCGTGAATACACCAGAATCCCAGCGTCCGTAAACTTTATCGTAGAATGAAATACAATCATTAATAAAAAAATTGTATGTGGGATTACCAACTTTTCATGCTATAAATCAGGCCCCTTGACTCGTATTGATTTTTAGAAGCTGTATATCATTAAACGTTCCAGTGGCTTTTATTTCGAAAGTTGAAAAACGTGCACATGAATTCGCGAAGGATTTCAGACTTCTTCATTAGCTTAACGTCTTTCTTACTTAAGACGCTGGAACGTACCTTAGACGCTCACATAAGAAAGACTCTCGAGATTTCTTCACTATCCAAATCTCAGCCCACGTACACCAACGGGAGATTCGTAGGAATGGCCCTCCATGAGGTGGTGCAAACGATAATCAATTATTCTCTGCTGACGAGCTGCAACGAGCACTTGATGTGTGGGTGGACGTTTTGGAGGGAAATGGGTATTAGTTCAAAAAAGACAGAGTACTTGTGCTGCCGTTCTCTGATCCACTCAGGCCTATTGCATACATTTATTTGAATGGAACAGTGCTTCTCAAGTACGAAAAGTTCAAATATCTGAGATCTATCAATTAATCAATCAATCACCGCGTAAGCGTAGGGTGGATCAAGTGGCGAGAAAACTGCGCTATCTTCGGTGACTGAAAAATGCCACCAAGTTGAAAGGAAGGCTCTACACCGCAGTTGTGCATCCAGCGCTCACATATGGTTCAAAATGTTGGACAATGTGCAAAAAGTATGAAAGTAAATTAACGGCAGCTGAGATGAAGATGTTTCGCAAGACAGCAGGAGTGACAAAACTTGATCGAATAAGAAGCTCGAAGATCCGTGGAACCCTACACATCAAGGAAATCATCTTACGAAAACTAGAGCGTTACCGGCTCAGTTGGTATTGCCACGTTCAAAGAAGAGATTATTTGAACCCTGTTAAAAAGGCAATATCAATGAACGATCCAAAAACATCACGAGGCAGGAGAGGCAGGTCTATAAACGCCCGAATCACACAAATGCAACAGCACTAGCATTTGATTGGCCTCAGTAACTAAGTGATCAAAAATCGGGAGGCTGGCCGATATTTTCTGAGATCAAATAGACGAACCCCATAGGCGGATCAGTAGAAATGTGGTGAAGTGGGAGAGTTATGATCCCTTGTTTTCGGATCATAACCTCACCGAAATAGGAACAAGAAGGGGTTGCGCAAACGACTGAGAAACCTATTCACTAAAAACAATATACCCTAGCTACCTTCTTAGATATTGAAGGCATGCTTAATAATGTCGAAGCGATTATGGTAGCTTTCACCGAGCCGGGTGTTGAGGATTTTATTAGTCATTGATAGTTTCCATGTTAAATAAACAGGATCATTCAGACAAACCTAGGTAAATTCATTCTTACCAAATTCGTAGACAGGGGAATACCTCAAGTTGGGGATTTATCACGTCTCCTATGACTTATGGTAATAAACAAAATCAAGTCAAGAGTTGACATAGGCAGTATCAAGGTTGTCAGATTTGTGGATGACTTTTAAAAAAGGGGACCCCCTAACCTGCTCCAATTACAGGGGCATCAGTCTCCTAAACATCGCTTACAAGATCTGATCGTGCTGTGTAATCGTCTAAAACCATTTATTAACAAGCTGATTGGTCCATATCAGTACGATTTTAAACTGGAAAAGTCCACCACCGACCAAACATCTCACTACGAGCGATCTAGGAAAAAAGCCCAGGAACACATAATCGATACTCACCACCTCTTTATCGATTTCAGAGCCTATGACAGTATAAATCGAGAAGAGCTATATATAGCTATGTCTGGTTTTGACATTCCAAACCAAACTTATCCGCCTATGCAAGACGACAATAGAGTACTCGCGCTGCTGCCATAGGTACCATAGGTGCCATGCGGTTGCGGACATGCCCGACGGAAGCTCTAAATGAGCTTATGCATCTTCTGCGACTTCACTTCATTTCAGCATATAGTGCGGCAAGGCCTAGAGAATCAGGGTGCTGGTCTGCTAGACAGTGAAGTTTTTCTAGGTATATGGTATTCTTACCAGGAATTCCATGTGGGAATCTTCTCGGAAACATTGAAAACCACTGAAAATCATCAGTGTCTTCACGCCTTCCTGATCCATCCAGTGTACGTAAACCGTATCGGATAATAAGACACAATTCTAAACAGATTACTAATATCACCATTTTCATTGATAGTCGCCATCCCCGATAGTGGAACAGTGTAGAGAAGAGGTTTCGTCGCTAGATGCCAGATCATAGCAACATAGAAGAGAATGAACGGGCCGACGATTTGGCGAAGTTGTTGGCTGGGCCAGAGCACAAGAACTTGGAAAAAGGACTCGGACAGACTGTGGAAGAATAGTAGCGATAGGGACGCATGCGTCTAGACTAGACATTAAAAGACATGTGTTAAAAGACACTTGGCCGCAGTTGTAAAAATGTGAGTTAAGTAGAACCTATCGAACTCTAAGTCAAACCTTTTTCGACAATCTTCCGGAAATTGTAGAGAAAAGTACCACCGGGTTGATCAGTTACTTGAATGCTACGGGATGGATTTGAAATCCTTTCCTTTCAACATCCTATAACCACTATCTAAAAAACAAGGTCGCGTGAGTTTGCGGTATTCAAATTGGCCATTAAGTGCTCATTGGCCTGCAGTTACACCCTGGTGGCACCATATCGGTCCTAATTGTTTCAAAAATGACGCCAGAGCTGGCGTTGCGGTCAATGGAGATCTTTCGATGGCATTGATGTGGTTTCAACAGGATGGCGCTACGTGCCATATGACGACCGACACCATCGATTTTTTTTAATCACAATTTGGCGAGAAGGCGATATCGCGAAATGGACCTATCAATTGGCTTCCGAGATCATGCAAACTGACAGCTCACGACTATTTTCTTTGGAGCCACCTGAAGGCATTGGTTTATGCGGATAAACCAGCAACTATTAACAACTTGGAAGCGAATATTGTGATTGATATTCACTCGAAAAAGTAGTAACAAATAGGACTGACAGGATGACCTTTGTAAAACTACGGCTGTCGAGTCGTTGGTCGAGTTGGTGATAGCTGTGCCGAAATTATCCAAAAATTAAATGGGAAACATTTGCCAATCAAATAAAATAAAAGCAATCTAAAGTTCTCAACCTCCAAAAAAAAAACACCTTTCAGTATGGACGAAACGTTTGTCTATGTTAATTCCCCTATACTTTGTAAAACAATTTTTCTTTCAGTTTCGATTTAAAATATGGAAAGACATTTTTCGATAAGAAGGTGTGTCAGTGAGCATCTTAGCTCGAAATTAAAGTTCGACGAATGGACAGACAGAGGCTAACTAGTAACCAAAATAGACCTTGTAATCAATTACCAATGATCGCGAAGTTCTGGAGAGAGTGTTGCGTATGTTGTTGCTTTCCGACACCTCCATCAATCGCTATCATTTTCCCTTTGAGTTTGTTCTTCGTTATGGTTGCCGGGGGATGGCTGACGTGCTTTTCTTAGTAGACACGAGAGAAATCATTTTTTTTTTATTATTTTCCAAAATTAGTACATTCGTGAGAAAAAAGCAGGCAAAACACAATAAGCTTTTGAAACGAGGGTCTATATGTCTGTGCTAATGGTAAATGTTGAAATTGAGTGCTCTACCCGGCCTTAAAGTAGGGGCCCGACATTGCCATAGAACCTGTATAGTGCAATATTTACAGAAGATCGTTTTGAATTGGGCTGCAAAATTTGGACAGTTTTTACTTTAATCCTAACGCTAAATTCAAAAAATCTGCGATGAAAGAACAGTGAAGTCGTTGCCCCCTAAACTAAATTAAAAAAAAAAACAATTCCTATAACTGACGTTCAACATGTGCCTTTTTAAAGCTTCGATTTGAAAAATTTAGTAGACGGATATCATTTAAGGAGGAATGACTTTAACTTCAAGATGCCTTAAATTCCAGCAAATAAAATAATTCAACGCAATTTGTACTTACATATGAACATCCTCCCAACCAAAGGATAATCTTTGAAAAGGAACCCATGCTATAATAACAAAAAAGGAGATTAATGGACGGCTTCTCGAATTGAAGCCAAAATATTATTTTATTCTACCAACTACACACCTGGGTTCCAACGATGTTCTCAGCACACATACCCGCACGCATGTGTCCCCTCCTTAAACGACTTTCTTATGGACTAACTCAACTACCTAATCGCATTAGTACAGGAATCCAGTAAAACAACTCCATCACTTCATGACCTTAGATCAAGGCCGGACAGACATATAAATTGAAATAAAAACAAATAATCCTGCTCAAAGCTTTGAATTTCTGTCGGCCTATCGCATGTCCTTTCTTTTCGTCAGCGTCGTTATCGAACAAAGAATAGCAACCACTAGTGCATCTGACACCTCAATACGAGTAACAGCTGTGGTATTTCCTTCCAGGTGGTGAGTTCTTTCCACCCCATCCGATAACCCGGTCTTACGAGTATATGTACATATGTACTTTGTGCTCATATACAATAATAAAACACGGAAAGAGAAAGTTCCCGTGTTGTTAAGAATTATGGTACGCTATACCACCTTTAATCCGTATTCCTTGCCTTTTACGCAAACAAACAGCCCCACCCAACTGCTTGTTGCTAGGATATGTATAAAGTGTGGCGAAGAGTCCTGTTTACGAGAAATCATATACCCTAGCTTTGTGTATGACGCCAGCTGATTGCACAGCACCTGATTGAAGTGGAGCAAGACAAATGTTGCAAATGGCAACAACGATGAGGGGTTTTCGTCGTCATAACAATGGAACAGGAAGGAAGAATGGAAACCTCTGTTCGCGTTGCTGGCTTGTTTTTTTTTTTTTTTTTGGCGAAAATCATAGCCATCTGGTAACAGGAGCTCTCTATGTGTGTATGTGTCAGTTTTATTAGGATTTATATTAGTGTCACCGCTGAAATAAATTTCCCTCAAGCTTGGTTTATGTACATCTAACGAAGGCGCACAGAACCATCGTTTAAGGGTGGTCGCGAGGGTGGGTGGAGCATAAATAATTTACAAATTAGTTTCCTTCGTTGGCTTTTTTTTTCTTATTATTGGATTCTGTTTTTGGCGGGAGATTTCGGCTGTCAACAGATTGTAATAAAAGGACTCGTCGCTGTCGGTGGAAATTTGGTGTCACTGGGGGTGTACTTTTGAAGAGCGAACTTTAAATTAAATTATTGTCGTTAACGGTCGTTGAAAAGTTGCGTGATCTGGAAAATTAGTGTCAAATTTTGTAGAGAAAGCGTATACTTAACATTGTTATGCGAGAAAAGTTTACTCGACCTTAAGTTCTGGCTTAATGGGAATATGGTTCAAATGCTTCGGTATTCATTAATTTAGAATCTTACTTGGATATGCCTACGAAGGCATGTACAGTACATGTTCGGGATTAATTGTAACTTCCAGACGATATGGCATATTTACACAGCGTGTGTAGGTGTGTGCACAAAGATTTGTGCTGCCTACCTGTTTGGCAATGATGGTAATTTTCGAAGAATAATAAGGTTTGCGGAACGAGCACATGGGAGAAGCTGATCCTTTTACAAGCGATTAGGCATGAAGCCAGAACGATGTTAGAGACGCTTGGAAAATTAATTATCTTTCTGCAGCAATGCTTGATGCCACTGATGCGGGGAATTGGAAAATGTTGGGTAATGATGAAACAAAAGACGTTAAGTACAGGATGTTCAAATATGTGGAATTTATTTTTTAGACTAAGGCAGAAGGCAAAAGAAAGGAATAGGGGGACCAGTTATGTAAAATTGTGGTTAATGGATCTCTGGTATCACTGCAAGCATAACATAAAAGTGAAAAACTCAAGCTTCACGGACCATATGAGGAATCACTGTCTGCAAAGATGAAGTCTTTAGTAAAAATCCTACAGCAACATGTTTTTTACCCACGACTGACAACGTCTAAAATGTTGCTCCAAATGCGCCCATTTTAACTAACGCTTTTCGATATCTATGTATGCTTATGAAGGTACATGTAATATAAAGCATGCTTGACTTAGGAAGACCTTTAAAAATAAGATGTCACGCTTAGGTGAATCGAAGCGGCAGTCGGCTGTTTGCGTATTCTAAAGCGAGCGAAAACCCACAAAAGTGACTCGTTCTCGAAGCACTTCGAAAAAATGATTACTTGTTTTTTCGGTAAATCGGGTCAAATTGCTACTGTGGCTTTTGAAGATTGAAGAACTGTTATTGCCGATTGGTATGCAATAATTTCTTTGCCGGAAGTTAGCAATGAATCGCTTAAAACAAATAACAATCGACGTGTGATTCTCCACATGACAATGCTAGTTCTTACACAACCATTCAAACAATTCAATTTTTCAAGTTTCAAAACGTCAAATTAATTAGCCATTGCCCATATTCTTCTGATTTATCACCTGATGACTTCCTTTTGTTCATTTTCATCAAAAATAAAATGGGTGGCCAACGTTTGTCAACGACAAAAGGGGTTGTGGAGGAGTTCCAATAATGTGTTTCTAAGATGTCGGATTCAGACCCACACAAATGTTTCGAAAACTGCTTCAATCAAATGGAAAAGTGTGTAAATCTTGAAGGTGAATACTTTGAAAAACAATAAACCCATTTAAAATGAACAATTTATGATTTATCTGACTTTTTTGAAAAGCTCTCGGACAACCTATGTATTGCTTTTCGTCATCACCAAGAGTAACACTTGCTTAGACATCTGGGTTTAACCCTTACGCGACTGCACACCTCATCGTGGTGTAATGGTCTAGTAGAGGTAAAGGCTCTTGGGTTTTTCTCCTTAGATGAGATTCGAAACCAAGATGCGAAAGTCGATCCTCATCCTTCCTTTCCCATTCTTCCTTTCCCCTCTCCCCTCCGGTGGCTGGATAAAGGTGTAATACAAACCGTGTCGAGGATCAACCTGCTTGGGAGTCCATTTCAGAAATAACTCAGTCACGAACGGAGTATTCGGATACCTGGCGACCTCCGGATTAGCTAGCCTTATCTGACACCCCTTTCCCCGCTATTCGTGGGAACACAACATGACTACCTACACAAAAAAAAAACAAACCAATAAAAAAAACAACAACTAAGACCGGTTCTCCTTTTAAACCGGATGGTAGTACGGCTCTTAAGCCAGCTTTAAACAAGCTAGCTAATTGGGCGGTTCGGTGTGGTTTGAGTGTAAAATCCCACAAAACTGAACTAGTACACTTTTCCAGGAAATATAAAATTGCGTTAGTCGGCCCCCCCTTTCTGAAATTAAGCTGGAAACCCAACATTCAAGAAAGAGCCAAGAAAGATACAGTAGCACTTTTCTCTTGCAAAAATCTATTGGGAATAGATGGGGCTTGCACCTTCAAATAACTCACTGGCTCTACATCTAGGTCATCAGACCGATACTAACATACGGAGTGATTGTCTGGTGGACAGCCTTAAGAAAAGCTAATAATCGCGATTATCTAAGCAAGGTCCAGCGTACATATTGTCTGTGTATAAGCGGAGCACTACGTACAACTCTCTCTGCGGTACTGGACATCATTTTTCGTCTGATACGGCTTGATATATTTAACAAGCGAATGCAGCCGTTCGCCTTGAAGCTATCTTATAGTGGTCAAGGAAAGAATCTAGTTACGCCTCCATTCTGAATAAATTCAAAATCTCTCCCGAAAACACGGACTACACCATCCCACTTCTAAATTTTGACAAGAATTTTCTCGTCACCATCACTTCCAGATCACTCTAAAATAACGATGCACTTGTAGAAGATGAGTCGATTAACTTCTATACTGACGGTTCGAAAACCAAGGTCGGAGTTGGTGGAGGTATTTTCTCTAACAGGCTTAACCTTAAGCTCTCCTTCCGTCTACCAAATCATTGTAGCGTGTTCCTGGCAGAAATGATGGCAATTTAAGAAGTCTTGACTTAAGAAAAACGTAATATCCGTTAGAGATATCCGCATCTTTTCAGATAGCCAAATAGCAATCAAATCATTGGAATCGACTTCTTTAAATTCATTAGTAGCTCTAGGGGCATTTTTACAAACGACTTTTGTAAAAGCTGCATGGATGAAGAAGAGGAAGAAACTATTTCTCACCTTTTTTGTTTTTGCTCAGCTCTCTCCCGAAGAAGGACCCTTCTACAACAAAGATATAGGCGACCTGATAGATACAGCCTCTTACGCTTCATAAGAAGCTTAAAATGGTTTACGAGTAGGTAGAGAGGAACTTCCCCCTATGATCCACGTGGTATCACAATGGAATGTGTTGGCGATTCTCAGCTGGCAACCACTTCAACCTAACCTTACCTCGCCATCTAGGCTAATGCCTCATATCGATCATTCGAGCTTTATACAGATACCCAGGTATTAAGATAGGATTTTCTATCATAAGGCATCTCAAGTCCACTTAGGAGAACAATGATCTCTTTTACACATAGATTCCTTAAGGGCTAAACAGTATGAATAGTTGTGTCTTTACTCTCTGGTGCAACACAATTCATATTATATTCCAGCTGACGGCTTTTCATATCTTTTGACAGCTTGCGATATAGCTACTACTGGGATATATATTCTGCTCAACCCTTTAATCAATTGAAAGAAGATCACCAACTAAAGGAAATTTAAGAATTTTGTGACCGAAAGAAAAACGTGCATGCAACTAGCTTCGAACATGGAACACAGTCTATTCGAAATTAATTAGTCACAGATACTCGTGCAAAGGGGATAGTGTTTAGACTGCGGGAATAGCACTTATTTCGAGTCAGCCAGTTAGTTTTTGATATAGAAGCTATTAGAGAGCAAATAAAGAAAAGCGACCCATCTTAACAGTTCTACTTGTAACTTTATCTTGTTCGTTTTAAAATCACTGGAAATGTTAACAATTCCGAAAACATGTTAAAAATTGAAAAACGTAGTCTGACAGTTTTCCAAAGATGCCATTTCCTTTGCATATGTCAAATACTACTTTTGTAATGGTTTTGACCAAGTCGATTAAGAAGTAGTTAATATAAAAAAAAAACTGGTCTATAAATAAATTACTGTTGGACAGCGTCTAATAGTATTATAAGATCCTAAGTCGTTAGAATCATTTTCAATCCTTTTTTCCAAAAATGTTTAACTAAAATACCCGGGCAGAGCGGAACTATAATGAAATATGTACATAGTCTCAAAAAGGTACAAGAAGAGACACCCCTGATTTCGCCGTTTCTCTATAATTTTGTTCCGTATGTACTGTTAATATTGCTGTTTGGTAATCATTACCAATTTTTGAGAAAATTCTAATTACCATAAATGCTTTTGTTCCTTGAATTTTCTAGGAACTTGCAATTTGTCCCTAAATGGCCGCGACAAGTGGTTAAGACAGGGTATAAATACTTTGGAATTTCAGTTGCGGATTCCATTCGCAGTGTGAGTTGTTAGTCAGTTTTAGTGATTTGATTTAAAAGAAAGTACGTACAGTTGTTGCAAACTATTTAAATGATCCAGAAAACTACGGGAAAAGATACGTACCTGGACGAAAATACAGCTTGACACGAGCACATCGGCGGTCCGTACTAAGAGAAGCGTCAAATTCTACAGCAACATCAACGGAAATCGCGGTATCAGCAGGGATTGGATTGGATGGTAAACGACTAACAAAGACCTCGTAGGGGCCGCATCTCCCGATAGGTGTTGGCCCGCTAAGTAACGAGAAAGAACCACTGCGGCCGAAAACCTATCAGCTCTGTTAGTAAGCCCTACTCCCACCTCCTCGTAGTGCGATCTAGGAATTTCTTCGGAAACGGGAGAGGACAAATGGCGAGCTTCCTGCGCCAAAAAACAGGATAAGTGTCGGTTGGTCTATGGCCCAACCGGTTTCAGAAACGGAAACCAATGCCTCTAATATGGACGGATAATTTGACGACGACCTTTGGCTATCGAACATGGACAACGATCGGATTCTGGAACGTTAAGACCCTCCTGGACTCACTCAAGGAAGGGCCTTATAACGCCTGATTCCTCCAATTGGAGCGCGAATTCGCACGGTATAAAATATACTTCTTAAGGCTGAGCGAGAAAAGAAGGTTCGATGCTGGGGAATGCATCTCCCCAACGAAAAGCACTGTCATTCTCTACTCTGGTAAGCCAGCTGGAAGTGCACGGAGTTCCGGAGTAGGACTCATGCTAACTCCAGCAGCACGTAGTAGCCTCATATTCTGGAAATCCCATAGTGGCCGGATATTGACAGCTAGGTTCCAGAGTAGAGTTCGACAAATTACCATCATACAGTGTTATGCTCCGACTCTAGACGCCACTGAGGATGAAAAGGATGATTTTTATAACCACTTAAGCGCTGCCTACAACCAAACGCCTAATGGGGACATCGTAATGGTGATGGGAGATATCAATGCCAAGTTGGGTAGCGACAACACTATGCTTAAACACGTGATGGGAGTTTACAGCGTGGGAGACCGTTATGACAACGGTGAGCGGTTTATGGACTTCTGCAATACCAACCGCCTAGTCATCGGAGGTAGGCTGTTTAAGCATAAGACCTGCTATAAGATCAGTTGGGTCTCCACTGATAGGCAACGAACATCCAACCAGATTGACCACATTGCGATCAGTCGCCGCTTTAGAAATTGTTTCAGGGACATCTGAAACAGACGTGGAGCTGACGTCGGACAAGAACAAGATCACCATCTTATGGTAGCTTATTTACGCCTTCGTACTGCATCCGTCACCAGGTTTAATATCGACAGGCTCACACGGTTCCCCAAGTGCGCCAACAGTTCAGGGACCATCTTACCTTAGAAACAAAAGCAATCAGCAGAATACTGCAAGAGAAAATGGATGACCCCAGAAGTGCTGTGAAAAATGCTTTAGCGTCTGGGGCACGCCCGTATGTTGGTAAAAAGCAGAAACACCACCACACATGACTTTCTACAGACACCTGGAGATGGATCGATGAGCGTACAGCAATCAAGGTTCGGATTGCAGCGGCCTCAGCAGTAGAGAGAACCGAGCTTGAAGCCCAATATCGTGCGAAGAAGAAAGAAGTGCAGCGTAGTGTGAGACGTGATAAAAGTCAATATATCAACTCACTGGCTTTAAGGGCTGAAGAAGCAGCGAGTAGGTGCGACAGTAGGACTGTTTACAGCATCACTCATTGCTCATTGGTGGTCGAAACTCCAAACAACAACCAGTGAAGAGTCTAGACGATAACTTTCTGATTTCGGATGAGGATCAGCTCACTAGATGGAGAGAACATTTTGCTACAGTGCTAAATCATTTAGACGATGGCGGTATGATCTCGAATTCGAATGAGCAGTTCGAAGCAACAAATTTCCGAATTGGCACCGCACCTCCCAGTAAAACCGAAATAATAACAGCAATCAAGTTCCCCAAGAAGAACAAGGCGGTGCCTATTAATGCCATCCCTCCCGAGCTATTTCAAGCGGCAGATTTGCTGCATCCGCTAATACGGAGAGCTTGGGATAGTGAACAATTTTCACAGGAGTGGAAAAGGGGGATGATCATTAAGCTTCCAAAGAAGGGAAACTTTATGGAGTGCGGTAACTGGAGAGGTATATGCGTCCTTCCAGCCGTAGCCAAAATAATAGCTAGAATAATGCTAGAACGAATTAAAGAACATTTAGATTCATCTCTCGATGTCGAACAGGCAGGCTTTCGCGCTGGATCTTCCTTCATCGACCACATAAACACCTTACGGATCATAATCGAGCAATGCGTTGAGTATAGGTCTCCGTTACATTTACGGTTTATCGACTTCGAGAAGGCTTTCGACAGATTGAATCGAGATGCTATCTGGTTGGCCTTGCGCAGGAGACGCATCCCAGAAAAACTTATAGCTATTATCAAGGCTACATACGAGGGCGGTAAGTGTCGCGTCGTGCACAACGGTAAGGTGTTGGAGGATTTTGAAGTCCAAAGTGGAGTACGTCAAGGGTGCATACTGTCCCCACTATTGTTCTTGGTGGTTATCAGCGATGTACTCCACGCAGCATTGTCGGAAGGTAACTATGGAATTCGTTGGACTATGACATCTTACCTTAAACACCTAGATTACGCTGACGATGTTTGTCTACTTTCACATCGGATAATGAGCACTTCTTCTAACAACCACGCTCAACTTAACATTGCCGAACAGGAAGTCGAGAAAGTTGACAACTTTCTATATCTAGGAAGTGTAGTCTCGGCTGCCCGCGGTGGTACCGAACTGGATGTGTGCAGCAGAATCGGGCAGGTTAAAGCTGCGTTCGGAATGCTATACAAAATCTGGAGAAGTAATGTTATCAGCTTAAGAACCAAGGTGCGACTGTTCCGCTCCAACGTAGAATCAGTGCTGCTTTATGGGTGCAGTACTTGGAAGGTGGACACCATTAACACACGCAAGCTGCAAGTCTTCGTAAACAGATGCTTAAGAATTATCTTGAGGATTTTTTGGCCGATCCGCATCTCCAACGAACTACTTTATAGACCAAGAACCTATAAGCATTACTATACGAAGAAGAAAGTGGCAATGGATTGGACACACCCTACGGCGCGAAGACAACTCCATTGCGAAATACGCCATGCAGTGGAATTCGCTGACCCAGGCACGCAGAATAGCAGGGCGCCCTAGGCAAACGTGGCGCAGAACAGTTGAGGATGAATCGAGCTCTTTAGGAATGAGTTGGAGGCAGCTCAAACGCGATGCAGAACTTCAAACAAGATGGCGCGCAGACGTGGTTGACGCCCTATGCTCCCCGAGGGGTTAAAGGATCTAAGTAAGTAAGTTGCCAGTGTGTGTTAGCTGAAGCGGAACATCTTCAAAGAAAGCGTTTGAAAAGAAAATACGCTCTGCTACAACGTCATCGAAACTACCATTTGACCTCTGCCAGAAATCATTTAAGATCGAAGAAGCTTTAGAGAACTCTCATCTTCATCGATGAGAAACGATTTTGCCTTGATGGACCTAACGGATTTCGTCATTATTTTTATGATTTGAGAAAGGACGAGCTATTTTTGAGAGGCGGAGGTGGAGTCATGATTTGGCAGGAATATCATACCAAAATAAGAGTAATATCCGCTTCGTAAACTGCAGGATGAAAAATGACGACTACCTTAAGATCATAGACAGAGAGATTGTGCATCATAACCAAGAAAAATTCGGCGAAAATTTCATCCTGCAACAAGATAATGCAGCAATCCACACAAAGAGTACTTCGAGCGTAACTGCATTTCTGTTCTTGACTGGCTAGTATTGTAACCACACCTCAATATAATTGGGAATGTATGTGGACGTCGATTCAGAACTGTCTACCAAGGCGGACGACAATTCAATAACTTATGGGACCTTAAAGACATTGAAACTGAATGGGACAAAATCCCACGAAAATTAATTAAAAAACTGTTTAAATCTCTTCCCTCAAGAATGTTAGAGGTTGTAAGCAACGAGGGAGGAAGAGCTCATTACTAAAAAAATAAAACACTTTCATTTCTATTTAAAAAAAAAAACCCAATCCTGTCATTCAGGGACAAATTTCAAATTTAAGGGAAACGAAGTAATTATTTTAAAAATTGGTAATGATTACCGATTAGCAATATTTGCAGCACATATGTATATGGAGTGAAATTATCGAGAAACGCTGATATCAGAGGGGGTGCCTCAACCAGTTGTCGAGGAGTGTATCTTTTTCGTCTGCATCCTTCACATCTTTTAGGTGGCGGTGTAAAACGTAAGGAAACTAACATCTCCAGCTTCACGCCAATGCAAAACTCATGACATCCAACTTCACGATGTTGTTGGGGAACAACAACATAATGTTCTCGCGGATGTATTCACAGACAGCAATATTGAGAGAGAAATGCAGAGAAAGGGTGTTGCAGAAAATCGGCGGAAATCAGTGGGCAGGGCAAGCAAGTTGACTATCTCATAACCCTTAAACAGACATGAAGTTGGAAGTGATTGTCCAGGGTTAAGGAGGTTCTGCAGGGGTAATTTCGCGTACGTTAATGTATATATGCTAAGTATCACCAATAGTTTTCAAGTTTCAAACAAGAAGGAAACCTTTTAAGCTGCACGAACTAAAATTGACCATAGATTCCAGATAGAATGGTCCTTTTGTATATTCTTCAATAAACTGATGGGTCCTTATCCAGTCAGCCATCTAAAAAGATTCGTCTCACAATCTTGCTAAGAAGTCCGTTCACGCTGCCGCGCCCTTTTTTGTAATATCGCGCCTATTTCATGAAGTGTTCCATAGAAGAGAAGAGAAATAAGGTGCTATACAGTTCAGTCAATTTGGAATATAACTAAATTTCTGTAAATTTATGTTACAAATTCTTCAGGATTAGGTTATACCAAAGACCGGTATGCAATTATCCCACCAAGCCTAGAGGAGACATTATCCCACTAGAGAATTAGCATTTTCAATGGACATGCCCTCACCTAAAGCTACCAAAAGCCCCCAGCGAATGCGAAACTTTTTTTTCTTCCTGAAACCAAATAATCCCATCTTCTTTAGTCCTGAGTATAAAGAATAATTTCCCATAAGCCCCAGGGCCTGCTTTCAACTCTCCCAACCCAAGTGTTTTCCTTTGATAGTCCTTTTGGTGCTATCAACTTTGTTCCGCAATTTAGGTCATCCTATTGCAAATAAAGCAGATAACCACATTTACCCACTTCCCAGCACCAGGAGCAGCAATGGTTACCCAGTGGAACAATATTCAAATGAACTACTCCCAACCGACTAGTAGGTTAGTACACCCGCATTAATAATTGATGATTGAGAATGTGGCAATAGAAAAAAGGACTCTGCCTAGTATTTGTCGTAGTCATTGTTTGTCTGCGAATTTCACGTTTCGCTGGTTGAATTAGAGAAGAGGACGCAGTTCATTGAACTGGCCACCCCTGACAAATGATAAATGATCCTTAAATCTCTAGGTGGCAGGAACAAGGACAAAACTTACCTTTCCCGTAGTGACAACGATTTTGGCTGACTGACATGCGGGGTAGCCGATTTTGGAACAGTTGGTCCTGGAACTGGTATTGGCATAGTTCGGTGTGGGTGGGTGTGGGATGGATGTGGCGGTACAACCACCACTGTTTCCGTATCAATTCCAGTTAAGTCCGCTGCCATGGTCATGTTACTGCTGGCGGCCGGGGTTAAAGCCAACGATGCTGAGAATCCATTGCTCGCTGGTGTGGTTATTGTTGTCGACGAATCGTCGTTGTAGCCTCCGCCGTCGATGCTTTGTGTTTCTTCCGGTTGCTGCGGTGGATACTCCTGTAAACCATTTACAGGACCGCCGCCATGTGCTCCATCTTCTACTTCATCGTCATCTTGTGGTTGTTGTTGCTCTTCTTCTTCGTCTTCTTTTGCATCTGCATCTGGTTCATCAGCAGTAGCTTCCGGTGGCTGTTCATCGCTACCGTCGAATTCTGGTGGTGGTGTTGTAGTTGGACCATTGCCACTGCTAAGACCATCGCTAATACTGCTGCCACCAGGCGGATGTGGTTCCTCCTGATGCATCATTAATGACATTGGTGGCGGTGAGCCTGCAGGCGACATTGGCAATGGCGACAATGGTGGTGGTGGTGGAGGAACTATGGATAGTGGTGCACACGGTGGTGGAGTTGGGGGTGGTGACGGTGAGGAGGAGCTTGGTGTTGTTTCCTCCGAATCAAGGACATAGTGCATGTTTGGAGGAAGTGGGGGTAATGGTGGTGGCATCACTGCCCGGTCTGCATCGTCATCATCATCGTCATCATCGTCACCGTCGTCCTCGTCATCTCCTTCGGTGTCGGTTTGCAAGTCTGAATCGGATGGTCCCGGTCTATAGTGAGACGTTGGAATTTCAGGAAGCTGTGGTAGTGGGTGCATAGAAACCGAGACCGATGGTGCTGCAGCAGGAGTTGCTGGTAGTGGTGATGGTTCTGTTGAACTAGAACTTGGAGTTTGTTCCGGTTGTGTAGGAGCTGGTAGAGTTTGTGGTGCTGGTGGCGGAGGCGCTGGCGGGCGTGCAATGACAGTAGTGTCCACTTCCTCAATATCAGAGTCAATTCCTTGAGCAAAATCCATGTAAAATGAATCACGAGAGTCACTTGACCCGCGGCGGAGTTTCAACGATAGATCCGGAGAGCTATCCATGGTTGCCAACTACCCCGAAGGCAATGAGTTTTTTTTTTTAACAAAATGAACACTTTTGTGGTAGTAAATTTTATTTATTAAAATATTTCTGGTATTTCTTCGTCACAATCACATTATTGGACACTTTTCCATTCTACTATCTAACGCACGACGACATAAATTTTCATCACTATTGTAATCATCCCCGAAGGGTGCTGTGAGAGGAGAGCGAGCGAAAGAGAGCAAAGGACACACAGGAGCAATATCTGCGACGTCACGGGAAAATTTGGTGCAGAATACCTACTACGAGGGCTTTTCTTCTTCCTTTTCCGTTTTTCTAATACCTCCCCAAAAAAAAAAGAACGCAAAAACGGACCGAACTGGGCGGGGGAGGGTGTAAGGGAAGATTTACTACGTTGCACAGTGTTAACGATGGGACATTTTTTTTTTTTGCAAATATTTATGTCGAAATCACTTGTTTTTGGGAATTTTTATTTAAAACAAAAAAATTATCTATACACGATTGTATTGGAGAAAACGTTCTAGACACTCTCTAGCGATACACGACCCTTCTACGACAACACTCGCCCGAGGAATAGCGTTTCAATGGCTCGGCGGCGGTAGCTGATTCAGATACTCGGTTCGGATACGATGTGTAAAAGCGTCCTAGAATAGTGAATACGAGAAAATATTTTGTATTCCCTTCTCTCTTGGAATGTATCTCTGGTTAAATGTGCGCTTTTTTTTAATGAATCTCCAGCGAAGTTGAAATGTATCTACTGGATACTACGCCTGAACTGAACCAGACATTGGAATGTTATGATGGTTTGTTTGGTTCGGTTGGATTCGCAGCAGATACACTTGTTCGCTCTCTGGTGTGTGGGAGAAGATACATTACTCTATGGGAAGCGATAGTGGCGGAATTTTTTTTATTCCCATCGTCATCGTCGGCGTAGTGATTCCATTCATTGAGCTATTCCAGTGGATTTTGTATACATGCGCTTCCAGTTTTCAACCCTTATGAGTTTGCTTGGGTGACTGATATGAATGAACTCAGTGGAATGTATGTATGTCGGAGAAGTGGGGGTGGGGTTGGGTTGCCTAGCGACCAGGTTCATTTTGGTGAGATGATGAAGAGTGATTTCGGTAAATTTTGATGATAAATAATGATTTCGGAGAAGAGATACTGTGGTAGGGATGCCAGATAATGTGAATGAGGACGTTTTTGTTTTGAGGGATGTTATGAATCATAGTTTTTTGGTATAGGTTGAAGGGCTGATTGGAAGGGACTTTTATCTAAGAAGTGACTCAGGTCGGAAGCACCCTCACATTTGTATCCATTTACATGATAAGTTCGAAACTAAGAGAATATTCTTACATGAAGGCCACGTGTTTGTAATTGCATCTGACAATCCTTTAGCTGCTGAATTTAATTGTTTAATTGTGGATCATCATCACGATGATGTTAGGTACATCAATGAATGAAAACGTATGTGTGTGGCCTCCACCTCGAACATTATGGGAGGAAATTCTTGAAGGACATGTATGCAGATGCTAACCCAACAATTTAATGCCCAAAATAATCAAACTTGCATTGAAGCATTGAACTCGGCATAAGTTGTCATAACTCTAACGATAGAATAAACTTCTCCAAGGTACTAAGAGGTGGCAAAAAAGTCTATTAATTCGCAGTGTAAGATAATCCTACATAAATTATAATAATAAGTTCTTATAAGGTCCAACGAGAGCAACGACACATCGGTGGGTGTGATCTTAAGTGCGCCGGTTATGCATATGAAAGCTGCTGTTTGTACTTTCGTTACCAGCATGCAGTTGTTGCATTTCTTGATTGCTGTCCACCAAGCAACGTAACCGTATGTCTAACTGTGGCTGAGTACAACCAGTGTATGCGGTTTGGAAGTACACCCCAAATACCGCAGATTCAGATGCATGTGTAGAGTGCTGTTGTGGCTTTTCTCGTTCTGTCTTCTAGGTTAAGTCTCCAATTCAGTTTACTGTCAAGAATTAAGGCTAAGCATTTTGCGCTTTTTGATAGCAAAGGTTTTTTCCTTCACTGTCTGTAGCGCAAAGAATGTGTTCACCCGTAGGCTGCAAGTGGTTACACATTTGCTTAAATCGCTCAGTGGGCTTAGCAGAATTTCGTAATAGTGGAGGAATTTTCTCCACAAACCAAAAGTAGTACGTCGTTTGCGTAAGCAAGGGCTCTAACTTCCGTCCGTCCTATTTTAATTAAAATCATGCTTATGACCACAGTCAATGAACCGGGGAAATAACGTCCCCTGTAGTGTTCCCCTTTTTGAAGATTTTTCAGCAGAGCAGTCACGTAAAGCAGATGTGATTATAGGTCGGTGTACTCAATAACTTGTTCTTTTTCCATTGGAAAGTGGAAATCTTTGCTCCACTAGTAGTTTAACTATAATCAATGCAATGATGTCTGTCATGACCTAAATTGGCATTCTCCGCATGCGATCATAATCATATCAAGGGACCGAAAACTAAACATTGTAGAACTTCGTTAGTAAGCTTATACTCTTTTTTTCATCGTCAATCTATTACACATACAAGTGTAAAATGCGCCTGCCTGTCTGTCTATGGTTTCTAAACGTTAATCTCAGGAACTAACCTGAATCTGTCAACCGTGATCTCTGTTCCCTCACTGAGTAGTGAACAGTTGTGATTGCTCTGTAGTATAACTGTTCGGCTGGTCACTGTGATTTAATGCATTGTACTGCGAACGACATAACACAAGTACTGTTTGGTCAATATTTTTGAAAAACATCGACCAGGCATATACACTAACATGCAAAAAATAGCCGTACTCTAGTAAAAAAGAACATTTTGATTTTGACCTGCTTTATTTCCTTTTTTTATTGAACGGGAAAAATCGTTTCATTATCGAGTAATTAGGATTCTTAATAGTCATTTTAGTCCGAGATTTCCTTGTTTTCGAAGTCGCCCCGATTTTTTAATCCTTTTTTGACTGTGAAGTGAATTAGAATTCAACCAATCGACGATAAGAAGGTTTTTAAAAAAGTACCAAGGAAGTGGTGTTCTAGACCGGAAAAGTGGAAGCGGTCGAAAAAAATGCACTACTCCAAGAATCGACTACCATATAAAGAGGACAAGGTTGAGGAACCGGTTTGTTACTGCACCACAAATAAGGAGAGATATTGTGGAAACCATCAGTATAGACATCTCTGTGACAACAGTTTAAGGACGGCTTAATGAAGCCGGTAAGTTTGCCTACCGGACGGCAAAAAACCCCTTCTTACGCCATGAATTAAGAAAAGCTACCTAGAGGGCAAGAGAAAGACAGAATTCGACCCGAGATTGCTGGCAAAGGCTCATCTTGTCGGAAGAGTACAAATTCAACCTGGAATTTTCAGATGGAAAGACCATAGTTCGACGTCAACCTGGAGAATGGCTGAAGGAAGAATGTGTTGCAGTTTGTCTGAAGAGATCTAAGGGTGTCATGGTTTGGGGGATCATAGCTGCCGGTGGAGTTGGAACTTTTTTGATTGTGGATGGATCCATAAATGATTTAAGGCACAAAGAGGTTATAGAAAATGGATTGGTTCCCACTATAGAGGACGTGAGCCAGTACTAGACGGATGCTGTTTTTATGACGTTTCCGCAATTTTAAATCTTGCTAAGACCGCAAGTAAACAATGAATTGTGCGCTGTTATTTTGGTAATTTTATCAATCCTTATAGTGCTTTTTATCAGTTTCATCTAATTATTTTTCCAGGTTCAAAGTTGCAAATATTATATAGAGAACAAACTGCTTTTATATAAGCAAGTGCTAAAGCCTGTATGGACATATGGTATACAACTCTGGGGTTGTACCAAAATAAGTAATATTAAAATTTTACAAACTTTTGAAAACAAAGTGCTAAGAGGCATTGTTAATGTGCCATGGTATATCAGAAATAACGATATCCACAGAGATCTTGGCATTAAAACAATCGAAGACAAAATCAAAAACTACGCGAGAAATCATAAAAGTCGACTAGAAAGTCACGTTAATATTACAGTCCGCCAAGTTTTGGATGAAAGGGATTTACTACGTCGTGTACAAAGAATCAAACCTTTAGACTTAGCGCGATAAGTAACCGCATCTAAACTGCGGAACTAGCATGAACTTCTAATGGGAAGGTACCTGCAAAACGTCACTATTTCGTGAAATGAAAGCTACTTGATAAGTCGAATACTTAGTTGTAGTAAAAATAAAAACAAGTCTGTTTTTAAGGGAGGTCTTTTAGTGGGTAAGAATCCCACACTACTATGAGCACGCGCTGGCGATCCTCAAAGTGTCTTGTTGAAGATTTTCACCAACTCTCGGAAAAAAAAAGTTGCAAATAAGAACTGGGTATGAATTCACTCCATTGGCCTGGAAACAGTCCAGACATCAATCTCATTGCGCATGTTACGCATCGAATGTGTGTAAAAGTATGGAACAAAAAGCCAAGAAATTTGCAGAAATTAAGAAGCCACATCGAAAAAATCCGGTATGAAGAAATTGACACCAGCTGTATCACCAGCCTTTACGTTTCAATGCAGAACAGGCTTGAATCCCTTATAAAAGCCAAAGGCGGCCATATTGAAACGGGAAACAACTTATTTATTGTAATTTTTACAACTAAAGTACCCTCATAAATCCAACAAAGTAATCTTAAATCTATCTTGCAAGTTATAAAACATCAAATCAAACAGCCTAGAAACTCATTCTTAAAGGGTTATAATTATTGAATCTTTTTTCCTGGAATAACACGACACTAGCGTTGGTTCTTTTGGTTAAACCATTTAAGATTGATCTACCTCTGATGAATAAAAATGAAATATCTCCACCCTTTTAATACCATAGTATTATAAATAGAGCAGTTTTTTTTTTTTTTGCAAGCGCATTTAACGTTTTCGAAAAAAAGTAGAACCACACGAAAAATGGAACCCGTAAAGAAGTATATCGCGAAAATTGTAATTGAAAACTTATCTGGAACTTCTACTAATAATTATTATCGCCGAAAAAGCAATATTTCTAAGAAAAAAAACAAACATTTTAATAAAACTTAAAGATACCAGAAGAAGAATTCCAAAGGTGCTAAATTACTTGATTGAAATCACCTCGAATTTATAACTGCACAACTGAGCTGGAGATTAGAGATGGGCTAAGTCGTGAATTTGCATTCGCAGTTAGTTATAGCTGTGAATGCTTTTTCTTATTCACTGTGAATTTAAACTGCTAATGCGGCTATTTGTCCGGCTATTTAAATAAAATGTTCTTTCATAAGCGAATTTTAATTTTATGGTACAAGGGCCCAAATCATTCCACAACTCCGTAATTTCTACATATGTACATATTTATGCACACGTATGTATGTACATGTAATACATATATCCTTTCATAAAAGACACAGTTGGATGCGTAATTTCAATGCGCTTCTTTAAATTCGGTGTACTGGTATTGGAGCTCCCGCTAGGAAATCGCATTCGCAAGGCAATGGGCCATCGCACACTGGAGGAATTACCCCGGGGTTAAACCGCGTTTATGGGAGAGAGAGGTGAAGTGTATAGTAAGAAATGAAATGAAATGGAATGAAACAGAGCAAAATCTTCAACCAGCTATGAGGTGGTTTAACATCGGAGTAAACCAATACACACATAAGTTCTCAATTTCAAAATGCAAAAAAATGATTATGTCATACCACTACAATGAAAAACGGTTCATGTATACAAAATATTCCCCCGACATTATTCATCCAGTCTGCGATTGAAGTAAGAGATACCCCGGTGTCACCCCAGTGTTACCCCGGGGTAACATTCAGCCAGTGTGCGATGGCCCAATAGCACCAATAGCAACTTGGCAAGTATAACCCCTGTGCTGCTAAATACCAACCAACAAAACTTCCAAACCAGCTGCGACTGTAATAGCAGCAATAATAACTTAGCAAGTCTGTATAACCCCCGTGCTGCTATATACCAATCAACCGATCTTACAAACCAGCTGCGACTGCGATATGCAACGTTATGACTTGGTTTGGTGCTTGGTGTCGTATCATAAAAAGCTTCGCACGCACAATGGCACATGTTCGAAAGGAAAATTGGATGGACACGTTCAGCAGATAACGTTGAAAAGGGTAGAATTTAGAATTTTATTATACCTCTTCTTCTTCACGCTTTTCGTATGAGACAAACACACATTTGCGTGTAGTGCAATAGCAGTTTCTTTATAAGTTGTTAACAGGTTGCGATTGCGAATTTTCATTAGCAGGTTGCGATTTTTTGCTCATCTCTACTGCAGATGATGTTTTTGAACATGTGACTTTATCAAACTGCATTATCGAACACAATGCTAATGCAGTTAAAACCCGTATTTGCGTTTTCTAACAGTTAACTTTTGTAGTTTGCGTTTAAGAAGATGCTGCAATTATATTTTTGACGCAGATGACGTTTTTGAAAATGGTCAGTGTATAACTATCAAACAGTAGCTTACATGCAACAAAATATTATCTTTCAATCTTTAGTACCGCACACTGTGTTTGTCCCAATAAGTATGGTAGTTAGTGATAGGTGCATATCTACTTACGTGATCGCTGCTCACTGAAAATCAATCTTTAGCTCATCCTTTGTCAGCTTTAGCTAGTATCTTACACACACATATGTAAATACAGGGTGCGACAAAGTGATCTAACACATTTTGAAGTCAAAATGAATGCAATCATTTTGAATACGCTGCACTCATTGAACTCACCTTGAAGTCACTAGCATTCATTGCATTCACTTGAAGTCATTGAAGTCATCTGAAGTTATTAACGTCTTTTAATTTGTTGAAGTCATTCAAGTTATTGAATCTGTTTTTTAGTGTCATCTACCAGATTCAATATCAATAACTTGAACGACTTCAATGACTTCAGATGACTTCAGATGACTTCAAAGACTTCAGAGACGTCAATGACTTCAGATGAATTCAAAGACTTCAATGACTTTAGATAACTTCAAAGACTTCAATGGCTTCAAGTGAGTGCAATGAATGCTAGTGATTTCAATGTGACTTCAATGAGTGCAGCTCATTTAAAATAATTGCATTCATTTTGACTTCAAAATGATGATTGCAGAAAATGATTGCTAAATCATGACTTCAAAATGAATGGTGATTTATTTTTTCTAAGTTATAGTCATTATTGAAGTCGTTGCATTGAAACAAATCCACATGAAGTCAAATGAGTTAAATGATAAAACTATTGCATTCCTTTCGTTTACAGTTCTGCTGGACATGTACAAAGAAGGTGGGGAATAGTTTCTGCAAAAATAGTTTAAATATGTGCCAAGCCTTGTTTAATACTTGCCTATTAGATAGTGCCCAGCGCCAATATGTAATATGCATCTTCTGAGAGAAATCAAATTCTTTGAGCGTTTCAGATCCAGCTCTGACCAAATTGGTTTTGCCGCTAGACATGCTGTACCACTTATCCAGCTAAGATTTATTCCCTCGATAGCAGTCAGCATCAGTTTAAATTTGCATGTTGCGATTGGTGTATGTAAGGTACCTATATCTGGAATGATGAATATAGTTGTTCCTATTGTGGCGAGTTGGTCACCCTTTCAATTCCACGGAATGTCCATGCCTTGGAGCCCAACACAGGTGAATAATGGAGTCATAGACAATCTAGTGCTACTAATGAATTTATAGAGATCGATTCCGAGGATTTGATTGCTGCTTGGATTGGAAGATTAAGCCGGTCGGAGAAAACACTTCCACCAACCTCGTGCTTGGTTTTTGAGCCGTAGGCGTTGCGTAGTTCCTTCTGTTGTAGATAGACTTCCCAAAGCCATACTCACCTAGAACTTTTTTTTATTTTTGTTTGAATTTGGTATAATAAATTGTGTGGTAATGAAATCCGTGGTAAGAAAACTGTTATTAAAAATCTCAAAAATACAGGATCTTGTACGTTACTTAGAGTGATAAAAGAAATATGGCATCACTACATCTCTGAAGTAAAGCTTTCCTCTCTTTATTCCAAGAAATTCTTATTGTTTCATGAATTCATCTGGAAATCGTAACAGCTTTCCCGCTGCATATACACAACATTCCAATTCCAAATGAGGTGTAAACAAAACCAGATTGCAATTAGTATCTACATGCCTTTCTCCAGTTTGAGCGAAAGTTACACTCCAACACCCAGCTTCCAGCGTAGCTACCCTTTTACTGAGAGGGTTGCATTCGTTGCTCGCCAAACTAAATGAAGGATTCATCCCCGTTTCTCGGTTTCCCAGTTGAATGTAAATTTTTCCTTCTTAACAGGAGAGCAAATAAGGGAATCATTATTATGTACGTTTTCGTGTGAACACTTTTGTCGCTTTGTGGGGTAGGTAGTATTTTGCCAGGGTAAAGGGTGCAGGAGCAGTGGCGCTATTTCGCTAGTTACAACTCCTAATAGGGTGTGGACGAACTTTAAGCGCCGGACAACCACTCGGACACTTACCACAGGACACTAACAAAAACATATCGAGAGAGAGAGAGAGAAAAAAAAAAAAAACACCCAGATAGTGTGAAAGCGGAAGTTTGAAGAGATAAATCCTTGGAATAGGAAAACAGTTCCATTTCAGCGGTTTGCACTTGAATAGATTGTGCCTGGGATGAGAAGGATTGTTCAAATGATAAGTTACGAAGCTGAATAGAACCGCAGCTATCTCTATGCATGCACATGTGTAGGAAAGTGTTATTTTAATGGTTCGGTATAGGATGGTATGGGATTATGGACGAAAAAGCTTTTGTTGTGGTCAAATCGGTCTCACTTTTTGTCCTTGACACAAAAGGGGTAGTTAACTTTTAATTTCGCCTATCACTTGTCGGAAATACTGACTGAATGGGAATTGGGTGGATGGTCGAGAGAATGGGATTCTTTTGTTTTCCCAATTTGATCAGTTTAATTAAATGTTGACAAAGGAGTGGAAGCTCAGAAGGGTTTTTTTTTTTTTGCTCTTTTGTTTGACTCTGTAATTAGTTGAGGAAGGTGACAGAGATATTGTTTCGCAACAAATTTAATCTATTTTGCCTGTTGAGTTGGACAGGTATAAGTGCAGTTTGTCCTTTGAATAATAGTTATCTTTTGGATCAATTATGTATTAATCACACATAGTAATCAACATTTGTTCAACTGGGTAGACGTTAATAAATGCTCTAACAACCCGTCGTCAGTTGTGTGGTTCCAGCCCAAATAATCTTCGATTTATTCTTTGGCGTGGTTTCCAATCGATCGATATTATCTTGATACGTTGATTTGATTCGACATCAAGAATATTCCCCCAGATTGTTTCCCCGCATGATCGATAGGAAACTGCTATTTTAGGGGGTTTTTTTTATGGCGCTGTGGCCACTGTTCAGATTCAAAAGAGCGCTAAATTTTTTCTGTAAGATCCTATTTTAATATTAGCCACTCTAAGGTATAGTAGATGGTCAATCTTGAAATGCTAAAGATTTGAGGCTTCTGGAAATATGTTTCCTAGGAGTGATGAATTCCATAGTTTGGTTGTCCTGTAACAAAATTAATTTTGATAGATAAGTTTGCGCTGTGGACGTCTAAATTTCATATTTTTAGGAATAATTCCTCTGAGTTCTTTGGAACATCTACCATGCTAGTGTTCGGTGATTGACATTCGGCATAGAGCACTAATTCGTAAGATGTCAGGCCAATGTGCTTAGCTCATGGCGCCTATCGATGATATGAGGCTTGTCATTATGTCCGGTAGAAGATATGAAGTCCATTTCACAGAATGAGGCAAATGAGAAAATTCAAATGAGCTTTTTAGGATTTCGCTGATGCACTGCCGGTTCTAACATCACTAATGGAACTGAAGCTGGTTGGTTGTTGGACAATGGGATCAAATCCACCACCTCCCTGGGCAAAATGAAATTTTTGTCATACTTGAAGTGGTTAACTGGATAATTGATGAAAGATGTATCAGAGAAGTATCAGCATCTGTACATAGTGAGAACCAGTCTGCATTTAAGGTACTTGAGTTAGTTATATCCTTTAACCCCTCGGGGGGCATAGGGCGTCAACCACGCCTGCGCGCCATCGTGTTCGGAGTTCTGCAACGCGTTTGAGCTGCCTCCAACTCATTCCTAAAGAGCTCGATTTCTCCTCAACTGTTCTGCGCCACGTTTGCCTAGGGCGTCCCGCTATTCTGCCTGCCTGGGTGAGCGGATTCCACTGCATGGCGTATTTCGCAATGGAGTTGTCTTCGCGCCGTAGGGTGTGTCCAATCCATTGCCACTTTCTTCTTCGTATAGTAATGCTTATAGGTTCTTGGTCTATAAAGTAGTTCGTTGGAGATGCGGATCGGCCAAAAAATCCTCAAGATGATTCTTAAGCATTTGTTTACGAAGACTTGCAGCTTGCGTGTGTTAATGATGTCCACCTTCCAGGTACTGCACCCATAAAGCAGCACTGATTCTACGTTGGAGCGGAACAGTCGTAGCTTGGTTCTTAAGCTAATAACATTGCTTCTCCAGATTTTGGACAGCATTCCGAACGCAGCTTTAGCCTTCCCGATTCTGCTGCACACATCCAGTTCGGTGCCACCGCGGTTAGCCGAGACGACACTTCCTAAATATAGAAAGTTATCAACTTTCTCGACTTGCTTTCCGGCAATGTTAAGTTGAGCGCGGGTATTGAAAGTACTCAGGGCTTTTGTTTTGGCTGTGTTTATTTTTAGCCCCACTTTGTTTGCCTCAGCTTCTAGATTTTGGGCCATCAAATGAAGATCCATTATCAGATGTGAAAATAGAAGGTACTTGAGATTCCCAGAAATCACTAAAAAAATGTAAGGACAGACTAAACAAATTTTCCAAATGGAATAAGGTTCGTCTTATTTAAGTACCGGGTCATAGCGGAATTTTAGCAAATGAAATAAAAACGGTTCAAAGTCTGCAGGACACAACGCATGTGCTCATCACATGACCAACATGGAAATCATCGCAGACCCGACAAGTAGCAATTAGTCCCTCGAAGGCGAAGATACAAAAGGGCACTTTCTCTGTCAGTGTCCTGCTTGGGCAAGACCAAGTCTGCACATCCTAGGTCTCGATGTCGTGGGAGTGTGTTCAATCCAATCTCTTACCCTTGTCCAAATTCTGGGCTTCGTTAAGGGTACGGAGAGATTTGACTAGGTGCTTGCTAGCTATGTGTCTTGGGAAGATAGCTAAGGTTTCGACGATCCTAAGATGTAGTTAAAATAAGGGTAAATATGTTATTAATGTTGAAGGACGCAGTAACTTTGCAGGAAAAGCTATCGCTGAGGGTGGAAGCTCGTCTTAATGAAGATTGCAAATGGAAGTGTTACCTTTCAGACAGTTTAAAATATCTCTACTTACATACATCATGTAGAGCTGGGGTCGCTTTGGTTTCACTCTGGAATTGCTCTGACGTGTTTTTTTTTTAGAAATCCAGAGTCGCTCTGAAATTGTTTTGGGCAAGAATGATGGACGTCCCGACGTACGAAAAAAGTTTTACTACTGGATCAACCGAACCATAGTTCTACTATGACTAAGATCAAATAATAAGAGCGTACAAAAGAAGTTCAGAATATGGTCTAGTTAACTATGAAGAGGTCAAATGATTTGTATTCATTATGAGCACGCCAATTTGGATGTTGTGCAGCAACCCGTTGACTCTTTGGGTTCCTACATATTTAGTGATAGAGTAAAAGTGAATTTGTCTTTGATGATGGTACTCGTATATCGAAAAGCTCTTTGCTTACTAAGTTAAATTTGCACATTCGATTGGGTACAGCAATATTATGATGAGCCTGGGGATTTAAGAGGTTCGGGGCTCCGGCTTTTAGTGTGCTGATTCTCAACCCTACTTGATTTCGGTAAGGTTATACTCCAATTCACCATAATATGTTTCTATTCAGAGATAAATTTGCGTTATAAGTCGTTGAGTCTTAGATGCGTTCTTACCATTTCCTAATTCTTCCCTTCTGATATAAGCCAGTTTTCGCCGCCGAGATTAGTTTGATTTGAATCAGTATCATTACAGTATTGACGCTGTTACTAATCTGCAAGGATGTCTATTAGAGACATTCTCACCACCACGTATTATATCATTCATCGTTTGAGGTTGCGCGGAAAGAACAGCATGACTTCAATTCACATATTCAGTACACTGACGCGATTTAAGTTAATCCTCATGGAACTATCCCAAATTAGTGCAATGTGGAGGATTATAGATGTGCGCCGTGGCGCAGAGGTTAATGTGTCGGAATGTTTCGTGTGAGGTTCAATGTTCCAATCACAAATAACATCAAAAGTTGTTTCGCGGTCTCACCTCTCATGAACGAATTTTAATCTCTGCGTGCGAGCGAAATGAGCCCACTCACGCTAAATTGGCATTGGAGTAACTGTAGCGGGCAGAGATGCTTACATACCCGTAGGCGGATTGGAAATCTATTTTATGTGAGGGCTATGGGTGCCCCCTCAAAAGTAGATGTTTGCGATTTGAAAAACATCAAAATCTGACATACATACTACGTATGGTATGTAGTTAATTTATCTATTGGATAATATCCTGAAAATATAGGGCGATAAATATTCAGACGGTAACTTCAAGACTTAGAGGAAGGGTTAGCAGAGGCTGCCCGCAGGGAGGAGTTTTATCATTTACTCTGTGGAACATAACTGTGGGCTCTCTCCTGAAAAGACTTGAGGAGACCGGCATGCAGATTGTGGGATATGCATAGCAATAATGGCAAGAGGCAAATTCATGAATGTTAGAGCAGACATCATGAGGAATGCTCTCCGAATGGTGGAGCGCTGGTGTCAGGAACAAGGGCTCTCCATTAATGCGGAAAGGACAGATCTAATCATCTTCACAAGGAAAAAGAAAGATCTGGAGTACCACCCCTTAACACTTTTCGTATCGGAGCTAAAGGAGACCAGGAAATTAAAGTATCTAGGTATACAACTAGAAGAGAAAATCCGGAAGGCGAAATTATCTCATATGCGTCAGTTGTATAGTGGTAAAAAGCCTCCCAGAAAACTCTTATCGGGAATGGAACACTTCCGGAGAGGGATATTAGTGATACGAGTATAATCATCTTTTCGGATGGATCCATGATGGGTAACAGAGCGGGGGCAGGTATCTTTTCACTACTAACTAGCCTGTCATATTAGTTTGAGGAAATGTACCTCAGTTTATTAAGCCGAGATGATTGCCTTGTTGCATGCATTGGATCATCTAAAAGATGGCCAGGTTGTTGGTAAAAATATTACTATAGCACTGGATAACCAATCAGTGATTAAACGCATGGAACAAACAGATATCAATATAGCATTAGCATTGAGATGTGTTCAAAAACTTAATGATTGCTCACTTCGAAATGAAATGACGCAGCTCTGGGTAAGGGGCACGTAGGGACTGAGAGTAACAAAAAGGCAGACTCTTAAGCAAAACAAAGGTCAACCTCTGAGTTCTCTGGTCCATTTGCTGCAATTGGAAGGAGAATGGTAGAGCACCTAATCAACAACTGTGCCGCGGCGGAACACCAGAGAAAGGTGGACAACCGTAAAAAATTGCAGGCAGGCAAAAATGGCTGTTAAAATACCGACTGGCACCACTCGTAGGGAAGTTCTAAACCTGGAGCGAAGAACACTGAAATGTGTGGATGGTAGCATTATCTACAGGTCATGGAAATTTCTGGTATCACATGAAGAAAATGGGTCTTCTGGAGGATGACACCTGTGAGCTATGCCTGGAGAAAGAGATTGACACATATATCGTGTCAATGTCCTGTACTAGCCAGCAGGGGAAGGGAGATTTTGGGGTACCACTTTGCGGAAACCCAGGAGATAAACCAGATTTCCATTAAACAGATAGCGTTGACACAAGAAATCCAAGCCAGAGAACAGCTGTGGGAGAGTGGAGAGAATCTCTCACCTAAAATGGATTGTGTTAGAGAGACGAAAAGGGACCCAACACTGTGGGCTTCTTAGAAAATCTCTCCAAGTATATATAAGTATACGTAGGGACTAACAAAAGTTCGCTTAGTTGATTGAATAATAAAACACAAAAATAATTTTAATTTTAGATATTTAATCTTCATCTTTTTTTAATTTCTCCACATAATTCTCATTCTCATTTATTTCAATACATTCCTTCAGCCGATATATCCATCTTTCAAAACAGCTTTCAAAATCCTCTTTTTGGAGCTTTTCGATTTCGACATTGACTGCATTTATAATCTCCTCATTAGATCCGAAGATTTTTCCCCTCAAATCATATTTTATTTTCGGAAACAGTCAAAAGTCACACGGCGCTAGATCCGGAGAATAAGATACTGGGCGAATTTCATTGATTCCCGAGAGCGCAAGAAAGTTGTTGGTTTTTTCAGCAGTGTGCGCAGGCGCATTGTCGTGGTGGAAAAAGTAGCGGCGCAGCTCCTCTTTTTGTCGGTGTTCTAGTAAATTTTGGAAAACTTGTGGTAAGCAAGTTTCAGTATACCAATTAGCAGTGACTGTCTGACCAGTTTTAAGCGGGATGACGGCGACCATTTTCACCCTGGTGAAGTATTGTACATCGACTTTTGTCGCTGACTTTTGTTGCTTGGCCTTTACTGGAGGATTTGCACCTTCTTCTTCAAGATTCATCACCTGTAACTATCTTATTGAAGCAGCTTGACTCTCCATTTTCAAACTTATCCAGAAAATATTGAGCAAAACGAACACGATCCTCTTTTTGCTCTCCATTCAAAATTTTTGGAACCCATCGAGCTGACTTCTTCGAATATTTCAGGTGATAATTTAAAATTCGTGACACAGCCATGGCATTCAAGCCCAGTTCATCCGCTATCATCTCCTTTGTCATCCTGGCATCTTCGTCAATTTTAGCTTTCACCAGGGCCACATTTCTATCGTCGGTCGAGGAAATAGTAACAAGAGATGGTGCATTTATTCCGTTTGGCATTCGTGCAGAATTTTGACTGGCGTGAGTTGACGTCGAAATCCGAAGAGAATGGCAAAACGAATTTCTTCCTGTGTTGGCGGTGGAACTTCAACCGAGTTTACGTCACTAATTTTTCTCTTTCTCGTCTCCATTTTTACCTATTGTTCTAAAATTTGGAAATAAATATTGTTTGATTATAATCTACAGAAATACATCTTCTTCTTTTTTTTAAACTACTAAATTGACATCAACTAAACGAACTTTTGTTAGTCCCTCCGTATATACCCTACCTTTTTATGAGGAATGAAAATGACAATCAGTATTAAAATCTGGAACATTATTATGTGAACTCCCACTTGAATGTACTCAACAATTTTTTTAAATCACATTTAGCGCATAAATGGGAGAGGAAGCGATAAACGTATTGGGCTATTAGCACCGGGTAAAAACCCGTCGCATGATGATAGCGTGGTGTGTCCAACGGCTCAGTACAAGAGCTGATAAGACAGAAGGCCTTTGCACCCATTCAGCTTAAGGATTTTATTTTCTTTAAGCATTTAAGACGTGACACTTACTATCTCTATCTGGACGCAGTGGCATAAGTGGTTAGTGTGTCGGACCACTGCGCGTGAGGTTCGAAGTTTGAGGCCCAGAAAACACCAAAAAGTTTTTTTACGATCCCACCTCTCGCGAACGTCAAACAAATAGTATTGTTGTCTCGAGAAGCTTCACAAAACAAATTGCCCTTCGGATGCGGCACGAAACTGTAGGTCCTTCCATTCCTGTGAAAAATATAACGCACACAACACGAGGGGTTTCGATAAGCTAGGCCCAGTCACTTAATGAGTTATTGCGTCAAATCTTTACCTATTTTTTGAAGGTGAGAATATTTGTCGCCGTAATGTTCTAGTTTCCTTTGGTAGGCGATCAATTCCGTCTTCACTTTGTCCATCAATCTCTACTTCCGCTGTCTTCAAGGAGTATTTTCCAACGGCCTCCATTGACTCCGTCACTGGTAACCCAATGACATCCGGAGCGTCTTTGGATAAGATTTCGAGAACCTCCTCGTCGACTTTCGTTATAATTATATTTCTTACCTCCCCCCGACACATTTCTCCTTGCATATTGTTCACTTTCATCTACTAAGTTCAGTACAGTAATTCCTTAATAATTTTATTAAAAGGTTTTGACCATGGAGCGTCATGGATATATCCTGACGGCTTATCATGCAATACCCCAATTCAGCAATATTTGCACCAATTATTCCTATGTCAACCGTAAGGGACTTATTAGAACCTGATAATATTTTTATGAAACCCAATTTTATTAGCCCATACATTAGAGCTAATAATTTTGAAATTATTAGTATTAGACTAATAGTTTTGTGAAATGGGCCCTGTACTCGATGCATTGCTCTCTTATGAACCGTAAGGTGTTTATGTGATCGTTGCAGGAAGATCCAGCACGAAAGTTTGCCTGTTCGACGTCGAGAGTTGAATCCAAATGTATTTTGATTTTAGACGTGGGCTGGACAAATGATGAGTAGGATCGGTGAAAAAGCTTACGCAGTTGTTTTGCCAGTGAAGAAGAACACCTTTACAGATACGGGGTATACCATCTAGATTTGTGTATGTTAAGATCAGAAAGTACTCTTGCAATTGTACAAGTGCGAAAATGGATCGAACACTCTATGTATTCTACGTTCTCAAGTACAGGTGGAGGCAAAGCATTATTCGGCAGCGTTGATCTGCAAAATGCGCAGCAAACAGACTGGCTTTGCCTAAAGAGCTGACAGTTGGTACATCATTGTTAATGAGCGTGTCAGTGTAGATAACGAGTTCGAATTCTAAATGTTTTTTTTTTTTACAAATTACAATTAAGACAAGTACATATACATTACATTTTTGCATTTGATTTATTAATATCTATACATACACATATTTCATTCTTTTGTACAATAAAACTATAAGCTTTTAATTAACTTATTAAATACAAAACTAAAATTAAAAAAAAAACTGATTAATAAAAAAAAACAGAAATATTTGTTAATCAGTGTGTGTTCCAAAGTAACATCATGTTTCGTATGTAGTAACATTACAGTCTAATTAAAATTCAATATAAAACCGGTGAACTGTTATTATCATCTTTTTTTATGCAGACTCCACATAGGGATTGGAACTTATTCAAGTTAAAAATATTTGTTACATTAACTACACCGATGTGGACATCTATAACTACATTCATATATGGATGGGTGGATGATAGAGAAAGGTAAAGATAGAGAGATAGAGGGTGGGATGTTGCATTTGTATATATCTGTTCAAATGGACTTCAAGAGATTCATGGAACATGATGAGGATGATAATGAATGCGGGAGACTTTGTGCAGTGGAGGCAGAGTACAACATTTTTGAACTTAGTTTTGCTATCGGTTTTCTTTTGATTTTCTTTTTTTTTTTTTTTGGGAAGGAGTTGGCGTGGTAAAATACACTTATTCCATTCAGTTTCGCGTGAGTGTGGGGAGGAGAAGCATGGAATTAATCTAATCAGGTAATTCAATACTAATAATGGGTACGACAGGTTTCATGCTATCGTTCTTGAGACCTTTTTTACTCTTTTTATCGTGTTTCTCGTACTCGCTAAGGTGTACAGTGGTCGAGTCTAGTGGAACAGATTGGCCGCCGTTGTCAGTGTGATACGATATGTTGCCGTATTCTTGTAGGAATGGCATGGCCGAGAGCAGGAATTGACTGAAACTTTTACGGATGCCAAACCACCATTTGTTGCCACCCTTGGCGCTGAAACTAAGTATGATAAGCGTGAAGATGGCTACTAGTAGCGGGCTAAAGATGACGATGTACGGGAATTTCAGTTCGCCTTCGAGCTTGTCTGCGATAATTACCTAGAATGGGAATATAAAAGAGGGATGTTGATTAGTTCGATAAAAGTTGGGCACCACGTTGGGCCCCATTTCTTAATACATATAAAAAAAAAAAACATAAAAAGAATTGTTACAATCCATTTGAAGAGGATCGTGTGATACCCTTCCTTTACGATTTAACCACGCCCTATTAAAGTGGGCGTGCAGTTGTGATATAAAAACTTTCCATTGTACATGTACATTGTTTGACATTACTTACTTACTTAGGTGGCGCTACAGTTCGGGGTGAACCTGGGCCTCAACCAACAAGCCTCTCCATTTAGCTCGGTCTTTAGCTAATTGCCTCCAGTTGCGCACTCCAAGTTGGTCGAGGTCCCCTTGAACTTGTGCGCGCCACCTACGGCGATGATTCCCTCTACTGCGTCGTCCCTCGGGATTAGATTCGAAGACTCTGCGGGCCGGAGCGTTGGTGTCCATTCGCTCTACATGTCCTAGCCATCTCAGACGTCCAATACGCATTTTTTTGACTAGGTCGATGTCGCTGTACAGCTCGTATAGTTCGTGATTGAATCTTCTCCTCCAAAACCCGTCAACGCAAACGGGACCGAAAATCTTACGAAGAATTTTTCTCTCGAAGCGACCAAGGATATCTTCATCCTCTTTTAATGAAGTCCATGTTTCAGCGCCGTAAAGCAGGACTGGGATGATCAGGGTCTTATACAGAGTCTCCTTAGTAGTTCGAGATAGGGCTTTACTGTTGAATTGCCTTATAAGCCCAAAAAAACAGCGATTGGCAAGAGTTATTCTTCGCTTGATTTCTGCGCTGATCTTGTTCTCAGAGTTGATAGATTGTTTGACATTACAGAGGTTTTATTAAAATCTTTTTTTGTTTTTTTGAAGAAAACTCCCACAGAAATGGGCGTTTCTCTATATAATGAACGGATGACACTGATCAACACTAGTCTTGCCACACAAACTATAGTAGGTAATCGTGTTTTGACAAAATCCCATCATTACAGTACTTATTTTCTTTAAATCACCCTGAGTTTTCTTGTGATAATATAGCGATTAAGGCATAGGAACGAACGCGAAGAAAGAGTGATTATGTTGTTTCTTTGTAAATTCAAATTGTGCTGGTTTTAATCAACATTGTACTTGTACCCTTTTCTGGGTACCCGTAAGAGTGACAGCTATAAAGAGTTGGTTAACGAGCTTCTATTGGCATATAGAGCTATGGGTTGCAATGCCGCTTAGAATTTTTGGACTCGCACCTGGATTTTTTCACTGATAATCTGGGGGCTATAAGCGACGAGCACGGAGAGGGGTTCCATCAGGACATTTCAAAGATGGAAACACGTTATCAGGGTAGGTGGAGCCTAAAGATGGTGACCGACTTGTGTTGAACGATCAAGACGGACCAACCGGAAGCTAAGCCAAGAGTTTGTGTGGCATGAGAAAGATTAAATTTGGTTAACCAGTGTTTTAGAAGAGATCAATATCTGCAGTTGCGGAAAACTAAATAGCACAAAATAGATTTTCATGTTATTTTCCAATTTGGACCACAAAGCACAATTTACCCTAAACTTACTGACACGTGCATGCTTTCCATTTGGAACAGCTTTAACAAACGGTATATTTTTGATAAGAAAACGAAGCGTAGAACCACATTGCCTCACATTTGTTTAGTAAGTCAGTAGATCGAAAGGAAAAATATATATTTTTTCCAAAAAAAACTACTGATTTGGAGATTTTTCTGCTGTGGAAAATAGGATGCTCAGTGGAAAATAGGATTGCCATTTTCAACATGTTTGAAAATGGAAAGCAAATTTCTGAAATTGCAGATGACTTAGGCTGTTCCAGAAAAATGGTTTATAACGCTAACCATGTGAAGCAGCATAAGAAATTTGAAAATATCTCTAGAAAAAAACGGCCACGAAAAATAACAGTTAATATTGATCGAGCAATAGTAAGAGCTTCTCGTCAGGATCCCTTTAAGAGCTCTACGGAAATAAAACGGGAAATAGAAGATAATTATGGCCTCAATATAACCTCAAGACTCGTACGCTACCGTCTGACAGAAGCAGGACTACATGGGTGCATTGCACGGAGAAAGCCGCTTGTTTCAACAAAAAATTTAACGAAACAAAAGATATTCGCAAAAGAGCACTGTTGCTGACTCAATCCAACTTCAGGTATAAATATTGCCACCACGTCCACCGAAGAATCTCCCTATTTCCGCACAAAAAATATGAAGATGAACCACTCTTGGTAAACAGCAATTTTATTTTCTATCAATGATATTATAAATGGGTTAAAAGGTAAAAAAGGTTTTATGTTGCTTTACAATGTTCTAACTTGCATCCGTCTTAGGATTAATTGGCAGCAACAAAGAACAATAAAAAACAGAATCAAAATTTAAATACAACACACAAACAACGACTTTCTTTACTTTACAATGACAAACGTGTAAAAAAATGAATTTCACCATCTATAGGCGTTTTTCTTTTTTAGTTCAGAGCAGAGCCTGAACTGTCAAAAAAAAATTCGTGTTTCTTTTTTAGCTCAGACACATCAGAGCTCTGAATTCGTATTTCTTTTTTCGTTCAGAGCATGCTCTGATCGCGCTCTATGAGCTCTGGATTAATTGACTGAGCGTTCAGAGCAAAATCCTGAGCACAATCGGTTTTCGTGTTTAACAGGAGAGGACGAAGAAAAAAAAAGCAAAACAATTGAAATGGCGGACGAAATTTGTTGTTCTGGTGCAGAAAGTAAATATAACATAAAAAATAACTATCACTAGATATTCTATTCATATTTTGACAGTTCAAGCTCTAATTACTAATCAAATGACTCAGAGTGCTTAATTGTGTTTCATAAACAAATCTGAACGCTCTGAGCACGCTCGGTTCAGAGCACGCTCAGAGCGCGCTCGATGTGCTCGAGCTCTGTTGAAGCTCTCTGAACGAAAAAAGAAAGGCGCCATATGTTAAACTCAGATACAAAAACCTTTGAGCAGAACAAAATAGTGCTACCAAACTCAGAAAATAATTAACTTCGATGTCTCATGTTATCGATGCAATGAGTTATCGAAGTATATGAATGTGGCTCGATGACAAGCACCATAATAAGCCTATGATCTTTTGGAAAAATATCCTCTGGAGTGACGAGTCGAAGTTTAACAAGTTCGGCTCTGATGGGAAAACTTACGTTCGTCGGCCAAAAGTCCAAGAGTATAACCCTAAGTATACTATGAAAACTATGAAACACGGTGGCGGGAATACTATGGTGTGGGCTTCATTTTCCTGTCATGGTTGACCCCATTATAAGGGTATCGGGGAGAATGGACCAGCACCAATAGAAGGAAATCTTAGAGAATCATATGGAGCCTTTTGCTACCGAAAATTTACCTCTAACCTGGAAATTCGTACACGACAACGACAAAAGACACACCGCAAGATCCGTGCAAACATGGCTTAGGGAGAAATACATTAATGTTTTGAGTTGGCCACCACAGAGTCCGGATCTAAATCCAATCGAAAACCGTTCCCAATCAAAGTCGGGGTGCATCAGGGAAGCGTTTTAAGTCCGTTGCTCTCTATTACAGTCCTTGATTGAAGGTAAAGTGATGGACAGCAAGGTACATCAGTTATTCTTTGCTGACGATGGAGCCATCATAAGTGAGGATCCTACATCCCTTCAACGAGCACTTGATGTTTGGGTGACGCTCTGGAGGGAAATAGGTATCGCATTAGTTCAAAAAATACAGAGTACTTGTGCTGCCCGTTCTCTGATCCACTCAGGCCTATTCCAGACATTTATTTGAATGGAACAGTGCTTCCCAAGTGCGAAAAGTTCAAATATCTGGGATCTATGATCAATAGCAAAGCAACTTGTGATGACGACATCAATCATCGCGTAAGCGTAGGGTGGATGAAGTGGCGAGAAAATGCCGCTATCTTCAGTGACAGAAATGTAATATCAATGCACGTTCCAAAGACATCGCGATGTAGGAAAGGCAGGCCTATAAACGCCTGGACCAGACAAATGCGACGACATCGGCATTTCATTGGCCTCAGTAACTGAGTGATCCAAAATCGGCAGGCCTGCCGATATTTTCTGAGGTCAAATAGGCGAACCCCACAGGCGGATCAGTAGAAATGCGGTGAAGTGGGCGGGTTATGATCCCTTATTTTCGGATCATAACCTCGCTGATAAAAGGAAGAAGAAGAAAGTATTTGTTGTGCTATTTATATTTCCCACCTATTTTAAACCTTTTGTGAGTTTTATGTTCCGTTATCTTTATTTTTGCTATAATATTAAAAATTATTATTGAGAAATGTATTTAAGTGTTAAGTCTACAAATGTAATTTATTAAAATAGCTGGGTTTTCTTTTTTTATTGTACTTTAACTTTCAAATAAATTCTTCAGTTCGGTGTGCTATTTAGTTTACCGCCACTGTACATTACTTACATGTTTTGTTAATACTGCTTTCTGGGATTTCCAACAAAGATTTTTTTGAATTTGAGCGTGTACGTGGATGTGTTCTAAATTTTCTTCATTTCTACTGCTTGAAATATAGGGCCCAAAAAAGGGTAACATGCTACCATAGATAGGTTACCATGCAGACTTGAAGGTTTAATTGTATTTTTTTTTTCTTAAAAGCGCAGCAAATTTTACAACGCTTCCCTTTTACTTCAAAAAACAAATTCCGTTAGGTCAAACGCATTTGCACGATCGAAAAAGACTTTAGTGTAGAACGATCAGTTTGTGTTAGGCCAGAAGTAGGTTAACATTTTTTGCGCACATGTTTTTCAAACAAATTCAAACATCAGAATTACATATTTATGCTACCAAGATTGATTGGACGAAGTTTAAGGACTCTGATTTTACACACACATACATACTAAATTGGAAACTTAACATACAGGAACAAGTTCGCAAAGCTTATATGCTCTCTTCATCTGTAAGCGGACCGCGGGGAAAAAATGGGGCCTTTAGCCCGCAATAATGCACTGGCTATACATCATGATAGTCAGACCCATCGTTACATATGGGGCTCTTGTTCGGTGGAAGGCAACGAATACGAAAAACACACGGGATATGTTGGCCATGGTACAAAGAACAGCTGCATTGCCATCATGGTAAAAGATACAGTGCTTGCTCTACGCACAACACATACGGCTGCACTCGAGATCTTTCTGTATCTTTTACCATTAGACCTACAAATTAAATTTCAAGCGGGCAACAGTGCGCTTCGGCTCACTAACGTTGGTCTCTTCAAGCCTAATATCATAGGACATAGCTCCATTCTCAAGGAATCATTTCCCGGTATCCCTGACGAATCTGACGAAATCCTTGGCACATTAGATTGCGACACACCATACGAAGGATACAATAATCCTATTAGAGAGGACTGGCGAAGGAAGACAATCTCTGTCCATAAGGAGATTGCAATATACACAGATGGTTCTAAGACCAGTGAAGACACAAGGGCAGGTATTTATTCGAGAGACACGAACCTACAGGTAGCCCTGAAACTTCCGACAACTTGCAGTGTGTTCCAAGCATAGGTTCTAGCTGTACTTAAAGCTGCGCAATTACTTGAGATGGGATCAATATCCGATAAGAATATCGCCATCTACATTGACAGTCGGGCTGCGCTGAAGGCGCTAGAGTCTTACGTCACCAAATCTGAGATAATCAGGAATTGGCGCACAATGCTTAAGGCATAATGTACGCAGAACCGAGTCAGATTATGTTGGGTACCCGGACACTGCGATATTGAAGGCAACGAGTAAGCCGACGTGCTGGCTAATAGAGGAGCGGGGCTCCCACTTAGCGACATAATTGGTGGCATTAAACCACCAGGGTGCGTGGCTAAGGGAATTATTCGTGACAGAATCATTGACACGGTTAATCTAAAATAGTCAAACTTAGATGGTCACAGGGTGTCTAAGCCTTCTGGCCTGTGTTAGATCGCAGAAAATCTGGGGAGATGATTAAATTAGATAGATCAAGGCTAAGAACAGCGATAGGAATACTCTCTGGCCATTGTGTCCTAAGGAGGCATGCCATGAGACTAGGGTTATCTGACACGGATGTTTGTAGGTACTGCGATGACCTACATGTCTCAGAGGACATAACTCATATACTCTGTGAGTGCCAAGCAATTGCCAGGAGAAGGCTAAAGCACCTTGGTAGATACTTCTTCGATAACCTGGAGGAAGTAAGGTTCTTGAACCATAACATGGATCTCTTCAAATTTTGTAGGGAGATTAATTGCTTGGGGGAATGGGTTTAGGTCTTCTGCCGTGAAGGTTCCCTAGGGATCGCGATGGGCCCACTTTGGTGCCTAGTGTTTTATGATAACCTCATAACCGTACCTAACCTAACCTACATACTTGGCGTCACAGCCCACGACGGGCTTAGGCCTAGCTTCTCGCAACCACTCGTGTTGTATGCGTTATATTTTTCACACGAATGGAATGGACCTAAAGTTTTGTGCCGTGTCTGAACGGTAATTTTGATTTGTTGTTGAGAAGCTTTGTCGTGACAACAATATAATACAAACCTTCGAGATGTTTGTCAAACGTTCGCGAGAGGTGGGACCGTGAAAAAACGTTTGGTGTTTTCTAGGATTCGAACATTGAACCTCACGCGCAGTGGCGCGATACACTAACCACTGCGTCACGGCGCACAGTGTGCAATTTTGGCAATTTAGGTGAGCAAAATTATTTCGCGCGTAATATTATTAATAATAATAACTATATAATAACTTGTGGTTATAACTTTGATGTAAATAATGATTATTTTTGGAGAATTCATCAAAGAAGAAAACATTTTTCCAGAAGCAGGAGACGAAACTACGATGATCAAGTCCCAAAAAAGAATCATTCTTTGCATTGATTTTCCATCAGTAAGGATAATTGGTATGGCTGATTTCTTGATTGATAATTAATTAGGAAATCCAAATCAATAAAAATCATAAAAAAAATGCATGTGTCAAAACGCGATTCGAACCTCGATCACCGAGATAAGACTGGCAATGTTAAAGCTCTACTAGTCTTCAGCAGAAATGCAATACATAATAACGTTCAGGCTATAACTTTATATCAACATAGTAAAGTTTTTGAAAACTGCATATTTCTCTGAATCCAAGAGGAATATTACTTCAAAAAGCGACCACGCTGCCTTCCAACTGCGACTAATTTTATTTCAACTCTTTAGTACTTTAATAATCATTAGGTAGTGCTTAATGAAAATATTTCTTATCAGATGTCGGTGGAACTATTCGTGTACGATGGCGAATGACACCGAATAAGTATTGAATCCCCGCTTCGAGGATTCGCTGGATGTTAAAAACGCTGCTCCTATCTAGACACCGAGACTAAACAACACCTTTCGATATACTCGTACCAAAGCAACGTCGATTCCTACACTCAATATCCAGTGATCGACCGCTCAACGGTTATTGAAACGCTCAAGTTACAATAAATCCATTATAAGCATCCACCATATTGCGATAGACAAACCCAATAGGAAATCATCGCCAGAATATAGTCCTAGGCGGTCATCCTCCGCATGTAGCCGATGGAGGACTATTACTGCGTTTGCAAATAGGCGCCCTGCTTTAATTACCTGCCTACACCCATGGGAAAAATTCTGGACTGTATCGTAAATCATCAAATTTGGGTAATGACTGAAATAATAAGATCGCGGATACAAGTTCCTAAAATGGGGTTCCTTCGCGGTGTTGCTGGAAAAACTCGTAGGGATCGAGTACGCAACACCAGAGTACGTGAAGCGCTCAATGTTAAGCAGCTACTTCTCCGAACGGAACGATCTATGCTTTGATGGTTTGGTCAAGTAGTGCGTATGCCCCCAAACCGGCTTCCAACACATGATGATACCCGTGTCATCAGGTAAACGATTCCTCGGTAGGCCTAGAAGTAGATGGTTGGAGTCAATGGCGGAAGATCGAGAAAGAGGGAGAGTCCACCTGAGCTTCCTATCCTCCCGACCCTCATAAAGGATTAGTGGGCCATTGAAAATGTATGTATGTATGTATCATAAGTGTCTGGCCAAATCTGGGATGTAGGCGGGCTTGCGGAGCACCAATATGGTTTCCAAAAAGCTTGCTCGATGATCGACGCTACTGAAGAAGTGGTAAACAGAGCGAAGGAAGCCCTAAAGGCAGGCGATGGACTGCGCAACTATCTTGCTGGACATAAAGAATGCCTTCAATTCATAAATTCGACATTTATCCGACATTTACAGAAAACCTTCCCAAGGTTCCGTGCTAGGCCCTTTGCTCTCGCACATTATGTACGATGACCTTGTTAACATATAAATCCCAAGGTATTCTAAAATAATTGGCTTTGCTGATGATACAGTGTGGTAGAGGTAGCAAAGCACCCGGGAGAGATATAACACGATAGCTATTCACGCAAAATAATATAATGTGCCATAAAAGAGAATAATTTCATAAAATAGAAATATTTGGCGCAACAGCTCTGTAAAGTGCCCGGGCCTAGCTTCTCGCAACCACTCATGTTGTGTGCGTTATATTTTTCACACGAATGGAAGGGACCTGCAGTTTAATTCCGAATCCGATTTGAGAAGCTTTTTCGTGACAACAAATACGTAACCACTTACGCCACGGCGCCCACGGCAATTATATTCACCACACCTACTACTGCTCCCACATCAAATGGACCCAAACGCATCCGATGTACACCCTTCAACTTGTTGAAACGAACTTGCTTCGATACACACATGTAATCAAGTTTCGAATTTATAACGTATATAACGTAGTTAGTGGCTATCTATCTCTTCTGCCGCTAACGAGTATTATTTCCATTTTTTTTCAGCTAGTTGCTAGTTGAGGAGTAATGGAGGCCATAACCGTAACATTTAGCGGTCATACTGTAGTCTCCAAACAGGATGTGAAGTACCTTAGTGTCATCATAGATGCAACGCTGACCTTCCACAAACACAAGCTGAGAAGATGGTAAAGGCAAGGTATGCATTTGCACGTATAATGACAAACATTGGCGGCCCAAAATACGAAAGAACAATACTCCTGATATGGTCGTGGCAGCATCAATAACCATTCAAGGTCTAATCTGGGCCTAGGCAATGAAAATTGACATATAGGAGGGACACAGATGCTCCTGTTTAGAGGACCAAAGCACCAGTGAGCCTTTTGCACATCGTACGATGCGGTTTGTGTTGTAGCCAACACTGTGTCCATTGATATGCTGGCAAAGGACGCACAGAAGTATAAAACGAACAGAGTAGCAGCAACAACACCGAACGGTATCGAGCCACAAGCAAGACCCAATGGAATGGCAACAAAGATGAGAGTTCTCTGACAAAGGTACTCGTAGATGGACACGAAATTATACCCAACATCTGAACGTGGATAAATCGGAAGCATGGAGAGAAACCAACAGTTCGTTGGATATTCAGGGCGTACTAACGGAAGTTCGGATATGACCATCGCCAAGCCGCACAGAAACCATTGAAGACGCGGATCACGTAATGTTTTACTGCTCATGCTACAGAACCGAAAGGCACCTACTGGAGGAGAAACTGAGAGAGGTTGTCATCCCGGAAGATATAACTAGGCAAATGTTAAAATCTCGACGCATTCAGCGACACTGTTGTGACCACAATAAAGAAACAGCGCCGAGAGCAGCGTCGAGAAGTAGAGCACCTGAATGAGCACAAATTAAATTAAAAACACAATTCAGTTCCTTACCTGGAAGCAAAGTAGTGGTAGCACAGTACACGCATTGCCAATGGCCGAATTGAGTGCTGCCTTCTTCTGTTGCAGCGAGATCTCGGGTGTTCGCATCATGATTCCGCAGAAAATTATGTTATACAGTACACCTGGACAGAGAAAGAGTACAATTATCAGTCGAAAGCAGCCAAAATACAATCGTTAACCGAAACTTACTAACTAAACTTAAGCACACCACGATCCACATCGGCACAAACACCACCTCCCAGCTCCAGTAGACAAACCCGTCCAGCTTCAGTGGCAGCGACACAAACTGCAGTGCATTCACAGCCAAAAATAGCTCCAGCTCGAACGATCTGTCGTGTTTCACCGCCCAGACACAGGCGCCCACGCTGGCCACGCTGCCAAAGATCAGAGGAATGAACACCAGCACCCAGATGTGCCGCCCCGACGTCAGCTTATCACACGCCAACAGCTCGAACATCAGCAGTATCAGGTGCAGTGACAGAGAGATCAGCATCGCTTTGAACTGGGTGTACGAGTCGCCCTCCAACCTGAAAGGAAAGGATTAAGGCTACATATCTAGCGGATCTGAGCCTAGCTCACCTATAGTGTGGGTAGCGACACCAAACGATGGCTCCAATGGTGGCGCCCAGCGCTGCGATGCCCTTCCATATCCAGAGCGGAGTGAATATAGCCCAGTACGGCCAATCTAGTGAAAGCCGTGAGACTTAATTTGCAGATGGCACAAACCATATCAACACTTACCAATGTACCCATCTAGCCGCAGACAGAAAAGCGTTATGAACGTGAATAGGCTGCAGTGGACGATGAATTTGCTGCAAAGCTCCGACATAGTGACGGAGAAGAGGATAGAGAAGCAGTCGAAGGATGAATGCGGTGCACCAACTCACCTGGGATTGAAGTCCCGGAATAATGACTGTAGATTCATTCTGAGGGAAACTAGTTGAACATCGTTGAATCGCACGATGAAAATTCAAAGGAAAATGCAATTTTCTTCGGAAAAATGATTACTTTCTGTGTTTTGGTGGACAAAAAAGTGAGTGAATGCAAAATGCAACAGAGAAACAGCGAACTGCCACAGCTGATGACAGTTGACAGAGCTGAGAACTGTCAGAGTTTTCTCTCATACGATGGTGGCACACCAGGTGGAATTTTTATGAATTTGCGGAGTGGTTTGGAAAGTTGATAGATATGTTTGCTTCAGCTAATACATTTTAACAGTTATTCCATTGTTAATCCTATGTCCTTATGCAACTTGCAATGGATAGTACAATCTTATATCATAATGGCACAGGCGGTTTTTAAAACCAAGATTTTAGAAATTTAAAATGCCTTCACATAAAGAGGAAATATTTTTTCCGCTAAAACGATGAAAATTCAAATTTCATTTGAGTTTGGATTTAATTGATTGAAACGTTTTTGTTCGTATATGTTCAATAATCACTCTTATTACGACTGGCATTAAACGCCTCGTCAAAGAAGGACAATGCAAATGGCATTATAACTGGCATTACGTCATTCGTTTTATGCCTTTTTTTGTAGAACGTAATTATCGCTCGAGTGTTCACGATTAAGCGTCTTTATTGTTATTTTGGGTGTCGTTGTAGTGCGGCAAAAGGTTAATGTGTTAGTTAAATGCATGTTTAAAAAAAAAAAAAATAAAAAAAAACGGTTTAAAATGTAACTTTTGTTAGATTTTATCATATATTCAGTTTAACTTATATTTTTTAAGGGAAATAGACAAATGAAACGGCTAGTAGAGATAATGGAAAATATGTAAGCTTGACAACCAATTTCAAAAGAGGTGTTCAACAAACGGCTTCCTAGAAAATTGGGTGGGAAAATGTAGCTCCTGTGTTAAATGGCTTAAGACGACCAATACGGATAACTTGCTGAATCTGCACGTGCTGTCTGGGTGATGACCGATGTGTTGTGGTCAGCTGTAGGTGTCCGATTTCTTGGTGGCTTTGGGGAAATGGCCACATTTGCTGGTGTCGCAAATTCATATGTTACGCGAGTGTGCATTCGATTTTGCCGAATGTTCTCATAACTTACATACATACATACATTTTCAATGGCCCGTTTATCCTTTATGAGGACTTCTAAGGTGGATTTTCCATACGCTCTACGTAACCAAACCATCGAAGCATTGATCGGTCAGCTGCTCAACACTGAGCATCTCGCTTACTCTGGTGTTGCGCTTTCGATCCCTATGAGTTATTCCAGCAACACCGCTGATGAACCTTGTATCCACGATCTTATTCTTTCAGTCACTATCCAAATTTCTTGACACGAGGTGATAACTGGAGCATGAACCGATTTAAAAACCGATAATTCAGTTGGATTACTAAGTTCGGCCAAAATTGATCAAGCCTGACCAAAAACAACAGGATAACTCGGTATTTCTCTTTCCATAACTGGCGAATAAACCCCTGAAGTACCTAAATTTATCCACCTTCGTCGGTGGGACTCCACTAACATGCAGAGTGCACTGAATTGGCGTCCTGGTAACGATAATTACTTGCGATTTTTTTTTCATTCCACGTAATGAAGAAAAAAAACTTATTTAAAAAAAAAAAAAATTAAATAGGAGTCACGGAGGAGGACCGTTCAGGCAAAAGTATTTTAATGAAACAGTCGAATCCATAGTGGAACTTCTTGCCTGCACGAACTAGTTGCCTCAGTGGGAAACGTGTTCGACTGCATAAGAGAGTGCACAAAGTCCAACTACAATGGAATTAACACCACTAAACAAACAACGCTTCCATCAAAATCCTCAGAAATAGCAGAAACATTAAATCAATCTTATCTCTTTCACGCGCACCTACAGCAAAGGTATCCTTTGTGCCTCCGATACATGTTTCCTCTTGGACTTCATCCTCGCAACTCCACGACATAAACATCAAAATACTGTCCATATTTTGTTTCACCTAATTTTTTTATGTTTTATTTTTTTTTTTTTTCACTAACACCGACAATTGACGAACTTATGCACTCAAGTATGAGAATATAATAAACTATATATATCATAGAGAAAAATATAAGTTTGCCATTGTTAGTTTTTAGTGTGGAACGTACATATGTATGTGGAAAACGATAATCAATGCATTCCGCTCCCGTAATACCGACACTAAAACGCTATTAAACCGCCACGTCTCAAAAAATTAAATAAGTCGATCAACTTAAATGCAGGTAAGGAGACTCGACAGCTGGGGATGAAATGGAGAGACTTGAAACTCATCATCAGGAACAAGGGGCCTTAGGACCAGCAAATGCAGAATTACTCTTGCCAATCGCTGTTCTAATGGGCTAAGAAGAAAATTGAGCAACAAAGACCTGCCTTATGTAACCCTGTCCTGCTGTATGGCGCTGAGGTATGGACTTTATCAAAATCGGATGAGGATGCCCTTAATTACGTTAAGAGAAAAGTTCTTCGAATGACCTTTGGTCCTATCTGTATAGACGGTGAGTGGAGGAGAAGCCTTCGCATACTAGGTCTGTTCACGTATTTTCTGCATCAAAATTCGCAGTTTGTCAAATTTCCATGAGGGGGGGTAAAATTCTCTCAGAGAGAGTTAAATTACGAAAAAGTAAACGAACGCGTTGAACCACAAAAGTTGCGCACTTTTTAAACGTTAAACCTCAAACCCAATTGTACCCGAAAGAAAGAAAGAGATGGGATAATCCAACAAAAAATCGCATATACAGCTATTTGACAGATTTGACACTTTTCGCAAACTAGCCCACAGAAATTTGTTGCACTAAAATTCGCAGCATGGGGAAATTTCTTACTCTCTCGAGAGCGCTCTCTTCCGTCAAAAAGTAACATGAGTATGTTCTCAGTACTCGAACAGGTTTTCGTAAAAATTCGTAATTTTTCGTAAAAATTCGCTGTTTTGGGACGGTACGTGAACAGACCTACTATGACTAAGATGAATGAGTCATAAAGAGCGGATGACTCATTCACGTCCCGTGAATGTTGTGCGAAAAATCTTCGGATCCGCTACAGATAGACGGCGCAGTAGAGGACGGCCTCACAGTAGGTGGCGCAAACAAGTGGAGCGGGTGCTTAATCAACCTGACATGCACAACTGGATTCAGCTGGCTCATAACCGGGTTGGCTGGAAAGGTTTGTTGCTAAGTGCTAAGCTTTCGATTAGTACGAACCAGGTATAACAGAAGCTGCTTTTTTTTCTTTAGCACGAATTCAAATAAACAGCATAAAGTTTAAGGTAAAAGTTGTTTCCTTTTGATATTTTTACATGCCGACTAGCTATTCAGAAGAACCTTTTATTTTGGATTAAATGTTTCTCCGTCCAGTCATGTAAGCTTAGTAAATGCATCAGCTGTTATGTGATCCCTGTGCGTGCACAGTTTATACGTTTAAATAATACGTTTTATTGGACTGACGTTCCACTTCAACCATGTGCTTCTGTGGGTGAGGCATATACCTTTTTTTTTATTGTATTATAACGGGTGGGCCATCTAGTGATTTCTTTTTAAATCATAGCTTATTTTGACACTGACACTGACTGCTAGTGGACAACACTCATGGTCCCCTTCGTCGTACGGTGCGCATAGACGAGAATGTGGCTGCTGTGGCCGAGAGTGTGAGACTCAATTCACGAACATCAACTCGTCATCGATCTCAACAGCTCAACATTTCACGCACTAACCTGAGGAGAATTCTGCACAAAGATCTGGGGTTATTCGCTTACAAGGTCTAATTCAGTCAGCAATTGAAAGCGCACGACTATCCACTTCGTTATCGCTTCGCAATTTGGGCCTTAGAGCAGCTTGAATTGGACAACGATTTTGGGCGAAAAATCATTTTTTCTGACGAGGCACATTTTCATCTCGGCGGCTACGTTAACAAACAAAACTGCCGCATCTGGGGCTCGGAAAACCCGCACGTTATTGTCGAGAAGCCAATGCATCCACAGAGAGTGACAGTTTGGTGCGAATTGTGGAGTGGTGGCATCATTGGACCATTTTTCTTCGAAAATGAGGCTGGGAACAACGTTTCGGTCAACGGTGGGCGTTACAGAGCAATGTTAACGACTTTTTTTTTTACGGAAATTGAAGACATGGATTTGGACGACCTCTGATTCATGCAGAATGGCGCGCCATGCCACACAGCCCATGCCACAATCGGTCTTTTGCGCACCAAATTCCGAAATCGTGTTATCAGCCGTCTTGGCGATGTCAATTGCCCGCCTCGGAGCTGCGATTTGACCTCTTTGGACTTTTTTTTTGTGGGGAACCGTGAAGGACCGAAAACGATTCAAGCACTTAAGGCCAATATCATCCAAGCAATCCGTGAGCTACAGCCCGAAACCATTAACAAGGTCTTGGAAAATTGGAGTGATAGAATGCGCTACTGCGAGGCCAGCCGAGGCAGCCACTTGAACGGCGTTGTATTCCATAATTAATGGGAATGTTTGCTCTTACTAATAAAGCCATAATACATGGAAAAAAATTCATTTTGTTCATTCCATTGCATTTTTAAAAAGAAACTTGTAGTTGGCCCACCCTGTACATATGTGTATAAAATAAAAATGGTCTAAAATCAAGTTTTTTTGTTTCAAAGTTCCGAATATATTTTATTAGGTGGTAAATCTGTAAATGTGATCAGAATCTGCTCTACTTTATTCGGATATTTTTTCATGGCACAGCTGACAAAAGGAAGTCAAACTTGCAAATATAATGTTGAACGCTTTTAATTCTGCCTTGCTTCAGGTCAGCATTTCCATTCAGAATATAAATTGGCATAAGTCACCGGTTTTTAAGACGGTATATGGTCCAGCTCTCACCTATATCTAGGACATCTAGCTAATGGGACAAAGAATACGATAACAAATATAATTCATTATTATTTATTAATCAGAACATAAATGTACAGATTAATCTTAGAACTAACAGCACTAGCTCCATGGCTTATGGCTGGGGCCATACAATATTTCTTGAATAACAAATATATGCAGTTGAAACGAGATTCCTTTATGAAGTTGTGAGAAATACGAGCTCGCCCTTGGCATGTGTAGCGTGAGCACAATTTTCTTGGCTTATATTTAAAAGCACAAATGAAAATGACATAAAAAAAAATTACTATGCTATTTAAAGGACCGAAAAAAAATAAAAAACGTATTCCTGTAAAGTATACGATTTATTCTGTTCTAAAAAAATTGTCTTCACGACGCGACGACGCGACGTTACAATCAACAATGAATCAGATCAAAAAAAGAACAGCGTCCTAGAGAGGAAGAAAATGCAAACTGCTGATTTAACGGATTTGTTATACATTTATAAAAAAAAAAAGGTCACGCCATCGTTCGACTATATACATTGTATTAACATAAGTACCGGAAAAAGAGATTAACAATGTAAGCCAAAAATTGTAAATACGGTGTGAAAGAGAAAAACATATTTTGAATAACCTTCAAAAATATGACAATATAGGGTGTTTCTTTAATTTCCTTACAGCTATATTTTTGCATGTTGTGAAATATGATCATATCTGAGCGTTCCGTAAATGAATGTACTGCAACTTGCGTTGGGATAAGGAATTAATGCTAGAGTATATAACCTCAGCATATGTAATTAAGGGAAAAGGAGACCTATTACAAGCTTTCGTCTGATATCGACGGGAGTAAAATTTGCAGCTACCAACAGCTCCAAAGACATCCATATGGTATATTCTTCTTATCTTGTAGTACCTGATAAGTTCGAATTAATATCATATCCCGAACTAGTTACGCTTTGAACAATTTTCAGTTTATTACCAGAAAATACGACACCAGGATAGGTGTTGAGGTAGGAATAACATGCGACTTATTTTCGAGAGAATTTTACCCCCACTCTTTGAAATTCGACAATCTACGAATAATGGACCTTTTTTTTAAACTTCTAATCGAACAGACTTTTCCAACCCAGTGTTGAGCTGTCAAAATGTGTACCTCTGGCCGAGAAGAAATTGGTGAAAGTGATTGCTGTGGAAATGGTTGTGCAAATTGCATTCTCAATTCAAAACCATTATCAACTCCAACTTCGAAAGTTGATTTACAAAACAAGAGCAATGTCCTGCATAAATACCGCAAGTACAAGTTAATTCAAAGAATCCAACTTCTGCAACAATTAATTCAATTGAAATTCATTACCGCTGGTGATAAGGAACAGCTGACAGATTTCATACTCGACTGTCCGCCAGGTCATCACATAATGATGCGAGCGCCAAATTCTCATGCGGCGGAAAGTCCCGACAATAAAGACTTGTTGCGTCCGTATTCGCCATTTTGGACGGATGTTAAAGAATTTGAATTTGAAATTCTTGTTAACTTGCGACCAAATGGAAAAATGACAAAATATATCGAGAACTTGCAACTAAATGATGAAGTTGAGTTTCGTGGGCCAATCGGGATCTTCATGTATGAACCAAATCCGGAGCCTGGCCGAGTTTTGATAATTTTCTCACATGGCGTTGCTATTGCTCCAACAATTCCGATTGTGGGAAGTATTCTCAAAGACGAAGAGGATATGACTCGAATTTATCACTATTCCTGCTTTCAAAATATAGAAAGTATAATTTTTCGAGACAAGTTGATTGAATTCGGCAAGTTCTGGAATTTCTCCAGTCGGATTTATTTATCACGGCAGCAGTGTGGAAAGTGTGGCGGGGTTGATTGTGAACACTTTGGGAAACAGTTGAAGTATAAGGAACGAATATACAGTCATCGTCTGGAGGCGGAAGATATTTTCAAAGATTTAGAGGGAATTGGAGGTAGTCAGAAAGTTGTTGTGATTTGTGGATCAAAAAGTTTTCAGGACTTTATAGAAGAATCACTTATTAAGTGCAATGTTAATAAAGAAAATATATTTGTCTTGTAGTTAAAGAGTATTATTATTTCTAAAAACTTTCTATATCTATACCAGAATAGTTTTACTTCATTGGGCTGTGACGGTGTTTATTGACCAAGACTGGTTTTTATACAATAATTACACTATACATATACAATTTATTGGCTGGTTGATCGGCTTGCTGGGTGTTGCTTCTTATGGCTCCTGGATCGCTAGGTCCGCTGAAGGTCAGCTTCCGTTCGATGGACTCGTTCTGGAGTTGATTCGTCGGTTGTCCTGGCCCACTTTAAGGGCGGGCGAGAATGTCTCGTCCCGCTTTAAGGGCGGGTGAGAGTGTCTCGTTCCACTTTAACCTTCCGATAAGAACACGTTTAAAATATACATACACAACAACAGGGGTGGTAGAACACCCCAGCCAGGAAAACAACATGGGGTGCTTACAACCCCTGTGCATACCGTATGCCCTCGCAATCAAAAACTACAGCCTATCGCTGGTACTGCTCATCAGCAACTGAAACCTGAGATATTAGATGACAAATAAATAGAACGGCAGAAAGAGGAATGAAGCCAAATCAAAATTACAGTTAAAATAAAATTGCCTGGGGTGGTGCAGCGCGCCTGTTGTCATCGGAAGGTTAAGGGCGGGCGAGAGTGTCACGCCCCTGTTTAAGGGCGGGCGTGAATGCCGCGTCCCACTTTAAGGCCGAGCGTGAATGTCTAGTCCCACTTTAAGGGCGGGTGTCTCGTCCCACTTTAAGGGCGGGCGATAATGTCAAGGCTAGCTTGAGAAGGGTTGTACCTACTGCAGAGGGTACGGACGGTCGCGGTGCACTCCTTTTACCGGAGGATCGTGCTTACTTTTCCAAAGAAATCACAAATGGACCACAAGTGTTTCTTCCAGACGTGGAGAAATCTAATAGGGACATTAGGTCAGCTATGGTTAGTAGCGGGCCTGAAATTTATTGCCCAATCATCGAAATGAAGGCTTCCAAAATCTGGAACCGAAGCTCCTATGAGAGAATGCTCGCAGGACACAAGATTGGTACTCAACCACGGCTGAACAGACTCCGCTGACCACGTCTCTCAATCTCCCTCTTATATAAATTCCTGCAACAAGCAGGTGTGAATTCTAACAATGAATGCAATTTATTGTTTCACACAATTTGGTCAGAGAGAGGTAAGAGAAATGGTCATGCTCTAACGGCGTGATCATCGCCAGATGTTGTTGTTCTATTGCAGGTACAGTAGTAGTCGGAGGTATTTATCGACGAAGTAGGGACTCGTCGGTCGGAGGTATACATCGACGAAGTAAACGCTTCGTCGGTCGGAGGAATTCATCGACGAAGGAAACTCTTGGTCGGTCGGAGGTATTCATCGACGAGGTAAATAACTCGTCGGTCGGAAGTATGCATTGGTATCATGCTCTGGCGGCGTGATCATCGCCAGATGTTGCTGTCCTATTGGAGGTACAGTAGTGGTCGGAGGCATTCATCGACGGAGTGAAACACTCGTCGGTCGGGGGTATTCATCGACGAAGTGAACCACTCGTCGGTCGGGGGTATTCTTCAACGAGGTAAATAACTCGTCGGTCGGAGGCATGCAGCGACGAAGCAAACACCTCGTCGGTCGGAAGTATGCATCGACAAAGTAAACAATTCGTCGGTCGGTGGTTTGCATCGATGAAATAAACATTTCGTCGGTCGGGGGTAGGCATCTCTTTGTCGGAGGCACAGTGGTGGTAGGCAAATATGTAACACTTCGTTACAGGGCTTGGTAAGTAACGAGGGGCCTACCTGCTGGTTCCTTGTTAAATTACATGTTGTTTTGACACTGAGACCGAGTTCAACCAGTTTTCACATTCACGAGCAAGGCCTTAAGCGCAGCCTGACGTCACTACAGACACAAATACTTTGCCCCTTCTACCTGTTCTTCGCAAAATAGTTCATGGCCGTCAGGACTGCATAAGTTTCATCTTGGAAAACAAACGCGTATTTGCCTAACGGCAACTGAAGACTAATGTTGTCGTCTTCCACGAAGACACTAGCATCTTGAGTGGTTTCGAAGCCAACCATGAAAGTCGACCTTACATTTGCACAATAGCCGAAGTTCTGATGCCATTACGTCAGACGGCATAACCATGAGACCAGAGTCGTAGGATGAGTGTCGCGCAGGGTCATAAAAACTACAGTATAGATTTTACAAAAACCTAAAACGATAAATGGCCTTGATAGTGCACCTCATGATATATATAAGTATCAAGAGAAGATAACAACATAGCACCTAGAGCAGAGCTAGGTGCACTCGGGCAAGCTCCCGTGCAGACGAGACAAGCCATTTTTGAAGTTTTACGCAAAAGGTGGTCACATATTTACCTGAAAACCCCTTACACCTTACTTTTAGAGAAAAGTACTTCGAGCGATCTTTGGTCCCATCTGTATAGACGGCGAGTGTAGGAGAAGGTACAATGCCGAACTACACGGCCTATATAAAGACATCGACTTAGCCAGAACAGTTCACTTACAATGACTCCCTTGGTCTTAGCGCTATAAACACTTACCCAACTGACACACTTTTCTCCGAATTCGTCTCCCAGCCTCTTAGACCTAGTTATTGTATCCAATTCTGAATCTGTTCTCTTGTTCAAACAGTTATCACTCGCCGGCATTTCTGATCACGACTTGCTCTTCTGTAAGCATAATGTCAATTTTCTACGCAATGCTTTTCCTACATGTTTTACGTATAAGGATTTTAAGTCCGTGGTAATAATTGTAATAATGTTTGTCTATGGTTTGCATCTGAAGTTGTCTTTACTCTTAAATGTAGAAACAAGTTGTATAATAAATTGAAAAAGTAATCCATCAATGAATAATTGAAAAATTTTCAAGAGTACACGTAATTATGCAGCTAATGTTACCCGTACTTCCAAGCGCAATTACTTCTGCTCGAAAATTGACACCGCCCTTCCGCCAAAAATATCTGGCGAAATCTTCGACAGCTCGGAATTGGTTCAAAGAGTACTATTGATTGTAAACTGGATCCCAATGATGTCAATAAAAAGTTCTTGCCTGATGTCACAGTCAACTCCACCTGGAAGAAACATTTAAACCGTACGATGGTCAAGTGGTTTACGATAACCGCAATAGGCTGGATTTACCATCTGACGATTTGACGCTCACAAGTGCAACGCTAAGGGAACTTAAACATGAGATCGAGAATCTAAAACTTAAGAAATCTTCTGGTTATGATTTGATTACCGGAGAAATTCTCAAAGTTTTACCTAGAAAAGCATTGATTAAGCTTCTCCATATTGTAAATGCTGCACTTAGATTAAAACACGTGCCGAGCCAATGGAAAGTTGCGGAAGTCATAATGGTTTTAAAACCAGGAAAACCGCCAAATGAGGTAAAATCGTATAGACCAATTTCGCTTCTTGCAATCATATCGAAAATTTTCGAGAGGATATTATTAAGGCGTCTCCAACCGGTTATAAAAGAAAATAATCTTATCCCCGACCACCAGTTTGGGTTCAGAAGTAAGCATTCGACGATTGACCAGGTGCATAGAATTACTGACGTAATCGAGAAAGCATTTGAAGAAAAAAAGATTTGCTCAAGCGTATTTCTTGACGTCTCGCAAGCCTTTGATAAGGTGTGGCATGATGGCTTGAAATTCAAACTACGACAAGTTCTCCCTGTATATATTTTTTTTTTTATATTTGGCGCAACAGCTCTTTAAGTGCCAGGGCCTAGCTTCTCGCAACCACTCATGTTGTGTGCGTTATATTTTTCACACGAATGGAAGAGACCTACAGTTTAGTGCCGAATCCGAACGGCGATTTGAGAAGCTTTTTCATGACAACAATACTCTCGGATGTTTGTCAGACGCTCGCGAGAGGTGCAACCGTGAAAAAACTTTTTTTTTTGGTATTTTCTGGGATTCGAACTTGGAACCTCATGCGTAGTGATCCGTCACACTAACCACTTACGCCACGGCGCCCACGTTCTCCCTGTATGCTTATTCGATATTCTAGAATCATATCTCGAGAATAGAATCTTTCGTGTTAGACATGGAGTCGAATACTCCGAGCTCAAAGAAATTTCGGCCGGCGTACCGCAAGGAAGCGTTCTTGGGCCGCTTCCCTATTTGCTATATACTCGTGATATACCGAACGAAGATGGCACTATCCTTGCTACGTTTGCCGATGACACCGCTATCCTAGCAGTAGGTAAAACAATCGAAGAAACGACTGCAAAACTGCAAAACGCACTGAATAATGTAAATGAATGGACGAGGGACTGGCGGATCGCCCTCAACGAATCTAAATCTGTTCACGTGAATTTCACTTATAAGAAAACTAATGACTTGCCAATTTTCCTAAACTTGGCCCGAATACCCTTTGTAAACGAGGCCAAATACCTGGGAATGACACTCGACGCAAGGCTAAAATGGAATTCGCACGTGAAAATGAAACGAAAAGAACTCGAAATCAAATATAGTGAAATGTACTGCTCAGTACTGAGAACAAACTGCTTTTATACAAGCAAGTGTTAAAGCCGGTGTGGACCTACGGTATACAACTTTGGGGTTGTACAAAGAAAACAAATCCCAATATTTTACAAGCTTTTCAAAATAAAGTGCTAAGAGAAATTGTCCAAGCACCGTGGTATACTAGAAACGACGATATCCACAGGGATCTCGGAATTCCGACAATCGAAGCTGAAACTAGAAGCTTCGCGATAAAGCATAGAAATCGACTAATCGACAATACAGTCCTACAAATTTTGCATGAGAGCAATTTACAAAGGACGAAACCTTTCGACTTGGCGAGATAGGGATTAATCTTTCAGTGGAAAGTAACCTGCCAAACGTTTTTATTTCGTGATAGAAAAATTGCTTGATAAAATATTACTTAGTTGCAATATCTAACAAATTGATATTGAAGGATGGTGTTTTTTTAGTCAGTAAGAATCTGACACTACTATGAGCACGCACTTGCTATTCTCATAGTGTCTATGGAAGATTTTTCACCTACCCTCGAAAAAAAAAACTCTACCTTTCAGCGGCATGAAATTACCACATCATCGTCTCCACACTGTGAACTAAACTTTCAGCTTATCTGAGAGGCCGATATAGTTATAGTTCTCGTCCTATCCGCTATCAAATCAAATTCTATAGACGAAAATGGAATACAAAAGCGCTTCGTAAAAGCGTCCAATTATTCCTGTTCCAGGCGGCAGCGGATGAATTCCCTAGACGGAGTCAACGGTGGCGTCTATAGTTCCAGTTAGGTTGAACTTAGTGAATACCTTGCGCGAGCTGCTTCGACGTATTCGGATCACAGGTCGGTAAGGCATTTCCAATGTTGGTCAGGACATTGGAATAGAGATGGTGGCGGAGTAGCTCTTAATGGGGCAACGGCAGCGCTCATACTCCCGTAGTGGACTACTGGCACCGGTGTACCCGGCCCCTCGTCCTAGGGGAATAATTAAGGAACTGGCCCTCCAGGTTGGGGGTTGTACCGTCGGGGTAACTTCCCTACTACGTAAAAAATCGATGGTTCCGAAACAACCAAAAGCCTCGGATAAGGATGACTCAACTAATGACCACCCCAGCAAACGAAATAAGAACAACGACCTTCGGATCTGTACGTGGAATGTTCTGTCCCTTTACAGACCACGTGCAGCCGAACAACTAGCAGAGGGCCTAGACTGCTATAAAGCAGATATCACCGCCATCCAGGAAGTGCGATGGGATGGGCCGGGCAAAAAGAGGAGGAAAAACTGTTATATCTACAATACTACGGTGATTGCTACAGAGACAACAGGCAACGCTTATTCGGATGCGGATTTGTCATACGCGGCAGACTTAGGCAAGAAGTCTTAAGCTTCGTCTAAATTCGCTAACATAAGCCCAATATGTGTTCATGCCCCCACGGAAGAAAAGGACCCTGCCACCAAAGAGTGTTTCTACGAGCTCCTCGACAAGACATATGAGCAATATCCTAAATACGACGTTAAAATCGTATTGGACGATTTTAACGCCAAAATAGGAAAGGAGGCTTACCGGCCGGTAAGCATAGCCTACACGACACCACGTCTGATAATGGACTAAGGCTAATTGATTTCGCTGTGGAGCAAAATGTCACCATAGCAAGCACATGGTTTCCTCATCTCGGTATTCATAAGCAGACATGGCGGTCCAATGATCATGTAACGATCAACCAAATTGATCATATTGCGATCGACGCAAGGCATGCCTCCAGTATTCTGGATGTCCGGACCTTCCGAGCGGCCAACATAGACTTGGATCATTACCTTGTTGTAGCCAAGGTACGAATGCGGATATCCCAATCTGAGCAACAAAGAAGAATCACTTTGAGAAAATTTAACGTCGAAAAGCTACAATCGCAAGAGGCCGCCAGACTCTTCTCTGAACGCGTATCCCGAAATCTCTCAATCACCCCTATGCCGCCAGCATCAAGTACCGAAGACCAATGGCAACGCTGCCAACATGCCATCAGAAATGCCGCAACTGATGTGCTGGGTCTCGCTCGCCCACCACCGCGAAACCCCTGGTTTGACGAAGAATGCCGGCGAGTGCATGCAGCAAAACAAGAAGCATACAAAGGAAGATGAGAGCTGCTCGCGAGTTCTACGAGCAAAAGAGACGGGAAGAACATCGGCTTCTCCAAGCGGAGAAGAAAGAGCATGAGAAGCGCGCGTTCGAGAATATCGAGAGTTTATACTCCAGGAACAATGTACGGAAGTTTTACCAAAAGGTAAAAAGAACGTGTTAGAGAAGTAATACCCGTACAGAAACCTGTAGAGATGAAAATGGAAACCTCGTAGTAGAATCACAGTCGGTGCTGAGAATATGGAAAAACTACTTCTGCAGACTGTATAACGGCGACGAAGACCAACATCCCGCTGTCAGGCAGAATGAACCATTCAACATTGACGATGATAGTCAATATTCCCGTCCACCTGACCAAAACGAAGTGAGGATAGCAATATCCAAGCTGAAATCTAACAAGGCTGCTGGACCTGACGGCTAACGGGCCAAACTTTTCAAGGCACCTGGTGATGAATTGATACAGTGCATACACCAACTCATCTCTAAGATTTGGACAGACGAATGTATCCCTGATGAATGGAATCTCAGTATCGTTTGCCCGATCCAGAAGAAAGGAGTCCCCTCAACATCGCATATAAGATCTTTTCTGCGATATTGTGTGAACACCTGAATCCTTTTATCAACAGACTGATTGGACCTTATTAGTGCGGTTTCAGGCCAGGGAAGTCCACCACCGATCAAATCTTCACACTTCGGCAGATCCTGGAGAAAACCCAAGAAGTCCAAATCGATACTCACCATCTCTTTATCGATTTCAAGGCCGCCTATGACAGCATCTAAAGAGAAGAGCTTTATAGAGCCATGTCTAGTTTTGACATACCTGGCAAACTTGTCCGTCTGTGCAGGCTGACAATGGAGAACGCTCGCTGCTACATCAAGGTCGGTAATGACCTCACCGAGACCTTTGATGTCAAAAAAGGCTTTAGACAAGGTGACCCGCTGTCATGTGACTTCTTTAATATTGTACTTGAACGGATTGTGCGGAACTCACAAGCCAACACCAGAGGCACAATCTATTACAAGTCTGTACAGCTGCTTGCATACGCCGACGATATAGACATTATCGGAAGAACTCAGCGGGCTGTCACCGGTGCGTTTGCAAGGATTGAGGCGGAAGCGGCCAAAATGTGTTTAGCGATAACGAGGGCAAAACCAAGTATATGCTGTCAACACCGACGAATTGGACAGAACGTCACAGTGGGCAGCTATAACTTTTTTTGCAGCTATAACTTCGAGGTAGTAAGGGACTTTGTCTACCTTGTCTCTGCTATAAATTCTAAAAACAAGATCAGCGCAGAAATCAAGCAAAGAATAACTCTTGCCAATCGCTGTTTTTTGGGCTTATAGGGCAATTCAACAGTAAAGCCCTATTTCGAACAACTAAAACGACTCTGTATAAGACCCTGATCATCCCAGTCCTGCTTTACGGCACTGAAACATGGACTTTATTAAAAGAGGATGAAGATATCCTTGGTCGCATCGAGGAAAAAATTCTTTGTAAGATTTTCGGTCCCGTTTGCGTTGACGGGTTTTGGAGGAGAAGATTCAATCACGAACTATACGAGCTGTATAGCGACCTCGACCTAGTCAAAAAACAGCGTATTGGACGTCTGAGATGGCAACGACATGTAGCGCGAATGGACACCAACGTTCCGGCTCGCAGAGTGTTCGAATCTAACCCCGAAGGATGACGCTGTAGAGGACCTCCTCGCCGTAGGTGACGCGCACAAGTTCAAGGGGACCTCGACCAACTTGGAGTGCGCAACTGGGGGCAATTAGCTAAAGACCGAGCTAAATGGAGAGGCCTGTTGGTTGAGGCCCAGGTTCACCCCGAACTGTAGCGCCACCTAAGTAAGTAAGTAAGTAGATACATCTTTGGGTTAACTAGACTCGCTCATACATATTTCTGGATATAGTAGTAAAACAGTTCTGGATTCTTCCATGCAACAATTTCTCAACGCGAGGTGTTATATAAGATCCCAGATCCAGCAAGACATTTAGACTTATTTCACAAAAGTATGCTCATACATACCTTAACTCCTCTCGCCTTTTCTTTGTTCACGCCAGTAGATTATGGAATGCATTGCCTTCTCACATCAGGGAAGATTTTAATTACAATATTACAAGTTTTAAATCTGCTATTTTTGCAGCAGTAAAAACAGTACTATTGTTGAAGATTTTAATTACAATATTACAAGTTTTAAATCTGCTATTCTTGCAGCAATAAAAACAGTACTATTGTTTTTCGCTTTTGTATTCTGTTTCCTTCCTTTTCATATAATATTTAATTTTGTTGAGTTAGTCATTCTTCAACATTTATAATTTGCTTGCTACTCGTAATGTGTATTAATCTATGTATTACAAAAGACTTTATTGAATTAAAAATGCACGTGACAGACATCTTCTTGTAGATATCCTTTATATGTTTGAAACACGTTGCAACAAGTACCTAATTCTAAGTTTTACAATACACAACTTTACAGTATCCCGCGGTACACACATCATTCCGAAATCATGTATTGTACTTACCGACTTGTAGAGCTCTAGAAGACTTGGCAAGTACTATCAAAATTCGATTGAAAGCTTATAGTATCTTTATTATTTTCCAGCTAATAGTAGTACTGAATCCTTCCCCGTATGAAAATGTCATTGATTTCATTAAACATGCTGTGATTTCGAAACCAACTTATTTTATTCATTGTATTCCAAAATAGGAATGACAAGCTTCCTTAAATATGCGTCGACATGTATACACAATAAGTTTAACAACAACAATAAGAATACATTTTAAAAAACAAAACAAATTCCAAAAGATAAACATATTCACTAATAAACTTTAACCAGCATATAACCTAAATATATTGTTTTACTCTAATTTTGTTTATAATTAAAATAAAACTACTTGCCACAGCATTTTGTGGCCAAGGAAAATTTTTGGTAATACTAATACTAGACCTACCTAGAAGTTTCCCCACTGCTCACCACCGACTGTCTAATCGAATCGATAATCCGGAAGAAAACCACCAACTGACAATAAATATATTCGCACACACATGCACGTTCACAGCACCACTGTGAATAAATCTGTTTGTTTACACGATCTTTACTCGACTTCGACTCGTAAACAAACAGCTCAGCAAACTATAAAGCTCGCGATGATCGCCACCAGAAATGAATGAGCAATGGTTTCTGATCACTACGAGCACCACAGGCTTACGTGGGCCGGTATGCCGGAGCATAAGCATGCCGCCTCGTCGCGGTTCTGTCTATACCACAGCGCCACCTTTGCTGTTCGTCGATTTATTTAACATTCATTGCTGCATGCAAATCCCAGAACGAAAATAAAATCTCGAGGAAAATAGAATCGGAGGGAATGTTTTTCTTGTTTTGTTTAAATGATTTTCTTTTCATCGCGCCTGGAATATTTAGATACTCTTGGCTGCGTACTGCCTTGGGTATTGTCCAGGAAAATGAGTTTGTTCTGGGTGTTTAGTTAGACGGCCATCGTCGCGGTGTTTAGACGAAACGAAAAGCAGTTCTTTTTCTTTGAAAGTGTTTTCGAAGTGAAGTTTTTGAAAATTTTTAAATTCTTTGTGGAATCGTGGGTAGAAGTGTGAGAATAAAAAGATTCAAAGGGCAAAAGAAAATGACTACCAACTCTCATCGTATGGGGAGGCCACATGAGCATCAAGTGAACATGTTCCAGGAAAGGATAGTTCCACATATACCTGTACCACCAGTGCATCAAGTTTATCAAGGATTAAAAACTTGTGAGTGTCATTTGGATCGGCAGAATATTGAAATCCAATTTGCCGCATTATTTGGCTTACTTGCATTAAGGGGTGTTTATAGGGTTGTTCTATGTCGTTTTGACTGAGCTGTCATCAAGTTGTTATTATACGATATTATACGATGAATCAAAATGATCCAGATTAAAGAAATTTCTTTCGGCCCCTTTGTTCATTGACAAGCTATTGCCTGTCTTTTTGAATACAATTTAGACGTGGGTCTACCATTTTTAAAGTACGCATATTTTTGAAGTGACATCCATCCATTATTATTTTGGATTTGAAGTTTAACGTGAGTTTGATTTACAAAAGCGCGACTTTAAATTCTTCTTTTACTAAGGACCCTCAATTTTTAAGAATAGATAGATAGATAGATTTATTTCAAAAGCAATTGGATACAATTTATGTTTACTTTAAATCTAGTTAGGCATGGCCAGAAGGGCCGTCAGCCAGATGACCTTATTACTTTGGCTTTATCGGTTTAATAATTATTTAAAAATCCTCTAATCAAATTTTCTTTCTATAATTTAGAGCAATTCTTATAAAACGAAATAATTGTTGCCAGTTTGCAATAACCCCCGCTTGATCAATATAGTTCTTTCCCCAAATGTGTCTCTTTGACCGGTATTGCATAAGGTGTAGATGTTATTTAAATCGGCTCTGTGTGGTACATAGTTCAAAGGTAGTATTTCACCTCTTGCTCGAAATATCATTGATATTGTTTCTGTGCTGAAGCCATCACGGAAATAATTGTTTTGATTTAGGTTGTACTGAAGAATTGAGTATATTTCTCTGTGACGGGTATTGCATAAGGTGTAGATGTTATTTAAATCGGCTCTGTGTGGCACATAGTTCAAAGGTAGTATTTCACCTCTTGCTCGAAATATCATTGATATTGTTTCTGTGCTGAAGCCATCACGGAAATAATTGTTTTGATTTAGGTTGTACTGAAGAATTGAGTATATTTCTCTGTGCTGTGAATTCCTTGCTCTTTCAATATATTCTTCCCTAAATTTAATATGTAGTTTTTCCAATAAGTTGTGTAGGTACGGTTTCCACTCTACTAGGTTTCCAGTGTTAGATTAAAAGGCATGCAGCAAGCTTCGGCGAGATGTTTCCACTCTTCAAACCATGCACTTTTGGAATTTATGACGGCTTTTGTAATCTTTTTAGCAACCTTCTCGTTGTGGCTATACAGTAACTTTACTATGTAATCAAAATTAAGCTTTAGCAAGGTGAGGAGGCTTTAGCAAAGGTGAGGCGACATTCCGATTTCTATTTGCAACATGTAGCTTGGTGTGGTATTTGGAAGTCTGAATTGCCGTTTTATGTAGAAACGTAGCAATTTCTTCGTAGTCTCATACTGCTTCAGATGTCGTTTGAAATACTTTATTTTTAGAGCTAAACGCTAAGTCCTTATTTCCATATATTTTTCGCCAAACTGTTCCGATAGCATTTTTCGAGGCAGCTAGTTTTTTCTAGAGGTGTTTTTCCATGCTGAGGGTGCTCGTTATAGTTACTCCGAGGTATTGGTGCTCTTAAACTATTTCTACTTGCTCTGATCCATACAACCACCTTTCATTTGCAGCCAGGCGTCCTGTTCCTTTGCGAAAAACCGTTGCCTTTGATTTAGTCGAATTCACAGTTAGGTTCCAGTTTAGGCAGTAGTCACGCAGTCTATTTAACATTAGCTGGTGAGATTCGGGCGAATATGCTAAGAGTACGAGATCGTCGGCGTACATTAAAACCTTTATGTTGAATCCCTCTATTGATATTCCACAGGGCAATGTTCTAACTAAATCATCAATATATAAGCAGAAGGCTGGTGGGCTGAAATTGCATCCTTGTTTTAAACCCACTAAGGACAAGAACCAGTCGGAAAGGTCTTTACCATCACATACTGCGTTAGTTGTTTGACTATATATGTCTTCTTATATCTCCTTTTTTATGTATCGGAAAGATTATAGATTTCTTGCATTCTTCTGGTGCTTTTCCGATATTTAAAATATTATAGGCACGTGTGATTTGCTTTAGAATTTCAGCTGTAGCGTGTTTGAAGTATTCGTTGGGGATACTATCAACTGCTGGGGCTTTATTATCCTTTGATTTAGAAACAGCCGTCTCTACTACCGCTATGCTAATTTCATTATCCAATATTGTATTTTCATAATGGGGCCTGGCATATTGCATATTGCTTGGTTTTTAAAATGATCTCGGAGTGCTGAAGCCGAAGGTAGAGTGTTAATAATCAAATCGTTTTCCTTTAAGTTTTTGTATTGCTTTCCAAAATTCTGAAGAATCTTCGCAACCCACTAACTTTTCTGCTTGAATCTTGCTAAAGTTTTCATTTTTTGATTTACTGCATGAATCTGTAGTAACGATTTGCTTTAAGGTATTTTTCCTTTAAGCAGTTGGCGTTTAAGTTCTGATAAATTCGCAAATGAGCAAAAGAATTTTTTCTTGCAGCTTCGCACTCCCTTTCATACCAGGCTTCATAGTATTTGCAAGATTTACACTCAGCATTCTGTGGAAATGCTGCCAATTCTAACACATCCTGTAGAATTTTTATCGATGGTTCAACTTCGTTCGGTCTCTTGGCTATGATGATTTCAGTTAGCTTGCGTTGATATATTTCAACTTTATTTTTTGCCATATTAACTTTGGAATTAGAGGATTTGTTATAATCAGCTCTGTAGCTCTTGTCGATTCAGATGCACAGAAAGTCGATATCAGTGGCCTATGATCCGAATATATTTGGCTATCTACTTCAAAACCACATAAATCTGAGATTATTTGAGTTGACATCATTAGGTAGTCTATAACTGATTTTTAAGAACATTTGTCTGAAAAACGATCTTAGGACTTACGCAATGTACTTAAGGTTTAATTATCATAGTAAATATGTCTAACTCAACTTTTTTTTTAAAAGTGAGCGTGGTATAGTAAAAGGTGAGCATTAAAATATGCTATAAATTAAAGCTATCCTTTGAGTCCATGGTGTTCCAATGTGTTTACCTGGATTAAACATTACTGGGCACCCGAACTGTGAAGGGTATTTGCTTTAGGCAGTATCTCCAGCTTTTCGTTCTCTTCGATCTAGGGTCATCGTACATTTTGCAAACTAAGCCTTCTAGCATCCGCGATCATTTGGTTGTTAAAATGGAAGTTCGATCGACCTTGTTGTCTGGAACCTGATGGCTGGGATGCAAAGAACTTATTATCTTGGATATTATTTCCCATTCGCTCATTGTAGCAGAGCCAATGTAGTCTACGTGTCCCTGAACTGCGTCTACAATTCATTTAACACAGTTTATTTAGTTTGCAGCTGAGTTTTGTCTTCTCATACAGAAGCAAGTATCTTACTAAGGATCTTCCTCTTGATAGATAACACCAGACATCTATACCATAAGATGTCATGTTAAGCATAAATTTTTCCTGTCGAAATAGAAATTTTGAATACAGTTATTCTGAATACTTTTCGGCAAATCTCTGTGAGTTGTCGCTGTGGAGTTTATGTTACTAATAGGTTAAGATATTTTTTTTAACTCTTTCGAAGTTATAACCATCCGAGAGTATGGTTGTCACGAGAAAGCTTCTTAAAAAAAAATTACCCTTCGGATACGGCACTAAACTGTAGGCCCCTTCCATTTGTGTGAAAAATACAGCGTACACAACACGAGTGGTTGCAAGAAGCTAGGCCCAGGCATTTAAGGAGCTGTTGCGCCAAATATACTGCATATTTTTTTTTGGTCTAGCACAAAATTAGGCTCACAAGGATTAAGGGGAACTTTTATAAAGCGATGGATGCTTCTGACATCTGTGATCGCCAGGTCACCAAGGTTATCAAAGACAAGGCCTCAAAGATGGAGAAGTCTGGACAGGTGCAGAAGAAATGGAGGATGGTTTCTTTCTGTTGTTCATCCCTGAAGTTCCTGCAGAAATTGTTTGAAAAGGGATCTTACCATTTGGCATGTATGCCTATTGAATACTGTCCTGTGAGGACAGCAATAGTGGAGCTGATATCTGATCCATTCAGAATGATCAAACCATTTGAGCGTCTTTGATCCACCCTAGGCCAGATCTTTCTATTATTATTATTATTATAACTTTATTGATACATAAATAAATTAACTGATCAATAATTAATATGGTATAGCGCTAGCTACCAGGGCTTTCGGCTAGTTAAAGTTAAAAGGGATATCAAATAAATAATTCTAATTTAAGTTTTAAAATAACTTCGTATACGAATCTAATATTTTTGTCTAAGATAAAAGTTAAAAGATATTGAAGGTCTTTCCAGAGATAGTTTTACTGATTGAATTGATGTTTACGCATTGGAGATCTTTCTAGATATTTGGTATGTCGTGCCATCCTGCCATCTGCGATTTGTCTTGATAATAGGGTCCAGCTTAAATAGAAGTTTCCACGTAGCAAGAGGCATACACACAACCTGCCTATTCGGTCGGATATTTAGGGTAGTATCAATTCTTGGTAGGTCGTCAGTCTTGCTGTTACCTGGAATGTCTCTGTGGCCTGGCATCCAGCGTAAGTGAAAGTTAAACTGCTCATCATAACAGATGAGCGGCAATCTAGAGCGACCTTTGAAGTAAAAGAAACCAACTCCAGAGACGCCATCTCCATAACAGATGAGCGGCAATCTAGAGCGACCTTTGAAGTAAAAGAAACCGACTCCAGAGACTTAATTGGCGCTTGACTGTCCGTGAAAATGCTAATATTCCTGGTAGATATTACATTACATTTCAGGACAGGGCTTCCTTACTCGAAAGAATTTCCGCTTCAAAAATGCTGCAGTTATCTGGCAGGCGGAAGGAGATGCTCAAGCATAGTCTATCGGAGAAGATACCACAACCCACCCTAGTTTCGGTTTTGGATCCGTTTGTTTAGAAGTAAATGGAACTTATTTCTATCCTGGCGTGAGTTTTTCTACTCATTCCGGGCAGGGATAGTTGTCCGGAAATTCTTATCAAACCCAAGTTTCGGTGGGGTGTAGTCTGTATTTTTACATGAAAGTTCAATAGTTCTACGATAGAGGAGTGGCTAGTTTGAAGACTAGACAACTGGGAGTAGACTTACAAATCAGCGCCATAGTAGCCATTTATTTGCCGCAAATATTTTGGAGCAATAGATGGAGCAGTGGAGGTTGTTCTTAGCGTACCGCTGATACACATGCAAGTAGATCTTTACACTTTCCATAGGAGGTTGAGGTCTACAGCTTTTGCAAGAGCCGGCCACCAAACGATTACACCATACAGTAATATGGGCCTGATTACGGATACGTACATTCAAAGTGCGATACTGGATTTCATACCGTAGCTTCTGCCTATAGCTATCTTACAGGAGTAGGGAGCTACACTTGCTTTCTTCCCTGTTCAACTTTCCAGAAAGATTCTTATATAAAATTAGACCCGGGCATTTTGCATTATCTGTAAGAACCAGACTGGTACCGTTTATAGCAGGAGGGTCTGTGCATTTTATTTCACCTCTCTCTGTTTAACTATAGGTTATTCATCTCTCAGGTTTTTTTCTGAGGGTAGGTGAAAATCTTCAATAGACACTATGAGAACAGCAAGCGCCTGCTCTTAGTAGTGTCAGATTCTTACTGACTAAAAAAACACAACCCTTCAATATCAATTTGTTAGATATTGCAACTAAGTAATATTTTATCAAGCAATTTTTCTATCACGAAATAAAAACGTTTGACAGATAACTTTCCACTGAAAGATTAATCCCTATCTCGCCAAGTCGAAAGGTTTCGTCCTTTGTAGTCGGCGCAATAAATTGCTCTCATCCACAATTTATAAGACTGTGTTGTTGACATGTCCGATTAGTGGGTTTCTATGCTTTCTTGCGAAGCTTCTGGTTTCAGCTTCGATTGTCGGAATTCCGAGATCCCTGTGGATATCGTCGTTTCTAGTATACCACGGTGCTTGGACAATTCGTATAAGCACTTTATTTTGAAAGGTTTGTAAAATATTTGCATTTGTTTTCTTGGTACAACCCCAAAGTTGTATACCGTAGGTCTTGGCTTTAGAACTTGTTTGTATAAAATCAGTTTGTTCTCAGTACTGGGCTGGGAATGTTTTCCGAGTAACCAGTACATTTCTCTATATTTGATTTCGAGTTCTTTACGTTTCATTTTCACGTGCGAATTCCATTTCAGCTTTGCGTCGAGTGTCAGTTAGTTTAGTTTAGTTATTTTAATTTACAATTTTCCACTTTCCAAATACAGTTATAGTTTATAATTTAAAATTTTAACAAAAAGATTTCTATAAAACTAATGTATGTAAATAGATACTTATATAAAAATATTAAACACACTTTGGGTATTTAAAGCATATAATATGATAACACACTTTGTGGTCGTAAAAAAAAAAACCAGTGACAAGTGTGAATTCATTTATTATTATTAAAATATTTTAAAGGGTAAAAGCCGAAAGGAAAGGAAGAGAAAATAACGCGGTGTATGTAGTTCACAGTACGAAGGTGACATAAAGATTTGTGGTGGGTGACGAAGTAATAGAATGAGTAGAATTGCAAAAGGTATTCGGGCCGAGTTTAGAAAAATTGGCAAGTTTCTTATAGTAGGAGTTTTCTTATAAGTAAAACTCACGTGAACAGATTTAGATTCGTTGAGGGCGATCTGCCAGTTCCTCGTCCATTCATTTACTTTATTCAGTGCGTTTTGCAGTTTTGCAGTCCTTTCTTCGATTGTATTACCTGCTATTAGGATAGCGGTGTCATCGGCAAAAGTAGCAAGGATAGTGCCATCGTCTTTCGGTATATCACGAGTATATAACTGATAGAGAAGCGGTCCAATAACGCTTGCGGTACGCTGGCCGAAATTTCTTTGAGCTCCGAGTATTCAAATCCGCTTTCTAACACAGAAGAGTCTATTCCCGAGATATGATTCTAGAATATCGTATAGGCATACAGGGAGAACTTGTCGTAATTTGCATTTCAAGCCATATCTTTTTTTTCTTTTCTTCAAGTGATTTCTCGATTACGTCAGTAATTCTATGCACCTGGTCAATCGTCGAATGCTTACTTCTTAACCTAAACTGGTGGTCGGGGATAAGATTAATTTCTTCTATAATCGGTTGGAGGCGCCTTAGTAATTTCCTCTCGAAAATTTCGGTTATCATTTGGCGGCTTTTCTGGTTTTAAAACCATTTTGACTTCTGCAACTTTCCATTGGCTCGGCACGTGTTTTAATCTGAGCGTAGCATTTACAATATGAAGAGGCTTAATCAATGCTTTTCTAGGTAAAACGTTGAGAATTTCTTCGCTGATCAAATCATAACCAAGAGCTTTCCTAGGTTTTACGGATAGATTCTCGATCTCATGTTTGAGTTCCCTTAGCGTTGCACCTGTTAGTGTTAAATCGTCAAATGGTAGATCTGGCCTATTGACGTTGTCGTAAATCACTTGACCATCGTGCGGTTTAAAGGTTTCTTCCAGGTGGGGCGCAAAGACGTCCGATTTTTCTTTATCTTCCCTTGCCCATTCATTTTGATTTTATTTAATTGGCGGCGCGGATCCCTTTTACAGCTTTCCAAAGTGAATAATTGGAATCTTTTTTCGCTGTTAAACTTTCAAGGTAGAGCCTATTGCACGATTCCTAAAATCCTTAATAGTCTTCTTTAACGAATTGCACAGACGATTCAAGTGTGCTTTATGTTGGAAAAATTGTTCGCTCTGTTGATGATGATTTGCCCTTGACGTCGGTTATCAAAGACAATAATAACAAAAATCTCCCTGGTTATCTGGACGCTACCCCGGAGAATAGCTAAAGCATAAATAACTGAGCTTCAAGAACCACTACACCAAAAATCTTTCTCTCTCTCTCTCTCTATCTATCCTTTCCAACGCCCGCTCTGTTTGTAAACATGTTAAAGGTATTCATAACCCTTTGAGTGCGCACAAATTATAAAAAAAAAAAAGTTGCGGAGCACGACTTTGTTGCCATTTTTTACGCGACGGAGGATATCGTAAACCGTATTTATCCAGCGCTTTCCTTGGATTGGGCGTACTATTCCAAGAGGCGAGCTGTACGATCTCAACGAAGTGATTAATTTCAACCTCAAGTTCATAGGTTATCGTAAGGGTGCTCTCTGCTCCAGTTATAGTAACGCATCCAACGTTGAATTTATTTTTCGGATTGATTCGCGGGTTTTTCTCATCCGACAATCGAGCTCTGAAATTGGCGGAAACAACAAAGTGGTCAGAGTTAACTTTGACTTCCCTGACTATATGCACATCCAATTAGAATGCGGTTGATTTTGTTGACGAACAGACCATTTGGGTAAAGCCAGTTTGGTGTGCAGTTCCTTAGGAGACGAAATCTGCTGTTACTTATCACATGGGCCGTTGTTGAAGATGCTCTCTTTATTGACACGTAGTCCTTTGCGACGGCAGTAGTAAATGTCACAGCTTGGGCCTTTTGGCATTGCTACTCCTATTGATCATATTTCCTGGGCTCTAGTTATATCCGCCTTGAACTGCGGGATTGTAATTTAACATTTTAGAGCAGTACTTGGAATGCCTCTGTACTTTTTAGGCGCATTCACCTAGGTAATTGTCGGGTTAAAGCCTTCAAAGTTAAAGCCTTCAAAGTAGGTTAAAATAATACTACTCGGGGATACAAGCATTTCCGTAGGGACATTTAGTATCTGTTTAACTCATCGAAGTTATTATAGCCTTGTTGTAGATGCTACCGTTGATTCCATCGAGAAAGTGATGAAGTTTACGTCTTTCTGAGGGCTCTGGGTAGACTTGTGTGATTTATTTTTAGATAAGCAAAAAGGGGCGTCTAGTTCGTTCTGAAACATGTGTGCTAAGGTTTAGCTGCAGAATGGGAGAACGAGCTGAAGAAAGCACAGTGAGATTGGAAAAAAAACGTATTTCAGTAAATAAAATTATTTTTCAAAAAACTAAGTTTGAATACATCAATACTAGGGAACATTGCATCATAAATGCAGACGAGTCAGGGGTATGTGAACATGCTTTCTAAAAAAGTTTACCGAGGATGAAGAAATGGAGAGAGAAACTTCATCATCGTGGGTGCAAATGATATTCTTGGTAGGAGTCCCCAAGTGATATATCAGGATCGGTATCTGTAAGCACGACGCTTAGGTACTGCAGCTAATACATATTTCTTTGTTTAACTGAAATATGGTATTGTATTTGAAACATTCAGTCGAAAATTAAATTCGATCATTGCTGCTTAAATGACAGTACACCTTGCAGTTTATCGGTAACAGTTGATTTGCTGACAAGCTACCTATAGAGGGTGGCAATGGTGTAGTGGTAACGTCGTCAACTGCCACACTAATGGTTCATGGTTCGAATCCTGATCTCAGCAAGCATTTGCTAGTCTGATCAATTGCGAAAGCTTGGATGAACACTACTGCGAAGGCATAACACTGGCAGTAGCTTGGTTATATAGCTGGAAAAATTTTTCGTTCTGTTGATGATGATTTGCCTATGACAGAGGTTATTGAGAAAAATTACTGTGAATCAGAAGCAAAGAAAAAAAAAGTAACCAAAAATCTCTCCAGTTATCTGGACGCTTTCCTCGAAGTTTCTCTGAAGCATAAACGACTGAGCATTCTAACCACTATACCAACTCTTTCTCTCTCTCTCTGTCTCTCTCTCTCTCTCTCTCTCTTTCTTTCTTTCTATCTATCCTTTCCAACGCCCACATGATAAGCATGTTAAGGGTATTCATAACCCCTTGAGTGCGCGCAAATTATAAAAAAAGCCAGTCAACTGTAAAAAAATACACCAGCCAAGTTAAAATATTATACAACACAATTGTTAGTAACATCACTTCTATTGCTCTTCATAAGGTATTTCCTGTCTCTATTTGTAAATTAGACTTTCGGAAATCAATAAAATAATTTGTAGAAGTATTTGTTAACATTGCACACAAAGTCGCACTTATAAGCAGCTTAAGGTAGTCACAAGTAGGTACAGTAGGTTGAAGGTATGCATTTCGTTATGGTCGGTCGGCTTGTTATGCTGCCATCATCACATTCATGGTAATTTCATTTTCATTGTATTGTCTTTCGTAAATATCATTAAAACCGCTGAGTGATTATCGCTGTTTCCTAAATGCACTTGGAACTCATATTCAATTATATTAACAGCTTTTATTGAAGTTGCCACTTATAACGTTAAAATCGAATGAGTGCAGATATTTTAGTTAATGATTGTTTGCATTCAGAGGCATTTTACGAGTATTAATAATTTCCTACCGTCTTAAGGCCATTATCACGTCGTAAACAATTTATGGCGATGGCTAAAGAAATTAAATTTATAATTCGTGGTAATGTCCTTATAGTGAGATCGTTTGAGTGGACTTACATATGAAGTAACATTTTAATTAATAAAGGGTTCAACTTCGGTTGAAGTCCAAGCCTCAGGTTCGAATATAAGACGTTGAGGAAATTATGTCTTTCTAGAATAGAAAAAAACAAGTTTCGACACAATATCGAAAATCAGTCTTGAAAAACTCAAAAACTTGATTCGGAAAGACGAGATCGCAGAAATCTTGCGCGCTAAAAGGATGTACTGAAGTTTAAAGACTCTGTCATGAGCGAAGTGAGCTACTCATTCCCAACTTTCGGTTTGAACCTAGCTCAACAAATACATGATTTTTATGCAGCGAAACCGTTAATCAGAGATATCGGATCCTGGATCCGACACTATTCGATTATCCGAAATATCCGGATACTTTGAAGTGTCAATGACAACTCCAATTAATTTTATTGTCAATAAGAAATCCCAAATATTTAAAGACAGAATCTACTTCAATCATAAAGCATTTGTACATAGCCTATCAGCGGTGTACATTTCAGCGCAAAAGGCCATTTCACAAGTAGCATTGCTAACAGATAAATTTTCACAATTTGCACTGTGAAGTATGAACTCTGGAGAGTGCAGATCTAGGTAGGTATATTGAAAAGCAATGTTGCTCATTACTAACCTCTGCATATCCAATCAATGCCTTATAATCTCCAAGTCGTGATTAAAATTTGCAACCAAATCTAAACGAATTTGCTTGCCCCTAAAATGTTGGTCAAAGATAGAATTGATAAAGATCCAAAGTAATGTTGGGCCAAGCACTGAGCCCTGTTAAACTCCAGTGTGGATAGCAAGGTAATCACAAAATGTATCTTCTATTTTAACCAATTGTTATCTGTTTTTAAGATACGAAGCAAACCAATTAAGCATAAAATCTCTAAAACCTGCATTCTGAAGCTTCATAAACAACAATTTATGTACAAAACTTAAAAAGCGCACCCATTAATACTAAAAAATACATATTTTCAAGAAAAGAAATGATCATACTTTTCAACTATTTCTCAAAAATCTTAGAGAACACCGATAGAATAGAGATAGACCTATGGTTGTTGAGGATAGACCGATCACCGTTTTGAAAATTGGAATAACCTCAGCAATCTATATACGAGTATATAAAACTAAGTGGCAAAATGCGTATGTTTCCCTTTACCGGCCGTAATTTTCAACCCATTTAGTTGTTTTTTTTTTTAAATGCTGATAATTACGGTACAAAGGTGATAGGCAAAAAAAAAAAAAACTCCATTTTTGTGTGCCTGGCGAAGCGGGAGGGGTTTAAGCTGATTATTTCTTTTTCCCGAGAGCAGGTGAAAAGTCTTCTAAAGACACCATAAGGCTCGACCGCGCGTGCTTATGGTAGTGTAAGATTTTTACTCACTAAAAAAACACCTCTCCTCAAAATTAATACTACAACTAAGCCGACGCTTATCCAGCAGTTTTATTTTCGCTTACGAGACTCGTGATTCTTAGAAAAAGATGTTCGTATGTAATTAAAAAGAAATATAGCTCTTTAGACAGGTTAAATTCCAATGAAAGTTCCTGGCTTTTTCGCGACCGGCATATACTATGACGCGAGGTCAAAAGCTTTTGTCCTTTGCAGATGACGAATTGAATTATTCGCGTCAAATAGTTGAATGACAAAAAAATACAAATACAAATATTTGGCGCAACAGCTCTTTAAAGTGCCAGGGCCTAGCTTCTCGTAATCACTCATGTTGTGTGCGTTATATTTTTCACACGAATGGAAGGGATCTACAGTTTTTAATGCCGAATCCGAACGGCGCTTTGAGGAGCTTTTTTGCGACAACAATACTCTCGGATGTTTGTCAGACGCTCGCGAGAGGTGGGACCGTGAAAAAACTTTTTGGTATTTTCTGGGATTCGAACTTGGAACCTCATGCGTAGTGATCCGACACACTAACCACTTACGCCACGGCGCCGTTGAATGCCGGTACAATGGCCGTGAACACAATCTTTGTGCTTACGCGCAAATTTGGTTATCTCTTCGACGACGCTGGGAATTCCCAGATCTCGATGAATATCTTCGTTACGTACATACCACGGTGCGTTGACGATCGTTCTAAGGACTTTATTTTCAAAAGTTTGTATGATGTTTCTATTGCTTTTCTTGGTACAACCCCATAGTTGTATACCATACGTCCACACAGGCTTTAGCAATTACTTATTGATAAGCAGTTTGTATGTAGGCTCAACTTCGAATGTTTTCCGAGTAGCCAGTACATTTGTCGGTATTTGTTCTGGAGCTCTTCGCGTTTCTTTTTTACGTGCGATTTCCATTTAAGCTTAACATCAAGCGTTTTCAATATCGCCGTATCGTCCGCAAACGTGGCGACGACACAGTTTCTTTCTTGCGGGATATCACGCGTATAGAGTACATATAGAAGTGGGCCAAGGACACTTCCTTGTGGGACTCCGGCCGCAATCTCCTTGAAGTCAGAGAAATCATTTCCGCGCTTAACACGAAACAGTCTTAGGTACGATCGCAAGATAAGAAAGAGTTGCAGTGGCAGTAGTAGTCGCAATTTATTCTCCAAGCCTTCGTGCCAAACCTTATCAAAAGCTTGTGAGACGTCAAGAAATATGGTACACCACAACAAATCTTTTCTTCTTCGAGAGCTTTCTCAATCACGTCAGTTATTTTGTGGACTTGGTCGATTGTAGAATGTTTGATTCTAAATCCAAACTGATGGTCAGGAATGAGACGTCTTTCGTCGATTACGGGTTGTAGACGTTTTGAAAGTAGTTTTTCGAATATTTTTGAGATAACCGGTAATAGGGAAATAGGTCGATATGATTTCTTTTCATACAGAGGTTTTCCTGGTTTCGGGACCATTATAATCTCGGCGACTTTCCATTATCTCGGAACGTAGAGTAATCTGAACGAAGCGTTGATCAAATAGAGCAGTTTGATAAGAGCTTTATTCGGCAATTCCTTGATCACATGCGCCGTTATCAAGCCGTAACCCGGTGCTTTTATCGTCTTTAAATTTTTGACTACTTCCGTCAGTTCAATCAATGCAACTTTTTTTACTTTAAAGTTGTCAGATGTGACTGGGGAGTTGGGCGTTATTGAAGGGCCGTCGAACGGCTTAAACGTTTCTTCTAAGTGCAGAGCAAAAAGTTCTGCCTTTTCTTTGTCACTCTTGGCCCAGTTTCCATCGTTTTTCTGAATTGGTGGTGCTTGCATTTGAGGTTTCCGGCTGCCATTCAGCGCTTTCCAAAGCGAATAATTTGCTTCTCTTTCACCGGAGAGATTTTCAAGGTGGGTCGTTATTTTATTGCTTTTTAATTCCCGAATACTATCCCTAAGGCGATTGCATAGTCGGTTAAGGACCGTTCTATGCTGCGGTGCACGAATGATTTGCCATTTCTTTCGTGCTTTTCTTTTCTCCCTCACCAGTTCAATGATTTCTCTGGGATACTTTTCAATGCGGTTGATCTTAAAGCTTCTAGAAGGAGTGTTTCTCCATGCCGCTCTTTGAATTGCTTCCACGAAATGAACAACTTCGTCCTCTAGGCCACAAGGTGTTTTAAGTGATACATTTAAGGCGATATTTGTTTCGCAATCATTTCTAAAGCCCTCCCAGGTTGTTCTATTGCTAGTAAATCTTGGAGGTCCTTTTCTTCTGGGTCAGCGCTTCTCCAAGTAGTAAAATTGCCGGCGAGTGGTCAGAAGAGAGATCAAAACATTCTTTGACTGTAATAAACTTCTCATATATGCCTTTTGTAACGAAAAAATCGATAAGACCGGGAATTTTTTCTGAGTCGATTGGCCAATAGGTCGGTTTTCCTGTCGAATGAAAACAACAACCGAATTCATTTGCCACTTCGTAGAGAATTTTTCCTTTAGAAGATGTGCATCTTGAACCCCGGAAGGTGTGCTTCGCGTTAAAATCTCCACCAATAAGGAAATTTGAACCAAAGGCATTGAAGACATGAACGTAGTTGTGCTTTTCTAGTGGGCATCGCGGCGGACAGTAAACAGGTGCTATATTGTAACTCAGGTGCTTGTATTTAATCCTTACCGCGCACAACTGAAGTTTTTCCAGCTCTATGCTTATATCGACCGAATGTTCGATGTTAGTTTTAATGAATAAGCACGAACCGCCCCGCGCTCTATCAGAAGGATGATAGGCGTGGTAACCAGCGTAGCCTCTTATCTTTATTTGCGATGCCCTTGTTAGATGGGTTTCGGAGATCAAACATACCATATGTCGATGTTTTCTCTCATTAAGAATATTTCTAATTCGTAAAATTTTTGTAAGAGTCCGTTTGCATTCCATGTTACTATTTTAAGCAAAGAGTCCATGTCTACTTAGATTTAGATATACTCGTAAGGTTAGCTATTCAATAGCTTTCGACGTTACTAAGGCGTTCGAGAATCCGTTTATTCATTTCGCATTGTTCCTCGAACTTAGCGTAGATGCAGTTCAGAATTTCTTTCAACGGATCAGACGGTGGCCCGTCATTCCGCTTGGTTGCTTTGACTGCAGCCTGAAAATACGTCAGATAACTGTGTCTAAAGAAGATATAGGTTCAAAAGAGATGCTGTTTGCCTGTCTTCTTTTCGTGCTGAAAAAGCTATATGAACAGTAGTCGGGAACATTTAACAGACTTGCATCTTCTAAGGTATTAGTACCTATAAATGTATTAGTAAAAAAAATTCTAAAACTGTTTGCTGGGTCTTTGATAACCATATCATTACATCTTATCAGAGAGGTGTTCTTAAAGATACATTTTTATTAAAAAGTTTATTTATAATGCCCCATTTCTTTTTCAGATTCCCGATACACTATGAAATTTGTTTATATAATAATTCTCTTTGCGCATGGAAAGTATCATTATCATAAGTATCTCTAATAACCATCGAAGTTGATTTTTGTTTTGTACAATTTTATCGCGTAAATAGTTAAACATCCATGTTTTTAGTCTTTTCTCATTAGAACCGTTTTTTTTTTTATTGGAACAGGGGTCTTCAACGTATCAATGAAGAAATCCAAAGCCAAAGAGGGATTTCCTTTATGGTAAATTTCGGGCCAATTCTCTTGGAGTAGGTGTTCATTTAGCTTTGTAAAATTAATATGTTTTGGTGCTTTGGGCGGAGTATTATAATTGCTACAATGATTAACATTTTCGCATTTAAAGACGAGGCATGCCATGACGTGATCAGAAATTCTATAGTCTGATATTATACTTGGCAGAGACACGTGTAATAGTCCGTGTATGGTTCAAGTGTGGCAGGGTCGTCACATAATATTAGCACCTAGAAAAGGGGTTTCTTATGGTTCCTACTGTTGCTGTATAAAGCGCAGCACGCTGGAATGGGACGCGATGTCTCCGCAATTGATATGCTAAGACTTATATCTATTCTTTTTATTATAATTTTTCATTTTTATCAAATTATTAGGTATTTACAGATTTTTTTTTTTTATCTTAATTCTAAACAATGATCAATTTAATGAACTTATTACGATACAAAACTAAGTACCAAAGAAGAACATGAATAAACAATAGCATGCTATGAAATGACTCCGGTGATAGACTAATGCCGCTGCCGATGTGCATGTCATTTGATATTTACAAAGGTTGATTGAAATTTCTTGAACTAATTGTTTGGTATAATATTATCCCGTGCCATTATTATATCGCATCAATGTGTATGTCACTTGCGAAAAGTGATTGAAATTTATTGCATAGTTGTCTCATGCCATTATTACGTCACACACGTTTGTATTGTGAATACGTCTTGCGTAAATGTGATCGATACAATTTGAGAATCTTCAGTAGCTAGTCTTAATTCATTTATGCAAGACTCTTAACCATAACCCGCGAGTAAAGCCTTGTGTCTATCAACAGTCGCCGAATCACACAAGATATCAATATTAATGTCGCCAAGGAAGATAACATTTTTAGCATGTTCATAACTCAAGAAAGAAGAAAGTTTCTCAATAAAAACATCCCTACCTGTGACATGAAGTCTATAGAAACACAGAATAGTAAACCTGTGCGTATCAACAGTGACGGTAAGTTTTAGCATAACAGAACTTACAAGATTGGCGAACCCCACAGGCGGATCAGTAGAAATGCGGTGAAGTAGGAGTGTTGTGATCCCTTATTTTCGGATCATAACCTCGCTTATAAGAAGAAGAAGAAGAACTTACAAGATTCCTTCCACAGCATTCAATATTTAAATCGACATAGTAAAACACAGCAACATCACCAGCAGAATATTAATTATTACTTACTTACTTAGGTGGCGCTACAGTTCGGGGTGAACCTGGGCCTCAACCAACAAGCCTCTCCATTTAGCTCGGTCTTTAGCTAGTTGCCTCCAGTTGCGCACTCCAAGTTGGTCGAGGTCCCCTTGAACTTGTGCGCGCCACCTACGGCGATGATTCCCTCTACTGCGTCGTCCCTCGGGGTTAGATTCGAAGACTCTGCGGGCCGGAGCGTTGGTGTTCATTCGCTCTACATGTCCTAGCCATCTCAGATGTCCAGTACGCAGTTTTTTCGACTAAGTCGATGTCGCTGTACAGCTCGTATAGTTCGTGATTGAATCTTCTCCTCCAAAACCCGTCAACGCAAACGGGACCGAAAATCTTACGAAGAATTTTTCTCTCGAAGCGACCAAGGATATCTTCATCCTCTTTTAATAAAGTTCATGTTTCAGCGCCGTAAAGCAGGACTGGGATGATCAAGGTCTTATATAGAGTCTCCTTAGTTGTCCGAGATAGGGCTTTACTGTTGAATTGCCTTATAAGCCCAAAAAAACAGCGATTGGCAAGAGTTATTCTTCGATTGATTTCTGTGCTGATTTTGTTTGTAGAATTTATAGCAGAGCCAAGGTAGACAAAGTCCCTTACTACCTCGAAGTTATAGCTGTCCACGGTGACGTTTAGCCCAATTCGTCGGTGTTGGTTTTCCCTTCTTGTTGACAGCGTATACTTGGTTTTGCCCTCGTTTATCGCTAAACGCATTTTGGCCGCTTCCGCCTCAATGCTTGCAAACGCACCGGTAATGTCTATATCGTCGGCGTATGCAAGCAGTTGTACAGACTTGTAATAGATTGTGCCTCCGGTGTTGGCTTGTAAGTTCTGTACAATCCGTTCAAGTATAATATTGAAGAAGTCACATGACAGGGCGTCACCTTGTCTAAAGCCTTTTTTGACATCAAAGGTCTCGGTGAGGTCATTACCGACCATGATGGAGCAGCGAGCGTTCTCCATCGTCAGCCTGCACAGACAGACAAGTTTGGCAGGAATATCAAAACTAGACATGGCTCTATAAAGCTCTTCTCTATAGATGCTGTCATAGGCGGGCTTGATATCGATAAAGAGGTGGTGAGTATCGATTTGGACTTCTTTGGTTTTCTCCAGGATCTGCCGAAGTGTGAAGATTTGATCGATCGTGGACTTTCCTGGCCTGAAACCGCACTGATAGGGTCCAATCAGGCTGCTGATAAAAGGTTTCAGGCGTTCGCACAATATCGCAGAAAAGATCTTGTATGCGATGTTGAGGAGACTGATGGCTCTATAATTGGCGCAGTTGAGGGGGTCTCCTTTCTTGTGGATCGAATTATTGGACTTTGTAAAAAAAAAACTTGTAACCGGAAATATGATAAAAATCATTCTTATGATAACAAATCTATATTTCAGAAATAAAAATAGAAAAAAATAGAGGCACGCATACATTATTCTAACTACTTTGTCATCATATAAGTGACACCATCTTGCACAATTCGTTGCAAGGAAATCAGTTTTCTTCAACTTTGTGTCACATATTGTTGCGTTGTAAAACGAAAAGAAACCACAAACTCCAACTTCACACCGATACAAAATTATATGTATAGTTCTCATTCGATATGTATTGTATATATCTTATATATTAATACGTGAACACGAAACTCATCGTACGTTTTTTTAGTATTTTTTTATAAAAGGAGCGGTATGAAACTTAAATCATTCGAAGGGTACTGTGCCATAGATGTGCAGAAAAAGAAAATCATGCTTTAACCAATTAAATAAAAGCATTTTGATCACGTTCATGGCTATATGAGCCGAGATCCATTGGGCTTCCCTGCATGAGAGAATATTACAAAAAAAAGTTATGCAAACAAATAGCGTTGTTTCTCTCGCTGTTTGTTTATTTCCCCCCTCGGTCGAATTTCGACCACACGCGATACTAGTTTTTTTTAAATTCTGGTGGTGAAATTTGCTTTCGAAATTTGGTTTCGAGATTTCTCCTACCGATTTTTGATTTTCTAGGTTGACTGTTTCGATGTGTATCTGTGTAGGCCATATTTTAAAAGTAGAGCTCTGAAGGATTGGTCATAAAATATCAAGAGCAAAAAAATTTCAAAACCGACATTTTGGACTCTAAAAATTTGAAAGTTTTCAGATTATTAAATTCACACATTCAATTGTGTTGTCTTTAAAGTTTTGATACCTTTTGCATTCTTATGTCTAACTCAGACTCACTTGGGTCCTTGACCATAAGCGCGTCACTGGCAATGAAATTGCTGACGAACTAGCCAGATCAAGTGCCCAATCTCCGTTCATTGGCCCTGAACCTTTTTGTGGAATTCCTATCAGCCAAATAAAGACAATGGGAAAAGAAAGAAGAGCTCACACACTGGGCCCCTTAATCTGGCCTAAGACATGCTAAGAAATGTATAAATTTACAAAAAATAAAAGAAAAACTGAAAAGATTCTAGCAATGAGCAAGCATAATGCCAAAATGTTGATTGACATCCTTACTAGTCACTGCTCTCTCAAATACCTACCATCTCAAGAAAATCGGCAACAGTCAGTCTGACTGACTATCTTGAGGGTACCGAATCTGCCAATATATAATATCTTGTGTGAATGTCCCGTTAATGCTCGAACCAGAGTTAAATACTTTCAGAAAGGGTTCGCTTCCCCATTGGACGTTTCCTGTTTCTCAGCCCAAGGAATCGTATATGAACTTGATTTAACCTATGAAGCAAACTCACACAAAGCCTCTCTAATGGGGTCAGCACAAAAGATCTCATGGCTAGTTAATGCCTATCACCCCAGGTTTTTATAAAAAAAAAAAAATAAACATTGTTTTTTTTAGATTTTGCGGACATTTTTTTTAAAAATTTCAAAAGGAAAGCTTTAAAAACCTGAAGATTTTCGTAAAAAAATTGCGAACAAAAAATTTCGAAAAACGAAATTTAATGTTTTTTTTGTTTTTCCTTTTAGCTAAATAAACTTTTCAGGTTTTCGGCGTAAGATAATATGGTGGTCCCACTAAAGATTAGTTTTTAGTACATAATTTTGAACATTTTACAGATATTCATTAGTCCGATCTGTATTAATTGCAGTCTAACTAGCGGGCTATAGTATACTTTCCAATCCACACACCATAGGCCATATACATATATAACGCTCAAATAAAAACACTGACTGACACCCACCTGTAGCTTGACTTTGAAAAATGACTAAGAAATAAAAACATGATCTATTTATTTTCCACACAAAAGCATTTAAATTTTCGACCCGAATTTTCTCTAATAAAAGAACATTGCCTTCATTTCACTGTTCTTGTTAACCCATCATTAGAAAATGCTTTTCAAGTGTAAAATTTATTTAAATCATCCACAACAACATAATCTTGTTTTATATAAATAAATAAACATTTTCTTAAATGATGGATTATTTATTTTGTTGGAAGTGTTGTGATGGGCAATGTCAAATAGAATTTTTGTTTAGTTTTTCATTTCAAAGAGCAAATATATCATCCACAGTCAGGAAAGCGACTTGTAGATGCACTTTGTATATTTACAAAAGGAGATGTCTAAATTTAAATTTTAATGTTTACATGATTGGAAAGGGAACTTAGAACTATTCCAGTTGGTTAACAGAAGTGTGGAGTAGAAAATGAGTGACGGATAGAAACATTTGGAATGAATAGTGAGATGAGTGTTGTTGAATTTATGAAGATGCAGCAGAATTAAGAAATGACTTAATTGAGTTGAGTCAACCACCTGACAGCACACTGTGGCAAAAGTCATTAAGGCTGACATTTTAGTTTTTAAAATCCTACAAACGAAAGCCACTAGTTTTATTACGGTTTCCGAAATAAGTTCGAAAATTAAAAAAAAACTTTAAAAAATCTACGATATTTCTGCTATTATATGTATATTACAATAAGTTTGGGGCAACAGCTTATTAAGTGCCTAGGCCTAGCTTCTCGCAACCACTCGTGTTGTGTGCGTCATATTTTTTGCACGAATGGAGGGGACCTACAGTTTTGTGTCGTATCCGAAGGGCATTATTAATTTTATTTTTGTGTTCGCCAGATGTGGGACCGTGAAAAAACGTTCTGGTGTTTTCAGTCAGTGGTCCGACGTACTAAGCACTGCGCCACGGCGCTCTGCTAATATTCGTAATAATAAAACGGCCTTCTCTGTATTTAAACTGTTTATTTATAAATAACTAACAAGTCCATTTCCGTTATTCTTCAAAATTATAAAATATCTGTTAATGATAACAACTTAAACTGCCTTTATAACTTCACTTTCAATCGAAATATCTTTTATTTATAACAGCAATTTTAAAATATGGAATACTCACAGTAATCGCACGACTTCGTCTTTGTTACAATTAGATCGACTGTGTCCTCTATCTATGCGTTGGTATATTTATATAAGATACAAGAACCTCCAGAATATTTTCGACAGTATTAGATTTCCAGTGAATCTCCAGACTAAAGCAGAGAACTCTGGGGATGAACTCTGCAATTGGCTCCTGATAATGACGACAGTTGTGGTGCCGCCAAATCCAAATTTAATTTAGTGCGAAAAGAACTTTTGTGGATGCTACAATATGCATGTATCACATCAAAGACCTCATAAGATAGGAGATATGCATTGTTCTTTTTGAAATCTTCTATATATGTATATAAAATGCAAAATTTATTTTCGTAAGAGTGCTAAGAACTCCAGAACCACTTATCCGACTTAATGTTTTTTTAATTCATAGATGTGTTCTCTGGCCAGGTTTTAGTATATATTTTGTTATCATTCGGTTGTCTACGCGAGCGGAGCCGTGGGCACAGCTATTCTATTATTGTACGTAATACCCATACAATTTGCCTCTCCAGTTTCACTGAAATTTATGCAACACTATACCAATTCACTAGCTTTTAAGTTTCTTTATATTGCTATGTCATGAAACTCAGCTATGCTATAACAGGACATAGGGCAGTTTCTACAAACTCTAAAAATAATCTTAATTGCACACTTTGGCGGACAGTTAGATTGACTTTCATACCAAAAATTGGTAAGGAAGGGAAATCCCTTCCCAATAGCTTCAGATTTATAAGTCTTATCCCCTTACTAAAAAGTATGAAAAGACTGGTTTAATTTCACGTGCGCGAAGTTGCACCCACTATCTGAGATGCATCATGCTTATCAGGAGGGAAATCCTATGAGACTGTGCTTCAAAATCTATTGGCTAGAATTGAATGCGCTTTTGACAGGAAAGAGTAGGTGATGGGCATCTGCATTGATATTGAGGGTGTTTTCGATAATGTGACGTGTAACTCTAACAGGCAACATGGCGTAGACGAAACCTAACTATTGTGGATTGAAGTATTATGGTAGGGCCGATGTATTATGGTAGGGGGGTTCTGCATCCACTGCTATCCACATAGTGGTCGACTCTCTGCTGAACACTCTAAAGGTCTCACGTCTACGTTCAGGTATATGCTGTACTTACTGATGTTGTCATACGTTCTGCCAGGCTATGCCTAGCAACTGTCTGTGCTAACGTCCCGGTGGTGCTAGACATGATTGATAAATGGTGCACCAGGAATGGGCTTTCCGTCAATCCTCTTAATATTGAGGTTATTCTTTTTAAGACAAAGGAGGATCCTGACCGGATTGACTCAACCAGTGCCAAAGGTCTACAATAAAAGTAGTAGTAAGAATTTGTTAACATATACACAAAACTCAATTCTGCTGATTACAAAAATTCACATTAGTATGTTTTACTGTCAGCCAAATGAGAGAAACTAATAAATTACAAGCAACATTGGCGCAAAAGTCACAGTAAATATTTTAAGTAGGTTATGTGCATACTAAGTAGTATCATGTTAACTCTAAAACGAGGTCCTAACTTTTTATCTAATTATAAACACTTTTAATCTACCTACAACTAGTATCAGTTTTAGAACAGATCCGCAATGAGCTTTAGTCAAACAAACCCAAAAAATTACAGTTTGGGAATACGAACACAATTGGAGAGATACTCTTTTAACAAATTTAAAGGAATTTGACATAACAATAACCACATTTTTCTTATAAATCTTCAAAAATATCCTCAGAAAAGTTTTTATTGAATTTCGCGATGACAGAAGGTTCAACGCCCATACTGAAAGATAATATGGGCTCTCGTTACATTTAAGTTTAGAACGGGGTTATACAGATAAAGTGGGTATTATATCAACTATGTATAATTAAGATAACACAATTTTAACTTTGGTATGCACTAAAATAATTATAAAATGCACTTTATCCGACTATAATTTTCCGCCATTAAATTTACGTGGTTTAGCATATTTTGCTTAAAATTTAAATATAAGCAAGAGTAACTTAAATTGCTTCGTTAACTATTTGTTGACGATACTTCCAGGCATTCTTTATGTAACTAGATAGCAGAGTCCAATTTTGTGCATTTAAAATATCTACAACTTCATTTTCCCATAAAGTAGTTTTCCCCCAGTGAGATCTTCACATTTCGCCTAATATAGGACACATTCTAATAAAATGGGTTATATCTTCCCGCAATCGTAGGTTACACAAGGTCTACTCATCATTTTGTTGAATTCTGTGTGGCACATAGTTCAGATACAAAAGTTCACCTCTGGCCTTGAATAGGTGTGAGATCGTAGCTAAGTTGAATCGGTCGTGGAAATAGTTTTTTTTTTCCAAGACTATGTTGGAGAATTCTATAGGTGCACCTGGTTTCGCTTCGCTTTAGGAGTGATTTTCCGGATAAAAAAACAAACATCTCCGGGCGTTCTCAGTTTTCTGGCATTATGAGGGTGCTTTGGGGCTTGTCACCGAATAAGGATCTCTGAATCTATACGATTATGATAAGACCATTCCTCGCATATGTGTCGGTTGTTTGGTGGAAGGGACTTTCGGGAAATATGTGACTACCTTTTGTGCCCAGATTCAAGTCTTGGCTGCACCGGTGCTTTCCTGATTACGTCTGACATGATTGAACATACACCCTCTCTATACTTATATCATAGGTTGTACTATCAAACCCATCCATCGTCATAAGCGGAGTGGGTTTTGGTAAAATCTGCACTGAAATTCTGATGACGCTGCGCAACACTTATCCTACGACTCCGCTCTCATAGATATGCCGTTTGATGCAATGACACCAGAACTTCGACTGCTGCGTAAGTTCAAAGTCGACTTTCCTTGTGTTCAGGACTGTTTCTGGCTCCGACTCTGGTTCTGCTGTCTTCGTGGAAGATAATAATATTAAGCTTTACTTCTTTTAATGCAAATATGTGTCTGCTTTTCAAGCGAAAACTTATGTAATTCTTATGGCCATGAACTATTTAGTAAGGAACAGTGGAAGGATGAGAGTATTCGCGTCTGTATTAATATTCAGACTGCGCTGCCTTCCTAACCTCTTTAACTACTTTCAAAATAGTAAGTGAATTAAAAGATTCGTTAAATTCGGTCGCAATGCTGAATTCTCTGACTCTTACCTGGGTCCCAAGTCATACTTGAATTTTGGTGACTGATGTCTTTGGTGAGATTGATAGACAGGGCTCAGGGGAGGATTTCTTAGGAACCGGACATATTTTAAGTTTTTCTGCATCTTTGGTTAGGGCTTTCATTGCCGATTAGGTTCCTTACTACCACGGTAGTGTATGGCATGACTTTCCTGTATGGATGCTTATGAAACGGATGCTCCAGGACGTCTGTAAGAAATCAGCGGCATTCTTGCTGGCTCTCAGCAGAAAAGACTGGATACACCTTTTTGCAGTTTTAATAGGATTCACTTTTGCCCTTCATCCTAATTTTCTAGGCTTATGTGACACTACAGTCTGCGATATTTGTGGAGAGACGACTATACCGTGTAATATTTTCTCTACTATTGTCCTGTCTTTGCTCGTATCAAGTGGCAGATCTTCGGTGCTGATCAGAGTGCTGGTACTTTAATCACCTCATCACTAAAGCACTTGGTTGGCATTCAAAAGGGTGTTCCAAATTGGACGCCGGATCTAATTTTTAAATAAAGCAAGACTAAGAGTCTTATAATAAAATAATTTTTATTAACTCCTAAAGTAGACATTATGCAGTTAAATATGAAAAATAATATCATCCAAATGATAACCCATACTACTGTTGCTAGATTTAGTTATTTTGACCAAATTCTCAATGCCGTGTTTGGAGTTAATCTGATTAATGATCCATAACGCACCGGCTTTAATTTTTTAGTTCAGCAGATGTTTTCAGCTTTTTGGCATAAATCTTGAAAATATCTGGGCGGGTAATTGACCTTCGATCGTCTTAAAATTATACATTCTGCCAGCAAAACAATTGTTTCTGCAGATGTATGATACGTGACACAGTCCTGTTGGAACAACATTTGATCAAGGCCTATAGTTCTATACGTTCCAATTAGTGCAAACAATCCGGAATTTAATTTGGTACACCTTTTACATACTTTTTTAAAGTGGGCGCTGTGGCGTAAGTGGTTAGTGTGTTGGGTCATTGCGCCTGAGATTCCAAGTTCGAATCCCAGAAAACACCAAAAAGTTTTTTCACGGTCCCACCTCTCGCGAACGTCTGACAAACATCCGAGAGTATTGTTGTCACGGAAAAGCTTCTCAAAACAAATTGGCTTTCGGATACGGGACTAAACTGTAGGTTCCTTCCATTTGTGTGAAAAATATAACGCTCACAATATGAGTGGTTGCGAGAAGCTAGGCCCTGGCACTTAAAGAGCTGTTGCGCCAAATATTTATTATTCTTATTTTTTACATACTTTTAATGTAGTACATTCTACACGAATTAAGCTTAAAATTTGGTCGCATGTGGTCTTAGTAAAAACGCTACGGTATCTATATATTATAACTCTGGAAAATTAAGTAAATTATGACACATATCAATTTTATAGACTCTATAGTCCGCCAAGAAAAAAAAAAAAAAAAACCCAATGTATCTCCTTGAACTACATTCAGCGATGTATAAACTGTCTGAGTAGTCAAATCACCCATAACTTTTGCACACCAATTTGCCGATTTTATGATTTTCATTACAATCAGGCGCACCCAAACACAAGCGAAAGAGTACATCAAATAAAAATTCAAATGAATTACGAAAGTCGTTTCTGTTTATACATCGCGTGCATTCATTCAAACAATTTGTAGATCAATAACGATCCGTTAAATACAAACAACAACGCAACACCAATAAAATAACATTTCAAGAAGAGCGGAACATTAAATTGAGCGAGAAAATCCGCGATCAATTTTATTGCCTGATCAGTGATCACCCATAACTTGGTCTAAATTTAGATCAATCATAGAACCAAAAAAACTCCTCTGAACAATCAGAATCGGCGTATGAGGTGTGAACGATTATAAATACATAATCGAGAGCTGAATTTCTAAATTATTACTTTTTGAACTTTTAATGAACTTGCACAAGTAAATTTATATTTGTTTCAATAACTCAACCGGCCTTACTAAGTCTGTGCTATTTTTAGATGACGATTTCGAAGAGCAAAATTTGTTTTGAAAAATTTCATCAATTTTTCTCTGATCCGTAATGGTGTTCATTCTTTGAACAAGATAAGTCCGTAAAATCCTTATAAATCACCTCGCAGTACTTTGTCTTCCATGGTAGGTGTATTTAAACGTAATTTGTTAAGAAATAAGGAAACACGATAAAAAAGATACAAAACGATCTTTTTCGATCGTCGAAGGCTTTTTTTTTTAAATACGAGCGAAAACATCAGAAGCGATATTCCGAAATGACATGTTTATTCGAACTTTGGTCCGTTTCATCTGGGTGCGTTGATTGATTGCCCAGCGGACTCAGGGAAGACGTACAGACAGGCAGGAAATGTGGAAGACTGGGAGTCTGTTTATTTTATTTATGCGTTATCAGGTGGTGGAAATCACTTTTTTTTGACACACACGCGTCAATGGATTTTCGGAACAAGTTATGGGCCGATCTAGATGATGAATGTGAAGCACTAAAGGAATGGAACATGTTGTTTTATTGTTGATTTTAGAGGATTTTATTGATGACATTCTGGCGCGGCAGGGGACAGATTTGGGTGAACAATTAATCAGTTATGGCGTCTCCTGGGAATGTCGTATTCTCGTTGACGTGATGTATTATTGCAGATGAATGATGGCGACAAGTGGCTGGCAGGAGAATTATTTTTTCGGATATGGATATGTTAGTAGTCAGTTTGTAGCGTGAAAATCAGCCACAGAGGAGCTATAAAAAAAAAAACGAGGTCATATAGAAAATATTCCTACGGTTTGACTAAACGAATTAAATGTAGAATTATCGAAAAATATTGTACAATATGCTCATGGACGATTGACGCTGAAGATGATGTCAGCACTTAAGTGGTGCAATAAAATATCACACAAAATTTTTCTATTATATGATATTTATCTGTCCATCTTCCTAACTTAATCGTTTCATTTAGTGACTCGTGTACCTTTTGATAGACAGGCCACCGCTATCCTATGATATACATATACATATGTAAGTATATTTTGCAACGAGTGTAAGTTGATCGATTTCAGACGATCACCCTAAGGAGGTGGTCCTACAAAAGTATTACACAGGGACTTTGTAATCTAAGGATCTGAGAATTCCTTAGACTAGTGTTTCACAAAACCAAGAGATGAGTGGACCCTATTTAGTATAATGTTATCGATATGCGAATGATCATTAAACTTCCAAAGAAGGGAAACTTAATGGATTGCGGTAACTGGAGAGGTATATGCGTTCTTCCAGCCGTGGCTAAAATAATAGCTAAAATAATTCTAGAACGAATTAAAGAACATTTATATTCAACTCTCGATGTCGAACCGGCAGGCTTTCGCGCTGGATCCTCCTGCATTGACCACATAAACACCTTACGGATCATTATCGAGCAATGCGTTAAGTATAGGTCTCCGCTACATTTAATGTTTATCGACTTCGAGAAAGCTTTCGACAGATTGAATCGAGATGCTATCTGGTTGGCCTTGCGCAGGAGAGGCATCCCAGAAAAACTTATAGCTATTATCAAGGCTACATACGAGGGCGGCTAGTGTCACGTCGTGCACAATGGTAAGGTGTCGGAGGACTTTGAAGTCCAAAGTGGAGTACGTCAAGGGTGCATACTGTCACCACTATTGTTTTTGGTGGTTATCAGCGATGTACTCCATGCAGCATTGACGGAAGGCAACTATGGAATTCGTTGGACTATGACTTCTTCTTCTTCTTCTTCCTTTTATCAGCGAGGCCATGATCCGAAAACAAGGGATCACAACCCTCCCACTTCACCGCATTTCTACTGATCCGCATGTGGGGTTCGCCTATTTGACCTCAGAAAATATCGGCAGGCCTGCCGATTTTGGATCACTCGGTTACTGAGGCCAATGAAATGTCGATGTCGTCGCATTTGTCTGATCCAGGCGTTTATAGGCCTGCCTTTCCTACATCGCGATATCTTTGGAACGTGCATTGATATTGCCTTTTTAACAGGGTTCAAATGATCTCTTCTTTGAACGTGGCAATACCAACTGAGCCGGTCGCGCTCTATTTTTTGTACGATGGTTTCCTTGATGTGAAAGCTTCCACGGATCTTCGAACTTCTTATTCGATCAAGCTTTGTCACTCCTGCTGTCATGCGAAGCATCTTAATTTCAGCTGCCGTTAATTTACTCTCATACTTTTTGTACATCGTCCAACATTGTGAACCGTATGTGAGCGCTGGACGTACAACTGCGGTGTAGAGCCTTCCTTTCAACTTAGGGGGCATTTTTCTGTCACAGAAGATAGCGGAATTTTCTCGCCACTTCATCCACCCTACGCTTACACGATGATTGATGTCGTCATCACAAGTTGCTTTGCTATTAATCATAGATCCCAGATATTTGAACTTTTCGCACTTGGGAAGCACTGTTCCATTCAAATAAATGTCTGGAATAGGCCTGAGTGGATCAGAGAACGGGCAGCACAAGAACTCTGTCTTTTTTGAACTAATGCGATACCCATTTCCCTCCAAAACGTCCACCCACACATCAAGTGCTCGTTGCAGGGATGTATGATCCTCACTTATGATGGCTCCATCGTCAGCAAAGAATAACTGATGTACCTTGGGGTCCATCACTTTACCTTCAAGCAGATAATCAAGGACTGTAATAAAGAGCAAAGGACTTAAAACGCTTCCCTGGTGTACCCCGACTTTGATTGGGAACTCTTCGGTTACTCCAGCGGGGCATCTTACTTTTGTCTTTGCTCCTTCGTACATGTCCATAATCATCTGTACATAGGTTTCTGGAACCCATCGATGTCTTAGCGCCACCCATATCAGATCTCGTGGTTGTCTGTCGAATGCCTTTTCAAAGTCAACCAATACAATATGCAAATCCCTTAAGGAATCACGATGTTTTTCCATTATGATCCTTATACTTTGGATTGCATCTGTGGTTGATTTACCCGAGACAAACCCGCACTGATCATCAGATAGCCGTATTATTTTTCGCAGTCGGCCACCTAATACCCGCTCAACGATCTTCATGGTGTGTGACATCAGCTTGATCGAACGGTAGTTATCACAGTTTCGCGTATCACCCTTCCCTTTGTATACAGGGAGAAGGTAACTTTCCCTCCATTCATTCGGCATTGGATGACCTCTTACGAATTTGGAGATGAGAATTCTGAGCCATCTGAACCCGATATCTCCCATCTTTTTCCAGAACTCAGAGGGTATTTCGTCTGGCCCAATCGCTTTTCGTTTTTTGGAGTATTTGACCGCCTCACTAACTTCTTCGACTGTAATGTCGGGTATTTCTTCACAGTTAGGGGTGGCTCTTGGAAAGTATAGCCGGGGAAACTGTTCATTCAAAAGCTCTTCACAATACTGCCGCCACCTCTGCAGAATTTTGTCGTCATCCACAAGAAGCTGGCCATGAGCATTGCTAATGAACTTTGGCGAACGAATCTCCTGAGCATTCTTCCTTCTTTGGGCGGCTATTTTGAAGATAGTGGCACTCTTGTTCATATTGTGTCTTCGCAGCTCCTGGATAGCCTGGTTTGCATCAGCAACCGGGGAAAATATTTTCTCCAGCTCCCGATACAGGCCCTCCGTACTCGCTGCTTGAAACTGAGCGCACTTCTTCTTCGCTTTTTTCTTGCAGCATCTGTATTCCATTTCGAGGCGAGCTTTTTCGTCACTATTATTAGAGGGGCACTTTGACCAAGCTTTGAAAGCCGCTTTCTTCTCATTTATCACTTTCTTAGCTTCATCACTCCACCACCATGTTTCTTTGGCGTGTTGATGGTGGCCTTTTGAAGCTCCTAGCAGTGATTTGGCCTTATTTAAGCAAGTTCGCTGTAGGGAATCCCACATATTTTGTGCTCTGCACTCTTCATCCTCAGCTCCGTTGATGGTGTGAGAGAGGTAATTTTTCATTACGAAAACAAAAGCTTCGCCTTTTTCTTTGTCCAGATTGTACCACTTGATTTTCTCAGAGACCCTTGTTTGTTTGCTTTTCTTCGGTGTTTTCATAAAAATTTCTGTTAGCAGGAGACGGTGTTGCCGAGCGATTGCCTCTCCCAGGATCACTTTGCAATCTTTTACCCGAGGCTTCATGAAACTGCCTACCAAATGGTAGTCAATCTGAGTTTCATCTCCACCACTGCTGTAAGTGATCAGGTGTCGGCTTTGTTTGATGAACATGGTATTTAACACGATAAGACCGTGTGATTTGCACATGCTTAGGATGTCTTCACCAGGAAGGTTCCTGGTGCCATATCCTAGTCCTCCATGGCAGTCTTCATAGTCTTCGTTTGATTTCCCGACATGTCCATTCAAATCTCCTCCCACAAACAGAAATTCTTCCTTTGGGATGTTCTTAAGGAGATTGTGGAAATCTAGCCAAAATGCATCTTTATCTCTCTGATTGTACCCATCGTGGGGAGCATATGCACTGACAATATTCCACACCTCTCCTTGTATTACTAGTTTGAGAGACATCAAACGGTCGCTGGACTTCGAAATGCTCAAGACGTTTCCAAGTAGCTCTGCCGCAAGGATGATACCGATTCCGTTCCTAGCCTTTTCCGTTCCGTAGTAGAACATCTTGTAATCTTTTGTCCTAACGTCCAAGAAACGCGCCCGATTCCCGGTGTTTTTCCATTTCGTCTCTTGGACACACAAGATGTCCACCCGCCTTCTATTCATCATCTCTTCCAGCTCGTAACTTCGACCGGTCATGCTTCCAACGTTCCAACTCGCGACCCTTAAATTGCGTCCAAACTGTTTCATTATGTTGCTAGCCCCCGGAATCCGTATAGCTCTGACCCGAACATTTCTGCTCGGTCCAGGATCAGTACCATGCACAGCAGTGGTAGTGCCTGGCGGGGTAGTGCCTTTCCTTTTTGCAAGTATTATCATAATGATACAGTTTTGCAATATAATTTTTGCACCATATTGCGATGGTGTTCGTTGTTTGACACGTGCATGCTCCTGTTTTAGTATTGTTTGATCTTTCTTTTATGACACCGGTGATCTCCAGTCGTGTCAACCCACGGACTCGCATGCACACTTGTGGGAGAGTTTTTATGGTAGTATATGTGTCGCTAGGCTCACTTGGGTGTTATATTGCCTAGATCTGATTTGTCCCCTTAGTCGCCTTTTACGACAAGCGCTAGTTGTTGGGGGGCGCTGCAGTGATATTCTTAAGCCGTCCCTGCACGGGCAATTCGTTGGACTATGGCATCTTACCTTAAACACCTAGATTACGCTGACGATGTTTGTCTACTTTCACATCGGATAATGGATCTTCATCTGATGGCCCAAAATTTAGAAGCTGAGGCAAACAAAGTGGGGCTAAAAATAAACACAGCCAAAACAAAAGCCCTGAGCACTTCTTCTAACAACCGCGCTCAACTTAACATTGCCGGAAAGCAAGTCGAGAAAGTTGATAACTTTTTTATTTAGGAAGTGTGGTCTCGGCTAACCGCGGTGGCACCGAACTGGATGTGTGCAGCAGAATCGGGAAGGCTAAAGCTGCGTTCGGAATGCTATCTAAAATCTGGAGAAGCAATGTTATCAGCTTAAGAACCAAGCTGCGACTTTTCCGCTCCAACGTAGAATCAGTGCTGCTTTATGGGTGCAGTACTTGGAAGGTGGACACCATTAACACACGGAAGCTGCAAGTCTTCGTAAACAAATGCTTAAGAATCATCTTGAGGATTTTTTGGCCGAACCACATCTCTAACGAACAGCTTTATCTGAGAACGGGCCAAGAACCTATAAGCATTACTATACGAAGAAGAAAGTGGCAATGGATTGGACACACCCTACGGCGCGAAGATAACTCCATTGCGAAATACGCCATGCAGTGGAATCCGCTCACCCAGGCAGGCAGAATAGCGGGACGCCCTAGGCAAACGTGGCGCAGAACAGTTGAGGAGGAATCGAGCTCTTAAGGAATGAGTTGGAGGCAGCTCAAACGCGTTGCAGAACTTCGAACACGATGGCGCGCAGGCGTGGTTGACGCCCTATGCCCCCCGAGGGGTTAAAGGATCTAAGTTAAAGTATCGATATGCGAGCAAAGTCAGGGATCACAACCAAATCATGAGATGAAGCGTATGAAGATCCAATCTCGTCGCGAATGAAGTAGATACTGGGAGCTGGTGAAATGCGCTTCATAACCCTCCCACTTCACCGCATTTATACTGATCCGCTTGTGGGGTTCGCCTATGGATGGATACCATGACGTTGTCATTATTACAATTTTTTTTTTACAGAAAATGAACATGGCTTTTCAGTCTGTTTGATTGACATCGATGAAATATGATAAAAATATGTATATAGGTATATATATTCATTTTTTTTTCATTGAATCTTCTCCTCCAAAACCGGTCAACGCAAACGGGACCGAATATCTTAAGAAGAATTTTTCTCTCGAAACCACCAAGGATATATTCATCCGGTTTCAATAAAGTCCATGTTTCAGCGCCGTAAAGCAGGTCTTGGATGATCAGAGTCTTATGGTAGGCAGGTAGGCAGAAGCGGTGGTTCTGTAAACAGAAACCCAATTAGTACAGTTGTGCGGTTTTGATACCATGACTCATGTGACCTTGGTTGTTGATGTGTGTGGGTGAGGAGAATCTAGAGCCAGCGTGTGGAGTTTAAAAAGAGGATAACCTCATTTATGTTCTTCCCCGAGATCTCCTCAAATGAATTATAGAATGGTTTGCCTAATGCTTGTGCTGGACAAGTGCACATGTAGTGTATGATAGTTTCCTTTTCGATACCTAGTTTGGCTGCGTGCCCTCCTACCGGCCAGTGTCCCGTGATTTTCGCGGTTATTCTGGCAATATCTTTGCGCGTTCTGTTTAATAGAGCGGTTGTTTTAGTCTTGTTGTAGTTGGGCCATATCTTTCTGGATATGACGCAGTTCGTTAACCTAGACCTATCAAGGTTAACCTTTTTAAGAAAGATTGAGGAGATATTTGTCTTAATTGCTCCGAGCGGGGTGTGAACAAGTTCCATAATTGAGCAGTGGAGGGCAGAGCCTCGCCTGGCCAGTCCATCAGTGTATTCGTTGCCATCAACGTTGCTGTGACCTGGAATCTAGACTAGGGTTACCATACATTGGTCATCTAGCAAGGTTATCTCCTTTCGGCATTCTAGTACTAGTTTCGAGGAAATGGTTTCCGGGGCATTGGTTTTGATAGCAGCTAGTATATTTGTGTGTGACTTGATTTGGTGACAGGCTTTGCGAATGGCGAGTAATTTCGCCTGGAAGGCGCTGATAGCGTCTGGAAATCTATAATCAGAGTCTTATACTTAGTTGTTCGAAATAGGGCTTCACTGTTGAATTGCTTTATTAGTAAAAAAAAAACAGCGTTTATCGCTAAACCCATTTTGGCTGCTTTAATGCTTGCAAACGCACCGGTGACAGCCCGCTGTGTTCTTCCAATAATGTTAATATCGTCGGCGTATGCAAGCAATTGTACCAACTTTTGATAGATTGTGCCGTTGGCTTGTGAGTTCCGCACAATCCGTTCAAGTACAATATTAGAAAAGCCGCATGATAGTGCGTCACCTTGTTTAAACCCATTTTGATATCAAAGGTCTCGGTGAGGTCGTTACCGACCTTGATGAAGCGGCAAGCGTTCTCTATCGTCAGCCTGCACAGACGGACAAGTTTGGCAGGGATCTCAAAACTAGACATGGCTCTATATAGCTCTTCTGTATAGATGTTGTCATAGGCGGCATTGAAAACGGTGAATTGATGATGAGTTTTAATTTGGACTTTTTGGGTTTTTTCCAGGATTTGCCGAAGTATGCAGATTTAATCGATAAAGGACTTTCCTGGCCTGAAACTGCACTGATCCAATCAGGCTGTTGATGAAAGGTTTCAGGCGTTCACACAATATCGCAGAAAAGATCTTGTATACAATGTTGAAGAAAATTATGTCCCTATAATTGTCGCAGTTCAGAGGGTCTCCTTTCTTGTGGATCGGGCAAACGATGCTGAGATTCCATTCATTTATTTCTCTGACCAAACCCTAATGTGTATGCTCTCTACCATCTCATCATCAGCTACCTTAAAAAGTTCGGCCCGTTAGCGTCAGGTCCAGCAGCCTTGTTGGATTTCAGCTTGGGTGACGATATCCTTACTCCGATTTGGTCAAGTGGACGGAAATATTGACTATCATCGTCTATGCTGAATGGTTCATTCTGTTTGACAGTGAGATGATGGTTTTCGTCGTTATACAGTCTGCAGAGGTAGTTCTTCTATATTCTCAGTATCCACCGTGATTCTACGTTTCTGTACGGAATTTGCTCCTCTGACGCGTTTCTTTTAACTTTCAGTAAAACTTCCATATTGTTCCTGGAGTAAAAGCTCTCAATGTTCTCGATCGCCCGCTTCCCATGCTATTTTGCGGTGTTGGCGAAACCGAGCACATCAATTGCAGCGTTTCTGATGGCATGGCGGCAGCGTAGCCTCTGTTCTTCGGCACTTGATGCTAGTGGCATAGGGATGATTCAGAGATTTCGGGATACGCGTTCAGCGAAGACTCTGGCGGTCTTTTGCGATTGTAGCTTTTCTTCTTTGTTGCTCAGTTTGGGATAACCGCATTCGTACCTTGGCTACAATAAGGTAATAATCCGAGTCTATGCTGGCCGCTCGAAATGTCTGGACATCCAGAATCGACCGGCATGTCTACTTGTGAATATTGAAATAAGAAAACCATTTGTTTGCGATAGTCACGTTTCGCTTCATAGCGAAATCGATAAGCCTTAGTCCATTGTCTAACGTAATGAAATGGCTATGTTTACCGACTGCCCTACGAAAGACGACCTCTTTTCCTATTTTGGCGTGAAGATGGCCCAATATGATTTTAACGTCGGATTTAGGACATTGCTCGAGGAGCTCGTAGAAACAATCTTTGATGGCAGCTTTCTTTTCTTCCGTGGGTGCATGAGCGCATATTAGCGTATTTAGCCTTAATTCGGATATTTATAATGCGCTCCCTCACGTGTCGGAAGTTTAAAACTTCTTGCCTAAGTCTGGTGTATATAGCAAACCGCATCCACATAAGAGCTGCTTGTTGTCTCTGTAGCAATCACCATAGTAAATGTCACAGTTTTTCATCCTCTTTTTGCCCGGCCCATCCTATTGCACTTCCTGGATGGCAGTTATATCTGCCTTATAGCAGTCTAGGGCCTCTGCTGTTCGGCTGTCCGTGGGTCTGAACATTCCACGTACAGATCTGAGGGTCGTTGTCCTTATTTCGTTTGCTAGGGTCGTCATCAGTTGAATCGTCCTTATCCGAGGCTTGTGGTTGCTTCTGAACCAGTGTTTTTTTCGTAGTAGGGAAGCTACGCTATGCCACGAAGGCACAACCCCCAATTTGAAGAAGCGAGTTCCTTATGTTATACCCCTAAGACGCGGGGCTGGGTACACCGGTGCCAGTAGTCCACTCTAGAAGTATGAGCGCTGCCGTTGGACCATTAAGGGGACCTCCGCCACCATCTCTATCTCAAGGTCCTGACTAACCTTGAAAGTTCCTTACCGACATGTGATCAGAATATGTCGCAAGGTGTTCACTAAGTTCAATCTTACTGGAACTGTAGACGCCACTGTTGACCCCATCTAGGAAATTAGTTCGCTGCCGTCTGGAACAAGAAGAAGTGCCCTAGTGAGAGAGCATTCTTCCCCCCTCCCTCATCTGTTGCCACCAAGAATCTTCCAATGAGGTTCGTTACTCAATGTCCGATCAAGGTAAAAGGCGGCACCCAGCGGTCACCAACGTGAAGGTTGAGAGTAGGACTTGGTTCTCCTTGGCTAAGTGAAAATACTTTTGATTTCATGTAATCGCATGCACTACCATTTGCCCTACTACACTTTCTAGGTTTATAAAAAATTAAGAACTTTGTCAAAGAACTGCCCGGCAATTTTGTGTTAAGAGTGGGTGTTTGAAGTGCCCATGGCTTTTGCTTTCTAAGTATTATATTTATCTTTAGCTCCACTTTAGCTCGACTTCCAGCTTTTGGACACATTAAATCCAAGTTTATTATCTTATTGTATGTAAAAGTGGGCAAGCATCGCCAGCGTAGCCCATATGTTCTAGATAGGATATCAGAGTCCATTTGATTCCGTGGTTTCCTTCAGTCAGTGCTGACCGAAGTATACGTACATCACTGACGACCACTAAGAAACATATCGGAGAGTGTATGCACCGCTGTCATACTCTGTTTTGAACTTCAAAGTCTTTTGACACCTTATCGGTGTGCAAAAGATGACACTTCCCCCCCTGTACCCTATGTTTTATTCTATGATGATCCGAAAGGTGTGAATGTGGTCTATGCAGGAAGATCCAACGGGAAAGCCTGCCTGTTCGACAGGGGGTTGAATCTAAGTCCTCTAACTTCTCTTACTCAAATGAGCACACTTTATTCGGAGGGTTTTGTTGAAGTAACTGCGAGAGCTAGCGGATAGCAAAGGGGGAATTAATCATCTTTTTTTATTTATTTTCAGCCGAAAATGACGAGATGAGCTGTGTGGAGGCAATTGCCATAATCGTTTCAATGATCATCATGTTTCTAACATTTCCCGTCTCGATATTTGTTTGCTTCAAAGTTGTATCAGAATTCGAGAGAGCGGTAATTTTTCGAATGGGTCGCCTAAGGTAAGGTCTTATATCAATTTCAAGTGAATCCTGTTTATTCCTTTCTTTCTTAGGAGCGGTGGTGCTCGAGGACCAGGAGTGTTTTTCGTGCTTCCCTGTGTAGATGATTATTGCAAAGTAGATCTTCGAACTGTTTCATTCGATGTGCCGCCTCAGGAAGTCCTATCAAAAGATTCAGTCACAGTAACCGTTGATGCTGTCGTCTACTATCGAATAAGTGACCCATTGAAAGCTGTCATACAAGTATCGAACTACAGTCACTCAACAAGACTCTTGGCTGCCACAACACTACGAAATGTTTTGGGTACCCGAAATCTTTCCGAACTGTTAACAGAAAGGGAAACAATATCACACACCATGCAAGTGTCATTAGATGAGGCCACTGATCCCTGGGGTGTTAAAGTGGAAAGGGTTGAAATGTGAGTACAAATTAATTCCAAAGATGAGAGTAAATATAATAAATTCAATTTCAGCAAAGATGTATCCCTTCCAACGGCACTACAAAGAGCTATGGCTGCTGAAGCAGAAGCAGCTCGAGAAGCCAGAGCAAAGGTTATCGCAGCAGAGGGTGAAATGAAATCATCTCGTGCCCTGAAGGAAGCTTCGGATATTATATGCGAAAGTCCTTCTGCATTGCAGGTAAGTATCCACAAAAGACTTCAGGAGTAAACTGAAATAATTCCTATTTTTCAGTTACGGTATTTACAAACGTTGAGCAGCATTTCAGCAGAAAAGAACTCAACCATCATCTTTCCGTTGCCGATGGAGTTGCTAACACCATTTCTCTCGAATTGCAGTAATTGTACATTCAAAAAGTGCGGTAGCTAGTATTTTGAATCAAAAGCTTTTACGTACATGAAATGTTAATAAAATGTATATTAGGTTATGGCTTACAGGATCCTAGAGCATTTTTTTTTTCAATTTGCGTACTCAAATACTTTGCTTTAAAAGCTCTTGAGTCTTTTGATACGATACTAGAATTTGATCTGAAAAATCTGGTTAAAGCCTCATTTATAATAGAATAAAAGAATTGCCAATTCCATTCTATACATGCAGTAGGAATTTTATCTCAGCCAATCTTCCTTATAGTCTAAGAGCCGGTGAACGTTTTTGAAACGTCATTTTAGCACAGGAAATAAATATATTTTTTTGTTAAACATGAGCTAATGATCACAAATATCAACGTCTGGCAGCTGTCTGTTGGTGCGTTTGGGGGGGGGCTGGGCCCCAAAGACGTCGAAAAAAGGGATGCGGTCACGTCATTTCAGCAAAGCTGAATTTTTGTATATGAGTAGTTTACTTGTTTATATAACATATTTTACCACTGCCAGACATTTTGGCCGGGTCTAACATCCTGCCAGACGCAAGCGAAGTTTGAATGTCGCTACTAAAGCGATGTGCGACAAATGTATCTAATAGCCGATTTTCATCGAAACTATTGAAGCATTTGAAAACTTACTAAGTGTGTCTTATAGGAAATTAAATTCTAAATAAAATAGTATATACACAAAATTTTCATATATCCAGTAGAACAGAAGATATTTTAAAAAGAGTCAGTAGCCGCTATTCAAATTCAAGCAACTGAAAAAGACAAGATTCAATGGCCTTTTTATTCATCTAGGCAGCTTCCACATTATGATGGCTTATTTCAAAGCCATCGGAAAGTTTATAGATGATTCTGGATTGGCTTATGTAATGGTGGATACTGATCTTTTAGCAAATGGTTCAGTAGCTGGATTTATAGCTGTAAAGCATTTTAACACGTGCAAGAGACTGCATCCTTTAATGACTTTGGGCTTTCAGATCCTACGTTTTGAAAGTTTTATGAAGAAAGAACAAATAGAAATTGGCGATGATATAATCAGTTATCTTAATGACTTTCAATCTACACAGACATCAAGTCCCACTATTGACCATCCTTACCTTATACAACTGTTTAGAAAATATAATGCATATCAAGAAGCAACGATTAATGGACAATTTGGCAAAACACCGCAGTTCTACATGATTTATGTAGATGATGTTAATTATTATTTAATTTTGACACGAAGCATTCGTACTGCAGATTTCGAATTATTTAAATACATATTGCCCAAAATTGCAAGCACGGTGGTTGGTCAAGTACCACGATAATTTATTAAAAATCGACGAACCTCACCCAGGACTAAGAGAACTTTTTGAGAACAGGTCCTTCGTTGTGAAAAGAACCGAAAAAGCATTCTCTAGACAGCCAATAGATTTGACGTTGGAACAGACAATAAATGCAGATGCTGCAAAAAGATTGACAGGAGTTATACATTTCACCAATTCGATATCTGCTCGTCAACGCTGGTCTAAAAGTCACAGCATAAGATCAACGATAATATCGCACGTATTTGAGGAATGTGGATTGCATAAAGCTCAAGATATTACAGCAAACTTGGATAGAAGTAGAATGGAAAAAAGTTGCGTGCAGCTTCAGAGTTTTATGCATTACATTAAACAAAATAAAAATCCTTTTGCACCAGAACTGAGTAACGATTTCTTATATAACATTGCAACAGGACGAGCAGCACCAAACCCTATAGCAATACACTGGAACAATATATAGATATTGCAAAAGTTTTATCGTATCCTTTGACGCCTGTTCCTTTATCAATGTGCCATTTAGATGGAACAGTTTGTAAAACCGATAAATCTGTTCTCATGAAAATATTGCAAGTGGCTACTAGGTATTCTGCATCCAGAATCGATATCATTTTGATCGTTATTTTTCACCATCCATCGAAGATAGCGAACATCTTCTGAGAGATAGCTTGGACAACCTCAACAAATTATGACTTTTGTTACTGTTTTGAAACTGACAATGGAAAAGTGAAAAAAAAAGTGGAAGACAATTTATCTTGTGAAAAACATGAAGAAGCTGACACCAAAATCGTCTACCATGTTTGCAACATCGATCAAGAATGCTCAGATACAGACGTTATTGTGATTATGTTAGGTAACATGGAACATTTAAAGAGCTCTCTGAACATTTGGAAGGAGGTTGGCGTTGGAAATTCACGACGATTTGTAGATTTATCCAAATTGTTTAATGCTCTAGGAGAGTCTTTGTGTAATTCTTTACCAGGATTTCATGCAGCAACTGGTTGCGATTATTATGCTACATTTTACAGAAAAGGAAAACGAAGACCTTTTATACAATTGAATGAATCCCACAAATATCAAAAAGCATTTACTGATCTTGCTTGGTACTTTGGATGTACATGTATAAGGCTCAAGGGAACAAGTTTTTGAAGTCTTAGAGGAGTTTGTATGTTGTTTGTATAATATCCGTAATATAAATTACGTCAATAAATCCAGATATGAGATATTTACAATAGCATGTAATGCAATGAACATGAATGACGATTTCCATAAGAAATTTAAAAATGTTGACGCTGGAAATTTGCCACCGTGTAAATCAGAGCTGCGTCAACATTTCTTACGGGCTCATTATATTTCAAATATTTGGAGAAATGCACATTTAAAAAATTCAACTAATTTATCCCCAATTGAAAATGGATGGTTGGAATCTAATGGTGTATATGAGTTCCTTTGGTTCGACGGTGATCAATTACCTGCTTTTATGAAAGACGTTGTAATCCAACCTCCTGATATTTATGATGAAAACGAGAGTTCAGGTACATACATTATGAATATTATAATGCATTATTTTTATTGCAATACTATTGCATATTGATTATTCCATGCAAACTAAAAAAAATTGTTAAATTCTTTAATTTATGTGATGATGGATCTGAACCTGACGACGAAGAAGACGATGATATACAAGATTAAAATACCGTAATACAGGAAATTATATTCGTCCAAATCATTTATATAACCCAATAAAAAAACCGAAAATTATTGAAAGCATGATTGTTTTGTTTTTCCCAGGTAGAACAGCCGAAGGGAGAAGACATATGATGCATTTTGTAGGAAAATGATATCTTAATACGAAACAAATGGTTTCTTAACGCGGCTACTGACTCTTTTTAAAATATCTTCTGTTCTACTGGATATATGAACATTTTGTATATATACTATTTTATTTAGAATTTAATTTCCTATAAGACACACTTAGTAAGTTTTCAAATGCTTCAATAGTTTCGATGAAAATCGGCTATTAGATACATTTGTCGCACATCGCTTTAGTAGCGACATTCAAACTTCGCTTGCGTCTGGCAGGATGTTAGACCCGGCCAAAATGTCTGGCAGTGGTAAAATATGTTATATAAACAAGTAAACTACTCATATACAAAAATTCAGCTTTGCTGAAATGACGTGACCGCATCCCTTTTTTCGACGTCTTTGGGGCCCAGCCCCCCCCCAAACGCACCAACAGACAGCTGCCAGACGTTGATATTTGTGATCATTAGCTCATGTTTAACAAAAAAATATATTTATTTCCTGTGCTAAAATGACGTTTCAAAAACGTTCACCAGCTCTCCGGCTATTATGGCTGCTTAGTCTGATGGCCAGATTTAGGAAAGGTTAAAAATTCAAAAGAGTTCACTAAAATCTATCAACGTGCATGGGTACATCTGTCATTATTATAACTACTCCAACTGCGATGCTTAAAGCTATACTTTAACACCAATTGATCTGCATCATATGATTTGAATTTCTGGAAAAAAAAAAAAAAAACGCAGATTGATTATTTGACGCTATTCCTTGATGTTGGCCTAAGTTTACGTACAGCAATCTTCGGAGACTGTGATGCGGTACGTATTGAATTGAACCTGACATTGCCAATCAATAAGGCTTTCAAGCCACAATAATGTGTTCCACTACCCCAGGAAAAGATATAGATGGAAATCTATATAGATAGCTAAGCAGCAATCAAGGCTTCTCCTGAACAGTAGTAAATTCAAAGTTAGTCCTATGTGGCATCTAGCTAAGAGCACTCACTTCAAGCTACAACACATCACTTCACTGAGTCCCGATACAAAGGGGTATACATGGAGTGTAATGGACGACGAATTAGCCAGAAAAGGCTCAGTATTTGAAGAAGATTTTGGACAAGAAATACCAATAAATGAGTGGCATCTTCACATTCCATAACTTCCTAGCAGTCCATCTAAATAAAATGCGTTTAGGCATTATTCAACTTTGCAGAGGCTGTGACGATATAGAAGCAGGTAAGAGCACTGCCCATTTTCTATTCGAATGCCCAAGCCTTAGCAGAACTAGAAAGATGGTCCTCGGAGAATTCTTCAACGATTTTGGTAAGCAGTTAACAAAATAGAGCTGTAAGAGTAACGAACAAATGTGTAGCCGTATCTGTACGTTATTTTTGATTTGATTATCTGTTACAAAGACATCGTTACTCGTTCCGTTCGTTACTACAGCACAATGCGTATGAGTAACATTTTATACTAAAGCGGGTGGTATCGCATGTGACGTTCGAATACAAATGAATACACAAATCGAACAGAAAATAAAACAGACGCATAATAACTTACAAGCTGAGAAACTTCGCTGGCTGTCGGTGTATAGGTGTCATGCTAACTCATATATATGAATGCGATGCTGCCCGTTCCTATTCCAGACATTTATTTGAATGGACAGTGGATCCAAGTGCGAAAAGGTCAAATATCTGGGATCTATGATTAATAGCGAAGCAACCAGTGATGAAGACATCAATCATCGCGTAAGCTTAGGGTGAATGAAATGGCGGGAAAACCCCGCTATCTTCTGTGACTGAAAAATTCCGCCTAAGTTGAATGGAAGGATCTATACCGCAGTTGTGCGTCCAGCGCTCACATATGGTTCACAATGTTGAACAATGTTCAAAAAGTATGAGAGTAAATTAACGGCAGCTGAGATGAAGATGCTTCGCATGACAGCAGGAGTGACAAAGCTTGATTGAATAAGAAGTTCGAAGATCCGTGGAAGCCTTCACATCAAAGAAATCATCTCACGAAAAATAGAGCGAGGCCGGCTCAGTTGGTAATGCCACGTGCAAAGAAGAGATCATTTGAACCATGTTAAAAAGGCAATATTATTGAACGTTCCAAAGACATTGCGAGGCAGGAGAGGAAGACCTATAAACGCTTGGATCACACAAATGCAACAACACCAGCATTTGATTGGCCTCAGACGTCTTCAACGTTACTTCGTTAGTTTTAGTTAAATTTTTTTAATTTCAATGGTTTGAGGGCCGAAAGCCATTGATGCTAGAGCCCTATACTTCAACCTAACCTATTAACTTGTAATTGTTAAGCTAGGATTAATAAATAAATAAGTAAATATTTCAATGGATCTATAGAGACCCATACGAAGGCTGTACTATCGAATACAGCCATCTCATCAATCTGTGTAGGAGAAATAGGCGTAAATAAGGGGCACGTAAAACGCGTTCAGTTCGAAAGATCTTCGTGCATCTTAGCCTCTGCTTTCTTATTGTCCTCACTAGGTCGATGTTGCTGTATACCCCGCAAAGTTCGTCATTTTAAAAAACATGTGAAGTATTTTCCTTTAGTAGAACTAAGGAAATACTGGATCACTAACATGTTTTAAGCTACTGGGCTATTGAGCACAACTGGTGTGATCAGAGTAATATACAAAGTTATCCTTGTATAGTGAACTTTATTACGTAGCGATTAGTCAGAATAATTATTTGATAGGTTTTGACCCGAGTACGAAAAGACTCGCTCCGGAGCCGCTCTTGATGGAGCCTTAGGAATCGTTTGCAGTGTTGCCAAAACTTTAAAAAGCATAATGCTAGATTGCATGCATAAAAATGCTTAATTGTATGAAGCTCAAAAATAAAAATCCTAGAATTAAAAAAAAAAAAAATGTTTCAGGGACCGATAACCAACAGAAACTTTATTACACCAGATTATGAAAACAATTTAGTTTCCAATCACATTTAGGAAAATAAGATAAAATAAATATGCTATGTACATATGTACGTATGTATATAACATAAGCGCTGGAAATATCAATCAAACATCTCAACCCATGAAGTTTTGGGAAAGTTTGTGAGGGAGCTCTTCCATACCATGGTATTGACTATTAGGTATATAAAGTCGTTAGTTACCATTTTTCCGTTATACAGGGTATTTCCAAGTTAAACGTTAATATTTTGGGAAATTTTTCGGTATAACCTAAGAAAAAATCATTCGAGTGTCTATCTCCAATGTGGACACCATTTACCGAAAATGTAAGAAAATAGTTACTTTCTTGTACCTTGACCCATGCTAACACAAATATCTCCGCTAATACTTACTACAGAAACTTTATTTAGAGCTTTAATCTTAGAAGAAATAATATTCCTTTTAACTGCGTTTCAATCAGCCCTGAAATGAGCTGATTTTCCGTTTTCCTAATGAAGTGCCATTTTGGTGTGCCTGCTCAGTGAAGTGGTGCAAATAGTTACGTAAGTATCCCGAATATTGTGTAATTGTATCAAAAGGGCAAGTAAATTTAGCGGAAAACCCATGACACCAATATGAAAAATTAGGTGACTTATAGTATGTATGGCAATTAGGCCGTTTTTTAGCTACCTATATACTGCATTATTCAAATTTCGGCTCATTTAAAATTCAAATATTCTTAAAACTTTCTTCAAATCTTAAAAGGGTAAATTTGATCCCTTTTTTCGAAATCTATTGCGGGTGTATCTCCCACGGGAGGTGAGACCGTTAAAAAAGAAAAAAAAAAACATTTCCTTGAACCTCACCCTCCGACGCGCTGTTTATTGAGTCACGGTACGCACAAGGCAATGCATCATGCGGAAAATTATTCGTGAATTATGTTATTTCTATTTTGCGTGACCGAAGCTGTGCGACTGAACTAGTTGAAAATTACTTAAGAAATTGCATATCCCTGCTTGCATTTAATAATATATTGTTGCTGGATCAGTAGGTATTGATTACACTTTCGTTTTTCAATATTAAATTGGGTTAGCAATCTATAGCGTGGCTATTATTTGCAGGTTTCGATCGTCTACAACTGTAATCCATTTTAAAAAGTATCTGCTGAAATTTCAAGTCAAATTATATATTTAATTTTAATTCGAGATATAATGGACAAATTGGATATTTACAAGTAAAATAAGAATAAAGTTAAACTCAACACGGATGTAGGCATAGTTCAATGAGATTGATAAATTGATTAAATGGATTTATGATTCGGTGTCTCAATATTTTACTGATACCCTACAAGTCTGCGATTTATACTACGGGGAAATATTATTGAAATTAAAAGTTTTACGAAGTTTAGGCAAATGAAGTTTGCAAAAAAATATAGCAACGTCTTAACGTTTACAATTACTTGATTTTGGATGAAAATCATTAAACTACGGTTAGCAACATGATAGGAGTCCATGATTCAAGAAGAAAATAATCCAAAGTCCTGATCGGATCCCTATCGTAAAGGGGTTACTTGACTTCAACTCTCTGCAAAAGTCAATCCCGTTGTACAGCTCATAATATTTAATCATTCTACGTATATACCGGATCATGCACCACAAACTCCTGGTGTATGCCTAATCGCAATCCGGTGGAGCTCTGCAAAGTTTCCCCAGCGAAATCAACAGACCGTCTGTTCCTATTAATGGCGTGAGGGTTCGAAACGGATCATACCTTCTCTGACGAATGGAGTAAGGACATGATTTTTTTTTCCGAGGGTAGGTGAAAATCTTCAATTCATAGTAGTGTGGGATTCTTACCCACTAAAAAACCTCCCTTCAAAACAAACTTGTTTGCGTATTTTGACTACAACTAACTATTTGACTTATTAAGTAGTTTTCATTTCACGAAATAATGACGTTTTGCAGGTACCTTCCCATTAGAAGTTCCTGCTAGCTCCGCAGTTTAGACGCGGTTACTTATCGCGCTAAGTCTTAAGGTTTAGTTCTTTGTAGACAGCGTAGTAAATTTCTTTCATCCAAAACTTGGAGGACTGTAATATTTAGGTGACTTTCTAGTTGGCTTTTATGCTTTCTCGCGTAGTTTTTGATTCCATCTTCGATTGTTTTAATGCCAAGATCTCTATGGATATCGCTGTTTCTGATATACCATGGCGTAATAACAATACCTCTTAGTACTTTGTTTTCAAAAGTTTGTAAAATTTGAATATTACTTATTTTGCTACAACCCCAGAGTTGTATACGATATGTCCATACAGGCTTTAACACTTGCTTATATAAAAGCAGTTTGTTCTCTATATTAACTTACTTACTTAGGTGGCGCTACAGTTCGGGGTGAACCTGGGCCTCAACCAACAAGCCTCTCCATTTAGCTCGGTCTTTAGCTAATTGCCTCCAGTTGCGCACTCCAAGTTGGACGAGGTCCCCTTGAACTTGTGCGCGCCACCTACGGCGATGATTCCCTCTACTGCGTCGCCCCCGGGGTTAGATTCGAAGACTCTGCGGGCCGGAGCGTTGGTGTCCATTCGCTCTACATGTCCTAGCCATCTCAGACGTCCAATACGCAGTTTTTTGACTAAGTCGATGTCGCTGTACAGCTCGTATAGTTCGTGATTGAATCTTCTCCTCCAAAACCCGTCAACGCAAACGGGACCAAAAATCTTACGAAGAATTTTTCTCTCGAAGCGACCAAGGATATCTTCATCCTCTTTTAATAAAGTCCATGTTTCAGCGCCGTAAAGCAGGACTGGGATGATCAAGGTCTTATATAGAGTCTCCTTAGTTGTTCGAGATAGGGCTTTACTGTTGAATTGCCTTATAAGCCCAAAAAAACAGCGATTGGCAAGAGTTATTCTTCGATTGATTTCTGCACTGATTTTGTTAGAAGAATTTATAGCAGAGCCAAGGTAGACAAAGTCCCTTACTACCTCGAAGTTATAGCTGTCCACGGTGACGTTTTGTCCAATTCGTCGGTGTTGGTTTTCCCTTCTAGTTGACAGCATATACTTGGTTTTGCCCTCGTTTATCGCCAAACCCATTTTGGCCGCTTCCGCCTCAATGCTTGCAAAAGCACCGGTGACAGCCCGCTGAGATCTTCCGATAATGTCTATATCGTCGGCGTATGCAAGCAGTTGTACAGACTTGTAATAGATTGTGCCTCCGGTGTTGGCTTGTGAGTTCCGCACAATCCGTTCAAGTACAATATTGAAGAAGTCACATGACAGCGCGTCACCTTGTCTAAAGCCTTTTTTGACATCAAAGGTCTCGGTGAGGTCATTACCGACCTTGATGGAGCAGCGAGCGTTCTCCATCGTCAGCCTGCACAGACGGACAAGTTTGGCAGGGATGTCAAAACTAGACATGGCTCTATAAAGCTCTTCTATATAGATGCTGTCATAGGCGGCCTTGAAATCGATAAAGAGGTGGTAAGTATCGATTTGGAATTCTTGGGTTTTCTCCAGGATCTGCCGAAGTGTGAAGATTTGATCGATGGTGGACTTCCCTGGCCTGAAACCGCACTAATAGGGTCCAATCAGGCTGTTGATAAAAGGTTTCAGGCGTTCACACAATATCGCAGAAAAGATCTTGTATGCGATGTTGAGAAGACTGATGCCTCTATAATTGGCGCAGTTGAAGGGGTCTCCTTTCTTGTGGATCTCTATATTAAGCTTGGAATATTTTCCAAGTAACCAATACATTTCTCTATATTTATTATCTAGTTTATGCGTTTTTTCTTTACATGCGTTTTCCATTTAAGCTTTGCATTAAGTGTCATTTCAAGATACTTAGCCTCGTTTGCAAACGGGATTTGAACCGAGTTTGAAAAGATCGGCATATTATTTATCGTCTTATTATGAAATTTACATGAACAGATTTGGTCTCGTTGATTGCGATTCGCCAAGCCTTTGCCCATTCATTTACTCTATCCAAAGCTTCTTGCAGTTTTACGGTAGTATCTTCGACCGTTTTACTTATTGCCAAGATAGCAGTATCGTCAAATGTAGCTAGCTCAGTGCCTTCTACTTGCGGTATATCACGAGTGTATAATAGATACAAGACTGGACCAAGAACGATTCCTTGCGGCACCCCAGCCATTATTTCCTTAAAATCTGAATATTCGTTCCCACATTTGACGCGGAATAGTCTATTCGTAAGGTAGTTCTTCAAAATATTATAGAGGTGCTCTGACAGAACTTGTCGTAATTTAAACTTTAAGCCTTCATGCCAGACCTTGTCAAAGGCTTGAGAGACGTCAAGGAATACGCTTGAACAAATCCTCTTTTCTCCAAGAGATTTTTCGATTGTATGTATTATTCTATGCTCTTGTTGAACTGTAGAATGCTTACTTCTGAATCCGAATTGATGATCCAGAATGATCTTCTTCTTTAACCGGCTGTATTCGCCTTATTAATATTTTCTCGAACACTTTGGACATAATTGGAAGGTGCGAAATCGGTGTATAAGACGTTTTTTCATTCGGCGGTTTTCCGGGCTTAAGGACCATCATGACTTCGGCGACTTTCCATTCCGATGAACATAAGCTTAATTAGAGCTTTTCTTAGTGGTGCTTTAAGAACATCTCCTGTGATTAGGTCGTATGCAGGAGCTTTCTTAGGTTTAAGTTTCTTTATTTCTTCCTTAAATTCGCTTAGTGAAGCATTTCTTATTGCACTATTGGCTATAATATATACGACGTATTTATATTTTCAATAAGAGCTTGACCATCAAACGGTTTAAAACTTTCTTCCAAGTGGGTGGCAAAATCTTGCGCTTTCTCTTTATCATGCCTGGCCCATTCGTCTTGATTTTTCCTAATTGGGGCGGCTTGAATTTGAGGTCTTTTAATACCTTGTGCAGACTTCCAAAGCGAGTAATTTGAATCTTTTTCTACCGTTAAACTTTCTAAGTAAGTTTGTATTTCATTATTCTTAAGGTCTTTAATAGATCTTTTTAGTGAGTTGCACAAACGAATAAAATGTGCTTTATGTTGTGGAGCTCGAGTTTGTTGCCATTTTTTGCGCGCTTTCTCTTCTCCTTAATCATCTCTTTTATTTTCTGTGGATAAGTTCGAATGTAACTGGCCGGCGTTTTTTTTGGTTTGGGAGTATTCTTCCACGCGATTTCCTGTAAGATTTCGACGAAGCGATCAACTTCAACTTCAAGTTCATATGGCGTTTTAAGTGATACTCTCAGCTCTAGTTTTCGCCCTGGTTAATTTTACAGGTCCTACTTTTTTAATCAGAGCTTCGCTTATCGTCATAATGATTGGAGAATGATCAGAGGAGAGATCAGAGCTTTCTTCAACTTTTATACAGTTGCCAGATATTCCTTTAACAACAAAGAAATCGATCAGATCTGGTATCTTATTTCTATCAGTCGGCCAATATGTTGATTTACCCGTCGAGTGAAAATCACAACTGAATTGTATACCCGCATTATAAAGCTTTCTACCTCTCTGAGAGGCGTACCTTGAACCCCAGAAGGGGTGTTTCGCGTTGAAATCGCCGCCAATAATAAAATTTGGTCTAAGGTAAGTTGAAGATGTTTGTGAAATCACTTTCTTCTAGTTTAGATCGCAGTGGACAATATATAGACGAAGTGTTGAAGGCGATGTGTCTATTTCTAACGCGTATCTTGCTTACTTGCGTTGCTTCTAATCTTTATTTCCGCTGAGTGTTCGATACATCTTATATCTTATCTTATATCTTATAAATACTATAAAAAGCAAAATCAATTTTCCTTATGAGCACCGTTTCTCGAAAACTACTAGACGTAAGTACTTGAAATTTTGCACAGTTATTCCTTATTTTGCCTAGATGCGAGATAAGAAGGGATTTTCCGATATTAAAGGTTTAAGTGGCATACAGGGGGTGGAGGTCGAATTTTCCATCTGTAAATATTGATTCCACAGCCGTAACTCAGTAAAAAAAAGTAGGAAATAGGTGAATTTAATAAATTTGCCGCTGATTCATTTAAGGTATAAAACATCCTTCTGCGTTATCCTGAAGCTGAGCAATGCTAAAAACAATTAATCAAATCATCGCTCACAATTTTCCTTCAGTGGAAACCACGGCCAGCAGTCAGGCAGCAGTGGCTATCGTTGCAATAGTATGTGTGTGTGAGCATATGGGCGCTATTCCATGATTATGTTTTGATCTTCAGTGTGCGATCTCTTCTAGAGTTAAAATTGAAAAAAAAATATTATCACTGCTAAGTCTAAGATATTGTAAATGTTATTAAATAAGATATTCATGTGCTGTCAAAAATTCATGCAATTAAGAGACTTGGGAATATACGCGTAGGTACATATGTACATGCATATGCATGTGTAGACATAGAACTGTTGCAATATTTTTCATTGTGTTAGATGAGATGTTGCTGATCGTTGGATTTGCCCATATTTTAGAACGTTTTAATGATTTTAAAATAAATTGTGTGCTGGAAGCGTGTTTGCGTATGCTCTGGTGGGATTCCCACGGGGGAAGTTATAATCGAGTTTACGCATTTTCGGTCTTGTATTTAGTTGGTAATTATATTTCAACAAGTAAATAACCGTCAACTAAAATGCGGGTGAAGCAAGACGAGCACTGGCCAGCTAGTTCTTTTATAAACAAAGATGATTCGCCTTTGGCTCTTTCCGATAGGTGGAAGGCGTGATACACGCTATATCCCCTTATTTTAACATTCGATTGTTGTTCAGATGAGTTTCACAGACCAAACATATCAATATATTGTTCTCGTATTAATATTTCTAGCTCGTCGTATGAGCCCGTTGGCGTTCCAAGTAAGAATTTTGAGCGTTTCTTTCATATTCTAGTTGAAGTGCGCGTGTTATGAATGTTGTTTTCTACTGCAACTATTCTCTCGAAAATGAGTTTGTTTGTTTTGCATCGCTATTCAAGTTTCGGAAGAATTAGGGAAAAAACATGGGATACATGATCTTGTGAGCTACCTCTGTCACGCTTTCCCATGTCGCAACTTGAGCAAGAGTCTTAACGTTAAAGTTTGGATGTTTTCTTGCTTTGATTTCCCGTGAGCTGTCGGTCGTGTTCTTGCCATTAACTGTCATCGCCGCTTAAGCATAGGACTGCACGCCAATATTCGAGGATTTAGCTCCTGTCACTTTTTCTCTACTACGTAAGGACATGATTGTCAAGCTACCAAAGAAAGGAAATCTAACAGAATGTGAAACGTTTCAAAGAATACTTATAAATTACTCCCGACAACATGCAAATACGGTTCTATGCAGGATCCTCGTGTGTTGACTACACTTACGCCTTAGGATTAGGTTGTTGGTAGAATTTGAGACACAAAGCGGTAATTGACAAGGTTGCATACAGTCAACACTACTCGTACTGGTGGTGCTTAATGATGTTCTACAGACTGTGGACTTCCTGACTACAGACGGGAAGTGGTGGAATTCTATAGAACCCTATAGCATATCTCAAATGCCTTTTGTTGCAGAGAATTAGTACTTTGTGTTTATTGTCATCTTGGTCAGAAGAAAAGAGTTGAAAGCCGACTTTAAAATCGATTAAATGTGGTAATTATTGATTTTGATATTATGTGACTAGGTGTCAAGAAAACTGCGGCTTCTGTGCTTGGTATATTTCAAAATGGGGTTTCTTACTGTAGATCAGGCTAGTTTAGCAGTTAGTTCAATGGCAACTTCTTCGGATTCGAACTTGAATATTTCTAAATAAATAATACTTTATTTATTTTTTTATTAAGCGTATGAGTTAATTACAGCAATTGCTTACAATTTACAAGTTCATACTTAGATTGTTAAACCAAAACTTGAAAATGTCTTCGATGTCAGTTGGGTATGCATGTAAGGCGCACTCTGATATGACATAGTGCATAGTTTGTTCAGGTGCTCCACAGTCCCATTTGAAGGGATAACTGTTATATGTACCATGATTTGTTCTTATGGGGTTCAGCCTCACCCCATGTTCGTCTTGCTTGCTAGGAAAGAGTTTTGCCATATATGTATCTTCGAGGAGTCGATGGAAAAGTTTGATGCGATCAGAGGTTCGGCCTTTTTAAAAGGAGTATTCTGGATCTCAGACTAGATGGGTTCCTCACGGGAATATCTGAAGGAATCGGCAGGGTAAAACTATCCGCCTATAGAGTTCGCCTATTTGACCTCAGAAAATATCGGCAGGCCTCCCGATTTTGGATTACTGTGTTACTGAGGCAAATAAAATGGTGATATCGTTGAATTTGTATGATCCAGGCATTTATAGGCCTTCCTTTCTTTCGCGATCTCTTTGGAACACTCGTTGATATTGCCTGAACATGGCAATATCAATTGAGCCGGCTGCGCTCTAGTTTTCGCGAGATGATTTCTTTGATGTGAAGGCTTCCACGGATCTTCGAACTTCTTATTCAATCAAGCTTTGTCACTCCTGCCGTAATGCGAAGTATCTTCATCTCAGCTGCCGTTAATTTATTCTCATACTTTTTGTACATTGTCCAACATAGTGTTGGACGGATAACTGCGGTGTAGAGCCCTCCTTTCAGCTTAAGGTGCATTAGTCTGTCACAGAAGATAGCGGAGTTTTCCTGCCATTTCATTATGACGACGATTGATGTCATTATCACTGGTTGCTTGCTATTGATCATAGATCCCAGATATTTCAATTCCGCATAGTGATATTTAGTTGAATGTTAATTTTTTTAACGTCGACACTACTGAACCAAGCCCGCGCTACATATTCCTTAATAGACCAGCTCCAGGGTAGCCTAGTGGAGAGTGCTAGCAGATACACTCTAAAACGTTCCGCCTAATTTTTTGATAAAGTTGTTTCTTGTTTTTAACTCCGCGGCTGCGTTGCTCAAATGTTTAGTAGATGACAACGTACGCTCCAAAGTAACGCTTGCTATAGGGTAGATGATTGAATTTACACGGTTTGAGCAGTGTATGCATTTTGTTCGCATAAAAGCTAGAAACAGGCTACCTATGCTTCTACTATGGTGCTGAAGAAACTAACAAGTCAGCGTTTTGTATTGGCTCTGCAGTTCTTTAGGAGTTCAGGAAATATTCTACCTCTGCTCGTAGCTTTTCCATTCTTCAGCAGGTTGATAGCAGTTTCTAGCTCGGCACTACGGATAGATCCCCGTAGCGCCAGGAAAGCGCCACTTGACATTTTCAGCTCTTTAAACGGACTCAGTGTGTCTTTGAAGATGTGCACAAAATAGATTGGTCTGAGTGCATAATATTTAGATCACCTTAAGATAATTTATGTGTCATCATTACGTTACGTTTTGTAGCTACTATCACAGAAGCTATTTTAATTAATCTTTGGTTTATTCTACTATGGAGACGTGGCTTTAGTTTTCTTTTTTGTCGGGATAAGAAACGCATTCTACTACCAGAGAACAAAACCCTGATTTACACATTTAATTGAAATTTTCGTGTCTTTCTAAGAAAGCCTAGCGAGTGCTTCGATGATAAGGAACACCAGCACTCACCATATCAGCACTGAAGATCTGCTACTTGAAACGAGAAAAGGCAAAACACTCGTATAGAAAATATTCCGCAGTATCGCTGTCATCTCCACAAGTGTTGCAGACTGAAGTACCATTTAAGCTTAGCATATTAGGAAGCTTGGTAAAAAGGCAGTGGGCTGTCAAGACATTTCTGCTAAGAGACAGCAAAAATGCTGCTGATTTCCAACAGACATCCAGGAGCATCCGTTTAGTTAACCTGCATCCTGGAGAGTCATACAACACACGATTGTGTTCGTTAGAAACTCAATCTTCAATAGAAGCCCTAATGGAGCACGCAGGAAGACTCAATGAAAATTCTAGTCCTAGGAAAACTTCCCAGAGAAGTCATGAAATGGATTTTTAGACGGATATTTATATCTATATATAAAGTGGAAACCAAAAAACGAAAGAAGATGCAATATCATCGATGATATCTAAATTCCAGGAACTTGAAAGCGACAGGGAAGGCCGAACTTATGTTTTATTCGTCACCTGATTGCAGATACCAGCAGTCTCGGCCTTTCTACTGCTAACTTCTAATCTGTTTCTTTTTTTTACTCCCATTGCAGTTTCAAGATCACAGCTCTAAATGGATGTTTTTTATTAACTTGGTTTTCCAAATATGTTTAAGTAACTTTGGGAAATACATTAATTTGCAGGAGATATCACTTCTGCCAATCAACTCCAGTAATCATTTGGTAGCAACAAGCTTAGCCATCGCAACGGTCTAGGTTTCAGAGCATAGCTCGCATAATCGACCTTGCGACGATAAGTCTTACGCTATGGGGGTTACTTGATTGAAAGTCCTGTTTCACATTCATATTTTTTGGGCAAGTAAAATAATGAAATCGAATGACCCCGACAACATCGAGTCAAATTATATCAAGATTATACAAATTTTACAATGTTCCGTATACAGCTACATGACTTTCCCAAAAACCAACAGACCTGACCAAACTATGGCAATTAAATCAGTTACAATCTAAAATATTCCGCCAATGCAGCTGCTACAATATCTGTCAACTTTAACTATGAGCAACCGGTGCATGAAGCCAAGTAGGAAGCGAATTGTGCACATTTGTAACACATGACCAACACAACATCTTAACGTTTAAGCTTGAATTAAAAACACTTTTTATCCTTCTAATTCGGACTACATTCACTTGCTACCAAACAGGTATCATCGAACCAGTTACCATTTTTTTTAACCGTATAATCAATAGGCAGAGCACTGATCAGCAAATCTTTCGGTAGCTGATTGCTTCATCCGCATAAGCTTCAAATTTTCAATCGAATTCGCATACAAATTGGGTCAACCTCTGCTTCTCACCATCGTCTTCTCATTGATATGCGACATCCCAAATAATTTCCATCTACTTAGCCTGCGCAGGTATACCAGTAGGGGTCACCCGACCTCCAGTCAGCAGATTATGTAATCATTTTCGCCTCGCAGATACACCCATGCCACTTGGCAACGGCACTGCAGATATGTAATCGGAAATACTACATAAATTTGAAATTCATTGACATTCCCCATGCTCTTACATCGACCTGAACAAGGCTGAGGGAATTCGGAGAGAAGTAACACCTCGGCATGAAGTAACATCGAATCCAGATAAATCAAACCATTGACAACCAGGAGGACTAAATCATATCTGAAGGGATTCAATTTTCTGGACTTTCCCTGTTACTCACTGTTGCGTGCCTGTCGGGAACTATTTCCTTGAGAGACGAGAAAAAGGAAAGTAAAACTAATCAGCTTAGGATCCACTGCCACACCTCCAGTTCGATCAGTCATCCTAGCCATTCGCCTATATTGATCCAATTAAGCGCATTAGTTGGGTATTAGTTGGACCAAGAAGAAAAAGTGAATCAAACCATGGCGGCTGTGTTATATATGAGCTTAGCTTTGGGATTATATCCGCAAAACTCGTAGTCCGATCGAACGGAATTGATTTAGTTATTCAGCTCGCAGCGTTACTCGTTAGACCGGCTTTTTATTTTGCAGTATACCTCACATAACCCGTGGATAAGTAGTGATGATTACCTATCGTTTGTGTGGTGGATTGAATTTTTTTTTTTTGCGCGCAAGATTGATGCGTGGATTGATAGATGACTCATCGTATAGTTGGTTCGATGGGAATGGTATGTTGCATATAGATCGGTTTGCTTTCGTTTTCGTTTCAACAAAAGGGGCATGGAATAGCCTACGGACCTACTGTATGTGTGTGCTAATTGATTGAATGAACAGATGCATTTATAAAAGAAAAACACGACACAAAGACAGAAATTTGTGGTGTTTAACCGTTTATTTCAACACTTAATTTAGTGGTTGTAAGCATGCGAAATAGTATTTAATTTCAATGGTATTATTTGGGGTTTTGTTAAGGCAAAGGGGGTCAAAGAGGCGGTATCTATTCATCTTAACACATTTGTTGAGGTACTTTTTTTTTTTTTTAATTTTCATAATTTTGACAGAGGGAGGGTCAGATGCCAATAACTCATAGCACGTGCATGTCTTTATCGGTTTCGTTTCGCAAGTTTCCTCATAAACCGACGACACAGAGCGAATAATGTAATATTTCTCTTGATGTCCAGAGCAGGGATGTCAGTTTGGCTCAATTGGGGCAATTGTGGTCTATTTAGCAAAGATCTATACACTTTTCGTCCGATATAGTCCGATCTCCAGCGAGGTAGAGCTAAGCTAATCTCGCATAAAAATGAAACGGAACACATCAACGTTTCTACAACCATTACACAAACAGGACTCCGGTAGTCTCAACTTACTTTGCTATCACGTTATATCTCAAGTGCTTAAGCCTGATGATGGCACGACTAGTTTTAAAATTAAAGATATATATAAGCTCAGAAGAAAACAACCGGTCGACTTTGTTGCTGATCTGACCTGACTGAAAGAATACACTCTAGCTACCTTTCTAGGCACAGAAGGAGTTTTTAATTACGTACACACTGAAGTAATTCTAAAGTCCCTTACGGAGCTGGGAATAGAAACCTATCTAATTCAACGGACCGTTTCTATGCTTAGCACTAGAATTGTTCAGGTAACAATAGGCAATAGGTAACAATAACCAAATTTGCCAGTAGAGAAATAACCCAAAGCGGTGTTATCTCACCTCTACTATGGGTAATAGTCATGAATAAAATCCTTTTAATTTTAGACAGAGAAAGTATCAAGGTAGTCGGGTATGCGGGCGACATAGTCATAATGGGGTCTGGAAAGTTCCCCTCCGTATTAAGTGAAATCACAAAAAATGCTCTGAGTAATGTAAGCACTTGGGCCAAAAAGTGTGGTCATGATGTCAACTCGAGAAATTGAACTGATGCTCTTCACCACTTACACTAAAATACCTGACTTCACACTTCCTCGGTTATATGGCCATCCGCTGTCCCTATCGCCCAGTGCCAGGTATTTAGGAGCTATCCCAGACCCTAAGCTCAACTGGAAGCCAAACATAGAACAACAAGTAAAGAAGGCATGTGTAGCTTTCTATGCCTGCAGCAAAACATTCGCTAACAAATGGGGACTGCAACCAAAATTGACGCTATGGATGTACACAGCCGTGGTACCACCAATTCTCACATCCGGGTGGCCGGCCCTAAAAAACCCAATGAAATAACCAAGCTTAACAAGGTACAAAGAACGGCATTTGTAGGCACCACATAGGCATCTTTTACCTTTAGATCTACACATAACAAACATCACAGCATATAGCGCGGTCAGACTCAGGGAGTCTGGGTGCTGGATTATGAAACGCTATGTGCATAGAAACATACTAGACTCTCTGCCAAGAGAACTTGTTCTGCCCATAGCAGATTACATTATACCCAGATTGAATTTCACAAAATGCTTCGACGTTTAATTTCCCACTAGATTAGAATGGCAAGATGGACAGGTTTTTAAGGATTTCAACGTAACAATCTACACAGGCGGTTCAAAGTTGGGCTATAGAGTCGATGCGGGTGTGTTTTCTGAATCCTTAAACATCTCAAAATCATATAGACTTCCGGATTTTGCCAGTGGGTTTCAGGTAGAATTACTTGCTGCCCGGGAAGCCTGTCGCCAGATCAAATTACACACAAACATAACGCCAATGCAAAAGATCGACATCTTCATTGACATAAAAGCTCCCATAAAGGCCACTACCGCGGTTACTATACCCTCCAAGCTGGTGCTAGAATGCCGAAATGAGCTAGCCTCGCTAGATGGCCAATTCAAGTTAAACTTGATTTGGGTTCCAGGGCACAGTAACGTTTATGAAAGCGAATTTACTGATGAACTGGCTAGGCAATGCTTATCTCTCCACCACTCACTTGCGGAATCAGTTCAGATACCGCTTGGAGCAGTCAAAGCAGGAATCAAAAATTCAAAAGCTCAAAAAACTCAAAATTCCGTACAAAAGCCAACCTCAGATCTAGGAAGATGTGGCCAAACTACAGCAAAATAAAAACAACCGACTACCTAAACAGAAGGCGTAAAGACATCGCGAGAATAACAGCGATCAGATGGGTCACTGGCCTATAGGAGACCATGCAGTCAAACTAGGAATCCCACACAACGCACACTGTCGCAGTTGTAATTTCGCAACTGAAAAAGAGGCCCCTCCATCCACTATTTATGCGCCTGTCTGACACTAACTTTAGGAAAACACTTTTTCAATTCCTTTGAGGAAATCTCGGAGAAAACATTAAAGAATTAATAATATTCCTAAACTCCACAGTTTGGATCTAGAGACTCCCCACCAACATACCGTCACATCCAGGCTACATGAGCTTGTGGTATCCAAATGGTACCTAGTGCTAATTGGGTTCTTCTTTTTCAGTACGGCCACTATACCTACCTACCTGCCTACCTACCCTGCTTCTTACTTTTTCTATACCCTCACTAAATCAGCAAGCAACGTTTTCATTTACCTATAGACTTTCAAAATCTTACCCAAAATTGTTGCACCTCAGTAGACATCAAACACTACGTAACATGCTACTCATCAAACTGAATACATTTGAATGGTGTACTCGTATCTTGTATATTAATGCGTGAACACGAAATTTATCGTAGGTTTTTTTAGTATTCATTTTAAAAGGAAGGGAATGGAACTTATATTATTCGAATGGTACTGTGTCATAGATGTACAGAAAAGGAAAATCAAGTGCGTACGTTATCGTTAAGTCAGTATATCCACATAATTTCTCAAACAAAACGCTTTAACTAATTAAATGAAAGCAATTTGATCATGTTCATGGCTGTATGAGCTTAGATCCCTTTGTCTTCTCTGCATGGGAGAATATTACAACAACAAACAAATACAAATAAATACCCCTCCGTCGAATTTCAACCATACGCGATACTAGTAATAATTAATAGGCCGTATATAGATTACTAGTGGGTGCCGTGGCGTAATTGGTTAATGTATCGATCCACTGCGCGTGAGGTTCCAAGCTCGAATCCCAGAAAACACCAAAAAGTTTTTTCATGGTCCCACCTCCCGCGAATGTCCGACAAAAATCCGAGAGCATTGTTGTCTCGAGAAAGCTTCTCAAAGCAACTTGCCCTTCGGATACGGTACTAAACTGTAGGCACTAAACAAAATTTCATTCGTGTTAGAAATATAACGCACACAACATGAGTGGTTGCGGGAAGCTAGGCCCTGGAGCTTGAAGAGCTGTTGCGCCAAATACTTTTTTTTATATGCGAGTAGATCACTAACCTTATATATATGGTGACTATGAGTGTACGACTTGTTACTTTTGTACATGCCGCTATGTCGGCCCAGTAGCAAATCATAGCTTAACAGAACGAATTTATGTATATTTGTGAAGAGAAATGTAGTGACTTAATCGCAATTTATTACGATAAATCGCCCATCCTGCTGTAATAATATTACTGCATTAATAATGAATTATATTACCACCGAATTAACCAAATAAATTATGTCTCCCGCAAGATATTACAGCTAGCTTCACACTGGCATGGTAGGTTTACTAATTTGTCGCCAATAACGCCTTAATGACACAATCATCATTAATAGTGTTATAGTCTTAACAATACAATTTATTATATTTTTTAATTAACAATCTGTTATTGGGAAACGATGGCAACCGCTTTTATATATATTTTATTTCCATTTAATTGTTTCTCACTTTCGGTGAGACAAGTATACTTGACTTTATGTTTGTACTTGAAACAAAAAAAGGCTCGTGTAGGATGATAATTGCATTATGTATAACCACTTTATGTTGGTGGGTGTGTCTCAAAATCATCACTATGGAGAAGCAAACACGTTTCATCGAACAATGCAAAGTAAATGCAAACATATTTTGCATATTGTGCGAAAAGTTCGCGAGTCAACTCTTTTGTTTTGATTTTCATCTGGATATTTCCTGATCTGCATTGAGTTTTAAGCCAGCTGTCAACTTTAGAGTTTTGAATAATCATAGAACATAAATTAAGATAAACAAACGTTAAGTCATTTCAAAATGTCATAGAAAATTATAAAATTTGCAACATAATTAACATTGAAACCAACAAATTCGAGAGCAACCAATTCATTTACGTAATTCCAAGTGGACGATAATGTTAAGCATAATCAAATCAAAGGCCATAAGAAATGGAGAAATTACAAAATGTTTTACGGCGTTTGAAGCTAAATTAAAATTGATGGTCGTCTCATTAAATTTGTGTAACTCTTTTGTTCAAGTGGCACTTAAAATTGGGGTTTCCGATGATCTGAGCATTTTCTTTTCGCCTTTCTTGATTAGCTGTGCAAAAACCGGAATCTTGGGTTTTATAGTGCTTTGAATTTTAAGTATTGTTTATAAACACAAGAAACAGTAAGATGTTCAACAGTAGATATGAACCTACTTGACATCATTTTGCCGGTAGTAGATAAATTCTTAGGCTGATCGTCTATTCAGTAAATTGTGGTTTAGATAGTATTAATTAACTTTTCTCAAGGTTATATGGCATTCAGATATTGTTTTAATTTATTTATGTAACATTTGTAGAGCGACAATAACTTGTTTGTCTATATTAAATGGAGCTGATGAAGTATAATAAAGAATAAAGTTCAAATCCTTATAGAACAAAAATAAAAATTCATCATTTATCCAAAAATGTCTTTGACAGTGGATAACAACACAAATTTATTAGCAAGATATAGAACTTCCCCATTGTCAAAAGGTGCTAGTGAGATTTATGGTCTAATGCATGAAACCACACACGCCAAGGTTTAATGAGATATCACGTCGTTTCATTCGACAAATAGTGAACAAGTTTTGAGAAGAAGATTAATGAATATACTGGATATTAATTTTCATTGACATCATATACTTTACTTTGTATTTTTAAGATGATTTTTATTAAATTGTTTTCTAGTTCATGTAGAATAAAATAAATAAGAAATTTAGCCATGCATATGACAGCAAAGTAGTTCATCCAGTACAGCTCAATTAGTAGAGTTTAACGATCACACGTGAAGGGGACGCACAAGATACAAACTTCAATCAAGCTTATTGGCGTAGTTTTTGAGCTGCTATACGATTCCACTAAACCTCCTTAACCGTATTAACTGCCTTAACCGTCAGCCATTCCTCCGGATTTCTCTAGCATGTCAAACATTTATTTGCTCAATTAAACTTAGGCTAAGGATCAAACACTGTCAGTCTTTCCGTACTACATCAACACGTTATAGAATTAAATACCATAAGTTAAATTTGTGACAACAACTTTAGGAGTGGTAACGACGTCAATTGCCACGCTAATGGTCCATGATTCAAATCCCAATGTCAGCAAGCATTTAATTATTTCTCATGAAATATATAAAGAGAGTCTGATCAATTGCGAAAGCTTGTGTGTACACTACTGCGAAGGCATAACACTAGCAGTAGTTTGGTCATATGTCTCGAAAAATGGTTTGCTCTGTTGGATGATTGATATACCTATGCCATCGGTAGTCGGGAAAAAATGCTGTGAATCAGAAGCAAAGACAAAATAACAAAAATCTCCCCAGTTATCTGGGCGCCACCCCCGGAGATTTTCTGAAACATAAAGAACTCAAAGGTCTCAACATACACAAATCCGCTGATCCAGATGGTATCGCCCCCGTAGTTCTGGAAAGGTGTTCTTCCATGCTGGCAAAACCTCTATGTGAGCTTTTCTGTCTATCCTACTCTTCCAGGCTCTTTCCGAGAAGATGGAAGACGGCATTTGTCCAGCACGTCCATAAAAAAGACGAATCTTCCTCCCCGTCCAATTAACGACCCATTGCACTTACGTCCCTACTTTCCAAGGTCATGGAAACGCTCATAAATCGTTAGCTTATGAAATATCTTGATTCACGAAAACTCCTCAATGACCGGCAGTATGGTTTTCGTATCAACAGGACCACTGTTGATTTGATGGCATATCTCACCAAGAAGTAGAAGCAATCTCTCCATTACTTCAGTGATACAAAGATGGTTGCGCTCGATATTTCTAAGGCATTTGAGAGAGTTTGGCATCAGACTCTTTTGTCGAAAATGGGTGCATATGGCATCGATGAGTCTCTTCTTCCATAGATTAGAAATTACCTTTCGGACCGTTCAATACAAGTTGTCTTGGATGGTTATAAGTCTGCAATTCACCCTATAAATGCTGGTGTTCCCCAGGGCTCCGTTTTGTCTCCGACTCTCTTTCTAATTTTTATAAATGACCTCTTGTCTGCTACTTCTAATCCAATCCATTCCTTCGCTGATGACAGTACTCTCAGTTTTTCATATTCGTTCCCTAACTCACGTCCCTGCTCTTCGGTCATAGAAGAGGAACGTCAACGTATGTCAAACACATTAAATTCCGACCTGGACAGCATTACTAAATGGGGTTCAATCAATAGAGTGGAATTTAATGCATCCAAAACACAATGCTGTCTTCTGTGTCTCAAGCGAAACCAAGACACCCAACCATTATCCATGAATGGTACTACTTGCATCGCGGAATCCGAAAGACTTGCTATTCTCGGTATGGTATATCAATAACCATCTTCGATGGAACGATTACATATTCGAGGTCGCCAAAAATGCTGCAAAATGTCTAGGGTTCCTTAAGCGGTGCAAGAAATATTTTACCCCGGCTGATCTGGCCTCTATCTATAAGGCATTCATCCGCCCAAAGGTGGAATATAACGCCCACATCTGGTCTGGTGCACCCAAGATAGTTCTGCACATTCTAGATAGGGTACAGAACCGCGCGTTAAAACTTATAGGTGATAGAGACATTGTGAACTCCATAGTCTCGCTTGAACATCGTAGAAATGTCTCATGTCTTTCCCTATTTTATCGCTTTATTTATAAAAACTGCTCCACCGAAAGAGCCAGTTGCATTCCTTCTCTTCAAAACTTCACCCGCAATACGCGTCATGCACATCAGTTCACCCTCAAGCCCAACTTCGGACGTACTGTCAAATATAGGGATTCGTTTAAAAGCCGAACAACACGTTTGTGGAATGATCTACCAGCCTCTGTATTTCCTAATCATTACAACCTACAAACATTTAAGGCCAACGCAAACCGGCAACACCTTCGTTCCTCTCCCCCCTTTTCCTATCCGCCCGTGCCCTGAGCATAAGTATAAGGGTATATTATTCATAACCCTTGCGTGTGCGCAAAATTATAAAAAAAAAAGAATTCCAAGATACTATCTCTTCTAGGTTATTCTGGAAAAAATAAGGGACGGGGTATGTGATCGACCTAAACTCGTTCCCTCCTGCCGACTTCCAAATCATAGCACCGTGCTTCAGGTGGAAATAATGGCGATTAAAGAAGTCTTATATTGGCTTAAAAAAATCTTGTATCCGCTTAAGACATCTGCATCTTTCGGACAGCCAAGTAGTAATCAAGTTCTTGGAGTATAGTTCGAAATGAGCTCTAGATTGTCAATCATCTCTCATAGAGATGGCGCAGCAGTTTAATATTCACCTTTGATGGGTGCCGGGGCATAAAGATATTCCAGAGAACGGTAAGGCCGATGAACTCGCCAGACATGGAACAATAATATCAATTTTACCTAGAAAAGGTACCTTAGATATTCCAATCGCTACGTGAAAATTTAAATTGAAGCTGAATGGTATCGAGAGAGCAAATCTTAGGTGGACAAGTGACGAAACCGATTTGGCCAGAGTTGGATCGGAAGAACTATATTTCTCCCAGCAGATTGCACACAAGGATTGCAACAGATGTCATCGCTGGACACTGTCTAATAGGCAAGCATTCTCAGCAAGGCTTGGTGTACACTCAAATGATTTCTGTAGAAGTTGTATGGACGAAGAAACTATTCTTCACCTTCTTTGTACCTGTCCTGCTCTCTCCCACAACAGAAAACATCACTTAGGAGAGTTCTACTACAACGATCTAGGTGATCTAAAAAAAAAACCGGTATTAGGAGCTCCAATTAGTTCAACGAACAGGTATGAGGAAATTTATGTGGAATCACAATGGACTTATCATTGGTCTAACTGTGTTGGCTTTATCTGGCAGCAACTTCAACATAATCTATTACAAGTTTTTGCGCTGATACGGGTACAAATAAAGTTGGTTTTCTTTTGTTTTGACTGCTTAACAGTATAGTTTTGCTTACTTGTACATTCTGTAATTCACTGGAAAACTACTCTGTTACAGGCAACCATACTATATTTGCAATGAATTATCCCAAAATGTAATGTTATTGCTCAAGAAAGTTTCATTTGCCTGAAACGATATACATATATCTTTGTAATCAATAAGTTTTTGGCTAATAACTTCATGACTCATTGTAGTTACAACGAGTTTATGGGACCCAAACAAATTTATAATACCAGCAAAATTTGTTTGGGTTCAACATATTTTTTCTCACCATTTTGTAAGGTTTCAAACTTCAACTTTTAACTGCTGTTTAAAGTAATATGATTTCTTATTCGCCTTTAAGTAAGCAGTTTCACCTATCTGTAGGTAATAAAGCAGCAAAAATAGACTGTCTCAAAGTTTTTCATAAAATGTTGATGTCAGAGCCCTATTCAAATTGCTGTCAACTATTAACACGCAGATGACGATGTGACTTTACGCAATCAATTCAATCTCTGCAGCGCTTGATGGGGTGAATCACCGTGAGAATACCACATTTGGAGCAACCAGGCTGGGTTGCAGGTTGTCACACGGTAGTGCATGCGATCATATGAAAACACAAGCGTTTTCACTTAGCTGAGGCCTACCAACTCCTACTCTCAACCTCCACGCGGTGACAGCCGGGTGCCTAGTACCTTAATTCAAGAAATGGGTAACCAACCCCGTTTGGCGGATTCTTGGTGGCAGCAGATGAGAGAGGGGAAGAAGAGTGCTTTTCCACTAGAGCACTTCTTCCTGTTCCAGGCGGCAGCGGACGAATTCCCTAGACGGAGTCAACGGTGGCGTCTATAGTTCCAGTTAGGTTGAACTTAGTGAATACCTTGCGCGAGCTGCTTCGACGTATTCGGATCACAGGTCGGTAAGGAATTTTCAATGTTGGTCAGGACATTGGAATAGAGATGGTGGCGGAGGAGCCCTTAATGGGCCAACGGCAGCGCTCATACTCCCGTAGTGGCCTACTGGCACCGGTGTACCCGGCCCCTCGTCCTAGGGGAATAATTAAGGAACTGGGCCTCCAGGTTGGGGGTTGTGCCGTCGGGGTAACTTCCCTAGCACGTACAAAATCGATGGTTCCGAAACAACCGAAAGCCTCGGATAAGGGTGACTCAACTAATGACGACCTTCGGATCTGTACGTGGAATGTTCTGTCCCTTTACAGACCACGTGCAGCCGAACAACTAGCAGAGGCCCTAGACTGCTATAAAGCAGATATTACCGCCATCCAGGAAGTGCGATGGGATGGGCCGGGCAAAAAGAGGATGAAAAACTGTGACATCTACTACGGTGATTGCTACGGAGGCAACAGGCAACGCTTATTCGGTTGCGGATTTGTCATACGCGGCAGACTTAGGCAAGAAGTCTTAAGCTTCCGACACGTGAGCGAGCGTATTATGACTATTCGGATCAAGGCTAAATTCGCTAACATAAGCCTAATATGTGTTCATGCCCCCACAGAAGAAAAGGACCCTGCCACCAAAGATTGTTTCTACGAGCTCCTCGACAAAACATACGAGCAATGTCCTAAATACGACGTTAAAATCGTATTGGGCGATTTTAACGCCAAAATAGGAAAGGAGGACGTCTTTGGTAGGGCAGTCGGTAAGCATAGCCTACACGACACCACGTCTGATAACGGACTAAGGCTAATTGATTTCGCTGTGGAGCGAAATGTCACCATAGCAAGCACATGGTTTCCTCATCTCGATATTCATAAGCAGACATGGCGGTCCAATGATCATGTCACGATCAACCAAATTGATCATATTGCGATCGACGCAAGGCATGCCTCCAGTATTCTGGATGTCCGGACCTTCCGAGCGGCCAACATAGACTCGGATCATTACGTTGTTGTAGCCAAGGTACGAATGCGGATATCCCAATCTGAGCAACAAAGAAGAATTACTGTGAGAAAATTTAACGTCGAAAAGCTACAATCGCAAGAGACCGCCAGACTCTTCGCTGAACGCGTATCCCGAAATCTCTCAATCACCCCTTTGCCGCCAGCATCAAGTACCGAAGACCAGTGGCAACGCTGCCAACATGCCATCAGAAACGCCGCGACTGATGTGCTGGGTCTCGCTCGACCACCACCGCGAAACCCCTGGTTTGACGAAGAATGCCGGCGAGTGCATGCAGCAAAACAAGAGGCATATAAAGCGGCGCTGCAAAGGAAAACGAGAGCTGCTCGTGAGCTCTACGAGCAAAATAGACGGGAAGAACATCGGCTTCTCCAAAAGAAGAAGAAAGAGCATGAGAAGCGCGCGTTTGAAAATATCGAGAGTCTATACTCCAGGAACAATGTACGGAAGTTTTACCAAAAGGTAAAAAGAACGTGTCAGAGAAGTAATACCCGTACAGAAACCTGTAGAGATGAAAATGGAAACCTCGTAGTAGAATCACAGTCGGTGCTGAGAATATGGAAAAACTACTTCTGCAGACTGTATAACGGCGACGAAGACCAACATCCCGCTGTCAGGCAGAATGAACCATTCAACATAGACGATGATAGTCAAAATTTCCGTTCACCTGACCAAAATGAAGTGAGGATAGCAATATCCAAGCTAAAATCCAACAAGGCTGCTGGACCTGATGGCTTACCGGCCGAACTCTTCAAGGCAGCTGGGGATGAATTGGTAGAGTGCATACACCAACTCATTTCTAATATTTGGTCAGACGAGTGTATGCCTGATGAATGGAATCTCAGCATCGTTTGCCCGATCCACAAGAAAGGAGACCCCCTCAACTGCGCCAATTATAAAGGCATCATGAAACCTTTCATCAACAGCCTGATTGGACCCTACCAGTGCGGTTTCAGGCCAGGAAAGTCCACCATCGATCAAATCTTCACACTCCGGCAGATCCTGGAGAAAAGCCAAGAATTCCAAATCGATACTCACCACCTCTTTATCGATTTCAAGGCCGCCTATGACAGCATCTATAGAGAAAAGCTTTATAGTGCCATGTCTAGTTTTGACATCCCTGCCAAACTTGTCCGTCTGTGCAGGCTGACGATGGAGAACGCTCGCTGCTCCATTAAGGTCGGTAATGACCTCACCGAGACCTTTGATGTCAAAAAAGGCTTTAGACAAGGTGACGCGCTGTCATGTGACTTCTTCAATATTATACTTGAACGGATTGTGCGGAACTCACAAGCCAACACCGGAGGCACAATCTATTACAAGTCTGTACAACTGCTTGCATACGCCGACGATATAGACATTATCGGAAGAATTCAGCGGGCTGTCACCGGTGCGTTTGCAAGCATTGAGGCAGAAGCGGCCAAAATGAGTTTAGCGATAAACGAGGGCAAAACCAAGTATATGCTGTCAATAAGAAGGGAAAACCAACATCGACGAATTGGACAAAACGTCACCGTGGGCAGCTATCACTTCGAGGTAGTAAGGGACTTTGTCTACCTTGGCTCTGCTATAAACTCCAAAAACAAAATCAGCGCAGAAATCAATCGAAGAATAACTCTTGCCAATCGCTGTTTTTTTTGGCTTATAAGGCAATTCAACAGTAAAGCCCTATCTCGAACAACTAAGGAGACTCTATATAAGACCTTGATCATCCCAGTCCTGCTTTACGGCGCTGAAACATGGACTTTATTAAAAGAGGATGAAGATATCCTTGGTCGCTTCGAGAGAAAAATTCTTCGTAAGATGTTCGGTCCCGTTTGTGTTGACGGGTTTTGGAGGAGAAGATTCAATCACGAACTATACGAGCTGTACAGCGACATCGACCTAGTCAAAAAACTGCGTATTGGACGTCTGAGATGGCTAGGACATGTAGAGCGAATGGACACCAACGCTGCGGCCCGCAGAGTCTTCGAATCTAACCCCGAGGGACGACGCAGTAGAGGGAATCATCGCCGTAGGTGGCGCGCACAAGTTCAAGGGGACCTCGACCAACTTGGAGTGCGCAACTGGAGGCAACTAGCTAAATGGAGAGGCTTGTTGGTTGAGGCCCAGGTTCACCCCGAATTGTAGCGCCACCTAAGTAAGTAAATAAGCAACCAGGTTAGCTCTAGCATTTCACTTTTGAGCCACTGAGATCTGGAAAAAGAAGAAATCATATCAAAGGAAGGGTATAGAGGATACATCTTTCCATTCTTTTTTTTTTGTATGTAAGAAATACTCCAATGGAGCTCTCAGGTGCAACTGATTCATTGAACTATCAGGAAATAAACTCTATTTTATCCGTTTTACTAGAATTGTCTCGTCTTTTCTAGAAAAGTGAGAAAGCGCTTCAGTGATGAGAAGCTTACGAGCACCGCATCAGTACCGAAATTCTACCAAATGATACGAGCTAAGGAAGTATTCCACAGTATTGTGGTCCTCTTCGCAAGCATCGCAGACTGTGGTGTTACATCAACCTAGTACATGACGATGCTTAGCTAAACATAGTGGCCCGTAAGGACGTTATTAAGTTGTTTGAAGTTTTTTCTTCTTTACAAGAATGTCGTGGATATCTTACAGATGTCTGGAAGTATCCATTTGTCTGGTGAGTCATGTCACACACAAATGTAATCACAGGAAACTCTGACTGAGCACACAAGAAGTCCCAACGCCAGGTTAGGACATGAGAATTTCTTTTCGAGCTTTGTCTAGCAATTCCATATGATATCCCATTCCCAATGATCCCACTGCATGTGGTAAAGCGTTGAGCAAAGCATTGTACGGAACAGCCGAAGTTCTGGTATCATTGCGTCAGATGGTATATCCATAAGGTGGGAGTCATAGATTATAATGAAGAGATCGTATGAGTGTCTATCGACTATCAGAGATAAATTCACTTCAAATACATTCATTTATCAATGCATTTAGACTGGTGCAGTTATACTAACTCTCATCGAGTCAGGCTTTCTCTGCAGATGAAGTTTCGGTCTTCAGTTTCATCTTCACAACCTTCTTTCTTCCCTTTGGGCTAGTTTACCACTTAATCTCATCATCTGCAATCCCGTTCCTATTAATTTGGATAATTCATTTGTTAGTTATGAGAGGTGTTGGCAATCACTTTTCAGCGCTACCAATTTCGCGGTTACCTCTTATCAACTTCGAGCGAGTTATCGATTCAGCTATGCCTCTATTTGTCTTCTGTAAAAGTTTGGAAGACATAGTTCATGCCATCTACGTACTCCTTCTTTAAATTTCGATTTTTTCTTTCACGAATAGTTATGAAAACATCGGTTCACCATATCAGAGAACTAGTTTCTGCAGATATTAAACTCACTCTCCAAGCTTGCAAGGCACCGACTTCCTTCCAATTATTCGTCCGGTATTACGGGCTTCAATTATATTTTTTATGTCCTGGAAATTGCAGAGTTCAGTGTGAACACCGACGCTTAACAAAGTCCATAATAACTCAGAAGCAAAAAATCAGTCGATATACCATTCCCACACAAGTCGTAAATTTATGCCGACTATTAGAGGTCCACTTCTTATTTCCCGAATAAATCATTGGGTTCGTTGCACAGTCATTCCGGTGGATTGCACACCACAGAAGATACTTGCGTTCGTATATGTTGAAACAACTGCAACATGCAAAGCAACTGTAAATATTCCTTTCACTATACGCTTGCACAACGTATCGCTTCGGTGTGAAGTTCAATGACCAATGCCACCCAAAGGCATAACCGATCAACTTCAATTAAAGACCATGCGATCTGTGCGATATTGTTAGTTTTTTATGTAACATCCAGTCTAGGATAAGGCTATCTTTGTTCCGGAAATCCACAAGACATTCTTTTCACCCCAACAACCACGCCACAGTTGCACTCGAATCTATCTATGCACTCGTATCTGACACTCGTATCTGACACTCTGACACAGAGTCAATGCGATTTCCTCACTCTCTTCGAAGAACCATTATGAGATGCGAGTTACACTTAGTATCTCAACCATTTCTCTATTATCTAAGAGCTTGTAATCCATTAATTGACCTGCGGCATAGTGTGGTTGGATGTCGATGCAAAATATATATATAATAAAAAAACAATTCAACCAAAACGAAGTTAAATGTATCTTGAATGACTGATGATGATGAGATGGTCTCCCAACAAGAAAGGGGGCACGACGAAAACTATCTTTATCTTTTTTTTTTGCTAGCATTTCTCTCCTTCGATACAAAAATCCATCGAAAACGACAACAAAAGCGGAGGTAAAAGAAGACAAAAAAAAAAAAATCCGATTGTGGGTCAACTCTCTTATGTTGCACATGCGGGTAGCTGCCACACAATCCATGGAATTGGTATAAAAAGCTCGTCCGCACATGGCTAAGGCATCAGTTTCTCACTTCCATTCCAGTTTGGTTAACATCGTCTGAGTCCCTCGCAAAAACACTAAGTCGTGCTTACAACAATATGAAGGTTGGCTAAGCCCGCAAAAGGATTATCCCCAAAGGATCTAAACTAATTAATGACATTTCTTCTAGGTCTTCGTTTGCTTATTCGCCACATTGGCAGTTGCCTCAGCTGGATTCCTGGGCGGCAGCAGTGGAGGTCTTAGCCATGGAGGCGGTGGCATTAGTGGTGGTAGCTACGGTGGCGGTGGCCATGGAGGCAGCATTGGTGGTAGCATTAGTGGTGGCTATGGCGGTGGTTACGGTGGTGGTCATGGTGGATCCATCTCTGCGGCTCCGGTTAAGGTGATCAAGGTCATCAATGAAGGCAGCTCCCTTGGTGGTGGAATTGGCGGTGGAATTGGTGGTGGATACGGTGGTGGATTTGGTGGTGGCCACGGAGGATGGGTCAGCAGCGGTGGATACGATGGTGGTGCATCTCTTGGCGGCGGTCACGGAGGAATCGGTGGTGGAATCGGCGGTGGCATCGGAGGTGGTGAAGTGAAGATTATCAAGATTATCTCTGAGTCAGCTGGATCATCTCTGGGAGGAGGTCTTGGTGGTGGATGGATTGGCGGCGGCTCAGGAGGTTATGGCGGTAGCTACGGAGGCAGCAGCTTGGACTTGGGTGGCGGTCATGGTGGAAGCATTGGTGGCGGCTATGGCGGTGGTGCTGAACAAGTCAAAATTGTGAAGATCATCAGCGCTGATTCCGGCATCGGAGGAGGTATTGGTGGTGGAATCGGTGGCGGACATGGTGGATGGGCCTCAGGTGGCAGCATCGGAGGAGGTAGCATCGGAGGAGGCAGCATCGGAGGCGGTTGGGCTCCATCCGGTGGATGGGATTAAGCGACACCTATCAGCCTGATCATCAATTCATAAGCAAACATCCTTGTGTGATAGTCTCTCATATCAAAATGTAAATGTATATTTTTTTCCGCCTACGGAACTCCCAGTGTGAATGTGTGTATGTGTTGTACCTGAAAGCAAAGACCAGACGTTGTTAATGTTGTTAATAAATTCTTGTTGTTATAAAAAAATTTGCTTTCTTTTACCTTTACAGTTGCTGTTATGTTACCGGGAAAAGGTTGAACATGACAGCCGCCTTCTGTACTACCTCCAATTTGTATCTCATTGACTCCTGTGATACATTTTTGTGTCTTTCCTTGCAAAAATATTACAACATCGTTTTTACTTTCACTCAGGAAATTATTTTAATTGCGTGTTGGTTGGCTGGTGGATGGCTAGCGCCAAATTTGATGGGTGATTCCCCACTCATTTCACTTTCGAAAGAGGAGCACTTCAACCGTCTAAATGAAGTGTGTACCGCAATTTAGCAGGCACAGTTGTGTTTCTTATGTTGTCTAACAATCTCAATTGATCTCTAGCAATTGAGAGTTGAAAGTGCTGCTTGGATTTCGTAATTAGTTGTAGTGGAGCAGCGTTGAGATAAGTGGTAGAGGATAGTAAATTATAGTTGTAGAGATACAGACAAACAGAGTTTATTATGTGCGAATTTTGTTTTCTTTCAAAATAGCTTCGGGACTTTGTTGGGGAATTCTTTGTCTTCCTCAGGGGATGTACCTGCTAACGTCACTATTTAATTGGAAGATTTCTTGAATATGCCGGAGTAAGCTATGTTACATATAAACTGGTTTTTGCGAATACTAAGCGACCGAAATTTAGAAAGTGATTTTGGTCGAACAGAGAAAGATAGAAGTTGACGAAAATGATTGATGTGAAGGAGTATCTGTGGCTTGGACTTTCTATTGCCATGTGTGTATGTTTTGTGTCGAGTCGAGAATTATTTTGAATTGAGATTTAGAGAGGAAGCAAGTAAAGTAAATATATTCAGACGCATGGTCAGTTCTGAACTAAAAGGTTGTTGAAACTCAAATACAAGTTTTGTTGGCGATCTGCGAACTCCTGGAGTAGTGGTACGAGAGATTAAGAGAGTGCAGTTAAACTGAAGTACTGTCGGATGATTGATATCTGATATCACAATATTGGTAGGATTCATTCATTCATTCATTTTCAATGGCCCGCTAATCCTTCATGAGGGTCGCGGGGGTAGGATGCCCATGTGGACTCTCCATCCTTCTCGATCCTCCGCCATTGACTCCAATTCATCAGGGAGAATCCCTAAGCGGCTCCAGGAGAGATGTCGGACTTGATCCAACCATCTATTTCTAGGCCTTCCTCGAAGTCGCCTACCTGATGGCACGGCAACCATGACGCGTCTTGGAAGCCGGTTTGGGGGCATATGCACTACGTGACTAAACCATCGAAGCATAGATCGTTCCGTTCGGAGAAGTAGCTGCTCAACGTTGAGCGCCTCGCGTACTCTGGTGTTGCGCACTCGATCTCTACGAGTTATTCCAACAACACCGCGAAGGAACCTCATTTCGGCAGCTAGTATCCGCGATCTTATTCTTTCGGTCACTACCCAAATTTCATGACCATAGGTGAGAGTTGGAACATACACCGAGTTAAAAACCGATAGCTTAGCTTGAACACTAAGTTCGGCCTTCCTTATAACAGATTGGCCTAGCTCTCTCAAAATTGATCCAGCCTGACCAATTCTACAGGATAACTCGGCATTGCTCCTCCCATCACTCGTGAATAAAACCCCGAGGTACTTAAACTTATCCACCTGCTTCAGTGGGACTCCACTAACATGCAGAGTGCACTGAATGGGTTTTTTGGAAACGACCATTACTTCCGATTTGTTCACGTTGATCTTCATTCCAGCATCATCACAAACGGCTACAAACCTTTCGAGTGCGCGCTGAAGTTCGGTTTGAGAGGACCCAAGGATGACCAAATCATCCGCAAAGATCAAATGACTAATCCTTAGGTCTCCCACTTTAAAACATTCCCCGCCACGGCTGCGCTGTAACATCCAATCCATATATATAATGAAGAGGAGAGGTGACAAAACGCACCCCTGGCGGAGTCCAACGCCCACAGTGAAAGGTATTGATTTAACACCGTTTATCCGAACACAGCTTCTACAGTTTGTATATAAACACTGAATCGCCCTTAACAGGGAACCAGCAATCCCATACTCCTGCAGAACACTCCAGAGTTTGCCTCGAGGAACCCTATCATATGCTTTTTCCAAATCCACAAAACAAGTGTAGACAGGTTTGGGATATTCCCAGGCCTTCTCAAAGACCATTCTGAGAGGGAACAACTGGTCGGTTGTGCTTCTACCGGGACGAAAACCGCACTGCTCATCCCCCAAACCGTCCTCAACCACAGCTCTGGAACGCTTTTCTAGCACCTTAGCGAAGACTTTTCCAGGGAGACTTAAAAGAGATATACCCCTATAGTTGGCGCAATCTCTTTTGTCCCCTTTTTTAAAAAGAGGAACTATCACCCCCATTTGCCAATCACCAGGTGTTTCACCGCATTCCCAGGCCACTTTGATGACAATGACATATTGGTAGGATCAGATTTAAAATTTACCAGAAGGACAGTGTATGTATAATAGGCTGAGTTGGACCTCTTCGTTGCTAACACACTCCTTGAGAAGTCCCTGGCTGACAGCTTCATTTCCTCCAATCCTGCGCAACCTGGTATCCAATAATGAGCGACTTTGTTATCTTATTATGTTAATGTTTTCACTTTATGACACATTGCACAATGACCATAAAACCAAAAAGTCTTCTCTATGCAGTATAGCGTAGCTCTCTTCTTGTCGGGAAGATTATAGAGATGAACCCAGTTTTATTTGTGTCCTCGGAGAGCCCAGGTTAAGCTGTAGTTCTTTCGAGATCTCCCTACGGGTTGACGCAATCGCTTGCTCGATATACTTTTGCCGAATTTGTGTATCTAAATGCGACAGGAACTCATAAGGGTTTCACTTCCAACTTACTTATTTACTTAGGTGCCGCTACAGTTCTGGGTGAACCTGGGCCTCAACCAACAAGCCTCTCCATTTAGCTCGGTCTTTAGCTAATTGCCTCCAGTTGCATACTCCAAGTTGGTCGAGGTCCCCTGGAATCTATGCGCGCCACCTACGACCTTCTACTACGTCAACCCTCTGGATAAGATTCGAAGAAGAAGTGGGCGCCGTGGCGTAAGTGGTTAGTGTGTCAGATCACTACGCATGATTTTCCAAGTTCGAATCCCAGCAAAAAGTTTTTTCACGGTCCCACCTCTCGCGAGCGTCTGACAAACATCCGAGAGTATTGTTGTCACGAGAAAGCTTCTCAATTCGCCGTTCGGATTCGGCACTAAAACTGTAGGTCCCTTCCATTTGTGTGAAAAATATAACGCACACAACATAAGTGGTTGCGAGAAGCTAGGCCCTGGCACTTAAAGAGCTGTTGCGCCAAATATTTATTTATTTTAAGATTCGAAGATTCGGCCAGAGCGTTGGTGTCCATTTGCTCTTCATGTCCTTGCCATCTCAAACGTCCAATATGCAGTTTTTTGACTGGGTCGATGTCACTGTACAGCTTGTATAGTTAGTCGTTGAGTGTTTGCCTCCAAAACCCGTCAACACAAGCGAAACCGAATATCTTACGAAGAATTTTTCTCTCGAAGCAACCAAGGATATATTCATCCGCTTTCAAAAAAGTACACGTTTCAGCGACGTAGGGCAGGACTGGAATTTCCTTAATTGTTCGAGATAGTGCTTTACTGTTGAATTGCTTTATTAGCCCAGGAAAAAACGGCGATTGGCAAGAGTTATTCTGCGCTGGATTTCTGCACTGTATCACTGTCAGAATTAATATCAGAGCCGTCGTAGACCTTACTACCTCGAAGTTGTAGCTGCCCATTGTAACGTTTTATCTAATTCGTCGATGTTGATTGTCCCTTCTCCTTGACGGCATATACAGCATATACTTGGTTTTGCCCTCGTTATCGTTAAAACCATTTTGACCGCTTCTGCTTCAATGCTAGCAAACCTACTGGTGGCAGGTCGCTGAGTTCTTACAATAACATCAATATCGTCGGTGTATGCAAGCAATTGTACGGACTTTTGATAGATTGTGCCTCTGGTGTTGGCTTGTAGAGTTCCGCACAATTCGTTCAACTACAATATTAAAGAAGTCAGATGACAGCGCATTATATTGTCTTAAAACTTTTTTGAAATCAAAGGTCTCGGTGAGCTGATTACTGACCTTGATGGAGCAGCGAGTGTTCTTCATCGTCATCCTGCACTGACGGACGAGTTTGAAAGGAACGTTAAAACTAAACGTGGCTCTATGTAACTCTTCTTTCCAGATGCTGTCGTAGGCGGCCTTGAAATTGATAAAGATATGATAAGTATCGATTTGGACTTCTTGGGTTTTTTTCACGATCTATCGAAGTATGAAGATTTGATCGATGGTGGATTTTCCTGGCCTGAAACCGTATTGATGGGCAAATCAGGCTGTTGTTAAGAGATTTCAGTCGTTCATACAATATCGCAGAAGAAATGTCGTATGCAATGTTGAGGACTCTGGTGCCTTGTATCTGACCCTATCCGTTGTGGTGAGCCGAACTATTATTATCGACACCCAATTAAGTGCAACAACTAGATCTCACATTAGCAGTGAAAAACTAAGCCTTGCGCAAAGTCCATAGTTCAGCTTATTTTTATCGTTTTTCTTTCCACCCCAGTCACAACTATCTTAGTTCACCAGAACATCCATACACCAGATAGATTCTGTATGGTTCACTCCATTCCTTTCGGGAGCTCTCCTGATTCCCTACTGTTTGTTACATCTTGAACAACTCTAGGCAACTCAGAGCAGTCCCTGTACATTTTTTGACTCGAACGTTGTTGTTCGGGTTAGGTCTGTTGCGAAAGTTTGCTAATTTATTAACCTACGCTGACCTGCCATTGGGTGTATCTACTTTTATATATATATCCTATTCTGTAACAATATCGTTACCATATGATAATCGTTGACTAACATGTAAACTTTTTTTTTGTCAAACGTGATCCGGAAGCGGTGAGACCTTTTTTTTTGTAGGAAAAGTAAAACATTCTCTCAGGCAACCTTTGATATATAATTGAATTTGACAGATCGGATGTGATTGTATTAATTATCTATGTTAATACCAAATGTCTGTTTGCTTTTGTTTTAAGTAATTTATTTGTCTTATAATGAATTCAGTAAATGGGAAATTAAAATGTGTTCAGAGTGCGTTGGGTGCTCTTGCCCGCTTTTTAAATAGCTTGAGTATAAAAGACAATTGTGGAAATTAGATTATCAACACAATATGTATTTAAATATACTTAACAAATATTGAGTGAGTAATAAATTAAAAAAGAGTGTTCAATGGTTTAACGATAAACATACGCAGTGCTGCCTCGATGATGTGAACTAATTAAAACACAGGCGTAGGTCCCATAAGCGTACACCAATAAGAAACTTCAAAACTTGCTTTGACATAAATATCAGATTAAATTGTATTGATTATATTTATATGGTATTAAGAAAATTTAAAACAGAAACAACACAGGAAAAAAGAAATAAGTAAAAAAGAGAAACTAAGTCGCATGTACTTGAGCCCATGGTGGTCCCCTACCAATCTTTCGGATTTGAAATTTGAACAAAATCTTTTAAATATTATTTTTTTCAAAAATGAATGGTTTGAAAATATGCTGAAACTTGGAATCATTTATTAGCCGTATTTTATTATCACTCATGATCGATATGGATCATCTTTTTCTAAGCAATACAACAACAATACGAGATCTTGCTTTTATCAGGATCATTTTCGTGATCTAGAATTTTTTTTTATTCCTTGGTAGGTTACACAACCACACTACAAGACACAAGGAAAATAATTCGTTGATCCAGATCCGGATCGTTTTATTTTCGTCGTGTGATCTATATGGATCTTAAGTGATAATAAAATACGGCTATTGATATAGTTTAATACTAATTAATAGGCTGAAAGAAATTCTAAGGGAGTGTAAAGGTAGCTTCTGATGGTAGATCTCTTTAGGATAATATACGCGATATTGACCACACGTAACATTCTAGACATGCATTCAAACCGAAATAAAAGAGGAGTAACCGTTATAGAGGTTAGTGTGTAAGTAGACTGTTTGTAGTATATCGGGGAATCGATCGTACCGGATAACAACTGCTGCACGAGGAGATTGCTAGCAACTTGGCGGTACTTTTCCAGAGTTTGTAAGCTGCTTAGTTTTGGCCGATCTTCATATGGAGGCAGGTTATATCTGTCAGCCGAGAAGGGTGAAATGAATGAAGCTATGCTGCACAGTTTCAATTCTGGGAGAAGAAAGGGCCCGACGAAGGTGACGTATAGGGATTTAATTATTCGAAAATTCTTCGGGTCAGCGTTTGATGAAAACGAGGGCAGAGTTAGCTCTATTGGTGCTACAGTGCGAATGGAAATTGAGCTCTCATTCGCAGATGATACCTAGCTCGCAGGGAATATGCTTGCGGCTGACATTCACATTTAGGAAATTATATAAACGTCATGTGAAGAACCAATTCAGGGTGCTGTGCTGTAAGAGAGAATCTAAGGGGAAAGAAATTATTAAAATAAATTTTTTTGTCATCCGCGTACATGGATAGATTAGAGTCCTTTAAGAGGTGACCAATATCGCTTACTGTCGAGACAAAGATAAGTGATGCAAGATGACTACCTGAGATAGGGTTGACAAGGTTAGACACTGTACTGGCGTTTATCTAGATATGACTTTATCCAGAAAATAAAACTTAGTGGGAAAACCGAGGGCTTTGCGTTTGAGGTACTATTCTCTAGTACTTTTAAAAAGGTTTTTCTGCTAGCCTTATGCACACTACTCTATATCAGCTGACGGAGATTGTTTGAGGTGCTCTTGAAACGAAAGAAATAGTTCTCTGTGCATTCTTACGCATAGAAGGAGCATTTTATAACACTTAATAGGAGTCAAAAGAACAGCATATATCTGGATGTGCGAGCTGTTGAGCACGAGATCTGCATGTACTCATACGTCACAACAAGAAATCAAGATCAATATGAGAAGGGGATGCCAACAAGTTGGATTACTGTCACCCTTAATATGGAGTCTCATTGTAAAGAAACTGCTTGATAAGTTAACCAACCTTGGCGTCAATTGTTAAACCTTTGCTAATGACATATAGTACTGATCGCGGAGAGTTTGAGCAAAACCTTTGTGATAGCACACAAAGAGGGCTGAAAATAACACAGGAATAGTGCTACGTGGCTGGGCTAAACATAAACCCGTCTAAACAAGGATAGTATTTTTCACGAGAAAAAGAAAATTCAAACGACTGAAACCCATCACACTGTCACGACACTGATACCACTTAAAGAAGTTAAGTATCGAGGATTAAATCTAGACAGTAAGCTCATCTTGAAAAAAACATGCATGGAAAAGAGAGATAATGAGAGCGGGAGAGGGAGAGAGACTGGTATAGTTATCTTATAAAGGATTCTGGTGCACCATGTCTTGCTAGAGAATTTGCTGCTTCGTTACCTTCTATTCCGACATGGCCTGGTATCGATAGATGGTAACTACACCAGCTTTCTCTCTCTCGCTCTCTCTTTGGATACCCCTTGAATACCAGGCCATGCTGCAATAGAAAATAACGAAGCAGCAAATTTGCTAGCAACGCAAGGTGCACCAGAACCCTTTATATGTCATGAACCATTCTGTAAAATAGGGGACCATACTCTAAAATAATAATTGAAGAAAATAGAGAGATTAAACATAGCCAACACCTGGACTAACTAACTAAGGCAAGCAAAGAAATACTAGTGCACTATAACCAAGCTAAATTCGAAACATGCGTCAACCTAGAAAAAATAGCCTACGTATACCCGCGGTCGTATACCTAACGCCGAATCTGTAGCCATCTACACAGATAGTTCAAAAATAAGCACTGGCGTAGGATCAGGCATCCTCTCTGACCCCCTAGGTAAATCGAAATCGATACGACTTCCAAACCACAGCAGCGTCTTCCAAGCAGAAGTCTTAGCAGTGGCAAAAGCCGTCCTTGAGTCTGCGGTAAGAGCAATGCCGCCAGAAGGTATCACCATCTTTATCAACAGCCAGGCAGCTATGAAAGCGATTACTGCCATAGAAATTAAATTGAAGCTTGTGAAGTGTTGTCGAGAAGAGCTCAGGATTCTTTGAACACAGCACAAGGTATCGCTCTGCTGGGTCCCTGGACACGAGAAAGTCGACGAGCTAGCAAGAATCGGCTCAGCAGCTCTAGTAGACAAGTTAACCCCCCCTGTGTGTATCCCGCCTTGCACACTCAAGCTTGTTGTAGGAAATAAAGCCGTTAAAGAGGCGAACACAAGATGGGCCTCCAAGGAAACTTGTGCCACCACCAGGAAGCTATGGCCATCCTTCGACAAAGCAAGGACCGAGAGAATTACTCGGAAGGATAGGAAATCCCTTTTCACCCTCGTGGGCATCATCACGGGGCACAACACTCTGTGGTACCAGTTGAAGACACTACACTTGACGGAGGAGAAACACTGTAGAGGCTGTAGTGGCGAGGGAGTTTTTGAGCACACTACTTATTTCCTGTGCCACTGCCCGGGTCTTCAACACTCTAGGAAAAACTTCCTTGGCAAATATTTCTTCCAGGATCTCGAGAAGTTCTCTGGCGTTTCGACAGGAAAGATGCTGAACTTCATCAAATCATCAAGGTGGTTTGTATGCCGAAACGAAGTAAGTGATTGAGTTTGGTATAATTTTTCCCGGTTTTCACTAGGCCTCAATGGGTAAGGGATTACTTTTTCCCCTATGGGTATCACAATGGGTCAACGCTGACCTGAGTGTCACAGACAGCGTCTCTCCCTGCCAGCCCACATACCTAACATAACCTATAGCCTACGTATCCTAACAGGCTTCCTAACGCTGCGCTGTAGACCCAAGGAACACAAGGAATACTTCGTATTGGAAAAGAAAGACTTTGTGGATTCTGCAATGAGTCCAGTGAGGCCCTGAAACACATTCTGGAGTCTTGTGAGGCAAGTACCAATTGATAGATGTGGATACACGAACTATTAACCAACCTCTCGCTCTCAAATTGCTTAGAGAAACAAGACTGGAGAGAATGTTTTATTCTCGCCGATAGTAAGTAATAGCGCATGATGATTCCCACGAGTAGGCACGGAACAACTGGTCGATCTTAGTTTAATGGCATGCTAAGATAAGGCGCAACTTACTGTGGGCCCTGCCAGGGCGCCCACAGGAGCTCGTTAGGACTGGTTTAACCCCCAGCCTTCCATCCCTTGGCACGGTTCTAAAGCTCACACCACCAGGGAGTTAGGTATCTGTTGTTACCTCATTCTCGATGACTACTGTGCATGATTGATGCGTGCGTGTTAGTCTTAGCTGACACTAACCTAGCGAACTAGGATTAGCCATTTCCAGCGGGCGCCCACGGGGAGGACTAGAGAAGAGGATTTATGCCCACCAATAGCGCATGATTCCCAAATCTAATTTTGAAAAGAAGTATATCTCTCCAATGATAGAACAAAACTTTCGAAGGCATTAGTAGGGGACACAATGGACTATTAGGTCGTATTGCAGTACACCATTCTCAAAGTAATAGCATCCTGCATACCTACCATGCCAGTGATTCTTTTGACCACTTCCCTGACCATCCATTCTAGGTGCTTTTTAACTCTTGAGCCATATTGGGCCTCGCTGAACTTCTGGATCATCACCTCTGTTCCAGTGGATTGGTGACACCCGTGAGGCGTTTTCAAGGGCAAACTGTAGTCCATTAAACTTTACTCCGTTTCTGTTGTACCTATCGTAAGCCTAACCTGCGACTAACCGACTCACAAGCTACAGTGACTTCAAATAGCCATAACTAATTCATTTTTATATTTTTGCACCGCTTGCCTGTTAACAACCTGTTTGCGAAATTATACACTAATTAAGTGTAAAAATCATAACACATACACAGGTATGTGTATCCAAAGAAAAAAAAATTAAAAACCTTTTGAAATTCAAATGCCTCCATGTATTTTGTGCGACTGTAACGAGGTTAGGTTGTTACCCAATCCGAAGAAAGGTGCATCCGCGCAAGGGCACTTATTTCTGCTCTAATAGCCTGCCATTATCTTTCATCGAATTTTACTTTCGAATTTTCGAAGATTCAATAAATCAGTTGCACTGATATGACCTTCCACGGATTAACAATCTTTTTGCGATCGGTTTGCATAAATTGAATGCATTAACGCACCATCATCCTCTATAGCGGATGATCTAATACTCGTAGTTTCGTATATCTTTCCTGACCTACACCGATCTGTTAAGTATGTGTATTTATGGATCGACATGGGGTGTTCCGAGATCTGAGATCTATCTATGCATAGAGTCTAGTTATGCTAAATAGATGTTTTTTGTTGTTGTGTTTCTGGGTTTAAAGAGTAATTATATCGACCCCCAACAATAGTTAATAGCTGCCGAACTACTATCATCCGTCTTTTGGAAATTTAGACTTCTTTTTGTTTCTGGCTTATGACTTGGGGATACCCCATTCGTTTTGCTGGTTTTTGTTGGTTGATTTTGCAGCTGAGCTCGAGGTGGGGCAGAAGTATAAAATCGATTCAGATTGAAGGTATAGCAGTGCAGTTCAGAAGAACATTTGCTAGAGTTTGCAGTGCTGAGAGTTAGAAAGATGAAAGTGGGTATTCGACGGAGGAAGCGGTCCGTGTTGGATAAGGACTAACAAGTTGTGTTCTCTTTAGGTATTCGTGTGTGTCCTGTTGGCAACAATTGCTGTAGCCCATGGTGGGTTCATTAAAACTATCGGAATCGGAGGATTGGGTGGAGGATTGGGTGGAGGCGGCTATGGTGGTGGCGGCTATGGTGGTGGTGGCGGCGGCTATGGAGGTGGCAGTTATGGAGGTGGCAGTTATGGAGGGGGATATGGCGGTGGCGGTGGCGGTTATGGAGGAGGCGGAATCAGCACTGTCAAAGTAATCCATGAGGTTGCTCCAGTCATCATCAGCTCAGGACATGGCGGAGGGGGCTACGGCGGCGGTGGCTATGGAGGTGGCTATAGCGGTGGCTACGGAGGAGGCAGTATTGGCGGCCATGGAGGCAGTATTGGTGGTTATGGAGGTGGCGGCTATGGAGGTGGCGGCTACGGAGGTGGCTATGGAGGTGGTTCCGCTGTTAAGATTATTAAGGTCATCTCCTCTGGAGGCGGTGGCTATGGCGGCGGTGGCTACGGAGGTGGCTACGGAGGTGGATATGGAGGCGGTCACGGTATCTCCAGCGGATGGTGGAAGAAATAAAGTGTACATTGAAGTGAAATATTACACTGAAGTACAAATGTAAATTTGAATTAAATGAACAATGTTAGAGTATTAATTTTTTTTGACTAAAGGATCTGTGCTTATCTTTTCATATAAGAGATATCGCAACCAATCTCTGTGATAAGTGTGTCGTTGGATGTTTACAATTCCATTAGTCCGATTTTTTCGCAAAGTTTACGGACCTCAATGGTATTTTACAAGTCGCTCTTTTTTGGATCACATTATTACTGAGGCCGATAGTTTGCGGTTGTTTTTGCATTTAAGTGATCCAATGACTTTGAAATCTGCTTCTTATTCGAACCTTGACAGGAACTTGAGGCGCTCTTACGTCATCGTACATACCCATCGTTCTTACATACGTGTCCAGTCTGTAGATTTAGAAATATTCACTGAAAATATTATTTCCAAACCTGGGTTTGAGGGTGAGCTTATGAGCACTTAATACCTGGCAAGTGTTGCAGAAAAAAGAACATTTGAAACACGGAATTTTATTAGTCGATATGAAGCTGATTAGAAAAGGGTGGCAAAATTTCTTTAGTGTTCGGATTAATCCAGAGAGTTTGATTTTGCTTACAGATTGTCCTTGTGATGACCGGTGGATGATGTTAATACTGACGACGTGGTGGAATTTTTATTATTTAAAGGAATGACGTACATTCCTACTACTACTTTAAAAGAGGCGGCACAAAGCGGGGTTGATGGAAGCAAAAGCAAAGAATAATGACTATTTTGGAAGGTAGATAGAGGTAGGGGTTCATAATAGAATGAAATTAGCGCTATTGTGCACCCTTTTGATACCACGAGCTCCTGTAAACTGGTTGAATGATGAAGTTTTAGGTTGCAAATAAGAGATGCACTAAACCCAGCCTATCGAGTTTAGGAAAAAAATTAGGGCCCAATCTCTTTTAAACCATAAATTCGAAAAAAAGCATCTACCTTGCGTACGCGTCATCGTGTTTGGTTCCAGGTGATGTACCCAGATTATCTTTAGCTTTTATCCAACTGCCGTCCTTCCTTTTTGACCTATTATGCCAAATATATCTGGGGTAAGCAGCTCTTCTTCCTTCTTGTATAAGCGGATTCTATTGCATAGCCTGGCTTGGTATGAAACCATCGTACTTTCGGAGACTGTGGCCCACTTTATCACATCTCTACTTTCCTGACCCATTCTCCCATATAGCTGTTCATTTGACACATGATTTGGCCAGAATACTCGCAATATGTTTCTGAGAGAATGATTAACAAAAATTTGTAGCGTTCTTGTGATAAAGATATTCACCTTCCAAATACTGCACCCATAAAGCAGAACTCACTTAATGTTTGAATGAAAAAGACGCACTGCATTTCCAGATTCTCGAGAGCATGACAAAATTGGCCTTGGGTTTCCCTATTCAGTTGGATACATCAAATTCAGCATCATCCCTCTGCGAAGACACAATACACATGGATATTGAAGGTTGTTTACTCTCTCGGTGGATCAGCGATGCTTACTTGTGATATTGAGGCTTTATCAAATCTGAGAATCCTAGTTTTGGCAGAGTTGATCTTTGAAACCACTATATATGCCTCTCTCTCCAAACGTAGGCTCAATACACGATGCGATAGTAAACATATATATTCGGCGTAGTCGGGATGTTTAAGACTGCATTTGATTTCACCACTTCCCACCGAAACACCTCACTGATAACCAATAGAAAGAGTAGTGGCGACAGTACATAGCTTTATTGGGCTCTGCTCTGAATTTCAAATTCCTCTGACAAGCTACTTCTATGCAGAATGCCAATGCGATATTTTGTACCTTCACAACTTGCTTTAATAACAGCTCCACATTTTCCTGGAATACCTCTCCTCTACAAGGTATACCAAATGTAATCATTGTTCACAGTATCGAAAGCATTTTCGAACCCAACGAGCGGATGCAGCGGAGATCTGCAGTCAATACATTGTTTGATTATGATCCGTGAAGTGTTGATGTGGTCGACGCAGAATGACTCGAATCAGAAAACAGCTTGTTCATTGTGAAGAGTGCTCTCCAAATGTTCGTCAATGGATTCGAGAGCAATTTTGGCTATTGCGGGAACGTCGCAAATTCTCCTTCAATTAGCGCACTCAGTTATGTTACATTTTTTAGGCGAACCACACAGGCGGATCGTAGAAATGCGCTGAAGTGGGAGGGTTGTGATCCCTTCGGATCATAACCACGGTGATAAAAGGAAGAAGAAGAAGAAGAAGAAGAAGAAGTAATGTTACATTTTTTGGAAGCTTGACAATCGTTCCCTTGTGCCACTCGCCAAGGAAGATCTCAGTCTCCTGAGCACTTTTTATAAATAGGTGTAGATAGTCTGACGAGATTTTTGTTGTAGTTTTGAATAATTCGACAGGAATAACGTTAAGTCCTGATACATCATTTCTTTTGAGCGGTTTAATCGCACCTCTTTACTGAAACGGCGCAATGCAAATGCGAGAATTTGGGACTGGTTCTGATTTTTGTCCATCCATAATATGGTTTAACACTGTAGAAGAATGTTCACCTTCTAAGTTGACCCTTAAACAATAAGAAAACCATTTAAACTTTTCACTGGGCAATAGCGCTGTGGCCTCCTGCTAGCTCTTTGGTGAACCAATAAATGGCACTATCATACGTATATGTATACTTGCAGCTTCTTCCACTAGTTTTTTTTTATTAAAAGGAGGAAACCTAAATCCCAGAGAACTCAGACTCGTCGGTCCATTGTACTACCAGCACCACCCGAATGTTGAATGCCTAGCTCTCTTGTAAAGGTGCGTCCACCATAACTGTTCGTAGGGATTCAATAGTTGTGTCCCAACTATGCGTTAGATTAATTGCAATACTTGTGCGTGATCTTTCGCACACTCTTATAAAGTCTTCCTACGGGCACATAGTGAACTTCGAAATTTCATTCTTTAAGCGCTCAGTACGATTTAGAAATAACTTGTCTCACTCAATTCTTCCTGAGACATACGACTTGGAAAATTTCCAAATTCCCATCGGCACCTTCCTTTCCTTCTTTCCATATCAAATCTTTAAATCTCTCCTCTTTACCCTTTCCTTTCACTCAATCACAGGGTTTTAAAACTTTACAGGACTTAGTCCTAAGTGATATAGAACATTGAAAAAACAAACCATGATGGCTGTTAATGGTGACGAAGTTTGATTTTTAGTTAAAAAAGTGTTGTTAACAAGAACTTCCCACAATTGCTGCATCCAATACGATGGCGCGAATCAATAAATATAGATGTCTTTATTTTACAGCGATGATATTATTTTAGTATTCCTTTGACGTGTTGATGTAACTGCATCATTACGAAATGTATCCACCGTTCGACGGATGTCTTGTGGAGACGGACAATAATAAAAATCGCGAAGTTGTCTATAAGTTTTAATTGTTCAAACGTGAGCCTATTCAAAATGATTTGTTAGACTGTACTGACCATAAATGTCAAAAAGTACGGAGAAAATGACAGCTCACTTTGACACAGTATTGAGTTTCGACCCGCATGTTCATCGTAATCGAATTGAGGGAACGAGTTAGATCCGTAATGCAAAAGGATTGTGTGTGACATTTCATCCCCTGTGCATGAAGTTCATTTTCTACCCCTTTTCTCTCTCTTTCTCTATCTGTCAATCTCGATCTTATGATCCGTGTTTATGCAAAATCTCAACTCGATCCCAGAAGATTTAGTGATCGGATCGAATCAATCCTATTTTTACTCGATCTGTGTTTATATGGTCTTCGAACAGAATTGAATCCGTCCCTAAAAAGGCAAATCTTCCTCTCCGTTCAATTACCGACCCATTGCACTTACATCCCTTCTTTCCAAGGTCATAGAAACGCTGAAAAATCGCCAGCTTATGAAATATCTTACTTACTTACTTTACTTATATCCTACATCAGCTACTGGGTTCTAGGGCCTCTATTACGCCTACGCGCCATGATCTACGGTTTCTAGCAATGTGTTTGACTTCTCTCCAACTTTCCCCAACTGCCGTGCCTCTTTCTCGACTATTCTGCGCCATGTTCTCCTCGGACCGCCAGGTCTTCTGCCATCCTGAGTTAAAGGGTTCCATTGCATAGCATGGTTTGCTATTGAACTGTCGCCCTTTCGGACCGTGTGACCAATCCACTGCCACTTCCGCCGTTGGATGGTTATGCCTATTGGTGCCTGACCCGTTCTCTCGTAAAGGTGTTCGTTAAAGATACGATTGGGCCAGAAAATCCTTAAGATATTGCCCAGACACATATTAACGAACGTTTGCAGGTTTCTGGTGATAGTAGTGAACACTTTCCATGTGCTGCAACCATATAACAGTACGGATTTAACGTTGGAGTGGAACAGTTCTATCTTGGTGTTCGAACTGATTGCATTGCTTCGCCATATTTCGGACAACATCGCGAACGCGGACTTTGCTTGGTTATATCCAGTTGGTTATATCCAGTTTGGCTCCACCATTGGTCAAGACAATACCCCCAAGATACTGGAAATCCTCTCTCTCTCTCTACCGGTTGTCCAGCAATGCACATTTGAGCCGATGAGTTTGTCCAAGGCTGATAATTTTAGTTTTTGGCGTATTCATTTTCAGCCCAACGACGCCTGCCCCCCTCTCCACATCTGCTGTCATTTGGTGGAGGTACATAATTCTGTGGGAGAGTAAGCATACATCGTCAGCGTAGTCAAGATGTTTCAGTTGAGATGTAAGAGTCCATCGAATTCCTCCGCTTCCCATCGACAAAGCTGCACGAAGCACATCACTCATCACCAATAGGAATAATACTGGTGAAAGGATACAGCCTTGTCTTACCCCACTTTGGATCTCAAATTCCTCAGACAATTTTCCTCTGTGCAGAACTTGACATTTGGAGCCTTCATATGTAGCTTTGATAATAGCAATTAGTTTATCGGGAACACCTCTCCTACGTAAGACACGCCAAATAGACACTGTTGACACTATCGAATGCCTTCCCAACATCGCTGAACAGCAGATGGAGTGGCGATCGATATTCAACGCTCTGTTCGATAATAATCCGCAGGGTGTTGATGTGGTTGCTGTGGGCGCCGTGGCGTAAGTGGTTAGTGTGTCGGATCACTACGCATGAGGTTCCAAGTTCGAATCCCAGAAAATACCAAAAAGTTTTTTCACGGTCCCACCCCTCGCGAGCGTATGACAAACATCCGATAGTATTGTTGTCACGAAAAAGCTTCTCAAATCGCCGTTCGGATTCGGCTTTAAAACTGTAGGCCCCTTCCATTCGTGTGAAAAATATAACGCACACAACATGAGTGGTTGCGAGAAGCTAGGCCCTGGCACTTTAAAGAGCTGTTGCGCCAAATATTTGTATTTTTTTTGATGTGGTCGACACAGGAGGAGAGAGCGAGAGAGCGGAAACCTGTTGTTCGGCATCGAGTGTGTCGTCGAGATGTTGTTCGATTCGCTCCAGGATGATTTTAGCTATTATCTTAGCTACAGCAGGCAACACGCAGATACCCCTCCAGTTTCCGCACTTAAATTTCCTTTCTTAGGAAGCTTGACGATCATTCCCTTTTTCAACTCGTAAGGAAAGCTCTCAGCTTCCCAGCTCTCTCTATAAGTGGAAGCAGAAGCTCAGCCGATGTTGTTGGCGCTGCTCGTAAGAGCTCTGCTGGAATACCGTCAAGTCCTACCGCCTTGTTGGTTTTGAGTGCTTTGATTGCGCTAGTGATCTCATCTTTACTGGGAGTCGTGGTGCATATTCGGGAACTCTCACCTCGGGCATCTCAGTCTGATTTGGGAGCATATCGCTAGCGAATACTCGGTTCAAAACCGTAGCAAAATGCTCTTTCCATCTCTTGAGTTGGTCCTCATCGGAAATGAGCAAGGAGCTGTTTAGGCTTTTCATTGGGTGTTGGCTGGAGCTACGACCACCTACCAGCTCTTTCGTGATTCTGTAGACGGTCCTACTGTCGCACCTTCGTGCAGCTTTTTTGCTTCTGTAGCCAGCGCATTGATGTAGTTGCGCTTGTCACGTCGCAGGCTACGCTGAACTTCTCTCATCTTCATGCGATATAGGGTCTCTAGTTCGTTTCTCCCTGCTGCTGGGGTAGCTGCAACGCGAGCTTTTAGCTGTTTTCGTTCGTTAATCCGTCTCCAGGTATCCTCTGAAAGCCCTATGTCCTATGTCTTCCCTGCGATCGACCGACAATTCTTTCAGCACCAGATGTAAAAACATTTTTCACAGCACACGAATGGTCTTGGGTAGTTGCGGGCAGTGAGCTGCTGATTGCTTACACACCTTGCGAGAAGTGCTCCCTTAATTGTTGGCGCACTAAGGGATCACTAAGTCTATCGATGTTGAACCAGGGCATTCTTGTGTTATCGTGGGATCTTCGAACTGCAGCAGTGCGTAGTTGGAGAGTATTTATCATAAGATGGTGATCACGTACTATCCCCACATCTGCCTCTCGCCTGTTTCGGACGTCCAGGAGACTACTTCTAAAGCGGCGGCTGATGGCAAAATAGTCAATTTGGTTTGAGGTTGCTTGCCTGTCATTGGAAACCCAGCTGACTTTGTGGCAGGTCTTGTGCTCAAACATGGTGCTGAAATACCTTGATTCACGAAAACTCTTCAATGACCGGCAGTCTCTCCATCACTTCAGCGAAATAAAGATGGTTGCGCTCGATATTTCGAGGGCATTTAACAGAGTTTGACATCAGGCTCTTTTGTTGAACATGCGTGCATATGGCTTCGATGAATCTCTTCTTCCATGGATTAGAAGCTACCCTTCGGGCATTCAATACAAGTTCTCCTGGACCGCTTCAAGTCTACAATTCACCGCATAAATGCTGGTGTTGTGACCTGTTTTGTCTCCGATTCTATTTCTCATTTTTATAAATGACCTCTTGTCAGCAACTGCTTATTCAATCCATTCCTTCGCTGATGACAGTACCCTTAGTTTTTCATATTCATTCCCCAACTCATGTCCCTACTCTTCGGTAGAAGAAGAAGAACGTCAGTGATTGTCAGACATTGAATTCTGACCTGGACAGCATAACCAAATGGGGTTCAACCAAAAGAGTGGAACTTAATCCAAAACTCCATTCTCGGTATCTGTATCAATAACCATCTTCGATAGAATGATCACATATTCGGGGTTGCCAAAAATGGTGCAAAATGTCCAGGATTCTTTAAAAGATGCAAGATATACTTTACCCCATTTGATCTGGCCTCGATCTATAAAGCATTTAGCCACCCAAAGCTGGAATATAACGCCCATATCTGGTCTGGTGCGCCCAATATCGTTCTGCACATTATAGATAGAGTACAAAATCGCACATTAAAACTTATAGGTGATAGAGACATTGCGAACTTCTTAGTCTCACTTGAACATCGTAGAAATGTATGGGTCTTTCCTTATTTTATGTTGTCTTTTTTTTTTATAAATAATGCTCCAGTGAAATAGCCAGTTGCATTCCTCTCCTTCAATATTTCACCTGCACTACACGCCATTCTCAAGCACAACCTTGAACCTTTAGCGGCTTACAGAAGGATCTGGATGATGCTACAATCCAAGTAATTTTTGGGAAAATAGATCCATTGTAGCCAAGTTGTTACTCATGATATTCATACAATATTGATGACACGTGTTGTGCGGAGTAACATCAGCGATATTTATACATTAAATCTTAACGGAAACATTTATTTTTTCTCTTCATTTATGTTCGAAATTCCTGAATATCAAGTTTTTTTTTAACGAAACCCATAACCGACAGCTAAATATGTTTTTAATTTAAGATTTCATTTTCTCCTTGTTATTGTACTCCTCCGATATATTAATAAAACTTAAGAAAAAACTGTAATTAAATCAGAGCTAATGGCTTCCCCTCAGAATTTATATGCATAAGTTAAAAAAGAAGAAACAATCCGTTCCATAAAATCGAATGTTGACTTAGAACAGGTTGGATGCCTTACTGAACTCATTTGTTGTGAACGTTTTTGTTATTAAAAATAAAATCCAGTCAAGGACAATAAGATCGAATTCCGTTAAAATTAAACGGTTTTTGATCCCAATACAAAATTGGTCCGGTTTAACTTGTGCTCTTTTCGAAAATTTCTTATTTACGTCGATAAATTTTCGTCCAGAATATACTTGATTCTTCTACAGATATTGAAATATCCTTTGCCTTAACTGAGGAAGAGAACAAATTGTGTGTGTGCTCCAAGAGTTTGTACCGAACTACATTTCTATTGACACACTGCTCCAAATTTATACCCAGATCGATGTATCAGACAATTGATTCTGCCCAACCACAATCCAGCATTTGACTGATGCAATATAAATATTAAAAAATATCATCTCTGATCTTGTATGTCTTCGAAAGAAGTAATAAATTCAATTGATCGGTTAAAAAAAATTAATATATTCGTAATTGGGCGTGTAAAACTTGATTCAAGGAGAAAATCGTGTTAGTAAATCCATTGATCTTAAAAATATATACAAATGTACATATTTATGTTCTTCAAGAGTAAGAATTTATAACAAACAATCAAAAATTGAAAACAAAACAGGATGTCAAAAATGTTGACAGAGTCATTTGTTTTAGGTGCTCCAGATGTTCCAAATTTAATTATAAGCTGGCGTAAGTTAGTAAAATAAATTTGTAACCTGGTATATTATCTTAAAGGGTTTTAGTTGTTTTAGGGTACATTGACGTGTAGATATATGAGGATTGGCAGCAACCGCAAGCATTGAACTGGAATGGGAGTGATTTGTGTACGTGTACACAAATGGTTAATTAAAATTTATTGCAAAATAAAATTTATATAGCTTTTCAAAAGTAATAAATAAATTACTAGTTGGAGGTGTGAATATGAGATCAGCCATTGATTTTAAGACACCACTGTGAAATTGGCATTTTACAGTTTTTAACTCTTACAAATCCAGCCAATCTTACTTAGATCCAAGATATTAGTTTCTGAAATAGCTCATTTACATGGTCTACAATCGAACACACATAAACTTATCTTTCAAGGTCTGTTTTTGAATCTCGCTGGATTTTATTTTGGAACATGCATAGGAAATTGATACTTAGCTTTACATTTTCTTAGTGGTAATGGATAAATCCCTGTTATGTTTGCGAGCCTCAGCTTGTCGTTGAGTAGAAGTAATGAGATCATCCTACTATTTGATTTGTTTCATAATTAATCGCAAATAGAATAATATGAAGATTATTCTTGGATGTGTGATTTTAGTCATATGCTGCCCTAATTTTTCGATCTAGAACAATTTTTTTCTAATCGCTTAGATTGCAAAGATCATTTTTCAATCCATATGGGGCTTACAACTATTGAGGCTATTGGCATGGTTTGTTGATGTAATTCAGTGATCTTGAACTACGCCCGGTATGGACTGCTGGTAAAATGTATTTCCCTAAACAGTAGCTATCTACTCCAAAATGACAATAGAACTTTCCATTATTTATTTCCTTAGGTCGTGCTTCCTCTTTTGAGACTTAGGGTCCTTACTATGCCTATGCGCCATCTCGTACGGTTTCTGACAACTCTTTCCCAAATTGTCGTGATTCCGCCTTGTCTTACCACACTTTAGATCTCGAATCCCTCAGACAACTTTCCTCTGTATAGAACGTGACATTTGGAGCTATCGTATGCTGCTCAAACGTCATTTTCTGATTATATACCACGGTTGTAAGATCCATTCTTACATATGCGTCCGTTTTCTGGTGGACGAAAACCAAAGAGGTCACAACCATAAACAAACTTACTAAACTTCAAAGACTAGCTCGCCTCGGTATCACAGGTACTATGCATACTTGCCCCACAATAGCCATAGAAGCCATAATCGGACTTATTCCGTTACATATATTTATAAAAAAAAAGTGGCAATTCGCAGTGCAGTTTTTCTTCGCAAGTCAGGTGCTAATAGTACAAGGGATCATGCGGATCTCATGGATCTATTAACCGACTTCCCCAAGCTAGATATGCCCAGCACGGTTTCTGACTTTACGCCCAAATCACTATACTCGTACTTTGGTAGAAGGTTTGAGATTGTGATCCTAAGCCGTGAATAATGGCTGACCGTCGCTTGATCCAAAAGGAATAGTGTGGTATACCGATGGATCAAAAATGGATTCAGGAGTTGGCGCCGGTGTGTATGGACCCAACCATAAAATTTCGAAATCACTCGGAAAGAGTTCTAGTGTTTTTCAAGCCCAGCTTTACGCTATTGAGACATGTGCTAACATGACCCTGCACTCAGGCATCAAAGGTGCCACTATCCACATACTCACCGATAGCCAAGCGACGCTTAAAGCACTGATCTCCCATTTGATCAGTTCAAAATTAGTTCTAAGCTGCTTCGACAGTTTACAAAACTTGGCCCGACACAATAAAGCAAAATTATGGTGGGTACCGGGTCATGTAGGCGCTGACGACAACGAAACTGCAGACCTGCTTGCTAGGAAGGGCTCCTCTGTGTTATTCACTGGACCTGAACCCTTTTGCAGAATATCCAATTCCGCCTTTAAACTGACCCTAAACGTTTGGGAACGCAACATGTCCATCTCCCACTGGAACAACTCCCAAGGTCTCAGACAAGCTAAAAGAGCTGTCCAACCCATCCAAAGACAGGCATTTGATATTTTAAAATACGACGTTTACCACGTTAACAAAATGAGAACTACGGAGGTTATCACCTGCCGCCTCTGCCTAGAAGAGGACGAAACCGGGGAACACATACTATGTGAGTGTGTAGCTGTATGTAGAACTAGGAGGAGCTTTTCCTCAAAGAGATTTTATCTCCAATAGATTTAAGGAACTCCTCCGCGGCCATAATTATAGCTTTCATAAGGATAGTGGAAGTACTGCTGCCCTGAAAAGTGGCCTCTGGCACAATAGATCTCCTTGGCCTACACGCCATTTGGGCGTGGCCACAAACCTGTTTAAAAAAAAAAGGCTGCTTTGATAATAGCAATCAATTTATTGTGAAAACCTTTCCTTCGAAAGGCACGAAAAATAAACTCCCTGTTGACACTATTCAACGCCTTCTCAAAATCGATGAACAGCTGGTGAAGTGGCGACGGATGTTCAATGCACTGCTCGATGATAATTCGCAGGGCGTTGATGTGGTCGATACAACAGAATCCAGAGCAAAAACTGCTTGTTTGGCGTCGAGAACGGGTCAGAAACCAATAGACACAACCAATGAAACTGGCAGTAGATTGGTCACATGTTCCGAAAAGATGACAGTTCCATAGCCAATCATGCTATGCAATGGAACCCGTTAATTTGGGCTGGCAAAATACCTGGCGGTCCGAAGACAACATGGCGTAGATCAGTCGAGAAGGAGGCATAGCAGTTAGGGAAAATTTGCCAAAAACTATACACGATGGTGCGTAGGTGTAGTAGACCCTCTAGGACCCACAAGTTGATACAGGACATAAATATTCATTTCTTCAGTAGGTATTTGCCCTCCTATGTAAGACATCATGCATTCTAGGACAACATTTGTGTATGCTTTACGTGAAATAGAGACTGAAAGTCTTTGCATCTACTATGTGCTACTTAATTGAATTGCTGCCTAATGTAATGATTGGCGAAAAATCCGTGTATAGAGTCTATACTCTGGGAAAATCGTGCTACAAACTGGCTCAGATGAATGCGGATCAATCAGGAATAATTAATCAAATATTGGAGGATCCAGAAAAATGGAATCTTCATTTTATAGATGGTGGTACAGTCCCATCATTATGAATGCGGCGCCAATATGGACTAAGAAACAAGGCGTGTCCGACAAAAGGAAACTCTCTCTGTACTATCTCTGTGGATTAAGATTGTGTAGTACAGTAGAGTCTCAAAGAGAAGATGGACGCATCGCGTGATACTACAACTAATAGATTGTTACACTGAAGACATGGAGTAGTGGATTTCTTCCCTAGTCAGCTTATAGCAGGACATGATTGTTGTTGAGAATACTTTCACAGATTCGATCATATCGACCACGCCATCGGTCCACATTGGGAACAAGGGCAAGGAGATGAGGTGCATGTCGAAATTAAACGCAGATTGAAGAGCCCTTAAAAAAGCAACCAGAGACATGTTTTCTCTAGAGAAAGCTGTCCAACACGTACTGACATTTGGGGTATGGTTAGCGGCACAGCAACTACTATCCTAAAAGATATTCGGCCACTGGAGAAGCTCAGAAATAAACCTAGGGAAGACCAATAACAATGTGAACATAAGAAGTCTTTGAAGTGCGAGCTAGAGTCTACGAATGGCTTATCATAACTGTTAACGAATCTAAGCGAACAACACTTCTAAAAAACAAAGCCTTTAATTTTGTTCAGAATAATTCCAAGGCGAATGACTTATACACACAAGAACAGTCGACAAAGGATGGGTTGGACATATTCATAGCCCCAAAGTCGTCAACTGGGAAAATTTATGTTTTTATTAGAAAATTAGCAATGACCTATTGTACATCTTGGCTCAACACCTTTTGTTTACCATCTGTTTCCTTGAAAACTACAATAGACAACATAAACACGGTTAGATACATCACCTCACCATACCATCGCTTCACAGTGTCCTCATTTTAAAATCTATTGTTTCGACGAAATTTAGATAATTTACGCAAACTAAGTAATTAATATTGGATTGTCGGCTTATATTGAATTTGCACTGTTTTATCAGGAACCAGTTGGTCCAGATACAAATGTCTGCACTTGATTTGCGTGTGCGCGCCTTGATATTGGATGAAGCAACGGGTTCTATATTATCGTCATACAACACGAGTTTACATTTTTTTTTTAATCACTTTTGTTGACTTTTTGTAAATTAAATGCACTTCTCCAAATTGAAATGGAATGATAATAAGAACAGAACATTGGAAATCTAATTTGAATACCGAAAACAACTTTCGAAAAAAATGTACGAAGTATGCATGAGGTTCCGGGGGCAGGAGTAAGACCTCCCAAAATGAAGGCTACTATATAAGAGGGAACTTATTCCATAAACGATATAGTTCTGTGTCAAAGCCGTTCTATTGCAATCACAAAAATGAAAGTAAGACTTGTGTAGACGATCAAGGATCTTCCATTTGACTGATAACATTTTTGGTTTGTCCTTAGATCTTCGTTGTTCTATTCGCTTTGGTGGCTTACGCCGGCGCTAGTGGTATTGGCCTTGGTGGTTACGGAGGAGGAATTGGCTATGGAGGTGGACTTGGTCTTGGAAGTGGACTTGGTCTTAGAGGTGGAATTGGCCTTGGAGGAGGAGTACTCGGAGGTGGACTTGGATATGGCGGAGGCGGATATGGCATTCGTCGTGTTGGTTTGATTCAACCAGTGGTGAGAACTCAACTGATCAGCCAACCCATTGGTTTGGGCTATGGAGGTATCCAAGGAGGAGGTCTCGGTCTCAGAGGTGGCCTCGGAGGTGGTGGCTGGGGAGGTGGTGGCTGGGGAGGTGGTGGCTGGGGAGGTTATGGTGGTGGCTGGGGATCTGGCGGCCTCATCCGCTCCGGTGGAGTATGGAAGAAGTAAATTTGGCAGGGAGTGTGTAGTTGAGAATCAAAAGCGATGACAATAAAGTGATATTTGAATTGATAATCTAGAGTACTTAATAGCGGATCATCATCAGATATACTGTTATGGAAACTGGAGTATTCGACCTTGGAGTTGGCTTTGGATTTCTGTGTCAATCTGAGAGGTATCTATGTCTAATTCTCTTTAAGTTGTTCTATGTTGGAGGATATCTAAGCGTCGAACTATCTGAATTCTTTGTATTGTTCATAAATCTGTACCAAATTTCGATTAAGAAAGGCTGATGATCCTCATTTATCCTATTTCGCAGATTTGCCAATTCCAAATCTCGAATTCAAGTCTCCTGTTGGCATGTTTGGAAACCGTCTTAATGCTTGCATTTGTTCTAGGATTATTTCACTACTACTCTCGTTTAAACAGTGATAGCCCAATATCTTTCTTCTTCTGCTAGATAGCACCCGATATTGGCATAATATACATATGTGGCGTTGTCTCCGCAATTTCCAGGTACATTCTGCTGGTATAATTTTCCAGAAGACCCACCTTCTGAAAATGCTAATGCCACTCACTATTTGAGTGCTTCTCGTTTTGTGCTAAGAACATTTAAATTCTTATGCCATGTTTAGCACCATTTTGACTTGTCTATATCCCCCCACAGTTGACAACCATTTAGCGTGTCTATTTCTTGTACAAGCTCTTACCATTCTGAGACTTTTTCTGCAGAAAATCATTCGGACCAAGAAATTTTGAGGCTTATTCATACATTGTCAGTTGATCTGCATTTTCATTTCCTTCTATCTCTAAATTTTCTTTCACCCAGGCCAATTTCAATTTCACTTGAATTGCACATTCTTCACGTTTTTACATTCCAAACCTAATGAGATGTAAATGTCTATCTACTCCATATGCCTGATCTCTACCCGATTGGCCAGTACTATTAGGATATTCTTCCCTGTCAACTGACTCAAATTTAAGTGATCCAGCGCTGGCAGTAAAGCGACTATCTCAGCTTGATGCACTGGGGCTTTTATTTCCAGACTCCGATAATAGGCTGGACTTAGGTGATCTATCCGTGAAGATAGCTATTTCTATAAACTTCTTCTCGGGAATGATCCATCTTTAATTAGAGGTCTGTGACAACTTTTTGAAGTACGAGTCCCCTTTTTCCCCCATATGTATACTCAGATCCCTTATGAGATCCAAGAACGTCGTATGTCTGTAGATGGTACCGCGCTATCGTTAATTACCGTCATGGCACGACTGAAATAATAGCCGTTATTGTTTATAAATAAATCCAGCGGAAAAATTCTCACAATCACTTCTATAGCTTATGTTGGTCACTATACCTATATACTATATCCGCCGCTTTAGAAGTAGTCTCTTGGACGTCCGAAACAGGCGAGTGGCAGATGTGGGGATAGTACGTGATCACCATCTTATGATAGCCACTCTCCAACTACGCACTGCTGCAGTTCGAAGATCCCACGACAACAAAAGAATGATCCCTCAGTGAGCCAACAACTAAGGGAGCACTTTTCGCAAGGTGTGGAAGTAATCAGCAGTTCAAAGCCCGCAACCATCCAAGACCATTGGTGTGCTGTGAAAAATGTTTTTACATTTGGTGCTGAAAGAATCATCGGTCGATCGTAGAAAAGACATAGGGCGTGGCTTTCCGATGATACCTGGAGACGGATTGACGAACGAAAACAGCTGAAAGCTCGCGTTGCAGCTACTTCAGCAGCAGGAAGAAGCGAGCTAGAGACCCTATATCGCATGAAGATGAGAGAAGTTCAGCGTAGCGTGCGACGTGACAAGCGCAACTACATCAACGCGCTGGCTACAGAAGCAGAAGAAGCTGCACGGAGGTGCGACAGCAGGACCGTCTACAAAATCACCAAAGAGCTGACAGGGGGTCACATCTCCAGCCAACACCCAGTGAAAAGCCGAGACGGCTCCTTGCTCATTTCGGATGAGGACCAGCTCAAGAGATGGAAAGAGCATTTTGCAATGGTTTTATACCGAGTATTCGCTAGCGATATGCTCCCACATCAGACTGAGATGCCCGGGGTGAGAAGTTCCCGAATACGCACCACGACTCCCAGTAAAGATGAGATCACTACCGCGATCAAAGCACTCAAAACCAACAAGGCGGTAGGACTTGACGGTATTCCAGCAGAGCTCTTACAGGCAGCGCCAACGACATCGGATGAGCTTCTGCTTCGACTTATAGAGACAGCTTGGGAAGCTGAGAGCTTTCCTAACGAATGGAAAAAGGGAATGATCGTCAAGCTTCCTAAGAAGGGAAATTTAATGGAGTGCGGAAACTGGAGGGGTATCTGCGTGTTGCCTGCTGTAGCTAAGATAATAGCTAAAATCATCCTGGAGCGAATCGAACAACATCTCGAAGACACACTCGATGCCGAACAAGTAGGTTTCCGCTCTGGATCCTTCTGTGCTGACCACATCAACACCTTGCGGATTATCATCGAACAGTGTGTTGAATATCGATCGTCACTGCACCTGTTGTGCATCGATTTTGAGATGGCGTTCGATAGTGTCAACAGAGAGTTTATTTGGCGTGCCTTACGCAGGAGAGGTATTCCCGATAAACTAATTGCTATTATCAAAGCTACATATGAATGCTCCAAATGTCAAGTTCTGCACAGAGGAAGGTTGTCTGAGGAATTTGAGATCCAAAGTGGGGTAAGACAAGGTTGTATCCTTTCACCAATATTATTCCTATAGGTGATTAGCGATGTGCTTCGTGCATCTTTGTCGACGGGAAACGGAGGAATTCGATGGACTCTTGCATCTGAATTGAAAAATCTTGACTACGCGGACGATGTGTGCTTACTCTCCCACAGAATTATGGACCTCCACCAAATCATAGCAGATGTAGATAGGGAGGCAGGCGCCGTCGAGCTGAAAATTAATACGGCAAAAACTAAAGTTATCAACCTTGGAACAAACTCATCGGCTTAAATATGCATTGCTGGACAACCGGTAGAGAGAGTAGAGGATTTCCAGTATCTTGGGAGTATTGTCTCGACCGATGGTGGAACCGAACTGGATATAGCCAACAGGATCGCCAAAGCAAAGTCCGCGTTCGGGATGTTGTCCAAAATATGGTAAAGCAATGCAATCAGTTTGAACACCAAGATAGAACTGTTCCACTCCAACGTTGAATCCGTGCTGTTATATCGTTGCAGCACGTGGAGAGTGACCACTACTATCACCAGAAAGCTGCAAACGTTGGTTAATATGTGCCTGCGCAATATCTTAAGGATTTTCTGGCCCAATCGTATCTTTAACGAACACCTTTACGAGAGAACGGGTCAAGAACCAATAGGCACAACCATCCAACGACGGAAGTGGCAGTGGATTGGTCACACGTTGCGAAAGGGTGACAGTTCCATAGCGAGCCATGCTATGCAATGGAACCCTTTAACTCAGGATGGCAGAAGACCTGGCGGTCCGAGGAGAACATGGCGCAGAACAGTCGAGAATGAGGCACGGCAGTTGGGGAAAAGTTGGGGAGAACTCAGACACATTGCCAGAAACCGTACACGATGGCGCGTAGGCGTAGTAGAGGCCCTAGGACCCATAAGCGGACACAGGACATAAGTAAAAGTAAATGGGGCAGGCGAAGTAACTTCTTAGAATCTACAACCAGAAAACAAGCAGAATCTGCCTAAGAGTCAGTGAGAGTCAACTTCGCATCTTGACAGGCATGCTAACGGGTCACTGCAGACTCAAGGAGCACCTTAGGAAACTGTAAATAGAACGAAATGGAGACTGTAGATTCTGCAGGGACATTGCAGAAACACCAGCACACCTTCTTATGGAATTCGAAGCAGCAATCCATAAAGAAGACCAAGACATCACCTAGGTACCTATCTCCTATTAAAAACAGATCTATTTGCGTTAAATCCACTTCAGATACTCCGGTTCATCAAAACACCTGGACTAGAGGAAGTAATCTAAATCGAGCATGTCATCGACTAAAGTCTTAGTTTGGGAGGCGCAATAGATCTACTAAATGTCGCAGTGCACACGCACCTCACCAACCGCACATCTACATATCATCGAGGTTTGGAAATTGTACTATTATACAAATGTTAATAAAATATCCAAGAATTCAAGGTCACACTTCACTTACATTAAATTTAAATATCTAAAATTAATATTCATAATTAATAAAAAACCGTTTTATTGCCTCAAAATAGATATTATTATGCACTCAAACACGTGCTGACTTATTTATAAGAAGAATGCATATATAAAATAGTAACTAATAACTTCTTTAAGAATAATATTAAAACTGTGGACCAGTTTTCTGTTTTGATACATTAGTAGAACGTTCTAAAAATAAATATTCGCAAGGTGAACATAGCTTAATATATGTATCACACCTACGAGTGTTTTTGGAGAGTTTCCACTCTGTCATTGATCTCGACATTTGAAACGACATAAGGTGTTGGTCAATTTTCATTGAGTCCTGAGAGTGCTAACATTTTGTTCGTTTATTGCAGAAATGATGGTTAAGACTAACAAAAGCCTCATAGGAGCCTCATCTCCCAATTGGTGTTCGTCCACTAAATAACGAGAAAGAGCCTTTGCAGTTGAAAACCTAGCAGCTCTGTTGGTAAACCCTACTCCCACCTCCTCGTTGTACCACCTGGGATTTTCTTCGGAAATTGCGAACGGAAGATGATGAACAGCGAGCCTTCTGCGCCGCAAAACACGAATAGTGTCGGTTGGTTTGTGGCCTAGTGAGCCGCAATTGCATAAACGCCTATTGCTCCGAAACTGAATACAACGCCTCCGATATGGGCGGATAGTGTGTTAACGATTTTTGGCTATCGTACACGGACAACGATCGGTTTCTGAAACATCAGGACCCTTTTCGATTCACTCTAGGAAGGACCTCATAATGCCAGATTTCAACAATTAGACAGCGAGTTCACAAATAGACATCTTGGTGCTGAGTGAGATAAGATGGTTCTATGCTGGGGAATACACCTCCCCAACAAAAGCAAAGTTATGCTCTGCTCTAGTGGACTAGCTGAGAGCGCGCGAAGTTCCGGAGTAAGATAAATGCTTACTCCATCAGCACAAAGAAGCCTCATATTCTGGAAACAACACGGTGCTCGGATATTGACGGCTTAACTCCAGAGTATATATGTAGGTAGTATGAAAAATAAGCATTATACAAGGTTATGCTCCTATTAGGCTTCGTCTACAACCAAAATCTTAATAGAGACATCGTAGTGGTAATGGGGATTCCACCGCCAATGTAGAAAGCGACAACACTACGCTTAAGAACGTGATGGGTGTTCATGCCCTTGGAGAACAGAATGACAACGATGAGCGGTTGGTGGACTTCTGCAGCACCGACGGCACAAACTTGCTAAGCATTACCAGGTTCAATACCGACAGGCTCAGGCATCGCCAAATGCGCCAACAATTCAGGGATCATCTTGCCTTAGAATCAGAAACAATCAGCAGCATAATGCAGGAGAGCATGAATAACCACTAGAATGACGTAAAAAAATGTTTTTGCAACTGGGCAGAAAAGTCACTGTTCAAGAGTATTGGCAGATATCTGAGACGGATTGATAAGCATACACCTACAGTCAAGGCTCGATTTGCACTGGCTTTAGCAGTAGAGAGAACTGAGTTAGAAACCCAATTTCGTGCGAAAAAGAAGGCAGTGCAGCGTGACAAACTTTAGTATATCAACTTACTTGTCTCAATGGGTGAAGAAGCAGCAACCAGGTGCGATAGTAGGACAGTCTATAACAACACCAATTGGTGATCGAAACTCCGCACAACATCCAGTGAAAATTTTGGATAATGATGGGTAGATAGATCACTTCGCTATAGTCCTCAGCTACTTAGACGATTTTGATATGGCTCGAACTCTAATGAGTCTTCTAAAGCAACAAATTCCTGAATTCGCACTGGACCTTCCAGTAAAAACGAAATAATAACAGCAATCAAGTCCCTCAAGAAAAAAAAAGCGATAGGTACCGAGGATATTCCTGCGGAAGTATTTCAAGCGGCGTCGCCAAATACAATACATCGGGAAAAATGCTATAACCGCTCATACGGAGTGGTATTATAGAATGAGATATTTCCACAGAAATGGAAAAGAGGGATGAAACCTAGCAGTTATCAAGGTTACATACGAGGATATTAAGTGTCACGTCTTACACAGTGTTCAGATGACTCCGGACTTTGAAGTCCAAAGTGAACTACGTCAGGAGTGTATATTGTCACTATTGTTTCTATGTTGGAGCGGAACAGTTGCAGCTTGGTCCTTGTGCTGAGAACCTTGCTTCTCCAGACTTTAGATGACATTTCGAACACAGCTCTTACGTTTCCAATTCTGCTGCACACATCCAGTTCCATGCTACAGTTTTTAAACGAGACCACACTTCCTAAACATAGCAACTTATCTACTTTCTCGACTTGCTGTCCAGTAATGTTGAGTTGAACGTGAGTGGTAGAAGTGCTTAGGGCTTTTGCTTTAGCTGTGTTTATTTTAAGCCACACTTTTTTGGCCACATCTTTAAGACTTTGGGCTATCCGATGAAGGTCTATTATTCGATGTGAAAATAGACAAACATCGTTAATGTAGTCGAGGTGTTTAAGATAAGATGTCATAGTCTATCAAAATGGCAACATTTGTGTCGTCGGTCGAAGATTTGGGCCAACATTCACGAGGATCGTCCTCCACTGGTCACAATCTACTAGGAATTAGTTTGTGTTTTGTTGTCGCTCCTGTCTTCGCTGCTCTTTCAGAATGGTTCCCAAAGTGTGGCTTACTGCTTCCCAGTCAATTTGACTGCTCTTCATCTGCCTGATGGTGTTGTTTGGGGTTAGGTCCTCACTTAGTTAGTTCACCAGCAGGTGCCGTTTTTCATGGAATCGTAGACAATGGAACATCACGTGTTCCGCATCCTCCTTCCGTGTACGTTGGGCAATAGGGGCTGTCGCCGAGTCTAAACATGTGAAAGTAGGCTCTGAAGCAGTCATGGCCAGTTAGCATCTGGGTCAGATAGAAATTCAGCTCCCCATGGTTCCTATTGATCTAACTGTTTATGTTGGGCATCAATCTCTGCGTCCACTTGCCTTTATCAGAGTAATACAATTTCTCCTGGCATTTTTCCAGACATGTCCTTAGTGGTACCTCAGTAACACTTTGACTCGTCGCTGTTGATGCCGCTGTCCTGCTGGCAGAGTATTTTTGTTGAGCTTCTTTAGCAAGAAGGTCTATTGGTACGATGCCAGTCACTACATATGCCGCGTCGTAGGACGTTGTTTAGAAGGCGTTGATTCTGTAAGCTGCATCGATCTTCCTTCTGCATGACTTCATGACACCAGCACATATTTGGGAGCCGTCGTGCATTATCAATGCCGCAACTTTTGATAAGAGCAGTCTCCTCTTATGCTTTAAGAATAAAAAGAATATTTAGCGAAACAGCTCCTTAAGTGCCTGGCCCTAGCTTCTCTCAACCACGTGTTGTGTGCGTTATATTTTTTTTTCAAACTAAACTGTAGGTTCCTTAGTGCCGTATCCGAAGGTCAATTTGTTTTGAGAAGCTTTCTCACTTCTTATGCTTTGGCAGCTATTTGGCATGCTCCTTGCCAGGGCAGCCGTTGCCTTTGCTGCCTTCTCAATTGTATACTGCAGATGTTGCTTAAAACTTAGCCTTGAGTCTATAGTAATGCCAAGGTACTCTGGTTTTGAAACTACCACATGATCACCTAGGGTTGCTCTTATAGTTTTCATGACTCGCCTGCTGCTCATGACCACTACTTCCGTCTCTTCCTCTGCAAGTAGCAGACCCATGCGTAGTAGCTAGTCCTGAACCATCCCCATAGCTTCTTTGCAGTCATGCTCCATATCCTCAAGGAGTTTGGTCACTACAATAATTGCTATGTGTCGTCGGCGAAGTCCATTAGTTTTGAAGACCTTGGGAAGTCTGAGGACGCCATATATATTAGGTTCCACATTAGTGGACCTAATACGGAGCCTTGAGGAACACTGCCTGTGACGCTATACTGCCTCGATCCATTTTCAGTGTCGTAATGCACTATCCTATTTCTGAAATGGTCTGTCATTATCTTCTGCAGGTAGTCTGGTACTCTTTTGGCGGCAAGTACTCGCAGAATATTCCTCCAGTTTGCGGTTTTGAAGGCTTTCTTGATATCCAGCGTAATGGCTGGATGTCAGCCCTTCATGGACTGTTCCGCCAAATATGTTTGTATGTATGTACGACGACTTGTGCAGAGGGTGCAGTAAGGAAGAAGTCCATGAAGAGAGACAAACATTTGAATCGAAATTTACATTTTTTGTAAAGAACGATGTTAATTGATCTGATGCACAATGACTTCAAGTAATCAAATCGGTAAAAAAATAAATAAAAATATAAAACTACAGCACGGCAATACTTCTAGCAAGTTGTATAGAAAAAAATGCTAAAACTTTAAACCTGTTCTCTATTTTTAGTGACTGATAGAATCTTCAGAAAATAAAATTCAATAAAACTATAAGAAAATAGTCTCAGACTATCCATTCAATTCCTGTTTCACAAGTATTGAGGAATGTCATTAAACCTCAGCAAATTGGCCCAGTTTCCTTGTTTTTTTCTATTTCCGAGCGATTTGATTTAAAAGATAAATAAAATAAGCTTACTGAAATAGTACACAATAATAATAATAATAAATAGTAGATATGAATGACTTCTCCGCAGATATTCATTAGGTATGCAAAACCTTACATATTTTAAGTAGAGTATGTTTTTTTTTTTGTCATCGACTTTTTCTATTGGATAGATGCTTTGGATAGAGGCTAGTATGGCACCGCAAGAATTCTGCGCCTGAATGCAAGACAGACAGATGAATTCAAGTTGTAATACATGGTGTCGTGGTGGGGTACCACAATGGGTCAACGCTGACCTGAGTGTGGCAGAGAGCGTCGCTCCCTGCCAGCCCACATACCTAACCTAACCTAATACATGGTGTATCTCTCGACACCATTGCTGTTAAATTAAGAGTGCCACTGGATGCTTTTGTTTTCGCATTTCGCACCTTCTCACCATCTGAGTTCGGGCATAAAACGAAGATCTGCAAGAAAATTTTGCAGCGGAAAATAACTAAAGTTTTCGAATTTAATACGAGCAAATTTGAATTCTTCTAAAGGGGTAGTAAATTATGGATTCAGCTCCATCACCTTGAAAGTCTATAAATGTGACGAGAAGGAGCTCGAGAAAGTACCTCCCAAGCAGGTTGCAGTCCCTTCTGCACCAGCTAAGAGCACCTCTCCTTCCGAGCCCCTTCCCTCGCTCCCTTGCGCCGATCCATCTTTTTCGGGGGTTGACTCCTCGTCGACAGACACTGAAATGGTTGACGCTCTCCTGAAATTGGACTTTTCTGGTCCTCCCTCTTCCTCACCATCACTCCTGGACAGTGACCCTTGTGGCCTCTCTCTCGAGGATGACCTTCTGTCATCAGATTCAGAGGAAGCCAACAATACCGTGATAATGGTATCTGAAGCGAGAAGTAGCCCCAATGCTGCGGATCCTTCAGATTAACCTGCATCACTCCATCACAGCTTCGGCCTCCCTTATTCTCCGGCTCAGCAAATACGGGGAAGACTTAGTCTTGATCCAGGAACCATGGGTTTTTGGAAACCGGGTTTGTGGACTCAAGACTCAAAACTACAAATTAATCTACGCAAGAAAGGAAGGTAAACCGAGATCTTGTATCCTTGCGAAGACCCATCTAAACATCCTTTTAATCTCTAATTTCAGTAATCAAGACATAGTCGCTACTAACCTGGAATTGCGATCAAGAAATTACGGGCTGGTATCGGCTTATCTAGGTCACGATCTTGTGGGCCCACTCCCCCGGACATCTTGGGGAGCTTGATTGCTGTAGCAGAGAGCCGAAACACTGGTCTCATCATTGGCTGTGATGCGAATGCCCATCACTCAATCTGGGGCAGTTCCGAAATAAATGAAAGAGGTGAGCAACCTTTTGACTTTATCCTTAGTACTAACCTCCTAATCTGTAACAGGGGTTCCTAACCGACCTTCATTACTCGTAACCGACAAGAAGTCCTGGACATCACTCTTGTCTCTGATCACTTATAAAACTCGGTTATGGACTGGGGAGTCTCTGATGAGCACTCTTTTTCAGACCACCGTTACCTCCAATTTAGTCTTGATGACTACCTGCCTGATAAGAAGGTTTTTAGAAGTTATAGGAAAACCAACTGGTCCCTTTATAGGAAACGTTTATTAACGCTTATTCCCTCCCATCTGCCTACTGAACCTTCTTGCACTGAAGACCTCGACAATCTAGTCAACACCCTAACATCGGCACTAAATGGTGCCATGTCCGAGGCCTGCCCACTCCGCAAACCTCGAGGTAAAATGAAACCTCCCTAGTGGAATGCAAATCTCAGTACTCTTAGGAAAGACAGTAGGCTCCTTTTAATATTGCGAAAAGCTCCCGTGAGACGGCCGATTGGGACTCCTATAAGCTGTCTCTCAGAAAATACAAAATCTCACTGAGGAAGGAGCAACGACGTTCCTGGAGACTCTTCTGCGACAGTATTGAAGAGTCCTCGGAAGCTTCCAGGTTGCGGAAAATCCTCTCTAAAAGCCCTTCTATACCCAGCTTCCTTTTGCATCCGGATGGTCACTGGACCTCATCTGCTGAGGAATCCATTGACATCTTACTGGATACTCACTTTCCTGGTAGTTCCCCTGTTGCTGTATCGCAAGTGGGAAATCCCCCCCCCCCCTCAACCTTGCAGCAACTCTTTAGTCTTGATAACTACAGAAAAGATCCGATGGGCTATGCGCAGCTTCAAACCCTTCAAGTCCCCAGGACCTGACGGTGTTATTCCAACTGAAATTCAGCAATGCGAAGACATTGTGCTTCCATGGCTCAAAGTCATCTTGTCAGGCTATCTAAATCTGGTCTATATTCCGAAACTTCGGACCGAGGTTGAAGTCATATTCATACCTAAGGCAGGAAAGAGCTCGTACGTGGAACCAAAGGATCTCCGACCTATCAGTCTATCGTCCTTTCTGCTTAAAACTTTAGAAAGGTTAATTGATATCCATCTTCGGCATAGTATTAGCCCAGCTCTGCTCTCGCCATCCCAACATGCGTACTGCAAAGGCAAATTGGTTAAGACAGCCTTACATTCGCTTGTGCGCACCATTGAAAAATCATTGAGCATCAAAGAATACACCATGGTGGCTTTCCTTGACATTGAGGGAGCTTTTAACAATGTCAAACCAAAGGCGATTACCGACGCACTTGTAAATCTGAAAGTGGATACTTCGCTCGGAATGTTGATCAATCAATTGCTTACATGCAGGATTATTAACACACAGCTGGGCGGAGCATCGGCCAGAAGAACTGCTCGCTGCGGTACACCTCAAGGTGGAGTCTTATCACCTCTTCTGTGGAACCTGGTAGTGTATGAACTACTGATGGACCTGGGTACGTCAGGTTGTAGAGTGATCGCCTATGCTGATGAGATTGCTATTGCTGCCTCCAGTAAACACCCGGACACTCTCAGGGATATCCTCCAATATGCTCTCCTTCGGCTCATCAAATGGGCCTCCAAATGTGGACTGGTGGTTAACCCCCATTAAACGGAACTCGTTCTCTTCACGAGGAAATATAAAGTTCCCCTCATAGACCCTCCTATGATAAATGGCACCAATCTCACCTTCTCTGAAAACGCAAAATATCTGGGTCTTATTTTGGATAGGAAATTAAACTGGAAGGCCAATCTACTAGAGCGCATCAAGAAAGCTAATGTAGCTCTCTATTCCTGTAAAAAGGCTATAGGTAGGACCTGGGGTATTAAACCTCAAATCACCCATTGGCTATACGTGTCCGTTATCAGGCCTATACTACTATATGGCGTGATCGTATGGTGGTCTGCTCTTGACAGAGCTGTCCACCTCACTCAAGTAGCTAAGGTGCAAATAACTGCATGCATCTGCATCAGTGGTGCACTGAGAACTACTCTCTCCGCGGCACTGGACATCTTGTTCAACCTGCTACTTTTAGATATTTTCAGCAAACAGATGGCTGCCTGTGCGGCCATCCGTCTGAAAGCCTCCTCTCAGTGGTCTAGCTATCGCTTGGGCCACTCCTCGATCCTTGATCTTCTCAACTTCAAACACGAAAACACGGACTACACCCCGCCGAAACTGAGATTTGACCGTAACTTCCGTACGAGCATCCCTAACCGGGATGTATGGGACAATTCCCCCCCTGTTGATGGTAGTTCGGTTCACTTCTTTACAGATGGATCTAAGACGGAGGGTGGGGTGGGTTGTGGTGTTTTCTCCGAACAACTCAATCTGAGCATCTCTTTCCGCCTCCCTGATCATTGTAGCGTTTTCCAGGAGGAAATCATGGCGATTAAGGAAGCCCTGTCCTGGCTGAAATGTAATGTATTATCTGTCAGGGATATTAGCATTTTCACTGACAGCCAAGCGGCAATCAAGTCCCTGGAATCGTTCTCCTTCACTTCAAAGGCTGCCTTCAACTGTCGTCTATCTCTTATGGAGATGACAGAGTAGTTCAACATTCACCTATGGTGGGTGCCGGGCCACAGAGACATTCCAGGTAATTGCAGGGCCTGACGACCTCGCCAGACAGGGTACCACTCTAAGGATTTTGCCTGAAAGGCAAGCCCTGGGTATGCCCCTCGCTACATGTAAGTATCTAATAAAGCTAAGACGCTATTAGCACGATCAACCTCAGATGGGGATATGGCTCAACGTGTCACATTTCGAGACAGATCTGACCTAAGCTGGATCAAAAACGTAGTGCCGATCTGATCAAGCTAAAGCGTACACAAATCAGCTGCGTTGTCGGTGTTCTCACTGGACACTGTCTTATAGGCCAGCACGCCAAAAGACTTGGTCTCTTCTCCAACGATGTCTGCAGAAGCTGTAGGGACGAGGAGGAGGAGGAAACCATCCTTCACCTTCTATGCACATGTCCAGGGCTGTTGCATAAAAGAATGCTCCATCTAGGGTCCCCCTTCCTTGACGACCTCTGCGATCTGGCGTCCTTGGACGTCATGAGCATCCATCGCTTTGTCAAAAGCTCCGGGTTGTTTTGTTAGTCCCTGAGTGGCGTAATTGGTTTGATCCATGGTATCACAAAGGACCACCTCTGGTCTAAGTGTGTCTGCACTCTCGTGTGGACAGCCAACCTAACCTAACCTAACCTAACCTGCCCCTATTTTTTGCCTGAAATCAAAAAAACTGTAGGATTCTCCCTAGTCCTTTTGTTTATTCTTTTTAAGCTCTATCATATAATTAAACCAAGAAAATTGAGTTGGAAGTTGAACAATTTTGCAGGAAGAAATAAATGGTTTCGGAAAAAATCGAATTTCTCGGACCTGGCTCAATGTATTCATTTTATTTTATTTTTTAAATAAAGGTACACTTTTTTTTCAAAAATAATGGGCTTAATCAGTTTGTTCGGACAATTAGTACCGTAGAAATTATAACTTTTCGGTATATACCACCGTCAAGAGCGAGTTTTTTGAAACCCGATTCAGTGAGATAAATTTGAACATAACTCCGAAATATGCAAGAATATGCACTTGATTTCTTCTGTGCTGTAACCTGAAAATATGGAGCACACGCTGATATACGTCATTACGTGTAGCTTGGCGTAGCTAATTTGAAAACTCAAAAAGTTTTCATCAAAACCATTTTTTTAGTACCTATGTTTGAGGCTACTTATAGAAGGCTTCTCGTATGAATTATCTTCTTCTTTTTTTTTTTTAATTTTAGATAGTCAAGAATAGACCAATAAAATGATATATAAACATACAGAATTTATTTTAAGGGAATTAGGAAAAAGACATCTAAAATTTTGTTGAAAATATGGTTCGCGACTTGAATATTTTTTTTTTAACTTTGAGGGCTTGTAAATAAGTACATAAAATATACCATATATATTAAAAAATACTTTGAAATTATACGCACGGGTTATCTAAGAGTACTTAAACATAAAACTAAAAAGGCTATATATGACTTTCTCCAAAGGCTTTTTTTCCGCTCTCAAACCACTGTGCGCCGTGGCGTAAGTGATTAGTGTGTCGGATCACTACACATGAGGTTCCAAGTTCGAATCCCAGAAAACACCAAAAAGTTTTTCCACGGTCCCATCTCTCGCGAGCGTCTGACAAACATCTGAGAGTATTGTTGTCTAGAAAAAACTTCTCACGACAAATTGCCCTTCGGATACGACACTAAACTGTGTAGGTCCCTTCCATTCGTGTGAAAAATATAACGCACATAACATGAGTGGGTGCGAGAAGCTAGGCCCTGGCACTTAAAGAGCTGTTGCGCCAAATATTTTTTTTTCATTTATCACCGGAAACAGTCATATCTGGTTAGCAGTTATGTTACATAGAAGTTAATTTCACTATGTCTACGGTTTATCCAAGTATCGATAATCGGAATAAGATGGTAAGTCCATCGGCTTTTAGATGAAAGGAACCAGTGTTGCTGCCATTCTTTTATACTTTCTGTGTTTCTTTCTCTTGTGTCTGTATCATTGTGTGGTACCTGTCCGTCCTATCTATTTTTAGAAACTTCTCTGCAGTTCTCAATCTCGATTACGTTTCTATGCTACAAGCCACGTGTCAGACTTACTATACCCTACGGAATGGAGTATAAATAGAATAAAATTATTCAAAGTAACATCCTCTAACGCGATGGCGCTATAACCAATTCTAAAGTTCATATGTATGTATCTACATACGAGTGGTTGGGTCGTTTCCTGCAACTGCTTCCGATTCGATGGAAAGGCATACACAGTCCAGATGCACATTCTGTCGAGATAATTGGTTCAGAGGACTAGTCGTATGCAAAGGAAACACGTTCAATATCATGGCTTCACTGGCAGATACGTAGACTACTTTAAATCATAATTCCACGAGGTACCATCAACACGTGTTTTGACTTAGCTTGGGCAAGGTCAGAACAATTTTCCTATAGTCAGCAAAACAAAAGCTATAAAAATATATTAAGTCTACAATGCTTATAGGTTGTAACTTTTGCACTAGTATCTAGCAACAAGCTTAAGACCAAGCCCATACTTGTTACACCTCCGAGCTAGTTCTAAAAGTCGATCAGGTTCTATTATCTGGTTATGCAAATGCGGCTGGCTGTGCGTGCGTTTATTGCCCCATCTTCCAGGGTTCACACGCCTTTCAGAATGATTTCGATAACCAGACTGAGTAGAGATAATAGAATTCCATTTCGCTTGTTAATTTATGACAACTTTTGTTACCTACGGGTCTTCATTGTGGATTTGTCAATCAGCTATCTTTGGGCTTTCATATAAAATCTCGATCATAGTCAGAGCTGAAATATTCTGTCTGTTCTTCTCGAGCTGTGAATAGATCGTCATGAAAGTGAGTTTCGCCGGAATCAAGTGTGGATTTGTACTCATCCTGGATATATTTTATTTTAGGTCCTCATTTGCTTGTTTGCCGTTTTGGCTGTATCCAATGCCACACTTCTGAAGCTGCTTGGCGGCGGTGGCGGCGGTGGCGGCGGTGGTGGCGGTGGCGGAGGTGGTTACAATGGTGGATATAATCGCGGATATGGAGGCGGTTATGGAGGTGGAAATAGCGGTGGATACGGTGGTGGATATTCAGGTGGATATGCCAGTGGATACGGAGGTGGCTATTCTGCCGCTCCAGTGTCCTACGTTCAAGCTGCTCCAGCACCAGTGTACCAGCCTGCCCCCGCACCAGTAGTCACATACTCTGTAGTATCAGCTCCAGCTGGTGGTTATGGAGGCGGTTATGGTGGTGGTTATACCGGAGGCTACGGAGGTGGTTATAACGGAGGCTACGGAGGTGGTTATAACGGAGGCTACGGAGGTGGTTATAACGGAGGCTACGGAGGTGGTTATAACGGTGGCTACGGAGGTGGATACAGTGGTGGCTCCGGACACGGAGGTGGACTTGGAGGTATCGGCAACGTCATCAGGGTTATCAAGGGCGGATGGTAAATGTGGTCATTCATGAGAGCTATTAGGGGTCTGAATAAAATATTAGAAAATTTTTAATGCGTTTTTATTTAGTTATGGTGAACATATACTCGTACTTTCATTGCCAATGTACAAGTAACAAATTTTCTGGAAGGTGTAGATTTATTCTTAATAAAAGCTCGGAATTCAGTTCATTTGGTGTTATGGTGTATTGATGATCTTAGATATAATTCAGGACTAAGTGGCATTGTGTAATACGTGGACATAATGCCTGACGAAAGGACTTTTTTCGAAATAATGCAAGCGACATAGGCTAGTGGTCCTTTCCAAAAGAGAAAACAAGTTACCAAACAAACTGTAGTTTGAATATTAGATACGACTGCAAATCCTGGGACGTATCATCTACAAAAGGCTTGACGCAGCAGCAGAAGAGGTGAAAGGACCATCGGAATATCAATACGGTTAGAAAGGCAGTCATCGATGGTTTGGATATATTAAAAATTGTAGTTGAGACAGCACAAAGGGCCAATCAGTGCCTGCTGGAAGTTATTTCTGAAAGCAATAAGAAATATGCGAGTGTCAACATAGATTATTAAAATTGTCACTGACTATTTTAGATACAGATTCCAATATATAGCACTGATTGTGGTCATAATCAATTCAAGGTGACCAAAGGCATGCCACATAAATCCGTGCTGGGACCACTTATGTAAAACACCGTGTATCATGCCATCTTACGACTCTCAATACCTGAGGAATCAAACATTGTACGATTTGAAATTGCTGAAGAGGTAGAGCAAACGAAACAATAGAGACCAATTGACGATGGTTCTCATCGGCGAGTCTAACCTTAGCTCTGCACAAAACGGAGGTGCTGCTCATAACCTGCGCTAGAAATAAAGCACCTTTAGGGGTTAGAAAATTGGTTCGACTAACGTTTAATAAAATTGCTGAATTCGCCCTGTTAATTATTCTATCACTGCGTGAGCAAAAGTTAAGTTGAGTGTCCCAGAGGATGCCTAAATAACGAATTAAGGTTACTGTGGGGACAAGATCATTGTTAATAAAATATATTTTTTGAGGCAAGGGAGGGCACTTCCAAGAGTAAGTAATTGATTAACATTTTTTCACATTAAGCTCTAAGGGGTTTTGATGGCACCAGTTAAAGAACATGTTTAGGTCATCCTGCAGTGAAAGGCAATCACCAGTGCAAGAAATTTGTCTAGAGATCCTCTTGTCTTCTGCGTATATCTGTAGGTCAGATCTCGTAATGACAAGCTCGACGCTGTTTATAGTAAGTACGAAGAGCAGTGGGTACCCTGTGGTTCTCTTGAGGTCGCACTGATAGGACTTGAAACGGATGATCTTAAGAGGACACTATACAGTCGGTCTTCTAGATAGGACTTAACCCATGATATAAACATTTGCGGAAAACTAAGCGCGTTTAGTCTGAGGAGTACGATTTGATGAACAATTTTATCAAACGCCTTACTGAAATCAGTAGCCACAACGTCTACTTCATTTCCATTTTCCAAAATAGCTAATGTGTTGGAAACAAATTCAGTAAGGATAGTGATTGTGTTGTAGATCTGCCCTTTAAAAACCCATGAGAAGATTAATTTACTGGGAAAGAACATCGTATTAAACATAAATAATACACTCAAAGAGCTTGGGTATGCATGAGAGCTTAGCAATTGGTCTATAGTAAAAAATATCACACTTGCGGCCTTTCTTATAGATGGGGATAATTAATGAGACTTTCCGCAATTTAGGGAAAATTCTCGTAATTGATAGGTGAAAAAAGCAGTGAGGCTGGTCTAGTTTCAAATACATTTTTTCAGGACCGGGTGAGTAGGCATTCCTGGGAAGATTAGTCTTATCAACCATAGCCGAAAAATTTGTATTTACAGATATGTAAGGAAGATTTGAGCGCAGCGGTTCATGTAACTAACGTAGTTAGAATCGGGCTCAACGCTATTATTCGAGAAAGCTTGGCTGACGAAATCAGTGAAAAGATTGGTGATTACTTTTGGGTCATCGGACGAACGATTTACAAATTTTAAAGCAGAAGGATAGACGCTTACCTTTAGTGTTGATAAACTGGAAGAACCTTCTAGGGTTAAAGATAATATCGGACTGCATATGATCGATGTAATCGAAATAAAGAGATTCACGAATTAAAGGAAAATCATTGTAAATTAAAAGCTAATTTGAGATGTCAGACACAGAATTGGATCTTAGAAATAATACTTCATGCCTCACCAAACCGTGGCTGAGGCCACGAGGATTAAATTTTATAACGAAACAATCTTAAAACATACCAAGAACCTCAACTCATCACAGAGCTTAACAACTGAATGCGACTCACATTTTTCTAAAGAGGCCTAAAGAAACGTAAAGACCTGGGATTATTTGTTTATGAGTATAAGGTCTAACTCACTCAAGAGTTGAAGCAAAATGACTATCCGCTCTATTACCGCTTCTCTGTGTAAGCTTTAACTGAGTTGAAACATGAAACATAAAAAATGACGTTGATTTTGGTTGTAAATCAACTTTTTGGACGAAGCTTATTTTCTATGTCAAGTCTAAGTCTATGTTAACAAGCACAACTGTTCGAAAAATCTACAGAGGGCAATGCATCCTCAAAGAGTGACTAATTGGTGTGAGGAGTTTTGTAGTGGCGGCATCATTGGTCTCTACTTCTTTGAAAAGGAAGCTGGTAACCAGGTTACGGTAACGAAGTGCGCTACAATGACATGATAACTCATTTTTTCGCAAATGGGCGATTTGGACTTGGACATGCTTTAGTTCCAGCAGAATAGAGCAACACCAACCGTCAAATATTGTTTCTTTTACACCCCTTAATTCGGTAACCGTTTCGAAAACGGACTTTGGGCAACGCCCAACTGCTGTTGTTGGGCGCGTATTATGCAGAAACTACTGTACATATTTAACGAATCTTTTGGCGTTCTATACCTTAGGATATTGGACCTTATTTCCAATAAGAATTATTGCGATACTTCTAAGGGGATTAAGATATTAAAAGAAATAAACACTGAGATTAAAAAAAAGACAAAACCAGGCATTATAAAACTATACATTCGGAAAGTTTGAGAACTACTAATTTTCTTTTGCAGTATAACAAAAATAAACACATTCATTTTCTGATAGCTGAAGGCCAGACTAGCCTTAAACTGTAGCGCCATCATAGTAAGTAAGTGGTTTATTTCCTTGCATACCTATAGGCGCAAATTTACAATTATGGTATGCACACGTGCATTTTGACGTAGTCCTTCTGCTAAATACATACATATGCGGCGGTTAAAGTCATGCTGGTGTAAGTAATTTCTCAAAAATATTGGTGTAAGTCCAGAAATGAAAATTGCACATGCCAAACTGTTGCATGAAAATGTGAAGTAAATTAAAATGTTACTACAACAGATGGTAGCACACATTTGATAGATGTAGGGATTTAGATGTCGACGGTCGTGTCCGCGTTGGAGGAACCAGAATGTGGCGACGGTCGGGTGACCAGTATATGGCGTCGACGTACTCGAGTTGGGGTGGCACAATATAGCGAGCGATGGGTCGCCAAATTTTTGAGGTTCGTTTGTCGCGGGAACAATCCAAAGAGGCAAATGCCACTCCTAAATTACAAATACTTTATTATAAAAGTTCAAGGGAGAAAGACAAATGACAAAAGATGTAGGATGATTCATCGAGTCTGTCCGATGGCGGTGAACGATGATCGAAGAATGACTGGATGACGAGATGGTTCCTCCTGAGACGTATCATCCTACATCTTTTGTCATTTGTCTTTCCCCTTTGAACTTTTCAAACAAATAGCACAATATAAAGAACAAGTGACATACTTAGGGATAACAAATGATAATACTTTTAATTGAATTCTTGAATGATTACTTTTCCGTAAGACAGACCTATTTTCATAAAATTTGATAGTCTATTCCAATCATTGGGGTTTTCTTCATTAAGAATTCCTATCATTTCATCATCAGTAAGACAAGTTTTTCCAAGGTAACGTAATCTAAATTCATTTAACAGAGGACATATGCCTAAAAAATGCTTGATATTTTCTTTTTCTTGCATATTGTAAAGTGAGCATAAGGTTGACTCCCAATTTTCGAATTTACTACCGTTAAGCCATAGTATATCACATCTTGCTCTAAAAATCCAGATGATTTTGTTTAGATCATTATGGTCCGAAAAGTAAATTTCTCCTCTTAAAGAATCCAAATATTTGTAAAATCTCGTGTTACTCCCTACTGCTCTTTGTAGGAAAACTGGTGTTTCTCAGCCTTGAGTTGTAGAAGCAAATTGGCACTTTTTCTTTCCAATTCTTGAAGAGATATTTCAGCATCACCCCATCCTATTCCAAAACGGAGTCCAAGAATATTTATTTCTCTTATCCAGAACATATTCTTTTTTAATAATTTTTTGATCAGCTGGTTACGTAATCGTCTTTCTTCTTCTTCCTTTTATCAGCGAGGTTATGATCCGAAAATAAGGGATCATAACCCTCCCACTTCACTGCATTTCTACTGATCCGCCTGTGGGGTTCGCCTATTTGACCTCAGAAAATATCGATTTTGGATCACTCGGTTACTGAGGCCAATGAAATGCCGATGTCGTCACATTTGTCTGATCCAGGCGTCTATAGGTCTGCCTTTCCTACATCGCGATGCCTTTGGAACGTGCATTGATATTGCCTTTTTAACAGGGTTCAAATGATCTCTTCTTTGAACGTGGCAATACCAGGTGAGACGGTCGCGCTCTATTTTTTGTACGATGGTTTCCTTGATGTGAAAGCTTCCACGGATCTTCGAACTTCTTATTCGATCAAGCTTTGTCACTCCTGCTGTCATGCGAAGCATCTTCATCTCAACTGCCGTTAATTTACTCTCATACTTTTTGTACATCGTCCAACATTGTGAACCGTATGTGAGCGATGGAAGCACAACTGCGGTGTAGAGCCTTCCCTTCAACTTAGGTGGCATTTTTCTGCCACAGAAGACAGCGGAATTTTCTCACCACTTCATCCACCCAACGCTTACGAGATGATTGATGTCGTCATCACAAGTTGCTTTTCTATTGATCATAGATTCCAGATATTTGAACTTTTCGCACTTGGGAAGCAGTGTTCCATTCAAATAAATGACTGGAATAGGCCTGAGTGGATCAGAGAACGGGCAGCACAAGTACTCTGTCTTTTTTGAACTAATGCAATACCCATTTCCCTCCAGAGCGTCGACCCACACATCAAGTGCTCGTTGTAGGGATGTAGGATCCTCACTTATGATGGCTCCATCGTCAGCAAAGAATAACTGATGTACCTGGGGGTCCATCACTTTACCTTCAAGCAGATAATCAAGGACTGTAATAAAGAGTAAAGGACTTAAGACGCTTCCCTTGGTGCACCCAGACTTTGATTGGGAATTCTTCGGTTACTCCAGCGGGGCATCTTACTCTTGTCTTTGCTCCTTCCTAAATGTCCATGGTCATCTGTACATAGCTTTTTGAAACCCCTCGATGTCTTCGCGCCACCCATATCAGATCTCGTGGTTGTCTGTCAAATGCCTTTTCAAAGTCAACCAATACAATATGCAAATCCCTTAAGGAATCACGATGTTTTTCCATTATGATCCTTATACTTTGGATTGCATCTGTGGTTGATTTACCCGAGACAAACCCGCACTGATCATCAGATAGCCGTATTATTTTTCGCAGTCGGCCACCTAATACCCGCTCAACGATCTTTATGATGTGTGACATCAGCATAATCGAACGATAGTTATCACAGTTTCGCGTATCATCCTTCCATTTGTATACAGGGAGAAGGTAACTTTCCCTCCATTGATTCGGCATTGGATCACCTCTCACAAATTTTGAGATGAGAATTCTGGGCCATCTGAACCCGATGTCTCCCATCTTTTTTCAGAACTCAGAGGGCATCTCGTCTGACCCAACCGTTTTTCGTTTTTTGGAGTATTTGACTGCCTCACTAACTTCTTCGACTGTAATGTCGGGTATTTCTTCACAGTTAGGGGTGGCTCTTGGAAAGTATAGCCGGGGACATTACGTAATCGTCTTTCATCGTATTCAAAAAGAGTTCTCTTTATATGCCTAAGGTGTAAATCAAGGGTGTAAAAGTGGCCTTCTTCTGTTCCTGTTTCTAACGACAGCGCATAGTTTGGAGTAGTAGTAGCGATGTAGCTTGTTCACCTCTTCAAACATACTAAACCCTCAGACTTGCGCACTACAAGTTTGAATAGCTTTACTTACTGCCTGGAATAATTTCCATTTTGCGCTAAGTGGTATATTTCTTTTGCTAAGAAACATTGCCATGTTGCATTGATACAACTTTTTGCTGCCGCGTTTCTTTTAGCTACATGTTGAGCAAAGTAAAGTTTTGGGGTCGTAATTAATCCCAGATAATTGTAGCTAGATATAACTAGTACACGTTCTCCGTTGAAAGCCCAGTGCTTTCGATTAGATAACTGTCCTCCATTTCTAAACACCATGATTTCAGATTCGGATAGATTCACTTCCAAGCTCCATATCTTGCAGTATTCCTCGAAGGGCACTATCATTTGTTGCAGAACTTTGGGATCATCCCCCAAAATTACCATATCATCTGGATATAATAACAGCCTTACCCTTAGAGCGTCGATATTTAGCCCTCCTCCTTAGGCGTCATGAAGATCGTTTATATACAATGCAAAAGGGAGTGGATATAATAAACACCATTGTTTTACTCCATAGCGAATCTCAAAGTATTCAGACATATCTTCACCTGTCCATACTGATATTTGAGTGTAAGAGTATAAGCGTTCATTAAGATTGATTAATTTTGTTGACACTCCGATTGTGTACAGATTGTAAATTAAGGCTTTTCGGCAAATTTTATTGAAAGCCGTCTTAAAATTGACAAAAAAGGCATATACATACTTTTTTCTTGTCTGCAAGTTTCAGGTAGACAATGGAAGCAAAATTGTAAATATTGTCTACCGAGGAATAATTTCTTCTGAACCCAGCTTGATACTCCGTGGACACATTATTTCTTTCCACCCATGCACTTAGTCGTTCGTTAAGGATTCCCATCAAGATTTTTGCGATGCTATTCATAAAGGAGATGCCTCTATAGTTTGCAGGTTGATTCGCGTCCCCTGCTCCAAGAATTCGTTTGTGGCATTTATGAAGAACTGGTGCCTTGTTCATCTTTACTTTTTTTAATATAAGCGCTACCTCTTCTACCAATACCTCCTTATCCACCTGTTGGTCTTCTATTAGATTTGGGCCGTATTGAAATTGATTTTCTAATTGTACTGGATTGTTAAAATGTATTCTTAATTCGAGAGCGGAAACCTGAGAACACCTTTTATAGCTTTGATTTCGAAGTTCTTTCGCCAGCTTCCACCATTCTTTGCTATCTCTTACCATTCCCAGTTTGAAGTCCAATTGGTTGAGGTACTTCTATATATGGGATACCTATTTTGGCTGCGTGCCCTCCTACCGGTCAGTGTCCCGTGATTTTCGCGGTTATTCTGGCAATATCTTTGCGCGTTCTGTTTAATAGAGCGGTCGTTTTAGACTTGCTGTAGTTGGACAATATCTTTCTGGATATGACGCAGTTCATTAACCTAAATCACTTAAGGTTAGCTAATCTAAGAAAGATTGAGGAGATGTTTGTCTGAATTGCTCCGAGCGGGGTGTGAACAAATTCCGCAAGTGAGCAGTTGAGGGCTGAGCCTCGCCTGGCCAGTTCATCAGCATGTTCGTTGCCATCAACGTTGCTGTGAACTGGAACCCATACTAGGGTTACCATGCATTGACCATCTAGTGAGGCCAATAAGGAAAAAAAGGAAAACTCCTTCAAAAAGTGGACGGGGCGGATATAGACAGATTATAGAAGAGATCAATGATGACATAGTTTATTAAAACTGCTTTTTATGATTTTCTTTTTTTTCGAAAAGTGTGCTTGTCAGTTGGTGGATTTAAAACAAAAAGGGCGTGTTAATCTTGCTTGAAAAGAATTCTTTTTGACATTTATGTTCCCTAAAGTCTGGCAAATCATCATGAATAGCTTGAAAAATGCTACCAAATTATAGAAATTTACTTTGAAAATCGGTCGTCGAGTCGCGAAACTTATAGACAAGTTCATGATTTTTATGGTGTCGAACTGTGGACAGAGTTTGTATTGTAGATGCGATAACACCACAACGTCAATGCAATATGCGTACTGAAGGGGATATCACAGTCGTAAATAAAAGCGTGCAAGAAGTTCCAAATTTATCGACTGGTCGTCGGGCGTAGCAATCGGGACTCTGTCTGCCCTATTACATGGACGATTTTGCGCACGGATCTTGGCCTACATCCATATAAGATCCATTTGGTGCTGGAATTGGAGCCATGAGACCATCATTTGCCGTACTTCTATCGCTGAGCTCTGGAGCAGTTATAAGATGAACTAAATTCATTCAGTAATGAGGCAAGAGCTCGCGTTACAGTCAATGGAGATTGTTACCAGACCATGATCAATGAATATTTCTTTTAATGACATTGATCCGAACGACAGCAACCGAAACCATCGACTTATTGAAAGTCGAAATTGATCTGTTAATTGTCTTCCAAGATCGTGCGATTTGACACCTTTGGATTATCTGCTGTGCGGCTACATGAAGTCACTGATTAATGCTGATAAACCAGCAACAATTGACGTTTCTGGAGCCAAAATTATTTGTGTTATTCGTGACATACGGCCACCATTGATCGAAAAATGAATAGAAATTTGGACGGAAAGAATGTGCTTCGTTGTGTACAGCTGCCGTGGCCATATGCTGAAATCGTTTTCAGATACAAATGCCATGAATTGATCTTTCGAATAAAATAAGAATCTTAACTAAAATTTTATTTTTTGTATTAGATTTTCAAATTTAAACTTCTACCGGGTTAAAAAAAAACCTATATATACCAAAGCTCCCATGCTAGGAATATATAGCTACTTCCTGGCTAATCCTTCTCAGTATTTACAAGGCGTATCTGCTTTTATATTTGATTACTCTTGTACTGTGCATGTCATCTAGTTCCTCATTATGCAATTACTGCACACCATACATGGGCCTCTGTGGATTAAAGGCAAACAGCAAGTCTGTCCCAACTACCGAGAGTCGTTCACAGGTCTAATCGTAACAGGTGCTGCACAATGTGATGCTGCAATTTGGTAAAATTTTTCCTGCTTACTCTGTCGAATAATTACAAATAACTGCGCTCTCGGCGGCACTCCTGCCTAGAAACGACAAGTAATGTTGCACTAATCCTATTATTCCATACACCATTGCATAATGCTGGCTTCGGGGCTACCTGTGTGCGTGTGGGTACTGCTAATTCAATTCGGTTATTAACCAAACTATTAGCGCAAAATCAACACTGACACACTCATGTAGTCTAATAGTCACACCATAGTCTAATTGACGCAATTTTATATTGGCCAAGTGTGGGTAATTTGTCGTTTCTAATTCAGGCTGAAATTATGTCGCTATAACTCACTTAAAGACTGCGGCACTCTTTTTAATTGCACCTTGCAAATGGGCAATCAAGATGATTAACAAACCGGCGCACGCCACTCTAAAGAAGACACATAAATGATACGCAACCCATCTGTCAAGCATTTTAATTTGACGACGACTCATCCTTGATCCACACACAGGTATAGATACAGCGCCCTCCATTGGCCACATGACATACCAAACGATCGATGACAATCAGCGTCATGTCTGTTCAGTTTGATCTAATCTCACTTTAGTGGCAGTTATGCGATTTGAACGCGCAATGGCGGCCAGTTGAATGCCTAAAGAGACCGCGTGCAAACACTGTCTGCTGTGTCTAGCAATGGGAATGTGCAACAATGAAGTAGGCATTGCATAAGATGGCCAATCTAAGTGCCACCATTATTATTGAGTTGCAGGCAGGAATTGACTCTGTGTCTCGTCCACAACCAAGCACAGCCATTTGTTCAACAATTAGAGTGGATCCAAGCAGAAGTGTCTGCTTCCCTCGAGGAGTGTGTGAACCAGTTTTAATAGCTATGCCTTGGGTAACCTGTGCACATCTGTGGTAGAATTTTAATGGAGCTATCTTTTCCCCAATGGGTTTGTCGTGATTCGAATTCACAAGATTGCTAATAGAGACAGCAGATTTTTATTTTTTCTATTTTTCTGCATGATGAGCTGATTTAAATTTGGTCAAGGAAGGTCTTGAAAATAATACCTTGCCTTGGACTGGTTGCGTGATGCAGGTCAAAGTTCTTGTGTTTAGTGAGGTAAGGAAAATACGTTTTTTTTTTTAGACATGGTATAACATTTGGAGCAATATTTCGCGTACTTCACCACAATCTTTCGTTTGTAGAGACTTTCGCAATGTGAATGTTGATCGTTTAGTTAGACCATCTTATCAGAGATAACTTGCAGAAGATATACTTCATTAGTTCTCTGAAGTTGCAAGTTAATTGTCTTTAAAACCACATTTGCCGTTTACATAATGAACAAATTACACTCAAAAGCAGATACGAGTACATTAATAATAGTTTGATTCGTGGCTCACCCCAAAGATTACAACACTAAAAAATAGACGTGATCAAGCTCACAGGCGGTGGAAGTTATTATAATAGTGACTTACTTTACGGGCCCCCGACTCATGAAGAGTTTCTGTCTGAGACACGGCAGCCTTCCACCCTCGTTCCATCCTGTTATGCAGACCAGTTTAATGGCATCTGGTAATGCTTGCTCTTTATACCGATAGTTCGGTGCGTTTAGTCCTCTTTAACCTGGGGACTGGGATCTAACAATTCTCTGGGCCATTGCTGTGCAACTCTTTGCACTACATCCACATCTTGGTACAGTTCATAGAGTTCGCGGTTAAGTCTCCTCCTCCATTCGACGTTCTGGCACATGGAACTTAGTATCCGACGAAGTATGTATATTTCTCTCGAAAGAGTTCAATGCTTTCCTACTTACCGTCCAGCAATCTAATCCGTCGAGTTAGTAGTTTGGAGCCCTGTTGCATTACCAAACCGAAGCAGCAGCGGTTTCCTAGGGCTATTATTAATCGAATCTAGACGAAGTTATCATTTGCAGGATTAATATTTAGTCCAAGGTAGCTGAACCTCTTCGTCGCCTAGGAGTAAGCGCCAAACATAGTGACGTTCGGTCTTACGTTTCGGACAGATCGATTTTTGTTTTTTGATAACATACATATACCATATTTACTTCGTTCTGCCTTCATTCACTTCAAGACCAACTCATCTCGCCTGATCTTCAATTGCCGTAAATGCCCCTATGATGGCACTCTAAGATCTCCCGATGATGTCATATCATCTGCGGATCTTAGCAACTGGATGGACTTCCATGTTAATGCCCGCTCAGCGCACTATCTGTTCCAGCAAGAGATTGAAGAAATCAGATGACAGCGTGTTTTCTTGTCGAAATCCGGTGTAAGCTTGGAGTGCTTAGATAAGTTGTTTCCAAGTCCTGGATGAGTTTTGATGGGATGCAGAATTCAGCCACCACATTGTAGGGGTCAAGACGATGAGTACTATCACATGCGACTTTACAGTCCATAAATGGTAATGAGATTCGACTTGAAATTCGTTGGTCATTTCCAAAATTTTAATTTTGAACATTTTGTCTACGATCCGCCCGGCGGGAAGCTATATTGATACGCACCGATTACTGTGTTGCTGAAGGGCTTAAGACATTCACAAAATATGTTGAATAGTATCTTGTATACAACATTTAGCAGGGATATTCCTCGGACTTACGATCGCCTTTTTTGAGATGGAGTAGTGATTTAAACTCCCGGGTCTTAGTAGCATATTTTGTGCTTTGCGTAAAGAAGTTAATTGAAAACCTAGGCAAAACACTACAGTCATATTCTTCCGTCTGAAATCTTTCTGGGCCAATCGTATATCTAACGAACACCTTTACGAGAGAATGGGTCAGAAACCAATAGACACAATCATCCAACGACAGAAGTGGCAGTGGATTGGTCACATATTCCGAAAGGATGACAGTTCTATAGCGAACCCTTAAACTCAGGGTGTCAGAGACTTGGCGGTCCGAGGAAAACATGGCGCAGAACAGTCGAGAAAGAGGCGCGGCAGTTGGGGAGAACTCAGACACATTGCCAGAAACCATACACGATGGCGCGTAGGCGTAGTAGATGCCCTAGGACCCACAAGAGGATACAGGACATAAGTAAGTAAGTAAGCAAGTCTGAAATCTTATGAAGCATCCTAGGAGCGATAGGTGTCGGCAAGAAAAATCCAATAATTTGGCTAATGTAGATCCCGACGTTCAGCGACCTCTTCTCGACCGATGCTATTGATCAAAGATTTAGCTATAACTGGTGATAGTGCTGAGAATTACTTCAGCTTCTCGAGTCCTAAACATAAAGTCTTAGTCCGTAAGTGTTGATGATATTCATCCAAACTTTATCAAAATGACTTTGCCCCATATAAAGGGTGGGCATTCCATTCCTTTTTAAATTGCTATTAACAAAACGACGTCCACAATATTTCTCAATGATTGTTTCTTTGTTGAAAAGGGAACAACTTTCAATTGTTTAGGAAAGATAATTTCATTCAAATGGCTGCCGCGGCTGGCTTTTAAGCCGCCCATCCTTTCAGCCCAACTTTGCAGTACATTATCGCTTGATATTGTTGACAGTCGCTTTCCTTAAGGACGTCAGTTGTTTGTAGATCGTCGAAATAACAATGGTCCTTAACAATTTCCTACAAAAAATTCAATTGCGTCAAATCCAAGCTGCGAGATGGCCAAGGCACGTCCTCGAACCGGCTAACACGGTTGCCGAACTAAGTGTGTAAAAGATCGATTGTTTGATGGCTATCGTGGTCCGTTGCGTCATTCTGCTGGAAGTAAAACCTGTCCGAATTTAAATTGTCTAATTGAGGTCCAATTGTCATGTCTCTGTTGCGCACTCTGTTCATCCTAACGCTCTTGTCAGCTTCATTTTCAAAGAAGTCCAAAACTCACACAAAATAGTCTGTCTTTGAGGATGTTTTGCCTTTTCTATGGGTTCCTGTGGTTTTAGGAACCCCAAATCCTACAGTTCTGTGTGTTGATATTGTTTTAGAAATGAAAATGAGCTTCGCCTGAAAAGATGATTTTGCCACCAAAATTGACATCACTTCCCAACCAGTGTCGAAGAGGATGGTCATTTTGCTTCAACTCTTGAGTGAGTTCGACATTGCAATCAAATAATCCGAGCTCTTGATGCAATATTTTCTTCAGAAAAGTGTTATTGGCGTTCAGTTGTTGAGCTCTGTGATAAGTTGAGGTTCTTGGGTTTTCACACACACTTTGGGCAACAGCAACAATTCTTTCGTGTGTGCGCACCAGACGATCACGCGGATAGCTTTTGTTATCTACAAGCATTTCGGTTTCAAGAACTTTTCTTATGAATTTGTTAACACCAGCCGCTGCATCAGTTTATTTTCGAAACGGTTGTCAAGCTATTATGGAAATGCCTTTTGGGATCTGTACCATTGCTATAAAATTACAGAGGTTGCCATAAACTTTTGAGCGTTCCAATTTGCAGATGTGGCAGCAGGCGTACCTCACGGATCCGTTTTAGTCCCATTAATATTTTCTATCTTCTTAAATGATCTCTCCCTAATAAATATATTAGAGATGAGGTGCAGATCTAGCTGAACTGTGAACTAAGGTTTATTGCGGATGGAGCAAGTATTTCGTCAACAGTTTCTAGGGATAGCGATGGGCCCATCTTGGTCTTGACCTCATAACCCTACTTAACCTAACCTAACCTTCGTCAAAAACTGAATCCCGTAGAATTTAAATGTATAGTTATACTCGTACATAAAACTCATTTGGATCTATGCTACTTCCAAAAATATTATCATGACTAGATTAGGTTAGGTTAAATTGGCAGTACACTTGGAGCAGTAAAGGTCCATTGTGATGCCAAGGATCTACGTTTAGACCACTCAGGGACTGACAAAACTAACCGAAGGTTTTGATGAAGCAATGGATGCCCATGGACGCCAATCGCCGAGGTCATCAAGTAAGGGAGCCCGCAGATGGAGCATTCTTTAACGTGATAAAGCCGGAGATGTGTTAGGAGGTGAAGGATGGTTTCCTCTCCCTCCTCGTCTCTATAGCTCCTGCAGAAGTAGTTGGAAAAGAGGTCCAGCCATTTGGCATGTTGGCCTATTAGAGAGGGTTCATTGAGGACACCGATAACGCAGCTGATCTGTAATCGCTTTAGCTTAACTAACTCGACAGTACGTTTCTAGTCCAGCCTAGGCCAGATCTATCTCGAAATGTGACACATTGAGCCATTTTTCCATCTGTGGTTGGTCTTGGTAATAGCGCTCAGCTTAAGTAGACGCTTACATCTAGCGAGGGGCATACCAAGGGCTTGCCTATCTGGCAGAATTCTTAGGATTGTGCCCTGTCTGGCGAGCTCGTCCGCCCTGCAGTTTCCTGGAATGTCTCTGTGGCCTTGTATCCATCATAGGTGAATGTTGAACTGCTCTGCCATCTACATAAGAGACAAACAGCAGTTTAGGGCGGCCTTTGAAGTGAAAGAGCACGATTCCAGGGACTTGATTGCCGCTTGACTATCAGCGAAAATGTTAATATCCTTGACAGATAGTACATTATACTTTAGCCAGGACAGGGCTTCCTTAATCGCCATGATTTCCGCCTTAAAAACGCTACAATGATCAGGGAGGCGGAATTGTTATGGCTATGAGCCTGCTGAATTCTTCGGTGCTCATTATACAATTATTTTAATTATTTTACAAATATGGCATTACGTTCAGTTATTTAGATAAAGAACCTTAGAATCAATACGATGATTTGCTATTACTCAAATACGGTTCTTTTGTCAAACCACGGAAAGACAGTTCTTCATTCAAACTGTCTGGTTGTGGAATCCATTAGATGTTTGTATTAGAAGACTGCACTACACAAATGATTATGGTAAGGTTTAATTTCATTGGTGGTTAAATATTAGGTTGTTTCATTAAATTTGAATCTCATTGAAGTAAATAAATAAATAAACACTTTTCCAATTGAGTTTACCTAACCTATGCTTATTCAAAATCAATTTGAAAAAAACAATTCATATTCGTATAATAAAAACATGGGTGAACTAACTTACCTTTCGACATTGCTTTTTCATTATTTGCATGTGATAAGGATTAGAAAACATTAAGTGAAAATTAAAAAAAAAATTACGCTGCGGACAGGATTCGAACCTGTGCGGGCAGAGCCCAATGGATTTCAAGTCCATCTCCTTAACCACTCGGACACCGCAGCTGTGATAGTAAATGCTATAAAGATTTATCCCATCATAAGTCCTATCTATGAGATAGTTATCTTTCAGAGATATTATCTAATTCAGGAGAACATTCCAAAAACAATACCTTTTTTACTTTTGTTATCTATGAAATGTAAATAGTTGACAGAGTGGTATGAATACGTCTTAAATAAGATCTAAATGAATACATTACTAGGTGAGGTGTATGATATGGCACGTATGTTTACCTCTTTGTCTAGAATTTCAACAATGTCATCAGATAGCATACAGCGATAACATCTTTGGCAGGTACACTGCGCGAAGTACTAATGGGACACTAACTTAAGTTTTAAGTTATAACTCTATCCATATCAAGCTTTATCGATCCGATTTAAGTAAAAAAATATTTACAAATGGGTAAAATAAATCGATAACCATCGACCCTCAGATCATATAAAATATTTTTTCAAAAGCTGATAGTTGAGTGATCAATATTTGGTCTTAATACATATAGAGTGGGGTTGAAAATCTCCCTACCTGACCAAGGAATCAAATCTAATCTCCTTTAAGCTGCAATTCTTCCATATCCTGTCGGTATGTTTATTTGTACAGGTATCACACAAAAATTACTGCACAAAATTAAATGGGGTTTTCATAGTTGCATTGCTTAGAGTCTAGCTTAAGATATAGTGTATGGCTTGTTGTGATCCGGCATGCAGAAGCTGAGATCTAATCAAAAATAAAATAAAAAACTGTAATAAAAAATTCTTTACACATGCATCACGCAAAAACTGCTACATGAAATTGACTAGCGTTATCGCAGTTGCATTGGTTAAGGTAATTAAAAAAAAAATTGTGTGTTGGTATATTTTTTATTGTGAACTAACATCTAATATCTTATTTAGAATTTACTTTAAAACATGTTGCTGTGCCATCAGGTAGGCGACTCTCTGGAAGGCCTAGAAATAGATGGTTGGACCAAGTCCGACATCTCTCCTGGAGCCGCCTAGGGATTCCTCTTGATGAATTGGAGTCAATGGCGGAGGATCGAGACGGATGGAGAGTCCACGTGAGCATCCTACCCCCGCGACGCTCATGAAGGATTAGCGGGCAATTGAAAATATGTGTATGTATGTAAATGTTTCTACAATATTTCATTATTCCTCGAGAAGGTAAAAAGAAATCCAGGTCAATGAATTCTCGTTGAATACAGTGCAGTTCCTGGAAAGCTTAAAAAAGGGGATGTTGAATATCGTGCGGCAGTAAAATTCTTTACAAAGAAGTATGAGCTGGATTATGTTTTTGAGGACTAGTTACATTCTTCTTCTTATGTCCTGTATACGCGGACTTTGCTTTGGCGATCCTGTTGCTACAACCAGTTCGGTTCAACCATCGGTCGCGACAATACTCCCAAGATACTAGAAATCATCTACTCTCTCTACCGGTTGTCCAGCAATGCATATTTGAGCCGACGAGTTTATTCCAAGGTTGATAAATTTAGTTTTTGCATTATTTATTTTCGGTTCGACGACGCCTGCTTCCCTTTTCATATCTGCTGTCATTAAGTAAAGGTCCATAGTTCTATAAGAGAGTGCAGCGTTGTCAAGATGTTTCAGTCGCGATGTAAGAGTCCATCGAGTTCCTCCGTTTCCCTTCGACAAAGCTGCACGAATCACATCGCTAATCACCAATAAGAATAGTTTAGTTTAGTTTATAATGACTTTTAATTCCATAAAAAAAGCAAGTACATGTGTAAAAATTAATAAATTCTAAGTTTAAAAGGTTTGGCTAAAAGCCGTTGGCCAGACTGACATTTTCTTTTATTAACAACTTAAGTTATAAAATTTCAAAAGTCGCCTTCGCTTATTTGATTCCTGTAACTCAACGATTTTACGGCATGCTTATAAAGCACATCCCATTTAAGTTCACCGTTTAAAATGTTTATCACTTCTTTTCTCTCAAGTATATTTACGGCAAAAAATATCCTACGAATTTCCTTAAGAACAGGACATGGCGCGATGAAATTGCATATATCTTCCCTTTCCTTTAAGTTACAGATATCGCATATGATCGGGAGTTCTGGCCGATGTGGTATATAATTTAGTCGTAACATTTCTCCTCTCATTTTGAATATTGTATTATACTTGATTATCCGTAGAGCTGCTGTTTAAGAAGTATGTACGTATATGCTCGTTTAAGAAGTAATCCATTTTGCTGTAATATATTCTATGCTGCGATGACTGAGCTTCATTAGCGGGAGAATTGAAGAGGAATTGGTATATTTTCTCGAGTATGCTGCCAAATTTCCTTTGTAGTTATGTGGACTGATCACTGTATGAACAACTTGTATTTCATCCACAGTGGCTTGCTAAGTCTTCCCATCTCTAACGCAGTTTCCTTTAGTCGAGAGCATATGCATAAGCATTACCCTCGGTAGTTTCTCCTGTTCCATATCCATAACTTTTATTATATAGTTCAAATGCAATTTTAGCGTTTCCAAGCATAGAAGCGGGGTACCCGTCTCTAGATGGATCATATAGTTAGGTGTGTTATTCGGCAGTCTAAAAATTCATTTAACACAGTAACGAAAAAACTTTTCTACGGCGTCGAAAAGACTATAACTCTATACTTGAGCTCCATATAGAAGAATGGCCATCGCAGTTGCAAGAATAATTTTCTGCTTTGAGCTGTGATCAATGCACTGTATTAATAATATATATATATATATAGTTACCCCAAACAGAGCTGATTGCGCGTTTTGCTTCCGATAATTTGGTTTAAAGGTGCTTTTCAAAGTTCAGGTTAGCTGTAATTAAAACTCCTAAGTATTTGTATTCTTTCACAACTTGTATTCCTTCTCCTTTATACGTTCAAGTCTCACTTCTTGAGTAACGTCCGCCTCCATTTCTGAATATAAGCATTTTAGTTTTCTCCAAGTTTATAGATAAGTCCCAGGTGTCGCAGTACCTTTCAAGACGATTGATCATAAGGTGCATGTTATTTACTGTATCTGCCAGCAGAACTATGTCGGCATACATTAGTGCGCTAATCTTAGTCTGGCAGATATCAATACCACCCCCAATATCATCTGTTATGTCGTTAATAAATAGGACAAATAGGAGTGCGCTTAAGATGCATCCTTGTTTCACACCCATTGTCGTGGGAAATTCATCCGAAACACAATTTCCATCCCATACAGAAGTTAAATTGTTGTCATACAAAGCTCTTAAGATGTTTATGAATTTACTACTAATTCCTAATCGGTAAAGCTTATAGAAGAGCGTTTCACGGGCAATGGAGTCAAAGGCTGCACGAAAATCTACGAATAAGCCATATAACTTCTTATGCTTTTTTTTGTATATCTCAGCAATATTCATCAGTGTAAAAATTTGGTCCACCGTCTAGTACTTTTTCCTAAACCCAGCTTGGTATTCCTGCAGGATTTTTTCTATTTTTATCCCAATGAGTAAACCTGTTGAAGAGTTGAGCAGCAAACAACTTAGCGGAAGTATTTAGGAAGGATATGCCTCTGTAATTTGCTGGCTCATCGTAGTCTCCTTTTTTGTGAAGCGGATATGTAATAGGCTTCTTAAAGCTTTGTGGAATGTCGGTAGTCTGAAATATTCTATTGAACTCCTCTGTAAGTGCTAATGTAAATTCAGCCGTGCAATTTTTTAAAAATTCAAATGTGATGCGATCCTCTCCAGGAGCTTTATTCCTCTTTGCATTCTTGATTACTTGCTGCACTTCAATTAAGGTAAATGGCGCGTCCAGATATTCGTCAACGAACAGTGGGGCAGCATATGGAAATGACGGTGAGATTTGCTCTGTATTTAGTAACTTCCTGAATAGGAATAGTATTGGTGAAAGAATACAGCCTTGCCTTATCCGACTTTAGATCTCAAATTCCTCAGGCAACCTCCCTTTGTATAGAACGTGACATTTGGACCCTTCATATGTAGCTTTAATAATAACAATTAATTTATCGGGAATACCTCTCCTGCGTAAGGCACACCAAATAAACTCCCTGTTGACACTATCGAACGCCCATACATTTTTAATTTCGCGGAATGGCAAATAGCCCTGTTTTTTCATAAACGTAGACAATGTTTCATTGATTAACATTGATTGATGACATTATTATATGTAAGGGTGACGCCCAGGCACTTAGCGATTGGTTATATTATTTTTGGTGCCGTTGAAATACCATTTTTCGTTATCACCCCTACGTCCACAGTTTCGAAAAATGAAGAATTTTAGATTTGAGGAGATTTACTAATAAATTCCATTTGCAGCGATAACTGAATCTATTTATCATACGCTAGATGGTGATTGGACTATCAGATAGGAGCAATATGTCATCGGCATACAGCAAAACGCTGATTCTCTGTCCGTTCATAAGTATTCCACCAAAAAGTTCTAGATGCTAATCATTTAATAACAGTACAAATAATAAAGCACATAGAACACAGCCCTGTTTCGTACACATGTTAATTGGGAAGAATTTGGATTAACTTCTTCCGTCCCATACAGCTGCAGTGCACCATACCACTATAGAATGCTATCATTTTGCATCCGGTGTTTCCTCTTTTTAGGAGAAGTGCAAAAAGAGCGTTAACTTGACGAGTCCCCAGGAATGCTAGCCTGGCTGACCGATTTCTCTGTTCTTGAGGGTAAACTTTATAATGCAGCAGATAGTTTAGCAATTGTGCATGGGCATCTCCGGAAATGAAAAAGCGGGCGAGCTAGCAAGAAGCCGATCAGATATGAACTCTTTATATGCCCTAGTTGAAGCTAGTACACCGCTTAGCATATTATACAGGTAAATAGACACAGAATCTATTGAAAAGCCTGATGTCGATTAGCTACTTGTGATACAGTTAGATCGATATCGCCAGTCTACAGTAAAAGGTGATCTATCAATATACAATAAACAGCATACAGACTGTACACTGCGTGATGAGCAAAAAATTACATACTGTAGAAGATGCGGGGAGAAAGAAGAAATAGCACCTATTCGACACATGCTGTTTGGTCCTACACTGGATCTTAAGAGAAGCGTCGCTCTTGGCAATAATTTCTTTTCGGAACTAGATGAGCTACGAAAAGCTGAGCCAAGCAAGCTCCTCAGATTTATGTATTTATCTGGGCACAATGGACTCTACGTGAGTGAGTTGTTAACATTCTAGTCAACAAGGGCACCCATTAACCTAGCCTAACCTAGTGTGCGAAATCCATTAATAAATTGGTTTGATTTGAATGCCATTACATACGCCTTCTGCAATCAAAAATACCGCCTTAATTTACACTGTTTTTCCGACGGGCCATTCAGTGTTTCCTGCATAAGAGTCATGAAAATTTCAGAGGTAAATCTACGGACAATTCTCAGATCACAACTTTAGATTGATAATGATACGTCTACCTCAATAGATGGAGTATATGCAGCTGACATCAGCCTTGAATCCAGATTTTAAGAAACTGAATTTGTTGCTTCGGCTATTTGTTAATAGTTATTTCTTCGCAGATCTAGCAGCATGACGGTGCTAATACTTGTTGAAGAACAGAAATGACATATTTAGAAAGGTATTTTACCAAATGGAGTTGCTCGTCGAATTTGATACTCAAAACAATTATCTCTCGTAATAACTTTGCTGTCAGACAGAAGACGCTATGTCTACTGTAGATTAAAATATTTCGCTACAGAAAATCAGATAAATAAGAAAAATGCATTCACTTGCTGTTAAAATATAAACTTTAAGTAAACCCAACTCCGAATGATTTATACAGATACATTATTGCAAATCTATATGTAAATCTCTAGGTATATTTTGTTTTGTCTTTGAATGATATGTGACAATTGTATTTCAAACCCTCTTGCTAATATATCGATCATCCACGGCAGTGCAAAGTAGAGGTCCTGAAAGCAGCTCGATAAGTCTTCTGATACAGATCTTACAAAATACTTGCAAAAACGTCCCAAACATGCAAAACCACCACAAACGCATCGATTTATCTCGACCGACATTTTTAGATTCTAATACAGCAAAGTATCTCAAAATTGAGCAAGACTTTTTCATTCAAGTCAGCAAATTTTAATGACTTTCCGTTCAAACAGTCCGAGGTTCACTAACTCACCTTGCTGCGATTTTAAACAGTATCTCCTTGATTTCAATGCTCAAACTGAAATTTATTTATTTCTTCTAAATCAGATTGATTAAGTCATCCAACTAGTTCCTGCACCCGTCATTAAGTCTGACCTTTTTCGATATCCAACTGCCGAAAATAAAAAAAAATACAAAATAAATTCTTAAAACGAAAAATGAGATTAACATCAATCCGTGCAATCGCAATCTATAAACAATGACTAATGCTTTGTAATCGTATTTTGAAATGTATAATTAAAGTAAACCGCTTCTTATATACCGTCAATCCAATGAAGATACTACTTTAGGCCGGGACGACGCCGCCGCGGTCTTGCGGCATTGTTGTCGAAAGCAGACGCGCGTTCGTAGGCATATATCAAATTATGGCAATTTTTACATACTTAAATCTGTTGCTGCATAGATTTTAATTAACCGCGAGGAATAAACAAATCCACACTGACATTGAATTTTTAACTCCAACACCATCCACAGTTTAATTACTCATCTCCAGCTGATGAGGGGGCTTTTGGTCTCATCTGTCTGCAAGGCAAATGCAGTATCTTCATCGGTTGTTTACTGCGGATGAAAGATACAAAAAAATATGAATAAATAAAAATTTCTTCACGGCAATCAATTAATAACCACATCCACTCGTGGAGGCCTTTTGAAGAAAATTCACAGAGAAATAAAAAAAAGTCGAATCAACCAGCGACGCAGATAAAGAAAAGAGGAATAAATGAGAAGCATAAGCTACAGTCAGCGACATTGTCATGTGCATAGTATAAGAGCCAGTAAAAACTTTTAAAATAAAAAGATATTTTAATACAGTCTGGCCGCTGTGGTTCTGGCAACTCCGATCCTGAAACGATTAAGTTAGACAAAAACTCTGTGAATCACCTAAAGAAAGAATAGAAACAATACTATACAATCTAAAAATAATGTATCGCACTTCGCACACCATTACATCTCATGTGGTCAGGGAAGATACCCCTACACCAATATAAAGCAATATAACAAAACCAAACCAAGGTATCTAACTACTTCTAGTGATTGTGATAAAGCGGAACCAGGAAGGCGCCTCACACGCCGTCACATCTTATATGATCAGGGGAACTGGCCACTCAACCAACACACAGCAATATAACAACCTACAACACATGTGTGCAACTACTTCTACGATTGCGATAAAGCGGAACCAGGAAGGCGCCTCACACGCCGTCACATCTTATATGATCAGGGGAACTGGCCACTCAACCAACACACGGCAATATCGCAATCTAAAACAACTGTGTGTATCTACTTCTAGGAATTGTGATAAAGCGGAACCAGGAATGTGCCTCACACGCCATCGCATTTCATATGCTGAGAGGAACTGGCCACTCTACCAACATACGGCAATATCACAATCCGTGGGAATTGAGGGGAACCAGCGCAGTTGATTCTGCACACACACTCACCCGTGTGTGAGAGGAACCAGTTAGTCTACCTCACATGCCGTTCAACAAACTGTTCGTAGAGGAACCGGCAGCACTAACAACACGCATCTCGCACACAAGCAGGACAGAGAAAACAACCCACAACACACGCCTCTTCTTCCCACACACACACTACTAAAATACTACAACCCAAAACAAATGTGCGTAAAGTACTTATAGGGATTGCGATATAGCGGAACCAGGAAGGCGCCCCACACACCATCACATTTCATATGCTCAGGGGAACTGGCCACCCAACTAACACACAACAATATCACAATCTATAGGAATTGAGGGGAATCAGCGCAGTTGATTCTACACACACACTTGCCCGTGTACGAGAGGAACCGGTTTCAGCCCACCATACACGCCGTAGAACTAATTGTTCGCAGGGGAACCGGTAGTACTAACCACACGCCTCTCGCACACAAGGAGGAAAGAGAAAACAACTCGCAATGCATGCCTTTTCTTCCCACGCACAAAATCCATAACTTCTACAAAATACTTATATATATTCAACTACCATTTTCTAAATATTTCTAACCATTAAACATATAATACTCTAAAACTACTACCCCAGGTAACTCAGTGATTTTACTCACATTATTATTATTTTCTTTTGTTTTTCTTACTGCTCGAACACAATTACTGTACATACACTTTGAAAGTTTCTATGAAACTGAACAAACTACGGACTACATCTCCCTCTTACACTACAGGACTACAACTGTAGGAAAGTGTACATTTGAATGTATTTGTTACCGCAGGATGTTGCCAACCTTATCTTTTACTTAAAATGGGTATTGCCAGGCATACATTTGAGAATCAATTACCTATTTCTCTTACAATAGGGAATCTAGAATTTTTTTAAAAATACAGATGAAACTATTAGTCCAGTTCCAGTCCACTTTATTGAAATATAGGCAGAACTTAGTAGAGTAAGCTAAAAAGCGAACTTGTCCTATTATTTAGGGAATACAAAAATCTTTATATAGACTCTTCTAGAATATATAGAGCTAGTCCCGTCTTTTGTTTTTAAGAAAGAAAAAAGCCTTATTTGTTTTCTACGCGTACAAGAAAACCTTCGGTAAATGGTGGGGCTTGCGATCGTCCATAATTCATTTGATTTATACCGCGTTCGTAAGACCTATACTTACCTATGGAACAATTGTATGGTTGGATGGAACAGACAAAGTAAGATACCTCAATAATAATATTAAGGTACACGATAAGCATGTCTTAGCATAACAGGAATGCAGAGATCACCTCAGACAGAGCTGGATATGATTCCCAATCTTCCCCCTCTGGATGAGTTTATGCGAACCACGGCTGCCAAAAGCACGATTCGTTTTAGACAACCAAGCACATGGAAGCAAGCGGAATTGCCCTGTGGCCGCAAGAAAAAGACTTCTCCCCCTTAGACGGGCTTTACTACAGCCCTCAGACATTTGGAACATTTAACCCTGGAGCTTTGTTGAAGTTTATCAAGAGCCTTAATCCAGTTCTCGGCTAAACACCGGCATGGCACAATAGATCTTATAGGTCACAGTGCGTAAAGTATATTACGGATATGGATCTACATTTCAAAAGTATGTGTATAATAGATCAATTGGTTTCGATAGAACCACAGACCATGCCGTACCTTGTATAGCCTTTCACAATAAATACTTCAGTCTTTTTTCTGGTAGCCAGGAGCGGGAATCCAATGCATTAACCAGTGTACAGGAGTTTCAACTCTATATTGATGGGTCTAAAATGGGCATAGGAACCGGCACGCGAGTTTTCTCTGAATCACTCAACATCAACGGTTCATATAAACTCCTGGGTGACTGTAGTATCGTCCAAGTCGAAGTCTACGCCATTGAAGGAGCAGCACAGGCTATAAATGCGAAGAAACTAAATCCATCTAGGCTCACAATCTTCGTGGATAGTTCAAGCCGCACTTAAGGCACTAAACGGCGATACAATCAGATCGACAACAGTCGCCGCATACCGACACACTATAAACAGAATATGCAACACCCATGAAGTCACTCTCTGCTGGATTCCTAGACATAGTAATATATACCATAGGTAGAAGGGAACGAAGCAACAGACGAACTATCACGGAAAAGGTCAGCATTAAATTAGAAATATCAAATATATATATACCGATATCATGGTAGGTGTACTAACTGGTCATTGCAAAGTCCGCCAGACTGGGAATCAACTCACCTGATTACTGTAGGGGCTGTCATGATGCAGACGAAATTGAAACTATCAAACACTTATTGTGCGGTTGTCTCAATCTTCAAACTCGTCACTAAACAGACTTTTTGAAAAACTGGAAGGATCTGGCGGAAGTCCCACTCGGGATCATGATATGCTTCGTTAGGGGTACAAGTTGGTTTGATTCAAGACCAATCGAGAGGCAACCAAATTAGAGAAGGCACCACAATTTAAAGGGATTCACATTGGACCGTAAGGCCCCGTGGAAGCACCCTCCAAGGTACACTTCTCTCATACCATACCGTAGACTCGTTTTCGCGGATAAAGCTACATAAATACCTGGGTCTAATTTTGGGCAGAAAACTGCACTAGAAAACAAACATTTAATAGCAAGTAAAAAAATGATGCAATAACTCTTTACATGTACACGAAGGATAACTAACTGGCCCATTTGTTGGTTGGTTCTCTTCAAAGCTGTACACTCATCTATCGAAATGTCAGTACATTTGGTGCACTTAGGACTACTTCTTCAGATGCCCTTGATATCCTCTTTCTAATTTCTGTGGGCGCCGTGGCGTAAGTGGTTAGTGTGTCGGATCACTACGCATGAGGTTCCAAGTTCGAATCCCAGAAAACACCAAAAAGTTTTTGTCACGGTCCCACCTCTCGCGAGCGTCTGACAAACATCCGAGAGTATTGTTGTCACGAAAAATCGCCGTTCGGAGTCGGCATTAAACTGTAGGTCCCTTCCATTCGTGTGAAAAATATAACGCACACAACATGAGTGGTTGCGAGAAGCTAGGCCCTGGCACTTTAAAGAGTTGTTGCGCCAAATATTTGTATTTATATTTTGATATCCTCTTACATGCAACAGTCCTGAACACATCATTGCTAGTGCAGTCGTACCGCTGAAGCCACCTCATATTGGTCTAGAACATTTAGAAGCCACTCCACAATTCTGAACAATCATTTAGGAAACACTAACTATGCACTACCCAAAGTTTTTTTAGGAAGAATTTTCAGACAACAAATGGCTCTAAGACCGCTGAGGCTGGGTAGTCAAATTTTTTCCGAGAGGCTTAAGATTAATATATCTTTCGGCTTTCGAATCTCTGTAGCGTATCCCAGAAGAGTACAGAGTAAATGGCTGTCAAGGAGGTTCTGTCCTGATTGATATGGAATGTATGTATTGTATTATCATATCGAAGGTAGATTGTAAGATTTCCACTCGTTTCTTGGCAAGATAGCGGAGAGATTTGATATTCACGTATTCATGGTGCCGGGATATAGGGATATTCCTGGGATCTTTAGGACCGATGATCTCGTAGTTTAATATTTAGTTTAATTTATTTGTTCATTAAGCGATATCTAGCTATTCTATTACAACACATTAATAGATAAAATAAAATAAAAATCATATTCTAATCATGCTTCATTTTTACATATGTAGGTGATTTTAATTTGATTAAAATTTATTAGTTGACTCTCGAGTTGTAAATCATCAGGTAGTTCATTGAACATTTTAAACATAACATAAACAATAATGCGCCTAGAGTCACATACATACTCGTACTATCGTGTATGTGCGTTACAAGTGTAAATGTACCTGTTTGCTATATTATTTAATTTATTTCTAAATTAAATTTGATTATCGTATTTATTTTCAGATTTTCAGTCGCCTTAGTTATATTTTTTCATCTTTTTCAATAAAAAATAGAATTTAAATTTTCAGTTTAAGTTTAGCCATCGATTGTAAAATTTAAATAAAACTTGATAACAATTTAATAATTGTTTCTTTTACGGAGTTTATTTTACTCTATTATTACATTTATTGTAATAATGCATCTGATATTGCATTATCTACCTTTGTTCTTTGCGTACGTCCTTGCAATGTGTATCGTGATAGGGAGACCACACTTAGCTAGCATATTCTAGAATTGGTCTTAGAATTTGAACGCTGAATCAATTATAGATGATCATTTTTTTTTCCTATTTAAATGCATCGCCCCCCTTCATTTTCAGTCATATTGAATTTTTTGAGGACATTGTCCTTAATGAACTCAAGGAGTTGGAATTCAATTTTAATCGTGGATGCGATGATATTCCATCGGGCTTCTTAAAAATGTGTGCCCTTCCTTTACAAACTATATTAGGCCACATATTTAACTTATCATTGAAGATCAGTATCTTTCCAAACATATGGAAAAAAATTTTTATAGTGACAATATTTATATCCGACAAGAAAAGTAAAATTGAAAATTACATAGGGATCTGTTAACAATCGTCCAATCCCAAATTGTTTAATTTATTGTTTAGTGCGAAATTACATATTTTTTGTAATGATTGATGTATGTTCCAACTCTCACCTATTGTCATGAAATTTGGGTAGTGACCGAAAGAATAAGATCGCGGATACAAGCTGCCGAAATGAGGTTCCTTCGCGGTGTTGCTGGAATAACTCGTAGGGATCGAGTGCGCAACACCAGAGTACGCGAGGCGCTTAATGTTGAGCAGCTACTTCTCCGAACGGAACGATCTATGCTTCGATGGTTTGGTCACGTAGTGCGTATGCCCCCAGACCGGCTTCCAAGACGTGCCATGTTGGCCGTGGCATCAGGTAGGCGACCCCGCGGAAGGCCTAGAAATAGATGGTTGGACCAAGTCCGGCATCTCTCCTGGAGCCGTCTAGGGATTCCTCCTGATGAGTTGGAGTCAATGGCGGAGGATCGAGAAGGATGGAAAGTCCACCTGAGCATCCTACCCCCGCGACCCTTATGAAGGATTAGCGGGCCATTGAAAATATATGTATGTATGTATGATTGATTTGCAATAACCAACATGGCTTTGTAAAAAACAGATCGATAGTTACAAATCATCTCCTTTTTACAGACTTTGTAATTAGTGAAATCTGTAAAGGTAATCAAGTCGATGCAATTTACACCGACTTCAAAATAAAAAAAAAACGACTTCAGCAAATCATTTAATGGTGTCGATCACAGGCTTCTTCTTCTTCTTCTTCTTCTTCTTCTTCTTCTTCTTCTTCTTCTTCTCTACAAACTTGAACGACTTGGATTCCCTCTAGTTATCCTAAGATGGCTTTCATCCTATTTAAAAAAACAGATACCAATTTGTGAAGTGTCAATATCCGAAAAAAATGTGGTAACATCCGGTGCCCCACAAGGAATCCACATTTGCTCTCTTTTATTTATTTTGTTTGTTAATAATGTTGTAAGATTCGTACCTCATTGTAATTATCCTGTTGTTTGCCGGTGATTTTAAAATTTACTCTTTGTGCAATGATTCTACCAGTTTTCATCGTTTGAATGCACATCTTCAAAAATCTATTTTGTGGTGCTCTAAAAACTACTTATCTCTAATTGTTAGTAAGTTTTTTTTTTTTTTTTTTTTTTTTTTTTTTTTTTTTTTTTTTTTTTTTTTTTCGTGGGTAGGTGAAAATCTTCATGAGACACTATGAGACCGTGTACTCATAGTAGTGTCAGATTTCTACTGACTAAAAACACCCTTCCCTTCGTTTTGTTTACTACGACTAAGTTTGACCTTATCAAGTAGTTTAAGCTTCAGATTTATATTCGCGTGAGGCAGGTAGATTTCCAATAAAAGCACCTGCTGAAACCGTCATGACATGCGGCTTTTTGTCTTATAGCGCTAATTCGAACGGTTTCGTTCTTTGAAGTCGACGCGTAAGATTTGTCACATCCAAAGTTTGGAGTATGGCACAGTTGCAATGGCCATGAAGACGAATACGAAGCTTGCGAGCGAAGTTTTTTAATTCGTCCTCCACGGTAGCTATCCCTAAGTCTCTGTGGATATCATTGTTTCTGATATACCAGGGAGCGTTCACGATTATTCTTATAATTTTATTTTGCAATGATTGTATGAGATTCCTATTGCTTGGTTTGGTACAACCCCAGAGTTGTATACCGTACGTCCACACGGGTTTAAGCACTTGCTTATACAGAAGCAGTTTGTTATATACGCTTAGTTTGGAATATCTTCCAATTAGCCAATACATTTCTCTAAGTCGATTTTCGACTTCGTCACGTTTCTTTTTAACGTGAGGTTTCCATTTAAGTTTCGCGTCTAGTGTCATTCCCAGATATTTAGCTTCGTTTGCATGCGGTATTTGTACCGAGTTAATGAAAACGGGAAGGTTGATTATTTTCTTGTAAGTGAAGTTAACATGCGTCGATTTGGTCTCGTTAAGAACAATGCGCCAAGTTTTTGTCCACTCACAGATTTTATCCAAGGCTCGTTGGAGTTTTATGGTTGCTGACTCGATTGAACTTTCCGTTGCCAAAATAGCCGTATCGTCCGCGAACGTAGCTACAATAGTGCCTTCAGTTTGAGGTATGTCCCGAGTGTACAGCAAGAATAAGATAGGCCCAAGGACACTTCCTTGCGGAACTCCGGCGGCGATTTCTTTAAAATCAGAATATTCAGTTCCGTGCTTAACACGAAAAAGTCTGTTTTTAAGGTACGATTCTAAGATCTTATGAAGTTGCTCCGGAAGGATTCGTCTTAGCTTATAATTCAATCCATCGTGCCAAACCCTGTCGAAGGCTTGAGATACGTCAAGAAAAGCGCTAGAACAAATCTTTTTCTCCTCAAGGGCTTTTTCAATTTCGTCGGTTATTCTATAAACCTGGTCAATTGTGGAATGCTTGATTCTGAACCCGAATTGGTGGTCAGGTATTAGGCGTCTCTCTTCAATGACCGGAAGAATCCGTTTCAGAAGGAGTTTTTCAAATACCTTCGATATTATTGGTAGTAGCGATATCGGTCTGTACGATTTTTTGTCATTTGGAGATTTTCCCGGTTTCGGAACCATTATGACTTCTGCGACTTTCCATTGATTTGGAACGTATAATAATCTAATGGAAGCATTTATTAAATAAAGCAATTTTAATAGTGCCTTTTTTGGTAATTCCTTGAGGATTTGTCCGGTTATTAAATCATAGCCAGGAGCTTTATTGTTCTTCAGGTTTTTTATTGCCTGGCAAAGTTCTATAAGTGACACACTTTTTATTCTAAGGTTGTCAGATGTCGTAGTCGTACCGGTAAAATCGTCTACCAATGTTTCTCCATCAAATGGCTTAAAAGTTTCTTCTAAGTGCTCGGCAAATAGATCCGCTTTTTCTTTGTCACCTTTTGCCCATTCGTCGTTGTTTTTTCTTATCGGTGGCGAATGTATTTGCGGTTTTTTAATTCTTTTGACAGCTTTCCAGAGCGAGTAATTAGTAGTTTTTTCGGCGGTTAAACCTTCAAGATAAGCTGAAGTCTCTCGGTTTTTTAGGTCTTGGATCGCTTTTTTAAGCTTATTGCATAAGAAATTCGAGTGGGTTTTATGCTGGGGAGCGCGAGTTTGTTGCCATATTTTGCGTGCTCTCCTCTTTTCTCGAATAAGTTCTTTTATTTCCGGCGGATAATAAGCTTCATTGCATGGGACTTCTTTCCTCCTTAAAGGTGTATTTTTCCACGCGGCATTTTGTATTGATTCAATAAATTTGCCGAGTTCATCTTCTATTTCGAAGGGTGTTTTGAGCGATACATTTAAGACAATATTTTCTTCGCAATCAGTTCTAAAGTCGCGCCAGTTAGTTTTTTTGTTAGTTAATCTAGGCACAGCTTCTACTGTCATTAGTCGGTCACTTATTGTCAAGATTACCGACGAGTGATCTGAGGAGAGATCAAAGCTTTCCTCTACTTTCGCAAAATTTGAAGATACTCCTTTCGCTACGAAGAAGTCTATTAGGTCCGGTGTTTTTGCTGTATCAGAGGGCCAATACGTCGGTTTCCCCGTCGAAAAGAAATCAACCCCGAATTGCATACCGGCTTCGTACAGAAGTCTGCCTTTCCGTGAATTGGATCTGGAACCCCAAAAGGTGTGTTTTGCGTTGAAATCGCCACCTATAATGAAATTCGGTCCAAGTGAGTCAAGGAGACGTACAAAGTCGTTACTTCGAAACGTGCATCGCGGAGGACAATAAATGGATGCGATGTTGAAATATGAGTGCCTATTCTTAACTCGAACTGAGCTTGTTTGCATTGTATCGATTTCAATCGTCGTATTTATGGAGTGCTCAATGCAGTCTTTAATGAATAAGGAGGATCCGCCTCTAGCTCTTCCGGAAGGGTGGTATGCGTGATAAGCACGATACCCTCTTATTTTTACTCCGGATTCCTTTGTCAAATGAGTTTCAGAGATCAAGCAAATGTCAATGTTGTCATTCCGTAAGAATACTTCTAATTCGGCGTTTTTTTGTAGAAGGCCGTTTGCGTTCCATGTTAAAATTTTTAGTAACTGATTCATATTCATATGGGAGTTCTTTTCTGGCGAGGTTTTAACTCGAGCTTGCTCAATTTATCAAATATGACTTTGTTTACCTTCGTTTGCTCCTCAAGTTTCGCAAGAATTATAGAGAAGACTTGGGAGACTGGGTCTACCATAACACCGCTTTGCTTGGTTTCTAGCGACGCAGCTTGAGCATATGTTAGCGTCTCTGGAGATTGTGGCTTTTCCTTTGATTTTGCCGAAGGAACTTTACTTTGCTCGACTCTCGTCTTAAGTTTGACGTGTTTATTGACGGTCGTTACCCTTGGCTTAGCGATTTCACGACTATTTTTAACCGGTTCTGCGTTCTGGCGTTGAACATTTTTAAATGTGTCTCGCCTTTTTTGAAGCTCTTTTGCCACTTCGCAACCTCGATAGTTCGCTGGGTGCTTTCCTTTGCAGTTAATGCAGGTAGCCGGGGCCTGCTTATTTAGGTCACACTTTTCTGAGAGATGGTTACCAGCACATTTTACGCATCTCGGCTCTTTTTGACAATACGACTGTGTGTGATTAAAGCCTTGACAGCGTTTACACTGAGGTATCGATCTCGTACTCGTACGCATAGGCTCAATCTTGACTACGATATTCAGAATAGTTTTAACGTTATAAATATCGTCTACATTTTCGCTCCTGTCAAAGGTAAGCATAAAGAGCGGAAGTCCATGCTTGACCATGATTTCCTGGCCTTGTTCCGTTTGTTGCTTCACCTTTTTGAGAATATTGACGGCATTAAGAATTTTCAAACCTTTAGCTTTGAGGTCGTTCATTACGTCGTCTTTTGTGCACGAGGGGTGGAGACCCCTTGCTATAACACGCAGTGGTCTTTCTGACTTATTTTCATAAGTATACCACTGGATTTTTTCCGTGTTTAATTTTTGTGATATTGCTCGGTAGCCATCGGAGTCATCAACGTTAATTTTCCACGCATTGTTCCTGAGTGACGTTACCTTGAATTTCGATGTCGTCGTACCTTTAAGAAGGCAATGTAGCTTACTGTAGTCCGTTATGCCAACGACGTTTATTGCAGGCGGAGGACGTGCTTTAGCTTGAGTTTGTTTTGGCTTCGGCTCATTTTGCTTGTCTTCTTTTCGCGGCTCGATTTCGGGCGAAGAGCCGGCTCTGCGTTTTTTGCTAGGTCTTTTCTTTAAGACGCAATTCGTTTCGCGTGCAAGCTCTTCTTCGTCCGTGTGATATTGTGGATTAGCTGCGCGGGGAGGTGAATCTTCGCGTTCTTTTTGTAAAAGCGAGTTCTTTAGAAGCTTGTTTTCCTCTCTCAGCATGTCTACCTCTTTTTTGAGCTCTTGGTAGAGCCGATCCATTTCATCAAGCCTATTGCGAAGTTCGTTATTTTCCTTCTCAAAGCTTTTACATTTCTCTAAGTCCTGTTTCTTGTGCGCTTGCACTTCCGGCGGACTTTTTTTCCCGGAGACATTCGGTCTTGATGGTGGAGACCGAGGTACCCTTGAACTTTTTATAAAGGGATTTATCAATTGCAATAATTGGCTCTCCCCAGAATCCGTAGAGCCTACCTCCGAAGAGGGTGGATTTTCCAGTGAACCTGGACTGCCACCTGGGGTATTAAATCTTTTCGTTTTACTCATTGCATTTTTTGTATACACTTTAAGCCCGGTATACGAAGGGTGGATTTTAGTCGCCTCTTACGACAGGCATGCCTACCTCGGGTATATTCTAACCCCTACCCGAAGGGGGTAGGGTAAGTGCTCGGCCATTACTTTCTCTCGTCGTATCTCACCTTGCATTCATGCTTATTCCTTCGATTGTAGTGTAATCCCGGGTGTCTCTTTAATAAAAGACTTGGGTGTTACGTTGGATAGTAATCTATCCTTGAATAACCATATTGAATACACCACTAACAAAGATAACAGAGCATGGGGAATGCTAAAACCTTATGCTAGAGTATTCTTCGGCCCTTATGCTAAAAACGTTGTACTCGTATGTAACGTTTGTTCGATCATTTTTGAAATATGCATCGATTGTTTGGTATCCCTATTACAGCACTCATCGCGAGAATGGAACCAACTTAAAAATGATTCCTGAGGATTGCCGTCAGAGGACTTCCTTGGTCTGATTTTTATAACCTAATTAGTCTCGTATCGCTTGAGGATGGTTGGGTGTCAAATCGCCCAAAACCAAATCGCCCAAATTTTGGGCGATTTGACATGATGTCAAAACACCCAAAAAAGTGATTTTGGGCGATTTTGTGTTTCGGCTATCTTAAGCCGGATCTGTGTCATATCGCCCAACACCAAATCGCCCAAATCTGGAAAATGTCACATCGCCCAACATTTTTGGGCGATTTAATACTATGACAGATCGACCAAGAAATGAAATGTCAAATCACCCAAAGCAGAAATGGGCATTTCATTTTCAATTTGAAAATACCAACACATAGGAAGGTCAAAAAAGACGACCAAATTGAAAAAGGTTGAAAACATTTATTTTCCGCAATTTTGGGCGCAGGGACATTAGTCCCCGGGGCATAAGTCCCACTGCATTGGGACATAAAATGTTGGGTCTTATGTCCCACCTACAAACCTCTCAAGGAAAACAACGACCAAATAAGATGGGGCATACATAAGTCCACAATGTATAAACAGTGCAATGTGTAAGGGGGGCCATGCTGCCCCCTGCAGCCCCCCTGCTTGTGGTCACTGTTGGATTTGAGGCGGGTGTGAGGTTGGGTGCGAAACATGGATATAAAGAAACTTTGCATACACGAATCCTCGCACCCACCTCAAATCCAATAGTGACCCCAAGTAGGGGGGTTTCAGGGGGGCAGCATGCCCACCCCCTTTCACATTGCACTGTTTATGCATTGTGGACTTATGTATATGCCTCTTAAAAAAAAAAAAATAAATTTGACATACATATGTATGTCCCTGCGCTCATATTATATTCATTAATAATCGGAAATGAAGGATTGGAGAAATGGATGTATTGCCAAAAAAAACGTAAGCTGCATTGAGCCTTACTTACGACGTCAATCGCGCTGATTGCTTTGTCAGGCTCACACTTACAGTTACGCGGAAACAAATCGCTCGGTGGGGGGGAGGGGGTCCGCGCGTGGTTGCGTGGCGCAACGCGACGCGACGCGAAACGGTAACCGCCCCACAAAAAGATTTTTGGGCGATTTGACATTTTTCTGCATTTTTTCGCATTTTGGGCGATTTGGTTTTGGGCGATCGGAAGCAAGGCTATTAATGAATTCTGACAAAACGCCCACTTTCTCGGGCGTTTTGTCGTTTTTTAATTTTTGGGCGATGTGTCGTTGTGTCATATCGCCCATAATTTTTGGGCGATGTGACATTTTTCCGATTTGGGCGATTTGGTTTTGGGCGATTTGACACCCAACCCTTGAGGTTTGGAGAAAGGTGTCAAGAGTTGTTTTCCTTCACAGAGTACTGATTGGCGAGATTACCTGCCCGGAAATCTTAAGTCTTGTCAATCTTAATGTTCCGTTTTTTAATTTGCGTAATAACAGATTCTTTTATGTAGCGCGTTCTTGTACTAATTACGGCCGATCGTCTTCTATAAATGGTTTACTGTTATTAATTGGCTTTAATATGTCGATATCCCTAATAAAATCAACTTTGATAAGTTATTTTCAGTATAATAATAGTAATAGTAGAGGGATTTCGTGACGAAAGGGTTTGAGAATTTGTTGGGCTAGTGTTTCACATAACATAGCACAGAATTTGCTCTGCTAATAGTACTGTCAATATGGCTACGAAAATTAAGCTCACTGTCACATATGACACCAATCACATACGTTCTGGGGTCTGTCGGAAGACACTTCCGGAAATAAGTAATATCTTGGTATTTGTTGACATTCAACTGAAGAAAGTTTTTGTTACACCAAGTAGAAAAGCTGTCCATGTGAGTTTGAAGTGCACGGGAGTCAGTAGGTGTGGAGATGTGTGTAAAAATGTTCATGTAGTCCACAGAAACTGATAGACGAGAATTAATAATGCCATCAATATTATTAATTGACAAAATGAAAATCAGGGGATCAAAATGGCTACCTTAAGGGACTGTAAGGGGGGCGTAAAGAGACATCTGGTCCCTAAGCATCTAAAAAGGACTTCACATTGACATTCATGAAGGGACGATTTGATCCACACGATAAACCCAAACTGAAAACCAAGAGCTTTGGGTTTCAAAAATGCAATTGGGTGCCAAATTTAATCGAAGGCTTTGCTGAAAACGGTAGCAAAAACATCGACTTCCTTGCCATCCTCCAATGCACATAGAATGTTTTTAAGTTCAGTAAGAGCTAAACAATTGAATTTAAAAGTTTTATTTATTGGTTTAATAAAATTTACATATTCTGTTTATTTTACTTTATTTTATTTTATTTTATTTTATTTTCGTGATTCCTATATACTTTAAGATATAATATCTTATAAACTAGTCTTAAATTAATTCTGTATTTGAAAGCTACAAAAAGTTGACAAGAATAATATTTCAAGTTATAATAATATATCTGTAGTTATAATAAAGACTAATAATTAATAATTAAATCAAAATTCATTAATACTAATTAATATAACAGATGGTTTCTTAATTAATTTTTAAATCTTCTTGTGTTATTAATTCTTCTGAGAGAACCCGGTAAAGAGTTCCATAAACGAATGGAATTAATAAAAAAAATGACATTCAGTAGTAAGGAATGAGTAACGGAGATGAGTCAACTGTCTAGACATGTTTGAGGAAGGTATTATATAACTAGTTTCTCATACAGATATGGAGGTTGTTTTGTTATGAAGATAGTTGAGAGAAGGTTTAGGGTGCGGATCTATAGTATGCTGCTAAGCGTCTCATTGAAAAGGAGCGTAGACAAATGTGACACCTGATCATACCTTCGTAGTCCAAAAACGTACTGAACGGGGTTGTTGTAAGCGACCTGGAGTTTTCTTTTACTGACGGATTTGCACTTGACAAAAATTTCGTACCAATATGTCAATGTTGGTATGACCAGTGTTTTGGTGAGCATGAGTCGTGTTTTAAAGGGAGTGAAAGCTTTACTTGCCTACAATATTCGAAGAACACCATAAGCCTTACCAGTCACAACATTAATGTGGTTGTCCCAGGTAAGTTTTCGGTTAAAGACGATACCAAGGTTTTTGGCCGTCTCAACGTATTCAATAAGAGCATCGGTTAAAAATACAGAAGGGAAGCACGACAAGTCCAATGAATTCCTCAAGATGACCAGACACTTTGATTTTGCAGGGTTTAACAAGAGACCGTTCGTTTCAGACCAGCGAACTATACTTTCGAGGTCCTCATTAACGCAGACCGCACCATGCTCAATAAGACCGAGATCGGAACTCGTATCTTGCAGTGCTTAGTAACTGATAGCAGATCATTGACGTACATCGGGAACAGTAGTGGACCTAAAATGGACCCCTGTGGGATGCCATTTAAGGTCGTAACGGAGTCCGATTGAACGTCGCCAATTGGACATTTTGCTTTCTACCTGAAACGTATGAACCAAGTAGCGTCACTAAATCGCTTGAAAAGTTAAACAGTCGACACAGCTTATCGCATAGTTTATAATGAACGACAGTGTCAAATGCCTTCGATAAATCAAGCAGGACTAAAAAAGTCACCTTATCGTCATCAATACTTCGCCGCAAATCTTTGGTGACGTTCACTAATGAGGTTATGCAACTGACCCTTATTAAAGCCAGATTTGTATGTTGTCATCAAATTGTTGTTGTTAAGGTATAGGCTTTGTAAAATTCGGTCAAATGCTTTCGAGAGAAAGGACAAAATCGAAATGGCCTAAATTTCTTTCCTTTTGAATTTTTTGGTATATGTACCACTTTAGCCATTATCCATTGTAAAAGATATTCACCAGATGTTAAAATCGAATTGAAAATATGGGTAATGTACAGGATTACGATTGGCAACATGAGCTTTAAAAGCCGGGAATGTATCTCGTCCAGCCCAGCTGCAGAAGACTTTATTGAGAGTAGGCTTTCGACGACTTCGGCACAGTTAACATCTCTAAAACAGAAACGAGGGACTATTGATTCTGATTGATTTGATTTAATCGACTATGTGAATCTCTTACTAAACTCGGCAGATTTGAGGAAGAGGATGGAAATTGTCGATTGTGTACATTGCAGTCAACATTTTCGATTCCGTTGAGCTTTAGTTTAGCGAAGATTACTCTACAATTTACAACAGCCGAGAGAGGTATGAACCTGGATAGAATATATTTCAGACTTTGAATTTCGAATTTCTACTACCACCCGGTTTCGCTGTCGCTCGTCGAAAACCATCCAAGTGGAAACACTATCAGCGGTTATATGCCTGATCGCGTATGTGTATGAGTTGGCCAATACGTGCAGTGCATATGGCACACAGGGAATCTATTTAATTCAAACACACTTTCAATAAAAAAATTTTACATCTACTTGCCATAGTTTTACAATCATTCACTTTAACATTATCGAAAACAACACATTTTATTGCACTTTCCTGTGTTTTTAGCACCAATAATTTTATGGTTCTCTTCATTGGCTTTAGATCTTTAGCCGTTTGTATTTTTTTGGGCAACAAAATCGTTCTTTGCCTTGTCAAGTGCTGACTTAAAGTCTATAGTTTTGCCAGTCACTTGGTGAATTTGACCATACAGCCAATCTATATTTATAAATTTTTTCATTCCGCATTATTTTGATGGTGTTATTAACCACTGATTTATGCCAGAAATATCAACAAATCTTTTACATTTTAAGGAAACGAATGCCTCGTTTAATACCTTTTAATACTTTGTGGTATTTCTCGCTAATATGTTAACATTACTGTCGTAATTATCATCAATCACTTCTATGTTACGTTGTAGGAACTCGCAAAAGTTCGCCTGTCATATTTTAGTGTTTAGTTTTTTTGCACTTTTCAACTTTACGATCATTAGCATGCCTCTTGCTTAATGCAAACGCTAAATGCAAACTCAAGCTAAACGCAGTCAAAGAGTCCTTAGGTAGCAATATGACTTCAAGTGCCAATCACTAGACAGATCTGGCATTGACTGGATCAAAAATGCTCTACTTATCCCCACGTTCTGAAAAGAATGCCACCAGAGAATATTGTCCCATTTGCAGGAGCACAAGAAAGCGTAGCACTGTTTTAAATGAATTCAGTAGAAGCTGCGTGAGCTTGTACACTTAAACTGCTCCTTGCGCTCAGAAGTTCGTATGTGAAATTTTATTTTCCTCTCTTGAAATGTGAGACTTGAAAAGGAGTGATATTTAGATGGACGGATGGTTAGGTTAGGTTAGGTTAGGCTGTCCGGACGAGAGTGCAGACACACTTAGACCAGTGAAGGTCGTCTGTGATACCATGGATCATACTATTTGGCCACTCTGGGACTAACAAAACCAACCGGAGCTTTTGATAAAGCTATGGATGCACATGACATCTAAAGACGCCAGATCGCCGAGGTCTTCAAGGAAGGGGACCCTAGATGGAGCATTCTTCTATGCGATAAGGCTGGACAAGTGCATAGGAGGTGAAAGATGGCTTCCTTCTCCTCCTCGTCCCTACAGTTTCTGCACAAGTCGTTGGAAAAGAGGCCAAGTCTTTTGGCATCTTGTCCAATTAGACAGTGTCTAGTGATGACACCGTTAACGCAGCTGATCTGTAATCGCTTTAGTTTAACCAACTCGGCACTACGTTTCTGGTCCATATTAGGCCAGATCTGTCTCGAAATGTGACACGTTGAGCCAACTTCCCACCTATGGTTGGTCTTGCTAATAGCGTTCAGCTTCAGTAGATGCTTACATGTTAGCGAGGGGCATACCAAGGTCTAGCCTTTTTGGCAGCATGCTTAGAGTAGTACCCTGTCTGGTGAGCTCGTCTGCCCTACAGTTGCCTGGAATGTCTTTGTCACCTAGCACCCAGCATAGGTGAATGTTGAACTGCTCTGTCATCTCCATTAGAGATAATAGACAGTTTAGGGTGGCATTGAAGTAAAAGAGCACGATTCCAGGGACTTGATTGCCGCTTGACTATCAGTGAAAATTTTAGTGTCCCTGACAGATGGTACATTACATCCATGTTAGAGGATTTTCCTGAGAGTGTCTGGCCTTAATCGCCATTATTTTCGCCTGGAAAATGTTACATTGATCAGGGAAGCGGAACGAGATGCTCAGATTGAATTTTTCGGAGAAAACACCACAACCCACCCCACTATCGGTCTTAGAGCCATTATTTTCGCCTGAAAAATGTTACATTGATCAGGGAAGCGGAACGAGATGCTCAGATTGAACTTTTCGGAGAAAACACCACAACCCACCCCACTATCGGTCTTAGAGCCATCTGTAGGGGTGTAGTCCGTGTTTTCGTGCTTAAAGTTGAGAAGATCAAGGATCGAGGAATGGCCAACGCGATAGCTAGACCATTGAGAGGAGGCTTTTAGATGGATGGCCGCACAGGCAGCAGTCTGTTTGCCGAAAATATCTAAGGGTAGCAGGTTGAACAAAATGTCCAGTGCCGCGGAGAGAGTAGTTCTCAGTGCATCACTGATGCAAATGCATGTAGATCTTTGCACCTTAGCTAGTTGAGTGAGGTGGACAGCCATGTCAAGAGCAGACCACCATACGATCACGCCATAGAGTAGTATATGCATGATAACGGGCACGTACAGCCAATGAGTGATTTGAGGTTTCCTTTTTACAGGAATAGAGAGCTACATTGGGTTTCCTGACACGTTCAAATAGATTCGCTTTCGAGTTAAATTTCCTATCCAAAATAAGACCCAGATATTTTGCGTTATCAGTGAAGTTGAGACTGGTGCCATTTATCATAGGAGGGTCTATGGCGGGAACTTTATATTTCCTCGTGAAGGGAACGAATTCAGTTATATGAAGATTAACCCCTAGTCCACATTTGGAGGCCCATCTGGTGAGCCGAAGGAGAGCATGTTAGAGGATTTCCCTGAGAGTGTCTGGGAGATGGACGGATAGATATGTCTTAATGAACACGGCTGTTTGTTATACTTTGTGGAGTCTAACTCCATTATTTCCCTATTTGTTAGCTATGAATTCGAAATATATAACCAAGTCCTTAGCGCCAGAATCCGGTCATTTTGATGCTTATTGGGGGAATGTATCCCTGTTCAAAAGTAGTGCGAAAGTGGTCATCTCCACTCAGCCCTAGAATTTTCATCTATACTTCTTTCTTGAATTTGTAAGGTCAGTTCTCCTCACACACATCATTCTCATAGCAAATCTTTTGGTGGGTGCACTTCACAAGCAGCCAAGTTGTCGATGTCGTCGTGTAGTCTTTTAAAATTGCATTCTCGCAGGGAGTTATTTTCACAGAAAGTCTGACTTATCGGAACTATTCTATACTATTTACCTTGCAACTCTTAGTTTAAATGGGTAAAGAGAACGTGTTGGGGCGATCTCATTTCCATCTTCATTTCTGCTCGTGGACATGCCGAGAAAAATGTTATGAAGACCGAGTAGGGCGTTGTGCAGTCAGTGGTTGTTACATAGTTTTCATGTACATATACTTTACGTTTCTCGAGAACGCCAGACAAAGATCCAAGAGTATTGTTGTCACGAGAATGCTTTTCAAAACAAATTTCCCATCAGATACGGCACCAAACTATAGGTCCCTTCCATTCGTGAGAAAAATATAACGCACCCAACACGAGTGGTTGCGAGAAGCTAGGTCCAGGCAGCTAAAGAGCTATTGCACCAAATTTATTTTCTTTTTCTATATTTTAAATATCAGTTTTACTCAACTACATACGTACTCAACAACCAACTATCCGAATGGAAGATTCTCATGGCATTTATGTTACATCTGGAATAATAGATGCGTCCCTCATGTAGGAAATTTTTATAATCATCATATTGCAAGAAGCTATTATTTTGTCATTTACTAGAGACATTATTACAGAAGTTTAAAATCACCAAGATCCAGGAGGTACTAGATAGTTCAAATAGTTGCATACTCGCCTAAAAGCATAAAATTACGGATTTAAAAAAAAATTGTTTGCTTTATTACTATTTTCTAGCAAAAGGAACTGGTATTCTGCATTGACGGTTTCAAGATAGGGGCTTACAGTGAATAAACCGTGCAGCGTCTTTCTAGCTGAAATCACAGCCGCTGTCCAGGCCATTGAAGACCTTTCTAAAGAGACAGCCAGGTATCCGCCAAAGCTTTGGATTCGAGGTTAATTAAACCAAGGCATGCTAATGGAACACTATGAACTAATACGGTACCAAGGCATGTGAATGTTACAGGCAATGAAGGAGTAGGTGATATTGTAAGAAAGGCTCTCCCCTTTGTGAAGGTTCCTATCAGCTCCTTAAAAAGAAATTGACTATGAAGCCATTTGTTAAGCAAATAGGCAAAGGATTTAGTTGTATACATACGGCACTTCTACCTTATGGCCAGTCTATAACAAGAACAAATTCCTAGCTCTGATAACCTCTGTCGTAGTGACGCCCAGGTCATCCCCAGCATCGGTCCTAGGCACTGTGCCATTGCTATTCATGCGGAATGTCTCGGTGTAGCTCACAACGACTACTGCAGAAGCTGCAGAGCCAAGGAGGAAATTTAATCTGTCCGAGGACTCTTGGCAGTTATTTCTTCACCTTCCATTTGGGTGTTTCTAAGTCCCTGGTTCTCTCTTTACAGATTCCCAACGTAGTACGAAAATGGGCACAAGGGATACAAATATTGTTCTACGTGAGCAGTGACTACTACTACAAGGTGGCGCAAAATTAATCATCCAATTTTGTTTTTAAATTACTTTTTAACTGAATAAAGAAAAATGATTTTGAGTAATGGAAATCTTTATTTGTACCTTTACAATTTTTTCTGTTAAGTGGAAAAGATGATATCCGCCAAGTGGCTGCCACCAGTGTTGATACACATTTGTGCCCGTTTTATCGCATTTTCCATGACTTTCCGCAAGATTTCCGGTGATAACTGTTCGCATTCCTGTCGAATATTATCCTTAAGGGCTGCGATTGTTTGAAGTTTGTTGACATAAACCCGTGACTTCAAGTAGCCCCATAGAAAGAAGTCTGGGATGGTTAAATTGGGCGATCTTGCTGGCCACGCCAAATAGTCAAAACGGGAGATTATGCGACCAGGAAACACTTCCGTCACAATATCCATTGTGGCTTGTGCTGTGTGTGCGGTTGCACCGTCTTGTTAAAACCAAGTCCCGCTCCTCCAATTCCGGCAGTAAGAAGTCGTTTATAATGGCCCTGTAGCATTCGCCAGTAACAGTGACCGTATTGCCGATGGCGTCATCAAAAAAATACGGCCCAATCACTCATCCCGCGTGAACGCCGCACCACATAGTGGCTTTGAGTGGATGTAATGGCTCTTCGTGCATCACACGCGGATTTTCAGTGCACCAGAAACGAAGATCTTGCTTATTGACGTAACCGCTTAAGTGGAAATGCGCTTCGTCGCTCATGATTGAGGATGACAGTAATTCACACGCGACTAACGGTCAGGAGGCATTAACCGATGTACTGTTTGCACTTTGTACGGGAACATGTGTAAGTCTTCCACTAAAATTCGCTGTAGGGTCCGTCTGGTGATGCCCAATTGCATGGCCCGTCGTCTGGTTGATGATTCTTCGTTCTCAGCGACATCGGCAGCCACAGCCGCGATATTCTCGGCCGAACGACCAGTCCGGTGGCGGCCACGCCCTGCATGGTCTCCTGTGGTTCCAGTCTGTTTGAATCGAGTAGCTAAGCGCCGGAATGTTTGTCCAGTTGGCGCGACATACTTAGGAAATCGACGTCGAAACTCACGCTGCGCTAACACCACCGACCGATTATTGGTAACAGATAGATAGATAGATAATTTATTTGGTTAGACTGTTTACATTTGGATTTGTTATCGCACATTTTACAGTACAGAGATTCGATATAGTGTGTTTATTATATCTTTCAACTTTCAACTTTCAACAAAAAACGACACAATTATTCCACGCTTTTGCGGAGTATAGCACTCCATTGCTTATCTGTTTGTATACTGCGGTTGTCTAGTTCACAAATATCAAATATGATTGGCATACAACGCTATTCGCAAAAATTATAACATCTTCCGATAGGGTGATTAGCTTTGCGCCACCTTGTATTACCTTCTTGCACTTAAGCTCTGTCGTCTCATCTACCTTAATATTAAGCTCGGGATTAATTTTTCTAATAAGATATATCTAATTAAGATGATATCTCAGGTAATGGATGCAGGGAAAAAGGTCAAAAGCCCTCTCATAACCTCCTTTGATAACTCTTTGAACTCTGGGATAGCTCTAACTCAGTTCAGAAGCTTTACGTCAAAAAAAATTTAAGAGGTACATAAGTCGAGTGGCTGCTCTACCACTGCTGCCATATTTCATCTTTTAGGGCAGAGCCTTATTTCAGGTTTAACCTTATCCAAAATCTTCCTATGACACTAAGACTTAAACATCTCTTACAAGATTATGTGGGTCGAAGTCAAAGTTCAGCTGCCTTGTCGTGGCAGAGCAGCTTCAGAGTTAGAGATCTTAAGGGTCTGAAAAGACCACTAGTGAGACGTTGAACTAAAGGCGTCTCGGCTGTGACGTAAAATCTGTTAACGTGCAGTATGTTGGGAAACCTTAAGTATTTAATTACTTCAGGAGCTACCCGTTAAAGCGATAATCCACCTCTGTTTGATTACGGCTGAGGCAAGGTTTTTGTAGGCCCCAACCAACTTTCGTATACCGCACCACCTTTGGGGTTGACCCTGATACTTGCTTCTGAAGACTCCCACAACTATCTCTCTGATATGCTCAGTAGATTGGGCTGGAATGATGGATAAAGTGGCGGAAAGGTTTCGACTGGAACGTCTAAACTCTGTCCTACTATGCAGGTAGAATATCGAAGCAGTGCCGGTGACGGTCTTTCTTGGGAAGCCCATAAAGCTGAACGAGCTCCCGAAAAGGCGCATTCCGACAAGGTCTCCTGACTTAGAAAGGAAAGAAGGTAAGCAGCGATGGCATGGTGCAAAGATGCTGCAAAATCTGCTGAAGACGCAAGCTATAAAAACCGTCCTCATTTGGTGGCGACGGGGAAATAAGTAGGTCGCCAGAAGGAACCCCTTGGATCCAACGCTGACTCCCCTTCTGTCAGCTCGAACAGTTCCAAGCGGAAGAAGTAGGCTTCGCGCACTTCCCTCATTGGGAGCACGTTAGTAGAACAAACCGCTTGCGTCTGAGTGTTACAGTGAACGTTTCCTATCCCGACATAAGAAGTCCAAGCACGAAGTCTTCTTCATGGAATCGCGCTGTAATAGTAAGAACTAGATATACGTAGCTTATAAAGGTGTCCTGTAAAATAGTATGTGGACTTATTCCAACTTCGAAGCTCAGACTCAAATATTATTGATTCTGTTTTCGGTAGGCAGACTCCGTAGTTTGCTTAGTATATAGGTTGCCAGTTCAACTGATTACAGCCATTAATTGTTTTCTTATTCGAATTCAATATTATGTGGTGGCACTTCAACAAAATGCTGGAAATCAAAAATCAAAGCAAATTCTCTCCAACTAGTTCAGACACAACCAGTCGAGTAGGTATGCGCAGAAATGTAATTCCACCCGAGTTCCAAACCACTTATCCAAATAATCTCGTTTGCCATTTCTTCTAACATACGCAGTGCAAAAGACTGAAGGCAAAAAAAAAATTTTTGATTGTTATTCAAAGTCCAAATGGAGAGTCCATTAAGCCTCTGCTAAATTTATGGTAATATTAATTATCATAGAGTAACCGGTTTTAAGGACGAGCCTAAGGTCATGAGATCTACAAGTCGAAGTAATAAAATCGTTACTTTTACCTAAAAATCTCATTAACAGTTAATCTACAAGCCATTTCATCTTACTAACGCCTTTGAAGACACTGTCAAAATTCATCTTAACCCATTGCGATGTCGCTGAGTGTACTGCGAAATATTTTTGACTAATAAATTGGCGGGAAAATGAAAGTATCATCTGAACAGTGTATCATGACCTAAGTTATGTGCCTGTAGGTGCCTGACCTACATGAGGTTCAGCATGCAATGATTGTCGATTTGCCACAATCTTAAGCTAGACTCATGTCATCACGTCGTCTTTGTCATGGGGTCAGTCATATTTGCGAGCGACTACGACTGGCTCAATTCCAATGGCAACGGTCATTGTCTGAAATGATTTTTCTATCTCTATGCCAAGAGGTGAGTAAGAAACAAGAAGTCGTGTTACCACCACAAAAGCTAGTGGAAAAGTAGAAGAAGAAGAAGGCAGCAACAAGAAGGTTACATAATGGCTCACGTTTTGACAAGGCTTTGGCGATTTTCGAGCGTCAGCCACACACAGCGGTGTGTGTCGGCATAGCTTTGGAGGGGCGCACAACTGAGTACTGGCTCCCCTCCTCGCGACATGTGAAAATGACTCAGCCAATTCGGACACGAAGGAGGCATAGAGCGCAGCGCGTTGCACTGATTTTCCACATCACCGCCAGACAGAAGGGAAAACTCCAAATGTTGGTATAAAAAGATGCCACTGCGACGGTAGAAGGCATCAGTTTTGGTTGTGCTATCGTTCGCTTTACACTTGGACCAGACACAGAATGAAGGTGGGACACTTGAGTGGATACAGTATAAGGATACGAAAAAGGATACTAATCGGTTTTTCTCTTCTGCAGGTATTCGTTTGCTTGCTATCGATCGCTGCGGTCGCTTCCGCTGGATTCCTTGGAGGTGGCGGTGGAGGAGGATATGGAGGAGGCGGTGGTGGTGGATATAGTGGTGGATATAGTGGTGGACACGGAGGTGGCGGCGGCGGTGGCGGTGGCTACGGAGGTGGCTCCAGCGTAAAGCTCGTCAAAGTCATTAGTAGCGGAGGTCTTAGTGGAGGTCTTGGAGGCGGACATGGCGGCTGGGCCGGTGGTGGCGGCGGAGGCGGCGGCTACGGAGGCGGTAGCTATGGAGGCGGCGGTTACGGAGGCGGTGGCTACGGTGGAGGTGGTGGCCAGTCTGTAAAGGTCATTAAAGTAATCTCCGGCGGAAGTTCCGGCGGTTATGGCGGTGGTATCGGAGGAGGATATGGCGGTGGTGGCCATGGAGGATGGCAAGGAGGTGGTGGAGGTGGCGGCTACGGAGGCGGTGGCGGTGGCTACGGAGGTGGTTCCAGCATTGGTGCCGTGAAAATCATCAAGGTTATTGGTGGTGGTAGCTCTGGCGGATACGGCGGTGGTAGCTCTGGCGGATATGGCGGTGGTGCTGGTGGATGGGCTGCCGGTGGTGGTGGTGGCGGTTGGTCCAGTGGTTGGTAAGAAGCCAAATGGAATCCTTCGAAACACTCCTGACTATTTTGTAAATATGTAAAGCAGCAACCAATTGTGATCCTTAAACAAGAAGGAATTTGTTGATTTAAATCGAAAAAGATTTGTGTTGTTACAAAAAAAATTTAAATAAAAAATGTTTCTTACTTTTGTGATAAATAGTGAATTTTATTTTGAACACACATATGGATGTGATTTTATCTAGCCTTAGGATTGGCTTAGAAAGAGTGGATATGATAATGAGAAGTACGCATTTTTGGGGAAGTAGTTGGCTACAAGGTCTTACTAGTGCAATCAATCACAAGACGAGGCTCACTTATGAGATAATGAAGGAAGACCATGTCAGCGGCATGAATTGGATTGGAGAGCAATACGTCTGTCAAATCATGGACAATGTATACTTGCTAAAAATATATAGATATGAATAAACTCACCTTGGAAATGTTGGAACTACATTCGAAAAAAAGAGGTTCGAATGCGGATGTGTTACTTGTTTTGTAGCAAGTAAAACTGAAAGGAGTTCAAATTGCTTGCGGAACAGCTTAAATCTTGCCGCATGCACTTCGTGTATAGATCTGTGGACGCCGATCTGATATTATACATATAATGTGCAGATAAAGTGACTGACTATGCAGAAATAATTATTTTTTCTTCTTGTGAGTGTGCAGTTTCAAAACTCCTGAATCTTAGTGGCTATTGCTAAAAATAAGCATACAGATACTTTGCATGTAGAACTGCACTGGAATTTGGAGATAAAATAGAATTTGAAGGAGAAAAATTAGGGTATGTAATAGATACTTGTCAACAAACTATGAAAAATATTATAATTCTCTTCTGTGTGAAATAAAGCTGTTACTTGAAGGTGTGCGGTGGTATAATGCATAATTTGTACATCTCCACTTTGTTGTGTAATGAAATCCAGTGTATTCATCACCTTTGTGATTTTGAACTCATCCATGCCTTTGAAAGAATCTTATCCTATGGCACAAAGGTTTCCTTCTTGTAGAGGGAACAATAGTTGGAACAATTTTGTAGCCTCCTCATCAACTTAGCTCTTAGATGAGAGCCTTGTGACATTATTTACTGTTCACGTAGACCAAAACCTGAGCCCATTGAGTCCATTTTTAAATCCGGGAACCCGTGAAACATAACCACTAATTAAGAACCACAAGGAATGTTTAGGTTTCAAGGACAGGTTTCTTCTTCATCCCTACAGCTTCTGCAGTAGCCCCGTTGTGAAATACACCGACAGTAACCGCGTGAATACCAATAGCGCAGTGCCACTTCGACTGCGACATATAAGAATCTATGGGGAAAAAAAGGGTGCTCTCCCGGAAGATATTGCGTTGGCTCTATACAGCAGTTATTAGAATCATACCCCGCTACGGGTGCACGGTACGAGTATGGTGGAAAGCTGCAATCAAAAAATAAAAACTGACAACTTTTAACAAAAGGTTCAAGTAGCGGCATTCTAATCCTTTATGTACTCTTCATAAAAAAAACTGCATAAAAAAATGCAGTTCATCTTAAGGCAGCAGAGTACTGGAAATCTACCGCACAAGGCCGCACATCAATATTACATTCAGTCTCACTGACCGATGAAGACAAAAATTACGTTAGATGCTCAGAAAAAACGACAATCATCCAAAGAATAGCGGATTCTTGAAATATATTTCGAGCACAACTTCCAGCTATATACGTAGCCAACCAATTGGGTGAGGGTATTTGATATATCATAAGAAAATATCTTCATTTACGTAGACAGTCAAGCTATTATTAAGGCACTAGCAACTCTAAAATAAAACCTCCAAGTTTATGAGACACTGCTTCAACAATCTCCCTTCACCTAGTCTAAGGAGGCTGACATGAGTCCTAGTTTAGCGTCTTGCAATAGAAATAATTGCATCTCCTCTTATTAAATTCGTCGCCATCTGAGAAAACACTGTGATATCATACAAACAGAGCTAAAACTCATGAAGAAATTGAGACTTTAAGTGGAGTTAACTATCAACTCAACCGAGACTGCACTGATATCTTTCAACTCGGTTGAGCACCGTCTTACTCTTAGAGCTGTAGCCCCAGTAAATTCCACTAGAATGCAATATGATGATAACTTTCAATCTGCAAACACACTTCGAAAAATTACTAGTATCTACTCGTAAAATGAAAGAGCTTTCCGGATTAGGTCAGGAGCATTAAGAACTGCAACCAATTGCCTAGAATCAATGGATGATGAGAACAGACGTATGACAAAAGTGGGCTCAAACATTTCCATAATGTTATGGGAAAAATATTTCTGCGATGTATTTGATAGTATGTCGCATGTCCATTGATGCTTATATTAATTGCGGTAATTGCGGGTTTGTGTCCGAAATAACGAGACAAAACGATGGAGAAAATTCGCTCAAATTCATTAAGATCGGAAGGCTCAACCTTCAGAAAAATGGAGATAAACATTTAAGAAAAGTTAAATGGGCTATGATTGATTAAATGGGCTGTGAAAGATAAAATAATAAAGTGAGTAAGATACAATACAATTGAAGGTATGAAACGGGGTTATCGGTTGACAAACATCCACTACCGGGCACGGATTGAGGAGCCTTTTTAAAGAAAGGTCCCTTACATCTTCCGAACGTCTGAGAAACATCCGGCTGTCATAAGAAAGCTTCTCAAAAAAGTGTCTTGTGCCCGTAGTATACAAATAATAAAACAGTTCAACCTCTAAAAAAAATGTCAGACCTAAGCGAAAGCACGGCGACAATATCGTCTTCGACAAATAGCAACTTTCAGAGTGGTGAGTGGAATACCTTCACCAGATGATTAGAGCCTCGATCAAAAGTTCTATTCCTACAAATCATGGTATAACCAACATTTTCCAGTAGTAGTACCACTTTTCATCACGACGTTACACAGTCTTCATCACCGAGGGATAGCCGACGTCAATACAACATCATCCATCAATTATTTTGATAGGGGCATCACGCTGTACAGATTTTCTCTAATTACGATCCCCATATCTGCTACATATTGATACTAAAGGCACCTTTAATTTGACGAAGTTCACTTCGTAAAGTTTGGACAAATATTTAAATAGACAGATAGATAGATATTATCTTTATTTTCTTTCAGTATAATTTACATAAAAAAAAATAAAGAAAAGTTAATAACAATGAAAAATACGAGTATGATCCGCTGGTGGATAATTAAAACAATATGCATCTAAATATATCTCCTATTGAATATATATTTCAATTTATGGTTATTACTATAAATTTTTGATTATCTATTTTTTTCATTTGTAAGGCGAAATGGATTTCATTTAGAAATTTAAAAAATTCTACCAGTTCTTTCTGGTAGCAAAACGCACCCTTCGTAAACTTGCATAACATTTCTCAATCTGGATCATCTTCACCGTTCAGAATGTTTATCCTCTCCTCCTGCTCCAAAGTTGCGTTAAGCGAATTCAGTGAGGATAGGGCATTTTCCTAAGAATTTTGGCTTCCATTTTATTTATTTATGGAGTCTTGGCGTAAAAATCATCCCTAAATACTTTTCACTATTTCTTCTTCATTGCCTTTATAAATCCATTTCTCTCTTTGTGATAATCTTCCTGATTGTCTGAGAACCATGATCTTAGATTAACCAAATTGACTTCAAGATTCCACCAGGTACAATACTTCTCTAGTTTATCTATCATCCTTTATAATGTTGCTATTTCATCAGCTAAAATTACAATACCTTCTGCGTACATCAAAAGACGAACAAGGATATCTCCACAGTATAATCCACCTCCAATAAAATCGTGCAGATCTTTTAGAAATAACGTTAAAAGAAGTGCGCTGAGAAGGCATCCTTGTTTAACACCCATGTTAGTTTCGAAATACTTAGACAATTCTACTCCATCCTAGGCACCTGCTTTTGTCTTTGCGTAAAGTTCTTTTAACATTTTTAGGAGTTTAGCAGACAATCCGATATAAGAGAGTTTATCAAAGAGAGATTTTCGAGGTAGCCTTAAAATCTACAAAGGAAGTGTATACTTTTTATTTTTATGCATTTTCAGCTGAACGATACTGACGACCCCAGCAAACGAAATAAGGACAACGACCTTCGGATCTGTACGTGGAATGTTCTGTCCCTTTACAGACCACGTGCAGCCGAACAACTAGCAGAGGCCCTAGACTGCTATAAAGCAGATATTACAGCCATCCAGGAAGTGCGATGGGATGGGCCGGGTAAAAAGAGGATGAAAAACTGTGACATCTACTACGGTAATTGCTACAGAGGCAACAGGCAACGCTTATTCCGATGCGGATTTGTCATACGCGGTAGACTTAGGCAAGAAGTCTTAAGCTTCCGACACGTAAGCGAGCGTATTATGACTATCCGGAACAAGGCTAAATTCGCTAACATAAGCCTAATATGTGTTTATGCCCCCACGGAAGAAAAGGACGCTGTCACCAAAGAGTGTTTCTACGAGCTTCTCGACAAAACATACGAGCAATGTCCTAAATACGACGTTAAAATCGTATTGGGCGATTTTAACGCCAAAATAGGAAAGGAGGACGTCTTTGGTAGGGCAGTTGGTAAGCATAGCCTACAGGACACCACGTCTGATAATGGACTAAGGCTAATTGATTTCGCTGTGGAGCGAAATGTCACCATAGCAAGCACATGGTTTCCTCATCTCGATATTCATAAGCAGACATCGCGGTCCAATGATCATGTAACGATCAACCAAATTGATTATATTGCGATCGACGCAAGGTATGCCTCCAGTATTCTGGATGTCCGGACCTTCCGAGCGGCCAACATAGACTCGGATCATTACTTTGTTGTAGCCAAGGTACGAATGCGGATATCCCAATCTGAGCAACAAAGAAGAATCACTGTGAGAAAATTTAACGTCGAAAAGCTACAATCTCAAGAGACCGCCAGACTCTTCGCTGAACCCGTATCCCGAAATATCTCAATCACCCCTATGCCGCCAGCATCAAGTGCCGAAGACCATTGGCAACGCTGCCAACATGCCATCAGAAACGCCGCCGTGCTGGAAGAGAACGAAGGACGAAGAATGCCGGCGAGCGCATGCAGCAAAACAAGAGGCATACAAAGCGGCGCTGAAAAGGAAGACGAGAGCTGCTCGTGAGCTCTACGAGCAAAAGAGACGGGAAGAACATCGGCTTCTCCAAAAGAAGAAGAAAAAGCATGAGAATCGCGCGTTTGAGAATATCGAGAGTTTATACTCCAGGAACAATGTACGGAAGTTTTACCAGAAGGTAAAAAGACGTGTCAGAGGAGCAATACCCGTACAGAAACCTGTGGAGATGAAAATGGAAACCTCGTAGTAGAATCACAGTCGGTGCTGAGAATATGGAAAAACTACTTCTGCAGACTGTATAACGGCGACGAAGACCAACATCCTGCTATCAGGCAGAATGAACCATTCAACATAGACGATGATAGTCAAAATTTCCGTCCACCTGACCAAAACGAAGTGAGGATAGCAATATCCAAGCTAAAATCCAACAAGGCTGCTGGACCTGACGGCTTACCGGCCGAACTTTTCAAGGCAGCTGGGGATGAATTGGTAGAGTACATACACCAACTCATCTCTAAGATTTGGTCAGACGAGTGTATGCCTGATGAATGAAACATCAGCATCGTTTGCCCGATCCACAAGAAAGGAGACCCCCTCAAATGCGCCAATTATAGAGGCATCAGTCTCGTTAACATCGCATACAAGATCTTTTCTGCGATATTGTGTGAACGCCTGAAACCTTTTATGAACAGCCTGATTGGACCCTATCAGTGCGGTTTCAGGCCAGGAAAGTCCACCATCGATCGAATCTTCACACTTCGGCAGATCCTGGAGAAAACCCTCTTTACCGATTTCAAGGCCGCCTATGACAGCATCTATAGAGAAGAGCTTTATAGAGCCATGTCTAGTTTTGATATTCCTGCCAAACTTGTCCGTCTGTGCGGGCTGACGATGGAGAACGCTCGCTGCTCCATCAAGGTCGGTAATGACCTCACCGAGACCTTTGATGTCAAAAAAGATATTAGACAAGGTGACGCGCTGTCATGCGACTTCTTTAACATTGTACTTGAACGGATTGTGCGGAACTCACAAGCCAACACCGGAGGTACAATCTATTACAAGTCTGTACAACTGCTTGCATACCTCGACGATATAGACATTATTGGAAGAACTCAGCGGGCTCTCACCGGTGCGTTTGCAAGCATTGAGGCGGAAGCTGCCAAAATGGGTTTAGCGATAAACGAGGGCAAAACCAAGTATATGCTGTAAACAAGAAGGGAAGCCAACATCGACAAATTGGACAAAACGTCAAAGCGGGCAGCTATAACTTCGAGGTAGTAACAGACTTTGTCTACCTTGGCTCTGCTATAAATTCTAAAAACAAGATCAGCGCAAAAATCAATCGAAGAATAACTCTTGCCAATCGCTGTTTTTTTGGGCTTATAAGGCAATTCAACAGTAAAGCCCTATCTCGAACTACTAAGGAGACTCTATATAAGACCTTGATCATCCCAGACCTGCTTTACGGCGCTGAAACATGGACTTTATTAAAAGAGGATGAAGCTCGCTTCGAGAGAAAAATTCTTCGTAAGATTTTCGGTCCCGTTTGCGTTGACGGGTTTTGGAGGAGAAGATTCAATCACGAGCTACACGAGCCGTACAGCGACGTCGACCTAGTCAAAAAACTGCGTATTGGACATCTGAGATGGCTAGGATATGTAGAGCGAATGGACACCAACGCCCCGGCCCGCAGAGTCTTCGAATCCAACCCCGAGGGACGACGCAGTAGAGGGAATCATCGCCGTAAGTGGCGCGAACAAGTTCAAGGGGACCTCAACCAACTTGGAGTGCGCAACTGGAGGCAATTAGCTAAAGACCGAGCTAAATGGAGAGGCTTGTTGGTTGAGGCCCAGGTTCACCACGAATTGTAGCGCCACCTAAGTAAGTAAGTAAGTATAAGACAGGTTATATATATTGTCAATGAACAGTGAGCATAGGCCCCAACCAACTAACCTCTTCAGTCAGCCCGGTTACAAGCCAGCTGACTCTAGTTGCTCACGCCAAGTTGGTTAAGGTCCTCCACTTGTTTGTGCCACCAGCCACGAGACTGTCACTTACTGTGCCGTCCGTCCATGATGGATTCAAAAATGTTCGAGCTGGAATGTTGGGCTCCATGCCATACAGCATGGCATGATTAGTGTCTTATGCATTAGTTCAAGGCAGGGCTTTGTTACTCAATTTCTTTCTTAGCTCATAAAAACAGTGATAGACATGAGTAATTCTTCACTTAATCTCCTCACTGATGTCATTTGCGGAGTCCACCATAGAGCCTAGGTGGGCCAAGTCTTTAGTAACTCAAAGTATATCTGTCTAGTGGAATTCTGCCAAAGTCTTCGATACTGTTTGTCCTGCTAGTAGATAGCGTATGTTTTGTTATGCTTTCATAAACCCATCTTCGCTGCTACTGTCTCAATACTTGAAAGCATTCAATTAATGTTATGTGAGTAGTTGTACAGACTTGTAAACGATTGTATGTCTGGTGTTGGCTGTTATGATGATGATTGATTTTAAGAAAATCGTCACCTTGTTCAATACCTTTTTTGACATCAAACAGTTCGGTGGTGTTCTTACCGACTTCGATGGAGCTACAAGAGTTTTCCATCGTCATCCTGCACAGACGGACGAGCTCGGTAGGGTTGCCAAGACTAGACATGGCTTTATATAACTCGTTTCAATACGTGCTATCATAGGCAACTTTGAAATTGATGAACAGTTGGACTGTATCTATTTTATATTCCTGAGATTTCTTCAAGATTTGTCAAAGTGTGAATATTTGGTCACTGGTGGACTTTTCCGGTCTGAGACCGCACTAATAAGGACATGTCGGGTTGTATTATGCAGTTATAGTTCTAGTTCTAGTTCTTTCCTATGATTATTCGATTCGTATTTCTTACTCCTCGAAGTCTCCTCAACTTACTCAATAAACAGATATTATACTATAGTAAGCTTAGCTCTCGAATTAGTTAGTCGAATCGTTTTTGTTTGCTTGCTACTCGTCGAAAGTGGGATTGATAATAAGTCATACGGATTCAAGATGTCTGTTGCAGACCGATGAAGTTTATTTTATTTCTTCTTTTTTTTTTTTGTGGAAGTGATGGGGCTGAGGTGGTCTTATTAACAATAAAATAAGATATCCACCACCATCATCAGCTTTGATTCCCCTCTCACTTTGGAATTCGGCAGCTAAGGAGTCAGTGGCACTGAAAACGACATTTCGGGTCTCTTTTTTTACCTCAACGTAGAAATAACACCCTTCCATGGTCATGAAAAAGTAGTAACACTCGTTGGTTACCGCTTAAGCAAAAACCTCCCCATTCCTACGAGATAGGTTGAGCTACAGCAAGCTGCATACGCTGCAGTGAACCAGACATCTGTCCACCATCTCAAGGAGTCCTGTGGTCCTGTGGTGGATTTTTTTTTAGAACCATGTAAAATACGTCATTTTATTACATTCTCGGCAGAGGAGGGTAGTTAGGTACTTCGGTTGGGCAGTTGTATGCCTAATAATTGTTTTGTGTTATCTCTCCTCATATTTCTTCCATTGTAAAGTTGAACGACACCTTGATAGTTTTAATTGAATTGAAAGTCTTGGTCTTGGGCATACAATATCTGTCTGAGTTTTAAATAAAAGAGGGAGTCGTATTATCCCATTTTCATTTATATTTTTCTCATTCCAGAAGACTTCTAAGCTCTCTTCCGGGTCATTGTTGCCTTAAACATCACCTAAATGAAATGGAAGTAGTAATTGAAACTAAATACCGTCCTTTGTCATCCTTTACTTGCTGAGCCCTTCAATGAGTATTACTCAACAACTTACATCACGTATGTGATTTCTAGATTATTACCCACGAAGTTTTACAAGCCCAAATGTGGATGGTCAATTTTCCTAAACCCTCTTCAATTGCTTTGAGAGGGTTTTGTTAATTAAAATTTACGAGTTTTGGTGACTGCCAATGATTATATTATCTACCACATGTTACTGAATATCCCGTCATGTAACATCACTTTAGCATCGTCATGCTAAATCAATCTAAGACCATTCACATTAAAAAAGTATCTACAGTCAACCGATCGCTTTGATAATATTTTGACAGTGAGCACAATGTCATCAAGCAAGACCCATGGTATTTTAAGAAAAGCATTTAATTATTCCTCAATTACCATTCCATTGATATGCATTACATAAGCACCATGACACTTCCCAGACAATAGAAACTGGTCAAGACATTTTCACGCAACAGACAGTATCTTTTTCTTAAGTGGTTACGAAAGCTACTAGAAAAGAAGACGAGATTCAAGATCAGCAAATCATTTTCCCAATGAATAGTCATTTACATGCTCCAGCTCCACGTATCCAAGATCAGGGAAAGCATAATCCCTAACCAAATGACCCACACCTCGTAACAGGTTTCACCATCAACGCCAAAAGGAAACTCCATCAACTACTTACCTTTACCACCCAAATTACCGTCAATTAATTTGTCAAGGCGAGCCAACTTGCAGATAATAATTGATCTCTCTGGCATTTGATCTTTGAAGATGGCTTGGCATAAGTACCATTAGTGGGCCACATTTGCGCTACTGCAACTTTTCCAGGCTAAATTTGATTGTCTGTCTGCCTGCCGACTGCGTGCGGAGTGTAATGACGGAGGGAAATGACAAATGGTAGCTCTTACGTCTGCGTACGTGTTCAAGTAATTTTTGTTAATGATGGTAATATTATTATTTTTTATTTTTATTTGTTTTTTCTTCTGCTGCTTTTCCGATTCAATCGGTCAAGTAATTTAGTTTTCAAGCGAAATTGATTGATTTCAACTCAGATTGATGAGTGAGCCTATGTGTGTAAATAAATAGAAAAGTCCAATTTGGATGAGTCTTGGCCGCGGTTAGGTAGCTGTAGGAGTCGTGTGAGTATTCACCTGGCAAGTGCAATGCTATTATTTATTTCATTTAGTTTACGTGAAGCCTAATGGTATTGCTTGTGGGGGGTATAATATCACGTTTAGCGTTGAAATGCTTCTCTTAATTAAGATTGAGAGTCATTAACTCTTTTGTAAGCAGCTACTGTTATTTCAGTGATTCAGCAGGTTTGGATCTTTTCCAAGATAGATATTATGAGGATTAAGATACGATTACTTCGCAACGTTGCAGATGTTGATGTATGGTTTGTGAGGTGCATGTGTAGATCTATTGTACCTGCCAAACTAAGGCTCCAGTTGATGCTTTGCTCTATTTAGAGCATTTCCTCTAGTCCAACAACTTTGATGAACCGAAATATCAGACGTGGATCCAGCAAATGTAGATCTATCTCTAATAGGAGATAGGCATCTAGGTGATGTCTTCTTTCGTTTATTAGTGTTTCACATTCCAAACGAAGGTGTGCTGGTGTTTCTGCGAGGTCACTGCTGTATCCATATCCATCCATTCGCAGTTTCCTAAGAGTCCTCCTTGAGTCTTCAGTGACCCGTTATCATGACTATCAAGATGCAAAGTTGATTCTTTCCAAGTCTTAGGCAGGTTCTGCTTCTTTTCTGATTGTGGCTTTCCAGAAATTCTTCCGCCTGACTTACTTGGGGGATATTATCTCAATGTTCGACCCATCTGCTCTATCCTTCTTTCCTCAGTTCTTCCCGTATCTTGTGTGGTTCTATCTCCAAAACAAAAGATTCTGGGCCAAGGAACGGGGTATCTGAGCGGTTACTTGCTAGTGCTTCAGCTGCTTCGTTTCCCTTCCTACCTACCTGCCTGCAATATTTCCTGTCGAGATGGAATTGCAGGCATCTTTCGATCGCGTGAACTTCTGCTTGGAATGTGCTGGGGATAATTCCCAGAGATTCTGTGTATCTAGTCCTGGGCCCGTAGATACCTGCTTCAGTCTCTGTAGATGTTTTCGATCCGTCCGTGTACCATTTAATAGTATGTTGTTTGGCCTGCAGAGATGGTCTTGGTAATACGTAGTTACTCCGCAACGTTAGAAAAAATAAGAATTTATGTAGCTGAAAGCACTAGAAGCAAGGATCGTTGCCAACACTCAGTTTAGCATAAGCGGTAGATATTGGAAGGTGGAGAAGATTTTACCAATCATTTTTTTTATCGTGCGTGTGGATGGTGGGTAAAATATAGAGAATGTGGTCTGAAAAGTGTTCATAACAATTTTGACAAAATTTGATTTGTAAATTTAGATGAATCTATTAGTGAAGTACTGAGTAAATCAGTGAAAGCGGATGGAACGAAATATGAAGAGATCCATACAGGCCTAGATGCAGATGTATTCAACTTGGGTAAGAGAGGTGGTTATAGATATCACACGCGCCAGCTCGAGTATAAGCAATTGTATTACAGGTAAAGGTTCTGACGAGCATTTAATGTCGGTTTAGAGGATCATTTCTTTCAACATGTCTCAAGAAGGAGGTTATCCCTAAAAGAGACCCCGCAAAAAAAACTGTGGCAAGCATAGATCAACACTTAAATGGAACCTAATAAACGTGAAAAGAAGGAAAACAGCTAGTCGAATTAAGGTCGAAAGTGTACAAGATCTTTAACAGAGCATACGCTGCAGAGACTGGAAAACCTTCACCGTGGAGCTAACGAGATAAAACATGGAAATTAGAAAAGCTAAAACAAATAGCTTCGGCCATGGCTAAGGAAAAATGAGGCGCGCCATGCTAACTGTAAAAGGAAGATGACAGCTTCACCGAAGTTGAAGAGCAGAGGGCTTTTCTACTACTCAAAACACACTTTCCGGGTATCTTAATTTACAGCAGAACAGATGTAGCGGAAAGGCATAAAAAATCCTAGTAGAGAGGACTCGGCGATGGTAAGGAATATCTGTACGGAACAACGGCGAACTTGGGCCGTCAACACCTTTCAGCTGTTCAAACCACCGGGAGCAGACAAAATATTCCCTGCCCTACTGCAGGAAGGCCAGGAAACCATTATGCCACATCTCCTTGCATTAATGAGAAGCAGTATAGAACTTGGTCATATACCAAGAATTTGGAGAAGGGCAAATGTAATATTCATTTCGAAAGTGGGTAAAAGAGACACCACTTCACCCAATCCTTAAGACCCATCAGACTGACCTCATTCTTGTAGAAAAGATAGTAGATAACAGCCTGAAGATGTCTTTATTGGAAAGAATACTTTTCCATTACAATCAATACTCCCACAGAGATGGAAGGTCAACCGAAACTGCGCTTTACCGGCTGACAAGTTGGGTTGCACAGGAGAGCAAGGAGACGGCAGTATGCGATTTTATGGACATTGAAAGAGCTTTCGACAACACCTCTCATGAAGCAATTAGGAAGGATCTTGAAAAGATATTGAGAACTAGGACTGCTTAGACAGAGGTGGGACAAGAAACCATCACAATAAGCACCACTTGAAGCTGCCCACAAGGAGGGGTACTATAACCATTAATATGGAGCCTAGAAGTAGATAAGCTACTGCAAAAACTGAAACAAATTTTTTTAGTAGGAACATGAAGAAGCTGTGTTAACTAAAGATACTAGGTAAGTGGGCTGGTGTAGGGGGATAGAAAACCTCCACACCACACTCAGGTAATTAACGATACTAGAGCGCTTATGGTGTGCAGGAACATTTCAGGCAAAACCTAGGATTGCATCCCAGCCTCTCTGAGTTGTTTGTACATGATGATGGTTAGACCCATCATTCTTATGATTCAGTGGCATGGATCAGCAGAAAGGTAAAGTGCAAAGATTAGCCTGCATCTGTATAGCAGCACTAGAGATGTTCGTAGGACTACCTCTGCTACATGTAGTGCTAGAAAGAACCGCAGAGGAGACCATATGAAGAATAATCAAAGAAGGCGTCAGGAAAGGAAAATGCATCGCAAAGAAAGAGCTAGAAGCCCTATCCAATTTGGCGGCACTTCTGGACTGACTTAAAGACGATATGGTCAAGAAATACTGCTTGAAAGAAAATTTTACACAAAGCTCAGCAGTAAAAGAGATTAGCGCAGTGAGTATTGTACTGAAATAACACACTATTAAATTGTACACGGATGGATCGGAAACATCAACAGGACCATATACTCAGAATCGCTGGGATTTTTCCAACGTTATATTCTAAGAGCAGAGGTTCACATGATCGAAATTATGCTCACAATTCAACTTCGACAGAAAATATCGCGAGCAGGACATCGCAATATTGTCAAATAGCCCAGACGCAATCACAGGATTCACTCCCATACAAGGTATATTTAAATAAGTGCATCTCCTTAAAAAAAAAGTCTCATTCTTTCTGTATCCTCGAGAATGTTCGATCCTCTAGGTTTGCGCTCTCTGGTCATCATAGAGATAACGGCATTATTTCAGGACCTTCGGCGAAGTGAATTTGATTGGGATGATGATGTATCGGATGAGCACTGAAATCAATGGGTTTTGATTCGATAAGATCTTTACATACTAGAAACCGTTAATATCCGGTGTATTATGTGGTCATCAAACAACAATATTTAGTTCTACGGTTTCCGCGACACATCCCACGACGCGTACGTCACAGTTATATACCAAGGGCCAAGAGGAGTATTGACGAAATGTTCCAGCTTCTGTTAAGCACGGTAATATAGTCACGGATCATCTTGCCAAAGATAAAATCGCGTGAAAATTTATTCATCTCTCCGCACCTTACTTCGGTGGCTTCTGGGAGGCGGGGGTTAAATCTATTAAGTTTCACTTAACGCGAGTCATCAAGGACCACCGGTTAACGTATGAGAAAATGTATACATAGCTATCAAAGGTCGGTGCGGTCTTAAACTCAAGACCTAGCCTGTGCTACTAGCATGCATGATTTGCAAGCCCGAATAATCGATGCCAGGAATGCGCCTACGTACTAATCCACACCCTACACACATTTACCACTCTCCCCGTGGGACTGCCGTAAGGTATTACTTCGCGGGGCTGATTAGCAATTAATGCTATGCTTCTTGTATTGCTGCTTCAGCTCTCCTTGCTCTCTCAATTATTCGGAGCTTTTTTTGCACATTCGTTATAAGTGACCCGATAAGAACTGCATAAGGTGGTAGTTGTAGTCCCCACATACTCGCTTCGTCCAGACCTCAATGGTGGGGATCAGCTTGTAGGTACATCTACCTTTTGTACTGTTATCCCATCTGGCTTGCCATATAGCTAGTGATGTTACCTTCTCCTCCGCCTTTATTCTCTTGACAATATCTGCTGACAATACCTCTTGATGACTCTCCTTCCCTAAATCCTTACCATCCCATTTGCGAGGATGTCGATGGGGATCATTCCGGCTATGACACAGGCTGCTCCGATTGTTCGGAAACCGCTGATAGTTCTTATCGCGCATACCCTGTATATTGACGATAGTTGTCTCCGTGTTTCTATCGTCGCTAACGCTGCCACCCAAACCGGTGCAGCATATAGGAGAATCGAGCTAACCACTCTGGATAGTAGAATCCGTCTAGCATATCCAGGGCCACCGATATTTGGCAGTATTCGAGAAAGGACTGCCTGCAGTAGTGAAGCCTTCTTGCTTGAGTATTCCACGTGTGTTTTAAACCTTAAGCTGTTGTCGAGCATTAGTCCTAAGCTTCCTTGGTTCTTATAGTCTGAGTTCCGATTTCAGTATTCGCATGTTTAAGAGCTTTTCGACTTATAAGACTTATAAGAACAGCTTCAGTTTTGTGGTCTGATAATTCTAAGCTGGCGGATCGTAGCCAGTCTTTAATTTTTCCGATTGATTACTGATTCTATTTCGTGGATATGCTTAGCCACGGTGACCACGGCGATGTCGTCAGCGAACCCGATTATCTTAACTCATTGTGGCAATGCTAGCCACAAAGGAATCCCTCGTACATGATATTCCATAAGACAGGGCCTAGTACCGATCCTTGTGGGAATCGTGCCGTGACGTTGTAGTACTTTACCCCCTCGTCGGTTTGGTACCTCAACTTCCTGTTGGTGAAGTAGTTTGTAACTATCTTCAATAGGTTGTATGGAGTATCCATTCTGGCTAGGGATCTCCTTATGAACGACCAATTCGACGAGTTAAAGGCGTTTTTGATGTCCAAAGTTACTACTGAACAGTATTTCTTTGTCCCCCCTCACTATCTTTGTCCTTGGATCGCTCCAGTTGCTGTGTGAACTACCGCTTTTATGGCATCAACGGTAGAACGCGATTTTTTAAATCCGAACTGATGGTCTGACAGTGCTCCTTTCTCTTCTGCTACCACGAGCAGTCTGTTGTATATTATTCGTTCAAGTATCTTTCCCAAAGTGTCGAGTAAACATATTGGGCGATATGACGATAGTTCTCCAGGTGGTTTGTTTCCTTTTGGTAGCAGTACCAAATGTTAAAGCTTCCATGGCCCAGAAAAAACTCTTTCCTCTATACACTTCTGCATGGTGGCTATAAAAATGTCCGACCTCTTGGAACAGCCACTTTCACTGCCTTATTGGGGATGCCATCTGGTCCAGGTGCTTTGTTGCTTCGTATGTTCCTGCATGTTTCGAGTAGCTCCTCCCGTGTGATAGCAGGGATATGCTCTGCATTGGTCTCTCTGGTTATATCACACAGAGTAGATGGTCTATGGGAGACCTTAATCAATATGTGTGTCCGTATAAAAAGGAAAACGAATAACATCTAAGTTTTTCCATTCATTTCATTTTCATTTTCATTTTCATTCATTGCACAAAAAAAGGTTCGGTCCTGTGCAATTGGCCGGAGTGTCGGAGTGTTCTGGGATTGCGTTTTCTTTCATAAAAAAAAAAAATATATATATGTATATTAGTATCTCTTACAGACACGCACCCAAGGCTTCTGGAAACGGTGGCCATGCCGAATATTTTACCTCTCTTCAGCAGCGGCCAAAATGGCAAAATGTGAAATCCAGCTTTGCAATCGGAGATGTGGTTATGCTTAAGGACCCACACAACCTACCATCCATCCATTTATTCTTGGCAGAATCAAGATCATTTACCCAGGCGCAGGCACATGACATAAGTAAGTAACCTAACCTAACAGTGGTTATAGTGAACATGGGTCATTCATATGGTAGGCAGACAAAGCGACACTTTCTTTTATCCTATGTATCTATTTTATATAATTGAATGCTTAGTAGACTAAGGGTTTCAAATCTAAGGATGAGTGCACTATTATTTTTTTTTTATGTGAAACATTTATGTATAGGTATTACTTTGCTTTTACTTTTATCTTTCAGGTGGTCATCTTTATATGAAGTGAAGTTCAACATCGGTGATGTATAGCCTGATGATGAGCACTTCCTGTCATTTCAAATGAAAATAACTCAAACTTTAAGATGAACTCATGGGTATTTATGGCAAGCGGATAAGAATTGATTGATCATTAAGTGGTTACTAAAATTAACCCCTTCTTGCTGAAAGGCATCTAATTGCATTCATTTTGATGTCACTTTAGATTAATGGACTTAAGGCTGTTCGTATAGAGATAAATGCAAATATTCTGTCGGGGTTTTGGTTAATAGGAAACCAACAATTTGTGAAAGTCGACTCAGTCATTTCGAAGTAAACCTCACACTTAAAGATGTCTTAACAAAGGCTTAGGACGATAAATTTCAACAGAAGATGGTGCTCTGTTTTGAATGGTAAACCTGATAAATGGGCAGCAATAGGGAATCCCCATTTACAAGATTCCAAAGCCTACAACAATTCGTTCTTGTAATTAAAAATTTAAATAAAAATTTATGCAAATAAGCTTGAAATGAATCTTTAAAAATAGATATCCTTCGTCATCAGGTTAACCCCAGAGTTGAATTAAATCGGAACATAACTTTCGATCAGACATCTCCCGTCAGTCATTAACAATTCTTACCAATTAACCTATGTTTGGCTAATAAACGGGAATGTTAGACAACATTAGCTCTCATCTAGAAAATTGCTAAAAATTAATCAAAAGCTAGCTAAGCAAGTTTCTATCATCTTCAATAACAGTGATAAAATCGCCAACAGGGGGAAAGAAAAAAAAAAAAAAAAAAAAAACCAACACGAAGTTCATCTTTGAAATTACTTTGATTTGTTGAGGAAACCGCCCCGATAACAATAGAGTTTAGCAGGATCTGCAGCACAAGTCAATTAAAATCGAGTTCTTTTGTTTGAGCTGTAATTAGCGCCAACAACGACGAAGACGACGATGGCGGTGAATTAATCTAGACGAGTGGGGTAATTGTGTTCCTTTTGTCGGTTTTTCTCAGGAGATCCGTTCGCTGGCTGTTTGTTTATCTAAACATTTCATATTTATGTATCTACACCCCAAATAGATTTCAAATACGTAAACAGTGAGGCTGATCCAACTAGAATCTCGTTCTAGTGTTATTTTTTCATATAAAAGTGAAGTCACCACCTTGCACAAGCATCAGTCTAAGAAGACAAGTTCAACAAAGAATTCGTATCTCAGAATGAAAGTAAGGATAATGAAAGAGGATTCCAGAGCCTGCCTAATTGGATATAATAATATTTTTCTAGATTTTCATCTGTTTGGTGGCATCTCTAGCTGTTGCTAGTGCTGGAGGGGGTTATCTCCCAAGAGGAGGCGGTGGACATGGCATCTCATATGGCACAGGTCAATCGTATGGTGGTGGAGGGGGCCTAGGAGGAGGTATCGGCTTAGGAGGAGGTATTGGCTTGGGAGGAGGTATCGGCTTGGGTGGAGGTGGTCAATCAGCAGCGTACAGTAGTGGAGGCTCCTATGGACTTGGTGGTGGTTCCTTAGGAGGACTTAGTTCTTATGGTGGAGGCAGCTCAATTGGACTCGGGGGTGGTTCGTTAGGAGGACTTGGTTCTTATGGTGGCGGCAGCTCAATAGGACTCGGCGGCGGTTCCTTAGGAGGACTTGGTTCTTATGGTGGCGGCAGTTCAATAGGACTCGGCGGTGGTTCCTTAGGAGGACTTGGTTCTTATGGTGGCGGCAGCTCAATAGGACTCGGAGGTGGTTCTTATGGACTTGGTGGTGGAAGTTATGGACTTGGAGGTGGTTTATCTGGCGGTGGCCTTTCTCACGGAGGAGTTTCCATTGGCATTGGACATGGTGGTGTGTCACGAGGCCACGGCGGAATCTCACGCGGGCGCAGTTATGGACTTGGTGGTATCTCTCATGGACTTGGAGGTATCTCTTCAGGTTTGAGACGTGGAGGTATTTCCCGTGGATATCGAGGTGGACACGGGGGTATTTCTCATGGATTAACTGGAGGCGGCTATGGACTAGGAGGTATCTCATCTGGTGGAGGGCTTGGCGGAGTGTCTCATGGAAGCTATGGACTCGGAGGTATTTCATCTGGCATAGGACTTGGTGGTGGATCTTATGGACTTGGTGGTGGATATGGAGGTGTCTCATCTGGCATAGGACTTGGTGGAGGACTCGGTGGTGGATCCTATGGTGGTGGGTCCTATGGTGGTGGATCCTATGGGGGCGGATATGGAGGTGTCTCATCTGGTCTCAGACTTGGTGGTTCCTCCCGCTATGGCCTGGGAGGTGGTGGACATGGTGGACGCTCATATTTAGGTCAAGGTGCTGGACTTGGTATCGGAAGTGGAATTTCGCTCGGAGGAGGATACGGTGGTGGTCTTGGTCTTAGTGGTGGAATCGGTGGTGGACGTTTGTATGGCGGTGGTGCGAGCCTTGGAGGTGTCCGTTACGCAGGAGGTCATGGAGGCAGCTATGGTAAATCATCCTGGGCTGGTAGTTCTGCTGGTTCTGGTTGGGGAGGTAGTGGATGGTAAAATAATTCAAATCCGCTTACCATCTCTGAGGCTAAAATGTATCTAAATCGATTATGAAATATACCCTACCTGCTTGTGCTGTGCTTAATTTGGTCTTATTTTTCAATTTGTACATCTTAGTCATAAGCATACAATTGCAAGCAATAAATAATACACGCTAAGCAGTGCAGATGTGTTGTAACAAACGGAATAATGAGCCATAAAGTGGGTAAGAAAAGTGATTGTACTTTAGTATCTGTTCATCGTGAAGTTCATTAATAGTGAGATAGTGGCATAGATGAGAAAATTTACTGGCAATTCACACGCGACAATTAATCAGCCCTCTTTATTCAGACTGTGGAAGTGTGCACATAATGGGGGGTTTCCCAATGCAAGAGGAAGTGAATGGGACGGACTGGGTAGGAACTGAAACTGCTGCATCGGTTAACGAGGATTTTGAAATGAGCACCAATTGAATTGAGTCATTGTTGTGAAGTGATTCTGAAAATTTAATTCAATTTGTTCGGTGATTTGTGTTAGGTGCTTGGATATTTTTGAACTTGAGGGTCATTAGTCGACCTAGTTTATGGCATCCGATTGGACGTTATCTCGATTGGGGGCATTATTTATGTCTGGTCACTGAATAGATGTGACAGATGTGAAAGGTTCAAGTGGGTGAGTCTTTCCGAATTAAATGCAATGAGATAGACAATAGGATATGCAAATTGCACCATCAAGGTCTAAGGTGAAATCATGCAGACATTTTATGTCAGGAAATGTCTTGGACAATTCGCCATGTCATCGAATAACTGTGCGAGACGTTCAAGCTTTAGGTAAGGTAGATATGTACATATGCACAATAAATGAGAGGGCAGAATGTCGAGTTACGCAACTATGCTATTTCTGTTAGGCAGGTAGGTAGAGGAGGTTGTGTCAGCAAACCACGCCGAAACTTAATTAGAGCAGAAGCGCCATTTTAATACCACAACTCAAGTGACCTAACAGTTGTAACAAGTACGTTAACTTGTAAGGAAAAGGAAAAAACGTAAGGATTATTCAAATCCACCCCGTTACATTGAGGAAACTGATAATATCCCCAATGCTAATCTCCGTTAACTCTATTAAGTTGTAGAAAAAGGGTTTACCTAAGGTGCGCTGTCTGGCTCTGCCTTAGGCCGGACATTTGCAGAGGAAGTGTAAGATTGTTTCTACGTCGTTAGCAATATTTCAGCTGCGACAGTGTGCATTAAATGTAATGCCTATTCTAGGCGCATGAACCCCGATGGGTGAGTGGCCAGTACTAACTGCCAGAACTCTTCCGATATCTGCATGGTTTCTGTTTAGTAGATCTTGCGTTCTTTTCCGGAAGTATTTGGGCCACATCTGCCTGGCGATGACACAGTTCCGCACCCCCTGCCATCTGCTGTCAGCCTTTAGTAAATAATGCGCGAAGATGCCTCCCTTAAGCACCCCCAATGGGACGTTCACCTCCTTCTATAAGGAAGCATCAAGGGCAGATCTCTACCTCGCGAGTTCATTAGCTCGCTCATTTCCCTCAATGTTGCTGTGACCCGGAACCCAAAGGAGACAGATCCTATAGGCGCGGTTCTTTGTACCCGATTGATAAGTTTGATGTTATAAGCTTTCCTTAACGCAGGCCATCAGACTAGCGATCCATAGGAAAGAATGGGACGCACCACGGCTGTGTACATGCATAAGAGCATCTTCGGGCGAAGTCCCCACTTCTTACCAAACGTCTTGCTGCAGGCATAGAAACCCACACAGGCCTTCTTTACCGTTAACCTTCCAGCTTTGGATAGAAGGGGTTTATTTAGGGTATTTCGAATATGTGTATCTGAGATGCCTTCCAGCGTCTTTAAAAGAAAAGCTGATGGGTCTGAAATCCTTTGACTGATTCAAAGATGACAGAGGAGCGAATTGTCATAGAGAGAAGACGTATAAGTGGACGCTCTGTGTTCAAATTAAGTTTAAAAATATATATTGGATTCTATAGCTACAGACTGTTCAATATATAACTAGTGATATATTCCTTTTTCTGTAACATTGTCTGCATTGTACTATTATAATGCAGGATTGTACGAAATGCAAAAACAGTATTCGAGGAGAGTCTGGTGTTCAGTGTGCGGGTGTTTGCGGGAAAATCTACCACCTTTCTTGCAGCGGTCTAGATCGCTACAGTAGTGGGATCCTCGACTCTAATAAAATGATTAGATTTATGTGTGATGACTGTGTCTTGTACATACAAAATGTTGATATGGTGCTAAAAAGTGTTGAAGATAGTGTGCAACGAAACAATTGCTATCTAAAAGAATATAAAAGTGAGTTTGAGGAATCATTGAAAAAAAGTGAGTGTGAAATTAAAAATTTACTAGAGGCCATTGAGTCAAGGTATACCGATAGGCTTAAAGCAATGAAAACGGCACAAGAGACTTGCGAGAGAAGTGTGAGAGAAATAAAAAAAATTAGTGAACTGAGTGAACTTTATAAAGTGCAAAATAAACAAATATGTGATGACGTGAAAAGCATTTCTAATCAAAACAAAAAAGTAGTGGAATGTGTTAAAGAAATGGAAAAAGTTATCGTGAAGGAAATCAAAAGCAATGAATTAAATTCAGTACTGGCGATGAAGGAAGTGGCAACCACAACAATGCATACAAAACACACGTATGCGGACGCGATCAAAAATAAAAATAAAAGTGAAACAATAATAATCAAGCCTAGATGTAATCAAGATAACACAAAAACGCAAATAGATATAAAGAATAATATAAACCCTACGACTATGTCCCTTAAAATTGACAAAATAAAAAATGCACAAAATGGTGCAGTCATAATAAAAGGAGACAAACAGTCAGTGCAAACGATTGAGAGGGAAATAAAAACAAAAATGAACTCGGAATATGACGTAAAAGTGCCCACTCAAAAGAAACCACAAATCTTAGTAGTTGGAATGAGAGAAAAACTAAGTGAAGCAGATCTAGTGCACTCAATCCAATGTCAAAATCAATTGAGTGAATTTAATATTAAATGTGTGCGTTTGTTTATGTCAAAAAAGTCAAAGTGTTATAATGCCATCATCGAAGTAGACAGTGTTGCCAATGCAAAAATTATGGAGTGTGGAAAACTAAATGTTGGATGGGATAAATGTAGTGCTTACCAAAACCTTAGTGTTTATAGATGTTTTAATTGCTGTGGATATAACCACTTAGCTATAAATTGCAAAAACGGGAAAATATGTGTAAAATGTTCAGGAAGTCATGATGTCAAAGAGTGTAATAGTGAATATGTAAAATGTGTTAACTGTGACAAAGCTAAGAAAAACTTCAATATGGAGCTTGATACAAGCCATACTGCAAATGACCCAAAATGTCCAGTTTTCTTAAGAAAGCTGAAAGTTGCGGAAGACCGTGTAGATTACTAGCAACTAAATGCTCTTAGATGCATATATCTTAATGTGCAAGGCTTGTGGAATAACTTTAGTGAAATTCAGTGCCTGGTAAAAAATGAAGATCTCGATATTCTTTCTGTATCTGAAACACATGTTACACCAAAGTATGATCTTAACCTGATACAATTGGACGGTTACTACTTATTAAACTGTGTGAGTGATTCTAGTCATACCGGGGGAGTTGCAATATATGTAAAAGTTGGAATTAAATGTTCGGTCGTAAAGAAAATTATAATAAGTATGAGGTTCTGGTGCCTAATAGTTAAAGTGCAATATAATAATAATACCTCATTCTATATATGTACATTATACAGGTCCCACCTGTTTTCAAAAAGAGAATTTTGTATTGAATTTGAAAATGTTATTAGTGTCTTGCAAGAGTGTGGTGGTTTATTTGTAATACTTGGTGACTTCAACATAAACTGGTTCGAGTATCTGGATACATACCGTCGACGCGTGGCTGAAATATTGAATGATAATAATCTTTCCATGGTTAGCTCCGAGCCGACCAGAATTACGTCTACTTCGAGAACAATGATCGACTATGTCCTGACGAACAATATTCACTCTGTAAGTGCGTGTGTTAACCAAAATTTAAATATAAGTGATCATGAATCAATAGTCGTGTTGGTCCATTGCATTAAAGATAATATAGTAAAAAAAAAACTTTTTAAGTATTGCAAATATGAAAAAAATATTTTCGCAGCAAATTTGTCACACACATCGTTATTCGCAAATTATAGTGACGATCAACCATATAGCCTTGGTAATATTAGCAACCGCTTTGCAATAGAAATCCAAAATGCGATTGACTCCATGACGGTAATAAAATACATTCCTTTCGAAAATGCGGAATGGTTCAACCATGATCTTCAACACAAAAAACAAATAAAATATAACCTGTATAGAAGAGCTGTGATATCAAATGATAATGTTGACTGGACAAATTATCACAATTTTAGAAATCTTTATAAGAGGAGCATCAGTCAAGCAAAATCAACTTTCATAAGAAATAAGATTGATTTTGCCAACACTCAAAAGGACATGTGGAGACAATTAAAAAAGTATGTACTTAACAAAAGGGATGATACTATAGTTGACGTGATATTCCAAAATGGGGAAAATATAAATCAAAGTGCAATATTATGTGAGGAATTTAACAAATTTTTTGTTCAAAGTGTAGTAGAGTTAAGCCAATCTGTGATATTTCCAGAATATGTAAATTTAATCGATGAGTGCAATATTAACTTTAAGTTTCGTGTTATAACCTTACAAGATATAATCAGTGCAATAAAAGACATAAACCAAAGAAATGACTATAACTTCCTAAATGTTAAAATGTTAAAAGATAATATAGATGTGATCGGTCCTGTTCTCTTGCGTATCATAAATGTATCGTTGACCACAGGAATTTTTCCTGAATCTTGGAAGGAATCCTTAATTGTGCCAATAAAAAAAGTGAGTGACGCAAAAACGTGCCAAGAGTATCGCCCAATAAACATGATGCCGGTTTATGAAAAGATACTAGAAAAAATAGTACAAACCCAATTCCAAAGCCATCTCGAACAGCAAGCTATAATAACTGCTCATCAATCGGGTTTTAGAGCAAATCACTCTTGTGAAACTTGTATAAACTATGTGATAAGTGACTGGAAAAACAAAGTTGACGAAAAAAATGTAATTGTCGCAGTTTTCCTAGATCTTAGGCGAGCTTTCGAGACAGTAAACCACGAAATACTCCTAGATAAATTGTTTAAATATGGTGTTAAATCGTTAGAATTAAACTGGTTCAGATCATTTATCACCGGAAGAAGTCAGCGCACTAAAGTGAATGAAAATGTGTCGTCCGCGGTGAACATCAATTTAGGCCTACCACAGGGTACAATACTCGGTGTAATATTGTTCCTTATTTATGTGAACGACATGATAAAAGTTGTGAGGTACTCTAAATTAGTCCTGTTCGCCGACGATAGTCTTTTATATGTTAGTGGAAGTGACTTAGAAACATGTATAAAAAACATTAATAGTGATTTAAAAGCATTAAGTGAGTGGTTAAAAATGAATCAACTTATTCTAAACGCTGAAAAAACTAAGTGTATGATCGTTAATAAAAACATGTCCGAAACGTCCGTAAATGTTATCGTAGACAATATCCAAATCGAGGTAGTGGAAAGTGTGAAATATCTTGGCATTATGCTAGACAAAAATCTAACTTTTGGCGAACATATTGATTATATTTGTAAAAAGATATCTATAAAAATTGGTGTTTTAAGAAAAATAAGACAAAATTTGTCAGTGAACTGTGCAATAAAAGTGTATAATGTTATTATCAAACCACATTTCGAGTACTGTGCGAGTGTCTTGTATACATGTCCCCAATATCAAATAAGCAGATTACAGGTCCTGCAAAATAAAGCAATGCGCATAATATTGAAAAGTGACAGATACACCCCCATAATACTTATGCTGAACTCCCTAAATTGGTTAAGTATAAAACAGAGACTTAACATGTGTGCAATGCTATTTGTCCATAAAATAAAGAACGAAACGTGCCCAAACTACCTTCTCGAAAACGTGGAAATATCCGATGGCTCGTCGTATAGCTTGAGAAGTACAGGTGATTTAAGAATACGAAGAGCAAGAACAACCAGAGGCCAGCGATCAATTTCGTACATGGGATTTCAAGCTTTCAACAGGCTGCCTACGTATTTGAAAGCAGAATCGAATTATTATATTTTCAAAAGAAAAATTATTGATTTCACTAGAGCTAATTTTTGATTTTTGTTTGCTAATTTTCAATTGTAAATTTGTTTTTCCTTTCTTATCCTTATACTGTTTCCAAACTTATTATAAAGAAAAAGTACTATTAGTCCATATATATATATATATTAAAAAACGAATGTATCAATGTAAATAGTGTCCTGAATGGCTGTATTAAGCCAAATAAAGATAGCTAACTAACTAACTTTGCGGATCCATGACCCCGCTTCCCAACTTTAGGGAAACACGTCTCCAGCTCAGGGGGAACGTGGCTGTTTCGAGGATCCTAATTTTGGCGTCTAGTTGCTCGACTGATTCAATTTTCAGGTCAGGTATTCTATGAAGTTTTGATTTAATAACCCGACCAAACTTCTTCCAGTCGATTCTCTTAGGGTTTCTAAATGGCTTGGGTCCCTCGATCTCGAGGCACACATTGTAAAGAATCCATCTATGGTCGGAGAAGGACATTCGATCGGATACTCGCCAGTTAACTACCCTAAGGTTATTATTGCTGGTTTTTAAAATGATGTCTAAAACTTCTTCCCACCCTCTGAAATTTTTGGTACTCGGAAAAACAAAAGGTGGCGTGTTACTCACGTTGCAAACAGAAAGGTTGGACATCACTAAAAAATAAAACAAGGACTCTGGCGGTGATGGCCTATCACAATCCATATAAACTGAGGATATAAAAAGAGTGTTATTTGAAACCTCAGCATTGGTAATAGGTGGAATGCATTCGTAATAGGTGGAATGCATTGGTAATAGGTGGAATGATGTCGACCCCCATGTCCTCCGACATCCTGTCGGAACCATCGATTTCGCCTGAATCTTCATCAGAACCAAAGGGGCGGAAGATCTTCAGTTTAGCATGCCTTATGCTTGTGATCGGTTTTCTCGAGTGCCACCAGGCTAGCCTCGTTGATCAACAGCAGAAAAGAGGATCTATTTTTCTGATGACTGCCCAGGCATCCATCGGAACTGCCGGATTGTGCAGTTTCAGACATTGGAGAAGCCTTCCCCCATCAACCTGTATATTGGGCAGCCAATAAAAGGAAAGTGTCGCATTGTCTGAGTAGGGCAGGCTGAGGATGTACCCGGTTGATTTGGTGTCGAAGTCGGCGTCCTGACAACCTTAGACTTTTTTGCCTCGCGATTGGTCTCGTCCAAGGACCTGTTCCGCTTGCTTGCCTTGGTGTCCTTCTTCTTCTGTTGTAGATGCAATTGTTGTTTCTCAAGATGCGCGACTCCACTGTACACGTTGGAAGTCGAAAGATTCGCTTCAGAAAATATCTTAGGAATTTTTCAATGGAGTAAACTGTGGAGTGTTGAGTAAATTGTTAAACACTCCCACAGTTCTGACGCTTGCAAAGTCAACGTTTTTTCAGTTAGTTGCAATAACGTTAGACGGAACAGATTTTCTGATAGTGTGTGGAGCTGTATTACGTTCACTCAGGCTCAAAACCTTGATGCTTAAATTATTCTGATAAGAGGAACGAAGCTGTCATTCCAAACCAACATCGGACGAAGAGCCAGCTGCTTTAAGTTTGCCGTAGCCCCTGTCTTCAAAATAGTACATTAAATTTCTAATGGGTCAATACTACGGTGGCCAGCTCTAAAGGAAAAGCTTATAATATAACCAAACTTAACAAGGTACAAAGAACAGCATATATAGGTACCATACATTCTTGACAAGGTTGCCAAAAACGAAGCAGCTGGTACCGTTCATAAGAAGGACGCAGCGGATAAGGCCAAGTATCAAGCTGTGGTCGAGAACCGGCTGCGCGTACTCATAGTAGTAGGAAATTCGTCCCTCTCATTTTTTCATTTTTGTGATGACTACGACTAAGTTGCCTTAACGAGTAGTTTACGCTTCTGTAGTGTTAATCGCGTTAGGTATGTAGCTTTCCAGTGAAGGCACCTACTAATACCGTTATTACATGCGGTTTTTCCTTACGGCGCTAGGTCGAAAGGTCTTGTTCTTTGTAGTCGGCGCTCAAGGTTTGTCACGTCCATAATACGGATTATTTCATTATTGCAATGAACATGAAGACGGGTACGAAGTTTGCGAGCAAAGTGTGTTACTTCGTCCCTCACGGTAGCAATTCCTAGATCTCTGTGAAGATCACTATTCCTTATATACCAAGGAGCCTTCACGATTGCTCTTAGTATTTTGTTTTGAAATGCTTGCAGTAGAGCCATATTGCTTGATTTGGTACAACCCCAAAGTTGTATACCATATGTCCAAGACGGTTTTAGGACTTGCTTATACAGAAGCAGTTTGTTGTATACGCTTAACTTCGAGTATCGTCCGAGTAGCCAATACATTTCTCTAAATCTGATTTCGAGCTCTTCGCTCTTCTTCGTGGGCGCCGTGGCGTAAGTGGTTAGTGTGTCGGATCACTACGCATGAGGTTCCAAGTTCGAATCCCAGAAAACACCAAAAAGTTTTTTCACGGTCCCACCTCTCGCGAGCGTCTGACAAACATCCGAGAGTATTGTTGTCACGAAAAAGCTTCTCAAATCGCCGTTCGGATTCGGCATTAAACTGTAGGTCCCTCCCATTCGTGTAAAAAATATAACGCACACAACGAGTGGTTGCGAGAAGCTAGGCCCTGGCACTTTAAAGAGCTGTTGCGCCAAATATTTGTATTTGTAGCTCTTCGCGCTTCTTTTTAACGTGTGGTTTCCACTTAAGTTTTGCGTCTAGGGTCATTCCTAGATATTTTACCTCGTTTGCGTACGGTATTTCCACCGAGTTAATGGATATAGGTAAGTTGTTTATCTTTCTTAACGTAAAATTGACATGCGTTGATTTTGTCTCATTGAGGACTATTCGCCAGGTTTTTGTCCATTCGCATACTTTGTTCAAAGCTCGTTGGAGTTTTCCCGTTGATGATTCGACTGACTCATCCGTTATGAGGATAGCCGTGTCGTCTGCGAACGTTGCTACAACGGTCCCTTCATCTGTGGTATATCTCTTGTGTAGAGCAGGAACAGGATTGGACCGAAAACACTTCCTTGTGGAACACCGGCGTAGATTTCTTTGAAATCCGAATATTCACTCCCGTGTCTAACACGGAAAAGTCTGTTTTCAAGATAAGATTCCAATATTCTGCACAACTTTTCCGGTAAGATTATCCTTAGCTTATACCTTAGTCCTTCGTGCCATACCTTGACGAAGGCTTGCGATACGTCGAGAAAAGCGCTAGAGCATATTTTTTTTCCTTCTAGAGCTTTTTCAATTTCGTTCGTTATTCGATACACCTGATCGATTGTGGAATGTTTGGTCCGAAAGCCGAATTGATGATCCGGGATCAAGTGTCTTTCTTCAATTACTGGCTGCAATCGTTTCAGCAGAAGTTTCTCGAAGACCTTAGATATTATTGGCAGAAGTGAAATGGGTCTATATGATTTCTTGTCATTTGCACACTTCCCCGGTTTCGGAACCATAATAACTTCGGCGACTTTCCATTGCCTTGGAACATATAACAGTCTTAAAGAAGCATTTATAATATAGAGCAACTCAACCAGCACTTTTTCGGTAGCTCCTTCAAAATTTCGCCAGTGATTAGATCATATCCCGGAGCCTTGTTATTTTTCAATTTTTTTATTATCATTCGAAGTTCGGACAGGGATACGGTTTTTACTTTAAAGTTGTCGGGTGCCGTATTATCATTCGGATCTTCGATCAACGGTTGTCCATCGAACGGCTTGAACGTTTCCTCTAAGTGATCGGCAAATAATTCTGCTTTCTCTTTGTCTTCTTTTGCCCATTCTCCGTTAGCTTTCCGAATTGGCGGCGAGTGCATTACAGGTTTCCTTATTGACTTCAAGGCTTTCCATAGAGAGTAGTTTGAATGCTTATCAGCGGTCAGACCCTCGAGGTAAGTAGAAGTCTCGTGATTTTTTAGGTCCTGCAGCACATTTTTTAGCTTGTTACAAAGGTGGTTCAGATAAGTTTTATCCGGTGGCGCGCGGGATTGTTGCCATCTGTTGCGCGCTCTCCTCTTTTCTCGTATGAGGTCTTCGAGAACAGGCTGGTATTTGACTTTATTGTTCCGCGCTTCTGTCTTTCGCAAAGGAGTGTTTTTCCACGCTGAGCTCTGAATGGCTTCGACGAGTTTGTCGATTTCTTCTTCTATTTCGAACGGTGTCTTTAGCGGTACATTTAAAGCAAAATTTTCCTTGCAGTCTCTTCTGAAAGCGTCCCAGTTATGACATGAATTTAAATATTGCAGTTGATATGCAAATTTCAATGAAAAAATTTATGTTAATCAATATTTTGGGAAAAAAACAGGCAATACAATGTAAAGGGTTTTCCAATAAGACGGGTAGATGTTAAAATTGAATAAAACAAGTTGTGTATACGATATCAACGAATTTTTTATTTTTATGAAAGGAATATGACATGGTTCTAATGGCCGCCGTAGCTTTGCTAGGTGGCGCGCATCCGAGAGGTCAAATTTTCGATGACTCTGGCGCATAGATCAGGCTGAATTTGAGTGATGGCACGGGTTATGTTGACTTTGAGGTCACCGTTCACCTGCGGCTTATTAAAATAGACCTGCGACTTAAGGAAACCCTACAAGAAAAAGTCTAACGGGGTCAAATCGCACGATCTCGATGGCCAATTCACGTTAATCTGCATGAGATAACCTTGCCCTCAAATCGCTCGTACAGAATGTCCATTGTGGCATCAGCTGTGTGGCACGGGACCACATGTCGTTAGCATCCATATCGGATGCGCTCTCCGTTTATGGTAATGACAATATCATCGTCGTTTTCGAAGAAAACGGACTGATATGGTGCCACCAGTCCATAATCCACACCAAATAGGGACTTTCTGCTCATGCATTGCCACTTGGTGGACCTCGTGTGGCTTGCCATCATCCCAATTCTGCTGAAATCGGGGTCCGCTTCCAACTGCTCCAGAACTCAGTCAACGATCATTTGCACGTGTTGTTGATCTAACTTGCGATGGTGATTTGACTTTAATGTCTGAAAAATAAAAAATAGGAAAATTAACAACAGATAAAACAACATGGCCGCCATGAACTGTCAAAATCTACTCGTCCCTATTGGAAAACACTTTATAACTTACATCGCAACATAGATCAAGGCTAAGGACAGCGATAGGAATACTCTCTGGCCACTGTCTCCTAAGGAGGCATGCCATGAGACTAGCGTTACCCGATACGGATGTTTGTAGGTACTGCGATGACCTACATGTCTCAGAGGATATAACTCATATACTCTGTGAATAGGAATTGCCAGGATAAGGCTAAAGTACCTGGGTAGATACTTCTTCGATAACTTGGAGGAGGTGAGGTCCTTGAACCATAACAAGGATCTCTTAAAATTTTGTAGGGAGATTAATTGCTTGGGGGAATGGGTTAAGGTCTTCTTCCGTGAAGGTTTTCTAGGAATCGCAATGGGCTCACTTTGGTGCCTAGTGTTTTATGATATCCTCATAACCCTACCTAACCTAACCTAACCTAACCTACATCGCAACATAGCATGGTCTATAGTAGGCTGAATTCAAACCTTATTGAAAACGCTTTTACATAATTCCTTAATCACTATTCTCTACATATGATAAGCACAATATTTAAACTTATTGGAAAAAAAACTTTATTTTGTTCACACGATCTTTCAATTTTGTGTGACCTGTGCTACCGTGAAGAGAGGGAGGATGTATACCATTTCATCGGAAGATGTCATATTTTAAGACCGTTCTCTGTGAGATACTTTGGAGTAATTTTCCTGGATTTAGATGGGGCTATCATCGTATTGAACAGTAGTCCTGATTGGAAAGTTCTATCCAACTATGCTACAACTGCAATCTACTGCAGAACCCGTATTTTGGTAGGTAAATAAATAATTGAGTAAATAAATGAAATCTAGTCCGATGTTTAAGGGTCATTAGAATCTCAGGTTGTACGAGTAGCAACATAGAGTACATTGAACAAACCGAAGAACTACAGAGGTGGGGATCCACTTTTCACAGATTTCTTGTGGAAGGTGAGTGTTCCTGGTCATGTTGGTATTCACCTATCAAGGAGCAAGAGCAAGGATTTTGTACCCAGTCTTGTACAGTTGACCAATATTTTACCGATAATTCAGATAAGCTGTCATAGAACCGAACAGCATATCGAATTAATCCATCATAATATTTTTACTATCTTATGTATGCAGTTAACCATCAATTTGCTTGATATTACCATAAGTCATATGTAAATTTTGTAATATCTTATAATATCCATTTAAATTATAAACCCAACGAGAGATTGCATTAAAAAAAATGTAATTATTATTGCCTACGTAGGTCCAACACAAAAGACGGCTGACCATAAACAAATCCACTCACCGAACAAAATCTTTTCACTTTCAAATTAACGCTTCATCCAATTATGCATTCAAAAACCAACCAAAATGCTTAGCAGTTTTGTTACTATACTACTGTATTATTCATCAGTTTATTATTGTTGTTGGTTGCTTGGTATGGCATAGGGTTAATGTGTTAATTACTTCCCTGCTCATGCATCCATTTAGCGAAACTGAAACTGTTGTGAGGTCTTAAACTCTGTGTAAGACCAATGACTCGGCCTGTATCGTTTAGTTTGCGAATTTGATGTCTGCTCATTGCTTGGTGAAACAGGGTTTTAATTAAGGGCTACCTCCAAACCAAAGATATTTACTTCCAATCAAATTACGTTATAGGATTTCATAAAAGCCGTCCGGAGCATCGCTATAAAAGTGACAAATATATCACCTTCTGAACCGGTCGTAGAAAATATTCATTTTGTAGAAATAATGTTGTAAGGTCCGAAGATGGAACTATTTTCTAGGTTTCCATTCAAAGATCGTAGACCTGGCGGGAATATTACATTAAAAGGTGTGAAGTTGAGTTTATCGCGACTTGGAACCGGTTAACCATTTGCTTTTGAACTTTTCACACAGAACATCAACACATCTCTAGAATCCCATTAAACTGGAGTTTTAAAATTCACAAGTAGTTTACCTTGAAATTTAGCATACGGTAAAGGAATGCTAAAATGAAGGGGAAGGAATGAAGTTTATCTATCGTCGAGTGCCGAAAAATGACTAAGAGACTTGACTAGACTGATTTTTTTGCCGGGAAATAGAGAGATTAATTTTTTTATTTTTTGAATTTATGCACGTACGGGATGTTATGTAATCGGTTTGGGTATGAATAATTAAAAAGACCGCGAAACCTATCTGAAAATCTGAGTTTCATAGTCTATCTCTTATACTAGAGGCCAATTTGTTTTATTGTTAAACATTTGTTCATCAAAAAGCGCAAGTCACTGTAATGATAAAATCCCCAAACTCGCAATGGACGCCCGCAGAATTATATGCTGTAGAGACGACTACATTAGTAAGTGCACTTCCTCTGCACGTGTCCATATCATAAATGTTAGCCCGAATACTAAACGATCTGAAAAGAGTATATGTATAGTTCCGTGAGCGGATAGTGATCAGACTTTCGAAGACAATAGGCTTAATACATAAAAGTGGCTTAGATAGTTTCGGGGATTAACGTTCGAAGGTGATAAAGCCCCTTTACCTAGTGATACTTTACTGTAAATCTGGTGAAATATAACCTTACTTCCGCTAGTTCGGTTTTGCAAAACAACTTGGCTCAACACTTCTTATATACTGACCTATACTGACTGGCAAAAACCAAGTTCATGATCAATTGCTTGCCTTACCTCCTCGTGTTGGTCCCCGATAACTACTTATAAGTCATTATAAAAATAGGCTAACATTTCAATTGCGGACGATCTAGTGCATAAGTTCTAGACAAGGCAACGTAAGCTAGCATCCTGCGTTGCCGAAAATTAATATACTTTCGAAACAGATACTCTACCTCCGATAAGGACTGATCAATCATTGACGACTTTTGGCTATCGTACCCGGACAAAGATTGGTTTCTGGAATGTCTCTGGCAGAGAAAATCCTCACACATTTACTGCGTTGCTATTAGCTGGCGTTATAGAGGTTTTCTCTTGAATATTCGAAACAGGCATGGAGCCGACATTGTACTAGAACAAATTCTAGCACCCGCCCTCGAACTGTAGCTGTTCATATAAGCAATAACGCCACGCTTCGACGAATTAGATATGATACCGACAGATTAAGGGATGTCGTAGCCCGCCAACAACTTAGGGACAACATTGTTCAAGAATCACAAGCAATTAGTAGCGCCATGCCACCAAACATATGTAAATGCGCACTCGAATGCTGTGAAAATGTACTTGTTTCTTGTCGGCAAATTATGGTATTCCGTGGTTATCTGCTGGTATCTGGTGATGGTTTGAAGAGCAGCAACAATTTAAAGTTTGGACTGTAGCCACCTCTGTGAAAACAAAAACGAGAAGTCCAGCGTAGTGTTCGACGTAACAAAAGAAGTGCCATCAACACACTCGTTGAACAAGATGAAGAAGGAGCAGGAACCGACAACAGAACCGTGTGTGGAATCACCAAAGACTGGTGGCCACATCTTGCGCCAATAAATGGTGAAGAGTTTGAACGGGTTTCTGCTGATTTCTGATGAGGACCAGCTTAGGAAGTGAAGGGAGCACTTTTCCGCTATTTTAAACAGCATAGTGAATGAACGTTTGCCCTAAAATCAAGGCAAGTTTTCCGATGCCCAAAACTTCCGAATTCACATCACGGCTCCCAGCAAAGATGAAATCATTAACATGATTGAAATACTCAAGCTTAATAAGATGGCAGAACTCAACGGCCTTCACCCACTGTAACATCAGACCTTTCATTAGTGGCAAAGGTTTGGAACAGCGAAACCTTCCCTGAAGAATGGAGGAAAGGAATTCTTGTCAAGTTCTCAAAGAAATGCATTTTAATAGCGTGTGCAAACTGGAGAGGTATTTGCGTGCTTCTTGCGATTGATAATATACTCGGAATAACTAATATAATCATCGAACGCATTAAAGAACATCTAAAACATCTTTCTGCTCTGGGGTAGGCAAAGTTGCATACTATCATCATTTCTCCTGCTAGTCGTGATTAATGATGTTTTGCAGAGTGCTCTGATGGCAAGTAGAATTCAATGGAGCCTTACAACCTACCTCAAACACCTCGACCGTTATCACACAGAATCATAGACATGCAAAAAGTGACCACTAGTTTGGAAGCAGAGGAAATCTTGGTACGACTGAGGATTAAATCCACCAAAACTAAAATTCTTAGTCTTTCCTCGAACTCAATAACAACTTATGTTAGTATCGTAGAGCAAAAAGCAGAGAGAGTAGACAATTTCCGTTACCTTGGAAGTATGATCTCGACTGATGGTGGTACCGAATCAGTAGTTTGCATGTATAGATCTAGGGCTACATTCGGTATGTAGTCTAAATAATGGAGAAGCAGTGCAGAGAGCCTAGAAAACATGTTGAGACTATTCCGCTCTAACGTGGAATCGATGCTGTTAAACAGTTGCAGTATCTTAATGTTACAAAAGAAGGTATAAACGTTTGTTCATCGTTGTCTAAGAAACATATTATGAGCATTCTGGCCAAATTGCATCTCAAATAAACAACTGTATGAGAGAACAGTCCAGGAATATGTAGATGTGATTACACAAAAGCAAAAACTGAAGTGGACGTTGCATGCAAAAGAATTTATTAACACTACAAGGGAGAATACAGCGAGATTCTCTTATGATATTGAAGAGAAACGTCTAAAACTGGGAAAGAAGATGATTTTGAAGCACATCGCTAGGAACCGAACACAATGGCGCGTAGAAGTACTTTTCTGCACCCAAATTGCATTTCGATTGCGTATTAGAAGTACGTAAGTATGCACCTGATAGGATCTCTATTATCCTCGCAAATATATCATCGGAAATAAGTGATGCACTGCCCGAACTCGTCAAGCGCCCTCAATGAACAGACACTGAATGAGATCATAATTCAATACGTCTGTCTTATTTGACGAGCTGAATTGGGCAAACCTACACTAAACTATTACACCTTTGAGCAAGTGGAATTTCCCTGCTTCATAAAGCTAATCTATACTGTAGATGGGTAACACCTTTGCTAGAGATGGGTAATTCCTGCTGAATGAAAACAGCAACAACCCTGGAGCAAGCGATTTTGTCCTTAGCATGAATTATGTTTTCATTTAGTAAAGCAAAATAGTTTAACTACATCTTCAGTATACAAGCGATATCCTTAATCTCCCTACCAATAAGCTAATCTAAACCATTCGTGTTACTAAAAATCCGTCACAAGCTACTGTACCCGTCGTCGTACAGGTCGTTGTACATGCTAGATACGCTGGGGAATGCGTTTGAGAACATTACACGGATAAGTCTAGAGCAATACACGGAAGCGGACTCAGGGCTTTGTAACTGACAGTTTGGATTCAGAAAGAAACGAAGCACCAACCATGCAATACAAGCTGCGTTCGATTTAGCACGTGGAGCAATAGCGGGAAAAAGATGGCTCGGAGGGACAAAACAGTACTGTGCTGATGTGACACTTGCCGTCAAGAACGCGTTCAATTTAGCCGACTGGAGCTGTATATTAAAAGCATTGAGTGACATGCAGGTACCAAACTACCTACTGCAGATAATTGTGAATTACTTCGAATACAGAACCCTCTACTGCGACACGGAAAAGGGACCAAAGAAGTACAAGATCAGAAAGGAGTTCCACAAGGGACGGTCCTGGGACTAATTCTATAGAACATAGTGTACGATAGCATCCTAAGAACACAAAAGCAGAATGAAGTAGACATAATTGGCTATCCCGACGATATTGCGGTTGTAATAGTAGCCAAAGCATTAGAGGAAGTTGGGCAAAACTTCAGTCAAACAATCACAAACGTGAAGCATGTTTCGAACTAGCGGACCACAAAACCAAAGCCGTTGTCATAAGTAACAGTAAAAAAAAGTGGAACATCTCACCCTACAGATCGGTGAACAAATCATTGAGTCCAATCCGTTCATCAAGTACCTGGGAGTGTTGCTGAACCGCAGGAATCACCGAACGTACACAGGAGAGAAGGCCTCTCGGTCAGCAGCGGCACTATACAGACTAATGCCAAATATTGGGGGACCAAGGCAGGCAATCAGAAATCTCCTGACGACCTGACGGGTAGGTCAATACTCCTGTATGCCTCCCCAATATGGGCATCAGCGACGCACCGCAAGTCGTACATCACAACGATAAGCTCGGCGCATAAAATCGCATCCTTAAGGATATGCTGTGCTTTTGGAACTGTGGCAGTGGATTCGATAAGTGTAATATCAGGCCGAATGCCTATCCACCTAGATGCAAATATGACTGCGGCTATACGTAAAGAGCACGATGACAGAACAGCAACTGTAGAAGTTATAAAAGCAGAATGACAACATAGGTGGAACATCACAACCAAAGGGCAATGGACATACAAATTGATCCCCGAAGTTGATGAATGTATCAGCAGAAAGAACGGGGAGGTAAAATACTACCTCACACAATTTCTATCGGGGCATTGATGCTGTCGGGAGTATCTCTATATGTCCAAGCACACAGATGACCTATTCTGATAGCACTGTGAAGGAAAAGTGCAGAACGCGGAGCATGTACTGATGGAATTCTAAAATTATACAAGGGCCAAGAATATCATAGAAGAAGCAATTGGCGGGAAAGTGACCCCAAGAAGCCTGATCTCATTTATGAGCGAAGGCTGGGAAATGAAGTTATCACGAGTATGATGTAGCAACTGTTAATAGAGGAACGAGCAACGAGAAACGCGAGAAACGAAGTTCCTGGCAGCTCTGGTAGCTAAAAACGAAGTGACAAAATATCTAACCTGTCCCCGCGAAGAAATGCTTTGGCTGGCGGTGCCGCAGGGGAACAATAGGAGGGTTTTTTTGCACGTAACTGTGCAGGAGCATGGAGCCGGGCATAACTCGTAGCACGGACTACAAGTATCCATAAAGGATTTTTACCTCGACCCGCGCATCAGAAAAAAAAAACTACTCTACCTTATACAACTACTATTCAAAGGAAGATAGTTCACATTTTATTTCATAGTTTCACTTAGAGGTAAAATATATCTAACTATGGACCAAACTAAGAAGATTCCAAGTGGAGATAATTTCTATAAAACAAAAAACTTGAAACTTGAACTTGAAACTTGTACTCTGATCTGCGAATAGACTATCGTGTTTTCCATTAATCATGCATATTTAAATCTGATAACTTAAACGTCCTCAGTATGAGTTATGAGCTCAGCTTATATGCCGGATGGAAAAATCGACTTCCAACTGAGTTGAAGTTTCACCCTGAGTATGTGACTATAATTAGGTAAAAGATTGAATCGAAAGAGGTCAGGAAAAGTATTTGAAAATACATATTCTTGCAACAAAAATATCTAGTCTGCATAAAGCATAAATATGAATATGGAGTCGGACTACTGCTAACAACAACAGAACGCAAGGGCCTAATTTCCTGGCAGCCTCATGGTGATAGGATTTTGATGGCCAAATTCCGGACTAGAGTACGACGCGTCACCATCATACAGTGTTACGCCCCAACGAATAGTTCGTCTGAGGACGAAAAGGAGAGCTTCAACAATCTTTTAAGTGCCGTCTTCGACACAACACCAAATGGAGACATTGTCATAGTGATGGGGGATTTGAATGCCAAGGTAGGCAGCGACAACGAAGGGCTCAAACATGTAATCGGGAAGCATGGACTAGGCAACCGCAATGACAACGGCGAAAGGTTTGTGGATTTCTGCAATGCCAACCGCCTTGTAATAGGTGGCACCATGTTTGAGCACAAGACCTGCCACAAAGTCAGCTGGGTTTCCAATGACAGGCAAGCAACCTCCAACCAAATTGACCATTTTGCTATCAGCCGCCGCTTTAGAAGTAGTCCCCTGGACGTCCGAAACAGGCGAGAGGCCGATGTGGGGATAGTACGTGATCACCATCTTATGATAGCTACTCTCCAACTACGCACTGCTGCAGTTCGAAGATCCCACGACAACACAAGAATGCCCAGGTTCAACATCGATAGACTTAGTGATCCCTCAGTGCGCCAACAATTAAGGGAGCACTTTTCGCAAGGTGTGGAAGCAATCAGCAGCTCAATGCCCGCAACCATCCAAGACCATTAGTGTGCTGTGAAAAATGTTTTTACATCTGGTGCTGAAAGAATTGTCGGTCGATCGCAGGGAAGACATAGGGCGTGGCTTTTTGAGGATACCTGGAGACGGATTGACGAACGAAAACAGCTGAAAACTCGCGTTGCAGCTACCCCAGCAGTAGGGAGAAGCAAGCTAGAGTCCTTATATCGCATGAAGATGAGAGAAGTTCAGCGTAGCGTACGACGTGACAAGCGCAACTACATCAACGCGCTGGCTACAGGAGCAGAAGAAGCTGCACGGAGGTGCGACAGCAGGACCGTCTACAGAATCACCAAAGAGCTGACAGGTGGTCGCAGCCCCAGCTAACACCCAGTGAAAAGCCTAGACGGTTCCTTGCTCATTTCGGATGAGGACCAGCTCAAGAGATGGAAGGAGCATTTTGCAATGGTTTTATACCGAGTATTCGCTAGCGATATGCTCCCAAATCAGACTGAGATGCCCGAGATGAGAAGTTCCCGAATACGCACCACGACTCCCAGTAAAGATGAGATCATTACCGCGATCAAGGCACTCAAAACCAACAAGGCGGTAGGACTTGACGGTATTCCAGCAGAGCTCTTACGAGCAGCGCAACCAATATCGGCTGAGCTTTTGCTTCCACTTATAGATAGAGCTTGGGAAGCTGAGAGCTTTCCTAACGAGTAGAAAAAGGGAATGATCGTCAAGCTTCCTAAGAAAGGAAATTTAATGGAGTGGGGAAACTGGAGGGGTATCTACGTGCTGCCTGCTGTAGCTAAGATAATAGCTAAAATCATCCTTGAGCGAATCAAACAACATCTCGAAGACACACTCGATGCCGAACAAGCAGGTTTCCGCTCTGGATCCTCCTGTGCCGACCACATCAACACCCTGCGGATTATCATCGAACAGTGTGTTGAATATCGATCGCCACTGCACCTGCTGTTCATCGATTTTGAGAAGGCGTTCGATCGTGTCAACAGGGAGTTTATTTGGCGTGCCTTACGCAGGAGAGGCATTTCCGATAAACTAATTGCTATTATCAAAGCTACATATGAAGGCTCCAAATGTCACGTTCTGCACAGGGGAAGGTTGTCTGAGGAATTTGAGATCCAAAGTGGGGTAAGACAAGGCTGTATCCTTTCACCAATATTATTCCTATTGGTGATTAGCGATGTGCTTCATGCAGCTTTGTCGACGGGAAACGGAGGAATTCAATGGACTCTTACATCTCTACTGAAACATCTTGACTACGCTGACGATGTACGCTTACTCTCCCACAGAATTATGGACCTCCACCAAATGACAGCAGATGTGGAGAGGGAGGCAGGTTTCGTCGGGTTGAAAATTAATACGGCAAAAACTAAAATTATCCGCCTTGGAACAAACTCATCGGCTCAAATATGCATTGCTGGACAACCGGTAGAGAGAGTAGAGGATTTCCAGTATCTTGGGAGTATTGTCTCGACCGATGGTGGAACGGAAATGGATATAGCCAACAGGATCGCCAAAGCAAAGTTCGCGTTCGGTATGTTGTCCAAAATATGGCGAAGCAATGCAATCAGTTTGAGCACCAAAATAAGATTGTTCCGCTCCAACGTTGAATCCGTGCTACTATATGGTTGTAGCACGTGGAGAGTGACCACCACTATCACTAGAAAGCTGCAAACGTTCGTTAGTATCTTAAGGATTTTCCGGCCCAATCGTATCTCTAACGAACACCTTTACGAGAGGACGGGTCAGGAACCAATAGGCACAACTATCCAACGGCGGAAGTGGCAGTGGATTGGTCACACGTTCCGAAAGGGTGACAGCTCCATAGCGAACCATGCTATGCAATGGAACCCTCTAACACAGGATGGCAGAAGACCTGGCGGTCCGAGGAGAACATGGCGCAGAACAGTCGAGAAGGAGGCACGGCAGTTAGGGAAAAGTTGGGGAGAACTCAGACACATTGCCAGAAACCGTACACGATGGCGCGTAGGCGTAGTAGAGGCCCTAGGACCCACAAGGGGATACAGGACTTAAGTAAAGTAAAGTAAGTATAAAGCATAAAGCAAGGATATCAACATTTTAAATTGAAAAACTTAATCAATAAGAACAAAAGCCAAAGTGGACTAGTCATACATACGTACTATATATATACATACCTTAACTCTATAATAATGCTATAAAGTTTTTACTATGTCTATCTGATTTCCCAATTTCATCACAAAGCAGTCTGTGTAACTTTTGAATTTTATGAATTTAGTTCCGAACGTTTGAGCGAAAATTGTAATTTAAACTGCAAAGGCTGACTTCATTGCATTGAATAACTTTTCCAATTCAATAGATTGGGGACATAGATTTCAGAATAAATCTCTAAATGATATGTATGTCACTTCCAAAGACTCAATATTTGAGGACGTCGATCAATATGTTCCTGCTTTTAAAAAGATATCTACTTTTAAATTACTACTTTCATTTAAACATTCTAGAAAAAGTTAAAAATAAGACATTGGAAACAGATAAAACAGAGGACCCTGCTCGCTTTCTTCAACTTCGAAGAGAGTTTGATTTCCTGAATACATTTTTATATCAGCATTACATTAGTTCTGCAGAAAAAAATATTAAAAGAAACAACAAAAATCTTCTTGGATTTTATTAAGACAAAGCTCTTTTCTTCCAAACACAGTGGAGCTTGGTGGTAAAAAGTCAAGCGATATACAATAGTCTAGTAATCTCTTTGCTCAATATTTTCAATTGATGTTATCATGGATGTCACACATCAAGGATTTCGACTACAACTTAACTTCCATTGTGGACTTTAGTTCAGGTTCCTTTTGAAATCAGGAAGTTTTTGAGGGCTTAGTTGGCCTAGATTCAAATAAAAAAGCTGCTTCGCTCTGCAGCCCTCTAAAGATTATTTTTAATGAGTCGGCTTTATCGGCTGGAAATTTTCTTGACGTTTGAAGAATATCCTTCATTCTCCAATTTACAAAAGTAGCCTCAAATAACAGATTAAGGATTATAGGCCTATCTCAAAACTCTCTGCAGTACCAAAGCTATTCGAAAAATTAGTTACTCAAAGACTCTATTTCTTGGTCAAAGAATCGACAACGCCAAAACAGCATGGGCTAGTGAGCACCCGTTCAACTGCAACAAACTTGTAGATTTTTTTTCAATCCCACCGAAAATCACGAGCAGGTCAACGTCATTAATACAGATTTTGTTAAGGCGTTTGACGAAATCCACCATGGCCTATTATTACAAAAACTTAAAAAGCTTGGAGTCAACTAATGTTTACGAAATTATTCACCTCTATATCTTCGAGGTAAATAATTTCACACCGATCGCATTATACAGTGCTGTGCAAATTAATTGAGACAGTCACTTTTTTCAAACATAATCATAAGTAGGCCGTGTTCTTTCTATTACTTCTTTAAAAGTTGGACTAGAACTTTACAAATTAATTATGGCTCATATTTTCTGTTGGCTTTTACGAAGTTAGGTTGAATTGTTGATTCATTTTATTAAAGTTAGGCTTCATAGGGCTGTTATCTAATGTTTTATTAGATTTGTTCAATTTGTACGGTATAAATTTAAAAGTGGATATCTCTATGGAAAAGAGGGCTAAGATTATTGCTTTGCATAAGCATACTGGCAAGAGCATAAGGGAGATTTCTGGAGATATTAGAGTCTCAAAATCGAGCGTTCCAAGGATTATAGCGCTGCACAAAGCTTCAGGGTCAACTGCAACGGGTCGAGCAGGACGCTGCGGACGAAAACGCAAAACCACAGATCATGATGATAAAGTTTTGGTCCGAAATAGCGTTATTCATCCTTGGAAGACAAGCGGTGAGCTTCAAAGGGACTTGACATCAACTGGTGTGGTGTTGGATTCATCGAATATTCGAAGGCGTCTTCTGAAAGTGGGCCGCAGGGCCAGAAGACCTCTGAAAAAACAACTTCTTACCGAGGCTATGGTAAAGAAAAGGCTGCAATGGGCCAAAAAACACAAAAACTGGTCAGCAGAAGACTGGAAAAATGTAATCTTTTCAGATGAGAGCCACTTTAAAGTTCAGAGCCACCGGGTAAGTGTTGTGAGAAGAGGCGACAACGAAAAGCTTCGACCTGGTCACATTATCCAAACCCCTAAACACCCACCGAAAGTAATGTTTTGGGGTTGTTTCACCACCGCGGGTCCTGGAAACTTGAAGCCAATCGAAGGAATGATGAACAGCATCAAATACGCAGACGTCTTGAGCCATATGCTTTTGCCCACCATGCAAAGGCAATTCTCGACTGGAAACGCAATTTTCCAACAGGATCTTGCTCCATGCAACACTTCGAAAAAAATGAAACAATTCTTTGCGGGAAAAAATATAAAGGTGCTGGAATGTCCGGGCAACTCCCCTGACCTCAATCCAATTGAAAATCTTTGGGCTATTATAAAAGCGAGGCTCAGGAAACGGGATTGTACCACAAAAAACAAGCTAATTTCAGCTATTATTGAAGTGTGGTTTCACGATGAAAAAATATAAAAATATGTGAATCCTTAATTCTTTCTATGCCAAACAGAATAAAGAAGCTTATTGGTGCTGAAGGCGGTCATATAAATTATTAATACAAAAAAAAATTATAATGTTTTGCAAATAAATCAAAATATCATTAAAAATTTGTCTGTCCCAATTAATTTGCACACCACTGTACTTCTAAAACTTCAATCCAGATACCCGACGGCGGCACTGGAAACCCTATTGGCAAGCTCTTTATACATGAAAGTTAAGAAGACTGGTGCCGCCATCACACAAATGTGATATTGATAAATTGACCGGAGAAGAAAACATCCAGGGATAGCTCAGTGGTAGAGCGTTGGTGGCTAAAACCATAACTATCGCAGGTTCGTCTCCTGCCTCTGGGCAACATGTTTTCTTCTGTGATCAATTCTCCAAAAGTAATCATTCTTTACATTGATATTCCGTCAGTGAGGATGATTGGTACGGCTGATTTGTTGATTGGCGATTACTTGAGAAATACAAATTAATAAAAACATGCATGTGCCAAAAACGCGATTCGAACCTCAATCACAGAGAGAAGAATGGTGAACACATCACCTTAGCCATCTCGGCAATGGTAGTGTTCCGCTAGGCGATGTCAAAGCCCTACTAGTCTTCTGCAGATAATGCAATAGTACAAATACAAATATAAATATTTGGCGCAACAGCTCTTTAAAGTGCCAGGGCCTAGCTTCTCGCAACCACTCATGTTGTGTGCGTTATATTTTTCACACGAATAGAAGGGACCTACAGTTTAATGCCGACTCCGAACGGCGATTTGAGAAACTTTTTCGTGACAACAATACTCTCGGATGTTTGTCAGATGCTCGCGAGAGGTGGGATCGTGAAAAAAACTTTTTGGTGTTTTCTGGGATTCGAACTTGGAACCTCATGCATAGTGATCCGACACACTAACCACTTACGCCACGGCGCCCACAAAATGAATGCAATAGTAACGTTCAGTTTAAGTGTGTTGAAGTCAAGGGAGATTATGTAGAAAAATAAAATCTTTTTTTTTTTTAACTGAAAATCGCAGTCTTTCATTGTCAGGCCGAGAACTTTTCACCTTGCCCTCGTATGTTAGGTTTTCTAATAAAGAACTTCAGCAGTTTTCAAAGACATGTACACACTAAAGCCGATTTTTGTATCCTTAGTGTTGCCAATCTGAGAATACTGTTGTGTTATTTGGTTTTTATTTTATAAGAATGCTGTTTTAAAAATAAAAAATTATATATTATGGTTTTACTTTACGAATTATAAGATATCCTGACGGAATGCCTGACCATCTTTTAAAATGTGCGCTAATAGATTTAAAATCTGTAGAGAGCCACAAGCAAACTGAATGCGTCATTTTCATAAAAGATAACTTAAATCTTAGTATTAAATCAATCGAGTTACCTGCGCTGGTTTCTTTGTATATTCCAGAAAGAAACATTATCATCAACGGACAAATTATGGTCCAAACAAACCAATAACTCATTCTCTAATGCTCTATAATTCTGCTTGCAATGAGGTCGACCTGGCAATGCGAAGAGATATTTAAAAAAAAGAAATTGTTCGAAATTTATTTAATCTGTGAGTTGACAGAATTATTTATTAATGTTTGTTCAATCAATTGATGAATATATTGAATAAATTAAGGTTCAGCATAGTTTGAACTCGACTTGAGCTTTTATAAAAGCCAGGCTAAGCCCAATAAAGAAAGGGATTAATGGCTGTAAACTCAAATGAGTTATCCAAAGTCTGGATGATGAATCGTACCTCATTATCACAGTACTCAAGTGAAATAAAAATAATATTTTTGGCAAAGCACGCATATTTTACCGAGATAAATCGAATATATCAGCCTGTGATTCAAAATTCACTCTGCTTAGATCATGGTTAGCTACAGATAGTAGGTTAAAAGTGGATAGTAAGGATCACTAACTAACTTTGCCAAACTAGAAGATGCTTAGTCTACACAGAATCTTCCTAGATCTGTTGATCATCTGAAAGAATTACATAATTTGAGGATTACTACCTCAATATTCGAAGATCTTTTTGTTACCAAGTCTTCCACCGCCTTTTTTTTTTCTTAGTAACCAAATCGATAAGATTAACAAATCGTGCTGCTTATTTTCATGTATTGTTCTTATGATCTTCGGTCAAAACAAAGTTTTTTGTATTCTTATTCAAAGCGCTAACACGGTGAGGGACAGTATTATTCCGAAACCCGCTTCCAGCTGCGCTGTCGTCACCATCTGTTTACAGTTCTTTCTTTCAATCATCAATGTACAGTTAAGACGAGTTATTAATATTAAGTACTATTTTATTTTAATATCCATTTCACGTCTCCATTTGATTTTGAATGATTCCCATGGTCTGTCGTCCAATCAATCACTTTATGGTCGACCATCAAAACAAGTTCGCTAGTCAACTCTTTTGTCTTGAATGTCTTTTTTTCTTTCTCGATTAAATTTAATAGTTTCTATTTTTTTCTAACATTTTGGGGGATTCAAATTCGCAAACAAGTTTCACTCCGATTTCCCCCTATGAACAAATAAGATAAACTATCTAAGCTTTGGATCAATAGCTTCAAACAATTTCATAGAGATGGCGCTTGTAAACCAACACCGACAAACGAAAAGCTTCATACAACTGGCCGATGCCGGTTTTGTATTTCTTTTCGTTTTTATTTGAGTTTGTTTTGCTGCCTTTGTACACTTATCCAAGACGTACCTTCAATGCATGCGCTCGAATTTTTAATGACACTGCAGACATTGTGGTGACTTTCGGTTTTTTTCTTTTTATTATGGAAGATGCGATGCAACCGTTCGGTGTGGAGTGGATGGTGAGAGATTGAATGTGGAAAAGAAAGTGAATTCAAGTTCAAAGTCACTGGTGTGTGTTAACTGGTTTTTTTTTTTTTGAATAGCATTGGAACGAGGTGTGATGTTTTGGTTTTAAATTATTATGCAACGGATAGATGGGGCTTTGGTGGAGTATCTTATTTTGTATTTAAAAAAAAAAGTAAACAAAGTTGGGTAGATAATCAGATAAATTGCGAAATTTGCAATTCTTATTAAGTTCTTGAGACTAGTTTGATAGAGCTATAGCTTACAATTTTAGCGGCAGTGGCTGCTTTAGAGTCACTATTTAGAATTTTTCTACAATTAATTAGGAGTGTGGGAAAGCAGGTTTAACTAGACAAATTGCAGATGCTATGTAACAAGTTCTAGAGAAATATAATTTTATATACGAGTAATTTTCATAGATTCTGCTAATGATTCATCAGAAGCTTGGAATTCATGTCGTAGCTAAAGGCACTATAAAGCACAAATCTGCCAGCATCAATTACAAACAGATACTGTCAACAAGGAACATGTGCCGACTTGAAACCAGTTCTTCCGAAATTCCTAACAAAATTTGGTATTCGTTGCGGAGCATGAATAATATGTAACGTTGATCAGAGTATTAACGGAGGAATTCACAGGCACTAAATAAACTCAGCGTGGGTTTAGTTCTGAATACTTTACGCGCGTTAGATAAATATGATGAGAGAGACTATATGGTGCCTAAGCAATTATAATCAAAACATCCGCAATGCTTTCTCAGTAACTCATTAGATGTAATTCTTGTATTTCTAGAAGAGGGTAAATCACTGTGGATTATATTATTGAAGAACTTTATATTACATGCCATTTACTTCCGAAAGAAATTCATTGAGATTGTGGTTGGATGCCGATAGGAATTTGAGTGAAGTTAGTACGATCTGGTTCACTTTTCTCCTTTTCATTGGAAAGTTCGGACTTCAAATTTTGTAAGATGTTAGTAGGACCTACTCCCACCTCCGCGTGGTATCATCTTGAAATTTCTTCGAAAATCGTGAACGGAAGAGGACGAATTGAGAACTTTTTGCACCACAAAACAGAATAATTGTGGGTTTGTCTGTGGCCCAGCAAGCCACTGTGGTGAAAACATATATTGCTGTGAAACGCAATAAACTGCCACGGATAACGATGTATAATTTGTTGACGAGCTTTAGCTTAGCCGTTAATAATAACGGCTAACACTTTCTGGATTTCTGCCTTGTTATTGGGGGCACCTTGTTTGAGGACAATGCCTGTCAGAAGTTTACCTGGGTTTCAAACGATAGCAAGTGAACCTATTGGCGATAAGTAGGCGCCTTAGAAGTTAACATTTAAATGTCCGAAACAAACATAAAACCGATATTGATAAACTATGTGGCAACCATCTTATGGTAGCACATTTTTGCCTTCATACTGCATCCGAAGGGGCAGAAAAAATTAGTGGCACAGTTCAATCGAACATAGGTGACCATTGAAAAGCTGTGAAATGCTGAAACTTCATAGCACGTGGCTATGGACAGAGATCTCGAAAGGAATCGAAGAGCGTATTCCGTATAGCGTATAGTTGTGAAAGTTGAGTTGAGCATTATCGCATAAAGAGGAAGAAAACCAAATCTAGCGTGTGACGTGTCAAGTCTTATTGCGTTAACGCGCTTATTTCGAAAGCTAACAAAGGAAACAATAGATGCGTCGTTTTTTTCTTTTTCTTCATATAATTTGCGCGCACTCAATGGGTTATGAATACCCTTAATATGCTTACACACAGTGCATGCGTTAGAAAGGATAGATAGAGAGAGGGAGAGAAAGATTTGGTGTAGTGGTCTATGCTTGAGAGAAATTCCGGGGGTGGTGTCCAGATAACTGGGGAGATCTTAGGTATTTCTTTGCCTTTGCTTCTGATTCACAGTACCTTTTTCCCAATAACCGGTTTCAAAGGCAAATCATCATCAACAAAGCCAACAGCTTTTCCAGCCATATGACCAAGCTACTGCCTGTGTTATGCCTCTCAGTACGACTGAGATCAAAGCCGCAATCAAAGCACTCAAGTGACCGCATTCCCGCAGAGCTTCTCTAAGCTAATTTATTCGAGCGAGACAGGACAGGCATTCCTAAGAAACTCGTATTAGTTATCAATGCTACTTATGAGAGTGATGTGGCTCATGTGCATAGCGGTAAGGAGTCTGGTGAATTTAAATTCCAAAATAGGGTGTGACAACGCTACATACCCGCACTACTGTTAACTCTAAATATAATTAGTGCTGTTATCCGTACATTCCCGATGACGAATAAGAACTCCGAACACGATGGCGTGTAAAAGCTGTTGAAAATCGATGCCCTATGACGGCTGAATGCCTAAAGAAGAAGAAGAGTTAGAAAGATGCATTGAACTCCTGCGAAACATTTGTCTATATCTTTCGACCATTTTATTTGACTATGGTAATTTCCAAAGTTGATTTTCGTAAAAGGTAAACTAAAGAGACTTTTCCTTAAGTTTGAATTATTCCAGTAGTGAACATTTAGAAGGAACGAAAAGGATATGTAGATGGATAGATTTGCATACACTATTCGACAGATCACCCCATAGTGCCGTGTCATTCATATACATTTTTTAAAAAAGAAAGAAAAAAAAATATTTGGCGGAACAGCTTTTCAAATACCTGGGCCTAGCTTCTCGCGTTATATTTTCTGTGCGTTATATTTTTAACACGAATGGAAGGCACCGACAATTTAGTGTCGTATCCGAAGGGCAATTTGTTTTGAGAAGCTTTCTCGTGATAACAATACTCTCGGATGTTAGTCAGACATTTCCTGAAAAACTTTGTTGGTATTTCTTGGATTCGAACCTCACGAACTTAGTCCGACACACTAACCACTTACGCCACGGCGCCCACTCTGAAGAAAGAAGGAACACTTGAAAAATGTTCTTGTCAGCAAATAACATGGTTTAAATAGGGGAAAAAATGGTCTTCGATAAGAAGAACTTAGACTGATACCACTCTGAAGCTGGGATCACGATCCCTATCTACTCCTGAAACCTTCCCTTTGATAAGAACATCTATTTGGCAGCTGAGGTTTCATTTAGATCATTCCTATCGTTGAAAGAATATTCTCCTAGAGCGGTCTTAATGATATGGACATGGGAATGGCATCTACATAGGAAGCACTTCCTCATCATCTTCTCATTACACATTGACCGGTTAATACGTCAAAAATGTTTGTTCTTGCTATTTATGGTTGGACACAGTAACCTTGAAGTGTTGCAGTAATTAAGATGGGTCGACTTATAATAAAATGTTTCTTCAGCGTCAACATGGGTATGAACCTTGTCCAGCTAATTCATTAACCATACAGTTTCTTGTGATATTGCAATGACCTGGTATCCAGCGGAGAATGACTTTGAACTATTTAGCCATCTCGTTAAGAGATAAACGAGAGGTCTGATTGCTATCTGGTTTTCCAGGTAGATTGTACTTTCAATTCTTAATATTGTATTCATAGAAAACCATAACGCAGTCTGATAAACAGCATTGAATTCAACCGGGAAGCCACGGATTGAACGATATGTGCAAATTCCGGTCAGCCGAAATAACACCGGAACCGACACCCTCTTTTTAGCCATTTGTAAAGATAATGAATTATTGTGTCAAACTACTAAGTGTATTCAGGTTTCTCTAGCCAGTATTAGGTGAGTAAAGTCCCAATTGAAGTCTATTAGAGTGGACAGTACGTCTGAAGAAGAAGAAGAAGAAGAAGAAGAAGAAGAAGAAGAAGAAGAAGAAGTACGTCTGTCGTATCGGGGGGATTGCGAAGAAGCGTAATCAATTTGGCAGAAGTCCTGTAGACTTCTTTGCCAATTGAATACCAAAAATATATACTGAAAGTATTGTAGATCAAATGTGATCCTAGAATCATTAATGCACATAGCTATAGTAAGAGTTAAACTGACTTTTGGCAGCCTCATATGGTAGCAACCCGCCAGTAAAACCACCAACCTAATAGCCATCACAAGGTATAACGACTGGAGTGTATTGGAATGCCAAGGGCAATGAGAACAACACCAGCAGTAGAAGTATCAACCTGCTTCCTTTAGACTTCTTTAACGAATATAGACGACAATTATTATATGGACTTTACAAGAACATTTTTAAGCACCTATCCGAACAGGAAGGAAAGGAAAAGCGGTAATATACTTAACAGCCAATCCATAGCTATCTACAGCGATTGATACAAAATGGACATATGTATAGGTACAGGTATCTTCTCCGAACCACTTTGTATATCCAAGTCAGTCCACCTTACGAACTGCAGTAGTATTTTTCAAGCGGGGGCTCTAGCACTGATAATAGTCGCTCGTAAGACTGCGATACAGGCAATATCACAAGGGTCAGGTAGCAATAAAAGCAATTTCTGATGCAGAAGTGAAATCAAAGTTTATGATGTGCTACCGAGAAGAGCTTAAAGTTCTTGGAACACAGCACAAGGTAAAACATTGCTGAGTCCCTAGTCATGAGGGTATATCAGGGAATAAGAAAATTAATGAACTGATAGCAAGATGTTCGGCACTATGATCACAATCATACCCAAAGGCCTTTAGGCTAACCAGTCTCACCTCTATGTTTCTTAAGGTAATGGAAAAAATCATTGATCTTCACATAAGAAGTTCCGCCCTTATAGAACATCACCTAAATAATCTTCAATTTGCCTATCAATCTGGTAAATCTACGATCACAGCCCTTCACCATCTAGTCAGCACTATTGAAGAAACTTTGTCAAAGAAGGAAATGGCCTTATGCTCCGTCCTAGACATTTCTGGCGCCTTCGATAACACATCGTCTCAATCAATTAAGTCTGCTGCTGATGTCAAAGGCATTGACTCGCAAACTACCAAATGGATATGCTCCATGCTCAGAAGCAGACTTATTACTGCCAAACTTGGACAAATCTCAATCTCCGTTAGAACTACTAAGGGTTGTCCCTATCTCCTCTTTTATGATCCATTGTAGTGGACAGTATCATAAATGACCTCAATAGTTCTAGATTTCTCACCCAGGGCTACGCTGGCGACGTAGTCAGCTTAGGCAAGGATGAATCCAGCATTTCTGAACAAATGCAACATGCTCTAAATAAAGTAAATAACTGGTGTCAGTCAGAAGGTCTAACGGGTAACCCTGTAAAAACCGTAATCATTCCTTTCACCGGGAGGAGAAACTTAAGCCTTCAAGCACTATTGCTAAACAATATTCAAATTGAGTTCTCAAAAGAAACAAAATATCTTGGGATTACTCTAGACCACAAATTAAACTGGAAACCTCATATAGGCAGAACCACTGAGAAGGCGACTAAAGCCTTCTAAGCCTGTTCTAGGTTTTTCGGCCAAAAATGGGGATTAAATCCAAAAATGATCCACTGGACCTATACCACAATCATCGTTCCAATAATAACGTATGCTTCGCTAGTATGGTGGGATAAAGTTAATAAAACCGTTACCCGCTCCGCCCTCCAGAAGGTGCAGAGACTAGCCTGTGTAGGTATTACGGGCGCAATGCGCACCTGCCCAACAGCTGCGCTGGAAGTTCTCTTAATCCTCCCACCTCTACACATAAATATTATGAAGACTGCGGCTGCCAGTGCTCTAAAGCTTCACCTTTTATACAACAACACAAATACCAAATTAGTTGGCCACATGAAGATCGTTGAGAAAATTCCGCTACTTACTTTTCCAGCAGTATGTATCTCAGACTTCATGCCTAAAAGAATCCACCTCAATCACCACTTCATAGTTAACATACCTGACCGCAGCTACTGGAACTGTCCTCAAATACCTCAATCAAGATCTCAAATCAATTGGTACACTGACGGTTCAAAAATGCCAAACGGGGTTGGAGCTGGTATCTTTGGCCCCAACTACAAACTCTTAACACCATTAGGTCAATCCACTACTATCTTCTAAGCAGAGGTCTATGCCATCGAGCTCTGCGCCAGAGAATGCATTAGACGAAATCTCCGAAGATCACATATTAATATAATGTCAGATAGCCAAGCAGCACTCAAGGCTCTCACGTGCTTTGACTATAAGTCCAAGATGGTTTGGAATTGTCTCCAGATGCTTTTGCAGCTTGCTGCACACAACAAAATCACACTAATGTGGGTCCCCGGTCACAAAGGTATCCCTGGTAATGAAGCGGCTGATAAGCTTGGCAGACTAGGTGCCCAATCTCCTTACATTGGACCTGAACCCTTCTGCGATTTACCCACTAGCCAGATTAAAATAGAGCTACTCCGCTGGGAACGCGAACAAATGCTCTCTCACTGGAATGCTCCAAGAAATTTATTAACTTCTCAAAAAATAGAACTAGAGACAATGAGCAAACAAAATGCTAAGATCCTTACTGACTTCCTAACTGGACATTGCTCTCTCAACTACCATCCCAAGAAAATGGGCCGTGTTCAATCGGAAATGTGTTGTCTCTATCCTGAAGACACCGAAACAGTCCATCAGATACTCTGTGATTGCCCGGCCATAGCCAGACTTAGGAAAGGCATCACATCACCTTCTGACGTCACCTCTTCTTCAGCTCATTAATGAACTTGATTTCAGCTAGTTGATAAACTCAAAACAATCAACCAGGGGATAGCATAAAAGATCTTTTTAGGTCGCATTGCTCCAGCGGTCATTCTCTGCCTTCCTCCCCATTTTACCTTAAAAAAGAAGAAAAAAAAAAAAAATGCTCGGAATAATTTGATTCCTCAGTCCTGTCTTGCACCTCTTATAGGAGGAAAACAATAGGCAAATCTCTCTAGATACTTGTGTAATCACTAGAAAGTAATGAGTTCTGCAGAAACACAAAAATATCGGATTCACTCTCATAGGAGTGATAACGGGATATAATACCCATCATTACTGCTACGTATAATGAAAGAAGATCTCTGTATGAATTGTGGTGACGAGGGAGTTTATTAGCATGCAACCCACATGCTTTGCAACTGCCCACACCTCGAAAAACAAAGAAACAAATTATTCGGAAGATACTTTTCCCAGGATATACAAAAACTTTCCGATAAAACGGTCAATGACATCATAAACCAGAGGATGGTCTGTATTACAGGAGTAGTAAATAAATCATAAAATTATCCATTGAACAAGAAAGGTTTACGGGTAAAGGATATCTCTTATTTCCCCTATCGATATCAGAACCAATTTATATTCACCTGAGTGTGGCGTGGAAGTTTACCCATCTTCACCTACGCATTGAATACAACACGTCCGACTATCCGACTTTAATACAACACAGGATCATGCTCGGTAGATACATATGTAAACTTAAGTTTTTGATACTTGTTTTCGAGGTAATGATTTAAGAGTTTTTCCTGAGCACAGAGTCAAGCATTTAAATACTTGAAGCATTGCTGACATATTCAAGGAAAAATTCAACTAGCGCCGGAACATTTCCAAAGACGGATACAACAACTTCGAATTTCCGGTCAACACAATGGCACTGCTATACTCTAACTCGCCAATCTATGCATAATTAAAAACGCTGTCTCTCCATTTCCATTTTAAATTACTTTATTACTTAACCTAAGAAAAATTCCACTTGCAATACAACTAAACACATAATTCTCACTTGCCATTCCACGATCCGGCACGACTACTGCTCGATGCAGACGACTGTGAGCTAGCATATGACCCACTTGTCCCATACGGTGCATATCCTCCACCTCCGCCATTATTTCCACAGCATCCACCGCCATTGGAGTATCCTGGGTTGCCACCACTTCCACCCCATCCTGCATTCGCAGAGCTGACAGCATTCGCATTGCTATTGGTGAACGATCCACCATACCCCCCACCGGAGCTGTAACCCTGACCACCATGTCCTCCTTGGCCAACATATCCACCTTGACCTCCATATCCACCTTGACCTCCATATCCACCCTGCCCACCGTATCCACCGTATCCACCAGTGCTGATGGGTACGGTCTTCACGGTATGTACGGGAACTGTCTTTATCGTATGCACGGGAACATGTTGAACTGTGTGAACCTGGACCGTCTGTGGGACAGAATATCCACCGCCCCCGTAGTTCCCACCATATCCACCATTATAGCCTCCATGGTAACCAGATGCATATCCTCCTCCCTGTCCACCATCATATCCACCTCCATAACCACCCCCCAGTCCGAGGTGTTTTGATATTCCAATATTCAGTCCGATGCCACCCCCAAGAGCACCCTTCAACTTGTGAAACGTTGGTGTTGCCATCGCAGCCGAAAAGCCGATCAAAAGAATAATCGCCGTCTGAAATGAAAGTGAAAATCCTAGTTTAGTACGAGTAGGTGCCGCGTATCCTTGCTACTTGTTACCGTTCTCATTCTGAATTTATTGACTTATAATTTTCCGGTTTGATTAGATCCAAAATCACTTATTACACTGAACTCCCTCGTAAGGTTGACAATCACTTTTATACTTCGGCGGGGCGGGAATTTATTCCGAACATGTCCCGCTCTCTCACCAGTGTGCACATTGAAAATATTAAAAAAAAAAAAAAAATCCACCAGACGGACAGAATTATACAGGCAATCACATAGAACACAACGGCCGGGGCCAGAACGTCACCAAAGCCTCAGCAATTAAGTTTGTTCACGATATCAACTGGGAATTCCGCGGGTAATCGTCGATTTCGTTTGTTTTATTATTCGGCGTTCTTCCTCTCTCTGGAATTACCTCATTGTGATGAGGAGGTACTGATGGTGGAATCATTTTACAGATGCATCATCGTTGCTAATTGCTGGTTGTAACCATAACTAATGCGACTGCTACCAGGTGGATTATTAACAGATAAGGGAACACATTCGCTTGGGAATAAATTAATTTTAGTTGTAACAGTGATGGGCAGCAGTGGCGTTACGGCTCTTGAGCATTGGGGAATTCCTAATGCAAGATGTTGGGATGTAATACACGCGTCGGAAAGTATTTTGGAAAATTTGGGAGATGTCATGATAGCTATTTTGATGACTTGATGCAGTTTAGACATGCAAGGTCTTAACTGCGGACTATGCTAACTGCACAATAGCATTCTAGACGAACCGGAAGTAAGGCTTTAATTACACCGTCAGCATTTTGTTAGAAGAGAAAGTCCCTACTTTTTTTAAATCCAGGCGACTTAAGTTCACAGTTTTACAGTTTCGAGCTCGATGAGAAAAGAGGTCTTCCAAATTCTCTACCATAGGCTAGGTTGTTTGGGTGAGGTGGCTATCCTGGCAAAGTCAGGACACACTTAAACCAACGTTGAGTAGGGTGATTCATCAATCGAACCCTGAGTTATTGTCTTAGGTTGACCGTGAAGGTAGTAGGGTACGTAAGAGTATTCATTCATTTTTAATGCATTTTATTAGTTCAATTCATTATATCTTACATGCTAACAAAAACGCTTAAAGCTAGCTACGTAAGAGTATTAGGGGTGACTGATGCAATCGAACCCTGGTAGTGTTATACAATTATGTCCAGCTATAAACTTACTTACTTACTTAGGTGGCGCTACAGTTCGGGGTGAACTTGGGCCTCAACCAACAAGCATCTCCGTTTAGCTCGGTCTTTAGCTAATTGCCTCCAGTTGCGCACTCCAAGTTGGTCGAGGTCCCCTTGAACTTGTGCGCGCCACTTACGGCGATGATTCCCTCTACTGCGTCGTCCCTCGGGGTTAGACTCGAAGACTTTGCGGGCCGAAGCGTTGGTGTCCATTCGCTCTACTTGTGCTAGTCATTTCAGACGTCCAATCCGCAGTTTTTTGACTAAGTCGATGTCGCTGTACAGCTCGTATAGTTCCTGATTGAATCTTCTCCTCCAAAACCCGTCACCGCAAACGGGACCGAAAATCTTACGAAGAAATTTTCTCTCTAAACGACCAAGGATATCTTCATCCTTTTTTAATAAAGTCCATGTTTCTGCGACAAAGCAGGACAGCGATGATCAAGGTCTTATATAGAGTCTCCTTAGTTGTTCGAGATAGGGCTTTACTGTTGAATTGCCTTATAAGCCCAAAAAACATCGATTGGCAAGAGTTATTCTTCGATTGATTTCTGCGCTGATCTTGTTTGTAGAATTTATAGCAGAGCCAAGGTAGACAAAGTCCCTTACTACCTCGAAGTTATAGCTGCCCAATGTGACGTTTTGTCCAATTCGTCGGTGTGGCTTTCCCTTCTTTTTGACAGCGTATACTTGGTTTTGCTCTCGTTTATCGCTAAACCCATTTTGGCCATCCTGTCCAGCTATATGTTAGGCAGATAATTGCTGATGAGAACATATTAGGTTATTAAAAGGTCCACTTATCGCTCATGAGCAGGAGCTTAAATCTAAACTTAAAAACTAACAAAAAGGGAACTTAACTCTAATCTTAAAACTAATTGTACATTTTTTTTAAAACTATTTCTTAAAGAACTGTTTTAAAAACTTGAGGGGGATAGGAAAAGAAATCGCGAGGGAAAGACGAAAACTGGTTCTAAGGGCAGTTGTGGTTTAAGAGAAGGAAGGTCATGAAGAGGTGTAGAGGGACTTTCTAAGGGCGGATAGACTGGAATGAAAGTCAAGGGTGTTCTGCGCGTTATTGGCCAGGCGTAACATTCTGGATATTGGTTCCAAATCTCCGTTGTTGATGCAGTGGTGAGGCAGACCTAAGGTTTCGAGGATTAGTGCAATGGGAAATCATTTCCAGTAGTGCGGTGGAATCGATCATACTTACTTACTTACTTACTTAGATGGTGCTACGGCCCGGGATGGACCTGGGCCTCAACCGACAAACCACTCTAGCCAGCACGGTTACGAGCCAGCTGCCTCCGGTTGTGCATGCCAAGTTGGTTGAGGCCCCCCTCCACTTGTTTGCGCCACCTACCGCGAGGTCGTCCTCTACTGCGTCGACCATCCGGGGTGGATTCGAAGACTTTCTTAGCAGGCACGTTGGGCTCCATCCGCTCCAAATGACCCAGCCATCTTAGACGCTGTATGTGAACTCTTCTGGCTAAGTCGATGTCCTTGTACAGGCCGTATAGTTCGGCATTTTACCTTCTCCTCCACTCACCGTCTATGCAGCCAGGACCAAAGATCGCTCAAAGAACGTTTCTCTCAAAATAACCAAGGGCATCCTCATCCGGCTTTGTCAAAGCACATGCCTCTGCGCCATACAGCAGGGCTGGGATGATTAGTGTCTTATAAAGAGTTACCTTAGTAGTTCGAGATAGGGCTTTGCTACTCAATTGCCGTTTTAGCCCATATACACAACGATTGGCAAGAGTAATTCTTCGTGTGATCTCCCTACTGATGTCATTTGCGGAGTTCACCATAGAGCCTAGGTAGACACAACCCTGTACTACCTCAAAATTATATCTGTCTATTGTGGCGTTCTGTCCAAGACGCCGATGTTGGGTGTCGTTTTTTGTAGACAGCATATATTTTGGTTTGCTTTCATTGACCGCTAGACCCATCTTTGCTGCCTCGATCTCAATACTCCTAAATGCCCCATTGACGGCCCGCTGAGTTCTTCCGATTATGTCAATGTCATCGGCATAAGCGAGTAGTTGTACAGACTTGAAGAAGATTGTACCTCCGGTGTTGTCTTGTGAGTTTCGTACAATTCTCTCAAGTACTATGTTAAAGAGATCGCATGATAGCGCGTCGCCTTGTCTAAGACCTTTCCTGACATCGAACGGTTCGGTGATGTTCTTACCGACTTTGATGGAGCAGCGAGAGTTCTCCATCGTCATTCTGCACAAATGGACGAGCTTGGCAGGGATGTCAAGACTAGACGTGGCTCTGTATAACTCGTCTCTATACACGCTATCATAGGCAACTTTGAAATCGATGAAGAGCTGGTGCGTATCGACTTTGTATTCATGGGTTTTTTCCAAGATCTGCCGTAGTGTGAATATTTGGTCAATGGTGGACTTTCCCGGCCTGAAACCGCACTGATAAGGACCTATCAGGTTGTTGACGATCGGTTTTAGGCGTTCACATAATACGGCAGACAGGATTTTATATGCGATGTTGAGGAGACTTATACCTCTGCAGTTGGCGCAGCTTAGATGGTCTCCTTTCTTCAGGATCGGGCAACCGATGCTGAGGTTCCATTCATCGGGCATACTTTCGGCCGACCAGATTTTACAGATGAGCTGGTACATGCTCCTTACCAACTCATCTCCTCCTGCCTTGAAAAGTTCAGCGGCAAGGCCGTCGGCTCCAGCAGCTTTGTTGGATTTGAGTTTAGATATCGCTATCCTCACTTCATTCTGATCGGGTTGACGGGAATCTTGACTGCCATCGTCACTGTTGAATGGCTCATTCTGCCTGACAGCGGAATATTGATCATCATCGCCGTTTAACAGTCTGCAGAAGTGTTCCTTCCATATCCTCAGCACCGACTGCGATTCCACTACTATGTTGCCATTTTCGTCCCTGCAGGCTTCTGTTCTGGCTTTGAAACCCTGGCACGTTCTTTTTACCCTTTGGTAAAATTTTCGAACATTATTCCTCCTCGATCGAGCGCTTCTCATGCTCTTTTTTCTTCTTTCTGAGAAGTCGATGTTCCTCTTTTCTCCTGCGCACGTAGAGCTAGTAAGCAGCTCTAGTCCTTCTATACAGCGCCGCTTTGTACGCCTCTTGTTTTGCTGCATCTGCTTGCCGGCATTCCTCATCAAACCAGGTGTTGCGTTGTGGTGGGGCGAGAGAAACCCAGTACATCAGAGGCGGCATCTCTGATGGCTTGTTGGCAACGCTGCCACTGGTCTTCCGCATTTGCTGCTGGCGGCATAGGACTTAGATTGAGATTAGAAGAAACACGATCGGCAAAGGTTCTGGCGGTCTCTTGCGATTGTAGCTTTTCGACGTCAAATTTCCTCACAGTATTTCGTTGATTTCGCTCCGTTGTGGATATCCGCATCCGTACCTTGGCTACAACTAGGTAGTGATCCGAGTCCACGTTGGCTCCTCGGAAAGTCCGGATACCCAGAATACTGGAAGAGTGCCTTGCGACGATCGCAATGTGATCGATTTGGTTGACAGTTTTTCGGTCAAAGGAGAGCCATGTTCCTTTGTGAATGTCGAGACGTCGGAACCGCGTATTATCTACGACAAAGTTTCGCCCCGCTGCAAAGTCGATTAGCCTGTGTCCGTTGTCGGATGTGATGTCGTGCAGGCTGTGCTTTCCGACAACGCTACTAAAGACTTCCTCTATTCCTAGCTTTGCGTTAAAATCACATAGGAACTTGCCTTCGCAAGTTGTTTGGCTGCACGTGGTTTGTTGAGGGACCTTACATTCCACGTGCAGACACGAAGATCGTTGTCCTTGTGGAGTCGATCATACCGGTTAATAATTCTTGCACGAAAAGTATGTCAGCGACTTCGCGACGTTTTGTAAGGGTTTGTAGGTTAATCAATTTTAGCCGGTCTTCGTACGGAGGTAAGATATAGTTGTCGGCCCATGGGAGACCGCGTCAGGCAAAACGGATAAACCTACGCTGCACAGCTTCGATTTTATGGGAGTGGATGTTGTGATAAAGTGACCAAACTTGGCTGGTGTATTCAAAGAGTGGTCTGACAAAGGTGATATGAAGGGATTTAGAAACGTAGGGGTTCGAAAATTCTTTAGACCAGCATTTTATGAAACCGAGAGAAGAATTGGCCTTGTGTACAATTTGATCAATGTGAGAACGGAAAATTAGCTCCCTGTCACAAATAATACCTAGATCGCGTATAGAGGAGACTGAGAGAACGGGCTAGCTACCAAAGTAATAGGTTCTCAGGGATGGGGTGTGGCGTTTACGAGAGAATATTATGGATTGACATTTGCCGACGTTAAGTTCTAAAGGCGAACCCCACAGGCCTATCAGTAGAAATGCGGTGAAGTGGGAGGGTTATGATCCCTTATTTTCGGATCATAACCTCGCTGATAAAAGGAAGAAGAAGAAGTTCTAAAAAGTGTGGAATGCATTTAGCTCGTTTTGAAGTAAGAGAGAATCGGTGAAGGTAGATATTACCTTAGTGATTTTCATATCATCCGCGTAAATAGACAAATCAGAGTCTTTTATGATGTGACCAACATCGTTTATAAATAAGACAAAGATCAGTGGACGAAGATGACTGCCTTGAGGAACCCCTGAAGTGCCGTTTGTGGGAGAGATTGAAAATCTGAGGAGAACCCTGTACTGCCGTTTTTCTAGGTACGTTCTCAGCCATAAAATGAAAGAGGGTGGAAAACCGAGGGCTTTAAGTTTAAGGTAAATTGTTAAGTGACAGATTTTAACAAACGCCTTGCTGAAGTCGGTGGTAATGACATCCACATCATTACCTTCCTCTAATGCTTGCAGTGTTTTGGAAACGAATTTGGTCAGGTTAGTCGTTGTGGACCTTCTTTTTAAGAAACCGTGCTATTGTGGGGAAAAAATGGATTTGCTGAATAAAGTGAATCATAGAGAATGCTTTCGAAGAGCTTAGGGATAGAGGAAAGTTTGGCTATGGGTCGATAGTTAGAAACGTCGTTCTTACTGCCTTTTTTATGGATAGGGAAAATAAAGGAGTCCTTCAATAATTTTGGGAAAAAGTCTTGAGAGAGTGAAAGACGAAATAGAGTTGTACCGGGCTGACACAGGACATCTACACATTTCTTTAGTACCGGGACCGGGGGAGAAGTCATCTTTGAGCCTATTAATTTTTTTCCGCACAATATCAGACCTAACGTCGACTGTAGCTAGAGAGGTCTGAGGACAGTTATTCAGGTAGGAGAAAAAGTCTATTTATTTCTAAGCTTCATACAAGCAATTAGCTAAGCTTAAAAACGAACGGTGAGCTAAAGGGCCTTATTTTAACTTTTTTTGAAGACTTCATGTACTAAGAAAGTGTGGGGAAAAATATGAGGAGGTATAAAGGAGCTTTCTAGGTCAGGTTCGGGTACATGGTAAATTTGTAAAAGTGCCTTTGATCAGTGATTATACTTAATTGCATTCTACCGAGGTATTCGAGATAGAGGAATCGCAGAGGATGGAAAAACGGGAGTAGGCTTGCTGGTAATATGCGTAATCTGAGGTAGATCTGGACACCAGGCAGGTTTTCCATAATTTGTTTCTGAAATTGCGAAGAGTACGCAATTCCTTATTATACCAAGGAGGTGATGACGAGCAGTTTCTTTGAGGCAGATAAGGGACAGATTGGAGAAGACAGTCAAAGATTGCTGTGTAGAAGAATACGAGAGCGATATCAATGGGGGTGTTAATGTTTAGAAAGAGGCTGAAATTTATGTTATTGAGTAGGTTATTAAATTTAACGAAGTCAGCTTTGCGGAAGCTGAAGAGAGTTCTCAGAATTAACGGTAATGTTGTGGTTTTCATACGAAAAGGCAAGAGCGAGAGGGGGGTGATATTGGTCTAGGGTGCAGAGAAGATGGTTACTCGCGGTAACCAAGGAATTATGCGGGTCGGTTGAGAAAATAGGATCTAGCTGCCTACCTAAGTTGTTGGCGATGCCACTGATCTGAAAAAGGCTGGAGTCAAAAAGACGATCAGTAAGGAGAAAGGAGTTCTGAGGAGCAGTTACTTACTTATATCCTTTAACCCCTCGGGGGGCATAGGGCGTCAACTGCGCGCTATCGTGTTCGGAGTTCTGCAACGCGTTTGAGCTGCCTCCAACTCATTCCTAAACAGCTCGGTTCCTCCTCAACTTTCTGCGCCACGTTTGCCTAGGGCGTCCTGCTATTCTGCCTGCCTGGGTGAGCGGATTCCACTGCATGGCGTATTTCGCATTGGAGTTGTCTTCGCGCCGTAGGGTGTGTCCAATCCATTGCCACTTTCTTCTTCGTATAGTAATGCTTATAGGTTCTTCGCCCGTTCTCAGATAAAGTTGTTCGTTGGAGATGCGGTTCGGCCAAAAAATCCTCAAGATGATTCTTAAGCATTTGTTTACGAAGACTTGCAACTTGCGTGTGCTAATGGTGTCCACCTTTCAGGTACTGCACCCATAAAGCAGCACTGATTCTACGTTGAAGCGGAACAGTCGTTGGTTCTTAAGCTAATAACATTGCTTCTCCAGATTTTGGACAGCATTCCGAACGCAGCTTTAGCCTTTCCGATTCTGCTGCACACATCCAGTTCGGTGCCACCGCGATTAGCCGAGACGACACTTCCCAAATATAGAAAATTATTAACCTTCTCGACTTGCTTTCCGGCAATGTTAAGTTGAGCGCGGGTATTGGAAGTGCTCAGGGCTTTTGTTTTGGCTGTGTTTATTTTTAGCCCCACTTTATTTGCCTCAGCTTCTAGATTTTGGGCCATCAAATGAAGATCCATTATCCGATGTGAAAGTAGACAAACGTCGTCAGCGTAATCTAGGTGTTTAAGGTAAGATGTTCCATAGTTACCTTCCGACAATGCTGCGTGGAGTACATCGCTGATAAGCACCATAGTGGGGACAGTATGCACCCTTGACGTACTCCACTTTGGACTTCAAAGTCTTCCGACACCTTACCATTGTGCACGACGTGACACTTACCGCCCTCGTATGTAGCCTTGATAATAGCTATAAGTTTTTCTGGGATGCCTCTCCTGCGCAAGGCCAACCAGATAGCATCTCGATTGAATCTGTCGAAAGCCTTCTCGAAGTCGATAAACTGTAAATGTATCGGAGACCTATACTCAACGCATTGTTCAGTTATGATCCGCAAGGTGTTTATGTGGTCGATGCAGGAGGATCCAGCGCGAAAGCCTGACTGTTCGACATCGAGAGTTGAATCTTAATGTTCTTTAATTCGTTCTAGAATTATTCTAGCTATTATTTTGGCTACAGCTGGAAGAACACATATAGTTCTCCAGTTACCGCACTCCATCAAGTTACCCTTCTTTGGAAGCTTAATGATCATCCCCCTTTTCCACTGAGGAGGAGTTAGTAGGAACAAATGATGATTCGTCCTCCGATGGAGACCATTGCAAATGGAGAAGGTTGAAGTCGCCAACAATTATAAAATCGTCATCAGGATCAGCGAGTTCTAATCTTGTGTAGTCGTTGAGTGAACAAGGTAGCGATTGGATTGTGGAGATGATTGAGAGGATGACTGATGCAATCAAACCCTAATGCTGCTTTTTTGTTAAAGCCAGCATTGGATTTCTTTACGAAACAGAAAGTAGGGAAGAAGTCTAAGTGTTACTGTAGGATCAGCTAAACCAGTTAAATTTTGACACCTATATACACTCAAAAAGTTTCTTTTAGCAGATCACTTAGATCTTCAAAGAAGTGTTCTCCTAGAAAATACCTCTTCAGAGTAGTTAGTGCTAGACAGATGCCTAAGAGGTGAAGATTATTTTCCTCTTCGTCTTCGTCCCTTCAGCTTTTGCAGAAATCATTGGAGATGCATGTTGCTCTGGTGTGTCTGCTTAGCAGACAGAATGTTGTAATTATGTGCTCCTACTGTGAATCTTAGATTTCTTCTATTTAAGTAGAGGAATCTTTTAGTACTTTTTATGTCCAATAAAGGTCAAATCTTGTTGGTCGATGCACACGTATTTAAATTGTTCCTCCTGTTGTTTATGATTTCTAGGGCCTCGGTGGACAGGCGAAGTTTTATCGTTTGTATCGGAGCAGTCAGTACCTCTCTCTTGTTAGTTAGGAGCCGCCCGATGCTCAGTTTCGTTGGTTTATCTGCCCTGCAGTTGCCTGGGATATACTTGTGTCTGGGGACCCAGCTCAGAGTAATATAACATCTGTCCGCAATCTCGGTAAGAATTTCGCGGCGTTGCTTGACCAACTTAGATCTTATTGTTGACGCTTCTAGAGCTTCGGTAGCTGCTTGACTGGCTATGTATAGGACAATGGATTTACCATCTATTGAACACAGAGAGATTCTGCGCGCTTCCGGCTCATTTGCTGACATTTCCGCTTAAATCATACTAAAATGGTCCGGAAGTCGGAGAGCTGCTTTGAGCAGTGGTACTTCAGAGAATATTCCCAAGCCCGTACCTTTCGATGTTTGGATCCATCCATGTAGACTTCAATTGCGATGTCATTTAGAATATTGCCGTTATCCTATGCAGATCTGTATCAGTACCATAAACCAACTGATTTAAAATAATAATATGATAAGCACTTTCAATCTGGCTTCTGGTCGAACTTGTTGACTGTGGATCAGACCTTTACGTTGATGTCGATTGCTAAGCAGTTTATTGAGAAAAAAAAAGTTATACTCGTATGCCTTCTTTTTCGACTTTAAAGCAGTTTTCGACACAACGGACACTCTCTGATGTATGAACTAGCTTCACAGCGTTTATTATGAATAAATCGCACACATTTAGTACAAAATTGGTGTTCCTCAGAGCTTTTTTCGGAGTAAAATTATTTTTTCTTCGTTTATTCACAATGTGAGCGACAGTCTCCCAGGAGGTGTTAGATAATGTAAGTTAAAGTTAGTCTGATAATCCTACTACAACTTCAAGTCAATAAACTGATGCACTACTGTGATAAATATAAGTGCTGCCAAATTCAGATCTCTTTTGAATACCTTAATGGTGAAAAATAAATCAATAACCTTGACAGCAGAAGAATCTTTTTCTAGTTTTGGCCGAAATTAATTATAATTTTTTTTTATCCATCCACTTACTATAAAAATCCCCATAGTACTCGATCAGTAGATACTTGTCAACCATACCCACTTAGCGCAAAAATAAAACGTTCGCCCACTCGATCCATTTGAGATTAATTGTGGTGGGAAACCCAAACTACCAACTCAAGAGACAACTATTTCCTCTACCACTTGCTCATGCTCATTGAAAATGCAAATTGGAACAACCTCCCAGTTTGTACTTATCCGAGAATCGTGATTGTAATTTCTTACACGAGACGCCACTCCCGCCTGTAATCAAGTGTGTAATACAAGACCTCAACCACACACTATTCGCCCTTGTCCCAAGCCGTAAACACTATTATTCACCACCGGCTAAGCAAAAACAAATAAAAATGTATCTCAAAGCGAAAAGCAGTAGCAAAAGATACTCTCTTTCAATTTGCAGCATTTCAGTGCTCAGGTATTATGTTGGTAAAGCCAAATGAACAAATTACTATGCAGCAGGAGTTCCAATTCTGATGCTTTATGCCTGACACTTGGTACGCATTCCGAATGGCTAATTGTGGCTTTGGGTTTTTGAAATCGTTTTTGAGTGATCATTTATAAATAGCTTGTTGCTCGCGCTGTTTTGTGTTGACAAAAGCTGATGATGGAATAGACGCGCGAAGATGACAGTGACGGATTTGATGAACACGGGGAGGTACGTAACGAACATTGATTGATGATAAGGATGTTGGCGTGATTGGGTAACAAAATAATAACTATCAACAATCACCTGTAGAAGTGAGAAGTTGCGTGACGGAAGTAGATTATGTTCTAGGTAGGATGTGTACGTTGTGAGTCATAAGTACGTGAAGACGATGCGGTGTTAGATATCGAATTCTCTCATGAGTTGGTGTGGTTTCTGAAGACGAGGTTAACGCCTCTTTATATGGGATCTACGTTATCATAAAAAAGTGGGTTATTCTAGATACAACCAAAATGAATTCCAGAGAAATATAAAGAACTTATAAGGAATTATAATTACACATACAAATCGCATACCGATGTACGTATGTATGTGGAGAAAAGCGATTGCATGAGAAACTTTCGAGACATAAAGGGTCTTTCAAAAATAACGCTCGATTATTGAAACGGAATGAAAAGAGATCTATGGGAAGTCTTTTTGTGGACTAAGCTACATTCAATGCCTCTTAGTTTTGAAAATAATATTAAAACGGCGTCTACTGCTTCGATTACAAGAGTCGGTCTAAGAGATCAAATGTAAGAATATTCTTCCACATAAATCGGCCTGAACTTAAGCTATGTCTTGAATGACGTTTGTGTCTAGGTCTCGAGTGGTTGCTGGTCTATTCGCAAAGGACAGAAACTTAACTGAGCCTTAAAGAAAGAGAATTACATGGCTGCCGGTTGACATAACCTCTTCCCCAAATAGCGCGACTTAGAATCGTTTGCCTTTTTAATACTTTTTTTTTTTGGTTCTTCTATCATCTAATCGGTATTTTCAAATAAAAAAAACCTTATATCCGAGGGTGTTTCCATTTCTTTCTTTCAAAAAAAAAACATTAGTACTAAATAGAGAAAAGACAAAGTTTTAAGAGAGATTATTACGTAACTCGCCTTTTGGAACGTTTTTGAGACAATGGCTTCGAAGCAGTAAAGCATAAAAACGAGAGAGATAACTAAAAACACATATTATATAAACATATCGCATACAAATTCTTTTAAATACTAGATTAAAAATAAAAATTTGTTAACTAAAGTGGGTGTTTTGATAAAACAATGCGGTTGGGTGAATGTGAAGTATTTAAGGGGAGCACACTCTGGACTATAGTTAAACTCCACGATTCCGCAGATCTTTCACTTTGTAGATCCACACCAACCAATGCTCTGTCGTGTACGCCTTCTCCAGGACGTCCAATTCGAAGTCCTTGCTACCGATTTCAGCAGCTCGTACTCGATCATAATCTGCGGGCTTACCACCTTCTGTGTACACTTGGCCAAAGCCATAGTAACACATTTTGTACATCAAGCAGTTGAGCAATGTTGGTGAGCCTTCTTTATCCACGCGGAACTTGCCATTTGCAGCATAGTAATCTTTCTCTTTGATGTGCGCTCACCGGTCAGTGCTGCCTCCAATGCGCACCATCCAAAGAAACTTATTAATGTCATCGGAGGAGTATCCTGTCAGCCCACCAAAGATCACTAAGACTTAGTCTACGTCTAGCTCACGCATGATTTCGTATGCTTTCTCTTCTGATGAAGCCATTGCCTGACCCACTCGGGAGATATGGGTGTTGTTCCACGTGTTGTTGTCGACAAGGATAGTTCGATTGCCCATCGCTGTTATTTGATAGCCATAATCCCACCAGGACATTATGCGAGCGTCCTCAGGAGTATTCATCTGCAGCCAGTAGTAGGCCTCTCGGAAATCGTCAAATATAATCCTTCTACCGTCATGGGACCTCGCACTCAGCACGATACTTGGTGAACTGTACACCTCAGATGTAACCCACGTGCAGTGGAATGTATAGGTAATTAACATCAGTGTGAGAATAGTCACGAAATCGATTGCAACTTCTTTTTTCACAGCAGTTTTTTGTTCCAGCTTTTTGTGATGTCGTTTGGTGGGTTCCATTGGTTTCGTGGCAATAGAGTCAACACATTTGATATACTTCGAGAGCAAATGTGAGATGGTAATGCCTGAGAGAACGCACATAACTGGGGCAAGCACTAACATCAAACGAACCATTACGCCAGCAAAATAAATACTCGTAATACCATAGAGAATGATAAAGATGTTCGAGTCGGTCAATTTGGAGAAGCAGAAATACAATCCAGCTGGGAAGAGGAATACGAGGATCTGTAAATCAAAGTAAAACGACGACCACGATGTCGGTTGATGCTCCGACACGGATGCAATGATTGGAATATGATTCTTTGCATACGATGGATCCAGCAACGAGTAGAAGCGTCCTGTCCATGGCGACACCTTTCCAGTCACCGTCAGCAATGTGCCAATCACAACTACAATCGTCAGCACTGTAGACACTAAGGCCTTGAACAGAACTTCAAAATGCTCCTTCGACATCCGCAACCAGATGTAGTCAACGAACGCGTGAATTTGACATACTCCAAACACGCCAAGTGCCAACATATGCTCGGAGCTCTGTATGGACTGAAAGCCAACAAACGAGATCTGCATCGAGAGGATGGTCCCCACGCAGTACAGCGTGCTGTAAGCGACGTAGATCCGATGAGAGAATCTCCCAGTCATCATTAACGCCAGCACATGTAGAGGGATCAAGTTGATTAGGAATACATAGCCACCCCAGGAGGACACCATGTAGAAGTGTGCTAAAGCATTCATCGCAGACCAGAATATCGCTCCCGATTTGACCGCCTTGATCCATAGATTGTAGGTCAGCAGCATACAGAATATTGCAATCCACTCGTTGTCGTAGGAACCAGCAACTGAACGAGAAATATGACCAGGAACTATGGCGATCATTGTCGCCGCCACCAGACCAGTTCCTGTACTATGAATCTCCTTGGTAAGCAGGTATGTGACGATCGTAGTAAGCGACAAGAAGAACGGTGCCAGAAACACACAAACATTCCGAATGTCCACTGTGATGTTGAGCAACCACATCACCCGGTATAGCACCGCCGATGTCACCATCAGTCCGGGGTAGATAGTACATCCAATGATGCGCCCCAGGGGATACCACACTCGGTCGTCGAACCAATTGCGGAAATTTTAAAACCCCTGCTCCTCCAGGAACCGCGTGGTGCGGTAGTTGAAGTAAGGATCGAACTCATGGATGACACTCTCGAACCGCAGAACTGAGAACAATCGCGTCGCAAATGAAAGAATAGCGGCATTGATTAGAATGGCCAACTTGACCAGATGCTCCTGTTTTCCCAGATTCATCAGGAACCTCGACTTCACCGCCGATGACGTGTCCATCGCTGTGCGATTCCAATTGATATTTCGCTCGCTTATCAAACCGGAAAAGGTAAACCAAACCGCAAGCCGGCAATCTTTGGGAAAAAGTATTACAGTAATACCGGCTTTTTTGCAGTCCAAATCAATACGACACAAGTAATTTTTTTATCAAAGCAACTTCGTGGCAATTTGCAGGCGAACGCCTCAATAACCGTAATGTTATTATTTCATTCGCTGCCTGGTACGTAGCACCGTTTCGCTGGGACCTTTGTCCATGTCATCAAATTCGGATTCAAAGAAAATCGGCTATCGCCTCTTGATACTTTCGCCGCTGGCAGTTATCGCCTCGCCTCTCTTCTTTCGGAAGACCATACCCGACCTATATCTGCACCAAATTCAGAGTTTTTCTGAAAACCAATAAACCTCCTGGATGGTCGTCGTAGGCGCTTTGGCGTAAGTGGTTAGTGTGTCGGATCACTACGCATGAGATTCCGAGTTCGAATCCCAGAAAACACCAATAAGTTTTTTCATTCCTCCTCTCGCGAGCGTCTGACAAACATCCGAGAGTATTGTTGTCATGAAAAATTTTCTCAAATCGCCGTTCGGATACGGCACTAAACTGTAGGTCCCTTCCATTCGTGTGAAAAATATAACGCACACAACATGAGTGGTTGTGAGAAGCTAGACCCTGGCAATTATAGAGTTGTTGCGCCAAATGTATGTATATATATATATATATATATATATATATATACATATATATATGTAGTCGTCGCATCCAGAAGGATCTTTCATTTCTTTTTTTTATTTTAAACAAAGCTCGAATCCCAGAGCACTCAGACCCTCCAGTCCAATGTACTCCCAGGCTGAAACTTTTCTTTGGTGCAGTGGTTGGAAAGACTTCGATGTAATTCTTTTTTTTTTTTTTATACTCGAGTGACTGATGAATGCTGTTCCCTACTGCTGGGTCTTGAACCTGCACCATTGCCAATCTTAGTTGTATTAATATGACCTTGTTATATATGATTTATTTTTGGAGGTTCACTCTTGTTATTAACTAAACATACATGTAGCCACCTCTCATAGATACAATTTAGTTACGAGTATTCTTTAATCGCTTTACCCGACCATAAGATATACTCTACGTGGCCTATCTTCGGAAGTACGCTACTATCAATAAAAGCTTCTTTTTTTTGCACTTTAAGAGTTGGAAATCTTTTAAGGACGAAACTGAGCCCTTAATCAGTAACAGTGCGGGATTTTTACCCACTTCTTGTACACTTTGCCATTGCGGTACTGCCCTCTGGGTACTACCGTAAGGCACTTCATCACGAAGGAGTTCTAACCTTATATTGGCAGCTCATATATCATTTCCCTGCTCTGCATTTCTCGTTTGCTCTTGGCATCGCACAAGCACAGACTTTAAAAGCCCATTCACAGCTCAGCCACCAGCGAATGCCGAAGCTGCGAACAAACCATTTTTAGCATATTTATAAGCACGCCATTGGCAATTTTACTATTCCAAAAGAACAGAGCTTAATTTATCTATCGATTAATATGAAAAAAGTTGAATTGTAATTAGTTTCTGCGAAGAATTTAACAATTCGCCGATTTTTCCGCGAATAAGCGAATGGTTTTTGCGAACTGTCAACTTTTATTCGCATTCCACACATGTAGGACGCAATCCACATTCCCGCGACCAAAACATTCGCGAGAGTTTAACCTCACACTTCTTTTGTTTTGTTCTTGGTGGGTCAGATCGTGGTTGAATTTATCGAAAGAAGGTAAGATATAACCTTCTCAATGAAAGTCACGCTGTGTATTTATGCATTTTTCACGTCTAGGCAATTAGTTACAAAATGAATGACAACTGAAATTCGCGGATTGCAGCGACCAGATAAAAAAGTAGCTGTGAAAGAAATGTCAAAATTTGCGAATATTCGCTTATTCGCATTCGCAGGTCGCTGAGCTGTGAATCGACCTTAATTGTTTTTCATACATCCTCTGCTACCAGCACTATATTTCAAGGGGAAATATTCTTAAACTCACATCAAGCACTTTTCTTGCCACTGTTTACCGCTGGCATTCGAAGATTAAATGCCCGGCATCTGGCATGGTTATTGTCGAAGCCGTGCAATTTGACATTGTCTGCACGGCTTCGACAATGATCATGCCCGAACCTCTATAGGTATACTCTGAAACATCCGAATCACATTAGCATTTGCCTTAGATAAAACTCGAACTCCTTATTATACCTGTCTATCCACTCGTCGATGTTGTGGATTAATCTGTACGTCTATAATTTCTATTCGTAAATACAGCGCTCTCTCCATGAAGTTTGTACATCATTCCGCATACCCTTCTAGTCCTTTGGTACTTTCATTATACTTCACCGGCTACAATTTCTATAGTCATCATTCCAGCAACATCACATACCACTTCATATGAGGTCGAACTGCAAGCGTTGTATACTCTCGTCGCGCTTAGGTGGTAGACTGCTTGAACTTGTCTCCTATTCATTTTCATTTTCATGGTTTTATCCAGAAGACGCGTAGAGTACAATGTGGCGTGATCCGAGCGATTGCCCTGGCCCCATTTGTTGCCTTTTTAGCCGTGTACTTCAGGTGTCATTTTGCTAAGATATTTGGTTGATGCTTTGCATGCTATTCGATCTTCACCAACAGTGATTGTGATGGTTTCAGTTTTCCTCCCACTACTGATGATAGACAAATTCCATTTCCGAAATAGCTCCACACTATTTTGATGAGGTACCCTGGTAGCACTGACCCTGAAAGCATTCAGTTCGTAGTGTTGAAGGCATTTGTTATATCTAGGGTTTGGTACTACAGCACAGTACTGTTTGCTCCAACCTTTCCATCCTTACTTTAAAAAAGCTTAGGTTAAATAAGGTAGATGGGTGCCTTGTGACGTAATTCACTGGTCACGTAGACCAACAAGGGTCTGGGAATCTGGAAAGAAATAAATTTTCACCCATCTAGATAGGGATATGAATCTTAAATGACCTGCCAGCTCGGTAAGGAAAACGTCGCACTGCCGCACGTATCTAGACAGACCCACAGAAGCTTGAGGCTTCATCTCCGATGAGCGTATTTATAGATCTGACACCGCACCGAATGCACAGCATACTCTTAGGGCACTGAGTCAGCACAGAGAGTTTACATTTCTTACGATTTTTTTTTGTGTTGAACTTTGTTATAGTAGGGCTTTGACATTGCTCAGCGGAACACTACCATTGCAGAGATGACTAAGGCGCTATGTTCAGGTAAGAATGCCTTGGTGGAGCATGTATTTTCTTATTTTTATGATTTTTATTATATTTGTATTTCCCAATTAATTATTAATCAACAAAATAATGTTTGAGAATTGAGAAGAGAAAAAAAAAAACATCCAGGGATAGCTCAGTGGTAGAGCGTTGGTGGCCAAAACCATAACTATCGCAGGTTCGTCTCCTGCCTCTGGAAACATGTTTTCCTCTTTGATCAATTCTCCAAAAATAACTTTTTACATTGTTTTTCTTTATGTTTAATGCTTCCGGCCATATTGGCGCTGTCTTCTCTGGATTGAAATCTGCTCCCTTTTTAGAAGCATTTTCACCTTGGGAAAAAGCCAGAAGTCACACGGAGCCAAGTCGGGAGAGTAGAAAACCTTAGGAAACACAGGTGGGAACTCTGTATCAAATGTGAAGAATTGCTACCAACTTTACTGAGATTCTCCTGAAGCGCGAGTTCTCAGTCAAAATGGAATGAACGTCTGTAAGTTCTCTGATCGTTATTCGACGATCCCATATCACTAGGGTCATCACTTGGTCAGTGACGATCTCATTTTTGATAATGAAGGTCTACCAGAACGTTCCACTCTCCACTGATGTGCGACCATCTTTAAAACGGTTGTACCACTCCATTATCTATGTGGAGTCTCTGAAGGCCTGTTGAATATTGCGAAATTTAATGCAGTAGCATTGTTCAAGTTTTTCTGTAATTTTTGTCAAAAACGAAAATCCGACGGCACTCACTTGCATTTCTTTACTAATAGACGGTCTGCTGGTGACTAACAGCTTCCGTAAGCAGACAAAAATGTCAAGCAAAGGCATTAGCATTGCCTCTTTATGTACAATAATATGTGCACAAAACAACGTCTCTCTGGCTTCATTTCGGACACTTTTGAATACATCTCATATAGTACTAGATGGAGGGTTGTGAAAAAATATCATTATATTTTCTCTTATTTATCTGCTGCTGAATAGAACCGCTTCTAATTTGTGTTCAACTAAATTCAGGCCGACGGATTTTAAGCACGTTTTGATGATGTGCACACTGTACACAGTCTCCTTGCAAATTCATCAAGAAATTACGTTACCACTGCAACAGGTATATCGTCGGCACATCCAATGATTTCGGATGCCGTGGCATAGTAGTTAGTGTGTCGAACCACTGCGCGTGAGGATCAATATTCCAATTCCAGAAAACACCAAACGCTTTTTCAGGGTCCCACCTCTTGCGAACGTTTGACAAACATTACAGAGTAGTGGAAAAGCACTCAAAAATAAAATGAAAATGTAGCTTCGGATATGGCATAAAACTCTAGGCCTTCGTGCCAAAAATATAACGCACACAACACGATTGATTGCGAGAAGCTAATCCTAGGCTAGGCTGTTGCTCTAAATATGTATGTATGTATATGTATACAGGGTGGGCCAACTACAAGTTTCTTTTTAAAAATGCAATAAAATGAACAAAATTAAATTTTTTTTTATATTATAGTTTTATTGATAAGCGCAAACATTCCCATTAATTATGGAATACAGCGTCGTTCAAGTGGCTGCCTCGGCTGGCTTCGCAGTAGCGCATTCTATCACTCCTATTTTCCAAGACCTTGTTGATGGTTTCGGGCTGTAGCTCACGGATTGCTTGGATGATATTGGCCTTAAGTACTTGAATCGTTTCCGGATTGTTAGCATAACATCGGTCCTTCACGGTTCCCCACAAAAAAGAAGTACAAAGGGGTCAAATCGCAGCTCCGAGGCGGCCAATTGACATCGCCAAGACGGCTGATAACACGATTTGGGAATTTGGTGCGCAAAAGACCGATTGTGACAAGGGTTGTGTGGCATGGCGTGCCATCCTGCATGAACCAGAGATCGTCAAAATCCAAGTCTTCAATTTCAGTAAAAAAAAAAAGTCCTTAACATGGCTCTGTAACGCCCACCGTTGACCGTAACGTTGTTCCCAGCCTCATTTTCGAAGAAAAATGATCCAATGATGCCACCACTCCACAATCCACACCAAACTGTCACTCTCTGTAGATGCATTGGCTTCTCGACAATAACGTGCGGGTTTTCCTAGCCCCAGATCCGACAATTTTGTTTGTTAACGTAGCCGCCAAGATGAAAATGTGCCTCGTCAGAAAAGATGATTTTTCGCCCAAAATCGTTGTCCAATTCAAGCTGCTCTAAGGCCCAAACTGCGAAGGGATAACGAAGCGGATGATCGTGCGCTTTCAATTGCTGAATCAATTGGACCTTGTAAGCGAATAATCCCAGATCATTGTGCAGAATTCTCCTCAGGCTAGTGCGTGAAATGTTGAGCTGTTGAGATCGATTACGAGTTGATGTTCGTGAATTGAGTCTCACACTCTCGGCTACAGCAGCCACATTCTCGTCTGTGTGCACCATACGACGACGGGGACCATGAGTGTTGTCCACTAGCATACCAATCTCACGAACTTTTTGCACAAACTTGCGTACAGCAGGGGCGGTGGGTGCTTCATTTTCAAAAAACCCACTGTTTGGGCTACACAGCACTCACTTTGGAAATAAGTTTTCAATATTTCCCAATGTTGTTCAAGCATAAAGCGACTCATTTTATTCTGCGGAGGTATGATACTGAATTTTGTCAAGATTTCAAGCGGGAAACAGCTGTCAGTGTCAAAATAACCTATGATTTAAAAAGAAATCACTAGATGGCCCACCCGTTATATCCAATGATCTTCGCTCCGTTATAATACATAGTAGTGGGTCTAGCACTGAAACTTGTGGGACTCCCCTGTGTTGAGATATTTCTTGCACTACGCCATCGGTGTCATACAGCAGCACTCTGTTTCTGAGATAATCCTTTACCATATGAACCAAGTAGACTGGTACTCTCATGTTCCTGAGCGACAGTTTGCGGGATTGAAAGCATTCTTAACATCTACAGTTAAAACCGCACAGTATTTTGTTGGCATTTCCCTTCCATATTTTTCCTTCTACAGCATCCTGGACTACAATTTTCACCGTTTTAATAGCTTCTACCGCTGAACGTGCTTTACGAAAACCGTATTGATTCCCTGCCGAACCTCCTTCTTAAGCAATAACTTTCCGCATTGTTTCGAGCGTACATTGTGGATAACATGCAATTGTGTCTTCGAGTGGTCCCATCGGCATATTGTGCACTATATATGCTCGAATTAATAGGGAAGATCCTTTAACGCCTAGAACCACTAAAAGATAGAATTGTTCCTTACTCAGTAATTTAGACGTGTAAATCTTATAGTTATTGTATAACTACTAATTCTGAAGTGTTACTACCTATACTGGCTTTCAATATTTCTTTAAGCTAGCGATCTAAAGCAGTGTGATCCCCATTATTAGCAATGTTATGCAAATTTAATGTCAGCTATTAACAATTAGTAAGACACTTAGTTGTGTTAACGATTCCATTAAAATGTTTCCCCAGCGCTTCATTTGCAAATTTTACAACATTATATTAATTTTTAATGGAAATTCCTATTAACCGCAGTATTAGACATATAAATCAGCATTTGCAAGACTATAGCGTCAGGCCGTTGACACTTAATAAGAATATTTATGACTTCGATATAAAAGTGTGGGGATATAAAAGTGCAACAGATTTTACCACAATGCTCTACCTACTAAAACGATTAACCATTGTCTTCCAAATTTTCGTGACCATTCTCGGTCATAAAAAAGTATCGCAACTCAGTTTTAATCTACTAACCCAGTTCTTGCACTTTACGAGTATGCTCTGCCGAAGTACAGATAAATTAAATTTTCGGTTGTAAAATCACAAAGAATGGAGCCATTCTTTTTGTTGCACTTGCACCATCTGACTCCTCCGTGGTGCAAGCTCTGACTCTATTGCATTTTTCATTATGAATTCATTTGTTTGTCTAACCTAGGAGTCAAACTTATAAATTAAACTTACAATTTCATTAACTTTAAGGCCCACACAATATAATCAGATACATTTCGAAAGATAATCAAAAGTTTGAATTGCAAACTTCTCAGAAGTTAACCTTGCATGGTGAGTTGAACGGATTGTGGATTGCGTTCGCTGTTGGGGTTTTGCTTCTTTGAGCAGAGAATTAATTCAAAATGACGACGACGAAGATTCGCACAGTATGGTGGATGCACCGCTGACGTACAAGATACTCGTTTTGTAATTTTTGAATCACTACACAAGATCATTAGTAAAGTAGACGCTGTGTGTGACTAATAAATTCAATCCACTTGGTGGAATGGCAGAAGTGCGGTTTAGCGAATTGCGTAAGCATGCGAGTGTGTGTGCATTTATGAATGGACGAATCGGAACCTTGAACTCATCATAGTTTGAAGTCGTTTGAATTGGCCCACATTTAGTTGGTTATTGAGACATAGTCAAGTGTACACGTGTTTGGGGGCAATTGCGAAGGGTAACATGGGGATGTTAGTAAGATATTCTGATTGTGTTCTGATGGTGTTTTCTCTGACAGGCTTAATCTTAAGCTCTCCTTCCGTCTTCCAAATCATTGTAGCGTATTAGAGGCGGAAATTTTGGCGATTAAAGAAGTCTTATCTTGACTTAAGTAAAACGTGATATTTGCTAGAAATATCCGCATCTTTTCAGATAGCCAAGTATCAATCAAATCCTTGGAATCGACTTCTATAAATTCTTTAGTAGCTCTAGGCTGCCGATTGTTCTCGTGAATATGGCTTAGCAGTTCAATATTCACCTGAGTTGATTGCCGGGGCATAGGGACATTTCAGGGAATTGTAAGGCCGATGAACTCGCCAGAATAGGAACAACTATATCCATCCTGCCGGACAAAAGCTCCTTAGGTATACCAATCGCTACTTGCAAACTCAAGTTTCAGGTGGATGCTATCAAGAGTACGAATCTTAGGTGGACAAGTGGACGCACATGTCTAGCGACAAAACAAATTGGGCTGAAGCTGGATCTAAAACATTCTAAGAATTTGATTTCTCTCAACAGATTGAATATCGGCACTATAACAGGTGTCATCACTGGACACTATCTAATAGGCAAGCATGCGGCAAGGCTAGGCGTTTTTGCAAACAACTTTTGTAGAAGAAAAAGAGGAAAAAACTATTCCTCACCTTTTAATATTCAGCCCAGAGAAAGTTGAATGGGCGGTAGGCACATTCAAACCTTTTAAAGTCCCCGGCGGTGACGGTCTGTTTCCAGCACTTCTCCAAGAGTCAATTGACCTCATCCTGTCGTAGTTGACAGCTTTATTTAGAGCCAGCTACAATTGGGGATACATACCACCCTCCTGGATGCAGGTTAATGTGGTTTTCATCCCCAAGCCGGGCAATAGGCCTAGCGAGCTGCCTAAATCATACAGACCTATAAGTCTAACATCATTCGTCCTTAAGACAATGGAGAGAGTCATAGATATCCATATTAGAGACCGGTTAGATATGTCCCTCTGCACTCAAATCAGTACACATAGAGGAAAGGCAAATCTACAGTAGGTGCGCTTCAGTATCTCGTCAAAAAGATAGAGGGAACACTCAGTTCAAGGGAGATAGCCTTGTGTGCTTTTCTTGACATCGAGGGCGCGTTCGATAACACTGGTTACGACTCGATCGCAAGGGCGATCAGTAGCAGAGGTATAGAAGAACCGACCAACCAATGGATCAGGGCCATGCTGGTTCGATTCATTACTTCCTCTTCTGGGGGAGTGTCGGTGTCCACAACTGCAGCCAAAGGCTGTCCTCAAGGAGGAGTTCTTTCCCCCCTGTTATGGTCTATAGTCATCGACAACTTGTTACTAGATCTTCACAGATCAGGCTACACCACCGTCGGTTATGCTGATGACTTGGCGGTTTTTATCAGAGGTAAACACAGCACGACAATTTCCAACGTCATGCAAAGTGCAATATCTCAAGTTGTAGAATGGTGTAACAAAGAAGGACTATCCATAAGTCCTAGTAAAATCGTTCTGGTGCCTTTTACAAGGAAGACACAGGTCAACCTTGATCCTATCACAATCAAAGGCACCACACTAGTTTATTCCAACAAGGTCAAACATCTTGGTGTAATTCTTGACAAACGACTTAATTGGAATTCACATATCAAGTCCCTTGCCAATCTTCATTAGGAAGATGTCTGTTAGATATGCCATTAGGCTGCAGCTAGATCACGAGTATAAACCAGGTGACCTTGTGGGACATTTAAAGATACTCAACTCAATCCCTAAAAGAGACATGTTTTGCACTTTACCAGATATTATGGTCAGGCAACACTGCTTTGGTAGGTTATTCGAGGTTGAAATATTGGACCGCGAAAACTGGTCCAATGGTGCTCCAACACTGGGCCCTAGAAGTCTGGTCTGATTCACCAACGGTTCGAAGATGGATTCTGGGGTTGGAGCTGAAGACATACTTACTTTCATAAGGAAGGTAGTACGTCTGTTAGATTAACTCCAACCCGTCAATCTCGACGAGGGACCGATTTAAAGAGAATTTCTTGCTTAAATGATCTTCTGGGCGGTCCTTTCTAATATTGCACGTAATCGTCAGTGGGACGTCTTCTTAAAGCTCCTATCATATAGATGCTTCGGTTCTTCTGACCAAAGCGATGTCAAACTGAGTTGCCGGCTCAGATTTTATCTGAAGTGTTCATGTACAATATGACTCACGTGTGGACTTGACTATCAGAGGTTCCATATGGTTCTTCTAAAGAAATTTACTGCCTAGTATTATATCGAGATATTCGAATCAAATGTAGGATTTGGTAGATGAAAGCCAGCACTTCTGCTCCTGGTTGGTTTTATTTAAGTACGCCTCCCTGTGATACTAAGTCCACTCTGTATGATCCCTTAGAGTGTTTCTTTGAACTTTTTTCTTGCAATGATAATTATGTTGTGATATTGCTAGCCTTTGCAGATGTTCGTCTACAACTATTCCACGTTAGTCGTCGAAAGCGCAGGTAGAGGGTCCCTTACAGTCTTCCGAGATCTATTCTTCTAAACATCACTATTCTAACGCGGTTATTAATAACTTTCCCATTCTCATATCCCGGCTAATTCATCTGCATTTTTATTTTTCGAGGAAGTGATTTTGGTTTGGCAGTGCAGTGCTGTACAATAGAGTTTAGCTTTTTATAACTGCCAGTTCCTTACCGGCTTTTTGCCTGAATGGAAATACCTTCCCTAAACATGTCTCTCGACATTTGGGCGACTTTCATTAATGTGGAGATTTCGGCTAAAGAATCCAAAGTCTCTTGGACTCGGAGATGACTAACTTTTCTAAATAGACATCAGCTTCAGTGCCTTGTTCAGTTTTTGATCTGTCCGTGTAAATAAAGATTTCTGACTTTGAGACGGCATTTGATTCTTATGCGCCCCACTCGGGGATGCGAATGGAGTAATCCAGATTGAAATCTAAGTGTGGGATCATGTAGTCGGATTGCATTCAGCTGACTTAAATGACTTCAAGGACTGCGCTATAGGCTTGTTTAAGGAGCAAATAGCATTTTGGAGCGGATTTTTGTACGAACAGGACTAGAGGCATTAACATAAGCATGGATTCCATTTTATTTTCTAATCATCCTGTGTGGTTACGGCAAGTCTGTGGAAGTTGTCAAAGAAATTGCACACAGAGGCGTGTTCTCTACTACTTTTTTGAACCTATTAGTCGACTCCTCGTTATGAAGGCTTAATAGGAAAAAAATATCTAGATATTGGTTACGATGGCGTATGTATAATTGTTGGCGAAAGTGGGCTACCGACTTTGTGTGAACGTATGAAGTCTGCTCTTAGCATAGTCGGAACTTCGTGCTGTAAGCAGGCATTATCATTCAATCCTTCTAAGACAAAGATAATACTGTTCCCAATAAGATAGAAGTCACCACAAGTGATGAGGCTGGGCACCTAGCCTAACTCCGAGAGGCGAGGGAATACATACTCGAGGGTCTACAAGTGTGTCTGTGCATTACATGTGTGATGAGAGGACTTTCAACTACGGTGGCGGAAGTCTTGCTCTTCTTCACTTGCATTTCATTATTGGAAGTGAAGCCAGAAAAGCCAGAGTATAGTGCTTTATCGGCGGATCAATGTTAGCAGGGGACCAAGGAGTGGTGGGCTGGATAATTTTCTTGGGAACATACTGATTCATTGGAGGGGTAAATGGGTAAATAAGGGTAAATTGGCTTAAAGCCAAGTGACGTACAAGGCTCCCTAATTAACATACTTTCTGGGCCTGGAGTTTACTCCAGGAATACTGCGATTAAGCAGTCTGTATCTCTGGGCAGATTAACTTCTATTTTTCAGGCAGAAATCTTTGCGATCGCTACTACAGCACACACCCTTTTAGGGAGAGTAAAGGATTAAAATATATACATATGCTCAGATAACTGAATCCTGCTCTACTGGAATAATTACTCTTAAATTATAGAAGAGGCTATTGTCAGTTAGGACGATGTAACTCTGTGACCTTGACCTGGTTTTCTGGCCTTGTTGGCCCATTACTTTCTATAGACTGTTGCTTACCAGTCCACAAATATGAGATAATTAAGCTGCTACGTCTTTAGCACTTCATATACGGGCACGTACTGTGCTCATTCTGCCATTCAAAGACGCTATCAGATAGGCGAACGCCACAGGCGGATCAGTAGAAATGCGGTGAAGTGGGAGGGTTGTGATCCCTTATTTTCGGGTCATAACCTCGCTGATAAAGGGAAGAAGAAGAAGAAGAAGAAAGATCCTGTCAGATGGAGCAAAGAGGGCACGACTAGATGTGACCAGATGTATCTTGAGAACTCTTATATATCTCATTACTGGGTTTAGTCTCTTAGGTGGACTGTTGTGAAACGGGCCAAACGGCTTTTCCTTTTATCTGTCAATGTCCAGCGATCTCGAATACCTTAGACAAAACTTCCATAAGGAGGAGTTGATCAAGCTCAAACTTAGAAAAACTCCTCCTGTGGCTTGCCTCTTGCTCTTGACCTTTCTGTGGCGTAGCCCCCTAGTACTAAAGTGATTATGTGGGTCTCTGGAATTGCGTAACTCATTCGCATACTTCCGGCGCTGCCCCCCCCCATCGATTCATTTCCCATATTGTTAAGAGCTCGTTATAAAAAAAATGTATTTAATTTCCACAAATAGAACACCTCGTTAATGGGTTTGACCTGACCAGGTTTGATCTTGACTCGGAATCTCTGTCCTGATGATTCCAGGCCTACGTTGTTTATCCTTTTCCTTCTGTAAACTGATCCCAAATAGATTCTTAGTAACTTTATCAACAAATTTTCCCAGTGCACTTGATAAATTTAATTTCTACAATTTTCAAATCAAACGCTTATTCATTCGAAATTCCCATGCAGTCCCATTAGTAGGCAACCAGCGATCTGATTGTGTCATAAAAAAAAAAGATAAACTTAGTGATCTCCAGCACGCAATGTTATCTCACACCGACAGTTGTTGACAGCATTATTGGATTGATCTTCTACGATGGCTTCATGTCAATACACTCGCTATTCAGGTGACGCATTACTGTGTAAGTCCGATGAATCCACAAACAGTGATAACACATCAGTTTGATAACTATTCAAAAATGTACACAGATGATATTTTGGCTCGAACCCATGTCAATTACTTAATAACCCTGGTGCGTGTTTGTTTATTTAAATGTCCAGCATATATGGCCATGTAATACTTAAAAATACATCTTCCGTGGTGGGGTTTTCTTTAAATAAGCCAACAACCAGAGGAACAATGGATTTTAATTTTATGCGCGATGACAATGGGCGACCGTATGTCTGCCAATTTACATGAGATTTATTTTATTATTCATAAATTTAAATTAAATGCAAAACAAGCATTATAATGCGTATTTATGAAGTAAAACTACCGGCATTTAAAAATATATATACTATTCATAAAAATGTGGTTTCGGAATGAGTTAAGATCAATTTACTACGCACAGTTTTTGCAAAGTTTCGCAAGAACTATACAGTGAGGGCTAAAAGTTGATCAGAAGTTTTTGATTACTATATTTACCTTCATCATTCAAGGAGGCTTTTTGACGCAATTAAGAGCTGTGAAGAAAAATACTGTGAATCAAAAATTAATGCAAAAAAAAGAAATACTTTCTCCTCGACCAATTCGAATGTCATCCATGAATTATGCAATGAGTTTCACCACACCTAAAAGTGTGGCCCTTCCTATCTCTTTTTATTTATTCCCATCTTACTTTGTGTCATTTTTGCTTTTTTTTTTTTTATAATTTGCGCGCACTCAAGGGGTTATGAATACCGTTAACATATTTTTACACAGAGCGGGTATTGGAAAAGATAGATAGAGAGAGAGAAAGATTTGGTGCAGAGGTTTGAAGCTCAGTTGTTTATGCTTCAGAGAAACTCCGGGGGTGTCATCCAAATAACTGCGGAGATTTCTGTTATTTTTTGTCTTTGCTTCCGATTCGCAGTATTTTTTTTTTCGGACGACCGATTTCATAAGCAAATCAATCATCTAACAGAGCGAACAATTCCAGCCATATAACAAAGCTACCACCAGTGTTATGCCTTTCGCAATTGATCGGACTGATTTTATATATTGCACGAGAAATAAATATATGCTTGCTGACATCAGGATTTGAACCATGTACCATTAGCGTGGCAATTGATGACGTAATCAATACACCATTGCCACCCCTGTTGATGTTTGCGTCAAAGGTCGAACCTCAACAGGATATGCAACAGTACTGTAGCGCGCATAGGACTCAAACTAGCCATTCAGTGGAGTAGAACCACCAGCTTTAAAGAGTTACGTAAACAGGCTGGTATAAGCCGAAAAAGGAACCATCGTTTTCCTGTCCAATACTTAAGTATGCAGAAAATCGTAGCTCAATCTACAGTAGTACAGATGAGACGGAGTGGCGTACAATGCCCAGCAAAGAAGACTGGATGACATCAAGCAGCGTTTGTACCGAACAGCGATTAAATTGGGCTCTGAACACGTTTCAGTCGTCTAAAGCACCGAGAGTAGCCATGATTTTCCCTGCCTTATTACAAAAAGGGAAAAAAATGATCATGTCACAGCTTATAGGAGTGATGAGAAGCGGTTCAATACTTGGGTATTATACCAAGACTTTGGTGAAGGGGAAGTGTAATATTCATCCCGAAAATGGAAAAGTGTTACACAATCTCAGATATATCCTTTAGACACATCAGCCTGACTTCGTTCATACTAAAGATGATGGAAAAGGTAACAGATAATTACCCAAGAACGAAGGTGCTAGAGAAAATAGCTCGCAATCAACAGCCTTATGGAGCAGGAAAATCTACATAAACCGCGCTCTACCTGCTGACGAATTGAGTGTAGGATGCAAGGAGATGATAAGATGTACCTTCGGCAACACCTCCCATGAAGCAATAAGAATGGCGCTTAAAAGAAAAGTAGTAAACTATGTACGAGTAAGTGGATGTGTGAGATTTTGAGAACTAGGACTTTGAAAAAAAGGTGGAAACAAGCACCATCACAATAAGAACCACTAGAGGTTACCCGCAAGGAGGAGTTCACTTTCCACTAATTTGGAGCTTAATTATAGATGATTTACTGTGAAAACTGGCGGATGTAGGCATTAAATGCCAAGACTGCGCCGATGATATTATCATTATTACCTGAGGAAAATTTGAAAAACCACTGCGCGAAATACTTCCAACGAGATTAAAAGTCACGCAGAGGTGATGTTCAACGGTAAGTCTCAAAGTATACCCTAGTAAAACTCTGTGGTACCCTTCATTAAGAAATAAATTTCCAACACTTGGAAATGATTCTTCTAGAAGGAATCAAAGTCAACCTGGAAATGCAGGTAAAGTATCTAGAGTATCTCTAGATAGTAGCTTTTAGGTTATAAGGTCACTCGTGTACGGATACTTATGGTGCGCAGGAACATATCCGATAAAACCTTGAGATACTTAAGTGGGCGTACACAATGATAGTCAAACTCATCATTACGTCATTATATACGGTGCGGTGGTGTGGACCAGCAGAACAAGGCTAAGTGCTGCTAGGACGTCGTTGAGAAAAGTTCAGAGATAAGTATGTATGTATGTATCTATATAAAAGGAGCCAATAGAACCTGTCGCACAATGCCACTAAATAGATGTGGCTGTAGGACTAACCATATTACACATAGTGCTAGAAATGATCACTAAAAGTAAAGATAAATATAAAAATATTTGGCACAACAGCTCTTTAAGTGCCAGGGCCTAGCTTCTCGCAATCACTCATGTTGTGTGCGTTATATTTTTCACACGAATAGAAGGGACCAACAGTTTAGTGCCGTATCCGAAGGGCAATTTGTTTTGAGAAGCTTTCTCGATACAACAATACTCTCGGAGGTTTGTCGCGTGAGGTGGGAAAGTGAAAAAAACTTTTTTGGTGTTTTCTGAGATTCGAACTCGGCGAAAACCACTTACGCTACGGCGCTCATAAAGGATCGCTAAGAAGAAGAATAATCAAAGAGTGCGACGAGAAAGACAAATTAAACTCAGCCGGCAGCATATATTTTAAAAAAGATAGATCTATCTTCGTTGGATGCACTTCAGATACTCTGGTTTATCAAAGCAGTTGGACTAAAGAAGGCGCTCTAACTCGAGTATCCCACCGACATGAGCCATAGCTTGGCGGGCACAATAGATCTATTTAGGTCATATTGCACTAGCATACATCTACATCCACATCTAATAATAGTCATAAACTAGTAATATCATCATATCGCATATCTGAAAAAAACCTGCTAAAAACCACATCTACTTCGTAAGATAAATTCTCGGATTAGGCCATTCAATTCAACTATGGAACTACCTTGAGAATTTCTTCCCATGAACGATTTACAATACATTTTTTATGTATGTATGTTAAACATGTCTGTCGACATCATAGTAGGCACGCAAGAATTAAGCAATAACAAGAGATTACTTTTGATCTTGTCTGTGTATCTAATTGAAGTGTTTTTTCAACCAAACCGAAAGAGTATTCAAAATAAGGAAGCTACTGAATAAAAGAACAGTTCAAACGCGTTCGAAGAACTTGTTTCCCATTTGAAGATACAAACCCATAGGAAGTTGAATTTGACTTTCGGCAACAGTATCCAAATATTGTCTCTAATTAAAGATATCTTCTTCAAACTGATTATTTAGATGAAATTAATATATTCGGAATAGATGTAAGCCATTGGGTTTTGAAAACGCACTCCAACGCCATGGGGATGAAATCAATCGCACATTTCAAATAAATTTGATATAAATATACGCGCGCTTCTAATGGGCATCAATTGAAAATTAATTAATCCTATTTCACAACCGTTAAATGTACTTCAATGGTAGCTAATGATGGCGTTCACACCCACTTTATTTACACTTATATGTGTATATAGGTACTTCAGACTTCAATGAGTGTGGGGTAAGATCTTGTTTTTAATTTGCAAAGAGTTTGAATGTCTGAGCAAATATTGATTAGCTGATGACATGCTAGTAGTATTAGCAAACATGGTAGCGCTTTGCGGAAAATGGGATTACTGAACTTTTTGATGATGGAGTTGATTTTATTTGCTTACTCTGTGATAGACACTCGAATCCAAAGTGGTCTCTTTGATTTTGATGTTTTGGTTTTCATCATCATTATGTTGAACATAGAAAGACCTTCATTCGAACCACTGCAGAGCTGTGGAAGAATTCATTCACTGAACTTTTTTTTTTTTTTGTCGAGAGCAGGTGAAAAATCTTCAAAGGACACCATAAGACCCAACCGCGCGTGCTTATGTTAGTGTTAGAGTTTTACTCACTAAAAAAACACCTCTCCTCAAAAGTAATACTACAACTAAGTCGACGCTTATCCAGCAGTTTTATTTTCGCTTACGATACACGTGATTTTTGGGGGAAAAAAAAATGTTCGTACGAAGTTAAAAGAAATGTAGAACTTTAGACAGGTTAAATTCCAATGATAGTTCCTGCCTTTTTCGCGACCGGCATATACTATGACGCGAGGTCAAAAGGTTTTATCCTTTGCAGACGACGAATTGAATTATTCGCGTCAAGTAGTTGAATGACGGTACGGTTACAATGTCCGTGAACACGATCTTTGTGTTTACGCGCAAATTTTGTTATCACTTCGACGACGCTGGGAATTCCCAGATCCCGATGAATATCTTCGTTACGTACATACCACGGTGCGTTGACGATCGTTCTAAGAACTTTATTTTCAAAAGTTTGTATGATGTTTCTATTGCTTTTCTTGGTACAACCCCATAGTTGTATACCATACGTCCACACAGGCTTTAGCACTTGCTTATAGATAAGCAGTTTGTTATGTAGGCTCAACTTCGAATGTTTTCCGAGTAGCCAGTACATTTGTCGGTATTTGTTTTTGAGCTCGTCGCGTTTCTTTTTTACGTGCGATTTCCATTTAAGCTTAACATCTAGAGTTATTCCTGGATGTTTCGCTTCATTCGCGTGTGGTATTTAATCCGAGTTTAGATATACAGGCAATCTATCCATATATATCTTTTTTGTAGGTAAAGTTGAAGATTTGAGAAGATTGCTGTCGTTCAGCACAATACGCCAAGAATTCGTCCAAGCGTGGACTTTATTTATAGCATGTTGCAGCTTTCCAGTTGCTGCGTCAATAGTATCGCACATTGTCAATATCGCCGTATCGTCCGCGACGACGCAGTTTCTTTCCTGCGGGACATCACGCGTGTAGAGTCCATATAGAAGTGGGCCAAGAACACTTCCTTGTGGGACTCCGGCCGCAATCTCCTTGAAGTCAGAGTATTCATTTCCGTGCTTAACATGAAAGAGTCTGTCGGTGGGGTAATCGCAAGATTAGAAAGAGTTGCCGTGGCAGTAGTAGTTGCAATTTATGCTCCAAGCTTTCGTACCAAACCTTATCGAAAGCTTGTGAGACGCCAAGAAATACACCACAACAAATCTATTTTCCTTTGAGATATTTCTCAATCACATCAGTTGTTTTGTGGACTTCGTCAATTGTAGAATGTTTGATTCTGAATCCGAACTGATGGTCAGGAATGAGACGCCTTTCATGCATTATGGGTTGTAGACGTTTGGAAAGAAGTTTTTCGAATATGTTTGAGATAACCGGCAATTGGGAAATAGGCCGATATGTTTTCTTCTCATTCAGCGGTTTAACTTGTTTCGGGACCATTATAATCTCGGCGACTTTCCATTGTCTCGGAACAAAGAGCAATCTGAAAGAAACGTTGATCAAATAGAGCAGTTTGATAATAGCTTTGTTCGGCAAATCCTACCTGCGCCGTTATCAAGTCGTAACCCGGAGCTTTTTTCGCTTTTAAATGTTTAATCACATCCGTTAGTTCAATTAATGTAACTTTTTTTACTTTTAAGTTGTCAGATGTCGTGACTGGGGAGTCGGGCGTTAACGAGGAGTCGTCGAAGGTTCTTCTAAGTGCAAAGCAAAAAAGTTCTGCCTTTTCTTTGTTGCTCTTGACCCAGTTTCTATCGTTTTTCCGAATTGGTAGCGCTTGCATTTGAGGTTTCCGGATGCCTTTTAACGCTTTCCAAAGCGAATAATTTGATTCTCTTTCGCCGGAGAGATTCTCAAGGTAAGTCGCTATTCTTTTGCTTTTTAATTCCCGAATACTATCTGTTAGGCGATTACATAGTCGGTTAAGGACCGTTTTATGCTGTGTTGTACGAGTGATTTGCCATTTCTTTCGTGCTTTTCGTTTCTGTCTTAGCAGTTCAATGATTTCTCTGAGATAATTTTCATTGCAGTTGATCTTATAGCTTCTAGAAGGAGTGTTTCTCCATGCCGCTCTTTGGATTGCTTCCACGAAACGATCAACTTCGTCCTCTAGTTCACAAGGCGTTTTAAGTGATACATTTAAGGCGATATTTGTTTCGCAACCATTTCTAAAGCCCTCCCAGTTTGTTCTATTGCTAGTAAGTCTTGGAGGTCCTGTTTTCTTGATCAGCGCTTCTCCAAGTAATAAAATTACAGGAGAGTGGTCAGAAGAGAGATCGAAACATTCTTTGACTGTAATAAACTTCTCGTAAATGCCTTTTGTAACGAAAAAATCGATAAGATCTCGGTTTTTTTTCTGAGTCGGTTGGCCAATAGGTCGGTTTTCCTGTCAAACAACCGAATTCATTTGTTACTTCGTAGAGAATTTTCCCTTTAGAAGATGTACATCTTGAACCCCAGAAGGTATACTTCATGTTGAAATCTCCACCAATAAGGAAATTTGAACCAAGGGCATTGCAGACAAGAAAGTAGTCCTAGCGATCATCGCGGTGGACAGTGTTTATTTTTAACCCTTACTGCGTACCGAGTGTTCGATGTTAGTTTTAATGAATAAGGACGAACCGCCGCGTACTCTATCAGAAGGATGATAGGCGTGATAACCAGCGTAGCCTCTTATCTGTATTCGCGTTTCCCTTGTTAGATGGGTTTCGGAGATCAAACATATCATATGTCGATATTTTCTCTCATTATAAACATTTTTAATTCGTTAGATTTTTGTAAAAGTCCGTTTGCATTCCATATTACTATTTTAAGCAAGGAGTCCACATCTACTTAGATTTTGGTATAAGGTTAGCCATACAAAAGCTTTCGACGTTACTGAGACGTTCGGGAATCCATTTGTTCGCTTCACATTGTTCTTCGAACTTAGCGTAGATGCAGTTCAAAATTTCTTTCAACGGATCAGAGGGTGTCCCGTTGTTCCGTTTGGTTGCTTTGACTGCAGCCTGAGGATACGTCAGAAAACTGAGGTTCATTGAATGTACCCATTTGAATTTAAGCGAAATGAATTTATTCTTTGACTTATAAATCTTACTTACTTACTTACTTTGACTTATAAATCACCATTCATTTGAAGTCATTGACTTGACAATCAATTTTAGCATTCCAAAGAGTGAAATCAGAAGACTTCGAATTCAAGATTGTCAATTTACATTCATTTGCAGTCGTTCGCATTCACTTTAAAGCATTAGTGTCTGTTCTGGTTCTTTCTGCATCGAAATTCGCAGTTTGTCAAATTTCAACGAGTAGGGGCAAAATTACGAAAAAGTAAATGAAGGCGTTGAACCAAAAATGTTGTCCACTTTTTAAACGTCAAACCTCAAACCCAATTGTACGCGAAAGAAAGAAAGAGAAGGAATAAGCCAACAAAAAAGGGCATATACAGCGATTTGACAGATTTCACATATCTGCACAAAGAAATTTCTTTGGCTGAATTTCGTAGCATGGGGAAATTTCTACTCTCTCGAGAGCGCTCTCTTCTGTGAAAAACTACGAAAATGCTCCGTACTCGAACAGGTTTTCGTAAAAATTCGTAAATTTTCGTAAAAATTCCCTGTTTTGGGAGGGTACGCGAACGGACCTATTTTGGATTGATTTGAAGTCACTTGCATTTATTTAAAGTATTTTGCATTCACTTGTAGTCTCTTGCATTGATTTAAAGTCTCTTGCGGCGCGGAGACATAAGTCTTCTTCTTCCTTTTATCAGCGAGGCTATGATCCGAAAACAAGGGATCACAACCCTCCCACTTCACCGCATTTCTACTGATCCGCCTGTGGGGTTCGCGCAGAGACATAAGTACCCGGGATATAAGTCCCCGGACTTAATGGACTTATGCCCCGGGGACCTATGTCCCTGCGCCGTCTTTTGCATTGAATTGAAGGCTTTTGTGCCATTCCCATTCACTTGCATCCCATTCACATTCAATTGAACTGTTTTGAAATATTCTGCATTCATTTGCATTCATTGGCATTGTTTTGCATTCATTTTCAATCTTGCAATCTTTTGCATTCATTAGCATCCATTTGCATTCTTTGCACGCATTTATTTTGATGACTTTTGATATTCATACGGGCGTTAATGTTTCACTATTGGACCGGCTAACCTCATGGGCTGAAGAAAGGAACCTCAGTCAACATTAGGCGAATTTTGGAAAATATTATTCTACCGTAAACCATATTTTTACGTTTACCAGTTTCGCTAAAACCTATCTTGATAGAGCATCAAAACCCTATGTGATCTGTGTTGACCTTAAGGCCACATTCAATACCGTAGATCGGAGCACTATTTAACAAATTATCTACGCTAGGGTTGTCACAAAAATATGCCACATATTACAAGAACTTTACGAAAATATGGATTCAACTGTATAGAACGGCGAACTGCTTCCACGTTGGTTTCCAATGGTCTCAGGTGTGAAACAAGGCTGTACTCTTAGCGCACTTAAATTTATCCAGTTTATCAATTCTCTTCCTTGATGTATGCCGACAATATATTTTACTCGCCGATTCTCCAAATCTACTCCAGCAAATGTTCGAGAGGCATGAAATATGTTGCAGAACTTAAGATCTCTCAGTGAGCCTAAATAAATCGAAGGCTCGGGTGTTCAAACGAGATTTTGGACGCTAGGCTCGCACTGAAAAATTGGCATTGAAAGGACAGCCCATCGAAAACATCAAGGAATATAAGCACCTAGGTGTGCTAATAAGATCTAACCACAATATGCAACATCACCTCAACGTCAGACTAATTTCTACCAAAATGCCCCTGAACTCGACGTGGACCTCCTGTGTAAACAGCAAACTCCTAAATTCCTACGTAAAGTGTACACTATTAACAGCCGCAGGAAGGTTAGGTTAGGTATGTGGGCTGGCAGGGACGGACGCTCTCTGCCACACTCAGGTTAGCGTTGACCCATTGTGGTACCCATGGGGGAAAAAGTAATCCCTTACCCAATGAAAGTAAAAACTACTAACTCAGTCACTTACTTCATTTCTGCATACAAACCACCCTGAGGATTTGATAAAGTTCAGCAACTTTTCTGTCGAAACGCCGGAGAGTTCCTCGAGATCTTGGAAGAAATATTTACCAAGGAACTTTTTCCTGGAGTGTTGAAGACTCGGACAGTGGCACAAGAAGTGGGTTGTGTCCTCAAAAACTTCCTCGTCACCACAGCCTCTACAGAGTTCCTCCTCCGTCTTCATATGGTACCGCAGAGTGTTGTGCCCCGTGATGATGCCCACGAGGGTGGAAAGGGATTTCTTATCTTTCCGAGTGATTCTCTCGGTCCTTGCTTTGTCGACAGATGGCCATAGCTTCCTAGTGATGGTGCAAGTTTCCATGGAGTTCCATCTTGTGTTTGCCTTCTCAATGGCTTTATTCCCTGCACCGAGCTTGAGTGTACAAGGCGGGATAGACACAGGGGGGTCAACTTGGTCTGGTGGGGCTGCTGAGCCGATTCTCGCCAGCTCGTCGGCTTTCTTATTGCCTGGGATACCCTCGTGTCCAGGGACCCAACAGAGCGATACCTTGTGCTGTGTTCCAAGAGCCCTGCCTGAACAGCCACAGGAAGGTCGGTTTTATTTTATACCGCGCAAGTCTGGGGAGTTAAGGAAAACGAGAGTGTAGAAAAACGATAAAGATATTATCTAAAAAGTGTATTCATCCTGCCGTTCAACGCCCCAAAATACATGCTGTTTCTATCAACAAAATTGTTGGACCTGCAGCTTGAAAAATGCATCCATGAGAGACAGACGCATGCTCAAAATTTTTTTGTTTGATGCGGCTTCTGGTTTGGTCGGGCTATGGGGCCATTTTTCCTCGAAATTGTGGCTGGCAATGCGGGTATAGTCAATAATGCCAGGTAACATGTTGCATTTTTCCTTATACCAATTGAAAGGTATGGATCTCTGTGCAATATGGCTTCTACATTCATGTCATTCAGCTGCAGAAACTATTGCTTTACTGACAGAGAAGTTTCCACAGCATTTAATCTCAGGACGGTCGGAGGTCTATTGACTATCCAGATCTGGCGATTTAGCCCCCTGTGACTTGATTTTGACTTAAATCCAAGGTCTATGTCAACAAGTCGAATACAACTTCTGAATTGAAAATTTAAATCCGGCGCATCATTGGTCAAAATGATGTGACTATCTGCAAGCACGTTATTCAGAATTTTGTCAAAAGAACAAGATCCTGCAACAGTAGTATAGATGGTCATCTGAACGACACAATCTTTTCTATTTAACTGCATAATATCTACTTTTCTGCTATATTGCGTAAACGCCTGAAACCTCTCATCAACAGCCTGATTGGCCCCTATCAGTGCGGTTTCAGGCCAGGAAAGTTCACCATCGATCAAATATTCATACTTTGGCAGATTCTGGAGAAAACCCTAGAAGTCCAAATCGATACTCATCTTGTTATCGGTTTCAAGAACGCCTATGACAGCATCTATAGGAAAGAGATATATAGAGCCATGTCCAGTTTAGATATCCCTGCCAAACTTGTCCGTCTGTGCAGAATGACGATGGCGAACTCTCGCTGCTTCATCAAGGTCGGCAATGAGCCAATCGAGACCTTTGATGTCGAAAAAGGTTTTAGAAAAGGTGATGCGCTGTCATGTGACTTCTTTAATATTGGACTTGACCGGGTTGTACGGAACTCACAGGCCAACGCCGGAGGCATAATCTATCATCTTTACTATCTTTACCACTGCTTATATACTCCGACGATATAAACATTATTGGAAGAACTCAGCGGGCTATCACCGAAGTGTTTACAAGCACTGAAGTGTAAGCAGCCAAAATGGGTTTAGCGATAAACGGGGGCAAAACCAAATATATGCTGTCAACAAGAAGGGACAATCAACACCGACGAATTGTACGGAACGCCACAGTGGGCAGCTACAAATTCAAGGTAGTAAGGGACTTTGGCTTTGCTTTAAATTCTGAAAACGACACCAGCGCTGTTTTTTTGGGCTAATAAGGCAACTCAACAGTAAAGCCCCATCTCGAAGAACTAAGAAGACTCTATATAAGACCCTGATCATCTCAGGGCATCTTTACGGCGCTAAAACATGGACTTTATTGAAAGTGGATGAAGAAGTCATTGGACGGGTTTTGGAGGAGAAGATTCAATGACGAACTATACAAGCTGCACAGCTACATCGACTAAGTCAAGAAACTGCGTATTGGATGTTTGACTAGGATATGCAGATCGAATGGATACCTACGCTCCGGCCCGCAGAATCTTCGAATCTAACCCAGGAGAACGACGCAGTAGAGAGCCTTCTCGCCGTAGGTGGTGCGCACAAGTTCAAGGAGTCCTCGACCAACATGGAATGTACAACTGGATGCAGTTAACTAAAGACCGAGCTAAATGGAGAGGCTTTTTGGTTGAGACCCTGGTTCACCCCGAAATGTAGCGCCACCTAAGTAAGTTAGTTAGGTCAAGTCAGGTTGGCTGTCCGCACGAGAGTGCAGCACACTTAAACTACTAAAAATCCTTTGTGATACCATGGATCAACCATTAGGCCACTAACAAAACCAGGCGGGGCTTTGATAAAGCTACGGATGCACATGACGCCTAAGGACCCCAGATCGCTGAGTTCTTCAAGGAAGGGGGACCAAGATGAAGCATTCTTTTCTGCGAGAGGGCTAAGCAAGTGAATAGGAGGTGAGGGATGGTTGTCTCCTCCTCCTCCTCGTTCCTACAGCTCCTGCATAAGTCGTTGGAGAAGTCAGACATAGTCTGATCCTAAGCTAAAAAGTCCGTAAGTATAGTATACTAGGTATAGCATATAGGGCATACAAGTGCTGATTGAAGAGCCATTATGTTGTCTACCTCCAATCGTTTTCATATCATTATGTAATGGCACCCTTTAAGAAAAATGAACCCTTCAATCTCCGTATACCCCCAACCAATTAAATGTGCTCACCACTCCAGATCCTATCTGTTACGCAATGTGCCACACAGGCGAATACCAATTGGCATACCAGCTCATCTCCCGATTAGAATGCAATTAATCACAATCACAATGCCATGCGTATCCATTGATTATGCGAGCCTCATGAATATGTTAACTTACATACCTCTGGCTATTGTTGACTGCGGCTCCCACTGCGCCCGTGTATATCTGTGTGTGACCTTTAAGCAAATCATCTTTGACCAGCGCCTCCGGGACACAAGTACGTTGACACATTACTTAAGCGAGAGAGAAATTTAAATATGTATCTTGGGATGGGAAAATCTGCATGACAACTGACTTGGCTGACTGACCGACCGACCGATCGGTCCGACTCGTTTGACATTGATCTCACGTGTTTGCGGATCACTATTGTTGGCACAAGCCACCGCCTAGTTGCTGGCTACTGCCGCCATGTATTGCGAAAAGATGCCGCGCACGCGCGCTCGAAAAATCTTTTCAGGGGGAAATCAATGTAAATACCAAAAAAAAAAAATAAAAAAATTAAACATTTTCTGGCCTATAAATTAATCTGCCTACTAGTGGTGACGATTAGTTTCTGATAGTTTCTTGAATCGAACCGTAAGATGAAACCTTTCTCCGTTTTGTTGGTCTTGGCCGTCGCGGTTGCCGTGGTCAGTGGCGAGGAGTTGGTGCGTCAAAAGCGCACAATCGGTGAATTGCTGGGAAAAGGTGGTTCAGGAGGTGGTGGTGGGTTCGGCGGTAGTGGCTTTGGAGGTGGTAGTGGCGGTGGCGGTGGCAGCGGAGGTGGATTCGGAAGTATCCTGCAATCCTTGAAGGGCGGATTCGGAGGCGGCGGTGGCGGTGGTGGTGGTGGTAACAGATATGCCGGCGGATATTCCGGTGGACATTCTGGTGGATACTCTGGTGGACATTCGGGGGGATACTCCGGTGGAGCCTCATACAGTGCTCCAGCTCCAAGCTACAGTGCTCCAAGCTACAGTGCTCCAAGCTACAGTGCTCCAAGCTTTAGTTCTGGAAGCTCCCCTGTAACTATTGTCAAAGTCATTGATGGTGGTAGCTCTGGTGGATATGGTGGTAGCTCTGGTGGATATAGTGGCAGCTCCGGCGGATACGGTGGATACAGTGGTGGCCACTCATCTGGTGGATACGATTCAGGATACTCCGGTGGTGCATCTCTTGGAGGTGGATATTCAGGTGGATACTCCGGTGCTTCTTCAGCCCCAATCACTATTTTAAAGATCATCAGTGCTGGTTCTTCCGGTGGTGGTGGATACTCCGGTGGACATGGAGGTTACTCCGGTAGTGCTAGCTCATATGGCGGCGGTTCGTACAGTGGTGGACATGGAGGCGGTCACAGCAGCCATGGTGGATACAGCGCAAGCCCATCAGTTTCAATTGTAAAAGTCATCAGTGAAGGGGGACACGGAGGACACTCAAGTGGAGGACTCGGCGGATATTCCAGTGGAGGTCATGGTGGATATTCCAGTGGAGGACATGGAGGATATTCAAGTGGCGGCCATGGTGGACATGCCACATATGGTGCCTCCTCAGGATGGTAACCAACAAGTGCGGAGTTTAGTTTAATTATTTTAGATTAAGTTTCCAAAGAGAAGTGCAAATAAAAAGTTATTTAATATTTTTTTATATTAATTTGAGAATTTTCATGTTTATACCCTTGGCAAGGTCAGATTGGAGAAGCTTATATTTTCTGTCCTTCAAATATAAAGGCAGCAATTACTTGAATCGGATTTTAACAAACGACGGTTGGCGTATGCCTTCTTTACCTCTGAATGCATACATATGTATTTCTTGTAAAAAAGTGGTTTCTTTAGAAAATTGGTATCTTTTTATCTCGGCTTAACATTGAGGGGGATTATTGAAGTGAATTCGTAGAAATCTTCGCTGAATGATTACAAGGCCAAGTGTAATGCTGGCCAACAACATAATAAGACTATTGTTTGGAATAAATCTTTTGATTTTGGAGGTTTGAAGCATCAACGCAATACTTTGAGGTGCATAGCAACAGTCGGTGTGGGAAATGTTCAATTTAGCTGCAAATTTTCGATTTTAATGAATTTAAGGAAACAAAACTGAGTTGCTGAAATATTTTAAACAGTAGTGCTACCCTAAAAAATCGCATTCATTGGTTATGATGTCGATATTTTGGGATTCCATAGCTGGAATTCCACTTGGTTGTCAATATTGTACATAAATAAATCTACATCTAGCTCTGCGAATTTATTTCTCATTCAATTATTGAAACACAAGAAGAATTCAGGAGCTGAGGCTTAACAGCCCCGTCGTTTAACTAGATAAAAATGTCGATTACCTTGCACGTTTGCCATCTGCCCCATTCGGAGCGATTTTGATGACAAATCTTCTGGAATAACTTCTTGTCTTACACTTAACTTGTTGCTAATTTTTTTTTTGTTTTTAAATACTGTTTGCCCCTAGAAGAGTCAAAGCTTATATGTGGATACTATAGCTAGCTTATTAGGAGGAGGAACATCTAATAGTTATACTTATGGTATACGAAATAGCCAGAGTACAGAAATACTTGACATAGCGCAATGATGGTTCGACCTTACTAAACAGTTTTTTTACCAAACACGACGAACACTATCATCTACAAGTCTGCCAATATAAACTCTCAGAAAGACTTTATGTCTTTGTGTGATTGCAGCGCCATTAAAAACAACTTAAATAGCAAAAGACCTAGCCACCAAAAAATCCTATAAAAAGTGGAATTGCGTGGAAGATTTCAAGGTGTGTGGGCATGTGCTCTTCCTCTCACTCTTCGGCGCAAGGGACTGCCAAGTTCCCGAACTGAACTCAGTTCCCTGGTTTTCTTCTCCACCGCAGACTAAGAGACAAAGTGCAAGAGCTGAGTTCCCACTTCCCGTTTTGGCACATTCAAGGCGTGCAGCCAACTTCTGCGTCGGTTTAATGCAGTGTGAGGCTCCCGGAACACTCTTCTCCGTTACAACGGCTTTTTGGTTGGTGCTAGGTTGCATTCGCCTTGAGCCTCTCTCTTGGTATGTACCGGATTAACTTCTTTCTGAGAGGTCTTCAGCACAGAACCCATGCTCCATACGACCTACGATCAAATTTGCAACTGCAGCCCACATCTGATCTAAAATATGTTTTTGTTTTTTTATTATATCTTGGATTCATTTTTTTTTTTGTATGGCAGGGTGAGTACAAGTGTGAAAAAAATTGTCATCCGAATGCGATTTTAGCTTATCAATTGCTGTAAGCGAGACGTCATTTAAAACCCTTCTGGAAAAAACTGGTTCCGAATTATACGACGATTTTGTAAGCGAAGCTCAGTCATCGCAACATAGAGCGTACTTTAGCCGAGTCAAACACTTCCTGAACAAAAATACTTATTTCTTGGACAGCAATACGGCAGAATTTATTAACACCATATTGAAAATAAGAGGAGAACTCATAAACCTGAATTATATACCGCACTGCCCCGAACTTCCAGTCCTATATGATCTGTGTAACCTTAGAGAACGAGGGGACGTGCTTCATTTCATCGCAAGATGTCCTGTTCCAAAGGAGTTTCGCCTTCAGTTCCTTGGACTGCGTGTATTGGAGTTACAGGAAACGATGAACATTCTGAATGGCAGATGTGACTGGGATTTATTGTACAAGTTCACCGTATATGCACTAAATTACAGAATTCGTATAGTTTAGCAATTTTCTTTTAAAGACGCTACCTGCATGCATGCACATTTTAAATTGAATTTAAATTGAACTTCTGTCGAATACGCAAATGTTTAAAAAAATAGTAATTGATAATTACGTATAAATGTCAATGTGTCAGCCAATTCATCACTGATTATTTGATAATTTTGATAGTTTTAGAAATCGTAATCGTTTGAAATGATAAAGAGAGAAGGAAGGAGAAAGATTGATGCAGTGGTTTGAAACTCAGGTCTTATATTTCAGGAAACTCCAAGGGTGGCGTCCAGATAACTGGGGAGATTTATCTTATTATTATCCCGAGTACCTGGTGCCATAGGCATATTAATCATCCAACAGAGCGAACAATTGTTCTAGCCGTATGACCAACCTACTGCCAGTGTTATGCCTTTGCAACAGTATTCACACAAGCTTTCGCAATAATCGGGCTGACTCTTTATTTTATAAATAAACTAGCTGACCAGTGCTCGCCTTGCTTCGCCCACATTTTAGTTGACGGTTTAATAATTATTGAAACATACATAATTGCCAACTGAATACAATACCAAAATATGTAAACTCAATTATAACTGCCCCACCACCAGGGGAATCGCCACCAGAGCACACACAAACCGGCTCACCACAATTTATTTTAAATCCATTAAATCACTCTAAAATGTGGACAAAGCCAACGATCAACAATATCTCATCTAACACATGTATATGCATACCATATACATATGTACCTACGCGTATATTCCCAGGTCTCTTAAATGCATGAAGTTTTGACAGCACATGGATATCTTAATTAATAAAATTTACAATAGAGAGAAGAGTCTAGAAGAGATCGCACACTCAAGATCAAAACATAATCATGGGATAGCGCGCCCATAACTACTCACACACACATACTACTGCAACGATAGCCACTGCTGCATGACTGCTGGCCATGGTATCTACTGAAGGGAATGTGTGGGCGATGATTTGATCAATTTTTTTTAGCATTGCTCAGCTTCAGGACAACGCAGAAGGATGTTTTATACCTTAAATGAATCAACGGCGAATTGACTAATATTTCGAATTTACTAATTTCACCTATTTTTTATTTTTTTAATCCGGAGAGCCAGTACTGAGCTACGGCTGTGGGATCAATATTTACAGATGGAAAATTCGATCTCAACCCCGTTTATGCCACTTAGAGCTTGAATTTCGGAAAATCACATCTAATAACTGTGCAAAATTTAAGATAAGATAAATGAATGCTTACTGACATCAGGATTTAAACCATCAACCATTAACGTGGTAATCGATGAGGGAGGCAAACAGCACTTAGTCCATAGAGCCTTCCTCAGATTTCTACAATTCGTCCCATTTGCCGTTTCAAATGCCTTAACTGTGCAGGCGAAATTCACCCCCGATTCGATCAATATTGTACCATTTTGTGTAGGTGTACATTTGGGGTTTGATTTCCTCCGAGTTTATTTCGCAGCTTTTCTCGCTCTTGGCTTCAAATCGTGGACACGTGCTGTGATGGCAGTTTTGGCTGAAGGCTGAGAGGGGCTCGCCGGTTCTAGGATCAACCCAAGAAATACCCTATACAAAAATAAAGTATCTCTTCCCAAAAGATACTTCATTTTCGAAAACGTGATACAATATTTTTCATTAATAATCCTAAGAGTTCATTACTAACAATTTCGATACCTAACAATTTTATATAGCGGGTGGGTCATCTAGTGATTTCTTTTTAAATCATAGGTTATTTTGACACTGACATCTGTTTCCCGTTCGAACTATTGACAGGAAGTCAGTATCATACCTCCGCGGAACGAAATGAGTCACCTTACGTTTGAACAACATTGGAAAATATTAAAAACTTTTTTCCAAAGTGAGTGCTGTGTAGCCCAAACAGTGCGTTTTTTGAAAAGAAGTTTTGGCCGAAATGAAGCACACACCGCGCCTGCTGTACGCAAGTTTGTGCAAAAAGTTCATGGGACTGGTATGCTAGTGGACACCACTCATGGTCCCCGTCGCCGTATGGTGCGCACAGACGAGAATGTGGCTGCTGTAGCAGTGAGACTCAATTCGCGAACATCAACTCGTCATCGATCTCAACAGCTCAACATTTCACGCACTAGCCTGAGGATAATTCTGCACAAAGATCTGGGATTATTCGCTTACAACGTCCAATTGATTCAACAATTGAAAGCGCACGACCATCCGCTTCGTTATCGCTTCGCAGTTTAGGCTTTAGAGCAGCTTGAATTGGACAACTATTTTGGGCGAAAAATCATCTTTTCTGACGAGGCACATTTTCATCTCGGCAGCTACGTTAACAAACAAAATTGCCACATCTGGGGCTCAGAAAACCCGCACGTTATTGTCGAGAAGCCAATGCATCCACAAAGAGTGACAGTTTGGTGCGGATTGTGGAATGGTGGCATCATTGGACCATTTTTCTTCGAAAATGAGGCTGGAAACAACGTTTCGGTCAACGTTGGGCGTTACAGAGCCATGTTAACGACATGTATTTGGACGATCTCTGGTTCATGCAGGATGGCGCGCCATGCCACGATCGCTCTTTTGCGCACCAAATTCCCAAATCGTGTTATCAGCCGTCTTGGCGATGTCAATTGGCCGCCTCGGAGCTGCGATTTGACCCCTTTGGACTTCTTTTTGTGGGGAACCGTGAAGGACCAATGTTATGCCAACAATCCGGAAACGATTCAAGCACTTAAGGCCAATATCATCCAAGCAATCCGTGAGCTATAGCCCGAAACCATCAACAAGGTCTTGGAAAATTGGAGTGATAGAATGCGCTACTGCGAGGCCAGCCGAGGCAGCCACTTGAACGACGTTGTATTCCATAATTAATGGGAATGTTTGCTCTTACTAATAAAGCCATAATACATGGAAAAAATTTCATTTTGGGTTCGGGGCAGTACGGGTTTGCTGTACGGACCAGATCGGAACAGTAGTCTGTTTTATGAGCCGGTTCGAAATGTTCCAGTCCGCTTTATGGGCAGGCTTGCAAGTTTCCAGTCCATTTTATGGGCAGGCTTGGAAAGGCAGTCCGCTTTATGGGCAGGCTTGCAAGGTTCCAGTCCACTTTCTGCGCAGGCTCGAAATGGCGACAAATTCGCTATGGTATCAGCCACAAAGCTTCTCCCAGACGAGGGGAAACCTATCGAACGATAGGCCGGCTACCCGTAATTATTCGCCCAATCACCGAAGTGAAGGCGTCAAAATTAAATTTGTTGAAAGCAGGGTTCCCAGAGAGCCTGTCAATAGTAAACTTGATTGGTACTTTCAACACTTGAGCAGGCTCTGCTGACCACATCTCGTATACTCCTTCTTATGCAAAAATCCTGCATCAAGGAAGTATGAATTATAAGTCCAATTTAATGTTCCTGTATCTCTCACATGGCGACCCGTGACTATGGAGTTGTCAGGTGGAGCGACCATGGCGAAGGGCAGTGGTCTTTCTATAAGGTGAGAGACAAACTCTCCCTGCTCATCGACGAAGTAAACTAACAGAAGTCGACATTCTTGCCTTCGACTATATCTTGGTTCTCCATGATTTGGCACGACTTCATTATTTTCTCTTGAAACTTTGGCGCTGACATACTCCAGATGCAATGCGCACCTGATGCGCGCCCTTCTACTAATAAAACACCGACTATATCTTTGATATTTTCGTAGATAAACCTCCATCACTCAAAGGCTGCTACCGCTCTCTTAAGTAGCAGACTTTTCATAGTGCGTACAAAACTCCACATAACATCTATCCAGGAGCTATATGTGCGGAGGGTACTGCCGGAGGTGTCCTTGTCAGACCATAGATACATAGTTTTCCAAATCGAATGCGAGGCTGCAACTTTGAAAGAGACGAGGAATCCGAGGAAAACCAACTGGGTGCGGTTTACGAAAGAGCTAGACAGATCTGTTAAAACTCCAACTAAACTCAGAACAAAACGAAAGGTTGAGGATGCAGTTCAAAACCTGACAAGCGTCCTTACCAGCTGTTTTGAACTGACGTACCCATTGATAAAAAACCCCTGCAGAACGCCGGTTCCCTGGTGGAGCCCAGAAGTGCAGCGACTTAGGAAAGAATTCAGAAAACTTCTAAATAGGTCACTCAAGACAAATTTAGAGGGTGACTGGGATCTTTTTAGATCGAAGCAAAAAAACTATAAGAAGTTAATGCGCTTGTCGAAAAGTGCTTCTTATAGAGATTCTTGCTAAAAGATTGAGACACTCAGTGAAACCAGCAGCTTGGTTAAGGTCCTCAAAAGGGGCAAGCCGACCAAACCGGAGTCACTGAGAAAGTCTGATGGCAAGTTTACTGACAAAAAAGCGGAAACTTTTAATCTTCTGGTGGAGACTCACTTTCCTGGCAATCAGATAACCACTCGGTCGCAGCTTGGCTGAGCTTGTTCTAAGTCAGAAAACTCGGCGTAGCTGGTATATTTCATCAGCCGTGGTAAAGGATGAGGCCATCAATTATGCTGTGGCATCTTTTGATGGTTTCAAATCGCCTGGCACCGATGGAATATATATCCAGCTATGCTGCAACAGGGTATAGATCAGCTATTGGCAACTCTGAAAAGAATTTTCACCGCTGGCTTGGCGTTGGCATATATTCCTACACCTTGGCGGACAGTCAGAGTAGCTTTCATACCGAAAATTGGTAAGGAAGACTATTCGCTCCCCAAGAGTTTCAGACCTATAAGTTTGACATCCTTCTTACTGAAAAGTATGGAGAGACTGGTAGAATTTCACGTGCGCAAAGTTGCTTTGAAACTGCATCCACTATCGGAGATGCAGCATGCCTATGGAAATGCGTGGAAATCCTGCGAGACCGCACTTAAAAATTAAGTGGCCAGAATTGAATGCGCGCTTGATAGGAAAGAATACGCGATGGATATCTTCACTGCCTTTTGACTGCATGTGCGACTCGGTAGATGAAACATTAGTGTTGTAGATTAAAGCAATGCTAATGAATAGAGCTTTGGTAGTGGATGCGGATTGCGGCCGATATGTTATGACAGGGGTAAACATGGGCTGTCTGCAAGGTGGCGTTCTGTCTCCATTGTTATGGTGCGTGGTGGTCGAATCTCTGTTGAAAGCTCTAAATAGTTCTAACGTCTACGCTTAGCCATGTGCAGATGATGTCGCCGTATTTTCTGTCGGGCCATGCCTGGCGACGGTGTGTACTAACGCGCAGGTGGCGCGGCGCTGGACATGATCAATGAATGGTGTACTAGAAGCGGGCTTTCGGTCAATCCTCTTAAAACTGAGGCTGTTCTCTTCACGAGAAGGAGGATTCTGACCGGTCTGACTCAGCCAGCGCTAAAAGGCGTCACTATCCGCATTTCCACTAAAGCCAAATATCTGGGAGTAATTTTAGATAAGAAACTTCATTGGTCTAAACACGTCTAGTCGAAAGCATCCAAGGCGCTCTCAATTTTCTGGCAGTGTAAGGGTGCTTTTGGCAAGACATGGGGCTTGTTACCGAATAAGGTTCTCTGGATCTACACAGCTATGATAAGACCATTCCTCGCATATGCGTCGGTTGTTTGTTGGAAGGGGCTCTCGCGTGAATATGTGGTTGCCTTTTGCGCGAAACTCCAAAGAACGGCTTGTCTCGGCTGCACGGGAGCTTTTTCGAGTACACCTGGCTCTGCTTAAGATGCTTTGCTGAACTTATCTCCCATCGATACTTATATCATGGGTTGCACTTTAAAAGCCATCCATCGTCTAAGGTGGTGCGGTTTTTGGTATACTCCACACTGGAATTTTGATGAACCTGCGCGACACTTATCTTACGACTCCTGTCCTATGCACATGCCGTCTGACGCAATGACGCCAGAACTTCAGCTGATGCGCAAATTTAGAGACGACTTTCCTTGTGTTCATGACTGGCTTCGGTCAGAGTCTAAGCCAGGAATGGAATGTAGTCGTATTTTTACGGATGGTTCCAAAACCAGTCAAGGGTCTGGTGCTGGTATCTTCGTGGAAGTCGACAATATTAAACTTCTTTTTTCGTTAGTCAAATATGCGTCCGTTTCCCAAGCGGAAACTTATGAAATACTGATGGCCATGAACTATGTTGTGAAGAACAGGTGGGAGGGCCGTAGTATTTGCGTCTGTAGTAGTTAAGGCCTTGCTTAACCCTTTAATCACTTCCAAAATAGTTCGTGAAACCAAAAACTCTTTGAACTCGGTCGCAAGGCTGAATTCTCTGTCTCCTACCTGGGTCCCAGGTCACACTGAGATCTTAGTGAACAGGTCCCGAACCCGCGTTGGGTCTCCCTGCATCCTCGGTTAGGGCTTCCATTGACGATTGGGTCTCTCATGAGCACAATTGTGTGTGACATGACTCTCTAGGATGCGGGTTGACTAAACGTATGCTCGCGGATATCTGGAAGAAATCAGCCGCATTCTTGCTGTCTGTCGGCAGAAAAGACTGTAGACAACTTATTGGCGTCTTGACAGGCCACTTTTCTTTCACCAAGCACCTTAACGTACTGGGCTTAAGTGACACTACAATCTGTGACGCTTGTGGAGAGACCGACGACACCGCGGAACATTATCTCTGTGAGTGTCCGGCCTTTGCTCGTATCAGGTGGCAGATCCTCGGTGCTGATGTGGTGAGTCCTGGTACTGTAAGTTCCTCATCACTGAAGTGCTTGCAGTCTTTGAGACTATCATATCTATCTTCGTCCGAAATAATCTGTTACAATCTTCAGGATGTAAGTAGGTACCATCATACTTTGATGTGCTTCCACTTGAGTTGAATGCGGTTCGGATGTCCAACGTCATTACAACACAGTACGTTTTAGTACCACCCCTTCATATTCTGTCTTTTATGGTTTTTCTCGCATCCTTGTTGCATCCATCGTAGATCCTGACATTGGAAAGCCGTATTGTTGTTATGCCAATACTCCAGCATTTTAATGCAACCTGTTGAATCTCCGCATACGCTTTAGGAGTTTATCTGCTGTGCTCTGGGAAGTACTATCAGTTTTCACTCTTCCATACCGGTGTGAAAATACTCCCTCATCAATTGTAGATATTCACAAAGTGTTAAGGGCTATCTTGCAGTCAAGTCCTAGCTATATAGCAACAGTACTAATATATGGTCAGAACCATACTTAATCCGATTAAATCCCATCAAAGGTTAAGGCTCTGTTTACTATTTACTCCCTCTAACTACCTAAAACCATCTGTCTAGACCACGAATTCGCGAGAACTACAATAAATTTGAAAGACAAAGCTGTAAAATTCGCGTTGTCATCGCCGTAAGCCGACGACTTCCTCATAGCTTCCTAATGCTTGCAAATTATGGCTAATTACCAAAATTTTTGTTAATGTATTTCCATTTTCATTAACTGACTTCTTCAGCAAGCCAACGAAACCAGTTAACCAGGAAACCAGTTGGACACACTACCGCGGCGAATTCATTTGTTTTTAAATTATTCTTTTGTTGTTTCGGTTAAATTTAGAAGACGAAGCCCTATGTCATCGGAACTGAATAATGTAAGAGGCCATCAAATTAAAATAAAATTTCTTATGTAAACAATTTTTTTGATTTATTATTATTAATAACTAGCAACAAAGGTGATTAAAAACAAAACAAAGCAAAATCTTTAACAGTTCCCTCATTGAGCCCACTTGCTTGGAGCTGGTCCACGAGCCTTCTTCTCATTATAGACTTGACTGGCGGATTGCCATGCGTTTTTGTTGTTGTTCTCCCAACCACTTGCGGCTGGAGTAGCATCCCTTTGCCAGGCGTTAGCAGCAGCAGCTTCCTTATGGGCGGCGGCTTTTCTTAGTGCATTCTGGGCAGCAATGCTGTCCCATCCATTTGCAGATGCGTCTTTTTGCCAGGCCTTGGCGGCGGTGTCCTTGTCCCAGCCATTTGCGGCAGTTTCCTTTTGCCAGGCTTTGAAGTCAGAATCAGCATCCCAAGCGCTTGCTGCTGCATCCTTTTGCCATCCAGAGTTGGCTTGTTTCTCCCATCCGGTTGGTACATCATTCCATGCAGCAGGGGTTGAGTCTTTTTGCCAAGCTTCCTCAGATGAGGCATCCTTTTGCCAGGCATTTGGAGCGGCAGCACTCTTTTCCCAGCCAGCTGGGAGGGATTCCTTTTGCCATCCGGTACTGGCGGACTTGGCGGCCTGCTTTTTTTGCCAAGCTTCGAGGGCGGCTTGTTTTTGCCATGCAGCAGCAGCAGCTGCTGCAGCAGCCTTTGCGGCTGAGGCATCCTTTTGCCAACCAGAGGAGGCAGATTTTGTTTCCCATCCTGTTGCAGCTTGTTTCTGTTGCCATTGTTCCAACGAAGCATCCTTTTCCCATCCAGCTGGAGCAGAGGATTTTGTAACCGAAGCCCTCTGCCATTCTTCCGCAGACGATTCCTTATCCCATCCATCAGCAGCAAGTGGAGATTGAGTCCAGCCGCTAAGTTTCAACGAAGGCAGAGGATGCTTCACAATAAGCCCCTTGGCAATCTCCTGTGATGCAGGGTTCAGGGCTGACTTATCCCACTCGTTGTTGGTCTTCTTCTCCTCCCATCCTCCAGTGCTCTTCACCCAATCACCGTTCTGCTTCTGAATTTTTTGCCAACTTGTCGGTATAGATTGGGGTCTCAGATCCTCGGCACTCTCTGACGATACCCAACCTTGACCACTCTTCACCTCCACTTTCTCATCCTTCCATCCGGATCGCAGGCTTGCTTCTGTAGTCCACCCAGAAGACGATTTGGCATTCCATGCACCTGAGGGTAGTGCCACCGTAATGGATGCTAAGCAAACCAAAGTTGAGATGCAGAAAAACTTATTCATCTTGGGAGATAGTCAGGAGCTAGTTGCTAGTTGAACTGTACTGTTTTGTAGATCAAAGTGATCTTATATCTTTTCCAACTGAGGCGAACCGTATATATAGGCAATCGTGTGACACTCTTGGGACACATTCGCAAGCTCATTACCAAGTGCACTTACTGTAACAACAACAACAAAATATTTGGAGACATTGATTTCAATTTTTTACGTATCTTATGTAACAATTAACGGATTTTTTTTGTCGACAGATACATTTTTCTTATTTCTTTTTGCAAGTGTAATCCTCTCGGTGCTCACATTGTAGGCGGTGCTCTAAGAAAACACCTCAACCTAATCAACAATAGGGTATTAGATACAATGGTTATGGTCAGTTGTTACTGGTGACTTTTTTTTTTTTTTTTAATTATTTGAAGTTCAATATTTGTGGATAAATTGAAATTCGAAGAAAAGAAAGATTATAATCGTCTATGTGGACAGTTGAAATGTGTTTCTTCAAAGGTAAAGGCATTTTGTTTATTGACACAGATACGGATTTGTTGATTCAAGGTGAACCCATGATGAAGTACAAAATGTTTTAGCTTCATGCTGAGTATGAGCATGCCTTAAAAAATTTAAATCATACGTAACCAGAGCGGGCAGACCCACTGAGGGTGTTCTGTATCAGTTGATGGTAGCCATTGAAAGCGTTTGTCATGCGACAAAGATAGAGTACTATACTTCTTGACATGGAAACACAAAAACAAGGCAAACAAAATCGTACTAATCACACCATAAAGATATTCACAAGGGAGAGTATTATCTACCCTACTATGAAGCCTGATTATGGATGAAATATTTGCCGAACTTACCAACTTGGCATCAGCTGCCAAGCTCTTGCTGATGACATTGAATTGATTGCCAGAGGACAACCATGCAAGTTTAACTTTAAGTTCCTAAAGTTATGTGGAAAAGATAATTTCTAATGTACTCAATCAAATTTTAAGGTACGACTCTGACAACGGTCAAAAATGTAAAGTACCAAGGACTATGCCTAGAAAGTATACTTATCTGGAAAAAAAAACAAATAAAAGAGATATCCAGGAGGCACTTAGCGGGTATGGTTTAAGAAGGCAGCCCCTCATGATATGGATGCATATGGCCATCGTAAGACCAATGATCACCTTCAGATTAAAAGCGAGGGTGAAATGGATAAGTCTAATCAGAACGAGGGTCCCTTCCATTCGTGTGAAAAATAAAACGCACACAGCATGAGTGGTTGCGAGAAAGCTAGTCCCAGGCACTTAGAGAGCTGTTGCGCCAAATATTCATTTTATATTTTTTAATCAGAACAAGGGAGGTACTTCAAAATCTGATAAGACTGGTGATGCACCCTGTTTGATAACCTCTATTTTAAGATCGTAAAATCTAATTGATATTAAGACATTAAAGGTCATTGTTGTCATTATCATTTTGCGCGCGATATCACACAATTTTCCCGCCTTTTGTCAAGTATATATATTAATCAAGATAGTAAGAATTCACCCTGTTAGCATTTAGAGTTTAACGAATAAAGAAGTGTATATAAAAATCATAACAAGTGGCGACGAGGATAGAAAATGGATCAAGCGGCGTTGAAAGCAATATTGGATGCTCAAAGAGAGTGGATGGAAGGAATGATGGAGGCTAACCGAGTTTCGATGGAAAAAGTTTTGAAAGAACATTCACCGTCTACAACCAATTCTTCAATTCCACAATTTCGCGCATTCGACATGGAGAAGGAATCGTTTGACTGCTACCTATTTCAGCTGCAACAGCATTTCACGGCCAATTCATTGGAAGATGACAGCTTACGCAAGGCACACTTTCTATCAACGAGCGGGAATCTAATTAACGATTTGCTGAAAAAGTTGGTAGGACCAGAAGATGTAAGTAGACTCACTTTCAAAGACCTTTCTACGAAACTAAAAAAGCACTTTCAATCAAAAATGCACGTACTCGCGTCGAGATGTAAGTTTATAAACAAAACAAAGCTCCGGGACAATCCTATGCCGAGTGGATAGCAGACTTGAGAGGTCTCGCTAGGGATTGCGCTTTCGTTTGCTCCAAGGAAGGTTGCGGCACATCATATGCAGATGTCATGATAAGAGACATGATAGCCTATTACACACCGCACGTCTCAGTCAGCATCGCTGCAACGCAAAAGAAGAACCCCACGTTGGAGGAAATCGAGGAATTGGTGACAGGATATGAGTCGACATAACTAGCATCGAACATCCTGGAGGGAAGCAGTACTTCCAACACATCAACGTCGTCAGAAGTTAACCAATTGTACAACACGCAACAACAGAAAACCACAAGTAAGGGCCATGATAATTTTAACATTAGAAAATCGTGCCCCGGTTATTTTACACAACACTAGAGGAATATGTGCAGGCATCTCGATTCAATATGTGATCTTTGTCAGCGACGGGGTCATATAAGTAGCGTTTGCTTATCAGCTAATGGTGCCAATTCGCATGCAGCGCAACCACGCCACCGATCTAAGAGTCGTGGGAGAAATCAATCGCGGCACGCTAATACAAATCAAAGACACAAAAAACAGTCGAATTTTAGCAGCCGCTACAGACATTCAGAGCGTGCAAATTCTATAAACGAGGTGGTAAACAACATAGCTGCGGGCGATCGCGCTGGGGAAATGGTGTCATCCGCTCAGTTAGACACTGATAAGAACGAAAACAAAATTTTTTTGTCGCTCATAGTCAATAAATGTCCCTTGACTTTTCAGTTAGACACTGGTGCTACCTGTTCGTTAATAAGTCTTGACGGATACAATAGTCTGGGTAGCCCGCGTTGTGAATCAACAACTCGCTCTCTCAGAGCATACGGGGAAGTTGCAGTGCCAATAAAAGGTGTTTTGAAAGTAAACGTTCAGTGGAAGACCCAAACCCACAATTTACCACTTTTAGTTTGCGACATAGCTCGGGGCGCAAACATTATGGGTTTAGACTGGTTTCAGGCATTTGGCTTTCAAATCCAAATCGCTAGATCAGATTCAGCATTGCAATTGAGCTCGAATTCTAATGATCAGCTGTTGTCTGACGCATTGTCGCTTTGTAAGAAGCACGAAGAAGTCTTCAGAGCCGAATTAGGCTGCAGTAAATTTTATGTAGCACACCTCACAATGAAACCGAATACCCAACCCAAATATTTCAAACATCGACCGGTACCTTTCGCTCAGAAAGAAGTTGTTCGTCGGGGACTAGATCGTTTGCGCCAAATGGATATCTTACGTCCCGTTGAGACAACCCAATGGGCAGCACCCATTGTGGTAGTAAAAAAGGCAAATGGAAATTTGCGCATATGTGGTGATTTCAAAATCACTATCAATCCACACTTGGAAATAGATCGCCATCCAGTTCCCCGTATTCAGGAATTATTTTACAAGCTGCAAGGAGGGAAATACTTTTCCAAAATCGATTTGTCCGATGCTTACCTGCAAATACCCTTGGACGAACCGTCAAAAAAAGTTTGTGTTGTGAGCACCGAATTTGGACTTTTTGAATACCAACGATTACCGTTTGGTACTTCCAGCTCCACTGGTATTTTCCAGCGTTACATGGAACAACTTACCGCAGATTTGGAGTTTTGTGTATCATACTTAGATGATGTCATCGTGTCTGAACGGACAAATCAAGAGCACTTAAATTATCTTAAGGTGTTTTTAGAGCGACTGGGGAACCACGGTTTACGTTGCCGTCTAGAAAAATGCCAGTTTGCGAAGACCGAAATCGAATACCTGGGTCATATTATAGATGAAAAGGGGATACGCCCATCAGATACTCGAGTCAATTTCAATTTCAATTTCAAATGCATGGAGATACTAGTATTATTGCGTGTCAGATAGACGGTATAAAGGGATTCTTTGTCCCGGTATACTTAAACTGCAATCATTGGAATGAAGATTTTTGCCAGTTGGAAGATCTCCTCGCAGACCTGGATGGAAATAATGTCCTTTTGATGGGTGACTTCAACGCCAGAATCGGAGCTGAGCAGTGTTGGCCAGCTAACTCCTTGATAATTCCAAGCAGTTTGAACAGCTATCGTGCCTCAAAAGACAATCGAAGAGACAATAAGGGTATCCGGTTATTAGATCTGTGCGACTCTTACAACCTTTATATGCTGAATGGCAGAAGCTTAAGTGATCCTGCCGGCGAATTTACTTTTGTGCGTTCTTCTGCTCGCTCAATCATAGATTATTGTTTAGCAGCTGGAAACTGGTTGAATATCATATCTGACTTCAAGGTTGGCGCAAAAACGTTTTCAGATCACATGCCACTCATAGCAGTAATTCGATGTACTACTACTCCTGATACTGTTGAGGCAATGGAACTTAAGCTTTTGCCGAAATTTAAATGGAACAATAGCTTTCTCAGTGAATACCAAGGGAATCTGAATAACAAGCTGATGACATTGAATAGTTCTTCGCGTATGGAGGACATGCTCGAAATTATAAAAGCTTCAATTCCTAGCCAGCCAAGTGGTCCAAATCGAAGAAAGTTTTTTAAGGAAAAGTGGTTCGACAACGAGTGCGAAGTTGCTAGGAAGAAATCATTTGCTCTCCTCTCATTGTTCCGAACCTATAATAACTCATACTTCAGGCTTAGTTACACTGCAGCTATCAAACAATATAAGAAGTTATGCGCGGGAAAGAAGAAAGCCCACAGCATGAGCATTATTGCCTCCTTGTCAAATGCAAGATTGCCAGGTGATTTTTGGAAAGCTATGAAAGCGGCAAACGGTTCGTCTTACTCAATAGGCTGCTCTCTCAAGGCAAATGAGCTAAAAGAATACTTTGCCTCTCTACTCAACATTGAGCGCAGAGCTATTCGGTTTCAGTATGCCGAGCCACTGATAGCAGATCGATTTCTTGATGCCGATTTCACAGTAGAAGAGCTCCTGATAACTCTAGGTACCACCAAACTAAACAAGGCAGCTGGCATGGACAGAATCTCGTACGAGTTTTTTAAAAATGCCACTCCGGAATATATGGCGAAATTAACTGACTGCTACAATAAGATCTTCCAGAATTGCGAGATACCATCGGGATTCCTGTGTTCAATCATCTTTTCGATATTTAAAAAGGGAGACATTAACCTTCCAGAAAACTATAGAGGTATCTCTTTTTTGAATACGTCAATGAAGCTTTTTGGAGGGATGCTATATCGCAGATTAACAACCTGGGTTAACGAAAGGAGGCCACTCAGTGAGTTTCAGTCTGGTTTTCGAGCTAAGTATTCTACAATAGATCAAGTGTTCTTATTATCGAACCTTGCCCAGTCTTATCTGCAGCGCAGTAAAAAATTGTTCACCTTCTTTGTTGACTTCAAAGCAGCGTTCGATTCAATATACAGGGAAAGCCTATTCTACAAATTGTCGAATTTAGGAATCTCTTCTAAGGTTATAGCAACTCTAAGAGCTCTGTATGCGGCCGATACGATAGCTGTGTGGGATGGTGAATCGGTCTCTGATCAATTTAGTTCATCGATGGGCCTTAAGCAAGGATGTGTGTTGAGCACCCTTCTCTTTGCTATATTTATTGATGACATCGTAGAATGCCTTGGAGGAGGCGTAGATGTAGCAGGTGTTATCGTACGCTGATGACATAGTACTTTTAGCAGACTCCCCTAAGCAGCTGCAAGAAATGATCAACAGGTTGGAGAAGTACTGTGACACTTGGAACCTAACTATCAACACTAATAAGTCCAAAATCATGATTTTCCAAAAAGGACTCGGAAGATATGCTGCAAATGAAAAATGGTACTTTAAAGGACAAGAGATGGACTTAGTAAAGGAGTTCAAGTACCTAGGTGTAACCCTTACAAGCAATATTAGCTTCAAAAAGCACCTCACGTCTAAACTTTCCGAAGCCAAAGCTGCCATATGTGCATCCTGGAAAAGTTGTATGTCAAACAGGCATATTGGACATCCGGAAAAATACAAGCTGTTTCAAGCAGTTTCCAAATCCATCATGTTGTATGCGGCACAGGTATGGGGTTATAAACAATACGAAGAAGTGGAAAAATTGCTTCGTTTCTTCCTAAAGCGGATCTTCAAACTACCATCCACAACGCCAAACTATATGCTACATATTGAGACTGGTTTGCCGAACATGTTTTTAGACACACTCAAGCTGCATTTTGATTACGTTCTCAAGCTCCTTCAAATGGATTCTTCAAGACTCATCCACAGGTTTGCTAAGTTCTTGGTCACAAACCATCTTAATTTCATAAATGATTGGACACTACTCTCTGAGTCCTACGGAGTTCCTCTGCGGCTGGTCGTGAATAATGCAACTGATCTACGTACACAGCTATATGAGCTGCTATCATCTATAGACGCAAAATCACGAGAAGAGTATATTAGTTTGGCAAGATCTTCGCAACAAAGGCAATATTACTCCAGACTAAATTTAAATTTGTATGCAGAAAATTACTTTAATGCGAATTATTCATTGGATATGATCTCAACTGTCTTCCGAGCTAGAGGTGAAATATTGCGCTTAAATTATGTTCCTCATAGGCCAGACCTGCCACTCTACTGCGAAATGTGCAATATGCGAGTTAGAGAAGACATTTTCCATTTCCTTGGCCAGTGTCCAATATTACGTGAAATTAGGAGAGCTGTGTTCGAAACGAACTTCTTAGGAGAAGAAGAAATATTAAGCATTTTAAATGGAGCCAAAGGTTGGAGCACACTTTTTAGATTTATTCAGCACTCATTAATATATCGGAGGAAAATTTTAACAGAAAGTTTTTAATATTTTTATTTTTCTTTTTCCTATTCTCTGCTTTAACGTAACAATCTTAATTATAATAATTGAAATTGAAGTTATCTACATTACTTTGTATCTTTCTCATTTTCTGAACTTGATAAATTGTACTATTATTTTGCTTAAGTCAATCTGACCGACGGTTTCTATACCAGGTCACTAAAGACAATGTACCGTGTAATATGTATTCTGAATTTGCTAAATAAAGTCTTTTCTAATCTAAATCTAATCTCTACTCGAGTCAAAGCCATCATCAACATGCCTAAACCAGAGGATTTAAAAGACCTTGAAGCTTTTATTGGTAAGCTAAATTACTACAACCAATTCATTGAAAATTTTGCACAATTAGCTGCCCCATTAAACAAACTAAGAGCAAAAACAGAACATTTTAAGTGGGGAGAGAATCAGCAAAAGTCGTTCGATCTTTTTAAGAATAAAATTCTACAGGTTTCAAGACTGGTGCACTTCCAAGACGATTTGTCGATCACATTGGCTACCGATGCATCATCGCATGGAATCGGCGCTGTCATTTCCCACGTTTTCCCTGATGGAACTAAGAAACCGATTGCTTTCGCGTCTAAGACTCTAGACCCAGCTCAGAGACGGGACAGTCAGATCGAAAAAGAGGCCCTTTCGATAATTTTTGGAGTCACGAAGTTTCAGCAATACCTGTATGGTCGTCAGTTTGAACTCATTACGAACCATCAACCTTTGGTGACTATTTTTAACCCTTGTAAAAAGTTACCACGCATGACAATTCAACGTCTTCAACGTTGGGCAATCTTGTTGATGGGATATACATACACCATTCGATACCGACCTACAACGCAACATGGGAACGCTGACTGCTTGTCACGTTTGCCAATGGGCCCCGACAAGGATTTTGACCGGTCGGAGGAATCATGTCACCATATGGATGAAAGTGTAGCCGTGGAGGATTTTCCCATCAACGCTAGAGTAGTCGCGAAGTTTTCGAAACAAGACCTGGATATTCGTAAAGTAATGTATTACGTGCAGCAGGGCTGGCCAAGCCACCTGCCGGTGACAGAAAACCATTTATTACCCTATTTTCGTAGAAGGCTTTGTCTTAGTGTGTCTACTAACATTCTTCTCTTTCACAGCGCAAATCTGAGAGTTGTTATACCAGCCGCACTGCAGGAAAAAGTTTTGGCGCTTCTACATCAAGGGCACTGGGGCGCTAATCGCATGAAGCAAGTAGCTAGAAGACACTGTTGGTGGCCCAACATCGACGTTGCAATTGCGGAAATAGTCGCAAAATGCAGTGCCTGTCAGCTAAATGCCAGTCGTTCACCCAGAGAGTACTCCAGTTGGCCGTCATCAGAGGAAGTTTGGGAGCGCATTCACGTAGATTTTGCGGGACCTTTTCAAAAGGCTATGTGGTTGGTCGTTGTGGATTCGAAATCTAAGTTCCTCTTCGTTGTCAAAATGTCATCCACGACTTCGCAGGCAACCATTCACGCCTTGCGAACCATTTTTGCTCAAGAAGGACTGCCGAAAGTCATCGTATCGGACAATGGCACACAATTCTCCTCCAACGAATTCCAACAGTTCTGTCGAAATCATTCAATTCGGCATATGACGTCAGCCCCTTTCAACCCGGAGTCCAATGGTTTGGCTGAGAGAATGGTGAGAACCTTCAAAACTTCTTTTCTCAAAATCATGGAGAACAATTCGAAAGGCGATGATGTTTTATCAACGTTCCTGTCGACGTACCGCGCCACTTCAGATGAAAAAGGCATATCACCAGCGGAAAAACTGCACGGCCGTCAGCATCGTACTTTGCTTTCTGCTATTTTCCCCGAACCACAAAAACTCATCTTAAGTGAACATTCGAGCAACCTGAAGTTCAGTATGGGTCAACACGTTTTCGTTCGGCAATACATGCGTGGACGTAAGTGGACAACGGGTCACATCGAGAAGATTCTTGGCAAACGAATGTATCGAGTCAAAACTGAAGCGGGATCTTGGAGACGACACCAAAACCAGATTCGACCCAGAGCAGTGAAATGTAGCGATACATCCGACCAGCGGATTTCCCCCTTAGAAACTATTGACTGGAGGCAGGCCAGTAACAATAACTCCTTTTCTAATCAGAATTTTTCTCCTATAGACACATCATCAATACCAAACAAGCGTCAAGACGATTTGAACGAATCCGAGGTGTTTATTTATCCAGATGCATCTCCACCAGCAGTGGACTTATCAGAAGAGCACCAGCCATCGACATCCAAGGCAGTTTGCAATCAAGAGGATTCACGAACCAACAGCTCACCAGAACTTACTCCACGTATAGTATAGCCCCCAACACCAAGGAGATCGGAACGCTTACGGAACAAACAAGTTAGATTCTCTTCAAATTAGACGAAGGGGTAAATGATGCACCCTGTTTGATAACCACTATTTTAAGATCGTAAAATCTAATTGATATTAAGACATTAAAGGTCATTGTTGTCATTATCATTTTGCGCGCGATATCACACAATTTTCCCGCCTTTTGTCAAGTATATATATTAATCAAGATAGTAAGAATTCACCCTGTTAGCATTTAGAGTTTAACGAATAAAGAAGTGTATATAAAAATCATAACAACTGGCATGCCTTTGCATTACTCTAGACATATCCGAAAAGTCAAACGGTGGATGGCAGCAGTCGGGTTAGAGCTCACTGAACATAAAACAGAGGCAGTATTGGTAAGCAGTCGCAAGAAAAGAGAGGAAATCACCATCAGAGTAGGAGATCATAATACGACATTAAAATCGGTTATCAAATACCTAGGTGTGATGATCGACGCGAGGCTCACTTACAAGGAGCACCTTGAAAGAACGTGTGACAAAGCGGCTCGAGTGAGCGGTGCCTTATAAAGAATAATGATAAATATTGGAGGACCTATGTAACAAAGGAGACTTATTCTATCAAGGGTGGTGCAGTCCATCCTTATGTATGCGGCACCCATATGGGCCAAAGCTATGATGATAAAGATCTACGCAAGAAGGATAAACTCTGTCAATAGACTATGCGCGCTGAGAGTATGCTGTGCCTTTCGCACGGTGTCAGACGAGGCAGTATGTGTCATCGCGGGAATGCTACCAGCGGATATCTTGACTATCGAGCTACAAAGGACCTACGACGCCAAAATTCAGGAACCTCAAGCGTCAGTCAAAAATATCAAGCGGGAAAAAAGACAGCGAAGCATTAGAGCATGGCAGGAGCGATGGAACCAGTCCTCAAAGGGAAGATGGACCCATCGACTTATACCGGATATCCAAAAATGGATGGACCGGAAACACGGAGAGGTAGATTTCTATCTTAGCCAGTTCCTAATCGGACATTGCTGCTTTCGAGCGTATCTCAACAGGTTTGGGCTCGATGAATCTCCCAACTGTCCAAATTGCGGGGAGGCCTCAGAAGACGCTCAGCACGTATTTTTTCAGTGTCCACGTTTTCATATAGAGCACAGAGAACTGGAGGAAAAAATTGGGGAAATACCAACCCCCGAAAACATTGTGCACCATATGATAGCATCGAATGCAATATGGGACGCGGTGAAACAAGTTGCAGTGATAATCGTGCAGGAACTTAGGTGGCTGGAAAGAGTCAGAGAGAGCAACCAAGTCCAACCGGCAACACTTTTGGAACAAGGAGCGGAAGACAGCGAAAGAAGAACATAAATAGCTAACCAGCCCCGCGAAGTAATACCTAGTTGTAGTCCCGCGGGGAGAGTGGTTGAAGTGTGCAGTGTGTGGTTTAGTACGTAGGCGTATTCCTGGCATCGAGTATTCAGGTTTGCGAATCGTGCATGCCAGTAGCTCGGGCTACTGGTATCTTTAGAAAATTACACACCCTTTGGCGCAACCATAAAAAAAAAGACATATGAAACAAGCGTGAAGCTAAGACCATGGGCCCATGCAAATAGATTAGTTTGCTGCTGAGTATTCGAATCAACAGCCTTCTCTGGTTTGTGTATAGGCTGACATTTCCACTTCTCCGCTACTCTTGGAAAAATGAACAAAAATTAAACAAAAACTCTATAAGTTCAAAATAAATTCAAAACAAATAAAACAGAGGACTGTCCTCTTTCAGCCCTCTAGTTAGCGTCCCTGTCTGTACAAATATAACAGAAACGTCTAATACTTTAGTGCTCCGAGCTTGATACTGCGCCGCTGACAGTTGTGGATAGACACTTTGACCCCAAGTCGGTTGCACCTGCATTTGAAGTGCCATAAGTCCACCCGCAACGTGTTCACCCTTAAAAACAACTAACCTCACGGCAAGTTGCCGCTTCTGCAACACTTATTGCATGTGAAACGAAGGAAATTCACTCGTGAAAGCTGAAAGCTCTAAAGATCTCTATAAGATGATTATCTCCAGATTGGGGGTGATTTGCCAGGAGCCAAGCTTGAGGTTATCGAGAAGGATCAGATCCCGAACTAACCTAGAACTCATGTATAGATTTCAGCAGAACCATCCGACCCTAAGGTAATCCATCCTGGATATTCCTGGATGAGTAACGATTCTTTCCAACCCATAACTAGAGGATTGCCAAGGTGGAAGAGCCGAGTGTTGTTTCCAGATCATTGTTGTCAACGATGAGTCCATGGCTTCTCTGGCCAATTGTAAGGGTGTAATCAGCTATGCGTTTAGTAATATCGTCTTGAAAGCATATAAATGTGACGAAAAGTAGCCAGAGAAAGAAACTTCAAAGTCAATAAGTAACGGATACTACGAGTATATTGACCACGGTTCAGTCGTGCACTGTATCCGTTCCTAGTGTCCAAATCATTGTACAATTTTCGCGGGAATCGTCTCAATGTTAGCGGATACAAAGATGGATAGTGACTTTTTCCGAATCTTGAACGACAACCTTTTGCTGTCGTCGGACTCGGAGGATGCCAACAATATGGCGATTATGGTATATACCCCTGATTATAGCTCCGATGCTGCGATAAATACAGATTAGCCTGCATTACTCTACAGTGGATTCTGCCGCTCTTATTCTTCATCTTTCTCAAGGCGGGGAGAATAAAGTCTTGATCCACGAACCTTGGGGTGTTGGCAACTAGGCATGTGAACTCAAGACTCCAAACTACAAAGGGACGGAAACCAAAATCTTGCGTTCTTCTTAAATTGCCGCTACCAACCTGGAAATGAAGGCAAGAAACTATTGGCCGATATGGGCACATTTGCCCCACGATCTGGAAACTTCCTTCGGACAACCTGGGAAGCTTTTTTGTCAAAACGGAGACATAAGAATCTTTCCTAATCATTGGATACGACGCAAATGCTCATCAAAGAGTGTGGGGCAACTCCAATATTAATGAAAGCCATGAGCAAGCTTTTGATTATATTCTAATCTGTGCTCTAAGCCAACCTTACCCAGACAAGATGTCTTAGATATTACTCTTATCTCCGATCACATGTAAACTACTCAATGTAAATTGATTTACACAGAACGCACGCAGCTCTCTCATAAAGCGTCTAAAATTCACAGAATTGGCACTTCGATATCAACCGTTTGCTTCGCATCCTCACATTTTGAGAAAAACAGTTTTGACAAAACTTTATGACTCACCTTGTATAAGAAAAGTAATTGGTCCTTCTACAGAGGAACACTGAATAGGTTTATTCCCTCCGATGAACCTTCGGAACCGAAAAAATTGATTTCACCGTCAAAACTCCCACGGAGGGGAGTGCCAGTACGTTGCCCTTTCCTCATACCGTGTGGCAAGAAAAAATTGGTGGTGAAATGGTACTCGTAATCTTGTCACTTTAGATTAAAGTACACACAACTCTTCAATAATGTTGCTAAAAATTTGTATTCTGGAAGTGAGTTCCAAAGATTGCTTGTCGTGTAACAATATGAATTTTGGTAGAATGATGTTCTTGCGGTTGCCAGGTGACCATAAAAGTTGTCCGATTTAGTGGCTTGCCTGCTAGGACGTTAAAACGTCGAGTTTCTAAGAATCATTCTCTTGAGATTTTCTGAACAGCTGCCAACTATAAAACAGGCATAAGTCTGCGACCTGCCTTCGATGAGCCAACGATTGCAGGTTGGACGTAAGTGCTCGATCAACCATTAATAATCTCACTAAACTTCAAAGACTAGCTTGCCTCGGTATCACAGGTACTATGCAAACTTTCCCCAAAACAGCCATTGAACCCATAATCGGACTCACTCCGTTACATATGTATATTTATAAAAAAAAAAAAGGCAATTCGCAGTGCAGTTATTCTTCGAAAGTCAGGTGCTAATAGTACACGGGATCATGTGGATCTCATGGATCTATTAACCGACTTCACCGAGCTAGACATGCTCAACACGGTCTTTACGCTCAAATCACTCTACTTTGGTAGAAGGTTTGAGATTGTGATCCCGAGCCATGATATATGGAATAACGGCGGGCCGTCGCTTGATCCAAAAGGTATAGTGTGGTACACCGATGGATCAAAAATGGATTCATGAGTTGACGCCGGTGTGTATGGACCCAAACATAAAATTTCGAAATCACTCGGAAAGAGTCCTATTGTTTTCCAGGCCGAGCTTTACGCCATTGAAACTTGTGCTATCATTATCCTGCACTCAGACATCAAAGGTGCATCTATCCACATACTCACCGATAGCCAAGCGGCGCTCAAAGCACTGATCTCCCATTTGATCAGTTCAAAATCAGTTCTAAGCTGCTTCGACAGTTTACAAAACTTGGCCTGACACAATAAAGTAAAATTGTGGTAGGTACCGGGTCACGTAGGCGTTGACGGCAACGAAACTGCAGACCTGTTAGCTAAGAAAGGATTTTCTGACTATCTGATTCCGTCTTTAAACAGATCCTAAACATTTGGGAACGCAACATGTGCATCTTCTAGTAAAATAACTCCCAAGGTCTTAAACAGGCTAAAAGAGCTGTCCAACCCTTCCAAAAATATGCAGTTGATATCCTAAAACCCGGCAGAAATGTCATAAGAAGGCTTCCTAACCGGTCGCTGTCAACTTCTTTACCACCTTAACAAAATGGGAATTTCGGAGGATATCACCTGCCTCCTCTGCCTAGAAGAGGACGAAACCGCAGAACACATACTATATGAGTCTGTAGCCCTGTGCAGTACTAGGAGAAGCTTTTTCCTTAAAGAGATCATATCTCCAACAGATTTAAGGAACTCCTCCGCAGCCGTAATTATAGCTTTCATAAGGAAAGTAGAAGTACTGCTGCCCTAAAAGTGGCATCTGGCACAATAGATCTCCTTGATCGCAGTGCCTACACCCCATTTGGGCATGGCCACGTGCTGGATCTTATTAAGTACACCTGGGTGCTGTCAAGTAGATTTAGATAGTGTTTTGGCACCGCGCTCTAAACGTGAGAGCAGTACTCAAGCCCGGTCTTACTTGTGCTTTGTATAGAAGAAGAAGTTGTAGCGATATAAAGTACGTCTTTGCTCTGAAAAGATAACTTAAATTCATGGAGATGATTTTGCGATATTGGATATGTGGTCAGTTTATAGGAATCTAGCTTGCTTAGTAAAGCACTATGCCAGAACTTGATCAAATGCTTTCGAAATGTATAGTGCAACTGCTCTTGATTTACCATTTTGCTCATTAGCTGATGTCCATAGATGGGAAACGTATCTCAGCAGGTCTTCTGTTGAATGGCATCTACGATAACCATACTACCGGTCATTTATTAGTCCATGACCCTCTGCAAATTTGATAATATCAGCGTTTCCCATGGCTTGAGACAGCAAAGACAGCAAGATTATGGAGCTGTAATTTTGTGGTAGACACTTCTTTCCTTTATTGGGAATCGGTTGAATGCACACGGTTCTCCAGCATAATGGGAATGTTATTTGTAAGTAAGATAAGGAGACAAATTTTAAAAGAATCGGTGCTAGTTCCGGTGCATAGCTTATGAGGACTGCAGCTAGTATTCCGTCTGGTCCAGTGGCTTTTTTGCAGTCCAGATTGTTAAGGATGCGCCAAATGACACGAAGCCTAAACTCCACCTCAGGTATCGATGTTTGTGCAGCCAGAACTGAGGGATCTACTTGCGCCAGATCCAGTGTCGAATTTCTTGAAAACATGTTTGCAAAAAGATCAGCTTTTTCTTTGAGTACTGTGACTAGTGATCCGCCCTCTTTTACCAAAGGAGGGAAGAAGTTATTGAAATGACAAATAGTCAAAATAAGTCGCCAGAACTTGATGGTGTCATTCCCGCTGAAATCCAACAATCCTCGGATGTGGTCATCTCTTGGTTCAAAATTATAATGTCGAGTTATCTGTATCTTGTTTACATTGGCAATACGTTTTTTTTTTTAATTTATGCGCACTCAAGGTGTTATGAATACCCTTAACATGTGAACTGAGGTTGAAGTTGTCTTATACATAAAACAAGAAAAAGCCCACATGTTAACCTAAAGAATCTCGGACACATCAGTCTATCCTCCTTTTTGTTAAAAACACTGAAGGGATTAATTGATATCTATCTAGGCTACAGTATCAGCCCAACTATGCTCTCGGCGTCCCAACTTGCGTACTGTTGAGATAGACTAAAGCTTCAATTCCACTGTCTGACCAAATGTCAAACATTCCTAAAAATGTCAGGGACTACCCTAAATGACTCACTGGATAGGCAAGATATGTCTCTCACTGTGTGCAAACTCTTGCTTAAGCTTACAAGACCGATCGCAAATGGAAGGTTGAAACGAAGTGCCAAATATACAGATAGATCTGGATCAAAAACGGTTGTGTGATTTGATCTTGCTAAAGCGATCAGATATTAGATTCATTATTGGTGTCCGCACAGGACACTAGCCAAAATATATACACACCAAAGGTAAGGACTCTTTTCGAACAATATCTGCAGAAGATGTAGAGATGATGATGAGAAAAAAACCATCCTTCACTTCCTCTGCATCAATCCAGAGCTGTCTAAAAGAAGAACTTGGAACTTTTCTCTTCGATGACCTCGGTGGTCTGGCGAACACGGACGTCAGAAGCATCTGATCAGTGTTAGATCCATTGGTATTACAGTAATATGCTGCAGGCAGCCACTCTAAACTAATCCAACCTATCCCATCAAAGCCCGGTCGGTTGTCACAAATCAAGTTAGAAAGATTCTTTGCAATATTTTAATAAAAAATGAAGCTTTTTCCGATCAGCATTATCACAACCAAAAACAAATACAAATAGTTGGCGCAACAGTTCTTCAAAGTGCCAGGGCCTAGCTTCTCGCAACCACTCATATTGTGTACGTTATATTTTTCACACGAATGGAAGGGACCTACAGTTTAATGCCGAATCCGAACGGCGATTTGAGAAGCTTTTTCGTGACAACAATACTCTCGGATGTTTGTCAGACGCTCGCGAGAGGTGGGACCGTGAAAAAACTTTTTTTTTTTGTATTTTCTGGGATTCGAACTTGGAACCTCATGCGTAGTGATCCGACACACTAACCACTTACGCCACGGCGCCCACAACCAAACCATGTCCAGTAATCTGTACCGTCAAATACATAGTTGTTCAACTGAAAACAAGAAATATTTCCAATAATTTATTGGATGTGTAACTATCATCATTTCTCTTTCCATGTGAGACGAAAGGAAATTATATTATGCCTGAACGGACCTAGTCGAGAGAAAGAAATATGTTAATCTTTTATTATTAGAGAACAATACTCAAAGTATTCAGATTCGTAAGCCACTAGTAACCAATTTTATTTTTAAATACTTCTGCGTTATGTCAAGAATAAGTTATACAACGACAGCTAAAGCGTACGCAACCTACCCTGTCAACCTATCAACAAAGTGCTAGGATTAGCCTGCATATGTATAACAGGAGCCATGCGACCCTGTCCCACAGCAGCACTAGAGGTGATTGTAGGTATACCTCCTCTACAAATAGTGCTAGAGCGAATCGCCAAGGAGACCATATTGAGAATCAGCAAAGAGGGCATCAGGAAAGGAACATGCATCGCAAACAACGAGCAAGTAACCCTATCCAAATCGGTGCCGCTTTTGGACTAGCTCAAAGATGATATGGTCAAGAAATACTGCTTTGAAAGGAAATTTGACTCAAAGCTGAACAACAAAAGAGACTGGAGCAGCGAATCTGATAAATACCAACTCAAACAACACACAATTAAATGGTACATAGACATAGAACGAAAACATCTACTGGCACTGGGGCAGGAGTGTACGTGCCCAGGACTTTATACTCAAAATCACTGGGAATATTTCCTAATATGTTTCTAGTAGAAGTTCACGCTATCGAAAGATGTGCACAATCCAACCTAGACAGGAATTATCGTGGACAGGACATCGTAATACTGTTACTATCGCAAATAAGACAAGCAAAATAACTTCTGGGGAAATACAACCAGAAAAGAAGCAGAGCCTGCCTAAGTGTTAGTAAGAATCGACTTCGCATATTGGCGGGCATATTAATGGGTCACTGCAGACTTAAGGAGCACAGAAACACAAGCGCACCTTCTTATGGAATGCGAAGCACTGATCCGCAAAAGAAGAAATCACCTAGGTGCCTACCTCCTATCAGAAACGGGTTTACCTTCACTGTATCCACTGAAGATACTTCGGTTTGCTGTAGCAGCTGGACTGGAGGAAGTGCTCTAGACCGAGCATTTCATCGGCTAGAGCCGTAGTATGGGGGCACAATAGATCTTTTAAAGGTCGCAGTGCACTTGCACCTCACTATCATATACATCTACATATACATCTCTTATACAACGCTGTCAGAGAAACAAAATTGAATTTATTGCTGTTTTAAGGTTTTATTATTTTGGTTTACTACGACTGCCACCAGTAAATGCTACTTAATAGCCAACTGGTAGGATGAAAAAACTCAGCAGAAGCTCTATCGTATATAATTGGCAGTTAGTATAAGACAAACGTCATAATATCTCATAATAGCTAAATAATGACATTCTGCATCTGCATATAGTAAGCATTCTTTCATTATAGACAATCACGAGGGAAAATTCAAGGACAAGGCATGAAATAAGCTGTAAATTATGTTCTCCTATCCAACCGAGTACATTCCTAAGAATTCACTTGTTCCGCCCACCACATCGTACTGCAACCCAACAGATGTTCACGCAGACTCGTCACATTTATCATTAGAACCTAGGAAATATCTTTAATGTTCAACCATTAATAACACTCAAGTGTATCATTTGCGACGCCGCTAACATATGCACTTACAAATCGTGTGAAGATGGCAAGCACCAAGGACACGGATCGTCAATTTTGCTCACAAAACCAACATCCTATTGGCAATCGATTTCACCAGTGTATTACGAACAGTTTACGCAAATTAAGTGAAACGTTTTGACAGCTATTAATTAACCCACAGAACTTATGATGGACGTCAACATCGTAAATCGCTTTGGCAATTCTTCATAAGCTCACCGCTTTGGCTATAGCAAAGCTAGACAATCTATTTACAATTATTTTCTACATTCAAGTGTTGTGGCTATATGGGTGACTGAATAAGTGCCAAGCAATTATTTAGTCATTCAGGTGGCGGTTTTCGAGTACTGAGCATAAAGACACCTATGAGATACAATGTGGTGGGAGATTTTTATCTAATTTGGCTACCGATACATCTGTGAAGTAAGCGACATGCAATTTGCTGTGCTGTGCTGATTAATTAATGTTTCGGCCGATGAATGGATGTAAGGAAAACTACGCGCGTTTATTGTGGTTTTAGGTGGGCACTACAGGTCTGGTAAAAGAACAATAGGATACGCATACGTTTTGTGGCTTTAATTGCTACTTAATGACTTCTGTTTCGACTGCATGGTAGAATGCTTTTATAGTCGTGACTTGTGCATTTTGTTATCTATTGGCCTTGGTTTTGGTTTGCTGTCAGAGCCCAAATCAATTAAACATTTTTGTTAAAAGGGAAAATGCGAGGGAGCGGTACGATTGACCGCAAACCAAAATCTCTAATATAGTGTCGCGGAGGTAGGATGTTCAGCCGATATCTACATCCTTGTCGATCCATCGTCAACTCAACTCAAACTCATGAGGGTCCAGACGGCTCCAGGGGAGATGTCGGACTTGGTCCAACTATCTATTCCGAGGCTTACCAAGGGGTCACTTACCTGATAGCATGGCAATTATGACACATCATGGCCATGCGCACTATGTGACCAAACCATATTCTGTTGAGCACTTGATCCCTGTCAGTCGTTCCAGTAACATCACAAAAGAATCTCTTTTCGGCAATTTGTATCCTCAATCTCATTTTTTGGGTGACACCCAAATTTCATGACCATAGGTGAGAGTTGGCACATATACCGAGTTGAAGACCGATAGCTTAATTTTGACATCAAGTTACGTCTTTTTTATAATAGATCACCCAAGCTCTTTTAAAGTAGTTGATTCAGCCTGAGCTATTCTGCAAGATAAATCAGTATTACCCTTTTTTTACATCTACTACGGCAATCGCTACAGATTAAAAGAACAGCGTTCATTCGGATGCGGATTTGATATTAAAGGCAGACTAAGGCAGGAAATCTTGAAATTACGGCGGCTATGAGCGCCTCATGGCTATCTGTATCCAGGTTAAATTTACCAACATTAGCCTAATATGCGCTCACACCCTTGAAGAAAACCTATAAGCAACGCCCCAACCACGGCGCGTTATAATTGTTCTGTGCAATATTAACACAAAGCTAGGAAAAGAGTACGTCTTTAGTAGCGTGGTCGGAAGGCGCAAGGACGAAAATGTTAATATGCAAGCAGTAGTAGAATCGCAGTCGGTGCTGAGGATATAGAAGGAATATTTCTGCAGATTGATAAACAGCGATGTTCACCAATATTCCCTCTTCAGACAGAATGAACCAATTAACAACGACGATGACAGTCAATATTCCTGGAGGCGAACCCCACAGGCGGATCAGTAAAAATGTGATGAAGTGGGAGGGTTATGATCCCTTATTTTCGGACCATAACCTCGCTGATAAAAGGAAGAAGAAGAAGATGACAGTCAACCTGATTAGAATGAAGTAGGGAGGGTAGTGATATCTAAACTTAAGCCCAGCAAAGCTGCTGGAGCCTTGCTGTCAAACTGTTCAAGGGAGGAGGAGATAGGTTGGCATGGAGTATGCGCCAGCTTATATCTAACATTTAGTCGGACAGAAGTATACCCGATGGATGGAAGCCTATTATCGTTATCGGTTTAGTGGTCAATTAAAGCAAACCAAAGCTCTACCTTGAACTACTAAGGTTACTCTGTGTATCAAAATTGGATGAGGCTAACACCCGATTATAAAAAGGACGACGATTGACTTCGACGTTTTCCAACCACTGCACCAAAAAAAGTTCCTGCCATTACAATGGATCGGAGAGTCTGAGTGCTCTGGGATTTAGGTTTCCTTAAAAACAAAAAAAAAAAATTTTAAGGAAAAGTTCTTCGAGTGATGTTTGGTCCCGTTTGCTTAGACAACGAGTGGAGGAGAAGATACAGGTACAGTACCTCGGGTGATAAAGAACTTGAATTGCTGGGTAATACTTTTAACGCTTGACATAAATTGATATGAATATTGATGTGGGATATTTTATTTTTTATGTTTACAAGTTTTAACATTCTGCCGACTTTCAACAGAAAGTTCAATAAATTATTATTATTTCCTCCTTTTCTTTTATCTAGGAGATAAGTTTCTTATGCTAAAGTTAATTACCTATATATATCTATACGTATACTATATCTATCTTCTGGTTGCTGGTGTCTCCTGGGATGGTTTCTTGGTTTGGGGATTGATTGGGAGATCCTTCTATTTTTTCTGGTCTTGCGCCAACATTGAATGGACAGGAAGATGATGATGGCAACTGATTAGATAGATAGATTAGATAGATTTTATTAATTCCAATTGGTTTAAATTCATTACAAAAATAATAAAAGTACTAAATCTATTTTAAGTGACATGGCTAAAAGCCGTCTGCCAAAGATTAACAGCATAATTTTACATTTGATTCACTTTAGAAAATTTAAAAATTCTCCTCCATAATTCTTTTTCTGTAAGCTAAACTTATTTCGCAATATGATGTGAGAGCTCTCCAATTGGACCCGTTTAGCAATGCCTTGACGTCTTCAGATAGCAAGCTGGCTTTCCCAAAGTGGAACCTCCTAATATCACGAAAAATTGGACAAATCCCTATGAAATGCATAACGTTCTCCCTCTGTGACATATTGCACAATGAACATAAAACCGGAAGGTCATCTCTATGCGGTATAAAGTTTAGTGGAAGTAGCTCTCCCCTTGCACGAAAGATTATAGAGATGCATCTTATTTTATTCGTGTCCTTAAAGTAGTTTAGAGAGCCCAGGTTCAGCTATAGTTCTTTGTAGATCTCCCTATGGGTTGACACACTCGCTTGCTCGATATATTTTTGCCGAATCTGTGTATCTAATTGCGACAGAAAGTCATAGAGGTAACTCTTCCAACTACTTCGCGCATTCCAGTCCAATTCTAAATGGTACTCGTAATTTTCCGCCAAATTGATCATCTCTTTATACCACAGACTTCGGGTATGTACTGCGTATTTAACAACCTTTCTTGGCAATCGCTCTTCTCCCATCCTGAGTGTGCTGAGAATATAGTCAATATTCAGTTTGAGTGTTTGTAAAAACAACGGGGCGAGACCTGTTTCAATCAACAGTATGTAGTTAGGTGCAGTTGTAGGTAATTGGAATGTTCTCCGTAGATAGAATCTCTGCAACTTTTCTACTGTATCATAGCACCTATGACCCCATGCTTGTGCCCCGTACAGGAGTATTGACTTTGAAACCGCTTCAAACACCCGATATTTAAGGCTGTGATGTATGCTGCGATTTTGAAAGCAATTTTTCCATGTTGAGGTTATCGCACTTTTAGACTGCCGAAGTTGAAGATGGCAACTGTTATAAGTACTCCAGTGTACCCTATAGTATGGTGAATATCATGGCTTCTTACTCCAGTTTGTAAGGTGTGGCGGACCTTTCCAATGTTCAGTTTTCCTGCCTTGATTTCAGTTAAGAGTCCATGATAGGCTTGAACTAGTGGAATCAGGAATGGTTCTGAGGTCGGTACTATGGCATCGGTAAGATTGCTTAGTGAAACATATGACACTGTCGTGATAGAAGGATGTCACGTCAGTTATGTCTTTGAATGGTGAGGAATTCTTGTTTCATCATGCAGTCCTTTTGCAACCTTGCAACCACCACATATAAAATACTTTCTCGTGCTAAACCGTAAATCCATTCATTTCGATTGTGCAGTTGGATCCAATGAGGACCATCTCCTAAACTTTGTATATGGCATTTCTTGAAGTCGGGCGTATGATTGAACAGAGATATCTCACAGGCACTGGTGGTTGATCCCTTACGATATAATAAGCCACTTAGTTTGCATAAATTTTCTCCAGGATAGATGGATCAACTGTTTTTTATGCATTTGTCGGTAAGTGCATAGTACTTTTCTCGATGTAGGTTTATTATTAAGAATGGAGAGAAAGATTGTATTACGATGAATGTTTCATTTGCTAGTACTAGTACTAGTATCGCGTGAAATAAATCGAAATCTTCCGATGATATTAATGGTATTCTTATTTCAAATATTGCGTTTTTTGGAAGAATCTATCCTATCATGGTCGTCAAATGTTTAAGATTGCGTGCTTTTACCTAAACTGTTGTGGTCGTCGTAGGTACATAAACCTATACTTCTTGTAGTTGATCTACAATCCAATTCTTGTATCGATTATACAGGAGTAGATAAGCAGTCCCCAAAGCAGACTCACTTTAGGTAAAATAAAAGTCTTAAGTTAACTGTTTGAAAACGACTCAATTTCTTTTCCTTCGATAGCCCTATTTACACTAATCAAAAAATGCTTATTCTAATCAACAAATGCTTAGTCGACATTTAATTACAAAAATAAATTATTAAATGCTGAATTGCAAAATGAAAAAGTTGCAGAATCAATGATAAAGACAGTGGCTCAGTGCTGAATTGCGAATTGATAACATTGAAGAATTAATAATAAAGAAATAAAAATAATCCAACATGAACCCCGAGGTTGAACAACCTCGGATAATAATGAACTTGAATTCCTGGGTAATACTTTTAATGCTTGACATAAATTGCGAGTAATTTGATGTATTATTTTAAAGACATAGCAAAACAACATATTCGTTGTTTTGCTATCTCTTTAAAATAAAACAACATAATTTTGTAACTTTTTGTTTAATGCTTATTTGTTTCCTTAAGTTTAAGTCTATTTTCATTAATTTTTGAAGATTATATCGGTATGTTGATGATCATTTGGGCGCTTTTAACCGCATTTTCAATCGTTTTGGCGAGAACTTCGGGTAAAAATTTCTCACAATCTCACAAATATTCTCTTTAAGAGCTTCCGTAGTCTACGGCTTATTCTCATAGATCCGTGACTTCAAAAAACCCCAAAAGCAGTCTGGAGCAGTTAAATCGACCGATCTTGCCGGCCAGTGCAAATCGCTAAAATGAGACATTAAGCGATCTGAAAACGCATCCTTCAAAATGTCCATTGTCACGCCAGCTGTATGTGAGGGTACACCGTCCTGTTGGAACCACATGTCCTCCGGTCCCAATTCATCAATTTTCGGCAATAAAAACTCGTTGATAATGGTTCTGTATCGCTCATCAATCACAGTAACCGTGTTATTCACGGCGTTCAACCACAGCGGCGATATTCTCGGCGGAGCGAGCACCTTCTACGGGTTTTTCTAGTCTCTTCGTGGTGAACGGCTAAACGCCTTAGTGTTTGACCAGTTGGCGTAGGACGGCCGCCAAAATCACTAACGAATTATTCCGTAAAATGATATTCACGAGTATATTCGGCGATCTTGAGGAGTATAGCATTCTATGGCTTATCAATATAGATTCTACATCTGTGTACTTCACAAATATTAGAACAAAGCTGACAATTGCCACCATTTGCAAAAGTTATAATATCTTCCGATAGGGTGATACATTTTGGGCCACCTTGTACAGCGCCGAACTATACTGCCTATACAATGACATCGACTTAGCCAAAAGAGTTCCCTTACAGCGACTAAGATGGCTGGATTATGTATAAGTAGAGCTTATAGGGCCCAACTTTCTAGCCCGGAAAACTTTCCAATCTACACCTGGACGGGCGGTAGGTGGCGCCTCAACCAACTTGGATAGCGAAACTGGAGACATCTAGCTTGTAAACAGGCTGGCTGGAAAGGCTTGTTGGTTAAGACCCAGGTCCACCCCGGACTAAAGCACCACCTAAGTGAATAAGTAACTACCTATTTATCTCAAGTCTCTCACAGCTCATCTTTAATTTACAATAATCAACTCCATCTCTGCCGAGATCATAGTTCTCGGTTAATTTGTTAAAGAAACTATTTTATTTAACGAGTCTCATTTATTAACTGAAAGCTTTTTTAATTAAGCTACTCTATCGAGAACCGTTGATTAATGCAGAGATAATGCCAAGAAGCCAAATGTTCACCATACATCACACATGTCGTTTTAGACAAATCGCCTTGGACTCATGGGTGGTCAAGTATATGATGTATGAATTTTACTCAATTAATCTGTCCTACTATCTGAGTGGCCTATTCGGTTCGTGTCCAAAGTGCTTTCCACTTTGTATATGCCGATCGCAAAATCTAACCCTTTGGGGCTAGACAGTATTTTACTGCGAATTTTATCGCCCAATTATGTTCGCATTTCAATAAACACTTTTTCGCCATTTATTAATATTTTCATGACCTAAAGTTCACAGCAAAACAAACACCTTAAAGGAATCCATAAAACTTACCACCGTCACGTCATAAACTGCTGTAGTTCCATTATTATACTAATTTTCAAATACCTACAATCTCCTCCGGTACCCAACAGCCTTGACTAGCTGACGGGTTATGATGTTTGCCACGAAAAGATGAGTAAACTCGTATATTTTAATTATAGCAAATTGGTAAAGGCGATCATTAAAAGTACAAGGTGCACCGGGAGCAGCATTCAAATCGACCGAATGCTCTTGCATTTGCAGATATGGTCTGATGTAGATCCACCACCAAAGAGGTACGAGAACGTGTTGCGTTTCAAGATGCATAAACTGAAAGACTCCCATGTTAGAGGAACATGAGAGAAAAATTAGTTGAACCTACATTCTTATTATAATTAATTATTTTATGCAATTTACAATGCGCACCTGAGGAACTTGGCAACGGTAGAGGCAGAGGTAGCACGTTTGGGTCTTGAGGTTCATTTATTTGCGAATTACATCATCTTTCATGATCATTAACATGGCACATTCGGCGTTTAGTGCTTTTGTTGTGATTGTTGGTGGTTTCGGGGCAGTGGTGGTGGTTCTAGCCGGCTTTTCTAATGCGTTTCATCAGTCTTGGCTATGGTAAGCAGAGCTTTGCCAGCACGTTAGAGTAGTCATTATCAGTTTTTATTACGTGAGGGTAATTCTGATTAACAGCGACGATGGCGATAAGTCGCTGGGAGATAACCTTTGGCTTTGTACAGTGCAGTTGATCTTTCTTTAATTGAAAATGCAGACGATATCTACCATATTTAGCTTCAGAAGTAGGTGAGAGTACAAGTAAGCTACTTAAATAAATAGAGCTTTAGTTCGGAGCGGACTTGGGGTTCAACTAATACGCTAAGTTAAATATGAAGCACCATTCTTCCCCTTGAGTTTCGGTTACCGAATTGGAGACTGAACATTAACGATAGAGTCAAAAAAGCCACGCTTTCTACTCGTGCTTGAAGGGAGGGTTTTAAGGTGGTTGCGTATGCGGATGATGTGGTTATACTAGTATCAGGAAAGTTCCTCTCCACGATAAGTCAACTCATGGAGAGGGCTCTGGATAAGGTACACTCATGGGCTACGAGCTGTGGACTGAAATGATGCTATTTACCACTAAAACCAAGGGACCACACCCCCTTTCTTATATCTTTTAAGGGCACAGAGCGTTGCTTGACTGTCTGACAAGACATACAGTTTTCCACAAAAGTCTGCATACAGCGATGAAACTTTGGAAAACAGAGGCGTTGTGGCCAAATAGTAAATAATATATCTTTCAAATTGCAATATTTCAGTAAAAGAACATTAACCCCATTCATTTTGAACAATATTTTCATTTTTTTTTTATTTTCTTAAGAAAAAATTAACAAAAACAAAAAAAAAGTCATTAAATTCATTCCACAAAAGTTTGCGTAGATTTTCCTTCCCAGAATTCCGTTTAAGTAACGGGACATTTCTTTTTGCAGGATATGAATAAGTTGCGTGGTTGTCTGCTTGTAGTGCTTGTAGAGAGAATAGTTTTCTTTGAAATTCGGTTAAAATTAATTCAGAAAATGGGAAAAAAAGAATTAAGTGTGTCTGAAAGGCAGTTGATTTTGAATTTAAACATACAGCAGCAAAAGTCGTCTCAAATATCTGAAATAACTTCAAGACCCCGGTCAACGATCCAGAGAACAGTAAGTCGCTTTAAGGATGAAGGTGAAATTGAGTTAAAGCCAAGATCTGGGAGACCACCGAAGCTAACTCTGAGGGATAAGCGGGCGATCAAGCGGATTGTGGAGCAGGAGCCCTTCATTAGCGCTCAAAAGATAAGTTCGCATCTCGAAATTTACAATAACACCACAGTGCATCCAGAAACAGTACGAAGGGTCATCGCCGATATGGGATTTAAGTCGTGCACACCCAGAAAAAAAACCTTTGGTGAATAAAATTAACCGTCAGAAACGTCTCATGTTCGCAAAGGAATACGTGAACAATCTGCAGACTTCTGGCGCAAGGTTATATTTTCAGACGAGTCAAAATATAACATTTTTGGTTCGGATGGCCGCTTGAGAGTCTGGCGACGTCAAAACAATGCACTAAATCCCAAGTATACCGTCAAGACAGTGAAACATAGAGGTATGGGGCTGTATATCTGCATCGGGGGCGGAAAGTTGAAAATAATCGAAGGAATCATGGACCAGTTCAACTACATTGATATCCTCAAAAGAAATTTAAGAGACAGTGCTGGGAGTCTCGGATGATTTTTACTTCCAGCAAGATAATGACCCAAAACATACGGCCCATAATGTGCGTATGTGGCTTTTGTTCAACGTTCCCCACATGCTGCGAACGCCCCCGCAGAGTCCAGACCTCAAGCCGTTGAGCACCTGTGGGATGAATTAGAACGCAGGATCCGAACGCGTGAGATTCGGAATAAAATGCAACTTAAGGACGCCTTACTAGCAGAATGGAGAAATATTACTAGTTCGTGTACAGAAAAAGCTAGTTTCTTCTATGCAAAACCGTTTGAAGGAGGTAATTAAGAAGAAGGGATATCCGACAAAATATTAACCATAAAAGTAAAAAGAAATAATTACTTTTTATTCAATTGAACTAATGTTTTCCATTTTATTTCAGTGCTGTACGCAAACTTTTGTGGAATGTATTTAATGACTTTTTTTTGTTTTTGTTAATTTTTTCTTAAGAAAATAAAAAAAAATATGAAAATATTGTTCAAAATGAATGGGTTTAATGCTCTTTTACTGAAATATTGCAATTTGAAAGATATATTATTTACTATTTGGCCACAACGCCTCTGTTTTCCAAAGTTTCGTCGCTGTACGCAGACTTTTGTGGATGACTGTAAGTACATACTGGTTCATTTGATTTGCCTTTTTTGTTTGAAAGGTTGTTGGTCTCTTTGCCGCTGGAATCTTGAATCGTAGACCAAATTGCAAACATTTGTTTAACAGATTTGGTAATATTACAAAACGATATTTTCTCGCGTCGTAGCGGTCAGCTATAAAACCCTCGAGCTCTCTGGAGAGAAGCCTTTTGAGCATGGTATAGACTAAGAGCTGGTGAAATTTTTTCATGATTATTTCGTCAACAAAATTTTGCTTATTGTTTGGTTGTCGTGTTCGGCTACATTGCGGATGTGAAATTCTGGCGGACCTGGAACGGGCGTTTTAGGGGCTACAGGGCCTCAAAGTTGTAAAAAATGTTGGAAACAAAAATTATAGCGTCAACTTTGAGTCTTTGCTTGATGAATCGCAATTAAAAATCATATCGTGTAGTGAAATTGCCAGAGCGATTGGGCGGTCGCAAACCCCTGCCAGAGTGCCCGAAACATGTAACAGAATCTCCAATTTTTAAGTTATTTCGTCAGCACTCAAATTTTGGTATATCATCTAGTATATACTGGTGAATCTAGAACTGAAATGCCAGAGCAAAATTCCGGTCGCAACACCTTGCCAGAGCGCGTCAAAGCGCATTGCGCGTGAGGGGCCTTTTCAATGGTTTCTAAAAGGGATTGTTGCATATCTTCAAAAATATGTAAATGATTAAAAATATTTCTAATATTTTGATTTAAGATGCTCTGATACGGATGTTCTTGTAATACTTCTTGGAAACATGAAAAATCTAAAAAGTTCAATAAAGGTTTGGATGGAGGTTGGAGTTGGGAACTATCAACGATACATTGATGTATCCAAATTATACCTTTCCTTAAAAGAACCACTATCAAGTTCCTTGCCATGTTTTCATGCGACAACTGGCTGCGATTGTAATCCAGCATTTTTTAGGAAAGGAAAACTAAAACCGTGGAAACTACAGGAAAATTCCTTAGAATTTCAAACAGCGTTCGCTAAGCTAGGAAAAACCGATCTTGTTTCAAGAGAAGCGACCTTTAAAGTTATTGTAATCGTTTTGTGTCACATGTATAACATCAGAAATACGGAAACGGTAGACGACGCAAGACTTGAAAAATTTAATAACACGTATAAGGTAAAGGATCTCAAAGAATCATTTGACGTTAAGCTCAAAAGTTTCGATGCTTCGAGTTTGCCACCCTGTCGATCAGAACTACACCAACAGCTGTTACGCGCTCAATATATAACTTCTATCTGGAACAATGCTTTTTCTAAAAATCCTACTACCTTGTTACCAAAGCAGAACGGATGGTTAGAAAACAATGGAAGTTATGATTTTATGTGGTTTGAAGGAGATCAGTTACCACCATTTTTCAAAGATGTCATCATTCAACCAACAACTGAAAAAGAATTTGAATTAGGTATAATTTGATTTCACATCCGCTGATATGTATGCACCTTACAAATGATATTTAACTATATTTTCCAAACAACGGACGTAACTATTGCAGTGACGAAGAATCCAATGATGAGGGAAACCTCTTCAGCGGAGGAGAATGACGAAAAATCGATTTTGTTACTTATTACTCGAAATAAATTTTAATGTTATAGTTTTATTATAATTGTATTAACAGGCAGATTAAAACAGCTGCAAATTGAACAGAGAAATTCTAAAAATTTATTTGTACTTCTGAATAAACTCATCTCATATTTACGCATACCTTAAAGTGAGTAATGCAATGTATTTTGACTTATGGTGAAGACTTTTTTTTTTCTAAATTGCAGATTTAACTACTAATGATTGAACTTACTGAAAATAAAAACAAAAAAAAAAAAAATCTCTTATGTTACTTTAAGTGTCGAAACATCATGAGTAGAAAAAGTATTTGGCTCATTTCGAAATGTTGGGTTTTAAAATCGAATATTTTCGAAAGTATAAATGTTAGGGCTGAACTTAATACACGGTCTTTCAGAATCAGTTGAAATATTTTTAATCATTTACATATTTTTGAAGATATGCAACAATCCCTTTTAGAAACCATTGAAAAGGCCCCTCACGCGCAATGCGCTTTGACGCGCTCTGGCAAGGTGTTGCGACCGGAATTTTGCTCTGGCATTTCAGTTCTAGATTCACCAGTATATACTAGATGATATACCAAAATTTGAGTGCTGACGAAATAACTTAAAAATTGGAGATTCTGTTACATGTTTCGGGCACTCTGGCAGGGGTTTGCGACCGCCCAATCGCTCTGGCAATTTCACTACACGATATGATTTTTAATTGCGATTCATCAAGCAAAGACTCAAAGTTGACGCTATAATTTTTGTTTCCAACATTTTTTACAACTTTGAGGCCCTGTAGCCCCTAAAACGCCCGTTCCAGGTCCGCCAGAATTTCACATCCGCAATGTAGCCGAACACGACAACCAAACAATAAGCAAAATTTTGTTGACGAAATAATCATGAAAAAATTTCACCAGCTCTCCGTCTAGTATGCACGATCCCGAAAATTGGGTTGCTGTGAATGTAATATATTCAGTGATCCTCAGATGACCCTTAAATTTACCAGCTTTAAGGTGAAGTATTTGAAATGCGTAAGGGCCCTCAGCATAACTAGTTTTTGACAGGAAGATGTAGCGATGTGAGGCTAAGCATTGCGTCTGTGGCTGCCACTTGACACATGTCACACTTTTCCCAGTGATATCCAAGCAGAGGATAAGGCTCCTCAACATCGCATATAAGATCCTGTCTGCCGTATTATGTGAACGCCTAAAACCGATCATCAACAACCTGATAGGTCCTTATCAGTGCGGTTTCACGCCGGGAAAGTCCACCATTGACCAAATATTTACACTACGGCAGAAAAAACCCATGAATATAAAATCAATACGCATCACCTCTTCATCGATTTCAAAGTTTACAGAGACATGTCTGGTCTTGGCTTCCCTGCCAAGCTCGTCCATTTGTGCAGAATGATGATGGAGAACTCTCGCTGCTCCATCAAAGTCGGTAAGAACATCACCGAACCGTTCGATGTCAGGAAAGGTTTTAGACAAGGTGACGCGCTATCATGTGATTTCTTTAACACAGTGTTTGAGAGAATTGTACGAAACTCACAAGCCCCCAGCGGAGGTACAATCTTTTACAAATCTGCACAACTACTCGCTTACGCTAATGATATTGACATAATCGGAAGAACTCAGCGGGCCGTCAATGGAGCTTTTGCTAGTATTTAAGTCGAGGCAGCAAAGATGGGTTTAGCGGTCAATGAAAACATAACAAATTATATGCTGTCTACAAAAAAGGAAACCCAACATCGGCGTCTTGGACAGAACGCCACAATAGACAGATATACTTTTGAGGTAGTAAAGGATTTTGTCTACCTAGGCTCTATGGTGAATTCCGCAAATGACATCAGTAGGGAGATCACACGAAGAACTAATCAGCCAATCGTTGTTCCTATGGGATAAAACGGCAATTGAGTAGCAAAGCCCTATTTCGAACTACTAAGGTAACTCTTTATAAGCCTCTAATCATCCCAGTCCTACTGTATGGCGCAAAGGCATGGGCTTTGACAAAACCGAATGAGTGTGCCCTTGGTTATTTTGAGAGAAAAGTTCTTCGAGCGATCTTTGGTCCCGTCTGCATAGACGGTAAGTGGAGGAGAAGGTACAATACCGAACTATATGGCCTGCACAAGGACATCGACTTAGCCAGAAGAGTTCACAGATGGCTGGGTCATTTAGAGCGGATGGAGCCCAACGTTCCCGCTAAGAAAGTCTTCGAATTCACCCCGGTTGGACGATGCAGTAGAGGACGACCTCGTGGTAGGTGGCGCGAATAAGTGGAGATAGACCTCAACCTACTTGGCGTGTGCAACTGGAGGCAGCTGACTCGTAACCGTGCTGGCTGGAGAGGTTTGTTGGTTGAGGCCCAGGTCCAACCCGGGCCGTAGCGCCATCTAAGTAAGTTAGTATAAACAGTGGCGTAAGTGATTAGTGTGTCGGATCACTGCGCATGAGGTTCCAAGTTCGAAACCCAGAAAATACCAAAAAGTTTTTTCACGGTCCCACCTCTCGCGAGCGTCTGACAAACATCCGAGAGTATTGTTGTCACGAAAAAGCTTCTCAAATCTCCGTTCGGATACGGCACTAAGCTGTAGGTCCCTTCCATTCGTGTGAAAAATCTAACGCACACAACATGAGTGGTGGCGAGAAGCTAGACCCTGGCAGTTAAAGAACTGTGGCGCCAAATATTTATTTGTTTTTTATCCACGCAAGCCAGATGAAAAGGATGTTATATGTATACACAATTTCAGTATATGGTAACGAGGGCTTATGGTGATAGAATAAGTCGCAACATTATATACGAAATTCGAATTTTTCTGGAGACTTATAAAGGGAAAACTAATTCTAAGCAATTAGCTCCCAAAGGAGCACCCAAACTAAAGAAAGCAAAAGCTCTCTCTTAAAATCGTTATTATATGGAAAAAAAATTAATACCAAATTTGAATCCAAAGCGGACCAACGTGGTTCGAATTGAATGACAACAGGTGAGCACTTTCTCGATGCCCATCAACATCAACAATTTCACTCAATCCAAACAAAATCAGAGAGTTCGCAAATCCATTAACGGTCCATATTCGTGGGAATATGTGCTTCCAAGAGAATAACTGGTCTTCCTAGATGTCATTGACATTGAAGAAGTAAAATCTCTCAACGACTTCAAGTACCTCTTCATCGCAGTGTACAATTGGCAAGTATCACTTTGGCATCTATCGTCAGTGTGTGTCTTGGAGGTCGTCCAAATGATTCTTCTTTACACCATAAGGTGTTGAAGTGGTGCGTCGTCGCAGCTTTTTTTGTTAAGATTTTCCCATCTCTCCCCTTGATCTTGCCCAAAGACCACAAATGATCCTCACATTGTCTTCAGTTTAACCTGTTGACAGAGGGTAATCTTGGCTGGGGCTACTGATGCAAGAAGAAGCCTTCATTAAAGCGTAACCGAAGCGCATCACGGCTTCTAGGGGAAACGCAGTCGCTTCGTTTTCCGCTGTTGAAATCAAAAGTTGGAACCATAAAGCACCCGCCGACAGAATGGTGTAAGAATTTGCAATCCCATGACTCTATGGTACTTGAGAGCTTTGCTTGGGGCTTCAAGAATACATTGGCCGGTCGGTAGTGCTGGTGATGGTGATGATGATTACTCATATATTCTAGGTGCCACGACTCGAATGTGGCAATTAAGCCTGTGATGCGACAACGACTCGGTGTTTCATATAAATAGAAGATTCCAATCTGGATAGGGTATCAGTTGGAATAGCGCGGTCTAAGTTGCAAGATGCATAGAACGATTCTGATAGTTTTGGGTGTCGCAGCGGTTGCTACTGCTGGCTGGATTGGCGGTGGTGGTGGTGGATATGGAGGTGGTGGCGGCGGAGGAAAAGGCCGTGGATGGTCAGGAGGTGGTGGAAGCGGTGGCGGTGGATGGAACTCAGGAGGCGGTGGTGGATCCCTTGGTGGATGGAAGAGCGGCGGTGGAGGCGGCGGCGGCGGCGGTAGAGGATGGCAAGGACTTGGAGGGCATAGTAGTGGAGGCGGATGGCAAGGAATCTCCGGTGGTGGAGGTGGATGGTCTCAAGGAGGCGGTGGAGGTGGTGGATGGAAATCTGGTGGAGGAGGCGGTGGATGGAAGAGTGGTGGTGGTGGAGGATTGTCACTTATCGGCCTTGGTGGAGGCGGCGGCGGTGGTGGCGGCTGGAAACAAGGAGGAGGTGGATGGCAATCAGGTGGCGGTGGATGGTCAAGTGGCGGCGGTGGTGGTGGATGGAGAAAGAGTGGCGGAGGTGGAGGCGGCGGCTACGGCCATGGAAGTTCTTGGTAAATGATCAGAAGCAAAGTGCGTGCATGGAAATTGTAAAAATGTAAAATAATTGTTAACTTTTTGTATCGAATAAACCATTTTGTAATCATATCAAATTCTGTGGCGTATGTGGAATTAACTATTTGTATGGAATTGCATTTGCATCATCATTGCTGCATGTATTGCAATGCTGAATATTTCAGCTAATAGTTTTTTAATTAATCGCTCAGCTTATTCAGAGCGTATAGCGTCAAGGCTATGCTGCATTGGTATCAACTTTTTCTTATTAATTAAAAATGTGTGCTTCAGTTCCGGCTAAGTTATTATAGACTTTATAATTAAATATTGCAAGAGCCTATTTGTTTCTGTTTGCTGAAATTAGATATTATGAAACCCCCACATAGATTCAGAGACTTAGAATGGGCTTTCCAAAAGCAGCTGAGGGACATTAGTATGTATTTTCTTATAAAGCGAATTTGGTATTAGTTTAGAGATTAGTTGATGCTTGTTGCGCGCAAAATATCCTGCGCCGAAAGTTGAGTCGTAGATGAGAAGAATGTAATTCCGATAGTAGACTATCCTTGGCACAAAAGGCCAAGCTCAAGCCGAATAATTTAGAAAGGATTGCAATGTACGTGGTTCCATAGGTAGTATAAAAATGTATTTGTAGCACAAGTTGACTGAACGCAATGTTATAGTCATCCCAGGCCACGACCACCTACGAATGTACTTACGAGGATGGTAAACGGAGACGCCAGTGTTTTTGCAAGTGCTCCCCATGATGTTGGAAGCAGCTTCTGCATTGCATATATATAGATTTTTTTTTATTATTATTATTCGCGCGCACTCAAGGGGTTATGAATACCCTTAACATGTTTACACATAATGCGTGCATTGGAAAGGATAGTTAGGGAACTAGTCGACATGCTCGATGATGGACAGCGGCGCCTAATACATCAACCGATGAGAGACGCCATCGAAAGCATTCGGGCGTTGTATGAACTCTTGGCAATGCAGTTGCGAGATAAAAAGTCTAAGGAAGTGATAAGGAGAAATAACTCTTCTCAGACCTCCCCTTGGCTTAAACCTGTCCAGAATGCAAAAAGGAAGAGACTGCCATCAGAGAACAGCACACCGAAGCCAAAACGTGAACGCAAGCAGAAACACCCCTCAGACGAGGAAAATAAGAAGAAAGAGCAAAAAAAAAGTCACAGAAACGGCTATGACAAAGGATAAACAAACCAGTACCTCTGGTAATAAGGAAAGTACAATGCAAGAAGAAGACAATGGTTTGTCAGTTGTTAAAAGCAAGAAGGCCACCAAAAAGAAGCAGGGAAGAAAACCCAAACCTGATGCCATCGTCATCGAAGCGAAAGGGGAGGCTTCCTATGCCCAGATACTCCCAGAGCGTAAAAGCAGACCCGAAGTGGGAAACTGTGTGCAATGCGGTATCCAGAACCAGGAGAACGAAAAAAGGGAATCTTCTGATACAACTGAAGGAAGCAGGACACAAAACGACGGATTACAAAAACGTCATTGGTGAAGCTCTAGCTCTAGGGGAACAGGCTGAAGTCCAAGGAGGATGTATGTGGCGATCAGAGCCCGATTCGATTTGGGCAGGGTCATGACTACTGACATCATTTCTTTGCGGAAGACGTACGGTGAAACTAAAACGGCAATAATTAATCTCCCTGCAGAAAGCGCAAAGAAACTATTGGAAACGCATCAAAATTGGCTGGGTAGTCTGTCGCATTCGTGAGCGGACGCTGCTACAGAAATGTTTTAAGTGCCTCGAATTCGGACATTTAGCCAAGCATTGTAAGAGCGAAGAAAACCGCTCCAAACTCTGTAGGAGATGTGGTAAAGAGGGACATATCGCGAGAGATTGCAACGAGGAACCATCATTCATGTTCTGCAGGAATGTCAACCCGGAAAATGCAAAGCACATAGTTGGCGGCAATAAATGCCCTGTCCTCAAGAAAGCGATCTGCAGCAAGAAACCATGGAGGTTATCCAAATTAACCTCAACCATTGTGAGACAGCTCAGGATATCCTGGCACAAACCATCAAGGACGAAAAAGCAGATGTAATCTTGATCAGCGAGCTATATAAGATTCCGGACAACAGCAGCATCTAGCCCAGTGATCGATCGAAGCGGGCCGCAATATGGTCATATGGGAGACATGCGTTCCAGGATGCCAATGAAGAGTCAGAGGGCTTCGTTCGGGCCAAAATCAACGGTATACACTTCTATAGTTGCTATGCACGGCCCAGCTGGACTATAATTGAATATCAGGAGATGCTAGATAACCTCGTGGCCGATGCTCGGGAAAGAACCCCAGTGGTTATTGGCGGAGATTTCAATGCATGGGCGACGGAATGGGGCAGTAGATTTACCAACGCGAGGGGTCATGCCCTCCTGGAAACATTTGCAATTCTCAACGTAGGCATCGCAAACGTAGGTAGGGCTAACACCTTCCGCAGAGCAGGCATGGGCTCAATAATTGATATCACGTTAGCGAGTAACTCCATCCTGCGGGGAATTAAATGGAGGATCAGTGAAGATTATAGCCACAGTGACCATCAAGCTGTTATAATTGACATCGGTAATGCCAGAAGCACTCACCGCCCTAGATTGACTGGTCCGAAATGGCAGGATAAGCTCTTCGACAAAGATACATTCGCGGAAATGGTTGACACCTTCACGCTAGTCCAAGGATCGGCAGAAAATTCAGCTCGCCACCTCACCCAATCCATCAACATGGCGTGCGATGCATCAGTGCCCAGGAGGGCACCAAGTAAAAGACGCCTGCCTTGCTACTGGTGGAACGACGAGATCAGGGTACTTAGAGCAGACTGTCTATGGGCAAGACGCGAAGTACAAAGATCTCGAAACACACCCAACTTTCAGGAGTACCTATCGTCCTTTAAGCTGGCGCGACAACAGTTAAGCAGAGCTATTAAGGAGAGCAAAGCAAGATGTTTTAGACAGCTCTGCGATGAAGCTAACGTAAACCCTTGGGGCACGGCGTATAGGATGGTGATGACAAAGCTTAAGGGCGGCAACTCACCGCAGATAACATGACCGATAATGCTGAAGTCAATAGTAAAACATATATTTCCAAGGAGAGTATCTACTATGTGCCCAATCACCAGAGAAAATTTACAGAGCTAATTCCAGTGATTACAACAGAGGAATTGACAATGGCATCCAGAAAAATAGGCGAAAACAAGACGCCCGGACCCGACGGCATCCCTAACAAAGCAGTGAAAGCCGCTGTTCAAAAAAGGCCAGAAATCTTTATTGCAACAATGCAAAAGTGCTTAGAAGGAGGAATTTTCCCTAATCAATGGAAACTGCAGCATCTCGTTTTATTGCCAAAAGGAAACAAACCCGCTGGTGACCCATCGTCGTATCGCCCGATATGCCTACTGGACACAATGGGAAAGATCCTGGAGGGAATCATTTACAACAGATTGCTCACAATAGCGGAGGAGAAAGCGGCTTTGTCCAACCACCAGTTTGGATTCCGAAAGTCTCACTCAACAATTGACGCCATTAAAACTGTAGTTAATATAGCAGCGGAAGCAATTGAAGGTGAAAGATGGCAATACGGCACCAAGGAATACTGCGCAGTAGTGACGCTAGATGTTAAAAACCCGTTTAATTTGGCAGACTGGCGCACTATAAGAAGATCTCGTAGCTCGCCATTATCTGCAACAAGTAAGATGGTATAACCATCCTACACCATCTTACTTGTTGCAGATAATGGCGAGCTACTTTACCAACAGTGGGGCGCCATGGCGTAAGTGGTTAGTGTGCTGGATCACTACGCATGAGGTTCCAAGTTCGAATCCCAGAAAACACCAAAAAGTTTTTTCACGGTCCCACCTCTCGCGAGCGTCTGACAAACATCCGAGAGTATTGTTGTCATGAAAAAGCTTCTCAAATCGCCGTTCGGATTCGGCACTAAACTGTAGGTCCCTTCCATTCGTGTGAAAAATATAACGCACACAACATGAGTGGTTGCGAGAAGCTAAGCCCTGGTACTCAAAGAGCTGTTGCGCCAAATATTTATTTTTTTATATTTATTTATTTATTTACTTTACCAATAGGAAACTGAGGTATGATACCGACGAAGGAGTGAAGTACTACGATGTTTCAGCTGGGGTCCCGCAAGGATCGGTGCTGGGCCCATTACCGATGTCATAGGCAAATCATCATCAAAAGAGCGAAACATTTTTCCAACCATATATTGTGCCTGGTCTTAAGTTTAGCTGCCATGCTGGTAAGGTGTTGTTTGAATGTTAAAGTTCTATCCAGTGTAGTGGCGAACGATAACGAAGCAATACAGAAGAAAGTGGAGGCGAATGAATTAACCACTTTTTAAGCAAATCCTTTCACCAAACCATTGCTATTAGTGAATATGATTTCGAGCTGAAAACCGAGAATGGAAAATTTTTGCAGCGTAATCCACTGACCTTATAACTAAAGGGAGTGTCCGTGGCTCAGCACTTTCCGAATATTGATGAACAGCCTTACGACAGCTTCGTGACAAAAATTTACAAGGGCAGTCGTAAGGAACTATTTGTTTAAGTACTAAGCATAGACTTCGGACTCTTGGAATGGCTTGTATGGATTTTAGTGCGATGATGAAGGCTTCTGATAAATTTGCTAACATAACCTAAGCTTAAACAATAAAATCCGCCTATGCAACTTGCAACCAGGTTTCGATATATAAAACATATTTTAGACAAAATGATTATAAAAGAAAAGCTGAATATGGACATTGTCTTATCATATGTTCATCAGATACATATGTCAGTTCTTCGAAGAACTTAAAACCATTGTGAGATTCATATCTCTGCCCGGGTCTTAAGCAAAGGAAGTTATTTTGATTAGAGTGCAAGTTAGTGCTGTTGTGGTCCAAATGCAGTCTCAATGAGATAAAGCTTGGCCTAGAAAAAACATTAGGACTCTTTCCAAGTGATTTCGAAAGTCGAGATACTAATAAGATATTGCGCACTGGGTAGACACGCTGCGAGCCTAATGGTCCCAGCCATTGACTTTTGTTCAAGCTGCATAGATGACGAGAGGGAGGAATCTCTATATCACCTACAATGCACTTGCCTAACACTATCGTAAGCAAAAAGTGGGCACAGATATTGCCGACTATTGTGATAATCTAGTGGATCCAACGACCATATCGGAACTGCAGACATCGATGATGGGAAGTTGTATCCTCATATGATGTGTCGAACATCATACGCACCACCTGGACCGCAAAAAAACTACTGCACCAGGCGGAATACTGTCCATAATCGTCAAAAACTCTACAAGCTTCCTTCGGACTATTACAACAGCACTGCGGAGGGATGTTAAACTTTCTCCTGGATCGATAAATTCAAGTTACAGTCAAGAGTATTTGTTGCGATACCTTTGATATAAGTGTTGGGGTACCTCAGTGATCTATTCTTTCTTCAACTTTATTAACTTCTATGTCCACTATACCACAATTGCAAATGGCAAATCGAGCAATCAAACCCAAAGAGAACATGCATCTTCATGCAGTTTCAGTCAATTCTGTGGTAACATATCCAAATCAACGTCGATGTAGTTGAACTATCTTTTGAGAACAAAAGGTTCATCACATCGGCACAGGGTAATATTTGCAGCCTTCAATCGATAGCTATTCAAGAACAGAATTAACAGAAATCTCGGGGCGCTGTTTTAGCGCAATATGCGGGCTTGCCTCTCACGAGAGACGAATTTAGTAAAATGCCAATTGTCTGAGGAGATTTATACGGTGCAAGGATTAACCGTAACTTTCTCCACCAAATAAAAGCATCCATCCTTTCCTCAGTTAATGATGAGCTACCACCAGCTGTTTATCTATGGTTAGAAGTATCCTTCGGTATCTTACAATCCGAGAAATAAGTAGCCAGAAATACTCGGCTTGCTACCTTCGTAAGGTCTTAAATATTTTCAAGATTTTGCATGGCAATGAGTTTGAGTATACGGATGCAGGCCGAAATGCTTTGAACCTCTGAAGACACAACTCAGTATAATCTAAGCAGTTCAGGGCGGAAGGAAAAAAGAAAGCAAAACTAAGTATGCTCATGATATCCCCGAAGGATTAGTGACTTCATCAGAAAACAAGCACAACCTCCGTAAGCGTTAGAATAAATCCTCTCCGCATCCTCACAGGCATGCTATCGACTTACTGCAGAATCAAGGAGCATCTCAGAAAACTGGACATGGAAGTGAAAGGAAATCGAGATTCTGCAGGAACTTCGAAGAAACAATAACGCACCTTCTTATGGAATGTGAAGAAATGATCCGCCAGAGGAAACATCACCCCAGAGCCTTTATTATACCAGAGATGTATTAACCTTCACTTAACACTGCGGATACTCTGGTTCATCAAAGCAGTTGGGCTAGACGAAGTACTCAAATTCTAGTGTCGCAGTACACCCGCATCCTATCAGCCACGTACCTACATCTTCAACAGTTAAGTCAGGGTCTAAATACATGTTGCATACTTAACGTAATTCCAAAGTACATACTTCAATAGCATCCACAAGTAAATAATTCTCTATTACGAGAATTCCAAGAGTCTAGTTGCTGCACAATAACTTATCCATCTCTTCAACAACTGCCTACCATTAATAAATCAATCCACTCATGATTTAAAAGACAATTATTGCCTCCAATCACTAAAGAAGCTGCTAATGGCTTTCACACCAAGTCCAATACTGTTTGTGTCCTCATTGCGAAATGGACATAACTTTTTTTAACATTAAATCATCAACGAAGCTAAATCTGCTTCACCGTTGTTAATAACTAATTATTAGATGGGTTTAATTTAACTTCCGAGAAACCACTTAATTTATTCACATTTTCAGTAAATCACCAGACGCTCACTCCACTACCAAAAAAGAGATAAATGATGAATTGCCTAACAGTCATCCAATCAATTTGAGATTAAATCACCCAAATACCTATTTGGTTTCAATTCGAAACCAAAGCACAACCTAATTGCGAGTACACCATGAGTTTGCCTACCAATTGAGTCAATTAACTGCCATCAAGCTGAGTCCACCGGCAAATAAGCCTCCGAAATGTAGGTGGTTACAAGGCAACCGCGCACGTTCGCAATTATCTTTTCGCCAAACAAGAATCTAATTGAACCCTCCAGCTATTATCTCTGACGAAAGTTACAAGACATCGTTTAAAAAAAAATTGCCTCGTTTATTTTAGAAAATGTTACAGAATTCTGGTTGTCGTCTACCATCCACCCTTTCCACCTGATGACCAACCGCCTGATTTTCCTCCTCCGTATCCACCGCCATAGCCACCACCGCCACCACCACCGTATCCGCCACCATATCCACCACCGTAGCCACCGCCACCTCCTTGTTGCCAGCCACTGCCGCCACCACCATGACTGACTGAACTACCACCCAATCCATAGGAACTGCTACTGCTAACCGCTGGCCATCCAGAGCTCCTTCCGCCTCCTTGCCATCCACCGCCACCAGCTCCAAGGCCAGATGAACCCTTCCAAACTCCTCCACTGCCGCCAAATCCCCCGCCACTCAGTCCGCCAGCATAACCTCCTCCACCCAAGGCACTGCCACCACCGTATCCGCCGTATCCACCTAGACCACCACCGCCACGGCCATATCCGCCACCACCGCCTCCTAGTCCTCCTCCCCAAGAACTGCTGCTACTGCTGGCACCAGCCCAACCGCCGCTACCGCCACCACCATATCCACCACCACCGCCTCCAAGGTATCCCGCTGAAGCCACCGCGGCCATGCCAAAAAGGATCACAATAGCTTTCTGCATCTTCCAACGATGACTGATGTATCTACACTGATGTCCCTCTAAGCCGCCAATGGACTATTTATATCCGTAAACATCGCATGTAATGCATCCACATTTCGCACATCATCGACATCATCTCCGCCATTGTTAAAAGATTAATTGTTTACTTCCAGCCTCGAGGGGTGAGACAGGGAAGCCAACATAGCCGACAACCTTGAGGGAACTAACTTCCTTTTATGGTTAATTAAGAAGCACTGGGTATACCGCCACTCTATTGCAATTGTTATGAGCTTAAACCTACTCTACAGCAATTTGGTTGGCTTGTCTGTTGTTTGGTCCGTCGATCCCGTCCGGTATTTGGTATTTGGAGGAAGATTTTCGATTACGCTATGGACAGGGGCTTTTTTTTGGAACTGAATGTACTTCAGAGTTTATATATTGTTGCGAACACAACACGCAGGGCGGCGGTGAATTTTTAATTGAAGAAAATATAAACATGGTCGAATTAAAACAGGTAATTGTAAATAAAAATGTGTGTCAGTGAGGTTTTAGATACTCAAACTTACAAAAAAAAAATTAATTGTATGTATTTAAAGAATTGCGATTCCGTAGAAGCGGATTTTGGGAAAACCTAATTTTGACGAGCTGTTTTGACAATCTTAATTTTACTTCCATTTAAACATACTTGAAATGGAGGGATGATTGCTAGATAATTTCATGGTATCTAAGCATTGTTTAATTGGAATCATTAAGATACTTTATAGATGTCTGTCTGAAATGGTGTCAACCAAGGTTAGGTGATCGGTATAGATGTAGTTTGAAATAGTTTCTCTTTGGTCGTGAAGCTGTGTGGACCATAGCTTAAAAATTGTAGTTTAAATTAAAATATTAAACCAAAAGTATCTTTCTGTAAGCAAAAGTATTTGTCAGGTCTCCAATTGCACAACAAATTTCTCAAGCAAGAATGTGTTAGTTTGCACCGAGCGATCTCGAATGCTACCGAAGTGTCCCCGTGTTACACCAAAGCAATATGCCTAATATACTCGTATCTTGTAATTGTAATCCTCGTTAAATTGTGTCGCATTTATTCATTCTGTTACATTACAATACTGTCCACAGTTTTGAGTGCCCTAATCTAGTAGATTGGGCGATGATTCATCTGATTCTGTCCAAGATTCATTGGGATTCATGAGGACATTCGGTACGGCTTTTTTTTTCTTATTTTATGCACGACATTGTTGAGTTTTGCATTGCACCACGACCGACGATTACATACCTTTCGCATTGTTGTGGGACAGGATTCGTTGAAAAAGCAGTTAAGCGCAAAAGTTAAAATGGTGTTGAGCTTATCTAGTTTCAATATGTGGTTGGTATTGGTGGAGAGGGTTCCATTGTATTTGGACCAAGCGGGTTTTTGTCGATTGCGAAAGACTAAGAGTGTAGCATTGCAGCACAGGTGTGTGGCCATGCCCAAATGGCGTGTAGGCACTGCTACCAAGGAGATCTATTGTGCCATAGGCCACTTTTAGGGCAGCAGTACTTCTACTCTCCTTATGAAAGCTATAATTACAGCTGCGGAGGAGTTTCTTAGATCTTTTGGAGATATGATCTCTTTAAGGAAAAAGCTTCTCCTAGTGCTACACAGGGCTACACACTCACATAGTATGTGTTCTGCGGTTTCGCCTTCTTCTAGGTAGAGGCGGCAGGTGATATCCTCCGAAATTCTCATTTTGTTAAGGTGGTAAAGAAGTTGACAGTGACCGGTAAGGAAGCTCACTTGGACAGCTCTTTTAGCCTGCCTGAGACCTTGGGAGTTATTCCAGTGGGAGATGCACATGTTGCGTTAACAAATGTTTAGGGTAAGTTTGAAGGCGGAATCGGGTATCCCGCAGAAGGGTTCAGGTCCAGTGAACAACTCAGAGGAGCCCTTCCTAGCTAGCAGGTCTGCAGTTTCATTGCCGTCAACGCCTACATGACCCGGTACCCACCACAATTTTACTTTATTGTGTCGGCACAGATTTTGTAAGCTGTCGAAGCAGCTTAGAACTGATTTTGAACTGATCAAATGGGAGATCAGTGCTTTGAGCGCCGCTTGGCTATCGGTGAGTATATGGATAGAGGCACCTTTGATGCCTGAGTGCAGGTTAATGTTAGCACAAGTTTCAATGGCGTAAAGCTCGGCCTGGAAAACACTAGGACTCTTTCCGAGTGATTTCGAAATTTTTTGGTTGGGTCCATACACACCGGCGCCAACTCCTGAATACATTTTTGATCCATCGGTGTACCACACTATACCTTTTCGATCAAGCGACGGTCCATTGTTCCATATATCACGGCTTGGGATCACAATCTCAAACCTTCTACCAAAGTAGAGTGACTTAGGCGTAAAGTCGGAGACCGCGCTGAGCATGTCTAGCTCGGGGAAGTCGGACAATAGCTCCATGAGATCCACGTGATCCCGTGTACTATTAGCAACTGATTTTCTAAGACTAACTGCACTGCGGATTGCCACTTTTTTTATAAATATATGCAACGGAGTAAGTCCGATTATGGCTTCAATGGCTGTTGTGGGACAAGTGTGCATAGTACCTGTGATGCCGAGGCAAGCTAGTCTTTGAAGTTTTGTGAGTTTATTAATGGTTGTGACCTCTTTGGTTTTCGTACACCAGACTACGGACGCGTATGTCAGAATGGGTCTTAGAACCGTGGTGTATAATCAGAAAATGACCTTTGGAGACAGGCCCCATGTCTTGCAGTACATACGGCGACAGGCCCACAAGGCAGTAGTCGCCTTGGCAATTTTATGCTTAACATGGGAATTCCAGTTAAGCTTCTTATCCAGGACAACTTCTAGATATTTGACCTCAACGGAAAAATTGATTGTTGTGCCGTTTAGACTCACTGAGCCAATATTCAGCGTTCTTCTTTTTGTAAACGGTACAACGACTGCCTTGCTGGGGTTAATCGATAGGCCCTTCCCAGCACTCCAGTTCGAGACTACAAGGAGTGCATTATGCATGAGTTGACACACATTGTCTTCATGTTTGCCTTTAATGATGATCACCAGATCATCTGCATAGCCTATAGTTGTGAAACCTGAACTATTAAGTGTGTTCAATAAGTCGTCCACCACGAGTGACCATAAGAGAGGCGAGAGGACGCCGCCTTGGGGGCAGTCTTTGGCCGCGGACACAGAGACCTCTCCAGACGAAGATGTTATTATGCGGCTATCGAGCATGTTCCTAACCCATCTGGTAGTAGGTTCGTCTATTCCCCAGCGTCTCATAGCACTAGTGATGGATTCATAACCAGTGTTATCAAAAGCACCTTCTATGTCAAGGACTGCACAAAGGGCGATTTCTTTGTAGCGGTAGGCAGCTTTAATCTCTGTGACGAGATAGTGAAGGGCGCCTTCCGTAGATCGACCTTTCCTGTATGCAAATCGACTAGAGTGCAGAGGCATAGTCTTTTCAAGAATGCCTCTAATGTGTAAGTCTAGCAGTCTTTCCATGGTTTTCAAGAAAAATGATGTCAAGCTAATTGGACGGTAGGATTTGGGTAGCTCGCTGGGTTTGTTACCTAGCTTAAGGATAAACACCACATTTACCTCCCGCCAAAGTGGAATGTACCCCAGGTTGATGCTTGTTCTAAATAGAGCTACCAAGACAAGCAAGATGTAATCCAGACCTTTCTGTATGAGAGCTGGAAAAATCTCATCACTGCCAGGTGCCTTAAAGGGTTTAAATGAACCGATTGCCCATTTAACTTTTTCTTGACTGAACAGATTTCAAGACAAGCTGTTGACTCCTCTGGAGGTGCCACATGTGGAGCCTTCAGGAGCAACAGGTACGTGGTCGCTTAGAATTGTTGAGCCAGGGAAGTGAACCTCGAGCAGAGTTTCCAGGGTTTCCCTTCGACTGGCGGTGTAGGTGCCATCTGGTTTGATGAGCAATCCCACCCCATTGAAATGATCCTTTGAGAGAGTCTTTTGGAGACGTGCTGCTACTGGAAGGGACTCGATATTTTCGCAGTTCTTTCTCCATGCTGTTCTCTTGGATTTCCTCAACTCTATGTTGAATTTAGTCAAAGCGGACCTATATTCGTCCCAATTTTTATTGCGTTTTGCGGGGTTGAAAAGTTTTCTCACCCTTTTGCGGAGTATCTCTAGCTGGTCATTCCGCCACGCTACGCTCCGTTTGCCTGTATTGTCATTTTTCGGGACACAGCTACTCCTGAAGGAAGAGATTAGGAAGTCATTAAGTTGGCAGGCTGCCACATCAACATCACATTTAGATCTTAAAGATGTTAGCAGCATGTCATCCTTGACGGCGAGATTTTCGCAAAAAAGTGCCCAATTAGTTCGTTTCGGTACTTAATGCGTTTGATTATTATGTTTAACCCCACCCAAGATGTTAAATCTGATATGCTGATGATCAGATAGTGAGGGTTCATTTGACACATGCCAATTTACAACAGAATTGGAAATAAAATGGCTCGAGAGAGTGAGATCAAGTACCTCTTCTCGAATAGAATTTATAAAAGTTGGCTTGTTACCTTCATTACACAAAGCTGAATTTCTACTTGTAATATAATCAAGAAGTAACTGACTCCTTTTGTAAATGTCGCTGCTACCCCATGCCACATGATGGGAGTTGGCATCTCATCCAATGATCAGGTGCCAGTTGCGACGGTGACATAGGTTCACCAAATCCTGCACAGCCACGGGCGGAATAGGCTCCGAATCTTCAGGAAAGTAGGCGGAGGCGCACACGATCTCCCGAACTCCTCCTAAAATCTGAGTTTCGACCATGCAGGCCACCAAATCTCTGCTGATGAACTCTGGGATGGGAAGAAAATTAATTTTAGAACTGATTAAGCAAGCAGCCCTAGGCATTAACTCCCCATGGGCATATAACAACTTACATGTCCTACTATGAAGGCCCTTAATTTTGCCTCCAACCACCCAAGGCTCCTGAATGAAACCAAGGGTGATTTTATCCCGGATGAACCGTTAGCTAAAGATGTCCGAGGCACCTTTAGCTTGATGCAGGTTGCCCTGCAGCACTTTGAGGTCATCTTTCATCATTAGTGCATTATTGTTTTTCGTGAGATGGTTCCTTATTACTGGCAGACGTATTAATGCCTGTTTTCTTAAGTTCACCATCCCAACGAGAGTGGGCAGCAAGCCTATCCCTCACAGCAAAAGCTGTCTTGTTTAAAAGAGTGGGCACAGGTGCCGCACCCGCCATCTGAGAAGCAGATGGTGTCACCGTCGAGACACTAGCATCGCAAGTCACTGTACCCTGCAATGTGGCCGCACAAGACTCAAGTGTACTACGTGCAACCTCATTGGAGACTTCTGAGGTGGAAGGTGTAGACACAGGTGTACTATGTTCCACAATGTCCAGTGATGCTGCGCCCCTAGGACGGGTGGCATCATCTGTAACTGCTCCTACAACAGTTTGTTCGGGCTTCTGCTCACCTGGGACCTTGTCTGAGCTCTTCAGGATCAGCCTAACTCTGCCAAAACAATATGCCATATTGCCTTTTAGCAGCTTTAAGTGATCCATCGAGCAGTCCATGACACCAAGATGAACAAGATCACGCTCTACGGTCCTTTGAACCACCCTCCAGTTCCTAGCGAACAAATCAGTATTCTGAGCATCCAAAAGCGTCGCCTTGCAGATAACTATGATATAAGTACGAGTGACTGTCGAATATTTTCTAGTTGGAAATCGCAGGGTAGATATTTTCTGGTGCAAATGTGACGTCTGGCACCTACTGCCTTATCATAACTCATTGGTGAAGCTTTTTGAAACTACCCGATCCCTTTCGAAAACTCTGAGCTCTTTGCTTTGCTGCTGCGCACCGTGCATTTATAGAAGGCCGAGTCATTCCTATATCTAGGATGTTAGTCGTATATGGTACCATGACATTATTTTATGGTTTATGGAATTCCACAAAGCACTTGATATGAGCATGACATGACATCGCTATTTATGCACCTGTTGTAGTTTTTATGTGGCAGAATGCACACTTTGCTTGTGATCGTACCGTACATTCAGAACGATGCAATGTGTGACCAGCGAACAGTACTACTTCATTCCTCGAAATGAAGTTCTATAGAGGCTAATATTCTGATCACATCTATCTACACCTCCTTGTTTGCACTGTGTAAATCCACCAAGTGCGCCATCTACCTCTTTAGGGTTTTCATGGTCGGTATAGGTGGAAGACGGTACCGGTAAATCTTTTTCTTCTTTTGTTGTGGGTTCTTAGAAGATTGTTATGAAGTACATGCTGCCATCTTTGATAAGATGGACAAGGGAATGTCGTCATCGTGAATACCACGGCTGCACATTATTTCAGCTGGAGCTTCTAACTGAGAGCCTGGTGAATTGTTGACAGAAATAAATTCTTTGCCATCAGAATCTTCATCAGTTAATTCCGCACATGCATTTTTCGGTGGGAGCATTGCAATTTCATCCACTTTTGTTGCCAATTCCTCATCATCTTCATAAAAAGCAAGTGCTTCATTCAAGGAAAATAGTTTGAAAAACAAAACGTCATATATTTGCCCGACATCCTACGTATCATCTGTAAGATTAATTTTTTTTTTTTTTTTACTTTGAGCCTTCAAATTGTCCAAAGCACACCTCTCATTCTTTTTCTATTAGGTTAGGTTAAAAGGGTTAACTATATCGAAATGGTGCAGCCTGTACGCGAATCTCAAAAAGATCCATTATGCTCCCCTGACGTGAAATCTCTGGCTGAAAAACTGAAAAGTAAGAAAACAAAAAACAAAGTTACTAGAGTTCTGTGTTATTGGAGCAACATCTTCTAACCCATCCTTAAGAAGTTTTGAATTTCAGGATGGTGGTTGGTGGTTTTTCAGACAGGTCGCCTAGATGATTGGAGTATTCTCCAAGGACCGTCTTTCTAGTATTACAGAGACTAGGGTATTTGCATAGGAAGTGATCCGCATCCTCTTCCGCGTCTATGTTGCTGCAACCTCTGCAAAGTTCATATATCGTCCCCCATATACCAGAAGCATGAATGTGCAAATTTTAAACTTTCGGGGAATGACCACAATTTTGCCTCTGGCTCTACTTAATAAGAATGAATTCAACATTCACCCAACTGACATAGGAAGAAATTGTAGGTTCCACAATGTTCTAACACAACATAGAATACAGAAAGACTTATCAAACAAACTAAGAAACCCGAAAAAAATAAATTTTCACATTCATGCTTCTGGCATATGAGAGACGATATATTGTACTTAACTGTATTCTTTTTCGCTAGGCCGCCAATGTTGTGACCGGTAATGATTCCTATGAAAAGCGCCAAGTTTTGTCTACTTTGAGTGAAAATGAGCTTAGTTTTCACCTTGTTGTCTTTTGTTCAGATGTTTCCGGAGACGCTGCATGATGGAAGTGCTCGTCATCTTTCGCCTGCTTGTCGTTTGAAGTCAAGTGCTATGCTAGATTTAACAAATTCTAGGGGAAAAAGGACTAAGTTTAGGACCATTGATAGATCTTGTTCTCACCCCTTTGTTGCTAGTTTGTCTGCTATTGTATTCCCTTGCCAAATATTAATAATTGTTCTTTTAAAAGACCTAGAATTATTGAAGTTTCAAATCTTAGAATTCAATACTAGTTTGTTCTTTCATAAGGGGGCAAGCTGTGCTGCAACCTAGTCAGAAAACTGCGTTTTGGACATCTGAGATGGCTAGGACATGTAGAGCGAATGGACACCGACGCTTCGGCCCGCAGAGTCTTCGAATCTAATCCCGAGGGACGACGCAGTAGAGGACCTCCTCGCGGTAGGTGGCGCGCACAAGTTCAAGGGGACCTCGACCAACTTGGAGTGCGCAACTGGAGGCAATTAGCTAAAGAGCGAGCTAAATGGAGAGGCTTGTTCGTTGAGGCCCAGGTTCACCCCGAACTGTAGCGCCACCTAAGTAAGTAAACCTTACCAAATCAGAAAAAAAAAAGTTTTAGCCAAATTTTTAGATTTTTTTTTTATCCTGATTTACCCATTTTATTAGAATTTTCTTGTATTTCTGAGAAAGCCAAGCAAGCACTTTAGTGAGGAGCTTATAGTGCTATAACTCATCATATCAGCACCAAAAATCTGTCATCTGATACGAACAGAGGCAGGACGCTCGCAGAGAAAATGTTTCGCAGCATCGTCGGCTCTCAACAAGTGTCACACTTAAGCCTCGCACATTAGGATACTTGATGTAAGCAAAGTGAGCTGTGAAGTCACCAATAAGTTATATATGCAGTATTTTTTGTTGAAAGACAGCAAGAATGCTGCTGATTTCAGACGTCTGGGAGCATGCGTTTGGTCAACTCAGATTCTGGAGATTCATACGGCACACAATTGCGTTTGTCAGAAATTCAGTCAGTGGAAGCTCTACCTGAGGACGCAGGTAGACCTAACGCGAGTTCGTGCCCTGAGAAAACTTCCTCTAACCCTTCAACTCATCAAATATCTCGTTGCTCAAAATTCCAGTGAAACCTGGGACCCAGATGAGAGACAGAGGATTTGGCCTGCAACCGAGTTCAAGGAGTTTTTACATTCACGAACTATTTCGGAAGTGGTTAAAGGGTTGAGCAAAGGCTGACTGTTACTACAGATGCAGACTCTTCCACCTATCCCTTACAATATACATAGTTCATATATGTATTTCAACAGACGCATATTTGCCGCCGAAGCCAGTCCTAAACACAGGGAAAGTTGATTTTGAATTTGTGCAACAGCCGAAGTTCTGATGTTAATGCGTTAGACGGCATATTTATGAGACCGGAGTAGTAGGATAAGTGCCGCGCCACGTCATCAACCAATGGAGTAATGTGGATTATACCAAAAACCACCCCACCTAAGATAATAGATAGTATATTCCATGATATAATTACCAAAAGAGGTAAGTTCAACAAAGCATCAAGAGCAGAGCTAGCCGTACTTGGAAAAGATCCCGTGCATCGGAGAATTTGTACATAATAACTTGTTTAATAAATTTTGTCTAAGCAGTGTTTATAGTAGGTGGTTTTCAAAAAAAGTATTGAGGAACATTTCCCCTAATTCTTGGAATTGTATTATAAAGGATGTTTTCCAGAGCTCGATAAAACTTTAAATTTAAAGAAATGACAGAAAAAAATATTTTTTATTGAACATCCTTTTTTATTCGAAAGGTCAATTCATGGCATTGAACAAATAATTTCGGGCATATGGCCCCCGCCACTGAGCTGAACGAAGCGCAGTCTGTCGGTTCAATTTCGAGACACTTTTTCAAGCAATCCTCACGTCACGAAAAACATAAACTATGTTGACTTCAGGGCATCAATTGCTGCAGATTTGTCAATATATGCAAGTTACTTCGTTGTGATTTCAATAATTCACTAGTTTCGGTCGCCGCATGGTATGTAGAGCTATTCTGTCGAAATCACATCTCGTCCGGATCAATGTCTGATATATTCATTGATCATAGATTAGGTTAGGTTAGTGGGCTGGTGTAGGGATGGAAATCTTCTACGCCACACTCAGGTCAGTATAGACCCATTGTGAAACCCATGGGGGAAAAGAAGATAGAAAACAGAAAAGTTCCTTCGTCGTGAAGAAAAATAAATGTCTCCGTACGTAGCCTATTAGAAAGCATATAGTACTTACTGTGGCCGAGATACAAACCATCCAGAGGATTCGATGAAGTTTGCGATGTCGTTGATTGGTCCGTTGGACAATTCTTCTAAATCCTTAAAGAAATTTTGTCCAAGACACCTACTTCTAAGGTGGTAGAGGCCTGGGCAGTTTCAGAGAAAGTGGGTTGTGTCCTCGTCGCCGCAGACCCTACAAATATCCTAGTTCGTCACACGTAACTCTTTCATGTGATATCGCATAGTGATTTTCTATCCCTCTGCATGAGTTTATTGGTTTTTGCACTGTCAAATGTAGGCCATAGCTTCCTCGTGATGATACAAGTATGAGTATCTAGAGAGAACCATCTGTTGTTTGCTCCGTTAGGGCTTTGTTCTCTGCTAGTGTGCAAGGCGGGATGTATACTGAGGTGTCGGATTGGTCCGAGTTTAATGCCGAACCTCCTCTAGCCAGTTCAGCAGCTTTCTCATTCCCTGGTATGCCTTTACGTCCAGGGACCCAGCAGAGTTCTACCTTGTGCTGTGTTCCGAGAACCTTGAGCTCTTCTCTACAACACTTCACATGCCTCGATATACATCCATAGGATAACTGTAATAAGATTATTTTCAATTACAAACTCAAAGAAAGACTCACCGCGTAGGTAGGTGTCGCTGCTTCCCTATTGAGTGTGGTGTGAGTTCGCATCACACCCCAGCAGCAGATCCCATCTTTCCTGTTCCGCCTTTTGTACAAGCGAGCGAGTTAGTATGGATGGTGGTCCCTCTTCGGCGTCAAAAGGGATATAAACGGTTAATATAATCAGTGGGGAAAGACTCCTCAGTTAATCTGTTTTCTACCTAAAATACAGGTCCTCCAAATCTTATTCCGCTCTTTGCGATTGTACGCTATACGTTGTAAGGTCTTTATGGCCTAGCCTACTTATTTTGCCACGGGAGATTCATGGCTCTTGTATAAGGACAATATCTATATTTTTATCTCCCGTGAGATAGACAAGGTTGGCGCTAGCTGCTATGCTATGGCGAAGGTTAATTTGTGCTATCTTCATCATTGTTTTTCCTTTTCACCCGCCTTCCTTCCTTTTCTTTCGTGCATCACTAAAGGCTTAATCTTACATCGGGTGATTCCAATGCGAACGTTGTAATTGTACCTTTTTAGGATGGGCATAGACTTGTGGTTGAGCAAGACCACGATCTCAGTTCCGATGTCCGTATGGGCACCCACTTCTAGCACCTCTCAGTTCTCGCTATATAGCTCAGGGTTAAGGTGTTGGAGATTTCCCTCGAGCCTTTCTCTCGGAATGTAGGGGCCCGGAATTAGAATTCGCCATTTGCGCTTCATCGATCATGGTCTGCTAACGATCTCCACGATCTCTATTGACCGTAACACAAAATCCGACTCATTTTTTGGAGAAATTAGGTTCGATTATATCATTAGCGTGGAAACCGCACCCAACGCTAAAATTTTCTGAATATAATGGGATCTGTGGAGTCTCGTCAGTAATGGTCTCATTACACATGCGACAGTTTTGCTCATTAACAAACCCAGTAAGCCAAAAATGAAGCTCATCGCTGAACTATATTTTGCCATCAAACGGCGAATCAGCTTCAGCCTGCTCCAGAAGCCAATCAGCAAAAGAACGACGCACATGGTGGTTCCTTGGCTTTAATTCCTGTATCTACTAGATCTTATATGGGTATAGGACAAGATCTTCGCTTGAAGTTTCCTGCGTTTGGATTTTTCGCTAAAAATGAACTTGATAGTGAAAGAAAGCCTTACAAACATGTATCAAATTTACAAATAAATTGTTGGCCAAGTGACGGGCTTTGGAGGAGAAGATTCAATGTACAGCGACATCGACTTGATCAAAAACGGCGTATTGGATATTTGAGATGGCTAGGACATGTAGAACGGATGAACGCCAGCGCTCCGGTCTGCAGACTCTTCGAATCTTACCCGGAGGGACGACGTAGTCCTCCTCGCCGTAGGTGAAGCGCACAAGTTCAAGGGAACTTCGACCAACTTGAAGTGCGCAACTAGAGGCAATTAGTTAAAGACCGATATAAATGGGGAGGAGTGTTGGTTGAGGCGCAGGTTCACCCCAAACTGTGGCGCCACCTAAGTAAGTAAGTAAGTTGGTCAAGCGAATTCATAATGTCTCATTGAACATTAGATCAATTCGGTACAACAAAAAAAAGAGTAATATTAATTAATTTATATTTGGTAAAGACAGAGTCAGTTTAAGAAGTAGATATTCCTCATTAACGGACCAAAATCGTGAAAGTTACTCCATGATATTTTTTCCTCAAAATGACGTCTAGTATACGTGGTATTAAGGTTAACCCGTATTCCAGGAATACCTTATTTAAATACGCAAAATAAAGAGTTTTGTTTTTAAACCGTTTTTAAGAAATTCTCATTTCACCGGTTTCGCTTTAATTTCAAAATTGATGACCTTACGAAGAATGTTGCAATAGATTTTAACTTATGCATTTTACATCCACATTATATAACGGCTTGAATATCTGCCTCGATTCTAATCTCGATTTTCCACATTGCACTCATCAAAATCAAGATCAGAATTATGTACAATTAATGAGCTTCCCAGGTTTCTTAATGATACGACATCCAGAGATATCTCGATATTCAAATCTGAACACACAAACTCTGAGATCATGGTTGTGGCGGTTCTAGACACTCATATATTTTCTCTATTGAAGTAGCATCTGCTTTCCTTGACCTTTAGACGGACCTGATTATTACTTATAATTAGAAACATTGCACCCCTAATTAAATCAATGGAAAATTTATTGTTAATTAAAGAAGTGGTAATCTCGCTGAAGAATAAATAAAGCATTAAAATAAATAAAATAGCTTTGCTTATATACTCGTAAGAATTCTGGGGTACAAGAGCACAAGCAAATGTATGTACATATCTGTTAGCAAATCAACACTTCAAACAAGTATGTAAGGAAAACAGAATGAATTACTTCCGAAAGCTGGACATCAAGATCAACCTGGTGAACAATTCTAAAAAATGGTGGGAGATTGCAAAAGAAGTTACAAACCAACCCACACATGTGAATCCGGGAATTCAACAAATGAATTCGAAATTTATTTTCAACAATTATTGCTAAATCCACTGCAGACATCTGAAGATATCCTGTAGGATTCCATGCTCTGGAATATTGAATGCCTTAATGGCAATATGCGGAAGACCAGTGGCAGAGTTGCCAACAAGCCCTCAGAGATGACGCCTCTGACGTACTGGGTTTCTTTCGGCCACCACAACGAAACCCTTGGTTTGACTTTGTTTGATGAGGAATGCTGGTAAGCACGCGCAGCAAAACAAGAGGCGTACAATGCGGCGCTGCATAAAAAGACTAGAGCTACTAGCGAGCTCAGCAAGCGGAGGAGAAAAGAGGAACATTGACTTCTCAGAAAGATGAAAAAGGAGCATGAAAAGCACTCGATCGAGGAGATTGAGAGACTTGCAGGAACGATGTTCGAAAATTTTGCCAAAAGGTAAAAGCAACATGCCAGAGTTTCAAAGCCAGACCAGAAGCCACCAGGGATGAATCGCAGTCACTAAGAATATGGAAGGAACACTTCTACAGGCTGCTAAGCGGCGATGATGATCAATATTCTGCTGTAAGGTAGATTGTGCCATTCAACAGTGACAATGATAGTCAAGATTCCCGTCAACCCGATCAAAATCAAGTGAAGATAGCGATACCTAAACTCAAATCCAGCAAAGCTGCTGGAGCCGTCGGCCTTGCCGCCTTCTTTTCAAGGCAAGAGAACATGAGTTGGTAAGGAGCATGCACCAGCTCATATAGGTATATAAAATCTGGTTGAACGAAAGTATGCCCTATAAATGTAACCTCATCATCGTTTGACCGATCCTAAAAAAAGGAAACCCTCTGAGCTGCGCCAACTACAGAGGTATAAGTCATCTCAAAATCGCGATCTTGTCTGCCGTATTATGTGGACGCTTAAACCCGATCGTCAACAACCCGATGAGTCCTTACCAGTGTGGTTTCAGGCCTGGAAAGTCAAAAAAAAATACAAATATTTGGCGCAACAGCTCTTTAAAGTGCCAGGGCCTAGCTTCTCGCAACCACTCATGTTGTGTGCGTTATATTTTTCACACGAATGGAAGGGACCTACAGTTTAATGCCGACTCCGAACGGCGATTTGATAAGCTTTTTCGCGACAACAATACTCTCGGATGTTTGTCAGATGCTCGCGAGAGGTGGGACCGTGAAAAAACTTTTTGGTATTTTCTGGGAAAGTCCACCAATGAACAAATATTCACACTACGGCAGATCTTGGAAAACCCCGCGAATATAAAATCGATACGCATTACCTCTTCATCCATTTCAAAGTCGCCTATGATAGGGTGTATAGAGACGAGTTATACAGAGCTATGCCTAGTCTTGGCATCCCTGCCAAGCTCGTCCATTTGTGCAGAATGATGATGGAGAACTCTCGCTACTCCATCAAAGTCAGAAAGAACATCACCGAACCGTTCGATGTCAGGAAAGGTCTTAGAGAAGGTGACGCGCTGACATGCGATCTCTTTAACATGGTACTTGAGAAAATTGTACGAAACTCACAAGCCAACACCGGAGGTACAATCTTTTTCAAGTCTGTACAACTACCCGCTTACGCCGATGACATTGACATAATCAGAAGAACTCAGCGGGCCGTTAGTGAAGTATTTGCGAGTATTGAGATCGAGGCAGCAAAGATGCGTTTAGCGGCGTCTTGGACAGAACGCCACAATAGACAGATATAATTTTGAGGTAGTAAAGGATTTTGTCTACCTAGGCTCTATGGTGAACTCCGCAAATGACATCAGTAGGGAGATCACACGAAGAATTACTCTTGCCAATCGTTCTTTCTATGGGCTAAGAAGGCAATTGAGTAACAAAGCCCTACCTCGAACTACTAAGGTAACGCTGTATAAGACACTTATCACCTCAGTTCCGCTATATGGCGCAGATGCATGGGCTTTGCCGAAATCGGAAAAGGGTGCCCTTGGTCATTTTGGGAGAAAAAATTCTTAAAGTGATCTTTGGCCCGCCTGCATAGACGCCGAGTGGAGGAGAAAGCACAATGCCGAACTATACGGCCTATACAAGAACATCGACTTAGCCAGAAGACTTAGATGGTTGACGATCCAGCCAAGAAAGTCTTCGAATCCACTTCGGATGGACTGTAGCAAAGCAACTTGTGATGACGACATCAGTTATCGCGTAAGTGTATGGTGGAGTGGCGGCGAAACTCCGCTATCTTCTGTGACCGAAAAACGCCCCTAAGTTGAAAGGAAGCCTCTAGACTGGTGTTGTGTGTCCAGCACTCGAAATGTTGGATAATGTACAAAAGTATGAGAGTAAATTAACGGCAGCTGAGAGAAAAATGGTTCGCATGACAGCAGGAGTGACAAAGCTTGATCGAATAAGAAGTTCGAAGATCGGTGGAAGCTTGCACGTCAAAGAAACCATCTCACGAAAAATACACCCCGACCGTCTCAGCTGGAACTGTCATGAACAAAGAAGGGATCATTTGAACCCTACTAAAAAAAAAACATTATCACTGGACGTTCCAAAGATATCACAAAAGAAAGACGGCCCTATAAACTCCTGGATTATACAAATGCAAGGACACCAGCATTTAGTTTGCCAGAGTAACGAAGTGATCCAAAATCGGGAGGCCTGCTGATATTTTCTGAGGTCAAACAGGCGAACCCCACAGGCGGATCAATAGATATGCAATGGAGTGGGAGGGTTTTGATTCCTTCTTTCAGATCATAACGTCGCCGAAATAGGATGAAGAAGATGTCCAGCAGACCGGTGAAGAACATCGCAAACTTTATTAAATCCTTCAGATGGTTTGCATCTCGGACATAGTGGGTACTAAATGGTTCCTACTAGGTTATGTACATCCATATGGTATATTCCTTCTTTCTTTCAGCAATGTGGAACTATCTGATCATTTTGATAAAATAATCTCCAAAGCTGAAACCAGGGAGCAGGTTCAGGAAGTTTGGTTATGGCATCTGCAAACCTGCCGTATGACTCATTAGAGCCTCCCCCAACAAAAGAGGTACAGACTCTAGTGGATGTCTACAATATCTAATGACTAGTTGCAATGCCCACGCAGTGTGGGGAAGCATCAACGATAACTATAAAGGAGAAGCTTTATTCGAGTTTGTAGTGTGTAAAGAACTTAATTATTATTGATAGAGGACCAGAGCCGACCTTTGATGCAGGACGAGGGGAAGTTATTTATGTGACTCTGTGTAGTAATAGAATGCTTGATAGAATATCAAACTGGAGGGTAATGGATCAGGCAATTTTGTTAGACATAGTCAGTTCAGTGCTCAATATGGATCTAAGAGAAACAAAAATCAGAAATACATCAAAATTCCCAGGAACACGGATAAGGTAAAATACCATAAAGTGTTACGGGTTAAACTGATTGGGAGGATACCCAAAATACCGAAAGGCACTTGGAATGTAGAGTCGCAGCTAAAGCATTCGCAATCAGCTATTGAAATTGCATACCAAGAGGCGTGTACTCCTACTCTGGTAGATGAAAAGGTCCCTACGCCTTGGTGGTGTAGGAAACTTGAAACTCTAAGGAAGGAGGTGAAAAAAGCCTTTAACCATGCCATGAGAAGGGGCGGCCCTGAATCATGGAATGAGTATAAGGTGAAGAAGAAAGAGTTAAAAGGAACTTTATGACGACGTAAAAGGGAGTCGTGGAGGGAATTGTGTACAAATATGAGGGGCACATCTGCGATCAATAGACTTCAGAAAGCCATCTAGATCCCAATTTCGAAAATCAAACTCATTAGGGGCAGAACGGGGCAGATAGTAGAGACATTGAATCGTACAAATGGGGTCCCCAAGGGAACACACTTTTCGGGAAACTTTAAATCATGTCAACCCTAGGCTAAGAGGAAACAGGGAGCAAACAGAATGGATAGGGCAGAAGCGGAACGAATAATAACTCCGGAAGCGGTTAGAGTAGCGATAGCAACGTTATCCCCTTACAAGACCACAGGACCGGATTGTATTTTCCCAGCTTTAATGCAATGGGGGCAGACTTCATTGTACATACATATATTGTTACATAGGTGTACGTTACGTACCTAGCAATAGACTATATACCGGAAACAAGGAGAGAAATAAATGTGCCGTTTCTTCTAAAACTAGGAAAGAAAGACTGCACCAATGCGAAGTCCTTCAGACCGGTCAGCCTAACATCATTTCTGTTGAAAACATTGGACAGAATTGTAGTGGACCATATAGAGAGAACGGCACTGAAGGTGGATCCTTTGAACAGTAGACAACGTGCATACAGAACTGGCATGTCTACCGAAATAGCGCTACACTAGGTTGAACGCATTGCGGAAGAGAAGATGCATACATACTGAAGGTATTGTAATGGCTACAATAATAAACATTGAAGGTGCTTTCGATAAAATATGCTTCGAAGATATGAGATTGGCCTTAGAAAACGCAGGGTTATTCCATTGCTGGTTAAATGGGCGAATAATATGCTGAAAAATTCAGACAGAAACTTCAAGACTTAGAGGACTGGTTAGAGGAGCTTCCCCGCAGGGAGAAGTTTTACCACCTACTTTGTGGAACATAACTGTGGACTCTCTCTTAAAAAAAACCTTGATGAGACTGTTATGTATATTGTGGAATATGCCGATGATATAGCAGTAAGGGCTAGGATGCAAATTCATGAATGTCATAGCAGAGAGAGACCATAAGGAATGCTCTCCGAGTGGTGGAGCGATGGTGTCAGAAACAAAGGATATCCATTAATGGGAGAAAGGAGATCTAATCATCTTGTAGAAGAGAAAATCTGGAAAGCATAAATGGTGCTTCATCAATGGGTATGTGGACAAAGGTAGGAAATCTTGCCGAAATTAGCAAACAACATAGATGAAGTACTCATTAACCAAGTTGTCGCTATAGAAAAAGCTGGGTTCCGAAAGAGTCGTAGCTGCATTGACGACGTACTTGCCTTAACAACTTTTATTAAGGATGGCTTTGAAAATAGGTTTAAGACTGACACTGTGTTCGTAGACCTCACTATTATGAACGGTACAGTCTGGCGTACTGAAAATATCTACAAACTTTTGAAGACGGTGCGTCGCAAAACAACATGTTGAGTTATCCCACCTTCGAAACATTCCACAACAACAGTGCGAGCAAATCCAGATAACTTAATGACGACCTTCCACAAGGATCGGTCTGATTACACTTCTCTTTAACATGTACAACATATATCCATGATATGCTAACCCTACATCCAAAAAATATTTGTATGCGGACGGTATAGCTCTAGTCACACAACACCAATTCATACACTCAAATGAGATCACACTCGCAGCAGATCTCGGCACCCTGTGAGAATAATTTTTTTAAGGGGGTGGCGATGGTGTACTGATAATGTCATCAATTACCACACTAAGGCCGGTATTCACCGAGCAATCTTAAACTTAGTGCAGATTTATTAGCGCTCATAAGACTTATGAATGGTCACAACCACTCTTAAGTTAAGAGCGCTCATAACTTAGGAATTTCGAAAATTTTCAAAATCAGCTGTGAGCTGTTACTCAGACCAAACAAAGGACAGGCTGCATTGGCGTAATGCAAAAGAAGAAAGGCCGACGAATTTAATGCCTCCAGCATTTCCGTCAAAAGAATTGCCAACCAAATAAAAAATAAAATGTGCCTTGACTAATTCTGACTAAAATCAGAAAAATGCAATGTCCTACCTTATGCGTAAATCGCTTTGGTTTGGTAGGAAGTTTGTGATTGATATCCCAATCCGTGATTAATAGACTACTCGTGGACTACTGCTTGATCTTAAAGGAATCATGATGTGTACGGATGGGTCAGAAATGTATTAAGAGGTCGTTGCTGGGCCTAATCCTAAATTTTGGAAAACATTTGGAAAAGGTCGTAGTATTTTTCAGACAAAACTTCATGCCATCGATATAAACCTGTACTCGTATATATGTATTAACTTGAACTTAGGCACTAAGAATACATTGATCTATATAGTCACGAATATTCAAGCGACAGTTAAAACACTGGATTCCTAAGTGTTAAACTCGACATCTATTTTGTGCTGCTTTCACTCTCTATAAGACTTGGAAAAGCTCAATTAAGTCCCAGCGATGGACTACCGGGGCATGTAGGTGTCGAAGGAAATTAAACTTTTGATCAGGAAGCTAGAAAGGGCTGTTCGCAGAAAAGTAAATGGGAGAGCAATATGTGCACATAATACTGCCAAAAAACAAATTGCAGGGAAAAACTTCAGAGACTTCGACTAAGGAACCATCTATCCCTTCAACAAAAAGGCTAGAAATGTAGCAAGAACAGCAGCAGAAGGCTTGCGAGCTTCTTCTCTGGCCACAGCCAATTAAGATGCATGTATGTAAAAAGTGTTTCGAATTTTTAATCAACAACTTGGTAACTAGACCACGTATAAAATTTCGAGAAAACTGACATTTTTGAAAATCGCCTTTAAGTACTATAATTTTAGGACTCGAATGGAAATTCTTATTTCGCCTCAGAGTAAAAGCTCGCAGACCCCGGGTATGAAATTTTGAGCAAGGCCTTCCAGTCGTTTAGGCTACAGATTGAGGTGCAGTTGAACAGAATTACCAGAAGCATTTTTCAAATTTTAACCAACTGATGTTCTTCCCCTTGATCCAAGATAAAATCTGGAATTTCCTTGGAGAACTGAGCCAAATCAAGCAATCGCCACCTAAATGTTCGAAAATTTATCTTTCCGTCACAATAGCTGAATATCTGAGCTATAGGCTGAAAAATAACTCCATTCAAAGGAATACAAAAACGTAAATCTATTAATCCATAAATGTCGAATCTCTTTCACACAGGCGGATCAGTAGAAATGCGGTGAAGTGGGAGGGTTGTGATCCCTTATTTTCGGATCATAACCACGCTGATAAAAGGAAGAAGAGTCGAATCTCTTTCCCATGCATCTTTATTTTTGCTGAATATCTGTCATTGAAATCATCACGAAACGCTTGGGTTTGGATTGAATGCTCAATTGAAATAATTGTACTCGAAGTTTGTTCATAAGCTATGCAGTCGTAAAAATCACCGAAACTGAAGTGTGTGGACTGATCCACAAAATAGAAGGTTAGTAGTTCTATGCCTTCTTGATATCTAGCGGCAGTCAGAAATTAGTTAAAGGTGTCTCGACATCAGATGATTTCACAACCTATCCACAGCACTATAAAACTAATAAGATGCAATGCGAATAGCCCTCACGACGTCGTAAATGACCAAAGCATGTCACGTCCATGGGTACAAGTGAATAGCAACTAAGAGGTGAAGAACTTAATTGAACTTGTAAAACACGGTTGAGCTCACAGTTGGAAATTCACTGGTCTTCATAAGTCCTTTCGTTTCGAATATATACATCAGAAGAATGGATACTAGCATTTGAATCATGAGGACATCACCAGGACTACATCTTAAAAACGCAGGGGATATATATACAGAGTGTGATATAAAAGTACGAACCGAGATGGACTGAACTTAATGGTTACCCAAAACAGTCAAAAATATTGAGATGTAGTTCTTTAGACAAAGTTAATTAAGGATACAAAATTTTTCCCAAGCATAATTGGAAGAGGATACCGCAACGATCAATCTTATTTATTGAACCAAGCTTACTCTATCTCACCCAACTAGCTTCAACTAAATGTAAGTAATTCCTCAACATCTGGGCTTTTAAATAGCATTTCTCAAGGCAACGTGTAATACATTTGTTAACCCCGCAATAAACCTTATTTGACTCGTAAATAAATGGAATTCTCCAAACAAACGATCTGTGGCAGATCACTTCAAAGCTCCAATAACGATCGCTGTTCCATGCACAAAAAAAAAATTGCGATTTATGTTCCTCATTCGCGGTAAATCTAACAATTTCCACACAAAAGCCGCATATTTTGCGCTCAAAAGCTGATTAGAATCTGTGGTAAGCGAGCGCGTTCACGCACCATTCGTACCACCTCCACCCTCGTCCATGGACTAACATTATTAGTACACATGATCAACGAGACATGACCTGCCAACGCAGAAGAAGTTTACACGATACTACCACCGCCACCACCTACCAGTGCTGCGACCTCATCACCATCATCATTGGCGTTTGTAAATAAAGCGCCGAGCCGTCAGCCGCGACTGTAATTACGTTCACGTTCATCATTCGGTGCGATCGGCTAAAGGTCAGTCTTGTGGTCAAATTTAACTACTTCCCGCCAGCAGCAGGCTAGACCAAGCATTGTCAAAAAAAAAAAAAAAACAGCGCAATGGTCTTCTGCGAGGTAATTGATGGCTCGCCTTAGCAAATGGATTTTAATTGCAACGCCGCGGCCCCGCAAATGAATGCGGAGTTAATTGAAGCGCAAAAGTGGGGCGATTTTTGGTCCGGTATTCTTTTTCGAGACTATGATATAAATATGGTGCGAGGGATTAGCCAAAGTATCAGTCAAGTGGATTCTATCGATTCGCAAAGATGCAGAAGTTGTTGATTGTTGCTTTGGGCCTTGTGGCTGCAGTTAGTGGTGGATATATCGGTGGTGGTGGCGGTGGAGGTGCTGGGCCATGGCTCGGTGGTGGTTCCAGTCGTGGATGGTCAGGTTCTGGTAGCGGATGGGCCGGAGCTGGAGGTTGGCAAGGATCTGCTCCTTTGATCAGCAGTGGCGGTTGGCAAGGAGGTGGTGGTGGCGGTAGCTATGGATCTGGCTGGCAAGGTGGTCTTGGCGGAGGACTTGGAGGCGGTAGTGCCTGGCAAGGTGCTTCCGGTGGAAGTGCATGGAAAGGTGCTGGAGGATGGCCATCGGGTGGTATTTCTGGAGGTGGATGGCAGCAAGGTGGACGAGGAGGCGGTTGGTGGTAAAAGGTGCCCTGTAACCGAATGCGAATTATGTCAATAAAAATATTTTTTTATTAAACTCTGTCTATTAACTTTTGCTTTTTGGCCGAACTTGGGGAGGATTACCTTAAAGTGTGAATGGCTTATGAAGTTGAATTGGAGTCTCTAAGTATCTATCTGGTTCTGTTATAGAGGGTGAATAGTTGTGTACGGATTATTTCAAAGCCTTTAAGTCCCTCATAGCGCTATCTGCTACGACCAGCAAGTAACCAAGCAAGATTAGTTACCTAGCTTTGCGCAAACTTCATCGGCTTAATGTATGTTTATCTCTGTGTTTAATTATTTTTGTCATTTGGGATAAATCGGTATTTCATCACGGGTAGAGATCATAACGGTGCAGCCTTGTTTGGAGTTCCATGCACGAAACAGCACTAACGTTTCTTTGCTTTGTACGTTCTTACTTCTTACTCCAGGGAATAATTATAAACATACACTCAATTTCGACTACGTAATGGACTGTCATGCGACTTCAACAATATTCTGTTGGAACAAATATTGAACAGGGCTAGTGTACGGTAGCATAATCTTTCACAAGTTCGTTCAGTTGCTGGGATGTGCTGACAAAGTAGACATCATTAAGCAATCCTCGCAAAAGTCGTAACATGAAGGACGAAGTTGATGCTCTACGAAGCTTTGATCGTAGAATTTGTCCTATACATTGAGCTTGATTTCTACTTAACTGTCTGTGTGGTTCGCCTGTTTGGAAATATCGGCAGGCCTCCAGATTTGGGATCACTTCGTTACTGAGGCAAATCGAAAGCTTGTGTCGTTGCATTTATGTGATCCAGGAGTTTATAGACCTTCCTTTCTTTCGCGATGCCTTTGGAACGTTCATTGATATCGCCTTTTTAACAGAGTTCCATGATTTCTTCTTTGAACATGATAGTACCAGCTGAGCCGGTCGCGCTCTATTTTCGTTTAAGCTTTATTAGTCCTGTTGTCCTGCGAAGCATCTTCATCTAATCTGCCGTTAATTAGCCCTCATACACTTTGTACATTATCCAACATTGTGAATAATGAACGCAGAACCATTTTTATAATTATATAACAAGTATCTAACAGAAGCGGTTTTTCCAGAACAGTGGAAAAAAACAACGGCTAGTGCTGCTGCTTAAGAGGAACAAACCGCTAGATGAGCTATCGTCAAACCGTCACATATGCCTATTAGACACAATGGGTAAAATACTGGACCAAATCATATGCAACCGACTGCCGCCTACAGTTTTGATGAATCCGGGAGAGCCTCAAATGATCATTAGGGATTTAGACGAGCTCGTTGAACAATAAATGATATGCGGGGGGTAACTACAACCTTGGAAGAAGCTATTCAGTGCAGGAGATCGAGAGGAGGTGCAGAGAAATTTGGTACCGTGATAGCACTGGACGTATAAAATGCATTCAACTCCGCAAACTAGGGACTTATGGAACACTCCATTGAGCCAATGATGTTGACATGGCTCTCAATCAAAACAATACATAGCTATTTCAAGAAACGGCTTCTATTTTTTGATACAGACGATGGACTAAAGCAGTATCACATATCTGGCGGAGTTCCACAAAGATAGGGTTTTGAGGCTTGGAATCCCAAACGAAGCAAACATTATAAGCTTTCTCGACGATATTGCAATTGTTGTGGTGGCGAAACACCTGGAAGAAATAGAGGATATTGGAAACAGAAGCTGTAGGAAGCAAGCAAGAAAAGGAAGACAATCAGCACATAGGTAAGCGACCATAATAGAACATCAAAACCGGTATTCAGATGCTAGGCTCGCTTACAAAGAACACCTTGAAAGAACATGCGACAAAGCGGCTCCGGTGAGTGCAGCCTTATCCAGAATAACGACAAATATTGGAGGACTCAGACAACAAGGGAGACTAGTTCTGTCAAAGGTGATGAAATCCATCATTATGTATGCGACACTAATACGGGCCAAAGCAGTGACAATTACGTCTTACGCCAGAAGGACTAACTACGTTAATCGACTACATTATGTGCGCTGAAGTTATGCGGTTCATTTCCGATGGTATCAGATGATATTTTATTCGTCTTCGCGGGTATGCTACCAGCAAATATATTGGTTAGTGAACTAAAAAGGACCTACGATGCTTAAATTCATGAACCACAAACTTTATTTAAAGATATCAACCTAGAACGAAGGCAGCGGAGCTTGAGAGCGTGACAGGAAAGATGGAACCAGTGTTCGCAGGGAAGATGGGTCTATAAACTTATACCGAATATACAGAAAATGATGGACAGACAGCAAAGAGAAGTAGATTTCTACCTCAGCCAGCTGCTGATCGAACATGGCTGCTTTCGAGCGTATCTGAACTGGTTTGGGCTCGATGAATCCCCTACCTTTTGAATTACGGAGAGACCAGAGAAGATGTGCAGCATGTATTTTTTCAGTGCACGCACTTCTATATACAGCGGAGAGAACTGGAGGACAAAGTTGGAGTAACACTAACTCCAGAGAATATTGTAGACTAGATGATAAAATTGAGCGCAATATCGGAAGCGGTGAAACAGGTTGCAGCTATCTATAATCATGAAAAAACTTCGGCGGTTGGAAAAAATGAAGCAGAGCAACAGTGAAAACCTAAGCCCAGACATCTCTCATAGAACAAAGAATACATTACTAGCCAACCCCCGCGATACCTATCGGTAGTCCCGCGGGGAGAGTGGTTTAAGTATGTAGAGTGTGGGTTAGTACGTAGGCGTATTTTTGGCATCGAATATACAAGTTTATGAATCGTGCATGCCAGTAGCCTAAGCTACTGGTATCATTAGATGAATGCACGTCTTTTGGCGTGAAACAGGGATGAAACCGATTCCGTTTTTACCCTGTTCGGTTACGTAGTCGAAAATCTTGTAGGCTTTTGACCTAACATCCAAGAAACATGCCCGATTTCTGATGTTTTGTCATTTAGTTTCTTGGGCACACAAGGTAAGGCGCAGAACGATCTTGGCTGCACCAGACCAGATGTGGGCGTAATATTCCAGCTTTGGGCGGATGAATGCCTTGTAGATCGAGGCCACATCAGACGGGGTAAACTATTTCTCGCACCGCCTAAGGAATCCTAGACATTTTGCAGCATTTTTTTCCGACCCCGAATATATGTTCGTTCCATCGAAGATGGTTATTAATGCACATACCGAGAATGGAAAGTCTTTCGCATTCAACAATGCAAGTCATGGATAATGGTTGTGGGTTTTGGTTTCGCTTGAGTGACAGAAGATAGCATCGTGTTTTGGATCTATTAAATTTCACTCTATTTGTTGAACCCTATTTGGTTATGCTGTCCAGGTCGGAATTTAATGTGTTTAGCATACGTTGACGTTCCTCTTCTACGGCCGAACAGCAGGGACGTAAATTGGGGAAAGGATATGAAAAAATGATGGTAGTGCCATCAGCGAAGGAATGAATTGGGTAAGAAGTAGCAGACAAGGGGTCATTTATAAAAATGAGAAAGAGAGTCGGAGACAAAACGGAGCACTAGGGAAGACCAGCATTTATATGGTGAATTGCCGACTTGAAGCCATCTAAGACAACTTGTGGTGAACGGTCCGAAAGGTAATTTCTAATCCATTGAAGAAAAGTCTCATTAATGCCATATGCACGCATTTTAAACAAAAGTGCCTGATGCCAAACTCTGTCAAATGCCTTAGAAATATCGAGTGAAACTTTGTTTTACCGAAGTGATGTAGAGATTTGTTCGACTTCTCGGTGAGACATATGTACCATCAAATCATCAGTGGACCTGTTTCTACGAAAGCCATACTGCTGGTCATTGAGGAGTCTCCGCGAATCAAGATATCTCATGAGCTGACGATTTATCAGCATTTCCATGACCTTGGAAAGAAGGCACGTAAGTGCAATGGGTCGGTAATTGGACGGAGAGGAAGATTCCCCTTTTTTAGGGACGGGCTGGGCAAATGCTTTTTTCCATCTACTCGGAAAAAGCCGCAGAGGTTTTGCCAGTGTGGAAGAACACCTCTTCAGAACTGTGGGGAAGATACCATCTGGACCAGCGGATTTGTGTATGTTGAGAGTACTCCTTGAGTACTCCTGTGACTGTACGAGTGCGAAAGTGGACTTGTCCTATGGAAAATTTGACGCTCTCGGGTACAGGCGGAGACAAAGCACTATCTGGCAGGGTAGAGTTCGCTAGGAAGTGAGCAGAAAGCAGATTAGCCTTGTCTAAGGAGCTAACAGCTGAAATATCATTGTACATGAGCGTTGATGCAGAATTTTTAATATTTTTGACGAATGACCGTAAATCTTTACTACCATTGGGACATTGTAGAATTTGTTGCTTCAATTTTTGGTCATGTAAGAATTTCATACGTCCAATGTGAGTATTGCAGTCATTTCTGGTTTGTTTAAACTTCTTTACGTTTTCCTCAGATTTGTTGGCTTTATAAGATCAAAAACTTACCTCTTTTAACCTGATAGCCTCTTTGCAACTCTGGTCAAACCACGAGTTTGCCTTAGGTTTGATGCTCTTTATTCTGTTAGGAATATAGTCATTTATGCCTAAGAGGATGGTGTCAGTAATTGTGTCAGCGGCAGCATTCACATCGCTATCGGAGAAGTATAGCAACGCTTTTAAGGCCGTCCCAATTGGCTTTCTTGGTTCTTACGAGTTATTGACTACTTTCAATGGAGAGGATTTCAGCTAAGTAAATCATTTCTGTTTAAATAGAACGTTCTATAGAAATGCTCTTAATTTCTAATCAAGCAATGGAATTAAACAATAATTTTTAGACGTTTGTCAAGGTTACTTGGAATTTGCAAACTATTCCACTTTCATAACGGATGACTTGTAGGCCTTGAGCCTATCACACAAGATGCCATTACAGTCTTAAGTGTTCATTAGATATGCAAACGTTACTATCTCTTTTCGACACTTTATGACGCGGATCTAATCTAAATGATTATGGCTCTTGAATTTCATTTTAAGCATTACAACGTTCTTAACTCTCAAGTGCAGATCAAAGAGAGAGAAGCGCACAAGCGTGCTAGTTGCATCATCTGGATGTGATTTCCGTGCACCAGACAACATGTGTGGCATGAGAGCCTTGCCCAGACGACTACTTATAACTAATCAATTAGGTGTGTTATTAATTTTAAATTTATGGCTTTGGTGTAAACATCATGATCATACAACCATCATATGTGAGCGGTCTATAGGTCGGCAGATAATCTGTCATTTAACATGCCTTCAAAGTAACTACCGTGTATCGATTTGAAACGATTTAACCCACAAGATGCATTTGCTTAATATATTCAGACAGACTTAAAATTATTGGCATCAAAGCCTTATGGAGCAATCATTTCTTGACTAATGGTCTGACAGGGGATATAATTTGAGATATTCCATAAGTTATGATCTCGCTCTAAGCCTTTAATTTATTGTCCTTGTCTGTCAATTGCCATTAATCAATTAAGTTTGAAAAGTTTTTCAGTCTTTGAATTTATTCTCTTTTAATAATGATATGAGTGATATTACGTTGGCAAGTATAAGATATAATAACAGATGAAACTGTTTTCATCTTGGAGAGTGCATGTTGTGCAAACTATTGTTTCACTGCCTCTACAAAGAAAGCATAACATTAAATAAGCACGTATCAACGATTTCTGGTAGCTTGACATTCTCCACGTATTTAAACATATACCTACATATCAAATCCAAGAAAGCTATCTCTATTCACCGCAAACTTTAAGATCGGCAACCAGAATGTTTTGATGCCTCACATGCTAATTCTTTTTTCAGGCGCATTCGGCCTCCTGATTTCAGGTCTACTTTTGGAGATTAGCATAACCATTTTCCCCAGAAATATATTCATTTTAGATCCTTCTTGAAGTACACATCACTTCTTGTTTTCTTCTTTTTTTGATGAAAGTTACGTAGGTTACTTAAGTGTAACGAAAATTCGAAATAAAAGGAAACACAGTCTAACCACGAATCTTGGTTAAGTATAAACACATTGTTTCCGGAGAGTGTAATTATGCACTTTAACCCACACCTTTCAGGTCGGTGACGGCTGCAAAACATTGTTGATTGGTTTCTGTCTTGAAAATTACATCATGTGATATCTCAAGGCCAATAATTCGTTTCAGGTGGTGTTTGATTGATTTCACTCCTGCTTCCTATAGTCCACCGAAATGAGGAGAAGCAGATAGAATAAAATTCCACTTAATGCCTTCTGTTGCGATTATATTTGAAATCTCCTTCCAGTCTATCCCTGCTGCTCTTAAAAGTTTTTGAAGTTCTGTGTTGGCCCCAACGAAGTTTGTGCCATCGCTAAACAACTGTGCGCACAAGCCTCTCCTTGCGGGAAAGCGCCTCAAGGCTGATAGGAATGCTTGAGTGGCCTTCGTGACCAAACAGATAAAAATGCCAAAATATGCCTTGTGGCGTATTGAGCACCTGCCTTTCTATGCTTTGACATCTATGGAACCTGCTTTGTCAACTCCAGTATTGGTGAATGGTTGTGACATGCGAACCCTTGGAGCACGTAAGTTACCCATGAGCTGTAGTACCGATTTCGCTCTGTGTCTAAAACAGGTGATACACTTTTGTTTTCTTCTTTACTCCGTTCTTTACCTTCAGTATCTAGTATCGATTCCACAAGTATAATAAAACCTATTGAACTCCTCCATGTAGGATCTTCTCATGAGCATCGATGATCAACAGTTTGCTCAAGTGGTGGTTAGAACTAAGGATAATAAGGAACTGCTGGTCATATGAGAGGTTCGAATACTGCAATTTGCCTCTTGCTCTCAAAATACCGTCGGCATCTATAAATGGCTTAGGTGAGTTAAGAAATTTATTATTATGTGAACCTGTTTTAAGGTCCGCTTTTTTCAAACAGTTCTTATTGCACGATCCGTACTATGGAGAGTGTTGCGTTGCGGAGCTCTGCAGGGGAAAACATATTGAAATTCCTATGCTATGAGTCGAACTGGATGCAAACCTCCTATAATACATAACTACCCTAACCAATTTCAGTAACCTAGAGTGTTTACAGATGAATTGGGTGAGAGAATCGCTCTCCTTAGTAATACAATGGGACCTAACAGACCGTTGTTCTTCTTCTATGTGGAGTATAGTTTGCTGTGGTGTGCAAACGAAGTTCCAGTCTATGTGTAGGAATTCTGCACTATTCCACCAAGGCTTATTTCCTACCAATTCGGAAGGTAAGGCTCCTCGTGAAGCAAAATTCGCTGGGTTAAGATGAGTTGGAACGTGCTTTCAGATGCTAATATTGGTCGATCTCTGGATCTCAGCTACTCGGTTGCTAAGGAAAGTTGTCCACTTCGACGGCGGTGCAGTAGTCCATTACAATTCAATGGGGGAATCAGTCCAGGCAAACTTCCTCGTATTCTGTAGGCCCAAAACCTTTTTTTTTTTACACAGTTCGAGTCGAGGTAACGAAATTGTCTCCAGAGGAGTAACCTTGATGTTCGAAAGCAGCAAGTGTAGATGTATATTATTTTCGTGGTCCAATACTCGTAAGTATACTACTGCTCCGTATGCCTTCTCTCAAGCGTCACTGAACCCGTGTAATTCTAGATCATTCTGCATGTTGTGTGTTCGTACCCACCTAGCAATTCGGATGCATTCTAGAAGGAGCAGTTGTTGCCGAAACTGTCCCCAAGCCTTCACCAGATCCGGAGGAATTGGACTATCCCAGCTTAACCCGCGTTACCACAACTTTTGCATCATCATTTTCGCCTGTTTGATGCAGGGAGAGATCCAGCCAAGTGGGTCGAAAAGGTTTGCCGTAGCCGAAAGATCGTCCTTTTTGTGACTTCTGGACTGTCGGAAGAGATATTCTGAAAAAAAAGAGTCCTGCAGAGGAAACCACTTAATTCCTAAGACTTTTACGTGTTCCGAAATACTTAGAGGTAAGGAGAAATCTAGCTCACGGTCGCTTTCAGGGATCTGACACAAAAGTTCGTTTGAATTGCTCGTCCACTTCCTCAACTTGAAACCTGCTGATTAAGGCTCTACGAAGTGGCGAACGAATTCGGTTGTTGTTTTTATTCGACAGGAAAACCGACATATAGGCTAACCAACTCAGACAAAATTCCCGATCTTATCGATTTTTTCGTTACAAAAGGCATATACGAGAAGTTTATTACCGTCGAAGAATGTTTTGATATCTCTGCTGACCACCCTCCGGTAATTTTATTACTTAGAGAAGCGCTGATCAAGAAAACTTATCGCACTTTCTAGCAATAGAATAAACTGGGAGGACTTTAGAAATGATTGCGAAACAAATATCGCCTTAAATGTATCACTTAAAACACCTTGTGAGCTAGAGGACCAAGTTGATCTTTTCGTAGAAGCAATCCAAAGAGCGGCATGGAGAAACAATCCTTCTAGAAGCTTTAAGATCAACCGCAACGAAGATTATCCGAGAGAAATCATTGAACTGGTGAGGGAGAAAAGAAAGGCATGAAAGAAATGGCAAATCACTCAAGCAACGCAACATAAAACGGTCCTTAACCGACTATGCAATCGCTTTAGGGATAGCATTCGGGAATTTAAAAGCAGTAAGGTAGCGACCTACCTTGAAAATCTCTCCGGTGAAAGAGAATCAAATTATTCGCTTTTGAAAGCTTTAAAGGCATTCGGAAACCTCAAATGCAAGCGCCACCAATTCGGAAAAACGATAGAAACTGGGCCAAGAGCGAAAAATAAAAGGCAGAACATTTTGCTCTGCACTTAGAAGAAACGTTTAAGCATTCGACGGCCCTTTGTTGACGTTCGACTCCCCAGTCATGACATCTGATAACTTAAAAGTAAAAAAAGTTGCATTGATTGAACTGGGGGACGTGATTACAAATTTAAAGACGAAAAAAGCTCCGGGTTACGACTTGGTAACGGTGCAGGTCGTCAAGGAATTGCAGAATAAAGCTCTTGTCAAACTGCTCTATTTGATCAACGTTGCTATCAGATTGCTCTACGTTCCGAAACAATGGAAAGTTGCCGAAATTATAATGGTCCCGAAACCAGGAAAACCTCTGAATGAGAAGAAATCATATCGACCTATTTCCTCATTGCCGGTTATCTCAAAAATATTCGAAAAACTACTTTCAAAACGTCTACAACCCGTAATTGACAAAAGACATCTTATTCTTGAAACAAACATTCTACAATCGACCAAGTCCCCAAAATAACTGTCGTGATTGAGAAAGCTCTCGAAGAAAAAAAGATTTATTGTGGTGTATTTCTTAGCGTCTCACAAGCTTTCGATAAGGTTTGGCACGATGGCTTGGAGTATAAAACCAACTACTACTGCCACTGCAACTCTTTCTAATCTTACGATCGTACCTCACTGAGAGACTCTTTCTTGTTAAGCACCGAAATGATTACTCTGACTTCAAGGAGATTGCAGCCGCAGTTCCGCAAGGAAGTGTCCTTGGCCCACTTCTATGTGTACTCTACACGCGTGATATCTCGCAGGAAAGAAACTGCATCGTCGCCATGTTTGCGGACGATACGGCGATATTGACAACGGGCGATAGCATTGAACCAGCACCTGGAAAGCTTCAGCATTAATATTAATAATGTCCACGGTTGGACAAATCCTTGGCGTATTGTGCTGAACCACAGCAAATCTACTCACGTCAACTTTATTAACTTTAAATGGAAATAGTTAAAAAGAAACCCAACGAGCTTCAAAACAAATGCCGGCAAATGTACTGGATACTCGGAAAACATTCGAAGTTAAGTCTACGTAACAAACTGCTTATCTGTAAGCAAGCGCTAAAGCCTGTGTGGACGTATGGTATACAACTATGGGGTTGTACAATGAAAAGCAATAGAAATGTCACACAAAATTTTGAAAATAAAGTTCTTAGAACGATCGTTAACGCACCGTGGTATGTACGTAACGAAGATATTCATCGAGATCTGGGAATTCCCAGCGTCATCGAAAAGTTAACAAAATTTGCGCGTAAACACAAAGATCGTGTTGACGGCCATTGTATGTAACCGTACCGTCATTCAACTACTTGACGCGAACAATTTAATTCGTCGTCTGGAAAGGACACAACTTTCTGATCTCGCGTCATAGTATATACCGGTCGTGAAAAATGCAGGAACGTTCATTGGAATTTAACCTGTCTAAAGTGCTACATTTCCTTTAGAATATGTTTTTCCAGAATCACGAGTCCCGTAAGCGAAAATAAAACTGCTGGATAAGCGTCGGCTTAGTTGTAGTATTAATTTTGAAGAGTGGTGTTTTTTTAGTGAGTAAAAACTCACACTACCATAACGCGCGGTCGGCAAAAAGAAAAAAACTTGAGTAGAAGAGCTTCCGAAATAAACTCAATAAAGAAATCAACGTTCAAAAGTTTAAGCCTAAGTCAATCCAAGATTCCTGAAATACTGAAGACTGTTGTTCTTCTTCTTCCTTGTCCAGCGAGGTTATGATCACAAACTAAGGGATCACAACCATCCCACTTCACCGCATTTATACTAATCCGTCTGTGGGGTTCGCCTATTTGACTTCAGAAAATATCGGCAAGCCCGCCGATTTTGGATCACTCATTTACTGAGGCTAATGAAATGCCGATGTCGTCGCATTTGTCTGATCCAGGCGTTTATAGGCCTGCCTTTCCTACATCGCGATGTCTTTGGAACGTGCATTGATATTGCCGTTTTAACAGCGTTCAAATGATCTCTAGCTTTGAACGTGGCAATACCAGCTGAGCCGGTCACGCTTTATTTTTTGTACGATGGTTTCCTTGATGTGAAAGCTTCCATGGATCTTCGATCTTCTTATTCGATCAAGCTTTGTCACTCCTGCTGTCGTGCGAAGTATCTTCATCTCAGCTGCCGTTAATTTACTCTCATACTTTTTGTACATCGCCCAACATTAAGAACCGTATGTGAGCGCTAGACACGCAACTGTGGTGTAAGGCATTTTTCTGTCATAGAAGATAGCGGAATTTTCTCACCACTTCATCCATCCTACGCTTACGCGAAGATTAATGTCGTCATCACAAGTTGCTTTGCTATTGATCATAGATCCTAGATATTTGAACTTTTCGCACTTGGGAAGCACTTTTCCATTCAAATAAATGTCTAGAATAAGCCTGAATGGATCAGAGAACGGGCAGCACAAGTATTCTGTCTTTTTTGAACTAATGCGATACCCATTTCCCTCCAAAACGTCCACCCACACGTCAGGTGCTCGTTGCAGGGATGTAGGATCCTCACTTATGATGGCTCCATCATCAGCAAAGAATAACTGATGTACTTTGGAGTCCGTCACTTTACCTTCAAGCAGATAGTCAAGGACTGTAATAAAGAGCAAAGGACTTAGGACGCTTCCCTGGTACACCCCGACTTTGATTGGGAACTCTTCCGTTACTCCAGCGAGGCATCTTACTCTTGTCTTTGCTCTTTTGTGTATGTTCACGATCATCTGTACATAGGTTTCTGGAACCCCTCGATATCTTAAATCCCAGAAAACAAAAAAAAAAAAGTTTCACGGTCCCACCTCTCGCGAACGTCTGACAAACATCCGAGAGTATTTTTTCTCAGAAGAAAGCTTCTCAAAAACAAAGAAGGCTCGACGGCACAAACCTGTAGGTCCATTCCAGAAAAAAAAAAAATATAAGGCACACAAGACGAGTGGTCCCGAGAAGCTAGGCCTAGGCACTTGCACCATCTATTACATTACTATCGAACAGGCTTTATTTGATCTAGAACCAATCCAGTCAATTCTATGAGTACTAGGTCAGAATTCAACTATGAACTAGAGGTTCTAGATATGATTCGAAAAAATCCTGAAATTCGAATATTTGTCTGCTTGTCTGACCGGAAAACATGTGATGCAAAGCTTTTGAAAAATAATCGCGAGGATTCAGGAAAAGTCCGATTGATGTTAATATGTAGGTGGGCACATACATTGGTACAGACAGTTCCCAATGGCGCGTAGGCCTTAAAAATGCATCGAAGATGTGTCCTCCAAAGTGGTATTAATTTAAGTTTGATGCTATTTTTATGCTAAAATATTCAGAAGCGCTAGAGTTAAGTCAAGTAAAACAGAATTTAAAATGTCTCAAAATTTAAGAACAATATTACTACTATGTCCTCTGCTTATATCCTTATGTATTGCATGTGACATATAACAACTCACATCCTTACTTTTTTGGGTCATGTGTCTACTTGTAGGCCTACAGTGCATTACACCATTAACCTCTCATTAATTAACATTAATGGTTATACCCACTGCATTTCGGCCTCAGTAAAATGCAATCTGCGCTCTCGAAGTTGTTCATCCATGAAATTCATCGTTGACCCAGTTTTCAATTTAAAATTCACTTTTATTCCAACAACTACTTCTTTTATTGAACAATAATCCTTGAGTGTACGTATTTCGCTTTCACAATTGTAGCACTTAATAACTAAAAAGACTGTACATCATCGCCGTCTACCACCATCCACCACTGCGGGAACCGGAATTCCATCCGCTGCTACGGCCATTCCATCCATTACCACCCCATCCACCGCTGCCGTATCCACTGTTCCATCCACTGCTGCGGCCATTCCAACCATCATTCCATCCGCCTCCATTGCTAATCACGCGAATAATTTTCGATCCAGATCCCCATCCGCCACCAGATCCCCATCCACTGCTGTATCTGCTAGGATAACTGCTGCCGGACCATCCACTACTCCATCCAGCGGAGGCAACCGCGACCAGAACCATCAGCACGATTAGGACTTTCATTTTTTTTTTCGGACACTCTTCGGACTCTTGTTCGAATCTTACAGAACTCACTTCAATTACTGGCTCAAGTGAGGCCCGGTGGTTAGTATTTATATGAAATTAAGTCAACTATTATTCCATTACCCAATGACACTGTCACATGGCTAATAAAATCCAATTTGTATTGAAATTCTTGTTTTTCGCCAACGAAAAGGCATCGAAACACGGATAAAGTGGTCACAGCCGCAAAAATGCAGATAAAAGTGCGTGCACCTAGGAGCACGCGGGCGTGTCTCTCGCATCGTGCCCCGATTGTATATTGCGGTTTAATTTTTCACTCAAATTTGGAAATAATTTAACAAAACCATCCATAAAACTCTGTTAAATGTTGATTAGAATCGAGAATAACAACACTGGCGGGCGACGACATTCGTTGCATTTTAACGTAACCTCAAGGCATACACTCTATTGGCACTACTAAGGCGTTAGCTAAAGTTAATTATGTCATAAATTTTGGCATCAATCGTAAATGTCGCCGACAAGTTGGTATTTGAAGAGTGTTCGATGCGATGATGATGTTTTCCTTCGAGTATTGATCGCGAGTTCAGATAGAACGTTATTGTCAACTAATGACATAACCTAGTTGGATGTTGATAGAATCAACCTAGGTACAGATACGTGATTTTGGGTTTGTTTATTATGATTGGGTTTATGGTTCTTCTTCAGGATGTCTATCAATAAAATTTGTTTATGGTGTTCCAAAAATGTTTCTGCAATATCGTAATTTTTGGCAATGCGGCTGGAATTTTAAACGTCCTTGCGGACAGAATGAGATGTGGTACAGTGTAAATTGCAATTGGAAGGAATTACTCTGCAAGTTTCTTAAAGTTTCACAACATCGTATTACAATAAACTGTGATACGCAAAAGACAGGCTTGAGTGAAATCTTTGCACCGTTATCACCAAGCTCTACTATATCTATACAAGATAGTCTAATTCATTTGTTCATTACCAAAATATTTGCAGATTGGAGATGGACCTTGTTAATATTCAAACCATTCGCCGATCCACGAATAGATACATTACATTAGATGATGTGAATAAAACCGAGCAAATGCTTAGCATGCCTTAGGGAATACTAGTTATTCTAGAACTCTTAAGACACATCTTAAAATGACAGTATCTACTTATTCGTGTTCGTGGAAAAAATGTAAAGATCGCTTTCAGAAGAAAATCGCTTCTTGCAGGGCACACGAGATGAACACAGGAGAGCATTAACTGCAGAGCAAAACATACAGAATGATTGCAATCCGTCTGACATATGTAAATCCTATCACCCCTCGAGGGGCAGGGTAGGTAGGTAGAAGTGGCGGTTCTGTAAAACAGAGACCTAATTAGCACAGTTGTGCCGTTTTGATACCACGACTCATGTGACCTTGGATGTTGATGTGTGTTGGTGAAGATAATCTAGAGTCAGCCTGTGGAGTTTAAGAAGAGAATTAGCTCATTTATGTTTTTACCCGAGATCTCCTCAATAATAGAAGGATTTGCCTAATGCTTGATGTCTAGCCCTGGCTAGTGCCGAACAAGTGCACATGTAGTGGATGATTGTTTCCTTTTCGGTGGCTATGTTGCAACTGCGGCAGTGTGTATTCTATTTTTATTTTTTTTTATGGTTGCGCCAAAGGGTGTGTAATCTTCTAAAGATACCAGTAGCCCGAGCTATAGGCATGCACGATTCGCAAACCTGAATACTCGATGCCAGGAATACGCCTACGTACTAAACCACACCCTGCATACTTCAACCAATCTCCCCGCGGGACTACCGTTAAGTATTACTTCGCGGGGCTGGTTAGCTATTTATGCTCTTCTTTCGCTGTCTTCCGCTCCTTGTTCTAAAAGTGTTGCCGGTTGGACTTGGTTGCTCTCTCTGACTCTTTCCAGCCGCCTAAGTTCCTGCACGATTATCGCTGCAACTTGTTTCACCGCGTCCCATATTGCATTCGATGCTATCATATGGTGCACAATGTTTTCGGGGGTTGGTATTTCTCCAATTTTTTCTTCCAGTTCTCTGTGCTCTATATGAAAACGTGGGCACTGAAAAAATACGTCCTGAGCGTCTTCTGAGGCCTCTCCGCAATTTGGACAGTTGGGAGATTCATCGAGCCCAAACCTGTTGAGATACGCTCGAAAGCAGCCATGTCCGGTTAGGAACTGACTAAGATAGAAATCTACCTCTCCGTGTTTCTGGTCCATCCATTTTTGGATATCCGGTACAAGTCGATGGGCCCGTCTCCCCTTTGAGGACTGGTTCCATCGCTCCTGCCATGCTCTAATGCTTCGCTGTCTTTCTTCCAGCTTGATATTTTTGACTGACGCTTGAGGTTCCTAAATTTTGGCGTCGTATGTCCTTTGTAGCTCGATAGCCAAGATATCCACTGGCAGCATTCCCGCGATGACACATACTGCCTCGTCTGACACCGTACGAAAGGCACAGCATACTCTCAGCGCACATAGTCTGTTGACAGAGTTTATCCTTCTCGCGTAGGTCTTTTTCATCATAGCTTTGGCCCATATGGGTGCCGCATACATAAGGATGGACTGCACCACCCTTGATAGAATAAGTCTCCTTTGTTGCCTAGGTCCTCCTATATTTATTATATGGTTTTGCAACCACGACAATTGCAATATCATCGACAAAGCCTATGATTTTTGCCTCATTTGGGATTCCAAGCCTTAGAACCCTATCATACATAATGTTCCAAAGGATAGGGCCTAATATCTATCGTTGTGGAACTCCGCCAGATATGTGGTACTGCTTTACTCCATGATGAGCAGAAACCGTTTCTCGAAGTAGCTCAGTATTATTTTAATTAAGAACCATGGCACCATCATTGACCTCAGTGATTGCACTATGAGTCCCCAATTCGCAGAATTGAACGCGTTTTTGACGTCCAATGTTATTACGGCACCGTATTTCTTTGCACCGCCTCTCCATCTCCTGCCCTGAATAGCTTCTTCCAAGGTTGTAGTTACCCTTCTTATTGCGTTTACTGTAGATCGAGCTTTCCTAAAACCGTACTGTTGGTTGGAGAGTCCCCCCGCTTCATTAATTGCCACTTCTAATCGGTTGCATATGATTCGCTCCAGTATTTTACCCATTGTGTCTAACAGGCATATGGGACGGTATGACGAGGGCTCGTCTGGTGGTTTTTTCCCTTTAGACAGCAACACTAGACCTTGCTTTTTCCATTGGTCTGGAAAAACTCCTTCTGTTAGACAATTTTTGTAGAGTTCCACAAATGGTTGCGTATTTGTTTTCATGGCTAATTTAAGGGCCTTGTTCGGTATGCCATCCAATCCAGGTGACTTGCTATCCTCGAATCGTCTGCATACATCCAGGAGTTCCCTTTGCGTGACAGTTGGGATGTCCTGTACTTCCGGAGGTGGCTCTATACGCTCTGCTGGTGTTTGAGGTGGAAACAACCCCGATACAATTTTCTGCATAAGAAGATGCCATGAGGGGGAGGGTGCCCTAGTGCCTTTGAGTTTTGCCATTACAATTCTGTAGACGGTGCTCCAAGGATTTACATCTGCTTGCTCACAGAGTTCCTTAAAGCTATTGCTTTTCTGCGGATGGCTAGTTTTAGCTCTCTTCGCCTATCTTTGAATTGCACCCGTAGGTCCTGATGTGTGAACAAACTTCTAGATCGCTGGAATAGTCTTCTGGCTCTATGGCACTTGCTGCGTAGCTCTGCTATCTCTTGGTTCCACCAGTATACTGGTGGCCGGCGATTTGTTGACGTTTTCCGGGCCATGGATGCGTCGCAAGCCCTAGTTACTTTCTTGGTGACTTCAACGGCCATGATGTTTGCTGTTCCTGGGCTTATTGTTGACTCTACAAAAATCAGGGCAAAAGTGTCTTTGTCCATGGTGCTTATTTTCCACCCCATTCGTTGTGCCTTCTTTGGGCGTTCCTGGGTTGGTCTCCTGGGTTGTACTTCAAACAGGATGGCAAGGTGGTCGCTGTGAGTATATTGATTACTGTCTCTCCAGTTGGCGCCTCTCGATAAGGAACTAGTTGCAAAGGTGATATCTACTATGAAGGCTGCCCCATTTCTACTAAAAGTGTGCTCACTTCCTGTATTTAGCAATATTAGGTCTAGTGACGATACGGCTTCTAGGAGAGCTTCTCCCCTTCTATTGGCCGTGCGCTGCCCCAATCAGTGGCTCATGCATTGAAGTCTCCAGCTATAATCGTTAGGCTACGACCTCTAGCATCATCCACGAGCCTATCAAGCATACTTTGGAACTCCTCAATAGTGTTGTTTGGAGATGCATAACAGCTATAGACATGTACTCCTTTGACCTTTGCTCGCACGAAGCCTGCTCCGGGTGTCATCATTTTTTCTTCAAAGGCGCAATCTCCACAGGCCCAAATAGCAGCTCTTTTTGAGTCATCCGCAGCCCAAACTGTATCATCGAGATTTTTGTACTGCTCGCATAATACGGCAACATCTATCTTTTGTGTATTATATGGGATACCTAGTTTGGCTGTGTGCTCTTCTACCGGCCAATGTCCCGTGATTATCGCCATCATTCTGGCAATGTCTTTGCGCGTTCTGTTCAATAGGGCGGTTGTTTTGGTTTTGTTGCAGTTGGGCCACATCCTTCTGGATATGACGCAGTTCGTTAACCTAGACCATTTAAGGTTAGCTTTTCTAAGAAAGATTGAGGAGATGTTTGCCTTAATTGCTCCGAGCGGGGTGTGAACAAGTTCCGCAAGTGAGCAGTGGAGGGCTGAGCCTCGCCTGGCCAGTTCATCAGCATGTTCGTTGCCATCAACGTTGCTGTGACCTGGAACCCATACTAGGGTTACCATACATTGGCCATCTAGCGAGGCCAGCTCCTTTCGGCATTCTGGTACAAGTTTCGAGGAAATGGTTTCCAAGGCAATGGCTTTGATATCAGCTTGGCTATCAATTAAAATAGCGATTCTTTGCCTTGGTAGTATATTTGTGTGTGACTTGATTTGGCGACAGGGTTCGTGAATGGCGAGTAACACCGCTTGGAAGACTCTGGCAGCGTCCGAGAGTCTATACGATCTTGCGCTGTTCAGGAACTCCGAAAAAATACCCGCACCAACCCCACAGTCCATTTTTGACCCATCGGTGTAGACTGTTAGATCGAAATCACTGGTCGCCTGTCCATCTTGCCAATCTTTTCTTGTAGGGAATTGTACATCGAAACCCTTTGTGAAGTTCAATGTGGGGGTGATGTAGTCTGTTGGAGTCGATACGAGTTCTCCTAGTAGAGAATCTAGAATATTGCTGTATCCATAGGTTCCGCATTCCAGCACTTAGACTCTCTGAGTCTGATTGCGCTGTGCGCTGAGATATTTGTGATGTGTAGATCTAGGGGTAAAATGTGTAGCAGGACTGTTAGAGCGTCTGACGGAGTTGACCGTAGGGCGCCTGTGGTGCCTATTCACGCTGCTCTTTGTACCTTACTTAGTTTGGTTATATTATAGGCTTTCTTAAGGGCCGGCCACCATACTATCGACCCATATGTGCAGATTGGGCGTACTACGGCTGTGTACATCCACAGGGTCAAATTTGGTTGCAAGCCCCAACTTTTGCCGAACGTTCTGTTGCAGGCATAGAAGGCTATATATGCTTTCTTTATTCGTTCGTCTATGTTTGGTTTCCAGTTAAGTTTAGGATCTACAATAACTCCTAGGTACTAAGCTCTGGAAGATAAGGAGAGTATCTGACCGTTTAGTCGAGGAAGAATGATTTCGGGTATTTTGGTTTTTGTGGTGAAAATCTTCAGTTCAGTTTTATTTGGGTTGACTCCAAGTCCACACTTTCTGGCCCATATGGTGACTTTACTTAGAACCCTCTCCATGATCTCACTTATCACGGAAGGAAAAAGTCTCGACACATCTTAGTGTCCATGACCATGTCGTCCGCATATCCAACTACTTTAATTCTTTCTCTGTCTAAGCATAAAAGGATTTTATTCATGACTATTAGCAATAGTAGAGATGGGATGACCCCACCTTGGGGCGTTCCTCTACTGGTGAATTTGGTTATGGTGCTGTTTCCTTCTTCTTCTTATATCCTGTATCCCCTTGTGGGTCCAAGGGTCTCTACTACGCCTACGCGCTATCGTGTACGGTTTCTGGCAATATGTCTGAGTTCTTCCCAACTTTACCCTAACTGCCGTGCCTCCTTCTCGACTGTTCTGCGCCATGTTCTCTTCGGACAACCAGGTCTTCTGCCATCCTAAGTTAAAGGGTTCCATTGCATAGTATGGTTCGCTATGGAACTGTCATCCTTTCGGAACTTGGGACCAACCCACTGCCACTTCCGTCGTTGGATGGTTGTGCCTATTGGTTCCTGACCCGTTCTCTCGTAAAGGTGCTCGTTAGAGATACGATTGGGCCAGAAAATCCTTAAGATATTACGTAGGTAGCTATCACTCTCCACGTGCTGCAACCATATAACAGCACTAATTCAACGTTGGAGCGGAACAGTCTTATTTTGGTGCTCAAACTGATTGCATTGCTTCGCCATATTTTGGACAACATCCCGAACGCGGACTTTGCTTTGGCGATCCTGTTGGCTATATCCAGTTCGGTTCCACCATCGATCAATATTCAATACTCACAAGATACTGGCAGTCCTCTACTTTCTCTACCCGTTGTCCAGCAATGCATAATTGAGCCGATGAGTTAGTTCCAAGGCTGATAATATTAGTTTTTGCCGTATTAATTTTCAGCGACACCTGCCTCCCTCTCCACATCTGCTGTCATTTGGTGGAGGTCCATAATTCTGTGAAAGAGTAAGCATACATCGTCAGCGTAGTCAAGATGTTTCAGTTGAGATGTAAGAGTCCATCGAATTCCTCCGTTTCCCGTTGACAAAGCTGCACGAAGCACATCGCTAATCACCAATAGGAATAATATTGGTGAAAGGATACAGCCTTGTCTTACCCCACTTTGGATCTCAAATTCCTCAGACAACCTCCCCCTGTGCAGAACGTGACATTTGGAGCCTTCATATGTAGCTTTGATAATAGTAATTAGTTTATCGGGAATACCTCTCCTGCGTAAGGCACGCCAAATAAACTCCCTGTTGACACTATTGAACGCCTTCTCAAAATCGATGAACAGCAGGTGCAGTGGCGATCGATATTCAACACACTGTTCGATGATAATCCGCAGGGTGTTGATGTGGTCGACACAGGAGGATCCAGAGCGGAAACCTGCTTGTTCGGCATTGAGTGTGTCTTCGAGATGTTGTTTGATTCGCTCCAGGATGATTTTAGCTATACCATAATCTTAGCTACAGCAGGCAGCACGCAGATACCCCTCCAGTTTCCGCACTCCATTAAATTTCCTTTCTTAGGAAGCTTGACGATCATTCCCTTTTTCCACTCGTTAGGAAAGCTCTCAGCTTCCCAAGCTCTCTCTATAAGTGGAAGCAGAAGCTCAGCCGATGTTATTGGTGCTGCTCGTAAGAGCTCTGCTGGAATACCGTTTAGTCCTACAGCCTTGTTGGTTTTGAGTGCCTTGATCGCGGTAATGATCTCATCTTTACTGGGAGCCGTGGTGCGTATTCGGGAACTTCTCACCTCGGGCATCTCAATTTGATTTGGGAGCATATTGCTAGCGAATACACGGTTCAAAACCATAGCAAAATGCTCTTTCCATCTCTTGAGCTGGTCCTCATCCGAAATGAGCAAGGAACCGTCTAGGCTTTTCGCTGGGTGTTGGCTGGAGCTGCGACCACCTGTCAGCTCTTTCGTGTTTCTGTAGACAGTCCTGCTATCGCACCTCCGTGCAGCTTCTTCTGCTTCTGTAGCCAGCGCGTTGATGTAGTTGCGCTTGTCACGTCGTACGCTACGCTGAACTTCTCTCATCTTCATGCGATATAGGGACTCTAGCTCGCTTCTCCCTGCTGCTGGGGTAGCTGCAATGTGAGCTTTCAGCTGTTTTCGTTCGTCAATACGTCTTCAGGTATCCTCGGAAAGCCACGCCCTATGTCTTCCCTGCGATCGACCGACAATTCTTTCAGCACCAGATGTAAAAACATTTTCCACAGCACACCAATGGTCTTGAATGGTTGCGGGCATTGTGCTGCTGATTGCTTCCACACCTTGCGAAAAGTGCTCCCTTAATTGTTGGTGCACTGAGTCTATCGATGTTGAACCTGGGCATTCTTGTGTCGTCGTGGGATCTTCGAACTGCAGCAGTGCGTAGTTGGAGAGTAGCTATCATAAGATGGTGATCACGTACAATCCCCACATCTGCCCCTCGTCTGTTTCGGACGTCCAGGAGACTACTTCTAAAGCGGCGGCTAATAGCAAAATGGTCAATTTGGTTGGAGGTTGCTTGCCTGTGGGCGCCGTTGCGTAAGTGGTTAGTGTGTCGGATCACTACGCATGAGGTTCCAAGTTCGAATCCCAGAAAACACAAAAAAGTTTTTTCACGGTCCCACCTCTCGCGAGCGTCTGACAAACATCCGAGAGTATTGTTGTCACGAAAAAGCTTCTCAAATCGCCGTTCTGACTCGGCATTAAACTGTAGGTCCCTTCCATTCGTGGGAAAAATATAACGCACACAACATGAGTGGTTGCGAGAAGCTAGGCCCTGGCACTTTAAAGAGCTGTTGCGCCAAATATTTGTTTGTTTGTTTTGCTTGCCTGTCATTGGAAACCCAGCTGACTTTGTGGCAGGTCTTATGCTCAAACATGGTGCCACCTATCACAAGGCGGTTGGGATTGCAGAAATCCACAAACCTTTCGCCGTTGTCATTGCGGTTGCCTAGTCCATGCTTCCCGATTACATGTTTGAGCCCTTCGTTGTCGCTGACTACCTTGGCATTCAAATTCCCCATCATTATGACAATGTCTCCATTTGGTGTTGTGTTGAAGACGGCGCTTAAGAGATTGTAGAAGCTCTCCGTTTCGTCCTCAGACGAACTATTCGTTGGGGCGTAACACTGTATGATGGTGAAGCGTCGTACTCTAGTCCGGAATCTGGCCGTCAAAATCCTATCACCATTAGGCTGCCCGGAAATTAGGCCCTTGCGTGCTGTTGTTGTTAGTAGTAGTCCGACTCCATATTCGCGAGGACTTCCGGATGGTCTTCCAGAATAGAGTAGTACAGTCTTACGCGTTGAAGACTGGTACTCGCCCGCTTCTAACCATCTTACTTCACTTACCCCCAAAATGTTCAGTTTATATCGCATGAATTCGTTTTCCGATTGGAGGAATCTGGCATTGTAAGGACCTTCTCTTCCCGAGTCGAGGAGCGTGTTTACATTCCAGAAACCTATCTTTGTCCGGGTACAATAGCCAAAAGTCGTCAACATGTGATCATTCCTTATCCGAGGCATAGTGTCGGTTTCTGTAGCGAGAAATTTTCAGTAACGCAGGTTGCTGGCCCACATTACCTAGCCTAGAATCAAGGCCCTAGACAACCCGCGCTTACAATTTTAGCCTACACGTATAAGGGTTTATACGTATAGTTGCCCGGGGACCACCACTAGGAAGTAAAGTAAGCACTTCATCACGAACTTGATTGTTGCGCTACTGGCCCAAGCCAAGTTTTGGGCAATCAGTAGTTTCCCGATCAATCGCAATGCAGGTCCCCATAATAATGCCTGATTCCGAAGCGAAGTTTGCATCTGTTCTGCTCAATGGAGACAGCACTGTCCTCATTAATCCGAAGAAGGAAGGAAAGGATATTGTTGTGGGGTTCCTCAACCTTGATAACTTTCCACTCATCCATGGGAACCGTAGAGTTATGCAGCTTCAGGCAATTTAGCAATAGGTTGTCGTTAATGGCCATGTTTGGGAGCCAAATGCGGAATATCTCTGCCACTTAGGAATTCCTTAGAGAAGGCGTCCTCACACTTGATGACCCTGTACCCTCGTATGACCTCAGCTGAGTCGAAGCAGAACAGCGGTCCTCCTTGGTTGTTAATTAGATGGTCCAGGACCATCTCGGATAGTTTGACCTCAATGGCTCTCCAAAGTTCGGTCACTGCCTTTCCGTCGGTAGAGAGCTCGTCTACTTACGACTTGGAGATCGTCTCTGATAACCTCGCTGACAGTTCGTGTCGCTTGGACAGCCGAGGAGGTAGAAGGGTCGTTAGGGTTGGGTGTTGACAGCTTAGGGACTCGGGAATCGGACTTGATTTCCTCCTGGAATCGGTTACGCTTTGCCGCATCGCTTTTTGAAACTTGTGGGGTATTGTGTTGCCCCTCGGGGGCAAAAACGACTTCTTCCCAAAGACCTCAATTCTTCCACAACTGTTCTGTGCCACCTTTCCTTAGGGTGACTCACTTTTCTGCCTGTCTGGGTAAATAGATTTCAGTGCATAGCGCATTTTGCACTGCAATTATCTTCAAATCGTCCGGTGTGACCGATCCACTGCCACTTTCTCCTCTGTATGATGATGGCTAGGGGGTGGCAATGGTGCAGTGGGTAGTGTGTTTGCTCGTTAACCGATGTGTGCAGGTTCAAGCCCCAGCGGGGAACAGCAATCATGGGCCACCCAAGTATAAAGGAAAAACGAATTACATCGAAGTTTTTCCAACCACTGCACCAAAGAAAGGTTCCTGCCTGGTAGTACAATGGACCGGAGAGTCTGAGTGCTCTGGGATTTGGGTTTCCTTTTTAAAAAAAAAAAAAAAAAAAAAAAAAAATTATGGCTATAAGTTCCTGGCCTGATCTCTGATAAAGCTGTTCGCGAGTAAGTAGGTTAAGAAAAGATTACGGCTTCTGACAGTTCTGAGGTCGTTCATATCAATGACTCAATAAGTATAATAGACAACTGAGTCTTCAGTCAAGATTCATTAGGGAGGTAAGAAAATCCTTGTCCTGTTGAAAATCTCACCACTTCAACAGCATTCGACAATGCAGCCGAAACTCTTACCAATCTCTAACTCAATCTTTCGACAACTCAGGACCGGTTAGTAGCACAGTTCTTCCACCTTGGTGGAATGCAAATATTTCTGAGCTTACTCGCAACGCAAGAGTAAGTTGGAACCTCGTTAAAAAAAGGGGTCATCGAGCGGTACACTAACAAAGAAAGCGTAAGAGTACTCAAGAAAGAAATCAGATTGTCAAAGAAGATCGCATGAAGGAATCTTTGTGAATCTATCGAATGAACGACTGAGGCATCCAGTCTTAGAATAGTCTTACCAAAATTGCCATCACAAGCATTTATCTATCAAGAGAGGCTCTTCTACCTAGGCCGACTCACATAAAGAGACGCTGTTTAAGTGTCAACTTTGTAAGTCACTACTTTACTACGAGTATAATGGTCTATTCAGGAGTACATACATTCACGACTGACTTTCTCTTTGATCGGCTAACATGATGAGTTGACCAGCTAGAGGGGTAGGTCGTTTTTCAAGAGCCACTGAAGTCTTTTAAATAAACAGTTGTAAAATTGAATTTTAATGTTTTTTTTAATTAATTATACAAAACGCTGAGCAGTTTAATGAGCACTCATATTTTCCTAGATGCACAGTTATCGCCAAGGATAGTCCACCTATTCCAGATATGTTGGCAGGCTTGATGCGAATGAAAATGACAAAATATACAACGAATCCAAGATATACATATATACATACATATTTTTTTTTTTGTTAAGACAACCCAATTTCCAGAATACTCAGACTCTCCAGTCCATTGTACTACCAGATAGAAACATTTCTTTTGTGCAGCGGTTGGAAAAACTTCGGTGATAATCGTTTTTCGGTTTATACTCGGGTGGTTGAAGCTTGCTGCACACATCAGTTAACGAACAAACACACTAGCCACTGCACCATTGGCACCCTCTTAACGAATCCAAGATACTATGGACAATTAAATCTTTTGATCCATACATACATACATGCATACATACATTTTCAATGGCCCGCTAATCCTTCCAGAGGGCCGCGGGGATAAGATGCTCAGGTGGACTCTCCATCCTTATCGATCCTCCGCCATTGACTCCAATTTATCAGGAGGAATCCCTAGACGGGTCCAGGAGAGATGTCGGACTTAGTCCAACCATCTATTTCTAGGCCTACCGCAGGGTCGCCTACCTGATGGCATGGCCACCATGGCACGTCTTGGAAGCCGGTATGGGGGCATACGCACTACATGACCAAACCATTGAAGCATAGATCGTACAGTTCGGAGAAGTAGCTGCTCAACGTTGAGCGCCTTGCGTACTCTGGTGTTGCGCACTCGATCCCTACGAGTTATTTCAGCAACACCGCGAAGGAACCTCATTTCGGCAGCTTGTATCCGCGATCTTATTCTTTCGGTCACTACCCAAATTGCATGACCATAGGTGAGAGTTGGAACATACACCGAGTTAAAAACCGATAGCTTAGCTTGAACACTAAGTTCAGCCTTCCTTATAACAGATTGGCCAAGCTCTCTCAAAATTGATCCAGCCTGACCAATTCTACAGGGTAACTCGGCATTGCTGTTCCCATCACTCGTGAATAGGACCCCGAGGTACTTAAACTTATCCACCTGCTTCAGTGGAACTCCGCTAATATGCAGGTTTTTTGGAAACGACCATTACTTCTGACTTGTTCAAGTTGATCTTCATTCCAGCATCATCACAAACGGCTACAAACCTTTCGAGTGCGCGCTGAAGTTCGGTTTGGGAGGACCCAAGGATGAACAAATCATCCGCAAATAGCAGATGACTAATCCTTAGGTCTCCCACTTTGAAACATTCCCCGCCACGGCTGCGCTGTAACATCCAATCCATATATACAATGAAGAGGAGAGGTGACAAAACGCACCCCTGGCGGAGTCCAACGCCAACAGTGAAAGGTATTGATTTAACACCGTTTATCCGAACACAGCTTCTACAGTTTGTATATAAAGACTGAATCGCCCTTAACAGGGAACCAGCAATCCCATACTCCTGGAGAACACTCCAGAGTTTGCCTCGAGGAACCCTATCATATGCTTTTTCCAAATCCACAAAACAAGTGTAGACAGGATTGGCATATTCCCAGGCCTTCTCAAGAACCATTCTGAGAGTGAACAACTGGTCGGTTGTGCTTCTACCGGGACGAAAACCGCACTGCTCATCCCCCAAACTGTCCTCAACCACAGCTCTGGAACGCTTTTCTAGAACCTTAGCGAAGACTTTTCCAAGGAGACTTAAAAGAGATATACCCCTATAGTTGGCGCAATCTCTTTTGTCCCCTTTTTTAAAAAGAGGAACTATCACCCCCCTTTGCCAATCTCCAGGTGTTTCACCGCATTCCCAGGCCACTTTAATGACACGCGAGAGCCATTGCACTCCCTCTTTACCTAAAGCCTTGAGCATTTCTGGCCGAATTTCATCCACACCAGTAGATTTGCGAACCTTTAGCGCTTTGATCGCCAAGGTTACTTTCTCTACCGCAGGATTACTTTCCGCCCAACTCTCGACAATAGGTCTGTCATCTTCGGTGCCCTGTTCGGGATTGAGCAATTCTGAAAAATGCTCGCTCCTCCTCATTCGAAAGAAGTGTATCGTCTTTGGATTTGACTCCTCTAACGATACTCAACTTTTTCCTCTGAGTCGGCGGACGGTCTGCCAGAGCATCTTATCTGCAGGTCTGTGGTCACGTTACAACTTTTCGACAAACTCCTTCCAAGACTGTTCTTTCGCTGTTTTCATATCTAATTTGCAAGTTCTTTGAGCCTCAGTGTACCGATTTCGAGAATCGGAGTTTCCCAAGTGAATCCACACCTTAAATGCTCTCTTCTTCTCTCTAATGGCTTCTTGAAATCCGGGCGTTTTAAACCAAGCAGTCCTTTTCTCACCACTAGCCGCACACCAAGCCGCTTCACTCCACAAACATCTCCAGCAGAGGCAATAATTGCTGTTGAAAACAGTTGCCATTCTTCCTCTACATTTGATGGAACAGTTTGAATTCGTTCAAACCTTTCAGATATTTGCTGCGTCCTGTAACCTCTCCCATCGTATGCGTGTAACCATCCTTGGTTTACGCTTTGGTAGGGGAGGCACTCTCTCGCTAAGAAACAATTTGCACAGCACTAAATTATGATCAGTTGACAGCTCGGCCCCTCTCAATACGCGAAGATCACAAACCATTCTCTTCAGACACGATGGTACCATGTGTATTTGTGGATGTCTTTGTGTGTTCATGATGGATAAGCCATTTTCACAACAAAAATCCAACAACTTCTCTCCGTTCGCGTTTTGATCAGGATCATCGTTCCTCAGAATCCCCCATGTCATAACATCTACACCCACATGAGCCTTGAAGTCATCCATCAGGACAAAAGAATCCACATCTGCAACCTTTTCAAGGGCAACATCAACTTCATCTAAGAAAGCTGCATACTCTGACTGAAGGTTCGGTGCATATAACTGCACCGATGCCAGAGTTGATCTTTTAAGCTTGATCTTTATTATTGGAACTCTGCCTCCTAATGGTATCCACTAATCCAATACTCTGTCTGTCAACCTGGGACTTGTGAGTATCCCCACTCCCACCTGAGCAGACATTGAGGGTGTGACTCCTGACAGGAAGAGCTTCCACCCATACAAGATAGCAAAAATGGATAGTATTTATCCTGTGATACTGTAAGAGTCTCTGTAAACTATCAATCCGTGGCTCATAGGATGCTTTAGGCAAAATCATTATCCAAAATAATGGAGGGAGGTGCGTGTCATTTTTATTCCCAACGCAGAAAAAGTAAAACACACGACCCCAAAAGATTATAGACACATCAAGCTATCGTCATGTCTACTTAAAACATTGAAACAACTGATAGGCATACACGTCTGGGGTGTAATCGGCGATAAATATTTAGTTAGATAACAACAGGTAGATCAGTAGATACAGCTCTCCATAGAGTAGTATTGACCACAGCAAAATCTTTATATCACGAGGAATATGCGCTGGGGGCATTCCTCAATATAGAAGAAGCCTTCAACAATGTAAGCATCAGTACGATCTTAAACAGCTTTCGCAGAGCACAACTACATATCTACCAGCCTATAAGTGGATCCGAATAACACTTTAGTAGCGTATGATAAATTTAAAGTTGGAAAGTGTTAGCAGCAGAAAGCAGTCTGCAGAGGGACGCCTCAAGCTACCGTACTCTCACCACTCATTTGCCACAAGCAGGCAAGGAGGGGGATGAAATTTTGAATGGTTTTACGTGTCGGTCTACGCTGTAAATGTTACCATTTTTGTATCAGGAGAAAAATGTCCAATCTTTTGTTGTTTACCTCGCTTTAGGGGGTTTTAAACTTGTATCGATGCCACAATTAAGGAATGCGGTCAACCTATGAGGTGTGAGATATCTGACCGCCTATCTTTAGCGAAAGAGTCAATTACCCACTGCAAACTTTAATAACTGGGTCAGAGTGTGATATTGTGTGAACGCCGGAAGCCTCTCATCAACAGCTTGATTGGCCCCTATCAGTGTGGTTTCAGAACAGGGTAGTCAACCATCGATCAAATCTCCACACTTCGGCAAATCCTGGAGAAAACCTAAGAAGTCCAAATCAACACTCATCATCTCTTTATCGATTTCAAGGCAACCTATGATAGCATCTATGTAGAAGAGCTATATAGAGTCATGTCTAGTTTTAACATTCCTGCCAAACTTGTTCGTCTGTGCAGGATGACGATGGAGAAAGTTCGCTGCTACATCAAGGACCTTTGATGTTGAAAAAGGTTTTAGACAATATGAAGCGCGGATGGTGCGGAACTCACAAGCTAACACTAGAGGCACAGTCTATCAAAAGCCTGTCCGAATTCTTGCATATGCCGATGAAACTGATATTATCGGAAGAAATCAGCGAGCTGTCACTGGTACGCTTACAAGCATTAAAGTAGAAGCGGCCGCAAAGAGTTTAGCGACAAAATAGAGTAAAGCCAAGTATATACTGTCAACAAGAAGGGACAATCAACACCGACGAATTTAACAAAACGTCACAGTAGTAAGGGACTTTGTCTACCTTGGCGCTGGTATTATTTCTGAAAACGACATCAACGCAGAAATCAAGTGAAGAATAACTCTTGTCAATCGATGTTTTTTTGGATTAATAAGGTAATTCAACAGTAAAGCTTCATTACGAACAACTAAGGAAACTCTATATAAGACGCTGATCCTCCAAAACCTGTTTTACGGCGCTGAAACATGGACTTTATTAAAAGCTGATGCAAACATCCTTGGTCGCTGAGAGAAAAAAATTCTTTGTAAGATATTCGATCCCGTTTGAGTTGACGGGTTTTGGAGGAGAAGATTCAATCACGAACTGTACGAGCTATACAGCAACATCCACCTGCTCAAGAAACTGCGTATTGGACGCATGAGATGGCCAGGACATGTAGAGCGAATGGAGGCCAACGCTCCGGCCCGCAGTCTTCGAATCTAACCCAGAGGGTCGATGCAGTAGAGGGCCCCCTCGCCATAAGTGCCATGCACAAATTCAAGGGGACCTCAACGAACTTCTAGTGCGCAACTGGAGGCAATTAGCTAAAGTCCGAGCTAAATGAAGAGGCTTGTTGGTTGAGGCCCAAGTTTACCCCGAACTATAGCGTCACCTAAGTAAGTAAGTAAGTAAATCAGCAGGCTATCGTTTAAACTTTTCACCGGGTGTTGTTAGGAGCTCTAACTATTATACCTATAAGCTCCTTGGTGATGCCTGCTACTTCAGCCTTTGACATTGCACGCGTTTGCCTTGTTTCACACTATAAAAAAAATATATTTGGCGCAACAGCCTAGCTTCCCGCTACCACTCATGTTGTGTGCGTTATATTTTTCATACGAATGGAAAGGACCTACAGTTTAGTACCGTATCCAAATGGGAATTTGTTTTGAGAAGCTTTCTCGAGACAACAATACTCTCGGATGTTTGTCAGACGTTCGCGAGAGGTGGGACCGTAAAAAAAACTTGTTATGTTTTCTGGGATTCGAACTTAGAACCTCATGCGCAGTTTCACACTACGCTGCACTTCTTTCTTCGCGATACTGGGCTTCCGGCTTTTTCTACTTTTCATCGACGCACATGGGGCACACCTATTTGTAAACATATTTCTCACAGCAGTCCATCATCTAAGTTCTCCTGCATTGTACTATTGTTTGTTTCTACTTTTAAGGTGAGGTGGTCCCTATATTGTTGACGCACTTGAGGATCCCGAAGCCTGTCAGTCATTTAGCTGACGCTCCTTGCTCGATTCGAACATCTAGGAGACAATTTCTAAAACGTCGGCTAGTCACAATATGACCAATCTGGTTGTGTGTTTTCTGCCTATCAGTTTAGACCCGACTGATCTTGCGGTAGGTGCTTAAGCAACAAACTTCCAATGACTAGGCAGTTGGTAGACAAACCATTCGCCCTTATCATTTCGGTCTCCGAGGCCGTTAAGTCCCATCACGTGTTAAAGCGCAGTGTTATCGATTCCCGCGTTGAGTTCCCCATTACTATTATGATGTCCCCATTTGGAATTATGTTGCAGACAGCTATAAAAATTATCGTTTTCATTCTGGGCGTCTTTTTCTATTGGATGGTGATTTCTTCTTTTTACTCTACCCTAGAATCTGGGCGTCAGTATCCGATTACTGTGATGTTTCCAAGATATAAGACTGCTACTGGGGTCAACATAAATCCTACTCTGAACGAAACAGAGCTACCAGGTAGTCTTCCAGAATAGAGTAAGATAACATTTTTTGTGGGCTAGTGATATTCCACGGCATCAAACCATCTTACTTCGTTCAGCCCCGAAATGTCTATTTTGTACCATATGAAGATTATTTTACTTAAATAAAGATGTCAGAGGAATCTGGCATTCTTCCAATGAGTCGAGGAGGGTCTTAACAATCCTGCGTCCTCGGGAAAGAAGTGCAAGTTCCTGCCTATTATAGCCCATGCCTGCCGGATAGTAACAATGATTGTGGTGATATGGACGAAATTCTATCGCCGAACGAAACACCAAAAAGAGTTAGTATTCCACCGAATAAACGATTACAAAAACCAAATGACTACGTACATAATAATAATGATAGTCATGGGTGTCTCGGATTATTCTATAAAAAGAATCTCAATGGGTATTTAAATTATGTGGGATTCGCTGCAATCCTGCAGTTCTGTGCTCAGCAAACTTAACGAAGACAATTGTCAATTTTTTCGCATGACCATAAAGGTACAAAAGCTTTCAAGTGTGTTCTGTTATTTTAGGTGAACTTGATGTCACACTAGGTCTTAAATATGTGGCTGTTAAAATCGTAAATAAAAACTACAAACATTATTCTGACACTTTTCGCGTTTTTTTTTTGAAAGTGGATCTGTAAAACTTATAGTGTGTGGAAAACACAGGTCAACTGGAGCTTTCGAAGAAGGCTCAATGTCAAAACTATCAAATTTTTGGCCATGGCGAGAGAAATTGCCACATCAAAACATACTGTTCCAATTGCACTGGTTCTCACAAAACAGTTTGCAACAACAAAGATAGTTTGAAATGCGCGAATTGCAGTGGAAACCATAAATCCACCGACAGTGTGTGCGTAAGTCGTAACAAATTTTTAGATTTTAGATTATTTTCCTAGCAGAAGGAAAATTCCCGTCTCAGTGGAAACGTCACTGACTAATCCTCGTACCAAAGGGCGTCATACCAGCTGAGCAATCATCGTCGTACATGCCATATACGAGCCCAAACTCAAAATAGTTGGTCTACCAAGCAATTGATACTTACACGTGCTCATCCTTTGCAGTTTTGAAGCAAATGATACACTATTTAATGATTAACGTAAAGTTTAATTTAGTTTAAATAAAATAAGCTACAAATAAGGAAGTAACCTAAATAAATACACGATAAGGGGTGATCTTATGGAACAAAATCATGTTTCCAGTACTTTTCTGAATGCAAAATAGTTGGTCTATGAGCCAAAATTGTAATTTTACCACTCTGTTACGTCACCTTTTTTCTTAATTACTGCTGCTATTCTTCGTGGCATAGTATCCACAAGTTTTTCACATTCTTCTGCAGTAAATGATTGCCAAATATTAGTAATTTTATTTTTTAAGTCCTAAAGAGTCCTAGCCGGCTCTTGCCTCAGTTTCTGCTTCATCTTGTGCCAAACAGTTTCGATTGATGAAAGGTCAGGACGGTTGGAAAGCCATTCTATTAAAGAAATACCTGCAGCAGATAACCATCGCGTTGTGGACCTAGCTATATGACAAGAAGCGCCATCTTGCTGAAATATGTAACTTCTGGCACTTGATTGAGGTCGTGGTATTGATGGAAGAAGTTGCCCTTGCAGAATATGTTCGTACTTCACAGCATTAACTAATCCGTCAACAAAGTGTAAATTCCCAACACCACGCCCAGACATGCATCCCCATTCCATGAGAGATGCTGGGAACTTGACGGTTCTTTTTAAACAATCCTTGTGAAAGGGTTCTTTGGAGGTTCGAATCACACGTTTACGTTCGCCACCAACACAAACCTCAAACCTGGATTCATCGCTCCAAATAACGGTCCGCCATTGACTTAATGTCCAGTTTTTACGCTGTTTCGCCCACTCAATCCGTCTTTTCTTATGTTTAGGCGTCAAAGGTGGCTTTTCTTTCGCCTGAGTTTTGCATGAATGAAGTTATTTTGAAATTTATGATATTAAATTATTTTAAAACAAACCTTATAAAAACGGTAGCCCCTATTTTTCATTGCTCTTTTGCAAGTATCGACGGAAATCTTTTTCTTAATGCGACTTTTCCATTCTACAGTTAAGGCAGCGGCAGTTTGGCGTCGGTTTTCTTTAATAATTTTTTCCAACACACGATAATCACGAGGTTTTGCTATCGTTGGACGTCCCGTTTTTTTACCTATTTCCACATTTCCGGAATTTTTATATTTTGTAATTATGTTTTGCACTGATGATCGCGGCAAACTAAAATTTTGAGCAAATTTATAGCTGGATAATCCCGTTAGGAATGCCTTAATTATTGACTCCCTAAGATCTCGCGATAGTGCAACGCCACGCGCCATGTTTAACCCAAACCGTTACTAACTTTGCATAAACAAAATGGTCATGCAACAATAGAAATCATTTCTCTCAATTTTTTTCGTAACGGTTTAACAGATTACTATTAAAACAATACTAGACCAACTATTATGCATCCAGAAGAGAGCAGACTAACTATTATGCTCTTATCTTTTTTTCAGTAAAACTTACATTGCTACCGTATGTCTCATTTATTTTGTTTCTTTTGCTCTAATTTTATTAAGAATAATTACTTTATTACTATTTTCATATACTTTTTTTTATAAATGACTGCTACCAACCAATTAATTTCAGCATAGGAAATAATCTTTGTCTTAAAAAGCTACGTAGATCAACTATTTTGCGTTTGGGTCGTAGATACGCTGGAGCAATACACGGAAGAGTACTCGGGGCTCACTAACTGACAGTTTGGATTTAGAAAAAAACGAAGCACCAACCATGCAGTACAAGCTGTGTGTGATATAGAACGTGGAGCAATTGCGAGAGCACGTGGAGCACTGACCATCCTGCAGGTAACAAACTACCTACTGCGCATAATTGTGAATTACTTCGAAGACAGAACCCTCTACTATGAGATCGAATACAGACCGAAGGGGTAAAAGATCGCGGGAGCATTTCTACAAGTATCGGTCCTGGGACCAATTCTATGGAACAGAATATACGATGGCATTCTTAGAACATAAAGGCCGATTGGAGTAGACATCATCGGTTATGCTGACTATACTGCAGTTGTAGCAGTTGTAGTAGTGGCTAAATTATTAGACGAAGTTATGCAGAACTGCAATCAAACAACCACAAACGTGAAGTTATAGCTACAGGCATCAGGTTTCGAACTAGCGGACTACAAAACCGAACTTACTTACTTGCGCCACCTAAGCGCTACAGTTCGGGGTGCACCTGGGACTCAACCAACAAGCCTCTCCATTTAGCTCGGTCTTTAGCTAATTGCCTTCAGTTGCGCACTCCAAGTTGGTCGAGGTCCACTTGAACTTGTGCGCGCCACCTACGGCGATGATTCCCTCTACTGCGTCCTCGGGGGTAGATTCGAAGACTCTGCGGGCCGGAGCGTTGGTGTCTATTCGCTCTACATATCCTAGCCATCTCAGACGTCCAATACGCAGTTTTTTGACTAGGTCGATGTCACTATACAGGTCGTATAGTTCGTGATTGAATCTTCTCCTCCAAAACCCCTCAACACAAACGGGACCGAAAATCTTATGAAGAATTTTTCTCTCGAAGCGACCACGGATATCTCCATCCTCTTTTAATAAAGTCCATGTTTCAGCGCCGTAAAGCAGGACTGGGATGATCAAGGTCTTATATAGAGTCTCCTTAGTTGTTCGAGATAGGACTTTACTGTTGAATTGCTTTATAAGCCCAAAAAAACAGCGATTGGCAAGAGTTATTCTTCGATTGATTTCTGCACTGATTTTGTTTGTAGAATTTATAGCAGAGCCAAGGTAGACAAAGTCCCTTACTACCTCGAAGTTATAGCTGCCCACGGTGACGTTCTGTCCTATTCGTCGGTGTTGGTTTTCCCTTCTTGTTGACAGCATATACTTGATTTTGCCCTCGTTTATCGCTAAACCCGTTCTGGCCGCTTCCGCCTCAATGCTTGCAAACGCACCGGTGACAGCCCGCTGAGATCTTCCGATAATGTCTATATCGTCGGCGTATGCAAGCAGTTGTACAGACTTGTAATAGATTGTGCCTCCGGCGTTGGCTTGTGAGTTCCGCACAATCCGTTCAAGTACAATATTGAAAAAGTCACATGACAGCGCGTCACCTTGTCTAAAGCCTTTTTTGACATCAAAGGTCTCGGTGAGGTCATTACCGACCTTGATGGAGCAGCGAGCGTTCTCCATCATCAGCCTGCACAGACGGACAAGTTTGGCAGGGATGTCAAAACTAGACATGGCTCTATAAAGCTCTTCTCTACAGATGCTGTCATAGGCAGCCTTGAAATCGATAAATAGGTGGCGAGTATCGATTTGGAATTCTTGGGTTTTCTCCAGGATCTGCCGAAGTGTGAAGATTTGATCGATGGTGGACTTTCCTGGCCTGAAACCGCACTGATAGGGTCCAATCAGGCTGTTGATAAAAGGTTTCAGGCGTTCACACAATATCGCAGAAAAGATCTTATATGCCATGTTGAGGAGACTGATGCCTCTATAATTGGCGCAGTTGAGCGGGTCTCCTTTCTTGTGGATCGGGCAAACGATGCTGAGATTCCATTCATCAGGCATACACTCGTCTGACCAAATATTAGAAATGTGTTGATGTATGCACTCTACCAATTCATCCCCAGCTGCCTTGAAAAGTTCGGCCGGTAAGCCGTCAGGTCCAGCAGCCTTGTTGGATTTTAGCTTGGATATTGCTATCCTCACTTCGTTTTGGTCAGGTGGACGGAAATTTTGACTATCATCGTCTATGTTGAATGGTTCATTCTGCCTGACAGCGGGATGTTGGTCTTCGTCGCCGTTATACAGTCTGCAGAAGTAGTTTTTCCATATTCTCAGCACCGACTGTGATTCTACTACGAGGTTTCCATTTTCATCTCTACAGGTTTCTGTACGGGTATTGCTTCTCTGACACGTTCTTTTTACCTTTTGATAAAACTTCCGTACATTGTTCCTGGAGTATAAACTCTCGATATTCTCAAAAGCGCGCTTCTCATGCTTATTCTTCTTCTTTTGGAGAAGCCGGTGTTCTTCCCGTCTCTTTTGCTCGTAGAGCTCACGAGCAGCTCTCGTTTTCCTTTGCAGCGCCGCTTTGTATGCCTCTTGTTTTGCTGCATGCACTCGCCTGCATTCTTCGTCAAACCAGGGGTTTCGCGGTGATGGGCGAGCGAGAGCACATCAGTTGCGGAGTTTCTGATGGCATGTTGGCAGCGTTGCCACTAGTCTGCGGCACTTGATGAGAGAGGGTGATTGAGAGATTTCGGGATACGCGTTCAGCGAAGAGTCTGGCGGTCTCTTGCGATTGTAGCTTTTCGACGTTAAATTTTCTCACAGTGATTCTTCTTTGTTGCTCAGATTGGGATATCCGCATTCGTACCTTGGCAACAACAAGGTAATGATCCGAATCTATGTTGGCCGCTCGGAAGGTCCGGACATCCAGAATACTGGAGGCATGCCTTGCGTCGATCGCAATATGATCAATTTGGTTGATCGTTACATGATCATTAGACCGCCATGTCTGCTTATGAATATCGAGATGAGGAAACCATGTGCTTGCTATGGTGACATTTCTCTCCACAGCGAAATAAATTAGCCTTAGTCCGTTATCAGACGTAGTGTCGTGTAGGCTATGCTTACCAACTGCCCTACCAAAGACGTCCTCCTTTCCTATTTTGGCGTTAAAATCGCCCAATATGATTTTAACGTCGTATTTAGGACATTGCTCGTATGCCTTGTCGAGGAGCTCGTAGAAACACTCTTTGGTGGCAAGGTCCTTTTCTTCTGTGGGGGCATGAACACATATTAGGCTTATGTTAGCGAATTTAGCCTTGATCCGGATAGTCATAATACGCTCGCTTACGTGTCGGAAGCTTAAGACTTCTTGCCTAAGTCTGCCGCCTATGACAAATCCGCATCCGAATAAGCGTTGCCTGTTGCCTCTGTAGCAATCACCGTAGTAAATGTCACAGTTTTTCATCCTCTTTTTACCTGGCCCATCCCATCGCACTTCCTGTATGGCGGTGATATCTGCTTTATAGCAGTCTAGGGCCTCTGCTAGTTGTTCGGCTGCACATTCCACATACAGATCCGAAGGTCGTTGTCCTTATTTTTTTTTGCTGGGGTCGTCATTAGTTGAGTCATTCTTATCCGAGGCTTTTGGTTGTTCGGAATCATAGATTTTTTACGTGGTAGAGAAGTTACCCCGACGGCGTAACCCCCAACCTGGAGTGCCAGTTCCTTAATTATTCCCCTAGGACGAGGGGCCGGGTACACTGGTGGCAGTAGTCCACTAAGGGAGTATGAGCGCGGCCGTTGGCCCATTAAGGGCTCCTCCGCCACCATCTCTATTCCAATGTCCTGACCAACATTGGAAATTCCTTACCGACCTGTGACCCGAATACGTCGAAGCAGCTCGCGCATTGTATTCACTAAGTTCAAACTAACTGGAACTATAGACGCCACCGTTGACTCTGTCTAAGGAATGCGTCCGCTGCCGCCTGGAACAGGAAGAAGTGCTCTAGTGAGAAAACTAATAAACTTAACTGCTTATAGAGATGATCTGACCATTACAAAAGATTTGCAAGATTTTGTGGTAAATGGAAGTAGAACAGTTCTTAACAAAGGACAACATTTCTACGTACTACGTACGTCTACCCAGATGACCCTCAAAATAAACACATACACTATCGGTACTGGGCCCCCATTCTTCATTCATTTCATAACTACAGCCGATTGGAGTTCCACTCCATTTCGGGCCAATGACCAAGACAAGCTCCACACAAAAAGAAACTATAATCTTGCACGCGTCTCGAGACGAAGCGGGTCTCACATCATCGGTGTAAAAATTATGTCGCACTCCACGCATTCACACCGGCCACTATCAATTTTGATGTACATTACATAATAATAATTAATTACCCAATATTAAGAGTTAACAAATGGTCGACTTAAATGCCTCAGACTTTCGTTGAGGAAAAAATAAATAAAAAATTAAAAAAACTGTGAAAATCAAACGAATTACTTACAAGCTGGGGGTGTGTTCAGAGTGTCCACTCATGCAAAATCGGACAACGAGTCATACTGGCACCATGAGATACAAAGAATAGATAGGTACCCGCTCAGTTGCGTAACTCTTAATAATTTTCCGTTGATATCCATTTTGTAGAGGAATTTGACGCCACGAGTTATTACGCACTCTGGGCCATTAATTATTCGCAAGTCCTGTCTGATATGTGAGAGAGAAAAATGCATGAGGAAGGAGAGATAGGGTGTGAATGAAGTGATCTGCATACTGCATAGCAGGTGTATGACATTTGTAATGAAAATCACTGAAGCAACACGCACTTAATCGTGTATCTGCTTGACATCCAACAGCTTGGTATCGCTCTTCAAAACTAGTTTCATAGACCGTGCTTTAGTTCTTAGTGAAGACAGCGTAATGCAGTAGCTCTCTGAGTGAATTCGAAATGAAACTAAGCACCGTTTTGAGTGTGATTGAGACTGATAGTGTGTCAAACTTAATGCTACTTTGCATGCACACAGATCACAGAATTAGTTTGCAGTTTGCGTCGTACGATTTGTATCTGAAATTTATTCTAGTACCGAATAAAACTAAATAGCGTAGAGCACTGTTAGATGGCAAAATCATAAAATTAGATTAAACGTGTTCGCAGACTTCCTGAAATGAGTTTCTGTCCGAAACTCTTATGCGCTGCAGTATGTTCCAGTCGCCAAATTATGGTATAGTCAGTTAGGTATAATAGTATATCAGCTGGATTTTTGCAGATAGCTGAAGGCGGATTTAAAAATGTAAAAAAAGTATGACAAGCAGATTGAAACGGATGCAGAAACGGATGGAAACAACACGAGATGAGAAGGTTAGTTTGTAGTGCCCAGTAACTTGATTTACTACTCTCCTCAAAAGATAGCTGTGCCCCTTATTGATTCACTGGGGGCCTGAAACGAGAAACTGTTCGAAGAGCAATTATAATCATATAGGCATTACCAGGAGTCTTCAAATTAATGTTGGCTACGTCATCGTCGATGAAGTGAGTGAAATTAAGCTAGGGTTCTTCAATGATACAATTAATGTTATTAATTGACAAGATGAGAATCAGAGCCGAGAGTTGGGTGGTTTTCATCCTCCTCACAGCTGGGATTCGATTCCTTTGGCTGTAGATTATTGTCCGTTCGCTCGATGTGACCGAGCCAATGTAGTCGAATTATTTTAGCTTTTTGAACTACATCCACATCTTGGTACACCTTATAGAGTTCACAGGTATATCTTATCCTCCATTCGTCCTCCTCGCACATGGCACCTTGTGTTCGACAAAGTATTGGATCATTGCAAAAGCTCGCGCCCGATTTGATAATGAAACACAAGCGATTACACTGTAAAGAAAACAATTTTATTAATCTATTATAACATATAGTCCCCGTTATTTTCTACAATTGTCTCCCAACGTTTTACAAGCTTGCGGATTCCATTTTCATAAAAACTGCGTGGTTTTCCTTCAAAAAATGTCGTAAGGTAGTTTTCGACAGCTTCAGGGGAACCAAATTTCTTTCCATTCAAACCATTCTGAAGGGACCGAAACAGATGAAAATCTGAAGGAGCAAGGTTTGGGGAATACGGTGGATGCTGAAGGATTTCCCATTATAACTCTTTCAGTTTTTGCAGAGTTTGTCGGGCGACATGTGGCCTGGCGTTATCATTAAGGAAGATGATGCCTTTTCGATTTGCCAAAACTGGATGATTTTCTTCAACTTTCTCATTAAGCTTAGAGAGTTGCTCACAGTACTTATTCGCCGTGATTGTTTCGCTAGGTGAAAGAAGCTCGAAAAAAAATTATACCCCTGGAATCCCATCAAACAGATAATAATACCTTCATTGGATGTAAGCCAGCTTTTCCCATGGGTTCTGCACCTTCACCTGCTTGTTTCCAGCTTCTTTTTCGTTGTACGTTGTTATACAGAATCCACTTTTCGACACCTGTTACGACTCGATCCAAGAAAAGTTCGTTTTCATGGCGTCTAAGCAGAGATATGGCCACGGAGAAGCGGTCCAGCTTATATTTTTCCGTCAAACAATGCGGCACCCACGTATCGAGCTTAGAAGTGAATCCAAGCTTCTTTAAATGACGAAATGCTGACGAAAGATCAATATTAAGCCTCTCAACAATCTCAGTTGAAATCTTCGGATTATTTTTTACTAAGGTTCGCAAAATGTCTTCATCAATTTCGGAAGGCCGTCCAGAACGGGGTTGATCGTCCAAGGTCATATCACGGTTACTACCAAACCACTTTTAAACGGCCCTAAGAGCAGGAGCACGATCCGAATAAACGCTCTGAATGTTTTTTGTTGCAGTTCCAACACTCACTCCTTTTCGAAAATCGTACAACATTTCATGGAGAAGGTGTAACTTTTCGTTCTCCATTTTAGAAATTTTTTTTCACACAGAATTTAACTTAACTCATCGGGGTCTAGCGATAAAATGGCTTTTGATGCCACAACCTATCTATCCATTGGTATACAACAAGTCTATAAAACAAATAATGGTTGCGTCATACCGCAAACTTTCCGCCACGTATGAAGATCGGACACCAACTTTTGCAATGATCCAATATTTTTCTATCGAACAGTTCAGTACTAACTCGAATTTTTTACCTGTCGTCCAGCGCTCGGTGCAAGTTTGATTTTGATTAGCGAACTGCATAGCATTAATTTAGTCCTTAGAGTTATAAGCCAAATTATCTTACCAAACAGAAATAACAGTGGTTTCCCATGGCTATTCTTCCTCGAATCTCCACAAAGGTGGCATTTCTGGGATTGATATTTGCTCCTTAACCACCTCGAAGGTAGAGTCATCAACTGTGACGTTTTGTCCTACGTTCAGACAGCTAGATTCTTGCTTGTCGATAACATGCAAATATATAGATCAACTCGTCTGGCCTGATCTTCAATTGTCATAAATGCCTCTATGACAGCACGATAAGATGTACATATATCATATGCGTACCCCATCAACTAGACGGACTTGTGGAAGATAATGCCTTCCATGTTAACATTCGCTCTGCGCACTTTCTGGCCCAGTACGACATTGAAGAAATCAAATGACAGCGCCTCTTCTTGCCAAAATCTGGTGCAGGTTCGAAATAGTTCAACCGAGCTGTTCCCAAATTGCACAGAGCACCGCGCATTTTCAAGTATTGTTCGACATGACGGAATCCCGAATTCAGCCATAGCGCTGAAAAGCTCAAGCGAACGAATGCTATCATAAGCGGCTTTAAAGTCGATAAAGAAGTGATGAGTTTCGATTTGAAATTCGTTGGACTTTTTCAAGAAGCCAAACTGGTACGTACCGAATTTTGCCTTGCAAAAGAGTTAAGACCTTCGCACAATATATTGAATAGGATCTTGTTTGCGACATTTAGCAGAGACATTCTCCGTAATTCTCCCAAGACATACGATTGCCCTTTTTGAAGGTGGGCATGTAAAGCTAATACCTTCATCCACCCATACTACCAAGGCATATACTCCATATTTAAAAAGCTGAGCGAGCAGGCCATCGAGCCAGCGGCTTTGTTGTTTTACGGCTTTCTAATAGCTGCACTAACCACTTCTAAACTGGATGTGGGTACCACTTCTTCATTGACTGGACGTGGACTCTCTTCTTGCTCTATCACTCTCTCCATTTGATGGTCGTTACGCAGTTGCTGACAATGCTGCTTAAAGACATCCCAAACTCAAACTGTATCGAAGAGCCTACGTTGCGGACTTAAACCCATCGGCCAGCCGCTTGGTTTTTAAATAAAAGTCCCAAACGTTGTCGTATCCGCGAGACTCTCCGATTTCCTTGACCTGGGGGCTGGTTTGGCCTTATTCTTGCTGCATAGGATTTTCTTCTTTTCCCTTCTACTGGTTCGATACTCCTCTTACTCCTCTCTTGTTGCCCTTGTTTTGCGTTGCGGCGTTTGCTTTTGGGCTTTTGTTACCATCATTAATCGGATGCACTCATCATCACAACACGGGTTCTTTCTCGATGGCGGCTGGTAACCCAAAGTGGGGTTTTTGGTTGCTGAATGCACTGCAGAGAATTTCCCAGCCAGGCGCTCCAGCGTCAAGTCTTCTTCTGGGCGGATGGCAGCTCCTTTTTTTCGTCGGATAATCGAGCTCTGAATTTGGAATAAAAATTATCAGACCCGACTCTGGCTCCTCTGTAGGAATGCGCACTCAAATATGAGGTAGGTGCTTAGCATCGTTTGGCACATGGTTGATTTAGTTGCGAATTCAAATATATAAAGAAAGTCAGGTTGCTGTGCGGATTCTTACCCGAGGAAACCTTGTGCTAATAATAATTATACTATGAGCTGCCGAAAGTCGATTAGTAGGAAGCCGTTATCTGCAGTCGTGTCGTGGAGGCTATACTTTCCAACTAATCCGGACCGTCCAAGAGGTCATAAAATCTATCCTCTTTATTTTTGTCAGTATTATAGGAGCGTGTGCACATATTGATACGGATCATAGCCACACGATCACTTATGGGCTTGTAGTTCGTGACTCTTGATCTAAGCTTATTTCCCACAACTTTTATGTCGGCGGGCGCCGCCGTGGCGTAAGTGGTTAGTTTTTTCACGGTTCCACCTCTCGCCAGCGTCTGACAAACATCCGAGAGTATTGTTGTCACGAAAAAGCTTCTCAAATCGTCGTTTGGATTCGGCATTAAACTGTAGGTCCCTTCCATTCGTGTGAAAAATATAACGCACGCAACATATGTAAGTGGTTGCGAGAAGCTAGCCCATGGCACTTAAAGAGCTGTTGCGCCAAATATTTTTTTTTTTTTTTCATGTCGGCTATAATAAACATCTCATTTTGTTCGCTTTTGCATACTTGATCCTCTCCATCTTATCTCTTGGATTGCTGTATTATCTGGTTTATGTCGCGCGATTCAAGTTTTGAGTATTATCTGGGATGTACAGCGGGCGTGCGTTCCATGCGCATGCTCTTAGGTTGCAGTCCATAGACATTCTGGATCGTGTTGCGACTTGAGGCGATCCCTTATCCGTGAGATGTGTCTCTTTCATTATTAGATTGTTTTTTACGTGGTAAGGAAGCGATTTTACCATACGAGTATATGTACAACTGCACTGGTTGACAGTCGAACAGCAAGAGAGCAAAACAGATCTTCATTTCATCAAAAGAAGTTATTATGCAAATTTAAGTTAGCAATTTACAGCTAAGTTACATTAAATTAAGAGATTATAGAGACAATTGCTTTCAAATAAATATTATAGGGTAAATAACAAAGATTTGTTTTTTTATTACTCTAAGTATCAAACAGAAGGATTTGGTCAAATTTATTTTTACGACAACGCAACACCACCACCCCTTCTCTTATTTCTATCTAAGCGATAACATTTTTGTATCTTGCCATTCAGCCCTGTTTCAGTGACTAAACCTTAATGTTATGGGAGGTTAGGTTAGGTTAGGTTGGAGGGGAGTGCACCTGAGTCCTTAGCCCATACGGTCCATAGTGTTTCCCTTTTATTATGTGGAAACTGTATTTAAAACATTTGTCTTTCAGTCGGTTCTGTTGCGAACCAGCCCGCGCTCTTTATGAAGTACTCGTGTATCATGTTTCTAATTAGAAAATGTACAAGAAACCCTAGTTCGTCAAAATGCCGGTTTCCCATATGGCGAAGGCAGCGGCTTTGATGGTCTGGGCAATTACATAGCAAGTGCTTAATGGTTTCAATCTCCACTATATCTTGACAGCTCCTGCAGTGGCCGGGTGAGTTGGTGCCCAGTCTAGCAACCATTTCCCCTATCGCGCAGTGTCCGGTTAGTGCGCCGAGTTTTATTTTTTTTGGCGGACCATGCTGAGTTAATCAGTTATTTTATTTTTTTTTTTTTTTAAAAAAAAGGAAACCCAAATTCCAGAGCACTCAGACTTTCTCTGGTCCATTGTACTACCAGGCAGGAACCTTTCTTTGATGCAGTGGTTGGAAATACTTGGATGTAATTCGTTTTCCTTTATTTCCTCGTGTGACTGATGATTGCGGAGGTGGTCTTAATAATCAGTTATCTTGCTTTTAGGTCTATTTTTCTTTTCAGTAAGACCAATTGGGGCTTCTTTTGGTATCCGAGTATATTGAAAATCGAATGCTGATCCCTTTTTAGCTACTTCATCTGCTATCTCGTTTCCTTCTATATTTCTATGCCCAGGAACCCAGCAGAGAGTTACGTCATGGATGTTGCATATTCTGTTCAACGTATTACAGAATCTGAAAACTGTCTCTGATCTAACTTCCTCTCTGTCTAGTGCTTTGATTGCCACTTGACTACCCACGAAAATTGTAATCTTTTCAATGGATTCATAATGGTTGTGCCAGGACTTTTTGCTCTTCTAATATCCCGTGTGTAAAGATTAAGTTCGGACCTATATGTGGCCCAGTCTACCTTTGATTTACTTATTCTTGCTTTATTGTGTAATCTTTCGATCTCTGTTCCACGTTTTCTGCGTTCCTTTGTCCACCAAGTGGCCTTAGTGGGCTTACGAATTTGTGAGTTGGGACGGGATTTATTAAAGGCTTTATTCAATTTATGTGAGCTTAAAAAACCAAAAATTTTTAGAGCTTTAGCGAATACCTCTTGTATTCCAACATATTATATTTAAACCGACATTCATATTTATTTACCCAACAGTTTTCTTTCAGCGAGTTGAATAAATACGAATATTATATTTCAGAACCACGGTCTCCGACTTTACGCCCAAATCACCCTACTTTGGTAGAAGCTTAGAGATTGTGATCCCAAGCCGTGATATATGGAATAATGGCGGACCGTCGCTTGATCCAAAAGGAATAGTGTGATATACCGATGGATCCAAAATGGGTTCAGGATTTGACGCCGATGTATATGGACCCAATTATAAAATTCCGAAATCGTTTGAAAAGAGTCCAAGTGTTTTCCAGGCCGAGCTTTACGCTATTGAGACTTGTGCTAACATAAACTTGAACTCATTCATCAAAGGTGCATCTATCCACATACTCATCGATACCCAAGCGGCGCTTAAAGCATTGATTTCCCACTTGATCAGTTCAAAAGCAGTTCTTAGCTACTTCGACAGTTTACAATAAAATAAAATTGTGGTGCATACCGGATCATGCAGGCATTGACGGCAACGGAACTGCAGACCTGATAGCTAGGAAAAGCGCCTTTGAGTGGTTCACTGGACCTGAACCTTTCTGCGGAGTATCAAATTCCGCCTTTAAACTGACCCTAAACATTTGGGAACGCAAGGTGTGCATCTCCCACTGGATTAACTCCCAAGGTCTCAGTCGAGCTAAAAGAGCTATCCAACCCTTCCAAAAACAGGCAGTTGATATCCTAAGATACGGCAGAAATGACATAAGAAGGCTTATGAGCTTCATTTCGGGTCACTGTCAACTACTTTACCACGTTAACAAAATGAGAATTACGGAGGATATCACCTGCCACCTCTGCCTAGAAGAGGATGAAACCGCAGAACACATACTATGTGAGTGCATAGCTCTGTGTAGAATAAGGAGAAGCTTTTTCCTTAAAGAGATCATATCTGCAAAAGATTTAAGGAACTCCTCCGCAGCCGTAACTATAGCTTTCATAAGGAGAGTGGAAGTACGGCTGCCCTGAAATGGGGCCTCTGGTACATTAGATCTCTTTGGTCACAGTGCCCACATGCCATTTAAGCATGACCACACATCTGTTTAAAAAATATATGCATTTCAGAATAAAATTCTAAAATTCGCCTCTAGTATTCTAAAACAAACTCATCAAAATAAGCGTTTCTCCTTTAGCAACAGTTACACTATTGATAGTCAAGTTCCCTCTTTTGGTTCGTGACCGCAGAAATATCTTGATAATCAAGGCATTAATGTGTTTTTATCTCCGGAATACATAGCTGCCTAGTCAGGAAGTGTTATACATCGTAAAAAAAAGAAGTTGTAAAAAATAGTCGTTAATTATTACTACCCATACTGATTTGCTTCTTCACTTGATGCACTTGTATTGACGCTGTAGGCTTAAGAAAAGACATTACTTTATCCATCTTTGTCTTATGTACTTCACTAACGATGCGATATGACTTGAAAGTTTTATACGTATATCCTGCTTTTCTGGTATTTTTTCAAAGCAAACGTAGAAACTATTAGGGAAACGAATACCCGTTGTTGTTCGATCTCCTAACAAGTGCAAGAGTAATTACATATTTTCGTTTCTGGCCTTACAAGCGTTGTCTACACAGTCAAGTGCAACGAACAATTTATAAATTAATTCGCTATAGTCAATTTAACAACATACTGCACACCTTGTATGCTCTCAGATGGAAAAAAAACGTTACCTTACTAGGTGATATAACCCTTTGGCGCAAGCCAATCCAACCACAAGAAGACTACCTCAGTCCACACTTGTAAACTGAAAATAAAAATGAATTCATCTGACCCAATTTTCTCGACGAAATGAGACCAATAACCAAATTAAATCTCCCAACAAAGGTAAGGCCAAATCCACGCTAAACCCCTTCTATGCAAACATCAACACCCCTGTGGCGACCACATGTCGCCGGCTTTCAAGCTATTAAATCCCACCCACTACCACCTACCATTGTACTCTCAAAAATGTATTCTTTTCATCGAAATCATCACCGAAAGCAATAAAACCGCTCATCTTCACCAGACCTGTCCTAGATACTTTCCACTAAAATAACAACCCAATAACATTAAATAACACTCTCACTCGTTTCGCTCCATAATCACTCGCTTCTTTTTTTTCAATTGGTGCAGGCAGGCATCCAACAGATAAACCACAACACAAACATCCAACAAATATCCAGACAAACTATTCGAATAATTTTAATTTATCTACCACGTTACCTCATCATCGTGCATCAGATAACATCAACGCACGGCATGTCTAGGCATCTGCAAATAACCATATCTTTTTAATCATCAAAACAATAGGTGATTCCATTAACACCACGAATATAGGCCGCACACAAAAATAATCGTGGCTGGTTGGGTGCGTGCGCACTTGCGCAATGTGAAAATCTAAAAAGAGGATTGAAGACACACATTGGTACTGCCTTTTGGCTCGGAGTTCTCCTTCGAAGCGAAACTCTCAGATCAGCTCAGCTGAACTTAGTTGAGATCAGCGCCACTGGACTAATTGGACGGGGGTAACTCCCCTATACAAGCAGTGAGTGCCACTGTGGATTCGATAAAGAAGCGCACTGGGCGCTAAAAGTCTTTTTCTGCGATACACAAATCCAGTTTTCGCTTCGGCTAATGAGCTTATCTTCCGTGTGTAACCGCTTGTAATAGCCATTAGGTAAGTCAATTTAAAAATAAAAATAAAAAGCCTAATACAGTGGTAAAGAGAGAAGGAATGGCAACGATCGTTATTATTATGTGGATCATTTCTTAGGTGCATCGGCGGCCCAGAGAGGGAAAGTCATACTGGATTTCAAACAGTGGGGCCGATGTATATTCGGTGCATGTGACATCAAGTAAAAAACACCGCGTTGTAGTCTTTAATATATAAATGCAGATTTGTAAGCCCAATAGAAGATCAAAAATGTACTTTTAATCAAAAATCTTTTTTCATACGAAAGAAAATGATTTCGGGCATATAGCCACTGCAGCTGCCCTTGGTTAAGCACATTCTGTTCCTCCAATTTTGACCCACTTCTTCGAGTTGGCAGCATGTAACGGAGAACACGAAAAATGCTGGCTTCCAAGACATCAATTCACGTAGCCCCGCAAGAAATAATCGAGCGATGTCAAACTGCAAGATCTTGAAACCCAATTGACAGGTCCATTTCTCGCAATTAATAAAGAATTGTAATGGGATGGGCCCGGCAAAAGGAGGATGAAAAACTGTGACATCTACTACGGCGATTGCAATAGACAGAACGGACAGCATCCATTCGGGTGCGGATTTGCTATTAGAGGCAAACTTAGGCAAAAAGTTTCTTGCATATGAACAAGCGCCTCTTGACTATCCGTATCAAGGATAAATTCGCTAACATTAGCATAATATGCGCTAACGCCCCTCACGAGAAGATGGATGCCGCGATTAAGGATAGCTTCCAACAGAGCCTTTGCCGATCGAGTTTCTTTTAATCTTAATCTAAGTCCTATGCCACCAGCAGCAAGTGCGGAAGACCAGTGACAGTGTTGCCAAAAATCCAGCATTTCCCAGTATTGAGATCGAGGCAGAAAAGATGGGTCTAGCGGTCAATGAAAGCAAAACAAAATATATGATGTCTACAAAAAAAGACACCTAATATCGGCATCTTGCACAGAAAGCCACAATAGACATATAATTTTGAGATAGTAAAGGAACATTTGACAAACATCCGAGAGTATTGTTGTCATGAGAAAGCTTCTCAAAAACTAAATAAAAATTGCCCTTCCGATACGGCACTGCAGGTCACTTCCATTCGTGCAAAATATATAACGCACACAACACTAGTGGTTGCGAGAAGCTAGGCCTAGGCCCCTTATGAGCTGTTGCACCAAATGCAAGGAGGGGCAAAGTAATGTCATAATGTAAATTGGCTGCCATTTTGTTAGAAATGAAAAAAAATCGGCTCTGTTTCCACGAAAAGTTTATTTGAATAATATTTTTTCATTAAGTTGAAAAAATGATATCGGTCAAATGACCACCTCTTGAGGAGATGCACATTTGGGCTCGTTTTACGGCATTTTGATTTGTTTCTCGCAAAACATCTGACTCAAAATTTGTGATTTCTTCTTCAATGTTAGCTTTCAAGACTTGCAAGGTTTGTGGTTTGTTGTGGTAAACTCGAGATTTCTAAAAGCCCCAAAGGGAGAAGTCTGGCGCCATCAGATTTGGTGATCTGGCCGAGCATTTCAAATTGCCAAACTGGGCACTTGACGGTCAGCAGGCAGCAATTGGTGGTTTGCACTTTATAAGGGAACATCTTCAGGTCCTTCACCAAAATTCGCCGCAACGAACGTCTGCTGATGCCAAATTGTGTGCATCGTTGTCCCGATAATGTTTCCGGACTCTCTCGGACGTCCGCGACCACAGCAGTGATATTCTCGACCGAATGAGCAATACGGGGCCAGCCACTTCTTGCGCAACATCTCTAGTGGACCCAGTTTGCACAAACCGCTCTGCCAAACGCTTAATTATTCGCGCACATGGTGCAGGACGACGAGGAAAATGAGGACGAAATTCACGCTGCGTTAAAACAACAGACCGGAAATTGGCGAAATAAGCCGTAACAATAATTCCACGTTCTTCAGGTGTGTATCGCTCCATTGTTTCTTGTCAACTAATTCTCTATCTGTCTACAACATGAATGTCAAAGCACAATGAAATTTGACGCCATTTGCAAAAACTATGACACATTCACATTATGACATTACTATTGTCCCACTTGTTTTATATGTATGGTACGTATGTAAAGGACTTTGTCTACCTAGACTCTTTGATCTTCTTCTTCTTCTTCTTCTTCTTTTTCTTCTTCTTCTTCTTCTTCTTCTTCTTCTTCTTCCTTTAATCAGCGAGGTTATGATCCGTAAACAATAGATCGCAGACCTCCCACTTCATCGCATTTCTACTGATCCGCCTGTGGGGTTCGTCTATTTGATAGAAAATATTGGCAGGCCTCCCGATTTCGGATCACTGTGTTACTGAGGCTAATCAACTACTGGTGTCATTGCATTTGTGTGATCCAGTCGTTTATAGGCCTGCCAACCCTGCCTCGTGATGTCTTTGGAACGTTCATTGATATTGCCTTTTTAACAGGATTCAAATGATCTCTTCTTTGAATGTGGAAATATCAGCTGAGGCAGTCGCGCTCTATTTTTCGTAAGATGGTTTCCTTGGCGTGAAAGCATCCACGGATCTACGAATTTCTTATTCGATCAAGCTTCGCCACTCCTGCTGTCACTTTGGGGTTGTATCAAACAAAGCAATATGGCTCTACTGCAAGTGTTTCAAAACAAAATACTAAGAGCAATCGTGAGTGCTCCTTGGTATATAAGAAATAGTGATATTCACAGAGATCTAGAAATTGCTACCGTGAGGGACGAAGTAACAAACTTTGCTCGCAAACTTCACCCGTCTTCATGTTCACTGCAATAATGAAATAATCCGTACTATGGACGTGACAAACCTTGAGCGCCGACTACAAAGAACAAGACCTTTCGACCTAGCGCCGTAAGGAAAAACCGCATATAATGACGGTATTAGTAGGTGCCTTCACTGGAAAGCTACCTAGCTAACGCGATTAACACTACAAAAGCGTAAACTACTTTTTAAGGCGACTTAGTCGCAGTCATCACAAAAATGAAAAAATGAGAGGGACGAATGTCCTACTACTATGAGTACGCCGGTTCTCATAGTGCCTCTCTGAGGGGTGAGGGGTGCATATACTGACTAGCACTGATGGCATTGTCAGATATATAAATCGGGCATAACCAATGGTACGGACCATTGGTATCTTTTGAAGATTACTGCACCTCCAGGCGCAACCAAAAAAAAACTCCTGCTGTCATGCGAACCCTTTTCCTTTCAGCTGCCGTTAGTTTACTCTCATACTTTTTGTACGTTGTCCAACATTGTAAACCGTATGTGGGCGCTGGACGCACAACTACAGTGTAGAGCCTTCCTTTTAACTAAGGGGACAATTTTCGGTCACAGATAGCGGAGTTTTCCCGCCACTTCATCCAACCTACGCGATGATTGCTATCGTCATCACAGGTTGTTTCGCTATTAATCATAAATTCCAGATTTTGAACTTTTCGCACTTGGGAAACACTGTTCCATTCAAAAAAACGTCTGAAATGGGACTGTACAATGGGCAGCACAAGTACTCTGTGTTTTTTGAACAACCATTCATCAAGTGCTTGTTAAAGGGACGTAGGATACTCACTTATGATGGCTCCATCGTCAGCAAAGAATAATTCATGTACTTTGGGGTCCATAACTTTACCTTCAAGCAGATAGTCAAGGACTGCAATAAAGAGCAAAGGACTTAAGACGCTTCCTTGGTGTACTCGACTTTGATTGGGTACTCTTCGGTTACTCCAGCGGGACATCTTACTCTTATCTTTGCTCCTTCGTACATATCCATGATCATCTGTACATATGTTTCTGGAACCCCTCGATGTCTTAGCGCCACCCATACAAGATCTCGTGGTTGTCTGTCGAATGCCTTTTCAAAGTCAATCAATATAATATGCAAAGCATATACATATGGTCGCAAGGCACCCATCTACCTAACATATCCAAAATTTCCCGGAGTGTGAATATTTGATCGATTTTTTACTTTCCTGACCACTGATAAGCACCAATAATGCTGCTGACAAACGGTTTTAGGCATTCGCACAATATGACCAACAAGATCTTATAAGCGACATTTAGGAAAATTTTTCTTCTGTAATTGGCGCAGTTCAGAGTACGAGTATCGCATTCCTTCTGCAGCAACTGCAATTACCATATACGATATTTATTTCAATCAAAAAAAAATTAATCAATGCTAATATTTTTTTTTTTTTTTTCAGTTTCTTCCACTTTCTTTGAAGAATTTTATTACGAAAAAATGCGAAGTTTAGTTGTTATTTTGATAACATAATCTTAAAGGCTATTTAAATTGCAACAAGTTTCATTAACACAACTTTTTTTCAAAATTCAACAGCTTACAACGGACGTACATTGACAATCCCGATCACATTTGAACCTTAATTAGATACGACAGATATATTTTTGTACCCATATGTCTGAAAACCCTATACAAATGAGAAACCATTAAACAACAAACCATACTGGGAATAATCAATTGCATACAATTATACGAGAATTGGATCAACATTTTGCAAAAGATAGATAAACCAAACGTATTCGTCCCCTTCTTCAACTGATAACCCCACTGTGCACTAGTACCCCATCGACCAGCTTCACCGTTAATGAAAGTTTACCATTGAATAATTTAGAGCAATCCGTTGTATTGTTTTGATTTACTGGACTGTAGTGGAGAGGTACGAGGCAATGGCTGCCACAGCACAACTGTTACATGATGACAATGCTGATGTCGATGTTTGATGTTTGAACGATTGCACTTTATTACGCGAAAAATCGACACAAGAGGGGAACCAAACACATTCACTAACACCATCGGCCGCACGAGGGGGGACGCGAATATTTCACTTTTCTATTTTTCTCCGATATAAAAGTTAAAAACGACGAAAGCTGCAATTTAGTTTACCATCGCCATTCCCCGATATTACAGCCGCCACACAAAGCAAGAAAATGAGAAACATCGTGTACGAGGCCATCATCCTTGCGATGGTATCGTCACTGACCACGGCGGAATATTCAGGAAGTAGCAGCGGCAGCAGCGATGGATACGCCAAAACCGGATTCGTTAGCTCATACAACAGTGGATACGTTGGCGAGTATGCAGGACAATTGGGAACTGAAAAAGCACTAAGTGAACTACAGAGCTACAGCAAGTCGCAGGCACAAATTGCCCCGGAACACGGAAATCAATATGATGAGGAGGAATCACGTTATAACAGCGCATATGGTCAAAACGATGGCGGACGTAAGTTCGCCAGCAACAGTCATTATAGTGGAAATTTGGATTTATCAAAGTTCCCGATTGACGTGGAGGCCCATCATTACACTGGAGGACGTGGTTCATCGGATATTGGATTAGGAGAGGAGGAGGAGCACCAGCAGGATCAGCGTCAGTATGGAGGTCATCAAGACTATCAGAGTGATGATGATGGAGATCAGACAGCTAAGCAACACAACAACCAATACAATCTTCAGAAATCGTCGCAATATAAGGGATACACTGATCATGTGAGCATGCTGATAGTGCCATACAGTGGTTATGAGGAGGCAGCAGAACATGGAGAGCAGCCATCGCAGTATTCTGGATATGAAAACTCTCAGCAATCGTACAATCAGGAATATGAGGAGCCCAAGGAGCCAAGCCCATCCTATAGTCCTTCCTACGAATCCGCAAAAACACCAAGCTCATCGTACAGTTCCTCTTATGAGTCCCCAAAGGCACCAAGCTCATCGTACAGTTCCTCTTATGAAACACCAAAGGCGCCAAGCTCATCGTACAGCTCCTCTTATGAAACACCAAAGGCGCCAAGCTCATCGTACAGCTCCTCTTATGAAACACCAAAGGCGCCAAGCTCATCGTACAGCTCCTCTTATGAAACACCAAAGGCGCCAAGCCCATCGTACAGCTCCTCTTATGAATCACCAAAAGCAGCTAGTCCGACTTACAATTCGTTATATGAACCGGTTAAGGCTTCAAGTCCAGCTCCAGAACATGACTACAGTTCGGGAAGTTTAGGTAGCTATGAGCCCCATGGAGGAAAATACCAATACTCATCTGGGCCATCATCAGAAGCACCATCCAAATCATTGGAAATCATACAAAAAATCAAGAGTGCTGGCTTGAAGAACTTTCACACGTCGCTACAGAAGAACATCATGACAATCGATCATGGTAAGGGCAGCTTCAGTTACAGCAGTTTATACCGATCGTAGAGGATAGTGTAGGCTTACCTTTTTTATACGCGTTATTTAAATATTTATATTTAAGATTGTAGTGTGAAACAAGTGCAATATTTTATAATTTTTTATACGAAACCAAATGATCTTCTAAGTTTTAATGGGCGGTATTGTTGTTTACGAATACACCCAGTGACTGCAAAATGTCAGGTAGCTGTCAGAATTGACAATTGTAGCGTTTCTTGTATTTTATTTTATGCAGCAAAAAATACCAAATAAATATAACCATATAACTAATTGAACTTGTATGAAATTTTATTGAAAAAGTTGCTTCTGATTCACTTACTTGTTAGATTCTGAACACCGATGTGGATCTGGGGTTAAAAAAGAAGAAACCATCCAGGTCTTTACCAACCGCTACAAGCTTCACTTTCATGAAAAGATATGATTTGCTTTACCAAATTACTTGTCTTGTATTTTTGGTCCACTGGGATGATATCGAAGCAAAAGCCAACAAGCGATATAAATCAAAGCAACCGGCCACATCTATTTCCACAGACACAAACGCGAACAAAGAACAGCAAGTAGTCAAGGACGAGGAACTAAAGTATCCAGAAGAAACTCTTGAGTTAGCGAAAATTGGTCTTACTAGAACCAGATTTCTTTGAACGCATGCATGTAACAATATTCCAGCGCAATGGCATCCTTCCGACAATTGTCATGCGTTATTCAGATATTTCCGGTTGGAATTTTCTAAGATTACTTTATTTGCCTTCATTTTCAGTGTTCTACTTAGACAATATGTCCGTCCGTTGTTGGATTCCGGTCCTACCAACCAAGTTCATCAGTCCATCGACCTGCGAGTTTAATGAAAATGCCAGCAGAAGTACGACTATGTTATGGAAATGCAAGCCAGCTTAACGGAAATATAGAAAAGACGTATAGCCACACACAAAATATGTACATGACGGTAGCTTTTTTACTTACTTTAGTGCCGCTACAGTTCGGGGTGAACCTGGGCTTCAACCAACAATCCTCTATATTTAGCTCGGTCTTTAGCTAATTGCCTCCAGTTGCACACTCCAAGTCGGTTGACATCCCCTTAAATTTGTACGCGTCAACTTCGGCGAGGAGATGCTCTACTGCGTCATCCCCCTCTGAGTTAGATTCGAAGATTCTGCGGGCCGGAACGTTGGTGTCAATCGCTATATATGTTCTAGCCGTCTCAAACGTCCAGAACGTAGGTTTTTGACTATATCGATGTCGCTGTAAAGCACGTATAATTCGTTATTTAATCTTCTCCTCCAAAGCCCGTCAACGCAAACGGGTCCGAATACGGCGAATAATATTTCTCTCGAAGCGACCAAGACTATCTTCATCCGTTTTCAATAAAGTAGACCAGGGATGATCAGAGTCTTATTCAGAGTCTCCTAAGTTGCTCGAAACAAGGCTTTACTGCTGAATTACCTTATGTATATGTATATAAATATAAGGGCGCCGTGGCGTAAGTGGCTAGTTTGTCGGACCATTGCGCGCGAGATTCCAAGTTTGAATACCAGGAAACAAAAAATAAAAAATAAATATTTAGCGCAACAGCTCTTTAAGTTCCAGGGCCTAGCTTCTCGCAACTACTCATGTTGTGTGCGTTATATTTTTCACACGAATGGAAGGGACCTACAGTTTAGTGCCGTATCCGAAGGGCAAACACCAAAAAGTTTTTTTACGGCCCCACCTCTCGCGATTGGCAAGAGTTAGTCTTCGCTATGATTTCTGCGCTAATGTCGTTTTAAGAATTTATAACAGAGGCAGGGTAGACAATGTCCCTTACTACCTCGAAGTAGCACACTGTGACGTTCTGTCCAATTCGGTCGTGTTGATTGTTCTTTCTTGTTTACAGCAATTTGTTTGGTTTTACCGTCGTTTATCGCCAAACTCATTTTGCCCGCTTCTGTTTCTGCAAATGCACCGTTGACAGCCCGCTGAGTTCTTCGAATTACTTGAATATCGTCGGCGTATCCAAGCAGTTGTAAAGACTTTCGATAGAGTGTACCTCTGGTGTTGGCTTGTGAGTTCCGCACAATCCGTTCAAGTACAATATTGAAGAATTCACATAACAGCGCGCCACTTTGTCTAAAACCTTTTTTGACATCAAAGCTCTCGGTGAGGTCATTAACGACCTTGATGTAGCAGCGAGCATTGTCCGTCGTAACCCTACACACACGGACAAGTTTGGCAGGGATGTCAAAACTAGACATGGCTATATGTAGCTCTTCTCTATAGATGCTGTCATAGGTGGTCTAGAAATGGATAAAAAGATGATGAGCATTGATTTGGACTTCTTGGTATTTTTTTCCATGATCTACCGAAGTTTGGTGATTTGAACGATGGTGGACTTTTCTGGCCTGGAAACGCACTGATAGGCCCAGAAAAGATCTTGTATTCAATGTTGAGGAGACTGATGCCACTATAATTGGCGCAGTTGAGGGGGTCTCCTTTCTTGTGGATCGGGCAAACGATGCTGAAATTCTATTCATCAGGCATACTCGTACACGTCTCTGACCAGATCTTAAAGATGAGTTGGTGTATGTTCTCTACCAATTCATCACCAGCTGCCTTGAAAACTTCGTCCGGTAAGCCATCAGGTCCGCAGATATGCTGGATTTCAGCTTGGTTATTGCAATCCTCACTTCGATTTGGTCAGATGAACGGAAATTTCGATTATAATCGTCTATGTTGAATGGTTCATTCTACCTTTCAGCGGGATGTGTAACTTCGTCGCCGTTATACAGCAAAAGTAGTTTTTCTATTTTCTCAGCACCTATAGTGAGTCTACTACGACGGTTCTATTTTCATCTCTACAGGTTTCTGTACGGATTTTGTTCCTCTGACACGTTCTTTTTACCTTTTGGTAAAACTTCCGTATATTGTTCCTGGGGTATAAGCTCTTAATATTATCGATCGCGTGGTTCTCATGCTCTCGCTTTTTCTTTTGGAGAAGCCGATATTTTTCCCGTCTCTTTTATTCGTAGAATAAAATGGGCAGCTCTTCCTATGCAGTACCGCTTTATATGTTTCTTGTTTTGATGCTTGTACTTGCCGGCATTTTTCGTGGAACTAGGGTTTTTGAGGTATTGTTCGAGCAAAACCAAGCTCGTCAGTTGCGGCGTTTCTGATGGCATGGTGGTAACATTGTCAGTGGTCTTTGGCACTTGATGCTAGTGGCATAGGGTTGGTTGAGATATTTCTGGTTATGCGTTCAGCGAAGACTCGGGCAGTCTCTTGCGATTGCAACTTTTCGACGTTAAATTTTCTCACAGTGCCAGGACGCTAATGCCATATAGCAGCTTTGGCAGAACACAATCCTCAGAGAATGGCAGCGCTGTCACTTCAGACATAATCACAATAGTTTGCCAAAGTTCAGGCGTGGCTATTGAAAATACGTATATCTGAACAATTTTTAAATGTAGGCAAAACGAACACATACCTACATATAAGCTGTAGAGCCAAGGTATATAGATCTAATGGTATAATACCTCCCATTTCATGTGTGTCGCATTTTCTGTTTTCATAGAAGTGAAAATGAGACGCATATTGTGAGTTAATTTTTTGTTTCACTTTGTTTTGAAATTCAGGACTCAGCGAAATACAAAAGTATTTAGGAAGAAAATAAAACACTCCGAATCAAGCTTAACGAAATGGATCTACTCTATCAAGATCTTAAGAAAGAGATAGACTTATTAAAAGAAGAAAATAAGGTCCTAAAGAACACGCATTTCGAGAGAGAACGCGAATGTACTCCGGCACGCTTAGCTAGTCTGGAATATCATACAGACGAAGAAGAGCTAGCACACGAAACGTATCGGGTCCCAAAGAAAAGACCTGGTAAGAAACGGGGACCCGGTTCATCGCCCGAAGTCGAGCCCGTGAAAGAATAAAATCACAATGAACCGCAAGAAAAGCAACTTCGAGCGCAATTTCGTCCACCCCCACCAATAAACATCGTCGGGATAACGGAATACAATAAGTTGCAAAGCCTCCTTAAAGGAATAATAACATCCAAGTATAAGGTTACATCTTTAAGGGATAATGCGTGAAAAATCAACGTCGACGACTACAATGACTACCGAGCTGTGTCCCGAAAGCTAAATACCGAAAAGATTCAGTGGTATACTTTCGAAATCAAGTCAGAAAGGCCACATCGTGTCGTTGCAAGGGGACTCCACCCCTCATGCACCAAAGAAGAGGTTATGACTGACCTTCAAGCCAAAGACTTTAAAATCCTCGATGCCGTTAATATCATCAAGAAGGAAAAGCAACAAACGGAAATAGATAAAGACGTCTTGGTAAGGCGTGGACTTCCGCTTTTTATGCTTACCTTCGATAAGTCGGATAATATCGACTATATCTACAGAATTAGAGCTATACTAAATATCGTGGTCAAAATCGAGCCCATGCGCAGAAATTTAAGGATGATTCCGCAGTGCAAACGTTGCCAAGGATTTAACCATACGCAAATGTACTGCAGAAAAGAACCGCGATGTGTGAAATGCGCCGGAAATCACCTCTCCTAAGTCTGTGGAGCAAATAAACAAGCCTCTGCAACATGTGCTAATTGTAAGGGAAAGCACCCGGCAAATTATAGAGGCTGTGAAGTAGCTAAGGAGGTGCAAAAGCGGAGAGATGCGCTCCTTAAGCCCCTAAATGCAAAATCTAAGCTGCAAACTAAGCCAAAGCGTAAGAATGCACAGAAGAAACTAGCTAAACTAAAACTACCGGGTTCAGAGCGCAAAAAGGTGAGGGAAAGAGTGACAACAGAAAAGTTCTCGACCTCAGTTCTTAAAAGAAACGGTACTGAAAAGCTAACATCGAAAAAGCCGAAAGGTAATGGCCCTTGGACAGCAGGAGTGCAGACTTACGCTCAGGCCGCGGCATCCGAAAAACCAAAAAAACGTTGAAATTTCGACGGACCCTGTCTCTCATGTTTTGTCGGTTATTCTCGAGGAATTTAAAGAACAGAGCAAAATAAATAAAATTATTCTCGATAGGCTGGTTAAGCTTGAAAATAATTCTCAGAGAACGCGTACTTCAACTAGAATATGAATGACAAACGAATGTTAAAAATATGTACTTGGAACGCAGACGGACTTTTGCAAAAACTCAACGAATTGCAAATATGCATGCGTAAAAAAGATATTGATATTTGCTCGATTTCTGTAACCCACGTAAGAAAGGAATCGCCTTTAAAAATAAAAGGTTATAATGATTACCACGCTTGTCACCCTTCGGGAAAAGCGAGAGGCGGATCATCCTTGTTTATTAAATCCGAAGACCTAAAGATACAACTTGAAATTTGCAACTGTGCACGATTCGAGTTAAAAATAGTCAGCGTACTCTTAATATCTCATCTATCTACTGTCCACCGCGTTCCGCGCTTGAAAAATCAGATTTTACTAACTTATTTGAATCGCTGAAACCTAATTTTATCATCGGCGGTGACTTTAATGCGAAACATACGTTCTGGGGCTCAAGATACAGCTCGAAAGAGGGTAGAATGCTCTATGGGGCAGGTATGGAGTACAGTTGTGATTTCCATTCGACGGGTAAACCGACTTACTGGCCAACTGATACTTCGAAAATACCTGACCTGATAGATTTTTTCGTTGTGAAAGGAATATCTACTAACCACATAAAAGTCGAAGACAGTTTTGATCTGTCGTCTGATCATTCCCCGGTTATTTTAACAATCAGCGAAAAACTTGTCTATAACCTAGAGCCAGCGAGATTAACTGGTCGAACAACTAACTGGGAAGGCTTTAGGAACGAAATTGAAGATAATGTTGAACTAAGCGTTCCACTTACGACACCCTATGAACTTGAGGTTGAAGTTGATCACTTCGTTGAGATCGTACAGCTCGCCTCTTGGAATAATACGCCCAATCCAAGGAAAACCCCGGATAGATGCGGTTTGCGATATCCTCCGGAAATAAAAGAATTGGTCAAGGAAAAAAGAAAAGCGCGTAAAAAATGGCAACAGAGTCGTGCTCCGCAAGATAAAGCAAACTTGAATCGTCTGTGCAATTTGTTGAAGAAGACTATTAAGGATTTTAGGAATCGTGCAATAGGCTCTTACCTTGAAAGTTTAACAGCGAAAAAAGATTCCAATTATTCACTTTGGAAATCTGTAAAAGGCACCAAAAGGCCCAAAGTCCCTGCGCCGCCAATCAAATTAAATCAAAATGAATGGGCGAGGAAAGATAAAGAAAAAGCAGACGTCTTTGTGGTCCACCTGGAAGAAACCTTTAAACCGTACGATGGTCAAGTGGTTTACGACAGCCGCAATAGGCTGGATTTACCATCTGACGATTTGACGCTCACAAGTGCAACGCTAAGGGAACTCAAACATGAGATCGAGAATCTAAAACCTAAGATATCTCCTGGCTATGATTTGATTACCGGAGAAATTCTCAAAGTTTAACCTAGAAAAGCATTGATTAAGCTGCACTTAGATTAAAACACGTGCCGAGCCAATGGAAAGTTGCGGAAGTCATAATGGTTTTAAAACCAGAAAACCGCCTTGGGCCGCTTCTCTATTTACTATATACTCGTGATATACCGAACGAAGACGGCACTATCCTTGCTACGTTTGCCGATGACACCGGTATCCTAGCAGTAGGTAAAACAATTGAAGAAACGACTGCAAAACTGCAAAACGCACTGAATAATGTAAATGAATGGACGAGGGACTGGCGGATCGCCCTCAATGAATCTAAATCTGTTCACGTGATTTTCACTAACAAGAAAACTAATGACTTGCCAATTTTTCTAAACTCGGCCCGATTACCCTTTGCAAACGAGGCCAAATACCTGGGAATGACACCCGACGCAAGGCTGAAATGGAATTCTCACGTGAAAATGAAACGTAAAGAACTCGAAATCAAATATAGAGAAATGTACTGGTTACTCGGAAAACATTCCCAGCTCAGTACTGAGAACAAACTGCTTTTATACAAGCAAGTGCTAAAGCCGGTGTGGACCTACAGTATACAACTTTGGGGTTGTACCAATAAAACAAATGCAAATATTTTACAAGCTTTTCAAAATAAAGTGCTAAGAGAAATTGTCCAATCACCGTGGTATAGTAGAAACGACGATATCCACAGGGATCTCGGAATTCCGACAATCGAAGCTGAAACTAGAAGCTTCGCGAGAAAGCATAAAAACCGACTAATCGGACATGTCAACAATACAGTCCTACAAATTTTGGATGAGAGCAATTTATTGCGCCGAATACAAAGGACGAAACCTTTCGACTTAGCGAGATAGTGATTAATGTCTAGATTGTGGAATATGCAGGATCCTTCAGTGGAAAGTAACCTGCCAAACGTTTTTATTTTGTGATAGAAAAATTGCTTGATAAGTTTATACTTAGTTGCGAAATCTTACAGGAAAAAGGTTTTGGTCTTCGATAATTTTCATAATTTTGAGGCAACTAATTTGTTCAAACACTGTTCTTTAACAATTGAACCGGGTCATAGAACGGTAGCCAGATATTTCTGTAAGCGATTTGTTTGCTTTGCGTATTAGGAAAACTCTTGAAACTTTCCACCTCTTTGGGAAGTATTCTATTAAAAGGTTATAGTGAAACAAACTGCTTTAAACCTGAAAACCACTATTTGGTAGTTTCTCGTATGTACTTGGTTAGATATTTAATCATATCCAGCAGGTTTTTAAGTCTTCAATTTGCTGACTGGTGGCAAAAAGTCGGTCATAACGTCTTAGCACTTGGGGCAAAACTTTGGTAAAATCAAAGTCAATCATCGGTAAAAATTCTGTTCTAAGCCAGAAAATGATGATATGGCTCTACATAGCGAAAGCAAGACCGATCGTATCATATGCAGCACCAGCATGGTGAAAAAAAAAAAAAAAAACAGACATGTGCATAAGACAGATTTAATAAACTTCAAAAACTAGCTCCACAACTGCACTAACTGCGGCAAGGTTACTCTAAAATCACCACTCCTTCATCTTCATATAAAGAGAGGAACTATGGTTAACTTATCACTGAAGATAGCATGAACTACAAATTAGTTCACTCGGACATTGCGAAGGACCATATCAATATTTGCATCAGAGAAAATGTAAACATCTATAACTAACTATTAGCAATCAATGCCCAGGAAATAATACCCAGACTAGTGTGAGACTGGGGGGCGCCGTGGCGTAAGTGGTTGGTGTTTCGGATCACTACGCATGAGGTTCCAAGTTCGAATCCCAAAAAACACCAAAAAGTTTTTTTCACGGTCCCACCTCTCGCGAGCGTCTGACAAACATCCGAGAGTATTGCTGTCACGAAAAAGCTTCTCAAATCGCCGTTCGGATACGGCACTAAACTGTAGGTCCCTTTCATTCGTGTGAAAAATATAACGCACACAACATGAGTGGTTGCGAGAAGCTAGGCCCTGGCACTCAAAGAGCTGTTGCGCCAAATATTTTTTTTTTTTTTTTTTAGTGTGAGACTGCCTTCAATTACTTACAACGCTAGCCAGCACAAACAAAGTTCATCACATTTAGATGGCAGGATACAGCGAATATAAAGGAAATGAAAAGGATAACGTGCTAGCCAGAGCAGGAGATGTATCAAGGTTTATGATGCCAAGACCATTCTCTGAACTAAGGGTCAGTAAAAAAGAAAAACTGCATCATCACTGAATGGAAGCTAAAGGTAACATACAAAATCTTTGTGCCAAAAACATCACACAAGAAAACGAAACAACTCTTACAGCTAACTAGGAGTCAGATTCGAATAGCCATAGGGTTCCTCATAGGCCACTGTCGAGTCAAAGAGCATCTCATGGATATGGAGATAGCACGTGATAACTTATGCAGAATGTGCAACGAAGACGAACAATCAGCCGAACATATCTTATGGCACTGTGACTGTCTAACCAGAACACGTCGTCGGTACTTGGGTAAAGTCTGCCTTGAAGCAGAAGGCATATCTGCTAGCTCACTCAAAAACATAGCCGAATTCATTTGCAACTCTGGTATCTTGAATGAGCTTTAAGATTAAGGAAAATCACAATAATTCCAATAGTGGCCTCAGTGATAGGGTACCCAGAACACACCTCAACCAACAATCTACAATACAATCTTGTAGTGAATTGGTAACACCAAGCTGGAGGGGTCGTAAAACTTCTAAGAAGGGTGACTGTTTAGAGGGACACCGTTAGTAGACGAGATCGCTAAATTCGTAAGTAAACATCGATAGCTTGGCCTTGCTCAGCAACTTGCCTATGCTGATTTAACAGCCAGAATGAAAAATGTACATTTAAGGGAAAAGGATTACTACAAGTTAAAATTTTATTCGTAAACTTATTCTTTTACAATTATTGATTATAAAATTTAATAAAATTAAATGTATTCGTATGTAGATTTCGAGTATTTTCATTAGAACGAGTTAACAACGTGGCACTGTATTTACATGAAGCCTCAAAAAAGTTAGCATCCGGATCCCAGACTATAACCACCACTGCCGACACCATATGCATAGCCACCTGACTGCGCTGCATTATCCGCGATTGTATAGACTGGACCGGAAATTTGGTTCACAGCTGATCCACTAGACGCGTATCCACCGTTGTTGCTTTGAGGGATGATTACTTTAATGACTTTCACGATATTTCCAGCACCAGTATTATATGACTGTCTGGAGTAACTGTCTGCAACTGATCCAGTTGAAAATTGCTGGGATATAATTGGTGTTTGAGATGGTTCCTGAATTGGAACTTGGACTGGAACTTGAACTTGTGTTGGGGGAGGAGCAATTAGAACTGGAGATGGTGCAGGAACTGCAATTGGTGCTGGCGCAGGTTGAATCTGAATTGGAGATGGTGCAGGAGCAATTGTATCTTGACATGGTTCACGAGCAACGGCAACTGGAGACGGTGCAGAAACATAAGAAATTTGAACTGGTGCTGGTGCTGGAGCAGTTGCATAGGAAATTGGGACAGGGGCAACAGCAACAGGAGCTGGAACTGGAGCAGTTGCATAAGTAACTGGAGCTGGTGCTGGAGCAGTTGCATAAGTAACTGGAGCTGGTGCTGGAGCAGTTGCGTAAGAAATTGGAGCAGGGGCGATAGCAACTGGAGTTGGAGCAGCAATTTGTTGAGAGATGGCTGGGTACGAAATACCACCGGGATATCCGCCAGCATAACCACCACTATAACCGCCACCATAACCGCTATATCCACCATTGTATCCTCCGCCACTGTAGCCACCACCACTATAACCATCACCACGGTAGCCGCCACCACTTGGAATAATTACTTTGATGATTCTAACATTATCTCCACCGCCGTTGCCACCACCATATCCACCATATCCTACACCATATCCTCTATTATAACCTCCACCGTATCCTCCACCATATCCTCCACCATATCCTCCACCATATCCTCCACCGTATCCTCTACCGTATCCACCACCATAAGACGGAATTAAGCCACCACCATAGCCACTGCCACCAAGTCTAGAGACACCGCCGCTTAAAGCCGAGAGTTTATTGAGTAATGCTGCTGATGGCGATACAGCGGCCACCACAGCCAGAGCACACAAGAACACTTTCATGATGAATGACAGATGAAGATACTCTCCAGCGATACTAATCCACGAGTAAAACGTTGGAAAACTTATGCCAGCCTTATCGTTTCATGTTCATTTTATAGTCCATCCAAAAATATGTGAAAATTTGTTGTCCAAACACCGCTATATACTGTGATATAAGATTGCTAGATGTTTTGACATTGAATTATCCATTACTCGATGATTTCAATTTCATTAGCCAATGGGGCATGAGGTGTTACATGTTTGCTTGTACATCCAAACTATATTTGACTTTCGTTCCTCCTTGCAATACTGAACTATGTTGAAAATACCCACACAAAAAAAATTAAAAATACATGTATCTTCACATATTGCAACAATATGTTAAGATAGCATACATGGGGAATAGAAGTTGATCTGACATGGTGCGTGTACCTAAAATAGAGCATTATGGCTCTCAAGAACATTTTTCATCTTAAGTCTGACGGTTCTGTCCATCTTTTAGTACAGGGTGGACTTAAATAAAGTCCTTAATGTACCTATAATTTTTTTTTACACAGATACATCTCAAGGGGCGAAGTACTTAAGTCTGTGGTGATAGCCAGGCTGCGCTTAAGGCCTTACTTCGTCCTTTAATCACTCCTAGAATAGTTCGTCAATGTAAAAACTCACTTAACTCTGTCGCAAGGCTTCATTTTCTGTCTCTTATCTGGGTTGTAGGTCAACCTGGATTCTTGGAGAACGAAATGTCCGATGAAATTGCTAGGCAAGGCTCAGAGAAGGTTTTCTCAGGACCCAAACTTGTGATAGATCTTCCTGCGTCCTCGGTTAGAGCTTTCATTGACGATTGGGTTGTTCAAGAAAACAATTGTGTGTAATATAACTCTCCAGGATGTAGGTTGGCTAAACGAATTCTACCGGACGTGTGAACGAAATCAGTGGCATTCTTCCTATCTCTCCGCGGAAAGACTGCAGACCACTTATTTGCAACTTGAACGGCCACTTCGCTTAAGCCAGGTATCTTAATGTGCTAGGCTTAAATGACACTACAGTCAGCGACGCTTGTGAAAAGGGCGACAATAAGGTAGGTTAGGTGAGGTGGCTGTCCTGACAGAGTCAAGACACACTTAGACCAAAAAATACAAATATTTGGCGCAACAGCTCTTTGAAGTGCCAGGGCATAGCTTCTCGCAACCACTCATGTTGTGTGCGTTATATTTTTCACACGAATGGAAGGGACCTACAGTTTTAATGCCGAATCCGAACGGCGATTTGAGAAGCTTTTTCGTGACAACAATACTCTCGGATGTTTGTCAGACGCTCGCGAGAGGTGGGACCGTGAAAAAAGTTTTTGGTATTTCCTGGGATTCGAACTTAGAACCTCATGCGTAGTGATCCGACACACTAACCACTTACGCCACGGCGCCCACTTAGACCAAGGCTAGGTCCATAGTGATACCACAATACTCCGAGGGCGACAATACTGCGGAACATTTTCTCTGTGTATCAGGTGGCAGATTTACGGTGCTGATGTGACGGTATCTGGTACTGTAAGCTCCTCATCACTGAAGCGCTTCCTTGGCTTTCTTAGAAGGACTAGAAAATTTTAATAAAATAGGTGAATAAATGTTTTGTAGTACAATGGACCAGTTGCGTCTGAGTGTTCCAGTCGACCGTTTCCTATCCAAAAAAATAAAAAATCCAGTTTTGAAGAGAAACCCATCATAAATGTAACGTTCGTATAATAACAACTCTGAATCATCTAAGAAGTACAGAAAATTAAACAGCATTATAGTACGAAAGCCTGTAAGGTTAATTTTTATTCTACATGGTTCATTTGATTTTTAAGTGAAAAGTTGTTAATTCGACTCCCAACCATTCAATTTTTCTACCAATAAAATTAAAGTAAGCAAGCACGGGCTCAAGAACAATGCTACTGCGCAGATAGTCCGACCATATCGCTTCCTCTACAATGAACTTTTTCACCCACATAGCAAGGTAGGTTTTCATAGTCCATCGAATTCGATTGTTACCTTCCGTCAATGCTGCACGGAGTACATCGCTGATGATCACCAAGAACAACAGCGGTGACAATATGCCCACCAATGTACTCTAATTTGCCAGATAGCATCTCGATTCAAGCTGTCGAAAGTCTTCTCGAAGTCGAGAAACAGTAGATCTAGCGCAGACCTGTACTCGATGCATTGCTCTATTATGATCCATAAGGTCTTTATGTGGTCGATGCAGGAGCATCCAGCACGAAAACCTGCCTGTTCGAAGTCGAGAGTTAAATCGAAATGTTCTTTAATGCATTCTAATATGATTCTAGCCACTATCTTGACCACAGACGGTAGGACGCATCTACCTCTCTAGTTTCCACAGTCCATCAGATTTGCCTTGATGATTATCCTTTTTTTCCGCTCCTGGAAAAATTGTTTATTTTCCCACGCTCTCCATATGAGCGGGTGTAGCATTTCTGCCGATGTGATGGCGCCGCTTGAAATAGTTCGGCAGTGATACCATCAATACCCACCGCTTGGTTTTTCTTGACGGACTTGATTGCTGCTGTTATTTTGGTTTTACTGGGAGGTCCGGTACGAATTCGGGAATTTGTTGCTTCGGAAGTCCATGTACTGACGTTTGTCATGTCTTATACTGTGCTGCAACTTCCTTCTTTTTCACACGATATTGGGCTTTTAGCTCAATACTCTCTTCTCTACTGCTTAGGCCACTGTAATCCGAGTCTTGATTACTGTACGCTCATCGATTCATCTCCTGGTGCCTATCGATAGCCATGTAGGATAATTATTCTGCGTTTTACCGACGTACGTGCGTTCCCCAGTTGCAAAAATATTTTTCACAGCATTCCTGCGATCATCCACGCTTTCCTGCATAGTGCTGCTGTTTGTTTCTGCTACTAAAGCGAGATGGTCCCTGAATTGTTGGCGCACTTAGAGATTCCTGAGCCTATCAGTATTGAACATGGTAACGCTTGGCAAGTTTAAGCAGTTGCGGTTGATTTATGCAGTACAAAAGCATATAAAAGCTAATATGAGATGGTGATCACGTTCTTGTTGGATCTCGGCTCCACTTCTGTTTCAGATGTCTGGACGACAAGACAAGCGGCAGCTGAACGCGATGTAATCGATCTAATTGGATATTCGCTGACTGTCAGTTAGTATCATTTTAGTTTTGTCCCAATTTACATCAAGGTGATAGCTAGCGGAGAAGAACTAAAATAACCATGTCGTTTGGGTACCCAACCATAGTTTTTCAAGTCTTACAAGAATTTTGTTCATTACCATTAACCATAATAATAGAGGGAGATGACGCCACCTTAAGGAGTTGCTCTATTTACAAATCTTAGTTGTACTGTTGTTTCTTAACGTTGCCTGAATAATTCAAATTCTAAGCATGGATACTATCCATTAACTTATATACCCCTCCAGGGGTAGATATTCTTGAATTTAGTGTGAATATTGTTATATACTCACTCTATGTCTAAAACGGTAGCAAGAGTGTGTACTTTATAATGCACTTCCTCACGAATAGCCGTCTCTGTGGATCCTCCTTTGAGATAAGCGTATTGGGAGTTGGGCGGTTGTGATCTTTCCTAAAAAGGTCAGGCAAATAGGTCTAAAATTCTTTGCATATTCATGTCTTCGACGAATGAAATCCATTCGGAAATGTTTTCAAGTTTGGGGGGACACGGCTTAAAAATATACAGCTCTTCAGGAACTGTCTTCCAAATTCTGTAGCATAATAGAAATTATGCTTTTAAAACCAGGGGATTTTAATAGAGGGAAACTTTGTATCGCGTACATAGCAGGTCAAAAGAATAAGCTGTTTGTCATTCAGCTGATTTTCTCCTTCCACTGTCATATCTATAATTGGGTTAATCCTAAAACCCCACCTAGGGTACCTGAGCACCCCGTTTCCTTGAAAATTTGATTTTTTTTTTTTACGTGAAAACGTCTGTAAGTTTTAGTACAGGGTGCCTAAGCACCCTGGTTTTATTTTGTTATGAATACCTTTAACATGTTTGCACACAGTGCAGGCGTTGAAAAGGATAGAAAGAGAGGGAGAAAGATTTTGGTGTAGTGGTTCTTGAAGCTCAGTTGTTTATGCTTCAGAGATTCTCCGGAGGTGGCGTCCAGATAACTGGGGAGATTTTTGTTATTTTTTGTCTTTTGCTTCCGATTCACAGTATTTTCTCCCGATAAACGATGTCATAGGCAAATCATCATCTTCTTCTTCCTTTTTTAGCGAGGTTATGATCCGAAAATAACCCTCCCACTTCACCGCATTTCTACTGATCCGCCTGTGGGGTTCGCCTATTTGACCTCAGAAAATATCGGCAGAACCGCCGATTTTGGATCACTCGGTTACTGAGGCCATTTTTTTTTTGCCCCGAGGGTAGTTGAAAAATCTTCCATAGACACTATGAGAATAGCAAGTGCTTGCTCATAGTAGTGTCAGATTCTTACTGACTAAACAAAAAACACCATCCTTCGATATAAATTTGTTAGATATCGCAACTAACTAATAACTTATCAAGCAATTTTTCTATCACGAAATAAAAACGTTTGGCAGGTTACTTTCCACTGAAGGATCCTGCATATCCCGCAATCTAGACGCGGTTAATCATTATCTCGCCAAGTCGAAAGGTTTCGTCCTTTGTAGTCGGCGCAATAAATTGCTCTCATCCAAAATTTGTAGGACTGTATTGTTGACATGTCCGATTAGTCGGTTTCTATGCTTCCTCGCTTCTAGTTTCAGCTTCGATTGTCGGAATTCCGAGATCCCTGTGGATATCGTCGTTTCTACTATACCACGGTGATTGGACAATTTCTCTTAGCACTTTATTTTGAAAAGCTTGTAAAATATTTGCATTTGTTTTATTGGTACAACCCCAAATGTGTATACCGTAGGTCCACACCGGCTTTAGCACTTGCTTGTATAAAAGCAGTTTGTTCTCAGTACTGAGCTGGGAATGTTTTCCGAGTAACCAGTACATTTCTCTATATAAGATTTCGAGTTCTTTACGTTTCATTTTCACGTGCGAATTCCATTTCAGCCTTGCGTCGAGTGTCATTCCCAGGTATTTGGGCTCGTTTGCAAAGGGTATTTGGGCCGAGTTTAGGAAAATTGGCAAGTCATTAGTTTTCTTGTAAGTTTCTTCGATTGTTTTACCTACTGCTAGGATAGCGGTGTCATCGGCAAACGTAGCAAGGATAGTGCCATCTTCTTTCGGTATATCACGAGTATATAGCAAATAGAGAAGCGGCCCAAGAACACTTCCTTGCGGTACGCCGGCCAAAATTTCCTTGAGCTCGGAGTATTCGACTCCATGTCTAACACGAAAGAGTCTATTCCCGAGATATGATTCTAGAATATCGTATAAGCATACAGGGAGAACTTGTGGTAGTTTGCATTTGAAGCCATCATGCCACACCTTATCAAAGGCTACCGAGACGTCAAGAAATACGCTTGAGCAAATCTTTTTTTCTTCAAGTGCTTTCTCGATTATGTCAGTAATTTTATGCACCTGGTCAATCGTCGAATTCTTACTTCTGAACCCAAACTGGTGGTCAGGGATAAGATTATTTTTTTCTATAATCGGTTGGAGACGCTTTAATAATATCCTCTCGAAAATTTTCGATATGATTGGAAGAAGCGAAATTGGTCTATACGATTTTACTTCATTTGGCGGTTTTCCTGGTTTTAAAAGCATTATGACTTCCTCAACTTTCCATTGGCTCGGCACGTGTTTTAAGCTCAATCAATGCTTTTCTAGGTAAAACTTTGAGAATTTCTCCGGTAATCAAATCATAACCTGGAGATTTCTTAGGTTTTAGATTCCCGATCTTATGTGCGAGTTCCCTTAGCGTTGCACTTGTGAGCGTCAAATCGTCAGATGGTAAATCCAGCCTATTGCGGCTGTCGTAAACCACTTGACCATCGTACGGTTTAAAGGTTTCTTCCAGGTGGACCGCAAGGACGTCTGCTTTTTCTTTATCTTTCCTCGCCCATTCATTTTGATTTAATTTGATTGGCGCCGCGGGGACTTTGGGTTTTTTTGGTGCCTTTTACAGATTTCCAAAGTGAATAATTGGAATCTTTTTTCGCTGTTAAACTTTCAAGGTAAGAACCTATTGCACGGTTCTTAAAATCCTTAATAGTTTTCTTCAACAAATTGCACAGACGATTCAAGTGTGCTTTATGCTGCGGAGCACGACTCTGTTGCCATTTTTTACGCGCTTTTCTTTTTTCCTTGACCAATTCTTTTATTTCCGGAGGATATCGTAAACCGTATCTGCCCGGCGTTTTCCTTGGATTGGGCGTATAATTCCAAGAGGCGAGCTGTACGATCTCAACGAAGCGAACAACTTCAACCTCAAGTTCATAGGGCGTCGTAAGTGGAACGCTTAGTTCAACATTATCTTCAATTTCGTTTCTAAAGTATTCCCAGTTAAGCGACCAGTTAATCTCTCTGGCTCTAGGTCAAAGACTAGTTTTTCGCTGATTGTTAAAATAACCGGGAACGTATGTTTCGCATTAAGGCCAATGAAATGCCGATGTCGTCGCATTTGTGTGATTCAGGCAGTCAAATCATCATCAACAGAGCGAAAAATTTTTCCAGCCAGATGACCAAGCTACTGCCAGTGTTATGCCTTCGCAGTAGTGTTCACACAAGCTTTCGCAAATGATCGGACGGACTTTATATATTTCGTGAAAAATAAATAAGTGCTTGCTGACATTAGTATTTGAACTATGAACCCTTAACGTAGCAATTGACGAAGTTACCACTACACCATTGCCACCCCAATGGTGTATGGTTAAGAAAAATTGGGAAAAATATGAAAAGGAAGACGAGAGCTGCTTGTGACCTCAACGAGTGAAAAAGGTGGGAAGAATATCGGCTTATCCAAAAGAAGACGAAAGAGCATGAGAAGCGCGCTATCGAGAATATTGAGAGTTTATACTTCAGGAACATTGTACGGATACGTTGCATACGCCGACGATATTGACATTATTACATAACACCGGTGCATTTGCATGCATTGAAATGGGTTTAGCGATAAACGAGTGTAAAACCAAAAATATGCTGTCAACAAGAAGGAACAATCAACATCGACGAACTGGGCTGAACGTTACAGTGGGCAACTACAACTTTGAGGTAGTAAGGGATTTTGTCTACGTTGGCGCTGACAATGATACCAGCGCAGAAATTAAGTGCAGAATAAATATTAAAAAAATAAATAAATATTTGGCGCAACAGCTTTTTAAGTGCCAGGGCCTAGCTTCTCGCAACCACTCATGTTGTGTGCGTTATATTTTTCACACGAATGGAAGGAATCTACAGTTTAGTGCCGTATCCGAACGGCGCGGCGGTTTGAGAAGCTTTTTCGAGACAACAATACTCTCGGATGTTTGTCTGACGCTCGCGAGAGGTGGGATAAAACTTGAAAAAACTTTTTGGTGTTTTCTGGGATCGGAACTTGGAACCTCATGCGCAGTGATCCGACACACTAACCACTTACACCACGGCGCCCAGAATAAATATTCCCAATCTCGAATAACTACAGAGATTGCGTTGACAAATTTTGGAGGAGAAGATGAGGAACTATACGAGCTGTGCAGCGACATTAATCTAGTCAAAAAACTGCGTATTGGACGTTTGGGGTGGCTAGAACATGTAGAGCGAACGGACACCAATGCTCCGTTCCACAGAATCTTCGAATCTAATCCGGAGAAACGACGCAGTAGTAGTAGTAGTTGGTGGCGCGCATAAGTTCAAGAAGACCTCAACCAATTTGGATTGCGCTCTGATGACACAGTGCTCCGTTATTATTCCAGAGATGACCCGCGTACTGTTACGACTAAGCCTAACGTGAGAGCGTTTTCTTCTTAAATCATTAGCCGGCCACAGCGTTTTGGCACTGACGCATGTATCCAAATTGATCCATCGCCTGTTGGCTTCGCTAGTGGCTTCATCTCCGATTGCTATGCTGCTACAGCTTTTGTACTGAGTCACGTAGCAAAGTGTTGTCAAAAGCATCCCATGGCTAAATTTTTACACAATCGTGGTAAATAAATCTAACCGGATGTAGATGCTTATAAACTTTAGCGATCTTAAATGCTGGGAACGAAAAAAACAAAACAAATTCGTTTCTATTTCATTCTTTTGCAAGATTCTTAACGATTTCTCTTATTCTAAATGAGTTCAATATTAAATCTTATCAAAATTGCTTGCATAATTGCAATTTTCTTCTTTTAAAGTTTAACGGAAGCACTTTAGTAAAATTTTAAAGTTTTTGGTTCGATGGAAATGTGCTATAATTCCTCAGTACCATAATGCAAAATATTCAACTTTGCAATTTTATAAATACAGACGGCAACCCAATCCAATTTGCTTTTATGCCATCAATTTTAAAGGGTAATATAGCTTCCTATTTTAGCAAAAGGTAGAACTATTTGAAATAACAAAAATTACCTAAATGTATCATAAAGTGTATACACAGATATAAGTATTTAAATACTCCAGTTGTGTACAAAAAAAATTGTATAGAAGAATAACTGATGAAGGTGGTACTAATTAATTGTTTCATTGACACATACTCCATTGTTTCCCAGAGTATTCTTGTAATATTTTCTCAAAAATCGCGTGACAATTCCATGGGGAGGCAATCATTCAAATCGAAGATGTCTATCTTCTCATAGAAGCATACCTACATATATATAAAGAATGTCATTCTCTTTCTTCATCACAAATCAAAGAAGCACCTAAATATGCACAAGACGTTCAGTCCGACTTTAGTTCTACTTGCCATGGCAACTGGCTTCGCTTTGGGTGCACCACCAGACGACATCAATAAACGTGGGCTCCATGGTTTGCAACCTGAAAAAAATAAAAATAATTCGAAAACCGTTTTTCAATATATATAATCCACAGAGTATGGTCCACCAATTCATATCTCCTCATCGATCCTCAGTATTCAACAGGATGAAGGAAGCCTAAATGAAGGTGCAGATACAACTAGACTATCGCATGGTGAATGGGGTGGCATTGAATTCGAAGGAGCAAATCATCAAAGCTTCGATGCCGGCAGTAGTGGGTATTTAAAATTTGTTGGTGTTGTTGGAAGTGGACACGTCTACGTGCCCGATGGTTCTGGTGATCATTTTGGAAAAATCAGCGATGGCATACTGGCGGCTTCTCAGTGGTGAAGTGATAATTTATGAATTACTAAAAAAGTTCTGCTTGTAGACTTAATTCATTCATAAGATTCTTAGATTCATAATTCTTGAAAAATAAAATAATACTTACTTGGTGATAATTGAGTCGCTAAATATGTACTCAAACTAGCTGTTGGTAAATAAATGCCTAGTGCAGTCGTTAATATTTTCTAAAGCTCATTTATCCAGCGGTTCTTCTGGAGCAGCCTTGGAAACTGAAAGTGTTCCGATTTCGAAAACTCATTGACACACGCTGTCCATCATCCATTACCAACATTATCACTCAAATTTAGGGGATTGGCACAGTCTGGAGCAGCCATCTCCTATTATCTTCTCAAATTAGGAGCTATGCTCAAATTTTCAACATCAACATCCATATAGGCATATAGAGAAACCAGTCGATGTTTGGATTGGCTTGTCACACAGAAGCTGATACATAAGCCTACGCATGTGTGTTGAAAACTTCTATTTACTTGGCATTTTTTGGGATGGCTTTGACTAATGTGTGATGAAACTTAGACCGAGCACTGGACAATTCAAGGCCAAAATAGCCAACAATTATGTCAAAGTACATAAAGATGTTTGGACAACAAATTGTCACATTTCTGGAGAGGGCTATAAAACCAAGGTGAGCGCGCAAGAGTGGTATCAGTTGGATAGCATCCTGCCTGCCGGAGAGTATCATCATGAAAGTGTTCTTGTGTGTTCTGGCCGTGGTGGCTGCAGCTTCACCTTCAGAGGCAATACTTGGCAAGCTGCTTGCATTGGGTGCGTTAAGCAGTGGCCTAAGTGGTGGTGGACTTGGTGGACTTGGTGGCCTAAGTGGTGGTGGTGGTAACAGTTACGGTGGTGGCTACGCTCCGAGCTATGGCGGTGGATATGGTGGATATGGGGGAAACGGTGGATATGGTGGATATGGTGGATACGGTGGAGGATATAATGGAGGATATGGTGTTGGATACGATGGAGGATACGGTGGAGGATACGGTGGAGGATATGGTGGAGGATATGGTGGAGACAATATCAAAGTCATCAAAGTAATCATTCCAAGTGGTGGTGGCTACAGTGGTGGCGGATATAGCGGCGGTGGTGGAGGTTACGGCGGTGGTTACGCTAGTGGATACCAGAGTTATGCTCCCGCTCCAGTACCAGCTCCAGTGCAGTATGTATCAGCTCCGGTGCCAGCTCCAGTGCCAGCTCCAGTGGCTATTGCCCCAGCTCCAGCTCCAGTGCAGTATGTATCCGCTCCGGCTCCAGCACCAGTGCAGTATGTATCCGCTCCGGCACCAGCACCAGTTGCTGTCGCTCCAGTCCCAGCTCCAGTACAGTATGTATCCGCTCCAGCTCCAGCTCCAGTTACATATATCCCCTCACCACGTCCAGTTCAAACACCAATTATTTCTCAACCAATTTCAACTGGATCAGTTAATGGAGGAAGCATAGTTAAACTCATCAAGGTTATAGTTCCCAGCAGTGGTTATGGTGGTGGCTATTCAAGTGGTGGATACTCGAGTGGTGGATATTCATCAGGGGGATATGCACCAGTCTCAAGTGGATACTCCACTAGTGGATATAATTTGGGCACAGGATGCTAAATTTGTGTGGACTTTACGTGGAAGCTGTGCCATTATAGTCATTTTGTTAACTCGTCCTTAAGGAAATACTCGAATTATAGGAACGAACTAATTGTTAATCAATTGTAAAATAGAACGAATTATTTAACAATTAAAAAATTTTAATTTTATAAATTCTTTTGCGTTAACGTTTTCTTCATTTTTAAGAGGAAAGTGAAACAAGTGATGTTTCTGGTGGGTGAATGCATCTAAACTTGATCATTTATGAATTCAAATACTTGTATTGGCAATATCAATGTTTTTTGTGAAATACAGTGGAATTTCAATTATTTTATATCCAAATACAGGATTTAAATTCAAAAGTGATGCTTGGATTGAGAAATTCGAACTTGTAGTTACAAGTTTGTTTGGTAGTGCTGTTCCCAATTTTGAAAACAGAGAGCTTATTTGCTGACGTATCTCATTGTACCAGTTGTACGATGTGAAATCAACATTTGTGTACTTTAAAATATTTGTATTCATTTGAGGATAGCTTAAACCTAAGTTTTATTTTAGATCTTTGTTTAACAATTACATTATTTAGAAAATAGGTCGAGGTTATGAGTCTGTCATATGATTTCATTGATTCATTTGTTCCTACGGTCGACAACAATTTTTTTTTATTTTCTACAGCATCTGTTTTATTTTTTCACACTTCAAAACAAAATTTGGTTATAAAAGATGCAAAGTAATGCTCTCTCTATCAGTGCGGCCATTCGTCTGAAGTCTCCTTCCCTATCCCTCCCCTCAATAAGTGGGAGAATATCGCATGGATAGAAAGCAGCTCGGTTTGCTTCTATACAGATGGATCTAAAAACAAGAGTGGGGTGAATGGTAAACTTGAGCATCTTTTTCTGTCTGCACATCACTGTACCAGGTGGACATTTTCACGATGAAGGGTCCCTGTTTTGCTTAAAGTGTAATGTAGTACCTGGAGTATTTGCATTTTATGGGCAGCTAAGAGGCAATTAAGTCGCTGTCGCCAGTTCCTCATGAATATGGCGGAGCGATTCCCCATTCACCTATGATGAGTGCCTAGCTACAAAGACATCCTGGCAACTGTAGGGTTGACGGGCTCACCAGATTATTTTAACTCCCTACAGGATAGACAGGATGAGGATATGCCTCTCGGTACGTACAAAGTTTCACTTAAGCTGGGCGCCATTAGCAAAGCAATCACGGCACGACATGGTAAATATTCAGACTGATCTGGCCTGGGCTGGATGAAAAACACTCGAATGGTTTGAATTTTCTAAAACGATTGGATGTTATCTCTATTGTTGGTGTCCTCATAGAACACTATCTAATAGACATACATGAAGCATTTGCATGCATTTACATTTGCATTTGCATGGTGCATTTCGTGTGCACCTTTTCCGCCCTGTCCAAAAGAAACCAATCCATCTAACTTAATCTAGTGCTATTTTCAGCAAATTAGTAGATTGACAGCTCTCGTCAAATTAAGGCAGCATTCAGCATCGCCTTTACTCATGTTTGTTGCGCAATAAATGTTGAATCCAACCTTACCACTCACCTTGCCTCTTTCCATATCACTCAAAATGAAACAGCGAAGGGTGAATTGGCCTTAAGCCAGGTGGAACTGTTCTATATAGACAGTGCACTTATTTCCGGCATTTCTGGAACCGAGGTCCATTCTAGGGATGCTCGGATCAAGCAATCCGTCACCGTGGGTTGGCTAAATATTGCCTTTCAGGCAGAAATCGTAGCTACTAACCATATCCTTTTAATGAAAACAGTAATAGTTTAGACCATATGTAATCAAGATGTAATCAGAGTTTACTCTGCTGTCTTCTTCTTCCTTTTTCAGCGAGGCTGTGATCCAAAAACAAGAGATCACAACCCTCTCACTTCACCGCATTTCTACTGATCCGCCTGTGGGGTTCGCCTAGAGTTTACTCTGCTGTAATGATTACATCTAAAACGTGAACGAGGCTATCATTAATCTCATCTGGCTTGGCTTATGTAACCCTATGATGATGACCTGCGTCACTAGATCCACTTGGGGACTCAGGACGGGGACACCTATGTTGGCACATAACCTGTTGAGAGTAGAGCAAGGCGAAATATTTACTTAGGGTCCATCAAAATGACTTGAGAACCTAAGCGGATCTCGCCACTAGTTTTTGTCCTTAAAACTAACTTAGAAATCATTGATTGAAAAAGTTTGGCGGTATGTCTTGAGGAAGACGAAATGGCGTGAAGTTTCATATGTGAATATTCATCCTTCGATCGAATTATAGTTTTTCCGGGGAGGTAGAGGTGATTTAGGTCAATCCTGGTTGTAACCTTACTGAAGGCTCTTACCTCAGTATACAGTCACTGCCAAACAGGCGAACGTGTGGCTTAGCGGAAGAGCAGTAGACCATATGGTCTAGGCACATGCTTTTAGTCTTTGGATGACCCCACGTCAAATACTATTTTTTGATGATTGGTATTAATATTTAAAATACACTACACTGCCGCGATTAAAGTACTGAAAGACAACAAGGCAGTAGAAGAACGTTCTATCGTGTTCCGCACAGAGGAAATTTGTCTGGAGAGTTCAAGATCCAATGTGAGGTAAGGCACCCATACAATAGCATGGATTCCACATTGAAGCGAAATGGTCATAGTCTTAATTGCATTGCTTTGCCATATTTTGTAAAACATTTCCAACTTGGCAAATGGCCAAGCCGTATCCCAAATGAAAATCTATACCAGAGAACGGATCAAGCGCCCACATATAAGCACCACCGTATACGGCATAAGTGGCAGTGGTTCGGTCACATACGCCGAAAACAGGACTCCGAACAGGTCTTTCTGGGAAAGACGGCGAATTGGGCTTTCTTTGCATTAAAGTTGACTAAAATAGGCTTCCACTCTGCAAGATTGCATGCAGATCTTCCATTAATGACTGAGTTTGGTCATATCTCTAAAGGTGTGAGGTGCTTGCATGTTGTTGGGATGTTATTATGGTGGCATTATGGAGAACACTAAAAATCCCCTAAAAGAAGACTGGACAGACGAAAGGGACACAGATCTGAAGAATATCTCGATCTATTCAATAGACTTGTCATTGACCACTCAATAAGGCTTCGAAGCTCCAGTAGTGGGTTTTAGGACAAGGATCTACCCATTGTTGAGGGCGTCCGTGAACTCCTTGGAAAAGCTTTCGATATATATGTTGACAGCCGAACAGTAATCAATGCCATATGTTTCGATATGCAAGACAAAATATATCAGCCTATAGCGTCTTGGACACAAGATCATTCATGAGAACAAGTTGACCGGTGAATTAGCAATTGACATGCCGCATTTCAGGAGAAATCTGGACTCTTCTTCTTCCTTTAATCAGCGAGGTTATGATCCGAAAATAAGGGATCACAACCCTCCCACTTTACCGTATTCCACTTCACTGATCCGCCTGTGGGATTCGCCTAATAATCTGGACACATTAAGAATAAAGAAATCCTTTCGATTAAAATACCATATTTAAAACTTCTAATAGTTATCCTCAAAAGCCTCAACTTGCTGCCAGTCCACCTAAGTATAATACTGGTGACCTATGTGCAGTGACTGTAGTGACGTAGATGTAGAGGAGAGCACTGCCCGATCCTCTTACTTACTTTACTTAGGTGACGCTGCAATTCGGGATGAATCTAGGTCTCAACCAACAAACCTCTCTATTTAGCTTGGAGCTTATTGCCTCCAGTTGCACACTCTAAGTTTGATGAGGTCTTTTTAAACTTGTCCGCGTCACCTATAGCAAGAAATACCTCTACTGCGTCGTCCCTCTGGGCTAGATTCAAAGGCTCTGCGGCTCATCCACCATACTACTACTGTCATAGCTATCACAAACGTCCAATACCCAGTTTTTTGACTAAGTCGATGTCACTGTACAGTTCGTATAATTCGTCATTGAATCGTCTCCTCCAAAATCCATCAGTGCACATGTGACCAAATGTCTAACGAACAATTTCTCTATCGAAGCGACTAAAGATATTTTCATCCTCTTTCAAAAAAGTCCATATTTCAGGACTAGGATGATCAGAGTCTTATATATATAGTTACATGTCAATATCGTCGGCGTATGCAAGCAGTTGTATGGAATTTTGATAGATTGTGCCTTTGCTGTTGGCTTGTGAGCTCCACACAATCCGTTCAAGTACAATATCCAAGAACTGACATGACAGCGCGTCACCTCTTGTCTAAAACCTTTTCAAAGATACCGGTGAGGTCATCGACCTTGATGAAGAAGCGAGCATTTTCCGTCGTCATCCTGCACAAACAGACAAGTTTGACAGGTCAGTCAAAACTAGACATGGCCCTATATGGCTGTTTTCTATAGATGCTGTTATAGGTGGCCTTGAAATCGATAAAGAGATAGTGAGTATAAATTTGTTAACGTTTTCTCCATGATCTGTCGAAGTATTAAGATTTGATCCATGTTGGACTTTCCTGGCTTGATACTGCACTGATAAGGGCCTATCAGGCAGTTGATAAAAGATTTCAGGCGTTCACACAATATCGCAGAAAAGATCCTGTATGCAATATTGAGGAGACTGATGTCTCTATAATTGGCCCAGTTGAGGGGGCCTCCTCTCTTGTGGATCGGGCAAACGATGCTAGGACTCCAGTCATCAGGCATACACTCGTCTGACCGAATTTTGGAGATGTATATTTTCTACCAATTCATCACCAGCTGCCTTGAAACTTCGGTCGGTAAGCCGTCAGGTCCAGCAGCATTGTTAGATTTCAGCTTGGATATTGCTACCCTCATTTCGACTTGGTTAGGTGGACGAACATTTTGACTATCATAGTCTATATTAAATGGTTCATTCTGCCTTACAGAATATTGGAGTTCGTCGGCGTTATACAGTCTACATAAATAGTTTTTCAATATTCTCAGCACCGGCTGTGATTTTTCTACGAGGTTTTCATTTTCATCTCTACAGGTTTCTGTACGGAATTGCTCCTCTGACACGTTCTTTTTACCTTTTGGTAAGACTTCCGTATATTATTCCTGAAGTATAAGGTTCTCATGCTCTTTCTTCCGATTTCCTCTGCGAATGTCCAAGTTCTATTCGTCTAAATTTCTCCGAAATACGAGCAGTGCCATCAAAGTCATTCTAAGCCATTCAAACTAAAATATGGATTTTTCATGGAGGCGTACTATTCAAAGGACTAAGCACTTAAAGGTTCTTTTCTTCTTTTACTTCCAAATTGTTGGCATACGACATTCGAGTACAGATAGTTCTTCAGCACATATACATCAACCATACCAACCTAACCTCAGCTAAATAAAGCGTTACCACTAGCTCACAGAGATCACTACAAGATAGCGTAATTGCTACACACATACAGTAAAGCCCTTACTAGAGATCCATTGATGTAGCTCTTACCATATCTGTTTGTTTCATTAAATATTCCTCAGATTAGCTATTTTGCTATTCAATAAACTTCTCGTTTTCATTCAATTTCATGACTCACGCATCACGTTTGGGAATGGTTTCTCGACCACAAGCCGAGAATTAAACAGTATTTATGTATACACCTTCAGAAGGCGCATGTATAATACATAGCTTTCCTATACTAATTAACTATAACTAATTGATTTTAGCCAATATCCAAGTGTCTTATATGTCCAGCCACGTGATCTAAATATTTCATTACCGTCAGCCAACCTGTCTGTGCTTGGCTCTAACATCCACCACCCCATGCCAAACCAATGAACTCTATTCCCCCCAAAGTCTTTTTGTTTAATTTCACTTAATGAAATTAATTGAAAACTAAACAAAAACTTAGCAACTAATTTCTTCTTTGCCATGTATATACCACTTAAGCTCCTCGCCCAGAGCTCATCAGAAACTGCTGCGTGTTTGCTAACTTATTAGACCGTCGCAGTTAATTGACCTGGCAAACAATCAACGCACAGGCAAGCACACAAGCATTCCAAATTATGTAACACAAGACAGTTTAACGCATACTTTCGTCTACAGTTCGCTTTTTATTTTACTTTTAATCGATTTAAAATTGTTTATTTACATATCTATAAGTTCGAGTATTAAAGATGAATTAACAAGATGACTACAATGGCATTGACCTCTGTGAGTTGGCTTATTAACAGTCAGATCCAAAACCGGATCCAGTGCCAAAGCTACCGAAACCACTGCTGCCCAGACCGTAGCTACTGCTTCCCAAGCCGTAACTACCGCCGTAGTTAGATCCAAGTCCATATCCACTGCTCAAGCCGCTGCCGTAACTGGACCCAATACCATATCCACTGCTCAAACCACCGCCATAGCCGGAGCCAAGACCATATCCACTACTCAAACCACCGCCAAAGCCGGAGCCAAGACCATATCCACCGCCGTAGCTAGAGCCAAGATCAATTCCACTGCTAAGTCCATAACCACCGGATGAATAGCCTCCAGTGTATCCAATGCCCGAGGTGACAATAGGTGTTGCAGCAACTGTGGCAACTGGTGCGGCCACTGACGTTACTATTGGTGTGGCCACCACTGGAGCCGCAACAGCAACTGGAGCGGCAGCATATCCCACTCCACCTGAATATCCTCCAGAGTATCCACCACCATATCCGCCGCCACCATATCCACCACCACCATATCCACCGCCACCATATCCACCACTACCACTGTATCCACCACCGCTTGGGATGATCACCTTGATCACTTTCACATTGCCACCGCCATATCCACCACCGTATCCGCCACCGTATCCACCACCGTATCCGCCACCACCATAGGATCGACGATAGACTGGTGCATATCCTCCGCCGCCACCACCATAACCACCACCACCACCACCACCACCACCGCCACCGCCTCCTAGAAGTTTATTAAGGAAAAACGCGTCCAATGGTGAGGCAGCTGCCACCAAGGCGAGAACACACAAGAACACCTTCATACTCGGTTGCTGGTCCAATAGAAGGATGCTGTCGAACTGATGCCCAACACTTGGGTTCATCTGCATTTTATACTTTCAACTAACAATGTGACAAACTGTTATCCAGCGCAGCCCATTTTCAGATACTGTATCTATGACATAATTGTTAGCACTATTGGCATTGATTCGACAAACTGTCCATTAGCCGGAGACCGGCGTGCGGTGCTACACCAAGAGGTGTTTATTTTTGGTTATTCCCCCAAAAGCTATGTAAACAAAGTGCTGGACCCATATGTGTAAGGGTATGTGCTAGTCGGATGGTTCGCACCTTTTTCAATGTTAATTTACATAAACAAAATGACTGTGTGCTAGGTTCAGTTCTATCGCACACACTGATGACAATTTTAACATTGGTCCTAATTGATGGAGATAATTAAAGATGAACTGGTGCTCTCGCAGTTCCCGTCAGATGACAGGTAAGCGGTCTTCGGTGGTACAGAGCGGATGGTTGATGGCAAGTGTTAACGGAAAATGTAAATGTGGTTAAGTCTTAGAATACTTTCGATTTTAGAGGTCAATAATCAGTCATAGATTGACTGATTTGTCAAAGGCCTTCAGAATTATCAATTAGCGCCATTTTTTCTACTTTTTGAGTCGAAGTTTTTGGTTATAAATAGCTGGTTAGCGGTTACATAGGATCAGGTAAGTCAAACTTTGGACGGGGTTGGATTGTAAGATCTGTTATCTTAGTTCCCGTCCCCATTGTGGGATGTCTATTCTGAAACTAGAGGACAGAAAGAAATAAGAAACAGTTAGCCCTGATCTAAATTTACACCACCTCACTGAACTAGCATAGGCTTGGGCATTTACATAGGAAATGAGTTGAGTCCTTCTCCACGTCACCGTAGCCTTTGCAAAGGACAGTTGCACTAAAACGCGTCCTTCTTTGGGGGATTTCCAGCAGTTGTTGGCCTGTAGTGTTGGCCTACATATGACGAGTGTTAAGTGTGATCTGTTCAGCGTAAGGATGTGCTTTGTTTTTATTTAGTTTTTTTTTTCCAGAGTTCTCTCCATATGGGGCACGTAGAGGGTGAGTTCCATCTCTTAGCAGCTGGCTTTTGGAAGTCCAAATTTATGCTCGATTTTAGTATTGCCAATTGCATTATCGACCACTGATAGGTCCAATTCCGAGCCCTTTGTTAGTAATTCATCTGCCATCTCGTTGCCTTGGACGCCTCTATGTCCGGGGACCCACTAGAGTGTTGCATTCAGGTTTTAGTTCACTGCGACAGTGTTTCATAAGTTCAAACCGTAACCATTGATCCGATGGCTGATTGGCAGTCTATATAAATGTTTATATCTTTTCGGGAAGTTAGTGTCAGTATTAGCTCTCAAGCTGTTTTGGCAATTGCTAGAACTTCCGCTTGAAACAAATTGTTGTGATTTGGAAGCCATATTGGCCTGTGTGTATCAAATAGATACCTGATCCTACGCCTGCTTCCAATTTTGGCCCGTCTGTTAAAATTTAGATATTGTCCAGACTTATGATTTGACCCTCTATCCAATCTGTCCCTTTGGGGCATTACTATTTTTAAATTTAAGCTGAAATCGGGAGATGTTGTTAGATAATAATTTTTTGATAGAACAAAGAGTGCAAGCAGCACCGTCAAACAACATGGACACCGAGGCACCCCCTAGGAGGGTGTACCATACTCCGCCTGCTCCGATTTAACATCGTCGGTAAGCAGCTACCAGCTCGGCGAAAAGACTAAGAAGCTCCAAGCAATGGAGAGAGCAACATACGGGGCACGCCAAAACACTATTAGTGCATCGTCATCTTTCCAAGGACCCATCACCGGCCCACTGAGCACTGAGTAACTTCAATATGTGCTACAGGTACACAATACCGGATAAAACAGAGTGAACGCAATATGATGTCCTGTACAACAAATCGCTGTAAACTTTCACGTACGTTGGACGGTGCTGGAGTCTTCCCGGAAGACTTCTCCTTTAACCGTCCACACCAATGCAGCATTTTTCAGGCCGAAGTTACCGCTATTCGCCAAACCGCTAATTGGCTTGTGGCTGACACAGTATTAACATCGGATATTGTCATATACATCGACAGTCAGGCAACCAAATCCCTCCCATCCAGCACTATTATATTTAAAATGTGAAAGACTGACGCGCATTTTTCAACGAGATAACTGGACAGTACAAAATCACATTCTGCTGAGTACCAGGTCATTATAACTTACCGGGTAATTGTGAAGACGAATTCGTTCGACAAGGCTCCTCTGGTACAAATAGTATAAGCGTCAGCGACATCGATGCGCTAACATCTTATTTTAAGTACCTTGTCGACGCCGACACACTAGGCTTCTTTGGCCAACACTAAACAAAACCAGGCCATCGGACGGAAACACAACAGAAGAACATTCACCAAAATAACAACCACCCTCACCGGACACTGTGCTATAGAAAAACACACCCAAAAACTAGATATCCCCTACAATAATTTCTGCAGAAGCTGTAGGGACGAGCAGGAAGAAGAGACGAATCGGTCACTTTTTATCCACTTGTCCTGCACTTCGAAGCTACTTCCTTATGTGCAGGTCAGTTGGTATTAGCAAAAGTATTATTTCGAGGGATAGTCTTAACAACACAAAATTCTACTACTTGCATAAAAGGCGGTTGATGCTTCCATTATTCTTTCTGCAGTTCGGAGGGGACAGCTGAAAATAAAATGGTTTATTGTTTGGCAAGGTTTACCACAGTCGTAGAAACTGGATGATTGTCGTACCTCATCCAGCCTCAAATATAGTTTTCGTGACTTTAAAAGGTATGAGTCCCATACCTTAAAAAATAAATAAATATTTGGCGCAACAGCTCTTTAAGTGCCAGGGCCTAGCTTCTCGCAACCAATCATGTTGTGTGCATTATATTTTCCATACGAATGGAAGGGACCTACAGTTTAATGCCGTATCCGAAGGGCGTCTCTCATAGGGCGTGAGTCTCATACCTTGATATATTATATTTATAGATTTTAAATTGTATTTTGGTATATTCCTTTACCAGCGATTTTTTGCGTCTTAGTGGTGGTGGGGCAATACAGCTCAAAACTGGTAGCCATTTTGGTGGTGTTGACGTGATAGTGCCGGAAATAATCTGCACTGCTCTGTTTAACCAGATAGCAGGTCCATAAATGAAGATGTCTAGATTTTCTCTCTCTGTGGTCGATAAATACTTTAAAGGAGCGGATGCTGAGTATGCTGTTGATGAGACTTCTGTTTCTCTTTTGCAAGACATGACTTACAGAAATGTTTGTAACATGCCAGTTCACCAAACAGTGCCATATGCAGCAGTGAAATCTACGAATACAATGCCTTTTTGAGTCTGTTTTCAAAGCCTTCTTCGATAAGGATTACTTGGGCTAAGGCCTGATCTGTGCGGCTACGACCTGTTCGAAAACCAGCACGTTCGACAGGAATGATTTTGCTTTTAGCCCCATCAATCCTGTCATAAATAAGGTGCTTGAAGAACAGTCAGGAGTGCGATTACTTACTTTTACTTATGTCCTGTGTCCCCTTGTGGGTCCTAGGGTCTCTACTACGCCTACGCGCCATCGTGTACGGTTTCTGGCAATGTGTCTGAGTTCTTCCCAACTTTTCCCTAACTTACGTGCCTCCTTCTCGACTGTTCAGCGCCATGTTCTCTTCGGACCACCAGGTCTTTTGCCATCCTGAGTTAAAGGGTTCCATTACATAGCATGGTTCGCTATGGAACTGGTACCCTTTCGGAACGTGTGACCAATCCACTGCCACTTCCGTCGTTGGATGGTTGTGCCTATTGGTTCCTGACCCGTTCTCTCGTAAAGGTGTTCGGTAGAGATACGATTAGGCCAGAAAATCCTTAAGATATTACGTAGGTACCTATTAACGAACGTTTGCAGCTTTCTGGAGATAGTAGTGCTCACTCTCCACGTGCTGCAACCATATAACAGCACGGATTCAACGTTGGAGCGGAACAGTCTTATCTTGGTGTTCAAACTGATTGCATTACTTACTTACTTACTTAGATGGCGCTACGGTCCGGGGTGGACCTGGGCCTCAACCAACAGACCTCTCCAGCTAGCACGATTACGAGCCAGCTACCTCCAGTTGCGCACGCCAAGTTGGTTGAGGTCCCCCTCCACTTGTTTGCGCCACCTACCACGAGGTCGTCCTCTACTGCGTCCTCCATCCGGGGTGGATTCGAAAACTTTCTTAGGGGGAACGTTGGGCTCCATCCGCTCTAAATGACCCAGCCATCTTAGTCGCTGTATGTGAACTCTTCTGGCTAAGTCGATATCCTTGTACATGCCCTATAGCTCGGCATTGTACCTTCTCCTCCACTCACCGTCTATGCAGACGGGACCAAAGATCGCTCGAAGAACTTTTCTCTCGAAATAACCAAGGGCATCCTCATTCGGTTTTCTCAAAGCCCATGCCTCTGCGCCATACAGCAGGACTGGGATGATTAGTGTCTTATAAAGAGTTACCTTAGTAGTTCGAGATAGGGCTTTGCTACTCAATTGCCGTTTTAGCCCATAGAAACAACGATTGGCAAGAGTAATTCTTCGTGTGATCTCCCTACTGATGTCATTTGCGGAGTTCACCATAGAGCCTAGGTAGACAAAATCCTTTACTACCTCAAAATTATATCTGTCTATTGTGGCGTTCTGTCCAAGACGCCGATGTTGGGTGTCCTTTTTTGTAGACAGCATATATTTTGTTTTGCTTTCATTGACCGCTAGACCCATCTTTGCTGCCTCGATCTCAATACTCGTAAATGCCCCATTGACTGCCCGCTGAGTTCTTCCGATTATGTCAATGTCATCGGCATAAGCGAGTAGTTGTACAGACTTGTAAAAGATTGTACCTCCGGTGTTGGCTTGTGAGTTTCGTACAATTCTCTCAAGTACTATATTAAAGAGATCGCATGATAGCGCGTCACCTTGTCTAAGACCTTTCCTGACATCGAACGGTTCGGTGATGTTCTTACCGACTTTGATGGAGCAGCGAGAGTTCTCCATCGTCATTCTGCACAAACGGACGAGCTTGGCAGGGATGCCAAGACTAGACATGGCTCTGTATAACTCGTCTCTATACACGCTATCATAGGCAACTTTGAAATCGATAAAGAGGTGGTGCGTATCGATTTTGTATTCGTGGGTTTTTTCCAAGATCTGCCGTAGTGTGAATATTTGGTCAATGGTGGACTTTCCCGGCCTGAAACCGCACTGATAAGGACCTATCAGGTTGTTGACGATCGGTTTTAGGCGTTCACATAATACGGCAGACAGGATTTTATATGCGATGTTGAGGAGACTTATACCTCTGTAATTGGAGCAGTTCAGAGGGTCTCCTTTCTTCAGGATCGGGCAAACGATGCTGAGGTTCCATTCATCGGGCATACTTTCGTCCGACCAGATTTTACAGATGAGCTGGTGCATGCTCCTTACCAACTCATCTCCTCCTGCCTTGAAAAGTTCAGCGGCAAGGCCGTCGGCTCCAGCAGCTTTGTTGGATTTGAGTTTAGATATCGCTATCCTCACTTCATTCTGATCGGGTTGACGGGAATCTTGACTGCCATCGTCACTGTTGAATGGCTCATTCTGCCTGACAGCGGAATATTGGTCATCATCGCCGTTTAGCAGTCTGCAGAAGTGTTCCTTCCATATCCTCAGCACCGACTGCGATTCTACTACTATGTTGCCATTTTCGTCCCTGCAGGCTTCTGTTCTGGCTTTGCAACCCTGGCATGTTCTTTTTACCCTTTGGTAAAATTTTCGAACATTATTCCTGCAATTGCATTGCTTCGCCATATTTTGGACAACATACCGAACACAGACTTTGCTTTGGCAATCCTGTTGGTTATATCCAGTTCGGTTTCACGATCGGTCGAGACAATACTCCCCAGATACTGGAAATCCTCTACTCTTTCTACCGGTTGTCCAGCAATGCACATTTGAGCCGATGAGTTTGTTCCAAGGCTGATAGTTTTAGTTTTTGCCGTATTAATTTTCAGCCGACGACACCTGCCTCCCTCTCCACATTTGCTGTCATTTGGTGGAGGTCCATAATTCTGTAAGAGAGTAAGCATACATCATCAGCGTAGGCAAGATCTTTCAGGTGAGATGTAAGAGTCCATCGAATTCCTCCGTTTCCCATCGACAAAGCTGCACGAAGCACATCGCTAATCACAAATAGGAATAATATTGGTGAAAGAATACAGCCCTGTCTTACCCCACTTTGGATCTCAAATTCCTCAGACAACCTTCCCCTGTGCAGAACTTGACAGTTGGAGCCTTCATATGTAGCTTTGATAATAGCAATTAGTTTATCGGGAATACCTTTCCTGCGTAAGGCACGCCAAATAAATTCCCTGTTGACACTATCGAACGCCTCTCAAAATCGATGAATAGCAGGTGGAGTGGCGATCGATATTCAACACACTGTTCGATGATAATCCGCAGTGTGTTGATGTGGTCGACACAGGAGTATCCAGAGCGGAAACCTGCCTGTTCGGCATCGAGTGTGTCTTCGAGATGTTGTTTGATTCGCTCGAAGATGGTTTTAGCTATTATCTTAGCTACAGCAGGCAGTACGCAGATACCCCTCCAGTTTCCGCACTCCATTAAATCTCCTTTTTTAGGAAGCTTGACAATTATTCCCTTTTTTCCACTCGTTAGGAAAGCTCTCAGCTTTCCAAGCTCTATCTATAAGTGGAAGCAGAAACTCAACCGATGTTGTTGGAGCTGCTCGTAAGAGCTCTGCTGGAATATTGTCAAGTCCTACCGCCTTGTTAGTTTTGAGTGCCTTAATCGCGGTAGTGATCTCATCATTACTGGGAGTCGTTGTGCGTATTCGGGAACTTCTCACCTCGGGCATCTCAGTCTGATTTGGAAGCATATCGCTGGCGAATACGCGGTTCAAAACCGTAGCAAAATGCTCTTTCCATCTCTTGAGCTGGTCCTCATCCGAAATGAACAAATAGCCGTCTAGGCTTTTCACTGGGTGTTGGCTGGAGCTGCGACCACCTGTCAGCTCTATGGTGATTCTGTAGACGGTCCTGCTGTCGCACCTCCGTGCAGCTTCTTCTGCTTCTGTAGCCAGCGCGTTGATATAGTTACGCTTGTCACGTCGCACGCTACGCTGAACTTCTCTCATCTTTATGCGATATAGGGACTCTAGCTCGTTTCTCCCTGCTGCTGGGGTAGCTGCAACTCGAGCTTTCAACTGTTTTCGTTCGTCAATCCGTCTCCAGGTATCCTCGGAAAGCCACGCCCTATGTCTTCCCTGCGATCGACCGACAATTCTTTCAGCACCAGATGGAGAAACATTTTTCACAGCACACCAATGGTCTTGGATGGTTGCGGGCATTGAGCTGCTGATTAATTCCACACCTTGCAAAAAGTGCTCCCTTAGTTGTTGGCGCACTGAGGGATCACTAAGTCTATCGATGTTGAACCTGGGCATTCTTGTGTTGTCATGGGATCTTCGAACTACAGCTGTGCGTAGTTGGAGAGTGGCTATCATAAGACGGTGATCTCATACTATCCCCACATCTGCCCCTCGCCTGTTTCGGACGTCCAGGAGATTACTTCTAAACCGGCGGCTGATGTCAAAATGGTCAATTTGGTTGGCTGTTGCTTTCCTGTCGTTGGAAACCCAGCTGACTTTGTGGCAGGTCTTTTGCTCAAACATGGTGCCACCTATTACAAGGCGGTTGGCATTGCAGAAATCCACAAACCTTTCGCTGTTTTCATTGCGGTTGCCTATTCCATGCTTTCTGATTACATGTTTGAGCCCTTCGTTGTCGTTGCCTACCTTGACATTCAAATCCCCCATCACTATGACAATGTCTCCATTTGGTGTTGTGTTGAAGACGGCACTTAAAAGATTGTAGAAGCTCTCCTTTTCGTCCTCAGACGAACTATTAGTTGGGGCGTAACACTGTATGATGGTGAAGCGTCGTACTCTAGTCCGGAACCTGGCCGTCATAATCCTATCACCATGAGGCTGCCAGGAGATTAGGCGTTTGCGTGCTGTTGTTGTTAACAGAATTTCGACTCCATATTCCCGCGGACTTTCGGATGGTCTTCCAGTATAGAGTAGTAAAGTGTTACGCGTTTGATACTGGTACTCGCCCACTTCTAACCATCTTATTACAATTACCCGCAAAATGTCCAATTCATATCGCATGAATTCTTTTTCCAACTGAAGGAATTTGACATTGTAAGGACCTTCGCTTCCCGAGTCGAGGAGCGTCTTCACATTCCAGAAACCTATCTTTGTCCGGGTATAATAGCCAAAAGTCATCAACATGTGATCAGTCCATATCCGAAGCATGGTATCGGTTTCTGTATCGAACTGGTTTCAGTAACGCAGGTTGCTGGCCCACGTTACCTAGTCTAGAATCAAGGCACTAGACAACCCGCACTTCCAATTTTAGCCTACACGTATAAGGGTTTATACGTATAGTTGTCCGGGGACCACCACTAGGAGGTAAAGCAAGCACTTCATCATGAACTTGATTGTTGCGCTACTGGCCGAAGCTAAGTTTTGAGCAGTCAGTAGTTTCACGATCAATCGCAATGCATGTCCCCAAAGGAGAGCGATTGGCCGATCACTTTTAACTTTGTCGTCTGATTTGCTCTGCTACTAATTTCGATCATTTAAATTCCTGGGGTAAGATTCCAGATGATAAGATGCTGCTGAACAATTTACACAGCCAAACCTTGGCGTTGCGTTTTTTCCGCACTTTTCAATAAATTCTGGATAGGTTCCGTCAAAGCCCTCAGTTTTTCGTGAGTTGCAGCTGGCTATGGTGCCTTCTACTTCCAATATGATAAATGTTTAAAAGTACACATAAGTATCTGGTGTTACTGCTGTTAGTTGTTTAAGTAATCGTTTAATGGTTCTTATGTGTTCTTTGTCAGATTGAGCTTGGGACATATTAACAATGCGGTTTTCTACTAGCTCCGAGTCGATCTGATCTTCCCCCATATGAATATGATGAGGTAAAGGCATTCAACCTTGATGCATGATTTAAGTACCTTTACTATAAGTTGCACTCGAAACAAAACAAACAAAATCTGCATACGAGGGGCCAACAAAATATTTCACTCATAAAAAAATAAATTCCGCGTTATCCTCAACTCACATTAAATACATGATTATAACAACCCGTTCGTCTTAATAAACTCCCACAATTAAACCCTAATTCAAAGCTTAACCCAGGAAGAGGTACAGATTCTCATCAATAGCATTCAAACTAGATAGGTGTCCCCTGAGTAGGAAATTTGCAAACTGACAAGCCAATCAAGGTCTCTAACAATTAGAAGTTCTCCAATTGCCCAAATTAGCGCCGTGAATTTCCATTCTTACCTGTTTCCTATTTCGGTATTTGCTGTAGCAGCTGTTTACCATTTTAATATAAACACCCACATTATTGAATACATCCCGCAAAAGTGTTTACTTTTCTTGTTATTAGTTCTATGACAAAATGAAGTCTGAAAAAACCCCAAGAACTGCAATCTGTATCAAAATCAAATTCAAATAAATCCAAGGCATATCCGTTTGAGGAAAATTTTCAAACAGTGCTAAGTCATGTACTCACAAGTTTGATTCGCGTATGAAGCTAATACATAAAACATCGTTATGGTCATAATTCAAAAACAAACATAAATCGTGATGTAAATACCCAAGCTTAAAGCACATAAACTCGTACTGATTTCCCAATTCACACCTCTTTCGCATAACAGAACAGAGCAACATCTAGATCCTCTTCGCTAAGCTATTTCCGTAAAGTTGCTAATTCTGTTTAAACTTTTTTTTTTTTTTTTTGTTTCGCCCGGTTAGTCAGTGTATTTTCCCAAACTAAAAATAAAAAAAAAGAAGAACCATAGTGCGTGCGTGTGTTTGCCGAAGAATTATCCCCTGTATTCGTGCAATAAAATTGTGTTAATCGATGTTGTGTATTCACAAAGCATTTGTTTTATTTTTTTTTATCTTACCAACGAGGTTATAAACCTATTTGTCTATGTACTTTGTGCATTTTGATTTTCGTGTGAACTTGAAAAATGACGCGCTTCTTTGTATTTTTATCGTTTTTTTTTTTTTTTTTTTTTCAAAGTTCAACAAAGCAGAAAATTAGATACAATGGCGGTTTGCACTGCACTATATGTGTTATACTGGTGTTGGGTGCGGTGGGAAGTGCCAAGTGTGAATGCAAATATTGGATGAATACCGTGCACAAGATAACAAATTATTTACTTTTACTTTGTTTGATTTCTGGTTACCATGAGGGCAATGAATGAGTTGATTATGTGACCGTTTTGTGGTTTAGGGATTACGTAAGCTATGCTAACAGGAGACATTATTACAAAAGTACATTAGGTCCGGTTTAAATTCAAGAATTTTCATTTCGCTTTTTAATGTACAGCTACACGTGCCTCTTCGGTCGCTTTGGTTGGTTCTATTCAAATAAGCGAAACAGTTCGCACGTCAACTCTTTTGTCCATTCAACTATTTGAAGTTTTTATCTAACAGAAATACTTCACAAAAGTTGTATAAGTCTGGCATTTTGGGAATCATGTCTTTGAATTAATTTTACATATTTGACCACATGAATGTAAGCAAGCTTTCCATCGTTCAAACATTACCAACGATATTTCCCTCCCGAACTTTGTATTATATTTTCTTAAGACCTTTGAGCAAACAGTATCGCCTTATTATCTATTCAACAGATCCATGGTCGCATGACACTATTTTCGTTATGATAGTCACTCAACCAATTCCGACAATTAGACTTAAGTAAAACAATGTTTCTTTTGTGACCATTGTTGCAATTACATGGACGGAGGCTGCTCTTATCTCACTCCAAGTTATTTAATAATTAGATCAATTAAATCGAAATCATTCATTGTAATGAAAATGCTTCTCAAAGAAGGTCTTCCTGGTTTAAGAAAAAATAATAAAAATTAAGTCTATGTACATATAACCAAAACGATAATCTTTTGCTACTGCCCGCATCGCAGCATAATTTAATTATCACAGTAAATGTCAGTCAAAATATTTTGACACCTTACCAAAGCTCTCCGATAGTTAAACAAAAATATTACAGACAAATAATGTATGTGTTTCCACTGAAAAATAAACCAGTTGAATGCAAATGCATGTTCGTACAAAAAATTCAATTTAACATTTATGGCAATTACTATAGCGTTCAAAATTGACAAGGTAAATGTATTAAATAAGTTTTTACTTTTCTTCTGACATTACAGACGTGATTTGAATCTCACAATCGTGGGAGAAACAGCAGCAAATAAATCGAAGAAAATATATTTTTTCAATAAAACTTCGTTGCGCCGAAGTTGAGAGATTTGAATGATAATATCGGAGGTGACTTACAACAGACACGCGATCTGATCTCATAAAGAAACACATAAGCTTGTCTATGACTGTATAATTAGACAGATGTGGATTGCCTGGAGTTAAATGTTTTATTGATTTAATTGTGATATAGTATGTAGATTGTTTGACATGAGAATAATTTTGCTTTATTTGTTTTATTTTTATTTGCAAAGTAAAAAGATCATGTTCACTCTATGCAATGTAGGTAGAGATTATCCTTTTGCAATTTGGCCATCAAAAGACTGTATTATATCATAAGAATCAGGGATGGGGTATATCCATATGTATATATTGTACATTAACTGCATCGGCATATTTTAAATACATAAGGTTGACTGAATGTGTTGGGAAGTACACAATTGCCAGCAAATGCAACAAAATATATGAATAAGACTCCTAACCACAAATGATTTCACGAGACACATATTTATTGTGCTCTCAACTCTGAAAGAGTCTTAGCCTTATAGGCGGAGAGCTCGCATTGCAGCTACTCCAGCAGCAGGGAGAAGGGAGCTAGAACCTCTATATCGCATGCAGATGAGAGAAGTTCAGCGTAGCGTTGCGACGTCACAAGCGCAACTACATCAACGCGCTGGCTACAGAAGCAGAAGAAGCTGCACGGAGGTGCGACCGCATCACCGTCTACGGAATCACCAAGAAGTTGACAGGTGGTCGCAGCTCCGGCCGACACCCAGTGAGAAGCCTAGACAAGCAGGTTTCCGCTCTGGATCCTCCTGTGCCCACCACATCAACATCCTGCGGATTATAATCGAACAGTGCGTTGAGTATCGATCGCCACTCCACCTATTGTTCATCGATTTTGAGAAGGCGTTCAATAGTGTCAACAGGGAGTTTATTTGGCGTGCCTTACGCAGGAGAGGTATTCCCGATAGACTAATTGCTATTATCAGAGCTACATATGAAGGCTCCACATGTCATGTTCTGCACAGAGGAAAGTTGTCTGTGGAATTTGAGATCCAAAGTGGAGTAAGACAAGGCTGTATCCTTTCATCAATATTATTTCTAATGGTGATTAGCGATGTGCTTCATGCAGCTTTGTCGATGGGAAACGGAGGAATTCGATGGACAGTTACATCTCAACTGAAACATCTTGACTACGCTGACGATGTATGCTTACTTTCCCACAGAATTATGGACCTCCACCAAATGACAGCAGATGTGGAGAGGGAGGCAGGTGTCGTCGGGCTGAAAATTAATACGGCAAAAACTAAAATTATCAGCCTTGGAACAAATCATCGGCTCAAATGTGCATTGCTGGACAACCGGTAGAGAGAGTAGAGGATTTCCAGTATCTTGGGAGTATTGTCTCGACCGACGGTGGAACCGAACTGGATATAACCAACAGGATCGCCAAAGCAAAGTCCGCGTTCGAGATGCTGTCCAAAATATGGCGAAGCAATGCAATCAGTTTGAACACCAAGATAAAACTGTTCTGCTCCAACGTTGAATCCGTGCTGTTATATAGTTGCAGCACGTGGAGAGTGACCACTACTATCACCAGAAATCTGCAAACGTTCGTTAATAGGTACCTACGCAATATCTTAAGGATTTTCTGGCCCAATCGTTTCTCTAACGAACACCTTTACGAGAGAACGGGTCAGGAACCAATAGGCACAACCATTCAATGGCAGGAGTGGCAGTGGATTGGTCGCACGTCCCAAAAGGGTAACAGTTCCATAGCGAACCATGCTATGTAATGGAACTCTTTAACCCAGGATTGCAAAAGACCTGGTGGTCCGAGGAGAACATGGCGCAGAACAGTCGAGAAAGAGGCACGGCAGTTGGGGAAAAGTTGGGGAGAACTCAAACACATTGCCAGAAGCCGAGCACGATGGCGCGTAGGCGTAGTAGAAGCCCTAGGACCCACAAGGGGATACAGGACATAAGTAAGTAAGTATAGGTGGAGAGGTCGAGCTGATCTATGGAAGCTGAAGCAATTTTTTTAGTTCTGTCTCACCAGATTCGTTACCATACCAACGGGTTTCGTGTCCCTTTTGTATAGAGGCCAAGGTTTTTAGTTTTGCACACAGTTCTGTCTAATCCGATATGTGAATCGACACTGCGTACATAGTTTTGGCTTTGACATGACTTCCAATCCGACGCTAGGAACAACTGAAGCAATTCAGTCATTTTTGCCTGATCGGATCGTGAATGAAGACAATCTTCCTGAGTGCAGTTTATTGTATGTATGTTAAGCACAAATTCCATTGGTGAATTTGAATAGTAAAAAACTGTGAAAGTAAAACGAAAAATCTTTTTTTTTTAGTATTTGAACCCATGCTCAGAATGGCGCTTATGGCGGGTAGCGCCCATAAAAGCCTAAATGTCCCTTGAACCACCTCATAACTACCCCCTGCCTGAGCATTGGTTTAAGTTCTTTTAATCCTAGTTTTGTTATAGTCTTAAGTGTAAGTAAATTAAGCTTAGCTTTAAATTATTTGTTAAGGTTTGCTTATATAAAGCTTAAATAAATAAATAAATCTACTACTACTACTTACTATATAAATGCGAAAATTTTTAGATGTTTGTTGCTCAATCAAGCCTTAAAAATTAAATAGATTTGGATATAATTTGGTGGATAGATAGGGAGATCCGACATTATCCCGACAAAAAATGCCTAGCCCCAGAAAAATGCATAATATCTACTGACATATCAATGCACAGTTCAAACCGTCGGGCCTTGAAACTTTGCACAGAAGTTTTACTGAGGAAGGGTTTTCCAAAATTCAACCCCTAAAGGTGTGAAATCAAAGTACTCTTGCCAATCGTCTACCATTTTCTTTTTTGGTATGATTAACTAATGTACACTAGAAAAAGATGGCTCTAAAGCCACGATCGTGCCTTTTGATAAACCTGTATTACTCCACTAGCTATGGCTCCCAGGTTCACCTGGGTAGAATAAAAACGCTTGTGACAAGCTATATACAATAAGTAGATATCTACTAATCAAAATAACGTCAAAACCGCTTCATCGATTTCCATGAAATTGATTTAATAATTTAAAGAAAAGATCATCAAAGATTCAAAACCACAGATAATTTTAGTATGTTGTCCTGAAGCTGAGAAGTATTCAAATGAATATGGGAGGCATAATACATTTTAAAACGTGAACAGAGCCGCACATACGAGTACAGCTAGTAAGTATGTAAATATCTGACGAAAAATTAGTTTAATAATTACTCGGCTTTCCAAATAATCTTCCACCATTTGACGCCTCATAAAAGTGCTGGTAGGATAAACGAACTGCATAGTGTTCACTTTTTCCGTCATTTGGAACCCATTTATTTTTACAAACTAAAGTAGCGACGGATTTATGGTGGCATTCTTCATCGAATTTGAGCTCCTTTATGACGTGTATGTTAGCTCCAAGGTAGGTCAATTTCCTAGTCTCTTTGAAGCTGAAGTCGCTTGCTCCTGGCATTAAACCAACGTTTTGATTCTTAAAAAAGCATGTATATACTTCGTTTTGTTCTAATTTACTTTATAATGGCATTTTTCTGCTTGTTGTACAATTGCCATGAAAATCTTTATGATGGCATATCAAGGTGTTAAATGACTTCAATATGTATATATAATATATATATATATGCATCCCGTCAAATCTACAGACTTGGTGAAGAGGTACCTTGCATGCTAACACCATTTCCAGCTGAAGATTGAAAAAATCTAACGACGTCGAAATCATTGTCGAAAGCATGTTTTAAATGCACAATTCGGACAATCTTTGTTTTTAATTGCAAGCGCACCGCGATAGAAACTTAAGAATCTTCTTCTTCTTCTTCCTTTTTTTTCAGCGTGGTTATGATCCGAAAATAAGGGATCACAACCCTTCGACTTCACCGCATTTCTACTGATCCGCCTGTGGGGTTCGCTGATAAAAACAATAATGTAAAAAAATAAATAAATATTTGGCGCAACAGCTCTCTAAGTGCCAGGGTCTAGCTTCACGCAACCACATGTTGTGTGCGTTATTTTTTCACACGAATGAAAGGGATCAACAGTTTATTGCCGTATCCGAACGGTGATTTGAGAAGCTTTTTCGTGACAACAATACTCTCGGATGTTTGCCAGACGCTCGCGAGAGGTGGGACCGTGAAAAAACTTTTTGGTGATTTCTGGGATTCGAACTTGAAACCTCATGCGTAGTGATCCGACACACTAACCACTTACGCCACGGCACCCACTCAAGAATGTACAGGATTTTAAATGAACGCATCACTTTATATTGTGCCCACCAAATTCACTCTAAAAGATTTTATGCAAAATGTTTTAAGTAATAGACTCCAGAATTGAACAGTAATTTAAAAACATTAACATTCAAATAGTCATTGAATGGAGCATTCATCCTCGCCAATTAAGTGATCGAAGTCGTGTGAATGCGGTGTATGACACTGCTCATAGATGTTTGCAAATTAAGCATTGATGCTGATATTCACTAGACGTTTGCTTACATGTTTTAAGTTCAAGACTTTTGCTTAAGTCTTCTTCCAATAGCAAATCCGCATCCAAATAGACGCTTGTCCTCTTAATAGCAGTCTGTGAAGTAGATGTCGGAGTTTTTTACACTCTTTTTACCTGGCCCATCCTACCGTACTACTTGGATGGCGGTTATGTCCGCTTTGTACACCACTAGTGTCTCCTTGAATTGGTCGGCAGCACGTGGTCTATTAAGTGTTCTAACATTCTTCTTCTCACTTCTTCTTCATGAGGCTGCTGGTTGCTTCAATGCAATTAGTACCTTTTTGCAAAGGTTAATGAGGCCTACGGCGACGTAAATTGAAAGTGAAAGTGAAACATGTCGGCATTTATTATTCATACTCTCTTTTGTTTTGTCTATAGGGATTCTTGCTAAGAATTCTGAGTCGCATTTCATACCAACAAGATGTCTTGTCTTCTCCTTATCGCAAGTGATCATTTGCGGCTGCATCCAGAAACGCACTTAAGCACTCTGATAGGTAAAGATTGTCACTTTGTCTCGTTTATACAAAAAACATTAAAACTTATCCAGACGTGCATACAAAGACCACAGTATTCAGCTACTCACGTAAGTAACAAATTCAGTAGACGCTCGTCGTTAGTGCACTATAAAATTAAAAATGAAATAGCTGTCCAGCCGGCATGGTGGAAAGGTGGTGATGCCAATTCATCAGGCTCACTAAAAAAACAAATCTATAAAACAACTTTGTCTTTCATTGTTTTATTGTTTTTTTTTTTAACAAGTAGTACTCAATTGCCAATAAGCCAATTGCATTTCTCCCTTACATTAATTCAGCCACAATACTTATCATCTCATACATTGAATGCTCATCTCAGCAGTATACCATTAGGCATATCTTCGCACGTACAGAAAAAATGTATGTATTCTTTCCTAAGTGCCGACGCTATGTACGAGTATCACGTACAACATAAGGATCTACAAAATTGACAATAAAAATGTCGTTTCACTGAGTCAATAAGTTCTAACCACTCTTGAAACTCCCATGCATTTACCAGTGTTTTCTATATATATAAGGTTCATACTCGTATCTATAGTTCAAACCACACCCCTTTAAAGTTCTTAAATAACTCACAGTTCCCGCAGTGCATGACCATGACATGATAAGCATTTCATCATGGTCAACATGTCTCTAAATAATAAGAATGCCATCACGCCAGATATGTTTACCTAGCCCATTAGTTTCTCACAAATCTCACTCTCAATGGATGAAAAAAAAATCAAAAAAAAAAAACTTCCAATTACAGCAAATACACGAATCTTTCTTTTGGATCAAGGTGGAGCAGAACAAACAATCCACACATGAGCTGAAGATTTTTATCACCTTCACGTACTTTGGAACTGAAGAGTGTGCGTGAGCCCAACCTCCAGCTGCTGGCGCATCATTGAAAATGAAATTTTAAAATTTATGAATGAAGATGTAACCTTGAGGCATTGTGCGTGAATCTATCTAGGTCTACATAAAAAAATCAGGACAGGTATCTGTGCATTGACGTATTGACATTATGTCAGCAATTCATTCAACACCTCGGCTCACAAAAGCCTTTGAAATCGTTAACTCATTTAAATGCTAATTAAATGTAAAACACTGACCGGTGGAGCACCAACTTGTGAACGCCCTGAGTGGAGGTTTTACGGTCGCAATTAGTGCATGGGAAAGTATAACCGGTACGGAGCGTTCATTGACTGCAAATGGGAAGGGGACGTCAACGGACATCTCCCATCGTCGTGCGAGTGTTTTTTTTTTTTTTTTTAACTATAAAATGCATTGACTCCAGTGGAACACTTTGGTAGGTTAGTCATCGAGGGATTGACCCACTTTCCATCTCGTTGGCCGACTTTTTTACTGACCTTGTTGGGTGAATTACTTTGTAGTGATATGGTGGAGTAGGTAAAAGGAACTGTCAACTGTTAAGATATGGATTGACAGATGGAATTGGTTTACTGTAAGGAATCAGTTGTCAAGGATGAGTGAATCTGGATCATGGATAGATGGTATAAAAGATTGTTGTACAAGTTTCCTATAGCACTTGAGCGTAAGGGCTTAAACCAGTAGACTAGGACATTAGTTATATTGAGAGTGCTTACTTACTTTCAAGGTGAATCAGGGACGATCCAGTTGGCTCTGTCTTTAGCTGGTTGCCTCCAGTTTCACACTCTAAGTTGGTTGAGGTCCCTTGAACTTGTGCGCCTTAACTACGGCGCGGAGGCCCTCTACTGCATCGTCCCTCCGGGTCAGATTCGAAAACTCTGCATGCCATTCGCTCTACATGTCCTAGCCATCTCAAACGTCCAATAAGCAGTTTTTTGACTAGGTCCAGGCCGCTATACAGCTCGCATAGTTCGTCATTGGATCTTCTTTTCTAAAGCCCGTCAACGAAAACGTCCCCGAATATCTTACGAAGAATTTTTCTCTCCAAGCGACCAAGGATTTCTCCATCCGCCTTCAATAATAAGGTCCGTGTTTCCGCGCCTAAAGCAGGACTGGGATGATCCGGGTTTTATATACAGTCTCCTTAGTTATTCGACATAGGGTTTTACTAGTGACTTACATTATTAGATCAAAAAGCAGCGATTGGCTGGTGTCGTTCTCAAAATTAATAGCAGAACCAAGGCAGACAAAGTTCCTTACTACCTCGAAGTTGTAGCTGCCCACTGTAACGTTCTGTTGTCGGTGTTGATTATCCCTTCTTGTTGATAACATATATGTACTTGGGTTTACCCTCGTTTGTCGCTAAACCCATTTTGGCCACTTCTACTTCAAGGCTTGTAAGCGCACTGGTAACAACCCGCTGAGTTCTTCCAATAATATTGAGGGAATACACCATGGTGGCTTTCCTTGGCATTGAGGAGCTTTTAATAGTATTAAATCAAATGCAATCACTGACGTACTTGCAAGTCTGAAAGTAGATATTTCGTTTATTAACACGCGGTACAGACCAGTGCATCGGCGAGAAGCCCTGCCAGTTGCGGAACACCTTAAGGTGGTGTCTTGTCCCCTTTTCTGTGGAATTTGGTAATAAGCGAGCTGCTAGTTAACCTGGAAAGGACAGGATGTAGAGTGATTGCCTGTACAGACAACATAGCTATTACTGCCTCACGCAAACATCCAGACAGTCTGAAGGAAATCCTTTATTATGATCTCCTCCGGCTCACAAGATGGACCTCAAAATGGGGGTTAACCCTGACAAAACAAAATTTCCCTCCTACGATAAATGGCACTAGTCTCTCCTTCACAGAAAATGTAAAGTACCTTGGTCTTACTTTGAACGGGAAACTAAACCAGAAATCCAATCCACTAGAATGCGTAAGGAGAGCAGATGTATGTAGATCTCTATTCCTGTAAAAAGCCTATAGGTAGGAGCTGGGGTATGCAACCTCGGATCGCACGCTGGCTGTAGGGGTCTGTTATCCGACTTTACTAGTGCAATGCGTAATCGTTCGGTGGTCAGCTTTTGAAAGTGCTGTGCACCTCACTCAATTAGCTTCTTCTTCTTCCTTTTTCTGCGAGGTTATGATACGAAAATAAGGGATCATAACCTTTCCACTTCACTGCATTTCTACTGATCCGCCTGTGGGGTTCGCCTACTTAACCTCAGAAAATATCGGCAGGCCTGCCGATGTTGGACCACTCGGTTACTGAGGCCAATGAAATGCCGATGTTGACGCATTTTTGTGATCCAGGCGTTTATAGGCCTGCCTTTCCTAATTGCAATGTCTTTGGAACGTTCATTGGCATTGCCTTTTTAACAGGGTTCTCTTTGTCTTCTTTGAACGTGACAATACCAGCGCTCTATCTTTTGTACGATGGTTTCCTTGACGTGAAGGCTTCCATAGATCTTCGAACTTCTTATTCGATCAGGCTTTGTCACTCCAGCTGTCATGCGAAGCATCTTTATCTCAGCTGCCGTTAATTTACTCTCATACTTTTTGTACATCGTCCAACACTGTGAATCGTATGTGAGCGCTGGACGCACAACTGCAGTGTAAAACCTTCCTTTCAACTTAGGTGTCATTTTTCTGTCACAGAACATAGTGGAATTTTCTCGCCATTTCATCTACCTTACGCTTACGCGATGATTGATGTCTTCATCACAGGTTGCTTTGCTATTGATCATAGATCCCAGATATTTTTTTGCACTTGGGAAGCACTGTTCCATTCAAATAAATGTCTGGAATAGGTCTGAGTGGATCAGAGAACGGGCAGCACAAGTACTCTGTCTTTTTTGTACTAATTCGATACCCATTTCTCTCGAAAACGTTCTCCCACACATGAAGTGCTCGAGGCAGGGATGTAGAACCCTCACTTATGATGGCTCCATCGTCAGCAAAGAATAACTGATGTACCTTGAGGTCCGTCACTTTACCTTCAAGCAGATAAGCAAGGACTGTAATAAAGAGCAAGGGACTTAGGACGCTTCCCTGGTGCACCCCGACTTTGATTGGGAACTCTTCGGTTACTCCAGCGGGGCATCTTAGTCTTGTCTTTGCTCCTTCGTAAATGTCCATGATCAGCTGTACATAGGTTTCTGGAACCCATCGATGTCTTAGCGCCACCCATATCAGATCTTTTGGTTGTCTGTCGAATGCCTTTTCAAACTCAACCAATACAATATGCAAATCCTTAAAGGAATCACGATGTTTTTACATTATGATCCCTATACTTTAGATTGCATCTGTGGTTGATTTACCCGCGACAAGTCCGCATTGGTCATCAGATAGCCCTATTACTTTTCGCAGTCGGTCACCTAATACCCGCTCAACGATCTTCATGGTGTGTGACATCAGCTTAATCGAACGGTAGTTATCACAGTTTCGTGTATCACCCTTCCCTTTGTATACAGGGAGAAGGTAACTTTCCCTCCATTGATTCGGCATTGGATCACCTCTCACAAATTTGGAGATGAGAATTCTGAGCCATCTGAACCCGATGTCTCCCACCTTTTTTCAGAACTCAGAGGGCATCTCGTCTGGCCCAACCGCTTTTCGTTTTTTGGAGTATTTGACCGCCTCACTAACTTCTTCGATTGTAATGTCGGGTATTTCTTCACAGTTAAAGGTGGCTCTTGGAAAGTAAAGCCGGGGAAAATGTTCATTCAAAAGTTCATTACAATACTGCCGCTACCTCTGCAGAATTTTGTCGTCCATCTATCCACAAGAAGCTGGCCATTAGCATTGTTAATGAACTTTGGCGAACGAATCTCCTGAGCATTCCTCCTTCTTTGGGCGGCTATTTTGAAGATGGTTGCGCTTTTGTTCATATTGTGTCTTCGCAGCTCCTGGATAGCCTGGTTTGCTTCAGCAACCGGGGAAAATATTTTCTCCAGCTCCCGATACAGGCCCTCCGTACTCTCTGCTTGAAGCTGGGCGCATTTCTTCTTCGCTTTTTTCTTGCAGCATCTGTATTCCATTTCGAGGCGAGCTTTTTCGTCACTATTATTAGAGGGGCACTTTGGCCAACCTTTGAACGCCGCTATCTTCTTATTTATTACTACTTTAGCTTCATCACTCCACCACCATGTTTCTTTGATGTGTTGATGGTGGCTTTTTGAAGCTCTTAGCCGTGATTTGGCCTTCTTTAAGCAAGTTCGCTGTAGGGAATCCCACATATTTTGTGCTCTGCACTCTTCATCCTCAGTTCCGTTGATGGTGTGAGAGAGGTGATTTTTCATCACGAAAACAAAAGCCTCGCCTTTTTCTTTGTCCAGATTGTACCACTTGATTTTCTCAGAGACCCTTGTTTGTTTGCTTTTCTTCGGTGTTTTCATAAAAATTTCAATTGGCAGGAGACGGTGTTGTCGAGCGATCGCCTCTCCCATGATCACTTTGCAATCTTTTACCCGAGGCTTCATGAAACTGCCTACCAATTGGTAATCAATCTGGGTTTCATCTCCACCACTGCTGAACGTGATCAGGTGTCGGCTTTGTCTGATGAACATGGTATTTAACATGATAAGATCGTGTGATTTGCACATGCTTAGCATGTCTTCACCAGAGGTTCGTGGTGCCGTATCCTAGTCCTCCATGGCAGTCTTCGTAATATTCGTTTGACTTCCCGACATGTCAGTTCAAATCTCCTCCAACAAACAGAAACTCTTCCTTCTGGATGTTCTTAAGGAGATTGTGGAAATCTACCCAAAATGCATCTTTATCTCTCTGATCGCACCCTTTTTGTGGAGCATATGCACTGACAATATTCCACACCTCTCCTTGTATTACTAGTTTGAAAGACATCAAACGGTCGCTGGACTTCGAAATGCTCATGACGTTACCAAGTAGCTCTGTCGCAAGGATGATACCGATTCCGTTCCTAGCCTTTTCCGTTCCGTAGTAGAACATCTTTTAATCTTTTGTTCTAACGTCCAAGAAACGCGCCCGATTTCCAGTGCTTTTCCATTTCGTCTCTTGGACACACAAGATGTCCACCCGCCTTCTATTCATCATCTCTTCCAGCTCGTAACTTCGACCGGTCATGCTTCCAACGTTCCAACTCGCGACCCTCAAATTTCTTCCAAACTGTTTCATTATTTTGCTAGCCCCCCGAACATTTCTGCTCGGTCCATGCACAGCAGTGGTAGTGCCTGGCGGGGTAGTGCCTTTCCTTTTAGCAAGTATTACCATAATGATACAGTTTTGCAATATTACCATGTTGCGATGGTGTTTGTTGTTTGACACGTGTATGCTCCTATTGTATTATTGTTTGTTTGATCTTTCTTCTATGACACCGGTGATCTCCAGTCGTGTCAACCCACAGACTCACATGCACACTTGTGGGAGGGTTTTTAGAGTATTGTATGTGTCACTAGGCTCACTTGGGTGTTATATTGCCTAGATCTGATTTGTCCTCTTAGTCGCCTTTTACGATAAGTGCTAGTTACTCAACCTGAGTATCTCTTTCCATCTCCCAGATCACTCTAGTGTATTTTAGGCGAAAATCATGGCGATCGAGGAAGCCTTGTCCTGGTTAAAATGTGTTGCAATATCTTTCAGGGATATTAGCATTTTCACTGGCAGTCAAGCAGCAATCAAGTCTCTAGAATCGTGCTCTTTCATATACCTTAAACTGCCGTGTTTCTCTCACGGAGATGACGGACTAGTTCAACATTCGCGTTGCGGATAACTGTAAGGCTGACGAGCTCATCAGAAAATGTACGAATCTGGGGATTCTGCCGAAATGGTGCACCTGGGTATGGCCCTCGCTACATGTAAATATCTACTAAAGCTGGACGCTATTAGCTGAACCAACCACAGACGAGAAATTGGCTCAACGTGCCATATTTTGAGATAGATCTGGCCTAGGCTGCATCTGAAACATAGTGCCGATCTGGTAATGCTAAAACGATCATATATCAGCTGTGTTATCGGTGTCCTCACTGGACACTCTCTAATAGACCAACAATCTAAATGGTTCGATCTCTTTTCTAACGGCTTCTGTAGAGCTGTAGAAACAGAGTGGAAAAGAGAACCATCCTCACCTCCTATTTACATATTCAGCCCTGTTCCAAGAAGACTGCTCCATCTAGAGTCTCCTTTCTTCTATAACTTTGGTGTACTGGCCTCCCCAGTCGTCCCCCGGCGTCATTCCTCGATTTATGTCATGTATCCCCTTGTGGGTCCTAGGGCCTCTACTATGCCTACGCGCCATCGTGTACGGTTTCTGACAATGTGTCTCAGCTCTCTCCCATTTTTTTTCCTAACTGCCGTGCCTCCTTCTGGACTGTTCCGCGCCATGTTCTCCTCGGACCGCCAGGTCTTCTGCCAGCATGGGTTAAAGGGTTCCATTGCATAACATGGTTCGCTTTCGAAAAGTGTGACCAATCCACTGCCACTTCCGTCGTTGGATGGTTGTGCCTATTGGTTTCTGACCCGTTCTCCCAAAAAAGATGTTCGTTAGAGATACGATGAACATTCTTGGCTTTATTAAGAGTTCTGGTTGGTTTAAGTCCTTATGAAGCGTAGTGGAAAGATTCATGGCATCACAATGGATCTCTACTAGTCTAAATGTACTCTCGTACAGACAGTCCAACCTATGCCTCTATGATGAATTTACTGCCCGTTATCGCTGTTTTTTCCTTCCCAGACCAGAACCAGGTCTGACATTTTTTTCTGTCATACGCTATGCAACACACTAATAAACACATCTCGAAGTCGAGAGTTAATTGCTACTTTAAGGCCAAAAATCTAAACAAAAGCAGTGACTACATAATTTAAAGCAGTTTAAATCAAACTACCGACTAATTTAGCAAATGGCGGCATATTTTTCCGCCTAATCGTATACCACATTCTTTTAATCTATTATGGCGTCCTCTATTAACAAATAGAAATCTTGGGGCCAGCTGATTGAATTTGACATAAGCTGTCAGCGCAAATGTCAAATTTTTTTCACCGCATTTCTCTTACCACGGATTCCTCATAACAAAAGTAAATTCTATATTTTTGACGAAAAAATAAATTAAACAATCAAACTCATCCCGCCAATATCTACATTTCAGTTTAGAAAATGTTTATCCGTCAAGTCAGCCGCTTGCCGCGAAGTGTCATCGCCTCCTACAGCACCGCAGCAGAGCCAGTGCAGAAGCTTGCCGAATTCCGCACCCTCGAAGGCAACACCTCCAGCCACTCCAGCGGTCAGTTAGGAAAATTCTATCAAATCCCAGACGAGGAGAAGAAGCAGCTCTTCGCCTACGGCGGCCTGCCAAAGTCCTTCGAGAAACAAGTGAAGACCTTCGGCGAAACCTGCCTGATGATCCGTGAGCCAGCGCTCGAAGTCATCGATTACATAAAGTCTTCAAATCTGCAGAGCCCCGCTGTGCGCTACGTTCTGTACGGAAATGACGGGGTCGGCAAGAGCCTCAGCATGGCTCACATCATCCACTATGGCTTGCAGAATGGATTTCTTCTACTGCACGTGCCGTGGGTGGCCAATTGGTTTAAAAGGCCGAAGGAGACGGCCAACTCTACCTCGATCGAGGGGTTCATCGATCTCCCATTCGACGCCGCAAGTTGGCTGGTTCACTTTAAGACACAAAACGCGAAGCTACTCCCGACGCTTGACCTGAAGACCACCAAAGAGTACGTCTGGAGCAAGCGTGAGGCAACTCCCGCTGGCTCAACACTATCAGCCCTCATAGAGCATGGCATCACTCGTGTGAAGTTCGCCTCTGACACTATCGTCGCCCTAATTGGGGAACTCAAGCAGCACGCGACGAGTGGGAAATGCAAGATAATGGTCGCCATCGATGGCTACAACGCACTCTTCCATCCGGTTACGAAGATTGTCGCAGATAATAAGGCTAAGGTGAGTCCCAACAAGGTGACACTCACGCAGCCGTTCCTGGACATCACCAACTACGACTGGTGCAATGGGGTATGTGTGCTGTCGGTGGACAAGTTGGCCACGTCGGAGGGATTCCGGGAGTCGTACATGCCGAGGTATTTGCTCGACAAGGAGGGCTTTGAGCATGTAGACCCATTTGTGCCGATTCGAGTGGACAACTTCAATGAAAAGGAATTCAACAGCTGTATTGACTACTACTTGGACCGAAGGTGGATTCAGAATTGTGAAGCTGGCTTCGATAAGGAACTGAAGTATCTGAGTGCGTCGAACCCCTACCGACTGATGAACATCTGCGCGCCATTGTAGGGAGACTGTGTACTTTGTTGTCGTTGACTATAGAAATAAAGTTCGTTAAGTAGAAGAAAAAATTGAGCGTTTTTCTTGCTTGATACTGAAAGCAGTAGTAAATTCACAGCCTTCGGGGTGGGGATATCCGGAATCGAGTTGCTGAGTTTCTACTTTGAAGTACAGCATACTGATACCACGCCACGATATCTTCACGAATATTTTTCATACTAGAAACATCGCTGCCGTCTACTGTTCAACTCATGAGTCAGCAACACAGTTTTTCCGACGACACCACCAAGCCGCTTTGGAAAATCAAAGGTATACTCCGTATAAAAGTGGAGCACTCTCCAGCCATTACTAAGGCGCATTCCGAGAGGTATAACAAGTAAAGCAATGCGACCCTATTATCATCCGCGAGTTGAATTAAAAAGCCAGTCAATCGTTTGTGGATATGAACTCAAATACATTGTTTTTGAGCCACTGGTGTGTTGTTTTTGTCTGAAAAGGTCATTAGTTGTTTGAAAACAATGTTGGGCTAAGAGCATTCATAACATCTTCCAAAACATCTGTTTGGTAAGCTTATGCCGGTGTTTTAACTCCTTTATCGAAGAAATGAAGATTGGTAGCCCTGCTAAAGTTGAACCCCACCAAACCATAAAGAATGCCATCATCCCGACCCCTCTCGACTCCCGGAATGAGTCCTGGCGCTACTTTTGACGGCCAAGTATACACTTTTTTATATGCACTGAGTCCCAAACAATGCGAGATATGGATTTCTGCGATATTTTCATTTCCTGGGACAAGGCTTTGCTTTCGTAGAGATTTTCGCTGTATTCTGGCCTGAAGCACATTGATTGTCTGTGGAGTTCTTACAGTGCGAGGAATCCCGGATATTCGACGCCCATTTACTGCACTACCACTCACTTACCCTTAAATAACTTAACTAACAGCACGATACACAAAATTGCCCGTTATTCTAAGTGGTTGCAAGGTCCGGAAGATGCCGCCCCTTTTTATCTACATACGTCAACTACCACAATACGGTTTTGCATGTCATCCCAGTCCATGACTGTAAATTTCACTTAGTAGTTAGACAGATAGATATAGTTGTGAGATGCAAGTGCACTGCCACCTTTACTAGCTCTTTAAGTGCCAGAGCCTAGATTCTCGCAACCACTCATGTTGTGTGCGTTTTATTTTTCACACGAATGGAAGGGACCTACAGTTTAGTGCCGTACCCGAACAGCGATTTGAGAAGCTTTTTCGTGACAACAATACTCTCGGATGGTTGTCAGACGCTCGTGAGAGGTACATAACCGGTAACATTAAATCACCAAGGTGTGTGGCTAGGGAATTATTCGGGATAGAATCATAGCTAATTTAAGATGCTCCAACTTATTATAGATGATCATAAGGTATCTAAGCCCTTGTGGTCTGTGTTACACCACAGGAAATCTGGGGAGATCATAAAACTAGAAATGTCAGGGATGAGAACAGCGATAGGAATACTTTCTGACCATTGTCTTCTAAGGAAGCATGCTATGAGACTGGGTTTATCAAATATATTTGATATTTCTATGTACTGGAATGATCTGCATGTGCCAAGGCATTGCCAGAACAAAGCTAAAGTACCTTGGAAGATACTTCTTCGGTAACCTAGAAGAGGTAAGGTCCCGGGACCTTAATAAGGACATCTTCAAATTTTGTAGTGAAATAAAGTGTATGGGAGAATTAGTGTATGTCTTTTTGCCGTGAAGGTTCCCTGGGGATCGCGATGGGCCCAACTTGGTGCCTAGTGTCTTAGGATAACCTCATGACCCTACTCAACCTAACCTAACCATCCCACAAAAGGGTTCTGGTCCAAGAAACGGTGTGTTTGATCCGTTTCTTGCTAGTTCATCAGCTGCTTCGTTCCCCTCCACTCCTACATGTCCTGGTACCCAGTAGAGAGTTACTTTATTAGCCGGTTTCCAATTCTACTTATAATTATATTCTGTTCTTTACTCTCTGGCCTCCAAAAGTTTATTCTATATCCTAATCCCATCTGTTACATTGATACTCGTTTTAGGTTACCCAAAATGTAAAAATGCAGTTCTTGTTGTTTTGGGAGGCCGTGGTATCCCGAACCAGGCTAAAGAAACACAGATATTTGTTATAATGGAAAAACTTTTCAAATACCGTCTTTCAGATATTCATGCCGATTATTGAATCTCATTCGATCCGCACCTATTCCCCAACATTGAAAACATCGGCTAGCAAGTGAACGAATGTCGGTAAGGAAGTGACAGAAAGTAAGCATTATTGAAACCGCAAACGATTCGCACTCCATACAAAGTCAAACGCTTTCAATACGGTAACTGTTGGTAATTTTTCTCTTCGAAATGATGAAAAGCAATAAAATGTATGTTTTAATATACATATGAAGACAGATAGACAGATACGTATCTGAATTTAGGTTTGGGCGGACTACAAGTCATCCTTACGAAAGAAATTGGGCCATAATAAACGTGAGTTGAAGGCTACAGGTGGTGGGGAAAACAATGAAGTTCATTTCACTCCTTTGGAGGACGATGTAATTAAGCGCATGTGCTTGAAAGACTGCATGGAGGGTTTGCTTGAGACAAAGAGTTATGGTACACCAATAAAAGCCATTGCCTCTACCTGTAGTATGACACAAGATATGGATATGTATCTTGAAAGTGAAATGGTCTTGCTAACTGAAACATCTGATGACAGAAGCAATACGTTCATAGGCTTAGGAACCGCCGACAAAAAACCAAATGTATGAAAAAATATCCGAACTGCTTTTAAGTGTTAGAGAGCAAACGAGAACAAATTCTTGTTTGAAAAAAGTCTACCGGTCAAAAGATCGACTGAGTGACTACCAAAGAAAAGGGAATGCAATCCATCAGTTACTGCATGAAGAAATAAAAAGGCACAATGAACGCATGGAACAACTCGCAGTAGAAAAAAAAAGAATTAAAAAGAAATAACCTTCAACTTGAGTTAATGATTTCCATTATTTTCAAAATATTTCGCCTGTTTTGAATATTATCTCCTTTTTCATTTGACAGAAAAAGGGCTGAATTCGACGAAAACGGTTTTATGATCCCGAGAAATATTTTTATTCACTCTTGATTTCTCAATTCCTTAATTTCTTCCTGCTATTTGTCTCATAATTCTATTTCACGAAGTTTCACATCTTACCCAACGTCATAAAAACTGCGCCCAACGTGGGGTCGAACTACAAGGTATGATCGTAAAATGAAAAATCTCCACCAACGATGGGTAGTGTTTTGCTTTGAACGGTTTCAATCATTCATTCAATCACAAAAGTTATTTCCAAAGAATAATTCAGATTCAAGATTCAAGATTTTTTTATTTCCATTTCAAAGTAACAATTCATTAAAGATATAATAAAATAATTTTAATGTAATACATTATGATAATAGATACATACATAATAATATAGACGAATTCTGGGTATAATAATCACGAAATATGGAAATAATACACTTTGTGGTATAATACAACCAGAAACAAGTGTATGACTATATATTAATAATATTAAAAACGAATCCTATCGATCCTATCCCGAAAAGGGAACACGAAAAAGGAGAACGCGATGTAGAGCGAAATGCAAATATCATTTTTTATTATGCAAATAATTTTTTTGAAAAACAAAGATGAATATACCAAGAGAAGAACAATCGTAAAATGTGACTTAAACATAAAAAAATAGTACGTTAAGATATAACTTGATGTAGGGTCTCAACTTCAGATCTTGAAAGTAACCAAGCTTTAAGTTTGTTTAAGAATTGATTTCCATGTGCCACTAGAGTGGATATATCTGCGGCAGTTTGTAAAAAATGTAAGGTGCTATAGAAGTCAGAAAACGTCGATTGTGCTCTTTATTAACCCTAGGAACATCAACTGTAGACCCATTTCTCAACGCATATACTATACTTCTTCTAAGGTGAATATTACCATTTCTAACAAAAAAATGCTTTAAGCTAAAGTGGTAGTATTTTCGCTGATTGAAGTAGGAGCAATGAGGGCTCAAATCTGTTTTTACATAGCAATAACCGAATTATTTTTTTTCTGGGCTGTAATAATAGGACTCAGGTTACTTATATAGGCACAGCCCCAACAAGCCATGATTGGACCAATGCGTAGTAGATAGCTGAGAGTAAACTATGAGGAACAAGCTTACGCAAGTGATACATTTTGTTTAAAGATATGTATAGAATTTTATTGGGACATTATGTGTGACTTTTGAAATGAGAGCAATAAGCCTAAGTAGGTTCAGTGACTTGACAGCTATTGCGTTATTAAGACTGTCGACCAAGAATCTGGAATACCAGAAAACAGCAACAAGTTTTTTTTTTTTCGTTGTCCTGTGTGACCTTAACTGGTATAACACAATGATATCGCTGTCGTAGTCGTAGTCGTAGTCGCTGTCACTTGAGTTCGCGCACTCTTTTCAGCCTATTAAAAATTGCGCAACTTTACACGACAGCCACTTATTGTATCCAGTTTTATTCGTTTGTGCGTATTTCAACTTTTGACACGACCTACGAACGTGACTACGACAAGGACGACGACACCATTGTGTTCTAGCAGTAAATGCGAATGGGAAATAATTTTCCGATGGAATAACTACCATGAGAAAAAGGTTTGCCATTTCCGCCCTTCGAATACGACATGTCGCTGTAGATTGTTCCATTTATGTTAAAAACATTTCACACCATAATATGTCTCCATCAGTGCGGGTTTGTCGCAGGTAAAACAACCACAGATGCAATCCAAACTATAAGGCCGGTATTCACCGACCAATCTTAAACTAAGAGCTTCATAAACCTATTCACCAACCAATATTAATGCAGATTTATTAGCACTAATAAGACTTATGAGTGGTCCCAACTACTCATAAGTTAAGAGAGCTCATTATTTAGGAATTTCGAAAATTTTCGAAATCAGCTGTGAACTGTCACTCAGACCAAACAAAGGACAGACTGCATTGGCGTAATGCAAAAGAAAAAATGCTGGGAGCAGTTAACCGACGAATTTAATGCCTCCAGCATTTCCGTCAAAAGATCTGCCAACCAAATAAAAAATAAAATGTACCTTGATTAATTGTGATTAAAATCGATTTAAGAGCGCTTGATAATTACCGGCCTAAGAATCTTAATGAAAAAACGTCGTAATTCCTTAAAGGATTGTATTGCTCGACTTTGAAAAAGCATTCGGCAGACAAACATGAGATCTGATATGGGTGTGGCCGGCCGTAAGACGGGCATTGGTATACTATATATAGACTGCTAGTAGCCAACTTCGCATTGGTTCCAACATTAGCGCTAGCTCTCTTGGTTCGGAGCGGTAAGAAAAATGGAAACTCACACTTGTTTGAAATTTCGTTAGGTGCAGTTGGATGTACAAAGACAGTGTTTTCATTGACGTATTACATAAAAAACTGATTCGTAATAAATATGCGAATATTGTGCAATTTATGGAGCAGGAAAATGCATATATAGCAATTATTTATTCAAATTTTGTTGGTTCCGTCTATCGATAATTATTTGTACTAGCATATTTTGCAGGTGACATATGTTGCAAACAATGCCTCAACAATTTGAATTTCAGCTGTTTAGCAAATACAAACAAACCCAAGAGGTGTCTCTACCATTCTATGAAGAAATTCGAGATGGTTGGCAATTTGTTTCCACATTTTTCTGCTCCGGACCAAGAGGGCTAGTTACGTTGGCATCATTTGGCAGAGATTGTAGCAGTCCATATATAGTATGAAAATGAACGAGGGGTTCCAGAAACATATTTATGAAGGAGCAAGGATAAGAGTAAGATACCCCGCTGGAGTAACCGAAAAGTTCCCAATCAAATTCGGGGTGCACCAGGGTCTTAAGTCCTTTGTTCTTTATTGACTATCTGCTTGCAGGTAAAGTAGTGGACCCCAAGGTTAGGTTAGGTAGATGGGTGCCTTGTGACAATGAGTCACTGCTCACTCAGACCAACAGTACGGGTCCGCTGTAAAGAAAATCCGCCGTTAAGAACCACCCAGAAAGTGATATGAATCTCAGGAGGTCCGCTAGCTCAACACTACCCAAGTCCTCCAGTCCTCATTCTTCTGACGGATAGGGCAGGACAGTCACACAACAGGTGGCGAAAAGATTCAATTTCTTCTTCGTCCATGCAACTTCTGCAATAGTCATTATGCAGCACACCGAGTCGTTCCGCTTGAACGCCAATGGCGTTGACGGGTTTTGGAGGAGAAGATTCAATCACGAACTATACGAGCTGTACAGCGACATCGACCTAGTCAAAAAACTGCGTATTGGACGTCTGAGATGGCTAGGACATGTAGAGCGAATGGACACTAACGCTCCGGCCCGCAGAGTCTTCGAATCTAACCCCGAGGGACGACGCAGTAGAGGGAATCATCGCCGTAGGTGGCGCGCACAAGTTCAAGGGGACCTCGACCAACTTGGAGTGCGCAACTGGAGGCAACTAGCTAAAGGCCGAGCTATATGGAGAGGCTTGTTGGTTGAGGCCCAGGTTCACCCCGAACTGTAGCGCCACCTAAGTAAGTAAGTAAGTGTGTTCAGCACTCACATACGGCTTAGCTGGTATTGTCATGTTCAAAGAAGAGATCATTTGAACCCCGTTAAAAAGGCAATATTAATGAACGTTCCAAAGATATCGCAAAAAATAGACAGCCCTAATGCATCACACAAATGCAGTAATACCAGCATTTGGTTTGCCTCAGTAACGAAGTGTTCAAAAATCGGCATATTTTCTAAAGTTAAACAGGCGAATAAGTGGGAATGCAATGAACTGGGAGGATTACGAGCACTTAAGTTCAGATGATAATCTCCCCGAAATAGGGAGCATTGTCTCCATTGGCCCCACATTGGACGCCATAGTTATGCCGAGAGTTTTTTTATTCTCCACTTACTAAACTGGATTCATAGGCTGGAATAAGGAGTCGTACTACCTTAATCGGATCTGTTGTGAGGTATCAAGCGTGATTAGAAATAATAAAAAGTTAAAGGTAGTATTACATAGTTCTCCATGTTAATTATCGCCTCCTTGAGCTTCAGAATGAATTTCAAAATTTGTGATTTATAAGCATTCCTTAAGAGTTCTACTGAAGATGGGCATTCACAGAAGCGAGCCCTTTTCTTCATTTAAGCCACCACTCTATATAGCTTGTAGTTAATTAAATTCATTTTAGGTCGTTACTAAGTTGTATGTACTTGCTATGAATTCTGTTACAATTTTAAGCATAGCATATCTTCCTATTCAAACTTAGCACACCTTCTTATTGGAACATACTTCAATTTTGTTTTACATTCTTCTCTCAGAACCTAGAACGCAGAGACAGACGCATAGAGACTGCGTGCGTCTCCTGGGAGTATATTCCAAATATAATTCGTTGTAAAACAGAGTTTTGGGAAAGCGGTTGCCACGTGAACATTCGAGTTGTGAATCCTAGCCTGTCTGGTAGGATGTCCAAATGTTATGTTTTCTAAGATATTGCGAACATCTACCGTGGAATTATCTAGGTATAATACAGGGGGCCGCGAAGCGCATTTTCATGCGAAATCGCATTTTGGTACTACCCAACTCGCTGGCGAACACTATCGCACTTCGCTCTACTACATTCACGCAACTGTGTAAATGCGAACGTCATTCGATCGACTTCATATGCGATAGATATTTTGATGGCGCAAAGACTTTTTAACTGAAAATGTAAATAAATGAAAAACAACGAAAAAGAATGATTTCTGATACTTTTATTGCAGTTAGGGCAGAAAAACAAATGTTTATTTAAGTAAGCACTTATGAAAACATTGTTTCAATTATCCACTGGTGTTTTAGCAAAAATTTGAAACAAAGTATATTCTTTCCATGACACTTCGACAGATGAATGGAAATGTTTGTGGAAATATGGCGGGAAATATGGAAATCTTTTGGAAAGTCGATATTCCAAGCGATCGTTGTGCATAGTTGCCATCATCGCCGCTAGGCGAACGGAATGTGCATAGTTATGCCCCAAGCATAAGTCTGCTGGTCATCTTCAGTGAGCCAATAGTTGAAAATTGAATGTTAACAGAATTTTCGTCTACATTATGCTGTTGAGTAGATGTAAACAATGTTTTGGGCTGGAACTCCTATCTTGTGTTTTGTAGAGAAGGAGCTATGTCGATGTGAAGTACTTCTCTACTCTCATGAAGTGCCTCAACTTCTTGGACGCTGATTGTTCGATGTTGGGTGTATGGTCGAGCCATATTACATCACTCTTAACTGTGACAGCAAGGAAGTGTATAGTCTCCTTGGATTGGATTATCTGGTGATCCTTTATGTTTGGGAGCTTTATGGACCGGACAGTAGCGGCTTATTTTAAATTAAATCTGAAGACTACACCTGCTCCTATTTTTATGACTGACTGACTGACTTTCTTTGGTGGGAAATTTTATTTAGTTTGCCGAGTCGGGGTGAGGCGTTTATGTTATGGCAGCCTATCCTGCTTTTTCCAAGATGGTTGGAGCCATAGGCAGCCTTTTACGCTTGTACTATCTTAAGCAAAAAATGTTGAGTGCCATTTTAAAGAACTAGAAATTAAAAGAAAAACCAGACAAGAACCAAACACAAAAACTGCTTGTGATTTTCTATTTGTATTTTTCTATGTAAATGGTGATATTGTTCAATTTAGATTTTTTTTATTTTTCTTCACTACATAATTTTCCCTTATAAATAATAAACTACTACTCTCTCCACTAGCCAATATCAGGTAAAACTAAAAAATTGTTTTCACAAAAAAGGAAGGGAACTTTGTATAACGCAAGAGTGAGGGTTGGCTACAAACACGAATCAACAGATCACACTACAAACAAACAAAACAAAAGAAGACCAACGTAAATGGCATCCGTAATACATCTCTGGCATGTAAAGTGAAGCGGTTCTGGCAACGATAATCCCTTTCTCTCCTTAGTACGGTCTTGTTTTAAATTTTTCTACTTCTAGTTGAGCTGTATATTCATCGAACTGTTACGGTGTTGGGGCCCTATGTTAGGCTTCGATCTTGTATGGCGGGTATAATCGGGGCCAATCGACGAACTCGGTGCCATAGCGGAAGATACCACTTGTCGTTACGCCGACCATTGAAGCCCAGAATAGAAGAAAGAGGAGGTTTTCGGTGCGCATTTCTGTGGGGAAAATCACTGAGGCGAAGAACATTGAAATGGCAAATAGCAAGATGGGCGGGAACTGAAACAAGAAATGCCGTCAGAGGTGGAAAGATTTTGCAGTAAACAAACACTTACAGTTCCATACTTCCAACCGCGTTGTTGTGTGAGCGGTGAGCGAACAATTGCGCCCTCTCCCTCTTGAACGATATAATTGCCAAGGATTAGGTCGATCGAGTCCTGCAAGAGAGCATTCCGCGGAAGGTTAACTAACTTATGACGTTATCAGCCTTACCTGTCTGAAGCCGTCAGAGAAATTATTCAAATAGTAACGAGTCATTGAATTAAGACCGTCCCGGAGGAGACCGACTCTGGTTCGTTTGCCTGTGCGTGTGTAATCCGTTTTCAAAGCACCAGTACCTGAGTATTGAAGGGAAATCATGTCAGCATTATCCGCCCAGACCTACAAGTAAAACGAATCGATTAAGCCTCTCAAACACATTCTGTTTGAGTCTATGTATCACCATACCCCCTTGAAAATTGCTTCGAAATTCGGTGAAACCGTTTCGATCTTTTGTCCAGTTCTTAGGATTCCCAACTTCACCAGAACCTGATTGAGCGAACGTCGCGCCAACATACTCTGTACAACATTTGTTCGGTCTAGACAGTCGATGCAATTTGTTCGAAACACTCCATCCTGAGACGACACCAGAATGCCATCGTCTCGTAGATGAAACACTGAGAACTCATCCTGTTCGTAGGCAAGACGATCGATTAGAATATTCAACCGATCGTAGCGCATTTTTTTACATTCAGTATGGAAGTCAAATGACTCGTAGCGTACAAGCGGATTGTTCATTTGGCTGACAAATGTACTGTAGGCTTTCTCCAAGACACCTTCTGCACCTTTGTGATCAACCTACGTGGGAAGAGGTATCATCTGTTCAATTTTAAATGGAATATATGAAGACGCATCTTACCAAATTAATTATAACCTGCTTTCCATACAACTGCAACTGTAAGTCAAAGTGTCTCAGACAAGCTAGGAGGTGATCTTTTCCCTGCACCAGCTCTGGTGGGGGTTTGTAACGCAAGTTGGGTGTCTGACGCCAGTAAAATGGCATACTGCCACGTGTCTGAACGAATGATATCCTCTGTCCGTTGTATTCAACTAGTTGTTCAGTTTCCACATAATTAGCCACATGACCATTTTCATCGATACCCCGACAGAAGAGACGAGTTCCGGCGCGTTGAATCGATCGACGTGATATGAGCGACCAATAGAAGGTGTGACCATTGATGGTGATCTGATTCACTGAGATGACTAAAAAGAAGGGAGATACAAAATGTAGGGAGCTTTAGGGAGCTTCTATATCAGTCCAGTACGCAAGCCATACTATTGACCACAAACAAACAAGGTGGGTCTGTACTTGAGTTTACTTCGTCTTATATGGAGATCTGGGACTTACTTATTGGGGAGTCTGCATGGGTTTCGCTAACTAAACTAAAACAACGGTGATACGAATCCAAACAGAATTCTGATTCAGAAAACCTCGAAGTCGACAAAGTGCGGAGGAGCACTCAATCGACAAAGACTGACAGATTTTGCGACAGTAAACTATTCTAAGTATCATAAGTACTACCGCAGCAGCTGAGAATTGGACGTACGTGTCAGTTTATTGATTAAAAAACCACCAGGGCAGGGCGCCTTATAAATGAGATATGGGAATCTTGTCCTCGCTACGGCGGCACATGTATATTTTGTTCCAACACATGGTTGATTAGTCTGATTGCAGAGGTTGTGTTTGCATATGTTTCTTTCTGGGATTATACTTCTAAATGCTTTGGAGAAGCTCGCAGAAACAATCTCGGTCTTTTCCTTTTGTGGAGGTGTTACGAGTACACCTGATAATGGCGAATATTTTTTAAGGCATTAGTCAAAATGCCTGAAATGTGCTGGGCGAACCTATATTAGTGGCGTCTTATCTCGAATAATGTTAACTTCAGGGTACAACGCGTATTTCCCAGCTTTAGGCGGAACATCTCAGTTGGTCTGTCCGGGATTTCGGTTCCAGCCATTACTTGGAGTTTTGTAGATGATGAACGCTTTCATATGCATTTTAGCAGACGATAAATACTTACTTGAGTGGCGCTAAAGTTCGGGATGAACCTGGCCATCAACCAACAAGCCTGTCCATATAGCGCTTTCAATTGCACATTCCATGTTGGTTGAGAACCCTTTGTACTTATGCGCGTCACCTATGGCGAATAGATCCTCAACTGCGTCGTGCATCCGAGTTACATTTAAAGACCCTGTGGGCCGTCATCGGCGTGCGCAAGTAGTTGTTCCGACTTTCGATAGATCGTGCCTCTGGCGTGTGCTTGTGAGTTTCGCACAATCAAGTATAATGTAAAATGTCACATGACAGTGTGTCTTTATGTCTAGATCCTGTTCTGGAATTAAATGGATTGACGAGAACGCTACCGCCCTTGATGGAGGAGCGAGCATTCTCTGTCGTCAACCTGCACAGACGGACGAGTTTGGCAGTGATGCCAAAATTAAACGTGGCTCTCTACAGATCTTCTTTGCCAATGTTGACGTAGGCAGTCTTAAAACCAAGTTTTCTTGCCTAAAACCGCACTGATATAGGCCAATCAGACTTTGCAAAAGGTTTCAGAAGTCCACACAAAATGGCAGAAAAGACTTTGCACACAAAGCTGAGAAGCGGAGGTCTCATTTCTTGTGGATACGGCAAAGAGTCTTGTCTTATGTGAGAGACTATGTTCTTCGTTAGCGATGGGAGGCACGTCACCGCCGAGGACTGTGCTAGGACAAAGATCCTCCTTTGCAAAGGACACTGTCAGATGGTGTATGCTCTTTAGCGCGTCTTTATAGATCTGATCATCAAACCTGCCCTGGGTATAGGCATCAATGTGATTTTAGTACAAGTGTCATTCACGAATTGGAAGAACTCAGCGGGCTGTCACCGATGTGTTTGCAAGCATTGAAGTAGAAGCGGCTAAAATGGTTTTAGCGATAAACGATGGCAAAACCAAGCATATGCCGTCAACAAGAAGGCACAGTCAACACCGACGAGTTGGATAGAACGTCACAGTGGGCAGCTATAACTTCGAGGTAGTAAGGGACATTGTCTATCTTGGTTCTGCTATAAACTCTACAAACAACATCAGCGCAGAAATCAAGCGAAGAATAACTCTTGCTAATCGCTGTGTTTTTTATTTTGGGCTTATAAGGCAATTCAACAGTAAAGCCCTATCTCGAACAACTAAGGAGACTCTGTATAAAACCCTGATCATCCCAGTCCTGCTTTACGGCGGTGAAACATGGAATTTATTAAAAGCTGATGCATACATCCTTGGTCGCTTCGAGAGAAAAATTCTTTGTAAGATTTTCGCTCCCCGTTTGCGTTGACAGCTTTTGGAGGAAAAGATTCAATAACGAACTATACGAGCTGTACAGCGACATCGACGTAGTCAAAAAACTGCGTATTGGACGTCTGAGATGGCTAGGACATGTGGAGCGAATGGACACCAACGCTCCGGCCCGCAGTCTTCGAATCTAACCCCGAGGACGACGCAGTAGTGGACCTCCTCGCCGTAGGTGGCGCGCACAAGTTCAAAGGGACCTCGACCAACTTGGGCAACTGGAGGCAATTAGCTAAAGACTGAACTAAATGAAGAGGCTTGTTGGTTGAGGCCCAGGTTCACCCCGAACTTTAGCGCCACCTAAGTAAGTTGTTCGCGAATGTTACAAGGTAGCTAGAGCATGGTGTTGTGGTCCCTTATTGACAAATCTTCGTCTCGACTTGGAGATGATCTTCGTGGGTCATCAAGTTAGGACCGCCGATCGTCCTCATACCCGAGGCAGACTTGAAGATGTTGCCAATTTGAGTCGGTTAGTCGGTATCCAATATTGATTTTATTTGATGGATGGAGAGATCACCTTCTTACGGGAACTTCTTGTTAGACCCTTCAGTGGTGACTTGGCGTTTCTAAATTCTACAAAATATTAGCGGCCTCATAGGTAGTTGGCTAACCAGAGTTTGAGGGTGTTGGGTAGTGGAAACTCTAGTGTCGAACGCTTTGGATAGGTCCAGGAAGGAGATCGGTAAGGAGCAGAGTAGTATCTTGGATTTCCGAGTTCTGAAAGTAGGACCACCCCAGCGACCTTTCATATACCTGAGGTGAGAGTTGGAACATGCACCGAGTTAAAAACCGATAGCTTATCTTGAACACTAAGTTCAGCCTTTCTTATAACAGATCATATAACATCAGCATAGAGACCTCATTATCCATCGCACCATCATGTATCATTGTCTAACTGTCATGAACCATTCCGTGTGTTGTGCAAGTATTGAGACACTGGATGAAATCCCTTGATTTCTAGACGAATTGAACCTACAGCGAAGCCTAAAATCACTCTCTTGTGGTTAAGCCTCGAACAGTCTCTAATGGCTCTCATCGAATTATCCCTACCTTCCAGAACCTCCTACGAAAAACAATTTTATACCAAACATCCATACTTACATCCCATTATCAACGGCAATGCAAACTTCTTCATGTCGGAGCAGCTGAAGTTTTTCAGCAGCGTTCCGTTCCAAACGAACCGACTATCCGCCCGTTCGAAGAGGCCACTCTGCAGAGAAACCATTAAAAGAGACCATTTCATAGGACATATCCCCTACTGACCTTCAAAAACTCGGGCGGCATGGAATGCAGTCTCTGTTGTGTGTGCGTCAGGTCGTACCAATACGAGAAGTAAAAGTGCTTCGAGTCCAGCGTCTTGCGCATCATACTCAAGTACATCTCGTTCTGTTCACGCTGTGCCTGCCTCAGGTGTGTTATAGATGGAATGTATGGTATCACGTCGTACCCGGCCAGCCTCCAAATGATTGCGCCATTCACAATTCCCACAAAGAGCCGGTGAGTGGCCACAATCAAGTACTGGCCGCCGAGCAGCCGTACCGTTCCAATTATACCACACACCCGCCGGATGGGCACTTGGTTGTCTAGTTGATTTGACTTCACTGAAAGGCGGAATGGGTACGATAACAAACCAAGGGCAACACAGTCGTCATCTGCTACTCACCCTGAACTTTGACGAACGTCGAGACCCGGTCAATTATAAGCAGTTGATCCTTCCCATGTGGCTCAACGATAAATCTTTCGGGTGTTATGTACCTGCGGAGGGAATTTGCGATAAAATATGGAAACAGACAGGGAGGAGGAGCAACCCACAGATTCATGTCGTCGTAAACATCCCAACCAGTACCAGTCATGATGATGAGTTGAAGGCTTGCGATTCACTAAAGACTGACTAGCGAGCATTAATTTGTGAGCTATCGGTAATTTTGTGTTCTTTCGTGAGGTTTTTTTTCCAGCCGACACTAGAATAAATGTTCTTTTCTAATTTTTTTGCAAAAAAAAAAACTGAAATCACAGAGAAAATTTCGTTGATTGATTAGAAATATGTTGACAGTGGGGTGTATGGTGACAGTTAACGGTGACATACGATTCTCAGCGATGACAGCGCCGCGTAGGGGTGGATAGAGTGATCTATCAGATAAACTGCTGAGAGGAAGTTTATTTACAGTGGTGTGTGCATTAAGTGGACCTTTAAATTGGAGGAATTATATTCTCTTGGTCGATCTCCATCAATTACCCAATGATGATTAAAATAAATTATATTCGACTTTTTTTTTGTGTAATGTGGAACAACTTGTGGCTTCCCCATGCAGGGACGGGTTAAGAATATCACTGCAGCGCCCCCCCCAACAACCAGCGCTTGTCGTAAAAGGCGACTAAGGGGGAAAAATCAGATCTAGGCAATATAACACCCAAGTGAGCCTAGCGACACATATACTACCTTAAAAACCCTCCCACAAGTGTGCATGCGAGTCCGTGGGTTGGCACGACTGGAGATCACCTGTGTCATAAAAGAAAGATCAAACAATACTAAAACAGGAGCATGCACGTGTCAAACAACAAGCACCATCGCAATATGGTGCAAAAAATTGTATTGCAAAACTGTATCATTATGGTAATACTTGCAAAAAGGACAGGCACTACCACTGCGGTGCATGGTACTGATCCTGGACCGAGCAGAAATGTTCGGGTCAGAGCTATACTGATTCCGGGGGCTAGCAAAATAATGAAACAGTTTGGACGCAATTTGAGGGTCGCGAGTTGGAATGTTGGAAGCATGACCGGTCGAAGTTACGAGCTGGAAGAGATGATGAATAGAAGGCGCGTGGACATCTTGTGTGTCCAAGAGACGAAATGGAAAAACACCGGAAATCGGGCGCGTTTCTTGGACGTTAGGACAAAAGATTACAAGATGTTCTACTACGGAACGGAAAAGGCTAGGAACGGAATCGGTATCATCCTTGCGGCAGAGCTACTTGGAAGCGTCTTGAGCATTTCGAAGTCCAGCGACCGTTTGATGTCTCTCCAACTAGTAATACAAGGAGAGGTGTGGAATATTGTCAGTGCATATGCTCCCCACGATGGGTACAATCAGAGAGATAAAGATGAATTTTGGCTAGATTTCCACAATCTTCTTAAGAACATCCCAAAGGAAGAATTTCTGTTTGTTGGAGGAGATTTGAATGGATATGTCGGGAAATCAAACGAAGACTATGAAGACTGCCATGGAGGACTAGGATATGGCACCAGGAACCTTCCTGGTGAAGACATCCTAAGCATGTGCAAATCACACGGTCTTATCGTGTTAAATACCATGTTCATCAAACAAAGCCGACACCTGATCACTTACAGCAGTGGTGGAGATGAAACCCAGATTGACTACTATTTGGTAGCCAGTTTCATGAAGCCTCGGGTAAAAGATTGCAAAGTGATCCTGGGAGAGGCAATCGCTCGGCAACACCGTCTCCTGCTAACAGAAATTTTTATGAAACACCGAAGAAAAGCAAACAAACAAGGGTCTCTGAGAAAATCAAGTGGTACAATCTGGACAAAGAAAAATGCGAAGCTTTTGTTTTCGTAATGAAAAATTACCTCTCTCACACCATCAACGGAGCTGAGGATGAATAGTGCAGAGCACAAAATATGTGGGATTCCCTACAGCGAACTCGCTTAAAGAAGGCCAAATCACTGCTAGGAGCTTCAAAGGCCACCACCAACACGCCAAAGAAACATGGTGGTGGAGTGATGAAGCTAAGAAAGTGATAAATGAGAAGAAAGCGGCTTTCAAAGCTTGGTCAAAGTGCCCCTCTAATAATAATGACGAAAAAGCTCGCCTCGAAATGGAATACAGATGCTGCAAGAAAAAAGTGAAGAAGAAGTGCGCCCAGCTTCAAGCAGAGAGTACGGAGGGCCTGTATGGGGAGCTGGAGAAAATATTTTCCCCGGTTGCTGATGCAAACCAGGCTATCCAGGAGCTGCGAAGACACAATATGAACAAGAGCGCCACTATCTTCAAAATAGCCGCCCAAAGAAGGAACAATGCTCAGGAGATTCGTTCGCCAAAGTTCATTAGCAATGCTCATGGCCAGCTTCTTGTGGATGACGACAAAATTCTGCAGAGGTGGCGACAGTATTGTGAAGAGCTTTTAAATGAACAGCTTCCCCGGCTATACTTTCCAAGAGCCACCCCTAACTGTGAAGAAATAGCCGACATGAGAGGTGATCCAATGCCGAATCAATGGAGGGAAAGTTACCTTCTCCCTGTACACAAAGGGAAGGGTGATACGCGAAACTGTGATAACTACCGTTCGCTCAAGCTGATGTCACACACCATGAAGATCGTTGAGCGGGTATTAGGTGGCCGACTGCGAAAAATAATACGGCTATCTGATGATCAGTGCGGGTTTGTCTCGGGTAAATCAACCACAGATGCAATCCAAAGTATAAGGATCATAATGGAAAAACATCGTGATTCCTTAAGGGATTTGCATATTGTATTGGGTGACTTTGAAAAGGCATTCGACAGACAACCACGAGATCTGATATGGGTGGCGCTAAGACATCGAGGGGTTCCAGAAACCTATGTACAGCTGATCATGAACATGTACGAGGGAGTAAAGACAATAGTAAGATGCCCCGCTGGAGTAACCGAAGAGTTCCTAATCAAAGTCGGGGTGCACCAGGGAAGCGTTTTAAGTCATTTGCTCTTTATTACAGCCCTTGATTATCTGCTTGAAGGTAAAGTGATGGACCCCAAGGTACATCAGTTATTCTTTGCTGACGATGGAGCCATCATAAGTGAGGATCCTACATCCCTGCAACGAGCACTTGATGTGTGGGTGGACGTTTTGGAGGGAAATGGGTATCGCATTAGTTCAAAAAAGACAGAGTACTTGTGCTGCCCGTTCTCTGATCCACTCAGGCCTATTCCAGACATTTATTTGAATGGAACAGTGCTTCCCAAGTGCGAAAAGTTCAAATATCTGGGATCTATGATCAATAGCAAAGCAACTTGTGATGACAACATCAATCATCGTGTAAGCGTAGGGTGGATGAAGTGGCGAGAAAATTCCGCTATCTTCTGTGACAGAAAAATGCCCCCTAAGTTGAAAGGAAGGCTCTACACCGCAGTTGTACGTCCAGCGCTCACATACGGTTCACAATGTTGGACGATGTACAAAAAGTATGAGAGTAAATTAACGGCAGCTGAGATGAAGATGCTTCGCATGACAGCAGGAGTGACCAAGCTTGATCGAATAAGAAGTTCGAAGATCCATGGAAGCTTTCACATCAAGGAAACCATCGTACAAAAATAAGAGCGCGACCGGCTCAGCTGGTATTACCACGTTCAAAGAAGAGATCATTTGCAAATGCAAATATTTGGCGCAACAGCTCTTTAAAGTGCCAGGGCCTAGCTTCTCGCAACCACTCATGTTGTGTGCGTTATATTTTTCACACGAATGGAAGAGACCTACAGTTTAATGCCGAGTCCGAACGGCGATTTGAGAAGCTTTTTCGAGACAACAATACTCTCGGACGTTTGTCAGACGCTCGCGAGAGGTGGGAACGTGAAAAAACTTTTTGGTGTTTTCTGGGATTCAAACTTGGAACTTCATGCGTGGTGATCCGACACACTAACCACTTACGCCACGGCGCCCACAAGATCATTTGAACCCTGTAAAAAAGGCAATATCAATGCACGTTCCAAAGACATCGCGATGTAGGAAAGGCAGGCCTATAAACGCCTGGATCAGACAAATGCGACGACATCGGCATTTCATTGGCCTCAGTAACCGAGTGATCCAAATTCGGCAGGCCTGCCGATATTTTCTGAGGTCAAATAGGCGAACCCCACAGGCGGATCAGTAGAAATGCGGTGAAGTGGGAGGGCTGTGATCCCTTGTTTTCGGATCATAGCCTCGCTGATAAAAGGAAGAAGAAGTGGAACAACTTGTGGAGTTCGAATGAGAGTGACTAGGCAATATGCAAATCAAGCACTGGGCCAATTCAGTTGGCCTTAACACTAATAACAGAAACACGTTAGCACAGCAAAAGCAATTCTGACAGCCGCAGAAAACATTTTAGAACACATTCGGTACGTTTGGAAGTTGAGGCACTTACTAGTCAACGGACTCTGTTTGGTCGAATTGGAAAATTTCCCTGCATTTGTTAGTTATTTGAAAAATGTCAATAACAGCTGATTGGATACAGGTTTCGTGTAGTGACTGTTATACTTTTCTTTGTTAACGTTCTAAAGTTAAACGTTCACATTTTCTTATTGGATGATTAGATTCATAGTATAGGGCAGTATTTGAGCTACAATGAACGTCGGGGCTGAGAATCGACCAAATGTGTGGCGGAGCACAGCTCAGCAGGAAGCAGTAGAACATTTTCATTTCTAATACTAAGTGGAGCATTTTTAGAACTTAAATTATCGTAGACCGACGAGATGGTGCTTCTGTTTTTAGAAGAGTGCAGTACCAAAAAAAAAACTGATTTAACGAATCCCGAAATGAAGTGGCGGTCGGTTTTCCCAAACATATGGCGGCGAATGAAGGCAAAGGAGTACTATTTTAAGGAGAACGCGATTGGTAAAAAGGTGTAAAATCTCAAGATACACTTCAATCGCCTTATGGGTAACAATAAAAAAAACAAAGCGACTGGAAGGGACGCGTTCAGGATTGTACCACTTTCAGTTTTCTTGTGGCCAAGTCTCAAGGAATGTCCAAATATCAATTTACCCCAATTTGACCGCTGTTAAGTTCCTCATCAAGTCTGTCATCCATGTCAACGAGGTCGAACGCATCAACCCCGACACAACCAGCCCTAATACAGGCTTTCCAAGAGACGATGTAACAAGGCTGACCAGGGTCGAAATGAAGCATTGGAGTCAGCATTAGAGGCTTTTGAGGCGACTAAAATGAGATTAAAAATAAGGATTTCTAGACAACTTTGAGGTTTGGTGGTATTGGCCACATCATCCAGAATACTTCCTCATGGGTAACTTCATCGCCGTTTTCACTATCGCCAAAACCGTTTTTTTGGCTCCGAATTTTGCAAGCTACCACATTCCACAAATATCTGGATTATTGAGAAGAGGAAGTGTAAAAATATGAAACTATTCTTGCCAGGGCTCATATTAATAAAACCGTCTTCTGCGTACTTAAACTGTTTTTTTTATAAACAACTGCCGAATTTACTTTCGTGATTATTCAAAATTACCAGATCTTCTTATTCTTTATCAATTTCGACTTAAACTATCTCTACAAATTTCCTTTTAATCAAAATATCGTTAATTCTCAACACCAATTTGAAAATAAATAGCTCTCACAGTAAACTCACTTGTTCATCGCTATTTTTATTTGTATTGACTGTGTCCCATCTACTTGTGGTTGGTGTATTCCTACCAGAACATTTCTAAAGTATATTTGAAGTCTCTGCCCGAAGACGCTAGATGCCTCTAGAGGTGAATTGTGAAATGTTATTGATCTGTGGAACAAACTGGTGTGCATGATGACAATTTTGACAGATGGCAGATTGACAGTAGTGTTGCAACACTTTGCTTATTGATAAGGTTGTGCGAAAAGTACTTTATGTGGTTGCTACATTGCTCCTCTCTTAAACTTGTTCGTCCCGAACAAGTTCATCTGCGTTACTGCCATCCAAATAAACAATTTTCAACTTGCCTCTAACTCCACGCTGAATTTGATAGACAACATTATCGATACGTGCGACCAGTCTATAGAGGCCCCCTCAGTCTTCCTGGCGCTTATGTGATCTGCCCTTCTTCGATGTAGATTGTACAACCATACCAGATCTCCTTCATATAATCCTGACATTGTTGCTTTTGTGTCGTTCCTGAGGTCAGCCACGTAATCCTCTTCACAGATGGGCTCATCATTAGGGGCATCCAAAATTCACCTCACTTGCTCTTCTTCTCGACTTCTCGACCACACAAGATTTCGGATGGAGTACTGTTCACTGCATTCTGATAGGTCATCAAAAAGAGGGGAATTTGTCAATCTCAAGCGCACTGATTGCCTCCTGCGACCTTGGAGAGATGTTCGTTCAGAGTTATGTCTACCATCCCGTCAGATTGTTGATGAAGCCAAATCGTCCTCATCTTGTTAATTCCTTGTAGTTGGCACACCCCTTGGAATATTTTCGACTCAAAGTTTCATCTCTGTTCGAAACGCAGTTCCACAGGTACGCCAAATCTGCTCATCTAGTTGCTAACAATCTACTCTGCGATGGTCTTTGCTTCCTGCTTAGGGATGGCGAATGCTTCCGGCCATTTGTGTAGTCCATGACAACTAGAATGTAGCGGTTGCCATTGTTGATTTCCGGCTGGCTATGTCGGCAGCAATTCGTTCAAAATGTACGTCCATATTATACTGATGCATTTTTTCTCGTGTCTTAGTTCGGGTTCCCTTGCTGGGTGCACACACGACACATCTCAAGAACTGGTATATTGGCTCTATCGTCACTGGTCAAAGTCTTAAACCGATAGCTTTGAATTGCGGTTATATAGGGAAAAAAGAAAATACAAAGAGGAAGACATGCAAACAAAAAGATTTAAAAAATAAAAAAAAAAAACACGATAACTGACAAAAAACAGAACATGTTCTCTGTAAAAGGCTGCAATTGAAACTTATAGCGAAAACGTCACGTGCAGACCCGAAAACACCTAAAACAAGTAAATCTGGAATTGTAGGCGCTACCAATAACCATGCAAATTATTTAAATCTATCTTCACGTGAGGTACTAGGCACCCAAGATTCACTTATGGATGTGAGAGGCTGTATCCTCACGAATTTGAATTGTCTCTTCTTCGAAAAGAAGAGTTTTCACCATGGGATCCATTTTATGCAGGAGATCTTTGCGTTTTTAATAAAATGTTGTAATTTTTGGGTAGCTGCATATTGCGCCGTGCTTACAGTACGCGGCACAAACTCAACAACGCTTCGTTAATTTCGTATTCGGCAATTTGAATTACGTCTTCACGTATATCGACAGCATGCTAATTGCTTCCAACTCCCCAGCAGAACACCTGTAACATCTCGAAGAAGGTTTTAGTCGTCTTCAGGCCAATGGGATCACAATCAACCTGGAAAAGTTTTGTGTTCTTTGGATACAACATGGACAGCACTGACATACGACCTCCTCACGACACCACCGAGGCAATCTTGAAGTTTCCACAGCCAGCGACCGTTTGCGAACTCCGTCGATTTGGAGCCCTCAATTTTTTTCGCCCATGCCTCCCGCATGCAGCTACCGACCAAGCACCACTTTCCCGAAAGGACCGTTCGCCCTTCTCGTTGTCCACTACGGCACAAGCCGCCTTCCAACGTTGTCGCAAGGCTCTTGCGGAAGTAGTAGTCAGTCACCCACTGCCCGATGTAGAACTACGCCTCGTATGCGACGCATCAAATATAGCAGCAGGTGCAGTGTAGTTCAACTAATCGAAGGCAAAGCAGAACCACTCGGATATTTTTCAAAATCCTGGTTCCCGCCTAACAAAAGTATAGCACATGCGATAGGGAACTATTGGCTATTAAGCTGGCCATCGTTTATTTCCGCTGGACGATAGTGGATTCGATTCCCGTCCACCCAACCATGACGTGGTGGGAAACGACAAATTTATATCCAATAAATCTCCTGAGGCTGGCGGCTAAGGTTCCGAATTCCCTCAAAAAAAAAACAGGAGATGACGCAACCTAACAGAAAAGCACACCACAGATCAAATATTTACGTTGCAACAGATTTAGGAGAAGACCAGGAAGTGCAAGCCCATATCCGCCGAAATTTTTGAAAATGTTTCTAAAAGGGATATGCAAAAATGACAGACACGTAATCTTTTAAATGTATGTGCAACTACACGCCTACGCCAACGACATTCATATACCTACTCCATGTTGGGCATTTTTCTTCCTTTCTATAGTGTTAGAATAGAAACCCTTAAAGACAGAGCTCATAATGCTGCTTATCTAGTCCACACTAGATGTTTGGGAGAGTGAACGCCTAGTTCCTTCTCCGACGGTTACATGTACTAGATCGATTGTTGTGTATTTTATATTAAATATATTGCTGTACAAATAAGAAAACTTAAAGTAAGGGCTTTTATTCAAATTATGGTATTATGATCCGCCCCAGGTACTCGAATTAAAACAATGTCATAACCCCACTTGATTAGCGAATGATAACTCGGTTTCGATCTATTTCAGACATTACCAGTGGAACCATGCCAGTTCGATATCTCAAACTTTCCTTCAGATAATAGCCCAGAGCAGTGAAAATGCGTTCGAGCTTACAGCTATAATTTTTTCTGATAATCAGATCAAATGTAGCAGCAAATTCTACTTTTTAAGTAAAGGTCGCACGCACACTGAACAGAGTGGAAAAAGATTAAGTTAACTCCCATCAAATATTCCACGCCTCTTTTTTTTTCCTTTCTTCATCTTAATTATTCTCCCTGTTTCTTTACATTAAGATAAAAATCAATTCCATTATGGCAAAGCGCAAGTGCACGCGTGCGCACGCATAACAACTGTCAAACATCACCATCTCACTCAAAAAATTGTCGACACTTTCTCATGCAACTGACGAAGAATTTTTAATCAGTGCATGAAATCCAACTGATCAATGAGAGTTGCTGTCGGCATTTAAAACCCAAAGACAGCCATTTGTTTGAGGGTAATTACAAAAGTCATTTTAGGAAATTCAAACCAGGTAAGATCATTGTAATGTTGATGAGTGTCTTGTTTCAGAGAGCAATTGACATTTTCTTTAATCGCAGCCGGAAAAAGAAAGTGACATTCGCAAAGTCATTCCACACGGTGGTGGTATCAATCATTTTATCTCAATCTATAACGATGCAAACATTTCAAGTGAAAAAAACACCAGAGTCCACTGACAGTGACAGCTACAATAATGACTGATTAAATCTACACAGTCTGCATAGCAGAGCATTTTATTCATATATTGTATCTAGGATAGTATTACGCAGAATTGATGGCCAATTAGTAGATTTCCATTTCGAATGTCAAAAGAGATACAAACGTCAATTAATAGCGATCCGTGAGTTTTTTTTTTTTTTTGCTTATTAAAATGTTAATTGCACTATTTTGAAATTCACCGCGATTTTGTATGTAAATCGGTTTTTGTTAATCTCTTTTAGGAATGCCTACCCTACACCTTAAAATCCACAGAAGATAGATAAAAGGAGGAGAAGAAAAGAAAAAAAAAAAATGCAGAAGAGAAATAAACTCGTTTGACACGAAGTATGAACTTGCCAACTCTGAAGTTAAGACCTCTCAAGGACACGTAAAAGTCGTTTTGACAGTTTTTTTTTATTCTTTTTGCTGTTGTTGCTGCCAACAATAGTTAGATATCGGAAAACCTAGATCTCTATCTTGGCTAAGAGGTGGCATTTGTCCATATTAATAAGAAATTTACAACCGAATAATTGACACCAGTAGTTGACATGCCACTCTATCGACTCACTTGACATTGATCTACTTTTGATAGGGATTTAGTTTCGAGTTGTTTTTTTTTTTATGTTCGATTGCAAATTAGTGAGTATTGTCTGAAAATAGCGGAGGATTACGAAAGTACACACGCCGTGTGCTGTGAATAATAAGAATATCTTTATGTGTCGAAATAGTGATTTGGCAGTGGTATGCAGAAGTCCAGTCGCTGTCGAGTGACAGTAGGTTTGCCATTAGCAGAAACAGGTAAAACAAACAGAACGAGAATTACGTGTCTTGCGGTATTGTTGACCTCACTGTCTGTTTTGGCAGAATGTCTTCAGGCATTTCTGGTTGGAGAGAAGTTGATTGTATTGGCTGTTAGAGTTGTTTGCGAAGAAATGAGAAAAAAACGGAACTTCATAGTTGATCGGAGAGGAGTTATTTTTTCTTATGTAATCAAAATCCAAATGGACTGATAGCACAAGAAGCGGCTTAAATATTGATAAGTATTAAACGGCAATCATGGCATCAACTATTGAGTTATCTACATATTACGAGTATAGTGGCTCTGGAAACACATAAATTTGAACCGTTGACACTTAAGTGAGAACGAGATCAAGCATAAGAAAGAGACTTACTTGAGTCTTGTTTTCGGAAATCGTTTTGGCTAAATTGTGTTTTTTTCATATAACTATGAGGTATTAAGCTTCGCCACATTAGTTTAGTATAATACGGCAACAGTTTCACTAAAGTAAGTTTGTTACCTCAGTGTATATATATATATCAACAGGAGTTTCAGAATCCCTTCTTAATATGTGTACATAGGTAATCGTTCAAACACATCGCCATATTAAGAATACCAGATCTCAGAGAGTGAGTTTAACTGGAGAAAGGGCAAATCAAAGATTAACCATATATCCACTGCATGTATCAAGCCCATTTATTAAAGTTTTGGTTTCTGATAGGGTATAGGACATTTCTCGGATAGGCAAGTCAGAGATATTGCGAAATTTAGCGATCATCTGATCCTCCACTCAAGAAGCTCCATTGAAGCTAAAGATATTAAGTCCCTTTGCTCTATCTAGCTGACTATCAGGCGACTCCCAAGCTTTACTATTAATGCCCTACAGATCATTACAAAGTGGTTTGTAATAACTTTCGTTTCATAGCACAATTATCATAACTCTTCGCTTTCTAGACCTTGGTGTGGTATGGTATGAGGGAATTGCACCTTACGGGGTGCTTACACGGGCGCCTTTTGATTCCTTGTAAATTATGGTACCATCTCTAATTTGGTTCCCTCTCGGTTGGTCGGTTGGTGTTGAATGAAACCAACCTGTACTCCGAACGAATCTTACAATCCCCCAGTTAATCAAGTCAGTTTCCCACATAGAGGAAGCGTGAAGTTTGAAGATTGGGACAATCGCACAACAAGTGTTTGATTGTTTCGATTTATTCTGTATCATGATAGCTCCTGCAGTAATCGGGTGAGTTGATGCCCAGCCTGGCGGCTGTTGCATCTATTAGGCAATGTCCACTTAGCAAACTTTCCACGATGCTGGTTTCTTTTTTGTTTGCCGGCAAACGGCTTTTCGTCCTTTTTTTTGTTCAGGGTGGACCATAAACTGCAAGAAGTGATACAGACGCCTCTAGTTGCCCAGGAAGTATTAATCTTTTCCCTTGCTTGAAACAAAATACCTCTAGACCTTACTTACTAAGATACTCACAGCACTTACATCATCTTTGATGGAAATATCAAAGATGTGCGTTTTGATGTTATTCCTGGCGCATGATTTGTCCATCCATTCCGCAGAAGAATGTTTATCCTATGAATGACATTGTCGCCTAACGCCTTATCCAATAGTACACGTGTATTAGGACAGCTCGTCATTATTACTGACAATCTGTTAGCGATTTCAGTAGTAAATCTTTTACGGTAGCAAAGCAGCAGTGTGTAGTGTATTTGCTTATTAACGAATGTGTACATGTTCAGGCCCCTCGGAGAACACCAATACAGTCACCCGAATAAGAAAGAAGAACGAACAGTGTTGAAATGTTTCTATCCTTCCTGGTAGTACAATGTACCGGAATGAGTCTCAGTGCTCTAGGATTCAAGTTTTCTTTGAAAAACAAAAAAAAAACCCCTACCACCAGTTCTTAGTGCAGGAGTCAAATAGCAAGTTTCAGTCGAATTGGCCACCAATTGACTAGACGATGGATTTTATTCAAGTGTTCCTGAGCCTTGGCCTGTAAGGTTTTTGGCCCCCAAGCCAACGATGCATAGGTGACCATGGGTTTGATAATGGCGCTGTACGTCCAATATATTATCTTGGGTTCTAGCACCCAAGTTCTACCATGTAGGCGCTGGCACATAAATATTGCTCTTGTCGCTTTCTCGATAACCTTGTTCAGGTGTGAATTCCAGGTGAGCGTCTTGTCAAGTATAACACCTAGATATTTCGCTTCTTTGGATATATCAATTGGGACGTTTTTCAGTGTAATTTGTTTAAGAGTATGATTTCTTTTCCTGGAAAAGCCTATACGTATAGTTTTTCCGGGGTTGATGATAAGTCCCTTTGTCCTGCACCAATTGGAAGTTAAATTGAGGGAACCTTGCATTAGTTAGGAAATTATGTCCTCAAATTTGCCTCTGACGCTGATGACGATGTCGCCTGCATACCCTTGTACTTTGTAACCCGATTTTTCAAGTAGCTCTAGGAGTTCGTCAATAACTAAAGTCCAGAGCTAGGGAGATAGGACTCCTCCCTGCGGGCAACCTCTGGTAGCTGCTACAGTTTTATGCGAGCCTCCACACTCGATTCTTATTTTCCTGCTACATAGCATGGTTAGGATCCAGTTTATGATCAGAGTGATATTTTTCCTGATCATAGCCTTTTTGATAGCCTCATAGGAAGTGTTGTCGAATGCTCTCTGTATATCTATGAAGACACATAGGGCTGTATCTTTAGCAGCTAATGATTTGTCAAGCAATAGCGTTAAGCTGTGAATGGCTGTTTCCGTAGACTTCCCAGGTTGATAAGCAAATTGGTTTGCATGCAGTGGATCATGTATACGGAACTTTTCCCTTATATGATGATTGACAATTTTCTCCATCGTTTTTAGGAGAAAGGAACTGAGGCTAATGGGTCGAAAGGATTTAGGCGATTGCTCCGCCTGCTTTGCCGCCTATGGGATGAAGATCACCTTAACTCTCTAGAATTGCTAAACCACACTGTTAGAGTGTTTTTCTTTCCAAAACAAACGACGATTGTGCCGAATAGTATCATTAGTGTAAGCACCTGGTACTTTAAAGTAGCTGTTCATGCAGAATAGATATTATCGTATCAATACTGTTTACTGTTTTACTAATGGTCATCCTTTCAGCACATCTTTGAAGTAAGAAGCCACCCTAAGGTTCATAGCTTTCATATTAAAAACAGAGGCCTGAACACTATAACATTTATCAAAAAAAATGACGACTATACGCCCAGTTTCTAAGGCTCTTCAATAGTACTTCTGCAAATAAAAATGCGACACCTTAACAACAACTAAATACAGTGGAAGTCAGTTGGCTACAGTTTGTAAAAGCCACTAAAAATTGAATTTGAATTTAGGAATCCATACTAACGCCAATAGTTTTTGCATACTCCTGCATACAAGCAGTGCATACTCCAGTTTGAAAAAAATCACTCTACTTTCCTGTTATTACTTCCAATAGTGTTTGAATAAGTTTCCTTCAAAATCTGCAAGAGATTAAAATAAATCAATGCTCCTTCGTGCATTAAAACCAGACATTGACGTTAAACTAATCGCATAAATGCAAAAAATCCATTGTCTTAAGCCCGACTTACTGTTTAAACTTAATTACCCCATTACATCACTTTCTTTTAGTAGTTAATGTTAGCTTTCTAAATAATTACGATCTATTTAAATCTGTTCATTACCAAAAACGATTCATTTATCCACTGGCTCAATAGTTAACCCTCCCCCATAAGCCAATCTCTAAGATAGTTTGCACGTTATTTGCAATGTTGCTTACTACTTTGCAATTAATTTGCATTCCTTCTTCAATATCAATTTCAATCATTCGTCGTCTCTTCTCCCAACTCTCCCCTTGCATCTTTATACTAAACAAGCATATCAATCGCCTGAAGATACCAATTAATGCGATTTTACCGGCCAATACCGCACCTTTCTTGCATTAAGTTCTCTTCACCATCTCTCATCATGTAAGTAACGCTACAACATCTCAGATGCTGATCCAAAGAATATAGCAAAAACTAATAAAAAAAAAAATCCCCCGTGAAGAAAAGAAGAGATACAGATTGAGAAGAACGAAGTTAAAAAAAAAAAAATTACAGATATCGGGACGGCCTTCAGGGCTTCATGAAGTTATGAACACAATTTCACAAGACGCAACAGTAACTGGTTTTGTTTTCTTACTTGATTTTGTTGTTGCTATTGTTGGTAATTTACTGGGCAGCAAAGAAATTCTTTGAATACTCGTTTACACCGCTATTGATGAGGTTTTGCACATTTATTTTTTTAGTTTATTGTCGCGTAGGTATAGGGTAAGTATGCAGCATCTTTGAAGTCTTCTTTGTAGGTTATAAGTTTAAAATACCTTTACAGTGTGGCTGATACTCGACCTTGTTAACTTGTTAGGCGGTGAATATTAGGCTCTTATTCATCACTTCGCATATTATTAAAAATTGAGGGATCTTTGAATTGGGCATAAGTGTTGCACGGAACTTTAGGCTACTTACCTACTCTTAGAACTTATTTCTGACGTTCGGCCTCCTTATGACAAGCTATTACATCAAGGTATGCTCATAGTTTTGTCAGACTTGACTGATAGCTGTCCGTTAAAGTACGACTGTAACCAATAACAGCTGTTTTCAGGCTAACACCCTCTGGCATAGAGGCAATATCAATGTCAATATGTAGAACACAATTTAGGTAAAGTAATATCCATCAGATGAGTTCGTTAAACTCTTTGATTATTTACTTATTCATTTATTTATTTATTTGTTTCATCAAACAGAGATAAAAGATATACTCTAATAGATTACTTAATGATAAATTTATAAAGTGATAAATTAACTAATTTTCTCCACCAAAGTTACCTAAAAGCAATACTAATTCATTTTTAAAGGTATCTCTACTTATGGAAGATTGAAAATCAATTAAATTGCACACTAAATTGGCTTCTATTAAACATCTCGTAAGCGGTTCTTAAGTCCATAATTTACTCTATGACGAGGTTAGTTAAATATATTGCGATTTCATAGAGATCTCCTTCTTCTTCCTTTTATCAGCGACGCTATGATCCGAAATTAAGGGATCACAACCCTCCCACTTCACTGCATTTCTACTGATCCGCCTGTGGGGTTCGCCTATTTGACCACAGAAAATATCGGCAGGCCTGCCGATTTTGGATCACTCGGTTACTGAGATCAATGAAATGCCGATGTCGTCGCATTTGTCTGATCCGGGCGTTTATAGGCCTGCCTTTCCTACACCGCGATGTCTTTGGAACGTGCATTGATATTGCCTTCTTAACAGGGTTCAAATGATCTCTTCTTTGAACGTGGCAATACCAACTGAGCCGGTCGCGCTCTATTTTTTGTACGATGGTTTCCTTGATGTGAAAGCTTCCACGGATCTTCGAACTTCTTATTCGATCAAGCTTTGTCACTCCTGCTGTCATGCGAAGCATCTTCATCTCAGCTGCCGTTAATTTACTCTTATACTTTTTGTACATCGTCCAACATTGTGAACCGTATGTGAGCGCTGGACGTACAACTGCGGTGTAGAGCCTTCCTTTTAACTTAGGTGGCATTTTTCTGTCACAGAAGATAGCGGAATTTTCTCGCCACTTCATCCACCGTACGCTTACACGATGATTGATGTCGTCATCACAAGTTGCTTTGCTATTGATCATAGATCCCAGATATTTGAACTTTTCGCACTTGGGAAGCACTGTTCCATTCAAATAAATGTCTGGAATAGGCCTGAGTGGATCAGAGAACGGGCAGCACAAGTACTCTGTCTTTTTTGAACTAATGCGGTACCCATTTCCCTCCAAAACGTCCACCCACACATCAAGTGCTCGTTGCAGGGATGTAGGATCCTCACTTAAGATGGCTCCATCGTCAGCAAAGAATAAGTGATCTACCTTGGGGCCCGTCACTTTAGCTTCAAGCAGATAATCAAGGGCTGTAATAAAGAGCAAAGGACTTAAAACGCTTCCCTGGTGCACCCCGACTTTGATTAGGAACTCTTCGGTTACTCCAGCGGGGCATCTTACACTTGTCTTTGCTCCCTCGTACATGTCCATGATCATCTGTACATAGGTTTCTGGAACCCCTCGATTTCTTAGCGCCACCCATATCAGATCTCGTGGTTGTCTGTCGAATGCCTTTTCAAAGTCAACCAATACAATATGCAAATCCCTTAAGGAATCACGATGTTTTTCCATTATGATCCTTATACTTTGGATTGCATCTGTGGTTGATTTACCCGAGACAAACCCGCACTGATCATCAGATAGCCGTATTATTTTTCGCAGTCGGCCACCTAATACCCGCTCAACGATCTTCATGGTGTGTGACATCAGCTTGATCGAACGGTAGTTATCACCCTTCCCTTTGTATACAGGGAGAAGGTAACTTTCCCTCCATTGATTCGGCATCGGATCACCTCTCACGAATTTGGAGATGAGAATTCTGAGCCATCTGAACCCGATGTCTCCCATCTTTTTCCAGAACTCAGAGGGTATCTCGTCTGGCCCAACCGCTTTTCGTTTTTTGGAGTATTTGACCGCCTCACTAAATTCTTCGACTGTAATGTCGGGTATTTCTTCACAGTTAGGGGTGGCTCTTGGAAAGTATAGCCGGGGAAATTGTTCATTTAAAAGCTCTTCACAATACTGCCGCCACCTCTGCAGAATTTTGTCGTCATCCACAAGAAGCTGGCCATGAGCATTTCTAATGAACTTTGGCGAACGAATCTCCTGACCATTGTTCCTTCTTTGAGCGGCTATTTTGAAGATAGTGGCGCTCTTGTTCATATTGTGTCTTCGCAGCTCCTGGATAGCCTGGTTTGTATCAGCAACTGCGGAAAATGTTTTCTCCAGCTCTCTATTTTCATAGAGATCTCCTAGGAGCATATAACCCGATTTGGGACAAAAGAAAAGATCAATCGATGCGATATGTTAATAAATCTCTAACAAGCATAATAGAAAAATATTTCCTGCGAATGCGACATCGCGATGTAGGAAAGGCATGCCTATAAACGCCTGGATCACACAAATGCGACGACATCGGCATTTCATTGGCCTCAGTAACTGAGTGATCCAAAATCGGCGGGCCTGCCGATATTTTCTAAGGCCAAATAGGCGAACCCCATAGGCGGATCAGTAGAAATGCGGTGAAGTGGGAGGGTTGTGATCCCTTATTTTCAGATCATAACCTCGCTGAAAAAAAAGAGAAGAAGATTTCCTGCGAATACTAACAGGCAAATTTCCAATTAGCTTGCATCTAATTTTGTAAGAAGGTGTATCAACATTCCAACACAAATGCCATATTGCAACTCTGGTGAACTTTCGTTGAATGTTTTCAATTCTAGTAGAACGAACTTCACAAAATGGATTCCATACGATACTGCAATATTCTAAAGAAGAACTAACATATGCAAAAAAAAAGTAATTTTAGGGAGTGAGGATCACAAATATCCTTTGAGTTACGTAAAATAAACCCTAGTAGCGAGTTACATTTCGCAACAAAAAAATCAATGTGACTGGAAAAACGAAGTGTTCGATCGAAGACGACTCAAGTCCTTCTTTGACGATACAATAGACAGGGGAATGTTATCAATGTTATAAGTACAGTGAAGTCTGGGTAGCGTGAACTCCTGATGCCGTGAGTTATTCGCTAGCGTGAACACCCTTTTTTTTTTATATAGAGTACTCGTAGCGTGAACAGCAAAAAACTCGATAACGTAAACAAAAAATTTAGAGCATATGGCTTGAACACACACAATACAATTTTATGTTGTACCTGTAATTTTCCTTTACCGTTAATATTTTATCTCTCAGTGCAGTTGTAATTATGGTTTCGCGCAAAATGTCTACTGGAAATCCGAAGTTCCTATCTTTAAAGAAAAAGTTGATTGAGAGATTAGAAAAAGGTACAACAAATTTGTCCAGTCAATATGATGATGTGGCTAAGTCTACAATTTCGGTCATAAAAAAAAGAACAGAATCTTCTGTGGTGACCACTAGCCAAATCGGTTCCTTGAAAACAAAAACCCTAAAACAGGGTGGTTATCTTCATATGGAACGAGGTGCTATATGCTGCACCATCCAAATCTAACATGGAAAAAAAATTTCATACAGTTGTCTAAAAACCAACTCTATAATGCTGATGAGTCGGGATTGTTTTAGATGAAGAAACAGGTCCAGCAGCCTTGTTGGATTTTAGCTTGGATATTGCTATCCTCACTTCGTTTTGATTAGGTGGACGGACATTTTGACTATCATCGTCTATGTTGAATGGTTCATTCTGCCTGACAGCGGGATGTTGGTGCTCGTCGCCGTTATACAGTCTGCAGAAGTAGTTTTTCCATATACTCAGCACCGACTGTGATTCTACTACGAGGTTTCCATTTTCATCTCTACAGGTTTCTGTACGGGTATTACTTCTCTGACACGTTCTTTTTACCTTTTGGTAAAACTTCCGTACATTGTTCCTGGAGTATAAACTCTCGATATTCTCAAACGCGCGCTTCTCATGCTCTTTCTTCTTCTTTTGGAGAAGCCGATGTTCTTCCCGTCTCTTTTGCCCGTAGAGCTCACGAGCAGCTCTCGTCTTCCTTTGCAGCGCCGCTTTGTATGCCTCTTGTTTTGCTGCATGCACTCGCCGGCGTTCTTCGTCAAACCAGGGGTTTCGCGGTGGTGAGCGAGCGACTGATGTCGCGGTGTTTCTGATGGCATGTTGGCAGCGTTGCCACTGGTCTTCGGTACTTGATGCTGGCGGCAAAGGGGTGATTGAGAGATTTCGGGATACGCGTTCAGCGAAGAGTCTGGCGGTCTCTAGCGATTGTAGCTTTTCGACGTTAAATTTTCTCACAGTAATTCTTCTTTGTTGCTCAGATTGGGATATCCGCATTCGTACCTTGGCTACAACATGGTAATGATCCGAGTCTATGTTGGCCGCTCGGAAGATCCGGACATCCAGAATACTGGAGGCGTGCCTTGCGTCGATCGCAATATGATCAATTTGGTTGATCGTTACATGATCATTGGACCGCCATGTCTGCTTATGAATATCAAGATGAGGAAACCATGTGCTTGCTATGGTGACATTTCGCTCCACAGCGAAATCAATTAGCCTTAGTCCGTTATCAGACGTGGTGTCGTGTAGGCTATGCTTACCGACTGCCCTACCAAAGACGTCCTCCTTTCCTATTTTGGCGTTAAAATCGCCCAATACGATTTTAACGTCGTATTTAGGACATTGCTCGTATGTTTTGTCGAGGAGCTCGTAGAAACACTCTTTGGTGGCAGGGTCCTTTTCTTCCGTCGGGACATGAACACATATTAGGCTTATGTTAGCGAATTTAGCCTTGATCCGGATAGTCATAATACGCTCGCTTATGTGTCGGAAGCTTAAGACTTCTTGCCTAAGTCTACCGCGTATGACAAATCCGCATCCGAATAAGCGTTGCCTGTTGCCTCTGTAGCAATCACCGTAGTAGATGTCACAGTTTTTCATCCTCTTTTTGCCCGGCCCATCCCATCGCACTTCCTGGATGGCGGTAATATCTGCTTTATAGCAGTCTAGGGCCTCTTCTAGTTGTTCGGTTGCACGTGGTCTGTAAAGTGACAGAACATTCCACGTTCAGATCCGAAGGTCGTTGTCCTTATTTCGTTTGCTAGGGTCGTCATTAGTTGAATCATCCTTATCCGAGGCTTTTGGTTGTTTCGGAACCATGAGTTTTTTACGTGGTAGGGAAGTTACCCCGACGGCACAACCCCCAACCTGGAGGCCCAGTTCCTCAATTATTCCCCTAGGACGAGGGGCCGGGTACACCGGTGCCAGTAGTCCACTACGGGGGTATGAGCGCTGCCATTGGCCCATTAAGGGCTCCTCCGCCACCATCTCTATTCCAATGTCTTGACCAACATTTGAAATTCCTTACCGACCTGTGATCCGAATACGTCGAGGCAGCAAGGTATTCGCTAAGTTCAACCTAACTGGAACTATAGACGCCACCGTTGACTCCGTCTAGGGAATTCGTCCGCTGCCGCCTGGAACAGGAAGAAGTGCTCTAGTGAGAAAAGCACTCTTCCCCCCTCTCTCATCTGCTGCCACCAAGAATCGGGGTTGGTTACCCATTTCTTGGATTAAGGTACTAGGCACCCAGCTGTCACCGCGTGGAGGTTGAGAGTAGGAGTTGGTAGGCCTCAGCTGAGTGAAAACGCTTGTGTTTTCATATGATCGCATGCACTACCGCTTGACCAGCCCAGTTTGCCAGACAACACCCAGTTGCAAAAACGGTTTCGATGTCCTTCGCTGAAAAGCTAAAAAGAACTTCGTGTAAGCCACTTTGCTTTAATCATTGATGCGCTACACCAACTAGATATTCTTAAGAAAGACGTGTACAAAGCAAAATTCAACTTTGAATTTGAAAACATTCCCCAAAGTAATATAGGAACACTAAAATATCCACAATGAAACTTTTGAAAACCATGTTACACGTAATTCCTAAATAATATTGCTTCTACTGCTAATTCAGCTCAAAGACTGATAGGTTTTTCCTGATAAAACTAAAAGTACCTACATCAGATATGTTAGAATCCACTCGATTTGCTGAGTGAATCCTTATTATCATTTTGCATATTTTTCAGACAGAAATCGCTGCTTTTTATACTGCCGAAGGAGAGATTTAATAAGCTGCCATTACAAACTCTCATATTGAAGGTCATACAAAGTCTGTGTTCGTTTAAATTATTACAGCTCGGAAGGTGGTTACGTAAGGTAAGATTAATATAGGGTAGGAATGGAAAGGTTCCAAAAACGTTGAGCACCAAAGTGGGGCCCTTCGCAATCTCTGGGGAACCTGTAAAATGGTACCAAAGCATAAACACACAGCCATTAAAAAGACCTGATATGCCTGCAAAATTCAAACATTCTGCATACCTTCGCATTCGTATAAAATTATGTGATATCTTCCGCCACACATACTCGTAGATTATTGTATATGTATTATAGTATCTACACGTTCCCGAGAGCGTGAATCGCTTACTCCTGGTGTGCTTCTTAAGAAGGCAGTGACCCAACAGAATTCCTACAGCGATTCTTAACTCTGACTTGTCTAGTCCAGAATTCTTTTGGTTCTCTTCCAAATTAGCGTTGTCCATAAGACGCAGACATCACCACGTTTTAAAAGTTATTAATGTACAGGGTGACCAGATAAAAACGATAGGAAAAAAATTTTAATAAAACAACAACGGTGTGAGATACAATATAAAATTTATTCTGACTTTATTTTGAAGCTACATTCATGCCATTATGTGTGGAATAGCACTCATTTAAATGGCCGCCTCGGCTTCACTGGCAGTGCTTCAAGCGGTTGGTCCAATTTTTGATGACTCGGTCCAATACGTACGGCATTATTCTGGAATGTTGGCCTCGAGCTCGTCCAAAGTGGTTGGCTTGTTAGCGTAGACTAAGGACTTGACGTAGCATCAGAGAAAATAATTGAGTGGTATCAAGTCGCATGATCGTGGCAGGCAATTGATGAACGCTCGCCATGAGATGACCCAGTCGCCAAATTTCTGCTTCACAACTTTGAGCGTTTCTTCGCTTTTATGACATGGAGCGCCGTTTTGTTGGTACCACAGATATATCGATGTTCTCGAGCTCTGGCCACAGAAAGTCGATTAACATCGCTCTATACTTGCGCCTATTGACTGTAGCGGTGTCTCCTTCCCCATTTCGAAAGAAATAATGATGCCGCCATACCATAAACCGAACCAAACAGTCAGTCTTTGTGGATGCATTGATGCTTGATCGAGCACTTGTGGATTGTGTTCGCTCCAATAACGGCAATTTTGCCTGTTGACATAGACGCTGAGCCAAAAATGGGCCTAGTCCGAGAAGATAATTTTTTGGCCAAAATCCGGATCTCCGGTCAACATTTCCAGCGCCCAATTAGCGAACTCACGGCGTGCTATATGGTCGTTCGGCTTCAATTCTTACGTCAGTACAATCGTATATGGTGCCGAATCGACAATTCTGGGTCTTCTTCGATACTGTCTGCTACGGCACCTATGTTTCCTTCATTTCGCACCAATCTCTGTCTGGTTGGTGGCTTAATGTGTAAAAGAGTGTATTCACGCTCAAACTTTCTCACGATGCGACGAATTGCTTGCACACTGAAGCCATGATGATGACCGACCTCACAACGAAACTCACGTTGCGTATTTACAATTGAACCGGAATTTCTGTAATATTTTCTAATAATTTCGGCACGTTCGTCAAGCGTGAAACGATGCATGATGAAATGGCAAACCTTACTGAATATTTTGACAGCTAGATGTCATTGGTAACTTTAACAGCTGCTGTAACATAAGAATTGAAAAAAGTATCAGGTCTGTTCGCGACCCTCCCAAAACAACGAATTTTTACGAAAAGTTACAAATTTTTACGAAAACCTGAGTACTGAGCATTTTCGTAGTTTTTGACAGAAAGAGCGCTCTCGAGAGAGTAAGAAATTTCCCCGTGTTGCGAATTTTAGTGCAAGAAATTTCTGTGGGCTTGTTTGTGAAAACTGCCAAATCTGTCAAATCGCTGTATATGTGTTTTTTTCTATTTGTTTCTTTCGCGTACAATTCGGTTTAAGGTTTGACGATTAAAAAGTGGCCAACTTTTGTGATTCAACGCGTTCGTTTAGTTTTTCGTTCTCTCTCTGTGAGAATTTTACCCCCACTCGGGGAAATTTTACAAACTGTGAAGTTTGGTGCAGAAAGTACGCGAACAGCCCTTTCATTGCTATCTGGTCACCCTTTACATATATGCATTCTATTATAAAAAAATATTTATAGTTCCACAGTATGTTTTTCTGGAGTTTACTTTATTTCAATCAGCCAAAGATGGGCAATCAGCAATACCTCATCTGGGTTTGGTTGGTAATTACATACGAAAGATATATTATTTTTCCTTTAATTTGTGGCTTTAACAAATGTCTTCTCTGAAAAAGATTACTGATTATTCACCTTGTTTCGTATGTGTTGTTTGGATTTACTGGTTTTAATAAAAGGCACGACATTTTAATGACTTACATCAATTTTTGTATTTTAAACTCAAACACTGTGAGTTTTAAAAAAGAGTTGTGAGCTGACTGCGTACAATGCAAATTGAGATATTAAATTTGGCAGCTATCTATTAATATTCATGCTGTTGGATTTGTTTCCTTATATAAATTGATAAGTTTGGTGAAAATTCTGTTATTCAGCTATAATGTTTGAATTCCATGTTAGGGGTTGGAATTGTTTATTGTTTAACGATTTGGTTGAACATTTCCAACAAAATCAGTAATTCTTTCTAATTGAATACTTCATTATGATGAAGTAACGCGCTGCTACAGTAGTAGAGTTTTTTATTTATTTGTTTCTTGGACTCCACAAATCCATATCCTCTTCCCTTTATCATTTATAGATTGCATGGCGTATCTGTAAGTTGAAAAGGACAGATAGAGAGGAAGATAGGTGTGGGGTTTGAAACTCGTCTGATATTAGGTTTCAGAAAAACTCCGAGGATGGCATGCAGATAACTGGGGAACAGTTTTGCCATTTTGTCATTGCTCTATGATTCACTGTATTTCTTCCCGGCTACCTAATGCCAATCACTTCAATCATCAACCAGTACGATCAGTTTTTTTCAGTCACATGACCAGTATTATACATTCGCAGTAGAGCTGACGTAAGCTTTCGCAATTGATTGGGCTTAAAATCTCCAACTCGACGGACAAAGTAAACAAAGGTGCAACTGCACCGTAATGGCACCGCAGCCGCACCGCAACTGCACCGCAGGCGCACCGCAACTGCACCGCAACGGCACCGCAACTGCACCGCAGCTGCACCGCAGCCGCACCGCAATGGCACCGCAGCCGCACCGCAGCCGCACCGCAATGGCACCGCATCGCACCGCAGCCGCACCGCAGCCGCACCGCAGCCGCACCGCAGCGGCACCGCAATAGCACCGCAGCCGCACCGCAGCCGCACCGCAGCCGCACCGCAGCCGCACCGCAGGCGCACTGCAACTGCACCGCAGCCGCACCGCAATGTGACCGCAGCAGCACCGCAGCCGCACCGCAACTGCACCGTAGCCGCACCGCAGCCGCACCGCAGCCGCACCGCAGCGGCACCGCAATAGCACCGCAGCCGCACCGCAGCCGCACCGCAGCGGCACCGCAGGCGCAACGCAGTGGCACCGCAGCCGCACCGCAGGCGCACCGCAGCCGCACCGCAGCCGCACCGAAGGCGCACCGCAGCCGCACCGCAGCCGCACCGCAGCCGCACCGCAGGCGCACCGCAGCCGCACCGCAATGGCACCGCAGCCGCACCGCAGCGGCACCGCAGGCGCACCGCAACTGCACCGCAGCCGCACCGCAGGCGCACAGCAGCCGCACCGCAATGGCACCGCAGCCGCACCGCAGCCGCACCGCAATGGCACCGCAGCCGCACCGCAGCGGCACCGCAGACGCACCGCAACTGCACCGCAGCCGCACCGCAATGGCACCGCAGCCGCACCGCAGCCGCACCGCAGGCGCACAGCAGCCGCACCGCAATGGCACCGCAGCCGCACCGCAGCGGCACCGCAGGCGCACCGCAGTGGCACCGCAGGCGCACCGCAGCCGCACCGCAGCCGCACCGCAGCCGCACAGCAGGCGCACCGCAGCCGCACCGCAACCGCACCGCCGGCGCACCGCAGCCGCACCGCAGGCGCACCGCAGGCGCACCGCAGGCGCACCGCAGCCGCACCGCAGCCGCACCGCAATGGCACCGCAATGGCACCGCAGCCGCACCGCAGCCGCACCGCAGCCGCACCGCAGCCGCACCGCAGCCGCACCGCAGGCGCACCGCAGCCGCACCGCAATGGCACCGCAGCCGCACCGCTATGGCACCGCAGCCGCACCGCAGCCGCACTTCAGCCGCACCGCAATGGCACCGCAGCCGCACCGCAGCGGCACCGCAGGCGCACCGCAACTGCACCGCAGCCGCACCGCAATGGCACCGCAGCCGCACCGCAGCCGCACCGCAGCCGCACCGCAGCCGCACCGCAGGCGCACCGCAGCCGCACCGCAGCCGCACCGCAGCCGCACCGCAGCCGCACCGCCGGCGCACCGCAGCCGCACCGCAGCCGCACCGCAGGCGCACCGTAGCCGCACCGCAGCCGCACCGCAATGGCACCGCAATGGCACCGCAGCCGCACCGCAGCCGCACCGCAGCCGCACCGCAGGCGCACCGCAGCCGCACCGCAGCCGCACCGCAGGCGCACCGCAGCCGCACCGCAATGGCACCGCAGCCGCACCGCTATGGCACCGCAGCCGCACCGCAGCCGCACCTCAGCCGCACCGCAATGGCACCGCAGCCGCACCGCAGCGGCACCGCAGGCGCACCGCAACTGCACCGCAGCCGCACCGCAATGGCACCGCAGCCGCACCGCAGCCGCACCGCAGCCGCACCGCAGCCGCACCGCAGCCGCACCGCAGCCGCACCGCAGCCGCACCGCAGCCGCACCGCAGGCGCACCTCAGCCGCACCGCAATGGCACCGCAGCCGCACCGCAGCCGCACCGCAGCCGCACCGCAATGGCACCGCAGCCGCACCGCAATAGCACCGCAGCCGCACCGCAGCCGCACCGCAGCCGCACCGCAGCCGCACCGCAGGCGCACTGCAACTGCACCGCAGGCGCACTGCAACTGCACCGCAGCCGCACCGCAATGGGACCGCAGCAGCACCGCAGCCGCACCGCAACTGCACCGTAGCCGCACCGCAGCCGCACCGCAGCGGCACCGCAATAGCACCGCAGCCGCACCGCAGCGGCACCGCAGGCGCACCGCAGTGGCACCGCAGGCGCACCGCAGCCGCACCGCAGCCGCACCGCAGGCGCACCGCAGGCGCACCGCAGCCGCACCGCAGCCGCACCGCCGGCGCACCGCAGCCGCACCGCAGCCGCACCGCAGCGGCACCGCAGGCGCACCGCAACTGCACCGCAGCCGCACCGCAATGGCACCGCAGCCGCACCGCAGCCGCAAAGCAGGCGCACAGCAGCCGCACCGCAATGGCACCGCAGCCGCACCGCAGCCGCACCGCAGCCGCACCGCAGGCGCACCGCAGCCGCACCGCAATGGCACCGCAGCCGCACCGCAGCGGCACCGCAGCCGCACCGCAACTGCAGCCGCACCGCAGCCGCACCGCAGCCGCACCGCAGGCGCACCGCAGCCGCACCGCAATGGCACCGCAGCCGCACCGCAATGGCACCGCAATGGCACCGCAGCCGCACCGCAGCCGCACCGCAGGCGCACCGCAGCCGCACCGCAGCCGCACCGCAGGCGCACCGCAGCCGCACCGCAATGGCACCGCAGCCGCACCGCTATGGCACCGCAGCCGCACCGCAGCCGCACCTCAGCCGCACCGCAATGGCACCGCAGCCGCACCGCAGCGGCACCGCAGGCGCACCGCAACTGCACCGCAGCCGCACCGCAATGGCACCGCAGCCGCACCGCAGCCGCACCGCAACTGCACCGCAACTGCACCACAGCCGCACCGCAGCCGCAGCGCAAGCGCACTGCAACTGCACCGCAGCCGCACCGCAGTCGCACCGCAGCCGCACCGCAGCCGCACCGCAGCCGCACCGCAGCCGCACCGCAGCCGCACCGCAGCCGCAAAGCAGGCGCACCGCAGCCGCACCGCAATGGCACCGCAGCCGCACCGCAATGGAACCGCAGCCGCACCGCAGCCGCACCGCAACTGCACCGCAACTGCACCACAGCCGCACCGCAGCCGCACCGCAGGCGCACCGCAACTGCACCGCAATGGCAACGCAGCCGCACCGCAATGGCACCGCAGCCGCACCGCAGCCGCGCCGCAGGCGCACTGCAACTGCACCGCAGCCGCACCGCAGCCGCGCCGCAGGCGCACTGCAACTGCACCGCAGCCGCACCGCAACTGCACCGCAGGCGCACCGCAATGGCACCGCAGCCGCACCGCAATGGCACCGCAATGGCACCGCAGCCGCACCGCGGCCGCACCGCAGCCGCACCGCAATGGCACCGCAATGGCACCGCAGCCGCACCGCAATGGCACCGCAGCGGAACCGCAGCTGCACCGCAGCCGCACCGCAACTGCACCGCAACCGCACCGCAGCCGCACCGCAGCCGCACCGCAGCGGCACCGCAGGCGCACCGCAACTGCACCGCAATGGCACCGCAGCCGCACCGCAATGGCACCGCAATGGCACCGCAGCTGCACCGCAGCGGCACCGCAGGCGCACCGCAGCCGCACCGCAATAACACCGCAACTGCACCGCAGGCGCACCGCAGCCGCACCGCAAGCGCACTGCAACTGCACCGCAGCCGCACCGCAGCCGCACCGCAATGGCACCGCAGCCGTACCGCAACTGCACCGCAGCCGCACCGCAACTGCACCGCAACCGCACCGCAGCCGCACCGCAATGGCACCGCAGGCGCACCGCAACTCCACCGCAATGGCACCGCAGCCGCACCGCACCGCACCGCAGGCGCACCGCAACTGCACCGCAGCCGCACCGCAGCCGCACCGCAATGGCACTGCAGGCGCACCGCAACTCCACCGCAATGGCACCGCAGCCGCACCGCAAGCGCACTGCAACTGCACCGGTGCGGCTGCGGTGCGGCTGCGGTGCAGTTGCGGTGCTATTGCGGTGCGGCTGCGGTGCGGCTGCGGTGCGGCTGCGGTGCCGCTGCGGTGTGGCTGCGGTGCAGATGCGGTGCGGCTGCGGTGCGGTTGCGGTGCAGTTGCGGCGCGGCTGCGGTGCGGCTGCGGTGCGGCTGCGGTGCCATTGCGGTGCGGCTGCGGTGCCATTGCGGTGCGCCTGCGGTGCAGTTGCAGTGCGCCTGCGGTGCGGCTGCGGTGCCATTGCGGTGCGGCTGCGGTGCGGCTGCAGTGCCATTGCGGTGCAGTTGCGGTGCGGTGCGGCTGCGGTGCGGCTGCGGTGCCATTGCGGTGCGGCTGCGGTGCCATTGCGGTGCAGTTGCGGTGCGCCTGCGGTGCCGCTGCGGTGCGGCTGCGGTGCCATTGCGGTGCGGCTGCGGTGCGCCTGCGGTGCGGCTGCGGTGCGGCTGCGGTGCGGCTGCGGTGCGGCTGCGGTGGCATTGCGGTGCGGCTGCGGTGCGGCTGTGGTGCAGTTGCGGTGCAGTTGCGGTGCAGCTGCGGTGCCATTGCGGTGCGGCTGCGGTGCGGCTGCGGTGCCATTGCGGTGCGGCTGCGGTGCTCCTGCGGTGCGGCTGCGGTGCAGTTGCGGTGCGTGTGCGGTGCGGCTGCGGTGCGGCTGCGGTGCCGCTGCGGTGCGGCTGCGGTGCCATTGCGGTGCAGTTGCGGTGCGGCTGCGGTGCGGCTGCGGTGCCATTGCGGTGCGGCTGCGGTGCGACTGCGGTGCGGCTGCGGTGCGGCTGCGGTGCGGCTGCGGTGCGGCTGCGGTGCTGCTGCGGTGCGGCTGCGGTGCCATTGCGGTGCGGCTGCGGTGCGGCTGCGGTGCGGCTGCGGTGCGGCTGCGGTGCTGCTGCGGTGCGGCTGCGGTGCCATTGCGGTGCGGCTGCGGTGCGGCTGCGGTGCGGCTGCGGTGCGGCTGCGGTGCGGCTGCGGTGCGGCTGCGGTGCGGCTGCGGTGCGGCTGCGGTGCGGCTGCGGTGCGGCTGCGGTGCCATTGCGGTGCGGCTGCGGTGCAGTTGCGGTGCGCCTGCGGTGCCGCTGCGGTGCGGCTGCGGTGCCATTGCGGTGCGGCTGCGGTGCCATTGCGGTGCGGCTGCGGTGCTCCTGCGGTGCGGCTGCGGTGCAGTTGCGGTGCGTGTGCGGTGCGGCTGCGGTGCGGCTGCGGTGCCGCTGCGGTGCGGCTGCAATGCCATTGCGGTGCAGTTGCGGTGCGGCTGCGTTGCGGCTGAGGTGCCATTGCGGTTCGGCTGCGGTGCGCCTGCGGTGCGGCTGCGGTGCGGCTGCGGTGCGGCTGCGGTGGCATTGCGGTGCGGCTGCGGTGCAGTTGCGGTACGCCTGCGGTGCCGCTGCGGTGCGGCTGCGGTGCCATTGCGGTGCGCCTGCGGTGCGGCTGCGGTGCGGCTGCGGTGCGGCTGCGGTGCGCCTGCGGTGCGGCTGCGGTGCGGCTGCGGTGCGGCTGCGGTGCCATTGCGGTGCCATTGCGGTGCCATTGCGGTGCGGCTGCGGTGCGCCTGCGGTGCGGCTGCGGTGCGGCTGCGGTGCGGCTGCGGTGCGGCTGCGGTGCAGTTGCAGTGCGCCTGCGGTGCGGCTGCGGTGCAGTTGCAGTGCCATTGCGGTGCGGCTGCGGTGCGGCTGTGGTGCAGTTGCGGTGCAGCTGCGGTGCCATTGCGGTGCGGCTGCGGTGCCATTGCGGTGCGGCTGCGGTGCTCCTGCGGTGCGGCTGCGGTGCAGTTGCGGTGCGTGTGCGGTGCGGCTGCGGTGCGGCTGCGGTGCCGCTGCGGTGCGGCTGCGGTGCCATTGCGGTGCAGTTGCGGTGCGGCTGCGGTGCCTCTGCGGTGCCATTGCGGTGCGGCTGCGGTGCCATTGCGGTGCGGCTGCGGTGCTCCTGCGGTGCGGCTGCGGTGCGGCTGCGGTGCCATTGCGGTGCGGCTGCGGTGCAGTTGCGGTGCGCCTGCGGTGCGGCTGCGGTGCCATTGCGGTGCGGCTGCGGTGCAGTTGCGGTGCGCCTGCGGTGCGGCTGCGGTGCCATTGCGGTGCGGCTGCGGTGCCATTGCGGTGCGGCTGCGGTGCTCCTGCGGTGCGGCTGCGGTGCGGCTGCGGTGCGGCTTCGGTGCGGCTGCGGTGCGGCTGCGGTGCCATTGCGGTGCGGCTGCGGTGCAGTTGCGGTGCGCCTGCGGTGCGGTGCGGTGCGGCTGCGGTGCCATTGCGGTGCGCCGGCGGTGCGGCTGCGGTGCGCCTGCGGTGCGGCTGCGGTGCGGCTGCGGTGCGCCGGCGGTGCGGCTGCGGTGCGGCTGCGGTGCGGCTGCGGTGCGGCTGCGGTGCGGCTGCGGTGCGGCTGCGGTGCGCCTGCGGTGCCGCTGCGGTGCGGCTGCGGTGCCGCTGCGGTGCGGCTGCGGTGCTATTGCGGTGCCGCTGCGGTGCGGCTGCGGTGCAGTTGCGGTGCGGCTGCGGTGCTGCTGCGGTCCCATTGCGGTGCGGCTGCGGTGCAGTTGCAGTGCGCCTGCGGTGCGGCTGCGGTGCATTGCGGTGCAGTTGCGGTGCGCCTGCGGTGCGGCTGCGGTGCCATTGCGGTGCGGCTGCGGTGCGTCTGTGGTGCAGTTGCGGTTCAGTTGCGGTGCGGCTGCGGTGCCATTGCGGTGCGGCTGCGGTGCCATTGCGGTGCGGCTGCGGTGCAGCTGTTTAGTGGTGCCTTTGCGGTGCCGCTGCGGTGCAGTTGCGGTGCCGTTGCAGTGCAGTTGTGGTGTCTCTGCGGTTCTGTTTCGGTGCCGTTGCAATTGCGTTGCGGTGCCGTTGCAGTGCAGCTGCGGTGCTGCAAGTGAAAAAGTGGTTTAGTTCAGTTAATGTCAGAAGTGGTTCTTGAGGGTAGTTGATGAGACTTGGATGACTGAGTGCATGTATGTATACGTGGAATGTTCTGTCACTTTACAGACCACGTGCAACCGAACAACTAGCAGAGGCCCTAGACTGCTATAAAGCAGATATTACCGCCATCCAGGAAGTGCGATGGGATGGGCCGGGCAAAAAGAGGATGAAAAACTGTGACATCTACTACGGTGATTGCTACAGAGGCAACAGGCAACGCTTATTCGGATGCGGATTTGTCATACGCGGTAGACTTAGGCAAGAAGTCTTAAGCTTTCGACACGTTAGCGAGCGTATTATGACTATCTGGATCAAGGCTAAATTCGCTAACATAAGCCTAATATGTGTTCATGCCCCCACGGAAGAAAAGGACCCTGACACCAAAGAGTGTTTCTACGAGCTCCTGGACAAAACATATGAGCAATGTGCTAAATTCGACGTTAAAATCGTATTGGGCGATTTTAACGCCAAAATAGGAAAGGACGACGTCTTTGGTAGGGCTATCGGTAAGCATAGCCTACACGACACCACGTCTGATAACGGACTAAGGCTAATTGATTTCGCTGTGTAGCGAAATGTTACCATAGCAAGCATATGGTTTCCTCATCTCGATATTCATAAGCAGACATGGCGGTCCAATGAACATGTAACGATCAACCAAATTGATCATATTGCGATCGACGCAAGGCATGCCTCCAGTATTCTGGATGTCCGGACCTTCCGAGCGGCCAACATAGACTCGGATCATTACCTTGTTGTAGCCAAGGTACGAATGCGGACATCCCAATCAGAGCAACAAAGAAGAATCACTGTGAGAAAATTTAACGTTGAAAAGCTACAATCGTAAGAGACCGCCAGACGCGTATTCCGAAATCTCTCAATCACCCTTATGTCACCAACATTAATTGCCGAAGTCCAAAGGCAACGCTGCCAACATGCCATCAGAAACGCCGCGTCTGATGTGCTGGGTTTCGATCGCCCACCACCACGAAACCCCTGGTTTGACGAAGAACGCCGGCGAGTGCATGCAGCAAAACAAAGGGCATACAAAGCGGCGCTGCAGCGGAAGACGAGAGCTGCTCGTGCGCTCTACGAGCAAAAGAGACGGGAAGAACATCAAAAATAAAAAAAAATAAAATATTTGGCGCAACAGCTCTTTAAAGTGCCAGGGCCTAGCTTCTCGCAACCACTCATGTTGTGTGCGTTATATTTTTCACACGAATGGAAGGGACCTACAGTTTAATGCCGAATCCGAACGGTGATTTGAGAAGCTTTTTCGTGACAACAATACTCTTGGATGTTTGTCAGACGGTCGCGAGAGGTGGGACCGTGAAAAAACTTTTTGGTGTTTTCTGGGATTCGAACTTGGAACCTCATGCGTAGTGATCCGACACACTAACCACTTACGCCACGGCGCCCACGGGAAGAACATCGGCTTCTCCAAAAAAAGAAGAAAGAGCATGAGAAGCGCGCGTTCGAGAATATCGAGAGTTTATACTCCAGGAACAATGTACGGAAGTTTTACCGAAAGGTAAAAAGAACGTGTCAGAGAAGCAATACCCGTACAGAAACCTGTAGAGATGAAAATGGAAACCTCGTAGTAGAATCACAGTCAGTGCTGAGAATATGGAAAAACTACTTCTGCAGACTGTATAACGGCGACGAAGACCAACATCCCGCTGTCAGACACAATAACCCATTCAACATTGACGATGATAGTCAAAATTTCCGTCCACCTGACCAAAACGAAGTGAGGATAGCAATATCCAAGCTAAAATCCAACAAGGCTGCTGGACCTGACGACTTACCGGCCGAACTTTTCAAAGCAGCTGGGGATGAATTGGTAGAGTGCATACACCAACTCATCTCTGAGATTTGGTCGGACGAGTGTATGCCTGATGAATGGAATCTCAGCATCGTTTGCCCGATCCACAAGAAAGGAGACCCCCTCAACTGCGCCAATTATAGAGGCATCAGTCTCCTCAACATCGTATACAAGATCTTTTCTGCGATATTGTGTGAACGCCTGAAACCATTTATCAACAGCCTGATTGGACCTTATCAATGCGGTTTCAGTCCAGGAAAGTCCACCATCGATCAAACCTTCACACTTCGGCAGATCCTGGAGAAAACCCAAGAATTCCAAATCGATACTCACCACCTCTTTATCGATTTCAAGGCCGCCTATGACAGCATCTGTAGAGAAGAGCTTTATAGAGCCATGACTAGTTTTGACATCCCTGCCAAACTTGTCCGTCTGTGCAGGCTGACGATAGAGAACGCTCGCTACTCCATCAAGGTCGGTAATGACCTCACCGAGACCTTTGATGTCAAAAAAGGTTTTAGACAAGGTGACGCGCTGTCATGTGACTTCTTTAACATTGTACTTGAACTGATGGTGCGGAACTCACAAGCCAACACCGGAGGCACATTCTATTACAAGTCTGTACAACTGCTTGCATACGCCGACGATATAGACATTATCGGAAGAACTCAGCGGGCTGTCAACGGTGCGTTTGCCAGCATTGAGGCGGAAGCTGCCAAAATATGTTTAGCGATAAACGAGGACAAAACCAAGTATATGCTGTCAACAAGAAGGGAAAACCAACACCGACGAATTGGACAAAACGTCACCGTGGGCAGCTATAACTTCGAGGTAGTAACGGACTTTGTCTACCTTGGCTCTGCTATAAACTCTGAGAACAACATCAGCGTAGAAATCAAGTGAAGAATAACTCTTGCCAATCGTTGTTTTTTTGGGCTTATAAGGTAATTCAACAGTAAAGCCCTATCTCGAACAACTAAGGAGACTCTGTATAAGACCCTGATCATCCCAGTCCTGCTTTATGGCGCTGAAACATTGACTTTATTAAAAGAGGATGAAGATATCCTTGGTCGCTTCGAGAGAAAAATTCTTCGTAAGATTTTCGGTCCCATTTGCGTTGACGGGTTTTGGAGGAGAAAATTCAATCACGAACTATACGAGCTGTACAGCGACATCGATCTAGTCAAAAAACTGCGTATTGGACGTCTGAGATGGGTAGGACATGTAGAGCGAATGGACACCAACGGTCCGGCCCGCAGAGTCTTCTAATATAACCCCGAGGGACGACGCAGTAGAGGAAATCATTGCCGTAGGTGGCGCGCACAAGTTCAAGGGGAACTCGACCAACTTGGAGTGCGCAACTGGAGGCAATTAGCTAAAGACTGAGCTAAATAAAGAGGCTTGTTGGTTGAAGCCCAGGTTCACCCCGAACTGTAGCGCCACCTAAGTAAGTAAGTTGTGAATGACACACTTCATTGGACCTTTTATCCGCGGATTGGAGACTTTAATCTAATCATGCCTGTAGAAATATTTAGTGAAGGCGTCACTTGAACCGGAGTGAATTGCTATGACGAAAAGTTTCACATTTTTTACCGGTTGTTGTCTCTCATATCAGATAATACAACTTCCCTTAAATCGCTGTGCATCCGTTGTATTTCACAAAGCAGGATTTCAGATCCAAATATAGAGGAATATTAAGCGATATGGGTCAGAGTTATGCAGATGCACTCGAGAGGTATCAAAGCAGACCATCTTGTTGGTTCCCTTTTCGCGTCTGTCTTACGGTGGTCCTAGCCAAAGATACACTCTGAATTTTTCCACAGATCCTGCCTGGTCTCGATCACCTGTGTCATCATTAGTTTAAAGCTTATCTGACTAGTCCTCGCTTTTTCTAACTCGTGATAGCTCAATATCCCTCTTCTCCTACTAACTAGTGCCAGATTAGGACTGTATATAACCCAGAGTATCCATGTATTACTTGCATAGTCCATAGGTATCATCATCTAGAAAATCCATCTTGTTCAAATGATATTTGAAGTAACCATTGCCTGTGACTAACGCTTCCAACCATTTGAGTGTTCCTCCCTACATACTTAGAGTTAAGTAGGCCTTTCCGACAATTTAATCACCATTTTGGCCTATCTATAACCGTCTATAGTTGACCACTGTTTACGCTGTTCAGCAGTAGTCCATTCCTCCATTTTGTCTCCTTTTTCATAACCAGCTCCAGCTCTGCTATTTATCATAGATCCATTCGTGAGAGCAGAGATAGTCATTTCTCCCATTTTCCTGTCTGTAACAGATCATTATTTATTAGACACTTGTGGTGCATTTCAGTAACAAGAACTCTTTCTCCCATTCATATTCAGATCCCAAATGCCTAATAACTGAGCTGGCTCGATATGCTTGTGGATTAACAGCAACGTCAACCCCGAACTGTAACGACATAATATTGTTCTTCAGGAGACCCAGAATCTTCCTGTGTTTGAAGGTAGTACGTACCTACCACGCAACTGAAAAAATTTCAAAAATCCGACATTGAGGAGGACTTAATTTTGGGTATTATATGTAGGCTTCCTTAGACACCCTAAGTTCAGAATAAGTTTTAGAATAAGGTCGTCTGGCTTTTGTTGAAAGTCCGCCCAGATCTTTAAACAAATCTTCTCCGAGGGCTGTTTTTTGATACAGCTAAGTCTTGAGCATTTACATACATGAATACATATGTACATAGAAAGTAGGACGTGATCTTCTCTGTAGATGTTGTAACAAGCTCTGCATACATAGTATGCTGTAAAATACTTAAACGCGTTCTCCTTTGGTGGACTGCCAACAGACTGTGGCCTGAAATAATGTAGTAATGAGATCTCAATAATATAATTTGTTAGGTGTGCTGGCCTAATCTTGCCTTAAGAGCGAAAGTAACAGTCAACTAAGTCAGACCCTCTGAAAGATTGATGGCTTCTTGGCCGAAAAAATAGGCTGTGGAAGTAAATAAGCTGAAGGGATGCAAGACACGCAATCGATAGATATAACGTTACAAAAAGCTTTAGTCAGTATCTAACATTATGACAAGTCTGCTGCTCATTTCTCATCATTAAATGCAAACCAGTTAGAAGAAAAAAATAGCTTATCAAGATTTACTAACCAAAAGCAAACTATCCATCTCATAAATCTATTTAACTGCTCAGTCTTCTTCAGTACCTAATCAGCAGCATTAAAGTGTCATCAACAAACTCACTCATCAGTTTCTAATTTGCACGAAGTCTGATGTACTATACGAGTACCTATGCAATATACTGAGTCCGATTCCCTTGCTCGTACCATAAAAAGGAATTACCTCATCTTTGTGGCTGAAGCAAACGAAGAAAAAAATAAAAAAAAAAAAAACCACCACCATCATCGGCCATCAACGAAAATACCACCAACCACAAACAGAGGAAAAAAAAAAACTTATTTTTGAAACAGAAGAAGCAACAGTAACGCAAAAAAATAATCCCCCAAACCACCGAAAAAAAAAACAATAAGAAAAGTAGATTCCACTCAAACTCAAAAACCCTAACCCACCAAACCCCCAAACTACCTACATTTAGTCTCATATACACATCCACCAACCGCTCAACCAACAAACCTACCTAACCTACCTACCTACACCAGTCATTCCGATCTTAGCCGCGAATTTACTTACTTTTTGTTTTCGTTCGTTTCAGAGAGAAACAAAAAAAAAATAAAAAAACGCTAAACCTCAGCTCGACTGTTTTGTCTTTAGTTACCGTCGCGATACTGTTAAGAGCTGTATGTACACCGCACTGCGCGCTAAGCTGGCTCACACCGTTATTCGCGCAAATAGTACCTGTTCATCTAGTGAGATACAAGTTTTTCTGCTATAGATACTGTTGTTTTGCCTTTTAATAGATGCATATGCATCTGTGTATCTAAATACAACAAGACCAACTTCATTCTGTGTATATTGCTGTGTGGAAAATTCTATCTGTGGCTAAAAAAAAAAATTGAAAGAGTTGTAGAACAAGAAAAAGAAGAAGACAAGATCAGTGTCCGTTTATTTAAAAAAAAAAGCCGGTATCCTAGTAAATAGTGAATGGGTGAACTTGACTTGAGACAAAACTGGAACAATCCATTGGGATTGGACAGCAACGAAAGAAACAAATTTCATGGGAATTGTGCTACTTTTTGTCAGCTGAGTAGTTATAGATATTTTTGTATTCGCGATTAAATTTCCTCATCGCGTAATAACGTTTCGCATAACGGAAGACAAGGAACAAGAAAGCAAATAAAGGAAATCTTTGATTGAATTTCATTTTAAGTGATATAACCACACATAAGCTAGTCAAACTTTAACTTTAATCTAGATACAGAGAAATTACGTCGAAAGTGTCTTCTTCATCTGGGAATTCCTTCACTCTCCTCATTTCATATGCCTAACACAAAACAAATGGAAATGTTAAATTCTTCTTCGTATTTATTTTCTTCTTCGTCTCCTTCAACGACTTTGCAATTCGAACCGCGAATTTAACCAATCTAGATAAAAGTCAATTTTAAATTGTTTTTACTGCACCAACACCTCACCTCCTTCATTCTATAACAATGCCATCGACAACATATAGCGATATCAATGGCATAGCTCTACTAAAAACACCAATAGATACAAATAACTCCAAAGAAATCCAGCAACAAACCGAAGAGATAGAAAGAAATCATAAAAGATACATTAGTGAAATGCCTCCAGTAGTCATGATGGCAAAGACCATTTCTGTCACGAATACCACTTCAACACTCAGCCCCACTTTACTACTCGCCACAGCAACAGCAACAGCAGCAACAGTGAAGAACGAAGTAGAAGAAGGAAATTTCTGTCGACCATCACAGATGAAGAAAGAACATAGTATCCAAACTGAGTTGAATGGCTTAAACGAAGAGGAAGATGCGGCGACAGCGATGAAAGTGGAGCCAACTACTACTATTGCTGTTGCACAAAGTCACACCATGATCACTGTTGGTGGTAGCAACACCGATGATGGTATAGATGTCGATGAAAGTAGTATTAGTTGCTGTATCTTACAGCCATCTCCATTCACTACTACCACTTTGGGTGCTTCTGTGGGCTCTTCACAAATCGAGATTATTAACCGAAGTCGAGGAGCAACAGATTGTGCAAGTGCACTGACCGAATCAGTTTCATCGACGGAGAAAGACTTTCATGTTGTTAAGATAAAAATTTCGCCCGACTCGTCGTCCGAATTGTGTAGTGAATCCGTATCTGAATCTGAAAATAAGAGTGATCCGGTATCGAATTTAAATAATAATAGTCAAAGTGTGGTGAAGAAAAAAGTTACAGTGGTGAATTTGACAGAGAGCCATCTGCCGTTTAACATTGAAAAGGATATCAGTGAAGGATCAGACACCATGGTTCAAAAATCAAACAATAGTGGCACCTCTGTCACCGAGCTGAATGTCAGCAATCCAACGTATCTGTACTATATGATGACCAGCGGACAGTTTTCACCAAGCGACACCTTGGACAGTGGTACCTGTAGTGACATGGATAACGGTGGTAGTACAACCAATTCGACCACACCGCCACCGTTGCCGAAAAAAGTCGGCCCCAAACTCGAAATGCATCTAAAAACAACCAAGATCCTCATGAAGGACGATCACGATCACGACCATGATAATAATCATCATCATCGTCCGCGTAAGTTGCACCATGATCACCAGCGTGCTGGATCACTTACTGATAGTGAGGAGAGTGAATCCAGCCTTAGCTGTGATTCCCTAAGTCTATCCGATGGTTTACCATCCAAATTATCTTTCCTTCCGGATTCATTACTCAGAGACATTCGCGATCGCAAGTTTACTAATTCACCACCACATGGGGGTTTTTCAACGAAAATCGATTTCAAATACGCGCCGGACAATGATAACAATGACACATTGGTTAGTGAACGTAACAAAACCAATTCGAATAAATTCGACAACAGTAGCTATCGTAAAGATAACAACAATAAGAGTTGTGTTATAATCAAGGAAGGTACGTACGGGGATAAGTGCGGCATTGTCGGATCGATGGAACCGCGGAAATTCGAAAACGACAAATACTATACGTTCCATGTGAATGAACATGATTTCGGTAACCTAGTCGATGAGAGTGAACCAAAAAGTTTAAGTGACGATGCATTTGCCGGGTATAAGGATATACGTAGTCCATCATCGGCCACGTCCACCATAAGGAGTTCCAAGGGAACGGTGAGGGGTGTTAAGAATCGAGTGAGGAATGGAATTGCTACGTTTTTACAATTGCAACAATCTAATGTTAAGGTAAGTGTCGCGCGCTATTCTCAAAGTCATAGTGACCCCTAATGCATTAATCTGAGAATTAAAACATTTATTTAAACATCACCCGTGCTGCCATTGGCGTTTTGTAACTGCCAGTGAAGTTTGTCGTTTATAATAAAATGTTATCTGTTCTAGTTTTATTAATGTCATAATAAGTCATAGTCATAAGTCAAGTCAGCACTTTTTCCGAAGCAGAACGACAATTACAGTTATCGATGACAGATATACAGTGTCCATGTTTTGCATTAACTTAATGCAAAATGGAAACCGATTATCAAGTTTAAAGCGCCATGGCTTAAACATGCGGATATTATCCGCAACTTCTGTCAAATTTGACAGCCGATGTAGCTGTTATGTAACCCACGTCCCACCACAAATGAATGTGTTTGCGTTTTTTGTACAGTTTTAAAAACCCAAAGCATTCTGGTAGCTCTAAATATTTATTGTAGATCGAACTTAGAAAAAGTATTGACTCGTCTTTGATATTACACATGAATATCACTGACGTAAACGTCAATAAACTTTATAGATATTTGTCACTTGAATGACGGTTTCAATTGTCATTAATATCGTGATTTTTCTTTTCACTATCACGTGCACTTGACTATATTTCAAATAAAATATCTTGAGTGGGAAACGACGATTAGAATTTCTATTCTATCTTCGGCCTAAGTTTATACTTACTACACAACTTCCATTCATTTGAAGACATGTCACATTATAGATAATGTCAATTGCAACATGCATACATATTAATACTCCCTATAACTTGTGTAATTTTAAGTATAATAATAGTCCAGTCGAGAAATGAATTAAGATAGCTTCATGGTAATCTTAAACTACCTGACAGGGCAGAATTTAATGAGTATCTTAAAGATAGGCTAATAAGGCTTCCGGTTTTTAAATATTTATGGCTACTATCTCGATTGATGTCGGTCTTGGAGGAAAATATGGAAATACTGAATGGTAAATAACTTTTTATCTGTATCTTCCTATTCCGAAGAAAGAGATACTAAAATACATTGCTAGTGTAACGTCGCATCGCCTGTTTTGAAGTAATTAAACCTGGAATATTCGAGTTGTGGTAGACAGCTACACCCGAATGAAAAATGTCGTCATGGAAATTTGTGTAAGATATTTTCATTGTTAACAAAACAATTAGTCCATACATCATTTTGATTATAGCAACCGTAAAAATAGCAACGAACCACCTTTTTTTCTTCAACTGACTTCATATTTATCATCACTGTTCAGCTGCCTTTTGATATACGTAAAGCGTGATTATGCAGTAAAAGTCTCATCGGATAAGCGATTTTTGGGTAAAAGAGTAAGAATCAAAAAGCAAATATAAGAATATTTTCCTCCTTCTAATATTGTCCTAATGCCAGAAAAAATGTATAATATGTACCTAAATAAATTGCATTTTTGACTAAGAAATTGCTTATTTTAGCGATCCATCTTACATATTTCTTTTTAGTAACAAGTTAAAATGTCCTATTGGTGTGGGCTACGGATATACCATATATGTACTCGTATAATAACTCTGCCCGACGAAATTGGCAACACTTAAGTCCATTCGCAAATCTAAGTGCCTGCTATTTTTAATAGGCCAAATCGAAACTAAAGCATATCTCATAGAGTAATGTTCACATTGATATACATTTTTTAACGCTTTGAAATTATGAAGACAATACGTAGGGGTCTTCAAAGATTTTTGTGGTGGAAACAGAAGTTTCAGTATCAGCATTTAATCGACTGTAGGTGCTAAACTTTTATTTTTGCCTGCAGTATCAGAAGAAAATATGATATAATGTTCACACGATCAAACTCTTGGAGGTTTTAGGGCATGATACATGAAGAAAATATTTTAAGGGGAAGTCCCCTAAAACAGAAGTCTTTTAAGTTATATTACTTATGGTAATATAAACTATATAACGAAATTGAATGCGTTAGATACATTTCAAAAGTCAATTCAATTTTCTATTTGACGATATATAATGCTCTTATTATAACTTTTATTTAGTATACATCAGAAGCATAAAAGCAACATTCTTCCCTAAATTTTTCTCAGCAATTTTTTTTTCCAAATGTGGCATAATTAATCTATGTTAGCATAAAATCCTGCTTTGGTTTTTATAAGGCAGTAGGTACCCATCTAACAGTCCTGTTGTAATATCCAGCCTCAAAATAATACTGTAGGGCACAATGTATACGATTTACCACAGAAAAGTAGCTCTTCTGTAGATTTTTAAAGGCATTTATCATTGTCAAATGATAGTAGAATTTCCACAATTGCGTACATGTATGATGCGTTAGGTGTAAAGAAGGGTATCGGTTATGATTACGACATGACACATGGCTTTCAAAATTGATTTGTTTTCCTATCAGTTAATCCATGGGGTAAAAGATACTGCTATCTGCTGCTGATAGTTTTTACCTGATGTACGTACTTTGTTCCGAATTTCTTTCTATGTGGACAATTTATTACGATATTCCTAAAATAAAATTCCTAAACTTAACTTTATGCAAAACGGAGGTCGCGCGGAAGCAGGCTTTAACATTTAATAGAACGGACATTAATTTTTAGATACGGCAACTAAATACTTAAATTTCTAAGCTTTCACAAAATTTTATTAAAGCGAATAAAAAAGAATTGTTAATTAAAATTTTAAATTAACTGCCAGTCACAATAATTTAATTTTTGTGGTCAGTTAAAAAGTTATAGCTAATCACTCTGTAAAACATGCATTTAATCTTAGTGAAAAGTACTATTTCTTCTTCGTCTAAAAGTACCCCTGCAGTCACTGCCTAGATTTCAAAGCAATTTTGAGTAAATTTAATTAACAATGTATCATATCTGGCTTTGAGTATTTACTAGTATTGGGATGAATGGAGCTCAATTATATAAATTGAACTCCAGTTCAGACAAGTCTTCTTTCATGTTTTTGATTTGAAATTGTAAGATATAGACATCGACTTATCGGCCGGATGTGCCTTGAAGTACTTACCAAGGCTTAGTAGAATACGGTTAATACTATGAAGGAGAAAGACTTGGAAATCTAAAGAACCATACACGCGTTCGATTCGGCTATGATCACATGTGGGTCAATAGTTTCGTGGCCGGCTTTAAGAAAACAGTATAACATAACCAAATTTAACAAAGTACAACGAGCAGCATGTATAGGCGCCACAGGCGTTATACGGCCAACTCCGCCAGATGTTCCAACGGTTATCCTGCATCTTTTACCTGTAGATCTGCACATAGCCCGATCAGACTCATAGAGTCGGGATGCTGGACTACGAAGCTCTACGGCCGTAGTAATATACTCGTATCGATTCCAATAGATTACATTATTTCCGAATTGATTTTCACAAAGCGTTTCGACAATTCCCCACAAGAACAGAATGGCAAGACGAACAAGTGATTAAGGATTGCGATCTAAAAACCTACACAGACGGTTCAAAGATGGACTGCGGGGTTGGTGTATCTGTATCTTCTGAATCCTTGAACATCTCAAAATCATATAGACTGCCAGTGTTTTCAAATCAAACTATAACGGGTGGGCCATCTAGTGATTTCTTTTTAAATCATAGGTTATTTTGACACTGACAGCTGTTTCCCGCTCGAAATCTTGACAGAAAGTCAGTATCATACCTCCGCGGAATGAAATGAGTCGCATTACGCTTGAACAACATTGGGAATTATTGAACACTTATTTCCAAAGTGAGTGGTGTGTAGCCCAAACAGTGCGTTTTTTGAAAAGAAAAATTTTGGGCGAAAAATCATCTTTTCTGACGAGGCACATTTTCATCTCGGCGGCTACATTAACAAACAAAATTGCCGCATCTGGGGCTCGGAAAACCCGCACGTTATTGTCGAGAAGCCAATGCATCCACAGAGAGTGACAGTTTGGTGCGGATTGTGGAGTGGTGGCATCATTGGACCATTTTGCTTCGAAAATGAGGCTGGGAACAACGTTTCGGTCAACGGTGGGCGTTACAGAGCCATGTTAACGACTTTTTTTTACTAAAATTGAAGACATGGATTTGGACGACCTCTGGATCATACAGGATGGCGTGCCATGCCACACAGCCCATGCCACAATTGGTCTTTTGCGCACCAAATTCCCAAATCGTGTTATCAGCCGTCTTGGCGATGTCAATTGGCCACCTCAGAGCTGCGATTTGACCGCTTTGGACTTTTTTTTGTGGGGAACCATGAAGGACCGATGTTATGCCAACAATTCGGAAACGATTCAAGCACTTAAGGCCAATATCATATAAGAAATCCGTGAGCTACAGCCCGAAACCGTCAACAAGGTCTTGCAAAATTGGAGTGATAGAATGAATGCGCTACTGCAAGACCAGCCGAGGCAGCGACTTGAACGACGTTGTGTTCCATAATTAATGGGAATGTTTGCTCTTACTAATAAAGGTATAATACATGGAAAAAAGTTTCATTTTGTTTATTCTATTGCATTTTTAAAAACAAACTTGTAGTTAGCCCACCCTGTGCACAAATATAACGTCAAGGTAAAAGATCTCCATTTTCATTGCTTTGAATTCTACAATATATCAGCCAAGCTGGCCACAGAAACGTTTATGGAAACGAAGAGGCTGGCGAACTGACCAGACAAAGCTCAGCTCTCTACTGTCCACGTGTAGAATCAGTTCACATTCCGCTGGGACCAGTCAAGGCAAAAATCTCCTGACTATTTCTTATTAAACCCAACCTCAGATGGGCTGGTCTGACAACTTATGTCATATCCAGAAAGATGGGGCCAAACTATAACAAGGCAAAAACGGTCAACTTTCCGCGACGCGTAAAGACATCACCAGGATAACAGCGATCACCACGGGACACTGGCCGATAGGAGACCAGGCTAGGTATCCCACATAATGCACACTATCGTCGTTGCAATGTCGCAACCGAAAAAAAGACTCTTGTCCACTACATATGCGCCTGTCCGGCACTAGCTAGAGCCAGACAATGAGCTTTAAGTAAACCCTTTTTCAGCTCACTTGAGGAGGTTGCAGGGAAAAATTTTAAGGAACTAATTGCTTTCTTAAATTCCACAGGTTGGACTTAAAGACTTCTCACCAACACACCTCAACAGCCAGGTTACATGAGAAGTGGTAGTAAAACGCCACCTAGTGCTAATTGGTTGTTTTTTTTTTTCTCTTTAAAAGAACCGCCGATTCTACCTACCTTGATTCGATTAATGGAAAAGACCCAGTGTGCTGCTTTCCTTTCACACGATCAAACTGGAATCAAAGAATTTACCAATTTTCATGTGCTGCTGAATTTATTATTTCTTGTCACCGACATACATTTACGCAAAGTAGCAAAAATTGGCCAATTTTTGAAAGTAAATTTCAGTAGAAAGCCTTGAATGACTAACAACGTGCCTACCATATAAATGACTGTCTGTTAGCATAAGCTACTGATAATCTAAAGTTCTTCCTTGAAACGTATATGGAATTTTTTTGGCTTAATTTAAATAACGACAACCTCCATTTTGGTGCATTGTACGGTCAACCTAGAATTGGAACACTACCGCTGAAATAATCCAAGAAATTCGCTGATCTGGACAGCCAAGATGAACTACCAAGATCAGCACCATTAATTTGAATTTCGGGCGGTAATTGTGTAGTGGTAATGTCATCAATTGCCACGCTAATGGTTCATGGTTTAAATCCTGATGTCAGCAAGCATTTATTTATTTCTCTTGAAATATAAAGTCAGTTCGATAAATTGCGAAAGCTTGTGTAAACCCTACTGCGAAGGCATAACACTGGCGGTAGCTTAGTCGTATGGCTGGAAAAATTGTTCGCTCTGTAGATAATGATTTGCCTATGACATCGGAAAAAAATACTGTGAATCAGAAGCAAAGACAAAAGAATAACAAAAATCTCCCCAGTTATCTGGACGCCACCCTCGGAGTTTCCTTGAAGCATAAATAAATGAGCTACAAGCCACTATACCAAATCTTTCTCTCTCTCCATCTATCTATCCTTTCCAACGCCCGCACTGTGTGTAAACATATTAAGGGTATTCATAACCCCTTAAGTGCGCGCAAATTTAAAAAAAAAATATCTTTTTTTCTGATACAGATACAGTAATTTAATAATGTGCAATATAGATGATGTTTGACGAAATACGTAAACATTTTCGAAGTTGATAACTGTCAGTTTAACAGCTCTTGAAGTTAAATTTAATTTGTAATATTGGGCACGTTCAAGAATCTAGGGACTAAAATATTAGGCAACCCTTACCATTCTGACTAATAAACTTGACTAACTTTGCAGTTGAAATTTTCATTTGTCTCATATGCCATAATTGAAATTTTACTTTCTGTTCTCACTGATCTCACTTTTGATTGTTTGTGAATTATGGTAGCTCATCAAATTAGAATACAAAAGGCATGTGGCCAACTTAGAACTCGATCTAGAACGACATAAGCAATTGACCTAATGCTCATCTAAATAGTTTAAATAGCAATGTTTGATGATTTATGCTATAAATAACTTACCATTCATCAATCTGTTCATTTATTTATTCATTTTCTTACTGTTCAGGCAAAGTATGACGGTGCATACTCCAAAGCTATAACTACTCAAAACTAACAAATGCAGGTCGAATTTTTTTGACTCAAAATCCACTCGATTGCCTTACAAAAGTTGATGCAGATGCGGTCTATTCGACCAATCAGAGTCTGTTGACTAGTTAGTGCCTAGACTTTTAAATATACCGATTAGGTCTACTTTTTGAGAGCTCGGGTCGTTCGGGTTTTGCTTTTAAATAGCTTTGAAGCATTTCTTTAGAAACCCGTGATCGCTCTGAAACACAACTCCACATTTTTTTAGAAACCTGGGGTCGCTCTGAAAGCGCTCTGAAGTCAATCCAGGCTTTTCTTGGGTAAGGAAAATAGAGCTGAAAAACGATGTACGTATATGGTATTTGTGGGTATCAAATAAAGTAATAGACTAATTTCTGGTATTGAATTATGTTTGAGTTAATAATAATCTAGTTGATATCAAACAGACATAGAAATGAAGTTCAAAGCGAATAATAAATTCATATTGGCTAGTTGTCCGAACGACTGCTCAAATGCTCTTTTTTTTATTTTGAAAATGGAAAACCCAGCTTTTCCTGACAGATCTGGGAGTTGTTGAGAAAACGTTAATCGAACCTGGAAAAAATCTCAAAACAGAGCTGTTTAGGTATACAAGTATAAGAGTATATATGTATGCATATGCATATGTGACTCCAAGTTATTATGAAAACTCCTTGGACCCGTTTCGATTGACAATTCTGAATTGTTCGTTATTTTTAAATATTACAAACCAATAACTTTCAAATTAAATGTGTGCTACTAATACATTATCATACAAAGTATTGGCCCCCTGTTGTGACATTTTTATGAGAATTTAAATTTTTACGCGCCTTCTGTAATGCAAATTACTTTTATTTATTATTATTCATTACTAATCATGAATTCGCATATAATTATTACTTTTTACGATGCACGTTACAGTTCACGATGACATTGACAGCTCCTTTTGACAAGTCTTTTGTTTCCTTCGTAAATGTCAACTGATTTGTTTAAATTTTAATTCATTAAGTTTTACTTATTTTTCTTCTTTTCGCATGTATTTGGCATAATAAACTTACAATGTTATGTGACTATATTGAAAAATGATTTTAAGCGGAAGTTATTTGCGAAGTACCTACATGTGTTTATTTCTTTTTTTTTTACTTTTTTTTCACATTATGCGATGATAAATCAGCGAAGAAAACGGAAACCAATAAATTACTTGGCGGAGATTGGTTTTTGGCTGATGCAATATAAATAACTAACGAACTTTGTAGTTGGACTACATTTTTAAACTCTATGTATTGAATTATTCAAATGTGTATAAACTTTTCTCTTTCGCTTAAATATTAAAAAAAATAGAATATATTTTTTTGACCTAGTTGTCTAGAAAGTAGTTTATGGCAAAAGTTGTCGTAATAGGGGTGTCGATGATATAGTGGTCACTCATTTCTATGGTAATTATTCATTGTTCAACTCCTGATGTCAGCAAGCATTTATTTATTTAGTTTTCATAAAATAAAGAGTCAGTCTGATCAATTGCGAAAGCGTTGAGAACAGCACTGCAAGGGCATAACACTGGCAGTAGACTGGTCATATGGCTAGAAATTGTCGCTCTGTTGGATGATGAGCTGGTCGAGAAAGAAATATGTATTGGGAATCAAAACCAAAGACAAATACAACAAAAATAAAAATCTCCCCAATGATCTAGACGCCACCGCCGGAAATTCACTGAAACATAACATCTGAGTTTCCAACCACTACACCAATCTCTCTCTCTTTCTCTCTCACTTTCGTCCTCTCTTTCCTCTCTCTCCCCCTTTATCCCTTCTAACACCCGCACTGTGTAAAATATTTATCGGAACTAAATGTAAATATAAACATGATTCCAAAGTGCTGCCAAACTCTTAGTGAATACCATACAAAATGTTGACTTATTCCGAACAAATTTCTTCTTCCACTTCTTCCTTTATTCGGCGAGGTTGTGATTTGAATTCAGAGAATCATTCTACTTTCCAGCATTTCTTCTGATTCGCCTGTTGTGTTCGCTCTTTGACTTCAAGCAATATCGGTACACCTCCCAATTTCAGAACACTTCATCATTGACACAAACCAAATGCTGGTGTTGTTGCATTTGTGTGATCCAAATGTTTTTGGGCCTAGCTCCGTAAAAAACCTCATTATATAAAAAGAAATGGTTTAATATTATGGCTCTATCCTGTTAGCTAAAAATAGGGTACAATATGCAAAAATGACTGTATTACGTGTGCTTAAATTTTAAGTTTATCGGGCAATGTCTATATGTTTTTACTGAAATGAATTCAAAATCATTCGAAGGTACATATTCACGAAGTAAACTCTAAGCTCAGAGGTTTTAATTTCGAAGTCTACTAATTGTCAAATAAGATGGAGTGAAAATATAAATGTAATAGTACATAAAAGATGTTAAATTCCGTTTTTCTTGTACGATTGGGTAGATTTAAGATATTTTTGCTAATGCCGCTGTAAAGCATCGCAGGTCATAGTGAAGGTACATCCTGTTTTCAAGAAGCCTTTAGAGCGATACGTAATAGATCGAATTGATATTGTTTATATTCAATTGCGCCTTCTGATAAAATCATACCTACATGTGTTCAAAAATCAGTAAAATTGTGCTCAGAACAGATCAAAAATGCATTAAGAATCAGAACCCATCGCTGCATTTTACCTTTTTTTTTTTTTTTCTCAGTGTAGGTGAAAAATCTTCCATAGACACTATGAGAATAGAAAGCGCGTGCTCATAGTAGTGTCAGATTCTTACTGACAAAAACCACCACCCTTCGATATAAATTTATTAGTAACGCAACTAAGTAATAACTTATCGAGCAATTTTCTATCATGAAATAAAAACGTTTGGCAGGTTTCTTTCCACTGAAACATCCTGCATATTCCGCAATCTAGACGAGTTTAATCATTATCTCGCCAAGTCGAAAGGTTTCGTCCTTTGTAGTCGGCGCAATAAATTGCTCTTATCCAAAATTTGTAGGACTGTATTGTTGACATGTCCGATTAGTAGATTTCTATGCTTTCTCGCGAAGTTTCTAGTTTCAGCTTCGATTGTCGGAATTCCGAGATCCCTGTGGATATCGTAGGTCCACACCGGCTTTAGCACTTGCTTGCATAAAAGCAGTTTGTTCCCCGTACTGAGCTGGGAATGTTTTCCGAGTAACCAGTACATTTTTCTATATTTGATTTCAAGTTCTTTTCGTTTCATTTTCACGTGCGAATTCCATTTCAGCCTTGCGTCGAGTGTCATTCCCAGGTATTTGGCCTCGTTCGCAAAGGGTATTTGGGACGAGTTTAGGAAAATCGGCAAGTCATTAGTTTTCTTGTAATTGAAATTCACGTGAACAGATTTAGATTCGTTAAGGGCGATCCGCCAGTCCCTCGTCCATTCATTTACATTATTCAGTGCGTTTTGCAGTTTTGCAGTCGTTTCTTCGATTGTTTTACCTACTGCTAGGATAGCGGTGTCATCGGCAAACGTAGCAAGGATAGTGCCATCTTCGTTCGGTATATCACGAGTATATAGCAAATAGAGAAGCGGCCCAAGAACGCTTCCTTGCCGTACGCCGGCCGAAATTTCTTTGAGCTCGGAGTATTCGACTCCATGTCTAACACGAAAGATTCTATTCCCGAGATATGATTCTAGAATATCGAATAAGCATACAGGGAGAACTTGTCGTAGTTTGAATTTCAAGCCATCATGCCACACCTTATCAAAGGCTTGCGAGACGTCAAGAAATACGCTTGAGCAAATCTTTTTTTCTTCAAATGCTTTCTTGATTATGTCAGTAATTCTATGCACCTGGTCAATCGTCGAATGCTTGCGTCTGAACCCAAACTGGTGGTCAGGGATAAGATTATTTTCTTCTATAACCGGTTGGAGACGCCTTAATAATATCCTCTCGAAAATTTTCGATATGATTGGAAGAAGCGAAAGTACTTACTTACTTATATCCTTTAACCCCTCGGGGGGCATAGGGCCTGCGCGCCATCGTGTTCGGAGTTCTGCAACGCGTTTGAGCTGCCTCCAACTCATTCCTAAAGAGCTCGATTCCTCCTCAACTGTTCTGCGCCACGTTTGCCTAGGGCGTCCCGCTATTCTGCCTGCCTGGGTGAGCGGATTCCACTGCATGGCGTATTTCGCAATGGAGTTGTCTTCGCACCGTAGGGTGTGTCCAATCCATTGCCACTTTCTTCTTCGTATAGTAATGCTTATAGGTTCTTGGCCCGTTCTCAGATAAAGTTGTTAGTTGGAGATGCGGTTCGGCCAAAAAATCCTCAAGATGATTCTTAAGCATTTGTTTACGAAGACTTGCAGCTTGCGTGTGTTAATGGTGTCCACCTTCCAGGTACTGCACCCATAAAGCAGCACTGATTCTACGTTGGAGCGGAACAGTCGTAGCTTGGTTCTTAAGCTAATAACATTGCTTCTCCAGATTTTGGACAGCATTCCGAACGCAGCTTTAGCCTTCCCGATTCTGCTGCACACATCCAGTTCGGTGCCACCGCGATTAGCCGAGACGACACTTCCTAGATATAGAAAGTTATCAACTTTCTCGACTTGCTTTCCGGCAATGTTAAGTTGAGCGCGGGTATTGGAAGTACTCAGGGCTTTTGTTTTGGCTGTGTTTATTTTTAGCCCCACTTTGTTTGCCTCAGCTTCTAGATTTTGGTCCATCAAATGAAGCGAAATTGGTCTATACGATTTTACCTCATTTGTCGGTTTTCCTGGTTTTAAAACCATTATGACTTCCGCAACTTTCCATTGGCTCGGCACGTGTTTTAATCTAAGTGCAGCATTTACAATATGGAGAAGCTTAATCAATGCTTTTCTAGGTAAAGCTTTGAGAATTTCTCCGGTAATCAAATCATAACCAGGAGATTTCTTAGGTTTTAAATTCTCGATCTCATGTTTGAGTTCCCTTAGCGTTGCACTTGTGGGCGTCAAATCGTCAGATGTTAAATCCAGCCTATTGCGGTTATCGTAAACCACTTGACCATCGTACGGTTTAAATGTTTCTTCCAGGTGGGCCGCAAAGACGTCCGCTTTTTCTTTATCTTACCTCGCCCATTCATTTTGGTTTAATTTGATTGGCGGCGCGGGGACTTTGGGCCTTTTGGTGCCTTTTACAGCTTTCCAAAGTGAATAATTGGAATCTTTTTTCGCTGTTATACTTTCAAGGTAAGAGCTTATTGCACGATTCTTAAAGTCCTTAATAGTCTTCTTCAACAAATTGCACAGACGATTCAAGTGTGCTTTATGTTGCGGAGCACGACTCTGTTGCCATTTTTTACGCGCTTTTTTTTTTTCCTTGACCAATACTTTTATTTCCGGAGGATATCGCAAACCGTATCTGTCCGGCGTTTTCCTTGGATTGGACGTATTATTCCAAGAGGCGAGCTGTACGATCTCAACGAAGTGATCAACTTCAACCTCGAGTTCATAGGTTGTCGTAAGTGGAACGCTTAGTTTGACACTATCTTCAATTTCGTTCCTAAAGCCTTCCCAGTTAATTGTTCGACCAGTTAATCTCGCTGGCTCTAGGTTATAGACTAGTTTTTCGCTGATTGTTAAAATAACCGGGGAATGATCAGACGACAGATCAAAGCTGTCTTCGACTTTTATGTGGTTGGTAGATATTCCTTTCACAACGAAAAAATCTGTCAGGTCAGGTATTTTCGAAGTATCAGTTGGCCAGTAAGTTGGTTTACCCGTCGAATAAAAATCACAACTGTACTCCATACCTGCCCCATAGAGCATTCTACCTTTTTTCGAGCTGTATGTGGAGCTCCTGAACGTATGTTTCGCATTAAAGTCACCGCCGATGATAAAATTAGGTTTCAGCGATTCAAACAAGTTAGTAAAATCTGATTTTTCAAGCGCGGAACGCGGTGGATAGTAGATAGTTGAGATTTTAAGAGTACGCTGACTATTTTTAACTCGAATTGTGCACAGTTGCAAAGTTTCAAGTTCTATCTTTAGGTCTTCGGATTGTTCGATGCAGTCTTTAATAAATAACGATGATCCGCCTCTCGCTTTCCCCAAGGGTGACAAGCGTGGTAATCCTTATAGCCTTTTATTTTTAAATACGATTCCTTTTGTACGTGGGTTTCAGAAATCAAGCAGATCCAGATCCAGGCCCACTTAGTATAGTAGAAGCGCTTACGGAAAAGATATTACTAGTAACCTGATGAATATCATTACGATTTTCTCATCAGGGAAGTACACTTCTGAGGGCCGATTTTTCATTTGTCAGATAAACAGTCTGATTGCTAACTAATGATTAAGTTTATTCCACTATTTATCTAATAGATAAGCAGTGTTATTTTCCTCGAATAGCTGCTATACGACTAATGAAAAATGCATTAATGTCTTATCTGACAGTTAACCCTTATCTGGTTATTTATCTGACTATTGAAAAATCGGCCCTAAACCCTCTCCGAACATAACAGACAGCCTCTACCCATAGATATCAAAGCCAAGAATTTTTTTTAAAACTCTCAAACTTATTCCTAGAACTCTAGAATCCTCTTCAGCCATTATGCGCCACATGTACAATACTTAAAGTCTTCTGCCATATTAGGTAAGTCGATTCCATTGCATAGCATTTTGGGCAACTGTGTGAAATGTGAATAATCCACTGTGCTGTTGCTGACCAGTTCTCATACAAAATATCGTCGAGATGTTGAGGGAAAGATGTCATTTTCCGCTGTATGCCGCTATTATTTATCATCAGCGCTGCACAAAGAACATTATTAATTACTATTAAAAATAAAATAATATTGGTCACAGTACATAGCCTTGTGGTACACCACTTTGGACTTTAAAATTATCGGACATCTTACCATTTTGCAAGACGTTGTATTTAGCTGCTAGTTTCTCAGAAAATCCTCTCCTCCTTCTCAGAGTCGTTAAACTGTAGGTGAAGTTAAGACGCATAGTTCTATGATGATCCATGTGGTCGATGCAGAAGGACCTCGGCCTACTAGTTTGACTTCTTCTGGGAAACTTTCGCACTCCTATGCATTGCTTATGTTTGAATAAAGGACGTTTGCGAATATACTTAGCGCTGCTTCGAAGAGCTCTCTAGGAATAGCGCCAAGCACCGCTGCTTTATTTTCATAAATGCTGTTATTACCAGTTAAAACTTAGTGTTACTGGAAGAGTCGATAAAAATATCGGATATTCGTTGCTTCAAACAGCTCAATTGAGTATTAATATTAGATTATCGTCCAAGAGGTTTAAAACCGTGGTAAAATGATCCTTCCATCTCCTGTGCTGATCATCATCTGATGTCATAATTTTCATAAATGTAATTTGATCCTGTGTTCCACCAAAAATACTTTAACCTTTGCTTTCCTTTATATAAGATCTCCAAACCAGATCTTATTCTATTTAAGTTTCGCCTAATTATTGGGCCAGTTTAAAACTTGAAATGCAATCAAAATATTCATTAAAACATTAATTCTATGCTTTTGCACGAAACGATAATAGTTTTTAACATCACTATAATGGTCTACGAAAGTCAATCAACTATCTCCTCATTAATCGCATTTTAATTGATACCACCTGAAAGACCAGTCCATAGATGTATCTTCATGCCATAATGCAAATAATGCGTCGGCGACAAACATCTAATGCACTGCAAATCTGGTTGTGGACATTTCATCAGGCCAATACAAATCGCTTAGGAAACGTTGACCTAACACATGGCATATGAATGGTTTGTGCTTGTCTATGGCATGGATCTATGCAAATATAAACTTTGTTTTTATTTTCAATTGTTTTTGTTGAAGCGTATAGGTTTTTGGTACCATTTAACTGAAAAAAAAAAATAAATAAATAAAAATATCTCAACAATATTAATGAAGTCAAGGTTGGCATGTTCGGCCTGTTGAAACCTGTTAGGAAGTTTTCCATAAAAAAAGTAAAGTTGAGAAACGCATCACTTTTTAATGCATTTCTCAGGGACATCTAGTGGAACAATGGACTCATTATTGAACTGCATAACTAGTTGTGAAATGACATTGAAAAAAATTCCATTAAAAATGAATCTTCTTTCATCGTTTCTAGTTTACAACACTTGACTACTAAACCTTTAAATATTTCTTCTAGCGGATGTAAATATTTGTGAAAGATATGATATATCACTTCTACAGATTCCGGAAATTTATCTTAGATTTAAATTTAACTGATAAAGTTTCGCTACAAGTTAAGATTTTATTTGAAGGTGGCTCTTAGTATTGTTTGCTTTAGTTTATGGTTTACTCTGCAGATATCACGTCAGCAATGCGAAGTGGTTTCTCTGAACTAGGAATACAAATATGGGCTTAAGGGTTATAATATCTGATTGCGTTAATTTACTTTACTGCTTATCTAAATCGAATATCGTAAATATTGAATTCGCCGCAAAAGTAATAAATTAATACTAAATGTGCGGTACAAGTAAATGTTATAAGCCCTTTAGATAACTTATCTTTCATTTGAAAATGCCATAAAATATTGCTGGCTCCAACAGAAGCAAATGCCATATAAACAATTAACCATTTAGCTCTGATTAAATGAACGCCTTTAAATTATTACTAATTATAATGAAAAGCTTATTGAAAATTCAAGTTTTCACTTTTAATTCTTAAACTTTCACTGAACGTGAAACAATAGTTGCGATAAATAAAAGAATTAGTGACACAAATTAATTTACTACCACTAATTCTTGAGAGTTATGTGTATCGAACCGCAGTAGATTGCTTTGACAAATTGAAATAAATTAAATGACTTAATATCTAGTAAAACCAAATTTAATTAAAATTATAAAAACAAAATGCCAGACGACCTCTGTCATTCTGTCCACTATCTTATTGTTGTTTTTCTATTTTGGTTTGACGTAATCTAGGAAGTAAAATATTTAAACAATATACTGTGGTGCGCTGATATGAAGTATGATAAAGACCAGACACCAAAGGGATGGTAAGATTAAAATTAGGTTAGGTTAGATTGATTGGTGGGGTGGCTGTATGCGGAAGTACAGCCTTTACTCAGATTCCAGTGAGTCCATTGTGCTCCCCAATTGTAGGATGTCAAAAGCTCAAAATAAGGGAAACAATAAAAAAAACATTAATTTAGTAAAACCTTTGATTAATCCCCCTCCCTGAACCATACCGAGTTCAATCTGAATCTTAGAATGGATTTTGCTGGATTTTCAGGTTGAAGAATAATTCTCTTTGGGCTGACTTTCTGGTTCTGCTAACGCATAGGGATTCGCATAGAAAATGCGTCTACGTGGCCACATCCTCTGCAGAAATCTCTAGTAATTGAACGTATTCTGCTTAGGTGGATCCCAAGCAAGTTGTGACCTATGAGACAAATTTTTAGGTTAGGTTAGGTTCAAGTGGCAGCCTGATGGCTCACTTAGACCAGTATAGATCAATTGTGAAACCATAAGTATCTGGGTATTTCCGGAACTACCCGCAACCTGAGTTTATTATACAGCACTTGAGGTGCTTGATATTGATGTTTGCAAGATCGCCGAGATTATCGAAGAAGTTGGCACCCAATGTGTGTTTTTCTTTGACTGGAAAGGGTATCCTCCTTTTTGCCCAGGCACTTTTGCTGAAATCATTTGAAAGGAGGCCTAATGTATTGGCGTGCTTGCCAATAATGCAGTATCCTGTGATAACACCTGCTTTGGTACAGATGGGCGTCCTTTTCTCTGTAATTAAACATTTGAAGCGTTTGTGTTCCATCTCAGGTCAGATCTGTCTAGTGATGTGACGCGTAGTACCATCTGCTCATCTACGATTGGTGATATCAATCACTTTCAATTTAAATAGCAGTTTCCATGTAGCGAGAGGCATGCAGAGATTTTCGTTGTCCGGTAGAATCAATAGAGTTATGCCATGGAGAGTTCGTCAGCCATACAGTTTCCTGGAATATCTCTATGCTCCCAAATAAGGCAAATTATGAATTGCTAAGCCATCTCGTTAAGAAACAAGCGGCAATTGAATTGAAGGTCACAGATTCTAAAATAGAGCTTCTTTGATCGCTATTATATCCGCCTGAAAAACGATACAGTCGATAGGGAGGCGGAAGGAGATATTTATGTTTAAGTCTTTGGAGGAGACACCTCCACCTACTCCAGATTCTATCTTAGAGCTATCTATATAGACATAAAGACTCCATTTGTTACCTTTGTAACCTTAGGAACTGTGGTACGTTGTGCTTGGTGTCTTGCGGAAGGAATCCTAAATTATTAAGACCAGTGGAGTATCTGGTGCGTAAGCTGGACCACTGAGATATGTCTTTGATGCATATGGCTGCACTGGCTGTCATTTGTTTGTCATAAATATATAAGGGCAGCATGTGGAACAATAATGTTGAGAGCCACTTAAGCTTTCTTGCAACAGTCAGATCTGAGGTGGACTTTTTTCCCCGCTCGGCATAACATTTCTTTTGGATCCTTCCACTTCCACGGATACCTATTGGAAGTATATATTACGGTAAAGGTATTGTCTATTAAACTCAAGGATTTCTTTGGTATTTCTTTTATAGCCATATCTCTAGAGTATTCTTGAAATGGTGCATGATGGAATGCGGTTGAGAAGAGTCAGCAAAGCATTCTTGAAAGCTGATGTTATCTAAAATTTATCCATGAACTTATTTTACCAGCTGATATACGCTGATTTCACGTTTTGCAGAGCTGTTGTGATAGCCGATAGGAAGGTGGAACATTAAGTAGGGTTCCATTTCGGGCTCGATTGAACGACGTACATTGACTGTTGATGACTTTTTCCATCACCTGAATAACAGTTATATGGGGCCGCAGTTTTTCTTTTTTAAGAATTATTTAAATGGAGGCAGCTTTATAGAAAGAACGGAAATTTGTTGGTACCTAAGGCATAGAAAAGAGTCACAGTTGCCTTTTCGCAGTCCAAACTTTTGAGCATACAGCATACACACGAGGCTGGAACTTCATATCAGGAATGAAGGCTCCACTTATTACTGTTTAAGTGCGGAATTGCCTGAAAACAAAAAAAGCAAGAAGAAGACCCTACACTAAAGGAATGATGGAAGAAGGGAAGCTTCATCCTCCCACCCTCCCACTTCACCGCATTTCTACTGATCCACCTGTGGGGTTCGCCTCCTAACCTGTGGGAACGTTTTCCTATGGTTCAGTTTCCAGTAAGAATATTTGTGAGTTATGAGAGAGTTCCTCTTCTATGTTTCAGAAGCCCGATAGATCTTTTATAATTTTGTGTGGGCCAGAGTAGCCTAGCGGTGTTGCGTTGCTGGTACAGTCAGCGATTTACTCTATTATTTGCATGGATACGATATTTAGAAAAGGGCATTGTCCCCTCGATGTCGTCACTACTCATGCTATTTATATCTGGAGCCTTGTGAAGCCTTGTGAACTCATCAGCATTTCAATTCCCTGATATGCCGCAGTGATCTGATATTTAGCAGAGGGAGAAGTTATACTGTCCAGCCAGTTTATGTACTTCTTAGTGATGCTCTGCTTTACTTACTTTATTTTCCTTTTTGGTTTTGAAAGTTTATTTGCGTATTTTCCACAAATGCACGAATTTAGCTCTTCTTTGCCCATAGACTCTGTTCTTCGTGGTGTTGCTTTTTTGCAATCTTCTTTGAAAAAAAAAATTGGGGAGTATTTAGATTAATTTCGAAAAGAATTACCTTGATGAAGACATCTGTATATCGCCTGTGCTCTAAAACATATGTAAGCACAAAAAAGTAGTAAGATATTCCAAAACAAGTAATATTGGTCCTGTTTACCTGTTGTAGGTGTCGGTAGTGGGTACAGTTCTAACATTAAAGTTTCTAAGAAGACAGAGACTTTTTGAATGCATAATTGTCTCAAAGAATTTGAATATTTCCGAAGCCATTTGGAGCTTATCTTCCACCAAGTGTGTGAGATGGTAATGGATTGTAAGGGCTCAGGTTATTCGGCGTGTTCAGCTCATTGCACCTAATGCGAGTTTTTGGTGTTAAGGTCGCGTAGGACAATCATTTTATTTAGCGAATGATGAATACATATCCAGACGATATTTTCGGATACATACTGAAATAGCCCAAAGCTCTGAAACTCGTTATGTATAACTTTTGTTATAATTTTTTTCATTTAACACACATGCAATCAAAAATATGACAGAAAAGGTATGAGGTGCCAAATAAGTTGAGGCGAGTAGTCTCATAATGATCACCCTAAGCACGTTACTTGATTTAACAATATGAATGCGCTTTATAGCAAAACTTTCTACGGATCCCAGCAATATCTTTTAATAAATGTATTTAGTATCCATATATTAGAAATAAAAATCCATTTGATGTCATGCAAGATATCTTCAAATCACCTCTACGAAGTTTTAATCTGCCAAACCTATTTCTCCAATCACTTTCTAAATTAATACTGAGACTGTTCAAAGTATCAATAAATCCTTCACTTTGTTGTTATCATGAAAGCTAATCAATTCGGCAAAAAAACCATACATCCATAGTAACATTATTTTCACGGAGATGGACAATAAAAAAAGAAGAAGCCTCATGAAAAGAAATGACAATGCCCTTATGTAATGGTCCGTGCAAAATTCCATTCACATCGGATTATCTACAAGCTGTCTTAAAAATAAATTAATTCCAACAATAGTGTGGCCGACAATAAGTTTTTTTTTTGCGAACTTTTTTCTTCTCCACTTTTTTTGACAATTATTATCTGTTGAGTGACATAAATTTGAAGGAGAAGAAACGATGTCATCTTACAATTAATTGTGTGGATTTAATATTGTTTATCTGAGGTATGAGATTATGTAAATTTAATTTGTAATGGTTTTCATATTTCCTCGATTTCTGTTTTTGTAAGATTTACAGTTTAGGCAAAAAAACTTGTCAATTCAGGCGTCAGCCTCAACAATGGATTAAATTTTATTTAAGAACATTCATCCCGGCGCTAATATTAGCAAGTTTTGCATAATTGTTACAAGTTACAAGTTAACTTTATTGGGGCATATAAATCAGTACATTAATATTTACAATCAATTTGAATTTTGGTCAACTTTATGGTATGTCTGACTTAAAGAAAAGTTATTAAATATTCAAGATAATATTAATCCAAACCCATTACAATAAAGGTTGAAAGCAACTTAATTTTTTGTACACTTGCTCCCAGGCGGCGGCGTACGTTCACTACTTTGCTCTTTTTTTGGCAATCTTGTTTTGCATAATTGCTCAGAGTTTTTTTCTGTAAGCGGATTTGCTTGAGATTTATGTAAACTGCTTCAGAAACAAATTAGGCTCGTTACCTAGCTCAGTTACGAAAGCCACATTGACATCCCTCAATGTCTGTTAAATGCATCCCAAATTAAAGCTAGCCCTCAACAAGACCGCCGTGGTTTGTAATATGTATTCGAAGCTCGGAATCCGCAGTAACGACCTCAATTATACAAGTAATGTTACTTGGATTTCGTCAAATTTATATTGTATTATACAAGGTTAACTGTGTTCCTTAGTATATCATATCTATGGAACACACTTGTTCTCTTCGATTGGATATTTCGTCTTCTATTTTCCAGAATGTTATTGTGGTTTCTTACCGTTAAATTCAAATGCTCATATCTTAGGCTCTTAGTCGAAATAAGAAGTGTAACATTCTACACAAATTCTTCGAATGCGTTATGAATATCGAATTGGTTGTTGAAGGTCTTTCCCTACAAGAAGTGCAATTGAAATCAAGAGCTGAGCTCAACTAAGCTGAGCTGTTTATTCACTATAAGTGTGTTCGTTAACAATATGTTTTTTTTTGTTTTTTAGTGCGCGGGTAGGGGTACAAATCCTTTATGGAAACTTGTAGCCCGTGCTACGAGTTATGCCCGACTCCATGCTCCTGCATGGTTATGTGCTAAAAATTCCCTCCGGTTTCTCTGTCCTGTTATTCCCCTGGGGCACCGCCAGTCAAGGCATTCCTTTGCAGGGGCAGGTTTGACATTTCGTTATTTCTTTTTAGCAACCAGAGCTGGCGGGATCTTCGTTTCTCGCGTTTCTCGTTGCTCGTTCCTCTATACGCAGTTGCTGCATCATACTTGTTATTACTTCATTTGCAGTCTCCCAGCCTTCGCTGATCGCCAACATAAATGAGGTCAGGCTTCTTGGGGTCACTTGTCCGCCAATTTCTCTTTCTAGGATGTTGCTGGCCCTGATGTAATTTTCGCATTCCTTTAGTACATGTTCCGCGTTCTGCACTTTTCCTTCATAGTGCTGGCAGAATGGGTCATCCGCGTGCTTCTACTTGTAGAGATACTTCCGGAAGTATCCGTGCCCCAATAGAAATTGTGTTAGGTAGTAGTTTACCTCCCCGTGCTTTCTACTTATCCATTCATCAACTTCGGGGATCAATTTGAATGTCCATCGCCCTTTGGTTGTGATGTTCCACCTATGTTGCCATTCTGGTTATTCCGTCATCGTGCTCGTTTTCACGTAGGGCCGCAGTCTTCTTCGCGTCTAGATCGATAGGCATTCGGTCTGATATTACGCTGATCGCATCTGGTGATACAGTTCTAAAGGCGCAGCATACCCTTAGAGATGCGATTCTACGCGCCGAGTTCATCGTTCTAATGTTTGACTTACGATGCGTCGCTGATGCCCATATTGGGGCCGCATACAAGAGTATTGACCTACTCACGGTTGTTAAGAGATTTCTGATTGGTTGCCTTGGTCCCCCAATATTTGGCATTAGTCTGCATAGTGCCGCTACTGCCCGGGAATCCTTCTCGACTGCGTACATTAGGTGGTCCCTGAAGCTGAATCTGTGGTCCAGCAACACTCAGTACCTGGGAGTATTGCTGGGCAACAGACTCAGATTCTGCTGATGTACGGCTTCGATGCGATAGTTGGTCGATGGTGGGGTGCTCCACTTTTTTATGGCTGCTTTTGAAAACGGCTTTGGCTTTTTGGTCCGCTAGCTCTAAACCTGATGTCTGTAGCCATAGCTTCATGTTTGCAGTTTTGCACAACTTCCTCTAATTTTTTGGCCACTACTACAATTACGAAATCGTCGGCGTAACCGATGATGTCTACTCGCCTTTGTGTTCCTAGAATGCCATCGTACATTATGTTCCACAGAATTGGTCTCAAGACCGATCCTTGTGGAAGTCCTCCCTCCTCTGTGTCACAGTAAAGGATTCTGTCTTCGAAATAGCTCACAATTATCCGCAGTAGGTAGTTTGGTGCCTGCAGGTCACTCAGTGATTTTAGTATACAGCTTCAGCCGGTTGAATTGAACGCGTTCTTGACATCAAGTGTCACCACATCACAGTACTGTTTTGTTCCTCCAAGCCATTTTTCTCCCGCAATTGCCTCGTGCACTATATCGCACACAGCTTGTATTGCATGGTTTGTGCTTCGTTTCTTTCGGAATCCAAACTATCGGTTACAAAGCCCCGAGTCCCCTTCCGTGTATTGCTCTAGTCTTGTCCGTATAATTTTCTCGAGCACTTTCCCCAGTGTATCTAGCATGCACAACGGCCTGTACGACGTTAGCAGTATGCAAGTATAAATGTTTCTTACTTACTGGTGACTCCTGACAGGCCACTGGCTTCGGTGGCTGACGTAATGTGAAAGGCAAAGAAAATGTTCCGGCAAAAAGCGGAAAAGAGTAGTGTTCAGTCTTCATTTTTAACGGATAAACGTCAAAAACGGTCTATTCGCCGAGTGTAGTCGCCTGCCAGGAGCTATGCCAATGTTAGGTAGGTAGGTAGAAGTGGTTGTATCAGCAAACCATGCCGAAACTTAATTTTTTTTTTTTTTTTTTTTTATAATTTGCGCGCACTCAAAGGGTTATGAATACCCTTTAACATGCTTACACACAGTGCGGGCGTTGGAAAGGATGAATAGAGAGAGAGAGAGAAAGATTTTTGGTGTTGTGGTTCTTGAAGCTCAGTTGTTTATGCTTCAGCTATTCTCCGGGGGTGGCGTCCAGATAACTGGGGAGATTTTTGTTACTATTGTCATTGCTTCTGATTCACAGTACTTTTTTCCCGATAATCGATGTCAAGGGCAAATCATCATCAACAGAGCGAACAATTTTTCCAGCCACATGACCAAGCTACTGCCAGTGTTATGCCTTCGCAGTAGTGTTCACACAAGCTTTCGCAAATGATCGGACTGACTTTGTATATTTCATGAGAAATAAATAAATGCTTGCTGACATCAGGATTTGAACCATGAACCATTAGCGTGGCAATTGACGACGTTACCACTACACCATTGCCACCCCATTAGCGCAGAAGTGCCGTTTTAATACGACAACTTAAGTGACCTATCGGATGAGAAAGGGAAAAAGAGTAAGGATTATTCAAATCCACCCCGTTACATTGAGGAAACTGATAACATCCCCAATGCTAATCTCCGCCAACTCTATTAGGTTATCGAAAGAGGGTTTATCTAAGATGCGCTGTCTGGCCCAGCCTAGAGCCGGACACTTGCAGAGGAAGTGTAAGATTGTTTCTTTCTCATTAGCAATATTACAGCTGCGACAGTATGCATTAAATGTAATGCTATTCTGGCCGCATGAACCTCGATGAGCCAGTGGCCAGTACTAACTGCCAGAACTCTTGCAATATATGCGGGGTTTCTATTTAATAGATCTTGTGTTCTTTTCCAGTATTATTTGGGCCACATCTGCCTGGAAATGACATAGTTCCGCACCCCCTGCCTTCTACTAACAACATTTAAAAGATAATGCTCGAAGATACCTCCCTTAAGGGCCCCCAACGGGACGTTCACCGCCTGTGCTAGGGAGACATCAAGGGCAGATCGCCGCCTCGCTATCTCATCAGCTCGCTGATTTCCCTCAATGTTGCTATGACCCGGCACCCAAAGGAGACTGATCGTGAACCGATAACCCAGCGAGGCGAGTTCCTTTTTGCACTGTTCTACTAGCCTCGAGGATGTAGTGGCAGATACAATAGCCTTGATAGCGGCCTGGCTTTCAGTAAGGATAGCTATGGTGTTTAAGGGTGTAGAGGTTTGCTTGAGTAGGCGGCAGGCCTCACGTACAACAAGAACTTCCGCCTGGAAGACACTGTACAAATCAGCAAGCCGGTAAGACATGGAAATATTGAGGGAATCAGAGAATATCCCCACCCCTACCCCACAGCCCATTTTCGAACCGAAGGTGAAGATTGTTGTTTCGAACTCATTTGTCACTTCGCCTAATTCCCATTCCGGCCTTGTAGGAAATCTGACCGTGACGTCATTTATGAAGGTCACTGAATGTGTTATATAGTCGGTTAGATTAGCTGCCAGTTCCGGTGATAACAGATTCAGGATGCTGTTGTGACCATAAATGCCAATGTTAAATATATTTTGCGACAGGAGGATTAAAGCTTTTCAGTTGACCAATCTCGGACGTACACGTGACTTTTCTTGGTGCATTATATCAATTTCTTGACAGTACTTCTCTTCTGTGATGGTTTCACCTAATTTTGGACAAGTAAAGTGAATTATTCTGGCTGTTGACCATCAAACAGTCACCATTGTCTTCTTTTCGTGGAGTTTGGACTTATGGTGTTGCTTTGGCATTTCATCTTGATCAAAGCACTAAGCCGAATGGAGTCGGTTGTGATACAGAATCCATTTTCCATCACACGTCACAATTCGATCGATAAATGGTTCGTTTTTGTTACACAAAAGGTGCGCAGAAGCCATCCCGTATTGACAATTTGTCTGAAAATCATTCACATTGTTTTCCCAAGTCATTCCAGGTGATCAGAAATAGCTGATTTGCTTACACCAAAATCCCTTGCAGACTCTGAAACTACTGTGTGTGGATCTTCAACAACATCTTCAAGTGGTCGTCGTCAATCACCGTAGATCGCCCATGGTGATCTTCTTCTCCCAAGCTCTCTTCTCCTCCACAAAAGTTTCAAAACCACCATTGCACTATGCGCTCATCAGCTGTACCTGAACCAAATTGATATGCAGAACGACCTCAGCTGCTTTACGACCCATTTCCCATCATTATTTCGATCCCTAGTAAAAAAAAAAAAATTTTTTTTAAATACAATTTTGTTCGCAATGTGAGAAAAACGTGGAATTCAAAACCGTATATAACATTAACTTCATCTTTGCTTTCTCTAGCTATATCGAAATTATTGACAGTTAATAGATCTACAAAAAAGTCTGCGACAGCATATATTACATGTAGCTTACAATAAGTGTCCACTTTTTATATTTCCCAGGCGAAGCTAGACAGAACAGTTAGTTTACAAGTCTAAATACATTGTCAGCCGAAACCAATCGTAATATATTTACAGCCACCATAAAATCCCTGAACGCTACCATCAACTAACCGCACATAGTTTTACGAGCCATTAATACCATGGAAGTGTACACAGTGGACACATTTTACACGAGCAGATGTACTGCTTGTAACTATATGTGATGTAATAAGACTCGTTTAAGATGATGCAGTCTTACATTATGACTTGTCTTTGGAAAGTTCCATTTTCCCTGAATGAATGGGAAAAAAATCCTTTCTCCATTTAAAATCTTTACTAAAAGTGTTAAACACCCCTGAATGCAGTCCATCAAACCTCACAATCTCCTTCACATTACGAGTATACCGACTTATGTACATGAAATTAATTTCAAAAAATTACTACAGACATTTAAAATGCAGATCGGCAACATTTTCCCATAAATCTTAACCCCACAGGGAGTTAGTAGCCTCCATTCAATTCACTCCGTTTGACAGTTGGCAAACATCATTGCATGCAAATTTATTGCCTTCAATTAGCACGCACGAATACCATTTGCAAAAATCTTTTTTGAACAAAGATCTCAATACTGCACGATTCTGTGTGGGAGATTTTTAGTTTATTTCATCAATTGTGAAATTTTGCAATTAATAAAGCGAATAAAACCCATACAATTTATATTGAGTATCTAACGCCTGTCTTTCAGTTAGCTGTCACGATTGCCTGTCATGTGCATGGTTTCTTCAACCATGCTTCTCTCTTTTCATTTGAAATGGTAATTCAAAGACAATGCCACTTCAGTTAATGCTTATCTCTGACAAATGTACTGTAGCATTATTCCGACAGACATTATAGCCACCTACTTGCTACACGATCTCCACCCTGAGACAATCTGTCAGTCAGTGACAGGAGCATTTACCTTTTTTTTTCTTATTTTATCTGTTCACTTGCATGTCAGTAATAAGTCAAGAGTTTTGAAATCAAGCCTATGTTTTTCATGTTAATTAGATGGGAAAAAATGACATTTCATAAGTCAGGAATTTTTGCACGATGTTAACTTTAGCTGTGTACACACTTTATAGAGCTACCACTGTGATTTAGTTTTGTTGTTATGTTATTTTCAAAAGTCTCCAAAGATGGAAAAGTGCGCCTAAATCATTTTCATGATGGAGAAAGCTCCAGGTCTACTGGGTATTCTTTTATTTTCGAACAATACCACGTGCGTACAGCGGTATATGTATAGGTATGTATAAATTGCTTTAGGCCGTTGGAATAGTTATTTTTAAATGGATTATGCAAATACGATCGTGGAACGTGTTACCTGTTATATTTGCCGTAAAACTTTTCCTTTTAAAGAATTAATTTCTTGGCTGGGTTTGGATAAATAGAAATTTTAAATAAATCATTTTTGGATAAAAGAAGTAATTAATTTTTTTTTTTTTTTTGTTTTGACGTTTGCTTGTGTCAATATTATTCTGTCAAGACCAAGAACAGAAACAAAGAGAGAAAATGACGTGTGAAGAGTGGTAAAAGTGAAATCTTTTTTTTTTTTCGTAGTGGATATCCGGTAGTTTTTTATTTTGTTTTCTTGGTTTTAAGTGCGTTGGAAGGTGGAAATTGATTTGTGAATAATTAATGTGAATTCAAGAGAAATGAAAGAAATATGTAAGCATTTCAGGTCAGTCGGGCGCCAAAATAAACGCACAAAAATTGAGCACCTTGTTGCTCACTAGTTAAGAAATGCAAACATTGGTTAAGTTGTTCATGTGGGTCTGTTTCTAGGTTATGTGAAAATAATTACAACATTTTGTCAATAGTGCAGCAATGTTCAAGTTAACAATGGGTAAGCTGGGGTTGGCCTGGGAACCGGAATAACTATTTGTTTGGACTTTAGTTTGACGCAACGGAGGTAAATAGGTTTTTATGATACAGTATAAAACTGTAGGTCCAGACAACACGAATGGTTGCGAGAAACTAGGCCTAGGCCCTTCATGGGCTGTTGTGCCAAATATTTATGTAGATATGTGTCAATTGGTGGTATGATTTTAGCCAGTAGCTACACTTTCACACTTTTGTGACAAATAAATTTAATCGGCTCTGGATCTGCATATATTTTAAACTATTTGCTAAAATTCAACATTTGCTGTTGTAGCGGAGATAAATAATATTTTATTAGAACAGTGTTTACTTTATTTTTCTAAGGGATTTCTCACACTGGATGAAACTAAGCCGATCTTTAAAGGAACGCAGGGATGGAATCTGCTTTTTGATTTTTGTAAACATCACTTGAATTATCGCTTTATTCACCTGTAACTTAAACTTAGCATGATATGCGCATAATTTTCCCATTTTACTTTTTGTGTTAAGTCTATTTTTATTCTAATTTATTCTTACATCCTTATGTTTTTCTTTAAAGTAAGGTAATGTCAATTCCTGGCAGATGGCACTTTTGTCATGTTAACTTTTCCTTTTTATCTTACAATATTGTAAATCTATTTAATGTTAATAAAAGAGTGAATAAATAATATTTCACACAATGGCGGAATCTAATGGCGGAATCTAATGGCGGAATCTAATGGCTTAATCTAATTAACACCCCAATTGGCACACCATAATATTGCGTGACAATTTAAGTAGGTTAGGTAAGGTTAGGTTAGGTAGGGTTATGAGGTTATCATAAAACACTAGGCACCAAAGTGGGCCCATCGCGATCCCTTGGCAACCTTCACGGCAGAAGACCCAAACCAATTCTCCCAAGCAATTAATCTCCCTACAGAATCTGAAGAGATCCATGTTGTGGTTCAAGGACCTTACCTCTTCCAGGTTATCGAAGAAGTATCTACCAAGGTGCTTTAGCCTTGCTCTGGTAATTCCTTGGCCGCAGTACCTACAATTTAAGTAAATGGAAACATTCCCAGGAAGCAATATGGTACAAAAGTTCAACATTAACTGTAGTCTCCAAGTAAGAATAAAATGATCAAAAATACATTTTGTGTTGTGATGATTCTTCCCCATGGCTTGCCAATTCAACTACAGGTTCACTTCCCCTATACTCCACTGTACACGTGGTTCAGTACACCGTACTCCATTACCTGACTGTCAGATAAGACGACATTAGATTCCAGCGATGTCCTTATTGGATATCGATTTTAAATCCTCTCAGTTCACAACTGAAATTACTACTTTGTATGCATATTGCTTAGAACAAACTCTTTGTTTTAATTTCAAATTTTGTTGAAAATAGAGCTGTTATCCGAAAGAGCCCCAAATTACTGACTATTACTAACTCCGTGTTTTATTTGCAGACCAACTACTATAAAGAGTGACTGATCTTGCTCTGGAAAATTGGCTAAGAATTCTCTGGAGCATAACGTTAATGCTTTTAAGGAACCGGATTTTGTAAAAACATTTCTAAATCATGTGCATAGCCCATAGCTTAGCAAAAAAAAGGAGATAAGATCATTAGGGCTTGACAGCATTGTGTTCGTCTCATCTATGATCAGACTATTATAGCCGCCTCATATTCTAATCACACAACGACACCAGCTACTGCTCGCTTGTTTAATTTAAATCTATATGCCAAATTTAAATTTATATGTATAGCATGTCAAGATTTACAAATGTCAAATCTGGCATGCCTCAAAGTAGCCACCAAGAACCACTTCTATTTTTCATATTATGACTGTGACAAAATAGTTTATGATCACAATGCGGGGGTATTATTGTCTTTTAACAATGATGGCAATCATGCGAGCCTACAACTTCAAATCGATAATTTAGTACCGTAGTATAGAAGGATCAGAAACGTTCATCTAAATGATTATTTTATTAGTGAATCCAACCTGACACACATTTGATACAAAACTAGTCTTGGAACTTCACGCCGATTTTGCCATTGATTTAATCTGTTCTGAGTTAGAGTTTAGATCACAAGTTTGCAGCCTATATTATTCCTGACATTGCACGTATTAGGTCTGTTCAGAAACAATTGTTGACGTTTGCCCTTTGGAACCGTAATTTAAAAAATTGTCTGTACTCACCACGCTATTTTTGGGGATTTATACAGTGATTTATCGCAGAAATGAAGCATTTTAAGATTTTAAAGCTATTGTTCCTCTAACAAATCACAAGCATTGACAGTGGTGATGTTTGTCATCGGCTTCAAAGAATAACTTTCGCTTTTAGAGTACTATCAACTTTCTGTCAAACACACCTAAATTTCAATGCAATCTTCGATGAATAATGATCAACATGTAAATAAATATAAACAGATCTCAACTTGGCTACCTCTTCTTTCTTTTTTACACGATTGCAAACAAAGAGCTAAGACCCTAAGCGCCATCTTATTGACTTATAAACCTTTCCCCAAAAAAGCCCATCGGACGTTCCGAATTTACACCTTAAAGACATAACCTTCCGCAAATAGAAATTTTTGGTAAGCCACAACAAGTGTGGGACAGACGTGACTAACCACTCGAAAAAACGACGACCACTCCAAATTTAAATTCCAAATCGCAAATGAAAGTGAAAAGTCAAAACTTTTTTTTTTTTTTTTAAAGTAAACAAAAATTTTCCAATGAACCACAAAATGAATACCGTCATACTTAATCCCACTCGTGACCAAATCAATGGCAGATGTCTTTTACGCTTTGGCTCACATTTTGGCATTTAAAGTCATGACACCGTAAAAGAGAAAAATTCCGGATATGGAAAAATGTGAAAAGTTTATCTTCACAGGTGTCGATCGATGTACCGGTGAATGGATATAGGGGGAAAAAAAATACGAAAAGATCGTTGAACTTGCGCAGACAGTCGTGGATTATAAAATCGTTTTAAAGACATCTGCGTGACTCTATGTAATGGATTTTCAAGTTATTTTGTAATCACTCGAATAGTTTCGATTAGTTTTCAAAGAAAGTGATCCTCGTTCAAAATTTCAAAACGATCTAGTGAGTCAGCTTTCCTATACACTCAGGATAATTTGAGTAAAATAAACAATGCAACCTACAGGTGCGTTACTTAATCCATCACCACTAGAGATAGATACTTCTAATCTTTCTTCGCATGGCCAATCGCGTATCAAGCATCTCGGTTATGCAAGGGAGCGATAAAAATAAATAGGTAAATAAAAATCCGACATCACAATGCAATCTCGTACAAGTAGCGAGTACACTCTGTGGTATACGTGCTGCTGTAAAAATAAAACAAAAACGCAATCAAACGTTACTAAATCTTAGCGCGATACTCTTTGATAATTTACGCTGATTAGAGCCGACTGTGAGGAGACATCAAGCGCGTATTTGGCATGCACACCATCAAGTTGAGGTGAAGTCAACAAAATTTCATAATTCCTCTCGGCGCAAACGCATTTTATTTTTTGTATCTTGCCACAGTTTTGTATGTGACTTTGTTAGCTAATTGTCACTACAGTTTGGTTGAAGGAAACCAGTCAGTTGTTGTTGTTGTTGTTGTTGTGTTGTCGGCATCATTCTTGAGGCAGACCACGGTGTTAGATTGCGCCACAAGGTCTGTCCGATGGATATGTGGTCTTGTTTTCATTTCTAATTAAGATCATTACGAGGAATGGGAACATAAATATTTGTATTTATTTGCTCTAATGGCAGTGAACGTCTCTGTGATCATTTTAAGGTGTTGACTACATTAACGAAAGCAGCAAGAGTATTTGATTGTTGGCAACTGTTATTCTGACGCATTTACATAATTTTCTTGATCGAAGCGAGTGTTTTCTTTAAATCTTCAGGGGGTCTTAACATTTTTAAGTTTTATAGGAATGACACATAAATCGAACTTATTTAATGGCCTTGGGAGGCAATTCGATTACACACTTCGGCACACCCAGGGAGCGATGAATAGATTTGACACTCTTTTCCTGACCTTAATTCAAAGCAGGAATTTTTGGAATTCCTGAAGGTCTTCAGAAAACTGATAACTGTGAGAAAAAAATCGAAGTTCAGTCTTCTGTTCTGATAATAAGCATCAGAAGCATTACCTAGTACAAGCAATAAGAATTTTAAATCCAATTCTACGTCCGATCAATACGACTCAACAAATTTAATAGTAAAAATCTGATTCTTCTAATGGTGAGACCTGCAATCTTTTCTGACAGTCAAGCTGGTTTATGGACGCTTGACTCTGCATCAGTAAAATCAAACCTAGTTCTGGAGACAGTCAAATTGCTTTTAGAACTACTCGTAGTTAGAGAGAACTTGGTCATTCTACACTGGATTCCCGCACATGAAGATCGCCAAAGTAATGAAATACCTGACCTTTGGGCCAAGACCAATGCAACATCCCTCTTCACTGGGCATTACCTATCTGAGCAAGAATATTCTTAAAGATTACACCATGAAACAGACCCAAACGAATCGAAGTTCTTCTTCTCTGTCCTGTTACTCAAGAAAGTGTCTAGTGAATCTGGGCGGAAATCAACTAAGAATTATAATCGGTGTCACCAGTGGCCACTACCTTCTAAAGAAACATCCTCACAAACTCAATATACCATTGGACCCTATCTGTAGACTATGCCTAGATAGTGACGAGACCTGTCTCCATGTAACATAGTAACAGAATGCCCCACTCCAAGTGAGAAAGGCGACTCTTGGCAGTGAATTCGTGTAACCAACTTGCCTTGCTGCAATACACCCGGAGAAGCTAATAAACTCTGGAGGACAGTCTCTGGTGTTAAATGAACATCCTGTTACATACATATAATACATATGTACATAGAAACTAGTGCCAGGATGTAAATATCATCAGAATATGCCACCATGCAGCAACTATATCTACTTTATTCATAGCGTTCACCACAAACGGTCATGCACAAGGTGGCGCAAAAGACATCATCCTATCGGAAGATGCTCTCATCCTTGCAAATGGCGTCGTATGTTATTGCGTTTTTGACCTTTAAGAAATAAAAAGAAGTAGACAGACCATGGATTGCTATACTCTTCAAGGACGCAGAATAATTGTGTCAATGTTTTTAGCTCATAGCAAAACTTTTTAGCTGTCCCTCGACGAGTTTCTAAAAGTTGTATTAGATGTTATTTTCAGTTGTCATTCAACAATTATAAAACGATGGATTGTAGAATACATCGCAGTTGAATTTATTCAACATACACGAATACATGTCAATTGCATATTGTACAGTCCAATATGATTCCAGTGCCATCCTTTATCCGGTAATAGTCTGCTTGACAAATTATTTTCAAATTCATCACATTTCCATAAGTGCTAAAATAAAACAGAGTTAAGGACGGCGAATAATATAAGACATTCCAGTTCTATAGCAAGGAGAATTCAAGAGCAGTTATCACTAAAATTAAATAAATCAATAGCAAGAATAGTTTCAGAAATCCTAGTGGTAAATTGTAAACTCGAAAAACAACTGCAATGAAACAGTTTACTATTATAGTACTTACTTACTATTTCTTAGTAAGGTTGGTCACAATTATTTTTTAGGCAATCTTCCTTTCTGTTAAAACTTGCTGAAGGAAATGACAACTTTTGTCATAAAAAAAATATAGTGGAGTTCTTGCAAAGCCGCGCTTAAGCTTTAAAGATCTATACCAAAAATGACGTATTCTTCAACTCTTCTTCATTTCATTTTCAATACATTTTTACTTCAAATTTAGAATATTATCTTACGTGCTAACAAAAACGCTTAAAACTAGCTTAATTAACTTAACTATCTCATACTAACTTACTGACCCTATGTGGGCGCTGTAAGCTAATTTGAACACTTAATCTATGTCTTTCGACGTAACCTAACTTAATTTATTTAACATCTATACTAACTAACTAAGAAATTAAAAAAAAGAACTAAGAAAAATGTTTTATTTTGGGAAAAAAAAACTTGGTATATGGACTGATTTTTGTAAGAATAAGTAAGACTTACAAACTACCTTAAAATAAGCTTAAGCTAATTTAACTACATTGTGTATTTAAATACACACTTTTTTTCTGGAAGCGAAGTGCTGTGCCATTTTTTTTTTTATTAGCAGCGCTGCTTTTTTTTTTGAATGTGTTTGTAGCGGCACCGCTAACTTATCCTGGATCAGACCCCTTTGATCAAGATATAGGAACGCTTCTGGATGGATAAAGCTGTAAAGGCGCACACTCTCGTGATAGAGATTGTTGGGGTAATAAGCCCCAAAGATTAGGCTATTCATCGATGTCATTGCTCTTGCAGTGTGCCTTCGAATCAACTTGTTGTACAGGACCTCATTACGATAGAATTTTATGTACTCAGACTCTGGTATTCTGTACAAATGAAGGCAAGCCCTCTCAAATACCAGCGTCTTTTCCAACAAGCTTGGCCACACGTTGAACCACACGGGACATCGCATCGAGTTTTGCTGCTATAAAACAGTCTCTTTGTGAGGGAAAAAGCAACTTTGGCTCTGGCCAGAGCAGCATCTATATGTTTGTTGAAATATAGATATTGATCTAGCCAGACCACAAGGTACCTTACTACACTTCGATTCGCAAGTGGGTGTCCGTGTTGTCCCATGATAGAGAACTTTCACCAATTCTCTCTGGTGTCCCTAGAGGCCCCAGACAACGGGCGTTCTGAACCGGATGGTCTCCGACTTCACTCTGCAAGAGTGTTGCAATGACCTCGTTTGTAGGCCCTGACCTGTACGCGACCAAATCGTCTGCGTACGCTATGGCATGGTGAAGTGAACCTATGAGATCGCTCGTGTAAATGTTGAATAGGATCGGCGAATTAACCGCACCCTGTTGCAGACCATTTTTTACTACAAAAGTTCTAGCAGACGTCACATTGCCATTCTTCACAATGAACCTCTTACTGGTGAGGTTCTACTGACTTGTAGAAGAGTCCCTCTAACCATACGATATCGGAAGCCTTCTCCAAGTCAACCAGACAGGTACCCGTGCATTGTTTCTTGCTTTTATTCTATTGGATATCCGATACCAGTTAAGACGCGGCATGTATAGTATCATGCCCCGCCTTGAAACCGAATTGGTTATCCGGAATTATGTGCATGTCCTCAACCCACTTAGCCAGGGCTTTATGGATCACTTTTTCGAATACCTTGCTGTTGTTCGGAAGGAGACTTATCGACCGGAGATTCCTCGGATTGGAGCTTGTTTTTCTTTGGAATGGGCTGCACCACCGCCGTTTTCCAATTATTCATTGCATTATTGAACAGGATGGCGTAAATGTTCACCGCTTCTGGAGGAAGATGTCTAAGTACAATGTTGGGTATACCATCGATTCCCACTGATTTTTTTTTCTCAGTGGTTCTAAGATCGCTTGGAGCTCTGCCTTCGAAATGAACGGGGGATGTACCCTTTCATCGGTGACGGCATTGTTTGCCATATATCTTTCATTGAACACGGTGAAACCAGTGTTCTCAGATCGCCAGTGCTCCATGTAATTTCGAAGGTAGAAGTTGTGCACAAGGATCCGATTTTCCAGGTCGTGGTTCGAGCAAATATTATCATTCACCTTATACACGTCCTGGAAGTCACTCCTATAGCCTCTACCTTCTCCTGCGGTTTTTCGATCACAAAGAAATTCTCATCCTCAACTGCGTTATCCGGATCTATACCTGCTGTCACTAGTATTTGTACATTGTTCGTAGTTCGGAGGATTTTAAGACGCGGAAGATCGTTTTGATTATACCTCCGAAACATCTTGTTTATTTGCGGGAACATACTCGGGTTGTTGGATTTTACAACCCGAATTTTTCTGTTCCATTGCAAATTTACAGAAAGTGGGTAATTTTCCTTAGTTAACTTCGAGAGATTTCTAATCAACGAGTTCAGCGTCCTAACCTCCTCCGAATTCTTTCTGTCAGTAAACTGTCTGTACAAGGTTTTTAATCTCGACAGCAGTCTACTTTTGTGTTATTGTTTTAGGTATCCATCAATCTCCTCGTTTGACAGATTCCTATTGGACGATAGGTCGAGCATATTCGAGGAGAGTGCTCTCGTCAACTGTCTGGAGAAGCGAGTCCAACGCGTTCTACTGTAATTATAGGTGTGCAATTGGACAAACGCCACCAATTCCGCAATTTCGTTGGGAACCTTTATTTCGGCACTGAGTCTGCAATGGTCACTGTCATACACAAAAGTGTGTAAGCAGTTTAAAGTTTGTCGGTCCATGTGGGTCAGTCAGTATTCTTCAACTCCCAAGTAACATGAATGTTCTCCATCTACGTTAAATTTTATGTTTCGTTCATAAAATTGCACTGTCAGATGGATGACAAAAAACTTAAAATGCCATCTAAATTAAGCTAGATTTGCTCTCTCTTATATAAAGTTTTAATATTCAGTTGATTGACACTTCTTCAACGGTACCTCTGAAGCTGTTATGCAAAAATGGTGGCAATAAAAGAAGAGAACAAAACAAATATCATCGAAAAGAAAAACATGTTTATTTCGTTAGCTTGGGATTTAACCAGCAACCTGAGCTGATCCATTGACAACACCCAATTACCTAAGCCTCACTTGAACCAATTAATAATAAGAAATTCCCATTAAAATTACTTCTACAAATCGACAACCATCAAAATGCATTAACCACCACTCGATATCGACTCACCCACGCGCTCTTAACTTGACTTTCATGTCAGTGAACTTTGCGGTCGATCAATTTAAATCGCAAATTATTTACACGTTTTATAGCCGGCAATCTTTTTTCCTGTCGAAATCTCTTAATGTACCCTCAAAACGCAAAGTGTGTTATTATGTTTCTTTTTCTCTATCTCTTGATATTATAAAACAATTTTGCGATTATTGCTACAGGGATATACTTACTTTGAATTGAACAATCATCTTGAAATGTGCTGCTCATCTCGCCAAACGTCAAAAAAATAGATGTTCCTTTGCCAACAGCGACAACGATGACTTTCTTGTCTTTCAATATAGTCATTCTTGATGCAAAACAAAACCGTAGGTGCGTATATGTCAATTGTTTATCAATTAGAAAATCATTCAATCTGTCAAATGAGATGACAGCAAAATAACAAAAAAAATAACTACATCTCTCCACCAATTGACATACATAGATAGAAGTATGTGCAAATGTAAATCTATCAATCTGACAACTGTGGGAGGCCCCGTGTGCAAAAGTTGTTGAAATCAATTGAATTCACCCGAGGGATCAATCAAGATGGATACCCACAATACAGGCTGCTTCCATTTGCAATGCTCCAATCTACTACCAACAACCATATACTAGTCACACAAGTGACCTGCTTTCTCTTTTCACTCGTAAATACTCCATAAGTGAGTTAAGATCACTGCACAACTCGTATTATGATCTGATCCGATTGGATTGGACGACGACAACCGATCTAAATTATATGGTATTGCACATTATTTGTCTTTCCTTGGTTCGGTTTTTCTTATGGTATAACCAGCTAAACACATTTAGCGGTATTTAGCTAGATGAGGTGTTTTTTATTTCAGACTTTTTGCGCAAACAATTGATTTGGTCAGAAAAATATGCACGGCTATGGTAAATTGAAAATTATATTCCCATGCGCAATGGGTGTGTGGTTTTTTTTCTTCACATTTTTCTCTGCAATTTGTGGCGAGATGAATAATTTGCGATTACGTGATGATGCATGGAGAGGTAAGTATTTCTTTATTTTTTTTGGGATAATTTCCAAATCAAATAGAATGTCATGTGTGAAATTTACGTGAAAGGTGAAAAGTTGACAATGAGTGGGTTGACTGATGGTGGATTGTAGAGTTTCAGATGATAGTGATAATTGATACTGAAGTAACAATTACGTGTTCACATTTTATGGAGGGAAAATGTTTTATGCGTAAGCATCAGGTGATATCATTGTCTGCAAAAAAGATTGAAAACGAAAGTGATACTTCGCACATTTACTGTATGTATGACAGACAGTTTAATGGCTTCTAAAATAAACGAGAAAAAAAAAGTTCTGCTGGCAATGCTGTGGAGAAATTTTACAAGCGTCGTTCACCCAGTTACCGTAGAATACGAAACGTGAATGGAAAGTGAAGTCATACGACTGGTGTATAATTGAATTGCGGGATTAGTTTAAGTTAACTTTTGCAGACAACTTAATGTCAATACAAGGGCTCGACAGCCTTGACAGATTCCAATGCAGCCAAGTTTTGACAGATTTTGTGCAATAGATTCACTTTAGGAATAGTTTTTTTTTTTTGAGTTTGTTTGATACGAATTTAGTTCAATTTGAGTTGGAGTTTCAATTTTAGTTAACTACACGTAGCTGAAAGATTAAATTAGAATTAATTAAAGGCGGGGTTGAATTTACATTTTCTGCAGTACATTGCAGTACTTCTTTAAGCGGCCTACAGACGACAAACTTGGTTGTCAACATCAAATATCAACATCAAACATTTTTGATTTTACTCCAACTGCTCGACCAATACAGAATTTAAAGCGGTAATACAGGCGATCAATTTGGTTATCAACCAAGTTGTCAGCATGCTATGTTGGTGTTGATGTTGGTCGTTTGTAGATGCATTCACAACTTATAAATTCTGTGTTGGTCGAAAAGTGTTTAACATCGATGTTGATATTTGATATTGGCGACCAAGTTGATCGTCTGTAGGCCCCTTAACAGTGCAAAGTGGATGTAGGCTATAGCTTTGCCTCTTCTTCTTAAATATCTCTTCAACACCTTCAAGTCACTTAGAGCTGCCGAGGCCTTTTCGTATGCCCAATATATTACATTATATTACATAAGCATAAGATTTCAGAACTAAAATAATTTAGGATTGATATGATTTTGGATAACAATATTTTGGCATTTGAATACGAAAAACTTTCAATTTCTCCTAAGCGAGACAGCTCTCTTCCGAAGATCACGAGATTTTTCCTCTAGATGTTCATAACTAGGAGTTTAAGTTGTAGCTAGTCCACAAGGATCGGTGCTAAGGCCCTTCCAATCAAAAATTTTAGAAAGATGCTAGTCAGCTGCAGAAAGAAACTAAAGGTAATCAAGGATTGAGGATTCTTGGTTACGATGGACATGCGGCTCAACTACAAAGAAAATCTAGAATAATCGCGAGCCAAAGTAGCTCTGTCATGGATAAAGACATACATATATTGGAGAACCAAAGCGAGTAGGAGGTTACTTGGTATACCTTGTCATTAAGCTAGGATCTCATGACGTGTAAAAACACAAAATTGTGTGCCTGTAACGTCATTTTGTCGTCATACAGCTGTCATTAATTGTTACATATCATCTAGTGGACATAATTATACCCGTCGCATATACTTACTTACTTACTTAGATGGCGCTACAGTCCGGGGTGGACCTGGGCCTCAACCAACAAACCTCTCCAGCTAGCACGATTACGAGCCAGCTGTCTCCAGTTGCGCACGCCAAGTTGGTTGAGGTCCCCCTCCACTTGTTTGCGCCACCTACCGCGAGGTCGTCCTCTACTGCGTCGTCCATCCGGGGTGGATTTGAAAACTTTCTTAGCGGGAACGTTGGGCTCCATCCGCTCTAAATGACCCAGTCATCTTAGTCGCTGTATGTGAACTCTTCTGGCTAAGTCGATGTCCTTGTACAGGCCGTATAGCCCGGCATTGTACCTACTCCTCCACTCACCGTCTATGCAGACGGGACCAAAGATCGCTCGAAGAACTTTTCTCTCGAAATAACCAAGGGCATCCTCATCCAGTTTTGTCAAAGCCCATGCCTCTGCGCCATACAGCAGGACTGGGATGATTAGAGTCTTATAAAGGGTTACCTTAGTAGTTCGAGATAGGGCTTTGCTACTCAATTGCCGTTTTAGCCCATAGAAACAACGATTGGCAAGAGTAATTCTTCGTGTGATCTCCCTACTGATGTCATTTGCGGAGTTCACCATAGAGCCTAGGTAGACAAAATCCTTTACTACCTCAAAATTATATCTGTCTATTGTGGCGTTCTGTCCAAGACGCCGATGTTGGGTGTCCTTTTTTGTAGATAGCATATATCTCAATACTCGTAAATGCCCCATTGACTGCCCGCTAAGTTCTTCCGATTATGTCAATGTCATCGGCATAAGCGAGTAGTTGTACAGGCTTGTAAAAGGTTGTACCTCCGGTGTTGGCTTGTGAGTTTCGTACAATTCTCTCAAGTACTATATTAAAGAGATCGCATGATAGCGCCTCACCTTATCTAAGACCTTTCCTGACATCGAACGGTTCGGTGATGTTCTTACCGACTTTGATGGAGAATTGGGAGTTCTCCATCGTCATTCTGCACAAACGGCAGAGCTTGGCAGGGATGCCAAGACTAGACATGGCTCTGTATAACTCGTCTCTATACACGCTATCATAGGCAACTTTGAAATCGATGAAGAGGTGGTGCGCATCGATTTTGTATTCATGGGTTTTGTCCAAGATCCGCCGCATATAGCACATTCAATTATGTGAAGAATATGTGGAACCTATGTAGCCACATACAAACATTGACGTTTAAAAGTTTTGCTGCACTGCGCTGTGGTTACATTACATTTTCAATTCAGCAAGTTGGTCATGTATAATAGACTACCGTAAAAGACTTATCCCTATTCTTAGGGTATGGCTACGGTATGTAAGCGACGAAGGTACCAACCGGTACAATGTGTCGGAAGGCATACCACAAGGATCAGTGCTAGGTACCGAAAGCCCACTCATAGTGCACCATTCATCGATAATGTCTATCACCGCTTGCGCGTTAGCACAGACAATAGCCAAGCATGACCCAATGGAAAGTAAGGCAACATTATTCCCGTATACCAGAGCGTAGACGTTAGAACTGTTTAAAGTGTTCAACAGAACATACACCATAAAAATAAAGACAGAACGCCGCCTTGCACTAGATTTTGAAGTGCAGTCTCGCAGATTTTCCCACGCTGATAAACATGTTGCATGTCCGATATTGGATGCAGCCTAAAAGCAACTTTGCGCACGTGAAATTCCACCAGTCTCTCCATACTTTTCAGTAAGAGGTAGGTAAGACTTATAGGTTTCGAACTCTTGGGGAATAGTGCTTCTTACGAATTTTTGGTATGAAAGCCAGTCTGACTGTCCACCAAGGTGTAGAAATATATGCCAGTGGCAAGCCAGCAAGGAAATCCTTTTCAGAGTTGGCAGCAACTAAAACATAGCTGGATATGTATATTCCATCATTAAAAGATGCCACAGTATATTTGATGGCATCATCTATTACCTCGGCTGATGCAATATACCAACTGCACTGCATTCTCTTCTGACTTAGATCAATCTCAGCCTGGGTTAGCGGTCAAGCTGTGATTTAATACTTATCTGATTGCCTGGAAAGTAAGACTCCCACAGAAGACTAAAAGTTTCGGCTTTCATACATAGGTCTTGTGATACCAAACAATGTATTTAATAAACTAAAGCGGGTTCTTATGACTAATCTCTACATATTGTTACGCAAGCGCAGAAACCGACACAGAAACATAAACAACCGAGAGCCCTGAGAAATATCTCAAAGCTGTCAACCCAGAGGTACCAGAACTTTCCAGATTCTTAGCGGATCAAATTCCAGTGGCGAATTGGAAATTTGGTTATTTGTCTGGGAAGCCAGAGCCAAATATAAAATGAGGTTGGCAATTGCCCAGCGATGAGTTTTGTTTTGGTAAACGTTGACAGCCGATATTAGAGACGCGCAGATTATAAGCCTAAAGAAAATGTACTAGATTTTATTTTTTTGTTAAAAGTAAATTAAGTTAAAAACATTTTCAAATAAAAAAGAAGTTGAAAAACCCTCTCGGAAACCAGAGATATTCTGTTAGTTTTGTCTCCATTATCCTTCGTAGCCTTGCTTGTATTGAGCTTGATCGGCAATTTTTGCTACAATATAATAAAATGATAACTAAGGTCGTCTTTGGACATGTATTACGAAGAAACTAATTGACAGATTTTAGTAAAACTTTGCCATTCTATATCTTATAGGTTTGGCACCAAACTCCAATTGGAATTATTGCGATATTATGATATATATGATATTTTATGATATCAAGAGGATTAAGATATTAAAATAAATAAATGCAGAGATTTAAAAAAAAACCGACAAAACCAGGCATTTTAAAACTATACATTCGAAAAGTTTGAACACTGCAGAAGTATTTGAAGTACGTGAGTACTTTTTTGCCTACACGTGAGGCGCAAACTTATAGCTACATGTGTATTTTTGACGCAGGCGATAACGATGGCGTTTGATGTATTCCTTCTGTTTACTAAATACATACATACCTATATAGTTAATATTATTGTGGACCAAGCTTTCACATCAAGGAAACCATCGTACAAAAAATAGAGCGCGACCGGATCAGCTGGTATTGCCACGTTCAAAGAAGAGATCATTTGAACCCTGTTAAAAAAGCAATATCAATGCGCGTTCCAAAGACATCGCGATGTAGGAAAGGCAGGCCTATAAACGCCTGGATCAGACAAATGCGACGACATCGGCATTTCATTGGCCTCAGTAACCGAGTGAACCAAAATCGGGAGGCCTGCCGATATTTTCTGAGGTCAAATAGGCAAACCCCACAGGCGGATCAGTAGAAATGCGGTGAAGTGGGAGGGTTATGATCCCTCGTTTTCGGATCATAACCTCGCTGATAAAAGGAAGAAGAAGATTATTGTGGACCACGCAAACAAATTTGCGGGTATCCACTGGTTTAATATAATTAAATAAATAAATAAATATTTGGCGAACTAGGTCTTCAAGTGCCTGGGCCTAGTTTCTTGCAACCACTCGTGTTGTGTGCGTTATATTTTTTTCACACGAATGGAAGGGACTTACAGTTTAGTGTCATATCCGAAGGGCAATTTGTTTTTGAGAAACTTTCTCGTGACAACAATACTCTCGGATGTTTGTCAGACGTTCGCTAGAGGTGGGACCGTGAAAAAGCTATTTCATGTTTTCTGGGATTTGAACATGGTACCCGCGCAATGGTCCGATACACTAACCACATGCGCCACGATGCCCACACTTAATATAATTTAGTGCTTTTGAATCTCTTTTACGCAAAGCCGAATGGGCAACAGCTCGCAATTAATTTGTCAATATGGTCAACACACATGGTGTTGCTTCAATACGAAGTAGGTGCAGGTGCCTCCTGATGACAAATAATTTATAGCTACCACAGTCATGCAAGAATTTCGAATAACGCTAATAAAAACCAGGTAGATTGTATCTATGAGTAGATTCTTATTAACAAAAGAACCTATAAAACACCTTCGTAAATTCTTATGGGGTTTCTCCCATTTCCCCAAAAATCGATTTGCGTTCTTAATTTCCGAACATTAATTTATTTCTTATAACAAGTTTCCATTAATTTAAAATTCATTTTATTCCGAATAAGAATAAAGAAATCCAACATTATTAAAATCAACCTATTTTAAGCAGAGCTCGCGTCGCCAATTCAATAGAAAGGGTTCACATTAGCATTCTTATAGCTTAGACGAAGGCAGACCAAGAGCTTAATCATTCTTTAAATTGATTGAATTTTTGTATTTTTTATTTTTATGTACATACATAATATTTCCAGAACTAATAAATATTGGAAAATAGAATAACAAACACGTGTGATACAAGTGTGTGAATGCCCTCACCAATTCTTCACGGTCACACAGTAGACCTCACAAGGGGAGAAAGAATTTAAAATTTCTTTCGAAAACCACAGAAAGTTTTTGGCAACAATTTCTGAGTAATATTTCATATTTTCATTTATTTGCTTTGTAACGGATCTTAAAGTTGCCTCAAAAGTAATCAATTTATCATTATGAGTTAATCGGTTTTTTATTCCTCAGACGCAAATGTATCCGAATGATTCATTGAGACGCATCGAGCCTTGGTCTTGGACTCGTGTGCAGTTTTAGTGTATTTTATTTTAACTGCGAAACGGATTTCCTGTCAAGGCTGTGAGAATTAATAATACAGACGCGTCTAGTCATCAAAAATGAGGCAACATGGTGTTGGCACAGCTAATGTGAATTTAATGCAGCAATGAATTTTATGTCCTCCTCTTCGATACTGAAGTGCAGTATAGTTACAGACATTCTGATATTATTAATGCAGTCAGTCAATGTCAATACTTTTTTTTAGATATGACGCTAATGACGGAAACATTATATTAACACAAGTTATTCGTTAATCTACTCTTTCTTTGAAATGGTTCTTAACGTTGCAAGAACTCATAAAGATGTGTATGATTGAAGAATAAATATAGAAAGTGGCTAGGTTAGGTTAGGTTCAAATGGCTGGCAGCTAAGGCCAATGCACTTAGACCATTTATATGTCCAATGTGATAAAATATGGATCTGGAAAAAAATGTCCTTTTATTATCTGTCATATCTGTATTTATCAGATTGCTTAGATCGTTGTAGTAGAAGGATCTTAAGTGAAGTTTTCTATTGTAGAAGAAACCTGGTCAGTTACACAGAAAGTGTAGGATAGCTTTCTCCTCTTCTTCGTCCATACAGCCAAATCTGTTTTGTCGCTAAATATATATACGTACGTTGTACCATATGTCCACCTAAGATTTGTTCTTTCAATAGCCTCCAGCTTTAATTTAAGATACCATGGAGCGATCGGTATCGTCGGTAAAAGTCATTAAGAACAAAATTTGTGAAAATGAGTTTTTTACGGAAATAGATATTATTTTTCATGTTTTAAAACTGGAAAAAATTAGCGAAGCATAATTGTCACTTTTACAGGAATTACAGAATTATATAATTAATTAAGTGCAGTTATTTAATTTCTCTTCAGAGGAAAAAACCATTATCTGACTTAGTTTTTTTCCAATTCAAACATCTTGTGGGCACAACGGTCACTACTTTCATAATTTGTTGCTACTACTTGTTTTCGACAAGAGATCAAAAGACAAAAGGTTAAATAATATTCTTGTAAGTATCAATCAATTTAAATATCTAGGGGTAAAATTAGATAAGAAACTCACCTGGAAGCCACTTCTCCGAAGGCGTTCTGTGCCTGTTCTAGACTCTTTGACAAAAAATGTGGTCTCAAGCCCAAAATTAACCACTGAACCTACCTTCGAACTATCGTCATTCTCATAGTTACCTATGCCTCACTATTATCCACAACTGTTTAGAAGTCGAAAATCTAAGTGATCAGCAACCAGGGTTCGTACCCACGATGAAGTCTTCAAGGTTTAGAATTTAGGAACATATTCAGGGTTATCGTGAATTATTTTTCCCTCGAATAAAAATAGAGAACAAATTCATTGGGTAAAAATTAAATATCGTGACTATGTTGAAAACTCTCCTGAATTGTCATTCATGATACCTATTTCTTTTCCGGTGAATTGTTTCCTTTTTTTTTTAAGATAACTAATTTTTGTTCGGGGGAAAAATTCCGACGGAAAAATAATTCACGATAACCCTGATTGCAAAATTGAAAACATAAATTTATTTTGATTTCATCAATTGCAGAATTTGGGAGTGTTTCTATTAACATGTATTTGCACACTGATCAAAGTTGACAATAGCTCGACAAATATTTGTGAACGCAGTTACAAAGGTTTATATAATTAGTTAATACTGATCAAAAGACTATATAGTCACCATTAATGTGGGATAATTCAATTCTCTGTTTTTACATAATGTTGTTGTTAGGTTGTGCAATATGATATAAGGTATCGCTTTCGATCTAAGGCTATCGCACTTTAGAATTCTTCTTCTTCTTATTTCGGCTAGGTTATGACCTAAAAACAAGCGATCATAACCCGCCCGCTTCACTACATTTCTACTGATCCGTCTGTGGGGTATGCCTCTATACCTCACTTATATGGTGGGGAAACGGGAAACGGAAACGGATCCATGCTCGAACTACCATTCAAAAGGTACAAAGACCATTCATCTCCCTTGTAATGTGAAGGACTCTGATTTAACAGGGCATATGAAGGTTCTGAACGAAATTCCGCTAGTAACCTCACCAGCAGTATGTGCATCTGACGACATGGTAAAACCTATTGGGAAAACCCCCATCTTCCTTAAATGGATCGACAAATCAATTCGTACGACGATGGCTCAAAAATGGCAAATGATGTGGGTGCCGGAACTTTTGGTCCCAATTTCAAATCTGCTGTGCCATTAGGTCAAAACACATCTATCTTCCAAGCAGTGGTCTATGCTGCGGAGCCAAGCAGCTCTAAAAGCTCTCAAATCTGTCAGCTTTGAGTCGAAATTAGTTTGGCACTGTCTCGTTACCCTTAAGCAGCTCGCTGCACACAACACCATCTCACTCACTTAGGTCCTTGGCCACAGGGCATCGCCGGCAATGAGACTGCTGATCAACTAGGCAGATCTGGCTCCCAACTCAAATTTATTGATCCGGAACCCTTTTGCGGCCTAGCTACAAGACAAATCAAAATTGGGCTATATCGTTGGGAACAACTCGAAAAGCAACTGTTCAAGTTCAGTTCACAAATAGGTTTAAGACATGCAAAGAGATTTACTGATCTCTCTAGTAAAAGGTCGAAAAAAAATTCTAGCAATGAACAAACATAATACAAAGTTTTTAACAGACTTTAGTCATTGCCCTCTCAAATTCGTATACCACCTTAAGAAAATTGGCATTATTTAATCTGACACTTGCGGACTATGTCTTGAGGACACTGAATGTGTGAATATCCCAATTTGGTTGAAAAAAGCGTTACTTTTACTTATTGTTATTTGAAATAAACTCGTTTTTCCTAAAAAAAAAAAAAACATATTTCGCTTTATCCTTAATGACAATATGGTTCGGAACCCCATACAGGTAAAAGTCATTAAGTGCATTTTTCTTAAAATCATCTAAATGAACTGTTTTTTGTTCATAACAATTAGAGTGCTTTGCTCGCAACGCAATGGATTGAAGATTTGTCATATAAATGCACAAAGCCTAAATCCAAAGCTTGATGAATTTCGGCATTTATTCATAAAGTCAAAGGTGGATATTGTTTGTGTTTCAGAGACGTGGTTTAACCCTGAGCTTAGCGACAAATTTTTTGGCGTCAATGGTTACAATATATTTCGTTCCGATAGAAATGGGCGAATTGGTGCGGGTGTAGCTGTTTATGTGAGAGAGGGCATTAGATGTGATCTTATTTTCAAATCTAACCCTGACTGTTCTATGCAATACCTTTTGGTGAAGATTACGTGTGATCCATCACAACTTCTACTTTGTTTGGCCTACAGGCCTAATAAACATATAGATATTACACCACTGATTAATAGTTTAGAGCAATACTCATGCACTACTCCACAACTTATACTTTGCGGTGACCTAAATTGCAACCTTTTAAAACCTACCACATCTGCACAGTTAATTGGCTCTATGAGATCTCTTAATTTATTTCCCATTAACACTGTGGCACCAACACACTTTACTGGTACGTCCAGCACTCTACTGGATGTCTTCTTTGTAAATGACTTAAATAAAGCGCTACTTTATAGTCAACTTTCTGCACCTGGTTTCTCTAAACATGACTTAATATTTCTAACCTACGATTTCGAATGCCACGTGAATGCAAAATCTATTCAATACAGGGATTTTAAATCTATTGACCAAAACAGCTTACTAAACGATATCCACAGCATTGACTGGGCAAGGATCTATGCAATGACCTCAGTTAACGACCAGTTAGCATTTATAAATAGCAATATTTCATCTTTGTTTTATACCCATGTCCCATTACGTAATAAGACCGTTACTTACGGACCTCCCTCCTGGATGAATCGAGATATTATAGAGTTGATAAAAAAGAGAGATATTGCGTATTCTAGATGGAAGCGATGTAGAATTCATGAGTTACGCATAATTTACTCCACTCTTCGAAATCTAATCGTGCACAAAATAAGGTTAGCTAAAAAAAGTTACTACACAACCAATCTTAATCCAGCAAATTCCGGTAGGAGCTTATGGAAAAATCTGAGTAATCTAGGAATCGGTAGACAAAAGCCTAAGGTCCCTGATAATCTCGATTGCAATACTCTAAATGCCAACTTCTTAACACAAGAAAGTAGATGTGGAATCTCTGTTGAAGAATCATATCCTGACCAGGCTGAGGAAGCTGATAACTCGTTTAGTCTCGCAAGACTAAGTGATGAAGATGTTGTTGATGCCTTACTGTCTATTAAATCTAATGCCATTGGTTTGGATAGTTTAAATCCTAGGTTCATTAAATTGCTGCTGCCGTTTATATTGCCATACCTTTCACATTTATACAACTCCATCATAACAACTTCTGAGTTTCCAACGGATTGGAAAAAAGCCAAAATTGTTCCAATCCCAAAGAAAGGAAATGGCAATTCAGCAGACTATAGGCCAATCGCAATTTTACCATTCCTCTCAAAGGTATTCGAGAAAGTGGTGTTAAAGCAGATTCAAAAGTTTTTAGATATTAATAATCTTCTTAACGGTGCTCAGTCAGGCTTTAGATCAAACCGAAGTTGCAAGACGGTGCTCTTATATATTGTTGATGAATTACGAAAAGCCATAGATAGGAAAGAGGTCAGCTTTCTCACTCTTCTTGATTTTTCGAAGGCATTCGACACAGTTGATCACTCGATATTATGCTCCAAGCTAATGAACAATTTTCGTTTTTCGTCAACTACATCCAAACTATTCCAGTCGTATCTAACTGGAAGACATCAGTGTGTTGTTATCGGAGAAAAGACTTCTAGCCTACTTCCTGTTTGCTGTGGAGTACCACAGGGCTCAATTTTGGGTCCTATTTTCTTTGTCCTCTATATTAATGATCTCCCACAGACTGTAAGGTATTCATCTATCAAAATGTTTGCCGATGATGTACAAATATTAATAAGTAGACCCCTTTCAGAACTCTCTCAAGCCATCACAGCTATGAACGATGATCTGCTACAAATACAACTCTGGGCAGAGCAAAATAAACTAAGTCTAAATCCGGCGAAATGTAAAACATTGTCAATTTACAGAACGAAATTAGACACGACTCAGCTCCCTGATATCATATTAGGAGATACCATCATAAATTATGTCCAAAAAGCAAGGAATCTGGGCCTTGTTTTTAACGAAACGCTTACTTGGGATGATCATGTTAATGCGACTACTGGCAAAGTTTACGCTGCTATTCGCCTTCTATGGGCCACGAAAAACTTTCTTTCCATAGAAACTAAAACCTTACTCGCAAAAACCCTACTCTTACCTATTTTACTGTATGGTTGCGAGGTATATTGTAACACTGATTCCAATACCAAAAGAAAACTAAATGTCATATTCAACAATATAGCTCGATACATATATAACCTTGGACGTTACGACCACGTATCGGAACACTCAGTTAAAATCTTTGGCTGTTCTTTTGAAAAATATTTACAATTTAAAGCATTATGCCTTATTCATCAGGTCATGCGAACGGGTCAGCCAGACTATCTTTATAGTAAATTGGAGTTTCCTATTTCACAAAGATCATATGCATTAATTCAACCAAGATACTCTTGCTTGACATCAGAACGCACTTTTTTTGTTTATACCACCCGTCAATGGAATTCTCTGCCAATTGAAATAAAAAGAATTGAAAACTGCACATCCTTCAGAACTTCCCTCCTCAGACACCTCTCTTTAATTTAATTGCCCCTTAAACATTCGCATAATATTAAAGTATATGTAGCTAACTAATTTTAAATTACATATGTATGTTACATTTTAAACTCTTGCTATAAACATCACATTTCATGTATAAATTTAAATTTTGATTTCTTAAGCCTTGCACTACTAGTATAAGATATCAATCTTTTGTGTAAGTTATATTATTATGAAATAAACTAAACTAAACTAAACAATTATGACATCAATTACGTAAACTTAAATAGCATGCAAAGAATAAAAATCGATATCTGCCGAATTGGAATTTTGACACCCAAAATAGTCTTTATATCAAATTACCTCCTTTTGTCTATTTTGTTAGTTAATGACTTTTACCTTTGAACCGACGATATATTATATATATATATATATTTTTTTATAACTTTATTTCAATACAAAACTTATAGTTAATAATCTAACAGTTATTGTGAGAAAATACGTTTGTTTTAAAATATCTTACAGTTTTTGTATGAAATAGTGTACGATACACTCAGTTGTCAGATAACAGGAGATGAATGTATCGGATAATAATTCAAGTTCTTTTTTTTTTTAAACAGTTGATGGGAAAAATTCAAATGTCTCAATTGCAGAATAATTAAGAGTGAAAAGCCACTTTTTAATGGTACGCAAGAAAACTGTTTTCACTCTTTCGCAACTAAGGTTTTCAGGTAGTAAATTAAACAGTCGAGGCGCAGTGACAAAGTAAAACCGTGAAGAGTGCCTTTTATTGATTATTATTGGTAATGTGACAAAATTTCTGGCATTGACACGTAAATTGTAATTTTCATCTAATCTAACAGCATAGTATCCAGAATTTTCAAAAAATATTTTTAAAACTTTATAACAATATAAGTGCCGCATGTATTTGTTTCATTAATAGAGGTTTTATATTAATAAAACACGAGCCACCTCAACATAACCCGTACTGCAGCTTGGATTTAAACAGACTATTGTAAACCAATTTTAAGATAGTTAAACTACCGTGGAGACTAAAATGATGATGAGCTGTTTAACTAGGAAGTGTGCTCCTAACTGAGCTTATAATCCAATAAAATACCTAAATATTTAAAATTGACGACACGTTCAGTTTCAAAGCAAGCATCACTACAACTTAGATTGTCTTTAAAGGTAACAGAATTGTGCTGGCAACTAACTAAACAAAATCGTGTGCAACTTGGTAAATGATAATATAGAGGAAAATCGTTGCAGATTGCACCCTTGATATTAAACAACATAAATTTCGTTTTAGTGCTGATTACGAGTCGATGCTGCTTGAACTACTTTCTCAGGATTTCTAAATCATTATTAACATCTAAAAAAAAAGATTAAAATAATTGGTACTCGAAAAAGAAAGAGCAGTATCGTCAGAATTCACATAAATTAAAAACAGCATGCCACCCAAAACAGAACCCTGTAGAACGCCCATATTAATGGACTTTCGTTTACGGTTTTTTAAATAAGAAGCAAACCACTCATGGATAAAACCCCTAAAACCCACATGATAAAGCTTACTTAATAGTAAAGTGTGGTTCGCCATATCGAAAGCTTTCTTTATATCTATAAATAGGGCAGCAGAAATTTTAGATGGATTTACACTGTTATATATTTCACCAGTTAATTTAAGTAAAACACTCTCTGTGGATGTGCCACACCTTAAAGCAAACTGGCAATCGCTGAAGAACTTCGTCCTGTCTAAAAAAGATAAAACTCTAAACTTCATACCTCTTTCGAAAATTTTCGAAAACACTGAAAGAAGCGAAATAGGACGGTAATGGTTTAGCACCATAGTATCACCTTTTTTATGGAGTGGCATCACAACCGCTGTTTTCAGTGCTTCCGGAAAAATTCCGCGCTTAACGCAGAGATTTAAAATGAAGCTTAATACATCTGCAACATGAAAAGAAATTTGCTTCAAGACAAAGCTGGAGATCTGGTCAAAAGAAGATGAATTAGTTGTTTTGAGAGACATAATGATTTTATGAATCTCAAGTGCCGAAAATTCTTCAAAGAAAAAGGTTTGTGATTGCAAACATGATTCTTTTAGACCGTAATCACATTGACAAGTAGGATGTTTTTTAACTCGTGAATGTAGTTAACGTGAATATATCTGGCGAGTGCATCAGCCCTACAGTTCCTTGGAATGTCTCTACGCCTTTTTTTTTTTGGTTCGCCAAGGAATGGTTATCATCGGAAGATGCTAGTAGTTCAGGCTAACAGCATGCACGATTCGCATACCCGAATAATCGATGGCAGGAATACGCCTACGCATTAATCCACAATCAACACACGTCTACCACTCTCCTAGCGGCGCTGTCTTAGGTATTATTTCGCGTGGCTGGTTAGTTGCTTCTGTTACCTCTGTTGCTCTTTTTAGCTTTTCTATTCTCCGCAGCTGTTTTTTAAGAGTTGTTAGGAAATTACATATTGTCATCCAATTTTCTTCCCACCGTAACATATAGTTGAGGAGTAACGACGGACTAGACAGAGTAATTCTACATGCGTTGAAGCATGTGCAATAAAATGCTGCGTGCTCCGTGTCTTCATATTAATCATCTGGACATGGTGAGCAGGATGGTGAGCTGTCGTGTCCAAATCGATGGAAATATAGTATTTGCGGTAACTGCCATGACCAAACAGGAACTGCGTAAGATGGCAGTTGCAGTCTCCATGCTTTGGACTTGGATTGTCGGTATCAGTTTGTATATCCACCTACCTTTTGCTGTATTAGCCCAACGAGTTTACCACATAGCTGCTGACGTTGTCCTTTCTTCAATTTGTATCACTTTGATATAAGTGGCTTTGTGTTATCTCAATGCTCTTCTGTTATACAGGGTGATTTGCATAAGATGCGACAAAAGCCTAGGACGGATAGGTTGGGTCGAGACAAGAAAAAAATCGTACGGGAAGGGGGGTCTATCTATTTTCAAAAAATATTTTAATTTTTTTTCAAGTTGATTTTTTTTTCAATTTTGCGTTATTAACTGCCACTGATATTTCTATTTTTCAATTCTCTTATCAATTCTTAATTAAATACCGAAAACCCGATGTAAAAAGCTTTCATAGTTTTTGAGATATTAAAAAAAATGTAAAGGTACTTTTTTCCCAGAAAACCCGTTTTTGGATTTTTCTATGATTGGACTTTACTGAATGAGCAGATTATCCCTTTTTCAATGAAAACGAAATTTACATTTTCTTTAATATCTCAAAAACTGAGAAAGCTTTTTACATTGGGTTTTCGGTATTTAATTAAGAATTGATAAGAGCATTGAAAAAAAATATCAGTGGCAGTTAATAACGCAGAATTTTAAAAAAAATTCAAAATATTTTTCAAAAATTGAAATTTAAATTTACAAAAACTATTCACTGAAACAACTTGATTTAAAAAGTGGGTACAAGAATGAAATACTAGCTTTCGAAAAAAGTATAGCACATTATTGTACGTTTTTCCATTGATTTTTAATAATTTTTTTTTCATTTTAAGTCAGTTTTTTACAAAATTGCCCCTCCCGCCTAAACGGGGGGAGATAGACCCCTTCTCCCATACGATTTTTTTCTTGTCAGCCCAACCTATCCGTCTTAGGCTTTTGTCGCATCTTATGCAAATCACCCTGTATATCCTCAACTTCTCATCTGCGAGGATGTCGATGGGAACCACTCCACCTATAACAAATGCAGATTGTCCGTAATGCGCAGAGTCTGTATGTTGACTATAGTCTGCTTTTGATGGACGAACCTGACTGCCTCCATCCCGGCTAGGGTGGCATATAAGAAACCTGAGGTGAGAGCTCTATTCTACTGTCGCGTCGGTTTAAAATATCGCGGTATTTTTTTTTTTTTTGTTTTACGGTTGCCAGTTCTGTTTATTTTACAGATGTTTAGATAACAGTTGCAATTAGTCAACGCATTATTATTGTTCAAACTTATTCAATTTGCAAACTCGTTTCAATTTCGGCCTAATGCGTCCTCTCTTCGGCGTTTATACAAGAAATTTGAGGAAACTGGTTCGGTGATGGATACAACTACCCAAGATTATCAAAGTAATGTTAGGTCATCAGTTCGTTATCGTTCTCAACAATTGGTCATTTCAAAGAAGGTATTAATCATCTTTCCAATAGGCGGTCTCCAGTTTCTTGGATGGCTGCAATGTAGATTATTACGAGTATCTGTAATCTTTAAGGGAGGGAACAAGCTCATCTTCTGACGAAGAGATTTCCATGTTTCATTATTAAAAATTGTGAATGTACATTTCTCGATTTCAACATTCCCTTAGTCTGAGCCTCAGACTCTGAGTGTTATTTACTAAGACTCCTAAAACATCATTCTACCGTGCAGTTGCTACAATAGATATACAAGTATTTTGTTTTTCCTATCAAAGTAATTGCTTTTAAGTTCAATACATATAATAGGTGAATATAATTGCCACTGCCGTTGCACAGCACATGTTTGTAATAAAACTTGGTTCCGCACTCCTGTCTCGAACTTCTTAGAGCCTTCTCTAATTGGCTCATCCAATTTACTAAAATTCTTCGGCAATGTATGTGTGTTTTAAATTCATGATAATTCCACAGTGAATTATTACTATATTTGGCCTTTAAAATGCACAACAGCTCCAAATCTTCTAAGACCATTCGTTGGATACTTCCAGACTCAGCCAAAAAAAGCTTCTTTTTATACAAAACTCATTTGGCATACTTTTAGGACTAAATTTTGACTATTAACTTGAGTACCTACCTTTCTTTTGATACCATCACTTCTACTCTTGCTAGGGTAAACCATTGAAGCAATCGAACCTAAACTATATAGCTTAGCTTCAGTATACATTAACCGCCGCATCTGTGTTTACCGGCACGCGTTACCATTCGCTTTGACACTATAATGAAATGTTTTTTTTTTTCCAACGCTTTAGTTTACGTCACTGTCACTGTCACTCTGGCTCTGTAACGCTTGAGATACAAATTAATTAAAACATTATAAAATACAAACACACCATTATGTCTTAACACATTACACGGTCCGTCTCTCTGTCAATGTTAAAATACTTTACAGGACCAATGGCAGCAATTAAATAATTTTACAATAAAAAATCGACACGAATAGTAATAGCTGCAGTGTCACTCATTAGCTAATACCATTGCATTACGCTTTGATAGCATGTTATACAGTTCAACTACCGCACTAAAAAGTGCGTATTGTAATTGCCAATTAAAATAGGTGATCGTAATTCAAGCCATGTCTATCGGACACTCATCTACTCAGCTTAATCGGCAAAATGAAAAATAATAAAAAAAGGTAAAATAGAAGTCATTAAAATAACCCGATTCATTACAAAGCAAACAAATCTGCAGGCAATTTCTCTCGGTTTTTCGGGATTAGTGGTTGGATGAAGCCAATTGAGATGTTGCCAGGCGCATTGGCCTAGGGAAGGAAATAGACTGGCTAATAGCGCAGCATCATGCAAAAAATCGGGTCTTTCTGGTTAAGTCAACATTCACCGCGTAGAGGAAATATAACTCCCATGCGAATGCAATTGTGCAGCTGAAAACAAACAAACAAACAATATACACAGATACTGGAATTTTGCGGTTGTTAAGGCTTGAGATTCTCCCAACAAGTAAAGTAGAAAAAAAATACAAAAAGGAAAACAAGAGAAGTCTTACAAGTATCTAACGGATGCATAAATATTTTGAATTTCTGAGGCAGATAATTTTCTTTTCGCACATTCAAAAGTGGATGTGGTGAAGCCAATGGACGTTACTTCTATCAAGTGTGCTTAGGAAATAATCTGTCGGGACTAGCTTATTTTAATTGCTATCCGTTGTTACGGAATAAATTAAGCTACATATGGCTTTTGTAAGATCTGTGTGCCGTTTTTTTAATCATGCCACAAAAATTGTGGGTAATTGCAGATTTTATGACCAACGGAGATGGTCATTCGTCTGAAACAACAATCTGTAGACATGTATCTTTTTTCTCTTATATAACCCATCTATTAGTAATTAATCGGAATTACAGTCTTTGATTAATGGACATGACTAATGAAATGAGCATGGTAATATATCTGGCAGTGAAGGATGTAAACGTTTGAAGCTTTCGGAAACTTCAAAGCACGGGTGCAGTATTTTTTTTAATTGATTGATAAATGCTTGCGAAAATTTAAAACCAAATTTCCTTAAAAGTAATTTTACTCGTACATTTTTGTATAGAGTGCGAAAATGTTCAAAGCGTACTATTGATGTAACGGTTTGTATATTGCACTGAAATTTAGTACAAAACTATAAAATGTTTTGTCACACACTGTTACATATTCACCCTTATCCCGAGTGGGTTTTACAACGATTTAAAACACGCCAATTAGAATTTACCATTACAAGTGGCGTTTTTGCGTCGTTGAACGCCATTTATCGTTGAACGCCCTGTGGAACCCATTAGTGTACGGCGAATGTCATGTGACAAATTTCACTGCTATTCTCTAAGGCGTTGAGCGCCACAAAACGACAGGGAAAATGACGGTATTTATCGCCAACAAATTAGTGATCGCCAAGTAGTAAAAACGACTAAAATGTAAGTTTCTTAAATTTTAAATTGATTCAAATAACTGAATTGAATTATCTTACTTTTTGGGGTAACATAAAGCCCACCAGAAGCAAATTAAGACTTTGGTGGAGTTGATGTGTTGGCTAATGCCAACAATACGCGGTGTTACAAAGCAGCCCCCCCATCTAAGTACTACCCATGCCCAATTCTGCTTGATTTCTGTGATTGAACGAGAACCGATATTCTCAGCGTGGTACAGTCGATGGCATAGCATGTGGAATGCGAACTACTTTCCGATGACGTCGTCCGTCGAAGTTATGGAATAACTCTTGTGAAACGAAACGCCTCAAATAACGACAAACGTCGTGCAAGTAAAACGCCACTCAGAATAAGGGTGAATATTTTGTAGTAACGGACGGTTTTTTGTTTGTCGACAACATGTATTTGGTTTTGTCTTTCTTATGTCTTTTACAGCAGCATGCTGGTAAATAAATTTTTACTATACTCAAGAGTAAAAATGATTTAGTCCTTCGACCCGGATTTAAACTAACGATCTATGTATCTGGCTCGAAGGACCAAATGTTTTCATTTTTAATAAAAGAATGAAAAGATCTATGCGTATCTTGGCGCAGCGGCATTGCCGCGCTAGAACAAGATTCGCATTTCATTTGGTCTACCTCTTGTAGATCAGAGCCTTTGTTAATGGACCCAGGATACAAGACTAGCAATACTGATGTTCCTGCCTCTATTTATGAATAAAAGCACTGCGGTTCTTGTGCTATAATCTTTTATTTAAAAAATTCTAGCTTAGACTTGAAGAAATCTTCAATCTGCGCTCCGAAAATAAGGGTTGGGGATGGAAGAGGTAGTTTACGTAGGCCTTCTTGAATCCATTACGCCCTTTTCCTGGCAACATGTGATGGAATAACTCTAAGTAAAATTGATCAATATGGTAATACAAACCTCTGAAAGTCTCTTATGTGCGCAGGACCTTCTTATAATACATGACGGGCAGTTCCCATTTTTTCTTCGCTTATTTTTAGCTTCTTTATCAATCATTTCGAATTCATGCAAAGTTCAACCGATCGTTCATCGCCCGATACACTCACACGCACCGATACCCGACAAAAGGTTGATATCTTGTTTTAGTAGAATTCAGTAGCCTTGAACTGGCTACCTCTGACTCCCAAATCTTAAGACTGCCTGACTGTAAGTTAATATGGTAATACATTTCCATTTCCACTGTATTGTCCTGGATAGTAGCTATGAATTCAGCTTGAAAAACACTGCAGTCGTAGTTTTTCTCTGAAGGAGGGTTATCTACCTTAATTAAGACAACATTAGTTTTAGGCCATAAGCGGTTTAAGTGAATACAAATATATATGTGCTTTGAAAACGGACAAGGAAAAGAGTTCAACACCTTTTACCAAAGAATACACTCTTTCAAAACCATCCAAGCTTTACTCTTACACTTTCTTTCCAACGCTTCATGTGCCTAAGTACACATTTACATTCTACAAGCCTCCAAAGTATGCCTTAATTAAGATCACCATTCATACTGCCCCTTCTAGTTCTACTTTACGAAGATTAATTGAATGAATTATCTGATTTCTACCCATTGACCACACCTGTTACCCCAAAGGTCATAAACACTTTTCCAAAAACCCAACTTGACCAACTGCCTTACAGACCTATAACAAAACAGTTAACATTCATCCACAAGCATCTGTAGGTTAAAGTTCACTTTCTCACCGGAAGCAGAACAACACTTCCATTACCAAGTCCATGCACCCCAGTCACTCAACAACCCATTAACCGCACACACCACTCATTTACACTTTGATTAAAGTCTGGAGAACTTAATTACCTTGGTTACGTACAATTTAAGAAAATGTAAGAAAAACCATAAAAAAAATTTAAGTCTTAGCCCATAATGTCTTCGCTAACGGCCTCACATTAACCATGGTGACCCCGTTTCCGTTCAATGTCTTCAAACGCACATTTTCTTCTTTTTCCATCTATCTGTGCACCTAATTCCCGTCAGGTTAAATGCGCATTGACATGGTTAACTGATCAACGAAAAATAAAAAAAATAAATACATCTGAGATTCCCCCGTCTACATTAACAAGAACTCATTTTTCCGCTTCCCAAATGAAAGCCACAAAAAAAGAAAAAAACCTAGATTGTCATCAGCATTTGGCTAAAACCAAATGTATCTATAGAATAGATTCTCCTTTTGTTTAGAGCCAACAATCAACCAGTTATGGACCGGGTTTAGCTTTCTAAAAGATGACTTCTGAGTTTGATTGCATTTGGATTTAATTAATCCATCTAAGCCACGTTTGGAGATACTAATCTGACCAAAGGGTCGATTTTTATTACAGATCGACCTACTTTTGGATCTCGAAATGACCCTGAATTCATCTTTGTCCAAAATCGAATTGCCAGCGTATTGAATCAATTCGATTCGAGATTTGAACGAAGCAACCATCAAGATTGGATTTAATGGACTGCTGATAGATGAGATGAAATTTCGAGATACATTGCTGGTGGCGGCTTAGTTGGTTACTTATTGTTCACTGGTTCACTGTCACACACGTCGAAGTTTCTTGTTTAAAATCAGCCTGTTCCATGCTCAATGGTTTTGTTGGATTTGAAATGATTTGGCTCAAAATAACAAAAAAGATGAAGAGAAGAGGGAGAACAGAGGGAGCAAAAACAACATGCTATGTAGCTGATCATAAATCATGAATGGTTCTGCTAATTATTGGCCATTGCGGGCTTAATAATCGGACCAAGGTCACACTTTAGGTTGAAGATCTTTAGGGCACGGCTTAAAGTTGTGATGATTTGCTGTAATGAGCTATTGACTTAATGACACAGTGTGTGTTTAAAGGGCTTAAGGTCGGGAACATCAACAAAGAGAGTTTGCCATGTGCAGATGATCTTTGACCCAATCATAGTTGTTTTATTTTGTGGTCATGAAGTTGTATTAAAGCTCTTGAACTCGATAGAGATGTCATATGAAAGTCACCATTAATGTTTAATTAGGTTTTAGTATACATACATATGTGCTACTTTACGTAAGTCTCAATTGAGCTGGAATATGCTACACACAGCTTAATCGTATACACAGGACAATAAGAATTTTTAACGAACAGGTTGAGTTTTTTATATTAGACCTCTCGTAGATAACTTCATCTTTTACTCAATATTGGGCAATCTTATAGTTGTAATAATAACCGACCAATCCATCCAACCAATTATTTACATTCAGCCATGTGCCAAACGTACATATATGCTTTAAGTATGGACAACTATGGCGATAGGGAACTTCCATGGTCAAAGTTAATGATAAAGATACATTTCTACTTCGCGCATAGATGAATTTTTAATACGAAGGTCTTTGCTTTCAGTAATCTTTGAATTTGGCGCGAAATAATGCAGCAATGATAATAACCCATTGACTTCTAAAACCGTTCCAAAAGAAACGTCTAAAGGAGCTAAGAATATGCAGTCAAACTATAGCCTATAGACAAAGGCCCAATCTGCAGGCTGGTGCTTGAGTATTAAATTGCAGTTTCGGTTTTCTTGTTTTTGTCATCTTTGCTATGGAAACTAGAACTTTCAGAAGTGTTTTGGTTTAAGAGCTTTTGACTTTTCTATGCTAACTATGGACTTAGCAATACTGCCCCTTGTAAAACTTGTCACTCTTTAGTATACTTTTCTAGGGAATTCCAAGAAATACCAAACATTTTTGAGATCAGGTTATTATCCAGGACTTTCTTGATGTTTAAGCTTCCTAAAAATGAATAGGCATGATAGACTAATTTATCAGTGATTTACCATTCGGCACTGACTGATCGCATAATACGACGCCTAGCCGCTATTTCTAAGAAACTGACTCAATACTAGATAGTTCAAGGGCTGTCAGACAAAGGCTGAGAATATTGAGGCTGTGCACCAGGACGAGATGCCATGCAACTGGGTATTTCCAGACAGTCTCTGCAGCGTATTTTGGTAAAAGACTTTAATATGTTTCTATATAAAACTCAGATAGTATATCAGCGGTTATCCACAGACCACCAAGCCCGCATGGAATATAGCCAGCGCATCGTGAATCTAAACCATGACGAGGACGATTTTCCTTGAAAATTAATCATAGGTGACGAAGCACATTTCCATCTCTCCAGGCATGTCAACACTGAAAACCTTAATTTTATTCAAGAATCACCTTTGTGGATATATATGCATGGTTTGTGAGGTGTATGTGCACTGTACGACCTTCAGTAGATCTATTGTGCCCCCCAAACTAAGGTTCTAGTCAATGATATGCTCGACTTAGAGCACTTCCTCTAATTCAGCTGTTTTGATGAACTAGAGTATTTGAAGTGAATCCAGCGAAGGTAGATCCATCTATGATAGGAGATAGACACGTAGGTGATGTCTACTTTTGTGGATAAGTGCTTCGCATTCCATAAGGAGGTGTGCTGGTGTTTCTGCAAGGTCCTTGCAGAATCTGTAGTGTCCGTTCCCAGTTTTTAAAGGGGCTGCTTGAGTCTACAGTACATTAGCATGCCTATCAAGTTCCGAAGTCGATTTCTACTAAGGCTTTGGCAGATTCTGTTTCTTTTCTGGTTATGGCTTCCCAGAAGTTGTTTCGTCTACCTTAGTTGAGAGATATCATCCCAATGCTTGACCCATTTGCTCTCTTCTTCTCTCCTCCGTTCTTTACGTATTTTGTGTGGTCCTGCAGAGATAGTCTTGGTAATACTACATCCACTGAAAGTTAGTGTGTGGTGCGGCGTCTGTGCTGAAAGGGTGATTGGGCCATACTTTTTCGAAAAAGCTACTGGCAACATGATAACTGTCACTGGCGAGTGCTACAGAATCATGTTAAACGACTTTTTGATACCTTCATTGGATGAATTGGAGTTAAAGCACATGTGGTTTCAACAAGGCGGTGCCACTGCACACACAGCGAGCGACACAATGGATTTAGTGAAGGGCAATTTTTCAGGCCATGTTATCTCGCGTTTTGACAATTTGCATTGGCCCGCAAGATCACCCGATCTGATAATTTTAGAATTTTGTCTTTGGGGATTATTTGAAATCATTGATTCATGTGAATAAACTGCAGACTCTAGCAGTCCTCAAAGGCAACATTAGACAAGAGATATCGCTGGAAGTATTGAGGAGTAAAGTATTGATGGAAAATATCATAAAAAGGGATCAAATTTCTGGATGTGAATATTTGAATGATAAGAACAAAACTAAAGTTCCGATTAAAAATAATAAAAAATAAAATCATAATTTTTTTTTTTAATTTAAAAACAAAGTTTAAGGAAATTCAAATTGAATCACTACTTTTGCTCCAACTCGTAGTTCAACTCAAATTGAAGCTTGGTTGAATCCCCGTATGAACGGGATATGTGCTGTATCATATATAGGTAATATATTGGTTTCAATTAAAGCTAGTATTATATTATAAATATTATAAAAATCGATAACTAGGGTCGCCTTTGGGCAGGTATCACGCAAGTTTGAGAAGTATTAATTTTGTTAACTTTTGGGTGCAGTATAAACAAATGAACACATGGATTTACTTCCTTGCCTACCTATGAGGCGCAAATTTATAGCGGGCGATGGCGATGGCGTATGATGTATTCCTTCATATAGAGAAATACATACTTATGTTGCATATATAGTTAGTATTATCATACTTACTTACTTATGTCCTGTATCCCCTTGTGGGTCCTGGGCCTCTACTACGCCTACGCGCCATCGTGTACGGTTTCTGGCAATGTGTCTGAGTTCTCCACAACTTTTCCCCAATTGCTGTGCCTCCTTCTCCACTGTTCTGCGCCATGTTCTCCTCGGTCCGCCAGGTCTTTCGCCATCCTGAGTAAGAGGGTTCCATTGCATAGCATGGTTCGCTATGGAGCTGTCACCCTTTCGGAACGTGTGACCAATCCACTGCAACTTCCGCCGTTGGATAGTTGTGCCTATTGGTTCCTGACCCGTTTTCTCGTAAAGGTGTTCGTTAGAGATACGATTGAGCCAGAAAATCCTTAAGATATTGCGCAGACAACCATTAACGAACGTTTGCAGCTTTCTGGTGATAGTAGTGGTCACTCTCCACGTGCTGCAACCATATAGCAGCACGGAATCAACGTTGGAGCGGAACAGTCTTATTTTGGTGCTCAACATTGCTTCGCCATATTTTGGACAACATCCCGAACGCGAACTTTGCTTTGGCGATCCTGTTGGTTATATCCAGTTCGGTTCCACCATCGGTCGAGACAATACTCCCAAGATACTGGAAATCCTCTACTCTCTCTTCCGGTTGTCCATCAATGCATATTTGAGCCGATGAGTGTGTTCCAAGGCTGATAATTTTAGTTTTTGCCGTATAAATTTTCAGCCCGACGACACCTGCCTCCCTCTCCACATCTGCTGTCATTTGGTGGAGGTCCATAATTCTGTGGGAGAGTAAGCAGACATCGTCAGCGTAGTCAAGATGTTTCAGTTGAGATTTAAGAGTCCATCGAATTCCTCCGTTTCCCGTCGACAAAGCTGCATGAAGCACATCGCTAATCACCAACAGGAATAATATTGGTGAAAGGATACAGCCTTGTCTTACCCCACTTTGGATTTCAAATTCCTCAAACAACGTTCCTCTGTGCAAAACGTGACATTTGGAGCCTTCGTATGCAACTTTGATAATAGTAATTAGTTTATTGGGAATGCCTCTCCTGCGTAAGGCACGCCAAATAAACTCCCTCTTGACACTATCGAACGCCTTCTCAAAATCGATGAACAGCAGGTGCAGTGGCGATCGATATTCAACACACTGTTCAATGATAATCCGCAGGGTTTTGATGTGGTCGGCACAGGAGGATCCAGAGCGGAAACCTGCTTGTTCGGCATCGAGTGTGTCTTCGAGATGTTGTGTGATTCGCTCAAGGATGATTTTAGCTATTATCTTAGCCACAGCAGGCAGCACGCAGATACCCCTCCAGTTTCCGCACTCCATTAAATTTCCTTTCTTAGGAAGCTTGATGATCATTCCCTTTTTCCACTCGTCAGGAAAGCTCTCAGCTTCCCAAGCTCTCTCTATAAGTGGAAGCAGAAGCTCAGCCGATGTTGTGGGCGCTGCTCGTAAGAGCTCTACTGGAATACCGTCAAGTCCTACCGCCTTGTTGGTTTTGAGTGCTTTGATCGCGGTAATGATCTCATCTTTACTGGGAGTCGTGGTGCGTATTCGGGAACTTCTCACTGCGGGCATCTCAGTCTGATTTGGGAGCATATCGCTAGTGAATATACGGTTCAAAACCGTAGCAAAATGCTCTTTCCATCTCTTGAGCTGGTCCTCATCCGAAATGAGCAAGGCACCGTCTAGGCTTTTCACTGGGTGTTGGCTGGAGCTGCGACCACCTGTCAGCTCTTTCGTGATTCTGTAGACAGTCCTGCTGTCACACCTCCGTGCAGCTTCTTCTGCTTCTGTAGCCAGCGCGTTGATGTAGTTGCGCTTGTCACGTCGCAAGCTACGCTGAACTTCTCTCATCTTCATGCGATATACGGACTCTAGCTTGCTTCTCCTTGCTGCTGGGGTAGCTGCAACGCGAGCTTTCAGCTGTTTTCGTTCGTCAATCCGTCTCCAGGTATCCTCGGAAAGCCACGCCCTATGTCTTCCCTGCGATCGACCGACAATTTTTTCAGCACCAGATGTAAAAACATTTTTCACAGCACACCAATGATCTTGGATGGTTGCGGGCATTGAGCTGCTGATTGCTTCCACACCTTGCGAAAAGTGCTCCCTTAATTGTTGGCGCACTGAGGGATCACTAAGTCTATCGATGTTGAACCTGGGCATTCTTGTGTTGTCGTGGGATCTTCGAACTGCAGCAGTGCGTAGTTGGAGAGTAGCTATCATAAGATGGTGATCACGTACTATCCCCACATCTGCCCCTCGCCTGTTTCGGACGTCCAGGAGACTACTTCTAAAGCGGCGGCTGATTAGTAGTATTATCATGGACCACGCAGACAAAGTCACAAGTATCTGCAAGTAAATCAATAAATTGATAAATTTGATAAACGTATATTTATATATATAAATAAATGAGTTAACAAATTAGATAAATCAATTGATTAAAAAAATTAAATGAAGAATGTGAGCTAATCGGCACGCATGTGCAACGAACGACAAGTAGGCCTTTTGTCATTATTAGCCCAGTTGACTAAACATCGAATCAATTATATATTATACACCAAATTAATAATACATGACGAAGATTGCGTCATTACCTATGATATACGATTTTCTATTAGCTACAGCCCATAGCCCAGAACTTACATGACAGTAAATTGTGGTGTTGGATAATTGATCAAAGGTAAAGAAAAGCTTATATAACATTGGGGGCTATAGCTATAACTATTACAAGGTCGGTTGTTATGTAATAGAAAATAATTAAATAAATCAAGAGTTAATGAATGTGTATACACATAGATACTAGAATATATATACTATATTATTAAATAAACAGAGAAATATATAATTCGCACGTATGTATAAGTACATTAATATGTACAAAAACTGATGAGTAGATCTAGAAGTTCATCTGTGACCAGAGGGGAAAGTACTCCTCCTTGAAGACAGCCTCTGGTAGGTGTAATTTTTTTACGTGATCCTCCGCACTCCAGGCTTATTCTTCTGCTTCGTAGCATTGGATTAAGACTCCAGCTCATGAGCTAGGGTGGCCCTTTATGGCCTCGTATTTAGTATTGTCGAAAGCGACCTATATCAATGAAAGCACAGAGGATAATCTCATTGGTATGCAGAGCCGTCTCAATATCGAGGATGAGACAATGAATTGCAATTTTAGTGTATTTACCAGGGAGCTAACTATGCACTTCGCCGCGAAGCGCATTTTCTTGCGAAATCACATTTTGGTACTACGCGATTTGCCGGCGAACACTATCGCACTTCGCTCTACCACATTCGCGCAACTATGTAAATGCGAACGCAATTCGATTGACTTCAAATGCGATAGATATTTTGATGGCACAAAGGTTGTTGGCGGTGGATTTTCAACTGAAAATGCAAATAAATGAAAAACAGCAAAAAAGACTGATTTCCTATACTTCTATTGTATTTAGTGCAGAAAAACAAATATTTATTTAAGTAAGTACTTATAAAAACATTGTTTCAATTATCCACTGGTGTTTTAGCAACATTTTGAAGCAAAGTATATTCTTTCCGTGACACTTTGACAGATGAATGGAAATATTTGTGGAAATATGACGAGAAATGTGGAAATATGTATTTTGGAAAGTCGATATTCCAAGCGATCGTTGTACATAGCTGCCATCGTCGCCGCGAGGCGAACGGAATGAATCGCAAATTATGCGACTCGCGGCGAAGTGCATAGTTAGTCCCCAGTTTGGCGCACAAATTGGTTCGCACGTAGGGTTTTTAAGAACATGTTCCATATATGTGTCGTTCATTGCAAAAGTGGTGTAACTCCATATTTTTAAAATACAATTTTTTTTCGCTAAATGGTATCACATTTAGTCATATCTTTCATTATAGAAGTAAGGAAACTCCAATAATTGGAATTTTGAATTGCACAGAAAATTCAAAAAGCTCATTATTTCAAAATTCAATTACATGGAGATAATTCACTTTTACATTGAACGACATATATATTGATCGACTATTAACTCCATGGATTTTAGAAGAAAGCAGCTGGGCAAGATATCAGACAGATATTAACATCTAATACTATTCTCTTAGTTCAGCTTCATGGCAAAAATAGTAGTGCCTCAAAGGGAAGATTGGAGAGAAAGTTATATCATAAGCCCGTACAATATCCCAATTTTTACAGATTGGTCAAAAACAGAAGCAAGCGTAGGATGAGGTATCTATTCGAAACAACTCGAAATTACCAGGTCCGTAAGGAATTCTAAATCAGGGCAGTGTGTTTCAAGCAGAAGTTCTAGCAAGTGCCATCGGTAGTCCGAGATCTAGAACCTGATACTAACCTTAAGAAAAGGTATTGACATTTACATAGATAGCCATTTTGTCAAACAATGTTTATGTAGGCTATTTTACAAAAGGCTCCTTCACTTCTTCGCATGAGCTTAAAGTTTATTTTCTTTCCCTTCTCCCTCTTCTTTCTTTATCTGCCAAACTCAATGTTTCGGTCCGTCTTTATTTGCAAAATCTCCACTCGATCCCAGAAAATTTTGTGATCGGATCGAGTCAATCGTATTTCAATCCGATCAGCGTTTACATGGGACTCGAACCGAATTAAGTCCGGATTCAAACTGTCATGTAAACGTAGTAGTCGATAATCACCTAAACTCATAATTTACTTATGGACATGAGCTATTCATCCATCTTTCTCTTATACATCGCTCTCTCACGCATATAAAAACACACAGTCAAACTCACGCACTGGCTCTAGCATTTCACTTTCTAGGTGATGGCCCAAATGACTACCTTGTGGGACGACTGAAGTTATTGTCATTACGGGAAATGTAAAACTGTCGACCTTTACCAATTCCCTTTTATCACTTCAATAATTGGAAAACCACCTTAGCATTGAAGAGTGAAAACACAACGATTTAAGATTAGCTAAAAGCAAAGTGTAATGTACTCTATCAAAAACTTTTGTAAACTCTGGAAAGAGTACATTAACTTATAACTCATAAAAACACATATCGTGTTCTGAAACGGTCCTACATTTAAGTACTAACCGCGCCCAACGCTGCTTGATTTATGTAATCGGACGAGAACCTCTCCGTGTAGTTGAACGGTTCATGTTTGCTAATTCCGATTCACTAGTCTCGCTAAAGAAGTTTAAGTTTAATAAATCTCGTTATACAAATGAATACTAAATTTACTTCAAACCAGCAAGGTACAGTTTTCCATTTTGTTAGAATTCTGCCAGAGGTCATCGTGGCAATGGCAGACTGCTTTAGTCAAAAATTAAAGAAAATAATCCAAAATCAGGTTCCTTGCGACACTCACAAATGATTTAGATAAAATCAAGGTAGTTCAAATTTTACAAATCGCGTGTCTTATCTTACTAACCACAAAAGAGAAAGCTTTACTAGCCACAAATCAATAAAAGCAAAATTTAATTTGTTGTCACTGTCTAAGCGACTACTTTTAATCAGTTAATGAAAATATATGGATTTCTGTCACTTTATCTGCTTAAACTGCTTCAGAAAATCAGTAAAAGTTTCCTGGTACAGCGCACGCTGTGTTGCATGTTCAATAGGCTCCTTTCGGTGTCATTCCTTCCGATATCCTTTAATTAATTAAGTCCCCATAATTTGTATCTAACTACTTGATACAAAAAACCCGAATTTAAAATCACGTTATCAAAAAAACGTACACAAATTGCAAACCATATCCCTCCCACCCGTCCTAGACATTGAACCAGCCGCGACTGCTATTAGACCATGTTTGTTGGGAAAACATAACTTATTGCATACCAAGCGAAACTTCCAAAGGGAAAAGTCACGAATCAAGATCACGGCTAAACGCACACACGACGAGCTAACAGCCAGCGCCATCGGCACTAAACGCTCTTTTTTGGTTTTGCTATTTACACAGTCATTGACTTTTCCGTGCGACAAAACAGAAAAAAAAAAATGATTACCGGCGACAAGTTTTCCCTCGCGTGAACGAAGCCATTGCACTTAAAAGTTTTTCTCTGTTTATTTTTCCTTCCTGAAGTGATTTCGCGAAACGAAACGATATGCCGACCACGACCAATCTAGTGGACCTTCCTACGTAAAAATATCCGTGGTAGAGAGTGACTGAACTCACTCCATAATGTTGTTCAGAAATCGTGCCAGAGTTTCGCTAGTGCGCCAAGCGGTTGTGTGCACTTTTGGGCGGTCTAACCATAATTTGATTGCCAGACACTTTTCCGGACGGTACCTATGTATATACCACTTATCTGATACATTTGTATATTACAGAGACGGTAAAAATAAATATGCAAAATAAATATGGATGCAGTATTTCGGTTACTGTGTCATGTTTGTAATTGATATACACCGATAGAGTTGTCGACATACTGAGCTACTTTGCATAATTTATTAATTTCACTAATTGGAATTGATTTCAATTGAATTGAATGATATGAGTTTGGGTAGTGCATTCCGTGATAGTTAGAGATTTTCAGCTTTCGCCTTTGGAACCGGAAAAAGTGTCTATTCGACTCTTTATTACTTACTTTTAATGTCTTAATCATAAATTTGAAAGAAATAGCATTAACTTTCTCGATTCTCAATTACTTCTAAAAACTATTAATACGAAGCGATCAATTGGGACCATGCCATGCCGTTTTGTCAGTAAGCCAACTATCTGACATTGATCCAAATTTGAAAAAACGAACTTAGCAAATTTTTGGTCGTCAAATTAATTGGATGCACTACTTGCTTATCTAAATCGATTATTTTATATTTGTTCTGCGAGAGATTTTTATACGATGGAATCTATAAACGTTCAAATGCTACTAGTGAAGCTGCACTCATAGAGTATGTGGTGCTTTTACATCAATTTTCTTCTTCTTCTTAGGTGGCGCTACAATCCGGGGTGGATCTGGGCCTCAACCAAAACCGTCTCCAGCTATCCCGGATATGAGCCAGCTGCCTTCAGTTCGGCACGCCAAGTAGATTTTCCAGCCTCCATCCGTGTACATAACCCAGCCATCTTAATGGCTGTATGTAAACTCTTCTAACGAAGTCGATGTCGTGGTATACACCGTACATGTAGTTCGGCATTGTACCTTTTCCTCCACTCGCCGTCTTCTATGCAGACTGAACCAACGATTACTCGAAGAATTTTTCTCTCAAAGTAACTAAGGAATGAAGAACCCGACAAAATCCATGCCTTTGCGCCATACAGCAGGACTGGAATGATGAATCTGAGATATCACTTTGTTACTCATTTGCCTTCTTAGCACGTAAACACAGAGATTGGCAAGAGTAATTTTAGCATAGGTAGGCAAAGTCCTTTACTACCTAAAAATTATATCTGCCTATTGTGGTGTTCTGTGGCCGCCGTGGCGTAATTGGTTAGTGTGTCGGATCACTACGATGAGGTTCCAAGTTCGAATCCCAGAAAACACCAAAAAGTTTTTTCACGGTCCCACCTCTTGCGAGCGTCTGACAAACATCCGAGAGTATTGTTGTCACGAAAAAGCTTCTCAAATCGCCGTTCGGATAGGGCACTAAGCTGTAGGTCCCTCCCATTCATGTGGAAAATATAACGCACACAACATGAGTGGTTGCGAGAAGCTAGGCCCTGGTACTTAAAGAGCTGTTGCGCCAAATATTTATTTATTTTATTTTATTGTGGTGTTCTGACCGGCGCCGATGTTGGATGTCCTTTCCTCTAGAAAGCATATACGTATTTTGTTATGCTTTCGTTTACCGCTAAGCCGATTTTTGCTGCCTCTGTCTGAAACTCGCAAACGCCCCACTGACGGCCCGCTAAGTTCTCCAACTATGTCAATGTCATTAGTATAAGCGAGTAGCTGTACAGACCTGTAAAGATTCTATCTCCGGTGTTGACTTGTCAGTTTCGTACAATTTTTGTAAGTACTTATTGTATTAAATGTATCGCGTGATAGTGCGTCATAACGCTCACTTTTAAAGTAATTGTTTTCTTCAAAGACTTAAACATAAATATCTCCTCCCGCCTCCCTAGCCACTGTAGCGTTTTTCATGCGAAGATAATGGCCATCAAATAGTGATATCCTATGAGGTATACTATGATATCTAAGCGTGATATCACAATTTTTACCAACAGCCAAGCCGGAGTTAAATTCCTGCATTCTGTCACCTCCAATTCAAAAAACGGCTTTAGCTTTCTTAATGAGATGGCTTAACAATTTAAAATTCATCTTATTCACGTACCGAAGTATAAGACCAGTTCAGGGAACTGTATGGCCGACAAACTCATCAGGCATGACATGCAGATGGGCACACCATTCAGATGATACTCGTGAATATTTCCATCGCTGAGTTCATAAATGATATGCCTCTGTAGTTACTTGGATCACTCTAATCTCCTTTTTTTAATAGGGGACAAACTAAATTCCGTCGGAAACTGTCAAGTACTTCACCCACATCGAAAATGAAGTTATACACCGCAGTTAGTTTTTCTAGGAACTCATTTGTTGCGTATTTGTAAAATTCGAATGGAATATATCATTGCTTTATAATGCTCCGCTTGGCTCTGCAAATAATTCTAGAGATACCCAAATTCTTGTGAGTCCATAATGGACCTATGTATATATACTGATCTAAGTGACCCTAACCTAACGTAAGAACAATTCATAGATAAGGACGTGAGGAGCTCGAACTTTTGTTTCTGCTCCTTCCAAGCAAATTGATTTATATCCACTCCAACGTCTACACTCTTAACGCAATTACAACCCTATTAACTTTGCAATTGCATTCACGTCAATAGAAATAGCGCATATATTAGAAATCTTTAAGCAGTGCAAAGCAAAATCGAGTCTTCAGGAAAGAAATCTGAGCTGGAAAACGAACACCATAAGACGCATCAAGATGTGTATGTACAGCCAAAACTTCATGAAAATTAGAGTTTTCTGTGATCAGCAATCCGATTTGGCATGTTCATAATCTAAAAAATTAACGAAATAATTTTCCAAATATTTTTTCTCTTTTGAAATCCGCAAGCTGTACCATCACACAACAGTCCTTAGATAAGTAATTAGTTGCCTCTAATAAAATCCTACAAGTAATCTTTTTATTTTGCTATAATGATATTTTAGTACAACAACAATTCAACAATTGAAGCTTGTTCCACATTCAAAATAGGTGACATGACTGTGATCCGCTGTGATCCCTTCTTAGACTTCTTTAAACCACTCAAATTATTTATTACGCAACCACATTGTATAATTAATCTCTGTTACTTGAATGCTATTATGGCTTCGGTAACAAATATTGGATTAACTTTATTTTATTCCGCCCAAAATAAAACCCAGATACAATTACAGCACTTAAGCACAAAATTACAGGAAGCTGTACAAAAGCAAAACACTGAAATCGTATGAACTTACTATAGAACGTGACTCATGGGCGACACGGTAGAAAATTGGATTTACCTTGACTTTGGCTGTGGTCTCTATCTCACAGCGGAGTATCTTAAATTAGACCACGTTCCGAGAATCGACAGACAAATGGTGTCGGTACTACTACTAAACGAAATTACTTCCTATGCATTTTGCTGACTTATTTCATGATTCTCTTTTACAGTCTTCTTAATTGAGGCTTATAATTTATTTTATTGCTGAATTGTGGAAATTTAAAGAATCAACATTATTTGTTTTATAAGATAATCACTAAAAGTATAAACAAAATCTCCTGTAATTACAGCTCTTCATGAAGTTGGTGAAATAAGTTTTTTACTAGCAATTAGTTGAAATTAGTGTTAAGAGTTTATTAAGTACTTGAATTAGATTTTTGATAAATTTTATGACTAGAACACCTGGAGTGGGAATTAAAATTTAACTACAGTCAGCCTACACGTTAATATATTAAAGCAAAGTGAAGGACTACCAATAGTCATGAGAAGAATATGTAGGTAGGCTGCCATCAGTACGAAATTTAGAATTACTGTGAGAATTAGATCACTGGGAGTACCTGCAATGCCCTGCACTATGTCACCTTTAAATAGAGGAGGCCTAATTCCCTCTTAATTGTCCTATTACAAAATTGCAAAACAATTGTTGCCAATAGTTTGAGGTTAAGAGATGCGAATTTTATATCGGCGTGAAGTTATATATACAAGTATGTATATATTTGGCGCAACAGCTCAAGTGCCTAGGCCTAGCTTCTCGCAACCACTCATGCTGTGTGAGTCATATTTTTCATACGAATGGAAGGGGGACCTACAGTTTTGTGCCGTATCCGAAGGGCAATTTTTATTTTGTTTTTGAGAAGCTTTTTAGTGACAACAATACTCTCGGATATTCGTCAAATGTTCGCGAGTATTTTTCGAACATTGAATCTCACGTGCAGTGGTCCAACACACTAACCACTACGTTACGGCGCCCACTCAGCGTGAAGTTGGATGCCATTGATATTAATTGGTGTGGAATCGGATGCTGTGTTTTTGATATGGGTACCTTCTGAGGAAAGCAAAGTAAAAAAGTAAGAATGAAGGGAAGAAGAAAACACATTTCACCAGCATAAAGAGCAGGGCTGACGAGAAATCTGCAAAATCTTTGACTTGTATAAATTAAAATATGTGAAAACTTCCCTTTATTTGCAAGTCTTCCCTTTCATTTTCCTCTTATATTGATTTACTCCTTCGTTCATACTTAGTTATTTAATGGGCTCCGGACCCATTTAGAGTCTCTGTCTGAGACACCGCATCCTTCCATCCTCGTCAATCTCTGGCACTCTAATTGCAGTTACGCAGTCCAAGTGTTCTGCCACCTGCGATTACTTGATCCATATGGTATACCGGAGGTTCGGTGATTTTCGTCGTCATAAACCGGGGTTCTGTAATTCGAAGATTCTCTTGGCTGGAGCATTGCTGTCCTTCGCTCAATGTGGCTGAGCTAATGTAGTCGACGTATTATAGCTTTTTGGACTACATCCAGATCTTGGCGTTGTCACATATTTAGCAAATCTGCTACATTTTAAAGTGCTATACTACATATTACATCTTTCCCTCATAATGCTACATTTCTCCAAACAGTCTACATAATTATTATTTATGCTTTTTTTTGCTCTTAACTCATATTATTAACTTTCATATGTTAAACATAATAAAAGACGATTTGAGAAATAGGTTAAGTTCAGATATTGTGGAATTAATTTTACTATGGTCAAATTTGGGTAGTGACCGAAAGAATAAAATCGCGAATACAAGCTGCCGAAGTGAGGTTTCTTCGTGGTGTTGCTGGAATAACTCGTATGGATCGAGTGGGCAACACCAGAATACGCGAGGTGCTCATTATTGAGCAGCTTCTTCTCCGAACAGAACGATCTATGCTTCGATAGTTTGGGCACATAGTGCCTATGCCCCCAGACCGGCTTCCAAGACGTGCCATGGTTACAGTGCCATCAGGCAGGCAGCCCCTCTTTAGGCCTAGAAGTAGATGGTTAGATCAAGTCAGACATCTCTCCTGGAGCCATCTAGGGATTCCACCTGATGAGTTGGAGTCAATGGCGGAGGGTCGAGAAGGATGGAGAGTCCAACTGAGCATCCAATTTCCGTGACCCCCATGAAGAATTATCGGCATTGAAAATGTATGTATGTATGTACAACTGGCTAAGGCGCTATTGAAAGGTGTGACAATATTTGAGCCTTCTGACGAATTGCTAAGATATTCCTTGAGTTTTAAGTTTGTAGATACATAAGATAAATTAGAAATGAATAACGATTTCTGCTTTCTCAAGAAGTATTTCTCATTTTGTTTACTACAAGAGATACTGAGCAGTTTAATGAGTATTATAAATTACCACTATTAACTTTTCATTTATTTATGTAATCTTTTTTTACCAATGAATTCATATATGTTTATTTAATGTTATGAATTCTTTATCAATTAATTTATTACTTTTCTTCTTCTTATGTTTAAGTTGTTATGTTAGGTTAGGTTATGATCGGCCCTCGATGAGGATGTACTTAGACCAGAAAGTAGGTCCATTGTACTGCCGATATGTGGATTACCCTCTTACTCTTGGAACCATTTGCTTCGTTGAATGAAGTCGAAAATTTTAGCCGTGCAGGCGTTGCCGAGGTCATTAAGATCATTGTAGAAGTATTCACCCAGGGCGGCCTTCCTGATGTTGGCGAGCGCAGGACAGGTGCACAGGAGATGACTGATGGTCTCCTCCTCCTCATCTCTGCAGCTTCTGCAGAAGTCGTTATGAGGGATACCTAATCTCTGGGCATGTCTTCCTATGACGCAGTGTCCAGTGAGGACATTTGTTATTTTTGAGAGGGTTCCTCTCTTGTGCTTCAAGAGTCCGATGGACCTGGATTTATTGAGTATCGGCCAGAGCTGTCTGGCGGTATGACATTGGTCTAGATGTTGCCATCGATGATTGGCTACCTTCTCGGCATCAATTTGAATAAGGTACTTAACATAAGACGCTGGCGCTTCGATGTCGGTGATGCTTATGCTATCTGTACCAGAGGAGCCTTGTCATGCTAGTTCGTCGGCTGCACAATTCCCCGGTATGTCACAGTGACCTGGTACCCAGCAAAGGGTGAGGTTGTACTAACCAGCTATCTCGTTAAGAGATATGCGACAGTCTTTCACTGCCTTAGATCTCGTAGTGCTGGATGCGAGGGAATTGATAGCTGCCTGACTGTCGACGTAAATAACAATATCAGGTGTTGATAGTGTGCTAGCCGCCAGCCAGTCAGCAGCTTTGCGAACTGCGGTGATTTCGGCTTGAAAAACGCTGCAGTAGTCTGGAAGGTTAAAAGAGAGGTATATGTCCAGATCTTCCGAGAAAATTCCGGCACCGACTCCGTCCTTGGTTTTGGACCCATCCGTGAAGATTGACAGCGATTCGTTGTAAAGGACATTGCGTTGCGTCCACTCACTTCTGTATCTGTATCCACTCACTTCGGTATCGAGTGCGTGTAGCCCTTGTCAAAATCATATTCAGTGGGCAGATGGTCAGTGGAATTGGGAAGATGACGGTGCATCGAAAGTATATTGGCATGTCACGTGTGTTGCTCCTTCCACTGCCTGGAGCCTCTCAGTCTTATTGCTAACAGCCAATTGCTTAATGACGATGTCATTCGGAAGCAGGTGGAGCATCGTTTGGAGCGCCGCTGTGGGAGAAGTTCTCAGTGCACCGGTAATACTGGGACATGCAAGTCGCTGAGTTTTTTCCATTATGGATAGGTTGGATTTCTTCTCCAAGGCGGGCCACCATACCAATACTCCATACATGAGAATCGGTTTAATGACCGACGTGTATAGCCAGTGCATGATGCTTGGTTTAAGGCCTCAGATGGAGCCTACTGCTTTCTTGCAGATGCATAGAGCGGCCAGCGATTTCCTGGCCCGTTCGACGACATTCTCCTTCCAAATTAGCTTGCGACAAGCTTTAGGCCTAAATAGCTAGCACTATTTGAAAGCTTGAGGGTGGATCCCCTTATCTTGGGCGGAGTGAAGTCAGGTAGCTTGTGTTTTCTTGTGAATAGAACTAGCTTGTGATCGGCCAGCGTCTGCGGGTATTTGCCTGTTGTTAGAATGGCGACATCATCTGCATAGGCAATAGCATTGCATCCAGTTTTTTCGATCTTAAGAAGGGCCTCGTTCAGCACGAAATTCCACAAAAGTGGAGACAGTACACCCCCTTGAGGGGTGCCTCGATGTGCATGTCGCTTGACAGTACTACTTCCGAAGGATGCTGTTATTACCCTGTTCTTTAGAATCTGTTCTATGAAACAACAGATGGGTTCGCAGATGTTAAGCCTACGTAAGGCACTGGTAATCGAATTTGTTTCAACGTTGTTGAAGGCTCCCTCAATGTCTAGAAATGACACTAGGGTGAACTCTTTGGTTGAGAGTGATTTTTCGATAGGGTGGATGATGGAGTGCAAAGCCGACAGACTTGCCTTTTTGGTAGGCGTGCTGTGACGTGGATAGCAGGGTGCTATCAATAGTGGCCTTGATGTGTAGATCCAGGATTTTTTCCAGAATCTTGAGAAGGAAGAACGTTAGACTAATAGGTCTAAGGTCCTTTGGGAGGGTGTGCGATGTCTTGCCTGCTTTGAGTACAAAAAATTTGGAGTAGCTCAGATGAGCTGTTTTCAAATTGCACACAGCACCCTATATTATTCAGTATTATGCCACTCAGCTGGATCAGTTTTGATGGAGTCCAGAATTCAACCATCGCATTCTAGAGCTCGAGACGATGAATGTTATCGTATACGGCTTTACAGTCAATAAAGAGGTGGTGAGTTGCAACTTGAAATTCGTTGGTCTTTTCCGGGATTTCCCTTATTGTGAAAATTTAGTCTATCACCAATCTGCCAAACCAGAAACCGTACTGGCACGTGCCGGTTATTCTGTTATATAAGGGTTAGGACGTTCAACGAAAACGTTGGATAGGATCTTGTATGCAACATTTAGCAGGGTAATGCCTCAGTGATTATTGCAAGACATATGATCGCCTTTTTTGATTGTAAGCCATATCTATGGAACTAACCCTTACTTCATGGAAACTTCCAAATTAATGGAATCAAGGAGATAAATCAGAAGCAGTTGTTTACAAATTTTAGAACTTCCGTTCCTACAACGCTAGATATGTTGATTGGAATTATGTTATTTGGAATTTTATTTAATTTTTATAAAAAAAACTTTTATTTCAAGTACAAAATACAATAAAATGTGTTACTGATAACTAACTATAAGAACTATAGTAACTATAACTAACTGTAATAACTATTTTTTGGACGGCTATAAATGAATAAAAATTAATTTAGTTCTCTTTTGCTGCTCTTCAAAAATACATAAAGCCCCTGAATATGTAAAAACAACATCACTGACGACTCAAGTCAGTTGACAACTCAGGTGAGGGCCGCCATTAGATGGGTTTGATTATAAATGCACTAGTGCCCAAAAAGTTCACTAGCTACCCAATCAATCTATGTGAATGATTCATAATTTATGTACATATCTTGATGTTTTTTTTAGGAAAATATACACACTGCAATGAAAAAATATTGACGTTGAAAATAAATATGTTTTTGTGAGTTAATAAATCGTTATTTCATTGCTTCAGCTCTTTGAAAGTCTATTTATTGTGCCTTTAAGCAGCACGGCTTTCTACAATCCATTCACCCAATCGCTATTTTATTCATTCACATAATTCAAATGTATGTACGTACGTCTTCAGAGATCATGTTTCTGCGCCATTAGTCAAAGTAGCAAGTTGTTTGCGATATTTGAGTTTTAATTTTATCACTTGCAAGTAAGTCGATAAAATCAGTAGTCTATACGCAATTTAAAAACTACTACTGTAAATGTATGGAATTTTCTTAGCTTTAAGAAAATTGCAAGTAACCATCAGTAGCTAATACTTTCGCTATTAGTTTGTTTATATACGTCAAGGATAATTTATTTTTATGACCATTATTATTAAGAATAAACGATAAACAAGATTGTAAATAGTGTTAGCACTAAAGACGTTCGTAGTTAAATGTACACAATTTGAAAACAGATCAACCCTGATGCCGTGAAATGTGCTAAGAGGTATAATTTATTGTTGTTTATATTCTATAGAAGTTCAAATAAATTAGTGAGTAAGCCAATGACTTGCTTTGCTTTCTCTGAATTAGAATTTGCTAAAAATTAATGGACCAAACTATGCTAATTTGATTTTAAGGTTAAAAGAAGAATCTTCTAATTGATCTAGAGATTTCTATGCCTATTTATATTCATCACATACATTACATGCATAGTAAATTGCTTTATATTCTGCGTAATGTGGCGATTGATATTTTATGAGAAAGTGCAAACAAATATCTTTCAAGTGCATATACTCGTAAGCATAAAATACAACTAACTATAGGTACATTGCCGGGAAACTTAAAGATCAAACCCCGTCGGAAGTGCATACCTTGCGTAAATTGTTTCACTCAGCAAATATACTTTGGTGACGAATAAATAGTGAATATGCGCTGATTTGAAAATCATACTCCTTTGATCAAGAGAAGTATGTTCTTTGATGCTGGTTTCACTCATATGGCAGAAGCTCAACACTTTTTGTTTATATCTACCTCTGTTGACATATTTGCATCGAAATATATGTACACCTGCTATTTTTGTTCCTTTAGATTCTTGGTTAGCTTTAGCACAAGTGAGCCTCGCAACCAAGTATTTTGGACATTGATCTGCCTAATCAGAGACTTTTAGCAGTAAGTGGTCTGTTCCAAATCTTGAGATGCCGGCTGGCAAAGGGAAAATAAGTCCTTCCTCTGTCAATTTTTTTTTTCGAAAAAAAAGTAAGAAAAGTCTCACTGAAACTACGAGTACTACACTACGAGATATTTAGGATTTTTCCTTAATAGCGCCCAATTTCATTTTTTAAATAAAACAACTTGTGTTTCAGATACTCGTATCAATAGAAAATGTATTTTTGGTAAAAGGACGGTGGATGCCATTAGTTTTAGAATACAACATCATTCAAATATCCCCCATGACAACGCTTGCACGGAATGCGTTGAAGCCAATTTTCGATTACTTTTGCGCACAAATCGGGCTATATGCCGGCAATTTCGTGTTCGATGTTGATCCTGAGGTCATTTAAAGTCTATGGCTTATTGGCATATGGTAGACCATGCACTTGACATATCCACGAAGAAAAAACTCCAGAGGCATCAAATCACACGAACGGTCACCGAAGTTTAACTTCAATAACTCGATTGTTTGACCAGGTGTGTGGCATGTGACGCCGTTTTGTGTTGAAAACACATACGTCTTGTGCATGGCAATACCACGCAACTGCGTTTTTTTTTTTTTTTTTTGAAAATCCACTTTTTTATATCAGAGTAATATGCGGGTCAATACGCAGAGTTTAGATAGGTAGGTAGGTAGGTAGAAGTGGTTGTATCAGCAAACCATGCCGACACTTAATTAGCGCAGAAGCGCCGTTTTATTACCACAACTCAAGTGACCTAACGGATGTAACAAGGATGTTAACTACTAGGGAAAAGAAGAAGAAAAAAGGGTAAAGATTATTCAAATCCACCCCGTTACATTGAGGAAGCTGATAATATCCCCAATGCTAATCTCCACTAGCTCTATAAGGTTATCGAAAAAGAGTTTACCTTGGGTGCGCTGTCTGGCCTTGCCTAAAGCCGGACACTTTCAGAGGAAGTGCAAGATTGTTTCCATCTCGTTAGCAATATTGCAGCTGCAACAGTGTGCATTAAATGTAATACCTATTCTGGCCGCATCAACCCCAATGGGCCAGTGGCCAGTACTAACTACCAGAACTCTTGCGATATCTGCACGGTTTCTGTTTAGTAGATCTTGCGATCTTTTCCGGGAGTATTTAGGCCACATCTGTCTGAAGATGACACAGTTCTGCACCCCCTGCCATCTACTATTTGCCTTTAGCAGATAGTGCGTGAAGATGCCTCCCTTAAGGACCCCCAACGGGACGTTCACCTCCTTCGCTAAGGAAGCATCAAGGGGAGATTCTTGCCTCGCGAGTTCAGAAGTTAATTTTTACTGGTAACATTTGTGTTTAATAAATTTAAATGGCTGTGAAATAGCGCACTTAACAAATAGTTTTGTGTATCTTGAACAATTTGTAAAATGTCAGTTCTGTAGTTTAGCCATGCACACGACGATATACTCCAAGTCATCCTCTTCCAATTTTTCTCAAAAATAATCAGTCAACATGGTCCGGTAGCGATCTCCATTGACTGTAACTGCGTTGCTATCATCATTGAAGGAGAAGTATAAGCCAATGCCCCCTCCATCTTAAAACCTGCACAATCAATTTCTGTGGGTGTAATTGCATTACGTGAATGGCTTCGGGTTGTTGACTTGCCCAGATGCGATAATTTTGCTTATTAATGAAGCTGTTGAATAAGAAATGGACTTCATCGTTAAGAATGAAAAAATTGGAGTTAGCGCATGTAAAGTTGTTATAACCAAATGCCAAGTTTTATAGAAAATATGGATAATTTGCAAACATTGTTGAAGCATGCACTTCCTTATGATTAAATAGCAGACATAGATGAGTTAAAATTTGCAAACGAAGCGCAGTTAACTTCACGCATTGCTAACAAATCCAATTAAAAGAAAAGTGAGATTCTCTCTTCAAGGGAATCTAGTCAAAAATTGGGCAGTTTCCTTAAGCTTATTCGGTGGCTACACAATAGAAACTTCCTCAGTAAAACAGGTGCATTGGCAACGAGCCAGCCCTAATGCAGGAATAGCAACTGTTTCAATTTACCACCATTACTAGATTTACTCATCAAGGAATCTACTATTCAAAAAAAGAATAATCGGAAAATGTCACGAATTGCCTATATTTTTATTGATATCGACTGGTTTTATGGCATCTTTGAGATAAAATGATGACTAGGCTAATTATTTTGCTTTCCAGTTGACACCAGATACGAAAGTATGCACTAAGCAGCGAATCTAGTGTTTTCAAAGATTAAAGGCATTCCAAAACCCCGAATCTGTTCTCTCGAAGCGACCAAAGATATCTTCATCTGCCTTCAATAACTTTCATGATTCAGGACCGTAAAATGGGACTGAGATAATCTTCTTAGTTGTTCGAGATAGGGCTTTACTACCGGTTTAATTGCCTTATTAGTCCAAAAAAAAAACAGCGATTGGCAACAATTATTCTTCGCATGATTTTTACTGATATCTAATATCATTGTCAGAATTAATAGCAGAGCCAAGATAGACAAAGTCCCTGCCTACTACATTGTCAGAATAAATAGCACAGCCAAGATAAACTAAGTTCCTTACTACTTGATTGCCTGGGATATACCCCAGCGGATAAATACATGAGCACATGGATATTTACCGCAATAAAATGTATGTTTCCTTATATTCTAGGCTTTGCACTGTTTTGTTCCGATTTCCTACTTCTATCTGTCAAATTAAACCTTGTTTTTTCGCTACTTTTAGAGTAAAGAAATGCTGTTTATGCTATTTTGAGAGCTCATGGTATCCTAGTCTAGGATAAAGGGTATCCTACTTCTTGAATGGCAGTGATGTCCGCTTTACAGTATTCTAAGGCCTCTTCTACTTAGTCGGCTGCACTTGCCGCCGACGAACGTTCCACGTACAAATCTTATGTCATTTGCAGGTTTCGTCAAAGATAAAATCATCCTTAACTAAAGTTTATGACAATTGGCCATAATGATATTAGATTCTTTTAGAGTTTTGATGGTTCTTTCAGAAATGTAACAGTTGGCACTGCGAAGAACTTTCAAAATTGCTGACGACTAAAAATTAAATTATTATAGATCGTATGACTGTGTAAGCTTAACTATCTTCCTGATTATCTGATTTACCGGAAACAATTACCTTCCAATATCTATGAATAGGACTATACTCTTCAACCTGCAGAATGTAACCAGTTAAATTAAATTCTCAAACGTCAACCCGGACGTATACGCAACTTTTTTTCCAATTTCCTCACTATAATTGATTTTCCATACAATTCTCTATTCTAATCTATTCTTTCTTTTCTCATTTACAGAGCTACAAAGAAAAAGATATCGGCAAAGTAGTACTATACACCACCAGCATGGGTATTATACGTGAAACCTACGCCAAGTGTTCGAACATGAAACAAATCTTACGTACACTTCTGGTGAAGTTCGAAGAACGTGACGTCTTCATGAGCACAGAGTATCAACAAGAAATCAAAGAACGAATGCATTCGGATGAAATTAAAGTACCTCAACTATTCGTCGAGGGCCAGCACATTGGTGTAAGTTCAAAAACCCCCCTATAATCTATTAGACTAAAAAATAATTTAGTCTGGGTGAGACAAGTTTGACATTTTGCGTCCGAAAAAATACTAAATGTCAAACAATTTCGAACCAATTGCACGAAGAGAAGATGATTCAGTAGAAGCGAAATAGAAAAAGACTTGATTGTAGAACCGAGAGAGAGTTTATAGCGGTATCGCAGAATATTGAAGTGTGCATCTACAAACGTGTTGACAGCATAAGCCGTAAAATGGAACGCAAAACCAGTTGGTTACCAATAATTGTGCACATCACTGCAATAACGGGTGTAGTCTGGCTTAGACAACTTTGTTGTTAAGTGATACGCTCTACATTATTATTCTACTAGAACAGTATCAAGCTCATTATTGTGTTTGTGTGCTTCCACGCTACATTTCGAAATTGCTAATTGAAAAGTAACTGGTATCTATTGTGAACCGTTCACAAAGTATTGGACAAATGTTACCAACTTCAGGGTGCATATGGTATACTTATGCGTCATTCACTACAAAGACGACGACGGCAGCGGTAATTCAATTTTTGAATTGTTAAACCACTTTCGTTACCCATACCATTTTTATTTATAAACAAGAATAACAATACTAATCATGACAATAGATATTTATAAATTTTTTCGCAAACGAAAAAGAAAGTTTTCGTTTCTTTTATACGTTCGTCTTGATGCAATTTTTTTTTTTTTTTTTTTTTTCTTTTTTTCTCTTCTTTTTGGCTATGTGTTTTGCGAAATGGTGAGAAAATATTCATGGAAATTATATATGAAAAATTGAATCGGATAAAATGTGGATCTAATTTGTTTGAACCATGTAAACAGGTCGCAAGAAAGGGGGCTATGATTTTTCTGTAATTAATCTTTGTTGAAAGCGTGCATGTTGCTGGTTAATTCGAACGAAAGGCTATATGTTAAGAGCTGCTATAATTAATGATGCTCAGTGAATTCATATTGAGTTTCTTTATTGGAAATAAAATACACTGCAACAGCTGGTCTTAAATTTGAATTTCCTGCACTTATTTTCATTACGCACTGACGCTTGTGTGTAGGCTTAATAGCCACCCGAGCATGAAAGTAAAACGAATAACATCAAAGTTTACCAAGCTTTTGCACATAAGAAAGGTTCCTGTCTGGTAATGCTGTGAGATTCGGGTTCCCATCGAGAGAAAAAGATATTTACATAAATTACAATATGTTATTTTATTTCATCCGTGACTGTAGAGTGGAAAGAGAACAAAACTGTAAGTCATGCCAACAGTTCTCATTTAGAGTCCTTGGATCCTTAAATTTATTTTGAACGAAAAGTCGATTCTACAACGAAAATACTAAAAGCTTTCCTTCCACCACTTCTATCCTACATTCCACAAAATATATATTTTTTTTTTTATTTGGTGCAACAGCTCTTTAAGTGCCAGGGCTTAGCTTCTTGCAACCACTCATGTTGTGTGCGGTTATATTTTTCACACGAATAGAAGGGACCTACAGTTTAGTGCTGTATCCGAAGGGCAATTTGTTTTGAGAAGCACAACAATACTCTCGGATGTTTGTCAGACGCTCGCGAGAGGTGGGACCGTAAAAAACTTGTTGGTGTTTGTTGGGATTCGAACTTGAAACCTCAAGCGCAGTGATCCGACACACTAACCACTTACGCCACGGCGCCCACAAAATATTGGGATAAATAATTCTGTGGCCACAAGGTAAAACTGTTCAGTCGATTTTCACAGATTCTCAGGAAACAAGTTTAAAGTTTTCGTTTTTCCCGAAAACGTAGGGGAATTTGGAATTTTAGTCTTGTTCTTTTTCCTGTAACTCGGTAACGATAACATGTAATACGAGTAAGGTAACCATTTGGTAGCATAGACTTCAAATAATAGACCATCTTCTGGCATCCTTAACTCAATTTTGTCCCAACTCGACTTAGGCGGTTTTACCTTGTGGGTACAGAATTTCTTATCTGCTGGGCTGCCTTTATATGACCTTCTTCTTCTTCTTCCTTTTATCAGCGAGGCTATGATCCGAAAACAAGGGATCACAACCCTCCCACTTCACCGCATTTCTACTGATCCGCCTGTGGGGTTCGCCTATTTGACCTTTATACGACCTTAGTGGCAATTTAATTTAATACAATTTAATAAAAGGATTGAGTCATGAAATCCTCGATATGGAGTTGTTTCTCAATGATCGCGCTCAACTTTGCTGTAAACGCATTATGGCACCTAGTGTTTCATTATATCTTCATAAGATTGTCTATCCTAACCTAATCAGACCAGTCTATTATAATAAAGTAATCAGTCATCCGACAGTATATCCTGTCAAGTAAGTAGCTCTATCGCCGCAATGGACCTCTACTGGTCCAAGTACGTTTGTACTCTCAAACATACAGCCACACTAACCTATCCAAAGTAACTCGGTGATTAAGAAAAGATTGGAAATTATAGACTAGACATAAGAAGTGACGTTAAACTTAAGCACTGATATCGTTATATATAGGTATACAGCCATAAAAATCATACAGATAGATACTTACCAAATGTCCCAAAAACAAGTTACAACGCCTTACCTCTTACCGAGTTACATAGCCTAGGCAGAAGACAACATGCATACACATTAGCTAATGCGCTTTATCTATCACATGTTTATGTGTCAATTATCAAATCAACTTTGAAGAGGGTGTTAATATTTTTTTTTTAAATCGAATTGAGCTCACTTGGAGCGATTTAAAGACTAGAGTTCGTTGCAGCGACTTAAAATGTTAAAGCGCTTTGGCGATGTGCTCATATGCTCGAATTACGTTGAAGAGATTTAATACAAACAGAGTAAATGATTCGTATTGCCAAAACTGGAATTGAAACTAAAATTTGCAGTACTTTCTCACCAACCGGTAAACGTTATTCCAGCTAAGCGCATTATATCAGCCCAAATTTTAAAATTTCCCCATACCTTTTTCACATTTATAGAAACTCTTAATTTATATGAAATGCCACCAAATTGCCTTACTTACTTACTTAGATGGTGCTACAGTTCGGGGTAAACCTGGATCTTAACCAACAAGCCTCTCTATTTAGCTCGGTCTTTAGCTAATTGCCTCCAGTTCCGCACAAGCGCCACCTACGGCGAGGATTCCCTCTACTGCGTCGTTCCTCCGGATTATGTTCAAAGACTCTGCGGGCCGGGTGAGAAGATTGTAAAAGAAACAAGTATGGTATGACTGGGAATGTGAGTTAGCTAAGAGAAAACTTTTACTTATTTACGCTTGTTAAGAGAAACAGGTAACAACTCCGCCAAAGCCATGTATCAACAGTCAAATAAAGTATATAAAATGATATGCAAGGAGAAACAAAAAAGATACACTCAGCAGCTGACGATGGAGATTCTAAGAGTTAAAGACAGCCGTTCCGTTTGGAAATTGGCAAGAACACTCCACGGCCAAACCCTTACAAGTGGCATTCAAGTGGAAGCAACGATCTTAGCCGAGCATTTTGAACAACTGCTTAACCCGCCATACACGAGAAGTCAACTACATTACGCGCTACCTTTCCAGAGAGTGGATGTACTGGATTGCGAAATTACGTCGCAAGAAGTCTGCACAGTTATACATCGATGCAACTTAAATAAAGCCCCAGGAGAGGATCGCATACCGTACGAATTCTTCAAGTACGCTACGAAAGAATTCATAGAAAAACTTACGGTTGGTTACAATTTCATTTTCGAGGTGGGGGAAGTGCCGCCCAGCTTTAAGAGAAATATAATCTTCCCACTGTTCAAAAAAGGCGATCGCAGTGATCCGAGTAACTACAGGGGCATAACCTTCCTGAACTCTATAATGGAAATCTTCACCGGAATCATCTTGGATCGGCTGTCCGCATGGGTGCAGGCAAACGAACTACTTAGTCAGTTTCAAGTGGGATTCAGAAAAAACTACTGCACAGTGGATAATATCTTCACTCTGACCAGTATGGCTAAGACTTATCTCGACAAGGGCAAAAAACTATACGCGTTCTTCGTAGACTTCAACGCAGCTTTCGACTCCATTGCCAGAAAATCGCTGTTCTATAAACTTAGTAATCTGGGAGTGTCAACGAAAGTATTTAAGGCTATACAAAGTCTTTACGATGAAAACAGAACTGCAGTATGGGATGGTCACAACGTGTCAAACTGGATTGATTCGCGAATTGGCGTTAAACAAGGATGCCTTATGAATCCCCTAGTCTTCTCTCTGTTTTTGGACGACCTGCCAACTTTCTTGCCTGGGGGAATTGAGTTTGACGGGGTAAAAGTAAAACTCCTTATGTTCGCGGTTGACGTAGTCATTCTATCGGAAACGCCAACCATGATGCAAAACATGGTCAACAAATTAGAACAATACTGCAGTTTGTGGGACTTACAAGTGAACACAAATAAATCAGAAATGATGGTCTTTCGGAATAGTTTTGGGCGATTCGCAAGGAATGAAAGGTGGACTGCAAGAAAAATTAAAAGAGGCAAAAAGAGCAATCAACTGTAGTTGGAGAGGCATACTCTGTAAAAAAAATATTGCTTTAAGCACAAAATATAAAATCTTTGAAACAGTAGCGAGGTCGATCATGTGCTATGCAGCCCAAGTGTGGGGCATCTACCAATATGAAGAAGTTGAAAAATTGTTGAGGTACTTCATTAAAAAAATATTTAGATTGCCGGAAAACACCCCAAACTATATGCTCCACCTGCAAACCGGACTGCCCCCATTATATATCAATACACTACGACTGCACTTTTTGTACATTGCAAAAGTAATGTCCCTTCCGAGCTAACGTCTGCCACATATCGTCGCAATGCATCATATACGCCGTAAACTACAATTTTTCAATGAATGGTCCAGATTGTGCAACGAACATGACGTCGAATTAACACCCTACAATGAAACAACATGGAAAACGACTTTAAAGGGACTGCTAGCGAAGATTGATTTATCCACCCGTGCCGCGTTTAGAGTAAAAGCCCAGCAAAGCCTAACTAGACATTCGTATTGTACGCTACAATACGACCTAGGTGAAAAAAATTACTTTCACGATCAAAACCCCATATACACAATATCGATGATATTCAAGACCAGAGGGGAGCTATTGCAGTTAAATTACAGGCCGCATATAACCATCCGGAACGAGGAGGCAGAATGTTCTTTGTGCAATCTACGAGCTATCGAAGACGTACATCACCTAGTCGGAATATGTCCAATACTGAGGGGGATTAGAAGAGCACATTGGGGAAAACATAGTTTATCAACAAGCGAAATCATTTCAATCCTAAATGGCCAAAATTGGAATACACTGTCTAGCTACTTAAAGTTATCATTGAAATATCGACAGCAAATAGTAGATGAATCATTTTAAATCACATTTGTACATACATTAAAAAAAGTAAAAATAACTATTTATCACATTTTCAATAATACCCTGCTATGAATTGTAAATCTCTTCTATCCGGCTGACGGCAAATGCCAATGCTGTATTTTGCGAATTTTATGAATTTTATAATTATTTTTTTCTTATTGTCCAATTCGTAATTGAATCTTCTCCTCCAAAACCCGTCAACGCAAACGGGGCCGAATATCTTACGTAGAATTTTTCTCTCGAAGCGACTAAGAATATCTTCATCCGCTTTCAATAAAGTCCATGTTTCAGCGCCATAAAGCAGGACTGGGATGATCTCTGGGATGAGTTTCCTTAGTTGTTCGAGGTAGGGCTTTCTTGTTGAATTGCCTTATAAGCCCAAAAAACCGCGATTGTCAGGAGTTATTCTTCGCTTGATTTCTAGCAGAGCCAAGGTAGACAAAGTCCCTTACTACCTCGAAGTTATAGCTGCCCACTGTGACGTTCTATTCAATTCGTCGGTGTTGATTGTCCCTTCTTGTTGACAGCATATACTTGATTTTGTCCTCGTTTATCGCTAAACCCATTTTGGGGGCTTCTGCCTCAATGCTTGCAAACGCATCGGTGACAGCCCGCTGAGTACTGCAAGCAGTTGTACGAACTTTTGATAGATTGTGCCTCTAGCGTTGGCTTGTGAGTTCCGCACAATCCGCTCAAGTATAATATTGAAGAAGTCACATGACAGCGCGTCACCTTGTCTAAAACCTTTTTTGATATCGAACGTCTCGGTGAGGTCATTACCGACCTTGATGGAGCAGCGAGCGTTCTGCATCATCATCCTGCACAGACGAACAAGTTTGGCAGGGATGTCAAAACTAGACATGACTCTATATAGCCCTTCTCTATAGATGCTGTCATAGGCGGCCTTGAAATCGATAAAGAGATGGTGAGTATCGATTTGGGCTTCTTGGATTTTCTCCAGGATCTGCCGAAGTGTGAAGACTTGGTCGGTGGTGAACTTCCTGGCATGAGACCGCACTTATAGGGGCCAATCAGGCTGTTAATAATATCTTTCAGGCGTTCGCACAATGTCGCAGAAAATATCTTGTATGCGATGTTGAGAAGACTGATGCCTCTATAATTGACGCAGTTGAGGGAGTCTCCTTTCTTGTGGTTGAGCAAACGATGCTGAGATTCCATTCATCAGGCATACACTCGTCTAACCAAATCTTAGAGATGAGTTGGTGTATGCTCTCTACCAGATCATCACCAACTGCCTTGAAAAACTGTGCCGGTAAGCCGTCAGGTCCAGCAGCCTTGTTGGATTTCAATGTGGACATTGGTATCCTCACTTCATTTTGGTCAGGTGGACCGAAATTTTGACTATCATCGTCTATGTTGAATGGTTCATTCTGCCTGACAGCGGGATGTTGGTCTTCACCGCTGTTATACAGTCTGCAGAAGTAGTTTTTCCATATTCTCAGCACCGATTGTGATTCTACTACGAGGTTTCCATTTTCATCTCTACAGGTTTCTGTACTGGTATTGCTTCTCTGGCACGTTCTTTTTACCTTTTGGTAAAACTTCCGTACATTGTTCCTGGAGTATAAACTCTCAATATTCTCGATCGTGCGCTTCTCGTGCTCTTTCTTCTTCTTTTGGAGAAGCCGATGTTCTTCCCGTGTCTTTTGCTCGTAGAGCTCACGAGCAGCTCTCGTTTTCCTTTACAGCGCTGCTTTATATGCCTCTTATTTTGCTGCATGCACTCGTCGGCGTTCTTCGGCAAATCAGGAGTTTCGTGGTGATGGGCGATCGAAACCCAGCACATCAGTCGCGGCGTTTCTGATGGCATGTTGGCAGCGTTGCCTTTGGACTTCGGCACTTGATGTTGGTGACATAAGGGTGATTGAGAGATTTCGGGAAACGTGTTCAGCGAAGAGTCTGGCGGCCTCTTGCGATTGTAGCTTTTCCACGTTAAATTTTCTCACAGTGATTCTTCTTTGTTGCTCAGTTTGGGATATCCGCATTCGTACCTTGCCTACAGCCATGTAATGATCCGAGTCTATGTTGGCCGCTCGGAAGGTCTGGACATCCAGAATACTGGAGGCATGTCTTGCGTCGATCGTAAAATGATCAATTTGGTTGATCGTAACATGATCATTGGACCGCCATGTCTGCTTATGAATATTGAGATGAGAAAACCATGTGCTTGCTATAGTAACGTTTCGCTCCACATTCCGTTATCAGACGTGGTGTCGTGTAGGCTATGCTTCCTGACTGCCCTATCAAAGACGTCCTCCTTTTCTATTTTGGTCCTTCCAATGAATTTCGCACACAATTTTTAAATACTGACTTAGAAGTAAACAAACAGCTGCTTAAAAAGATATTCTAAAACAAAGAAGTTTGGTGTTCATTTTTGTAAAGCTTTTGATAGGTTCTGAGTATTTTATCATAGCAGTGCTCAATGAATTCAATTATCAATGAATACAATTCTTATCATAATTGCAAACAGTTGCAATTTTCTGGTTAATTTTCTAAAATTCAGTAGAAACACTTCAGAGAAATTCCGAAGTTTTATCCTCGAAATTTGCATTTCGGTTCAATAGAAACGCACTATTCCTTAGCAAATGGATTCATAAACCTGCCTTATACTCTAATAGCTTGCCTAAGGTTTATGTGGTAGTTATTTGAAACAAAGCCTGAATACAATTAGATCTCAGATAGAAGCATACAGATTTTGAGAAACGAAGTTGAGATGATGGTCGTTACCTTCATTACTTATTTACATACTTGGGTGGCGCTACAGTTCGGGGTAAACCTGGGCCTCAACTAACATATACCTTCGTTAGTTTTTTAGATAAATTTAAAACTGAAATACACTTAATAATTTATTAGTTATCAAATTCAAAAACAAGAAAAGCTCATACCCTTGAAGTGATCGTCGATGTTCTGCTTACACCTTTGACTTGGAATGAGAAATACTTAAATACTTAATTGGCGCAACAGTTCGAGGTGAACTTGAGCCTCAACCAACAAGCCTCTCCATTTAGCTCGGTCTTAAGCTATTTGACTCCAGTTGCCCACTTCCTAAAATTTGTACGCGCCACCTACGGCGAGAAATCTCTCTACTGCGTCGTTCCTCTGGGATAGATTCGAAGATTCTGCGGGCCGAAGCGTTCCATTCGCCATTCGTCCATTCTCTCTACATGTCCTAGACATCTCAAACGTCCAATACCCAGTTTTTTGACTAGGTCGATGTCGCTGTATAGCTCGTATAATTCGTCACTAAATCTTCTGCTACAAAACCCAAGGATGATGATCAGGTCTTACATACAGTTTCAGGCGTTCACACAATATGGCAGAAAAATTCTTGTTTGCAATGTTGAGAATACTGATGCCTCTTTAAGTAGCGCAGTTCAGGGGGGTCTCCTTTCATGTGGATCGAGATTCCATTCATCATAAGTTTGACAGAAGCTTAGAGATGAATTGGTGTATGCTCTCTATCATTGATTTGGTATATGCTCTCTCTCTCTCAATTCAAGCTGCCTTGAAATCATAGTCAGACATCCTTTTGCCTCAAAATTTTCTAAAGTTCACATTTGTATAGAGATATGTCAGTTGATTTGACTAAAACTGCAAAAGAACTTTAAATAAGCAATCGCCACCTTGTTATAAACCTGAAAATCGAATCAACAATCGAATTAATAGACAAAGAATGGTTTGGCCATTTTCGTGGACTACTCAATTCTGCTTTTTGGTTAACTTTTCTTTTTTGCCTCGCTTAGGGGGTTTTACACTTGTATCGATCCCACAATTAAGAAATGAGTTCAACCTATGAGGTATGAGATATAAGACCGCCCTAGCTAGAGCACTATAATGCCACCAAAACGTAAACAAGATAATTAAAGAAAGATAAAATTTCGTACCCGTGTAACTACTTCTCGTTAAATTCTAATTTAATTTAACAACCACTCCATACATATTTATTGTGCCCCTGGGTGGAATAATAATTAGCTTGCTGACCTAGTTACTGAAAGATCAAGCATTAAGCCATATCTACAAGCCCAATCTCAACGCAAGGTATAGTGCATACAACCCACAAAGCATTTGCTGCAACAGTTCAGAAAATTATGACCCAATGATATACAAGTGAAGATCCCCACTGCCTAACCTTGAGCAGATCTTTCATCTTTTTTTTTTTCTCTTACTTTGTCTGTAGTGTACACTGTAGATATAATACTCCTTGTGATGGTTTTCAGTATAAAGACCTATCCTCCGCCACTCATACGCCAAGCCGCTCAAGTGAAATGTCCAAAAGCGGCGCTCTCTCGAAATTTCACTTTTAACACGATGACGCTTATCAGCTGCTTCTAGTGAACGCGTGCTGTTTTAATTTGCCTCAACCATAAACAAACAAGACGACTCTGCAAAGCATACATTCAAATTGGTATTACACGCCCCGGCCCCTCTAACAGACAATAAAAAAAATAAAAAAAACGGGAAAAGGTTGCTGCAGCGAAACGTTACAATTCATGCCTTAACGTTCAGACACCATATTCGCGTGAGGTGAATACAATTTAACAATGTGAACCGGCCTTAACTGAACGCTTGATATCTGTGTAATGGAAATAATGAAAATTTTATTCAAACAATTGATCGCAGCTTCTTTCGCTAACAATTGGACAGAAAAAGCGGAAAAAAAATATGTTTTCTTAACTCGTTTGAAATTCGTGGCTAACGTGAAGAAAGTTCAACGCTGGCGCTGGGAGACATGACAAACGTGACGTTGGGGACAAGCAAAAAATGTACTATCCACGTTTGGGTATTTGGTTGCACTGTTTTGTCGGTTGAGGTATGATTGGGATTGCACGTGATGGGCGCGAATATGTCGTTAAAGTTTTTCCTTTAAATTTCACTTTCTATCGACACTTCAAGTTTATTTTATTTTATCTTTTATTTATGAGTTTTATTGCAGTTCGTCGTAATAAGTAATAATGAGCCATGCTCTCTTATTCAATTTGCTAATAGAAATGAACATAAAAATGGATTGATTCAATAAAACTTGTGTTTTCACACATCTTTGTCGGTAAAGGCAAAGCATGAACGTCTCATTATCGAGAATAAAGTGTTAGGTTGGACAGTCTGTTGCTAAATCTCTAAGTAAGGCTGATAAACTTAGCTTTATTTAGTAAGTCTGGTATTATGGGTTGATAGCTGTTTTTCTACTTTTTTTTAATTAATTGTTAATTGAGTGGTACGTCTCGTACATACATAGATGGAAAGTTTGAATGTATTGATAGGTACGTAATCTGGTAGAACAACATCTGGAATGTCGAGGTCAAAGCCCTAACAAAAATCTCGACCATTCAGGGGAAAGCTAATTTTAAAACGGACTCTTCAGATGTAGTGAAGGTTGAAATTAAACTTGCGGAAATAAATATCACAAGAATTATATAGGTAGTTCTTACGAGTATGTAATGTATGCCCTAGTAAATTGTATCCAAACATACACAAACAGATATTTCCAAGCCTTTCAGTGGCCTCTGCCTCTGGAAAAGTACTGCTAGGGCTGCCTTGTAAAACCTAGATCTTCGGACTCATTCATGTAGTCTATAGAGTTAGTTTTCTTTTTACAGCTCGGGGCGCTCGGCCGTCGTTCTAAAATCGGTCTGAAGAGTTTTTTTTTTTTTTGAGAAACCTGGTGTCGCTCTGAAATTGTTCTGAAATCAACCCAGGTTTTCCTTGGTAAGGAAAGTGGAGCTGTCAAAATATGGCAATTGTGGAAATAATAGAATATTTTTTTGCTTTGAATTCTTCTTCTTCCTTTTTCAGCGAGATTATAATCCGAAAATAGGGGATCACAACCCTCCCACTTCAAAGCATTTTTACTGATCCACCTGTGGGGTTCGCCTATTTGACCTCAGAAAATATCGGCAGGCCTGCCGATTTTGGATCACTCGGTTACTGAGGCCAATGAAATGCCGATGTCGTCGCATTTGTCTGATCCAGGCGTTTATAGGCCTGCGTTTCATACATAGCGATGTCTTTGAAACGTGAATTGATATTGCCTTTTTAACAGGGTGCAAATGATCTCTTCTTTGAACGTGGCAATACCAGCTGAGTCGGTCGCGCTCTATCTTTTGTACGATGGTTTCCTTGACGTGAAAGCTTCCACGGATCTTCGAACTTCTTATTCGATTAAGCTTTGTCACTCCTGATGTCATGCGAAGCATCTTCATCTCAGCTGCCGTTAATTTAATCTCATACTTTTTGTACATCATCGTATGTGAGCGCTGGACGAACAACTGCGGTGTAGAGCCTTCCTTTCAACTTATGTGGCATTTTTCTGTCACAGAAGATAGTGGAATTTTCTCGCCACTTCATCCACCCTACACTTACGCGATGATTGATGTCGTCATCACAGATTGCTTTGCTATTGATCAAAGATCCCAGATATTTGAAGTTTTCGCACTTGGGAGCACTGTTCCATTTAAATAAATGTCTGGAATAGGCCTGAGTGGATCAGAGAACGGGCAGCACAAATATTCCGTCTTTTTTGTACTAATGCGATACCCATTTCCCTCCATAACGTCCACTCACACATCAAGTGCTCGTTGCAGGGATGTAGGATCCTCATTTTTGATGACTCCATCGTCAGCAAAAAATAACTGATGCACCTTGGGGTCCATCATTTTACCTTCAAGCAAATAATAAAGGACTGTAATAAAGAGCAAAGTACTTAAAACGCTCCCTGGTGCACCCCGACTTTGATTGGGAATTCTTCGGTTACTCCAGCGAGGCATCTTGCTCTTGTATATGTCCATGATCATCTGTACATAGGTTTCTGGAACCTCTCGATGTCTTAGCGCCACCCATATCAGATCTCGTGGTTGTCTGTCGAATGCCTTTTCGAAGTCAACCAATACAATATGCAAATCCCTTAAGGAATCACGATGTTTTTCCATTATGATCCTTAAACTTTGGATTGCATCTGTGGTTGATTTACCCGAGACAAACCCGCACTAATCATCAGATAGCCGTATTATTTTTCGCAGTCGGCCACCTAATACCCGCTCGACGATCTTCATGGTGTGTGACATCAGCTTGATCGAACGGTAGTTATCACAGTTTCGTGTATCACCATTCCCTTTGTATACAGGGAGAGGGTAACTTTCTCTCCATTGATTCGGCATTGAACCACCTCTCACAAATTTTGAGACGAGAATTCTGAGCCATCTGAACCCGATGTCTCCCATCTTTTTCCAGAACTTAGAGGGCATCTCGTCTGGCCCAACCGCTTTTCGTTTCTTGGAGTAAAAAAATGAAAAGCCTTTCTAAAACTAAAACTCACTGCTTTCCTTGACCAAGTGTAGACCACTATTTACTTGGGTGCATGAGCAAGCTAGTGGTTGCCGACTTTGTTGTCTTACAATGTTCATTCTATGTCCATAGTGTGTCGGATCACTACGCATGAGGTTCCAAGTTCGAATCCCAGAAAACACCAAAAAGTTTTTTCACGGTCTCACCTCTCGCAAGCGTCTGACAAACATCCGAGAGTATTGTTGTCACGAAAAAGCTTCTTAAATCGCCGTTCGGAGTCGGCATTAAAACTGTAGGTCCCTTCCATTCGTGTGGAAAATATAACGCACACAACATGGTGGAGAAGCTAGGCCCTGGCACTTTAAAGAGCTGTTGCGCCAAATATTTGTTTTTTTATGTCCATTCACAAAGAACTTTTTAAAACATTATCTTACATCTAGAGAGTAATTCCTTGAATTCAAATCAATGACTGTGCAAAATAAGTTGGAAAGGATAGTCAGAGGAAAAGTGTACTGGTGGTGTAGTAGTTTGGAACTCTGGTGATATTAAGTTATAGAAAAAATTCATGGGTGGTGTCCAAATAAGTGGAAAGAATTGTTTTGTTATATTACCTTTGCTTATGATTCACAGCATATTTTCTCTCACCACATAATGTCTTAGCAATATCAATCATCGAAAAGAGCGAACAATTTTTTCAGCAATATGACCAAACTACTGCCAGTTTTATGCCTTCGCAATAGTGTTGACATAAGCTTTCGCAATTGATCGGATTGACTCTTTATACATTTCATTAGAAATAAATAAATAAATGCTAGCTGACATCAGACTTTAAACCAAGAACCATTAGCGTGGGAATCGATGATATTAATGCTACACCATCACCACCCCCAATTATTATAGAATAACAGTTGACCTAGTCCAAGAGGAGGTTTTCATAACAGAGATCCCAAATTGCTTACCAGTAGGCTGACAGTGTGCACCGTGGCGTAGTGGTTAGTGTGTCGGACTACTGCGTGTGGGGTTCAATGTTCGAATCCCATCATCTCGCGAACGTTTGACAAACATCCGAGAGCATTGTTGTCATGAAAAAGTTTCTAAAAAAAAAAAAAATGCCCTTCGTATATGGCACAGAACTGTAGATCCATTCGTGCGAAAAGCATAACGCATACAACACGAGTGGTTGCGGGAAGATAGACCTAGCCCCTTCATGGGTTGTTGCGCCAAATACATGTATAAAGTAGCCTGATACGTATATCACCTATGGTTACCTTTAGTTTATCAGTTTAACTGTAATCCGATCACCTAATTACTGTTGAAATTTTTATGAACCAGTCAGTTTCTAGCAGTAGTTCAAGTACCGAACAGCATTTTTAATATCATATAATATTTGATTTTTCTCTTTCAGGATGCAGAACATGTAGAACGCTTGAATGAATCTGGAGAACTACGTCAGCTTTTGAAACCATACAAGGTACCTTCTTATAAATTTAAAGTCCTTACTTCTATCCATAGCAGCACTAACTCATTCCATTTTTTTATTTTCAGTCATTTTCATCAACCTACACATGCCAGACATGCGGAGGCTATCGTCTCCTACCATGTCCATCGTGCAATGGTTCCAAGAAATCCGTTCATCGAAATCATTTCACCGCTGAATTTGTTGCACTCAAATGCATGAATTGCGATGAAGTAGGTCTAGTTAAATGTCACAACTGCTAATTTTACTGCAACAGATTTTACAAGAAGTCTGCAGAATTATTTATTAAATATAAAAATAAAACAATAAATAACTAACAATACTGTTCATAAAGTTAAACAAAAAACAAACAATGACAAATTAAAAGATAATAACAAACGGACGATTTATGTCGGTTGTGATAATTTAACTAAAAACTGAAGAAACATAAAATAAATCACGAATGTTTGATGCATGTGCCTAAAGTATATTTTTATTGTTCTAGCAATTTCATTATAAGGTTCTTTTATTTAATGAGAAATGATTTTTATATAATTGCATTGAAAAGCATATACCTACGCAAAGTATGATTTTAATTGAAAAAAATTGTTTCTTTGTTTATTTACGTAAATAAAAATAAATATTGTATTGTTAATTGTTTTATCAGAAAAACTAGCCCAATCGAAAATGTCAAATAAATTTGTTTTAGTACATAATTTACCTATAGAAACACTTGTATATTTTTATTGTAATTTTAGCCATAAAAGAAAAATATCATTACAAAAAATTAACTATATATGTATGTAGGTTTTAAAATTGTATTTTATTAATTAAAATAGTATTTTAATAAACAATTTTATAGTAAATAAATAAAAGTTTTTTAATGACGTTTTAATAGCAAATCTCAAAAATAAATAGTTAACACTGAGCCTGCACTGCCTAGCGATAGCTGGATCTTAAGTTTTTTTTTTTTTGGGGAAAACACTCGGTTGGTAATATCGAAGTTCTTGTAAATTATTCGGCGTTTATTTGCCTCAAAAGTGTCGTTATGACTCGGACAGTATGAGCAGTAGCTCAGCCTTCTGTAACTACACCTCAAGCCTAAACTGCAGTACGTTAATATTTATAAAACATGAATTGATACCGCTCTCCAGTAATGGTGACTGCACTTTCATCTTCATTTTCCAAGAAATAAGACCCAACAGTCCTCTCAGATATAATATCACGCCATACCGTATATATGACGGGGTACAGTTGATGCTGGTGAATAGATCTCGGACTTTCAGTGCGCCAAAACCTTGAGTTCTGCTTGTTAACAAAACCGTTCAACTGAAAACGGGCTTCATCGCTCATGATCAGATTTTTCTAATTCTATTATTCGGGTTCCTTATTAAGTTGTGAGTCTCTCCAATATTTGTTGTCCAGATGTTATTCGAAATGTTATCAAATTTTCAAACTCCATTGTGACTTAAGACACACCCTGTGTTACACGAAAAATGGCGACCACTTGTATTCAGTAGATATCTGGAACTCAACCAATTATGGCAAGAAAAATGACCGCCAAATGCTAACGGTTAACAGGATGATGCCGCAGACATTAGCGGAAATATGGTTAAAAAATGTTGAAGGCTAGCACTTAGCGGGTGTCTGGGACATGACAAATTATGATACAAAAAAGGCAGGCCTAATAATATTTAGCTGGCTAGCATTAAGAATAAATTCAAACGTCTTCGGTGGCAATTTTTAAAAGTAATGAAGCTTTAACCAAATATTTTATAGAAAACGTAAATGAGTCTAATACCTACTCATGAATTTCGAATATGATTTCTATGATTTCTATCAAAACAATGGCCTCCGTTTTGACATAAGAGAGAGTAAAAGGTGCAAATATTTTTTTTGTAAGGCGGTTTGTCAGTTGGTGTTCAATTATAGCCTGGATAATTAATAAACTGGAAATATAAAGTTAACCTGGGCCTCGACCAACAAGCCTCTTCATTTAGCTCGGTCTTTAGATAATTGCCTCCAGTTGCGCACTCCAAGTTGGTCGAGGTCCCTTTAAACTTGTGTGCGCCACCTACGGCGAGGTGGTCCTCTACTGCGTCGTCCCTCAGGGTTAGATTCGAAGACTCTGCGGGCAGGAGCGTTGGTTTCCACTCGCTCTACATATCCTAGCCATCTCAGACGTCCAATTCGCAGTTTTTTGACTAGGTCGATATCGCTGTACAGCTCGTATAGTTCGTAATTGAATCTTCTCCTCCAAAAACCGTCAACGCAAACCGGACCAAATATCTTACGAAGAATTTTTCCCTCGAAGCGACCAAGTATATCTTCATCTTTTAATATATTTCATGTTTCAGCGCCAAAATTTACCATTTTGCTATCAGCCGCCGCTTTAGAAATAGTCACCTGGACGTCCGAAACAGGCGAGGGGCAGATGTGGGGATAGTACGTGATCACCATCTTATGATAGCTACTCTCCAACTACGCAGTGCTGCAGTTGGAAGATCCCACGACAACACAAGAAAGCCCAGGTTCAACATCGATAGACTTAGTGATCCCTCAGTGCGCCAACAAATAAGGGAGCACTTTTCGCAAGGTGTGGAAGTAATGAGCAACCATCCAAGATCATTGGTGTGCTGTGAAAAATGTTTTTACATCTGGTGCTGAAGGAATTGTCGGTCGATCGCAGGAAAGACATAGGGCGTGGCTTTTTGAGGATACCTGGAGACGGATTGACGAACGAAAACAGCTGACAGCTCGCATTGCAGCTACCCCAGCAGCAGGGAGAAGCGAGCTTGAGTCCCTATATCGCATGAAGATGAGAGAAGTTCAGCGTAGCGTGCGACGTGACGCAACGACATCAACGCGCTGGCTACAGCAGCAGAAGAAACTGTACGGAGGTGCGACAGCAGGACCGTCTACAGAATCACCAAAGAGCTGACAGGTGGTCGCAGCTCCAGCCAATACCCAGTGAAAAGCCTAGACGGCTCCTGCTCATTTCGGATGAGGGCAAGCTCAAGAGGTGAAAAGAGCACCTTGCTATGGTTTTGAATCGTGTATTCGCTAACGATATGCTCCCAAATCAGACTGAGATGCCCGAGGTGAAAAGCTCACAAATACGCACCATGACTGCCAGTAAAGATGAGATTATTACCGCGATCAAGGCACTCAAAACCAACAAAGGACTTGTCGGTATTCCAGCAGAGGTCTTACGAGCAGCGCCCACAACATCGGCTGAGCTTCTGCTTCCACTTATAGAGAGAGCTTGGGAGGCTGAGAGCTTTCCTAACGAGTGGAAAAAAGGAATGATCGTCAAGCTTCCTAAGAAAGGAAATTTATTGGAGTGCGGAAACTGGAGGGGTATCTGCGTGCTGCCTGCTGTAGCTAAGATAATACCCAAAATCACCCTGGAGCGAAGTAAACAACATCTCGAAGACACACTCGATGCTGAACAAGCAGGTTTCCGCTCTGGATCCTCCTGTCCCGACCACATCAACACCCTGCGGATTATCATCGAATAGTGTGTTGAATATCGATCGCCATTGCACCTGCTGTTCATCGATTTTGAGAAGGCGTTCGATAGTGTCAACAGGGAGTTTATTTGGCGTGCCTTACGCAGGAGAGGTATTCCCGATAAACTAATTGCTATTATCAAAGCTACATATGAAGGCTCCAAATATCACGTTCTGCACAGGGGAAGGTTGTCTGAGGAATTTCAGATCCAAAGTGGGGTAAGACAAGGATGTATCCTTTCACCAATATTATTCCTATTGGTGATTAGCGATGTGCTTCGTGCAGCTTTTTCGATGGGAAACGGAGGAATTCGATGGGCTCTTACATCTCAACTGAAACATCTTGACTACGCTGACGATGTATGCTTACTCTCCCACAAAATTATGGACCTCCACCAAATGACAGCAGATGTGGAGAGGTAGGCAGGCGTCGTCGGGCTGAAAATGAATACTGCAAAAACTAAAATTATCAGCCTTGGAACAAAGTCATCGGCTCAAATGTGCGTTGCTGGACAACCGGTGGAGAGAGTGGAGGATGTCCAGTATCTTGGGAGTATTGTCTCGACCGATGGTGGAACCGAACTGGATATAGCCAACAGGATCGGATGTCCAAAATATGGCGAAGCGATACAATCAGTTTGAACACCAAGATAAGACTGTTCCGCTCCAACTTTGATTCCGTGCTGCTATATGGTTGCAGCACGTGGAGAGTGACCACTACTATCACCAGAAAGCTGCAAACGTTCGTTAATAGGTGCCTGCGCAATATCTTAAGGATTTTCTGGCCCAATCGTATCTCTAACGAACACCTTTACGAGAGAACGGGTCAGGAACCAATAGGCACAACCATCCAACGGCGAAAGTGGCAGTGGATTGGTCACACGTTCCGAAATGGTGACATTTCCATAGCGAACAATACTATGCAATGGAACCCTCTAACTCAGGATGGCAGAAGACCTGGCGGTCCGATTAGAACATGGCGCAGAACAGTCGAGAGGGAGGCACGACTGTTGGGGAAAAGTTGGGGAAAAGTTGGGGAGAACTCATACACATTGCCAGAAACTGTACACGATGGCGCGTAGGCGTAGTAGAGGCCCTAGGGCCCACAAGGGGATACGGGACATAAGTACGTAAGTAAGTATGTTTCAGCGCCGTAAAGCAGGACTGGGATGATCAGAGTCTTATACAGAGTCTCCTTAGTTGTTCGAAATAGAGCTTTACTGTTGAATTGCCTTATAAGCCCAAAAAAAACAGCGATTGGCAAGAGTTATTCTTCGCTTGATTTCTGCGCTGATTTTGTTTTTCGAGTCTATAGTAGGGATGGAGGTTTTTGCCAAAAACACCGGTTTCCGGTTTTTCTGGCTTTTTTTGCCTTTGATTTAACCTTATGGTTTTACAACGCTCCACGGGATACCACGGGATACCATAATTTGTTCGAGTTAGAGGGAGTTTCGACTTAGAGGGAGTTTGACTTAGAGGATGCTTTTGTATGGAAAATTGAGGGGAATGCTAAAATATGGCGAAAAAATTCGAGTTAGAGAGAAATTCGACTTAGGGAGAGTTCGACTTAGGGAGAGTCCACTGTATAAAGCATGTATCAGTACTTTAGTTCAAAATATTCGCCCAATATTTTTCTCTAAGTCGAGTCATCAATACTCGTTCACGACACATCTCATCGGAAACAATGTCATTCAGGGATGGCACTAATCTCTCCAAAGCTACGGAACTTCCTACCACGCACAAATATTTTTTGGCAATAAATGCTAAACCAGGTATACGCGTCTTGCTGTGCTCCCAAAAAACAAAAGGATCACTCAGTAGTGGAGTGGACTACAAAGGCCGTTGAAGGTAAAGTCTAAGCTCGTTTGGAAACGAACTTTCAACTTCAACTGGGCCGATGTCCTTATTCGCTACTACTTCATCATGTGATGACCAAAGAGTGTTCTATTTTCTGGCGTATTCTTTTTGAGGAGAAAGTTTACCGATCTCAGCCAAGTAGCGCCTAATCTTTTGGCATAAATTGGTGACAGCTTTGCCTGCAACGAAGGGATTCATATATTTTGTTTTTGAACCTAGGATCCGAGAGCGAAGCATGACACAAAAGACGGTTCCGCAATGCTTTTGAACTTCCCTCTTTTTTAAGGCTGCTGAAAAACTTTTGGCAAGAATTTTTGCAGCAGCAAATGTTTTGTTTTGAATGGCGACTTGTTAATGTGTTTTCGGTGATGGCCAATAAGGGAATTGCGAAATTTCTCGTAAGATATTCACTCCCCAAAATTTCATTAGTGGCTTCATGAAAAGGCATTAAGATAGCCATAAATCATAAATCAATTCGATATCTGTGGTGAGTTTTTTTATAATGGGATTAGCTAAAACTTGGGCCATTAACGGGGAAAGTTCTGCAAACCGTTATAACATATTGTACGTGGAGTTCCACCTTGTTGGTACTGATTATACTAAAAGTTTTATATTTCCCTCTGCTATGCCTTCCCGTTCCTGCTCTGCGCTCAGCTTTCCCATGAACGAATTGCTATGTCTTGCAAATGTGACAATTGTCTTAATATCACCTATCAAATCCTTCAAAAATTCATTATTTTTGTCCTCTAGTCACTATTAAGTTAAGGAGATGGGCAAACCCTCTCATTTGTGCCACTGAAACGTGCAGGTCATATGAGAGCAGGGCCGCTTTTACCTGGAAGCGAGTGAAGCAATTACCTAAGGGCCCCCACCAACATCTCCCCGCTTCCGGAGTCCACAAAAAAAAAAAAAAGTTGTGAAAAACGAAAAAAAAAAAAAAAATTTAAAAATTGTCAAAAAAACGAAAGAAAAGAGAAGATTGATTTTACATTTGAATAACATTCGTTCGTTAAAATTGAACAGCAAAAGAAGGGGCCCCCAAAAAATCTTGCCTCAGGGCCTCCGAAATTCAAGAAGCGGCACTGTATGAGAGAATGAATATTTTTATACGAAGGAGTCTTCCGTGTTGGTGATGTAGGCATTTTTTGTTGGTGTTAAACTGTCAGAGTAAATAACCGTTTGTTTTTTTCACTCTGTTTTCTGTATAAAAAAATCACCGATTATAACCGGGAAGAAAAAACCGGAGGAAAAAAAGTCTAACCGAATCAATAAAACCGGTTTCCGGTTGACAGAATATACTTGGTTTTGCCCTCGTTTATCGCTAAACCCATTTTGGCCGCTTCCGCCTCAATGCTTGCAAACGCACCAGTGACGGTGATCTTTCACTAAAGCTATTTCATGCATATTCAACATGCAAAAAAACATGAAAATGTAGCCACTGCTACGCAATTTAACCATTGCGTCTACATTTTGATATTTTCGTGTTGAACAAATTAAAATGATTCTGAAGCTGAAATGTACGCACATTTTATGCAATGGGATAGAATGTGACATTAACTTTGAGTTAAATAGATAATATTACATTCAAAAGCAAATTACTAAAACTTCATTCATTCATTCATTCATTGAACTTTTTTTTTTTTTTTTTTTTTTTTTGTCGGGATAGGAAACACTCGACTGGAGCACTCAGACACAACTGGTCCATTGTACTGCCAGAGAGCAAACCCTGATTTACCCATTTTGTTGGAATTTCCTTGAGCCAAGCAAGCACTTCAGTGATGAGGAGCTTACAGTACCAGCACTCACCACATCCGCACCGAAGATCTGCCACCTGATACGAGCAAAGGCCGGACACTCACAGAGATAATGTTCCGCGGTGTCGTCACTTTCTCCACAAGCGTCGCAAATTGTAGTGTCACTTAAGCCTAACACGTTAAGGTGCTTGGCAAAAGCGAAGTGGCCTGTCAAGACGCCGATAAGTTGTCTACAGTCTTTTCTGCTGAGAGACAGCAAGAATGCCGCTGATTTCTTACAGACGTCCGGGAGCATGCGTTTAGTCAACCTGCAACCTGGAGAGTCATGCCACACACAATTGTGCTCGTGAGAGACCCAATCGTCAATGGAAGCCCTAACCGAGGACGCTGGAAGACCCAACACGGGTTCGGGACCGGAGAAAGCCTCCTCTGAGCCTTGTCTAGCAATCTCATCGGAGATCTCGTTCCCCAAGATCCCAGTGTGACCTGGGACCCAGATAAGAGACAGAGAATTCAGCCTTGCGACAGAGTTCAAAGAGTTTTTGGTTTCACGAACTATTTTGGAAGTGGTTAAAGGGTTAAGCAAGGCCTTAAGCGCAGCCTGACTGTCACTACAGACACAAATGCTACGTCCCTTCCACCTGTTCTTCACAACATAGTTCATGGCCATTAGGATTGCATAAGTTTCCGCTTGGAAAACAGACGCATATTTGCCTAACGAGAAGTGAAGTCTAATGTTGTCGACTTCCACGACTTCCATTTACGCGAGAGCCCCTTCCACCAAACAACCGACGCATATGCGAGGAATGGTCTTATCATAGCCGTGTAGATCCAGAGAACCTTATTCGGTGATAAGCCCCAAGTCTTGCCAAAAGCACCCTTACACTGCCAGAAGACTGAGAGCGCCTTGGATGTTTTCGACTCGACGTGTTTAGACCAATGAAGTTTCTTATCTAGAATCACTCCCAGATATTTGGCTTCATTGGAAATGCGAATGGTGACGCCTTTTAGTACTGGCTGAGTCAGACCGGTCAAAATCCTCCTTCTCGTGAAAAGAACAACATCAGTCTTAAGAGGATTCACCGAAAGCCCACTCCTAGTACACCATTCATCGATCATGTCCAGCGCCGCCTGTGCGTTAGCACAGACCGTCGCCAGGCATGGCCCGACAGAAAGTACGGCGACATCATCCGCATATGCCTGAGCGTAGACGTTAGAACTATTTAGAGTGTTCAACAGAGAGTCGACCACCATGCACCATAACAATGGAGACAGAACGCCACCTTGCGGACAGCCCCTGTTTACCCCTGTCATAACATATTGGCCACAATCCGCATCCACTATCAAAGTTCTATTCATTAGCATTGCTTTAATCCACAACACTAATGTTTCATCTACCCCGTGTTGTCTGGCAGAGTCGCACATGCAGTCAAAAGTTGCATTGTCAAAAGCACCCTCAATGTCGATGAAGATACCCATCGCGTATTCTCTCCTATCAAGCGCGCATTCAATTCTGGCCACTAGATTTTGAAGTGCGGTCTCACAGGATTTCCCACGCTGGTAAGCATGCTGCATCTCCGATAGTGGATGCAGTTTCAAAGCAACTTTGCGCACGTGAAATTCTACCAGTCTCTCCATACTTTTCAGTAGGAAGGATGTCAAACTTATAGGTCTGAAACTCTTGGGGAGCGAATAGTCTTCCTTACCAATTTTCGGTATGAAAGCTACTCTGACAGTCCGCCAAGGTGTAGGAATATATGCCAGCGCCAAGCCAGCGGTGAAAATTCTTTTCAGAGTTGGCAATAGCTGATCTATACCCTGTTGCAGCATAGCCGGATATATTCCATCGGTGCCAGGCGATTTGAAACCATCAAAAGATGCCACAGCATATTTGATGGCCTCATCTGTTACCACGGCTGATGCAATATACCAACTGTGCCGAGTTTTCTGACTTAGATCAAGCTCAGCCTGGGTAAGCGGGCCAAGCTGCGACCTAGTGATTATCCGATTGCCAGGAAAGTGAGTCTCCAGCAGAAGACTAAAAGTTTCCGCTTTTGTCTCAGTAAACTTGCCATCAGACCGTCTGAGTGACTCCGGTTTGGTCGGCTTACCTCTTTTGAGGACTTTAACCAACCTACTGGTTTCACCGAGTGTCTCGATCTTTTCACAAAAATGTCTATAAGAAGCACTTTTCGACAAACGAATTAACTTCTTATAGTCTTTTTGCTTCGATCTAAAGAGATCCCAGTCACCTTCTAAATTTGTCTTAAGAGACCTATTCAGAAGTTTTCTGGACTCTTTCCTAAGCCGCTGCAGTTCCGGGCTCCACCAGGGAACCGGCGTTCTGCAGGAGTTTTTTGTCATTGGACACGCCAGTTCAAAACAGTTGGTAAGGACACTAGTCAGGTTTTGAACAGCATCCTCAACCTTTCGTTTCGTTCTGAGTTTAGCTGGAGTTTTGACAGATCTGTCTAGCTCTTTCCTAAACCGCACCCAGTTGGTTTTCCTCGGATTCCTCCTCTCCTGCAAAGTTAAAGCTTCGCATTCGATTTGGAAAACGATGTATCTATGATCTGATAAGGACACTTCCGGCAGTACCCTCCAGTTAGTAATCGACTTGAAGTACCTATTAGATAAAGTCAAGTCAATTACCTCCTGCCTCCTTGCCGTAACAAAAGTTGGCTGGGAGCCAACATTGTTTATTGTCATACCAGATGATAGTATAAAGTCTAGGAGATGGTTTCCTCGTATGTTGCATTTGCTGCTGCCCCAGACTGTATTCTGAGCATTAGCATCGCAGCATATGACTAGTCCCGTCTCCCGAGTGTCACAATACTTTATGAGTTCGGCAACCGCCTTCGGTGGTGGAGGCATTACCGAATCATAAGGGAAATAAGCCGACGCAACGACGAAAGTTTTCCAACTTCCATTTGTTTCGTAGCTTACAGCTGCAGCAACCAAGTCCTGACCACAAAATTGTCCAAGCTTGCTTACTGAGAGGAAATTCGGCACAATTAGACAAGCTCTCGGTCTTTCAGATCGCTCGTCACATAGCACCGTTACTCCACGAACACCACCAAATCCACATATGCGCTTGTTCCGCACATATGGTTCCTGGATAGATGTTATGTGGGGTTTTGTACGCACCACGGAAAGTCTACTACTTAAGAGAGCGGTAGCAGCCTTGGAGTGATGCAGGTTAATCTGCGAAAATATCATAGATATAGTCATTGAACTTTATTGAGACATATAAATCAATTACATTCGTTTCTTAAATCTAAAGGTTCATTTTTGGCCGACTTAAAGATATGTCTGACTGAAACTATACTTTAAACAAAATTTTCAACTTTTTAAACTTGGCATTCAATAAAATAAATTTATAAATTTTGTATGTGTATACTTGCTCTTGGCATACAATCGCAACTTTGCTCTTTGAGGTATTTTTAATTTATGACTAGAACTTAAAACTAAAATAAAACTATAACTATACAAGGGTTACCCTATCTAAAAGATATCAATGTTAAAAGTAGAAAAAAAACTACGTACATAGGGAGCATAAGTCATAAAGATTCTTAAAGATAAATATAGATTTTATACCATCCAAAGAAAATTTACAATCTTATGCATATTAAACAAAGGTTTATAAATTTGTTGCTTGTCTAGTTTTTCAAATCGATATCATCCCCTAAAGTTTAGGGAAGATGCTTTTTCATAGAATGGTACGGACAGATTCCTACTTGCATCTGGTCTTAACAGAGACATAGAGTGGTCATTTAGCAGGTTTAAGGGAGATAAAAATAGTTGTCATTTACACTTTGGTCGATATTAGAATCGATTAAAGATCTAACAAGTGGGTTAGGATGTGAACTGATTCGTCCCATCTTCTTTAAGAGAAGTTCAATTTGGTATATCATTAAAGGTGTCACTTTTGTTGATTCATATATGACTTTATTAGAAAACCATTTTTTGTCCAGTTTTCTGAATTTTCCACAGCAAAATCTCAGCAATTTTCGTTCAAAAATTTCCATTTCCTTGGCTACAATTGGAGGAATTGTAAACCAAATTGAAAAGCCATACGTGAGAATGGGTCTAATTAGGGCCTTATACATCAGTGTCTTAGTTTTCCCCGTCATTTGATTACTAAAACTTCGAACAGAATGGATCTAATCTGATCCCGTCAATCAAGTAAGCGACACTTCTTCGCTTAATTTTAAAACTATAACAAGAAAATAAGAGGTGTTCAAACAATAATTAGCTCTTCTCCATTGTATTTGGCACTGATTTGTTGCGCAGCCAAATAAAAACAAAACATTTAGAAAAAGCGGCTTTATTAACACGCAGTCTTTTCTACTGTGCACAACTGATCGCAGTATATTTTCATTACCGAATTCCTGTTTTTTAAATTAGCTTACAATACATTTTAAAGTAAGATTTCAGCAAATAATAGTAAATTTATAGGTTAATCACTGTCGCACAAATGCACAAATGGGCCGATTGATTCCATTGTAGTGGTTCTACCTATGTATACTATGAGCGGAGGGGTTTGGTATTTAAGCGTACCACGCTGTATTGATAGGCGATTTCTCGCTGCAACTTTGAAACCTCAATAGAAACAAGGCATTACTGCCGATTTGAATTCCAAGATAGATATAATTTTATTCTTAACATTTCATACCTTAAATACTATTAACATAACTGTTATACTTATCTTCTATCTTACTTCTACTTACACCAGCGATTATGGATACCTTATTCTAGATTCTTATTGGCTGTACACTATTCGATAGGTTCTTATTTCTATTGAGTGACGTTCAGTACAATTGAGTGCATGACACACTAAGAATGTGTGACACATAGAGGAATGAACTCGATTGCACTTCACATGCTTCGTCACTTTGTTATTGTTTATGTTTTGGGTAGTGGCGTCAGTCAGTGGATACACTACACCATTCATTGTGTGCACCTTTCCGGAAAGGCTGCGGTAATAAAAAGAGCTTTCAAAATTGCTACTTTTATTTCACACCCATGTCAAATATTTAAAGTTATACGCTGAATTATATCGTTGAAGGCAAGTGCTGGATGGAAAACTGACGGCCCTTTCATTTTCCGGGGAAATTAATAAAATTTCGTGTAATGCTTTTCTTTGGAAATCTGTAAGGAAAAATAAGCTTTTGTGACAAAGCAAGTTTAAAATCGATTGGTCCGTTCGCCCCGTCGTATGGTTAGTGTATGCAAATCTTATATTACGCATGGAAACGTCAGAAAAACGGTCGCGTATTGAGAGATCTAACGAATCTGAAAAAGTGAATACTTCATTCGTCTGTATCTATCTGTAAGTTTCTGCCGGTATAATCTCAACCGGCGATAAATGAAAAGTTTCAAAAAAGTTTCAGCTGATTAGGTTGGCATGACTGTTTAAAAAGAGTTTCCACTAACATTAAATTAGCCATCACCTCAAATTGACGTTTTCAGTCTTTTGCTAATTACCTCCAGTTACGCACTCCAAGTTGGTCGAGGACGCCTTGTACTTATGCGCGCCACCTATGACGAAGAGGACCTCTGGGTTAGACTTAAAGACTCTGCTGACCGGAGCGTTGGTTTCCATTCGCTCTACATGTCCTAGCCATCTCAAATATCGAATACGCAGTTTTTTGACTAGATCGATGTCACTGCACAGGCCATATAGTTCCTCATTGAATTTTTTCCTCCAAAACCCATCAACGCAAACGGGACCGAATATCTTACGCAAAATGTTTCCTAAAATAGAACTGGATGATCAGGGTCTTATATAGAGTCCCCTTAATTGTTCGAGATAACTACTTACTTACTTAGATCCTTTAACCCCTCGGGGTTGTTCGAAGTTCTGAATCGTGATTGAGCTGCCTCCAACTCACTCCTAAAGAGCTCGATTCCTCCTCTACTGTTCTGCGCCACGTTTGCCTGGGGCGCCCCGCTATTCTGCCTGCCTGGGTGAGCGGATTCCACTGCATGGCGTATTTCGCAATGGAGTTGTTTTGGCTGTGTTTATTTTTAGCCCCACTTTGTTTGCCTCAGTTTCTATATTTTGGGCCATCAGATGAAGATCCATTATCCGATGTGAAAGTAGACAAACATCGCCAGCGGAATCCAGGTGTTTAAGGTAAGATGTCATAGTCCAACGAATTCCATAGTTGCATTCCGTCAATGCTGCATGGAGTACCTACATCGCTGATAACCACCAAGAACAATAGTGCTGACAGTATGCAGCCTTGACGTACTCCACTTTGGACTTCAAAATCCTCCGACACACGACGTGACACTTACCGCCCTCGTATGTAGCCTTAATAGCTATAAGTTTTTCTGGGATGCCTCTCCTGCGCAAGGCCAACCAGATAGCATCTCGATTCAATCTGTCGAAAGCCTTCTCGAAGTCGATAATCAGCAAATGTAGGGGAGACCTATACTCAACGCATTGCTCGATAATGATCCGTAAGCTGTTTATGTGGTCGATGCAGAAGGATCCAGCTCGAAAGCCTGCCTGTTCATCGAGAGTTGAATCTAAATATTCTTTAAATCGTTCTAGAATTATTTTAGCCATTATTTTGGCTACAGCTGGAAGAACGCATATACCTCTCCAGTTACCGCACTCCATCAAGTTACCCTTCTTTGGAAGCTTAATGATCATCCCCGTTTTCCACTCCTGTGGAAATTGGTCACTATCCCAAGCTCTCCATATTAGCGGATGCAGCAAATCTGCCGACGTATTAGGCGCCGCTTGAAATAGCTCGGCAGGGATGCCATCAATACCCACCGCTTTGCTCTTCTTGAGGAACTTGATTGCTGTTATTATTTCGGTTTTACTGAGAGCTACGGTGCGAATTCGGGAATATATTGCTTCGAACTGCTCATTCAAATTCAGGATCATACCGCCATCGTCTAAGTGATTTAGCACTGTAGCAAAATATTCTCTCCATCTAGTGAGCTGATCCTCATCCGAAATCAGAAGGTTATCGTCTAGACTCTTCACTGGGTGTTGTTTGGAGTTCCGACCCCCAATGAGCTTCTTAGTGATGTTGTAAATAGTCCTACTGTCGCACCTACTCGCTGCTTCTTCAGCCCTTGAGGCCAGTGAGTTGACATATTGACGTTTGTCACGTCTCATACTACGCTGCACTTCTTTTTTCTTCGCATGGTATTGGGCTTCAACCTCGGTTCTCTCTAACGCTGAGGCCACTGCAATCCGAACCTTGATTGCTGTACGCTCATCATTCCGTCTCCAGGTGTCTGTAGAAAGCCATGTGCGGTGGTGTTTCTGCTTTTTACCAACATACGTGCGTGCCCCAGTCGCAAAAGCATTTTTCACAGCTCCAGTGGTTATCCATGTTCTCTATGCTGCTGATTGCTTCTGCTTCTAAGGCAAGATGGTCCATGAACTGTTGGTGCACTTGGGGAACCTTGAGCCTGTCGATATTAAACCTGGTTATGTTAAGTAAGTGGTGTAAGTGGTTAGTGTGTCGGATCACTACGCATGAGGTTCCAAGTTCGAATCCCAGAAAATACCAAAAAGTTTTTTCACGGTCCCACCTCACGCGAGCGTCTGACAAACATCCGAGAGTATTGTTGTCACGAAAAAGCTTCTCAAATCGCCGTTCGGATTCGGCATTAAAACTGTAGGTCCCTTCCATTCGTGTGGAAAATAGTTTGTTTTTTGATAGTAATACACATGATTGTAATACATGTCTAGGATCGCTGTATTTTTCAATTGATGATGTTTTACAAGGCATACAAAATTTGAACTCTTGCCAAAGTGCTGGTCCTGACCGTATTCCTTTTGATGTTCTTAAACAATGCAATTTATCCTTGTCTTTGCCATTAAAACTCATCTTCAATTTATCCTTAGCTTCCGGTACGTTTTTGGATGAATGGAAATTTTCATTTATAACTCCCATATTCAAAGCCGGATCCCGACAAAAGGTTGAAAATTATCGTGGAATTTCTAAACTTTCAGTTATTCCGAAACTGTTCGAGTCTATTGTTACAAATAAACTTTATTTCACAATTAAGGAACAAATATCATTGCAACAACATGGATTTGTATCTGGTAGATCCACATTAACCAACTTGATGCTGTTTACAAAATATCTTTTTGATTCTGTGGAGTCGGGATATCAAGTTGATGTAATTTTTACTGATTTCAGGAAGGCGTTTGACTCAGTATGTCATAGTATTCTTATGAACAAACTAAGATCTTTTGGCATTCATTCGATGCTACTTAAGTGGATTTCTAGTTACCTTTTAAAGAGAAAGCAGTATGTTAAAATTGGTTGTTCTCAATCTAGGCTCATTAAGGTCTTATCTGGTGTCCCTCAAGGTAGCCACTTAGGGCCTTTGCTCTTTAATATTTTTATTAATGAGATACCTCCATTGCTTAATCATGCTAACTGCTTGATGTATGCCGATGATTTAAAGATCTTTTTGCGTGTAAAAAATATTTATGATTGTGAAAGTCTTCAAAATGATTTGAACGCAATAGTTGATTGGTGTGAGTTTAATCGACTTACCTTGAACATAAATAAATGCCATTCTTTTTCTGTGTACCATATACTAGTTCCTGCTATTAATAACTATACAATTTCTGGGACCTGTCTTTCTCGTAAAACTGAAATTAAAGATCTTGGTGTGATTTTTGACCCGAAACTCTCATTTTCGTTCCACATAGATTATGTGGTTGCTAAAGCAAACTCGATGCTTGGATTTCTTAAGCGAACATGTGCTGAATTTTCAAACCCATATACGCTTAAGTCCGTTTATATGTCTCTAGTGCGTCCTTTCCTTGAGTATTGCTCTATAGTCTGGTGTCCAATCTATGTGAATTCTATAATTCGACTAGAACGGGTGCAAAAATCCTTTACAAGATTTGTTATAAAGCAAATGAACTGGAATCTTGATATTATGCCCCCTTATCTAACAAGATGCGCTTTAATTGGATTAGATACCTTAGAAAAAAGGCGAAATGTTCATTGTATACTGCTTATTCATGATGTCTTTTCTTATCGTATAGTTTGTCCCGATTTACTTGAAAAAATTTATTTATATGCACCAAAAAGAATTCTTCGAACAAGAAATTTTTTATTGAAGCCTAGACATTTTTACAATTATGGTCTTAATGAACCAATGACTAAATGTATAAAACTTTTTAACTCTGTCTGTAACAAAATAGATTTATGTGATGATAGATTGAAATTTAAATTATCAATATTGAATCTGGATATTTCTTAAAATACATAAATGTAATTTTGAATTTTTATAATACTGAATATTACTTATTATTGTTATATTATTGAATTATCTATCTGAAATCTGTTAGAGTTAAGCTCGGTAGATGAAATAAACTAAACTAAACTAATATAACGCACACAACATGAGTGGTTGCGAGAAGCTAGGCCCTGGCACTTTAAAGAGCTGTTGCGCCAAATATTAAAAATTAAGATGTTAAGTAGGTTTGAGCGGTTGCTGTTGATGGATGCAGTACGAAGGCGTAAATGAGCTACCATAAGATGGTGATCTCGTTCTTGTCCGACGTCAGCTTCACGTCTGTTTCGGACGTCCAGGAGACAATTTCTAAAGCGGCGATTGATCGCAATGTGGTCGATCTGATTGGATGTTCGTTGCCTATCAGTAGAGACCCAACTGATTTTGTGGCAGGTGTTATGCTTAAACAGCGTGCCTCCGATGACTAGGCGGTTGGTATTGCAGAATTCCACAAACCGCTCACCGTTGTCATTACGGTCTTCCACACCGTGAAATCCCATCACGTGCTTAAGCATGGTGTTGTCGCTACCCACCTTGGCATTGAGATCTCCCATCACCATTACGATATCCCCATTAGGCGTTTGGTTGTAGGCGGCGCCTAAGTGGCTGTAAAAATCCTCCTTTCCATCCTCAGTCGCGTCTAGAGTCGATCATACACTGTATGGTGGTAATTTTTCTAACTCGACTCTGGAACCTTGCTGTCAATATCCGGTCACTCTGGAACTTCCATAATATGAGGCTAATACGTGCTGCTGAAGTTAGAATTAGTCCTACTCTGGAACTCCATGCACTTCCAGCTGGTTTACCAGAGTAGGGCATGACAGTGCTTTATGTTAGGGAGATGTATTTCCCGGTATCGAACCATCTTATCTCGCTCAGCGCTAAGATGTCTATTTTATACCGTACGAATTCGCGCTCCAATTGGAGAAATCTGGCATCATAAGGCCTTCCTTGAGTGAGTCCAAGAGGGTCTTTACGTTCCAGAAACTGATCGTTGTCCGTGTTCGATAGCCAAAGGTCGTCATCAAATTATCCGTCCGTATCCGATGCGTTGGTTTCCGTTACGGAGTAATTAGTTTTTTTTTGTTGCGGCTCGCTGGACCACAGACCAACCGACACCTTTCCTGTTTTTTTGGCGCAGGAAGCTGCCATTCGTCCTCTCCCGTTAACAATTTCCCAAGAAATTCCCAGATAGCACCACGAGGAGGTGGGAGTAGGGCTTACTAACAGAGCTGCTAGGTTTTCGGTTGTAGTGACTCTTTCTCGTTACTTAGCGGACCAACACCTATCGGGAGATGCTACCCCTACGGGGCCTTTGTTAGTCGTTTACCATCCAAAGGCTTCACTGCTCAATCGCAGTGATTGGCAGGAGTTATTCTTAACTTGATTTCTGCGCCAGCGTCGTTTTGAGAATTAATAGCAGAACTAAGGTAGACAAAGTCCTTTATTACATCGAAGCTGTAGCTGCCCACTGTGACGTTCTGCCCAATTCACTGGTGTTGGTGGTCCCTTCTTGTTGAAATCATATATTTGGTTTTGCCCTCGTTTATCGTTAAACCCATTTTGACCGCTTCTGCTTCAATGCTTGCAAACGCATCAGTGATAGCCCGCTGAGCTCTTCCAGTTCTAGTTCTACAGACTTTTGATAAATTGTGCCTCCGGTGTTGGCATGTGAGTTCAGCACCAGAGAACTGCATGAATCTACTCATTTGCAATTGTGAATCATTCGCTAAAACATGAGTTGTTCACAATCTCACACACACTAACAAGTAAGCATAAATCATGTAAGAAATGATAACAAAGTTACTTTGCACAATAATACGAATGCTCATGGTATTGATACTCATGAATGTTTGAATGCATAGTGGGCATGCACTCAAAGTGTTCATTCAGTCAGAGTATTCACAATAGTTGTGAAAGTGATTCCCGAGCCTTCGAATGGTTTTAAGTAGCTTGTATTGAATAAGTGTAAAATTTTCAAAATGCATATTATGGTCGCACAATTAGGCCGGTATTTATCAAGCGCTCTTAAATCGATTTTAATTTTATGAAGCTTTTAGTTTTAATTTTTTGCTACGTATTCACCAAGCACTAATGGGATTGTGTCCATGCTAATTTGAATATGCGAAAAATTAATTTTCGGATTTCCAAACGCGTTCTAAAATGAGTTTCCGAAAGAGAGTTCGAACTGGAAGAAATGTCAAAGAAAAAAAAAACATTGTATTTTCCTGATTTTAATCAGAATTAATCAAGGCACATTCTATTTTTTATTTGGTTGGCAGTTCTTTTGACGGAAATGCTGGAAGCATTAAATTCGTCGGCCATTCTTCTTTTGCATTACGCCAATGCAGCCTGTCCTTTGTTTGTCTGAGTAACAGTTCACAGCTGATTTCGAAAATTTTCGAAATTCCTAAGTTATGAGCTCTCTTAACTTAAGAGTGGTTGGGACCACTGTTTGTTGTTCCCTTAGGGGTTTATTGTGTAAACAGTTTGTAATCGATTAAATGGCGAAATGATTCAAAGAAGCAGTTGACGACTGCTGGCAGCTTAGTAAAGAGAATTTGCGACGCACTTCACTGGGATTATCTCGGATAGAATTGCTGTCATGGCGAATTTATAATTAATTTTGTGTTGCTCTTGCAGAATAGTTGATCCGTTCGTGGAAGTGCAATCAGCATAGAAGGTGTTATGTTTCGAAAACTCTAATACATCACGTACTCTTCGATATTTCCAGCAATTGTAGCGTATACTTAAATTGCGCTACAATCCGGAATAGATCAATGCTATGCCTCTGCAGCCACAACACGTTGTCTAAGGTTCCTCTCGATTTGTGCTCGTCTTATAAGGTTAAGCCTTTCACTACAGGTTGGATTTGAAGACTGCAGCTCATCCGCTCAACATGGCCTAGTCATCTTAACAGCTATGAAGCCCTTACAACTTGTCATTTCATCTTCTCCTTCACTTATCGTCCATGGAGAAAGGACCAAAGATAGTCCAAAGATTTTTTTCTCGCAATAACCCAAGGACACCCTCATACACTCTTGAAGAGATCCACGGCTATGTGCTATCTTCTTTTTCCTCTTCCTGGTTTTGAGTCTGAATCAATAACCGTCGGCTTTCCTTATCCTGAGTCTCCAGGAACTTCTGGACTCAGGTATCGCAGTCAATAAATACTCGTTCCTTTTGTATAGTACCAATACAGATAGCTTTCGGTCTTCCTCTTCTTTATGTGCCTTCTTCTATGCTCATTGCTTGTTTTCACTATGTGATCATTATTCCGGCGCCATGAAAGCCGTCGCCTATGTCTACGATGTAGTGCTTATGGTCTGCAGCAAATTCTAAGCGACTCAATGCAATCTGCACTGAACGATAACAACATATCGTGAAGAGATTAATAAGTTTATAACCCATACACCACTTATCCCAGCGTGTCACATATTGGCTTTGAACTCTATCTACCAACATGCAGTCCGAACCGCGCTTGATTGCCGCCAGACTAACGTCGTGCTAGACGGCCATCCTCCACCGATACATCATAGTGAAAAACATCTCCACAGACGTACCAGATCCACACTTGTCCAACTGCGATCCGGCTGGAGCTCTATGCTGAACAATTACGTGTATGCACCGCATACGCGACAGTATCATTGATAAATGCCCGGACTGCGGATCGTCGCCACATAACACCGCCCATTTGTTCAGCTGTGGACGCCGTGGCGTAAGTGGTTAGTATGTCGGATCACTGCGCGTGAGGTTCCGAGTTCGAATCCCAGAAAACACCAAAAAGTTTTTTCACGGTCCCACCTCTCGCGAGCGTCTGACAAACATCCGAGAGTATTGTTGTCACGAAAAAGCTTCTCAAATCGCCGTTCGGATACGGCACTAAACTGTAGGTCCCTTCCATTCGTGTGAAAAATATAACGCACACAACATGAGTGGTTGCGAGAAACTAGGCCCTGGCACTTAAAGAGCTGTTGCGCCGAATATTTATTTATTTTATTTATTTTTTTTGTTCAGCTGTCAGTCGCACCCCACAACACTAACACCAAGATCCTTATGGATTCATCCAGTCGAAGCTGCCGCATTTTTGGGCCTTGACCTTACTGATAACAAGCCACCTACACCGCCCTAACGTTTGAACCATACGAATCAACATAGTTGCTACAACAACAGATGGGCAAAATCGTGTGGTCAAGACTTCCCACTACCGACACTTGAAGGCCCTGTACTCAATTTGTACGCCTGATTCTTGTTAGTAAACTGAACCGGAATCTAAATCTAGAAGAAAGAGTAAAAAATACCCGTAGATCTCTATACCTGCATCAGTATTTGTCGCAAAAACTGGGGGCCCTCGCCAAAAATCATACACTGGCTCTTTACAGTAGTTGTTAGAATCATACTTACATACGGTTGTACCGTGTGATGGACTGCCGCATGCAAATTCACTTTACCACTTTTTTTTTTGTTTTTATTTAAAAAAAAAGAAACCCAAATCCCAGAGCACTCAGACTCTCCGGTCAATTGTACCAGGCAGGAACCTTTCTTTGGTGCAGTGGTTGCAAAAACTTCGATGTAATTCGTTTTCTTTTATACTTGGAGGCAAATACGTGATTTCCTGTATGAAATTCACTCGTAATTACTTGGTAAGGACACCCAGAAAGGACGAATAGGCACATAATACCTTCATACGTTATTTTGAAGTAACAATTTGTACGGACGGGGCAAAGATGGATAATGGTGCCGGAGCAGTTCGGAAAAAATTGGCATATCCACATCCATAAGACTCCCGAATTCATCCAGTGTATATCAAGCTGAGATTCTACCCATGTACGATGCAGCCCGATGGCAAAAGTGTGGAACATATCACAGGACGTATTCTCCATTTACGTTGATAGCCCAGCAGACATAAGGGCCCTGGCAACCACTATAATATCTAAAATAGTCGAACTCTGTCGCTCAGAACTTCAGGCTGAATAATGTCGAAATTATTTGGGTACCATACCACAATGGCATTACGGGGAATGAAATTGCGGATGAGCTGGCCAGAACAGACTTGGATCTCTGTACATCATTAACGGACAAACGAGTCCAGGTCCCCATATCATACGTAAAATTTAAAATAACGAATATAATGCTAAACACAACAGAAAGCAAATAGGAAAATATCCTAATCTGTAAGAACACAAAAGCTCTGTGGCCGAAGTTAGACATCATCATCAATCTAAAAAAACCTTCTAACCCTATATAGATAACAATAGCCTCAAGAGTTATAACAAAACGTAACATGTTAAGCAAGTACTCAGAGAAGATTAAGATAATTAACGTTTGTAGAATTTGTGACGAGTCGGTCGTCGGAGGACACTGTACACTTTCAATGTCATTGTCTAGAAATCAGCAGACTCCGTCGAAACCTACTAGACCCTTCTTTGAAGAGGGCCGTTGGCCCCTAAACTAAATTTCAGTACTAATTCATCCGCAAAATACCAAAAGATTACAATCTTACCATCCTTATCGCCTTTTCGAAAGCTAAACATCTGCTCTGACTATTTGTTGAGTGAATTTTCCTAGAATTTCGAAACCACCCATCTTCTAGAACGCTCATTGTAATCGTAATCGATGAATAGATATACATATAAATCAATTAACTTCGTAAACCTATATTGTTGCATTTTTCCACTTTTCAGTTATTAGTTTCGAACAGTATGTTATACCCGACGAATTGATTATATACGAGACTTACAATCCTGGTGCTATTGTCCGCATATGGGCTTACACAATTGCGAAGAAATGGATCATCCTGTGGGAAGTTGCACGCAACGTATGTTCAGCAGACTTAGCATTTTCAACCTCTTACCGATTCTCCCCACCACTGAAAAAGATACGAGTGCCCACAAAGTAATCACAAGCGCTCTAGAGTTTTTATTTCCAAAATGATTCTCATTTCTTTTTGTTTTTGTTTTGTTTTTCACCACAGTACTATAAGACTGGAATTCAACCACAGCTGTTTGGGATATTTCACTGAAATCGATGGTGTAGTGCTAGTGGGGAAAAAGTCTAGCATATACAATCCCCATGACATTATGACCATTTGTTATAAACGCCATCAAAAGGGTCCAATTATACGCAAGCTAGAGAGCATAAAATTTCGACCGAGTTTCAAGGAGAATGTCCAAAGTCTATTGGATTTTTTAAAGAACGATCTGGAGAGATTCATCGAAGAGCAAGCAATGATCACAGGCATAGGCAATGATGAGAAACCCAACGAACAAAGTGCCGCTAAACTGGGTCTGAGTGATATGCCTGTAAGGAGTTTTGAGTATTCATCATTTGATGCATTTATAAAATATTTATTTTTTTTTTTATTTCGATTGCAGTTTGAGATTCTATTGAATATCTTTTCGCATTTGGATTTGATATCGCTGTTTCGTGTGGGACAGGTTTCGAAATTTCTTTACGATGTCTCTACACATCCACTGTTGTACAGTGAATTGAATCTGAAGCCATATTGGCATTCGGTTACTTCGGAGCTACTCTGTACTTTGGCAAAGAGATCAACGTTGATGAAGAAATTGGATTTATCGTGGTGTGGACTGTATAGTTCAATTTCTCCAACCGAATTTAAGAAGTGATTTTCAATTTGAATGCGGGAAAATTTCATATCGTAACTTGTAAATTAACTTTCAGATTCATTCAACAGCGTGGAGACAGTCTGACGCATTTGAGACTTAACTCGTGTAGATTTCTGAATGCCAGTTGCATTGAAACTGTCGGAATTGTCTGTGATAATTTAAAAGGTAAGTGAAACGCATTTTCTTTTTCTTAGAAAAAAATTTAATGTTCTGGACCACATATTCTATAGCTTTTCACGCTATGAGTATTCTTTTACTCCATTTACAGTTGGATTTCCTAGTTAAACTTCTCCAAGATGTTCTGTATTGGGTCGTTTGATGTGGTTTCTGTGCATCTTTCGGGTCTCTAATAATAACTGGCGTCCACACAAGCCTGGGTCTACTGCGACCTCTAAGTACGGAACTCATATCTAGCACTTTTCTTGTCATGTGGTCTCGTGGTCTCCTCATGAGACGGCTTCCTACAATCTTTTCGAAAATCAGCTTCACTCTGAAACTGCCACGAATATAATTGGTCGTAATGTGGTCCAACAATGTAATGCCGCGCCGTCAGCCCATCGTAGCATTCTCGTCTCGGTTGTGTGTACCATATTGATCTATTGTTTTTTGATTGCCCAACATTTGGCGCCATATGTCATAGCTGGGCGCACTACTCCTTCACCTTTAATGTGAAGCGACATTCTCTTGTCACACAGCACCCCAGAAAGCTATCTCCACTTCATCCACCCGGTGTTTATATGGTAAGCTGCGTCGATGGCCCCTTCATTTCTGACAACAGAACCAAGGTATTTAAAATTATCGACGTCTTTGAGTGGAACATCTTGCAAATAGATAGTGAGTCGGCTATTGATGCCACTGAAATTACACGTCATATATGGTATTCGGTTTTTTGTCTGCTAACTAGTAAACCGGCTTTTTCGAGTACCGATCTCCACTCTTCAAACGTATGTATATTGCAGGTCTTCCGAATTCTCATTAGCAAGGACGATGTCGATTCACTTACAAAGTGTTCCACGGAGAGGAGCGTTGCAATTCAGCCGTTAGGTGGTTCATTATAAATAAAGAAAATAAATAAATATTTGGCGCAACAGCTCTTTAAGTGTCAGGGCCTAGCTTCTCGCAACCACTCATGTTGTGTGCGTTATATTTTTCACATGAATGGAAGGGACCTACAGTTTAGTGCCGAATCCGAACGGCGATTTGAGAAACTTTTTCGTGACAACAATACTCTCGGATGTTTGTCAGACGCCCGCGAGAGGTGGGACCGTGAAAAAACTTTTTGGTGTTTTCTGGGATTCGAACTTGGAACCTCATGGTGGTTCATTACTCGATTGAAAAGCAACGGGCTTACTGCTGAACTTTGAGGAACTTCGACCTCCACACTAAACTCATCACTCGTTCCAGCTGGTCTTCGTATTTGGCTGTGCAATTGCTGCATAGCCTCACATTATCCCTTATTTTTATAAAGTGGGACCAGATATCCCTTCAATGAGAATCTTATTAAGAAGTTTGGTCAGAAATATAACCCCTGCATCCTCAATTTCTTCCACAGTACGGCAGGGATATCATTCGTTCCCATGGTTTTGTTGTTGGTCATCATTTTCATTGCATTCTCTGAAGATACAAATCTCCACCCTAACTATACCCGTGCGAAATTCCTATTAGTGGATAACGAACCTCCACCATCTACCTATTAACCTAATGGAACTATAAGCGACTCTTAAATGCGTAAAAGCCAAAACGCCCGGATTTGATCGGATTGATTATTCCATGCTTATAAACTCTCCCCTCACTTTCAAACATCGTATACTTTGTCTATACAACCAAATTTTAAACACTGGAATCATCCCACAAATATGGAAAGTTGCCAACGTAATACATATCCCTAAACCAAACAAACAATGCATTGATGTCAATGGCTACAGACCAATATCTCTTCTACCATGTGCTGGAAAAATATTAGAGAAAATTATTACAAAAAGCTTAATGTGGTTTTTGGAAAAAAAACAATCTTGTCGATGTTAATCAAGTTGCATTCAAACGAGATAGAGGCACTATTGATGCCCTTTTGTATATTGACAATTACGTGACATCTGGATTATCCACCAAAAACCACGTCTCAATACTATCAATTTACTTTGAAAAAGCTTTCGATCGTATTGAAATCCATATTATATTGAACAAGCTCATTAAATGGAAAATCGGTCCAAAGATTTTCAAATACATCAAATCATTTCTATCAAATAGAAAATTTCGAATAAAATTGAATGTCATCTTTTCTAACGTTCATAACCTTTGCAACGGATTCCCACAAGGTTCTCCCCTCTCGGTCACATTATTTATGGTGGCGTTGAGCTCAGCGAAATCCTTTCAAAATATAAATTCATAAAATATAGCCTTCACGCCGATGGTCATATTTACAAAATGTAAGGACATAACAGTCGTTACATCAACTTTATCTAATATCCTGGAAGATCTTACAGATTGGTGTAACACCTCAGGATCTAAGATTTCAGCAGAAAAAAAGTAAAATCTTACACATTTGTAATAAAACAAGTTGTTCAAAGCACGTTTCTCTCTCCTTTAATGGTACTAAAACATCACCAATGTAAATTGCTTAAAAATACTCGGTGTAACATTTGACTGTAAATATAATGTTAAGGATCATTGTTTAGCACTTAAGAAAATCCTAGCTAGCTACCCTACTAGGGGGAACATTATAAAATATTTAGCATCAAATAACAGCTCTGCGCATGTCAACTCGCTGGTTAGGGTCACTAAGGCAATAGTACTATCGAAAATCAACTACGGACTTGTCGTCTATGGGAAATGCTCCAAAACAACCGCCGTTCGGATAAGCCTTAGCGCATTTAGGACAACACCTATTAGAAGCATCTTAATGAAAGCAGGTCTCCTCTCGATCGAAAACAGAGTTGAATATCTGACATCGCTTCTGATTCCCAAGATCTCCACATCGTACAAATCACCAACCTCCCTGGAAGTTAGCAAATTATTTTTACGAAAAAATATACCAAAATGTCCCTTGGCTATATGCAACGCCATTACATTCTCGAAAAATAAGGACATCCCCCTAACAATCCAAACTATACGAAGCGAAACTCACCCACCTTGGTTACTCCAACAAGATGCTATCATAAGAGATCTTACAAGTCTCCCCAAAAACTCGACAAATACAGAAGTCTACAAGCAAAGGTTCACAGAAATTGCCCATGGATTCAAAGAAACAAACTGGAATCTAGTATTTACGGACGGGTCCAAAAGCGCAGCTGGAACTGCATTTGCGGTTGTTGACGACAAAGGCAAGACCATATCCAAAGGACTTTTACCTGCATATTCATCAGTACTAACAGCAGAAGCTCTAGCGATTCTCATCACTACAGAAACAACAGCCAATAGCACTAAGCACTAATCTGCACAGATAGTTTGTCAACAATCGAATCTATAAGAAACATAAACAACAACATACCAGTCATCGCCAAAATGCGTGACAACCTTATCACAAGATCTGGAAAGCTAAAGATTATCTGGATTCCAGGACACACTAACATTCAAGGTAACAAAGAAGCAGATACCGCAGCAAAGCTCGCAGTGAAGGAACCGCTCATCACCTTTTACGTCAACAACAAAACGGACTTACATACGTAGACAAATAAAAAAACGCTTGGGACGAAAAAAAGAACAGATACCTGGAGACATTATACTCACCACTACTCCACTATTAACCCCCGAGGTGAACATCCGCTCTCTCCTACTAATACCACCTTGATCAAAAAGTTCCCGGAATTTATTCAGAAAATTAAAAATACAAGTTTATTCATCTAAATCTATATTGTCCCCTTCAAAGTAATCCCCATCGACTGCAACACACTTATACCAGCGCTTGGTCCAATCTTCGAAACATTTTTTATATTCGGTTTTCGGTATGTCCATCACTGCTTCCTGTGATTTTTCCATTACTTCCTCTCGGCTGCTGAAACGCGTTCTCCGTAATGGTTTTTTAACTCGATTGAACAGAAAGAGGTCACAGGGAGCCAAATCAGTTGAATTCGGTGGCTGTTGGATGGTATTTGTTGCATTTCTCGTCAAAAAATTACGAATAATGATGGCACTGTGCGACGGTGCGTTATCATGGTGCAAAATCCACGAGTTTTCTGCCCACAATTCTGGTCTGGTAAAAAATCGCCAACACACACAGAGATAGATGTACTCTTGGCTACGTAACTTTTGCAAATGTCAACAACAGATGTACTAACTTAACAAAGAAAACAGAACTCAAATCGGAACGATGGGAGCGCCACACGGTTTTTATTCCGGGAACTTTTTGATCAAGGTGGTATAACAAGACGGATGACCAAATGCTTCCTTCGACTACGTCTAAGACACACAAACATTACACATATTCCTCTGCTTAAAAAAAAAAAAAACGATCCACCTAATTGCCATATTTGCCAAAGGAATGAAATTTTATCCATGAGACACCTAATCTACGACTGCGCGAAAATCAAAACTCTTTCAAAAAACTTGTTCTGTAATAGTAATTTACATGAAATTTTGTCACTTCCTTCAGAAAAACGCATTGTAAAAGTATTCAAACTACTAACACTTCTTAAAGTAGAAAATAATTTATAATCAAAATGCAAAAACTAACTTTACCACATAAAAATAGAAAACTAGCTGAAAGCCCAGGTAGCTAGCGCTGTAGTTTCTAAGTTAAAATTGTAATTCATTTACATTTTAATAAATAATAATAATAATAATATTGCAACTTTTACCCCTTCCTATGTTATACATGGAATTGGATACCAACGGCTGCTGATGTTTTTAAGAGTTTCTCACTAGGGAATGTTTCGTTTTTTAGTTGGGAGTACATGATTTCGCCCCCCCAGAATATTTGCTTTTCAGCGTTTTGGCATCCGACTTCTGGAGCGCATGCATATATGACGTTCATGCATGATTGGGCATCAATAGCAAACTTATTCAACATCAGTCGTTCACTGACTCTGTTGACTCTCACTATTTTCCCATTTCTATGTTCAACTTTCATACTCTAGCTCCGCTCAAAGTGTCTGCCTGATTCACAATCAGCGGCATGGAGCAGTGGCTGATTTTCCCATAGTTTACGCACAACTGAATAGTATCATATTTGTTGTTTGGCTAGTACGACCGGACTCCAAACTCCGAACAGCTCTGGCTGACCTCACCATTACGCAACGACTTTTCCACCTACTTCTCACCTAAGCTAGCGAAGTGCAGGAGAATTATATTCCTCCTTCGACACGGTGATTTTGCTATCACTGTCCAGCACCATTATCTTTGTCGCTTGAAAATATCTTCTTTGATGCTCATAGGATGTGTCATGTAGATTCTCAACAAGACATTCCATCCAAGTAACCTCCACATTTGTGCAGGCTACCCAGGAAGGCTCTCTGTAATGCTTGCACTAATGATTGGCGGTACAAAAGCACCGCATTTCTCAGTTGATCCTTTATTCCTTCACTAAGTCAATGTCTGGTCGACAAGTTATCATTCAGTGTTTAATACGAAAAATTTGCAACACAGATTCGGGTCATATCATCACAAAGCCACGTGATGCAACCAATAAAGGATCCTTTTTGGGCGCTATTCAGCAAATCTATTGCATATACATACATATGCACTTATACAACCGAACTGAATCCTGCTGAAGATAGTTATTTCTAAAGAAAATGACAATCATTATCAAAAACCGTTTTTAAATATAAAAAAGCGCCAAATTGGGCGCCAGTTGTACATATTTTTCTTTTGGTTTGTTTTTTGTTAATTATTATAAGAACATACATGCATTGGTATGGATATAGTTATGAACAACACGAAGATAACACTTCAACATTTCAGTAGCGATAGATCACGACCCATTTCAGTTGCGATAGATCGCGGCCCTTCCGTGACTTTAAGGTAGGTGCTATGGAGAGGCTGCTCACTAAACTTCTTGTGTAGTACCTCGACAACAGGATGCCGAAAAAAATTATATTAACTAAAGTAAAAACCATCGGATATATTTTGAGGTGAACGTTCTTTAGCGACGGTAGAATAAATTCTATCGAGTATAACGAAAATACGAACAGAAGTTCTAACATGAACACACGCTCTTGCACACTATACACATAGTTCCCAAAAATAGGGAAGCGACTGGATATAAACTGTTTATAATAACTACTTACACAATAAACTGTTTCACTCTTATATTTTCAGAACTGTCTTTAAGAAATTACTCTATAGATCCACCTATACTGAATTTTTCATGTTTGGCTAATCTAAAGAACTTGGAACGCCTTGATCTCTTTCGCACTGTCGTCGAACCGGATCTATTGTTAACTATGCTCGAGGGTAACCGCAAGCTAAAACATCTTAATTTGGGTAGATACCATGACCATACTGCCATGTACATTAAAAAAAGATATCACTCGTTTAATTCCAGCATTTTGTGGAATCGGAGTAAACATGGACGAGATAGCTCTATTTATTGCCAAATACAATCAGCAACTGGTTTCACTGGACATGTGGAAATCACACTCACTATCATCTATGGGATTACAGGCCATATCTGTATGTCATGACATAGAAGAAGTGGATTTCGGTTGGTGGTATGTCGAAAGAGTTGATATTTCTTTGAAACAGTTCTGTAAATATTCGAGGCTCCTTTCAGTTTAAGAGAAGAGCCACTGCCGGGTGAAAGCCTTAAAGATCTCCTAACAGGTTGTCCAAAGCTGAAGAAGCTATTTCTAGCAGCGATTCGAGGCATTACCGATCGTGATGTGGAGAATATTGCGAATTTATGTCCAAACTTGGAGCAACTTGACTTGATGGGAGTGCTAGGCATTACAACTGAGCGCTGTCATGAGTGAGTAGTAAATTATTTTATAAGTTTCATGTTTCTATCTTTTATCAATTTACAGACTCCTATTAAAATGCAAAAAGTTGAAGTTACTAGATTTAAGTTTCTGTGATAATATCGATGACAGTCAGGTAAGAAAAGTTATTTATTCGTTTTATTCTATCTAAATTGCCTTCTTTTGCATCGTAGATAGCTGTATGGAGTCGTAAGTTCACAGTGGACATTAAGCGCAGCTTTGTGCCTCCAGACTTCTTAGCACACTACGACTGAGGGTGCTATGCAACAATAAATAAAAAGAATCCTCGTATTTTGATATAAAAATCAAAACATCTACAAGTATATATTTTATTACAAGAGTGCATCAAAAAGATATTTAAAACAAAGGGGGAAAACAAAAAAATCGAAATCCAAATATATTTATCTATTACTGTTTACTTTGCTAGAAAATGGCTAGCTTTGTTGTGGAAATCAAAGTGAGTTGAATTCAAGAGAAAGATATTAAAGACTTTTTATTTATTTTAATGAATCTAATGTTTTATTTAAAAAAAAAACATCCGAATCTGCAAGGGTTCCTGGCTGCGTCATTTGTCCCACGCGTGTTTAAACAACTTAAGGGATGTACTGTGTACTTGCACCCGAATATGATGTTTTTAGTGTTCCAAATCTGAAAGGTAAAACTGTAACTACTACTTAGGTGGCGCTACAGTCCGAGGCGAACCTAGGCCTCAACCAACAAACTTTCCCAGCCAGCCCGGTTATGAGCCAGCTGCCTCTAGTTGCGCACGCCAAGTTGGTTGAGGTCCCTCTCCACCTACCACGAGGTCATTCTATACTGGGTTGTCCATCCGCTCTACATGACCCAGCCATCTTAATCGCTGTATGTTAACTCTTCTGGCTGAGTTGATGTCCTTGTATAGGCCGTATAGTTCGATATTGTACCTTCTCCTCCACTCGTCGTCTGCATAGACGAGACGGGACCAAATATCATTCGAACTTTTCTGTCAAAGAATCCAAGGGCATCCGCATCCGATTATGACAAAGTATGTACATACATGCCTCTGCGCCATACAGTACGACTTGAATGATTAGTGTCTTATAAAGAGTTACCTTAGTAGTTCGAGATAGAGCTTTGTTACTCAATTGCCTTCTTAGCCCATTAGAAACAGCGATTGGCAAGAGTAATTCTTCGTTTGATCTCCCCACTGATGTCATTTACCATAAAGCCTAGGTGGACAAAGTCCTTTACTACCTCAAAATTAAATCTGTCTATTGTGGCGTTCTGTCCAAGACGCCGATGTTGGGTGTCCTTTCTAGTAGACAGCATATATTATGTTTTTCTTTAATATAACGCTATCTTCGCTGCCTCGATCTCAATACTCGCAAATGCCCCACTGACGGCCCTCTGAGTTCTTCCGACTATGTCAATGTCATCGACGTAAGCGAGCAGTTGTACAGACTTGTAAAACATTTTACCTCCGGTGTTGACTTGTCAGTTTCGTACTATTCTTTCAAGTATTATATTAAAGAGATCACGTGATAGAGTGTCACCTTGTCTAAGACCTTTCCTGACATCGAACGGTTCGGTGTAGTTCTTACCGACTTTGGTCGAGCAGCGAGAGTTTTTCCTTGTCATTCTGCACAAATGGACGAGATTGGCAGGGATGCCAAGATTAGACATGGCTCTGCATAACTTGTCTCAATACGCGCTATTATAGGTAACTTTGAAATCGATGAAAAGGTGATGCGTATCGATTTTCAGGGTTATTGTGAATAAATTTTCAGTCGGAATTTTTCCCCCAAACAAAAATGAAGTACCTTCAAAAAAGAGGAAATAATTGCACGGAAAAGAAATAGGTATCATGAATAGCAATTCAGGAGAATTGTCAACGCAATCGCAATATTTAATTTTTTCCTGATGAATTTTTTCCCTTTTTCGGAGATACCTAATTTTTGTTCGGAGGAAAAATTTATTCACGATAACCCTGTTTATATTCGTGGGTCTTTTCCAAGATCTGCCGTAGTGTGAAGTAAAACTATATAACATTTGTGACATCTGATCTAGGGAGCTGAAATGTTAAGTATTTAAAATTTTCATAAGTTATAACACTACCAAGCCTTTGGTAAGCTGGCTCCTCTCGCACTCAATTAAAATTCCGGGAATATGGTTTTTATTCAGTCACTCGCCAAGACCACTTCGACATCCAACAAAAATGAACTTATTGATTAAATGTTTGCATACTTTTCTGAAAAGGCTTCCCCCTTAAGCACCTCCTTAACCACCAACAGATGGGACCCAAAAAAAAAAGAAAAGCACACGAAATAAAATTTAAAAAATTGAGAAAAATGAGAAAAACCCAACCGGGATTCGAATTGATAAATGGTCAGATACTCAAGCAGCTCTCAATAAAAGCAATTTGGAAGTTTACCTTCATCATCAACGCCGCGCTGAAATTGAAATACGTCTGAGTATTAGGGGAAGTAGCTGAAATTATTATGATCGCTAAGCCAGGAAAACCACTTCACGAAGCACGATCCTATAGGCTAATATCGTTTTGCCTATAATGACAAAAATGTTGAAAAGATTGCTACCTACTGTAGAGAGAAGACGTATCATTCCAGATCACCAAATTGGCTTTTGCGTGAAACATTCAACAATTGCGCAGATGCATCGAATAACTAACTTACTTACTTACTTACTTAGGTGGCGCTACATTTCGGGGTGAACCTGGGCCTCAACCAACAAGCCTCTCCATTTAGCTCGGTCTTTAGCTAATTGCCTCCAGTTGCGCACTCCAAGTTGGTCGAGGTCCCCTTGAACTTGTGCGCGCCACCTACGGCGATAATTCCCTCTACTGCGTCGTCCCTCGGGGTTAGATTCGAAGACTCTGCGGGCCGGAGCGTTGGTGTCCATTCGCTCTACATGTCCTAGCCATCTCAGACGTCCAATACGCAGTTTTTTGACTAGGTCGATGTCGCTGTACAGCTCGTATAGTTCGTGATTGAATCTTCTCCTCCAAAACCCGTCAGCGCAAACGGGACCGAAAATCTTACGAAGAATTTTTCTCTCGAAGCGACCAAGGATATCTTCATCCTCTTTTAATAAAGTCCATGTTTCAGCGCCGTAAAGCAGGACTGGGATGATCAAGGTCTTATATAGAGTCTCCTTAGTTGCTCGAGAGAGGGCTTTACTGTTGAATTGCCTTATAAGCCCAAAAAAACAGCGATTGGCAAGAGTTATTCTTCGATCGATTTCTGCGCTGATTTTGTTTGCTGAATTTATAGCAGAGCCAAGGTAGACAAAGTCCCTTACTACCTCGAAGTTATAGCTGCCCACGGTGACGTTTTGTCCAATTCGTCGATGTTGGTTATCCCCTCTAGTTGACAGCATATACTTGGTTTTGCCCTCGTTTATCGCCAAACCCATTTTGGCCGCTTCCGCCTCAATGCTTGCAAAAGCACCGGTGACAGCCCGCTGAGATCTTCCGATAATGTCTATATCGTCGGCGTATGCAAGCAGTTGTACAGACTTGTAATAGATTGTGCCTCCGGTGTTGGCTTGTGAGTTCCGCACAATCCGTTCAAGTACAATATTGAAGAAGTCACATGACAGCGCGTCACCTTGTCTAAAGCCTTTTTTGACATCAAAGGTCTCGGTGAGGTCATTACCGACCTTGATGGAGCAGCGAGCGTTCTCCATCGTCAGCCTGCACAGGCGGACAAGTTTGGCAGGGATGTCAAAACTAGACATGGCTCTATAAAGCTCTTCTCTATAGATGCTGTCATAGGCGGCCTTGAAATCGATAAAGAGGTGGTGAGTATCGATTTGGAATTCTTGGGTTTTCTCCAGGATCTGCCGAAGTGTGAAGATTTGATCGATGGTGGACTTTCCTGGCCTGAAACCGCACTGATAGGGTCCAATCAGGCTGTTGATAAAAGGTTTCAGGCGTTCACACAATATCGCAGAAAAGATCTTGTACGCGATGTTGACGAGACTGATGCCTCTATAATTGGCGCAGTTGAGGGGGTCTCCTTTCTTGTGGATCGGGCAAACGATGCTGAGATTCCATTCATTAGGCATACACTCCTCTGACCAAATATTAGAAATGAGTTGGTGTATGCACTCTACCAATTCATCCCCAGCTGCCTTGAAAAGTTCGGCCGGTAAGCCGTCAGGTCCAGCAGCCTTGTTCGATTTTAGCTTGGATATTGCTATCCTCACTTCGTTTTGGTCAGGTGGACGGAAATTTCGACTATCATCGTCCATGTTGAATGGTTCATTCTGCCTGACAGCGGGATGTTGGTCTTCGTCGCCGTTATACAGTCTGCAGAAGTAGTTTTTCCATATTCTCAGCACCGACTGTGATTCTACTACGAGGTTTCCATTCTCATCTCTACAGGTTTCTGTACGGGTATTACTTCTCTGACACGTTCTTTTTACCTTTTGGTAAAACTTCCGTACATTGTTCCTGGAGTATAGACTCTCGATATTCTCAAACGCGCGCTTCTCATGCTCTTTCTTCTTCTTTTGGAGAAGCCGATGTTCTTCCCGTCTCTTTTGCTCATAGAGCTCACGAGCAGCTCTCGTCTTCCTTTGCAGCGCCGCTTTGTATGCCTCTTGTTTTGCTGCATGCACTCGCCGGCATTCTTCGTCAAACCAGGGGTTTCGCGGTGGTGGTCGAGCGAAACCCAGCACATCAGTCGCGGCGTTTCTGATGGCATGTTGGCAGCGTTGCCACTGGTCTTCGGTACTTGATGCTGGCGGCAAAGGGGTGATTGAGAGATTTCGGGATACGCGTTCAGCGAAGAGTCTGGCGGTCTCTTGCGATTGTAGCTTTTCGACGTTAAATTTTCTCACAGTGATTCTTCTTTGTTGCTCAGATTGGGATATCCGCATTCGTACCTTGGCTACAACAAGGTAATGATCCGAGTCTATGTTGGCCGCTCGGAAGGTCCGGACATCCAGAATACTGGAGGCATGCCTTGCGTCGATCGCAATATGATCAATTTGGTTGATCGTGACATGATCATTGGACCGCCATGTCTGCTTATGAATGTCGAGATGAGGAAACCATGTGCTTGCTATGGTGACATTTCGCTCCACAGCGAAATCAATTAGCCTTAGTCCGTTATCAGACGTGGTGTCGTGTAGGCTATGCTTACCGACTGCTCTACCGAAGACGTCCTCCTTTCCTATTTTGGCGTTAAAATCGCCCAATACGATCTTAACGTCGTATTTAGGACATTGCTCGTATGTTTTGTCGAGGAGCTCGTAGAAACACTCTTTGGAGGCAGGGTCCTTTTCTTCTGTGGGGGCATGAACACATATTAGGCTTATGTTAGCGAATTTAGCCTTGATCCGGATAGTCATAATACGCTCGCTCACGTGTCGGAAGCTTAAGACTTCTTGCCTAAGTCTGCCGCGTATGACAAATCCGCATCCGAATAAGCGTTGCCTGTTGCCTCTGTAGCAATCACCGTAGTAGATGTCACAGTTTTTCATCTTCTTTTTGCCTGGCCCATCCCATCGCACTTCCTGGATGGCGGTAATATCTGCTTTATAGCAGTCTAGGGCCTCTGCTAGTTGTTCGGCTGCACGTGGTCTGTAAAGGGACAGAACGTTCCACGTACAGATCCGAAGGTCGTTGTCCTTATTTCGTTTGCTGGGGTCGTCATTAGTTGGGTCATCCTTATCCGAGGCTTTTGGTTGTTTCGGAACCATGCGTTTTTTACGTGGTAGGGAAGTTACCCCGACGGCACAACCCCCAACCTGGAGGGCCAGTTCCTTAATTATTCCCCTAGGACGAGGGGCCGGGTACACCGGTGCCAGTAGTCCACTACGGAAGTATGAGGGCTGCCGTTGGCCCATTAAGGGCTCCTCCGCCACCATCTCTATTCCAATGTCCTGACCAACATTGGAAATTCCTTACCGACCTGTGATCCGAATACGTCGAAGCAGCTCGCGCAAGGTATTCACTAAGTTCAACCTAACTGGAACTATAGACGCCACCGTTGACTCCGTCTAGGGAATTCGTCCGCTGCCGCCTGGAACAGGAAGAAGTGCTCTAGTGAGAAAAGCACTCTTCCCCCCCTCTAACACTATTGAAAAACTTAAGAGAACAAATTTGATCCACAGGCTCCTTCCACGTAGCACTAGCGTTCGATAAAGTTTGGCATGCGGGGTTGGCGTACAAACTAAATAAGATGCCACACAAACAACAAGCAGATATTCTTCAATCGTACCTCTCGAACAGATATTTCCGCATCAAAAAGAACGATTCTTATTCGAAGCGAAAGGAAATCAATGCGGGTGTACCCCAAGGAAGTGTTCTTGCACCAGTACTTTATCTTCCGTACACACACGATATTCCGCAGTTAGCACACATGCGACCATAATGGCTATTGCGGAAAGCAAAATGTAATACATTTGTAAACTTCAAAAAACAAACTCACACATCTGAAGCTCTAAATAAAAATGGAGAATAACATTGAGGTATTATATACATGTATTATATAATACGTCAATGGAGAACGAATTTAAACGGATCGAAGCGTGTTCATGTTGACTTCACAGATGAAAAGAAAATTTTCAGGCGACTCGTTCACCAAAGATCATTAACAATGCTTAGGGCCAGCTTCTTGTTGATGATGATATTCTGCATGGGTGACGTCAGTATCATGAAGGACTTTTGAATGAACAGTTTTCCTGGATATACTTTCCAAGAGTCACTCCTAGCTGTGAAGAAATACCCGACATTACAGTCGAAGAAGTTAAAAAGGCGGTAAAATACTCCAAAAACGAGAAGCAGTTGGCCCAGACGAGATACCATCTGAGTACTGGAAAAGGATAGGTGACATCGAGTTCAGATGGCTCATTTCTCATCCCCAACTTATGAGAGGTGATCCAATACATCAATTGAGGGAAAGTTACCTGCTCCCTGTGTACAGAGGGAAGGGTGAAATACGGGACTGTGATAATCACCATTCGATCAAGCTGATATCAAAAGACTAAAAATAATGCAGTCCAAAGTATAAGGATCATAATGAAAAAACATTGATTCCTTAATTGATTTGCGTATTGTACGCGTAATGGTTGAGTTTCTAATAAGAGACTATTGGATTCTTCCGGTGTGCCCAGAATCGACAATATCATTCTGGATCTTATGACGAAACATTTCGCGCGGACCGCGAGCGTTACAGAGAACGAATTGTTGTCGGGCTTATTTTATCCTAACCCTGGGTGTTTCCGAAGTAATGATTTGAGTGGATTCATACCCCCTGAATCATTCTTTTATCTAGATCCGCATGGTTAACTGCCAGATTCGCTGAATGTTCCAATTATTATATTTACCATCTCGACTGGGTTGAGGCAAGTGTCTAGGTAAAGAGCTGGACCTTGATATGTGATTTCTGGCATACCACTGAACGGCCGATCGACAGACAACCACGAGATTTGATATGGGTGGTGCTAAAATGACGAGGAGTTCCAGAAACCTGTGTACAGATGATCATGGGCAAGAGTAAGATGCCCCGCTGGTGTATCCGAAAAGTCCCAAACAAAGTCGGGGTACACCAGGAAAACGCCTTAAGTCCTTTGCTTTTTATTGCAGTCCTTGACTATCTGCTTGAAGATTAAGTAACGGACTCCAAAGTGCACCAGTTATTATTTGCCAACGATGGAGCCAACGTCCCTGCAACGAGCACTTGACGTACTTGTGTTAGGCACTTAGGCCTATTCCAGAAATTTATTTAAATGGAACAGTGCTTCACAAGTGCGTAAGGTTCAAATATCTGGGATCTATGATCAGTAGCAAAGCAACCTGACCTTCTTCTGTGACCGAAAAATGCCCCTTAAGCTGATAAGAAGGCTCTACACTGCAGTTGTGTGCCCAGAACTCACGGTTGTGAGTATGAGAGTAAATTAACGCCAGCTGAGAAGAAGACGATTTGCATGACACCAGAAGTGGCAAAGCTTGATCGAATAAGAAGTTCGATTTGTAGTTTTATGTACCAAAATATACAGGATACAGGATACAAAAGAGTTACACAATTTACTATTATGGCGACATAATGTTTCCCTTATAAAGGTGTAAAAATGTTGGTTTTTTTTTTTTTGTTAATAAAGAATTATATATCTTATTTTAAAATGTTTGAACGCAGTCCGGTTTATAAGATAATATTTAATACGCAATTCGGAACACTTTGTACTGATCCGCCTGATTTCTTGCTGACCGATTTCCACTGCATTTCGTCTTCGTAAAGAAAAATTATTTTGTTTTCGTAAGCCGAAATGAAATACAAATATACTGAATTGAATATATGTATATTAAATCTTAGATTCACTATAAAATAACTTTAAACCTCAGATATTGATGGTCTTCAAAACCATTAACTAGAACCTATCTCAACCGTGGAATTTGAATACAATCGTAATAGTCAATTTGGCATTTTTTTTTTTTTTTTAATTCTTAGTATTATAAAATGCTGCTATTTTTCAAGACAGACCAAAAATTCCAGTTTCACCTCAGAGCATAGGCCCGCGGATCTCAGATATGTATAAAACTTAAAGTGAATCCCCCCACCCACTTAGGCTATATTTCTAGTTACAGACTACCAAGTTATGTGACGCATTTACTTTTTCGAGCTTCTCTTACATATATTAACTTAGTACGTTTCTCGATGGAAACGAAAATTTCCATAAAAAACCGCAACGAAATTTGAAACGAAAAATTTCGCCCGCCATTACACCATTCAACAGCTAAGCAATTGAGATGACACACCATTATTGTTTTTCACTATGTATTATATTTCGCAGCGAATTTTTAACATTTGCTTATTGCAATCTTGTATTTGTGAAATATTTTTCAATTTTTGAAAATTATTCGCACTCTAAAAATGTGCCTTACAAGTTTTATTGTCGCTCGAGCAGTATGAGCAGTGGCTCCATCCTACTAAAACCACAACTCAGGCCTGTTTTCAATAACAGGACATAGAAAATGTCCTTCACCAAAAATAAAGTGCCATCGCTGAAAAATACTTGAAAACAGTTTCAATTGAAATGTATTTTCCCTTATAATACAAACTTTCTTTTAAAAGGCGGGAGCAACAACACTATCTTCTTCTTCTTCCTATTTCGGCGAGGTAATGATCTGACCACTTCTACTGATCCGCCTATGGGGTTCGCCTGTTTGACCTCAGAAAATATCGGCAGACCTCCTGATTTGGGATCACTTCGTTACTGGCGTTTATAGGTCTGTTTTTCATTCGCGATGTCTTTGGAACATTAATTGGTATTGCCTTTTTAATAGGGTTCAAATGATCTCTTCTTTGAACGTGGCAATGCCAGCTGAGCCGGTCGCTCAACGCTATCAATTATGCCTACACGCAAAAATTTGCAGAGATTGCATAGAATCAATAGTTCACTAACCATCCATTTATAATATACCAAAAAGCTTCATACTTTAAATTTACATGCAATTTATTAATGTTTTTTCATGAATATTTCATTACGTTGAAAAATGTCGGTCCGCTTCAACAGCATATTTACTAGGCTTGTGTTGAAGACTTGCAATTCAAATAAAGAGTATCACTGCAATACATTATCGAAACCACATCACCGGCTTAGTAATACTAACATTTGTGGTGGGGAGGGGTGGGATTCCGATATCATTAACTTGTGTAATAAGATTTTTGAAAAGATTGATTTTTTAAAATAAATTTGAAGTCATCTTTCACCAAATTGAGCTATAGCGGTATACAATACCATCATCCTTCCCCACTTTGATTATTGTTCATCAATTGTATATAAAAACAGATTACAAACTTTACAAAATAGAGAAATAAGAACCATATTAATATGAAATGAAATGCTGTAAAAATTAAAATGATTGAATGGTTCACAACGATTGAAATTTAACGCGCTATTAATGATATTTGAAATTGAACATAATTTGTATGATACTACCAAATCTGTATGGATTTCAGTGAGAAACAATGGAAATAAGTGCACGGTAAATTAAGCATTTTATGAATGAAAAAGTGATTGAATGTTTAAAGATGTCATTGGATAGTTAAATTAAAGTGTTTCCTTAATAAGAACATGTGTTATTTGCAAGTTTCGAAGTGGAAAACATATGAAGATTGTGATTTCAAAATTGGATTGGATTGGATTTTTCGTTGTTATTCCGTTTCCGCTGTAGGAATCAAATTGAGGAGCGCCACAATGCAAGGATTTATTACATATTCCTTGTTCGCTTTGCACAATCTGAAAACACAACAGCACTTACTAGAAACCAAATTACTTTTGCAATAACCGTTCACTTTATTAGTTAAAAGAGTTTAGAAAAGTGCATATGCAGATAGTGCATAATATTTAAACATTACTTCTGTACTTTTTTAATTGCATTAAACAATTAGAAGAATACTATTCTTTTATTGTTTGGTTTTCTCCTTATGTGGGCACCGTAGTGCAGTGGTTAGTGTGTTGGACCATTGCGAGTAAGGTTTCATGTTCAAATCCCAGAAAACAGAAAAAAGTTGTTTAACGGTCCCACTTCTCGCGAACGTTTGACAAACATCCGAGAGTATTTTTTGCCACGAGAAAGCTTCTCAAAAACATAATTCCCTTCGGATACGACACAAAACTGCAGGTCCCTTCCATTCGTGCAAAAAATATAAACGCACACAACACGAGTAATTGCGAGAAACTAAGCACTTAAGGAGCTGTTGCGCCGAATTTATATTATATTATATATTGGTTCTTAGGCACTTTCAGAGATTTGCCACCAATCGTCAATTCATAGTCGAGATAGTACACTACTAATCCGAAAAAATAACAATAGCATTTTGCTAATGTGAAGCCTTCTTAAGACACCTTCTGTCATCAATTTTCCCCCCACTTTTCGTATCTCTTTTTTCGATCCATTCGTCTCTTCTGTCACCTGCCTTCGCCTAACAACCCTGGACTCTATTTGTAGGAAAAAAGAAAAACCAAAAGAAAAAAAAAATTCCCCATGGTCGTGTATTCATTTCACCACACTCGAAAAAAAAACTCCGTGAAACGTGAATCTCTCTGCGAAGAATCAAACAAAATTTTTGCAATTTTAATTGAAACTAAAATCTCAAGTGAATAGAAAAATCAATTTTCTTTCAAATTATCGTCCCCGCGAGGTCGACAAAGTGTTAAATACCACCACAATCGCCACTAAAGCCCTCAAAAACCGAAATCAAAAAGGAAATTCCAATTCTCGTCGACTTTTTTTTTTCTTTTTTTTTTTTGACAGTATTATGCGACGACGAGAGATGACAATTTGATGCGTGTTTTCCTTTTTTAGCCCCGTCGTTGTCCGTCAACCAACAGCAGCGCTGTCGTCATATTTTTCGCCTCCTGTCGCCGTCGTCGCGGTGTTTCTGAGATATTCTGATTTTTTTCGAAATTAAAAAATTTCCAATTTCGAGTGTGTGATGTGAGTGAGTGTGTGACCGAGTAGAGTGAATCAAAGTGCAGAGGAATTTCTTTGCTCAGCTCAGCAGCAGCGCTGAGCCAGCAGCAGCAGCAAAGAAGAAGAAATGTGTTGCCAGTGTTGCCATCAGTTATCAATTGTATGTCAAATTAGGGAAGAAAAAAAAATATTTTTTTAAATTTTTTTTTGTTGTTTTGTTAAATTAGTACCCAAAGTTAGAATAATAAAACAAAGTGCTGTACCAATTGTGTCCCAAGAAGGCACACAGCTGTTATCAGAAGTGGAAAAAAATGGATTCGAACGATTCGAGTAACGACGGTGGCGGTGCCCATAACAGACCAATACCATCGTCATCGTCAGGAGCATCCACATCGCTGCCTAGTACGAGTCGCGGCGATTCGGACAGAGTGGCGAACATGATTCGCTCGGCGGCGCTGTACAAGCGTCAGCACGAGATCGGAGCATTGGTCAATGTGGAATGCTGTCGCAATGGACCCACACCCGAATTGGACGCTATCATGTATCACCTGTTTAGTCCCAAGGAGCCGATAGACAACACAGACAAGATGGATTGGATACGCTGGCTAATTGCCGGGGGCCGCACACTGGAGGAGTTTGTCAAAATCGGTGAGTAATGAGGGTATTTTGGTCTTTATTATGAAATTGGTTTGCTTTTCATCATGTCTACGATCGATTTGCATTTGGTTGGGTTAGATGCCATCCTTTAGGTGTCCATCTGTGTATTATTTTGCGAGATTGAATGTGTAATGCTATTGGAATTCAAAACCTTGGCCGTCACTAGCTTACTATGAATCAATTGCAAGCTAGAGCGTGTTTGACGAGTTTTTCCGCGCAACAGTAGCTGGCTGCTACAGCACAGCAGAAACATGTTTCTCGAATGGTGGTCTTGAAAATGTTCTGTCGTCGAGTTAGAGGTCAAAATTGGAGGAATGGAGTTGTGTGACCTTTGCTTGAATTTTTCGGCTGTTTACGACTTTGGTGCTTGCATTTTTTGACTGTTTACGACTGTGGTGCTTGCATTTAAATAGGTTACGGGCACTGAAATATTTGTAGTCACACACGTTTTTGTCTTCTATAAGATTTCAAAAGTTAATTGATTTTATGAGAAAATAATCGCTTCTTCAGCAGAATTAAAATTCTCAGTGCGACAGGCTGCTGTAGTACTTACTTTTGTAGTTGAGATCCTGTCTTGGTCTTAGGGCTTCAACTACGTCTATGCACTATGGAGTGCTGTTTGTGACAATCTACTTGAGATTTCTCCGACTCAACTTTCTCAGTGCCCTCATTCCTTATTAATTGTTTTACGCCATGTATTTCCCGATCGGCTAGGTATTCTACCATCCTGATTTAAACTGGTAGCACTCCATTACATGGTTTACTATGTAGCTGTTTATAAAGACGAACAATCAACTGCCACCACCGTCGTTGAATGGTGGTGCCTGTTAGTTCCAGATTTTAGATAATAGTCTTCGTTACACCGTGTCTCCACGAGCCACGAGTCATGCTTGGGCATATGCCCGACATCTGTCAGACGATGCTCAGGCAGCTGCCATATTTGAATGGGTGGGCAGTTCATGTCTGAACATTTCATTGAAGCTGGAGCTCATTTTTGCACTCAAAGCTTTAGAGCAACTGCAAAATAAACAAGAAAAAAAGCAAAACAATGAAAGCATCGATTCTGGGCAAATCCTTACGTTTTTCACTCGGTTGTGACTGAATTTCGTTCAAAGTGACTGCTCATGCCCAACTCCATGGCAGGCATGGATGGCAAGCGATAAATCTAAACATACATGTCAGGGCATGCAAACATGAAGACATAATGCGGTCTCCATGAGACATTTTAAAGACAAGACATATGCCCAAGCATGGCACATGGCTCGTGGAGACACCGTGTTACAGATATGATTATATGATATGATATGACGAAGACTTGGCTTTCCCGATTTTGCTGATGATACCTTGTTCTGTTCCATAATACTATCTGAAGCTACAACTTGTATCAACCGATACTCCAGCGATGCTTGCTTGTACGGATTCCTGTATATTATTCTTCATTTCCACAACGTTCGCATCGTTCACTAAATTAATGGTCATTTGGTGGAGATCGATTACCACATAAGTGAAGTCATCGACGTAGTTCAGACGTTTAAAAAAGGATTTTAGAGTCGAATGAATCCCTTTGTTACCACCTATCACCAATCATCACCAATTATATGCTGCTGCTGACAGCTCTAGTGCCTTCTTTGTGAATCTAACGCTGATAAATCCTGAAAGATATTGATACAGGATAACAAATTAGTCAAATTGTGATTCTTCTAATTCTTATTTACGATTAAACGGTCCCAATAGATCTTATCCTTGATCTAAGGATTCAAGGGAAAATGTATGTCAAATAAGAACATTATTCGAAATGGCGGCCATTTGCCTTCCAGCACGATCTGGCCAATCATTTACCACAGCACGTACCACATGCATGGGAAATTGTCCACTGCTTGTAGGTACAAGGACTCGCTTTAAAGACTCAACATTTCGGTGTCGAGTGGAGTAGGCTATGCCCTCTAAAACGGATCATAACTTGTAATCCAATGGTGGTTGAGGTCTAGACAGCCAGCTGGCCAATCATACGGTGATATGAAGACCGGAACGTCGTTTTTGAGCCACTGCTAAATGGTTTTCGCGTTCTTCGCGTTTCGGCTGAACGTTTATGAATAAATGCCCAGTGTGTCTTTTGTATGCACCGAGTGCCAAATCTTCTTTGATAATGGGAGACTAAATTCTTTGAGAAATTTTCGTCCCGCGACAATATTTTCTGTTTTCGCAGTGGTTTTTATCTGATTCGAGGTAGCACGGCTTTGATGGCATTCTGAGTCCTTACAGTGCGCGGACGGCCGGATCTTTGGTGGTCTCGAACTCCTCCGGTATCCTCGAACAAATTTATAGTTCGATACACAAAATTACGTGTGATTCCGAGTGGCTGCAAGATCCGAAAGATCTTGTCTTTTTCCATGTTGCACATGTGAACACAACTACCATAATTATAAATAACTAAACCCGAACAATTGTTTACGCAGTACTGTTGCATAAATGTCCCTTGTCAAATAGCAGTCATCATAAAACGGATGCGTTCAATGAATGCGTTTAGTCATGTATGTACCAGACTATGTATTTGAAAGTTTACAGTCGCATTCACTTTCCCATAACCATCCGCTCAATGTTGAATTGAACACCAGACTTACTTCTAGAGCTTCTTGCGGTCAATAAATCCTAACTCTAAGGTCGTCTCACGTTCCAGAAGTGCTACAAACGCATTCATTTGTGTCTCAGGGTAGGTGCTTTCACAAGCACCATAAGTACTTAAGAAAGTTCTTTACAATATCGAGAATAAATAATATAAATGCATCTCTTATTGTTGAAGCGGCTTACTTACTTACTTACTTAGATGGCGCTACAGTCCGGGGTGGACCTGGGCCTCAACCAACAAACCTCTCCAGCCAGCACGGTTACGAGCCAGCTGCCTCCAGTTGCGCACGCCAAGTTGGTTGAGGTCCCGCTCCACTTGTTTGCGCCACCTACCGCGAGGTCGTCCTCTACTGCGCCGTCCGTCCGGGTTGGATTCGAAGACTTTTTTAGCGGGAAGGTTGGGCTCCATCCGCTCTAAATGACCTAGCCATCTTAGTCGCTGTATGTGAACTCTTCTGGCTAAGTCGATGTCCTTGTACAGGCCGTATAGTTCGGCATTGTACCTTCTCCACTCACCGTCTATGCAGACGGGACCAAAGATCGCTCGAAGAACTTTTCTCTCGAAATAACCAAGGGCATCCTCATGCCTCTGCGCCATACAGCAGGACTGGGATGATTAATGTCTTATAAAGAGTTACCTTAGTAGTTCGAGATAGGGCTTTGCTACTCAATTGCCGTTTTAGCCCATAGAAACAACGATTGGCAAGAGTAATTCTCCGTGTGATCTCTTCACTCATGTCATTTGCGGAGCTGACCATAGAGCCTAGGTAGACAAAATCCTTTACTACCTCAAAATTGTATCTGTCTATTGTGGCGTTCTGCCCAAGACGCCGATGTTGGGTGTCCTTTTTTGTAGACAGCATATATTTTGTTTTGCTTTCATTGACCGCTAGACCCATCTTTGCTGCCCCGATCTCAATACTCGTAAATGCCCCATTGACGGACCGCTGAGTTCTTCCGATTATGTCAATGTCATCGGCATAAGCGAGTAGTTGTACAGACTTGAAGAAGATTGTACCTCCGGTGTTGGCTTGTGAGTTTCGTACAATTCTCTCAAGTATTATGTTAAAGAGATCGCATGATAGCGCGTCGCCTTGTCTAAGACCTTTCCTGACATCGAACGGTTCGGTGATGTTCTTACCGACTTTGATGGAGCAGCGAGAGTTCTCCATCATCATTCTGCACAAACGGACGAGCTTGGCAGGGATGCCAAGACTAGACATGGCTCTGTATAACTCGTCTCTATACTCGCTATCATAGGCAACTTTGAAATCGATGAAAAGGTGGTGCGTATCGATTTTATATTCATGGGTTTTTTCCAAGATCTGCCGTAGTGTGAATATTTGGTCAATGTCAATGGTGGACTTTCCAGGCCTGAAACCGCACTGATAAGGACCTATCAGGTTGTTGACGATCGGTTTTAGGCGTTCACCTAGTACGGCAGACAGGATCTTATATGCGATATTTAGGAGACTTATACCTCTGTAGTTGGCGCAGTTCAGAGGGTCTCCTTTCTTCAGGATCGGGCAAACGATGCTGAGGTTCCATTCATCGGGCATACTTTCGTCCGACCAGATTTTACAGATGAGCTGGTGCATGCTCCTTACCAACTCATCTCCTCCTGCCTTGAAAAGTTCAGCGGCAAGGCCGTCGGCTCCAGCAGCTTTGTTGGATTTGAGTTTAGATATCGCTATCCTCACTTCATTATGATCGGGTTGACGGGAATTTTGACTGCCATCGTCACTGTTGAATGGCTCATTCTGCCTGACAGCGGAATATTGATCATCATCGCCGTTTAACAGTCTGCAGAAGTGTTCCTTCCATATCCTCAGCACCGACTGCGATTCTACTACTATGTTGCCATTTTCGTCCCTGCAGGCTTCTGTTCTGGCTTTGAAACCCTGGCATGTTCTTTTTACCCTTTGGTAAAATTTTCGAACATTATTCCTGCAATAAAGTCTCTCAATCTCCTCGATCGAGCGCTTCTCATGCTCTTTTTTCTTCTTTCTGAGAAGTCGATGTTCCTCTTTTCTCCTGCGCACGTAGAGCTCGTAAGCAGCTCTAGTCCTTCTATGCAGCGCCGCTTTGTACGCCTCTTGTTTTGCTGCATGTGCTTGCCGGCATTCCTCATCAAACCAGGGGTTTCGTTGTGGTGGGCGAGAGAAACCCAGTACATCAGAGGCGGCATCTCTGATGGCTTTTTGGCAACGCTGCCACTGGTCTTCCGCATTTGCTGCTGGCGGCATAGGACTAAGATTGAGATTAGAAGAAACACGATCGGCAAAGGTTCTGGCGGTCTCTTGCGATTGTAGCTTTTCGACGTCAAATTTCCTCACAGCATTTCGTTGATTTCGCTCCGTTGTGGATATCCGCATCCGTACCTTGGCTACAACTAGGTAGTGATCCGAGTCCACGTTGGCTCCTCGGAAAGTCCGGACACCCAGAATACTGGAAGAGTGCCTTGCGTCGATCGCAATGTGATTGATTTGGTTGACGATTTTTCGATCAAAGGAGAGCCATGTTCCTTTGTGAATATCGAGACGTGTGAACCGTGTACTAGCTACAACAAAGTTTCGCCCCGCCGCAAAGTCGATTAGCCTGAGTCCGTTGCCGGAAGTGTTGTCGTGCAGGCTGTGCTTTCCGACCACGCTACTAAAGACTTCCTCTCTTCCTAGCTTTGCGTTAAAGTCGCCTAGGATAATTTTAACGTCGTGGCTAGGGCATTGCTCATACGTCTTGTCCAAGAGCTGGTAGAAGTCATCCTTTGTCGCGTCGTCCTTCTCCTCGTGAGGGGCGTGAACGCATATTAGGCTAATGTTGGCAAATTTAGCCTTGATACGGATAGTCATGAGGCGCTCGTTCACATGCCGGAAACTCAAGACTTCTTGCCTAAGTCTGTCTCCAATGACAAATCCGCACCCGAATAGACGCTGTCCTTGTTGTCTGTAGCACTCGCCGTAGTAGATGTCGCAGTTTTTCATACTCCTTTTGCCCGGCCCATCCCATCGCACTTCTTGGATGGCCGTAATGTCTGCTTTGAAACACTCTAGGGCCTCCGCAAGTTGTTCGGCTGCACGTGGTTTGTAGAGGGACCTAACATTCCATGTGCAGACACGAAGATCGTTGTCCTTTTTACGTTTGCATGGGTCGTCAACAGTAAGATCATCCGTATCCGAGGCTGTTGGTTGCTTCGTAACCAAAGGTTTTTTACGTGGTAGGGAAGTTAACCCGACGGCACAACCCCCAACCTGGAGGGCCAGATCCTTTTTTTTTGTACCCCTAGGACAAGAGGCCGGATACACCGATGTCAGTAACCCACTTCGGGGATATGAGCGCTGCCGTTGGTCCATTAAGGGTTCATCCGCCACCATCTCTTTTTCAATTCCCTGACGTAGTATTGAAAATCCTTACAGACCTCAGCTCCAAATATGTTGAAGTAGCTCCAGTAAGGTATCCGCTGGTCTGTAGACGTCACCGTTGATTCCATCGAGAGAATTCGTCCGCCGCACGTCCTCCTTCTGAGGACCTCTTGCTAGACTTCTGAGACGCATATTTCAGCCGATCAGGTCAACAAGAGATGCCTCGTCCGGTTAGACATATGCGCGCTGAAGTTCACCCAGATGTGCTTATGCAGGTCTGAGTGTTCAGCTGCACATATATCGTCAGACTCAGCATACGCTCATCGTTAGTTCACTATCAGATAGCTATCCAGCGGGCACCACGTGGAGGTGATGATGCGATTTTGCCCACCAAGCGTTGAAGCGGCTGGTGGAGTGAAATATGCTTTTCGATCCGTTTCCAAGTTTTAGTGGGGATATGGTGTTTCAACCTTATAACCACCGACAAGCTTTTCTGCTCCAGTTTACAGCTCTCCGGTGATCATCTACATATACTCGATTGAACTAGACTGTTGATCGTTGTTGCATCTTCCGCAAAATACCTAAATTGTTAGCGCAGGAAGGGGTTCCGAAGTCTGTCGTTATTGCATCTGTGTGTGCAAACAATGTTGCTTCTGGCGTGTTCGAGGTAGATAGATGATGGATATGAAGTATCAAACATCGGTGCCTGATGTCGATTTTACTTCCAACCTTTCAATTGGTCTCTCTTTGGGCGAATTTCTATCGAGATTCGACTTTTCTGAAGGATCTGTTAAGTTGTGCAATGCTTGATGAGATTTTAAGCTTTGGACTTTCTTGGACTATCTATAAACTCCGGCACACGGCAATAAATTCTATTGATATATTGGTACCTTATCTTCCAGTGGTCGGATCGGATCGGTCAATGTCGACTCTGATCATTTTCCTATTGCTGTCTAACGAGAAGAAGCTGCAAGCCGTCCAGAAGAAGAAGATTAACGTTGGACGCCCTAGCAATCCAGAAGGAGCCAGCGCCTGCAAAGAGCACCTATCCGAGAAACTCTCTGCAGTGCATTCATCAACCGCAAACAATCAGTGGACCGAATACCGCAACATTATCAAGGATGTGGCCCTGGCCACACTTGGCTACCTTCCACCACCAAAAAGGAGTCCTTGGTGTGTAGATGAGTGCGTTCAACAGAAAAAGGTGACAGAAGATGCACATAATAGAGTGCTGCAGCGCAAGACGAACAGCGAGAGAGGACTACCGGAAGAAGGGAAGAGAAGAAAATTCTGCGTAAAAAGAAAAGTGAAAAGAGGCTGCGTCCTCCCAGCTCCAGGATATCGAAAAGTCTCGTGAGCGCTATAACCGGGATTTCTATCGAAAATCCAAGCAGCTGACAGCTGGCTTCAAACCCGGAACATAGGCTCTGCGTAACAGCGAAGGCAACCTAGTCACCGAAATGCAAGGAATTGTTGATGTGTTTAAGCAACACTTCTAGCAGTTGCTTAACGGGCAGCAAACAGAAAGAGTGAAAGGACAAGAAGAGAACCCACTTCCAGTCAATGGCGAACGAATACCACCAACCAGTATTGAGGTAGTTTGCGCAGCCATAAGAAAACTAAAAAACAACAAAGCTGTTGGCTCTTATGGCCTCCCAGCTGAACTTTTTAAAGACGGAGGCGATATCTTATTAGGGTGTATGCACCAGGTCATCAGCCAAGTATGGATAGAGGAAAGCATGCCCGACGACTGGAGTATCAGCTCTATATGCCCCATCTTCAAAAAAGGCGATCCTTTGTCTTGTAAGAACTATCGAGACATATCCTTGCTAAATGTCGCATATAAGATCCTATCCAACGCATTGTGTGAACGTCTAAAACCTTTCTGCAACACACTAATCGGCATGTACCAGTGTGGCTTCCTGCTCGACAGATCGACAATAGACCAAATTTTCACCCTAAAGCAAATCCTTAAAAAGACCAACTAATATCAAGTCGAAATTCACCACCTTTTCATCGACCTTAAAGCCGCTTATGACAGCATTCATCGTCTTGAGCTCTATCAACTTACTTACTTAGGTGGCGCTACAGTTCGGGGTGAACCTAGGCCTCAACTAACAAGCCTCTCCATTTAGCTGGGTCTTTAGCTAATTGCCTCCAGTTGCGCACTCCAAGTTGGTCGAGGTCCTTTTGAATTTGTACGCGCCACCTACGGCGAGGAGGTCCTCTACTGCGTCGTCCATCCGGGTTAGATTCGAAGACTGCGGACCGGAACGTTGATGTCCATCGCTCTTCATGTCCTACCCATCTCAGACGTCCAATACGCAGTTTTTTGACTAGGTCGATGTCGCTGTACAGCTCGTATAGTTCGTTATTGAATCTTCTCCTCCAAAGCCCGTCAACGCAAACGGGACCGAATATCTTACGAAGAATTTTTCTCTCAAAACGACCAAGGATATCTTCATCCTCTTTTAATAAAGTCCATGTTTCAGCGCCGTAAAGCAGGACTGGGATGATCAGGGTCTTATATAGAGTCTCCTTAATTGTTCGAGATAGGGCTTTACTGTTGAATTGCCTTATAAGCCCAAAAAAACCGCGATTGACAAGAGTTATTCTTCGCTTGATTTCTGCGCTGAAGTTGTTTTTCGAGTTTATAGCAGAGCCAAGGCAGACAAAGTCCCTTACTAGAAATTATAGCTGTAAGATATTCGTCGGTGTTGATTGTCCCAAAAAAACGCGATTGACAAGAGTTATTCTTCGCTTGATTTCTGCGCTGAAGTTGTTTTTCGAGTTTATAGCAGAGCCAAGGCAGACAAAGTCCCTTACTAGAAATTATAGCTGTAAGATATTCGTCGGTGTTGATTGTCCCTTCTTGTTGTCAGCATATACTTGGTTTTGCCTCGTTTATCGCTAAACCCATTTTAGCCGCTTCTGCTTCAATAATTTTTTTTTTGGGATAGGAAACGCTCAACTGGAGCACTATAATGCTTACAAACGCATCGGTGACAGGCCACTCAGTTCTTCCAACTATGTCAATATCCGCGGCATATGTAAGCAGTTGTACGGACTTTTGATAGATTGTGCCTCTGGTGTTGGCTTGCGAGTTCCGCACAATTCGTTCAAGTACAATATTAAAGAACTTTTGATAGATTGTGCCTCTGGCGTTGGCTTGCGAGTTTCGCACAATATTAAAGAAGTCATATGACAGCGCGTCATCTGGTCGTCTAAGACTTTTTTTTACATCAAAGGTCTCGGTGAAGTTATTACCAGCCTTGATGGAGCAGCGAATGTTGTATCAAGCGATGTCCCAATTTGGGATACTATCAAAGCTTATCGAAATGTGTCGCGTAACGCTGGAAAACACGCAATGCTCTGTGCAACTTGGAAACAGCTCTTCCGAACTCTTACAAACATGCACCGGATTCCGGCGAGGAGATGCGCGGTCATGTGACTTCTTTAATATTGTGCTGGAGCAGATAGTGCGTAGGGTAGGTGTAAACACGGAAAGCACTATCTTTCACAAATCGGACGATATTGAAATCATCAGGGAATCCCGGCAAGCCGTTGTAGAAGCACTTACGGCAATTGAAGAGCAGGCGAAACGAGTAGGTCTTGAAGTAAATGAGGACAAGACTAAGAACATATTTTCAACAAGCAAAGAATTATCTGCTCAAAACCTTGGACGTCACTGTTGATGACTACAAGTTCGAGGTAGTTAAGGAGCGTACTTACCTCGGAGCAAACATAAATCCCACAAATGATACCTTCGTTGAGATCCGACGAAGAATAACCTTAGCAAACCACTGCTGCTTCGGTTTGGCAAAACAACTGGGTTCAAAACTCCTAACTCGACGGACCAAATTAATGTTCTATAGAACCCTCATCTTACCAGTCTTGCTTTATGACGCCGAGTGCTGGACGATAAGTAAGAAAGCAGAACAAATATTGGGTACCTTTAAGCGAAAAATACTTCGTCGGATATTAGGTCCCTTATGCAAGGAGGGCGAATGGAGGAGAAGATACAACCGCGAACTATATGAGTTGTACCAGGATGTGGATGTCCAAAAAGTCAAGACACGTCAACTTCATTGGCTCAGCCACATCGAGCGGATGGACAACAACGCGCCAGCCAAGAGAATCTTTGAATCTCAGCCCCCAGGTTCGAGATGGCAAAAAAGGCCGAACGGCCGGTATAAAGACCAAGCTGTCACGGATGCCAGAAAACTTTGTCTTCACAACTGGAAGCAGCGTGCCCGGGACCGCAGAGTATGGAAGCCAACCGTGTCTCAGGCAAAGACTTCAAGTGTTGGGAGGCCTTTAAGTAAATCTTCCAGTGATCACGCTAATATCCTTGCTTGATAGATTTGTAATTTTATTACTATTGCGTCTGCCGCTATGGGGTTCGCAAAATATATCTCTAAAAGAGCTATGATTTAAGTCTAATAACTAATCACTATCTTTGTTGCTATACAAAACAAAAACTTAATTTCATTGTGAATCTATGGAAGAATAGTCTTATCGTTCGGATTGTCATAAGCAGCAAGCATTCCCTCCTAAACAATAGGTCTACGTGTCAGAAATTTGCAATCTGATTAAACTCTCTCTCTCAATTCTGTCTCTGGAGAGTGACGAAAACTTGTTTCTCATTACTTCAGCCGACTTAATGGACGCCTTTTTGTCTTGATTTAGTTTAAATTGAGGGATTCTAAGGAACGAAAAACATAGCCTCTAAAAATAAAGTGAGGTTGAAATGATTCAAAGGCTCTTTGTTAATTTGATCTGATCTAATACGCTGATGTGATGACATGCATAGCTAGGATAAGTAGTTACGTCTATTCGACAATCTAACCGCATCTCTAACATCGTGGGTATATTAATTTTCACATATCAGACAGCCAAGCTGTCTAATAGAACCCTTTATGTTAACCTCAGAACTAACTAAAGTTAACCTAGTCACCGTGACTAATTTTGGCTCATGTCGAGTTCACGGAAAACGAAAAAGATGTCCTCGTAAAAACAGTAAGTACTATCATCATACGAGTAGTCTAAAAATACTAAGAGATCAGAGTGGAGTGTGGGAGAGAAGAGCTTCTAGAAAACTATTTAAACATTGCAAACGTCCAAACAATGGTCCGCTGAGTTTCTTCGATTATGCCAATCTCATATCATTCTCTTTAGACGCCAACAAGTTATGGACTATTATAATGCCCATCAGACGTGTTAGATGTAATCTCCTAAGCGCGATTAGGTCTTTTGCCTTTCATTTGTTGTATTGTGTTGTGTCTGTAGCTTAGTTGAAATCCAGAATTCCAAGTAAATGCGGTTTCAGACTGAGAAAGTCCATCACTGACCAAATATTCAATTTGCAGCAGATCTGAGAAAAACCCATAAATATGAAATCGATACGCATCATCTCTTCATTCTCAAAGTTGCCTATGATAGCGTGTATAGAGACGACTTATACAAAGCCATGTCTAGTCTCGTCATCCCTTCCAAGCTCGTCCGTGTGTCCAGGATGACGATGGAGAACTTTCGCTGCTCCATTAAAGTCGGTAAGAACACACCGAACCGGTCGATGTCAGGAAAGGTCTTAGACAAGATAATTTCATGCGGTCTCTGTAACATAATATGTACTTGAAAAAAATTATACGAAACTCACAAGCCAACACCGGAGGTACAATCTTTTGCAAGCCTGTACGACTACTCACTTACGCCGATGACATTGACGTAGTCGGAAGAACTCAGCAGGGTGTCAATGAAGCATTTGCGAATATTGAGACCGAGGCAGCAAAGATGTGTTTAGCGGTATGTGAAAGCAAAATATAATATATGCTGTCTACTTGAAAGCACACCCATCATCGGCGTCTTGGACAGAACGCTCCAATAGACAGATATAATTTTGAGGTAGTAAATGATTTTGTCTACCTAAGCTCTACGGTGAACTCTGCTAATGAATGCGAATGGTTCAATAAAAAACTAGCTCGATTAAAAAAGAGAAAATTTATAAAATATGAGAAGGCTTAATTCAACAACGATCGTACGGCGTGAGATACGTACAAGCAAGCGAGGAACATCTATTAAAGGGAACTCAAAATACACAGAGCCAAGCATATACGAAAGAAGATCGATACAGCGAGGGACCAACAAACAATATGGCGAAACATGAAGAAGTCTATTTTAAAGAGGTGGAATTGTTATACATGAAAGTGAAAAAATTTCGAAGGAATTTAATACATTCTTTGTAAAGAGTCTAGAAAACATAATTAACGATATTCCCAACTTGCCTTATCAAGATTCCATAAACCAAGAAGCCAGCGTTTTTAAGTTTAAATATATAAATATTAAAGATATAGTGTTAGTGCTGAAAGATATGGGCAAAAAGAAAGACTTTAACTTTATGAGCGGAAGTATATTCTTGGATGGCATTGAGATAATCGGCTCAATTCTACGGAGCCGGAGGATGGAAGGGATCTACTGTTTGACCTATTCAGAAAGTACAGAATACTGTCTTGTATGAGGAATTCAGACCGGTGAATATGCTGCCTTTATATGAAAAGCTATTCGTAGAGAAGCAGTTTAGGAGCTATATACTCGTAGAGGAAAATAATTACATCATACAACATCAGTCGGGATTTAGAAAAGGATACTCATGTGAGACGGCTTTAAATTGGGTGATAGAAAACTGGAATCGCCGAATGGATGAACGGAAAGTAATTGTAGCAGTGTTTCTGGATTTCAAGAGAGCTTTTGAGACGGTGGACCGGGAAATTCTAATAAAAAAACTGATTAGGTATGGAGTCAATGGCAATGAACTGGAATGGTATGAGTCATATCTAAACGGCCGCACTCAACGCACAATGGTAAATGATAGTATCGCGGATCCAATTGAAATGAAAATAGGACTACACCAGAGCTCGGTATTGAATGTTTTTCTATTTTTACTATATATACATAAATTATATTAACGTAGTGAAATATAGCAAATTGTGTATGTTCGCGGACGATGTGCTCCTATTTGTCAGTGGAAGTAATTCAGGGGAATGCATCCAAAAAATAAACGAGGGCCTGAAATCGGTGAGCAAGTGGCCAAAAGTGAATAAGCTGATTTTCAACATAAAAAAGACAAAGTACATGTGCATGAATAAATTGATAAATTTAAGAGCAAGTATTGATTATACATATGTATACGTATATGTAAGAAAGTATCCAAGAAAATATATTTCCTTAGCAGAATTCGGCAAAAAATATCTACTGTTACAGGGATAAGAATATATAACGCGATGATAAGACCGCATTTCCAATATTGTTGAACAATACTTTATCTATCAACGAAAGAAAATTTAACAAGGCTAAAAAGGCTCCAAAATAAAGCCATCAGGATAATTCTCAAGTGCGCAAGACTAACCCACATAAAGGATACGCTGGAAAGGCTTAAATGGCTAAGTACTCGTATAAGGCAGCAAATCAACCTAAACGTGTTAGTATTCGTTTTTAAAACGAAAAACGAAATGTTCCCTAACTATCTTTTTAACAATTTGAGGTATATAAGTGAAAGTCAGCCATATAACCTTAGGGGTGGTCAAAATTTCGATTCCGCGCGTGCTCAGAATACTTTAATACTTATATAAAGTCAGTCCGATCATTTGCAAAAGCTTCTGTGAACACTACAGTGCACGAAATAAGTATAGCGTACAAAAGAACATGATCTCTTTTTTGGAAATTTAAGAACTGTTCTTTGCTTTAAACTGTAAGTTAGGTTTATATATGCATGAATGAACGAACAAAAATTATTTTCTGCATTTGACGCTTTGTTCATGTACCGTTATCTGACATTTTCTTGAAAATTTTTCTGCCGTAGAACGAAATAAATAAAGCGCACAACGCGTTTGACTGCCGTTATTGAAGGGTATTTTGCTGATAATTCTTTTAAATTGTTAAAAAGTTTTTAGTGGTAAGTGATCCTATTAATTATGTAATAAGTGCTTCATTAAGGTAAAGATATAACCAGTTTTAGGACGTCATTCTTAAGAATGCCACGAGGACCTTTGAAGAACGCGCTCAAATGATTGCTTACAGAGACAGCGGAAAGACAATTAGGGAAATCGCTGTAAAATTAAACCGAAATAAAAAGACCATTTGCAATTTTCTAAAAGATAGCGAAAATTACGACAAAAGAAGACGATCCGGGCGCCCACCCATGATTAACAGCACGGACATCAGGGCAATAAAACATTTGGCAGTCAATAAAAACATAAGTCCATCTTAAATAAAGCTCAAATTATCTCTTCCGGTAACAACAAGCAGAGTTCAACAGATTCTAAAAAAGGATGACAATCTGAAGTACCAAAAAAGGGCACATGAACCTAAGCTTTTGACACGCCACAGGACAAAAAATTTGGAACTCGCATTTTGGGAAGAGCAACGGAAATTCATCATTTTTAATGATGAAAAAAAATGTAATATGGATGGGCCTGATGGCTGCCAAAAATATTGGAGGGATCTAAGAACTGAGCGAGAAACTCGTTATTCGCGTAATTTCCAGGGAGGCTCACTTATGGTATGGGCTGCATTTAGCTACCATGGATAGTCTCCAATGTGCCTTATCTCCCATAAGATGAATTTAGAAAAGTATGTCGAACTCTTGGACGATGTTCTGATTCATTTTGAAGAAAATATTTTGGGGGATAATTGGACTTTTCAGCAGGACAATGCAACCATACACAGCGCCGCACTTACCAAAGATTTCTTAAAGTCAAGGAATATACCATTAGTGGAGTGGCCGGCCATTAGTCTTGACCTTAACCCAATCGAAAATCTTTGGGGCATCTTGGTGCAAAAAGTTTATGCAAATGGTCGTCAATTTGACACTTTACTGCAGCTCCACCTTTTAACATTAAATAATTTAATTGACTCAATGCTTTGTCGCATGAATTATGTTATTCAAAAGAATGGAGATAATATTGATTATTAAAAATAAAAGATTTGGTTTTCTATTAATAAAAACATTGTTTTTTCAAGTTGTACGCTTTAATTATTTCGTTTGAACTAAATCGCAATGTTTTTTTTGTGTCAAGTTTTTGATGAATCTTTAAACTTAATGTTTTATTAAATTGCTTTGTTGCTATTAAGTTTATAAAAAAAAATAAAATGAAAAATAAATATATAAAAATGAGTTACATTAAAATATGTCTTGTACGCTATATTTATTTCGTGCACTGTACTGCGAAGGCATTACACTGGCAGTAGCTTGGTCATGTGGCTGGAAAAATTGTTCGCTCTGTTGATGATGATCTGCTCTTGACATCGGTTATCGGGAAAAAAGTACTGTGAATCAAAAGCAAAGACAATAATAACAAAAATCTCTCCAGTTATCTGGACGCCACCCCCGGAGAATAGCTGAAGCATAAACAACTAAGCTTCAAGAATCACTACACCAAAAATCTTTCTCTCTCTCTCTCTCTATCCATACTTTCCATCGCCCCGCACTGTGTGTAAACATGTTAAGGGTATTCATAACCCTTTGAGTGCGCGCAAATTATAAAAAAAAAATTGTTCAAAGGTTTGAAATTGTTTAATTGTCTCTCGAATGAAATAAAGGACATACGTAGGGACTAACAAAAGTTCGCTTAGTTTATTGAATAATAAAACACAATAATAATTATAGATATTTAATCTTCATCTTTTTTTAAACTCCACATAATTCCCATTTATTTCAATACATTTCTTCAGCCGATAGATCCATCTTTCAAAACAGCTTTCAAAATACTCTTTTTGGATCTTTTCGATTTCGACATTGACTGCATTAATAATCTTCACATTAGATGTGAAGATTTTTCCCCTTAAATCCTTTTTTATTTTCCGGAGAATAAGGTGCTATGCGAATTTCATTGATGCCCGAGAGCGCAAGAAAGTTGTTGGTTTTTTCAGCAGTGTACGCAGGCGCATTGTCGTGGTGAAAAAGTAGCGGTGCAGCTCCTCTTTTTGTCGGTGTCCTAGTAAATTTTGGAAAATTTGTGGTAAGCAAGTTTCAGTATACCAATTAGCAGTGACTGTCTGATCAGTTTTAAGCGGGATGACGGCGACCATTTTCGCCCTGGTGAAGTACAATACATCGACATCATAACTTTTGTCGCTGACTTTTGTTTTGGCCTTTACTGTAGGATTTGCACCTTCTGGGCTCCATACCATGGACAGCTGTTTGGTTTCCAGGTCGTACTTGTAAAAGCAAGATTCATCACCTATAACAATCTTATTGAAGCAGCTTGACTTTCCATTTTCAAACTTAGCCAGGAAATATTGACCAAAACGAACACGAGCCTCCATTGCCCTCCATTCAAAATTTTTGGAACCCACCAACCTGACTTCTTCGAATATTTCAGGTGATAATTTAAAATTCGTGACACAGCCATGGCATTCAAGCCCAGTTCATGCGCTATCATATCCTGTGTCATCCTGGCATCTTCGTCAATTTTAGCCTTCACCAGGGCCACATTTGTATCGTCGGTCGAGGATTTGGGCCGACCTTTACGAGATTCGTCCTCCACAGAAAAATGGCCAGTCTGGAATCTTCGAAACCACTTTGAAATAGTAACAAGAGATGGTGCATTTATTCCGTATGCATTTTGGCATTCTTGCAGAATTTTGACTGGCGTGAGTTGACGTCGAAATCCGAAGAGAATGGCAAAACGAATTTCTTCCTGTGTTGGCGGTGGAACTTCAACCAAACTTACGTCACTAATTTTTTTTCTCGTCTACAGTTTTACATATTGTTCTGAAATGTGGAAATAAATATTATTAGATTATAAGCAACGGAAATGCATCTTTTTTTTTCAAAAACTACTAAATTGACACCAACTAAGCGAACTTTTGTTAGTCCCTCCGTATTGCCAAATTTATGAACCGATAACTTGCTAACGTGCGCGTAAGTGTGTCCCCTCGCGCGGTTGAGAAGGGAAGATGGCGGGGTTCAAAATATAACTCCGCAAATGACACCAGTGAGGAGATCAAACGAAGAATTACTCTTGTCAATCGCTGTTTCTGTGGATTAAGAAGGCAATTGAGTAACAAAGCTCTCTCTCGAACGTTTCATCTTCGAGTTCACATCGGATGGACGGCGCATTAGAGGACGGCCTCGCGAAAAAGTGGAGGGGGACCTCAACGAACATGTCGTGTGCAATTGCAGGCAACTGGCTCGTACCCGATCCTGCTAAAGAGGTTTGTTGATCGAGGCCCAGGTCCACCCTGGACTGTAGCGCCACCTAAGTAAGTAAGAGTGTTAGATTTAAAAAGCTCTATGGGACAGGATTGAGTACATATTAAAAAAAAAATTGTATTAAAAAAAAGCTTATGGCTCGCATTTTTTTTTGGGGTAAGGGCCTCACCAATAAATTCTTTAGGGTTTATATGCTGTGCTAAATTTTAGGCAAGGAAGGAATTCATGTTTCGCATCTTCTTAGGAAAGATCTTGTCCGAAGCTACATACATATATGTATATGGAGGCATGCTCGATAATAGATGTGGCCTATGAGCAACTGACTAAGGTAGAAGTCAACTTCTCCGTGACGCCGATTTACCCATTTTGGTATAACCATACGATTGATCGACTAACACCTCTGCTACCTTTCGCTCTTCTTGGATTCCCTGACTAACCCTCGGGTTGTTTAATGATGTATGTATTACAGTCATAGAATCTCTGCATTTTTTTTTTCTTTGCTTGCAGGCCTGCGGCAATGTCTAGCGCATCGTCTGACATTGTCCTGAGCCACTTCTTATCCTCAGTCCGTACAGACGGTGCACTGAGTTTAACTTCCTTGCATCCTCGTCATTTTTAGCGCTCTTGCCCATACACCACTTTGGTGTATTTACTACTGTCGATTGTATTGGTTTCTTGGTTGCCTGACTGTATAGAATTTCTTCACAGATGTCAGCGAAGACAGTTTTCAAGAAGCCTCATCAATGGCTATTGCTTCTGTTTGGAACTCACTAGGTACCGTGGTTAGGAAGATTTACTGACCGTGTTATTGCGAATTCTTCAAAGCCTGCACCTTGTTCCATTTTAAAACTGCAGAGCGTTCGTTTTTATGATTCTTAGCGCGAACTTGGCATTGAAAGAATTTTTAATTGGATGTTTAGGTCAATGTCCAAGTGAGGCGTTAAGTAGTTTCCGTGTCTGATTTTGTCCAAAACTTCTCAGGAGTTTTGTGCTTAGAGACGCTAAACATCTATTTCATTTATATGCAGTTTAATTGGTTTTAGTTTCAATGGCAGTAGTCGAAGCTTTCCTAACTACATTGTCTGACCTCTATTCTTCCAAGAAGTATAGTGTAAAATGTCTCGAGTTTGTTAGCAACCAACTCGAATCTTGGTCCAAAAGATAGCCCAAGTTTCTTAATTCTTACAAACTTCCACTATAACCCATCTTCATAGGCAACCAACCGAGTTAAATACTTCCTGATCAATAGTTTGCTACACCTGTCACATTCCAATGTCATTGGAGTCTTCTTTTACAAGAGAATAAGTATCGAATTTGCCAATTTTGCTTGCAATTCCTAAGCAACTACGAATATCAGAGTGCCACCATCTCCCGCTCTCCGTTTCACCGAACCCATCCACTTCCATTAGCATTTCTAATCCTGCCCAGGTTAATCGTTATTCAAATTTATTTTGTTTTCAAAACTTTCTGGGTTCTTTGCTTCCGATAATACCAGCGCACGGCTGTCACCGTGTCCCGTATAGTCGTCGATGCACGTGTTTTGCTACCTACTCGCGCAAACCAATAAAACCATGAAAATGAAGAAAACCAATGTGTGTGCTAGAGCTCGAACCAATGCCACCAAGAAACCAAGACGAAGAAGGAACAATGTCCATATACCTGATGGCTGGTTCTTGTTCCTCTTCTTCTTCATCTTTGGCACGGCAGTTTCTTGTTGTTGCTGTGCTGGTGGTTGTGGTGGAGTACTAGAGCATTGAACCTTGTGGTACTCGCTCGCAATTCTTTACCACACCAAGTTTCTTTTGTGTGTCTGTGAGCAGCCAGTAGCACCTGAGTTTTCGGGGCCTACCATGCTCTCTTCTACCTGTATTTGTGTGTGTACGATTCTTTATCGCCTGTCTTCTTTCAATCTACTTATCTATCTAACCATCCATCTACCTGCTGATTGTTTTACTAGGGATTTCTCCTCCATTCGCAATCGAATGGAACCAAATGAAAAAGAAGAAGCTAACACCATTCAATGCCTTTAGCCAGGGGGCGGAGACGCAGGCAGCGGAGAAGGTGGATTTTCTTTTTTTCCTTTTGGATTTTCTTTAAAATGCAATTGAATTGCCTCGGGTTAAACACACAGAAGTAAGGCAAAGCAGAGAGGGGAACGGGTGTCTATTGATTTCCTTTTGACGACAGTAAGTAGGGTAGTAGTTGATTGTACGTTGCCACATTTAAATGGGACCTGTCAGTCGATGGTAGGTGAGTTCTTTGATGACCTCTTCTTTCTCCTGCTTCGCACACAATTGGCAATCAAATGTCTATGACCATCGAACAGCTGACTTTCTAGCGAAGTAATGGATTGTCATGCTGGGAGAAATCAAGACGTCTTAATTCACACCCATTTATCGGCTAAAAGAAAAGTCAAGGTCAAGTCGTAATCATGAAGCGTATCTTTTTTTTTTTTTGCTTTTTGCTGGAGACGGCTAAACAAATAACTCTCCAAATCAAAAGGAGGAGAATAATTTTTGGAAAATCAACATAAATAACGAACAATAAGTCGGTATAAGTTTGTTGGGTTAGACAACATTGACCTAGATTTTTACATTGTGTATGCCGCTTCGAAGAATATCGAGAGGTCTGTCAAGTTTGATTGGATTTGTCGCGACAGTTTCTTGTTTTGTTAGTCACTGATACGTAAAAGTGACAAGAGGTGGTATTGAGTCACCACTTGGTCAATACACTTTAGTTATGACATCAACGGTGGTCGCAAAGGGTAAGCGATAGGTATCACGGGTGTGACTTGTCGAGTCATTGGATAATACTTACTAACGGTTAAGTTTGGAAGGTCAAGCTACTTGGGCGTCATGATTGGGTGTATTGTTTATGCAAAGGACGCTCGAAAGATGGTTTAAATACCTACTTACTTATTTTCTTAGGTTATGTCTTACTGAGAAGTGCTGTGGCAATGCACCTGAGCTCTCTCTTTAACTCTTTTCTAGTTGTCGAGTTTTCTACAGAGCCTATGAGGGAAATTTATTTTCCCGTACTTGTTACTACGATTCGAAAAATCTCACATTCATTTTATTGAATATACATACGTGACGTTTATTTACATTGTGTCGTTCACATGAATAAAGTTTTTTCTAGAATTCGTCTAGAAGTCGATACTTTGCTAGTTGTGCGCCAGTCTTGTAGAGTAGAGAAAAACTCGAATGGAAAAAGGCGTCGTATGAAATGATGTCTCGTATTCGTATACGTGAAATATCGAATCGAATAAGCGTCGGGTGAACGACGCTTTAGACTATCAAGTAACGCCAACTATATGCATATTTGGAAGCTCAACTCCCTTTTGCAACGAGTAGAATGCGCATTAAACCATGATGTACCTTCTTACAATATTGACATCGTTGGCAGTGGTCACTCACCTCCTGCGCCTCGAACTAGATTTGAACAGACACAACTTTGGTCTACCACTGTTTTGACAGTTCTCGTCTGACACGTCAACTTCGAAATCAAGTAGTTCACCACCCTCTAGCCTAGGTTTACCAGATCCGCGTCAGACGATGCATTTTTCTGCACATAATGGGTCTATAGAATCTCTTCTAGGTTGGTCACATTCCATACGCGACAATTTTGCTTTTTAACAACCCTGTTAAGCCAAAAATGAGCCTCAGCGGGTCAGTTCTTTTAGAGTTCGATCAGCGAAAGGACAATGCAAATGATGGTCTTGTGGCTTTCATTTCTGCACCAGTTGGACCTTTGTGCTAAATTTTTCACGTGGTGGATGGACAAAGCCCCAATTTCTGTGACCCCAACGACGAATAGATCTTTCGTTTCTCTTCAGTACGCACATTTATTTTACGTTTGTTTTTGCCTTATTTAGAGAGTATGTTGTACGAAATATATCCACAGTTCGACGGATGGCTTGCTCAGATGAAAATCGTCAAGTCTATAAGTTTTGCGATTCGGCGACCTACAGAAAGACACCAATAACTCAGTGGCCATCCGCGTGTAGGCTCTTAGCTACCAAAAGCGTCACTAAATTCTTCCACACTTAGTATTTGCTCATGATTGGGCATTTATCTTCCTCATTCCTCATGCAGCTCTTGGATGTCGTTAGAATTGTGTCTTCATCTTTCTATTCCGTCCCTTCATAACAGTTGCTGGCATGTTAACGACGTACGGTGAAAGCAAATGGGCAGTGATATTTTCTGCGCTTCCAAACTATATTCGCTTGCGAATCTCGAGCAGTGGAAGACGTGTTCTGTATGTACTTGATTTTTACTACAAGTTAGACAGAATGGGGAGTTACGAGTATTTTATCCAAATCTATGCAGCTACATCCGAAAGCACCCACGTCCCTATGTTTGGCATCAGTCGGTAGGTCCATCATTCTTTTGATGATCTCTGCTGTCATTCAATCTGCTCTATCTTTCGCAGTTTCATTGTTCTCTATGATGGACTAGAGCTTGCTGTCTATTGCTATTGTATAGCAACTGTATGTATATCTTTTTTTTTTTTTTTTGGACTATCCTCCACTTACAACACAGTTCTAACCGCAGTTAGAAACCCTATGATGAACTTAACCGTGCGTCAGAAACCAATTTCTAAAACGTAGTTATATGCAAACGCTGCTACACGTGTCTTTCGATTTGGGACATGCGGGACACAACTATATATATCCGAACACTTAGTATGGTGGAAGTTATGATATAGGAGCGCTAAGCACACACCATTTTGGTGATGTTCAACCAAAGAAATTTGGTTGACAATAGATTGATCACGAATCGTCTTAAAAGCCGTCGTCGTCGTCTTACCCGTGCGTTATAACGACTAAGTTTTACCAGAGAGGTTGATCTCTTCTTGCTGTAGGCCGGCCATAGCGTCCAAGCCGTTGCGCATGTTTCCAGATGAACCCAGCGCCAGTTTGCTCGACCGGTGGCTTCATCCTCTATTTTCTTCCGTAAGGAACTGATTGGGGTTGCTACAGAGGGGAGGGCTCGTGGTAAGTGTAGCGCCAACCCTTTCCTAGCAAGCTCGTCAGCCCTTTCGTTACGTTCGATATCCATATTCCCTGGTACCGCATTGGCTCTAGATATCTCGTTTAAGGGTGATTTGCAGCTTCTCATATCGACCTAATTATAGCAGAGTCCAGAGCCTTAATGGCTGCCTGGCTCTCTATATAGACAGCGATCGTTTTACCAACGATATTACTCTCGCGTATAATTTCAGCAGCCTGTAGATGACTGTGAGCCTGTGATATGATGATGGCTTTCGAGCTCAGATCCGTGAAAGGCCTTGAATGACAAGCGTGCTAATACAGACAGTGTTTTTTTTTTTTTTTTTTTATTATCTTTCCATCTTAAAAAATGTTCTTATTTACTGTTCTTGTTTGTTTTATTTTGCAATATTTATGTTGTTTAATCCCGGTGCTAACGGCCGGAACACTTATAGTGAATCCGCTTTCAAATGCTAGCATCGGGTTCATGTGATCAGTTTCCCTCAATCCACTGGTAGTCCCCAATGGGACAGAATGGAGGCATCGCCGTAAAGGCTCGATGACCACAATCGGCCTTCTCTCAGTCTTACAGCGGTTTTAGACACCAGACTGCTGCAGTATATGGCAAGCCGAATGAAACTAAGCATGGTTTCCATTGCCGCTGTTGGTGTTGTTCTCATTAATTCCATGACTCCGATGCACGCCGTCCTCTGGATTTTGGTGAGTTTTGAAAGCTGGTATTGCTTCTCAAGTACCGTCCACCATACTAGTGAACCATATGTGAGAATGGGTCTTACAACCGCCGTGTATATCCAGTACACCACAGCTGGTTTGAAGCCCCACGTATTACTGAATGCTTTTTTGCAGGAATAGAAAACTACGCTTGCTTTTCTGACGCGTTTGACGCGGCAATATTTTCCTTCCAGTTTAGTTTGGAATTTAGAATTACGCCCAGATATCAAGCTGAACTTGAGATACTTAGTTCAATGCCACCGATATTTGGGGGTCTGAAGGAAGAAATTGATCTCTTCTTAATGAAAAGAACTACCTCCGTCTTTGAAGGGTTCACTCCCAGCTCTTTGCTGCTGACCCAGTTATTCACTAGTTGTAGTGCGAAGTTGAGCCTTTCACTTAGGACTGGAGGAAATATTCCCGAAACCAGGATAACGACATCGTCCGCATAGCCCGTCACATTGAAGCTGTTTTCCTTCAGTATTACCAAGATCTCATCCACCACAAGGAGCCATATTAGCAGGGACAGAACTCCACCTTGGGCTGCTCCTCTGCAGGCCCTTCTCCGGATGGCTACATCTCCTTGCGTTGAAAAAATAATCCTTGATTGAAGCATCTGTGCAATCCAGTTGCAGAGGCCGGTGCTGAGATGAGCTCTGTGCAGACTGTTCAGGATCGCGTTAGAGCTTACGTTGTTCAACGCCCATTCAATGTCTAGGAACGCTCCAAAAGTGAACTCCTTGAAGTGGTGGGATCTTTCTATGCTCGATCCCGGTGGAGGGCTGTATCTACCGATCTGCCGCAGATGTATGCGTGTTGTGATTTAGATAGGTAATCATCGCCGATCACGTTTCTTATATATACATCTATTAAGCGTTCCAAAGTGTTCAGCATAAAAGACGACAGACTGATAGGTCTCAGGTCTTTTGCTTAAGGCATCCTGTGAAGATACGCTTGAGCCATGGAATAGCAATATCCACTGACTCTGGCAGCATCACAGGTCGAATTTTATCCATTCCTGGTGTCTTATATGGAGCAAATGATTTAATTGCATAAGCTATCTTCTCATCATCTATTATATTTCCCACCTCATCCGCGCATTTTCCCGATGACGTCTCTGGAATGAGTAGATCATCTCCGGAGATTGATGTACATCCGGGAAAATGAGTACTCAGTAGTATGTCCAGCGTTTCCTCATGCGATTCTGCACAGGTGCCATCGCTTTTCCTAATATGGATTCCGGCGTTGGTGTATTGGCCAGGACCTTCCTTAGGCTGGTGGGCGCCTTTTGCCGCTAGCCTCCTAACCGGGCAGGACTTCTCAAATAATTACGTAAGGGAACCAGTCAATGCATCGACTGCATTGTCAACTGCTTCAATCGAGTTGAGGGCCTCAGTGAGGTGATGTACTGATTACCTCAGTTCTCTCTTGAATTTTGACCAGTTAGTGCTACGCGGATTTCTTAAGACCCTTTCACGAGTAGAAAGTTGTAGCTTGAAGAGTATCCAACAATGATCACATAGTGACGCCTTGTTGGAGACTCTCCACTTAACAACTTCGACAGAGCTCTGTTCAGAAATAAAGGTTATATTCAAGAATTCCCTTCTATTAGACGTTACAAAGGTGGGGTCATTGCCTCTATTACAAATAACAAGATTGGATTCTAGAATATAATTAAACAAAATTTCGCCTCTAGCATTAATGTCGGTGCTACCCCACAGAGTATGGTGGGCGTTGGCATCACATCCCAAGACTAAGTTTTTCTCACCTTCTTGAGACGCTGGTATGAGCGACCTCAGATTTTCCGAGGGGACGTCATCGTAAGTCAAGTCGCGGAAGCTACCTCATAGGGCAGCATTCATGACCGAAACTAGTCGTTTGTATGAACATGTTATCTGTGATTACGGTGCTGATGACTAATACCGATTCATCCAAAATTTTGGGGCCACTACCATGGGTATATTGGCATCGTATCAAATGAATACGGCCTCGTATTTTTCCACTATGTTCGCGGAGTTGACCTCACTTCCATCTTTTCTTTTCGTTCTATCAATATCTCCATCTTCTGAGCATCTACAATCGGTGCACTTTAAGGACGTCTTGCTAGGCTCAGATCTTCTAGAATGAATCAGGTTCATAAATACTCGTAGCTTCCTATTTTTCCAACCATACCAAACTTTGTAATGAGGTCACTATTGGTGGCCAACAGAGTAAAACTAAAAAGATAAATCGTTAAACTAACCCGCTCTTGGATAATCGCATAGTTTAAAATTTCCATACCATATCGAGACATTTTTCCGGATACAGGTTTGCTTGGCCTTCAAGGCCACAACAAGATTTTTGCGTGACTCGACTTCGGTTCGGAGTATTTGATAACCACTACCGCTCATCAGAAGTTTCTAGGAAGCAGAAGATAATCTCGTACTTTTCGTAATTCTAAGAATTAAAAATTTTGTATGAAAAGTATAAAGATACTCGCTGCAGATGATGTTCTATTATAGAAACGCTTATCAACGTTTACTTATGATATCAAATTTGAGAGAAAGATTAAAGTATTCTTCAACGCTTCGCGAATTGCTGGAGTCAACTTTCCTGCTTAGAGTATGTGAACAACTTTTGATCATTCGGTGACACCCCTTGGATGAAGATCACGGTAACCACCCCAAGCTACAATGTCATTTCATCATTGTTGAGATACTTACTCGTAAATTTCTCTTCCTGGGCCAAGTGTTTTCAAGTGTTAGTAAAAAAAAATAAAAATAAAGAAAATAATTGCACCACCCGACATCAGCGTAAATAGAAAAGTGATTCAACGAATCAACTCAGCTGATGATGATAATGATGCTCTGCCGTTGCTGTTGATGGCTGAGACTGGTATCTCTGGTACAGAACTTCAATTGCGATGACGAATACCACTCGTCACACACTCTTTCACTCTTGTGCTAATCGCTGCCGCACCAAACCAAACATGAAATATGCACGAGGTGACTACTTACTTGTGTTTTGCTAGAGGAGAGACTAAAGTAAGCAGCTACGTACATCGAAAGATACATAAATTGAGGAGAAAAATAAGTAAAACGCAACAACTTCATGTAGGTTTATTGACCGCAGGAGCATTTCACTTTATCTTCGCACTTCACATTCTCGGAATATTTTGTGATTTGATTGCAACGATGCAACTGTGACACACCTGTTGATATGGTCTCATTGCAATGAAAGTTTTATTATCCATGCGAATAAGGAATTTTACGGAATATCTTCGTTGGGAAAGGGATTCCTTTTGCTATTGATAGGTACCCACCTATTTGTGTGTTACCCAAATGAACTCTTGCCTATTCAAACAGTTTCTTTTTTTATAATTTGCACACGTGCACTCAAGGGGTTATGAATACCCTTAAAATATTTTACATAATACGGGATAGACGGAGACAGGGAAAGATTGGTGGAGTGGTTCGAAAATCTGATATTAGCTTTCAGAAAATCTCTGTGGATGGTGTCCAGATAATTGGGCAGATTTGTTTTGTTATTTTGTTTGCTTCTGATTCACAGTATTTTTTCCCCGACCACTTGATGTCATAGGCATATCAATTATCCAACAGAACGAACAACATTTTTTTTAGCCATATGACCAACCTACCGAGATTGTTATGCATTCGCAATAGTATTGACATAACTTTTCGCAATTGATCGAACTGACTGTTTATATTCCATGAAAAATAAAATGAGTACTTGTACTAGTACTAGACATCAAGATTTGAACCATGACCCATTAGCGTGTCAATCCATGACGTTACCACTATACCATCGCCACCCTCAAAGTTGGAAGCTAATTTATGAAATTAGGGTTTTTGTGTGCAACATTAGACTGTATGAGGTAATTTCTATTGATTTTTTTTTATCAGTCCTTTTTGTCGTATTTCATATTCTTGACGTCATAGCCGTTTAGTGAAAGTCTTATTTATAGACGTATGTCACGCTTAATCACTTCTTAGGTTGTTCCATATTTCTGCGAACATTTAACATTTCATTAGTACTTCCACGCCTATAATAATTTAGGAACTTCTTTCAAAGTTCCTATACAAGCCAACAGATTTTAGATAGACTTAGATTTTAGTAACGAATATGTATGAAAGTCAAACAAACTAGGTAGGCATACGTACATAGGTATACATAACCGTGTAATGATGGATTAGACTAGGTAGATGGGTATAGTACACTCGGATGCTCACGTAGCCCACAAGTTGAATTCATTATTTTACTCTGAAAATAGCGTTTGTTAGGTGGAAGTTTTGGCCATGACGGAAGCTCTGTTCTGGCTAAAATGTAATGTAATTTGTCAGGAATATGGGCAGCCCCTGAAATCGTTCTCATTTACTCCAAAGGTCGCTCTAGATTCCCGCTCGTCTTTCATGAAGATGTTGGAGCAATTCAACATTCACCTATGCTGGGTGCCAGGCCACAAAGACATTCCCGGTAACTGCAAGGCTGACGGGCTGGCCAGACTTGGCACTAACCTATCTTACGGGTAGGCAGGATGAGGGTATGCCCCTCATTACGTGCAAAGTTTTACTTAAGCCGGACGCTATCATCAGAATCGTAGATGGGAAGTTGGGACGAGGATTGGTTTTCTTAATAGTTCTTAAGTAGTTGATCAGTGATAGATCTAGTGGTATGACAATGGACCTTTCTGGTCTAAGTGTGTCTATATCTTGGTACAGACAGACGCTCTAAACTAACTTAACTCAATCTATACCCCACAGGTGTATATACAAGTATGACTGCGACCAACGGCCTCAAGCAAGATTCGGATACAAGTAAATTGTGAAGCATATGGCTGCCTACTTTCATCTTGTAGAATGCAAATGAAAACTCGCTAGTTATATTCATAATCAGAATGCCGGAACTAAGACGGCAGTTCATCCTGGTCGTATATTGTATTCTTGAAGTTAGGTACAGTTTCTTATTTTCCAAATGTAGAGGGCGTACCAACCAATAAATAACGGGTAGGACAAAAGCAATGTCATAATGTGAATGTGCCATAATTTTTGCAAATGGCGTCAAATTTGACATTTATGTTGTAGACAATCAATGGAGCGATACACACCTGAAGAACACGAAATTATTGTTACTGCGTATTTGAGGAATTTCAGGTCTGTTGTTTTAACGCAGCGTGAATTTCAAAATCGTCCTGCACCATGTGCGCGAACAATTAAACGTTTGGCTGAGCATTTCGTGCAAACTAGGTCCGCTAGATACGTCGCAGAAGTGGTCGGCCCCGAAATGTTCGTTTGGCCAATAATATCACTGCTGTGGCCGAAGACGTCCGAGAGAGTCCACAAACATCAACAAGGCAGACTGGTGAGCGTTATAAACATATGTTAAACCAGTTTGTTTTTGCCGCAAGTTGCTGAATTCCATCTCGAGCATTGTTGGTTCCAGCAGGACGGAGCAACCGCTCACACAGCTCCGAAAATGGTTGAGATTTTGAATCGCCAATTTCTGGGCCGTGTGATCTTCCAGTTTGGCGATTTGAACTGGCCGGCCAGATCGCCAGATCTGACGGCGCCGGACTTCTTTCTTTGGGGCTTTTTGAAATCTCGCGTTTAACACAACAAACCACAAACATTGCAAGTCTTGAAAGCCAACATTGAAAAAGAAATCACCAATTTGCAGCCAGATGTTTTGCGAGCAACATTTTACAATGCCGTAAAACGAGTACACATCTCCTCAAGAGGTGGTTATTTGACCGATATCATTTTTTCAACTTAATGTCATCAATTTTACACCTTCAAATAAACTTTTCATGAAAACAGAGCCCGATTTTTTTTATTTATAACAAAATGGCAGCCAATTCACATTATGACATTACTTTTGCCTCACCATTTATTCCTACGTTTCGTTTCGAATAAAAACCATTATACTCGTAACTAAAGACACTAATAACCTTAGCTTAAGCTGATACAAAGTACCTCTTTTGTCCATAAAGCATGTTCTATTTCTTTATCTCATCAGCCCATACAGTCAGTCAGCTTACAGCCTTTTACCGTTCAGCCTTTTACGTTGTAATAAATGTCAGCACCTACATTTATAACAACGTCATTTGCACAAGCAGTCTTGAAACACGTTGCGCACTTGTGAAATAGCTATTAAAGCGTTGTACTTCTCTTACAGAAAAAGAGCTTGCCATTCAATGATCCGATAAGCACCTTAAGCTGGATTGATTTGCTTATTTATAAGCAATAGTGTTCGTTAACCATGTAAGCGCCTGTTGACTACAGTTCATTGACCACACAGACCTTTAAATAGATTTGCAGTCATTTAACTAGATACTAAGTCGAAAACGTGAACAAGTGATAGTTAAATATAAACACTGAGTACCTGTCTGTAGTCACCTACCTCGATAAAAAGTGAAAACTTATCAAACATTGAATGTGCCAACACCCTCCAACTGGAAACCTTGTAGAAATACTGCAAATTTTACAGACAAGGTAAGAATTTCACACAGATAAGAGGTGTGATAAGATTGATAGTCGGAAAATGTCCCTATCATTTGAATTTTATCTTCGAACCTCATCTGAATGTGACAGGCAAAAGTCCCTTTTATCTTTTGAATGTCAACAAAATTTATTTAGATACTCGTACTTTCTGGCGGTTAACTAGTGTAGCGACACCTATTTATGTGCATTACCATCAAAAGTTCAACAGTCTTCGCTACGTGGTCGTCCGTTTTTTTTTTTATAACTTTTTGTGTTAATTTGATTGTTCTTCTTTATAAATGTGTATCTTAAACAGATAATTACGACAGCACGATTTCTACGTATAAGTGCATACAAAAAAAAAAAACACTATCTAGAACTGGAAGGAAGAAAATATGCACTTGAGTTCAGGAATATCGCGTGAGGCTTTTTGCTGCGGTATTAGCCAGCTAACCGCTAGCAGAGAGAAAGAGAGACCGAGATATTAATAATAGTTACAACGATTAAGTGAATGTTTATGGTCTGTATAGTTGATAGATAGTAAGCACGTTCGGTCTTTTTCATCCGTTGGTACAACACATAGTGCACACAATGTGTAATCTGTTCGCTGATTTTTTTCATCATTTTATGGAATATTTTTTATGGTCTATTGTCATTAAAAAAAATTAACAAACATACTGTTTAGCGGGTAAGTACCCTTCCACACTTATGTCAGTTGGTTGTTGCTGCGTTTCCTGCGGTGAAATATTGGGTGGCAACTCTTTTAGAGCAATTGGTGTTCGTGTGCATGTTTTTCAGTTTGGATGGTCTTTTTCGTTGAACACCCTCATTGGTTCATAGTTTGCCTTCGTTTTAACGGATTATAAATTCATGGTTTCTAATGAGAGGATAAGGTGACTGGTATGCTTTTCAGTTTTAAGTTGCTAAGACACTAGAGGCAATCCCAATTATTATTTATGAGATGGGTGTATTACGCTGTGACCTAATGGTCTATTGTGTCCCCCAGTAATCTGTTGGAGAGGTTTGTTCCCTCATTATAGTTGCCCTTGCATTGCAATTCTTTCCAGAATTAGCTTTGAGAGTCGTGCACTCTTACTTAGTCTCGTCTAGAACAGAGCACCCTTAGAGTACACTCTCCAGTCCAATTTCTCTGAGAAATTTGAGAATGGAAAGTCTATGGTTGGTGTATCCTCATCTGATATTTGGTAGTTGCCAAAATATTTCATTATTTTATGGGCAGAGTCCCACAGAACTCCAGAATGTGTTCCGGAGTCTGGACTCTGGATTAGTATTTCTGACGCCCCAGTTGCTAACAGAAACAAAAGGAATTCCCTATCATTTGAATTGAATCATGCAGTCACATGTCCCTTTTATCGTTTGAATGTCAACAAAATTTAACTAAATACTTTCTGGCGGTCAACTAGTGTAGCGGCATCTATTTGCGTCAAATACTATCGTCTGGACGATAAAACTAAAGTGGTGGAAGTAAATTTGGTTGCTTCTTTTGCGGAGCATAATATTGCCATTAATGTAATAGGACATCTCATTCTGCTTTCCGGATTCAAAAATGTTGTCAGCCCTGACACTAGGCACAACGAAATGTTCCTAAATAATAAAAGGGATTATTGCTGATTTGGTATGTGTCTTGGTGCTTCATCAGAGTCAAGCCACTGCGTAGATCGTCGATGATTATCATAGAGGACCCACTATTCATCGCACGTAACAATTATGTACAAAAATGGGTGTCTTTCGTTTCGAGCAACCAGAGAAGAACAAACTTTCAATCGGCGCGTCTTCCGTTCTGTCAATTCGTGTGGAACCCATTTATCCAGCTTGAAAATGCTTTACTGATTGCCCGCATTTGACTCTTATCCATTAATTTAAGCTGTCTGGTCCCAAAAACGTTGACAGTGATCAATAATTTGAAGATTAGTGTTGTCACTTTAATTTGACATACCATACCATGGTATGTACATTGTACACATAACAACTGCCTCGTTCTGTTCGTTCTTTCGTATTAAAATGTCATCACTGTTACAGATCTGCAAAAACATGCGAAATTTACTAACTATTACGCCTCATCTCTTTTTTATTTATTTTCAGTTCGCAGCTATGACAATCACGCTAAATGCGGTCTTGTCTGGGTGCCCCACGTAGTGGCCTATCGATGCCGTACATGTGGGATATCGCCCTGCATGTCAATATGTCGTGATTGCTTCAAGAAAGGAGATCACACAAATCATGACTTCAACATGTTTCTGTCACAAGCCGGTGGCGCCTGTGACTGTGGTGATACCTCAGTGATGAAGGCCGAGGGTTTCTGCAGTGACCATGGCATCAACAAAGGCGCCAACAAAGATCCAGTTCCTAACAATCTTTTGGCAGTGGCCGAGGCCATGATGCCAAAGTTGCTATTCCGACTGTTGCAACATTTCCGCCAGTACAGCGATAATGTTGGTACGTACAACATGGCTGCGTACACCTGTGAGGAGTTCACAAATATGCTCATTGAACTGAATAACATGGGCGAGATAATGCGTAAGGTTATGACTAGAGCTCTCATTAATCCTGAGGTAAGTGTGGCGCGAAGTGCATTCTAATTTGAAATTATTTTTAAAAATTTCTCTCCCCCCCTGTGTGTGTCGACAGGTATATAAGTTTTACAATGAACAAATCTGTCTGGATACGGAACATGGACGTTTCCTCAAAGCGAACAAAAAGAAATATGAGGATGCGGTGAATCGATTTCCGCGGTGAGTTTGTGTTTAATTAATGGATGCTGTTGGAGTGGAGAGTCTTATTTTTACTGACGATGGATTTTTTTTTTTTTTTTTTTATGATTTTCATAGACCGGAACCACCCGATGATTATAAACATTTACCAGCATTAGGGGAGAAGCTGAACCATACGACTTTGTTGGAAGAGTTTATATTCTGGACGTTTAAATTGGAATTTCCACAAAATTTAGTGTGTTTTCTGTTGAACATGCTACCCGATCAGGACTACAAGGTGAGTGGAGAATAGTTTTATATTATATGTTATATGTTACTTCGGGGAGGCGTAGTTGCTAAGCTAACGTTACATTACTAGGAGCAGATCTTAAATTAAACTTATTGTCATGCACCATGCTATACCTTCTTTTTTTTTTATATATTATAAGTTCAACTCTTTCAATGCAACTGCAGGACATGAGTTGAAAATGAAGAGAAAAGGCAGGAAAGATTATTTCTGATGTAGTAATTTAAAACTCAGGTAATACTAGAATTCAGTAAATGCATACTCCATGGGTGATGTCCGAACTAGTGGAGGAGAATTTGCTGTGAGTTTTACATTTGGTACTGATTTCTAGTATTTATTTCGGGCATCATTTAATTTTGTTATTGCTAAAAAACTTCGATGGATATGGTTGGTACTGGAGCCGATAACCTACCACGCATTGACCGGCCATATTACAACTACACCATTCCACCCATGTCTTGCCTCTGTCGAATGTCATGCGGTTGTTGGGATAGCAATGTAGCTACACTTGGATCTTTATGAATCCATGTAAAACCTGACAAGAAATGGATAAAAAGGGTAAAAATGAATTAGTTTCAGTTATTGCAGGATGCCGTCCGATGCCGCCTTCTAAGGCCTGTGCATACCAAAAAAGATTATGGATAAATTGGTTTACAGGAGTTTTTGGGTCGGGTTTAATTTGTACGGATTTAACGGATTCAGGGCTAACCCTGTCCTTTAAACTAATATATTCGATTACAGAATTGAGAAAACATTCGTTGAAGGCGACAATCAGCTTTAAGCTTCGAAGTATTTAGGCAGTTCGATGCTAATGTGGATGCAAAATAATACAAGCTTAGAGAGCGCTGCCTGGATATCTGATAATAATGATACATGTAATATCTATGGAATTTTTCTGGCACAGAGATAAAAATACAAATATTTGGCGCAACAGCTCTTTAAAGTGCCAGGGCCTAGCTTCTCGCAACCACTCATGTTGTGTGCGTTATATTTTTCACACGAATGGAAGGGACCTACAGTTTAATGCCGAGTCCGAACGGCGATTTGAGAAGCTTTTTCGTGACAACAATACTCTCGGATGTATGTCAGACGCTCGCGAGAGGTGGGACCGTGAAAAAACTTTTTGGTGTTTTCTGGGATTCGAACTTGGAACCTCATGCGTAGTGATCCAACACACTAACCACTTACGCCACGGCGCCCACAGCACAGAGATGCACTACCTATATTTTTGCTTGAAAAATAAGCACTTATCATCCGAGGGGAACTGCTGGTTTGAAGTTGGGACCATAAATGCCAGGGCAACTCCACACCCTATTTAGGTAGGTGATTTGGGTGATATTTCATACGGTGCTCTCAAGGACTTGTGCGTCGTTGAAGGATTAACGATACTTGGGTATTTGTAAAAGATACAATGTCGTACCATTGCTCAAAGTTTTGTTTAAATGTCTGAAAGCGCGCGGTCTTACAGTCCAAGAGTCAGTAGTCAACCCCAAGCAGAGTCCTTAACACGGAATACAACTATTGAATCTTAAGAGAATAGTCCGAGCTCAAACACCTGCAGCAATCAAACTTCCGGGCTAAAAGATCGCTGTTCAGACGTAGTAGAACGCTATTAAAAGTTCTTATCTACGGACTTCAAAATCGGCTGCATACCATCATTAGAGCGAGAAGTAGTACACAATACTGGATATTAAAAGAATCAGAAAAAGTGTCAAACTTAAGCCCCACCTTAAAGCCTGCCATTTTTTTTAATTTGGTCCATGTTACCATTTTGAATAATTTTTGGTGTAAATAATAAATAAATATTTGGCGCAACAGCTGTTTAAGTGCCAGGGCCTAACTTCTCGCAACCACTCATGTTGTGTGCGTTATATTTTTCACACGAATGGAATGGTTTAGTTTAAAAAAAAAAATGGAAAACTGTGATCTACTAAAAAAAGTCAAGTAAATTCCACGAGTATACAGTTATCTCTAAAATAAAAGGATAAATCTTGGTAAGCGGTTAATTTTGGCGGTCACTGTATTATTTTTTATGTTCTGCATCACTTAAGACTATGTCTTTTACACCCGGTTTCACAGTGAGAGCTTAAGCTTCGGTTTAACTGATCTTTGTGTTTCACAGTGCCGGCTTAAGAGCTAAACTCCACTTAAGTGTTGATATAACTTAAGCCGCCGATTTTGGTGGCTTAAGTATTGGCTTAACTACTGTCAGAGCAAAATTCATCATTCGATGTTACCAGCATTAGCGCATTACCTTTGTTTAATGTAACTACTTTATTTATGGATATGAACCTAACCCTGCAAAATAATTTTTTTTTGTTCTATTTGTGGGAATATTGCTTTACTCAATTAATATCTACTCTCGTACAATGGAGGCAAATTAGCAAGGCATACCTGAGTGGAATTCACTTATTAATCTCGTTAAAGACCTGCGCCCTTGTGTTTTATGGTTATACATACGTATGTATTGTATATAGACACATAGAAGTGTTCTCTGGCAATACCCATTGCTTGAGAGCAGATAAATGCAGCGATATTTTCTTTTTTTTATTCATTATTCCGATGACATTTTTTTCATTTTTGTTTCAGCTGAGCTGAAATTTGCACTTCTTTTTTTTTGTCGTCACACATGTTCCACTCTTCTTTTATTGAAAATAAAAACAAATTATTTACATCACTAACAAGACATTTGTCTTTTTGACATCTCCAATCCATTCACAGTAGTTAATTACCCACAAACTGTTCACAATCACTTCTTTCGCTTGGCTTAGCTAAGCCACACTTTTTAAATGACTGTGAAACCCGAAAAACTTAAGCCAACACTTAAGCTCTGCGTTTTACTTAACTAAGCTGCAACTTAAGCTCCCACTGTGAAACCGGGCATTAAAGTTATAAACCCAGTGATGGAGTGAAAGGAAAGGGTATAGGGGAGAATTATAGATTAGATAGGGAAGGAAAAAGAGTGAGGTGACGATGCGCACTAACTTTGAATCTCTGTTGATTATAGGTATCAGGAAAGACTGAGGAAGGCAAGTTATTCCACATTCGTGTGGTGAGGCTAAAAAACGATCTTCTATATTTCGCTGTGCGCCCGAAAACAGGTTTAAGTATATACGGGTGTGCGGAAGAGGCCGCACGTGTACTACGATTGAACAGACGAACAGGAGAGACGCAACTATATATTTCATCCGAACACTTGTGATGGAAGTACCGATATAGGAGCGCTAAGCATCCTATATTCCGGTGGTTTTCTAGCGAAGGAATTAGGTTGCAGATAGACTGATCACCGATCAATCTACAAGCTTGACGCTAAACACGATCAAGATCAAGCAAACTCAAGAACGTGGCGGGAGCTCCCGCCCAAACATGTGAGTTATATTCAAGTTTGGGCCGGATGTATGCTTCATAGATAGTGGCCAAATCAGTTGGACTGAAAAAACGTACAACTTTTGAGGAAACCAATGCATATCTAGCACCACCTTTTACGGCATCAGTAATCTGCTGCTTCCAACGTAAGTCTGGGCTAATATGTATTCCGAGCATTGACAAGCCATTAGATTCCTCTAGATCAACTCCATTCATTTTTAGTTTAAATAGGTCTTCTAGAAGTTGGTCTCTGGCAATGAACAATAAAAGAGGAAAATCATACCCCGTTGAGGACAACTTAATAACCTTATTAGTGGCAGATGGGTGCCCAATTTGAACAGACATGGTTCTCCTCCTTAGCATGCAGCTAATCCATTTATTCGTGGGCTGGTTTATTAATTTACCACTTAGCTGAGGGAAGATCGACTGCTTGCTTTGAATGATGAACTCTAAATTGACTTTACGCACCATTCAATAGGAATATAGCTTTGTTAAAAAAAGAAGTAGAACAAAGGGCACAGCAAATCTAACTAAGGCATGAAATACATCCCTAGTTGAGGATTGAAGGATTTATGGTGGGGTCGGGGGTAAATATCATCTCTAATAAGATTTTGATTCTGCGGTTAGATTAGATTAGACAGAAAGTGGTTCTCGATAAGATGTACTTAGGCCAACGTAAGTCCATTGTAATACCACTATGAAGCAGGGATTGCGGTCCCTACGTACTCCTGAAACCATCTAATGAGCCATTTCGTTTGAAAGTGCATAGTGTGTTTAGATTGTTTAGGTCATTAAGAAAGTATTCTCATAGAGTCTTCTGGCTGTTTTAAAATTTTCGGAGTGTCTGATATTTGCGGATGATGTGAAATTATATACATCCGTATCTTCAATCCACGACTGTCTCAGTTTCCAAAAGGATATTGATTTTTTTCTAAAGTGGTGCAAACTCAACCATCTAGAGCTCAATATTTTAAAGTGCAAAATCTTTAGTGCTCACCGAAAATTGGTGCCTGTGACTTTCACCTATAAGTTTGGCAACGAACCCCTCTCAAAAGTCAGTGAGGTAAAAGATCTTGGTGTTATTTTTGACTCCAAACTAACTTTCTCGGCTCATATTGATTTTGTTGTATCCAAAGCGAGTTCTATGTTAGGTTTTCTAAAAAGAACTTCAGCAGTTTTCAAAGACGTGTATACTCTAAAAACGATTTTTATGTCATTATTGTTGCCAATCTTAGAATACTGTTGCGTCATTTGGTTTCCATTTTATAAGAACTCTGTCATAAGGATAGAGAAAATTCAGAGAAGATTCACGCGTTTTGCTTTGCGAATTCTAAGATGGCCCGACGGAATGCCTGAATATTTTTCAAGATGTGCGCTAATAGACTTAAAAACCCTAGAAAGCCGCAGACAAACTCAATGCGTTATTTTTATAAAAGATATCTTAAGTGGCAATGTTAAATCAGCCGAGTTACTTGCGCTAGTGTCCTTGTATATTCCAGAAAGGAACATAAGAAACAGGTATCAATTGTTTCATGTTCACAATCATCGGACAAATTATGGTCTAAACGAACCAATAACTCGTTCAGCAATACTCTATAATTCTGTTTGCAATGAGGTCGATCTAGCAATGAGAAGAGATAGTTTTAAAAAAATTGTTCAAAATTTATTTAATTTTTTAAGTTGAGCGAATTATGTAATGTAAATTTAGTCGAACTTAATTCATGTTTGTAATCAACAGATTGTTAAATCCATTGATGAATAAATGAATAAATAAATAAATAATATAGGCAAGGGAAGGACATCTGCAGAGATGTCTAGTGTCTACAGCTCCTGCAAAAGTCATTGCTAACTACGACCAATCCCTGAGCATGTCTGGCGAGGGCGCACGTTAGTGAGTTTAGATATCCTGTTATCGTATGACTTTTGTTCTACTGAGATCTAGAGTTGACCAGCAGCAGTGTCGTAGTAGTTAAGATACACTCACCTATTACTAGCTTTATTAACTACTTCGGCATGAGTCAGGTTCTTAACAAATAACATTGTTTCATGCTACTTTGTTATATCGAATGAGCTTTTTCTATTTTGTTCATCAGCCGTAAAATTTCTCGGAATATTGCAATAGCCAGGTACCCTCTGCGATTAGTGTGGAGAGTAATATACGTAGCTGTTGTCAGACGAGGACAAGGCGTTAGTTACTTAGTAATAACTGACCACGAGAAGTGCTCTTGCAGAATCGAGCTGAGGATTTCACTAAAATTGTTCGTTCAATTCTCAATAGCCTTCTATAGAAGTTAATGCCTTTGTGGTTCTTGCACTGGTGAGTAAGTCTTCAATATATAAGATTCTCCAGGGCTTCCTAATAGCTATGGCTGTTAGCGTCGAATGCTATTCATCCCGCTGGTTGAATTTGTCGGCTAACTTGTTTATTTCTTAGCTACTGGTCCACGCTAACAAATTTAAAGAAATCTAATTTTCTTCTTTTTTATTCCAGGAACATCTTACCCGTACATTTGTGATGCATTACAGTCGAATACCATGTGTGCTTGAAATGTCCAGAGACCCCGATACGCTCAGCAATCGTGTCGTCCACATGAGTGTTCAACTATTCTCCAATGAAAGTCTAGCCCTAAAAATGGTCAACGAACTATCCCTGCTACACGTAATGATCATCAGTTTGAAACTGATGATGTCCAAGATACTCATACAAAATACACTTCATGGTAAATAAAACAATACACTAACCATTAATATTCAATTTCTTTATATTCTTTCCCCCTATCAAGTAGATCCCGTGAAGAACTTTCACTTTGTGATCGATTGCACTCGACCAGTTATGAAGGAGCATTGCTATTGGCCATTAGTATCGGACTTCAACAACGTCCTCTCACATGAATCGGTTGCTTTGGTTTTCTTACGTGATGACAATCTAATTGATATGTGGTTCCAATTCCTATCAATGCTCCAGGGAATGAATGTAAACGTACGCGAAACAACAAGTCATGTAGAATTCGAACCAAGTTCATATTATGCGGCATTCTCTTGTGAATTGGAAGCCAGCGCCTATCCAATGTGGTCGATTATTTCGCATCTCAAAGACGGAACACATGCGCCACTGGCTAAAAAAATATTAACATTTTGTGTAAACACTCTGCATGAATGGCTAGATGCAATATATTTCTTGGAGCCTAGGCTAAGCAAGGTTGGATAAATTTGAAATGGAATAGGGTTCTATGATCTAATTCTTTTTTTTTTGTAATTTCAGGAGGAAATGATGCAAGCGTCGTTTCACTTTCCACTTCATCGCTATCTGGCCGCATTCCTGTGTCAGGCTGTTACGAAGATGGGAATGTCATTGACTGAAATTCTACCATCGTCTTCCTATATATTGCCGTTACTGATGATACATCCACTGAGAGTGCAGGTGAGTGATTGTTTATTTTTAAGGTGAAAATACATATTTGGTTAGTTAGAAAGGCAGATCTGAGCAAGTGGGGTGTGAGTATCTTTATCTAGCGCCTGCTATTCATCTTTTGTTAATATGCACTAAGACTCGCTGTCTTCACTTCGTTTTCAATCCGTTAGCTTACTGTGGTGTTCTTTAAGGCTTAATATCCATCAAGTTTTAAATTTATTCACATATCTTTGTTTTGTTCGAGCTTAGGTGGAGACTATTTTAGGTTCATCCGCATTCGCAGATAATGCTATGATGTCAGCGCAGGCAGAGAACTTTATTTTCTATTTTTGCACTGCAGCATCTACCCTAAACATTCAAAAGAACGCTCTGTAATCAGAATTCAGCTAATTAATTTTATTAGAACAGAAAAAAAGAATTGGCTGTTGTTGTTGTAGCAACCTCAACCAACAAGCCTCTCCATTTAACTCGGTTTTTGCCTCGAGTTGCGCACTCCAAGTTGGATGAGGTCACCTTGAACTTGTACGCACCATCTACGGCGAGGAGGCCCTTTACTGCAGCGTCCCTTCGAGTTAGATTCGAAGACTACGGGCCGGAGCGTTGGTGTCCAGTCGCTCTATATATCCTATCCATCTCAAACCTCTAATACGCAGTTTTTTGACAAGATCGATGTCGCTGTACAGCTCGTATTGTTCATCATTGAATCTTCTGCAAAACCTATCAACGCAAATAGGGCCGAATATCTTGGGAATAATATTTTGAAGCCAAGGATATCTTCATCCGCTTTCAATAACGCCCATGTTTCAGTGCCGTAAAGCAGGACTGGGATCATCAGGGTCTTATATGTGTCTCCTTAGTTGTTCGTGATAGGGCTTTACTGGTGGCCTTTTTAGCAAAAAAAAAGCAATTGGCAAGAGTTCTTGGCCTGATTTCTGCACTGATGTTGTTTTCAGAATTAATAGAAAAGCCAAAAAAGTAGACAAAGTCTCTTTCTACCTCGAAGTTTTAGCTGCCCACTGTGACGTTTTGTTCAATTCCTAGGTGCTGATTGCCCCTTTTTGACAACATATACTTCGTTTTGCCCTCGTTTACCGCTAAACGTGTTTTGACCACTTCTGCTTCAATGCTTGCAAATGCACCGGTGACAACCCACTGAGTACTTTCAATAATGTCAATATCGTCGGTTTATGCAAGCAGTTGATAGGTTGAGGTTCTGGTGTTGGCTTGTGAGTTTCGCACAATCCGCTCAAGAACGATATTAAAGAAGTCCCATGACAGCGCGTCACCTTTCCTTAAACCTTTTTTGACATCAAACGTCTAGGTGAGATCATTACAAACATTGGTGGAGCATTCTGCACAGACGGACAAGTTTGGCAGGGTTGTCAAAACTAGACATGACTATACTATATAGCTCCTCTCTATACCTGCTGTCATAGGCGACCTTGAAGTCGATAAAGAGACGGTTAGTATCGATTTGGACTTCTTGGGTTTTCTCCATGATCTGCCAAAGTGTGAAAATTTGATCGATGGTGGACTTTCCTTGCATAAAATCGCACTGATAGGGGCCAATCAGGCTGTTGATAAAAGGTTTCATATCGCAGAAAATATCTTGTATGCTATATTGAGGAGACTGATGCCTCTATAATTGGCGCTGTTGAGGAGGTCTCCTTTCTTGTGGATCAGGCAAACGATGCTGAGATTCCGTTCATCAGGCGTACACTAGTTTAACCAAATCTCAAAGTTGAGATGGTGTATGCTCTCTACCAATTCATCACCAGTTGCATGGAAAAGTTCGGTCGGTAAACTGTCAGGTCCAGCAGCCTTATTGGATTTTAGCTTAGATAGTGATATCTTCACTTAACTTTGATTAGGTGTACGGAAATGTTTACTATCATCGTCTATGTTGAAAGGTTAATTTTGCCTGACATCGGAATGTTGGTCTTCGTCGTCGTTATACAGTCTGCAGAAGTGGTTTTTCCATATTCTCAGCACCGACTATGATTCTACTTTGAGGTTGCTATATGGGTTTTGCCCTTTTTACAATTTGGTAGAACTTCCGTACATTGTTCCTGGAGTATAAGCTCTTTTCTTCTTCTTTCTTCTTCTTCCTTTTATCAGCGAGGTTATGATCCGAAAACAAGGGATCACAACCCTCCTACTTCACCGCATTTCTACTGATCCGCCTGTGTGGTTCGCTTATTTGACCTCAGAAAATATCGGCAGGCTTGCCGATTTTGGATCACTCTGTTACTGAGGCCAATGAAATGCCGATGTCGTCGCATTTGTCTGATCCTATATAGGATTATAGGCCTGCCTTTCCTACATCGCGATGTCTTTGGAACGTGCATTGATATTGCCTTTATAACAGGGTTCAATTGATCTCTTCTTTGAAGGTGGCAATACCAGCTGAGCCGGTCGCGCTCTATTTTTTTGTACGATGGTTTCCTTGATGTGAAAGCTTCTACGGATCTTCGAACTTCTTATTCGATCAAGCTTTGTCACTCCTGCTGTCATGTGAAGCATCTTCGTCTCAGCTGCCGTTAATTTACGTTCATACCTTTTGTACATCGTCCAACATTATGAACCGTATGTGAGCGCTAGACGCACAACTGTGATGTAGAGCCTTCCTTTCAACTTAGGTGGCATTTTTCTATCACAGAAGATAGCGGAATTTTCTCGCCACTTCATCCACCCTACGCTTAAACGATGATTGATGTCGTCATCACAGGTTGCTATGCTATTGATCATAGATCCTAGATATTTGAACTTTTCGCACTTAGGAAGCACTGTTCCATTCAAATAAATGTCTGGAATAGGTCTGAGTGGATCAGAGAACGGGCAGTACAAGTGCTCTGTCTTTTTTGAACTAATGCGATACCCATTTCCCTCCAAAGCGTCCACCCACACATCAAGTGCTCGTTGCAGGGGCCTCACTCTGTATTGCTACTCGAAAGTCAAATTTTTGCGAAAGTGATTTGCGATTCTTATCTTAGCCGACACTCTGTAAGAAAACAGAATCGAATGGAAGTATTGCTAGCTGGGGCTATGAAATGTGCGAATCTAGCTTCGAGTATCGAACGCTGAAATGTCACTTTGAAGCAAATTTCGTTCCAAAGAATTTTGTGTTTTATTTATATTTGAGAAAGAAAGTTAAATATATGTTAAGAAATGAAAATGGATGCTGTCGAATTGTGGTTTCATCAAGATGACACACAAGGAGAAAGAATAGAACGCAAGCGAATTAGAAATAGGTCGAATATAATGGAGCTAAGTGATAAAAAGTAAAAAAAAAATATAGCAGTGGTTGTTTCAACCCGAAACTGAGAGTATTAGGTGGGAAATACACGATACAACCGTCGTATCGGCATCGGCATCGGCATACTGTTGTATGCAGCACACACATACAATTTGCATACGACTTACGTACAACCAGACATTTTATTCAGCCATTTTACACATACACATCATATAATTTCCATACAGTTTGTGTATGTTACAGCGGTCGTACAGTCAAGACCATGCGACCATACAATATCGGTACACCGGTCGGTTGTGTGAATACACACGACTCAATTATTGTATACAACACCAAAGCTGTGAAACCCTTCGTAGAACAGTTGTATCGTCTATTTCCCACTTTACTCATTCTATACACTGCTACCTTCAAGAGAAGTTAAGGTGGAAAATTTACATTTGATTTTTGGTGGACTGCAAATGCACCGGTGACAACCCACTGAGTACTTTCAATAATGTCAATATCGTCGGTTTATGCAAGCAGTTGATAGGTTGAGGTTCTGGTGTTGGCTTGTGAGTTTCGCACAATCCGCTCAAGAACGATATTAAAGAAGTCCCATGACAGCGCGTCACCTTTCCTTAAACCTTTTTTGACATCAAACGTCTAGGTGAGATCATTACAAACATTGGTGGAGCATTCTGCACAGACGGACAAGTTTGGCAGGGTTGTCAAAACTAGACATGACTATACTATATAGCTCCTCTCTATACCTGCTGTCATAGGCGACCTTGAAGTCGATGAAGAGACGGTTAGTATCGATTTGGACTTGGGTTTTCTCCATGATCTGCCAAAGTGTGAAAATTTGATCGATGGTGGACTTTCCTTGCATAAAATCGCACTGATAGGGGCCAATCAGGCTGTTGATAAAAGGTTTCATATCGCAGAAAATATCTTGTATGCTATATTGAGGAGACTGATGCCTCTATAATTGGCGCTGTTGAGGAGGTCTCCTTTCTTGTGGATCAGGCAAACGATGCTGAGATTCCGTTCATCAGGCGTACACTAGTTTAACCAAATCTCAAAGTTGAGATGGTGTATGCTCTCTACCAATTCATCACCAGTTGCATGGAAAAGTTCGGTCGGTAAACTGTCAGGTCCAGCAGCCTTATTGGATTTTAGCTTAGATAGTGATATCTTCACTTAATTTTGATTAGGTGTACGGAAATGTTTACTATCATCGTCTATGTTGAAAGGTTAATTTTGCCTGACATCGGAATGTTGGTCTTCGTCGTCGTTATACAGTCTGCAGAAGTGGTTTTTCCATATTCTCAGCACCGACTATGATTCTACTTTGAGGTTGCTATATGGGTTTTGCCCTTTTTACAATTTGGTAGAACTTCCGTACATTGTTCCTGGAGTATAAGCTCTTTTCTTCTTCTTTCTTCTTCTTCCTTTTATCAGCGAGGTTATGATCCGAAAACAAGGGATCACAACCCTCCTACTTCACCGCATTTCTACTGATCCGCCTGTGTGGTTCGCTTATTTGACCTCAGAAAATATCGGCAGGCTTGCCGATTTTGGATCACTCTGTTACTGAGGCCAATGAAATGCCGATGTCGTCGCATTTGTCTGATCCTATATAGGATTATAGGCCTGCCTTTCCTACATCGCGATGTCTTTGGAACGTGCATTGATATTGCCTTTATAACAGGGTTCAATTGATCTCTTCTTTGAAGGTGGCAATACCAGCTGAGCCGGTCGCGCTCTATTTTTTTGTACGATGGTTTCCTTGATGTGAAAGCTTCTACGGATCTTCGAACTTCTTATTCGATCAAGCTTTGTCACTCCTGCTGTCATGTGAAGCATCTTCGTCTCAGCTGCCGTTAATTTACGTTCATACCTTTTGTACATCGTCCAACATTATGAACCGTATGTGAGCGCTAGACGCACAACTGTGATGTAGAGCCTTCCTTTCAACTTAGGTGGCATTTTTCTATCACAGAAGATAGCGGAATTTTCTCGCCACTTCATCCACCCTACGCTTAAACGATGATTGATGTCGTCATCACAGGTTGCTATGCTATTGATCATAGATCCTAGATATTTGAACTTTTCGCACTTAGGAAGCACTGTTCCATTCAAATAAATGTCTGGAATAGGTCTGAGTGGATCAGAGAACGGGCAGTACAAGTGCTCTGTCTTTTTTGAACTAATGCGATACCCATTTCCCTCCAAAGCGTCCACCCACACATCAAGTGCTCGTTGCAGGGGCCTCACTCTGTATTGCTACTCGAAAGTCAAATTTTTGCGAAAGTGATTTGCGATTCTTATCTTAGCCGACACTCTGTAAGAAAACAGAATCGAATGGAAGTATTGCTAGCTGGGGCTATGAAATGTGCGAATCTAGCTTCGAGTATCGAACGCTGAAATGTCACTTTGAAGCAAATTTCGTTCCAAAGAATTTTGTGTTTTATTTATATTTGAGAAAGAAAGTTAAATATATGTTAAGAAATGAAAATGGATGCTGTCGAATTGTGGTTTCATCAAGATGACACACAAGGAGAAAGAATAGAACGCAAGCGAATTAGAAATAGGTCGAATATAATGGAGCTAAGTGATAAAAAGTAAAAAAAAAATATAGCAGTGGTTAGTTCAACCCGAAACTGAGAGTATTAGGTGGGAAATACACGATACAACCGTCGTATCGGCATCGGCATCGGCATACTGTTGTATGCAGCACACACATACAATTTGCATACGACTTACGTACAACCAGACATTTTATTCAGCCATTTTACACATACACATCATATAATTTCCATACAGTTTGTGTATGTTACAGCGGTCGTACAGTCAAGACCATGCGACCATACAATATCGGTACAACGGTCGGTTGTGTGAATACACACGACTCAATTATTGTATACAACACCAAAGCTGTGAAACCCTTCGTAGAACAGTTGTATCGTCTATTTCCCACTTTACTCATTCTATACACTGCTACCTTCAAGAGAAGTTAAGGTGGAAAATTTACATTTGATTTTTGGTGGACTGCCCTCATGTTCTAAAACACGTTTTAATAAAGTAATTTCACAAAACTATTTTATGTATATGACTTTCATTGTATTTTAAGTTAAAAATAACATTTTATGTCATAAAATACTTACATTTTAAAAGAAACACAATTGCTTACCTCAACATCCGCAAACCAAATAGCAATAGAACAAAATGATGCGAATTCGAGTTATTTTGACATTTCGTTTAGCAATACAGAGTGCCAGATTTGCGATAAGAAATTGAAATTGAAGTTGGCAACAAAAGTTTGTTCGATTGTCATAAATTTGGATTTGCGATTCGAATTACAGAGTGACAATTCTGCGAATTCGAATGATTTGACTTTAGAGTAGCAATACTGAGTGAGGCCCCAGGGATGTAGGATCCTCACTTATGATGGCTCCATCGTCAGCAAAGAATAACTGATGCACCTTGGGGTCCATCACTTTATCTTCAAGCAGATAATCAAGGACTGTAATAAAGAGCAAAGGACTTAAGACGCTTCCCTGGTGCACCCCGACTCTTTTCTTTTTCTTTCTGAAAAACAATTGTCCTTCGCCCTGATGTTAGTTTAATTTTGGGCCTCCACCGTCATATTGGGTAGGCTAAGTGGATCGAATAAGTCTCGGTCGATCTTCATTGTACTCCATCTCATCAGCAACGAAATACACATTCATCATTGACCCGGGCTCGTCAGATAACACCTGAGTTCTCCCACCGCGCTTACGTTGTCTATATTCGCGACAGTACTTCGCGTTAGTTTTGAGTTCAAGGCCGACGTTTACGGTGTCATTCTCTTCGAAATTTTCTGCTATACGCATTCGTGCCCGATTTTTGTAATTCCAGGGTGGAATCGCGTCCTCTGTGAACGGATAGCTCGTCACGTAATTTGTATGTATGTTGTTGCTAGATCTACCAACAACACGATACAAATTACGTTACCAGTCATCCGTTGACGTAGGACGCGATTCGACCCCTGGTATATGTATGATCCCATTTATAGACACGTGTCCAATCCGGAGTCTAAAATCGTGGGTTCACTTTGCGCACGTAATAGCCACATCCGGCTGTCATAAATCTCTGAGCAGTACTGGCACAAACTTACATCCTTCCTTTTTCAACCGAGACCAATATGGCGGCGCTAGGTCTCTTTTTAGCCGAGTTATTGAAGTTTTTCGCTCATTGGGGCGCGATTTAAAGATGCTTTCACATCAAAAACAATTAAGAATGAAAGTTAAGATATGTACATAGGTGTAGCTTACAGTGGTCTGGAAAGTCAAAACTTAATTTTCTTCACAAGGAAACACAAAGTAAATGACACCAGTCTCCCCTTCAAAGAAAATGAAAAATACGTGCATCTTACTTCGGACAGGAATCTAAACTGAAAAGCCAAACTATTAGAACACGTAAGGAAAGCAAATGTAGCTCTATATTCCTGTTAAAATGCTATAGGTAGGAACTGGGGGGGTATGCAACCTCGAATCACACGCTGGCTGTACCTGTCCGTTATCAGCCTTGTACTACTGTATGGCGTGATCGTTGGGTGGCATTGGATATTATTTTTCATCTGCTACCCTTAGATACGTTCTGCAAACAGATGGCTGCCGGTGCGGCCATTCAACTAAAAGCCTCCTCGCAGTGGTCCAGTTATCACGTCAGATCTATCTCGATCCTTGATCTTTTGAAGTTAACACATGAAAACACCCTGCACTTGTGGTGTCTTCTCTGAAAAGCCCAATCTGAGCATATCTTTCCGCCAGATCACTGTAGCGTATTTCAGACAGAAATCATGGTGATCAAGGAAGCCTTCTCCTGGTTGAAATATAGTGCAATATCTGCCAGTGATATTACCATTGTCACTGACAGTCAAGCGGCAATCAATTACCTGGAATCGTGCTCTTTCACATCAAAGGCCGCTTTAAACTGCCGTCCGTCTCTCACGGAGATGATGGAGCATTCACATATGCTGGGTGCCAGGCCACAGAGATATTCCGGGTAACTGCAAGGCTGATGAGTTCGCCAGAAAGAGTATGACTCTAAGGATTAACAGATCACCTACGTTATCAGTTTCCTCTCTCGAGACTGTCTAATAGACCATCATGCCAAAAGGTTAGGTCTCTTTTCAAACGACTTTGAGACGTAGAGACGAAGTGTAGGAGGAAACCATCCTTCACCTTATATGTATATGTCCGGCCCTATCCCATGAGACTGCTCAATCTCCTTGCTTCAATGACCTCAGCGAAAAGGCATCCTTAGGCGTCATGAGCATCATTCGCTTTATTAAAAGCTCCGGTTGGTGTAATTAGTCCTGGGTAGTAGAAAGATCCATGGCATCACAATGAACCTTTATTAGTCTAATTGTGTCTACTCTCGTACAGGCAGCCACATAAACCTAATCGCTCCATCTTCCGTTTGCTTTGTTGAGTGTACTTGCGATCTACGCGGAATATAAATGTCCTACTTGAATACATTACTGCAGTTTTGGGTATACGATAACCATATACACGTATATCACGGAAATATGTACATCATATAGAAATACCCTTTGTTCCCCTTTCTTTGTGTTAGCCAATCCTTCGAAATGAGCTCACTAAGAAAGACCCCATCACTCCTTTCAATTTAAAAGACTTGAGCACTAGGAACGTATTCCCTATATTTTTATTCCCAATTTTACTTCATTTTGAAACTTAGTCTAGAGTACATTTACCTTGTCTTTCATTCCTTCAATCTCTACTTGTCTCTTTTTTTGTTTGAAGTTTTGTGTTCTATTGTATTTCATTGTTTAAATTAATTCACATATAAGTATAATAAAATTAAAAATACTACTAAGCGTAATAAAAATAAAAATTAAAACAAAAGAAAATTAAAAAAAAAAAAAAAAAACTAAAAGAATAGAGAATTCACTTCTCACTTAGTGCCATTGCCTGGTAATTGAGCATACGGCGAAAAGTCGTAAGTAATAATTTTTGGGGCTATAAAGCCGCCATAATTATTTCGCCCCTTGTGGTATATACCTACTCCAGCCAGTGGCACTGGTGGATTTGATGTAACCTCTTGAACATCAACAAACGGGACTGTTGTCTGTGCCGCATCCCTATCCATACTGGTGTGGGTGAATTCGATAAATTGATTGTGTCTCGAAGTTGGGAGAGATGACACCAGAGTTCGGGTAGGTACATCAGGATTTTTGAGATTTATTTGACCTCTATTGGGGGAGATAATTGAATCAGACCAGTCGACGAAAAACCATCTTCAACTCACCTTCTATCACCGCTGACATCGGTATTATCGTTCGACTTCCAGAAGCTATTAGTCTCCGGGGAAACTAGATTACCAGTCTCAAAATTATATTCACTAAGTCGTGCTTCGAGATTAAGATGAGCGCCCACCACCCGGAATCGTATTCCAGTGACCACATGTGTGACATCATCTCCCTCGATGTCATCCAAATCGATTGCTCGCTTATCCCACCCTAGGGTATGATAATCACGTCCATCTTGTACACCTCGATCGAAAATTTGATAATCCTCAACTGGTTTCCAGACCAGCGATGTATGATTGACGTTGCCACGTGGGAGGAGCTTACCCTCTTGGATTTGAATGTGGAATACACGCTTATTTTTCACAAACTTCAATCCAGTGACTACCCTGCAGAGGTAAAAAGAAGAAGAGTATCAGAAACTGTGTCTTAACCTAGGGGCGATTTAATTGACTCACATGTTTTCTTTGATATTAGATACAGTCTCGCGAAGGTTAAAGTAACGATCCGACTTCACTCCTTGTTCATCGCACATGCAGAAGCAGTAGCTGCAATGCCAGAACACATAACGCCACCAAGAATCAACCTTGGTGGTACCTCTCGGGCATGCCACCTTCTGGCCGAGGGTTCGACCACTTTCGTACTCGATATACTCATACCGGCGAGTACTATTCGATGGCTAAAGGAGAGAGAGGCATGTTAAGATGGCATTTTATAGGAAACTCTAATCCACATACTGAAGGACAAATCCACATATCCGAGTCCACATATTGACAATTGAACAACTGTCCAGTGCATCTCTTTTGCCTGGCACAGTAGAGATTCTTAAAACATCCATAACTCTTTGTCGCCTCATAGAATGCACAGTTCTCTCGGCAGGTTTCCTCTGGATTCATATCTACTTCGTTTTCGATATATCCTTGCAGCAGGCGGGTGACCTCATCATATGTCTCTCCTCGCACATGCTTATGCGGATCACAACGCCATACTATGCGGTCAGCTCGCCGCATCACCTCGCGGAGCAGTTTCAATGTACGTTCTGTACGCTTTGCATAATCTTCTCGCATGAGATCCGATTCTTGGGTGAAGTTTCCTAGAAAAAATGTGTCAGTAAAGGTTGGAGTTCAAATGGTTTGAGACTCACCTTTGCCATAGATTCTTAACATCATCCAAGAGAACTGCATCATAGTGTAGCCCTTCAGTTCAGTCAGAGCTATGTCGGCATAAAGAGAGTATAAGAATTGTTGAGCTGATTGTCGTGTACCGCAGAGGTGGTCATTGGCGTCCTGGAAAAAGAGAGAATTTAGTTAACTTAATCTTAATCTTAGGTTTTCGAAGAACTAAGACGCTAATACTAAGACGTGATCTCTGGCAAAAATGTTCACAAAAAACCTTTTTGCTAGCTCACAATAATTTGTCTAAATTGATTTGGTGGTTCTAGACTAATGGGGGAACAAACAGACAGTAATTGTAGCCATTAATGTCAGAGGGATATGTTCATTGTTCCTTGGTGTCATGAAAAAGAAGAACATTTACACAACATTTTAAACAAATTTAGTCAATAGTGAGGCTTTTCTCCAACCCTAAACGTTCTCGTAAGAATTCTTTTGTCAGCAAAAAATATTTCATCAAAATTGATTCAGTGACTCTCCAGTTATAAAAGAGCAGACAGACAGTTTGTGTTTTACTCTTTGCTATTTTCTAATTATTGTCCGAATGTAATATTATAGTGATGTGCGCGTGTCAGAATTTAATTGATATTAAATTGTTGGGAAGCTATATGATTTTTTTTTTTATTATAATTGTTTTTGTACGTGCCACTAATGGAAGTGATTTTTATCGGAGCAATTGGTTTGCTTTTCGCATTCGTTGAATAAAATAATCATTTTCAAACATTTCAAGGTCGTTAACTCTCTTTTTACTTCTCTTTACGTCGTTATTTCCTCTGAAAGATGAGTAAGATGACCAAATATTATAAATGCAAAATGAACAAAGAGCATTGGCATTTGGCCAGTCAGCAATAGCAACGTGATACATTCACTATGGTTTGTTTTCTTTTTTTTTTTTGCTGTGCTTAACCAAATAATCAAGTGAAACGGATGCAAATATTTATTTTAGTACTCGTATAACAGTTGAGCGACAACCGAGAATGGTACGGTATGTTGTTTTAGGGAGATAAGTCTATAGGTGTTCATTTGGTGTAATGTACTGGCTAAATGAGGGTGCAATGCAAGGCATTATTGACCCCATTTTTATGGGCAATAAACTTGCTTTGCAGTGTGCAAAAGATCAGAAGGTAACATATATCGTCATCCCTTTAAAAGTTTTCATTGAACTTTGATAGAGTTTCACCTTTTTCATATGTTGATCTTGTGGCGCATCTTGACTTTAGCTTGATGGTATTCAAATTTTCAGGGCATTTTATAGTTAGTTTGGACGAGGACATTTGCAACCAATTAAACTTCTCTTATTTACTATAACGTTCCGAAGTAACGGGGATAACGCAAATAAGTTACGATTTTTCTACGTCTTTGCGCAAGAATGGCGCATACAATAGTATTAGTCCAATTAGTCGCATTCCACAAATCTCAAATTTAGTAGTCTTGTAGTGTAGTAAAGAAAAAAAAACTGTTCTTATTCGAGACTAGTTGCTCACAAAATTCCTCTTTTATATAGTAGGATCTGGACACGCTACTTTCCGGTAAAAGTATCAACAAATTCTACACTGTCCCATACCTAGATTGTAAAAGCAAGAAAGACGTTGCTTTATTCTTGTTCACAGTTTGAGTACCGGTGTTTGCATTTGAAAACCGGTTCCGAAAAATATTTAAATATGTCTTCAAGATAAGTCTTTCTAACGTTAAGCCATTCATTTCTAAAAGTAGCTTAGTAAGTGGGTTCGTAAAAATCATGCAAAAGTTTAGCGACGATCACAGATTATAATCAATCAGATCTTGCTTCAAAAATTATACGTTATCCTTGACACTTAAGCTGATTTAGATTGATACGCATCTCGCACTGCATTGAATCTTACTTGTTTGTACAAGTATTTTCCAATTTCTTTGCATCTACGTATGGCTTTATAACTGGTTGTTATTTTATGCATCCCTACTTAAATGATTATTAAATACCAATTATGGATATCTATTCAATCTTAGGTAATACCATGTTCCCACCGAACCGAAACCTTGAGGTTTCGATGAACCTTTACCAAAACCTCAGTAGCCGTTCCCATCGAAATGATGTCAAATGTCAATAACTGTCAATTTTGAAATAGCTGGGATCTTATATTTTTACACCTATAGTGCGTTTCAACTCAAGCACCAAAATAAACCCGCTGTAGGCTTGTTCGGTTTGACAACTTGATTTCACCGAAATCAAGATGTTTCAAAACCTCGAAAATGTATAAGGAAGCCTCGGAGATTTGGTGAAATGTCGCAAACGATTTGTTTTGGTTGGAACATGATGTAAGGCTTTTCGCAATACTTTTCAACAGTAGTCTTGATGTTTCTCAAATCAAAAGCAGTGCAAACTTAAAGGAGTAACTCCACCTGATTTCGCACCTAAAAGCGAGTGCAAGCAAGTCTGCACTGAGAATCACTACCCAAAAATCCTAATCCTACCCAAACATCTGTCCTCGTTAACAAAACCATATGTACACAAGGGAAAGTGAATAGCTCATCGAATGAACAAAACATCTGCAAAAGTTATAAATAGCACATGTAAAGTTAGGCATTATACATACTTTGCCATCGCAATTTATAGCCTGCTAATTACAATACAATCGTCCGAAACTTCAACCTTTATCCATCTCTATCAATATATCGGGCTGATCTGTTTCCTTTTTTAGCGTTCTTTTAAGAATGATCCCAGCTTAAATAGATGTTAAACAACAAGGCAAATGCCTTATGATAGACCTGTATAGCCAGTGTGTTACTACATAGATAGACTTGGAAAGCAATCACTTTTCCGCGCACAGTTCTTCATAAAGTAGAAAACTCCAAGTAGAAACTCCAAATATCATTATTAGAACTTCTTCCCATCACTTTTATCATAGAATTTATTTCTAACTTCCTCAGTTTGCATTTTCTGTGTATTTCATGCCGATTCGTTAAATTATTACAACTTCAAAACCACTGCTTCACCATTCGACTTTACACGAGAACGCAACAGTGTGGCTTTCAAGGTTTTGCTCTGGAAAATTACTTCAATTAAAGTGAAATTCCATGGAAACGTTCATTCCAATCTGTTACACACAATAACGAAAGTTGCGTTTTAAATTACATGTTTAATGTAAACAAATTCTAACTGCAAGGAAGTTGTTCTTACATTCTTCATATTTGCTGCACTCTAAATGTGACACCGCTCACAAGAAGACTCGTCTCGTTCAAATATTCTAAATTTTACATAACCAGTTTATCTTACTTCATCTGACTCACTGTATTATTTTTAAGCGGCATAGGTACTTTCTCCCACATGTCATAAATAAACTATAACGCCCGTTTTATGTTTCTCACTGTCTCAGCTAATTCATCTGGCTTTGTTTCAATATGCAATTACGAAAGAAGCTATTCACCTGAAATTGCTTGTATTTCCTCTTGCATTGTTATTTTCTCATGTTTTTGCACTCATTGTTCTTAAAGAATACTAGTCATAGAGGGGTTATGGGAGGAGTATCGATTTGACTCGGTTCCATAAGCAAACACCTGTTGTTGATTGGTATTAGTTGGTATAAGTTGAAACGAATTTGTGTTAATTGAATATTATTTCCATTGGCTTTAAACAATAGTTTGCTGGCATATGGTTAATATTTTGAGTTTATATGCGATGTGAACAGTTCCCAGAAATTGAGTGCGACATTGAGTTCTAGGTGTTGGTTCTCGGGAAATAAAAGTATTTTCGATATGATACAGTGTATGCCTGCCTAAGTGGTGACGACTTGACAACATACAGTATCTTCGGATGATTAATGACCAGGAAATTGGCATATAAGTTTATCAGTAACTCATCAAAGAGAACAGAAAGCTCTGTACATGTAAATAGATCAGAATTGATGGCCTTCGTATCTTAAAAGAAATCTAACACTGTAAATTTGAAGTGATGTGGTATACCACAAAGGAGATAAAGAGCTTGTGAACAAAGGTTTCTTTACAAAATACAAAAAAAAAAAGTGCAGTATTCCTATCGTCATCAGACTATGGATTCGTTCGATTTTGCATTTACAGGAGATCTTAGTAATGTAACATATAATAGTTTTTAACAAAATCTGAAAATCATCAGAGACAATTTTCTTACAAGTATTTGACGCAACAACTAGGTGTTCTAGACTGGTCTTGTCCGTCCCGCTCAAATGAGCATTAAAATATTGAATCAAAGTCATATCAAAACGATTCCTTCAGACAATCGTACGAATTTAACCACATGGATTGTATAATGCTCATAATGAGCTGATTAAAAATTGATTGATAGATTGCCTTCGCAGTTGAAGACCTGGAACTTGAAGTGAAGAATATGTTTTAAATGTATGAGTTTGATTATGGTCAATTAATAATTGCAAATCAGAGTTATATTTCACAAATGCGGAACGATTTGCCTTTCATTTTACAATTAACAAAGAGATTCGTGTCTTTCTACTCTACTTTATCATTATTATTCTACTTAATCGTGTATGTTATAGGAGAATCCTTAAATCCCTGAATGCACGCTGGTTTCATTTAACTAATAGTGCTAGGGAGAGAACACGTAACATAATCCATTATACTCGGAACTCCGGTTAGTTACAAAAATGAATGAAAAACACTTGTCAAGTGTACTTTGTTTACCCACTTCACGTATTTCCGCCCTTATAATATATTCTTTTAGCTTTGGTCTGGATTCAATGTATGAGTGCATATTAAGTACAAAGAAATGTTTAGTGTTGCGTACCTGAGAAGTAAAACTCAAATTTTGTAAAATTTCATTCATGAAATCAAACACGAGCTAACTGATGCCTGAAAAGCTAGACGGATTGATTTCAAACCTTATATTGGGGGCCTGTGTGATCACAAAATTGAGGCGAAACCAGATTTTGTTCATCCAATCCCAAAATTAACGGTATGTTACTTAAGACAGATGTCGAAAAAAATCGATTTTTCGAAAATGGTTCCGAACGGCTTCGTTTTGATTTCACATTTCAGTTAAAATGGATATACATCAAAAGATGGCGTACCAAGTTTTTGCTAAGAAAATCTTATTTGTCTTATTTACGGTTAAACTCAAAATTAATATTTCAACTCTGCATTATTTTGAAAATTTATCGAAATCAATTTTCTCGAAAACGTCGCCAACGCTGTTGTTAAAATCCTCTCAGTGAGAGTTCTACTGTTCACAAAATATTCACAAGGTTGACGCTGAATAGGAACAATTAAAACATTATTCTGGTGCAGCTCCTTGTTACGAAAGACCGATGATCGTGCGATTACGTCCTACCGTAGTTTAATATTATAAGCAAACTAAATAGCTTCGAAACGCTGATAACCTAGCTAAGGTCAATGAAAAACTCCCGTTCAACGTAGTAAACAAACGTCTTTCCTAGCTTATCTACCAACTAGATTGTCTACTATATATTCTACTTTGTATTAAAAAAATACCGGTTGCGGAAGGACAATAAGCACATTTTAAACGTCAATGAGCCTGTTCCATAATTTTGAATTTTCTTTAAACAAATCATAAATATCTGATTCCCTTGTCACATTCCTGGAGATATGTGAAGAGACAAAAATTCGAAAAAAACAAGTGGAAAAATTCGATTTTTTTCGATTAAATCGAATTATGCACTATTCATATCTACTTTCATTTCTTTTGGACACATTTACGGAAGAAACAACAGATATACAAACAGAAACTGGACGACGTAGTAGACGTCCTCTTCGTCGTAGGTGGCGCACAGAGGTTCAAGGGGAACTCAACCAACTTGGAGTGCGCAACTGGAGGCATTTAGCTAAAGACGGAGCTAAATGGAGAGGCTTGTTGGTTGAGGCCCAGGTTCACCCCGAACTGTAGCGCCACCTAAGTAAGTAAGTAAACAGAAACTGAGCAGATTTTAAGAGCTCAGAGGGAATAATGTGAAGACCGGAAACTTCAAATGACACTCCTGTGGCATTTTAGAACAATCTAATTTATCCATTCTTTGGTTTTTTTTTCCAATAAATCGCCAAAACATTTTTTGTTCGTATTTCTCCTCCTTTCTGAATCATTACTATAAATGTACGAGTAAGCACTTGTTATAGAAACTAATTTCGAGGGTCGTTCTGCGAGTCGCACAGAGTAACGTGATTATTTCTCTTAGCGTGACATTCCGCAAACATACTTATCTACAAAACCACTGCGAAATTCCATAAATATTTTCCTTCAGCTCAATCTTAACCTTCACTCATGGGTTTTCTTCACAAACTTTTTACAATTTCTGACATTTTGAGTAAATGTTTTGCAACAATTTGGAATTTCCGACTAACAAAATTTAACTGATAAAACCATTTCCGTTAAATTCAAGCATGACATTAACGAATATAAAAAAAAAACTAATTACGTATTCAAATCTGAAATAATATGTTCTAGAGAACCAAGAATATCTATATCTACACACAACGATAAAATGCAATAAAAAACACAGCAACTGGTTGCTTCCGTGTCGTCGAATCATCAGTAATTCGCTATGAGAAGTTGGTTCAAAAATAAAATCAAACTCCCTCTTCCGCATTTACCCCTAAAAATAAAAAAAATTTAAAATTTAAACCAACCATCATTGCCCGATAGTACATAGTCTGTTTGACCATAATCAGCTCCATTTGTTTAAATATTTTATCCATCGAATAGGAACTATCATTCTTTAGTACATTATCACATAGATCCAACGCTGCTCGTTCATTATACTCTAATGTACCTGCGTTTGCATTCAAAAATGTACGAAAAGCTTCGAAAATTGTGTTCACAAAAATCAAATCCGATTGCAGCATAATCCATTCATAGTGCTGAATGATGGTATAACTCGATTCATTGAATATCTGTTGCAGATTTTTTCCAATGAATTCCCGATGACTATCGTAGACTTTCTTTAATTGCGCATCACGACTTAAACGAGGCTTTTCGATATACTGCCACAGAGCCTTCTCCAGGGACACATATTCAGCATGTAACGTATCCACTTCTAGAGATACTCGTTTTTGCGATTCAACACCAACAAAGGTGGTAGTTGCAAGAACAAATAGCACAAGGGGGAGGAGAGTCGTCAATGACGACATTATTACCGAAACCGTTTTACTGTCTCGTATAAGCATTATTATTAGATTTGTGTATCTCGCTATTCACAGCATTGATTCAATTTAAAAAGCAAGAACACTGAGGTTTTTTTTTTATTTTATTTTGACTCGGAAAGTGATAATCAAATCGGTCAATCTGACCCCCGTATATACTCAGAGAAAACCGCGATCAGGTTTTATAGTTTTTTTTTTGTCGTCGTAGGTACTGATGTATATACTAAATGTATTGTATTCTTTTATTTATTTATACAATCTAGAGGTATCACATAAAATTTTAACTTCTTTTTTGCACAGCACAGCAAAACGAATGAAATTTGTATCTAGATACTGGTGCGAGTATACTAATTCAAGTTTGCACACAAAAAATGTATTGTTAGTCGTTCCGTCCCGTGCGACTAGTGTTCGATTCGATTCATAAGTGAGTACGGTAATGGGGTTGTGCTGTTGTGGATTAACTAAAGAGTGTAGTGTAGAGTTTTCCTCTCCCTATGTATATTGGGTTCGTTGTTGACGAAAGAATGAGAGACTAACAGACAGGCAAAAAATAATAATAAATAATATAAAAAATAAAAACAACAGCTAAGCACGAAAACCGCAGAGAGCAATATTTGGAGAGAAGGAGAAACGGTCAGAGAGAAATGTATTGCAATTGGCGTTGGGTGGCTTTGGCTTGGTGTATAGAATTTTTTATATTGCTTTGTGTACACAATTTGAGTGAACGGTAAACAATAAGTTGTGTTTGGTTTACAAAGATTAGAGATTGATTGAATTAAATACAGATTGAGTTCTTAGTGTAGGTCATTTTTTGATTTATTCGGCGGAATTGAGTACATACAGTTTGTCAAGAAATTGTTTTGACAGGGGAAAAAAAATGTAATTTAAACAGTTTCTTAATAAAAAAAAAGAGCTTCATCGATGTTTTTTTTATTTTCTTTTAATTAATTTTATTTAATCAATAAATCGACTTATGAGAAATAACAAAAAATAGTACATTTGAAAAGCAAAAACAAAAAAACAACACGAAAAACAAAAAATAAACAAAAATTAGGCTGTCAAGAAATTGTTTTTACATAAGAATTTTTTTATTTATAAAAAGGTTATAATGTAATTAATATTTTGTATGGCTACCTTTAGCGTTTATCACAGCTTGTAGTCTTCTTTTTATCGAATAAATTAAATTCTGCACATCATAATCGCCTGGAATGTTATTCCATTCTTCTTGTATTGCAATTTTCAGCTCTGCTCGGCTTTTTGGGTTTCTTTTGGCAACTTTCTTTTTCAAATAGGCCCACAAATTCTCAATAGGGTTTAAGTCTGGGCTCTGGGCAGGAGTATCCAATACTTTCCCGCAGTTGAAAAGAAGCCACATCCTCACCATATGCGCCTTATATTTAGGGTCATTGTTTTGGTAAAATTTGAATTGTGGTTTGTTGCCACCATTGAACCCAAATTTATTTGCGCTATGTACCAAATTGCACTTTAAAATATTTAAATATTGTTCCGCATCCATGGTGTTTTCTATAAAGACCAAATCTCCAACTCCTTTACTGGAAATGCACCCCCACACCATGACTGATAATTTCCCGCATTTCACAGTTGGAATAATGTTGCGATTTTGCAATGCCGTTAACGGTTGTCGCATGCAAAAACATGAAAATCATAACGGTAAATGCATTGCAGAACCCGAAAAAACCGGGTTCTGCAATGAGTATGGCGACGACCGTTAACGGCATTGCAAAATCGCAACATTATTCCAACTGTGAAATTCGGGAAATTATCATATGCACACCGATGGTACATTTTTGAATGTTCGAAGTGCACCGGTACACGTGGTTATATAACTTCAGCCCCATGTGCCCATCGGTGGCTTAACATATTGCGTTATTTTAATAATAAAAACCACAATAAAACACAGAAATAAATCGCCGCGCTTAATGTGCTAGACAGATGCTAGCTGGATAATAACACGTTCGAACTAGAATTGAACACTCCTACTTATTTTGATTATTAAGCTATGAACAGGAGTTAGTTCGTCGTGTCATAACCCTATAATAAGTAGCGCTATGACTATAAGCTTGTTAGGAATACCTTCGTGTTTCCAAAGAAAGACAAATTGCAGGCTGTCCTACGGTCTAAGCAATACACCTCCAAGGTTGCGTCTAAGTACAAAAGAAACCTACTACAACGCGTTGGTCCCCTCTTCTTCCTAGGTTGCTAACCTAACTAATTGAGTAAATCAGACAAAAAGGTGAACGGTCAACCTTTGTTATTCAACCCGTTTTCGTTTAAACCTATTTTCTTTTTTTGAAATTCTTTGACGAATTTTCGTATTGAAATTGCTTATCCGTTTTGTTCCAATAACTTATAAGGTCAATTCACAGCACGGCGACCTGTAAAGGTGCGAACTGCGAACAAACCATTTTTATCACATTTATAAAATCTAAATTTGAAATTCTATCATTTCAATGGGATAGAGCTTAATTTATCTACCGATTTGACAATTCGCTGATTTTTCCGCGAATAAACGAATATTTCTTGCGAATTTTCAACTCATTCCACAAATGTAAGACGCAATCCCTATCTTCGGCCGACCAAAACATTCGCGAGTTTAACCTCAACATTTTTTTGATTTGCTCTTGGTGAATATAAAGAAAAATATAAAGGGAAAAATTCTTTTAAATTTAACCTTCAAATTCCACAACAAAATTAAGCAATTGTTAAAAACAATCCTTACAAACATGTGGGACATGACGTCTGTCAAACTGCTCTTTGAAAAGTAAGTTCGAAATCTCAAAACCAAATATTATTCGAAAGTAAAAGATATATACACAGATCAGCTAGTATGTTTATATTTACTACTTTAATATTACTTATTCATCGATATTTAGATATGAAAGAATCTTTCCTCAAATGACTCAGATACAATAAAAGTGTTCATCCAGAAGTCAATAACTCTACCCGCATTATTTCACCATAGTTTGTTTGCTTATCTAAACTCAGTGTCAATAGCCTTTTGCCCTTAAAACATAAAATCCAAACACTGTACACAACCATCAACTAGACCAAAGGTCACTGATATATCGAAAACGGGCGCGCTTTTCTGTCTGCAGTAATTTAGATTTCCTACTCCCTTGACCGCAATTCAGAAAACACATCTCTCAATTCAGACTGGTTATGGCATGTGGCAACACTAAACAATACAACGTCAATGCATCTTTGACATACACTGATGTCACATCTACAATTATAACAATGCACCACATGTTTTCCTCGTGCATGTGCAGTTACAGTGCATGCGCATAATCTTCTCTCGGGAAGCATAAAGCCACCATGAGTGTTGGTGGGCTATCTTTCGCTCTCTATCTTTTATCTGTCTAGCTAATAATAAGTGCTTACTTCAAAAAGATGTTTGAACATGTGATTTAACTCGGATCTATTGAACTGATGAAAGTAACCATGTGAGGGATAAACGAAAAACATGACAATGACGTAAAATAAAGAGAAGAATGGCGCAGAGAGTAATGAATTGAAATTATATAGTTGTGGGTAATTGAGAGAGTCACTTCGAATACATGAATGTACGTCGTACATGTGTGTAGAAGCACATTCTAAAAATTAGGAATAAAATGTATTGCTTGAAGGAGGAACATTTTCGTGGAGAGAACTGATAGCTGCAAAGTAAAAAAAAAAAAAAAAAAAAAAGGGTCAAATAGAATATGGTGTTTCTGATGCATTGCAGATTTTTGTCACAGCTTCCACTTTAGTAGAATTCGAATACTTTGGTATGAGAAGCAAAAAAGTTCCAATTCAGTAACAGATTTGACGTACGAAATGCAAAAAAAAAAAAAAAACTTTACCCCTCTCGTTATTTCATCTGTCAGTTTCTATTACGCGAACAATAATGTCAGTATCAGCACGTTCAAGTGAGAGTTACAGATTTGCAATTCTTAAAGTCGATTCAAGTGACAAATCTTTTTTTTCAGCGATGGAAATACAGTTTATATAAATTGGCGTGAGAATGTGTCACCTTGCGGCTATTTAGTAAAAAAAAAAATATTTTACCAACTTAAAAAATAAAAATAAAAATCTCCTTCAATGAGATCTTTTTGACAATTTTAGATTGTGGCTACACCACGAATAAGCTGAACTTTTTTATTGCATTTTTGCATAAGACTAGTATGAATTTGGCATCACCTAGTAAACCACTACCGTTGTCGAGATGGCTAAGGCTAAGTTCGCTATTCTTACCTCGGTAATCGAGGTTTGAATCGCGTTTTTAGCGCATGCATTTTTATTTTTTATTCATTTTCTTTCGGATTCTTACTGACGGGATATCAATGTAAAGAATTGATTAAAGAAGAAAATATTTTATCCAGAGGAAGGAATCCACCCAATCTGCGATAGTAATGGTTTAACGCGCCAACGCTCTACCAACTGAACTATTTTTGGATGTTTTCTTCAACCACCATGAATAGACAAAACCTGTCTTTTGCTGTTTGTCGTTATAGAATGTGGCACAGATATATGTATCACACTGCAAGATAGTGGAAACAAGAGCAGAAAATGAAATAAATGAAACGAAAGCTAGCTTTGAGACTTTTCGACCTTAAAAGGAAAACTAATAAAATCTAAGTTTTTCCCACTACTGGACCCAAGTAAGGGACACGAGTCTTAGTGCTGTGGGATTTGGGTTTCCTTTAAAAAAAGGCACTTTGATCTTGGCCGACAAAGCAAACTATTTACCTGAATTTCATTCTGGATTCAATATTGAAAAATATTTGAAAGATGGTTGAATTATTTCACATGTCAAACTCTTCAGCGTTTTGACATTGTAATTTGTATGTTTTGTGGTATATGCCTTCGTCCCTTCTTTCGTTTTAATGAATATATGTAGGTCTGTTCACGAACTTTTTGCACTAAAATTTGTATTATAGTTTGTAAAATATCAAAACGTGAGGGTGAAATTCTCTCAGAGAGAGAGGTTAAGTTACGAAAAAGTAAACGAACGCGTTGAACAAAAAAGTCGTCGACTTTTCGAACGTCAGACATCAAACCTGTACGCGAAAGAAAGAAAAAAAAGGTTTATTCGCGTACACAATCTGAAGTGCTTTAGATTGTGTTAGTGCTCTGCCGGCACTAACGTACAAACTGCCAAGTGGAATCAGCTGATTGCTAAATGAGTCAAAGAGTTTTTGATTTTATTTCAAATAGTCAATAGACATACGAAATGGATGCAAAGTATAGGTCTGTTCACGTACCCTCACAAAGCAACGAATTTTTACGAAAGCTACGAATTTTTACGAAAACCTGTTCGATTACTGAGAATTTCCGTAGTTTTTAACAGAAGAGAGCGCTCTCGAGAGAGTAAGAAATTTCCCCATATTAATTTTAGTGTAGTAGGCTAGTTTGTGAAAACTGTCAAATCGCTGTATATGTGATTTTTTTTGTTGGATTGTTCCTTCTCTTTCTTTCTTTCGCGTACAATTGGGTTTGAGGTTTGACGTTCAAAATGTGGGCAACTTTTGTGGTTCAACGCGTTCGTTTACTTTTTCGTAATTTTACCTCTCTCTGAAAATGTTACCCCCACTCGCGGAAATTTGACAAACTGCGATTTTTGGTGCAGAAAGTACGCGAACACAGAAAATGCTGTGATGTGTGAAAGTTCTCCCAAAACATTCCTTTTCAATTTAATCTGAATCTGTTGGTTTTTACACGAGTTTATTTCGTTAATTATAATTTTTTTTTTTATGACAGTTGGTTCGATACGACTCGAAAATGGCGCGCTTTTCATTCGATTACTTTTTCGTAAATTTTCTCCTCTCTGAGGGTTTTTACTCTCATCTTGTCAAACGGACCGAAAAAAGCCAACAAAAAAAAAACGAACAGCGTTTTGACAGATCTGGCAGATTTCATAAATCTCGCAAAGGAAACTAAAATTCGCAACATACGGAATTTTCTCACTCTCTCGTAAGCACTTTATTTTGTACAAAAACAGGATTTCGTACAAATCTGTAAAATTTCGTTAAAATTCGGTATTTTGGGAATGTATATGAACAAACCTAATCAACAATCGTTGAAAGTGTTCGAAATGAATTCGCATACTTGTCAAGCAGGACAATTTATTCTATAATTAAAAGGCATATGTGACTAATCATACAAGAAAAAAATGTTGAGGGTTTTTTGTAGCTAAACAGATTTCATGTAGAAAATCTTTTGACATGCTAAGTTTCTTTACCAACATTTTTCGAAAGAAAATATGTTCACATAATTTAGCCGCCTCCACTTATCATTTCACTACTGAATTTCCACTTCATCTTTATCTCTCATTTTTGAGAGTTTATAGATTTTTAATTGAAAAAGTACGCGAGTGAACGTTCATTAATTATTCGTTCACATGTGAAGCGCTTCTAAAGTCCATTTCAAGTTGATTTGATGCCACAACACCACAGCCACATGCCGTGATATTTTGCCATGTAATGCGCCACTTTGTTGTTTATTTTATGTTAATTCTATTGTTATTTATGATGTGACAATTACCTCTTCCGCTTGTTGACACCCATAAAATTAGTTTGTTGATCTTGAACTATGACTAAACAACAGGATTCATTCTATTCACCTGTTTTTTTTTTTTTTTTTTATCTTACACTGCTCTCCACTGTCTTTTTAAATTAACAAAGTGGTACATCGGTGTCATCTCTTATTTCAGACAGCAACATCATTTTCTTTCTTGAAATTCAATTAAGCGGTTAGAGTGACTCATGTAACAATTCGCAAAGTTTGACTTTCCCCTGGAAGTGACCGAAAGAAAGACTTGAGGGGCAGAGAACTTCTCCAAACATTGACCACTCATACGTATAGTGAAGAAATAAAAAATAAATAAATAAAATAAAATATAACAAAGAAACAGCGCGCGGTCATATAACCGGAAAAAGCAAGTTGAAACGCAGTTACCCGATTAAAGCTTGAATCATACACTTTGTCTCTTTTTTTCACTCACTCGATGCTCATATGTGAGCCTCAGCTTGAGACACTGTTTTTAAGACAACTTAGCAAAAATTCGAAACAGTCTGCTATAGGGTTTCTAAATAATACTAAGAAATTAAAGCAAAAAAAAAAAAAAACTTCACCTCCAACATCTCTGCCATCATCTGTAGAACACTTTTGGATGGTGTTCGGCTCTCGCCATCGTTGCCAACGAATATCAAATGCAATTGTTCCAGGAGATTATTTACAGCATACGCATTTGGGGATACCGACCAATCAGCAAATTTAATCAATGTTGTCTGCTCTAATTTATCTTGGTTCACCTCGTAACGTAGCATTTGATTGTAGCGTGTTGCAATCCGATTCATAATATCGTCTATCTCATGGATTTGCAACTCTAAGCGTGTGTTCACTTTGGTGAAGCTATTTATAGACTCTATCGCCCATTCCACATTATTCGCATACTGAAACAAAAAAAAAACACGACGTGATTTATTTGAATTTTTTGAAAGAATTCCAATGACGCACCCTACTCTCGGATTGATCGATTTTCCTGGACAACTCTTGCATGCGGCGTAGGACTTTCTTTTGTTTCTCCCGAACGATGGGCAGTTCAATGCTTTCACCCAAACTAGTCTGCTGCACGAAATCCCATGTTTTGAGAATAGCCGAACCGATTTCCTTGGCCACATGAATAACATCGAGAATATCGTCAATTAGAGCACTCGCTTGAGGAATATGACCGGTGCAGGCGAACAGTGATATAATTAGGAGAAACTTTTTCAAACGCATTTTGAGCGAGTTTGTCAGCACGACTTTTGAGTATTTTCGAAAATTAATTTCTAATGGCAATGGCACTGAATAGAGGAGTTTTAATTATAATTTTATTCCACTTGTGACATTATTTTTTTTGTATCACGTTTCTTTAACCTAACAAAAGAGACTAGCAGTTGTCTCAGCCGGGTGAGAGACAGTACACAAATGTGGCAGACACAGTGGGTTGATACTTCTACTGATAGTATAGCTTACACAGAAGAACCACAATACAGAGGAAGACAAAAACATACCAACACAACTACTGTGTACTAATACAGCCTTCTACTTCTTTGTCAATTTGTTCCGAGCTCACTCTTGCTAATTGAAGATGGAGTGGTGGATTGGTATATTAAATGTGTGAGATATGTGTTTTGATCTCTTTTTCATATAAAGGCAGTTCGGGTTGAATTTATTTAATTAAGAGGGGAATACCCGAATGTATACTTTAGTAATGCAGATAGGGTTGCCAACTATCGACATCTTTATTATTTCTAGAAAAAAATTATAAATTTTAAGAGAAAACTATTATTAAATTAATTATTGCAGTAAGAAAATTTTGTAATTATTTAGAAAAAGGGCATCCACTCCCAATTTTGATTATTTCTTAATAAGATATACCATATGTTATATGTTCTCATTTTTCTGATAACTTTGAGGTTATTATTTAGAAAATGGCATCCACCCCCGATTTTGATGAAATTTTAATATGTGATAAATTTTGATATTATATATGTATATATTTAAGGTCGGACTGGTCTAGTTTCGAAGATATAAACCTTCAAAGTTCCCATACAAAATGAAGCTTGTTGCACTTATAAATTCGCCGGAAAATAAGCAAATTCGTTTTTAAATAAATTTATTTTTTTTTTGCTTAAAGCTACGTTCTTTGCTCCTAACAGTATGGCTTCTATCATTATCTATCTCGCCTTCAAAAATCGCGGGCCGCTTTCTTACTTAAATCTTTGCACCCCTCGAGGGGCACAGAGGCATTAAGGACTGTAGCGAAATTATCTCTTCATCTAGTGAACTGATCCTCATTCGAAATCAGAAGGTTACCATCTAAACTCTTCACTGGATGTTCTTTGGAGTTACGACCACCAATGAGCTCGTTGGTGATGTTATAGACAATCCTACTGTCACACCTGCTTGCTGCTTCTTCAACCATTGAGGCAAGTGAGTCGATGTTTTGACGTCTTCCCATCTTACACAACGTTGCAATTCCTTCTTTTTCACGCGATATTGGGCTTCTAGCTCAATACTCTACTGCTGCAATCTGAATATTGATTGCCTTACCCTCATCGATCACTCTACAGCTGTCTGCCGATAGTCATGGGGCCGCTTTCCAATATAGAATACTTCCGATTTTGTTTTTATTTATTTATTTTTTTTTTTCGTAGAAATAGGCCTAAATAACACAAATTGGACAAAGTTAGGCGCGTAGACTATTATTAACAACGTTATAAAGAAATTAAGTTTTGAAAAAGACGCATAAAACAACGGTTTTTCCAGATATATACACAGCTAAATTGCAGTTTTGCTTTAATTTCCACTTCATACCATCATATTTATTGCTTAAAACTTGAAAAATATTAAGGGTATTCACTTAAACTGATGAATTTACTCATCTCGTAGTTCTGTAAATTTACGAGGTACTATGCTTCGCTTGCAAAGGAGGTGGACGTCCCGTTGGGGGTCCTTAAGGGAGGCATCTTCGCGCACTATCTGCTAAAGGCTGATAGTAGATGGCAGGGAGTGCGGAACTGTGTCGTCTCCAGGCAGATGTGGCCCAAATACTCCCGGAATAGAACGCAAGATCTACTAAACAGAAACCGTGTAGATATCGCAAGAGTTCTGCCAGTTAGTACTGGCCACTGGCCCATCGGGGTTCATGCGGCCAGAATAGGCATTACATTTAATGCACACTGTCGCAGCTGCAATACTGCTGACGAGATAGAAACAATCTTACACTTCCTCTGCAAATGTCCGGCTTTAGGCAAGGCCAGACAGCGCACCTTAGGTAAACTCTTTTTCGACAACCTTATAGAGCTAGCGGAGATTAGCATTGGGGATATTATCAGCTTCTTCAATGTAACGGGGTGGATTTGAATAATCCTTACCCCTCTTTCTTCTTCTTTTCCCTGGTACTTAACGTCCTTGTTACATCCGTTAGGCCACTTGAGTTGTGGTATTAAAACGGCGCTTCTGCGCTAATTAAGTGTCGGCATGGTTTGCCGACAACCACTTCTACCTAACTATGCTATAATATATTACAAGAAAAAAATTCCAACACGATTTCTAAACCCCGAAAATGTGCATTGATTTTGACGTGATTATACAATACATATACATGCTGTTCACGACATCAGTTTGTAAATGCTGTAGGATTTTTTTTCAGTTCCATTTGGGTTTGGTCCGCTTCGCGAGTTAAAAGGATTTCACACTATGGGACATTCTTCGACTCAATGCACCCAATGTCCTTCGGCCTCACATGCAGGTGTTCAGGGTGCCGGTACGCAGCGTGTATATATACGGAGACAAAAATGAATTAAATAAAACAAATTGTATGTACATTTATATATTATTATTATACAATATTTTATGGTTTTTAAACCATACATAATGAGCATGCTCTGAATTGTTTATGAAATAAACTTGAGTACTTAGCTGTCATATGATCAGCAATCATGTTGTCAAATCAGCTGTCAAAATATGAAGTTTGAATATCAATAGGGCTGTCCGCGTACCACCAAAAACAGCGAATTTTTACGAAAAGTTACGAATTTTTACGAAAACCTGTTCGAGTACTGAGAATTTTCGTAGTGTAAGAAATTTCCCCATGCTGCGAATTTTAATGCAAGAAATTTCTTTGGGCCGGTTTGTGAAAACTGTCAAATCTGTCAAATCGCTATATATTCTTTCTTTCTTTCGCGTACAATTGGGTTTGAGGTTTGACGTTTAAAAAGTGGGCAACTTTTGTGGTTTAACGCGTTCTATTACTTTTTCGTAATTTTACCTCTCTCTGAGAGAATTTTACCCCCACTCGTGGAAATTTAACAAACTGCGAATTTTAGTGCAGAAAGTACGCGAACAGACCTAATCCGTCCTTTACTAGGCAGATTAACTTCAGAACCATGCTTTTGGTCTATTTAAACCCTGTAATTGACGCAAACAACCCAGGGCGTAGGGCATAGCTTCTCGCACCTGGGCTTCGATTTTGCCCAGAATTTGTTGAATTTAGTATGGATTACCTGTCTCTAATGATTCTTTTACTTTCAATATGACCTTTAGGAAATAGAGTTAGTGTTAACTTTTAGTCAAAAATATCACAACTACTTTGGAAAATTGTCCATGTACGGGCAGATCGCCAATCGCAACGACAGACGACCAATTGATAAATTTGAATCTTATTGTATACTCTTTGTCTTGTAATAATTCTTCCGAACACAGGGGATTTGGAGCTTATGAAATTAAAACAATCACTTTTCAGCATTGCTCAATCCCGAACAGGGCACCGAAATTGACAGACCTATGGTCGAGAGTAGGGCGGAAAGTAGTCCTACGGTAGAGGAAGTAACTTTGGCGATCAAATCACTAAAAGTTGGCAAATCTGATGGTGTGGATGAAATCCGACGAGAAATGCTAAAGGCTTTAGGTAAAGAGGGAGTGCAATGTCTCTCGCGCGTCATTAAAGTGGCCTGGGAATGCGGTAAAATGCCCGGTGATTGTACCTCTTTTTAAAAAAGGGGACGAAGAGATTTCGCCAACTAGAGGGGTATATCTCTTTTAAGTCTCCCTGAAAAAGTCTTCGCTAAGGTGCTATAAACGCGTTCCAGAACTGTGGTTGTGGTTTTCGTCCCGCTAGAAGCACAACCGACCACCTCGAGGCAAACTCTGGAGTGCTCTGCAGGAGTATACTTACTTATGTCCTGTATCCCCTTGTGGGTCAAAGGGCCTCTACTACGCCTACGCGCCATCGTGTACGGTATCTGGCAATGTGTCTGAGTTTTCCCCAACTTTTCCCCAACTGCTGTGCCTCCTTCTCGTCTGTTCTGCACCATGTTTTCCTCGGACTGCCAGGTCTTCTGCCATCCTGAGTTAAAGGGTTCCATTGCGTTGCATGGTTTGCTATAGAACTGTCACCCTTTCGGCACGTGTGACCAATCCACTGCCACTTCGTTGGATGGTTGTGCCTATTGAATCCTGACCCGTTCTCTCGTAAAGGTGTTCGTTAGAGATACGATTGGGCCAGAAAATCCTTAAGATATTGCGCAGGCACCTATTAACAAACGTTTGCAGCTTTCTGGTGATAGTAGTGGTCACTCTCCACGTTCTGCAATCAAATAACAGCACGGATTCAACGTTGGAGCGGAACAGTCTTATCTTGGTGTTCAAACTGATTGTATCGCTTCGCCATATTTTGGACAACATCCCGAACGCGGTCTTTGCTTTGGCGATCCTGTTGGCTATATCCTGTTCGGTTCCACCATCGGTCGCGACACTATTCCCAAGATACTGGAAATCCTTTACTCTCTCTACCGGTTGTCCAGCAATGCATATTTAAGCGGATGAGTTTGTTCCAAGGCTGATAATTTTAGTTTTTGCCGTAATAATTTTCAGCCCGACGACGCCTGCCTCCCTCTCCACATCTGCTGTCATTTGGTGGAGGTCCATAATTCTGTAGGAGAGTAAGCATACATCGTCAGCGTAGTCAAGATGTTTTAGTTGAGATGTAAGAGTCTATCGAATTCCTCCGTTTCCCGTCGACAAAGCTGCATGAAGCACATAGCTACTCACCAATAGGAATAATATTGGTGAAAGAATACAGCCTTGTCTTACCCCACTTTGGATCTGAAATTCAGACAACCTCCCCCTGTTCAGAACGTGACATTTGGAGCCTTCATATGTAGCTTTGATAATAGCAATTAGTTTATCGGGAATACCTCTCCTGCGTAAGGCACGCCAAATAAACTCCCTGTTGACACTATCGAACGCCTTCTCAAAATCGATGAACAACAGGTGCAGTGGCGATCGATATTCAGCACACTGTTCGATGATAATCCGCAGGGTGTTGATGTGGTCGACGCAGGAGGATCCAGAGCGGAAACCTGCTTGTTCGGCATCGAGTGTGTATTCGAGATGTTGTTTGATTCGCTCCAGGATGATTTTAGCTATTATCTTAGCTACAGCAGGCAGGACGCAGATACCCCTCCACTTTCCGCACTCCATTAAATTTCCTTTTTTTTAGGAAGCTTGACGATCATTCCCTTTTTCCACTCGTTAGGAAAACTCTCAGCTTCTCAATCTCTCTCTATAAGTGGAAGCAGAAGCTCAGCCGATGTTGTTGACGCTGCTCGTAAGACCTCTGCTGGAATACCGTCAAGTCCTACCTCCTTGTTGGTTTTGAGTGCCTTGATCGCGGTAATGATCTTATCATTACTGGGAGTCGTGGTGCGTATTCGGGAACTTTTCACCTCGGGCATCTCAGTCTGATTTGGGAACATATCGCTAGCGAAAACACGGTTCAAAACCGTAGCAAAATGCTCTTTCCATCTCTTGAGCTGGTCCTTATCCGAAATGAGCAAGGAGCCGTCTAGGCTTTCCACTGGGTGTTGGCTGGAGCTGCGACCACCTGTCAGCTCTTTGGTGATTCTATAGACGGTCCTGCTGTCGCACCTCCGTGCAGCTTCTTCTGCTTCTGTAGCCAGCGCGTTGATGTAGTTGCGCCTGTCACGTCGCAAGCTACGCTGAACTCCTCTCATTTTCATGCGATATAGGGACTCTAGCTCGTTTCTCCCTGCTGTGGGAGTAGCTGCAACGCGTGTTTTCAGCTGTTTTCGTTCGTCAATCCGTCTCCAGGTATCCTCGGAAAGCCACGCCCTGTGTTTTTCCTGCGATCGACCGACAATTCTTTCAGCACCAGATGTAAAAACATTTGTCACAGCACACCAATGGACTTGGATGGTTGCGGGCATTGAGCTGCTGATTGCTTCCACACCTTGCGAAAAGTGCTCCCTTAATTGTTGGCGCACTGAGGGATCACTAAGTCTATCGATGTTGAACCTGGGCATTCTTGTGTTGTCGTGGGATCTTCGAACTGCAGCAGTGCTAGTTGGAGAGTAGCTATCATAAAATGGTGATCACATACTATCCCCACATCTGCCCCTCGCCTGTTTCGGACGTCCAGGAGACTACTTCTAAAGCGGCGGCTGATGGAAAAATGGTCAATTTGGTTGGATGTTGCTTTTTTTTTTATATAATTTGCGCGCACTCAAAGGGTTATGAATACCTTTAACATGTTTACACACAAAGCGGGCGTTGGAAAGGATGGATAGAGAGAGAGAGAGAGAGAAAGATTTTGGTGTAGTGGTTCTTGAAGCTTAGTTGTTTATACTTCAGCTATTCCAATGCTTGCCTGTCATTGGAAACTCAGCTGACTTTGTGGCAGGTCTTGTGCTCAAACATGGTGCCACCTATCACAAGGCAGTTGGCATTGCAGAAATCCACAAACCTTTCGCCGTTGTCATTGCGGTGGCCAAGTCCATGCTTCCCGATTACATGTTTGAGCCCTTCGTTGTCGTTGCCTAGCTTGGCATTCAAATGAAGAAGCTCTAATGTTCGTCCTCAGATGAGCCATTCGTTGGGACATAACAGTGTATGATGGTGACGCGTTGTACTCCAGTCCGGAATCTGGCCGTCATAATCCTATCACCATGAGACTGCCAGGAAATTAGGCACAGAAAAAATTGAGCATAGTGTGGTCAAGGTGTTGTGTCGGCAATTAAGCAGGAAGTGGACAGGGTCGGTAGTAATTGTGCTTCCAGGGTCTTTAGTTTCTTCCTTATTAACGACATTATTCTTTGATTTTCCTACGACGAGTTTGCAGACTTGTTGCAATTGCTATCGTATTTACATACTTATAGATTCATTGGTTAGTAGTTAAGCATGGTTCGTTGGGCTTCTGCTCCGACTTCTAAGTTAAAGGCAAGTAATCGCCTCTACTACCTACATTTTTGACAACATTGGTTAAAACATTTATTTATTAAAAGCGAGCGAGAATGCTTATCTTTTCGTCTACATGAGGACTTTGGGCTCACTTACTTGATTAATAATTGTCGAAGTGGTAATTGATATGGATGTTGTTTTTCTTGTTTTTTTTTTTCTTTTTTTTTTTTTTGTAGGCAAACAAGACTATAACTTTAGTGCTAGCATAATCAATTCTTGTTTCAATGATTGCTTTGAACCTGCAATTCAATCTAATCTTGATCAGAATTTAAGTCGAGATATCGTGTATCCGTACTACTACTACACTAGCTCAATCATCTCAAATCGAAGTCAAGATGAATATGACCTTGTTGCCTTCAGTTCCACGTACTTCGATGATTAATTGTAGGCTGCCATACTTCAAGGACTATTTTCTAACGTTACAAATTTCCTTTCTCTTTTCAGAGTTTCTTCTATGAAATACTCGCTGGCAAATGGGTACGCAATGGCCTTCAAATCAAAGGTCAAGCCATGACATACATTCAAGCGAATTTCTGCAATTCCATGGCCGATATGGATTTGTTTTTCCTGCAAATATGTGCCACAAATCTGCCGGATTACTTTTTCCTCACAAACACCATCGATCTGTTTGGCGTGGGTCAATGGCTTGAGATGGCGCCACTAAAGTCACCGCAGAAAATGGAACAAGCCTCAATGTTGGAGGGTTTCTTGACTTTCTTGGCAACGCTAGTGACATCCCGTACGAATCTGGGCAATGATGAAGCCACCCAGTGTATCATTGAGATTAGTGCTCTGCTGGCCACAGAGAATAAGACGCACAGTCAACTGCTGGAACTAATGCCAGAGCGTTCGGGTAACGTACACACAAAGAATTTCGAGACGTTCCTCAAACAGTTGTCTGTGTACAAAGCGCCTTCATCCGGTTCCGAGAACCTCGAGCAGGGACTATTCACTCCAATCGATGAGGTTTGGGAGAACTACTACGATCCATTGCATGTGCTGCTTCGAGCCGTCCATCGACGAGATTTCCAGAGCTCCCTGGATAGATTCACTAACTTTGTGAAGACAAAGGACAAAATGCCACCAAGTGGCAATCTCTGGCCACCGTTTAGGCTGCCGCGTCCAGTGGGCAGGTCGTTCACTGATCCTTGTCGGATTTTGAACTCAAGAGTATTCCACTCAACGATTCTATCAATATTCTATCGTGCGGTGCATTCTCGGGATGTTTCCGAGCATTTGCTGGCTTTGGCAGTATTCCTGCTCGAAATAGCAGTGGAGATTAGCGATCAGCCTAGCAATGATGCCATTGTGGAGTGTGAATCGTATCAGCAGTCTTGTTATTCCTTCTCACGGAGGGATCCACCAAAACTACTGCAGTGTTACCCAACGGACAATCTCTGTGAGAATCTACGACATGTGGTTGCCAAGCTATCACTGAAGTCTCGTGAACCCCAGGTGTCGCCGGCTAATTACCGTTCAAATCCGTTCTACAGTGACATCGACTTCGATGTATCGGACAGTGAGACCTTGCCGATGATCGTGGGCGGTGACACTGATGGAGCTTCTGCATCGAATTCCAATACCTCCCTGGCTTTGTTATCCATGGAAGTGGCTCTGCCACAGGATCTATCCGTGGTTCCTGAAACTTCACTAGTTATCCGTAGCATGGATGACGATAGTGATAGTCAAATTGAAGACGCTGCTTCGATGGCTTTGCAAACAATAAACAATATCACCTCGCGATATACCCTACAGCCACTGCCTTTGACTGAGTCCGGAATGGAAGTGGCAATCCGTCGAGATCTCGGTCTAGCCACAACAGTAGATGGAGCAGGAGCGTCAGGGAACACCACAGCGGTGGTGAATCGTCAGCCAAATGAGATGTTTTCGCCGTCAACGCACAGCGCCAGTGGGATGCTTCTGCCATTCCAGCGAGTGCAACCTGTGGCAGTGCCCAGTGGTAACATGGATATCGTGCCTTCGAATACGCTTGGCGTGGGTTCTGGTACCTTGAGCAGCGGTAGCAGTGGTTCACGACGCGCCTTCGACTCGGGCAGTCGCAAGAGGAACGTAGAACATGCAATTGGACACAACAAAGACGAGGTAGTCATCGAGGAGAGTATCCTGTCGTTGTTGTTGAAGTTGCATTCGCAACTGAGTGGCACGCTGGATAGTTTCTCGCTGAAAGACGGTGAAGATGAGCGGGCCGCCGCCGAAGAAGGTGGTGGTCCTGCTGCTACATCAACAATGGACGTAGACTGTGATGAAGCAGCGGCGCCATCATCGTCATCTTCATCGTCGTCCTCGTCATATTCCTCGACGACATCATCTAGTCATCAGAAGCGAAATTACAAGAACATTCGCATATCTGATTCACGCATCGGTGATGGGCCGTTCTTCATTGGGAATTTGCTGCGTAAAATTGCCAAACAGGACGAACAATGTGCGCTAACCATCGAGGAGATTCGCAGCCGATTATGGCCGAACCAAAGAGAAAAGCAGGCCGAGCAAAAGGCCAGAGAAGCTAAAGAGAAAGAGGAACGCTCGCGCAAAGCGAAGGAACGGCAACGGAAGCTTATGCAGGAGTTTGCCAACAAACAGAAGGAATTCATGCAGACAGCTGGGCAGACTATGGAGTGTGGTGACGATGAAGACGACGAAGAATTCGAGCAGCCACGCGAGAAGGAGTATGACTGTATCATCTGTAATTGCACGAGTGCCAGCACAGAGGCGAATCCCATCGGTTTGGTGGTTCTTGTGGAATCCAGTGGTATTGTCGGCCATCGAAGGAAAATAGCCGAGCGGCTGCCACTTCCGCTGAACGCCGAGGATGAGAGGAAGCTAAAGAATAGTAGTATCCTTGCGACAGACTTCAATCGACGAAACCGGATTCTGAGTGAAAAATTCGGCGAGGAGTCGTGGTATTTATCGAACAATCTGGGCTACGAGAACGGTGTCTATGTGCAGTCGTGCGGTCATCATGTGCACCTGAGTTGTCTCGATGCTTACCTGAAGACGCTGTACGCTACACAGCGGCAGCACTTACACGAGCGCGGGGAGTTCTATTGTCCCGTTTGCAGGCAACTGTCGAATTCTGTTCTTCCGCTGAATCCGCAATTGGACCGGCCAGCGCCAGTTGTGCGATCGGGAACACAATCCTTCGGGACCCTAGTCTTTGAGCTTATGAACTTGATCAAGGAGAATGAGCGGCCACCACTTAGGGTAAGTTGAAAGTCATTGTAGATGGAAGCACAGTTCGTTTGTTCGAAACTTGACCACCAACTGATTGATTTGATTTTTGATTTCAGTCTTTAAACACGTTCCACTCTCTTTCACAGACGTCGACAAAGCTCTCCGAAGCGATGGGTCGCGCTATGGAAGACATGACGAATATCACACATCGCAAAATTAACCGTTTCCCACCGACGTTCCGTAGTCTGTTTCTGTTTGTGACCTCCATAGCTCGAACGAATCTAGAATCGGAAATCATTCAACGCGGTGGAACCCTCTGTTCTATCCAATCGACCCGATATAAACCGAAGCGGGAGTGTATTGTTCCACTGCTCCACGTACTCTCTGTCCATGTGCGAGTCCTTGTCGAATGGCCACTGTGGCGTTCGTGGGCATCTCTCGCCGGAATGCCTGTGATCGATTCAGCCCCAGTGCCTTCCCACTGCAAGGAGTTTATCCCTAGTCTATTCGCCGATCCCATAGCTCTTCTATTGAAATTCATTCTTCTGGCTCCGCTACACTTAGATCAAGGTAAGTTTGTGAATAAATCTCTGGTTTCGGTGATCCAAATAAGAGTTTCTTTGCAGTGTACTTCAACTGTATAGTAAAAGTAATGTACAACCTGTTGTACTATCAAATCGTAGTGAAGCTCTGTGTCGCTCTGACTGATCTCGAATGCGACTACATTATGGATAAATACAAAGCGAGGAGTGGCAGTAATGCTCCGTATTTGGGGCGAGCAATGGCTCTCGTACTCAGCCACACCGATAGACTGCAGCGACTGCGCCGTGACTGTTTGCCAGCGTCACTAGATCAATCCGGACCCATCGAGGTGAATTTGAAATCCATGGAGACGCAATTGCAGACACTATGTCTGCCTTTCCTGCGTATTGCCGCCCTGTTAAGACATCACCTGTATCGCCATGAAATGCCTGAGATCTCAGCTCCGCCTTTAGAATTCGTTCGACTGGTGTACTATTTGGAACTGGTCACCGACAGTATGGATTGGGAGCGTTTCAATGCGTCCAAGGGGCTGTGTTTTATCCCCGGCACTGAGGATTCACTGCCACAGTTTTGGTGTGAGCAGTTGATGGATGTGCATCCGCCGTTGGACGCTATCAGGGAGCTTGTGATAGTCAATCAAAATATTGCGTGGCAACAGCCAAAGCTGTTGGGTTTACCAAGGGAGTACGAGCGATTATTTACGGTAAGCTTTGCAAGTAAAATGTATATGTTATGCAATTTCTTATTGGACTCATCTTTCAGTACTACCACGAGCGACCTTGCGAGAATTGTAATAAAGTGCCAAAGGAGAGCTCCATTTGTCTGTTGTGCGGAGCCATAGTTTGTCTCAAGCAAAATTGCTGCGCCGAAAATGACTGCTGTGAAGCAGTAAGGGTGAGTTTTCGTCTATCTTCTCTCTTTCTGTTTTCTTTATTGTTTTATTTACTTCAGCACACGATATCATGCGGCGGTGGAATTGGCATCTTCCTCGTAGTCACATCAACTTATATCATTGTTATACGAGGCAGAAGGGCTTGTCTCTGGGGATCGCTGTATCTGGACGATTTCGATGAAGAAGATCGTGATTTAAAGTAAGTTTTCCTTTATTTCTATTAGGTGATATAGTTGACTCGATGCGAGCAACGTATGTCAATTTGGTACTTATAAATAGCATTAATACAGCCTGTATTTTTAACCCCTGTCTGTATAGTCTGTGCTTCAAATGTCGTCTCATACGTTAGCGTAGGATCGTGTTGGAAAGTTAATCTTTCACGTATAGATTTGCAACATAAATATTAATTTAATGTATGAATTACAATTCTTTCGTTCAGTTTTTCTTTTTATAAACCGTACTAACTTTTCATTTTTATAACACTATGTACTACTTAACTGAGTTCCTAATAAAACGCCGTCTTGTAAAGATCACTAGCTTGTCTCATTTGGTATTCCAAGTTTCTGTGCAACCTTTTCATAGTTCAATAGGTTATGGGCCCAGGACCCATTTTGGAATTTTAAAGTTTAAATAATTTAAAATGAGTTCGTCTCTATACCAGATAGAGAAGCTAGATGACAGCAACTACGACTCATGGAACATACAGATGCAAAGCGTACTTATTCACTCGGAGCTATGGCAGATAGTAAGTGGGAAGAGTGCTAAGAAGGAAACTATGAAAGACGAGGACGCTGCAAAATGGGATAGTCAAGACGAAAAGGCATTGGCAGCAATTATGCTAAGTGTGAAGCCATCACAAATTAATCACATTAAGCATTGTAGGACATCGACGGAAGCGTGGGCGAAATTGAAGGAAATCTACCAGCCAAGCGGACCAGCAAGGAAAGTATCGCTCTTTAAACAGTTGTTACATATCAGTATGTCTGATGGTGACAATATATCGCAATACATAAATACGTTTTCTAATATTGTTGAGAAATTAGCGGAGATCAGCGTTATCATGAATGATGAGTTACTGGTAATCATATTGCTATCTAGTTTACCCAAATCGTTTGAGAGTTTTGTTGTCGCAATGGAGGCTCGAGACTCATTACCTACAATTAGCATGCTTAAAATAAAACTTTTAGAAGAAGGTGATCGAAGGGGTCAGCGAGGAGGTCGGTTCGATGACGTATCATCTGGTAGTCAGCAAGCATTTTTGGCGCGAACAAATGTCAACAATCCTTTCTCCAAGAAATCCAGCAAACCTAGAACCAACACCATCAAGCAAAACAAAATCAGCGGTAAGTGCTACATCTGTGGACGAAGAGGTCATTTTGCGGCTAAATGTAAAGCACCGAAAAAGCATCAACAAAATCAATCGTACTCATATTCTATTTCTTCTGCAAGTGATGCACAAGTGTTGAACAATTCTAACTGGTGTATCGACAGTGGAGCTACGTCACATATGTGCAGTGACCGCAATATGTTTCACAGCTATGATGAGTGCATAGAGAGAATACGATTAGCGGGTGATAATTTCATCGAAGCAAGTGGAAAGGGTGACGTCATCATCCAAACAGCTACGTGCGACATAACTCTGAGAGACGTTTTATATGTTCGCGGTTTGCAAGGCAATTTCATGTCAGTCAGTAAAGCAGTGAATAACGGACTTACGGTGACTTTTAAAGATCAATTTGCACTCATAAAAACCAAAAACGGAAAAATGGTGGTGAAAGCACAAAAGAAAAATAATTTATTCGTTTTTGAGAATACAATAAATTCTTGCTTTTACTCGTCTGTTGATAATTTCATGAAATGGCATAATAGATATGGCCACCTAAATTTTTCAAGTTTGCAAGAACTATCAAGTAAAAAATTGGTATGTGGATTAAACGTGTTAAATGTGCCACAAAATATCAATTGTAAAGTGTGCATGAAAAGTAAAATTTGTGCCCAAGCTTTTCCGCAAGTTAGCCAAACGCGCTCTAAGGAATTATTGGAATTGATCCACACCGACGTCTGTGGACCCATCAATAAACCATCAGTCGGTGGATCCAGATATTTCGTCACTTTTATTGACGATATGTCCAGACAAATTTTTGTGTATTTCATCAAGTCCAAAGGTGAGGTATTTGATAAGTTCAAACTGTTTAAAGCAATGGCAGAATGCCAAACGGATAGAAAAATAAAAGCTATTAGAAGCGACAATGGGACAGAGTATATGAATAACAACTTTAATAATTTTTTAGATGAGCATGGAATTCGAAGGCAGCTTGCAGTGGCATATACACCACAGCAAAATGGAGTTGCTGAGCGTGCGAACCGAACGCTAGTTGAGATGGCTAGAAGTATGCTTCTAAATGCAGGTGTCGACGAATCCCTGTGGGCAGAGGCAATTGCTACAGCAGCATACTTGCGCAACAGATCACCGACAAAAATCTTAATTGATAAGACACCACATGAAATTTGGACTGGGAGAAAGCCTATTGTGCACCACTTTAAAATTTTTGGTTCCCCAGCAATAGCTTTAAATAAAATGCATTATGGTAAATTTCGCCCAAAAGGTAAAGAATTCATAATGGTTGGATATTCATTAACATCTAAGGCCTATCGTTTGTTCGATCCGGCTACACGTAAAGTAACTGAAAGGAGAGATGTTATGTTTGATGAAAATGGTCTTATACGGTCAAATGGTAACGGATGTAATGATTTTGTCTTTCTAGATATAAAAAATCAAAACTGTGAAGGAAGCCTTTCAGCAGAAGGAGAACCTGAAAGCGACAATTCAATCACCACCAGCACCGCCACCACCAACGTCAAAGTACCAGCTGATGAGAAGGATATACTAGTTGAAGAAGAAAAATGCAAGGAAGAAGGCAAGATTGAACCAATCAGATCCAAGTTACTTCGCTCAGGGAAACAATATAACGTCTTAAATTTGATGAGTAACAACGCAGGAATAATCATCCCAGATACGGTTACCGAAGCATTGTCCAGCGCGCATTCTAACGAATGGAGGGAAGCAATGAAGAAGGAGTATGCAGCACTCATCGCCAACGAAACATGGTCCCCTGTCGATCTACCTCCTTCTAAGAAGGCTATAGGCTGTAGGTGGGTCTTCAATATAAAAAGGAACTGCGATGGAAGTATCGAGCGATTTAAATCCAGATTAGTTGCGAAGGGCTGCAGTCAACAACAGGGTATCAACTATGATGAAACCTTCTCGCCAGTCGTTCGTTACGCAACAATCCGAATGGTCATAGCGTTAGCAGCTGAACATAATATGTACCTTCATCAAATGGATGTGTCCACAGCATATCTTAATAGTGAGTTGGTCGATGAGGTGTACATGAAACAACCCGAGTGCTTCGAAGACAAAAACTTTCCTAAGAGGGTGCTAAAGCTCAATAAGGCGATTTATGGGCTGAAGCAGTCCGGCCGTGCTTGGAACACGAAATTAGATGACGTACTGCGAAAAATTGGGTTTACACCATGTGAAAGTGAGCCTTGTCTGTACAGGATGAACCATGATGGTTATTTTAACTTGATTGCCGTTTACGTGGATGACCTAGTTTTAGCCAGTACAAATAAAGCCGAGCTTTACCAAATAAAGGCCCAAATAGCTAGCAACTTCGATTTGGTGGACAAGGGTCCACTTCGGCATTTTTTGGGTATGCAGATTGAACGCGATGGAGAAACTGGTGCGATATCTGTTGGTCAGAAGCAATATGTCCAAGATCTTTTGAGGCAGTACAATATGGAAAATTGTCGCCCTGTTGCAACACCACTCGATGTTGGCTTCCAGGTTAAGTGCGATAACGAAAGCTGTAGAAAGGTTGATTCGACAGCCTATCAATCTCTTGTTGGAGCCCTTATGTATTTAGCCATTGTTACTCGTCCAGACATCCTGCATTCAGTTTGCAAATTGGCTCAGCGAAATAACAATCCACACGCTGAACATGAAGCTGGTGCAAAGCACATTTTGCGTTATTTATTAAAAACAATCGATTTTAAATTACATTATCGTTCACAGGGAAGACAAATTCAAGGTTTTGTCGACGCAGATTGGGGTGGTAATTCTCTAGACCGAAAGTCCTATACTGGGTACGTGTTCTTTTTAGCCGGATGTGTGTTTTCGTGGGAGTCCAAGAAGCAGAGCAGCGTGGCCCTTAGCAGTACAGAGGCAGAATATACAGCACTATCCACAGCAGCCAAAGAAGCAGTCTACTTGCGCAGACTTTTGAAAGAAACAGGATTTTTCGAAAGCGACTCTCCTATTGTCATCAACGGCGATAACCTGAGTGCTCAACAGCTTGCAAAAAATCCAGTTTATCACGCTCGTAGCAAACACATCGACATCAAATATCATCATGTCCGAGAAGTAATCAAAAAAGGTGAAGCCGAATTAAAATATACTCCAACAAACGATATGGTAGCAGACATCCTAACAAAAAATTTGCCTAAACTAAAACATTTTAAATTTACTGAGCAAATGGGCTTATTTTGATAAATTTTGATAGTTGAATATTTATGTTGAGAAGGAGTGTTGGAAAGTTAATCTTTCACGTATAGATTTGCAACATAAATATTAATTTAATGTATGAATTACAATTCTTTCGTTCAATTTTTCTTTTTATAAACCGTACTAACTTTTCATTTTTATAACACTATGTACTACTTAACTGAGTTCCTAATAAAACGCCGTCTTGTAAAGATCACTAGCTTGTCTCATTTGGTATTCCAAGTTTCTGTGCAACCTTTTCATAGTTCAATAGATCGTACCCACCAACTGCCCATGACACTTCATTAACGTTTCGATTTGATTTTTTGTCATTCGTAGCTAGTCCTATCGAACTCTTTGTTCGATTTTGCTATCACTAGTATCCCCTCATGGAACAGAGGTGGGTTATCATTATCGGACTTCTGTTCTACTATTCAGCGCCACATTTGCTTCGGTCAGCCCACTCTTCTGGAGTGGAGCAGTTTGGCAGATGTATTTGTCGTCACTCGAAAGAGCTCGGCAGGGATGTCATCAATACCCTCAGCCTTATTTTTCTTAAGAGACCTAATCGCGGATATTATCTTTGTGATGCTGGAAGGTGCTTTGTAATTTGTGTTACTTGGAGGAGAGGGAAGATGTTTTACACTTTTTCAGAAAATGCTTAAAGAATTATAGGGGCATATCTTTGGGGCTAACGTGTTGTCATCGAAACAATTTTTAATGCATCTCTACGACTGTAACGTTCAAAAGTTATAAAAAGTTATGAACGAATAGTCAACGGATCATATAAAGAGGGTTAAATTTGGTTGTTCTTGTTTCGGCAAGATTATGATCGAACTCAAGGGATCATAACCCTCCCACTTCACTACGTTTCTACTGATCCACAGGCCGCCCGATTTTGAATGACTTCGTTACTGAGGCAAACCAAATGCTGGTGTTGTTCCAATTATGTGATCCAGGGTGCCTTTCTTTTACCGATATCTTTGGAACGTTCATTGAAATCGCCTTTTTAACGGGGTTCAAATGATCACTTCCTTGAACATGGCAATACCAGCTGAGCCGGTCGCGCTCTTTCTTTTCATGAGATAGTTTCTTTGACATGAAGACTTCCACGGCTCTTCGAACTTTGCTATCGTTTTAAAATAATTTGTCTAAATATTTATTGTTGTCAATCAGGTAGACGACAATTCGACGCCAGCTGACTTTTGTAAAAACATGTAAAAATATTTAAGTAAAAATAAAACCACAAAATTTATTTTCATTAATTTTGTACTCAATTCAACTTAAAAATTCCTAATAAAATTGTTATTAACCAATTTAACTCTTTTTATTTACTTGCAGACGTGGTAAGCCTCTATACCTCAGCCAGGATCGTTTCAATCTTCTGGAATCACAGTGGCTGTCACATAAGTTCGCTCACACCAAACATACCTGGGTGTTCCATCGTGATCTGTTGTAAATAATTCAGCTAATCGCACCACTCTCTCTCTCTCCCCTTGAGATAAGGCCCCGAGATCTTTAAAATCAAAACGTGGAAGTTTTTTTTTAATCATAAATAGAGTAAACTGAATTGAATATAAATATTGACATTGATTTTATTTGTTTTTCTATTTTATTTTTTCATTTAAAAAAAAAAGAAAAGAAAAAAGAAACAGTCACTACTACTACAACTATTACTACTTCTATCACTTTAAATGTTACTGATCTTAATTATAATAACACTAAACTACCTACCACCACTTTACCACTATAAATGTATATTAAACAAGCAAATGCACTATAGGTCTATATAAAATAATAATAATAATAATTACTGTCACAAAATGGATGAATTAAATTTTAATACAATCCAACAATCATGCAAATAGATAGAAAACGAAACGAGAGAAAGTGTCTTTGTTTAAATAATGCTTGGAGAGCAACATAAAATAATATAAAGTATAATCACTTATAGTTATTCGTTATTTAAAAAAAAAAAAAAAACGGCTTATCTTTGAGTAGAGAAACAATAAGTGAAGAATAAAATATAACAAATGAACATGAATGAAAATTAAATTAAAAAAAATAATAATTGTTATTCCTCTGTGTGATATTCGATTTAATATTAATAAAAACAACATAGACTTCTAATAAACAATTAATACAAATAAAAGAAGACGAAAAATACATAAAAAATATATATATATTCTATATTATATCGCTCTATCACCTATAGGCACTTAGTTTTAGGAGTATTAAGTTTAATTCTTTTTTTTTTTTTAAATTAACCTTTTGTCTTTTAAAAGATTCACTATTCTTGATCATAATTTAGTTGAATTTAGTTTCCTTTTTTTTAATTTTTATTTTATACAAGTACACACACAATTCTATAATATTCAAAACGAGACTATATAGAAAAAAAAAGTGTGGAGTAATACAAAAATGCTTATAACGAAACAGTAGATATGTAAGTTCATAAGGAATTTAGAAGATTAGTGTTTTTATTTAATTAAAAATGAAAGTAATCATGATGAAAAAAAAAGATAAACTCTCTTTTATGTTTTAATTATAAGGTCGACAGAAAATTAAAAAAAAAATAAATAACAAAAAAAAATATATTTACATTATATAAATAAAAAAAAGGAAACAAATATATATACATAAATACATTATGATGAAACAAATAAATTATTATTATATTCGCCGTAATCTACGAGAATTATAAGAATAATAATAAAATGAAGAAATAAAGAAAAACAAAACAATTGTTACTCGCTTTAAATGTTGGCGTTTTATTTCGATTTCGTTGTGGAACTAGCATCATTATCATCATCATTGAGACTAATTTCGAATTCAAAATACCTATATACCTAAGCTGGGCGCCGTGTTTGCGGCGTGGCGTAACTGGTTAGTAGGTCGGATCACTGCGCGTGAGGTTCCAAGTTCGAATCCTAGAAACACTAAAAAGTCTTCACGGTACCACCTCTTGCGAGCGTCTGACAAACATCCGAGAGTATTGTTGTCTCGAAAAAGCTTCTCAAATCAAATTGCACTTCGGATACGGCACTAAACTGTAGGTCCCTTCCATTCGTGTGATAAATACAACGCACACAACATGAGTGATTGCCGAGAAGCTAGGTCCTGGCACTTAAAGAGCTGTCGCGCCAAATATTAATTATTAATAAACACCCTTATTGTCGACGACGTCCACGACTGAAAAAAAAAACGACGCGTCTGTTTGGCATTGTCGAACACAAATGAACGACTTTTGTCACCTCGACGATCGACAAAACTCGTTTGAAATGTCAAAGAATGTGGATTGCATTTTTCGACGACGATCGTCGCATTGTGTAATTCATTTTGCGACGACATTTGTCGTGGAAAGGGACCATTTTCATCGTAGAGAATTTTGTGGACGACTGTGTGATTAGTGACAAAGAAAAGTATGTGCATTTAATTTTTAATTAACAAATTGAAGGAAAATGTAGTATTTTTCAGAATGAAGGTCACAAATAAACGACAGTTTCAAGCATTAGTCCGTGAAATGGAAGAAAACAACCCTTTGGCAAAATCCTTTACAAAGGGCCTAACGAAAAGTAATGTAAATCGCAAATGGGATGACATATCCTTAAATTCTAAAATACATTTTAAATCTGAAAATAATTGTGATTCAAACAATTGATTAGAATTTATTTATTTCTCCCACTCACTTAACTCCGGGCAAATCCAATGGATTGGATTTTGTTCTGATTTGTTTCTAATCCTTACAAGCTCTTTTTTCTTATTTTCTTCTTCGTCACTGCTCTCGAAAAACATCTCTACACTATTCATTTTTAAATAATTTTTGCAAATCCTTCACCAAGTCACAAAAAAAATACAAATTCGTCGAATCAAATGTCAAAACACATGTGTGGAACGCATGTGGATTGTAAGTGTTATGAGAGTCGTGTCGTTTTAGTTACGCAATGAGAAATCACAAACGCCTCGACTCGACAGATGTCGCCTGTCGTTTTCGACAGACGACGTCGACAATGACTGGCTGAACACAATGCATGCCGCGGCCGCGCCGCGGTAGCGTAGTACGTAGAGCTGTCAAATGGTGTGGCGCTGCACTCACAAAATTCGCCCACAATGGTGTAGCGCGTAGTAATGTCAAATAATGCCAGCTGATTAAAATTGTGTTTTTCTTTTTGAGTGTTATTGAGATTTGATTATTTTTGTGAGATTATTGTGCTATAATAATACAATAAAAATAATAAGAAATGGATAAATTTATTTTCCTTTCACTAGCAAAATAATTTTTTCCACGGCGTGCTCTTCCATTTTGACTGTAACGAATATTTCAAATTTATTGCGCTACTGCTGAACTCAGTTCAAGAATCCACCACGAAAACATCGTATAGAAAACCAAAACAGTCTTCAACAGTCGCCAATTTCTCTATCTGTCACTTGTGGCGCTGCACAAGTTAAAAGTAAACCAACTTCTTACTACACCACTGCTACCGCCACGCCGCAGCTACCTCATTGTGGGCGCTCTAGTGAGTTCCCATATATTTTAACTCTGTGACAGATCGTACTACGCTACCGCGGCGCGGCCGCGGCATGCATTGTGTTCAGCCAGTAAGGGTGAAAATACCTAAGCTCGTCGTCGGAAAATCCAAGTGGGGAGACCTAGGACTATTCCAGAAAAATAATTATAATTTGAAGAATGCAAAAATCATGCTTATTTTTAGACTACCTGCTGTCCCAACATTTTTGAGATAATTTAGTGAAAAAATACCGGACTATCCAGGTGCTGCGACAATAATAAATGAAAAAGCGCGCAACCATCTTTAAAGCAACCAATCAAAGAAGGAGAAATGCTTAGGTGATTCGTGCGCTAAAGCTCATTAACAATGCTCAGGGGCAGCTTTTGATGGATGCAAAATTTTGCAGAGGCGGCGACAGTATTGCGAAGAACTTTTTATTGAACAGTTTCCCCGGCTATACTTTCTAAGAAACACCCGTAACTATGAAGAAATTTCACTACAGTCGAAGAAGTTACATACACATCCACATACATACATTTTTAATGGCCCGCTAATCCTTTATGCAATCCGAGGTGGTAGGATGCTCAGGTGGACTCTCCATCCTTCTCGATCCAACGCCATTGGCTCCCAACTCATCAGGAGGAATCCCTAGATGCCTCCAGGAGAAATGTCGGACTTGTTCAAACTATATATTTCTAGGCCTTCCGGGGGTCGCCTACCTGGTGGCACGGCAATCATGGCACGTCTTGGAAGCCGGTCTGGGGCATATGCACTACGTGACCAAACCATCGAAGTATAGATCGTTCCTTTCGGAGAAGTAGCTGCTCAACATTGAGCGCCTCGCGTACTCTAGTGTTGCGCATTCGATCCCTACGAGTTATTCCAGCAACACCGCGAGGAACCTGATTTAGGCAGCTCGTATCCGCGATCTTATTCTTTCGATCACTTTCCAAATTGCATGACCATAGGTGAGAGTTGGAACATACAACGAGTTAAAAACCGATAATTTATCTTCAACACTAAGGGGCTTATTGCGGGAGTCTATTCGAAAAAAGTCTATTCGACTTTAGTCGATTCTATCAAGCTTAAAATTGGTATCGGGTAATGTAGTAGAATTGCTGAAATAGAATCGACTTTCTGAAATAGAAAAGGAAAAGCTCTCGAATCGAGCTTTCAACTCAAATGTCAAATCTCCGTATGATTTGTTGGTGTTTACAAAAAGATAGTTGGTTTTACAGAAAACAATGAGTTTTATTTGGTCTAATGTATTTGAGGATGAATTAAAGGATGTACGACAAGCTGGAATTGCGACAATACTTCGACACAGAAGAAATTTAAGAGTGCACTCCAATCCTCAGACAAATGCAAAAGACTTTTGCCACAAGCGGATTTTTTTCCAACTCGCACACCAATTTTTCCATCTGTCGCTTCGTAAATTTTTTCCTTATTTTTGTAAAAAAAATAAATCAGTTTGCATAAAAAACATTTTAACCTTAATATCAATCAAAATATACTTACTTATTTTCATCGTTATCCACTGTCTTGTTTGTTTATCATCTTTTCAAACAAAAGTCAACCAGGAATTTCCGATAGAATTGACAATTCTATCAAGAAAAATATCGATACAAATAGAGACTCGCAATACCGATAACATAGACTTTAATTCTATTCGACTTTATTTCTATTGTGAATAGACTCTCGCAATGCCGGCAATAGACTTCAATTCTATTCGAATTTAATTCTATTGGCCTGAGTTCGGCCTTCCTTATAACAGATTGACCAAGCTCTGTCAAAATTGATCCAGCCTGACTAATTCTTTAGGATAACCGCTTTGCTCTTCCCATGATTAAGACCCCGAGGTACTTAAACTTCAGTGGGAACATGCAGAGTACACTAGAAATGACCATTGGTTCTAATTCGTTCACGTTCACATTCATTGCAGTATTATCATACACGGCTACAAACCTTTTGGGTGCGCGCTGAAGTTCGGTTTGAGAGGACCCACGAATGACCAAATTATCCGCAAAGAGCAGATGACTAATCCTTAAGTCTCCCACTTTGAAACATTCTCCGGCACGGATAAGCTGCAATATCTAGTCCATATATACAATGATGAGGTGACAAAATGCTCCCTTGGCGGAGTCCAACGCCTTCCTCTACTACGTCGTCCTTCGGGAATGGATGTGGTGAATTTTTGGGACGGGGCGTTAATGTTTATCCGCTCAACATGTTCTAGCTATTTGATTCGTCATCTTGTACAGACGGAAGAGCTCCGCAGGGATGCCGAGTCTAGATATGATAACTTGTCTCTATATTCGCTATCATAGGCAACTTTGAAACCGATGAAAAGTTGAGGTTTTAGGCGTTCACATAATACGGCGACAGGATCTTATATGCGATGTTGAGAAGAATTATACCTCTGTAGTTGGCGCAGCTCAGAGGGTCTCCTTTCTTCAGGATCAGGCAAACGATGCTAAGGGTCCATTCATCGGGCATACTTTTGTCCGATCAGATTTAACAGATGAGCTGGTGCGGGCTCCTTACAAACTCATCCCCTCCTGTGTTGAAAAGTTAGGCGGTAATGCCCTCGGCTCCAGTAGCTTTGTTGGATTTAAGTATAGATATCGCTGTCCTCACTTCATTCTGATGGGGTTGACGGGAGTCTTGGCTATCATCATCGCTGTTGAATGCCTCATTCTGCCTGATCGCGCAATATTGGTTATCGCCGCCGCTTAGCAGTTTCCAGAAGTGTTCCTCCCATATCCTCAGCACTGACTGCGATTCTATTACTATATTACCAGTTTCGTCCCTGCAGGCTTCTGTTCAAACATCATTCCTGCAATAAAGTCTTTAAATTTCCTAAATCGAGCGCTTCTCATGCTCCTTTTTCTTCTTTCTGAGATGCCGATGTTCCTCTTTTCTCCTCCGCTCGTAGAGCTCGCGAGCAGTTCTAGTCCTTCTATGCAGCGCCGCCTTGTATGCCTCTTGTTTTGCTGCATGTGCTTGCCGGCATTTCTCATCAAAACAGAGGTGTCATTGTAGTGGCCGAGAGAAACCCAGAACCAGTACATCAGATGCGGCATCTCTGATGGCTTGTTGGCAAAGCCGCCACTGGTCTTCAGCGTTTGCTGCTGGTGGCATAGGACTTAGATTGAGATTAAAAGAGACTCGATCGACAAAGGGTCTAGCGGTTCCTTCCGGTCAAGCTTCCGCACAGTATTTCGTTGATTTCTCCATTCTGGATATTAGGTAGTCATCGGGGTCCACGTTGGCTACTCAGAAGGTCCGGATACCCAGAATACTGGAAGAGTGACTTGTGTCGATCGCAATGTGATCGATTTAGTTGACGGTTTTTCAATCAAAAGAGAGCCATGTTCCCTTGTGAATATCAAGATCATGCCCCTTGTCAGCGGCTTGAGCTCTGTTTACCTCGTTACTGCATTAATGGCATCTATTGTTGACGTACGAAAAACATACGGGTGTTCTTTAAAACCATTCGCTGCTTCGATAGCAGACTGAAGCCTGAATCTAAATATACAAGATTTATTTATTTATATTTATTTATTTATATTTGGCGCAACAGCTCTTTAAAAGTGCCAGGGCCTAGCTTCTCGCAACCACTCATGTTGTGTGCGTTATATTTTTCACACGAATGGAAGGGACCTACAGTTTAGTGCCGAATCCGAACGGCGATTTGAGAAGCTTTTTCGTGACAACAATACTCTCGCATCTTTGTCAGACGCTCGCGAGAGGTGGGACCGTGAAAAAACTTTTTGGTGTTTTCTGGGATTCGAACTTGGAACCTCATGCGTAGTGATCCGACACACTAACCACTTACGCCACGGCACCCACATATTATTATATAAGATTTAGGTCAATTCAAATAGCGTTTTCGTTTCCCACATTTGTTCTAAGCATATTCAATTTTAATTCTAATTTTTTTTAAAAATAACGGTCGTTCTGGTTTCCGGTTTCCATTGACTTTCTCTCAAAATGCACATCTGCCACCTGGTGTTCATTTCAAAACCATTTTCTGCAATCTCGCTAGATGTCACCCGAAGTATTCAAATTTATGAGCTTTTCTCCGAATCGATTGCACTTTTTTAGTTTGAAAGCACAACTGTAAGACGTGATATATTCTTCTGTTGAGAACGAACTAGATATGGATTTTGAAAAGGACACCCCCACGTATATATCCCGACAGGACATTAACAATTTTCCGTTTCCCTACAAACTCTGGCTAACCGTGAACTCGGAGACATGCGACTTCACCAAATGGAATATCGATGGCACAGAACTTGAATTGAAAATAGTCGCCTTGGACGGCTACCTAAGCAGTCCTAAATCGATTTTCAAAATCAAAAATCGTTCTTCCTTCATCGATCAGCTACGAAGCTATGGATTTGAAATAAGCGCCCAGGCGGAAAAAGTCTCCAAGGAAAAGGACAAGCCACAGACGGATGCACAGCCAGCGTACAGCGAGTTCGTAATGTATTTCAAGCACGAGAACTTTCTTCGTCACCGAATCGACTTGTTAGCCAAGATAAGGTATGTGCAAGACGCGGCTGCACAACCATCGGATACCGTGGGAAAGAAGCCTCCCTCGATAGCCGATCGAATGGAAGGCGACTTGTGCTTCATATCCTATGGGACACTGTCCCAGGTGCAGAAGTCGCGAATCAAGTATCAAACGATTTTGAACTTTCAAACGGAAACGATGATTCTGCAGGAGAAGCTACATGCCTCCGAATTGAGGTCCACTGCTAAGGGAAAGGAAGACGATGAAGAGGATACTATGATCGAGCTGCCAGCTGAGCTGTTTGAGAATCCACATGATAGTGTGTTGTACATGGGCGATGAGCATCGTACGGCTTACGCTGGGTTCTATGGGAACTGTAGCGAGCAGCAGATTCTGAAGTTCTTTGGAGACTATCTGCCAATGTACGAGAATGTGGACGACGAGGAGGGCGAAAGGCGAATTGTCGATTTGAAGTGAGTATGGAATTTTTCTTATCTTGAAATCTATAATCTGTAGCCTATGGACGGTGAGCCAAGCTTTTCTTGGCACCGCAGCATGTGTTTTTGGGTTTGTTTCTACAGTAACACTTCAATAATCACCCTTATTTCGGTTGTCGTATCAAAAAAGTTTTAAACAATGCACAATCTGGTAAATTATTCGCTAACTAGGAACAAGGCGAACTAGGAGCTAACTGATCAGAGCAACGAATCTATATTCCAATCGTGAATGATCTTAGGGTCCTTAAGTATGTATGAATAAGACGATTCAAACTGCAAGAAAGCTTGTCTGCTAGCTGCAATATTCACAGCTAATTCGACTTCGCCAGATACTTGTTTCCCTAGGCCTTTTCTTTAGGTAATCCTTAGTAGTCATTAAGACCTAGACCCCAAAATTAAAAGGGAAGCTTTTTTAGGTCCTGTTGGGCACAGGTCGTCAGCACGTTGGTTTGAGATGCGATTAGGCCAGAAGGTCCTAAAGATGGTGTGTAGGTATCTATTCTCGAAAGAAAGCAGCTTTCAAATGACAGTGGAATACAATCTTTCACGCACTATTCCCATATAATAATACTGACTGGACATTGAGTGGTGTGAATAAAATCAACATTTGTTAATACTACGAGTAATTTATACGAGATAGCCTCTGAGTTTTGGAAAAAGATGGGAGACATCGAGTTTAGATGGCTCAGGATTCTCATTTCCAAACATATGAGAGGTGATTCAATACCGAACCAATGGAGGGAAAGTTGTCTTCTCCCTGTGAACAATGGGTGGGGTGAAACACGAAAATGATAATTACCGTTCGATCAAGCTGGTGTCCAACATGGAGATCGTTGAGGGGTTATAAGGCCGACTGTAAAAGGGTATACGGCTTTGTTGCGGGTAAATCAAACATAGATGCAATTCAAAGTATAAAGATCATAATGGAAAAACATCGTGATTCCTTAAAATCCTTTAATTTATATTGTAATGTTTGATTTTAAAAAAGCATTCGACAGACAAACACGAAACCTGGGGCCTTATTTTGTATTGCGTTTCTATAGCAAATGTATACAAATAATCTAACTTTCCGAAATGTTTGATTTTGAGTTGGAAGCACTTACAGCCAATCCGAGAACCACACAAAATACCCATTAATTTTAGAATCGGATTACATTTTCGAATGGCAATCCGAATCCGAAAGCAGTACAAAATAAGCCCCCTGATATGGGTGGTGCTAATACATTGAGAGATCCCAGAAACCTATGTAGAAAAGATCATGGACATGTAAGAGGGAGCAAAGACAAGAGTAAGAGAAGAGTAACCGAAGAGTTCTCATTCTAAGTCGCGGGACACCAGGGAAACGTCTTGAGTCCTTTGAGTCTTTATTGTCCTTGACTATCTGCTTGAAGGTAAAGTGCCGGGCCCCAGATATTCTTTGGTGACCATGAAGCCATCATAAGTGAGGGTCCTACGTCCCCGCAACGAGCAGGACGTATTGGTGGGCGTTCAAAACGGCCGAAAAAAGACAGAGTACTTATGTTGCCCGTTCTCTGATTCACTCAATCCTATTTCAGACATTTACAGTGGAACTTCCCTAAATCGAATTCCAAGGGACCAAAAAATAAGTTCGAGTTATAGAAAATACGCAAAATGTACGGGAATAAAGTTATTTATTTGTTTTAATTCTGAATTCTGTAATTTATTTTTTTTTTTTGCGAGAGAAGTGGTCATGACTTCTCTTTTTCTACAAAATCCTCCACTAAATATACATAAGGAACATTACTTCTGTACTCAACAAAAGCTCTTAGCTTTTCGATAGAAGAGGAAAGTTGCTCAAATGTTGGTATGGTATTAGGTGCTGGATCGTCCTCATCCTCCTCTCAATCTGCAAAATAAAAATATTTCTTTAATTTTTTTAAAATAATTGCGACTGAGTTACCTTTTACTCCGGGCACACGACTCTCTATAACGCTTTCTAAGATATCATCCTCAGTAGGGTAATCCATTGTATCATAGCATGTACCATTATTAACATTAACATAGTCCTCGAATGTAACATCGTCCATATCAGCTGCCGTTTTATAAGAGGCCCACAGAACATTTAATTCGGACAGTGGAAGAAAATCTTCTTCATCCCAGTATTCACCATCTTGTAGCAATTCTTCTGTAGCAAACCCTGCTTTCCGGATACAATTAGCAATTGTTTGTTTTTTTTACATTTACGTTCCATGTTTTACTCAGGTCCCTAATTGTGTCAAGTAGTGTCACTCTTGTAGAAACTCCTTCCTCCATATTGGCCAAAACCTTTAAAACAATCCGTTTTCTATAGTGCTGTTTTAAATTTTGAATGATAACTTGATCCATTGGCTGTAATAGTGAGGTCATGTTTGGAGGAAAATATGCAAGTTTTATGTTTTACAATTTTTCTTCTACATCTTTTGGATGGGCAGGACAATTATGAACGAAAAGCAGAATATTCCTTTTCTGAGCGAACTTTACAAACCATTTATCATAAATGTCACTTGCCACCCAGGCCCTTTTGTTACTTTCATAATCCACATCAAGTGATTTGATACCCTTGAAACAGTGCGGGTTATTTGCTTTCCCAAAAACGAGTAATTTCAGCTTTCCCGACCTAGTCATATTGCTGCCAATCATAACGGTTACTCTCTCTTTGCTACATTTTCCACCAAAACATTTCTCACTTTTAAACGCTAGTATCTTATTTGGTAAACATTTAAAAAAGACACCTGTCTCATCGGCATTAAAAATGTAATTTTTATCCAACCGGGTTAAACGTTTTTACGATAATGATCTCCAGTTACCGAGTCCGCTTCACCACTTTCACCACAAATCGTTTTTTGGACAATGGAATGTCTTTTTTTAATTTATCTAACCAATCTACACTAGATAAAAAATCAACATGCATCCGCGAATCGTTTAGCCTTTTCTCTTATTATAATTTCTGAAAGCGGTCGATTTTTATTACGAGCCACGGTTACCCATTTGATCATAGCTTCATCAATATCGTCATAGTGGCAGGTTTTGAGCTTCTTATTTAATTTCTTAAAGGAAACAAAATATCTAGAAGTAACTCTAGACCAAAAACTGAACTGTAAACCCCTTCCAAACAGAATTATCGACAAGGCGACCAAACCCTTCTGAGCTTGTTCTAGACTTGGAACAAGAAAAATGGGGTCTAAAGCCTAAAATGATTTACTGGACATACGTCATCATCATCACACCAAACGCATGCATCACTAAACAAGTCCATGCCCGTTCCGCCCTGTAAAAAATGCAAAGAACGACCTGCGTAGGCATTATGGGTGCGATGCGTACCTGTCCAACCGCTGCGATGGAATCTCTCCTAAACCTCCCACATCTGCATAAGGCTACCAGCGCAGATACATCTCTTATGCAACTTTAAAACGTTGAGCCTAGTCGGGCTTATGAAGATTCTTTATAAATGTTCGCAGCTCTGCCCATCAGCAGTAGCTGATGGCATCTTAGTCGACCTTTTGAAGTGGTTATTCCCGACCGGATCTTTTGGATTAATTATCAATTCCCTCAGTCCGATCATCAATCCAAATGGTGTACCGATGGTTCAAAAATGAAAAATGGGGTGTGCGCTGCAGTTTTCGGATCCAATTACAAACTGTCTAAACCACTGGGACGTACTTCTTCAATTTTTCAAGTTGAGGTTCTTGCTGTTGTACTTTGCGTCAGAGAATGCACTAGACGAAACCCCCGCAGATCTCACATAAACATTCTTTCAGACACCCAATCAACCCTAAGGTTCTCATGTCCTACAAGCTAGATTGAAACTGTCTAGAAACTCTTGTGCAGCTTTCTGAACACAACAAAATCAGACTCACTTCGGTCCCTGGCCATAAGGGTATCATTGGCAATGAGGCTGCTGGCGGTCTAGCCAGATCTAGTTCAATCTTCATTCATTGACCCCGAACCCTTTTTGGTCTACCTACCACCCATATAAGGATTAAGCACTGGGACTCATAAATTTGTGTAAAACATGCCAACAAATTCATAAATTTCCCAAACAAGAGATTCTAATAATGAACAATTATAATGCTAAGATCTTGACTGACTTACTGGTTATTGCTCTCTTAAATACCACCTCAAGAAAATCGGCATCAGTCATTCTGATACATACAGGCTTTGTCTTGAATCTGCGGAACATACGAGTATCTTATGCGAATGTCACACTCGGACTAGAATAAAATACTTTTAGAAAGAGTTCACTTCCCTATCTGACGCTTTCTCCTTCTCAGGTTAAAAATCTTAAGCTTTCTACGTAAACTTGACTACAGTTAGGAAGTAAATTCACGCAATGCGTCTCTTAAAGAGACAACACAAAAGATCTCAATGAGATTGAGGTGATCCGTGTGGTCATCCACTTGCCTCTCAAAAAACAAAATCCCCTGGGTAATTGCACCATTTAATCCTCCACAAAATGTAGCGGAAATAAAGTTAAACCTCACTCATGCAAGGGAGAGAGTGGTGTTTTGGGCAGCGCCTTGCATAAAAATTCAAGACTCGTTATCAGCTCTGTAGTCTTGCACAACATTAGCAAACGTGTGTTACATAGTGCTTGTAAGGGCTAGTAATTGCTTAACTAAGGTACTACTTCCCCGAATTTTCTGATTTGTTGCTAACTAGACTTAGCATTTGTTTATTCAACTGAATTCGAGAAAAAGCTAATACTAGTTAGATCTAGACGGTAGTTGAAAGGTTTTATTCACATCACTGATTGTCATCTTTAGCTAACATTCGTTTCCTCCTTAGTCCAACAGGAAGAATACCATCGGCCCAACCGATTAACTTTGAGATAAACTACTCACTCGATGCTGAGACTACAAACCAGTCTGAGGATGTGCAACAGCAGCATTCACCCTCACCACCTCCATCATCGGCCCTCCAACCGATTTTCATTCCCGATGAAGACGAAGGCGAGGACATCTCGATGGATGAGTTCATCAAATTCAAAGAACAAACCGCCGACATCCAACCGATTCAGTCAAACGACCAATCAAAGATAAAAATGGAGGTCCTCGAGGAAGATGACGATAACGAGAACGAGGCCAATTTCAAGAACTTCTTCAGCCAGTACCGTGAGTCGTTAAGCCTACTCTACGAAAAGCAATAATTTCACAAAGACTCTTGTTACTTGTAACTTTTTGTTGAATTAAATTTTATTGAAATAAGTTTCGCGTTTGCTGTATCTTTTATTTCTTTTCAACTTTTGTTTTGTTTTTTTGTTTTTTAAATATACAAACATCACATCAGGCACAGTGGGGTGGAGCCTGATGCCTCTCATTAATAACGCCTCGTAGCCTATTTAAATATAGTTTATAGATGTTGAAAGGGTTTTTAATTTTGCTAAAGTTAACCGTTCGTTCGATGGTTTATTGGGCAACGGCTCGTTTAGACTGCTTCTTGACGGCGGTTATGCACTTAGCCATTGTTGGTGATGCCCTCGAAATTGGATCTGTCATAAAGTAGTCCTTGAGTGCCTTCTGTTTGATTTCCACTCTTGTGTTTTCGATTAATTTTACCTGGGAATGGTGAGATTTGGGTCATAGGGTGGAGTGAGTAGGTTTTGAAATGTGTTTTAGCTTACCGAAGACAATTGTTCTGCGAGGGTACTGAACGCTGTTCCTTGGAGTTTACCATATCGCACTAGATGTGGGGCGATGTCCTCAATGCGATTCCTTAGTTCATCAAGGGTGTCGTAAGGGAGAGGTGTTCCTGGAAAAAGATGAAAAATGGGTTCTAGTTTTTTCGAAGACGAATACTTTCGGTGTGGGTTCAAATAAATAAATATAAGAACTGAGAAAGGGAAAAAGACGCAACATTTTTATTAAAAAGCAGATCGCAGGACACTCAGACTGGATACGGTCCATTGTATGTACTGCAGGAAAAAGTGGCTTGTAGTGGTTCGCGAAACTTCGGTGGTATCTGTATATCTTTTGTAGTCATGTGGCTGTTCTAAAGTGGGGAACCTACACACATCGGTTCACTATCCAATACATCATTGCCACGCAAGAGAGTCTCATATACATGGTCCAAACGACCAACATACTCTAAAAATATCCATAAATTCTATTAAACATACTTGAAGGCACACACTTTCCTAGGAAACCCAATAATGAAGAATATATTTTGCGCAACAGCTCATCAAGTGCCTAGGCCTAACTTTTCGTAACCACTCGTGTTGTGTGCGTTATATTTTTCGCACTATTGGAAAGGACCTACAGTTTTGTGTCGAATCCGAAGGTCAAATTTAATTTTTGTTTTGGAGAAGCTTTCTCGTCATAGCAATACTATCGGAAGTTTGTCAGACGTTCAAGAGGTTGGACCCCGAACATTTTTTTTTGTGTTTTCTGGGATTCGAACATTGAACCTCACGCGCAGTGGTTACACACACTAATTACTGCGCAACGGCGGTGGTTTTAGTGGGCAATAATTCCACACGCCTACGGCCACGGATTCATTGGAATCTTTCTAGAGATTTGCACAAAACTAGCAGAAGCTTACAAATCTTCATAAACAAAATAACTTCATCTCTGCTCATACTAACCAACAACTTCAGACAACGCTCTGATAATCTTCCAATCTTCCCGAGCGTATCCAGGTGGTGAGACAGCAACAAGTGTTTGTTGAGCACGTCCCTCAGTATTCACATACGTTGCCTGTTTCTCTGTGTATGCAGCACCAGGAAGAACAGCATCAGCAAGTGTTGCACCAGCATCACCATGATGTCCAATGTAAACAACAAAGCAATCCTTTGGCAATTGATCACGTTTTACTACTCCAGCATCGGCGCCGAGCAAGAACAAAACTTTTGGCTGAGCTTTAATCGCGGCATTCGCTCCAGGCTGACAACCAACATCCAAAGCTCCGACCTGTGAGGCATTTGTTTGCAAGACATTGAATGCGTTCCAGTTCTACAAAGAAATGTTGCTACTTATTTCCAACAGAAATAAAGATTTCTGATATAACCCACTTGTTTGTTCAACTTCTTGGCATAGGCATGAAGAGTTGCATGAATACCAGCGCCATCAGCACGCTCCAATAGCTCAGCACCGACAATGATGGCTGCCTTCTTAGCCTTTTCCAATTTCTTCGAGAAAGCATGGGTGCCATTGCAGACTTGTGTAATCAAGTTTGCGTCGTCTCCCAGGTGCTAAAGAATTTCCATTGACCATTCGACTATTTCGCAAAGAGTTGAAGACTTACCTGATATTTGTATGACAAGTCGACTTTTGGTCCGATTAAAGCCAAATCGAGTTCATTATGCACATAACCCTTGCGCAAGCGAGTATTCAACAGAGGTGCCTCATAACGTGGATTGGTACCGACCAACAAAACAACATCGGCTTCTTCCAAAGCTAAGAACCAGAATATTCATTAAACTTTCAATGGAATGTTGAAAATGTCACTTACCTGCTATGGTAGAGTTCAATATGTAGTTCGATCGTAAATCAGTGCCTGATCCCTGGTTAGCGAAACCTTGTTCAGTGCAGATAGTCTCTGAACCATTGCGATTGAGAAGATCCTTCAGTGCAACCATGGACTCAACATCAGCTAATTGACCGACTACTGCAGCAACTCCGCCCTTTCCAGCATTCTTGACAGCTTTGGCCACGGAGATCAAAGCACCTTCCCATTCAACTGCTTGCAATTCGCCATTTGGCATGCGAACCATTGGGGCCACCAAACGTTGTCTTTTCAAACCATCACAAGCAAAACGAGACTTATCGGCCAACCACTCTTCGTTAATGTCTTCGTTTTCGCGAGGTAAAATTCTCAGTACCTCATTGGTGCGAGTGCTAACAACAATGTTACTACCAATGGCATCCAACACGTCAATGCTACTGATCTTGCGAATCTCCCATGGGCGGGCAACGAAGCTGTAAAAAAAGGTAAGGAACATAGTTAACAAAGGAACGGCAAATGAAACAAGAACAAGACAAGAATACTTCTGTGAATAGGGTACACAAATGCAGTTACTTTTCAGAATAACCTTATTGTTGACTATTTAAAATAAACAAATAAATATTTAAGCCCATGGAGGCACGTTGTGGTGCTCTTTCTATCTTCTTCTTCCTATTTCGGCGAGGTTATGATCCGAAAACAATGGATCATAACCCTCCAACTTCACCGTATTTCTCCTGATCGGCCTGTGGGGTTCAATAGTGGTGCTCTTTCTAGTATAAATAAACGAGATCAAATTTGTTACTAAGCACAGCCAGGTGATGCCCCTCGCAGATGATATGTTACTATGATTGAGGCCAGATTGGACGGGGAAGGAATACTAGTCATTGTGCAGAATTTTTGGCGACCACGAATATGTTATCTTTCCATCGAAGATGGTGATTGATGCACATACCGAGAATGGCAAGTCTTTCCGATTCAGCGATGGAAGCACTATTCATGGGTAATGATTGAAGCTTTTTTTTCTTTTTTTGTCGGGATAGGAAACGCTCGACTGGAACGGAGCACTCAGACGCAACTGGTCCATTGTACTACCAAAGAGCAAACCCTGATTTACCAATTTAATTGGAATTTCCTTGTCTTTCTGAGAAAGCCAAGCAAGCACTTCAGTGATGAGGAGCTTACAGTACCAGAACTCACCACATCCGCACCGAAAATCTGCCATCTGATACGAGCAAAAGCCGGATACTCACAGAGATAATGTTCCGCGGCGTGGTCACTCTCTCCACAACCGTCGCAGATTATAGTGTCACTTAAGCACAACACGTTAAGGTGCTTGGCAAAGGCAAAGTGGCCTGTCAAGACGACAATAAGTTGTCTACAATCTTTCCTGCTGAGAGACAACAAGAATGCCGCTGATTTCTTACAGACGTCCGGGAGCATGCGTTTAGTCAACCTGCATCCTGGAGAGTCATGCCACACACAATTGTGCTCGTGAAAGACCCAATCGTCAATGGAAGCCCTGACCGAGGACGCAGGGAGACCCAACGCGGGTTCGGGACCTGAGAAAGCCTCCTCTGAGTCTTGTCTACCAATCTCATCGGAGATCTCGTTCCCTAAGATCCCAGTATTTTTTATTTTTTTTCCGAGGGTGGGTGAAAAATCTTCCATAGACACTATGAAAATAGCAAGCGCGTGCTCATAGTAGTGTCAGATTCTTACTGACTAAAAAAACACCACCCTTGATATAAATTTGTTAGATATCGCAACTAAGTATAAACTTATCAAGCAATTTTTCTATCACGAAATAAAAACGTTTGGCAGGTTACTTTCCACTGAAGGATCCTGCATATTCCGCAATCTAGACGCGGTTAATCATTATCTCGCCAAGTCGAAAGGTTTCATCCTTTGTAGTCGGCGCAATAAATTGCTCTCATCCAAAATTTCTAGGACTGTATTGTTGACATGTCCGATTAGTCGGTTTCTATGCTTTCTTGCGAAACTTCTAGTTTCAGCTTCGATTGTCGGAATTCCGAGATCCCTGTGGATATCGTCGTTTCTACTATACCACGGTGCTTTGACAATTTCTCTTAGCACTTTATTTTGCAAAGCTTGTAAAATATTTGCATTTGTTTTCTTGGTACAACCCCAAAGTTGTATACCGTAGGTCCACACCGGCCTTAGCACTTGCTTGTATAAAAGCAGTTTGTTCTCAGTACTGAGCTGGGAATGTTTTCCGAGTAACCAGTACATTTCTCTATATTTGATTTTGAGTTCTTTTCGTTTCATTTTCACGTGCGAATTCCATTTCAGTCTTGCGTCGAGTGACATTCCCAGGTATTTGGCCTCGTTTGCAAAAGGTATTCGGGCCGAGTTTAGGAAACTTGGCAAGTCATTAGTTTTCTTGTAAGTGAAATTCACGTGAACAGATTTAGATTCTTGAGGGCGATCCGCTAGTCCCTCGTCCATTCATTTACATTATTCAGTGCGTTTTGCAGTTTTGCAGTCGTTTCTTCGATTGTTGTGCCTACTGTTAGGATAGCGGTGTCATCGGCAAACGTAGCAAGGATAGTGCCATCTTCGTTCGGTATATCACAAGTATATAGCAAACAGAGAAGCGCCCCAAGAATGCTTCCCTGCGGTACGCCGGCCGAAATTTCTTTGAGCTCGGAGTATTGGACTCCATGTCTAACACGAAAGAGTCTATTCCCAAGATATGATTCTAGAATATCGTATAAGCATACAGGGAGAACTTGTCGCAGTTTTCATTTCAAGCCATCATGCCACACCTTACCAAAGGCTTGCGAGACGTCAAGAAATACGCTTGAGCAAATCTTTTTTTCTTCAAGCGCTTTCTCAATTACGTCAGTAATTCTATACACCTGGTCAATCGTCGAATGCTTACTTCTGAGCCCAAACTGGTGGTCAGGGATAAGATTATTTTTTTCTATAACCGGTTGGAGACGCCTTAATAATATCCTCTCGAAAATGTTCGATATGATTGGAAGAAGCGAAATTGGTCTATACGATTTTACGTCATTTGGCGGTTTTCCTGGCTTTAAAACCATTATGACTTCCGCAACTTTCCATTGGCTCGGCACGTGTCTTAATCTGAGTGCAGCATTTACAATATGATCCCAGTATGACAGTATGATAAGATCCCAGTATGACCTGGGACCCAGATAAGAGACAAAGAATTCAGCCTTGCGACTGAGTTTAAAGAGTTTTTGGTTTCACGAACTAGAAGTAGTTAAAGGGTTAAGCAAGGCCTTAAGCGCAGCCTGCCTGTCACTACAGACATAAATGCTACGTCTCTTCCACCTGTTCTTCACAACATAGTTCATGGCCATTAGGATTGCATAAGTTTCCGCTTGGAAAATAGACGCATATTTGCCTAACGAAAAAAGAAGTCTAATGTTGTAGACTTCCACGAAGACACCAGTGCCATACCCTTGACTGCTTTTGGAACCATCCGTGAAAATACGACTACATTCCATTCCCGGCTCAGACTCTGGCCGAAGCCAGTCCTGAACACAAGGAAAGTCGACGCTGAATTTGCGCATCAGCTGGAGTTCTGGTGTCATTGCATCAGACGGCATATCCATAAGACAGGAGTCGTAAGATAAATGTCGCGCAAGTTCATCAAAATTCCAGTGTGGAGTATACCAAAAACCGCCGCGCCTAAGACGATGGATGGCTTTGATAGTGTAAGTTCAGCAAAGCGTCTAGAGCAGAGCCAGGCGTACTTGGAAAAGCTCTCGTGCAGTCGAGACAAGCCGTTCTTTGGAGTTTTGCGAAAAAGGCAACCACATAATTACGGGAGAGCCCCTTCCACCAAACAACCGACGCATATGCGAGGAATGGTCTTATCATAGCCGTGTAGATCCAGAGAACCTTATTCGGTGACAAGCCCCAAGTCTTGCCAAAAGCACCCTTACACTGCCAGAAGACTGAGAGCGCCTTGGATGTTTTCGACTCGACGTGTTTAGACCAATGAAGTTTTTTATCTTTAATCACTTTTAACAAAAGGATATCTCCAGCGGATGTTATTTATTCTCGAACTGACATTCATTGCTGATATACTGACTACGCCCCCACTTTCTGTGAGTTACAATGCTTGCTGCCTAGTCATCAAAATGCGCCCACTTACCACCCAGTCGCTGCAGTTGCATCTTCTCTTCATTGCGCATATGCATGAAACTAAAATCGATAATTCCTAATCAACATCTCAATAAAAATATCACCATGAAGGCAGTCTAAGCCTCAATAGATGGCAGAATGCCATAAAACCTCTACATTCGCTAAAATCTCCAGATTTCATGTAAATTAACAAATTACTCATGGAATACTCTTCATATCGCACACTTCCCCCCACAAACTCACCTGTACGGCTTGTTGGTCAGCGCTCCGACGGGGCACAAATCGATCACATTTCCGGACAATTCGGTGAGGAACAGCTTCTCCACATAAGTTCCAATTTGCATGTCATTGCCGCGTCCAGTTGTGCCCAAGTCATCGACACCAGCTATCTCGGAAGCAAAGCGAATGCAGCGGGTGCAGTGGATGCACCTAGTCATAATGGTCTTAACCAGTGGACCGATGTCCTTGTCCTCGACGGCTCTAGAAGGCAAAAAAAAAATAGTGAACAGCACTCTTTCCCCTCCACTCATACCTCTTTCCCGTGTGATTGATATCGGTAAACCGTGACCGGTCCGAGCCAAACGCCATAGCTTGATCCTGCAAGTCACACTCGCCGCCCTGATCGCAAATGGGACAATCCAGCGGATGGTTCATCAGCAGAAACTCCATTACACCCTCGCGGGCCTTGCGGGTCATCTCAGAGTTGGTCTTGATGCGCCACCCTTTCATCACGGGCATAGCGCACGCAGCCACCGGCTTAGGACTCTTCTCGACCTCGACCAAGCACATGCGGCAGTTGCCAGCAACAGCCAACCGTTCATGGTAGCAGAACCGTGGAATCTCCACCCCAACCAGCGCTGCTGCCTATAGACGACGCAAAAGAAACAAATTTTATGTAACAAACTGGACTGGAACCATACAGCGCTTGGCCAACCTGCAACACAGTAGTACCAGGCAGAACCTTCACGGGGATATCGTCAACAAACACTTCGATCTTCTCAGGGGCCTTTGCCGGGGCTTGGGCAACCGCTGCACTTGTACGTATCGCCGCCGCGCTAGCCACCCGATGAACGGGCGAGCTCGAGCCCACAGCTAATGCCTTGACAAGCGGCGCACGAATCATATTTTCTGAAAATGCGAAAACCTGGTTTGGATTACGAGCAATTACTTAGGAAATCGTATAGTTGTCTCGGGATTTTTTCCATTACATAAGCGCAGGAGACTCTAGTAACTTTTTCTAACCTAAATTAGGCTGAAATTGCGAATTATTTGTAGGAGGAGAATGCACGCGAAATGGAGGGCGATATTTGAAGAATGCAATGGATAAACAATTTTCAACGAACTAATAGGAATTAATAAACAATTTGAGGGAATGTACCTTAACGTTGGAAAATATTGCAGATACCGATGGATTTCGGATTGAAATTTTGACAGTACCTTGAAACGAAAAATTCTAATACTGACAGATGTCAAATATGACACTTGACTAAGGATGTCGATTAGGTGGGAGACACATTCATTGAGCGTGGAATTTGATGATGGAATTCGGTATGGAATAGTATTACTAGATGTCGCTACTGCGACGGACTGAATAATTCAGATTTATGCGGCGTTTTGATGATTGCCTTCAGAGGATGTGTTGGTAAGGCTAGTCTCGATAAAAGTTGTAACGAAAGTGCAAAACCGGATCTTCTTCTTTTATGAAACGACGAAATACCAACATATATTACGCGTAAGTACTCGCACATCTTTTTTTTTATATAATTTGCGAGCACTCAAGGGGTTATGAATACCTTTAACATGTTTACACACAGTGCGGGCGTTGGAAAGGATAGATAGAGAGAGAGAGAGAGAGAGAGAGAGAGAGAGAGAGAGAGAGAGAGAGATAGAGAGAGAGAGAGAGAGAGAGAGAGAGAGAGAGAACAATTTGGCGTAATGATTTGGAGCTCAGTTGTTTATGCTTCAGAGAAATTCCGGGGGTGGCGTCCAGATATCTGAGGAGATTTTTGACATTTATTGTCTTTGCTTCTGATTCACAATATTTTTTTCTCGATAACCGATGTCATAGGTAACAGAGTGAACAATTTTTCCAGCCTATGACAAAGCTACTGCTAGTGTTATGCCTTCGCAGTAGTGTTCACACAAGCTTTCGCAATTGATCGGACTGGCTTTATATATTTCATGAGAAATAAATAAATGCTTACTGACATCAGGATTTGAATCATGAACCATTAGCGTGACAATTGACGACGTTACCACTACACCATTGCCATACACCATAGTATTTCTTTCACCCACGTGCCTTGCTCATGCGCTGTTTGATTGGGACTTCAATGTCAAGAGTTTGCTATTGTTTGCACAATTATTTTTTCTTCTGTCTTTTATTTGAACTTCGGCTATAACTTGAGTGGCTGATGGTTTTCGGACGAGATTTTCCAACGATGTTCTTTGTACATGGCAGTACAAGTTAACGCCTTTAGCCAGGAGTTCTTGCACTATCGGTTTCTTTATATGAAGGTTTCCGCAAATACGCGTACTAGTAATTAGGTCTAGTTTTGATGCTCCCACTGACATTTTTGCGAAAGCGGTGCCGAAGAGAATTCCAAAATTTTACTTTCACGACAACGGAAGCAAAAAAAGAAGTAAAACGAAAGGTTATTTAAAATTCCGTATTGTGGACTAGTACCATTGCTATATTAGCCGCGTTCTATTATCTCACTTGATCCATATAAATCGCACGGCAAAAATAAACCGGTACGGATAAATGAAATATGTTCTTTTTGTGTTGTGGCAGTAGTTTCCACATCTAACTCCTTCCAAAATATGGTTTATTTCGTGTTGGGATTGCTCTTGCCTCTTGCTATTTGCATCCAGTATAACATTTGTTTCTTCTAGCGTACAACTTATTACTGTGTTCATTCAATAAATAGTTATCTAAAAATACTAATTACTCTTTTCCGTCTCCTCCATTCGAATTGCACAGCTGAGTATGAGTTCATTAACGCGGAGTTGCAATGCAACTGATTTTCTTTTATAAATTTGAAGGAGTATGACATTTTTTTTTTACTTTATGTTTTCCCGATACTAATGCATTCAAAATGGTGTATATTCACTCAATAATTATTAATTTAAAATCATTAGGAGTAATTGGGATGGAAAAACTGCTTCTGCAGATTGTATAAAGGCGACGAAAACCAACATCCCGCTGTCAGGCAGAATGAACATTCAACATAGACGATGATACTCAAAATTTCCGTCCACATGACCAAAGTGATGTGAGGATGTCAATATGCAAACTGAAATCCAACAAGGGTGCTGCACCTGGCGGCTTACCGGCCGAAATTTTCAAGGCTGCTGGTGTTAAATTGGCAGAAAGCATACGCCACCTCATCTTTACGATTTAGTTAGACGACATCGACCTAGTCAAAAAACTACGTATTGGAGGTTTGACATGGCTAGGACATGTAGAGCGAATGGACACCAACGGTCCGACCCGCAGAGTCTTCGAATCTATCCGCGCGCACAAGTTCAAGGGGACTTCGACCAACTTGGAGTGTGCAACTGGAGGCAATTAGCTAAAAACCGAGCTAAGTGTAGAGGCTTGTTGGTTGAGGCCCAGATTCACCCCGAACTGAAGCGCCACCTAAGTAAATAAGTAGGAGTAATTGGGATAAGTATTTACTCTCAGATGCTCTTTTATGTGCATAATTACATTGCAAAAAAAACATAGATCTCATAGGGTAATATTTGGAACGTAAAAAGTATTTCACATTCTAATCTGGCAACATGAGTTTTGACAATTGTCGACAAAAGCGCAATCTTACGAGGAATAGTGTAAACTAATTTATAGATCACGTAAATCGATCGTGATAAAAAGTAAGATCTCGTATTGTTGTTGTAATTAATGGAAACTAATGATCATTTAAAATGTTTGTTGGGGCTTTCGAAGAGACAACCCTTGGTGAAGATTTTGTCAGTGGAGTTGTTTGTGTTTTTGTACTCCTTTTGACAGTCTGTTGAAAAAACAATAAATGGTCCACCCCAGAATTGGTAGGACCAAACTCCAAAAAATGTGGATTTTCTTGTTTAGCTAATCTGTCTCCTGGGGTATTTAATCTGTTTGTTTTCTTCACTGCCATTATTTGTTGAATTTAGTTTTATTTACGGTAAAAAGGTCAGTCACTTTAGAAGTGCACAGTTTATATTCAGCCGCCCCACAGGGGTCAGTCGCTGACCTTGGTGCCGCACAATATACCTATGTCAGACGCTCTGTTTCACTGTTTTTTAGTCGCCGCCTACAAGAGGCTTACATAGCTTCAGGATGGTTCTGCCCTACTCTCCCCGACCCCGCAGGGATCACTCTTTGGAAAACTGGCTTAAAAAAAGAAGTTTATAGCTCCTCTCTGTAGTGTGTCGTGTCGTAAATGTCAGATAAAACGATAAATGCTCGATAACGATAGCAACGATAAATCGGGAACAACACGAAGAAACTGCAAGCAATTTTTATTTCCAACTTCCTTTGATTCTATTGTATTGGAAAGAAATCCTCCAATATGCTTTTCTCCGGCTCACCAGATGGAACTGAAAATGTGGACTGGAGGTTAACCCTTATAAAAGAAAATACTAAATACTTGGGTCTTATTTTGAACAGGAAACTGAACTGGAAAGCTAATTTACTAGAACGCATAAAGAAAGCAAATCTAGCTCTGTATGTAACTTCGAGTCACACGCTGTACGTGTCCGTTATCGGGTCTATACTACTGAACGATCGTTTGGTAATCGGCTCCCGATAGGACTGTCTATCGCACTCAATTAGCTAATGTGCAAAGATCTGCATACAGTATGTATGTATATCAGCGGTGCACTAAGAACTACTTCCTTTGCGGCATTCAACATTATGTTTCATCTATCATCTATCATCATTTCCGACTAAAAGCCTCCAGTCCAGTTATCACGATGGTCACTCCTATAGCCCAACGAATCCGAAATTTGACCATAACTTCCGAACGAGCATCCCTGACCACAATAAATGGGATAATGCTCCCCCTTTGGATGGTAGTTTAGTTCACTTCTACGCAGACGGCCCCAAGCTTCTCTGAAATGTTCTACCTGAGTATATCTGTCCGCCTCGCAAATCACTGTAGCATATTTCAGGCGGAAATCATGAAATAATCATGGTGATCAAGGAAGCCTTATTTTGGTTGAACTATAATGTTGATATTAGAATTTTCACAGACAGGCAAGTGCCAATCAAGTCCCATAAACTGCCGTTTGTCAGAGTTTGACGGAGCAGTTCAAAATTCACCTGACTTTCTGACAGGCACCGTATTGGTTGCATTAGTGTTCTTTTTTTACCTTTCAGGTCCGGAACACTAAGAGCTCAGGTAACGTTAAATTACTCCCACTTTATGGAGGCTGGAAGTGGAAAAAGTGCAAGTCCACGTCATTTACTAGGCTACCCAGATTTCCTAATTTTTTTTTGATAAATTTGATAAAATTAAAGTGCGAACTGAACACAATATCTAAATAGAACAGCATTTCCTGAAGTAAACTATTCAAACTTATAAAACTTACTATTAATAAAACACCGTCATTGCTTGCTTATTATCACATGGGAAAAAAACGATCAGTCACTAAATTTTTTGACTCACTGGTGAGTCGTCACCACAATGGCAATCGAATATTTTGTGGTCAGTAGCATACCTATATCATCGTACTTCCTATAGAATTTGATAATCTTTAAACTGAGTTCATAATTAAATGACTCAAAGCGTCAAAAAGAACCGCACATGTCGGGTTGTTTGCTCAACTTCGTGGTAAGAAGTCTAAGCAATTATCAGCTGAAATCACGTGCTGTATTGAATGCTGATCGAAGGCAAGAAAGTTACACTTTAAAAAGTTTGATTACGTATTGGTAGGATTGCACTTGAACTCTCGTTTATACAAGATAAGAATTGCTCATTGAGAAAAAAAAACTAGTAGAGGCAAAAATATATTTACTAACCACTAACTTCGGAAGTCGTGAGACAATCCCCAACTTGCTATCAGTGAAAAGTACTTATAGATATGTACGTTTATGTACTACAATATCAGATCGCGGTAGGTACATAAACGGTGTCCCAAATTGAACACCGGAATTAAATATCCCGCCATTTTTTTATTTTACGGTTGGCAGTTTTATTTTTAGTGCAATGCATTATTACTGTTGAGACTTATTATAAAAATAGTAAAAGTTTTGTTAAAACAAATTACAAACTCAGTTCAATTTCCGATCGTCGAAATGTATCAAATGAGTCCTCTCTTCGGCGTTTCAACAAGAACTTTGAGGAAATTGGTTCGGAGATTGGTGCAACTCCTCATGTTTATCAATGTAGCAAGGTCAGCCGAGAATCAGGGCGAAGGAAAGCGTCGCCGAAAACCCGAGAATGTCAATTCGCACTGTCAAAAATCGCATATTCAAAATACAACGAATAATGGTAAAAGATTTGCAAATTCATTTGGATCATCGACGGTTTTTTAGAGCAGCGCGGAGTGGAACATCATTTTGGCGAAAAAATCGTTTCCAGTCACGAAACAATTTTTCATCTTAACGGATTTGTTCAGTAAAAATTTGAGGTCTGGAGCTTGAAGAACCTTCGTGAGGTGCATGAGACAAAGATGCATGTTCAATCAATTATTGTTTATTACGATTTTTTGGATTAGGGGGGGATATAGGGAAATTTTGTTTTTCGAGGTTGAGGCCGGAAATGTGGTTTCAGTCAATGCTGCCAGTTATCGAAATATGCTGCAGTAGTTTTTCTGCAGCTGCAGTAAGGATTTTTAATACTACGTCAGGGTATTGAAAAAGAGATGGTAGCGGATGAACCCTTAATGGGCCAACGGCAGCGCTCATATCCCCGAAGTGGGTTACTGACTTCGTCCTAGGGGTTGCTAAAAAAGGATCTGGTCCTCCAGGTTGGGGGTTGTGCCGTCGGGTTAACTTCCCTACCACGTAAAAAACCTTCGGTTACGAAGCAACCAACAGCCTCGGATACGGATGAATTTACTGTTGACGACCCAAGCAAACGTAAAAAGGACAACGATCTTCGTGTCTGCACGTGGAATGTTAGGTCCCTCTACAAATCACGTGCAGCCGAACAACTTGCGGAGGCCCTAGATTGTCTCAAAGCAGACATTACCGCCATCCAAGAAGTGCGATGGGATGGACCGGGCAAAAGGAGTATGAAAAACTGCGACATCTACTACGGCAATTGCTACTGACAAAAAGGACAGCGTCTATTCGGGTGCGGATTTGTTATTGGAGGCAGACTTAGGCAAGAAGTCTTGAGTGTCCGGCATGTGAACGAGCGCCTTATGACTATCCGTATCAAGGCTAAATTTGACAACATTAGCCTAAAATGCGTTCACGCCCCTCATGAGGAGAAGGACGACGCGACAAAGGACGACTTCTACCAGCTCTTGGACAAGACGTATGAGCAATGCCCTAGCCACGACGTTAAAATTATCCTAGGTGATTTTAACGCAAAGCTAGGAAGAGAGGACGTCTTTAGTAGCGTGGTCGGAAAGCACAGCCTGCACAACAACACATCCGAAAACGGACTCAGGCTAATTGACTTTGCAGCGGGGCGAAACTTTGTTGTAGCTAGTACGCGGTTCCCACGTCTCGACATTCACAAAGGAACATGGCTCTCCTTTGATCGAAAAACTGTCAACCAAATCGTTCACTCTTCCAGTATTCTGGGTGTCCGGACTTTCCGAGGAGCCAATGTGGACTCGGATCACTACCTAGTTGTAGCCAAGGTACGGATGCGGATATCCAGAACGGAGCGAAATCAACGAAATACTGTGAGGAAATTTGACGTCGAGAAGCTACAGTCGCAAGAGACCGCCAGAACCTTTGCCGATCGTGTTTCTTCTAATCTCAATCTAAGTCCTATGCTGGGTTTCTCTCGGCCACCACAACGAAACCCCTGGTTTGATGAAGAATGCCGGCAAGCACATGCAGCTAAACAAGAGGCGTACAAAGCGGCGCTGCATAGAAGGACTAGAGCTGCTTACGAGCTCTACGTGCGCAGGAGAAAAGAGGAACATCGACTTCTCAGAAAGAAGAAAAAGGAGCATGAGAAGCGCTCGATCGAGGAGATTGAGAGACTTTATTGCAGGAATAATGTTCGAAAATTTTACCAAAGGGTAAAAAGAACATGCCAGGGTTTCAGAGCCAGAACAGAAGCCTGCAGTGACGAAAATGGCAACATAGTAGTGGAATCGCAGTCGGTGCTGAGGATATGGAAGGAACACTTCTGCAGACTATTAAACGGCGATGATGATCAGTATTCCACTGTCAGGCAGAATGAGCCATTCAACAGTGACGATTGCAGTCAAGATTCCCGTCAACCCGATCAGAATGAAGTGAGGATAGCGATATCTAAACTCAAATCCAACAAAGCTGCTGGAGCCGACGGCCTTGCCGCTGAACTTTTCAAGGCAGGAGGAGATGAGTTGGTAAGGAGCATGCACCAGCTCATCTGTAAAATCTGGTCGGACGAAAGTATGCCCTATGAATGGAACCTCAGCATCGTTTGCCCGATCCTGAAGAAAGGAGACCCTCTGAACTGCGCCAATTACAGAGGTATAAGTCTCCTCAACATCGCATATAAAATCTTGTCTGCCGTATTATGTGAACGCCTAAAACCGATCGTCAACAACCTGATAGGTCCTTATCAGTGCGGTTTCAGGCCTGGAAAGTCCACCATTGACCAAATATTCACACTACGGCAGATCTTGGAAAAAACCAATGAATACAAAATCGATACGCACCACCTTTTCATCGATTTCAAAGTTGCCTATGGTAGCGCGTATAGAGACGAGTTATACAGAGCCATGTCTAGTCTTGGCATCCCTGCCAAGCTCGTCCGTTTGTGCAGAATGACGATGGAGAACTCTCGCTGCTCTATCAAAGTCGGTAAGAACATCACCGAACCCTTCGATGTCAGGAAAGGTTTTAGACAAGGTGACGCGCTATCATGCAATCTCTTTAATATAGTACTTGAGAGAATTGTACGAAACTCACAAGCCAACACCGGAGGTACAATCTTTTACAAGTCTGTACAACAACTCGCTTATGCCGATGACATTGACATAATCGGAAGATCTCAGCGGGCAGTCAATGGGGCATTTACGAGTATTGAGATCGAGGCAGCAAAGATGGGTCTAGCGGTCAAAGAAAGCAAAACAAAATATACCCAACATCGGCGTCTTGGACAGAACGCCACAATAGACAGATATAATTTTGAGGTAGTAAAGGATTTTGTCTACCTAGGCTCTATGGTGAACTGCGCAAATGACATCAGTAGGGAGATCACACGAAGAATTACTCTTGCTAATCGTTGTTTCGATGGGCTATAACGGCAATTAAGTAGCAAAGCCCTATCTTGAACTACTAAGGTAACTCTCTATAAGACACTAATCATCCCAGTCCTGCTGTATGGCGCAAAGGCATGGGCTTTGACAAAACCGGATGAGGATGCCCTTGGTTATTTCGAGAGAAAAGTTCTTCGAGCGATCTTTGGTCCCGTCTGCATAGACGGTGAGTGGAGGAGAAGGTACAATGCCGAGCTATACGGCCTGTACAAGGACATCGACTTAGCCAGAAGAGTTCACATACAGCGACTAAGATGGCTGGGTCATTTAGAGCGGATGGAGCCCAACGTTCCCGCTAAGAAAGTTTTCGAATCCACCCCGGATGGACGACGCAGTAGAGGACGACCTCGCAGTAGGTGGTGCAAACAAGTGGAGGTGGACCTCAACCAACTTGGCGTGCGCAACTGGAGGCAGCTGGCTCGTAATCGTGCTAGCTAGAGAGGTTTGTTGGTTGAGGCCCAGGTCCACCCCGGACCGTAGCGCCATCTAAGTAAGTAGTAGTTTTTCTTTTTACGTATCGGAAGATATGGACTTCCATAAAATGTGGTTACAGCAGCACTATGTCACACGTCATACAGCCACAGAAACAATGATTTGACTGGCAGAGATGCTTCCATAGCGTCTTATGTAAAGACGGTCGGAGATCAATTGACCGCACAGATCTTACGATCTTACGCGACAAAAAGTCAAATACAAATTTACTTACTTAGATGGCGTTACATTCCGGGGTGGAGCTGGGACTCAAACAACAAACCTAACCGCCCGGTTAGGAGCCAGCTGCCTCCAGTTGCGCACGCCAAGTTTGTTGAGGGAGGTCCCTCTTCACTTCTTTGCGCCACATACCGCGAGGTCATCTTCTATTGCGCCATCCATCCAGGGTGGATGCGAACATTTTCCGGGCTGTAAAGTTGGGCTCCATCTGCTCTAAATGACGCAGCCATCTTAGTCGCTGTATGTGAACTCTTCTGGCTAAGTCGATATCTTTATATAGGCCGTATAGTTCGGAATTGTACATTCTCTTCCACTCGCCGTCTATGCAGACGGGACCAAAGATCACTCGAAGAACTTTTCTGTCAAAGTAACCAAGGGCATCCTCATTCGATTTTGAGAAAGTGCATGCCTCTGCCCCAAACAGCAGGACTGTTAAAATTATGTTCACTATTCGTGTTGGTATTGCTTTGTGCGTTAAATGAAAATGTGAGCACACTAAATCTCCCAAGAAAACACCACTATAGATAGGTAGTTTATTCATCGCAATATGAATTTACAGTACAATTTTCATTTTTAATTTCCAAAATAGCTTAAGGCATGATATATATGCACAGCACATACATGCATAAGATATGTGTGTAATCTGTCTAAGTGGCAATTCAATTTTTAATAAGAACAATTTTACATACTTGAAATTAAAATATTATTACTATTACTTAAAGACTTTTCGGTTAAGAAATTATAATCAAAATATAGTAACTTAGGGACTTTTAGTTTGGCCAAAAGGACAAATCTTGATTTTAAAAGCTTACGCTGATAATTTTTCTTCTGTATGACATGGTCTCCTTGCAATACTCGTAAAACTGGATCCAGTTGATTCCGTTCAGATACTCAAAAACCTCATGCTCTTGTAGAATAGAATTATATTGCCATTAAAGAGTTTCCTTAACTCAGATTGGACATGTCCCAAGAAAGTGTACCATTTCTTCATGTTCCTGTTTGTTACATAGAGTGCAAAATGTAGCATTCCGGCTTCTATGTGCCTTGAAGTTTAATTTCTGCAGTTCTCCTCCCAGTCTAAGGCGGTTCCAATTATGGTGCAGGTGTAGTTATTCTTGAAATAATTCAGTTCGGCCCAATTCAAGAACCCAGTGTTTTCGGCAGCATTAAACAACAAGTTCAAAAGAGCAACATATTGGCAGTACTGTTCAAATCAGGCTTTTGTTTTTTGCAACGCCAGCGCAACCAAACGTCAAAATAGAGCGCAACAGTTGTTTTGCTGTTGCGTTCGATTATTTTAGATAAGCTTTTATTTGTAGTTTTTTTTGTTTAGTTTTTACCCTGTACTTTGTGTAAAAAGTGTATGAACAATGTTTTTCTTTTTTCGTCCATACTCGTAAATGCCAGAATATTAATTGCACAGGTCAACAGAAACACAAAGCCTGCTATGTTGCCGCAACGCTGCGCAGTTTTTTGACACTTTTGAATTCACCCGACTTTCGAATAAAAAGTTCTCTCCGTAGAAGATCTACAATAGCTCTTTCAATACAAGATCAAGAATATCTCTCTTTCTCATCTGTGGTCCTGATTATTTCATATAAAGAGCTTCTCTAATCCGCGGAACCCTTTCCAATGTTCGCCGCAAGGTTAATCCAATCCTTTTAGACGATGGCCTTAAACTGCACTGCCTGCTGCAATAGCTGTTAAGGTAGCCTTTTATTAGTAATTTCCATTATTCGTAAGTACAAGGTAATCCGCATTCAATTTTAATGTAGACATGCATTGATGACAGCCCTGTTTCGAGATTGTACATATTTTGGTGTATTTTTCGAGAGGTATAATATTTTCCTTAGAAAAAAGCGCAGCAGATACTTCATAAAAGAAAATTGCCCGAAACGTTGTTTGATATTTGGGGTTAACCGATACTCGTATATGCCTTCATATATGCTGAAAATTCTTTTCCAATTAACACAAATCGCAGTTTTTGTTTTATCAACTATAATTTAAATGTGTTTATTCATGTTAAGGTAATGTAGTAGTAGAATCGCAGTCGGCACTGAGAATATGGACGGAACACTTCCGCAGGCTGCTGAACGGCGACGATGAGCAATGCTCCGCTGTCAGTCAGAATAAGCTAGTGATTAGACTCGAGTTGACTTTTACTCGAGTAACACGAGTAATTTAGTTTCAACTCGTACTCAAGTTAGTTCATTCAAACTCGTATAGCATAACTGATTTCAGTGAACAATTCAAAATAGCATGACTGTTATATATTCACAGAAATGCGAAATTTGCTTACACCTATGAGATCCATGCAAACAAATGGTTACAAAACGAGAACGTAAGTTCTATGGATCTTGGTATTCCTTTTCTACGAGTATAATATATATGTGAAAGCGGTTAGCGGTTAGCATTTTTAATTTTTGTGCTTAGATTCAGTTTTTATTGTGTAAAATTGGTTACTAAGTGTAATAATTTTTGCGAATATAAGTTAATTGTAAAATACTCGATATTTACTTGTAAAAATTAGTGAGCAGAAATCAAAGGCTTGCCCATTTTTCGGTAAAAAAAATCGAGGGAGGAAAAGTGTTCTGCAAATTGTGCAAAAAAGAATACAAATACTTTGGAAACCGCCCCAATTTGATTTCGCACATAAAAAAATAAGCATCCACATCATTTATCAAATGACAACAATGCAGAAGGATAGTGCGGCCCTAAGGAATATTTGGTTGATTTAGTACTATCAATAGTGGCTAGAGAACGACAATTTCACAGTTTTCTAGTTCAATGATTGTGGAATAAAAAGATTTGTAACCTTGACTTAGAGTCATGTAAATTGAGCCGCATTCCTACTAGAGTAGAACTCGATTATTAAAATAAATAAAATCATTCGAGTCCCAGCACTAGAATAAGCCATTCAATAGTGATGATAATAGTCAAGATTTCCGTCAACCCGATCAGAATAAACTGAGGATAGCGATATCTAAGCTTAAGTCCAACAAAGCTGCTGGAGGCGACGGACTTGGGGCCGAATTTTTCAAGGTAGTAGGAGATGTGTTTGTAATCATCTGTAAAATCTGGTCGGACGAAAGTATGCCCAATGAATGAAACTTCAGCATCGTTTGCTCGATCCTGAAGAAATGGGACCATCTGAACTGCGCCAACACAGAGCTATAGGTAAGACTTCTTAATATCAGATATAAATACTGTTTGGCGTATTGTGTGAACGCCTAAGCCGATCGTCAACAACCTGATTCACCCTACGACAGATCTTAAAAAAAAAAATCGATTGATTTCAAAGTTGCCTATGATAGTGTGTATGGAGACGAGTTATACAAAGCCATCTCTAGTCTCGGCATCCCTGCCAAGCTCGTCCGTATGTGCAGTGTGACGATGGAGTACTCTCGCTGCATCTCCATCAAAGTCGGAAAGAACATCACCGAACCGTTCGATGTCAAGAATGTTATTAGACAAAAAGACACCCAACATCGGCGTCTTAGACAGAACCCCACAATAGACAGATATCATTTTGAAACTTTGTCTACCCAGGTTCTACGTAGTTTCTACGGTGAGCTCCGCAAATGACACCAGTGGGGAGATCAAACGAAGAATTACTCTTGTCAAACGCTGTTTTTATAGGCTTGGAAGGTAATTGAGTAACAAAGCCCTATCTCGAACTACTAAGGTAACTCTCTAAAAGACACTAATCATCCCATGCCTGCTGTATGGCGTAGAGGCATGGACTTTGTCAAAATCGGATGAGGAGGCCATTGGTTACTTCGAGAGAAAAAATCTTCGAGTTATCTTTGGTCCCATCTGCATAGACGGTGAGTGGAGGAGAAGGTACAATGCCGAACTTTACGTCCTATATATACAAGGACATCGAACTTAGCCAGAAGAGTTCACATACAGCAACTTAGATGGCCAGGTCATGTAGAACCGATGGAGCCCTACGTTCCAGGCAGGGAAATCAACAAATTTGGCGTGCGCAACTGGAGGCAGCTGGCTCCTAACCGGGCTTGCAGGAGAGGTTTGTTGGTTGAGTTCCAGGTCCACCCTGAACTGCACATATGTGTCTCTTCTGCCAGAAACACATGTGCAGAAGTTTTGCATGTAGCGCTGTGTGCAGATCTGGGAGGAAACAAATGTGCAGACATTTTGTGGTGTGCATCGGCATTGGCTACTTTCATTCGCTGACTACAGAATACGTGACTTTTTTTTTATTTTGTTCTTGGGTCTGTTCCACTTGGTGAAAATTGCCATTCCATTCCATTTTTTTGCGATTTGATAATATTTGACTCATGCAGCGAAGAGAAATAGAGACATCATGCAGATCTGTGCTGCATGTAGAAAATACATGCGGCATTGTGCATTTAACTATTTTTATTCTAATCTTGCTACATGGCCAACGTTGCACATGTGTTTCCGGTATTCTATTAATGGCCGCCTTCGAATAATAATGGCCGGAGTTGGATGCTGGTCAAATGAAAACACAAGCGTTTTCACTTAGCTGAGGACTACCAACTCCTACTATCAACCTCCACGCGGTGACAGCCGGGTGCCTAGTACCTTAATCCAAGAAATGGGTAACCAACCCCGTTTGGCGGATTCTTGGCGGCAGCAGATGAGAGAGCGGGGGAAGAGTGTTTTCTCACTAGACCACTTCTTCCTGCTCCAGGCGGCAGCGGACGAATTCCCTGGACGGAGTCAACGGTGGCGTCTATAGTTCCAGTTAGGTTGAACTTAGTGAATACCTTGCGCGAGCTGCTTCGACGTATTCGAATCACAGGTCGGTAAGGAATTTCCAATGTTGGTCAGGACCTTGGAATAGAGATGGTGGCGGAGGAGCCGTTAATGAGCCAACGACAGCGCTCATACCTCCGTAGTGGACTACTGGCACTGGTGTACCCGGCCCCTCGTCCTAGGGGAATAGCTAAATGAACTGGTCCTCCAGGTTCGGGGTTGTGCCGTCGGGGTGACTTCCCTACCACGTAAAAAACGAAGGATTCCGAAACAACCAAAAGCCTCGGATAAGGATGACTCAACTAATGACGACCCCTCCAAACGAAATAAGGACAACGACCTTCGGATCTGTACGTGGAATGTTCTTTCCCTTTACAGACCACGTGCAGCCGAACAACTAGCAGAAGCCCTAGACTGCTATAAAGCAGATATTACCGCCATCCAAGAAGTGCGATAAGATAGGCCGGGCAAAAAAAGGATGAACAGCTGTGACATCTACTACGGTGATTGCTACAAAGGCAACAGGCAACGCTTATTCGGATGCGGGTTTGTCATAGGCGGCAGACTTAGACAAGAAGTCTTAAGCTTCCGACATGTTAGCGAGCGTATTATGACTATCCGGATCAAGGCTAAGTTCGCTAACATAAGCCTAATATGTGTTCATGCCCCCACGGATGAAAAGGACCCTGCCACCAAAGAGTGTTTCTACGAGCTCCTCGAAAAAACATATGACAAATGTCCTAAATACGACGTTAAAATAGTATTGGGCGATTTTAACGCCCAAATAGGAAAGGAGGACGTCTTTGGCAGGGCTATCTGTAAGCAAAGCCTACACGACACCACGTCTGATAACGGACTAAAGCTAATTGATTTCGTTGTGGAGCGAAATGTCACCATAGCAAGCACATGGTTTCCTCATCTCAATATTCATAAGCAGACATGGCGGTCAACCAAATTGATTATATTGCGATCGACGCAAGGCATGCCTCCAGTATTCTGGATGTCCGGACCTTCCGAGCGGCCAACATAGACTCGGATCATTAATTTGTTGTAGCCAAGGTACGAATGGGGATATCCCAAACTGAGCAACAAAGAAGAATCACCGTGAGAAAATTTAACGTCGAAAAGCTACAATTACAAGAGACCGCCAGACTCTTCGCTGAACGCGTATCCCGAAATCTCTCAACCACCCCTTTGCCGCCGCCATCAAGTGCCGAAGACCAAAGGCAACGCTGCCAACATGCCATCAGAAACGCCGCGACTGATGTGCTGGGTCTCGCTCGCCCACCACCGCGAAACCCCTGGTTTGACAAAGAATGCCGGCGAGTGCATGCAACAAAACAAGAGGCATACAAAACGGCGCTGCAAAGGAAGACGAGAGCTGCTCGTGAGCTCTACGAGCAAAAGAGACGGGAAGAACATCGGCTTCTCCAGATGAAGAAGAAAGAGCATGAAAAGCGCGCGTTCGAGAATATCGAGAGTTTATACTCAAGGAACAATGTACGGAAGTTTTACCAAAAGGTAAAAAGAACCTCCTGAGAATATGGAAAAACTACTTCCGCAGACTGTATAACGGCGACGAAGACCAACATCCCGCTCTCAGGCAGAATGAACCATTCAACATAGACGATGATAATCAAAATCTCCGTCCACCTGACCAAAACGAAGTGAGGATAGCAATATCCTAGCTAAAATCTAACAAGGCTGCTGGACCTGACGGCTTACCGACCGAAGTTTTCAAGGCAGCTGGTGATGAATTGGTAGAGTGCATACACCAACTCATCTCTAAGATTTGGTCAGAGGAGTGTATCCCTGATGAATGGAATTTCAGCATCGTTTGTCCGATCCACAAGAAAGGAGACCCCCTCAACTGCGCCAATTATAGAGGCATCAGGCTCCTCAACATCGCATACAAGATCTTTTCTGCGATATTGTGTGAACGCCTGAAACCTTTTATCAACAGCCTGATTGGACCCTATCAGTGCGGTTTCAGTCCAGGAAAGTCCACCATCGATCAAATCTTCACACTTCGGCAGATCCTGGAGAAAATCCAAGAATTCCAAATCGATACTCACCACCTCTTTATCGATTTCAAGGCCGCCTATGACAGCATCTATAGAGAAGAGCTTTATAAAGCCATGTCTAGTTTTGACATCCCTGCCAAGCTTGTTCGTCTATGCAGGATGACGATGGAGAACGCTCGCTGCCCCATCAAGGTCGGTAATTACCTCACCGAGACCTTTGATGTCAAAAAAGGTTTTAGACAAGGTGACGCGCTATCATGTGACTTCTTTAATATTGTACTCGAACGGATTGTGTGGAGCTCACAGCCAACACCGGAGGCACAATCTATCACAAGTCTGTACAACTGCTTGCATACATTTGTTTTTTGCTTGCATACGCCAACGATATTGACATTATTGGAAGAACTCAGCGGGCTGTCACCGGTGCGTTTACAAGCATTGAGGCGGAAGCGGCCAAAATGGGTTTAGCGATAAACGAGGGCAAAACCAAGTATATGCTGTCAACAAGAAGGGACAACCAACGCCGACGACTTGGACAGAATGTTACAGTGGGCAGATATAACTTCGAGGTAATAAGGGACTTTGTCTACCTTGGCTCTGCTATATACTCTAACAACAACATCGGCGCAAAAATCAAGCAAAGAACAACTCTTGCCAATCGTTGTTTTTTTGGGCTTATAAGACAATTCAACAGTAAAGCCCTATCCTGAACAACTAAGGAGACTCTGTATAAGACCCTGATCATCCCAGTCCTGCTTTACGGCGCAGAAATATGGACTTTGTTAAAAGAGAATGAAGATAGATTCGGTCACTTCGAGAGAAAAATTCTTCGTTAGATTTTCGGTCCCGTTTGCGTTGACGGGTTTTGGAGGAGAAGATTCAATCACGAACTATACGAGCTGTACAGCGGCATCGACCTGGTCAAAAAACTGCGTATTGGACGTTTGAGATGGTTAGGACATGTAGAGCGAATGAACACCAACGCTCCGGCCCCCAGAGTCTTCGAATCTAACCCCGAGGGACGACTTCGTAGAGGACCTCCTCGCCGTAGGTGACGCACACAAGTTCAGGAGGAACTCGACCAACTTGGAATGCGCAAGTGAAGGCAATTAGCTAAAGACCGAGTTAACTAGTAGAACACAATGGTGTCGTTGTCGTAGTCTTAGTCGCATTCGTACCTCCTGTCAAAGGGTGAAATACACACAAATGAATAAAAGTGTATACAATAAGTCGCTGTCGTGGTCGTAGCCGTAGTCGTAGTCATATAAAGTTGGACAATTTTTAATATTTGTCGTACGACAAGGCTGAAAAGTGTGCGCAATGTTAAGTGCAACTACGACTACGACAACGACATCATTGTGGTTTGCTAGTAAATGGAGAGGATTGTTGGTTGAGGCCCAGGTCCACCCCGAAATGTAGCGCCACCTAAGTAAATAAGTAAGTAAGGAGTTGAATGCCTTCAGGGTGAGTTCAGCCGACAACATGATGACGCTGGGTATCTGGGCTGACATTTCTTAGGTCGGTGTTACACTGATGAACAATATTGAAAATTTGTCTTTTAACAATTTCTAGGTACTACATCCTACTTCCAAGTTTTTTCCCGACAATTAAAGACATTTACAGTTGTGTGCGGGTAATGTTTCTCCAACGCTCTGTCAAACTTATGGGACACTCCCCAGTCTGCCTTGAATTATGTTTAAATTAATAATAATCTATTTGGTATCAACTAAACTAACGCTGCAGATATGGAAATTAGGCTCAGAATGAAAAATAAATTAATATTGTCACAATGCCCGAGACAGCTCCAATATGTTTTTTGAGACCGTACAACTTTTTTGACACATCTGGAAGTTGTCAAAAACAACTGGGCCCAACCTGGGGTGAGTCTAAAAACAACCTAGTTTTCTGCATTCCCTTCTTTTAATCAACCGAATGAAGAGGACCTTCAAGTTATGTAACCGATGCAGACTTTAAAAGCATCTGATCGTTGTGTCCTTTGCAGTTTTAAGAGATCTTAAGATTATCAATGCCTTCAATGATATGTACGCCTGAGGATAGCCTTCATCGATGTAATGAAAAACGTTGCCTTGATTCCTTTTATCACTAGCATGCAGAATTCATTAACTAATTTCTTAATTGCACTACCTACGTATAATAATAATATCAATATAAATGAGGTTGACGTGAGTAAGGTTAATTTTTCTACATTACTTCATCTTTTGTAATCAAACCCCTGTTCGGAATTCAGGCAGCTTGATATATCGATAAATTATACAAATCTCTGTGATCTTTCCATTGTAATTAATTAATTAACAAGAAATTAAATTCCATTTTATAATTATAAGGTTAGGTTCAATGTTTGTTTTCTACGACCTGTCACAATGAATTCCGGAACATAAATTGTCGGAAAACTAGCCGAAGGCAATTGATTGTCTATGCGCATTTAAAGACAACAATTATTAAATTGTTACAAATTCTTTTAAAAATAAACTTGACATCACTGACAGCACCTACGTAATGGATACAAGCTGACAAAAGCGGATCAATTGACCAAACCGTGTATGCAACATTTTCGAACAAATTTATGATCGCGTATCACTTTCAAATGTCAAAATTAATTCGATTTCGAATTGAAATAGGTGATCAGAAGTATCATCGCAATTGTCTGCATCTGGGGGATCCCCAGGGTACACAGTTTAATAGAAATTACCGATCGGTCATAGGGAAAATCTATCGAAATTGATCGTGGTTGGGTTTCTATGTCTCTTTGTAACCAGCTGACGTGATCGCCTCCACCCCGTTCAAAGAGTAGAAAACAATCCGAATCCGCGATCTCCAGATGATAGAGCGATGGCGACGTTGTCGGCAGTTGCCGGCGGTGGCGGTGGCGGCATCTAATTTAATCTCTCCCCATCGTGATTCCATTGTGTGCGAGAGGAGCACACGATAATCCCCATCTCAAACCATGGCGGCTGGCTCGTCGGCATGTGTATGTCGCATAGTCTCACAGCAGAATTGATGCCGGCCGAGATTGTTGTGGCACAAGGGCTCACACAATTCATATGTATCGTCTCGGGGTATGTAATGTATAGTCGTGTATCTGGCAGTGCGGACGCGGCGTGCGTCGCGCTTCATGCTCGTGTAGCTGTCATTAGAATTAAATTAAGTAATTGCCTTTTTGTGACTCGATTAATTGCTTGTTATTGAACCTTTGGCTGTATACGCCATAGAGTTTCTCCAGAGGTTGTGCTGTGCTGTGCTGTAGTCTGGCTGGCTGGGCATGGGGGGCGCGTACTCACTGTCAGATTAGATCTACTTGGATGATGTTGGCTGCCAGACCAACAACACAGTGGGATCTTAATGAAATGAAAGTCGCGTCAGGTCTCCAGACCATCCATCAAATCAATCGATTATACATTGACGGGGAATATTGATCTTCGTGATGGGTATGGCGCGCGCCCTGGCGCTACACTGCTGTGGCGCTTAAGGGAGGATGGAGGGTGGAGTTAGCGCCGTCGCCATCTCTAGGCACTTTGACACTTGTGGCGCGGCATTGGTGTGGTCGTTTGTTTTTGTTTATTAAGTTGTTGAAGTAATGTCGCTTGACAGACTTAACTGAGGTGTGACAGCAATGATATTTTTAAAAGTTGAAGGCATACATCATCGGGATTATTCGAATGCATAACTAGTTGATGTGACAGAAAATCGTTAGAGTGTGAGAATTTATTTAGACAATAAGCTGATGATAAATTATATTTAAATCCTGGTTTGAATGTTATGAAGCAGACAATAATTGTTTGTACAATTATAGTGGTGACCTCCATAGGGAAGCCTTGTAATGGCAAGGTAGCGTTAGTGCCCACCCAGTGCCTTCAGTAGGCAAAGCCAATTATTACACTATGCTATGTACAATTCTTCAATATTTATGGGGAATATTCCAATTTGGATTGACTAAGGAGAGCGTTAATCCTTCATTTACAGAGTGTTGCTTCACTGATACAATGTGTGAAGACTGCTCTAATTAGTCCATGTACGGATAGACTATCGACATAGAGCCAAGAGCCATTTGTCCCACTTTCCTTTAAATTCCGCAAAGTGCGAGACGTACACACCATATGTAGGTAGGTAGGTAGGTAGGCGTGGTGGTTTACCATATACGGACTGGGCAGCCACACGATAAAGTGGTATACAGACGGTTCGAGAATTGAGGAAGGAACAGGAGCAGGCGTGTTTGGGCCAATAACGAAACACTCAGAACCCATGGGAAAAAGTATTAGCATATTTCAAGCTGAAATATGTGCTATAGATGGATGTATCCAACGCAATATCAAAAGAAGGTACAGCAACATAGCAATACTGTCAGATAGTCAAGCAGCTATCAAAGCACTTGACTCCTATGTCATTAAGTCAAAACTTGTGAGGGATTGCCTACACAAACTTAATAAATTAGGTAGAAACAACAAAGTTCCGATTAACTGGAGAAGACGCCTTGGGAAGACAAGGAACTGCGGAGCCTTTATTGGACCTGAACCATTCTGCAGAATAGGGGAACATACCATACGCGAAGAATTGAGGAATTGAGGAAAATGGAGAAAGAAGACAGGGCAAGAACCTCGAATAACACCACAGATCTGAGGCAAACTAAGAAACTAGTGGGATGCTACAACCGGAAAGATTCGAAGCCGGTATCTGCCTTCTTTTTTTTTTTTAAACAGGTGTGTGGCCACGCCCAAAATGGCGTGTAGGCACTGCGATCAAGGAGATCTATGGTGCCGAAGATTTTGTATCTGCCTTAACAAGGATAACCTACGAATCCTAACAGGCTTCCTAATGGGGCACTACAAACACAGGGAGCACTTACGGAAACTAGGTATAACAAATGAAGGCCTTTGCAGATTCTACAATGAGTCAAGCGAGACTCTGGAGCACCTTATGGAATCTTGTGGGGCACTGACTCACAAAAGATTGAAATACTTGGGCAAGTACCAAATATCAGATGAGGATATGCCTACCATGGATCATCATTTATCATTCTCAGATTCCTAAAGGAAACGAGTTTGAAGAGAGAGCTCTAAGGTGAACTATTTTCGCCAAGGCAAAGTACATGGCTTTCTACAGACACCTGGAGACGGTGAACATCTCTCAGATGAGTGTCACCTAAATAAGCAAACCCCAGCCACTTGCATAAACTGTAAAGGAAAACACCCTGCGAACTATCGAGGTTGCGAAGTGGCGAAAGAGCTCCAAAAAAGGCGCGATACGCTTAAAAATTCCATGGGCACGAATCCAAAACCAATTAAGAATAGACCCAAAATAGCTACGAAAAAAGCAGCGAAAGATAAAAAATCCGTCAATATTCTCTTAAGATCGGGTAATGAAGAAAAACCCAAACGTAGTAGAGAAAAGGTGACCGGAACTAAATCCTCGAATTTTGGCGTGCAGTCTTATGCTCAAGCGGCGATGACAGCTAACGGCAAGTACAAGACCGACAGCTCGCGGGAGATCAAAGCAAGAAATCATCCAATTTCTAACGTAAAGACTCCTGCTCAAGCTGCGACATTGGAAAACGGTGATAGAGGTAGCTCACAAGATCATGTATCCCATGTTTTTTCCCTAATTCTTGCGAAACTTGAAGAGCAATCCAAAACAAACAAACTTATTTTCGAGAGACTAGTTGCTTTAGAAAACAACATTCATAACAGGCGCACTACAACCAGAATATGAAAGAAACGCTTAAAATTCTTACTTGGAACGCCAACGGGCTTATACGAAGACTCGACGAGTTAGAAATCTTTATACGAGAAAAAGATATTGATATAGGCTTGGTCTGCGAAACTCATCTGACAAAGCAATCGAATGTTAAGATAAGGGGATATAGCGTGTATCACGCCTTTCACCCATCGGAAAGAGCCAGAGGCGGATCATCCTTGTTTATAAAAGAATGTATCGAACACTCAGCGGAAGTAAAGATTGAATTAGAAGCAATGCAAATAAGCACGGTACGCGTTAGAAATAGACATTTTGCTTTCAACATTTCGTCTATATATTGTCCACTGCGATGTAAACTTGAAGAAAGTGATTTCACAAACATCTTCAACTTCCTTAAACCAAATTTTATTATTGGTGGCGATTTCAACGCGAAACACCCCTTCTGGGGTTCAAGGTACGCCTCTCAGAAAGGTAGAAAGCTTTATAATGCGGGTATGCAATATAGTTGTGATTTTCACTCGACGGGTAAACCAACATATTGGCCGACTGATAGAAATAAGATACCAGATCTGATCGATTTCTTTATTGTTAAAGGTATATCTGGCAACTGTATAAAAGTTGAAGAAAGCTTTGATCTCTCCTCTGATCATTCTCCAATCATTATGACGATAAGCCATGCTCTGATTAAAAAAGTAGGTCCGGCCAGATTAACCAGCGCGAAAACGAATTGGGATGGCTTCAAAAAAGATATTGAATCAAATACTGAGTTGAGGGTATCACTTAAAACGCCCTATGAACTTGAAATTGAAGTAGATCGCTTCGTCGAAATCCTACAGAATGCCGCGTGGAAGAATACTCCGAAACCTAAGAAAACGCCGGCCAGATATATTCAAAATTATCCGCAGGAAATAAAAGAGATGATTAAGGAGAAGAGGAAAGCGCGCAAAAAATGGCAACAAACTCGGGCTCCGCAACATAAAACACATCTTAACCGTTTGTGTAACTTATTAAAAAGATCTATTAAAGACCTTAAGAATAATGAAATGCAAACTCACCTAGAAAGCTTAACGGCAGAAAAAGATTCTAATTATTCGCTTTGGAAAGCTATGAAAGGTATTAAAAAACCTCAAATTCAAGCCGCCCCAATTAGGAAAAATCAAGACGAATGGGCCAGGCATGATAAAGAGAAAGCGCAAGTTTTTGCCGCCCACCTGGAAGAAACTTTCAAACCGCTTGATGGACAGGCTCTTATTCAAAATATAAATACGTCGTATATTGACAATCGTAAAATAAGAAATGCAACACTAACCGAACTTAAGGAAGAAATAAAGAAACTTAAACCTAAGAAGGCTCCTGGATACGACCTAATCACGGGAGAGGTTCTTAAAGCACTTCCGAGAAAAGGTCTAATGAAGCTTCTGTTTATTATAAACGCCGCGCTTAGACTAGAATATGTTCCCAGTCAATGGAAAGTGGCCGAAGTCATAATGGTCCTTAAGCCCGGAAAACCGCCGAATGAAAAAACGTCTTATAGACCGATTTCGCTTCTTTCAATCATATCCAAAGTGTTCGAGAGAATTTTGATTAGGCGAATACAGCCGGTTATAGAAGAGAGGCATCTCATTCCGGATCATCAATTCGGATTCAGAAGTAAGCATTCTACAGTTGAACAAGTACATCGAATAACACATGTAATCGAAAAGTCGCTTGAAGAAAAAAAGATTTGTTCAAGCGTATTCCTTGACGTCTCTCAAGCCTTTGACAAGGTCTGGCATGAAGGCTTGAAGTTTAAATTACGACAAGTTCTGCCAGAGCACCTATATAATATTTTGAAGAACTACCTTACGAATAGACTATTCCGCGTCAAATGTGGAAACGAATATTCGGATTTTAAGGAAATAATGGCTGGGGTGCCGCAAGGAAGCGTTCTTGGTCCAGTCTTATATCTATTATACACTCGTGATATACCGCAAGTAGAAGGCACTGAGCTAGCTACATTTGCCGACGACACTGCTATCTTGACAGTAGGTAAAACGGTCGAAGATACTACAGAAAAATTGCAAGAAGCTTTGGATAGAGTAAATGAATGGACAAAGGTTTGGCGAATCGCACTCAATGAGACCAAATCTGTTCATGTAAATTTTACTTATAAGAGAGTAAATAATCTGCCGATCTTTTCAAACTCGGTTCAAATTCCGTTTGCAAACGAGGCTAAGTATCTTGGAATCACTCTTGATGCAAAGCTGAAATGGAAAACGCACGTTAAGAAAAAACGCAAAGAACTAGATAACAAATATCGAGAAATGTATTGGTTACTTGGAAAATATTCCAAGCTTAATATAGAGAACAAACTGCTTTTATATAAGCAAGTGCTAAAGCCTGTATGGACATATGGTATACAACTCTGGGGTTGTACCAAAATAAGTAATATTCAAATTTTACAAACTTTTGAAAACAAAGTGCTAAGAGGTATTGTAAATGCGCCATGGTATATCAGAAATAGCGATATCCACAGAGATCTTGGCATTAAAACAGTCGAAGACGAAATCAAAAACTACGCGAGAAAACATAAAAGTCGACTAGAAAGTCACGTTAATATAACAGTCCTCCAAGTTTTGGATGAAAGAAACTTACTACGCCGTCTACAAAGAACAAAACCTTTAGACTTAGCGCGATAAGTAACCGCGTCTAAACTGCGGAGCTAGCAGGAACTTCTAATGGGAAGGTACCTGCAAAACGTCATTATTTCGTGAAACGAAAACTACTTGATAAGTCGAATACTTAGTTGTAGTAAAAATGAAAACAAGTCTGTTTTGAAGGGAGGTTTTTTAGTGGGTAAGAATCCCACACTACTATGAGCACGCGCTGTCGATCCTCATAGTGTCTTCTTGAAGATTTTCACCTACCCTCGGAAAAAAAAAAAAAAAAAAAAAAAAAAAAAAAAAAAAAAAAAAAAACCTGGAGACGGATCGATGAGCGTACAGCAATCAAGGCTCGGATTGCAGCGGCCTCAGCAGTAGAGAGAACCGAGCTTGAAGCCCAATACCGTGCGAAGAAGAAAGAAGTGCAGCGTAGTGTGAGACGTGACAAACGTCAATATGTCAACTCACTGGCCTCAAGGGCTGAAGAAGCAGCGAGTAGGTGCGACAGTAGGACTGTTTACAACATCACTAAGGAGCTCATTGGTGGTCGAAACTCCAAACAACATCCAGTGAAGAGTCTAGACGGTAACCTTCTGATCTCGGATGAGGATCAGCTCACTAGATGGAGAGAACATTTTGCTACAGTGCTAAATCACTTAGGCGACGGCGATATGATCTTGAATTCGAATGAGCAGTTCGAAGCAACAAATTCCCGAATTCGCACCGTACCTCCCAGTAAAACTGAAATAATAACAGCAATCAAAAACAAAGCGGTGGGTATTGATGGCATCCCTGCCGAGCTATTTCAAGCGGCGCCAAATACATCGGCAGATTTGCTGCATCCGCTAATACGGAGAGCTTGGGATAGTGAACAATTTCCATAGGAGTGGAAAAGGGGGATGATCATTAAGCTTCCAAAGAAGGGTAACTTGATGGAGTTCGGTAACTGGAGAGGTATATGTGTTCTTCCAGCTGTAGCCAAAATAATAGCTAGAATAATTCTAGAACGAATTAAGGAACATTTAGATTCAACTCTCGATATCGAACAGGCAGGCTTTCGCGCTGGATCCTCCTGCATCGAACACATAAACACCTTACGGATCATTATCGAGTAATGCGTTGAGTATAGGTCTCCCCTACATTTGCTGTTTATCGACTTCGAGAAGGCTTTCGACAGATTGAATCGAGATGCTATCTGGTTGGCCTTGCGCAGGAGAGGCATTCCAGAAAAGCTTATAGCTACTATCAAGGCTACATATGAGGGCGGTAAGTGTCACGTCGTGCACAATGGTAAGGTGTCGGAGGATTTTGAAGTCCAAAGTGGAGTACGTCAAGGGTGCATACTGTCCCCACTATTGTTCTTGGTGGTTATCAGCGATGTACTCCGTGCAGCATTGACGGAAGCTAATTCTGGAATTCGTTGGACTATGACATCTTACCTTAAACACCTAGATTACGCTGACGATGTTTGTCTACTTTCACATCGGATAATGGATCTTCATTTGATGGCCCAAAATCTAGAAGCTGAGGCAAACAAAGTGGGGCTAAAAATAAACACAGCCAAAACAAAAGCCCTGAGTACTTCCAATACCCGCGCTCAAATTAACATTGGCGGAAAGCAAGTCGAGAAAGTTGATAACTTTCTATATCTAGGAAGTGTCGTCTCGGCTAGTCGCGGTGGCACCGAACTGGATGTGGGCAGCAAAATCGGGAAGGCTAAAGCTGCGTTCGGAATGCTGTCCAAAATCTGGAGAAGCAATGTTATTAGCTTAAGAACCAAGCTACGACTGTTCCGCTCCAACGTAGAATCAGTGCTGCTTTATGGGTGCAGTACCTGGAAGGTGGACACCATTAACACACGCAAGCTGCAAGTCTTCGTAAACAAATGCTTAAGAATCATCTTGAGGATTTTTTGGCCGAACCGCATCTCCAACGAACAACTTTATTTGAGAACGGGCCAAGAACCTATAAGCATTACTATACGAAGAAGAAAGTGGCAATGGATTGGACACACCCTACGGCGCGAAGACAACTCCATTGCGAAATACGCTATGCAGTGGAATCCACTCACCCAGGCAGGCAGAATAGCGGGACGCCCTAGGCAAACGTGGCGCAGAACAGTTGAAGAGGAATCGAGCTCTTTAGGAATGAGTTGGAGGCAGCTCAAACGCGTTGCAGAACTCCGAACACGATGGCGTGCAGGCGTGGTTGACGCCCTATGCCCCCCGAGGGGTTAAAGGATATAAGTAAGTAAGTAAAGTAAGAGTGTATGACCTTCAAACACAATTCCGAGCAATTGTATTGCGAGGGGAACTCTAACGAGGGAATAAACCTCTCCAAGGTACTAGCAGGCGGCACAATAGACCACTAGGTCGCAGAGCAAAACAACCCTATACAAATATGGGTGGGAAAATTGTTCGCTCTGTTAGTGATGATTTTTTATTTATTTATTTATTTTTTTTTGTTAGTTATGATTTGCCTATGACATCGGTTGTCAGGGAAAAAATACTGTGAATCAGAAGCAAAGACAAAAAAAAAAATAACAAAAATCTCCCCAGTTATCTGGACAACACCCCTGGAGTTTCTCTGAAGCATAAAGAACTGAGCTTCAAGCCACTACACCAAATCTTTCTCTCTCTCTCTCTCTCTCTCTACCTATCCTTTTCAACACCCGCATTGTGTGTAAACATGATATGGGTATTCATAACACCTTGAGTGCGCTCAAATTATAAAAAAAAAATAATTATAATGATATAGGCTCGAGTTTTGCTCGAGTTGACACACACACCAAGTGCTTACCTTACTCAGAGCATTTTCCGTGATCTCACTTAGCACGGATGGAGCACGGGGCCATAAGTCACAATGAATTTTAAAAATTAAAAATTTAAAAGTTTTCGTTTGTATGAATAGAATAATAATGGAGAGTATCCCAACTAAACAAAAACACAGAATGATCGAATTTTATTACTTAAATCAGCGATTAATTATTCAAATGAAAGGAGCATATTGCCCCCATTTTAAAGGAAGAAATTCGATATCTGACAGAATGATTAGTTGCTTATTTGATCGTCTAAATCCTAGGTCCATTAGATGTACGATATGGTGTGGTTTACATATTAAAGGATTATTGGACCTTGCTTCTTTGAAAATGAAGGTGGAAGTGCGGCCACGGTTACTAGAGAGCGGTATCGATTGATAATTAAACTTTGCTTGCGCCCTGCTGTTGAAAACATTTCTGACCCGACCGCAATGGCACTTTTAAGACAATTTTTGGATAGCGAATAATTTCCAAAAGTTTAGAAAATAATTGGCTAAAAAAAACCCATTTTGTATATTTTACAAAATAAAATAAATAATTTATTAACTAAAACATAAAGAAAAAACTTATTAAGTTCTAAAACCCCATGGTGACCTACAGCCCACCCTGTACTTAAAAGAACATTTCTGTTCTACTCCTCTTCCCCTGTGCATCTTATGCAAAGAAGTCGTAGAAGAATGAGATCTACTTCTCCCATCCAAATATGTACAAAATAAATACATTTTCTTTTTCAATGCAAATACATGTTTAAGAAGACAAATTGTTTGAAAAATTACCTAGATTGTACGTATTGTGTGTACCCTTGAAATTCTGACCAACTTTATCACATTTCTAACTCTAAACTCAGTTGATGATCTCATCTAGTGATATGAGCCAAGTGAATCACATTATTGTACGAAATTCTTTTGCATGGAAGATCAGATCAGCCTCAGTGCCAGTACATACATACCTCGAAATAGAAATGATAACATTTTCTACGAGTATAAGGGAATTTTTGGTTTGGACAACAACGCAATCAATTTCTTTGAAATCATTAAAGAATTCAATTAAAAAACAAAAAAAAAAAAACAATGCACAGAGAGTCGTATTGAAGTAAAGCTCAAATCATATGCTTTTGACGAAGAAAGTTGTTACATGTTAGACTTATTAATCTGCAATGATATGATAAGTTTCGTCGTCAACTTGAAAGTGAAAACACCGCTGATAAGTGCGAAATATAAAGGCATGATTTTTAGCTATCATCTGTTCTTTGATTTTATATAAATATGTATTCCATACTAACAATTCCATGCTATTTATCCTGGCATCAAAATTCTCTTACTTACTTACTTACTTACTTACTTACTTACTTAGGTAGCGCTACAATTCGGGGTGAACCTGGGCCTCAACCAACAAGCCTCTCCATTTAGCTCGGTCTTTAGCTAATTGCCTCCACCAGCGCACTCCAAGTTGGTCGAGGTCCTCTTGAACTTGTGCGCGTCACCTACAGCGAGGATGCCCTCTACGAAGTCGTCCCTCAGGGTTAGATTCGAAGACTTTGCGGGCCGGAGCGTTGGAGTCCATTCACTCTACATATCCTAGCCATCTCTAATTTCCAATGCGCAGTTTCTTGACTAGGTCGATGTCGATGTACAGCTCGTATAGTTCGTTATTGAATCTTCTCCTCCAAAATCCTCAACGCAAACGGGACCGAATATCTTACGAAGAATTTTTCTCTCGAAGCGACCGAAGATATCTTCATCCGCTTTTAATAAAGTCCACGTTTGAGCGCCCTGAAGTAGGACTGGGATGTTCAGAGTCTTATACAGAGTCTCCTTATTTGTACGGAGATAGGGCTTTACTGTTGAATTGTCTTATAAGCCCAAAAAAAAAAAAAAAAACAGCGATTGGCAAGAGTAATTCTTCGCTTGATTTCTGCGCTGATGTCGTTTTCAGAATTTATAGCAGAGCCAAGATAGACAAAGTCCCTTACTACCTCAAAGTTATAGCTGCCCACTGTGACATTCTGTCCAATTCATCGATTTTGATTGTCCCTTCTTGTTGACATCATATTCTTGGTTTTGCTCTCGTTTATCGCTACACCCATTTTGGCCACTTCTGCTTCAATGCCTGCTGAGTTCTTCCAATTGTGTCAATATCGTCGGCGTATGCAAGCAGTTGTACGGACTTTTGGTAGATTGTGCCTCTGGGTTAAAATTCTCTGCTTATAGATTATATTTACTTACTTAGGTGGCACTACAGTCTGGGTTGAACCTGGGCCTCACCCAATAAACCTCTCAAGTCAGCCCGGTTACGAGCCAGTTGCCTCCAGTTGCGCACGCTAAGTTGGTTGAGGTTCCCCTCCATTTGTTTGCGCCACCTCCTGTGAGTTCATCCTCTACTTCGCCGTCCATCCGGGGTAGATTCGAAGATTTTACTGGCTGAAAAGTTGATTTTCATCCGCTCTACATGACCCAATCATCTTAGTGGCTGTATGTGAACTCTTCATACTTTTGTCCGAAGAGATTTTATAGATGAGCTGATGCATGCTCCTTGCCAATTCACCTCCTCCTGCCTTGAAAAGTTCGGTGGCAAGGCCGTCGGCTCCAGCAGCTTTGCTGGATTTAAGTATAGATATCGCTATCCTCACTTCATTCTGATCGGCTTGACGGGAGTTTTTGCTATCACCGTCACTGTTGAATGGATCATTCTGCCTGACGGTGCAATATTGGTTATGGCCGCCGTTTAGCAGTCTCCAGAAGTGTTTCTTCCATATCCTCAGCACCGACTGTGATTCTATTGCTATATTACCATTTTCGTCCCTGCTGGCTTCTGTTCGAACATCATTCCTGCAATAAATCCTCTCAATCTCCTCGATCGAGCGTTGCTTATGCTCCTTTTTTCTTCTTTTTGAGACATTTTTCATCAAACCAGGGGTTTTGTTGTGGTGGCCGAGAGAAACCCCGTACATCAAAGGCGGAGTCTCTAATGGTTTGTTGGCAATGCTGCCATTGGTCTTCCGCATCTGCTGCTGGCAGCATTGTACTTAGATTGAGTTTAAAAGAGACTTTATCGGCAAAGGCGCTGGCGATTGCGGCCGTCCGACGTTAAACTTTTTCACAGTATTTTGTTGATTTTGCTCCGTTCTGGATATCAGCATCCGTACCTTGCCTACAACTAGGTAGTGATCTGAGTCCATGTTCGTTCCTCGGAAAGCACGGACACCCAGAATACTGGAAGAGGGCCTTACGTCGATCGATTGTGATCGATTTGGTTCACGGCTTTTTGATTAAAAGAGGCTCATGTCCCATTGTAAATATCAAGACGAAAGAATCGCGTGCAACCTACGACAATGTTTCGTCCCGCCCCAAAATCAACTAGCCTGATGTGGTGTAGTATTGTCTCTGCTTTCCGGCCACGCTACTAAAGACGTTCTCTTTTCCTTGATTTGCGTTAAAATCGTCCAGGACGATTTTAACGTCTTGCCCAAGAGCTGGTAGAAGTCATCCTTCGTCGCGTCATCCATCTTCTCGCGAGGGACGTGAGGGTATATTAGGCTACTGTTGGTTAATTTAGTCTTGATACGGATAGTTATGAAGGCGAACCCCACAGGTGAATCAATACAAATGCGGTGAAGTGGGAGGGTTGTGATCCTTTATTTTCTGATCATAACCTCGCTGAAAAGAAAAGGAAGAAGAAGAAGTCATGAAGTGCTCGTTCACATGCCGAAAACTCAAGACTTCTTGCCTAAGTTTGCCTCTAACAAATCCGCACCCGAATAGACGCTGTCCTTGTTGTCTGTAGCAATCGCAGTAATATATGTCGCAGTTTTTCATCCTCCTTTTGCCCGACCTGTCCCATTGCACTTCTCAGATGGTGGTAATGTCTGCTTCACAGCAGTCTAAGGCCTCTGCAAGTTGTTCGTGCAGACACAAAGATCGATGTCCTTTTTACGTTTGCAAGGATCGTCAACAGTAAATTCATCCGTATCCGAAGACGTTTAGTTGCTTCGGAACCAAATGATTTTTACGTGGTAGGGAAGTTAACCCGACGGCACAAGCCCCAGCCTGGAGGGCCAGTTCCTTATATTATACCCCTAGCACGTGAAGTCGGGTACACCGGTGCCAGTAGTCCACTACTGGAGTATGAGCGTTGCCGTTGGCCCATTAAGAGCTCCTCCGCAACCATCTCTATTCTAAGGTCCTGACTAACATTGGAAATTCCTTACTAACATGTGATTCGAATAGGTCGAAACAGCTCTCACAAGGTGTCCACTAAGTTCAACGTAACTTGAACTGTAAACTCCACCGTTGAATCCATCTAGAAAATTCATCCACTTCCGTCTGGAACAAGAAGAGTGCTCTAGTGAGAAAGCACCCTTCCCCCTCTTTCGTCTGCTGCCGCCAATATTTCCAAAGTAGTGAAAGTCATGAAAGTAGTGAGTAGGAGTTGGTAGGGATAGGCTGAGTGACAACGCTTATGTTTTCATGTAATCGCATGCACTACCGTTTGACCGTCTTCAACCATGATTAATATTATTTTAAATACAAACGAATCTTAAGGTTAAGCTCGCGTGAATGTAAGTTTTAGTTGCGCGAATGTGGATTTCGATGGAATAAGCTTTGTTCTTTTGGAATGATAGGATTGCCAATTGTGTGCTTACAAATATACTAAAAATGGTTTGTTCGCAGTTCGCGCATTCGCAGATCGCTGAGCTGTGAATGGGCCTTTATAAACAGGCACAGGCAAGAAATGGATGGGAAATTAAAGAAAAAAAAAAAGCGAAAATACATTAGGTTATTATTCTTGAGTATATTTCGCATTGAAACAGCCAATGTTTCCTGTTTCGCAGGAACTCTTTAGAACTGCCAACTGAACGGTCAAGAAATTTTTTTTTTTTATATAACGTGGCGACTGTCAAACACAAATTTTATTGGAAGTTTCTCCTCTGCGCTCGTGCTCTCAAGGATCTTTTCTTGATAACTCTAAGGTGGATTTGGTGACATCCACAAACAGAGGCGAAATGAAACCGGTCAAGCAAGGGTCCAAATTGTCCCTTTTGCAAGTTCTGTTTAAGCAGTTAGCAATCCCTGAATAAGTTCATTTAGCAATCTTTTGGGCACTAACAATCCCACATCCGTTGTTGGATTTGTTTGGTCGAGTTTCGGTGAAGAAGTTTGAAAGCGGAATGGACAAACTGGGTGCTAGATACATACGAGTATGTATGTACATATCTATCGTATATTGTTTGGATGGGTTTAGAAAACCAATTATATCTCGGCCCCCCCTGGCAGCTGACCTCCTCGTGGTGGGGGGCGGGCAACGTGACTGGGATGTGTGGATGGAGTAACTTAAATAGTTATTCCCATCCATACAATCCAGTCACGGCTAACAAAGCGCACACCCCATGATGACAAGACGACGTAAACGGGCCTCGGATATTGCCAAACCTGGTAAGCAAGGGCATCCTTTGGAGCCAGGCCTGAAGGGTGTCAGTATGCGAGCGTCTGGTGGTCGGCCAGTCCCGCTCGGCAGCCGGCCGGGTCAAACTCGAAATGGCTACGAGCTTCCTGTCAATGGTCTCGCGAACCATTACGGGGGTCAAGGGGTGAGCGCGCTGTGTACCGATAGGGGCACAGATGGACTCTCTGAGATTCGACAACGGCATCGACTTAGGATAGGCACATGGAACGTCTCATCGCTCACAGGGAAGGATCTTGAGCTTGTTGGGGAGGCTGTTAAAAGTCGACTAGATATAGTTGGCGTCTCTTCAACAAAGCAGAGAGGTTCTAAAACTGTGGACCTTTCGGGTGGGTGGAAGCTCTTCCTGTCAGGAGTCGCACCCTCAATGTCTGCTCGGGCGGGAGTGGGGATACTCACAAGTCCCAGGTTGACAGACAGAGTATTGGAGTGGATACCATTAGGAGGGAGAGTTGCGATCTTAAAGCTCAAGCTTGAAAGATCAACTCTGGCATTGGTGCAGGTGTATGCACCGAACCTTCAGTCAGAGTACGCAGCTTTCTTAGATGAAGTTGATGTTGCTCTTGAAAAGGTTGCAGATATGGATTCTTTTGTCCTGATGGGTGACTTCAATGCTCATGTGGGTGTAGATGTTATGACATGGGGGAGTGTGATTGGGAGGAACGGTGATCCTGATCAAAACGCAAACGGAGAGAGGTTGTTGGATTTTTGTTGTGAAAATGGCTTATCCATGATGAACACTATCTCTCCGCACAAAGACATTCAAAAATACACATGGTACCGTCAGAGTCTTCAGCAGAAGTCGCTGATCGATTTCTTTGTGGTACCATCGCGTCTGAAGAGAATGGTTTGTGATGTTCGCGTATTGAGAGGGGCCGAACTGTCAACTGATCATCACTTAGTGCTGTGCAAATTGTATCTTAGCGAGAGAGTGCCTCCCCTACCAAAGCGTAAACCAAGGATGGTTACACGCATACGATGGGAGAGGTTACAGGACGATGAGATACGGGAGACATTTGCGCGGCAAATATCTGAGAGGTTTGAACGAATTCCAACTGTTCCATCAAATGTAGAGGAAGAATGGCAACTGTTTACAACAGCGGTTATTGCCTCTGCGGGAGATGTTTGTGGGGTGAAGCGGCTTGGTGTGGCGGCTGGTGGTGAGAAAAGAACTGCTTGGTTTAAAACGCCCGGAGTTCAAGAAGCCATCAGAGAGAAGAAGAGAGCCTTTAAGGTGTGGATTCACTTGGGGAACTCCGATTCTCCAAATCGGTACACTGAGGCGCGAAGAACCTGCAAATTAGCTGTGAAAACAGCGAAAGAACAGTCTTGGAAGAAGTTTGGCGAAAAATTGGAACGTGACCACAGATCTGCAAATAAGATGTTCTGGCAGCCCGTCCGCCGACTCAGAGGAAAAAAGTTGAATATCGTTGAAGGAGTTAAATCCAAAGACGGTATACTTCTTTCCAATGAGAAGGACATCTTACGCAAATGGAGCGAGCACTTTTCAGAATTGCTCAATCTTGAACAGGGCACCGAAGATGACAGACCTATGGTCGAGAGTTGGGCGGAAAGTAGTCCTACGGAAGAGGAAGAAACTTTGGCGATCAAAGCGCTAAAAGTTGGCAAATCTGCTGGTGTGGATGAAATTCAGCCAGAAATGCTCAAGGCTTTATGTAAAGAGGGAGTTCAATGGCTCTCGCGTGTCATTAAAGTGGCCTAGGAATGCGGTGAAACACCTGGTGATTGGCAAATGGGGGTGATAGTTCCTCTTTTTAAAAAAGGGGACAAAAGAGATTGCGCTAACTATAGGGGTATATCTCTTTTAAGTCTCCCTGGAAAGGTCTTCGCTAAGGTGCTAGAAAAGCGTTCCAAAGCTGTGGTTAAGGACAGTTTGGGGGATGAGCAGTTGTTCACTCTCAGAATGGTTCTTGAGAAGGCCTGGGAATATGCCAAACCTGTCTACACTTGTTTTGTGGATTTGGAAAAAGCATATGATAGGGTTCCTCGAGGCAAACTCTGGAGTGTTCTACAGGAGTATGGGATTGCTGGTTCCCTGCTAAGGGCGATTCAGTCTTTATATACAAACTGTAGAAGCTGTGTTCGGATAAACGGTGTTAAATCAATACCTTTCACTGTGGGCATTGGACTCCGCCAGGGGTGCGTTTTGTCACCTCTCCTCTTCATTGTATATATAGATTGGATGTTACAGCGCAGCCTTGTCGGGGAATGTTTCAAAGTGGGAGACCTAAGGATTAGTCATCTGCTCTTTGCGGATGATTTGGTCATCCTTGGATCCTCTCAAATCGAACTTCAGCGCGCACTCGAAAGGTTTGTAGCCGTTTGTGATGATGCTGGAATGAAGATCAACGTAAACAAATCGGAAGTAATGGTCGTTTCCAAAAAAACCCATTCAGTGCACGCTGCATGTTAGTGGAGTCCCACTGAAGCAGGTGGAGAAGTTTAAGTACCTCGGGGTTTTATTCACGAGTGATGGGAGGAGCAATGCCGAGTTATCCTGTAGAATTGGTCAGGCTGGATCAATTTTAAGAGAGCTTGGCCAATCTGTTATAAGGAAGGCCGAACTTAGTGTTCAAGCTAAGCTATCGGTTTTTAACTCGGTGTATGTTCCAACTCTCACCTATGGTCATGAAATTTGGGTAGCGACCGAAAGAATAAGATCGCGGATACAAGCTGCCGAAATGAGGTTCCTTCGCGGTGTTGTTGGAATAACACGTAGGGATCGAGTGCGCAACACCAGAGTACGCGAGGCGCTCAACGTTGAGCAGTTACTTCTCCGAACGGAACGATCTATGCTTCGATGTTTTGGTCACGTATTGCATATGCCCCCAGACCGGCTTCCAAGACGCGCCATGGTTGCCGTGCCATCAGGTAGGCGACTTCGCGGAAGGCCTAGAAATAGATGGTTGGATCAAGTCCGACATCTCTCCTGGAGCCGCTTAGGGATTCCTCCTGATGAATTGGAGTCAATGGCGGAGGATCGAGAAGGATGGAGAGTCTACCTGAGCATCCTACCACCGCGACCCTCATGAAGGATTAGCGGGCCATTGAAAATGAATGAATGAATGAATGAATTATATCTCGGACTACATTCAGTTTGGGATATGGTATTCATGTCAGGTACATTGACATGACATTGGACTGACTTTTAGAAGACAAAATGCTTGTCACACTCGCGCACAACTGAAGAAATCGTTCCATGCGAAGAGCATAAGAAAGGGGATTTTTCTTCCTTCTAAGAATAATCTTACCGGAGAACAATCTCACATTTAAATCGAGAAGGCAAAAGATGAATGAAAAAGATATTTTTTTATAGTGATTTTTAAAAAAATGGTCGCTTTTCAATATCAATATATGTATGTATGTATGTACAATGTACATATCAATATGTAATAATAATACAATACAATAAAAAATATTGCCTCGATATATCGATATTTCTTGTGCATCCCTATAAGATAGTTGTTTTTCGTATCGCTGGAAATTATTCCATAGATCCATCGCCAGGAGATTTATTAATCACAAATCGATTCAGTTTTGTAATCACAATGGATCCAATGTTGGCCTAAGTGCACACAATGTACAATGTTTAGCCCTGCCACTGAACCTAAAAGTTGAACATTTGATAGCTACTCAGTTCCACGAATGAGTATTCAAATTTCACGTGCCCCAATTCATGCTTGCTTCAAAAATAATAGTCACCAAAAAATTGTAGTACCTAGTATTGAAAAAGTTATCTTCCAAGTATGACGTCAAAAAAAAATCTGCCTACTCTAGTACCAACAAAATGACATAAGATAAGATTCGACACTTTAAACTCAAAGTTGAAAAATGCACCCATTATACATATGTACCTCATCCAGACATCAAACAGGATGTAAAGTAACCAACGCATCTAATACCAGACACACGAAAAAAATAAATCGTCTCGATCGTGCTGTAAAATAACGATTTGCCTTCTATATTCCGTGCTTTAGTAGCAAATCAAAAATAAAAAATAAAAAACAAAAATAATCAAAACAATCTGCATTCTCAATAGATAATCGGTTTTATACACTCTTGGCACAACAAAGAGAGAGAGAACTTCACTTAACAAATTCGAATCGGTTCAAAAGAGGCACACAATCTCTAGATAGATTAAGAGAGACACAAGGAACACCTCTTGTTTGTTATTATTTACATTTACCTTCGTTCTTCGCCTTCTCTAAGCACCACCACCACCAGCACCACTACCCCTCTAAGTCCACACCAAATCTTGCTTCATCTACCAATTTTCATTCATTTATTCCACCATCCATTCATTCATTAAATTGGTTCGGGGTTTCCAATCAGAATGGACACCCGAGGAGAGTGTGAATAATGTTTGTGTATCTATGTATCTATCTATAGAGAGAGAGAGGAGATTTTATCAGCACTTTCCGCAATAGGTTGATGGTAAAAGTTTTTTGTTTTGTTTTTTTTTGAAGGTGGGTGAATGGTACGAGCGAATATCTTAAGATGATCATAGATTAGCTAAATGTGAGTTGAATAGATACACACGTATGTACATAAGTTTGTATTTGGTAAAGTGGTTAATCAGATAAATTGATCACCTCTACCTGTGACCTTTCATTCTAACCACCTCAAGTAGGTAAACATGTTCCTCAACAGACATCGATCGTCCTGATCATAAAGACAACAGTGGCGTCGTCGGCGATCATGATAAGATCGTCGGCAACAATGTCTGGTACCAACAATCACCATTAGCCGGCAATTTGCTCGTTACCCTGTGTTGTGTTTGTTGTACGATCTCTGGTCAAAACACTAGCGCCTCACCTACCGATCGACACACACAACGCGTGAAGCCAACAAGAGGAGATACAATGCAAACAACAACAACAGAAAATGCACAACAAAAGTATCTCTGTATCTATAGAGATCTATAGAAAAACAACAGATCACTCTCTTTCTCTATATGGCTATATTTTGAAGGAGAGCGGCGCGCTGCTTCAGCCAGCTCGAAGCGCGATCTCGCTACTCACCGTCACCCCCGCATCCACCATTGCCGTCATCATCTGATCGTCGATCGTGTTGTCTGCCGTGTCCGTGTCTATCCAAAAGAAACCCCTTTTCATTAAATTTATGCTTCACTTTGAATTTTTCTCAGTCTGAGTTTGAGCATCAGCAAGATCGGCTGGGTATTGTTTGCATCCGCCTTGAGACAAACTGTTCAGTAGTAGTGTATCTGCAGCAGCACACAATTCTCCAGAGTTTTTCATCCGTCGCTGTTCCGTTGTGCATGATTGTTTTTTTGGTTTTTTTTTTTGCGGTTGAATTTGACTTTTTTGAGATACTTTTTTTTTTGTGGTCTTCTCTGTGGCTTCTGTTCTTCTGCTGAGTAAATGAAGTAATGCACTCCGTTCCCTTGTAGATCACAGAATCCACTTACGAATAAAAAAAAAAAATGTTTACCATTAATTTGCAATGGCTTTGAATAATTTTTAATGAATTTAAAAGTTTCTTTTTGATAAATTGCGATCAACCGTTCTTGAGGGCATCGAGAACTCAATGAATTTCGGAAGTTTTCAATTTGATTTCGAGTATCTACGACGCAGATGTTGCTTGTAAAGTGATTCAGTGTGGCTTATGGTATTTTTCATTTTTAAAAATTAAAAAGCAAATATTTTTGGTTTGTTTTTTGAGAGTGATCGTGCTTCTATTCAAACTCTGTCTGTTGTAGCGTGTGTACTTATCCGCGAAAGCACATGTTTTGAAATTATTCACTCGGAAGTGATTCTTTTTTTTTTTTGAAAAAAGAAACATCTCATGATCCATTTCCGTAGGAAGATGATGAAAATCTGATCGACAGTTGAGTGATCGTTTCAGTGTTATATACCTTTTCCGTTCTGAGTGACGTCATTTGAAGGACATTTTTGAAAAGTGGATTTTTCTTATCTAAAATTTATTTGAATATTTATTTTTTTAATCGACGAAAAAAACCTGTGCTACCCACTTAAATCGAAAGTGAATTGAGTTGGCGTTGCAGCGTGTACTATTTGCAGCACAGCGGCGATCGTTTATTTATTACAGATCACAGAGTGTATCTTTAGTTGGAGTTTAAAGTTTATTATAATTTTCTTGTGGTAAGTACCGATACATTATATCACATTATATATTATATTTATGAATGTTTTTAATGCACTTGGGTAAAGTTTTTTTTTTCTTTTAAAGAGTTTATTGGGTCATTAGAAGAGTGTTGGCTGTAAAAAAAATAAAGAGTTCCGTTTCCGCTTTAGCCTCCTGTTGTAATTTGTGTTTTATCTGAAAATTCGTTACGGTAATTTTTTTTTATAGTCATTAGGTAATTTTTTTTTTTCATTACTGACTAGTGTAATTGTTGCTTCTCGTGTAGTGAAGTTTTTTTTTTTTTAATTTTTGTGTAGATTTTCTGAGAACACTTAAAATAAACAGGGGATTATGTCAATAATGAGTTAAATTATATGAGGTGGGCGTTGGAGAGTTAAGAAAATCGTTAACTCAAGCACACTTTAGTCAATGTCAAAGCAATGTTTGATGTCGAGATGATTACGATTTTCACAATGCCACCTTTGAAGAGTGACTTTACAATGGGCAGTGTTCTAAAGCCACTCCTTTTAAACTGATTTTCCAGCTGGTACCTTAAAGATACTTGTCAACAGAGTTGAGTTTGAAGTTGCAAAGCATTTCACTAGTAGAATTTTGAAGTGGTTTCGAGTAGTGTCCTATGCCATAGTCATAGAATACAGTTGTGGAATATCCCATAAATACATTTCAATGCATTGTTTTAATTGAAGGTGTATAAACCACATCTATCTAGTCTCAGTTTTCCAGTGCTGAGTTAACTCTGAGTTTAACTAGAGTTACTTAACTTTTGATTAATTTTGACTCCATGAGTGGTGGTTTAATTTGGTATCACTGCATGATTTATCGATTCAGCTGTCAAAAAACTATCGAAATGTAACGATTCTATACTGTTAGATCGGTTGTTAATAACGAAAACACAATGACTAAGAGAAGCTCCAATTTTTCCTCAAAATAAATTTATTTCTTACTAGATTGTGTTGATAATGAAAAAGACATCATAGAATGTAAAAGAACGGATCGAACAAATTCTGAGGATAAGGCAAAGGCATGGGCTGAAATCGCCAAGGAAATTAACAGTAATTGCGGAACCAACATAACGGGTGATAATCTTCGGACGAAATAAAAAAAAATAAAAAAGGTGGCAAAAGTATTAAAAATTTTGCTGAAGAAAAGCGCAGTATATTCTGTACAGGACGAGGTCCGGAGGCAGCATTCTTTGTCACCACAATGGACAATGCGAAATTGGTTGCAAAAATCCCTTTCTCCAAACAAATGAAAATGATTTGGTCGTAATCCTACAAGTCTTTTTCTGCTTAAAACAGTTAAATTTAATATTTCGAACAATTCCGCGTCGCTGACATCTGAATCAGAATCTGAATATAGCGAAAAGGTATTCATTTTCTTCACCGATTTAATAAAATGTTCACACAAATTTCGACATCTGTCAAAAACATTTAATCCAGGGTTAACTCACCAAATTTGCAGGGTTAACTCGGCGTTAGCACATGATTAAAATTGACAGAAAAACATGTTTCTGATGCTAACTCTAGTTTAATCCCGAAACTTGGATGATCTCGCACTGAAAAACTGGGCCTAAATCAATTAGAAAGATCCTGTTCTTTTTCTCTGCTATTCCCACACGTGTTAGCTTAAACGCTTTGTTGTCCACATACGGAGTATCAATATTCAACATTCGAACTATTTTTCAAAGTGTTTTAAAAGGTTGCTGTTTTTTAATTATTTTTTAGCAAAATGATTCACTTTTTTTTTCTATAGAATAATGTATGCCGCGTGGTACATTGAATGCTTATAAGGATTGTGAGCTTTCTGACCGCTAATTTGCCAGGAAAATCGAAGGATCCAATACAGTTATTCATAATTTCCTGAAATTAGGGGATAACTACGGAAAAAATACGAACCATGCCCAAAATAAAAAAATCTTACGGCTCGTCAAGTTCGGTTTACTCAGCATGAAGCAACAAAAAAACTGAAAACCCAGATTGTCACTAAACTGAACTTGTCTGTAACAAGCAGGCGCGCACGACAAATTTTAAACTCTAATCCCAACATAAGTTTCAAAAAGAGACGTAAAAAGCCCCCTCTGGCCGAATCCCATAAAACAGGAAGGCAAAATTTTGCTGAAAGCCATGTCAGATGGACCGCAGCAAGGCAAAAAGTAATTTTCAGTGATGAAAAGAAATTCATTTTAGACGGTCCTGATCGTTTCCAATCATATTTGCGCAATAACAGGCTTCCGGTAGAGGTCAGAATGAGTCGCAACTTTAGTAGTGGAAGCGTTATGGTTTTGGGCAGGTTTTTCAGCGAGTGGGAAGACAGAAATTGGGTTTGTTTCGGAAAGAATGAATTCCGACATTAATGCTCATGGGTTAGAGGAATTGATGGTCGATAGAGCAGAGGAACTGTGCGGGATGGACTTCGTATTCCAACAAGAAAAATGTTTCTAAGAAAATGATGAACTGGTTTCAGGAGAAAAATATAACAACTTTAAAGTGGCCAACTTTAAAGTCCTGATTTAAAACTAGTGGAGAACCTCTGGGGAATACTTGCAAGGCGAGTTTATGCCAATGGACGTCAATTCAACACTTCCCCTGCAACTGAAAACCGCAATAATCGAGGAATAGGCGTCGATACCCATAGCTGAGCTGAAAAACCTTATTCGGTCCATGCCAAGGCGTATGTTAGCTGTAATTAAGAAACAAGGAGGTCCCACGAAATTTTAAAAGATTGATAAAAAATCAATTTTCATTTTAAAACCGTTTCCTTTAAAAATATTTTATGTAATTTGATATGTTTTTATGGGAATTTCCACTTAATTTTTCTTTTATTTTCTTTCATTGAAACTCACGTTTGTATTTTTGATGAATAACGAATTTGCAATCTAGATTCAACAAATTTATCAGCGCAACAATGTTTTAGTTAAAAAAATAAAATAAAAAATGTAAGTGTTTTTATGGGAATTTCCAGCACTGTAAATCATCAGAAAATTTCACGTAGGAAATTAAGAAAAAATTTTTAAAATTAAGTTGGTGTCCTGGACATTAGATTTATTCTTAGATATTTTTGAAAGTTATAATCCGAAAATGAGATCGTTTCATCCCTATCGACTCTATTTTGTAGATGAGTTCGCCATAGCGAAGCACTACCGCAAAGTGGTGAGCAGAGTAATGCACATTTTCTATTAGTATATTAGTAGTAGTTTTTATTGAACATTAGGTCCATTCGCGTACACAATCTAAAGCGCTTTAAGGTGCTTTAAGATGCTCGAAGTGTATTCGCGTACTGAGCGAACATGACAAATAAAGAGAAAATTTGATAAGTAACGAGTAACGAGTATTTCCCCTCTGTGCCTGAATGTGCTCGAAGAATTTCTGCCGGCACGAACGTAAAAACTGCCAAATGATTGTCAAATGCGTCAAAGAGTTTTTTATTCCATTTCAAAAAGTCAATAAACATAAAAAATTGATGCAAATTGTATTAAAGAAAATGCTATGATGTGTGAATGTTCTCCCAAAACATTTCTTTTTAACTTAATTTAAATTTGATCGTTTTCACACGAGTTTAATTTGTTCATTATAATTTTTTTTAATGACAGTCGGCTCAAAATGGCTTGCTTTTCATTCGCGTACTTTTGCTTAGACTTTCCGACCTATTAATAGGTCCGTTCGCGTACTTTCCGAGCCAAAAACTAATAAATTGTCAAATATGACATGATGAGAGCAAAAACTGTCAGAGAGCAGAAAGTCTAAGCAAAAGTACGCGAATGAAAAGCGAGCCATTTCGAGCCAAGTCGAGCCAAAAATTATAATGAACAAATTAAACTCGTGTGAAAACGAACAAATTTAAATTAAGTTAAAAAGAAATGTTTTGGGAGAACATTCACACATCATAGCATTTTCTTTAATACACTTTGCATCTATTTTTTATGTCTATTGACTTTTTGAAATGGAATCAAAAACTCTTTGACGCATTTGACAATCATTTGACAATTTTTACGTTCGTGCCGGCAGAAATTCTTCGAGAACATTCAGGTACAGAGGGGAAATACTCGTTACTCGTTACTTATCAATTTTTCTCTTTATTTGTCATGTTCGCTCAGCACGCGAATACACTTCGAGCACTTTAGAGCACCTTAAAACGCTTTAGATTGTGTACGCGAGTGGACCTTATATGTTTACAATATTAATTCATTTATTATTTATATACTAAAAAACTTAAGGCTATGACTTACAGAGTCGTTTGTTATTATTTATATACTAAAAAACTTAAGGCTATGACTTACAGAGTCGTTTGCCTGATTGGCATCGTTTTTAATATGTATAAAATATATTGCACAATTTTATAAATTTACTATAATATATACATTACTTCATTAAAATTCCGAAATGAAAAGGTGCCTATATTTGTATGCATTTGACAAATATTGAAATAAGGATGCATAGTTTTGGCCGTTCTCTCGATAATAAATCTTCTCCGAGATACTTTCTTCTCATACTTTTATAGACTGGAGAAACAGCAATAAAATGAAAAGTATTTTCTGTATTGGTTTGGAAGGCCTTTGCGTTCAGGTTCAGTAATCCTCCTCTAGCCATGAATATCATTCTTATCATGTGATGCGTATCGACTGAAAAGTCATTTGGGACTTCCTCCAACTTAAGTTGCAGTACTCATCATGGAATTGGCCGCTTTTAGCTCTTTCTACATGGTCCTTCCGTTCCTTGCATCTTAAGGCGAGCAATACCTCAGCATGCGAAGTGGAAATATCATCCAGGTCTATTTGTAGTTCTACTGACTCGAAAATAGACTCCCACTCTGCCGCCCCACCTATTCTCTCTCTTAGTAGCCTGTTTTCGGGATAGGAAAGTACTTTTTTAATGAAGTTGAAATGCAAGTGTAATGATTGCAGAAATAGTGTAGGCAGTCCCGTCTCGATATGGAGCATGTATTATAGTTTTGGGTATTTTTTTGGCAAATTGAACATCCTTTTTATGAAATAGATTTAGATTAGATTGATTCTATTTCAGTAGCCATTAACAAATTCACAGTTAATTTAAAACAAAATCATATAGCATGGCATTGCCGTCTGCCAGGTTAACAAATAAAAAACATTTTTCAATTTCATAAGTATAAAAAATGGGAAAATAAAAACAAAAGAACAAAAAATCGAGTTAAAAGTTTTCATTTCTTATTCTATTACGATATGCTAGGGCTACCTTACAAAAACGGTATAGCTTGGATACGTTCAATTCATTGAGCAGGGCTAAGGTTTCGTGGTGTGTTAGGGTGTCCTTACCGAGAAAGTGCCTTCTTGTTTCCTTAAAAATTGGGCAACTGCCAACAAAATGCAGAACGTCCTCTCTTTCCTTAAGGTATGTAGTTCAGGCGTAGGAGCTCCCCTCGTAGTTTAAGCATCATAGAAATCTCGTCCACGCTGTGTTCATCCCGAAATTAGTTTTTCAGCCGAAGATTGTGACATAAACGGCTGTAGATCATCGTATGCAGGGAACCCATCGCCTCCTCTAAGAATCGCTTTCTGTACTTTATGTCCCCCGTTGAGATTAATTGATAAAGTATCGCTTTCCAGATGCCAAAATCTGAGCTATTTAGATTTAAATCCATACCACAAACGTTCGCTAGTTCCAACCACACTGCGTACCAGCTGTCCCTATTATGAATTGGTTGGAGAGCCACGTTCTTGGGCAACCGGTCGTTGTTCATATTGAGGACTTTCAAGATGTAATCAACTTGTAACTTAAGTGTTTTGATAAACAGTGGAGACAATCCCGTTTCCAACAAAATCATGTAGTTGGGGGTGCTAGTTGGTAGCCGAAATACTCGTTTAACGTAGTAGCTCAACAACTTTTCGACTGTTTCATAGTGTCTGCAACCCCATATTTGCGCACCATAAAACAAAATGGTCCCAAACGCTGCTACAAAAGTTTTGTACTTGCTACTGTGCGCAATATTTTTATTGGCAAAACATCGTTTCCATGTGGCGCTGATAGCGCATTTAGCCTTGAGAAGTTTCTCCGTCAAATGCCTTTCCATGCTTTAATTTTTCGTAAAGTAAACGCCAAGGTATTTATACTCATTGACTAGTTCGATGCTCTCACCATTAAATTTCTACCTTTCATTTAAGCAATTTCGTCCTCCGCCTCTTTTAAAAAGCAGTACTTAGGATTTCTCTAAATTTACCGACAGATTCCACAACGAGCAATATTGATGCAGGCGATTGATCATCAATTGAAGAGACTCGGGAGTGTATGCAAGTAGAACTATGTCGTCCGCAAAAAGCAAGGCCTTAATTTGTTGCCCGACACACTCAATACCATCGGGCAAGGAATGAATTACGTCGTCGATAAACAGCGAAAATAAAGACGGGCTTAAAGTACATCCTTGTCTCACTCCAGTTTTCGTGTGGAACCAATCAGGAAGTTCCTCACCATTCCACACTGCTGCCTGAGTTTCGCTATAAAGATTTTGAAGAACTCTGCCGAACTTCCGAGACATTCCCAGGTTATAGAGTTTATAAACCAGCGCATCGCGATCAACTGTATCGAATGCACCCTTGAAATCCGTTGAAAAGTTTCTGCGATACTCCTTAGGACAAAAATGTGGTCGATCGTGGAAATACCGGGCCTGAATCCTGCTTAGTATTCGCCTAGTATACTCGTAAGTTGTTAGCTGCAGTTCACAAGATGCTTCTATTTTGCAAGATCCCAGTAAAAATGTTATACGATGCGTTTAGGAAAGAAATGCCTCGATAATTTGGCGGATCAGTCAAGCTTCCTCTTTTGTGGATCGGGAAGATAAGCGCCTCCTTAAACTCTTGGAATTACCCCACGTTCAAAGATACTCTTAAGGTCCATTCACAGCTCAGCGACCTGCGAATGCGAATAAGCGAATATTCGCAAATTTTTACATTTCTTTCACAGCTACTTTTTTATCTAGTCGCGGCAATCCGCGAATTTCAGTTGTCATTCATTTTGTAACTAATTGCCTAAACGTGAAAAATGCATAAATACATAGCGTGACTTTCATTGAGAAGGTTATAACTTACCTTCTTTCGATAAATTCAACCACGATACTACCCACCAAGAACAAAACAAAAGAATTGTAAGGTTAAACTCTCGCGAATGTTTTGGTCGCGATAGTGTGGATTGCGTCCTATATGTGTGGAATAAAAAAAAAATAAAAGTTGACAGTTCGCAAAAATCATTCGCTTATTCGCGGAAAAATCGGCGAATTGTTAATTTCTTCGCAGAAACTTATTACAAATTAACTTTTTATATATTAATCGATAGATAAATTAAGGTCCGTTCTTTTGGAATAGTAAAATTGCCCATGGCGTGCTTATAAATATGTTAAAAACGGTTTATTCGCAGTTTGGGCATTCGCAGGTCGTTGAGCTGTGAATGGACCTTTATAGATGCACAAGAGATGGTTTCCAAGTTCAGCAGAAGCGTACATATAAAATTCGGCAGGTATTCTATTCGATTCCTTTTTATGAAATATGTAGCTTAACAGTTTTTCGGTTTCGTCATAATGCCGAAAACCCCACACTTGCACCGCATAAAATAGTAGTGATCTTACTGCCGCTACGAAGATTTTGAATTTGTTAGAGGGAAGTATTTTTTTTGTCGTGTACAAATGAGTTTATGGCAGTTTTTGCCGTTAAAAGTGTTTCTTCTAAGTGGAGTAAAAAATAAATAAATATTTGGCGCAACAGCTCTTTAAGTGCCAGGTCCTAGCTTTAAGCAACCACTCATATTGTGTGCGTTATATTTTTCACACGAATGGAAGGAACCTACACTTTAGTGCCATATCCGAAGGGCAATTTGTTTTGAGAAGCTTTTTCGAGACAATGATGTTTGTCAGACGTTCGAGAGACGTGGGACGGTGAAGAAACCTTTTGGTGTTTTCTAGGATTCAAACTTGGAACCTCACGCGCAGTGATCCGACACACTAACCACTTATGCCATATTAGCTTCACCCCTAAGTATTTGTAGCTATTGACTACCTCTATGTCAGAACACCTGTAATGCCACTTTTCACAATTTGCCCTTCTACCCCCTTTCCTAAAAATTACGATTATTATTCTATTATTATTATTCTATTATATCCGTATAAAAGGTGGCACAAAAGTAATGATCTTATATGAATCGTCTATAATTTTTGTAAAATGGTGCCTCCTGTCATCATGATATACTCGTATAACAGTTGTGTAGTAAATAGATGCGAAAAGTACGGCAATGAGCAATGGAACGCTACAAATCAGATCTAGAGCAGGCCGTTCGTCTGAGAAAATCAATGCTGTGCACGGGGATATGGAAAAGTGTCCAGAAAGATCAGCGAGAACACGGCATTCCTGTGGGGTCTCGGCAGTGTATTTTGGTGAGTTCAAGCTATTTCCGTATAAAACACAAATGGTGCATCACCTGCTTTCTGCAGACCACCAAGTTCGTCTGGAATACAGTCGGGGCATCATGAACCTTAACGATTTTTCTTGGATTTCAATAATGAGTGACGAAGCACATCCATCCCACCGGACATGTCAAGAAGTAGACAAGCTCGCTTCTGGGGCACTGACATTTAAAAATTTCCATTTACAGAAAGTTGCTGCATGGGCAGATTTTTCGAAGACACTCTTGGCTACGCGATAACTGCCACTGGCGAGGGCTAAAGAACCATGGTACGCGACTTTTTGATACCCGAATTGGATGAATTGAGCTTGGATCACATGTGGTTTCAATAAGACGGCGGCACTATATGCTTAGAGAAAGACACTTTTTCAGGTCGCGTTGTCTCCCGTTTTGAAGATTTTCATTGCTCCGCATGATCACCCCGTCTTACCATTCTAGACTTCTTTCCTCTTTCAGTGGCTTGTATTTGCAACTATAGGTGAGAGCTGGAACATATACCGAGTTAAAAACCGATAATTGAGCTTGAACACTAAGTGCGGAATTCCTTATAACAGAATGACCAAGCTCTCTGAAAATCTATTCAGCCTGACCAATTCAACAGAATAACTCGGCATTGATATTTCCATCACGTGTGAATAAGACCCCGAGATAGTTAAACTTACCCACCTGCTTCAGTGGGACTCCAAAAACATGCAGAGTGTACTGAATAGGCGTTCTGGAAACAACCATTACTTCCGATTTGTTCACGTTAACTTTCATTCCAGCATCATCACAAACGGCTACAAACATTTCGGTTTAAGAGGACCCAAGGATGGCCCAATCAACCGCAAAGAGACGATGACTAATCCTTTAGTCCCTCGCTTTGCAAAATTCTCTGCCACGGCTGCGCTGCAACATCCATATACGAGTATACTATGTACATACAGTGAAGAGGCGAGGTGACAAAGCGCACTGTTGGCAGAGTCCAACCCACAGTGAAGGGTAATGATTTACCACTGTTTACCCGAACCCAGCTTCTATATTTTGTAGGCACATCAATACTGCATCGCCCTTAATAGGGAACGATCAATTCCATACTCTTGCAGAACACTCCAGAGTTTGCCTCGAGGAATCTTAACACATGTTTTCGCCAAATACGCAAAACAGGTATACACAGGCTTAGCATACTCCCAGGCCTTCTCAAAAATCATTTTGAGAGTGAATAACTGGTCGGTCCTGCTTCTACCGGACGAAAACCGCATCGCTCATACCCCAAACTATCCTCAACCACAGCTCTGGAACGCGTTTCTATCACCCTAGCGAAGACGTTGCTAGGGAGACTTTAAAGAGATATACCGCTGTAGTTGGTGCAATATTTGTTGTCCCCTTTTTTTAAAAGAGGGCAATCACTCCCATTTGCCAATCGCCAGGTGTTTCACCGGATTTCCAGGCCGCTTTAATGATACGTGAGAGCCACTCTTTATCAAAAGCCTTTAGCATTTCTGGCCGGATTTCATCCACACCGGCTGATTCGCTAACTTTAAGCGATTTGACTGCCAAAGTCTCGACCATTGGTCTGTCATCTAGACGATAGGGCTTGTTTGGGATTAAGCAATTCTGAAATGTGCTCGCTCCATCTCCATCGCTCATTGGAAAGCAGAGTACCGTCTTTGGTTTTGACTCCTTTCACGATAATTAACACTCTTCCTCTGATTCGACGGACGGTCTGCCAGAACATTTTATTTACTTACTTACTTACTTAGATGGCGCTACAGTCCGGGGTGGACCTGGGCCTCAACCAACAAACCTCTCCAGCCAGCACGGTTACGAGCCAGCTGCCTCCAGTTGCGCACGCCAAGTTGGTTGAGGTCCCCCTCCACTTGTTTGCGCCACCTACCGCGAGGTCGTCCTCTACTGCGCCGTCCGTCCGGGTTGGATTCGAAGACTTTCTTAGCGGGAAGGTTCAGCTCCATCCGCTCTAAATGACCCAGCCATCTTAGTCGCTGTATGTGAACTCTTCTGGCTAAGTCGATGTCCTTGTACAGGCCGTATAGTTCGGCATTGTACCTTCTCCTCCACTCACCGTCTATGCTGACGGGACCAAAGATCGTTCGAAGAACCTTTCTATCTAAATAACCAAGGGCATCCTCATCCGGTTTTGTCAAAGCCCATGCCTCTGCGCCATACAGCAGGACTGGGATGATTAATGTCTTATAAAGAGTTACCTTAGTAGTTCGAGATAGGGCTTTGCTACTAAATTGCCGTTTTAGCCCATAGAAACAACGATTGGCAAGAGTAATTCTTCGTGTGATCTCCCTACTGATGTCATTTGCGGAGTTCACCATAGAGCCTAGGTAGACAAAATCCTTTACTACCTCAAAATTATATCTGTCTATTGTGGCGTTCTGTCCAAGACGCCGATGTTGGGTGTCCTTTTTTGTAGACAGCATATATTTTGTTTTGCTTTCATTGACCGCTAGACCCATCTTTGCTGCCTCGATCTCAATACTCGTAAATGCCCCATTGACGGCCCGCTGAGTTCTTCCGATTATGTCAATGTCATCGGCATAAGCGAGTAGTTGTACAGACTTGAAGAAGATTGTACCTCCGGGGTTGGCTTGTGAGTTTCGTACAATTCTCTCAAGTACTATGTTAAAGAGATCGCATGATAGCGCGTCGCCTTGTCTAAGACCTTTCCTGACATCGAACGGTTCGGTGATGTTCTTACCGACTTTGATGGAGCAGCGAGAGTTCTCTATCGTCATTCTGCACAAACGGACGAGCTTGGCAGGGATGCCAAGACTAGACATGGCTCTGTATAACTCGTCTCTATACACGCTATCATAGGCAACTTTGAAATCGATGAAAAGGTGGTGCGTATCGATTTGAAACCGCACTGATAAGGACCTATCAGGTTGTTGACGATCGGTTTTAGGCGTTCACATAGTACGGCAGACAGGATCTTATATGCGATATTTAGGAGACTTATACCTCTGTAGTTGGCGCAGTTCAGAGGGTCTCCTTTCTTCAGGATCGGGCAAACGATGCTGAGGTTCCATTCATCGGGCATACTTTCGTCCGACCAGATTTTACAGATGAGCTGGTGCATGCTCCTTACCAACTCATCTCCTCCTGCCTTGAAAAGTTCAGCGGCAAAGCCGTCGGCTCCAGCAGCTTTGTTGGATTTGAGTTTAGATATCGCTATCCTCACTTCATTATGATCGGGTTGACGGGAATTTTGACTGCCATCGTCACTGTTGAATGGCTCATTCTGCCTGACAGCGGAATATTGATCATCATCGCCGTTTAACAGTCTGCAGAAGTGTTCCTTCCATATCCTCAGCACCGACTGCGATTCTACTACTATGTTGCCATTTTCGTCACTGCAGGCTTCTGTTCTGGCTTTAAAACCCTGGCATGTTCTTTTTACCCTTTGGTAAAATTTTCGAACATTATTCCTGCAATAAAGTCTCTCAATCTCCTCGATCGAGCGCTTCTCATGCTCCTTTTTCTTCTTTCTGAGAAGTCGATGTTCCTCTTTTCTCCTGCGCACGTAGAGCTCGTAAGCAGCTCTAGTCCTTCTATGCAGCGCCGCTTTGTACGCCTCTTGTTTTGCTGCATGTGCTTGCCGGCATTCCTCATCAAACCAGGGGTTTCGTTGTGGTGGGCGAGAGAAACCCAGTACATCAGAGGCGGCATCTCTGATGGCTTTTTGGCAACGCTGCCACTGGTCTTCCGCATTTGCTGCTGGCGGCATAGGACTAAGATTGAGATTAGAAGAAACACGATCGGCAAAGGTTCTGGCGGTCTCTTGCGATTGTAGATTTTCGACGTCAAATTTCCTCACAGCATTTCGTTGATTTCGCTCCGTTGTGGATATCCGCATCCGTACCTTGGCTACAACTAGGTAGTGATCCGAGTCCATGTTGGCTCCTCGGAAAGTCCGGACACCCAGAATACTGGAAGAGTGCCTTGCGTCGATCGCAATGTGATCGATTTGGTTGACGATTTTTCGATCAAAGGAGAGCCATGTTCCTTTGTGAATATCGAGACGTGGGAACCGCGTACTAGCTACAACAAAGTTTCGCCCCGCCGCAAAGTCGATTAGCCTGAGTCCGTTGCCGGAAGTGTTGTCGTGCAGGCTGTGCTTTCCGACCACGCTACTAAAGACTTCCTCTCTTCCTAGCTTTGCGTTAAAGTCGCCTAGGATAATTTTAACGTCGTGGCTAGGGCATTGCTCATACGTCTTGTCCAAGAGCTGGTAGAAGTCATCCTTTGTCGCGTCGTCCTTCTCCTCGTGAGGGGCGTGAACGCATATTAGGCTAATGTTGGCAAATTTAGCCTTGATACGGATAGTCATGAGGCGCTCGTTCACATGCCGGAAACTCAAGACTTCTTGCCTAAGTCTGTCTCCAATGACAAATCCGCACCCGAATAGACGCTGTCCTTGTTGTCTGTAGCACTCGCCGTAGTAGATGTCGCAGTTTTTCATACTCCTTTTGCCCGGCCCATCCCATCGCACTTCTTGGATGGCCGTAATGTCTGCTTTGAAACACTCTAGGGCCTCCGCAAGTTGTTCGGCTGCACGTGGTTTGTAGAGGGACCTAACATTCCATGTGCAGACACGAAGATCGTTGTCCTTTTTACGTTTGCATGGGTCGTCAACAGTAAGATCATCCGTATCCGAGGCTGTTGGTTGCTTCGTAACCAAAGGTTTTTTACGTGGTAGGGAAGTTAACCCGACGGCACAACCCCCAACCTGGAGGGCCAGATCCTTTTTTTTTGTACCCCTAGGACAAGAGGCCGGATACACCGATGTCAGTAACCCACTTCGGGGATATGAGCGCTGCCGTTGGCCCATTAAGGGTTCATCCGCCACCATCTCTTTTTCAATACCCTGACGTAGTATTGAAAATCCTTACAGACCTCAGCTCCAAATATGTTGAAGTAGCTCCAGTAAGGTATCCGCTGGTCTGTATTTTATTTACAGATACTTATGCAGTTACGTTTCAATGAAATAGTTTATTTTACGAGTAAATATATTAAAACATTCTAAACTGTGGACAAATCCAACGATCAACAACATCTCTACTAATAAAATGGAAAAATATAGCAATGTTGCTATGTCTGTACATACATATGTACGCGTATATTGATATTGCAGTTTTGAAAGCACATGCATATCCATATTAATAAAATTTAAAATGCCTTAGATTTGGCACTAATAATGATCAGACACTAAAGTTCAAAACAATCAATGTTATAGCGCGACCATATACTCACACACACATACTATTGCAACGATAGCCACTGCTGCATGACTGCTGGCCGTGGTCTCCACTGAAGGAAAATTGTGGGCGATGTTTTGATTAATTGTTTTTAGCATTGCTAAGTTTCAGGACAACGCAGAAGGATGTTTTATACCTTAAATGAAACAGCGGCAAATTTACTAAATTCACCTATTTTTTATTTTTGTAATCCGGAAAAAAAATTTCACAAGGACAATCGACTTTGCTTTTATAGTATATTTAAGATTTACGGTCATAATGAGCGTCCTTCCGAGCTCAGCATTCGAGGAATTATAAAGAAATTCTAGGAAAGTGGTTCAGTGACTGATCGAGCAGTTCCAGTACGTCAACGAAACGCGCGGCCGATCGAAAATATTGCTGCAGTGCCACAGAGTGTGCGCGAGAACCAATATGTCTCAATTTCGCGTACTTCTCAAGAATTTGACATTTCGTACAAAATTTCCAACTTGGCGAATTTTGCGAAAAGACCTGGGCCTGTATCCGTACAAAATTCAAATTGTTCAAGAACTGAACCCTACTAACCATTTCAAGCGCCGCACATTCGCTCATTGAATTCTGAAAGGATCGTCTTTTTGGCTGATTGGCTACGTGAACAAACAAAATTGTCAATTTTGGAGCAATGAAAATCGAAGAGAAATTATGCCAACACCTTTACATACTGAAAAACTCACTGTTTGGTGTGGATTATGGGCCAAGGACATAGTCGGGCCTTATTTTTTCAAATTTGAGCGTGGGCGGGCGATGAATTTCAACGGGAAGCTGTACCGGGCCTTGAGAACCAAGTTTGTTTGGCCAGAAGTTGATCATTTGAGTATTAGCGACATGTGGTTTCAACAGGACGGTGCGACGTGCCACACTTCGAACGAAGTACTGGAGATATTGAAGGCGAAGTTTCCGGGTCGCGTAGTCTTATGAAGAGCCGAAATAAGTCATTTGAAAGAAACTTTTTTTTTTAGTGCAGTTCACAGTTCGCAGTTCATATAGTCTGTAGTTGGCAGTTCATGGTTGTCATATTGTTTGGTGTGTCGTGGGTTCTGAGTTCGATGCTTCCTTGACGCAATGTAGTGGATGTCTCGTGCTTGTTGTGTTTTGTGTGCAGGGTGAACAGATAAGAACGATAGGAAAAAAAAATTTAAATAAAACAACAACGGTGTGAGATATAAAATTGATTGATTCCTCAAAGAAAATAATCGAGTGGTATCAAGTCGCATGATCGCGGCGGCCAATTGATGAACGCTCTCCGTGAGACGACCCAGCCGCCAAATTTCTCCTTCACAACTTTGAGCGTTTTGTCGCTTGTATGACATGGATCGCTTCAATGCTTGGGTCAACACAATCGTATACGGATGTAGGCCCAAGTCCAACTGCAAAATAAGCCGGATTGACTCTCTGGCGATGCCCAATTTAGCTGATCGGCGCCGAATCGACATTGCTGGGTATTCTTCGATACTGACCGCTACGGCGCCTATGTTTTCTTCATTTTGCACCAATCTCTGTCTGGTTGGTGTGTTACGGTCCAAAAGAGTATACTCACGCTCAAACTTTTCCACGGTGCGACGAATTGCCTGCACACTGAAGTCGTGATGACGACCGACCTCACGACGAAATTCACTTTGCGTAATTACAACTGAGCCGGAATTTCGATAATATTTTTTTAATAATTTCCGCACGTTCGACAAGCGTGAAACGATGCATGATAAAATGGCAAACCTTACAGAATATTTTGACAGCTAGATGTCGTTGGTAACTTTGACAGCTGGATGTCGTTGGTAACTTTGACAGCTGGATGTCGTTGGCAACTTTGACAGCTGCTGAAACATAACAATTGGAAAAAGTATCACTGCTATCTGGTCTAGTGTTTCTCGATGTTGTATTTTTGTATGATGTATTTTGTTCAAGACGGTCCGCCCCCTTTTCTGTATGTTTGAACTGTCTCGTATCTCAATCGCTATGTTGTTGCTGTCTGCTTCTTTGTCCCGTGTGGACGGTGATTGTGTCATGTAGAATATACGTTTGTTGTTTCTGGGACACATCGTCCCTTTTTATTGGTTTGTCTAGCTCGTTGTATTTGTTTGGTGTTACACTCGTAGTTTCCGTGTCGTTTGTGGTTATAGGCTTGTTGTGAGCGTCGGTTCGGTCTCTCAAGTCCTCGTTGGGCCATTGTACCACTGGGTCTTCTCATGTATCTTCTCGGACCATGGCTGCCCTCCACTTTCCCAGAACCTTTCAAAGACAATACGGTAGAAAAAGAGGGACCGCATCAAAAGAGCTTCACTTGTTATGCTAAGAAAAATTACCGCAACAACTTTCAGCCAGACGGACGGACAAACATGTCTATATTGACTTAGCTGTTGGTACTGGTCATTTATACATAGACTTTATAGGCCTGTCTTCACTATTTCTCAATCACTGAATAATAACATTCTATCCAAAATTCTACGTGATAATCTGTTTCGTAATTTCGTTATTGTTAAGCTTGCATTCGCTGTCAGATAGCAAAAGTGCGTAGATAGCGTAATTCCTTGTATAATGAAAATTCTCCAACTCCAGCTTTTATAAGTCGAATTTCTATTCGTTCACTTGTTTATGGATTTTTATACCTCTAACTCGAAGATACGACTTAGAGAAGTTGTACCATGTTATTATTCGTGACAAGTGTGTCTTGCACTGCGGCCTTATGGTCTATTGTGCCACCTACTAGTAGTTTGAATAGGTATGTTCCACTTGCATTATAATTCTTCCCGGAATTGTATTTGAGAGTCCTGTACTCGGACTTAGTCTTGGCATGAATAGTCCACCCTGTAGCACGCTATCTAGTTCAGTTTCTCTAAAAAAAATCTGATATTTGAACCCTGCCAACATATTAATATTTTTTTTTTTTTGTGGGTGAACATTTTCATATGCATATTACATAGTGAATAAGAACCATTGATAGTTAACAGTTGTGCAGAAATTGTGTTATATTTTTGTTTTTAATTTAAAAGCATGTACAATGTTCGGCCTCAAAAAAAAGCTACAAAATCCTTATGTTAGATTAAAGTGGCGCCCAATATGGAGCTCAAAAAATATTGTATCTCATTTAACAAAAGTCATAAACATTTGTTGATTTATGCGCTAGTTTTCTTTATGCTTAAAGCTAAATGCTTGTTGCCAACTCAAGATTTGCGACGATTTCTACTTTTAATACACTTTGATAAGTTTGGCTACCAAAGTTGTTCGTGTCCTTCCAAACTTTGGTGGGAAACTTTCGCAAGAATCCTTGTTACCAAAAAACGTTTTAAACAAGTTATCGTGCTGACAAATTATTATTCCGACGTAATACATATATGTATACGGAGATTGTTATACTTACATTATAATATAATACTTATGTAGTTTTATATGAAGCAAAAGTCTGATCTGGTGAAAAGATCTATAACGTTTGTATTTTTCTCTTGGATCAGTTCATTGACAAACTCCGTCTCCGGTCGTCCACGTTTTCCTTCCCACTTAAGTTTTACTGCCACAAACATTGAGTAGCTATCTAAAAAGCATTGAACTCATAATGCTCCTTAAATATGGATTCCCACGTGTAGTTTACTTAAGAAATTTCTCCAACACCACACTTCAAATTATGTTCGCGCTAAATCCAGCTCGTTTGCCATAACGATCCTCAGAGTGGGTGGGGTCCAACTCAGTTAATACCCCTTTAATTGAAATCAGTTTCCAAAAAAAACGCTCTCTCCCCTTCATTGACTGCGGCTCGTCGTAAAATTTTCATAAAAGAACTGCATATATGTATGTAATATTTTATTTGTTCCACGCTCTCTCATCACCATCGACCATTTAATCGATCATTAATTAGCATACCACCACCGCGGTATGCTATGGCGATCGTGGAATTAGCTCAATAAAAATGTTGTTTTACATATTCAATCGCCCCCGCTTAAAAAGAACGCGCTGTATAGCCTCTTCCACTTTGACTAAACGACCGCGGTCGTAAATCAAATCGCTTATAAACGACCAACGACCAAGTGGTTGTTCCAACGAAAGAAGCAAGAAAAAAAAAAAAAAAACCAACAGTGGGCCAATAAAACTAGCCAGATTTTTAGTGAAAGATAAATAAATTAAAATATTAAAAAAATATAGAAAAAAATAAAAAATAAACACGAAACATAAACAGGCGATAAACATTTGCCAAAAGATAATTCGCCTTCAAATTTATTGCAGAATGGCAGCAACTTCCGTTCCTTTGGGGCGAAAGGCACCAGTCAGTCAGACAGTAACGCCACCTACAAAAGAACGCGGCAGCAGTGACTGCTGTCACGCTTGATTGTGGGTTAGTTCAAAGCCGATCGTGGAGAGTACAATTTTTTATATCTTAGCCATGATATGTGTGTTGTTAATCCGTTTTACGATTATTTGATCTTTTGTTGATTTGTCCATAAAAATGTTGAGCCACTCCTTTGGCCCGAAAAAAAAAAACCGATCATTTGGAGGTGGAATGACAGTTGAACTGACAGTCGAACAAACGTCACTTGATCATAAAAACCAGTTTGCGTGCCCAGTATTCCACATAATTTCGATAACTTTCCGTTGGTTGTTATTTTTTTCGGTCACAACAATATGAAACTTAATATGGTTTAATAAAGTTTTTTTATTGCTTTATGTGATCGGTTCTGTAGAAATTTAAATAATTACTACAAAGTATTTAGTGATTTAGCGATTTAGCGACTTTTTATTAGTCTTTTTGATGTCGATCGAATTAAGAAATCTGTTTTTTTGAAGTTTCATTTGCTTACCAAAATGATATTTGTTGGGCTTTTGTTTTTATGAACAATATTTTGACAGTATAAATGCGTTCTAGTTAAGATTCGACGTAATCAGATTAGAAAACGATAAAAATTAAGTAAAACAAAGGAGCCGGTTTGATGGTGGATTTTTATAGATTCACATGGCGACCGAGTGAACGTGACACTTACGTCACGATTTTGAATGAATGGATCCTCTGCTAGGAGGTATCGAAAATTCAGAAATACACTTCTTGGAAATATTTTCGGCTGTTTTTTCCGTTTAATTTGTTGCGCTATGCGGCCGGCGTCGGCGGCATTGCTCCGTGGCGCCATGCGTATTTGCCTCATGTATTTGATTTTATTGCTGGTTGTTTTAATTTGATTACGGCGCTCTTTTATTGAGTAAGAAAGTAACTGTACAAGAGGGTGTGGTCCTGATAGGAAAAAGGAAAGCACAACACACAATAATAGGAACACGATCTTAAGTTAGATAGAATTGAATATCTATGACTTACGGAAATCTAAAACTGGCGACCCTATCTGCCGTAGAGATAGATATTAGATCACATTTTCAAGACGAGTCGTGTAACAAACCAATGATTTCACATCGAACCCCATTATTTTATTTACTTAAGTCCTGCCAGCCCTCGAGGGACATAGGGCGTCAATTACGCCTGCTCGCCATCGTGTTCGGACTTCTGCAATGCGCTTTAACTTTCTCCAACTCATTCATTCCTTTTTAACCGTTCTGCGCCACCAGTTCAGCCAGATTAAGTAAGGGGATTCCATTGCATGGCGTATTTGGCAATGGAATTTTCTTCGCTCCACAAGGTCTGACCAATCCATTAACATTTCCTTCGTCGAATAGTGATGTCATTAGGTTCCTTACATGTTCTCGAATGGAGGTGTTCGTTCGAGATGCGATTAGGCCATAAAATCCAAACGATAATATGTATACATTTATTTACGAAAGTCTGCGACTTACGAATGACAATGACATTGATTCTTCAAGTACTGCATCCATACAGTAGTACTGACTCGACATTGGAGCGAAACAGTCGAAGCTTGGTCTTGGTGATATAAACATTACTATTCCAGATTTTCGATAGCATGCTGAACGCAGCTTTGGGTTTCCGGATTCTGCTGTATACATCGAGTTCGGGGTTATTGACGACCGAAAAACTCAACTTTCTCCACCTGCTGTCCAGCAATGTTTACTTGAGCGGTGGAAGTTGTAAGGCTGAGTGCTTTTGTCTTGGCCGTGTTAATCCTTAGACCTGCTGTCTTTGTTTTCACTTTCAGACTATGGACTATTTGGTGCAGATCCATAATTCCACACGATAACAAGCAAATGTCAGCGTAGTCCAGATGTTTAAGGTAAGATGTCATGTGGTGCTGTTATTTACTCTTAAGACTGCACGAAGAACATCACTGATTACGACCAAAAATAACAGTGGTGAAAGTATACTACCATGTTGTACCCCACTTTGGACTTCACTGTCGTCAGACACAAGGTCTGACACTAACCACCCTCATAAACAAATAAAACAAATATTTGGCGCAACAGCTCTTTAAAGTGCCAGGGCCTAGCTTCTCGGAACCACTCATGTTGTGTGCGTTACATTTTTCACACAAGTGGAAGGGACCTACAGTTTAATGCCGAATCCGAACGGCGATTTGAGAAGCTTTTTCGTGACAACTATACTCTCGGATGTTTGTTAGACGCTCGCGAGAGGTGGGACCGTGAAAAAAACTTTTTGGTATTTTCTGGGATTCGAACTTGGAACCTCATGCGTAGTGATCCGACACACTAACCACTTACGCCACGGCGCCCACAACCTAATACGTTGCCTTAATAATAGTTACGAGTTTCTCAGAGATACTGCGCAGAGCACAACAGATAAATTCCCGATTTACACTATCAAAGGGTTTCTCGAAGTCGATAAATATCAGATGAAGCGGAGACCTGTACTCGACGCACTGCTCTATAATGATTCGCAAGATCGTCGATGCAGGAGGACCCGAGCGTAAATCTGCTTGTTCGACAACGAGAGTGGAATCAAGATGGTGTTTAATTTGATCTATTATAACTTTAGCCATTATCTTGGAAACCGCCAGAAAAACGCAAATATCTCTCCAGTTTCCGCACTCAGTTAAATTTCCTTTCTTCGGAAGCTTAATGTTCATTCTTCTTTTCGATTCTGCTGGGAAGCTGTCGCTTTCACACGCCCTTCTTATTACAGGATAAAGAAGGTATGCCTATATACTTAGTCCCATACTGAGAGATAAGATACGAATTTTTGCTTTGTGTTTACTCTTTGCGCTCGTTCTCGGTTCTCGCTGCTTCGACAGAAGTATGCAGGTATAGTAAATCATTCGAAGATTTCAGACGATATCTCGAGATATCTCGAGATATTGGAAGAATCGATTATAATCGATTATATCATTCGAATGCGCTCATCACTTGTGTCAAGGTATAGCTGGGGTCTAACAGGCGAAGGCAGAACGACTACATTGACTCGAAGATCGAAAGAAATTATCAGCATTTTAACTTGGTATCCAAACCCGCTGGCATCCACTGGATATATAGTATATAATACAACAATCGCAAGATCGATTGACTTACGCGTGACTGATTTGTTGGCTAGTCGTAGAGAAATCCACAAATCTTTAGCATAGGCTACGCACTAACACTAAAACAACGTTGACTGCAGCCCTTGCAACTATACTCGCACTAATCCCAATCGATTTACACACAATGGAAATACCTGTGTTTTCAACAATCCAAGTCTTGGAAAAATAATCAGTTGCGCCGCCGCACTTTCTATAAGTTGGCATGAAAACTGACTACCTACCTAATTACTTAGCCATACTCCATCTTCGGCCTTCGAAAGAATTTCTCTCGAGAGAACTGAAGGAATGGAGGGGTCATAAGCCTAAACAACAGATAGACATGTTGTCATGGCTCGCTACGATTCGAAAAGAAAGAGAGTGCTCGAATTTACAATATTTTGAAGAACCCGCCATTAGCAGTTGATAAGGCCATGATAGAGTGTTTTAAGCGGAAGTTCTGACCATGACGAGGCCTTTCTAGAATTGTTCTCGCTGATGCCGTTAAGAAAAGATATGACATTTAATCATCTCATCCACAGTAAATAAGTCACAGTCACAGTACATACATATAACACTCTGTTGAGTCCCGAGGCTTAGGGACTAACATACATATGTACAGACTGTGACATAGTAAATACAGAACAGAACAAGGCCCACTTTCGTAGTGAATTTCTTAGTTCTACCAGCGCTCGAAATGAATAATCGAGAAAAGCCACGAAAAGCACTTTAAAATGCATACTGAAATCGAAATAAATTTAAGGAGGCTATTGCTAATAACCAAAGCAAGGTCCTGGTTAACAACCGTTATTGTGATCTAAAAGACCTATTGTGTCAAGGGTACTTATAAGTTTAGAATATTCACCACCTCCTTGGTAGAGGAGTCCCTAAGCTCCACGAGTGTGAGTAACTCTCTATTAACACATTGGCTGCCAGTGCAAATGTGCGCAAAAAAAGGGGAAATTTATGTTTTAAACACAAGTGTATCACTGGTGATAACTATATGAAAATATGTTCAAATATGTCTTGACAAACCCATTATTGCTTGTACAAAAGATCTCAGCCCCCAACTTTTCCTAACATATATATTTTTGCTTGGAAACTACGAGTAGGGAAAGATTTTTATTCTGATCACCGGTGATACACGTGGCAGCCAACGTGTTAAAAATACGGCCGACATAGTCTCAATCAACTAGCATAGTGCCAGACATTCACAAAGAATGTATTCAGAGGTTTCCTCCTCCTCCCTACAGAGGCGGCACTCTGTCCCGGGATACAGATGCAGCTAGTTAAGGTTGTATCTTAACCCGTAGACTCCTAATATATCGCTTATCCAGTGTAAGTATGATCTTTTCTTGTAGGAATAAGGCTTAATTATCATTTTGGATTGTCTGCGACAGCATCCCAATGGATTAGACGAACTTTGTGTTCCCATTTACTACGTTATATTGATCTTTGTTCGCGCGTCTATCTAGTAAACAACGCAAAAAGGTTCGAATTTAGTTGCTGAACTTATCCTAGCTACATTGGTAACCGGGCACCCAACCCAGTATAACATTGATGTATCTAGCTAGGTGCTACGAAGCACTTTAGTGCTTTTAAGAGCCTTTAACTGGTTTCTAGTCAACTCTGTGGGAAGATAACGCTTTGAGCGCGGCTTGACTGACAGAAAATAAATGGATTCTAGCGGCTTTTATGCTTTTGTCAAGGTTCATTCTAGCGCAGATCTCAATAGTATGAATCTCAGATCGGAAGACACTAGGACATGAATCCAGTGGTAATAAGATTTTGATGTTGGGTCCAACATCGCCAGCAATAACCTCAATTTCTTTTTTCCATCCGTGCGTCGGTGAACTTTATCCATACTAGGCTCTTAGGCTCCAGTCATAATCCGCCGTTAGACGAGACTGAACAATGTAATACCACCTTGATCAAAAAGTTCCCGGAATAAAAATCGTGTGGCGCTTCCATCTTTCCGATTTAAGTTCTGTTTTCTTTGTTAAGTTGGTACATCTGTTGTTGATATTCCCTCTAAATCTTTGCGTCATAGCTTGATATTTGCAAAAGTTACGTAGCCAAGAGTGCATCTATCTCTGTGTGTGTTGGCGATTTTTTACAATTTTAGAAATGGATTTAAATTTGCAACAACGAACTTGTATTAAATTTTGCGTAAAAACGGATTTAATGGTGCGCGAACGTTGGAAATGTTGGAAAAGTGTTTCGGCAACGATTCTCTAAAGACAACGGTCGTTTACCAGTGGCACGAGCGGTTCAAAAGTGGTCGTGAGTCAATCGAAGATGATGAACGCAGTGGCAGACCATCGACATCGAAAACCGACGAAAACATTGATAAAGTAAAAGAAATGTTGGTCAATAACCGCAAATTAACCATCAGAGAGATAGCGGAGGACTTGAACATTGCGTATGGATCCGTCCAAGACATTTTGGTTAATGATTTGGGTTTCCGTCGTGTAGCAGCAAAGTTGGTGCCAAAAGACCTCAATTTCATGCAAAAAAGAGACCGTGTTGACGTCGCAAAAGACATGATTTGCGAGGCTGAATCTGAATTTTTTGACGAGAAATGCAACAAATACCATCCAACAGCTACCGAATTCACCTGATTTGGCTCCCTGTGACTTCTTTCTGTTCAATCGAGTTAAAAAACCATTACGGGGAACGCGTTTCAGCAGCCGAGAGGAAGTAATGGAAAAATCGCAGGAAGCACTGATGGACATACCGAAAACCGAATATAAAAAATGTTTCGAAGATTGGATCAAGCGCTGGCATAAGTGTGTTGCAGTCGATGGGGATTACTTTGAAGGGGACAATATAGATTTAGATGAATAAACTTGTATTTTTAATTTTCTGAAAAAATTCCGGGAACTTTTTGATCAAGGTGGTATTTCAACTTGAAATAACCTACCAAAACAATTATTAATTATGTCTTTTCCGGGAATTGAGTTAAGTATTCTCAGGTGTTCCATGACTGGTTCGAACTCATATTCCAGATGTAATTTGATAGTGCATCTGACGGCCGTCTTCCTTATCAAGATTTGTAATGGTGAAAACCAATGACAGCCTCCAGTGCGGACGTAGGGTAAGTACACATAGGTTAGTTTAGGTATATGGGTGCCTTGTGACATAAGTCACTGGTTACTTAGACACACAAGGGTCCATTGTGCCCATTTAATTTTTACTCTGCGAACCTACAAAAAAAACAAAATGCTGGATTTGCACCCATCTAGATAAGGATACGAATCTAAGAAGGTATGTCAGCTCGAAAGGGGAACCGCTGGTTTAGAACCACTTAGATAATGATAAGAATCTTAGGAGGTCTTTCAGCTGAATGTGACATAGCTTTTCCAGCTCATTGAAAAAGTAACTACCGAGAGTCCTTATTCTTCTGTCGGCTAGGGCATTCGCAAATCAGGTGTCGCACAGATTTAATTTCTTTCTCATGCTTGTAGGTTCGGCAGAAGTCGTTGTGAGGTACGCCCATGCGCTCTGCATGCATTTCAATGGCACAGTGCCCCGTAAGTATGCCAGAGATAACCCGCGTACAGTTACGTCTAAGCCTTACCAGAGAAAGTGTTCCCCTCAAATTATAATTCGATCACAGCGCTCTGGCAGTAAAGCACGTATCCAGATGGCTCCATTGCCTATTGGGTTCTCAGGTTGCTTTATCTCATGCGAGTTTATTTATAGAGTTAATAGGAAAATTGAATTCAATTCATTCAAATCCCCTGCCCGCAAGATGTGCAACGCCGACCTCGTTCTAGCGAGTTCGTCCTGCTCTTTCATTACTCTGTATGCCCATATGCCCTGCTATTCAGCATAGGGTCACGTTGTTGGCCTGTAATACCTCATTAAGGTGTCGTTTGCAGATTCCAACGAGCTTATATCTAATTACTCTGGATTCCAGAGCCTTAACGGCTGCCTGGCTTTCAATGCACACAGTAATTGATTTACTCATGATGTTACCTTTGGTGATGATTTTCACAACTTGGATGGCGGCTGTGATTCCAGCTTGGAAGACACTGCATTCGTTATTAATTCTGAAGGAGTGATTGATCCCTAGTGTTTTGCAGTAAATCCCTGCTTGTAACCTAACATACATTTTGGAACCCAGTGTAGAAGGTCAATTCCTCATTACTATTGACTTGTTCGTTTTTCCAGTTATTTTTGTCAGGAATTCTGATATCGAATCTTCTGTCAGATGTCAGCATCGAATCCTGGAATCAGTTACTACCTGTCTAATTGTGACCTCGGAAGTACGAATAACCAAATTTAACTGGTATCTCACTACGGGGAATACAATTCAATATCAATCAGACGTAATCGAAGGCAGTATTTCCTGTTAGCAAAAAGTACGGTCCCGAGTCGTTTACGTTTATTAGTTCTAAGATATAAACTTTTTGGCATCCAAGGGGCTTTTTGTCTAGAATCAACGAAGGCCGGGTATGTTATCATACTCCTTTCTTGGAGACTTGGCATATGTCTTTTATAAAGAAAGCCAGGGCACTCGCTTGACGTTTTATTTTACATTTATGGGGGTACCACAATGAAACCCAAATCATGCTCTTGACATTCAGTGGTCGCCCAACCACCAGTTAGATTATAAACGAGAAATGAGTTAACTGTACAAATCAATCTTCAATGTTGCCCATCAATGTTAATCATTTTTAGTTGGACGTGAGGACAGTGTAGCAATTCTATTGTATTATAAATCATATTCAGTTTTCTATCAATTATGCATTCAAAACCAGCCTCTTGTCCAACACAATATATATTTATTCAAGGATCCACTTCCACGTAGAAAACTCATCAACTCATCAAATGTCATATATGACTTAATAGCCATCTTTAAAGTAGAATACTGCATAAAACCCACGCCAATCATTCCAAGCTTCTCACGACGACCATTCGCATGGACACAGACCAAGAGACACCTAATAAACCAATCAACTAAGAGCCATGTCCAATTCAACGTCGATACAATTAGTGTTGCCTGCTCCAGTCGTCTGACAATAAACAACGACTCCACCGTTCTTGTTGTCGTCGCGTGCACTATGCAAATGCAAATGTTCTCCAACAATTCACTTTAATAATAATTAACACACAACACGGAATAAAAATAAAAATAAAAATAAAAATGTCAATGTACAGCGAGAAATCGACACCTGATCAACAATCATCGAATGCGTAAATCTATGTCAGCCACCGAAGTCGTCATCCATCCACAGCACTGGCTGGCTGGCTGGTTGGATGGAGAGCCTTTCCTGCTTCTAATCCAGAAGACGACAACGACAACTACATACGTCGACGTTGCGCTTGCGCGTTCGCTGCAATTCGCAGAATCCCTAGTGCAGAGATTTTTGTTGCAAGCAAAATGCAAATCCGATCAATAAAAGTGATTTATAACGTGTTCACTATCTGGAATTTATAATTAAATAATTTGCACAGACGCAGAAGAAAATCCGATGCCCAAAGACGGCTGGTGGCAGCACAACCGCTGCTGTTGCTGCTGCTGTGCCGCCGACGCCGCAATTTACAATTCAATTTATTGCCAGCCCGTCGGAGTCTCGTGGGGCTTTTTAGTACCTTAACGTCTTCCATTATAAGCGCGCGAGCGCGCGCGCCTTTTCTTGTAGTGTCGGCCACAATGTGTGGGGCTGGCACACTGTTGCCTTGTAGGATACCACCAATGGATGTGGGGTGATTGGCTGTTTAGTGTAATGGCTAAATAATTGGTTAAATTATGGTTATTAACATTTGTAAACAAATTATAGTCGGATGTTGGGGCAGAAAGGGACATTTTTTATCGAATATCGATAGGCGGTCGAAATTGATTAATTAGCCAAGTGATTCGGTGTAATTTCGATGATAGAAGTGGAATGTTTTGTGGTGGAATTTTTTGAAGGGGGATTTTCCACAGCTATCGACATCTAGATCTGACTTTAATAGAAAGATAATTAATTGTGTTTTCATCTGTTGCGGAAAGTAAATTAATTGCCCTGTGATCCCATAGTGTCGGTAGTCTACATTTCCATTGTACATTTGTCATTTTAGATTAGCATCTTGTTTACGTTTGCTTACGTAAGAGCCTTACTTGGAACTAGACGGTCTGCTCTGCTACCTGGGGGGTTGGGTTCATTTTTCATCGAGACGGAATATACACGATGAGAAAAAGTATGGTTGTTTCAACAACTTGGGGACTTATGAAGAGGGACATATTGTTTGCAAGCAAATATCACTTTGTTTATCACTTTTTTTTTCGAGGGTAGGGGAAAATCTTAAAAAACTATGAGGACCGTCAGCGCGTACATAGTAGTGTGGAATTTTTATCCATTAAAAAACTTCCCTACAAAACAATCGTGTATGTTTTACTATGACTAAGTTTTTCTTTCTCGAAATAAGGACGTTAGGCAGGTACCTTCCAATTGAAAGTTCCTCCTAGCTCCACAGCTTAGAAGCGGTTACTCATTATCGCGCTAAGTCAACTAAATCACAGACTCGAGGCTATTCTCAATCTGCTTCCGCTAGACACCTCTATACCAGCATCAGCGGCTATTAGCGCCATAAGATTAAGCCAAACACATAGCTGAAGACCAAATGCAATGGGTCATACTACAACCTTACAGGCAATGTATCTAGTACAGACTACACTATGCCATACCTGGACCTCACGAGACCATTTCGAAGCACCTATCCGAGCAGGGAAGAATGGAAAAACGATAGAACACCTAACGAACGGTTCATAGCTGTGTACACCGATGGATCCAAAATGGAAATAGGTGTAGGCACAGGTATCTTCTCTGAACCACTTGGTATCTTCTTATCAGTTCGGTTTTCGAACTACAGCAACAAATCTTTCTCTCTCTCTATCTATCTATCCTTTCTAACGCCCGCACTATGTGTAAACATATTAAGGGTATTCATAACCTCTTGAGTGCGCGCCAGGCAGACCTCTTAGCAGTGACAATAGCAGCCCGTAAGACTGCGATCAGGGCAATACCACGGGAGGATATCACCTTTTTCATCGACAGCCAGGCAGCGATAAAAGCAGTATCTGCTACCTAAGACGTCCTCCGTTCCAATTTTGGCGATAAAATCGCCGAATACGATTTTAACGTCTTATTTAGGACATTGCTCGTACGTTTTGTCGAGTAGCTCCTAGAAACAATCTATGGTAGCAGGGTCCTTTTGTTACGTATGGGCATGAGCACATATCAGGCTTATGTTAACGAATTTAACTTTTATCCGAATTGTCATAATACTGGCTCACGTGTCGGAGCTTAAGACTTCTTGTCTAAGTCTGCCGCGTATAGCAGATCCACATCCGAATAATCGCCGCTTGTTGTCTCTGTAGCAATCACCGTAGTAGATGTCACAGTTTTTCATCCCCTTTTTGCCCATCCCTTCGCACTTCCTGGATGGCAGTTATATCTGCTTTATATCAGTCTAGGGCCTCTGCTAATTGTTCTGTTCCACATGGTCTGTAAAGGGACAGAACATTCCACGTACAGATCTGGAAGTCGTTGTGCTTATTTCATTTGCTGGAGTCATCATCAGTTGAATCGTCCTTATCCGAAGCTTGTGTTTGTTTCTGAACCTGGGTTTTTTTTTCTTACGTGGTAGGGAAGTTACCCCGACGGCACAACCCCCAACCTGGAGGACCAATTCGTTTGGTTATACCTCAGGACGCGAAGCCGAGTACACCGGTGCCAGTAGTCCACTACGGGAGTGTGAACACTGACGTTGGCCCATTAAAGGCTCGTCCGACACCATCTCTATTCCAAAGTCCTGACCATTGAAAATTCCTTACCGACTTGTTATCCGCATATGTTGAAGCAGCTCGCGCAGGGTGTTTACTAAATTCAACCTAACTGGAAATGTAGACGCCACCGTTGGCGCCGTCAATTGAATTCCACTCTTCCCCGCCCGCTCATCTGCTGCCGCCAAAAATCTTCCAAACGGGGCTGGTTACCCATTTCTCAGATCAAGGTACTAGCTATCCAGTGGTCACTACGTGAAGGTTGGGAGTAGAAATAGGTAGTCCTAGGCTAAGTGAAAACGGTTGTGTTTTCATATGATCGGATGCACTACCGTTTGACCACCAAGGACTTGTTTCTGGCTCTTTCACATTCGTTGTCGAACCACGATTGGGTCCCCTTTTTTTCCACTTCGATTGAAATGATTTTTTTGCATTTACTACGAGTACGTCTGGCTCTGCTAAAGATGCTCTGTTGAACTTACCTCCTCTGAATACTTATACCATGGGCTGCACTATCAAAGCCATTCATCGTCTTAGGCGAGGTGGGTTCTGGTATACTTTACATTACGGTTTCGATGACCTTGCGCGACATTTATCTTACGACTCCGGGCTCATGAATATATGGTCTGACGCAATGACACCAGAACGTCAGTTGTTGTGGACTGGCTTCGGTCAGAGTCTGAGACAAAAATGGAATATAGTCGTATTTTTACGAACGGCTTCGAAACCAGTCAAGGGTCTGGTGCTGGTATCTTCTGGGAGGAGGACAACATTAGACTTCACTTCTTGTTAGGTAAATATGCTTCTGTTTTCCAAGCAGAAATTTATGCAACGCTGATGGCCATGAATTATATTGTGAAGAACAGGTGAAAGGGTCGAAATATTTGTGTCTGTAGTGACAGGCTACGCTTAATGCCTTGCTTAACCCTTTAACCACTTCCAAAAGAGGCCGTGAATGTAAAAACTCTTTGAATTATGTTGCAAGGCTGAATTCTCTGTCTCTTATCTGGGTCCCAGATCACACTGGTATCTTGGGGAACGAGATCTCCGATGAGATTGGCAGACAAGGTTCAACGAATATTTTCTCAGGGCCCGAACCCGCGTTTAGTCTTCCTGCATCCCCGGTTAGGGCTTCCATTAACGATTGGGTTTCTCACGAACACAATTGTGTGTGGCATGACTCCCCAGGATGTAAATTGACTAAACGAATGCTCCCGGGCCTCTGTAAGAAATCAGCGGCATTCTTGCTGTCTCTCAGCAGAAAAGACTGCAGACAACTTATTGACGCTTTCGCTAAGCATCTTAACGTGCTAGACTTAAGTGACACTACAGTATGCGATGCTTGTGGAGAGGGCGAAGACACTGCAGAACATTTCCTCTGCGAGTGTCCTGCCTTTACTCGTATCAGGTGGCAGATTTTCGGTGCTGATGTGGTGAGTGATGGTACTGTAAGCTTCTTATCACTGAAGTGTTTGCTTGGCTTTCTTGGAAAGATAAGCAAATTCCAATAAAATTGCTAAAACCAGGGTTTTGCTCTCTGACAGTACAATAGACCAGTTGCATAGGATTGCTCCAGTCGAACGTTTCCTATCCCGACAACAAAAAAAAAAAAATCTAAGATACCAACACATCTGCACCTTCCAAACAGAAAACATCAGGCGCATTAAACAAAGATATAGCCTGATCCAGATTTCTTTTGTATATCTGAGCGCAGCAGTTTTGCTTGTTAACGTATCCGTTTAGGTGGAAACGTGCTTCAGCGTTGTATACCATAATAGATAAATTCAAGTGCTTGTTGTTCAAGCATCCAATTGGTAAATACTCGTATACGGCGCTGCAAATGGTCTGTAGGCTTTAATTCATATGTCAATTGGAAAGGTGGAAAGGTTCATTCGCTGGGCACGACTAAATGAATGATTGTCGGGGTCTAAGCTACATTTTCTTCTACAACAGTAATATTTTCGGTCAAACGACCTGTACAACGACGCACGGGTATTTTTTTTTTTAAGAGAAGAACCTGGCGTGCGCCGATTTGAACTATATATTTCTAAACATGGACAACCATATGTGGGTCAATGCCATGGACGCTGATCTTGTGATGTTGGATATGTATTCGTGCCATGATACACCGAAGCTTTCGGTGATACTAGCATGGCAGCTTTAGGCTCAATTTTGTTGTACAGTAGTTGTGTACAGTAGGCGAGTTGTGTCGACCAAGCTAGTCTTGCTCCATTGCAAAATTTTTTGCACATTTTTGTGTAATGACTGGATTTGGTCTCTTCTCTGAAGATGGAATTTATAGTTAGAAACGAAATCGAAGATGGCAATCGATATAAGAGTGCTATCATCAGAAAAACCAAAAAATCTTGTTATTTCTCTACTCTTGCAGACCATCTGTAAGGAGAAGGTTCCGGAGAACGTTATATGTTTTTATTAACCTTTTTACACTCTAGCTGCCGTCGTTCGAACCCCCGAATTCCAACTTCCTCCTTCCTCCTAGCAGCGGCTTTTTATAGGACCATCGCTAACTTCCAGGTATCTTTTCGTGTCCGCTGTCACCTCTCTCACGCATCCGTCATCTTGCCCAAATTTTGCCAATTTGATCACTTTTTCCTTCATCTCTGTCGGCTGACAATGGGGATGTTTGGGAGATGGAAATGCCGAAGAAACAAGCAGTAATGGTGTTATTTAAAGGGTACGGTTGGCGACGTAGGTACGTACGTCATGGAGTATGGTGGTGATATATGTATATACTCGTACATATATAATATATGTAATATATTATATCTGGGCTTATTTGGGGTTTAGTTTGCACAATCGAGCTTGCACCACCTAGTTTTCTCAGCAGCCTCCAGGGATTCCTGCTCGAGTGAGTGAAATTTAAATTTTCCGTTGTTGTTTTCCATCTTTCCATTCTTGAGTTGTCAAGCGATGTCAAAAGTTCGGATGCGATTTCATTGCCTCCACTCACCAGAAATTCTTTTTTAAAGACGATCGCTTTCTGAACTCCAGCTTGGTATGTAGCCCTTGCGATATCCTCAAGGGACATGCTTTTTTTTTGGAGTATTTATCATGGCGCCAAGAAACCTATCTTAGTTTTGCGCAGCTCGAGGAATCCACCGTAAAGTTCCATCTAGTTGTCGTGCAAACAGCTCGCACCTTGCCTTCCTGAAATTCTATATAGAATGGAGTTAACAATCCGGGTTTTTAGTCCAATTTCTATTAGCACGGGCCGGTGGCGGATATGTTGGAAGTCTATTAAGACTTTTCGGGTTGTTTGTAGGGGTACGCCGTTGTAGTTGCTGGAAACAAAACATAAGTCTGGGTTGTAGCCCCTTTTCCATCTTGCTGACATAAAGGTTGATCTGTCATTAGCATCAAACACGAGATGCATGTGATTTATTTCGGGCCATCCCATGAGTATTTCTCCTTTACTGTCGTTCTTCGTGTATTTCCTTAGCGTGTGGTGACTATTGAAATCCCCTGCATATACTGCTCGATGTGAATGGTGCTGTTAAGACAATTCTGGACCATGGTATGTTTGGAGGTTTATAAATGTTACTCATTTTGACATCTGCGATACTGAAAGCATTTGAGAAGACATTGTCAAAAGATTCGATTGATAGCAAGTCTGCTTTAGATGTGTTAGATCGCACATATGTTCCAATACCATATGATTTATGGTTATTTGCTCGGATAACGGAGTAGCGTGCTATTTTTTCCCTTGTCGATAGTTGTTTGTCGTCTTCGGTATGCGCTTCTTGGCTAAGCGCAACATCTATTTTGTTTTCAGTTAGCAGTTTCGATAAATAGTCGCACTTTGATCGACTAATATGTACCTTCAATGTTGAGTTGGTATATTCAGACAAAAGGTCCTAAATCTCTTGTCGAGTGGCACTGAGAAGTGCCAGTGGGATAGTGATTTGTGTTTATGTTTGTGATGCCTTTTTGATGTATGTTTATGTTTTATACTGTGTTCTGCCAGGAGTTCTTAGGTTTCATGTAGAAAGTTTGGCATCCTTTGATAGTTCATTAAGCGTAACCCAGGGTGTATCACGTGGAGGTGAGCTATCTGCACACAAAAGGTAGGAGATAAAATAATGGCAATCAAGTTCGTAAGAGTAACTATGTATTAGTATTGTTACTCTATTGTGCAAATTGCAATAGATCATTCTTCTCCTTTTGGTTTGACATTTATTTAATGAGAATATGGTTAAAAGTCAACTACCTGCATGAAAACAGATATAATCTTAAGTTGTTTCTGTTTTGTGAGAACACATTCATCTGTGGTTCTGAGATACGCTTGGATGCAAACGTGTTTTTTGTAATTCGCTGCGGCGGTTATTCAAACCAGTTAAGGTCACCAATACCACAGCTCATAAATAACACTGAACGCTTCGACACTTTTGAAAATTATCGCGACACTCTTATCCGAAACATATCTCTAATCTGCTTGCTGTCCCAATACTGGCCCGAAGCAAAAATAAAAGAAACACAGTCACGGCCAGCTCTAAATTGAACCCAATCCGTATTGACAGCCCAATAAACCTCATATTTTATGCATCTCCATAATGTAGTGACACGCTTTGGCTGTGGCGGATTAGTGAATTAGTGTGCCCAGCCCCAACAGACCAAGGAGAATTCCCAGAAGCGTTGGCTTCAAGCTAAACATAAAGCGTCAGCGAAATAAAATAAAACAGAGCACTGCCAGAGGAGAATACACACTGAAATGGTCCATAATTTATGTTCCACAAAGTTGCCGCTTATCAGCGTTCTAATCGGATAATGGCAAATTTAAATTTTTAATGGCATTAAGTTTAAGAGCCACTTAAACGAAGAAAAAAAGTCGGGAAATACATAAACACGCGGGTACGTCGCCGTCGTCGTCGTCGGAGAACAATAATGGAAACACGCTCGAGCATTAGTCATTAGCGCTTTTTTTTTTACGATACTGCGTTCTTTATGGACTCCAGCTTCAGTGCCTCACTAACAGGTAGCTTTTAGCCTCGGCTAATAATCCGGCTCCTGAGATCGTGTTGGCGCCACTGATCTCGCGGAGTCTTTAATCATAATTAGCCAGGGCAGCAGCGTCGTGCTCGTGGTGATAGCTTTCTTAGGCGCCGCGCCTCACCGATCGTGCTCTCCATATCATGGGGTGATTTTTAATTGCTTGTATATTTTGGTTTTTATTTATTTTTCGGAACGAATGTTAGTTTGTTTTTCTTCTTAATTTGATTTCTTTTTAGATTTGATTAGATTTGATTAGATAATGAATTCCGATCGCGATAGCGATCACTGCCGTCGCGATCTATTGGCGCTCACATGATCCTTGATCTAATTGAATATTTATTTCGATCGCAGCAGCAACAGCGGCAGGGAGCAATTAATGCAAATTGAGTGTTTATACAGAATTGATTCTTGTTTGACATTTCCAATTAAGCTGTGCTTTAATGGCTTGAAGAAATGATCGGTTTTTAAGCTTTATGTTGACAAGTTTTTTAATTTCTTTGTTAATTTTTATACATATATTTTTTTTTTTAAGTAGCGACGGTAATAAATGAGTTCGTTTTAATTTATGGAACAAAATAATGGGGGTTTTGTTATATATTAAAGCAGGTGGCCATAGAAAAAAGTGAAAGTTTTGATTTTATTTTGAGAACGTAATAATTTTATATTTTGCTTTGCGAAAGTTGATTTGTCGTCCTTCGGGTGATTATTCAAATGAATTTAGCGCCATTTCGATCTTTAAGCAATGAAATTCGAATATTTAATCGTAATATTTATTCAAATAGTATTAAGTGCTCTAACTTTACTCTGTACTTGAAAACTAATACCGATAATAAAGAATTTCGAAAAGTGTCACACAAAAACATTAATTTAAAAATTTTTTTTAGAAAACGCCGAGAAAAATTGTTTCAAAATCTTAACAGAGAACGCTTTGAAGCCGTGTCCTGGTTCTGTTTTGCATAAATGGAGCGAACATGGTGTCACTGCTTTCCGTTATAGTTCGGGGTGAACCTCGGCCTCAACCAACTAGCCTTTCTATTTAGCTCGGTTTTTAGCTACGGTACAGTTGAGCGTCGTCCGTCCGGGTTAGATAGTCCGGTGTCCATTCGCTGTACATGTCCTAGACATCTCAAACGTCCAATTCGCAGTTCTTTGTTTTTTTTACTAGGTCGATGTCGCTGTACAGCTCATATAATTGGTCATTGAATCGTCTCTTCAAAACCCGTCAACACAAACGGGACCGAATATCTTACGAAGAACTTTTCTCAGAGCGATCAAGTCCATGTTTCAGCCCGAAAAAACAGCGATTGGCAAGCGTTATTCTTCGCTTGATTTCTGCTGGTGTCGTTTTCAGAATTTATAGCAGAGCCAAGGTAGACAAAGTCCCGAAGTTGAAGTTATAGCTGCCCACTGTGACGTTATGTCCAATTCGTAGGTGTTGATTGTCCCTTCTTGTAGACAGCATATACTTAGTTTTGCCCTCGTTTATCGCTAAATTCATTTTGGCCGCTTCCGCCTCAATGCTTGCAAACGCACCGGTGACAGCCCGCTGAGTTCTTCCAGTAATGTCTATATCATCGGCGTATGTAAGCAGTTGTACGGACTTTGAATAGATCGTACCTCTGGTGTTCACTTATGAAATCCGCACTATCCATGCAATTACAATATTATAGAAGTCACATGACAGCGCGTCACCTTGTCTAAAACCTTGACATCAAAGGTCTCGGTGAGGTCATTTCCGACCTTGATGGAGCAGCGAGCGTTCTCCACCGTCATCCTGCACAGACGGACAAGTTTGGCAGGGATGTAAAACTAGACATGGCTCTATAAAGCTCTTCTCTGTAGATGCTGTCATAGGCGGCCTTGAACGATTTGGACTTATTTGGTTTTCTCCAGGATCTGCCGAAGTGTTAAGATTTGATCGATGGTGGACTTTCCTGGCCCGATAGGGACCAATCAGGCTGTTGATAAAAGGTTTCAGGCGGTCACACAATATCGCAGAAAAGATCTTGTATGCAAAACTGAGGAGACTGATGCCTCTAAAATTGGCGCATTTAAGGGGGTCTCCTTTTTTGTTGATCGGGCAAACGTTGCTGAGATTCCAATTATCAGGCATACATTCGTCTGAACTAATCTTACAGATGAGTTGATGTATGCTGTCTATGCCTTGAAAAGTTCGGCCGGTAAGCCGTCAGGTCCATCAACCTTCTTGGATTACAGATTGGGTATTGCTATCCTCACTTCGCTTTGATCGGGTGGACGGAAATTTTCTATATTGAATAGTTTATTCTGCCTGACAGCGGGATGTTGGTCTTCGTTGCTGTTATACAGTCTGCAGAAGTAGTTTTGCTTTTTATATTCTCAGCACCGACTGTGATTCTACTACGAGGTTTCCATTTTCATCTCTACAGGTTTCTGTACGGGTTTTTCTTCTTCTCCATATTGTGATACTTTTAAGGTCCTAACTCGTTCTCACATAAAATTCTTCATTCTATTATAAATGCGAAACACACACAACGTTCTTAGGTTGATGTGAGCGAAGGTCTGCAGCTCCATAATAACCATAACTGTGATCTTCCAAAAACTGCATGCGTACCCTTTAACTCTCTCTCTGTCCACTTTGGGCTTCAAAATCATGAATTGCCTTACCACCTGCACAAGATGTGGAACTTCTTGTAGGTGGCCTTAAGAATAGCTATGGGTTCCTTTTTATATGGGGTACCCCTCCTGCGCAGGTCAGATCAAATATTAGACATCGAGAGAGTTTGGATTATCATTTTTTTAGCTATTAGTATTTTAAAATAGCATGCAGGACGCAAACACTCGTACCTATGTCTCCACTTTGGGCAGACTGCGTGGTCGCCTTTCTTTGGCAATTTCTTGTTGGAAACTCTTCCGGGAATCTTCCGTTTTGCATACATCCTTTATGGTTCGGTAAAGGTTGATTGTTTTAATCTCATTTCATATATAGGTGCTTTCGTATACTCCTGGTGCCAGCCGAGTTTATTTTCAAAGTAGATCGCCTCGTTCAGCTTAGAAGACTGGAGAAACTGAAGAAACCCCATTGGACTTAGGGACTTACACTCGCCTGACAGTTTTGGGCGTTTGCCCAACTACCTGAGATACTCGGAAAGTTTACAATGTCCAGGAAGGAAGCCCATGAGGATACGAAATTTATACCTACGATTAAAGCTTTCTAAGAGAGTTTTTGACTGCATCAGTTCTCGGTATTCTCTGAAGAACTTGATTCTTTTTCCTCTTTTTTCTTCACTTTTTGCAGTTCTTCCCGGACGATGTGTTCGCCCATTCTGTGGAAGGATTGGGCTTGCTGCTCGGCTTTTTTATCAGCCAGCACTCCAACGGGTCTGGCACCTTTTGATGAACTTTCCCGGATTGTTGAGATTGTTCAGATATCCCCATACCATTTAAGAGATTATTTTATATGAACATGTAGCTTTGAGGGCGGCTTGGCTATCTGCAAAAGTTCTTGTCGACGTTAATTTCCGCATGCTTTCCTATTGGTTGAATTTCCGCCTGGAAGATGCTCTAATATTTGGCCTTTGGTTCCGAGCATGTGGCTTTTGGGCCGCATTTCCCTAACTGGTCTCGATCCATTTGTGTCGTTTATGGAATACATTAAAAAATCATTTTTCTTACTCAGTCCTGTCTTAAAATTTTCAACGAAAATACTTGCAGTGCAGTCCCTAAGTTCGATGAATGTTCTTCTCTAATTTCTGCAATACTTATGATTGAACTTTCCTCTTCTTTCTCGATGATAAGCTGTAGAGGTGATACATATATAGACGATTACCTCCATGGCCGTTGTAAGGTACTACCTTATTGCCTCCAACATGCACATACAAGCCTGTTTCTGCAATTTCTCGAAGCTCTTCTTCGTTGTGTTTAGCTTAGCCTTATTGACCCATGGTGATGATTTGTTTCAACATCATAGTGTTTGCTGTCCGGAATAAGTGATAGTTACTTGACCTTTTCGCTTCTTTTCAATTTCAACTCATGCAATCTGGATAGGCTTTAGATGAAGCTATCACTGCCGTCTTAGCTGGATTTTTCTTTTTAATCTTTAATCCTCTTTGCATTATGTTTTCAAACCTATGTACCTCCAGCTACACATTTTGGCCAACAAAAAGTTACAACATTCATATATAAGTTGCTTGACCAAACGATAGCTTCAGAGGTTGCATTGAAAATGCCAAATGGATTCCGCGGATAGGCTCTTATGGGACATCTACTCGTATACAAGCGACCATGGTTCGTTCGAATACGATTTTCCTTGGTAGGTGAATGTCTGTGTGGATTGGGCCGTTGTTGTTATAAAAAAAAAAAAAAAATTTAGCGCAACAGCTCATTAAGTGCCAGGGCCTAGCTTCTCGCAACCACTCATGTAGTGTGCGTTATGTTTTTCACACGAATGGAAGGGACGACCTACAGTTTAGTGCCGTATCCGGAGGGAGATTTGAGAAGCTTTTTCGAGACAACAATACACTCGGATGTTTGTCGGACGCTCGCGAGAGGTGGGTGTTGGTGTTTTGTAGGATTCGAACTTGGAACCTCACGCCCAGTGATCTGACACACTAACCACTTACGCTACGGCGCCCACGTTGTTGACGCTGTTGTTATTTTGTTAAAATCTCTCGCCTTAGTACGTCCTAAAACGGGAGGTGCTACATATATTCTTGCTTAAAGAAGGCCAAATCACTGCTAGGAGCTTCAAAAGGCCACCAGCAACACGCCAAAGAAACATGGTGGTGGAGTGATGAAGCTAAGAAGATGATAAATGAGAAGAGAGCGGATTTCAAAGCTTGGTCAAAGTGCCCCTCTAATAATAGTGACGAAAAAGCTCGCCTCGAAAAGGAATACAGATGTTGCAAGAAAAAAGTGAAGAAGAAGTGCGCCCAGCTTCAAGCAGGGAGTACGGAGGGCCTGTATCGGGAACTGGAGAAAATATCTTCCCCGGTTTTTGATGCAAATCAGGCTATCCAGGAGCTGCGAAGACACAATATGAACAAGAGCGCGACCATCTTCAAAATAGCCGCCCAAAGAAGGAGAAATGCTGAGGAGATTCGTTCGCCAAAGTTCATTAACAATACTCATGGCCACCTTCTTGTGGATGACGACAAAATTTTGCAAAGGTGGCGGCAGTATTGTGAAGAACTTTTAAATAAACAGTTTCGCCGGCTATAATTTCCAAAAGCCACCCCTAACTGTGAAGAAATACCCGACATTACAGTCGAAGAAGTTAGTGAGGCGGTCAAATACTCCAAAAAACGAAAAGCGGTTGGGCCAGACGAGATGCCCCCTGAGTTCTGGAAAAAGATGGGAGACATCGGGTTCAGATGACAATGGAGGAAATGGAGGGAAAGTTACCTTCTCCCTGTATACAAAGGATGATACGCGAAACTGTGATAACTACCGTTCGATCAAGCTGTTGTCATACATCATGAAGATCGTTAAGCGGGTATTAGGTGGCCAACTGCGGAAAATAATACGGCTATCTGATGATCAGTGCGGGTTTGTCTCGGGTAAATCAACCACAGATGCAATCCAAAGTATAAGGATCCTAATGGAAAACATCGTGATTCATTAAGGGATTTGCATATTGTATTGGTTGACTTTGAAAAGGCATTCGACAGACAACCACGAGATCTGATATGGGTGGCGCTAAGACATCGAGGGGTTCCAGAAACCTATGTACAGATGATCATGGACATGTACGAGGGAGCAAAGACAAGAGTAAGATGCCCCGCTGGAGTAACCGAAGAGTTCCCAATCAAAGTCGAGGTGCACCAGGGAAGAGTCTTAAGTCCTTTGCTCTTTATTACAGTCCTTGATTATCTGCTTGAAGGTAAAGTGATGGACCCCAAGGTACATCAGTTATTCTTTGCTGACGATGGAGCCATCATAAGTGAGGATCCTACATCCCTGCAACGAGCTCTTGATGTGATGGTGGACGCTCTGGAGGGAAATGGGTATCGCATTAGTTCAAAAAAGACAGAGTACTTGTGCTGCCCGTTCTCTGATCCACTCAGGCCTATTCCAGACATTTATTTTAATCGAACAGTGCTTCCCAAGTGCGAAAAGTTCAAATATCTGTGATCTATGATCAATAGCAAAGCAACTTGTGATGACGACATCAATCATCGTGTAAGCGTAGGGTGGATGAAGTGGCGAGAAAATTCCGCTATCTTCTGTGACAGAAAAATGCCCCCTAAGTTGAACGGAAGGCTCTACACCGCAGTTGTGCGTCCAGCGCTCACATACGGTTCACAATGTTGGACGATGTACAAAAAGTATGAGAGTAAATTAACGGCAGCTGAGATGAAGATGCTTCGCATGACAGCAGGAGTGACCAAGCTTGATCGAATAAGAAGTTCGAAGATCCGTGGAAGCTTTCACGTCAAGGAAACCATTGTACAAAAGATAGAGCACGACCGCCTCAGCTGGTATTGCCACGTTCAAAGAAGAGATCATTTGAACTCTGTTAAAAAGGCAATATCTATGCACGTTCCAAAGACATCGCGATGTAGGAAGGAAGGCTCCTAGTATTGGCCAAAGTACAGTGCCGGAGCTTTTATACAATACAATGGAAGACTATCAACATTAATTTCTACTTCAATTATATTAAAACCGTTAAGTCGGCGACGACAAGTTTCTGAGTGTCTGAGCCCAATTTTGTATCCCTTATAATATGACATACATATGTAGATAAGATTTGTTGTATGACTTAAATAAGCTACCATATTCGTGATCTTATTTATATCCTATAATACACCTTATTATAATGCTTACTTAAGACCTTTTTATAGTTTTGCAATAAGCGTTTTCTATCCCTTATAAACCTTATAAAATTGTTTGCTGGGTACCTAAGTTATCTTGTTGTACATTTGTCAAATCGATTTACAACAGCACGTGTATGTAGGAATGCATCTGGCTTGCTTTCCTTGATCTACCTGCCTACTGACCATTCCTTTATAATCACTACAACTCCCAGGTGTATCTGACGAATCCATCGCACACGATGACCTTGCGATTGAAATAGAATGATTATTGCTTCATCCCTTCTGGGAATATCAGAATTATCTCTCCACAAATACCAAACCTGCCAAGGAACAGGAAAAGAATCCATCGAATCTTCCACCATCAGGCGACACGATTCCCAGGAATAATTCGTTCAACACAAAAAACCAATCTCTCACTAAAAGATCACCTTTGGGAATGGCTCCACCACCGTTTTTAATTTCTTCTCTCGTAGGTATATATTTTGTTTTTATCTTTATTTTTTGCTGCATCATTAATAATAATGCCAAATCTGTTGCACAGTAGCTGCCAGCGGTGGTTGGCGGCACTTTTTTGTATCTGGCGCCATTTGATCGCTCCCATAACGACGATCAGTGGCATAGATTAGAGAAGCAGCACGAGAAGAAAACATAAAAAAAAAGGAAAAGATAACCAACCAGCAGCAGCAGCCAGCCACCACAAGAAGACCACTGCGGCAGTACCGCCGCCGCCGCAGCAGACAGTCGAAGGCGACATTCGTCTGCTCGACCATAACAAAACAACAAATAGGCCGTGGTAAAGGTAGGCAGAGCAGGCACCACTGGCGCACCATAAGCATAAGCACACACAATCCAGCGCGCGAGACGATCAACACACAGATACAAATCATTACGTTTTGGGGCCCCGTCGATGATCATTTTCAAGGAAACACCAACAACAACAATCCGGTCTACTGCTGATCGAGACTAATTTCTCTCTCTCCATCTCCAAAAGGTAAAGAGGCTGCGCGCCGGTCACTACCGCCGCCGCCACCAAGTGAGTGTGTACCTTTTTAATAGGAATCACAGCTCGGCAGTGCGCTGGCCATGCGCCAGCCACGGACGTGATTTTTTCCTCTTTTTATCTTTTTGTCCAATTTAAAGGTTTTTCTTTATTCATTTGAACTTCAAGTGTGTATGTGTGGGTTTGTATCTTATGGTCTCGCCATGCTTTTGCCCGAGATAAATCCCTATGCAGCATCAGCAGCAGCAAGTGAATTGGAAAATAAGACCGTCGGCCAGTTATCGGTCGTCGGGGATTGGCTTACACACGAAGAAACAACAAAAACCAACAAACAATCATAATGTGAGGAAAGGACAGAGGAAGAGGAGGACATAATATGGACTGGCGACGTCGTGGTTATGCGGCTCTGGATAGCGCAAAAAAAAAGAAAACAAATGATCGAGGGAAAAATTCAGGCGCCGCAAATGTTTACATTGCTGGATTTTTAAATATTTTTTTTTTAATTTGAATTGACTGGCGTTCTGTTTGCGAAGAGAGAGATGTGTACACTCCCGAAGCTGGTAAACAGAAGGATTGGATGCCTAAAAGGGCAAACAGCACAACGAGCAATTGAATTGATGTTTGTCATTGAGGGCAATACTACCGCGATTAATTCGATTTGTGAAAATTTCAATTAGAAATGCGAAAGTATTCCATTATGTTGACTGTAATTTGTGTCAGACTGTATTGAAGAGGTTAACTCACCTCACTTGTGGGCGCCGTGACATAAAGGTCCATTCACAGCTCAGCGACCTGCGAATGCGAACGAGCGGATATTCGCCAATTTACATTTTATTCACAGGTGCTTTTTCATCTGGTCGCGGAAATCCGCGAATTTCAGTTGTCATTCATTTAATTGCCTAACCGTGAAAAATGCATAAATACATAGCGTATCTTTTATTTAGAAGGTAATCTTCTTACTTCTTTCAATGAATTGGACTTAAAATGCCTTGTGAACTAGAGGACGAAGTTGATCGTTTCGTGGAAGCAATTCAAAGAGCGCCGTGGAGAAACACTCCTTCTAGAAGCCATAAGATCAACCGCATCGAAAAGTATCCCAGAGAAATCATTGAACTGGTGAAGGAGAAACGAAAAGCACGAAAGAAATGGCAAATCACTCGTGCACCGCAGCATAAAACGGTCCTTAACCGACTATGCAATCGCTTTAGAGATAGCATTCGGGAATTTAAAAGCAATAAGATAGCGACCTACCTTGAAAACCTCTCCGGTGAAAGAGAATCAAATAATTCGCTTTGGAAAGTGCTAAAAGGCATCCGGAAACCACCAATTCGTAAAAACGATGGAAACTGGGCCAAGAGCGACAAAGAAAAGGCAGAGCTTTTTGCTCTGCACTTAGAAGAAACGTTTAAGCCATTCGATGGCCCTTTGTTAACGCCCGACTCCCCAGTCACGACATCTGACAACTTTAAAGTAAAAAAAGGTGCATTGATTGTACTGAGGGAAGTGATCAAAAATTTAAAGACGAAAAAAGCACCGGGTTACGACTTGATAACGGCGAAGGTGGTCAAGGAATTGCTGAATAAAGCTCTTATCAAACTGCTCTACTTGATCAACGCTTCGTTCAGACTCGCCGAGATTATAATGGTCCCGAAACCAGGCAAACCGCTAATCGAGAAGAAATCATATTGGCCTATTTCCCTATTGCCGGTTATCTCAAAAATATTTGAAAAACTACTTTCCAAACGTCTACAACCCGTAATCGACGAAAGACGTCTTATTCCTGACCATCAGTTTGGATTTAGAATCAAACATTCTACAATCGACCAAGTCCACAAAACAACTGACGTGATTGAGAAAGCTCTCGAAAAAAAAAGATTTGTTGTGGTGTATTTCTTGACGTCTCACAAGCTTTCGATAAGGTTTGGCACGAATGCTTGGAGTATTAATTGCGACTACTACTGCCAATGCAACTCTTTCTAATCTTGCGATCGTACCTCACCGAAAGACTCTTTCGTTTTAAGCACGGAAATAATTACTCTGACTTCAAGGAGATTGCGGCCGGAGTCCCACAACGAAGTGTCCTTGGGTCATTTCTATATGCACTCTACACACGTGATATCCCGCAGGAAAGAAACTGTGTCATCGCCACGTTTGCAGACGATACGGCGATATTGACAACGGGAGATACTATTGAAGCGTCAACTGGAAAGCTCCAACATACTATTAATAAAGTTCACGCTTGGATGAATTCTTGGCGTATTGTGCTGAACGAAAGCAAATCTACTCACGTCAATTTTACCTACAAAAAAGTAGATAGATTGCCTATGCTTCTAAATTCGGCTCAAATACCGTACGCGAACGAAGCAAAATATCTAGGAATGACTCTAGATGTTAAGCTTAAATGGAAATCATACGTAAAAAAGAAACGCGATGAGCTCGAAAACAAATACCGACAAATGTACTGGCTACTCGGAAAACATTCGAAGTTGAGCCTACATAACAAACTGCTGGCAAGTGCTAAAGCCAGTGTGGGTGTATGGTATACAACAATGGGGTTGTACCAAGAAAAGCAATAGAAACATCATACAAACTTTTGAAAATAAAGTTCTTAGAACCGTGGTATGTACGTCACGAAGATATTCATCGCGATCTGGGAATTCCAAGCGTCGTCGAAGAGATAACAAAATTTGCGCGTAAACACAAAGATCGTGTTCACGGCCATTGTAACCGTACCGTCACTCAACTACTTGACGCGAACAATTCAATTCCTCGTCTGCAAAGGACAAAACCTTTTGACCTTGCGTCATAGTATATGCCGGACATGAAAAAGGCAGGAACTTTCATTGGAATTTAACCTGTCTGAAGTTCTACATTTCTTTTTAATTACATACGATCCTCTTTTTCCAAAAATCACGAGTCTCGTAAGCGAACTGCTGGATAAGCGTCAGCTTAGTTGTTGGATTTATTTTGAAGAGATGTGTTTTTTTAGTGATTAAAAATCTCACACTACCATAAGTACGCGCGGTCGGGCCTTATGGTGTCTTTAGAAGATTTTTTCAGCTGCTCTCGGCAAAAAAAAAATTAAAAATTGGACCACGATCTTACCAACCAAGAACAAAACAAAAGAATTGTGAGGTTAAACTCTCGCGAATGTTTTGGTCGCGGGAATGTGGATTGCATCCTGCATGTGTGGAATGTGAATAAAAGTTGACAGTTCGCAAAAAGCATTCACTTATTCGCGGAAAAATTGGCGAATTGTTCATTTCTTCGCTGAAACTAATTACAATTCAACTTTTTTACATTAATCGATAGATAAATTAAGCTCTCTTCTTTTGGAATAGTAAAATTGCTAATGGCGTGCTTATAAATGTGCTAAAAGCGGTTTGTTCGCAGTTTGGGCATTCGCAGGTCGCTGAGCTGTGAATGGACCTTAAGTGGTTAGTGTGTCGGATCACTGCGCGTGAGGTTCCGAGTTCGAATCCCAGAAAAACACCAAAAAGTTTTTTCACGGTCCCAACTCTCGCGAGCATCTGACAAACATCCGAGAGTATTGTTGTCACGAAAAAGCTTCTCAAATCGCCGGTCGGATACGGCATTAAACGGTAGGTCCCTTCCATTTGTGTGAAAAATATAACGCACACAACATGAGTGGTTGCGAGAAGCTAGGCCCTGGCACTTAAAGAGCTGTTGCGCCAAATATGTATGTACATATGTATGTAAATTCGAAGAAGCAATCTCGGATCTCCTCCAGAGGGCCTTGAATCTAGTTGCTGACTGGTGCCAAAAAGTCGACCTTAACGTCAACTCAAAAAAGATTAAAAGCACCCACACTCTTTGGTGAAACAATAGAATTCTCTAAGGAGGTCAAATCCCTTGGTCTAACACTAGATGAAAAACTTACCTGGAATTCTCACCTAACAAAAGCCATAGACAAAGCCAGGATCTCATTGTAAACCAGGAAAAGTCTCATTGGTAGAAATTGGGGCCTAAACCCCAAAATGATGCTATGGCTCTACAAGGCAATAGCACTGCCAATTATTACATATGCAGCACCAGTATGGTGGCAAAAAACGAGAAGGTCTACACAGGACAAGCTACTCAACAGGAGTACCGCAAGGGTCAATCTTAGGTCCTTTGTTGTTTTCCATCTTCATTAATGACCTTCCGCTGTCAGTTAAAAACAGTGCTATACTCATGTACGCTGATGATGTACAAATTTACTTAAGCTGTAAGCTGGGCCTGATTGAAGATCGAGCTCATCGACTAAATGAGGAGCTCAAGCAGGTTTCACTTTGCGCAGAAAGAAACCCTTTAAAGTTGAATCTGCTTAAGTCAAAATGTTTAGTCATCAACGAAAATAAACTGGATACAGATTATTTCCCAAAGATTTATCTTGGAACTTCTGAAATTGAGTATATTGACAAAGTAAAAAATGTAGGCATATGGTTTAACCTAACTCTCAGTTGGGAAGATCATATTCAGTCAATTATTGGGAAATTGTATGGTTGTTTAAGGAACTCATCACTATCTCAGTATTTCACGCCGCAAGATACAAGACTAATGGTAGTAAAGACCTTAGATCTTCCACTTATTACTTATGGGTTCCAAGTTTTCTGTAGTCTGAGTGCCGGAATGAAAAGAAAACTTATAGTTTCCTTTAATAACATCAGTCTTTATGTCTTTCTACTCAGGAGATACGATCACGCTTCCCCTTTTCGCAACAAAATCCTCGGCTGTACTTTGGAAGCGTACTTGGATTACTTAGTCATATCTTTTTTGCATAAAATCATTATCAGTAAATAACCAACATATGGTATTTGCCTGAAAAGATACATTTGTTTCGGTCATCTCGCTCACCCTCTATTTTGCAACCTTATTTTTCATGTCTTATTACCGAGCGTCAGTTTTTCACTCATGCTGTCCGCCTTTGGAATACATTGCCCCTCAGCATTAGAAGGCTGACAATAATGATCGATTTGATGAATATCTATTTCTTCATCTGGCTAACAGGTAGAATTTTGAGATTAACTTGAAATTTATTTAAAATTGTTATATGAATTTGTTTAACTGTTGTTATTTAGTAATTATATCATTACTACTCTCTCTTATTCAAACTTCATTCGTATGTAATAATGCTTTCTTTTACTATTTTAAAGATTGTCACAGTCTAATGTAAAATATACAAAGTTGATAATAAAAGGAAATAAAAACTTAAATCAGCTACTGAAGGTGTTGCTTAAAAGTTAGCCTTGCATCTATAGTAATGGGTGGGCGCCGTGGCGTAAGTGGTTAGTGTGTCGGATCACTACGCATGAGGTTCCAAGTTCGAATCCGAGAAAACACCGAAAAGTTTTTTCACGGTCCCACCTCTCGCAAGCGTCTGACAAACATCCGAGAGTATTGTTGTCACAAAAAAGCTTCTCAAATCGCCGTTCGGATTCGGCATTAGACTGTAGGTCCCTTCCATTCGTGTGAAAAATAAAACGCACACAACATGAGTGGTTGCGAGAAACTAGGCCCTGGCACTTTAAAGAGCTGTTGCGCCAAATATTTGTATTTGTATCTATAGTAATGCCAAGGTACTTCAACTCTTGCAGACTATCACGTGATCGCCCATGGTTACTCTTACCTCTTAAGCAAAACTTTCTTAAAGTTTTTGAACTTGCCGGAGTCTGGTGGGTTGAGAACAGCATCCGTAACTTGGGTTAATATTCTGGTTTCGATGGCGGCGACAACAGTGTTGAACTTTGAGACGTCTGAGTTAACTCGAGCATTAGAAAATTGGGCTTCCACCTGTGCGAACCAAATTTGCGGATTTTCTTCCCAAAATGGGGGCACTTTGAGTGAGACACGGTTAACTATTGAAGTTTCCATTGAAGTGCTGCCTGCAAGTTTTGTTTTATTGGCGGCAGTGGAAGAATTATCTTCGGTTCCCATTTCGAGCACGTCTAGAAATTTTCCACTGTAGGTGTAGCTGTAAGCTTACCGCACGCGCAACCACAGGGGTCCCTCTATTTTTTGTTTTTTGATATAACAGGGCAAATGACTTGTGTTCGTTATCAAGCGTTCGGGGTCACCAATGTAGAACCAATGAAAAATCGGTTTCTAACTTAATAAAAGAACTTTATTGACTTAACTTAAAACTATTTTAATTTTGATGAAATGAAAGCTAATGAAATGCAATGATAAATGCGTGGTGCGAGCGTGCAGTATGTCGTGGTACTTATCCTTCGTCTCTCTCGTGTCTGGTTTTTATCTAACTCTTCAGATAACATTTGAACGACGACGTGGCTAGAAGCTGACAGATTAAGATTGGCTATAAGTGATGCCACTTCAACGCTTTGTGACAGAGATGCCAAAGTCTCCATGACTCGCCTGCTGCTGATGAGCACTACTCGTAATTCTGCCTTTTCCTCTGCAAGTTGTAGGCTCATGCGTACTAGTCAGTCCTGAACCATCCCAATGGATTCATTGCAGTCATGCTCCAACTCCGCAAGGGGTCTGGTCACAACGATTGCTATGTCGTCGGCTCCCCGTGCAGGGACGGGTTAAGAATATCACTGCAGCGCCCCCCAACAACCAGCGCTTGTCGTAAAAGGCGACTAAGGGGACAAATCAGATCTAGGCAATATAATACCCAAGTGAGCCTAGCGACACATATACTACCTTAAAAACCCTCCCACAAGTGAGCATGCGAGTCCGTGGGTTGACACGACTGGAGATCACCGGTGTCATAGAAGAAAGATCAAACAAACAGTAATAAAACAGGAGCATGCACGTGTCAAACAACAAACACCATCGCAATATGGTAATATTGCAAAACTGTATCATTATGATAATACTTGCAAGGAAAGGCACTACCACTGCTGTACATGGTACTGATCCTGGACCGAGCAGAATTGTTCGGGTCAGAGCTATACGGATTCCGGGGGCTAGCAAAATAATGAAACAGTTTGGACGCAATTTGAGGGTCGCGAGTTGGAACGTTGGAAGCATGACCGGTCGAAGTTACGAGCTGGAAGAGACGAAATGGAAAAACACCGGGAATCGGGCGCGTTTCTTGGACGTTAGAACAAAAGATTACAAGATGTTCTACTACGGAACGGAAAAGGCTAAGAACGGAATCGGTATCATCCTTGCGGCAGAGCTACTTGGAAACGTCTTGAGCATTTCGAAGTCCAGCGACCGTTTGATTTCTCTCAAACTAGTAGTACAAGGAGAGGTGTGGAATATTGTCCGTGCATATGCTCCCCAAAATGGGTGCAATCAGAGAGATAAAGATGCATTTTGGCTAGATTTCCACAATCTCCTTAAGAACATCCCAAAGGAAGAGTTTCCGTTTGTTGGAGGAGATTTGAATGGACATGTCGGGAAATCAAACGAAGACTATGAAGACTGCCATGGAGGACTAGGATATGGCACCAGGAACCTTCCTGGTGAAGACATCCTAAGCATGTGCAAATCACACGGTCTTATCGTGTTAACCCTACACTGCGCGATTTTCTATTTTTGACTAAAAAAAATATTTTCTTATATAATTTGTTTCTGCAAATACTAAAAAAATAATTAAAAAAATCAACGTTTTGTACCCGCTTATAATTGCAATACCCGAAGTCAGCTCTTACAAAGTCGAATAAGCCAAATGTCAAAGTTTACCGTTAGTTTACGTTAATCAAACATACTTATGGACTTACAAAATGAATGTAGCAGATCATCTACAAAGTGCAACAGAGGAAAATTTTGATTCCACAGTGTAATGGCGACGTTTGAATTTTGTTGTATCAGATCTGCTACACTGTGCAGTGTAGGGTTAAATACCATGTCCATCAAACAAAGCCGACACCTGATCACTTACAGCAGTGGTGGAGATGAAAGTCAGATTGACTACCATTTGGTAGCCAGTTTCATGAAGCCTCGGGTAAAAGATTGCAAAGTGATCCTGGGAGAGGCAATCGTTCGACAACACCGTCTCCTGCTAACAGAAATTTTTATAAAAACACCGAAGAAAAGCAAACAAACAAGGGTCTCTGAGAAAATCAAGTGGTACAATCTGGACAAAGAAAAAGGCGAGGCTTTTCTTTTCGTAATGAAAAATTACCTCTCTCACACCATCAACGGAGCTGAGGAAGAATAGTGCAGAGCACAAAATATGTGGGATTCCCTACAGCGAACTTGCTTAAAGAAGGCCTAATCACTGCTAGGAGCTTCAAAAGGCCACCATCAACACGCCAAAGAAACATGGTGGTGGAGTGATGAAGCTAAGAAAGTGATAAATGAGAAGAAAGCGGATTTCAAAGCTTGGTCAAAGTGCCCCTCTAATAATAATGACGAAAAAGTTCGCCTCGAGATGGAATACAGATGTTGCAAGAGAAAAGTGAAGAAGAAGTGCGCCCAGCTTCAAGCAGAGAGTACGGAGGGCCTGTATCGGGAGCTGGAGAAAATATCTTACCCGGTTGCTGATGCAAACCAGGCTATCCAGGAGCTGCAAAGACACAATATGAACAAGAGTGCCACTATCTTCAAAATAGCCGCCCAAAGAAGGAGAAATGCTTAGGAGATTCGTTCGCCAAAATTCATTAACAATGCTCATGGCCAGCTTCTTGTGGATGACGACAAAATTCTGCAGAGGTGGCGGCAGTATTGTGAAGAGCTTTTAAATGAACAGCTCCCCGGCTATACTTTCCAAAAGCCAACCCTAACTGTGAAGAAATACCCGACATTACAGTCGAAGAAGTTAGTGAGGCGGTCAAATACTCCAAAAAACGAAAAGCGGTTGGGCCAGATGAGATGCCCTCTGAGTTCTGGAAAAAGATGGGAGACATCGGGTTCAGATGGCTCAGAATTCTCATCTCCAAATTCGTGAGAGGTGATCCAATGCCGAATCAATGGAGGGAAAGTTACCTTCTCCCGGTATACAAAGGGAAGGGTGATACACGAAACTGTGATAACTACCGTTCGATCAAGCTGATGTCACACACCATGAAGATCGTTGAGCGGGTATTAGGTGGCCGACTGCGAAAAATAATACGGCTATCTGATGATCAGTGCGGGTTTGTCTCGGGTAAATCAACCGCAGATGCAATCCAAAGTATTAGGATCATAATGGAAAACATCGTGATTCCTTAAGGGATTTGCATATTGTATTGGTTGACTTTGAAAAGGCATTCGACAGACAACCACGAGATCTGATATGGGTGGCGCTAAGACATCGAGGGGTTCCAGAAACCTATGTACAGATGATCATGGACATGTACGAGGGAGCAAAGACAAGAGTAAGATGCCCCCGCTCGAGTAACCGAAGAGTTCTCAATCAAAGTCGGGGTGCACCAGGGAAGCGTTTTAAGTCCTTTGCTCTTTATTACAGTCCTTGATTATCTGCTTGAAGGTAAAGTGATGGACCCCAAGGTACATCAGTTATTCTTTGCTGACGATGGAGCCATCATAAGTGAGGATCCTACATCCCTGCAACGAGCACTTGATGTGTGGGTGGACGTTTTGGAGGGAAATGGGTAACGCATTAGTTCAAAAAAGACAGAGTACTTGTGCTGCCCGTTCTCTGATCCACTCAAGCCTATTCCAGACATTTATTTGAATGGAACAGTGCTTCCCAAGTGCGAAAAGTTCAAATATCTGGGATCTATGATCAATAGCAAAGCATCTTCTGATGACGACATCAATCATCGCGTAAGCGATCTTCTGTGACAGAAAAATGCCCCCTAAGTTGAAAGGAAGGCTCTACACCGCAGTTGTACGTCCAGCGCTCACATACGGTTCACAATGTTAGACGATGTACAAAAATATGAGAGTAAATTAACGGCAGCTGAGATGAAGATGCTTCGCATGACAGCAGGAGTGACAAAGCTTGATCGAATAAGAAGCTCGAAGATCCGTGGAAGCTTTCACATCAAGGAAACCATCATACAAAAATAGAGCGCGACCGGCTCAGCTGGTATTGCCACGTTCAAAGAAGAGATCATTTCAACCCTGTTAAAAAGGCAATATCTATGCGCGTTCCAAAGACATCGCGATGTAGGAAAAGCAGGCCTATAAACGCCTGGATCAGACAAATGCGACGACATCGGCATTTCATTGGCCTCAGTAACCGAGTGATCCAAAATCGGCAGGCCTGCCGATATTTTCTGAGGTCAAATAGGCGAACCCCACAGGCGGATCAGTAGAAATGCGGTGAAGTGGGAGGGTTGTGATCCCTTGTTTTCGGATCATAACCTCGTTGATAAAAGGAAGAAGAAGAAGAAGAAGATTGCTATGTCGTCGGCGAAGCTAATTATTTTCAAAAACCTCGGAAGTTAGGATGTGCTGTGGATCGTGGAAGGACACAGCGACTCTAAATTCGGTTATCCTGCGCATGGCCTGTCCCCGGCTATTCTTCGTCGGTTGCTTCGCTATCTTCACTACCGCTGTTTACCCATGGCTTCATGCAATTAGTAGATGACGATGTTATATTTGGCCCTTCATGATCGCCTACCTTTTGCGCTTCATAATGATCGTTGTGCTTCACCTTGAGCACTTCGTATGGCTCTACGAACTTTGGGTGCAGCTTAAGTCCGAATCCAAATTGACTTCTCTGGATCGCAACTAATTCGTGCACCTCGAGCTTCTTCTAAACCTTTCGTTTGCGGTCTAAGCCTTTTCGATTTTCCTCCTTAACCAGGATAATTTGATTCTTGGCGTTGCGTTTCATTTTGTGGCGTTCATCAAAAACTCGTTGGTCAAGGTCAACTTTGCCGGATTACAGTCCGTTTGGCTTCGTATTAGCACTATTTGTTGCAGTTTCGACACATGTTTATACTCGTACCATTTCAGGGGATCCTCATGTACTCGTATATCCCTTGATATGTAAAAGGCTGTTTCTGTTTCAAGAGTTTTTTGTTATTTATTCTTATCTGATAGCGAACATAGCCAGATGACGTTGTTCCTTCAGCTATTTGATCTACCTAAGTCTGGATCTGGATTATTAAAGTGCGAATTCCCCCGTAATCAATGTCCACTTTGATCTACCTAAGTCTGGATCTGGATTATTAAAGTGCAAATTCCCCCGTAATCAATGTTCACTTTGAACACAATGCTTCTAAATTTTTTTACATTTCTTTTAACTTTCGAGGCATTAAGAAATATAATTTGTAAACATCTTTTCTTACAGAAAATTACCACCAACAACTACATACCATCTATAAGAACCTACACCTGCTGCATCCTCATCGGGCATCTGCAATGTATTTGCAATGTTTAACATAACCAGTAAAATTGCCAAACTAATTGACAATGGATGATTGATCACACCCTCAATCCCCCCACACAAAGCAACGACAAAGTGAATTTATAATACTCAATTGTTAATAATTTAAGAACTTTACATATATTTATATATAATTTATAAATATTGTATAATTATTTATTTCAAATAATTCCATTTTAAAAATAAGAAAAACAAAAATCACTTAATGCAATCGACATGGAAGCGAGTAAAATATCATTTTTGTATTTTTTGTCCTCGCTAATATGCGTTTGGAGTGTTCTGGCCGAAACCACTACGACATTATATGGTGAGTAACGCATTTTTTCTTATATTGAATCTCCAAAATTTCCAGACCATTCAACTTTCTAGAATGTCGGAGATCATCTCTCCCTGTGATTCATCGGACCATAATGATAGAAAAAAACGTTTTCACCATAACTTATGGTCACCGTGACCACACACAGATGTCAAAACCGAAAATCAAAAACCAATTTGGCCATTTGAATTTCTGACTTGAAAAAAAAGTGTCAAAATTCTAAAAATCACCCTCTCTGTCTGACTGTCTGTCTGAGTGTGTGTGTGTGTATAATTTTTGTGAATGAAAATATAGTTTAATGAATAAAAATTTATGGAAATTAGCTTGACCATGTTTCTGTTTTTTGCGCGATCGGGTTTTGCTATTTTTTTTTGCCAAAAGATGTAGGAAGAAGCTTAAGGCTTTGAATTGTCAAGATGACGACAGCATCGCGCGGCATGTGTGTCCGAATGTACTGGCTTCCCACTCGTGTGTGGTGTTCATATACGTATATATACAGCCAGATCGCAGCAGCAAAGCCCGGTTTTTGGTTTTTGGGGTCTTAACGCGTGTGTTAACATAAAAATCATTTTTATTGCACCTGGATTAACCAAAAGTAGTCACTGAGACCTTGACTATACACGCCTGACTCTCTGGCCGAGTTGACTTGGGGGCTTTGTTTCTGATTTTTTTTTTTTGTTTTTTTTTTGCGCGCGCGGTTGTTTTTTTGAGAATAAGTTTATATTTCGTTTTGAGATCTTAATTAGAACCGATCAATGATTTAATAACTTAATTAACGTTGATGAATGGCGTTGAATTGAAGTTGCTTGTTGTTGTTTTGGTTTTGGTAATTTTTGGTGATAAGTTTCTTCCGCCCATATATGTATCTGTCTGACGTCAAGAAGATTTTGAACTTTTATCTTAATAAAAAAATAAAAATAAAAATCATTCGTCATTTTAGGAAAACACTCAGATGAACTGATCTCTGGAAATTTAATAACACCGCGCAAGGTGAACGGAAAAGGCGAACATGTGTCGCATAATTTGACGCATCATCACGATATTAATACAGAAGACTTACACTTTCATCTAGATTTAGAAAATGAAACTCTTCATTTAGAACTTGAGTGAGTTGAAACAAACTAGAGAGATGATGTGTTAATTGTGATTTAATTTTTTTGTTGATGTGCTTGCAGACCTCATAATTATTTTATGGCTCCAGGTTTAGTTATAGAGCGACACCGCAGAGACCTCCGATTTCGTAAGAAACCACATAAGAATACTAATTGTCATTATCATGGAAAAATTCGTGGACATTCCGGATCGAAAGTGGCTTTGTCAGCATGTGATGGATTGGTAAGTTTTTAGAAGTTAGAACTAGAACAAAATTAATTCTGATTTGAATTTGTAGTAAATTGTGAAATTTTTTTACGAATGTGCGACATCCAAATATGTACATACTAGATCCGTTCGCATACCCTCCCAAAACAGCGAATTTTTACGAAAACCTGTTCGAGTACCGAGAATTTTCGTAGTTTTTCACCGAAGAGAGCGATCTCGAGAGAGTAAGAAATTTCCCCATGCTACGAATTTTAGCACAAGAAATTTCTTAGGGCAGATTTGCGAAAACTGTCGAAACTGACAAATTTGTCAAATCTCTGTATATTCCATTTTTGGTTTGTTCCTTCTCTTTCCTTCTTTCGCGTACAATTGGGTTTGAGGTTTGACGTTTAAAAAGTGGGCAATTTTTGTTGCTCAATGCGTTCGTTTACTTTTTCGTAATTTGACCTCTGAGAGAATTTTACCCCCACTAGTTGAAATTTGACAAATTGCGAAGTTTGGTGCGGAAAGTATGTGAACAGACCTACTTTTTTAAGTAAAAGCTTCTAAACTGTTAAATTAGGGAATGACAAGTGAAGAGTACAAGAAAAGTACATGAATGCATTTAAGTAAAAAATCGTAAGACCAACCAATCGTCTTTCGTTCTCTTGACTATTACTTACTTGAGTGGCGCTACAGTTCGGGATGGACCTGGGCCTCCACCAACAAACCTCTCCAGCAAGCCCGGTTACGAGTCAGCTGCTTCCAGTTGCGCACGCCAAGTTGGTTCAGGTAAACCTCCATTTGTTTGAGCCACCTACCGCGAATGCGTCCTCTTCTGCGCCGTCCATCCGGGGTCGATTTGAAGATTTTCCGAGCTCCATCCGCTCTACATAATCCAGCCATCTAAGTCGCTGTATGTGAACTCTTCTGGCTAAGTCGATGTCTTTGTATAGGCCGTATAGTTCTGCATTGAAACTTCTCCTCCATTCGCCGGCTTTGCAGACGGAACCAAAGATCACTCGAAGAATTTTCTCTCAAAGTCAGCAAGGCCATCCTTATCCAGTTTTTATAAAGTCCATGCCTACAGCAGGATTGGCAGCAGAGTTACCTTAGTTCGAGATAGGGCGTTGTTACTGAATTGCCTTCTTAGCCCATAGGAACAGCAATTGGCAAGAGTAATTCTTCGTTTGGTCTCTCCACTAATGTCATTTGTGGAGTTTATAGCAGATGCCGTAGGCGTGTTGTACCGAACGCCGATCAATAGTTTACATGATAAGTTAAGTATGGGAAAGGTGTCGGTCCGATGGGTGTCGCGATTGCTCACGGTGGACAACAAGCGGATACGGCTGTCAATGTCGACGCACTGTTTGCACCTCTTTAAGCGTACCCTACACGCCCGACCTGGCTCCATGCGACTTCTTTCTATTCCCCAACATGAAAACATAGCTCCGCCGCTACAGAAACGTATTTCAGCGAGTTCGACAAATCGTATTTTTTGAAGGGGTTAACGAAATGGCAGAAACGTTGGGAAAAGTGCATCGACCTAAAAGGAGATAACATTGAAAAATAAAAATAAAAAAATTGGGAAAAACTTGGGTCTTCGTTCCTAACACGGGTACTTATTGATAGCCCCTCGTGTACCCAGTCAAACTAAACTAACCTTACCAACCACAATCGGGCATTTTAGAATGATATCCCCTAGTGTGAGTACCTCTAAAATGTGAAGGCCATGTTTTAAATAGTTCACTTCATCGAGGCGAATCCCACAGTTATATCAGTAGAAATGCAGTGAAGTGGAAGGGTGGGTTTTCATCCCTTGAGTTCAGATCAAAACCTCGACGAAATATTATTTTATTTTCTGTGCTGTTTCAATTTGGTATTACACATCATTGAAGTGCTAACAATAGCTGAACGTTTAAGTTTCACGTTTATGTGCCATGTGGTCGAATTTGTGACTCATAATGCAGATGTTACTAACTTAGTCATGAATCGACGTTCAATTTATTTATTTATTCGTACGGTGAAGCCTATGTTTTCGGTGCTTTTGTATTAGTTTGTGTTGTTATAAAAGCGCTAATATTGTGAAACAAAAGCTTGAACTCCAGAAAGACTGCAAAATAATAGTTCTTTCTAAAACTTAACCAAAGGGAGAGCTTTTTAAGTTTTCATGAACCAGATTTTGGAAGGGACTTCTGCTTTTTTTCTGTTTTCGAAGTTTAACTAATGTTGCAACAAGTGACGATAATTCGTCACATACAGGGTGACCAGATAAGAACGATAGGAAAGAAAAGTGAAATAAAACAACAACGGTGTGAGATATAAAATTGATTCTGGCTTTATTTCGAAGCTACATTCATGCCATTATGTCTGGAATAGCACATCATTTAAACGGCAGTGCTTCAAGCGGTCGGTCCAATTTTTGATGACTCGGTCCAATACGTACGGTGTAGCATCTCGAATGTTGGCCTCGATCTCGTCTAAAGTGGTTGGCTTGTTAGCGTAGACTAAGGACTCGACGCAGCCCCAGAGAAAATAATCCAGTGGTGTCAAGTCGCATGATCGCGGCGGCCAATTGATGAATGCTCGCCGTGAGATGACCCAGTCGCCAAATTTCTCCTTCACAATTTTGAGCGTTTCGTCGCTTGTATGGCATGGAGCGCTGTCTTGTTGGAACCATAGCTCTGATATATCGATGTTCTCGAGCTCTGGCCACAGAAAGTCGGTTAACATCGCTCTATACCTGTGACTATTGACGGTAACGGTGTCTCCTTCCTCATTTCGAAAAAAATAAGGTCCGATGATGCCGCCAAGCTATAGACCGCGCCAAACAGTCAATCTTTGTGGATGCATTGATGCTTAGTCGCACACTTGTGGATTGTGTTCGCTCCAATAACGACAATTTTGCATGTTGACATAGCCGCTGAGCAAAAATAGGCCTCGTCCTAGAAGATAATTTTTTGGCGTATGCGTAGTTACAACTGAGCCGGAATTTCCATAATATTTTTTAATAAATTCCACACGTTCGGCAAGCGTGAAACGATGCATGATGAAATGGCAAACCTTACTGAATATTTTGACAGCTGGATGTCATTGGTAACTTTGACAGCTGCTGAAACATAACAATTGGAAAAAGTATCATTGGTATCTGGTCACCCTTTTGTTAAATGACTTTAAGTCCTCACAAAGATTTGATAACCTTACAATACATTTTTACGATTTCATGTGAAATTTTGAGTTTTTCACAAGAATTTTCACAAGCAATGGAATTGGAAAATCTACCTTCTTATTAATACTTTACATATATAGTGGTACATAGTAGTGCGTTATAACCAAAATTGGTGCGATGATAAGAGAGACGGAAGAGGGGAATGGACCTTAGGTTACGGGGATTGGTGTTAAATGAGACTTATTCAAGAAGCGCGGGGCAATTAATTTATCCAGTTATTAGCTGGTGAAGGAAGAGTAGGTCGGCAATATCGCGACGAGTTTCGAGAGACTGAAGATGAGTTTCAAACGATCAGAATAGGGAGGCAAATCGTCTCTATTAAGCCAAGGGAGACCGCGTATGGCGAAACGGATAAACTTGCGCTGGATGGCTTCAATACGTCGGATGTGGACAACATAGTGTGGCGACCAAGCTTGGCTAGCATATTCGAGGATAGGTCTAACGAAAGTGATATAAGGTGATTTGGTGACATATGGGTTCGAAAATTCCTTGGACCAACGTTTTACAAAGCCAAGCGCTATGAATTGGCTCTATTTATTATGTGGTCAATATGGGAACGGTAGTTAAGTTCCCTGTCGCAGATTACACCTAAATCACGCAAATATGACATTTGTGGGACAAGCTCGTTACAGAGGAAGAAGCTCCCAAAACACGCCCCCAAAATATGGGAGGATGCCTAAATAATAGATCTGTTCCCATACTTGCCCAAAGCTTTCGCCAGGGAAGCTTTCTTATCAGCGTGTATGTCGAGTAGGAAGTGTGGCTCGTAAAGCAGCTTTATTGTGATAAGTGATTTTTTTTTGTCTAAAAGAAAACCCAAATCCTAGAGCACTCAGACTCTCCGGTCCATTGTACTTCCAGGCAGGACCCTTTCTTTGGTGCAGTGGTTGGAAAACTTGGATGTAATTCGTTTTCCTTATACTCGGGTGGCTCGTGATTGCTGTTCCCCGCTGGGACTTGAACCTGCATACGGTTAACGAGCAAACACACTACCCATTGCACCATTGCAACCCTTTATAAGTGATAGTAAATTTTATGGTGAAAGTAAACTCAAACTAAATAAAAAAAATAATAGGATGCCAAAGAAACATTTTTTTGACTTGTACCGCTTCGGAGTCTCGCAAGCCTATGTACGAAATGTTAACTTCGGACGTTTTTTTTTTCAAAATTTTTTAACTTAGGTATTGTGTCTCCTTATGGGTCTTAGGTGCTTAAGTGCCTCAAATCATTCGTTAGTGACGTAATTCACCTTCGACGCTCTTGTGGCAAGTCTTACAAGGGCTACCATCTATTCGTCGCGTTGCATAGCGTTCTTTTGTTCGCAGAGTGAGAGACCAATCCACTGCCACTTTTGCTTTTGTGTAATTGCTGAGCCGTTGAACTTGACCGTTCTCTCTTAAAGCTGTTCGTTTGAGATACGGTTTGGCCAGAACACTCGCAATATGTTTTTAAGACAACGAATAACAAAGGTTTGCAGCATACTTTCTCAACTTTCTAATAACTACGAGCACAGGTTTGAACAGAACAGTCGTAGCTTTATGTTTAAGCTGATTACACTACTTGTCTTACCGAACGCAACCCTTACATACAATTTGGTACCACCGTCAATCGAGACAATACATCCAAGGTACCGACAATTTTGCACGCTCTCTATCTGTTGCCTTGCATTGTTTAAAAGTGAGGTTGATGAGTTATCAGCAAGATTGGGAACTTTGTTGAGTTTATCCTCAGACACATTAAGTTTGCCTATATTGCCACAGCAGTGAGCATATGCAATGAAATGAAAGCGTCAACTCGCCATAGTTGAAATTTTTGAGATGAGGTTATAAGACTCTATTGGATTCTATTACGTTGCCTTGACAAAGTACTACCAGGACGAGTGATATTTGGTAGTGATAGTATGCAACCTTGTTGGACACCGCTTCGAATCATAAGTTCTTCTGACAGCCTACTCCAATGCAATACTTATCACTTCGCAACTTCATATCTTGTCTGTATAATAGCCTCCCGTCTACCCGGAATGTCTCTCCTGCGTAAGATACGTCATACTAACTCTCTATTTATACGATCGAATGCCTTTTCGAAATGAATAAAAAGCTAGCACAGCGGAGATTTATACTCGTCACATGGTTCTAAAATGATTCGTAAGATGCTCATGCGGTCAAGATTTTATTTATTATTTTGGCGTTTCTTTTTATGATTCACAGTATTTCTTTCCGATCCACCTTATATCATTCACATCAATCATCAATCCAGGCGCTTGCTGTATAAAGCTCCGAGGGAATGCCATCAAGTCTTGCTGCCTTGATTGTGTTGAGTCTTTTTATCGCGGCAATCATTTTATTCTTATTGGGAAGTCCGAAACCTCCCTCTACATCCAAGTTTCAAAGATGCTGCGTCAGGAGCTAGTAGAGATGTAACTAAACTCTTCAACGAGTGTTGACGCATGCTGTGACCACTAATTAGCTATTTTGTCACCCTGTATAAGATTCTGCTGTCGTACCTGCCGCTGCCCTCTGCTTTTTGGGATAGTTCAGCAATGCTGTGATGAAATTTTCGCTCTTCAATCCGTCTTCAGATATCTGCGGATAACCATGAACAACACAATACTGGAATGCTGTGGGGGACACTGCTGACTGCCCCTGTTCCTTGTACAAAATAGTCCCTAAGCTATTGGCGTACTACGGCAGAATTTGAGACTTGAAAAAAAGTGATTATGTAAACAGTCGAACGTACAGAGGGACATACTCGTAGGTAAATTGACTCGTCTGTTGCTGCTGTAGGCGAATGAAGATAACTTTCTATGACAATAGATGTATGTATTGATCTTTAAGGGCATTTTGGTTCGTTCATTGTGCAAATATTCCGGTTTTGAAGGCGGGGTCTGAAAACGCCTATCAACCATATAAAATAATTTCCACAACTAAAAAGGATTCGCAAAGGAAAAAAAATGCAAACACCGTTCCATTGGCGTTCAACGATCCCAATAAAACAACGCCTAATGCAATCGAATTGCATGTAATTCAATCCTCCCCCGACACTACCATATCCCAGAAACAGATAAATCATTTCACTCATTGATATTGAATTGCAACGATTGCCCATGCATGTAAGTCACAACCTCAAATCAAGATACGATATATCACCACCACGCCCACAGGCAACGGCGCCTTTTAGCTCCCACACCAGCGCTCCTCCGCTGTGCCACCACCAAGCCACCCAGGAGATACAAATATTCAACAGAAGCCCAGTGCAATTATATTATCCGTTGACGGTTTTACGCGCGTCTCATAAACACGATTTCCAATAAATTTTGTCGGCGGCGGCGGTACGGCACAGCTCAGCGGTGAGCTATTGAATCGTGAAATTACTATTCGTGGTGGAGGCCCCTCCTGCCAGCTGTGTGTAGTGCACAGCCTACCTGTCACATTCAATCATAATTAATTAATTACATAGCCTTTGCGCGAGTCAGATCCAACAATCGAACCGCCACCGCCACCGCTGCTGCGCTGGATCTAGAGCGTTGCTGGATACGAATCGGTGTTTTGTGTCATTACCATAGGGTCGCGGTCTAGTGCAAATAAATCCATTAGCTGTCAGTTGGCCGCTGTGATACATTTGGGGGGTGAGGATCGCTGATCGCGCAGAGGTAATTACTAGCTAATCGACAGGGGCAGGTAATTGTTAGGGCAGCAGCGCGCGATCGTTTTTCCCCGGTACAAATCGGATTGTGCGCGGCTTAACTACAATGTAAATGGATATCCCCGTCGCGCTGCCGTTGGGGCTTGTCTTTCCGTTTGGCAAATCGGATTTGATTTATTGCAATGTAGGTGTGGCATGCAATTCCGCAAATGAAACGAAGAAGAAAAGAAATAAAAATTGTTAACATCGAGTTACAAAAATCTGAAGTCACGACGTGACATTCGCTACAAAAACGCTCATAAATCTCTTTGCTGCGCCGCGCAGGAAGAAAGGGCGACACAGCGACAGCGTCAGTGAGATACGTCTGAGTACACAATTATGCGCCTAGCAGCGCTGAGGTGTTGGATGACAAGGTGAGTAACTTGTACAAAGGGAAAACATGACGTAAGTCACATCTTGTGCTTTGAACTGCAGTGCAGGCGAAAGTTGCAATTATGGTATTGCAGCACTGGTGGCTATTGAGTTATGTCGCATATTGCTCTTGACAAGTCCAAGCGAACCGCCAACAAAAGATTGAAATGAAAAACAAACATGACTTGAGCGAGATTTGATTTATTGCGTGAGGTGAAAAGATATATGACATTTGCAAATTGAAGGTATGTTGGTTAATGTGCTGTCAAGTGTCACTCGTATTAAATAATGGTTTAGCTTCCTTAAATAGGTAAAAGGAATTTTAATTATTAGAAGCGGATGCGGGGAAATAGTCTTTTATGTTCTCTGCTAATGTGACCTAGTTTTTTGATCGTTTTGGTTTGGTTTATCTCATCCACTGTATGTTCTTGATTGTATGTACAACGTTAAGACAATTTTAAGATTTTTTTAACAGAAACCATATATTTCAGATCTTTGTGTACATACTCCAGATAAATGTAGATGATGGTGATTAGTGCAAGTACATTGTAACCTATGGTAGATCTATTGCGCATCCCAAACTGAAGAACTAGTCGATGGTGTCATCAATTTAGAGCACTTCCTTTAGTCCAATTACTTTGATGAACCGGAGTATTTGAAATAGATCCATCGAAGGTAGATCCATCTGATCTCTGATAGAAGATAGGCACCTAGGTGACGTCTTCTTTTATGGATTAGTGCTTCGCTTATCATAAGAAGGTGTGCTGGTGTTTCTGCGAGGTCCCTGCAGAATCTACAGTCTCCATTCCCTTCTATTCCCAGTTCCCTGAGGTGCTTATTGAGTCCGCAGTGACCCGTAAGCATGACTGTCAAGATGTCGGAGTGGACTTTTGCTGACTCTACTTCTTTTCTGGTTGTAATTCCCCAGAAATTCTTTTGTCTATCTCAATCGAGAGATATTGGCTCAGTGTTTCCCATTTGCTCTCTTCTTCTATTCTGAGTTTTTCCCGTATTTTGTGTGGTTCTATCCCATCAAAAAGGTTCCGGTCCAAGAAACGGGGTGGCCGAATCATTTTTTGCTAGTTTATCAGCTGCTTCGTTGCCCCCCCACTCCTGCATGTCCTAGACTAGCCCAGCTGGTTGATCTTGGTGAGGCAGTCCCATAACAGTCTGGATCTGATCTCATGTAACTCATGTTAACGTCGGAGTTGTGTTTTTGTGTCTGTTCTTTATGATGGTAAGAAATTTCAGAGTAGATCTGAGCAACATTCTTAGGCTCAGATCGATTTTTTTTCTGTGTACGTCCACGCTGCCAAATATAGACCAGCTGGTTTGGCTCTTTGCGAAGCACAGGTGGCTCAAAATTCCGATCCTTCGGAATTCGAACTGCCTGGATATAGCATTGAGCTATTATTCTTCCACCATCATGGTCTCGTCGTCTATATACGTAGTGATGTAGCCTACCAAATTCTCCCACAATACGACCAATGTTCCAATTTTGAATTTAATTTCAAGTGGCTGAAACTCCATGTCCGTAGGCTGTTAATCCACTACTGTTTTATTTATAGAAGTCCAAATGTTGGCAGCAATTCAACTTATAATGAGTTTCATGCGCTGTCAGATTCCATCCTAAGAATTGTATCGCTGTACCCACATTCTGAAATTGTCATTGCGGGCGATGTCCACAATTCTAATTGACTTCCCCGCTCTGGACAAACAACACCCGAAGGAAGGTATGTTGAGATTTTCTCTTAGGTAAATAACCTAACACAGGTTGTGAATGAGCCAACCCGTGTTCCGGACATAATTGGTCATACCGCCAACAGTCTGCACTTATTCCTTAGTTCTCATCCTAACAAATACACACACGGTAAATGTATTATCACCTCTAGGTTCGTCAGACCATTGTCTCATATCCGCAAATTTCTCGTACTTCAACCACGTAGTTAAAGAACAATCTCTAAAAAGAATAGTATGGCTTCATTCAAATCCAATTGGAATGAATTAAATAAGTTCCTCAGGAATTTTAACTGGTCGCTATGCTTCCTTGATAGTGATGTGGACGCCGCGGCTGATATGATCACTAATACTATTCTCCTAGGTATGAAAACATATATCCTTCACAGGATAAAAGCTATCAGACCCAAGGAAAACGCGTGGTATGACTCGAGCTATAAAGAAGCTATAAGGTTAAATGAATTAAGTTTTCGGTCTTAGAAGGCCAGCCCAACTGAGGGAAAAAAGTTTAAACGAGCCACAAATGAATGCAATGCCCTTATTAACCGTGTTAAATTCTCACACGGCTAAAAGTTGAGGCAAAAAATATTACAGGGTAGTAAAAACTTTTGGTCGTTTGTAAAACACATTAAGAATTCGGCCTCGTCATCTATACCGACGCTCATTCATAATGACGTACCAACTGTCATCTCCTTAGCCAAGCTAATCCTTTCTCTGCTCACTTTGCAGCAAACTCCACACTACCAGATAGTGCTTTGTCTCACCTGTACTTAAGAGCGTCGAATTTTCCAAGGGACAAGCCCACTTTCGCACTCGTACAGTTGCAGGAGTACTTAAAGCTCTTGACATACACAAATCCGCTGGTCCAGATGGTATACCACCTATTGTTCTGAAGAGGTGTTGTTCTTCGCTGGCAAAACCACTGCGTAAGTTTTTACACCGATCCTACTCTTCAGGTCTCTTCCCGAGTAAGTGGAAAACAGCATTTGTCCAGCCCATACCTAAAAAAATGCGATTCTTCTTCTCCCTCCAGCTACCGACCCATTGCACTTACGTCTCTTCTTTCCAAGGTCATGGAAACGCTGATAAACCGTCAGCTAATGAAATATCTTGAATCACGAAAGCTCCTCAATGACCGACAGTATGGCTTTCGTGGCAATAGGTCCACTGGTGATTTGATATCATATCTCACCGATAAGTGGAACCAATCTCTGTACCACTCTGGTGAAAGCAAGATTATTGCGCTTAATATTTCAAAAGCATTTGACAGAAAATGCGTGCATTCGGGATCGATGATACTCTTCTTCAATGGATTAGAAATTACCTTTCAGGCCGTTCAATTCAAGTTGTTTAGGATGGCTTCAAGTCTGCTTCTCACCAAATAAATGCTGGTGTCCCCCAAGGCTCTGTTTGGTTTCCGACTCTCTTTCTCATTTTCATAAATGATCTTCTGTCTGCAACTTCTAATCCAATCCATCCCTTCGCTGATGACAGCACCCTCAGTTTTTCATATTCGTTCCCAAACTCACGACCCTTCTCTTCGGCCGTGGATGAAGAACGGCAACGTACCTATGTTAAACACATTAAATTCCACCCTTGACAGCATATTTAAATGGGGCTTAGCCAATAGAGTGGAATTTAATGCTTCCAAAACTAAATGCTGTCTGCTGTCATTAAAGCGAAACCCTACTTATCAGCTATTATCCATGAATGGTACTTGCATCGTTGAAACCGATAAACATTCCATGCTCGGTATGTGTGTCAACAACAAACTCTGTTGGAATGACCATGTATTCGAAATCGCCAAGAATACAGCGAAGGTGTAGGTTTGCTAATGTTTATGTTTCCTTAAGCGGTGTAAGAAATACTTCACCCCTTCTGATTTGGCTTCAATTTATAAGGCGAACATTCGCCCTAAGTTAGAGTATAACGCTCACATCTGATCAGGTACACCAAAAACCGTATTGCACTTGCTAGATCGGATACAAAAACGCGCGATAAAACTTATAGGTGATATGAGTATTGCGAGCAGTTTTGCTTCGCTCGAGCACCGTCGTAATGTCTCCTGCCTATCCCTGTTTTATCGATATTTCCACCGAAAATGTACTATTGAAATAGCCAATAGCATTCCTCCCATTCTTCGTTTTAGCCGCAATACTGGCTATGCCTCGAATGCTCATCAGTTCCCTTAAGCCTATTTTCGGACGTACCGTGAAATATAGAAATTCTTTTATGAGCCGCACACCACGTTTGTGGAATGCTCTCCCCGAGTCTGCTTTTCCTCTCAATTATAACCTACAGACATTTAAGACCAATGCATCGGCGCCTCCTTTTTCCCTAACCCCTCTTCCTTAACGCTCACGCTATGTATCAAAATACATAAAAAGGGTAGTCAAAACCCCTTTAGCGCGAGTAAATTATATATAAAAAAAAAAAAAAGTCTGAGTCCAGTGCCGTGATTGCGGCTTAGCTATCTGGTCAGTATGGCGATGTCTCCCCAGCGGGGAACAGCAATCATGGGCCACCCAAGTATAAAGGAAAAACGATTTACACCGAAGTTTTTCCAACCACTGCACCAAAGAAAGGTTCCTGCCTGGTAGTACAATGGACCGAAGAAGTCTGAGTGCTCTGGGATTTGGGTTTCCTTAAAAAAAAAAAAAAAAAATGGCGATGTCTTGCCTACGATATTTCCTGTCAAGGTTGAATTGGCTGCATCTTTCGATCGCTTGAGCCTCTGCTTGGAATATATTGGGGAAAATTTTCCGAGATTCTGAGTATGTGGTCCTGGGTCTGTACACGCCTGCCCCAGTACCTGTAGATGTTTTCAATCCACCTGTGTACCATTTAGTGTGTTGTTTGGATTGGTACTTATCGGACTTCCTGCTCCGCTCCCTTTTATTGCTCAGCTTTGAGTTAAATTTCCTTTAAAAACAGTATTTCTTGACAATATCGTCGCTGGGGCCAGGTCACAAACGGCACCGATTTGGATAGGGTTTCCCACTTTTTGCTTGCGATGTATTTTCCTTTCCCGACACCTTTGATTATTCTCAATATGTTCTCCTTTGCGATTCTTTCTAGGACTATGTGTAGCGGATGTAGTCCTACGATCACCTCTAGTGCTGCTGTGGGACAGGTTTTCATGTTTTCTGTTACACTGATTCAGGCAAATCTCTGCACTTTTCTTAAGGATGTCCTCATCGTGTTTAGCCTTGTTCTGTTGACCCCTGCATCGTATATGGTGATGGCTCTAACTATTATCATGTACCTCCACTTCAGTGAGGCTGGTCTGTACCCCCATGTTTTACCTGAGATGTTCCTGCATACCATAAGTGCTCTAGTGGCTTTGATTACTACAGTCTCTACATGTTCCTTCTAGAGAAGTTTGTTGTCTAGTGTTATGCCTAGATACTTGACCTGGTTTCCGTGGGTCGACTACGATCCCTTCCAGTAGGATAGGTTGCATACGCTTCAGCTTTTCTTTCTTTGTGAAGGGTATCACAGTAGTTTTGGTAGGGTTCACTCTAAGTCCTACTGTTTCACACCACTTCTTTGTGATTCTTAAACCTTTTTGAATAATTTCGCAAAGCGTTTCTTCTAATTCTCCTCTCGTAATATGTAATGACTATGTCGTTGACGTAGCCTTGGCAGTTTATCCCGGCATCTGCAAATTTTTGCAGTAGCTCATCTCCTATTGGGCTCTATATTAATGGCTACAGAACTCCTCCTTGTGGGCAGCCTCTAGTGGTGCTTATTGCGATGGTTTCTTGTCCCAGCTCTGTCTCAGCAGATTTCAGCATCTCACACATCCAATTACTAGTGGTGTGGCTCCTTTCGTTTCGAGGCCACTCTTAATTGCTTCTTGAGTGGTGTTCTCTAAGACTCCTTCTCTTTGCTCTCCTGAATCCTGAACTCAACTTGTCAGCTGGTAGAACACGGTTTCGGTGGAGGTCCCTGCTCTGTAGGCGTATTGATTGTGAAAGAGAGGCATTCTTTCCAGCACAGTCATTCTTATGTAGTTGTCCATAACCTTTTCTAACGTTTTAACTATGAAGGAAATCAGGTTAATAGGTCTTAAGAATTTTTGTGAAGTGGTGTCTCTTTTTCACACTCTTGAGTTGAATACTACCATTGCCCTTCTCCAAATTCCTTACTGACACCCTTCAGCCCTGGCTCCTGAGGATGCCCTGGCTTGCCAGGTTTGGCAATATCCGAGGCCCGTTTACGTCTTCTTGTCATCTTGGGGTATGCGCTTTGTTAGCCGTGACTGGAGAACTTGCTTTGAGTCTGATGACTAATTATTGTCTAAGCATGCTATTATCCTAAGAAATCAATACTGTTGGGAACTCGTAATGCGGTCCCTTTTTATGTTTTAAAACTAAAAAAAAATATTTTTTTCTGTTTACAAGTACTCATACCTGCATATGTGCGAGTACATGGTGGTTAATTCATACAAGCGCCTCTATTTTATATGATTCCTGTTCATCGGTTGTGTAATTTGATTACTTCTCACCATTGCTTGTCGCTGTGTAGCGTCATTTGTGGTTGATGTCTTATTTTTCTCGACATAACCCTTCCTCATATTGGTTTGTTTTTTCTTCTTCCAGGTAGGCCACATAAGAACTAAGAACAGTGAATACTATATTGAACCATCCAAGCATCATGATGCTCATCCCACAAATGGGCATCCGCACGTAGTCTTCCATAGATCTTCTGTCAAAGAGAAGGTACGTAGCTACTCCGCTTACAAAGTCTATCACTTGGCATCATCACAGCAACAACAGATGAACATCCATTTTCTTTGTGTGTTTTTCAGAAAAAGAAAAACCGCAACAACAACAACCACAGTGGTGGTAAGAAGAAACATCACATCAGCAATTGTGGTACTAAAGAGCCCCGCAGACGTACTGAGACAAGGATCGAATGGCAATCGCAGGGCAAAGTAACAATTTGTAAACAGAATCTGATTAAAATGTAAATTTTTAATGAAAAATTATTCCGCTTTTCTCTTCTTCTTCTTCTTCTTATTTGTATCTAAACCTCGTCGTTGTCGTCAACGAAAAAACAGGTCATTGTTCAAGGTGGCAGGAAAGTACGACGAAACAATCATCATGAACATCGCCAGCGCCTTGGGAAGGCTTCAACGCGACCTCACCAGCAACAGCAGCAACAATACCAGACAACGGATGCTGCTGCACAAGAAAATCCTCCACGACAGCGACGCCACCATCACCATCATCAGCATCACAACCAGCAACAGAAACAACGTCATCGCAAGAAACGTTCAATTAGCAGCCCACGTCATGTTGAAACGTTGATTGTGGCCGATGCCACAATGGTGGCGTTCCACGACGATGTCGAGACTTACCTCCTGACCATAATGAATATGGTCTCATCGCTGTACAAAGATCCGACCATTGGCAACTCCATCGAGGTGGTTGTGGTTAAGATCGTACTGATCGACGAGGATCAGGCACATCCGGACCTGAATCTAACCGAAAGTGCTCAAAGGAATTTGGATACATTTTGCGCGTAAGTAGGCGACACGGCGGCAGACTCTATATCTGTCTGTCTGTCGAAGGATGTCTCTCTTTCAATGAGATCTCTTTTTTTTTCTGATTTCTCCCACAGATGGCAGTACAAATTGAACAGCGACAACGATGAGAACGATCCGCATCATCACGATGTCGCCGTGCTAATAACGCGAAAGAATATCTGCGGAAATAATTGCATGTAATTTATTTTTATTTTTATATTTATGTTTATCTGCATTTCAATTTGGTTTTTGTGTGCGACTTCCTGAGGGAACGGTTTGTTTAACATAAATTCGTTTTCACCACACGGTTTTGTTTGGTTGGGTTTCTTTGTAGGACGCTGGGCGTCGCCAATGTGGGTGGAATGTGCAAGCCAACGCAGTCGTGTAGCGTCAACGAGGATAATGGGATTGTGCTGTCGCATACGATTGCCCATGAATTGGGCCACAAGTAAGTAAGCTTGTTTGGTTTTTTTGTTTGTAAAATATATATTTTGTAAGGTTAATGTGTGGAGCTATGCGTAGGCTGGGTTTTATTGGGCAAACGTACGTGTGCGTAGACAGGAAGAGCCCAGTCATTCATGCGTAAGTCTCTTAATCAAATTTGGAATGTGGGTACTTTGTCTGGGTGATTGTTGGTAGGAGTTGTTGAATGGGAAAAAAGGTCTTGAACTTAGTTTCAGAATGAAATATGAGCAGTAAAGAAACTGAGCTGAAGAGTTCAGGTACATATCTTTAAATGGCGCCCTACACGGTATGAAATCCGGCAGCAAATATAAGCCAGATCATGATTTTTTTTCGAATAAGATACAATTCCGATATCAATAAATTTAACAACCGTAATGCTCGTGTTGGATTACTGTTTACATAGTACTATAGTTCGTTTATGAAGCATGCGTTTCCTTCTTAACGTTCTACGCAATATTGTTCAGTTAGCAGCTTCAATTTACAACTATGCAAATTGAATTATCATCTTTTTAATCTGCGTGTGATTATGTAGTTTCTCCACTCAGAGTTTAACGACAATCATAAAGAAGTACGCATGTGTTTCGGTAGGAGAGTCGTTTTGTTATCATGATAAGGATGGATGGTTTTTGGTATATTAACACTTTCGGTAGAACCTCCTGGTACGGATTAGATTAGATTGCTAAACAAATACATGTCTGAATGGTCTTGTCAGTAGTGTTTCTGGAAAGATGCTACTATACTACCTATATGTACAATAGTAATCGCACTGCAGTGGATGTCGAGAATTTTAACATGTTCTCTGGGTGGACGCGGTGATGCGCTTAATAGCTGAAAGCTTGTTTGATTATCATTGCCATTACGCTTAGTTCCTGGGAATGTCTAAGCTTCAACCAGCTCTCTCTTAATGCTGTTATTCCTTTTCAACTGGTAGTTGGTGTGGTGTTCCCTAATTCAAAGCCAACTTTGACATCGATGCTAATAGTTTTTTGAACATAAACACCTTTAAGCCTCTAATAGGATAAATAAGGAGAATAGGATCACTAGTGCAAACGATGTACAACGAAGCCGCGAAATTCCAAACTGAGCATTTTTTTTTCTTTTTTTTTCTTGGGAATCCATACCCCAGGCAGTGAATAATTTTAATCGTATTCGTTAACCTTTTATGTATGAGTTGGTTTCTGTTTTCTGCTGTGCCTCGAACCTGTACATATCGGGTCATAAGCAAACACACTGCCCACTGCCCACTGCACTATCCTTACCCCAAGGAGGTGGAAATCAAAATGGAACGAATGATATGACAACTTGCTTTAAAATGAAAGATATCCTATCTTCAAACCTAGATCTCTGAGTCTGATACATCTATCATAATGTATTGTATAAATGCAATGGTGAGCACCGTGGCGTAAGTGGTGCGGTGGTGTTTCGGACCACCGCGCGTGAGGTACCAAGTTCGAATTCCAGAAAATACCAACAAGTTTTTTCACGGTTCCACCCCTCGCGAACGTCTGACAAACATCCGAGAGTATTGTTGTCTCGAAAAAGCTTCTCAAACCAAATTACCCTTCGGAAAATATAACGCACACAACATGAGTGGTTGCGAGAAGCTAGGCACTGGCACTTAAAGAGCTGTTGCGCCAAATATTTATTTTTAAATGCAACAAAAACATCAAAATTATGCCCCGAAATCGGATGTCAACATCGTTCACATAGCAAATAATTGCACAAGCTTGTGAAAGATGCTGTTTAATGTGTTGACTTTGAAGTTTTAGTCGAGTTAAACCTTGGCTTGCCTGCTGTTGCCTTCCGCATTTGCTGTATCGCATGTAACGTCGTTAAACATTCGTAGACATACTTGCGGCGCAGTGGCATGGACTTTGCCAAAATCGGATGAGGATGCCCTTGGTTACTTTGAGAGAAAAGTTCTTCGAGTGAAGAAGGTACAATGCCGAACTATACGGCCTATACAAGGACATCGACTTAGCCAGAAGAGTTCACATACAGCGATTAAGAAGGCTGGGTCATGTAGAGCGAAAGAAGCCCAACGTTCCAGCGAAGAAAGTCTTTGAATCCACCCCGGATGGACGGCGCAGTATAGGACGACCTCGCGGTAGGTGTCGCAAACAGGTGGAGGGGGACCTTAACCAACTTGGCGTGTGTATCTGAAGGCAGCTGGCACGTAACCGGGCTGGCTGGAGTGATTTGTTGGTTGAGACCTGGTCCACCTCGGAAAGTAGCGCGACCTAAGCAAGTAAGTAAGTAAGTAAATACTTGCAGTGGTCTGTGTGTTCTCGAAAAACTTTGGATATTCAGTATAATTTCATCTACGTTGTTGTATTCTATTCCGCGCCAAGGTTAATTCTATTTCAGTCCCTGTGGACCTTTGAAACATGTCCTCCCTTGCACCTTGCTTGCTCTCCTCGCGATGAAACTCGTTTTAGGAAATAAGGTGAATGTAAAAAGACTTTTACCTCGAGTTTCATAAACCATTTTCATAAGAAGAATAATTCATATGTTAACTCGTTTAATTTAATTTTTTCTAACTTAAATTCGATTGAAGCGAGTACTTTGGAGTCTTGCTTAACAAATTCGAGCCTGCGAAGAAAAGGGGACTAATGCTTGATCCTTTTTACTTCCACCCATATGTACATATATACATTATGCATACACAAGGGGAAGTACAGTGAACTCTCGATAAATCGAATTACATCGGACCAGGGAGAACCTTCAAATTGCAGAGGTTTTCGAATTGTGGAGGTTTCAGAGAAAAAGTTTTTTTCAAAACGAAATTTTTATTTCACGTATATATGCGTGTGAACCGTACATGTTTATATTTATGTAATACTCCCCAATGTAAAGACATTACAAACGAACTCGGTCCAGGGTGTTTTAGATAGTCGTTAAAGTTGAAAACGCTCATCGTCGACTTATGTATGTCCTCTTTAAAAACTGATAGTCCAATTTGATTGCATCGTTCAGAATGGAAACTGTCAATCATCTGCACACCATTTTGCTCATGAATACAAAGAGCATTTCAACGATAATTTGAGTAGAAAAAAAATAGTATTTACTTCGAATTATAGGGGTAAAAACAACGCCAACAAGTTCGAATTAGAGAGGTTTTAGGCTATGTTTGGACAAGAGCGGATTCGAATTAACGAAGGGGACAAATAGCATAGGTTTTCTTCGATTAATTAAGGTTTTCTCGTGGGACTGACGCAGTACTTTTATTTATAGAGGTTTTCGAATTATGGAGGTTCGAATTATCGAGAGTTCACTGTATAAGTTTTGTGAAAATGTTTGATCTCGAGATTTTGATCAATCCTTGGATTAAAGCCAAATCAAAATGTTTGGGCGTTCGCGCTCTCAGATATATTCTATTTCTATATTAATCTTGTTGTTTGGTTTCTATCTTGCTTACCCATATACTCTTTGTCACCCTGCAAAATTATTTTTTATATTGTTTTCAGTAATAGCAATAATAATAATACTAATAATGGGATTATTATAATAGAGTAATATTTTACTCTTCCTTCTGCCCCGAATCTATGTGTGTGAAGTTTGAGGAAACAATTCTAATTTTCTTCTTCCTTTTATCAGCGAGGTTATGATCCGAAAATAAGGGATCACAACCCTCCCACTTCACCGAATTTCTACTGATCCGCCTGTGGGGCTCGCCTATTTGACCTCAGAAAATATTGGCAGGCCTGCCGATTTTAGATCACTCGGTTACTAAGGTCAATGAAATGCATTTGTGTGATGCAGGCGTTTATAGGCCTGCCTTTCCTACATCGCGATGTCTTTGGTACGTGCATTGATACTGCCTTTTTAACAGAGTTCAAATGATCTCTGCTTTGAACGTGGCAATATCAGCTGAGCCGGTCGCGCTCTATTTTTTGTACGATGGTTCCCTTGATATGAAAGCTTCCACGGATCTTCGAACTTCTTATTCGATCAAGCTTTGTCACTCCTGCTGTCATGCGAAGCATCTTCATCTCAGCTGCCGTTTATTTACTCTCATACCTTTTGTACATCGTCCAACATTGTGAACCGTATGTGAACGCTGGGGCCTTATTTTGTATTGCGTTTCTATAGCAAATGTATACAAACTCAATTTTCAAGTTCGATAATTTTTTTGACAATCTAACTTTCGGACATTTTTGATTTTGAGTTGAAAGCACTTACACCCAATCCGAGAACCATACAAAATACCAATTCATTTTAGAATTGGATTACATTTCTAAATGCCAATCCGAATCCGAAAGCAGTACAAAATAAGGCCCATGGACGCACAACTGTGGTGTAGAGCCTTCCCTTCAACTTAGGTGGCATTTTTCTGTCACAGAAGATAGCGGAATTTTCTCGCCACTTCATCCACCCTACGCTTACTGGATGATTGATGTCGTCATCACAAGTTGCTTTGCTATTGATCATAGATCCCAGATATTTGAACTTTTCGCACTTGGGAAGCACTGTTCTATTCAAATAAATGTCTGGAATAGGCCTGAGTGGATCAGAGAACGGGCAGCACAAGTACTCTGTCTTTTTTGAACTAATGCGATACTAATTTCCCTCCAGAGCGACCACCCACACATCAAGTGCTCGTTGCAGGGATGCAACGACGATAGGCTCCATCGTCAGCAAAGAATAACTGATGTACCTTGGGGTGCGTCACTTTACCTTCAAGCAGATAATCAAGGACTGTAATAAAGAGCAAGGGACTTAAGACACTTCCCTGGTGCACCCCGACTTTGATTGGAAAATCTTCGGTTACTCCAGCGGGGCATCTTACTCTAATCTTTACTCCTTCGTACATGTCCATTATCATCTGTACATAGGTTTCTGGAACCCCTCAATGTCTTAGCGCCAACTTATATCAGATCTCGTGGTTGTCTGTCGAATGCCTTTTCAAAGTCAAGGAAACAGTTCTTATATTCTATCATACTCTTAATCTCCAAACGTCCGATCGCTTGACTGGCCGAGCACAAGCTGAAGCTATATGCCCAGTGATGCCGTTCGCAAATTTTTTAGTGAAGTGTTTTCAGGAAAAGATAGAAGTGTTTTGCTGATAAGTGAAGTGTCATTATAAAACTTGAGTTTTTTATATTAAACGACTATTTATTGAAAAAAAAAAAAACATAATATTTTTTAAATTAGGGAGCTTGAATCTAGAAACAATTCCTTTCACAAGCATCAGTGAATTAACAGTGCTAACAGTGCTGTCTCGGCCAAAACTCTTAATCAATTTAGTTTAGGAAAATATCCTATCAGTAGTTGCACTTCTATGAGGAAGACACAACAAGGCTCCTATAAACTCTTTAAAATGATGGTACATAATCTGCCCCAAAGCATTTTTGAGACATAAGACAGAATGCCAAAAGACTTAAAGACTTTTTTCTTTGGGTAGAATTGTAGACTTGTAGTTATCGATGTAGTTATCGAATGGATGTGTTTCCGTATACGATTTTTGGCTACTTTATGGGAGGGCTCATTAATGAATATATAATGCAATTTCCCAATTAAGAGAGAAAATATAAGGTCTACAAAAAGTGAAGTGTTTTTGCGAAAGAGGAAGTGTCGAAACGTCTATGAAAACGAAGTAAAATACTTCGATTGAAGTATAAATGGCATCGCTGTATATGCCTGTAGTGCTGTCAAAAATTCGCGTGCTGATAAAGCTGAGTGCGAACACAATGGTGAAGCGCTGCACGTTTGTTTGTTGTTGGTAATCCAAATGCTTCCGAATTTTTTCTCTCACACTTTGGCTTTTTTTTTGTTATATTTTTATAGTGAGGATTATTCAAATCGTATAGTATATTGTTCTTTTTTACTAGATCGATTAATTTTTTTGTTTACTGATGAGCCATATCTTTTTTTTTTTTGTTTTGTATGGAAATGTCAAAAAAAGCGCGCTGCAGTGATGCTGAAGTTAACTCCACTTCTACTTCAGCGGCCAGCTTCAGCTTCACATTGTGTTCGCAGTATTGGATGTGTATGTATTTAACTTTGACAGAGTGATGTACTTCAGCTTCAGCTTCATCATTGTGTTCGGGCAGTGAAGCGACATTTTGTTTTTCAAATTAGTAGGTCACCCTTTTTTGACAGATGATATTGGACGTTTCTAAGGCGCCACTTTAAAGCCCATTAACGCCGTAGTGGCCTAATGTCTATACATGTGGATACATATGAGCATTGTTTTGTTGTCAACAGTTTGAGGTTGTGTGCTGAGTATTTTGTACGAGTATTTTCTTTTATAGCAGCGAATTGTTCACAATTGCACTGTAGGGGGCCCCTCGAGTGCCCATCACTGTAGAAATACATAGAAATAAATATCTTGAATCTTGATAGGGGATGGCGTAGTCTTTAATTTTTTAATTTTAACTTACGTCTGGGGAACGATCTCAATCTCTTGAACGCAATGACATGATTGCCAGACGTAAGTTGGAAATGATAAAAAGAGAGACAAAGATTGGTGTAGTGGTTTGAAACCTAGCCGATATTAGGTTTCAGAAAAACTCCGGGTATGGCGTCCAGATAAAAAGAGAGAATTATTTTGTTATTTTGTCATTACTTTATGATTCGCAGAATTTTTTATTTTTTTTTTCTTCCACCTGATATCCTCATTAATTATCAATTAGTACCTACGATAAATTCTTCTAGCCATAAGGACTGGCAGTGCTATATCTTCACAATTGAGCTCACATAAGCTTCTGCAATTGATCGGATAGACTGAATAGATCATTTCTTGACATCGGCCTCCCATTCACCATCGCCATCTCCAGTCTATATTCGTTCCAAATTTTTTGTTTGCTGCACTCATCTTCCAATTATGTTCTACAAGGTGTCACGTTCCTTAAAATTAGTATTCTCCTACATTTCTGACACTTCACTGGGTTGGTGAACAATATTCCAACCGTTAAGGTAGGTCTAGAATTTCTCCGTTCATATCTACTTCTTCAAAGAACAAGCATAATCAAGTCGTTCAAAACTATGTTCTTAAAACCCCAAATAATTGCTAGCTAATTTGTACAGTGACTCACTTCATACTCCATCTCAAAGTCTCTTTATTTGTTTTCCTTCTTTAAAAGCCAAATAAAATTGAACGACAGAGTGGTTAATCTCCAAATAATGTGCCACATGCTTAGACAAACAAATTAACACACCACTAGAACAACCTAACGACCACTCGAATTCCGGAACACAAACTCAATCCAAATAGTCGTTGTGAAATGTATAGCCCTGCTGATGCTCTAAGAAACCAAAAAAGCTATAAAACCGAAAAATAATAAAAAAAAAAAAAGAAAAAATCTAGAGAAACCGGCTTCTTACTCTACTCCACACTGAGTTGTCGACGCTCATCCATTGAAATTCATTCACAAAAACCACTTCCAAGTCGTGGTCGGTCGGGGGTCCATTCATGCTTCCATCTACTTCCTAACGTGAGCGGCTCTACCAATCCATTGAAGGTTGTGTGTAGTAAAACTCCACTTCGCGACTCGCCTACACGTCCCCACACTATTATTCCACTTCCTCAGTGGATGGATACCTATTACCCCCCCACTAAACCCGAACAAAACGTCTTATAACGAACAAAAAGTTTGACACCAGCGACCGGGCAGAACGGCGGCGGTGGCGGCACGTCGTTGTCGGCGGCAACGCGGCTTCGTCTTATCGCAAGTGGTGGCTTGTACCAGGCCATATACGCGCAAGCGTGCCTGTCAGTCTGGTTTGATTGATACGAAAATGAAGAGAGAAAAATAAAAAAAATAAATAAAGAACAGCTTAATCGCCCGTTGTTGAATAATTTATTGCTAATTTATATCTCAGAGAGCGGGGACACAATAGATGCTAACAACCGAGTAGACGGCGGCTTTGGCTGTGTTAACAAGCAAAACATAGTTGAGGAGCTCTAGCAGCAGCACCCTCTGTGGAGTTGAATGGATTTCACTCCCTTTTAGTCGCCCTCTGCGCGCGCGCGCGCACGCTGACAAATTGTGGTAATTATCGAAAATTGATTTATTCCAGCTAATCACCGGATTCGTGTTTCGATTGTTCCACTGATTACGCTCTGTCGTCGTTGTTGTGGTAGTCGTCGTTGGGTATGTTTCAATTATTGGCCATCAAGAGATTTAGACATTTAGACACGCGGCTTGTTGCATTAGCACGCTCTTGGCCGGCCTCCGCATTTTGCTCCTTTTCAGGTGACGGATGGAGTGCATTAAGGCTTATCTCATTTTGTTTTGTTTTCTGTTTGTTTGCTTACAGTTTTGGAATGTTCCATGACACACTAAAGATAGGCTGTCACGGACGGATTGGACCGATTGTGCATATAATGACGCCAATATTTGGAGCAGACACGCTGCAAGTATCCTGGTCAAATTGCAGCCGGAAGTATATTACACATTTTCTAGAGTGAGTAATATTGGTTTTAAATTTTTCGATTTCTTTTTAGACTTAAATATGATTTTTCGTAGGTTGCTAGATGACAAATAGCTTATTATGTATTGTCTTTTTAAATATGTTTGACGGTATACAATTTATTTGTTGTCCTTATACAGGGTGAGCCATAAGCCACCATGGGACGTAAAAGTTGAATAATCTTGTTGTTTATATATTTATTTGTTTTGATTTTTTTTTATAAAATATGCAGACATTTTTTGACACTTATTATGAAAATAATGTCAGCAATATAACCCCAATTTACGGCTTTGCAATGATGGGCACAATTTTTCAAAGTTTCTGGCTGAAGCGCTCGAATTTCTACGGCAATGTTGGCCTTGAGGTCACGGATTGTTTCGGGCCTGCTCAGATACACGCGCTCTTTCAGATATCCCCAAAGGAAAAATTTCGCTGCTAATTAATTTCCCATTTTTTGGAAATTATTCGCTCTCCAAAAATTTGCTTTAAAAGAGCCATTTAAGGCTCCAGGCATTGTACAACCGTAGAGGATGGCCCAAAGACACCCACCCCATGTTGTTTTGCTATATCTTTAAAATGAAACGACATAATTTTATAATTTTTTGTTTTAAATGTTTATTTGGACCTTTAAGTTTTTTTCTATTACTTTTTGAAGATAATATAGATCAAGTGGACACCGCCATTGTTGATGACCATTTGGGCTCTTTTTAACACATTTTCAATCGTTTTGGGGAGAACTTCGGGCGACAAGTTCTCGCACTCTTGTCGGATATTTTCTTTGAGAGTCAAAGTATGTGGCTTGTTCTCATAGACCCTTGACTTTAAAAAAAACCTAAAGAAAGAAGTCTGGATTGGCAGAAATCAGGTGATCTTGCCGGCCAGTGCAAATAACCAAATCGAGACATTAGGCGACCCAGCAATGCATCCTTAAAAATGTCCATTGTCACGCCAGCTGTTTATGCGGGTGCACCTGGTGGAACCACATGTCCTTCAGTCCCAATTCATCAATTTGCGGCAATAAAAACTCGTTGATCATGTTTCTGTATCGCTCACTAGTCACAGTAACCGTATTACCCCCGGCGTCCTCGGAAAAATTAGGCCCGATGACACCTCCGGCGTAAATGGCGCACCATGCCGTGACCTTGGCTCTTCGTGAATGATACGTGGATTCTCAGTGCCCCAGAAGTGCAAATTTTGTTTGTTTACGTATTCGTTAAGATTTAAATGGGCCTTGTCGCTCAGGATGAATTTCGACCGAAAATCGTCCACTGCGTCGTTGAGGATCAGGAGAGCGTGGGCGTATTGACGTGTATTCTGCATCTGTTTACTTCACAAACATCAAAACAAAACTGACAGTTGCCGCCATTTGCAAAAGTTATAGCATCTTCCGATAGGGTGATACATTTTGGGCCACCTTGTACATCTAATTGTTTACAATTGATGATGGTTAATGCATCTCCGATTCAGTATCACAAAATCTCGAGTTCTGCTTGATAACAAAGCTTATGATCAAATTTTGAATAAAGCCATTTGAATAAATAAAATCTGTTATTCTGGTTCAATTGTGAATCTCTTCATTATTTTTTCGTCAAATGTTATTCATACAATCTGGAAAATAAAATTAACAAAAGTGTATAAACGAGAATCCACGGGTGGCAGTCCAGCTGTAAACAGGATTAGTTTTTTTTTTTTTTAGTAGTGTCCAATGTTCAATTGGCGCCCAACGTGGAGCTGTAAATGTGTCGAATTTAACGTTTCTTATAAGAGTACTATTTTTTTTTGTTTAACGATAGGCATAGCTTGTTAAGAGTTGACTATATTGAAAGTTTTTGTAAGTCTAGCTATGATTGGCTGGAAGAACTAAAAGCTGCACATTTTTTTTTTTTTTTTAGTAGGGTAGGTGAAAAATCTTCCATAGACACTATGAGAATAGCAAGCACGTGCTCATAGTAGTGCCAGATTCTTACTGACTAAAAAAACACCACCCTTCGATATAAATTTGTTAGATATCGCAACTAAGTATAAACTTATCAACCAATTTTTCTACCACGAAATAAAAACGTTTGGCAGGTTACTTTCCACTGAAGGATTCTGCATATTCCGCAATCTAGACGCGGTTAATCATTATCTCGCCAAGTCGAAAGGTTTCGTCCTTTGTAGTCGGCGCAATAAATTGCTCTCATCCACAATTTGTAGGACTGTATTGTTGATATGTCCGATTAGGCGGTTTCTATGCTTTATCGCGAAGCTTCTAGTTTCAGCTTCGATTGTCGGAATTCCGAGATCCCTGTGGATATCGTCGTTTCTAATATACTACGGTGCTTGGACAATTTCTCTAAGCACTTTATTTTGAAAAGCTTGTACAATATTTGCATTTGTTTTTTTGGTACAACCCCAAAGTTGTATACCGTAGGTCCACACCGGCTTTAGCACTTGCTTGTATAAAAGCAGTTTGTTCTCAATACTGAGCTGGGAATGTTTTCCGAGTAACCAGTACATTTCTCGCCGTTCGGAGTCGGCATTAAACTGTAGGTCCCTCCCATTCGTGTGAAAAATATAACGCACACAACATGAGTGGTTGCGAGAAGCTAGGCCCTGGCACTTTAAAGAGCTGTTGCGCCAAATATTTGTATTTGTAGTACATTTCTCTATATTTGGCTTCGAGTTCTTTACGTTTCATTTTCACGTGCGAACTCCATTTCAGCCTTGCGTCAAGTGTCATTCCCAGGTATTTGGCCTCGTTTGCAAAGAGTATTCGGGGCGAGTTTAGGCAAGTCATTAGTTTTCTTGTAAGTGAAATTCACGTGAAAAAATTTAGATTCGTTGAGGGCAATCCGCCAGTCCCTCGTCCATTCATTTACATTATTCAGTGCGTTTTGCAGTTTTGCAGTCGTTTCTTCGATTGTTTTACACTGCTAGGATAGCGGTGTCATCGGCAAACGTAGCAAGGATAGTGCCATCTTCGTTCGGTATATCAGGAGTATATAGCAAATAGAGAAGCGGCCCAAGAACGCTTCCTTGCGGCACGCCGGTCAAAATTTCCTTGAGCTCGGAGTATTCGACTCCGTGTCTAACACGAAAGACTCTATTCCCGAGATATGATTCTAAAATATCGTATAAGCATACAGGGAGAACTTGTCGTAGTTTGCATTTCAAGCCATCATGCCACACCTTATCAAAGACTTGCGAGACGTCAAGAAATACGCTTGAGCAAATTTTTTTTCTTCAAATGCTTTCTCGATTACGTTAGTAATTCTATGCACCTGGTCAATCGTCGAATGCTTACTTCTGAACCCAAACTGATGGTCAGGGATAAGATTATTTTCTTGTATAACCGGTTGGAGACGCCTTAATAATATCCTCTCGAAAATGTTCGATATGATTGGAAGAAGCGAAATTGGTCTATACGATTTTACCTCATTTGGCGGTTTTCCTGGTTTTAAAACCATTATGACTTCCGCAACTTTCCATTGGCTCGGCACGTGTTTAAATCTGAGTGCAGCATTTACAATATGGAGAAGCTTAATTAATGCTTTTCTAGGTAAAACTTTGGGAATTTCTCCGGTAATCAAATCATAACCAGGAGATTTCTTAGGTTTTAGATTCTCGATCTCATGTGTGAGTTTCCTTAGCGTTGCACTTGTGAGCGTCAAATCGTTAGATGGTAAATCCAGCCTATTGCGGCTGTCGTAAACCACTTGACCATCGTACGGTTTAAAGGTTTCTTCCAGGTGGGCCGCAAAGACGTCCGCTTTTTCTTTATCTTCCCTCGCCCATTCATTTTGATTTAATTTGATTGGCGGCGCGGGGACTTTGGGTCTTTTGGTGCCTTTTACAGCTTTCCAAAGTGAATAATTGGAATCTTTTTTCGCTGTTAAACTTCCAAGGTAAGAGTATATTGCACGATTCTTAAAATCCTTAATAGTCTTCTTCAACAAATTGCACAGGCGATTCAAGTGTGCTTTATGCTGCGGAGCACGACTCTGTTGCCATTTTTTACGAGCTTTTCTTTTTTCCTTGACCAATTCTTTTATTTCCGGAGGATATCGTAAACCGTATCTGTCCGGCGTTTTCCTTGGATTGGGCGTATTATTCCAAGAGGCGAGCTATACGATCTCAACGAAGCGATCAACTTCAACCTCAAGTTCATAGGGTGTCGTAAGTGGAACGCTCAGTTGTACATTATCTTCAATTTCGTTCCTAAAGCCTTCCCAGTTAGTTGTTCGACCAGTTAATCTCGCTGGCTCTAGGTTATAGACTAGTTTTTTGCTGATTGTTAAAATAACCGGGGAATGATCAGACGACAGATCAAAGCTCTCTTTGACTGTTATGTGGTTGGTAGATATTCCTTTCACAACGAAAAAATCGATCAGGTCAGGTATTTTCGAAGTATCAGTTGGCCAGTAAGTCGGTTTACCCGTCGAATGGAAATCACAGCTGTACTCCATACCTGCCCCATAGAGCATTCTACGTTTTTTCGAGCTGTATCTTGAGCCCCAGAACGTATGTTTCGCATTAAAGTCGCCGCCGATGATAAAATTAGGTTTCAGCGATTCAAACAAGTTAGTAAAATCAGATTTTTCAAGCGCGGAACGCGGTGGACAGTAGATAGATGAGATTTTAAGAGTACGCTGACTACTTTTAACTCGAATCGTGCACAGTTGCAAAGTTTCAAGCTCTATCTTTAGGTTTTCGGATTGTTCGATGCAGTCTTTCATAAACAAGGATGATCCGCCTCTCGCTTTTCCCGAACGGTGACAAGCGTGGTAATCATTATAGCCTTTTATTTTTAAATGCGATTCCTTTTTTACGTGGGTTTCAGAAATCAAGCAAATATCAATATCGTTTTCACGCATGAATATTTCCAATTCGTCGAGTTTTTGCAAAAGTCCTCTTGCATTCCAAGCACATATTTTTAACATTCGTTTGTTATTCATATTCTAGTTGAAGCTGCAAAATGCTCGGGATTATAATTACTGGACCTCGTGTCTATCTCTATTGCAATTCTTTAATTTTTGTTATGTTCTTTGTATTCCACGGCTAACAAAAATACATATATTCTTATATCAGTCAAGGTCTTGGCAACTGTTTAGATGACACGCCTTCCATTGATGAATACGAATATCCTGAACTGCCTCCGGGTGCCATGTACAACGCAGAACTACAATGCCGGTTGCAGCACAATATAACCGATGATAATGTTGGCTCCTGTTCAACACCTTCTGAGATCTGTTCCCAGCTGTGGTGTCGTGTCAATGGAGAGTGTGTAACGAATATGAGACCCACCGCTCCGGGAACAAGTTGTGGGAAACATAAGGTACGTACCTTGCACTACGCCTCTTGTTTATAAAGTGTTGTCTGATGCCTTCCATTTAGTGGTGTCAAAATGGGCAGTGCGTCCCAATGGAGGAGATTACGCCGCGTGATGGCGGCTGGGGTAATTGGTCCGAATGGAGTCAGTGTTCCAGATCATGTGGTGGAGGGGTTTCAATTCAACAGAGAGAGTGCAACAACCCGGTACCAGCTAATGGTGGGCTCTTTTGCATTGGCGAAAGGAGGAGGTAAAAAAGTGAAGAAAATTTAAAGGTGCTGACCATCTAATACCATCTCCTTAGGTATATCATCTGTAACAAAGATACCTGTCCTGACGCTGAGCCCAGTTTTCGAGCACAACAATGTTCGAAGTACAATAGTATTCCATATCGTGGGGAGTTCTACAAGTGGCTTCCATATTTCGATAAATGTATGCGAACCCTGAATGACCGTAAAATAAGAATTAATATGATTTTCTTGCAGATAATCCCTGTAAATTGTTTTGTACGGATGCCGAAGGAACTGTGACCGACAGTTGGGGCGATGTTGCCATAGATGGGACTCCTTGCCAGCTGGGGACAAAGAATATTTGCATCGATGGAATCTGCAAGGTAAGCTTATTGAAACTTCAATTTAAGACCTCTCCTTATGACATTTCCTTTAGAAAGTCGGCTGCGATTGGGTTGTAGATTCTAGTAAAGAAGAAGACCGATGCGGTGTCTGTGGTGGAACGGGGGAGAATTGTAAACCCGTTGAGGTAACACAGAGCTCTATTTACTTGGTAAAGGTTTTCATTGAGCTTTTTCTCTTCAATTGAAGGGTACATTCATGGACGATTTCAATGCAACCGATGGTTACGTGGAAATAGTTACGATACCGGCCAAAGCCCGCCATATCATCATCAAGGAGATGTCGAACTCAGCGAATTACTTGGCCATTGGCAAAGCTAATAGCAGTAAATTCTACTTAAATGGTCATAGGTAAGCATATTCGGGCGACTCTCATCAGATGGGCTAACAACTCCAATTTTAGACAAATTTCTCTGCCTGGAGATTTCGTTATCGCCAGCACAGAGAGCATATACGATCGTGTCGATCATCAAGAGACCATAACTATACCTCATTCGATTGAGCATTCCATCACTTTATATGTAGGTGACTCGAATTGGATTGTGGAATTCTGTCAGATTAATGGTGTTTGTTTCATTTTAGGTGATTGTTACATCATCAAAGCCAAATGAAGGCATCTACTATGAGTTCATATTGCCTATAGTCAATACCACCTCTGTGCAGAATTACACGTGGAAACTGGGCGATTGGACTGCGTGTACGGCAACCTGTGGGGGTGGATTTCAGTATCGAATGCCATTGTGTTTTGAGAGTGGGAAATGTGAGTAAATAAATCTATTTTATGTTTTTGTATCTAATTTGGGAGGAACTGCGTTGGAGAAAGATCGTTTTGAATTTCAATTGCGCAGTAATGGGGTGGGGAGTTATTTCTATTGCATACTTATGGGATGAAAACCAAGCCAAAATGGTTATTCAAAATAAAAGTTTGCATATTTGTTGGTGCTGCGCTTGGCATTTGTAGGGTAAACATGCATTAAAGTGGTTCGCCGAACTTTTTTGCAGAGCCAGTGAACGTACTCGTATGTTCGATAAGCATAACCAAGCTTTTAACCAACTTTGCACGAACATTTGCAGGTACAAGTTGTTTAATTAAAGTCAAGGTGCGGAGAGTTAGATACGTTCTACGACTAATGTGTGTCTCCCAGAACAAAGTCTCATCGATCTTAAGACCAAAGCTTTCAACGCACCTAGAATAAGGTGTCAAGAATCCATTAAATTATAGACTGCACAGATAAAAGGAAATATAATTCCTGCAAATTGCAATGGCCTTTGATTTAAGAGGATTTAACTTCAAGTTGCTCAAAGTGGCTCATATTATTTAAATAAGCATTCAATTTACAAATGAATCTATAATGAACAACTTGCCCATCATCAGCATACATATTAAAATTAAGAACAGCAGGGGGAGGTTAGGTTAGGTTAGGTTGAGTAGGGTTATGAGGTTATCATAAGACGCTAGGCAACAAGGTGGGCCCATCGCTCGATATTTCTAAGGCATTTGACAGAGTTTGGCATCATGCTCTTTTGTCGAAAATGCGTGCATATGGCATCGATGAGTCTCTTCTTCAATGGAATAGAAATTACCTTTCAGGCCGTTCAATGCGGGTTGTCTTGGACGGCTTCAAGTCTGCAATTCACCATATAAATGCTGGTGTTCCCCAGGGCTCCGTTTTGTTTCCGACTCTTTTTCCCATTTTTATAAATGACCTCTTGTCTGCTACTTCTAATCCAATCCATTCCTTCGCTGATGACAGTACCCTCAGTTTTTCATATTCGTTCCCTAACTCACGTCCCTGCTCTTCGGCCGTAGAAGAGGAACGTCAACGTATGTTAAACACATTAAATTCCAACTTGGACAGCATAACCAAATGGGGTTTAATCAATAGAGTGAAATTTAATGCATCTAAAACACAATGCTGTCTCTGTCTCTCAAGGGAGATCAAGACCCTCAACCATTATCCTTGAATGGTACTTATGGACATCGCTGAATCCGAAAGGCTTGCCATTCTCGGTATGCGCATCAATAACCGTCTTCGATGGAATGATCACATATTTTTGGCGACCTCGACAAAAATGCTGCAAATTGCCTAGGCAAAAAATATTTTTACCCCGTCTGATCTGGCCTCCATCTACAAGGCAATTATCCGCCCAAAGCTGAAATATAATGCCCACATCTGGTCTGGTGCACCCAAGACTGTTCTGCACATTCTAGATAGGCTACAGAATCGCGCGTTAAAACTGATAGGTGATAGGGACATTGTGAACTCCATAGTCTCACTTGAACATCGTATAAATGTCAGGTGTCTTTCTCTTTTTTATCGCTTTTTTTATAAAAAATGCTCCAGCGAAATAGCCAGTTGCATTCCTCCCCTTCAAAACTTCACCCGCAATACGCGTCACACTTCGAATGCACATCAGTTCACCCTCAAGACTAACTTCGTTTATAAGCCGAACAACGCGTTTGTGGAACGAACTACCACTCTCTGTATTTCCTTATCATTACAACCTTCAAACATTTAAAGCCAACGCAAACCGGTATCTCCTCTGTCTCTTTCCCCCCTTTTCCCATTCGCCCGTGCCCTGAGAACCAGTATAAGGGTAATAATAATCCCTTTGGCACTCGCAAATTATAAAAAAAAAAAATCGCGATCCTTAGGGAGCCTTTACGGCAAAAAAGACCTAAACCAATTCTCTTATAGACTTGATTTCCCTAAAGGATTTGAAGATGTCCTTATTATGGTTCCGGGACCTTACCTCTTCTAGGTTATCGAAGAAGTATTGTCCAAGGTGCTTTAGCCTTGTTCTGACAATGTCTAGGCATTCACAGAGTATATGTGTTATATCCTCCGAAACATGTAGGTCATTGCAGTACATCCGTATTTGATAAACCCAGTCTCATAGCATACTTCCTTAGAAGACAATCGCTAGAGAGTATTCCTATCGCTGTTCTTAGCCCTGACCTTTCTAGTTTTATGGTCTCCCCAGATTTCCAGCGGTCTAACACAGGCCAAAAGACCTTAGACACCTTATGACCATCTAAGTTGAATTAGCTATGTTGATGATTCTATCCCGAATAATTCCCCTAGTCACACACCTTAGTGATTTAAAGTTACCGATGTCCCTATGCGAGAGCACTGCTCCTCTTTTGGACAACTCGTCAGCCTTTTTTTGCCTTCTATATCGAAGTGTCCAGGTACCCAACATAATCTGACACCGTTCTGTGTGCATAATGACTTAAGCATTGTGCGCCAATACCTCACTATCTCAGATTTAGTGACACAAGACTCTAGCGCCTTTAGCGCAGCCTGACTGTCAATGAAGAAGGCGATATTCTTGTTGGATATTGATCCCATATCAAGGAATTCCGCAGCTTTAAGTACAGCTAGAACCTCTGCTTGGAACACACTGCATGCGTCCGGAAGTCTCAGGGCAACTTCTAGGTTAATATCTCTCGAATATATACCTGCCCCTGTGCCCTCTCTGGTCTTAAAACCATTTGTGTATATTGCAATCTCGTTGTGGACAGAGGCTGTCTTCCCTTGCCAATCCTCTCTAACAGGATACATTACTTCGTACGGTGTGACGAAGTCTTAGGCATCTAGAGTATCGTTAGATTTATCAGGGGCATCGGGAAATGATCCCCTAAAAATGTAGCTAGTTTTGAAAGGACCTATGGAAATGAGCCGACGCGCACTGTTTCCCATTTGAAATTTTATTTGTAGGTCTAGTAGTTAAAGATGCAGGAATATCTCGAGTGCCTAGAGCACCCGTGATGGCAATGTCGGCTGTTCTGCCCAACATATCCCATATGTTTTTGGTATTCGTTGCCTTCCACAATACAAGAGCCCCATACGTAAGGATAGGTCTGACTATCATAATGTGTAGCCAGTTCATCATTGCAGATTTCAGGCCCAATTTTTTCCCCGCAGTCCTCTTACAGATAAAGAGAGAACTGTAAGCCTCTTTTCTGTATGTTAAGTAGTTAGTTAAGTTAAGTTCAGTTTTCTGTCTAGTATTATACTTAGATATCTAGCGTAATCCAAAAAGGAAAGCTCCAACCCTGCTGACTTAATGTGTCTACGAATTTTCCCTGGACTAAGATCACTACGTCGTCCGCGTAAGCAGTGAGGCTTATACCTGCACTGCTTAGTTCTTAAGTATACTATCCATAACTAGAACCCAGAGGAGAGGTGATATAACGCCTCCCTGGGGAGTCCCTCTGGTAACGGATTTTCTTATTGAACTATTTCCGATAGTGGAATTTATGTTTCTTGTGACGAGCATATTGCAGAAGCCAATTGGTAATGCTATGCTCGAAATTTATACTTTCCAGGGCTTGTTTGATGACATTTCTTTCTACGTTATTGAAAGCACCTTCTATGTCTAGGAAGGCTGCTAATGTGAAGGTTCGTTTCTATTTTCCCTACTACGTCGTGTAGAAACTTTAGAAAGAACGGGTAAAATAGAAATCTGTCGGTAATCGGAAAGCATTGCAGGAGAAATAATACAATCTTTTCACTTTCAAAAGATGTCAAATGAACATTGTTTTCCTCCTCAACCGCCTTCTGTCCGAAAAGCTCCATGTTAGCACTCCATCCAACACTAAAATCATGCAACGTGCCTCTAAAAGTTGGTTGCGGCTATTTATTTGGAGATTTGGAAGCGGTTGAATGGCTGTCGATGAGATCGGTATCGAACACGGACATCGTAATTTACACCGACAACCAGCCAGCTTTAAAGGCAATGGTGTAGTGGTAACGTCGTCAATTGCCACGCTAATGGTTCACGGTTTAAATCCTGATGTCAGAAAGCATTTATTTATTTCTCATGAAGTATATAAAGTCAGCCCGCTTGGTCATGTGGCTGGAAAAATTGTTCGCTCTGTTAATGGTGATTTGCCCTTGACATCGGTTATCGGGAAAAAAAGTACTGTGAATCAGAAGCAAAGACAATAATAACAAAAATCTCCCCAGTTATCTGGGCGCCACCCCCGGAGAATCTCTGAAGTATAAACAACTGAGCTTCAAGAACCACTACACCAAAATCTTTCTCACTCTATCTATCCTTTCCAACGCCCGCACTGTGTGTAAACATGTTAAAGGTATTCATAACCCTATGAGTGCGCGCAAATTATAAAAAAAAAAATCACCAATAATAGGTCTATTCGCGTACCCTCCCAAAACAGGGAACTTTTACGAAAAGCTACGAATTTTTACGAAAACCTGTTCGAGTACTGAGAATTTTCGTAGTTTTTGACAGAAGAAATCGCTTTCGAGAGAGTAAGAAATTTCCCCATGCTGCGAATTTTAGCGCAAGAAATTTCGGTGAGCTAGTTTGTGAAAACTGTCAAGTCTGTCAAATCGCTGTATATGTGATTCTTGGTTGCATTGTTCCTTCCCTTTCTTTCTTTTGCGTACAATTGAGTTCGAGGTTTGACGTTTAAAAAGTGGGTAACTTTTGTGGTTCACCGCGTTCGATTACTTTTTCGTAATTTTACCTCTCTCTGAGAGAATTTTACCCCCACTCGTGGAAATTTGACAAACTGCAAATTTTGGTGCAGAAATTACGAGAACAGACTTAATAAGGTCTAAATTGTTTAAGCAATGTCGCGCATCCCTAAATAGGATATCGAATTATTACAATCTCACTCTTTGCTGGGTTCCTGGTCAGTCGGATATTTCAGGTAACTGCAAGGCAGACGAATTAGTCAAAAATGGCATTAAACGGGAGCTCTCTACTGCGGAAGAGGCGTCTGCATCTACCTATAGAAACGACAAGATACTGAATACATGTAACCATGCGAGACACACATGGCCACAATTAGATAAAAGAAAAGCAAAACACCTGCTACTGATCAGCAGAACACGCATAGGTATCCTAGTTGGATTGTTTAGTGGTCAGCAGGCACGTCACAAGGGTTGGAATTCCGGCCAATGACTTTTGTCACAACTGTATGGACGAAGAAGAGGAGGAATCCCCGGCTGCCCAGCACTATCTTCAGCTAGGAAACAAACTCTTGGGGAATACTTCTTTGAGGAACTTACAGATATCGCCGATTCGGATATCAATTAATTCAAAAATCAAAGTGGTTCCAAGAGAAAAGCAAATAACCGGCTCACGTGGTAAGACAATGAACCTCATTTGATCCAAGTGAATCCGAACGATTACGGAGGATAGCCACCTAACCTAACCTAACCTATATCTACAATATCAGTATTCAAAGCTTCATCTTTGAAAGCTGAATTGGGAGCTAAAATAACTTAAAAGGAGCTGACTTATCCTAGTAGTTATCCTGGGAAATCGTAGTTTCCCAGGGCTTAACCAAAATAGCGGAATCTATCCTCTGGAAAGGGTTAGATTTCCACTGCAGCTTGTGTGTCGCAAACGTGTAATACAGAACTGATTCAAATAACCCTTTTTGCAGAGTAGTTCAACAAAGGGTAAAACATATTCGTATACAATTTTGCAAATATCACCCAAATTAACAATTTTGAATAATTTTTATTGGTCGTTAGCTCAGTTTTATTTATCATAATAATAAAATCGCCATTTTTTACAACCTCTAAACACAGTTAAGTACTTATTTTATTGAATAACGTAATAAGAACATTGTTGGAGAAATCCCACAAAAACAAGACAAAGAAAACGATTGTTATTTCGTTAGTAAGCAAAATAAGTACCTAATAATGTTCATAAATTTAGATGACACGTCGTAAAAATTTGTGTGGCTTTATTATTTGAAATGAAAAGGTTAAGAGTGAGTGATAATAAAATAAAAAAAAATATTTGGCGCAACAGCTCTTTAAGTGCCAGGGCATAGCTTCTCGCATCCACTCATGTTGTGTGCGTTATATTTTTCACACGAATGGAAGGGACCTACAGTTTATTGTCGTATCCGAAGGGCAATTTGGTATGAGAAGCTTTTTCGAGACAACAATACTCTCGGATGTTTGTCAGACGTTCGCGAGAGGTGGGACCGTGAAAAAACTTGTTGGTGTTTTCTGGGATTCGAACTTGGAACCTCAAGCGCAGTGATCCGATACACTAACCACTTACGCCACGGCGCCCAACAATGAGTGATAATACGAGTACATTAAAAAGTTCTACTTGAACGCAAGAAATTCAAAGAGCATTTAGCACCACTACATCTCATCGGTCCGCAGAAGCATTGAGCTTCAATTTATTTAAATAATGCTTATCTATGAGCAAGAGTAATAAAGAAGAAATTTCCTGGTTTATCACTTTCAAAATGATCAACCCGAATGTAGGATAAGATAGCTATTTTTGAATTGCAAAGTTACCGAAACAGAATATCTACTGACCTCTACAATTAAGCTCAATATCTTTAAATGGGCTTCTAGGGTAGAATTGAGTCCTGGATCCAATTCCGTATCTTTCAGATTCTTACGGAATTTTTTCACAGTTCAAGAGTGATTTTCAGTGAGCAGTGAAGAGCAATGAAAGAATAGAGCAGTTAAGACTCGTAGTGATTAGTCACCCTTAAAATCAGTGTTAGTATTCGACTGATGTGTTCTCCTTGGTGCACAGTATATGTACAGAATTTAGAACAAAGAAATGAAATGCCAAAACAAATTTAAGCAAGCGCACGTCAAAGAATATAATTCTAGAAATTATTCATAGCTAGAATTATATATTCTTCAAATGTATGCAAAGAAAGAAGAGATAATTACGTTGCGATTTTGCATGTACCTACCTTAAGCAATAGAACAATCACTAACTGAACTCTTTGATTTGCTACCCTGAACACTGAGCAGTTGTACCAAAGAGCCATTACTATCCCAATCCAATTCACAGTTATGCCTAAGCCTATGCCTAACTACTTACTAGAGATGAACAAAAAGTGCAACCTGCCAATCATTCACTGCTAATGAAAATTCGCATTCGCAACCTGTTAAGAACTTATAAATAAACTGCTATTGCTAATGATAATGCTAATACTAATGATAATTTGTCTGGCTTCTACGAGTATTCACTAGTCACAATTTCATTTTTCATGCACTACACACAAATGTGTATTTGTCTCATACGAAAAACTTGAAGAAGAAGAGGTATAATCAAATTATAAAACCAAACTTCCCTTTTTGCTGAACGTCTCATCTAATTTTCTTTTCAAACATGTGCCATTGTGTGTGCGAAGCTTATTATGATACGCTAACAGGCACCCAACCAACTCATAAGGTTGCATATCGCAGTCGCAGCTGGTTTGTAAGTTTGGTTGGTTGGCATATAGCAGAGATGAGCAAAAAATCGCAACCTGCTAGTCATTCACTGCTAATAAAAATATGCATTCGCAACCTGTTAACAACTTATAAATAAACTGCTATTGCTGATGAATTGCTAGTGACAATTTATTTGGCTTCTATTCTCGAATCACAATTTTATATTTCATGCACTACACTCAAATGTGTGTTTGCCTCATACGAAATACTTGAAGTAGAAGAGGTATAATAAAATTATAAAACTAAACTCCCCTTTTTGCACGTTTTCTGCTGAACGCCTGATCCAATGATCCAATGTGAACATGCGCCATTGTGTGTGCGAAACCTTTATGATACGGCAACAAGTACCAAACTAACTCATAAGGTTGTATGTCGCAGTCGCAGTTGATTTGAAAGTTTCGTTGGTTGGTATACATATAGCAGCACAGGAGTTATACTTGCTAAGTTGCTATTGCTGCTATCGCAGTCGTAGCTGGCTTGTAAGTTTGGTTGGTTGGTATATAGCAGCACAGGGGTTATACTTGCTAAGTTGCTACTGCTGCTATCGCATTCGCAGCTGGTTTGAAAGTTTTGGATGCTTGGTGTATAGCAGCACAGGAATTATACTTGCTAAGTTGCTATTGCTGCTATTGTAGTTGCAGCTGGTTTGTAAGTTTGGTTGGTTGGTATATAGGAGCACAGGGGTTATACTAGCTAAGTTTCTATTGGTTCTATTACGTTGCGAATGCGATCTCCTAGTGGGTGCTCCAGTACCAGTACAACGAATTTAAAGAAGCGCATTGAACTTAAGCATCCTACTGTCTCTTTGGTTTGAGCAAGTTCATCGGAGCCAAATGTGCGAATAAGATTTTTTATGAAAGGATATATGTATATACTACATACATACGTGTACATACATACGTGTGCATAAATATGTGCATAGGTAGGAATTTAGGAGTTGTTAAATGATTTGGTGCACTTGTTCCATAAAATGAAAATTCGCTTTTAGCAGAAAACTAAATTTTGCCTGATTGAGACAAAATAGCCGGACAGGTGACTTCATTATGAATTCGTATTAGCAGTTTACATTAGCAATTTATATTTACAGTGAATAAGAAATCGCATTCACAGTTATAACTAGAGTTGGGCTAAGTCGTGAATTTATGTTCGCAGCTATAACTGTGAGCGTGATTTCTTATTCACTGTGAATATAACCTGCGAATCCGAATGTATGGGAGTTATTTTTTTTACGAATAAAAATTCTTCACTTACTATGAAAATAAAGTACAATTTACATCTTTTTCTGTTATCTTCAATAAATTATTATTTCATTGACTTCGTGTATCGTAAAATGTACTCGTAATATTCATGTGTGGATGTATGCATATAATATCCCTATTAGTACTAATACCGTAAAAAAATATTTCGACCCAATAATTCAAAAAGTAAACTTACCACTCTTGATTTGCATATGCCTGGCAGAAATTACATTTTGCGAAACTCTTATCTAATTGCAAAAAAAAATCTAAATAAAACTATGTAATCTTTTTTCGCATTATTATTGGCGCATCTTAAAAGTATTTTTATTTTTATGGACGCGCACTTGTACACAAAAAAACACACAAATCTGTAAATTTGTGCTTTGAATATAACTACATACAAGAGAAATACATATTTCTATTATCTGTGGTATAACCCAGCGAATAATACATATTTCATATACCTGCATGTTGTTTGTGCACCCAAAGCATTTCTTTCACCACACTTTGCTTTGTTCTATCCTTTGCTGCCTGCCACTTCAGTTTACATAGATGCGATGTAAAAAAGAATTCCTCCCTTATGCACATTAGGTATACACATTTTCCTTCATCGTTGATTGCTCTACACTGAGCACTGCCAGCTCTGAACGGTCGTCGCTCTTCACTGAGCAATGGCAGCTCTGAGCGGTTTGATGTTTACATATCGTTCTTCGCTCGTTGTTCTTCACTGAGCAATGACAGCTCTGAGCGGTTTGATGTTTACATGTCGTTCTTCGCTCGTCGCTCTGCACTGAGCAATGGCAGCTCTGTACGACTTGGTGTGTTCATTTTGCTTCTTCATTCGTCGCTCAATGTATCTTTTGTTGCTGTGTTAAAACGAATATGTTTTGTGTAAAAGTGTATCGAACGTTAATTTTGAGTTTAGGTAAATGTGAAATGATTGTGAAAGCAATAATTACAATTGTGTATTAATGGCTTCTGTATAAATGTTTACCAATGCGTCCACACTCGGTGAATTTTTAATCGAAAAAGGACGAAACAAATTTACAAAGGTACATTGAGCAATAAAAAACATGAATGTAAAAAGAGACTATGGAATATCTAACGTTATATTCGGAGTAATTCAAAGAGAGTGTAGCAGGAATGCAATTTAATAGAGAAATGGACAGTTATCAAAATTAAGGTTTTGCAAATAATGTGCTATGCGTTTATTTGGCACATGTGTTACATAGTACTAAACAGTACCGAATACAAAAATGTGAGGTGAACAAAAATTCCTTACGGACGTTTTAAACATTCGCAGTTTATTTTTAATTCACTCACAGGCTACGTATCTGAATTTTCATTCGCAGTGAATAATTCACAGGTAGTGATTTTTTGCCCATCTCTAGTTATAATTGCGAATGCAAATTCACGACTTAGCCCATCTCTACTACCTATGCCTAAGCATTAAGCAGCTGAGACATACAGGTACCGCGTTTAAATTGTTGCAGATTATAGTTTTCTGAAAATATTTCGCCTGGGAGTGAGTTCTAATAAAGATAATTTTGATAGAATAATGTTCTTTCAGTTAACAGGTGAACATGAAAGTTATGCACTCTAGTGGCCTGCCTTGTAGGACCTTGAAAGATCATCTGTAGAACACGCATAAATCTGCCACCTGCCATCAATGACCCAACGATTAAAGGTTGGATGTAATTGCTAAATCTTTCTATTGAAACGCTCGCCTCTGGATGCTGTCAAATAGATTGAGATAGTGGTTTGTGGCCAAGCTCTAAACATAAGAGCAGTACTCAAGCCCCGATTTAACTTATGTTTTGTATAAAAGAATTAGTTGAATGTGTAATGTACTTTTTTGCTCTGAATTGATAACTCAACTTCATGGAAGCTGATTTTGTGATGTTGGATATGTCATGCTATGTTACTCCATAGTTATCCAGTAAATGCATGGTCTCCTTAGGATTGATTATTTGGTTATGCATGTGAATTTTGGGAACAGTAGATGCATTCTTTCTGGAAAAGGTGGTAGATTCTGTTTTCTTCGCGTTGAATTCCACAAGGTTTGCTATTCTCCATTGCAAGAATTTTTGCAGATCTTCGTTAATTGTGAGGATTTGTTCGCATCTCGGACTATGAAATTGTCACACTCACGGGCATGTTGTTTGAGCAAGATGCTGTAAGGGTGTTGACATTGGTGAAACTAAAAAATAAATCTTCTCTGTTCTGTCATGTTGGTTCGCCACTCTCTGTTTGGCTGTGTTTTTTGAGGCGACTGCTTGCTCACAGACTCTGTTGAACCACGGTTTGCTGGGAGTTAATATTTGAATATAATCAGGAATATATAGCTCCATTCCGAAAAGAATTGCTTTATTGGCGGCTCCTACACATTCGTTGACATCGGTACTCTTAAAACATATGTCTGTCCATCCCAGTTAGACATCCTGTAATTCCAAATCATTCGATGGTGATTATCGGCCCTATTATCGGAGTAGATAGCAAGTACTGTGCCGATATTAAGGCATGGTCGGAGCAAGCAGTGTTTGTATGTTATATGGAAACATCCTTCTTATCAATTCTCGATTTTTCTTCTCTGTTTTCATATATATATTATTGAAGAAAAATGAAAAATTGGCTACGCAGAACTGCATGTCTTCTACGAGGTGAAATCGAAATGTTCATTCTTAACAGTATAGAAAAATACCAATTTGCTCTAAAGTAATTTTTCAAAACTTTATGGCGACATCTGATAGACCTGTTTCACACATTTTTGTGATTGAGTGTGTTACATAGATGTCGAATATATGGCTTTTTACTTTCTTCTTCTTCTTCTTCCCTTTTCAGCGAGGTTATGATCCGAAAATAAGGGATCATAACCCTCCCACTTCACTGCATTTCTACTGATCCGCCTACTTGACCTCAGAAAATATCGGCAGGCCTCACGATTTTGGATCACTCGGTTACTGAGGCCAATGAAATGCCGATGTCGTCGCATTTGTGTGATCCAGGTGTTTATAGGCCTGCCTCTCCTACCTCGCGATGTCTTTGGAACGTTCATTGATATTGCCTTTTTAACAGGGTTCAAATGATCTCTTCTTTGAACGTGGCAATACCAGCTGTATAAATATGGCTTTTTCAATACCTGCTATATAAATCTCTATTCTATTCTCGTTCTATCCGTCATCGGATATCGGATATACAATGTCCGAAACATGATTTCATCTTCGAGCCTTGGCAAAGTCGGGGTTTTTAATTCCTAAATACAGTTATCGTTTAATTTTTTCACATTTCTAACGAACTCAATACCTAATTTCACTCTCCCCCTTTTCTCATTTTCAGTGATCAACGAAGAAGAGCTTTGCTGGTCGAATGCCAATAACTCCATGCCGAAGAAAATCTCCCGCCGTTGCAACGAAATACCATGCCCAGCACATTGGTGGATCGGTCCATGGCAGCTGTGTCCAGTGACATGTAAAATACCCGGATCGCCTAGTCCAGTGAAACGACGATCGATAATGTGTCTCGATCAGAACGATATCGTTCTGCACGAGTCAATGTGCAATAATGCAACCCGCCCAATCGATATTGAGTCATGCGGTCTAAGAGTTCCCAACTGCAGCAGTGACATGAAGAACGATATTATCCTTGATTAGAATCTAATTCTGAAAAAAAAAAGTAATTTCCTTAAGTGGCGTATCTACTTAACTTTTTTTTATTTTTTATTTTTTTAATTTAATTTTATTTTTATTTTTTATTTTTTACAATTATTTATATACTCGTTTAGTATTTAAAAAAAATTACTTTATGGTACCTAATTATTTTATTTAAAACAAAAAACGAAAAACAAACAATAAAACAACAAAAAAAATATTTTTTTAATAAGTAAACTTGATTGTATCTTTTTATTTCGATTTTCTAATGAGGTGGGATCACAATGGAGTTTTGAGTTAATTTTTTTTTTAACACTATTTTGTAGTACTTAAATTTAGTGAGTATAACCTAAAACTTTTCTAATCACAACCTAAAATCTGGTATTATCGGGCATTTTAACAAAATATGCGATTTTTTCTTTTGGCACACGATAGCTGTGTATCCAGCGACTACCTTTGCGTAGAGAACCATCGATACCGTCCTTCCAGACGCCTTGAGGTAGGTACACTAAGAAAACGCTAAATTAGTTTTTACGAAAAAATTGGTAAAACATTAACAAACCTTCTCTGACATCGATGCCCTCCTCGAGGACAGGCGCCACAATTAGTTCCTCTCCAATGGAGAATTCATCATTAACACTCAAGCATGCTGGATCGTTCGGGTCCAACATCCATAGCGGTCTAACCAGCGGCAAGCCTTCATTCATAGACTCATGTAGATACTTTTTAAGCATTGGAATGACAGTCTTTTGCCGAAGGTTGATCAGCTCTTTAGCCAGATCGGTGACATAGTCACTCTTATATTCGGACGGTAGGTGACTGAATTGCATCGTAGGTAGGAATGTGGTAAGCTGGAGCCATCTTATGAAGAGCTCCTGACCTGGCAGATCAGCCTGACTGAGAGAGTAGAACGAGACCATTTTCGAGAGGGACTTGTTCAAGTGATAGTCTCCGCCGATGGAACCGGGCAAAATAAAGGGATAGCCAATGACTCCGTAGTTTAGAATTGTCGCAACAACCTCCTTTAGTCCCAACCATGACGAATTCACTGGAGGTGTGCTGAGAAACGCTGGTGGCTTTGGAACCACTGTTGCCGTTGAAACTCCCATGAAACCGACATTCTCAAAGCTTGACGTAAATAACTGGGCGTACATGTCGGGACTCCGCAGGGTCTCCCTGCACTGATAGTAATGAGGTAGATTATGCCCTGTGCCCAGGTCCAAGAAAAAACTATCCACTTGGTATTCTTTCACGACCGCTTGAAGTTTCTCCATCAGCCAGGGTATCGAGGCGTTGTTGCTTATATCTAACACGCCTGCACTTGACGAACTCTTGTATCGTGTCAAAGCCGGAATGCTTCTCTCTGAATGCCGCTCATAGATGAGGAGTTTCTTGTGCACAGCTTCCTTGAACGTTGGACTGTCAGTACTAATGAATGGCTGGACAGTGAAGACGATCTTGAAACCTCTTCGATGGAGAACGTCTATGGTTTCCTTTAGAGTTGGAAATCTATTACGATCCACGGTGAAATCCCCAACATTCTCCTGCCAGAACTCATTAACCAGAATATGTCCAAGCCTCATGAAGCCTGTCGCAATGACCTCCTCGGAGTAGTTATATATGCTGGTCTCATTGAACGACAGGGTGTCATTGTCAAAGGGAATCTTATAGATCGGCTCTTCAATAATCGAATTGAGGGTTTTGATGTCTTGCTCGGTACGACCATCCCAAAGGCTTTGCTGAGTCATGAGCATGTGTAGTCCTCGCATATCATCCGCAGCACACACCTTGTACTCTAGCTCGGGAAACTCGGTCAGTCGATTTACATACGCATAGTCATCATTCATGGCTCGAATACAGAGCTGATTCTGCGATTGATTCACTGAGACATAAAGAGGCGTCTGATCGCTGATGTGTATGCCAATTCCCAGGGAATTGATGAAGTATCGCTTCAATGCGTTTCCAAACTGATGTACCTTCGTGTCGCCAGTTATAAATGGAGCAAACTTAAAATTCGCTCTACTCAGAGTCCAGTCCACATTTTTTACGGGACCACCGCCAAACCATAGCCCATTGTCTCGAGCGAGTTCATAACAGTCTGTGGGGTAGATTCCAGACCCTAGAGCTTGCCATCGGACCGAATAACATCGAAAGACTTCCTTATCTTCGAAGCTCATGTAGAGCCTGGCGAGATTATTCCACTCCAAACAAATGCTACCATCGTTCAACACCTGATCCTCAAGACAGGGAAAGGGTATGGTGTCCATACCAAGGGTAACCCCAAGCTTTGCTGAGATTATCTCTTCATCTTCGACATTGAAGATGCGCAGCATCCGTTCTGTCGCTACGAACTTTGCTTTCGCGAAATAGGAACGTGTGAGTACTTGTTGGTGATACATGACGTAAGCGTAACCAATCTGTAAGGAGTTTTGTTAGAGAATAGGTAAAGTGTCGGGCTTTTTTTTTAGACATACCAGAAAGACTATGATAAAGAAAAGGGAGACAACGAACATCTTGAGATTATAGTCTTTGGTTTCATTTTTCTTCTTGCGGATCATCTGCGGGACCGCCTGAAAATATTGTAAGGGATTTTGTTATTCCAAGTATTTTAGGCAATTTTATTCCCGTTGTCGTTTGTCACATGTATTCTGATATGTTATTGAAATTTGAATTCATATTCTGTAACATTCTGAGAAATGTTTAAGGATGTGTCTTAGTTGGGACCCAGAGCTTCGACCCAAAATATTTATATTTACTCGACGATTTCAGAATTGGTATTCCATAACAACTCGATAGATAGTAAGGTTGGCAATGCGACACGATGAGTTTAATGACAGTCTCTCAGAACGGCAACTGTAATATGGGTGAATGCTCTGGGCTCCAGCTGTAAGACCCAGTCAAGTCTTCTAAAAACACAAGTTCCTCTATCCAACTTACCTGCATTTTCTCCCTTAGCAGACTAGCAATGGAATTTATGCTCGTTATCGAGGTCTGATTACTCATGACACTCTGCGTGTCATATTCGCCGGCCAACATTTCTTTGCTGTTTAGTCTCAGGGCGGGTAAAGGTGCAATCGATCCTCTTCGCTTACTGCGAAAATTATCTCTGAAAATGAAGAAAACATAGAATTACTCTAATTAGATTCGTACAAGTGGAACATGATTTAGAGTTTATAATGATTAACGCCTTTAAGTGAGGGCATACAGTAGCCAGTTGATGGCAGGAAGCGGAGCTATGCTCCTCACGATTCTGATATGGTTGATAATGTTAATAACATTTACAAGCTTTGGAATCGAACACCTTCGTATTGTTTACGCAATAAGTTTGATTTGTTGACAGACTTACCGGTTAGCATAAAGGTGAGAATTGTGTTACACTTGTGAATCAGGTTCATAATCTATTTTTAGGGAAAGTGTTGTGGAATTTGTTTCGTTTTCGTTGACTTTGAAATACATGGAATTTTTTGTTGTGAGGGACGGGTTAAGAATATCACTGCAGCGCCCCCCAACAACTAGCGCTTGTCGTAAAAGGCGACTAAGGGGACAAATCAGATCTAGGCAATATAACACCCAAGTGAGCCTAGCGACACATATACTACCATAAAAACCCTCCCACAAGTGTGCATGCGAGTCCGTGGGTTGACACGACTGGAGATCACCGGTGTCATAAAAGAAAGATCAAACAATACTAAAACAGGAGCATGCACGTGTCAAACAACAAACACCATCGCAATATGGTGCAAAAATTGTATTGCAAAACTGTATCATTATGATAATACTTGCAAAAAGGAAAGGCACTACCCCGCCAGGCACTACCACTGCTGTGCATGGTACTGATCCTGGACCGAGCAGAAATGATCGGGTCAGAGCTATACGGATTCCGGGGGCTAGCAACATAATGAAACAGTTTGGACGCAATTTAAGGGTCGCGAGTTGGAACGTTGGAAGCATGACCGGTCGAAGTTACGAGCTGGAAGAGATGATGAATAGAAGGCGGGTGGACATCTTGTGTGTCCAAGAGACGAAATGGAAAAACACCGGGAATCGGGCGCGTTTCTTGGACGTTAGGACAAAAGATTACAAGATGTTCTACTACGGAACGGAAAAGGCTAGGAACGGAATCGGTATCATCCTTGCAGCAGAGCTACTTGGAAGCGTCTTGAGCATTTCGAAGTCCAGCGACCGTTTGATGTCTCTCAAACTAGTAATACAAGGAGAGGTGTGGAATATTGTCAGTGCATATGCTCCCCACAATGGGTGCAATCAGATAGATAAGGATGCATTTTGGCTAGATTTCCACAATCTCCTTAAGAACATCCCAAAGGAAGAATTTCTGTTTGTGGGAGGAGATTTGAATGGACATGTCGGGAAATCAAACGAAGACTATGAAGACTGCCATGGAGGACTAGGATATGGCACCAGGAATCTTCCTGGTGAAGACATCCTAAGCATGTGCAAATCACACGGTCTTATCGTGTTAAATACCATGTTCATCAAACAAAGCCGACACCTGATCACTTACAGCAGTGGTGGAGATGAAACTCAGATTGACTACCATTTGGTAGCCAGTTTCATGAAGCCTCGGGTAAAAGATTGCAAAGTGATCCTGGGAGAGGCAATCGCTCGTCAACACCGTCTCCTGCTAACAGAAATTTTTATGAAAACACCAAAGAAAAGCAAACAAACAGGGGTCTCTGAGAAAATCAAGTGGTACAATCTGGACAAAGAAAAAGGCGATGCTTTTGTTTTCGTAATGAAAAATTACCTCTCTCACACCATCAACGGAGCTGAGGATGAAGAGTGCAGAGCACAAAATATGTGGGATTCCCTACAGCGAACTTGCTTAAAGAAGGCCAAATCACTGCTAGGAGCTTCAAAAGGCCACCATCAACACGCCAAAGAAACATGGTGGTGGAGTGATGAAGCTAAGAAAGTGATAAATGAGAAGAAAGCGGCTTTCAAAGCTTGGTCAAAGTGCCCCTCTAATAATAGTGACGAAAAAGCTCGCCTCGAAATGGAATACAGATGCTGCAAGAAAAAAGCGAAGAAGAAGTGCGCTCAGCTTCAAGCAGAGAGTACGGAGGGCCTGTATTGGGAGCTGGATAAAATATTTTCCCCGGTTGCTGATGCAAACCAGGCTATCCAGGAGCTGCGAAGACACAATATGAACAAGAGTGCCACTATCTTCAAAATAGCCGCCCAAAGAAGGAAGAATGCTCAGGAGATTCGTTCGCCAAAGTTCATTAGCAATGCTCATGGCCAGCTTCTTGTGGATGACGACAAAATTCTGCAGAGGTGGCGGCAGTATTGTGAAGAGCTTTTGAATGAACAGTTTCCCCGGCTATACTTTCCAAGAGCCACCCCTAACTGTGAACAAATACCCGACATTACAGTCGAAGAAGTTAGTGAGGCGGTCAAATACTCCAAAAAACGAAAAGCGGTTGGGCCAGACGAGATACCCTCTGAGTTCTGGAAAAAGATGGGAGACATCGGGTTCAGATGGCTCAGAATTCTCATCTCCAAATTCGTGAGAGGTGATCCAATGCCGAATGAATGGAGGGAAAGTTACCTTCTCCCTGTATACAAAGGGAAGGGTGATACGCGAAACTGTGATAACTACCGTTCGATCAAGCTGATGTCACACACCATGAAAATCGTTGAGCGGGTATTAGGTGGCCGACTGCGAAAAATAATACGGCTATCTGATGATCAGTGCGGGTTTGTCTCGGGTAAATCAACCACAGATGCAATCCAAAGTATAAGGATCATAATGGAAAAACATCGTGATTCCTTAAGGGATTTGCATATTGTATTGGTTGACTTTGAAAAGGCATTCGACAGACAACCACGAGATCTGATATGGGTGGCGCTAAGACATCGAGGGGTTCCAGAAACCTATGTACAGATGATTATGGACATGTACGAAGGAGCAAAGACAAAAGTAAGATGCCCCGCTGGAGTAACCGAAGAGTTCCGAATCAAAGTCGGGGTGCACCAGGGAAGCGTTTTAAGTCCTTTGCTCTTTATTACAGTCCTTGATTATCTGCTTGAAGGTAAAGTGATGGACCCCAAGGTACATCAGTTATTCTTTGCTGACGATGGAGCCATCATAAGTGAGGATCCTACATCCCTGCAACGAGCACTTGATGTGTGGGTGGACGTTTTGGAGGGAAATGGGTATCGCATTAGTTCAAAAAAGACAGAGTACTTGTGCTGCCCGTTCTCTGATCCACTCAGGCCTATTCCAGACATTTATTTGAATGGAACAGTGCTTCCCAAGTGCGAAAAGTTCAAATATCTGGGATCTATGATCAATAGCAAAGCAACTTGTGATGACGACATCAATCATCGTGTAAGCGTAGGGTGGATGAAGTGGCGAGAAAATTCCGCTATCTTCTGTGACAGAAAAATGCCCCCTAAGTTGAAAGGAAGGCTCTACACCGCAGTTGTACGTCCAGCGCTCACATACGGTTCACAATGTTGGACGATGTACAAAAAGTATGAGAGTAAATTAACGGCAGCTGAGATGAAGATGCTTCGCATGACAGCAGGAGTGACCAAGCTTGATCGAATAAGAAGTTCGAAGATCCGTGGAAGCTTTCACATCAAGGAAACCATCGTACGAAAATTAGAGCGCGACCGGCTCAGCTGGTATTGCCACGTTCAAAGAAGAGATCATTTGAACCCTGTAAAAAAGGCAATATCTATGCACGTTCCAAAGACATCGCGATGTAGGAAAGGCAGGCCTATAAACGCCTGGATCAGACAAATGCGACGACATCGGCATTTCATTGGCCTCAGTAACCGAGTGATCCAAAATCGGCAGGCCTGCCGATATTTTCTGAGGTCAAATAGGCGAACCCCACAGGCGGATCAGTAGAAATGCGGTGAAGTGGGAGGGTTGTGATCCCTAGTTTTCGGATCATAACCTCGCTGATAAAAGGAAGAAGAAGGAATTTTTTTTTGTGAGCAGTACGACTTGAGGCATCAGTTTGCTTTAATATAAAACAATTCTTTATTTTATGCCCACATACGGGACTGCTACACGATAGAAGTTGACCCGCTCGAGACTATCTAATGCTACGAGAGTATATGGTATATCGACGATAGTTTTATACAAGGGCTCACACAGATTTCAAACAATCCAAACAGACATTGGACATTCTCTAGACATCTTTCTCTTCTCAGAATCAGATATTTAAACCAGCAAAATCTCTGGTCCTTTGGGGAATTCGGAACTAGACGGCGCTGCATCCAACAATCAACACAAACGAGAGCCTAATTTACCCATTTAATTGGGGTCTTTCTTAGAAAGACAAGCAAGCGCTTTAGTGATGAGGAGCTTACGGTACCAGTGCTTTCTACATCAGCACCGAAGATCTACCACCTGATACGAGCAGAGTTAATGTTGCTCAGTGTCATTGCCCCCTTCACAAGCGTCACAGACTATAGTGTCACTTAAGCCTAGCACAGTAAGATACTTAACGAAAGCGAAGTAGTCTGTCAGGACGCCAATAATTGCCACTGGTTTCTTACAGACGTCCGTGAACATCAACCTGCATCCATAGAGAGCCATGCCACACACAATTGTGTCCATAAGAAGTCGTCAATGGAAATGAAAATCGTCCTCTGAGCCTTGTCTAGCGATTTCATGAAAGATCTTATTCAGCTTTGCGACCGAGCTCAAAGAGTTTTTACATTCACGAACTGTTTTAACGGTGGCTAGCGAGTTGAGCGCAGCCTGACTGTCACTACAGACACAGATTATCCCGCTCTTTCACATTTTTGCTTACAATATAGTTCATGCCCTTTAAGATTGGATAAATTTTCGCTTGGAAAATAGGAGCATATTTGCTTAGCAAAAAATGAATCCTGATGCCAACTTCCACGAAGACACCAGCACCAGATCCTTGATAGATTTTGGAGGCATCCGTGAATATCCGGCTTTGAATTTACGCAACAGCTGAAGTTCTCGTGTCATTGACGTCTCGGTCATCGAATAACATGGGGAATCAAGAGTCATTCTGCTAAACATTTCAAAAGAGTTCGATAAAGCCCTACTAAGCCATCGAGTTTCCTGGGGACTACCGCAGGGATTGGATGGAAAACTTTTTCAGGACAGGTTTGTTCAAATTGCCTATTATTTCATAAACTTTATTTTTGCTTCATATTGGTGACGGTTTAAAGTCGACAAATAAAGAGACTTTTAGCTTTGCGTGGGCATTAGCACTCTAACAGCTTTTTGCTGGAATAATGTCTCGTGAATGCAAACTTCTCGTCTTCAGGCATATGTAGTAAATCTTGCATTGGAAGAAGACTATTTTAGTCGATTAAAATGCGAGGAAAATTCCATTCATCATCTTTTTTAAGAAAGAACTCTGTACTCTGTCACAGCTTCAAATGGACCGCCAAATAACTTAACGAAAAATTCTGGACTAATTCCAATCAAGAACAAAGAAATACATCGCATCGGCCAAACTCCTTCTCCTATGGAGCAATGTCATCGATTGCTAACGGATCATGGTTGAAATCCTTATCCCAGCAAGTATTTATTTACTTTTCCTGAATTATATATATAGTCAGTTCGATCAACTGCGAAAGCTTATGTAAACACTACTGCGAAGGCATAACACTGACAGTAAATCATAAGGTCATATGACTGAAAATATGTTTCGCCTATAGCATCAAATGGTCGGGAAAAAAAAATACTGTGAATCAGAAGCAAAGACAAAAAAACCAAAACAAAATAAATCTCCCCAGTTATCTATCCCCGGAGTTTTTCTGAAATCTAACATCTGAGTTTCAAACTATACTACACCAATCGTTCCCTCTCTCTGTCTATCCTTTCCAACACTCGCACTACGTAAAACATTTTAAGAGTATTCATAACCCCTTGAGTGCGCGCAAAGTTATAAAAAAAATAACTACAGATACCAATTCTAAAATCTGGTGATGATCCCAACTTTTCCCCTTCATGTATACATGTAATAAAACTGTAGAGGTTCTAATATCTTTCTGTGCACACATCACGCACTGCATGGATTTTGATTAAACTTGACATAGTGCTAACTTATGTCCTGGTTCAACATTTAGACTTTTTGTCTCTGGAAATGAAAGGATTCCTATCAGATAGTCAATCAAAATGTATACATATACTCGTGATACAACTGTTAATGTAAAACTATTTCCACACGCACCATGCTCAAATGTCTACATGATATTGAACGGGGTTTACGCAGTTACATTGCCTAGAGTCTAACTTTTGAAATTGTGTATGTTTTATCGTGATCCGCCATCCAGAAACTAAGATCTTATCACAAATATCTTCTCCAAAATTCAGAATTAGGCCGGTAATTATCAAGCACTCTTAAATCAATTTTAATTTTATGAAGCTCTTAGTTTTAAATTTTTGCTGTGTATTCACCAAGCACTTATAGGTTTGTGTCCATGCTAATTCGAATATGCGAAAAATTAATTTTCGGATTTCCAAACCCGTTCTAAAATGAGTTTCCGAACTCTCTTTCGAACTGGGAGAAATGCCAATTAAAAAGAAAACATTGTATTTTCCTGATTTTAGTCAGAATTAATCAAGGCACATTTTATTTTTTATTAGGTTGGCAGTTCTTTTGACGGAAATGCTGGAGGCATTAAATTCGTCGGCCTTTCTTCTTTTGCATTACGCCAATGCAGCCTGTCCTTTGTTTGGTCTGAGTAATAGTTCACAGCTGATTTCGAAAATTTTTCAAATTCCTAAGTTATGAGCGCTCTTAACTTAAGAGTGGTTGGGACCACTCATAAGTCTTATGAGCGCTAATAAATCTACACTAATATTGGTTGGTGAATAGGTTTATGAAGCTCTTAGTTTAAGATTGCTCGGTGAATACCGGCCTTAAATTAATTTTTTCTAGATCATGATCTCGAATCTGCACTCAGTGGAGGTAATCCTTTTTTTTTTCCTTATTCTACTTTTGATGTCTCTTCGTAATCTTTAAGAGCAGATCTGAATGACTGTAGGAAGGGGGATGGTACTCTTCGTATTTTCTTATTCTTCGATTTCCTTTGAAGTGTTGTGGGCGTATCTCTGTGCGCTTTAGTGTGGATTTCCACTGGGGATGTTATAATTGAGTTTACACATTTTTAGTATTGTATCCAATTGGCAATTATATTTCAATAAGTTGATGAGCGTCAACTAAAATGCGGGCGAAGCAATGCTCTCCTGTTCGGCTAGTTTATGTCTAAGTCCCTTTTATCATAATTCCATCCAACCTTGTGCTACTAGCATATCTCCCATAAAACACACTGATCGGCTAAATACTCAATAAATCTGAGCACGTGCATTACTTACTTAACTAGCAAATAAAAATCCCCAAAACTTTGCAATCACCGCTTACAACTGGTTATCGATAATTGCTATGCACGACAGCTGCACTGAGCACTCAGCACCACATGAGGATAAAATGATGAAGTTCAATGCAATTTGCAGCAAAAAAATAAAATCACTGAGAACACATGTTCGTGTTTCCACTTAAGATCAACAAGTGACGGCTTTTTATTCAAATAAGTTCTATTAAGTTGTCATTTGTAGATATTTTTTTTTTTTTTTTGCTATCGCCTTCAAAAGCATGGGGTCATTTAATAAGACGTTAGTACTGCGTAATGTGATATACCGATGAAGAGAGGTAAAATGCGGGGAAAATTATGCAATAATCCATGAACATGTTGTGAGAAATTTCGAAGAGCTTATCAGATGTGACACTTCGAAAGATCGTGATTGGTTGACGGGATTCGGAGGCCCCATAAACACTGTAACCTAGAAAGATCTATTGTGCTGGCCTAATATTTAGTCGAGAAATCGATTGAGACATTTGATATCCCTCGGTATGTCTCTCGGCTCTGTGTTTTAAATGTCGGCCAGGCTGCGAAGTAATCTATACGTGTTCCTTCAGCGCTCCTAAAAGCTGATAGCTATCTGATTCACAAAGTCTCATTTTATTCTGATAGTTCTTAAACGGACAATGTCCTGCCAGATAGCTGGGTAAGATCCTCAGTTCTTCTTTGTTCTAGTTCTAGAAGCTTTTCGACTTTATTGTGGTTGGAGTTGATGAACATTTTCTCCTTTTTTAGTCCTTCAGTTTTGGCCCAGTATACTTTCTATTACTTTATTTCAAAGTGAACATTGCTCGCCGGCATATCAAAATATGGGTCAGGACCGATACGTGGGTGACTTAGGTCTGTTCACGCTAGAGATCCCGCTCTTTTGTTGCCATCGAAACCGTCCTGACCTGGTATGCAAGTTAGGGTGACATTATTGTTAGACGCTTAGTTCATAAGGAGTTTGAAACAACTCCAAGCAAGCTTTCACCCTACCGTGTAGGATTTAAGGGCCTTAAGTTCTGCTTGGCTATCCGAAAGAATGACGATTCTGGCACCATTGGCCCTTCTCCTCAGGCACTCACATACACATTATTCAATAACGTGGAAAGAAAGCTTGAAAGATGGAAAGCAACAATCCTAATGAAACGCCCTCTGGAACGTGGGCCTTAACACACCAACGCCAATGCCGCCATTGTCCAGTTTGAACCGCCCGCATTCCAGACCTGGGAGTTTGGTGGCACCATGAGACCTTTATTTTTTCAAATTTGGCGGTCACTTACAACTCTCTTAAGCATTGAATTTGAAATTTTGAGAATCTGTTCGTTACGCAAGGTCCATCTATCCTCAGATGGCCCGTCAAGTCACCAGTTATAAGGTGCAGTATCTTGGGCAGTCTAAGCACACTCTTCATAGCACACTCTTCATTGAATCCCTAGGTGAATCGGGGTGAGATTAAGGGTAGCTCCTAAGGCTGTGATAGAGCAAGTTTTAATCGTCCCCGTGTTACTCACTCAAACCACACGGTGTATTTTAATTAATTTTAGTTGTGATATTGCTTGTAGAGCTTTAGGCAACCATGCTATGTAGGTATGCTGCGTATGTAATCATAGGTTTTATGACGGGCTTGCAGGACCAGTATATAATTTTGGGTTTTAGTCTCCAAGATTTACTGTATAGGCGTTGGAACATGAACTTAGCATTATTCGTAACTTAATCTATGTGTGCATTCCAGGTAAGTGTTTTATATAGGATGACCCCAAGATGAAAGCATAGTTGGTGAAATACTTAAAAGCCAAAGGACATGCAAAGCGGTAATTTTGAACGCAATCATCATAATAAAGAAGCAACGAGCTTTAGAACGAGAAAGAAAAGAGTCATACCAGCCTAATACGAATGCGAATGACAGATAAGACAAAACCCCACTGCGATGAAATGTTAAGACTGCGATTCCACAGGAACCAGGGAATAGACAGAAACGTACGAAGTTTACGAAATTCGAAAACGAATTGACAAGAAAATGTGCTGATATAGGTTGAAAAAAAGGGACGTACAGAAAGTTGATTAACATCGTATTCGTAGTTTTTCAAGACCGCTGTGCAATGAGATAGTAAACTAAAACCGGGGAAAGTGAGAGCAAAGGTTGTATATAAAATGTACCATCTTGAGATATGCAGCATTCTCGTTCCATCCCAAACGAATGAATGGATTTCAACTTCTTCCACAAGAAGACTAACTAGATTGGTATACAGGGGAATTTAGCAAAGCTCAGGCACTTTGGTTTCGCAAAAGGCCTACTATGGCACCTCATCAGAAAATGAAAAATTGTTTCGTTACGTTCGTGGCATAGTCTGCAGACTGTATTCGTTGAGAATGCGGTACTTGGTTATTTAAATGGCAGTGGCCATGGTTTCTGTCAGATTTTTGAGGCTGCTTTAGTCGTCAGGGTTCAAGAGGATGCTGAATACAATCTGTGAGTGGTTAGATTTAGTTTAATGAATTTCGAAAATGACACGCTTTCATGGTTCTAAAGTAACTTTTGCTGAGATAAAAATATGTTCAAACGGAATCATTGGCAAGATGTAGAGTTTATTCTTAACCAATTCTGAAGGCACCTTGAAGCAAGGCTCGAGATTGAATTTTTTCTCATGCGAGTGTCAAGGTTTCAGAGCAGCCCCACTGTTTAAGTGAGTAAGTACTACATATGTATATAAGTTAATGACACAGAACTTCGCATGGAATAAGGAAGGATGTGCATCAAGGATGCCTGAAAAGTTTGCGCAATGTTATTTTCTGAAAATGCCGGAGCCAGCCTTTGACTGCACTTTGGATCCATCTGCATACTAAGTAAGATAATTTTTTAAGAAGATGGCAATGGTGCAGTGGGTAGTGTATTCGCTCGTTAACCGATGTGTGCAGGTTCAACCTCCAGCGGGGAACAGCAATCATCAGCCACTCCAGTATAAAGGAAAACGAATTGCATCGAAGTTTTTCCAACCACTGCAACAAAGAAAGATTCCTGACTGCTTGTACAATGGACCGGAGAGTTTGAGTGCTCTGGGATTTGGGTTTCCTTTTATAGGAAAAAAAAGAAGAAACAACATTTAGGCAATAAGTCGTCTAACAACGCCCTATGTCCCTCGATTTCGATTCTATTCCAATAGAGAAAACGACGGATGCTAAATCATGATTTTGGATGATAGTCAGGGAAATTACGTTCAAAGCATTTACTGGGGTGGTACGCCAGAAGCTTACTGTATGGATTCCATCTAGATCTTGTACACGTTCTAGATTCCTAACTGCGGTGGCTTCGTGGAGCCTTGTCATAGTAACATAATTTATTATCGGTTTAAAAAAAAAAAACACAAGTCAATATGACTGAATTTCAAAGTCTCCGAAAATTAGGTTGGAATTTCTTTAGAATTCACTGATAAAACTAGAATTAAGGATACAATTTTTTAGCGTAAGGATAAAATCGTGCAAAGTTAGCATTCAGAATTAGGCACCAATAGATGGTCTTTGCAGAGGATACGTGAATAAGCAAAATGATCACTTCTAAGTTACTGAAAATCTGCGTGTAATACCCGAAGAGCCATTACATCCTCTCAAAGTGATAGTTGGGTGCGACGTTTACGGAGGAAATGTTGCTCCATATTTTTTTCGAGGACTGTGTGGAGTTGACAACACAGTTACTGTAACTGGTATCATGATCAAGGACTTCTTGCTACCGCAAATTTACGAATTGAGTTTGGGGAACATTTGGTTCCAGCAGGACGTTGCAACCGGATACACAGCACGAGTGACAGTGGACATTCTGTAATAAGCGTTTTCCGGCCACTTAATCTCTCGTTTTGGCGATTTGCATTGGCCCGAATGATCGTACAATTTGACCGTTCCAGACTCCTTTCTTTGGAGTTTTTTGAAGTCACGGGGCTATATGAACAAACCAAGACCTTCATGGGGCTAGAGAAGAAGATCCGACAAGAAGTGGAGATTTGATCGCCAGAAGTTTTGAGAAAAGTCATGGAAAATGCTGTGGAACGAGCTCGAGTGTGCATCAACTCCGGCAATGGCCACTTAACCGATTTGATCTTCGTGACTTAATGGAAAAAAATGTAAACCTTTAAGTAAACATAACAAAAAAAACGGAACTAATTCTTACTATTTACAAACAAAGTAAATACCTTAGAAAATCGAGTGCGCAGTTTTGCGCCACCTTGAATACAAACCAAGTTTTCAAAGAGATGTTTACAATGGAAAATTTTGCTAAAAAATTGCAAAAAAAATTTCACAACAAAATACGATTCTACGAGTAGTAGACATCAATTCTTAAAGCCACGTTGCATGGAAGAAATGTGCACGAAATTAGGTTAAATGTGACAATGTTTTGGATTGATCGAAATTCGAGTTCATATGCCTTAAAGCAAATGCTATCATTTTAATACGGCATCTCAAGAATTTAACGAAAGGCAATAGCATGACTTTTTCTCAAGACAATTGCATAAAAAAAGAAAAAAAAAAACCAACTTAGGGTGGTCAAATGCGACTAGGACCCGAAATCTTCGAAAATAAGTTCAAAAACCTTTCACTTTCATTCATAAAGCAGCGTTATTAAAGGGAGTTTTAAGGCCGATAATGGTATCTGAACTGAGAAGTAGCTCCAATACTGCGGACCTTCAGATTAACCCGCACCACTCGACGGCTTCGGCTTCGACCGCTCTTATTCTCCGACTCATCAATGATGGGAATGACGTTGACTTGATCCAGGAATCCTGGCTAGTTGGCAATCGCTTTGTGGACTCAAGACTCCAAATTACACATTAACCTAAGTAGAAAAGAAAAGTCAACCGAGATCATGCATGCAAGGACCTATCTTTACGCAGGCGCGAAGGCCTCCCGGGCAGAAGCGGCACCATGCAGACTATTGTCAAATATTGGGGGACCAAAGCAACCAACAAGAAATCTTCTAAGGACCTTGAGTAAGTCAATAATCCTGTATGCGCCCCGACTATGGGCATCAGCGACACACCGTAAGTCGTAGACTAAACCAATAAACTCGGCGCATAAAGTCACATCTTTAAGAGTGGACTTCGCCTATAGAACTGTGTCAGCGTAAGTGTACTATCAGGCCGAATGCCTATCGATCTAGACGTAAAGAAGACTGCGGCATTACGTGAAACAGAACAACAACTGTAGAAGCTATAAAAGCACAATGGCAAAATATGTAGGTGAAACATCACAACGAATGGACGATGGACATACAAATTAATTCCCGAAGTTGACGAATGGATAAGTAGAAAGCATGGGGGGGGTAAACTACTACCTAACACAATTTCTATCGGAGCATGGATGCTTCCGGGAGTATCTCTACAAGTACAAGCACGCGGATGACCCATTCTGCCAGCACTGTAAAGGAAAAGTGCAATACGCAGAGTATGTACTGATGGAATGCCAAAATTAAGCAAGGGCTAGGAACATCCTAAAAAGATGGAAAGATCGCCGCCAATTGGTTACTCCAAGAAGCCTAATCTCATTTATGCCGGGGAGAAGCGAAGACTTGGAAACTGCAAATGAAGTAATCAGGAGTATGATGCGGCAACTGTGCATAGGGAACGAGCAAGGAGAAATGAAAGGATCATAGATCCTGCCTCTCTGGTAGCTAAAAAAAAGTGACGAAATGTCAAACCTGCCCCTGCGAAAGAATGCTTTAACTGGCGATTCCGCAGGGGAACAACAGGACAGAGAAATAGAAGAGTTTTTTTTTCAGCACGTAACCATGCAGAAGCATGGAGCCGGGCATATCTCGTAGCACGGGCTACAAGTATCCATGAAGGATTTTTACCCCTACCGGCGCACCAAAAAAAAAAAAAAAAACAAAATGACCTGTCTTAACATCTCTTTACTCCCTAATTACAGCAATCAAGTTATAGTCGCTACCAACTTGAAATTACGGACAAACAATGATTGGCAGGTATCGGCCTATTGTGGCCGGATATTGACAGCTAGGTTCCAGAGTAGGGTTAGAAAAATTACCATCATACAGTCTTATGCTTCGACTCTAGACGCGACTGAGGATGAAAAGGATGATTTTTATAGCCCCTTAGGTACCGCCTACAACCAAACGCCTAATGGGGACATCGTTATGGTGATGGGAGATCTCAATGCCAAGGTGGGTAGCGACAACACCATGCTTAAGCACGTGATGGGAGTTCACGGCGTGGGAGACCGTAATGACAACGGTGAGCGGTTTGTGGACTTCTGCACTACCAACCGCCTAGTCATCGGAGGTACGCTATTTAAGCATAACACCTGCCACAAGATCAGTTGGGTCTCCACTGATAGGCAACGAACATCCAACCAGATCGACCACATTGCGATCAGTCGCCGCTTTAGAAATTGTCTCCTGGACGTCCGAAACAGAAGTGGAGCTGACGTCGGACAAGAATGAGATCACCGTCTTATGGTAGCTCATTTACGCCTTCGTACTGCATCCGTCAACAGCAACCGCTCAAACCTACTTAACATCACCAGGTTTAATATCGACAGGCTCAAGGTTCCCCAAGCGCGCCAACAGTTCAGGGACCATCTTGCCTTAGAAACAGAAGCAATCAGCAGCATAGAGAACATGGATAACCACTGGAGTGCTGTGAAAAATGCTATTGTGACTGGGGCACGCACGTATGTCGGTAAAAAGCAGAAACACCACCGCACATGGCTTTCTACAGACACCTGGAGACGGATCGATAAGCGTACAGTAATCAAGGCTCGTATTGCAGCGGCCTCAGCAGTAGAGAAAACCGAACTTGAAGCCCAATATCCTGCGAAGAAGAAAGAAGTGCAGCGTAGTGTGAGACGTGACAAACGTCAATATATCAACTCAGTGGCCTCAAGGGCTGAAGAAGCAGCGAGCAGGTGCGACAGTAAGACTGCTTACAGCATCACTAAGGAGCTCATCGGTGGTCGAAACTCCAAACAACATCCAGTGAAGAGTCTAGACGGTAACCTTCTGATTTCGGATGAGGACCAGCTCACTAGATGGAGAGAACATTTTGCTACAGTGCTAATTCACTTAGACGATGGCGGTATGATCTTGAATTCGAATGAGCAGTTCGAAGCAACAAATTCCCGAATTCGCACCGTACCTCCCAGTAAAACTGAAATAATAACAGCAATCAAAAACAAAGCGGTGGGTATTGATGGCATCCCTGCCGAGCTATTTCAAGCGGCGCCAAATACATCGGCAGATTTGCTGCATCCGCTAATACGGAGAGCTTGGGATAGTGAACAATTTCCATAGGAGTGGAAAAGGGGGATGATCATTAAGCTTCCAAAGAAGGGTAACTTGATGGAGTTTGGTAACTGGAGAGGTATATGTGTTCTTTCAGCTGTAGCCAAAATAATAGCTAGAATAATTCTAGAACGAATTAAGGAACATTTAGATTCAACTCTCGATATCGAACAGGCAGGCTTTCGCGCTGGATCCTCCTGCATCGAACACATAAACACCTTACGGATCATTATCGAGCAATGCGTTGAGTATAGGTCTCCCCTACATTTGCTGTTTATCGACTTCGAGAAGGCTTTCGACAGATTGAATCGAGATGCTATCTGGTTGGCCTTGCGCAGGAGAGGCATCCCAGAAAAGCTTATAGCTATCATATTATCAAGGCTACATACGAGGGCGGTAAGTGTCACGTCGTGCACAATGGTAAGGTGTCGGAGGATTTTGAAGTCCAAAGTGGAGTACGTCAAGGGTGCATACTGTCACCACTATTGTTCTTGGTGGCTATCAGCGATGTACTTGCAGCATTGACGGAAGGCAACTATGGAATTCGTTGGACTATGACATCTTACCTTAAACACCTAGATTACGTTGACGATGTTTGTCTACTTTCACATCGGAATCTTCATCTGATGGTCCAAAATCTAGAAACTGAGGCAAACAAAGTGGGGCAAAAATAAACACAGCCAAAACAAAAGCCCTGAGCACTTCTAATACCCGCGCTCAACTTAACATTGCCGGACAGGAAGTCGAGAAAGTTGATAACTTTCTTTATTTAGAAAGTGTGGTCTCGGCAGAATAGCGGGGCGCCCTAGGCAAACGTGGCGCAGAACAGTTGAGGAGGAATCGAGCTCTTTAGGAATGAGTTGGAGGCAGTTCAAACGCGTTGCAGGTTGACGCTCTATGCCCCCGAGGGGTTAAAGGAACTAAGTAAGTAAGTGTCGCCCTATTAGGGTCACGATAAAATGTCCCAGTTTTACAACGTTCAATGTGTACAGTGTGTAATTCTAAAAACTTTGGAATTATATGTAAAGTTCAAAGTGCTTCAAAAACTGCTAAGAACCGCGTAGCAAGGAATAAAGAAGCAACAAAGCCAAGCTTTTTCTAAGTTCACTGCAGAGTTTTAAAATTATGAAAGATTTTCATTCACATCACTAAAACATCGCGTCACGACGAAGGCTTAATGACATGGGGAAGAGAAAATTCCGGAAACTTCGAAATTCGAGTTTAAAATCCCATGCATTCGTTTAAAAGGGTTTTTCGTTTCACATTGTCTTAAAAAACTCACGAGTCTAGTTGAATATAACACCATCTATTGTTTCTTTATGCAAAACACTGTCCAGCTTTATAGACAAGTAAATAAGAAAAAAAAAAAATTCACTTCGGCAGATTGCGATTACGTGAAACCCAAACAATGCAATCATTTGCTTGCTTTGTTATTGCAATGAAATTCTTATCATTTGCACTTTATACAGAACATTAGCGAAGCGATAGCATTCTTAATAAGCTCCACCACCCGATCAAACACTTTTACATCACAGAATCCACAAAATCGATTGCAAAAGTGATAATTACAACCACTTTCCAAGAGAGTCGCAATGAGGAATTCATCTCTAGTAGAGATTTCCTGAGGTCGACGACTACGGGTTCAAAAATTATCTTTTGTCTGTTTCATCACTTTGCAGTCAGCTATATATCTTTTTGTATTTAATTAACTAATCCCCCCACAAGGCATCACTTGGATACAATGTTATCGACTTTTGTTTTTTTTTTTGCACCGGAAAAGTAAGTATCTACCGCACTATCCGCGCAAGCGACCCTGTTGCTACTTTTGTTTCTAATTTTCTACTTCGAGTGACTGCTGACAAATAATTACCATTAAATGAATAAAATATCTGATGAAGTGTATAGAATTCCAAAAAAAAAAAAAAGTTTAAGAACACAAAAACCGGGACTAGGGATACTAGTACTAAAAAATACGACGATCTTATCAGATGCGGTTCTCTTGAGATACTATTTGGCGCTGTGAGAGAGTGAAATGTGTGAAGTATAGCAGCCTTAGCAGCAGCAGCAGCAAGTTTTCTTTTAAGATACAATTACACACATTATTCACTCAGAGTACAGAGGAATGAGATATAAGATATCTGGCGCGCGTACGGTAGCGCAAGTAACTAAGTCGGGGTAGTTAAGTTACTTATATACTTTTATTGGTTTTTATTAGTTTGTCTGCCACTGACTGGATCATACTTAAGATATGATGTATCTACAGTATGGCATAAGATACTTACTCATAACAAATTGGTTGCTTCAAGTTCCGGGGGAATCACATTTTCTTCACAACAAGACCACAAGAGAGAAGCAGAAAGAAACCGGGATAAGATTTCTCCAAGAGAGGTTAAATTGCATGCGTTCTATGAATGGCCAGTGAGTCTGGCCGATCAAGCAAGAAGTTTCTAGAGCGCGCTTTGGCTGCCATGCGTTTCGCCATCAAATTGATCAGATTAAGGCAATTCTGTTTCACCTTTTTTGCCTCGGTTTTTGTTTTTGTTTTTTTTTTTTTTTGTTTTTTGACTGGAAGTGCCTTGTATTTGAATAAATATATTGGTGTGGTGTGTCAAGAGGTCCAAGTTGCTTTGATTTACTTGATAGTTGATTTTTTAATTGACTTTAGAACTTTAGAGTCATCAATTTCACGCGGCGAATGTGAAACTTTTTGATTGCCTTCGATTTGAATTTAAATAAATCATCGACAAGCACAGATTGGTATTCTATTTTCGTTGCTGGTTGCGGGTATTTTTAGCGGGGGACTACCAATCAATGGCATTGTTAGATCGTGCCAAAAGGGTCGGAAAAGAATGGCAATGACCGCACGCAAGTGAATACTAATTTCGTGCGTTTGGATATATTTGGCTTAGAAAGCAATAAGCAACGACTCACAGGAACGAACTCAGTTCGGGTTGAATTTACTTCACTAACGAACGTGTTGAACACCCAATTGACAGTATCCGTTGAGTGCTTGTTTGACGACTAATCATTTCCAAGAAGCACTTAAGAATCAAAGCATTCATCTAGTGCCAGCGTTTGATTGGATTTCTGGGTGGTCGATATATTGGCTTTAAAATATTACTGGCTTCGTCAATAAAGTGCTATTATTGCGTCATCCTCTGGTAATATGTATTATACATTTTCGATCGGTCAGTGACACAAAAATCTATAATTGTTGAACGCGATTGAGTATCAGTATATGTGTATGTATGGATGTGTCAACTTAACACCCTTTCCCTCAAAATAATGGAAAAGCCTGTTGACAACTGCCTACGAGAAGAAGTATTAATTGCACCCCGTCCTTATCACTGCCAACATGTATACAGAGCGAAAAGATCCACTGAGACTGGTCTGTATCAGAGAGAAGCGAGCTGGAGTCCCTATATCGCATGAAGATGAGAGAAGTTCAGCGTATCGTGACAGGCACAACTATAGCAACGTGCTGCCTACAGAAACAGAAGAAACTGCAAGGAGGTGCGACAGCAGGACCATCTGACAGGTGGTCTCAGCTCCAGCCAACATTCAGTGAAAAGCTTAGAGGATTCCTTGCTAATTTCGGATGAGGACCAGCTCAAAAGATGAAAGGAGCATTTTGCTACGGTTTTGAACTATGTATTCGCTAGCGATATGCTCCTAAATCAGATTGAGGTGGCCGAGGTGAGAAATGCCCGAGCATGCACCACGACCCCCAGTAAGGATGAGATCACAGCCGCGATAAAGCACTTACAACTAACAAGGCGGTAGGACTTGACGGTATTTCCGCGGAGCTTTTACAAACAGCGCCAGCAACATCGGCTGAGCTACTGTTTCCACTTATAGAGTGAGCTTCCCTGACGAGTGGAAATGGGGAATGATCGTCAACCTTCCTAAGAAAGAAAATTTAATGGAGTGCGGAAACTGGAGGGGTATCTGTGTGCTACCTGCTGTAGTTAAGATAATAGCTAATCATCCTGGAGTGAATCGAATAATATCTCGGAGACACACTCGATGCCGGACAAGCAGGTTTCAACTTTGAATCTTCATGTGTCGACCACATCAGTACCCTGGGGATTATCATCGAACAGTGTGTTGAATGTGGATCGCCAATGCAGCTGCTGTTCATCGATTTTGAGAAGGCGTTCGAAAGTGTCACGGGAAGTTTATATGGCGCGCCTTACGCAGGAGAGGTATTCCCGATAAAGGGATTGCTATTACTAAAGTTACATATGAAGGGTCCAAGTGTCACGTTCTGCACATAGGAAGGTTGTCTGAGGAAATTGAAATCCAAAGTGGGGTAAGACAAGACTGTATTCTTTAACCAATACTATTCTTATTGGTGATAAGCGATGTGCTTCGTGCAGCTTCGTTGAACGGGAATGAAGGAATTCTCGGAGAAATTTTGGCGTGTTGGTGTTTTTTTTTTGCATAATTTAGAGAACATATGGTATGAATACTATCCACAATTCGATGGCTGTCCTGCTCATATGAACGATTATGTACGCAATAAAAAGTCGTCTGTAAGTTTCCCGAGTCGACGATCGCTTTCCATATTTTCATAGTAAAATGGGATAATTTGGTAGCAGTGTTTAAGTGTGAATCTACGAGTATTCATGATGATTTGCAGGACTATACTGATCATAAATAGTGGGCAGAAGCTCGATTTGATAAGCAATTTGGAATCAACTCTGGACAGCTGGGAAAGATGTTTTGAAGTAAACTTCTGTCTGTACTTAAACCGTAATAGAAATGGGCAATTTGCATATGTTAAAGTTGTATTGAACATCGCAGAGAGCACTTTACCTTACAAGTTTTGTTTCAATTACCATAAGCTAATTAATGTCCCAGCGTGACAAGCCGGTGAGAATTTTTGTTCTTCGAGAATTCTAGTGAAGGACAAAGCTTTAATAAAAGGAAGATAATTAGACAACAAATCACAATCACAATCTTTCTGTTGGTATGCCTTGACAATTCTCAAGAGGCAACGTTTTGAATGCTGAAGATTTCTTAACATTACGAGTAGATGAATACCTAATTGTAAGGTATTTGTTGATTTTAACCCCCATATAGTCACTAGAATCAGGAAAGCAAAATCTGCGATCTGCCTCCTCTTAAAACTCTAAAAGACCATAGTATCTCTAGGATTACTACATCTACTAGAAGACGGCAGTACAGATGTCTTAGCATTATCAGTAGCACATGATGGATTCATATTGTTGTGAGGGCTGATGAATGCTCTTACGATTGTGTTTATAATTACTCGTACACTTCCAGTGGTGACTCAACTTCAAGGCACAATGCTTCATGATTTCCACCCACGCTGCAATTAAAGAATTTTGTTTGTCCTAAACGCAGTTATTAGTTCATACTTTCGGAACTGCAGTCAAATTCAAAATCAAAATCAAAGAGAAGCTCTTCTAGTGACTACACGACTTGATTTCTATCAATTTTTCATCTCTGTACCTTGTATTTGAAGGAGAATAATAAAAATACAACGGTTCCGGGTACACCAGACAAGTAGGCTGTCCGATAAATTTTTAGAATTCTCTGATCAGTTGGAAATGATATTAGAAACAATTGTTATTGATGACGATAATGGATGAATAAACTATTCTTCTTCTTCTTCCTTTTATCAGCGAGGTTAGGTTATGATCCGAAAATAAGGGATCACAACCCTCCCACTTCACCGCATTTCTCCTGATCCGCCTGTGGGGTTCGTCTATTTGACCTCAGAAAATATCGGCAGGCCTGCCGATTTTGGATCACTCGGTTACTGAGCCCAATGAAATGCCGATGTCGTCGCATTTGTGTGATGCAGGCGTTTATAGGCCTGCCTTTCCTACATCGCGATGTCTTTGGAACGTGCATTGATATTGCCTTTTTAATAGAGTTCAAATGATCTCTTCTTTGAACGTGGCAATACGAGCTGAGCCGGTCGCGCTCTATTTTTTGTACGATGGTTTCCTTGATGTGAAAGCTTCCACGTATCTTCAAACTTCTTATTCGATCAAGCTTTTACACACCTGCTGTTTTTAGAATAAGTAAGAAGGGGCGTAACTTTGTCGTAGCTAGTACGCGGTTCCCACGTCTTGACATTCACAAAGGAACATGGCTCTCCTTTGATCGAAAAACTCTCAACCAAATCGATCACATTGCGATCGACGCAAGGCACTCTTCCAGTATTCTGGATGTCCGGACTTTCCGAGGACCCAACATGGACTCGGATCACTACCTAGTTGTAGCCAAGGTACGGATGCGGATATCCACAACGGAGCGAAATCAATGAAATGCTGTGAGGAAATTTGACGTCGAAAAGCTACAATCGCAAGAGACCGCCAGAACCTTTGCCGATCGTGTTTCTTCTAATCTCAATCTAAGTCCTATGCCGCCAGCAGCAAATGCGGAAGACCAGTGGCAGCGTTACCAACAAGCCATCATAGATGCCGCCTCTGATGTACTGGGTTTCTTTCGGCCACCACAACGAAACCCCTGGTTTGATGAGGAATGCCGGCAAACACATGCAGCAAAACAAGAGGCGTACAAAGCGGCGCTGCATAGAAGGACTAGAGCTGCTTACGAGCTCTACGTGCGCAGGAGAAAAGAGGAACATCGACTTCTCAGAAAGAAGAAAGAGGAGCATGAGAAGCGCTCGATCGAGGAGATTGAGAGATTTTATTGCAGGACTAATGTTCGAAAATTTTACCAAAAGCTAAAAAGAACATGCCAGGGTTTCAAAGCCAGAACAGAAGCCTGCAGGGACGAAAATGGCAACATAGTAGTAGAATCGCAGTCGGTGCTGAGAATATGGAAGGAACACATCTGCAGACTGTTAAACGGCGATGATGATCAATATTCCGCTGTCAGGCAGAATGAGCCATTCAACAGTGACGATGGCAGTCAAAATTCCCGTCAACCCGATCAGAATGAAGTGAGGATAGCGATATCTAAACTCAAATCCAACAAAGCTGCTGGAGCCGACGGCCTTGCCGCTGAACTTTTCAAGGCAGGAGGAGATGAGTTGGTAAGGAGCATGCACCAGCTCATCTGTAAAATCTGGTCGGACGAAAGTATGCCCGATGAATGGAACCTCAGCATCGTTTGCCCCATTCTGAAGAAAAGAGACCCTCTGAACTGCGCCAACTACAGAGGTATAAGTCTCCTCAACATCGCATGTAATATCCTGTCTTCCGATCCTGTGAACGCCTAAAACCGATCGTCAACAACCTGATAGGTCATTATCAGTGCGGTTTCAGGCCTGGAAAGTCCACCATTGACCAAATATTCACACTACGGCAGATCTTGAAAAAAACCCATGAATATAAAATCGATACGCACCACCTTTTCATCGATTTCAAAGTTGCCTATGATAGCGTGTATAGAGACGAGTTATACAGAGCCATGTCTAGTCTTGGCATCCATGCCAAGCTCGTCCGTTTGTGCAGAATGAGGATGGAGAACTCTCGCTGCTCCATCAAAGTCGGTAAGAACATCACAGAACCGTTCGATGTCGGGAAAGGTCTTAGACAAGGCGACGCGCTATCATGCGATTTCTTTAACATAGTACTTGAGAGAATTGTACGAAACTCACAAGCCAACCCCGGAGGCACAATCTTCTTCAAGTCTGTACAACTACTCGCTTATGCCGATGACATTGACATAATCGGAAGAACTCAGCGGGCAGTCAATGGGGCATTTACGAGTATTGAGAACGAGGCAGCAAAGATGGGTCTCGCGGTCAATGAAAGCAAAACAAAATATATGCTGTCTACAAAAAAGGACACCCAACATTGGCGTCTTGGACAGAACGCCACAATAGACAGGTACAATTTTGAGGTAGTAAAGGATTTTGTCCACCTAGGCTCTATGGTCAGCTCCGCAAATGACATCAGTAGGGAGATCACACGGAGAATTACTCTTGCCAATCGTTGTTTCTATGGGCTAAAACGGCAATTGAGTAGCAAAGCCCTATCTCGAACTACTAAGGTAACTCTTTATAAGATATTAATCATCCCAGTCCTGCTGTATGGCGCAGAGGCATGGGCTTTGAAAAAACCGGATGAGGATGCCCTTGGTAATTTCGAGAGCAAAGTTCTTCGAGCGATCTTTGGTCCCGTCTGCATAGACGGTGAGTGGAGGAGAAGGTACAATGCCGAACTATACGGCCTGTACAAGGACATCGACTTAGCCAGAAGAGTTCACATACAGCGACTAAGATGGCTGGGTCATTTAGAACGGATGGAGCCCAACCTTCCCGCTAAGAAAGTCTTCGAATCCACCCCGGATGGACGGCGCAGTAGAGGAAGACCTCGCGGTAGGTGGCGCAAACAAGTGGAGGGGGACCTCAACCAACTTGGCGTGCGCAACTGGAGGCAGCTGGCTCGTAGCCGTGCTGGCTGGAGAGGTTTGTTGGTTGAGGCCCAGGTCCACCCCGGACTGTAGCGCCATCTAAGTAAGTAAGTAAGTAAGTAAGTAAGTAAGAAAAAACATAAATTGATTGGTTTAGATGCGGGTCTTCAAGATTTATACACTTTTGCATTCGCGAGAAACAATTTTCGAAATATGATATTTGCTCCACTCTGAAGCCGACACCTTAGAAACACTTGTTGTGAACACCTCTGCAGCTTTTTTGGCATTGATAAATGTAGACCACGCATTTAATTTTAAATGAACGGGAACAAAAAGAAGTCATTATGTGATAAATCAGGAGAATATGGGCAATAGTTCATTAATTCGAGGTTTTGAAACTTCAAAATTCTAATTGCTTAAGTGGCTATGTGATATTTAACATTGCCATGATGGAGAATTACACGTCGATTTTTGTTTGTTCTACGCAATTCATTGATTACTTCTGGCAAACAAATTGTTTATACCAGTTGGAATTCATAGTTTTTCGATCCTTTTCTAAGGGTACAGTAGCAACTTAAACCGATTTACGGGAAAAACTAGCAAACATTTTGTTCGAAGTGCTCCGAGTCACTCTTGTCGGTTTTCCCTTAACTTGGAGTACCTAAACAGCCGATTATCGCTTAGATTCCGGCTCATATGATTATATTCAGTTTTCGTCTTCTATAACGATGCTTTATATATTTTTTGAAGCACCGCGATCGAATTTCCTGGCCTTCTGCGCACCGTGCCCTCAGCTTGTGTGGAATTCACCTAGCACAAAGCTTCTTCACATCTAAATCTTCATGCAATATTGATTGAATTCCGGTCTTATTAATCCCCAAGGTTGCAACTTATTGAATGTTACATGCCGATCGGTTTACTGGTGCCACATCCACCAATACAGTAATTGACCACTGAACTGAGCACAAAAAAGAATAGAGCAGCTGATATACGATCTAAACATGGCATACAGATGGATAGAGAACTACAATGGAACTGGGGCTAGTTTATTTGGCCAAAGATTCATACACACGCTATGGCAAGGTGTACCAAATTTTATCTGAGCACAATGTTGAAGAGGATGAAAAGGCAAAAACCCGTTGAAAGTTGGCACGCTAACGCCGTTCGTTCAACAAGCCCCTCAGAACTAAACTATGCAATAGCACTTCAATCAACCGATGACGCGCAATTGCTTAAAAATAATAGGAACAAAGTCCGTACACTTAAGGGCTTACTCACGTGGCACTGTACATTTAGAAAACAAAGATAAGTTAAAAACATTCAGAATGGTTAAGATCCGACTGAAACGAATAATATGATACCCTATTCCTTATGATTTAACTATGCCCTATTAAAGTGGGCGTCGTGTTGTGAAATGAAAACTTTCTACTCAGTACTTTAATTATATCTAGTACTTTCTGTTTTTTTTTTTTTTTTTTTTGAGAAGGAAATGCCCCAAAAGTGGACAGAGCCATGTACAACTTTCATGACTTCTAGTAAAAGTATGAAGGGTAATATAGTAATGAAGGAGTATTTTTCAAAATGGGGCGGACTTTCTTAAATAGTCGGTTTCCAGCTTAATTTCATATTCAAGATAAGACCCAAATATTTTTGCTTTATCAGAGAAAGGAAAGTTCATACTATTAAAAGAACGAAGGTCGACTGACGGGTTTTCATATTTCCTGGAGAAGAGTACCAGTTCAGTTTATAAGGGGTTTACACCCAAACCACACCGAACCGCCCAACTAGCTAGCTTACTTAAAGCGTTTTGTCGAAGCTGTTTTAGAGTATTGATGTTCTTTTCCAGGACAGCTAAAGTAACATCATCTTTATAAGCGATCCCCGTACATCCCTTGCTTTCCAGGATTATCAATAGTTCGCCCCAAATTCCGAAGAAGAGGAGATAGAATACCTCCTTGTAGAGTGCCTCTACTGGCAGATATTCTAGTTGACGCCCCACCCAGCTTAGAGTTGATAATCCGACCATTAAACAGTAAATTAATCAATTTGCAAAGTGGGCTGTCAACCTTCAGGTCTGATAGTGCATCTGCTATCACCGATGTATTGACATTAGTGAAGGCGCCTTCTATATCGAAGAAATCAACTATTGTGTACCTCTGTGAAACAGAGAATGTTCGATATTACGCACTAGTGAGTGTAATTCCGTCTCCACTAATTTACCTCTGCAATATGCAAGTTGGGCCGCCGACAGTAGTTTCTTTTCAATACAGTTGCGCAAGTATCAATCAATCGTTCTAATGTTTTTAAGAGGAATGATGATAGACTAATAGGTCTGAAATCTTTTGGATTTTTATTTTTTCATTTCCCAGCTTTGGGTATGACGACAACTTTAACTTCTTTTCATATCTTGGGACATACTCGTATACTAGATCTAGACAACTTTTTAGGATTGTCTCAAGCACCGACAAAATTACGCCCGATGACTTCTGTAATTCGGTCGGTATTGTGCCGCCTGGTCCCGCGAATTTATATGGTTTGAAACTATTTAGTGCCCAATGGAGTGTGCTCTGTGTAAACAAGTTTAATGTGTTGGTTATTTGTGCGGTTGGTCTGTTGGAAACTATGTTGCTAACAACCTTGGAATTACCTGGGAAATGAGTGTTGAGTAGTAAATTTAGCGAATCTTCGCTAGAAGTGGTCCAAAACCCATCAGTTTTCTTAACTTGTCGGGTAATATTGAATTTGAAGAGAGAATTTTCCTTATCTTAGATGCCTCAGAAGCTTTTTCTATTTTACTACAGAAGAGTTTTCAGGAATTACGTTTTTTTTTTTGTATATATTTAGGAATGCATTGTACAAGTCCCAATCTAGCTCGTCTCTCGTACCTTTGGATAATTTTCTTACTTACTTAGGTGGCGCTACAGTTCGGGGTGAACCTGGGCCTCAACCAACAAGCCTCTCCATTTAGCTCGGTCTTTAGCTAATTGCCTCCAGTTGCGCACTCCAAGTTGGTCGAGGTCCCCTTGAACTTGTGCGCGCCACCTACGGCGATAATTCCCTCTACGAAGTCGTCCCTCGGGGTTAGATTCGAAGACTCTGCGGGCCGGAGCGTTGGTGTCCATTCGCTCTACATGTCCTAGCCATCTCAGACGTCCAATACGCAGTTTTTTGACTAGGTCGATGTCGCTATACAGCTCGTATAGTTCGTGATTGAATCTTCTCCTCCAAAACCCGTCAACGCAAACGGGACCGAAAATCTTACGAAGAATTTTTCTCTCGAAGCGACCAAGGATATCTTCATCCTCTTTTAATAAAGTCCGTGTTTCAGCGCCGTAAAGCAGGACTGGGATGATCAAGGTTTTATATAGAGTCTCCTTAGTTGTTCGAGAGAGGGCTTTACTGTTGAATTGCCTTATAAGCCCAAAAAAACAGCGATTGGCAAGAGTTATTCTTCGATTGATTTCTGCGCTGATTTTGTTTGCTGAATTTATAGCAGAGCCAAGGTAGACAAAGTCCCTTACTACCTCGAAGTTATAGCTGCCCACGGTGACGTTTTGTCCAATTCGTCGATGTTGGTTTTCCCTTCTAGTTGACAGCATATACTTGGTTTTGCCCTCGTTTATCGCCAAACCCATTTTGGCCGCTTCCGCCTCAATGCTTGCAAAAGCACCGGTGACAGCCCGCTGAGATCTTCCGATAATGTCTATATCGTCGGCGTATGCAAGCAGTTGTACAGACTTGTAATAGATTGTGCCTCCGGTGTTGGCTTGTGAGTTCCGCACAATCCGTTCAAGTACAATATTGAAGAAGTCACATGACAGCGCGTCACCTTGTCTAAAGCCTTTTTTGACATCAAAGGTCTCGGTGGGGTCATTACCGACCTTGATGGAGCAGCGAGCGTTCTCCATCGTCAGCCTGCACAGGCGGACAAGTTTGGCAGGGATGTCAAAACTAGACATGGCTCTATAAAGCTCTTCTCTATAGATGCTGTCATAGGCGGCCTTGAAATCGATAAAGAGGTGGTGAGTATCGATTTGGAATTCTTGGGTTTTCTCCAGGATCTGCCGAAGTGTGAAGATTTGGTCGATGGTGGACTTTCCTGGCCTGCAACCGCACTGATAGGGTCCAATCAGGCTGTTGATAAAAGGTTTCAGGCGTTCACACAATATCGCAGAAAAGATCTTGTACGCGATGTTGAGGAGACTGATGCCTCTATAATTGGCGCAGTTGAGGGGGTCTCCTTTCTTGTGGATCGGGCAAACGATGCTGAGATTCCATTCATCAGGCATACACTCCTCTGACCAAATATTAGAAATGAGTTGGTGTATGCACTCTACCAATTCATCCCCAGCTGCCTTGAAAAGTTCGGCCGGTAAACCGTCAGGTCCAGCAGCCTTGTTCGATTTTAGCTTGGATATTGGGGTCGTCATTAGTTGGGTCATCCTTATCCGAGGCTTTTGGTTGTTTCGGAACCATGCGTTTTTTACGTGGTAGGGAAGTTACCCCGATGGCACAACCCCCAACCTGGAGGGCCAGTTCCTTAATTATTCCCCTAGGACGAGGGGCCGGGTACACCGGTGCCAGTAGTCCACGGTAGTAGTATGAGCGCGCCGTTGGCCCATTAAGGGCTCCTCCGCCACCATCTCTATTCCAATGTCCTGACCAACATTGGAAATTCCTTACCGACCTGTGATCCGAATACGTCGAAGCAGCTCGCGCAAGGTATTCACTAAGTTCAACCTAACTGGAACTATAGACGCCACCGTTGACTCGGTCTAGGGAATTCGTCCGCTGCCGCCTGGAACAGGAAGAAGTGCTCTAGTGAGAAAAGCACTCTTCCCCCCCTCTCTCATTTGCTGCCACCAAGAATCCGCCAAACGGGGTTGGTTACCCATTTCTTGGATTAAGGTACTAGGCACCCGGCTGTCACCGCGTGGAGGTTGAGAGTAGGAGTTGGTAGGCCTCAGCTGAGTGAAAACGCTTGTGTTTTCATATGATCGCATGCACTACCGTCTGACTGCACTACTGTTTGACTAGCCAGGATAATTTTCTGCAAGTATTTCTTAAAGGGCCTAAACCTGCAGTCCACCAATGCGAGTTTTTCTTGCCCCGGGGTTTAAATTTTGTTATAATTGCTTTTCTTTTTTCGATTGAGCGTACTGATTCGGACTTTGTATTATCAGATCAGTACTAGCTTTGCATTTTCGACAATTAGCTGTATAGTCGACTGAAGCTCGATGTAAAATGTAATTTAAATTCCTTCCTTTATATGTTAGATTTTTACCAATATAGAGAGCTAATTTTGAAAAGACTTTAGAGAGTTATGAGATCCGCAAAAGTCGAGGTAGTCCATATGGATAAAATAACCAAAAAGTGATAGTAGACGCCATTGCCACACCCATTCACACCGCTTCCAAAGAATGGTCAAAAGAGTAACTTTTTTTTTACTGTTTAACATTTTTGACTTTGGAGAGAGAGCAAGATTTGCGTAGTGGTTTGAAACTCAGATGATGTTAGGTTTCAGAAAATCTCCATTCTTATTCTTCCAGAAGAATTTTTACCAAACTAGAGTCTAGCTATAAATTATTGAAACTTTTCACGACAAGATGAAAGTGGTTAGAACAATTGAATGTAGGTGTGCTGTTCAATATTACTAGGTTATGATGCAGTGCTTATTAAATAATTAAAATAATAAAACTAATCGCACACGTTAATCGTCACTATGAAAATGATATTAATTTCAATTAATAGCACCAGAGCTCTTCAACTATTAGAACTAATAAAAATAACACTTAGCAATTATACAATCAAGTGCTTTCAAAGTGCAATCGCAGATGCTAGAGTGAAAGCTACATACTTTCAAGTTTTACGATTTGAAGACATTTATTTATTTTATTAGTGGCAACCAGTATCAACCACATCATACCAGATAATCGCTTGTTGAGATGCAAAGAATGTAATAAAATAGAGAAAGTGATAGGACATCAAATTAATTTGTGAACTCCGCAGAGAATACTTGAATATCTGGGTGAATCTATTCTACCCAAAAATGTTGACAAATTTTAGAAAATGGGGTTAATACTTTGTACTGACGTACATAGAATAATGTGTTCTTGTAACAACAAAATCCTAGAGAGTATAAGATGACTAAAAAATTATTTAATAAGGCGAAGCGCAACAATGACTGGACTGTTCTAGCGAAATAAAACGTCCAGATTAGAGCTAAAAGAAAATCACGGGAAAACGTCTGCCAAGGTCCTTGTAACATTCGCAGAAGTGTGGGTTATTGAAAAAGCCAGATGGCACATATGCGGAAAATGGTCTATAGGCACTACAGCTCTACCACACTTCCCAGATTCTATTATCGCTCCCATCTCTTCAGCTTATCCTCCCTAGAGGAGAATAGTACAGATAGACCAACCATTGGCAGAGATCAAAAGATATTATCCACGAAGGAAAAATAATATGGGCCATAAATTATTTTCTTCCTTTTAAAGCCCTAGGAGAAGACGGAACATTCCCTGCTTTCCTTCAAAAGACACCCCGTATCTAGCACCGATACTAATTAAAATACTCAGAACAAGTTTTGGGAGGGGTTATATACCAAAAAGTTGGAAAGAAGTCACGGTTCATCCCTAAAGCGGGCCGTAGACCAACAGAACTACCGAAATCATACCGATTCATAAGCCTTACCTCTTTCTTCTTGAAAGTTGTGGAGAAAATAATTGATAGACATATCAGGGACAGAGCCCTTGCTATAAATTCTCTATATAAAAACCAATATGCCTGCCAACCAAGAAAATCAACTACCCATGCTCTTCCGAAACTCACAACTAGCATTGAACACTCCTTTAGAGACAAAGAGTTTGCGGTGGTCTGCATCCTTGACATCGAAGGAGCTTTGGACAATACCGAATATGTCCAAATATACAGATGCATCCAGTACACAGGAGTAGATAATATAATATGTGACTGGATAAAATGCATGCTAGAAGACAGAAAAATTACATCTCACTAGACAGCAATAAACTCAGGGTCACTGCTGTGAGAGAATGCCCCAAGAGGAATACACTTCCCCTTATTGTGGTCTATCATAGTAAATAAACTGCTGAAAATATTCAGCAACACAGACTTTTATGTCCAAGGTTACGCAGATGATATCGCGATATTAATCAGAGGAAAATTCGAAGAAACAATCTCGGATCTCCTCCAGAGGGCGTGGAACCTAGTTGCTATCTGGTGCCAATAAATCGGCCTTAATGTCAACCCAAAAAAGAGCACTATAGTTTTAATCACCAAAAGAAGAATGCGAGAAATATTACAAACACACGATCTTTTTGTTGAAACAATAGAATTCTCTAAGGAGATCAAATACCTTGCAGCACCAAAATGGTGGCAAGAATAAAACAAAGGTCTGCAGAAGACAGGCTCAATAAACTACTACAGCAGCGCTAGAGGTTATTCTAAACCTAACATCTCTTCATCTTCATAAAAAGAAAGGAGCTATGGTTAACGCCTTCATGCTCTTCGCAGAAGATAACTCAAATTCCAAACTAGTTCACTCGGACATTGCGGATGAACTCAAGAGTAACGAACTACTAGGAATAACAATTACGAACAAATGTCTCCCAAGATTTAACTTCAACCACAACTTCAAGTTTACATTCCTAAATTGCAATAACTGGGAACAGAACAAACCTACATTTGGCAATAACTCTCATCTATGGTACACAGATAGATCCAAGACAGATGAAGGGGTTGGGGCTGAAGTATACGGCGCTACTACGAAAACCTTCATCCACTCATGCACGGATAAAAGTAACTCCGTATTTCAAGCCTAAGTATTCGCTACAGAACTATGCATTAGAGCAAATATAAAAAGATCTATAACCAACAAGAACTCTTATATTTTATCAGATAGCAAGGCTGCTCTATTAGCAATTAAAGTTTATGAAATAACTTCCAAACTAGTACAGGACTTCCTTCAACTACTCATATCACTAGCCAGCACAAACAGAATTCATCCCCTTTGGGTGCCAGGACATAGCGGATATGAAGGAAATGAAAAGGCTGACTTACTAGTCAGAACAGGAGCTGCATCAAACTTCTTGATGCCAAGACCATTATGTGGATTACCAGTGAGTATGGTAAAAAGCTGTATAAGAAATTGGCTAAAAGAAAAAGCGCATCATTACTGGATGGATTTATTGCAAAATCGGGCATATTGAACGAGCTTTAAGGTAAGAAGAAATCATAATAGGCCCAATGTGGCCGCAGTGATAAGGCGATCTAATCCCACTTCAAACAACAACCAACAATCTAGGTGTGTGTGACCCAAAAAAAAAGCAAATATTTAGTGCAACAGCTCTTTAAGTGCCTGGGCTTAGCTTTTCGCAACCACTCGTGTTGTGTGCATTATATTTTTTTCACACGAATGCCGTTTTCGAAGGGCAATTTGTTTTGAGAAGTTTTCTAGTTACAACAATACTCTCGGATGCTTGTCAAACATTCGCCAGAGAAGTTACCCTGAAAAAACTTGTTGGTGTTTTCTGGGATTCGAACATGGAACCTCACGCGCAGTGATCCGACACACTAACCACTTGGGCCACGCCGCCGACGTGTGACCGAGTTGACTATTATATTTATTTAATTTTGTTCTTCAAATTCCACTTACCGATGCAAAGGTTTCCGTCCAAATTCTCCTCCATTTTCGTCTCGACCGAATGCAAAAGTGGTAATAGTCTTCTCTGGCACACTGAATGTTACAGAACCGGAAACGTCTTCAGAAGTCTGCAAATTAAGAAGAATAATCCGTTAGCAAAAAGAATTACAAAAAACCAAAGATTTATGTCCGATCAAAAATTGATGGGATATTTATTACCATTTCGATGCACACATTACCCAATACCATGCAAGTTAACATTGAACTGAGCGCTGCTACCCAGACAAGAATAATGCATTAGGGTAAAGGTTAATTGGCATCATCTCGCATGTTACTAATTTTTTATATTATTTTTGTTTTTGGGTAATTTTGTAATTTTCGAAAGTGAGCATGATTGGTAGGCTAGACGCCGGTATACAGTTACTGAAATGTTTGCCAAATGTATAAAATCATGAATCAGCACCTAACGACAAACAAATGCTTGTGTTTATAAATCAATTAGTTCACTGCCAAATAGAAAGAAAAATTTGTTTTTGTGTTTTTTTTTTAAGTAATGAAAACAACATTTAACAGGTTAATGATTCTTGAATCTTATACATTAATACGTGAACACAAAATTTATCGTACGTATTTTTAGTATTCATTATAAAAGGAGGGGGATGAAACTTATATCATTCGAAAGGTAATGTGCCATAGATGTACAGAAAAAAAAAAACATGAGCGCATGTTACCGTTAGATCAGGTAAAATTAAATTACCAAAAAATGAATTCGTATACAAAAAGCTTTAACAAATTAAATGAAAGCATTTTGATCACGTTCATGGCTCTATGAGCTTAAATCCCTTTGTCTTCACTGCACGGGAGAATATTACAAAAAAAAAAGAGTTATGCAAACACAGCGTTGTTTCTCTCGCTGTTTGTTTATTTCCCCTCGGTCACATGCAATACTAGTTACTATAGAACGAGATACATCCAGATCTTCAAGCATTTAAATCTGCGTTTTTTAAAGTTCTCGCTGGAGTGAATGGAAACAAGGAAGAATTTAAGATTAGAAGGAAACTTGAAGACAATGTGAGTTTTTTTTTCATAATTTGCGCGCACTCAAGGGGTTATGAATACCTTTAACATGTTTACACGTGGGCATTGAAAAGGATAGATAGAGAGGGAGAGAAATATTTAGTGTAGTGGTTTTGAAGTTCAGTTGTTTATGCTTCAGAGAAACTCCGGGGTGGCGTCCAGATAACTGGAGAGATTTTTGTTATTTTTTGTCTTTGCTTCTGACTCACAGTATTTTTTTTTCCGATAACCGATATCATAGGCAAATTATTATCAACAGAGCGAACAATTTTTTCAGTCACATGACTAAACTACTGCCAGTGTTATGCCTTCGCAGTAGTGTTCAAACAAGGTTTCGCAATTGATCGGACTGACTTTATATATTTTATAAGAAATAAATAAATGCTTACTGACATCAGGATTTGAACCATGAATCATTAGCGTGGCAATTGACGACGTTACCACAACACCATTGCCACCCCCAATGGTTAGCTTTAAATCTTTGTAAACTACACATGCCTGGAACAGGTTTTGAGGAAGGCAATTCATTTGTGTTGAGTGGGCGAAACCCACTCTCCTGAAAATAATTGTGAACCCGAAAGCATATTGCGATGGATCGATGGACCGTGAAAATGCTTTTTGTTGTTTTCTGGGATTTGAACATTAAACCTCACGCGCAGTGTTCTGACACACTAACCAGTGCACCAAGGCGCCCACAACTAGTGAGATGTGTTTTGTTATTTCGTCTTTACTTCTAAGTAGCAGTATTTTCTTGACGACCACCTGATGTCATAGGCATATCAATCACCCAACAGAGTGAACAATTTTGTCGGCCAACTATTACTACTACGGCCAGCTCACTGCCAGTGTTAAGCCTTTTAACACAGTGTTAACATACATAAACTTTCGCAATTGATCGAACTGACTGTTTACAAATATATTTCACAAGAAATGAATAAATAAATGCTTGCTGAGCCATGAACCATTATCGTGACAATCGATGACTTTATGACTACACCATCGCCCCCAGGTGTCTAGGCCGAGATATTGGTCCCACTTCTCGGTGAGATATGCCATCAAATCACCAGTAGACCTGTTGCTACGAAAACCATGCTGCCGGTCATTAAGGAGTTTCCGTGAATCAATATATTTTATAAGCTCTCGATTTATCAGCTTTTCCATGACCTTGGAAAGAAGGGACGTTCATAAGTACAATGGGTTGGTAATTGGACGGGGAGGAAGATTCCCCTTTTTTAGGGACGGGCTGGACAAATCCTGTTTACCATCTTCTCGGAAAGAGCCCAGAAGAGTAGAACAGACAGAAAAGCTTACGCAGAGGTTTTGCCAGCGTTGAAGAGCATCTCTTCAGAACTATGGGGGGGCTACCATCTGGACCAGCGGATTTGTGTATATTAAGACCCTTGATTACTCCTGCAACTGTACGAGTGCGAAAATGGACATGTCCCATCGGAAATTTGACGTTCTCAAGTACATGGGGAGAGAACGCACTAACTGTCAGGATGGAGTTCGTTGCAAAGTGAGCAGCAAGAAGATTGACTTTGTCTATGGAGCTGGCAGCTGGGATGTCGTTCTAAATTATCGTTGGGATAACAGATGAGGCAGAATTTTTAATATTTTTGACGAATGATCAAAAATGTTTAGAAATGTTTACCTCAATCTTTGTTCATACGTTTTTGGATTTACTCCAACTTTTTTCCACATAATAAGTACCAATTTATAATTAGGAAACAAAGTAGGTATTTCAAACGCGAAGTAATTGTGTTACTATGTGGAAGACGGATTAGGCAAAAACACACGCTCTCGACTGCGGAAGGATGGCTATATTTATCTATAGAAACGGCAAGATAGAAAACCTGCATATCTGCACTTGATCAGGCCAATGAGAGATGGCTCAATCTTGATACTTGCAATCATGTGAGGCATACGTGACCTCTTAAGCAATAGAAAAACAAAAGCCTACTACCTATCAATAGGCCATGCAAGGGTACCCTGGTTGAGTTGCTGACTGATCATTGTGCATCGCGCAGACACGCCGCGAGACTGTATGAAGACTGCCTAGCACTACACTCACCAAAAAAACAAACTCTTGGAGAATAATTCTTTGAGAAACCTGTAGAAATTGGCGATTCACATATTAATCATCAGGAAAATAATCCAAAAACCAAAATGGTACAAAGAGTGGTAGTAGATCTAAGTGAATTATAACTTTCTCAGTGGAAATCCCAACCATTTTCTAAGATAAAAAGTATCTTCAATATTGACACGGAGTATAAGCTATCATTGTGCCAAGTTTCATCCAAATCAATGCAGTAGTTTTAGCGTGATATGTGCACAGAAAGACAAGAACATTCGACTCTCTACAGTTTTATTATACATACTCGTATATGTTTATACGTATAGATAGATATACTCGTAGATGAAAGTAGATTCCCATTCCTTTTTCTGCCGTGAATTTATGTCTATAAAATTTGAGGAAACGTTATTTTGTTATATTCCTAACCTTTTAACGCCCGATCGCTTAAAGTGACATTTCTTTTTGCAAATTCACTGGTCGCACTTTATGGCGAATGAATCCTACAAATCCCCTAGTCCATGAATCGAACAATTAGGTAACGTTTGAACAAAGAAATTGGGTTGCTTATAGATTGATCACCGATCAACGGCGAGAAGACTTCGCAATCTTCTGCTACCGGAAAATGCCTCTTAAGCTGAAAGGAAAGCTCTACCCCGCTGTTGTGCGTCCAGCACTCGCATACGGTTTACAATGTACGAAAAGTATGAGGATAAATAAACGGCAGCTGACATTAAGCTGATTCGCGTGACAGCAGGAGTGAGAAAGCTTGATCAAATAGAAAGTTCGAAAATCCATGAAAGCCTTCGCGTCAAAAAAACTATCTAACGAAAATTAGAGCGCAACTGGCTCAGCTGATATTGCCATGTTCAAAGAGGACATCATTTGAACTCAGTCAAAAATTAATATTAATGAACATTCCACAGATATCGCGAAAGAGAGGAAAGTCTAAAAACTCCTGAATCTCACAAATGCAATAATACCAGCCTCAGTAATGAAGTGATCAAAAATATGAAAACCATATTGTCGGTCGTAAAGGAGACAGTTTCTTTCGAAATAACTCATTACTTGGAAGTACTGACGTTAAGGCTATGGGTCGGTACCTAGGAAGGGAGGTCTATCACTCTATTCCGGAATTTGGTGCACGTTCGCAAGTTGCAATATCTGGAAAACGTATAGAGTGTGCGATAAGTAAATGAACTCACTTTGGGGTTCGGTTAGGTTGGAGGAACACGTCTTCAAAACAAAGTAAGACATCCAATCTAGATTTCAAAAAACACTGAGATGGTCGATGAGGCTCTGCCTATAACGAACTGATTTTTTGGTCATATGGAAAAATCAGTTTTTTTAAGTTGTGACCGTATTGTTAAATGTACGATATACTCATTGTGTAGCGAGATCCCTTACAGAATGGACAAGAAATATATTCCTTAGCTAGAGTCCAGTACTTTAAAAGGAACTTGATCCAGTTAAGATTGGTTGCTGGAAAATATCTCTGCTGCATTTGCATTCAAACATAGACTGATGAAGAAGTTAGCACAAGAATTTCCATACCCAGAGCAATTATCCATTTAGAAGCCATCAGGAGCAGTGCTGCCAGATCGTGGTAAATTTACCTTTTCGTGGTAAATTTCAACTCCAATTTTGAACATATGGTAAAAAGGTAATATTTTCCATTTTCCATAAAAAAAAGGGAAATTTTACTGACATATTCCTCTTCTCACTCATTCTGACAGATGTAAAAAATAAAAAAAAAAAAATAGTTTAAATGATGGTTTGCTTAACAGTATTTGTAAAATAAGATCTTCCTCTCAGGCAAAAAATATTTCTTGTGTTGATTTCTGTGTCGAATCGGACATTACATTTAAGAATTTTATTTTTATAAAAAAAATCATTTATCCGAAATTTAGATGCAGGTAAATAAATAAATATTTAAGTACAGATACCTAGGTTTAAAAAAAATTTTAATGTTGGTTTACAGTTGTTTTGCAGAAGATCGCTTGGCGCCTTATCGCTCATTTTTTGCAGTTGTATTATTTTGCAATGGCAAGGTCGTTTTCAAAAAAATATATCTTGTTTGTTAGTTTTGTGGTTTTACTCTAATTCCGTTTCGTGCTTTTGTGGTGCTCTTATGACCTTGAAAGTCATTTTGTACTTGTGTGGGAAATTTTTGGTGGAAATGGTAAATTTTCATCCATCATGTGGTATTTTTCTTGAAAAAAGTCTGGCAGCACTGATCAGGAGTCCCTTGCTTTTGAGTAATTTCGTTTTATTCCAACATTACCTCGCACCAAGCAGTAAAGCAGTCTGAGATGACCATCGATGTGGTTTCTAGAGCAATAAACTTAAGATGGACTGGGCTATATAGACTGTATCTAACTTTGACTTGTATGTGCTTCATTGATTTTGTGGTTTTATTTGGTACTATTTGTATAGAAAAATTAACTTTTTCAGTAAAGGTGTGTGAAAAAATTCTTCAAAAGGCTAAAATTTAGCAACAGTGGCAGCACTGAGCCTAGTATATCCGAAAACAATACTTCGAAAGAGAGATCTAATCACGCCTTTGAATATAGATACTGCTTCTATTTTTGAACTTCTACGATTATTTAGTGCACAGACATGTAACGGAAGAAGACGCTGTGCTGATGAGAAAGTTCAGGAGAACACAACCCGTTTCCCTTTCCACTTCCCAAGCTTCTACTATCTAGAAACAAATTCCTTGGACAATACTTTTTCAGACTTTAGAAGATTTATCGAACAGACCGCTGAACGACATTGTTGAACAACTTTACTAAATCCACTGGTTGGTTTTTATCTCGGACGCATTAAGTAATAAATGCATTCTGCTTATCCATACAATATATACTTCATTCTCTTTACGAGAAGAATATTCTTTCTTTCTTCCCCTGGGTATCACAATCCTGAAGAAAGGAGAGCCTCTGAACTGCGCCAACTAGAGAGGTATAAGTCATCCCAACATCGCATTCATGATCTTGTCTGCCGTATTACGTGAACGCCTAAAGTCGATCGTCAACAACCGGGTAGGTCCTTATCAGTGCAGTTTCAGGCCAGAAAAGTCCACCATTAGTACAATATTCACGCTACGGCAGATATTGGAAGAAACCCATGAATATAAAATCAATACGCATCACCTTTTCATCGATTTCAAAGTTGCCTATGTCTCGGCATCCTTGCCAAGCTTGTCCGTTTGTGCAGGATGACAATGGAGAACTCTCGCTGCTCCATCAAAGTCGGAAAAAACACCACCGAACTGTTCGATGTCAGGAAAGGTTTTAGACAAGGTGACGCACTATCATGCGATCTCTTTAACATAGTACTTGAGAGAGTTGTACGAAACTCACAAGCCAACACAGGAGGTAGAATCTTTTACAAGTCTGTACAACTACTCGCTTACGCCGATGATATTGACATAATTGGAAGAACTTAGTGGGCCGTCAGTGGGGCGTTTGCGGGTATTGAGGTCGAGGCAGCAAAGATAAGTTTAGCAATGAAAGCAAAACAAAAAATATGCTGTCTACAAAAAATAACACCCAACATCGGCGTCTTGGATAAAACGCCATAATTGATACCAGTGGGGAGATCAAACAAAGAATTACTCTCGCCAATCGCTGTTTTATCGATAGATGGCGAGTGGAGGAGAAGGTAAAATGCCGAGCTATACGGCCTATTCAAGAACATCGATTTAGGCAAAAGAGTTCCCACACAGCGACTAATATAGCTAGGTCATGTAGAGCGAATGGAGCCCAACGTTCCAGTCTGGAAAACCTTCGAATCTACCCCAGATACGAGTAGATGCGCAGTAGAGGACTATCTCGCCGTAGGTGGCGCAAACAAGTGGAAGGGGACCTCAACCAACTTGGCTGGTTCGTAACCGGGCTGGGTGGAGAGGTTTGTTGGTTGAGGCCCAGGTCCATCCCGGACTGTAGTGCCACTTAAGTAAATAAGTATGGGTATCACAATGGGTCTATACTAACCTGAGTGTAGTGTAATGGATTTGTTACTCCCTACGCCAACCCACATATCTAACCTAACTTAGTTCTTAGATATTCTTCAAAAATCCATCTTTCCTATATTGAATACAAACGGATCCTATGGCCTACTATTTTTTCACTCAACCCCATTTTTATGGCTGCATTTCCACATACATAGATATGATCAAATATCTAGTGATGGCAGAAGATCTCGATCAACTGAAATTTTACTAACAACATTTTGCTTACAAAATTAATTTGTTAAGGAAGTTAAAGATTCCGGAAAATACTAACAGCAGGGAAGAATAATTTGTGTAAATACCACCGCCTGAAGCGTTAGCTGCAAAAACAAACACCTGTAATCACGATTCACTTCGTCACTTTTGTACTCTGGACAATCAAAATATTGAAGCGATGACTCAACAAGATTTATTCAGCTCATTCCACACGTTTACAGCGCAAAGCAGTTTAAGTTGGATCTGTGCAGACAAAGCAATGAACTCCAGACCACTGCTCGAAATAAAAACACAAATATTTAGAAATGAAATCTATGAACCATATAACACTTCCTTATCTCTAACTAGACTACTTACTATCACAGTATAGAGTGGAAAAATTTCTGCAACAAAAAACGCAAAGCTAAGATCTTGAACTTGCTGACACAAGCGTTGTATGTAGAAACCAATTCACATGGCAATAAAAATTATTTTCCGAATAGTTAACCACAGTGATGCAACTCGCTGCTAATTGATGCTTCTATCTCTCCGATACTTAACTGCAGAATTTTCTTTGATCAATTAAAACAAAAAACTCTGTACCTGCCTTATCCAGTAAACTATTTAAATTCTCCTCATTTAAACTTTTGTTAGCACTTTTTTGTTTGATAGCGTCAGCGGTTACGAATGAAGTTTCCGTTTCGATTTTAGCCATATTATGCAAAAACTCTTGCACTTTTCATGTCACTAGCCACGGCACGCCACTTTAATAGTCTCAATTTATAATTCAATTTCCAACAACGACTTAATTCGATTACACTCAATCAGAAAAAAAAAAAGTTTAATTATGACTACTGATCGACGACTGTGCCAGACAAGGCGTATTCCTTTGGTGATCATTTCCGTTGACACTCTGCGCGGCTACTAAATGTAAATCGATGGCACATACTGCCTCAATCGCCATGAAATTCGAATCGAATTGTTTCTTGCCACACTAAAGCTGCATTGTTGTTGGAAATGACAACTGGTGCTGGCCCCCTCTCATCAACCAACCGATCGGTAGTGACTTCACAGTCATTGATCAATTTACCGCATCATCGATGAAGCTGAACATGTTAATAAGCCGGGTCGGCCAGACAGACTTCCACTTTCAAAACAATCAGGGGATGATCCCCATTTCCATTATGTTGTTTGTCAATCTTTTTTATTGCTGACACTTTCAAACTGACACTTATAGAACCCTGTGACGATTCAGATCGTGATTCCGATGAAATGTCAAAAATTAAAAAAAAGTGCTTCATCAACTCAAAAAGTGTTCATTTATTTGTTGACGTTTTTCATATTTTAACCAGCAACAAGATGGAAATTATAATTAATTATTTAATTAACAATGAAATCAGTGTATATTTTCAGGTTCAGGGTTAAGTGATAATAAGATCAATAAATACGCTAGGTGCATAAGTAAAATCAGTTTATTGATTGATTGACTTTTCATGTTGGCAGTAAAGATTAATTGGTATTGACAATTCTTTTTTAAGTGGAATAACGAACGCATGCTGGCTTATCACTTTCCGGTGACATTTGTTTGACGGATGTGACATAAAGAGTGATCTTGCTGTCAACGTGCTTGTAATGTACATGTGGTAATTACCCTGAATAATGTCGGGTGAAGGTATTTTTTTAAAGTGTAAATTGATAGGAAGACACAATCATCAACATCATGATTACATGGAATTAAAAAAAAATTCAAACTATTCGCACCTGGCGAAGTCTCATTAGATTTATTACTTAATATTCCAAGGCTTATCAATTACATGTAACAATGTTAAATTTCCTTTTTGAGGTCATTTCGATTAAACTATTAAGGGGTTTTTCAACTGTATTAACCACATTTCGATTAAGGGGAACAACACCTGACCAGTGTGGTTTTCAGACACTTTTCCAGCGAATAACAGCTTTGCCGTGAATGGGAGTAAGCCGAATCCACGAGTGATAGAAATTATAAAACTGTCGAGGAGTGATGGACAGGAATGGTAATGAGGTGTTTTCATATTTAGAAAAATTTTAATTTTTTGCTGTTCCATAGAAGTAGAAACACAAAAAGGGGCATGGTATGGGGTATGGTAGAGGTGGCTATAACAGCAAAATATGCGAAGCCTAATTGGCACTTTAGCGCCATTTTCATACCACAACTCACGTGACCTTTTCCCATATTGAACACAAAGATAAGTGAAATTGGAATGACTGTCCTTAAATCCACCCTGTGGCATTAAGAAAGCTGATTACTTCCTTAACACTTCTCTCGGATTACTCTATTAGGTTGTCAATGAAATTTGCTTAGTGTGCGGTGCCTGGCCCGGACCTACCTAGAGCCAAACACTTGCAGAAGAAATGGTCGATTGTTTCTTTCTCATTAGGAATATTGCAGCTGCGGCAATGTGCATAAAATGCAGTGCCTAGTCTGGCCGTGTGGATCCCAATAGGCCAGTGGCCTGTACTAATCGCCACAATTTTAGCAATATCTGCACGGTTTTGTAGATCTTGTGTTCTATGCCAGTTGGCCTATGATAGGAAGTGTGCAAAAATACTTCCCTTGGAAGAGAGAGTGGTATGAGAACCACATCGCATGGGATTTGTCAAGGGCTGCCTTGCAAGTTCTTCAACTCACTCGCACAATTTCACCAGTTTGGCAGATGAGATAGCAGAAACTATTGCCTTGATAGCAGCCTGGCTGTCAATGGGAATGATTATGGTACTAAGGAGCACATACTTACTGAAACTGCACAGCAAATTATGTGTGAATGTCCCGCCATTGCACGCAGCAGACTAAAACACTTTCATAAAGGATCCACCAGATTTGCTTTTTATATTAACTCGGAAACATTGGAGGATTTATTCGGTCTCATCAGGAAACAATCGAATAACAATCAAATCAAATTCTGGAAATCGCGTTCGAGCAGACGACGAATACATAATCGAACAATCGCGCTAGAGCCATCGTCGAATACAAATTTGCACACTTACACTACACACAATCAAAGAATACTCGTATATCCATGCAAAACTCACAATCAGGGTTGCCACTGAAAATTCGAAAAACTCCCAAAAAAAAGGGCGACTGAGCAAAAAAATGTCACAACAAAAGCAAATACACTCAAACCTTGCTATACGGCCTTTCGCTAAAATGGCCTTTTTTATTACTCTACTAGCTGGTTGTACCCGCTTCGCTGGGTCTATAAATATGCGATTTCAAGTACACTTCTTTAAAGCACTCTCCGTTTTGTTATTGAAATAGTTGACCCGCTAATCCTTTATGAGGGTCGCGGGGGTAGGATGATTAGGTGTACTCTCCATCATTCGTGATCCTCGTGAACCTCATAGAGGGCCCCAGGAGAGATATCGGACTTGCTTCTACCATCTATTTCTAAGCCTACCGATGGGTCGCTAACTTGATGGCATGGCAATCATGACACGTCTTGGAAGCCAATTTCGGGACATACGGACTACGTGATCATTCTGTCAAAGCATAAACCCTTCCGTTCGAAGAAGTAGCTGCTCAACATTGAGCGCCTCCCGTACTCTGGTGTTACGCACTCGATCCCTATGGGTTATTCCAACAACACCGCGAAGGAACCTTGTTCAGCAGCTTGTGTCCGCGATTATAGGTAAGAGTTGGACCGAGTTGGGTTGGAGAGTGGTACCGAGTTAAAAACAAATAATTTAGCTTCAACACTAAGTTCGGCCTTCCTTATAACAAATTGACTAAGTTCTCTCAAAATTGATCCAGCCTGATCATTTCTACAGAATAACTCGACATTTCTCTTTCTATCACTCGCGAATAAGACCCCGAATTACTTAAACTTATCCACCTGCTTCAGTGGAACTCCACTAACATGCAGAGTGCACTGAATGGGTTTTTTTTTGGAAACGACCATTACTTCTGACTTGTTTACGTTGATCTTCATTCCAGCATCATCACAAATGGCTACAAACCTTTCGAATGCGCCCTGAAGTTCGGTTTGAGAGGACCTAAGGATGACCAAATCATCCGCAAAGAGCAGATGACTAATACTTTAGTCCCTCGCTTTCTAAAATTCTCTACCACGGCTGCACTGCAACATCCAGTCCATATATACAATGAAGAGACGAGGTGACAAAGCGCACTCTTGGCAAAGTCCAACCCCCACAGTGAAGGGTATTGATTTACCGCTGTTTGCCCGAACACAGCTTCTATATTTTGTAGGTACTCGTACAGAAATACTGAATCGCCCTTAATAGGGAACGATCAATCCCATACTCTTGCAGAACACTCCAGAGTTTGCCTCGAGGAACCCTAACACATGCTTTCGCCAAATACACAAAACAGGTGTAAACAGGTTTACAATACACCCAGGCCTTCTCAGGAATCATTCTGAAAGTGAACAACTGGTCGGCCCTGCTTCTACCGGGACAAAAAATGCATTGCGCAGCTCCTAAACTATCCTCAACCAAAGCTCTGGCACGTGTCTTTAACACCTTAGCAAAGACTTTCTACGGATACTTAAAAGAAATATACCCATTTTTGTTTATGTCCTATATCCCCTTGTTGGCCCTAGGGCCTCTACTATGCCTACGTGCCATCGTGTACGGTTTCTGGCAATGTGTCTCCGCTCTCCCCAACTTTTCCCCAACTGCCGTGCCTCCTTCTCGACTGTTCTGCGCCATGTTCTCCTCGGACCGCCAGATATATACCCCTGCAATTGGCGCAAGCTTTTCTGTCCCCTTTTTTACAAAGAGGGACAATCACTCCCATTTGCCAATCACCAGGTGTTTCACTGCATTCCCAACTTTTAACAATTTGGTAACCAAAGTCTCTAGAATAGGTCTGTCATCTTCCTGATGACATAGCTTGTTCGGAATTGAGAAATTCTGAAAAGTGCTCGCTCCATCTCCATCGCTCATTGGAAAGCAGTGTACCGTCTTTGATTTTGACTCCTTTCACGACATTCAACTTTCTTCCTCTGATTGGCGGACTGTCTGCCAGAATATTTTATTTACAGATATGCAGTCACGTTTCAATGAAATAGTTTATTACATTTAATTACACGAAATATTTTTCGAAAAACATCTTCTAAAAGGTAGGAAAACAGACTTAAAGTATGAGTATTCAACTTGCAATAGTATACTACCTACGCCACCATGTAAATAATTTATTTTAAATCTATTGAAACATTCTAAAATATGGACAAATCCAACGATCAACAACATCTCTTCTAACAAAATTGAAAAATATTGCAATAGTTCTATGTCTACACATGCATATGCATGTACATATATACCTACGCGTATATTCTCAAGTCTCTTAATTGCATGAAGTTTTGACAGCACATGGATATCTTAATTAATAAACTTTACAATATCTTAGACTTGGCACTGATAATGTATTTTTTTTTTTTTTCAATTTTAGCTCTAAAAGAGATCGCACACTGAAGATCAAATCTGGGATAGCGCGCCCATATACTCATACACACATACTATTGCAATGATAGCCACTGCTGCATGACTGCTGGCCGTGGTCTCCACTGAAGGAAAATTGTGGCCGATGATTTGATTATTTGTTTTTAGCATTGCTCAGCTTCAGAACAACGCAGAATGATGTTTTATACCTTAAATGAATCAGCGGCGAATTTACTAAATTCACATATTTCTTTATTTTTTTAATCCGGAGAGCCAGTACTAAGCTACGGCTGTGGAATCAATATTTACAGATGGAAAATTTGATCTCAACCCCCTTTATGCAACCTTGAATTTCAGAAAATCCCTTTTTAACTCGCATCTAGGCAAAATAAGGAATAACTGTGCAAAGTTTCAAGTACCTACATCTAGTAGTTTTCGAGAAACGGTGTTCACAAGGAAAATGGACTTTGCTTTTATAATATTTAAGATTTCCTTTTTACGGCCAATATTTTTCGTTACAGGGACCAAAAAAATAAATGTTCTTACAATGCAAGAAAATACATTCACCCTTATTGTCGACGTCGTCTGTCGAAAACGACAGGCGACATCTGTCGAGTCGAGGCGTTTGTGATTTCTCATTGCGTAACTAAAACGACACGACTCTCAGAACACTTACATTCCACATTACACATGTGTTTTGACATTTGATTCGACGAATTTGTATTTTTTCTGTGACTTGGTGAAGGATTTGCAAAAATTATTTAAAAATGAATAGTGTAGAGATGTTTTTCGAGAGCAGTGACGAAGAAGAAAATAAGAAAAAAGAGCTTGTAAGGATTAGAAACAAATCAGAACAAAATCCAATCCATTGGATTTGCCCGGAGTTAAGTGAGTGGGAGAAATAAATATATTCTAATCAATTGTTTGAATCACAATTATTTTCAGATTTAAAATGTATTTTAGAATTTAAGGATATGTCATCCCATTTGCGATTTACATTACTTTTCGTTAGGCCCTTTGTAAAGGATTTTGCCAAAGGGTTGTTTTCTTCCATTTCACGGACTAATGCTTGAAACTGTCGTTTATTTGTGACCTTCATTCTGAAAAATACTACATTTTCCTTCAATTTGTTAATTAAAAATTAAATGCACATACTTTTCTTTGTCACTAATCACACAGTCGTCCACAAAATTCTCTACGACGAAAATGGTCCCTTTCCACGACAAATGTCGTCGCAAAATGAATTACACAATGCGACGATCGTCGTCGAAAAATGCAATCCACATTCTTTGACATTTCAAACGAGTTTTGTCGATCGTCGAGGTGACAAAAGTCGTTCATTTGTGTTCGACAATGCCAAACAGACGCGTCGTTTTTTTTTCAGTCGTGGACGTCGTCGACAATAAGGGTGATTATGTAAATTATGTACCTTGTCTACTTTGTCTACTTTACGTTGCGAATTTTTTTCTAGCTTGTTGTTTTCTTGACTTTCAATCTTTGTGTGTCCCATACCAAAAAAGTATGTATGCATTTCCAAATTACACAACGTATTAGTGCACAAAAAGTCGATGTCGGCATCGTTAAGTTTGAATTTCCTAGACACGAGTTTTCCCCTCTTTGGTTTGAGACGTAGTTTCTAAGTCATAAGATGTGGTGTAGCACGTCGCTTTAAAGCAGGTGAGAAAAATTTCCTAATTTGTTCAGCATTAGGTCTTGCAAAATCCACTGTTTAAACAATACGTGATAATAAAGACAACATCAAGCCACATTTATACAAAATAAACTCGAAAAAGAAGTGATATTCAGGATTATCGTGAATTATTTTGCCCTTGAAATTTTTCACCCGAACAAAAGTTAGGAATATCACTTCTTTTTCGATTTTTTTTTTTGTATAAATACGACTTGATGTTGTCTTTATTATCACGTATTGTTTGATAACATTTATTCACGATAACCCTGATTATGGAGAAAATGGAAAAATTGCTCATCCTATGGATCGAAGACGACAACAAATGAGTCAAATGATTATCCAAGAAAAGGCTAAGAGCATTTTTGAAAAATCTTAAATTGGATGATGTTGATTAAACGCCAAAAGATGAAATTTTCCTAAGAAGTCGAGGTAGAAAATCAACATAGTTTGCAAAACACCAAGATGACATTTTTTTTGTTCATTTTTTTAAAGATTTGGAACCAATCTAATGGATTTTGTATGGGTTTGTATGAAATAAAATGATTCGTTATACGGCATTTCGCTATAGGGCCTGTGGAACGTATCTAGGCTATTAACCGAGGTATGAGTTTAATGTAAATTGTATCCATTGAAATGAAATCTTAGAAACCAACTTGTTGCTTGCTTGTATTTCACAAAACAAAACAAAAACTTAAATAAATAATTCAATAAAAAAAAAAAGGAAGTATATCAATCAAGGAAGAGAGCACACATCGCATACTGGAATTTCGTTGAATGAACGTACACATGGGTGCAGGGTGCATAGTATTATATCATAATAATACTAACACAAAGAAAAAATTGGTGACTTTTTGTGTAAGTTACTTAGTGATGAATCTATTTCCTTTTTGTTGTGAACGATTGTGAAGAGCAACTAAATGGAATTTTTGTTCGAAAAATATTTTGAATACGAAAAAGTTTCAAAAAAAAGTAAAAAGGGTCAAAAAGAGGTGTTTTTTAAAAAGTCGGATCATGGTCTCTATGCGTCAAAAAACTCTCCTCACAATCCTTATACGTAATTAGTTATCATGCACATCAAAAACTTTTCTGGGAATGTAGACGCAGAGACGATATAGTTTTTCTATCTGAATCAGTGAAAGGAATGCAGCGAATGGTGAACCGTCTTGAACGCTACTGTGAACTTTGGAATCTGTCTGTAAATTTAGAAAAATCCAAAATGATGGTGTTCAGAGATGGTGGTGGTAGATATTCTCGTAATGGAAAATGGACATACAAAGGAGAAAATGTTTCAATAGTTCGGGAGTATAAGTATCTAGGTGTATTAATTACGGCGAATCTCAACCTACGAAAACATTTCCAACTCAAACTAGCGGAGACGGGGAGAGCTGTTTCTTGAGTATGGGGCCGTTGCATCAATAATAAATTTATTGAACATAGCGCAAAGCTTAAATTATTTCGTGCGACTGCAATCTCTATATTGCTATATGGGGCTCAAATTTGGGGATACTGTCAGTTTGATGAGGTTGAAAGATTCCTGAGGTATTTTCTGAAACGTATTTTCCAGCTACCAACCTGCACCCCTACTTATATGCTGCATTTGGAAACAACAGTGCCACCTCTATTTTTAGACACGCTTAAGCTGCATTTCGATTTTATCATTAAAGTGTTGGAGATGGAAGATGAACGGCTGCCTAAACTAGTGCTTAAGAGAGCTATGCCAACAAGAGGAAACCTTATCGAAAAGTGGGAAGAGCTGGGGGAGAGTTTTGGTGAAAACGTGAGAATTGCAGCAGATATTAACTCTACTGAGTTAAGGATGGTATTTAAAAAAAACTTTTAGAGAGAGCAAGTGACACTACTTATGATTGTTGCAAAACGGAAGCTGAAACTTCCCAGCATAGAATGATTTACAGCAAACTCAACTATAATCTTCAACAACATACGTACTTTCTTAATCGACCAGACCGGTCAGTTCTATGTGACCTGTGTAATCTTCAAGAAAGGGAGGATGTATACCATTTTATTGCTAGATGCCCTATCTTAAGTGAGTTTCGTGTGAGATACTTTGGCGCAACTGCATTGGATATGAATGAGATCTTGAACATTTTGAACGGCAACCTTGGTTGGGAAGTTTTATATAAATATTCATTAACCGCATTTACCTACAGAGCACGTATTATAGAAGGAGCCTTTTAAATATCAATGTGTGTTAAAATATAAATGCGAAAAATAAATTGTCAATCTGGTAGACGGCCGTGGGCCAAACCATATTTAACTTAAGATTATGAAATTGTATTAATGTATTATTGAAGTTTAAATAAAGTTTTTAAAACTAAACTAACTAAACTAGACGCAGAGTGAAACAATCTCTCTCTCTCTCTCTCACCGAATTAGAGAATAGGAGCGAATACACAATTGTTGTCAATTGTATTGCTTGCAATTGTTAGTGATTGTGGTGGCGACTAAAAATTGATGTGAACAATCGCTGGTCTACAATCGAGGGGCAACAATCCACTCCTCTCAATTTTCTTCGAATAATTCGAATTGAGAAAACAATCGAATTATATTATAAGCAGATCAATCATATCCATTCCTAAACTTATATGGAAATGTCTACCTTTATGACTACAGGTTGTCTCCACAGGGGTGCCTATTCTTTAATTGCCTATTATCAATATTCCAATTCTAAACGCTCCAGGAAAAACTAGGAAAAAATAGAAAAACACTGTTTTAGCGATAGCATCTATACTTGGCATCTAAAATGCAGACATAGGGTTATATTGAGATACCTTCAATTCTCATTGCAAAGCAAGAATAAGAAAATTAATATGAGAACCAAGCTCCCATGGATCTACAATCCCAGAGGGACCTAGACACCGCAAAAATCGTTTACACTTTATAAAATCCGTCGACAGCACACTTAATTGGCCTTCGGTTACTTGGTGTCTCCACGAGCCATGAGTCATGCTTGAGCGTATGTGTTGTCTTTAAAGTATCTCATGGAGACCGCATTATGTCTTCATGTTTGCATGCCCTGACATGTATGTTTAGATTTATCGCTTGCCATTCATGCATGCCATGGAGTTGGGCATGAGCAGTCACTTTAAACAAAATTCAGTCACAACCGAAGGGAAAACGTAAGTTAGATAGTTTGTTTATTTCGAGATAAAATACAATATTGGTTGTTACCGCACATTTTACATACAGAGATCTGACACTTATGTTCTTACTACTGAAATGCTATACTCAGATGAGCAAATAATGGAAAAAGAAAAAATTGTTGAAGGAAAACTCGATAAAAACCTTCATTTAAAGCCAAAAAAGAAAGAAATAGTAAATATGTAATAATAAATCAATAAATAAGTAGTTAATATAGCTAAATGTAGACTTTTATATGCATACATAGATACAAAAAAAAAAAACATATAAAGATAGATACATAGATGAGGAAGTAAATAAATAAATAAATATATAATATATAAATAAATAAATAAACAAATAAATAAATAAATAAATAAATAAATAAATAAATAAATAAATATATAAATAAATAAACTAATAAATGAAATAAATAAATAAATAAATAAATTAAATTAATAAATTAATAAAATAAATAGATAAATAAATACATGGATAAATATATAAATAAATAGACAAATAAATAAATACAAATAATTAAATATATACACATAGATAATCATGAATGCATACATACATTAAATATAGAAATTTTTTGTACATAATAAACTTAACATAATTTAATAAAATGCCAGTATATCATTTCAATGAAATAATTGGTTTACCAGAATGTTGTCAGCAAGGACACAACGAGCAATAAACCTGTTTTTAAGTTTTGCAATTCTATCATAGATCAATTCAATATTCCCTTTTTTATGCAGGTCGAAAGTAGAATGATGCCTTGGCAAATTCAACATCATTTTTAAAACTTTATTTTGTGCAATCTGCAGCTTTTTAATATGCGAATTAGCACAGCTCCCCCAGGCTTGACATCCGTAGAGTAAAATTGCCTGAAAAACTACCTTTGCTATAATAATTTTATTCTGGTTCGATAGCTTTGACTTTCTGTTAATAAACGGGTATAACATTTTTATAGCAATGTTAACCTTATTCAATGTATTTTTTATATGTTCGTTGAATGTTAATTTCGTATCAAGATGAACACCTAGGTATCTTACTTATGACGCCCAGTTAATCGCGACACCATTAACCTGCAGTGGGTGATTTGGAATATAACAAGCTTTTCTTTTCCGTGTGAAAAAGATGGCTTGCATTTTTTCCATGTTAACTTTTATTTTCCATTTCGTATAATAATGGAGCAGTATTTCCATTGCATTATTCAGATTTCTCTCAATATTGAGAGCAAATTCATGCGATGCAAATACAGCCGTGTCATCAGCATAGATAGCTGCCATACAATTAGGAAGGTTAGGAAAATCTGCGGTGTTCCGTGCTGTTAAATGGATGCAGCACATGAAAGGGACCGCCTTTATCACCAGGGACATTTTTAGTGCTTTGGTTTAATCATATCTGTAACACGGTGTCTCCACGAGCCATGTGTCATGCTTGGGCATATGTCTTGTCTTTGACATGCATGTTTAGATTTATCGCTTGCCATCCATGCCTGCCATGGAGTTGGGCATGAGCAGTCACTTTGAACGAAATTCAGTCACAACCGAGTGAAAAACGTAAGGATTTGCCCAGAATTGACGTTTTCTTTGTTTTTGCTCTTTTTCTTGTTTATTTTGCAGTTGCTCTAAAGCTTTGAGTGCAAAAATGAGCTCCAGCTTCAGTGAAATGTTTAGACATGAACTGCCCACCCATTAAAATATGACAGCTGCCTAAGCATCGTCTGACAGATGTCGGACATATGCCTAAGCATGACTCGTGGCTCGTGGAGACACCGTGTTAAGAAATTGAATATTCCTGCCTGCAAAACTTACTGTTATCTCAGCAAAATAAGAGTGGCGAAGAGATTTCTATACATTTAGCATATACAACCGCCTTCTATAAGAAACTATTCTATGTACTTCCGTGTCCCAGGTCACAACGAGTAAAAGTCCATCCCAGTATATCAGTGAAAATAGTCTAATAGTAAGACAATTTCTCAAGAATTTTGGTTGTATTTGTTACCCAAGCGATCTTCGTTTTTATCTAGACTTTAAACGTATTCTGGGCTTTAATAGTTATTGAAATAAAGGACTAACTGTTGGACATATTGTTTCAAACTTATCGGTCAGCTCACAACTGAAGGTATGGATCGACATTTACAGAGCTTATAGATTCCTTTTATAGAATGAGCTCCACTATAGTAGAAGTTACTTACAGATGTTTCGGTGCACCTGAATTAAAATCAGTGTCAATACGACTTACCTGGGTGTGTATTTGCATTTTCAAATGCAAATTCAAACCGCGCTGAATTTTCCAGTAACTTCCCCAAAATGAAAACTCAACAAATTCCAATTAAATTTAAGTACATAAATATAGATGAATATCTACTAGATTAAAAGTTTTTCATACGTACACCGCACTAACCATACTTGCATACCCGGACATGCACGTGTTGAGTAAGCGTTGTGCTTAGGATATGATTCAAGGGATATGATTAGCCACTTTTTAAAAGAGAAGCCTGTAAAAATTTCTGGGAATACTAGAATTGTATTCCAGTATAATATGGTTTGTAAGACAAATACTGTGGTCGCCGTGTGTCGGATCACTACGCATAAGGTTCCAAGTTCGAATCCCTAAAAACACCAAAAAGCTTTTTCACGGTCCCATCTCTCGCGAGCGTCTGACAAACATCCGGGAGTATTGTTGTCACGAAAAAGCTTCTCAAATCGCCGTTCGGATACGGCACTAAACTGTAGGTCCCTTCCATTCGTGTGAAAAATATGACGCACACAACATGAATGGTTGCGAGAAGCTAGGCCCTGGCACTTCAAAGAGCTGTTGCGCCAAATATATGTATATATATAAGACAAATACTGATGCTAAATGTCCTCATTAAGGTTCATGAGGCTGTTGAATAAGGTGCTACCAACCGAAAATTTGTATATTGTTTGTTATTCGCTTTAATAATTTCATTAAATTAATGTTTCATGGAACATCTTGAAATGTCAATCAGTTTAGTTTTGTTCTTTCAGCATGAAGAAAACTTACCAAAAACTTCTTCCATTTCTTTTGTTAGCTGAGGTTTTATCCTTACTAGTACCCTTGGTAAATATTCCTGAATCAACTATTATAGCAACTAGAAGTACCACCGTAGTCTACTGATTAGGAACAAAAACAGATGGAACTCTTTAGTGGTTGCTAATACGTCAAGCTACTTGACGTCAGCTTGTACTCCTCGGATCATCAACACATAAGATTCGAAGTAGATGAAGCCATCTGAGTTCCAGTGTAGAGCATCTGAATCAATAATAATATGGGAAAAATTCTTCGGCCGGTAGTATAGATTACCTGAGGTTATGTTCGAATACCTGTCTGCAGAACAAGTGCAGTTGCATCTACTCGTAGACCAGAATTTTCTGAATGTTCAGAAATGCGTCTATCACCAATATAAACCCACATTCTAATATCAGTGTCTAGACACGCATCGTCTTTACTATTCGCACCGCATAAGCCCAAAATATTATTATTTCTATCCAAGGATAGTACTAGACTGGATTCAGTACTTGGGTGGATCACTTCGTGCAGACTCGGTATCCTATGCACCAGGTTCTTGCTAGTAATGAGTTTGTGAGACGGGATTAAACATAGTAATAGATCTTTGACTTTTTAATATCATGTGGAGTGAAGAAGAACTTCAGATATTGTAAACTACCTGGAAGTTTTGCTATCAATTTCAGCAATTCAAGATTTCGTCATGGATACCGAAAAGAACCTACATATGTTAGATTGAATGTTTTTTTACCCAATAACTAAATGCGAATTCTCCGTCACTTATTTCTTCAACTTTCTATTTAGAACCCTTGATAATGCTCTTCAGCAGTTTCCACGTTACTTGTTTACTCTCATCTAAGCAAAAACAAATACTAAACACTTACACTTCATTACTTACTTAAGCCTCAATCTCCTGTCTGCGACTAAATCAATTAACAGATCAAAAGTTATCATCACATACAAAACACAGACCACTTATCTATTCGAATGTAAACATTCCCATTGATTGCAATCCCATATGTAACAAACTAATCACTGCTACTTCCACAATATGGGGGACGCCCGTCCAATTCCCCTTGGCTGTGGGACAGATAACAATTGAAAAGCAAATACAACAAACTAATTGACTCAACTTCAATAGCAATGAACAAACAAAATCAGATTACCAACAACTCAAGCAATGCACAAGTCGATAACGACCGAATAAAATGTGCTTTCCATCATCAATCACAATAAATATGAGCATTTATAGACATTCAATAGCCGGTAATCATACATTTAAATTGACGCCATCCGATGGTCACGATACGATACACGGTCTCCCATACATTTTATCGGCATTTTTTCGAGTGAAAAAGATAAATTGAGTGGAAATATCTAAAAGTGATCAAAGGCAACAGGTATCAAGGCATACTTTTAGGCGAAAAGTGATCATGCTCTCTGAACTTGATTATCACCGTTCAAAATGTGGTAATCGCAACCTGATGGAAAAATAATTAAATTTTCTAAAATTTGCCAAGTTTTGACCGGCAGATTGTATGATAATTAGTCAAGCAGGACTCATGAGAAAGCGCGTGATTTCTGTGGCAATTGGTCAATTGAAATTCTTGAATTAGTACGAACATGAAATTAGAACCATCAATATGCAAAGATTTAAATAACAAGATCTTTTCAAGGCGAAATTGTTAAATAATTTTCGTTTAGAAAAAAAACGTTTTGTTGTCCACATGTTTGGATAATACAGACGAATAACTTTCAAAATAGTAATTTTAATTAGCGTGCAAAATTTTAAACAACAAACAAATTAATTATTATCAATTTACAATAAACTATGTTCTTAAAGAAGCTAATTTAATCATGTTTTAGAATCCATTTTCTGGATTCTGTTACGTAGTGTTTAATGTTCAACATTTTAAAGACCAAACTGAGACATGTTCTTTAAATTGAATAAATTTTATAAATTTGATTTGCAATCAAAGAAAGTACAATTCTGATTAAAGCTACAATTCAACTATATCACACACTGTCAAATGTTTAACCAGAAAATTATGCCACAAATTCGAGTTAAACAACTGTTTGACACAAATCCAAATGCTATATTTCACTTTTTGTTACTTTCTGAAAGTGACACATTTTCATTTGGTGATAAACGCGGTCAAATACCTTAGTGTCAAACAATTTAACAAAATGTTTCGAGCTACCTATAAGTACATATGGTATATTACACTATTTGCCATATAAGAATTTGACAAGTATTTGACAACTTATTTCATAAATCAATTCTTATGAAACAATACAATATAACAATACAATACAATTTACGAACTCTATTCTGACAGAAATTGACATTGTTTGAGGTTTTTCCCCGCATTCGCGAAAAGTAGGTTGAACCACGGTTGCCAAAGGTGTTAGCACAATGGGATTACAGCCTGGGACAAAAATATACTTTAGTTTCTTACACTTGCGAGCATTGATTTGCATACATTTCATAAATAACTTTCAACTCCCTCAAAATGGATAGGGAATATACTCTTAAGATAATATTAGCAGTTCACGTACTTGAAAAATGGAATGGAAGTGGGTCTCGGTCATACCCCTGTCGCCGAACAGCAGTCGCGAAAGCCTCGTAGTGTCTGATAAAAGATTCGAATAAGAAGCGCGAAGAGGAGATATTTTGTGGGAAAATGATGCAAGAACTACGTGAAAAAAAACATACATACATACGTACATTTTCAATGGCCCGCTAATCCTTCATAAGGGTCGCGGGGGTAGGCTGCTCAGGTGGACCCTCCATCCTTCTCGATCCTCCGCCATCGACTCCAACTCATCAGGAGGAATCCCTAGACGGCTCCAGGAGAGATGCCGGACTTGGTCCAACCATCTATTTCTAGGCCTACCGCGGGGTCGCCTACCTGATGCCACGGCCACCATGGCGCGTCTTGGAAGCCGGTCTGGGAGCATACGCACTACGTGACCAAACCATCGAAGCATAGATCGTTCCGTTCGGAGAAGTAGCTGCTCAACATTGAACGCCTCGCGTACTCTGGTGTTGCGCACTCGATCCCTATGAGTTATTCCAGCAACACCGCGATGGAACCTCATTTCGGCAGCTTGTACCCGTGAACTTATTCTTTCGGTCACTAGCCAAATTTCATGACAATAGGTGAGAGTTGGAACATACACCGAGTTAAAAACCGATAGCTTAGCTTGAACACTAAGTTCGGCCTTCCTTACAACAGATTGGCCAAGCTCTCTCAAAATTGATCCAGCCTGACCAATTCTACAGGATAACTCGGCATTGCTCTTCCCATCACTCGTGAATAAGACCCCGAGGTACTTAAACTTATCCACCTGTTTCAGTGGAACTCCGCTAACATGCAGAGTGCACTGAATTGTTTTTTTGGAAACGACCATTACTTCTGACTTGTTCACGTTGACCTTCATTCCAGCATCATCACAAACGGCTACAAACCTTTCGAGTGCGCGCTGAAGTTCGGTTTGAGAGGACCCAAGGATGACCAAATCATCCGCAAAGAGCAGATGACTAATCCCTAGGTCTTCCATTTCGAAACATTCCCCGCCACGGCTGCGCTGCAACATCCAATCCATATATACAATGAAGAGGAGAGGTGACAAAACGCACCCCTGGCGGAGTCCAACGCCCACAGTGAAAGGTATTGATTTAACACCGTTTATCCGAACACAGCTTCTACAGTTTGCATATAAAGACTGAATCGCCCTTAAGAGAGAACCATCAATCCCATACTCTTGCAGAACACTCCAGAGTTTGCCTCGAGGAACCCTATCATACGCTTTTTCCAAATCCACAAAACAAGTTTAGACAGGTTTGGCATACTCCCAGGCCTTCTCAAGAACCATTCTGAGAGTGAATAACTGGTCGGTTGTGCTTCTACCGGGACGAAAACCGCACTGCTCATCCCCCAAACTGTTCTCAACCACAGCTCTGGAACGCGTTTCTAGCACCTTAGCGAAGACTTTTCCAGGGAGACTTAAAAGAGATATACCCTATAGTTGGCGCAATTTCTTTTGTTCCCTTTTTAAAAAAAAGAGGAACTATCACCCACATTTGCCAATCACCAGGTGTTTCACCGCATTCCCAGACCAGTGACACGCGAGAGCCATTGCACTCCCTCTTTACCTAAAGCCTTGAGCATTTCTGGCCGAATTTCATCACACCAGCAGATTTGCCAACCTTTAGCGCTTTGATCGCCAAAGTTACTTCCTCTACCGTAGAACTACTTTCCGCCCAACTCTCGACAATAGGTCTGTCATCTTCGGTGCCCTGTTCGGGATTGAGCAATTTTGAAAAGTGCTCGCTCCATCTGCGTTAGATGTCCTTCTCATTGGAAAGAAGTGTACCGTCTTTGGATTTAACTCCTTCAACGATATTCAACTTTTTTCCTCTGAGTCGGCGGACGGTCTTCCAGAACATCTTATTTGCATATCTGTGGTCACGTTTCAATTTTTCGCCAAACTCCTCCCAAGACTGTTCTTTCGCTGTTTTCACAGCTAATTTGCAGGTTCTTCGCGCCTCAGTGTACCGATTTTGAGAATCGGAGTTCCCCAAGTGAATCCACACCTTAAAGGCCCTCTTCTTCTCTCCGATGGCTTCTTGAACTCCGGGCGTTTTAAACCTAGCAGTCCTTTTCTCACCACCAGCCGCCACACCAAGCCGCTTCACTCCACAAACATCTCCCGCAGAGGCAATAACCGCTGTTGCAAACAGTTGCCATTCTTCCTCTACATTTGATGGAACAATTGGAATTCGTTCAAACCTTTCAGATACTTGCCGTGCAAATGTCTCCCGTATCTCATCGTCCTGTAACCTCTCCCATCGTATGCGTGTAACCATCCTTGGTTTATGCTTTGGTAGGGCAGGCCGAGGCACTCTCTCGCTAGAATTTGCACAGCACTAAGTGATGATCAGTTGACAGTTCGGCCCCTCTCAATACGCGAACATAAAAAAAAAAAACATTGCATTCCAATTTCGAATGGATGGCACATGAGAAATTTGAATATTTCTGTGGCCACAAGGTAAAACCACCTAAGTCGAGTTAGGACAAAATTGAGTTAAGGATACGCTCTACTATTCGGAGTTTATGCCACCAAATTTTTACCTTATTACTTGATATTCTTACCGAGTTATAGGCAAAGAAGCAAGACTAAAATTCCGAATTCCCATATGTTTTCGGGAAACACGAATACTTTAAACTTGTTTTCTGAGAATCTGTGAAAATCGACTTAGGCGGTTTTACCTTGTAGCCACAAATTTAGGCATAGTTATCTTTCACTCATCAAAAGAGAAGAGATGCGATTCCGAAAAAGCATTGTGATGGCTGACCAACAGGCAGTTTACTGCAAATTTTGCCAGTTTGGCCTTCAATCTTGTCAATTTGCATTTTCGCCTACTACCGTTACTACTTTCCCACACTTTTTGCTTCCAAATGCATTAGCCGATTCTGTCAACATTCTGCAGCTCCGATCGCAACCCATCCACTCGGTTAAGCACATTTAACCTCTTTTCTCGTTTATTTGATTATCTTCTCCAGCCTATCATCGTTTGACCTGTTTGACATTCTCATTTTTCATAAAATGTCAAACTGTCAAACTTTAAATGCTGTCAAATCGTTTGACCCGACTGCCTTATTTCACAAAATGTCAAATTCTCGTTTGCTGTCAAACGCGGTTAAACGACCAATCACGTTTGATACAATTCGCAAACGAAAAGTGTCAAATGTTTGACCATTTGTCATAAAATTGAATCGTAGCTTGAGAATATCGATGTATCGCAAAGCAAATATTTTTCTTTATAGCCATTTCGAACTATTAAATAAAAATGTAAATGTCAAATGTATTAATATACTGATCTTGAAATCAGACTGTCGGCTATGTATCCTGTTTTTAATTGAACCCGCTCAGACTGTTTGCTTTCGTGACGAAATGGAATAGAATGGAAATGGAAGAGCGGAGGATTCAGGCAACGCGACAACTGGGCTCAAAGCGAAATATTTCAAGATACGCTGGCTTTTCAGTATGGGAAAGAGAACTGTTTGAATAGGCTGACTTAAACGTACTTACTGACTTACTCTTGAAGTTGTTTCTGTCCCAATTAAAGGGTTTTTGTTTTTAAGGTTTAGTACCGAATCTGTGCTTTAACAACACTCTGTGCTTTGCGTACAACATTAAACGACGCAGCATGCATGATTGAATTACTATGTGTCTCAGTTTCTGACAGGGTATGGATGTCTCCGATGGTACTTTTATAAGTACAAACATGAAAATAGGCCTTACTACTCACGATGCGTTGACTGCATTGAAAACACCTAGCATGTGTTCTTGGAATGTTCACATTTCTCCGACGAAAGGGAAATACTAATGATAAAACTCGACGAGCCACCAACCCCCCGAAAGCATAGTTGGTGAAGCAAGACTCATCCTTTAACAGCCAGCCGACATTTGTCTCACTACAAGTTTACCTAAAGTTTGACAGGAATGCTCATTATGTTTTCAACACCGCTGTGGAGAATAGGAGTATGTTGAGGGAACTCAAAAACTCGAACTCAAAAATAAACGATGGAGCTAATAGAAGAATAAACTTAATATCCGCAAAGAATGTTCCAAAACTATACAATCCAAGCAAAAGATATTGCGTTTTGCCCTAATTTACAACTTTAATCAAATAACCAACATGTGCTAGATACATAAATTGCACACGTACTAAATTTATTTCTCTGTTTGTTCGTTGGGTCAGTTCACGCGGAAATTGGCTGTTTATTTAGTAAACCTATCTCATTCCTTCGCACCTCCATTAGAATCCTATGAGTTTTATTTTTAACATATTTCATGCTTCCTGCAGAATGAAACATTTACTGGGAGACTCATTTTTATGATGAGAGATTCTGTTTCCGATATACTCGTATGTAGCAGCGGGTATAATAAATACGTCCAGCAAATAAAATTATTATTATTGTTATTTATTAACATACAATTAAAATTACATGATAATAATAAGATTAACGAGCCTAGCTGGCGAGACTATTGGCTCAAATAAAATAAAATTATTCCTAACCACTCAAAATATAAGGCCGGATATGCATATGTTTCAGATGCGGAAATAGTGATTGTTGGAGACAATCGGAGGTAGGTTTTGCCAAAAAACATTATGCCTTAGCCATTAGAGAGAAGAACAAACCCAAACGCATTTAAGATTGTATCTGCATTCCTCGCTATGGTCTCTAAGCTATGCTAGGCAGTTTACAATTTACAGTCAAATTTCAATAGAAACGTGGGCGGGAAATCATCTTTAGCACGACACTTCTACTCGAAATTAGGCTTACGTTATTATTAGACTCCAAATGTGATGGAAAGCAGCCTAAGGAATGAAGCCAAATGTCTAGGAGTGATTCTGCATAAAAACAAATTCTTTGGTCTAAACATGTCGAGATGAAAACATCCAAGGCGCTCTCGGTTTTCTGGCAGCGTGAGGGTGCTTCTGGCAAGACATGGGACTTATCACCGAATAAGGTCCTCTGGATCCATTCGGCTATGATAAGGCGATTCCTCGAATTTGCGTTGGTTGTTTGTTGGTAAACTTATGATATGGGCTGTACTATCAAAGGCATTCATCATTTTAAGAGGGATGGTTTTCTGCATAATAACCTTAAGCGAATTTTATTCTACTAGCTCTGGCCAGAGTCTGAGCCAGGAATAGATTGCAGTCGAATTTTCACGGATGGCTCCAGTCAGGTGATAGTGTCTTCGTGGAAAATGACAACATTAAGCCGTGAACTATTTTGTAAGCAACAGGTGAAAAGGTCGAAGTATCTGGGTATGTAGTGACAGTCAGGCTGCGCTTGCACAACACTTTAAGAACTTCGAAAGCAGTTCGTAAATGTAAAAACTCTTTGAAATCGGGCGCAAGGCTGACTTTTTGAGCCCCAGGTTACACTGCGATCTTATGCAATGAAATCTTTAATGAGATTGGAAAGACTCAGAGGAGGATTCTCAGGATCTGACCCTGCATTAGGTCTTTCTTCGTCCTCGGTCAGGGCTTGCATTGACGATTGAGTTTCTCATGAACACAATGGTGTATGGTATGACTCTCCAGGATGGAAATAGAGTAAACGGATGTTCCCGGATGACTATAATAAATCAGCGGCATTTTTCCTGTCTTGACAAGCCACTTCGCTTTCGCAAAGCATTTAAGTGTGCTAGGCTTATGTAACACCGTAGTCTGCGATGTTTGTAGAGAGGTGATAATTGTGTGGAATATTTGCTTAGATATTGTCTTGCATATGCTTGTAGCAGGTTGCATGGACGCTAGATGGACACTGACCACCAACGATATCGGGTACAGTTCTTAGACGACATTCATATAAAATTTAATAAAACTTCGCCAATAATATCGACAGCCTAACAACCTTGGAATAACGAAGCTTCTCTGACAGGCAAAGGAAGAAATAAGTATCAACCTCGAAATTTAGAAACAATTTATTGTATTTCGGGCTATTCGATGCTAATATTTAGATGTGCGTACCTACAGAGAAGGTAACGTGGTCTCTAACTATTTTCATGTTGCAACCAAATTCAGAGCTCGACTGTCCAATGGAGAGAAGGTGCGAATCCTCCAGAAGAAAAGACTTAATGTTGGGCGCCTTAGCACGCTTGAAGTAGGATCCGATAAAGAGCGTTTGGCAACAACCAAAGAGGTAGACGAGATCACTTTGGGCTACCAGTCACCATCGAGAAAGAACCCATGGTATGATGATGAGTGCTCCCAATTGAAGATAGTGACAAAAGGTGTCCATAAGCAAACGTTGCAGTGCAAAACAAGGGCAGCAATAGAGGAGTATCAAGCCAGAAGAAGGGAAAAGAAGGAAATCCTGCACAGAAAGAAAAGAGCCCACATAGCCTCTCAGTTTAATGAAGTAAAAGAGTTTTGTAGATGCGACAACTTCCCTCGAAAACAGCTTCGCTTTAAATCCAGGTTATGGCTCTTTGAAACAATGAAGTTAACCTGGTCACTGAAGCAAAGGGCTTTGTGGAAGAAAGAATGATCGGGCTAGGAGAGAATCCATAAATAGAAAGCTGAAAAGCAAAAAAGTTGCTGGCTGTGATGATTTACCTAAGGTGCTTTTTTAAACAAGGAGGAGATGCCTTAGTAGGGTGCATGGATCAAGTCATCGCCGAAGTATGGGTGGGCGAAAGTATGACCGATGATTGGAGTATCAGCTCAATATGTCTCATCTTCAAAAAAGGCCTTTCTATGGCTTGCAAGAATTACCGCGGTACATCCCTATTAAATGTTGCATACATGATCCTCTCCAAAGTATTGTTTGAACGTTTCAAGCCCTCCTCCAACACACTAATCGTTACGTACCAGTGCGGCTTTCAGCTCGGCAGATCGATGATATACCAAATGTTAACACTGAGCCAGATTCTGGAAAAAGCCAACAAATTTCAAGTAGAAACTCACCACCTCTTTATCGACTAGCCGCATATGAAAGCATTCATCGTTATGAGCTCTAAAATATGATGGCGGAATTCAGGATCCCGTCAAAACGTATCCAGCTGTTTCGCGTCATGCTGCAAAATAAGCAATGCTCTGTACAATTTGAAAACAGCTCATCTGAACTATTTCGCACTAATTGCACAGGTTTTCGATAAGGAAACGCACTGATAAATTTAACATCGAGGTGTTTAACCTACACTGGAGTAGATATCAATCCCACAGATGATACTTTCGTGGAGATTCAGCGAAGAATAAACCTAAGAAACAGCAGCTACTTCGGTTTAGCAAAATAACTAGGCTCAAAATTCCTAACTCAACAGCCCGATTCATTGTTCTATAGAACGTTAAACTTACCAGTCCGGTGACGTAGTGCTGCTGGCAACAAAAAAAAATTCTTTCGAACCTTAGCGAGCAAATTGTATAGGCGCTAAAAACTAGGAGATGTAGCCTAGCGGTTAATCCTCAGAAAACAGAGTTAGTATTGTTCACTAACAAAAAAAAAAAAAAACCACAAGTCGTAACACACTATGTGGGGGGTACCCCTTTAAGTATCTCTAGGACTGCGAAATACCTCGGCCTGGTGCTTAATAGGAGACTGAATTGAAGACTAACGAGATAGTAAAAAAAGCAGCATAACTTTCCACTCGTGCAACAGAATATTCAAGAAAGCTTGGCGACCGAATCCCAAAATGTTCCTATGGATGTATAGGGCTATGCTAACTTACGGCAACCTTGTATGGTGGCAGACCACAAGCAAAACTTCAATGAGAGCAACATCAATAGCAGGACTTAAGGCCATTCTCAACTTGCTTCCGTTAGACATTTTGATACATGCGTAGGCGGCTGTAAGTGCCCTAAGATTTAGCCAGATAGATAGTTGGAGACCAATTGTAATGGGTTACAGTGCAAACTTGCAGAGATACTTATCTAGACAATATATAAAATACAGATTACACTACGCCATCCTTAGACTTTATGAGATCATTTTTAAGCACCTACCGCAGCAGAGAAAATAGAATAACGGTAGAGCACCTAACGCGCAATCCATAACTGTCTAAACCGATGGATCCAAAATAGGTGTAGACGCAGGCATCTTATATGAACCGCTGTGTGTCAATTTGGCTTCCCAGCTACAGCAGTGTTTTCCAGGCAGAAATTATAGCAGTGACAATAGCAGTCCATGCGACTGGTATGAGTGCAATACCATAGAAAGATATCATCTTTTTCATCGACAGCCAGGCAGCAATAAAAGCAGTATATGTCACAGAAATAAAATCGAAGCTTCTGAAGTGCGGTTTCGTAGAGCTTAGGTTCTTGGAACATAGCACGAGGTAAAACTTTGCTGCGTCCCTGGACATGAGGGCATACCAGGGAATGAGAAAGCCGACGAAAAAAAAACGTGCGGCACTAAAACTCGGATCAATCGGTACATCCCGCCTTTCACACTTAAGCTGGAAGCACGAAATAAAACTCTAACGGAGGCGAACAATAGTTATCTCTAGATACTTGTACCATCGCTAGGAAGCTATGGCCTACATTCGACACAGCCAGAGCTGAAAGATTCATGCGGAGGGATAGAAAATACATCTCTACTCCTATAGAAGTAATTACGGGGCATGACACTATTCAGTACCACATGAAAAGTTACATGTAATGGAAGAAGATCAGAATGGAAGAGAATTCAGAACGACACACAATCCACTTTCTCTGCCACTGCCCCTACCATCTAAAAAACAAGTTCCTCGACAACACTTTTAGAATTTAAAAGAGTTGTCCAACAGACCGGTGAAAACTTTATAAAATACTGCGGATGGTTTGTATCTCGGGCACAGTATGTAAGCGATATGTAGATATATGTATTTTAAGAGGAAGGGATTCCTTTTTTTCCCCCCTATGAGTATCACAATAGCTATACTGACCTGAATGTAATGTAAAGGATTTTTACCCTCTTCGCCAAACTATACACCTAACCTAACCTAACCTACCAGTCCTGCTACATGGGGCCGAATACTGGAAGATAAATAGGAAACTGGAGCTAATATTACTCTTTCAAGAGTGCGAGGAGGATGAATGGAGCAGGAGATTTTACCGCGAACTCCATGAATTGTACTGTAATACTTCATTCATGAAAAAGCTTAAAGATAATGTCAAAGTCACAGGCAACTATTTCCATGTCCGCATAGTTACCGAATTAGATCCGTATCGATCTTTGTCGGCCCAATTACTCCCAATTGTTTCATATACCTGCCTCAATGGCATTGTTCTACACATTTAGTCTATTTCACAGACAGAATTTTCCCCGAAAATTCCCATTAATTATCATTGCTTCACAATACTACCGCCATAAGCTAATATGTATTTATCCATTCATTAAGAAACCCCATAAAGATCTGAATTCTTAATAATTTAATTTCGTCTGCCACTTAACAGTACAATAAAATCAAATAAACAACCAAACAACCAAGCATAATTAATTTGTCTACTCACACTATGACACCCGCTCTCCTCCTCGAGCACTGTCTCGTGTATCTGTCGCAAGCGTTCCAAGTCCAATGTATTCAATCCAGCCGGCAATGAAATTGAATTTTTGCGCAAACTTCTTCGTCGCTGATCTATAGCTGCAGACTCATCTTCAGGTGATATCGTCACATCATTTGTTTGACCAGATTCCGCGATATTTATCACCGCATCTACATGAACCTTTGGATCTATAGTAGTGTCCTGATCCACATACGGTATCACACTATCATCATCCAAAGTTTCGATACGAATTATTGGCACAGCATTGTACACTGGTTTTGTTTGACTCATTTTGTTGCAGGATCATCGACAGTATAAGGGAGGTGAATCACCTAAATTTATTTTATAGCTCGTCCAACCGGGCCGCTTTTGATCTCTACTTGTTTTCTGTTTCACTTTCGTCACACAAAAATCATTATTCCACTTGTTGAATATACCTGTTTAGATACAAATAAAACAAAACACTTTCAAAGATCGAGATATAACCGGATGAAACTCTTCAAATTAATCACATTTAACAAAATATATCTTTTTATCTTTTAGTGGGTTATTTCAACAAAAACAAAATATCCCTACGGCAGAAATTTTGTTTGGGAATTCCGAGCACGAGAAGCTATGACATGTACACTAGTGACCAATGTAACACACATCCGCGCACTGAGAGGTTGTTTAGGTGCTCAACACGGCTGATTGTTGTTAAAATAGAATCTCTATTATTAAACATAAAACAAAACAATATTTCGATCAGCGGCACTCGTCATCTTGTACGAGTCACACAAAACACAAAGAATGGGCTTCTGTTGATTGCCTTCCTTCCTCATCGCTACAACAAGACTAAAGTTTGCTTTTTCTTAATATTCATGTAAATTTTTACAAAAATTATTTATAAAAACTAGACCTACTACTACAATAAGGCGGTCGTCGTCGTCGGCGCTGTCAGTATTTATTATTCATCAGGTGCATGAGTAGATAAAGATACATAGGAGCTCATATTTGAATTTGAATAAGTCAACGCATTGGGAGTGTTTTAAGCTCAAGTATCCGTATCTGTAACAATTTGTGGGGTAAGATCGTATTAATTAGGAAATTAATTACCAGTGAGCGTGTTAAGGCGTTGAGTAGGAAAACTGTATGCAAATTTGCCTGTAAACTTTAAGATACTGTGTCAGAAGCAGTTCGGTAATGGCTTTTTAATGACCGTGTGATGAGATGCTAGAAATATCAATCTTTAGTGTTCCGGACCTGGAAGGTAGGAACAGATTACTATCTGTCTGCTGTCTGTCTGTTAGTCCGCCATACTCATATAACTTTTTCAACGATTTCACCTATAGAGCTGAAATATTCAGTGTGCACACACACACATGTATTTGGTAGGTGACCGATAAGAAATATATTTTTGTGAGCACATTTCTGGCGTCTTCCACAAAGTTATTTTTTTTTTTATTGTTAAGTGAAAGTAGAAAATACTTTTGTTGATAGTTTATCGAACAAAAGAGCAGTCGGGGGATGTTGGGCCTCTTTTTGTCTCACGTTTGCCATTGCCTTAGATCAAGATACGTACTGGGTTTCTTCAGAGTTTCTCCCTATTTCTTAAAATTTATCTAAATGATCCTCTGGTTTTATAACTAGTTATAGCTCAATATCGCTCTTCATCCTTTATTGAGAGTCATCCAGTCATTGTTTGTAGGACCGTGTTCCAAATTGTAACACAAGCGTTTTCACGTAGCTTACGCCTACCAACTTCTACTCTCAGCCTCCACGTAGTGACCGCTCTGTGCCTAGTATATTGATCCAAGAAATACATAACTAACCTTTTTGGAGGATCTTTGGCGGCAGCAGAAAACAGAGAGGCGAAAAGTGCTCTCTCACTAAAGCATTTCTTCTTATTTCAGACGGCGATGGACGAATTCCCTAGATGGAGTCAACGGTTAGGTTGAACTTAGAGAAGAAATTGCGCGAGCTGCTATGAGATATTCGGATCACAGGTCGGTAAGGAATTTCCAGTGTTAGTCAGGACCTTGGAAAAGAGGTGGTGGCGGAAAGCCCTTTAATGAGCCAACGGCAGCGCTCACACCCCCGTAGAGGACTACTGGCACCGGTATACACGGCCCCGCGTCCTAGGTGTATAACAACACGAACTGGCCCTCCACGTTGGGGGTTGTGTCGTCGAAGCAACTTTCCTACCACGTTAAAAAAAAACACTGGTTCAGAAACAATCACAAGCCTCGGATAAGGACGATTCAACTGATGACGACCCCAGCAAATGAAATTATGGCAACGATCTTTAGATCTGTACTTGGAATGTTCGGATCTTTAACAGACCACATGCAGCCGAATAATTAGATATAGCCCCCATCCAGTAAGTGTGTTGGGATGGGCCGGGCAAAAGGTGGATGAAAAACGGTGATAGATACTACGGTGATTGAAACAGAGACTACAAGCAGAACTTATCCGGATGCGAATTTACTTTATGCCGCAGACTTAGCAAGAAGTATAAAGCTTCCACGACACGTGAGCGACCGTGTCATGATAAGTCTGATCAAGGCTAAATTCGCTAACATAAGCATGGTATGTGCTTGTACCTCCACGAAAAAAAGGACCCTGCCACCAAAGATTGTTTCTACGAGCTTCTCGACAAAATATACAATCAATGTCCTAAATACTACGTTAAAATCGTATTGGGCGATTTTAACGCCATAATAGGAAAGGAGGACGTTTTCGGAAGGGCACGAGAGCACGTCTGATAACGGACTAAGGCTTTCCTCATCTCAATGGTCATAAGCAGACATGGCGGTCCAATGATCATGTAACGATCAACCAAATTGATCATATTGCGATCGACGCGAGACATGCTTCTAGTATTATGGACGTCCAAACCTTCCGAGTAGGCATCATACACTCAGATCATTACCTTATTGTAGCCAAATTACGGATGCGGATATCCCAAACTGAGCAACAAAGAAGAATCGCTGTGAGAAAATTTAACGTCGAAAAGCTACAATCGCAAGAGACCGTCACAGTCTTCGCTGAACGCGTATCCCGAATGCTCTTAATCATGCCGCCACTGTTAATAGGCCTTCACGCCAACCAATTATGTCTCTTTTCAAATGATTTCTGCATAAGCTGCAGGGATGAATTGGTGGAAGAAACCATCCCCCAGTTCCTCTGCATCTGTCCAGCCTGGTCCAAAAGAAAACTACTCCATCTTGGAGCCGTTCTATTCGATGACCTCTGCGACCTGCAGAACACAGACGGAGCATCTCCCGTTTTATGAAGAGCTCCGGTTGATTTTTTGTAAAGCCCTTGAGTAGCAGATTAGTGTTGGATCCAATGATATCACAATGGACCTTTTTTGGTTTAAGTTCATTTGTATCTTGGTACAGACAGCCAGACTAACCTAACTCGACAGTAGCACAAAGAAAGTCTTATAAGACTTCTCTTAGAATACCTTGGATGTATCAAGGTTCTTACAATCAACAAATTTCATTAACCTGAAGGTGAACAACAGTAATGGCAAAATAATAACATTTTAAATTACTTGTATCCAATCCTATGCTTTCGAGGTCGTAAAGGTCTTCGACTTAGGTGTAATTAACCGCATTAATAGGGCGTATTCATGATCTGTGTAAGAGAAATTACTTATAAAATAAACTGCCTTAGAGAGTAGTGATTAAAACCCAGTCAACTGCGTGATATCCATTTTGTTCATAACATACATAACTTTAAAACACAAAAAAAAAAAAAAAAAAAAAAAACTGGGAGTTGCAAAGTGAAATACTCGTAATTGACTAATTCGAATCCCATTAGTCATTTATACATTTTTTTATTAAATAATTATTAAAACCAAACGAAAAACATAAAATAAACGAAAAGTTAGGGCAATGGTTGCAGGTAAATGAAATCTTAAGAATAAATGGTTGCATCCTGTATTTTGAAAATAGCAAATCGAATGTTATAAGCTCTAATTTGATTAAGTTTAGTTAAGCTATGTTGGTTGTGGCACATAGACCCGTAGAAATCCATTATGATGTCATGGATCGTTAAATTTGGCTACCCGGGGACTAAAATCCATTAGAGGTTTTAATAAAACGAATGATGCGAGGTCATTGAAGAAAGAATTCCTTAAATAGAGCAGTCTTTTTGGAATTGGGACTGAACATGTGCATGGCTTTCTCGTGCTCTTCGTCTCTACAGCTCCTGCAGAAGTCGTTCGAAAAGAGGGCCAATCTTTTAGCATGCTGGTCTATCAGACAGTGTCTAATGGGGGCCTGCACTACGTTTCTGATCCAGCTTAGGCCACATCTTTCTCAAAATATGACACGTTGAGCCATTTTCACATCTGAGATTGGTTTTGCTAATAGCGTCCAGCTTTTTTACATATTGCGACGGATATACTCAGGGTTCGACATTTCGACAGAATCCTAAAGTATCACCCTGTCTGGTGAGTTCGTCAGCCTTGCAGTTACATTCTGTAGTTCATTAAGTATGCAAGCTTTCAGATTTGTACCATAGATATACTGATGACTTCCTGACTGTATTACAGTCAGGAAGGGTGTGCATAAAGCAAATTGTACGAGGTAAATCATTAACTTAAATTTCTTACCAATTTAACACAAAAATTTTGATCGCAGATGAGAACGTCGGCATCTCATATAAATGGGTCCAAGGAACCACTCAAAATGAACTTGAGATATCGAAGCTTTCTACAAGCTGGGCTCCGAAACTGCTTTCATTTCAGTTGAAGAAAAACGCAGTCAAATAACGATGTCTCGCGCGAGTGTTCAGAACTTCGAACCGGTCGAGAGGATTTTTTGGCCAGATTTGTGACGACAGATGAGACCTGGGTTCACCACTATACTCCTGAGAAAAGCAATAAAAATAGTGAAGATGATCTGAATCACCAGCCTCGAAGAAAGCTCAAGTTAAATTATAGACGGATAATGTAATGGCATGGACCTTATCAAAACCGGATGAGGATGTCCTTGGTTATTTTGAAAGAAAAGTTCTTCGAGTGATCTTTGGTGCCATCTGCATAGATGGAAGAAAACGTATAACGCCGAACTATACGGCCATTCAATGACATCGACTAAGCCAGAAGGGTTTACATATAGCGATTAAGATGACTGGGTCATGTAGAGTGGACGGAGGCCAATGTTCCAAGCCGAAAATTGTTTGAATCCACCCTGAAGGAACACCGCACTAGAGAAAAACTTCGCGACAAAGAGCGCAAACTTGGCGTGTGCAACCGGAGGCAGTTGGCGGCTCATAACCACGCTGGCTGGAGAGGCATGTTGGTTGAGGGCCAAGTTCACTCCAGACTGTAACGCTATCAAAGTAAGTACCTACGTAATTTCATCGATTTTTTATGGGACTCAAAGTAAATCATCATGTTTGATTACCTTGTCAAGGGTCAAACAAACAACTGCTACTACTACTCGTACTTTTGCGTCGGCTGCAAAAGAAAAAGCATACAGGAATGTTTTGAACAAAAGTTTTGTTTCACAAAGAGAATGTACGTCCACACACGTCGCGTCAAAGCTTGGCTGAAATCCATAACTGTGCCTTTGATTACTGCCACTTCTTCCCTATTCGCCTGATCTAGCACTTTCATCTGTTTTCCAACAAAACATTTGGAAGGACAGACATTTTAAATGAATGAAAGGGTCGAAGCTGCAGTAAACCTATTTTTTGAAGGCCTTGAGGAAATATATTTTGAAACTGGTGTAATGGAAGAAGTGAATTGATTTTTAATGATATTACATTGAAAAAGGAAAGTAATTTATAAACTTCCGAGTATGTGTTCTTGGTCAGGCCGTATTTGCCTCAATCCGGCTGCGTATGTACGAAATTCCTTGTTTGTTTCAATTCGTTGATAAAATGTCGAAAATGGCTAAACTGTATGTAATTAAAAATCAGCAAAACTAAATACTAATTTTGAACTGACAAAACAATTAGCGCTGCTACCGAGCTACCATTCAGAATAAAAGACAACCATCGGAAAATGTAACCTTGTACTGTACATCAGTGTTATTCATATTATTGCTTTAAGATTTTAAATTTAAATAAAACAAAAAGTATTGAAGATTTTAATAAAATCTTAAGCTGTTTTAAGCTTTGAACTATGCCATTATGTATGGAATATTCATCGGCTAAATAGCTGCCACGGGAGTTATTACAAACGTCGATTCTTGTGAGGTGATTTTCCATGACTCTTCGGCACATTTCTGTACTTACATATTGGCTGTATTGCGGCTACAACTCCAGGTATATTGGTTTTTAAATACTTCAAAGTTCGGAGCTTGTTGCATAGGCACAATCTTTAGCATAGCTCCACAAAATAAATCCAACGAGCTCAGATCACACGATCTTGGTGGCTAATTGATGTAGCCAAATTTCGAAATTAAACGACCGGGGAACTTTTCGTGCAATAGAGCCAAAGCTAGAGGCACATAAATTGGCGCATTGTAGGAATGAAGCTGACTTTTGGAAACGGATAAGAAACGTCAATGACGGAAGGTACATTCTTCGAGAGCACTTCGAAAGTATTTTTTTTTTTTGTCGGGATAGGAACCGCTCAACTGGAGCACTCAGATGCAACTGGTCCATTGTACTACCAGAGAGCAAACCCTGATTTACCCATTTTATTGGAATTTCCTTGTCTTTCTAAGAAAGCCACGCAAGCACTTCAGTGATGAGGAGCTTACAGTACCAGCACACACCACATCCGCACCGAGGATCTGCCACCTAATACGAGCAAAGGCCGGACACTCACAGAGATAATGTTCCGCGGTATCGTCGCTCTCTCCACAAGCGTCGCAGAGTGTAGTGTCACTTAAGCCTAACACGTTAAGGTGCTTGGCAAAAGCAAAGTGGCCTGTCAAGACCCCAATAAGTTGTCTACAGTCTTTTCTGCTGAGAGACAGCAAGAATGCCGCTGATTTCTTACAGACGTCCGGGAGCATGCGTTTAGTCAACCTGCATGCCGGAGAGTCATGCCATACACAATTGTGCTCGTGAGAGACCCAATCGTCAATGGAAGCCCTAACCGAGGACGCAGGGAAACCCAACGCGGGTTCGGGACCTGAGAAACCCTCCTCTGAGCCTTGTCTAGCAATCTCATCAGAGATCTCATTCCCCAAGATCCCAGTGTGACCTTGGACCCAGATAAGAGACAGAGAATTCAGCCTTGCGACCGCGTTCAAAGAGTTTTTGGTTTCACGAACTATTTTGGAAGTGGTTAAAGGGTTAAGCAAGGCCTTAAGCGCGGCCTGACTGTCACTACAGACTTCGAAAGTATACTGAACCCAGTTGCGTACAGTGTAAGGTATGCGCCCCTTGGCTTTGTGAATGATATTCTTGACAAACCGGTACCATATTTTGATGTTACAGAATCACTGTGCGATCTGACGGATGGCAAAGCAGCAGGCTCGGATGGGATCTCTTCGGAGTTCAACAAGTATGGCACCAATGAGCTTCACGGTAGACTGACCGGCTTGTTTAATAATATTTTGGAACACGGATGTGTCCCGGAGCGATTTAAGGAGACACTCATTTATCCCATCTACAAAAAGGGATGTACATTGGATCCAGGGAATAATGGGGATATTCCCTTTTTGAATGCATCCTACAAAATATTTATTGCAATACTTCCAAAATGATAAAATGTGTGGATAGGAGGCATCAAACTACTGAATGAGTTCCAGGCTGGTTTTCGATCAGGCTCCTCTACAATTGACTACATGTTTGTACTTAGAAGCATTGCAAAGCCATTTCTTTCGCAAGGTAAGAAGCTATATGCCTTCGTTATTGACTTTAAGGCAGCCTCGGTGGACAGAACTACCCTATTATATTATAAGCTCTGCTCTTTGGGAATGTCGCTGAAAATTGGGAGGCTAAAAGGAAATCTACATCTATATTGATACTAAACCGACGATTTGGGATGGAAATGTTCTATCGGCATGGTTCCAAACGCACCCAGAAGTACAAGGGGGATGTGCGCTGTAAATTAATTGCTTAGCGTGGTGTTGAATTGAAGATTCCGTTTCTTCAGTTTCTTTGGCTGAGGCACTCATAGCGTTATGTTTTCAGTTGATCGAGACATCAGAAACAGTACCAATTTGTTAGAATTTGGTGATTTTGTTTCGAATTGAGAGATGTGAGATTCCAACCTCGAAATGAATAACCCTTCACTGCTGAGATATATAAAGCAGCAGGAAACAATTTAGTACAAAGCATTTACCACCTTATCTGTAGGACATGATCAGATGAAAGTACGTGCGATAAATGAAACCTTAAGATAGTTTGTCCGATTTTAAGGAAAGAGGAGCCTCTGAACTGCGTCACCAACATACGCATCAGTCTCCTCAATATATCATACAATATCCTGTCTGTGATATTATATAAAAACCTCAAGTAAACTAAATGGTTCGTGTAACTATGATTTTAGGTCAGAAAAGTCCCACATAGACCAAATATTCACATTGCGGCAGAATGAAGGAGAGACAGTAGTTTCGAGTTGATACTTACTCGTACTTATTGACTATAAAGACGGCTGTGATAATGCCACATAAACGAGCAGAATGACGATGAGGAACGTATTATAATGGATCAAGGTTGGTAATGACACTATTGTACCCTCTCATGTCAGGAAAAGCGTGAAATAAGGTGATGCGCTTTCACGTGATGTCCCTAACATCACACTTTAAAGGATTCAACAAAACTCAAAAATAAACCTCAGAGGTGCGATCTTTCAAAATCCTGTACAACTACCCACGCATATCGAGAACATTCTCACAATTAAAAGAAATCAGCTGGATATCAATGGTTCGTTCTAGAGTATTACAGCAGAAGTAGCAAATATGGGTTTAGTTTAGTTTAGTTAACGAGAGAAAACAAAACAAAAAAACACAGACATTGTTAACGAACAATGAAGGAAAAGATTTAACGATGCATCGTACAGTTCCATACAGTTCCAGATAGACCCACCCGGAAGAATTTTTGACGTCAACCTGGAGGGACACGCAGTAGAAGAAAGCATTTCGTCAAATGGAGCGTGCTCCTGGAAATTTTTCCCAACCAACTCAGCATTTGAAATTGGAAACATCTAGCTACAGATTGAACTGGTGATATATGCTGTAGCCCCACCTAAACTAAGGAAGTACTTGACGAACTTATCTGTCACGAAACAGTATGAATGTGACTGAAAATGTTATCATATTTTCCATGATTGGTCTTTCAAGCAAACTGATTCTAATAAACTGCTGGTACTATAATTTGATAAATAATCGTGCACGAGCTTTGTAAATTATATGAAAACAGTCGTTGTTGAGCTTTGAGTTTCTTATATTTATCTCTTGATATGACAGTCTGACTGTAATCACTACCAAAACACTGTAGCTAAAACAATATAAGACATAACCGCTGTGCATGTCGTTTGTGCGACCTATTCTAACTTATGGATCGATAGTCTGGTGCAAGGTACTAGAGCAGCAACACCAGCTTTCAAACCTACCAAGATCCAGAGATCTGCTGATACGGTGGTGGCTGGATACGATGGCTAAATCGGCACTCAGACTGAGAAAAGCAGAATATTGGTCATCAGTACCATGCGGTCATGGGAGGCCACAACCGATTACGTAACTTCGATCCTAACATTTGACTAGAGATTTACCATCAAAATTCCAGACAGAAACGACTGAAAGAACTAACAAGTCATAAATAGTGAGGAAATGGTCTTCTACACTGACGGCTCCAAACTGTATGTCGAAGGAATTAAATAATCCGTCACCCGCTGTGCGAATGTTCTGCCTTGCCGACAGAAGAATGAGGACTCTTGGTCATTACTCATCCATTGAGCTGAAGTACTTATGTCATAATGAGCTGAAGCACCTCGTGAAACTTATATCCATATTTAGGTGATTCTAAACCAGCCGTTTCTCTTAGCGAGCTGATTGGCCCTTTGAAACTCATAATCTTATATATGTAGGTGCTAGCAAATTCAGTTGAATAAGCCTTAACTTAACTAAGCTCTCTTAAGCTGATAGCCTCTTTGCAGGTCGCGTCATAGGAAATATTTTTCTTTGCTTTGATAGAAGTGGAATTGCGGATATTGAAATCGACCGCAGTGACGATCACAGTGTGAAGGCGAACAATTCTTGTAATGAGATTGGAAAGCGCATTAAACTCATTAAAGGTTGAATTGCTGTCTAGGTTCGGTCTTAAATAAATAAAATAATAGTGAATGAATTGCCTACGGACATGGAGCTTCAGTCAAACTGACCCCTCGTCTAAGGGGTTGCATATAAGGATCTGGCCCTCAAGGTTGGGGCCGTCATAACTTTCCCACAACATAGAAACAACATGTAATTAGTGACGAGGCTTCTGCCTAAGATATGGATGATCGTGCTGACAATCTTTGCAAACGCACAAAGGACAACGATATAGCGTGTTTGCATGTGAAATACTAGGTCTCTCTATAAACCATGAGCAGCCGAACAACTTACGATGGGCCTAGACTGCTGCAAAGCATACATTACTGCAGTCCAAGAAATGCGAGTATAAATCTTCTCGAAATCAACCATTGACCAAATGTACACACTACGACAAATCTTGGGGAAAACCTACGAATATAAAATAATCGATACACATCACCTCCTCGTCGATTTTAAAGTTACCTATATGTATGAAGACGAGTTATGCAGAGCCATGTCTAGTCTCGGCAACTCTGCCTAGCTCATACATCTGTGCAGGAAGACGATGAAGAACTCTCGCTGCTCCATCAAAATCAGAAACACCACCGAAGCTTTCGATAACAAAAAAGGTCCTAGACAAGGTGCCTTGAAGGAATTGTATGAAACTCACAAGTCAACACCGGAGGTACAATCTTTTACTAGTCGGTACAACCACTTGCTTACGCCAATGACAGTGGCATTGTCGGAAAAACCCAGCGGGCCGTCAGTGGGGCGTTTACGATTATTGAGGCAAAGGCAGCAAAGATGGGTCTGGCGGTCAATGAAAGCGAAACAAAATATATGCTGCCTACAAAAAAGGGCACCCAACATCGGCACCTTGGATCGAACGCCTTACAGACAGATATAGTTTTGAGGTCGTAAAGGACTCTCTCTACCTAGGCTCTATGATGAGCTCCGTAAATGGCACCAGTGGGGAGATCAAACGAAGAATTTTTCTTACCAATCACTGTTTTTATGGGGTAAAAAGGCAATTGAGTAGCAAAGCCCTATCTCGAACTACTAAGGTAACTCTGTATAAGACACTTATCATCCCAGTCCTGCTGTATGGCGCAGAGTTATTGACTTTGTCAAAATTGGATGAGGATGCCCTTTGTTACGTTCAGAGAAAAGTTCTTCGAGTCCTATCTGCATAGACGGCGGCGATTGGAGAAGAAAGTATAATGCCGAACCATATGGCCTATACAAGGACATCGACTTAGCCAGAAGACTTCACATACAGCGACTAATATGGCTACTAAGCTTGGTTGTGAAATGAGTGAAATAAATTAGATGTATCTCATAAGTGCGTATAGACAGTCCATTGGTCCATTGAGTCTCATTCTTATGATGTTTTCGATCAAAAGGTTTCATAAAAACGCAATTACGCAAAAACTTCATTTAGCTTAGAAACTGTAGGATACAAATTGTAAAATAAATGAAAAGGCGAAACCATTTCCTGGTAACCCTCTTAACCCCGACAGATTTAACCCAAAGTAACACTAGAAATAAATTACAATATCTCGTATTTCATTGTAGTGTAACTAAAGTCACAGACAGATAGCAATCCATTACAAAACAAGTTATAGTAAAAATGAAACGAATTTTTACTATTTTATTATTATTTTACTTTTAGAGCGTATTTTAAATAAATTTTATGGTTTCACTTATTGACGGAACGAATGTTTGTATTTCAATAAAATCTGATGGGAAATATTTGTTCACTGTCAAGGGTCACCGAAGCGATACAAAAAATATGAATTTCATTTCTTGGTGAATCTACCTAATAATATTGGAATTCAAACTGAAAGACACTGCTTTACATAACTCTAGACATATCGATATCATCAATTTTCAGATTCACAAAGATGCTCGGTTTTAATAGAAAAAAAAAAGTTCCACATACGCCCCATTGCACTATCTAATTTGAGGTGATTATATTTCAAGGTAAAAAAATTCATAATTTCATTTATAACGAGATATTATTGAATTTCACTTGTCACATTGTTAGCCACAATTCAAATAGCGACTCCGAACAATTCGTTACAATTCATTGCACGAAGTTTGGTTGCTAAAGAGTGTTGAAATAACCCATGAGATACTTCTTAAAACGAAATTTACCACAACTTCTGTTATTCAAATTGGACGCACTATCTCACGAAAGTCTTAAAGAAAAAAATGCACGACGGTTCTTCCCTTCGTGAAGGTATCCACATCAATATTTCGCGAAATTCGTTTTAAAACCGCGTCTATGTGCTACAAGGCGAACGATTGACATCGGAATGAGATCGCACCGTTTGGCGCGAGGTGAATATCAAATAAGCCCGAACGGACTACAACGACGACGACGACAACGACGACAACGACGACCAAACCAAAGGTGTAGGAGGCCAGCCAGTGTGAACGAGTGTGAATGACGGAATGACAATTATCATAAATTCGATAAAACTGACATTCGGATGATGATAATAGCCCCTAGTAGCACCGAACGTCCATCAGATTTATATCACAGAAAGTGTTTCTGGCCACGCGACAAACGCCATCGCTGGACTGTGAATCCAGATCCGTGATAATGTTCTACACGATCGATTGTCATTGGTAAAGTTATACAAATACGACAAGTCCATACAGATACGTATGGCTCTACCGACAGTAACATACTGACAGATACTTCGCTCTCTCTCAGCTAGTAATCGTATGCGATATGCGGGAATTAATTTTTTGCATTTGTTGTGATTATGATAAGAATCTGATTTGATTACATCTGAAATGCAGGAAATGGGGGTTAAGGTTAAGCTGGATGTTAGAAGTTTATGCTTTCTGCACTTTGAATCGATATGACACTCGTAGATTGCATTTTCGCAATCAAATCGCACACCTAGACTGAACAACCCATTTCGCTCATTAGATCTGATGTAGACTTTATCACTCCTGCTTCTGGCGCTACAAGATTCCATTGGTAAAATTCCACTGGTTTGAAGTCCGCACTGATAAAGTAAATATCCCGCACTTTGTGACTGGTTTTCTGGTAACAACGTGTTTTATTCTTTAAGTCTCATGAGTAGAACAGGTGATTTAAGATTAGATTATGTGGTTTTCCAATATTAGGTATAAAAATAGTGCATGCTATTTGAGTGGCTAACTCACACTATATATGCGTCGATGATAGACAAGCTAATATCCACTAATTATGTGCCTGTAAATTAGTTTATGAACAAGTAAAAAAAATTTAAAGAAGTACGCAATGAGACTAAGTGATTTATAACCCAATGACTCAGATTGTAGAAGGCGTAAAGATAAAGAATTGCGATTTAGTCGTTGATAAGGGAATATACACACTTCATAGGAACTGATAGTGAAAGCATTGGTAGAGTTGAACTTTTGATTTCAAAGTTGCGTCTTAGACTAGCACTTGGATTGGGTATTCAGATTTAGTAGTAAGGTACACAAGCGTAAAAATCTATTGTCGATATATTAATTTTTTTTTTCACGACAATATGCTAAATCTTTTGAAGTCAGAAATCAAGTTCAGGTATGTATCTATTCCCAATGCACATATGTATATGTGTATGTCGGTAATGGTGCATTATTACACCCATCATAGGAGCAGGATATCCGATAGGTTTTGGTTCGCCAAGTAACGAGATGGAGCCGCTACAATTGCAGATCTTGCAACTCTGTTAGTAAGTAAGAGGTACTAACACCTCCTCGAGGCGCTAGCTGTAATTTTTTTGGAAATTGTGAACGAAAGAGGACAATGGCCACATATCTTACAAACCTCACAGTGAACGGATACAGATGAGCTGATTGCAGAATAGAGTAACAAAAATAACCATAATCAAATCGGATCGGATTGAAAAAGCAAAGGAAAAGACAATTTTTAGCCGCCGTCTACAATCTAACGCCTAACGAGGACATAGTGAAAGTGATGGAAGACTCTAACGTTAACGTAGGAAGCGATAATCTTACATTTAAGCATGATGGGAGTTCACGGCCTCGGAAGCCGGAATGACAATGGTGGTCTTCTGCAGTGCCAACCTCCTAATCATTGGGGGTATGTCTTTAAGCGCAACGCCCGTCGCAAGATCAGTTCAGCCTCAAAATACAGGTAGCGAACGTTCAACCAAATTCATCAGATTGCGATTAGCCCACGCTTTAGAAATTGCATCCTAGACGTTTGAAATAAACAAGGAGCTGATATCGGATCGGAACGCAACCACCATCTTCTGCTGGCTTTTACCCACCTTCGTACTACATCCGTCGACAACAACCGCTCTAACACGTTAAGAATAACCAAGTATAACACCGAATCATCAGGTGTGTGAACAATACACGAAGCCCTACAGCTGAACTTGGGCTCTCTAAACTACTTTAAGGACACGAATAAAATAAGATGCATCTCTATAATCTTTCGTGCAAGGGCAGAGCTACTTCGACTAAACTTTATACCGCATAGAGATAACCTTCCGGTTTTATGTTCATTGTGCAATATGTCTCAGAGGAAGAACGTTATGCATTTCATAGGGATTTGTCCAATTTTTCGTGATATTAGGAGGTTCCACTTTGGGAAAGCCAGCTTGGTATCTGAAGACGTCAAGGCATTGCTAAACGGGTCCAATTGGAGAGCTCTCACATCATATTGCGAAATAAGTTTAGCTTACAGAAAAAAATTATGGAGGAGAATTTTTAAATTTTCTAAAGTGAATCTAATGTAAAATTATGCCTTTAGTCTTTGGCAGACGGCTTTTAGCCATGTCACTTAAGATAGATTTAGTACTTTATTGTTTTTGTAATAAATTTAAACTAATTGGAATTAATAAAATCTAATCTAATCTAATCTAATCTAATCTACACGAATCCTGCCTTAAAAGTAATCAACATCATAGTGTAGGAGATTTTAGATGATCACTGGGGCACTGCGATAAATAATTTCGCAAATGGGACTTGAACCAGCGTCGGTAAAAACAAACAAAAAAATAAAAAAAAACTCCACATTTGGCTATCTGCAGACGTTTGGAGTCGGATCAATGAGCATATTCCAATCAATGCTCGGATTGCAACGGCCTCAGCAGTAGCAAGACCTGAACTTGAAGCCCATTACCGCGTGAAGAAGACGAAAGTGCAGAGTACGTCAGCACATTGCACATATTTGCCTCAAATGCTGAAGAAGCAAGAAACAGATGCGACAACAGCCTCATTTACAGCATCACCAAGGAGTTTATAGGTGGCTAGAGCTCCAAGCAATACACAGTAAAAGGTGTGGATAGTGAAAACGGCAGATGAGGATCAGCTCAAGAGATTCACTTCTCAATAGTTTAATCCTTTACACATGCTTTTTGACCATCGGATGGGGTACCTGATTTCAGTGGTTGTTTGAGCGCTTCAATGCAAGAAACCGTGCCCAAGAATACAAGGTTGGTGTTACACTAGTCTCTAATGAGTTCCTTCAGACTCACGAGCGAGGCCTATCGTATTCAACCTTATCCCGACAAATCAGCTATGTCGCGTCTGACTTAATTTCCGTAATACTCGTGGGGCCAAAAATCGCCATATTCATTGACATCCAAGCTGCTATCAAAGCCATTGCCTAGATTACTATATCTCCCAAGCTATTACTAAAATGCTGCAATGAGCTAATCCCGCTAGACGGCCAATTCAAGGTAATCCTGATTTGGATTCCAAGGCAGTGACGTTTATGGAAATGAACTTGCTGATGAACTAGCTAGGCAAGGCTCAGCCCTCCATCGCTCATTTGCGAAATCAGTTCAGATTTCGCTTTTGGAGCAGTGAAGGCAGAAATCTCCTCAAAAGTCAACCTCAGATGAACTAGGCTACAACAAAAGAAAAACAACCGACTTCCTAAACACAAAGAGTAAAGACATGGCTGAAATAAAAGCGATCACCACGGGTCACTGGCCTATAGGAGACCATGCAGTCAAACTAGGCATCCCATACAACAAACACTGTCGCAGTGTTTACGCTATTTATGCGTTTGTCTGGCACTAGCTAGGGCCAGGTAACGAGCTTTAGAAAAACCCATTACAATTCTTTTAAAGAAGTCTCAGAGGAAAACATGCCGAGCCCTTTCAAATAGAGCCAAATACATCGGTCGAACTGCCCCATCCAACATCTTGAATCAAGATGCTATCTGGTTAGCCTTGCATCTCAGAATACGATGTTTGTGGCACAAATGCACTGCGACCTATAAGATCTATTGTGCTGTCACAATGGTTAACCAAAAATAAAAAGCTTTTGATAAACATCAACAGTGTCCTGATTTCGGGTTTCAGGTATTCGCTGGGCCCATCGAGACCCGCGTTAGATGGATTAATTGTTTCTTTGTGCCCCCTGAGCATTTACTAAGAATGTGTTCTGCTCTTTCTCTTTGTTCCCCGTAGATTCTGCACATGGCTGCATCTGATTGAGTTTTATTTTATTCAGATGGTACGAGTACATGAGTGAACTACATGAATCCTCTTTGATGAGTTTGAGTAGCTTGCTTGTTCTATTTTGGTTGGGGTTTGTGAAATTGTTCGCTTGTCTTAGGCTCCTTTGGTTAGCTCAGTGTCTCTGCCATCCCGAAGTAGAGTTCACGGCCGATGAATGGGCGCCCAGCACCTCTCTTCGCCAGACAGTCTTTACGTTCGTTCCCCACAAATCCAGGAATCCATGTTATGGTAACCTGATTTGTGAACACAAGGCTATCAAAGAGGTAGAGACCGTTTCGCACTAGCTTTGACCCTACCGGATAGGAATTAAGGGCCCTTAGTACTGCCTGACTCTCCGAATAGATGTAGATGCGTGTTCTGGTAGTGTTTCTCCGTAGGCATTACCGAATGCATTGTTCTATCGCATGGACCTCTATTGGGAAGATGGTAGGTGCTTTACCAAGCGTAGTCGCACGCTGAAAGTTGGGACCATACTCCCCAGCTCAGGCACTACCGTTTACTAATATATTTGCCTACTTTTGCATAAAATAATGGACCATAAACTCACAAAGCCGAAACAAAGAAAGTGGGACTAAAGATAAATACTTCAAAAGCAAAAAGAGCCCTGCATTGCCGGATAGCCAGTCGAGAAATTTTCACAATTTTGTATACCTAGAAAGTCTGGTCTCGGTTGTCCGTCATAACCCCGAACTAGATGTGTACAGCTGAATCGGGAAAGTAGAAGCTGGGTTCGGTATGCTACCGGAAATCTGAAGAAACAATATTTTCAGCAGAAGAACCAAGCTATGAATAGTCTGCTCCAACGTCGAATCAGTACTACTGTATGGGTATAATATTTGGAAGGTAACTATCACTCTCACTTGCAAGCCGCGAAATGTCGTAACCAGATGTCTACGCATCATCTTAATGATTTTTTGATCCAGTGGTATTTCTAATAAACAACTCTATCAGAGATTCTACTACCAACCTGGAGGTATAAACATCGGTTCGGTCACACCCAACGACGCGAAGACAACTACATTGCAAATCATGTTATGTAGTGGAATCCACTTACCCAGTCAGAAAGAAAAGCGGTTCGTCTTGGCGCAGTACAGTTGAGGAGAAATCTTGATCTTTAGGAATGATCTGGAGAGAGCTTAAGCCCACTGCAGTACTCCGGACAAGATGGCGCACTGAAGCTGTATAGCAGTTTAGATTAATACCGAATACAAATACTCGCTTAATCCTGGATTGTTTGTTAAAAAAAAACGACGCTGAAGTGAAAAATGTGTTGGAAAAATAAAAAAAAATGAGTGTTGTCTTAGAATTGTAAAGCAACTCCGAGTACAATGTTTCCAAGTTGCTCCAAGGTTTTAAGCAAAAAATAATGATTTTTTGTTGATCGGAGAAGAAATTGTTGAAATCCGTACGGATTTGATGAGGATACGAGGGGATTAACAAAAATTCGCTTTCTTCTTCTTCTTCATTTTTATCAGCGAAGCTATGATCCGACAATAAGGGACCATAACTCTCCCACTTCACCGCATTTCTACTAATCCGCCTGTGGGCTTCGAACAAAAGTTTCGCTATGTTGGTTAGAATAAAAATGTGAATATCTGTAATCTTTATCAAGATGTTCTGCATTATATAAGCTCCTATCCTTACACCATCTTAATGTTATGTTATGTCAGACCATAATTGGCTCCTCTTCAATATAGATCTCGAGATCGAGACTCCCAAACCCTACAGAAACCCCAAAAGAACCGACAGGATAACGTTTAGTCAAGTCGTTAGATCCAAGCTACGTAGAACTCCAAACCCTATAATAACCTCCACTGCAGAACTAGACACAAAAGTAAAGTCTTTCGAAAAAGCCTTCAATAATGTTTTTAAAGTTACGTGTCCGGTCAAATATAGCAAAACAAACTTCCCTCCGTGGTGGTACGAAGAACTCTCTAACTCTCTCAGGAGACTGACTAGACAGACCTTCAATATCTGCTACAAGTGCAAATACTGGCAGCCTTACATGAACAGCCTTAAAATGTACAAAAACAAGCTATCAGAATGGCCAAGAAACAGTCCTGGATAGAATATTGCCAATCAACTGATACCCTCAAAGACTCCGCTAGGCTCAGCTAAATTCTATCAAAAGATCATTCCAATCCATCTCTCCTGAAAAGGTTGGATGGTAATTGGACGGAGTCGACTGCAGAGTCCTTAAAGATCTTAATACATACCCACTTTCCCGGATGTAAAGACAATTGCACAGAGCCTAACAGTTCGCAATGCCTGCAATCCTGGCGAATGGTCCAGGAGACTTTTTCTTCGGTAACAAAGAGTATGATGTGTTCCCAGGATTACACATAAAACCCATTATTACCGAAGAAAAAATCTCCTGGGCCATTCGCAGCTTCGCCCCTTATAAATCGCCAGACCTAGATGGCATTCTGCCCATTATGCTACAAAAAATGCAAGAGGTAGCAATCCCATCGCTCGTACCGATTTTTAGGAGCTGCATCTTATATAACCACGTACCCCACTCATGGAGACGCGAAAGATTTCAGACCAATCAGTCAGACCTACTTCGTTTTGAAGACCCTCGAGCGCGTTCTAGACAACCATCTGCGAGATACAATCGAGTCATCTTTCTCCAAATCCCAGCACGTATACCTCAAAGGAAGATCTACAGAAATAGTTCTTCATGAAGTAGTGCGAACAATAGAAAAATCCTTACAGTATAAGGAATATATTGTACACACTAGTAATTCAAGAGTCCCTCACGGAGCTGGGCAAAGAAACCTACCTAGACCAATGGATAGTCTCTATGCTTAGCACTAGAACCATTCAGGCATCTCTAGGAAATAGTACCATAACCAAATTTGCCAGTATAGGAACGCCCCAAGGTGGAGTCATCTCACCTCTACTATGGCTAATAGTCATGAATAAAATTCTTTTATGCTTAGACAGAGAAAGAATTAAAGTAGTTGGGTATGTGGACGGCATGGTGATTTTAGTGTCGGGACTTTTTCCACCCGTGATAAGTGAGACCATGGAGAGTGCTCTAAGTAAAGTTACCGCATGGGCCAGAAAGTGTGGACTTGGAGTCAACCCAAATAAAGCTGAACTGATGCTTTTCACCACAAAAACCAAAATACCTGAATTCACTCTTCCTCGACTAAACGGTCAGATACTCTCCTTAACTTTGTGTGCTAAGTACCTAGGAGTTATTCTAGATCCTAAACTTAACTGGAAATCAAACATAGACGAACGAGTAAAGAAAGCATGTATAGCCTTCTATGCCTGCAACAGAATCTTCGGCAAAAGATGGGGTCTACAACCAAAATTGACCCTGTGGATGTACACAGCCGCAGTGTGCCCAATCCTTACCTACAGGTCGATAGTATGGTGGTCGGCCATTAAAAAAGTCTATAATATAACCAAACTAAGTAAGGTGCAAAAAGCAGCATGTATAGGCACCACAGGCGCCCTACGGTCAACTCCGTCAGACGCACTAACAGTCCTGCTACACCTTTTACCCCTAGATCTACATATCACAAACATCTCAGCGCACAGCGCAATCAGACTCCAACAGACTTTCAACTTAACAAAGCGTTTCGAGGTACAATTCCCTACAAGAAAAGATTGGCAAGATGGACAGGCGACCAGTGGTTTCGATCTAACAGTCTATCAAGGGACACTGGCCGGTAGGAGAGCACACAGCCAAACTAGGTATCCCATATAATACACACTGCCGCAGTTGCAACATAGCCACCAAAAAGGAAACAATTATTCACTACATGTGCACTTGTCCGGCACTAGCTAGGGCTAGACATCAAGCATTAGGCAAACCCTTCTACAATTCACTTGAGGAGATCTCGGATAAAAACATAAATGAGCTAATCCTCTTCTTAAACTCCACAGGCTGGCTCTAGATTGTCCTCACCAACACACATCAACATCCGAGGTCGCATGAGTCGTGGTATCAAAACTGTGCTAATTGGGTCTCTGTTTTTACAGAACCGCCACTTCTACCCACCTACCTAATGTTATGTTAAGGGCACCTTTTATTATCTCTGAAAAGGTGCACTAAAGGTTGTCTCTCACTACACTGCACTAAAAAATTTGGTGACTACATTGTTAACGTATACCTATACTTTGTAACCAGAATTGATTAGTGGATGTCATGGTTTTACGTGATTCTCCGCACTCCAAGTTGTGATCAGGTGTGTGATGCCTTTACTGATCATGGCCTCTTTTATTGTCAAGTAAAAGTATTGCCAAAAGTGCCCTGTATGTCGATGAGAGCACAGAGGGCAATCTCTTAAGTATCCAGAGCCTTCTCAACATCAACAAAGAGACAATAAATTGCGGTTTTAGTAAATTTACCAGGTTGGTACGCAAACGTTTTGAAGGAATATGTCACTTGTATAATATACTGATCGACTATTTTTGCTATGATTATATGGATAGGATAGGGGACTGTTGGGGTTTTTTGCCAACCTTTGGTATGAAAACCACATTGCTTTCAGTCCAACTGATGGGAATTTAGCTCAAAAATATACTGGAGCAAAAAGTTCTTAAACTGGGGATGATTGGGCCTTGTCCCTGCCGCAATAGACAGGGAAGATACTGCCTTCTCTCTGCGCTTTAAATTAACTAAAGGTAGATAGATCCCATTTGATGCGATTCTCTGTTAAACATTTTCCCCGATAGGCTAATTTTGGAGCAGATTTGCTGCTGTTAAACATTGTTCATCAGTGGCTCAGCGAATATAGCACTTTCGAAGATGCAGACGTAATAGAATAGGAAGCCTTCTATATAAGAAAAGTTTCCAGTAACATGCAGGAACCTTATAACAACTGCCACTACAATCTACCTTAGGAGTATTGTATTTATTGCATTTAGGTTTTTTTTTTTTTCTAATTGATATTTTCCCATCCCAAAACGGAATGTTTGCATAACAAACCTCAAATTGAAATGCAAACTGATCACAACTAGCTTTGAATTATAATTAGAATTCTCAGTCCCACTGATACTGCTCTAGACATGACATTGTAATTTCATTTAGTATTCCATGCGATATTTCAGTCAATATGGATTGCAATGCAAATTAGGTGATAATGTCAAGTTCATCATATGATTTTCTTTTCTTTAACACACGTGATTAGGTATTAATAAATATCAAAAGAATCTGAATTTATTTATTCCTTTACCATTGTTACGAAAGTAATTAGTGCATCGTTGCTAACGGTGTGAGAACTTTTAATCTAATCCCACAGATACTTCTAGTATGACAAACTCAATAAACACGAGGAAATGTTATGGAAATGATACCAAACTGGAATTCACCAGATAAATCAACAACAATGGATCCAAGAAATAACCTCAATTTAGCTTAAGTTATGCAGTTCAAGTTTATTTAACAATTTTCAGTGCATGTAAATTAGTTTACCGGAAGAATTAAATAGTTCCATTTGCAGATATTTGAAGAAGCACGACAGTAAATAACACAAATTCGTCTCTTTCGAAATCCAATTTAGAAGTTGAATTTGTTTTTCGGATTTTCCTGAAATTATTAAATTTAAATTTGTTATCAAAACATTCGAGTAAGTGTAGACATTCCTTCAAATGATTTCGATCTTTTTATTGCAGTCATACTACTATGTACTCGTATGTACTCCAGCTGGAGTGGCATGTCGTTGCACAAGTTTCTGATAAGCTGGGACAATCATTTGACGCCTATGACGGTTGACAGAACATAAAAAAGTGAATAATTGTTTGCTAAACTAAGCTCTTGAGTCTTGTGTTCATGATTTTTATCTGCTAGCCGCTTGTCGTAAAGTTAAATAAAATAAAACAAAGAAATAATAAAAATATTATGGTCAGAATGAGCGAACGATATCTTGATAAGTCTAGGAGTAGTTTTAACGTCAAAAGTGGTACATTTTCTGAAAACGTTTTCTCTCCAAAAAGTGTCACCTAGACCAGTCTTTTCAAAAATATGCCCTATTTGTCGGCTTTTCAGACTGTTTGTAGATTTTAAGACAATTTACTAATAAAACAAAGCGTGATGGTGGATACCAAGTTCATAGAATTCCTTGTTAGCCTTTATCGCATATAAAAATAGCGTGAGTTGAATAGCCTTGATTTAGGGCAGAAAACAGAAATTCTGGTATAGGAGTGTAAGTACTACGAGTATATGGAGTTTAACATTACAGTTAAACAATTTCTGTTATAGATTTGGAATTCGCTGCTCATAAATAGACGAAAAGGGAATGATTGACAGGCTTTGTTGCAGGATATAAAGTGAAAACAAATTTTGATTGGAACCAGTTTATGTACGATCTAGAGCCTAATTTGTCGTGGTCACTTGATTTGTGCGTGTTTGTTTAAAGCAGCAAAGACTTGTATGCCGGATATAGGTAGCACTAGAAACTCTAGTGGAAACCCATTTCCGGCATGTAAAACACAAATGGACACATCTGATAACAAGCAAACAGTCGGTGATGGCACATGAGCATAAAGTTAAAAAAATAAATATTTGGCGCAACAGCTCTTTAAATGCAATGGCCTAGCTTCTCGCAATCACTCATGTTGTGTGCGTTATATTTTTCACACGAATAGAAGGGACCTAAAGTTTAGTGCCGTATCCGAACGGCGATTTGAGAAACTTTTTCATGACAACAATACTCTCGGATGTTTGTCAGACGCTCGCGTGAGTGATACATTTTCTGACGGTGAAAAAACTTTTTGGTGTTTTCTGGGATTCGAGCTTGGAACCTCATGCGTAGTGACCGGACACACTAATCACTTGCGCCGCGGCGCTCACATATAGCATATAGTTAAACGACACCAATTTGTACGTTTCTAAGATGTTCCGAGTTGTTCCTTCCGGAAATAATTACGTCATCTAAATAGGAAAACTCCGAACCAGCTGTCAATTGATCCATAAATCTTTGCAAAATACCAGGGGAACTGGAAGTCCCAAATGGTGACCGTTCATATTGAAAAAGCCCGAATTCCGTATTGATCACCACCAGTTTCTTAGATTCTTCATCGGAACTTGAAGACAAGCGTCAGATAAATCTATTTTTGTGAAGTACTGGTCAACTGTGGGCTAATCGTTACTTTAAAATCTCCACAGATCCTGATGGTTCCATTTGCTATGGTTACAACAACAATTGGAGCCGTCGACTGGATACTACGGGACGGATAGTATTTAAGACTTATAATCCTTCTAGTTCCACCTTAACAACTGCCTTTTGTGCAAAAGGTAAAGGCCTGTAATTGAAGTATTTTGGTTGGGAATGCTCTTTTAAAGACAAGTGTGCTTAATACAGTTTACTTACTTACTTAGGTGGCGCTACAGTCCGGGGTGGACCTGGGCCTCAACCAACAAACCTCGCCAGCCAGCATGGTTACGAGCCAACTGCCTCCAGTTGCGCACGCCAAGTTGGTTGAGGTCCCCCTCCACTTGTTTGCGCCACCTACCACGAGGTCGTCCTCTACTGCGCCGTCCATCTGGTGTAGGTAGGTAGGTAAAGTGGCGGTCCAAAGAACTCAATTAGCGCTTAAGGTGCGCCGTTTTGTTACCACGGACTCGTGTATACCTATTGTAGTGGTTAGTTAAAAAGGGATGTTAAGTTTAAACCCAGCCCGTGGAGTTCAGTAAGAGGATTAGTTCTCCAATCCTCTTGTCCGCTATCTCTCTCAGATCCTCGAAGAAGGGTTTGCCAAGAGTTTGTTGTTTGATCCTCGCCAATGCCGGACATCTGCAAAAGAAATGACATAGAGATTATTTCTCATTAATATCCTTGCAGCTCCTACAAAAGATGTTGTGGGGGATACCAAGCTTGGCCGCATGGTCTCCAACTGGCCAGTGACCTGTGATAATAGCTACGATTTTGGCAATAACTGGTCTTGGTTTGCCTAGTAACTCTTTTGACCTGGGTTTGTTGAAACTGGGCCACGTCTTCCTAGATATGACACAGCTTGTGAGGTTGTTCCACCCGCGATTGGCTAGCTGGAGGAAGTGAAGGTGAATATAGCCCTTAACGGCACCAAGCGGAATGTCGACTCTTTCTGCCAGAGAGCCGTTAAGGGCCGACCCTCGCCGGCCAGCTCATCAGCACGCTCATTACCCTAATGATTGCTGTGCCCTGGGACCCAGATGAGAGTGATTCTCGAGTGAGTGCTTTGTTGATTCAATTCAAACCGGCATTGCTCTACCAGTTTTGAAGAGATGCAGACCATCTGGTGTGAATTCGAAGACTTTCTTGGTGGGGAATTTGGGCTCCATCCGCTCTAAATGACTCAGCCATCTTAGTCGCTGTATGTAAACTCTTCTGGCTAAGTCGATGTCCTTATATAGGCCGTATAGTTCGGCATTGTACCTTCCCCTCCACTCACCAAAATAACCAAGGGCATCCTCATCCGGTTTTGTCAAAGCACATGCCTCTGCGCCATACAGCAGGACTGGGATGATTTGTGTCTTATAAAGAGTTACCTTAGTAGTTCGAGATAGGGCTTTGCTACTCAATTGCCGTTTTAGCCCATAGAAACAACGATTGGCAAGAGTCATTCTTCGTGTGATCTCCCTACTTATGTCATTTCCGGAGTTCACCATAGACCCTAGGTAGACAAAATCCTTTACTACCTCAAAATTATATTTGTCTATTGTGGCGATGTTGGGTGTCCTGTTTTGTAGACAGGATATATTTTGTTTTGCTTTTATTGACTGCTAGACCCATCTTTGCTGCCTCGACCTCAATACCAGCAAAAGCCCCATTGACGGCCCGCTGAGTTCTTCCGATTATGTCAATGTCATCGGCACAGGCGAGTAGTTGTACAGAATTGTAAAAGATTGTACCTCCGGTGTTGGCTTGTGAGTTTCGTACAATTCTCTCAAGCACTATGTTAAAGAGATCGCATGATAGCGCGTCACCTTGTCTAAGACCTTTTCTGACATCGAACGTTCGGTGATGTTCTTACCGACTTTGATGGAGCAGCCAGAGTTCTCCATCGTTATTCTGCACAAACGGGCGAGCTTGGCAGAGATGCCAAGACTAGACATGGCTCTGTATAACTCGTCTCTATACACGCTATCATTGGCAACTTTGAAATCGATAAAGAGGTGGTGCGTATCGATTTTATATTCATGGGGTTTTTCCCAGATCTGCCGTAGTGTGAATATTTAGTCAATGGTGGACTTTCCCGGCCTAAAACCGCACTGATAAGGACCTATCTGATGGTTGACAACCGGTTTTAGGCGTTCACATAATACGGCAGACAGGATCTTGTATGCGATGTTGAGGAGACTTATACCTCTGTAGTTGGCGCAGTTCAGAGGGTCTCCTTTCTTCAGGATCGGGCAAACGATGCTGAGGTTCCATTCATCGGGCATACTTTCGTCCGACCAGATTTTACAGATGAGCTGGTGCATGCTCCTTACCACCTCATCTCCTCCTGTCTTGAAAAGTTCAGCGGCAAGGCCGCCGGCTCCAGCAGCTTTGATGAATTTGAGTTTAGTTATCGCTATCCTCACTTCATTCTGATCGAGTTGACGGGAATCTTGACTGCCATCATCACTGTTGAATGGCTTAATACAGTTTACTGCACCCTAAACCACTGTCAACAATTTGCCGGTGCTTCTCGCACAGACTTTTTGCCTCTAGTTGAAGCTGGTTTCTATCTTCTAAATTTATCCAGTGGGTTACTTCTCCAGTTAGCATTTCGACACTAAACCGAAAAGCACGAAACTAGTCCAACCCCAAAAAATGTGTACCCTCAATACTGATAGTGAATATGAGTGGCAATGATAAAATAAAAAAAAATAAAAATATTTGGCGCAACAGCTATTTAAGTGCCATGGCCTAGCTTCTCGCAATCACTCATGTTGTGTGGGTTATATTTTTCACACGAATGGAAGGGACCTACAGTTTAGTGCCATATCCGAAGGGAAATTTGTTTTGAGAAGCTTTTTTGTGACACCAATACTCTCGGATGTTTGTCAGACGTTTGCGAGAGGTGGGACCGAGAAAAAGCTTATTGGTGTTTTCTGAGATTCGTACTTGGAATCTCACGCGCGATGCTCACTGAGTGGCAATGTTTCCTGTTTTTTAATGCACCTAACATTTACTAGCATAACACAAAGAATTTGAATATCGGTGCTACCATACGCTTACAGAGGACTTATAGGTTTCTTTACATGGGGGCTGCAAAGTTGCCGGCAGCTCTCTAACCTAATCATTGAACACGTGGCTCCGGTGTCCACTTGAAACTGCATAGGCTTATGGTTGATATTTTGAGCTATGCGTATTTTATTGCCACCCTTTGTTGTGCGCCCTGGTGTGGTATACATTTCTCCTATCACTTCTGCTTCCGAAAATTGATCGCAATTGTCTATGTTATTCATGGAATGTACCCACTACCTTTTACTACGATGCTTCACATTTTGACACGGTTGCTTAGTTGAAAAGCCCTTACTTAATTTATAACGCTGATCTGAGTGCTTATCACCTCTAACTACCTGCCTCTTACCACTCATACACATACTATTTATATTGCCCTTATGTCGACACTTGTCGCAGATCGAAGTGAAGTGCGCACATTGGCTACGATCATGCTTAACCCCACAATCCCTACGTGACTTTCTGTTTAAATAATTGTCTGCATGTCACTTATTGTTATTCGGGGTGCTATGTGTTTGATTTCTGATATGGTTGGTGAAAAGACTGTTTGACTAGAAGTTTTCATAATGTTCGCCGCTAACTGAGTTTCCTCAAAAGCTACCGCAATTTCTTCGATCTCTTCCAATGTTGGGTTCTTCTTTTGTTTAGCCGCTGTTCGCACTGCCTCATGGGGAGTATAAAGAGTAACCATATTCCGAATCATATAGTTCGCATGACTATATGACTTCTTACATTTGTCGTCTCGACAAATAAATTCGCAATGCCGGGCCAAGCCTTTTAATTATTCAATCCACTCCGCTTATGACTGCTCCTTGGTCATTTTATGTCGTAAAAAATTGAAACAGGATGCCAGTATGTGCATTTTTTGATGAAAAAGTTTTGATAATTTGTCCGCAATGTCTTTAAATGTGTCTGTACTTAAGTTGCTCGTTTCCAGAAGTTTTCCTGCTAGTTCATTTAGATAAATGCCACATGAGGAAAGAAAGTGCGCTTTCTTCAAGTTATCGCCACTGACTGCGTGCGCCGTTGTTGTAGCTGAAACAAATATATATCCCACCTATCCTTGTGGTCATCAAATATCCTATACTATTAGATGTTTGCGAATAAGGAACATGTGCCTTTGTTAATGTCCCAATACCTGTACGATGCTCCATCAGCATGCTCTTCATCCAAGTCCACTGCAGCTCCAATAACCCTTTAACTTCACTTTATTGGATTACTTGTGCGCTGCAACAGATTCCCTTAAACTGTCCAACTCGCGATAGCACGCATTCGAATCTATGCTTGGTTCCTTGGTAGGAGATAAAAAAGCATGACAGCTTTAAAATGAATAAATGAAGCTCACATTATACAAAAACAATGCGTCACAAGACATAACTTTACTCCTCTATAAATTTGAGAACAATCAATGAGTTTTTTAATTTTGATTGATATGAAAGATGCCTAACGCTGCCAATAATAATAAGTAATTAGCTTGTACAAATAGATTAAGGCCAAGTTGTATCATCAATTGCCCAATTTGTTTATAATAACTTTATGATTATATGTATATGTCAACTCACGTAATCAATCTTTCAACTATCAATTACTTTAAACAACAAAAGCGTATAGCAACAGGTTGTTAAATTCAATTATTTTTTAAAAGAATAGTTTGTTAAATTTTAACAATGGATTTAATTATCCGTTTGAAACAACCGCCTCTAAACGAATATAAAAATAATGTTTTAGATAGTTTATTACATTGTGAATAGAAAAGAAAAAACAAAATCATTACCACATTAAAGAAAAGGTTGAGCATGTATGTATGTATATACAATAGTTTTAGGAGAGGTGACTAAAAATTATTCTTAAGAATTATTTCTGATTGAGTTTTGACCCCACAGTCATATGGAGATAGTTCCAAATACCTACTGAGAGAACAAATGAAGAATTGTTTGGTATGTATAATACATACATATAGGCACGTTGTTTCTTATTAACATTACGTGATTTCTGAATTCCAGAAGGTTTACTTAATAGTAAGAAGAGACGTGTATCGTTGCAAGCATTGAGGCAGAAACGGCCAAAATGGGTTTAGCGATAAACGAGGGTAAAACCAAGTATATGCTATATATACAAGAAGAAGGCGAACCCCACAGGCGGATCAGTAGAAATGCGGTGAAGTGGGAGGGTTGTGATCCCTAGTTTTCGGATCATAACCTCGCTGATAAAAGGAAGAAGAAGATGCTATATATACAAGAAGGGACAGCCAACACCGACGAATTGGACAGAACGTCGCCGTGGGCAGCTATAACTTCGAGGTAGTAAGGGTCTTTGTCTACCTTGGCTCTGCTATAAACTCGAAAAACAACATCAGCGAAGAATAACTCCTATAACTCTTGCCAATCGCTGTTTTGTTGGGCTTATAAGGCAATTCAATAGTAAAGCCCTATCTCGAACAACTAAAGAGACTCTGTATAAGACCCTGATCATCCCAGTCCTGCTCTACGGCGCTGAAACATGGACTTTATTAAAAGAGGAGGGAGAGATATCCTTGGTCGTTCCGAGAGAAAAATTCTTCGTAAGTTTTTCGGTCTCGTTTGTGTTGACGGGTTTGGAGGAGAAGATTCAATAACGAACTATACGAGCTGTACAGCGACATCGACCTAGTCAAAAAACTGCGTATTGGACGTCTGAGATGGCTAGGACATGTAGAGCGAATGGACACCAACGCTCCGGTTCGCAGAGTCTTCGAATCTAACCCCGAGGGACGACGCAGTGGAGGGAATCATCGCCGTAGATGACGCGCACAGATTCAAGGGGACCTCGACCAACTTGGAGTGCGCAACTGGAGGCAATTAGCTAAAGACCGAGCTAAATGGAGAGGCTTGTTGGTTGAGGTCCAGGTTCACCTCAAACTGTAGCGCCACCTAAGTAAGTAAGTAAGTAAGTAAGACATGTATCATATCAATAGGAATACAAATCGTATCTAGCAGTCGAGTTTAGAGCACCATTGAGCTTGCTGATGCAGCTTTCACCAAGACCAGCAAATAATTCATAGCCAAAGTTAATTGTTGGCTTGCTCAGCTTTAGCCTTATATTTGGAATTCAGTTTTACTTACAGATAACTTTTCTAGAGACCGACAGGTTTTAGATACATATAGCACAGTTTATGTGATCAACCCAAGATGATCTGCTAACTATTTCAACTCCAGAATGAATCAAGATATTAGGTATGAGTTCACCTATAAGTATGACTTTTTTTTATAATTTGCGCACCCGGAAAGGATTACACTAGTTCCCAGTGCACGGGCGGATCGGAAAAGGAGAGCAGAGGACAGAGAAGATGCCAGTTTGCGTTGGCTTTAAATGTTTGAAGGTTGTAATGATAAGGAAATAGAGAGTCTGGTAGATCATTCCACGTACTCGTAGATACATGTAGCGCGGTTTATAAACGAAACCCTATACGTATTTGACAGTAAGTCCAAAGTTGGCCTTGCGGATGAACTGATGTACATTCGAAGCATGACGCGTATTGTGGGTGGAAGTTAGAAGGGGTGGTATGGAACTGGCTATTTCGCTGAAGCAATTTTGATAAAAAAAAAAAAAAAATGTAATAGGGAATGACACGAGACATTTCTACGGTGTTCAAGCAGCCAAGCTCAAAGTACTCTGAACCCATGGGCAAAAGCTTCAGCATCCCTCAGGCCGAAACATATCCCTTAGACAGATGCGCCCGCAGGAGTTGCGCTATAACAATAATGCCAAATAGTCAAGCAGCCAATAAAGCACTTGACTCCCATATCTTCGAGTCTAAAATTGTGTGGGAATGCCTACACAAGCTTAACTAATTGGGCAGAAGAAATAAAGTAATCCTCTATTCCTCTGGACTGGAGTGGGTGATCTATTCTTGCCGAAAATAAGTTAGAGTACAATGCTCTCAAATCTAATTCTGTAAAAAATTGTAATGCGAGGGGAACTTAAATGAGAGAACAAACCTCTACAAGGCCCAAAGTCTTTAGAAATTATCGTTAAACTGACTGGCTCAAATACAGAGTAAGTGTGAAGAAATTAGTTACTTCGATTCCCTCTAGGACCCCTTGCAATACCCAAGAATTTGATCGCATGGTTGAGTATCTTACCTCAGCCTTTAATAAAGCGATGTCTTTTTTCTGCCCTACAGTACGGCCCAGGAGTAGGAAAAAGCCTCATTGGTGGAATGCAGATTTAGGTCCTTTAAGAACTAATTGTAGAAAACTCTTCTACAATGCCAAAAGCACGAAGGATGCAACAGATTGGGACTTGTACAAAGTATCTCTAACTATCTACAAAAAAGAACTGAGGAAAGCTAAACGCAATTCTTGGAGACTCTTTTGTGGTAAAATAGAAGAGGTCTCTGAGGCATCTAGGCTAAGAAAAATCCTCTCCACCAATCCAATAATGCCCAGTTATCTCAAGAAATTAGATGGGACTTGGACGACTTCTAGCGAAGATTCGCTAAATCTACTACTTGACACACATTTCCCAGGTAGCTCCCAAGTTGTCAGCAACATTGTCTCTAATAGACCAGCTGCAAATTCAAACCACTCCTTTAACTTAATTGCACAGAACAAACACCACTGGGCGATACACAGCTTGAAACCATACAAATCCGCAGGACCAGACGGCGTAATACCAACCGAACTACAGAAGTCGTCGGACCTTATCTTGCACGTGCTAGAAATAATTCTTAAAATCTGTATAGATCTGGTCCATATACCAAAAGTATGGAGAGAAGTTTAAGTAGTTTTCATACCCAAAGCTGGCAAATGTTCTCACACAAGTCTGAAAGATCTTAGACCCATTAGTCTATCATCATTTCTTCTAAAAACATTAGAACGATAGTATTGATACAAAACTTCTGTCAGCGGCCCAATATGCCCAATGCAAAGGTAAATCAGTTGAAACGGCATTACACTAGTTAGTTCGTAACATTGAGTACTCCCTGTTTCACAAGGAATATACAGTGGTAGCTTTCTTAGATATAGAGGGTGCTTTTAACAATGTCAATGCATCAGCGATCGCAGATGCACTCTCGGACCTAAAGGTAGAAAGCTCACTATGCGATCTCTATAAATTCAGTAGTAGCCCTAGACTGGCATTCGTCTCTTGCGGAGATGTCGGAGCAGTTTAACATTCACCTCATTTGGGTACCGGAGCAGGGGCATAGGAATATTCCGCGGAATTGTAAGGCTGACGAACTCGCCAAATCAGGAGCAACTATACCTATCCTTCCAGATAAGGATAATCTAGGTATACCAATCGCTACTTGCAAATTTAAATTCAAGCTAGATGTAGTCGGAAGAACAAATCTTAGGTGGACAAGTGGTACAACATGTCTAGCGACTAAGCAGATTTGGCGCAAGTTGGATCTAAAACGCTCTAAGAAATTGATCTCTCTCAATCGGTTGCATATTGGCATCATAGGTGTAATTACAGGACACTGTCTAATAGGCAAGTATGCAAGAAGGCTTGGCATATATTCAAATGACTTTTGCAGAAGCTGCATGGACGAAGAAGGAGAACAAACCATTCCTCACCTTCTTTGTGCATGTCCAGCTCTCTCCCATAGAAGGAAGCTTCACCTAGGAGCTCTCTATTTTGACGATTTAGGCGATCTGACAGATTCAGATATCAGGAGCCTCCTTCGTTTCATCAGAAGCTCTAATTGGTTCTAATGAGTAGGCTGGGATTACATGATCCTTCGTGGTACCACAACGGACCTTTCTTGGTCTATGTGTGTTGGTGTAAGCTGGCAGCCACTTCAACCTAACCTAACCTAACAGCAGCCTACATATTTTGAGTCTATGATAAATTGGTGTTAGGTTAGGTTAGGTTGTGTGTGTACAATATGTAAGCAATATTTCACGTATCTGCAAATGTCGGAACTTTTGAGTCAAGTGTGCGTTCTAAAAACGCAGTGCCCATTCAATAACCGCCGTACCCTGTCTTCACCTATGTTTGAGCGTCTTTAGTTAGTCAGTTTGGTTATACTCTGTTGTGCCTATATTGTGTTTGTTCCATATGACATTTACGATAGCGTCTTGATGTAATTTACCCCGGTCTCTTGTCAGTTGATCTTTAAGCTTATTTCCTTCTATACCGCAATTTCCAAACACCCAACATGCTATAGTTTGCACAGATCAGCTTACACAATGTTTTAAGGGAGCACTGATTCCGGCTTGGTATTTTATTTTCAAATCTAACAGAAAATACAGAGAAACGTTTCCAATGCTACTGTGGGTGTTGTGCGTAGAGCCCCCGCAATGACAACTATGGCAGTTCATTGTATTACCACAAATTTTCCCTGTGTACCTTTCCTGGTTGTATTATATATTTTCTTGATTCTTTCTTGTATGTTCAAGTTCGAATTCGATTTTCTACCCAGGAATTATTCAAAGATACCTAACATGGTTCGGAAGGGACAACTCCACTCCTTCTTAATACTGAGCTTGAAGGGTAATATCTTGTGTTTTCCGGTAAAGGGAACGAATTCCGTTGGGTTGAAATAGAGATGGTGGTGGAGGAGCCCATAATGGGCCAACGGCAACGCTTATACTCCCGTATGAACTGGCACCGGTGTACCCGGCCCCACTTGGGTGGGAATGCACAGCCTGCACGACATCACATCCGACAACGGATTCAGGCTAGTCGACTTTGCGGCGGAACGAAACGTTGTTGTATCTAGCACATCGGGGTTTGGGGAATATAAACTTCTTATTGATGTATATTCTAAGTTATTAGAAAGACAAATAACTTTAGTATTCGCATACCAAGTCTTATATTCATCATGTTTGAGGATTGTTCTAAAAACTTGCTAATATAATCACCACGACCAATTTGACGTCTATTATACTTATTGACGTCGCGCTAGCGATAAATTCGGAACCCACTAACATCAGGTCTTAACTTTGTTTTTACTATAAACCCGAACGCCTCCTCTACCACATGTTAAATCAATATGTTTCTAAGATCATCCACACGATGAGTATCTCCGATGAAATGAAGCTGTCGCCAAATTTTACACTGCTACTCTAATAGAAAGTATAAATCAAAATTGTGTTTGAATCCTAAAAATAATCTCTTTCTGTTTACACGACTCCTTATGGTCTAATGTCTACCTTTTCAGTCAATTCAGCAATCAGACAGCATATTTTATTTACTAACTGCCAACCGACGCGACGACGGCTGCCATCCCTTGTCGAGCTTTTCAGCTTCATGCTAACTAGCATGACGGTGATAATATTTGTTGTTCAGGAAAATAAAAATTATACTACGTACTCCAACACTCTATATGACAGTGTAAATAAATTAAGCTGTTGGCTAAAGTAATTATCATAAACAATGTAAGGCATGTTCAAGACCGGTAGCCGAACGCGTCGATGCCATGCGTGGTTGTAGTTCCGTTCTGTTGGATTAGTAATGTATACAGCAATTTAAAACTACTTGTATCGTAGATTAAAATTTTCAAGGAAAGACGCCCGAGGGGGCGGTGACAGAGAGAGTATTCTGATGATAAGAAAAGTTATAATTACGGCGGAAAAATTCAAATGATTAAAATAGAACTAGAAATGGCCTAGGATGGCAATGTCACTTTATTTATAGAACAGCAGTATGGAAAGTTTTTATACTTCATCTTGTTTTGTGAGATTATACGATCGTATACAGGGGGTCGCAAATCATCACCTCTCTCGTTATAGTCGATTAAAGATAAGAAATCACTTTTAATGCCGTAACTACTGAACAACTGAACTATGTGAAGTCTTCTGGTTAACTTGATGTCCTTGTATATGCCATATAGTTCGACTTTGTACTTTCTCCTCCACTCGCACACAGTCTATGCAGACGGGATCAAAGATCACTCGAAGAACTTTTTTCACAAAGTAACCAGGACTGGGATGATTACTGTCTTATATAGGGTCACCTTAGTAATTCGAGATAGGGCTTTGCTATTCAATTGCCTTCTTAGCTCATAAACAACACCAACAGCGGCAATGGGAACCATGCTTAGTTTCATTCCGCATGACATATGGTATACTGCAGCAGTCTGGCGGCTAAAACCACTGTAAGCCTAAGAGAAGGCCGATTATGGTCATTGACGGCCATGCCTCCATTCTATATAGACAGCCAGACAGCCGTTAAGGCTCTGGACTCTGCCGTAATTAGGTCGAGGCTTGTGAGAAGCTACAAACCACTCTTAAACGAGATATCTAGAGCCAGTGCGGTGACCCTCTGCTGGGTACCTGGATATATGGATATCGAAGGTAACGAAAGGGCTGACGAGCTTGCTAGGAAAGGCTCGCCACTGCACTTATCGCTGGCTCTCCCCTCTGTAGCAACCCCAATCAGTACCTTACGGAAGAAAATAGAGGATGAAGCCACCGGTCGAGCAAACAGACGCTGGGTTCATCTGGAAACATGCACAACGGCTAGGGCGCTATGGCCGGCCTACAGCAAGAAGAGATCAACCTCTCTGGTAAAATTAGTCGCTCTAACGCACGGGTCATTTCCGGCATAATTACTGGACATTTTGGCATTGGCGTTCACGCGGAGCGACTCGGTATGCTGCATAACGACTATTGCAGAAGTTGCAGAGACGAAGAAGAAATTGAATCTGTTCGTCACCTGTTGTGACTGTCCTGGCCTATCCGTCAGAATAAAGAGGACTCTTGGTAGTTACTTCTTCTCGGAGCTGGAGGACTTGGGTAATGTTGAGCTGATGGACCTCCTGAGATTCATATCACTTTCTGGGTGGTTCTAACAGCGAACTTTCTTTACAGCGCTTCCAGGGTTAAATGATTGGGCACAATGCACCCGTACTGTTGGTCTGAGTGAGCAGTGACTCTCCATCTACCTAACATAACCTAGCTCATAAAAACACCGATTGACAGGAGGAATTCGTCGTTTGATCTCCACACTGTTGGTATCCTTTGCGGAGCTCACCATAGAGCCTTGGTAGACAAAGTTCTTTACTATCTCAAAATTATATCTGCCTATTGTGGCGTTCTGTCCAAGACGTCTATATTGGGTGTCCATTTTTGTAGAATTTTTTGTTTCGCTTTCTTTGCTGTGTTGATCTCAATACTCACAAACGCTCCACTGACGGCCCGCTGAGTTCTTCCGACTATGTCATCGGCTTTTTTTTTTTTTGTTGTGCCAAGGGGTATAGTAATTTTCTAAAGATACTAGTAGCCCGGGCTATTAGCATGCACGAGTCGCAAACCCGAATAATCGATGCCAGGAATGCGCCTACGTACTAATCCACACCCTGCACACTTCTACTACTCTCCCCGTGGGACTGCCGTTAGGTATTACTTCGCGGGGCTGGTTAGCATGTGATGCTATTCATCACGCATGAGCCATTGCTGCTTCTTATGCTTCTGCTGCGTTGCAGCAGCTCAATTTGCAAATCGCAATTTCTGTTAGTGCGTGTGTTCATATGTCATTGTGTATCTGAGCATGTCACTTGTGTTACATTGCATATGTAGGCGTTTTTCTGTAACTTAGTCTAGCTTCCAGTGCATGTAGGATGCTCATTTCTCGCTACTGCTCGTTCCTCCGGACGCAGTTATTGCACCATGCTGGTGATGATTTCGATCGCGGTGTTCCAGGGCTTATCCATCGTCAGCATGAATGTTATTAGTCCTCTTGGAGTCAGATGGCTGTCAGTTTCTCTCTCTAGTATGTCTTTGGCCGTCGTATACATCCGGCATTCCATCAAAACATGTTCCGCGTTTTGGATTTTACCTTCACAGTGCGGGCAGTATGGGTCATCTACGTGTTTGAATTAGTAGAGATATTCCCGAAAGCATCCGTGCCCTGATAGCAACTGTGTCATGTAGGAGTTAACTTCTCCGTGTTTTCTGCTGATCCATTCCTCTACGTTGGGGATCAGCATATGGGTCCATTTTCCTTTGGGTGTGGTGTTCCATCTCTGTTGCCATTCTGCTTGTATAGCCTCGCTGGTTGCTGCGGACCTTTTTATTTCCAGTTCCAAATCGACTATGTCATCGGTGTAAGCGAGTAGTTGTACAGACTTGTAAAGGATTGTACATCCAGTGTTGGCTTGTGAGTTTCGTACAATTCTTTCAAGTATTAACTATGAAATACACGATACAACTGTTGTACTAACAACTGTTGGACAGATTTGGTGTTGTCTTCCTCTACCTATTTTGGCGAAGTTATGATCCGAAAATAAGGGATCATAACCCTAACACTTCACCGCATTTCTACTGATCCGCCTGTGGGGTTCGCCTATTTGACCTCAGAAAATATCGGCAGGCCTCCCTACTCTGGGTCACTCGGTTACTGAGCCCAATGAAATGCCAATGCCGTTGAATTTGTGTGATCCAGGCGTTTATAGGCCTGCCTCTCCTGCCTCGCGATGTATTTGGAACATTCATTGGTATTGCCTTTTAAACAGGGTTCAAATGATCTCTTCTTTGAACGCGGTAATACCAGCTGAGCCGGTCGCGCTCTGTCTTTCGTAAGATGGTTTACTTGACGTGAAGGCTTCCACGGATCTTCGAACTTCTTATTCGATCAAGCTGTGTCACTTCTGCTGTCATGCGAAGCATCTTCATATCAGCTACCGTTTATTTACTCTCATATTTTTCGTACCATATGGGCGCCGTGGCGCAAGTGGTTAGTGTGTCGGATCACTGCGCCTGATGTTCTAAGTTCGAATCCCAGAAAACACCAAACAGTTTTTTTACGGTTCCACCCCTCGCGAACGTCTGATAAACATCCGAGAGTATTGTTGTCACGAGAAAGCTCTTAAAAACAAATTGCCCGTCGGATACGGCAATAAACTGTAGGTCCCTTTCATTCGTGTGAAAATTATAAGGCACACAACACGAGTGGTTGCGAGAAACTAGGCCCAGCCACTTAAAGAGCTGTTGCGCAAAATATGAGGTTGTTCTCTTTGCGAGAAAGATAATTCTGACCGGTCTAACTCATCCAGTGCTAAAAGATTTCACTACCCACATTTCCAATAAAGCCACATATCTAGGAGTGATTCTAAATAAAAAAAAAAAAAAAACTTCATTAGTCTAACACGAGTCGAAAACATCCAAGGTGCTCTTCTGGCAGTGTAAGGGTGCTTTTGGCAAGATATGGGGCTTTTCACCGAATAAGGTTCTTTGGATCTACACAGCTATGATAAGACCATTCCTCTCATATGCGTAGATTGTTTGGTGGATGAAGCTCTCGCATAAATATGTGGCTGCCTTTGTGCCAAACTCCAAAGACCGGCTTGTCTCGGCTGCACGGGGGCTTTTCCGAGTACGCCTGGCTCTGCTCTAGGTGCTTTGTTCAACTCCTCTTGATACTTATATCATGGACTACATTATCAAAGCCATTCATCGTCTTAGGCGGGGTAGTTTTTGGTATACTCCACACTGGAATTTTGATAAACTTGCGCGACATTAATCTTACGACTCTGGTCTCATGGATATGCTATCTGATGCAATGTCACCAGTACTTCAGCTGATGCGCAAATTCAGAGTCGACTTTCCTTGTGTTCAGGACTGGCTTCGGCCGGTGCCTAAGCCAGGAATGGAATGCAGCCCTATTTTCACGGACGGCTCCAAAACCAGTCAAGGGTCTGGCGCTAATGTCTTCTTGGAAGATGATAACATAAGATTCAGGTAATACAGGGAAAGAGATACCTATGACGAAGTAAACCATTTAGTGAACAAAAGTAATACACAACGATGTCGATGTGAACAGTGTTGCAGTATTCAAAATTTCTATGTTCAAAATGTAATATCGGACTACATCCGAAGAATTGTTTTACTCTTCTACATCTACGTCAACTCTCAAATTTTGGGTTAATATTTATTAAAAAAATGTTGTACGAATATACGAGGGCAAGGTGAAAAGTTCTCGGCCTGACGCAGAGATAGCGTTCCAATCAGCAAAAAATTGTGTTTCGTGCCTGAGTGCATTTCTCATTAGTTCGTATGACAAGTTTCAACTTGTTCTCCCAAGTAGTTTGTTTACACGAATTGAAAAGTCTTGCGTGTTTTTCGTTAAAATGGATAAACTTGAATATCGTGCGGTCATAAAATTCTTCGTTTTGGATGGGTTAACCCCTAAGGAAATTCATCCAAAGTTGACAAAAGTTTACGGGGACTCTGCTCCTTCCATGTCAACCGTTAAAAAGTGGGCAGCTGAATTTAAACGTGGTCGTCCCTCGAAGATGATCCACGTGAAGGACGGTCAAAAACCGCAACCACACCCGAAACCATCGAAAAAGTGCATGATATCGTGTTGGACGATAGGCGAGTGAAGGTGAGTGAGATAGCTGAGGCTGTGTGTATATCGGAAGAGAGGGCGCGAAACATCTAGCACAAAAACTTAGGGATGCGAAAGCTCTGCGCAAGATGGGTGCCACATTTGATGAACGCCGATCAAATGCAAATGCGCAAACGATTTTCGCGGAAATCTTTGGACCGATTCAATAGGGATTCGACCGATTTTGTGCGGCGATTTGTCACCATGGATGAGACATAAGTCCACCACTACACGCCAGAAACGAAACAGCAGTCGAAGCAGTGGGTGGAAGTCGGGGGTTCAGCGTCAAAGAAAGCGAAGTCGATTGCATCTGTCGAAAAGGTCATGGCCAGTGTGTTTTGGGATGCGAAAGGGATGGGTTAATTGGTTGCCTTGAGAAAGAAGGATATAAGAAAGAATAATTACAGCGAATATTACTCCAACCTTCTTGACCAGCTGGATGCCAAAATTCTCGAGAAGAGGCCTGGCTTGAAGAAGGAAAAAATCATCTTTCACCAGGACAATGCACCTGTAGACAAATGTGCGTTGGCGATGGGAAAACTGCGGGATTTGCGGTACGATTTGCTCGGCCACCCCAGCTATTCACTTGATTTGGCACCCTCAGATTTCCATCTGTTCCCAAACTTGAAGAAATTTGTTTCTGGGAAGCGCTTCGCATCCAATGCAAAAGTTGAGATGGTCGTAGATAAATATTTTCACAGCCTTCCAGACTCTCACTTCCGAGAAGGAATACTGGAGTGGAATCCTCTAAGATGATAGTTGATCATTGACGATCACAATCATCCCTTTTGCTCTCTCTAAGGTGACCATCATCGTGATCATCACCCTTTTGCGATCGTTTTTGTGTGACTTTGCGATCGTTTTACGGAGAGCTAACAAAGTGTGATCATCAATTTTGATTGTCAAAAGTGTGACTATCAACTATCACCTTAGAGGATTCCACTCCTGATGTTGGAGAAACGCTAGACTAAGTGTGTTGAAGTCAAGGGAGATTATGTAGAAAAATAAAATCATTTTTTTAACTGAAAATCCAAGCCTTTTATTGTCAGGCCGAGAACTTTTCGCCTTGCCCTCGTATTCAAAATACTTTTATAAATCATACTGCAATAAAACTCAAATCAAATACTCGCATATACGAATCTTATACTTGTTAGTTCCCAGCGTATGATTTATCATACGTTAAAAAAAACATATGTAATTTTTTTTTTTTTCAAAATGCTCCTGTTTTTGTAGAAAGGATCATAAAGAGAAGCCAAAACATACATTTTAACGAAAAATTAAAAAAAAATTTCTTGGGCAGTAATGGGTTAAGACGCTTCACTGGTGCACCCCGACTTTGATTGGGAACTCTTCGGTTACTCATGCTTCTTCGTACATGTCCATGATCATCTGTACATAGGTTTCTGGAACCCCTCGATGTCTTAGCACCACCCATATCAAATCTGGTGGTTGTCTGTCGAATTCCTTTTCAAAGTCAACCAATACAAATTGAGTAAAAACAATGTTGGAAAAACAATGAATCCTTGAGGTACCCCAGCATTAATAACAAATTTGTCGGAAGACACACCGTCGACAACCAGCTGGATTGATCAATAAAACCACAACTAAATGGATCTTTACGAATTTTTATGAGATTTATTCAATAATATTAATTATTTAATGTTTTTTTTTTTATTTTTTTTTTTTGTTTTTCTTTTAACTAATCACAATAAAGTTTATAATAATAATAATATATAACATATAATTCTCTTTTGCTTAAATTATAATATTTTGTTCATAACATAATGTATTATATCCGTAAATATTGTATATTTGTTCAATGTTAGGCTAATATAAGCAAAAATTAATTTTAATTAAGAAAAACTAAAATAAAAATAATAAAACAATTACTTAGCAGAAAGTGTAAGAAAACATTTCATATTTACTGGACGATTATTTTGATAATGATGTCTCAAATTTTCTTTAAATGTAATACAAAACTTGTATGGGATTGGAAAAATGTATTTTTAATTTTTTTTTAATATTTTCGAATATTTTTTCGGTTTAAATTTAATATTAACACTATTAATGAAAGTTTACACTCACGTATTATTATTTTTTTTTTCTTTATTTAAAATGTTTTAATTTGTTTATTTAATGTTTGCATTTTATTTTTATACTCTATATGAACATTCTGTGTTGTGTTAAAGTACTAAATTATTTATATTTTTATCTTAAAATCGGTGCAGTTTTCTAGTTATTTTTATTTATTTTTTTAATTATTAAAATATTTTAAAATTATAACATTTCTTTCAGTGGAATGTTTAAATTTGTTTTTATTTAGATTTTTAAATGTAATTAAATATATATATATATATTTTTTGCTTTCTTTTTGAATTTGTTTTCTTGTTCTATGAATTTTATTTTTATTTGCTTTTGGAGAAAAATTCTTGATGGATAAACAATTTTGATTAAAATTAAAACAAATTTTTCTTTTAAATAATAAATACATGCATACGTATAATAATTTATGGCCACAAAGTGTAAAAATTGTTTATAACAAATATTTTCATTTCATTTTTTTTTTTTTTAGATATTCAACAAATAACATATATCACCAGAAATAATACGAGAAGAGAAGTGGACGAAATTAAATGAGGTGCTCGAAAAATAATGGAGTAAAAATTGAAAAAGTGTTTTCGAATGAAAGGACGGTTTAAATCTGATTTTGGGTGTGATAATAATACATAATCCCATCTTGTTAGTGCTGCAAAGTTTGCTTCATAAGGATCTTAAGTTTTAAGAAATAAAGAGTGCTCTTCGAATCCACTCCAGATGGCATAAATAGATGCTGTGTTCAATCAACGAACTCAAATCTGGGTTTACTCGCTTCGGTTTAGATACGACTCAGTACTTATGAACATTTTAGTAAAAATAGTGACAACTGCACAGTCAGGAAGTATGTGTATGCTTACCATACTGACGTGGGACATAGCTCCATTCTCAGGGAATCATTTCCCGATATCCCTGACGAATCGGACGATATCATTGGCACCTTAGACTTCGTCACACCATAGAAAGTAATGTATCCTATTAGAGAGGACTGGCAAAGGAAGACAGTCTCTGTCCATACCGAGATCGCAATATACACAGACGGTTTCTAAGACCAGAGAGGGCACGGGGTCAGGTATTTACTGGAGACACGAACCTGCAGGTAGCCCTGAGACTTCCGGACACATGCAGTGTGTTCCAAGCAGAGGTTCTAGCTGTACTTAAAGCTGCGGAATTACTTGAGATGGGATCAATATCCAACAAGAATATCGCTATATACAGTGCTGTGAAAAAGTTTTTGAAATCAGTTTCATTCCTGGGAGATTATCAAACATGCAAACATTTTTTCAAAGCAGTATGCAATTTTAATTTATTTCCATGTGATCACAGCTGTATTCCATAAGATAGCATAAAAAAATATGTAATTACGCATTTCGTAATTGCGAAAAATTCAAACCAATTGAAATTTACATTTTAATGCTGTGAAAAAAACAACAACAAGTCAAATTTACCAGGAAACGCACATGTTAAGGGACGCATAATGTACTGTTATGCAATTTTTACATCACATGGTATAATATTTACTCAGTAGCGTTCTCGGCAAAATGGTTAAAACTGGAAAAAATACTGATGTGAACTTGCGTTCTCTCGTAATTTATCATCGTGAGAAAGGGAAAACTTTAAGTGAAATAGCAGAAATAGTAAACTTAAATGTTTCTACTATTCACTACATTTGCAAGCGGTATTACCAAGATGGTACTATTGACGACAAACCACGATCTGGACGCCCACAAAAAATTTCAGATAGTGAAGAAAAATTCTTATTAAGAGAACTTAAACATGACCCAAAACAGACATCTTCAGAGCTTCGAAGTAAATTATCGGACTTTAATGGAAAGGTAGTGGACTCGTCCACTATAAGGAAGCGCCTCAAAATGCGTGGATTTTCCTCACGGATATGCAGAAACAAGCCAGCAATAAGTGAAGTTAATAGATTGAAAAGACTACGATTCGCTAGTAAATACAAAAATAAGGATCTTGACTTTTGGAAAACTGTCTTATTCATAGATGAAAGTAAGTTCAACTTATACAGCAATGATTCAAAACAACAACGAGTATGGCGGAAACCAAATACCGAGTTAAATGCCAAGCATATAAATAATACAGTGAAACACGGTGGTAAAAGTGTTATGGTATGGGGTGCAATGGGCTATAATGGCGTCGGGAACTTAGTTTTCATTGACACAACAATGAATAAACAGGTATATTTAAGTATTTTAAAAAATAATTTAGCATCTTCTGCAGATAAAATTGGAGTTAGAAGTAATTATTGCTTCTATCAAGACAATGATCCGAAGCATACTGCTTTGGATGTTCGATTGTGGTTATTGTACAATTGCCCTAAGGTTCTTCAAACACCACCACAAAGCCCTGACCTCAACCCAATCGAACATTTGTGGGCCTATCTCGAAAACGAAATTAGAAAAAACCATCGCATTACTAGTGTTCGGGGGTTGAAAGACGCTTTAACTGAAGAATGGGCAAAAATTACGCCTAAAATAACTCAAAAACTTGTTGCATCTATGCCTCAGCGATTACAAGCCGTCAGAAAAAAGAAAGGAAAGCAAACTAAGTATTAAAACTTTTATATGGAATATTTAACTTCTATTTTAAATCACGATAAGAATGAATTTCAAAAACTTTTTCACAGCATTAAATGTAGGTTTAACTTTGTTTGATTCTTTTCTTGCATTAATGGAATGTATAATTTATTTTTTTTTTTGTTATTGTATTAAACACAATATTGTACTTTCTTAGAAATAAACTTAAATTGCAAAAGTTTTGAAGAAACAGTTTTTGTGTGATAATTTCCTAAGAATTAGACCAGTTTCAAAAACTTTTTCACAGCACTGTATGTATATTGACAGTCAGGCTGTGCTAAAAGCGCTAGAGTCTAACGTCACCAAATCTGAGATAGTCAGGAATTGCCACACAATGTTTAGGGCACTATGTACGCCGAACCGAGTCAGATTATGAGCGGTACCTGGACACTGCGATATTGAAGGCAACGAGAAAACTGACGCGCTAGTAGTACCTTGGAAGATACTTTTTCGATAACCTAGAAGAGGCAAGATCTCTGAACCATAATAAGGATACTTTTTAATTCTGCAGGGAAATTACGTGTATAGCTTACGAATTGGCTTAGGCTTTTCTGTCGTGAAGGTTCCCTATGAATGCCTAGTGTTTTATGATAACCTCATAACCCTATTCAAGCTAACCTAACCTAACCTATCATACTGATTCAAATGAAATACAAAATGACACCTAAACAAAATAAAGTGGTTCGACCATATACAAGTATCATTTTCCAACAACATTAATAATTTCATGCCAAAAAACGGGCAGAGGCACTGCGGATTTTGGCACCAGATTCCAGTTTCCTACGGCTGACAGAGACAAAGTAGTAATGAAGAAATGTTAAAACAGAAAGATTTGAACGAAAATAATGGCGGATTTCTGATAGTTTTAATGAAGATCACTTAAAATGGTTGTGCCATTAAAAGGATGACACACAAGGCAGGGTGAAATAATGATTTTTAGCCACAAATGTACACCTATCATCCGCCATCATGTCTACTATCCACACAAAGCTTCAGGAGCAGCCACGTCAAAAAACCGAAACCAGTTCTTTTTACCAGAGTTTAAAAAAAATCGATAAGCGTTTTGATTTTTCGCGTCCTATGGTGGTGTTCATAGAACAGAAGGTACGGTATTCCCATTTTGGTAAGTTGTACAATTTTGCCTGAAAATGTAATTTTGCTCGGAAAGTGCGAAGTCTGTTTCTCACCAAAAAGGCATTGTCATCGTTTCAGTCAAATTTCTATGTCTGGTGTTCAACGGAGAGTTGTGTCATTTTGTTTTAACAGCTAATTGACATCATGAACAAAAATTTTGAGATCTGCTTCACTTTTGAAGCTTCGAAAGCAGGAATTTTGAAGTTCAACCCGAATTTCTCTACGACACCGTAATTTTAGTCGAAGCAGGATCAGAAATGTTAGACTGAAGAACAGTTTCAAGAACATTCCTGCTTGCGAAGAGGGTGATCTCTAAATTCTATTAAGCCAAAGCTGGATGTTTACATTGGCTATGCCACAGCGATCAATAACGTTATAAGGCAATGTTTTCAAACCCTAGCTCCCACCTGCACAATCCACAGATGCACATAGTTATCATGAAAATATGAGCTGTATGAGTTCAAAATGAGTGTGTGCCCAAGGCTTATATATGACTGTTCCTCGAACTCTATAAAAGACTACTGTGGCAAGCAATACATGCGAACTTGAATGGCCAAATTACTCGAATAGTTAAGTTATAATGAAATATACGCCACTCCTCCTAGATGCTTCTTAAAATCAGGCAGTTAAGAGTACGTACAATAGACAGATTAAGCAGAACCAATTAAAAGGTTGAATCCACAAGCTTAGCTTAGGGTTTCTAGCCTATGTTTGAAGTTAGCTGCCGGTTTGTCTGACATTTCAACTCGTCTATAATTGCGGTTGCGACAACTTTACGTGCGCTAGCTCCGATTTTCTCATTCTCATTTTCAGCGACAAACCCTATTTCTGGCTCAATGGCTTTGTTAATAAGAAAATTGTCGCATTTGGGCAAGTCAACCAACCAAAGCCAATCGCGAAATGCAAATACACTTACAAAAATTGACTGCTTGGTGTGGGTTTCATGCTCGGAACGCAGTCACAGTCAATGCAAATCGCTACCGGACCATGGCCACTTGGAATAAAATGGAAGAGGATGACTTGGAGCATATGTGGTACCAACAAGATGGCGCCACATGCCATACCACAAAAGTGGACCAGTCAATTGGCCGCCTCAAAAACTACATTCAAAAAAAATAAATACCCCAAGTCCCTTGGGCATCATTCCGAAATCTAACTTTTTTCGATCAAGAAAGTTTTGCAGACTTCGGGAGAAGTGGAAATCTGATGGTGCTGAGTATGGAGAACAAGGCGAATGCACCATTTTTCCCCAACCGAACTCTGTCGTTGATCGGCTAATATGATTAGTTGACCAGCTAGCGGAGTCAGTCAAGAGCCACGGAAGTTAAATAAAGAGTTGTAAAATTGATTTTGATGTATTAATAAATTACACAAAACTAAAACACCTGTAACTTGTGTGCAGGCGGTCTTAGCTCTATGAGGATGAGAATTATCCTCATGAAATAGGACCTAGACGCTTCCGCTCTAGTGCTGGCTTTAATCTCTACAGCTGTTGACAGTGGATTATTCGCTCAGCATCCCACCATAAACATAGTAACACATTGAGCGGGTGAAGTCCATCTCTAGGATGTTCTGCTGGTCTATCTCCTGGACTAGGCCATTGGTGGTGAAGTTTAATGATTTTGTAAAGAACCCATTTTTCATCCCCGGAAACAATTCGGTTCAAAAACTGCTCTTGATCGTGACGCGATAGGAGCACAACGCAAGCAAAAGATTCTTTGCTGAAAATTGTTTTGCGGTATGTGGCGTGATACTCATTTTCCCTACTTTATGACTTTTCCCATCTTTGTTTAGTGTCGGTGGATGATCATATGGCTTACGTTGAGTTCTCTTGCGAGTTCCGTTACCATAATAGAGGGGTTTCTTTCGACGGTGGACTTTAGGAGCTTATCATCTAGCTCTTCTGACCTACCCGCACGAGATTCAGCCTTAAGGCCAAAATCGCCAACCAAAGCCGTCACTTGGACTCGCTGAAAACACCTTTGATTCGGAACAAACACAATAAAATATATCGAATACGCTGTTCCGATACATCTATCTCAAAATACATGTAAAAGTCCCTACAATAATGTTAACACAATGAGTAATATTGTGATAGTTCAGAGGATACCGATTAAAAAACAACCCGACTGCTCGTTTACAGATTAACGACTCGACGTCGAATTTCAGTTCCAGTGTGAACTCGAGTTGGGTCGGAATGCTGCAACAACGATTGTCCGTTGCTTGACCTGTCGTGCCGTTGTGAAGGCAGAGCCGATATTGCTGCGTAAGCCGAATAATGTTATTGCAAAGGGCAATAACATCGTCAGAACGTTGGCTTAACTGCGTTGACCCAATTGCCAGAAGTTAATGCACAGCAATACTAGCTCAGCATTGCTACATAGTGCAAAGACTTTGCAGGTTAAGTTAACGCACTTGAACTCATACACAACAACAGATATTGGGTAGAAGGAAATTGCAAATTTGCAGAAAACCTAACGATACTTGGGGTAATGCACTGAGTATATAATGTTAGGGGGTAGTTGGGGAGAATAAAGCGATTCGGCGAAAAATAAAAAAATTAACTCGCGGAGCAGGAGAAAAAGAAAAACACGTCTGAGAGGTTGGACAGTTCAATGCAAAGTTGTATCACTCTCTGGAGCAATAATATACAGATTGTTATTCAACTCGACTCAGTTTTTGTGAGACACGTTAATCGACTTAGAGAATACCAGTTGGTTGTACCCGCTTCGCTGGGTCATTTAATGCGCAATTTCACTCATACTTCTTCAGAGCACTCTCATTATTGTGAAAGATAAAAGCATTTGCCTCTTATGTGTCCTACCTGCATTCGTTCACACCCAAAACTAAACACTAAACACACCCGCTGATTAAGGATCATTACTTGCAACTTCTTAAAATTGCTTACCCTTAAGCTAAAGAAGCTTAAATATGCAGAACTTCATTTTCATTGTACGCCAGTAAAGCAAAGAACAAAGATCAGTTTAATGAACATAAACACGTATACACTCAGCCACTGGTGTTCTGTTTATTGCGACACGTTAATCGACTTAGAGAATACCAGTTGGTTGTACCCGCTTCGCTGGGTCATTTAATGTGCAATTTCACTCATACTTCTTCAGAGCACTCTCATTATTGTGAAAGATAAAAGCATTTGCCTCTTATGTGTCCTACCTGCATTCGTTCACACCCAAAACTAAACACTAAACACACCCGCTGATTAAGGATCATTACTTGCAACTTCTTAAAATTGCTTACCCTTAAGCTAAAGAAGCTTAAATATGCAGACCTTCATTTTCATTGTACGCTAGTAAAGTAAAGAACAAAGATCAGTTTAATGAACATAAACACGTATACACTCAGCCACTGGTGTTCTGTTTATTGCAATGACTCGCGATTGTTTCTGATTTCTCATTTACGCAAGAACTTATATTTTGGCTTACGCCTTCGGTTGTGGGAAGCACAGATTAACGATTGATATCTCAATCTCTTAAAAGATTAATGTACTAATCAGACTATTTAATTCAATTCAAAACGATTCAGCCATTTTTCAATTAGATCTGTGTAAAGTGAAGAAATGTGTTTTAAAGGACATGAAAGGATACATAATTGTGTTTAGAAGGCAAAAAACAAAACTTGTCCTTCTTATTTTCAAGACAAATCGACTGATATACAATGTGTTCCAGAAAAACGTACTTTAAATTACGTCTTTTACTTTACTCACACACAAATGCTTGTAGCCAAATTATATTTTTCATTTAATTGCCGATCGCGCATTGTTTTCATTTCCTCAGTATATTTGCTTTCCATACTTTGGCGGTTTTTAGAAAGCATTTCGAAAGTGTTTTCTTTAGTAAATCACTCAAAAAGGCCGCAAATGAGTATTAAGTCGGCAGCAAAATATTTAAAACCATCAGAGCCATTTGTGAGAAAGTGGATAAAGAGGTATAAGGAATGCGTTAATGTCGACGATGGGTCATGTAGAGGGACCAAATCAAGCACATCCAGTAAGGACAATAAAGTAGTTTGTGAATTGTTTCGGAAAAACTCCACAATTAGTCTGAGGGACGCAAAAGAAAAGTTTTCCAGAAGGGGAATTAAAGTGTTCATCAACACAATACGACGCCGTTTGGCAGAATCTGGCATCAAAAACAGGAGTACCAAACCTGAACCACTACTGACCCAAAAACATATTGAAAAGAGGCTAAGTTGGGCAACGCAGAATTTAGACCGGGATGGGAGCGACAACATATTTACAGATGAGTCATCGTTTTTTGTTTTTAATTATTGGAAGAAAGTTTGGGCAAAGAAAGATAACAAATTTCAGCAACGCACCTAAAACATCGAGCAAAAGTTCATGTTTATGGATACTTCTCGACCAAAGAATTCGGAAAGTTAATAGTATTCACACGAAACCTCGATGCACAATTCATGGTAAAATTGCATCATAAGGGTTTGCAAAAGTCTGCCGAATCTCTGAACGGACTAAACAATTAAGACTGGATTTTGCAAAAGGATAACGATCCAAAACATTAGAGTCGCCTCTGCATGCGTTGGAAAGAGGAAAATTATATAGAGACGTAAGATTGCCCGTCCCAAAGTCCTGATGCGAATCCAATAGAAAGTGTGTGGTCTTTAATGAAGCAAAAGCTTATTAAGGCTGAACTATAATAGAATGAACGGATTCGCTCTTTCGTAAGTGACAAAAAGTGAACGAAACTTAACGAATCGAAGCAAAAACCTATTATGGTCACACAATACAAATCCTTTGTTTTCGCAATTTTATACAACTTGCGCGGGTTTTGAAGCAAATTTGGAGAGGCCTAGGTTTAGAAGATGCGCAATCATCAAGTGAAAGTTGCACTAGACGATGCCAAGCAATTATAAATAATAATGGTGACTGGACTCCCTACTAATACTAATATAATTACGCAATTCGTTTTGATATATGTAGTATACTTTAATTAAAAAGTATGATTTAATAAAATGTTGGCATTTTTCATTGGGTTTTTAGATGCACACTGGAGAGATAACACAAATGAAAGTATTAAGAAAGCGTACATTGCGTTCTATGGTTGCAGCAGAATTTTTGGTAAAAAAGTGGGAAGCCGAAACTGCCATCATCCACTGGATGTACACAGCCATAGTCAGACCCATTCTTACATATGGGTGCGTTGTCTGGTGGCCAGTAGCAGAGAAAAATACCCATCTCAAAGAGTTAACTAAAATCCAGAGACTTGCTTGCATAGCAACCATAGGCGCCATTAGAACTACCCCGACCGCAGCACTTGAAATAATTCTCGCACTGATTCCACTAGACTTATTTGTTCAGAAATCAGCCACGATGAGTGCCCTACCCCTAAAGGATCCAACCTATGGAGAAAGGGCCACACGGGCCACCGTAGCATCTCAAGATGAGCTCACCTAGACACCACCACAGACTATCTGCCGCCATCCCCCGACTTCAGCCTAAACGTCAAAACGGTCATCCCATCAAGGGAATACTGGGAAGACGGTGGGGCCATTAACCCGCATAGTATTTCAGTCTTCACTGACGGGTCCAAAGCAAACGAAGGAGTGGGTTCGGGTATCTACTCAGCGGAACCTGATATTGCAATATCACTAAGGCTTCCAAACCACAGTATTGTGTTCCAGGCAGAAGTCCTAGCGATAGCAGAGGTGGCACGAGAATTATCCATGAAACTTGTTACTATGAATGAGAATGATATCCGCGCTTATAAAATCAAAGTTAATAAAACGATGCCGCGAGGAGCTTAACATGCTTACCCAAAGCAACCATGTAACACTCTGGTGGGTCCCAGGACACAAAGGAATTTCAGGGAACGAGATGGCAGATGAATTGGCAGAAAGGGATCAGAACAAGACCTGTCAATGGTCCATAGCCCAGTCCTACCTCCCCAAATACTTGTTAAATCTAATATAGCACTTGACTTCAAACGACAAGCAGAAGAAAGATGGCGAGCGCTCCCTTCATGCCGTGTCTCCAGAAGCATCTGGACAAAACATGACAAGATGAAAACCAAGCTCATCCTTACTCAAAATAGACTAAACTTGGCGCTTCTCGTAAGTATCATTACCGGCCACAACTTATTGGCGGCCCACCGGTAGAGAATGCGGCTAAGTACAGATGAACTTTGCAAAGGATGCGGCAATACAGACGTAGCGGAAGACACGGAACACTTCCTCTGCAAATACCCTAATCTTTGCAGTACCAGGAAGACGCCCCTTGGAGAGTATTTCTTCAACCATCTGGGCGACCTGTCTGAAAAGTCACCAACCACCATCATGAAATTTATAACTTCTTCAGGGTTGTTCAGAGGAGGCCGTTCCACTAGCATAGAACTATAGCTATATAGTGTTTTTTTTTTTTTTTCTTTGCAGTTCTTCAGCCAGGAAACTCCACGTCAGGGGAGCACAATGGATCCGTGTGAGATCCGAGTGCAGGCTGCGCTCAGTCGTTGCAGCTAACCCCTTTAACCTAACCTAACCTAGATGAACGCAATTACTTCTTTTTTTGCGGAAAAACACAAAATATGGCTTCTAAAATATAGATACAGAGAAGAGATGGATGCAATAGGCGTATTTTGGTGAGAATTATACAAAGCAAAATGAAAGCTTCTCAACAAAACGATTCACAGTCAATCTGGTTTATAGCTTTTTTTGTTATTTTAAGATTGGTGATTGAATTGAAATTGAAGTAAAAAGTATGAAAAAGTTGTGCTTAAATTTGTAAAATACAACTAAATCATTCAACATCATTCAACTTGAATCAAATTGAATAAAAAAGCTCTTTTTAGCGCCCTCTGAAATTGATTGTTCCAAACTTACACCGCAAGTCACTTTTGACTGGAGGAAAAAGCTAAAGTGGTTAGTTGCCAGTCTTTTTTTGTTCTTGTACTCCGTGCTAAATCTTACTTCACTGAGAACGACGTCTCACCAAAACACGCCTAAATATTATAATAGTTGTTGGAACGTCATACAATGATTTTTACTGTTTGAATATCGGAAATAAGAAACAGTAGTCCACTCTCTACGTAAAGTTTAACATAATTTTTGTTTAATTTTTTTTTTTTTTTCGTTTTAAGAAATAAACAATACAATTGGAAATGTTTAGAAGAATTTTTTTTTTGTTTAAAATAAAGTGCATCAAAAATAAATATTAATTTATACAAGCTTTAGTGTAAAGTTTTGCTCTTAATTTTACAAGAAAAGTAAGGAAAGTTATTGCCAACAATTAAACTAAATTTTGCAAAAATAAAAAATAAAAAAATATACAATACACACGATAAAATAATAATAATTGTTCACATACACACATGCATTCTTTTGCTTTCATTTATGATTGCTTTAATTTGTTTTTAATATTTGATTTACTATAAGTGTTTCAAAAAGTGTGTATGGTTTGGGTATACATTCATTCAGATAAAAATATAATTTATTTATTTTCTTGTTAATTTCTTTTCCTTTCTTTTTTTGTAACATTTTGAATAGAATTCTTATTTTTTATTTTTTCTGTAAATGGTAAATATAGTAGATATATAAATTGACAACTTTGAAGAGTTTTTTTTTTTTTTTTTGTTCTTTTATGAAGGAAGGAGGAAGGTTTTATGTTTTAAAAAAGGAAATATATGTTGGTATAGGCTACAATAGGGTTTAAAGGCCTTTCTTTTGCTTAAAATGTGTAACAATATACTTATAAGTACAAGTATTCGAATTAACTATGCCCTCAGGTCATGCGTGCTTCTCTTGAATTTATAGTTTCCACCTAAGGACTCTTGTCTAGTAGTGCAATTGCAAATAGCCCCTTTTTTAATGTATCTGCTGTGTTTATACTGACCGAGTTTACATTTTTGAAATAATTCACAATGGGTGGTATGTGTGTCGAAGACCCAAATCACAGAGTTGTTTGTGTATAGATAGGGCGAGTCGTATCTAGTATTCGTTGTAAACAAGACTATACAGCAGTGTTGCGTCATCTTTGTAAACTAGGTCGGCATTGTGATGTTTAAGAATAGAAATTTGATTTTTGTTATGTGTTTGGTCAAAACGTTTTTACTTTTCGTTAAGATTTATTATTTTTTTGTTTAGTAAATATTATTTTCTGTATATAAGTTCGTTCAAAATATATGTACACGGATATATATATATATATTTTGTATTGTATGAGAGCAATAATGCGAAAAGAATGAGATAAACGAAAAAGATTAACTATGTATGTAAATCAGTTAATATTGTGAATGAACTTACAAACTAAGAGAGAGGGTCAGAGAGTAAGTTTAACGTTTTTTGTTTTTTTTTTGTTTTATACAGTTAAGAACTAATTTCGTTAGTCACCGCTGTCTTCCCACTTTTTTTCTTCTATTATTCGATCGAAACAATCGGATAGAAATGCGTGCTGTAAAGATATGAATTCGAGTTTTATTTTGAGAGAGAGGGAGACGGGGTTTAACTTACATATGGAGTATACACTTTGACCCATCGCGGAGGTTTGTCAGGACGATTATATTGGAAACAGAAAGACATTGATTCCTCGTCACTTTCCCATCTGGTTATTGTATCCCACGCTAGTTCCACCATTTGGGCTTCCAAGGCGCCGTCCTCACGACACGCATGTAAACGGAAACTTTTCATACCTGAAAAAGAGAATTGTTACAAATAAATTCATATTGGGGCATGGTCATGTTAGGTTAGTTTAGGTAAAGAGCACACTTAGACCGCATAGAGTCCATTGTGCCCAATTTGTTCAGTAAATTCTTGGAACCTAAAATGTTCGCTTGCTAACTAAAGCACTCAAAACTAAATCTGAGGAATTTGTTTGGTTCAGTATGTCGTAGCTCATCTAGCTCTGGAAAGACCTAACGGACAAGGGTAATGCTTCTTTAGGTCTGCCATGAATTCACAAACAAATACAATGGCCCTCAGTCCCTGGCACTTTAAATGATCAGAGGGTGCTAAGAATCCTCGGTGGGTACCAAAATATTGGAACATGGAACGTTCAAAGCATATATCAATAAGAAAAACGAGGAAGCCCTGTGGGTTAGATGCGAAGACTCTGCGGGCCGTAGCGTTGGTGTCCATTTGCTCCACATGCCTTACCACCTCAAACGTCCAATACGCAATTGTTTTACTAGGTCGATGTCGCTGTACAGCTTGTATAATTCGTTATTGATTCTCCTCTTCTAAAACCCGTCAACGCAAACGGGATCGATTATCTTACGAAGTAAACAACGATTAGCAGGAGTTATTTTTCGCTTAATTTCTACGCTGAAGGTGTTTTCAGAATTCATAGCAGAGCCAAGGTAGACAGAGCTATAGCTGTCCATTGGACAAAACGTGCAACTTGCCGGTGTTGATTGTCCTTCCTTGTTGATAGCATATACTTGGTTTTGCCATCGTTTATCGCTAAACCCATTTCGACCGCTTTTTCTTCAATGTTTGCAAGCGCACCAGTGACAAATCGCTGAGTTCTTCCAATAATGTCAATATCATTGACTTTTGATAGATTGTGCCTCTTGTGTTGGCTTGGGAGTTCCGCACAAACCGTTCAAGTATAATATTAAAGAAGTCACATGACAGCACGTCACCTTGTCTAAAACCCTTTTTGACATCAAAGGTCTCGATGAGGTCATTACTGATCTTGATGGAGCAGCGAGCGTTCTCCGTCGTCATCCTGCACAGACGGACAAGTTTGGCAGGGATGTCAAAACTATACATGGCTCTATGTAGCTCTTCTCTATAGATGTTGTCATAGGCGGCTTTGAAATCGGTAAAGAGATGATGAGTATCGATTTGAACTCCTTGTGTTTTCTTTAGGATCTGCCGTAGTGTGAAGGTTTGATCGATGGTGGACTTTCCTTGCCTGAAACCGCGCTGATAGGGGCCAATCAGACCAGGTTGTTGATTGAAGGTTTCAGACGTTCACATAATATCACAGAAAAGATCTTGTATGCAATGTTGAGTAGACTGATGCCATTATAATTGGCGCAGTTGAGGTGGTCTCCTTTCTTGTGGATCTGGCAAACGATGCTAAGATTCCATTCATCAGGCATACACTTGTCTGACCAAATCATAGAGATGAGTTGGTGTATAAGAAGAAGACCTTAAAAAGTTTGGTCGTTAAGCTGTGAGGTCCAACAGCATTGCTGGATTTTAGCTTGTATATTGCTATCCTCACTTCGCTTCGATCACGTGAACGGTAATTTTGACTATGATCGTCTATGTTGAATGGTTCATTCTGCCTGACAGCAGAATGTTGATCTTCCTTGCCGTTATACAGTCTGCAGAAGTTTTTTTTCCATATTCTCAGCGCCGGTTGTATCACGAATATTAAGCCATCACCTGAAGTACTTAAAAAAATTTACTCGATAGGTTTTACTCGTAAGAATTTTTGATGTCGACCAAAAAACAGACACGCGTTCGTTTTTCCCAAAAACTTTTAGAAAAATATGAAAATGGAGAGCCCGTCTTAATAAAATCAGAGCAGATGAGGAGCCATGCTTCTATAAGTACGATCCAGAAACCAAACAGCAATCAACTTTATAAAGTCCGGAAGGTGCAGACAAAAAAATCAGCAGCAAAAGTGATGATGTCGATTTACTTCACCAGGCCGAAAATAGTTGCTGCTATTCCATTGGAAACTGCTCAAAGAGTAACTACCGATTGGCATTGTGAAACGTATTTAACAAAAGTTTCCAAAAATTTGTTGAGAAACCAAAAGAAAAGAGAACTTCGAATAGTACCTCATGCCGAGCTTTATCGAACGCTTGTGCTACATAAAGTAAGACATGCAATAAGCTGCGGTAAAATGTGTTTACCAAGACGCGGTAAACAGAAAATTTACCAACTCGCTCTAGATTATCTCACAAGGGAGCGCCGATTGAAATGTATGCATTCGGATACACAGGATACCGATCGAAACGATACCACACCGACAAGTTAGAGAAGGGTATAAATACATTTTTTTGAATTCCACAACGAGTGGTCGGGCTGAATAGAAAAAAAAATCAATTGAAATAAATTCAGTCACTCAAATTTCACTTCAGCTTCCCGAAATGATAGCTTTTCTTCAAGCACAACCTATTTACTCGTACATAAGCTTATATTTTAAAAAAAAAATTAACAACTACTCACCAACAGCTGGGACAACATGTCCCTCTTTGCGACTATCACAGGAACAGTGCGGGAATACAACATCTCCATATCCAGGTAACGTTCTCGCTAACGCCAAATATTCGGACGCCTTCTTGGCATCCTGTAGAGCTTTAAGCTCATAAAGCCGACCTTCGGCTCGTATATTGCCACGATTCACTTCATCAACAGACTAAAAAGCAATTAAATTCCTAGTTAGAAATTCCTCACCCGATTCCCAGCCATCCAACTCACCTGATAAAAGATAAACTTCGCCGCCTGTTCGCCGTCCGGCATGGACAGCTCCTTTGTAACTGAAAACAGCCACCGACGTACGCACAAACACGTACTCGACGCCGTACTATAATTCTGTACATACAACTGATGCGGTACCTCGTGGGGCTGTAGTTTCCTTTCGAAATTGTACTCGACAATCTCGAAAAGATAGAAATATTGCTGAGTATACGAGGTAAGATTGGCTCTCTGGACGAGCACTTCCCACACATGCTGAGCATTTGCTGACTTCTTCACCGATACCGTTGCAACTTCATGATCGGGCAGCATTACTTTAATGTCCACCGGGGATGCGGATAGATCATCTTCGGAATCGGTTAGGAAATCCTGTACCGCATCACTCTCGGCTATCACTCGAACCGCACATACCTTCTCGAGATACTGTTCGAGACCGCGACGACGGCTATCAAGCTGTTGTTCGCTCAATTGGAATGGCCACTTGCCTGGCAACTTTGGAAAATTAAATCCTACGAATTCCTTTCGTAGTATCGTGTGTAGATTGGCAAATTCACGGTACCGTCTAGAGCATAGCTGGCGGCCCGCCATGTGAATGTTGAAGACAATATAACGTTCGCCATTGCGGTTGATTATATTATAGTCAGGGATGCTATAAGTAAAAACGAGTCTAATGCAGAAAGTTCCGGAAGCATAATCAGTCTAACTCACCTTATTGGCAATGATCGCTTTTCAGAGTAGTCGATGTATGAATAACCGCTTTGGTCTTCTTGCGGTTCCAGTCTTTCTGCTTCCTATCGGCAATAAAAATCATTTAGTCTTTCTTTACTTGGAAGGGTGGTGATGGTGGTGGTTAGACTTACTTGTTGTGTAACAGATATAACAGTCAGGGTTAAACAATCGCCGCCGGATTTGATCAAGTCGACAACTTGTTTATGAGTAGCTCCCTCAACGCTTACTCCATTTCTGAAAAAGAAAAACCAATTTACTTCAAGCAAAACGTGGTACAATTAATTTTAAATTGAGCACAGGAAGAACACTTTGTCCTATTGTAGAGGCAAAGCACGAACGTGAATGTATTGGGAATGTGGGAGGTTTCAAGGAGGCTTAGACATTTACACGGAAACAGTAAACTGCAGCAAAGCAAATGACGGAAGAGGCTGAGATTATACGACAATGCAGCTACGTGCAGGTATGTACAATAAGAGCGCTCTCAACCCAGCTTCATGAGGGAATAACATAGTCAGGGTGGATTTCTTTTCTTCTCAAGTGCTTTGTAGTCTCCCATGACATTTTTTTTTTTTTTGCAGGATCTGGAGAGGAACACTTTGAGAAGAAAGAAAGTTATTGTACGGAAGTATGAGCAATGAACCCCTTGTGAGAAGTTGCAGCAAATTTAAATGAGACTGCTGAACATAAAGAAATTAATTCCAAGGTAGGTGTGCTGTAATCCGCACCACCAAGTATAAATAAATGAAATGAGGCTATGTCAACGGTAACAGAAATTCTTAATTGTTTGTCGGGCACAAACACATTAAGTGTGTTTTGCTAGGAAGCACTTTGCTGAGGTGAAGCATTTCTTAAGTTTTCTTGAATTTCTGTCGAAGGGAGTAGAACAACTGTCACACATAATAAACCCATTTTTCTAAGGAGTTTAATGTAAGCTAATCACAGGAACTGGCGAATAAATTTCAAAATTATGCTAGAGAGCTTCCCGAGTACACCTGACTCTGCTCTAGATGCACTGTTGAACTTACCTCCTCTTGATACTTATATCATGGGCTAAGCCATCCATCGTCTCATGCGAGGTAGTTTTTGGTATTGGATCATCGCAAAAGTTCGTGCCCGATTTGATAATGAAACACAAGCGATTACACTTTAAAGAAAACAATTTTAATAATCGATTATATAGTCCCCGTTATTTTCTACAATTGCTCTGAACGTTTTACAAGCTTGTGGATTCCATTTTCATAAAAACTGCGTCGTTTTCCTTCAAAAAATGCCGTAAGGTAGTTTCCGACAGCTTTGGGTGAACCAAATTTCTTTCCATTCAAACCGTTCTGAAGGGACCGAAACAGATGAAAATCTAAAGGAGCAAGGGGTGGGTGCTGAAGGATTTCCCATTTTAACTCCTTCAGTTTTTGCAGCGTTTGTCGGGCGACATGTGGCCTGGCGTTATCATGATGGAAGCCAACGCCTTTTCGATTTGCCAAAACCGGACGATTTTGTTCAACTTTCACATTAAGCTTAGAGAGTTTCTCACAGTACTTATTCGTCGTGATTGTTTCGCCAGGTGAAAGAAGCTCGAAAAAAGTTATACCCCTGGAATCCCACCAAACAGATAACAGTACCTTCAATGGATGTAAGCCAGCTTTTCAAACGGGTTTTGCACCTTCACCTGCTTGTTTCCAGCTTCTTTTTCGCTGCACGTTGTTGTACAGAATCCACTTTTCGTCACCTGTTACGACTCGATCCAAGAAAGGTTCGTTTACATGGCGTCTAAGCATAGATATGGCCACGGAGACACGGTCCAGCTTATTTTTTTCCGTCAAACAATGCGACACCCACGTATCGAGCTTGGAAGTGAATCCAAGCTTCTTTAAATGACGAAATGCTGATCAATATTAAGCCTCTCAGCCGTTCCCATTCTTCAGCTGCCTTGACGTGGCGGAACGGCTTAAGAGTCAATGACCCTAAGGATCCGAAAGGACCCCAGGTGAGACATCGAACCAAAGGCTGAAGACGGCTTGACTGTGACGCAAAACCTGTTAAAAGTATGGTGGAAGAAACATTCACGGTATATACTCCAGGTGGTACTCGCGCAAGCGACAATCCACCCGTGGTCTTTTCGACCCCGGCCGGGACAAGGATTCTGGAGGTCCCAACCAGCATACTCAAACCCCCCGCCTCTGGCGTTGACCCGGAAGTAGTAGCGATGCTTGCTTCTGAAGAATCCTGCGGCTCTGTCTCCGACTCGTTTGGTAGACTGGGCTGGAATGACGGAGAAAGTGGAGGAAAGGCTTCGGCTGGAACGTCTAATCTCTGTTTTAATAGTCGGGCAGCTGGTCGAAGTTGTGTTGAAGACGGTTTGACTCGGGATACCGAAAAAGGTGAACGAGCTCCTGAAACGGCGCACTCCGAAAAGCTCCTGACTAAGAGTCAGTTGAAGAGGAGAAGAAGGAAGGCGGCGATGGCGCGGTGCAAAGAGGCTGCAGAGTCAGCTGAAGGCGCAAGCGCTGGTAGCAGTCATCCCTCAATGGCGGCGGGAAAGAGGCCTAGGTCGACAGAAAGTACTCCAACTGGAGTCGGTCTATCCCTCGGGCCCAACGCCGGCTCCCCTTCGGTTGGCTCGAACAGGTCAAAGCGGACGAAGAAAGTTTCGCCTACTTTCATCGGTGGAAGCGTGTGCGCATCTGATGCGCGCCCCTCTGCTGGACACACTCTTACCGGTGGCGTTATCTGCGCACAAAATCTGAGTGATGCTGGTGTTGCTATCCCTAAAGGTCCCAGCACTAGCGGACAGAAAATGGCAGACGCAGGCAAAGCCACGGGTAAGGGTGCTCGTCTCGGCAGAAGCGTGGGTGCATCAGGTGCTCGCCCTTCTACCAAGAAGCCTCGAACCGGAGGTATTACCCGCGCACAAAATCTGGGTGATGCGCGTGCTGGAACTTCTAAAAGCTCTAGCACCTGCGGACAGAAATTGGCTGACGCGGATAAGACCCTCGGTAAGAAGCAATCCGGATCGAAGGAGCGAAGGGAGCAGATTCTGTATAGTGAAACTGCTTCCTCCGCTCTTACGCTACGAATCGCAAGAGCTGGCAATGATCACAAGATGACCGACGCGGAGTGTAAACACTGCGAAGATCGTCTGTGGGAGCTGGCTTCGGCAGCAAATGCCTGCATTAAAGTGGAGGGCTGTGCGTTAAAGAGCGGAACCTTCGTGGTGAAGTGCTCCTCGCAGCAAACCCTTGAATGGCTAAGCAATGCGGTGCCGAAAATACCACCCTTGGGGACCACTTCTTTTGTGGTTCTCATGCCCATCAAGAGAACGCGCGCCATTTTCTTTATCCCGGGGAAACTCAGGAAAACGGCGGATGTGCTGACGCGTCTCCGTACCCAGAATCCTGGCCTCGACACGAGCGAATGGTTCGTCTACTCTCACGGCAAGTGCAAGAATCGGGAAAATGTGGAAGGCTCTTCGCTTGTTGTGGGTTTAGATCTTGGCTCTGTGGAGGTCCTGAAGTCTAGGTATGACATGCGTCCTTACCTGCATCTTGGAAGGATTCATTTCCGCTTAATTTGCAAATGAGTGCAAGTAATGGGCGAAAACCACCGACTATATCTATGATATTTTCGCAGATTAACCTGCATCACTCCAAGGCTGCTACCGCTCTCTTAAGTAGTAGACTTTCCGTGGTGCGTACAAAACCCCACATAACATCTATCCAGGAACCATATGTGCGGAACAAGCGCATATGTGGATTTGGTGGTGTTCGTGGAGTAACGGTGCTATGTGACGAGCGATCTGAAAGACCGAGAGCTTGTCTAATTGTGCCGAATATCCTCTCAGTAAGCAAGCTTGGACAATTTTGTGGTCAGGACTTGGTTGCTGCAGCTGTAAGCTACGAAACAAACGGAAGTTGGAAAACTTTCGTCGTAGCGTCGGCTTATTTCCCTTATGATTCGGTAATGCCTCCACCACCGAAGGCGGTTGCCGAACTCATAAAGTATTGTGACACTCGGGAGACGGGACTAGTCATATGCTGCGATGCTAATGCTCAGAATACTGTCTGGGGCAGCAGCAAATGCAACATACGAGGAAACCATCTCCTAGACTTTATACTATCATCTGGTATGACAATAAACAATGTTGGCTCCCAGCCAACTTTTGTTACGGCAAGGAGGCAGGATGTAATTGACTTGACTTTATCTAATAGGTACTTCAAGTCGATTACTAACTGGAGGGTACTGCCGGAAGTGTCCTTATCAGATCATAGATACATCGTTTTCCAAATCGAATGCGAAGCTTTAACTTTGCAGGAGAGGAGGAATCCGAGGAAAACCAACTGGGTGCGGTTTAGGAAAGAGCTAGACAGATCTGTCAAAACTCCAACTAAACTCAGAACGAAACGAAAGGTTGAGGATGCTGTTCAAAACGTGACCAGTGTCCTTACCAACTGTTTTGAACTGGCGTGTCCAATGACAAAAAACTCCTGCAGAACGCCGGTTCCCTGGTGGAGCCCGGAACTGCAGCGGCTTAGGAAAGAATCCAGAAAACTTCTGAATAGGTCTCTTAAGACAAATTTAGAAGGTGACTGGGATCTCTTTAGATCGAAGCAAAAAGACTATAAGAAGTTAATTCGTTTGTCGAAAAGTGCTTCTTATAGAGATTTTTGTGAAAAGATCGAGACACTCGGTGAAACCAGTAGGTTGGTTAAAGTCCTCAAAAGAGGTAAGCCGACCAAACCGGAGTCACTCAGACGGTCTGATGGCAGGTTTACTGAGACAAAAGCGGAAACTTTTAGTCTTCTGCTGGAGACTCACTTTCCTGGCAATCGGATAATCACTAGGTCGCAGCTTGGCCCGCTTACCCAGGCTGAGCTTGATCTAAGTTAGAAAACTCGGCGCAGTTGGTATATTGCATCAGCCGTGGTAACAGATGAGGCCATCAAATATGCTGTGGCATCTTTTGATGGTTTCAAATCGCCTGGCACCGATGGAATATATCCGGCTATGCTGCAACAGGGTATAGATCAGCTATTGCCAACTCTGAAAAGAATTTTCACCGCTGGCTTGGCGCTGGCATATATTCCTACACCTTGGCGGACTGTCAGAGTAGCTTTCATACCGAAAATTGGTAAGGAAGACTATTCGCTCCCCAAGAGTTTCAGACCTATAAGTTTGACATCCTTCTTACTGAAAAGTATGGAGAGACTGGTAGAATTTCACGTGCGCAAAGTTGCTTTGAAACTGCATCCACTATCGGAGATGCAGCATGCTTACCAGCGTGGGAAATCCTGTGAGACCGCACTTCAAAATCTAGTGGCCAGAATTGAATGCGCGCTTGATAGGAGAGAATACGCGATGGGTATCTTCATCGACATTGAGGGTGCTTTTGACAACACGGGGTAGATGAAACATTAGTGTTGTGGATTAAAGCAATGCTAATGAATAGAACTTTGGTAGTGGATGCGGATTGTGGCCAATATGTTATGACAGGGGTAAACAGGGGCTGTCCGCAAGGTGGCGTTCTGTCTCCATTATTATGGTGCATGGTGGTCGACTCTCTGTTGAACACTCTAAATAGTTCTAACGTCTACGCTCAGGCATATGCGGATGATGTCGCCGTACTTTCTGTCGGGCCATGCCTGGCGACGCTCTGTGCTAACGCGCAGGCGGCGCTGGACATGATCGATGAATGGTGTACTAGGAGTGGGCTTTCGGTGAATCCTCTTAAGACTGAGGTTGTTCTTTTTACGAGAAGGAGGATTTTGACCGGTCTGACTCAGCCAGTACTAAAAGGCGTCACCATTCGCATTCCCAATGAAGCCAAATATCTGGGAGTGATTCTAGATAAGAAACTTCATTGGTCTAAACACGTCGAGTCGAAAACATCCAAGGCGCTCTTAGTCTTCTGGCAGTGTAAGGGTGCTTTTGGCAAGACTTGGGGCTTATCACCGAATAAGGTTCTCTGGATCTACACGGCTATGATAAGACCATTCCTCGCATATGCGTCGGTTGTTTGGTGGAAGGGGCTCTCGCGTAAATATGTGGTTGCTTTTTGCTCGAAACTCCAAAGAACGGCTTGTCTCGGCTGCTCAGCAGCTTTCCCGAGTACGCCTGGCTCTGCTCTAGACGCTTTGCTGAACTTACCTCCCCTTGATACTTATATCATGGGTTGCACTATCAAAGCCATCCATCGTCTTAGGCGGGGCGGTTTTTGGTATACTCCACACTGGAACTTTGATGAACTTGCGCGACACTTATCTTACGACTCCTGTCTTATAGATATGCCGTCTGATGCAATGACACCAGAACTCCAGCTGATGCGCAAATTCAGAGTCGACTTTCCTTGTGTCCAGGACTGGCTTCGGTCAGAATCTGAGTCGGGAATGGAATGTAGTCGTATTTTTACGGATGGTTCCAAAACCAGTCAAGGGTCTGGCGCTGGGGTCTTCGTGGAAGTCGACAACATTAGACTTCACTTCTCGTTAGGCAAATATGCGTCTGTTTTCCAAGCGGAAACTTATGCAATCCTAATGGCCATGAACTATGTTGTGAAGAACAGGTGGAAGGGACGTAGCATTTGTGTCTGTAATGACAGTCAGGCTGCGCTTAAGGCCTTGCTTAACCCTTTAACCACTTCCAAAATAGTTCGTGAAACCAAAAACTCTTTGAACTCGGTCTTACTTACTTACTTAGGTGGCGCTACAGTTCGGGGTGAACCTGGGCCTCAACCAACAAGCCTCTCCATTTAGCTCGGTCTTTAGCTAATTGCCTCCAGTTGCGCACTCCAAGTTGGTCGAGGTCCCCTTGAACTTGTGCGCACCACCTACGGCGATAATTCCCTCTACTGCGTCGTCCCTCGGGGTTAGATTCGAAGACTCTGCGGGCCGGAGCGTTGGTGTCCATTCGCTCTATATGTCCTAGCCATCTCAGACGTCCAATACGCAGTTTTTTGACTAGGTCGATGTCGCTGTACAGCTCGTATAGTTCGTGATTGAATCTTCTCCTCCAAAACCCGTCAACGCAAACGGGACCGAAAATCTTACGAAGAATTTTTATCTCGAAGCGACCAAGGATATCTTCATCCTCTTTTAATAAAGTCCATGTTTCAGCGCCGTAAAGCAGGACTGGGATGATCAAGGTCTTATATAGAGTCTCCTTAGTTGTTCGAGAGAGGGCTTTACTGTTGAATTGCCTTATAAGCCCAAAAAAACAGCGATTGGCAAGAGTTATTCTTCGCTTGATTTCTGCGCTGATCGTGTTTATAGAATTTATAGCAGAGCCAAGGTAGACAAAGTCCCTTACTACCTCGAAGTTATAGCTGCCCACTGTGACGTTTTGTCCAATTCGTCGATGTTGGTTTTCCCTTCTAGTTGACAGCATATACTTGGTTTTGCCCTCGTTTATCGCCAAACCCATTTTGGCCGCTTCCGCCTCAATGCTTGCAAAAGCACCGGTGACAGCCCGCTGAGATCTTCCGATAATGTCTATATCGTCGGCGTATGCAAGCAGTTGTACAGACTTGTAATAGATTGTGCCTCCGGTGTTGGCTTGTGAGTTCCGCATAATCCGTTCAAGTACAATATTGAAGAAGTCACATGACAGCGCGTCACCTTGTCTAAAGCCTTTTTTGACATCAAAGGTATCGGTGAGGTCATTACCGACCTTGATGGAGCAGCGAGCGTTCTCCATCGTCAGCCTGCACAGGCGGACAAGTTTGGCAGGGATGTCAAAACTAGACATGGCTCTATAAAGCTCTTCTCTATAGATGCTGTCATAGGCGGCCTTGAAATCGATAAAGAGGTGGTGAGTATCGATTTGGAATTCTTGGGTTTTCTCCAGGATCTGCCGAAGTGTGAAGATTTGATCGATGGTGGACTTTCCTGGCCTGAAACCGCACTGATAGGGTCCAATCAGGCTGTTGATAAAAGGTTTCAGGCGTTCACACAATATCGCAGAAAAGATCTTGTATGCGATGTTGAGGAGACTTATGCCTCTATAATTGGCGCAGTTGAGGGGGTCTCCTTTCTTGTGGATCGGGCAAACGATGCTGAGATTCCATTCATCAGGCATACACTCCTCTGACCAAATATTAGAAATGAGTTGGTGTATGCACTCTACCAATTCATCCCCAGCTGCCTTGAAAAGTTCGGCCGGTAAACCGTCAGGTCCAGCAGCCTTGTTCGATTTTAGCTTGGATATTGCTATCCTCACTTCGTTTTGGTCAGGTGGGCGGACATTTTGACTATCATCGTCCATGTTGAATGGTTCATTGAACTCGGTCGCAAGGCTGAATTCTCTGTCTCTTATCTGGGTCCCAGGTCACACTGGGATCTTGGGGAACGAGATCTCCCTTGAGATTGCTAGACAATGCTCAGAGGAGGTTTTCTCCGGTCCCGAACCCGCGTTGGGTCTTCCAGCGTCCTCGGTTAGGGCTTCCATTGACGATTGGGTCCCTCACGAGCACAATTGTGTGTGGCATGACTCTCCAGGTTGCAGGTTGACTAAACGCATGCTCCCGGACGTCTGCAAGAAATCAGCGGCATTCTTGCTGTCTCTCAGCAGAAAGGACTATAGACAACTTATCGGCGTCTTGACAGGCCACTTCGCTTTTGCCAAGCACCTTAACGTGTTAGGCTTAAGTGACACTACAATTTGCGACGCTTGTGGAGAAAGCGACGACACCGCGGAACATTATCTCTGTGAGTGTCCGGCCTTTGCTCGTATCAGGTGGCAGATCTTCGGTGCGGATGTGGTGAGTGCTGGTACTGTAAGCTCCTCATCACTGAAGTGCTTGCTTGGCTTTCTTCGAAAGTCAAGGAAATTCCAACAAAATGGGTAAATCAGGGTTTGCTCTCTGGCAGTACAATGGACCAGTTGTGTCTGAGTGCTCCAGTCGAGTGTTTCCTATCCCGACAAAAAAAAAAAAAAAAAAGCCTCTCAGCAATCTCCTCAGTTGAAATCTTCGGGTTATTTTTTACTATGGTTCGCAAAATGTCGTCATCAATTTCAGTAGGCCGTCCAGGACGGGGTTGATCGTCCATGGTCATATCACCGTTACGAAATCTACCAAACCACTTTTTAACGGTCCTAAGAGCAGGAGCACGATCCGAATAAACGCTCTGAATATTTTTTGTTGCAGTTCCAACACTCACTCCTCTTCGAAACTCGTACAGCAGTATATGGCGAAGATGTAACTGTTCGTTCTCCATTTTAGAAAATTTTTTGCACACACAATTTGTCTTAACTCAACGGGGTCTAGCGATAAAATGACTTCTGATGCCACGACCTATCCATTGGTATGCAACAAGTCCATAAAACAAACAATGGTTGCGTCATACCGCAAACTTTCCGCCAAGTATGAAGATCGGGCACGAACTTTTGCAATGATCAATATAATTCACACTCAAATGTTGATGACCTTACGCGACACTTATCATACGATTCTAGTCCCATGGGTATGCTGTCTGACGCAATGACGTTGGTTCCAAGATGTGGGGTTATCACTGTCTAGTTCATTGTTATCTTCTAGGCACAATCTTGACCATTCGCCAAAGAATTGTGTTTTGCGCTGTACGATGTGAGTAGCCACAATTTAAGGGAGTCTATGTGACTAGTACTCCATCGTTTTTCTGATGTAGTCATAGTGTAACACAAGTGTGTACAAATAGAGACGAGATAGCCCAGTTTCTAGGTCTAGCAGTCGGAATATTTTCTTTAAGAAGTATCTCAGCAGTTTATCCACACCATCATGCTGATAGACTCCCCAGACCTGTGCTGTATAGCACATAATAACCCTTACAACTGCTTCCAACAGATTCACGCTTTCACGTTGCTCTTATCTAAGAGTCCTTTCCAGTTGCAGTGCATAACAGTTTTAGCTTCCTGGAGTTTGCGTTGGAAGTGTTTTTTTTTTAATGAAAGATTGGATGTAATGAGGATTCTTAGATACTTTCAATTTTCGAATTCTTCGCCTTCCTATGTTTATTTTTCTTCTCTACCGTATCGGCTCATACCCTTTCGGAAGACCATCATTTTTGGATTGTTGATATTGACCTTCAAATTTGCATCATGTTCGGTGTTTCCGCCAGCATACATAAGGCATTTGATGCTTAACCCGTTGAACACAATTCCGGAATGTAGGAAGAATATGTCATCCAATAAAATTGAAAAAAAGTAGGTGGCTCAGTAAATCTCCTTGCTTGACTCCCATTTGCGTGTCGAACCAGTTAGATAGTTGTTTGCCATCCCACGCGTTTGCTTGATTTTCTCATACAAACTGTATACCTTCACAAACTTCGTTGATACCCCTGAATATTTTAAGCAATTCAGGGCATTCCTATCAATCGAGTCGAAAGCAGCCCTAAAATCCACAAAGAATGCGTACAAATTCTTACCACCATTAGGGTACGTCCTTGCTCTACCAGTTCGTGCGAAAATGTTATCAACCGTTGAGTAGCCTTTACGGAAATCTGCCTGAAATTCGCTAAGTACATTATTTTCCATTACCCACTTCATTAACCGTTTTAGCAGAATTACTGAGAAAATGTTAAGAAGGATATTCCCTGATAGTTATTCGGATCTTTTGCATTCCCTTTCTTGTAGATAAGAAAAATTACACTTTTCTGAAGCTTTCTAGTACTGCTCCTTCGTAGAAAATCAGGTTATAGCATTGTGTAAGCTTCTGGAGGAACTATTCAAAGGAAAATTTTAAAAATTCGTAGGGTATATGGTCTTCTCCTGGGGCATTGTTTAACTTACAAACTTTAATGACTTCCTTTACAACAAGGAGTGCGATCATGCGATCCAGATCAGCAGGTGCAGTATGGTATATGGTTGCTGCTTCAGATTGCTTGGTGGATTCAATAAATTTCTAAAATGTTCAGCCAAATTCTGAATTTTGATTTTAATTTGAGTACGGCCAGCGAACTTTACATTATTTAGCTTCCTTGCAAGCTTCCAGAATGCGTGACTATCCATAACTTCCGCTATCTCCTGTGTTAAGTTTCGCCAGTACTGTGTCTGTTTTTCTTTGTACATACTCATTTATTCCCTATTGGCTTGCTGGTAGAGGAGTTCTTGTCCTTTAGGCAATCCGGAGGCAAGTGAAAAATTTGTTTATGGCCTTTTTGCAGTCTGAATCATACCAAGACCGGACTTTTGCAGACATTCCCCTTGTTTGAAAAGGACTCGCAGCATCTGCTATAAATGACATCAATGAATTCATTCCACGGCTGGTTTTTAGTTGAATCCTATCAATCGTATCTAGTGCTCGATCCAGATTCACTTGGTATCCCTGAGCAAGGTTTCCTTTTCATCTTAATTCAAGCAGAAGTTGCATTTCAGGCTCCAAGTTCTCCCTTTGCGTATAGAATCATTAATGGCAGATAGTCGGAGTAAAGATATTCGCCTACCTCAAGAGTTATCTTATATAATCTATTGTTGCAACCGCATTTCCTCTGATGAAAGTTGAACAGTTCGTCCGTTCAACATTGTCAAGCCAATCCCAAACTCTTTTTCATCTTTGTACGCACTATAATATTCTTTTGTGGCGTGTAGATCCATACTAATTGTTTCACCAATTAAGGCTATTTACATTTCAATTCGAATTATTCGATAATCCGAAGCACCACTTGTAACAATTAATTCGGGTTAGCGAGACATTACTGTATTACTAGAAATCTGGAAATCTAAGCAAATAGAGAGAGTATAGCGTGCCACTGCCAGTCGATTCTTAGAGAATAAAATAGCCGGTGAAATACATATGGTATACATATATTCAAGCTTCCACCGAATTTCTAGTAACATAAATAAATCTCCAGAATAATACTGCGTAGTGGGTCTTTCCATTTAAAACCAAATCAGTTGCGACCAAAATATACTTAAAAACCTACAAATGAACAACGCATCAACGATTAAAACAATGCCAAAGGTGGAAGGCTAGACGAACCACTTACACGAGTTTGCTTGAATTCATGAATAAATAATTGATAAGGCTAAGCTACTTTTCTTTCGAAAGATACACATAATAACTGGAATGCAACTACCTACATACGTCGAGTACAGACTGCTTAGCAGCTTGTTTAACTGTCAATAAAAAAGTAGAGCCAGTGAGTCATTGAACTAGGATAGTTATCCCACTAGGAGCTGCCATTACAGACCAGATGAGAAAAGTTGAACGAATAATGGCAATCGCAAAATACAATGAACATACGACGGATAAAATGAAAACTAATCGCTTTGTTTACGAAATTTGAATGCAAAAACATTTCCATTCACACAATACACATCACTCACTCATTTACCAATCTTTCTCTCGTATCTATTGTTACGACACTTTCGAAACTAGTTCAGAGATATTGATCGAACCAAAAAAAAAACAAAAAATATCGAAAACGAAAGTAAATTCAATCCGAAGGCGGGTGTACGCCATTAAGCACATAAAAAAACAAAAAAAAAAACAAAAAAACATCTGCAACACAATTACCTTCGGTATTTCTCTTCGTAGCTACTTAGCTCGCGGCCAGTGTCAAATCCCATGAATTGGACATAGTTGAAGGGTAGCATGTTAATGCCCGGCCAATCTGTCCTCCTCCGCTCAGATGTGTGGATTTCGAAAACAACTTTGCCACCAAAATGCGAATTGAATCAAAGCCAAGTGCAGTGTGGTAGATACCAACAACTCTACAGGCTCTACGCGACTTATAGTCGGGACTGTTGACACTCGAATGTGCGCTGGGACGCGGGTAAAGCACCAATTGATGTGGCTTATCTTACAGCTACCAGCAACAGTAGTAACAGCAGCAGGTTATGGTAAATTCAAAAGTTACTATATTTTGAATTTGTGCCAATTGCACGAGGAGGGGTAGAGAGAAACTGGTTTGGAATTAAATACCCCAAGAGCGAGAGATTGTGTGAAGCACACGCTTCACTGGAGGTGAGACTTCTGACTGCCAAAAGATGCGACTTTGATATTGTCAATAGCACCACGACCATCGACAGAGCCAGTTTACTATGTCTCTCTGATTGCCTTCAATTTGGGTTATCAATTTGCCACACTTGAGTGGAGAAAACATAAAAAATTCTTTGTTGAGAGACGCGCGATAAGGATAAGGAGAGACACGATACTGACAAGTGTTTTGCTTGCCAGTTTGATGGGAGATTGTCTCAGGAACTTCTGCGAAGATATCTAAAGTAAATGGAAGCCTGAACCTTTTTGGGGTCAATAGAAATATTTTTAAATTAGAATTGGTGTTATCACCGATGTACTAGATTTGTTCTCTTTATCTTATTGGTTTGCTTTTTGAATCGATATGAATTAAATATTTACAAGGTTCATTGCATAGCTTAGGCGTGAAGTTCAGAAGCGGTTCCTTATCTTTACGATTATGGATTTAAATATACAAACAAACATACGAAACAATAATAATTGTAGTATCTCTTGCAGGTGAATATCTTTAAATAAATGATAAGAATATCAAGGACTCCAAAGAAAGAGCGAATCTACCACAGGTATGAAGTTTGAAGTAAATTAGTCCGGCCGCTTAGGCTGTAGTCGAGTGTACAGAAACAGACAGATCGACAGACAGACAGAATTAAAAGACGTGCTTTTCTAAGTTTTTCTAAAATCATAATATCACTATTGGCTGAAATTTCAAGAATAACATTTTTCACGAAAATAATACTTGATCTCATAGTTATAGAACAAGTAAAAACTAGGACACCTAGCGTAACTATAAAGGATATACACTTGAATTGTGAACTTACTCACTCACATAGGTGGCGCTACAGTCCGGGATGGACCTGGGCCTCAACCAAATAAACCTCTCCAGCCAGCCCGATTACGAGCTGCCTTCAGTTGCGCACACTAAGTTGGTTGAGGTCTCCCTCCACTTGTTTGCGCCACCTATCTATACACAGAAAAAGAAACTACATAGATCCTTCTAGGATAACAATTTTCTTAGATAACACTGAGGAACAATTTAAAAAAAATGTCTGTTGACTTAAATTTTTCAGCTGTTTTACAGTTAAATAGGTAGGCTGATTACAAAACTGTACTTAGTTTTCTTCTATCACGTCAAGTTTTTTCGCTACAGAGACGTTGTGTTTCGATCCATATATTTATAAATATCTATTATAGTGAATTAGTGAAGTGGAGTCCGAGTTCTCGTCGGCATAGTTTTTACTTACATATATACGTATTCCCTTTCCTTTAGATCATGTCTGCCTCTGCTATTTCGCGTCGCAAGTGCTTAAATGGCTCTGATTCATTTTGTTATATATGTGGCAGTTTTACCATTCCCAGTCAAAGAGCAACCATCAGCGCATTTGTCAGGGAAGCGTATTTAGCATATTTTAAAATAAAAATTGGTGATCAAGATAAACGTTGGGCACCGCACAAGGTGTGCAAACAGTGTGTTGAGAGTTTACGGATGTGGACAAAGGGGACACGAAATAAATGGCAATTTGGTATACCTATAATTTGGCGAGAGCCCAAAGATCATTCAAGTGACTGTTACTTTTGTATAGTGAAAACGTCCGGATATAACAAGAAAAACAAATGTAAAATAGAGTATCCTAGTTTATCATCGGCCATACGCCCAGTACCTCGTTCAGCTGAAATCCCAGTGCCAGTTTTCAAAGAACTACCTTCTTTATTACAAGAATACGAGTATGGTGGAGATCGAAGTGACACCAACGATGAAGATTTTAAAATGGAAGATGACTCCATTCGTAAGGGATTTGATCATAAAGAGTCAAATGATTTGGCCCGGGATTTGGGACTTTCTAAAAAGGCTTCAGAGCTGTTAGCATCAAGACTTCACGAGAAAAACTTGCTTGAAAAGGGAGTTAAGGTATCCTACTTTCGATCAAGAGAAATTGCATTTCTGCAATACTTTCGAAGTGATGGTGAATTTGTGTATTGCCATAACATAAATGGTTTAATGGAGGAGTTGGGAATTCTAGCCTATAACGCAACTGAATGGCGACTGTTTATTGATAGCTCAAAGCGGAGCTTGAAGTGTGTCCTCCTCCACAATGGAAACTTATTTGGCGCATTCCCAATAGGCCACTCAGTTTGTTTGCGTGAAGAATATGAAGACATAAAGAGAGTCATTGATTTGTTGCAATACTACATGCTCAAATGGATCATCTGTGTTGACCTTAAAATGGTATGCTTCCTTCTTGGCCAGCAACGCTGCTATACCAAGTATCCCTGTTTTTTTGTGTATGCGGGACAGCAGAGCTCGTGAGAAGCACTGGCTACAGTCGAATTGGCCGCCAAGATCTGAACTCAAACCTGGTGATCCAAACATTCTACATTAGCCGCTTGTTGACAGAAAGAGTATTATATTTCCACCTCTGCATATAAAACTGGGCCTCATGAAGCAGTTTGTTAAAGCTTTGCCAACTGAAGGAGACTGTTTCAAGTACCTCATTTCACCATTTCCTTGCCTATCTTTTGAAAAGATAAAGGCCGGTGTGTTTGACGGTCCATAGATTCGGCAGCTCATTAAAGATGAACATTTTATTGGGACAATGACAGAACTCCAAAAGAATGCTTGGTTGGCCTTCAAAAATGTTGTCAAAAACTTTCTTGGGAATACGCGAGCAGAGAATTACACAGAAAAATGTCCACCAACTTTTAGAGAGCTTCAAAATGCTTGGTTGCAACATGAGCATCAAGGTTCATTTTCTCCATAGCCATCTTGCTAACTTCCCGCAAAATCTAGGTGCAGCCAGTTATGAGCAGGGTGAGCGATTCCACCAAGATCTAAGGATCATGGAGGCACGGTACAAAGGTAGATAGGATGTACATATGATGGCTGACTACTGATGGAGCATCAGGCGAGATTGTCCTGAATGAACACTCCAGGAAAAGCTATAAACGAACATTTTTACTTTGATATGTATGTTTGCCGTTTGGTTAAAGAAGTTTACTACTTTTATGAATAAAATTGTTTTCTTTGAATATTTTGTTTGGTAATTGTTTCCTTAATTTTTTATTGTATGCACATTTTGTATGTTATTTAGAACGAAAAGATGATATCCTGTAGCTTAAAAAGGTGACGTGATAGACAAAAACTGTGATCATTTTCGCATGCAGACGCCAAAAATAAGTCAAAAACAAGTGTCAGGTCTTAGTCAACGAAATGTGTGTTCCCCAGTGTAATAATCAATCAGCATACAAGAAACTAGGCAGCGAGACAGTTAGATCAAACGTAGTCTCAGTTGCCGACAAATTTTAAACAGAATTTGCAACACACACAAAGTCAATCTCTGCTGGATATAGTAATTTAGAAGGGAATAAGATAGAAAATGAACTGGGAAAGGATCGGCATTAAACACAAAATACACTCACACATTAGTAGTATTTCCTATCGCTGCGCTGGAGAAAGGAATAGTCCTCAGAGTAAGAGAATTCGTCAACACCGCCTGGTCTGACAGAGGTGACTGTGCTATAAAGCTTATGGCCAGGATTGTATGAACAAAGGAATGAACAAAAGTGTACCAACAGAACACTGCACTATAGGCACAATGGTCACTAGACTAGGCATCAACTCACCTGACTACTGCAGGAGCTGTCATGGAAAATATAGAAACTATCAGACACTTGCTTTGGGACTGCTCATATTTCAGACAGGCCGCTTCCGCCGCATGGGAAACAGATTATTTGATGGACTAGAGGAACTTATGAAATAACTGGGCTAGAGGAACTGGAAAATAATATATTTCATTAAGAGCGCACGTTGGTTCGAAGCAAAATCGACCGAAGGATAACACAGTTTGAACTGCTACCACAAATAAAAGGGAATTACAATGGATCAAATGCCCCCCCATGTAAGCATTCTAAAAATGCACTTCCTCGAACGAAACTTAGCTTAACTTAGCTATGGGGTTTCTACAAGACTTTTTTGTAGATGAAGTGTCCCACAACGCAAAGCATCTAATTGTCTAAGATCTCGCTACACAAGGGCTATCCCTCGAAATGTGATGAACAGTAGGGGTAAAGAAAAGTCAACCACTAAGCTAAATACTTACAGAGCCAATAAATGTTTGTATTTACTATCACTGGTATCTAGTTGGTTTTTCTACCTACTTTAACAAGAAAACAAGGCAATATCTCCTCGCCCAAAGCAGTTCGTCTAACAAAAATGTGCCCAAGGACTCTTAGCCTAAGCAAGAATCAAACGATTGGGATACAGTAAGAAACCTCTAAATTCTATAGATATCAAGTCTATCTAAGTCAAATCAACTATGTAGGTCTTCAAAGAAATACTAGCTTAGTGTTCGGTTTTTTCCATTCTGATAGAGAATGTAGAAATAATTGGATATCCAACATGCTTTGCATAGTCTATACCAGCACTCTTCGCGCAGGGGGCTTGCATTCCACATAACTATGCTCATGAAGTGTATATGTGAACCTCCATACTCTAAACCCTGCTATATATACGGTCAATAACTTATGAAAAAAGCATCTGCCTACGAGTACATCGCATCCACATGCAATTCTTCACTGGCTCTTACTTTGACTCATGTCTGGTACACCCAAAGAATCGAAAGAAATTCTCTAGAGCATGTACTCGTAATAAAAACTTGCAGCATGACGTGGATCCCAACAACATTAACATCGAAGCAAAAGCGCGTACAATTTTTTAGTGAAGAACTGGTGGAAACTTCAATGACTTTATTGGACAGTTTTCTTTGTCACGAATCATTTTAATTGTTTTTAATTAATTAAAAGTGTAGATTTGCATAAAATATTAGCAAGCATTGCATCAACAGATACAACAGATAGACTGTATGCTCGAGTCCATGCTATCACTAAAGAAGTAGTATCGTGTAGTTAAGTCATGTCTATCGGTGTCGCAACTGGATGATACACGATGACTACATAGAACAATTTTTGATGAATTACCATGTCTGATGAGCTAAGATGTTATTGAATACTTATAGTAATATATTGCTCTTAACATTCTTGATTGCTTCATAATAGATGTACGTGCTAGTGATTGTTTTCCCCATGCAGTATAGTGGTAAGTTGTCGGCTTAAGTGCCAACCATATCCATTCAAATTTTCTAATAAAACTAAATGATGCGATTATTCATCACCTAGCGTAACTCAACACTTGCTCGAAGCAAATGCTATCAGAATTGAGTGCAAAAATCATGAGACAGACCCGAACCAAGTCTAACTCAATCTAGACTTACACGCCAGGTCAGAAATGCTCCAAGTTCTTATTTCCTGTTCTGTCACTTAAGCTCTGGTGCATCTGGGCAAAATTCATCTTAGAATTACAATCGGTGTCATCAGTGGCCACTGCCTCCTAAAGAAGCATCTCAACAAACTCAATATAGCATTGGACCCTATCTTTTGACTATGTCTAGAAAACAACGGAACGTCTCTCCATGCAATCACAGAATGCCCTGTTCTTATCCAAGTGAGAAAGAAGACGCTTGGCAGCGAATTCGTCTTACCGACTTGCCTTGCTGCGATACATCCGGAGAAGGTAATAAACTTCCTGACAGCCTCTGGAGTGAATCCAAACTCTGACCGAATACACCATACCCAAACTGAATTTTCAACACAAGTTCACTGTCGACCGTCCGTCCAGAGCAGACTGAGAAAGAGGAGAACTCATAGAGAATTTCAAAATAACAATTCATACCGACGGTTCAAAGATGGACTGTGAGTTCGGTGCGGAAATCTTTCCAGAAACACTGAAAATACATATCAGTATCCTACACCTTTCCGATTCACCTAGAGTCTTCCAGGCGGGAGTTCTGGCAATACGTAAAGCGTGTCGGATAATAAGACACAATTCTACACTCATTTATAATATCGCCATTTTCATTGATAGTCAGGTTGCTATGAAGGCCCTGATTTCAACAACATCGTCTTCCCAGCTAGTGGAACAGTGTAGAGAAAAGCTCTAGGACTAGGTTGTCGGACTAAAATCTGTCTTCTCTGGGGATGAACGGGCCGATGAGCTGGCATGGAGGGGGCCCGCTCTTGATAGATCTCCTGCATAGGTAGTCCTTCTTCTGATGGGAACTGTAAAGATCCAAATCTTCACACTCTTTCTATCAGTGACAAACAAAAGGTGGAACAGTCTGCAGAGTTGCGTCATTTCTAAGCAGATCTGGCCAAACTACAACGGGCCAGAGCTTTAGAAAAGGACTCGGACAGACGCTGCAAGAATCATAGCGATAAACGCAGGTCACTGGCCAGTAGGGACGCATCCGTTTAGACTGGGCATCCGTTTTAACGCATACCGCCGCAGTTGTAAAAATGTAAATGAGAAGAAAACGCTCTCCCACTTCCTCTGCGGATGTCCGGTCTTAAGTAGAGTCCGACATCGAACTCTAGGCAAACCCTTTTTCGACAACCTTAAGGAAATTTGAGAGAAAAGTATCACAGAGCTGATCGATTTATTATTTGCCACAGGATGGATTTGAAACCGTTTCCCTTCAACATCCATCAACATTATCTAACAAACAAGGTTACCTGAGTTGTGGTATGTGGCGCCTAAGTGCTAACTGGGCTGCAGTGCAGTGCGCAGCAATAACCACTTCTACCTATCTACCTACCATAGGTCTGGACCAGCATCGAGTTCATAAATTAATTTTTTTATTTGGTACGTGTCATTATTTCAAAAGTCCTACTTTCTATTACGACCAACGTCTGTATCTTTTAAATATCTCCATGGTTTTTTAGAATCTAACTTTCGACTTATATGGACAGAGAAGTAAGACCTGTTTACTTGTCTTACCTTAACCTGGTTGTGCAGGTTACAAAGCGTTATATAGATATAATTTATTTCAAGTAGTCTGAATGGCGTACATCTCCTGTAGTCAGCATCAAGCTTGTTCAATAATATGACAACATCCCTGGTGTGCCACTCATTCACGCGATGCTCAAGAAATTTACCTGTTAGGTGAACGTGAGTGTTAAACAAACTTAAGATCTTTTATTATTATTTTTATGAAAAGCGTTCAGATATCAACCCACTAGTGTCACTGGCGTTATAGTTATTAGCATTCCATGCAATAGATGGGTCTTAAAGAATGAAAGGAAGGACCTAATAGTTTCTATGTTTACGAAGTGGTCTCCAAGAACATCGAACGTATACATCGAAGGTAAGATGAATATCATTCGCATCCTTCAGTGTAAATATTGTATCACTTATGAAATAAACCCAGTTTCATTCTATCCACTTTCACTACTTAGATTCAAACGAGGCTGATTTGTCTTCGTTTCGAGTTTCGCAATCTCTGATTTGTCTGAATATTGCTTCTTTTTGGTTCTAAACCAGTATTTTCATATTGCGAGGCATTTTTAACGCTTTTTGAGTGGAAAAGGGGGAACTATCTATCTAAATACTATTTTCTAAATCACAAAATATTATAAATAATAGTTCATTAACATACACAGATCTCTTGGAAATTTCGACATGTCTAACATCAGTTCCGTGAATGTGCAAGATTTTTGGAGAGATGTCTTATCAACAAAATTAATTGGATATGTTTCCAAAGCTTAGCAAACTTGTCGAATTTATTTTCTGTCTTCAGCATAGTAGAGTAGAAGCTAAACGGGCTTAGGTTAGGTTCGATTATTAAGGGCATGTGATGGAAAATGCAGTCATCACGTACACTCGGAGATCAAAAAGGTACATTGTGTCTACCCTTGGTGGTGAAGTGGGATTAAAAATAAACATGATCATTTTTGAAGGAAGTGAAACCTATCCTAATTTCTATTATCTTTCATTAAACCAGTTGGTACTCTTTAAGAATATAAGTTGGTAATTTATCCGTGACTTTGCTGCTACCTGGAGCTTAGTACGCGTAGGCGTCGATCTTGTAGGCGAGGCAGTGGTACAGCAGGTGTTGGATTGATTCTACCTATTCCTCGTCCCCGCAGCTTCTTCATAAATCGTTGGACTCAGCATTCCATTTGCGAAGCATAACTCCAATGGCGCAGTGTACTGTGATTACTCCAGTTAATGTGCGAATAGAGGAATTATCCAGTGCCAGCAGGGTCTTTGTTTTCATTTTGTTCAGTTTTGGCAATAAGGCACGAGAGGTTGCATAGTCCTCCCTGTATTGCCAGGACGCGTTGGTCTCTGTTTCCATTATATTACCTATGATACCACACAATCTTCCTATTAGTAGCAGTATGGACGTATCCACCCCACTAATGTTTAGAGCAAACCCCATCCCTGCCAATTCATCTGCTTTTTCGTTCCCTTCTACATTGCTGTGCCCACGTACCCAGCTGAGTTCGACTTTTTGGTGTGCGATGGTGATCAGTGAATCGCGACATTTCCTTACTACATTTGATTTGACTGTATTGGATTCTATTGATTTCAGATCTGCTTGACTACCTACGAATGTAACTGCCTTTTTGCCAGGATTTCGGCTTGGAAGACACTACATGCTTCTGGTAATCTAAAAGATTTCTGTTTTTGTAGTGCTTCTGAGTAAAATCTGGCTCCACGTACGTACGTACGTACGTACATCCATTTTTAAGCCATCAGTGTAAATCGTGCTCTCATTTATGATTGTTGAGTACTCTTTTTGACTCCCAGTCCTTACGGCTTAGGTACAGAATAGGCATGTCTATATTAAAAGCATTGTATGGAACTATATGTATATACGTAGTCCGATATGGCCGTGAAGCTTCTTGAATTTTCTCGCAAGTTCTCGCAAGTCCATAGTTGGTATGTTTCCTTAAGTTGGAATCTCTCAATCTAAGGGCTACTTTTGCAGCACTACCTTTAATGAGCAAGTCCAGCGGGAGGAGATGAAGAATCATGTCCAAGCCTACTTGCGACGCGCTTCTAATAACTCCCGTGGTATATTCAGATAGCTCTTTATTTCTGTTGCAGTCCAACAGACTAAGAATCTGTCTGAAGGGCCTGATAATTGCTGTGTACATTTAGTGAATAATAATCCCCATCTTTTTCCGAAAGTCCTTTTACAAGCGTAAAGAGCGTTGTCTTTTTTTCATTCTTTCTTAGACATTCCTTTTCCACGATAACTTAGAGTCTAGAATAACACCGAGATATTTCGCCTCAGATGAGAGATTTATTGTGGTGCCTTCTAATGCTAGAACACTGCTCTAAACTTCAATGTTCTAGTAGCGAATATTTGCTATAAGTAGGTTAGGTTATTTCGAAATGGCTGCCAGCTAAAGCCAACACACTTAGATCAATGATACGTCCGTTATTATATGGTAAATTTCCGCATACCTACTCGTAGGAGCAGGAGCTTTTGATGAAGCGTAGGAGACTTCTAATATCTTTTTTTATCAGATCACCAAGATCGTTGTAGTAGAAAATTCCTATAGTTGAATTTTTCTTTTGTGTGAGAGAACAGGGCAGGTGCACAGAAGAAATGGCACAGTGGAGAATGGTTTCCTCCAGCTTCTACAGAAATCGTTTGAGTGTAAAATAAGCCTTGTTGCATAACATACTACTCTATCAGACAACACTGGGCAGGTGCCACGTGCAATCTGTTGAGAGTTATTATATTTTTTATATTTTTAAAACGTTTCAAATCTAGCTTAGTGTTTTAGTGGGCGCCGTGGCGTAAGTGGTTAGTGTGTCGGATCACTACGCATGAGGTTCCAAGTTCGAATCACAGAAAACACCAAAAAGTTTTTTCACGGTCCCACCTCTCGTGAGCGTCTGACAAACATCCGAGAGTATTGTTGTCACGAAAAAGCTTCTCAAATCGCCGTTCGGAGTCGGCATTGAACTGTAGGTCCCTTCCATTCGTGTGAAAAATATAACGCACACAAAATGAGTGGTTGCGAGAAGCTAGGCCCTGGCACTTTAAAGAGCTGTTGCGCCAAATATTTCTTTTTTGTAAATCCAGCTTAGGTCAAATCCGTTTTGTCGGTGGACGTCTTGTGCCGCTTGTCCATCTAAATCCCTCGATAGCATTCAGCTTTAATTTAAATTTACGCTTGGTATACCTAAGGTACCATTTCCTGGTAAAGATGGTATTATTGTTCCATATCTGGCAAGTTGATCAGACTTACAGTTCCCTGGAATATTTCTATGCCCCGGCACCCAACAAAGGTGAATATTAAACTACTCCGCCATTTCTATAAGAGACGACTGGCAATTTAGAGCTACTTTGGAATTAAGAAAAAAAAGATTCCAAGGACTTGATTGCTACTTGGTTGGCTGAAAAGATGCGGATATCAAGTTTTCTTAAATCAAGATAAGATTCATCAATAGCCATTATTTCCATCTGGAAAACGGTACAATGATTTGGAAGACCAAAGGAGAGAATGAGATTAAGCCTATCAGGGCCTAGCCCGTCGTTAGTTTTTGATCCGTCTGCTAGAAGTACATCTTCCCCCCAGAGTGACCTGGAAGTTTTTTTGGAAAATTTAGCTTGGTAGTGATGTAGTCTGTTTTCGGAAACGATTTTGAAATTATTTAGGCGTGACCAAATTCTTTACTGGACCACTGTAGTAGCTGCCGTTTACCTATCAAAGATGTCAAGGGGAATCAGATGAAAAAAAATATCCAGTGCTGCAGAAGGTGACGTGCAAAGCGCTCCACTTATGAGCAAACAAGCTGATCGTTAGACTTTGCTTAGATTATCGCAGATTATGGCTTTATCTAAGGCAGTCCACCAGACAACCACCCCGTACGTATCTGTCTTATAACCGAGATGTAGAGCTTCGTTGGAGAAAGTTAAGCTTATATCATTTAGGGAGGGAGGCTCAATGAACGGAATTTTATATTTCCTAGAGAATAGTACCAGTTCAGTATATGTACGTACTATAAATAGGAATTTAAAGATTGTGTCATGCCAAGAACACCCTCAATTACAACATTCCAAGTGTAAGCACACGCTATCGAACTTTCCCAAGAAAAAACATGATCCCGATATAAAAAAAATGTTCCCATTTATTACCCACATGTGCCTTTCATAAGGAAAACATCCTTCAAAGCATGCCACTGTGTTATGCTCCTGCATTGAGGAAACCTCAATGGATGCCTCCATTTACTACTTTTTTGTAGAATCCAATTTTCTCTTCTCAAACTAATAACAGAGGCCAGACCAAATAACTCTCTTTTTAGCCTTTCTCCACATTTTTATACGAGTATATGTGGTGGCCACAAAGATTCATATTTCATCCAATTGAAATGGAATTCCCGCGGTACAAAGCTCGCCGGTTTTTCATTAAATATTCCAGGGGCTCTCAGTCAAACAACTTCAATAAATTTTCCTCGGCGACATCTGACACAATTTTCATTCGTAGTCGGGCTCTTTCTTCTTTTTTTTTTCTCTTCCATTCGGGGGGCGACATTGAGGGTGAGGGGTGATTGTCATACAGAAATCGGGGGTAGTTCTTGCAGTCAAAATGCTGGTGGTTGCCATAGTCGTTCCGTAATGGTTGAGGAAACAAAATATTCCAAATATGACGACGACTTATTGGATTATAACCGACAAACGAAAAGCCGTTGACGACTACAACTCTGCCGGCCTATTTATAAATATTTCCTCTATACATGACGTCATTTGGGGGCGGCGGGTAGCAGTAGAAAAGGGAACTTAGTCATATGTATCTAGCTATTCCAACATGGTTCATTGATTAATTATTTAACAAAACCTATTACCTACATAAGTTTTCTGGCCTGGAGGTGGAAGATAACTTGTTTAAGGCCAAATCGAAGACGTACGTACTAGCTGCTGTGTTGTATATGTAAACAACACTGTTTCTGGTGGTGGGAGCGGGTGTGGACAAGTTCAAGTGTGCGGATAGAGAACAAATAGAATGCTCCTCTTTGCTGTGCCTAATGGAATTAAAATTTAATTTTGTACTTTGGGCGGTTCGTTGTCGTTCAAAGGCGGATAATCCTTTATGTACTAAAAGTCTGCTTTGGCTTTCGGTTTCAACAGATGGGACGACAACGGCTACTCGCCCCCTCTCCCCTTTTTAACCATGACTGCGACAAAAAAAGGAAATAAAAAGGGGGAAATAGTCGAAAAATGTAAATTTCCAGAAGGGCGAGCTGAACATTTTCTGTGCAGGTGAACCCATTCACTGCTAGAATATAATGACAGCCATTTTTCGTGGAGTCGAGTGCTTGTGATATTTTCCAGGTAAAAAAAATACACAACAGGACTGCTCGATTGAAGTTGATTGTTGTTTTGAGGAGATTTGATATTCTTGCGAAGCTCTCAGACGGACTTAACTGAGTAACGATATTTTGTTACTGGAATACACAATGTGCGTTTCAATATGACTGCTTTGCATTAATACTATTGATTGACTAGTCATGGAGACAGTGGCTCTTAATACGATTCCCATGTGGTTTGGCTGCAATGTAATTCTTATACAGATTTTCAAGCTTCGTTGGATTAGACTATTACGTTTGTGTCTCTTTTTTCATTGGTTGACATATGGTTAGGGTTGGGGGCTTAATGATTTATTTATATTTAGAAAGGACCATTCTCGCTCATACTTTTCAAAAACGGCTTAGCCATCTCCGACCACCAAGCTTTTAAAAACGTTTTACACCTATTAGCTAGAGCACTTATGGCAATGAGAAGGTAGACGAATCGAAAATATAACAACACAAGCACTTACACAATACCATCTATCTATTAACTTTTACCCCCACGTTTGTTTGGCAGATAGCGACACAAGATACGACACAACTTCGGCATACATAAATGGTGTTTTCCTAGCTTAAATAGACCTACGGACCGAGCTGGCATTCTGCTCACTCTTTTTAGCACTTTGTTCAGTGTAGTCTGGCAAATTATCATCAGTCGTCTCACACTTGAACCATGTTACCAAATTATCCAAATTTACTCGACTCCCCAAAGAAAAAACGACGATCATACTCTACTCTGGTAGACCAGCTAGGAGCGCGCGGAGGAGGTAGCAAAAATGGGCTTAGCGGTCAATGAAAGCAAAACAAAATATATGCTGTGAACAAAAAACGGCACCCAACATCGCCACCTTGGACAGAACGCCACAATAGGTAGATGCAATTTTGAGGTAGTAAGGGACTTTGTCTACCTAGGCTCTATGGTGAGATCCGCAAATGACACCAATGGGGAGATCAAACGAAGAATAACTCTTGCCGATCGTTGTTTCTATGGGCTAAGAAGGCAAATTGAGTAGCACAACCATATCTCTAACTAAGGTAACTCTGTATAAGACACTCAGCATCCCAGTACTGCTGAATGGCGCAGATGGACTTTGTCAAAATCGGATGAGGATGCCCTTGGTTACTTTGAGAAAAAAGTTCTCCGAGTGATCTTTGGTCGCGTCTACATAGACGGCGAGTGAAGGAGAAGGTACAATGCCGAAATATACGGCGTGTACAAGAACATCGACTTAGCCAGAAGAGTTCACATACAACGACTAATATGGCTAAGTCATGTAGAGCGAATGGAGCCCAACATCCCATCCCGGAAAAAGTCTTCGAATCCACAGTGGATGGGACGGCACAGTGGAAGGTACGGCACAGTAGAGGACTACCTCGCAGTAGGTGGCGCAGACAAGTGGAGGGAAACCTCAACCAACTTGGCGCGTGCAACTGGCTCGTAACTGGGCTGGCTGGAGAAGTTTGTTGGTTGAGGCACAAAACTTCCTTGTCACCATCCCTTCCCGATCACTCTGGAATGACGAGGCTTTTTCAGAAATGAGTCGATCCACTTCTATACTGACGGCTCAAAAACGAAAGACGGAGTTAGTGGAGATGTTTTTTCTGACAGGCCTAATCTTAAACTCTCCTTCCGCCTTCCAAATCATTGTAGCGTGTTCCAGGCGGAAATAATGGGGATTAAGGAGGTCTTACCTTGGCTAAAGAAAAACGTGATATCCGCCAAGGACATCCGTATCTTTTCAGATAGCCAAGCTGCAATCAAATCCTTGGAATCGATCTCTATAAATCAGTAGTAGCCCTAGACTGGCATTCGTCTCTTAAGGAGATGTCGGAGCACAATCCGTCACTCCCCAAGTGACCTACGCCCAAATGGCGTCAGGCCGGGGGAATACGGTACAGTCGCAGCCGAAGGTTGTTCCGCAGGCTCCAAAGCCGAGAGCACCGGAGGCTGAACCTGATTTGTTGGCTATCTTGCTCTCTATTCAGGGGCAGATGGGCCAACTTCAGAGACAAATCCAAGAGCAGGCGACGCGGGTGGACCAGATCTACGCGCTTCTGCCGGGCCTAACGCACCACCAATCGTAATGGGTACGAACATGGCGGAGCAATCCTTTAAGATCCTTGCGGTGAATGTGAATTCTCTGATTAGGATCGAACGAAGAGCCGTACTTTTCAAGTTGCTTGAAGATCATTCTCCCGATGTGCTTTTGGTTAGCGAAACTAAGCTATCCCAGAAACACAAGTTGAGGCACAATAGTTATATTATTATAAGAAGAGATAGACCCAACTCTGTACAAGGAGGAGGTGTCGCGATCTTCATTAGAAAAGAGTTGCGTCATAGAGTAGTGTACAGCGGTGAAGTGCGTAGATTCCAGGAGCTGGAAGCATGTATCGTGTATATCCCCCTCCGTAGTGGAAAGAGGATGTATATGGTTGCGGTCTATGCTCCTGAAGCTACCCAACCTACTTGTTTTATTTCAGAGCTCGAGACACTTTTTCGAATACTAAGGCTGGAGTCGGAGGAGAATTTTTTTCATTATAGCCGGCGATTTGAACGCCAAACATAGAGATTGGGGAAATAACACACCAAATTCTAGAGGGAACCTACTATTCAATTGGTGGGGTCTGCACAGTGTTGAGTATCGACTTGATTTAAAAGCGACGGATAGTCCGTCGTATCCCAGAAGCGGATCTTATCTGGATCTAATGCTGTTTGACGTACGGTTACAACTGACCGACATGGACCGACAAACTTTAAACTGCTTACACACTTTTGTGTATGACAGTGACCATTGCGGACTCAGTGCCGAAATAACGATTCCCAACGAAATTGCGGAATTGGAGGAGCTCGTCCAATTGCACGCCTACAATTACAGTAGAACGCGTTGGACTCACTTCTCCAGAAAGTTGACGAGAGCACTCTCCTCGAACTTGCTCGACCTACCGTCTAATAGGAATCTGTCAAACGAGGAAATTGATAGATATCTAAAGCAAATGGACGAGACAATAATACGAACGATGGACAGTACGATACCTCGGTATCAACACACGGACAACGTGGACATATACCGCAATGCAACGATTGACGCACTGCACGAACATAAAAGTAGACTGCTATCGAGATTAAAAACCTTGTACAGACAGTTTACTGACAGACAGAACTCGGAGGAGGTTAGGACGCTGAAGTCGTTGATTAAAAACCTCTCGCAATTAATTAAAGAAAATTACAGACTGTCTGTAAATTTGCACTGGGACAGGAAAATTCGGGCTGTAAAATCCAACAACCCGAGTATGTTCCCGAAAATAAACAAGATCTTTCGGAGGAATAATCAAAACGATCTTCCGCGTCTTAAAATCCCCCGAACTACGAACAATGTACAAATACTAGTGACAGTAGGTATAGATCCAGATAACGCAGCTGAGGATGACAATTTCTTTGTGATCGAAGATCCGCAGGAGAAGGTAGAGGCTATAGGAGCGACCTTCCAGGACGTGTATAAGGTGAATGATAGTGTTTGCCCGAACCACGACCTGGAGAATCGGGTCCTTGTGCACAACTGCTACCTTCGAAATGACATGGAGCACTGGCGATCTGAGAACACTGGTTTCACCGTGTTCAATGAAAGATACATGACAAACAATGCCGTCGCCGATGAAAGGGTACATCCCCCGTTCATTTCGAAGGCAGAGCTCCAAGCGATCTTCGAATCACTGAGGAAAAAGAAATCCGTGGGAATCGATGGTATACCCAACATTGTGCTTAGACATCTTCCTCCAGAAGCGGTGAACATTTACACCATCCTGTTTAATAATGCAATGAATAATGCCCATTATCCAACGCATTGGAAAACAGCGGTGGTGCAGCCCATTCCAAAGAAAAATAAAGATAGTTCCAATCCGGGGAATCTCCGGTCGATAAGCCTACTTCCGAACATCAGCAAGGCATTCGAAAAAGTTATCCATAGAGCACTGACTCAGTGGGTTGAGGACATGCACATAATTCCGGATAATCAATTTGGTTTCAAGGCGGGGCATGATACCATACATGCGGCGTCTAAACTGGTATCGGATATCCAATGGAACAAAAGCAAGAAGCAATGCACGGGTGCCTGTCTGATTGACTTGGAGAAGGCCTTCGATACCGTATGGTTAGAGGGACTCTTCTACAAGTTGAGCAGGCTGGGCATAAGTAAACCACTGCTGTACATACTTTATGACATGCTCACCAGTAAGAAGTTCATTGTGAAGAATGGCAATGTGACGTCTGCTGGAACTTTTGAAGTAAAAAATGGTCTGCAACAGGGCGCGGTTAATTCGCCGGTCCTTTTCAATATTTACACAAGCGATCTCATAGGTTCACTTCACCATGCCATAGCGTACGCAGACGATTTGGTCGCGTACAGATCAGGGCCTAAGATTGAGGTAATTGCAATACTCTTGCAGCGTGACTTCGATAAGATCAAGAGATACTGCGACGACTGGAAGTTGAAGACCATCCTGTTCAGAACGCCGTTGTCTGGGGCCTCTAGGGACACCAGAAAGAATTGGCGAAAGTTCTCTATCGTGGGACAGCAGGGGCAGCCACTTGCGAGTCGAAGTGTAGTCAGGTACCTTGGGGTCTGGCTAGATCAATATCTATATTTTAACAAACATATAGATGCTGCTCTGGCCAGAGCCAAAGTTGCGTTTGCCCTCACAAAGAGACTGTTTTATAGCAGCCAACTCGATGCGAAGGTGAAGGTAATCTGCTACATGGCCCTTATTCGGCCTATGCTCGCATATGGATGTCCCGTGTGGTTCAACGTGGGGCCAAGCTTGTTGGAAAAGATGCGGGTGTTTGAGAGGGCTTGCCTTAGGGCTTGCCTTCGTTTGTATAGAACACCAGAGTCTGAGTACATAAAATTCTATCGTAATGAGGTCCTGTACAACAGGGCGAATCTGATAAGAGTGGATAATTTCTTGATCAAGTTGACTCGAAGGCATATTGCAAGAGCAATGACCTCGATGAATAGCCTGATCTTTGGGGCTTATTACCCCAATAATCTCTATCACGAGAGTGTGCGCCTTAACGGCTGTATCCCTCCTGAAGCATTCCTATATCTTGATCAGAGAGGTCTGATCCAGGATAAGTTAGCGGTGCCGCTAATCTTCCACGTCGCCAGAAAAGCTGTGGATAGGCGACTCAACTACGACCGAGACGTCGCACAGGGTAGTCTAGAGCGACTACGGTTCAGTAGGGCGGTTTCAGTCCGCGATATTCAAGATGTTAGTAGGCAGCACAAACAATTCTGGTGGCTTAATGAAGGGGAGGGGACGCCGTCGTCGTTCCCTCCTAATCCGGGTTAGCCTATAACTGAGGCAGAGCGGGTCGTCTATTTGTTTGTTTCAAACAATAGCCATGGCCGGCTTACATAGTTCTAAGGTAGTCTTAAGTTGGTATGTTAAAAAAAACACAGCACTTGGCTAAACCAAAAAAAAATATAAAAAACATAGAAAACATGCACAGCACTTGGCTTTAAAAAAAAAAAAAGTGTGTATTTAATTACACATCGTAGTTAAGTTAGCTTAAGATTATTTTAAGGTAGTTTATAAGTTTTATCAAATAGTTCACAAAACCAGTCCATTCACTAAGTTTTTTTCTATAGTAAACATTTTTCTTAGTTTTTAATTCATCAATTAGTTGTTATAATAAATAAATTTAGTTAGTTTACGTCGAAAGACATAGGTTAAGTGTTAAGTTTAGCTTAGAGCGCTCGCATTGGGCCAGTAAGTTAAAATAAGATAGTTAAGTTAATTAAGCTAGTTTTAAGCGTTTTTGTTAGCACGTAAGGTATACTGAATTACAAAATAAAATGCATTGAAAATGAAATGAAAATGAGATGTCGGAGCAGTTTAATATTCACCTCTGTTGGGTGCCGGGGCATAGGGATATTCCGAGGAATTGTAAGGCTGATGAACTCGCCAGAATAGGAACAACTGTCCCCATCCTTCCAGACAAGGATAATCTAGGTATACCAATCGCTACTTGTAAATTTATATTCAAGCTGGATGCAATCGAAAGAACAAATCTTAGGTAGACAAGCGGTACAGCATGTCTAGCGACTAAGCAGATTTGGCCCAAGTTGGAACTGAAACGCTTTAAGAAATTGTTCTCTCTATCTCGATTGTATATTGGCTCTATTATAGGTGTAATTACAGGACACTGTCTAATAGGGAAGCATGCAACAAGGCTAGGCGTATATTCAAATAATTTTTTCAGAAGCTGCATGGACGAAGAAGAGGATGAAACCGTTCCTCACCTTCTTCGTGCGTGTCCAACTCTCTCCTGTCAACATCTAGAACAGACACACACACACACATACATAACCCACAGAAAAAACATACACACATCCGGACATTCGTTCACAGTACGCCGTCGTGAGCGGAACGTAAATTCGCCGTCGTTATATTTATTTGTTTTAGTTTAGTTTCAATTATCCATATACACATTTTTATTTAATAAATCGTTTTGTTTTAAATCAAAGGAACTCTTTTCGTAATATCCTGACACTCCCATAGAAGAAAGCTTCACATAGGAGCTTCTATTTTAACGATTTGGGCGATCTGATATATTTAGACATCAGGAGCCTCCTTCGCTTCATTAGAAGCTCGCATTGGTTCTAACGAGTAGGCTGGGATTACATGATCCTTCGTGATACCACAGCGGACCTTTCTTGGTCTATGTGTGTTGGCGTAAGCTGGCAGCCACTTTAACCTCAACATATCCTTACTGTGATCTTAAGAGTGATTAAATCACCATCTCCTTAATTGCTCTCTGTGATCACTGATCATTGAAAATCAGTCTTTAGCTCACCTCTAGTACTTAAAGGATTAGAGATCAAAATAACTCAAAATTTCATTTTATAGAAAGAAAGAAAGAGAAAGGAAGGAAGCTTTTAACTTGAAAAGATTTAACATGACAGACGGCAAGACCTGTACCTATTGATTAAACTAAATTAATAGAAATCGAATTATTACTAATTAAAAAAGCACAGCTAAAAAGGACAAAAATCCGTGAAAGCCTTCACGTCAAGGAAACCATCTTACGAAAAATAGAGCGCGAGTGATCTAAAATCGGGAGGCCTGCCGATATTTTCTGAGGTCAAATAGGTGAACCCCACAGGCGGATCAGTGGAAATGCAGTAAAGTGGGAGGGTTATGATCTCTTGTTTTCGGACCATAACCTCGCCGAAATATGAATAAGAAGAAGAAGCTAAAAAGGAGAAATATGTATGAAGACGTTCATCTTACAATATCGAGTTTTTTTTTTTTTAATTTAAAGTGTATACAAAAATTTTAACGGTAATTGTCCACGCAAATGTAATTATTTTTGTTATTTAAAATGAGTATAATTGAATTTTGATTTAGCAGTGCCCCACGATGATAAAACGATTTGTTGCCGTTGCGTGTAATTTTTTTTTAAATTTGGTCGATGAAGCCTTTTTACAGCCCGTAACGTAAAGTGTTTTTTTTTTATAGAGTTATTCACATCTCGGCAGATAGCTGAGATTTACCAATACAAGGCGAATTTCTCCACCAATGGATTAGATTCTGATAGTCCGGGTTCTATAGCTACAGCATCTATCCAATTAAACACCAACCACTAACACTCGGCACTCTAATAATTGCTTTTAGTTAATAAAATAAGTTTCTGTTTACATACTTAAATTCTTGTCTCAGTCTTTACTTCATTTGGCAAGCTGTTAAATACGATCAATCCCTTGTACATTAATGAAAACTGTGCGCTGCTGCTGTTACATCTGTTCGGCCTAAGGTTGCGCGAATTCCTCAAGTTACACGGCTGAACATCACCAACGCTGTCAAGATTTGATTCGAAATATTCGGGCAGCATGTTATTTCCCATTTTATTGATGAACATCATAGCACATAGAGTAAATAGAATGTGCTCAATATTTATCCATTTGAGAGTATCGAGCATTATTCAAATTGGAGTATAAATATTGCACTTTAAGATTACACACATAGCTTTGTTTTGCTACAATTGAAGCCTACCTTTTGTTCGTTGTTGACTAGCATATAACAGAGTGGAACAATCGTTAAAATGTGGCAACATGATGGTATTGCAAATTAAAATTGAGATCACTACCGCGATCAAAGCACTCAAAAATACTCAAAACCAACAAGGCTGTAGGACTTGATGGTATTTCAGTAGAGCTCTTACGAGCAGCGCCAACAACAACGGCTGAACTACTGCTTTCACTTATAGAGAGAGCTTGGGAAGCTGAGAGCTTTCCTGACGAGTGGAAAAAGGGCGTGATCGTCAAGCTTCCTAATAAACGAAATTTAATGGAGTGCGGAAACTGGAGGGGTATCTGCGTGCTGTATCTAAGATAATAGCTAAGATCATCCTGGATCGAATCAAACAACATCTCGAAGACACACTCGATGCCGAACAAGCAGGTTCGATTCTCTGGATCCTCCTGTGTCGACCACGTCAACACCCTGCGGATTATCATCGAACAGTGCGTTGAATATTGTTCTCCACTCCACCTGCTGTTCAACGATTTTAAAAAGTCGTTCGATAGTGAGTCAACAGGGAGTTTATTTGGCGTGGCTTACGGAGGAGAGGTATTCCCGATAAACTAATTGCTATTATCAAAGCTACATATGAAGGCTCTAAATGTCACGTTCTGCACAGAGGCAGGTTGTCTGAGGAATTTCAGATCTAAAGTGGGGTAAGACAAGGCTGTATTCTTTCTCCAATACTATTCTAATTGGTGATTAGCGATGTGCTTCGTGCATCTTTGTCGACGGGAAACGGAGGAACTCGATGGACTCTAACATCGCAACTGAAACATCTTGACTACGCTGACGATGTATGCTTACTCTCTCACAGAATTATGCACCTCCACCAAATGACAGCAGATGTGGAGAGGGGGGAAGGCGTGTCGTCGAGCTGAAAATTAATACCGCAAAAACTAAAATGATCAGCCTCAAATATTCATTGCTGGACAACCGGTAGAGAGAGTAGATGATTTCCAGTATCTTAGGAGTGTTGTCTCGACCGATGGTAGAACCGAGCTAGATATAGCCAAGAGGATCGCCAAAGCAAAGTCAGCGTTCGGAATGTTGTCCAAAATATTGCGAAGCAATGCAATCAGTTTGAACACCAACTGTTCCGCTCCAATGTTGAATCCGTGCTGTTATATGGATGCAGCACGTGGAGAGTGACCACTACTATCACTAGAAAGTTGCAATCGTTCGTTAATAGGTGCCTGCGCAATATCTTAAGGATTTTCTGGCCCAATCGTATCTCTAACGAACACCTTTACGAAAGAGAACGGGTCAGAAACCAATAGGCACAAACATCCAACGACGGAAGTTGCAGTGGATTGGTTACACGTTCCGAAAGGGTGACAGTTCCATAGCGAACCATGCTATGCAATGGAACCCTTTAATTTAGGATGACAGAAGACCTGGCGGTCCGAGGAGAACATGGCGCAGAACAGTCGAGAAGGGGGCACGGCAGTTAGGGAAAGGTTGGGGAGAACTCAGACACATTGCCAGAAACCGTACACGATGGCGCGTAGGCGTAGTAGAGGCCCTAGGACCCACAAGGGGATACAGGACATAAGTAACTAAGTAAGTACTAATATGTCCCCATCAATCGTTTCAAAGGCTCTTTTAAAATCCAAGAATACAGCTATAAGTGTCCTCCTCTAAATCCAGACTGTTCCTTAATAAACAAGTCATTTACCTCTAAATAGACCTGCAATTGGTTACCAACTACTCGTTCCATCATTTTTTCGCAGGTTGGTAGCATATTAACAGCTTTATACAAAGCAAAGCTGACTGCTGGCTAGATAATGCGCTGCTTGATGCACCAAGTATTGAAAGCAAATTCCAACCCTGGATTCACAAAGATAATAAAAAAAACGTTAGTTCGCCGATAAAAAATATATCAATTTGGATAGTCCCGACTGTTTCAGCTTTTATTGACGTGATTTGTGAGACGAAAAAGCAGTAATATGAGCCGGTACTCTAGACGATGTGACTTTTACGGGAACAATTCATTTGAACACCCTGAAACCACGCAGAATGAATGGTAAACAATACACAGAGATGCTTGAATATGCCTTAGATGAATTTGGAGATACTTCTGTGGGCGTAAGCTTTGTTTTTCAGCAAGACAATGATCCCAATCTACACAGAAGAACAATCCGCATATATTTTGTAGTCAGAGGGACAAGGTGTTTGTGTTGACCATCTTGTTGGGGATTTTGGCATAAAAAGAAGAAGAATGAAGAAGTTCTTCAGAACTTGATAAATTCCAAGCCGACAAGGAGACTGTACAAAGTACTGAGTTACAATTTTGTAATTTTTATGCGTAAAATGCTTTAATTCAATCAACTATACAAATGGTTGGCACACTCTTGAACACCGATCTACTGTACAGCACCACTTTATGCCCGACTTGGCTACCGTAGCAGAAGGCTAAGGGATGTAGCCCAGCTAAACAGAGGTGGATTTACACAATAATAGTTAGACCCATCGTCACATCCATAACAGTGGCGTGGCTAAGTAGAACAAAGCTAGGCACAATGGGGATATCCGTAGGCAAAGACTAGTGTGCATCTGTAGAGCAAAAGCTTTAAAAATTTGTCCCACAACAACTTACAGGTGATCGTAGGACTGACAACTCTCGCATACAAATGGCGAAGAACTCTATCAAAATCGGTACCACTTCTGCAATGGGCCTGGGACGATATGTCCAATAAATTCTACAAACAAAATCAGTGCTGAAATCAATCGAAGAATAACTCTTGCCAATCGCTGTTTTTTTGGGCTTATAAGGCAATTCAACAGTAAAGCCCTATCTCGAACTACTAAGGAGACTCTATATAAGACCTTGATCATCCCAGTCCTGCTTTACGGCGGTGAAACATGGAGTTTATTAAAAGAGGATGAAGATATCCTTGGTCGCTTCGAGAGAAAAATTCTTCGTAAGATTTTCGGTCCCGTTTGTGTTGCCGGGTTTTGGAGGAGAAGATTCAATCACGAACTATACGAGCTGTACAGCGACATCGACCTAGTCAAAAAACTGCGTATTGGACGTCTGAGATGGCTAAGACATGTAGAGCGAATGGATACCAACGCTCCGGCCCGCAGAGTCTTCGAATCTAATCCCGAGGGACGAGGCAGTAGAGGGAATCATCGCCGTAGGTGGCGCGCACAAGTTCAAGGGGACCTCGACCAACTTGGAGTGCGCAACTGGAGGCAATTAGCTAAAGACCGAGCTAAATGGAGAGGCTTGTTGGTTGAGGCCTAGGTTCACCTCGAACTGTAGCGCCACCTAAGTAAGTAAGTAAGATATGTCCAAGAAACACTGTTTTGGGAGGAAATTTGACACAAAGCTGAGTAATAAAAGGAACTGGAGCAGTGCATCCGACAAGGATCAATTCCAGCAACACACAATCAAATGGTATAAAAAAACATGCGAATGTACTGTAGCAGCCGTGTATGTACCCACGACTAGATAGCCAGAGTTGCTGCGAAACATTTAGGATGATATCTCAAAGATGTCTAAAAACCGAGATTAATGAAGGCGCTTGTTGGCTGAAGCCTAGGTTCACTCAGAACTAAAGCGCATGTGCAATGACACTTTCATTCCTGAGCAGACTCCGTCGAAACCTCTTAGAACCTCCGTTCTCTGATAAACTGTAAGGACTGGTGGACTGGTGGTTAGTTTTTGCAACAGACAATGTCACTACGTAGGTAGGAGTAGCTGTAACAGCAAACTAAGCTAAAACCTAATTATCGCTTTGGCGCCGTTATAAGTCTTCGAATCTAACTCGGAGGGCCGACGCAGTACAGGGGCGCATAAGTTCAAGGGGACCTCGACCAACTTGGAGTGCGTAACTGGAGCAATTAGCTAAACACCGAGCTAAATGGAGAGGCTTGTTGGTTGAGGCCCAGGTTCACCCCGAACTGTAGCGTCTCCTAGAGCTGGACACTTGCAAAGTAAATGGTTGATTATTTCTTTCTCGTTAGCATTATTACAGCTAGGACAATGTGCATAGAATGCAATGCCAATGGCCTGTACTAATGGCAACAATTTTAGCAATATATGCGCGATTTATGTTTTGTAGATTTTGTGTTCTGTACCAGTTGCAGTTGCAGTCCTTGTCGTCTATTGCTGGCCTTTGAAAGAAAGTGCGCGAAGATACTTCCCTTGTAAGCCCCCCAACGATAGGAGAATCGCCTCCGCAAGAGATCTGTCAAGGGCAGATACCCGCCTTGTAAGTTCATCAGTTCTCAATTCATTCCCCTTTATATTGCTGTGTCCCGGCACCCAAAAAGTGATCCTGAACTGATGACGCAGTGAGGCAAGGTCCTCTTTGCACTGTTCCACCAGTTTGGAAGATGACGTAGCGGAAACTATTTAGGGTTGTATTATATTTCAGTAAACGACAGCCCTCTCGTACAGCAAGTACTTCCGCATGAAAGACACTGCACGAATCCGGCGGCCGGTATGATTTTGATATATTGAGTGTGCCAGAGGAAATCTCCGCATCTACCCCCCTTATTGTACCTTCGCCTTTTTCTCACTCCACCCTGGATGGGAAACCGTTACGTCATTTCTTAAGTTTAATTTGGATGTTGTGTAGTCGGTTAGAGTCGCTATCAGATCCCTTGGTAGAAAATTCAGGATATTGTTGTGACCATACGGGTTGGTATACCAGCACGCCGTTTCTTTTAATCTAACCGCACTACATGCTAAGATATATTGAATATTAAGGTCAAGTGGTATGAGCTGCAATGTTACATTCAAGGCCTGGGTTGGAAATGTTTGCATGGTCCCCGTTGTAGCCCGCAGTTCATTGCACTTTGTTAATTTGTTTGATGTTGTAGTCTTTTCTTTTGTGGCGCAGGCCGGCAAACTAGTGACCTATGGGAAAGGATAGGATGTACTACTGCGGTGATCCATAAGATCATCTCCGGGCGTATTTCACTTCTTACCGAAGGTTTAACTGTACGCGTATAAAGTCGAGCAGCCTTTTTTTACCCGTTGTTACACAGGTACTTAGCGCTGGAGGGTAAAGAGGGAAATTGGTTGCTTAGCCGTGGAGGTGTGAAGGTCGGTATTTTGATTTTCGTGGTGAAGAGCATCAATTGACTTTTGCTTGGATTAACGTCAAGTCCATGTGCTTATCTTATTGAAGGGACCTTCCAGAATGTCATTGGTCAAACAATGTCCATATTTGATGTGGTTGTATCAATTAGAGAAGTCCAAGTTTCTCTTCCACTTAGATTTATAAATTTTCCAATAAGCACAAGCGTATCACCAATTGGTGCACGGGTATCGCTACGCCACCAGCTAATCTGTCCACGGCTACCAGTCTAGCCCAACCTCCTTATATATGGGTAAAGTACCTTTCTAGAAGACTACTTGCTAGCCTCAGTCGTTCTTAAGAAGATGCATACGTATTATCCTAACGATGTCCTTCCCACATCGTATCTCGAGCGAATGGCTTTATATGAGAACGAGAGTAAAGTGCTGCCTCAAGCTGGTAGAACAGTGGGTCGCCCAAGTCAAACATAGCACAAAACAGTTAAGTTCATAGCAGCGAGAATAAGGTGAAGGAATTATGTTGCAGAAAATTGTACACGATGTAACGCAGGCGTGGTGCTTTCCCTTCTTCTTTGGAAACTAGCGGTGAATGAATTGCTTCTAATCCTGGAAGAGTAATGCTGAAAAGTAATTGCTTATGTGGTCAACGTTGCTATAGCTGCCTCAGGTAAACACCCCAATATGCTCAAAGGTCTTTTGCAAAACGCTCCCTCCAAGCTCTCTAAATGGGCTAAGGGATGTGGTCCTGGTGTCAACCCAAAAAGCAAAACTGGTCCTCTTCACAAGGAAAAACAAAATTCCGCATTTTAACCCTCCAGAACTATGTGGCACTAGTCAAACCGCATAAGTCGATTTTCACAGATTCTCAGAAAACAAGTTTAAAGTTTTCGTTTTTCCCGAAAACATATGGGAATTTTGAATAAGCTGGAAACCCAATGTCCTAGAACGTGTAAAGAAAACCACGACAGCTGTAAGAAAGCAATAGGAAATAAATTGGGACTACAGCCACGAGTTACATACTGGCTCTATGTATCACAGGCCCAGGAGAAAGCTATTCAACTAACTTATCTTGATCGTGTGCAAATGTCGGCTTGTCAACAATGGCTCTAGACATTCTATTTCACTTGCCACCTTTGGATATTTACAGCAAACAAGTGGCAGCTGTACAGCCACTCGCATGAAGGGTATACGACTTGATTGCGTGGGGGATCTGGGCTTACAAGAGGGATACATATGCTTCTACACAGATGGATCTAAAACAAAATCGGGAGTAGGAGGGAATATCTTCTCCACTGATATAAACATAAGCATCGCTTTCCGCCTTCCCAATCACTGTGGCGTTTCTCAGGCGGAGATGATGGCAATAAAGGAAGCCTTGTCGTGGCTAAGTTACAATGTGATATTTAATCGGGAGATCACCATTTTTACCAACAGTCAAGGAATTCAAAAACTGCCCTTCAATTCAAAAACTGCCCTTCAATTCAAAAACTGCCTTATTTGTCACCTGTCTCTTAACGAGATGGCTTAACATTTCAATATTCACCTCATTTGGTTGCCAGGACACAGAGACATTCCCGGGAATTGCAATAACCAACCGTAGACGGGCAGACGGCACTACGTGCTTTAGTACTAGACAAATCTGTCCTAAGCTGAATCGAAAACGCTGTCTTATTAGACAGAAAAGAGCGCTCATTACAACTATAGTAGGTGTCATTACGGGACACTGCATCATTGGAAGGCATGCCATCAGGCTAGGCTTTATCGCAAAGGATTTCTGAAGAAGGTGTATGGACGAGGAAGAGGAGGAAATCCATACTGCACCTCCTTTGTGCGGTTCTCTCTGCCTGCAGAAGATTCTCCTTCTTCGACAGTTTAGACGAATTGGTTATCGCCAACATCAGCAGCCTCCAGCTACTTTATAACAAACTCCAACTGGTTCTAAGGGTAGTTATTTCTTCCCTGGTCTAAGTGTGGCTGTATAACACAGCCTAACCTAACCTAACCTAACGCAGGCGTCGCTGATGCCCTACGTATCCAGAAAAGTTGGCAGGAAATTTGTAAGTTAGGTCATCAAGGAGGAATGTGCACTATCTTCAGATAGAGGTCAGCTATGCGCCTTCATTACGCAACAATTAGGAGTGGTCTCCTTCCTCATGTCTGCAGTCCTCGTCTATCATTTTCGATCAGAGACGTTTGTACGAACTTCTGGTCACAAGGGGACGTTACCTCTTCCATGCTTCATGCATAAACCCCCCCTTGAATCAAAGAAAACAAACAAATTAGCATAACAAATCACTTAAGAGCAAGAGGGGCAGCTCTGGCAAGTCACGACAGCCAGCCACACATACACTAAAACAACAACAACCACAAGAGCGTCTTATTCTCCCATCACCCTTAATATAATTAAATTCTAATTGGGCCTCCTAATTAGCAGACTCTCACTCATGCCCGTTGGTGGCGGAAAGGTCACTCCGAATCGACTTCAGCAAACACTGCATCTCGTTCCACTTAGAGACGTCGAATCGTCTCCCTTATCACAAGACCAACAGAAACAGAAAGAAACACCCATGCATGCACCGCTATCAGAGCCAAACAATGATTCAGCCGAGGGTTATCTTTTGTTTGCTCTCTAACCAGCAGCTCCGCGCACTAGAATTACCAACAAAATACATGCAAATTCTATTAGGAGGGCCGCACAAAACCGTCTTACGTAAAACTCCATCGAAAAACAAAGCGTCCACCCGTGGCACGGCACGGAAAAAACCACAATTAACACAGAATCAGAGGAATGCCGTGCGTAGATCGATAGCAGGAGGAAGAGAGGTTAAAAGGGGTCAACCAACGAAACGGGGAGTGAGGGGAGGGGATTTTCTCTACTTCAATCGATCCACCGATGGGGCGGATCGATTTTACCAAAAACACTGCTGGGTGAGGGGAGTCGGGTACTTACACTTCCAGGATGCGATCGCCCTTCTTGATGCCTGCCTTTTCGGCGGCGCCGTTCTCTAGGACCGCACTGACATGCTGCAGGGGGGCGTACAGCTCGCCGTTGATGGAGCGGAGCTGACCGCCCTCAGACACTTGACCACGTACGTTGAAACCGAAACCAGTTTCCGTCTTGTAAATTGTGACCACACGCGGACCATATGGATCAGTCATGGCTGCACGGCTAGTTGTTCGAGTTCCCGAGGTGAGTTTCGTTAATTCGCGCACCGTTCGGCGGTGATTTGCATTTAAAAATCAATCGGAAGCGGGGGGGATTCAATGCAATTTGGGGTTTTCTTCGACGGTTGACACTCCTTGCGACATTTCTTCTTCGGTCTTGGGTAGTTTAGCACTGGTAATCCGCCATTTGTACAGTGGATTGCAAAATGACAGCAGTGTGATTTGACAGCGCTCAGCGAAAGAGAGAGTGACAAGTGGAACTGAGCGAAAATTGTTTTTTGTTGTGTGATTGCGTGAGAGTGAGGACGACAAACCTTGGGGCAACGTTGTATTTAAGGAAACATTTTTTTTATTTTTTTTAATAACCAGAATTTAAGAAGAGAGATATTCCAACTAGATTTTACTTTACCGGAAATTTTTTATTCCGATAGATTAGCTCACGCTGAGCACGAATTTGTAATATTCAAAAATGCCATATAAAATGATACCAAAATTTCGGGAATGTAGTATTAAGTTCTTAAATTATTCTTTTTCGGCAAAGATAAAGAATTATATTAACAAATAAAAAAAGTTTCAATAAAATCGGTTCATGAAAAATGAAGTTGTAGTGAAAATAAATATCCCACCATGCAAGAAAAGTTCAAGAGAAAAGAAAAATGAGAATTACGTAGTTCCTAAAGACATTTAGCGATTAAAAATTTGAGAAAATAACGGTAAAAAATTCGCGCGAATTTTTTCGGTCGCCTTCGAAATATATCCATGGTAAAACATTACACTCCTTTAAATACCAAACTTACTATGGCTAAATCACTTACAGAGCCTATAATTGCGTACGAACCATACTTACTATTGGACATAGCACTGAGTGTAAAAAAAAGCTAAGCACTATTTTTAATTGATAGTTCGTTATGTTTTTGGCCTAAAGGTTGAACTATAATAGGAGAATGGTTTCGTACGACCACTTCCGAAACAGTGCAAATACATAAGATGTGTATTGTGTACCCATAATAGCTTTTACCTTCGTTTAGTTAAGTTTTCGTTCACTTTGGTCACTTCCGAAAGAGCTGTAAATGAAAATAAAATATTTTTCCAGCAAGTATTTTTTTTTTTTTATAATTTTATGTGGGAAATATTTTGCCCGGAAGAACAAATATTCAGTATAATACTAGCCTATGTGTAATGGTCACTAATTTAATCTTTATTTACAGGAATTACAGCAATTGGTCGTCGTAGTCGGTGTCAAAGTACAACGACCAGCGTTGCCATTTAAATCCAGAGCATATGTAGTACATTAGTCAAACAAATGTAGTACGATATGTTCTTTTATCTTTTTATTAAATTCATTAGAGTAGAACATTAAGAAAATATGAATAAGAAACATAAGATAACAAAAATATAATTTTAATTCACAGAAACTTTAACAAAAATACATATTCTCCTAAATAATTTTTTTAATTCTATCCATAAGGCTACAAAATCACTATTTTTAGGTCCACATTTTGTAATTAAATCCGAAGACCCAGTTAGCAAGCGCCACTGCTCATTTAGAAGTTTAATTTTGTGTTACTACAGGGAAACTGTTTAAAACTAATTTAAAATGGTTGGCTCATTGCCTGTAGCTATCTGCCAAGGATCTAAGTATTTAAGCATTTGAATTTGACTATTATTAAGATCAAATCTTTGAATGAGCTGCTTACATAGCTCTACATATACATTTATAGCGTTTCTTTTTACATTATTTATGCGATTTATATAGATTTCAGAATTTTGAATATACATTTCAAATCGTAACAAAATGTAGTATTCTAGAGTAAGGATGTAGTATGTTATACGTACAAATATGTAGTAAAGTATTGTATTACAAAGCAACACTATATCTTAATGACAGGCAAACCGATTTGACAGTTGCTTCCAATTGCTTCCGACTATTATGGGCCACTTGAGCAATTGACAGTTTGGAAAGAAATTTAACGAGTAATTATGACATTAGCTTCCGACTGCTTCCAACTATTATAGTTGGGCCTTAAGGCGATATGACCATGTATCTCTTTATGTCAAAAGGCCATAGCATGCATTTTACATATATATAAAATATAATTGCCAATTGAATATAATACTAAAAATGTGTAAACTCGATTATAACTTCTCCAGTGGAAGTCCGCTCAGAGCACAGACAACCTGACAAGCAGGCATAACAGGAAAGGAAACCGAAGAACAAGAGAGTTCTAAGAGTATCATCACCTTCCGTCAGTCAGTCGACTCTGCTCTTAAAGATTATGAACGGACAGCGAAAGGAGGATGCAAAATATACATGTTATCTCCTCTGATTGCAGATCCAAGATGTTGATCAAGAAAAGTTTAAGCAAATTCTGAATTTTCCAAAAGATATTTTTGATTAGCTCTCATCGTCTGGATAGCGGATCACGATTCTATCGTCCTAAACGTTGATCCAGGATATAAGCCATCACTCTGCCAAATTTCATCAAAATCTTTGTAGTAGTAGTTTCAGAAAGAGAAAAAAATTAGGCTCTCCACAGTCGTGTTATATATATAGATAGATATAAAAGTCCACTTGCGCACTGCGAAGACTACAAAGAACAACAACATAGTGCAAATAGTAGGAAAACTATGAACACGCACAAACATGAACGCCGCTCAACGCTGACAGTGACAATGGTATCAACTGATCGTGTTCGCGATAGCATATAAATAACATTTGCTTTTGTTACAAATTTTCTCACAGAAAACGCGCAAAGATTATACACATATTGTAGGGGTTTTGTTTATAAATGCTCTAAGCAGATATACAAATATGATTGTAATCTGTTTGGTGAAAGTGCAGAAATATTAAGATTACCTACCAGATATTGCAAATTATTGAAAAAAAAAATATTTTTTTGTTTACTGAAAAGCTTTTAGTTAAACAAGTTATAAGGTCTGATTTAGAAATTTTAGATCTGAAAAATCCTGACTCTGCAGGAGAAAACCGTTTTCATTTCCGTTGGGTAGATTCGGATTACATACACAAATAAATCAAATCAAATTTGTCTTTTATAGAAGTAAAGAATAAAAAATAATAAAGTGAGTTTTAGGGAGTTGTCACCTGGCAGACCGCCGTACTGGTCATGCTTAGCTCGACTTAAATAAACATAAATTGTTACCATTCTTCCTGGAATGAACCGATCTTCATAACTCCTTTTACGCCTTTTAATGTCATATGCACCATCTAAATAAAATATTTTCCACTTCTGAATGGCTGAACTTTGGAGAACAGCTCGCAACTACTGGACTTCTTACAGTCGCGGTTCTTCAGCTCTCTAGAATCGGGAACGTTAATCGAATTTCTCGATGTGATAAGCGTCTGCCAAGGATATAAATATTTAGGGAGCAACATCAACGTCGTTACTGTAGATATATCAATAAAACTTCTCTTTTCACAGCCTCATTAATGGTTTAACTGCCAAAACGCTACTACCGTTTGCTTTTTGCACTTACAATGTATCACTGAGTCGTTCCACTCAGAGCCTGCACCTTACTTTTAGAAACAGCTTTGTTAGATCCTCTTGAAATTATGAGTATGGTTTCCGTTTTAGTTGGACGCACTGAATGGCCCGGCAGTTAGGTCTTTTTGGGTGAAAGGATAATTATTAAAAGCTAAAATTCTCCAGCAATATATAGCTTTTTTACGTAACATACCGAGTTTTTGGTGTTGACTATTCCTTAAAAAACTATTATCCTAAAATTGGACAATTCGCCTTTACATTGCAATTTTTACAAAAACATATGTCATTAGTACTTTGGAGCGATCACTCTATTTGGTGTGAATAAAAATAGGGTTCATTAAGTTCAACGAAAACCCTTCACCCACATATTTTGACAGTTGAGTGTATCCTCAATTTTCGTGTAAATGTATCAAGTGAATACTTCAAGAACTTGAATGTAAACAGAAGGTAACTTAAAGATAAATAACAATAGAGATACTAACTAACTTAACAGAATCGAAGAAAAACAATTGAAAAGGAAAAGATTTCGTATGGACGACGAAGATTTAATTAACATTTTACAATTTTATCGTTGCTTGCTGGAGAAAAGTTAAATCCAGCTAAGAAAATTAAAAAGAAAGTAGTGTTGGAAGCTGTGGAAGGAACATTTTACGAAATACCATGGCATTGATTTGAATTCCTCTCAAATAAGAAAAAAAAAAACGAAAAACACTTTGCCATATGGATTTGGCAGTTCTCCACTCGAGTTTTGAAACTCAATTGTTATTCACATCAAATTGAGTGTTGTCTTTAACGGAAACACTTCACTCATGAGTGATCACTCAGAGGGTTCACTCGGTTTTAATTCACATCACCCATTGTCATACAAAAAACGTGATTTTCTTTACAAGATTAAACAAAATGAAAGCCTGAGAAGATGTCTTTATTCCCAACAAATTTAAAAGTAAGATATGGTATTGCTGTGTATCAGGGGTAGTAGTATTCGCTATACTATGACATTGAAACTCCATGTGCTGTGTCTTTAGCAAAAAGTGAGAACCATATTCAGCATTTGCCTGCAGATGCACGCATATGTATACCTAGGAATACTCACAATCTTATCATCCAACCCATAATCAGCCCATCGTCGATTCGTTAAATGTTCGATCACTTTTGCAAACATGAGGGAGACCGCTCTCAGTCGCTCATCGCATATGTAAATCTGATAGTTATCGTGTGTGACGACCAAAACACTCTGTACTGCGCAACGAATCCGAAAGAGTGCAGTCGCATCCCTACTACCTACTCTCACACTTTATTGCTTCTCATACAATAAATCTGCAATGAGCTCACACTCACCATTCATTTTAAGAAATAATTAGCTGCCCTCGCACTTTATTGTCTTTCATATAAGCGATCTCGATGTTTGATTGGTTTAATAGATAAGTATGTAGGCAAACGTATTATGGTCATCGGTTGGAATTTGCAGAACATAGGGAAGCATTTCGTTCAGTTATGACATTACGAGCGTTCACACGGTCCAACATATCTGACAGACATGATATGACAGACTCAAATCTGATCGTGTGAACGCATGAAACGACGGTCTGTCTGTCTGTCTGTGAACCACCCTATTAGCTCATGTTTCCCAATGTTGATTATGGTTGAGCCATAAATCCTTAATAGAGGAGTCCCTAAACTTCACGAGTGTGAATAATTCCCTATTATATACATCCAGTCTTAACCAGCATAGATTCAGGACAGGCACTGTCAATCGACACATAGCCTTAGTTAACAATTTTATTCAAACACCTAATTTCATATTAAGTTGGAAATACACAATACAACCGTGCGTCGTAGCGACTTGCGTTGTATGCAGCAAACACATTATAGAACCTGCGTACGATTTATGTAAAACCAGACATTTTATTCAACTATTTTACACATATACACCATATAATTTTCATACAATCTGTGCATGTGACAAAAGTTGTACAGTCAAGACAATGCGACCATACAATATCGTATACACATTATACAATTATCGTATACAACACCGAAGCTGTCAAACCGCTGGTACAACTCTTGTATCGTGTATTTCCAATAAAATGCAGCAGATCCCTAAGATTCGCTGAGTTCCATCTAACCCTTCATCTATTCCAATCTTTATTCCTACACTCCGATCACAGTAAAATTCTCTTCTACTACAATTCCCAATATGCCTGGGTGAAGTTTCTTCATTTTGACATCTTTCAAATAATAATCATATCGTTCAAAATGGCGTCAGAAGTGCCAGCCGAACATGAGCTGGTGAGTAAATTATTTCAAAATTTTAACATTTTCCAAATAAATTAACGTAAATAACTCACACCAATCGACGCGTAAATAATTGTGTCGCACAATGATATTTATATCAAATTTACCCCCCCGCGTCATCCCAGTGAAAATCTCCAAAAACCAACTGTGTATCCGCTGTGCCCCGGTATATCCAACACAAATTTATAATTGAACTCGAAGCCAAAACGAAATAAATTGAATTACTTCCGCTCGTTGGCCACTGGATAATGTAAACTACATCGAGGCGAATCAACCAATAAATTCTCTGTACATGCTGATGGATGGTTCTGGTGTTTATCGGCAGAAACTGCGCCGTTTCCCGTGCTTCTCTGGGAATCTGTGTGTGAATCTCTGTGCTCCCTCGCTGGGTTCCATCGGAATTTCGTGCGTGAAAAATGACAAAAGTGTGTGGTGATTGCTCTGTACCCTTTGTTAGTGGGGTCTGCGTGATGGATCCATCGGTAATCTCAGTTGTTTGAACCTTGAAAGGGTTGCCAATTGGATCCAGTCCTTGTTGGTGCTTCTGTGTTTATCTGCCTAATCTCGTGTGGTTTTCCTTGGAAGCACAGCTTTTACTATCGTTTACACGTTTGTTTTGCTCTTTTTTTTTTTTTTTTTAATTGAATGGTGTCGGCAGCGGCATTCCGTTGCGATTCCACTGAGCTGTGCGGTTTTTATTGTTTATTTCTCCATTCCGTGGCATTAGCTGCGCGACAGTTCCGAGAAACGATAGCTCTTAAGTGGAATAAATTATCACAGGTAATGGGTATTGTTCTCGAGAATCTATAGAAAGTAAGAGTTGTGCTGTTGCATAAATTCTGAAGTCTGATTAGAATTGCCGAAGGCCAAACGACGAGTTGAGACGAATAGCACTCTGATGACTTTTTGCGAATGATACGCAAATGGTTGAGATTACTTGAAATCGCACCTAGACGAGTCGGAACCGGTTGCAGCATCTAGTAATAAGCACTCACTTCCATTGTTTTTCTCATTAAAAATGTCAGTATTCTGCTGAGGATTCACTTTGAACTTCATAAATCGGTAGCGGTTCAGTAGCACTGTTAGAAGTACCTAATAGAAAATTTAGTGTTTGGGTACGTAGATACGGCGGGAATGAGTGGAGACAGGAATAAATTCCTTCCGACTCACCTATATTGAAATTGGCTATCTTGGCTGGCTCTCGATCTCAGCTAAAGGAAGTAGTCTGGGGCTCCCACCCCTTGAGACTATAGGCTTTTAGCCTTTGTGCATCTCACCTATTCGGGCAAGGATAGTTTCCATCCTACTCAATCTTGTCCAATATAGTCTGCAATACATCCAGCTCCTAATGAACTTTGAACTGCAAAAGAGAACAGAGTAATGAGTATTACGTTGAGTAAGGATTTGCACAGTAATCTGCAGTCCGTAATGTGCGTGCGTGTAGCACAAGTTTATCAATGTATAAAGTTTTGTCTTAAATTTGTATTGAGTTGTTTTTATTACTGCTTAGTTTAGATGTATGACGTGAATTTAGTGCGTATGCATGTAAAAGTAGTCAAAATTACAATTATAGACATATCCAGCGGGAGGGAAGTAATCGAATATCAATGAATGAATAGGCGTGTTTTGGTGAGAATTATGCAAAACAAAGTAAAAGCTTCTCATCAAAACTATCCCCAGTCAATCTGGATTTGAAGCTTTTTTTAATATTTGAAGATTGGTGCATCTGCTCGCCATCAGCCTGACATAAAAATACGCGCTGTAGAAAAAGAATTCTTTTCAGCGACCTCTGAAATTGAGTGTTACAAACTATACATCCCAACTCATTTTTGACTGAACATAAAAGCTAAAGTAGTTGCCAATAATTTGTTGTTGTTTACTCCGTGGTAGATTTTCACGCTACGGAGTAGCGACATCTCACCAAAACACGCCTAACAATATCTTTTTTTTTAAATTAACTTACGCCTAGGGAACAATCCTTGAATGCAATTACATACCTACCTACATAATGGCATGACGTAAGTTGAAAAGGATAGGAAGAGAAGGATTGGTATGCTGTTCGCTGTAGAAGTCGCACCACACACGATGATTTCGGCTGCAATTAATATTGAAGGACGTCTGGGAGAAACGGGAGATCGTCCAGCGCTTTAACATCGCCCATGCAACCGTTTCGCAGCGACTCAAAAGGCTGGGAATGTCGGAAAAGGTGTATGTTTGGGGTCCTTACGAACTCAATGAAATAAGCATTTTGGATCGTATAATGGTCTGTCAGTCTTTGTTGAGGTGGAACTCGCTTGAGGCTTTGAAAGAAGTCGTGACTGGAGACGAAAAAATGAGTGAGGTTTCCATTCCAATAAGCTCATATTGAGTGTGCTCGCAAATCGATAATTTGAGCAAGGAAGTGGAAGAAAAGCCATTAGTGATCAGGAAGGGCGTTGTTTTCCACCACGACGACCACCCAGCTTTTGTGATAAAACAAAAGTTGAATTCCTTTGGCTGGGGAGCTGTGCAGCACCCGCCGTACTCTCCCGGCCTTGCGCCTTCTGACTTCCATATCATCCTCTCTCGCCAAATCAATTTAATTTTGATTAAATTACGTTAACAGATACTGTGCCAAGCATGAGCATATGTGTTTTTATTTGTTTCACAAAGAATTTTCTTACAAGTTCGGTGCTCTGCCTTGATGGCTATGTACATCTGTCTCAAGCTCCATACAATAGATCTGAAATAACTTTGCTTCTTCAGTTTGAAAACAACTGTGTCATATCAACGGGTGCGCCATCTTTTATGTCGGTATGTAAACATTGAATAACCTTGACATTTACCACTCGATTGACTTGAGTAGACATGTTTTTGAAACTTCAGTATTCAGTACAATTTTAACCATAAATCGCTTCACACCGAAACAACGCGCGAAAAAATAATCGTTCAGTTGTGTTAACTCAACGTGCATATCGTCGAAAATATCGTGGCCAACAAGTACCGTCTGACATCACTATTCGTCGTTTGGTGTCGAATTTTGTTGAACACGGGACAGTGGAAGATCGTCGACGTGCCGTTCATCAACGCCCAAGACGTTCCAATGAACTGGTTGAAGCGGTAAGAGAGAGTGTTGCCGAGAACCCACATGTGTCGTATCGTCACTGCGCTCAGCATTTTGGCGCCAGTGGAACCACCTTGAGGAGTATTTTGAAGGATGATTTGCATTCGTTTCCGTATAAAGTGCAATTGACTCAAAGAATATTACCGACAGACCGTCCACGTCGCTTGGAATACGGCCAAACAGTCTGGTCTGGTTGACACTGAACCTGATTTTTGGAAGCAAATTTTGATGACGGACGAGGCCCATTTCACACTCTCTGACGCCGTTAACAAGCAAAATTGCCGTATTTGGGGAACGGAGAATCCACACGAGATCTATGAAACACCATTGCATGACCAAAAAGTGACTGGGCGAAAGGAGAAGGCGAAACAGTCAATGGGCATCGATATTGGTGGATGTTGGCTCATTATGTCTGCCTACAAATGTGTGAAAAAGGTCTGGACGGTTACTGGTTTCAACAAGACGGTGCGCCATGCCACACTGCAAATCAAACAATGCAGTTTCTGCAACGAAAATTCCCTGAACGTGTACTGTCAAAAAATGGCGACATTCACCCTGATTGTTGTTGGCGTTTGTCGTTTTTGGACGATTGTCGTTTTATTCATAGCTACGACCTGCCGACCATTAATCATTACTAAGCAATTTGCTTGTCGTATAGAATATTATTACAATTCTTTCGCAGTGAAAAAATTATGATAATGGATTCATGCTACATCTGAAGAATAAAACGACAATCATCGAAAAGCGACAAACGCCAACGACAGTCAGGGTGATTGACTGGCCTCCCAGATCTCCAGATTTCAACCCTCAGGACTTCTTTTTGTGGGGCTATTTAAAAAGCAAGGTGTACGCCAGCAAGCCTCAGACCATTGACGAGCTCAAGGCAAACATTCGTGACGAAATCATCGCTATACCGCCCGAGATGCTCGAAAAAGTGATGGAAAACGCAGCAAAAAGGGCACATTTTGCTTTGGTCAGTGCCTCTACTGACCACTTGATTGATGTTCTGTTCAAAAACTAGTGCAAATAAATTGTAAAAGACCAAATAAAATAAAAATGTCTCATATATGGATATGGTTTTTTTTTTTTTTAAGTTATTCAATATTCACATACCGACATAAAAGATGGCGCACCCTGTATATATTTTTAAAATCCTCCTTTCGTAGACCCCGACTTTCATCTAAGAGCTATTAAACGCTATTTTATTCTCAACTAGCGGAATCGGCAATGCTTCACTATAAATTTGAGTACATACCACCTTGTTCAAAAAGTTTCGAATTTATTCAGAAAATTAAAAATACAAGTTTATTCATCTAAATCTATATTGTCCACGTCAAAGTAATCCCCATCGACTGCAACACACTTATGCCAGCGCTTGATCCAGTCTTCGAAACATTTTTTATATTCGGTTTTCGGTATGTCCATCAGTGCTTCCTGCGATTTTTCCATTACTTCCTCTCGGCTGCTGAAACGCGTTCACCGTAATGGTTTTTTAACTCGATTGAACAGAAAGAAGTCACAGGGAGCTAAATCAGGTGAATTCGGTGGCTGTTGGATGGTATTTGTTGCATTTCTCGTCAAAAAATTACGAATAATGATGGCACTGTGCGACGGTGCGTTATCATGGTGCAAAATCCACGAGTTTTCTGCCCACAATTCTGGACTGGTAAAAAATCGCCAACACACACAGAGATAGATGTACTCTTGGCTACGTAACTTTTGCAAATGTCAAGCTATGACGCTAAGACTTAGAGGGAATATCAACAACAGATGTGCACTTAACAAAGAAAACAGAACTCAAATCGGAACGATGGGAGTGCCACAAGGTTTTTATTCCGGGAACTTTTTGATCAAGGTGGTATATCTATAAAAACCACATCACTGTCTTCATTCAAACCACTCTCTAAACACTGCTGGTACTAAAAAGGACAAACTGTACAAACAATGCGGGCCAGCTACGCGGATAGAACGCGCTGTTGCCCGCCGCGGTCAGTGATGTCAAACTTAAAGCGGACAGCTTTCAGCGTTCCACTTATTAAAGTGATTTTCTCCAGAACACATCGGTCGCTGTGCAGCAGAAACGAGTAGTAGTTCTGAGGAATATAAAATGCTTCTTCTTACTTTTGCATGAAAGAAGAGAAGAAAGTGGGTTCATGAAATAAATAAAAAAAGGACGAATTATGGTGAATTCCATCGTCTTTGTAATGAACTCAATTTATTTGAAGACCGTTTCTTTAATTATTTTCGTATCTTTCGAGAGCAGTTTGAGATGATACACAAACTCATTGCATCGAATGCCGTGTATCATATAGAAACTCATTCGGGCGCACGAAATCTATCAATTTCCCCACCTCATCAGTCATTACTGCTGCTTTTCCGTCGCGGTCTTTGTAAAAAACTACAACCTTATATCTGCCCACTGTGATCTCGACTGGCCCGCTTTACTTGCCCGCATTCAGGTGCCTTATTTTGTATTGCGTTTCTATAGCAAATGTATACAAACTCAATTTCCAAGTAATTTAAGTGACGTGTGATAGATGTTTTGACAATCTAACTTTCCGAAATGTTTGATTTTGAGTTGAAAGCACTTACACCCAATCTGAGAACCATACAAAATACCCATTCATTTTAGAATCGGATTACATTTTCGAATGGCAATCCGAATCCGAAAGCAGTACAAAATAAGGCCCCTGTTTGATCAAAATGATTAAATTCTACGCAGTACAGTGATCACGGCGGGCAGAATCACTTGCCTGCGTTGCTGACCCGTGTTCTGTTTGTCGGAGCTTAAAGAGAAAGAATAAGTTTTACACTTAACTTAGTCCTGTCTAGGTAAATCCAAGGTTAAACACTGCTTCTAGATAAAATGTGTGCATTTTCCTGCTTTAGAACTAAAAGCGTAAAAAAAAAAAAAAAACTGCTTTCTGGCAAGGAGACGGTCGTTCAGGATCAATCGTTCAACCTTTTTAAAAGCATAAACTGATGAGTTATTGGATTATAAAATCCGAGCTCATTCTAGGAAATTTATCCTGTTTTCTGTACATGTGCTGGAAACGCTAGAAAGAAGTTAGTTACTTTCTTACCATTAACTGACAATGCATAAACTCGCCTCATAGGCCTTGAGTTGACGGCAAAAGTTACTAAAAGTGTCACATTAACAGTTTTTCTTACGAAAAAGAACCTAGTTCGATAAACTGAACCAAAATAATGAGCCTGTCACCCCCCTGATTCATTTCTTTCGGCAGTGGACGAAATCTGTGCTTCCCTGCTTTGTACAATTTTTAAATTGTTCTTTCTCACTCGATTTCACAGCTGTGAATTTATTTATTTATTAATTTGTTTGGTTCGTGGCCTCAATTTAACATGGTCCCTCTTAATTTGCGTGTAAAATGGCATTAAATACAGTGTAAGGGAGAAAGCACACACATGGCACATGTTCCCTTTGAAATTATTGCACACACAATGCAGTGAATGCCAAAAATCCATTACTACCCTCATAATATAACATTCATAGCAAAGCAAATTGTCAATTAACACGTACATACCGTCTATAGAGCCGTGTTGAGGTGACTTTAATTGAATTTCGTTTCTGAATTTCAAATTTGAAACCACCTGCAACCAAAAATTTGACTTACATGTGTGGTTGATGGCGCAGGAAGACTTATCCCCAGCAGATTTTTCTGTCGTAATTTTATGTGATATGAGTCTATAAAGGACAGAAATGTCCGCACTCGGATCGAATATGCAGGCCCTAATTTTATCTTAGTTTGCCTTGTAGAACATTTTGAGTCCCTAAATCACGTTGTTGATTTTTTTCATCAATTAGGCTATCGTTGCATTGTGGTTGTAGTTTGAACGATTCCCATCGTCAACGGTTTGACCCAGACCGTGGAATCGAATATAACTGTTGTTCATGGCAGCCAATTTCTCACATATTGGTACGACGTACGCGTTCTCTTGTAAAAGTTTTCGTTCGCAATGTGATTCGGCTGAAAAACTTTAGAAATAGTTGGAGACATGTTTCGGTACGATGCGGTTCTTAGTCCCGCCCACCAGCGAATCCGACTTTTTAGCAGAAAACTTATTGCTTTTTGCTCATGGTTGCCTGCCTAGAACGGGTTTAGTCAAAATGAAGTTGCTAGCGAAAAAAAAATCGACTAGGGCTTTGTAACTCTGTTTCGTGACTTACTTCAGGGTACTGAAAAAGCTTTTGCCATGTATGGTTCAGCAGCTGCCTTTGTTGGCCCACAACCTTCTATAGGATGTTGCTCGTCGGATCATAAACGTGAAAAGACTGAGCGCCTACCTTTTCAACACTACGGATACATTCTCAGACTGATCGGACGTGAATTGAGAACTCTTGTAGGTCTCGTTACTGGCTTTGGGTCCTTAAACGAGCATCTTAAAACCATTCGTATAAGATGCTCTGGTAAATTTGAATGCTGTCTTGAGGCGGACAAAACGGCTTTACATATTATCTGTGAATGTCCAGCCGTTGGTGGTATTAGCATGGTTACCGTAGGCAAATACTTCCTTGAGGAGCATGAGCTGATCAAGCTCAACCATGCCAGTCTCTATCGCTTTGTGAAACCTACGGGCAGGTTCTGAGTTCTCAGTTCGGTGCTTAATCGTTGATAACAGCGAATGGACCATTAGGTCCTTGGATGAATCCCCGTAAATAATAATAGCCCACAACGGGACGTGTCATTATCAACTAAATTATCTACTAAATTAAATTGATAGTTTTCTACTTAGAGGTCATTTCTTTGATTTTTAAAACATTTCATCAAGAAACATCTTACAAAAAATTAAAAAAAAGGGCGTGGCTGTAACTATTTAATATATTTTGGACGATTCCGGTGCTGTCTGTTTGGAGCCCAATAAAAAACTTACTCCATGAGTGGTGCCCGAACTAGACGAGTGGAATTTCCTGTGAATTCTGCCTTTAGCTTTGATTTAAAGTATTTGTTTCGAGTACGTGCAGTTTGAATCAAGGAATGCATTACCACTACACCATGTCACCCTAAATCGTTGCTAACTTGTGTTAGGCTGTGTATTGTAATTCATCGAACTACATCTGTTGAATCTTCTTATAAGAAATCAAACTCTTTAAAGACTTCCTCTGTTTTAGCAAGATCATAGCTTGACCCGACTTTCGGTCTTGTTTACCAAAAATGTCAAAGCTGTGCTGTAAAAACTATAAAATAGTTCATCAACTGAATGAATGCACATTTCACAAACTTTTCATGCCAATATTTCGCAGAAACTACTTTAATTATTTCTCAGAACGTGTACGCCATAAAATGTAAACAAGAGCTGAATTATCTGGAAAATCATTTGATATAGTACTCTCCATTAATGAAAATTCCAGTCTTTTCATTATGAATGTCGCTATTCCATACTGCGACTTCCATTCAATATCTACGAACGTACAAACTTATCTTTCTCGTTCGTGTTTCATTCGCAATAGATTCCCTGAATGGTGTGCGCTCATTATTATAATCTTTCTCACGTAAACAGCGATTATAGAATCAGCAAATTGAATTAAATTTTTTTCTAAACAATGAGTTCGAGGTTACTTAACATCATCAGACATATACCCAGTTAATCAGTCTTCTAAGCATGAATCAATGATTCATTATTGTAATTACACTTGTGTCCACTCACACGGTCTCTCTTAAATCATCCATGATGTCATTTAATCTTCAAGTTGAATTCCCTCCTCGTAAAAAAAAAATGTTTTTATGCATACACATCCCCAGGCGTAGTACTACTGCATGAACAACAATCCTTCCCATTTCTGTTCATGAAGTGGCCTAGAAAAAAAAAAGCCAGTTGCCAACTAAAAGTGGGTGGAGAACAAAAAAATTAGAAAAAGAGCCAAGAACCCTTTTAATCAACTGGAGCATCTGAGTGCATTGATCTTGATGGGGAACAAATAGTTTCGGGAGTTGATGTTGTGTTGATAACAAAAGTCGGCCGATTGTATACTATCCCATCCACCCACTTTAGCGACAGGAAGAAGTATTGTTACTCCTCCTCGCTTCTTGTTTATTGTAAAGATCGCCTGCAGCCAAGCTGTGGTGTTTTTGATGTGGGGAGGAAATACGTTGGCGTTTGTAAAGGAATCACTCGAGGGAACAGGACTGACTCCACTTTGGATTATTATTTGGGTTAATGCAAACAATGCACTATGTATATGTACCTCATCTGGGCCAAAAGTCGAAAATCATTGAATAATCCCGTTTCACCTAAAAGATACGCAATATGAACACGCGTTCGGTGAACGGATATCGTTCTATCTTTCTGTGTTTCCCTTCTGTGGCTTTTCTCTACTCGTATCTCTCCGATGTTTATCGGGCTATAAAACACGCGAAATACGAAATTAATTCCACGAATAATTCCATTCTGTAGATTTTGGTATTGCATGTTTGTATAGAGATTGCTTTTTGGTATTATTTTTGGCAGGCAAACTCTTTCGTCGATCATTTCCAGGAAAACACCGCAATTTAATAAATATTCAATAGCAATACATACTCCTACACTGACGTTTTCCAGTTTTTGTGTTAGAGATAGACAACAAAAAATTTATAAAATTCGGTTCTGTCCACCATCCCTCTACAAGTCCTCTATCATCTTTCCACACAGCTGTTATGGTGCTCTTATCATAAAAAAAAGCAGTTCATCAACCTAACGTCGCAAAAGTGATACGTTAATAGGAAAAAAAAAAAAGAAAAAAGTGCTTCCTAGAGTAAATTTTTTGGGGGGTCTTGGCTGAGTACGTGCCTCCATTTCGAATTGCGCAGATTACTCTGATTGGTTGCAGTTTTATTTTAATTGAAAAGAATTCATTCAAGTCGTATTAGTGAAAAGAATTTCTCGAATTACTTAGTTCGGAGGGTGTTTTTATCTTTTGACTTTAATTGAGGAACTGATAATGATAAGAACTACTTCGCTTGTAGTTTTCTCAAGAAACTGAGCTACGAATATGTATCTGGATACAGCAAGTCGCTGATGATGAATTCTACTTGGATTGTTTATTATCTCGGAGTTATTTTTGTTGAATTTTGTTCCAGTGTTTATTGTTTGATTATAAATTATGAATTCATCAGATGATTAGAACGCGTGGTAAATGACGTTGTATTGCTTATCATTATTATATTGAAAATATTAGAGGTGCACGATGATGAACTTATTCTCTAAAAACGATATTTTTACATACATGCATATATATCTGTGGCAATAAGGCATAACAGCATAAGTGTACTTATGTCGTTATTGAAATATTTTTTGTTTTTAACATTTTTTATATAATATTCTCTCAGGAAAGGCGAACCTATACCGTTGAAACATTGCCTCGATATGTCTGAAGCGGTTACTAAATTAGGGGCAGGGAAATGAGACGATAAATACATCTTTAAATAAGTTTTTTGGAATGTGTAAAGGCACTTATGCTGTTATTCCTTTTTGCCACAGATATCATCAATACATACATATGTATAATAAAATTATACATTTTGTCTGTTTGTCAGTTTATTTGAACGCGCATCACGTTAAAACTACTAACCCAATCCGTATGAATTTTTGAGGAAAACATCGGAAGGAGAAGGTTCAAGTTTTTTTTTAATTGCAATCGGTCTATTCATTCAGGAGATATGTGAACAAAATTATAAAAAAAGTTTAATTTTACGTCACTAAAAGATAATAAAACAGTCCTAACTCAATAATGGCTTATCGGATTGAAAAACAAAAGTAGGCGAATTTAGTAAATGTCCCCCTGATACATTTAAGATATAAAACATCCTCCTGTGTTTCCCTGAAGCTGAGTAATGTTCAAAACAATTATTCAAATCATCGCCCATAATTTTTCTTCAGTGGAGACAACTGCCAGCAGTCATGCAGCAGTGGGCATCATTCATCATTCATATCATATATATTTTCTTATTCTTCGGTTTCTTTTTCTGTTATGCAGACCATACTCGATTCAATTCAATTCAATTCAACTCAGTCAAATCACAGTGAAATCAACCCGTGTGTGGCTTTGTCAATTGATCAATTTGATGGTTGACGAGTTGGTTGAAGAAAAATCAAAAGATTCTGAATTTTGGAAGTTGACTGGCGTGTGTTTCAACTCAATTGAACTGTGTGTGGGCAAGTCATTTGACTAGCTGTCAAATTTAGGAATTTGCAGTAGATATTCATTGTCAAATCGTCTGCACATGCGCTCGCCGTGTTTTTTTTTACGCCGCGTCGTACCACTTCCAAAAAATAATAATATTTTTGACAGTTGGAGCAAAGTCTTTCAATTCAGTTGATGTAGTGTTTGGCCAAGTATCAATTCAGTTGACAACTCAGTTTACAATTGAATTGAATTGTGTATGGGCTGCTTTTTTTTCACTCCTTTTTGATTCCAATGGAACATGTGAAATCGTCCTCTGCTTACTTCTGCGAGTGTTGGTGAATGTCTGATTTTTTGTTTACATTTTTCACAAAAAAACAAAGCAAAAAATGGTTTCTTTTTGCCCAATGAAAAACGACATTAGCAATTTTATCATGTTTTTATTAATGCATTATCAATTTGTTAATTATATCTATGTTAAATTCGTCTCTAATAACTTGCGCCAACAGAGAAAATAAAATAAACAACAGAATGCATCTTTTACCATGTGACTAGTCCGATGTAAGGGTTTATATGTGTTAGTGCATTTTGAGAGCACTCCTAAATGAAATCCGGAACAGAAAAACACTCCCGGAACAACACTCAAAACAGCCAATGGAACATGATTGGGAGTGCTTTTTCTGTGCGGAACATAAAAATAGTACTCCTTTTGGCCCAATGGAAAACGACATTAGCAATTTGGTTCCAAAATTATGGTTCTGTGCGCCTAACTTAAACAGCACTTGCACCATTTTACATTTTAGACCCGACATAATTCACCATCAGAGCTATTCGCCGTATTGTTAACCGTTTTCGCATATTTTCTTTGTAAGATGCAGCGTACTGAAGAGAATATTGCATCCGTTCAGGATAGTGTTGAAGAAGATCCAAATTTATCGAATTAAAATTTTACGCAAAGATCTTGGTTTGAAGGCTTACAAGATCCAGCTCGTGCTAGTCTACGCTGACAAACCAACAACAATCGATACATTGGAAGGCAACATTATTCGTGTTATTGAGGACATACGGCCACAAATGCTTGAAAAAGTGGTCGAAAACATTGTCTTTCGGATGACCTTCATCAGATCCAGCCGTGGTGGGCTGGAGAATACATTCCAGAATGTATTCTCTCGATTGAACACAAACAAATAGTTATTTAATGAAATTTCATGTGTTTTGTTCAAAATCAAAGTTAGTACTGGCTTAAAAAAACACCCTCACCCTCTATATGCAGTTGGCAATTATATTTCATTAATGTATGGTTCCCACTAGGGATGTTTTAATAATTGAGTAATTCCTAGCAATATGGGTATCTGTGGACTATGCTTTAGAAGAAAATACTTTTTTGTTTTAAAAGTGGCAGGCGGGCGAAGCAAGGCGAACGCGGGCCAGCTAGTGTATAATAAAACTGTAGGTCGATGTCTGTACATTGAACTTAATTAAAAAAAACTATTAACTATTGGACTATTTGGAATTCGTAGAAACGAAAAATACCATTTTTGCAATTTTCGTCTGTCTGCAAGCCTCACTTAGAAACTACTGAACGGATTTTGATGAAACTTGGCATAGTGATAGCTTATATCCTGGGTCAACATTTAGGATACCGATAGGGTTCCTACAAGATAGTCAAAAGAACAGGGGCCTCACTCTGTATTGCTACTCTAAAGTCAAATCATTCGAATTCGCAGAATTGTCACTTTAATTCGAATCGCAAATCTAAATTTATGACAATTGAACAAACTTTTGTTGCCAACTTCAATGTCAATTTCTTATCGCAAATCTGGCACTCTGTATTGCTAAACGAAATGTCAAAGTAACTCGAATTCGCATCATTTTGTTCTATTGCTATTTGGTTTGCGGATGTTGAGGTAAGCAATTGTGTTTCTTTTAAAATGTAAGTATTTTATGACATAAAATGTTATTTTTAACTTAAAATACAATGAAAGTGATATACACAAAATAGTTTTGTAAAATTACTTGATTAAAACGTGTTTTAGAACATGAGGGCAGTCCACCAAAAATCAAATATAAATGCTCCACCTTGAGGAAATGCTCCACCTTTAAGGTAGCAGTGGATAGAATGAGTAAAATGGGAAAAACACGATACAACTATTCTACGAACGGTTTCACAGCTTCGGTGTTGTATACGATAATTGTGTCGTATGTATTCACACGACCGTTGTACCGATATCTTATGGTCGCATGGTCTTGACTGTACAACCGCTGTAACATGCACAAACTGTATGGAAATTATATGGTGTGTATGTGTAAAATGTCTGGTTGTACGTAAGTCGTATGCAAATTGTATGTGTGTGCTGCATACAACAGTATGCCGATGCAGGTACGACGGTTGTATCGTGTATTTCCCACCTAATACTCTCAGTTTCGGGTTGAACCAACCACTGCTATATTTTTCTTCTACTTTTTATCTTTTAGCTCCATTATATTCGATCTATTTCTAATTCGCCTGCGTTCTATTCTTTCTCCTTGTATGTCATCTTGATGAAACCACAATTCGACAGCATCCATTTCCATTTCTTAACATATATTTAACTTTCTTTCTCAAATATAAATAAAAGAAAAAATTCTTTGGAACGAAATTTGCTTCAAAGTGACATTTCATCGTTCGATACTCGAAGTTAGATTCGCACATTTCATAGCCCCAGTTGGCAATACTTCCATTCGATTCTGTTTTCTTACAGAGTGCCAGCTAAGATTAGAATCGCAAAGCACTTTCGTAAAAAATTGACTTTCGAGTAGCAATACAGAGTGAGGCCTCAGTATCGTCAGTGTTGAACTTCACAGTGTAAGAAAGGTACCCTACCTTCGTCGAGTAGCAAAACTACGATGTGATAGTTGTTGCATATGCCGGGAATAAAAATTGAAAAACAAGAAACCCCGAAAACAATAAATTTAATGTTATGAAGGACCACGCAGACAAAGTCGCGGGGCATCAGCTAGTCCACTATAAAAGCAGTTTACTTACTTCAATAGCGCTGAAGTCCGGGGTGAACCGGAGGTCAAGGCAACAGCATGTGAGTGATAAGGTGTAGTGGTAATGTGTATGGTTTTTGAGTGATAGTTTGTTGGTTCAAGTACCGACTCAGAGGTTCCTAAAGTAACTACAAGTAGTTCACCTTTCCAACTTTCCTTTTTTCATCCAAGTTTTTAAGATGGGGGTACGTTTGTGTGACCACTTTCCAGTTGTCGATTTATCCCATCGATTTTACTAATTTATCAATGAGATCGCCTTTTCCTCCTTTTTTTATTACATCATTTACATCTTGTCGATTAGCGCGTTTTCTGAAGTACACCTTTCCATGCACTAAAAAACGAAAATCAACCAGGATATGGTATCTATAGGCAGCCAGCAACGGCACATGCCGCCTCCACTGACACTGTTCTATAGACGCTGCCCTTAGTGCGCTGAGTCTATGCACAGTCGATAATATTCTTCTAGATTTGTTTTACTGCTATAGCATTAACTCATGCTGGAGACAGTTGTGCTAAGCTTACTACAACTGGACAATAATATTCTTATTCTCATTCACATAATCCGTACTCTATTAATATATATTTATGTAAGAACCTAAATTAGAAGGATTGATGATTTTGTACTTCGTATGTCTGCGTTTATTCTTCAAGCATTTATTTCTTTTAACTTGAAGGTCCTTATTCTTGTCGTTTTGTTTAGTTACTAAATAAATGAACATAATTCCCCTCTTAAAAGGTTGTCGCACTCAAAACAGAGATTCTCCTTTTCACATATACATTTCTTAAATACAATGGTGTAGTGGTAACATCGTCAATTGCCACGCTAATGGTTCATGGTTCAAATCCTGATGTCAGCAAGCATTTATTTATTTCTCATGAAATATATAAAGTCAGTCCGATCAATTGCAAAAGCTTCTATGAACACTACTGCGAAGGCATAACACTGGCAGTAGCTTGGTCATGTGGCTGGTAAAATTGTTCGCTCTGTTGATGATGATTTGCCCTTGACATCGATTATCGGGAAAAAAGTACTGTGAATCAGAAGCAATGACAATAATAACAAAAAAAATCTCCCCAGTTATCTGGACGCCACCCCCGGAGAATAGCTGAAGCATAAACAACTGAGCTTCAAAAACCACTACACCAAAATCTTTCTCTCTCTCTCTCTCTCTATCCTTCCTTTCCAAACGCCCGCACTGTGTGTAAGCATGTTAAAGGTATTCATAACCCTTTGAGTGCGCGCAAATTATAAAAAAAAAAAAAAAAAAAAAACTCGTATGTTGCATACTTTAAGACAGCAAAACATTTTTAGTCTCGTTAATGCAACATTCTTGCTTTGGCTCTAAGTTCTTCACTAAGTTTTTCAACATAAGCAATTAGTTTTCACAGCCTAGTGCGCTCGTGCGCTCGGCACAACAATTGTAAGAAGTACATAAGATCAGAAAAAACCTTCTAACACTAAATATCTTTTTGCTCTACCCCCAAGTCTGTCTTCATACACAATCCGGAACATAAAAACCAGTGCAAAAGCATTCTCTTTGCATTCATTTTGTATTAAAATGTTTTCCTCTTCATTCATTCAGCTGTCATGTTTTATTTTGTTCTTTCTCATTTTCTATTTCTCTCCTTATTTCGAAATTCATATCCGTTGTGTTTACGACGGATAGATATCCGCCAGGTATGTTTATCTCACATAAGCCAAACCCATTTACCTAGACCATACCTCGTATACATTATTCGGTGAATCACTAGGTGAGATTACCGTCTTTTGGTGGTGCTTCAGCTACACTCCTGGATACTTTCTATAGCAGTGTATCTTTTCGTTTTAACCCCATTCTAAGAAGCTACTCATAGAGCTTGGTACTCTTTTGAATGTATAAACAGAGGATGAAGTGCATTTGTTTGCTTTGTAACAAAAGCCCCCATTCAGTTGACAGTTTTAAAGATTTCCAGGTTCGCTCGAGTGGGAGGGAGTCGTCGTTGTCGTCGTCGTCAGTTCTGGGATAATTGACTCGGTGATCGCCTCCACATTGAAAGTCAATTTGGTGTGTCACCTCCTCACCATACTCACGCATGGAAATTGGCTTTCGTTTGAACGCCGATGAGATGAGACTGATCTGGGATGGGATACCATTCAGATGATACCCATGTGTGCAATTTGCATTTGAAATTCATTTTGTTTTTTGTTTTTGTTATGTTTGCCGCTCTTCCTCAATTTTGTTTAATTAAATTGATTACACATGAAATGTCACTCATTATTCTGGCACCCACTGGCTTTCACACACAGCAGAGCCGTAGTCGAAAGTGTTGGATCGTGAAATTTGCTATTGGCTGACTTGTTAGTCACCTAACTGATGGTGTGCTTCTGATTTCATTGTCCATTATTGGCCTCTTCGGGTCTTGTTGGTGTGTGTCCATTAGTCGAGGTGATAATATCGTTAAACCAATTCCCGGAGAGCTATGTCCATCACATTGGACATTAGTTTGATGTGTTTGATGCGGGGTACGACGTAGATAAATATTTGGAGACATTAGCATAATTTATCAGAGGCTTTGGTTTTTAGAAGGAAATCTCTGTAACAGAGATTTACATTGGGAAATCCTACTTAGATGTTCACAGAAAGCTCTTCGTCAATATTTGTTCGTTAAATAGGAAGCAAGTACAAAGTGCTGTACTCTGTTTGATGATATTCGAAAAGAGTGGGTTGTGTCAGATTAGGCGTCTCAATGAGGCTGGCTTAGAGACCGTTTGCTATCGTGTGAAGAGCAATCGTGAGTTTCACCAATTATGCAAGCTTAGTTACGATACGTCTTCTTTATGTCTTTAGGTGTCGAACCTAAAGTTTGTTGGGTAAGAATATTTTGGAAAAGTCAAACAACCATCGCCTGCCAAACTTTGCCGGTGCCTTGCAGACCAAGCTAGTGGCTATCAAGAAGGCTTGTCGTCTACTTAAACACGTTGCGACGTAATCCCTAATCTTTTTGGTATATCCTATTGTTCTACACGCTGAGAAAAAACATGTTTATCACAAACAAATTCGATCAAAATTTCAATCAATTATAATCAGGGTTATCGTGAATAAATTTTCCCTCGGAATTTTTCTCCCGAGCAAAAATTAAGTTTCTTTAAAAAAGGGAATAATATCTCGGAAAAGAAATAGATCTCATGAATGACAATTCAAGAGAATTCTTAACGCAATTGCGATATCTATTGGTCGTTACATATGAAGTTGCCGATTTTTATGTGGAAAGTTAAACCACGCCATTTTAAAAAATTAAAAAAGTTTATTCCAACAAATAATCTCCATTTACATCTGTGACATTTTTCCATCAAAGCATAAATGCCTCTTTTGAAAAACTCCTTATCCTTTCGGGCTAAGAAGTCCTGTTTTATGGCATCTGGGCTTATGAATTCGTTTATTTTGGAGGTGATGGCCTAAACTTCGGAAAATGTGGTAATCGGTCGGGGATAAGTCTGGTGAGTAAGGCGGATGAGGCAAAACTTCATAACCCTACTCCGCCAGCTTTAGGAACGTCGACTGTGCGGTATGTGGTCTTGCGTTGTCATGCAGCAGTATGTGACCATGCCTATTTACCAGTGACGGCTGTTTTTGGAACAATTTGTTGTGCATTATGTCGATTTCTCTACAGTACGACTCAGCCGTGATTGCTTCTCCGCGTTTGAGGAAGGAATAATGGACAACTCCCTCACTCGTCCACCATATTGTAACCATTACAACCAACCACCCACGTCTACCCATTCTCCCGACCTCTTCCGATTATCGTATAGGATCCACTTTTCGTCGCAGGTGACGATGCGATGCAAAAAAGGATCCATACGGTGTCTGTTGGTTAAAGATATTGCAACCTCCAAACGTCGTAGCATATTCGCTGGTGTTAGGACAAGGGGCACCGATCTCTAGTTTTTTTTACCATTCCGATGGCGGAAAGGTGGCGACTTATGGTTGCAGTTGACACTTTGAATCTTGTAGAATCTAGAACAGTCGTAGCTGGATTTTCTTCAACAGCTACTGCACGTTCTTCATTATTAATGACATTCTCTGGTCTACCCCTTGGCAAATTTTCGAGCCAAAAATCTCCCTCGCTGAACTTGGTAAACCAGTTTCGAACAGTTCTCTCACTACACGTACCCAAACCAAAAGCACCGTTAATTTCTCTAGTCGCTGCGGCTGCGTTCATGTTTTTTTTTTTAATTGAAAAAAGAAAATTGCCCTTAAATTTGTTGGTGAAAGCATTTTCTTCTTCTCTTCTTCCCTTTTATTAGCGAGGTTATGATCCGAAAATAAGGGATCACAACCCTCCCACTTCACCGCATTTCTACTGATCCGCCTGTGGGGTTCGCCTTGAAAGCATTTTCTATGTAAGGAAAAAAGTAAACTCAATGAGCTAACAGCGTAGATTAATTTTTACCATAAGAAACATTAAACTGCACTCTTTTCTTAAAAAAAACTTTATTTTCAATTTCTCTGCACGACTTCACGCCACAACGATCACTTTAGGAATGATCGGTAGGTCGGCAATTTCATATGTAACGACCTAATATTTATTCCCTCATGCATTTTTTCCCTTTTTTTTTTTGAAGATATCTAATTTTTGTTCGAGGGAAAATTTATTCCCGATAACGCCGAATATTACCAGTCACAAACGTTTTTAAGGATTGTAGAGATTGGAAGAGTTTGTTGCAATCTTAGTGTGTTTATTCCGAACAAAGTAATTGTAGGATAACAGCTGGATTTGGTCAACTGTCCATGGTCAACTAAAGGATTTCTTCGCTTCCAGCCGACAAAGCAGCGCGATGTAAATAGCTAATCACCAATAAAACAATATTGATGATAGAATGCACACTTGTCTTACCTTACTTTTGATTTCGAATTCCTCAGGCAACCAATGCAGAACATGGCACTTGAACCCATCTATGTAGCCTAGATGCAGCTGCTAATTTATCGGGGATACCTCTCCTGCGCAAGGCAAGTCAAATAAATGCACTGTATTTTGGCAAACGACTGTATGAATATGTACATTATGTGCATGGTTCTGAAAATCAAAATATATTTGTCAAACAAATATGTTTTTATATAAGCTATTTCTCTGGTCGGGAGTAAATATTGATTTATGCAAACATATTATATTTTATTTCACCTAAACAAGTTTCTTAAATATCTGAACAATAACGTATTTACAGCATTACTTCCGATTATATTTTATTTTAGGTACGCGAACACATCTTAACTATCTTCAAACATATTCAAACAGATTTTTTCTCATCGTGCACTTGAATGTTTTCTATCTTATCCTTAGGTGTTCCTAGTTTTTTTTTTACTCTCTGAAGAAGGTTCTGAATACTTTGTCGATAGTCAAACCACTATTAAGGTTTAAGCTATCACATCCTTTAGAATAATAGAATAATTCTAATGAGATCAGTGTAAGGTATTTCTGGTATGGTGGCATTGGTTAAAAACAGGGGATGAAACCAAACTACTCCTCAAACAATACTGATCACTTAAGATGTGGCTTCCTTTCAACCAGAATTTCCATTGTTCGCAAGTCATTCTATTTTCAGATTTGTGGTTTTGGCGTGGAGCTAATGATGTACATCACCGTAGCGTCGACCGATAGAGAGCTATGCGCTCTATACATACAAATGTAGGCCCTGTACCTGCATTTGTGGTCGGTAGTCGACCATTTCTAGTTAGTAATCTTTCTGGCAGACATTTGCGGTTGGTGGTATTCAGTTGTAAACAGCTTTTAGTTCCTAATAGTCATTATTACATGAGTGATTATATTCTGCCATGGCTGGGTGATAGTCCCTCGCCTCATCTATCCAAGTTTCAAGTCTTCGTTATTTCATACATATACAGTCATGGCTTGCGAATAATCTACAATCTAGTCATTTTTTGATTCAGATTCGTCACCAATGGTTGGTGATTACTTAGATCTAGTTTTGTAAATAAATTGTCAGGTCTCAATTCCGCGATTTAAATCTGCCTTGTAATAGGTTCTGACACTCCGGACGGAAGCGTCATTCTACATGATGCAGTTACTTTGTTTGCTTTCTTAGCTCTTCATTTTCTTACTTTCATTCGGCACCTTTATATTCCAAGGCCCTAGTTAGATGTATAAGATGTAGATGTATAATTATTGAGAGGTGCAAGTGCACTGCGACCTATAAAAGATCTATTGTGCCCCCCTTACTAAGGCTCTAGCCGATGATATACTCGGTCTAGAGCACTTCCTCCAGTCCAGCTGCTACAGAAAACCGAAATATCTTCAGTGAATCCAGCGAAGGTAAATCCGTTTCTGATAGGAGGTAGGCACCAAGGTGATTGATGATGTGGATCAGTGCTTCGCATTCCATAAGAAGGTGCGCTGGTGTTTCTGCGAAGTCCCTGCAGAATCTGCAGTGTCCGTCTCCCTCTATTCCCAGTTTCCTAAGGTGCTCCTTAAGTCTGCAGTGACCTGTTAACATGCCCGCCAAAATGCGAAGCCGATTCTTACTAACTCTTAGGCAGGCTCTGCTTCTTTTCTGGTTGTATTTCCCCAGAAGTTCCTTTGCCTGTCTTATTTGGGGTATATCGTTCCAATGTTTGGCCCATTTGTTCTCTTCTTCTTTCCTTAAGTCTTCCCTTATTTTGTAGGGTCCTATCCCACAGAAGGGTTCTGGACCAAGGAACGGCGTGTCTGATCCGTTTCTAGCTAGTTCATCAGCTGCTTCGTTCCCCTCCACTCCTACATGTCCTGGTACCCAGTAGAGAGTTACTTTGTTTGTTTCTCCCAGTTTGTTGATCCTGGTGAGACATTCCCATACCAGTTTGGATCTGATCTCATGTGAGGTAAGTGCTTTAATAGCGGCTTGCCTGTCTGATAGTATCGCGATGTCCTGCCCGCGATATTTCCTGTCTAAGTTGAATTGCGCGCATCTTTCGATCGCCTGAACTTCTGCTTGATATATACTGGGGAATATTCCCAGTGATTCTGAGTATCTAGTCCTGGGCCCGTACACTCCTGCCCCAATGCCAGTAGATGTTTTCGATCCGTCTGTGTACCATTTACTTGTGTGTTGTTTGAATTGGTATTTATCGGATTCGCTGCTCCAATCTCTTTTGTTGCTCAGCTTTGAGTCAAATTTCCTTTCAAAGCAGTATTTCTTGACCATATCATCTCTGAGCCAGTCCAGAAGCGGCACCGATTTGGATAGGGTTACTGGCTCTTTATTTGCGATGCATGTTCCTTTCCCGATGCCCTCTTTGCTGATTCTTAAAATGGTCTTCTTGGCGATACGCTCTAGCACTATGTGTAGTGGAGGTATCCGTACGATCACTTCTAGAGCTGCTGTGGGACAGGTTCGCATGGCTCCTGTTATACATATACAGGCTAATCTTTGCACTTTGTTGATGGATGTCATCGTCGTGGTTAGTCTAGTTCTGTTAACCCATGCCACTGCCCCGTAAGTGATGATGGGTCTTACTAGGTTGGCCCTAGTTGGGAATATCTAGTTGTTAGGCAATTTTTAATTGCCACGTTTGCCAGTAGACCAATCAGACGGAAATTCACTTAGGAAAGCTTTGCTAGGGACTTGGAATCAAATACAAAAAAATACAAATATTTGGCACAACAGCTCTTTAACGTGCCAGGGCCTAGCTTCTCGCAACCACTCATGTTGTGTGCGTTATATTTTTCACACAAATGGAAGGGACCTACAGTTTAATGCCGAATCCGAACGGCGATTTTGAGAAGCTTTTTCGTGACAACAATACTCTCGGATGTTTGTCAGACGCTCGCGAGAGGTGGGACCGTGAAAAAACTTTTTGATATTTTCTGGGATTCGAGCTTGGAACCTCATGCGTAGTGGTCCGACACACTAACCACTTACACCACGGCGCCCACGATACTTGGGCGACTTGGAATCGAAACACATCTATTTACGACGATCACGTGCATAATGCTTTTAATTCTTTAGCCCACGCCTTTTGGCATCCACGATCAGTTGGTATTTAAGATGTAGGCATGGTCGTCCTGGTGATCTTTAATATGCGACTGGGACTTAAAGACCGCAGTGGATGGAGCATTATCGTTCATTCGCTCGATGTGGCTGAACAATTATTGTGGACTTTTCTTGGCTTTTATATAGTTCATAGAGTTCGAAGGTGGAAAAAATCTTTGAAACGAGAAAATTTATACATTATGCTCGTATTGTTTCCTCAAAATTACCTCGTCTATATGTATTTTTTATGTTTTTGTGTAAGGGCAACGCTTGCAATTCCTAGATTTTACTAGTGCATCTGTGGAATCCGTAAATAGAGAGCTAGAATCCACATCCTTCACATTACCTATTACCAGCTGGTAGCTCAGTAAATATTGCGGCGATTCGAACAGATCTCATTTGCCTAAATCGGGCAAAAACAAATTTTCAGTTACTGATTATGCAGGCGGAAAGCAGAAAACAAAAACAGTTTCACGTAACTCGTTACATTGATGTGCCAGTTTCCAGTTCGCGAACCATAAGACGAAGTAACGAAACAATTCGGCTCGTAAATTGAACCCTTACTGTTTTCTTCCATCATCACTCGACTACCTCTTGGTTTTTAAAGTCTCGACTGGAAGGCTTGTTGGGAGTTCGTGACCTTACCATGAACCATTGCCCATAGATAGTCGTCGATGTCGGGATTATAGACTTTATTCATCTTGTTTAAGAGTGATTCACCCTCCGTGTTCGATATCGTGATGTGGAAACAGGTTTAATCCTCGCCTAAAGCATGCAAGTGGTTAAATTTAGATTTATTTTACCTAAGTTCTAACTTATACCTTCCCCTGGAACAACTAGAAATCCGCATTCTTCCATCATCATATCGATGCTCACTTAATCATGCTTTCAGCACCAAAAACGTTCCACAATAGGAGAAGAAAAGAATCAAAAGTTCTATCGACATGTGCTGGTTATTCCATTTTCTATAATCTCTTCTTACGTTCCCTTGATCATATGTCAGCAAAGTTCAGTAGTCGCTCACCGCGTCGACTCTTGGCTTGATGACGAACTACTTTAATCTTGGACTCTTTCGGACAGCGGAGCTCATTTCCATGCCAGTCTTCTGAAATTCCCGAATAAATGAATTTTAATTATTAATTTTATATCTTTTGGTTATGTGTCGGGAAGTTATTAATTTTTATCTTCTCAAGTCGAATATGTAATTGGCTTCAGTGACATGCGTTGGGCGTTCTTGATTCCGGCTTGTTAAGCTTTTGGCTCGAATTACTTTCGTGTTAGCCTTGATCAGGGTTCTTAATCTGACATTTTTTGTGTGCGACTTCGTTGGTGTTGGATTAAATTTGCTTTTAATGAGCGGGATTAAAGATTGATTAGTCTTGCTCGAAGCAATAAAAACTTCCCATTATTTTTTTTTTTAGAAATTTGCGAATTTGTAGTTTTTTTTATGGTTTTGCCGTCACCCAAAACATCTCTTCGTTGAGTGATGTATGGCATCAGCTGAAAGGAAAAAGACAAAAAAAAAAAAACAGCAACAAATAAACTCTCTCGGGAGTTTTATAATCGAATCGAAAATTAATTCGCTTTCGAGGAAAAGATTTCATTTCTCTACAAAAGAAAGTTTCGGAGAAGAACATAACGACATTGAACAACCGACGACTTTGTGTAGTGTAGCCACTGACATAAGTTGTCGACGAATAAAAAGAAATGAGATGGAATGAAAGAGAATAAGAAAGGGCAAAAAATAATGCAGACTTTGTAACTTCTTCTTGGCCAACAAGATAGATATTCAACTGAGTTGTTGTGTTGTTTGCCGGACGATTGGGCAGTGGGGTTGAACGGGTGATTTCCCTTTTTTGTGGAAAACTTAAAAAAGAACATACATATGTCTGTCTATAAAGCGATAACAATATGTTTGTCTTTATAACTAAATTTAAAAGCGATAGTGATGAAAACTAAATGCCACGTAAATTATAATCTACACTATGTACCTATATCTATGCATATAATAAAATGATAACAAGGGTCGTCTTTGCCATTGTATACCTTAGAATTTTGATCCCAATCTCCAATAAGAATTATCATGATATCTCTCAATGGGATTAAGATATTAAAATAAATAAACGCAGAGATTACAAAAAAGAACAGACAAAACCAGGCTTTCCAAATTTCTGTGAGGAGTTCTTCAATTCTGACTACAAACAGGAATCTAGTGGATTCAGACCTGAACTTCCCGACGCCAAATTTTCTGCTGCCACTCCTGTGTGGTTTTGGATTTGTGCGCCGAAGCAGATTACTGTTGAAAGATCCATCTCTTTCCATTGAAAAGGGTGTTGGTTAAACCCTTCACAACACCTTCTAACACATCTTGATAAACCCTTGCACCCGTTTTCACACCTTTTTTTGTATAAGTGGAGGGATGTGACACCCAAGTAAGAGACCCCCCCACCAAACCATTAAGAAAGTGGGATGATGGCCACTTTGCACCCTTGCAACAACTTTTTTCGCTTCCTTTGATGGCGAAGCATACATTTTGTCACTTTGTTTGCTAAAAATTTCTTCCGTCGTAAACATTTTCTCATCCGCAAACAGAATGTTTTCATGACCATTTTCCGCGTGCCACTGCAAAAGTCGCTTGTATCTTTCGAGCCTTATTTTCTTTAGTTGAGCAGTTAAAAGATGTCCCGATGACGATAGGATTTCATGTGCAGATCATCCCGATGCAGCCTAGACATGGATCTGCATGATATATCTTATTCCCTGGACATCATTTTCTGTTTCCGAAGACCTATAAATGCCTGGATCAGACAAATGCGACCATATCGGCATTTCATTGGCCTCAGTAACCGAGTGTTACAAAATCGGCAGGCCTGTCGATATCTTCTGACGTCAAATAGGCGAACCCCACAGGCGGATCATTTGAAATGCGGTGAAATGGGAGGGTTGTGATCCCTTGTTTTCGGATCATAACCTCGCTGAAAAAGGAAGAAGAAGAAGAAGATTCACCGAAGCGACCAATAGCCCGATAAACGAACATTTTCAATATCCCGAGTGGTTTTAACAATTCGAAAATCTGGCCAGCACTCTCTCCGCATCTATGTAACGCTATTACTGGGATCCGATTTTCTTTAACGCTTTCTAACTGGGGATTTCAATCCCGAAGCTAATTTTCAATCCCGGGATTCCGGGATTTGGAAAAATATTTTTTTTTTTTTGTAAAAAAAAAAGAAATCAAACCAAAAACCGATACACGGGTCAAGAAATTGATGTCATGTTTTTAACAGAAAAAATCAACTTCCGACAATTGCTCACAAAAATGTAGAAATTAATTATAAGTGCCTTATCTTTTTAAATAAAAAACAGCGTAGCTATTATGCTCTGCACTTTTTTTTATTATTAAAATAAATCAAAAGGATAAAATCATCCATTTTCCGTTTAACCGGTTTTCCTGCCGTTTGCTTCTCTCTTGATTGTCGAGTAGTCGAAGCAATACTCAGTTCACCTCCCACTTTGGATTTATGGATGGCTAATAAGTGCGTATGTAAGCCTTTAGTTGAACCTCCCAAAGTCTTCAGGACAGCCTTACATTTTTTACACTGTGCACCTTTTCCATCTTTTGATGTGTAAAAATGATGCCAAACTGATGGTGATGGGTCAGATTCACAATCTTTTTTATGCTTGGTAAAATGAGTTTCACTTGACATTTTTGAAATCACACAATAATTATAGGGACTAGTACTTTATTTAAAACGCGTGCGAGAACACCACAAACACAATAGAAACTAAACATAACTAAACTTGTTTCTCGTACAGTATTTTTATGACGCACTTGCATCATCGCTCAGTCTTGTTCGAAAATACTTGTTTCTCTTTCTCCTTTAAACATGTTTTCATGTGTCTAGATAGGGGAAACCACTCTTAGTTGCATGCGCTGCGCAATCACTGTAGGTATTGCATGATTTTCAAAGCGTGTTCCCCTTTCCTTGAAAACTTTCTTCTTTTCTAAAAAACAGGTTTTCGTGAGTCTAGGAAGTGGTAATGGCGCCTTGGAAGTTCTAACATACACTTTAAGTTTGTATGCGCATGCGCAATAACTGTAGTACATGCATGCGTAGTTCATGGAACCTATAAGCACTGAAGAAACCATAATACAAATAAAATAGATGAACGCATACCTTGATTTGCGCTTCAACGGCGCCGGATCTATCAAGCACTACCATAATCTAACCTATTCTAGATATGTTTCTTTTCTGTACATCATTTTTGGAAAACGGCAAGGTAAAGGTTAATTTCGATCACAAAAAATTAATAATCTAAATTTTAAAAATCAAAAATTACTAAGCTATTTGCTTCAGAGACAGAGAGTACCAAATAAAATCAGCTTTCAATCCCGAAAATCCCGGGATTGGTGACTGACAATCCCGGGATCGTTCAAGAGCAAAAAACGTCCGGGATCCCGGGATTGATTTGCCTATTTCTAACGCAACTTTTTTTGTTATTTAAAAGGGACCGCATTTTTTTTTTTTTTTTTTAATTGATGCAAGGTGCTAATTCTTGTTAATCTTTTGAAAGGTTTAGTTTTTTTTTTCCTATTTAAGTCAGGTAAGGTATATTCTTTATTTTGTTATTGCTAAAAATAGTTTTCTTAATTCATTTAACCCCATATTTCTTGTTATATTTTGATAACGACTCGTACCAACGACCAAAAGTACGTTTCCCGGTAAAAACAAATATAGCCTTGATCCTACTGCAGATTTTTAATTTTGATATAAAAAAGGCAATGGTATGTTAATCATCATTGCCAAGCATTTAAAACCATTATCAATAACGACGACATTATGTTAGCAAAAATTGAATGAGTTTTTGATTGTAGTTTCGATAATGTGAAGGGGTATGTAATGTTCTTTTATGGCTTTTTTATGACCAACACTTCAAAGTTTATTTTGAGTTTTATTACTCAAGAAAAGCAGCTACTCGCCGGGCCTTACACACTTCCTTGCGATAATAATTCGAGAAATCACCTCAAATAAGCGCATTGGCTCCACTGTGCATCGCCATTATCTCTCGTGCTGTTCACAAAGCGCACAGAGGAAGAAGACAAGTTGTTGTTAATTTTTTTTTTATTTCAATGTACTTCTACTTCTTTTACTTACTTGCCCCCCTTGTCATGTTCTTTTTATGTGTTCTACTGTCTACAGTACGAGTGTTCTGCGGGGTGTGCAGTACAGAGACGGGAGGAATCACCTCAAACTTCACTCCAACTGACATGGTGCCACTGCTGCCGCGACGCTGTTACAAGAGAGATAGCTAGCAAAACTGCCACTCGCTCTTGTATAGAAGCCTCCAAAAACACTGGGTGCAGTTTGTCGGTCGATTCCCTATGCCCCCTCCCCGTCGCCATCGCCTCAACCTAACCTCCCATCAGAAGTTCCACTGTGATGTGATGGCTGCTGGTGCTCCTCTCAGTTTATCGAACTTTAGGAAGAAGTCGAGGTTGAGAGGTGTGTGTGGTGCGCGCGCGCATCGCAGTTGCTCATACGGTTTCAGTGCGGCTCTCTGTCGTCGTCGTTCGTCGTTGTGGTGCTGAACTTGTTACTCGCTCGTGGCTCGGATCAAATTTTGTTTCTTACCCCAGTGTAGTAGTACTACTGCACTTTTTTTTTTCTCTGCTATTCCAACTTCCCCGGAGGAGGAATAGACATTTGTTTAGAACGGAAGCACCCCCCCTTGTGGGCCTCTTAGTCTATCTCGATGTATCTATGAGATTTTTTTTAATTTCGAATCGTGAACTTGTAAATTGCAAATAAGTGAGCTTAGGTGCGGTCACGTTACGGAAATACGCGTTCATCGTATACTCACATTGTGTGTGGTGGTTGATTAAAGTTTAATGATTCTCCTGTGCGCGATCATTAATTGTTGATTAGAGAGCCAGCAGCCGGCTACTGTCAGTGAGTGAATGGGGCTCTTCGAGAAGAGAAATCCCAACAAAATTATGTGATCAGTGTTCAGAATAAAATAATAATTTTTTTTAAACAAATAAACATGATCGAGGAGGAAGAAGGAGATAATTGCCATAGAAGGATATTTCAGTATGTCCTAAAGGTAATAGTCGATCGATATTTACTGATCTGGATTACATCTTAATTTAACGTGGAATATTAATTTGCAAGAACTGTAGAAAAATTGTTTAATTTGCATATCTGTACATAGTACGATCAGAGATCAAGAGTGTGTGCCTTTCGTTTGCTATCAAAAGAGGAGTTCATTTTTCTGGTGCAATTGGGGTGTATGTTACGTATAAGTGTTCGGTGTTATCTGTGCCCGAGAGTTCCTACTTTTATTTGAAATGGATTCTTAATTTAGAATTCAGTTTGCAAAAAATATTTGTTGCTGGTGGGGGTCTATTTATATAACAATGGAATTTGCTTGAATTCCAATCTCGGGCAAAGTGCATAACCCTCTATAGTGGAGGAATTTGGTTTTTGATTGTTTCGACGAGTATTGCTTGTGACTATACATAATTTGTCGAATAAATGTGATTAGGGAACTGGAGAACGTGCTTCATTGTTAATATAGTTGATTTCGATAGTTGAAAACGTGTCTAAATAGAGGTAAATACATATATGTACGTATGTAGATACATAACTTTTCATAGTCTCATAATCTGATACGTATTGTTCAGATCGAAATCATGGCTTTATTTTCATTTTGTTTTCTGCTCTACTTTGCATTATCAGAAAAAAAAGAAACTAATCAGCAATTTTTTCAGTTATTTTCACTCAAAAAAGAAGAAATGCGTTTTTCATGATTTGCATTTTCGGTCAAACTACGGCAGCATATCGAACGAACTTCAGCTAAATATATTCAACGCCACAGTAAAAATGTATATTGAATACTGTGGTGATTTATTCGCTATCACTGTCATACATACATACATTTGAAATGGGCCGCTAATCGTTCTTGAGGGTCGCGGGGGTAGGATGCTCAGGTGGACTCTTCATCCTTCGCGATCCTCCGCCATTCACTTCAACCCATCAGGAGAAATCCCTAGACTGCTCCAGAAGAAATGTCGGTCTTGTCCAACCATCTATTTCTAGGCCTACAGTGAGATCGCTTACCTGATGGCACGGTAATCATGGCACGTCTTGGAAGCCGGTTTGGGGAAGGAACAAAGAAATGATTCCAATTCCTCCCTCAGTAAAACAGAACTTATATTCTGTCATATTCCTGTCCGATCACTTCAAAGCGACATTTCGTTTTGCAAATGCCCGCTATGGTAGATGATATCATATGTTCCTAAAACGCCACTAACAAGCCCATTAATGCCGGAGCGATCTAACGGCACATCGTGGCTTAGCCATATAGTTAACTAATACGTGAACCCCACGGGCGGATCAGTGTAAATGCAGTGAAGTGGGAGGGTTATGATCCCTTGTTTTCAGATTATAACCTCGCCGAAAATAGTAAGAAGAAGAAGCTAACTAATACGTGATTCCTTGATCATTTATCTTTCCTGTTAGGGACACAAAGAAAACCCGACGCAATATTAAGTTTGCAGTAGAAATTTCATTCGTATTGGGATTCTGAGCTTCAGTAGTGACTGAAAGTGCAGGTAGCAGGTGGTAGACCTTGCAGATCTAAATTACCATGAGAATCAATTTGCCCTTGTGAGAAATCTAAATTCAGCACGAATTTTATAAGACATATAGCTAGTATCATTACCTCACTTAAATTAAAGGTTTCAAATGAAAAAAAATGGTGAGAACAAGTATGAGCTCCCAGCCCAGGACTTTCTTAAGTGGAGCTACAGTCTTTAGTTAATTGCATCCTGCTACGCACTCTATGTTGGTTTAGGTCTCCTTGAACTTGTGCGCGCCACCTACCGCGAGGAGGACATCGATCGGCGTCGTTCCACTGGGTTAAATTAAGACTGCATACTGGAGCATTGGTGTCCATTCACTCTACTTGCCCTTCCCATTTCAAACGATGTCGCGGTATAGCTCGTGTAGATAGTTATTCAATCTGCTAAGAATTTTTCTTTCGCAGCGACAAAGCATATCTTCATCCGCTTTCAATAAAGTCCATGTTCCAGCGCCATGTAGCAGGACTGGGATATAGGGCTTTGCTGTTGAATTGCCTTATTAGCAAAAAAAAAAAAAAAAAACAGCGATTAGCAAGAGTTATCTTCGCTGATGCCATTTTCAGAGTTTAAAGCATTAATTTGTAGCAGACAAGGTAGACAAAGTCCCTTACTACCTCGAAGTTGTAGCTGTCTACTGTGACGTTCTGTTCAATTCGTCGGTGTTGGTTGTCCCTTCTTGTTGACAGCATATACTTGGTTTTACTCTCGTTTATCACTAAACCCATCTTTGCCGCTTCTGCGTCAATGCTTGCAGACGCACCGGTGCAACCCGTTGAGTTCTTTGAATAATGTCAACTAGTATCGCGTGTGGTCAAAATTCGAGCGAGGGGAAATAAACAAAGAGCGAAAGAAACAACGCTACGAGTATGTATTACATTTTTTTTTTTGTATTGTAATATTCTTCCGTGCAGACAAGGCAAAGGGATTTAAGCTCATACAGCCATAAACGTGATCAAAATGCTTTCATTGATTTGGTAAAAGCGTTTTGTGTGGGGAAATCATGTGTGTACGTTCACTTTATTTTACCTGACTTTTTTCTGCACATCTATAGCACAGTACCTTTCGAATGATATAAGTTTCATCCCCCTCTTTTTATAAAAAATACTAAAAAAACGTACGATAAATTTCGTCTTCATGTATTAATATACAAGAAATCGTCGGCTTATGCAAGCAGTTGTACGGACTTTTGATAGATTGTGCCTCTGGTGTTGACTTGTGAGTTCCGTACAATCCGTTCAACTACATTATTAAAGAAGTCACATGACAGCGCGTCACCTTGTCTATAAGCTTTTTTGACATCAAATTTTCGGTGAGCTCATTACCGACCTTGATTGAGTTCTCCATCATCATCATTCTTCACAGACGGACAAGTTTGGCAGGGATGTCAATACTAGACATGGTTCTATATAGCTCCTCTCTATAGATGCTGTCATAGGCGGCCTTGAAATCGACAAAGAGATGATGAGTATCGATTTGGGCTTCTAGGGTTTTCTCCAGGATCTGTTGAAGTGTGAAGATTTGGTCGATGGTGGACTTTTCTGTCCTGAAACCGCGCTGATAGGTTCCAATCAGGCTATTGACTAAAGGTTTCAGGAGTTCAGAAAAGATCTTGTATGCAATTTTGTGGATACTGATACCTCTATAATTGGTGCAGTTGAGGTGGTCTCCTTTCTTGTGGATCGGGCAAACGATGCTGAAATTCCATTCATCAGGCGTACACTTGCCTGACGAAATCTTAGAGATGAACTCTCAGCTCAGAACGGATGATAATTTCACTCCTCACATTATTACCTTTCTCAACAATTTGGCAGCATTTGCTGCAAGACCGGCGAATAATGGCGAATCTCTATGTGACATACACGGGAATTCAAAATCAGAGTTGCCAAGTAAGCACCATTATCCTGCTTCATACTCGTAACTTCGTTTACAAATAAAAAAAAATGTAACTAATATAAAATCATTATTAGATCTTATGTTCTAAATCGATTTCAAAGAATGCCAAATGCTCTAAAAAATATACCCTTTGCATCATATTAATTGATGCGATAAAAACTTATTTCAAAAGACTCCGTTTTTTTTTTATTGATGAAGTGATAAGTTTCATTAAATTTGCCATTCTTATGTGTTCTTTTCCATGTTCGTCTTCTTCTTCATCAAGTCAATGAACTTAAACGCTGATCTCAGTGTGATATCTTAATCCGCCGAGTTGTGTACCCCTCAATCCTTCTTTTCAAAATTAAATCTTCCACCAGAAAGGGTAATTTTTAACCTAACACACAAGCAACAGGAAGAAAAGATGACATCTCATTTCCTGGAAATAAATCTGTTCTTCTTATGGTATTTAAATTACTGTGTGACTCAAATGCACTCCACACAGTCACACATTACACACCCCATAAATTAGGTCATTACTTACTCGTATCTGTAAGTAATTACTTACGGAAATGTTATTAACGTTAACTTGTATCGACTTCGATATCTAAGTCAGTGCAGAGAAGTGAAATGCCTGATGCCCACTTTGAAAATCGAACAATTTTTTCCCACCGTGTCGTTGCTGTGGGACCGTTATATTTGTATGACACCTTAGCCTGCAGATAAGTGCAACAAGTGTCTTCCTGTCCCTATTCTGGTTTTTCTTAGTTTCTTTACCATTTGCTAGATATTTTTATGAGTTTTTCTTTAGTTCAACGTCATAGGCAAATGGGCACACTGTGTTGGTGGGTTCAAGTAGCTATGGTTTAAGTCGTAACAGTGACGGAACTAAGTACAAACTATATTGACAAAGTGGTTTCATTACCTTGCTTACCAATTGTGACTAAACAACTTGTAACTGCAGTGAGCTTACGAGTGTACCGCTGAGTGCATAATAAGGTGCCATTTGCCACCTGCCTGCAATTAGGGTTAACTTAAGTGTGACCCTTACGATGGCAGCTATTACGTACGTCCTTACACACACCTATTATTAGTAGAGAGTGTCGGTTGTACGTGAATGTCAAATATTCTTATCGCATTAGCATACCTTAATGTGTCGAAAATAAGCAAATTAATTAGCATGTCTAATGTTGAATTAACATAGATAAACATCTGTTTACCTAACCCATATAGAATAAGTCAATAGATTTATAGCAAACAATGGCTTCGTGCTAGAAGCATAGTTTTGCTGTTTTGTTTAATTTCCTCAAGAATATATGAAAGATACTAAAACTAGTTTATTTAGGCGCGAAGTCCTCGGTACAATATTGTTCACACCGAGTCTAGTGGACAAGAATCTTGGTCATGCTGAATTTTCTTCGGCAAATTAAAATAGTTGGCAACATGCGCATGAACACTTTACACGAAGTTCTTATGACAGCCCTGGAAGAAAGAGTGGATACAAGGACAGTATACGCACTAGTATGGCAGAAGATGTTCTCCAATGGGGGGCCTTTGGCACTTCATATATGAACTCCTTGGCAGTCAAGGTCATAAGGTATAAAGATGGTTTAAAATCATAAGTGTGCTGTTATTTTTATTGGGTTTAACCGTTACGTCTACCGGGCAGAGCCAAAGTCTTGTAGAAAAAACGCATACAAGTATTAGTTCTTATCTCCATTTGACCTGTGCGAAAAACGTAAAGGTCCTAGCTCAGTGAAACTTACATATAATCACCTATGGCACTTTGACGGGAGTTGCAGGAACATCGCCCTACACTGAAAAAAAAAGTCGATAGGTTGAAAATATTCATGTGTTTGTAGTGCTTCTGACTAGAAACCTGTTTCTATAGCTGTTTACTCTCGATCCATACTTGGTACTCATATAGTGTGCCACCACATGCCGATATGATTCCTTTGTCGTATATTCGTTGGTGAACAAACATACATATGTAAGGGTATAGAAGATTGGAAATATATACTTATCTGCCTGTACTAAGTACAGACAGCCTTTGTAGTTTGATCAATGATAAGCTTACTATTTTTACTTTAATTGTGGTCCACCATACTGGAGTAGGAGGACTATGTAAAGTTATTTCTACAACCGTTTCATATTTTCCAAATTGAATTTGTAGCTTTATTACACTTGTATGTCCTTCTTCGATGATTGGCTTCCTTCTTGTTTAGGATCTCCAATTTTTTTATTTTTTATATTGGATGAAATCCGACCAGAAATGCTCAAGGCCTTAGGTAAAGAGGGAGTGCAATGGCTCTCGCGTGTCATTAAAGTGACCTGGGAATGCAGTGAAACATCTGGTGATTGGCAAATCGGGGTGATTGTACCTCTCTTTAAAAAAGGGGACAAACGAAATTGCGCCAACTACAGGGGTATATTTCTTTTAAGTCTCCCTAGAAAAGTCCTTGCTAAGGTGTTGGAAACGCGTTCCAAAGCTGTGGGTGAGGATAGTTTGACGGATGAGCAATGCGGTTTTTGCCCCAGTAGAAGCACATCCGACCAGTGGTTCTTGAGATGGCCTGGGAGTATGCTAAACCTGTCTAGACTTATTTTGCGGATTTGGAAAAAGCATATGTTAGGGTTCCTCGAAGCAGACTCTGGAGTATTCTGCAAGAGTATGGGATTGATAGCTCCCAGTTAAGAGCGGTTCAGTCTTTATAATATACAAACTGTAGAACCTGTGTTCGGATAAATGGCGTTAAATCAATACCTTTCACGGTGGGCGTTGGACTCGCCAAGGGTGCGTTTTGTCACCTCTCTTCTTCATTGTATATACGGACTGGATGTTGCAGCGCAGCCGTGGCGGAGAATGTTTCAAAGTGGGAGACTTAAGGATTAGTCATTTGCTCTTTACGGATGATTTGGTCGTCCTTGGGTCCTCTCAAACCGGACTTCAGCACGCACGTGAGGTTTGTAGTCGTTTGTTATGATGGTGGAATGTAGGTAAACGCGAACAAATCGAAAGTAATGGTCCTTTCCAGAATACCCATTCAGTGTACTCTGCATGTTAGTGGAGTCCCATTGAAGCAGGTGGGTAAGTTTAAGTACCACGGGGTCTTATTCACGAGTGATGGAAAGAGCAATGCTGAGTTATCCTGTAGAATTGACCAGGCTGGATCAATTTTGAGAGAGCTTGATCAATCTGTTATAAGGAGGACCGAACTTAGTGTTCAAGCTAAATTATCGGTTTTTAACTCGGTATATGTTCCAAATCTCACCTATGGTCATGAAATTTGAAAGAATAAGATCGCGGATACAAGCTGCCAAAATGAGGTTCCTTCGCAGTGTTGCTGGAATAACTCGCAGCGATCGAGTGCGCAACACTAGAGTAAGCGAGGCGCTCAATGTTGAGCAGCTATTTCTCCGAACGGAACGATCTATGCTTTGATGATTTGGTCACGTAGTACGTATGCCCCAGACCGGCTTCCAAGAGGTACCATGATTGCCATGTCATTAGGTAGGCCTAGAAATAGATGGTTGAATCAAGTCCGACATTTCTTCTGGAGCCGTCTAGGGATTTCTCCTTCCTAATGGGTTGAAGTGAATGGCGGAGGATCGCGAAGGATAAAGTTTCCACCTGAGCATCCACTCCAGCGACTTTCATGAAGGATTAGCGGCCAATTAAAATGTATGTATGTATGTAGGTATGGAAAATGATTCTACTAAAAAACAACCCTTCTACCAATATCGCGGTATGTTAGATTATTTTGACCAAACGAATAATTTGAGTTGCTTTTTTAAGTCAGTAATCGGCATTATCTGGATTAATATTGAAAAACTTCCAGACATACTGTAAAATAAATGATCAGAATGATTTTTACTTGTTTTTGCATAAAAAATGCTATAACATCAATCACGCTACTACGAAATTTCCGTAAGCACACTTAATTGATCGAGTAACATTTCTGAAAGAAACTTATTCCCGATGCCAAAATATCATATTAAGTACTAGTTTAGTACTAGTACGTTTATAGCGTCATATTTCATAATTTGATCGAAATTGATCAAGATGTGTTACTGTGTTGTGTCCAGAACGAATTGTACAATATAACGAAGTTTTGCAAACTTCGAAATAAATGATAATCTGATGGTACAAGATCTGGGCTATATGGTGGATGTAACATTACTTCCCAATCAAACTCCAATAATAATTTTTCGCAAGTCGTAGAACACGATGCCCTTACGATTCGCCAATTCCAGTTTCACTAGTTGTTGGCAGTAAACATCCGAATTGATCATTTGGTTCCTTAAAGCAGCTCATAATACACACAATAATACACGTTTTAAAAAAGGATCGATTTCATTGCGTTTGAGATGCATATCGCAAATATTGATTCGTTGTGTTAAGTGAATCTCTTTCAATTCATGTGGCATCTAAATATCGAGCTTTTTTACACGTCCAAGAGATTTAAAATGATTTTCAACCGTTGTGAGTGATACGTTTAGCCTTTCTCTAATCTGCTGAGCAATCATATGACGATCCGATTCAATTATGGCTTTGATTTGGTCGTCATCCACTTCAATTGGTCGACCAGAACGCTGATCATCTTTGAGTGGAAATTTTCCACAATGGAATTTTTTAAATCAATTGTGACAAGTCTGTTCTGTCAAGCTATTATGGCCATAAATTTCGTATATCTCTTTGTGAGCCTCAGCAGCTTTCTTGCCTTAACGGAAGAAAAAAAGCAAAATACGTCGAAAATGTTCGCTTTTACACACCATGGTAAAATAAACACTGAACTTACAGCTGTAAACAGGAGTGGAATTCTCTAAGGTGATAGTTGATAGTCATACATTTAATAGTCAAAGTTGATGATCACACTTTGTTAGCTCTCCGTAAAACGATCGCAAAGAATTATTTAAAACTTGGTAGCACATCTTTTCTAAATGTCATTTTCTTGTCAGTACTATTACCGGTCTTAGCAGTTTGTGCCAATTTGTTCTGATTTGTGCACACAAAAAATTTAAACAAAATAGATTTAGCTTAAAACATGCATTGTAAAATAATACATTGACATATTTAGACATATATAAAACCATATAAATCATTGTACGCCTTCCGCACTATTAATGAAAATTAATTGGCGATTCTATTTAATTTAATATAAAACCACCCGAATATGGATTTGTTGATAGTTATATTGGAGTTGGAAGTTCCAAAATATTTGAGTTATTTCTCAAATTGGATTCTTCATCAGCACTTGCATTATAAAATAATTTCAGAGAGGTAAACGTTTTCGTAGCACTTCGCAAATAGCACTTTTTCACTATTAATCGATTAATCGAACGATTATATGGAAGTGACACCTAAATAGCTGTCACACAAAAAAGATCTAAAAAAATGTGATGATCACGCATGATGATCACATTAGAGAGAGCAAAAGGGGATGGTGATCGTCAACAATCAACTATCACCTTGGAGGATTCCACACCAGAATTATACGCGATTTGCTTCTAAAGTAAGCTTAAAGTCCCAACTATCAAATGTCAAGAGAAAAACAATTCTAACAGTAACACAGAAGACATTTTGTGGCGGTTGACGGCTTTGACGTTTGCCATCGAGATATTCGACTCGATAACACCTGTAGGTGTGGAACCTGCTCAGGTTATTTTTCGAGCACATCGAGTTATCTTGGTTTTTTTTAATTTCAAAAAGTCAAAATTTTAAGAATTAAAAATAGTCGACTCAGGAATTTTAAACCAAGCGGATCTTCAGGAAGTTTATTCCAAGACAACATATTCCCCCAAGAGGAATCTTTCAAGCCAGAAGACGTTTTTCAAGAACCCTCGACTCCTCGCAAAATTGTCCCCAGGAGTTTCTGTGATCCTGCTCCTGAGAAAAAGAAACCTTTTTCGCCAGGGAATTCAAGCGGTCCTGTTCCACGACATTCTCCGGATTAATCAAGACCATTCAAAAAGACGTTTTCATTTTATTCATTGTTCGTGTTCCAGTTTGCTTTCGTTACAAGAGCTTCTTCAGTTTCCTTAAATAAAGAAACTAAAATTACATCGTGCATTTGTGTTCCACTTTCATAGTGAGACGGCGCTCGCATCGGCACCGACCTCGCTAAAATTTAACAAGATATAACTCCACCTATGGGTGAAAACCGAAATTACTTTCTTGCCAACCCAATAAAATTGAAATTGTGGGCGCCGTTGCGTAAGTGGTTAGTGTGTTGGACCACTGCGCGTGAGGTTCCAAGTTCGAATCCCAGAAAACACCAAAATTACTTTTCACGGTCCCACCTCTCGCGAACGTCCGAGAGTATTGTTGTCTCGAAAAAGCTTCTCAAACCAAATTGCCCTTCGGATACGGCACTTAACTGTATGTCCCTTCCATTCATGTGAAAAATATAACGTACACAACATGAGTGGTTGCGAGAAACTAGGCCCTGGCACTTAAAGAGTTGTTGCGCCAAACATTTATTTTTTTTTTTATTCCGTAGTAAAATAGTAGAGCTTATTAGCCTGTATTTGTACCTAGTAATGTCGGTTTAAAGACGATACCACATACAAAACCCGGTTAAATAAATCACCCTGTTCTAACAAAGGATGACAAAATACTTAAATAGTCGTAAACACCAAAACATTCTATTAAAATGCCGTAAATTTACTTAATTGTTCACTGATTATTTATGAACTATACGATTAAGTTTACAAACTAGCTGATTATTTTTAGTGACAGCATCTTAATTGTATTCTGTTGAATTAAAAAAAAAAAAAAGATTGTCATAAAAGATTTGTTTTTAATTAATGCAAAATTGCGATAAGAAACAATTAATTTTAATTGTAAAATCTGTCTGCTAAAGTCCACTTAAGGTGGAAATAGAAATTGGTATTATTTCTTGGAATTCTTTTTTTTTTTTTTTTTTTTTAAATATATTGGGGAACCCCACCGTTGTAGTTCCGTTTCATCGATTGTGTAAAAAAGTTCCCAATTGCATGGAATTTTAGAATCACACGACAGTTTGGTTTTACGTTATGAAAGAATTCTGTTAAGATTTCACATACGTGATATTGGCATATGTATAATTATTAGTGTTCGTGTTAACCTAACTAGGGAATGTGTAGAATCGAATATGAAATGCAGATATACAAACACGAACTTTTCTGACATTTGTATAATAGAGATCACAGTGCGAGGCGAAACCGAAACTTGCATTCTTACTTCAAAATTAACTGTACTTTGGTTAAGGTGTTTTTTTTTGTGGGCGCCGTGGCGTAAGTGGTTAGTGTGTCGGATAACTGCGCGTGAGGTTCCGAGTTCAAATCCCAGAAAACGCCAAACAGTTTTTTCACGGTCCCACCTCTCGCGAGCGTCTGCCAAACATCCGAGAGTATTGTTGTCACGAAAAAGCTTCTCAAATCACCGTTCGAATACAGCACTAAACTGTAGGTCCCTTTCATTCGTGTGAAAAATATAACGCACACAACATGAGTGGTTGCGAGAAGCTAAGCCCTGGCACTTAAAGAGCTGTTGCGCTAAATATTAATTAAAATGAAAAATTGGTTAAGGTTTTGGTTTATTTTTGCCATAATATTCGTACAACGGTATCTTACATTGCTATTTCTCGGCTATCTATGGGCCGATTTAATTTAAAATTGAAATTCGGACAGTATTTGACTTATTCAAAAATATTGTGTGCCAAGTTTTGGAAAATTGCCAAAATAACGATACCTCACTTAAAAAAATAGATTTTCTCGAAAACTGCTCTGATGGTTTTGGTAATATTTAATAGTACTTGAGTTAGTTGCGATATGTCCCAAAAAATGACAAACTATTTGTATAAAGACATGCACTTTACCCCTTTACTGGTTTTCGAAAATCGGCTATTTCTGGAACATCTACGATACGATGTTTTCTTGTGCCCAAGTGTACTGGGACCTGTGAGATCTATTGGTTAGCTAAAAGCAAAATTGATGTTTTTGATAAATATAAAGCTTAGCAGCTCTCGCCTAATTCCTTTTTTTTGCAACAGCTGGACTAAGCACTACCTACTTTCGCTTAAGACCCCGAAACAATGTGCTCAAATTTATAGTTGGAATCCTGGGGAATAGGTAAAGAGACGCTGCTTACTTCCTACAAAACCATACGACGCTCTGTGCTCAACTACACTGCCCCCACCTGGCACAATGGTGAATCTTCGTATGTACCAACATAGTCCTCAGCGATCGCATGTCTCTCATGGCAGACGAAAAACAGTCTCGCACGTAAGACAATGATCATTTTAGCTCAACTGAGTTCAAGATGGTGCCGCTAACTAAACAGCTACATGAGCCGTCTCGATTCTTCCATCGAAGGCAAATGTCACGACCGTGGAAATGACCCATACGACACCAGACATTTGTTTCAATGCTCAGCAAATCCAACCAATCTGCGCACAGAAGCACTGTGGAACTGACCTATCGACGTGGCTCGTTTTCTGGGCCTAGAAATTGCCCTGTGCTCATCAGAATAGTATTCATTTCAAGAATTTGTGTGATATTGTCTATCAATGTCTTTGCTTTGCTCTTTTGGATTTCGTCTTAGTAGCCTATTGTACTAGACCTTAGTTCTTCTTCCTAATGACCAGGCTCTAAAACTAAGCTCACAAAGGGCTTTTCAGTTCTCTAGAGCGCTTTGGCCTATCTACCTTTTTACCTGAGTCTCAATTTAGCTTCGTTAGAAAAGAATATTCATCGTTAGTTAATATTTCGGCTTATCCAACTCGAACTACATGCAGACGGATGTTAGGGACTTTGCTGTCGCCCATGAACGGTTTATGATTTATTAATCTTCAAATGCTCTTCCAAAACTAATAAAACTAAACGTTAAAAAACTGATTCTTCGAAAAGCCATACATATTATTGTTTTTTGTTTTGCAGCAAAAGACAATTTAAATTTCGCACAAACATGAAATTCGAAAGCCTCATTACCTCACATGGCCATGGGGATAATTGACTGTTGGTCGATGTATTATATATGCATGTATACACAGAACCTAAAAATACTGAGATTTCCCACGAATTGACACAATACTGCCTCCGGTTAATTCTATTTATTTAAACAATTTCTGTATTTTAACATCTTCATTAGCACCCTAAAATGTGGTGGTGGGGGAAAACCGTTGTTGTCGGCGGCTCGAAATAGCCCACGAAGTTACGTCGTTTCCAATCAAAAGGTGATTTGTAGACAAATTCGTTCTTTTGGATTTGTGAAGGAGCACTTTAACCTCCCCTTGCATTTGATGTTTGATGATAGCCTTCTAGGAATCCATTTCGACTGAAATCCTCCTGTGGGTGTGTTCGCTAGCAATATAGTGAGGTAATACTCCAAAACAATTCCATTGATGATGCCTTCAATGACGTACGTCACGAACATGAGGCAATTTTCAAAAGAATCCACAAGGTAGAATTTCATTAGGTACGAGTATATCACCTTGTATACATAGCGCGCGGTATATGAGTCAAAATTAGTCTTGCGAATAACCGCCACAGTCAGCATAGTCACTAGCGAGTCTCAGAAGTACCGGGGCATTCGCCATCGTCTACTGCACGATTTTTAGTGGTGAATCAGCCCTCTTTCTGGGGGCTTTAGTGTCGCACGGAGAACACCTGTCCGCTGTGTATGGATTATTTCGTTGCTAACAGTCAGTAAGATCGGTAGTCGTCGTCGTTTGCATTGTTGTTAATGGAAGATACAAATTTATTTTTTGCTGCAAACAGAGGTTATCTTAAATTTCAATTACCATGGTGTCCAGTGTCCGGAATACAGTTGCTGTGCAGATTTATCTAGTGAGTGTCTGTGTGTGGTTTTGGAAAGTTTTTTTTTTCCATCAATTTCGTTGTAAATAAATCTAGTTTCACCTATCTCTCAGCCAGGCCAAGTATATTAGCATCTCATTTAAATAACCGGGTCAGTGGTTTGCTTAAAAAAATCTGTCTGTCTGATTAAAACGTAATTTTTCTTCTCCTCTCTCACGATGATAATGAAATTGTTTTCGGAAAAATACGCATTCCATTTGGGTTTTAGATAGAAATTCCACTAGATACTGCTGACCTAGGTCGGATTCGCAAGAAATGAAAGGTGTGCGTGTGCGTTTCTTTCCCCCAGAGTCCCGAAGAATGACAGTACCACATGCGGCGATGAGCTCAATAAAACACTCGAGTTTTGTGGAAATTTGTTAAAGTTGAGTTCATCTGTGGGGTTTAATTGTTGTTTGGGTTCCTGGAAATGATTTTCTGTTTTACTCTCTTTCTCTAGCGGTGTAATGGGGGTTAATTGCGATTCTAGTGATTTAGTTTTCGTGTTATTGTTGTTGCGTGTATTATTTGTAAACTGTAAATGTGTTCCAGTTAATCTTTATTATGATCTGAATGAATTAGTGTAAGCTTTTGTTAATCAGATGGGTGGGTTTCTGTCGTAATGGGGGGAAGTTTATTTGTCTATAAAATTTATCACTGAGTTTGCGAAACCCGAGGCAAGTTTCTGCCCTTCAGAGTGTTGGTTCTGCCAATAGTTCCAAGAAAAATCGTAATTCTAAAGTGAATTGGTTCCACAGAAACGTCTATTGACTCTGAAAATCTCATTTCATTGACTTACGAGTACATTATATCTCCTTGCGATATTTCTCTTTACAAAAAAATTCTCATAGTCTTTATACATGGGTTGCACGGCATTAGCCTCTAAAGCCTCCAGAGATTAGTCGGAATGTCCATCGACCGCAGCACTGTCGAGAGTATCATCTTGAATCTAGGCTTAGCTTCAACATCATCGGCATCAACAGGATACTTATATATACACTAGCGGATACCCGGCCTGCGTTGCTCCTCCCGTCTCACTCAAAACGAAATTGTGGGCAAACTGCTGGACCGATTTTGACCAAATACTCTCAGGCCAATTGGTACTAAAGATTGCCTGAAAACTTGAGCTCAATCGGTTCGGTGGTTTCGGAGTCCATAGCGTACATACGAACATAGGTATATTAAGTTTTATATATATAGATTTTCAATGGTCCACTTATGAGTGTCGCGGAGGTAGGATGCTCAGGTAAATTCTCCGTCCTTGTTGATCCTTCGCCATCAACTCCATCAGAAGGAATCTGCAGTTGGATCCTATGTTAGGAGAAAAGTATTTACTTACTTAACCCTAGAATACATAAGGGTTTTTGAGTAACGTTAACACATTTGGGGTTCCTGAGCACCCCGGTAATATGGGTTGAAAATGCCAGCAACTTATAACACAATTTTATAAAATTTATTTATTTTATTAAAAAATAATGTTTTTACTAACTTAATTAACAAAATAAATGGCATTTCCATTTTTGAAGTGGGGTGCGATAGCACCCCATATGCATTCTAGGGTTAAGTGGCGCTACAATTCGGGGTGAACCTGGGCTTCAGCCAACAAGCCTCTCCATTTAGCTCGGTCTTTAGCTAATTGGCTCCAGCTGTGTACTCCAAGTTGGTTGAGGTCCCCTTGAATTTGTGTGCGCCACCTATAGCGAAGAGGCCCTCTACTGCGTCATCCCTCCGGGTTAGATTCGAAGACTCTGCGGGCCGTAGCGTTGGTGTCCATTCGCTCTACATGCCTTACCATCTCAATCCAATACGTAGTTTTTGACTAGGTCGATGTCGCTGTACAGCTCGTATAGTTCGTGATTGAATCTTCTCCTCCAAAACCCGTCAACGCAAATGAGATAAAATATCTTGCGAAGAATTTTTCTCTCGAAGCGACTAAGGATAAAGTCTATGTTTCAGTGCAGTAAAGCAGGACAGAGGTGATCAGGGTCTTATATAGAGTCTCCTTAGTTGTTGTAGATAGGGCTTTACTCTAATCGTTGTCTCGATTAACCCTATGACGTTTTGCAGCGCTATGTCGCAACTTACAAGTATCTTTCTATGCTGCTGTGTTGGACATAAATGCTTGTAGGTACATAAACCTTCAGGACTCGGTTACTTACTACCAATGTATATGTCTGATAGCCCTTCGAAGGTACTCCATGCTCTTGTTATGTCTTCATTGACGACTGCCTAGAAATAATTATTTTAGTAGAAGTTTGCGGTTACGGTTTTTTTTTTTTCCAACATTGTCGAGAAAATGTGGTCCATCCCCGGGGATATGCAGGGAGAGAATGATCCAATTGCACACTCTCTGATGTGATCAGCTTCGTCGGTATCAAAGACTGGTATTACTAAGACCCTAATTTCTGTGTGTACACCTGTCAAGCTTCCAACAGACATCTTCGGAGTCCTTAAGATCCTGCAGTTACAGGTTTTCTAGAGGGGTATTTCATTAGTTTCATATATTTTGTAGATCAGTAATTTAAAGGCAATAGTTATGTGAAAAATTTTGCCTACCATCTACGAAACTCAAGCAATATATGAGGCGCTTATTTCCTCAAATTGTAACCCTATATGAAAAGTTTGAAGTAAATCCGTCCAGCCGTTCAGACTCGTACATACATATATCTACATATAACGGGTGGCAATGGCGCAATGGATAGAGTGTTTGCTCGTTAACTAATGTATGCAAGTTCAAGTCTCAGAGGCGACTCAGCCACCCGAGTATAAAATGAAAAACGAAAAACATTGACATTTTTTTCAATTATTGCACCAAAGAAAGGTTACTGCCTAGTAGTACAATGGACCCGCGAGTCTGAGTGCTCTGCGGCGTTTCCTTCTTAAAACAACAACAACAAAATAGTATCTACGTACACATCGACAAACAGACACAATTAAAAAAAAAAAAAAAACCCTATCGACATCGAAAATTTTCACAAAAATAAACATTTTAATATTGTCCTACAGGTATTTTAAGATCGACATATGAAAGTCATTATCACAGGGGTGGCAGTGGTGCAGTGGGCAGTGTGTTTGCTCGTTAACCGATGTGTGCAGGTTCAAGCACCAGCGGGGAACAGCAATCATCAGCCACCCGAATATATAAAGGAAAAACGAATTACATCGAAGTTCTTCCAACCACTGCACCAAAGAAAGGTTCTTGCCTGGTAGTACAATGGACTAGAGAAGTCTGAGTGCTCTGGGATTTGGGTTTCTTTTAAAAAAAAAAAAAAAAAGTTCTTATCACTGCACATCAAGTACGCATTCTACTCAAAATCCGTCCTTATAAAATTCTTCTAAGAATCTCAACGAATTATGATTGGACGTGCCTGTTTGGACTAAAAAGCCTCATATCCTAAATACTTTATGAAAAACGATTTAATTTGAAGGCAATTAGAAATAAATTTCTTCATCAAACATGCTGTGCCTGTTAGTAGATTGATGCCTGACCGACTCGTCCATTCCTCTGACTTTATGAATTACATTTCCTCGCTCTGCCATATTTTTTATATATTTTATTCCGCAGACAGATGCCCATGAGGATAACTTTTTTTTTTTATTTATTAAAGTCGCTTCTCGGAACCCTTGAGAAAAGTATGTTTTCCCATCAAGGTTGTCCTTGAGCGCTCACCACTCCCTCTATACTCATCATCGTGTGTTTTGTTTGAAAAAAATAAAAGAGTTCAAGGATATTCTGTTACATTTAACAGCCATAAATAAACTTTTTTCCCTTCACCTCAAAGACTTCTCTCGTCGGATATATGCTTTTGTAAAACCATTGACACACATGATATACCAAGCGGCAATGTTTATAACGCTCATCCGGTTCTGCTCCTACGCCTCCTGCCTCTCTCTGACACTTTAATCTTTTTGCATAAAAGCCTATGCCTGATGGTAATTATTAACTTCCTAACCGTAAGCATTTACCGTTTATATTTATCTATTCGCAAGCTCTAGAAGGCTCGCAACACACATCATTAAAGTGAATGTCTTGCTACTTCCGTTGTGAACTTTAAAACCGTACGTATCTAGTCTAAATGGGTATGCTATGTTCCAGATACTTGCTCACAAAGCTTGAACTTTCCATTTTGTTTCTTATTCGTTTTGATATGAATTCTTTTTTTTTTTTTTTTAATTTAATTGCTTGGCTATGCGTGAAACATTTTGCAGTCAACGATGTTGGTGGCCATCATCATTGCACGGTAGAAATAGCAAAGAAATTCATCATAACCATCATCATATGGTCTAATCAACGAGAGAATCGGAGCACATAATCCTTCTCTCAAGCACTAGCACACAATCATCATTATCATCAGGGTAATCATATGAATCCCATCTGTGTTTGGTACTCGGACGGGACTAGACATTGATCGAATTTACTTAATTGAATTTGATTGACACAATGACATGAATACCCAATGAATGGGTCACTTTATTGGTCTCTCTTAGGCACACATTACATTTTATTTTTTTTTATTCGTCTTTAATCCGAAAAACCGTGTCGGTTACAGTCGGTGTTAGAAGTTTGTAATACCTACGCTATCGAAAAGACGTCAAGAGGTCTTACCATGTCCGATTTAATAACCACTGTACTGTGGACCTAGGCTTCATCCAACAAAACTCCTCGACAACCCAATCTATGGTCAATTGCTTGGACCATTGATGCAGATAGACGTCTGTAACTTACTTGTATACGGCTGCCTTTTCACCCAAACATATTATAGATATGCAAAAGTTTGGGGTATTCGGACTTTTGTCTTTGGGTAGAAAAGATCCTTGAAAACGTTAAAAATGTATGTATCCGCTAATTCTGAATAACATTGTTATCTTTCAACGAAATTCTTGCTTATAACCAAACCCATGAATTCTAGTAAAGAGAAGCCCGAGAACCGTTGTTTATCAAATATTATAAACTTGAATGGAATAAGTTACACAACGGTTAAAGTACAGAATTCTCCAGCTATCCCCGTGCAACAAATTTGCTTAATTACTGTCTGTCGCATCTGAGCTGTCTACTGGGATAGTGAATTCCCAAGGCTGTGCTGCATGAAGGACGACGAAATTTTGAAACCTATTAACTATTTAACAGTGGGCTTCTAAATATATTAGCAAAAATGTTCTACCCAAGATGGAGTCACTTAGATACCACTATATAAGTTCTGAGGAGATTTTGGAGGAATGGTTAGGAAAATTTCACAAAGTGTGTAGTCAATTGAATTTCTTCGATTGCTCTTAGAAACAAAATAACGTTTCTAAAATGTTTCTCATTTATCAATTTTCTTACTCAAGATAATAGACCCAAAAGAAATAGTGTTAAAGCGTCATGCTATATCGCAATGAAAAAAAAAAAACTTAAAAGAGCGTTGCAAAGGCATTTGTTCCAATAAGGATATTTCTGGATGGTTATACGTAAAAGATCCATTCGCGTACACAATCTAAAGCGCTTTAAGTTTCTTTAAGGTGCTCTAAAGTGCTCGAAGTGTATTCGCGTACTGAGCGAATATGACAAATAAAGAGAAAAATTTATAAGTAATGAGTAACGAGTATTTCCCCTCTGTGCCTGAATGTGCTCGAAGAATTTCTGCCGGCACGAATGTAAAAACTGCCAAATGATTGTCAAATGAGCCAACAAAATTTTGATTCCATTTCAAAAAGTCAATAGACATAAAAAATAGATGCAAAGTATCTTGAAGAAAATGCTGTGATGTGTGAATATTCTCCCAAAACATTTCTTTTTAACTTATATGAATCTGTTGGTTTTCATCATAATTTTTTTTAATGACAGTTGGCTCGACATGGCTCGCTTTTCATTCGTGTACTTTTGCTTAGATTTTCCGCTCTCTGAGAGACCTTACTCTCATTATGTCATATTTAACAATTGATTTGTTTTTGGCTTAGAAAGTACGCGAACGGACCTAGTGTTATGAAAATTATCTTAAAACCGACAGTGTTGATCTTGCGTTTCTTGCCGATTTGATGGTCGTTTACTTATTTTTGTTTTGTTTTTATAGTTTTCGTCTCTCCGGCTCTACAAAATTTTTTTCAGTTCATGGAACTTTATCAAATGAAGACCTTCTTATCTCACGTCGTTTCTGACATATTTTTTTATTATTATTATAAGTATTTGTCTTTCCAGCAGCTCTTTTGAGCACGTACAGTTTGAATAATAAAAATGGTTCTCCATCACGAGTGGGAAACTTGAAAAACATGAGAAACATTTAAGAACCAAAAATTGTATCCACACCGACAAAATGTTTCCAAATTATTTGAAAAACGTTTCGGAAACAACTGCAAAACATTCCAAACATTTCACAAACATTGCATAATATGTTACCTAATTTTTTCTGAAATGTTTTCCAATTATTTTTAAAAACATTTCTCAAATATTTCTTTGGTGTAGACATACATACATTGGATGCCCCCAATAGTTGATTATTTTAAAGTAGAAAGGTCTTCGTTGGAGTTTTACCCGATCCTGAACGGACGGGAAAATGGGTTTAATGAAAACTAGGTACAGTTTTTAACTGTCATAAGCAAAGTAGCTTTGAAATCAATAGACAGGTGGTGGATAATTAATTCTTTTGGTCGCATGGTGGTAATGTGTTCGGTCAGTATATGGGTTGTTGTTGGCTCGAGTATTAACCATATCTATTCAAGTCTTCTCGTAATCATTAACAATCTAGAGTAACTTGATCTTGCTCAAAAAAAAAAAAATACTAGAAATCAGAACCGAGTGCACAAATCACAGTAAATTCCCTCCGACTAGTTCAGACAAACACTACCCATAGAGTAATCTTGTACTGAAATCTAATGCCACCTGAGTTTCAAACCACTAGACCAGAAATAATTTTTTCTTCCTTCTCACTTCATTGCCAACTTACGTCGCGCAATTACATTAAAAGAGATAAACTCTTAGACATGAGCAAAGTGTGCTGCAGTTTTCAGAGGATCCTTAATCCAGCTATTGCCGTCGAGCGGTTAACACGATGAAAAGTTGTTGAGGTCCTATATAAAATTCTTTGACTTTGTCTAGAAATCAAGTCAAACCAAAGCCAAACAGAATGGCTCACGATGTTTGTATTATACGTTGAATATGATCGTATATGCGACACTAAGCGATAGCTCTTGCTAAACATAGCAACGTCTTTCTCTAAAGCTGTGCCTGGTACTCCAGCCATATTTGGTTAGTTTAGGCTTCTAAAAATTAGATAACTATAACTCTATCTGAAGCAAGCATACTAAATGTCATCCCTTCAACGCAAAACTACTTTTGAGGCTTTCCAAATTTTGGTGGAGTGTCTTGCAGACCATACTCTCCAACACTGACCACAAATATTGATCCAAAGGATTCAAATCTAGGCTTCCTGAAGGTCAATCCTCGGATGCAATAAAAGCAGGAATATTGATTCAAAGTAACTGCTGAGCTGTTTTGGCTTTATGTGCTATAGCTGAGTCATGTTGGAAAACCAATCTTGCTTCGTTAAAAAGGATATTCGTCAAGCCTTCGAGGACATCTTTTTGGTACACCTTTGTCCCAGTTTTGACTTCTTTTCTACAAAAACGGAGAGCAGTAACTCCTTAATGGGAGACCCCCTATCAAACCAGTACTAAAGCAGCATGATGGACGCGCTGAACCCTAGGAAATGTATTTTTAGCTTCTTTAGATGCCGTTGCATATATTTTATCGTTTTGTTTATAAAAAAAGCGTTTTCGTCCGTAATAAAGATATTTTCGTGGCCGTTGTTCGCGTCCCAATGCAAAAGTCGCTTCCATCTTGCAGGCCTTATTTGCTTTAAATAAGGCGTCAACAGATGTCCAGTTGACCCCGACGAAAGGTTTTCATGTTCATGAAAGAGCCTTAACCTGGATCTGGTGGATATATCCAGCTCAAGCGACATAATTTTCTGTTTTTGAACAAGGATTTCTTCGTGTTCTCTCTCGTACAGCTTTTACAACCGCGCTCATACGGGCAACCAACTTCTTGGTGATACGATTGAATAAATCGATTTATAGCGAGGTATGCAACATTTTTTGATATCCCGTGCGGTTTTACACAACAATCTACATAGCTCATCAGCCTTGAAACTCGTCATAATTGTTATTTCTGTTGTTTGTAGTGTTATTCGTTTTTTTTATTCACTATCTCATGTCAACATAAATATCTGTATTCATATCTTGAATTCTATTTATTTTTCTCCTCACAACACGGAACATAAAATTTATTTACTTTCTTCTAAGTGTTTACAATCTTCTCACACCCACTGTACCTGCATGCCCATAAAAATTCGCACACGCATCTGAACGCAAAAAATATTAATCAACAATAACTCTTTCGCTTTCTGAATTCCAACACCGCCACCATCGCTATCCACACAAAGTAGAGATCATGTCATGTCGTCAACGCCAACATTTGATTTGATTTGTGTTTTGATTTGACTTCCCCCTCGTTTAATGTTCACGTTCCCATTTTATTGGTCTTCTTTGGCGCTCTTCGTTCGCCCTGCTGGCCCGCTCGCGCTGTAGTGATTTTGTCTTGAATAATGCCTGCTTGATCTCTAAACCATTATGTACTCTCTATCTAGTGATAGCTAATCCCTGAATTTTTTTTATTCTCTCGCCATTGTAGGCTGTGAAACAATTCATTGATCTCGTTAATCAGATTGGATCATGTTCAGTTCGGAAGAATGTATCACATACCACCGCAATAAAGTTTTTATACGCTAGAAAATTTGACGTACCACGTGCTGTATCACTATATGAACAGCACGAGCAGATCAGACAGAAGGAGTGTCTATACAACATTGATCCGAACGTGGAGCCATTGAGGTCAGAGTTGGAAACGGGCAAATTTACGATATTGGTGAGTCAATTTGAGAGAGAAAGTGTTTCGAAATTTGTTTTTGTATTGGTTGTTTTTTTTTTTTTTTTTTAGTCTGCCCGGGATGCGAGTGGAGCTGCAATTGCATTGTTTATCGCTAACAAGCATAGTCCTTTGAGTGTAACACACACAACAACGTTACAGGGAATCGTCTATCAACTAGATGTGGCGTTACAGGATACCGAAACGCAAAAAGCCGGACTAGTGTTCATTTACGATATGAGCGGATCCAAGTACTCGAATTTCGATTATGATCTATCACAGAAGATTTTAACGCTGTTGAAGGTAAGTCTTAGTTCAAAATCAAAACAAAATTTAAGGCAACTTAATTATAGAATTACTGTCCCTGTAGATTTGTAAATATTCAATTCTTACCCGGGGGTCTCAACTGCTGAGGTTCCAAAATGGACTCGAATGGGAATGAAAGTGACGGACTAGCCTATAATTTCCACGTGATTTCGGCATCTAGCTTTCTTATTCCCGTATGCATCAGTCAACGTTGTTCTTTGCACTTGGTGCAACTGATTCGAAAGCTTCAGAGAAGAAGAAAGAGTAACTTTCTGAATTTAGACTCTCTGCCATTCAAATTAAAATGCGACCACCTCCGTTGAAGCCCTCTTTCATGGACCCTGAAGTAGAACAGACATGCTCGTAAATTGAGTCACCAGGTCTAACTCGACTTATATTTGCATCTTTTGATGAGCTCATTGGCGACTCCTTTGGTAGCAGGAGGCACCAGTGGCTTTTTTGGTTTATCTTCAGCTTTATTCAAACCGGACTGCTAGTTCGGTGGTTTCGTCTGGATGACTTAGAGCAACAGAGGATCTGGAATGTTAAGTCGCTTCTGTTAGTGTATCTGTCTGCATGAGAGTACAGACACACTTAGGCCAGTATAGGGCCACTGTTTCCAGTATAGGTCCTTGCAGCCTTTTTTTTTTTTGACAGGGCTGGACATGTGCATAGGAGGTGAAGGTTTCCTCCTTCTCTTCGTCTCTCACTATCAGCTCACCCTATCAGCAAAATCCTTAGAGTCGTACTTTTGTGGCGAACTCGTCAGCCTTGCAGTTACCTGAAATTACTCTGTGACGAGACACCCAGCATAGGTGTCATCTCCGTGAGAGACAAACTACAGTTTAAGGCATCATTTGAAGGAAAGAGACTTGATTGCCGCTTGACAGTCAATGAAAATGCTGATATCCCTGACAGATATTGCATTATATTTCAACCAAGGCATTATATTTCGACAAGGCTTCCTTGATCGCCATGATTTCCGCCAGAAAAACACTTCAGTGATCTGGGAGGCGGAAGTAGATGCTCAGGCTGAGTTTTTCAGAGAAGGCACCACAACGCTCCCTGATTACGGTCTTGGAGTCGTCTGTGTAGAAGTGAACTGAAGTTCCATCCAAACGGGTAGCATTATCCCATTCACTGCGGTCAGGGATGCTCGTTTTGAAGTTACGGTTACCTTTCAGTTTCGGCGGGATGTAGTCGATGTTTTCATGAGTGAAGTTAAAAAGATTATGGATCGAGGACTGGTCAACGTGATAACTGGACTACTGCGAGGAGGCTTTCAGTCGGATGGCGGTACTAACAGCCATCTGTTTACCGAAAATATCTTTCCATCTTAGCTAGTGAGGTGTACAGTCCTATCAAGAGCCGGTTACCAAACGATCATACCATACAGCAGTATACGCCTGATAAGGGACACATATAGCCAGCATGTAGTTCGAGGTTGTCTTTTTACAGGAGGTTGTCTGGGTATTTGCCTGAGGCAGCAATAACAATGTCATCTGCGTAGATAATCACTCTATATCCTGTCCTTTGACCAGCAGCTATTAGATTAGATTAGACAGAAGATTGGATAAGACACCACCTTGGGGTATTCTGTAACAGGCAAGTCTTCTAGCCGGTGCACCGCCCAGCAATGTGTTAATAATCCTGCATGTGAGAAATTGATTGATCAACACTCCGAGTGGAATATCCACTTTCCGACTTGAAACTACGTCGGTGATTGCCTTTGATTTGACATCGTTAAAAATTTCCCTTGCCATACAGATTGCAGTTCAATCTGCATGCTTTCACAAAGTGCTTCTTCGTTGCATTCTGGTCCTTTTCCCTAACCGTCACCCCATACGTGATTAAGACTTCACTGTCATGGTGTACATTCAGTGTGCGGTACTGAGACAATATTCCCAAGTTACTGATGTTAAGCACTCCGCTTCCTAAAAATATCAACATTTGCTGACTTATTGGGTTTCAGGAGCTCTAGATATAGTTTCTTGGAAAATATATCAGCGGGGTTTTTGTTCGGGCTCCCAAATATAAGGTCATACCTTTAATCTTACTTCATTTATATGAACTGGTATGTTTCCAATTTAATATTACATTTTTTAGCTCTAAGCAGATAGGTTTGTCGAAAATGTACATACTCTTCGCCACATTCAGGTCAATGTAAATTTATTTTGATGTCCATTAAGGTGTTCAGGAGTCCTACCTTAATCTGCGTTCCGCGAACTCTGAGCTCAGAGCACTTAGCTTCGTTCTTACTACTACAGCATATATATATTATTATATATAGATATTGCTTTTATTGCTGTGCGGTTGTCGATGAAGAAGACGATATTCTTGCGGCATTGCCCCCGTCGCAGCCTCCCGAGCACTGCTGCTTCTTCTGCTTTGCGAATTTTCTCGATTCTTCACAGCTCAATTTGCACATTCGCTATGTATGCGCCAATTTCTGTTCAACTCTCTTCTGATAACAGCATGTCATCGATTATAGACGTTGGGCTATGTAATGCTGTTCCCCAATGTGAGAACCGTCGGCAGTGGAATATTACGTGCTCCGTTGTTTCTTCTTCTGGGCATCCAGGCAAAGCGGTGAGGTATCGTGTCCAAATCTGTACTTGCGATATCCTCCATGACCGGATAAGAACTGTGTAAGGTGATACTTACAGTCTGTGTGTTCGCAACTTGTCCAAACATCGATTCTTGATATGAGTAGGTTCATCTGCCTTTTGTGGCACTGTCACATCTGTTTTGCCATATGCCTAGTGATGTTGACCTTTCTTCTTGTATTATTCTCACTGCACCCACATCGGATGGGGGAGTTTCCTTATGTGGATTCGCAGCATATCATCTGTGAGAATTTCGATGGGGACCATTCTGGCTATGACAAATGCTGCACTACTCTTGGGAGTAGAATTCGTCTGGCGTAACCGGGTCCCTCGATATTTGGAAGGATCCTGGATCCTGCAGAGCGCTGCCTGGGTTCCCGAGGCTTTTTGACTCATGGACTCTATATGACTATTTAAAAGTTCAGCCGGTTGTCTAGCATCACATCAAGGTATTTGATGGCGTCTTTGGGCTTTATTTTGCTGCTTCCAACCAGAATGTTGTCATACGTATATTATGGAACTTTTCGACTGGTTATAAGGACATCCTCCATTTTATGGGCAGCCAGTTCCAGACCAGCTATCACTAACCAATTTTTAATGGGGCATATTGCTTCACTTATGACTGTCTCTATCTCGTGTGTATATTTCGCAACGGTAACCACAGCTATATCATCAGCGAATCCAATAATGTTTGCTCCTTGCGGCAGAAATTGTCGCAGAACTCCATCGTACATGATGTTCCACAGAAGGGGACCGAAGAACCTTCCTTGTATTGCTTCGGCTGCGATGTCAGCTACCATCTTAATGGCTTTTACCGTTGAGCGAGATTGCCTGAATCCGAACTGAAGGTCGGACAGTGTAAGAAGTCTCTCATAGATGATGCGCTCCAGAATTGTTCTCATTGTATCTAGTAGGCATATTGGGCGATATGAGGACGGTTTTCCGGGTGGATTCTTTCCTTTAGGCAGCAGAACCAGGTGTTGCAATTTCCAAGGCTCAGGGAAAACACCTTCCAAACACTTGCAACGTTGCTTTAAAAATGTCTGATCTCTTTGGACAGCTTTTTTTATTGTAATATTTGGTATGCCATCAGGTCCCGTCGTTTTTCCGTCGCCTACTCTTCTGCATGCTCGGAATAGTTCCTTCGTTGTAGTTGTTGGTATCTCCTCTGCTGGGATTTCTCTAATTGTGTTGGCTATTTACTATTAACTGTGATATTTTGTGGTGGTTATCTATATTTATAAATCTTGTTTCTGTCAATATTAGGTTGTTAAAACAAACGTTTTTTTCTCTAAAGTGCAACTCTTCTTTTATTTACTTTATAATTACATAAACGGTAAAATACATAGTAAATTGCTCGCGAGTTCTTCATAAAAATGCTCGCGAGGAAAACGAAAATAGCGCGACGATTTAAAAAAAAAATTCTTACAGCTCGTGACTCGTGCGCAAGAGCACTTATTTAAGAGCCAATTTTCCGGATTCGCGAACAAAAGATTTTTTTTCGGGACCGATTTTCTGGGCTCACTTGTGAATCTTTCTGTATTCTGGTTGGAATCCTCTTTAATTTTGTCGACAGTCCACTTCCGCGAAAAGAATTAATTATAGAGCCAGTCAACCGATTCTCTGGCTAAGATCACGTTGTAATCAAAAGTCACTTTCATAACAATTATAGCGCCGTCTAATTATCTGTCTTCCTGGTCTTAGATGTCGCCTAGTGTATACACGTTTGATAGATCGTATCTCTCAATGCATTCAAGGCGTCAGTGCACATTAGATAGCCCTTGATTCGTTTAATCACCGGAACTCCATTTGTAGATAGATAATTAATTTCATTTGCATCTATCCTCGAATACCTATTGCCGTAATTGTATTTGCACAAACCTGATCACGAGCGGAAAACACATGATCTTGCCAAACAAACACTTTGCTATAATCAAAATAGCTTATCAAGTGAATGCAGTGAATATTCTCGATTACCAGATTACATCGAAGGTAATCAATCAGGAACACGTGTGTATTACCTCTATCTTGAGTGCAATCACGCACAGGTCATTGATGTTTTAATTTGTTCATTCTTACTATCTATGGGGTATCACTTAAGTAATTCAAATTTATTTTCTCAAGTCACTTTAATGAGGATGAGGCTGTTAAAAAAAAGAGACTAAAGACTACTTAAGACTGCCTATTTGATTACTCACTACTGTGTGTCATATTTCCAGTGCAAGTCGCTAATGTTTTTGGAAACAACTGTCTCAATTAATCGCATGACTAAAGGCCTTAAATCTTTTTTGCCGAAATTTGTGGCAAGCATCCATTTAACCAATGGTCATGGCTTAAATGACTCAAAACCCATTTCTCGGTAACTTTCACTGATTTCGTTTGGTTTGCGGTATTTAAGTTGAACTTCCATCAATGATGGCACGGTTAAATGATGGTATTGACCATCACCACACCATCGGAGAAGAATTTTTAACGCTTGGAAGAAAGTTTTCAACACTAGTTTTTTGTTGTTGTAGCAGTAAAAGTATTTGGACTATGGGGAATTATCATTTATTATTTTTAATTTAAATTTTCCACCTTTTGTAGAGATGATATATTCATTAAGCGATCATTGACGCTTTGTCGTATAGAGTTTAATTTTTTTTTTTTACGAGACAAAGATTTACGGTTTGGATTTTATTCGCGGATAGATACAATGGACATATGCACAAAGTGATTTATGGAGGCATATTGATTTTATTGCTTTTGTATAGGAGCGGCGGCTGAGTGATGTCATGGCAAAGTAAATGACTATTTTGGTGGTATATTATACTCGTAGATGCAACCTAATCGATTAAACACGTGCTTAACATTTCAGGTACTATCAATAGATTGTGATAAAATCAAAGCTATTGACAACAAGATACGGGGGTTAGGGTATTTGTCTTGTTAAATGTTATGTCAATGAGTGTAGATGGAACTTCCAGGAATAGATAAAAATAAAATGTTAAAATATTTTTAGAGAGACGATTGGCGGATATAGATAAAAAAAACAAGCGGCTGCTTCAATGTGGCTTCTGTTTTAACCGAGAGGAGGGATTTGACGCGGCCTTTTATATTCCTATGCACTTAGTGACAATCTTGGGAAATTAATTTTATGAAACATAGACGAGTGGAATTGTAAAAATCCATTGCAAACAACAAGATGTGTGTTTTGTGTTTGTTATCATAGGTAGGTGAAAAATCTCCATAGACACTGGGTGGTGTGAATAAAAACTGAGTTTGATGTATCCGAATGTTGTAGTTGAGTTGTTGACAATCTTTGGCCAGGAAATTCCTGGGTCGCTTCCGGGACGTAGACCCAATTGTCGTGAGAATCGTAGCTGTCGGAGCTCCATGCTGAACAATTATATGCACCGCTTACGCGACAGTATCACTGATCAATGCGCAGACTGCGGTTCGTCACCACATAACACCGCCCATTTGTTCAGTTGTCCGTCGCACCCCACAACACTTACACCAAGATCCTTATGGACTCACCCAGTCGAAGCTGCCGCTTTCTTGGGCCTCGACCTTACTGATGACAACCCACCTACATCACCTTAACGTTTGAACCATACGAATCAACATAGTTGCTACAACGACAACAACAACAACAACAACAACAACAACAACAACAACAACAACAACAACAACAACAACAACAACAACAACAACAACAACAACAACAACAACAACAGCAATAACAACAATAACAACAATAATAACAACAACAACAACAACAACAACAACAACAACAACAACAACAACAACAACAACAGCAGCAACCGCAACAACAACAACAACAACAATAAAAACTGAGTGAACCTTCCGAGTAAACCCTCTTGAAGGAAGTGTGTTAGAGGGAACACTCAATTTGGTGTGAATAAAAATTTGCCTCTAGGTAGGTTCATCGTCTTCCCCGCAAGTTGAAGTTTTAAAACTTGAGTGGCAGTCTGTCAAATTATTAACAAAAGTGAGCGCATAAGGAAATATTATAAATTTGTTATAATGCAATATACTTCTTGAAAAAACTGGCAACAGCTTGCAACGCTACTAGCTTTTTAATTTTCATGGTTGGAGTTTAGTGCGCGTACTATCAAAACCAAGCAGTACCTATAATTGCATTAAGCAAACGCGACCGTATGTCAAATCGTTTGGTTTGCCTCAGTTAAATTGTTTTTTTCTGAATAATGAAAAACAAAAATGTTACTTATTATTATAAAAAATAAATAAAAACACAAAATTACGTCATTATATAAAATTATTGCTCTTGTTGTCAGTGCTCAGTACGTAATGAGCGAATGAAACCGCTCATTAAGTACGAAGCCGAAAGTCAACGGAAACTTGACGAAACTGAGCAAAAAGTATTTATTTATTTATTTATTACTTAATGACAGGTGCTTAAAAGTAGCCTGGTAAAAATAAACATAAAGAGCCTAGCTGCTAGGACTATTGGCTCTGAAGATGATTAGCGAGATTAAATTTTACATTTAAGATTAGATAGGAATTTGTTTACTATTTCAATGTTAGTAGAATTGGGGGTTCTAAGAATTTCATATATGTTTGTGTCTTTTAAATAATTGTTCGATATTGTGCAGTTTTTTAATAAGTGTTCTAGAGTTAATGTTACATTGCAGGTGTTACATAAAGCGGGGTGTTGGTTGGTGAGCAAAAAATAATTATGGGTTCAATATACAAATTCAGATATATCATTACGTACGGCAGTGTACAAAGGGTTAATTCAATAGTAGTTCAGCCTTAAGTTTCTTCATCAAGTAGTTTACTTTTCAAAACATATTCGCGTTTGACGGGCAGCTTTTCAACAAAAGCATCTGCTGATACCGCCATTACATGCGGCTACTCCTTATTGCGCTAGTTCAAACGGTTTTGTTCTTTGTAGCCGGCGCACTAGGTTCGGCACGCCTAGAACTTGGAATATGGTGTTGTTGCAATAACTCTGAAGACAAATACGAAGTTTGCGAGCAAAGTTTGTTTTGAAAAGACTGAAGGACATTTCTATGGCTGGCTTTAGTACAACCCCAGAGTTTTATACCATACGTACATACAGGTTTTAATACTTGCTTATATACGTAGGACTTGCTTATATACGTAACAAAAGTTCACTCAGTCGATTGAATAATAAAACACAAAAATAATTTTAACTTTAGATATTTAATCTTCATCTTTTTTTAATTTCTCCACATAATTCCCATTTATTTCAATATATTTCTTCAGCCGATAGATCCTTTCAAAACAGCTTTCAAAATCCTCTTTTTGGAGCTTTTCGATTTTGACATTGACTGCATTAATAATCTCCTCATTAGATGTGAAGATTTTTCCCCTCAAATATTTTTTTATTTTCGGAAACAGCCAAAAGTCACACGGCGCTAGATCCGGAGAATAAGGTGCTGGGCGAATTTCATTGATGCCCGAGAGCGCAAGAAAGTTGTTGGTTTTTTCAGCAGTTTGCGCAGGCGCATTGTCGTGGTGCAAAAAGTAGCGGCGCAGCTCCTCCTTTTGTCGATGCCCTAGTAAATTTTGGAAAACTTTTGGTAAGCAAGTTTCGGTATACCAATTAGTAGTGACTGTCTGACCTGTTTTAGGCGGGATGACGGCGACCATTATATCATAATTTTTGTCGCTGACTTTTGTTGTTTGGCCTTTACTGGAGGATTTGCACCTTCCTCTGAGCTCCATACCATGGACTGCTGTTTGGTTTCCGGGTCTTACTTGTAAAACCAAGATTCATCACCTGTAACGATCTTATTGAAGCAGCTTGACTCTCCATTTTCAAACTTATCCAGGAAATATTGAGCAAAACGAACACGAGCATCTTTTTACTTTCCATTCAACATTGTTGGAACCCATCGAGCTGACTTCTTCGAATATTGCAGGTGATAATTTAAAATTGGTGACACAGCCATGGCATTGAAGCCCAGTTCATGCGCTATCATCTCCTGTGTCATCCTGGCATCTTCGTCATTTTTAGCCTTCACCAGGGCCACATTTGTATCGTCGGTCGAGGATTTCGGCCGACCTTCACGAGATTCGTCCTCCACAGAAAAATGGCCTGTCTGGAATCTTCGAAACCACTTTGAAATAGTAACAAGAGATGGTGCATTTATTCCGTATGCATTTTGACATTCGTGCAGAATTTTGACTGGCGTGAGTTGTCGTCGAAATCCGAAGAGAATGGCAAAACGAATTTCTTCCTGTGTTGGCGGTGGAACTCCAACCGAGCTTACGTCACTAATTTTTCTCTTTCTTGTCTCCATTTTTGCCTATTGTTCTGAAATTAGGAAATAAATATTGTTAGATTATAAGCTATAGAAATGCATCTTCTTTTCTTTTTTTTTTATAAAAAAAACTACTAAATTGACACCAACTAAGCGCACTTTTGTTAGTCCCTCCGTAAGAGCTTAACTTGGAATATCTTCCAAGAAACGAATTCATTTGCCTGAATCTGTTTTCGAGTTCGTCGCGATTCTTTTTAACATGAGGCTTTCATTTAAGTTTCGCGTCCAGCGTCATACCTAGATATATCGCCCCGTTAGCATACGCATTTTGTGCCGAGTTGACGAAAATGGGTAGATTGTTTACGTTTTTATAAGTAAAGTTGATATGCGTTGTTTTCTTCTCGTTGAGAACAGTGCACTAGATCGTTGTCCACTCGCAAATTTTATCCAAAGCTCTTTGGATCTTCTCAGTTCCTATCTCGACTGTATTGTGTTGTCAATACAGTCGTATCGTCCACGAACGTGGCTACAGTGGTGCTCTTTTCTTAAGGTATGTCTCGAGTGTAGAGCAGGAATAGGACCGGACCAAGTGCACTTCCTTGCGGAACCCCGGTGACGATTTCTTTACATTCCGTGTTGGACATGGAGTAGTCTCTCCGCAACGTAGGATTCTAGAATTTTGTATAACTGTTTGGGAAGAACGTGTCTTAGCTTATACTTGAAGCCTTCGTCCTATACTTTGTCGAATGTTTGAGAGACGTCTAGAAAAGCCCTAGAGCATATCTTTTTCCCTTCTTGGGCTTCCCCAATTTCATTGGTTATTCTATAGACCTGTTCTATTGTGGAATGCTTTCTTCTGAAGCTGAATTGGTGATCAGGAATATGGTATCTTTCTTCAATTACCGGTTGTAGACGTTTCAGCTGGAGCTCTTCAAATACGTTTGATATTATTGGCAGAAGCGATATCGATCTGTACGATTTTTTGCCGTTTGAAGATTTTCCTGGTTTTGAAACCACTATTACTTCAGCCACTTTCCATTTTCTTGGAACGTATGACAGCCTTATCGCGGCATTTATGAGGTAAAGGAATTTGATTAAGGCTTTCTTTGGCAATGCGTTGAAGATCTGTCCAGTTATTAAATCATTGTGTCTTTTTTTAACACTTTTTTTTCTCTTCATCTCAGCTGCTGTTAATTTATTCTCATACGTTTTGTACATTGTCCAACATTGTGAACCGTATGTAAGTGCTGGATGCACAACTGCGGTGTAGGGCCTTCCTTTCAGATTAGCTTTTTTCAGTTTTAACTGTGCATATGTTCCTGAAACCCTTCGACGTCTTAGCGCAACCCATATCAGATCTCGTGGTTCTCTGTCGAATGGATTTTTCAAAGTCAATCAATACAATTCGCAAATCCTTTGAGGAATCATCACGATATTTTTCCATTATGATGCTAATAATTTGGATTGGATCTGTGGTTGATTTACCCGCGACAAACTGCACTGAGCATCAGATAGCCGTATTTTTTTTCGCAATCGGCCTTCTAATACCCGCTCAACGATCTTTATGATGTGTTACATTAGCTTGATCGAACGGTAATTATTACAGTTTCATGTATCACCCTTTTCTTTGTACACTGGGAAAAAGTAACTTTCCCTCCATGGATTTAGGATTTGATAAGTTTTAAGATGAGGATCACGAGTAATCTGAACCCGATGTCTCCCATCTTTTTCCAGAACTCAGTGAATATCTCGTCTGGCCCAACCGCTTTTCATTTTTTGTAATGCCGGGCATTCATTTACGTTAGGGGTGGTTATAGAAAAGTATAGCCCGTGAAACTGTTAATTAAAAAGTTCTTCCCAGTGCTGTCACCATGGAAGATATTTGGATTAGGTTAGGTCATCACGTACACTCGCAGAGCTTAAGGTCAGTTGTATTTAACCTTGATAGTGGAATGGGACTAAAAATAATCATATAGAAGAGAGGTGAAACCTATCCTAGTGTCGGTCTATCCTTAACCCAGTTGGTACTCTTTACTAATCTAAGTAGATCTTTATCTGTGATTCTGCTACGTCTGCAGTGCTAACAATGAACCTGGAGCCTAGCGTACGTAGGCGTCGTTCTTGTACAACGAGTCATTGGCAAAGCAGTCTATCATATTGCCTCCTTGCCTTACTTCGAAATACTTCTCTCTGTTCTATTTTTTTTTAAGGTGTTCTCCTCTAATTGCTAACTTTTCGGGGGCAGACAACGTACAAATTAACTATCTATTGACGGATTTACGAGATTTCGAATCGTATTTGACAAATGTATAATGGATAATTCACAATCTGGCGTTAGGTCGCTCTGGGGTTAATGGGCTTTTTAGTGGCGTTTTAGAAACGTACGATATTATCTGTTAAAATGCGGAACCAGCTGCTTTGCAAAAGAAATGTCGCTTCGGTCGGGCGTTGGAAGATTAGGAATATGAGATCTATCACAATTCGAATTGGAGTCATTTCTTGTTAGATTGGTTCTCATTTAATTGATGTAAATAAAATGGATAAGCATCGCTCAACTCTATAATTTTTTTTTTTTAATATATTTTTAGTATGCAAATATGATTTTAGTATATTTATTTTCTATTTTTTTTATTTTTCGGAGTTTCACAACTCACTAGTGTCTTCAATTTTAGGTGAATTTCCAGAAAGAAAGTTTTTTCACTTAAGCAAATAGAAGAATTTCAACAAATACATAAATCGGACAAAATTTTTCCACATATGAGGAAAAACGAAAATGCGAAAACAGCTGTGAGCTGTCAAACACTGTAGAGAGTAGCTTTACTCAGGCGTTGATAAAGACTACGATATTTACGATCAAAAGTCGACCAATTCAAAAGAGGTCACATTTCATTCTAACCCATATACACACGTTGTTTCTACACAATATGTCAGAGCGCTACCGCCCCAACGCCACATTATAGTTTGGCTTTAACGGTAACATGTAACATGCGGGCACAAACGTTTCTTAACGTCAATTTCTAGTTCATCTTGAAAAGGTCAGCACATTAACAAAATTTACACAACTCTTCAATGCAGACAGTTACAAATAAAACGAGGAAAAATATTCTTAATCAACATTTGCACAAATGTCAACCATCAATCAAGTTCTAATGACAATCCACTTCGATACAAATAAAACCATACTACTCGTCTCGTACAACTAAACCCACTGTTCCGCTCAATGAACGATCATAGAACCACATTAAATCCGTTACTTCCACTTTTTTTTTTTTTCATTTGTACTTTGTTGTCGTTTTGTTTCCATCTCACTCATAAAAAAAATCCTAGATATCACAACCGATAACCAATTTTACAATCGTGATCAAAAGACATCATGAATTTTGATTCTCTACGTGCAACACGAGTTCGTACGCCACCGCAATTCCGCAGCACAACCACACGCGTCATACCTCACACAGCAGCTGCTTGAGCACGTGCTAATAGTGGCAAAAAAAATGTGTTCCCCCCCGGCTCCTTGTTTACTACCGTAGAAGAGCCATCAAACCCAAACCGTAAAGAAGTAGGCAAAGACAAAAAAAAAGTTACTCCAACAATTTGTCTTTCGCTTGATGGGGCTTCAGGTAAGAAGCGAGAAAGAAATTGAAGGAAAATAAAACAGCAATTATCATTGATCCACATCTGTATTAGAAAATAAAAAAAACCGCTTGTGTCCGTGTGTTTGTTGGATTATTACCGACCTCCATCTCTCCGTTATTTCCGCAATCGACAACGACGACGACTACGACGACCCCGCGATAAAATCAAATGTTTGCTACGTGAGTGAGATTACCACCCCACCACCACTACTTCGCCGGCATTTGCATTCGAATTAGAATCAGAATTAGAATTGCACGCAAGGTGCATAGATACTCTTTGTTTGTCGACAATCGGGCCATAAAAGTATGAAAAACATAAAGCTAGTCGATACTATTAGTTATAATGTGGTTAAAAAGTCGCCGAACCATAGCGATTGGAGGAGGAGGTTGTTTTGCCATACATAGTGCCACCGATGATTGTGTTAAATTTTCTGATTTTGGATTAATGTTACTTGTCGTCTATAAAGAAAGTCGTAAATAGTCTGAAATAACACGATCCTTAACTGATTTCAAGATTTATGTAAACTGACACATTTTCGAACGTTCTAAAGAACTGGTTTTGCTAGAGCGGTCGCTAATTGGAACCGTTATCTTGATTGCAAAAGACTAGGACTTTTTTAAAGTTTGTCGGAGGAGCTGCAATGATGCCGAGGAGAAGGAAACTACCCTCTCCGTCATCTGGTATCTCTTCGACGTTCTTAGTCTTTTTATAAGAGCTGGCTCATTAGCCCTTTAAGTAGTATCACAGTAGATTCCCTTTGATTAACTTAAACTGCCTTACCTCCTATTTCCACGTTAAAAGTTACAAAAACCCTGGCACCAAGGGGTGTGCAATGATATCTGATCTCATCATTTGTTAGTATCTGCTTTCAGACGCTAAGTATTGCTGCAATTTTAGATTGCAATGCTAAGAAGTCATTATCAAGTGATTTGAAATAAGAATATCACCTCGTTGCGTGCCGCTACTTGTAAAATTTTATTTTAAAATGCAATGAAATGCAAGTATCAAAAGTATGCAATAAAAATGGCAGTTATATTAAAAAGTATTTTTCAAGTATGAGCAGAGCGGTCGTATTTCCAAATGTTACCAGCGATTGACTAAACATAGCTTTTCGATGCGAAATTTTGAAGTATTTGGGCAGGGCCATCATACTACTCGAAAACAATATATAGGTAAATACGAGTACTTATGACGAACTCAATCTCATCTCATCTTTCCGAGCAGTTCATCTTTTCAAGGAATTCATCTTTCCGAGATTCTTCTGTACCTACTTACTTTATTCAAAATGACTTCTAGACATGATAACGCGTGCTAAATGCTTGAATTTTTCTATGAAGTTTGGCGAAATGAAATTTGATTTATTCTTGATTATATCCTTTGGCATCGCCTTCTAATATGGCACTGCTATTCCCTCCAAAATTAGTACTATACGTTATGATTCTGTACATTAAGCTTAGTTCGTCATTCGAATGAAACTGCTTGCTGTTGTTTGCCTTCAAATTCAAATGCTCATATCTCAGGTTATAATTAACTTTATTAGTCGAAATAAGAACTGTTACAATCTACACATTAACCATTGTCTTCTTTTCATATAGCTTCGGCTTAGGGTGATGTTTTGGCATTACATCTCAATCCAACCACTGCGTCGATTGTCGTACAGAGTCTATTTTTTATCGCACGTCACAATTCCATCGAGAAATGGTTCATTTCTGTTGCGTAGAAGCTGTCTCCTATCGATGATTTTTTTCTGAAAACCATTTAACTAATGTGGCACATTGTTTTTGTTTTTTCAAGTCATTCTAGGTGATCAGAAACAGCTGATTTACTTATACAAAGATCTCTTGCGAGCTCTTGAACCGTTGTGCGTGGAATTGCTTTAACCAACACCATCAAGTGGTCGTCGTCAATGACTGTAGATCGCCCATGGCGCTCTTCATTTTCGAGGCTCTCATCTCCACCACGGAATTTTCGAAATCACCATTGCACTTTGCGCTCTTTAGCTGTAGACCAAATGCGCTATTGATATTCCGAACCACCTTAGCTGTCTTGCGACCCATTTTGAACTCCTACAAAAAAATGGCCGAATTTGATTTTTGTTTATCATTAATTCGATCCCTAATAAAAAGAAACAGAATAATGTTTCACAACGTCGAGTAAAACGTGCACTTCAAAACCTTATGTACAGGGTGATTTGCATAAGATGCGACAAAAGCCTAGGGCGGATAGGTTGGGTCAAGACAAGAAAAAAATCGTACGGGAGGGGAGGGTCTATCTCCCCCTGTTTAGGCGGGAGGGGCAATTTTGTAAAAAAATGACTTTAAATGAAAAAAATTTTATTAAAAATTAACGGAAACACGTACAATAATATGCTATAGCTTTTTTGAAAGCTAATATTCCATTCTTTTATTTGGTTTTTAAATCAAGTTGTTTCAGTGAATAGTTTTTGAAAAATTAAATTTCAAAGTCAAACTTTTTGAAAAATATTTTGAATTTTTTTTTTCAAGCTGATTTTTTTCAAAATTTTGCGTTATTAACTGCCACTGATATTTTTATTTTTCAATGCTCTTATCAATTCTTAAATAAATACCGAAAACCCGATGTAAAAATCTTTCTTAATTTTTGAGATTTGAATTAAAAAGCAAATAAAAGAATGGAATATGAGCTTTCAAAAAAGTTATAGCACATTATTGTACGTGTTTCCGTTGATTTTTAATAATTTTTTTTCATTTAAAGTCAATTTTTGTACAGAATTTCCCCTCCCGCCTAAACGGGGGGAGATAGACAACCCCTTCCCATACGATTTTTTTCTTGTCTTGACCCAACCTATCCGTCCTAGGCTTTTGTCAAATCTTATGCAAATCACCCTGTATATAACATTAACTTCCAGGCACACCTACTTCACTTGGAAACGACGCGTCAAATATTAAATATATATGTACATATATTAATAATATAATAACCCACCTCATGCAGTCAAAGTTGACCAATCTCCTCTCTACCTCTCCTCATGCTGCCTAATTCAAAGTCGCACAAAACAGTTTAAATAAATATAAGCAACGTAAACTAACGAAAAGTAAACAAGAAACTAGGAAAGGCCTGACGTTGGGCGTCAATTCGTTAAGAAGATATTTTATAGAAGGATTGCAATCAATTTATTTTCTGTCTGCGTGGTCTATAATAGTACATAATAATATAAATTTGGCGCAACAGCTCATTAATTGCCTAGGCCTAGCTTCACGCAACCATTCTTGTTGTGTGCGTTATATTTTTCGCACGAATGGAAGGGGCCTACAGGTTAGTGCCGTATCCGAAGGGCAATCTTGTTTTTGAGAAGCTTTTCTGTCACTACAATACTCTCGGATGTTTGTCAGACATTCGCAAGAGGTGGGAACGTGAAAAAACTTTTTAGTGTGTTCTGGGATTCGAACATGGAACCTCACGCGCAGTGGTCCGACACACCAATCACTAATATTAACTATATACATATGTATGTATTTAGCTAACAGAACAGAAGGAAAACATCAAACGCCATTGTTATCGCCGGCGTCAAAATACACATATAGCTATAAATTTGCGCCTCATATGTAGGTAGGCAAGGAAATAAATCCATCTGCTTATTTATTTTATACTGCGCCCAAAAGTACACAAAAAAATCAGTACTTCTCAAACTTTTCGAATGTATAGTTTTTTAATGCCTAGTTTTGACTGGTTTTTTTTTATCTCTGTATTTTTTTTAATACCTTAATTCATTTGAGTAATATCATGATAATTCTAATTGGAGATTGCTACCAGACTTCTAAGTTATAGAACTGCAAAGTTTTACTAAAATCTGTCAATTAGTTTTGCATGATACCTGCCCAAAGACGACCCTAGTTATCATATTATTATATTTATAGATAGATAGATAAAGATATTCTTCCTTCAAACTGAGGCATTTATAATTTCCTTAACACAGTTTATTGACATAATTTTACATATCTTGAAATTGCAAATAATTTCTAAATTTTGGTTGAAGATGATTCCACGAATTTCTACATTCATTAAGGTAACATATCTCAGGATGATGCGTAGGATGTCGTTCGCTCAATGACCACCCAGTCTCCAAAAAGTTGTTACGCTTTAAAATCCTTTACTTAGCAGTTACTCGTATCTGATCATTTTACCTCCATTAATACGAGCTGGGATAAAGTTTCGTTCGGAATTACCAGCCATAAACCTAACACCCAATATCAAACGAAAAAAAAGCTTTCATTTCTTTAGAAACTATAACTACGCCTCTGCTCTCCCATTCCCATTTACCGACAAAATGACAACAACGACAATAACTACGACGACAAATAACCAAGAACACCCACGCGATGCCCTGAGAATAAAAGAAAGGAAGCAACAAATATAAAAAAAAAAAATAATAATAAAAGCGAGGGGGAAAACGCTTTATTTACTTTTTATTTAATTTTTGCTTCTTTTTTTGCTGCTGCTGCTTGTTGTATTGTAACGAGACAACAGGTAGGTATGCGTCATCGTCATAATCATCGACAATCATTCAGTGAATTCCATAATAGATATGCCTACAACAAAGTTAGCCAGCTCGCTGCCTACCATCCATCCATCTACTCTATCCAATGTGTAGATACATTTGTAGTTAAACTTCAACACCATACATCCACAACTCAGCAAGACGAAAGCAGTAGACAAAATGAAGCGAAAAAAAAAATCTACGAAAGACGATGTTTAAAGAATTTTTGAATTAATAATGTAAACGCTTTCAATGCGCAAACTCACTGTCGATTTCCGCAAATCGATTCCGATTCTCTATTCCCTTTCTCACTCTCATTATACACTATCTCACTCGGGCTTTTCGAAAGCAAAAAAAAAAAAAAAAGTTTTCGTTCCGTTTTCCGCTTCGATGCAATTTTTTGTCGTCGGCGTCGTCGTTGTTCTTGTAGTTTTATTCGTTTCGTTGAATTTTCACTCTCTCTAACTATAATTCGCCGTCGCCGTGTGTCAGTCAGTTTTTCTGTGATTTTTATACAACATCTCTCTCCCACCAGCCCCACTCACAGTTGAGACGACATATAGTGTATTGCAAGTTCTGACAGACAGCCTGTATACATTCTGACGTTAAATTCAATTCGTTCCCTCGCCACCATGTACGCTCTTCAGTGTTGAATTCAAAATACCCCCGTACGATACACGATGCGAATGAGTTGAGCGCAATTAAAAAGTTTAAACAAAAACCTTGAATTGTTTTTCTTTTTAGTTACACAGTAGTGTTATTTGTATATTTTGTCTGTTGCGTGCTATAGAAAGAATTTAAATTTAATAATAATTTTAGTTTCAAAATGAGAGTGTTTTAAATCGCACCGAACGGAACGTTTTGAAAGTGGAATTAATGTCCTGTGCTTTGGGGGAAAATAATATAATGAAACGGAAATAAGTTCCTACCCGTTTGACGAATTTACGGTTCAAATCGGTTAAAGTTTCTGTGAAAATCAGTTTAAAAGAAATTCGTATAAATCTTTACCGAAAATATTTAAATCAACTTTAGTGGAAAGTGTAGTATTTATAGAAAAAATAATCAGAAAAAGTAGTTGAAGTAAATGCTTAGAAAGGTTTAAGGTGCCAATGGATATCTGTATCTGGAATAATTGGATTGGATAAATTCCAACTGATTTGGAGTCACAAAAAGTATTAAAGGACCGTCAAGCATCGGTAGATAAACTGGAATTTGCGAAGATATTAAACTGGGTAATTATCAATAAGACATCTTAAGCCATAGACCGACCGAAAAAAAAATTAGGATATGTGCCTTAAACACCAATTTTTTTTAACAGGTTTTTGACTTCAAAAACTTGTAACTTATTATCCTCTTAGATTAGAATGAGTATTCTGTCTTTTGATGGATTACATGTATAATTTGCATTTGGAAGCGTTGAACTTCGCTGACGGGTTTTAGGATTCGTGATTTCGTGGGGAGCTTCTGCTGCCTGTTATATTCACTGTTCACAGGCACATGATCCTTTCGGCTTCTGACTGTGTTTTTCTCAAAGGCTGGGGTGGTCTCGCCGGATCACAGAGTTAACCAAAGAAACACCTAAACTTTGGAAAGAAAGTACACATTTTATTGAAAGTTAAAATTTACTTACATGGGTACATTCTATTTCTAAAAGTTTTATATACTATACTTAACAATTCGGTATAGATAGATAGATATTTGGCGCAACAGCTCTTTAAGTGCATGGGCTTAGCCTCTCGCAACCACTCGTGTTTTGTGTTATATTTTTCACACGAATGGAAGGGACCTACAGTTAAGTGCCGTATCCGAAGGGCAATTTGTTTTGATAAGCTTTCTCATGACAACAATACGCCCGAATGTTTGTTAGACGTTCGCGAGAGGTTGGACCGTGAAAAAACTTGTTGGTGTTTTCTGGGATTCGAACTTGGAACGTCACGCGCAGTGGTCCGACACACTAAGCACCTGCGCCACGGCGTCCACAACAGTTCAGTGTTCCTTATTCTAATTTGACAATCACATAATACCTAAAGTAAAGAGCTCGCTGTCGGCAGGCTCCGCTCCCATGCCCTCTCTATGAGCAGACTCCATTCTCAAGCCTCGTCAAGGTATACTTGATCACGACAAATATACACCCATTTCTGAAGGGTCGTGCTTGATATCGCAGGGAGTGGACTACCAGCAATTCAGAAGGAGAAAAATCTAAGGAAAACGTCTGACCGGCTATGGTCAGTAGCAGACCCGAAATTCTCGCCCAATCGCCAAAGCGAAGGTGAACCTCCCAGAGAGTCTGTTAAAAGTACACGAGCTTGGTATTTACAACACTGAGCTGATTCAATCTCTGTTCTCTACTTGTGAACATTTTTGCAAGAAATCACCGCGAATTATGAAACTTAATTTATTTATAAACAAATTTGTTTACTTTTATCGCGGTGACCAAGGGAAAGGAGAGAGAGAGAGAGTGAGAAGTAGTCACGGTCAGATGGCGTGATCATCGACAAATGTTACAAACACACAGTGGTGCCTGTCAAGGGGTTGCCACAGTGGGGTAGTGCTGTCGGCCGGTGGAAAATTTGGAACGCTTTGTTGCAGACTACTTTAACTCTCTCCACAAAAGTACCAAATATCAGGTGAAGTAGTAGATGGCTTTAGTAATTTGTATCTCGCGTTTTATACGTTAGAAAGATGACTTTTCGTAAAAAAAACTTCTCTGACAGCTTTGTGATTGGTTGACTCAGTTTTGTTTGAGCGCGCGTCACAGATGGACACCAGCAAAGAGAAAATACGCCAAATTTTACAGTTTTTCTTCGATAAAGGCGAAAACGCAAACCAGGCGGCTGAAAATGTGAATAATGTTTATGGTCCTGATACTGTAACAGCCAATCACGCGCAGTTTTGGTTTCGTCGACTCCGTTTCGTTAATTTCGATGTCAAAGATGCACCACGCTCTGGAAGGCCAATTGTCGAAAATGTCGATAAAGTCATGGAAATCGTCGAGTCTGACCGTCATGTTTCGATTGCCCAGGAGCTAAACATTGCACAAAAACCATTTGGCACCACTTGAATAGGGCTGGATATAATAAGAAGCTCGATGTATGGGTGCCACACGAGTCAATAGGAGAGAAATTGTGTTCCATCAGGACAACGCCAGGCCACACACATTGATAGCAACTCAACAGAAGCTCTGGGAGCTTGGTTGGTAGGTTCTTATGCATCCACCTTATAGTCCGGACCTGGCACCAAGTGATTACCACCTGTTCTTGTCCATGGCGAACGATTTTGCTGGCGAAAAATTCGCCTCATGAGAGGCTTGAGAAAATCGACTGTCCCAGTTTTTTGCCAATAGGGACGAAAGCTTTTATGAGAGGCATAATGGAATTACCCTCAAAACGGCAACAAGTTATCGAGCAAAACGGTGCATATTTGACCTAAATCGGATCATCCTAACTGTGCTAAATAAACCCTTCAATTTCATGCAAAAATAATGGATTTCTTTTTACTACACCTTATATTTTTCGTATGACCTTCATATTTGTTCAGCTAAACTGCATAAGAGAGCTAGCAGGAGTAAATACTTTGCCGCCGTGGTTTGGCGAAACCGATTTACCACTGGCCCAGTCTGGATCACTTTACATGGCGATGAATCTGCTCTGTCTTTTGTTTGATCGTATTCTAAAGTGTTTGTTGCCGTACTTTGGTGATTGATTGAGTCGAGATTTGCAGTGTTAGACCGTTCTTCGTGTGACATAAGAAGGATTTGATTGGCTCTTCCATTAAATAGGCATCAAACAGAGTGGCACGGTCGATGCCACCTCGAAAGCTCATAAAAGAAAAAATGTGGGTTCATAGAAACTGTTGACCTTCAAATAGGTTTCTCCGGCACCGTCCCAATAAAGGCGTATTGTCCGTCCAAAAATGAAGGTGCTTGGGGTAGTATGTTTGTACTCTGATGCTCTCAAACAGCTGAACAAATACTCGTCAAGCAACTATCCAAGGTATACGATGAGTTCAAATCTGATTATTTCGGGATAAGTTATTTCCTCTTAGTCCCGGGACAGTCCGAGGAATGAGCTAAGAAAATGAAGATTAGCCTTTGACGATGTATGTAACCACATTTGAAAACTGGCCGATTACAAGTGGTAATCTAACAAAACACTTCATTGTACGAAGACATGGCCCAATAGGAAACCATGCAGCCAAATTATTCCTGTTATACGACTCGGTGCTACTAGATGGCTCAGGTTCCTTCAAAGATGTTAACGTTTTTCTGTAGACTTACAGACTTGCACACCATGTGCAAAGCTTGTATTTGTCTGAAACTTGAAAATAACTCTTATATTTGGCTGGCAGCTCCAAGAAGATGTTTCAGGGTAGATCCTTGGCTATCAGTCAAATTGTAGCTACATAGAACACCACGAAAAACGACAAAAGAGTTTCTTAGCCATCGATTCTGAAACTTATTAGTTAGAAAAAAAAAAAACTCTAGCCCTAAGATTACCTTCTTAGCCCCTAGCTTGCCTTAGGGACATTAAATTTAAGCCCTGTGGCTTGGGTGGTAGTCGGAGTTGGCACCGGAGAACTTTTGGGAATTCTATAGACTAAAGGAATTTCCTCGATTCGTCGCGAATGAAGGCCACGTTTACCTTATCGATTTTAGTTTGAATGCCTCCTTTGCTTATTGTGCCTTACCATGATATTTTCTTTCTTGTTTGAAGTGTGAATACAGATAAGGCCAATGGCAATATACTGCCTCTCCTAATTTTCTAAGCAAACGCGCTACCAAATAAGTTGGCGTTGTCAAAATCATACCCGGTGCTTGTGGTTATTCGATTACTCTTTAGTTTCCTCGTGAAATGTTCCTCCGACATGTGTTGGGTAGGTAGTGATGCAGTGGCCCCCCGCGGTGAACGACAACCAACAGCCACTCGAGCATAAAGGGGAAAGAAATAACGTCAAGGTTTCTCCATCCACTGCACCAAAGAAGAGTTCCTGCGTTGCAGTAGGACTGCATCAAGTGTGAGTGCTTTGGAATCTTGGTTTCCTTTAAAATAAAAACATCTTTTCAAAATTGCCTACATCCCAAAAATCTTTGTACTTTGTTTTGTTCTGAGCATATTTAACTGGCACTACCTGGAAGTAAGCCCTAAGTAAGGTCTAAAATGTTAGCGGGATAGCTGGGTAAAAATGGAACACAAACGAGATTAACAGTGCGATTAAATCCACTATTCGCGATTCAGACCACTATTTGCTTCTGGTTTCATAACGCTATGATATCTTTGTAAGTGGAAGGCTTTTCGTAGACAATGCAGGATCTGTATTAATTTCAAGAAATCCGCTACTCTTCGTCGCATATATACAATACAGTCACCATGATGCTATCTTTCACCATTTCGTAAAAATGTTTGGTGTTATAGGCGTTGATGCCGTAATGGAACTTAGCAGTTGAATTAAGTTCGACAGACTAGCCTCAGCTTTTCGATGTGGGAATAAGATTCATGCATGTTTGGATGCAGTTCAAGGCGTCAGTTATATCGTTTGGTCATCATATTGTATAGATGGGTGCACCGTAAGTCACCATAGGATTTAAAAACTTTTTTGTTTATATGTTTGTACATATAATATTATATTTTCATTTCATAACAATTTGGATATTTTTTTTTAAATGACCCCCATTTACAACTTCTAAGTGGTTGCTGATGGGCCCGATATGAAGCATTTTCCATAACACTTTTCAAAGTTTTTAGCTGAAGCGGTCGAATTTCTGCGTCGATGCATACACGCGCTCTTTCAGATAACCACAAAGAAAAAAGTCATCTGCAGGCGAACCCCACAGGCGGATCAGTAGAAATGCGGTGAAGTGGGATGGTTGTGATCCCTTATTTTCGGATCATAACCTCGCTGATAAAAGGAAGAAGAAGAAGAGGAAGAAGAAAAAAGTCATCTGCATTCAAATCTGGCAAACGCAGGGCTAACTCATTTCTGAATGTTTGGAAATTATTCGCTCTCAAAAAATGTACCTTATTAGTGCCATTGTGGCTCCGTGCACTATGAGCAGTGGCTCTATGCAGCTGAAACCATGTCGCAGGTCTGTTTTCAATGGCAGGATGTACAAATGTTCAACCTCCCACTTCAATACATTTCTAATGATCCGCCTGTGGGGTTTGCCTGTTTGACCTCAGGAAATATCGATAAGCTTCTCGATTTTGTATCACTTCGTTATTGAGGCAAACCAAATGATGGTGTTGTTGTATTTGTGCGATGACATGACAATACCAGCTGAACCGGTCGCGCTCTATTTTTCGTGAGATGGCTTCTTTGTCGTGAAAGTTTCCTTGGATCTTCGAACTTCTTGTTCGATCAAGTTTTCTCACTCCTGTTGTCATGCGAAGCATCTTCATCTCAGCTGTTTTGTACTTTGTCCAACATTGTGAAGCGTATGTGAGTGTTGGACGCACAACTGCGGTGTAGAGTCTTCCTTTCAGCTTAAAATTGTTCGGTCACAGAAGATAGCGGAGTTTTTACGCCACTTCACCCTACGCTTACGAAATGATTGTTGTCGTCATCAGAGGTTGTTTCGCTTTTGATCATACCACCTTGATCAAAAAGTTCCCGGAATTTATTCAGAAAATTAAAAATACAAGTTTAGCTTGATCCAATCTTCGAAACATTTTTTATATTCGGTTTTCAGAATGTCCATCAGTGCTTCCTGCGATTTTTCCATTACTTCCTCTCGGCTGCTGAAACGCGTTCCCCGTAATGGTTTTTTAACTCGAACAGAAAGAAGTCACAGGGAGCCAAATCAGGTGAATTCGGTGGCTGTTGGATGGTATTTGTTGCACTCCTCGTCAAAAAATTACGAATAATGATGGCACTGTGCAACGGTGCGTTATCATGGTGCAAAATCCACGAGTTTTCTGCCCACAATTCTGGTCTCTTTCTGAGAATTGCTTCACGCAAACGTCTCATAACGCCCAAATAATACTCTTTGTTTACTGTCTGGCCTTCTGGCAAAAATTCATGATGCACTACACCGTTGTAATCCATGAAAACCGTGAGCATTGCCTTCTTTTTTGACTGAAAACGACGTGGTTTTTTTGGTCTCGGCTCATTTGGTGAACGCCATTCACTTGCCTGATGTCTGGATTGCGTGTCGTACTCATAAACCCACGTCTCGTCTCCAGTAATGATCCTTTTGATGAATGTGGGATCTGATTCAGCCTCGCAAATCATGTCTTTTGCGACGTCAACACGGTCTCTTTTTTGCATGAAATTGAGGTCTTTTGGCACCAACTTTGCTGCTACACGACGGAAACCCAAATCATTAACCAAAATGTCTTGGACGGATCCATAGGCAATGTTCAAGTCCTTCGCTATCTCTCTGATGGTTAATTTGCTGTTATTGACCAACATTTCTTTTACTTTATCAATGTTTTCGATGCCGATGGTCTGCCACTGCGTTCATCATCTTCGATTGACTCACGACCACTTTTGAACCACTCGTGCCACTGATAAACGACCGTTTTCTTTAGAGAATCGTTGCCGAAACACTTTTCCAACATTTCCAACGTTCGCGCACCATTAAATCCGTTTTTTACGCAAAATTTAATACAAGTTCGTTGTTGCAAATTTAAATCCATTTCTAAAAAATCGCCAACACACACAGAGATAGATGTACTCTTGGCTACGTAACTTTTGCAAATGTCAAGCTATGACGCTAAGATTTAGAGGGAATATCAACAACAGATGTACCAACTTAACAAAAAAAACAGAACACAAATCGGAACGATGGGAGCGCCACACGGTTTTTATTCCGGGAACTTTTTGATCAACGTGGTAGATCTCAGATATTTGAAATTTTCACATTTGGGAAGCACTGTTCCTTTCAAATAAATGTCTGGAATAGGTCTGAATGATCAGCGAACAGGCAGCACAAGTACTCCGTATTTTTTGGATTAATACGGAAAACATTTCCTTCCAAAACGTCCACCCATACGTCAAGTGTTCGTTGCTGCTTCGCTGACCGTCAAGAGTCAAGAACTGTAATAAAGAGGAAAGGACTTAAGACGCTTCCCTGTTGTACCTCATCTTTGATTGAGAACTCTTCAACGGGACACCTTACTCTTGTCTCTGCCTCCCCGGTACATGTACACGATCATCTGTACAATTGTTTCTGTAACCCCTCAATAGCTTAGTGCCACCCATATCAGATCTCGTGGTAAGAAGTAAGGTACAATGATCCTCTTAAATGTAATGCCGCAGCGTATCGTACATCGAATGGGGTGCGATTGACGCTAGTGAATGCATCTCGGATTTGAACGATCAACTAAGCGATGAATCATTTCTTCCGAGGATTCATGATTAAAAAAATAAAATTCTATTATTCTGGTACCTTGTTCAGTTGTGAATCTCTCCATTATTTTTTCTCCAGAAATTAAAAAAATATATGCATAAACAAAAAAATTATTCAATGTTGAAAACCAATTGTGAGTATTTGGAATTCATTTGTCAAGTATTTGGAATTCAGCAAAATTATATAATGAATCTAGTAGGAAATAGCTTTTCTATAGAGCGATTGAAACTTAATTCATATCTTGAAAACATCTCCAAAATAAAAAAGAGTAGATGTAGGGTGTCTATTTATAATACAATATTTGGAAATCTAAAATTCGTCATCGATTAAATAATTTTTCTGGTTGATTTCTAATTGAAATACTATTCAGAATTTAATTTCACAAATTCATGTGAACTACCAAGTCTGTTTGAAGGCGCCCCTAAAATTTCAAGTCTTTCGAAAATATTTCTTAACCAAAGGGAATCCAAGCTCCTCCAAGACGAACCCCACAGGCAGATCAGTAGTAATGCAGTGAAGTGGTAGGGTTTTGATCCCTCAGCTCATAACCTCTCCGATATAGGAAGAGCAAGAAGAATTGAAACTTATATGAAATACATTACCTGTCAACCGATTCAACCGTCATTTTAAAATATCTAAACCACCCCCAATCGGTAAAATATGTTCTCCGAAACACTCTACAACTGAATTAACATTTCCCCATATTTTCTTCGAAACTTTTTGGCAACGAAACATCCCTATTAGGGGGGAAATTTCCTAGAAAAATTCTTGTGCATCCTTGACTCGTCCCGAATAAAAAAGGGGGTGAGCCATAGAGATTCACTCTACATTGTGTATGTGTTTTACTCCCTTTCGCTGTCTCTTTTCCGTACACCGACACAAACAGACAGCAAGAGAATCAACCCTTGAACGCATTTTTCCATATTCCATTCGATTCAATTTGAATTCATCCCCTTGTTCAAGAGGGTTGCTACTTTCCTGTATATTTCATTATTATTATTCTTTTATTTTTCCGTGGCCCGTTCAAACTCGTCTTTTATTCATTTATATATGTCTCACCGTCGTCCGGTGTACATTGTACTTTGTTTTTGTGCAAAAAAAAAAAAAGTAAAAAAAACCTATCCCTTACTCTGTAAAGGTACACATCAGAAAGTGCTTAGAAAAGTGAATCATACATAAAAATTTCTGTGACTTTGCCAAAAATCAAAAAAAGAAAATTCCTAGAAAAGATAAATTTGTATTTATAAATGTTTTTCTCGCTCCTAACATCGCCTAATCACCATACTCATCTCTCATATCCGTCCGTGTGAAGGTGAAGCATTTTCGTTTCATAAATTTTACTTTCTACTCTTTTTTTTATGTTCTCTTGTATATCGTTGTGGAAAAAAAGATTAAATAATTTTCAAGTGCAAATCGAATAAAAATATAAATATACTAACACGAGGAGAGTTATTAGATAAAAAAAAAAGTAAAATTATCCGAAAATCGAATTATTGTGGAAGAACCGCAGCAGCAAAAGGCGAAGAAGAAGGTGAGCTTTACACAAAACATAAGCCAGACTAATTCAAACTACCTACACACACAGGCACACACACAGATACTCGTGCTTCCTTCCCCTTTTTGAACCAAACACACACCACCCTCTGGGTTTAGTTTACACTTTTGAATTGGTTGTCCATACCAAATTTGGACCAAAAACAAAAAAAAAAAAAAAATGCTCACCAAATTTGGATTTTTCAAATCGGATGTATCTCTATCCAATTTTGATATTTTCTTTGTATGAACAATCTTTTCTTTTCTTTTTTTTCGAATGTATAGAACTCCATATTTAAAGTGGATGGACACGATGGCGGTTTATTTATTTTTGTATGCTTTGCCTTGTTATACGATTCACACGTATCTACATATAAGAAAAGTATTTATTATTCTTCGATTTTTATTCAAAACGCTTCGTGAATGGCGTAAACAATGCGAGAAACAGTACAGTAAAAGAAAATGCTTTGCTGTTGCGCATATTTTGTCCCTGCCTCCCCCATAAATGGGTGGGGGTGGTTATATGGATGGGTGAGAGGGTGGTCGTAGACAGCTTGTTGTTATAGCTATAGTACATTTGATTAAGAAAAATTTTATTTTTATTTAATTGAATTTCTATTTTTGAGTGTATAAAGATTTTTCTAATATGAATCAGCGGCATCTGTTGGTTGATGGTTGAGAGAAAAAGTTCAATGTCATGTTCTACATTTGTTTTAGATCAAAAAAAGTGTCGTTTTCCATTCTTTATTGTTCAGTCAGAGACGTGTTTTTAGTTTATTCATCTCCTTGCATAAGAATTCCATTTTTTTTTTTAAGTGCAACGCTTTTTTCTTCCTGAACAAAGGATCAAAAGTCTTGAAGCTACCCCCGTGCGTGACAATTCGTTGTCTCGCTTTTTGAAAGAGTGTCTATCGTGATGAAATGTACTGCATTAGAGAATATTGTTGTCATCTTAATATGTGTGTTGAGCTATCAGAAAACACGCAAAAGAATCTACATAGATACGTCATTTCGTATGTTAAGGAATTTCGAATTTCGCGCATTTCAATATTAATTTTCTGTTTGCGATGTGAGGTGTAAAGAATTATACATTTTCTATGAAGCTGTATGCATCGGAATGTAATTATCTTGAAAATTTATTTTAATTAGTTGAGATGGAATTGTGTAACGTAATTCTGTGGAATTATTACACGTTTGTTGAGATAGGCAAATTATAATATTTTTATAGATTTTTACGAGGGAGAATAAATTTATAATAACAAGCGCTTGGAACACGTGAAATACTACTTGATGTGGTTGGTATGTATGAATGTAATCCATACTCGTAAGATGTACATAAATGAGGGAAACTTGTTTTCCAAATTATTATTTCCCATCTATCGAAAATGTTCCTGGAGAATGTACTTTAGAGAAACATTTACCTTAGTTTATTTGACATTACGTGCATTTTGACTGCAAAGGCTTTGAAGAAAGATAGTATTTTAATCAGAATTCGTACAAGAACTGTACAATGAGATAGAAACAAAGATTTTATTACTCCTACAAGATTCAATATGTATCTGAAGCAACTAGCGTTACGTATGAAATACACACGAAATCAATCTTTGCTTGATTGCCGAACTTTAATATTTTTCCTCTTAACTTGACTTAACCAAAGCTGAATGAGTATCTATTTACCCAAGTTGATTTTAGCTATACAACCGGTCAAATATCTTTAGATTATTTCCACCAGCTATCTATCTCATTATTTTATTTTTTAAGCAAAGCATCACATACTTATCTTCTTCTGAGGGCCTTCCTATACTTTTTTCACCATTTTGGATTGTCTACTACTACAGTTGTCCCGCAATCGATTCCCATTTATAGTAGTTGCCCATTTCTCAAGCTCATCACTACGCTTCTGCTAAATGTAGCAATTGGATGGACCATGAAATCCGGAAACGCTGCCTTTGCGTTTCCTTCAATTTCTACGTGCCCTCTCATTCAAATCAGAAACAATTTCTTTTGATTTTGGATTTGAAGCCAATGAGCCGCTGATGCCTGCTTACTCCATGCGCCTGAACACTGCCTGCTTGTTTAGTGCTATTAAAATATAGTTCTCTTTCACCCGACCCTCTTTAAAGTGTTCCAGCGCATGCCGCAGTTCGACAACTGAGGTTTTTGTCCTTCGGCTTCAGATGAGTACAAGATTTACCTCTTCTAAGGTACCTGCATAAGTTCTGCCATCTATCATAGATTCATCCATAAAATTAGCTATTTCTCGCTCCTTCCAAACAGATCCCGACTGATCCATTCATAATTAGAGTTCTGTGGTACCCTCAAATATGTTAGCTTGAGAGATTTTCGTCAGATTAACGTATGCTTAGCGTTTGCTTTCAGAAATACGTATAATCCTATACATGCCAATCGTGCCCCCCATGAGAATTTTTGCCACTATATCTACCTTCCACGATCATGAGTCTAACTAGCTATCAACGTGTAACGCCAACATTGTGTGTGAACACAGTGTGATTCCCTATCGTTGTTCACGTATTTACTTTTTACATAACTTTACTGATCTTTTGTTTAACATGATAGTTCTTAATTAATCCGGCGTCTAGGCATAACCTTAAAGGATGACCCTCTTAGGGATGTCTGCAGTGGCATTCATTAACATGCTTCTTGCGATTTCTGTACGAGTATAAGAGAGACACAGTTACGTTCCATAGGGTGGGTGATAGAACACTATCCTGTGGGCATACCCCGCCTAGAAGTTCTAAAATCTTCCACATTCTTGAGCAGAAGTTTCTGCCTGGAATACAAGTGACCGGATCGAGGTTGAACGCTTTTCCTTAAAAAAAATTGCCGTACTCTGGGATCAACCCTTCTCATGGTCTAAAGGGCTTCCTAACCGTCCCAGTCCCTACTTAAAGGTCGAGTAAAGCCTCTCTTTGGCTCTTGATCTTTACTTCCCTTTTGTAATGGAATTTTTATTAATTCTATGACGAGTACCACACAGCATACTCGCCTGCACTTGCATGCACCATGGTGTGGTCTAATGTACATACACATATCTGTCTGCATATTTTACTGTGAATCGTAATTCACCATAACAGACGACCTAACTATGTATCCAAAACGCACATAGCGTAATTGGCCACACTCTCTGTCTGTCCTTTGATCTTTCCTTCTAAGATCATGTAGTAGTGCAATATCAATCGAATCTTCTCCAAAGCATTGTTGATGCCGCAAATCTGTTGTGAAGGTTATATGGACTACACACCAAATAAAAATGATGGTCATACCAATCAAAACGAAAAAAAAAAAAAAAAAATGGCAAATTGTGTTGCCGGTTACTGGTTCAAGTAGCAACCATATCCAAGCATATCCATTTAAATTTTCTTCTAATAAACAAAATAAACAATGCAATCTCACACCACCTAGAGTAATTTAACACGTACGCGAAATAAGTAGTAGAAATCAACGCATATAAAAATCACAGCAAATGCAATCACAGACATCACCCATGTGGTAAACATACTAAAATTTAATTCACCCGAGTTTCAAACCAATACATCAAAAGAACTGCTTCCTACCTATTTTCTTCTTCTCCAACTTACAGTGCAATTCCATTGAAAAAGTTAAATAATATGAATACTAAATAAAATAATATGTGGGCGGCGCCGTGGCGTAAGTGGTTAGTTCCTAGTTCGAATCCCAAAAAACACCCAACAAGTTTTTTCACGGTCCCACCTCTTGCGACCGTCTGACAAACATCCGAGAGTATTGTTGTCACGAAAAGCTTCTCTAAACAACTTACCCTTCGGATACGGCACTAAACTGTAGGGCCCTTTCATTCGTGTGAAAAATATAACGCACAAAACATTAGTGGTTGTGAGAAGCTGGCCCTGGCACTTAAAGAGCTGTTGCCCCAAATATATATAATATTTTTTTTTTTAAATAAGTTAATTAAACAACTTATCTCATAACAAGAACCTTATGCCTACTTCACATTACTACCTGCCCTATTGCCAATACATCCTTCTAACTAGTAGTTCTCGTACAAAAAGGATTGAGTGTCAGTAAATTTTTGAAAACCACACTTGGGTCGAGAGCTGGCTTTCTTACTGCTATTGTTATTGAGGTTACATTGAAACATAAATATTTGCATTGTTCAATGATGCGAATAACAATGCACCTTGCAATTAAAACTTCCTATTGCATCCTATATGTCCTTATACAAATCCAACTGAATCATGGTTAAGCTACAAATTCTAACGTACAATGTGAATTGCCCTTGTACTAGGAGTTAAAATTAAATGGGATGAATAAAATAATGTTGTATCCCAAAAGGACATACAACAGTCCTTTTAGTCTTGACTCAGAAGCTGGTATCTGCTCTGACCCCTTTGTATCTACAGTCAATAAATGTTTGTGCCACATCTTTTTATTTTTTAAATTGGCATCACTGGTGACACACATTGAAACGTCGGATAGAAAATTGCCTCCATCATCCATTGTGTTATATTAGTGTTGCCAATCTTCATAAATTTCTGTCCGTACCGGATAATTTAAAGAAAAATAAATCTATCAATTCTTCTAAGGATTTTTTTTTTCAATTCCGATGGGTTGTTTCTTCCCACCATGCTTAGCATCGTTTTTCTTGCAGATTCCTTCATATCATCCATCTACAGAAGCCGTCTCGTGTATTTTGATCAAAAAGGTAACCCAAATTCGTATCTTCTTCCATCATCATTTGATTTCATGTCTTTTCCTTGAATCCTATGCTGACGATGCCAATATCCTTGTAGTACAAATCCTTCGCATAGATTTTGTAGGTCTCTCCCTTGAGCCATTATTACACATTTTTCTTCGCAGTTTATTTAACTTGAATGTGTTCTTTTTCCTACATATTTCTGCTGCTCTTTTCGCTTCCATTCCATTCAAATCCACAGAATAATTTCAAAAGGACTACAAGTATGAAAAGATACCAAGTTTTGAGATCTCATTTCATCGACTTCTTAAAAAAAAAAAGAAAAGAAGAACGAGTAATAAACAAATGATTTTCCATAGAAATTCACATTCAATATTTTTTTTCTTCAAAAGGCAGTCTCATGTCATGTGTCACTTCTTGAAATCAATACCCTTCTTTTGGCATAAACACTATTGTGCAGACGCGCATAATGACACATCCCTTTGACGTTGTGCGGTAAAGTGGAAAAAAAAGTAAAAGTTAACCACGGACAGAAAAGAGAGAAAAAAAATCAAATAAATGCTACTTATTTGTGACCTTAATCCTTGCTCCAATATTCTGTATAACGTTAGTGGGAGAGCCAACAAAAGAGTGCGCGCAAAGGGGGGTAGTAGGCAGGCGGTGGCAGAAAGGTATTGCATTACAACTTCACGACCACCCCTAGGACATACTCGTACTTCAATTCAGCAAACTATTCGCTTTGAATTACATTCTCATTCTGAGTTCTGTTCTTTATTTTCGCTGCTGTTGTTGTTGTATCCGCTTTTGAATTGCATTGCTTTGGGTGCACAGTAATTATCTGTTGACGACATATGTACCTTTTGTAGAGAACAGTGGGGTGCAGAAATATTTAAACAGGGTGGAAAAGTGTGCAATTGATGATGTTGGTGACGCTGGCTGTTTTCTGCAACGCGTTTGAGCTGCCTCCAACTCATTCCTAAAGAGCTCGATTCCTCCTCAACTGTTCTGCGCCACGTTTGCCTAGGACGTCCCGATATTCTGCCTGCCTGGGTGAGCGGATTCCAGTACATAGCGTATTTCGCAATGGAGTTGTCTTCGCGCCGTAGGGTGTGTCCAATCCATTGCCACTTTCTTCTTCGTATAGTAATGCTTATAGGTTCTTGACCCGTTCTCAGATAAAGTTGTTCGTTGGAGATGCGGTTCGGCCAAAAAATCCTCAAGATGATTCTTAAGCATTTGTTTACGAAGACTTGTAGCTTGCGTGTGTTAATGGTGTCCACCTTCCAGGTACTGCACCCATAAACCAGCACTAATTCTACGTTGGAGCGGAACAGTCATAGCTTGGTTCTTCAGCTAATAACATTGCTTCTCCAGATTTTGGACAGCATTCTGAACGCAGCTTTAGCCTTCCCAATTCTGCTGCACACATCCAGTTCGGTGCCACCGCGATTAGCCGAGACCACACTTCCTAAATATAGAAAGCTATCAACTTTCTCGACTTGTTTTCCGGCAATGTTAAGTTGAGCGCGGTTGTTGGAAGAAGTGCTCGGGGCTTTTGTTTTGGCTGTGTTTATTTTTAACCCCACTTTGTTTGCCTCAGCTTCTAGATTTTGGGCCATCAAATGAAGATCCATTATCCGATGTGAAAGTAGACATCTTTGGTAAGATGTCATCGTCCAACGAATTCCATAATTAGCTTCCGTCAATGCTGCACGGAGTACATCGCTGATAACCACCAAGAACAATAGTGGGGACAGTATGCACCCTTGACGTACTCCACTTTGGACTTCAAAATGCTCCGACACATTACCATTGTGCACGACGTGACACTTACCGCCTTCGTATGTAGCCTTGATAATAGCTATACGTTTTTCTGGAATGCCTCTCCTGCTGACTGTTCTCATTTCGTCGTAATTGACTTGATGTTATGTCCTTAAAAGTCTCTACTATCATAAAATGAAGTTCAGTATCATGTCGTTGGGGGGTTGTCCGCAATAAAGTCCAAGACTATTGCACTGATTTTAATGTGGTTTGCACATTTTGGAAGATATTTCTTCGAGTTTGTTATAGATTATCTATTAAGCTACGATTCCACTATATGACACAGTGTCAAATGCTGGAGCAGAAAAAAAGCTCCACAAATGAATGTCAAACAACCGTTTGACACTTCGCATCCAAATGCCATTTCACACTATTTGGCACTTTTTCTGGAAGTGCCAAATTTTCATTTGGTGTCAAACGCGGCTAAAGGACGCGACAAAGGACTGTATTGTAAGTTTTTTTTCGAAGAAAGCATGAAGATTAAGTTAATACATATAAACTCGTTGAGTTTGAGTAAAGTTAGTTGAGACAGTTCCTAATATCTTTTGTTTTCAAAGAACGGGTTTCATGCATCAGGCAGATGCTCTAGTGCTGCACGTCTACAACCGATATTCATCACAGGTCACTTCCATTCGCTTCTAAGTGACGGTCACAAATAAAGCGGTTGAGCGATAAGCGTACATCGCCCTGTAGCTCGACGCGATTGATTGGCGGTTATAGGTGGCTAAGTAGACAGCCGCGCGACGCTATTCATCGTCAAAGATCTTTCTGTGCGGCTACCGCTTAAGAGTGCTACTTGTCTTAATCTGACTGGTTCTGCTCAGGAATTGTTTTTGACTTACCAGAGTGCTTGTGGGATTCTTACTTCGCCATTGAAAAACCAACACAGGCTGTACACGCAAAGAAACTAAATTCATATACGGTCACAATCTTCGTCGATCGTTAAGTGGTACTCAATGCACTAGACAGTGTCATAATCAGATCAAAACAGTAACCGCATTCCGACAAACTAAAAACAGAGTATGCAACACTCATGAAATCACTCCATACTGTGCCCTGGACATAGTAACATAGAAGGGAACGAAGCAGCAGACGAACTAGCACGAAAAGGGTCAGGGGCCTTATTTTGCACTGCTTTTGGATTCGGATTGCCATTCGAAAATATAATCCGATTCTAAATTGAATTGGTATTTTGTATTGTTCTCGGATTGGGTGTAAGTGCTTCCAACTCAAAATCAAACATTTCCGAAAGTTAGATTGTCAAAACATCTATCAAACGTCACTTAAATTACTTGGAAATTGAGTTTGTATACATTTGCTATAGAAACGCAATACAAAATAAGGCCCCAGTATTAAATGCGGAATTCTACCGTGCATTCTTATTAGTACTGAATAGAAAAACTTAGCTTAAAGCAAGAGAAAAGATCAACACTTCCTGGGTAACCAGAGGCGACTGTCATATCTTGCATATTATGGCCAACTCTTAACAAAAAAAGGACTAGAAGCCTTTTGTCAATGAACAAAAAAGAAACCAGTATCATGGTAGGTGTACTAACTACGAGTAAGTGCCTGGTAGGAGTAATGGCCACCAGACTGGGCATCAACTTACTTGATTACTGCAGGAGCTGTCATGATACAGAAGAAATAGAAACTATCATACACTTGTTGTGTGATCTTCCCAATCTTCAAATTCGTTTCTTCCGTTGTATGGGAAATAGACTTTTTGAAGATCTGGAGCAAGTTCCACTCTGGAATATGATATGTTTAGTCAAGAATACAGTCTGGTTTGTTTTAAGACCAACCGAGAGACAACCAAATTAGAGATGGTACCACAATTTATAGCGAATCACAATGGACCAAAAAAGCCCCCGTGCAAGCGCTCTCTAGGGTGTAATCCCCTCATACCATACCATACTTACTGAAACGACCTGCCTTTCTCTGTCATAGTTCCAATAACCCCACGGTATTTCATCCTGTGTTGGGCTTCAGCGTTTTCGGCTTCCATTTTCGTTTCCTTTTAGGCAAAGCTCTGTCCTTTGAACTTTTATATGTATTATTCTATCTCAGGCTTCCAGCTGCAGTTGGATATTTTCTTGAAATATGTTTTCTGCGAGTGAGTCCCAAAGTTTGATTGCAAAAGACCCTTTTTGGTAGAAAAACGTTTGCGCGGTTATCAGGGGAAGAAGGTTCAAAACTGGACAATGACGGCACTGGCGCCGATGTCTTTGGGCACAGGTTTCAAAGGCGGTCGTGTTAGGATTTTCAATAGCTATCAAGCTCGAGCCCACGCTATTGAACTATGTGATTGCTTGAGGATAAGGACCAATGGTGCCTGCATCTTCACTTTTTCGGACATCCAAGCAGGGCCCTCAAATCCGACATGATAGGGTCAACGTTTGCATGCGATTGTCTCAAACTCGTTCATCGGTCCACAACAATACTTTGGTATACCGCCGAGCAATGGGAAGTAGATAACTTCACTGATCGCTGGCCTAAAACTGAGGTCCTAAAACAGGCGAAAAGTTCATTAACCAACCAACCAATGAGGTAAAAAATTTGTTGGAACATAACAAAGTGGAACTTAAGATCTTAACCAGCTATCTGACAGGAAATTGTCTGCTTAAGAACCATCTGAACAAGACGGGTCTATGCGAATCAAATACCTGTCGACTTTGCGAAGAGCAAAAAGAAACGGCAGAACATTCTCTGTAACTGTCAAAAATTACTCCCAGGTTACAATGATCTCGGCCAATATTTGTAACACAGAGCCGAGAGAATTACTGAGGTGCATACTATATATCACGTGCCTCAATCGGGCTCTCGGCTTAATACAAGGCAAGCACAATAGATCTTTCTAGGGCACGGTACTTATAGGGTCTAACGTATTGTTGTAGAACCTTCTTCAGTTGGAGCCGTTGAAGCTGTGATACGGTAGACGAGTTCTTTCTTGAAAAGGAGGGGGACCGAACTTAGTTGCATTTTTGAGAATTTGAGGTGCCAAAGCCGAATAGCAATGCTAAAGCGATTCCTGCCATAAAAGTGGAATCTAAGGTTCTTGGGATACAACATATAGTAAAATCTTGCTGATCAACTGACAAGAAAATGCAAAAAGCTTCTTGTTGATCTACTTGTAAATACAAAAAAAGTACACCAATAAAGCAATACAGAATTGAGCTCGTAGCTCAATGTCGACCAATTAAATAAGAACCGTTCCACTTAACAAGCATATGACGAGACCTTACATATCCCACTCTTCCTCCTTAAGATACTCTGAACGCACATAAACCTCGAACATAAAAGCATGAATCAAAAGAACATGAGCACGCCATGAAAAGCGCAATAATTTCACTCCTCCTATCGCAGTAAAACTCCATATATGTACATACCTAATGTATCTCGAAACTAAGAAATTTCTCAGATTTATAACCAACATCTCGCGGTATCGTCCTCCGCAGTTTTGTGTAGTATTTTAATAAATTCATCTGACCTGAATTTCGCAAACAAATACTTTCCTCCCGCACACTGCCTCGCTACCCACATACATACATACTCGTACATCCTTTTCATTCTTCCTGCTGCCGACGCCGACGATAATGAATAGTCGGAACAATTATCCATAAACTGGATCAACCCATATTGGTTTCTGGTTTCTTCCTCTCTTCCTTTCTTTTTTTAAATTAAAATAATAATGAATGAGGAAAAAAACTACAAAGCAGGAAGTGCTACGTACCGCTGTTTACAATTTTACCTGTATAAAGGTGTATAAAGGCGCACAGGTTATTCCTTGTTTCCCGTTCATTTTTTTCTTCCTATCCCATAGGAAGCAAACACTAAAAGGATAAAAGGTTAAAAAAAAAAATATATAGTGAAGCAGATTCCCAGGATATAATCAGAAAAGCCACAAACTCGTCCTATTTACGTACCGGAGAGGCTCACTTATCTTCGCAAAAAAAGAAGTATGCCATCCCTAGCCGACAGCAGTTGCGAACTTTATACCCGACCAAACGACCCTTTTGTTGCTCTTCCAATTATTCCTCCTCACTTTTGGCGTGGTGTTGGCGTTTTTTTTTATTCATCGAGTTTTGTATATCATAACCTGGACGTGGCATAGATATACCTTTATTCATAGGAGTCCTGGTAAATGATATGATTGATGTACAAAATCCAGAGAAATCCTTTTGGTTTTATTGCATAAAATAATTGAAAGTGGTGGATTTACTAAACTGAAACTGTGGGAGGCTACTTGAAGGACACTCACTTCATGAATGGACAGTAAATATGCTTACTGCTGAAATGGCACTTAAGTGGAATTGAATTCCATTCACTAGATTTCAACAAACAAAATTTCCATCCCAAAAAGGACGCGACTTACTCCGCCCACTGTCAGGCAAACCCTTTTAAGTTAACCCACGTCTGGCTGTGCCCACGCACTATGAGATCACAACAACACACTACCTGTGGCCCAATTTAAGCAGCAGCATCTCCAAAAATAACGTTCTACATATGTATATGCATCCTTATGGTAACTAACTCCCACACACGTAGGTACACTCACGCAGGACTCCCGATATCATTGGAATCTCATGCTGTCATCCAGAATTCATTTGAATTCTCCTTCAGCAACAATGACATACTCGTACGGGTATAGTATACTACAAATACAAACAAGCAAATTCTTGCTTTGAAACCTACTTGTGGGGGTGAGAGGGCGGGTGGTGTGTTGAGCTTTTCATGTCAATTATAGAAGAAGAAAAAAGTTAGCCGCCCACCATACGCCGCCACTCGATTAAGTGGAAGAGCAGACCTACAAAGTGCGGAATCTGCACCCTTAGAGCACACAAGTGCGGATAATGGCTTTTTTTAGGGGAGGTAGAGGACGACAGGAGAGCGAAATAATGTCAATACCTAATTACTCTATTTTTATAAGGATTCCTTTCACTTTGTGGACTGTACCTCGTCGTCGCCCACTCGCTCAGGTTGTTATAGATAAGTCGATATTTTCTGTCTATTCAGGGCTCTTCTCCAGCTCTATTGTGTGCATTGAGGGACAACGATGTGGCGATGGCGATGATGATGACGACCTCGTCGCTTTAATGCATCCGTTTAATTCGCTTCGACGAGTTTTACTTTTTTTTTTTTGTTTCTTTTCTTTTGTTTCACTTTCATTCGAGAAGATCAATGCATAAAGAATGCATAGAAATGACTTGGGTGCTTCTTTTCCTTTTTTTTGTTTATCCGCTTTTGTTGCTGAAATGAAAGACCCCATTCATTTGTAGAACGTTTACCCTTAGTGGAATATAAACGAATATTTACCCTTAACCTGATTACCTAGAAAATCCAACACAAAAATAAAAATCCATCTCAAGTGGAATAGGTAATGAATAATGTAAAATGAATGGATAACGGAGGAGGAGGATATTGCACCGCCATAAGCGATGAAGGTACATACTTACATTCTATACAAACAGTGGAGGGCGAAAGTAAGTCAAATGAAAGGAATTTCGTTAAACGCAGGAGGGCTGTTGCAAAAGTTTTACCAAACTCTATGAAAATTCAACAAAAACTTAAGATTAATATACGAGTATAAGCTAGGAATAAACTTTAGTCAAAACATACAGAAAGCTACAGTCTGTCGAGAACGGTGTCAATGATACCTTATCCTTCATCTATTAACCCAGCGCTATAAGAATTAGAGGGACATTGTGTAATTAGAACTTGCTGGTTAAATGTATATTCTCCGGTTGTTCAAATATTTTAAGAAACATTTGTTGTTGTTAAGAAAAGGCCCCCAAAAGTAGGCGTTGCTCTTTATAATGTATTGGTGAATTATAAAGAAGGTCAACCCTTACATATTTTGTTGAAAAACTTGTAATTTCTAGTAAAAATATTTGGAAAAAAGAAGGGATTTCAAAGATGGTACACTTGCACTGATTCGGGAAACAAGAAGCTTGTATACCAAAACTATAGCTCAAAATGGAGGGGCCCAAAAACTGGTGACATATGGACGGATGGATAGACATGGCTCTAACAGTTATGTTGAACAACTTGTTGTCTAAACTGCAATATTTGTCCTGCCATTTTTTGCCACGTAAAATATTTTAAATACAAGTTTGACCTTTAAAAATCGACAGATGATCATCAACGTAATAAGATGGAATAGAGTTTCTAGACTTTATGGAAATCGGTGGCTTCTCTTTAACTGAGACGGAAGCAGAAATTTTCTGTCCTTTGCTAAAGACTCGCTTTCCAGATAATCAGATAATAACTAGGTCACAGCTCGGTCCGCTTGCCCATGCTGAGTTTTATCTAAGTATGAGAGGTCAGAATAGTTAGTATGTTGCATCGGCAAAGGATGAGCCTATCAGACGCACTATGGAATCGTTTGATGGTTTCGATTGATCTAGCACCGATGGAATGTATCCATTCATTCTGCAACATGCTCTTATCCAATTGCTTCGAACTGAGAATTTTCATTGCTGGTGTGGTACACGGTTAGAGTGGCTTTTATACCAAAAATTGGTAAAGATGACTATTCACTCACCAAATACTTTAGACCAACTGATTTCCCCTTTGCTGATAAGCATGAAAAGACTGGTTGAATTTGCATTTTCATCGACCTAGACAATATGACTTTGAATGTGTGATTCTATGCTAGGCTTAAGGGACACTGTTGACGACAAAGAAATTCCAGCTAATTTAGTAAAAGAGGATTTACTTTATAAAAGTACAATGGACCAGTTACGTCTGAGTGCTCCAATGGAGTATATACTATCCTGAGGAAAAAATTGCGGCTTGTCGGCTCTTTAGGTCGCAGTAGAAGCATTCTATTGACTGTATTGATTAACCTTGTAAACAGTGAATAGCATTCGGCTCAGAACCATCTAATAGTGATGTTCACTGTGAAATAGTTTGACTTGAAACTTTTCACTTTGATAATCTCGCTGAGCTTCAAAGCTTATTTAAGAACTACAAATGCTTCATCTTCTGGTCTACACTTGTCTGTACTTATTGTGTGGATAGTCTCTAGTAAAAATGTTTCTTGGAAATTTTAGTTGATGCCTTCACGTGTAATCTTGCCATCTAAACTACACATGATAGTTTAAAAAAAAGTGCTGGGTTTTTTTCCTGCCCATTTTGAGTGTACTTTGCAATTAGTACTCGTCTTTGACTTTTCTTTGGAAACTAGTTGAGTGCAAATTCATTAAAAATCGGTGATCACCTCCATTATTGGTCACGCAATATGGTGCCCTGTTTCAGACAGAGTCAATGGTTTCTAATAGTACTCCCAGAATTCTGTTCGATTGCATTGCATTAACTGATGAATTCTAGTCTCCCACCCCTGAAATTGGAACGAATTTGTTAATTTGTTTGTTAATTTCATAATCTATTGCCCTCCTTTCCATATGCTGCCTGCTTCACAATATTTTTGAAATGCTCCTTTCCGCGTCAAAGGTGTACAGCTAAAATCGGATTAGATCTCCCATTGTACCTATTTCTTGGTACCCATTATGACAGTGTTGTTTACAACACTAATCCCAATCCACCGGCAGACTCTTAATTGATTTTATTTCTTACATAACGAAATAAATAATACTCCCCGAGAACAATATTTGCACAAATATTAAGCACGCTCCACCAACAGGGTTTTCTCGCACTGCAAACACATACAACTGACAACATTCCCTACCTCCAATTACAATGCTGGAGTACCACCCCATCTAGCAATTTCTACCCCTTATGAGAAATGATGGCATCTCTCTACTGAAAGCAGAATGAAAAGTTTCATTTTTTTTTATCAACCCCCCGAGGGTAGTTTGTTGAAATGAAATTGGAAATATGCTCTCATTTTGTTGCTACTCTCCGAGAGCGCACCGCATTGTGCAACCGGATTTTAAATTGTCAAGTGTGTACTATAGTACTGTGCACACTCTAAGTTGCTATTGCGCCAGTTCTGTTGGTATTTGTGCGGCAAACAACCCTTGTGAGAGTTCGCATTATGAAGAGTAGCAGCAGCAGTACCAACCACCAACATCCCAACAAATAGTGTCCACAATATTACGTGGTGTAGTTGCTTCACAGTGCACAAGTTCTACTAATTTTCTCCAAGCACACACTTTTGGGACGGCAACGGCATTCAATTCGCCTCATTTTTTTTCTCGGGGAAAACTAATCTTGTGGTCGTTTTGGTGTTCCTTTTGAATACACGAGTATGTTTTTGATTTAGGACTGGCCTCTCTGACCATTGTCACTTTCATTGCTCCATTTTCACGTGTGTGTCCCATTTAAAACAAAAAAAAAGCTTCCGAGCTTATAAATAGAACACATAGTGCCACTGCACCATCACCATCAGCATCATCATCATCAAACCCATTAAGTCATTCGGTTTATTACAAAAAAAAAAAAATAAAAAAATAAATTAAAGAAAATTCTTTATAAGATAACTCTCCACTCTCGGAGTGATTTATCGAGGCAAGTTGTGATCCGTTCAACATCTGATTCAACTCAGTGAACCTGCTAAGTGTGCCAAATCATAAAGACGAACGAAAATATCTCTAGAAATTGTACCTCACTCTCACTAGGCAGTTGCACAGCTGTTTACATGAGGAGGTATTATTATTTTATTTTATTTTTTCTTGCTGTGTTTACTTTATTTATAACAACTGCGTCAAATGTTTAATTTATTTAAGTGTTTGACATTTAAATTCTTAATAAAAAAAAACTGAAAGTGTTTTCCAACAGTTTTGTTATCTTAGTGTGTGTCCTTTATTAAATGAAAAACATTTTGATACGATAAACTAATAGATATACATATTTGCCTTTTGTACTGAAGATTAAACAACAATTGACGGTTCAGGTATGTGAAATGACAGGTGGAGAGTTAACAGATTTTCGCGGTCAATGATACGTATATTTAAAACAACTTTAAAAGTCGGCAAAAGGTCTCATTTCTTCTTTGTATTTGATTTTTTCTTAGTTTTTGTTCTAGTATTAAGTCTGTTTATTTAGATTCGCCTTAGGTTTTATTTTTGACAACTCCCAGATGTGTCAAAAAAACGAGTTTTCCATTCTCAAAAATCCATTGGAGCTGTCATTCGGACATTTTGCCAATGTGAATATAATTTTCGCTTTGAACTTAATTTCCATGTTTGCACCTTTAGTTTATTGCGTACCAATTAGGTTGTTACTAATTTAAACATAATTCAAGGCAAGAAACTAGTCTATTATTTCTGCAATAGGCAAAATAGATCATAACCAGAAATGTCACATATGGTTTTGACAGCTCCACTTTACTTACTGAAGTTCAATCGATGCCTTTTTTTTAACTTTTATCAATGACTTCAATGACTTCACTGGCTTCAATGATTTCAATGACTAACAACTTCACTGGCTTCAAAGAGTACCACTGAATGCAAAATGACATCAACGAATGCAGAGGACTCACAAACGATGGATTTTTTGATGTTTTTTTGACTTCAACTTCAACATTTGAATGCTGAGAACGATTGATCGAGTCAGAAGAAATGCTAAATTATTTTTATTAAATTAAAGGCTCTATATTTATTGTTATTGCATTGAAACGAAATATAATTTTACATGGTGGTGACTTTAAGGAATGTATTCTTTTACTCAATTATATACATGTATGTATTGTACATATGTTCAAGTCTGCAAACAAAGGTAGTTAATTCTTTTTTTTTCGGCAGCGTCGTCGAATGCTCGAGTATTTATTTGAATTCTGTAATTTTATACATTTTTTTTGAATGATACTGAATAGTCTTAGCTTTTCTATTTAAAAAAACTCCTAATTACACACTTCACTAATTATAAGGGTTATTTTCATAATGCAATTGTCACCAATATTACTTACTTACTTATTACTTATGTCCTGTATCCCCTTGTGGGTCCTAGGGCCTCTACTACGCCTACGCGCCATCGTGTACGCATTCTGGCAATGTGTCTGAGTTCTCCCCAACTTTCCCATGCCTCCTTCTCGACTGTTCTGCGCCATGTTCTCCTCGGACTGCCAGGTCTTCTGCCATCCTGAGTTAGAGGGTTCCATTGCATATCATGGTTTGTTATGGAACTGTCACCCCTTCGGAACGTGTGACCAATCCACTGCCACTTCCGCCGTTGGATGGTTGTGCCTATTGGTTCCTGACCCGTTCTCTCGTAAAGGTGTTCGTTAGAGATACGATTGGGCCAGAAAATCCTTAAGATATTTCGCAGGCACCTATTAACAAACGTTTGCAGCTTTCTGGTAATAGTAGTGGTCACTCTCCACGTGCTGCAACCATATAATAGCACGGATTCAATATTAGAGCGGAACAGTCTTATTTTGGTGCTCAAACTGATTGCATTGCTTCGCCATATTTTGGACAACATACCGAAGGTGGACTTTGCTTTGGCGATCCTGTTGGCTATATCCAGTTCGGTTCCACCATCGGTCGAGACAATACTCCCAAGATAGTCGAAATCCTCTACTCTCTCTACCGGTTGTCCAGCAATGCATAGGTATTTGAGCCGATGAGTTAGTTCCAAGGCTGATAATTTTAGTTTTTGCCGTATTAATTTTCAGCCCGACGACACCTGCCTCCCTCTCCACATCTGCTGTCATTTGGTGGAGGTCCATAATTCTGTGGGGAGTAAGCATACATCGTCAGCGTAGTCAAGATGTTTCAGTTGGAATGTTAGAGTCCATCCAATTCCTCCGTTTTCCGTCGACAAAGATGCACGAAGCGCATCGCTTATCACCAATTAGAATAGTATTGGTGAAAGAATACAGCCTTGTCTTACCCCACTTTGGATCTCAAATTCCTCAGACAACCTCCCCTGTGCAGAACGTGACATTTAGAGCCTTCATATGTAGCTTTGATAATAGCAATTAGTTTATCGGGAATACCTCTCCTGCGTAAGGCACGCCAAATATACTCCCTGTTGACACTATCGAACGCCTTCTCAAAATCGATGAACAGCAGGTGCAGTGGCGATCGTCACCAATGTTAATAATAAATAAATAAACTAAAAAAAAATTTATTTTGTTTTTGAGAAGATTTCTCATGACAACAAAATTGTCTCGGATGTTTGTCAGACGTTCGCGAGAGGTGGGGCCGCGAAAAAACGGTTGGTGTTTTCTGGGATTCGAACATTGAATCTCATGCACAGTGGACCGACACACTGACCATTGCACCACGGCGCCCATTTCATATGTGTACATATTTGTCATCTGTAGAGTGTCGATTCAATGCGAAACTGGAATGTTCGCTCTTGTCCCAAAATTAACAGTCGATTTTGAGAGAACTAAAGTTGCTCCAAAACGGCTTTAACGGTTTTGTTTAAATTTCATATTTGAGTTAGTTTGGACCTATGCTGTCTATAGAAGCACTTGGCATACCAAATTTATGAAAATTGTAATATTTTTCTTGTGGCTTTTAACGGATTTGTGAAAAAACTTTATCGGTTTTGCTTTAATCACAAATCTGATTAATTTGCAATAAACATCTTACTTAGGGCTAAGTTGACATTGTCTAAGCATTCTCATTATGCGACCTGTGCTCTTTTTAATCTCTTTTCTGACTTGTCGGTATGGTAACGTTTCGGTATAGTCTGGCTCGATATCATCTGCACCGAAAGAATACCCTGACAAGGTTGGATACTCTAAAGCGGGTTGGTTAATTTTCTGTATACCGCTTCTAAATAAAAGTAATATACCAGGTCTCAGTAAAAGATATTTAGTCGCAGATTGAGATATTTATGTGATTCTATTCAAAAATATAGCGAGCAGTGAAAGAATATATGGCATATCTGTTTACGCTCGGTACTGCAGTAAGTATGGAGTGCCGATTTGCACCGACAATTCAGGGAAAGACCTTAATATGCTTCTTTTTTGTTCTACAGACCCCTGCACCATGACACGTACGTCCTTCAACCTGGACCTAGGCTTCAACCAAACAACCTCCAAACGCCAAGTTGGTTGAAGAGTCTTTCCGATTTTCTTTTCCAACAACTTCGAAAGATATTTGGTATTGCAAGAACAGATTTAAAATAAAAAAAAAAACCACTAAATTTTAAATCTGGCTAACTTGCAACTGAATAGAATATACATATGTAAGTGCAAATTCACCGGCTTAGCTGGTATTGCCACGTTCGAAAAAGAGATCTCATTTGAACCCTATTATAAAGACAATATACAAGTTTAAGTAATGCGACGACATCGGCATTTCATTGGCCTCAGTAACCGAGTGATTCAAAGTCGGGAGGCCTGCCGATATTTTCTGAGGTCAAATAGGCGAACCCCACAGGCGGATCAGTAGAAATGCGGTGAAGTGGGATGGTTATGCTCACTTGTTTTCGGATCATAACCTCGCCGAAATAGGAAGAAGAAGAAGAAGTGCAAATTCGTATGACCAAGTCTTGTACTTTATTTCTTTCGCGGACTGTTTTCAGGGATTCTAAAACTGAATCCATAATTTAATCAGCTCTTCTATGGAACTCTGTCAAGAGGTATTTGTCGAAAATTTTTCTCACCAAATAAATGGGCATTATTACCGTCAGTTTTACAATAAAAGTCTAACATCGTTATGTAAACATATTGTTGAAAGTTGTTCCTAATCTAAAGCTCTTGGGAATGCTAAAGGTACTTGAATGTGTTTTTAGAAACCCTCACGCTCTTACTTGAAGCATATTACTTACGTGTTGCCTTATCTATCATAATCTGCTCATTAGTTAGTTATGAACAAATTTCCATTGATTTAGAATTTTTAATTGCAAAACTGCACAGGCACTGTAATTGTGTTAGATTGTGATTAATTCTTTTTTATGGACAAAGAAAAACTTAAACTTTTCGCATCATTATCGCATTAAACTCCCATGCAAGCACAGATAAGGCTCTAATTTCTTTTTAATTAAACATCCCATCCACACTTTGTATCTTTTGCACGCAAACCTACACACGGGATACAAATTTAATTAAACCCAAGAAAGTTATTTCAGAAAATTATTCTTGGAATTTGCTTTTAGTGCGATGCATCCCAACCTTTTTGCATTTACCCAGCGCCCACTATGAGGATCCAATGAACCGAAAGATAATATTACATTTGACCTCGAGTTTTCGTAGAAATTTACCTTTACCTTTGTCTGTTGCCTAAGGATTATATGTAAATTAATATTTTAATTAAACTAATTTGTTTGTCCTCCTTTTGTATGATTTCCAGGGTGGCTATCCAGCGCGTCTAAAGAAGGTCCTCATTGTAACAGCCCCTCTGTGGTTCAAGGCACCATTCAAAATCCTTCGGCTATTCGTACGTGAAAAGCTGCGGGAACGCGTCTTCACTGTGTCAGTGCCGACACTAAGTTTGCATGTGCCTCGTGAAGCCCTGCCCAGACACTTAGGCGGAACTCTAGAAATAGATCACTCCACATGGTTACTGCATTGCTACAAATCGATGACGAATCGTGAAGACGAGTTATTGGCCAATATTGGGCACCAACCATCTAGCAACAATCTGCAGATAATAACAACTACAACAGGATCACAAGACTTTGTCGTAGTCAATAGTACTGCTGGAGGTGGTGATACTACAGGTGTTGGCGGCTGCGGGGGCGGTGGCGGTGGTGTCTGTGGCGCTGTTGTTGTCGAAACAAACGATAATAATCCCGATACAACGGCACCATTAAGTGAGTTCTGGTCGGAGAATCCACCAAGTAGCGCTTCGTCTGGGTTCAGTGATGACGACAGTCTGGCCGGGGCAGAAGGAGATCCGAAAACAATTGAACAGATCGTTCAAATGGTAAAGGAGCGTGGCAGGCACGGTTTGTTCAAAGAGTATGCTGATATTAGAAGTCGAGCGCCCGAAGGGACATTCATTCATGCAAAGTAAGTTACATATACTTCGTTACTGAGCCTATGTGTGAGCTTATAAATGTTATCTTCTTACAGGATGCGAAATAACCTGACAAAGAATCGTTACACAGACGTTCTATGTTACGATCATAGCAGAGTGGTTCTGTCACAGGACTCAGAGGAATCGTCAGATTACATAAATGCCAACTTCGTAGATGGTTATAAGCAGAAAAATGCGTATATTTCAACTCAAGGTGAGTACCATAACCAGTGGTTTCGGACGGCCTACTCCAGTTTTCTGGGCTCGGATGTTTGGGGCGAGTGTACGAACCTTTCTTGGGAAAATTCATTGGATTTCTGTTTATTTTAAGAACGTATTTTTCCGCTTTATTGCGTATTTACTTTGAAGTACCTGTTTTCGGTTGCTGGTATGCTTTGTAAGGATTTTCGCAGAAATGTAATTTATGCTCCAAAATGATGTCGGAAAGATAAAATAATGGATTCTGGGAAATTACGAAATATGTTCGAAGAAATGTTCCGATGCAATATGGATGTATTGCTTGAAATAATTATGTGTTTTGATTTGGAAAATTCAGGCTAAATTCATTTACAAGCAAAGCATTTTTAAGCACATACTCAAGCGCTTGTTTTTTAATGAAAAATAAAATACCAAAGCGTCTCCTTAAGCAGTTTCAGAGTAGGTGGTCATGGTACTCGACTGGTTTTTGATAGAAAAACGTTGCATAACAGCTCGATTTGTATTACATTAGTTCAGAACTTTTAATTCGTAGAACCTTTTCAATCCTAGACTACTTTGAGATTATTTAAGGAGCTGTGTTCCAATTCAGCTTTAATATATGAGTTTCGTGGATTTTAAGACAGCTTTGTTATTTTGGACAGGTTCATGTAGACGATCTGGTATCTCGTATAATAGAAGTTATTCCTGGTGCCCCGCTACCTAGTCATCTGGTCTTGATACTGTTTATTTTATTTGTGAACGTTCTCCAGGAAATATTCCAATTCTGCATTTCGTTTCAATAAGATATCACTAAGCTGTCGGAATGGCGCAGTCATGGGTCTGTAGGGTTTCTTTTGGATTGGCCTCATTCCATATGCGACTCAAAAATGAGCCTCATCGCTGAACACAATTTTGTGATAAAAAAAAAAAGTAGGTTAACTTGCAACTGCCCTAGAGCACAATCAGCGAAAAAACGACGCAAACGATGGGCTCGTTGCTGGTGTGGGTCAAGATCCTTATTCAAAAAAAAAAAAAAAAAAATTGGTCAACGAACGGAACCCCAATTGCTGTAACCGACGAATTGATCTTTTTACACATTTTCGTGTACAACGGCGATATTCTCCTCAGTACGCACACTCCTTTGATATGTTGGTGTTATTGAATCATTTAGAGAGTGTGTGGTACAAAATTTATCTACAATTTAACAGAAAGCTTCCTTAGATGGGCGATTGTGGGTCATAGAAATCACGAAGTCGTCTATAAGTTTCGCAATTCGACGACGACGACGAAAGATTTGGATAATTTGGTAGCATTGTTCAAGCGTGAATTTTGTAGAAGTTCCAAATCGCTTCCATTTTCTACTCGTAGAGCTGGCTAGCGGTCAGCCTGTCATTTTACCCAACGCCGTTCTTTAAGTATACATTTTTTCAGAGTTTATTATCTATCTGCTTTCAAAGTCAAGCAGGGGTTTCTGATGGTCTTCCGCAATCGTTTTTATTGCTTGAATATTTCTTTAGGGATAGATGTAAACCCAATTAGCAAATGTTCTGGTAGTTGTCTGCGATTGGAGCCTAATAACGGCAAAGCTTCTTTTGGCAATATTTCTGGATGTAATAGGTAGATGTTTCATCTGTTTGGCGGCGGTTTAAACTGTTGCCTTGTGGATTTTGAGATATAGGAACTTTGTGCTACACCTATATTTCCCCGATAAGGCTACTAAAGATGTTCTCTTTTTTGCTTCTTGTGTTGATTTCTCCAGAACGATTTTTATTTTATGTGAGAATTTCGGACATTGCATAAGTATGGCATAAGTATTTGCGAAGAGCTTGAAGAAATTATATTTGATGACATCGTCGTTCCTGGATTGCTGTTAAATCTGCTCTATAACTTTGCTAGTCTATCTGCATGATGTTTTTTTGTTCAAAGTACAAGCATTTCACACGAAGATATGTAAATCGTTGTCTCCTATACGTTTGAGGGGGCTGCCAAGATAGGTTCACCGGAGGCTTATTTTTATTTCTATTTCGTGGTCGCCAAGCAAGGTTTATAGCACGACGTGTGGTAAAGAATTGTTTTCGACTCTGATTGGGCGCTCTTATGTAGTCTTATAAAGTCATAGTAACTCAGCTAGTGGGTCACACGAAGTAACCGATTGGAAATTTAATCAGCTCGTCTCCCTCTTCATCAAGTGATCATATCGCCCGCCAAATGAACCACTAATCTTCAAAAACAAACATGATAAACAAGTCCCCAACTATCTTTACATAAAATCGTGAATAAATCATCGTCAACTGTTCTTCTCTATCACCACTAATCGTATTTGTAGACACATAAAGTAGAGACAACTTACCCAAATCACTTAAGTCCTCATTGAAGTGTTTACATCGATCTAATCAGACAACATACATAAATGTCGACCTAATTTAACCAGACTAGCTCATTAAGAATATCCTTACAATCTTGTGAAAGCTGAAACCGACAGTCAGACGTTCAAGTTTATGAAACTAAATATACCAAAACAGGCAGTGAAACCAGATATTTTCAATGAATGGGGCTCGTAATAATCAAAGAAATGTTCCTATTTTCATCAATTGAATGAGCACATCTATACATAAACGTACGTATGTATATATGTATGCATAAATCAATAACCAAACACGTAGTACCTCCCATTTCACGAGTGCCCCAAATCAACCTCCTTAACACATGATACCACAAAATGAGGTTGTGCTTTCGCTTCAATCTCATGGAATTACCCCAGTTTTCTCTATCGCCCTCTGTATGCCTAATATCACGAAAAACAGAAAAACGGAAAAGCCCACTTGAAAAATGTTTATGTACTCAGAAATCCAATATTAACCCCAACATTATTTATTATTTTTTTTTGCTTTCATTTCAGGTCCATTACCAAAGACATCCCATGATTTTTGGCGAATGATTTGGGAGCAACATTGTTTAGTTATAGTGATGACAACACGTGTGTTGGAACGGGGTAGAATAAAATGCGGTCAATATTGGGAACCAGCTGAAGAAAGTTCCTCCGAATTTGGAAACTTCCATGTGCGAACAATTAGTGTAGAAACTAATGAAGATTATACAGTAGCCTCATTAGAACTCAAAAATCTTAAGGTGAGTACAATGCAAATTTTTATTTACTTGAACTGAGTAAGGGTCATCTGCTTTCAATCGATGGCTCGAAAAACGTGATCTATTATGTTCTGGGGTAATAAACATGCTTCGCTCAAATGATTACTGTAAGATTTGGAATTTGATATACGATATACTAAACGATGTAAAATTATTCAAGAATACTCGAAATATTATTGATAAAAACCCATAAATTAGAAAAACGAAAATTAGTTACGGATTCGACATTCGAGAAAGCTGTATATAACCATAGAGTTATACTTCTAGTGTCCTCTCGAAGCAGGATATTTTCAATCAAATGTTATAGCTTCTTTCAAATTGTTCCACAGCAGTATTGTACAATATTTTATATTGACCTATGGGTAAAGCTCATATTGCAATCCAATAATACAGGGTGATTCAATGGTAATGCAGATCTTTGGTAACGATTATTTCAGAGAAGCTTGTTTTTTTGGGACAGCTGTCATCTTATATATTAATACGTGAACACGAAACTTATCGTACGTTTTTTTAGTATTTATTATGAAAGGAGTGGGATGAAGTTAATATCATTCGAAAGGTACTGTGCCATAGATGTGCAGAAAAAAAAGTCATGTGCGCATGTAACTGTTAGGTTAGGTAAATTCCCCTTGGTCGGATTTCGATACTAGTCTTATTAATTTAGTCACGAAACGATATACATATAGGTACAGTTAAAAGTGATCGATGCGTTTTATGAAAATGGTCGGTCTGCAAGAAGTGCATTTCGCGCATTGCGTCATTTTTTTGGTGAACATAATTGTAGGGGGAACGACTGATATACAAGTATAGAAGAGGGAAATGAAACAATGTACGGTTTACAAAATGTCTGTAGGATACTGTTTACATAACTGACCATCTAAGACAGCAATAAGTGGTTTGGTACAGACATTTTTGAGAATCTGCGTCGGTTCATAACGTAAAAACACCAGTTGTGTCGTCGTTCAGGTCGTTTAATCGAAAATATTGCTGTTGTAGACGAAAGTGTAGTCCATGCTCCGACAAGCGGATACTTTAACAAGCAAAGCCATCACATTTGGAGTACTGAAAATCCGCAAGTCATTCAAGAAAAACCTATGCACCCACAACGAGTCACAGTTTGGTGCGGTTTTTGGGTTGGTGGTTGTCGTGACATGTTAATAAACAAAGGCTTGTACCGCGTTTTTTTTCTCGGAGCAACAGTGAGCGTTAATGTGCCCACGTTTTGACTCTTTAATCTTAAGTCTACTTAATAATTCGTACGAAGAATTCTAGTGCAACTCCGCCCCCCATTCGTATAAAAAGAGGAAACGATGGAGTAAAATATATCCTCTCAGTTGAAAACTTACGACTTCTTACTCAATAAATTTCTGTGGGTAAGGTTGGGTAAACAGCTATCAGTTGTTTTGTTTGAAATGCTTTGGAGTATCATTCCTTTAGTTTAAGCCAAAAAAAAAAAACGGATATCACAAGGGACTGCAGCTTTTATTAAATTAATTTTCATCGAAAAAAATGATCAAATATATTTTGAAATTTATTTTCCACAGTGTTTCTGACGTTTTAATCTTAGGAATATTTATTTTGTCCCATAGAATCCGTTACTCCGTCGTTTTTAACTGGCGTGATATATAGAGCTGGATAGAATACACGCATTCTTATGGAAGGTGGCCCATAGCCAACGGATACGTGAACGTCGACGGATAAAGTAGGCCCACTCTATCCTTTTTCCGTCCGTTGATCCGTTGACCGTTTCACACATTCATGCATTGAAGTTTCACACATTCACATATTGAAGTTCATGCATTCACAAATTGAGAGTAAGAACATTCATTGCTGCAAGCATTGAGAGAATGTTGAGAAACTATCATCCAAATTGAGAGTAAGCACATTCATTAGTGGACACATTGTGAGAATGTTGAGAAAATGTCATCGGCATTGCGACTATAGTGGAAATAATCGCAAAAGTGGAATATTTTTCCTTTAAAAGGATTTAGATAAAAATATATTCGCATATAAAAGTTGAATAAAAAAAAATACTGAAGTGGAATATAAATATTCCATATTTCGTATTTTTGAGAGAAGCTAATGGTCACACTGGTCCTCGGCTTAGGTATGCGACGGATTCTATGGGACTGTTCTTTCCGGCAATACGTCAACTTCAACGCTAGCGTTTAACGGAACAACGTTGACGGATTTTATAAGCCCGGGCCCTTAGTTTTTGACATATTTGTCCCCATTCTCTGAAACATAACAACTTATATACCGTATTTTGGTGCAGAAATACAGTCCTCATGTCGGACGCCATTTACCTTCACAGCAGCGTGCTTAAGCTAATAGTAACACACCCTCGAAAAGTAATGTAAAGCACTATTATTCCAGTTTCTAATATGTGCTACAAAATAAGAACTAAGATGAATAACTTTTTGTCTAAGAAGTATAGTCTTGTCTGCATTTTTAAGCCATAAAACAGGGATTTCAACCACAGATTAAATGGCCTATATGGCGACGATCGGTTCTACGTACGTACGTATGTCCCGGAGCGACTCGAGGACAATGCCTCGACCAAGGATCGTCAACCTCATCTACACAGCTGCTACAACAACAACAACATTATATATGGTACATATGTATTATTTCGAAACCATCGAATTTAATTCACAGTCCCTAGGCAGAATTACTTTGTCAGACGTTATCTTCGACAACATGCGCATGTGGAAAAAAACATTAAGTTTTTGTTCTTTCGAGATTACAATGTAATCTTAACTTTAACGCTGACGCAACCTACACAAATGCCGCTTATCACACAATACAAAGTATATTATGGTCCTCTAAAACTTTGTTACCCTATGCAACAAAAGTCATGCTACGACGAACACTTTTTCGAGGGACAGCCCCACTGCTGTTGACATGTGGTATGTTTCTTCAAAGACTCTCATCCGCTCTAAGTAAACTTATTTACCAGGTTAGTGTCCCTGCAAACTCTGTAGATTTTTTTTTTTTTTTGCGTAGTTTCGACAGCTCAAGCAGCCAAAGATTTTTTTCTTTAGACGATTCTATATCTATGGATGCTTTTATCCGACTTCGTTACTCTTGCTATTCTATTGGCTGGTTAGCCACATTCCTTTCTGTCCGAAGTGTCAGTGCTAAAAATATATATTGAGCCATCATATCGTTACTCAACTGATTCGATACTAGCAAAAACGTGCGCCTCATTTTGTATATCCTACTTCACAAAAGCTACAATAAAAGTCCTAGACCCCTAAAATCAGTACCTACAGGTTGAATCAACCATTTCTATTCAGCCGTCCATCTTTTCGTATGTAATTTGTTTGGAGCGTTTCGTTACAATCGGCAAAACCACATACCCTTATCTCACTAACAAAATTAGCGCCCAACATGAGGTCTGATTACGTTCTACGCTTGCCTTTGCTTAAATATTAAATATACAATTTAAACGTTCTATTTCAGACTGAAGAAACAAGGAATGTCTCACATTGGCAGTTCACAAGCTGGCCAGATTATGGTGTTCCAAGTTCGGCGTTAGCAATGTTAAATTTCTTGCAAAAGGTCCGCGATAAACAGGCTCAAATGGTCAAAGCATTGGGTGACACATGGGCCGGCCATCCCCGGGGACCTCCAATTGTGGTGCACTGTAGTGCTGGCATCGGACGTACTGGTAACTACCCCAAAAATATTCTTCATATCTCTTCAAAGCTAATCAACTATCTTTTATCGGTTTAGGTACATTTATAACCTTAGATATATGCATATCGCGCTTAGAGGACGTCGGCACTGCTGATATTAGGGGCACTGTCGAAAAAATCCGTTCACAACGAGCTTACTCGATACAAATGCCAGACCAATACGTATTCTGTCATTTGGCTCTCATAGAGTACGCCTTATCCCGTGGAATGTTACAATCAGCCGATCTCGAAGGGTTCGATGATCGAGAAGATGACTCCGATTTAATTTAAATTCAATGTTTTAATTTATGAAATAAAAAGCAAAACCTACTCCGTTATATCCATGCCTGACAGTGTTAAACGGGATATTTTTCTTGAGTTTGTTGGCTACGACGATTATATGTTGGTTTTGTCCTGGTATGAATAATGATGATGATGATCTGCTTCATAGTAGAAATAGCATACTAGAACCCTGTGATTTCTAAAAATAAAAATAATAAATAAAAATACCAGACTCATGCCTCGTATACGTAACCGTCCTGGAGGAATGATTTTTCAAAAACAAAAGCGCCAGAAGATAAAAACAAACCACGACACCTTTTCTGCAGATCAATGGAATAAAAAACATACCTATAATTAGAAGATAAAAACTCAACAACTACAACTACCACCACAACCCGCAACAACCAATCCCTTATTGTATATTTCTTATAAAAAAACAAACCAACAAATGTTTGTATTAACATTGTAGAGAAATTTTTTTAAAAATTCTATTTAAAATCATTTATGTCTTTTTCGTTTTATTTTAATTTTATTATTATTATTTTTTATAAATATATACTAAGTTTTCTTAAGAATATTATATATAATGATTAATTAAAAATAAAAATGAGAAACAAATAAAAATAGAAATCAAATTTAATTAATAAAAAGAAATTATGTATCTAGTTAAGATTTCTAGAAAGTAAAAATCAATTATTGTATTTAAAAAAAAACAAAACAAAATAATAATCATAGAACATAGATGAAAAGATTATTGAAATATATAAAACAAAAAATAATTAAACAATTAAATGTATTGTACTATGAGAACTATTTTTTATAGCTTTTTCAACTCAAGAGAACAAAACAAAGAAAATGATGAAGAGAACAAAAAAAAAGAAGATTTAAAATATGTTTAGCAGAAAATATGGGACACGCAAAAAAAAAAAACTAAAACATTGAAAAACATTGGAAAGGATACCGTCTTTTGTCGGAGGTGATATTTAAATAGAAAACTAAATTAAATTCTAAGTCGCAGCTATGATAAAAGCAGAAAAAAAAAACGGAAAAAACCTAAATTGGATGTAGATTATTTCGCTCAGAATTTTTTTTTTTTTATTTTCTGTAGAGAAAAGGATTTTCGAAAGCCTTGGGTCTGACAATGTCAGTGACTCGTTTAAAGCTCTGAATTTTTGAGTCAAAACATAGTTAAGAGTTCTTTTTTCCTCGAAGCTCGGTGGTTCTGTTCTTCTGTTCGTGCGGGGGGAAATTTAAGAAGATTTTCGCTTTTGGTCTCCATACTGATTTTTATGTCTGTTTGCTTAAATTTTGTATGCAGGGTACCAAATATTGACCTTTTTAAGCTTTTCGTAAATATACTACGGAAATATAAAAAAATATTCAGGGATATCGGCAATTCCGCAAAAAAAAAATGTCTCTTCCCTCGAATTATTCCTCCTATCGTGAATTTCTATCGGAATTTATTTCTCGCGGAATCTGAAAATGGTTTTCGAAATTATAGGCCCTTATTATGGAACACAACTTCAGTTGTAGTTTGGTTGTAAAAACAGAATTAGTATTATCGATTTCAACTTTGAGACAACCAGTTGTCTGTCATCTGTCAATCCGAGACAACTGCAAATTTTTGGTTGCTGTATAGTTGGCTGCGCATTTTGGTTGTATTATGATACACAACTCAATTGTGTTTTGGTTGTGTGAACTGTCAAAACCACACAGTTTTGCAGTTGTAGTTGGTTGTTTGGTGAAAAAGAGGGTGAGTTTTATTAAAAAAATAATGGAGAAGTGCAAATAAATAAAAATGGAAATGATTTAACAGTATTTTTAGAGTCCAAAAGTTATAAACACACATTTGAATTTTGATAGATCCCTTCAGAAAAAAAACGAGCAGAAGCCAGTTATAAGATCGGTGGTATTGACGAAGAGTGCACAATAGTTCTAAATAAATCCTTTATTTCATTCAAAATGTAAAAAATTATTCGTTTGGTTTGAAATAACTAATGAATCTATTAATAAAGGATAGAATGTTTGGATGGAACCTTTGGGAATTATTTATATATTTATTTGCTTGGTATGTATTTGGAAGTTCCAAAGGTTTGGAATGATCGCAAATCCTTTTTCGGATGCGCGCAACATTAGTACCGGTCTTTCTATTCATGGCCATCATCAAAAAATAGCTCAAAACTGCTTTCCATTTTTGCATTTCGTTTACAATTAAAAAGATTACCGGGTACTTTTCAATATTCTTTTATTTACGTCGAAATGTCAGTGTTAATTTGCCACTTTCGTATTTTAAGTTGCCTGCATTGACTTAACTGAAAATGGTTATGTTCCATAATTCCAAAATTAGTTCGGTTGTGTAGAAGTTGAGTTGTGTGAAAGACAACACAACCAAGTTGAGTTGTGATTCATAATAGGCACAATATATTAGGTCCGTTCGCGTACTTTCTGAGCCAAAAACCGATCAGTTGTCAAATATGACATGATGAGAGTAAAAACTCTCAAGAGAGGAAAATCTAAGCAAAAGTACGCGAATGAAAAGCGAGCCATGTCGATCCAACTGTAATTTAAACAAAATTATAATGAACAAATTAAACTCGTGTGAAAACCAACAGATTCATATTAAGTTAAAAAGGTATGGTTTGGGAGAACATTCACACATCATAACATTTTTTGCAAGATACTTTGCATCCATTTTTTATGTCTATTGACTATTTGAAATAGAATCAAAAACTCTTCGACTCATTTAGCAATCATCTGGTTCCACTTGGCAGTTTGTACGTTCGTGCCGGCACAAATTCTTCGAGCACATTTAAACACAGAGTGGAAACACTTGCTACTCGTTACTTCTCAATTTTTCTCTTTATCTGTCATGTTCGCTCAGTACACGAATACACTTAAAGCACTTTAGAGTACCTTAAAGCGCTTTAGATCGTGTAAGCGAATAGACCTATTATGTTTATATCTTGACAGTCGTCGATAGCATTTGTTTGATTGTAACCACAGCTCACGTTTGAGAGATTTTTGAAAATATCTGTTTTAAATCAGAAAATTGTGTCGATTTACTCAAAAATAATAAAATGCATAGCCTAGCTTTTACATTGCTTTCCGGTAAAGTCGACGAAATAAAAATGTACAAAGATTCATAAGCAGAAGTTTAAGAGACAAGTCCAAAGCTTAGTTATCGCAGGTGCTGTAAGTGTAGGGTGAGCCAAGGTGTTGTGACGTTATTGCAACGACCGTAGCTCCATCCATGGGTGGGCTAATGTGTTTCCTTATCATGCGCCCTCTTATTTGCTTTGGAAGGTTCAAAATCGCATCATTTCACTACCACAAGACGTTAAGTGGTCCCCTCGATCACCGGATCATTCATCGTGAACTTTGTCTTTTTTTTTTCACTGATTCACTCATTTAACATATCTCAGTTATAGGTTCTTCCAAAGGGGAAATCCTGTATTCCTTGAAAGGGTCTCCTCGAGTACCATTTTCGTATTTTCTATTTTCGGCCAATTTTCTGAATTTTCTCTATTTTCACTTTCCTCTTAAAAAAGGCAATGTCAACTTATATCCATGAATGCTCTTTGAAAATACAATGGACCAGTTGGGTCTGAATCGTTTCCTACCCAGAAAAAAAAGAAACTACATACATGATTTTTACAGAGATTATGCAGAATATTATCTTCTAGATATGGCCGGTGCTTATTTTCAAACAACCAAATAACATTTACTTTGAAAGAGGCTAAGGGATCGGGAGCAATATTCTTTTCCTCTTTCCACTACTGCGAAGGCATAACACTGGCAGTAGCTTGGTTATAGGCTGGAAAAATTGCTTGCTCTGTTGCATGATTGATTTGACTATGACGTCGGTAATCGCGAAAAAAATACTGCGATTCAAAAGGAAAGGCAGAAAATAACAAAAATCTGCCCAGTTATCTGGACACCACCCCCCAGAGTTTCTCTAAATGCATAAACAACTGAGCTTCAAACCACTTCACCAAATTTTTCCTCTCTATCTATCCTTTCCAACGCCCGCACTGTGTGTAAACATGTTTAGGGTGTTCATAACCCCTTAAGGGCGCGCAAATTATAAAAAAAAAATGCTGTATGCCAAAAATTGCTCCCAAAGTGTTGCTCCTTGATGGTATAATTTATTAGTAGCGTTTCTGTTTCATGTTTGTTTTTTGTGTCGAGGTAATTCCGATTCACTAGTCTCGCTAAAGAATTTTCACTTAAAAAGTACCTGCCTCAACTTAAAACAACCATTTGTCTACAATGCCTCAATCTCCAAATATTTAATTGGGAGAAACTCACGTGAGGTGACGGTGAATTAATGAATAGATATGGAGTGACATTACTATGAGAATATCAAATTCTAACATGTGGCGCAAAAGTCATCATCCGGTATGAATACACTCAAGATATCTATTTGAAATTAGACAAATAAATGAGTACACCCCTCGAGAACGCGGACAATGTTTTTGTATGTTATCTTTGCACAACGTAAATTTAGACGAATGTTTCGCAATCGTCCAAGGCTTAATCCTCAAGGTATGGAAGACCTCAAACAAGCTTTTTGGCAGAAAATATCGACTCTGTTGGTAAAATTGTTCAAGATGGCCTAAAACAGCAGCAAGAAGAAAAAAAAAATCAAATCGAATAACAATCATTTGTCCAATGTTATCTTCGAAACTTATTGACCCGCATATTTTTTTTTTTTTTATTTAAAACCAAAGTTATAGGCTAAGAAAATAAGACTATAGCGCGTTCAAAGGCTTGTTGAAACGATGTTATTTGGAATATTGATTCGACGGATAACTCACGGAAATACTAAACTAGTGGCCATTCAGGGGACGGCTTTCGAAATTTTTGATTCGAAAGAATGAGTGGATACTGTAAGAATCTCGATGCTTGTTTTTACCTGTGCAACATTTTACAATATCTTTGAATTATGTGAAGTTTTATTGAAAACAGATGTAAAACAGTAAGAAATACGAAATCGACTAAGTACATCGAAGATATTGTCGAAGCTCATTCATATAGAATATGAGATTTGTTTATCTTATGCTAGTATAAGGAGTTAGTTACTTAAACATGTTTCACATGTTTTGAAAGGTGTAAGTATATCGCTTATGGATCATTCTCTTTGATACAAGTACCAAATACCGGCGGGCTTAGAAGTTCCGACCTTTGTAATAAGTGCCCCGAGGAAAGATTTAGCTGGGGACTTTATACGTAAGTGTCTTTGCCGATAATAGGCAAGACATATCCAGCTTAATTATGAATTAGGAATTTTCATTCAACAGAACATCACCTTTGTCGACATTCTACGTAGAGTTAAAGGATAGTCAGTATTGGAGCGAATGTCAGTTATAATTTAAATTACTTCACATCAACGAATGGAGAGGATAATGGACGAACATGCTTGCTACCTACCCGGTTTATGCATTACAGTTGTGTTTCTTTTTTGTATTTCGCCGGATGTCATGGTGCGTTTTCTAAATCAATTTTTAGAACTTTTTTGGTGCGTCGGAGTTTTACTATAGATGACTATAATCGATAATTAAAATGACAATCGTCGAAAAATAACAACAAAAATCGAAGTAAGAACCGCCAAGCATTGAGAAAATTGAACTAATATACTTATCCTCCTAGAACATCCCACTAATCAGTATAATTCTCCATGGCTTATAAAATTTATTCTTCTCTATATAAGCTATTTAAACTTATTCAATTGATGCAGCTCGTTTTCCACTATTTTCATGATCTACTAGCTTATCAAATTGGCTTTCTGGCTTTTTTTTTTTAAAGAAAGCTCAATACATTCAAAATAAATAGCATTAATGTTCAACTGTTACAAAACAATTTCCTTTTGATAAAAATATAAAAAAAAAATACAAAAAGCAATTAAAAAAATAACAGTAATTCCTAATAAAATAATAATTAACATACAAATACCTTATAGAACAGTGTTAAATAGAAAATCAAAATTTCAAGTTTATATAAGAAAAAAAAAACAAAAATTTATAGAAACAAATCAGAATAAAGATAAAAACTAAATGCAAGAAAAAGCATTCATTGTTGTTTGTTAGTGTTTTAAGTTGAAATACATATTTTTTCTTCAACACTTCTTTAACACACCTCTCTCTCTCTCTCTTTTTCATTGAAAAAATGTGATTTTGATATTTTTTTTATATAAATCAACAGAAAATAAACACCAACCGTCCAATGATCGGTTTTCATCGAATGAGCTTCTAAGCTGAATAGATTATTTAATTTTCTTGAATCTGAAAGTTATGGCAAAGAGAAAAATAATTAAAAAAAAGAATATGCAACGACCACTGGACGGTAGAAACATTTTTGACAAAGAAAAATCCTTAAGACAAAATTTCAAAGCTGACCAAATAAACTCTAAGATTTGTGTATTTTTTATAGCAAGTATATGTGTACTTTATTGTTAATCTCTCAGTCGTTGAATGTTTTTTTTTTTTTTGTAAAATTCAACACGTGAACGTTGTTGGCAATTGTTTTATAAAAAAAGATTGTTTTGAAGTTAAAATAAAGCTAAATATATAAGACATTAAAATAACATCTTGCCAAAAAAAAATTCAAATGAAAGTTTTAAAAGACTTTTAACTTTTCAAGAATTTATCATCATAAATAAATGTTCAACGTGCATACAATCATACAATCATTTCTTTTTTTTTTTTGTTATAAACTGCATTATCATTCATATGACACCTTAATTCAGGTCTTATTTAATAGCAGACGTGTTAAGTCCGACACACCTAATAAAATGGACCGACAACTTCACACATCATATCCATTCCTCATAAGAAACCATGTTGTTGCATACATAATATCTGTACTAAAAAAATTATACATAGATATATGCATTAATGTATACATATTTACCACCTATCCAACATAATTTAATTCTGTAAATATTCTTTACCTATTAATAAAAGAAAATAAAATAAACCTCTAAAATGTAATTTATTTTTTAATTCCGTATAACTATGTAAAAAAAAACAGCCAATTCATCGATCCAAATCGAATTCAACGGAACATTTATGTAATTGAAAACTTATCAATTTATGAGTTCAAAAGATAAGATGTCCCATTATATTCGAGTTTTCATCCTGAATTTATGTATTGTATATGTAGTCTCGATTTCTAAGTACCTATATAAAAAAAAATAAAAATAATTTCTTATTATTTTTAATTTAATATTAATTAAATATACTATATATACATTAAATAGTGAAATATCTTACAATTAATAAAAAACAAAAACAAAACATAACTGAAATGAAGTTTCATATTGAATAAACGGTGTGTAACAGAGTTTGAGGACGACAAGGCAAGTAGCTCTCGCTGAATGTTTTTGTAGTTACCGATCTACTAATCTAATTATAAAAATACAAATTCCTAAAGTGATCGTTGTGGCGTCAGGTTGTGGAGGGAAATTGAAAATAAAGTTTTTTTTTTTTTAAAGAGTGCAGTGTAACCTTTTTAACTATAAAATTGAATGTACACTATTAGTTCATTAAGCTAACTTTTTTCCTTACATAGAGAATGCTTTCACCAATACATTTAAGGGCAATTTTCCATTTTCAATTAAAAAAAAAAAATAACATAAACGCAGCCGCAGCAACTCGGGAAATTTACGGTGCTTTTTGGATTGGGTACGTGTAGCGAGAGAACACTTCGAAACTGGTTTACCAAGATCGGCGAAGGAGATTTTTGGCTCGAAAATATGCCAAGAGATGGACCAGAGGAGGTTATTGATAATGAAGAACATGCCGCTGCTGTTGAAGAAAATCTAGCTACGACTATTCTTAGCTTTGCTGCAAGGTTCAAAGTCTTGTAAGTAAAAAAAAACTTGATTGATGGGTGCCCCACGTCTTAACACCAGCGAATATGCTACGACGTTTGGAGGTTGCAATATCTTTGACCAACACGCACCGTGTGGATCGATTCTTGCATCGCGTCGAAGTGGATCCTATAAAACGGATTAAACCGAATTCAACAACAAACAACGCAATTCTAAACAATCCAAAAATTGATATCCCTTACCTTAGGGCTGCCACACTGCCGAAGAAACCAAAGGTTGAACTGAATCAGCGAGGACCGAGTGCGTCTCTGGGTCACTTGTAATTTGTAACTTTTTTTTTCTAATTTTTTCTATTCGGTCAGAGTTAAGTTTTTTTTTTTAGATAGTCAACTAATAAACCTTTTCAGGACATGTACTAGTACTAGTTGGAGACCTATAAATCGTCATGGGTAGTCACCTCCTATGCGGACGCTTTTACTTGTATCCTGTATCCCCTTGTGGGTCCTATGGCCTCTACTGCGCCTACGTGACATCGTTTTCGGTTTCTGCCAATGTCAACTGACGCGCATCCCCGACTGTTCTACTCCGCGTTTTCCTCGGACCGCCAGGTATTCTGCCATCCTGGCTAAAAGGGTTCCCTTGCATAGCATTGTTAGCTATGGAACTGTAGCCTTTTCGGAACGTGTGACCAATCCACTGCATCTTCCGTCGATGAATGATTTTGCCTATTGGTTCCTGACCCTTCCTCCCAGAAAATCATTAAGATGTTGCGCAGGCACCTGTTAACGAACATTTGCAGCTTTATAGTGAAAGTAATGGTCACTCCCCACGGGCTGCATCGATATATAGCACGGAATTGTTAAACTTTATCTGAAAAGCAATCTTCTGCAGATAAGCCCTTAAGGCTTCGCAGAAAAATTGTATGATTTATTTAATTTGGAAAAATAAAGGATAGAAATAGTAAAAAAAACAAAAATACCATAATCGGAAGAGGTCGGGAGAATGGGTAGACGCGAGTAAGCTTCCCAGGGGACTTGCCAATACAGGCTTACACCCAAAGAAGGTAATGGTGACAGTATGATGGACGAGTGAGGGAGTTGTCCATTATTCGTTTCTCAAACGGGGAGAAACAATCACGGTCGACTCTTACTGTAGAGAAATCGATATAATGCAGAAGAAATTGCCCAAAAATTAGCCGTCACTGGTAAATAGACATGGTCCCATACTGCTACATAATGTAATGTAAAAGCACAAATAGTACAGTTAACGTTCCTGAAGCTGGCGGAGTTGGGATATGAAGGTTTGCCTCATCTGCCTTGCTCACTAGACTTATCATCGACCGATTACCACCTTTTCCGAAGTTTGGGCAATCATCTCCAAAATGTACAGTTCATAAGCTCAGATGGCATAAAACAGGACTTTGAGGACTTTTTGGCCCAAAAGGATAAAAACTTTTTCAAAAGAGGCATATTTGCTTTAGTGGAATGTTGGAAAAATACAATAGATGTAAATGGAGATTATTTCTTGGGAAAGACTGTTCATTTTTGAAATAGCGTTCTTTAACTTTCCACATAAAAATCGGCAATTTCATATGTAACGACCTAATACATTGTCTTGCAAAAGTATAAACGCACCATATAAAATGACTTTTACAGGAATCTTTAAACGGATACCGCCCCCTTAGTATTTTTTATTTTATGGATAATAAACAATAAACAAGTAATTAGAGCAAAAGAAAAATTCCCGATATTTTCTTTTGGGAATAAAAAGCTTTTTTTATAATTTTATTGCTGAAAATCACAAAAGAACATTTTTCACCTCAACTTTTTTCCGGAAAATATTGGTGATATAAGCGATAAGCATGGTGAGAGGTTCCATCAAAATATTGCTGCGATAGAGAGACGGTGAACAAGGAAAATGTGAACCATCAATGTTGGCAGACTACTGTTGGTCGGTTATAAGAGAGACTCCTAGGTCTTCCTACAAACGTAATGCAGGTGGTTCCAAAAAAAGACAACATTTTACAAAAAATAATGTTTTTCGATAAATTTATCCGTTACATTTTTCAATTCAAATAAAGCAATTTCTCGCAATAACCTGATATGACCTAGCTGTTTTATTTAGTTTTCCTGTTTGTATAAACTCTAACGATTACAAATCACAGACTTTTATTTCTGAGTAAAAATTAAATATTTTTTTTTGTTGACCAATGTTGTCAGGTTGAAAGGAGTAAATTTCCGGTCTTATAAAGCCAAAAAATTCGAGGATAAAAGAAAAAAGTTTAAACAAATCAGAAAAGATTTCAAAGCCCACATTCAAGGTTTAACGTTTACTTACTTACTAACTTAGGTCGCGATACATTCTGGAGTGGACCTGGGCCTCAACCAACAAACCTCTCTAGCCAGCACAGCTACGAGCCAACTGCCTCCAGTTGCGCACGCCAAGTTGGTTGAGATCACCTCCACCTGTTTGCACCACCTACCGAGAGGTCGTCCTCTATTGCGCCGTCCATCTGGGGTGGATTCGAAGACAGTTGAGAACCCATCAAATGTCTGATCGCTCAAAGAACTTAACTAAACAAAATAACTTTTTTTTTTCACGGTCCCACGGTCCTCTCGCGAGCGTCTGGCAAACATCCAAGAGTATTGTTGTCACGAAAAACCTTCTCAATTCGTCGTTCGGATACGGCACTAAACTGTAGGTCCCTTCCATTCGTGTGAAAAATATAACGCACACAACATGAGTGGTTGCGAGACGCTAGGCCCTGGCACTTAAAGAGCTGTTGCGCCAAATACTTATTTCAACTTTTTAACCAGGAGGAGGGCATCCTCATCCGATTTAGACAGCGTCCATGCCTCCATCATCCATGGTATCATTAGTGTCATACAGTTACCTTAATACTTCGATATAGGGCTTTGTTACTCAATTGCCTTCTTAACCCCTCAAAACAGCGATTGTCGAAAGTAATTCTTCGTTTGATCTCGCCACTGGTGTCATTTGTGGAGCTCACCATAGAGCAAAGTAGAGAGAGTCATTTACGACCTCAAAACTATATCTGTCAGTATGGCGTTCAGTCCAAGATGCCGATGTTGGGTGGCCTTTTTTGCAGACAGCATATATTTTGTTTTGCTTTCATTAACCGCTAAACCTATCTGCTTCATCTCAATACTCGCAAATGTGCCGCTGATGGCCCGCTAAGTTCTTCTGACTATGTCAATGTCATCGGCGTAAGCGAGTAGTTGTACACACTTGTAAAATCTTGTACCTCCGGTGTTGGCTTGTGTGTTTCGTACAATTCTTTGAAGTACTTTGTTAAAGAGATCACATGATAGCACGTCACCTTCTCTAAGACATTTCCTGTCATCGAACGGTTTGGTGGTGTTCTTTCCGACTTTATGGAGCAGCGAGAGTTCTCCATTGTCATCCTGCACAAGCGGACAAGCTTTGCAGGGATGCCAAGACTATGAGACTGTATAACTCATTTCTATAACCTATATCATAGCTAACTTTGAAATCGATGAAAAGGTGATGAGTATCGATTTTATATTCATGATCGACCGTAGTGTGAATATTTCGTCAATGGTGGATTTTCTCGGCCTGAAATCGCATTGATAAGGATCGGTTAGGTTGTTGACGGCCGGCGTTCACATGATATGGCAGACAGGATCTTATATACGATGTTGTGTTTTCCTCAATGCAACGGGGTGGATTTGAATAATCTTTACTCTTTCTCCCATTCTCTACAAGCCACGCCTGTTTTACATCCGTTTAGGTCACTTGAGTTGTGGTATTAAAACGCCACGTTTTGTCCTAATTATGTATCAGCATGGTTTGCTGTTACAACCGCTTCTACCTACCATATGCGATATTGAGAAGACTTATACCACTGTAGTTTGCGCAGTTCAGAGGGTCTCCTTTCTTCAGGATCGGGCAAACGATGGTGAGGTTCCATTCATCGGGCTTACTTTCGTCCAACCAGATTTTACAGATGATCTGGTGCATGCTCCTTACCAACTTGTTTCCTTCTGCCTTGAAGTTCGGCGGCAAGGCCGTCGGCTCCAGTAGTTTTGTTGGACTTAAGTTGGTTGACGGGAATCTTGACTATCATCGCCACTGTCAAATGGCTGATTAGCGGAATATTGAACATCGTCGCCTTTTAGCAGTCTGCAGAAGTGTTCCTTCCATATCCTCAGCACCGACTGCGATTCTCCTACTACATTACTATTTTCGGCCCTTCAAGCTTCTGCTCTGGCTTTGAAACTCTGACATGTTCTTTTTACCTTTTGGTAGAATTTTCGAACATCATTCCTGCAGTAAAGTCTCTCAATCTCCTCGGTCGCGTGCTTCTCATGCTTCTTTTTCTCTTTCTGAAAAATCAATGTCCCTCTTTTCTCCTCCGCTCGTAGAGCTCGCGAGCAGCTCTAGTCCTTCTATGCAGCGCCGCCTTGTACGCCTCTTGTTTTGCTGCAGGTGCTTGCCGGCATTCTCATCAAACCAGGGATTTTGTTGTGGTGGCCGAGAGAAACCCAGTACATCAGAGGCGACATCTCTGACGGCTTGTTGGCAACGCTGCCACTAGTCTTCCGCATTTGTTGCTAGCGCCATAGGACTTAGATTGAGATTAAACGAGACCCCGGCGCGGTATTTTGCGATTGTAGCCGTCCGACGTCAAACTTCTACTTCTTCTTCTTCCTTTTTCAGCGTGGTTATGATCCGAAAATAAGGGATCACAACCCTCCCTCTTCACCGCATTTCTACTGATCCTCCTGTGGGGTTCGCCTTCCTCACAGTATTTCGTTGATTGCGCTCCGTTCTGGATATCCGCATGCGTTCCCTTGGCTTCAATTACTTAGGTAGTGATCCGAGTCAACGTTGGCTCCCCTGAAAGTCCAGACACCCAGAATACTGAAGAGTGCCTTGCGTCGATCGCAATGCGATGGATTGGTTGACAGTTTTTTGATCAAAAGACAGCCATGTCCCCTTGTGAATATCAGGACGTGGAAACCACGTTCTAGCTACGACAGCGTTTCGTCCCGCCGTAAAGTCGACTAGCCTGAATCCGTTGTCGGATGTGATGTCGTGCAGGATGTGCTTTCCGACCACTCTACTTATTTCGCAATATTTTTAACAATTTTATTAATGGTTTCTCAGAGAAAAATTAAGAAAGAAAATTGTTCATTTCGGTGGTTTCATGCTGAAATCACTAGGCAACAAAGGGTTAAATCATTTCTAGTATGCATAAACTTACCATCTTTCTTTGGTAAAAAAAAAGGAGAAATCCATTAAATTCGGCAATTTCGCAGGATATCGAAATGAAGAAAAAAATGATAATAAAAGGATATCAATCAAATATCCTTTCAGTGCATATGCTCCCCAAAATGGGTGCAATCAGGGAAATAACAGAAATTTTTATGAAAACACCGAAGAAAGGCAAACAAACAAGGGTCTCTGAGAAAATCAAGTGGTACAGTCTGGACAAAGAAAAAGGCGACGTTTTTGATTTCGTAATGATAAATTACCTCTCTCACACCATCAACGGAGCTGAGGATGAAGAGTGTAGAGCACAAAATATGTGGGATTCCCTACAGCGAACTTGCTTAAAGAAGGCCAAATCACTGCTAGGAGCTTCAAAAGGACACCATCAACACGCCAAAGAAACATGGTGGTGGAGTGATGAAGCTCAGAAAGTGATAAATGAGAAGAAAGCAGCTTTCAAAGCTTGGTCAAGGTGCCCCTCTAATAATAGTGACGAAAAAGTTCGCCTTGAAATGAAATACAGATGTTGCGAGAAAAAAGCGAAGAAGAAGTGCACCCAGCTTCAAGCAGAGAGTACGGAGGGCCTGTATCGGGAGCTGGAGAAAATATCTTCCCCGGTTGTTGATGCAAACCAGGCTATCCAGGAGCTGCGAAGACACAATATGAACAAAGAAGGAGGAAAGCTCAGGAGATTCATTCGCCAAAGTTCATTAACAATGTTCATGGCCACCTTCTTGTGGATGACGGCAAAATTCTGCAGAGGTGGTGGCAGTATTGTGAACAACTTTTAAATGAACAGTTTCCCCGGCTATACTTTCCAAGAGCCACCCCTAACTCTGAAGAAATATCCGACATCACAGTCGAAGAAGTTAGTGAGGCGGTCAAATAGTCCAAAAAACGAAAAGCGATTGGGCCAGACGGGATGCCCTCTGAGTTCTGGAAAAAGATGGGAGACATCGGGTTCAGATGGCTCAGAATTCTCATATCCAAATTTGTGAGAGGTGACCCAATGCCGAATCAATGGAGGGAAAGTTACCTTCTCCCTGTATACAAAGGGAAGGGTGATACGCGAAACTGTGATAACTACCATTCGATCAAGCTTATGTCACACACCATGAAAATCGTTGAGCGGTTATTAGGTGGCCGACTGCGAAAAATAATACGGCTATCTGAGGATCAGTGCGGGTTTGTCTCGGGTAAATCAACCACAGATGCAATCCAAAGTATAAGGATCATAATGGAAAAACATCGTGATTCCTTAAGGGATTTGCATATTGTATTGGTTGACTTTGAAAAGGCATTCGACAGACAACCACGAGATCTGATATGGGTGGCGCTAAGACATCGAGGGGTTCCAGAAACCTATGTACAGATGATCACGGAGATGTACGAAGGAGCAAAGACAAGAGTAAGATTCCCCGCTGGAGTAACCGAAGAGTTCCCAATCAAAGTCTTAAGTCCTTTGCTCTTTATTACAGTCCTTGATTATCTGCTTGAAGGTAAAGTGATGGACCCCAAGGTACATCAGTTATTCTTTGCTGACGATGGAGCCATCATAAGTGAGTATCCTACATCCCTGCAACGAGCACTTGATGTGTGGGTGGACGCTCTGGAGGGAAATGGGTATCGCATTAGTTCAAAAAAGACAGTACTTGTGCTGCCCGTTCTCTGATCCACTCAGGCCTATTCCAGACATTTATTTGAATGGAACAGTGCTTCCCAAGTGCTGGGATCTATGATCAATAGCAAAACAACCTGTGATGACGACATCAATCATCGCGTGAGCGTAGCACATGAATGATAGCAGTAATGTGTATGGTTTAAGGCTGAATTAAAAGAAGAATGGTTTCGTACGACCACTTCCGAAACAGTGCGAATAGAAAGGATTTGTATTGTGCGACCATAATAGCTTTTTGCATCGATTCGTCAAGTTTCGTTCACTTTTGATCACTTACGAAAGACCGAATCCATTCGCTCTTTCAAACAAAAATTTGACAGTTGCACAGCATTGAATGGATATAAACCACCTAATTGCTTCCGAACACATACGCCTATTATGGGCTACTTTTGCTGTTGACCTTTTATTTTTTTTTTGTCGAGATAGGAAACGCTCAACTGGAGCACTCAGACGCAGCTGGTCCATTGTACTACCAGAGAGCAAACCCTGATTTACCCATTTTATTGAAATTTCTTTGTCTTTCTAAGAAAGCCAAGCAAGCACTTCAGTGATGAGGAGCTTACAGTACCAGCACTCACCATATCCGCACCGAAGATCTGCCACCTGATACGAGCAAAGGCCGGACACTCACAGAGATAATGTTCCGCGGTGTCGTCGCTCTCTCCACAAGCGTCGCAGAGTGTAGTGTAACCTAAGCCCAACACGTTAAGGTGCTTGGCAAAAGCAAAGTGGCCTGTCAAGACGCCAATAAGTTGTCTACAGTCTTTTCTGCTGAGAGACAGCAAGAATGCCGCTGATTTCTTACAGATGTCCGGGAGCATGCGTTTAGTCAACCTGCATCCCGGAGAGTCATGCCACACACAATTGTGCTCGTGAGAGACCCAATCGTCAATGGAAGCCCTAACCGAAGACGCAGGGAGACCCAACGCGGGTTCGGGACCTGAGAAAGCCTCCTCTGAGCCTTGTCTAGCAATCTCATCGGAGATCTCGTTTCCCAAGATCCCAGTTTGACCTGGGACCCAGATAAGAGACAGAGAATTCAGCCTTGCGACCGGGTTCAAAGAATTTTTGGTTTCACGAACTATTTTGGAAGTGGTTAAAGGGTTAAGCAAGGTCTTAAGCGGAACCTGACTGTCACTACAGACACAAATGCTACGTCGCTTCCACGTGTTCTTCACAACATAGTTCATGGCCATTAGAATTGACTGGTTTTGGAACCATCCGCTAAAATAGGACTATATTCCATTGCCCGCTCAGACTTAGTTTAAGATTGGTCGGTGAACACCGGCCTAAGTATGCATTATTTTTTAAACATCATCCGTTCCAACAAGAAAAACAATAAAATTAGTTTTTAAATTTTTCGATTTTATTTATGATGACTAAAATGTTAAACATTATAATATATAGCAAAAAAAAAAAAAAAACAAATACGAATGGGTAAGGGAATTTTCGTTTGTTCTTTTTTTGTTTGTTTCGCTTTTTAGGATTAAACTTATCTGTTTACAGTTATATAGAGCGAACTACTACATGATTCGACGATTCCATTCCAAACCGATTGATAATCCTTGTAGTTAAATATAATTACGTTTCATTACAAAATCTTCTAACCATGTCAATTTGTAGTACGCTTATAAAACATTTAAAAAAAATAGTAAATTAAATAAAAAAAAGAAAGATGTCTGCAAAAGCAATGTCTGAAGAGGAAACATAGACTACTATGTCACGCTTTGCACAACAATTGAATTTATGAACGACTCATGAAACTGGGTGTCCATTTTTTAACAATCGGCTTAGATTTTTGCTTTTCTTCGCGTTCTTGCTCCTCCATTTGTTCCAAAAGTTTACGTTGGTTTTCTCTAAACTGCTGAAGTGGGTCGTCAAATTGTTTGTAATAGGTGAGCACCTCTCGAACGTCATCAACTTCTGCTGTTGCTAGAGCTGTTACGACGGATTAGCTGTTAGATGAATATAGAGTAGAACAGAGAAAAAGGAACTTACTTTTCAAGAAATTAATTAGATCAAACAACGAAGCATCGTCATCGTTGCCCAACCATCTTCCAATGTTGAATGTATTCTCTGGATGGAGTTTCGTTGAATTGGCATCCCAATCTACAACGATTACCTAGACAGAAAATAAATGCCAATAATTATCTTTCATTGAAGCGAGTAATAGCTCTGACCAACCTTCTTCAAGTCACGATTTAAATTGTCCAAATTTTTGACGTGATGTCCGTCGACAAAATGTGTAGCATCACGCACCAGACGATACATAATATAACCATTTGGATCTAAGGCGTCTAGTATGGGAAACACCGTCATTCCTTGTTCGGCAGTGAAAACAACTATTTCAAAATGCTTGGCGCACTGCTCTAAGAAGTGATCGACGCCTGGGCGTTTCTTGAAACGCCATCCAGTTTGATAAGTCCAGTCGGGATGGACCAGAACGTCTTTCATCTCTAGGACGAGGGTATATGGCGGTTGAATGTACGGGGGTCTCAGTGGATCGGGAAGGAGCTTGTCTCGCGATGGTTCTTGAATCATCTTCTGGTAGTAGTTCATCGACTTCCACATACGCTTCAAGTATTGTTGTACCGCGGGCTGACTACTGAACTCATCCTCGATAATGTTGCCTTCCATGTCACGATCCGGTTTACCGAACTCGTATACACCCCACACACCCAGTGCTGCTGCTGAGCCACCGAAAACTGCAAAGCTGAAAAGATAAGCCATAGTTAGGACAATGACAAAAGCATGCAGAAATAGAGAGGCCGCACACAATCTATGTTGGCTGTCTTTTTCGTCTTCCTATTTTCAGTAATTTAAAATCGGGAGGCCTGCCGATATTTTCTGAGGTCAAATAGGGGAACTGCTCAGGCGGATCAGTAGAAATGCAGTGAAGTGGGAGGATCATAATATCGCCGAAATAGGAAGAACAAAAAGAACTGAAGCAGTGTATCCACAGTCCACAGGCTAAACAGCCACCCGATAAGGTGGTAAACAGATGGATCAAGAACTGAGAAAGAGACTGGCACAGAAGTATTTGGGCCAAGTGCAAAGAATCTGAATCCATACGCAAGAGCATCACCATCTTTCAAGAAGAATTCAATAAAGTAGAGAGAGCAAGCAGGGCAAGTACCTGGATCAGCACTCGATGTACGAGGCAAGCATAGAAACTAAATACTAGGGAATTGGAGGTGAAACACATCGTCAGGAACCGAACACGATGGCGTGTAGACGTTCTTTATACCCTAAGACCCATAAGATGACCCAGAATTAAATTGGAAGGCCAGCCGATATTTTCTGAGGTCAAACTACACAGTGGGATCAGTAGAAATGCAGTATAGTGGGAGGATCATAATATCGCCGAAATAGGAAGAACAAAAAGAACTAAAGCAATGTATCCACAGTCCACAGGCTAAACAGCCACCCGATAAGGTGGTAAACAGATGGAGCAAGAACTGAGAAAGGGACTGGCACAAAAGTATTTGGGCCAAGTGCAAAGAATCTGAATCCATACGCAAGAGCATCAGCATCTTTCAGACCGAAAAATATACCAAAGACAGATGCATCCAAATGAATCTTGCAAGAAACTACATGAATTGCGATATAGCAATAATGTCACAGTCAAGCAGCCGTCAAGGCACTTGACGCCTACATCGTCAAATCATGTTGCAGCGGACTCGCTAGCAAGGCAAATGGCAGAAGAACCCTTTATAGCTCCTGGACCATTGTGTGGAATAGGGAACCATACCCTTAAAGAAGAATTCAATAAAGTAGAGAGAGCAAGCAGGGCAAGTACCTGGATCAGTACTCGATGTACGAGGCAAGCAAAGAAACTAAATACTAGGGAAGTGGAGGTGAAATACATCGTCAGGAACCAAACACGATGGCGCGTAGACGTTGTTTATACAGTGTAGAAATGCAGTAAAGTGAGAGGATAATGATCTCTTGATTTTAGATCATAGTCTTGTTGAAATAGGAAGAAGAAGAAGATGCAATATGTGAGGACACGATCCACAAAAAAAAAGATCCCCTAAACTGTGCCAATTATAGAGGTATCAGTTTCATCAACATTGCATACAAGATCATTTCTGCGATATTGTGTGAATACCTGAAACATTTCATCGGAACTCACAAGCCAACACCAGAGGCACAATCTATCAAGTCTGTACAACCGCCGATATTGACATTATTGGAAATACTCAACGGGCTGTCACCGATCCATTTGCAAGCACTGAAGCATGCTGTCAACAAGAAGGGACAAACAACACTGACAATTTGAGAAGAACGTCACAGTGGGGAGCTACAACTTCGAGGTAGTAAGAGACTTTTTCCACCTTGGCTCTGCTATTAATTCTGAAAACGACATCAGCGCAGAAATCGAACGAAGAATAACTCTTGTCCATCGCCGTTTTCTTATAAAAAAATAAATATTTGGCGCAACAGCTCTTGAAAGTGCCAGGGCCTAGCTTCTCGCAGCCACTCATGCTGTGTGCGTTATATTTTTCACACGAATGGAAGGGACCTACAGTTTAATGCCGCTCGCGAGAGGTGGGACCGTGAAAAAACTTTTTGGTATTTTCTGGGATTCGAACTTGGAACCTCATGCGTAGTGATCCGACACACTAACCACTTACGCCACGGCGCCCAAGTTTTCTTATCTAAGGCAATTCAACAGTAAAGCCCTATTTCGAACAACTGAGGAGACTCTATATAAGACCCTGGTTATCCCAGTCCTGTTTTATGGTGCTGAAATATCGACTTTATTGAAAGCGATGAAGATATCCTTGGTGTCGCTTGCGTTAATGGGTTTTAGAGGAAAAGATTCAATGACGAATAATACGAGCTGTAGTTACATCGACCTAACCACAAAAATGCGTGTTAGACGTTTGAGATGGTTGAAATGACATGTGAAGTGGACACAAACTCGCGGTTTTCGAATCTAGCCCGGAGGGATGACGCAATAGAGGACCCCTCGCTGTAGGTGGCGCGCAAAAGTTCAAGGGGACCTGGACCAACTTGAATTGTGCAACTGGAAGCAATTAGTCAAAGACCGAGCTTATTGGAGAGGCTTGACTGTTGAGACCAAGGTTCACCCCGAAATGTAGCCACGTACGTAAGTAATATGTAAGCATCTAAGATGAAGAATTGATTGGCCAAGGTCAGGAAAGTCACCACCAAGACTGAAATAAAAACAACCGCTAGCTTTTTTGGCTTTAGAAGTACATTAACTATTGACATTGAGCATTTGTGAATAAGAACATTTTTATAGTCTGCATGGTCCTATCTACATTGGTGGCATATGGAGTTAAAACCCACCAAGCTGTACAGTGTGGAATCGGTCTCTACTTACTCACTTCTCCCGACCATAAGTTGATATTCTGGTGATAGCACGCTACAATTGCTGAAGCACTATGGCCCACGAAGAGTGGCATGATATAAGAGACATGACCAAGATTAACCCTAAACTCCAACATCTTCAATCCCCTTTCAATCAACTGTTACGAAATCACATGCCCTTTGTCTCGCCCCTAAGGTAACACTACCCAATCTTACCCGAACTTCATTCGTTTCCATGCCTTCTCGTTTTCCTTGGCTTCCTCCTCCTCCTTCTTCTTGCGTTCACGCTCAGTCTCTTCGTCATCTGTGGCAGCGGTTTGTGGGAATAGTTTCGACAGAATTTGCGGTGCCTTGGTGGTTCCTTTATCCGTGCCTAAGCGACAAGGAATACAAATTTACAGCTTCCCACCTAGAAACAGCCCGAATAACCTTACTTTCTGTGCTGAACAAACGGTGGTGCTGTACGAATTGGTTAACACTGCTAGCACTGCATATCGTCAAAGTCGAGGCGCACTTTGGCTCCCAACTATTCAATGAATGATGCTGCGACTGCCAAAGATTTTTACCGGAGCTGGTTCCACATTTCCGCACGAAACAAATAAAACTCCGTTGGGCCATTTTAAATTGATGAAAAGTAACTAAAATTGACGAAATTCGCTCATAACACCGGCATGGGTATGAACGTGCAGATATTTCTTTTTTCTTTCTTCCTTCTGTCGGATTTGGAATTTTGACAGTTGTGAATTTTTTGCTGCCAAATGTCAGGTTGCTTGACGGAGAGATACTATAGGTGGCGTGTGTGATTTAATGAACAACGAAAAGTATGCGAAGTTTTTGTTTGGACGGATGCCGAGGTACTGTGGCATGTAGAAGGAGCCAGTTGACATTTAAAATTCAAAACGTTTAGTTTACTTCATAATAACATAACTTGCGCAAAAGTTATTTACTAGTAGTGCAAAGCTTAAGAATTGGAATTGGATTTATGCTAATGGCAAGAGTTTTAGACATATGTACATATGTTATTTGAAATTAGTTAGTTACATGTTGATTGTATTTATGCGAATGTTTATGAGGCGGTTAAGTTAAAGAGAGTTGTCTGAGGAGGGAAGTTCTGAAAGACAACGCAGCCAGATCCACTTCCTTGGGAACGGACTCCACCTTTTACCCCCCCACTAAAACCGACTATCTCAAGTTGACCAGCTCCCACTGGGAACTGAGAAGAAAACAGGAATGGACCCATTACACGCACCACTACTCCGCTCTCAACCCAAAGGCAGACCCAGCCATGTACCCAACGAGCACGACGCACAAAATGAACGAATGTTTCCTGAGACTTCGAATCGGTCACAGACAATTAACACACAGTCACCTACTTACCAAGGAAAATCCTCCCAACTGCCACCTATGCCAATCTGATATTAGTATTTCCATAAAACATTTAACATTAGAATGTCAAAAAATTGATTCACTGTGTAAAAATCTGTTTCATAAAAATGTCTTATCCCTGTTGTCAGTTCCTTCAGAACAAAATATAAAAAATGTATATAAAATTCTATCAATTACCAACTTAACTAACAGCATCTAACCTTAATTAAGAATACGTTGATGCGGGGGGAGACCGAGTGGGTATAGACAAGGCATGTCCGATTTTGTCTATGTTCACTCGGTCTTCCCCCGCGTCAGGGTTATCTGAACTTATGTATTAAGCCTATTTTTTTCTTAAGTCTCAGCCTAAAGCCCTGGTAGCTAGCGCTGTAATTGTATATTATTTTGTACATTCATTGTACACTTAATAAATAATAATAATAATAATAATTCTTCTAATTTCAATTGGCAGAGAATTCCGCTCCCGGGTAGTGTACACAAAGCAAGTGCTTTGGTTGAATAAGTGCACATGATCATTGTGAGATTGGAAACTCCAATTATTTATTTATTTATCTACCGAGCTTATCTCTAACAGATAACAGAACAATTAAGGTACCCGTGCAGGGACGGGTTAAGAATATCACTGCAGCCCCCCCCAACAACCAGCGCTTGTCGTAAAAGGCGACTAAGGGGGACAAATCAGATCTAGGCAATATAACACCCAAGTGATCCTAGCGACACATATACTACCTTAAAAACACTCCCACAAGTGTGCATGCGAGTCCGTGGGTTGACACGACTGGAGATCACCGGTGTCATAAAAGAAAGATCAAACAATACTAAAACAGGAGCATGCACGTGTCAAACAACAGACACCATCGCAATATGGTGCAAAAACTTGTATTGCAAAACTGTATCATTATGGTAATACTTGCAAAAAGGAAAGGCACTACCCCGCCAGGCACTACCACTGCTGTGCATGGTACTGATCCTGGACCGAGCAGAAATGTTCGGGTCAGAGCTATACGGATTCCGGGGGCTAGCAAAATAATGAAACAGTTTGGACGCAGTTTGAGGGTCGCGAGTTGGAACGTTGGAAGCATGACCGGTCGAAGTTACGAGCTGGAAGAGATGATGAATAGAAGGCGCGTGGACATCTTGTGTGTCCAAGAGACGAAATGGAAAAACACCGGGAATCGGGCGCGTTTCTTGGACGTTAGGACAAAAGATTACAAGATGTTCTACTACGGAACGGAAAAGTCTAAGAAAGGAATCGGTATCATCCTTGCGGCAGAGCTACTTGAAAACGTCTTGAGCATTTCGAAGTCCAGCGACCGTTTGATGTTTCTCAAACTAGTAATACAAGGAGAGGTTTGGAATATTGTCAGTGCATATGCTCCCCACGATGGGTACAATCAGAGAGATAAAGATGCATTTTGGCTAGATTTCCACAATCTCCTTAAGAACATCCCAAAGGAAGAATTTCTGTTTGTTGGAGTAGATTTGAATGGACATGTCGGGAAATCAAACGAAGACTATGAAGACTGCCATGGAGGACTAGGATATGGCACCAGGAACCTTCCTGATGAAGACATCCTAAGCATGTGCAAATCACACGGTCTTATCGTGTTAAATACCATGTTCATCAAACAAAGCCGACACCTGATCACTTACAGCAGTGGTGGAGATGAAACTCAGATTGACTACCATTTGGTAGGCAGTTTCATGAAGCCTCGGGTAAAAGATTGCAAAGTGATCCTGGGAGAGGCAATCGCTCGGCAACACCGTCTCCTGCTAACAGAAATTTTTATGAAAACACCGAAGAAAAGCAAACAAACAAGGGTCTCTGAGAAAATCAAGTGGTACAATCTGGACAAAGAAAAAGGCGAAGCTTTTGTTTTCGTAATGAAAAATTACCTCTCTCACACCATCAACGGAGCTGAGGATGAAGAGTGCAGAGCACAAAATATGTGGGATTCCCTACAGCGAACTTGCTTAAATAAGGCCAAATCACTGCTAGGAGCTTCAAAAGGCCACCATCAACACGCCAAAGAAACATGGTGGTGGAGTGATGAAGCTAAGAAAGTGATAAATGAGAAGAAAGAGGCTTTCAAAGCTTGGTCAAGGTGCCCCTCTAATAATAATGACGAAAAAGCTCGCCTCGAAATGGAATACAGATGCTGCAAGAAAAAATTGAAGAAGAAGTGCGCCCAGCTTCAAGCAGAGAGTACGGAGGGCCTGTATCGGGAGCTGGAGAAAATATTTTCCCCGGTTGCTGATGCAAACCAGGCTATCCAGGAGCTGCGAAGACACAATATGAACAAGAGCGCCACTATCTTCAAAATAGCCGCCCAAAGAAGGAACAATGCTCAGGAGATTCGTTCGCCAAAGTTCATTAGCAATGCTCATGGCCAGCTTCTTGTGGATGACGACAAAATTCTGCAGAGGTGGCGGCAGTATTATGAAGAGCTTTTAAATGAACAGTTTCCCGGCTATACTTTCCAAGAGCCACCCCTAACTGTGAAGAAATATCCGACATTACAGTCGAAGAAGTTAGTGAGGCGGTCAAATACTCCAAAAAACGAAAAGCGGTTGGGCCAGACGAAATACCCTCTGAGTTCTGAAAAAAGATGGGAGACGTCGGGTCCAGATGGCTCAGAATTCTCATCTCCAAATTCGTGAGAGGTGATCCAATGCCGAATCAATGGAGGGAAAGTTACCTCCTCCCTGTATACAAAGGGAAGGGTGATACGCGAAACTGTGATAACTACCGTTCGATCAAGCTGATGTCACACACCATGAAGATCGTTGAGCGGGTATTAGGTGGCCGACTGCGAAAAATAATACGGCTATCTGATGATCAGTGCGGGTTTGTCTCGGGTAAATCAACCACAGATGCAATCCAAAGTATAAGGATCATAATGGAAAAACATCGTGATTCCTTAAGGGATTTGCATATTGTATTGGTTGACTTTGAAAAGGCATTCGACAGACAACCACGAGATCTGATATGGGTGGCGCTAAGACATCAAGGGGTTCCAGAAACCTATGTACAGATGATCATGAACATGTACGAAGGAGCAAAGACAAGAGTAAGATTCCCCGCTGGAGTAACCGAAGAGTTCCCAATCAAAGTCGAGGTGCACCAGGGAAGCGTTTTAAGTCCTTTGCTCTTTATTACAGTCCTTGATTATCTGCTCGAAGGTAAAGTGATGGACCCCAAGGTACATCACTTATTCTTTGCTGACGATGGAGCCATCATAAGTGAGGATCCTACATCCCTGCAACGAGCACTTGATGTGTGGGTGGACGTTCTGGAGGGAAATGGGTATCGCATTAGTTCAAAAAAGACAGAGTACTTATGCTGCCCGTTCTCTGATCCACTCAGGCCTATTCCAGACATTTATTTGAATGGAACAGTGCTTCCCAAGTGCGAAAAGTTCAAATATCTGGGATCTATGATCAATAGCAAAGCAACTTGTGATGACGACATCAATCATCGTGTAAGCGTAGGGTGGATGAAGTGGCGAGAAAATTCCGCTATCTTCGGTGACAGAAAAATGCCCCCTAAGTTAAAAGGAAGGCTCTACACCGCAGTTGTACGTCCAGCGCTCACATACGGTTCACAATGTTGGACGATGTACAAAAAGTATGAGAGTAAATTAACGGCAGCTGAGATGAAGATGCTTCGCATGACAGCAGGAGTGACCAAGCTTGATCGAATAAGAAGTTCGAAGATCCGTGGAAGCTTTCATATCAAGGAAACCATCGTACAAAAATTAGAGCGCGACCGGCTCAGCTGGTATTGCCACGTTCAAAGAAGAGATCATTTGAACCCTGTAAAAAAGGCAATATCTATGCACGTTCCAAAGACATCGCGATGTAGGAAAGGCAGGCCTATAAACGCCTGGATCAGACAAATGCGACGACATCGGCATTTCATTGGCCTCAGTAACCGAGTGATCCAAAATCGGCAGGCCTGCCGATATTTTCTGAGGTCAAATAGGCGAACCCCACAGGCGGATCAGTAGAAATGCGGTGAAGTGGGAGGGCTGTGATCCCTTGTTTTCGGATCATAGCCTCGCTGATAAAAGGAAGAAGAAGAAGAAGATATCAGAACAATTAACTATAAAAACAGTCCGTTAGATTTTTCGCAAAAATTCTTAAAAGAGAAATTATCAAACATGTGTAAAATTCTATCTCAAAGAGAGAAACTACAAAAAAGTAAAGAAACGCTTTAAAGAACAAAAATAAATAATTAAATATTTGGCGCAACAGCTCTTCAAGTGCCTGTGCCTAGCTTCTCGCAACCACTCGTGTTGTGTGCGCTGTATTTTTTCACACCAATGGAAGGGACCTACAGTTAAGTGCGTATTCGAATGGCAATTTGTTTTTGACAAAACTTCTTGTGACAACAATACTCTCGATTATTTGTCAAACGTTCGCGAGAGGTGGGACCGTGAAAAAATTTGTTGGTGTTTTCTGGGATTTGAACTTGGGACCACACACGCAGTGGTCCGACACACTAAACGCTTAAGAAAGAAAGGAACTTTAAGGTTCACTAAAAATATTTTTCATGGATGTGGAGTGCCAACAGAAGCAGCTGAAAACCTTGACATTTAATTATGGGCAACTTTTGTGGGCGCCGTGGCGTAAGTGGTTAGTGTGTCGGATCACTACGCATGAGGTTCCAAGTTCGAATCCCAGAAAATACCAAAAAAAATGTTCACGGTCCCACCTCTCGTGAGCGTCTGACAAACATCCGAGAGTATTGTTGTCACGAAAAAGCTTCTCAAATCGCCTTTCGGATTCGGCATTAAACTTGTAGGTCCCTTCCATTCGTGTGAAAAATATAACGCACACAGCACGAGTGGCTGCGAGGAGCAAGGCGCAGGCACTTAAAGAGCTGTTCCACCAAATATTTATTTATGTTTTTAGTGTTTAAACAAATAAACTTTATAAATACAGTCACCATGATTGTCGTTGGCGTTTTTCGACGATTTTCGTTTTATTTATAGCTACAACCTGCTGATGGTTAAGCTTTAGTAAGCAATTTATTTGTCGTGTAGAATACTATTACAACTCTTTTACATTGAAAAAGTTATGAAAATGGATTCGTGCTACATCTGAAGAATAAAACGACAATCGTCGAAAAGCGACAAACACCAACAATAACCAGGGTGACTATACTCTGTCCAACATAAATTGGCAGTACAGGGAAGATAGGGATGTTTGTCTCTCATTCGCACTCTTTTGTTTTTCGTAAGGTGCTATTCTAACAAAAGCTCTTACAGGGTCTCCGTAGTAAGCATTTCAAATTAGTAAAACTCTGAAAGAATATTATGTAGGGTTACCGTCCTTTTTTTAGATTGAAATTTTCATTTAATTTGTTTTATTTATAAAAAAATAAAACAAATTTATGTTTTTTCCACATCACCAAGAGGTAAAATAAAAGGCGCGTTTTTGAAGGGTATCCCCAGTAGGCCTAATACCTTTGAAATAAAAAACAAACAAAAATAAAAAAATTATTCATTAAGATTAATATAGCTTAAAATTAAATAAACAAGTATAACAAAAATAAATATAAATTCATCTATTAAATAATAATATTAACAAAATAAAGGAATAAATATAAAAACCTACGCAAATAAACTTTTTCCTTAAAGAAAACAGCTTACAATTTTGTAACTGCATTTTAACGTATTTTCTACACATTAAAAGAAATGCAAAAGATCAAAACAAGATCTCCACGATAACACTTATCATTAATAACTTTTTTCAAAGCTCTAAAACCAAAAGCTCCTCAACAGAAACCCAAGGAAAAAGAACTGAACGAGTTACCAAACGGACACTTACCCCGTTTATATGCAGAGTCGGAACTGGTTCCAAATGCATATAAACGCCTTTCGAGTCCAAATGGGTTCGACTGGACTCGACTCAGCTAACAGAGCTGGGTCGAGTCCGAAAAATGCATGTATACCTGGGTCGAGTGGTTGAACTGACATGTTGTCTCTGTGTGTGTGAGATTTCTTTCGTTTTTTTTTTTTTTTTATTTGGGGTGGGAAATCGCTTTGTTTTGATTGAGTTCATGGCTAGCTGCGGGTAAGGTTGTCTGTTCAGTTATTTCTTATTTATTAAATCCAAAAAATGGAATTAAACAGAACACTAACACAATCAAAATCAGTGTATCTGCTGTACTCATCTGTCAGATCGACCACATTTGGACCATTCGACTCGGTGTGTAGAAATATTCAGATCGAAATCTGGACTCGAACTTGACTCGACTACTCGACTCTGCATATAAACGGGGTAACTGGTAACTCTGAATGCACATCAATTTAATGGGGGTTGAAAGCAGCAGCCACAAGCCACAGCCAATCAGTGCACACTCAGATGTGCGCTGAATAAAACGTGTTAAATTTACGTCATATGTAATTGGGAATTCACTGGCGGGTAAACACTTTTTTTGGGGAGTTTCTTTCAATTTAGTATTGTGCAAAAATATGGCACGCTACTGATTTTGAAATAAGACGTGTACTGCCAATTTATGTTGGACAGAGTATAGTCCGGAATATTTTTTGGTTTAATTTTTATAACGTTTTTGAAATTGTGGCAGCATTAGGTATAACATCTGTCGGAAAAAACAGAACTGCCAACCGTAAAACTAAAAAAATGATACATTTAAACTCGGCGTTATTGGGACACTATTAACATACTAGCGGAACTTCACCTGACCCTGGCTTGCTATTCAAATCTATTTTATTTTTAACGCTTCACTTACATTTTCATCCGTAAGGGTTGGTGACGAAATCTCGGACCACAAAAACTCGCGTACCTAATCTCGCCTACAGAATCCCGCATCACAAAAGTTTTTGTCACAAAATTTACCGTAAAGAATCTCGCATGCACAAAATCTGGAGCTTGGGTGGCCCGTTTCGTAGGTTAAAAGGATTTGACACTATGGGACATTCTTCTACTCATACACCGACTGCCTTCGGCCTCACATGCAGGTGCTCATATATGTTAATGCAACTTTCGGTGTTCAAGACCCCTTTAATCCGATGAATAGGACCTATGCCGTACCAAGAAAAACAACCCCAAACCATGACAATTGCACCTCCGTGCTTTATTGTCATCACGGTGTAATGTGTTTTAAAATCTTTGTTTTTTGGTCTTCGCACATATTTTTCGCTACAATCTGTTCCAAATAAATTGATCTTGGACCCATCAGATCATAGAATATTTCTCCACTTTCCCCTGCATATTACTATTAAAGACTTAAAAGCTTTAAAAGCACCTTACTTAGATCTGTGCCCCCTTATAAGTCTTAGAACACCTACCACACGTACTCAAACTAGAACCAATTCATCACTAATTGTTGCCGGTTTTATACCATTTTCATTCTTTCTTTAAAGGTCATTTATTTAATAATAATATACACTCATACATTTATAGATATATATATATATATATTTCTCCAGAGATTGATTGTTGTCAGAAAAATAAAAATAAAAAAAATGTCCCATTATCAAAATGGTAAAAGGACATTTTTGCCATTTGTTTTTCGTTTATTTTTTATCACATGATTTGTTTGTTAGTTTCTCTCTCTCTTTTTGTCTACTTAAGATGTCTCTCACATTTTGGTAGTTAGCATATTATTTGTAAAATAAAATGACAAGAGGAGGACATAAGAAGAATAATAAAAATACAGGATCACAAAATTCATTTCGAAAAAAAAATTGACAAAACAGAACCCTATCAGCGCCATATCACTCACTGGCCACGATATTTCTGTTCTCCCATTCGTGCCTGCTCTCGACTATCACCCCGCTCGATGTACCAATTCTTGTCGTGGCGATGCTTCTCGTTGGTTTTTCGAATATTCTCTCGATGTTGCATCATTTTCTCATGCCACTCACCGTCAGCTTCACGTCGGGCATTTTCATAATCCGGGGAACGTTTGTCGTACTTTTTGTGGTCCTTGGACTTTTTATATCGCTCGCCAGAACCATCCTCATTGGATTTGTCGCGACGATATCTCTCGCGCTCTTTACTTTCGCCACTGTTGTGCTTCTTGTAGTTGTCTCTGGGCTTTTTACTCTCAGAGTGGTCGGGCTTGTGCTCGTGGGGGATGTAATTATCTTTTGGGGGTTGTGGTGGATTTGGAATTTGCTCACCAAAAGGATTCTCCACCATATTGGCCACTTTGTCAACGACTCTTTCGATATTGGAGAGATATTCGCTTTCATCGATGACTACTCGCACTCTATCCCCTAGTGAGTCTACCACTCTTTCCGCTGATATGGGCAACTCTATGCACATGCCAGCAATGTCCACATTGTTATGCCCTTCACACTTGAAGGGTTTCTTTAGGTCTTGCGGAGATATCTCCACTTCTTCGATTGTATTTCCGTTTCCAGGCCAAACTTTCATTTTATTCTCACGTGGCTGCCTGTTCTTTGGCTGCTTACTGGAGGACGTGTAGGTATATTTCTGATTCTCACTCAGAGAGGTTAAGTAATTCACCTGTTTGGTCAGAATATCAATCTCTGCTCGCATGAGGTTGTTCTTCAGCTCCAACTCGTTGATTTTCTGTGTCAAAAAGCCCGTTCTAGTGCCGATTACTGATTCCCATGAGTCGTACTTTAGCTTGCTTATAAACGCCAAAACAGCCAACAGAGCTCCAACATAGAACAGCCCCCTCAGCCCACATCGTAATGTTGGCTGAAAGTCTGTTGACTCTGCTAGCTGGCGTGATGCCCTTCGTGGCCTTCGATTGCTCTCCAAAAGTGGCTCCACTCGATGGAAAGTTTCCGAAGATCGCTCGGAGCATGCCTCATAGTTGGGAGGGGTACTACTACCCCCTGTCGTCGTCGATGTTAGAGGCGGCCCTGTCACATTCAGGAATCGCATATTTAAGTCCGCCAGATGCACACGCATATCTGGGTGTGGAGTTATCCTGCCAGCACTCTCACTCTCGCTTATTATCGAGATACCATCTGAAAGATCATCGATGTCATTGTATCTGCGAATGATTACACACTATTAGTACAAATTGGGTGGGCGGGGGTAATTTCTCAACTCACCTGCTGTCAGTTAGATTATCAGACGCTTTCAAAACCTCCACATGCAAAGCATCAGCGGCAAGCTCTTCGTCGCCATCAATCTTTTCGGGGGTGGATGGTGGCGTACATTGTATCTCATCTTTCGTTTTATCTGATATCACAGTCCATGTATCGAATATCTCCGACTCGGTACTGGTTGTGAGGGGAGACGCGTCTCCTTTTGAATGGGATTTCAAGTCCTTGTCCATGATTTCTCTAGTGTGTGGTGTATCTCTGCAAAAGAAGAATGGAACTACTGAGTGCTCTGTGTGCGAAAACTGCGTTCTATTATCTGTAGCTATCTACGCGGTATCTGACAACACCGTGACGTGGTCTTATACCAATCGTGTGGTTCTTGTTTATTTGCTGCTGCTTCATAAACTATTTATAATTTTTTTTATTTTTTGCGAACGAATGATGATAAATTTTGTTTTGATTTGCGAATGCGCGAGGAGGAATGTACACAATCCACGCGATACACAGTGGGGAGTCGGGTGCGGGTCGATTATGGGAATCAGAGGGCTGGTACGGTTGAACTAATTATAAATTACGATTAGACATTGTGGAGGCAGTTAAAGGAGGGTTGAACGGTTGCTTATCTGTGGTCAGTTTCATGGTTCACCATTTGATTGTGAGAAGTGATACTGGATCAAATTAAGATACAATTCTAATCCAATCACTAGACAGTGTCATGGTTTAGTATGCCAATGACCTTGACTCACATTCTTCCGTCTTTCGACATGTTGTGAAATTAAAATAAGGAGAAACATTTGTATTACACTGTGATCTCTAGAACTATATACGAAGCAATAAACACTTGCCTAAACAAATTTTGCTAGTACAGTGCACAAAATAGTCACATGAAGGTGCCTATCTTGTCATAAAGTTTTTGGATTTAAGTTTATAAGTATGACGGAAATGATTAATCGGACCAATGTTGTTTTTTTGTTTGTTTTGCTTTGGCTGATCTAGAAATAGCTCCTCTTTGTTTGGCTTTGAACTCTGTCTGACTTTTGAAATTGTTGCAGACATGTGGTGTTATCACGCGAACATGGTAATGGCAAGTGGGATAACTAGGTGGGCGTTTCGCTTTCTAAATAGAAGCCATTGTCTATATGGGGCCATTGTCTTTATTATGCCAGGTTTGGAGGAAAGTGTACGTTGGATCACGATTTTGTGATACCAGATTTAACATACAGTTCTTCAGACAGTCAGTTCTCCATATAAACTCTACTCTGTGCATGGGCTCAAGCGGCAGCGGAATACTTCCCCAGATGATATTGACGGTGATGTTGATTGCCAGGATAGACTGCTAGTGTATTCCTTACAGGAACTACACCGCATAATCTGACGACTATGTATAAGGAGCATTGAAAAGTGTATCAGTTTTCTTTTTTTTAAAGAAATGGCGGCATGGATAAATCAACGGCAATAATCGCATCCCTAAAATGGGTTACCGACGCTGTGCAAACTTTTCTCTTTATCTTACTTACAGAAAACATTTCCATTGCGCTTAAAAACCGTCCGCATCCAAATGATTTCCAAAAAAAAGAAGAATTGCTTACTACAAAATTGCATAGCTTTGCTATCTATGCTTTCTAAAGTTATGGAAAATGCCATAAACGCCGATAATATCAAGTTCAGGAGAAATGCTGAGTTACGTAAATCATCTACGAACCTTAGCTATTGAACTTGTGGCGAATCAAAAGCGATTGAAGTAGACATATAAAACGCGTTTGATCCATTCTGGCATATGGCTCTACTAAGCAAATTAAGTTCCCATGAACTACCACAAAAACTCTGCGGATGAATGGACATTTTTCTTCAGAAAAGATCAATTCAGATTGTTGTCGACAGTGTATCTTCCGATACATTTGCAGCTGATGCTGGTGTACCTCAGGGATCCATCTTTTTTCTCTAACATTCTTTTTACTCCATATTAATTAACTACTAGGCGAACCCCACAGGCAGATCGGTAGAAATGCAGTGAAGTGGGAGGGTTATGATCCCATGAGTTCAGATCATAACTTCACCGAAATGAGAAGAAGAAGATTATTGATCCACTAGGATCAACAAATAATAAATTTTAATTAGTCAGAAATGCGAACAAATCTACACAATTAACAAAGGTCTAGAGAAAATCTTGCCACCACCTTTTTCAGGAAGAATACATTTACTGTTCCCCAGCCTGAAATGGATAACCAAATAATCGGACCCAAGGAGACCATGTATTTACTGGGTTTCACAGAAAACTCTAGAGTAGCAGCCCCCTGACCATATATCCATCATCGCAAAATCAGCTTCCACTAAGTTGAGTTATCTTTTCAGAGCAAAGAAGTACTTTAAACCGCCGCAATTTCTTCTTTCATACAAAGTACAAGTAACACCAGGGCTTGAGCACTGCTCTCACGTTTGGAGCTCGGCCCCAAAACATTATCTAAATCTACTTGACAGCAGCCAGAGGCGAGCAGTTCGCTTCATAGAAGATCCAGCACTAATATCCAGCCTTCAATCGGTGATTCATCGAAAGCACGTGGCAGATTCATGACTGTTCTACAGATACTACCATGGCAGATGTTTGGAAGAGCTCAACAGAATGATCTCTAGAAACTCGACTTTTCAACGTCCTACCAGGCAGACCACTAGAGCACACAACTTTCATCTTCACTTGGCAACGCAAGAACATCATTCTACCAAAATTCAATTTGTTACAATTTGGGCACGCAATCTTTGAAACTGACTCGCAGGCTATAATCTGCAACAATATTTAAATGCAGAATTAACAGAAAACTGCATGCATCTCCAGGCGCTGGTTCAACGTTATAACGGGTGGGCCATCTAGTGATTTCTTTTTAAATCATAGGTTATTTTGACACTGACAGCTGTTTCCCGCTCGAAATCTTGACAGAAAGCCAGTATCATACCTCCGCGGAACGAAATGAGTCACTTTACGCTTGAACAGCATTGGGAAATATTGAAAACTTATTTCCAAAGTGAATGCTGTGTAGCCCAAACAGTGCGTTTTTTGAAAAGAAGTTTTGGCCGAAATGAAGCACCCACCGCGCCTGTTGTACGCAAGTTTGTCCAAAAAGTTCGTGAGACTGGTATGCTAGTGGACAACACTTATGGTCCCCGTCGTCGTACGGTGCGCACAGACGAGAATGTGGCTGCTGTAGACGAGAGTGTGAGACTCAATTCACGAACATCAACTCGTCATCGATCTCAACAGCTCAACATTTCACGCACTAGCCTGAGGAGAATTCTGCACAAAGATCTGGCATTATTCGCTTACAAGGTCCAATTGATTCAGCAATTGAAAGCGCACGACCATCCGCTTCGTTATCGCTTCGCAGTTCGGGCCTTAGAGCAGCTTGAATTGGACAGCGATTTTGGGCGAAAAATCATCTTTTCTGCCGAGGCACATTTTCATCTCGGCGGCTACGTTAACAAACAAAATTGCCACATCTGGGGCCCAGAAAACCCACACGTTATTGTCGAGAAGCCAATGCATCCACAGAGACTGACAGTTTGGTGCGGATTGTGGAGTGGTAGCATCATTGGACCATTTTTCTTAGAAAATGAGGCTGGGAACAACGTTTCGGTCAATGGTGGGCGTTACAGAGCCATGTTAACGACTTTTTTTTCACTGAAAATGAAGACAGGGATTTGGACGACCTCTGTTTTTTTTTTTTTTTTTTTTTTTTTTTTTATAATTTGCGCGTGCCAAAGGGATTATTAATACCCTTATACTGGTTCTCAGGGCACGGGCGGATAGGAAGAGGGGGGGAGAAGACAGAAGAGATGCCGGTTTGTGTTGGCTTTAAATGTTTGATTGCGCGCCATGCCACACAGCCCATGCCACAATCGGTCTTTTGCGCACCAAATTCCCAAATCGTGTTATCAGCCGTCTGGGCGATGTCAATTGGCCGCTTCGGAGCTGCGATTTGACCCCTTTGGATTTTTTTTTGTGGGGAACCGTGAAGGACCGATGTTATGCCAACAATCCGGAAACGATTCAAGCACTTAAGGCCAATATCATCCAAGCAATCCGTGAACTACAGCCCGAAACCATCAACAAGGTCTTGGAAAATTGGAGTGATAGAATGCGCTACTGCGAGGCCAGCCGAGGCAGCCACTTGAACGACGTTGTGTTCCATAATTAATGGGAATGTTTGCTCTTACTAATAAAGCCATAATACATGGAAAAAATGTCATTTTGTTCATTTTATTGCATTTTTAAAAAGAAACTTGTAGTTGGTCCGCCCTGTATGTTTGCCTTTCCCGAGAGAGGTTTATAAAACAATAAAGGACTTGTCCCCTTCGGGTGTGAGTTGTGCGTCAGGGTAACTACTCAACAATGTAACAAATAAAAAAAAATGTTGTGATAGATGAGGAAGGCATTGGATCACGAATACTCTTATATGACAACTAGATCCGAAGAATCGGTTATGTTTAGAGGAGTATGAAACATCCGAACACATTCCTTGTGAATGCCCAGCACTACACTAGTTAAGGAAACGTATTCTTCACAAGGAGATACTTACTTCAGTGGAACTGAAATGCTCCTCTACTAAAGACATACTCACTTTCATAAGGGAGGTAGTACGTCTGTTAGATTAACTCCAACCCTCCGATACAATAGATCTTTCAGGTCGCAGTGTCGTTGCCATGTGGGCATGGGTTATACGAGAAAAAAAAAAAAAAAAAAGACTAGATCCGAAACAGCAACCGACAATGCTTTGAAACTAAGCTCTTGGAATAAACGCATTGCGTTTACTCTGCGGTCAACTGAAACATTGTAATTAGTCCTCGGGTGGTAAAAGGCAGACTTAACAGCAATGCGATGGATGGGATCTGAAATGCTGAAGAGAATGAGCTATGATACTTATTATAGTGTCTACAAAATGCTGCACGTTAGGGTGCGTATTCGTCGTGGGAAATTGGTTGCGGTCGAGAATTATTGATTACAAGGCAATTACGTATATTCATCGCTTGACGTTGATCCGCATAAAGGACGGATTCTACCAAAGCAGCTGAGGGTATTAAGCAACTAGTTCTAATCACCTATGCGAAGCCTTCAGAGCAAAGTCCGGAGTATAAAGTTAAATTCGTACAATGCCAAAATCAGCAACAAAAAAATGTATGTCGGAACCATTCGCGTAATTGAGTAGCCGGTGGCTTTAAGGGGCGAATAAGCGAGAAACTCTCCTCAATTCCACCACCAGCGCAAAATGCCAACAATTAGTGGATCCAATGTTGTATTATACAATGATTAAGGATGTAGCGGAGACCGTTTTGGGGCTACCGGACAGTGTGCTGTATTCGTCGAATTATCCATCTTGATAAGAACACTTCCTTGGATCTAATCCACACATGCATCCGATTTCGGCAACGCATGAGCGCACTGCTCATGAGCCATAAAAATCACAAAATTTTAAGAAACCCGCAGCACAGAATCCCGCCTGCAGAACATCAACAAAAAGCCCGTGCGGGATTGGTAACACGCCGCGTAGCTGCGCCCTGAGCGCGTGCATGTGCGGCCGAAGGCATATTATGCGGGATTCTGTGCGACAGGATTTTGTGCAGCAAGATTTCGTAATGCGCGATTTTATGAATGAGAGTTTATAGGGCGGGATTTCGTGGCCAAGCTCTTTTTCGACAACCCAATATATTTACCGTTTAGGGTGTTGGGGAAAAGATTGCTTTATAATGGAGGTATCGATGCAGAAGAATGTAGCAGCAACGTTGATATTTCGCTTTTAGCTGGAGGATGACTGTCAAACTAGTGCCACAGTGGGTCAAAATGGTCTCAAACTAGTGATTACTTCTAATTATTATTTTTTAGATTAAACAATATTCATCCTTTTTAAAAATATAATCATTTTATTTTAGACTTCTCCGATTCATCGCAAGGCAGCTTAGTTAAATCTTATTTATTTTAGAAAACGGTCAAACGCATTTGTGGTGTTTTTTAATTTGATTGACGGTTCATTAGTAAGTTATTTTAAATTCTAATTATAGATCCTTCAAGTTCGGGTATGTAATTATGTTATAAGTTCTACAAAGCTGCAAGCAATTTATTGTGTAAAGTATAAGCCTTTGGAAATGGTGTTTTTATCAAGTCAAGTCGTAATGTTTGGTTCTATTTTTGCAATTTCTTTGAACGTTTCCCTGTTATTGTTGAAATTTTCTGAATGAACTTTTTTTTTTATAATTTTCGCGCACTCATGAATACCTTTAACATGCAAACAAACAGTACGCGCGTTGGAAAGGATTCACTTTTGATTCATAGTATTCTTTTCTCGCCTACCTGATGTCATAGGCATATCAATAACCTAATAGAGCGAACAATTTTTCCAGCCATATGACCAACTTACTGTCAGTGTTATGCCTTTGGCAAAAGTTTATTATACTACAAGCTTTCGCAATTAATCGGACTGACTCTTTATTTCATGAGAAATAAAGGAATTGCTGACATCGGGGTTTGAACCATGAACCATTAGCGTGGCAATTGATGCCGTTACAACTTCACCATCGCTTTAGGAATCAGTTCAAGCTAAATGTTTTTGACAAAAGCATATAAAAAGTAAATCGGAAAACATTGTATGAGAGGTGAAGATGCTTTGGCGGTTTTCGTTGCAGCGAAACTATCACGAATGAGTGCTCCAGAGAAATTTCCTTCCTACAAAATTATTAAGGCTGCAAAGAAAACTTTCTATCCCATCAAAAAGCACATAAGTCACACCTATTTGTGCCGAAGTACATAAATCTACAGACTTTGCTTTACCACATATCCAGCAGATTAATTTTAGTTTTTGATTGTGTAGTTGACATATTAAATTATGAAGGACTGGACAAATTTTGTTTAATTTCGAAATGGGGCTGCGATGGTAGTTCGGGACATAGCTCATTTAAACCTATCTGATTTAATATTCTTCCCATAATTAGAAAAGGAGACGCAAACGATTGCAATAACTACAGAGGCATCGCATTACTTCCTACAGTCCGTAAAGTGTATTAGTCAATACTGGAAAGCAGTTTTAGAAGCAAAGTAGAAGAGAAACTATCGGAGGTTCAAAGTGGATGCCGACTAGCCCATAGCATACAAGATCATACTTTTACAGTACAGCAGGTTTTGGAGAAAAAGCTGGCGAAACAACAGAAAGTGTACACCTGAAAAAAAGCTTTCGATACAATAAACAGAAGAAAAATTTGGGAAATCCTTAAGAACAAGGGGGTAGAAGAAGATCTTGTACGAGCCATCAAGAGTATATATAAAGAAACTTACAATATCGTAAGGACTAGGAATTAAGCGTCGGAATAATCCATAACATCAGAAGAAGTAAGATAAGGAAGTATATTGAGCCCCCTGGGGTTCATTTGCACCATGGATGATGCAATCATACAGTGCCAAGTAAAAATGGAATACTTTTAAGTAGTTTCGAAAAGATAAAAGTAAAAGATGGTAATCGGCAACGAACCGAAAGTATTAAGGTTGAAGGTGGATGGTAAAGTTCTTGAGCGGGGTAGCAGATACAAGTATCTTGAAAGCATCATAAACAACAAAGTTAACTCAGAAGATGATCTCAAAGCAAGAATCCAGTCAGCAAATGATCTGTACGCGGCCCTGCAAAGAAAGTTCTTAGAAATCATGCGAAGCACAAAAATATAAATTTTTAACACTATGTACCAACCCATCTTGCTATTTGGAGGAGAGAACTGGACTCTAACTAAAAACAGGAAAGCCAGATCCAAGCCATGGAGATGAAATACCTCAGGAGAAGCGCTAGGAGTAAGGAGAAGTGACAGGATAAGGAACGAAGATATAAGGAAAACACTTAATTTGGAATCGTCGAAGAAAATCCTGAAAGATTAAAAATTGCCGTAGTCTGGACACTTAATCCATATGGATAATAATCGGCAGGGAAATAAAATTTGGGAAGCAAAAGCACAGGGGAAAACAAAAGAGGAAGGCCCAAAACGACCTGCAACAACACCATCGATGAAATATTAAGGGAACCTGGAGAAAATTGGTACTCGGCTAAGCAACTAGCTAGACAGAAGCACTTGGAGGAAATTCAACAGAAAAGATCGAGTTAAAATATGGACCCAGCCTCGACACGCTAAGGGTAAAAGAGGACAGGATTAAGTTAGGATTAAGTAAGTTCACCTATCTGAAGCAGACGATCCTTCATTACCTACTTAGTTCCAATTCGTCTTGTGTGGTGAAAAAAATTATTAATTAGCAAAATCTTCGCCCTGCTTCCAAAATATTCAAAAAAGTGTCAAAAAAAAAAATGCAACTTATTCCATAAGAGGCAGTAAATTTACTGAATTCCTTAAGGGTCCAACAATTAAATATTGAATCTGAAGACAGCGATGACGACTGTGAAGATGACAGTTAAGACTACGAGAAAGAGGATGTTGAAAAAGTGGGGCGTTTTAATGAGCGTGTTGAGGAGTGGGTTGAAAATTATCTTAGGCTTAGTCTAAAGAGTAAACGTGCAAAATTTCAGCTTCATAGCTTTACCGGCTGATTTATTGCCAAGTTTGAGGCCGTTCTGCCCCACTGTGTGGTGTATTAAAAGTAGGTAGACAGGTACCATTTTATTTCTGTGTGGCCAAATACGAATTTAATAAATTTTGTGTCATTTTAACTTCCAGGTCACTAGACAAGCCAACTATATGGGTTTCATAGCTCAGCTCGAGTTATCGGATAGAAAGAAAAAGTAGGTACACTACTGGCGTGAAATTCTATAAATACCCTCTTAAATGTATGCAGATTGCAGGTCAAAAATTACCACTGATAGTGTGTATCACACGAAGCAATTCTTCTTTCCATAGTCCAAGGTCATGAAAAAAAAAAAATCGTAAAGGGAATACATATTTGTTTTCATCGGCTATGTGTCCATATGTATTTTCAAATCCTAAGATTAGCTGCATCTGCTGAAAACGATAGTGTCGTATCTCCCTACTAATTTTATTTGCTTCACACCCATGCACTTTCATTATCAATTATTTAAATAGCGTGTGCCTCTATTTAAATTCTGCTTTCTGAACACCAGGTACCTAGCCAATATAATATCTATCCGAGCAAGGGTCGATACTTAACCTTTGCTATTCTATTGTACATCCAGTAAAGAGGTCAGTGCTCAGGAGGACTAAAATAATACATAACTACTGATCGCAGGTGTTTGTAGAATTTCAAGCCTGCATGAGGTATAACCCCCCTCGGCGAATTTAGACGAAGCATTCTTTAAATAACAAACCGCTGACTGAGAACCATTCCCAGAGAAGTTAAAACAAAACTCCTAACGAACAGCAAATATACAATTCATTATCAGTGTCCGAAGAATTGATTTTTGTCTTTCCGGGGTAAACGACTCGTGCTCGTGGGGCTTCTCAGAGAAAAAAATTGTCGTTTAACAACTTTATACAACCAAATTAGCACCAAAAATTTGATAATGGCATTGAATTTTGTATTTGAATCCCCCCGAGGCCAAAAATCCGATGCGGTTTATGCTAATCCACTCGATATTTGTTTTTTTTATCAGTCTACCATTTATAGCAGCAGCATCATCATAATTATTCCAAATGAATCTGAAGATGACGCCAGATATTATCATGATTTACGATGCTCAGGTGATTCGGAATCATCACAACATAACAAGCCTTTTGCGCACTTTCCATTTCATCCTCGTAGTGCCTACTTACTCGTACGTTGCTGATTTGAAATATGTACATATGCATGTAGTATCACAAAAACAAAGGAATAATAACAGAAACGACAAAAAACATTTCTTTGTTTGTTTCGTAGAAAGTACGAGAGCAAATATTAGTATCTTGGATGCTGCGCCATGATTTTTCTTTGTTGAACAATCTTTATGAATATCCCAAAAATAAATTTTCCCTCGAAATGGACAGAGGGGCAGCTCGAAGGAAGTGCGATGATACTCCTACGTACTGTTGTCGAGTGCATAAATTCCTACAGAAACAGATACACCCATGTGGTCAACTTAAATTTGCATTTAAATACGATTACGTGGCATGCACAAGTATTAAACAACATCTCACACCTCCAAGTGCATGTCCAAGATACACGGCCGTACCAAAATGTATCTGTACATGCATCGGGGATCCCAATACAGTGAACAAATCGCGAAAGCAAACAACTAACGTATTGGTGGTGGTAAAAATAAAGACTTTGGCAAGTATACAAGTTTTTTTTGACTAAAAGGCCTATAAACGGAAAAAATAGACCGGGTGATACGTTTCTGTTTGTTTTTGCCAAAATGTATTTCACTCGCGTTATTTGAATTTTGTGTCAATGAATTTCTGAAACGCACATTTTGTTTTCGCTATTTTTTATTTTTTTTTATTTTCAAAATAAATAATAAATTCGTAAGCAGGACTGTGATTTAATTAGATGGAGTGATTTCTATGCCAGCCACTGCGTCAGTCAAAATATTGCCAAAACAAAAATCCACATGACACACATTCCTGAAGTGTGGGATGGATCGAAGAACTTTTAGGAAAGATCTGTCGGAGGAGATAACTGGGTGAAGACGCCTTCATTAATTAATGGGCATCACACAGATAAAGGAGTGGTACATCCGCTTTAAAGATGCCGGGACATCAGTGGAGAATGATGCACGTTTTGGTAGGCCCTCAGCACCCAGAAATGAGATCGTTACTGATCAAGCGAGAATACTGATGATGCAGGATCATCAAATCACGATCTTGCAGACGAGGCGAGCATCATTATTGGATCCGTTCGTTCCATTTTGACTGAGGATTTGGGCTTCAGGAGAATCTTAGCGAAGTTCGTACCAATTCCTCATATTTGATACAGAGTTTCCTGGCCAAACACAACACCCCTGTGCTTCTTTACGCTCCCTACTCTCCCGACTTCTGGCTTTTCCATAGGCTGTGAATGCCTCTGAAAGAGCCCGGAGAAAACATCATGCAGAATACGAAGGATCAGCTGCGCGCCATCACGAAAGAGGCGTTCCAGTGCTGCATCCGACAATGAGAGGAACGTGGGAGAAGTGTGTGGTAGCCCAAGGGGACTACTTTACACTTTACACTCACCACTTAAACATCTTGCTGTTAATCGCTATTAAAATGGATTAAGGATCTAGGAATGTGACAGTATCTGATTTCGTTTCGTTTCGAGTGCTCGTATCTTATCAATTTTCCTTTTTTTCCTTGCACCTGGGAGATCCATCATCGTTGAGCTCCTTTAACATTCAGCATAAGCGATTCATACAAACTCCCGGGTGACTGTAGTATCTTCCAAGCCGAAGTCTTCGCAATTGAAAGGGCAGCATAGACTATACACACAAAGAAACTCATCTAGGATCACAATCTGCGTAGATAGTCAAGCTGCAATCAGGGCACAGTGTGATTGATAATCACATCGAAAACAGTCTCCGCATACCTACAAACTATAAAAAGAATATGCAACACTCATGAAATCACCCTCTACTGGGTTCTCGGATATAATAACATAGAAGGGAACGAAGCAGCAGACGATCTAGCACGAAAACGGTCAGCATTGAATAAGGAATTCACCCGTGCATCTGTAACTATCCCTATTGGTGTTCTGAAAAGGAAAATTGACACAATGGACAATGGATCAGTTGCGTCAGACAAAAAAAAAAAAAAAATAATAAAAAATAGAAAAGATCAACACCTCTCGGGCAGCCAGAGGCAACTGCATCATATCTCGCAGCTTATGTCCAACTTTGAACGAAAAAATGACTAAACGCCTTTTGCCAATGAACAAAAAAGAAACCAGTATCATGGTAGGTGTAATAACTGGTCATTGCCGAAAGGTGCAATGACTGCCAGACTGTGCACCAACTCACCTGATTACTGCAGAAGCTGTGATGATACACGCAGCTTCTGCAGTAAGCAGAATAAACTTTGAGAACAACATCAGCGCAGGAATCAAGCGAAGAATAACTCTTGCCAATCGCTGTTTTTTTGGGCTTATAAGGCAATTTAACAGTAAAGCCCTATCTCGAACAACTAAGGAGTCTCTGTATAAGACCTTGATCATCCCAGTCCTGCTTTACAGCGCTGAATAATAAAAGAGGACGAATATATCCTTGGTCGCTTCGAGAGAAAAATTCATCGTAAGATTTTCGGTCCCGTTTGCGTTGACGGGTTTTGGAGGAGAAGATTCAATGACGAACTATACGAGCTGTATAGCGACATCGACATAGTCAAAAAACTGCGTATTGGACGTCTGAGATAGCTAGGACATGTAGAGCGAATGGACACCAACGCTCCAGCCCGCAGAGTCTTCGAATCTAACCCAGAGGGACGACGCAGTAGAGGGAATCATCGTCGTAGGTGGTGCGCACAAGTTCAAGGGGACCTCGACCAACTTGGAGTGCGCAACTGGAGGCAATTAGCTAAAGACCGAGCTAAATGGAGAGGCTTGTTGGTTGAGGCCCAGGTTCACCCCGAACTGTAGCGCCACCTAAGTAAGTAAGTGTGATGATACAGAAGAAATAGAAACTATCAAATAATTGCTGAATGATTGTCCCAATTTTAAAATTCGCCGTTTCCGCTATATGGCACATAGACGGTTTGAAGAGCTATAGGATCTGGCGCAAGTTCCACTGTGGAACGTGATATGTACAGCGAGGCAACCAAATTAGAGATGGTACCTCACAATGGACAAAATGGCCTCTCTAGGGTGCAGTTTCCACATACCATACAAAATGATGCGATCATACGTTATCTAGAATCAAAACCGAATACAAAAATTATAGTGAAATTCTCCCCGAATTTAATCATTATTTGGTTCAGTTTCGAGCTTCCCCATTTCTGAATTTACCTAAATACCACCGAAGACCGAACCGAGTTTGACGTGATTCAAGCTGAATAGGCTTAGCTAGTTGCAGCAACGTGTTTATCTGGCTAACTATGTAAACTAGTATCGCGTATGGTCGAAATTCGACTGAGGGGAAATAGACAAACATGATTTCTCTTTTCTGCACATCTATGACACAGTGCCTTTCGAATGATATACGTTTCATCCCCCTCCTTTGAAGATGACGGTGTCTTTTCGTAGCGGCTAAGCACTCTTTGAAAGCCTTGCAGTGAACGACACTGCCGTGGTTTTTATTTTAAGCCTCATGCTGAAGTTGGGATATAGCGTCAGATAGTTATTTTACCGAGTGTTAGATTATTCAGATCAAGTGCTTTCAAGTATAATACCTCCCATTTTCTAAAGGAACTGCACGGCCTTTCGACGACAATGACCACTATATAACCGCGATGTAAGTCCTCGTAAGTAAGGATGACTTTTCACCAACTACTAAGCCACTAAACATGCACCTGTAAATCCGTGTGCAAGAAACTTATATTCCGAGAGTAGTAATGTGACTCAGTCAGTAAATCCCATTACCTTTAAAGTCATGTGTAGAGGCAAACGTCCACTCTGTTGAGAAATTGTTTACTAGTCAGTCAAATGTTCAAGGCGCTGGATAGATATGTTTTTTTTGCTTAAATGAATAATTAAAAGTTTTCTACACTAAGTTCACTATTTGAACGGGACAAAAATTAGTATAATATTTCTGTTGTCATTATGGCTTTCTGGTTTTGGCAATGAAATCACTTTTTACTCACGGGGATAGTTAAAAGTGTAAGCACGTGTTACTCGCCCTTGAAATTTATTGTGTCACCATTGTACGTATATGACGCAAAGGCAAGGTTTCATGGGATTTGAATTTTTTTTATTTCGAAATGGATAATTCTTTTAAAGTTTATTTACCCCTCAGTAAATCACTGATGCAATACAATAGTGAGACAATATATTTTATTATATTTGCAAGTTGAAGAAACAAAACAAACAACAACAAAGTCGGGGTTTAACTAAGTGAGTAGTCTGTGATATGCACTGCGTCTCTAATGGAATGCTCAAAACAAATGTGCAGTATTCTGCATGCAGCGCAGCGTGCAGTTCTGCCAGTAAACACGAGTGCATATTTTTTTTTATATCCACTGCATCGGCTACTGTCAATCTCTAACTAAGAGCCGAAGTGTTTTTGTCTTGTTTCCATGTTTGTGACACTTAGTGCAAATTTCCATTCCATTCCATGTTTTGTGTTTTGGTAGCATTAACTCATGCAAAACTCATGCAGTGAATCTAGAAATAGAGGTTCATTGTTCATTGAACTAAGTGTATTATAATTTCGCTGCATACAGAACTCTGCACTTGTGTTTTGGGCATAAAATGTCGTTTAACATTCTGCAAAGTAGAGCAGACTCATTGAAAGTCCGATTTTTATAGAGTTACGAGTATGTCAACAGAGCACCCACCGAGAGGACTGCGCCTTTGGAAGTCACACGCTTTTTGAATAAATAGGCAAGTCCCTATCCCCACTACTATATAAATGCGAAAGTTTGGATGTTCAGATGTCTGTTACTCAATCACACCTTAGCAGCTGAACGGATTTGGATAAAACTTTGTGAATATATAATCCATGTCCTGGATTTGAAAGCTAGGATTTATCCCAAACAAATTTGGCCATACCTAATTCATAGGAAGATAATCAGATTAATTTCAATAGGTAGGAAACATACGGGGCATTGTTCGATGTTCAGACATGCCAGATACTAAGTGTTCCCTTAGATGTTCCCGTACAATGGTAGCCTTCTTAGATATAGATAGTGCTTTTAACAATGTCAATGCACCAGCGATTGCAGATGCACTCTCGGACCTGAAGGTAGACAGCTCACTATGCGAATTGATCAATTTACTGCTTAATGGTCGGATTATCAACTCAGAGCTAGGTGGGGCGTCTTCTAGAAGATCTGTCAGTAGAGGCACTCCGCAAGGTGGTGCTCTATCTCCTCTCCTTTGGAATTTGGTGGTTAATGAACTATTGACAATACTGGAGAGTGAGGGATGCACGGTGATTGCTTATGCAGATGATGTTGCTATAGCAGTCTCAGGAAAGCACCTTAATACTCTAAGAGAACTACTACAAAACGCTTTAAACAAGTTAACTAGATGGGCGGTTCGGTGTGGGTTGAGTGTAAACCCACATAAAACTGTACTGGTACTCTTCTCAATGAAATATAAAATTCCGTTCATCGATCCTTCCTCTCTTAATGGTATCAGTTTAACTTTCTCTGATAAAGCGTAATATTTGGGTCTTATCCTGGATAGGAAACTAAGCTGGAAACCTAACATTCAGGAAAGAGTCAAGAAAGCTACAGTAGCACTTTTCTTTCGCAAAAAAGCTATTGGAAATAAATGGGGTTTACAGCCTCGAATAACTTACTGGCTATACATCTCGGTCATTAGACCGATACTCACATATGGGGTGATTGTTTGGTGGACAGCCTTAGAAAAAGCTATAAATCGCGACTATCTAAGCAAAGTCCAGCGTATAGCTTGTCTGTGCATAAGCGGAGCACTGCGTATAACTCCCTCTGCGGCACTGGATATTATGCTTCATCTGTTACCCCTTAATATACATAGCAACCCAACAGTGGTCAAGGAAAGAGTTTGGCCACGCCTCCATTCTGAATAAATTCACAATCTTCCTTGTCACCATCCCTTCCAGATCACTCTGGAGGCTTTCATAGAAGACGACTCGATCCACTTCTATACTGACGGCTCGAAAACGAAAGACGGAGTTGGTGGAGGTGTTTTCTCTGACAGGCTTACTCTTAAGCTCTCCTTCCGTCTACCAGATTATTGTAGCATGTTCCAGGCGGAACTAATGGCGATTAAGGAGGTCTTATCTTGACTAAAGAAAAACGTGATATCCGCCAAGGACATCCGCATCTTTTCAGATAGCCAAGCTGCAATCAAATACTTGGAATCGATCTCTATAAATTCAGTAGTAGCCCTAGACTGCCATTCGTCTCTTGCGGAGATGTTGGAGCAGTTTAATATTCACCTCTGTTGGGTGCCGGGGCATAGGGATATTCCGGGGAATTGTAAGGCTGACGAACTCGCCAGATTAGGAACAACTGTACCCATCCTTCCAGATAAGGATAATCTAGGTATACCAATCGCTACTTGTAAACTTAAATTCAAGTTAGATGCAATCAAAAGAACAAATCTTAGGTGGACAAGTGGTACAACATGTCTAGCGACTAAGCAGATTTAGCACAAGTTGGATCTGAAACGCTCTAAGAAATTGATATCTCTAAATCGATTGCATATTGGCTCTACTATAGGTGTAATTACAGGACACTGTCTAATAGGCAAGCATGCAACAAGGCTTGGCGTATTTTCAAATGATTTTTGCAGAAGCTGCATGGACGAAGAAGAGGAAGAAACCATTACTCACCTTCTTTGTGCATGTCCAGCTCTCTCCCATAGAAGGAAGCTTCACCTAGGAGCTTTCTACTTTAACGGTTTAGATATCAGGAGCCTCCATCTCTTCATCAGAAGCTCTAATTGGTTTTAACGAGTAGGTTGAGATTACATGATCCGCGTGGTACCACAACGGACCTTTCTTGGTCTATGTGTGTTGGCGTAAGCTAGCAGCCACTTCAACCTTACCTAACCTAAGTGTTCCCTTCCACGATTTTAGTAATAGTTGTAAAGACGAGGAAGAGTCGATTACCTACCATCTGGACAACTGTCCTGTGCTTTCCATGCTGAGAAGGAAAACCTTGCAAAAGTAGTCGTCCAGACGACCTCTCGGGTCTTGACATTTGCAAGAATAGCAGTTTTGTCTCCAGGTTAAATTGGTTCACTTAGCAGCAGATTGTACCACACACATAACAGACAAAACATTACACTTAGTATGCAATCCCGTAAGGATTATTTGGTGATGAGTACCGGAGGTTCCAGAATACTTATAAATGGTACCACAATGGACCTACTTATTGGTCTAAGTGAGTCCTAGCTTTAGTTTGGGGCAACCATTCTATACGTACCTAACCTAACCTAACTCATGTGCACTAGAAAACGATAGATAACTCTAACTTTACGATCGTGCGTGTTGAAAAAACAGTAGGTGCGCTACCCAGCTTCGCTCGGGTAGAATAAAAACGCTCATTACAAGCTTTACATATTTGGCGCAAATAGCCCATAAAGGGCGTAGCTTATCGCAACCACTTGTGTTGTGTGCCTTATATTTTCGCACGAATGGAAGGGACTGCGGTATCCGAAAGCCAATTTTTATTTTGTTTATTGAGAAGCTTTCTCATGATAACAATACTCTCTGATGTTTGTCAGACGTTCGCGAGAGGTGACACCGTGAAAACATTTTTTGGTGTTTTCTGCAATTCGAACATTAAACCTCACACGCAAAGGCCCGACACCAGCGCCACTCCGCGTAGGTTTATTTTTTATTTTTATTTTTATAATTTGCGCACACTCAAGTGATTAAGAATACCCTTAACATATTTGGAAATGGGCGTTGGAAAGGATAGATAGAGAGAGAAAGATTCGGTGTCGTGGTTTGAAGCTCAGTTGTTTATACTTCAGAAAAATTCCGGGGGGCGTCCAGATAACTGGGGAGATTTTTGTAATTTTCTTTTTCTTTTCTTCTGATTTTCTGCGACTACCGACGTCATAGGTATATCAATCGTCCAACAAAGCGAACAATTTTTTCAGCCATATGACCAAGCTACTGCCAGTGTTATGCCTTTACGGTATGTCATACAAGCTTTAACTGGTCAGACTGACTTTATATATTTCATGAGAAATAAATAAATGCTTGCTGATGTCAGGATTTCAACCATGAACCATTAGCGTGGCAATTGACGACGTGACCACCGCCAATGGATTGGGGTTAGATGGCTACTAATCAAAATAACGTCAAAACCGCTTCATCGATTACCATGAAATTAATTTGTATCATCAAAAATTTAAAAACATAGATTATTTAAGTACGTTGTCCTGAAGTTGAGAAATACACAAATGAATATGGGAAGCATAATACATTTTTCAACGGGAGTATAGCCGCGGTACAGCTACCAAAGCCCGCGACCATTGAGCTATGCCATATGTGCCAGAAGGTTGGCACATTCAAGTTTTGTGTATACATAAATCATATTATACTCGTACTTATATCATCGAAAACCATTGTTCATGACATACTCTGAGTAAGAGAAATAGTGGTACCTATCATTAAGTCACTTATTAAAGAGTGTAAGGACATGTAGGACGAAGCCAATATTCTATTCTAAGGAAGGAATATTAGGTCCGTTCGCGTACTTTCCGATCCAAAAACTAATAAATTCAGAGAGCGGAAAATATAAGCAAAAGTACGGGAGTGAAAAGCGAGCCATTTCGACCCAAGTCGAGTTGTAATTAAAAAAATTTTAATGAATAAATTAAACTCGTGTGAAAACTAACAAATTTAAAATAAGTTAAAAAGAAATGTTTTGGGAGTACATTCACACATCACAGCGTTTTCTTCAAGATACTTTGCATCCATTTTTTATGTCTATTGACATTTTGAAATGGAATCAACATTTTTTTGACTCATTTGACAATCATTTGGCAGTTTTTACATTCGTGCCGACAGAAATTCTTCGAGCACATGCCGGTACAGAGGGAAATACTCGTTACTCGTTATTTATCAATTTGTCTCTTTATTTGTCATGTTCGCTCAGTACGCGAATACACTTCGAGCACTTTAGAGCACCTTAAAGCGCTTTAGATTGTGTACGCGAATGGACCTATTATATACGATGTAGAATCTACGTCATTATAGGTAACAAATTCATGTTGACAAATATTTTATGAGTAAGGCTGGGTGTAGTCTAACAAAGCATAATAATTATTTCATGAACATGACAGTGCTATAAAAATAATTTTATAGCGCTGTCATGGACGAATTGTTATTTAAACGGTAAACAACGTTTTACTTGTCGACAGTAAATTTTTTTAAATAAAACAGACACAACAATCATTAATTGTTTAAACAATGTACAAAAATAAGGGCGCAGTGTGTAAAAACCGTGAGGTGCGCCGCAAATCTACTTATGTCAGAGTGTTTCTGGCCATCGTTTTAACTCATTTCTAATTTTGCTTCCTCCATGAAAAGAGCTACATACATTATGAATAGTTTCATCGGATGTCCTGCTATAGCGTGGTGAGTGGGTGCTAGATTGTACTACGAAAAAGCATATTTTTCTATCGTAATTATGGATTTCCCCTCAATTTATTTAAATTGTTTAGGTATTTATTAGCGTATGACTCCGATGTTATTTAGTTTTACCCTTCTTAAACAGGGCGCGCCGTAAAGTTTTGCATTTTAAGAATCGGTCTCGTCGGTAAACAGAAATGTTTCTCTTGTCTGTGGTTATATCGTATTCTCACCATGCAAGAGAGCCTAATAGGAAAATGAAATTCGCGCGAATTTTTTACTATTATTTTCTCAAATTTAAAATCGCTAAATTTCTTTAGGAACTACATACTTACGTAGCATTTGAGTTTGTTCAATTTCGTGAGCCAGAATTTCTATCCCATATCTCACCACTAGTTGGTTTTTCACAAAAAAAAAAAAAATATATATATGTAAAGCTTGGCAGCTCTGCTGAATGTCAGAAGTAAATCATAGTTATTTGTTGTATCCTCACTTTCTGACATATGGTACTCGTAAGTAACTAAAAACACTTAATTATTAAGCAAATAAGAAAATATTAATCACTTTCCTTAATTCGATTGCTATTTTTTCTGCCATTTTTAATCCATATTAAACGTCAGTGTGATAGCTGCTTCTACCAACTTGTGAAAATGAAATTTCTAGGTGAACCAGGAGCGTTTTTTTATTTTGAGATGAACTAGTTCAGTTCACGGGGAAAACAAAACGCGGCTAATATATTGTAGTATCAAGTACCTCGTTAGGTACTGCATGCAACGACATCTACTGCCAAAACCTGCTAGCAGTAAATATTCGCACCTGATGTGTTTACGTTCCACAATTGTTCCACACAATATCCCAATTATTCCAGGATCATCAATTCATCCCGAGCGACATCTAGCATATTTTAGAAGGACTTGTATTTAATATAAATACCCATACCGCAACCATCGTGGGCACAGTTGTTTATAAGTGCATACAGCGATTACAAGAGGGAGATTAGACCAGTGGTGAAAACAAGCGACGTATTGAAAGTAAATCTGTAGCGACAGTTTAATTTGAAATAAATAAAGAATAAAGTGATTGAATATTGTGTTTGATAATAAATAAACTCTTAAAATACACAAAGGACAGTTTTATTTAAACGAACCCCAGCGAGGATATTACAATATAAACAAAAGTAAAAAAATAAAATACCATTCTTTGAGTTATTCATATATAGTGAAAATAAAAGGACATTCTGGAATGTCGTTCGTCCTTGAAAATAAAAATTATGTCGAAACCTTGAAAGTTCATATTCAACAACTGAATGTTGAATTCAACAAGGTATATTGTACTAAATTCTGATGAGTTGAGGCAAAGTTATGATCTTTTAAAATATGTGTATAGAAAACAACTTTGAATTTTGATTATTTCCAATTTTTTAAGTTCCGTTATACCATGTTCCCACCAAACGAAATCCAGAGATTTCGCCAAATCTCTCCAAATCTAGGAGATTTCGCCATACATTTTCAAGATTTCGAAATCACGAGATTTCGGCGAAATCTACTTGAAATCTCCTTGAGTTCATCCGTCCGTCATAGGTTGTCAAACCGAACAAGCCTACAGCGTGAAGTTTGGTTCATTTATAGATGTCAAAAGACCAGTAGTTCGTATCAAGTCAAGCGCAATTTGTGGAATTTACGAAATATGTGAGTTTGGGTTTGGGACTAGATCGAGTTAATTTATTAATTTCCCATAAGCTGAAAGCATTTGCCATTTCTCTTTCCTTGTGTTCGTAAGCATGCTTGACATACAAATGAACAAGAGATTTTCGCCAATTTTTTAGTTGAATTTTCTTTTTCTTTAAGTGGAACAACATTCTCGGAAGGGGATATTGATCTTCTGCGGGGTGGCAATGGTGTAGTGGTAACGTTGCCAGTTTCTATTCTAATGGTTCATGGTTCGAATCCGGACATCCGCAGGCATTTATTAGCCGCGTTTTGTTTTCCCCGTGAACTGGTTCAGTTCATATTTTTACACAGGATCCAAAAACAACCAGAATTTCTATCCCAGGCCTCACCACTAGATGGCTTTTCACAAAAAAAAATTATATGTAAGGCTTGGCAGCTCTGCTGAATGGCAGAAGTAAATCATAGTTATTTGTTGTATCCTCACTTTCTGACATAAGTATCTAAAAACACTTCATTATTAAACAAATATAAAAATACTAAGCACTTTTCTCACTTCGATTGCTATTTTTCCGCCATTTTTAATCCACATTAAACGTCAGTGTGATAGCTGCTGCTACCTACCAACTTGTGAAAATGAAATTTCTAGGTGAACCAGGAGCGTTTTTTTTATTTTGAGATGAACTAGTTCAGTTCACAGGGAGAACAAAACGCGGCTATTTATTTCTTATGAAATACATAAAGTCAGTCCGATCAATTGTGAAAGCTTGTGTGAACACTACTACGAAAGGATAACACTGGCACTAGGTTGGTCATAGTTCTGGAAAAATGTTTCGCTCTATTGGATGATTGATTTGCCTATGACATCAGTTATCGCGAAGGAAAATACTGTGAATAAGAAGCAAAGGCAAAAAACAACAAAAATTTCCCCAGTTAGCTGGACGCCACCCCTGGAGTTTCTCCGAAGTATAAGCAACTGACCCTCAAACTACTCTACCAAATGTTTCTCTCTCTCTATCTATCTTTTCCAACACCCGCACTGCGCACAAATCTTAAAAAAAAATCTCTGATTGTGGGTGGAAAACCTTTTTTGCCTACACTTCCGAGCATGATTAATTTGGTTATCTCAGCTGTTCCGAAATGAAAGCCACTTGGTATTATTCATAATTTTCATTTGACTTGGAACGCACTCCGGCCGCCTCAAAATTGGCAATTATTGACATTTGAAATCACTTAAACTCGGCGGGAACGGCTATCGAGGTTCGGGAAAAATTCATCGAAATCTCAGGAATTCGCTTCTGTGGTAACATGGTATAACCTCCACTCCCGAGCATGATTAATTTTGTTATCTCAGCTGTTCCGAGATGTAAAGTATTATTCATAATATTTGCTTGACTTGGAACGCACTCCAGCCTAGAAAATTGACAATTTTTGACATTTGAAATCACTTTAACTCGGTGGGAACGGCTTTCGAGATTTCGGTAAAAGTTCATCGAAATCTCGAGATTTCGGTTCGGTGGGAACATGGTTACACCCAATTATACCCAATCTACCATATATCGAATTCTGAAAAACTTGTTTCCTTATGATTCGTACCACTCGAATGAGTAATTTTCCCATTTTGAGCCAGATCGGAGGTGGAACGTTTAGAGCTGCCCATATGGCTCGGCGATTTCTCGTAGAATGACCCTTATGCTAATAATGATATAAATTTGGCGCAACAGCTCATCAAATGCCTAGGCCTAGCTTCTCGTAACCACTCGTGTGTTGTGTGCGTTATATTTTTCACACGAATCGACCGTTTTGTGCCATATTCGAACATGGAACCTCACGCACAGTGGTCCGACACACTAACCACTGCGCCACGACGTCCATAATATGCTTTTTATTAATGTTCATGTCAACTATGTTTATATTTATTCATTTTGTTGACGTGCATTTTAGGAACTTTTGCATTTTGACAGATTAAAGGGCTATAGGTGTATAAACACTCCTATTTGTTCTGTTCTCATTAATTTGTGTTATTCTGTTTTGTGTTACTTTTTCTTTACTGAATAAAGTTGCGAATAATAAGATCTATTATCAGAAACATTCCCACCTTGCAGGCAGGTGCTTACGTACGAGTACACACTTGTTTTACATAATGAGCACGTACTGAGAATTGTTTATTAAATATTTTCACGGAATGTGGGCAATGCCTGCGGGAGCCCTAACCGAATATCACAAGGTCAACAACGAACTGTACCACCACCAGGAAACCAGACACAATGGCACAAGGTCTTTTTGAATGAAAAAGTTTCCGTTTCTCGAAGCCGCATTCAAGACCAACTTTACTCTAGGTAATTCACACCCAACCGTGACCTTTAATTACCAACCCCATCGATTTACAGAGAACCTTGAAGCAAACGCCATGTAAAAATACAATGACCTTCGCCTGTGCACCCTGTTAGCTCATTTCATTCATCACATCGCAATCCTTTCGCTGGCATATCCGCCGCCAAAGTGCATCACAAAATACTGTATTTTCGTTGATTATTTTCTCGAAACTTGTGTCACAAGGGAATTATAGACATCACATGAGTTTTTTGTTCGATTATTAATTTCCATTCGAGTGTGCATACACACGGGAAAAGGCAAATAAATAAATAAAAAAAAAGAAATTGATTTGCAAAATAGACGTGTAGTGAAGACGCTTTCGTAATCACACAAGTCTTGCCCAACCGCCCAACCACCCTCTCGCACACCAGGTTTCTTTTATTCATTATCGAATACTTCCACTGTTGCCAGATGTGAACGTTAATTGTCAATTTTTGCCGTAAAGATTTCATGATTTTTATTACACTATTGAGCAGTCATACAAATATTCTTGAATATGGCCAGATGTACTCGTAAGGAACACTCGAGTATTTTAGTGACTCGTGTTGCAAGAAAAGTCTGCGAGTATTATTAAAGAAATAAGTTTGTTTGTTTATCACTCTTTCACTCAAAAATTACTTATCCTATTGCGATGCACCTTTAACTAACATGTCAGGCATTCTTTCTGGAATAATAAAAGCTATATATGTATGTACGTATCATCAGGTTTTATTGAAAGGGGGCTGGATAGCAACTGTAAAAAAGACGTAAGCTGGAGAAAAAAAATGTGTAGGCTCAGTCGTGTCCGAGCCGTAGGGGAAAACGTGACGATCTTCTCTGCTTCTTTGCGTGATTTTAGTCGAAGAAATACAACTCTTTGGCGGGACTTGGCTTCTTCATGGTGCTGAGACCCTTCTCTGGATCACACTCACACAAATCGAAATTGCCCCCGCTGGTAGGGTACGGGCCCACTGTGCGCACTGACAGCTGCATTTGCCTCCGGCGCTAATCTTCTTCGGCGCTTCCGTAGATTTATCGATCGCGCAGTACTGGAGTTTGGGGACTTTTTGGGTTCCCCGGGCTTTCTTCTGATTGTCGTTTTGTTCGATTTCGATCATATTTTCGTGCTATATATGTATACATTTTTGCAAGATTTTGATTTTTCAATTTTGCAAATTAATAAAATGCTAATTATTATTTTTGAGGCAATCATTGCTTGAGGTTCAAGCCTCTCGAGTACTTTCAATGAACACCTCGATTGGCACCCTAGCTTTACGCGTTCGCGAGACAGACTGCCTGAAAATATGCATACCCTTTTATTCCGTCTCTTGCGCATGAGATTGCTTCAATTGCCGCAATGTCCTCGGTAGGTAGAATCTTACATGTTTAAGCTACATATCTGTATTCATCCGGTTACTTGCTGTCGGTTCATTATACAGAGCTATTACGTCATGAAATCTGGCATAATTTCGTTGCATCGTAAATTTTGGCCTGACTACCAAACCGTAATTACAGACGAATCGCCTTTATTACGCCATCTAAACTGTTAAATACACATGAAAATGATGTAAGCAGGAATAGCATACATACATACACTGGCGATCACTAGGATGAGGCCATACATTTTGCAATCGATTTTCACTCTTTATACCTGTTGGAAATTTTGTACCCGGAAACTTTTACTACCTGTGAACAGGTACATATTTTCCCAACAGGACGTCACAAAATTAAAGGGTAAATAAGAAACGACCGTTGGAATTTCCCAAGATCAAACAATGAACTACTTGAAAAGCGTATAAAAAGATGCGCCACTTGGATGAGGCCATTGCGAATATTTCGTTGCAGGAGTTCACATCAGCGATTTTTTTGTAAACTTTTGTTAAGAATATTTAAAAAAGCGTTGAAAAGAACTGTTTTTATTCAGTTTAAAAAAAAGGGTTCCGAAAAGACTTTGACAGCGACAGAAAGAGGAAAAATAGATGCTTTCAAGGAGTTAGGACTCTCAGACCGAGAAATTGCAAGGAGGCTTAATAGAAGTAAGACTATTGTAAACAGTTATCTTGCGGGTTCACAACACAATGGGAAAAATCAAAAAGGACGCACAACAGAAGCAACAACATTGGGAGAAAAGCGGTTAATTCTACGGCTTGGCTCAAATTCGACTCTACCAGCGACTAAAATAAGGGGCAACAGCGGAGTATCAGCCAGCATAACAACGGTCCGAAGGACAAAACGAAAAAGTGGTACTATACTGAGAAGAAAACTTAAAAAGAAACCTGTTTTGAGGCAAGTACACAAGGAGCATCGAATGAATTTTGCACGAGAACATGTCGCAGAATATAGTCATAGCTTTTTCTGCTCTTTTTTTTTCCTGAATCTTATGTCCACATATAGTGTACTACCCATATTTGTTTACGTGTAACCATATGCTATTACAAGTTGTATGCAACCAACATGTAACCCAAATGTGACACTTTTTCGTGATATCAGAGCCGCCATAAGTTTTGTTACACAATTTCCAGCGCTCATCGTTTAAAACCTCCGCTGGGACCAAAACCGTTATTTCTTTTTCAGATCTCATGCATTGTTCAGTTAACAATAAAAGTCGGTGGTTTCAGCTTCCGATTTATTAACATGGAGTGGGGAGTTAAAGAAAATCGTATTGTGGTAATAGCGTTACATAAGGGCAGAGAGAATGCTGGCCAGATATTTGAATTCATAAAACCACTCGCACTCGGGATATCGAAAATGTCCGTTTATCGGCCTATTGATCGCTTCGGTGAATCGTCCGAAGTAGAGGACAGGTCAAGATATGGGCGTACGCGCGTCGCCCGTACGAGTGCGGTAGTAAAAGCAGTGCGTGGACGAATTAGCCAAAAACCCCTTCGGAAGCAGAAAATTATGACCAGGAAATTAGATATATTAGCCAGATCCATGTCTAGGCCGCTTCGGGATAAACTGCACATGAAAACCTATCGGCAGTCGACGGGACATCTTTTAACTGTTCAACTGAAGAAAATTAGCTTCGAAAGATACAAGCGGCTTTTGCAGTGGCACACGGAAAATGGCCATGAAAAAACTGTTTACGGATGAGAAAATTTTTACCGTGGAAGAGGTTTTTAACAAACAAAATGACAAAATCTTTGCTACGCCATCAAAAGCGAAAAAAATTGTTTCACGGGTGCAACGTGGCCATTATTCCGCTTCCTTAATGGTTTGGTGGGGAGTCTCTCACCAAGGTGTCACATCCCTTGACTTCTGCAAAAAAGGTATGAAAAGTGGTGCAAGGGTTTATCAAAAAAATGTGTTAGAGGGAATGTGAAGGGTTTAACCAGCACCCTTTTCAATGGATAAAGATGGTTCTTTCAACAGGACTCTGCTCCGGCGCGCAAGTCAAAAACCACCCAAAAGTAGCTCAGGGTCAATATTCCTGCTTTTATGGCGTATGTAGCAGAATTTATGGCCGGACTATGTGCAACCGTTTACATGTAGTTTAAACAGAATTATCTTAGAATAAACTATTTTAAGTAATAAAAAAAATAAATACCAATCAATATGAGAAATATTGGAAACCTCACCCCTCTTAAGTAATACGTTTCCCTCTAACAATGTCACACCCATTATAATAGAGCTGTGTTATAACGCATACCATTCCAAGGGGATTGTATCTTTTCTGTACACTTTCACTTGTCGTTGACGACTTCATAAGACTCTACCTGGCAACACTGACTATTTGCGCAAAAATTCACTTTTTTTTCTGACAAAAATAAATAAGCGAAGCAACAATCAAACCACTTTTTTGATTATAGAAACGAATTCATATGGATACTCACGTTCAAATGTATAGATTAGGAGTCTAGTACTGTAACCACGAAGAAACGAGTTTGATTTTTGTTTTTTGATGGCTTTTTCGTTTTTTTTTTCACTTAAAGTTCGAAATACAACAGAAAATTTCACAAAACGAAATCGAAAAATTCCAAAACAAAGTTTTTTTGTTGCTAAATTTACACACTTTCAATTGCTTACTGAATTTTTTGTTTTAAATTAGTTTTCCAAAAAAAATTGTAAAAAATAAAACACCCAAGCAACTGTTGCAGGGTTCTGCGAACTTTCTAATTTGGCGTTAATCGTGTTTTTTTTTGTAAACTTGGTCGAGTTTGTCATGAGTACGAGTTGGCGAGTGGACATTGATTTTGTGCACTCTGCTCTATTTCTGACTCGACAAAATTAATCGGCAAAAAAACGACGGATTTCTACTGCAACAACATCTGAACTCTGTATTCCATTTTCGACTGAAATTTTGTTTCGATGAATTTGAGTGTACAGCGGGCAGCGGTTGGCGTATGATGCGAAGAAGTGTGAAAGGGAAAGAAAGACCATGCAAATTCGGTGGGCGGTGAGGGAAGTGGTGTTTTGACTTTTTCTTTGGCCTTGGAATATAATAACAAAAGGGATGGAAGAAAAAACAAGGAAATCAAACAGCTGTTTTGCATAATACAGTTAGTGGATGACATTTGCACAAATGAAAGTTGGACGTGATTGCAGCGCCAAAACAGCAACGGTGGTGGGGAATGAGGTGATTTCTGGTTAGTGGTGCCAGATCAATAGTTCAAAGTGATAGAGCAGTGGAAAATCTTGTAAGAAATGTTTAAGAAAATAACTGCTATAAACAATATAATCGCGTGTGCCTGTCGTTTAAAATCCCTATAACGGGTAAGGCTGCCCTGAGGCAGCCATTACATAAGCTTCATTAAATTCGAATCGTGAAACATTTCGCGCTCAATCAATATTTACAGCTTTTTGGAAAATATGTGGTTTCATAATTTTACTGGTCTGAAAGTTTAATTCTGATGCTTTTTACAGCAAAAGTACATTCCGTGTGACAAGTCAGTCAGTGAAGAGAAAAAAATTATTGATAATTTGGTGTAAAATTAAAAATATAATAAAATATATTTCCAACTATCAGATTTTAGTAAAAAGTTTTTTTTTGCAAGTATTAAACATATATATTTTAGTGCACTATTTGTATTTAGTGTGAATTGAATATGTGAATGTGATTTAGCAAGAAAAATCCGAAATCCGTTTAAGCGTTTAATATTTTGCTGTTGATAGGCGATTTGTGAACAAATTATGTTTCTACATTTTTTGTACAAATGGGGAAAAATCAGTGATATAAAAAAAAAAATTAATATATCCAAAATGTCTGATAGAGATTCAAGATTTCATGGATTCGGTTAAAATAGATTCAGACGAAGATGATTTTAGTGATGATGAACTCGAGGACCCAGATTACATTCCAGAGGAAATGTCACCTGAAGATGACCAAAGTGAAGTCGAATCCCGAATCATCAGTTCGGATTTAGAAATAAACATTCCACAATAGACCAAGTGCATGGAATTACAGATGTGATGGAAAAACACTAGAAGAAAAACAAGTGTGTTTGGCACTATTTTTAGGTGCTACTCAAGCCTTTGACAGGATTTGGTGTAAGGGCCTTGAGTATTAACTGCATAGGTATTTACCAAGACAGTATTACGAAAAACTAAAATCCTATATTTCAGATCGACTTTTTCGAGTACGATACGAACAAGAATATCCGGAACTAAAGAAAATTGAAGCAGGTGTTCCACAAGGAAATGTCCTAAGACCAACCCTGTATGTGTTGCATACTGGATATTCTGGTGGACAACAATGCATGATGATTGCTTTGCAGATGACACTGCAATATTAGTACCTGATAAATGCACTGCGAAGGCAGCAGAGAAACTGCAAAATGCAGTCAATAGAGTAGATAGATAGATAATTAACTGCGAGGCGTAAGTGCACTGCGACTTTTAGCAGATCTGTTGTGCCCCGCAAACTAAGGCTGTAGTCGATGATATGCTCGGTCTAGAGCACTTCCTCCAGCCCAGATGTTGCTATGCACCGGAGTATCTTGAGTGGATCTAGAATTCCATAAGAAATTTCGCTGGTGTTTCTACGTCAATAGAGTAAGTGATTGGACACAACATTGGCGTATCAAACTTAATGACGATGACCAATTTATAATGAAATGTACAGATGAAATCGTCGGCTTAGTGCAAAAACTCACTTTTGCCATTTTTCAGCTTAAAGTACTTAAGTGCTTGTTTTAATGTTATTCACCCATGCAAAAACTCCTTAAGTGCATCAGATAATAATCATTTGAAAACAAAAAAAATCTTTGAAAATGTTTTAATACATATTTTTTTACTGCACTGCCAAATATTTGCACTAAGCCGACGAAATGAACTCTGCAGAAACAAGTGATGTTCTCTCACGAGCTATCAATATGTCTGAAAGCACCGATTGAAACCTCTGAAACAACAACTAAAAAGATAGCAAACGTGGCAACAGGAACAATAACAGAACAAGAGGCAGAGGGAATAATACAACCATCAAATGCATTCATTATCCAGCGAAAAAAAAACCATCGCCATTACCCGTTGTCGAAAATACTGGCCCAAATATCACACCATCTGCTGTTGGTTTCTACATTTTTTTTTTTTTAGCAATTTTTATCGAATCTATAATACCTTCAACAATTTTCTCATATTATTTTCAATATTTCAAATATTTTCTCAGGCTGCCCTGAGGCGGCCTTCCAATTTGTTTACCTGGTGGCTAAATTAATTATTTTTTTTTTTATCTCATCCCTAAATTTGTGCTTCTTAGGCCAATATCTCACCTAAGCAAAAATGTTGCTTTAGCTTCCGTCATTATTTTAACTTTGCCTGTTAGAGGGTTCATAATTGTCTTAACTCTAAAAAAGGTCTTAACTCTAATTCAAGTGACAGACGTTTCGTCTGCAGCGTTTTAGAATAATCAATTCTTTAAATAACTATTATGGTACATAAAAAAAAACAAATTATTTCATCACGAGGAAGATTGGGTTAATTTTGAAAATTCTCATGAAAAAGAAGAAAAGTTATATTTGCCATCAATACTCGTATTTGAATGGCAAATATAAGATTATATAAGAAAATTGCAATATTGTTAATTAACTTCTTTTATTTTAAATGAACATTAAATCATTAAATCGTATTTGTCTTTCATCTTCTTCTTCTTCATCTTCTTCTTCTTCTTCTTCTTCTTCTTCTTCTTCTTCTTCTTCTTCTTCTTCTTCTTCTTCTTCTTCCTTTTATCAGCGAGGTTATGATCCGAAAACAAGGGATCACAACCCTCCCACTTCATCGCATTTCTACTGATCCGCCTGTGGGGTTCGCCTATTCGACCTCAGAAAATATCGGCAGACCTGCCGGTTTTGGATCACTCGGTTACTGAGGCCAAAGAATTATCGATGTCGTCGCATTTGTCTGATCCAGGCGTTTATAGGCATGCCTTTCTTACATCGCGATGTCTTTGGAACGTGCATAGATATTGCCTTTTTAACAGGGTTCAAATGATCTCTTCGTGTTTGTCTTTCATCTTAATGGTTTTATTAATAACAAAAAAAAAAACAAATATCGATGGTGGACTTTCCTGGGCTGAAACCGCACTGATAGGGGCCAATCAGGCTGTTGATAAAAGGTTTCAGGCGTTCACACAATATCGCAGAAAAGATCTTGTATGCGATGTTGAGGAGACTGATGCCTCTATAATTAGTGCAGTTCAAAGGGCAAAGAATTTGAATGCTGATGGATGGTAGACGTTTTTTAGTACGCTGGAAAGTTTGTAAGTTATTTATTAAAAGGATGCTCTGCTGGTCTCCCTCCCCCTAATATGAAACCGCATTTAGTTGAAAGTCTTATTATGCCCATTTTCTTATTTAACTGTGTTATGTAGACTTCGAATGCAAACACAAAATAAATTAAGCTTTCAATGACTGTCTCCGCTTTATATTAAATATACCGAGATATTGCAGTGTCTTACATCTCAAAACATCTCAACTAGGAATCTATCTTAATGATTACTATGACGTCTGTAACTTGTTTGGCGCCGTGGCGTAAGTGGTTAGTGTGCCGGATCACTACGCATGATGTTCCAAGTGCGAATCCCAGAAAACACCAACAAGTTTTTTCACGGTCCCACCTCTCGCGAGCGTCTGACGAACATCCGAGAGTATTGTTGTCACGAAAAAGCTTCTCAAATCGCCGTTAGGAGTCGGCATTAAACTGTAGGTCTCTTCCGTTCGTGTGAAAAATATAACGCACACAACATGAGTGGTTGCGTGAAGCTAGGCCCTGGCACTTTAAAGAGCTGTTGCGCCAAATATTTGTATTTTTGTAACTTGTTGAAGCAGCATGGCATTATTCATAATGTCAGTCTCGTGTATCTGACCGAAATGGTCCGATTTGCCCAATCCGGTAGGGGTTCGCGCCTAATCTTGCCCCGATTCGAACACACCACTGCTGAGCCACACCACTGCTCTTTGTCTCAGCAATTGGACTATGGAATATACTTCCGGTTGAATTGCAGAGAATATGCTCATCGGCTGAATTTCAGAGGAAACTATTTTTACATTTATCTATCACTAATTGAAGTCATATTACACCTATTTTTGCTTGATTATGATTATGATTAGTTTACATATGAATCTACCTGAAGTCATTGAAATCATTTTAATTTTGTATTCTTTTCAATTTGTATATATTACTTTTTATCATTTTCCATTTTCTTTCTTTTTTAATATGAACTTTGTAAATCCTATCTTGATGCTTCATGCTAAATTTATTCATATATTTTTTAACTAATAGCTTGCAAATACACGCTCAATAATATAACTTGTGTACAGTTGTTTTGTTGTATAAATAGAGAACGAAATACTTAAAAAATGTTAGATCCGAATAGCCCGAAAAATTGATAGAGTGAAAGGAAAGAAATACATCTTAAAAAGTTTCAGGGCGTAAGGGGGAATGAAAATGAAACGACAGGTGCTTCAAAACGTAAAATGGTTAGTGCAGTGGAGCTTTAATCAGAAATCTTTTTTGCCTGCCTCGTTTTTAGTATTCTAGAGACTATCCAAGATAAAAACATCAATGAAAAGACGATGAAATGATTTGATTAAGCTTTTTTGCATTATTTTGATTATTTATTATAAAAAATTAGGCAATCGATAGAATAATTTAGGGCAAGTTTTTATCCAATTTCAAAACTAATTGTTAAAAAAAATCCATATAGATGAAAACTTCATTACGTATTACTATGTATCAACGACGATGACATCATATTCCTTAATTGCCATCAGCTGCCTAACTATGTATTACGATCGGATATATGGGATAATTAAAGTAATTTGTTGTTGTAAGTTAAACTCCGATCGCTTTAATATTAAAGTAGTCAATTTCTATTGTTATACGGCTTAGAAGACCGACGGAAATTAGGCTCCTACTTTAAGTCCGAATATTGTTTGGCACGAAATAATTACACGCTGCAAAATTTACTAAATTTGTTCAGTAAAGGAAACTAGCCCAGAAAGGTCGGAGCAATTTGTAACAGAAGGGAAGAATTATCATTAAATCAATAAAATAAATAAATATTTGGCGCTACAGCTCTTTAAGTGCCAGGGCTTAGCTTCTCGCAACCACTCATGATGTGTGCGTTATATTTTCCACACGAATGGAAGGGACCTTCAGTTTAGTGGCGTATTCGAAGGGCAATTTGTTTTGAGAAGCTTTTTCGAGACAACAATCCTCACGGATGTTTGTTAGATGCTGGCGAGATGTAGGACAATGAAATGACTTGGAACCTCACGCGCAGTGATTCGACACACTAACCACTTACGCCACGGCGCCCACAAAAATTACCATTAAATACCCTTAAAATTAAAATTGAAGAAGTGCTAGCATAAACTAAACCAAATTTTAAATCACATAAAAAATTCGTGAAACGGAACGACTCATGTAGACACTGTTCACGAAAGTGTTCTTCGTGTGGTATGATCTGGAACCCAGCCACTGAAAAAGAGAAGAACGCCATCGGGTGAAAAATACCTACTATAATTGAACCCAAAAATCCTTAATAATCTATGCTGAACTGTTCGGAATAGGGTTATTGAATGCAGTAAATAATAGCAGTTAAGTAATAAAAAGAAATAGTATGATCTTATCCAATGAAAAGTTAACAATTCTGTTAGTACATGCTTTAGAGATTTTTTTTGCGTTAATTATGCCGGGCTTATACAGGATTATATGATTTTCGCCACACGACTAGACCAATACCAATACCAAGCACCAAAGTAGACTAGCCTTCGGCTTTTACTGCGCGGCGACGGGCTGCATTCGGCGGATGACTAAATTCGACCGTAAAAATGATCAGTTGCAAGCGATCGCTCGCCGCATGGAGGTGTTTTTGTGTCTCTACCCTGCGTTGTTCCGCTACCACATCCTCATTGTGCGCATTGCTTGGTAGACTTTAGCACGTAGAACATTTGTTATGTTCAAGATTTTCAAACAAAATGAACGAGTTGCCTACGATATTTATCAACTATGAAAATGGTGAGGCTGTGCAGCCTTGTGAGCTTTGCAGCTTTACTGTAGAACTAAACCGTTTCCGTTGGTGCCTTAAAGAATGAGTAGACCGCTATGCCATTAGGTATAGGGTGAGATAGTTAAATCAAGTCCTACATCTCTCCTGAATCTGTCTGGGGAATCCGCCTGAAGAATTACGATCAGTGTCGGAGAATCCAGAAGAGTATGAAGAGATCAAATAAGTATTCTGTCCCCAGTCTTGGAGCGCAGACCAAGTGTGGAGAGTAGAGGAAAGTTCGCTGTGGCCAAACAACATACTAGACATTATGACTAAATGAATCCGTCCGAACGTGCTCCGGATTTCTACATATGTTCAATTTGCTACCCCGCGTCTTGAAAATATTAACACAACATAAAGGGTAAAAGACAATTTTCTTCTAATTATTCTAATTTTCAATAAAAGTATATCATTTGCTTACGTATGTGAAATTTAATAATTGGAGTTAAGGTAAACTTCTATAGCTTACTTTCAAAAAAAGGATTTATATAAAGTTTTCTCAAAAATGAAAAAAGAAAAACTTAGCAAAATAATTCATTTTACCTTAACTTTTGAGGGAAACACTGGTACACCATCTGACAGCATATCTAACATAGTTTAAAAATTAAAATTAAACCGATCGTTTTATAAAACCAAATTCCAAAATAAACATATAAGACATACATACATAATTTCCTAAATAGCTTGAGAAAACCGCACATGGCATGAAATAGGACAGGATGTATGTCTAAAATTTTTTTTTTGTCGGGATAGGAAACACTCGACTGTAGCACTCAGGCGCAGCTGGATCATTGTACTACCAGAGAGTACTACGAGAGAGAGAGATGTCTAACATAATTGAAATATTAAATTTGGCCAAAGTCTTTCTGGGTGGGTGCCGTGGCGCAGTGGTCAGTGTGGTGGATCACTGCGCGTGAAGTTCAATGTTCGAATCCCCGAAAAGCAGTAACAAGTTTTTCACTGTTTTATCTCTTGCGAACGTCTGACAAACATTCAAGAGTATTGTTGTCACGAAATAACATCTCAAAAATAAAAATTGTCCTTCGTATACGGTACAAAACTGTACGTTCCTTCCATTCGTGCGAAAAGCACACAACACGAGCGGTTGCCTAGGTACTTGAAGAGCTGTTGCGCCAAATATATTTATATATAAAGCCTTTCTGGACATTTGACAGAAAAGAGAGTTTTTAAAGTGAAACTCAAGCATTGGTGCCCCTCTAATATCTTTTTCTTTTTGGCGTAAAACTGTTCGCTTTCAAAGAATGCTGTTCATACCTAGGTGTTTTTAGACGAATTTGCATAAAACCATTCAGATACAGGTCAGATAATTTACAACTTTACAATAAAATGTTGTGAAGAAATGGCCAAAAGAAGGAATAAGATAACTCAAAGGAATGAACATTTCCCATTGCTGAAACAATTTTTATTTTATCAATATCCAGAACGAATAGTGGTCTGATCCAAAATGAAAGCAGTATGGACTATTGAGAAATTACATTTGTTCACAATAAATCTTTTCAGATATGATAACCATGTCCATTAGTGAGAGTTAGTGACTTCAATGAATGCGGAGCAATAAAAAAGATTGCATTCATTTTGTCTTCAAATGGCGATTAGTTTCTTTAAGTTGAAGTCACAATTGAAACCATTGGGTTGAATCATTTCTCAGTGAAGTCAAGAAAATTCAATGCAATACCAATACAATTAGAGTGATACTTCACTTCAATAAAAAGTACTATTTCAACGTACAAACTGTATACACAAACAGAGCACACAACAGTTGCTGCATCTACTACGTTTACATGACCGGATTGAGAGATCAGATTGGTATAGGATTGAGTTTAGATCTGCGTTTTTGCTGTAACAGAATTGAGCGAATCACCTAGAACCGAAACGAAAGAAGACTGATTTTGTCACTTCTTCGCCTATGCGTTAAGTCCGTTCTCTTTCTCTTCTCTCTTCTTTCTCAATCTGTCAAACTCGATCCTTTGATTCGCGTTTATGTGCAAAAACTCAACTCGATCCCCAAAAATATTGTGATCGGTTCGATTCAATCCTATAATCTGCATTTATACGTATATGGTACTCGAACAGAATGGAATCCGGATTCATTTCGTCATGTAAACGTAGCAATTGATACATACACACATTTTCAATGGTCTGCTAATCCTTCATGAGGGATGCTTAGGTGGACCTTCCATCTTTCTCGATTTTCCACCATTGACTGCAACTCATCAGAAGGAATTCCTAGATGGCTCCAGGAGAGATGTCGGACTTAATCCAACCATCTATTTTTAGGCCTATCGGGGAGTCGCCTACCTTATGCCACGTCTTGGAAGCGCGTCTGGGGGCATACGAACTACGTGACCAAACCATCGAAGCATAGATCGTTCCGTTCGGAGAAGTAGCTGCTCAACAATGAGCACCTCGCATACTCTGGTGTTGCGCACTCGATCCCTACGAGTTACTCCAGCAACACAGCGAAGGAGCCTCATTTCGGCAGCTTGTATCTAATTCTTTCGGTCACTACCCAAATTCCATGACCATAGGTGAGGGTTGAAACATACACCGAGTTAAAAACCGATAATTAGCTTGAACACTAAGTTCGGCTATCCTTATAATAGATTGACCAAGCTCTTTCAAAATTGATCCAACCTGACCAGTTCTACTCGGCATTGCTCTTTCCATCACTCGTAAATAAGACCCCGAGGTACTTAAACTTATCCACCTGCTTTAGTGGGACTACACTAACATACAGAAAGCACTGAATCGGTATTTTGGAAACGACCATTACTTGCGATTTGTTCGCGTTGATCTTCATTCAAGCATTATCACAAACGTAGTAATTGATAGCGATCTAAACTCATAGTGCATTTATGAGCATGCGCTACCCATCCATCCTTCTCTTATACATCTACTCTTCGCTCTCTCCCGCATATGCAAACACACATTCAAACTCACGCGCCGACGACGGCCTTTCGATTTGCAGATGATAGTCCAGATGACTAACTTGGGTAGTAGTTTTATTAATTCTGTGTAAAGTACAACAACTTATAAAACGACTAAAATTGTAAAAAACATGCAGTGTTTCCAAACAGTCCCTCATCGAAGTTCTACCACCCGACGTTGCTTGATTTCGGTGATCAGAGATGATCCTCTCAGTCGAGGTAAATTCGATTCATTAGTCTCGCTAAATAAGTTTTATTTCAAAAATATACTGGCTAGGAATCGTTTTTATGAGCTACTGGCCAGCTAGATTTGAAGAAAAACGCACGAAGTATAATTAATTTTTCTTAAATATATACAGCAATAAAATGCTTCATTTTTGGAATTTATTGTTTAGTACAGCTCCAATTCTCTGCCAAAAATAAGTCTTGTAACTTATTACTTTTCTGTAGGAGAGATTTCAGATTTCACTTATTTCAAAATTCCACTGACTCCACTTAATAACAGTTGTCTGATTCAACAATATGTTTCGGCCAGAGAGAAGGGACCATGAATTTTACGAACTTAATCAGAAGAAAATTTTAAAAATAAATGTATCCATGCTCTAGGAATGTTCTGCATAATTATACAAAATATTTTTTTTCACATTCTGGCAGCACTTTTGCATTGGTGACTAAAAGAGGTTTGTGTCTTAGAAATTACCTAACATTTCCAATGCGTTTCTCATAGATGGCGCATGAATGTTTCCGTTCGTTAATTTTTGAAATCATCAAACGACGCGTAATTACTTGCATTTGTATTAATGAATATAATTCTTGACCAAAACTCCATTTTTATAGAGAATATTTGTAGGTGGTGTTGATCTGATTAACTTTGAGAGTGGCCTTTATAGTTTTCCTACCAAACTCGAAGCGAATTTCTGAAATGTTGATGAGCAGTTTATGCCTAAATGGTTTTGACTGCTTAAACCAACACGACATCTGATAGTTTTTGCGGTCGCCGTGTAATGACATGTTCTCGATTTAGGGCCAACTTGTTACTCATAGGACTTAAATGTGATAGAGAACCTCGTCGCACATAAAAATTTAAAACAATTCCAGCAAATGCTCGTTTATCACCCTGATGATATTCGGACAAAAGTTGTACCGATCAAATTTCAGATAGGACTAGCTCACAGACTCAGAAAAAGCTTTCTTTGGATTTTGACTCTCAAGTCGGCAGTCGTTAAGGCTACGACTCGTGGAAGTTAGGACCCTGCTGGGATATTCAAATCGCATCCCGAGTGACCGTCATTCAAGCCAACTAGTGAAATCTCCATTCCATATTGCGCACTATAACTCCACTTCATGCTGCACCCATAAACACTACTTCACATTGCACATTAAGGCCTCGCTTACAGTTACATATACCTCCAGAAAAAATTCACACATATGTACAAGTATACACTTCTGATGAATTGACAGCCACTTTCGGCACGGTGCGGCATGCAATTAGCCTTGGGAACGAAGAACCACCATTTATTAGTGCCATTAGCCGACATCTAGATTTCAATTTGTCAAAATACCTTCACTCAAGCATCACAGCCTCTTGGGCCAACCTCTCACAGCCTTGCATGCATCCCATCCATCACCCGGAAAGAAACCGTTTCACAAAACAAAAAAAAAAAAAATTAAAGAAATCTCAAAAAATAATTGAAACCGATTTACATTCGATCCATATCCCCAGATACACAGCACGTTCACTTTTTTTTTCTTGCTTTTGGGGGCTCAGTGCTTAATGCACCTGAACGCACGTCGTCGTTGTTGTTCCAGTTCCATCATCAATCGACCATCAAGAGCATCATCATCACCACAGCCACCACAGAGAGTGCGAGAGTATTCGCCCCCAGGGCGATATTAGCGCCCAGTTCGAACCAAATACGATGGGAAACCCAAGCGACGACGACGACGACGACGAGCGAGAAAAAGAAGTGCCCAACCACCAGCAGACGCATCTTCGTCTTGTGCTGTCCAGCCTCCCTGCATCTCAGCATCATCGCGCCATCATCACAATGCGAGTACTTGAGCGAGAGCACTTAAGCTGCTTAAATGCACACCTTTGGCTGCAGGTAGATGCGGAGGCCCACCTACCAACCCACAATCCCCCATCATCCATCCATCCATCCATTCGTTAGTCCGTCCGTCCGTCCGTCCGTCCGTCCGTCCGTGGGTACCGCTCACGCACCATGTTCCGAATACCGGTCCAATGCATAACATTAATTATTTATGAAGTATTAGCGTAATTATTCAATTTGCAGTCGTCGGTCTCGATCTCGACTCTTTCACTTTTGGCCCATTCATCTCGGCATCGTCGGTGGTGGTGGCATGGCGCTTCTGCGGCGGGTTGCATCTCCGGGGCTGGAGGGGGGGCGTAGTAGCGTGGCCATTCCAACTAACTAAGCAACAAATTGATTTGTATGCGTGCGAACATCAAATTGTTATTAACAGTATTATCAGTGCGTGGAAAAGTGCAATGAAACAGGCGCTTGCTGCTACTGAGCTGCTGCCTCGGTAGCAGGGGTTATGTGGTGTTATAGCGCGCGAGGTGGTGCTCGCTTTTTAGCTTGGGGCGCATTGATGCAACGTGTAACGTGAGAAAGCCATACAAAGTATGGCCTGAGCTGTGGGAATATGCAAATCAAAGGCAAGTCGTCCCCTAGGAAGAGGATATTCGCCAGAGGGATTTGCATATGCAATGATGTTGACTTTGAGGCTGGAATTAATTAGCTAGTGGCTGCGACATCTTTATTATAAGAGGCAGTAAATCAAAACTGGACATAAAGGCGGTCATTAGTCAAGACTAGTTATGCTGTGCATCGAACTAATGAACAGCTTCATTCTCACTATGAAATATGTGACATTGCGGCGAATGTAGATGAAGGATTTTAATTCCCTGAAGCAAGTTTGGTTAACAATGAGAGGCAGCATAACTATACTATACTATACTAGGGCCTTGTACGCACTGCGACCTATAAGATCTATTGTGCCAGCCCGGTGTTTAGCCCAGAACTGGGTTAAGGCTCTTGATAAACCTCAACATAGCTCCAAGCTCAATGCTCCAAATGTCTGAAGGGCTCAGTAAAGCCCGCCTAAGGTAGAGAAGTCTTTTTCTTGCGATCACGGGGCATTCACAAAGAATATTTTCTGCCGTCTCTCTTGCTCTCCACATAGTCGGTATACGTCTGTATCTGCTACTCCTATTTCGCGCAGATGGTACCTGAGTGGGCAATGACCAGTCAGACAGCCTGTTAAGGTCCTAAAGTCTGCTTTGCTGATCTCAAGTAGCTTTTTAGCCTTACAACGGCTGAGCTTAATTAACTTTTTTGCTTGTCTTACTCGTAGGCCCTTGAATTTAGCCCAATTGTGGGCTAATACTGCAATCCTTGGAATCTAAATCTAAACACAAATAAATCCAAAGTCATGATCTTTCGCAATGGTATGGGACGCTATACAAGGGAAAAAATATGGACCTGGCATAACGAAGAACTTGAAAAGGTTCTTCTTCTTCTTATATCCTTTAACCCCTCGGGGGGCATAGGGCATCAACCACGCCTGCGCGCCATCGTGTTCGGAGTTCTGCAACGCGTTTGAGCTGCCTCCAACTCATTCCTAAAGAGCTCGATTCCTCCTCAACTGTTCTGCGCCACGTTTGCCTAGGGCGTCCCGCTATTCTGCCTGCCTGCCAATGAAGTTGTCTTCGCGCCGTACGGTGTGTCCAATCCATTGCCACTTTCTTCTACGTATAGTAATGCTTATAGGTTCTTGGCCCGTTTTCAGATACAGTTGTTCGTTGGAGATGCGGTTCGTCCAAAAAATCCTCAAGATGATTCATAAGCATTTGTTTACGAAGACTTGCAGCTTGCGTGTGTTAATGGTGTCCACCTTCCAGGTACTGCATCCATAAAGCAGCACTGATTCTACGTTGGAGCGGAACAGTCGTAGCTTGGTTCTTAAGCTGATAACATTGCTTCTCCAGATTTTGGACAGCATTCCGAACGCAGCTCTAGCCTTTCCGATGTTTAAGGTAAGATGTCATAGTCCAACGAATTCCATAATTAGCTTCCGTCAATGCTGCACGGAGTACATCGCTGATAACCACCAAGAACAATAGTGGGGACAGTATGCACCCTTGACGTACTCGACTTTGGACTTCAAAGTCCTCCGACACCTTACCATTGTGCACGACGTGACACTTGCCGCCCTCATATGTAGCCTTGATAATAGCTATAAGCTTTTCTGGGATGCCTCTCCTGCGCAAGGCCAACAAGATAGCATCTCGATTCAATCTGTCGAAAGCCTTCTCGAAGTCGATAAACAGTAAATGTAGCAGAGACCTATACTCGACGCATTGCTCGATTATGATCCGTAAGGTGTTTATGTGTTCGATACAGGAGGATCCAGCGCGAAAGCCTACCTGTTCGACATCGAGAGTTGAATCTAAATGTTCTTTAATTCGTTCTAGAATTATTCTAGCTATTATTTTGGCTACAGCTGGAAGAACACATATACCTCTCCAGGTACCGCACTCTATCAAGTTACCCTTCTTTGGAAGCTTAATGATCATCCCCCTTTTCCACTCCTGTGGAAAATGTTCACTATCCCAAGCTCTCCGTATTAGCGGATGCAGCAAATCTGCCGATGTATTTGGCGCCGCGCCGCTTAAAATAGCTCGGCAGGGATGCCATCAATACCCACCGCTTTGTTTTTCTTGAGGGACTTGATTGCTGTGCGAATTCGGGAATTTGTTGCTTCGAACTGCTCATTCGAATTCAAGATCATACCGCCGTTGTCTAAGTGATTTAGCACTGTAGCAAAATGTTCTCTCCATCTAGTGAGCTGATCCTCATCCGAAATCAGAAGGTTACCGTCTAGACTCTTCACTGGATGTTGTTTGGAGTTTCGACCACCAATGAGCTCCTTAGTGATGTTGTAAACAGTCCTACTGTCGCACCTACTCGCGGCTTCTTCAGCCCTTGAGGCCAGTGAGTTGACATATTGACGTTTGTCACGTCTCACACTACGCTACAAATACAAATAGAAATATTTGGCGCAACAGCTCTTTAAAGTGCCAGGGCCTAGCTTCTCGCAGCCACTCATGTTGTGTGCGTTATATTTTTCACACGAATGGGAGGGACCTACAGTTTAATGCCGACTCCGAACGGCGATTTGAGAAACTTTTTAGTGACAACAATACTCTCGGATGTTTGTCAGACGCTCGCGAGAGGTGGGACCGTGAAAAAACTTTTTGGTGTTTTCTGGGATTCGAACTTGGAACCTCATGCGTAGTGATCCGACACACTAACCACTTACGCCACGGCGCCCACACACGCTGCAGTTCTTTCTTCTTCGCACGGTATTGGGCTTCAACCTCGGTTCTCTCTACTGCTGAGGCCACTGCAATCCGAGCCTTGATTGCTGTACGCTCATCGATCCGTCTCCAGGTGTCTGTAGAAAGCCATGTGCGGTGGTGTTTCTGGTTTTTACCGACATAAGTGCGTGCCCCAGTCGCAAAAGCATTTTTTACAGCACTCCAGTGGTCATCCATGTTCTCTATGGTGCTGATTGCTTCTGCTTCTAAGGCAAGATGGTCCCTGAACTGTTGGCGCACTTGGGGAACCTTGAGCCTGTCGATATTAAACCTGGTCATGTTAAGTAGGTTTGAGCGGTTGCTGTTGACGGATGCAGTACGAGGGCGTAAATGAGCTACCATTAGATGGTGATCTCATTCAAGTCCGACGTCAGCTCCACGTCTGTTTCGGACGTCCAGGAGACAATTTCTAAAGCAGCGACGGATCGCAATGTGGTCGATCTGATTGGATGTTCGTTGCCTATCAGTAGAGACCCAACTGATCTTATGGCAGGTGTTATGCTTAAACAGCGTACCTCCGATGACTAGGCGGTTGGTATTGCAGAAGTCCACAAACCGCTCACCATTGTCACTACGGTCTCCTACGCCGTGAACTCCCATCACGTGCTTAAGCATGGTGTTGTCGCTACCCACCTTGGCATTGAGATCTCCCATCACCATTACGATATCCCCATTAGGCGCTTGGTTGTAGGCGGCGCCTAAGTGGCTATAAAAATCATCCTTTTCATCCTCAGTCGCGTCTAGAGTCGGAGCATAACACTGTATGATGGTAATTTTTCTAACTCTACTCTGGAACCTAGCCGTCAATATCCAGAACTCCAGACTCCAGGACTCCGTGCACTTCCAGCTGGTTTACCAGAGTAGAGCATCACAGTGCTTTTTGCCCTAAGATGTCGATTTTATAGCGTGCGAATTCGCGCTCCAATTGGTGGAATCTGGCGTTATAAGGCCCTTCCTTGAGTGAGTCCAGGAGGGTCTTAACGTTCCAGAATCCGATCGTTGTCCGTGGCCGATAGCCAAAGGTCGTCAACAAATTATCCGTCCTTATCCGAGGCGATTGTTTCCGTTTCGGAGCAATAGTTTGTTTTACGGTTGCGGCTCGTTGGGCCACAGACCAACCGACATTTATCCTGTTTTTTGGCGGATAAGAGTTCTAATAGCACCCCAGTTATCTTTTAAAAAGCACCTAAAAGAGAAACTAATTGAGTCCAAACGCGCAATAAACTGTAGCTGGAAAGGTATCCTGAGCAGAAGGAATATTGCGCCAAGTACGAAGTACAAGATTTTTGAAGCCGTCGTCAGGTAATGTGCTACGCGGCACAAGTCTGGGGCATTTTCCAGTTTGATGAGGTAGAAAAAATGCTCAGATACTTCATAAAGAAAATTTTCAGACTACCAGAAAACACCCCGACGTACATGTTGCATTTGGAAACTGGTCTATCACCGCTGTACATTCACACTCTGAGATTGCATTTCTTATATATTCTAAAAATCATTGGACGACCAAGTCATCGGCTTCCAAATAAGATTGTTACCCACCTTAGAAATAGAAATCTTCAATTCTTTGATGAATGGGCAAGGCTGGGACGCGAACATAACGTTGTCTTATATACTTCAAGCAATACCTTGGGAAGTGCTCTTCAGGAGTTATTCGTAAAGATTGAGGAAGGCACGCGTGAAACGTTCAGGACACAAAGCCAGCAAAGCCAAACAAGAAACACATATAAAGTTCTTCAGCATGACCTTTATGACAACAACTATTTTCATGATCGTAACAGCTTGGATGTTATTTCAACCATTTTTAAAGCCAGATGTGAACTGTTACGCTTGAATTATCTGCCACACATATCCGAAGGAAATGCTGAATGTTCTTTGTGTAACCAAAGAGCTAGAGAAGACGTCTTTCATTTTATGCCCTATACTTAGCGAAATCAGAAGAGCCAATTGGGGGAAAAATACCCTTACGTCGGAAGAAATCATTTGCATTTTAAATGGTGAAAATTGGATTGTCCTCTATAATTACCTAAAATCCGCACTAAATTACCGTCAACAAATAATAAACGAATCCTTTTAATTAATATAAATAAACAAAATGAGATGAAAAACATAAAAGAACATATATAAACAATACATTGTAATACATAGCAAAAATAATAATAATAATAATCCAGCATTTTAAATTAGTAACAATCTTTAAGCTACATATTAAAAAACTCTCTTTCTCGGCTGACGGCAAAAGCCAATGCTTATTATTGTGAACTTTTCTGTAAAATGAATTTTAATGTATAAATAAAGTCACACTATTACTTACTTACTTACTTCAACGGGTGGACAAACCGGACGGATGGTAAAGTCTCAGGAAGGCTGAAACGCAATAAGCGAGACTGTTGCCAAAATAATAAAGAAGCACCTTCAGGAAGAAAGACTGAGAGCAGAGCAACAGCAGAATTCAAATGTGACCGAACCAATGATATAAGGCTGAAGCCCACTCGCGATGAAATGCTCTATAATGCCGCGAAGACTAGGGGCAGAAGGGGAGGTGGGCTAAGTGGGTGGAAATTCCACACTGTTACTGACTGAGAACGGGCTCAGTTCGTCTTTAAAATATTCCCAACTTCAAATGGGGAAAAAAACCTTTTTGGCTTGTGATCCCTTATTAAGATGCGTCTTGCAGATTTGTACAACTCCTGATCTGATTACTATTGATTCCATACCCTTAGCGGTTGCCTGACTATCAATATACCAATGATGTTATCTTCGGGACGATTTTAGCCTGGGTGACGAATGAACTCGCTGTTAATTCTTAAGGAACGATTAATCCCTAGTGTCTTACAGTAAGCCCCAGCTCCTACACCGATATCCATTTTGGAACCGTCAATGTAGAAGACCAATTTCTCATTACTAAGGACTTGAATTTTGATAGAGAATCTCCTGTCAAATATCAGCATCGGAGTCATGTAACCGGTTACCAAGTCCTTATTGCGGACATAACCCTATGGTGCTGATGACCAGTATCCTGTTTCTCTCAGTCTGAGTGCCGATATAGCTGCCGCGCTGTATAAGTATAAGTTTTTTTTTTTTTGCTTGCGCCAAGGTATATGGTAATCTTCGAAAAATACTAGTAGCCCGGGCTACCGGCAAGCACGATTCGCAAACTTGAAAAATTGATGACAGAAATACGCCTATGTACTAACCCACACCCTACACATTTCTACCACTCTCTCCGCGGGACTACTATTAAGTATTACTTCGCGGGGCTGGTTATGTTTTGCTCTTCTCGTCGTCGTTTTCTATTCTTTGGCGCTCGATTTTCCTGAGTTCGACTTGAACGCTGGTCACATATCCATTTACTTCGTTCCAAGCTTTCGACCGTGTCATATCTAAAATGATTTATCCACAAAGTTAGGGTTTCTTGGTATGAAGCGCGTACAGTGGCACATTCTGCGTCTTCTTCCTGGTTATCGCAGCACAGACAAAGTGATGAGCTGTCGTGCCCGAATCTGTGCAGACACTTTCTGTATCCTACGTGTACAAGACCAGTTAGGAACTGTGTGATGGTTTAGTTCACCTCTCTTACTTTCTTTTTCACTCAAATTTTTATGTTGGGGATGAGTTTGTGTGTCCATTTTCCTGTTGTTACGTCATCCCATCGGTTTTGCCATTTTGATATCGATACCGCCCTTTCTTCTGCTTTATTAGCTCCTCCATGCTTTCGATTTGCGAGTTTTCTATTGTACACTCGTTTCATTTCGTTGACCAGGATATTGATGGGTACCATTCCAGCTACGACATATACCGCTTCTTTTGATACGGTTCTATAGGTACAAATTGTCCTTAGAGCGCTGAGTCTATAGACAGTTCATAGTTTCCACCTGGATTTTTTGTTGCCAGAGCATCAGTGGGGGATGCGTATAGTAGTGCTGAGCTTACTATTCTGGACAATAGGATTCTACGATTATTTTGGGTCCACCGACGTTTGGCCCTTTTTCCTACATACTCTAGGTGCGGATTAAAGTTCAGCCTTTTGTCCATCATTTCACCTAGGTATATTCGATTGTCTGTTTAGATCACTTGGTCTCCTACGTGCACGTTCATTTATTCCACTGCTTTGCGGCTGATGATTAGAACTACTTCCGTCTTCTGCTCCGCTAAATCCAACCCTGCTGTCCACAACCAGCTTTTAATTTTCGAGATCGCTTCATTTGTTTCTGTTTCTACCTCGTAAACGTGTTTCGGAATGGTCACGGCAGCGATGTCGTCCGCGAAGCTCATGACTCGTTCTTGACGGCATTGGCAACCTGAGCACATTGTCATACCTGATATTCCACAGGAGGGGACTTAGCTAGCCCGCCTGCCGACACATCATAGTGTTTGGTACCTTCGTCGTTTACATACCTTAGTTTCCTATTTCTAAAGTAACCACAAAGTATGGTGATCGTTAGCATCGCACCTGAAGAAGTTTTTCTTATCTTATCATTGATATGAGCGACCTCAGAGCTTCTGAGGGAACGTTTGGACTATCATTGTTAGGAAGGTACGCAGACAGCACAGTGTAGCTTTCGTTCCGCCCTCTAACCTCCAGTATCGTCAAATCGCCGGAGCTGAAATGAGATTGCATTTTCTTCTTAGCTACGATACAAGCTCTAACCATGCTGGCGTCGTGTTTGAAATCCACGGTTCTTGAATTAGGGCCAGCTTCAAATTGTCAGAGGTGATTGTGCTATGATGCACATTGATTTGCACTTTTATTGGTTGTCGCCATCTCCTCCTGGGTGCATTTGCACAACCTGAGAGGGATCTCTTCAGCACCACAAAAGAGTTTTACCTGCTTGTCTTTAGTGACATTCTCAGATTCTTCCTCCAAGACTACCTCTCAGCTCTTCATATCAATTGAAGAGTTCTGAACTTATAGTAAACCGAAGATATCGTTTTTACTACGGGTACTGCTTGGAGTGCAGCCTCCTCCCAGGGTTTCATCCTGCGTATTGTGTTCGTTTCAAAATCATATGTTAGCTAGTCTTTGATGTCCAGTACGATGACTCCACGATACTACTTTGTTCTGCCGAAAGCGTATGCAGCTAAGCCGGCCTCCCGCGAATGCAGTCAATGACTGCTCTGGTCAGTTCCTATTCAACCAATTGACCGCGTTCGAGAGAATACTGGCCGCTTTGTTTCCCGAAATCCACCACACCAAAGAGGTATGGATCGCCTCGCTATAGTGCCTGCAAGGTTTCTCTTTGCATGTTGTTTGGGGGATTATTTGCCTCCTCCGAGGGTCTAACCTTTTTGATGCAAAATTTACCATCTTGGCCTCGGCAACCTTGCATGTTCCTGAAGCAACTCTGCTTGTCCTTTCGGCTACGCATCCGTAGAACCTACCTCAGCGGCATCGAATTTTGTGGTGGCCTTGCCTCTTACCTTCTTAAATTTCTGCTCTCCACTAGGTACCGTGAAACTGCGAACCTACTTTGTTGTAGCTGGATGTAATTTTTAGATTTACTCTATTTCTGTCTTGTCCACACCACATAGAAAGCTCCTTTAGAGCAGAGAACCATTAGTTCCTTAGATCGGTGGCACCACGGAACACAGATTTAAGAAAGCTTAAGTATACTCATATAGTGCTTAAGAGTTTGCTGCTTCAAATCAAGACCCTTACCAAAGATACTATAACAGCCTCGGTTTTATCGCACATTTTTCTTCTCCCAAAGGCTCAATACGATTCGTTTCATCAGATGACTCTCTCTAGCTTATGACAAAGTCAAAATAAAAAAAAAACAAGAAATACAACCAATAATCCAGTTGTCAGGAAAATTTGCTCCAAAACAGTTAAATTAATTACAAGAACGTATATGTACACAGGATTGTCATATACTGCAGGCGATATCAGCAATCATCGTCCATTCACATCACATATACACATCAATGGCAATCGAGAGTCAAGTCTGTTTAATTAAATGTCTACCCTGCCATATGTCCTTAGGGGTCACACAAAAAGGGTTCTACTACTACAACCGACACCGATTGATTGAATGTGTGCTTTTGTAATTTACAAAACAGCTTCTGCTGTTACATCCTGTTAATGACGGTATCGATGTATCTGTATCCATCTCCGGTGATGCTAATCCATTCCGAGTATCCTTTCAGAGAATGAAGCCATCATCTTAACGATGAACATTATAGGTGCTCAGTGGAAAACGGCTCTAGTGGAAAACATGGTTATTGGTCATCTCGTTTAAGGTGCCTGTTAGAAGGGGAACGGTGTGGACTTCATTAATTAAGAAGCGGTTCACCAATCGACTGTTAGACTGTTTAATGAATGTTCAACGTTTAGCGAGAATAACTATAAACATTTCTGGTTTTAGTGCTAAGAACGGTTTACCTCTAGCCTTCTCATTAGAACTGATCGCCAATCAACTCGACGAAGGATCAACCGAAGCTAAAGCGCACTAATAAACCAAAAATATGAAAAACCATCGAAAAAATTAATTGCTGCCAGAATTGCCAACAATAAAAATAAAAAAATATTAATTTCGCTATCACTTGAGATCCTTGGCCATCGCCACTTCATCATCGTCTCTGAGCTTCATTTCCGACTTTCTTATGCGTCTAGACATGACCAAATAACCTGGCATTTCCAGAATAATAACCACGAAAACGCCAAGCGAATTGGTTTTGGTATTTTTTTTTTTCTTTAATTTTACTGCCCTGCCTGGGATGTTGATGGAACTGCATTGCACCTCCTTCGTTTTGAGAAACACAAAAACAGAGGCGGACACTTCTTGAGATTCTGGTAGTTTTACGATGCCACCAAAACAATAATTTATGCAAATTGACATCGTAGCAGGATCTCCAGTAGGATCTCCAGCAGGAGCATCAGCAATGACGAAAACGCACAGTTGTCTGCTTCACTATAATTATCATCCAAAAAAAAAATACACAAAAAGAGGTGGAGAAGGAGGAGGAGGCTTACCGAAAGGATCTCTCTCCTGGGCTAAGCAATCTTCTAATCATTTCATTAGCAAAAAACACGAAACGACGATGGAATTGGTCTTTGGGCTGTCGCGGTGTCTACCTGCTCGGATCTTGGTTTTTCTATTTGACGATGGAAATTGGTTTGGTTGCAGGAGCAGAATGTCTTCGTTGTTTGCGTGTTGATCCTCGCAATAAGTAAACGCTTCTAATCGAAAAAATTCATGCAGTAGTGGTGGGCTTTGGTTAATTTTAAGTTTCGGGCTCGTCTTGTAAATTTGGTGCAATTTTGGAGTCAGGGTATTTTTTTTTTTTTTGGAGACTCATTCTCAGAAGTCAATTGGGCGTGGTTGAAGTATAAATTACTTTTTATTCTATTTATTTTGCGTGTATGCAAATGAGGTTTGGAATTAATTCGTTGGAAATAGTTACGTTGCACCGAGACCTGGCTAAGGCGATGGTTATGTGGACACGCAAGCTTTAGAGTGAATTTGCATTCTAATTTGCAAAATGACGTTGAACAAGAGATGGAAAGATCAACAGCTTATATAATGGTAAAAAAGAAACGAAATTATTTTACTTAAGAATACACCCTAGTGGGAAAATTTGTGTAGATACTGATGAGGTGTAAAACGATTTGGCATAGAGTTGGGATATGTTAAATTGCATCGGGGCGGACTTATATTAATGCAGAATTTGGTATTGCATGAGGGTGTTTCGTTGAATAAGTTCTTGACAAATCGAATATTCTAAAAAACCAACCTTTATAGCCGGATTAGTTAGGTATATATAGGCACCTCTGGCGTGCTTCTGCATTTTTTGAGCCATGGGAACTTGCCCAACGACAGCCATGAAGGTACTCCTGGAACTCACTACCTTGTACCTTGTGGTTGAGGATTGCGCAAACAGAACGATCTTAAGGATGGCGAAAGAAGGAATCAGAAGAGAGAACTCGAAGCGTTTAGTAAAAAAAAATTCCTCTTCTAGCGATCCCTACGGACGACAGCATTAGGAAATTCAACTTTGAAAAGAATTTCCTATCGAAGCTCAGCAAGAAAAAGAACTGGAACGATGTGTTCTACAGGCTGAAAAACCACATAATAAGGTGGTATAGAGATGGATTAAGAACTAAGAAGGGAACTGGTGCAGGAGTATTTGGGCCATCGGCAAGATCACCAGCATCTTTCAAGCTGAAATATGTGCCATAGACAGATGTGTCCAAATTAATCTTGGAAGAAACTACAGGAATTGCGATATAGCAATTATGTCAGACAGTCAAGTAGCCATTGAAGCACTTGACGCACTTGTCTAAATTTGTGTGGGAATGCCTACAAAAACGAATTGGGCAAAAGAAATAAAGTAACCCTCTATTGGATACTGGATCATGTTGAAATAGAAGGTAACGAAATAGCGGATTCGCTAGTAAGAGAAGGGTAGCAGAACCCTTTGTAGGTCCTGAACTATTCCGCGGAATAGTCTGCCCATAGCAAGCAGGACAAGTACCTAGATCAACACTCTAGGTATGAGGCAAGCGAAGAAACTACTACGGAACTATAATCGGAACAGGTTCGAAGCATGTACCAACCTACATACACTGTAAACTCAAGGAACACCTAAGGAAACCAGGTATAACAGATGAAGGACTCTGCAGACTCCGTAAAAAATCCAGTGAGACTCCGAAGCACATTCTCAAGTTTTGTATAACTCAAAAAAGAATGAAATTTTTGGGCTAGTACCAAATATCAGATGAGGATTCTCATTCTAAAATTCCTCAAAGAAACTAGACTGGAGAGGTTGCTTAAGGGTGGTCTATTCTCGCCGAAAACAAGTAAGAGCACAAAACTCTCAGATCCAATTCTAGAACAAATTGTAATGCAAGGGGAACTCTAATGAGGAAACAAACCTCTACAAGGCATTAGTAGGGGACACCATCGACCATTAGTTCGCAGTGTAACACACCCGTCTCACAAATAATAATACAGGCCTCTTACCTCTTCTTCTTTTAATTTTTCTACTCCTGTTTCCAAATTATCTCGTGTCGGGTCTCCTAGAACATAGCCTACGAAATATATTCGATCCTGTGTTGTCTGGTCACCTATTGCGCTCTCCTTGATATCATGTTTGATTGTGCTTAAACAAGTTATTTTTCGTGGTCCTTCTGTTTTTCGTTCTTTTTCCATTTTAACCCTTTCACGCCAGAATTAATTTGGGAGTGGCTAATACTTTTTCAAGGATATGGAGTTGTTAGCCTAGACGTAAATATGAAGTGATATCAGTTTCAAAGTCCTATGTACCCTGGTTTAGAAGTTATGAAATGTTGCCTAAAAAGTTTAAAAAAATTTCTGACCACAAACTAAAAGTTTTTTTCGATTTTTTTTTGTTTTTCCTAATTTTCTTACATGTGTTTAATTATTTTACGTACTTGGTTTTGTACACTTAAATTTCTTAATATTTTTTTTTAAATAATTTGCAAACTCATATTTCGCATAAAAAAAATTGTACATGTGCACTCACCGAAGATCAGCTACAAAGTGATCACTAGCAATACTTTCAATAAAATATTCGAAAAAAAATTGTACAACAAACTTGCACAACATATCAACCTATTCTAAAAAAAAAAGTCGTTAGAGAATAAATTAAAATTACGCGACTTAGAAGCTAAAACATACAATGTTGCCTATAGGCAACATTTGGCATGAAAGGGTTAAGGGGCTTCTGTACGACATGTGAGACTTCTCTTCTTGATACATGGGCATACCATATGTGCTACTTTAAGCAACACTCTTATGTGGGTATTCCTTTTTTTTTGTCCGTAAGGGCACCACTGGACCACCACAGCATTTGCATATATGAAGTTTTCGCTCATGGGTATTTAGTGCAGCCCAGCATTCAGAGAGTGAGTCAAGTCAGTATTCAGAGCCATGCATGCAGAAAGAATAAATAGAGAGGTAAAGATTGTTGTAGTGGTTTGAAACTCAAACCTAGGCTCTGTGGTGAACTCCGCAAATGACACCAGTGCGGAGATCCATCGAACAATTATTCCTGTCAATCGGTGGGCTAAGAAGGCAATTGAGTAACAAAGCTCTATCTCGATCTACTAAGATAACTCTTTATAAGACACATATCACCCCAGTCCTTCTGTATGGTGCAGAGGGATGGGCTTTGTTAAAATCGGATGAGGATGCCCTTGGTTACTTTTAGAGAAAAGTTCTTTGAGCGATCTTTGGTCCCGTCTTCGTAGACACCGAGTGCAAGAGAAGGCACAATGCTGAACTATACGGGCTTTACAATGATATCGACTTAGCCAGAAGAGTTCACATACAACGATTAAGATGGCTGGGTCATGTAGAGCAGATTAAGCCAAACGTTACAGCCTAGAAAATCTTCGAATCAACTCCGGATGGACGGCGCAGTAGAGGACGACCTCGCGGTAGGTTGCGCAAACAAGTGGACACACTTGGCGTGCGCCACTTTAGGCAGCTGGCTCGTAACTCGAACTGTAGTGCCACCTAAGTAAGTATTAGGATGCAGATACTTGACAGTGAATTTTCTCTCTTACAAAGCCCTTTATCGTCTCGGACAAAGCACGGTATCTTGGGTGCATACTTGATCGCAAACTAAGCTGGAGAGATAACACAAATGAAAGAATAAAGAAAGCGTACATTGCGTTCTATGCTTGCAGTAGAATTTTTGGTAAAAAATTGTGACCCAAACCTGCCATCATCCATTGGATGTACACAGTCATAGTCAGACTCATTCTTACATATGGGTGCATTGTCTGGTGGCCAATAGCAGAGAAAAACACTCATCTCAAAGAGTTGACTAAAATCCAGAGACTTGCCTGCACAGCAGCCACAGGCGCCATTAGAACTACCCCGACCGCAGCACTTGAAACAATTCTCGCACTGATTGCACTAGACTTATGTGTTAAGAACTCCTACATGACTACACACCTCGCCGTGGTGTAGGGGCCTAGTAATGGTCAAGGATTCTCTGGTAGTTCCCCAGATAAGACATGAAGCCAAGTTGTAGTCGTCCTAATCCTTCCCCTTCATAGCCTATCCTTTCCTCTCTCCTCTCCGGTGGGCCGGATCAAGGTGTAATACGACCCGTACCGAGGATCAGCCTGGCTGGGGGCCCACTTTAAATAATAGTCTAGTCGCTAACGGAGTATCCGGACACCTGTCGACCTCCGGATTAGCCTGCCTTGCCTGCACAATGCGGATCTCTGTGCAGGTCGACCTCCCATTCTCCGCCACTCGTGGGTACATAATTGTATAATGTACAAAAATAATAACCAAAAAAATATAAAAAATATAAAAAAAGAGGACGGTCCTCTTAAAAAACCGTCTTCCAGCCTCCTGGGAAGCATACCCGCAAGCTCTGCTGTGACAATCCCGTCTAGCGCATTGGCCTTGAGGCCTAGCACTAGCGTAGCGAGCAGTTGCAAGCAGATGAACGCGCCCAGGATTGCTGAACGCGCGTCTGGTACACTGGCGGATAGGACAGTGGTTTCAACACCTGGTCCCATCGTAAAGATAAAACGCGAAGGGGCAAACCCCTTAATATCTCTGCACCTTCAGGGACAGCTAACTGTTCGGCCTCAAGCTTACAGCACGTTGCGCCCTCCAATTCGAAGGATCCACATCCGAGCAACGGACGGCTCGGCTTCGAGCTTGCCAAATGTCGCTCCCCCCAAGATCTCCTACCAAGATCGCCGGCTAGCTTATAAGCTAATTCGCCGCATCCAGGAAATTCCTGAGCAGGATAGAACCCAGAAGCATAAGACTTCTTTAAGCTGGGCACTCAAACGTGTCCAGCTCCCCCCCGACTCATCCAGCAAGGACTTATCGTCCAAACGCCAGAGGTCTCAGGATGAGTCTCCCACCCTTGCCAAAAAGACCAAGGTAGTACCTTTCATCGCTACTACCAAGCCCTTCAACCAAGTGCTTAAGGCACACTTGGAGATCGCGGTCGTTGACCATAGTGATCCGGATGGCAGCATTACGGCGGATAAGTGGAGGAAGGTTGAGATTAAACTCGCCACCAATTGTCTTCAAATCCTACGTGACCATCCCGGCCCTGATGTTTCCTGCAGGGATGGTGGCTGGCATCAAGGGCATGACAAACTTACTTCGATCTTTGGTCAGCGCCAAAAGGGGTAGTAAATTATGGATTCAGCTCCATCACCTTGAAAGTCTATAAATGTGATGAGAAGGGGTACCTCCCAAGCAGGTTGCAGTCCCTTCTGCACCAGCTAAGAGCACCTCTCCTTCCGAGCCCCTTCCGCCTCGCTCCCTTGCGCCGATCCATCTTTTTCGGGGGTTGACTCCTGGTTAACGCTCTCCTGAAATTGGACTTTTCTGGTCCTCCCTCTCCCTCACCATCACTCCTGGACAGTGACCCTTGTGGCCTCTCTCTCGAGGATGACCTTCTGTCATCAGATTCAGAGGAAGCCAATAATACCGTGGTAGTGGTATCTGTAGCGAGAAGTAGCTCCAATGCTGCGGATCCTACAGATTAACCTGCATCACTCCATCACGGCTTCGGCCTCCCTCATTCTCCGGCTCAGCAAATACGGGGAAGACTTAGTCCTGATCCAGGAGCCATGGGTTGTTGGAAACCGGGTTTGTGGACTCAAGACTCCAAACTACAAATTAATCTACGCAAGAAAGGAAGGTAAACCGAAATCCTGTATCCTTGCGAAGACCCATCTAAACATCTTTTTACTCTCTAATTTCAGCAATCAAGACATAGTCGCTACCAACCTGGAATTGCGATCAAGAAATTACTGGTTGGTATCGGCTTATTTAGGTCACGATCTTGCGGGCCCACTCCCCCCGGACATCTTGGGGAGCTTGATTGCTGTAGCAGAGAGCCGAAACACTGGTCTCATCATTGGCTGTGATGCGAATGCCCATCACTCAATCTGGGGCAGTTCCGACATAAATGTAAGAGGTGAGCAACTTTTTGACTTTATCCTTAGTACTAAACTCCTAATCTGTAACAGGGGGTCCAAACCGACCTTCATTACTCGTAACCGACAAGAAGTCCTGGACATCACTTTTGTCTCTGATCACTTATATAACTCGGTTAAGGACTGGAGAGTCTCTGATGAGCACTCTTTTTAAGACCATCGTTACTTCCAATTTAGTCTTGATGACTATCTGCCTGACCAGAAGGTTTTTAGGAATTATAGGAAAACCAACTGGTCCCTTTATAGGAAACGTTCATTAACGCTTATTCCCTCCCACCTGCCTACTGAACCTTCTTGCACTGAAGACCTCGACAATCTAGTCAACACCCTAACATCAGCACTAAATGGTGCCATGTCCGAGGCCTGCCCAATCCGCAAACCTCGAGGTAAAATGAAACCTCCCTGGTGGAATGCTAATCTGAGTACTCTTAGAAAAGACAGTAGGCTCCTTTTTAATATTGCGAAAAGCTCCCGTGAGACGGCCGATTGGGACTCCTATAAACTGTCTCTCAGAAAATACAAAATCTCACTGAGGAAGGAGCAATGACGTTCCTGAAGACTCTTCTGCGACAGCATTGAAGAGTCCTCGGAAGCTTCCAGGTTGCGGAAAATCCTCTCTAAAAGCACTTTTATACCCAGCTTTCTTTTGCATCCGGATGGTCACTGGACCTCCTCTGCTGAGGAATCCATTGACATTTTACTGGATACTCACTTTCCTGGTAGCTCCCCTGTTGCTGTATCGCAAGTGGGAAATCCCCCCCTCAACCTTGCAGCAACTCTTTAGTCTTGATAACTACAGAAAAGATCCGTTGGGCCATGCGTAGCTTCAAACCCTTCAAGTCCCCAGGACCTGACGGTGTTATTCCAGCTGAAATTCAGCAATGCGAGGACATTGTGCTTCCATGGCTCAAAGTCATCTTGTCGGGCTGTCTAAATCTGGTCTATATTCCCAAACTTTGGACCGAGGTTGAAGTCATATTCATACTTAAGGCAGGAAAGAGCTCGCACGTAGAACCAAAGGATCTCCGACCTATCAGTCTATCGTCCTTTCTGCTTAAAACCTTAGAAAGGTTAATTGATATCCATCTTCGGCATAGTATTAGCCCAGCTCTGCTCTCGCCGTCCCAACATGCATACTGCAAAGGCAAATCGGTTGAGACAGCCTTAAATTCGCTTGTGTGCACCATCGAAAAATCATTGAGCATCAAAGAATACACCACGGTGGCTTTCCTTGACATTGCGGGAGCTTTTAATAATGTCAAACCAAAGGCGATTACCGACGCACTTGTAAATCTGAAAGTGGATACTTCGCTCGGAGTGTTGATCAATCAACTGCTTACATGCAGGATTATTAACACACAGCTGGGCGGAGCATCGGCCAGAAGAACTGCTCGCTGCGGTACATCTCAAGGTGGAGTCTTATCGCCTCTTCAGTGGAACCTGGTAGTGAATGAACTACTGATGGACCTGGATACGTCAGGTTGTAGAGTGATCGCCTATGCTGATGACATTGCTATTGCTGCCTCCGGTAAACACCCGGACACTCTCAGGGATATCCTCTAATATGCTCTCCTTCGGTTCACCAAATGGGCCTCCAAATGTGGACTGGGGGTTAACCCCCTTAAAACGGAACTCGTTCTCTTCACGAGGAAATATAAAGTTCCCCTCATAGACCCTCCTATGATAAATGGCACCAGTCTCACCTTCTCTGAAAACGCAAAATATCTGGGTCTTATTTTGGATAGGAAATTAAACTGGAAGGCCAATCTACAAGAGCGCATCAAGAAAGCTAGTGTAGCTCTCTATTCCTGTAAAAAGGCTATAGGTAGGAGCTGGGGTATTAAACCTCAAATCACTCATTGGCTATATGTGCCCGTTATCAGGCCTATACTTCTATATGGCGTGATCGTATGGTGGTCAGCTCTTGACAGGACTGTCCACCTCACTCAACTAGCTAAGGTGCAAATTATAGATGCGGTTCTGTGCGCCGAGTTCATCCTTCTAATGTACGACTCACAGTACGTCGCTGATGCCCTTATTGGGGCCACATACAAGAGTATTGACTTACTTACGGTCGTTAAAAGCTTTTTAATTGGCTGCTTTAGACCCCCAATATTTGGCATTGGTCTGCATAGTACCGCTACTGCCCGAGATTCCCTCTCGCCTATGTATGTTAAGTGATTATAAGGTCCAGCAACATTCCCAGCTAATTGATATATGGCTTCACCTCAATGAATATGATTAGGTGTTCGAAATTTTTACGGCTGCTTATGAGAACGGCTTCGGTTTTGTGGTGCGCTAGTCGCAAATCTGATGTCTGTAGCCATAGCTTCACATTTGTGATTGATTGCAGTTTTCCATCGCTTACTCTATGATCACTTCCTGATTATATCTACTCCACACGGCATCTGTGTTTTTAATATGCCATCATACAGTATGCTTGATAGAATTGGTCCCAGAACTGATACTTGTGGAACTCCGTCCGTGATCTTATACTTCTTCGGTTCCACTTCCGTCTCTGAGCAGAGGGTTTTGTTCTTTAAGTAGTTCACTATTATACGCAGTAGATAGTTTGGTACTTGCAGGTCGCTCAGTGCTCTTAATACACAACTCCAGTCGGCTGAGTTGAACACTTTCTTGACGTCGAATGTTATGACAGCACAGTACTCTTTTGTTCCTCCGAGCCATCTTTCTCACGCAATCGCTTCATGTGCTATGTCGCACACAGTTTGCATTATTAGGTCGGTGCTTCGTTTCTTTCGAAATCCGAACTGTCATGTCGCTTAGAAAGCGAGTCTCTTTCCGTATGTTGCTCTAGTTTTGTCTTTATAATTTTCTCGAACACTTTCCCCAGAGTATCTAGCTTGCAAAACGGCCTGTATGACGATGACTGCTCAGGTGGTTTGTCACTCGTTAGTAGAACGATTAGTCGCAGCCATTTCCACTGAGACGGGAATATTCCTTACGTCAGGTTTACTGTGTAGGTGTGTGAAGACCTCTAGTCTGGTTTTGATCGCTTCCTTCAAAAAGTAGTTCGGGATCCCATCCATTCCTTGCGACTTGTAGATCCAGCGTATGCTAAGGTGCCATGAGAATGTCTTGTTAATGAATACATATTTGGCACAAACCGCCCTTATAATATCAAATCTTTGTCAGATGTTCTCCATTCTTAGGGAATCATTTTTCAATATCCTTGACAAATCGAATAAAATCCTTGGTACCTTAGCCTCCGATACACCTGTACCGTACCCTGATAGGGAGGATTGGCAAAAGAAGATAGTCTGTTTCCTCAACGAAATTGCAGTTTGCACAGATGATTCTAAAATCTCTGAGGGAACTGGGTTAGGTATGTACTCGATAGATATAAATCTACAAGTCTACAAATCTACGACTCTGAGACTTCCGGACACATGCAGTGTGCTGCAAGCACAGGTTCTTGCTGTACTCAAAGCCGTCGAATTATTTAAAATGGGACAATATCCACCGAGAATATCTTCGTCTACACTGACAGCCAGGATGCGCTAAAGGCGCTAGAGTCTTATATCACAAAATCTGAAATAGTCAGGAATTGCTGCACAGTGCTAAGGGCATTATGTACGCAGAACTGTGTCAGATTATGTTGGATTCCTAGACAATTCAGTATAGGGTGCAACAACCAGAGAGCAGAGCTCCCACAAAGCGACATAATTGTAGTAATAAAACTACTACACTAATGGGCGTGGCTAAGAGAATTGTTCTCGATAGAACCATTGACATAGCCGACCTAAGATAATCCAACTTAGAAGGAAAACCGGATGTATGCAGGTATTTCAAGGACATAAACGTCTCAGAGGAAGATACTTCTCTAATAACTTAGAAGCTCTTTGGATCTATGATTTATTTAAATTCTGTAAGGAAATTAAAATCATGGGTGAAATAGTTTCGGATTTCTGCCTTGACGTTTCCCTATAGCTCGCGATGGGCTCAGTGCTTAGTGTTCTATGATAACCTCATAGCCCTACTCAATCTCAACCTAATTTCTTGGCGCTCTAACCTTGAATCTGACTCCTAGTAGTCCAACGCTAATACAAAATAATTACCAGATCTGCGTAGTTGCAATTTTTATTACCTTGATATGTAAGATACTCGTATGAACTCAACTCAATGAATCAAGGAGGCTTTCACTAAAAGTCAAAACACCTTCATCCTTCCAAATAACAAAAGTGTTACACAACCTTTCAGGACTTACTTAATGTGCCGGCAAAATCCTTTTCATCACGAAAGCAACAAATCCTCGACTTATGCATGTCAAAATGACCCAAGGAGCTTTCTTTTTCGTGTATCGAAAATCAAGTCCTGATTGTATCTCTATTTCGGTCAACCCTTTTTCCGCATCCATTCCTTATCGGCCCCATCCCATAGCACATACCCACCTGTCAAGAAGTTGCAAACATTTTTTTTTATCAATGAACTTAGTCTCCCATACAGAGTTTCTTTCGAACCCTTTCCAGCCGCCCACACATGTCTTAACATGTTAACAGTCCTAGATTGGGGTGATTTGTGAAATTTTATAAACTTTTTCCTCGGTCGGGCTGACAATTCCCAGAGTAAGGGAGAGGGTGGCACTTCAAAGAACCATTCGATTGGAAAATAAAAAGTCCACATTCGATTGGAGATTACAATGGTCCATCCCCCACCAAGAGTTGTTTAAAAAAAAAAAAGTTCAAGGGTTGACAGTAATCTCCTTCGCCATACGTGTGACCTCACATTGTTTAGACGGAACTGTGAGGATTTGCATGAAAAGGGGCAGTAAACCCAGGAAAGGCTTATCTTCGTGTGTGAATACAATGTTGGGTTCCATAAAATTGGAGCTGAAACCCTTCATTTAATGATTGAAACCTTTCAAAGGCTTAAATTGCTTTCAAACATGCAAAGCCGGTCCCACATGCACCTCCATATACCACAAGAGTGCTGTTCGTAAATTGCGCAGCTTGGTATCCGTTTCGGAGTTTTTGCTTTGCATTTCCCCGCCGGACAAACATCTCATTAGACCTCAATTAAAAGCAATCCTGGCGGTGGAGAACTGATTTCGGCTCATAATCAAATCCATCAATGGATGGATCACAAAAGGGATCATCATCAGCATCGCATCGCATACACTGTCTCTCACAGAGTGCGTAAGATAATTTTGCAAGGCAAAAGCGTCTAAGTGCCTCCTATTCGGCATTATGATGGTGCGCATGCGCACAAAGTCCCTTCATTGAATGCAATTACCAAATGATCGGCTTCTGGTCTTGCAGCAGCAACGACGACGGTGGCTGATGCATCAGGGAGCGGAACCTTAGGATCACAGATCCGAGTAAGTTCCTTCCTTACTGCCGCCATCAGGCCTATTATTTTCGGTTTATTTTCGGTTGTGTGGTTGCTGAGATTTGCGCTCGGTTGTGGTTTAAAGAAATGCTGTGTGCTGGCTTCCTCACTTGCGGTTGCAATTCCCACCGTCGATAGCCGATGGCTATTTTCCTTTTTGTTCCATTGATGGATCAATTGATGGTGCTGTGCCTCCTGCTTCCACCACAGTAGCTCCTTTCCTCATCATTGTGCAGATTATTTATTGGAAGACCTCTTCGTTGTCTTTTTTGTTTGATTTGCATCGATGTGGATATATTTAATAGAATCCTCACCTGGAACCTGACTCTGAAACCATGTGGGACTTGTCTGGTGGTGAGGAGGAAACCTCTTTTCTTCTGGTGGCTTGTTGTTCCCATCAATTAGTTTAGTCCGGATAATATACCCCGAGATGGGGTATCGTTCGTTAGGTGAACATTGTAATTTGCAAGATCATAAGCCGAGAGAGTCTCATGGCATCGAGTGCTCATTACAACAATGAAAGAGTGAAGCTTATTGCTCATTAAGAGTCGGCAGATAATTTATCGTTCGGTGAGTTAACGAGGGAAAGAGGTTCGCGGATAGATTGATTTGAATTAGATTCTTGAATGGCAGTTATTGGTTTTCAACGACTTTTGCTGTGGACGGGTGGAGTCTTGCTAATTAGGGGTAATAAGTGCTTATGAATGGTGATTTGAGAGACCGCGGTGCAATCTTTTAAGCGTAACCAGTCTCAGGGCGATTCATGATTTATGTCGAAGGTTTTTCTTCAGTTTTTTTTCTGGTTAAGGAGAAGCATGTTTGCCTTGGAGTTCCCAGAGTACCTAGGATTGCTCGCAGCTGAAGAAGTACATAACTACTTGGCTAGTTCTGGTCCGGCAAAAAGGAGATAAGTAAGATTGCTATGTGAAGGGAAAACTGGGATTGCAATAATTTTTATATGATAACAATTAGTTGAGGAACTATAGGCTCATATGACATCCATGTCGCAATTTTTCACAGCCGCTTATATTTGGCAGCAGCTGCCTTTAAATTGGAGTCAGCCAACAGTTTTTCCTGTATTAGAAGCAGCGAGAGCGCATTTTCAATCTTCATGGATCAGGCAGATGCTTGTGCATTAATTAAGCGATTTATGATTCTGTGGTGAACAACCAAGTCTAGACATCGTCATAGGGCAACATCCATCACCCGTTGGCAAGTTTCCTTATTTACATGCATTTGCTTGAAGTAATGTATGCAATGTAGCTCAGTTAGACACCTTGCCAATTTAGTAAGCACAATGTAGCAAAGAATAACATAGAGGGGCGGACTACTTACGAGTATGTTTGATATCACCTGGGCAGAAATGGGTTATCCACTGTGTAGTGGCTGTGCGGAACTAGACCAATCTTTTGGAAATGTGGTCACAAGTGCTTATTGACCCTTAATTTCAAATTGTTTAGTCAAGAATAAACTAAAACTTTAGTTCAGTTTAGGCTGTGCGATTGCTACCCTGATGAAAGTTAGCCTAGGCGGTTTGGGGTAGCTAGATAGTAGACAACACCACCTCTCTTCAACCCTATTGATTCAATGTGTTGTTGTGTGCTGACAGATATTACAATAGAAATACGAACAGATTGCAGGTGGAGTTAGTATGTACGAGATGTTAATTGTAGATTGCCTGAACCATACTGAGTTCAGAATTAATTTTGAAATGGAATTTAGATGGATTTACTGAAACCGCCATTATGTCTCTTGTTCTTATTTCATTGAGTTGTATCCCTAGATTGATGGGAAATGATGGGTGTGCGCTGGAACGTTTTTTATCAGCGGGCTTTTGGAAGGCATTGCCAATGCTGGATTTCAGAGGTTGCATTGGAGAAAGTATTGTCAGTGATTCAGTATTGATGGACTTACTTCTGATCCATTTCTTGCTAGTCTATCAACGCTTTCGGTGTGGAAACAGCACCGACAGAAGCGAAACAACTCACGAAGCCAAAGTGCAATGGGATGGGCCGGGCAAAAAAAGGATGAAAAACTGTGACATCTACTACGGTGATTGCTACAGAGGCAACAGGCAACGCTTATTCGGATGCGGATTTGTCATACGCGGCAGACTTAGGCAAGAAGTCTTAAGCTTCCGACACGTAAGCGAGCGTATTATGACTATCCGGATCAAGGCTAAATTCGCTAACATAAGCCTAATATGTGTTCATGCCCCCACAGAAGAAAAGGACCCTGCCACCAAAGAGTGTTTCTACGAGCTCCTCGACAAAACATACGAGCAATGTCCTAAATACGACGTTAAAATCGTATTGGGCGATTTTAACGCCAAAATAGGAAAGGAGGACGTCTTTGGTAGGGCAGTCGGTAAGCATAGCCTACACGACACCACGTCTGATAACGGACTAAGGCTAATTGATTTCGCTGTGGAGCAAAATGTCACCAAAGCAAGCACATGGTTTCCTCATCTCGATATTCATAAGCAGACATGGCGGTCCAATGATCATGTAACGATCAACCAAATTGATCATATTGCGATCGACACAAGGCATGCCTTCAGTATTCTGGATGTCCGGACCTTCCGAGCGGCCAACATAGACTCGGATCATTACATTGTTGTAGCCAAGGTACGAATGCGGATATCCCAATCTGAGCAACAAAGAAGAATTACTGTGAGAAAATTTAACGTCGAAAAGCTACAATCGCAAGAGACCGCCAGACTCTTCGCTGAACGCGTATCCCGAAATCTCTCAATCACCCCTTTGCCGCCAGCATCAAGTACCGAAGACCAGTGGCAACGCTGCCAACATGCCATTAGAAACGCCGCGACTGATGTGCTGGGTCTCGCTCGCCCACCACCGCGAAACCCCTGGTTTGACGAAGAATGCCGGCGAGTGCATGCAGCAAAACAAGAGACATACAAAGCGGCGCTGCAAAGGAAGACGAGAGCTGCTCGTGAGCTCTACGAGCAAAAGAGACGGAAGAACATCGGCTTCTCCAAAAGAAGAAGAAAGAGCATGAGAAGCGCGCGTTTGAGAATATCGAGAGTCTATACTCCAGAAACAATGTACGGAAGTTTTACCAAAAGGTAAAAAGAACGTGTCAGAGAAGTAATACCCGTACAGAAACCTTGTAGAGATGAAAATGGAAACCTCGTAGTAGAATCACAGTCGGTGCTGAGAATAAGGAAAAATTACTTCTGCAGACTGTATAACGGCGACGAAGACCAACATCCCGCTGTCAGGCAGAATGAACCATTCAACATAGACGATCATAGTCAAAATTTCCGTCCACCTGACCAAAACGAAGTGAGGATAGCAATATCCAAGCTAAAATCGAACAAGGCTGCTGGACCTGACGGCTTATCGGCCGAACTTTTCAAGGCAGCTGGGGATGAATTGGTAGAGTGCATACACCAACTCATTTCTAAGATTTGGTCAGAAGAGTGTATGCCTGATGAATGGAATCTCAGCATCGTTTGCCCGATCCACAAGAAAGGAGACCCCCTCAACTGCGCCAGTTATAGAGGCATCAGCCTCCTCAATATCGCATACAAGATCTTTTTTGCGATATTGTGTGAACGCCTGAAACCTTTTATCAACAGCCTGATTGGACCCTATCAGTGCGGTTTCAGGCCAGGAAAGTTCACCATCGATCAAATCTTGACACTCGGCAGATCCTGGAGAAAACCCAAGAATTCCAAATCGATACTCACCACCTCTTTATCGATTTCAAGGCCGCCTATGACAGCATCTATAGAGAAGAGCTTTATAGAGCCATGTCTAGTTTTGACATCCCTGCCAAACTTGTCCGTCTGTGCAGGCTGACGATGGAGAACGCTTGCTGCTCCATCAAGGTCGGTAATGACCTCACTGAGACCTTTTATGTCAAAAAAGGTTTTAGACAAGGTGACGCGCTGTCATGTAACTTCTTTAACATTGTACTTGAACGGATTGTGCGGAACTCACAAGCCAACACCGGAGGCACAATCTATTACAAGTCTGTACAACTGCTTGCATACGCCGACGATATCGACATTATCGGAAGATCTCAGCGGGCTGTCACCGGTGCTTTTGCAAGCATTGAGGCGGAAGCGGCCAAAATGGGTTTAGCGATAAACGAGGGCAAAACCAAGTATATGCTGTCAACTAGAAGGGAAAACCAACACCGACGAATTGGACAAAACGTCACCGTGGGCAGCTATAACTTCGAGGTAGTAAGGGACTTTGTCTACCTTGGCTCTGCTATAAATTCTACTAACAAAATCAGTGCAGAAATCAAGCGAAGAATAACTCTTGCCAATCGCTTTTTTTTTGGGCTTATAAGGCAATTCAACAGTAAAGCCCTATCTCGAACAACTAAGGAGACTCTATATAAGACCTTGATCATCCCAGTCCTGCTTTACGGCGCTGAAACATGGACTTTATTAAAAGAGGATGAAGATATTCTTGGTCGCTTCGAGATAAAAAATTCTTCGTAAGATTTTCGGTCCCGTTTGCGTTGACGGGTTTTGGAGGAGATCTTTTTTCTCGAAGGCTGAGGTGAAGCTCGACGGCTCCAGGGTCAACCCAAAGAAATACCCTAAAACTTTGGGAAAGAGGTACTTTATTAGGAGGGTGTTAAACATATCGTTACAATGTAATTTTTAACAATGCAAGGTGGTTTTTTGCTAACACTTTTTATACCTAACAATCTTTAAATAATGCTCAATATTTATAATACTTAATGCGGTGGTGCTGGATACGGCTTGACGATGTTTAACGTCGAGCTCAGGCTCGGGCTGGCACTCCTTGGCTGGTGTCCGGTATCGCAGCGTCTCGTGGTCGGGTTGGCGGGCGTGCGGTCCACACGCTGGATCGGCTAACTGAGGAGCCGGGCTAACTGGCAGTCCGGCTGAGGGGCCGGGCTAACTGGCAGTCCGGCTGAGTAGCCGGGCTAACTGGCAGTCCGGCTGAGGGGCCGGGCTAACTGGCAGTCCGGCTGAGTAGCCGGGCTAACTGGCAGTCCGGCTGAGGAGCCGGGCTGCCTGGCTTATCCGTGCTAGACACGGGCAGGCGTGGGCAATCCGTACAAGGGTACGGTCTTGCTAGCAGTCGGGGATGGACTGCTTATCGAGGGGCAATTTTTAAGCCTAAGCTCAAAAGGGGGACTAGCGGCAAAATCCGCTAAAGGTCAGGTAATGTCAACCCCAAAAACGGGGAAGAAACTTAATCGGCTCTTGGCCGGTTCTGGTCAGCAGTGGACCTTTAACTGGGTGCGCCCTCACAGTTGTGAAGGCAAACAAAAGGGAACCAAAACCAAAGTATCGCTTTGGAGGTCGAATTCGGGAGAGTCTGTTGGCACGGTGTTACCACTGAACAAGCTCTCCCAACTGCATCGAATGCCCTCTTATTTGTGCCTAGTTCCTGTAGGAACGAAATGTATATTTTAAAAATTCCCTTGTCTTTTGTTGTTGTTTGTATCCTCTAGTCTTTTGTTGTTGTTCGTGGTTCTAATTCCTTGCGAAGTGCCTGATAGTATGCAATACTCCGCACCTCAGTCCTCGGCATCTGCACAAGTGCCGGAAGGTGTGCAACTTTTTTTATCGCAGTGGGTCGGCCTACGCAGGATGCCTAACTCTATACTAGCTTTCCTTTTGCTTTCGTCTCGGCCGGTAGAGAGAAACATATCACTTCGTTACAAGCCTAATAAAAAAAATGAAGAACTTCCCGATAAATGACCAAAGTGTCCTTGCGAATGCCAATTTGTCCAATCCGTAGCCTACACCTACGGGCAATGAACCTTCATTTTGAGGCTGCTCAATATTAGCTTAAAGCAGGTACTTCATCATAATTACAAACTCACCCCTAACTTCTCATCATCTCGAAAGACAATCTCTCCATGCTAAACGATTTGCGTAGCGAGTTCGCAGGTGCCCTCCGATGTAATTCCCAAATTAAACCATCAAAACGCCATCCGCACAGACTGTAATAAATTAATATTAATTAAAAATAAATTAGCGACTGTCGTAACATGTAGCATCGCTGTAGGTAGTGGCTATCTCTCAAGTCCTCTGTCTCCTAACCTCAAGTCCACGGACATGACTTGAATTATATGTGCGTTCAGTAAATAAATAAAATTCCTTCAATGAGACTTTTTTCTTCCTGCACCGTTGTGTTGTTGTCCTGTGTGCGTTGACAGCTAAACCAACAATCGATGAACATCGTCGCGATAAGCAGATCACCAGCGGGCAAAATATACACGCGGACACGTAAAGCCTCCTCCAGATCACATTCAGCGTTGTGCTGTGCGGCTGACCTTCGCGCACTTCATCATCATTTCCCGACCGCTGCATACGGTAACAGGAGACACAAAAATGATTTAACAGTCATTATGTTCGTGTTAAAGTTGTTACGACGAACAGAGTCACCCCGAACATTATTTTTTTGGCAGCCATATTTAAGACCGCGACAAACTTTTATGAATATTTTCGGCTCGAAGCCGATGTCCACTGTGTCGGTGGTTTTCATTTCGCCCACAAGGTGTACGTGGAATATTTTTCGGAGGAGTAAATTGTCGAAATCCACATGATCAGCACCGAAATCGCTGATATCTGGCGGGGGGAAGGAAGTCGAGGCAAAACTGTTGCACCCCGTTGAGCACAAGACATTGGCGCCTTGGCCCAATGCACTGCGGGATCGTTGGGGGAATCTTGTGTGGACGAATTTTTGCGACGACTCTTTACGCACAGTTGGGAATGAGAGTATTGTTGCCGTTCTGCAGTGGCGTCTGCTGGGGGTTCATGAATTTGGCATCCCAAAGTCCGAGTATATGATATTTTAAGCTTGACTTGTGTTTTCTCCCTATCCCATTATTTTTGACCCTATATTGTTCAAATAGCCTCCACGGCTTTGCTTGACGGCGTTCATCTGAGAGGTTCACTTTAGGATGACTCGAGCAGATCAGTTTTTTTTTTTTTTTTTCTATATGTAATTCGCGCGCGCCGAAGGGATTATTAATACCCTTATACTGATGCTCAGGGCACGGGCGGATGGGAAAAGGGGGGAGAGGAACGGATGAGAGGCCGGTTTGCGATGGCTTTAAATGTTTGAAGGTTGAAATGATTAGGAAATACAGAGGCTGGTAGATCGTTCCACAAACGTGTTGTTCGGCTTATAAACGAATCGCTATATTTGACAGTACGTCCGAAATTGGGCTTTAAGGTGAACTGATGTGCATTCGAAGCACGACGCGTATTGCGGGTGAAGATGTAAAGGGAGGAATTTCGCTGGAGCATTTTTTATAAAAAATGCGGTAAAATAGGGAAAGACATGAGACATTTCTACGATGTTCAAGTGAGACTATGGAGTTACAATGACTCTATCACCTATAAGTTTTAACGCGCGGTTCTGTAGCCTATCTAGAATGTGCAGAACAGTCTTGGGTGCACCAGACCAGATGTGGGCGTTATTTCCAGCTTTGGGCGGATGAATGCCCTATAAATGGAGGCCAGATCAGACGGGGTAAACTATTTTTTGCAACGCTTAAGGAATCCTAGACATTTACCAGCATTTTTGGCGACTTCAAATATGTGATCGTTCCATCGAAGACGATTATTGATGCACATACCGAGAATGGCATTACCCCATTTGGTAATGCTGTCCAGGTCGGAATTTAATGTGTTTAACATACGTTGTCGTTCCTCTTCTACGGCCGAAGAGCAGGGACGTGAGTTAGGGAACGAATATGAAAAACTGAGGGTACTGTCATCAGCGAAGGATTGGATTGGATTAGAAGTAGCAGACAAGACGTCATTTATTAAAATTAAGAAGAGAGTCGGAGATAAAACGGAGCCCTGGGGAACACCAGCATTTATATGGTGAATTGCAGACTTGAAGCCGTCCAAGACAACCTGTATTGAACGGTCCTAAAGGTAATTTCTAATCCATTGAAGAAGAGACCCATCGATGCCATATGCACGCATTTTCGACAAAAGAGCCTGATGCCAAACTCTGCTAAATGCCTTAGAAATATCGAGCGCAACCATCTTTGTTTCGCCGAAGTGATGGATTGATTGGTTCCACTTCTCGGATATGCCATCAAATCACCAGTGAACCTGTTGCTACAAAAACCGTACTGCCGGTCATTGAGGAGTTTTCGTGAATCAAGATATTTCATAAGCTGACGATTTACCAGCGTTTCCATGACCTTGGAAAGAAGGGACGTAAGTGCAATGGGTCGGTAATTGGACGGGGAGGAAGATTCGCCTTTTTAGTGACGGGCTGGACAAATTATGTTTTCCATCTACTCGGAAAGAGCCCAGAAGATTAGGACAGACAGAAAAGCTTACGCAGAGATTTTGCCATTGTGTAAGAACACCTCTTCAGAACTATGGGGGAGATACCATCTGGACCAGCGGATTTGTGTATGTTAAGACCTTTAAGTACTCCTGCAACTGTACGAGTGCGAAAATGGACTTGTCCCATTGAAATTTCGACGCTCACAAGTACAGGCGGAGACAAAGCCCTATCTGGCAAGGTGGAGTTCGCTGCAAAGTGGGCAGCAAGCAGATTGGCTTTGGGGTGGTTGGGATGGCAGATGATGCAGAATTTTTAATATTTTTGACGAAAGACCAAAAATGTTTACTACCTTTGGGACATTGTAGAATTTTTTAATAAGTTGGCCTCAATCTCTCCAATGACGCGAACAACGTTACCCTCAAGGTCGGTAATTGTTGCTGGCTTATTAGCATGGACCAGAGATTTAACATAACCCAAGAGAAAAAAATCTAAAAGAGTCAAATCGCACGATATTGGCGGCCAGTTTAAGTCGGCTCTTCGTAAGATTACGCGAGCCAGAAGCTTCGCCTTCAATATCTCGAGCATGTGTGGCACGTTGCACCGTTCTGCTGAAACCGCCTATCCCCAATACCCAAAGGATTAATTTCCGGCCAAACAAACTCGGTTATCATGGCCCGACACCACTTCCCGTTGAGAGTCAGCACCCGCCCACGCTCATCTTTGAAAAACAAAGTCCGATTATGCCGTTGGCCCGTAATCCACACTAAGCAGTGAGTTTTTTTGGAATGCAAAGATATTGACATATTCTCTCTTGGGTTTTCATTGCCCCAAAATCGACAATTTTATTTGTTCACGTAGCCATTCAGCCAAAAATGCGCCTCGTCGTTGAAGATGATTTTTTGGCCAACTGCTCCAGAGCCCAATCAGCGAATGCGCGACGCATGGAATGGTCAGTAAGATTCGTTTCTTGAACAATTTGAATTTTGTACGGATACGGCCCCAAGTCTTTTCGCAAAATTCAGCAAGTTGAAGCGTACGAAAGGTCAAGTTCTTGAGAACGACGGGAAATAGAGCAATATTTACGGTCGATCGAGCGTTTCGTTGACGTACTGGGACTGCTCGATCAGCCACTGAACTACTGTCTCGAATTTCTTCATAGTTCGCCGAATGGTGAGCTCGGAAGGATGCTCATTACGACCGTAAAGCGTACGTAACGCACGGAACGTTCTGCGAACAGAACTCGAATTTTGATGATCCCTTTTTACGATTTTAATACGTAGTTGAATAGTGTAGCGCTCCATGGTAAAATGATGACTATACTTACTTACTTAGGTGGCGCTACAGTTCGGGGTGAACCTGGGCCTCAACAAAAAAGCCTCTCCATGTAGCTCGGTCTTTAGCTAATTGCCTCCAGTTGCGCACTCCAAGTTAGTCGAGGTCCCCTTGAACTTGTGCGCTCCACCTACGGCGATGATTCCCTCTACTGCGTCGTCTCTCGGGGTTAGATTCGAAGACACTGTGGGCCGGAGCGTTGGTGTCCAATCGCTCTACATGTCCTAGCCATCTTAGACGTCCAGTACGCAGTTTTTTGACCGGGTCGATGTCGCCGTACAGCTCGTATAGTTCGTTATTGAATCTTCTCCTCCAAAACCCGTCAACGCAAACGGGACCGAAAATCTTACGAAGAATTTTTTTCTCGAAGCGACCAAGGATATATTCATCCTCTTTTAATAAAGTCCATGTTTCAGCGCCGTAAAGCAAGACTGGGATGATAAGAGTCTTATACAGAGTCTCCTTAGTTGTTCGAGATAGGGCTTTACTGTTGAATTGCCTTACTTACTTACTTACTTAGATGGCGCTACGGTCCGGGGTGGACCTGGGCCTCAACCAACAAACTTCTCCAGCTAGCACGATTACGAGCCAGCTGCCTTATAAGCCCAAAAAAACAGCGATTGGCAAAAGTTATTCTTCGCTTGATTTCTGCGCTGATCTTGTTTTTCGAGTTTATACCTAGCAGAGCCAAGGTAGACAAAGTCCCTTACTACCTCGAAGTATCTCTTTGTTACTGACAAATTTTTAAATCCCAGCTTCATTGCAAATAAAATCACGGATGACAGCAAACGAATTGAATTGAAGGGATGTCTGTCATGCATGTCTGTTTCTGACACCAAAGCCTGGTCTAGAATAAAATACATGTTAAGATAAAACGAACTTAAGTCCGCCCCATCCTTACCGCATTACCAGCCCTTTTGGCCCCACAGTGCTTGACATTTTAACATTTGATTTGTGACTAAAGTGAGCTCATTTATTTGTCGCACACTGTTCACCCTGCAGTCCACTTCCAATACCACATTGCTGTCGCACAAGGATGTCGACAGGACGCAGTAAAACGATGGCAAATATGTTCATAAACGCTAAGTAAGACCGAACCGCAAAAAAGGACAACTCCACACAATCGCGACAAAATATTATCCCTTCACACTGCACTCTTGTAAATTATATATCCGATCCTTTTCTTTGTATATTCAACTGCATATGTGTGTAGATTAACAATTCGACATCGGACCAATGTTGGCTTTTGTTGTGATGGCGCTCTCCTGTTGATTGTGCATCCTGTTGACATGAAATTTATTTATTTAGATTATTTTCCGCCTGTCCCGCAGTCACTGCGATATAATTGCGTGTCATTGCGAACTCCACGATCTCCAGTTGTTGTTGTGGATCTGGACTTTGCGTTCTTGACTTATGCTACGCTTCGTCGTTATTTTTTTGTTCTCTCGCACGGCTTGCGCGTTTTCAATGGCAAAGTGAACGATCATTATTCACTTAGCAATTGATTTATGACTAAAAGTAGTTTTTTTCTTTTCTGCGGCATAATTAATGAGAACTTAATTTCGTTTGCCTGATGATTTTTTTTTTTGTGGAAATTTTAGGGCGTTACCGCCCATTTCCCACATTTGAGAAAATTCACCTCTGATTACAGTCATTTGAGAGATCAATTAACCTAGCAATCACTTTGATTTCTATGAAATTTATTGGACCTTAGGGTCTGTCTCTACTTTGAATAATTTTGAATTCAAATCGATTGAAAGGCCGGGGGACCTATTATTCAATTTGATTGAAAAGTCGCCGTAATTTTTCAAAAATCTTTAAAATTTTGGGAAATTATAGTGAGAAGATGAAGATGTGTCAATGTGAGAGGGTTTCTAGATGAGACCAATGGGACCAGAATCAAAAGCAAAATCTATAATTTTGATCGCTTTGCATTCTAATGATGTATGGGGAATCATGATTCAACTATTCTTGGCATTTTTTTGAATGATACTATATGAGTTCATAGAGAGATGACTCTTTTTTAGGTTATTATGGTTATTTGTAGGTTATTGACGTCCAGTAAAGCTAGTGGAGCGATGAACCTACGAAAATGTCTTGAAAACTCAATCCACCTAGACAAGAAAAGATCCAGTGCGATGAGGAAGCAATAGGAGTAGTTTCTCTCATCTACTCCTCGAACTTTTTCTTTGCGCAATGGATGTGTAAATCTTTTAAAACTACGGTTCCACTAACGGATATGACAAATTGTCAAACGTTTGACCATTTTCGATGCCAATCGGACCCACATATTGGTAAACCTTTGGCCATTTGTGGTTTGGTAGTGTTTGACACAATTCTGATGCGAAAATAGGTCAAACGGTTTAACGGATAACCGTTTTCCAGCAACAAATATCAAACGTTTGACGATTTGTCATATAGCGAAATATCTCAAAGATAACAGCAGCCGGGGATGGGCTACTGGCATGCACGATTCGCAAACCTGAATACTCGATGCCAGGAATACGCCTACGTACTAACTCACACCCTACACAGTTAAACTATTCTTCCAGTTAGACTGCTATTAGGTATTACTTCGCGGGGATGGTAAGCAATTTATGCTCCCCTTACTGTGATTGCTGCTTCCGGTTCAGCGTTCGTCATTCCTCGGTCTATATGAAACTTCGTTTGGCCGTTTCCTGAGTCTTTCCAACCGCCGAAGTTCTGTCAGGATTATTGCTGCAACCTGCTACATCGTATCCCCATATTGCACTCGATGCCATAATAGGGTTTACGATATTCTCGGTTCCATGTCTCTAGCCATATTGTTTATAATTATTTAAAAAAAAAAGGAAACCTAAGTCCTAGAGCACTCAGACTTTTCCGGTCCATTGTACTACCAGGCAGGAACCTTTCTTTGGTGCAGTAGTTGGAAAAACTTTAATGTAATTCGTTGATGATTGCTGAGTTCTCCGCTGGGGCTTAAACCTTTAAATATTGGTTAACGAGCAAACACACTACCCACTGCACACATCTGTCTCGTCATGCTCCCACGCTTTGCTGTCTTTATTCCAGTTTGATATCTCGGACTGAAGCTCGGAGTTTCTGAATTTTAGCATTATAGGCCCTCTGTAGCGTGCTTTCTAAGATATCTGGTGGTAGAACTCCTGCAACGACACATATAACATCATCAGGCATTGTTCCAAACGCAGGGCACAATCGGTCGACGAAGTTAATTCTCTTCTTTTTTTTTGTCGAGATAGGAAACGTTCAACTGGAGCACTCAGACGCAACTGGTCCATTGTACTGCCAGAGAGCAAACCCTGATTTATCCATTTTATTGGAATTTCCTTGTCTTTCTAAGAAAGCCAAGCAAGCACTTCAGTGATGACGAGCTTACAGTACCAGCACTCATCACATCAGCACCGAGGATCTGCCACCTGATACGAGCAAAGACCGGACACTCACAGAGATAATATTCCGCGGTGTTATCGCTCTCTCAACAAGCGTCGCAGATTGTAGTGTCACTTAAGCCCAACACGTTAAGGTGCTTGGCAGAAATAAGACGCCAATAAGTTGTCTAAAGTTTTTTTTCTGCTGAGAGACAGCAAGAACGCCGCTGATTTCTTACAGACGTCCGGGAGCATTCGATTAGTCAACCTGTATCCTGGAGAGTCATGCCACACACAATTGTGCTCGTGAGAGACCCAATCGCCAATGAAAGCCCTAACTGAGGACGCAGGGAGACCCAACGCGGGTTCGGGCCTGAGAAAGATCTCGTTCCTCAAAATCCCAGTGCGATCTGGGACCCAGATAAGAGACAGAGAATTCAGCCTTGCGACCGAGTTCAAAGAGTTTTTGATTTCACAAACTATTTTGGAGGTGGTTAGAGCCATACCAGCTTTCAAACCTCACCAAAATCCAGAGGGCAGGATGCATCGGAGTCATGGGATCAATGAGAACAACATCAACAGCGGCAATGGAAACCATGCCTAGTTTCATTACGCTTGATATATACGTATACTGTAGAAGTTCAGGCGGACAAAACCGCTGTAAGACTAAGAGAAGGCCAATTGTGGTCATCGAGCCCTTACGACCATGCATTCATTTTGTCCCGATAGGGGACTGCCAGCGGGTTGATTGAAACTGATCACATGAATCCGATGCTTGTATTTAAAATTTGCTACAAGAATTCATGACAGAATGTACCATGAATAAAAAGGAACTGGCCTTCTATACCGACGGATCTAAGATGGACGTTGGCATGGGAGCTGGAGTTTATTGCCCTAGGAATAAGCCACTCCTTCAGAATAAGCGATGACTGCAGCGTCTTTCAGGCCGAAGTCACAACCATTATAAAATAAATAAATATTTGGCGCAACAGCTCTTTAAGTGGTAGGGGCTAGCTTCTAGCAACCACTCATGTTGTGTGCGTTCTATTTTTCACACGAATGGAAGGGACTTACAGTTTAGTGCCGAATCCGAACGGCGATTTGAGAAGCTTTTCGGTGACAACAATACTGTCGGATGTTTGTCAGACGCTCGCGAGAGGCGGGACCGTAAAAAAACTTTTTGGTATTTTCTGGGAATCGAACTTGGAACCTCATGCGTAGCAAGCCGATACTCTAACCACTTACGCCACGGCGCCCACAACAAGCATTATACAGGCTGCTGAAATTATACGCGAGAGCAGCATCGTTGATATAACTATCACTGTCTATATAGACAGTCAGACAGCCGTTAAGGCTCTGGACTTCGTTGTAATTAGATCGAGGCTTGTGAGGGTCTGCAAATCACTTTTAAACGAGATATCTGGAGCCAATGCTGTAACCCTCTACTGGGTACCAGGGCATATGGCTATCGAAGGAAACAAAAGGGCTGACCTGCTTGCTAGGAAGGGGTCGGCGCTGCATGAAGCGCGGGCTCTCCCTTTTGTAGTGATCCCAATTACGAGTAGTTACTTTCGGAAGAAAATAGAAGATAAAGCCACCAGTCAAGCAAACAGACGCTGGGTCCATCTGGACACAGGCGCTATGGCCGGCCTTTAGCAAGAAGAGATCAACCTCTCTGGTGAAACTTAGTCGTCATAACGCACGGGTCATTTCCGGCATAATTACTGGTCACTATGCCATTGGCATTCATGCAAAAAGTCTCGGTGTACTGAACAACGACTATTGTAGAAGAAGCAAGGACGAAGAAGAAATTGAATCTGCTCCTCACCTGCTGTGTGATTGTCCTGCCCTATTTGTCGGAAGAATGAGGACTCTTGGTAGTTACTCTTCTCGGAGTTGGAGGAGTAAGAAAATGTTGAGGTAATGGACCTCATGAGATTCATATCACTATTTGGGTGGTTCTAAGAGCGAATCATCTCTATAGTGTTTCTAGGTTTAAATAATTGGGCACAATGGATTCGAACTGTTGGTCTGGGCGGCAGTGACTCTTTTGTTTCAAGGCACCTATCTACCTAACATAACCTAAGCTGGGTAAGACGATTAGCAAAGCTACGAAGTATCGGTTGGGGTTACCTCTTTAGCTGGATTAGAGTCATTTGCACTCGGAGACAAATCTGCTGCATTTGAAGACGTCAAGACGTGCCATGTCGTTTAGGTCAATAGAAGTAGCCGGCACAAGATTTTCCTTCTAACTGCGTGTTGCTGTGGCGGTAGTAGGGGCTATCGAAAGTTGAAATAAATACAACACCAAAAGCGATTAGGACTAGTCATAGTCAACCAATAGAATCTGCACAGATGGAGCAAAGAATTGCTTGTAGTACTTGTACTTGTCTTCATTCATTTAAGTGTGACTCAATGTATCCTTTTTGATTTAGTTCAGGTTCTGTGTTTGAATGCAAGTCATCATCATTCACTTTATTGCTCATTCATTTCATGATGGCAAGTGAAACGTCAACTTCAGCAATGACTAAGGGCATTCTCCAATTGTTGGAAAGAAGGTCGTACATAACTTCCCCAGATGTCCTTGCGCGAACTATAATTTCCTGTTGAGCCCATCCCCTTTCGACGACTGGGGATTCACATAAATCCATTCTTTGTCCGAATAATTACAATCTCGTTCCACAAATTTATATGCGTAGCCCCCATGGTGCCATCCGACCAGCGAATCCAGCAATCATCTGTCGATATTGTTCTCGAGAAAAATCGGAATGTGACTACGCGTCAATCCATCTGTGTGTATCCCTCTCTCTGCCCATTTTTCATTTCTGCCATTCTGTCGAAGAATCTTTTTGACAAAATGCCGACTTAATAACGCCAACTCCGGAGGAGTGTGTGCTCCCATTATGGCCACCAGAACCAGCCGTTTTGTCATCCTGTTCAGAGATGTTGTTCGGGAATGATGGTCAGCGCGATAGTTTGATAGACGAATTGAATGGACAGGCGGAAATCTCGTGCGTCTTCTTCTCACATCTCTCCGGGCGTGAGTGAGTGAGAACAATGGCAGATTTCAATCTTGTATCTGACGCGGCAGGACGATGTATCTGCCAAGTCACTGACGACAACAACGACGACGACCACGACGACGTATGATTGTATGATTGTTTGGGGCTTGACGCGGGGTGGAAGTGTTTTTGGTCATCTGAGGTTTTTTCTTCGATCATCATCATCATCATCTCGGACGACGTCGTCGTCGTCGTCGTCGTCGTCAGAGAAGTCATCTTCATCAATTTATATCTCGTTCTTTGAGGTTTTCCATTAGCTATCCCTCCCCGTCGTCCGTGTATGTTCATTTGTTGCCAACAACAAGAGATGAAGATGATTAATCATTTTTTTCGGTTTTAAAGATTCGGAGATGAATTTTTGGTTTTATACATATCTGAGGTTTTGTTTTGCTGTTCATGCTGTTGTTGTTGTTATTTTGGAAATCTGTTGGCGCGAGGTGACCTTTGGGGAGATGGCACGTTGGAAATTATTGTGATTTTCGTGAGCCATGTAATTAAGGGGTATTAATTCTGATTGTTACGGTTATTTTGGTAACAAGAATGCGTGGAGTGCATGTGGATGAGAGAAGACTTTTTAGATTTAGATTGGTTGACCCTTCACTCGATATATGCTCCAATTTGAAATTATTAAATTAGTTTTAGGTCAGTTTCTTCTTCCTCAAAGTGTGGTCTTCCTCTTCAAAGAAATTGGACAAATTATATTCAGATGAGGCATTTGCGAATACATACAGATGGCCGATTCGCTTGAAAATTCAGTTATTTTGCTGATAAAACCACCTCATCCAATGGTGTAGAAACAACGCGCTTTAACTGCAACTGAACGGAAGGGAATTTCACAAGGGTATACTCTTTCAACTGTCCTCTTTAGTTGCATATGAAAAACAGTTTAGACGTGCTTTAATTTCTCTGGTTCAGGGTCCAGTCTACGGTGGGTCTGAGTCTATATAAATAAGCGTCTATGTAGAACAGAACAGAAGGAACCAGACGATAGAGTGGCTATACGTTAACTCATTCAATATGTTTTTGTATTCCCAAGAGCACACAGAGCACTACGTTCTCCTATTGCATACACCCGGACAAAGATAGGCTTCTGGAATGTAAAGACGCTCCTCGACTCGGGAAGCGAAGGTCCTTACAATGCCAAATTCCTTCAATTGGAAACTAATTCATGCGTTATAAACTGGACATTTTGGAGGTAAGAGAAGTAAGATGGTTAAAAGCGGGCGAGTACAAGTCCCCAACGCGTAACACTGTACTACTCTATTCTGGAAGACCATCCGGAAGTCCGCGTGAATATGGAGTCGGACTACTGCTAACAACAACAGCACGCAAGGGCCTTATTTCCTGGCAGCCTCATGGTGATAGGATTTTGACGCCCAGATTCCGGACTAGAGTACGACGCGTCACCATCATACAGTGTTACGCCCCAACGAATAGTTCGTCTGAGGACGAAAAGGAGAGATTCTACAATCTCTTAAGTGCCGTCTTCAACACAACACTAAATGCAGACATTATCATAATGATGGGGGATTTGAATGCCAAGGTAGGCAACGACAACGAAGGGCTCAAACATGTAATCGGGAAGCATGGACTAGGCAACCGCAATGACAACGGCGAAAGGTTTGTGGATTTCTGCAATGCCAACCGCCTTGTGATAGGTGGTACCATGTTTGAGCACAAGACCTGCCACAAATTCAGCTGGGTTTCCGACGACAGGCAAGCAATCTCCAATTAAATTGACCATTTTGCCATCAGCCGCCGCTTTAGAAGTAGTCTCCTGGACGTCCGAAACAGGCGAGGGGCAGATGTGGGGATAGTACGTGATCACCATCTTATGATAGCTACTTTCCAACTACGCACTGCTGCAGTTCGAAGATCCCACGACAACACAAGAATGCCCAGCTTTAACATCGATAGACTTAATGATCAATCAGTGCGCCAACAATTATGGGAACACTTTTCGCAAGGTGTGGAAGCAATCAGCAGCTCAATGTCCGCAACCATCCAAGACCAATGGTGTGCTGTGAAAAATGTTTTTACATCTGGTGCTGAAAGAATTGTTGGTCGATCGCAGAAAAGACATAGGGCGTGGCTTTCCGAGGATACCTGAAGACGGATTGACGAACGAAAACAGCTGAAAGCTCGCGTTGCAGCTACCCCAGCAGCAGGAAGAAGCGAGCTAGAGTCCCTATATCGCATGAAGATGAGAGAAGTTCAGCGTAGAGTGCGACATGACAAGCGCAACTACATCAACGCGCTGGCTACAGAAGCAAAAGAAGCTGCACGGAGGTGCATCTACAGAATCACGAAAGAGCTGACAGGTGGTCCCAGCTCCAGCCAACGTCCAGTGAAAAGCCTAGACGGCTCCTTGCTCATATCGGATGAGGACCAGCTCAAGAGATGGAAAGAGCATTTTGATACGGTTTTGAACCGTGTATTCGCTAGCGATATGCTCCCAAATCAGACTGAGATGCCCGAGGTGAGAAATTCCCGAATACGCACCACGATTCCCAGTAAAGATGAGATCATTATCGCGACCAAGGCACTCAAAACCAGCAAGGCGGTTCAAACAAAAATACAAATATTTGACGCAACAGCTCTTTAAAGTGCCAGGGCCTAGCTTCTCGCAACCACTCATGTTGTGTGCGTTATATTTTTCACACGAATGGAAGGGACCTACAGTTTAATGCCGAATCCGAACGGCGATTTGAGAAGCTTTTTCGTGACAACAATACTCTCGGATGTTTGTCAGACGCTCGCGAGAGGTGGGACCGTGAAAAAACTTTTTGGTATTTTCTGGGATTCGAACTTGGAACCTCATGAGCAAGGCGGTTCGATTTGACGGTATTCCAGCAGAGCTCTTACGAGCAGCGCCCACAACATCAGCTGAGCTTCTGCTTCCACTTATAGAGAGAGCTTGGGAAGCTGAGAGCTTTCCTAACGAGTGGAAAAAGGGAATGATCGTCAAGCTTCCTAAGAAAGGAAATTTAATGGAGTGCGGAAACTGGAGGGGTCTCTGCCTGCTGCCTGCTGTAGCTAAGATAATAGCTAAAATCCTCCTGGAGCGAATCAAACAACATCTCCAAGACACACTCGATACCGAACAAGCAGGTTTCCGCTCTGAATCCCCCTGTGCCGACCACATCAACAACCTGCAGATTATCATCGATCAATGTGTTGAATATCGATCGCCACTGCACCTGTTGTTCATCGATTTTGAGAAGGCGTTCGATAATGTCAACAGGGAGTTTATTTGGCGTGCCTCACGCAGGAGAGGTATTCACGATAAACTAATTGCTATTATCAAAGCTACATATGAAGGCTCCAAATGTCACGTTCTGCACAGGTGAAGATTGTCTGAAGAATTTGGGATCCAAAGTGGGATAAGACAAGACTGTATCCTTTTACCAATATTATTCCCATTGGTGATTAGCGATGTGCTTCATGCAGCTTTGTCGACGGGAAACGGAGGAATTCGATGGACTCTTACATCTAAACTGAACATCATGACTACGTTGACGATGTATGCTTACTCTCCCACAGAATTATGGACCTCCACCAAATGACAGCAGATGTGGAGAGGGAGGCAGGTGTCGTCGGGCTGAAAATTAATACGGCAAAAACTAAAATTATCAGCCTCGGAACAAACTCATCGGCTCAAATATGCATTGCTGGACAACCAGTAGAGAGAGTAGAAGATTTCCAGTATCTTGGGAGTATTGTCTCGACCGATGGTGGAACCGAACTGGATATAGCTAACAGTTTCGGCAAAGCCAAGTTTGCGTTCGGGATCTTGTCCAAAATATGGCGAGGCAATGCAATCAGTTTGAGCACCAAAATAAGACTGTTCCGCTCCAACGTTGAATCCGTGCTGTTATATGGTTGCAGCACGTGGAGAGTGACCACTACCATCAACAGAAAGCTGCAAGCGTTCGATAATAGGTGCCTGCGCAATATCTTAAGATATGCAGATTTTCTAACCCAATCGTATCTCTAACGAATACCCTTACGAGAGAACGGATCAGGCACAACCATCCAACGACGGAAGTGGCAGTGGATTGGTCACACGTTCCGTAAGGGTGACAGTTCCATAGCGAACCATTTAACTCAGGATGGCAGAAGACCTGGCAGTTCGAGGAGAACATGGCGCAGAACAGTCGAGAAGGAGGCACGGTAGTTAGGGAAAAGTTGGGGAGAACTCAAACACATTGCCAGAAACTGTACACGATGGCACGTAGGCGTAGTAGAGGCCCTAGGACCCACAGGGGGTTACAGGACATAAGTATGTTGATCACGTCTCCTCTGATTACCCAAACCAAAGCTCTGCAGTCCTTCCTAATCCTAAGATTGTTAAGAAATTTGCCAGTGCTACTATCCGGCTTTTCCACAAAATACTTGGTGGTTCTGTAAGAATCCAAACTAGATCCATCTATCATTATGTAAGACAAGACACCATATGGAAGTCGATCCAGTATATTATTTTTTGCTAAACTAAGAACAATTACACTGCTCAGCACTGAAATTTGTTCCTGAAATTTAATATGTAATATATGGTATAGCTAAGGCAATGTTTGTATCAGCTTTATTTTTTCTATATAATACAAAATTACAAATTTCTCCAAAAATCTATTTTTTTCTAAGTTCCTTTGCTCCCAAATGCTATGAAATGTCCTTTTATACGATTTTCCCGAATGTACGGCTTCAGGTTGATCTCTTTTCCAACTCGAACCGTAATCGGCCATCATATGGACGTCCCACTTTCCTTGATGCCGCTCTTCCATTGTGCGTATATCTTGATGACATATTTCACTCTGCTCTTCACTGTAATCAACAGGATTCACTGGGAATTTATCTAAATGAGAGTGCAAATAATGCAGCTTGATACTCATGTTGCAGCCCAAATCTTTCGAGTTAGATAGAATACGCTCAACCAACTCAGAGTATTTGTCTGTTTTATTGTTTCCGGGGAAAATGTTTTTTTTTTTTTATAAGTTGCGCGCAGTCAAGGGGTTATGTGTCAACATGTTTACACACAGTGCAGGCGTTGGAAAGGATAGATAGAGAGAGAGAGAGAGAGAGAAAGATTTGGTGTAGCGGTTTGAAGCTCAGTTGTTTATCCTTCAGAGAGACTCCGGGGGTGTACGAAGGAGCAAAGACAAGAGTAAGATGCCCCGCTGGAGTAACCGAAGAGTTCCGAATCAAAGTCGGGGTGCACCAGGGAAGCGTTTTAAGTCCTTTGCTCTTTATTACAGTCCTTGATTATCTGTTTGAAGGTAAAGTGATGGACCCCAAGGTACATCAGTTATTCTTTGCTGACGATGGAGCCGTCATAAGTGAGGATCCTACATCCCTGCAACGAGCACTTGATGTGTGGGTGGACGTTTTGGAGGGAAATGGGTATCGCATTAGTTCAAAAAAGACAGAGTACTTGTGCTGCCCGTTCTCTGATCCACTCAGGCCTATTCCAGACATTTATTTGAATGGAACAGTGCTTCCCAAGTGCGAAAAGTTCAAATATCTGGGATCTATGATCAATAGCAAAGCAACTTGTGATGACGACATCAATCATCGTGTAAGCGTAGGGTGGATGAAGTGGCGAGAAAATTCCGCTATCTTCTGTGACAGAAAAATGCCCCCTAAGTTGAAAGGAAGGCTCTACACCGCAGTTGTACGTCCAGCGCTCACATACGGTTCACAATGTTGGACGATGTACAAAAAGTATGAGAGTAAATTAACGGCAGCTGAGATGAAGATGCTTCGCATGACAGCAGGAGTGACCAAGCTTGATCGAATAAGAAGTTCGAAGATCCGTGGAAGCTTTCACATCAAGGAAACCATCGTACAAAAATTAGAGCGCGACCGACTCAGCTGGTATTGCCACGTTCAAAGAAAAGATCATTTGAACCCTGTTAAAAAGGCAATATCTATGCACGTTCCAAAGACATCGCTATGTAGGAAAGGCAGGCCTATAAACGCCTGGATCAGACAAATGCGACGACATCGGCATTTCATTGGCCTCAGTAACCGAGTGATCCAAAATCGGCAGGCCTGCCGATATTTTCTGAGGTCAAATAGGCGAACCTCACATGCGGATCAGTAGAAATGCGGTAAAGTGGGAGGGCTGTGTTCCCTTGTTTTCGGATCATAGCTTCGCTGATAAAAGGAAGAAGAAGAAGAAGAAACTCCGGGGGTGGCGTCCAGATAACTGGGGAGATTTGTGTTATTTTCTGTCTTTCCGACGTCATAGGCAAATCAATCATCCAACAGAGCGAACAATTTTTCTTACACGAATACATTTCTTTTACACGAGTTATCAAAACTTCAGAAGCTTATTTTGATAAATTTAGGTAAACTAAATAATTCAACTCCTTTTGACTAAACGGTTGAGGTTCTACCGATCGACTACATTTAAAATCCGAATCCATATCGTCTTCAACCATAAGATCTGGTTCTTCGGAGCGTTTAGATGATGTTGGTGTTGGTTTGGTATCACCAGAGTATAGAAAAGATCGTTGATCAGAGGCCAATTTGGGACATGACCACTTGTTGCGATTTCCAGAATTAATGCCATTCATATTTACATACACACATACATTTTCAATGGCCCGCCTATCCTTCATGAGGGTCGCGGGGGTAGGATGCTCAGGTGGACTCTCCATCCTTCTCGATCCTCCGCCATCGACTCCAACTCATCAGGAGGAATCCCTAGACGGCTCCAGGAGAGATGTCGGACTTGGTCAACCCTCTATTTCTAGGCCTACCGCGGGGTCGCCTACCTGATGCAACGGCCACCATGGCACGTCTTGGGAGCCGGTCTGGGGGCATACGCACTACGTGATCAAACCATTGAAGCATAGATCGTTCCGTTCGGAGAAGTAGCTGCTCAACATTGAGCGCCTCGCGTACTATGGTGTTGGGCACTCGACCCCTACGAGTTATCCAGCAACACCGCGAAGGAACCTCATTTCGGCAGTTTGTATCCGCGATCTTATTCTTTCGGTCACTACCCAAATTTTATGCCCAAGGTGAGAGTTGGAACATGCACAGAGTTGTTAAAAACCGATAGCTTAGCTTCAACACTAAGTTCAGCCTTCCTTACAACAGATTGGCCAAGCTCTCTCAAAATTGATCCAGCGTGACCAATTCTAGTGGGCGCCGTGGCGTAAGTGGTTAGTGTGTCGGATCACTACGCATGAGGTTCCAAGTTCGAATCCCAGAAAATACCAAAAAGTTTTTTCACGGTCCCACCTCTCGCGAGCGTCTGACAAACATCCGAGAGTATTGTTGTCACGAAAATGCTTCTTAAATCGCCGTTCGGATTCGGCATTAAACTGTAGGTCCCTTCCATTCGTGTGAAAAATATAACGCACACAGCATGAGTGGTTGCGAGAAGCTAGGCCCTGGCACTTTAAAGAGCTGTTGCGCCAAATATTTGTTTTTTGTAACCAATTCTACAGGATAACTCGGCATTGCTCTTCCTATCACTCGTAAATAAGACCCCGAGATACTTAAACTTATCCACCTGCTTCAGTGGAACTCCACTAACATGCAGAGTGCACTGAATAGGTTTTTTGGAAACGACCACTACTTCTGACTTGTTCACGTTGATCTTCATTCCAGCATCATCACAAACGGCTACAAACCTTTCGAGTGCGCGCTGAAGTTCGGTTTGAGAAGATCCAAGGATGACCAAATCATCCGCAAAGAGCAGATGACTAATCCTTGGGTCTCCCACTTCGAAACATTCTCCGCCGCGGCTGCGCTGCAACATCCAATCCATATATACAATGAAGAAGGGAGGTGGCAAAACGCACCCCTGGCGGAGTCCAACGCCCACAGTGAATGGTATTGATTTAACACCGTTTATCTGAACACAGCTACTACAGTTTCTATATAAAGACTGAATTGCACTTAACAGAGAACCATCAATCCCATACTCCTGCAGATCACTCCAGAGTTTGACAGATTTGGCATACTCCTAGGTCTTCTCAAGAACCATTCTGAGAGTGAATAACTGGTCGGTTGTGCTTCTACCGGGACGAAAACCGCACTGCTCATCCCCCAAACTGTCCTCAACCACAGCTCTGGAACGCGTTTCTAGCACCTTAGCGGAGACTTTTCCAGGGAGACTTAAAAGAGATATACCCCTATAGTTGGCGCAATCTGTTTTGTCCCCTTTTTTAAAAGGAGGAACTATCACCCCCATTCGCCAATCACCAGGTGTTTCACCGCATTCTCAGGTCACTTTAATGACACGCGAGAACCATTGCACTCCCTTTTTACCTGAAGCCTTGAGCATTTCTGGCCGAATTTTATCCACAGCAGATTTGCCAACCTTTAGCGCTTTGATCGCCAAACTTACTTCCTCTACCGTAGGACTACTTTCCGTCCAACTCTCGACAATCGGTCTGTCATCTTCGGTGCCCTGTTCGGGATTGAGCAATTCTGAAAAGTGCTCGCTCCATCTGCGTAGGATGTCCTTTTCTCATTGGAAAGAAGTCTACCGTCTTTGGATTTGACTCCTTCAACGATATTAACGATATTCAACTTTTTTCCTCTGAGTCGGTGGACGGTCTGCCAGAACATCTTATTTGCAGATCTGTGGCCACGTTCCAATTTTTCGCCAAACTCCTTTCTCTGTTTTCACAGCTAACTTGCAGATTCTTCGCGCCTCAGTGTACCGATTTCGAGAATCGGAGTTCCCTAAGTGAATCCACACCTTAAAGGCTCTCTTCTTTTCTCTGATGGCTTTTAAGCCAAGCAGTCCTTTTCTCACCACCAGCCGCCACACCAAGGCGCTTCACTCCACAAACATCTCCCGCAGAGGCAATAACTGCTGTTGAAAACAGTGCCATTCTTCCTCTACATTGGATGGAACAGTTGGAATTCGTTCAAACCTTTCAGATATTTGCCGCGCAAATGTCTCCCGTATCTCATCGACCTATAACCTCTCCCATCGTATGCGTGTAACCATTCTTGGTTTACGCTTTGGTAGGGGAGGCACTCTCTCGCTAAGATACAATTTGCACAGCACTAAGCGATGATCAGTTGACAGTTCGGCCCCTCTCAATACGCGAACATCACAAACCATTCTTTTCAGACACGATGGAACCACAAAGAAATCGATCAGCGACTTCTGCTGAAGACTCTGACGGTACTATGTGTATTTGTGAATATCTTTTCATGGAAAGATGGTGTTCGTGATGGATAAGCCATTTTCACAACAAAAATCCAATAACTTCTCTCCGTTCGCGTTTTGATCAGGATCACCGTTCCTCCCAATCACAGTCCCCCATGTCATAACATCTACACCCACATGAGCATTGAAGTCACCCAACAGGACAAAAGAATCCATATCTGTCACCTTTCATATTTACGACGCAAAATAGCAGCCGTGTCGTGGTGATTTTGAGGTTCTCGCCAAATTATCGGTGTTTTAAATTTGATAGCATTTCTTTTTCCACTTAACCATTGGCGCAGACAAACAATACAGTTCTGGCACACAATATGAGGCACCCATTGCTTGTCTTGATTGCACAATTTTCTTTGAAAGTAGGTAGAGAAAATACGTCAATTTAATAAAGTCTAAGATTTTCGATATTTCTTACAGATATATCCGGTACAAATATAACAAAAAGTATCTGAATTATGTAAATAACATCTCCGAGCTGCAGCCATTTCAAAAGTTAGAAAAAAAAAAAAAAAAATACTTCTGAGTTCAAAGACTAGAGCTGTTTAAAAAAACCTATTTCGTATTCGATATCCGCCCATTCTAAATAGCCACAAACTGTAAAATTATAAGAGGAACAAATTAAATATACTTGTTTTTTGTTGACCAGTATTGTTCGTTCCATACTTACGAGTATAGGAAGTGTCTCATAACCTTCTTTCACAAGCGTGTCAGAGATTTCATTGCCTACAATTCCGCTATGACCAGGTGCTCAAATAAGACAAACTATTCCATTTTGAAAGCTTGTCTAATATATTCTTACAATCTATAACAATCTTTGAATGATTTGTGGGCGTCACAAGTGCCTTAAGCGTAGCCTGGATGTCGCTAGAGATGATGATTCTTCTACCACGGCTTCCCTTATCAATTATTCAGTTGTGAGTAGTTAACCTCTAGTGGTTTGCAGTTAGCCTACACTAGTTACTACACTGATATCCATTTTGGAACCGTCAGTGTACAAGGCCAATTCCTCATTACTAGTGACTTCTTTGTTTTTCCAGTCATTTGTTTCAGTAGGCACCGTGTGTTAGTGTGTCGGCACTGTGTGTGAGGTTCCAAGTTCAAATCCTAGAAAACACCAAAAAGTTTTTTTCACTGCCCCACCTCTCGCGAACGTCTGACAAACATCCGAGAGTATTGTTGTCTCGAGAAAGCTTCTCAAAACAAACTGCCCTTCGAATACGGCACTAAACTCTAGATCCCGTTTAAACACAATCACAAACATTTTCACGGGAATCGTTTTGGAACGCCTAACAAACTGGATCCGAGAAAACGAACTACTCAGCGAGTTTCAAGCCGGTTTTCGCAAGGACTACTCCACAGTGGATAACATCTTCGTACTTATAAGTATAGTCCGATCGTATTTGGACAAGGGTAAAAAACTATATTTTTTCTTTGCCGATCTTGAGGCAGCCTTGTCGGTATCGACAGAAGAGCCTTATTTTTCAAACTGAGCAACATTGGACATTCAAGCAAAATGCTAAGAGTGCTACAGCAAATGTATGAAGTCAACATCACAGCGGTCTGGGAAGGAAACATCTTATCGGACTGGTTCCAATCGAAAGCAGGTGTAAAGCAAGGTTGCCTCTTGAGTCCCCTCCTATTCTCAATCTTTTTGGACGATCTTGTTGAGTTTCTACAGGGCGGAATACCTTTCGTAGGTTTGTCTATAAAGTTGTTACTCTACGCTGACGGCATCATTATACTTGCGGAAAGCCCAGACATGATGCAAATCATGATAAACAAGCTTCAACAATACTGTCACATGTGGAAATTGCAACTCAATACCAGCAAATCGAAAATTATGATTTTTCGGAACGGACGGGGTCGATATGCAAGAAATGAAAAATGGATGTGGCAAAATGAAGAACTAGAGTAAGTCAAAGAATACAAGTACCTCGGAGTTCTGATTACCCCCCAGTTATCATTCAAAAAGCACTTCCAGGAGAAACTAAGGGAATCGAAACCCACAATTAATTGCTGGAATAGCTGGAAAGGTGTCTTAAGCACAAAGAATATTGCCCCGAGTACAAAGTATAACATTTTTGAAGCAGTCATGAGATTGATAATGTGTTACGCGGCACAAGTGTCGCGAATTTGGGAGTTTGAAGAGGTTGAGAAACTTCTAAGATATTTCGTCAAGAAAATGTTCAGATTACCAGAAAATACACCGACATATATGCTGCACTTAGAAACTTGGTTAACACCACTATACATATTTACGCTTAGATTACACTTCCAATACATTTTAAAAGTAATGTCACAACCAAGTCATCGTCTCCCCCATAAGATTGCCATGCATCTCAAAACCAGGAACGTTCATTTCTTTGGTGAATGGGCAAGGCTGGGCCGTGAGCATAATGTCCCCCTGCACAAAAATCTTGTTAATGGAGCGGCCTTGGGAAATGCATTACATGAGTTACTCACTAAGATTGATGGTTCAACACGGGAGACATTTAGGATCCAAGTCCAACAAAGTCAAGCTGGAAAAATGTATAAAATACTTCATCACGACCTTGGGGAAAAAACTACTTTCATGACCGGGACGGACTAGATGTAATTTCAACAATATTCAAAGCGAGGGGTGAAATGTTACACTTGAACTACATGCCGCATAGAATTGATAGAAATGATAGCTGTACTCTGTGTAATCATGGATCTAGAGAAGACATCCTGCATTTTATCGGAACCTGCCCTATACTTAGCTCAATTAGAAGGCACAACTTTTAAAAAACACTCTCTCTTCGGATGAAGTCATTCGTTATCTAAATGGAGAAACTGGGCCATTCTGTACAACTTTTTGAAATCTGCTCTAACATACCGACAACAAATTATAAACGAAGCTTTCTAAATTCAAATTGTCAATCACTTCAAATGAAATAATAATTATTAAAGGGTTAAACTTTTTCTTTCGGCTGACGGCAGAAGCCAATGCTTATTGTAAATTTTGTAACAAATGAACTATTGCTACAGCAGGTCCCTTCCATTCTTGTGAAAAATATAACGCACACAACATGAGTGGTTGCGAGAAGCTAGGCCCTGGCACTTAAAGAGCTGTTGCGCCAAATATTTATTTTTTGTTTCAGGAATTCTGATAGGCAATCTCCTCTCAAATGTCAGCATCAAAGTCATGTAATCGGTTGCTATCTGCCTATTTGTGACCTCCCATCTAGAAAGGATTGAGGCGTGATCGTATGGTGCTGATGTGTAGAATCCTGCTTTTCTCAGTCAGTCTATATGCGGGTATATACGACATGTGTTTACTTTGGAATTATTAAAGTATCTGTAAAAGGCCACCCCATGCCTTGAAACTATCTAGAATGAATTCTTCAGACTAGATAGATGTCATCTAATCTTGAGGGGAGCTTACTCTGTTTTCCAAAATCAGCTGTCTGAAGGTAAAAAAAATCATACTTGAGGTATCTTAAAAGTTGTAGAGACAGAGGTAAGAGGTGAATAGCGTTTTAAGTTTCAGGGGAATCAAAACGGATTTAATTTTGCCTGGAGAATTCGGTGACTTGATGTGACTCTTCAGTATAAAACGAGCATTCCGACACAGACCAGAAGTAAACCATAGCAAATCCGCTTTGTGTTTTGCCAACGTTGCCGTAAGTAAGCTGAGACAACATTTTAATTTCATGCAACTCGCGGTGAGACCCCCGCTCTGGTAATAGCCATCTACACGGGTGTTCTGTCCAGTTCACGACAACCCCCACTGACTGTGGTGCCATTCACCCCCGCTTCGAGGAACCCCCTCCTACTATCAATCGTCAATACATATTTCAGTCGTCCCGTACATTCCTCATTCGTATCCCAGGGAGGGGGTCATACTGGCAGGTTCTGCCTGAGCCCTATGGGCGGATGATTGCGTGCTTAGCGGCAATGACAGATTTCCCATTTCTCAATGCGTATTTTCATATTGTTCCCCACCCAGCAGAGAGCAATCGAACCGGCTGGCATACCTGAGATAAGCATCACTATCATCATAATCGTCATTATGGGCGCGCATCATCGGCTTGCAATTGATGTGCGTACCTATGCCGACTGGGCACACACCGTAGGTGTAACCAACCTCAGATATGTAGGTACTCGTCGTCATCGTCGTCGCAAAGGTACTTCGCGGTGCATCAAGCGCGCACATACAAGGTCTCTCCCGCGCAACATTCACTCACTCACTCACTCACCTGAGAAATTGGCGAGTGCTCGAGATGAGCCCCAGCCCCAGCGCAACGGCACAAGGTTAATGAATATTGTTCCAGGGGGAACCAACCGACTCCGCCAATTGTAGCTTCTGACTGTGCGGCGGCGCTCTGCACATCTCCGTCGTCATCCTCGAGCTCTTCGTCGTCATCTCCGCGTCATGCAGCGCATGGAGTGCTGCAGCAGCAGCAGCAACAAAAAAAAAAAAAATGCTTGTCGGGTGTAGGCGTAATTGTTTTCACGATCATGTTACCTGCAGCCGAGGCAGGAGCAGTAAAAAGCACCAGCAACCAGCGGCAGAAGCAACAACAGCAGGAGCTGCATCAGCAGCAGCGTCTTTCGCGGGATGTTATGCTTTAATTTCTGCACAGCATCCGATGGATACGAACGAGAGAGTGCGCTGAGTACGGGGCAGCGGTGGTGGCGGTGCGGCTGCGCGGTGGATACAAATGCGATGTAGTTTTTCAATTTTATGCTAATTAGCCAGGAGAGTCTGGGATCTTTAGTCATGGAACTTTGGGTTGAAAGCTGCGCGCGCATGCGAAGAGCTGAGTCGCGCCGCACTCCAGCCAAGGAACAGGTGTAGGAGATATCGTGAGAAGGAGAATTCCATTGATGATGGCGGCAACAGCAGTGGCACGGCAATTCGAATGCATATCGTTACTACTGGGAGGGATTTAGGCTGCCGTTTGTTTTGCTACTCGAATTGGATAGAGAATTGATTTGGCCAGGGTTTCGGGAAAATCGATTTAGTGATAGTGAACTGGCGATGGGGTTGGAGGTGCGTAGTTAAATGGGTTTTTGCGCACACAGAGATTGGGAGTTAATATCGCGGTGGTGTTAATGTTAAAGTGGTCAGTGGCGATAATCGCAAGGCTGCGAGGTCAAATGAATTTGCCGGGTGGGCGATAGTACACACAAGTGATGTTCAAATCTATTACGACTCATCTGTTGGAAGGGAATTCTTCCACGAAGCATTATTAGCCTTTTGCATGTTTTATATCTTCGGCGAAATTAACGTTCTAGTTTGGCCAATATTTAACATTTGGCTGTACCAAAACTGTGGTAAGTTCGTCTAGAATATGAGTCTCAGAAGTTCGACCAAGAAATGTTCAGAAGGAGGACGTGGCTTAAGCCAACAATTCGGGTTGGTGTGGGATAAATAAGGATACAAATGGAGACATCTATCTCATTGACATTGACGGGCAGCAGAGACCTAGATCCGGAGAGAAAGATATGTTTGATATGTCGTTCGAAGAACGCCATGTTCTACACATTGGCCCCAGACTTTAAAATTTACTTGGCAGTATCCTTATTAACGAACTGTGAACAGGAATGATCACATTGCGATCGATGCATGGCACTCAATCAGTAATTTAGACGTCCGTACGTTCCAAGCGACGAAGATAGACGTGCGTATATTTCAAGCACCGAATAGCTGCAATTCCAAAAGACTGCCAGAGCCCTTTTGATGAAGTTTGGTTGTAAGGACTCTGATCGCATATGGCATGGCGACCTCCAAATATGCGTTTTATATTTAAATCCAAGAGGAATGTACTCTCTTTAGATTGTAGCCAAGTCTGCAGGAGTGAAAAAAACGTTAGCATCCTTGGAGAAATCCGTGGCGTCTAGCTCCACCGTACACAGCTTCAGTAATCAGTCATCGGATGCTTTTATATCAACTCCAATAATTTTTAGTTTGACGTGTTGAACTCAACTCTGTTTCTGGCATTCCAATCGATGACTGAATCACTTGTGCCCATTGCCGTGGTAAAATTAATGTGAAGGTAAATCCAAGGGTGATGTTGTCAATGAAGGAATGGAGTAGATTGCGAGTAACAAAGAGATATGATTCAAAAACAGGGTTGGGGATAGGACAGAGCCCTGTGGAACACCAGCATTGGTTGGGAATGGGGTACATCCATCTACTACAACTAGTATTGATCGACTTCTTAAAAAACTTCCAAAATATTTCGAGAAAGTTTCACCGACACCATGGGCGTGGAGCTTGTTTAAGAAGGCACTATGCAACACTCTATCGAAAGCTTAGGATATATCAATGATGAATGTACTTGTTCCAATTTTCCAACAGGTAGGTCGTTAAGTCTCCCGTGGAAAGCTGTTGCCTTAAGCCGTACTGGTGGTCCTTGAGAAAATAATTTCTTTCGATATATGTAACTCATAAACTGGTGATTGAGAATGTTTTCTATGACCATTGAAGGCACTGACGTTAAAGTAATGAGTCGGTAGTTCAAATGAAAGGTTCCCTTGCCGTTTTGAGGAATAGGTTGATGTCCGCAGTGTGAGACAGCTGAAAGAGCTTATAAATAGCTTCGACAGGGATGGTCATGGGCCAACGCCTCTACGGTGAAAAGTGTGGTGTTAAGCCCAAGATGATGTACTGTACTGAATGTACAGCACAATGATCATCTACGCCTCTCTAGTATGGCGGCCTAAACTACCAAAGTAAAGGAACAGTTAAATCGTCTGCACCGATTAACCTGTGTCGGCATTACCGGGGCAATGAAAACGTGCTTGACAGTAGCATTAGGTGCAATGATTAATCTCACACAGCTGCCGAAGAAGCTACACTAAGTGCTTTAAGACTGCTCAGATACAAGAACTGAAACCCGGCGATTTTACAGACCATCTGAACATTCTTGAAAATATTCAAAATAACCCAATCTTCAAGATTCCAGATACGATGCTGAAGAGATTTCGGTTCTCCAGGCAATTTCAAGTCAGACCTTCAAGAATGGAGAAAGAAAGGTCTCACACAAGCCAACGCACAAATCTGGTAAACAGATAGCTCCAAAATGGGAAAATGACAGTACCGGAGCTGGGGTCTATAGTTCCAATTTTCAGTGTGCGGCAGCGCTTGGTAAATCTCCTACCATCTTCGAAGCAGAGGTCCATGTGATGGAACTATGCATTCGGGAATGCCTGCAGCGAAGCACTACTCAAACCCGCATCTACATCTATTCGGACAGTCAGGCAGCACTAAAGGTCCTTAATTCCTATACTGTAGGGTCGAAACTAGTATGGGATTGTCTGGACTTCCTTCGTAGTCTTGCGTCCACAAATCAGGTTACCATAACATTGATTTCTGGACACGAAGGCTTTGAGGGGAACGAACGAGAACGAGAAAGAGAGTCTCCCTCTGGCGAGAAGAGGAGCTGGGCGCCCACTTATCGACCCCTTAAATACCTTCCGTAACTAGGCGAGAAGTTGTGGACTGAACGTTAATCCAGCGAAAACAGAAGTGGTCCTCTCCACCAACAAAAGAATAATCCCAGATTTCGGACCCCTACGACTCGGTGACACTCCACTCCAAGTCTCGGATAAAGCACGGTATCTTGGGTGTATACTTGACCGCAAACTGAAGAGATAACACAAATGAAAGAATAAAGAAAGCGTGCATTTCGTTCTACGCTTGCAGTAGAATTTTTGGTAAAAAATGGTGACCCAAACCTGCCATCATCCATTGGATGTACACAGCCATAGTCAGACCCATTCTTACATAAAGGAGCATTGTCTGGTGGCTATAGCAGAGAAAACCACGCATCTCAAGGAGTTGACTAAAATCCAGAGACTTGCCTGGATAGCAACCACATAGCAACCATTGGAACCACCCTGACTGCAGCACTTGAAAGAGTTCTCGCACTGATTCCACTAGACTAATTTGTTACGAAATCAGCTGCGATGAGTGCCCTGCGCCTAAAAGAATCCAACCTATGGAGAAGGGGCTACCGTAGCATTTTCAGATGGGCTCACCTAGACGCCACCAAAGACTATCTGCCGCCATCCCCCGATAACGTCAAAACGGTTATCCCATCAAGGGAATACTGGGAAGACGGTGGGGCCACTAACCCGCATAGTATTTCAGTCTTCACTGACGGGTCCAAAACAAACGAAGGAGTGAGTTCGGGTATCTACTCAGCGGAACCTGATATTGCAATATCACTAAGGCTTCCGAACCACTGCAGTGTGTTCCAGGCAGAAGTCCTAGCGATAGCAGAGGCGGCACGAGAATTATCCACGAAACTTGTTACTAGGAAAGAGATTGATATTGAGATTGATATTTACATAGATAGTCAAGCTGCTATAAAGGCCACCTTATCCGCGGATATAAAATCAAAGCTAATAAAACGCTGCCGCGAGGAGCTTAATATGCTTATCCAAAGCCACCATGTAACACTCTGGTGGGACCCAGGACACAAAGGAATTCCAGGGAACGAGATGGCGGATGAACTGGCAAGAAAGGGATCAGAACAAAACCTCTCAATGGTCCAAAGCTCAGTCCTACATCCCCTAATACTGGTTAAATCAAATATAGCACTTGACTTCAAACGACAAGCAGAAGAAAGATGGAGAGCGCTCCCTTCATACCGTGTCTCCAGAACCATCTGGACAAAACATGATAAGATGAAAACCAAGCTCATCCTTACTCCAAATAGACAAAACTTGGCGCTTCTCGTAGGTATCATTACCTGTTGGCGGCCCACCGGAAGAGAATGCGGCTAAGTACAGATGAATTCTGCAGAGGATGCGACAACACAGACGCAGAGGAGGACACGAAACACTTCCTTTGCAAATGCACTAGTATCTGCAGTACCAGGAAGGCAGCCCTTGGAGAGTATTTCTACAACCATCTGGGCGATCTGTCTGAAAACCCACCAACCATCATTATGAAATATATAACTTCTTCGGGGTGCTTCAGAGGATGCCGTTCCATTAGCACAGAACTCTAGCTATTTTGTTTTTCCTCACTTTAGCACAATGGATCCGTTTGAGATCCGAGTGCAGGCTGCTTTCATTCGTTGCAGCTAACCCCTTTAACTTAACCTAACCTGAATCCTACTTCGGGGTACCACCCAGAGGTATCCACTCCACAATCATACAATGGGAAGCTAATGGACTAATTTTTTTTTTTCATTAGAACATAGGGTGTCAACCACGTCTGTGCGCCACCTTGTTCGAAGTTCTGCAACGCGTTTGAGCTGCCTCCAACTCATTCCTAAAGAGCTTGATTCCTCCTCAACTGTTCTGCGTCACGTTTGCCTAGGGCGCCCCGCTATTCTGGCTGCCTAGGTGAGCGGATTCCACTGCATGGCGTATTTCGCAATGGAGTTGTCTTCGCGCCGTAGGGTGTGCCATTGCCACTTTCTTCTACGTATAGTAATGCTTATAGGTTCTTGGCCCGTTCTCAGATAAAGTTGTTCGTTGGAGATGCGGTTCGGCCAAAAAATCCTCAAGATGATTCTTAAGCATTTGTTTACGAAGACTTGCAGCTTGCGTGTGTTAATGGTGTCCACCTTCCAAGTACTGCATCCATAAAGCACCGCTGATTCTACGTTGGAGCGGAACAGAAGCAGCCTGGTTCTTAAGCTGATAATTTTGGTTTTCCAGATTTTGGATAGCATTCCGAACGCAGCTTTAGCCTTCCCGATTCTGCTGCACACATCCAGTGCGGTGCCACCACGATTAGCCGAGACCACACTTCCTAAATAAAAAAAGTTATCAACTCTCTCGACTTCCTGTCCGGCAATGTTAAATTGTACGGGGGTATTAGAAGTGCTCGGGGCTTTTGTTTTGGCTGTGTTTATTTTTAATCCCACTTTGTTTGCCTCGGCTTCTAGATTTTGGGCCATCAAATAAAGATCCATTATCCGATGTGAAAGTAGACAAACATCGTCAACGTAATCTAGGTGTTTAAGGTAAGATGTCATCGTCCAACGAATTCCATAATTAGTTTCCGTCAATTCTGCACGGAGTACATCGCTGATAAACACCAAGAACAATAGTGGGGACAGTATGCACCCTTGACGTACTCGACTTTGGTCTTCAAAATCCTTAGACACCTTACCATTGAGCACGACGTGACACTTAGCGCCCTCGTATGTAGCCTTGATAATAGCTATAAGCTTTTATGGAATGCCTCTCCTGCGCAAGGCCAACCAGATAGCATCTCGATTCAAGCTGTCGACAGCCTTCTCGAAGTCGATAAACAGCGAAGACTTATACTCAACGCATTGCTCGATTATGATCCGTAAGGTGTTTATGTGGTCGATGCAGGAGGATCCAGCGCGAAAGCGTGCCTGTTCGACATCGAGAGTTGAATCTAAATGTTCTTTAATTCGTTCTAGAATTATTCTAGCTACCATTTTAAGGTACCACACTCCATCAAGTTTCCCTTCTTTGGAAGCTTAATGATCATCCCTCTTTTCCACTCCTGTGGACATTTTTCACTATCCCAAGCTCTCCGTATTAGCGGATGCAGCAAATCTGCCGACGTATTTGGCGCCGCTTGAAATAGTTCGGCAGGGATGCCATCAATACCCACCGCTTTGTTCTTCTTGAGGGACATGATTGCTGTTATTATTTCGGTTTTACTGGGAGGTGCGGTGCGATTTCGGGAATTTGTTGCTTCGAACTGCTCATTCGAATTCAAGATCATACCGCCATCGTCTAAGTGATTTAGCACTGTAGCAAAATGTTCTCTCCATCTAGTGAGCTAATCCTTATCCGAAATCAGAAGGTTACCATCTAGACTCTTCACTGGGTGTTGTTTGGAGTTTCGACCACCAATGAGCTCCTTAGCAATTTTGTAAACAGTCCTACTGTCGCACCTACTCGCTGCTTCTTCAGCCCTTGATGGCAGTGAGTTGATATATTGACGTTTGTCACGTTTCACACTACGCTGCACTTCTTTCTTCTTCGCACGGTTTTGTGCTTTCAGTTCGGTTCTCTCTACAGCTGAGGCCGCTGCAATCCGAGCCTTGATTGCTGTACGCTCATCGATGCGTCTCCAGGTGTCTGTAGAAAGCCATGCGCGGTGATGTTTCTGCTTTTAACCGACCACGCTAATGGTTCATGGTTCAAATCCTGATGTCAGCAAGAATTTACTTATTTCTGATGAAATATACAAAGTCAGTTCGATCATTTGCGAAAGCTTGTGTGAACACTACTGCGAAGGCATAACACTGGCAGTAGCTTGGTCATGTGGCTGGAAAAATTGTTCGCTCTGTTGATGATGATTTGCCCTTGACATCGATTATCGGGAAAAAAGTACTGTGAATCAGAAGCAATGACAATAGTAACAAAAATCTCCTCAGTTATCTGGACGCCACTCCCGGAGAATAGCTGAAGCATAAACAACTGAGCTTCAAGAACCACAACACCAAAATCTTTCTCTCTCTCTCTCTATCCATCCTTTCCAACGCCCGCACTGTGTGTTAGCATGTTAAAGGTATTCATAACCCTTTGAGTGCGCGCAAATTATGAAAAAAAAAAACAAAAAACGTGCGTGCCCCAGTCGCAAAAGCATTTTTCACAGCACTCCAGTGGTCATCCATGTTCTCTTGCAGTATGCTGCTGATTGCTTCTACTTCTAAGGCAGGATGGTCCCTGAACTGTTGGCGCACTTGGGGAACCTTGAGCCTGTCGATATTAAACCTGGTGATGTTAAGTAGGTAGCCAAAGGTGGCCAACAAATTATCAGTCCGTATCCGAGGCGTTAGTTTCCGTTTCGGAGCAATTAGTTTTTTTGCGGTTGTGGTCCGCTGGGCCACAGACCAACCGACACTTATCCTGTTTTTTGGCGCAGGAAGCTCGCCATTTGTCCTCTCCCGTTAGCAATTTCCGAAGAAATTCCCAGATGGCACCACGAGGAGGTGGGAGTAGGGCTTACTTACACAGCTGCTAGATTTTCTGCTGCAGTGGCTCTTTCTCGTTACTTAGCGGACCAGCACCTATCGGGAGATGCTGCCCCTACGAGGCCTTTGTTAGTCGTTTGCCATCCAAAGGCAAAGGACTCAAGACAAGCGAAACAGTTTATAAACCCCAACCAAAATGGCGTAAGCAAGCTACTTGAACACAGCAAAGAGGATTTGCGAACTCTAACGGGCTATCTACCCGGACATTGTCCACTCAGGTACCTTCTAAATAAAATAAAACTGTCTGATACAGCCACGTGCAGACTCTGCGGGGAACAACAAGAAACAGCAGAATACATTCTTTGAAAATACCCAGGGGCCGCAAAGAAACTAATTGTGCATCTAACGTGGATCTCGATGGGCCCAGCGGATATCTGGAACCTGAAACCCAAGACATTAATGAGGTTTATCGAAAGCCTCAATTTTAATTCTGGTTAACCATTGGGCCAGCACATTAGATCTTCTATAAGATGTTTGGAGAGCAGTGCACTTGCGCTCCAAACATCGTATTGCATCGTAACGTATGTGTAATGTATTAAAGTGAAGTACATAACAGTATGGACTGCCGCTCGTGTCTCACGGAGATCGCAGAGCAGCTTAACATTCACCTATGCTGGGTGCCAGGCTACGGCGACATTCCAGGTGACTGCAAAGTTGATGAGCTCACCAGACTTGGTACATGTATAAATATCCCACCGAATAAGCAGGTTGTGGGTATGCCTCTCGCTACGTGCAAACTTTTACTTAAGCTGGATGCTATCAACAAGACGAATTGCAGATGGGTGAACGTGGTATAAATCCATATAGATTTGGTCTATGTTTCAGCGGAAGCGCTCAAAGTATTGATCTTGCTGAAACGATCAGGTATCACCTCCACTATTGCTGTCCTCAAAGGACACTGTCTCTTATCAAACAATGATGGAGCGTTTGTATCCTATTGCACATCCAACTCTGAAGGCGGTACCGACTTGATTCCAAATACAAATGTTTCAAAGTTGCACTCGGGTAGGTCATTAAGAGCTTTAATGACAATCCACTATGACATTTCTAAGCCGATTTGAAAGTTCAACAAAATGTCATACACTACACTGACACATTCCTACAAATCAAATCAAAACGACTTCCATTTGCGTGCCGTTGTCAACCTCCATTACGTGACATTTCCAGTTCCACACATGGATTAGTCAATCACACCACGCATACACCCAGAGATATCCAAAACCGAATGCAATCGCACCACAAGGCCAATTACTTTGCCTCATGGCGGCGACTATGTCCGTCGGTGGCACTTAAATCATTTCTTTACAAAACTACATACGACTACTCGTACACTACATAACTGTAACTTAAATGTCAGTTTATAAAATGAAAGGCGGAGTTGGTTCGTTTTATTTTTTTTTTTCTTAAGATTTATACCTCTGACCGCAGGGCGAATTCATATTCCCATTGTCCAAGGTAATATGTGTCCACCTCACCTTTACGACAATTCCAAGGGTAGAACCACTGGTAAAGCGATCCTTCTCCGCTCTACGGGACGGGACAGGACACTGTCGTGACATATGTTTTGTTCCTTGTGTTCCGCACTAATCAAGTGTAATTAATGGCACAGAAATCATTTTGAAAATTACTCCAAGGGGGTGGTGGGACATGGAGTCCACAAGTCGGCTGAGGGTGCTCGTGAAAAGGGTGACAGATATTTTTTTTTGCTCCTTCGTCCTGCCTGCCATTGGAGAAAATTGTTGCGTGTCAAAGTCTCATAATAAATTTATTTACCCGAAAGGATGTGCAGAAAGGTTGGTGCTGCCGGACGATTGCAATATGCAGGAGAGGCACCACCGCCACAGGAAAGGGTTGTGCCCCTTATCACAGGTGATGGATTTATTTCAACCCCTGTTCGTCGATGGGTGGTGGAGGGGGAAGGAATATTTTAATACCAAATGAACGGAACACATCAATGTTGTGAATTTAAATAAAAACTATGCATCACTGTCAGATTGGTATCGGATGGCGGGTGGGTGGGGTGTCTAGTCCATCCATCGGGTCCAAGGAAGTGTAACACTTACTTATGCCTCGATAAATCTCAATTTGGAAGGAGAAGGAGAGAGAAAGTGTGGTGCCACTGCAGGCTGACACCTTTGTTCGGGTCCAATTACTCGGACATCTTGGAGGATGGGGGTGATTCGAGGAAGCATTTAGAAGGAAATCAGGACGATCGACTGCGGGGGATGAATTTATTTCTTGTGATTGGAGAGTTATTCATCAATGTGAGTGGGATGCGTGGTTTGATTAGGAACTGAGATGGCGAGGATGGGAGCATATCCTATTTGTAGTTCTTCTCCAAATAGTCGAGGAGATTGGTTGGTTCATCTGAAGAATCTATTACAGTCATTCCTCATTCAAGGCTTCGATGAGGGATAACGTTGTGGGCTGGAGTAGGCAAATAGATTATCCTACGAGTTGAGTATGGGTACATGGCTGACGACGAGAATAGGCATAAGTAGTGAGAACTGAGGTCTGAGGACTGAAAACTGAGGACACTGACGAATTAGGACTGATTATGGCTGAGGGCTGAGTACTGAGGTCTGATGAATGAGGACAGAGGACCGATGACTGAGTACCGACAACTGATGCCTGGGACTGAGAGCTGAAAACTTAAGACTGATGACTGAGGATTAAGGACTGAGCACTGAGCAACGCTGAAGTTTGAGGACTTTGGATTGAGAGTTGAGGTCAGATGACTTAGGACTTAGAAGTGAGGTCCTAAGCAGAAGTGAGCACTGTAAATAAATAGGACTGAGGGCTAATAACAGGATTGAATACTGAGGACTGGATGCAGATGACTGAGGAATTGAGGACTAAAGACTGAGAACTGATGACTGCCCATTGATTACTGAGGACTGATCAGTTACAAGTGATGACTGATCACCGATTGTTGAGGATTTAGCATTGAGGACTGGGAACTGAGAATTGCGAATTTAGGAATGCTAAATGAGGACAGAGGAGTGAGAACTGATAGCTAAAGACCTAGAGTTGAGCACTGAGGAATGAGTACTACATACTGAATTTGGACTAAAAATTGAGAACTGAGGACTGAGTACAGAGCACTGCGAACTGAAGACAAAAACAGGACTGAGAACGAGTACTGATAGATTAGGACTTTGAATACAGTACTGGAGATAAACAACTGAGAATTGGGGAATCAAATGAGGACTGAGGACTAAGGACTGAGGGCTTATAAAGACTAAGGACTTTGAGTTGTGAACTAAGGACTGAGAGTTGAGGACTAACGAAACTCAAGAATCGAGAATAAAGAATAAGAACTGGCTTGTATAAGTTCTGTAAATGTCTCCCATCTACAGTTACAAGATATGTTGCATTTGCCATGAAAGTTATTCAAAGAACAGAAAGGTTGTAAGAAGTAGGTGCTAACAATTTATTTCTGCTCACGCAGCTGTTAACACTTCCTACTCATTTCGCAATTAACTCATTTACAAGAGGATTATGGAAAATGTCTGCTAACACTTCAAAATGGAAACAACTCACCTTCAAGCCGCCATAAATGCCCAACCCTTCGAGAACACCTGCATGTCATGCGTAAGTCATTCGACAAGTATGATTGAGATACGACTGGCGTCGCAAACCTCTGAACCCGAAGACAATTACACAAATGGCCAAACAGTTGCCATCTCACATTCAACCTATCGCTTTCCTAATTACATGGCAAATAAAGTGCGTCCATATCGTCGTCGTCGTTGTCCAAGAGAAACACTCTCAATTCTGAAGCCGCCGCCGCCGCCACCTCCAACCGTCGACCATCGATGACGAGGACGACTTGACGTTGACTTTTACGCGCATGTTTTGTCGTAAATTTTAACTTTGCTGCTCCTTGTGGTGGTCGTTGTCGGGATTTAAAACATTTTCGAATTCCAGATCTATTTGCCTTGGTCCATCGGTCCAGTCGCAAGTCAGCATAAAGTTTTATTTCTTCACTTGAAGTGATTTACAGCCCAGAGGGATGATGTCGGCAAAACAGTCGACATGTACACATTTTTAGAAGCCTTTCGTCAGTCGTTTCGCAAATTATTTGCGGGGTCTGAAGAAGTCCGCTAACGTTCTTTGTTAAGTACTTAGCAGGCGTGAAGCTATTTGCGAAGAGAAGCCAATATGATTGTGTGGTGTGTCTGTTGGTGGTAGACATTTAGCGGCGGCAACATTTTAATACTCCTTCATTGCGGGATGTGGGAATATTTCTCGGATCCAAACTTATTGGGAGGAGGTTCTTTTGGAAACAAATCATCATCATCGCCCTCTCATCAACCCTATGTGTGTCATTCCGTTCAAGTCGTTACCAATCTGACTGACTATTTGTTTTGGCCAACCACATACTCGTTGAGAGAGTATCATCGCCCGGAGGCTACTTTCATCATCAACATCATCACCGATCTTGTAAATGCCACGATCAGCTCACCACCAGAAAACCATCAGTGTGTCATCTTCGAACAATAAACACCTCTTTGGCTACGCTCGTCAGTGAAGTGTCATGAGGAGATGGTTGGTGATGTTCGTGGTACCAGTCAGTGGTTACAGATGGAAATCTTGTTTTTTTCTTAAATTTTTTTTTTTATAAAAAATGACTTTTCTGTCGCATTGAGGCTTTTGTTGGAAACGAACGAGGAAACAATCCCCCTGAAGCTAGACTCAATGGATGAGCATCATTCCGATGATCATTAAATGTAACTTATGTGTGCGTTTGGAGCTTCTATGATCTACCAGTATGGACCAACAAGAGTGCCTGTGATTAGAGAGACGTGATGCTGTCAGAGTGTGCTATGGATCTGTAAGATGTATCTATCGAAATTGATCACGCGAATAATACGAGGAGTGGTCTATAAAATGCCTGTGTGATAAGGGGGCTGGAAAACAAAATTCCCTTTAAATTCATTTCTATTATATAAATAAATACTTCCTTATGGGAATATTGCACACTAAAGCGTTTTTTTTAGGAGGAAAAGATGGTCCAGCTAAAGATCATTTAGATCAGGAAAATTTCGTGAACTGTTTTTGAATTGTTTCAATATAAAATTCAGGGCTCAAGTTCAAAACAAATGAATGAAATGTAAAGAGATCTAAGAGTTTAAGGGTCCTGAAAGTCATTAGAATTTGGAAACATAAAACCTAACATACGGCTAGCCTAACAATCAATGCATCAAAAACTACCCTGCAATCTTTTTGATTAGAAACACTTTTCAGTTTGTGAATCCAATGCTTGCAGGCAACAGGCAATTTTAGTCGTTTGAAAGATATAACTGAACATTTATCTATGCTGAAGTATAAGCCATTGAAGCTACACCATTTATGAAAAAAATGAGAAGATTACTTCCTTCGGGTATCTCTGAAAAATTTAAGATCTTTTCAAAAAGAGTTGAAATCAGTTATCGATATCACACACAAATCACAGACAATAAAACCATAAGGATGGAAACTGGAGAATGGCCAATTTGAAGTCCTTTTCGGCCCACAATTGAATCATCTTCGAAGTAAGTATCAAGGTTGAGACTCCTAAGCATATTGTGTACAAAGTATCGTATCGAGTAAGGTATAGTGAAAACGTGGTGGACTGAACCCAGGAAGATGACCAGACTATTTTCAACATCTGCCACAAAACCAAGTTCTGGCAGCCTTACAAAGACTGTTTAAACATTTGCAAGGTGTGCATTAGAAAAAAAAAAAAACAGGGTCAAATGGAATATTGCTCATCTATCGAAATCTTTAGGAAATTCCTAAGACTCGGCAAGATTTTGTCCCAAGGACATAGTAATCCATCTTTTCTGAGAAAGGTAGATAGAAGTTGTACAGATTCTACTGCGGAATCCCTGGATATCCTAATTAACACGCACTTCCCAGGTTGTTGCGACAGCTGCGCAGAACCAGATAGTTCAAATAAAACGCAGTCGGCATCAGGGGACAGTATCTCAACCATAGCCTCGGAGGAGGTTGAGCTATATATAGTTTCTCCCCATATAAATCCCTTGGCCTAGACAACATAATGTTGCACAAATTATAAAAAATAGTCATTTTTTAACTTGTGCCGATTAACAGGAGTTGTATAGTTTTAAAAAAAAATATTCCTCAAACTTGGAGACGTGTTCGAGTGGTATTCATCCCGAAGGTGGGCCGGAGAGGACATGAATCTACAAACGATTTCAGGCTTATTAGCCCGACGTCTTTCTTTCTGAAGACCATGGAACTTATCCGAGACATTCGTATCCATGAAACTCTGAAAATATCGCCACTGTCCAAATTTCAGCATGCATACCTCAAAAGAAAATCCACAGAGACAGCTATTCATAAGGTTGTGCGTATAGTTGAAAAAACACTTCACTGCAAAGATTACACTCTTACCACCTTCTCAGACATATGGTATAGTGATCTTTTAACGATATTCACACTAAAGCGATTCAAGAATCTCTCGCCGATCTGGATATAGAGAACCATATTAGCAAATGGATAGTACCCATGCTAAGAACGCGAATTATTCAGTCAGCACTCGGTAACAGTAGGACAACTAATATTGGAATATTGTAAATAGACGAACTCATCAAGGAGGCGTTATCTCACCTCTTTTATGGCTAATGGTCATGAACAAGATCCCTCTGCGACAGGGAGGATTTTAAAGTGGTTGCATATGCGGATGGTTTGGTAGTCTTACTGTCAGGAAAGCTTCTGGCTGTGATAAACCAACGCATGGAGAATGATCTCGATTAAGCACACACATGGAATGAATCCGGACAAGACTGAAATGGTGCTCTTTACCACTAAAACCAAAATACAAAACTTCAAGTGCAAACTATCTAAGCACGGTCCTTGACTCAAAACTTAGTTGATAGTTGAATATTGAACAGGGAGTGATGAAAGCAAGCATAGCACACATGTAACAAAACTTTCGGCAAAAAATGGCGTCTTCAGCCAAGAATGACCCTTTAGATGTACACAGCTGTTGTTCGTTCAATTCTATCACAGAGCTATCATTCGAGTAGAGAATACAACGTCGATAGACTAAAAAAAATCCAAAAGGCATCACGGGGGCATTGAGATCCTGCCCAACGGATGCTCTAACTCTGATTCTTCACTTGATCCCTCTCGAATTACACCTCAAATATACAGTTTTATGCTGCAAAGTCCGGGTCAGAGAATTTGGGTGCTAAATTGCTTTTCCATACGGTGATAGTAAAGTTCTGGAGACGTTACCAAACAACCTAGTTGCGTCTTCGACTGATTACGAAACCCCGACTTTAAACTTAAAAAAAAATTTCTCAGTAACTTTCCCAATCAGAGCTGAATGGAAGAACGGTAAAGTTGTCAAATATTTTGATATAACCATCTATAGACACGGATCGAAAATGGATTGCGGAGTCGGCGCAGGCATTTTATAGGACAAGCTGAAGGTTTCGAAAACTTTCCGTTTACCGAATTTCGCCAGTGTTTTTCAAGCGGAGCTTCTCGTGATTCATCCAATCTTAATTTTTACATTTTCACTGATAGCCAAGCTGCTATCATACCCATTGATTCATTTACAACATCTTCCAAACTAGTAGAGCAATGTCAGAAAGAACTAAACAAACTAGGTATCCAATCAAACCCTCATTTGGATCCCAGGACACAGTATCTTCAAGAGAAACGAGCGAGCGGATAATCTGCCCAGGAATGTGACAGCCCTTAAGATCATCACATCACATAGAAGGTGCTTTCAATAATGTAGAAGGTAGGGCCATCAAACAGGCCCTGGAATCTATGAATGTCGAGCATAGCATTACCAATTGGCTGGAAACAGTTCAATAAGAAAATCCGTTACTAGGGGGACTCCCCAGGGAGGCGTTATCTCACCCCTCCTCTGGGTTCTAGTCATCGATGGGATACTTAAAGAACTAAGCAATATAGGCATAAGCGTCACTGCTTACGCAGACGACGTGGTGATTTTAGTTCAGGGTAAGTTCCTTGATACATTAAGTGAAATGATGGAATCAGCTCTTAATCGTCTCGAAAAATGGGCTAGAGGGTGTGGACTACACGTCAACCCGGATAAAACTGAATTGGTACTCTTCAGTAGAAAATACAAGATACCACCCTTCAAACTGCCTAAGCTAGCAGGGGTGGAGCTTTCCCTTTTGGATCGCGCCCGATATCTTGGTATAATGCTGAATAGGAAACTAAATTGGAAACTTAACATACAGGAACAAGTCCGCAAAGCATATAATGCTCTCTTCATCTGTAAGCGGACCGCGGGGAAAAAATGGGGCCTGAAGCCCGCAATGATGCACTGGCTATACATCATGGTAGTCAGACCCATAATTACGTATGGGGCTCTTGTGTGGTGGAAGGCAACGAATACGAAAAACACACGGGATATGTTGGCCATGGTACAAAGATCAGCCTGCATTGCCATCACAGGTGCTCTACGCACAACACCTACGGCTGCACTCGAGATCTTCCTGTATCTCTTACCATTAGACCTACAAATCAAATTTCAAGCGGGCAACAGTGCGCTTCGGCTCACTAACGTTGGTCTCTTCAGGACTAATAACATAGGACACAGCTCCATTCTCAAGGAATATTTTCCCGGAATCCCTGACGAATCGGACGATATACTTGGCACCTTAGACTTCGACACACCATACGAAGTATTGTATCCTATTAGAGAGGACTGGCGAAGGAAGACAGTCTCTGTCTATAACGAGATTGCAATATACACAGATGGTTCTAAGACCAATGAGGGCACGGGGTCAGGTATTTACTCGAGAGATACGAACCTACAGGTGGCCCTGAGACTTCCGGACACATGCAGTGTGTTCCAAGCAGAGGTTCTAGCTGTACTTAAATCTGCGGAATTACTTGAGATGGGATCAATATCCGATAAGAATATCGCCTAGCTGCGCTAAAGGCGCTAGAGTCTTACGTCACCAAATCTGAGTTAATCAGGAATTACCGCACAATGCTTAGGGCATTATGTACACAGAACCGAGTCAGATTATGTTGGGTACCTGGACACTGCGATATCGAAGGCAACGCGCAAGCCGATGCGCTGGCTAAAACAGGAGCGGGGCTCATACGTAGCGATATAATTGGTAGTATTAAACCACCAGGGTGCGTGGCTAAGGGAATTATCCGGGATAAGATCATTGACACGGCTAATCTAAGATGGTCAAACTTAGATGGTCACAGGCTGTCTAAGGCCTTGTGGCCTGTGTTAGATCGCAGAAAATCTGGGGAGATAATTAAGTTAGATAGATCGAGGCTAAGAACAGCGATAGGAATACTCTCTGGCCACTGTCTCCTTTGGACGGTAAACGACTAACAAAGGCCTCGTAGGGGCAGCATCTCCCGATAGGTACTGGTCCGCTAAGTAACGAGTAGGAGCCACTGCAGCCGAAAACTTAGCAGCTCTGTTAGTAAGCCCTACTCCCACCTCCTCGTGGTGTCATCTGGGAATTTCTTCGGAAATTGCTAACGGGAGAGGACGAATGGCGAGCTTCCTGCGCCAAAAAACAGGATAAGTGTCGGTTAGTCTGTAGCCCAGCGAGCCGCAACCGTAAAACAAATCTTGCTCCGAAACGGAAACAATCGCCTCGGATAAGGACGGATAATTTGTTGACGACCTTTGGCTATCGGACACGGACAACGATCGGATTCTGGAACGTTAAGACCCTCCTGGACTCACTCAAGGAAGGGCCTTATAACGCCAGATTCCTCCAATTGGAGCGCGAATTCGCACGGTATAAAATCGACATCTTAGGGCTGAGCGAGATAAGATGGTACGATGCTGGGGAATACATCTCCCCAACAAAAAGCACTGTGATGCTCTACTCTGGTAAACCAGCTGGAAGTGCACGGAGTTCTGGCGTAGGACTCATGCTAACTCCAGCAGCACGTAGTAGCCTCATATCCTGGAAACCCCATAGTGACCGGATATTGACGGCTAGGTTCCAGAGTAGAGTTAGAAAAATTACCATCATACAGTGTTATGCTCCGACTCTAGACGCGACTGAGGATGAATAGGATAATTTTTATAGCCACTTAGGCGCCGCCTACAACCAAACGCCTAATGGGGACATCGTAATGGTAATGGGAGATCTCAATCCCAAGGTGGGTAGCGACAACACCATGCTTAAGCACGTGATGGGAGTTCACGGCGTGGGAGACCGTAATGACAATGGTGAACGGTTTGTGGACTTCTGCAATACCAACCGCCTAGTCATCGGAGGTACGCTGCTTAAGCATAACAGCTGCCATAAGATCAGTTGGGTCTCTACTGATAGGCAACGAACATCCAACCAGATCGACCACATTGCGGTCAGTCGCTGCTTTAGAAATTGTCTCCTGGACGTCCGAAACAGACGCGGAGCTGACGTTGGACAAGAACGAGATCACCATCTTATGGTAGATCATTTACGCCTTCGTACTGCATCCGTCAACAGCAACCGCTCAAACCTGCTTAACATCACCAGGTTTAATATCGACAGGCTCATGGTTCCCCAAGTGCGCCAACAGTTCAGGGACCATCTTGCCTTAGAATCAGAAGCAATCAGCAGCATAGAGAACATGGATGACCACTGGAGTGCTGTGATTCTGGGACACGCACTTATGTCGGTAAAAAGCAGAAACACCACCGCACATGGCTTTCTACAGACACCTGGAGACGGATCGATGAGCGTACAGCAATCAAAGCTCGGATTGCAGCGGCCTCAGCAGTAGAAAGAATCGAGCTTGAAGCCCAATACCGTGCGAAGAAGAAAGAAGTGCAGCGTAGTGTGAGACGTGACAAACGCCAATATGTCAATTCACTGGCCTCAAGTGCTGAAGAAGCAGCGAGTAGGTGCGACAGTAGGACTGTTTACAACATTACTAAGGAGCTCATTGGTGGTCGAAACTCCAAACAACATCCAGTGAAGAGTCTAGACGGTAACCTTCTGATTTCGGATGAGGATCAGCTCATTAGATGGAGAGAACATTTTGCTACAGTGCTAAATCACTTAGACGACGGCGGTATGATCTTGAATTCGAATGAGCAGTTCGAAGCAACAAATTCCCGAATTCGCACAGCAATCAAGTCCCTCAAGAAAAACAAAGCGGTGGGTATTGATGGCATCCCTGCCGAGCTATTTCAAGCGGCGCGGCGCCAAATACATCGGCAGATTTGCTGCATCCGCTAATACAGAGAGCTTGGGATAGTGAACAATTTCCACTGGAGTGGAAAAGGGGGATGATCATTAAGCTTCCAAAGAAGCGTAACTTGATGGAGTGCGGTAACTGGAGAGGTATATGTGTTCTTCCAGCTGTAGCCAAAATAATAGCTAGAATTATTCTAGAACGAATTAAAGAACATTTAGATTCAACTCTCGATGTCGAACAGGCAGGCTTTCGAGCTGGATCCTCCTGCATCGACCACATAAACACCTTACGGATCATAATCGAGCAATGCGTTGAGTTTAGGTCTCCGCTACATTTACTGTTTATCGACTTCGAGAAAGCTTTCGACAGCTTGAATCGAGATGCTATCTGGTTGGCCTTGCGCAGGAGAGGCATTCCAGAAAAACTTATAGCTATTATCAAGGCTACATACGAGGGCGCTAAGTGTCACGCCGTGCACAATGGTAAGGTGTCGGAGGACTTTGAAGTCCAAAGTGGAGTACGTCAAGGGTGCATACTGCCCGCACTATTGTTCTTGGTGGTTATCAGCGATGTACTCCATGCAGCATTGACGGAAGCTAATTCTGGAATTCGTTGGACTATGACATCTTACCTTAAACACCTAGATTACGCATGTCTACTTTCACATCGGATAATGGATCTTCATTTGATGGCCCAAAATCTAGAAGCTGAGACAAACAAAGTGGGGCTAAAAATAAACACAGCCAAAACAAAAGCCCTGAGTACTTCCAATACCCGCGCTCAACTTAACATTGCCGGAAAGCAAGTCGAGAAAGTTGATAACTTTCTATATTTATGAAGTGTCGTCTCGGCTTATCGTGGTGGCACCGAACTGGATGTGTGCAGCAGAATCGGGAAGGCTAAAGCTGCGTTCGGAATGCTGTCCAAAATCTGGAGAAGCAATGTTATTAACTTAAGAACCAAGCTACGACTGTTCCGCTCCAACGTAGAATCAGTGCTGCTTTATGGGTGTAGTACCTTGAAGGTGGACACCATTAACACACGCAAGCTGCAAGTCTTCGTAAACAAATGCTTAAGAATCATCTTCAGGATTTTTGGCCGAACCCTATATCCAACGAACAACTTTATCTGAGAACGGGCCAAGAACCTATAAGCATTACTATACGTAGAAGAAAGTGGCAATGGATTGGACACACCCTACGGCGCGAAGACAACTCCATTGCGAAATACGCCATGCAGTGGAATCCGCTCACCCAGGCAGGCAGAATAGCGGGACGCCCTGGGCAAACGTGACGCAGAACAGTTGAGGAGGAATCGAGCTCTTTAGGAATGAGTTGGAGGCAGCTCAAACGCGTTGCAGAACTTCGAACACGATGGCGCGCAGGCGTGGTTGACACCCTATGCCCCGAGAGGGGTTAAATAATCTAAGTAAGTAAGTAGTATATCAAGAAAAATATGGTCTAGCCAAAACAAACCTAAATCGAATGAGCTACAAAGTAGATCAAGACCAGATATTGCCAGAATTGTGGCCATAAGTACAGGCCAATTGTCAATAGGAGACCACGCAGCTAAGCTTGGAATCCCCATAACACCTTCTGCTATAGCTGCAGAGATACTAACAAGAAAGGATCTCTTCTTCACTTTCATTGCAGATGTCCGGTTCTAGCGAGAGCCAGACAATATCTATTTATTTGAGCTTAATATAAGCAACAACTTAAGGCTAATCTTAAAAACTAACAAAAGGGAACTTAACGCTGCACTGGAATGAAAGTCAAGGGTGTTCTGTGCGTTGTTGGCCAGGCGCAACTCTAGGTAAGCCCTTCTTCGATGACCTGAGATATTTTCTTCTTCCTATTTCGGCGAGGTTATGATCCGAAAACAAGGGATTATACGCATAACTCTCCCACTTCACTGAATTTCTGCTGATCCGCCTGTGGGGTTCGCCTATTTGACCTCAGAAAATATCGGCAGGCCTGCCGATTTTGGATCACTCGGTTACTGAGGCCAATGAAATCCCGATGTCTACGCATTTGTGTGATCCAGGCGTTTATATGCTTGCCTCTCCTGCCTCGCTATGTCTTTGGAAGGTTCATTGATATTGCCTTTTTAACAGGGTCCAAATGATCTCTTCCTTGAACGTGGCAATACCAGATGAGCTGGGCGTGCGCTCTATCTTTCGTAAGATGGTTTCCTTGACGTGAAAGCTTCCACGGATCTTCGAACTTCTTATTCGATCAAGCTTTGTCACTCCTGCTGTCATGCGAAGCATCTTCATCTCACCTGCCGTTAATTTACTTTGATACTTTTTGTACATTGTCCAACATTGTGAACCGTATGTGAGCGCTGGACGCACAACTGCGGTGTAGAGCCTTCCTTTCAACTTAGGTGGCATTTTTCTGTCACAGAAGATAGCGGAATTTTCTGGCCACTTCATCCACCCTACGCTTCGCGATGATCACAAGTTGCTTCGCTATTCATCATAGATCTCAGATATTTGAACTTTTCGCACTTGGGAAGCACTGTTCTATTGAAATAAATTTTTGGAACACGCCTGAGTGGATCAGAAAACAGGCAGCACGAGTACTCTGTCTTTTTTGAACTAGTGCGATTCCCATTTCCCTCCAAAACGTCCACCCGTACATTAAGTGCTCGTTGCAGGGATGTAGGATCATCACTTATGATGGTTCCATTGTCAGCAAAGAATAATTGACCTACATTGGGGTCCATCACTTTACCTTCAAGCAGATAGTCAAGGACTGAAATAAAGAGCAAATGACTTAAGCCGCTTCTCTGGTGCACCCCGACTAAGATTGTGAACTGTTCGGTTACTCCAGCGGGACATCCTACTCTTATCTTTGCTTCCTCGTACATGTCCATTATCATCTGTACATAGGTTTCTGGAATCCCTCGACGTCTTAGCGCCACTCATATCAAATCCGAACCCCACAGGCGGATCAGTAGAAATGCAGTGAAGTGGGAGGGCTGTGATCCCTTGTTTTCGGATCATAGCCTCGCTGATAAAAGGAAGAAGAAGAAGATATCAAATCTCGTGGTTGTCTGTTGAATGCCTTTTTAAAGTCAACAATGTTTTTTCATTATGATTCTTATACTTTGGATTGTATCTGTGGTTGATTTACCCGAGACAAACCCGCACTGATCATCAGATAGCCGTATAATTTTCGCAGTCGGCCACCTAATACCCGCTCAGCGATCTTCATGGTGTGTGATCTCAGCTTAACCTTCCCTTTGTACACATGACGCGGTAGATTTCCCTCCATAGATTGGGTATTGGATTATCTCTCACAAATTTAGGTGCGAATTCTGAGCCCTCTTAACCCGATGTCTCCCATTTTTTTCCAGAACTCAGCGGGTTCCTCGTCTGGATCAATCGCTTTTTTTTTTGAGTATTTGACTGTTTCACTTACTTTTTCGACTGTACTGTATTTCGACTGTCGGGTATTTCTTCACAGTTACGGGTGGGTCTTGGAAAGTAAAGCCGGGGAACTTTTCATACAAAAGTCTTTCACAATACTGCCGTCACCTCTGCAGAATTTTCTCGTCATCCACAAGAAGCTGGGCATGAGTATTGTTAATGAACTTTGGTGAACGAATCTCCTGAGCAATTCTTTGGGCTGGTATTTTGAAGATGGTTGCGCTCTTGTTTATATTGTGTCTTCGCAGCTCCTGGATAGCCTGGTTTGGAGCAGCAACTGGGGAAGATATTTTTTCCAGCTCCCGATACAGGCCCTCCGTACTCTCTGCTTGAAGCTGGGCGCACATCTTCTTCGCTTTTTTCTTGCAACATTTGTATTCCACTTTGAAGCGATGTTTTTCGTTTTTATTATTTGAGGGGCACTTGGCCAAGCTTTGAAAACTGCTTTCTTCTTATTTATTACATCTTTAGCTTGATAACTCCACCACCATGTTTCTTCGGCGTGTTGATGATGAAGCTTCTTTTGAAGCTTCTAACAGTGATTTGGCCCTCTTTAAGCAAGTTCTCTGTAGGGAATCCCACATATTTTGCGCTCCGCAGTCTTCATCCTCAGTTCCGTTAATGGTGTGATAGAAGTCATTTCTCATCACGAAAACAATAGTCTCACCTTTTTCTTTGTCCAGATAGTACCACTTGATTTTCAAAGAGACCTTGGTTCGTTTGCTTTTCTTCAGTGTCTTTTATAAAAATTCCTATCCCAGGATCACTTTGCAATCTTTTACTCAAGGCTTTACGAAACCGGCTACCACATGGTAATCAGTCTGAGTTTCACTTCCACCGCTGTTGTAAGTGATCAGGTGTCGGCCTTGTTTTGCTGGTATTTAACACGATAAGACAGTGTAATTTGCACATACGTGCAAATACGTCACCAGGAAGGTTCCCGGTACCGGATATCAGTCCTCCATGGTAGTCTTCATAGCCTTCGTTTAACTCTTCGGCATATCTATTCAAATCTCCTCCAAGAAACAAAAAATCTTCCTTTGGTATGTTCTTTAGGAGATTGTGAAAATCTAGCCAAAATGCATCCTTTTCCCTCTGATTGCACCCACTATGGGGAGCATATGGACAATATTCCAGACCTCTCCTTGCATCACTAGTTTGAGGGATATAAAACGATCGCTGGACTTCGAAATGGTCAAGACGTTACCCAGTAGCTCTGCCGGAAGGATGATACCGACTATCCAACCTCAATCTTGCTAACTTCGCTGTTCGCTGATAGCCAGAATGCCAGAAAGAACTAAATAAACTAGGCGTCCAATCAATAATTACCCTCATCTGGACTCAGTAACTTTAAGAGAAACCAGCGAGCGGATGATCTGGCCAGAAAAGGGCGAGCCTTTAGAGGCTCTATGACAGAAAGAGTCAACGTTCCGCTAGGAGTCGTTAAGGGTACAACAAACCTAAATCAAATGAGCTACAAAGCAGATCAAGACCAGATATTGCCAGAATTGTAGCCATAAGTACAGGCCATTTCCCAATAGGAGACCACGCAGTGAAGCTGCAGCGGTACTGGCGAGAAAGGATCTCTTCTTCACTTTCTTTGTAGATGTCCGACCCTAGCGAGAGCCAGATAATGTACTCTAGGTAAGCCCTTCTTCGATCACCTGAGAGATATATTTAACAAAAGGATTGGAGCTCTCATACTTTACCTGAACTCAATAGACTTGGTTCAGTATACATATGTATCTCTCGGTTCAACCGAAAACATGAGGTGTGGTATCAAATTAGAGCAAAATAGCTCTAATTGGGTTATCTTCTGAACCAACACCTCTACCTACCTTTCCTTTACGATGAGACTTACATCGTTTATTTTTAAGACAACGATCAGTAGTCCAAGATGCCAGCCTCTAGGAACCGCAGAGGTTTTTTATAGAACAATTGCAGGCAAGCCGTTGGGGCCGGTGGAAAAGTCATCCTTAAGCCTGCTGATCGTTCTGAGCACCATGCAGTAATCTCAATTGAGACGAGGAAGGTTGCTGCACTGCTGTTCATGTAGCCGAAATAATCAGGATCGAGTTCATACAAGTGGTCAGTAAACGACTCACTGGAGAAAGTTACAAAGAGGTCGGTGAAGTGGATCAGCTGATTTTGATGAAACTTGGTGTTTTAGTTAGTTTAGATGTATCCTTTTTTAAGTCAACGTTGCCCAATTAGGAATCTTGGGACTAAGGCTATTTGTTAAAATGCCTTGTTGCTAGTTGCTAGTTCCATTATATCGATCATTTACAGACATAAGTGATCAATTTTAAATGCAGCTGACATTCAGATCAGACAATGGGATCACATTAGTTTACCTGAATAAGAAACTAATGGCTAAGTGACATTATCTTGTTCTATCAACCATTTTGACGTGTCACATGACACATTGTCCCCCTTTCTAATTGCAATCCTAATGGATGGAAATCCGAAAGATCAAAGCATACCATTTGTTCGTTCCGGTGGACATATAATGACCGTTTCCAAACAATGTCCAGCAATCTCTCAGACGTCATCTTAGCGCGCGTATTGTTTACACCGGCAGTCGCGTATCGTAATCTTCTCCCACTGTTCAGCCACTGAACAGTGAATGCGAGATCACCTAACCGGTGAACATTAACCAACAGACAATAAGACCCACCAACTCGGTGGACATTCATCCCTAATGACATTCCCCGGAGCAATCGTCGTCAACGACACCAGTAGACATACTGCCATGACATGACACACAATAGGTTCGGTAGTGTGGACGGCTCAAGAAGTCAAAGCGGCTTACACCGCCGAATGGGCAATCAATCAAAATTATTTGTCACTTACGGCATGAAGAAGTCATGTGTTGTGACAAAAAAAAAAAAAAAAATAATAACTTGGACTTGACTCTGTAACGACTGCGGTGCTGTCCCTGAGTTCCAATTCATCAGGCACGGCTATTTAAGAGTCTTATGGGGCATTGAAGGTGAAGAGGCATTTAAAAAGGATTTTCACACTCGGGTAGATTGAATGTGGGACATCGCGTCACCAAATGACCACCTGGATGGGGCGAGACACCCAGTTTGATGGTTGATCGTGGAGGCGAAGGTGAAGATCGAATCGGATCACAGACAATTGAATATCATTTAGAGGGACGTTCTAATGGAATTTAAATCGATTGGATGTGTGCGACACATGTGCGCGCCAAGATCAATTAATTGGTTGGTCATCGGCCGTTAAATGGAGAGATAATGATGGTAAATGATGTCGGCGCAAATGATGACGTGATGATGATGTAAAAGAATTCTGAGCGTGAAATGGTTATTTCTGTACACAGCAGCGTTGTGTGAGGTCTTTTGAGAGTTTTTGGGAAAGCATATATACATATCCGTGTGATGTAAAAAAAATCAAGATCATGAAGCATGCGAATGTGATTTCTAACAACAACGTATGTCAAAGGCGGATGTACTTTGGCACAGCGACTACGTGTTCAGAATTACTCAACTACTAACTGCTACTACTACGCAGGAACAGGGATAAAATGGACTGCATATTTTTTACAGACCTGTAGAGAAGGTTTATACACCCCATCCATCCACAGACGATGCAGTTAAAGCTCTTACCATTCCTCTTACCAAATCTTTCAACAAATCATGCCCGGCTAGCAGTCACACTGAAGAAATTCGTCCAACTTAGTACAATGCGAGAATTGCTGAGCTCATTCGGAAGTTAAGAGGAAGTTGGAACATCGCTAGGGAGGGGTTCATCGAGTGGTCCACCTACTAAGAAAGAGTAAAAGTACTCAAGAAAGAGATCAGGTTTTCAAAGAAGACCTCTTGGAGGAATCTCTGTGATGATCTATCGAATCAACGACTGAGGCGTCTCGTCTTAGGGATAAGAGGCGATGGTACCTAGGCCGACCCAGATGAGGAGACGCTGGATATTTTAATGAGCATTTATTTTCCTGGCTACACTGTTGCCTCTGGAGAAAGTTCACATATTCCAGAAACGTTGGCAGGTCTTAATGCGGATGGAAATGGTGAAATAGACAACGAATGCAAGATAGCATGGACAATTAAATCCTTTGTACCATACAATGTACCAGGAATGGATAACATTCGCACATGTTGGTACAAACTATCATTCCGTGTCTCAAGCGAATCTTCACAGCCTATTTTAAGCTATGTTATATTTTAAAAAAATGGAGGAAGGGGGGTGTCATTTTCATTTCCAAAGCAGTGAAAGTTAGCCACAGGATTCCAAAAGACTATAGACCAATCGTTATTTCAATTTAAAATACGGGAACAACTGAAGGACATACACGTCAGGGGTGTGAGCGGCGATAAATATCTACATATCTAGATCACTCCATGCGTATATGCTAGTATAAGCTAGATCCGTAGATACAGTTTCCATAGAGTAGTACTGACGACAGAAAAATCAGTCCATCACAAGGAATATACGCTGGGGCGTTCTTCGACATAAATGGATCCTTCAACAATGTAAGCTTTGGAGCTTGCACAGAGCTCAATTGTCCACCGGTCTCTGCAATTGGATAGGTGCGAGACTTAAGGTACGGGTGATAAATTCAACGCTAGAAGGTATTAGCAGAATGCTAGTCTGCAGACGTATACCTCAAGGCGGAGTATTTTCACCACTCATTTGGTTCCTTGTGGTGGATGAGATTTTGGAAATACTCGACGCAAATGATTTTAAGGTGTCGGTCTACACTGAAGGTGTTGCCATTCTTATATCAAGGAAATTTCTTCCAATCCTTAGTAAAAGACTCAACTATGCACTGATACTAGTTAACAACTGGGTCAGTAGCCGATGTCTGAGAGTGAACCCCACAAAAGCAGAGATTGTCCTCTTTACTAGACAAAGGTAAATCACTGAGATAAAACTCCCTAGGATCAGAGGTGTTGTACTAAAACAATCAAAGGTCAGCATGACACTTGGGCGCTATGGTATATTCTAAATCAAATTGAAACGACAATATCGAGGAACGTATTAAAAAAGCACGTTTGCAAAAAATGCGTTTGTCAACACTTGGGGTCTTAAGCCCGCTGCGGTTGTGCAGCATCCTAACTTATGCTTTCTTAGCCTGGTGGAAGGGCACTTACGAAGTAATACCAGCTTTCAAGCCTCATCAAAATCCAGAAGTCACCCTCCATCGGGATTATGGGATCGATACGTACTACACAGATGCTGGTAATGGCGATTATGCCAAGTTTCATTCTGCTGGATCTATTAGTTTATTTTAGTCATCAGCACCATACGGTCACGTCTCCATCCTCTTATTCAGATGGAAGGTCACAAGTAAGTAAAGTAAAAAAGTAAAAAATAGTACTTTATTTCAAAGTATTTTGCAGCGGGGCACACCAGCACCACCATTTAAAAGATTCGTTAGTTAACTTTGCTAGTTTCTAAACGTTCTGCACCCAAAAGTGTTCGACTAATGTCTTTCAGAATCGGGCAGTTACCTACAAAGTGAGCGGTGTCTTCTTTAGAAGTTCTCCTCTTGTTCGCAGAATTAGTTATGTGCTTGATTTTTATATATTAGACGAGAGCTTGAACTTATGGCTGAATTAATGGAGTCGCGTTTCATCGCTAAGTCGACATCAGAAACAAATCTATAAGCAATATATATAGCACTTGTCCATTCTGGGGAATTAGATTCGTTCATTCTTAAATTCATATTATGCTTGAAAGCAGTATTCTCCCACTCTTTGTAAAATTGTGACTTGGTTCTTATAACTTTCTTCGCAAGAATCTTATGTCGTTTTCCATTGGGCAAAAAGAAGCCTTCTTTTTGTCTTCCGAAGAGAAAAAACACTGCCGCACATGTTCCATTGGCTCTTCGGAATCATCTTCTTGGAGAGTTTTTCGCTTCCCGATTTCATTTCGGAAGACACTCAAAATTCACTCACACATATAACGTCTTACATCGGATTACCTGTCAAAGTCATATGGAAAAGTAGGCATTGTTTTGTTTATTCGCAATTCAGTGAAGTCCCTCGAAAAAAAGTCATAAGCAATAAGTTGAATAAAAAATAATAATAAAATGGATCTACTAAACGAATTATTTTCATCTTCTTCATCGTCTTCGAGTTCATCGGATGAAGAACTTTTTCTAATTGCAAGTGGAAGAATAAAAAAAAACAGAGTGCTCAATTTTATTGAAATTGTGAACAAATATTCGGATATGGAGGTATGGTATGTTACTCTTTTTTGTACAATGAAAAACAGAAGATAATTGTGTCCCAGTTTCGAGAACATTTCAGGGTCAAAAGATAAGTTGCAGACAACCTGATTGGCGAATTTCGAAGATCGGAATTTTATAAAAAAAGGGAAGGTGGTGGAGGCCGAAAAGAAATACCAGCCAAAATACAAATATACGTATGCTTATGGTATAGTTTGCATTCCATATGTATTACTAATTACTTATATTTCATTCTTAGGTTCGCCGTGAACAAGGATTCTTACAGGGAAGTGGCGAATATCTTCAACATATCAACTTCTTCAGCATATCGGATTCTGTCCAACATCTTGGAATTTTTTTTAAATATCTCCCGATCTCTTATCGTTGACTTTACAAGGAATTTGCGATGCTGACAAAAAGTTTGTTGATGTGTTTGTCGGCTTCCCGAGCAGAATCCACGATGCAAGGATATTCCAGCTTTCCTTCATCAGCCATGATTTACCAGCACATTGTGGAGTTCAATATCACACATTGGGCGACGCTGCTAACCCTGTAAGAGAGTATCTTTTGACTCCCTACAAGGATTATGGGAGCATGACAGCTAAGAAGCGCAAATTTAACAAAAAAACTCAGCCAGACTAGGGTAAAAATCGAAAATTCTTTTTCGTTACTGAAAACTAGATTCAGGCAACTAATAAGGCTGAACTTCTTTACGGTTGAAAGGATGTGCAAATTTATTTTAGCGTGTTGCGTTCTTCACAACTTGTGCATAGATCAAGGTGATATCTGGACAGAAGAAGAGAACACAATCCCAACAGATTCATCCATCTCAAGTCAGAATGTGGAAAATACAGGCACCGATCGAGAAGAACAACGTGACCTTGCAGCGTTTGGGAGAAATAAAAAGAAACTCGATAGCAGACACTTTTTAATTAATCATTTATGAATTTTATTTATAATATATTATTTTAATTCATTATTTATTGCTAAGTTTTTAGTACATAGTGAAATCAAAATTTAAAAAAATAAAATGAAAAGGAACTTCATATGAATATTCATTAAAACATCAGTTTCAAAAAAAATGTATTTTTCAGTCATACATTCACTAAAACGTAAGGTAATTAAAAGGTAAGCTTAAGAATTCTACAATTTTTTATTTTTTATTACTTCTATTAGCTTATTCCCGAGCTCGTCAATCTTATGAATTTTTTCTTTGTGCCGCTTTCGTTTGTTTTCTTCTTTTTCATCAAACCGCTGGCGTTTTTCTCCAAGGCTTATCCACCAGCTTTTCTTGCAACAATTTTTGCTTCCTTTTGGGTATCGCTTTAAGAACATTGTTGGAGTTCTCCGTACCAGAAGAAGATGGCATTGAATCATGGCATGTGGACGGTAATTGCTCCTCTGCTGCCAAGGTATTAGTTGTTTTGCGAGAAATGCGGTTGGGCCCAACCATTATTTCCGGAAGAAGGGAGTCGTCAGCCAAAATAATTTTGTCCAGTGTTTTGGTATATGGAAAATCTTTTCGTACGGCTCCGGCGGTGCGATTATTTTTTATACAGTTTTTGGCAGCTTTTATTACAGTCTTGTATCGCCCAGTAACTTGTTCTACGGTCAAGCTTACCCCGAACTCCGTTGAACACTGCTCGGTAACAAACGCCCACATATTTTTCTTCACCCTAAATTGTTTCATCGGACCAATTCCGTTCATGTTATCTTCATACAGAGAAAACATGAACTTCGTTTGGTCGTCAGTCCATTTAAATGATTCTGCAAAATAGTCGTACCATAACAAAGGGAAATAAATTTAAGTATTTGCAGGCTTACCCGATGGACGTGGGTCAGCAAGAAGTCACCTTGCAGCTCCTTGGGTAACTAAATTTGCAGGCGCTGTTTCTTCTATAGTTTCAAAGTTGTAGAAGGAGGCACGGTCTGTGTCTCGCGACCTTAAAGAAAAATATATCAAAATTGGTTCTTATATGTTTAAATATAACATATCTAGAATAATGTTCAATTATCACTTTCCCGTTGATCTGCAGTATTTCTCCATCATCTCGACGAAATATTCGATAGTCCAAATTTATTTCTTCCATCTTTATCTGCTTTGTGAAAAATGTAAACAAGAAATGCGACATTTCACTAACACACACATAATTGGGCGGAAGATAAATCGCATGTTCCATTGGAATCCAGAAGAAGCCAATTCTTGAGTGAACCCAATGAAAAACGACATTATTGAGTCGTCTATCGTCATCTCCGCTCAAAACCTTTAATATATATTTCATGTTTAGCTTCAGCGTGAATATAAACAATGGTGATATTCCACACTCTCTATATGCAGTATGTAGTTAGGTGTTTTTTTTTTTTTTTAGGTTGCGCCAAGGATGTATAATCTTCATAGATACTAATAGCCCGAGTGCTACTAGCATGCACGATTCGCAAACCTGAGTAATCGATTCCAGGAATACGCCTACGTACTAAACACACACCCTACACACTTCAACCACTCTCCCCGCGGTACTGCCGTTAGGTATTTCTTCGCGGGGCTGGTTAGCAATTATGCTCTAGTCTCCGAGGCTGCCTCTTGGGCTCTTCTTAGGGCTTCTGCTCTTCGCAGCGCATTCTGCACACACACTATGAATGAGCAGATCTCCATCCACTCGCCCTCTGATCGTGTCATGTGACTAACAATATTTTTCTTCTGCAAAGCGTCTGCAGTAGAACACTGCATGCTCCGCGTCCTCCTCTTCGTTTGGGCATATTGGACACAGGGGCGAACTATCGTGTCCAAATCTATGGAGGTATTTCCGGTAGCCACAGTGTCCGGACAGGAACTGTGTGAGGTGGTAGTTACAGTTCCCCCTCGCTCTCTCTGTCCATGATTTTATAGTGGGAATGAGCTTGTGGGTCCACCTGCCTTTGGTAGAGTTGTCCCACCTGGTTTGCCACAGCGTTGCTGATGCTGCCCTTTCCTCCTCCTTAATCCTTTTTGCCTCTTGGCGGTTCGAGGGACGTCTAAGGTATACTCTCTGCATCTCTTCAGCGAGGATGTCGATTGGGACCATCCCAGCTAAAACGCAGGCTGCATCGTCGGAGATAGTTCGGAAGCCGCTGATCACTCTGATTGCGCAGAGCCTGTGAGCTGATGATAGCTTCTTCCTGCACTCATTTGTCGCCAGTGCACCTGCAGCGTATAGAAGTACCGAGCTGACCACTCTGGACAGTAGGATCCTGCGGGCGTATCCAGGCCCGCCGATGTTCGGGAGCATTCGGGAGAGTGCTGCCTGCATCAGCGATGCTTTCTTACTGGAATACTCGACGTGGGCTTTGAAGCGCAGCCTGTTGTCGAGCATGACTCCAAGGTACCTCAAGGATTCTTTGGACCTGATTATCTGGTTTCCGACCTGGAAGCTGGCGTATTCCACCTTTTTGCGGCTGGTTATTAGGACAGCTTCGGTCTTGTGGGCAGCTAGTTCCAGACCGGTAAACTCCAGCCATTCCTTTATTCTTATAACTGCCTCATCCGTAGGTAGTATGGTGTATCCATCCTGGCCAGGGATCTCCTAATGAATGGCCAGCTTGCCGAGTTGAAAGCATTTTTCACGTCGAGCGTTACTACTGCGCAGTATTTCTTCGTCCCCCATTTCCACCTTTTTCCTTGTATTGCTTCAGTTGCTATATCTACTACCGCCTTTATGGCATCGACGGTAGAGCGTGATTTTCTGAAGCCGTACTGACAGTCTGACAGGGCTCCGTTTTCCTCCGCCACCGCAAGCAGTCTGTCATAGATGATACGCTCTAGGATCTTCCCCAGCGTATCGAGCAGGCATATTGGGCGATACGATGATGGTTGTCCGGGCGGCTTATTGCCCTTTGGAAGCAGCACTAAGTGTTGTAATTTCCATGGTGTAGGGAATACCCCTTCCTCTATGCACCTTTGCATCGTTGTTAGAAAGATGTCCGGTCTCGTCTTAACAGCCGCCTTGATTGCCCTATTCGGGATGCCATCCGGTCCAGGTGCTTTGCTGTCTTCGATTTTTCTGCATGCCCCAAAGAGTTCTTCTGACGTGATTGCCGGGATATGCTCCATGCTGATCTCCCTCGTGATGGAGACCATAATAGTTGGTCTATGGGGGAATAGGTGCTCTACTATAGTCTTTAGCATTGCCGGGCATGTAAGTTGTGGAGATCTGCTGCTTTTAAGCTTCTTCATCACCACTCTATACGCCATGCCCCAGGGGTCTAATTCGGCCTCGTCACAGAGCCGCCTAAAGCTCCTTGACTTACTCTCCTTAATGGCACTTTCCAGTTCTCGCCTCGCCAATTTAAATGTGGTTAGCCGCTCTTGGAAATCTTGTCTGCCTCTGGATCTCTGAGATCTGCGTCGTGCTTGTAAGCACTTCGCCCTGAGCCGTTTAATCTCGTCGGTCCACCAGTAGCAGGGCTCGCCTCTTTTACTGACAGACCTTCTGGGCATTGCTGCGTCGCACGCTGTGGTTATGACCTGGATCAGCTGATGCGAAAGTGCCTCAGCCGATCCATTATTTGTTGTGGCACTGGTGCTTAGCATTTCTTCGAACGTGTCTTTGTCGAAGAGCGTATCCTTCCACTTTGGTCCTGTTAGGGTGGGACGCAGTCTACGTTTCTCCTAGCCGACATTAAATATAATTGCCTGGTGGTCACTGTGGGTATAGTCTTCGCTGACCCGCCATTTGGTTTTCCGCAGGAGTGAGTTGCTCATGAATGTGATGTCAATGACTGACCCTCTGCCTGCCTTTCGAAACGTTTCCGCTGTACCGTCGTTGGCCAGACTAATGTCCAGTGCTGCGAAACATTCGAGGAGAGCTCTTCCCCTTGCGTCTGTGGTTCTACTGTTCCAATCAGTAGCCCAGGCGTTGAAATCTCCAGCTATGATCACTGGGTGTTTCCCCCGCGCGTCAGCTACGATGTCGTCCAGCAGCTTTAGATAGTCCGCCAGTGTTATACTGGGGGGCGCATAGCAACTATAGAAGTGCACACCATTTATCCTTGCATATACGAAAAGGTCAGCCTGGTGGCCGACTGACTGCAGAGCATAGCTCCCGCAGGTCCATATCGCGGCTTTTTTCGTGGTGTCGTCTATCCAGCTACTTCCATTTATGGGCTTGTACGGTTCGCTTATTAGGGCTACGTCGATCCTTTTCTCTCGTACAGTTTGCGCCAGAAGGTCCTGTGCGGCGGCGCAGTGGTTTAGGTTTATCTGGACGACATTCATCATATTAATTTGGCCAGTGCCTTCTTGAGTACCGGGCACTTGCTGCTACCAGCTACGTGCCCGGCGTTTTCTGGTGTGACAGTCTTACACCAGAAGCATAATACGTCCTTTTTGCATTCTTTGGCTATGTGGCCCTCCTCTCCACAGTTTCTGCACTGCTTGGATCGGTCATGCTCGCTTTTGCATTGACGCGCCGTGTGGCCAAACTCCAGACACCTAAAGCATTTGGTGAGGGCCTTTCGAACACGAATACGGCAGTTCACCCAGCCGACTTTGATTTTGCCGGACTCCAGCAGCTTGTTCCCCTTGTCTGTCGGTAGCCCCACTGTCGCGATCTGCGTGCCACCGTAGGCCTTCCTAAGGCTGAGCACATCTGCTTCGGCAACCTCGATGTTGCACTGAGCTTTGATAGCTTCGCAGATGTCTCTCCTAGTGGTGACTTCGTCAAGGTCTTTAATTTCGACCGTGGATCTCTGTATTAGAGTGCGGATCTCCGCCTCTGCGCCAATGTTTTCACCGATGATGCTCCTAAATTGTTCGGTGCTGTCACCAGATTCGCGTAGCTGGAAGCGCAGGTCGCCTTTCTGGGTTCTCCTAATCTTTGTGACCGATTCACCCAGGTTGTGGAGCTTGGGGTCCGCTTTGACCCTGCGTAGTATTTCGGCGTAGGAAAGTTGACCCTTGGTTGCCACCACTATTGCGTCCGGTCGCGTTTTTTCACTGGCGGTCTTGCCTGGCTTCTTCTCATCCTTCTTGTTCTTTTTAAGAACTTTCGACCAGGCACTGCCGCGGCGTGTTAGGTGTGTTCGACGGTAAATGTAGTAGCTTCTTCAGGAAAAATCTAAGCAATTTTTCAACTTCATCATACAGCCTGTATTCCCAGACTTGCGCTCCATAGGCCATTACTGAACGCACTACAGCTTCATTTATTTTCACTTTTGCTAGTATGTGAACTTTGGGGTTAGAAATAAGGTCCCTCCACATTGAATTCAAATCTTTCTTCGCTTCTACAAGCTTGAGTTCAAGGTGATGTTTTATCGAAAGGTTATGGCTTAGAGTTATACCCAAGTACTTGTAGGACCTCACTACTTCTAAATTTTCTCCACCGTATGTCCATCGTTGGTTTCTCGAGAGGCGACCTGTACCTTTACGAAATACTAATACCTTGCTTTTAGAAGTATTTATATCCAGACAGTTGACATGGCAATATCTTTCAGTTTTGTTGATCATAAGTTGCAACGAACTTGGTGATTCTGCAAGAACTACAATGTCGTCTGCATAAAGCAGTGCCCTTACTAATAGCTGATCTACACATATGCCTGCTGGTAGTATGTCTAATATATCATCCACAAAAGGTGCGAAAAGAAGAGGGCTTAGAAGACAACCCTGCTTAACTCCCATTTTCACCTCAAACCATTCCGACAATTTTTTACCGTCCCATATCGCTGACTTATTATTTTTGTACAACGCCTGTAGTATGTTTACAAACTTTAATGATAATCCAATGTTGGTTAGCTTATAGAACAGATAGTTTCTATTTATCTTATGGAATGCCACTTTGAAATCAATAAAGAATGCATAAAGTTTCTTTCCTCTGTCTGGGTATTTTTGAGCTATGGTGGTCAGGTTGAAAATTTGGTCGACTGTTGAGAAACCCTTTCTAAACACCGCATGGAACTGAGATAGTTTTCCGTTCTCATTACCCATTTTGATAGTCTTGCTGTTAGCATCTCAGTGAAGATTTTTGTAACTGCATTCATAAAATATATTCCCCTATAGTTTTCCGCTACATATGGATCGTCTTTTTTAAAAATACTTACTTACTTACTTACTTATGTCCTTTAACCCCTCGGGGGGCATAGGGTGTCAACCACGCCTGCGCGCCATCGTGTTCGGAGTTCTGCAACGCGTTTGAGCTGCCTCCAACTTATTCCTAAAGAGCTCGATTCCTCCTCAACTGTTCTGCGCCACGTTTGCCTAGGGCGTCCCGCTATTCTGCCTGCCTGGGTGAGCGGATTCCACTGCATAGCGTATTTCGCAATGGAGTTGTCTTCGCGCCGTAGGGTGTGTCCAATCCATTGCCACTTTCTTCTTCGTATAGTAATGCTTATAGGTTCTTGGCCCGTTCTCAGATAAAGTTGTTCGTTGGAGATGCGGTTCGGCCAAAAAATCCTCAAGATGATTCTTAAGCATTTGTTTACGAAGACTTGCAGCTTGCGTGTGTTAATGGTGTCCACCTTCCAGGTACTGCACCCATAAAGCAGCACTGATTCTACATTGGAGCGGAACAGTCGTAGCTTGGTTCTTCCTAATAACATTGCTTCTCCAGATTTTGGACAGCATTCCGAACGCAGCTTTAGCCTTCCCGATTCTGCTGCACACATCCAGTTCGGTGCCACCGCGATTAGCCGAGACGACACTTCCTAAATATAGAAAGTTATCAACTTTCTCGACTTGCTTTCCGGCAATGTTAAGTTGAGCGCGGGTATTGGAAGTACTCAGGGCTTTTGTTTTGGCTGTGTTTATTTTTAGCCCCACTTTGTTTGCCTCAGCTTCTAGATTTTGGGCCATCAAATAAAGATCCATTATCCGATGTGAAAGTAGACAAACATCGTCAACGTAATCTAGGTGTTTAAGGTAAGATGTCATAGTTCAACGAATTCCAGAATTAGCTTCCGTCAATGCTGCACGGAGTACATCGCTGATAACCACCAAGAACAATAGTGGGGACAGTATGCACCCTTGACGTACTCCACTTTGGACATCAAAGTCCTCCGACACCTTACCATTGTGCACGACGTGACACTTGCCGCCCTCATATGTAGCCTTGATAATAGCTATAAGCTTTTCTGGAATGCCTCTCCTGCGCAAGGCCAGCCAGATAGCATCTCGATTCAAGCTGTCGAAAGCCTTCTCGAAGTCGATAAACAGTAAATGTAGCGGAGACCTATACTCAACGCATTGTTCGATTATGATCCGTAAGGTGTTTATGTGGTCGATGCAGGAGGATCCAGCGCGAAAGCCTGCCTGTTCGACATCGAGAGTTGAATCTAAATGATCTTTAATTCGTTCTAGAATTATTCTAGCTATTATTTTGGCTACAGCTGGAAGAACACATATACCTCTCCAGTTACCGCACTCCATCAAGTTACCCTTCTTTGGAAGCTTAATGATCATCCCCCTTTTCCACTCCTGTGGAAATTGTTCACTATCCCAAGCTCTCCGTATTAGCGGATGCAGCAAATTTGCCGATGTATTTGGCGCCGCTTGAAATAGCTCGGCAGGGATGCCATCAATACCCACCGCTTTGTTTTTCTTGAGGGACTTGATTGCTGTGCGAATTCGGGAATTTGTTGCTTCGAACTGCTCATTCGAATTCAAGATCATACCGCCGTCGTCTAAGTGATTTAGCACTGCAGCAAAATGTTCTCTCCATCTAGTGAGCTGATCCTCATCCGAAATCAGAAGGTCACCGTCTAGACTCTTCACTGGATGTTGTTTGGAGTTTCGACCACCAATGAGCTCCTTAGTAATGTTGTAAACAGTCCTACTGTCGCACCTACTCGCTGCTTCTTCAGCCCTTGAGGCCAGTGAGTTGACATGTTGACGCTTGTCACGTCTCACACTACGCTGCACTTCTTTCTTCTTCGCACGGTATTGGGCTTCAAGCTCGGTTCTCTCTACTGCTGAGGCCGCTGCAATCCGAGCCTTGATTGCTGTACGCTCATCGATCCGTCTCCAGGTGTCTGTAGAAAGCCATGTGCGGTGGTGTTTCTGCTTTTTACCGACATAAGTGCGTGCCCCAGTCGCAAAAGCATTTTTCACAGCACTCCAGTGGTCATCCATGTTCTCTATGGTGCTGATTGCTTCTGCTTCTAAGGCAAGATGGTCCCTGAACTGTTGGCGCACTTGGGGAACCTTGAGCCTGTCGATATTAAACCTGGTGATGTTAAGCAGGTTTGAGCGGTTGCTGTTGACGGATGCAGTACGAAGGCGTAAATGAGCTACCATAAGATGGTGATCTCGTTCTTGTCCGACGTCAGCTCCACGTCTGTTTCGGACGTCCAGGAGACAATTTCTAAAGCGGCGACTGATCGCAATGTGGTCGATCTGGTTGGATGTTCGTTGCCTATCAGTAGAGACCCAACTGATCTTATGGCAGCTGTTATGCTTAAGCAGCGTACCTCCGATGACTAGGCGGTTGGTATTGCAGAAGTCCACAAAACCGCTCACCATTGTCATTACGGTCTCCCACGCCGTGAACTCCCATCACGTGCTTAAGCATGGTGTTGTCGCTACCCACCTTGGCATTGAGATCTCCCATTACCATTACGATGTCTCCATTAGGCGTTTGGTTGTAGGCGGCACCTAAGTGGCTATAAAAATTATCCTTTTCATCCTCAGTCGCGTCTAGAGTCGGAGCATAACACTGTATGATGGTAATTTTTCTAACTCTACTCTGGAACCTAGCCGTCAATATCCGGTCACTATGGGGTTTCCAGGATATGAGGCTACTACGTGCTGCTGGAGTTAGCATGAGTCCTACGCCAGAACTCCGTGCACTTCCAGCTGGTTTACCAGAGTAGAGCATCACAGTGCTTTTTGTTGGGGAGATGTATTCCCCAGCATCGTACCATCTTATCTCGCTCAGCCCTAAGATGTCGATTTTATACCGTGCGAATTCGCGCTCCAATTGGAGGAATCTGGCGTTATAAGGCCCTTCCTTGAGTGAGTCCAGGAGGGTCTTAACGTTCCAGAATCCGATCGTTGTCCGTGTCCGATAGCCAAAGGTCGTCAACAAATGATCAGTCCGTATCCGAGGCGTATGTTTCCGTTTCGGAGCAATAGTTTGTTTTACGGTTGCGGCTCGCTGGGCCACAGACCAACCGTCACTTATCCTGTTTTTTGGCGCAGGAAGCTCGCCATTCGTCCTCTCCCGTTAGCAATTTCCGAAGAAATTCCCAGATGGCACCACGAGGAGGTGGGAGTAGGGCTTACTAACAGAGCTGCTAGGTTTTCGGCTGCAGTGGCTCCTACTCGTTACTTAGCGGACCAGCACCTATCGGGAGATGCTGCCCCTACGAGGCCTTTGTTAGTCGTTTGCCATCCAAAAAAAATAGGGAATACAATATGCATTCGGTACTTTTCCTGCGTTGTACGTACGATTAAAGGATATCAATAATTTTTCCAAAAAGGATGCTGAGGCATATTGAAAAAACTCATATGGGACCCCGTCTTCACCCGGAGCTTTGTTTCGGTTTGCCTCCCTCAGTACCTCGAACATTTCTTTTTCATCAAATGGCTTATCGAGGGACTCACAATAGATGTTTGGCATTGCGTATTGGAAGGTAGTCGATGTTCCCTGCGTGTTGAGCAGTGTTTTAAAATGGAGCGCTAAAGCTGAGGCTTCGATTCGGTTTCCGACCTTGTCCTTTCTTTGGATTAGTTTTTTGGCGAATGACCAAAATTGTTTACTGTTTGCAGCCTCCCCCAACTCGCTAGCAATTTCATTGAGGTATCTTTTTCGTTTTCTATCACATAGTGATTTGTAGTATGCATTTATGTCGAGGTATACAGCCTTCGCCATATCAGAGTTCTCTTTTCTAAACAGATTTAGCGCAATCAAAGATTTTTTTCAAGCCTCATAACATTCGCTGTCAAACCATGGTTGCTTTCATTCGAATTTTCTCTTTGAATAATTCGTCTTGGCAGCAATTCTTATGAGGTTTGTGAGGACTGTTGGATGCGATAGGGCGCAAATCCATTCAGGTGATAGCTTCCTAACGTATGTGTCCAAATTATGGCGATATTGGTCGGTGTTGCTATCCTTCCAGATAAGTATAAGTCACAAGTACGCAGGCAGTAACCAATTACATGACCGATGCTGCCAGTTGACAGGAGATTCACCATGAGAACTGACAGAAATGACTGAAAAAACGAACGACGCACTAGTAAGAGGGAAATGGTCTTCTACACTTAAGGTTCCAAAAAGGATGGGGGTGTAGGAGCTGGGGTTTACTGTAAAACACAAGCAGTCAACAGCCATCACCCAGGCTGCGAAAATCATCACCAAAGGTAACATCGTTGGCAAGTCAATTACTGTGTACATTGACAGCAGGTAGCCGTTAAGGCTCTGGAATTATGTTTTGGCTCGTTAGAGTCTGTAAGCGGCATCTTAATGAGGTATCACAGGCCAACAGGGTGACCCCATGCTGGGTACTAAATCATATGGGCATACCGAGCAATGAAAGAGCAAAATGAACTAGCTAGATTGAGGTTGGCGTTGTGCATCTCGCAGTTCCTCCCCTACGTAAAGGTTCCTATTAGTTCTACGAGTATAAATAAACTCGCCGGAGATGAAGTCACTAGAGAAGCTAGCAGGCGATAGATCCATCTGGATACGTACGTCACTGCCAGAATACTGTGACCGACTTATGATTTGAGAAGAGCACGTTCCCTGGTCGGGCTTGAAAATAACAGTACGCCAGCCATCTTTGGCATATTTACGGGGTACTGTGGCATTGGAATTTATGCAGAATGTATCGCGTACCGCACAACGACTTCTGCAGAAGCTGCAGTTTTAGATGAGGAAGATATTAAATTTGTGCGACATCTGCTGTGCGAATGCCCTGCCTTCGCCGACAAAAGCATGAGGACTCTCGGTAGTTACTGCTTCAATAAAGTGGAGTATCTTCATCATATTCGATTTGTATTACCTTTCTTAGCCCCCCGTGGCACATGACTTCCTTGCGATGGGAGGCAGGCAACATAACTGAGATGTGTGGATCATAGCTCTCCTACTTCACTGCATTTCTACTGATCCACCCGTTACACTTTTGTTAAAATCGTTATATAGAAAATTTCGTTCGCATGACCACTCTTGTCGTGAAATTGTAAGTGGCTAATTTATGTGGGCTATCATCCTCTAATCATTTGCAGAAGAAAAGAAAAGATAGGAACGCCTTCTTGAAAATAAGTCGACAGAAGTGATGATTTCTGCGTCTAAAAACTTCCTACTCATCGCCGACTTTGTAACCTTTCACCACAATTTTAACTACCAAAACAGCTCCTTAAATCGCAAAAAAAAAAAAACTCTTAAGTATCTGCCACTGTAGGCTTTTAATACACCAGTCTCATTTGCATATTCTCTTTGCTTTTCCCACATGGAGTGCGTGTCCATTCGATATTATATGACCAAACTTGCATCCGTTGCCACTTCAATCGGACCAAACAGTTCCACGCTTACACGACATTGCTTCGAAGCAAAAAAATCGACAAACTATATCAAAACATGAATTGGCAACCAATCGAATTCTTACAACTTCAGTAGAACGGGCATAAAACTGCCGACCGAAACCTTATCCCCGAATATCACCATCATCTGATCGTCGTCATCGGGATCTTCGTGGTCGCTGCAGCAGTCGGACAAAACGCGGTCATAATTTACATGAGGCATTCAAGGAAACCACATTATCACCAATGCCAGTGGCCAATGGCATTGGCAATTGGCAGGACCGGACTGGACCATGATGCCCCCATGATGATGTCGTCGTCGTCGTCCTCGTCGTTGTTGTAGTGCGCGCTTGGCGATGATTACCTGCGCGCACCCGATTTAAGGAATCGGGATGAAAGTCGAAGTTATTAATCCAATGATCGAGCAAATGGAGACCGACTTTGTTGTTTTGGCCCGATCAACATGCGGCCATGTCAAGATACCGCCGGATATATTGTTTTAGCCGATTAAAGGAGTGGGGACGACAGGCAGACAGAGGAGCCCTTGTAGGACCTGCGCGCGCGCGCAGGCGCACAACATGGCTGTAACAATAATAACTTTTTACCGAAGACGTCCCAATCCTACGGGTATGTCGGGTTATATTTCTGGATTTGTGTGATTCCGTTTATTTATGTAATACGTGAACTTGAGGGAATCTGGCTTACTCGCTTGGGAACCGATCGACGACGACGAGGACGACATGCCGGCGCGCGAGATGTTTCGGTGCCGCATTGGGTCGTTTTATTGGACGGACGGACGGGACATAATAACACAGAATCCATTTACACTGAAACGAAAACATTGCTAATATATCAGGGTTTCCTGTTGCTGTTATTGTTGCAAGTTGGGCTAAAGGCGGTTTGGAATTGACACGTGATGATTTTATAACCAATTACCTGATTGGACGTGGTCGTTGAAATTGCCCGAGGAGAGGGGGGATAAGCAGATAACAACTGGTCCTGGGCATCAAGAATCAATGAATGCGGTTTGTGTACATTTTGTTTTTTGGGGTAGTTTTGGGCCGTATTTCGATTAATCATCGGGAGAAATGAATTTGTTATCGATTGGGAATCTCAAATCTCTCACTAAGAAGTTTGTATTGGTATCTGGTTAATGAATCAATCACAAGTGGTGTTCGATGAAAGTAGACTAGCACTTCTATTTCTTTAACTCCTATTTCTCGTTATGAGTCTTAGGGCATCTATCACACCAACACTCAATTTGTTACAGTTCCTTGTGATAAATCTTAGTTATCTCCGAATTTTCTCCAAATTGCCATGCCTAATCCTTGATAATCCTTCGTCATATTTATGTAAGGCGACCCGTTCGTCTTCCCTGTTGGGTTAGCGGATTTCATTGCATAGCTTTACCAGCTATGTACCCATGGTTGTTACCCTTTCAGAGAGTGTTACTTACGTTTCCATTTCCGCTTATGTATAATCGCCTACATATTTGCATTCCTAGTCCCATTTTGTTATAGTTGTTCCTTTGGGATATAGTTTCACGGGCACACTCGAAGTATATTTCTGAGACAACGACTAACAAGCTTATGTTTGTCTTGTGAAAATGGTGGTCACCTGCCAAGTACTGCGTCCAGGAAGCAATACTGTCTCCGTACTTGAACTGAATAGGTGCGATTTGGCGTTTAAACTTTCCTCTTCAAATCGCCGAAAGCACATCAAAAGCGGTCCAAATAGTCAGTTCAGTATAACCTTCGACCGAAACAATACTCCCGAGTGTACAAGACCCAATTTGCCCAGTAATATCTATTACATCTCCAAAAATATTCAACTTTTAGTTTTTTAGCCAATGCCTACAAACTCCTATTCTCAACTGCAACTTTGGTAAACGATTTTACTGTTGACGACCCAAGCAAATGTAAAAAAGACAACGATCTTCGTCTCTGCACGAGGAATTTTAGGTCACTCTACAAACCACGTGCAGTCGAACAACCTGCGAAGGTTCTAGACTGCTGCAAAGTTGACATTACCGTCATCATCGGGCGGGTGCTGATTTGTTATTAGAGGCAGACTTAGGCAACAAGTCTTGAGTTTTCGGCATTTGAACGAGTGGCTCATGGCTATCCGTATCAAGGTTCAATTTACCAACAAAAGCCTAATATGCTCTCATGTCCCTCATGAGAAGATGAATGACGAGATGATGGATGAATTCTACCAGCTCTTTGACATCACGTATGAGCAATGCCCTAGCCACGACGTTAAAATCGTCCTTATCCTAGGAAAAGAGGACGTCTTTAGTAGCGTGGTTGGAAAGCTCAACCTGCACGACACCACATCCGACAACGCATGCAGGTCGAAACGTTATTGTAGCTAGCCGAACGTCTTGATATTCACAAGGGACATGACTCTTTTTTTTTTTTTTTGTGGGTAGGTGAAAATCTTCATGCGACACTATGAGACCGTGTACTCATAGTAGTGTCAGATTTCTACTGACTAAAAACACCCTTCCCTTCGTTTTGTTTACTACGACTAAGTTAGACCTTATCAAGTAGTTTAAGCTTCAGAAGAGAATATTCGCGTGAGGCAGGTAGATTTTCAATAAAAGCACCTGCTGAAATCGTCATGACATGCGGCTTTTTGTCTTATTGCGCTAATTCGAACGGTTTCGTTCTTTGAAGTCGGTGCCCGAGATTTGTCACATCCAAAGTTTGGAGTATGGCACAGTTGCAATGGCCATGAAGATGAATACGAAGCTTGCGAGCGAAGTTTTTTATTTCGTCCTCCACGGTAGTTATCCCTAAGTTTCTGTGGATATCATGGTTTCTGATATACCAGGGAGCGTTCACGATTATTCTTATAATTTTATTTTGGAATGATTGTATGAGATTCCTATTGCTTGGTTTGGTACAACCCCAGAGTTATATACCGTACGTCCACACGGGTTTAAGCACTTGCTTATACAGAAGCAGTTTGTTATATACGCTTAGTTTGGAATATCATCCAATTAGCCAATACATTTCTCTAAGTCGATTTTTGACTTCGTCACGTTTCTTTTTAACGTGGGGTTTCCATTTAAGTTTCGCGTCTAATGTCATTCCCAGGTATTTAGCTTCGTTTGCATGCGGTAGTTGTACCGAGTTAATGAAAACGGGAAGGTTGATTATTTTCTTGTAAGTGAAGTTAACATGCGTCGATTTGGTCTCGTTAAGAACAATGCGCCAAGTTTTTGTCCACTCACAGATTTTATCCAAGGCTCGTTGGACTCGATTGAAATTTCCGTTGCCAGAATAGCCGTATCGTTCGAGAACGTAGCTACAATAGTGCCTTCAGTTTGTGGTATGTCCCGAGTGTACAGCAAGAATTTTTTTCATTTATTTAAACTTAGATTAACATGACACTTCAAGAAATTCTTTCTCATAATTAAGCATCTAAAATTGAATTACATACAACTGTAGTGAATAACAATAAAAAAATAAAAATAAAAGTATTTATAAACATAAAAAGTAAATACACTGACGAGTATGTGAATATTAAATATGATTAAATTGAGATATTATTGTTAAATAATTTTAAATTTATTGCGACATGTATAAGAATAGCCTCCCCCGAAATACAGCTGACGAATCAATCTTTTGTAATTGATGTGGAAGATTATTCCACAACCGAATCGCTCTAACAAAATAAAACCGCTCTCCCACTGTGTGTGTGAATCGTGGCAAAATTAGTCGTAGGCCTCTAGGTGACTGTACAAATCTAAGATACTCTAGTAAATACTCAGGACATTTTTTGTGGATTATGTTATGGAGTTTAAGAATGGATCTGAAGTCATAGTACTCATCTAAACTCATTCCAAGTAAGGACCTCTTGTGCTGTGAAACGCTTACATACCTTGGGATGTTAAATATGTACCGTAAGCAATCATTAAATGCGACATTGATTTTATGTTTACATTCATAGTCAAGGCAGGGATATACTATACAATTATAGGAGAAAAATGGCAGTATTAAACTTTTTACAAGATGTAATTTCATCTTCGGATTCAGTAAACTCGAAGAGGCTCTCAAACTGCGCAATCCACAGTAGATTTTACTGATTGTATCAGATGTAGCATCGCAGCAACTCATTTTCCTGTTTATCCTAAAACCCAAATATTTCACGTGTAACACCATTTACAGCAAGGGGAGGGACATTGAGTAAGCATACTTTACTTCTGGCACATACCATTCTCACAGATTTAAGTGGATTGAGAAAAAGTTTATTTAAATCAGCCCATTTCTGAATGAGTGACAAATCTTCATTTATTCTAGCCACACAATCATCTATTAATCCCAGTCTTCTAGAAAGATAAATAACAACATCATCTGCGTAAAGGTGTACATGACAGTTCACAAGAATATCAGGAAGATCACTTACAAATACAGAAAACAGGAGTGGTCCCAGGACCGATCCTTGTGGAACACCTGTATTCACCAGATACGGATTAGAGCTTCCCTGTTCCGTGTAGACCGTCTGTAAACGATTATTTAGATAATGGAAAATCAGTTCAAGGGCAGAGCTAGAAAACCGGAAATTATTTTTAAGTTTGTGGAGTAGCAATGAATGATTAATAGAGTCAAAAGCCTTTGAAAAATCTAAAAGTACCATCACACCGATTTCATCTAAATCCAATGCTGCCCTTAAATCAGAGGTTACCTTGATTACTGCTGATTCACAACTATGCCTTTTCCGAAAGCCAGATTGCCACTTAGAAATCTTATTACGTCTATCCAAGTCTTCTTGAATCTGTTGGGCCAAGATCTTTTTAAAGACTTTCGATAGGAAGGGTAATAAGCTTATGGGTCTAAACTCAGCAGGGTTCTTAGGATTCGACTTTTTTGGGATCGGAATAATTTTGGCCCTCTTCCACATCTCCGGAAATTGACGGCTGTATATACAGTAGTTGAATATGTGCACTAAGTAAGGAAGAAGTACAGGAAGGATTAACTTAACGAATTTCGGGGAAATATCGTCTGGCCCAATCGCATTCGATTTAACTGCACGAATAGCTAATTCAACATCTGGAACGTTGACACACCTAAATGCGAAGCACTCAGTAGCGGAGGGACCATTTGAATCAAACTCATCCGCATCCGATGATGAAGGAACGAGTACAGCGCCCATTTCCGTCGGACTGAAGGTACATCTAGGCCTGTCATTATCCACCACACCTACTTGTTTTAAGTTATTCCATAGAACTTTTGATTTTAGTTTTGGGTTGAGACGTTTCAGGAAATATGAACGCTTGGAGGAACGTATTATTGCAGTAACTCTATTTCGAGCAAAGATGTATTGACACCTATTGTACTCCGACGGCATTCTTTTGAACCTTCTGAAAAAGCGTTCTCTCTCCTGAATTAATAATTTAAGTTGGTTTGTAAACCATGGACAACTTTGAGACCTTAACACTTTTGTTATTTCCGGGACATAGGTTTCATACAGCTCATTTGTTAGCGTAGTTAGCAAAGAAACTTTCGAATCAATGTCTACAGCATTGTAGATATCACTAAGACCAAAGCTACCAATATTTTCTTGCAGATGTGGAAAATCAAAATGACGAAATGATCTGTACTTCAATGTTTTTGCACTGCTAGTGCCACTCATATTAAACTTAAGGGAGCAAAAAAAAGGTCATAAATAAAATCGGATGTAAGCCTGACCTGATCATTTCCAATCACTCGGTTGGTTGAACTTGTTAGAAACATGTCGATGAGTGACGGGTTTTTAGTAGATTGGAAACAGGTGGGCCACCGTTTATTGACTACGCTCAAGTTCAATTTATTACAGAAGTACTGGAACATATCAGTAGAACCATTCTTCTTCAGATAGTTAACATTGAAGTCTCCACCAATCAAAATATTACTGTAATTTGGGCTGAGTCTGGATAGGGTATCTTCAAGCTCCTTTAAATACTTACTTACTTACTTACTTACGTACTTACTTAGGTGGCGCTACAGTTCGGGGTGAACCTGGGCCTCAACCAACAAGCCTCTCCATTTAGCTCGGTCTTTAGCTAATTGCCTCCAGTTGCGCACTCCAAGTTGGTCGAGGTCCCCTTGAACTTGTGCACTCCACCTACGGCGATAATTCCCTCTACTGCGTCGTCCCTCGGGGTTAGATTCGAAGACTCTGCGGGCCGGAGCGTTAGTGTCCATTCGCTCTACATGTCCTAGCCATCTCAGACGTCCAATACGCAGTTTTTTGACAAGGTCGATGTCGCTGTACAGCTCGTATAGTTCGTGATTGAATCTTCTCCTCCAAAACCCGTCAACGCAAACGGGACCGAAAATCTTACGAAGAATTTTTCTCTCGAAGCGACCAAGGATATCTTCATCCTCTTTTAATAAAGTCCATGTTTCAGCGCCGTAAAGCAGGACTGGGATGATCAAGGTCTTATATAGAGTCTTCTTAGTTGTTCGAGAAAGGGCTTTACTGTTGAATTGCCTTATAAGCCCAAAAAAACAGCGATTGGCAAGAGTTATTCTTCGATTGATTTCTGCACTGATTTTGTTTGCTGAATTTATAGCAGAGCCAAGGTAGACAAAGTCCCTTACTACCTCGAAGTTATAGCTGCCCACGGTGACGTTTTGTCCAATTCGTCGATGTTGGTTTTCCCTTCTAGTTGACAGCATATACTTGGTTTTGCCCTCGTTTATCGCCAAACCCATTTTGGCCGCTTCCGCCTTAATGCTTGCAAAAGCACCGGTGACAGCCCGCTGAGATCATCCGATAATGTCTATATCGTCGGCGTATGCAAGCAGTTGTACAGACTTGTAATAGATTGTGCCTACGGTGTTGGCTTGTGAGTTCGACACAATCCGTTCAAGTACAATATTGAAGAAATCACATGACAGCGCGTCACCTTGACATCAAAGGTCTCGGTGAGGTCATTACCGACCTTGATGGAGCAGCGCGCGTTCTCCATCGTCAGCCTGCACAGGCGGACAAGTTTCGCAGGGATGTCAAAACTAGACATGACTCTATAAAGCTCTTCTCTATAGATGCTGTCATAGGCGGCCTTGAAATCGATAAAGAGGTGGTGAGTATCGATTTGGAATTCTTGGGTTTTCTCCAGGATCTGCCGAAGTGTGAAGATTTGATCGATGGTGGACTTTCCTGGCCTGAAACCGCACTGATAGGGTCCAATCAGGCTGTTGATAAAAGGTTTCAGGCGTTCACACAATATCGCAGAAAAGATCTTGTATGCGATGTTGAGGAGACTGATGCCTCTATAATTGGCGCAGTTGAGGGGGTCTCCTTTCTTGTGGATCGGGCAAACGATGCTGAGATTCCATTCATCAGGCATACACTCCTCTGATCAAATATTAGAAATGAGTTGGTGTATGCACTCTACCAATTCATCCCCAGCTGCCTTGAAAAGTTCGGCCGGTAATTAGCTTGGATATTGCTATCCTCGCTTCGTTTTGGTCAGGTGGACGGAAATTTTGACTATCATAGTCCATGTTGAATAGTTCATTCTGCCTGACAGCGGGATGTTGGTCTTCGTCGCCGTTATACAGTCTGCAGAAGTAGTTTTTCCATATTCTCAGCACCGACTGTGATTCTACTACGAGGTTTCCATTCTCATCTCTACAGGTTTCTGTACGGGTATTACTTCTCTGACACGTTCTTTTTACCTTTTGGTAAAACTTCCGTACATTGTTCCTGGAGTATAGACTCTCGATATTCTCAAACGCGCGCTTCTCATGCTCTTTCTTCTTCTTTTGGAGAAGCCGATGTTCTTCCCGTCTCTTTTGCTCGTAGAGCTCACGAGCAGCTCTCGTCTTCCTTTGCAGCGCCGCTTTGTATGCCTCTTGTTTTGCTCCATGCACTCGCCGGCATTCTTCGTCAAACCAGGGGTTTCGCGGTGGTGGGCGAGCGAGACCCAGCACATCAGTCGCGGCGTTTCTGATGGCACGTTGGCAGCGTTGCCACTGGTCTTCGGTACTTGATGCTGGCGGCAAAGGGGTGATTGAGAGATTTCGGTATACGCGTTCAGCGAAGAGTCTGGCGGTCTCTTGCGATTGTAGCTTTTCGACGTTAAATTTTCTCACAGTAATTCTTCTTTGTTGCTCAGATTGGGATATCCGCATTCGTACCTTGGCTACAACAAGGTAATGATCCGAGTCTATGTTGGCCGCTCGGAAGGTCCGGACATCCAGAATACTGGAGGCATGCCTTGCGTCGATCGCAATATGATCAATATGGTTGATCGTGACATGATCATTGGACCGCCATGTCTGCTTATGAATATCGAGTTGAGGAAACCATGTGCTTGCTATGGTGACATTTCGCTCCACAGCGAAATCAATTAGCCTTAGTCCGTTATCAGATGTGGTGTTGTGTAGGCTATGCTTACCGACTGCTCTACCGAAGACGTCCTCCTTTCCTATTTTGGCGTTAAAATCGCCCAATACGATCTTAACGTCGTATTTAGGACATTGCTCGTATGTTTTGTCGAGGAGCTCGTAGAAACACTCTTTGGAGGCAGGGTCCTTTTCTTCTGTGGGGGCATGAGCACATATTAGGCTTATGTTAGCGAATTTAGCCTTGATCCGGATAGTCATAATACGCTCGCTCACATGTCGGAAGCTTAAGACTTCTTGTGTAAGTCTGCCGCGTATGACAAATCCCCATCCGAATAAGCGTTGCCTGTTGCCTCTGTAGCAATCACCGTAGTAGATGTCACAGTTTTTCATCCTCTTTTTGCCCGGCCCATCCCATCGCACTTCCTGGATGGCGGTAATATATGCTTTATAGCAGTCTAGGGCCTCTGCTAGTTGTTCGGCTGCACGTGGTCTGTAAAGGGACAGAACATTCCACGTACAGATCCGAAGGTCGTTGTCCTTATTTCGTTTGCTGGGGTCGTCATTAGTTGAGTCATCCTTATCCGAGGCTTTTGGTTGTTTCGGAACCATCGATTTTTTACGTGGTAGGGAAGTTACCCCGACGGCACAACCCCCAACCTGGAGGGTTGGACAGTACACAGTCACCAACAAACATTTATCAGATCTACTTTTGACTTCAATACACAGAAAATCCACATCTGACAGCGAGGACGAGTAAACGCTTTTTCTTGACAAACTATCTCGTATATACATACAGACTCCCCCTCCAATCCTGTTTTTACGATCGTTTCTATGAAGAGTAAATCCTGGTATAGAAACAATTTGAGACAGAATACTAGAATTTAGCCACGATTCTGACACCATAACAACATCCACTTTCGATGTACTGAGCATTTGATATAAAATAGTGTGCTTAGACCTAAGACTTCCAGCATTTATATGACAGACGTTAATACCATTATAAAATCCACACATCACGTTAAGAACGGATCTTACTGTGTCAGGATTTAGACCGAAAACCATATCGATTTATAGCCGTCAGTAATCTTTCAGAGGAAACCACTCCCACACATGTCACAACTATCAAAAAGAAAAAATAAATAAATGAATTAATTAAATTAGAGATTAAAGAGAATTTCATACAAGGTAATATTTTCATACTCATCGAAATAATTCAATCTGTTATTGAGCTACGCAAAAATTAAAAAGAAAATAATATTTGAAAATTTACAAAAGAAATTGGCAACACTAACAAGCAATGAAAAGGAGAAAAAGAATAAGATAGGCCCAAGGACACTTCCTTGCGGAACTCCGGCGGCGATTTCTTTAAAATCAGAATATTCAGTTCCGTGCTTGACACGAAAAAGTCTGTTTTTAAGGTATGATTCTAAGATCTTATGAAGTTGCTCCGGAAGGATTCGTCTTAGCTTATACTTCAAGCCATCGTGTCAAACCCTGTCGAAGGCTTGATATACGTCAAGAAAAGCGCTAGAACAAATCTTTTTCTCCTCAAGGGCTTTTTCAATTTCGTCGGTTAATCTATAAACCTGGTCAATTGTGGAATGCTTGATTCTGAACCCGAATTGGTGGTCAGGTATTAGGCGACTCTCTTCAATGAACGGAAGAATCCGTTTCAGTAGGAGTTTTTCAAATACCTTCGATATTATTGGTAGTAGCGATATTGGTCTGTACGATTTTTTGTCATTTGGAGATTTCCCCGGTTTCGGAACCATTATGACTTCTGCGACTTTCCATTGATTTGGAACGTATAATAATCTAATAGAAGCATTTATTAAATAAAGCAATTTTAATAGTGCCTTTCTTGGTAATTCCTTGAGGATTTGTCCGGTTGTTAAATCATAGCCAGGAGCTTTATTATTTTTCAAGTTTTTTATTGGCTGGCAAAGTTCTATAAATGACACACTTTTTAGTCTGAGGTTGTCAGATGTCGTAGACGTATGGGTAAAATCGTCTACCAATGTTTCCTCATCAAATGGCTTAAAAGTCTCTTCTAAGTGCTCGGCAAATAGATCCGCTTTTTCTTTGTCACCTTTTGCCCATTCGTCGTTGTTTTTTCTTATCGGTGGCGAATGTATTTGGGGTTTTTTAATTCTTTTGACAGCTTTCCAGAGCGAGTAATTTGTGGCTTTTTCGGCGGTTAAACCTTCAAGATAAGCTAAAGTCTCTCGGTTTTTTAGGTCTTGGATCGCTTTTTTCAGCTTATTGCATAGGAAATTCGAGTGGGTTTTATGCTGGGGAGCGCGAGTTTGTTGCCATATTTTGCGTGCTCTCCTCTTTTCTCGAATAAGTTCTTTTATTTCCGGCGGATAATTAGCTTCATTGCATGGGACTTCTTTCCTCCTTAAAGGTGTATTTTTCCACGCGGCATTCTGTATTGAATCAATAAATTTGCCGAGTTCATCTTCTATTTCGAAGGGTGTTTTGAGCGATACATTTAAGACAATATTTTCTTCGCAATCAGTTCTAAAGTCGCGCCAGTTAGTTTTTTTGTTAGTTAATCTAGGCACACCTTCTACTGTCATTAGTCGGTCACTTATTGTCAAGATTACCGGCGAGTGATCTGGAGAGAGATCAAAGCTTTCCTCTACTTTCGCAAAATTTGAAGATACTCCTTTTGCTACAAAGATGTCCATTAGGTCCGGTGTTTTTGCTGTATCAGAGTGCCAATACGTCGGTTTCCCCGTCGAAAAGAAATCAACCCCGAATTGCATACCGGCTTCGTACAAAAGTCTGCCTTTCCGTGAATTGGATCTGGAACCCCAAAAGGTGTGTTTTGCGTTGAAATCGCCACCTATAATGAAATTCGGTCCAAGTGAGTCAAGGAGACGTACAAAGTCGTTACTTCTAAACGTGCATCGCGGAGGACAATAAATGGACGCGATGTTGAAATACGAGTGCCTATTCTTAACTCGAACTGAACTTGGTTGCATTGTATCGATTTCAATCGTCGTATTTATGGAGTGCTCAATGCAGTCTTTAATGAATAAGGAGGAACCACCTGTAGCTCTTCCGGAAGGGTGGTATGCGTGATAAGCACGATACCCTTTTATTTTTACTCCGGATTCCTTTGTCAAATGAGTTTCAGAGATCAAGCAAATGTCAATGTTGTCATTCCGTAAGAATACTTCTAGCGTTTTTTTGTAGAAGGCCGTTTGCGTTCCATGTTAAAATTTTTAGTAACTGATTCATATTCATATGGGAGTTCTTTTTTGGCGAGGTTTTAACTCGAGCTTGCTCAAATTATCAAATATGACTTTGTTGACCTTCGTTTGCTCCTCAAGTTTCGCAAGAATTATAGAGAAGACTTGGGAGACTGGGTCTACCGTAACACCGCTTTGCTTGTTTTCTAGCGACGCAGCTTGAGCATATGTTAGCGTCTCTGGAGATTGTGGTATTTCCTTTGATTTTGCCGAAGGAACTTTACTTTGCTCGACTCTCGTCTTAACTTTGACGTGTTTATTGACGGTCGTTACCCTTGGCTTAGCAATTTCACGACTATTTTTAACCGGTTCTGCGTTCTGGCGTTGAATATTTTTAAATGTGTCTCGCCTTTTTTGAAGCTCTTTTGCCACTTCGCAACCTCGATAGTTCGCTGGGTGCTTTCCTTTGCAGTTAATGCAGGTAGCCGGGGCCTGCTTATTTAGGTCACACTTTTCCAAGAGATGGTTACCAGCACATTTTACGCATCTCGGCTCTTTTTGACAATACGACTGTGTGTGATTAAAGCCTTGACAGCGTTTACACTGAGGTATCGATCTCGTACTCGTACGCATAGGCTCAATCTTGACTACGATATTCAGAATAGTTTTACGTTATAAATCTCGTCTACATTTTCGCTCCTGTCAAAGGTAAGCATAAAGAGCGGAAGTCCATGCTTGACCATGATTTCCTGGCCTTGTTCCGTTTGTTGCTTCACCTTTTTGAGAATATTGACGGCATTAAGAATTTTTAAACCTTTAGCTTTAAGGTCGTTCATTACGTCGTCTTTTGTGCACGAGGGGTGGAGCCCCCTTGCTATAACACGCAGTGGTTTTTCTGACTTATTCTCATAAGTATACCACTGGATCTTTTCCGTGTTTAATTTTTGTGATATTGCTCGGTAGCCATCGGAGTTATCAACGTTAATTTTCCACGCATTGTTCCTGAGTGACGTAATTGATGGTAATTTTCCTTACTCTACTGTGGAACCGAGCCGTCAATATCCGGTCACTGTGAGGTATCCAAGATATGAGGCTTCCTCGTGCTGCTGGAGTTGGCACCAGTCCTACTCTGGACGCCCATGCACTTCCAGCTGGTTTACCAGAGTAGAGACAGACAGTGCTTTTTGTTGGGGAGATGTATTCCCCAGATCGAACGCATGATCTCAGCAGCGCTTGCACGGTCAAAACTAACTTCTTCTTATAAAGAAGTAAATGGTTCCAAAAGAAAGAGGGTGATTCACCACCTTATACATCGGCAACGCAATGGACCTATGGGGCTTTGGTCTAAGTGCGTCGTCATCCAGCGCCATTTCTAACCAAGCAACCAAAGCGTTGTAGCAGTGTCTTTCCATAAAAATTTGCCGGCGTAAGTTATTCACATTTGACAGTTTGTCCCTATTGCAAAAGTAGAGGTCTAAAAACAACACCTTGTACTACATCGGTTTGATGGCGCTGGCACTGGCGCGGTACTATCTATGGACATAGGAAAATCTGGGATTTCATGGAAAACTAGCTTAGGGAGTTGAATATGTGCATGGATGGAATAATGTTGCCAAAAGGTATCACACAACACTTATCGGTAACGGAACACTTCCGGAAAGCAAGATTATTGATATAATCATCTTTACGGATGGATCCATGATGTATGGAAGAGCGGGTGCAGGTGCATATCTTTTCGGAAGAACTAGAACTAACCTACGTCATGTACGAAATGTACCTCAATTTATCAAGCCGAGATGATTGCTTTGTTGCATGCGTTGCATCGCCTGACAGATGGTCAGGTTGCTGGTAAAAATATTATTATAGCACTGGACAATCAATCAGTGATTTAACGGATGGGACAAACCAATACGTCATTAGCATTGGAATGTATCCAGAAACACAATGAGTTCTGGCTTCGGAATGAAATGACGCTGCTCTGGGTAAGAGGGCACATATGGATTAAGGGTAACGAAATGGTGGACTCTCTAGCAAAGCAAGTGTAAACTTCTGAGTTCTCTGCTCCGAAATCATTTGCTGCAATCGACAGGGGAATGGTAAAGCACCTGATAAACAGCTGGGTTCCGGCGGAACACAAGAAAATTGCAGGCAATTAAAAATGGCTGTTAAAATGCCGCCTGGCACCACTCGTAGAGAAGTTCTAAGCCTGAAGCGAAGCACACTGATATAGGCGGTAGCGTTATCTACAGGCAATGGGAATTTCGGCTATCACCTGAAGAAGATGGGTCTTCTGGAGAAGGACACCTGTGAACTATGCCTGGAGGAAGTTAAGACGGCGGCACATATAATATGTAAATGTTTGGCACTAGCCAGCAGAAGAAGGAAGATCTTGGGGCGCCACTAAACTAACCTCAGATGGTCTGGGCTAGCAAACTTTGTTATATCTAGATGTGGCCAAACTACACACCAACTTCCTTAACAGAACGCGTAGGGACATCGCTAGGATAGCAGCGACCACCACGGGTGACTGGCCTATATGGGACTATGCAGTCAAACTAGGCTCCAACACAACATACTGTCAAAGTTGCAATGTCGCAACTGAGAAAGAAAGCTTTATCCCTTTTTTATGCGCCTGTCCAGCACTAGCTACGACCAGACAACGAGCTTTAGAAAAACCCCTTTTCATTTCCTTTGAGGTAGTCACAGACAGAAACCTTAAAGATTTAATAATCTCCTCAGATTGAATCTAGAAACTTCCCACCAACACACCTTTCACACACAGGTACACGAGTCTTGTGGTATCAAAACGGCACCTAGTGCTAATTGTGTCCTTCTTTTCTAAGAACAACCACCATACCTACCTACCTACCTGGGGCTCCACTGGGTAGAAACTCAGAAGATGAAGCAGATTTTCATTAAATAGATGCTAGTGTTGACATGAGAGATCAAAGCCAGAGAAGAACTATAGAGAAATCAAGAGAGCAGGAGGTGAAGGATGGTTTCCTCCTCCTTCTCGTCCCTACAGCTCCTACAGAAGTCGTTAGGAAAGAGGCAAAGCCTTTTGGCATATTTGCCTATAAGACAGTGTCCAGTGAGGACACCGATAACACAGCTGATCTGTGATCGCTTTAGCTTAACCACCTCCACGCTCTAAGTTTTTGGTCCAGCTTAGGCCAGATGTCTTAACAGAATTACCTTATCTGGCCAAATTCTATTACAAAATACCCGGAAGAATCTATTTGGAAGTAGCCTGCGAGCATTCTCTTAATGGGATTCTCATTTAATAGTCCGGGTGATTGTAAATATAAACGAATTGACTACATCTCACAGCAAGTCTTGCGAGTATTAAAATAGCACCCGAGAATGGTCATCTTTACTGACGTTCCCCAATTAATAAGTAGAACAAGACCTACAGTAGTTCAGGTTAAGTATTTCTTTCATTATGTATCGTTAAGGTCTGCGAATTATGAAACCACAGTTACTGTTCAACTATACAATCAGAACTTGTCGATGGGTATACGTCCACCGTTCTTGTGTTTAACGCCTCCTTCAACCTCGTTTGCCATTTCCCATTTGCACAAGTAAAAATAATGGAAACATAATTTTTATAGTTCGCGGAAATAGCTGGCCCCGCAGTCTTCAAACTAAAAAGTTAATTAATCCGCAGTCAAGGCAGCCAAAGAGCACAAGCAGGGTGGTGTTGTTTCGAACAACCAACCAAAGGCTAGTTGCTGATATATTTATGTAAAGGGCCCCCTCCCCATCGCAAGGTAAATCCATTTAAATCCGAACAATTAGCCATTTTTAAGTGCAAACTGCTGAAAGTTTCAAAATGGAAGAGTGGAAGCTCATTTCCATTCCCTGCTGATGCTGCTGTTGGTGGTGGTGCCGTTTGCTCGTAAAAATCTGTCGAGCCAATTTAATGCTCCATCTTACCGGCTCATCCATCGCACAGAGCACTCATCCATCTGCATTCCGTCAGTGAGGCGTCCATCAAATACGAGATCATTCCGGGAGAGTTTTACTCGTCGCCCATTTTCTGACGACGACGACGACGACGCTGACGACGAATGTGTCCAAGAAGGGACTCACTCCTCTTGAAATGTCATACATGCATACCACGTCCACCAAATCTGGGATAGGATTACCTGCGTCCAGGTACAAACGTGAGGTCATTAAATTTGGATTAACGAAACACAAACCGCGAACTGCCAGAGCCAAGACAAGGAGATGATCCCCCGAAGGTGCAACGCATGGGCAGCAAGGTGGGAAGAAAAGAAAGACAAAATCACGTAATTTGTTAAACGAGTAGGCGTGTCCTACTCATTATGCTGTTCCTAGGGCAGCGTTGCAGTTCCCCAGATTCCCATTCGTATGGGCTGACTGATCCCCGACGCATCGCATAGCCCTATGATTAAAATTTGACATTCTTGCTGGATTCCTTTTCGGAGGACTAGAAGGGAGCTCCGCCTGGTGATTATGCGGTGCTCCGCCGCGCCGCTGTATGGCGGTGGCGGTGACTGTGACTTTGGCGCTCAGCCATACATATGTCTGATAAATGACTTTCGTTCTTTAGCCAAAATGTCAGGGAGAATCGGATGGGATGGGATGGCATGAAGCCGCTGTGATTGTTTTTCGGTTCTTTTTTGGTTGTTTGCTTCGTGGTGTATCTGTGATGCGCGACTACAAATTGTATCTCACTGGTGGAGATGAAGATTAATAATTTGTTTTCGGAGTTTGATTTCATGGTTTAATTTTGTGATTAATTTTCTGTAATTATTAACTTTTTCTTTCGGGATACGGGAGAGGAAATGAGAAATTAGCTTGAAAGGAAATTATATCAATTGGTATGGTAGGTAGGTTGGTTGGTACCATGACAAATTTTTAACGTATCCCCAGGGGTAGATAAATCTTGGGAAACGCCATCAACAATATGGAGCAGCTGGTATTGTATAAGAAGTAGAAAGCACCACCATTCACAGGTTGGTATTGATAAAATAAAATTAAATGGGAATCAAAGAAGCTGGAGCAGGTAAAAAGAAGACGCCACTTATGCAAAGACCATTGGACTCTATTAAAAAATGAAGGGACAGAATTTTACATTTGAACAAGAGTATTAAAGGAAGGCTCTTCAGCCCATAAAAACTCGACTCAGCCTATGTGGTTGGAGGAACCATAGAGATTTTTGCTTCATAAACATATTCTCAGGCAGCCAAGTTGAACCAAAATCTTTAAACGATCACTATTTCGATTTGAGACTAGCATGGAGGCAACTTATTGCCTTAAACAAAGTCTTACCTTCTTGGGTACTCAGACATCAGAGGAAGGCAAAGAAATTACGGATCAATTGCAAAACGAGATCCATAAAAGTGTTCCTTTATCCCTGAACCTTTATGTTGTCTATCCACCAGCCGGCAGAGGCTTGAGTCCAACTTGTGGGAGCTAGAAGCGTAGCAGCATAAGTTGAGTTTCACTTAAAGGCTTCGCTAATCCAAAAGGCTCATCAAGATCTGCAATGATAAGAGAAGGTGGGAACTGCTATTACTACTATTTCTGAGAATATGGAACATAAAACCCTAAATGGATGGTCTCACCCGCCATTGATCTCTCAGGTGCTATCTTAGCAAAGGCATATTTTTCTTTTTATGGTTATATTGCCGTTGACCATTTTCATCGTGACCTGACCCCGACCTGTTGAACCTCTGACGCTGCACATTGCTCTGTACGATGTCTCGGTCGTAGTTGAGTCGTCTGTCCACAGCTGTTCGGGCGACGTGGAAGATTAGCGGCACCGCTAACCTGTTTTGGATCTGACCTCTCTGATCAAAATGAAGAAATGACTCTGGATGGATAAAGCTATTAAGGCGCACACCCTCATGGTAAAGGTAATTGGGATAGTGAGCCCCAAAGATCAGGCTATTCATCGAGGTCATTGCTTTTCAATGTGCCTTCGAATCAACTCGATCAAAAAAATTACTCATTCTAATCAGATCACCCCTGTTGTACAGGACCTCATGAGGATACAATTTTATGTACTCAGACTCTCAGCATAGGCCGAATAAGGGCCATGTAGCAGATTAGGTACCTTCACCCTAGCATCGAGTTGGCTGCTATAAAACAGCCTCTTTGTAAGGGCGAAAGCAATTTTGGCTCTGGCCAGAGCAACATCTATGAACATATGAGATCTGCTATGTAAATTCTGAAAATGATCGGCGAATTAACCCCATCCTGTTACGGAGCGGTTTTATTCAAAATGTTCCAGCAGCATTGTCATTCTTCACCCTAAACCTCCTACTGGTGAGCATGTTATTAAGAATGTACATTAGTCATTTACTTATGCCCAGCCTGCTCAACTAACTGGCGCGACTTTAGAACTGATTGCGAAGAAAATATTGTCTTAAATGTATCGCTCAAAACACCCTTCGAAATAGAAGATGAAATCGGCAAATTTATTGAATCAAAACAGAATGCCGCGTGGAAAAATACACCTTTAAGGAGGAAAGATGTCCCATGCAATGAAGCTAATTATCGGCCGGAAATAAAAGAACTTATTCGAGAAAAGAGGAGAGCACGCAAAATATGGCAACAAACTCGCGCTCCCCAGCATAAAACCCACTCGAATTTCCTATGCAATAAGCTGGAAAAAGCGATCCAAGACCTAAAAAACCGAGAGACTTTAGCTTATCTTGAAGGTTTAACCGCCGAAAAAACCACTAATTACTCGCTCTGGAAAGCTGTCAAAAGAATTAAAAAACCCCAAATACATTCGCCACCGATAAGAAAAAACCACGACGAATGGGCAAAAGGTGACAAAGAAAAAGCGGATCTATTTGCCGAGCACTTAGAAGAGACTTTTAAGCCATTTGATGGAGAAACATTGGTAGACGATTTTACCGGTACGACTACGACATCTGACAACCTCAGACTAAAAGTGTGTCATTTATAGAACTTTGCCAGGCAATAAAAAACTTGAAAAATAATAAAGCTCCTGGCTATGATTTAATAACCGGACAAATCCTCAAGGAATTACCAAAAAAGGCACTATTAAAATTGCTTTATTTAATAAATGCTTCTATTAGATTATTATACGTTCCAAATCAATGGAAAGTCGCAGAAGTCATAATGGTTCCGAAACCGGGGAAATCTCCAAATGACAAAAAATCGTACAGACCGATATCGCTACTACCAATAATATCGAAGGTATTTGAAAAACTCCTACTGAAACGGATGCTTCCGTTCATTGAAGAGAGACGCCTAATATCTGACCACCAATTCGGGTTCAGAATCAGGCATTCCACAATTGACCAGGTTTATAGAATAACCAACGAAATTGAAAAAGCCCTTGAGGAGAAAAAGATTTGTTCTAGCGCTTTTCTTGACGTATCTCAAGCTTTCGACAGGGTTTGGCACGATGGATTGAACTATAAGCTAAGACGAATCCTTCCGGAACAACTTCATAAGATCTTAGAATCATACCTTAAAAACAGACTTTTTCGTGTCAAGCACGGAACTGAATATTTTGATTTTAAAGAAATCGCCGCCGGAGTTCCGCAAGGAAGTGTCCTTGGGCCTATCTTATTCTTGCTGTACACTCGGGACATACCACAAACTGAAGGCACTATTGTAGCTACGTTCGCGGACGATACGGCTATTCTGGCAACGGAAAGTTCAATCGAGTCTGCAACCATAAAACTCCAACGAGCCTTGGATAAAGTCTGTGAGTGGACAAAAACTTGGCGCATTGTTCTTAACGAGACCAAATCGATGCATGTTAACTTCACTTACAAGAAAATAATCAACCTTCCCGTTTTCATTAACTCGGTACAAATACCGCATGCAAACGAAGCTAAATACCTGGGAATGACACTAGACGCGAAACTTAAATGGAAACCTCACGTTAAAAAGAAACGTGACGAAATCGAAAATCGAATTAGAGAACTGTATTGGCTAATTGGAAAATATTCCAAACTAAGCGTATATAACAAACTGTTCTGTATAAGCAAGTGCTTAAACCCGTGTGGACGTACGGTATACAACTCTGGGGTTGTACCAAACCAAGCAATAGGAATCTCATACAATCATTCCAAAATAAAATTATAAGAATAATCGTGAACGCTCCCTGGTATATCAGAAACAATGATATCCACAGAGACTTAGGGATAGCTACCGTGGAGGACGAAATACAAAACTTCGCTCGCAAGCTTCGTATTCGTCTTCATGGCCATTGCAACTGTGCCATACTCCAAACTTTGGATGTGACAAATCTTACGCGCCGACTTCAAAGAACGAAACCGTTCGAATTAGCACTATAAGACAAAAAGCTGCATGTCATGACGATTTCAGCAGGTGCTTCTATTGAAAATCTACCTGCCTCACGCGAATATTCTCTTCTGAAGCTTAAACTACTTGATAAGGTCTAACTTAGTCGTAGTAAACAAAACGAAGGGAAGGGTGTTTTTAGTCAGTAGAAATCTGACACTACTATGAGTACACGGTCTCATAGTGTCGCATGAAGATTTTCACCTACCCACGAAAAAAAAAAAAAAAAAAAAAATTGTAGAAGAATCCCTCTAGCCATATGATGTCGAAGACCTTCGCCAAATCAACTAGACAGGCACCAGTGCATTTGTTCTTTGTTTTTGTTCCATTGGATATCCGATACCAGATAAGACGCGGCGTGAACGGTATCATGTTTCGCTTCCAAACTGAATCAGTTATCTGGTATTATGTACATGTCCTCAACTCAATTATTGAGCGTATTATGACTATCCGGATCAAGGCCAAAGTCGGTAACATAAGCCTAGTATGTGTTCATGCCCCCACGGAAGAAAAGGACCCTGCCACCAAGGAGTGTTTCTACGAGCTCCTCGACAAAACATACGAGCAATGTCCTAAATACGACGTTAAAATCGTATTGGGCAATTTTAACGCCAAAATAGGAAAGGAGGACGTCTTTGGTAGGGCAATCGGTAAGGCTAATCGATTTCGCTGTGGAGCGAAATGTCACCATAGCAAGCACATGGTTTCCTCATCTCGATATTCATAAGCTGACATGGCGGTCCAATGATCATGTAACGATCAACCAAATTGATCATATTGCGATCGACGCAAGGCATGCCTTCAGTATTCTGGATGTCCGGACCTTCCGAGCGGCCAACATAGACTCGGATCATTACCTTGTTGTAGCCAAGATATGAATGCGGATATCCCATTCTGAGCAACAAAGAAGAATCACTCACAAAAAATTTAACATCGAAAAGCTACAATCGCAAGAGACCGCCAGACTCTTCGCTGAACGCGTATCCCGAAATCTCTCAATCACCCCTATGCCGCCAGCATCAAGTGCTGAAGACCAGTGGCAACATTGCCAACATGCCGCAACTGATGTGCTGAGTCTCGCTCGCCCACCACCGCGAAACCCCTGGTTTGACGAAGAATGCCGGCGAGTGCATGCAGCAAAACAAGAGGCATACAAAGCGGCGCTGCAAAGGAAGACGAGAGCTGCTCGTGAGCTCTACGAGCAAAAGAGACGGGAAGAACATCGGCTTCTCCAAAAGAAGAAGAAAGAGCATGAGAAGCGCGCGTTTGAGAATGTAGAGAGTTTATACTCCAGGAACAATGTACGGAAGTTTTACCAAAAGGTAAAAAGAACGTGTCAGAGAAGTAATACCCGTACAGAAACCTGTAGAGATGAAAGTGGAAACCTCGTAGTAGAATCACAATCGGTGCTGAGAATATGGAAAAACTACTTCTGCAGACTGTATAACGGCGACGAAGACCAACATCCCGCTGTCAGGCAGAATGAACCATTCAACATAGACGATGATAGTCAAAATTTCCGTCCACCTGACCAAAACGAAGTGAGGATAGCAATATCCAAGCTAATTACCGGCCGAACTTTTCAAGGCAGCTGGGGATGAATTGGTAGAGTGCATACACCAACTCATCTCTAAGATTTGGTCAGACGAGTGTATGCCTGATGAATGGAACATCAGCATCGTTTGCCCGATCCACAAGAAAGGAGACTCCCTCAACTGCGCCAATTATAGAGGCATCAGCATCCTCAACATCGCATACAAGATCTTTTCTGCGATATTGTGTGAACCCCTGAAACCTTTTATCAACAGCCTGGTTGGACCCTATCAGTACGGTTTCAGGCCAGGAGAGTCCACCATCGATCAAATCTTCACACTTCGGCAGATCCTGGAGAAAACCCAAGAATTCCAAATCGATACTCACCACCTCTTTATCGATTTCAAGGCCGCCTATGACAGCATCTATAGAGAAGAGCTTTATAAAGCCATGTCTATTTTTGACATCCCTGCCAAACTTGTCCGTCTGTGCAGGCTGACGATGGAGAACGCTCGCTGCTCCATCAAGGTCGGTAATGACCTCACCGAGACCTTTGATGTCAAAGCATTGATTGATTGCAAGCATTGAGGCGGAAGCGGCCCAAATGGGTTTAGCGATAAACGAGGGCAAAACCAAGTATATGCTGTTAACAAGAAAGGAAAGCCAACACCGACGAATTGGACAAAACGTCACCGTGGGCGGCTATAACTTCGAAGTAGTAAGGGACTTTGTCTACCTTGGCTCTGCTATAAATTCTACAAACAAGATCAGTGCAGAAATCAATCGAAGAATAACTCTTGCCAATCGCTGTGTTTTTGGGCTTATAAGGCATGTTGGTGTGCCACAAGGATCAGTACTTGGCCCTATCTTGTTTCTCATCTTCATTAATTCCATTTTTAGTCAAAATTTGAAGGGTAAACAAACTGGCTTTGCAGACGATATAGCTTGTACATACTCGAATGATTCAATTCTAGACTTGGTTGCCGATGTTAATCATGACTTGGAAGTTCTAAGGCATTGGTTTCGTATGCACAAGCTAGTAATAAGCGATAAAACGAAGATTATGTTCTTTAACTTACGCGCACTTGATCTCCATTTTCCAAATTTAATATTTCATAGTGCAGATTGTTCCAGCTTCTGTATAAATGCTCCGATTTGTGCCATGTCTAACTGCTCACAAACTTGTAATGCTAATACAAAATGCTCATGCAAGTGCTTTGCCATTGAACAGGTCTCTGATTTTAAGTATCTAGGTTTACTCTTTGACAATAAAATGAACTGGGGCTCACATACTTCTTTGCTTAAAAAGTATCTTCTTTCTACGACACACATGTTGTATCATCTAAGACTTTTTTGCTCACGTAACCTTTTAGAAATGGTATATTATGGTTTAGTCCAATCGAAGTTACAATATGGACTTGCTTGTTGGGGAGGTACTTATGACAATAAGCTACAACCACTGATTGTAACCCAAAAATACATACAGTACAAACTCGATTTACGCAACTAATAGAAATTAAGGCAGTTGCAATAACCGAGGTTGTTGCACTTACTGGGTTATATTTTTTTAAATAAAAAATTATAGTTGAAATGTCTTATTTCTTTAGAGATAACGACTGTTATAAAAAAAACATTATTGAAACGAAAAAAAATGGTTATTGTTGAACACATTTTTGTTTAGTAAGAAAACGAAAGGTTAGAAGCATATACAAAAATTAATATAGATATGTGATACATAGAGTAAAAATATTATGGGTTTTTTTTTTAAAGAAGTTAGATATTTTAGACTGAGATTTTTGCGATTCAATATTTTTCAAAACTGCCCTCTCTTTTATTTTTTGTAGAGTTAAAATGTCTTCTACTGGAATGTTGTTCTCTTCGGCCCATTGTAAACATATGTTAAAGGATCGAACTGCAACTTCTGTTTTAACTTTCGATAAAGGGGGGGCCGCGGCAGCTTCACCTTCACTTTCATTTGTGCTCTCAATTTCTGCCGGATCCTCACAATTTGCAGAGGACTCAACGTTTTCGTGAAGCCAATCAATGATTTCACTATTCGAGATGCTAATATTGAGAACAATTTCAGCAAGCAGATTGGAAACGGATGAAATCAATTCTCTTTCCCTTAAGATATTAGTAGACAGTGCAGATAATGGAAGCTCGTCCTCCTCATCCCAATTACTCTTGGTAGACATTAAAATATTCCAACATTTCTTGATAGTATAAGGGTCTACTTTTTTCCATGCATTTGCTAGTAAACAAATTGCATCCCTGAAGTTGAACGCTTTTATTTTTGTTTCCAAATCCATGCCCTCGCTGGCAACTAAGTGCGCCAATAAACTTTTTTTGTAGTGGAGCTTTGTAATGTTAATAACATTTTGATCCATAGGCTGAAGAATCGCGGTGCAATTTGCAGGAAACATCATAACAATTATCAGCCCATCATCGCTTTGCAATTCATTTTCTTTAGGATGACACGGGGCATTGTCCAAAAGCAGCAGTGCCTTCTTTTCAAGTCCCTTTGATTCGAGAAAATTTCTTACCTGAAAAGAAAAACTCATCAACACAAACACTACAATTTGTATTCTTTTTTTTTTACATCGGGAACAAACACGTTGTGGAACCATTGTTCGAATAAAAGGAATGTCATCCATGCATTTTTATTTGCTTTATAAGTAACGGGCTTATTCTCAAAATGTTTAAATGCTCTTGGATTGGCTGCTTTACCAATGACAAACAGCCTTACCTTGTGCATCCCTGATGCATTTGTGCACGCAAGGAATGTTACTCTTTCCTTGCTTACTTTTCGACCTGGCGCTGACGATTCATTAAAAGTAACAAGTGTTCTGTTTGGCAACATCCTGTAGAACAACCCAGATTCGTCCGCATTGTAGATTTGATCTGCGGTCAAATTAAGTTCCTTTATTTTTTGTTGAAATTTCATTACGAACGGTTCGATAAGTTCAGATTTATTGGATAACTTTTCACCACAAATTTTTAACATTCGAATACCATGTCGTTTTTTAAATTTCGCAATCCATCCGTTGCTAGCGTTAAATGATGGTCTTTCCCTTATTTTGTTGTGCAATTGAATTGCCTTTGATTTTACAATGTCATTAGAAAGCGGAATATGTTTAGCTCTTTGCTTTTGAAACCATCCATATAAAGCCTTTTCCATCTGTGGGTATTCAGAAGCCTTAAGTGTAATGCGTTTTCCTGGTCCAGATTCAGCTCTCGCCACAAATTGTCTAAGAGCGCTTCCCTTTGCTTTTAGCCGGCTTATTGTTGACTTGTGAACATCATATTTTTCACAAAGTACCTTTACTGAAACACCCTTATCCACTTCGTATAAAATTTCACTTCTTTTTTTAATAGATAATTTTGTAATATTTTTTGTAACACCCATCCTGAACGAATTTCCCGTAGGTACTAATGAGAGCGCAACCCATCTAAAGAAACACACTTGCATATGTATTTATGTATGTTTTTACAAAGAATTTTGTCCAGATCCAAGCAAAACTAAATAACTGTAAAATAACGGCACAAATAACGAACGAAAAGGAGAACATGCAAATAAAAAACAGATGAATAAACACAAGAAGTTGCACTAATCGAGGTAACATTTTTGATAAGTTGCACTTATAGAGTCAAGACGTGCTACGACTTTAGTGTTGCGAAAATCGAGGAGTTGCGCGAATCGAGGGTTGCGTTAACCGAGTTCGTACTGTATTAAGAATTATTTGGAAAAAAAGACGACACGAGCATAGTTTTCTACTTTTCTGCCATTCTAAAATTCTTCCTCTGAAACACCTTTACTTGTACAAAGTTTTAAAAATATTTTTTATAAGAAGTGGATACTTATTGAATCAGAATTCAACTGCGTATACACTTCGCAGTATAAATAGGAATTTGGTTACTGTTCCACCATACAACACTCATAAATTTCTTAATTTTTACACCTCAGTCGCACCTAGGTTATTTAAGAAATTAACTTTAGAATTCAGGACCATTAGGAAATCGTTTTCATTCAACAGAGATGTTAAAAAACGGTTGTTTAATTTTGATTTCAAAGAAATAAATCATCTAACAAGAGTGATAAGCTAAAATCGGGTTTTAAATATTTATCTTTCATCAATTTGCACCAATTCTTTATTATCAATATATACTTTGCGTACTACTACCCCACTACTCTCATCATAACTGTTTTTTTTTTAAATATTATTAGCTATACTTTATGATACTCGATACATTCGACACTAGTTTTTCTAAACTAAAGAGTGTATCTATTTATTTAAAAATATTGTATCTACATTATGAAAAACACTTTTAGTAGCTCACTTCAATGTTAATAGTTGAAATGTATTGTAAGCTTATATATAAAATATTATTAATAATAGCATTATTGTACTAAAAGCTGTGAATTATATATTTAATAAATAAATGAATAAATTCAACAGTAAAGCCCTATCTCGAACTACTAAGGAGACTCTGTATAAGACCTTGATCATCCCAGTCCTGCTTTACGGCGCTGAAACATGGACTTTATTAAAAGAGGATGAAGATGGTCGCTTCGAGAGAAAAATTCTTCGTAAGATTTTCGGTCCCGTTTGCGTTGACGGGTTTTTATACGAGTAGATACAATCACGAACTATACGAGCTGTATAGCGACATCGACATAGTCAAAAAACTGCGTATTGGACGTCTGAGATGGCTAGGACATGTAGAGCGAATGGACACCAACGCTCCGTCCCGCAGAGTCTTCGAATCTAACCCCGAGGGACGACGCAGTAGAGGGAATCATCGCCGTAGGTGGCGCGCACAAGTTCAAGGGGACCTCGACCAACTTGGAGTGCGCAACTGGAGGCAATTAGCTAAAGACCGATCTAAAAGAGATGGTTTCATCGTATGTCGCATGTGCTACTGCCCCAGAGTGTATTTCAAGCGTAATAGCATGTGACATGTCATGTCTCATCTTCCGAGTGTCAAAATACTTTATGAGTTCGGCAACCGCACTCGGTGATGGGGGTATTACCGAATCACCAGGAAAGTAATCTGACACAGTGACGAAGGTTTTCCACCTTCCGTTCGTTTCATAGCTCACGGCAGCAGCAACCAAGTCCTGGCCACAAAATTGTCCAAGCTTGTTTACTGAGAGGAAATTTTGCACAATTAGACAAGCTCTCGATCTTTCGGGTCGCTCGTTACATAGCGCAGGGAACGCTGGATCTGAAACGCTCTAAGAATTTGATTTCGCTCAACAGATTGCATATGAAGTAGCACTGCAAGAGCTAACATCACTGGACACTGTCTAATAGGCAAGCCAGGAACAAGTCTTACTATATACTCAAACGATTTCTGTAGAAACTGAATGGGTAAGAGAAGAAAACTATTCTCCACATTCTTTTTACATGCCTTACTCTTTAAAACAAAATAAAACTTCACTTAAGAGCTGTCTATCATAACTAACCATCTAGATGATCTGATAAAAACAGATATTAGAAGTCTCCTATACTTCATCAGAAACTCAAATTGGTTTAACGAGTAGGTCGAAATTTTCAATGATCCCTGTGGACAATGAACCTATCATTGGTCTAAGTGTGCTGGCTTTAGCTGACAGCCACTTCAACCTAACCTAACATAACCTAACCTAAACTAAAAGATCTTACACGGCAAAGTTATGGCTACATTAATCTTTTCAGCTTCCAAGGAATGTTCATACATCTCTTTATGATGCGGCAGTTCCAGGATACTGGAAGTAAAACAAAATAAATATGAAGTTACAGAAATATAAGTTTTGCAAGAATTCAACGATTAACTAACAAATCTTCACTGAAAGCTATGACTTACGAGAGCAGCAGAATAAACGCAGCTTTGGCTAAAGTTAACACACCGCCTGGCAAGGAATAAATCCACACGAATCTTTGCACTGGCAGTATGTCTAACTAAAGCTGTGGTAAAGGGCGGATTATTTTTATAATGCTTGTACTTACTTTACTTCAGACAGGACGGCTTCAGCCAAAATATATCCCCAGACAGTTCGATCTTTAGGTCTATCTACAGCAGAACTTCATCGTCTTCGGACAAGTTACGTTAACATCTGGCCGGCAAAAATCCTCATCCTAACCCTCCATGTGGGTGCCAGTCGGTAATAACTACCACAGTGGTCTTGTGCGATATCAAGATGGGGTTAGCTAAGGTCAAGGAGCATTGTACAGGATTCTTAACTCCTCAATAGTTTATTCCTCTACACATGCTTTTTCATCGGAAGTTGAACTGCTCGCATCCAGTCAGGAGACCCTAGTGAGAAGCGATAACCTTGAGAGGAGTTCCAATCAATGCGCGCTCCCGGAACCTTCTATACCGTCTACATCGGCTGCAGCGCAGGACATTCTACTAAGTGCCCATAAGTGCTCTGTTCATAATCGCAAATCAGCTAGCAACCGAAGGAAAAGTGCGTACCAGAGGGCTATCTTCAATCTGGATGAGATTACCAAGAACGAAGAGGCTGGTACGGTTTCTGCCTGCGACCGTGCTGATAATCAACTCATCAACTCCCTGAGCGAACAACCTCAACCTCAACAACCACGTAAGACCGAAGCGGCAAAGCGCAACCGCTCCCTGGAGGAAGTCAAGTCAGACTCCCAACGGAACAAAGTTGAGAAGCTCTCTACCACTAAGTCAAATGGGCCATTGACCTCGGTGCCCCAGACAACACGAACTGTTAGCGAGGTTGTCAGAGACTACCTACAAGTCACATTGTTGGATGAGCTCTCTATCGGCGCAAAGCAATGGCTGATGCTTGCGGTGCGGTAAATATCAAGCTATCAGAAATGGTGATGGAACACCACATGAACAACCAAGGAGAACCGCTACCTTGCTTTGACTCAGCTGAAGTCATAAGAGGAAACAGGGTCATCAAATGCGAGGGCGCCTTCTCTAAGGAATTCCTAAGCGGCTGCGCAAGATCAGTGACACGTGGGACCGCTTGAGACTCAAGCTAATCCTAGCCAGAGAGATTCCGTAAGATTCAGTAAGCTCATCAACTGCTTGAAAATGCAAAACCCAACGGTTCCCATGGATGATTGGAAAGTCATCAAGGCTGAGGAATCATACAACAATACCCTGTCTTTCTTGTTACTGATCACCGAAGAAAGTGCCGTCACCCTTGAGAAGACTGGCTGTAAGCTTCGCTTCGGCATCAGGCACGCCAAGGTCAATATCTTCAGGTCAATAGGTCCGAGCGATAACTTAGATAAAGTCGACGACACAATCGAAGTTGGAGGATATGAAGATCGAGACCACCCTACCCACCACGTCAACAACTCATGACCACACCAGTGCTGAAAGTCATTCAGATTAATCTGCGCTACTCGATTCGCGCTACAGATAATCTGATGGTTCTTCTGAAGGAGGAAGACATTGACATCAGCATTGTCCAAGAATCATTGGTTAATGGCCCTAACATAAAGGGCAGAAACGACAACCAATACAACCCTTTCTATAACAGGAATAACATCAACCAAGGTAAGCCAAGAACCTGCATTCTAGCTAAAAACCATATCAAAGCCTTTATATGTCCAAATTTTAGCTCTTCTGATTTAACAGTTGTTAAAATAGAGAATGCGAATAAGGCGGACCTCATTATCGCATTCGTCTATATGCATACGACCGACAAGCACCGCCGTAGGAAATCCATGACGTAACAACCAGCATCTCCACAACAAGGACCAACCTGCTGATGGGCTGCGACGCCAACGCCAGACATACAGTATGGGGCAGCTCAGAGAACAATGAACGCGGTGAGTCTTTGTTTGATTATATTATTGAAAACAATCTTTCAATCTGCAACAACGGTAGCACCCCAATCTTTACCTTTCCGAGTACGGATCATTTTAACGGTTGGGAGGAAGTTATTAATGTCACACTCTCAAGTAATGACGATAATATCAACGTTGAAAATTGGAGAGTATCGAATCTGAAATCTTTCTCAGACCATAACTGGATACTCTTCGATGTAGATCTCGAGATCGAGACTCCTAGACTTTTTAAAAACCCCAAAAGAATCAACTGGGCCAAGTTTGGTCAAGTCGTAAGTTCAAAGCTCCGTAAAACCCCCAAACTAAAAATAACCTCAATTATAGAACTCGACAACAAAGTAGAGACTTTCGAAAAGCATTTAATACGGCGTATAAAGTCTCGTCTCCTGTCAAATATAGCAAGAAAACATTCCCACCTTGGTGAAACGAGGAACTCTCACGTCTTAGAAAGTTGACGAGAGAGACCTTAAATATCTGTCATAGCTGTAAATACTAGCAGTCTTAAAGAGACAGTCATGGATAGAATACTGCCAATCAATTGAGACTCTGCAAGACTCAGTAAAGTTCTATCGAAAGAACACTCCAATCCATACCTTTCTAGAAAGGTGGATGGGGAATGGACAAGTGAACAGCAGAATCTCTAGAACTTCTAATAAACACCCATTTTCCCGGATGCACAGATAATAGCGCAGAGCCTACAAGCTCTCAGCGCACGCAATCTAATACCTGGGAAAACCTTATATACATTTTTATAGAAGACAAAATTTCCTGGACCTTAAACAGCTTCGCTCCTTATAAGTCCCCGGGCTTGGACGGCATTCTATCCATTATGCTATATAGGTCGCAAGACATAGCAATTCCATGGCTCACGTTGATTTTCAAGAGCTGTTTACTGAACAACAACGTATCCCCTTCATGGAGACGAGTAAGAGTGGTTTTCATTCCAAAGGCAGGCAGACGCGGTCATGAAAACTCGAAAGATTTCAGACCAATCAGTCTAACTTCCTTTGCACTGAAGGCTCTCAAGCGATTCTTAGACAACCATTTGCGAAGCAAAATAGAACCATCCCTCTCCAAAGCTCAGGTAGATCAACAGAGACAGCTCTTCACGAGGTAGTGCGACCTACAGAAAACTCCATATATGATATTACAAAGAATACACTCTAGCTACATTTCTAGACATAGAAGAAGCTTTTAATAACGTACACGCTGAAGCAAGCCGATCGTTTCTATGTTTAGTACTAGAATTATTCAGGCAACACTAGGCAATAGCAATACAAAAAAATTACCGGTAGGGGAACACCACAGGGCGGTGTTATCTTACCTTTACTATGGCTGATAGTCATGAATAAAATCTTTTTAACATTAGACATAGAATGAATCAAGGTATTCGGGTATGCAGACGATATGGTGATACTAGTGTCAGGAAAGTTTCTCTCCGTCCTAAGCGAAATCACGGAAAATGCTCTGAGCAAAGTAAGCGCTTGGGCCAAAAAGTGTGGTCTCGGTGTCAACTCGAGCAAAACTGAACTTATGCTTTTCACCACTAAAACCAAAATACCTGACTTCGCACTTCTTCGGCTAAATGGCAAACCGCACTCCTTATTGTCCAGTGCTAGGTATTTATGAGTTATCCTAGATGCTAAACTTAACTGGAAGATAAACATAGAACAATGGATAAAGAAGGCATGTATAGCTTTCTATGCTTGTAGCAAAACCTGCGGTAGAAAATGGGGACTGCAACCAAAATTGACCTTATGGATATACACAGTCGTGGTATGACCAATTCTCACATATGGGTCAATAGTATGGTGGTGGCCGGCTCTAAAAAAAGCTTATAATATAACCAAACTTAATAAGGTACAAAGAAGGGCATTCATAGGCACCACAGGCGCTCTACATTCAACCCCGACCGATGCTCTAACAGTCTTCTTGCATCTCCTACCTTTAGATCTACACATAATAAACATCACAGCACAGAGTGCGGTCAGACTCAGGGAGTCTGGATGCTGGATTATGAAACCGTATGGGCATAGTAATATTTTAAACTCTCTGCCGAGAGAACTCGCTTTGCCCACAACAGATTACATGATACCCAAATTGAATTTCACAAAGCGCTTCGACGTTCAATTCCCCACAAGGTCAGAATGGCAAGATGGACAGGTGATTAAGGATTTCGACGTAACAATCTACACAGACAGTTCAAAGATGGACTGTGGAGTCGGTGCGGGTGTGTTTTCCGAATCCTTAAACATCTCTAAATCATATAGGCTTCCGGTTTTTGCCAACGTATTCCAGACAGCATTACTTGCTGTCCGGGAAGCTTGTCGTCAGATCAAAACACACACCAATATAACGCCGAGGCAAAGGATCTCCAATTTTATTGATAGCCAAGCAGCCATAAAAGCCATTGCATCGGTTACTACGTCTTCCAAGCTGGTGCTTGAATGCCAAATGAGCTAGCTTCGCTAGATAGCCAACTCAACGTAACCCTAATTTGGGTTCTAGGGCACAGAAACGTTTATGGAAACGAACTTGCTGATGAAAAGGCTCAGCCCTCCACAGCTCTTTTGCGAAATCAGTTCAGATTCCACTTGAAGAAGTCAAAGCAGAAATATCCACAAAATTCCTTGCCCAAGCCAACCTTAGGTGGACTAGGCTAACAAACTGTGTTATATCTAGAAAGATGTGGCCAAACTACAACAAAGCAAAAACAACCGACTTCTTAAACAGAACGCGTAGGGGCATCGCTAGGATAACAGCTGCCACCACGGATCACTGGCCTATAGGAGACTATGCAGTCAAACTAGGTATCCCACACAACACACACGGTCGCAACTGAGAAACAAACCCTTATCCACTTTTTATTCGCCTGTCCGGCAGTAGCTAGGGCCAGACAACGAGCTTTACGAAAACCTTTTTTCGATTCCCTTGAGGAAGTCTCAGAGAGAAGCCTTAAAGATTTATTAATTTTTTAAACTCCACAGGTTGGATCTAGAGACTCCCCACCAATACCACTTTTACATCCAGATACACAAGTTTTGTGGTATCAAAACGGCACCTAGTACTAATTGGGTTCTTCTTTTTCTTAGAAGAACCACCACATCTACCTACCTACCTACGTTAATATCTATTCAAGAATAAGAATAGCAATTAATGCCGAGCTTACATTTACGGCGTTAGACCTTCCCTTATTGTTATCTAAGTATTTGAAGAGAGGCTTAAGTATCTTCTTCCGTACTGAGGGTCGGAAATGTCATGTATTGTACTTTCTATATACTTTCCAACAATTTTTTTGAAGCTTCCTGAAAACTTCTGGATTTAAAACAAAAATCCATACATAGTTTCACAGCTATCCAGACACTCCCTCGTTTATCTAGGTGGCATTCCAGTACAACCTCACAATTTGATTGATATCTGAGCTGGCTTTATCACTGATACACTTTATAAATATTTCAATTTTATTTGTCAGAAACACGACTCATCTATCTATCCAAACCAAATAAGCAATTAGTTTCCCATGCATAACTGCAACCATTTTACATTTAATTCTTAACTATCTGTCGAATGCCGCTTCCTATAACAAGTACATCCTTCAGGACTCCTGTCAAAAAATAAGTAAAAGAAATTGCTTCGCTTTTGATAGCCTATAATTTTTTTTAAATTGCCTTTGTGTTGTTTTTTCTCCCACTCTCTTCGTCTTCGCGCGCCGTTCCGATACTTTATTTTCTCCACCTCCTAGTCAGTCATATACACTCATACATGTCCTGTTGCAGAAAATTTCTTTCTGGCAAATTAAATGTCCTGGAAAAGTTTTGACACGAGAATTAAGTGGAAAAATATTTATGCATGCATGTAACGCCCGCCCTCGTGTCCCATACAATTTGCACACTCCACCACCATGGCACTCCACTCTAGAAGAAAGGACATCGAAAGGAAATAGGCAATAAAGCCAGCAAAATACTAGAATTTTGTTGTTTATTTCCTTAGTTCGCGTGATTATTCGTTTCGGGGAAAAATGTCCTGAAAACCGATTTCATGGAGGAAAAGTGAAATGACGCCGAAGGGGTTGTCCTTGAGAGTGAGAGACTGGGGACAAGAGTGCCAACAACCGAAAAATGCAAATTTTCCTGTACACATCATTGAAGTGGAGATGTGGTGTGCTGTTTAGGGGTGGAAGGTACAAGACATTTTTAAGTGGCGTATAATTTGTTTGGGGAAAGACCCCTCAAACGTCAAACTGATCCATCCGATCGATACCCCCGGAGAGTAACATCCACTTTGACAAATCTACAAATTGATTCTAAAACCTGAAGTGGCCCCTAGGTAATGAAGCTGGAAAGCAATTAATAATCGAAATGTCATCTTTGACCTTTCCCAAGATACACGATCACAGATAGGCGGATACCTCGCCGATCAAACGCGTGGGGAAGGAGAATCGAACTTGTCACGGCTGTCAGTCGGCGGCAGCCGATAGACGAGGATGTGTGCGTGATACACCCCACTATCAGGGCGAACATACGAACTGATCAGTGATCGTGCAAGTGGTCCCCCTTGCAACTTGTCAGCCTGGCCAACCACCAGCATCACCACCACCATCAAACTGCCAATATCTGCGCACCGGTTGAATGTACCTGTCTGTCATTCTGCAGACCCATAGCGAGAAAGAATGACCTGTTCCACTAGTCGGTGTGTCGATTCGATTGGTTGGCCATCGGCGGGTCGCTTCAATCGGCCAAAGAGCCTTAAAAACAATTAAAAAGCCCATTCATGCCTCGTGTACCGACTAATAGATACCGAAAAGCAATTTGTTGTTCTAGAGAGCGAGGACCGACCCGTGTAGCGCGAGTGATCCATTGTGTCGGCTGTTCATTGTTGGGGCACTGTTGATGGAATGACTTGGCTTCGCTTAGGGTCTAGAGCGCCATGGGAGGGAGAGATTCACTTTCAAAGTGCGACCCCAATGCGATGTCGCGTCCACTTGGTCGTCATCCCACGGCTTCAATCATCTCAATCTGACACAATACATATATTTCTTCATTTCATTTTGTTTTTATTTTCCCTTTGATGAGACAGAGAGGCCGAGGGAAGGAGATGCTCCTCGTCATCTTCATGGGATTGGAGTAATTATATTTTTGGATGTGTGCTTGTGTGATAAATTGCTTTAGCTTCGCAGGAGATGACCAAAAGAAAGACCGCGCCGATGATGTATCTAGATACACAGATGTATAGACCGAGCTGAGCATGTGATTGCGACAATAATAACAATAAATGGGCAATCGGTCGGTCGCCGGTGAGACATATTGAACTCGTGTTCAAAGATCGTTTGGAGATTGATCGTGCGGCCAGTGTCCTTCGCAGTAGTGGGCAATTCCTCAATTTGTTTTCAACCACCAGACAGACGGGTGGAGGTAGACATTCGTCATTTCTTTTCGCTTAGCAGGGGTCTGGGCGCGATTCGAGGAGGCAGTCAGTCGTTCTTCAAAAGAGAGTCGAATACGTCAGGAAAAACAGACTACGAGCGGGAGAGAAGTGATTGGAACGCATTGGGAGTATTGATTCGTCACAGCGAATTGCGTTTATTGCTTGCTGTGAAGTGCGACACAATAGATTGATTGTGATGGTCGGATGATGTATTTGAGATTTTGGCTAAGAACTGTGCCTAGTGCGGTTGACCGTGGGAGAAAATGTGGCAATGCGTTCTGGCAAATGGAATTTGACGAAACAAATTTGTTCCAAGTTATTCATATGTTGTATGTATTCGATATTTTTCGATAGTTAAGTACGTTATACGGCTGATTTCTGACATCTTACTTAAAAAGTTACATTTGGAGTACAGAAGTCTATTACTAGTCTCTTCTGAGCATTTATGTCTATTGCAAACTATCGTGCTAAGTTTGTTGGCAAGTATTGAACATGAAACACCAACCTTCTCAGATCAATATTGCTAAAGTCACTTTGCTCGTAATAGACCTCAAGAGACATCTGACCTTAATGTCGAACATACTTAATCAGGTGGCGCTACAGTCCGGGGTGGACCTGGGCTTCAACCAACGAACCTCTCCAGCCAGTCTAGTTATGAGCCAGCTACCTCCAGTTGAGCATGCCAAGTTGGTTGAGGTCCTCGTCCACTTGTTTGGGCCGTCTTCCGCAAGATCGTCCTCTACTGCGTCGTTTATCCGGGATAGATTAGAAGATTTTCCGGGCTGCAAGGTTGGGCTCCATCCGCTTTACATGACCCAGCCATTTTAGTCGCTGTATGTGAACTCTTCTGGCTAAGTCGATGTCATTGTACTTTCTCCACGATTCGCCGTCTATGCAGACGGGGACCAAGATTACTCGAAGAGCTTTTCTCTCAAAGTAAGGCAAGGACATCCTCATCCAATTTAGACAAAGTACACGCCTCTGTGCAGTACAGCAGGATTAGTGTCTTATAGCAACTCTTCCTTTGATCTCCCCACTAGCGTCATTTGCGGAGCTCACCATAGAGCCTATGTAGACAAAGTCCTTTACTAACTCAAAATTATATCGGTCTATTGCGGCGTTCTGTCCAAGACGCCGATGTTGGGTGTCCTTTTTTGTAGGCAGGATATATTTGGTTTTGTTTCATTGACCCCTGAACCCATCTATGCTGCCTTGATCTCAATACTCGCAAATGCCCCACTGACGGCCCGCTGGAGTCTGCAGACTATGCTAACGTCATACTTAGTTACTTACTCTACTACGCCTACTCGCCATGGTGTACGGTTTCTGGTAATGTGTCTGAGCTCTCCCCAACTTTTCGCCAACTGCCATGCCTCCTTCTCGACTGCTCTGCGGCAATGTTCTCCTCGAACCGCCAGGTCTTCTGCCATCCTGAGTTAAAGAGTTCTATTGCATAGCATAGCTCACTATGGAACTGTCACCCTTTCGGAATGTGTGAGCAATCCACTGCCGCTTCCGTCTTTGGATGGTTCTGCCTGTTGGTTCCTGACCAATTATCTCGTAAAGGTGTTCGTTAGAAATACGATTGGGCCAGAAAATCCTTAATATATTGCACAGGCACTCTCTAGTCCGGAATCTGACCGTTATAATCCTATCACCATAAGACTGCCAGGAAATTAGGCCCACGTGCGCTGTTGTTGTGAGCAGCAGTCTGACTCCATATTCTCGCGGACTGCGTGCGGATTCTGTTACGCGTTGGGGACTGGTACTCGCCCGCTTCAAATCATCTCATTTCACTTACCCCCAAAATATCCAATTAATTCATTTTGCAATTGAAGGAATCTGTCATTGTAAGGTCCTTCGCTTCCTGCGCCGAGGAGCGTTTTTACATTCCAGAAATCTATCTTTGTCCGGTTACAATAGCCAAAAGCCGCCAACATGTGATCGTTCCTTATCCGAGGCATAGTGTCGGTTTCTGTAGCGGGAAAATGTTCGGTAACGCAGGTTGATGGCCCACCTTACCTACTCTAGAATCAATGCTCTGGACAACCCGCACTTGCAATTTTAGCCGACCTCTTGTGTTGGCTTTTGATTTTCGTACAACTTGTTCAAGCATTATGTGAAAGAGATCGCATGATATTGCGTCACCTTGTCTAAGACCTTTCCTGACATCGAACGGTGTTCTTCCGGCTCTGATGGAGCAGCGAGAGTTCTCCATCGTCATCCTGCATAAAGGGATGCCGATACTGAACATGGCCCTGTATAATTCATTTGTATATACTCTATCATAGGCATCTTTGAAATTGATGAATAGGTGGTGCATATTGAATATATGTACATATTCGTGGGTTTTCTCCAAGATCTGCTGTGGATTTTCGTGGCCCGAAACCACACTGATAATTTTAGGCGTTCACTAATCCGGCAGACAGAATCTTATCTGCGATGTTGAGAATACTTATAACTCTGTAGTTGGTGCAGTTCAGAGGGTCTTATTTCTTCAGGATCGGGCAAACGATGCTGAGGTTCTATTCATGAAGCATACATGATTCTTACCAACTTATCTCCTCCTGCCTTAAGACGTTAGTTCGACAGCAAGGCCGTGTCGGCTCCAGCAGCTTAATCACTCACTTTATCCTGATCAGGTTGAGGGGAATCTTGACTATCATCGTCACTATTGAATAGCTCGTTCTGCCTGACAGCGGAATATTCGTTTAGCAGTCTGCAGAAGTACTTCTTCCATATCCTGAGCACTGAATGCGATTCTACTTACTTACTTAGGTGGCGCTACAGTTCGGGGTGAACCTGGGCCTCAACCAACAAGCCTCTCCATTTAGCTCGGTCTTTAGCTAATTGCCTCCAGTTGCGCACTCCAAGTTGGTCGAGGTCCCCTTGAACTTGTGCGCGCTACCTACGGCGATGATTTCCTCTACTGCGTCTTCCCTCGGGATTAGATTCGAAGACTCTGCGGGCCGGAGCGTTGGTGTCCATTCGCTCTACATATCCTAGCCATCTCAGATGTCCAATACTCAGTTTTTTGACTAGGTCGATGTCGCTGTACAGCTCGTATAGTTCGTGATTGAATCTTCTCCTCCAAAACCCGTCAACGCAAACGGGACCGAAAATCTTACGAAGAATTTTTCTCTCGAAGCGACCAAGGATATCTTCATCCTCTTTTAATAAAGTCCATGTTTCAGCGCCGTAAAGCAGGACTGGGATGAACAGGGTCTTATACAGAGTCTCCTTAGTAGTTCGAGATAGGGCTTTACTGTTGAATTGCCTTATAAGCCCAAAAAAACAGCGATTGGCAAGAGTTATTCTTCGCTTGATTTCTGCGCTGATCTTGTTCTCAGAGTTTATAGCAGAGCCAAGATAGACAAAGTCCCTTACTACCTCGAAGTTATAGCTGCCCACTGTGGTGTTTTGTCCAATTCGTCGGTGTTGGCTTTCCCTTCTTGTTGACAGCATATACTTGGTTTTGCCCTCGTTTATCGCTAAACCCATTTTGGCCGCTTCCGCCTCAATGCTTGCAAACGCACCGGTGACAGCCCGCTGAGTTCTTCCGATAATGTCGATATCGTCGGCGTATGCAAGCAGTTGTACAGACTTGTAATAGATTGTGCCTCCGGTGTTGGCTTGTGAGTTCCGCACAATCCGTTCAAGTACAATATTGAAGAAGTCACATGACAGCGCGTCACCTTGTCTAAAGCCTTTTTTGACATCAAAGGTCTCGGTGAGGTCATTACCGACCTTGATGGAGCAGCGAGCGTTCTCCATCGTCAGCCTGCACAGGCGGACAAGTTTGGCAGGGATGTCAAAACTAGACATGGCTCTATAAAGCTCTTCTCTATAGATGCTGTCATAGGCGGCCTTGAAATCGATAAAGAGGTGGTGAGTATCGATTTGGAATTCTTGGGTTTTCTCCAGGATCTGCCGAAGTGTGAAGATTTGATCGATGGTGGGCTTTCCTGGCCTGAAACCGCACTGATAGGGTCCAATCAGGCTGTTGATAAAAGGTTTCAGGCGTTCACACAATATCGCAGAAAAGATCTTGTATGCGATGTTGAGGAGACTGATGCCTCTATAATTGGCGCAGTTGAGGGGGTCTCCTTTCTTGTGTAACGGGCAAACAATGCTGAGGTTCCATTCATCAGGCATACACTCGTCTGACCAAATCTTAGAGATGAGTTGGTGTATGCACTCTACCAATTCATCACCAGCTACCTTGAAAGTTCGGCCGGTAAGCCGTCAGGTCCAGCAGCCTTGTTGGATTTCAGCTTGGATATTGCTATCCTCACTTCGTTTTGGTCAGGTGGACGGAAATTTTGACTATCATCGTCTATGTTGAATGGTTCATTCTACCTGACAGCGGGATGTTGGTCTTCGTCGCCGTTATACAGTCTGCAGAAGTAGTTTTTCCATATTCTCAGCACCGACTGTGATTCTACTACGAGGTTTCCATTTTCATCTCTACAGGTTTCTGTACGGGTATTACTTCTCTGACACGTTCTTTTTACCTTTTGGTAAAACTTCCGTACATTGTTCCTGGAGTATAGGCTCTCGATATTCTCAAACGCACGCTTCTCATGCTCTTTCTTCTTCTTTTGGAGAAGCCGATGTTCTTCCCGCCTCTTTTGCTCGTAGAGCTCACGAGCAACTCTCGTCTTCCGCTGCAGCGCCGCTTTGTATGCCTCTTGTTTTGCTGCATGCACTCGCCGGCATTCTTCGTCAAACCAGGGGTTTCGCGGTGGTGGGCGAGCGAGACCCAGCACATCAGTCGCGGCGTTTCTGATGGCATGTTGGCAGCGTTGCCACTGGTCTTCGGTACTTGATGCTGGCGGCAAAGGGGTGATTGAGAGATTTCGGGATACGCGTTCAGCGAAGAGTCTGGCGGTCTCTTGCGATTGTAGCTTTTCGACGTTAAATTTTCTCACAGTAATTCTTCTTCGTTGCTCAGATTGGGATATCCGCATTCGTACCTTGGCTACAACAAGGTAATGATCCGAGTCTATGTTGGCCGCTTGGAAGGTCCGGACATCCAGAATACTGGAGGCATGCCTTGCGTCGATCGCAATATGATCAATTTGGTTGATCGCGACATGATCATTGGACCGCCATGTCTGCTTACGAATATCGAGATGAGGAAACCATGTGCTTGCTATGGTGACATTTCGCTCCACAGCGAAATCAATTAGCCTTAGTCCGTTATCAGACGTGGTGTCGTGTAGGCTATGCTTACCGACTGCCCTACCAAAGACGTCCTCCTTTCCTATTTTGGCGTTAAAATTGCCCAATACGATTTTAACGTCGTATTTAGGACATTGCTCGTATGTTTTGTCGAGGAGCTCGTAGAAACACTCTTTGGTGGCAGGGTCCTTTTCTTATGTGGGGGCATGAACACATATTAGGCTTATGTTAGCGAATTTAGCCTTGATCCGGATAGTCATAATACGCTCGCTCACGTGTCGGAAGCTTAAGACTTCTTGCCTAAGTCTGCCGCGTATGACAAATCCGCATCCGAATAAGCGTTGCCTGTTGCCTCTGTAGCAATCACCGTAGTAGATGTCACAGTTTTTCATCCTCTTTTTGCCCGGCCCATCCCATCGCACTTCCTGGATGGCGGTAATATCTGCTTTATAGCAGTCTAGGGCCTCTGCTAGTTGTGCGGCTGCACGTGGTCTGTAAAGGGACAGAACATTCCACGTACAGATCCGAAGGTCGTTGTCCTTATTTCGTTTGCTGGGGTCGTCATTAGTTGAGTCATCCTTATCCGAGGCTTTTGGTTGTTTCGGAACCATGCGCTTTTTACGTGGTAGGGAAGTTACCCCGACGGCACAACCCCCAACCTGGAGGGCCAGTTCCTTAATTATTCCCCTAGGACGAGGGGCCGGGTACAAAGGTGCCAGTAGTCCACTACGGGAGTATGAGCGCTGCCGTTGGCCCATTAAGGGCTCCTCCGATTCTACTACTATATGTATTACCTTTTCCGTCCCTGCAGGCTTCTGTTCTGGCTTCGACGCCCTGCCATTTTCTTTTTATCTTTTGGGAAAATTTCCGATCATCATTTCTTCAACAAAGTCTCTCAATCTCCTCCTCGATCGTGCGCTTCTGGTTCTTCTTCCTCTTTTCTCCTCCGCTCATAGCAGCTCTACTACTTCTATGCAGCACCGCTGCCACTGGTTTTCCGCAATTGCTGCTGGCGACATAGGGTTTAGATTGAGATTAAAAGAGACTCGATTGGCAAAGGCTCTAGCGGTCTGTTGCGATTGTAGCCGTCCGACGTCAAACTTCCTCACAGTTTATTAGGCTAATGTCGGCGTATTTAGCCTTGAAACGGATAGTCATGAGGCGCTTGTTCACATACCGGAAACTCAAGACTTCTTGCCTAAGTCTGCCTCTAATAACAAATCCGCACCCGAATAGAGGCTGTCCCTGTTGTCTGTAGCAATCGCCGTAGTAGTAGTTGTCGCATTTTTTTATCCTCATTTTGCCAGGCCCAATCGGATTTCTTGGATGGCAGTATTGTCAGGGCCTCCGCAAGTTGTTCGGCTGCACGTGGTTTCTAGAGGGACCTAGTATTCCTCTTGCAGACGCGACGATCGTTGCCCTTTTTAAGTTTGCAAGGGTCGTCAACAGTAAAATCATCAGTATCCGATACTGTTGGTTGGTTGAGGCCCATGTTCACCCCGAACTGTAGCGCCACCTAAGTAAGTAAGTAAGATACTGCTGGTTGCTTCGTAACTATGCCATTTTTATATGGCAGGGAAGTTAACCCCAACCTGGAGGCCCAGTTCGTTATGTTATACCCCTAGGATGAGGAGCCGGGTACACTGGTGCCAGTATAGTACACTACGGGAGTATGAGCGCTGCCGTTGGCCCATTAACAGTTCCTCCGCCACCATCTCTATTGCAAGGTCCTGACTAACCTTGGAAATTCCTTACCGACATGTGATTCGAAAATGTCGCAGCAGTTAAGTGTTCACTAAGTTCAACCTATAGAGATTTTTGTGAAAAGATCGAGACACTCGGTGAAACCAGTAGGTTGGTTAAAGTCCTCAAAAGAGGTAAGCCGACCAAACCGGAGTCACTCAGACGGTCTGATGGCAGGTTTACTGAGACAAAAGCGGAAACTTTTAGTCTTCTGCTAGAGACTCACTTTCCTGGCAATCGGATAATCACTAGGTCGCAGCTTGGCCCGCTTACCCAGGCTGAGCTTGATCTAAGTCAGAAAACTCGGCGCAGCTGGTATATTGCATCAGCCGTGGTAACAGATGAGGCCATCAAATATGCTGTGGCATCTTTTGATGGTTTCAAATCGCCTGGCACCGATGGAATATATCCGGCTATGCTGCAACAGGGTATAGATCACCTATTGCCAACTCATCTATTTTCACCGCTGGCTTGGCGCTGGCATATATTCCTACACCTTGGCGGACTGTCAGAGTAGCTTTCATACCGAAAATTGGTAAGGAAGACTATTCGCTCCCCAAGAGTTTCAGACTTATAAGTTTGACATCCTTCTTACTGAAAAGTATGGAGAGACTGGTAGAATTTCACGTGCGCAAAGTTGCTTTGAAACTGCATCCACTATCGGAGATGCAGCATGCCTATCAGCGTGGGAAATCCTGTGAGACCGCACTTCAAAATCTAGTGGCCAGAATTGAATGCGCGCTTGATAGGAGAGAATACGCGATGGGTATCTTCATCGACATTGAGGGTGCTTTTGACAATACGACTTTTGACTGCATGTGCGACTCTGCCAGACAACACGGGGTAGATGAAACATTAGTGTTGTGGATTAAAGCAATGCTAATGAATAGAACTTTGGTAGTGGATGCGGATTGTGGCCAATATGTTATGACAGGGGTAAACAGGGGCTGTTCGCAAGGTGGCGTTCTGTCTCCATTGTTATGGTGCATGGTGGTCGACTCTCTGTTGAACACTCTAAACAGTTCTAACGTCTACGCTCAGGCATATGCAGATGATGTCGCCGTACTTTCTGTCGGGCCATGCCTGGCGACGGTCTGTGCTAACGCGCAGGCGGCGCTGGACATGATCGATGAATGGTGTACTAGGAGTGGGCTTTCGGTGAATCCTCTTAAAACTAAGGTTGTTCTTTTTACGAGAAGGAGGATTTTGACCGGTCTGACTCAGCCAGTACTAAAAGGCGTCACCATTCGCATTTCCAATTAAGCCAAATATCTGGGAGTGATTTTAGATAAGAAACTTCATTGGTCTAAACACGTCGAGTCGAAAACATCCAAGGCGCTCTCAGTCTTCTGGCAGTGTAAGGGTGCTTTTGGCAAGACTTGGGGCCTACACGGCTGTGATAAGACCATTCCTCGCATATGCGTCGGTTGTTTGGTGGAAGGGGCTCTCGTGTAAATATGTGGTTGCTTTTTACTCGAAACTCCAAAGAACGGCTTGTCTCGGCTGCTCAGGAGCTTTCCCGAGTACGCCTGACTCTGCTCTAGACGCTTTGCTGAACTTACCTCCCCTTGATACTTATATCATGAGTTGCACTATCAAAGCCATCCATCGTCTTAGGCGAGGCGGTTTTTGGTATACTCCACACTGGAACTTTGATGAACTTGCGCGACACTTATCTTACGACTCCTGTCTTATGGATATGCCGTCTGATGCAATGACACCAGAACTCCAGCTGATGCGCAAATTCAGAGTCGACTTTCCTTGTGTCCAGGACTGGCTTCGGTCAGGGTCTGAGCCGGGAATGGAATGTAGTCGTATTTTCACGGATGGTTCCAAAACCAGTCAAGGGTCTGGCGCTGGTGTCTTCGTGGAAGTCGACAACATTAGACTTCACTTCTCGTTAGGCAAATATGCGTCTGTTTTCCAAGCGGAAACTTATGCAATCCTAATGGCCATGAACTATGTTGTGAAGAACAGGTGGAAGGGACGTAGCATTTGTGTCTGTAGTGACAGTCAGGCTGCGCTTAAGGCCTTGCTTAACCCTTTAACCACTTCCAAAATAGTTCGTGAAACCAAAAACTCTTTGAACTCGGTCGCAAGGCTGAATTCTCAGTCTCTAATCTGGGTCCCATGTCACACTGGGATCTTGGGGAACGAGATCTCCGATGAGATTGCTAGACAAGGCTCAGAGGAGGCCTTCTCAGGTCCCGAACCCGTGTTGGGTCTTCCAGCGTCCTCGGTTAGGGCTTCCATTGACGATTGGGTCTCTCACGAACACAATTGTGTGTGGCATGACTCTCCAGGATGCAGGTTGACTAAACGCATGCTCCCGGACGTCTGTAAGAAATCAGCGGCATTCTTGCTGTCTCTCAGCAGAAAAGACTGTAGACAACTTATCGGCGTCTTGACAGGCCACTTCGCTTTTGCCAAGCACCTTAACGTGTTAGGCTTAAGTGACACTACAATTTGCGACGCTTGTTGAGAAAGCGACGACACCGCGGAACATTATCTCTGTGAGTGTCCGGCCTTTGCTCGTATCAGGTGGCAGATCTTCGGTGCGGATGTGGTGAGTGCTGGTACTGTAAGCTCCTCATCACTGCAGTGCTTGCTTGGCTTTCTTAGAAAGTCAGGGAAATTCCAACAAAATGGGTAAATCAGGGTTTGCTCTCTGGCAGTACAATGGACCAGTTGTGTCTGAGTGCTCCAGTCGAGTGTTTCCTATCCCGACAAAAAAAAAAAAAAAAAAAAAAGTTCAACCTAACTGGAACTGTAGACGCCACCGTTGAATCCATCTAGAGAATTCGTACTTTAGTCAAAAGGCGCTCCTAGTAGGACAAGTAATTATAATATTCACAATGTCCACTGATGTAACCCAAATTACAAAAAAAATTTAAAAAAAAATGCTGCAACAATTTAAGTTCCAAGTCAAATACCTGCCTATGTTGAAATTTGTTCGTTCATCTTTAAGTTCTCCACTCGCTTCAGAGCATCTCTAACCGAACTCATCATTTAATTCATTTCACAATCCGATGGCAATAAATCAACATCGATCCGCCTTTTCGAAATAACTACTGAAGATTGGGTCTTGTGTGTGTAGTATTAAGTTCTCGTTACGCGAGACCAGGATTAAGAAAACCAACCAACTGAACATAAAAACACTTTACAGGAGCCTTGTAGTAGGTGGTCATGGGGAGTGAAATTATCTTCCACCGATGCTTGTACGTACACCAGAGACTTCATTCTTTTTAAAGTCACCTTCCTCGTGTTACTGCGAATTTAATTTCAAAATGTTGTTTCCATAAATATTACAAAAGCTTTGCACTTTGCTAATTGAAGTGTAATAGTTCACCCGGCATTCATTTTGTAAAACTGATTCAATCAAAACGGCAAAACATTAAAAAAAAGCTCTTTTTGCATTAAAAATTCATTTCAGCATCGTTTATGCATTTTTGTGGTAACTTCCTGTACACACGCATTATCGACGCGTAAACAAGCGATTTAACGATTACCACCGCGCACTAGCGCTGCAGCTACCACCCAAAGTGCCACAAGTAATAACCATGAATATTCATAAGGTTCCGTGTGCAACTGGGGGGAAAATGCATTTTTTTTTGTTTCTCTGTACACAGATACAATCCCACTCAGAGCACATTTTCCGGGATAATTCACAGAGTGCGCGGTGCAAGTATCAATCGCGGTCCGCGTTTCCAATCTGCATTATCCGCGCGAGATCTCATCACAAATTCGGACAAATTTCCGCATTCACGAGGACGTAGATGACGATGACGACCGACAACGAGGACACCCGCCTGTGGAGAGTTCTAACCACTGCCGTACCCACAAACGGGTGCAGGAATTGGATTGAAAAAGTATAACTGCGGCCCGAATGCTGGTGGGTCATGGGGAGGCTGAATGCATCCAGAATCCTTTTTCTTTTTTTTTTGGGTTTCTTTGTGCGGATTTCATTCGGCGACCAATTTCAAGTGAAATTGGATTCCTTTTATGGATTTGCATTGAATCGAATGCAAATGGATTCATATGCGGTTCACGGTGCAATTGATTGGTAGTGAATGGGAAAATTGGATACGGGCTCCAAAAAGAATATAAATATTCTAGTAGGGGCCAACGGTTGTCCTGCAATATTCCAGAAGTAGGGAGTAACCGTTTTTTTTTTTTGGAAAATAAACATGAAACTGGTCGCTTAAAGGTTTGGTTCAATCTAATTTAAGTACCAATCTTGCCGATACTTAGTGATACTTATGCAATCCTACAGTTTTGCAAGCTGTTATCATGAGTATGCAGGGCGATTCAACTCTATTTAGTCCATTTTCAAGGACCTGCATCCTACTATTTGAATGCCAGGCTGAAAATGAAGATTGGTATTTTAGGTCTCTAAAGGAATTCAGTCGTTCGGAAGTGTGAGTGGGCGTGAATCTAGGGTTATACTCTTAACGCCAGGGGCACACAAAGGCTTCATATCTTAATGCTGTTCATCACGATATTACTAGGATGACACGGTCATCTGGAAACAGGAAATCTTTAAAACATACTGAAGGATTTAAACAATTACTTCGGATTTCTGCCAAAGCACTCTTCCACTTCCTGCCCTTTGTCATTCCGAGACTGCCGTAGTCGCGAGGTGGACTTTATCCTTTGGCGTTCGACACTCTCGTATTTGTGCTGTTTCTTTATATTGATCGCCACAGGTTTACCAGGTTGCCACTGCATCTCAGACATTATCTGGGCTCACCATCTGCCTGATAATGCCATCTGGAGACCCAAATAGCACAGTTGTGCCGTTTTGATACCACGACTCATGCGACCTTGGATGTTGATGTGTATTGGTGAGGACAATCTAGAGCTAGCCTGTGGAGTTTAAGAATAGGATTAGCTCATTTATGTTTTTACCCGAGATCTCCTCAAGTGAATTGTAGAAGGGTTTGCCTAATGCTTGATGTCTGGCCCTAGCTAGTGCCGGACAAGTGCACATGTAGTGGATAATTGTTTCCTTTTCGGTGGCTATGTTGCAACTGCGGCAGTGCGTATTATATGGGATACCTAGTTCGGCTGCGTGCTCTTCTACCGGCCAGTGTCCCGTGATTATCGCGATTATTCTGGCAATGTCTTTGCGCGTTCTGTTCAATAGGGCGGTTGTTTTGGTCTTGTTGTAGTTGGGCCACATCCTTCTGGATATGACGCAGTTCGTTAACCTAGACCATTTAAGGTTAGCTTTTCTAAGAAAGATTAAGGAGATGTTTGCCTTAATTGCTCCGAGCGGGGTGTGAACAAGTTCCGCAAGTGAGCAGTGGAGGGCTGAGCCTCGCCTGGCCAGTTCGTCAGCATGTTCGTTGCCATCAACGTTGCTGTGGCCTGGAACCCAGACTAGGGTCACCATGCATTGGCCATCTAGCGAGACCAGCTCCTGTCGGCATTCTATTGCTAATTTCGAGGAAATGGTTTTCGAGGCAATAGCTTTGATAGCAGCTTGGCTATCAATTAAAATAGCGATTCTTTGACTTGGTAATGTATTTGTGTGTGACTTGATTTGGCGGCAGGCTTCGCGAATGGCGAGTAATTCCAATTGGAAGACGCTGGCAAGAACTCCGAGTGTTTTCTCTGGACTCCGAGAAAACACCCGCATGAACCCCACAGTCCTTTTTTTACCCATCGGTGTAGACTGTTAGATCGAAACCACTGGTCGCCTGTCCATCTTGCCAATCTTTTCTTGTAGGGAATTGTACATCGAAACACTTTGTGACGTTCAATGTGGGGATGATGTAGTCTGTTGGAGTCGATACGAGTTCTCCTGGTAGAGAACCTAGGATATTGCTGTGTCCATAGGGTTTCGCAGTCCAATACTTGGACTCTCTGAGTCTGATTGCGCTGTGCGCTGAGATGTTTGTGATATGTAGATCTAGGGGTAAAAGGTGTAGCAGGACTGTTAGAGCGTCAGACGGAGTTTACCGTAGGGCGCCTGTGGTGCCTATGCATGCTGCTCTTTGCACCTTACTTACTTACTTAGATGGCGCTACGGTCCGCGGTGGACCTGGGCCTCAACCAACAAACCTCTCCAGCCAGCACGGTTACGAGCCAGCTGCCTCCAGTTGCGTACGCCAAGTTGATTAAGGTCCCCCTCCACTTGTTTGCGCCACCTACCGCGAGGTCGTCCTCTACTGCGCCGTCCGTCCGGGGTGGATTCGAAGACTTTCTTAGCGGGAAGGTTGGGCTCCATCCGCTCTAAATGACCCAGCCATCTTAGTCGCTGTATGTGAACTCTTCTGGCTAAGTCGATGTCCTTGTACAGGCCGTATAGTTCGGCATTGTACCTTCTCCTCCACTCACCGTCTATGCAGACGGGACCAAAGATCGCTCGAAGAACTTTTTTCTCGAAATAACCAAGGGCATCCTCATCCGGTTTTGTCAAAGCCCATGCCTCTGCGCCATACAGCAGGACTGGGATAGTTAGTGTCTTATAAAGAGTTACCTTAGTAGTTCGAGATAGGTCTTTGCTACTCAATTGCCGTTTTAGCCCATAGAAACAACGATTGGCAAGAGAAATTCTTCGTGTGATCTCCCTACTGATGTCATTTGCGGAGTTCACCATAGAGCCTAGGTAGACCAAATCCTTTACTACCTCAAAATTATATCTGTCTATTGTGGCGTTCTGTCCAAGACGCCGATGTTGGGTGTCCTTTTTTGTAGACAGCATATATTTTGTTTTGCTTTCATTGACCGCTAGACCCATCTTTGCTGCCTCGATCTCAATACTCGCAAATGCCCCATTGACGGCCCGCTGAGTTCTTCCGATTATATCAATGTCATCGGCATAAGCGAGTAGTTGTAGAGACTTGTAAAAGATTGTACCTCCGGTGTTGGCTTGTGAGTTTCGTACAATTCCCTCAAGTTTCACGTTAAAGAGATCGCATGATAGCGCGTCACCTTGTCTAAGACCTTTTCTGACATTGAACCCCTTGGTGCTGTTCCTATCGACATTGATGGAGCAGCGAGAGTTCTCCATCGTTATCCTGTACAAATGGACGAGCTTGGCAAGGATGCCGAGACTAGACTAGACATGGCATACACCTTATCATAAGCGACATAGAAATCGATGTATCGATTTTATATTCATGGGTTTTTTTCCAAGATCTGCCGTAGTGTAAATATTTGGTCAATGGTGGACTTTCCCTTTAGATATCGCTATCCTCACTTCATTCTGATCGGGTTGACGGGAATCTTGACTGCCATCGCCACTGTTGAATGGCTCATTCTGCCTGACAGCGGAATATTGGTCATCATCGCCGTTTAATAGTATGCAGAATTGTTCCTTCCATATCCTCAGCACCGACTGCGATTCTACTACTATGTTATCATTTTCGTCCCTGTAGGCTTCTGTTCTGGTTTTGAAACCCTGGCATGTTCTTTTTACCTTTTGGTAAAATTTTCGAACATTATTCCTGCAATAAAGTCTCTCAGTCTCCTCGATCGAGCGCTTCCCATGCTCTTGTTTCTTCTTTCTGAGAAGTCGATGTTCCTCTTTTCTCCTGCGCGCGTAGAGCTCGTAAGCAGCTCTAGTCCTTCTATGCAGCGCCGCTTTGTACACCTCTTGTTTTGCTGCATGTGCTTGCCGGCATTCCTCATCAAACCAGGGGTTTCGTTGTGGTGGCCGAGAGAAACCCAGTACATCAGAGGGGGCATCTCTGATGGCTTGTTGGCAACGCTGCTTCTGGTCTTCCGCATTTGCTGCTGGCGGCATAGGACTTAGATTGAGATTAGAAGAAACTCGATCGGCAAAGATTCTGGCAGTCTCTTGCGATTGTAGCCGCCCGACGTCAAATTTCCTCACAGTATTTTGTTGATTTCGCTCCGTTGTGGATATCCGCATCCGTACCCTGGCTACAACTAGGTAGTGATCCGAGTCCACGTTGGCTTCTCAGAAGGTCCGGACACCCAGAATACTGGAAGAGTGCCTGTGATCATGTGATCGATTTGGTTGACGATTTTTCGATCAAAGGAGAGCCATATTCCTTTGTGAATGTCGAGACGTGGGAACCGCGTACTAGCTACGACAAAGTTTCGCCCCGCCGCAAAGTCGATTAGCCTGAGTCCGTTGTCGGATGTGATGTCGTGCAGGCTGTGCTTTCCAACCACGCTACTAAAGACTTCCTCTCTTCCTAGCTTTGCGTTGAAATCACCTAGGATAATTTTAACGTCGTGGTTAGGGCATTGCTCATACGTCTTGTCCAATAGCTGGTAGAAGTTATCCTTTGTCGCGTCGTCCTTCTTCTCATGAGGGGCGTGAACGCATATTAGGCTAATGTTGGCAAATTTAGCCTTGATACGGATAGTCATAAGGCGCTCGTTTACATGCCGGAAACGAATAGACTTGCCTAAGTCTGCCTCCGAATAGACGCTGTCCTTTTTGTCTGTAGCAATCGTCGTAGTAAATGTCGCAGTTTTTCATACTCATACTCATACTACTTTTGCCCGGCCATCCCATTGCACTTCTTGGATGGCGGTAATGTCTGCTTTGAAATACTCTAGGGCCTCCGCAAGTTGTTCGGCTGCACGTGGTTTGTAGAGGGACCTAACATTCCACGTGCAGACACGAAGATCGTTGTCCTTTTTACGTTTGCTTGGGTCGTCAACAGTAAATTCACCCGTATCCGAGGCTGCTGTTTGCTTCGTAACCGAAGGTGTTTTACGTGGTAGGGAAGTTAACCCGACGGCACAACCCCCAATCTGGAGGACCAAATCCTTTTTTTGCAACCCCTAGGACGAGGGGCCGGGTACACCGATGCCAGTAACCCACTTCGGCGATATGAGCGCTGCCGCTGGCCCAATAAGGGTTCATCTGCCATTATCTCTTTTTCAATACCCTGCCGTAGCATTTAAAATCCTTACAGATCTCAGCTCCAAATATGTCGAAGTAGCTCCGGTAAGGTATCCGCTGGTCGGTAGACGTCACCGTTGATTCCATCGGGAGAATTCATCCGCCGCACGTCCTCCTTTTGAGGACCTCTTGCTAGACTTCTGAGACGCATATTTCACACAATCAGGTCAACAAGAGATGCCTCGTCCGGTTAATTATATGCGCGCTAAAGTTCACCCAGATGTGCTTACGCAGGTCCGAGTGTTCAGCTACACATATATCGTCAGACTCAGCATACGCTCATCGTTAGTTCACTATCAGATAGCTATCCAGCGGGCGCCACGGGGAGGTGATGATGCGATTTTGCCCACCCCTTACTCATCCCTTTTGCACCTTACTTAGTTTGGTTATATTGTAGGCTTTTTTAAGGGCCGGCCACCATACTATCGACCCGTAGGTAAGGATTGGGCGTACTACGGCTGTGTACATCCACAGGGTCAATTTTGGTTGCAGCCCCATCGTTTGCCGAAGGTTTTGTTGCAGGCATAAAACGCTATACATGCTTTCTTTACTCGTTCGTCTATGTTTGGTTTCCAGTTAAGTTTGGGATCTGGAATAACTCCTAGGTACTTAGCACTGCAAGATAAGGAGAATATCTGACCGTTTAGTCGAGGAAGAGTGAATTCGGGTATTTTGGTTTTTGTGGTGGAAAGCATCAGTTCACTTTTATTTGGGTTGACTCCAAGTCCACACTTTCTGGCCCATGCGGTGACTTCACTTAGAGCACTCTCTATGATCTCACTTATCACGGGAGGAAAAAGTCCCGACACTAAAATCCCCATGTCGTCCGCATACCGAACTACTTTAATTCTTTCTCTGTCTAAGCGTAAAAGGAATTTATTCATGATTATTAGCCATAGTATAGGCCAGTTGACTCCACCTTGGGGCGTTCCTCTACTAGCAAATTTGGTTATGGTACTGTTTCCTAGAGATGCCTGAATGGTTCTAGTGCTGAGCATAGAGACTATCCATTGGCTTAGGTAGGTTTCTATGCCCAGCTCCGTGAGGCACTCCAGAATTACTTCAGTGTGTACATTATTAAAAGCTTCTTCTATGTCTAGAAAGGTAGCTAAAGTGTATTCCTTATACTGTAAGGATTTTTCTATTGTTTGCACTACTTCATGAAGAGCTGTTTCTGTAGATCTTCCTTTGAGGTATGCGTGTTGGGATTTGGAGAGAGATGACTCGATTGTATCTCGCAGATGGTTGTCTAGAACGCGCTCGAGGGTCTTCAAAACGAAGGAGGTCAGACTGATTGGTCTGAAATCTTTCGCGTTCTCATATCCGCGCCTCCCCACCTTCGGAATGAAAACCACTCTCACCCGTCTCCATGAGTGGGGTACGTGGTTATTTAAAATGCAGCTCCTGAAAATCGGTACGAGCCATGGGATTGCTACCTCTTGCTACCTGTAGTATAATGGGCAGAATGCCATTTAGGCCTGGCGATTTATAAGAGGCGAAGCTGCGAATGGCCCAGGAGATTTTTTCTTCGGTAATAATGGGTATTATGTGTTCCCAGGATTGCAGGCATTGCGAACTATTAGGCTCTGTGCAACTGTCCGGGAAAGTGGGTATGTATTAAGATCTTTAAGTGCTTTGCAGTTGACTCCGTCCACTTACCATCCAACCTTTTCAGGAGAGATGGATTGGAATGATCCTTCGATAGAATTTTGCTGAGTCTAGCGGCGTCTTTGAAGGTATCAATTGATTGGCAATATTCTATCCAGGACCATTCTGATAGCTTAAATACAAATACAAATATTTGGCGCAACAGCTCTTTAAAGTGCCAGGGCCTAGCTTCTCGCAACCACTCATGTTGTGTGCGTTATATTTTTCACACGAATGGAAGGGACCTACAGTTTAATGCCGAATCCGAACGACGATTTGAGAAGCTTTTTCGTGACAACAATACTCTCGGATGTTTGTCAGACGCTCGCGAGAGGTGGGACCGTGAAAAAACTTTTTGGTATTTTCTGGGATTCGAACTTGGAACCTCATGCGTAGTGATCCGACACACTAACCACTTACGCCACGGCGCCCATTCTGATAGCTCTTTTGTATATTTTAAGGCTGTCCGTGTAAGGCTGCCAGTGTTTGCACTTGTAGCAGATATTGAAGGTCTCTCTAGTCAGTTTCCTGAGAGTTCTTCGTTCCACCACGGAGGGAATGCCTTTTTGCTGTATTTGACCGGATACGCAACTTTAAAGGATTATTGAAGGCTTTTTCGAAAGTCTTTACTTTTGTGTCTAGCTCTGCAGTGGAGGTTATTATAGGGTTTGGAGTTCTACGTAGCTTGGATCTAACGACTTGACTAAACTTTTTCCAGTCGGTTCGTTTGGGGTTTCTGTAGTGTTTGGGAGTCTCGATCTCGAGATCTACATTGAAGAAGAAATTGACGGTCGTGTGCCATGTAGGCAGAGGAGATGTATAAGTCTGTACTACCTGCGTTCTCTATTTTGACCGTTGTTAAATCGGATGAGCTAAAATTTGGACATATAAAGGCTTTAATATGTTTTTGGCTAGAAAGCAGGTTGTTGGCTTACCATGATTGATGTTATTCCGGCTGTAAAAAAGGTTGTATTGGTTGTCGTTGAGGCCCTTAATGTCAGGGCCGTTTACCCAGGGTTCTTGGACAATGCTGCTGTCAATGTTTTCCTCCTTGAGAAAAACCACCAGATTATCTGTAGCACTAATCGAGTGGTGCAGATTAATCTGAATGACTTTCAGCATTGGTATTATCGGTGTTATTTGTGGTTTGGGTTGTGGTTTCAATCCTCACGTCCTCCAACAATTTGTTGGCATCGTCGATTTCGTCTAAGTCGTCAGTGAGACCAGAGGATCGGAAGATTTTAACTTTGTCATGCCTGATGCCGAAGCGGAGTTTGCATCCGTTCTTCTCAATGGAGACAGCACTGTCCTCATTAATAAGAAGAAGGAAGGAAAGGGTATTGTTGTGGGGTTCCTCAACCTTGATAACTTTCCAGTCATCCATGGGAACCGTAGGGTTATGCAGCTTCAGGCAATTTAGCAATAGGTTGTCGTTAATGGGCATGTTAGGGAGCCAAATGCGGATTCTCGGTCTCCTCGGAAACTCTCTGGCCAGGATCAGCTTGAGTCTCAAGCCGTCCCATGCGTCACGGATCTTATGAACGCACCCGCTTAAGAATTCCTTTGAGAAGGCGTCCACGCATTTGATGACCCTGTACCCTCATATGATCTCAGCTGAGTCGAAGCAGGGCAGCGGTCCTCCTTGCTTGTTAATAAGATGGTCCATGACCATCTCGGATAGTTTGACCTCGACGGCTCGCCAAACTTCAGTCACTGCCTTGCCGTCGGTAGAGAGCGCGTCTACCAGGGCGACTTGGAGGTCGTCTCTGACAACCTCGCTGACAGTTCGTGTTGCTTGGAAGCCGACAAGGTAGAAGGTTCATTGCGGGTGGGTGTTGACAGCTTATCGACTTTGATCCTTTGGGAATCGGACTTGATTTCCTCCTGGGATCGGTTACGCTTTGCTGCATCGCTTTTTAAAAATTGTGGGGTATTGCGGAAGTTGATGCATTCATCAAAAACCTTCTGGTATTTGACTTTATCGGCCAGGTCCCGTTCGGAAACCGTGCCGGCCGCCTCTTTCTTAGTAATCTTACCCAGAATAAAGATGGCACGCTGGTACGCGCTTTTCCTACGGTTGCTGGCCGACTTGCGAGAGTTGGGTGCTTCGCGCTTATGGGCACTAAGCCGAGTGTCCGACGCTGTGGTTGTTAATGGTTTGGGGAGCATCTCACACTCCGCTGTCTTTTCCTGGCTGGAAGCGAGCAGTTCGTCTTCCGATGAAGTGCCAGGAAATTCATTTTTTTTTGTTTTTTTTTTATATATTTTTATTTTCATTTTCTTTTGTTCATTTTTAATTTTTCGGATTTTGGACCCATGAGTAATACGGAATTACGGTCAGTCCCGACAGCGGCGTAGTATCGGGATAAGACAAAATACGACGGACCCTGCCAGTGCGTCCGAAGGAGCTCGTTAGAGAATGGTTTAACCCGCAGCCTTGCATTCTTGGGCACGATTTCGTGCATTAAGCGCTCACTCCACCACTGAAATCAGGTACCTCGATCCGATGACCAAAAGGCATAAATAGAGAATTAAGCTATTGAGGAGCTAAGAATTCTCTACAATGCCTCCTAGTCTTGGCTAACCCAATCTTGACATCGTACAAGACGGCTGTGGTGGTTATTTCCGGCTGACACCCACGTGGAGGGTTAGGATGAGGGTTTTTGCCAGGCCATCTGGAGTCCTCTCCAGTTTCTCTACCAGCAGATGCCGTTCTTTATCGTACAGCGGGCAGTGGAACATGAATATGACATGTCTGCATCTATGTCTGCTTCCGTGCAAGTTAGGCAATAAAGATTCTTGTCGTGCACTAACTTGTCGAGATAGGCCCTCAGGCATCCTTATCCCATAAGCATTTGGGACAAAAAGAAGTGCAGCCCCCTATTGATCCATGCATCTATGTTGGGGATTACTTTATACATCCTCCTGCCTTATTCAGCGTGCTCCCATCTGTGATGTGATCTGTGATGCCACCCTTACATAGCTGTTACTCTGGGTGATAAGCGGATATCGTTCCGTCGTTGTTGATGCCATTGTTCTGTTGGTGAGGTACTCCTTTTGCGCTTCTCACAAGAAGGTCGATTCAGAGACCCCCTTATTTCTATTTCGCCTTCATTGCATCGACCCCCAAAACATTATCTATACCGAAACTTTTGTAAAGGGCAGTCTCCTCCTATATATTTATCCGCCATTTATTTTCTCATATATTTCTATCCAGCATGGTATGATCCTTGCCAGGGCAACGGTTGCCTTTGCTGCTTTTTCGCCTCGCATCCATAATAATGCAAAGGCATTTGAACTCCAACTCGGTAACCACAGCCTGATTGCCGACAGTTACTATTATAGTCTCCATGACTCTTCTGCTACTGATAAGCACTGCTTCTCTTTTTTCGTTCAAGTTGTAGACCCATGTATGTCAGCTAGTCTGAAACTATAATATCCTGATCACTTCGCTGCAGTCATACTCCAACTCCTCTAGCAGTTTGACTATCACAATGATTGCTATGTTCCTAGCGAGGCCAATTATCTTTATTTATCTTGGGGTTCTCAATCAAAGGATGCCATCATATATCAACTTCCACAGCAGTAGACTTAGTACGGAACCTTGGGGAACGTCGCCGATGTAGTTGTATTGCCTCGTTAGAAATATTTTGCGGACATTTTTAATTTTGAAACCTTCTGCAGATAATCAGTCACTCGCAGTACTGCTTACACTCCCTCTCTTTCAGATCTGGACGACTCTTAAATTTCTCTATCACTACTTGGCAGGCATCGACCCACCAGTTTTAGACGGTTTTGCTGCATGGTTCGACGAAGGTATTCTTTTTGGTCACCTTAATTGCATTTTTTTTTCATTACTCTGAACAGAGTAACTATCCCTCGTGGTTGCTATGTTCCATGGCGAGTGATCCATCTTTATTCACTTAAGGTGCAAATGAAGTTTATTACCTTTGCCATTGGCCGTAAAGGATGAAAGCCACTGTTTCAATCGGCTCGCTGCATGTGTTTCGCAGATTCAGTTCTTGTAAGGTCATGATTGGGTTGGAACGCCATTGTCTGTAAGCTCTGTTTTTGGCCGCAATAGCCTGCTTACAATCCTTATTGAACCAGGTATGTTGGAGCCTAATTTTTTTTATAAAGGTTTGTGATGTAGAGCTCGATTCCGAACAAAATTACCTCAGAGACGCCCTCTGCGCAAATATTCACATCGTACTCCCGAATCATACATCAGCCCATGGGAATACGAACTTACTTTTGTGGCGCTACAGTTCGGAGTGAGCCTGGGCCTAAACCAACAAACCTTTCCATTTGGCTCGGTCTTTAGCTAATTGCTTCCAGTCTCCTTTCCTGTGGAGCCAATGGAAATGATGTGAACAAATTTCGAAACCCCTACCAGGCAGACAATTCGTAATTTCCAATCAATCGATGGTGATGCATTAGTAATAACTGTGAATGTCTGATGAGAGAAAGAGATCTAAAATATTTTCATATTTACAGTATTGTCTTGAACCCGTGTGCCCTCCCGCACCTGCTGAAAGAGATTGCAGCTGATTGCAAAGGCTTCTCTGCTTGTCTTCCTGCATCATCAGTTCTGTTGTTGTATCGTAACCAATCTCCTGGGACAATTGTCTCCTGGGACAATTATTTTGGCTGTTGTGTGTTCAGTCCGTATCCAGTCGACCTGAGTGAATGAAATATGTTTTGTATCTCCTACTAGAGGTAGCAGAGATTGTTCTAAGTCTAAAGGACGTAGTTCGGCTATGTAAGGCTGTCTCAGAATTCAAGAACAGTCTAAGAACTCAAGAACAGAAGAATAGTCCGTTCGTTCATATGTCACCTCGCTTTGGATTCTAAGTTTTGAACTAGGAAAATGAAATTTAATACATGTATTTTCAAGAGTCCGAAGAGTGAACAATGCACGTCAACTTTTTTTTGGAAAAAGAGAGCTTGAGGAAGCTCGTGAATATATATAGCTTGTTGTTACTTAAGATGATGCAGGTCTTATATCTTTTTCGATTGAAATTTCCTAAAAGGAGTTTCCACTGCAATACTTTTGGGAGTTTCTCAAAAGGTTTAGTTCGCTTGGCTTATAGAGAAGGAATCCATCACCTCTTCCACTAGTATGTACTACACCACATCTTTATCAGCTACTCCAGCGTAGACTACCATTATAAATTGTATTTATTGACATACCACCAGCTTGTTGAGTTTGTCCAGTTCCATGGTGGTTTGCCTGTCTAACATAAGTGCATTGTTATGCTTGCGATAGGTCCCGTCGAGGTTTGGTACACTACTTCTGTTACATAAAGGATACGTTGAACGTGCTTTACGATGACGGATAACGTTAGGCTAGTCGACCCACCTTAGTCGGATGGACAGAACATCCGAAAAAAGGTTCTGTCTATACACCACTCGACATCCACCCAAATTAGTTCAGCTATCCGACTGATTTCCATAGTGTGTGTAGGAGGCCTTAAAATAGTTAGTTTTTGGCAGCAAGCACCTACCTGCTTGGATCTTTAGAGGGCACTGTGTAAAAGCATGATTCCTGAAAGTAGGTGTAGCTTGAAAGGCTTGCGCATTCCTACGGCCAAATCTCTGCGTCCTAAGTCTTGCCTCACATAATCCTGAAATTCCTGAAGTCTGCCATATCAGAAACGAACACTTTATCACTTCCATTTAGCGAACCAGTTTGTATATCAATCAAATTTTAATGAATACGTTGTAACTATCTCTTTCTACGCTTCAATCCACAACTGAAAAATATGCATACACCCTTCGGGATCAATTATAGTGACAACCAACGCTGACATCCTTCACAGATCCCCCGATTGACAATTCACCTGCAGTCAAACTCGATTCTATCTTAGAACTATTTTACAGTAAAAGCGAGCTTCCCTCCTAGCTGATTCGGTGGTTGACAGCAATTACCTTATCCGTTCAATCATTGACTTGGTTTTCCATCGAAACACAATGTCCCCAGGATCAAGCAGCAATATGTCGTGCGTGAGATAACAACTATGCCATCGCATCCGCCAGCATACAATCTAATATAATTTTCTCCGTCTACATACACAGTCGTGTCGTTAGGCCATTATGCTATGCATCCTAGAGCCATCCTGCTGCACTATACTCCAACTTCAACTACTTGATCAGATAATTCCCGGGATAAACTCACAAAGCCAATTCGAATCCGCGAAGCACCGCGCCACCGCACCATGTCGCATGTCGCAATTTTTCCCACTCTCCTGCGTCCACCACCACCACGTAAACAATATCAACGCCCCTAAATTGTATCTGATTTAATAATCTTCCCTCGACTTTATGTGTGTTTACCCAGACCAGGGAAAGAATATTGCACATCGAAGGATGATGACGAAACGAGAGAGACCGAACCAATACCCTAGAATGACTACTTCCCTGGATAATCACTCGGAATCTTCCCATAGGGCTATGTTTGGGGCTAGAATTTTACAACAACAACATGAACGGTAGATACTGGATGATGGCATATTGGGACAATGCCCTGAGATTGATTCCTGATTCTGTGTGCTATATGTATACAAAGTGTGGCGCGAGATAGAATGCGTTCCAGTAAAGCAGCATGAACCAGGTAGGAGGTAGCAGGCAGCAGGAGGCACTCTTTCTTTCTCTATCCACTCCCATTCCGAGAGGAGAGTATGAAATTACATGAAACTATGCGATTCCGCAGCCCGATTTGAGTTGACTCTAATTACAGAGTGTGTGCCATAGTGAGTATCGGGCGGTGGGATTTAACATACTGCAGTGGTGCAGAGGCATCTCATCCTAGGTTCCTCGGCTGGTTTGGCATTCGGAAGCTTCAACATTCTTCGGGTGATGGCCATTCGAGAGAGCAAAACAGAATTAGTCGTGCTCTGACATGCCCCCAAAACCTATATCATATCCAATTTATGTGCGGATGATATTAGGTTTAATGCCGTCTACTAGTCGGAGGTACAGTATGTCAAACAGGCAGTGAATTGTGTCCTACTCTAGATATGAACAAAAAATCGCAACGTGCTAATCATTCACTGCTAATGAATTCGTAAACTGTTAACAACTTATAAATAAACTGCTATTGCTAATGAATTGCTAATGATAATTTATCTGGCTTCTATTCACGAGCCACAATTTAAGAAGAAGAAGTGAAGAAGAAGAGTTATAATACAATTATAAAACTAAACTACCCTTTTTGCACATTATCTGCTGAACGTCTTCTGTTCTTTTCGAACATGTGCCATAGTGTGTGCGAAGGTTTTTATGATACGCCAACAAGCACCAAACCCACTCATAAGGTTGCATATCGCAGTCGCAGGTGGTTCGAAAGTTTGGTTGGTTGGTATACGAGTATAGCAGCATAGGTTATACTTGCGTTGCTATTGCTGCTATCGCAGTCGCAGCTGGTTTGTAAGTTTGGTCGATTAGTATCGATTAGTTTTTGTCGGTGTCCTAGCAAATTTTGGAAAACTTGTGGTAAGCAAGTTTCAGTATACCTATTAGCAGTGACTCTCTATTTTCAAACTTATACAGGAAATATTAAGCAAAACGAACACGAGGCTCTTTTTGCTCTCCATTCAAAATTTTTGGAACCCATCGAGCTGACTTCTTCGAATATTTCAGGTGATAATTTAAAATTTGTGACACAGCAGAAATATTTACAGAAACATATATTTTTAAAATAAATGTACATAGATGTGGTAGTTATATGCCTTTCTTATGAAAAACTTTTTTTTTTTGTTTTTTTTGGAGGTAGAGGGGGAGGAAGGCAGAGATTGACCCCTGGAGCACCGCGACCGAAAAATATCTTTTGTGCTATCCCCTGGTTAATTGATTTTGAATTTGTCAGCTAGCTGAACTCAAGTTCATTAATGAAGCTAAGAATAGTTCGAGCTGAAGAAGAGGTGACGTCAGAAGGTGATGTAACGCCTTTATTAAAGTGCTTTAGCCTAAGTCTGGCTATAGCCGGGCAATCACAGAGTATATGATGGGCTGTTTCGGTGTCTTCAAGACAGAGACGGCACGTTTCCAACCGAACACGGCCCAATGGTAGTTGAGAGAGCAATGTCCAGTTAGGAAGTCAGTAAGGATCTTAGCACTCTGTTTGATCATTGATAGAATGTCTCTAGTTCTATTTTTTGAGAAGTTAATAAATTTCTTGGAATGCCTTACGCCGGGTTGAGCATTCCAGTGAGAGAGCATTTGTTCGCGTTCCCAGCGGAGTAGCTCTATTTCAATCTGGCTGGTGGGTAAACCGCAGAAGAGTTCAGGTCCAATATAAGGTGATTGGGCACCTAGTCTGGCAAGCTTATCAGCCGCTTCATTACCAGGGATACCTTTGTGAGCGGGAACCCACATTAGTGTGATATGTTTGTGTGCAGCAAACTGCAAAAGCTTCTGGAGACAATTCCAAACCAGCTTAGATTTATAGTCAAAGGACGTAAGAGCCTTGAGTGCTGCTTGGCTATCTGACATTATATTAATATGTGATCTTCGGAGGATTCGTCTAATGCATTCTCTGGCGCAGAGCTCGATGGCATAGACCTCTGCTTGGAAGATAGTTGTGGATTGACCTAGTGGTGTAATGAGTTTGTAGTTGGGGCCAAAGATACCAGCTCCAACCAAAAATACAAATATTTGGCGCAACAGCTCTTTAAAGTGCCAGGGCCTAGCTTCTCGCAACCACTCATGTTGTGTGCGTTATATTTTTCACACGAATGGAAGGGACCTACAGTTTAATGCCGAATCCGAACGACGATTTGAGAAGCTTTTTCGTGACAACAATACTCTCGGATGTTTGTCAGACGCTCGCGAGAGGTGGGACCGTGAAAAAACTTTTTGGTGTTTTCTGGGATTCGAACTTGGAACCTCATGCGTAGCGATCCGACACACTAACCACTTATGCCACGGCGCCCACAAGCTCCAACCCCATTTGACATTTTTGAACCATCAGTGTACCAATTAATTTGAGATCTTGATTGGGAGATTTGTGGATGGTCCCAGTAGCTGCGGTCAGGTATGTTTACTGTGAAGTGGTGATTGAGCTGGATTCTTTTGGGCATGAAGTCTGAGATGCATACTGCTGGACAAGTAAATAGCGGAATTTTCTCAAGGATCTTCATGTGGCCAGCTAATTCGGAATTTGTATTGTTGCATAAAAGGTGACGCTTTAGAGCACTGGCAGCCGCAGTCTTCATAATATTATGCGTAGGGGTGGAAGGTTTAAGGGAACTTCCAGCGCAGCTGTTGGGCAGGTGCGCATTGCGGCCATAATACCTACACATGCTAGTCTATGCACCTTCTGGAGGGTGGAGCGGGTAACGGTTTAATGAAAACGGTTTGATGAAAAACATGTAAAACGAATGTTAGCAAGAAAAATAGATAGATAAATAGTTGAAGGGAAAAGCTACTTAAAACCTTAATTCAAAAAAATATCACAGTGGTTGAGTGTTGCATGTTGAACATACAAAAGAAATTAAATAAGTTTTAATAAGTATCATCCTGGCATCTTCGTCAATTTAAGCCTTCACCAGGGCCACATTTGTATCGTCGGTCGAGGATTTGGGCCGACCTTGACGAGATTCGTCCTCCACAGAAAAATGGCCAGTCTGGAATCTTCGAAACCACTTTGAAATAGTAACAAGAGATGGTGCATTTATTCCGTATGCATTTTGGCATTCGTGCAGAATTTTGACTGGCGTGAGTTGACGTCGAAATCCGAAGATTTCTTCCTGTGTTGGCGGTGGAACTTCAACCGAGCTTACGTCACTAATTTTTCTCTTTCTCGTCTCCATTTTTACCTATTGTTCTGAAATTAGGAAATAAATATTGTTAGATTATAAGCTACAGAAATGCATCTTTTTTTTTCTCAAAAACTACTAAATTGACACCAACTATGCGAACTTTTCTTAGTCCCTCCGTACAGTCGCAGGTGGTTTGGAAGTTTGGTTGGTTGGTATAATATATAGCAGCACAAAGATTGTACTTGCGAAGATGCTATCGGTGCTATTGCGTTGCGAATGCAATTTTCTAGCGGTAGCTCTAGTACCAGTACACCGCATTTAAAGAAGCCGATTGAAATTAAGCATCCTACTGTGTCTTTAGTTTCAGCAAGTTCATCGAAGTGCGAGTAAATTTTTTTATGAAAGAATATAAGTATGTACATTGTACATACATACGTGTGCATAAATATGTACATAGGTAGGAGTTTAAGGTAAGAATTTAGGAGTTGTAAAATGAGTTGGGGCCCTTGCACCATAAAATGAAAATTCGCTTAATAGCCGGACAGGTGTACCTATATGACTCCATTACGAATTCGCATTAGCAGTTTATATTCACAGTGAATAACAAATCGAATTCACAGTTATATGAAAATTCACGACTTAGCCCATTTCTATCCTACTTCAAGGGAAAACTAAAAAAAATGATCAGAAAAATCTTCTTTGACAGAAGTGAGAAGTGCTATGCGATACCAGGCGAATGTTTCAAGAAATGCTCTGTGACATCATTCGAAAGGGACTTAAAGTTACTCGAGAATTGTGGCACGCATCTGGACTCAACAAAAGCTCGTCCGAACCTATCTGACCATTTAGGAGGAAGACAAAATCCGAACAACTGAAGCCAAACAGATAGGCTTGGCGCTGACACCAGTCAAAGAGGATAGATATCTAGGATTATATGGTATGTTAACATTCAGACATTCATTCATTTCATGATGAAAAAGAGCCTAGTAGTCCTTGAGATATATTCCGATCATCCTCAAATGGATGGACGTGAATATTGTCATTGTGAGACCAATGATCAGCTATGGAGGAATATCGTAGGCAAATCGAACCACTCTGAGGAAGAACACACTCAGCGAAGAGTAAACGCTGGCATGCCTCTGGAGCCATGCGAAAGCAGTGCTCTAGCTCCCCTATACCTTGTAACCACAAGGAAATTGCAAATAAAACAAACTAAGGATGACAAAGGAAGGAATTGGAAGGAAGACGTACATTGGATCGAAATAACTCCTAAAAAAAAAAAAAATGTCCCTTCTAACAATCTCTTGGGATGAAGGTATGCGGCAGGTTAGGTTAGGTTGAGTGGGGTTATGAGGTTAATACTGGGTACCAAAGTGGCAACATCGCAATCCCAAGGGGCAAAAGAATACCTAAGCCAATTCTTCTATACACTTAATTTCCCTGCAGTATTTGAATATATCAGTGTTATGGTTCAAGGACCCTACCTCTTCTAAGTTATTGATGAAGTATCTTCCAAGGTATTTTAGCCTAGTCCTGGCAATGCCATGCCATTCACAGAGTATATGTGTTATGTCCTCTGAGACATCTAGGTCATTGCAGTGCTTGCATACATCCGTATTTGATAATCTTAATCTCATAGCATGCTTCTTTAGAAGACGATAGCCAGAGAGTATTCCTATCGCTGTTCTTAGACGTGATTTTTGAAATCTTCCCAGATTTCCTGCGATGTAACACAGGCTACAAGGCCTTGGACACCCCATGACCATCTTAGTGGGACCATCTTAGGTTAACCATGTTGATGATTCTGTTGAGAATAATTCTCTTAGCCACGCACTTTGGTGGTTTAACACTACCAATTACGTTACATGTGGGAGTCTGCTCCTCTTTGGGGCACCGCGTAAGCTTTTTCATTGACCTCCATATCACACTATACAGGTATCCAACGGTTTTGCGTACATAATGCATTGAACGCTATGCCCCAATTCCTGACGATTTCAGATTTTGTGACGGTAGACTCTAGCGTCTTTGGTGCAGCCTGACTGTCAATGAAGATGGCGATATTCTTATCGGATATTGATCTCATCTCAAGTAATTCAGCAGCTTTAAGTACCTCTAGAACCTTTGCTTGGAATACACTGCATGTGTCCGGAAGTCTTAGAGCCACGTGTAGGTGTTAATATCTCAGGAGTGATCCCGTTCCCTCTGTATGTCTTAGAACCATCTGAATATATTACAAGCTCGTGGTGGACAGAAACTCTTCCTTACAGGGTGCATTACTTCGTATGGTATGACAAGTCTAAGGAACCAAGAATATCGTCCGATTTATCAGGCATAACGGGAAATGATTCCCTAAGAATGGAGCTATACCCCACATTACTAGTTTTGAAAACACTTACGTTAGTGAGCCGACGCGCACTATTGGCCGCTTAAAATACATACTCGTAGGTATGAGGGCAAGTGCACCAACATCTTTTAGCCGAAATATTTGGTATAGATAGATATATAGGAAGGGCCACACGAGCCACCGTAGCATCTCAAGATGGGCTCACCTAAACACCACCACAGACTATCTGCCGCCATCACCCGACTTCAGCCTAAACGTCAAACGGTCAAAACGTCAAACATCCGATCAAGAGAATACTGGGAAAACGGTGGGGCCATTAACCCGCATAGTATTTGAGTCTTCACTGACGGGTCCAAAACAAACGAAGGAGTGGGTTCGGGTATCTACTCAGCGGAACCTGATATTGCAATATCACTAAGGCTTCCAAACGACAGTAGTGTGTTCCAGGCAGAAGTCCTAGCGATAGCAGAAGTGGCACGAGAATTATCCACGAAACTTGTTACAAGAAATGAGATTGATATCTACATAGACAGTCAAGGTGTTATAAAATCAAAGTTAATAAAACGATGCCGCGAGGAGCTTAACATGGTTACCCAAAGCCACCATGTAACACTATGGTGGATCCCAGGACACAAAGGAATCCCAGGGAACGAAATGGCGGATGAATTGGCAAAAAAGGGATCAGAACAAGACCTGTCAATGGTCCAAAGCTTAGTCTTACCTCCCCTAATACTTGTTAAATCTAATATTGCACTTGACTTGAAACGAAAAGCAGAAGAAAGATGGGGAGCGCTCCCTTCATGCCGTGTCTCCAGAAGCATCTGGACAAAATATGACAAGATAAAAACCAAGCTCATCCTTACCCAAAATAGACAAAACTTGGCGCTTCTCGTAAGTATCATTACTGGCCACAACTTATTGGCGGCCCACCGGAAGAGAATGCGGCTAAGTACAGATGAACTCTGCAGAGAATGCGGCAACACAGGCGTAGAGGAAGACACGAAACACTTCCTCTGCACATGCCATAGTCTCTGCAGTACCAGGAGAGTACTTCTTCAACCATCTGGGCGACCTGTCTGGAAAGCCACCAACCACCATCATGAAATTTATAACTTCTTCAGGGCGGTTCAGAGGAGGCCGTTCCACTACCACAAAACTCTAGCTATTTTGTTTTTTCCTCTTTGCAGTTCTTCAGCCAGGAAACTCTACGTCAGGGGAGCACAATTGATCCGTGTGAGATCCGAGTGTAGGCTGCGCTCATTCGTTGCAGCTAGCCCCTTTAACCTAACCTTACCTAGATAGATATGTTCAAGCAATATTCACAAAGAAAATGCCGAAATTGTGACGTTGGCAGGTATGAAATGGAAATAAAAAAGCAGTTTCTCTGGCAAGAAAAGGGGCCTGAACTATTCTGCGGAATAGGGAATCACACATCGCCAATCTCTTATAAAAAAAATAACAGTGAAAGGGTGCACCACCCCACTTTCGATCCGAAATTCCTCAGACAAAAACACCCTTTGCAGAACATGTCATTGAACAGAGCGCAGTCTTGACAATAGCAACTAGTTTATTGCAATACCTCTCCTGCGTGAGGCCAGCTTAGTAAAGTAATTCCTTTCTTGCTGCTCATACTGTACCGACATCCTGCATGAACGATATGCGTTATGCACTCTCAGGCTACACTTAAAGTCATTTACTGGATGTTACTCTCGATGTCAGCGTGGAACGGCAGCAGCAGCAGCAGTTACTGTGCACCACTCAGACCCTAGCAGATGGATCTGGATGCATATGAAGTAATTTTTTTCTTTCCATCTCATGTTCATGCTTTTGTCTTACACATGATGACCGACCGGCAACAACTACGACGACGACGATGATCTTTTCCGCTTAAAGATCATCCCGGTCCATGACGATCGTTTTATATTGCAGAATGATAATTGATGGCTCTGCATATCCGCGAATGTTATCTGCTGTTAAGGCCGAAAAAAAAAAACTCAAAGTCCTTTTATCCCCACCCGAACGGATGGATGGATGATCGGTGATCATGTGAGAGGGAGGCCCGATCTGATGAGGCAACGATCACCTACCGCAACTCCGTTTCATGGTACTTTAACAAAAAATAATTGCTCCCGCTTCGCGATCTGCACTCACTCTGGTAAGCTCTGGTAAAATGTTTAAGGCGGATCGCGGCTAATGACATGATCGGTCGTCCTCAGTTCGCCTCCTGTCCCGTCGCGCTATAGCAATCGATGCGCGATGGATTATCGATGTGCACACGGAATCGCGTATCGATTCACCTGTTGTTGTGTTAAATTAAAGAAAAATGCCTAATTTTGCGATGATCGCGAACCGTGAACTCTAATCCCGCCAATTGCCGGAGCATATTGATTGGATGTCGGGATCGGGTAATTGCTTTGGTCAGTTGTTGATGCAACAGCAGCCGCAAATGGAAGTCATGTGATATTGCACTGAATGGGCGTTAAGGCGATGCTGTTGCTGCTGCTGCTACTCCTGAGAGCGTGGTCTATAATAACTCCTGGGGATGGACAAAAAATAAAATATGTATACCGCGCGGAGTAAGTTAATCAAGTTTTACTCCTCCAGAGCGGGATAGAGTGTTCCCATACCTGCGTCGTCATCGTCATCCCGGACAGTGTATGTAATCTTTATTTCGTGGGGGATTATTGTTAAGTGCAGGATACTTTCGTTAAATATACTCATTTATACAGTTTGGAGTCCTGTTCTGTTTTGGTAGCAAAAGGTGTTCACCAAATTGCTGTGAAGAACAAGGAACGGCCCACAGTTGTGTGCCCATGATGAGACACGTTAAGGGTTGATTTGCCGATGTTTACGTAAGTGTTCATTATGCTCAGTTGTTACGGAAAATAATTTCACTGGACACGTTGGACAAATTAAGGCAAAGCTATTGACGAAAAAATGGTCCTCAAAATTAACGATAATATGCACGCCATTTTGAATCACGTTGTACGTACGATACGATACGATGCGATGATTGGGGCCCAAGTGCACTGCGACCTATAAAATCTATTGTGCTGGCCCAATGGTAAACCAGAATTAAAAATTGAGGCTCTTGATAAACCTCAATAATGTCTTGGGTTGCATATTTCACGTATCCGTTGGGCCCATCGAGACCCGTGTTAGGTGAAGTAATCATTTCTTTGCGCCAAAATGTGTTATACTGTTTCTCTTTGTTCGCCACATAGTCTGCACATGGCCGTATCTGGAAGTTTCATTTTATTTAGATGATACCTGAGTGGACAGTGTCCGGTTGCGTAGCCCGTTAGAGTTCGCAAGTCGTCTTTCCTTAGTTTAAGTAGCTTGATGGCTATATTTCTGTTGGGGCTTATGAACTTCTTCGCTTGAGTTATGTCCTTTTGGTTGGCCCAGTGTTCAGCGAGTCCTTTAACTTCCCTTCTTCTTCTTCTTCCTTTTATCAGCGAGGTTATGATCCGAAATTAAGGGATTACAACCCTCCCACTTCACCGCATTTCTACTGATCCGCCTGTGGGGTTCGCCTATTTGACCTCAGAAAATATCGGCAGGCCCGCCGATTTTGAATCACTCGGTTACTGAGGCCAATGAAATACCGATGTCGTCGCATTTGTGTGATCCAGGCGTTTATAGGCCTGCCTTTCCTACATCGCGATGTCTTTGGAATGTGCATTGATATTGCTTTTCTAACAGGGTTCAATGATCTCTTCTTTGAACGTGGCAATACCAGCTGAGCCGGTCGCGCTCCATCTTAGGTACGATGGTTTCCTTGATGTGAAAGCTTCCAAGGATCTTCGAACTTCTTATTCGATCAAGCTTTGTCACTCCTGCTGTCATGCGAAGTATTTTCATCTCAGCTGCCGTTAATTTACTCTCATACGTTTTGTACATCGTCCAATATTGTGAACCGCATGTGAGCGCTAGGCGCACAACTGTGGTGTAGAGCCTTCCTTTCAACTTAGGTGGCATTTTTCTGTCACAGAGGATAGCGGAATTTTTTCGCCACTTCCCAGATATTTGAACTTTTCGCACTTGGGGAGCACTGTTCCATTCAAATAAATGTCTGGAATAGGTCTGAGTGGATCAGAGAACGGGCAGCACAAGTACTCTGTCTTTTTTGAACTAATGCGATACCCATTTCCCTCCAGAACGTCCACCCACACATCAAGTGCTCGTTGCAGGGATGTAGGCTCCTCACTTATGGTGGCTCCATCGTCAGCAAAGAATAACTGATGTACCTTGGGATCCATCACTTTACCTTCAAGCAGATAATCAAGGACTGTAATAAAGAGCAAAGGACTTAAACCGCTTCCCTGGTGCACCCCGACTTTGATTGAGAACTCTTCGGTTACTCCAGCGGGGCATCTTACTCTTGTCTTTGCTCCTCCGTACATGTCCATGATCATCTGTATTGTACATAGGTTTCTGGAACCCCTCGATGTCTTAGCGCCACCCATATCAGATCTCGTGGTTGTCTGTCGAATGCCTTTTCAAAGTCAACCAATACAATATGCAAATCCTTTAAGGAATCACGATGTTTTTCCATTATGATCCTTATGCCTTGGATTGCATCTGTGGTTGATTTACCCGCGACAAATCCGCACTGATCATCAGATAGCCATATTATTTTTCGCACTCGGCCACCTAATACCCACTCAACGATCTTCATGGTGTGTGACATCAGCGCGAACGAACGGTAGTTATCACCGTTTCGCGTCACACACGGCGCTTCAATGCAAGAGCGAGCATGACCGATCCAAGCAGTGCAGAAACTGTGGAGAGGAGGGCCACATAGCCAAAGAATTCAAAAAGGACGCTTCTGGTGTGAGACGGTCACGCCAGAAAACGCCGGACACGTAGCTGGTAGCAGCAAATGCCCGATACTCAAGAAGGCACTGGCCAAATTAATATGATGAATGTCGTCCAGATAAACCTAAACCACTGCGCCGCCGCACAGGACCTTCTGGCGCAAACTGTACGAGAGAAAAGGATCGACGTAGCCCTAATAAGCGAACCGTACAAGCCCATAAATGGAAGTAGCTGGATAGACGATACCACGAAAAAAGCCGCGATATGGACCTGCAGGAGCTATGCTCTGCAGTCAGTCGGCCACCAGGCTGACCTTTCCGTATATGCAAGGATAAATGGTGTGCACTTCTATAGTTGTTATGCGCCCCCCAGCATAACACTGGCGGACTATCTGAAGCTGCTGGACGACATCGTAGCTGACGCGCGGGGGAAACACCCAGTGATTATTGCTGGAGATTTCAACGCCTGGGCTACTGATTGGGGCAGTAGAACCACAGACGCAAGGGGAAGAGCTCTCCTCGAATGTTTCGCAGCACTGGACATTAGTCTGGTCAACGACGGTACAGCGGAAACGTTTCGAAAGGCAGGCAGAGGGTCAATCATTGACATCACATTCATGAGCAACTCACTCCTGCGGAAAACCAAATGGCGGGTCAGCGAAGACTATACCCACAGTGACCACCAGGCAATTATATTTAATGTCGGCGAGGAGAAACGTAGACTGCGTCCCACCCTAACAGGACCAAAGTGGAAGGATACGCTCTTCTACAAAGACATGTTCGAAGAAATGTTAAGCACCAGCGCCACAACAAATAATGGATCGGCTGAGGCACTTTCGCATCAGCTGATCCAGGTCATAACCACAGCGTGCGACGCAGCAATGCCCAGAAGGTCTGTCAGTAAAAGAGGCGAGCCCTGCTACTGGTGGACCGACGATATTAAACGGCTCAGGGCGAAGTGCCTACAAGCACGACGCAGATCTCAGAGATCCAGAGGCAGACAAGATTTCCAAGAGCGGCTAACCACATTTAAATTGGCGAGGCGAAAACTGGAAAGGGCCATTAAGGAGAGTAAGTCAAGGAGCTTTAGGCGGCTCTGTGACGAGGCCGAATTAGACCCCTGGGGCATTGCGTATAGAGTGGTGATGAAGAAGCTTAAAAGCAGCAGGTCTCCACAACTTACATGCCCGGCAATGCTAAAGACTATAGTAGAGCACCTATTCCCCCATAGACCAACTACTATGGTCTCCATCACGAGGGAGATCAGCATGGAGCATATCCCGGCAATCACGTCAGAAGAACTCTTTGGGGCATGCAGAAAAATCGGAGACAGCAAAGCACCTGGATCGGATGGCATCCCGAATAAGGCAATCAAGTCGGCTGTTAAGACGAGACCGGACATCTTTCTAACAACGATGCAAAGGTGCATAGAGGAGGGGTATTGCCTACACCATGGAAATTGCAACATTTAGTGCTGCTTCCAAAGAGCAATAAGCCGCCCGCACAGCCATCATCGTATCGCCTAATATGCCTGCTCGGTAATTGGCTTCGTTGACGATATCGCAGTAGTTACAGTAGCCAAGCACGTACACGAGGTGGAGTCTGCCACGGATGAGGCAGTTATAAGAATAAAGGAATGGCTGAAGTCCACCGGTCTAATAACCAGCCGCAAAAAGGTGGAATACGCCAGCTACCGGGTCGGAAACCAGACAATCAGGTCCAAAGAATCCTTGAGGTACCTTGGAGTCATGTTCGACAACAGGCTGCGCTTCAAAGCCCACGTCGAGTATTCCAGTAAAAAAGCATCGCTGATGCAGGCAGCACTCTCCCGAATGCTCCCGAACATCGGCGGGCCTGGATACGCCCGCAGGATCCTACTGTCCAGAGTGGTCAGCTCGGTACTTCTATACGCTGCCCCGATATGGGCAGGTGCACTGGCGACAAATGAGTGCAGGAAGAAGCTATCATCAGCTCACAGGCTCTGCGCAATCAGAGTGATCAGCGGCTTCCGAACTATCTCCGACGATGCAGCCTGCGTTTTAGCTGGGATGGTCCCAATCGACATCCTCGCTGAAGAGATGCAGAGGGTATACCTTAGACGTCCCTCGAACCGGCAAGGGGCAAAAAGGATTAAGGAGGAGGAAAGGGCAGCATCAGCAACGCTGTGACAAACCAGGTGGGACAGCTCTACCAAAGGCAGGTGGACCCACAAGCTCATTCCCACTATAAAATCATGGACAGAGAGAGCGAGGGGGAACTGTAACTACCACCTCACACAGTTCCTGTCCGGACACGGTGGCTACCGGAAATACCTCCATAGATTTGGACACGATAGTTCGCCCCTGTGTCCAATATGTCCAAACGAAGAGGAGGACGCGGAGCATGCAGTGTTCTACTGCAGACGCTTTGCAGAAGACAGAGCAAACCTGCCAAGTCCAGAAAATCTGGTTAGTCACATGACACGATCAGAGGGCGAGTGGATGGAGATCTGCTCATTCATAGCGTGTGTGCAGAATGCGCTGCGAAGAGCAGAAACCCTAAGAAGAGCCCAAGAGGCGGCCTCGGAGACTAGAGCATAATTGCTAACCAGCCCCGCGAAGAAATAACTAACGGCAGTACCGCGGGTAGAGTGGTTGAAGTGTGTAGGGTGTGTGTTTAGTACGTAGGCGTATTCCTGGAATCGATTACTCAGGTTTGCGAATCGTGCATGCTAGTAGCACTCGGGCTATTAGTATCTATGAAGATTATATGTACATCCTTTGCGCAACCTAAAAAAAAAATTTAGCTTCCCATTTTTTTTTGTGGATATCACTGGGTGGTACCCCGAAGTAGGGTTCAGGACAGATGAGTGAGCGCCCAGCGCCTCTCCTCGCCAGACAGTCTGCTTGTTCGTTCCCCTTAAAGTCTTCGTGTCCAGGAATCCATGTCACGGAAACCTGATTTGTGAATGTCATCCAGTCACCTTCTTCAATGCCCGGTTTTTGATTAAAAATCGATCACTGCCGTCGTTCGTCTTGGTGACTCGAGCACAGTAGTCTGAGCATGATGTCCGATGCAACCTCTCTCTCAACATCTTGGATACCATCTCCCTGACGAGGGAGGTTCTCTTCGCAAATAGGATTTTGTACGGTTGGTCGCAAACGGGTGCTATTATCCTGAGCTCAATGGAACACTCACCGAATCGGTACACTCCCAATTCGTCCGAGTTCCTCGTAAAGCATTCTCAGTATAGATTGATAAGCTCCCCGAGCCCGTACTTATCTCCTTCTTAAAGCTTTCTGACATCGAAGTCAAGCAACAAGAGCTCATCTCGTCTCCAGTATCCAGGACATCCTTCCACTATCTGTAGAGCTCGAGATGTCTCCGCCTTTCAGTCCGTGATCGAGATGCATTTTTGTGTTTTTACCACTTTAACCTGGAGTTGGTCCAATAACCTTCGCCCAGCCAGCAACGGGTACGGTTGGCTCTCATCAGGTACAATTAGAACCTCACACCAGGAAGTAAGTTCATCGATCGTTACCTCATCGAATACTCTCCCAACAGTTTGACACGTTCCGCCTCCGAACCCGCTCAAGTACCTCCTTCCTCTGCGATCGTGCGACACAAGGTGACACAGTCTCTTTGTAAGTCAATGAAAGCTTTGACTTGGTACCCATTCACTATGGCATCCTTAACGTACTCCGAGTGGTCTTCTTTCAACAGTAGCAGAGTGGGCCATTCACATCTATTTACCCCAGTAGTATCTCGGGTGCCGTTATCAGATCAGATGTTTTCACAAGAGCACTGGCTGTTGCTTCCGCAATCTGTACACGGTAATGGATGTTGCGAAGATGATACAGGTGTTTGAAACCAAGACATATGCTGTACTGTCTTTTGAAGCATGGACGAAGAAGGTTTTAGATACTCAGAGAGTTTACGCACTCGATTAGAAGCTAGTGCTGATGGCTGCGACTACGAGGATAGTGGGAGCTGCGTAGTTGTGGAGATGCAGTGCGACAGTAGAATCCCCGGAGGAGTTCTTTTCTGGCCTGTGTCGTGGCTTCCTGATGTTGGATGATGAAGTAAATATATACTACAGACTGCATGAGCGGAGACAACGTACTGGGGAAGATATAGAGAAGTAAGTCTTTGAGATGAAGGTAGTACCATCTTGACGACACATGCAAGAGAGCACATCTCTTGTGAAAGCATCTTCGCACTTCCTTCGACTCCGTTCTCGATACGCTGCTTGTCGACCGCAGCAACCCCTGATTGGACCGTCGTAAGTTAAGCGAACTTTTCCCTTAATTACTAAAATCTTTTTCCGCAGCAGCTGGAGTTGGTCCACCGTAGCAGTCTCCTTTATGTCCGGGTGTTTCACACCAAGTGCCACATGATCTGTTGCATTGAGCAGCCTTGCTAACAGGTCCTCTTTCAGCATACTTGTTAAGAAATTTTGAAATGTTAGACGCAAGACAACAACAGCACCTACAAGAGAAAAAACTGCACTCATCAAATGATTCCACCTATCTTCGTTGCTCCAGATATGAACTGCACAATAGGTTTCGATCCAAAGGAGAGACTTCGACAGAAGATTTCTTCAACGACTTGACGAGCTAGTCGACACATTCGTTTCGTCGATTGTGAGTTTCTGCAGGTACTGTAAAAATCTGCATGTACTTTGTGATGAACATGGACAACACCACTGTGGACTGTCAAAAATAAAGATATGGACTCCAAATAAACCTTCACATCGATATGACATTCTCGGTAGTTCATTTCGTTCTAATACGACAGCGAATACCCAACCTCAAAGTGTTGGTAACCATTACAAAACAATGCTCAAATGTGTTTACAGACAGGAAAACAGCGGGCAGGGTGCTGCAAATTGACTATCTAGCTTATCTTATTTTTCACGATTCACGATATGACCCTCGTAAGATTTATGGGTCGTCCTCTTCAGATAATCTTTGCGCCTTCAAGTGCCTTCACGAGTTTGCAAAACTACTTTTTGTCCTTTCACATGCCGTCTAGTAACTAGTAGGTCTGGTATCATTCAATGTCAAGGATAAGCATTCTCGACTACAACCACTGACGACACACAGAATGCGTTGGTAACTAGATAACTAGAGTGCCAAAAGTGACTAATTTTGGACCACTTCTCTTTACTTCAAGTTAATTTGTTTGCGTACGTCTCCTCTGTTGTTCTATTTCGCACACTCTCGCCGGCTATAGAAACTTGTTTACAATGCTGTCATATCACTCGAACTCAAATTGTATCTAGATACATTTATTTTTCATCTCTCATAATTGGTTTAACTTACAAATAACGTTTTTGAAAAATAGATTCACATCTCAATTGCCCTCCTCGATCACTCCACATCGATTCCAATGCCAACAGGCAACACACACTCTTCAGCGAAACAATTCGCTTCCATCTCTCACCTTCGACGATCACCCACCAAGATCGTTGATCGTCAAGATCATCGTGATCATCATCATCAACATCTCCTCGTCGTTGTGTCTCTCTTTCACTCGATGACATAAAATTGTCAATTAAAAATCGTGAAGAAATCTCTTTCTTCACTTCGGTCGAGAGGAACGCACTCGAAAAATTCGTAGACGAGTGCGACGCGAAATCAAAGCCAAAAAAAAGACCAGCGTCCATCCAGACCAAAAGCGTCCAAAAAAATGATAATCATTAGCCCTCGAGCTGGCTCTCGCAGTCCACTTAGCGCATTATGTGAACCCACAACTATCTGTGGCCTCCAGAGGGGGGGACCACAAATAAAGGAGAGCAGCGCCAATAGTCATTTATTATGGAATAAAAAAATCAAATCAGAGCCGGGACCCACCCAACACACATAGACCTGGAAGGCTGACAAAAAAAAAAAGGTTTAAATAACGAGAAAGGTATCCGCCCGCAGCCATGTTCGTGATGATGGTTCGGGCTACATACGAGACCGCTGCACGCTCTGACCCCCAAGTTGGTCGCCGCAAATACCTGGTCTCTGGCGTTGTTGTCTCTTGATGGGCTGCTGCTGCGGCGGATAATGTCATTTTAATTGTTTGTCCCAAAAAATCAAGGCACGGTCTCTCTGGTCATGCATACATGCGATCCTAATCGTCGTCGTCGACGTCGTAGTCATCTTGGGGCGGTGACGACGCTCTGCGGAGATAGATGCGTGGCGTGAGACAAATGATGCAAAGTGCGCTGTGATGATGGAGGAGTTTCTGGGCCAGCAACGTCTTGGTCCTGGCTGAGTCTGAGGGTAATTTGGAATTTTTGTCCCGAGATATGTTGGGCGGGCGGAGGCTCTCATTAAATGTGTCATTATCGACCTGAAATAGCCACGAGATCCTAATTACGTTGGAATGCACTGAACTCTGAGGCAAGACGAACGAGGGGTGAGATCGAGTGGGCTTAACTTTATTTTGATGGTGATAAATGCTTTTTGGAGTGGTATCGTAAGCGTTTTTGTTTTCTGTTGATAAACACATGGGAGGCAGGGGATGAGTATGAAACTGATAGAATGGAGATGTGAGAATGTTTGGAAGAATTTTTTTTACAGAAATTGGCCACGAAATACGGCGTAAAATCATTGTCAACAGAAGCAACTAGTTGCGGATCTTGAAGGTGAATACTAATACTGAGTACTAAAATGACATGGTAAGTACCCTTGGGGCTTATAGAAATTTACCGCAGTTGCTTTTACCGCACTTTTCAGTGCACGCTTGTAGAGATAGATCTAGGGTTACGATAGGGATCCATATGCTTCTCCACAGATGGATCTAAAACAGAATCGGGAGTAGGAGGAGGTGTCTAAGATCTAAACATAAGTATCTCTTTCCGCTTTCCTAATCACTGCATCATTTTCCAGGCGGAGATTATGGCGGTAAAGGAATCTTTGTGTCTACGGTAAAATAAGATATCTAACCGGGATATCACCATTTTAGCGACAGTCAAGCCGCTATCAAATCCCTTCAATTCGAAAACTTCGCTAAATTGACCTCTCTACAAGATGGCTAAACAATTCATTTGGTGGCACCCCAGGAAACATCCCAGGAAATTACATGATCAACGAATTCCCTAGGCAGGGTACTCGCTATCGGTTTCATAGAACAAAGTGAATATCGGCGTGCCTCTCACTACAATGGAAATGCTGCTTGCTCAATACTATCAACGCAACTACAGATAAGCAAACGGCACTGCCGTGCCTCATTTCTAGACAAATGTGGCCTAAACTGGGCCAGAAACGCTCCAAATGCCTTATTAGACAGAGAAGAGTGCTCATTAAAACTATAGTAGGTGTCATTACGGAGCACTGCATTATTGGAAAGCATGTCATCAGGCTAGATGGCAAACGACTATCAAAGGCCTCGTAGGGGCAGCATCTCCGCTAAGTAACGAGAAAGAGCCACTGCAGCCGAAAACTTAGCAGCTCTGTTAGTAAGCCCTACTCCCACCTCCTCGTGGTGCCATCTGGGAATTTCTTCAAAAATTGCTAACGGGAGAAGACGAATGGCGAGCTTCCTACGCCAAAAACCAGGATAAGTGTCGGTTGGTCTGCGGCCCAGCGAGCCGCAACCATAAAAAAACGAATTGCTCCGAAATGGAAACTATCGCCTCGGATACGAACCGATAATTTTGACGACTTTGGCTATCAAACACGGACAATGATCGGATTCTGAAACGTTAAGACCCTCATGGACTCACTCAAGGAAGGGCCTTATAATGCCAGATTCCTCCAATTGGAGCATGAATTCGCACGGTATAAAATCGACATCTTAGGGCTGATCGAGATAAGATGGTTCGATGCTGGGGAATACATCTCCCCAACAAAAGGCACTGTGATGCTCTACTCTGGTAAACCAGCTGGAAGTGCACGGAGTTCCGGCGTAGGACTCATGCTAACTTCAGCAGCACGTAGTAGCCTCATATAATGGAAACCCCATAGTGACCGGATATTGACAGCTAGGTTCCAGAGTAAAGTTAGAAAAATTATCATCATACAATGTTATGCTCCGACTCTAGACGCGACTGAGGATGAAAAGGATGATTTTTATAGCCACTTAGGCGCCGCCTACAACCAAACGCCTAATAGGGGCATCGTAATGTTGATGGGAGATCTAGTAACAACGGTGAGTGGTTTGTGGACTTCTGCAATACCAATCGCCTAGTCATCAGAAGTACGCTGTTTAAGCATAACACCTCCCACAAGATCAGTTGGGTCTCGACTGATAGGCAACGAACATCCAACCAGATCGACCACATTGCGATCAGTCGCCGCTTTAGAAATTGTCTCCTGGACGTCAGAAACAGACGTGGAGCTGACGTCGGAGAAGAACGAGATCACCATCTTATGGTAGTTCATTTACGCCTTCGTACTGCATCCGTCAACAGCATCCACTCAAACCTACTTAATATCACTAAGCTTAAGATCGACAGGCTTAATGTTCCTCAAGTCTGCCAACAGTTCAGGGACCATCTTGTCTTAGAAGCAGGAGCAATCGGCAGCATACCGCAAGGGAACAAGGACGACCACTGGAGTGCTGTGAAAAATGCTTTTGGGGCTGGGGCACGCACGTTTGCCGGTAAAAACCAGAATCACCACCGCACATGGCTTTCTACAGACACCTGGAGACGGATCCATGAGCGTACAGCAATCAAGGCTCGGATTGCAGCGGCCTCAGCAATAGAATGAATAGAGCTTGAAGCCCAATATCGTGCGAAGAAGAAAGAAGTGCAGCGTAGTGCCAGACGTGACAAGCGTCAAAATATCAACTCGCTGGCCTCAAGGGTTGAAGAAGTAGCAAGTAGGTGCCACCAAATGACAGCAGATGTGGAGAGGGAGGCAGGTGTCGTCGGGCTGAAAATTAATACGGCAAAAACTAAAATTATCAGCCTTGGAACAAACTCATCGGCTCAAATATGCATTGCTAGACAACCGATAGAGAGAGTAGAGGATTTCCGGTATCTTGGGAGTATTGTCTCGACCGATGGTGGAACCGAACAGGATCGCCAAAGCAAAGTCCGCGTTCGGGATGTTGTCCAAAGTATGGCGAAGCAATGCAATCAGTTTGAGCACCAAAATAAGACTGTTCCGCTCCAACGTTGAATCCGTGCTGCTAAGTATATGGTTGCAGCACGTGGAGAGTGACCACTACTATTACCAGAAAGCTGCAAATGTTTGTTAATAGGTGCCTGCGAAATATCTTAAGGATTTTCTGGCCCAATCGTATCTCTAACGAACACCTTTACGAGGGAACGGGTCAGGAACCAATAGGCACAACTATCCAACGGCGGAAGTGGCAGTGGATTGGTCACACGTTCCGAAAGGGTGACAGCTCCATAGCAAACCATGCTATGCAATGAAACCCTCTAACTCAGGATGGCAGAAGACCTGGCGGTCCGAGGAGAACATGGCGCAGAACAGTCGAGAAGGAGGCACGGCAGTTAGGGAAAAGTTGGGGAGAAGTCAGACACATTGCTAGAAACCGTACACGATGGCGCGTAGGCGTAGTAGAGGCCCTAGGACCCACAAGGGGATACAGGACATAAGTAAAAATTAAGTAAGTAAGTGCGACAGTAGGACTGTTTGCAGCATCACTAAGGAGCTCATTGGTGGTCGAAACTCCAAACAACATCCAGTGAAGAGTCTAGACGGTAACCTTCTGATTTCGGATGAGGATCAGCTCACTTGATGGAGAGAACATTTGCTACAGTGCTAAATCACTTAGACGATGGCGGTATGATCTTGAATTCGAATGAGCAGTTCGCAGCAACAAATTCCCGAAATCGCACCGCACCTCCTAGTAAAACCGAAATAATGACAGCAATCAAGTCCCTCAAGAAGAACAAGGCGGTGGGTATTGATGGCATCTCTGCCGAGCTATTTCAAGCGGCGCCAAATACATCGGCAGATTTGCTGCATCCGCTAATACGGAGGGCTTGGGATAGCGAACAATTTCCACAGGAGTGGAAAAGGGGGATAATCATTAAACTTCCAAAGAAGCGAAACTTGATGAAGTGCGGTAACTGGAGAGATATATGCGTTCTTCCAGCCGTGCCAAAATAATAGCTAAAACAATTCCAGAACGAATTAAAAACATTTAGATTCAACTCTCGATGTCGAACAGGCAGGCTTTCGCGCTGGATCCTCCTGCATCGACCACATAAACACCTTACGGATCATAATCGAACAATGCGTTGAGTATAGGTCTCCGCTACATTTACTGTTTATCGACTTCGAGAAGGCTTTCGACAGTTTGAATCGCGATGCTATCTGGTTGGCCTTGCGTAGGAGAGACAGTCCAGAAAAACTTTCTATTATTGCTATTATCAAAGCTACATACTCGTGCGAGGGAGGTAAGCGTCACATCGTGCACAATGGTAAGGTGTCGGAGGATTTTGAAGTCCCAAGTGGAGTACGTCAAGGGTGCATACTGTCCCCACTATTGTTCTTGGTGGTTATCAGCGATGTACTCCGTGCAGCATTGACGGAAGCTAATTACGGAATTCGTTGGACGATGACATCTTACCTTAAACACCTAGATTACGCTGACGATGTTTGTCTACTTTCACATCGGATAATGGATCTTCATTTGATGGCCCAAAATCTTGAAGCTGAGGCAAATAAAGTGGGACTAAAAATAAACACAGCCAAAACAAAAGCCCTGAGCACTTCTAATACCCGCGTTCAACTTAACATTGCCGGACAGGAAGTCGAGAAAGTTGATAACTTTCTTTATTTAGGAAGTGTGGTCTCGGCTAATCGTGGTGGCACCGCACAGCTTATCAGCTTAAGAACTAAGCTACGACTGTTCCGCTCCAACGTAGAATCGGTGCTGCTTTATGGGTGCAGTACTTGGAAGGTGGGCACCATTAACTACGTAGAAGAAAGTGACAATGGATTGGACACACCCTACGGCGCAAAGACAACTCCACTTCGAAATACGCCATGCAGTGGAATCCGCTCACCCAGGCGGGCAGAATAGCGGGGCGCCCTAGCTAAACGTGACGCAGAACAGTTGAGGAGGAATCGAGCTCTTTAGGAATGAGTTGAAGGCAGCGCAAACGCGTTGCAGAACTTCGAACAAGATGGCGCGCAGGCGTGGTTGACGCCCTATGCCCCCCGAGGGGTTGAAGGATCTAAGTAGGTAAAGTAAGTATGTCGTCGGGCTATGTCTCCTCTATAGAAGCTGCATGGACAAGGAAAAAAAAAATTAAACCACATCTCCTATGTACGTACAGTCTCTGCTCGTAGAATACTGCACTTAGGATACTTTTTCTACAGTTTAAGTGAATTTTCTAACAACAACATCGGCAGTATCCATTGCTATATAACAAGCTCCAATAGGTTCTAAGGGTAGTCTTTCTGGGGTAGACCTTTACTGGCTTATCTATAGCTGCATCCAATGCAGCCTGTCACGCTAGCCTAATCTAACCCAATAGACGCTCTAACTCTATCTAAATAAAGTCTGGCAATACCCAGGTGCTTAAGGTAAGGATAGGTCAATAAGGACAGTGTTACACGTGGTTAAATCACTTTACCACATAAAATCCATTCTAGCTATATCTTATCCGTTAGGGGAATCTTTAAAAATATTGAAACGAACGATATCAGACGAAATCTACACTCGTTAAACAAGTGGGCGCCGTGGCGTAAGTGGATAGTGTGTCGGATCACTACGCATGAGGTTCCAAGTTCGAATCCCAGAAAATACCAAAAAGTTTTTTCACGGTCCCACCTCTCGCGAGCGTCTGACAAACATCCGAGAGTATTGTTGTCATGAAAAAGCTTCTCAAATCGCCGTTCGGAGTCGGCATTAAACTGTAGGTCCCTTCCATTCGTGTGAAAAATATAACGCACACAACATGATTGGTTGCGAGAAGCTAGGCCCTGGCACTTTAAAGAGCTGTTGCGCCAAATATTTGTATTTGTAAACAAGGATCACTGTTTGGTATGCATATTCGGAACGAGGTCGGGACTGGAGTGCATTGGAGTACAGATGTAGTTACCATTTTGAAACCAGCTCCACTGGATGCAATCGTTCGACATTAGATCATGTGGTAATAAAAGTTGTAACATTGGGTTGACTAAGTGTTACTCAATCAGGACCAAGAATGCTGTACGTAAGATGAAGATGGAGTGAATACGAAAACGAAGCACATCCTTTTTTAACCTCATGCTATGACCAACCAAAAACCACCAACAGCACGCAGAACCTAATTTCCTGTCAGCCTTACGGGGATAGGAATATGACGGGCTGATTCCGGACAGGAGTATGAGGCGTCACCATACAGTGTTATGTCCCGACGGATGGCTTGTCTCCCGACGACAAGTAGAGCTTCTACAATCTTTTAAGCGCCGTCTTCAACACAGCACCAAATGAAGATCTTGTCAACGTGATCGGAGATTTGAATGCCAAGGCAGACAATGACAACGAAGGGCTTAAACATGTTATCGGGAAGCATGGACTAGGCAACCGCAATGACAGCGGCGAGAGATTTGTGGATTTCTGCAATGCCAATCGCCTTGTGATAGTCAAAGTCAGCTGGGTTTCCAACGACAGGCAAGCAACCTCCAATCAAATTGGCCATTTTGAGATTAGCCCCCACTTTCGGAGTAGTTTCCTCGATGTTTGCAACAGGCGAGGGGCAGATGTGGGGATAGTACTACGACATCACTATCTTAGGAAAGCTACTTTCCAACTACGCACTGCTGTAGTTTGAAGATCCCACGTCAACACAAGAATGCCCAAGTTCAACATCGACTGTTTAAGTGATCCCTTAGTGCATCAACAATCAAGAGACCATCTTTCGCAGGGTGTGAAGCAATCAGCAGCTCACTGCCCGCTATAATCCGAGACCAATGGTGTGCTGTGAAAAATGTTTTTTACATCTGGTGCTAAAGGAATTGATTGTCGATCATAGGGAAAACATAGGGCGTGACTTTTCAAGGATATTTGGAGATGGAGAGACAAATGACAACAGCTAAAAGCTCGAGTTGCAGCTACTCTAGCAGCAAGGGCTAGAGTCCTTATATTGCGAGCAGCGGGCTAGAGTCCTTATACCGCATGAAGATGAGAGAAATTCAGCATAGCGTGCGACGTGATAAGTGCAACTACATCAACTCGCTGGAAATAGAAGCAGAAAAAGCTGCAAGCATGACATCTACAGAAAAAGAGCTGACTGACAATTCATTGCTTATTTCGGATGAGAACCAGTTCAGGAGATACTTTGCTACGCTTTTGAAAAATTAAACAGACGTGCCCGAGGTAAGAAATGCTTGTATACGCGCCACGACCCCCATTTAGAATGAAATCACTACTGCGATCAAAGCACTGAAAGCCAACAAGGCGATAGGACTTGACGGTATTCTCGCGCATCTATTACAAGCAGCGCCAACAACATCGGCTGAGCTACTCTTTCTACTTAGAGAGAGCTTAGGAAGCTGTGAACTTTCCTGACGAGTGGAAAAAGGGAATGACAGTCAAGCTTGCTAAGAAAAGAAATTTAATGCAGCGTGAAAACTGTAGGGGTATCTGTATGCTACCTGCTGTAGCTTAGATAAATAGCTAAAATCATACTAGAGCGAATCAAACAACATCTCGAAGATACACTCGAGGTCGAACAAGCAGGTTTCCTCTCTGGATCATCCTGTCTCGATCACATCAACATCTTACGGATTATCATCGAGCGGTGCTTTGAATATCGATCGCCACTTCATCTGCTGTTCCTCAATTCTTAGAAGGCGTTCTATAGTATCAACAGGGAATTTATTTGGTGTGCCTTACGCAGGCGATATTTATTATCCCGATAAATTAATTGCAATTATCAAAGCTATATGCGATGGATCCAAATATCACATTCTACACAGATGAAAGTTGTCTGAGGAATTCGAGATCCAAACTGGAGTAAGACCAGGGTGCATTCTTTCATCAATACCATTAAAAAAAAAATATTTGGCGCAACAGCTCTTTACGTGCCAGGGCCTAGCTTATCGCAACCACTCATGTTGTGTGCGTTATATTTTTCACACGAATGGATGGGACCTACAGTTTAGTGCCGTATCCGAAGGGCAATTTGGTTTGAGAAGCTTTTTGGAGACAACAATACTCTCGGATGTGTATCAGACGTTCACAAGAGGTGGGACCATGAAGAAGTTTTTTGGTGTTTTCTGGGACTCAAACTTGAAACCTCACGCGCAGTGATCCGACACACTAACCACTTACGCCACGGCGCCCACCATCAATACCATTCCTATTGGTCATAAGAAATGTACAATACCTCGTGCAGCTTTTTCGGCGGGGAACGGAGGAATTCTATATACTCTTACATCATCTTGATTACCCAGACCATGTATGCTTAATCTCTTACAGAGTTATGGACCCCTACCAAATGACAGTAGATGTGGAGGCGAAGGCAGGCGTCCTCGTGGAACAAACTCATCAGCGCAAATATGCATTGATGGACTACCGGTAGAGAGACTAGAGGATTTCCAGTATCTTGGGAGTATTGTCTCGACCGATGGTGAAACCGAACTAAATACCGCCAAAGCAAAGTCCGCGTTTGGGATGTTGTCCAAAATGTGACCAAGCTAAGACTCTTCTACTCCTACGTTGAATCCGTGCTGTTATATAGAAGCAGCACGTGGAGAGTAACCAATACTATCATGAGAAAGCTGCAAACGTTCTTTAACAGGTGCTGATAAAACCTGCTTAGGATTTTCTGTTCCAACCTTATCCTTGACGAACAACTTTGCCAGAGAACGTGTCTGAAATCAATATGCATAACTATTCAATGAGAAAAGTGTCAGTGTATTGGTCATGCATTCCTAAGGAGACGATACATCTTTAGCTAACAACGCGATGCAGTGAAACTCCTTAACCTATGATGGCAGAAGACGTCATCCAAGAGCTCCAAATGACTGCAGTAATTGTAACCAGAGAATTCGTGGTTTAGAATTACTTAATTCGATGAAAGACTAGTATCATAGGGAGAAGGTGGCACAGATATCTTTAACTAAATCAGGCAATCCTATTCTGATCCCGAGGTTCGGAAAAATACTTGAGATACGCGGTTTTGTTTAATAAGCTGAGTAGAGCAGAGTAGAATAATGAGGAGCTCATGTAAGCTCGTATGAGACCCACCCATTATAGCCATCAATAGAAGTAACTTCAAATGTCCTTGCAAATCCAAGCAAATCAATGAAATAACTCTGCGATTACATGTCCGCCCCCAACTACAAAACCCCAAATGCTAATTTCGTATGGAAAATTCATCAATTTCATTGCCTGTGCAATTAGGAACCCCTCATTACTCACTCCGTCCACCCCGCACTCCACTTAGTCCTTGCACTATCCTTCGAAAAACCGATATAAAACACCAAACACTCAAATAACAAATGGCGAAACAATTCTGGACAAGAACAATTCCCCAATTCCGGTCGTCCTCCATCAATTGCCCCACCCGCAACTGTCTCTCTTCCTCTCCAAGGATTTCCAAAGAACACAAGCACCCCTCAATAGCCCGAAATGCCATCGCAACAAATAGAGTAATTTATTTGACTTGTACGTTGCAGCAGGTTAATTGCAAATAATCACAACTATTGCACCCACCCACCCACTCCCCCACCAAGCGTGGAAAATCCTCTTCTCCGGAAGTTAGAATTCGGTTCCCCTCTCTTTCTGTTTTGTTTGCGCCACATATGCGATATTGATCGGTGAACAACCCCCAGAGTACAAGTACTGGTGCTGCTGCTTATCTTCGTGCATACATCTGCAGCAGTTGCAGTTTGTTGGTGGCGGCGCAACCCTCACCGAAAAAACCGGAAGGAAACACCGAATGTGAATCTCATTTTGTGTGAGGTACGACTACGAAACACACACTCTTCCATCGAGAATAGAGATAGAGGAGGGCATGCGACGACGACGACCCCATTCGCATGACATCAACCACAAAAGTGGAGTCCTTCCAAACGAGCTAGCGCTAACGTTGTCCTTTGTGCACCTAGTTACCCCCGGAATGCAAATGTGCCATCAACAACAGCTACACAAGAACTCCACGGCAATTTGCAATTACATTTCCCCATCTAGGCATGTATGTGATTCGAAGGACCAAGGGTGGTGTTTTCCGTTGCAAAAGTTCCGCTTGCAGTGTTATCAGTGAAATGGTTTCTCTTCTCTTCTTTTTGGGCCAAAACAAATTAATGATCCAACTACATTTCGCCGGCCCAAGTTCCGGTGCCAATTTCAGAGCAGTGGGGTTTGCATTCGGGCGCCATACATAGTGCCTACTTCGCGACGTCACACCCGGGTGTTGGTGTACAGTACATGGCAATTGGTGGCACGAACACTTTTCGCCAATTTTCCTGTAATTTTTGCTTTTTTGCATGTCACACACATGCACGAGTGTATCTATGCACATAACGTCCTATTAGACGCATTTATATCTATTTTATTGCCCTGAAACTTTCCGGTACGCGATATTGCTTGCAGTTCGGTAACAACCGACCGGTTGCAGTTTTGCATTTAATTGCAATGCTCGCCATGCTTTGGCTAACTAGAGGGAGGTTTGGTGGCTGTAAGCAGTTCGTATTGCTGTTGTTGTTGCTGTAGATAAGCGAATTCAGTGGAAAATTTGAAAAGTTTCAATCTTAATACGATTCTGGGATGGAAATCATGTAATTACCTGCAGGGGCATCGCCTAGTAGATGGGGTATTCTGCGAACTACTCACTAATGGAGCCGATTGGAAATGACATGCAGTTGGTACGATTGGAATGCGAGGCCTTAAGATATTTTACGAATAACAGATTCATATTTATTCGGGCACTTATCAGTCGTTAAGTGATCTTAACTTGCTCCAGAGCCATTCATCAAATGGCTCGTTACCGTAGGTAGTGGTATTATGTCGGGTGGGCACATCTGGTTTGGAAAATCCACTTTACCTTCGGTGAAGGAGTCTCTCTAGTGACTTTGCAGCATCTGGCTCGTGATTTTGACCTTTACCAGTTCGATCAGAACAAGTAGCTCCAAGCTGTCGAGAACAATGTTCCAGATGCAGTACAAAAAAAAGAAGAAAAACAGACCTGCGTTCCTTTAGATGCGGTCGAGGACGAAAGTATGTGGACCGACGGTAACTCAAAACATTGCGGTTTGTCGTGAAATTATTTGGAGAGGCTTGCTCTACATTTTTGTTTAATTACTTACTTAGGTGGCGCTACAGTGCGGGGTGGAACTGAACCTCAATCTGCAAACCTCTCCAACCGGTCCGGGCATTAGTCAGCTGCCTCTAGTTGTGCCCGCCGAGTAGGTTGAGGGCGAGGTCTCTTTGGGAATGGATTTGAAGACTATTCGGGCCAGGGCATTGGTGTTCATCTGCTCTAAACGTCCTAGCCATCTTAGTCGCTGTATGCGAACTCTTCTGGCTATGTCGATATCTCTGTACAGCCTATACAGTTCCTCATTGTGTCTTCTTCTCCACTCTTCGTCTATGCAGACGGGTCCATAAATCACCTGAATAACCTTTCTCTCAAGGTAACCAAGGGCATCCTCTTCCGATTTCGATAGTGTCCATGCCTCTGCGCCATATAGCAGGAATGGAATGATTAGAGTCTTGTTCAGGGATACTTTAGTCGCTCGAGAGATGGCCTTACTACTCAATTACCTTCTTAGCCCAAAGAAACTTGGATTGGCAAGACCTCAAAGTTGTGACTGCCTATCGTGACATTCTGTCGATGTTGATTGTCCTTTTTTGTTGACAGCATGGACTTTGTTTTGCCCTTATTCACAGTCAAACCCACGTTTCCTGCTTATGCTTCAATACTCATGAACGTACCATTGACATCATGCTCTCTTTTCCAAATTATGTCAATGTAGTCCACGCAGGCGAGTAATTGTACAGACGTCTAGAAATGTGTACTTCTTATGTTGGCTTGTGAGTTGCGCACAATACTTTCAAGTAGGTTGTGGAAGAAATCGCATGACAGAGCGTCACCTTGTCTAAATCCTTTTTCGACATCAAAGCGGTTCGTAAGGGCGTTATCGACCTATATATTTTCGTAGGCGGCTCTGAAATAAGACGTAGAAATAAGAAGCTCGATAAAGAAGTGGTAGATATCGATTTTGCGTTCTTCGGGTTTTTTTTTTTTTCAAAATATGTCGTCGTGTGAATGTTTGCTTGATGGTGAACTTTCCTGGTCTAAGACCGCACTGATATCGACCAATCAAGTTGTTAACAAATAGCTTTAGACGTTCACACAACATGGCGGATAAGATCTTGTAAGCGATGTTTAGAAGACTAATGCCCCTGTAATTGGCGCAGTTTAGGGGATCACTTTTTTGAGGATCGGGCAAACGATGCTAACAACTATCACAAGAAGATATCTCCATTTACGTTGATAGCCAAGCAGCCATTAATGCACTGGCAACCACTAAAAAATCATTCAAAATTGTCGGATTCTGTCGCTCAGAGCTGCAGGCTCTAAGCAGGCAGAACAACGTCCAAATTATTTGGGCACTAGGCCACAATAGCATTAGCGAAAATTGAAAAGCGGATGAGCTGACCCGAACAGGATCGGATCTTTGCGCATCATTCTTCTTGCTTTTTTCAGCGAGGTTATGATCCGAAAATAAGGCATCACAACCCTCCCACTTCACCGCATTTCTACTGATCCGCCTGTGGGGTTCGCCTCTTTGACCTCAGAAAATATCGACAGTCCTGCCGATTTGGGATCACTCGGTTACTGAGGCCAATGAAATGCCGGTGTCGTCGCATTTGTCTGATCCAGGCGTTTATAGGCCTGCCTTTCCTACATCGCGATGTCTTTGGAACATGCATTGATATTGCCTTTTTAATGGCGTTCAAATGATCTCTTCTTTGAACGTGGGAATACCAGCTGAGTCGGTCGCGCTCTATTTTTTGTACGATGGTTTCCTTGATGTGAAAGCTTCCAAGGATCTTCGAACTTCTTATTCGATCAAGATTTGTCACTCCTGCTGTCATGCGAAGCATCTTCATCTCAGCTGCTGTTAATATACTCTCATACGTTTTGTACATTGTCCAACATTGTGAACCGTATGTGAGCGCTGGACGCACCACTGCGGTGTAGAGCATCCCCTTCAACCTAGGTGACATTTTTCTGTCACAGAAGATAGGGGAATTTTCTCGCCACTTCATCCACCCTACGCTTACACGATGATTGATGTCGTCAATTGCTTTGCTATTGATCATAGATCACAGATATTTAAACTTTTCGCACTTGGGGGCCCCTGTTCCATTCAAATAAATGTCTGGAAAAGGCCTGAGTGAATCAGAGAACGGGCAGCACAAGTACCCTGTCTTTTTTGAACTAATGCGACTGCCATTTCTCTCCAAAACGTCCATCCACCATCAAGTGCTCGTTGTAGGGATGTAGGATCCTTACTTATAATGGCTCCATCATCAGCAAAGAATAACTGATGTACCTTGGGGTGGATCACTTTACCTTCAAGCAGATAATCAAGGACTGTAATAAAGAGCAAAGGACTTCAACCGCTTCCCTGGTGCACCCCGACTTTGATTGGGAATTCTTCGGTTACTCCAGCGGGGCATCTTACTCTTGTCTGTGCTCCTTCGTACACTTTTTTTAGGTTGCGCCAAGGATGTGTAATCTTCATAGATACTAATAGCCCGAGCGCTACTAGCATGCACGATTCGCAAACCTAAGTAATCGATTCCAGGAATACGCCTACGTACTAAACACACACCCTACACACTTCAACCACTCTCCCCGCGGTACTGCCGTTAGGTATTTCTTCGCGGTGCTGGTTATCAATTATGCTCTAGTCTCCGAGGCCGCCTCTTGGGCTCTTCTTAGGGCTTCTACTCTTCGCAGCGCATTCTGCACACATACTATGAATGAGCAGATCTCCATTCACTCGCCCCCTGATCGTGTCATGTGACTTACAAGATTTTCTGGACTTGGCAGGTTTGCTCCATCTTCTGCAAAGAAAGAACACTGCATGCTCCGCGTCCTCCTCTTCGTTTGGACATATTGGACACAGGGGCGAACTATCGTGTCCAAATCTATGGAGGTATTTCCGGTAGCCACCGTGTCCGGACAGGAACTGTGTGAGGTGGTAGTTACAGTTCCCCCTCGCTCTCTCTGTCCATGATTTTATAGTGGGAATGAGCTTGTGGGTCCACCTGCCACCTGCCTGTAGAGCTGTCCCACCTGGTTTGCCACAGCGTTGCTGATGCTGCCCTTTCCTCCTCCTTAATCCTTTTTGCCTCTTGCCGGTTCGAGGGACGTCTAAGGTATACCCTCTGCATCTCATCAGCGAGGATGTCGATCGGGACCATCCCAGCTAAAACGCAGGCTGCATAGTCGGAGATAGTTCGGAAGCCGCTGATCACTCTGATTGCACAGAGCCTGTGAGCTGATGATAGCTTCTTCCTGCACTCATTTGTCGCCAGTGCACCTGCCCATATCGGGGCAGCGTATAGAAGTACCGAGCTGACCACTCTGGACAGTAGGATCCTGCGGGCGTATCCAGGCCCGGCGATGTTCGGTAGCATTCGGGAGAGTACTGCCTGCATCAGCGATGCTTTCTTACTAGACTACTCGACGTGGGCTTTGAAGCACAGCCTGTTGTCGAGCATGACTCCAAGGTACTTCAAGGATTCCTTGGACTTCATTGTCTTGTTTCCGAACCGGGAGCTGGCATATTCCACCTTTTTGCGGCTGGCTATTAGGACAGCTTCGGTCTTGTGGGCAGCTAGTTCCAGACCGGTGGACTTCAGCCATTCCTTTATTCTTATAACTGCCTCATCCGTGGCAGACTCCACCTTGTGTACGTGCTTGGCTACTGTAACCACTGCGATATCGTCAGTAAAGCCAATTACTTTGACTCCCTCGGGCAATGTTAGTCGCAGAACTCCGTCGTACATAACGTTCCATAGGAGAGGTCCCAGAACCGACCCTTGCGGGACTCCCGCGGAAATTCCTGCTTCTTCGTACATGTCCATGATCATCTGTATATAGGTTTCTGGAACCCCTCGATGTCTTAGCGCCACCCATATCAGATCTCGTGGTTGTCTGTCGAATGCCTTTTCAAAGTCAACCAATACAATATGCAAATCTCTTAAGGAATCGCGATGTTTTTCCATTATGATCCTTATGCTTTGGATTGCATCTGTGGTTGATTTACCCGAGACAAACCCGCACTGATCATTAGATAGCCGTATTATTTTTCGCAGTCGGCCACCTTATACCCGCTCAACGATCTTCATGGTGTGTGACATCAGCTTGATCGAACGATAGTTATCACAGTTTCGCGTATCACCCTTCCCTTTGTATACAGGGAGAAGGTAACTTTCCCTTCATTGATTCGGCACTGGATAACCTCTCACAAATTTGGAGATGAGAATTCCGAGCCATCTGAACCCGATGTCTCCCATCTTTTTCCAGAACTCAGAGGGCATCTCGTCTGGCCCAACCGCTTTTTGGTTTTTTGAAGTATTTGACCGCCTTATTAACTTCTTCGACTATAATGTCGTGTATTTCTTCACAGTTAGGGGTGGCTCTTGGAAGGTATAGCCGGGGAAACTGTTCATTTAAAAGCTCTTCACAATACTGCCGCCACCTCTGCAGAATTTTGTCGACATCCACAAGAAGCTGGCCATGAGCATTGTTAATGAACTTTGGCGAACGAATCTCCTGAGCATTCCTCCTTCTTTGGGCGGCTGTTTTGAAGATGGTTGCGCTCTTGTTCATATTGTGTCTTCGCAGCTCCTGGCATGGTTTGCATCAGCAACAAAAAAAAATAAATAAATATTTGGCGCAACAGCTCTTTAAAGTGCCAGGGCCTAGCTTCTCGCAACCACTCATGTTGTGTGCGTTATATTTTTCACACGAATGGAAGGGACCTACAGTTTAATGCCGAATCCAAACGGCGATTTGAGAAGCTTTTTCGTTACAACAATACTCTCGGAGGTTTGTCAGACGCTCGCGAGAGGTGGGACCGTGAAAAAACTTTTTGGTATTTTCTGGGATTCGAACTTGGAACCTCATGCGTAGTGATCCGACACACTAACCACTTACCCCACGGCGCCCACCGGGGAAGATATTTTCTCCAGCTCCCGATACAGGCCCTCCGTACTCTCTGCTTGAAGCTGGGCGCACTTCTTCTTCGCTTTTTTCTTGCAACATCTGTATTCCATTTCGAGGCGAGCTTTGTCGTCACTATTATTAGAGGGGCACTTTGAACAAGCTTTGAAAGCCGCTTTCTTCTCATTTATCATCCTCTTAGCTTCATCACTCCACCACCATGTTTCTTTGGCGTGTTGATGGTGGCCTTTTGAAGCTCCTAGCAGTGATTTGGCCTTCTTTAAGCAAGTTCGCTGTAGGGAATCCCACATATTTTGTGTTCTGCACTCTTCATCCTCAGCTCCGTTGATGGTGTGAGAGAGGTAATTTTTCATTACGAAAACAAAAGCCTCGCCTTTTTCTTTGTCCAAATTGTACCACTTGATTTTCTCAGAGACCCTTGTGTGTATGCTTTTCTTCAGTGTCTTCATTACAATTTCTGTAAGTAGGAGACGATGTTGCCGAGCGATCGCCTCTCCCAGGATCACTTTGCAATCTTTTACCCGAGGCTTCATGAAACTGACTACCAAATGGTAGTCAATCTGGGTTTCATCTCCACCACTGTTGAAAGTGATCAGGTGTGGGCTTTGTTTGATGAACATGGTATTTAACACGATAAGACCGTGTGATTTCCACATGCTTAGGATTATTAAATGCGTTGGATGCTAATGAGTTTCTACTTGTTATAGTTGCCGGGAGTCCGTATTTCATTGAAAAAGTTCGGCATCCAAATGTAAATAGACTTTTAACGTTACCCAGGATGCAGCGCGAGGAGCTTATTCATCGCACCCCATGCTTAGGATGTCTTCACCAGGAAGGTTCCTGGTGCCGTATCCTAGTCCTTCATGGTAGTCTTTATAGTCTTCGCTTGACTTCTTAAGGAGATTGTGGAAATCTACCCCAAATGCATCTTTATCTCTCTGATCGCACCCATTTTGGGGAGCATATGCACTGATAATATTCCACACCTCTCCTTGTACATATTACTAGTTCGAGAGACATCAAACGGTCTCTGGACTTCGAAATGCTCAAGACGTTATCAAGTAGCTCTGCCGCAAGGATGATACTGATTCCGTTTCTAGCCTTTTCTGTTCCGTAGTAGAACATCTTGTAATCTTTTGTCCTAACGTCCAAGAAACGCGCCCGATTCCCGGTGTTTTTCCATTTCGTCTCTTGGACACACAAGATGTCCACCCGCCTTCTATTCATCATCTCTTCCAGCTCGTAACTTCGACCGGTCATGCTTCCAACGTTCCAACTCGCGACCCTCAAATTTCGACGAAACTTTGCTAGCCCCCGGAATTTCGTATAGCTCTGACCGGACATTTCTGCTCGGTCCAGGATCAGTACCATGCACAGCAGTGGTAGTGCCTGTCGGTGTAGTGCCTTTCCTTTTAGCAAGTATTACCATAATGATACAGTTTTGCAATATTACCATATTGCGATGGTGTTTGTTGTTTAACACTTGCATGCTCCTGTTTTATTATTGTTTGTTTGATCTTTCTTCTATGACACCGGTGATCTCCAGTCGTGTCAACCCACGGACTCGCATGCACACTTGTGGGAGGGTTTTTAAGGTAGTATATGTGTCGCTAGGCTCACTTGGGTGTTATATTGCCTAAATCTGATTTGTCCCCTTAGCTGCCTTTTACGACAAGCGCTAGTTGTTGGGGGGCGCTGCAGTAATATTCTTAACCCGTCCCTGCACGGAAATCTGTGCATCATTAACGGACAAAAGAGTCGAAATTCATAACACAAAGACACTATGGCTGAAGTTAGACATTAGTAAATCTAAAAAAAAACTCTTAGCCCTAAACAGGCCTACTGTAGCAATAACCACGAGAGTTATAACAGGACATAACATATTCAACAAACATCACCAGGGAAGGTGAAGATAATTTGCAGGATATTTGCAGAGGTTTGTCCATCCGGACAATGAGGAGGACACTGGACCATATCGATGTCATTGTCTAGTCATCAACAGACTTTGTCGAAAGTAAACCTTTTTTTGAAGAATAAGGGGGGATGACAGACATACCCGTCTCGATGATCGTGAATTTTCGCAACAAATCCGGTTGGACAAGATTCCTATTCGAGATGGGCTCAACCACATCGAACAGACAACTCAATAGAACATTCTTTCTCTTCTCCACTTCAACATGTATATGGGTATCGGTAAGGGCCCACGTAGGCCTCGCGATCCACCAGCCACCTAACCGAACGTTTTCGTCTTTAGCGATTGACTGGAGTCAGCTTATTTACTTGAAGATCTCTTTGTGACAAACCATCGGCTTTTATACTTGGCAGGAAGACTATTTCTTCAGTGAATTCAATTTACAATCGATTAGCCTCCTATTAGACTCAGGTCTCCAGGTCTCATGTAATATTGTATATACAGCGCAAGCATACATAACTATTGATGACATCGTTTATCATTGATTTGGAAATTGTTGGGCACACATACATGTGTACAAATACTTGAAAATTCTTTAACTTAAATGATGTGTATCCACTCTATGGTAATGTGACCTTTCCCGCCTTTCCCAATAAAATAACCTAACACGGAATATCTCCACATGATAACCATAAAAGTCTCAGATAAAGTTGCATCCATCTCCTAGCATACCACACAGTTCCATACCCATTAAGGTAATTGCATTTACAGAAAGGACATAATTCGTCCTCCCCCCAAAGTCCCTTGCCAATTTCCGACATCTCGAATTCTAAACCACAAAGTACTTTTCAAAGACTTCTCCATTTGTAACTGGCATCCAATCTCACATTACGCTTCGGGGCTCATTTACTTTTTGTATCTACAGATGTACTGCAGAATGCAGTTTATCCAACATCCATGCCACCCACAACATGATACTGCGCTCTAGTGCACCATTTCAGATGTCCATTCAAATGTCATGCACCCTGATCCTGTTTCACAACTCACAGTTTGCCGAGTCCTTTGTGTTGCCACCAGAATAGATGAAAGAACACACACACACATACACCCTTATCCAATCAAACAAGGACATACTTGAATAAGTCACCAGGCAGTGGAACGAGAAAACTCCTCACCCCCGCCCTGAAACTAGAGAGCAACAGAGACATGTCCTTTACTGGGTACACGAGAGGTGAATGTCCTTTAGGGCGGGGCACAGGTGCATTAGGTCCTAGTTAACAGCATAGATGCTAAAAAGCTCCACCTACAGATGAAACTGCACATAAAAACTAGCTTCCCCCTGGTATAGATACCCAAAGACTACTCGTGTTGGCATTTTATTTGGTTTTCGCTTAATTGGATAACGTCGTTGTCGATTTGCGGCGCTGTATCTATGTATCTTCATTTGTTTTAGGTTGATATTTCGAATTTAGATGCGAGATAGATTATTATTAAAATGCGTCTTCGACTTACACAGCCTTTGGCGGCTTTGGTATAACTCGATGTACCTACACTCAGATACAGATACTACTTGTACTACACTCCACAGCATCAATCTGGTGGCCACACCTGTATGAATGAAGTTCGATTGTGCAATTTCGATTCGAGATTTGTAATGGAGAGCGTAGCCGTGTACAGATTGGAAACTATCTCAACGAACGGCTAGCGGACGACGATGGCGGTTTAAACAGCCCGAGGATAGGATTTCAAAATTTACGTATCGCGAGATACACAATGGGTCGTCGGATGCAGACTTGAATATGGCAATGATGATGGTGTAGATTGTGTCATTTTTTTTTTCTCGTTTACTGGCTCTCTTGTGGTCTTCTATGGTTTTGTGTTATTTTTTGATGGCGACTTGTTGATGTTTGATGGACCGTATTAGGTGCGATGAAAGATTTGGAGCAGACTTTTGCGGATGGGTGGTATGGATGAATAAAACAAAAAGAAACAAAATGAAATATGAAATTGAGAGCAACCTTCGAGGTGGTAAGGAAATATATGGATTTGCTAAGTCGGTCAAGCCGACTCTGACAACCAGTCAGACTTGATGATGATGATGATTTTGTAATTTAAATGTTAGAGAGGCGTTAGGTAAATATGCCTAGATGATAATGCCAAAGGTGATCTATTGAAAGGTAAAGTTGCGAACTCATAACAATGAGACGACAAAGGGGTCACGCGAACTACAGGGCAGTTATAACTTTTCTTACTTCGTAAGTCCTACTTCCATATCCTCATGGAGCCATCTGGGAATTTCTCCGGAAATTGCGAACGGAAGGGGATGAATGGCAAGCCTGCTGCGACACAAAACAGGATAAGTGTCGAATGGTCTGTGGCCCAACGCGCTAACATCATAAAAATTCCATTTGCTCTGAAACGAAATGCAACTCCTTGGATACGAACGGATACTTTATTGACGACCTTTAGCTATCGTACACGGGCAACAATCGGTTTCTGGAACGCCAATATCCTTCTCAACTCACTCCAGGAAGGGCCTCAAAAAGCCAGATTCTCTCAACTAGAGTGTGAGAGTTCAGACGATATAAGATAGACATCATGGGGCTGAATGAAATAAGATGGCACGATGCCGGAGAATACCACTCCCCAACAAATAACACTGTCATGCTCTTCTCTTGTAGATCAGCTGGGAACGCGCGGAGGTCTAGAGTTGGACCTGCTAAGTCCAGTAGCATGAAGCAGCCTCATATCCTGAAAACCAAACAGTAACCGGATACTGACGGCTAGATTCCAGAGTACAGAAAGAAAAATTACCCTTATACAGTATTATACGCCGATCGAAGACGCGATTGAGGATAAAACGACAATTTCTATTCTCATTTAGGTTCCGTCAACCACCAGACGCCTAGTGGTGACATCGTTATACCGATGGAGGATTTCAACTCCAAGGTAGGAAGCGACAATACTATGCTTAAGTACGTGATGGGAGTTTACGGTCTTGGAGGTCGGAATAACAACGGAGAGCGGTATGTTGACTTCCGCAATACCAACCGCCTAGTCATTAAAGATACGTTGCTTAAGCATAACACCTGCCACAAAATAAGTTGGGTATCAACTGAGAGGCAGCGATAATCCAGTCAGATCGATCACATTGCGATCAGCTGCCAGCCGCTTTAAAAATTGTCTGAAACAGACGTGGACCCGACATCGGCTTTTGCAACTGGGGCATGCACCTAAGTCGGTAAAATGCTAACTATACTTTAACAAGGGACGACCCAGAATCATAGGTTGAGTATAAGGCGAAGAAGATAAAGTTAACATGGACGACGCAAGAGGGAGTAGTATTTTGGTCGAATATGAGGAGCGCATATGAGGTCAGGTCAGGTATCCAGTTTCCAAAGTCGGACTCATTCAGGACGGAACGAGGGAGATGATGGAGACACTGGATCGTACAAATGAGATCTTCATGGAAATACACTTTCCGAGAAGCCTTAAGTCAGATGTGGCTTACGAGGAAGCAAGGAGCAAACAGGATAGGGAGGATGCATAGAAGGGGAGCGGATAGTAGCTCCAAAAGCGGTTAGAGGAGCGATAGAAACGTTTTCTCCTTACAAGACCACAGGACCGGATGTTATTTTCCCAGCTTTAATACAGTGGGAGAAGACCTCATTATACCCAGGCTTAGGGTTATATACGTTACGTGCCCAGTAATAGGTTACATAGCGGTAACATAGAGAACAACAAATGTAGTGTTTCATATAAACCGGGAAAGAAGGACTACATCGAAGCGAAGTCCTTTAGACCGGTCAGCCTTACATCATTTTTGTTGAAACCAATGGAAAGGATTGTGGCGAACCATACGGAGAGATCTGCGGTGAAAGTGGATCATTTAGATAGTAGACAGAACTGGCAGATCTTTCATTATTTTTTCAGATTTTTTCATTACAAAAGGTATTAACGTGAAGTTTATTACAGTCGAAGAAAGTTTTGATCTCTCTTCTGACCACTCTCGCGTAATTTTATTACCTGGATAATGTTAGGTTAGGTTAGGTTGGCTGTCCACACGAGAGTGCAGACACACTTAGCCCAGTGAAGGTCCTTTGTGATACCATGGATCAACCATTAGGCCACTCAAGGACTAACAAAACCAACCAGAGCTTTTAATAAAGCGATGGACGCTCATGACGTCAAGGGACGCCAGTTCGCCAAGGTCGTCTGGAGAGAGGACTCTAGATGGAGGATTCTTTTATGCGACAGGGCTGGACAAGTGCATAGGCGGTGAAGGATGGTTTCCTCTTCGTCCCTACAGCTTCTGCAGAAGTCGTTGGAGAAGAGGCCAAGTGGCCTTGGCGTGTTGGCCTATAAGGCATTGTCCAGTGAGAACACCGACAACGCAGCTGATTTGTGTTTGCTTTAACTTGACCAGCTCGGCACTACGTTTTTGTCCAGCTTAGGCCAGATTTGTCTCGAAATGTGACACGTTGAGTTGCTTTCTCGTCTGAGGTTGGTCGTGCTAAGAGCGCTCAGCTTTAGTAGATACTTACAAGTAGCGAGGGGCATACCCAGGGCTTGCCTGTCAGGCAGAATCCTTAGAGTGGTATCCTGTCTGGCGAGATCGTAGCAATAGCAATGTCATCAGCATAGACGGTCACTCTTCAACCTGATGTATCCAGATCCACCAGTAGCACATTTACTACCAGGTTCCACAGAAGAGGTGACAAGACTCCACCTTGGGGTGTACCGCAGCGAGCAATTCTTCTGGCCGACGCTCCGCCCAGCTGTTAATAATCCTGCATGTAAGCAATTGATTGATCAAGACTCCGAGCGAAGTTTCCACTTTCAGATTTGCAAGTGCGTCGGTAATCGCCCTGTCAAGGAAAGCCACCATGGTGCATTCTTTGATGCTCAACGATTTTTCAATGATGCGCACAAGCGAATGTAAGTAACCGACTTGCCCTTGCAGTACGCATGTTGGGACGGCGAGAGCAGAGCTGGGCTAATACTTTGCCGAAGATGGATGCCAATTAACCTTTCTAACGTTTTAAACAGAAAGGACGATAGACTGATAGGTTGGAGATCCTTTGGTTACACGTGCGAGCTTTTTCCTGCCTTAGGTATGAAGATGACTTCAACCTCGGTCCAAAGTTTGGGAATATAGATCAGATTTAGACAGCCCGACAAGATGACTGAGCCATGGAAGCACAATGTCCTCGCATTGCTGAATTTCAGCTGGAATAATACCGTCAGGTCCTGGGGACTTGAAGGGTTTGAAACTGCGCATGCCCCATCGGATCTTTTCTGTAGTTACCAAGACTAAGGAGTTGATGCAAGGTTGAGAGGGGGCATTTGCCAATTGCGAGACAGCAACGGGGGAGCTACCAGGAAAGTAAGTATCCAGTATGATGTCAATGGATTCCACAGCAGAGGAGGTCCAGTGACCATCCGGATGCGAAAAGTAGCTGGGTATAGAAGGGCTTTTAGAGAGGATTTTAAGCAACCTGGAAGCTTCCGAGGACACTTCAATGCTGTCGCAGAAGAGTCTCCAGCATCGTCGTTGCTCTTTCCTCAAAGAGATTTTGTATTTCCTGAGAGACCGTTTATAGGAGTCCCAATCGGCCATCTCACTGGAGCTTTTAGCAATATTAAAAAGGAGCCTACTGCCTTTCCTAAGAGTACAGAAACATGCATTCCACCAGGGTGCTTTCTTTTTACCTCGAGGTTTGCGGTGTGGGCAGGCCTCAGACATGGCACCATTACTTGGAGAAGCGCTGATCAGGATAAAATGACCTCAAAGACTTACTAGCAATAGAACAAACTGGGAGGGCTTTAGAAATGATTGCGAAACAGATATCGCCTTTAATGTATCACCTTAAACACCTTACGAACTAGAGGACGAAGTTAATCGTTTCGTGGAAGCAATCCAAAGAGCGGCATGGAGAAACACTCCTTCTAGAAGCTATAAGATCAACCGCAACGAGAAATCCCAGAGAAATCATTGAGCTGGTGAGAGAGAAACGAAAAGCACGAAAAAATCGGCAAATCTCTCCGGTGAAAGAGAATCATATTATTCGGTTTGGAAAGCGCTAAAAGGCATCCAGAAACCTCAAAAGCAAACCGCCGCCAATTCGGAAAAACGATAGATAATGGGCCAAGAGCGACAAAGAAAAGGCAGAACTTTTTGCTTTGCACTTAGAAGAAACATTTAAGCCGTTCGACGGCCCTTCGTTAATGCCCGACTCCCCAGTCACGACATCTTACAACTTTAAAGTAAAAAAAGTTGCATTGATTGAACTGAGGCAAGTGATTAAAAATCTAAAGACGAAAAAAGCTTCGGGTTACGACTTGATAAAGGCGCAGGTAGTCAAGGAATTGCCGAATAAAGCTCTTATTTGATCAACGCTTCGTTTAAATTGCTCTACATTCCGAGACAATGGAAAGTCGCCGATATTATAATGGTCCCGAAACCAGGCAAACCGCTGACTGAGAAGAAATCATACGGCCTATTTTCCTATTGCCTACTACTACTTTCAAAACGTCTACAACCCGTAATCGACGAAAGACGTCTCATTCCTGACCATCAGTTTGGATTTAGAATCAAACATTCTACAATCGACCAAGTCCACAAAATAACTAACGTGATTGAGAAAGCTCTCTCGAAAAAAAATATTTGGTGTGGCGTATTTCTTGACGTCTCACAAGCTTTCGATAAGGTTTGGAACGAAGGCTTGGAGTATAAATTGCAACAACTACTGCCACGGCAACTCTTTCTAATCTTACAATCGTACCTCACCGAGAGACTCTTTCATGTTAAGCACGGAAATGATTACTCTGTCTTCAAGGAGATCGCGGCCAGAGTTCCACAAGGAAGTGTCCTTGGCCCACTTCTATATGTACTCTACACGCGTGATATCCCGCAGGAAAGAAACTGCGTCATCGCCAAGTTTGCGGACGATACGGCGATATTGACAACGTGCGATACTATTGAAGCGGCAACTGGAAACATGCTATCAATAAAGTCCACGCTTGGACGAATTCTTGGCGTATTGTGCTAAACGAAAGCAAATCTACTCACGTTAACTTTACCTACAAAAAAGTGGATAGATTGCCTGTATATCTAAACTCGGTTCAAATACCGTACGCGAACGAAGCAAAATATCTAGGAATGACTCTAGATGTTAAGCTTAAATTGAAATTGCACGTAAAAAAGAAACGGGATGAGCTAGAAAACAAATACCGACAAATGTACTGGCTACTCGGAAAACATTCGAAGTTGAGCCTACATAACAAACTGCTTATCTACATATAAGCAACTGGCAACCACTTCTCCGAACGAAACAATTTGTGCTTCGATGGTTTGGTCACGTAGTGCGTATTCCCCCAGACCGGTAAGGCCAGAAATAGATGGCTGGATCAAGTCCGACGTCTCTCCTGGAGCCGTCTAGGGATTCCTCTTGATGAGTTGGAGTCAATGGCGAAGGGTCGAGAAGGATGGAGAGTCTACCTGAGCATCCTTCTCCCGCGACCCTCATAAAGGATTAGCGGGTAATTGAAAATGTATGTATGTACATATGTGGGATTTATAAGTAAAACACCGACCATATAGATATATGTAAAATATAATTCAGCAATATATGTACGAGTATAATGAAGGTTAGGGATTTATTATATAGTTTTAAGGATTTAATTACGGAAGTGGTGGTGACGACTCGGTGGTTTGATGAACTCTGCTCACTCTCTCTATCTCTCGTCGTGATCTTCGGAGATCGTCAATCGGTACCGTTTTTATGCGGGTGTACACCTTACAGGGTGATCCCACAAATTCAGCCGTCCTGCAACTTTTCTCTGGCCTCGAGAAATGGTAGACTTCACGAAACCTATTGTGAACACATCATTTTGGGAACTTCTTCGAAACCATCATCATTCTGGAGCGTCTTGTGGGATAATCAGAGTCAATCAATTTGGGAACGTCTTGGGAACATCTTTGGAGAACTTCTTGGAAAACATATCTTGAATTGAAAAACATCCTAAAAACATCTTCGGAATTACCCTCTTTGTCACATCAGTGATACATGTACGTCTTGGCGGATAGTTATGTGAGATTCATACGTCATGGCAGGTAGTTGTAGTAGCAGGGGTTGTCGTCGTATCAGGTGATGCTTGAACTGCAATTACTCATCGCCCGTGGAATTTGGTACGGGGTTATCTTCCTCATCATCTTCTTCGCTGTTGGAGCAGGAATATTCACCGGTCTTCCACTTCTTCATAAAATCCGCGCTTGTTGTTGTTTTGCGGGGACCTTCCTGGCCTCCGATCTTACGCACCTCGTATCGGTCGTTCGGTGATACCCTCGTAACTTTATAAGGACCTTGAAATTTTGGGAAGAGTTTAAGATTAGGACCGAACTGAGTTCTTTTTATTGCTACAAGGTCATCAAGGCCATACTGATGAGCGACTTTTCGTTTACTGTTATAGTTTGTAAGGTTTTCTTTTTGTATCTGATTGATGTTTGCGCGAGCTTTCTCCCTCATCGGATCTCGCTCGAACACTGCCTCATCTATTCATTAATGGCTTCTGCTAAGGTAACATCAGTCCGCGACTTCATCTTAACACCCGTCAGCAGTTCAAATGAGGTACGCTTGATACTACGCTGATAAGTCGAATTACGCACCATTTGTAAATTTGATGTGTATCGAAACCACTTGCTTGGATCGTCAATTGATAACTTTGTGAGCACAGGTATTATGATCCTGTTTATACGCTCCACCGCGTGGGACTCTCGTTGTTATTAGCAGATGCTGTATTCCTTCTTGCTCGCATGAGTCTTTAAAGCTTACCGAGGTGAATGCGGCACCACGATCCGAAATAATGCACACAAGGTTACCAAATACAGTTTTTTGCAACCCCAACTTAGCTATTACCTCTGCAGCGGAAGTAGTTTTGCATGGGTGGATCCACACAAATTTTGAAAAAGCGTCTACAACGCAAAAAATGTAGGAGTACTGCTTACCAGTTGGTGATAAAGGTCCCAAGTGGTCAATATGGTAGGTATCAAGTGGAAATTCATTCTTGGAAATCGGATGCAAGTATCCTTCCTGCTTGCCAGCTTTCTTGTCTCCTAAAATACATCGGATACAATTCCTCCTAACCTTCTCGAATTTGCTCCTCAGCTTAGGGATGAAGTATTCCTTGTCCAAGATTTCCTCCAGCTTTCTCGTTGCAAAATGCCCATCATCATAAACCATTTTAATAGCTTCGATCGCCATGTTACTGGGGATGCACAGAAGCTTATTGCCTTTGCCATCATCTTTATAGAGGACGCCATAATCCGTGAAGTAGTTTTCGTACCTATCATGCTGCGCAATATGCTTAATTGCCTTAAAAAATTCATCTCCTGATTGTGCAACCTTTACGCTAGATAGGAACTTCGAGGAGACGACCGGATGGGATTGCGGCTGAGGGCGTCAACAAGCTTCATTTGGCTCCCTGCTCGATGCTCCAGTGTGTACTCATAGTCCTGTAAGAGAAGAGCCCATCCTGCTATCCTCGGAAGAATTTCCCTTTTCTCCATCGTAGCTTTAAATGCCGCGCAATCAGTGACAATCTTGAACTTTATTCCCAGCAAAGAGACTCTTAGTTTTTTAATCGCGTTGACGATGGCGAGAACTTCTAGCTCATAGCTGCAATACCGCTCCTCTGCAGGCTTGGTCTTTTTGCTAAAAAAGTAGACTGGGTGGAATTTACCATCATCAGACTTTTACATCAGCACCACTCCGTATCTTCACTTCGATGCGTCAATGTGAAGCTCTGTCTCCGCCTCCTGGTTGTAAAGTCTCAGGACTGGCTTTGATAATAGGAGCTTCTTCAGCTCTTCAAATGCAATTTTTTGTGGGAGTTCAAATTTAAAGCTTGTATCCTTCCTGAGAAGCTGCGTAAGTGGTCTACGAGGGCAAGGTGCAAGGTTCTCGGCCTGACGCAGAGATAGTGTTCCAATCAGCAAAAATTTATGTTTCCTGCCTGGGTGCACTTCTCATTAGTTCGTATGACAAGTTTGAACTTGTTCTCTCAAGTAGTTTGCTTACACGAATTTTTGCAGTAGACGTCTTGCGTGTTTTTCGTCAAAATGTATAAACTTGAATATCGTGCGGTCATAAAATTCTTCGCTTTGGATAGGTTAACCCCTAAGGAAATTCATCCAAAGTTGACAAAAATTTACAGGGACTCTGCTCCTTCCATGTCAACCGTTCAAAAGTGGGCAGCTGAATGCCGATCAAAAGCAAATGCGCAAACGATTTTCGCGGCAATCTTTGGACCGATTCAATGGGGATCCGACCGATTTTGTGCGGCGATTTGTCACCATGTACGAGACATGGGTCCACCACTACACGCCAGGAACGAAACAGCAGTGGAAGCAGTGGATGGAAGCCGGTGGTTCAGCGCCAAAGAAAGTGAAGTCGATCGCATCTGCCGGAAAGGTCATGGCCAGTGTGTTTTGGGATGCGAAAGGGATCCTGTTAACTGATTACCTTAAAAAAGGCAACCTTCTTGACCAACTGGAAGCAAAAATTCGCGAGAAGAGACATGGCTTGAAGAAGAACAAAATCATCTTTCACCAGGACAATGCACCTGTGCCCAAATGTGCCTTGGCGATGGGAAAACTGCGGGATTTGGGGTACGATTTGCTCGGCCATCCCCCCTAGTCACCTGATTTGGCACCCTCAGACTTCCATCTGTTCCCAAACGTGAAGAAATTAGTTTCTGGGAAGCGCTTCGCATCCAATGCAGAAGTTGAGAGGGACGTAGGTAAATATTTTCACAGCCTTCCAGACCCTCACTTCCAAGAAGGAATACTGATGTTGGAGAAACGCTGGACTAAGTGTGTTGAAAAATAAAATCATTTTTTAACTGAAAGTCGCAGTCTTTCATTGTCAGGCCGAGAAATTTTCACCTTGCCCTCGTAGCTATAACCGAGTAGTTTTTTACAAAGTTTCGAAAATACCCCGTAAGATCTAAAAATCGTTGGACCCTTTTTACTGAATCTGGCTCAGGAAATTTTCGAACAGCCAACGTTTTATGCGCGGACGGTTTAATCGAGCCTCGTGAAATTTGAAAACTACGGTAATCTTTAGTGCGATAGAGGAATTGACACTTTTTCCATTTGACTCTCAGGTCGTAACTTTCAGCTAAGTATAACACTTCTTTCAGTCGTTCTAGGCCCTGCTCTGTGTTGGTTGCTAAAACTACCAGATCGTCCATATAAACCAAGAGATAGCCTTTACGTACTAACGGCATGAAAATAGAGTTTATATACTTTTGAAAAATTATAGGAGAAGTACAGAGACCGAAAGGGACACGTAAAAACTCCCACTGACCAGACGGTGTGACAAGTGAAGTAAATTTAACACTTTCCTCGGCTACACAAACGTGAAAGAAACCATTTTGTAGATCCAACGTACAAAACACTTCTGCTTGGCTAAGCGCGTCGATCTGGTCCTCGATTAATGGGAAGGGAGGGATAGTGACTTCTTATGATTAACTTGTTTAACGATCTGTAGCCTGTGCACAATCGCCTTGAGCCATCCTTCTTCCCTCAAAGGCCTGCTACTATGTGCAATATTATACGAGAAGTCAATCCAGAAGATATTCCTTTAATTACTCACGAGGAGCTGCAAAGGGCATGCAGCAAGATAGGTGACAACAAGGCGCCGGGACCTGACGGCATCCCGAATAAGGCAGTAAAGGCAGCTGTAAAAAAAAGACCAGACCTCTTCATATCAACAATGCAGAAATGCCTTGAAGAAGGAACCTTTCCCGAAAAATGGAAGACGCAGCATTTGGTCTTACTGCCAAAAGGAAAGAAGCCTCCAGGGGAACCATCATCCTATCGTCCAATATGCCTATTGGACACCATGGGAAAGATCCTCGAGAAGATAATCTATAATAGATTACTCGCAGTAGCAGAAGAGAAAGGAGCCCTCTCAGATCACCAATTTGGTTTCAGAAGAGAACGATCTACTGTTGATGCCATAAGAGCGGTAGTTGATATCGCCAAAGGTGTCATCGAAGGCGAAAGATGGCTCTATGGCACAAAGGAGTATTGTGCAGTAGTAACGCTGGACGTTAAAAACGCATTTAACTCTGCGGACTGGTCGTTTATTAGAAGGTCACTTGCCAGGATGGATACGCCATATTACCTGCTACGGATAGTGACGAACTACTTCAACAACAGGAAGCTGAGGTACAACACCGATGATGGGGTAAAATACTACGACGTAACTGCGGGAGTTCCACAGGGATCGGTTTTAGGGCCACTATTGTGGAACATCATGTACGACGGAGTCCTACGATTAACTCTACCTGGCGGAGTAACGATAATTGGATTCGCCGACGACATTGCAGTCGTGACAGTAGCTAAACAGATCCATGCAGTAGAATCAGCTACAAATGAAGCAATTGCCCGGATAAAAGATTGGCTAATATCGGCCGGACTAGAACTAGCTGACCATAAGACAGAAGCTGTTCTTATAACCAGCCGGAAAACCGTCGAATTTGCCAACTTTCAGGTTGGTAACCAAACCATCAGGTCGAAGGAGGCGGTTAAATACCTTGGAGTAATGCTGGACAACAAGCTACGGTTTAAAACGCATGTTGATTTTGTTGCCAAAAAAGCATCGCATATGCAGGGAGCTCTCTCGCGTATCATGCCTAACATCGGTGGACCTGGATACGCTAGAAGGATTCTACTCTCTAGAGTTATCACCTCAGTTCTGTTGTATGCCGCCCCAGTCTGGGCGGAGGCACTGAGGACGAAGGAGACCAAAAGGAGACTATCGTCATCATACAGACTCTGTGCGCTACGGACAATCAGCGGCTTTCGAACCATCTCTGACGAAGCTGCATTTGTCATAGCTGGAATGATCCCCATCGATATTCTCGCAGATGAAATGCTGAGGATATATAACAGAAGAGCATTGAGTCATCACGACGCCACTGGTATCAAGGTGATAAAAATCGAAGAAAGGGCAGCGTCAGCAGCTATGTGGCAAGCTCGTTGGGCTAATACAACAAAAGGCAGATGGACATATAAACTTATACCGACAATCCAAGACTGGATAAGTCGAAAGCATGGAGACTGCAACTATCATCTAACGCAGTTCCTGTCTGGCCACGGTGGCTACCGCAAATATCTACACCGTTTTGGACATGACAACTCACCATCCTGCCCGGAATGCCCAGGTGAAGATGAAGATACGGAGCACGCAGTGTTTTACTGCACACGTTTCACGGCATGAAGAATTACTCTGCCAAGTCCGTCACTACTCCTCGACCATATGTTACAGTCGGAAGAGAATTGGATGGCAATATGTTCCTTCGTAACAACTCTACAAAAAGAGCTGCGGAGAATAGAAGAGCTAAGAAGAGCAGCTGAAGCAGCGGAAGAAGCTGACACAAGAAGCATAGCATAAATTGCTAACCAGCCCCGCGAAGTAATACCTAACGGCAGTCCCGCGGGGAGAGTGGTTGAAGTGTGTAGGGTGTGTGTTTAGTACGTAGGCGTATTCCTGAAATCGATTACTCAGGTTTGCGAATCGTGCATGCTAGTAGCACTCGGGCTATTAGTATCTATGAAGATTACACATCCCTGGCGCAATCCAAAAAAAAAAAAAAAATCCTTTTTATTAGCCAGTACGATTGGGCTCGCATACTCTGATGAACTGGGGCGTATTATGCCCTCCGATAACCACTGTGAAATCTGTTCATCCACTATTCTTTTTTCTAGCGGAGTTAGTCTTCTTGGAGGCTGAGATACGGGAATATCGGATTTCAATGCTAAATTCATTTCGACAGAGGCGGTTTTTTTTTCTCTGGGGCTTCTCTTCTAAGAGGACAGAAATTCTTCGATTTCCTTTCGAAATCGTTCGTCCCCTATGTTCAACGATTTTATATCGCAGCTGCCTGTAGATATATGGCAAATCTGGTGAAAGACTTCTTCGATATCGATAACAAATACACCCTTCGGGGAAGTTTTCTATTTTTGCCGTCCAGGATATCTTTTCCGATGATAAAAGGTATTTGCATTATGGAATCAGACATAATAAAGACATTGGCTTTACATGTGCATTCATTAATCTGCATCTCTGCACTGAAATAACCTAGTGTTTCCACAGAGTTTACGGAAAGCCCTCTAACAGGAAGGGACTTTTGAGTAACCGGAGGAGCACCAATTTGGATGTACACATCGCTCCTGATCAATGTAAGATCACTGCCTGGGGCCTTATTTTGTACTGCTTTTGGATTCGGATTGCCATTCGAAAATGTAATCCGATTCTAAAATGAATGGGTATTTTGTATGGTTCTCGGATTGGGTGTAAGTGCTTCCAACGCAAAATCAAACATTTCGGAAAGTTAGATTGTCAAAACATCTATCAAACGTCACTTAAATTACTTGGAAATTGAATTTGTATACATTTGCTATAGAAACGCAATACAAAATAAGGCCATTAACTGAAATAAGCTTCATCGAGCTTAGTGCATAGGCTTCCAAAATATTTGTTCTCCTTTTGGGCTGTTTCCTTTTAGGACAATCGAATGCCTTGTGCCCAAATTCATTACAGCCAACAACTTTTGGCTGCTTCTCAATGCACGTACTGCTTTGATGCCCTCGGCGCCCACAATTGAAACAACGACCTACTTTCCGATCCTCTGGCGTCCGACCGAAGTTCCATTTGGTTCCTACTACTACTTGGTAAACTTTCCTTATACTGCTTTAAGTAATATGAATTTTTTTCTTTAAGTCGTAGCCCCATAAAGCATAGCCTTGTTGTGTGGGGAATCATCGATCCAATCGATGACATATCCAATTATTGAGACGTCCTCTACTCGGCCCTTTTCACCTATATCTCTCATCAACAACAAATAATCGTGAACCGTTTCTCCTCTTAATTGCCGCCTCTGTCCCAATTTTTGGTAAATGTCTGCCGCACAAACCTTTTCCGAAAACTCCTCCGTTAAAAAATCTTTCAGCTCTGTTCATTTACTTATAGTTGGCTCTGATTTAATTGCCAATTTCGCGGAACCCTTTAAATCTTTTCCCAAAAAGTCTGTCAAAAGTCTTGTCATACTTTTCATACTCTCCGCTGCTCTCTCGATATCTTGCACCCAGCTCTTACTACCGTATTCGTCATATCCACTAAACTCGGGCACAATTGCCGCCACGTCTTGGAAAGTGGTCATTTCCCCGCCCTCTGCATTTCAAAATTTCCTCCTCCATCGTCGTCTTTAACACGGATATCTCCATCCTAATGTTCAACTCTTTCTCCTTCTCCCGAATCGAACTTTTCCTAATGCTCAGTTCTAGCTCTTTTTCCTTTTCTCGGATTGAATTTTCCCTGACCATCTTTCTCTACGCCACCAATGCCTGTGCTGTTTTTGTGGGATTTGTAAGTAAAACACCGACCATTTAGATATATGTAAAATAGAATTCAGCAATATGCACGAATATAATGAAGGTTAGGGATTTATTACAATATATGGTCAAACGGTAGTGCATGCGATCATATGAAAACACAAGCGTTTTCACTCAGCTGAGGTCTTCCAACTCCTACTCTCAACCTCCACGCGGTGACAGCCGAGTGCCTAGTACCTTAATTCAAGAAATGGGTAACCAACCCCGTTCGAAGGATTCATGGCGGCAGCAGATGAGAGAGGGGAAAGAGTGTTTTCTCACTAGAGCACTTCTTCCTATTCCAGGCGGCAGCGGACGAATTCCCTAGACGGAGTCAACGGTGGCGTCTATAGTTCCAGTTAGGCTGAACTTAGTGAATACCTTGCGCGAGCTGCTTCGACGTATTCGGATCACAGGTCGTTAAGGAATTTCCAATGTTGGTCAGGACATTGGAATAGAGATGGTGGCGGAGAAGCCCTTAATGGGCCAACGGCAGCGCTCATACTCCCGTAGTGGACAACTGGCACCGGTGTACCCGGCCCCTCGTCCTAGGGGAATAATTAAGGAACTGGTCCTCCAGGTTGGGGGTTGTGCCGTCTGGGTAACTTCCCTACCACGTAAAAAACTTATGGTTCCGAAACAACCAAAAGCCTCGGATAAGAATGACTCAACTAATGACGACCCCAGCAAACGAAATAAGGACAACGACCTTCGGATCTGTACGTGGAATGTTCTGTCCCTTTGCAGACCACGTGCAGCCGAACAACTAGCAGAGGCCCTAGACTGCTATATAAGTGCGATGGGATGGGCCGGGCAAAAAGAGGATGAACAACTGTGACATCTACTAGGGTGACTGCTACAGAGGCAACATGCAACGCTTATTCGGGTGCGGATTTGTTATACGCGGCAGACTTTTGCAAGAAGTCTTAAGCTTCCGACACGTAAGCGAGCGTATTATGACTATCCGGATCAAGGCTAAATTCGCTAACATAAGCCTAATGTGTTCATGCCCCCACGGAAGAAAAGGACCCTGCCACCAAAGAGTGTTTCTACGAGCTCCTCGACAAAACATATGAGCAATGTCCTAAATACGACGTTCAAATCGTATTAGGCGATGTCCGGACCTTCCGAGCGGCCAACATAGACTCGGATCATTACCTTGTTGTAGCCAAGGTACGAATGCGGATATCCCAATCTGAGCAACAAAGAAAAAGAATCACTGTGAGAAAATTTAACGTCGAAAAGCTACAATCGCAAGAGACCGCCAGACTCTTCGCTGAACGCGTGCCCCGAAATCTCTCAATCACCCCTATGCCGCCAGCATCAAGTGCCGAAGACCAGTGGCAATGCTGCCAACATGCCATCAGAAACGCCGCGACTGATGTGCTGGGTCTCGCTCGCCCACCACCGCGAAACCCCTGGTTTGACGAAGAATGCCGGCGAGTGCATGCAGCAAAACAAGAGGCATACAAAGCGGCGCTGCAAAGGAAAACGAGAGCTGCTCATGAGCTCTATAACGGGAAGAACATCGGCTTCTCCAAAAGAAGAAGAAAGTGCACGAGAAGCGCGCGTTTGAGAATATCGCGGGTTTGTACTCCAGGAACAATGTACGGAAGTTTTATCAAAAGGTAAAAAGAACGTGTCAGAGAAGTAATACCCGTACAGAAACCTGTAGAGATGAAAATGGAAACCTCGTAGTAGAATCACAGTCGGTGCTGAGAATATGGAAAAACTACTTCTGCAGACTGTATAACGGCGACGAAGACCAACATCCCGCTGTCAGGTAGAATGAACCATTCAACATAGACGATGATAGTCAAAATTTCCGTCCACCTGACCAAAACGAAGTGAGGATAGCAATATCCAAGCTGAAATCCAACAAGGCTGCTGGACCTGACGGCTTACCGGCCGACCATTTCAAGGTAGCTGGTGATGAATTGGTAGAGTGCATACACCAACTCATCTCTAAGATTTGGTCAGACGAGTGTATGCCTGATGAATGGAACCTCAGCATTGTTTGCCCGTTACACAAGAAAGGAGACCCCCTCAACTGCGCCAATTATAGAGGCATCAGTCTCCTCAACATCGCATACAAGATCTTTTCTGCGATATTGTGTGAATGCCTGAAACCTTTTATGAACAGCCTGATTGGACCCTATCAGTGCGGTTTCAGGCCAGGAAAGTCCACCATCGATCAAATCTTCACAGTTCGGCAGATCCTGGAGAAAACCCAAGAATTCCAAATCGATGCTTACCACCTCTTTATCGATTTCAAGGCCGCCTATGACAGCATCTATAGAGAAGAGCTTTATAGCACCATGTCTAGTTTCGACATCCCTGCCAAACTTGTCCGTCTGTGCAGGCTGACGATGGAGAACGCTCGCTGCTCCATCAAGGTCGGTAATGACCTCACCGAGACCTTTGATGTCAAAAAAGGTTTTAGACAAGGTGACGCGCTGTCATGTGACTTCTTTAATATTGTACTTGAACGGATTGTGCGGAACTCACGAGGCACAATCCATTACAAGGGACTTTGTCTACCTTGGCTCTGCTATAAATTCTATAAACACGATCAGCGCAGAAATCAATCGAAGAATAACTCTTGCCAATCGCTGTTTTTTTGGGCTTATAAGGCAATTCAACAGTAAAGCCCTATCTCGAACTACTAAGGAGACTCTGTATAAGACCCTGTTCATCCCAGTCCTGCTTTACGGCGCTGAAACATGGACTTTATTAAAAGAGGATGAAGATATCCTTGGTCGCTTCGAGAGAAAAATTCTTCATAAGATTTTCGGTACCGTTTGCGTTGACGGGTTTTGGAGGAGAAGATTCAATCACGAACTATACGAGCTGTACAGCGACATCGACCTAGTCAAAAAACTGAGTATTGGACATCTGAGATGGCTAGGACATGTAGAGCGAATGGACACCGAAGCTCCGGCCCGCAGAGTCTTCGAGTCTAATCCCGAGGGAAGACGCAGTAGAGGAAATCATCGCCGTAGGTGGCGCGCACAAGTTCAAGGGGACCTCGACCAACTTGGAGTGCACAACTGGAGGCAATTAGCTAAAGACCGAGCTAAATGGAGAGGCTTGTTGGTTGAGGCCCAGGTTCACCCGAACTGTAGCGCCAGGTAAGTAAGTAAGTAAGAATTTATTATATAGTTTTAGGGATTTAATTAGGGAAGTGGTGGTGACGACTTGGGGGTTTGATGAACTCTGCTCACTCTCTCTATCTGTCGTCGTGATCTCCGGAGATCGTCAACCGGTACCGTTTTTATGCGGGTGTAAACCATTAGCCCTATAGGGTGATCCCACATGTATGTATATTTAAATTATTTAGACCTTCTAAATCCCAGGTTTTCAGCAGAAACCAACAAACCCGTCTTACTATTTACTGTCGTCAGAATATCATTCCTTCATCTCTCTCTTGATCACTTATTGATCCTCTTGAGGAACCAGCAACTTACTTTACCTCTATGTTTATTCTTTGAGATACTTTTCCTAAAAGGCTTCATAGACACAGTCCTTTCGTCTCAACATGTTGCTGAAAAAACAAACCATAGAAAAAAAAAAACACACAGTCTTCGTATTATTTTTCGTTGAAATTATTTATTTTTTATTTAATTTTATACTTTTTCATTAATAATTTTTATTTTATAAGTTATTTTTCTTATTCAATTTACTTTTAATATATATGTATATATAATTCATAAAATATTTTAACTAGGATGTAAATTAAAATGTTCGATACATATAGTGTACATTTAAAATAAAAATTTAAAAAAAAAGGTAAAATATAATAAAATCTAATATAATTCTTACACAAAACATAAAAATATCTTTCTTTCGTATTTGTATATATATATATATAAATTCTTTATTTTTTTAGTTTTATTTACTATATAATGAGGTCCAAATAAACAGTGAATAACTTCTATTCCTTAAAGTATAACTAAACTAAAAGGAAGGAAAAATTAAATTAAATTAACTCTTAATTGTCTAAGTGCGGTTGAGGGCATTTTGTTCGAGACGGGAATGCACCCCACCTTCGAGATGCTTGCAATTTTTATTTTTTTTTTAATACTTTTAAAGGTCATAGATATCTTGCTTTTTTACAAAGGAAACAAGTGAACGGAAACGGAATAAAATAAAACTGAAACTAAAACAATAACTACACTGATGAGTATTTATTTATTTTTTTAAATATCTATACAACGACTTATTCTCTTAGCTAGGGGATATGATACAAGGAGGAGCATTAGGTAGGTTTAAGAGATTCTCTTTCGAAAGGAAAAGCTACGATACGCGGCGGCTTGATATGATGAGCATTCTCTGTGTGTGTAAAAACGATTTCCCTCGTTGAATTTATTGCACCATTTTGAATTGGTTGGCCGGTCATCATCACCATGACCAGGACCACTACGATAGAAACTCCGGATACGGTCATGAGACTCGGTCGGGAGGCGTCGAATGATGGGTATTCGAAGCGAGGTCTCGACTACCTGGTGACAGTGAGGTGCGATCATCTTCGTGTTGAGTGGAATAGGGACCGACAGGAGGTTGTCTAAGCGGTGGATGATTGGTGCCGGCGGCGGGTGACGCAGCTGGTGGCGAGGTGATTGAATGGGGTGAATGCGAGTCCGATGATGGTCGCCGGCTGAATAGGTTAAGGCCATTGAACGGAGAGGCTGAGAGTAGATGCGTCGACAGTGGTGGGAAGCCTGGTAAGCCTGGCAGGCCGTGGAATAAAGCCAGGGGACTGTGGAAGAGCCGAGGATCGTTGCCCATCCAGTTGTCAGGTGGGAAACCAGGTGCACTACTCGGCGGGAAGTGGCCCTTGAGGGCATCGGCAAAGTTTAGCGGGGGCATTCCATGAGAGCCGGCATATAGACGGGCCAAAAACTCAGCCTGGATGGTTGGAGGAAGACCGCCGAAGGGTTTGTTATTATTGCAAGCGTGTTCGTCTCCATTATCATCGGAGTTGCCCGTCGAGAGGAGCTTTCGATGGAGATTCGAATTTGAGCTGTGCCGGTCCCGACTTCGCTTTGATGGGAAGGCGGCGTTGCAACCATCAATGTTGCACTTGTGGAGGAGCTTGAGATGAATATTTTGATAGTGCGTCTGGAGGCTGAAGTGGTTTTGGAAGACTCGACCGCAAGCGGTGCATCGCAATGGATTATCCTTGTCGATGGGAACTTCCTCTTCTTCGGGAAAGTCTTCGTAGTTGGGACACTCCTCTGGAGGTGGATCTTGTTCACTTTCAGGACCCGGATATTGCGAAGGCAGTGGTGATGGAAGAAGGCCTTCAGTCTTACCCTCTGGGAGGTCGTTGTTATTGTTATTATGGGCGAATACCTGCTCGTCGATGGGTTCTTGTTTAACCACTGGAAGCTGTGGTATCTCCAGCTCTGACTCCTCTGGAGGCTCCAGTTTGATCACATCATCGGCAGGCTTTTTCTTCGATGAAAGGTCTAAGGTTAAATTTTCTGCCTCCCCTTCTTCTGGCTTCACTAGTGAGCCTTCCTCCACTTTGAGCCTAGAACTTTCATTGCCATTGATCGATGTAGATGGCGTTAGTGGAGGCGATGGTAATACCTTCGATGTTTCCGAATGCGTTGACGACATTGGACTCTCCGACTTGCGAGGCCGTTTCGATAGATCCAAGGTCGGATTCTCCACCGCCGCTGATCCATCGGGCGTATGCGCTTGTTGAGGTTTCAATGACAGATCGGCCACATCGAACTCCTCCAGCGAGTTATCACAGGAATTTTCCACAGATTGCAGAGTGCAGCGGACAGGGTTTTGACTTTTTCGCTTTCGCTTGCTACCAGCCCCACCTGCGCCAGCTCCAGTTTCTCTATCGATACTTCCAGCACCACCACCAGTGCTGCCACCACTCATCGCAGCCATCGCAGTCGTTGAGCTGTCAAACTCTTCCTTCCCACCGCCGTATGATGAGTCGGCTATGCTCAGCGAATCATCCGTATTGCTATGATTGTCCGCATCGTAGTCCACATCGGATGACTTGGAATCTTTGGTTACACTGAAGTCTGTCGGTTGATCCTCACCCTCAGTCGCGTAGTCATCGGAGATGGTCTTGTCCAAAATGTTGTCGGACTCCTCGCCGACAACGACGATGCCACCTTCTCCGTCATCGTCGTCATCATCGTCCAGACCATGATCGTCGTCATGGTCATCATCATCATCATCATCATCGTCGCAGTCTTCCTGGTGCGGGTCCAAGTGGTGCGCGTGGAGCTTGTGATCGATGTGACCTCGGCCGTCGTACCGTCCCATCATGGCGCTATCCATGTACGATCGGTGCAGGAAGTCTTGACTGTGCTTGAGGTCCATTCCGGGTATTTGATGATGACGCATGTCCGGTGGAGGTGTGAGCAATGGGAAGCTTCCGAAGGGATTCAGGGAGTTCAGGGCGCCTGCCATCAGACCATTGGGTGGCTGAAGCAGTAAAGGATGAGGTTGGGCGCTGCGGCCGTCGTGGGGCGATATTTTTCGGCGGAGATGAGGCGAATGCAGCTTCGGATTGGGGTTGGCGCTATGACGATTCCGCGAGCGCCTTGAGCTGAACATCATGCTGCAGCCGTCGACGGTACACTTATGCATCTCCCGCAGGTGAACCGCGGAGAAATGTATTTTTAGGGCACCCTTGTCACAGAAGGTCTTCAGACAAACGTTACACTGGACGCGCTTCTTTCCAGTCACTGGGTTGATGAACTGAGTTCCCAGATTCGCCGGCAGTGACCCCCACTGACGCTTGCCACCGGGAGAGTGTGACTTCCTGCCTTGATGCTGCGGCATTGAGGACGCACTTAACCGAGACATTCGCTGCTGGTTCTGTTGGTGTTGCTGCTGCTGCTGGTGTTGGTGCTGCTGATGCTGCTGGTGCTGAGGAACCGAGTTGGAAGGTGGGTGCTGGTGATGATTGTTTTGAGGCGACTTTGCCGCCTCCATCCGACTATTGCTTAGGTTAAGGGCGTTCTGGCCGAACTTCTCCTTCTTCAGATCTGGTGACTTTCCTCTCTGCAGATTCATCGACGGAAAGTGTGATGCCAGCAGACTATGCGGCATTGGGTTACCAGAGGCCGCTGCTGCTGCTGCTATTGCTGCCACCTGGTTGTTCGTGAGTCCACCTTGAGAGGATACCGATGGTGGTGGTGGTGGAGGCGGCAAATGAAATGGTAGGTGATGGCCTGACATTGCCATCGCATTGAACAGCGACTGATTCGAGGCATTCTTCTCTTCTGACATTCGCCGGCGAGCCTGAGCCAGTGCCTGCTGCTGCAGGTGATGCTGATGCTGCTGCTGTTGCGCCGCCATTTCTGGACTCATTCGGGCTCCGCCGTGCATCATCGAAGGTGGAAAGGCGCCCAACGCGGCGGTGTTAATTTTTCGAAAGTCGAACGGTTGCATGTTCTGCAGGTGGTTGAGGGGATTCGAACCCGCATTCCCACCACCGCCACCTTGAGAAGGAACATTCGCTGAGTTCCCCCCGCTACCAGATTGCTGCCCCGATTGCGGAGGCGGTGGCGGTGGTGGATTTCGAAAATAGCTACTTATATGATTCGGTGGCAGACCAGCGGCCAATTTCTGATGCAAGTGCGACTGGAACTGCATTTGAGCATGAGCCAGCGAGCTTAGATGCATATTCATCGGATGCGTTGCAGCTCTCGGTGGAGATGGCCTGCGGCTGGGTGACATCACCATTTGTCTGGCGGCCAGCTGCTCCGGAATGCGAGAATAGTCGTTGGTACCGCTGCTGCTGCTCCCTCTGTTATCGCTGTGGTGATCCTGATTAACGCTCATTAAGACCTTCAATGGAATTTGTGGCCAACATGGATGTCATCATCTCTTTTCAGCGCGGCGGCTCAAGTGGGTGACCTGCAAGAAGACAGAAAAGAGAAAAGCACTAGATAAGTGATCTGGACCTAAGTAGGGTGCGCTTAGAAGCTATGTAAACACAATTGTCAACTGGTCAAGCGTCAAATCGTCAAGTGGTTCTCGGAAGCCGGACCTAGAGACCTCCCAATTCGACGAATAATACATAAATTGATACATTGCTGGTGCTGACTCGGCTGATGTGACAAAAACCTTGAATGGTGATGTCAAGTGTGCTCTGGAGACGACCGACGACCGACGACATCATCGTGCCACACACACGCATGGAATAATTTTTGAGCACTCCCAAGTGGACCCACTCACATCGAACAATGAGATGATGATCATATCTCGTCTTCAACTTGTTGAAGAGTAAATAGTGCGACAAGTGGTCGAGATATGTGGATGGGGATACGTGTAGATACTTTGAGCATCACACAAGCAAGCGTCACCAATGAGTTCGGTTTGGTGGTCGATCTCAGTCCGATCGGTCGGTTGGTTAGTACCTGTGCGGTCTTCAGGTACTCAGTGACGATGTCATGTCAAGGTGGCACTTCTAGCTTTGTCTCCTTTCCTCCTCTTTTGAAGTAGACGACACAAAAAAAAAACTGCACGACAAATTCATTGGAATTCGTTGTCGCACTTGTGACAGTCATCTTCGTTCTTCGTCTCTAGATTTATTTGCATAGGTGAGGTGAAGTGGTTGCTTTGGTTCACCTTATTCATATGTTGTTCAACAAAAACTTTATGTTGGATTCAATTGTTTGCTTTAGCTATCTGGGCTCTTCGTATCTGTCACTGTGACAGAAGGAGGGGTACCTGTACCTGTACCTGTGTCTGTGGAATATTTTTTCAAGGACTAACATGGAATATTGTCATCTCGAGTGTTGACTAGGACACTTGACAGTGATTATAATCCTTTGCGTAAATTTGTGGGATGACTAGTTTTTTGTTGTTGTTCTTGAAGGTGGTGGTACTTGTCAAGTGGTGATCCCACACACGCGCTGGGTAAATGTGAGAAAAGGAGGTGTGCTCGTCGAATTGTTGACATTTTTCTTTTGTTTCGTTTTTTTTTTTTGTTTTAGAACAGGATTTGCAATCTGGTTAGGTATGTCAAGTGTGAAAGGACCTTTTTTTAAGTGGGTTTTGTTCAACTGTTGTGGGCGTTACGTGGAAAAATGTACAAAGGATATGAATGGAAGTGCAATCATTATGACAATTGACTCTAACTGATCAGTTGAATAAGAGTCCTTTGTCACAGAGAATCATAATGAAGGAAACATGACAGTACATTGACGTAAGTAAGCTGAATATGTGATAGACCGCGTTGCATTTCGTGGTCATGGGTCATGATAGTGAAAGTACGGTTGAATTTGGTTTTTTATCCAAAATATCAAATTCTTAGATGAGCGTCTGCTTGTGATGGCATACCATTACCTCCTTCAGATCTTTGAGGGATAATATATTTTATAAGTACTACCCAAGTTCGAAGATTCTTTCCGATGCTTTGTCAAATAGATACATCTAATGCATGAGGTCCTAAGTTGTCGAAAATAACTTAAATCCATTTATGATGGATAGATGGACTTAAACCAATCACATTCCTCCTTTTCATCGCACAACTGTCAGGATTTCTGCATCAGAGCCGTATGTAACTGAAGGAATATTCATAGAGATACCCTTAAGGGCTTTAAAGTAGCGTAAAGTACTGGAAATGTAAAAAAAAAAAGAAAAGATGGAGATGATGAATTGTATGATAGTCCTTTTAGCTGTTGCTGAATGAGGCCATTATCAATCCTTCTGTACTGGCGCCATTTTATTCGGAGTGTGCAGTATGCACACATAGTTCACGCAGATGCGTCGCCATCTGGGTTGTCTACGATTGAAACCAAGATCGTGGCTATAGTGGAAGGCTTGAACCGATTGCGAGTGTATCTATTCGGTAGGCGATTCAAGGTCTTCACGGACTGTGAGGTCATAGACGTAAGTGTCAACATCTCCTTTGGCAGGACCAAAAACTACACAACGTGATTTCTACGTTGAAGGTAACTGAGATGACATCGGCAAGAAATGGCTGCAAAAAACACCTATATAACTCATCAGAGGGCATAGACCCAAAGCCATAAGATGGAGGATTTTGAAACTGTGCCATGATGACGTTGAACACATGGCTGACAAGAAGTCGCTGTAAAGTATAAGGTGGATGTTTTGGTTCCCGAAGATGAGTGGCTTCACAAAGATTTACATCAAGTCGTGGGTTGAGTGCGCTTAATCAAAGAGAAGAGGGGCCAGATCCGAATCTTTCGCCTTTTACAAAGGAACAAGTTGGGACCAGATACGTCCTGACTTTAGTCGACAACTTTACCAAGTACAAGTACTGTAAGCCGTAAAAATAATCAACAGCAGGGAGGTTCTTCACGTGCTGAACGAAGTATCCGACTATTTTGGATTGTCACGAAGGGTCGCCAAGAACAGCAGTTCTGTGAAAGGAATGGGATACAGCACATCAAGACCGCTGTCAAGACGCCCAGGCCAAATGGCCAGATTGAGAGATACAACCTATTGGAAGAACTCAGCGGGCTGTCACCGGTGCGTTTGCAAGCATTGAGACGGAAGAGGACAAAATGGGTTTAGCGATAAACGAGGGTAAAACCAAGTATATGCTGTCAACAAGAAGGGAAAGCCAACACCGACGAATTGGACAAAACGTCACAGTGGAAGAATAACTCTTGCCAATCGCGGTTTTTTTGGGCTTATAAGGCAATTCAACAGTAAAGCCCTATCTCGAACAACTAAGGAGACTCTGTATAAGACCCTGATCATCCCAGTCCTGCTTTACGGCGCTAAAACATGGACTTCATTAAAAGAGGATGAAGATATCCTTGGTCGCTTCGAGAATTCTTCGTAAGATTTTCGGTCCCGTTTGCGTTGGCGGGTTTTGGAGGAGAAGATTCAATCACGAACTATACTAGCTGTAGAGCGACATCGACCTAGTCAAAAAACAGCGTATTGGACGTCTGAGATGGCTAGGACATGTAGAGCGCATGGACACCAACGCTCCGGCCCGCAGTCTTCGAATCTAATCCCGAGGGACGACGCAGTAGAGGGAATCATCGCCGTAGGTGGCACGCACAAGTTCAAGGGGACCTCGACCAACTTGGAGTACGCAACTGGAGGCAATTAGCTAAAGACCGAGCTAAATGGAAAGGCATTTTGGTTGAGGCCCAGGTTCACCCCGAACTGTAGCGCCACCTAAGTAAGTACGAGATGCAACCGAACCATTCTCTCGTCCCTCAAATGCATACACTCGTCGGAGAAGGGGGGAAATAGAGAGCAGTCAGTGGGGATAAAACAGCGTTGGGACTGCACGACGAAGGCAAGTCCACACGAACTTCTATTCGCCTACACACCCAGGAGCACTTCGTGGTATAAGTTGTTGCTGGAGCTAGGAGAGTATCTCGAATGGAAGCCGATGTAATGGGACGGCGGCAAAACGAAGCCTTGGCAAACATCGAGGAAACCTAAGCTCACCAGAAGGCAAGATTAGACACTGGAAGCCATTCACCTTGATAGTCGTTTTTCGACGATTGTCGTTTTATTCATAGCTACGACCTGCTGACCGTTAAACACTACTAAGCAATTTGTTTGTCGTGTAGAATACTATTACAACTCTTTCACAGTGAAAAAGTTATGAAAATGGATTCGTGCTAAAACTGAAGAATAAAACGACAATCGTCGAAAAGCGACAAACGCCTACGACATTCAGGGTAATTATCTATCTATCTATACAGATTAAAGATAAAAATAACTGGGGTCGTCTTTGGGCAGGTATTACGTGAAAACCAATGGACCGATTTAAGAAAAACTTTGCCATACTACACCTTAGAGGCTTGATCCCAATCACCAATTAGAAATATCACGATAATCCTCAAGGGGATTAAGATATTAAAATAAATATACACAGAAAAACCAGACAAAACCAGACATTATAAAACTATACATTCGAAAACTTTGAGAAGTACTGATTTGTTTGTTCACTTTTGGGCGCAGTATAAAATAAATAAACATATGGGTTTATTTCCTTGCCTACCTATGAGGCGCAGCTACATATATACAGGGTGTCCGCCGGGAAGGTATACTACTTTGTTTGTTTATAATTTTTGATTAAATGAAAGAGAATGGATCTTATATTGATAAATGTTTTATTTAATGTCGGCAATTATGTATGGAATACAATATCAGGTAAATGTCCGCCTCTGCTAGTCTCACAAATGCGAGCCCTTTTGAGCACATTTTTCATTACATTCTCACACATTTCACGCGGTATTTCATTAATTTCATCATGAATATTTTGTTTGAGTTGCTCAAGCGTTTCTGGTTTGTTTGCATAAACCTTGCTTTTCAGATATCCCCACAAAAAGAAGTCAGGAGCAGTCAAATCAGGCGACCGTGGAGGCCAATCAACATCACCATTTTTTGAAATAACTTGTTGTGGAAAGAGGTCTCGCAGTAATTCCATTGTAATCCTGGCTGTATGCGATGTGGCACCGTCTTGTTGATACCACATGTTAATCAAGCCCAAAGCATGCAGTAGTGGCGTTAAAAAGTTTTCAATCATATCACGATATCGCTCCCCATTCACAGTTACCGTTACGCCGTTTTCATTTTCAAAGAAAAAAGGTCCAATGATTCCTCCTGATCAAATTGCACACCAGACTGTTACTTTTAATGGATGCAAAGGTGACTGATGAATAATTTGAGGGTTTTCCATTGCCCAGAACCGACTATTCTGTTTATTCACATATCCGTTCAAATGAAAATGTGCCTCGTCACTCATTATGATTTTTTCATGAAAATCGGGGTTGTCATGGGCTAGCTGTAACATCGTATTGGCATATGTACGGCGGCGTAAATGGTCTTCTTGAAGAAGCTCTTGTGTCAACTGAATCTTAAATGGAAACAAATGCAAATCCTTGTGCAAAATTGTGGCCAAAGTCGTTCTTTGAAGACCAAGCTGCTGAGCACGGCGTCGAATTGAGGTTGATGGATTGTTTTGAACACTTCCTTGAACAGCAGTAATGTTTTCAGCCGATCTTGCAGTACGTTGTGGCCCATGCTTGGGCCTATCACCTACAGACCCTCTTTCTTCGAAATCATTCACTACACGATAAATAGTGCGTTTTGTTGGCACGTTGTTTCTCCCAAAAATTTCACGTAACTTTCTCATCGTCACAGTAATCGATGATTGATTTTGATAAAATGTTTTATCGATTAAAACACGTTGGTTTATCGAATATTTTTCCATAATAAATTTGCCACGTGTCTACTTCACGACTGCCAAATATGAACTGTCAAGACTAATGTTTACCAAAATGGCGGCAAAACAAAGTAGTATACGTTCCCGGCGGACACCCTGTATTATATTCTCATGTTATTTGATGCATTCCTTTTGTTAGTTAATATACTATCTATATACATAAAACTCAATGTACCTATGTTTGTAACTATGCTATGGACTCCGAAACTACCGAACCGATTGAACTCAAAATCTTCGGTATTGGTCCGAGAGTGTTTGTGTGAAGTTTGGTCAAAATGGGTTTAGCAGTTTGCCCACAACTGCATTTTGAGTGAGACAGGCTATCAAACTGAACTGTCATTTTGCCTGCACTTTTTAACATTTATATTCAATAGGGGCTGATAAATCACCAAGTATAGATTAACTCAGTAATGCTACTAAATTATCCAAAATTACTTTGAAAATCGGTCAGCAATAGGCGAAACTTATAAACGACTTCGTGGTCCATCTGAGCAAGTTATCCGTCGAACTGTTGATAGATTTCGTACCACTCACTCTCTAAATGATGAAACAACACCAACACGTCAAAGAAATGCACGTACTGAAGAGAATATCGCCGCTGTAAACGAAAGTGTGTTAGAAGATCTAAGTTTATCGATTCATGGTTGGTCGCAGCAGTTGGAGCTCTGTCAGTCCACTACGTGGACAATTTTGCGGAAATATTTTAGCCACGAGACCATCATTTGCGTCGTTCTCTCGCTGATTGGGCTCTGCAGCAATTGCAAGCTGACACGTTGTTTTATCGCAAAATTGTGCTCAGGGATGATACCCTTTTTTTTGCTTAACGGGATTGTTAATAAGCAAAATGTTCGCATATGGAATCAGACCAATTACTTCCAGGAAAATGCAGCGATTTCCACGCTGGTGGCATAATTGGATCTTATTTCTTTAAAAATTTAGATCATTACCAGATAGTGGCCAATGAATATTTCTTTGAAAATATGGTTGACATTGAACCGGACGAGATGTCGTTTTAACAGTATGGCACCCGAAACTATCGACACTAACTTTTACTGTATATTGGTCCTCCATAGACTGTCATAATGCGTGCGGAAATATTATTCATTTGTGAAGTATTATTTATTACTTACATATCGTACAGAGACCTGCTGTAAAATCCTCTTTGAATGAGGGCTTCAAGCCAATCATAACACAAAGTAACTTCCTTTCAATGTAATTTCTACCAAGTTCAAGACCACAAACCGGTATCCAGCAATCCCAAATGCAATCAAAGAGATAATGAACATCAAATTCCTTGATCCATTCCCCCACGTGGTAGAGGCATCATCCGACAAATAATCACCTTAAACCGCTAAATCTCAGCTTCCTCTCTTGTACAAACCAAACTTCCAGTAGCACTCCATAGATAAACAAGAAGCCAGCGTCGTACAAAGGAAGATACGATCACCACAAATGGCTTAAATAAACACCACCAGTAGTCAGCATTTAGCATCTTTCTTCGATGCTTGGTCACCTTTTGTGTCCGGTAATTGGTTTTCAATTTGATTTCAATTTGGTGACCATTTCGTGACACGATGACGACTACCACGACGACAAAACAACATCAGAATCATTAAAATCCCAAGGTAACATCAAGATAACAAAAAAATACGAGATAAACATTCGGCACCGAGGAAGAGGAAGCTAACAAATAATAAAAACTTCAACCAAATCACAAGATCAGCTGAGTACGAGTACGACGATCAGTTGTCGTCGCTGGACGACTAACAACATTTAAAGCCCATTCCAATCGCAATTGTAATTACTTTTGTGTTATTAACCATTTAACGCGCCTTGTTGACCATCAACGATCATCTCAATAATGGGATTCCTCTTTAGATACTTCTATAGATACAAATGGGATACAATACAGCCCACATGCAAGAGTCAAGATCGAAACGTATCTAAACGACGCGACAACAAACTGATGACACGGCAACAATTTTAGAAGTTGACAAATCGTGCCAGTCAGCCTTGAGAATCATATAAATGCTGATGCCGCTGCTGCTACTGATGATGATGGTGCAGTACAGAGGTTCGGTTTTCGTCAACACCAGAGACAGACAACAACATTTCGATGATCGATATGACACTAACAGTAAAAAAAAAAAAAAAAAAAAAACCAAACGTTTGGCGATCAATTATCTGTGCGATAAACTTTTAACAAAGCCGATGTACTTAAGATCTTGTTAGCAAGTCTTGACGACGACAAACGCGGAGAAGGGACGTTAAATACACGTTCACAGTGCTAACGAGATTAGATACGATAAAAGCGTTGTGATTAATCTTTTTGATGGTAACGTCTTTTTTTTTTCTGTTTATTTGTCATCTTGTTTGGTTAAGTTAAATGTGACTTTTGACGGACCATCATGATGGATAGTTAGCAAGTTCATTTGTCAGGCGGACTATCGGCGAGACGTAGCAAAGTCGAGGTCTTAGTCGGTTAGTTGTGAAAAGTAAAAATTTGTCGTAGTAATTTTGTAAGCTTGTTGCTTTAGGGCTAGCTACTTTTGTTGATGAATAGTCTTTGGGGAGACAGTTCAATGGACCGTTGGTCTTTTAGGAGACCGCGGCTATAACTTTTAGTTGTTCATTTGCGGTTTGGGTTTTGAGCTTGTACTTAGCAGCCGATTTGGGAATAACTCATCGATTCAAGCTTTTCAAATTAGCCTTGTATGGTAGAATTTTCTCAAAGAAAACATTTTACCGAAACAATCTTTTGGATCTACATTACGAAGGATCCATACTAATATTGGGCGAATATTGTAAAGTCTCGAACTTGAAGTTGAAGCCCAGGAAAGTGGCAAGTCATGATCTTTAGAATAAGAGGGGGAAGGCGACCTCAGAGAGGAAGATGGAGATTCAAAAGCGACCCAGTTGAAGTCGTCAAACAATATAAATATCTCGGTGTAATCATGACTCCTCCAAATAATATCGACACTCATTTGAAACAAAAACCCAAAAAAGCTAAGGAAGAGAATGTGACCTCAACAAAACCCGTGCACTGAGAACCAGTATAAGGGTATTAATAATCCCTTTGGCACGCGCAAATTATAAAAAAAAAAGCATCAGCCTTGCAGCGGAATATCGTAACATCAAAGCCAACGCACGATCAGGTATATTGTATGGCGCACAGGCATAGGGATACATCTAAAGCGACTCCATTGAACAGCTCCTACAGTTTTTTCTTTAACGAATGCTTCCCTTGCCAAAGAGTACGCCGGCGTATATGTTAAATATAGAGATAGGACTACCACTTCTATACATAAGGACTCTTAGAATGCATTTTGATTACATATTAAGGACCTTTAAGTTGAACCGCACCTGACTACCAAGAATCGTGGCATTGCATGTGCTTAGCAGAAATCTGTCTTGCTTTGAAAAGTGGAGAGAAGTAGCACACAGGCCAGACATCCCTCTAAACATTGGGTTACGGGATGTTCGAATTATGAAAATGGAACTCTATGACATTTTAAGAGAGCTGGGTGGAAAGTTACGTGACACTTATATAGAAGAAGCACAAGCATCAACTCACCGAGCTAAATTTGGACCTCACTGAAATAAGCTATTTTGATGGAAAGTATGGACTCCATGCGATAAAAACGATTTGTAAAGAGGTGAAATTATGTCACTGAATTATATACCTCATTGAACGGACTGGCCAATCCAATGCAATATTTGTATCTTGTCAGTACGAGAAAATACTATCCATTTCATAGTGATTTGCCCAATACTAAGGAGACTACGCTCAAGGTAAAGCTCGATCTTAGTCGAAGAAATACGGTATCAGTTGAACGGTAGGAATTGGATATCCTTGACATCTAAATCTAATCTATCTACTAACGCTTGAAAACGCTGCGCTGTATAGTAATAAGTTGGCAGTCAGTAAACATGAAGCCATTCCGAGACTGGTGCCTCTAGAGATACTTATCCACTATTCTAAGAATAAGAATATTCTAAGAAGCTTAACTGACCTTTGTTTTTTTGTAAGTGTAGAGTGGGGTGAAAAGAGAGTTTTCTCTGGGAACCCAAGCAAAGTACTTCGACCTACAAAGCGATCTTTTGTACTAACCCCTGTGGGAAAGCATGTTGGGATGGTGTCCTAGCTGAAATCAAGATCTTGAAGGAAGCTTAAGATGGTTTGGGCTAAAGAAGAAATTATATCAGATGGGGTGATAGACCCTTTAAGAAAAATTGTTTGTCTTTTGCGAGCGATTGCGGGACATTCACACATGATGTGCTCAGCACAGCAATTTCAGTGTCCTCAAGACATAGTCTGTGTCAGATTGACTAATGCCAATTTTCTTGAGGTAGTATTTGAGAGAGCAACGACCAGTAAGGAAGTCTGCTAAAAACTTTTTATTATGCTTTTTCATCGCTAAAATTTCTTTCGATCTTTTACTGGAGAGATCAATAAATCTCTTTGCGTGTCTTAGACCTGTTTGTGAGTCCCAGTATGAGCGCTACCTGACCTTAAATGAATATCTATGCTATAGCAAGCACAGGCTACATAATGGACTACACACGTAAGTTCGAAATGAAGGCAAGAGTAGAAAATAGTTATTTTCAGTATAGTGGTTTGATTGAGTCTTAGTTGACTTAATACTTATCTCCATGGGTGGCGTCGGAACTAATCCAAAGTTGTAGATCCCGAATTCATAAAAACGCAACGCATTTGGAAGACAACACACAGAAAATTGAATTACGTCCTAATCATTAATGAAAAAGCTGATGAACTGAAAAAATAGACTGAGTGTTTCGTCAATGTGTAGAATTAAAAAAAAATCAGCAAAAATCCTTAAAAACTTAATAAAGTTGACACACAATGGCTCTTTTCAAAGGGAATCTATACGTAAAGAAGAGTTTCCAAACATGGAAAATCAATTGTACAAATGTTTTGTTCAGCAAAGGAACAACCACATTCCCATTAGTGGTGCTATATTAAGAGCGAAAGTCAGATTATACTTATGTCCATGCTGGTGAAGCAGCAGCCCGAGGTCGGAAAACGTCGAAAGAGCGTTTCACGTTTTTAGCTTGTGCAAACGCATTGGGACTGCTGAAACTAAGGCCTTTGGTTATTGGAAAAGCTAAGAAGCCGCGTTTTTTTCTTAACAAATGCTTACCCGTAGGCTACGCTTTTTCTAAGTCAGCTTGGATGACTGTCAGCATTTTCAAAAAATGGTTCATGGACAACTTTGTGCCACAAGTATGAATATATTTTCCCATTTTTCTCCAAAACCTTGAAAAATTGTAAAATATTTGCGTAGGTCGAAAGATATTTATCTGCTTACAATTTCCCAAAAAAAGCTCTCTTGCTCCTGTATAACGCTCCAAGTCACACAGCGGCAGAAGAGCTTGTTAAAAAGACGGAAGATTGTCGAATTTGGGTAATGTTTATGCCATCCAATGTAACACCGTTTATCCAACCGACCGACCAGAAAGCCGTCCGTCCTACAAAACTCCATTACCGCTATAGCTTGCTAAATCGCATTATTCGTTCCAACTCTACATGTCCAGATATCACTGCTGCGCTGAAAGAGTTTAAACACTTTGATGCAATTGGGCTTCTGGATCAAGCATGGGATAAACTCTCCAGTGTAATGCTTCATAAATGTCGGAGAAACATTTTGATTAGAAACTCTGGAGATTTCGATGAAGAGGATGAAATTCCACTTTCATTATTGCGACAAAACGAGGAAATGTTGGCAATGCAGCGTACATTGAGTCTCGTAAACCGTGTTTTTCCAGAGGTATACAACTTTATTTTTTTATAAATCAGTCTCAGAATTGACTTCGCTCCTCTATTTTACTTCAGCGGCCTTTTACCATTGCACACTTAGAAACATGGAATAATGCTGAATCCAATTTACAAGAACTAGCAAGCGAAGATGAGCTGGGTAATGAAAGCAACATTTTCGAAGCTCCAGTTAAGCATGCTGAAGCAGTAAGTTTTTTAGTCAATGTGCTAATATGGGCAAAACAGGTTGATAATGATACGTCTGACATTTTCACGTTAAGGCGGCTTCAAGAAAAAGCATTAAACCTGATATTTCAACGTGAAGTAAAGCAAACTTATATCAGGGATTTTTTTTTTCCTAATGGGTTGAATTTAATTCTAAATAAAAGAACCAAAACAGATGTAAAACACACACTCATTTTTCAATTGATATTACAAAAAAAAAAAAAGTAAAAATAATCTTTCCATATAACGAACACTTTCGTTTTAGCGAACGTCCTCAAACATTATATAATATCATTCGTTATTGGACGTCCACTGTATGCATATTTACGGTGGGGGCCAACAGTGGATAACTGGCGGGTTTCGCGCGATTAATTTAATAAACTCTGCTTTTTGAGGTAGTTTAGCCACTCACGGGACTTCGTTCCTCCGCTAAATGTACATATGTCAACAACTGTCAGACAGGCAGGCGCTTAGAACTAAAGCTCTCCGGATATTACGTCGCGGATATTTTGTCCGCCAACTTTTATATAGAAGGAACAATTGTCTCCGGATATTATGTCGCGGATATAGAGGCACTTCACCTAGAAACTATCTTTTCTGTTTCTAATACTCGTTAGTAAAAAATGTCGACTATAAATATCGTCCCCGACTTGTTGTACCTATACAAAGCAATCGACTTTTAGTGAAGTCGAGATTTCAAAATTTGTATCTTTTGGTAGTCGGTTAAAACAACAATCGATTTCTTTTTTTTTTGTCGATTATTTGTACGTAACCCTTCATGATGAACCCGGTAGGCGACAATACTTTAAGAGTACTTCAGTGGCCCAATTCGGGGTTTAAAAGGATTTCACACTATGGGATATTCTTCAACTCAAACACCGGACGGCCTTCGGTCTTACATGCTGGTGCTCAGGCCACCAAAAATTAAAATGAGCTAACTCACGGGCGCCGTGGCGTAAGTGGTTAGCGTTTCGGACCACTGCGCGTGAGATTCCAAGTTCGAATTCCAGAAAACACCAAAAAGTTTTTTTCACGGTACCACCTCTCGCGAACGTCTGACAAACATCCGAGAGTATTGTTGTCTCGAGAAAGCTTCTCAAAACAAATTGCCCTTTGGATACGGCACTAAACTTTTCGTGTGAAAAATATAAAGCACACAACATGAGTGGTTGCGAGAAGCTAGGCCCTGGCACTTAAAGAACTGTTGCGCCAAATATTTATTTATCTTTTTAACTCACACTAATTTGGTATTAGGACTTGGTTGACTGGGAGTTAGTAGATAATGAACTAGCTCCCAAATGATCTATCTGTCAAAATTAGGAACTAAATCCCACTGCCATACTTGATGGGACTTAATTCGCTTCGGTTATGGGGAGTTAGCTCCATTGGGAGCTAGCTAAGCCCATAGCTTAGTTATATCAGTTTATGTAAAAAGTAACAAGCAGAGCAACCACTGTTTTGTAATGATACTCTAACCACTCAATGTGTTTCTACTGTCGAAAAAAATTCAATGGGAATGTAGATCCAAATTGGTAGCAGCGTTGTCGGTTATACTACTGTGCTAGAATTTGTACTACGGTAGCGATCTTAGCCTTGGTACAACTATACTCATTCATAGTATCATATCTAATAAAAACAAATCTAGGTACTGCATGTGCCCAATACTAAATCAAACGGACTATAGATAATAATAATTGCACACTAGTCCCCAAATGATATTTGTCATAAATTGGTTACGCGAATGCAATCCTTGGTAAGGTTTGTGTCCCCCTTTTTCTTTGGACGTTTTTATGACTTTTGGATATCCGTATTCCCGAATATTTTGATATTTATAATCCGCAGCCGTATCCGCGTGGGTGTTATATTTGATCTAACACATCAAGCTAGACAGTCTATCAAAATCCCGCTATGCGAAATCTATCAAAAAACCAGGGAATATAACTCTGGTAGTAACGAACGAGATATAAAGCATCGGCTACATGAACTACTTTCAAAGCCAAGTCAGAAAAGGACACGAAATATTCTCGAAATTTGTGAGCGCAGTTTGACTAGTATGATAGAAAATCAAATTCAATTGCTACCCTAGAAACAGTATGATTTGACGTCTAACCAGGCACCCCTGCTAAAGCACTCAACCTACATGTGCTGAACCTCCAATAGTTGAAAAAATTTGACAAAAAAAAAAAAAAAACTAGATCTTTTCAGAAAAGAAAGATGTAGCAAAGAAAGTGCGCAGCAGCAAACGGGAGTGTTCGAAAGAGTTCGGTAAAATTCGGCTATATGGTAAGTCATGGTAATGTACAGAAACTTTTCTGATCAGCCGTTGGAAGTTGTATCATCAGAAGTGCAAATGTGTTAAAGAATAGAATTGTTAAATTAGTTAAACAAAAAAAAAAGAAAACTTTCAAGCGTGTCGGGAACCAAAATTGGTCTTTTTCCCCTTCTTTTGCGATTCGACTGGTTCTCCTGAAAGCAGTCGCTTTCAACATTTGTAAATACTTACAATCTCCATCTATTGAAGAGCAAAATCAATCAAATCATCTGATAGTAGCTGGAGGCAATGTTAAAGAACCAGAACTGACCAAATGATACAAAAATCCACAAAGAAACCGTCCATTCGTCCCTTACACATAGCCGTTATGAAAAGAATGGTTAGGTACAGATGGAAAAGTCATACCTGTAGTAGAAAATATTTTTCCTAGATCCGTCGAACCTATCAGCATAACATCCTACATTCTGAAAACCACGAAAAAGCTATGAATAACTATATCAGAACGTAAGTGCTGTAAGCAAGTTGCCAATACCCACCAAAAAGAAGTTCACCCTCTCAGGTATCAGAGAAATTCTTTTCTTTTGCCATCATCCGTCGCAGCCTTGAAGTATTCGGCGTGATGGACGATTTTTGCTGCAATACCTACTGGTATACAGTGTTGGCTATATTGTAACATTGGGCAATAGCGATACCCTTTTCTAGAAAGTGACTTCGCTTCATCTAAGACTTTCATACATCGCCACCAGAAGGTGGCATTGAGTAGAAGCGGGAAGTAAAGCACTCAAAAACTATTATGGAAAAAAAAGATAAAAACACCATACAATTATTACAGTTCTATTAGATTCGCGATTATCAACGAGGCAACCTTAAAATCTAGATAGATCTAGGAATGTAATGAGTCTGGAGGCAATAGTATTTAAATACTACTAACCAATGGAAAAATTCTGGGATCCTACAGGCGAAAATTCGAGCAACAGGAAGGTGTGTAACTCCAACAGAAATTATCAAAAAGGACATCAAATAGTGACACTCATATGATGTCAAGTGGGGCAAAACAGGGGTCTAGGACTCCTTTCGAGATATATGGACACTTCATCCAAAAAGAGTTACCAAAAGAGGAAATCAAAAGAGCTGAATTCCTAAGAAAACATCGAAAACTAGTATAGGCAAATGCACTCCTAGACTATTTCAGTCGAAGACCGAAGAAGACTAAGACGTGCATTACCTTAAGTAGACAGAACCTTCATATACTTTCGTTCTTTCTCACAGAGCACTGCAAACTTCATAACACCTCTGGAAGTTAGGTTCAGAAAGCAATGATATACACAGATTCTGCCATGAAACCGAAGAAGTTTGTGATTTCATTATAAAGAACTGTAGAGTGTTGATTCGCAGCAAAGTAAACTATTTGGGAACATACCAAATAGAGGATCCTTGAATCCAATACAGATTCTAAACTTCTAAGCGAAGAACGTGCTTCAAGCTGAACACAACCTCAGCTGACACCCAGAAATGACACAACCTTTTGAGTCAAAGTGCATATACTCGTAAATCCACCGCAATACCTACCCTACCCCTTCCATTCCTAGATGTCACTGGCGTCATATATCACACCACTTAAAAACGTTTGCTTGACACTTTAACGATCCATTAATTAATAAGCTCGTCAAATGTCGATACCGATCTGATTGGACGGACGTAGCTGACTCTCGTTAGCCCAACAAAAAAGGCAATATGCCGAAAAAAGCCACACCTTGGCACTCAAGTACATGTTGAAGTACCTCATCTCACGCTGCATTCACAATTTGTTTTACCGGAACTTCAATCTGAACCCCAACCTACGCGAGTCAACTTCAAGTTGTATCTGAGGCTCTAACTCTAACTACTTTTGTAGGTTGTCGGTGGTATTGTCAACGTGTTGCAAATTAATTGCACGCCACAGGCGATACAGCAAATTGTCAATTAAGTAACGACTATTCGCGCGCATTCGCGAACGGCTATATGCGAATGTACTACCGCTAATTTGAATACTAATTCACATTGTCGAGGTTCTAGTAGTCTATCTACAGTAGGGGTGGTGTGTGTGTGGTCGGACGTTAAGTAGTACGTATACTTCTCGTAGGTTTTACTTGTGAGATTTATAGCTATACGTGTGCGCGTGCGCGCGGCAAGGGGGCTTTACTAAGCCACCAGCCACCAGCAAACACTTGTTCCTCTAAATAGCCACGCGAAACTAAACAGCACACTGAATCGTGCATTCGTTCAATGTTTAAATTAATTGTCAATGATAGATTTGAATATTAATTAGCTAACTCTGTTGTTGTGCGCTGGGGTTGTTGTTAACTTTGAATGCTGACTGTGGGAAAATATCAAAATTGATTGAGGCTTGTCACGGATTTATTTTTAGCGCAAAGTACTGCGGAATGAGCCTTAGGGAGAGGTATGACAATATTCACGGTGTCATTGAGAAAAAATAATGATAATTGATCTGAATATGAAGTACGCTTATGTAACCCTTAGAGAGGAAAAGTGGTTTGAAATCTCATCTGAGCTGGCATGGGAAAGGCTATTTTATTTCAAAGTCTAACGTTGCTAACGTTGCTTAAGATCCAAAGCACTATAATTTTACCATCAATCTTAGAATGGCAACACAGTCACATATCATCTGCAACTAATTACATTTAGGTATCTAAATTTAAGCAATTCAATGCAGAACCAGTACAATTAATATACGGCTCTTTGGAACACTGATACCTTCTTTAATGATCTCCTAAATACAGCCGACCGTTGGAGTCTTTAACTTAACAAGGAAGGCACAGGAATCCTATTTCATCCTGTATTATCTGCTAACTTCCTCCATGTAGGTGTAGGCACTGCGACCAAGGAGATCTATTGTGCTATAGGCCACTTTTAGGGCAGCAGTACTTCTACTCTCCTTATGAAAGCTATAATTACGGCTGCGGAGGAGTTCCTTAAGTGGGCGCCGTGGCGTAAGTGGTTAGTGTGTCGGATCACTACGCATGAGGTTTCAAGTTCGAATCCCAGAAAATACCAAAAACTTTCTTCACGGTCCCACCTCTCGCGAGCGTCTGACAAACATCCGAGAGTATTGTTGTCACGAAAAAGCTTCTCAAATCGCCGTTCGGATTCGGCATTAAACTGTAGGTCCCTTCCATTCGTGTGAAAAATATAACGCACACAACATGAGTGGTTGCGAGAAGCTAGGCCCTGGCACTTTAAAGAGCTGTTGCGCCAAATATTTGCATTTTGATTTTAGACCATGTCTTGAGATAACTCTCATATCTCGAATGATCATTCGATTATACGGATCACTCGAGTACTAATGCCTCGATTCTACAAACATTTAATTATGCCCATCAGATGTTCCGGACCATCCGGAGTTAATTGAGTACTTTCATAACTTAAAACCTGATTTAGATCTTCATAAAAGTCCCTTTTCGATGGAGTTACCTGCCTGTATATCTTTTCGTCTTTAGCGCACACAGGGCCATTTAGTTTAGTTGGCACAGACAAGGCCATTTAGTTTAGTTGGCTTAGCAGGGAGACGTCCAGTCAGGGATTTGAAGACATGTGCTTGGGTGTGGAAGTCGAAGTTCGAGCTAAATTCGCCGCATGTGACGCTGGTCAACGTCCTTTGCTTTGACACCTCAGCTAATATTCGCTTGCTCTGGCTATTAAGTAATTGAATCCGCCTGGAGCAACTTATGCTGTTAGGTGTAGATATCTTTTGATGTTGTTCCCAAAAGTACTTCGGTGGCAAATAAGCTGAATACAGAAACATTGCACAAACCTGCATATGCACCATTTAAAATAGCAAAATATATGTTGGCGATGTAGTCACCACTAGCAAATCAACCAAGTATGACGCATAATGCCGTAAATAGTGAAATATACATACTCGTACTACCATCAAAATTCAGTTGCACGCGCATCGAATTGAATTCATAAGCTCTCACTAGGTTCTGTATTAGAAATCCTTGAGTTCATAACACGCAGAAACAACCTAAACACCATATAATCATACGTTTGCATGATCAGCAGATTTTCCTTTACATTCACCAGAACCGTTTCTAATTGGACCAAATGAAGCAATCAATCACATGAAGTCAATTAGAAGTCACACCAGGTTATCTTTTTAGTTTCCGGATTCGAAAATAATTAAATCGTGGGTTTTTTGGAAACCAACGCCATCATTATCACCAACAAATGCAAGTGATTTTAGAATCTGCGTGACAATGTTGCTTATGAGATAGAACACAGCAATCTACGAGTACATAAGGCAATGCGACCACACACTTGCGACTAAAAAAATATCCTTGTATTCATCTATCAAATCAATTTTAACATACGGTCAAGTTTGTCTGGAATGGAATAAACGTTTACTTAAATATTTAGCTTATCATGCTTTCCAAAAAAAGTACAAAGAAAATCTGATTCAGATACGAAGATGGATGCGGAAGCCTTGATACTTACTTCAAAGGTTTTATACAAATTCTTCCGCGAACTTGGCATTTATTAAGGAAACCTTCATCCATCATCAATTCCAATTAATGGACACATCTCCAGGGCCTAAAATCCTACGGGGCTAAAAGTCGGACTAATCCTTTTTTAAGTCAGATATTTCAGAAAAATGCTTAGGTTATGTTAGGTCAACGAAAGCAACGAGAGGGCCATTGTGATTCCACAGGATATTGTGGACATTCCCCGGGTTACTGAACAACTCATTTAGAGCTACGAATGATTATATGTATCTTCGTCTTTGCAGCTACTACAGAAATCAATTAAATGAAAGCCAACTCTTGTTGGATGTCTGCCTAAGAGGCGGTCTGATGTACGACTTACTAAGCGAGAGCAAAACTTTAGAGAGTTTCATATCCAGCTTGGTCCCGATGGCCCATCTTAGGTTTGTTGTGCTCACCTCATCCAACAATGTTGTATTGCTGTGAGATAAGTGTCAATCTAAGGCCACTACTGACGTTGATGAGACTGACTCCAGGGATTTGAAATCTGCTTTCCTATCTGTTCATTATTCCCGCCTGGAATTCGCTACACTAATCAGGAAAGCGGTACGAGAGGCAACGATTTAGCTTATTGGTAGAAAAATCCCCGTACTACTCTGAGGATTAGGCACTTTAGGAAATACTTCGTTAAGCAAGAATTCCATTCACAGATTAAATACAAGCGTTGGCAGCATTCATTTAACCTGCCTATCCAATCGTCAATGGAAGCTCTGTCCGATGACGTAGGAAGACTGATCGCAGACTCAGATCCTGAGAAGTCTTGATCTGAATCTTATCTAGCAATCTCATCGGAAATCTCATCCTATATGATTCCAATGTGACCTGACACTCAAACCAGAATCAATGAGCTAGACCTTCTTCTTGCGAGAGAATTTAATGAGTTCTCGTAGAGCGGTCCATTATACTACGAGGTAGGAACCTTTCTTTGGTGCAGTGGTACTCGGCTGTTGTTTGTTGTTCTCCACTGCAACTTGAACCTACACACGTCGGTTAACAAACAAACACACTACCCACTGCACCATTGCACCATTGCCACTCTCTCACGAACTATTTTAGACCTGGTTAAAATGTTTCTACAAACTCAAACACTCCAACCCTTTTACCTAACACTATAACGCTGAGCAATTAGGATAGTGCAAGAGTGCCTAGGGAGTAATGAACTTTTGTGTTTTCGCCTTTCACGAAGACATCAGCAAATCCATAAGTTATCCGGAGTTATATGCTAACTGTGGAGATCAGATAGGCTGAAACGAAAGCACTTTTGCAACCTCATCCTTGAGATCGTCTGGATGAAGTAGATCAACTCTTTGGTCTCACATTGTGAAGACGTCCCACAGCAGCACTAGAAGTGATCGTAGGACTACCTCTCCTACACATAGTGCTAGAAAGGATCGGAAAGGAGACCATATTAAATGTAATCACAGAGGATGCCGGGAAAGGAAAATGCATCGCAAAGCTAAGTACCAATTCAACCAACATACTATTTAAGGTACATGCATTGATCGAAAACATACACAGGTACTAGGGCAGGCGTCTACGGGCCCATGCCCATGACTAAATATTCAGAATTCTCTGCGAATTTTCCGCAGCATAAGTATTTCAAGCAGAAGTTCACGCGATCGAAAGATGCGCCCAATTCAACCCCACGATGACAAGACATCGCAATACTGTCATCAACTCAAGTCGCAATCAAGGCAATGAGCTCATACGAGATTATATACGGTCTAGTTTGAGATTGCCTCACGAAGATCAACAGACTAGGATGAGATAATAGAGTAACTTTCTACTGGGTACCAGACTATGTACAATAGAAGTGGAGGGGAACGATGCACTAGCAAAAAATGTCTTAAACACACCGTTGCTTGAACCGGAACCTTTCTGTGGGATAGGACCACACAAAATACGGGAAGAACTGAGAAAAAAAGGGAGCAAATAGTCTAAGCATTGGGACGATATCCTCCGATTGAGAAAGACGAAAGAAATTCTGGAGAATTACAAACAGAAAAGAAGCAGAAACTCTCAAGGAGTTAGCAAGAATCGACTCCACATCTTGACAGGCATGCTAACGGGTCAGTGCAAGCTCAAGGAGCACCTTAGGAAACTGAAAATGCACAAAAATAAAAAATGTAAGCCGCTTGCTTTTTCTTGGTGCCCCCTTCAGAATACAAGTATTCAGCGTTTATGTATTAAAGAGCACCATTATAAAATAAAGTCTATTCCGCTCACTGTGTAAGTATCTGCCGTGAAGAGCTCCTATAAGCCTCACCAGTGATCACGAAGCGTACAGTATTGGAAAGCTGTAAGCCGAGGCCAACCAAAACCGTTTCGAACCATTCAAATCCCCGGGACCGGATGGTATTTTTCCGGCCCAGATTCAGACGGCCTTCAACATAGTATGGCAGTATCTTTCCTGCATTCTGAAGGCTTGTCTTGAGCTCGGAACAACACCAACTGCCTGGACCGAGGTAAGAGTGGTCTTTATACCCAAAGCAGACAAGACATCGCACACCTTCCCAAAGGACCTTAGACCTATTAGTCTACCGTCCATCCTTCTCAAGATTCTGGAAAGAATCCTGGACCTACACATCAAGGCCACTATTGATAGCACCCTACTATCCACGTCACAGCACGCCTACCAAAATGGTAAATCTGTCGAAACGGCTTTGCACTCCATCATCCACCCTATCGAAAAATCACTCTCAATCAAAGAATTCACCCTAGTGTCATTTCTAGACATAGAGGGAGCCTTCAACAACGTTGAAACAAATTCGATTACCAGTGCCTTACGCAGGCTCAACATTTGCGAACCCATCTGTTGTTTCATAGAACACATTCTAAAGAACAGGGTAATAACAGCATCCTTCGGAAGTAGCACTGTCAAGCGACATGCACATCGAGGCACCCCTCAAGGGGGTGTACTGTCTCCACTATTGTGGAATTTGGTGCTCAACGAGGCCCTTCTAAAGATCGAAAAAACTGGATGCAATGTTATTGTCTATACAGATGATGTCGCCATTCTAACAACAGGCAAATACCCGCAGACGCTGGCCGATGTCATGCAGTCTGCTCTTAATGAACTGCTCAGATGGACCGATAAATGCGGCCTCTCCGTTAAACCGACGAAGACCGAGCTAGTTCTATTCACAAGAAAACACAAGCTCCCTGACTTCACTCCGCCCAAGATAAGGGGATCCACCCTCAAGCTTTCAAATAGTGCTAGCTATTTAGGCCTAAAGCTTGACCGCAAGGTAATTTGGAAAGAGAATGTCGTCGAACGGGCCAGGAAATCGCTGGCCGCCCTATACATCTGCAAGAAAGCAGTAGGCTCCACCTGCGGCCTTAAACCAAGCATCATGCACTGGCTATACACGTCGGTCATTAAACCGATTCTCATGTATGGAGTATTGGTATGGTGGCCCGCCTTGGAGAAGAAATCCAACCTATCCATAATGGAAAAAACTCAGCGAGTTGCATGTCTCAGTATTACCGGTGCACTGAGAACTTCTCCCACAGTGGCGCTCCACACCATGTTCCATCTGCTTCCGATTGACATCGTCAGTAAGCAATTGGCTGTCAGCTCGGCAATAAGACTGAGAGGCTCCAAGCAGTGGAAGGAGCAACACACGAGACATGCCAATATACTTTCGATGCACTGTAATCTTCCACATCCACTGACCATCTGCCCACTGAATATGATTTTGACAAGGGCTACACGCACTCGATACCGGACAGAAGTGAGTGGACGCAACGCAATGTCCTTTACAACGAATCGCTGTCAATTTTCACGGACGGGTCCAAAACCAAGGACGGAGTCGGTGCCGGACTTTTCTCGGAAGATCTGGACATACACTTCTTCTTAAACCTTCCAGACTACTGCAGCGTTTTCAAGCCGAAATCACCGCAGTTCGCAAAGCTGCTGACTGGCTGGCGGCTAGCACACTATCAACACCTGATATTGTTATTTATGTCGACAGTCAGGCAGCCATTGAATCCCTCGCATCCAGTACTACGAGATCTAAGGCAGTGAAAGACTGTCACATATCTCTTAACGAGATAGCTGGTCGGTACAACCTCAGCATTTGCTGGGTACCAGGTCAGTGTGACATACCGGGGAATTGTGCAGCCGACGAACTAGCACGACAAGGCTCCTCTGGTACAGATAGCATAAGCATCACCGACATCGAAGAGCCAGCGTCTTATGTTAAGTACCTTATTCAAATTGATGCCGAGAAAGTAGCCAATCATCGATGGGAACATCTAGACGCCGGACAGCTCTGGCCGACACTCAATAAATCCAGGTCCATCGGACTCTTGAAGCACAAAAGAGGAACCCTCTCAAAAATAACAAATGTCCTCACTGGACACTGCGTCATAGGAAGACATGCCCAAAGACTAGGTATCCCTCATAATGACTTCTGCAGAAGCTGCAGAGATGAAGAGGAAGAAGAGACCATCAGTCATCTCCTGTGCGTCTGTCCTGCGCTCGCCAACATCAGGAAGGCCACTCTGGGTGAATACTTCTACAATGATCTTAATGATCTCGGCAACACCTGCACGGCTAAAATTCACGACTTCGTTCAACGAAGCAAATGGTTTCAAGAGTAAGAGGGTGATCCACCCGCCTTACACATATCCTCATCGAGGGCCGATCCTAACCTAACCTAACCTAAGCCGCAGTCAATGGGTCCCGATGCTTCTGTGAACGGGACCAGAGAGCGTTACATGAACAAGAACAGGACAAGACCCTGTAGTCACAATGCCTGTGCACTACACCAAAGCTTCTGAGAGACGATTTAGTGGGTTTCAGGTTGTAAATCAATGGCAAGTTTGGTTTAACGTCTTATTACAAAATGACATCATTTTCAAATTGATAACATCTATATACAAACTTCAAAAAATAAAATATCGAATAAGTTCCAATGAGCCTCTTCCACGGACGCCTTAATGTCTGATTTACGTTATAAGCAAACTTGTTGCTCTTAAACGCCATTTACCAGTATGTACCTACTAAAGTACAAAGGACGAGAAAAATGTCACATGTCTGTCCTTAAGAATGAAGTCCTTTTTGAATTATTCATCAGACCCAAAAGCTTATAACCTTTACCTCTATCGTAGATTTTCGTGTAGTGCTTCTGTTAATAGGTATTCCAAATGGCAGTTCTCGTCTCCTACTCGTACGCTAACGTCACATCCTTTACTATGAAATAAACTCTTTTAGAGTCGCAACAAGATGACTTTTATAACCCATCACCCATGTACAAAGTAGCACTCTAATACCCACATAAAACCCAATCGAACCTTATTTCCTACTAAAAAATCAAAATCTCCCTAAAAATGTCCCACATCTCTACCAATAAAAAAAACAAATCAAAAACTCAACCGCCATGTATTTTACAAATCAATTAAAAATAAAAAAAAGAAGAAAGGCAACGCTTTTACCATTTAGCTGACCATCAGCAGCCACAACACAATACCAATCCCCTTCGCACATTAAACTGCCCGCAAGTGTCACTTTTATGTCATCGAACACTTTTATGAGACATTGATCGTGGCAGCAACATCGGTAAGATCTAAGGCCGGCAACACATCAAAACACTAAAAACCTCCAAACAATACCAACATCGATATACGACAAACCAAATGTGTATGATTAAAGTAGAAATGATCACCAAACCAAAGCAACGATCACCAATGAGCAGCAACCACTGATCAACGATCACCGATCGTTTCATTAATGTTTCTCTTCCTTTCTTTGGACATTTTAATTTGTTTTCGGTTTATTATTTTATTGAATCGAAAATCTCTGTGTCCAGTGGATATATCCGCGTCATAGAAAGGGATCAGGAAAAATCCCCACCAACCTAATAACTCCTTTGACGTTTTCGGAGTTTTTTTTTTTCTGTCGTTGTTTATGGACGTAAAATGAGTAAAAAAAAAAAAAAAGTCCATAAAACTACCAAAAAATCACGGATTTCTGATCGTAAATTCCGATCAACGACGACGACAGTTTTTTGGACCTCTTTTGGGCAGTCACCCCAAGATGGGCTTGACAAAACTACTCTTTTTCCCATCGATCGACACAGGGCGAGGATAAGATGCAAAAAAAAACAAATGCTTCCAAGAACAACGACACTTCTGACACCACTTTGTATAGTGAGGTTCCATTCTACGTGGATGGAGCGACCTTTTTACAATGTATCCGTCTATCTGTTGGATACTTTTTGGCATTTATGAGTTGCCCCTCTTTAAATCATAAAACACAGGTTATGTGTGTGCGATCGGTCTTCCACTAAACGTGTGGGGAGAGATTAAGAGACCGACCGGACTTTTCTTGTTCTGTCACTTGTTGTTGTTGGCTGTTGGTTGTTTTGTCGTGTTTTACGACGACACATCCAACTTCGGAATGTAATTCCAGTCATTTTCCTATATAAATCTATCTGAGCACGGCTACTGATGAATTATGTAGCCGCGCCGCGCGCCTGCGCTGCACCTCCACTTCGTACACATGTGTAATTAGGTAGGCCGCGCAGCGATTAGATGCTTTTTTAATGTCATGTCTTAAAACACACTTACGGGGGACTGACGACCAAGATGTATAGACTGGCCAACTATGGCTGGCTGGCGAGTTGCTTGGATGTGACGCTGCGATTGTGGAGTCTTGAAATTCAGGTTTTTAGTGTTTTGTCATCTCCTGGATGATGGTGGTGAGGTAGCCTCTCTAGCTGGTAGTTAATTTAATTTGTTCTGTTATTGAGGTGCTTAGTGTTTAGGTTTGGAGTAGAATGATGCTGTTGCAAGATAACGAAACATCAAACAGCAGCGCCACACGACGATGGAGAAAAACGATGCCGGACGGGGGGATGAGATGAGAAGGTCATTGGCAATGGGTGACATGCTTCGATTTGGTTTGACAACTTCCTGGAAATATGTATCTCCAAAGAGATGTGAATGTGAATGTGGTCATGAAACTGGGGTATACACTCACTCATAAGAGAGTGTAGTATTACTATATTTATGGGCAATTACGATTAATTGAAATTATCTTATGAGGGATCTATGAAGGAGCGGGCCTCACGTGTGTGATTTAACGATCGTCAAATGGCGTTCGGTAGCTAGAAGGTTTTTTTTTTTTTTTTGAAATACATTTATTTTACTATGAGGGGTTAGAGCTATAGATCTAGAGAAATCATTGCTATACGATCTTATCGGCGAAAGGTATCTCTCTCTCGAGTTGTTAGTACCTGTTACGTTCTAGCTAATGTGGGTTTTTCGTGAAATAATATCATGATGTGGGGCTTATGTGTAGAATGAAATTGGCGGATGAATTATTTCATTGATTTTACAAGTGCTAGTGCTGAATACTGTTATTAGACAAATTCGGAAAAGAAATTGTAGATTTTCGCTTCGATGTTCTCCAGACGGACGCTTAAGTAACGTTTTTAAAAAGCGGATACGATTTTTGCATTCATATCCATCATCACGCTATTTTCGCTGGTTGCACTAAGACCGCATCTCTCAGTTCACTTGACCAGCTTTGACCGAGCTGATTCTATCGTTCCCGGTGAGAAGCTAAAATTGTGAAGATAGAACCTCCTTTTGGTGTACTGCGTTGAACTGATCTTCTACTGATTTATAACAGCCAGCTTCTGAATTGATGACCCTGCTTAGTAGCATCTGGTTGATCCAGTGGCTTAATCTGCTATTCGTTTTCCAAGAGCCATCAATAGCCTTCGGCCTGATATTGTTGAAAGCCCCCTTTGTGTTAAGGAACGCGCCATCGTAAACTCTTTGTTGGCCAGAGATCTTTCAACTGATTCGACCGTTTAATAGAAGATTCCTGGACTTCATTAAGATTGCATGGGTGGAAGGTCAGTAGCAGGGTGATGCAAAGACTCCATCAGTTCTTTTCCAAATATTCATAAAACTATCTCGTTGAGATTTTTTCAAGGCCCAAAGGGCGAAGATTTAATTTTCAGCCAGTCCGACCGCGTGCTTATGGAACCTGACACGCAACCATAGAGATAGGGACTAGACTCTGCGAAGAACAGGTTTTTTAAGATGATAGTATACTGATCACGGTGATTGTAGGAGGACGTTGCAAAGCAATGTTACACTGGATCGGTGTTACGATTAACAGCTCGGAAGCAGAAGTTCTCGCGGATAAATATAACCAAAAGTCACAGAATTTGTACATTTTTGAGCAGTAGGGTTGAATGGAAGACAGAGTCCCTGGAACCGCGACGGAATTGAAACTTCATTATCAGCTGACGTCATGCTCAACACGTCCGTAGAAGCTCAACCATAGATCGAGCGATCACGTTCCGCTGGTTCCAATCCGCACACGAATGAATGCGTGAATTCTATCGGAGGAATAAAGTTAAGTTTATCCTAAGCACTCAGACATATAGCGGTGCATTATTCTTAGACCCCTAGTAAGTAGAATTTTCGCAGAATTTAGACAAGGGAAAGTGGTTGAATTGAACTCACTTGAACTCACCATGAAATCGAAAGCCAGGATGCACAGTATCGTTCTTGCAAAGACGAGACACTGACAGAGAAAATGCTTTTTTTGTATCCTTTCTTTCGAGGCAAGACTCGCACGTAGGATCTGAATGATTCCCAGTTAGTCACGTGATAGCCACAGGTATTGTGTCCTATGAATAACCCAACCATAGTTCAACAGTTGTCTCTGCTCAAATTGAGAAGGAATTTTGCAATGCTACTATCAGGTCCTTTCACAAAACACTTGATGGTTCCGAAAAAATCCAAACTACACCATCTCTCGCTACGGTATTGTCTTTCTGAGACAGGAGACGGGAGGGGCTTAAACTTTACTCGTGTTTTTGCACCCCAATTGATGAGAGCATCAATACCAAGGTTGAGTTCGGTTGGTGGCATTCCATGTCTTGGAACCCTTATTGTGAAGACATTAATGTGTAGGCGAAGTCTAGACTGGTGCTGTTCAGGATGGAATGGATTGGATTGGATTGCGAGTAGCAGAGGGAAAGTGCTTGATATAATATATAGAACAAAACGTTGTTACAATTTAGGTTTCTTAGTAAACCAGTTACTGAACGTGTTCTCGCGAGGAGCCTACAGTACCAACACTAACCACATCAGCACCGAAGATCGGCCACCTGATACGAGCAAAAGCAGGACAATAGCAAATGAAATGTTACGCAGTATCGTCAACCTCTCCACAAGCGTCGCAAACTTTAATGCCTAGCAGCGGAGTGCCCTGTACGGACGCCAATAAGTTGTCCAATAATAATCTTTTCTGCTGAGAGACAACAAGAATGCCGCTGTTTTTTTTACAGAGCACGTAGGAGGACCCAAAGCAGGTTCGTGTCTTGAGAAATCCTCGTCTGAGCCTTGCCTGTGAATCTCATCGGAGATCTCATTCCCCAAAATGCCAGTGTGACCTGAGATCCAGACAAGTGTCACAGAATCAGTCTTGCGACCGAGTTCAAAGAGTTTTTACATTCACGGACTATTTTGGAAGTGGTTACAGGGTTAAGCAAGGCACAAACCCCAGAGCACTCAAACTCTCAATTGTACTAACAGGCAGGAACCTTTTTTGGTGCAGTGATTGGGAATGCTTGTTATTCGTTGTCATTGTTATTTGTTTTCCATTTTATACCCGGGTGGCTGATGATGGCTGTTGCCAGCTAGGCCTTGAACTTGTACACATCGGTTAAAGAGCAAACCTACTATCCACTGCAACATTGCTACACATGAGCAAGGCCTTAAGCGCAGCCAGACTGTCACTACAGACGTAAATGCTTTGATCCTTTCACCTGATCCTTACAATATAGTTCATGGCCATTAGGATTGCATATATGATATGATTGAAAAACAGACGGATATTTGTCTAATAAAGCCTAATTTTCCGCTGTCTTCCACTAAAACACCAACACCAGACCCTTAACTGGTTTTAGAGCCATCGGTGAAAATACGACTACATTCCATTCCTAGTCTAGACTCTGACCGAAGTCAGTCCGGAAAATAAAGAAAGTCGACTTTGAATTTACGAAACAGCCGAAATTCTGGTGCAATTGTGTCAGACGGAATATCCACGAGGCTAGAGTCATAGAATAAGTGTCGCGCAAGGTCATCAAAACTCTAGCGAGAATAATACCAAAAACCACTCCGCCTTAGAGGATGAATGTTTTTGATAGTACAGCCACCAGTACATCTTATATCATATAAGATCAAGAGGAGGTAAGACCAACAAAGCATTTAGAGCAGAGACAGGCGTATTCGGGAAAGCTCCCGCGAAGCCGAGACAAGCCGTTTCTTGAAGTTTGCGTCAAAATGCAGTCACATATTTACGCGAAAACGCCTTCCAGCAAACAACAGAAGCACATGCGCGAAATGGTGTCATCATAGCCGTATAGATACAGAGGAACTTATTTGGTGATAAATTCCACGTCTTGCCAAAATTACCCTTACATTGCCAGAAAACTAAGAGCTCCTTGGATGCTTTTGACTCGGCATGCTAAGACCAAAGAAGTTTCTTAACCAGAATCACTCCCAGATATGTTGCTTCAGTGCCAATGTGGATGGGGACGTGGTTAAGCACTCTGGCCTTCTTCTCGTAAGAACAACCTCAGTTTTTAGGGGATTGACTGGAAGCCCATTTTTGTGTGAACCATTCATTGATCATATCTCCCGCCACCTACGCGTTAACACAAACAGTCGCTAGGCATGGCTCGGCAGAAAGTACGGCAACATCATCCCCGTATGCCTGAGCATAGACGTTAGACCTATTTAGAGTGTTCAACAGAGAGTCGATCACCATTAACCATAGCAGTGGAGACAGAACGCCGCGGACAGCCCTTGCCATAGTATATTGACTACAATCCATATTCGCAAACAAAGTTCGGTTCATTAGCATTGCTTTGATCAACAGCACTCAACAGTAGTCCACCTTACCAATATTTGGTATGAAAGCCGCTCTAACTGCCCGCTAAGATATAGGAATATAGGCCAGTCAGGCCAGCAATGAAAATTCTTTTCAGAATTGGCAGCAACTGGCATCTGTCCTGTTGCAGCATAACTGGGTACATACCATCGGTGGTAGGCGATAGATGATGGCGAACGAAAGATGCCACAGCATATTTGATGGCCTCATCAGTTACCACGGCTGATGCAATATACCAACTGCGGCGAGTTTTTTTTTTTTTTTAATAGGACAATGTGACCTAATAGTTATCTGTTTCCCTGGAAATTGAGTCTCCAACAGAAGACTAAAAGTTTCTGCTTTCGTCGCAGTGAACTAACTGATCCGACTTACTTGGTTTCCCCTTTTTGAAGATTTTATCCAACCTACAGGTTTCACCGAGTATTTCAATCGTTTCAGAAATTTCCAATAAAAGCTAGTTTTGACATCTGAATTCTTATATTATTTTTGCTTCGACCTACAAAAATCCTAGTCCTCTCTAAATTTGTCTTAAGTGACCAGTTTAGAAGTTTTCTGGTTTCTTTTCTTAGACCTGTGTTTCTGGGTTCCACCTGGGAACCGACAATCAGCAGTGGTTTTTGTGAGGGTGAAGGCGCTAGTCGGAGTTTGAACAGCATCCCCCACATTTTATCTCGTTCCGAGTCTAGTTGGAGTTTTCACAGATCTGTCTAGCTCTTCTCTCGTTGGCTTTCGGCGGATTCTTTGTCTCGTGCAAGGTTATGGATCATCATTGAATTTGGAATTCAATATCTCTATGGTCTGATGACACCTTCGGCAGAACCCTCTAGTTGGTAATCGACTTGAAGTACCTATATATTTGAGACTACTATTCCACTGAGAACGAAGGAGCAGTAAGCTTTCTGATATTGCCAAGCGGTTCTTCGAAGGTGTGCCTTGTTAAAATTTATAACATGACCCCTCTAAAGGCAAAAACTGAAGTGAAGTTAAAAGTGTTTCGGGCAGCAACATTAACAGCAGTTGGAGCTGCAACCTAAACCAATAAGTTTGCAAACATAAGCCAATATGTAATACCACTCCTGAACTGTCATCGTCAGATATAATATTCATGATCCCTCTTTTCATTATTTCCCTCCCAATGACTCACAAAATTCGGCCGGTCTCCGAAAGTGCCTCGTCATCCATAATCCTACAACGAAACACGATCAAAACTTATGTCATTGTCAACTTAAGCTCGAAATTAACTTCGAATAAGTCACCGAACCGATATCGGTTGGACGCATACATTCCAATTAGCCCGATCGATCGTATTAGCATATGTCATCTGTCGACCGATCGTGCGACACAGAGTATCGAGTTACGTCGTATCTCCTCATGAGTAAGCCTGATAACTTTCATTTCTCCATTCTCGCCGATGAATAAATTTTGTATCACACGCGTCATCATCGCAGATCGAGAGAGGCAGACTTTATTTAATTCCCAGGCGTTTAGCATACTCCTGGCTGACTACACCCTGTCGCATGGGAAAAGTCAAACTCCGCGATGCACAGCGTGTTCCACTCGAAAATCCAGACGATATTTCTTAATCATTGATTTGATTAATTAAATGCCGTTTGATCGCGCACCTAATGATCTCACCCCAGAGACACCTCTGTACGTCTGGCCGATCGAGCCTTTTTTGCTTCTGATTTATTGAAAGTGCGAGCCCGCTTAATTGTGTTAAGCGAAGTGTAAACCTCGGCGAGACCACAAAAGGGAGCACACTGCACAAATGCACTGACAATAGGGGGCTTGCAGTGGAATACGGAACGGGGGATTCCCCCGCGCACTGATGCTATCGTTGTCGCCGCAAATGCCCATAATATTTACATATCACCTGGGTAATGGATCGTTAATATTTCTGACGGCATAAATACCTACTGCCATGGTCTACAACTCTACCTTGGCTGACAGTGTCTTTCTGTCGTCTCTTGTTCTGCTTTTGTCGTCCGCCACCGCCACCGCCACCACTTTAAACACCAAATTCGTGTCGCAGTGTGCTGGAGGCTGTCAGTGTTCGGTGTCTGTCTCATTCCAAACGGATTTGGACCAAAAGCAAGGGCTTCTCATCGCTCGGCGGGCACTACATACAAATGCAGTGCTGGTGAAATGCTTGGATGCGGTTGATTGCGTCGACACACGAGGTGAATTCAATTCAACTTTCGGCACGGTTATGTGATGGATTTTCTGTTGTTTTTGTTGTTGTGGGGGACCTCTTTGGGTGCTGCTACGGTTGAGTGGAATTTTATTGCATTTTTGTCGAATGAATGTGACACCTGTCAGTTACTGAGCTCGGGTTCTGATTCGATGAAAAGGGATTCAGGTTCTTTTGAAGACTTTCTGATGCGAGTAAGTAGTCGTTTTGGAAAAATGTCACACTGAACGAACGAGGATTGTTGGAACAATTTTTCCAAATAACCAGCAACATTCAATTCAAAGAAAGTAGCGAGCAATAAAATTGAGCCACTTCCTGAAAAGACGGTAGTTTTGCCTATAGCCTGTTGTAAATTTAGGGCCTAGTTGCAGATCACTGAACTACCGGCTTTTGGTCGCTGGGTATCGGCAGCAAACGAGAGATGAGCGAAGATTGCAGTTTACAGTTTACGTTTAGCAGTTTACTTTTCACTGAAGGATCCTGCATGTTCCGCAATCTAGACGCGGTTTCATATTTCATAGTAGACTTTACATCATCTATAAGTAATAAATGCGAAATAGTACACATCAAAGTTTTCAATTAGATATTTAGATTTTCTGAGGTCAAATAGGCGAACCCCACAGGCGGATCAGTAGAAATGCAATGAAGTGGTTGGGTTATGATCCCTTATTTTCGGATCATAACCTCGCAGATAAAAGGAAGAAGATTTCGATTTTAAATGCTACATAATGTTATTAAGTTTAAACATGGAAATAAAAATTATAATGAAAAGGAGAAAAGAAAAAAGAAAGAAAAGCAAATAATTTACCCTAAATGGTATTGTACTTTCTGTATTTATGTATGTGTTGCCTGAAATGTGCCGAAAGAGAATATCACCAAAGTTGTTCGCGTTATAGAGCCTTCTCACGCTTAGAGGGAAGGCATTCCAGAGAAGAATGGCGTGAACGAAAAACTGGCATTGTCAAACCTGGTATGTAACACGGGGCAGAATAAAGCTCAGAGAGCGGTTTGATTGTGAAAAGTGTAATTTTAAGTATAGATAATGAGGCTGCTTGGTGGTTAAGATCTTCTGTAAATACTTGATTGAACAAAAGTCAAGATACTTGTCCAGTGCACAGTCAAGGATGTTTTTAGCGTAGGCGGAAACATGGTCAATAGGTTGCAGTCCATAAACGTAACGTGTGATATTATTAAACGCAACCTGGAGTTTACGATTAATAAGTGCACTATTGGAACAAAAAACTTCGCAACTATAAGTGATAAGTGGGACGACCAGGGATCTTGCCAACATTAGTTTGGTGTTCAGTGGTGTATAACTCTGCGACAGAGAAAGATCCCAACACAAAGTTTTATTGAACCAGACGCCTAGGTTTTTTGCTTTATCAATTTTGATATTAAAATGTGAACATACGTAAGCCTGCCAATTATGGATGGGATTACCTCATTATCCACAAGAAAGAAGACCCCTCAACTGCGCCAATTAAAGAGGCATCAGTATCCTCAACATCGCATACAAGATCTTTTCTGCGATATTGTGTAAACGCCTGAAACCTTTTATCAACAGCCTGATTGGACCCTATCAGTGCGGTTTCAGGCCAGGAAAGTCTGCCATCGATCAAATTTTCACACTTCGACAGATCCTGGAGAAAACCCAAGAAGACCAAATCGATGCTCATCATCTCTTTATCGATTTCAAGGCCACCTATGACAGCATCTATAGAGAAGAGCTTTATAGAGCCATGTCTAGTCTTGACATCACTGCCAAACTTGTCCGTCTGTGCAGACTGACGATGGAGAACGCTTACTGCTCCATCAAGGTCGGTAATGCCCTCACCGAGACCTTTGATGTCAAAAAAGGTTTTAGACAAGGTGACGCGCTGTCATGTGACTTCTTTAATATTGTATTGTACTTGAACGGATTGTGCGGAACTCACAAGCCAACACCGGAGGCACAATCTATCACAAGTTTATACAACTGCTTGTATACGCCGTCGATTTTGACATTATTGGAAGAACTCAGCGGTCTGGGGTTTAGCGATAAACAAGGGCAAAACCAAGAAAAAAAAAAACCATGCTGTCAACAAGAAGGGACAACCAACACCGACGAATTCGACAGAACGTCACAGTGGGCAACTATAACTTCAAAGTAGTAAGGGACTTTGTCTACCTTGGCTCTGCTATAAACTCTAAAAACAACATCAGCGCAGAAATCAAGCGAAGAATAACTCTTTCCAATCGCTGTTTTGTTTTTGGGCTTATAAGGTAATTCAACAGTAAAGCCCTATCTCGAACAACTAAGGATGCTCTGTATAAGACCCTGATCATCCCAGTCCTGCTTTACGGCACTGAAACATGGACTTTATTAAAAGAGGATGAAGATATCTTTGGTCGCTTCGAGAGAAAAATTCTTCGTAAGATTTTCGGTCCCGTTTGCGTTGACGGGTTTTGGAGGAGAAGATTCAATCACAAACTATACGAGCTGTACAGCGACATCGACCTCGTCAAAAAACTGCGTATTGGACGTCTGAGATGGCTAGGACATGTAGAGCGAATGGACACCAACGCTCCGGCCCGCAGAGTTTTCGAATCTAACTCTGAGGGACGACTTCGTAGATGGAATCATCGCCGTAGGTGGCGCGCACAAGTTCAAGGGGACCTCGACCAACTTGGAGTGCGCAATTGGAGGCAATTAGCTAAAGACCGAGCTAAATGGAGAAGCTTGTTGGTTGAGGCCCAGGTTCACCCCGAACTAACAGCGCCAACTTTTTGTCTTATCTCCATCTGATGCTCCTTTGACATTCGCTATGCTGAGATTCAAACCTGAACCTTTCGTTCAGTAGTGAAACGAGCTAACCAGGAAAGCCACAAAAGATCCTCGCTATAGTTGCTTTTAATTTTCTTCGAAAAGCCTTTCAATCAATCAATAGAAATCTGATCTGGCATCTCTACCAGGAATCGAAAGCGGAACTAGTAATCGGAATCCGCGTCAAAATATTCTCTGGCCCCTAGCTGACGGTCGGCAATGTACTTCGGAGTAGTTAGTCTGTAGGAAGTGGGGAAGAACAGTGCAGTCTCATGGCTTATTCCAATTATTTCGATATTCGTCTTCTATAGTAAAGAACCCACTAGCCCAAGAAATGCTGAAAGTAATTAAAAAACTAACGCAGGACGGTAACGTCGGAGAGGAATCGTGAGATATATATAAAAAAAAAAATCAGGAATCGTATAAAGGTGTGAAAGATAGCCCAAGATTCATAAAAAGCATATAAATCAAATGTTCTAGACTTCCGGTACCAAGATCATGAGAGGATAGTGCCAGGACAGTAGTTAGACTAAGGGGATCATTGTAGCCTACTAACTCGAAAACGCGATAGTCATGACCTCGAAGCCACAAAACTTGCGTATCTGGGAAAATTCTAAATAAATCTGCTTGTAAAACTATACATGAACGGATTAAAGAAAACGTATAGTTCGGACTAGTTCCAGTTAACCTGATATACCTCCTGGTAGACTTACGATATGCGAATGCCAATGTTGACAGCCATTTACTCGTCTTAAATCTATTTTCGTGTCATACCAATTGACATAACCAGCCCATCTACGAGTATCTTTCTAGTTAATTACAGATCACACGATTGTCATCTGCGAAGAAAACATCATTCGTGATCGCAAATTGCATTTTGCAACTATGTAAGGCGCAGCAAATTACACAAACCAGTAATTTTGCGGGGAATCACATTTTTCGCAACAAGAAAATAATTGTCGCCAATCGCGACACTGTCAGCTTCGCAGTTTCCTCCAGCTCTGATGATAGATACAAATTTCATTCGCTCGGTAGACTCCTCACATCGACTTGACAACGATAATTGCGAGATTTATCTACTGCATCATGGGGCGATGTTGCACTTCCCCATATCTCGGGTACACCAGACTGGTGTGCCACCTCTCAGAGTTTACCTCGTATGGGTGCCAAGCCAATACCATGGAGGCATTTCATCTTCAGGTGTGCAAAATTGTCCATATTACTCGGATGAGATATGTCAGTGCATGGATGGTCTCTTTCAGATACTTTACAGCCCGCGATATCGTAAAACGACTGCACTGCTGAATAGCTGAAAGGTGGTTTGGTTTGGAATGCTCCATCCACAGATGGTGGCAGTGTATACACAGATTTCATTAAGGGACGCAGTGTTATGTTCTTTTCGCGAGGGCTGCTGACTGGCTGTGGCTGCAGGCGATCGCACTCATTGTCGGTGGCGTCCTCGAATTTGTTGTCGCCGCTGTTTCGTTGTAACATCAGAATGAGAAATGTCAGCGGGAGTTTATCTGTCCGCCTGTGGTACAAGTTGACAGCTAAAAGGCGGCACCCATCGATCGAGCATCCGTCGATCGATGGCTGCCCATAGAGGGGGGCCACCGTTGCATGTAAGCTCGGCTTCATAGTGAAAATGAAATGCAATGGCAATGTGGCCAATTGAATGGGTATTCCTATCTGGCTGTGTGTTGCCAATCGAATCAATCATAATCTGTTGTCTTTGATGTCGTGAGGGTTAGTTTTTTTTTTTTTTTTTTTAACGAGATCATTTGTTTCGAATGCCATCTTGCGGATTTGAGAAGATAGACAACGAGAAAGAGAGAGAGAGAGAAAGAAGAAAAAAAAACACAGGAGAGGTCGTGATGTGAGGTCGTTCCCGCCTCTTGCACGAGTGGCTGTCATTTTTCTTGACTTTTTTTTTTTTTTAATTTTTTGTCCAAGCTTTCAAGGTTTTTTTTTAATATTTTGTTACGGCAAAGTTTTGCGCCTTTATGTCCGTCCATTGAAGACATTTTGGAATTTTGTTACGATAATTATCGGTTAATTGTTAGTCTGTCAATTGATGGATGTACGTTCGTAGATGTGAAATATTTTAATTAACTTTGACTTTGAAGGAGAGGGTAGGGAATGGTAGGGCGAACCTCTATGGTACTGGGGATTGGTAAGCTGCGGGAAGGTCACGAATTTTGAAGTCTTTTGTAATTGGTGGTTTGGTGTTGGGTTTCCTGCCCGAGTGTGGCGGTAATGGAACATGAAAAATTGAATTATTTTCACTCGTTACGTGGCAAACAGTTTATGACAGGAAAGGTTAAAACGTGAACAGCAAGTGGTGGCGGAATTGAAAGGCAGGCGTTGCACCTAGTCAGGATTCAAAATTAAGTTTGGGGTCAAAATCGAGTACCTTCTCGATGTATTCTTTTTGGGGGAATGATCGTATAGCTAACGACTTAACCTACAAGTTGGCCCACTATGAAGAAACTAATCATCTAGCTAATCGCAATTTTGATGGTCATGACCTGACAGCTAAAACTTTAAATTTTCGATCTATTCTGAACATCTACGTTTTCTTTTTGGGACAAGGCAAGATGATTTACTCACACAAATTTGAAATGTTGTACTTGGGAACATAGTACAGTCGTATGTTATATTGGCAATTTTGCCAACAAGCCATCAGTGATGCCGCCTCTGATGTACTGAGTGTCTCTTGGCTACCACAACAAAACCCCTGGTTTAATGAAGAATGTCGGCAAACACATGCAGCTAAACAAGAGGCGTACAAAGCGGCGCTGTATAGAAGGACTAGAGCTGCTCGAGAACTCTACGAGCGGTGGAGAAAAGAGAACCATCAACTTCTCAGAAAAAAGAAAAAGGAACAGATCGAGGAGATTGAGATGTTCGGAAGTTTTACCAAAAGGTATAAAGAACATCAGAAACCTGCAGGGACGAAAATGTTAATATAATAGTAGAATCGCATTCGGTACTGAGGATATGGAAGGAACACTTCTGCAGACTACTAAACGGCGACGATGAACAAAATTCCGCTTTCAGCCAGAACGAGTCATTCCATAGTGACGATGATAGTCAAGATTCCCGGCAACTCGATCAGAATGAAGTGAGGATAGCGATATCTACACTTAAATCCAACAAAGCTATGGAGCCGACGGCCTTGCCGCTGAACTTTTCAAGGCAGGAGGAGATGAGTTGGTAAGATGTATGCACCAGCTCATCTGTAAAATTTGGTCGGACGAAAGTATGCCCGATGCATGGAACCTCAGCATCGTTTTCCCGATCCTGAAGAAAGGAGACCCTCTAAACTGCGCCAATTACAGAGGTATAAGTCTCCTCAACATCGCATATAAGATCCTGTCTGCCGTATTATGTGAACGTCTAAAACTGATCGTCAACAACCTGATAGGTCCTTATCAGTGCGGTTTCAGGCCGGAAAGTCCATTGACCATTGACCAAATATTCACACTACGGCAGATCTTGGAAAAAACCTATGAATATAAAATCGATACGCACCACCTCTTCATCGATTTCTATGTTGCCTATGATAACCTGTATGCCATGTCTAGTCTAGTCTCGGCATCCCTGCCAAGCTCGTCCATTTGTACAGGATAACGATGGAGAACTCTCGCTGCTCCATCAATGTCGATAAGAACAGCACCGAGCCGTTCAATGTCAGGAAAGGTCTTAGACAAGGTGACGCGCTATCATGCGATCTCTTTAACGTAATACTTGAGAGAATTGGACGAAACTCACAAGCCAACCCCGGAGGTACAATCTTTTACAAGTCTGTACAACTACCCGCTTACGCCGATGCCATTGACTACTCGTAGTCGGAAGAAATCAGCGGGCCGTCAGTGGGGCATTTGCGAGTATTGAGATCGAGGCAGCAAAGATGGGTTTAGCGGTCAATGAAAGCAAAACAAAATATGATATATGGTATGCTGTCTACAAAAAAGGACACCTAACGTCTTGGACCGAACGTCACAATAGACAGATATAATTTTTATGTTGTAAAGCACTTTGTCTATCTAGGCTCTATGGTGAGCTCGGCAAATAACACAAGTAGAGATCAAAGTCTTGTCAATCGCTGTTTTTATGGTCTAAGAAGGCAATTGAGTAACAAAGCCTTATCTGGAACTACTAAGGTAACTCTGTATAAGACACTAATCATCCCAGTCCTTCTGTATGGAGCAGAGGCATGGACTTGTCAAAATCGGATGAGGATGCCCTTGGTTACATTGAAAGAAAAGCTCTTCGAGTGATGTTTGGTCTTGTGTGCATAGACGGTGAGTGGAGGAGAAGGTACAATGCCGAACAATACGGCCTATACAAAAGCATCAACTTAGCCAAAAGAGTTCACATACAGCGACTAAGATGGCTGCGTCATGTTGCGATGGAGCCCAACGTTCCAGCCCAGTAAATCTTCGAATCCACCCGGTATGAACGGCGCCAGAAGAGGCGGCGCAAATAACCTATAACTTTGAAATAGCGCTCCGAGATGTCAGGAATTTAATATCTCCAGCGTTTACTGAGTTAAGGGCAGGTCATAAATGGCATCTTTAAATACATTTTCTGAAATGTGGAAAGGCACTTATGCTGTTATTCCTTGTGGCCACAGATAATTGGCCCAGTTTATGAAGGGCCTAGGACCCAGCTTCTCGCAATCACTCGCGTTGTGTTTGTTATATTTTTCGCACTATTGGAAGGGACCTTCAGTTTTGTGCCATATTCGAATTGAATTGGCTCCTAATTCACATTCTCTACGTGCAGGATTTGCACATAAAGGAGAGTGCATGAAAGGCAGTCGGCAGAGTCTGCTCAAGTGGTGTTAGTACCAATCAAGCGTACTCTGACAGCCTCTCACGGAAATTGTTTGCAAACCTTTTCCACCGTTTTTTTTTTTTTTTTTTTGCATTCACCGCGGTGATTGCGTAACAATACACGAGTCTACTACTGACCATAGCCGGCTAGTCCGATAGGTTTCTCCCCGTCTGGGAGAAGCAACTTGGTTGAGACACAGCGGATTTGCCACCACTTTCCAAGGCTGCTCTAAGCGCGGACTGGATCCTTCCTAAGCCTGCCCTAAGTGTGGACTGGATCCCTCCTAAGCCTGTCCTAAGTGCGGTTTGGGTCTCTTCAAGGCCTGCCCTAAGTGCGGACTGGGTCATCACAAGCCTGCCCTAAGTGCGGACTGCAACTTTCCAAGCCTGCCCTAAGTGCGGGCTGGATCCTAAGTGCGGACTGGGTCCCTCCTAAGGCTGCCCTAAGTGCGGACTGAGTCATCGCAAGCCTGGCCTAACTGCGGATTGCCACCTTCCTAGTCTGCCCTAAGTGCGGACTGGAATCCTTCGAGCCGACGTACGACGCACTGAGCCAAGCCGGACAACAACTCGTGCAACCCCGACCCGTACCAGAACCAGCCGCAGGACGACTACAATAGTTATACATGTATTGTTAGGTATTATTATTATTATTTGTGTAGGGTTATTTTGCACTGCGACGTAATGGTCTATTGTGCCCCCTGCTAATACCTTGGGGAGATTTGTTCCCTCGTTAGAGTCACCTTCGCAATTGCAATTCCTGAGGAATTGTGTTTGAAGGTCATATGCTCTTACTTTGCCTTGGCGAGAATAGTTCACCTTAGAGCTCTTTCTCCAGACCAGTTTCTTTTAAGAATCTGAGAATGAATAGTGCGTCCTCTTCTGATACTTAGTATTTGCCCAAGCATTTCAATCTTCTGTGAGTCAGTGCCTCACAGAACTCCAGAAGGTGTTCCGGAGTCTCACATGACTCGTTGCAGAATCTGCAAAGGCCTTCATTTGTTATACCTAGTTTCCGTAGATGCTCCATGAGTTTGCAGTGCCCCGTTAGGAAGCCTGTTAGGATCTGTAGGTTATTCTTGCTAAGGCAGATGCAGGTTTCGAATCCTTTCCGGTTGTAACATCCCAGTAGTTTCTTAGCTTGCCTCAGGCCTGTGGTGTTGTTCCAGGTTCTTGCCCTGTCTTCTCTCTCCATTTTCCTGAATTTCTCGCGTATGGTGTGTTCCCCCATTCCACAGAATGGTTCAGGTCCAATGAAGGGTTCTGCAGCCCCTTGTCTTGCCAAGGCGTCCGCTGCTTCGTTACCTTTTATTCCGACGTGACCGGGTATTCAGTAAAGTGTAACTTTATTGTTTCTGCCCAGTTCATTAAGCTTGCATAGGCATTCCCACACAAGTTTTAACTTAATGACATAGGAGTCAAATGCTTTGATAGCTGCTTGGCTGTCTGACAGTATTGCTATGTCGCAGTTGCTGTAACCCTTTTCGAGATTGAGTTGGATGCATCTATTTATAGCACATATTTCAGCTTGAAAGATGCTGGTGTACTTGCCAAATACGCCTGCCCCTGTTCCCTCTCCAGTTCTCGAAACGTCCGTATACCACTTTATCGTGTGGCTGCCCAGTCCGTACATCGTGGATTCGTTGCTCCACTCTTTCCTGGTACTTAACTTTGTACTTAAGTTTTTCCCAAAGTTAAATTTCCTGATACTATCGTCCCTGGGGACGGCCAGAAGGGGAAGTTTTTTGAGAAGTGCATCGTATTCTCTCGTACCAACACATTTCTCCCTTCCGATACCTTCTTTTGTCATCCTTAGGATCGTCCGCTGTGCATTTTGCTCCACTACAAGATGGAGCGGTGTTAGCTCCAGGAGTACTTCCATGGCTGCAGTTGGACACGTTCGCATGGCCCCAGCGATGCAGAGGCACGCAAGTCTTTGCACTTTAGTGAGTGTCTTCCTCGTAGTGACTAGACTAGTTCGCTTTGTCTATGCTATTGCTCCATAAGTGATCATCGGTCTCACAATGGCAATGTGCATCCATCTTAGAATATTTGGACTAAATCCCCAAGACTTACCCGCTAGGCTCCTGCATATCATTAGAGCACGGGTAGCTTTTTTGGATATCTCCTCTATGTGTTTCTTCCACAAGAGTTTGCTATCTAGGTGTAATCCTAGATATTTCACTTCCTTTACCGGTGCCAGTATTGTGCCCGACAGTCGGATTGGCTACAGTTCAAGTTTTCTTTTCCTCGTGAACGGTACTATTGTGGTTTTGGCCGGGTTTATATTAAGCCCAACCATGCTGCACCATTCTTGAGTTACTGTTAGGCCCCTTTGTATAATATCACATAGGGTTTCCTCGAATTTCCCCCTGGCAATCAGTACAATGTCATCAGCGTAGGCTTGACAGTTAATTCCAAGGCTTGTTAATTTTTCAAGAAGCTCATCCACGACAAGACTCCACATTAGGGGAGATAACACTCCTCCTTGTGGGCATCTTCTTGTTGTGTTGACCCTAATAATTCCATGTGAAGTTTGAGTTTCTGCTAGTTTTTCTTGCCCCGTTTGCAATAGGGCTGGTATAATACCATCTGCACCCGGTGACTTGAAAGGCTGGAAGGAGCTAATTGCCCACTCGATTCTCCCTCTGGAACAGATAGCCCCTGCAATCTCCCAGTCTTGCTTCCGAGGTCTGGTCGTGCTGGTCATGCTCCCGTCACAGGTGTTCTGCGAACTACCGGGGAAGTGAGTTTCTAAGAGCAGTGATGCTCTTTGTTCTTCATCTTTAGTAAAGCTGCCGTCAGGTTTTTTAAGGGATGTTGGCATCCTCCGATTTTGCAAGGGCTTTATGTAACCTGGCTGCAGCAGGAGTGCTGTTTATTATCTCACAGAACTTCCTATTGTTAGGTATAAAAATTGTTAATTAAGAATCAATTGAATTGTTTCCAAGACCAACATTGTCAAAACAATACAGCTAACAATAAAGTTCCTCTTTCCCAAAGTTTAGGGTATTCCTTTTGGTTGACCCTGGGGCCGGCGAGCCCACCTCAGCCCTCGACGAAAAATATCTTCATAAGTTCTTGAACAATTCTAATTTTGTACGGATACAGTCCGAAGTCTTTTTGCAAAATTAGCCAAGTTAGGCGTACGAAAGGTCAAGTTCTTGACAACGACGCGAAATTGAGACGTTTAGGTTCTCGCGCACACTCTGTACCACCGCAGTAATATTTTCGGTCGACCACGCGTTTTGTTGACGGACTGGGACGGTCTGATATTTCACACATCATAGGTTCACCGCATTTCTTAATTGTGGGATCGATACAAGTGTAAACCCCCTAAAGCGAGGTAAAACAAAAGTTAAGTAGCAACCCCAAAAAATATGGACTGGGACTGCTCTATGAGCCACTGAACCACTTTCATCGAATTTCTTGATAATTTGCCGAATGGTGAGCTCGGAAGGACGCTCATTACGACCTTAGATCGTACGTAACGCGCGGAACGTTCCGCGAACTAAATTCGAATCTTGATAATACATTTTTATGATTTCGATGCGTTGTTGAATCGTGTAGCGCTCCATGGTAAAATGGTGACTATGACAAAAATACAATGACAGCAAAATGATAGCAAAATATTTTCAAATATGCCCGCAGTCGGCTGTCAAAGTTCTATCACAGCTACTGAATGTCCCTTTAGTTCGGGAGAAAATTTTATTCACGATGAGTCGATTATCATCAAATCAGTCATCAGTTTGTAGAAATATGTATTCTCCGTTGTGTAATCTTCATAACTGCACAAAAACGCACATAAATGAATTCGTTTTCGAAATCAAATACAAAATGTGGAACGATCGCAGTCTAGCACAACCGGCCACAATATCAGTCTGACATTGACCCTTTGACGGAAGGAACAAAGCGATAAGTGTTCTTTTTTTTCCTGTTCTCCATATTTGTTTGTCAATAACAAAATGCAATCTTATCACCTTCTGTCACTTTAAACACCGGGCACTTGTGACCTGTTACAGTCTGTCAGGTTTTTGCGAAATTAATTGCAACAAATGTCGGCAAAAAGAAAACAACTACACCCAAGTAGGACTACAACAAAAGAAAAGCGACAACAAAACAAAGCAAATATCAATAACTACTCGAGGTGGTACCTCTCCTCCTCCATTGAATCGACTCGAAATCCCATTCATTCCTCGAGCTCGAGGCGAGTAATTTTTCTTCCTGCCAAACCACCTTCACATAATTAACTTCATTATAACGCCCCATTTTGTGTCTTGCATTGCGTCGTCATCATCGTCGTTCAAGCTTCGTCTTCACGTTCCGATCCGAGTGCCGTGCCGTGCCGTTCTGTCATTTTGTGCTGTCGAACGTCGTCGTCGACTGACACTCGACTGCGACTCCTTTTCCAGTTGACAATTACCGCGAAGGATGTCGAAGTGGGCTTGATGGCAATCGTTATGGCGATGGTGATGGTGACGATGATGATTACCGTGTGATGGGGGCAATGGAACGGGTTGGAGTTGAAGGTGGTGGTGGTGGTGGTGGTGGTGTTGCAAGTGCCTTTCAAAAACATGTCAGACACGACATTCCGGCTGCCACTCAATCTGTTCAGAGTTCTTCGATTCTGTCTGTTTCGCTCTTTTGTGCAATTTGTCGGCCAACTTCGTCCACCCTCCTCGCCGTCCGTTTGCCCCACGACGGTGACTTGGAACTGTAATCAAGTTTTCGATTTTGTCGATTGTCAAATCGGCCTCTGACAGTTCCGTGTGATGGTGGTGGTTGTGGATCTGAAAAGTCTGCCCGGAGTGAATGAGAAAATCAATCGAACGGAGCGCGGTGTATCGTGCCATGGGAACAACACGATTGGTTGTCATTTTGTCAACACACACAGTGCAAGCACAAGCAAACACACGAAGTGAACGTCAACGTACCATGGGAATTTTGCGGCACCAGCACTTGAGGGCAGTTCAATCGCATGCCTCCTACACCACCACCACCACCACCACTTTCATGTCACTCTTGGTACGATTGCAGAGGTGCACGCACCATTTTATCTGGCTTCCTCCTCCTTCGGCCATTTCGTGTCACTTTGGCGCGAACGAAGGCAAATCGAAAATGAAGTCAACTCTCTGCAATCGTTTGTCTGTGCTTCGTGCCACCTCAGATCGATCACGAAACAAGTGTTGCACCGGCACCAGCACCAGCACTATATCGTCGTTGAAACCAGTTCAGAGCGAGATAGTTCAATCGATTCGAGTCCCGGAAAATAATCAGCTAAAGAGCTTGGGGAGCTTGCAGATACAAAAAATAAAACAAATTGTAATTGCACTCCAACTCCGTCTTGAGTTGACCTTGCACACCGAAACCGCTGCTGCTGGTAGTGGTGCACACACTGTGGCACCACCATAACTCATCAGCATCACTCAAAATCGGACGGATGGATGGACCATCCGGTCGAGGATGGTTCTTGGGGCTCTTGAGTGCTTCGGATATGGTTCCAAACAAAACGAGATGGATACCAGTTACTCTCTCGCGCGGACTCGTTTCGCCAGACGTGCATCTTCTTCGTCGATGGATGGTGATGGCGATGGTCGAAGAGGTAAATGCGTGAAGAGAAATTGCCATCACATGATGATAATGGTGATCGTCTCCATGCTGAGAAGATGATCATCATCATCATCGGTACGTGATGTGTGAGACCTTATGCTCGTTGCTGCTTATTCTTGTGGTGATTACTGGATGTGACAGTGCGAACTGAATGGTATGCTTGGATTGGTATGTGGAAGACGATGATGGTAATCGTGTTGATATGGGGGAAATCTTGGGGAAAATGTTGTCAAATATTGGTTTAGTGCAATGCAGACGCTTCAAATAAGTTGCGTTCTTCCTGAGGATGTCTTAGGACAATTTTGCAATTCGAAAGCGTAATGTTCTAGAAACAAATTTTGCTTTCTTGATGTGTCCTAGGTAGTTAGCCCCATTTAAGAAATCTAGGGAAAAGTCTTGAAGCTGAGATGGAATCATCCGTACAATACTGTTTAATTTTTTGAACACGTTGGTCGACACTAGCTTAACAAGAGTGAAGAAGATTCTGCATTGTAAGTCGCGCAAAGAGGACAAATTTGAGATCAAAAGTGGAGTTAGACAAGGTTGCATTCTTTCGCAAATATTGTTCCGAAAAACAGTATGGTGGCGATAAATGAAGGAATTCGATGAACACTTACATTTTACCTAAAACACGTGGACCTGGATGGCGCACATTTGTGCATAAAAGGTCCTTATTGTGATGAACTTGTGAACAATTCAGTGGATTTGATATAATTCAAAATGTCGTTAACTGGTCTACTGGATAAGTTTTATAGGTCCCGAAAAAAGAGTCACGCGAGGAATTTATTTCTGAGATCTGGACGGTGATATAGGTCTTCTTCCGGATTTCCTGTCCTGTTGCATAAGTACGGTCTTACGATCAACTATACTGTACCTAGTAAAACGGACTGCATTGTTCCATATCATGATTTCGAAGAAAAATACAAAACTAGAGATTCAAGTAGAACCGACTGGGAATCCAATGAAGTTATAGACAATTTTGCAATAAAAATATACACAGACGGGTCCAAAATATAAAGTGGTATTGGAAGCGGATATCCTCTCTAGATACACTGATACAAAAATTAACTCAAGGCTTCCGGATCACTGTAGTATATTTCAGGCGGAAATTTCGGCAATCCGAGAAGCAACAGCCTGACTCTATGTATACAATAAAGGGTCATGCTGTCGTAATCTATATAGATAGCTAGGCAGCAATAAAAGCCTTAGAATCGCCAACAGTAAGATCCAAGTTGGTTAAACAATGCCGTGAATTTCCCAACGAAATCGCTGACACATGCAAACTCTCTGTATGCTGGGTTTAAAGCCATAGGGATATTCTAGGCAACTGCAAAGCGGATGAGGTAGGGAAAGATGGTGCTGGCCGGATCTCGCTGATGATAGCGAAATCCCCTTTGTTCCCATCGACACGATTAAACTCCATCCGAATATTAGGTTAAGTTAGGTTAGATTGGCTGCCTGCACCACGATGCAGACACACTTAGACCAGTAAAGGTCCATTGTGATGCCAAGGATCTACCATTAGACCACTCAGGGACTAATAAAACCAACAGGAGCTTTTGATGAAGCGATTGATGTTCATGACGTCTAAGGACGCCAAATCGCTGAGGTCGTCAAGGAAGGAAGCTCCTAGATGGAGCATTCTTTTGCGTGATAGAGCAGGACATGTGCATAGGAAGTGAAGAATGGTTTCCTCCTCCTCCTCCTCCTCGTCCCTACAGCTCCTGCAGAAGTCATTGAAAAAGAGGCCAAGTCTTTTGGCATGTTGGCCGATTAGACAGTGTCCGGTGATGACACCGATAACGCAGCTGATCTGTAATCGCTTTAGTTTAACCAACTCGGCACTACGTTTCTGGTCCAGCTTAGGCCAGATCTACCTCCAAATGTGACACGTAGAGCCAATATCCCACCTATGGTTGGTCTTGCTAATAATCCTAATACTAAAGATGGACTAATATCGAAACTTGTCTCTCTTCTAGTCAAGTCTGGCCAGACCTGTACCTTACAAAGACAAACTGTAGGTAAAATATTAGTTCTACAATGAGAACCCTCACGAGGCATTGCCAGAAGGATGCACGCTTCAAGAGACGAGGAGGAAGAGCGGGTGGTAACCCACATTCTTTACACGTGCCCTGCTCTGTCCACCCTAAGAAAGAAAACAATTGGCAAAGACTTCTTCAACGACTTGGACGATTTGTCAGGTCTAGGTATGTGTATCTAGGATACGTTGATTTGTGTTTATGTATAAATGGTTCCATTAGATTAAAATAAACGCGTCGCAATGCATAGACAGATTCAATGGTACAAGATACCCATTCCAATGTCTCATAAAGAAAAGGTCTAAGTGCCGAAGGACCCGTTGTCTAACTAAGGTATTACAATGGACCTATTTTTTGATGTAAGTAGACGGTAGCTGTCGCTTGGGGCAGCCATCTAGCCTATCCTAAACGAAGCAGATTGTATACCCAAATGTTCCGAAATATATAAATTATATTCGAGTTTTTGAGATTCTGGTTTTTCTAAGCGCAGAGCTTGTACAAAGAAACGTTTGCCTCGAAGCCACTTGATGAGAAATCCCAACAAGAGCATGTAGAGGGAACATTTTCCTGAGATGCTTCGTAGAAAGCGTAATTTATCGTTTAGCAAGTGTTTACGAATAACCCTCGTCTGTCGTTGCGTGGTGTTCAAGCATTATGTCAAAAAATTATTAATACTAGTATCGCGTATGGTCGAAATTCGACCTCCCGTGCAACGAATGCAAAGGGATTTAAGCTCATACAGCCATGAATGTGATCAAAACGCTTTCACTTAATTGGTTAAAGCCTTTTGTATGGGAAATCATGTGCGTTCGCCCCTTTATTTAACCTGTGCTAACGGCAACATATGCACATGATTTTTATGTTGTGCACATCTATGGCACAGTACCTTTCGAATGATATAAGTTTCATCGCCCTCCTTTCATAATAAATACTAAAAAAACGTACGATAAATTTCGTGCTCACCTATTAATATATAGCCAAATCAAAATTAAAGTTAAAATAAAATTGCCTGGTGTAGTAGTGCACCCCTGTTGTCATCGGAAAGTTAATAATAAAGTTTCATAGTTCTTATAAAGTACAGTGAAACCCATCCTAACGGACACCTCCCATGAACGGACGTCTCCCTTGTGTGGATATCAAATCCATGACCGGAGATTGTAGTACTAATATACGGTGTATGGAATCGTTATTCCCTTGAATGGAAACCCCCTTTAAAGGGGCATAGATACTACGTTACAGAACAATACTAAACTAAATTCTCTCTTGAACGGATGCAGCTGAAGCTTTAACCATGAGATGCAGATGATGAACGAATCGAAATATTTCCTTCTACCTACGAGTATAAACAGGATTTTCCCATACTAAGTGAAAAGAATTGCAATTCGCAGCATTCTCCTTTGCTGGCATAAAGGGGTTTCATGAATTTCGTGCGTTTGGTTCTAATTCGTGTACATTCCAAATTCAGTTATATAATCGCTGGCTGCACCAAAGAAGTTTTATAGTATTGATGCACTACAATTCGAGTGGCTAAAAAAAATTAGAAACGAAAACATTTCAAACAAAATACTTGTAATTCAGGAAAGGGCTGGGGAGATTGCATTTGATTCAAGCGTAGATGATTTTCGCGCATCCAAAACTTGGTTGGAAAAATTTCGAAGAAGACACGCAACCAGCTCTAAAAGTGTTAGTGATGAAGCTGCAGCTGTTAATCGTAAGGATGTGACTAGAAAAGTTGTCATACATTTTAAGTGGATACAGCGAAGATTACACTTACATTGCAGATGAAACTGAACTGTCTTACGGAGAGCTTCGAACCAAAAGCTTTGCGTTAAGGGCTGAGAAATGACATGGTGGTAAATTGTCAAAGGAGTCCTTAACAGTAGTACACTGCATAAGTATGGTTGACAAAAACGACAAACTAGTTGTCTAGGAAAAGCTGAAAACCTAGACCTTTTCGCAATTTAGAGCCAAATCAATTGCCAGTGTACAGGAAGCACAATAAGAAGGCATAGATGATCACTGATATAATGATGGAATTGCTGCTAAAATTTTATGTAAAAAAAAAAAAGAAAGTTTTCCTGTTCATTGACAATGCAACTTCTCATGCACGTTAAACCAAATACGAGTAGAGAAACACAAACATTATTTGCATGTGGTTTCCTGTGCGGTGAATGCATTGGAGCTATTAAAAGAGACTTCGATCTAGATTCTAGACGTTGAGCATGTGCCCTATATGTCTCGAAAAAATTAAATCCGGAAATGTAAAACAAATGTGGGCGCCGTGGCGTAAGTAGTTAGTGTGTCGGATCACTACGCATGAGGTTCCAAGTTCGAATCCCAGAAAACACCAAAAAAGTTTTTTCACGGTCCCACCTCTCGCGAGCGTCTGACAAACATCCGAGAGCATTGTTGTCACGAAAAAGCTTCTCAAATGGCCGTTCGGATTCTGCATTAAAACTGTAGGTCCCTTCCATTCGTGTGAAAAATATAACGCACACAACATGAGTGGTTGCGAGAAGCTAGGCCCTGGCACTTTAAAGAGCTGTTGCGCCAAATATTTGTATTTGTATTTTGTATGTAAAACAAGATACTTTTGTACATACTAATGTCTAAGCCTAGCTTAATAAAAAAAAAAGGAAAACAAATTATAAATCTAAGACATGCAGCTATTATCGGGTGGAGTTCATAGCTGCTGAACTGTAGTCCATCATCTGGCTGAATGCCAATATTGGATTGTATCCAAGTGCATTAAATCCTCTAGCAAATGGCATACCGCCGGGAAATTGTCCCCCAAATGATAGTAACTGCTGCTGCTGCTACTGCGTAGTTTGAAATGTCTGCGCCTCACGCGCAGCCGATTAAGCACGCTTCTTTCGTTTCTTAGTTGAGGTAGTCGCCTTCGAACAAGACTCCGAATCGTATTCCGAATGCATATCCGAGTTTATGCTGCTTTTTTTCAACTTTGCTTCGAGTCAGATTTAGTTCACTTGCGTTCACGTTTTGAGTTCGCAATGTCCTTGCGGGTCACTTCGACTGTTGGTGTTGGTCCTAGTATCCGATGATGTCGATGATGAACATTTGATATTGACGGACTCTAGTTTGTTTTGGAAAGCGATATGAACGGCGATGCTAATGGTGATGTTCTAGAAAGTTCAGATGGGGACCTAGAACCACACCATGCAGACATTTTTCAGTCCCGTTGATGTCTGTACAATAAAGGTTTCACTGTATTAAGTGTGCGTTTATTCTCATTCCATTGCAACGTCGGATTCGCTCTAACCGAACAGACTGTATCATATTACATCGCTCGTGACCTTCTGTTCACAATACAGTGTTGACCCAGCAAGGTTTTTTTTTTTTTTTTAATGCTTTAGTGCTTCTAAATAACGACCGAATTCGAAATTACAAATGTTTTCTTTATAGATGCATGGCACCTATGCTGTGTGGCCAGCAACTGGGACATTCCACGAAACTGCAGGCAGACAAGCTCGCGTACAACTCTAAATATTCGGACCGATAAGCCAACCCTAGGTATGCACCTCGCTACATGTAAGCATCTACTAAAGCTGAACACTGTTAGCAAGATCAACACAAATGGGAAAACGGCTCAACGTGTCACATTTCGTGATAGATCTGGCTTAAACTGGACCAGAAACGCAGTGCCGAGCTGGTCAAGCTAAAGCGATCACAGATCAGCTGCGTTATCGGTGTTCTCACTGGATACTGTCTTATAGCTGAACATGCCAAAATACTTGGCCTCTTCTGCAACTACTGCAAGAGAAGGAGGAGCTCCCTGCAGGAGCTGTAGGGACGAAGAGGAGAAGGAAACCATCATTCACATTTTATGCACTTGTTCAGTCCTGTCGCGTAAAAGAATGGTCCATCTAGGGGTCGCTTCATTGATGACCTCGGCGATTTGGCATCCTTATGCTTCATGAGCATCCATCGCTTTATCAAAAGCTCCGGGTGGTTTTAGTAGTCCCTAAGTGGTGTAATGGTAGACCCATAGCATTACAATGGATAGCCATCCTAACTTAACCTATCTAGATGCATGGCTAGATAACTGTTTTTGTATACCCACAAAAACGATTTTTTTTACGATTTTTTCTAAAAATTGGACAAAGAAATTTTATTTGTTCCAACGAAGGTTTCTTTTAGTTTTTTTTTTTTTTTTTTTTTTTTAAAAACATATTCGGCCTTACGAAGCTTTCAGTATTACAAATGCCCAAGGACATTAAATTGTTCGCTATACCATTGTATTTAGGAAAAGTGGTATGTACACACACATTTATCCTGTTGAAAACTTCAAAATCTAAAAATACCCATTGCAATGCCGTAGAATAGGCCATTTTCGACCTATTCAGAGTCTGATACCAAACAACTTTTATTTGATAATACGTACTTTGGACCAATTTCAATGTAATTTTAGTAAATTGGTGACCTTCCGCTAGTTTCTGTGCGGACTATAAAGTATGGCAACATTTTTAATTGCGTACTTCAGTAGTTCTACGCTAATAATTCAGAAAATTTAAGAATACAAAAATTCCAAATTATGACCATTTAACGAAAAACACGAAACGAAATAAATAAATACTTGCTAATATCGGGTAAGTACTAAATTTCCAATGGAATGGCAAGTCCAATTCCAGCTAAATTTGTTCGTCTCCTTCGCAGTTTAAGTGTAAGGAATACGTGAACAAAATAGCTTGTGCACGGCAGTATCGCGGGCTGTATAGTTAACAGCTCTTTAGAAACGTATCCATATTTATGTATGCATTTTTACAGTAACAGTTTATAGTTAAATTATTTTGGAAATTAAGCCGCAAGCAAGATTTTTTATTGCACACAACGGACTTAAAATATAATTTTATAGCAATATGTATCATCTAATTACTTTCAACATCGCGGAATTGTGGCCTGTTGAATTTTGCTGTTCGTTTCGTTATTGTGGTAACATAAGAAATTGTTTGCAGTAAAAATAACATTTTTACGGTTCTTTTCCACTCAGCGGTTTAAGTCGCTTTTCTATTTTTGGTCAGCATACGAAAACTTGCAGAGAATCTCGAATTCTTCTTCGTACTCAGGCGATGTTATGGTCTGAACTTTAGCGGTTATAACCACTTCCCACATCACTGCATTTCTGTTGACCCGCTTGTGGGGTTCGCCTGCTTGACCCAAGGAAATATCAGCTGGACTCTCGATTTTGAACCACTTTGGCACTCAATTGAATCAAATGTTGGTGTTGTTGCATTTGCCTGATCCAGAAGTTTTTAGGTCTGCCTTACTTTCGCGATATTTTTGGAAAGTTCATGAAGGCCTCCACGGATCTTCGAACTTCTTATGCGATCAAACTTTGTCATTCCTGTTGTCATGCGAAGCATCTTCATCTCAGCTGCCGTTTGTAAATTGTCCAACATTACGAAACGTATGTGAGTGCTGGACACACAACTGCGGTGTTGAGCTTTCTTTTTAGCTTAGGGGGAATTTTTAGGTCACAGGAGATAGCAGAGTTTTCCCGCCACTTCATCCACCCTAGAACCCTTCGATGTCTTAGCGCCACCCATATCAGATCTCGTGGTTGTCTGTCGAATGCTTTTTCAAAGTCAACCAATACAATATGCAAATCCTTTAAGGAATCACGATGTTTTCCATTATGATCCTTATACTTTGGATTACATCTGTGGTTGATTCACCTGCGACAAACCCCCGCTGATCACCAGATAGTCGTATTACTTTTTCGCAATCGGCCACTGGCATGGGACATCAGCTTGGTCGAACTGTACCTTGCATTGATTCAGTATTGGATCACCTCTCGTAAGTTTGGGGATGAGAAACATGAGTCATCTGGATCCGAAGTCTCCTATGTTTTCCAGAACTCAGAGGGCAACTCGTCTGGCCTATTTGATCGCCTCACTAACTTCTTCGACTGTAATGTCAAGTATTTTTTCACAGTTTGAGGTGGCTTTTGGAAAGCATAGACGGGGAAACTTTTCGTTCAAAGGTACTTAACCATACAATTTTTCGTCATCCGTAAATAGATGGGCCGGAGCATAGTTAATGAAGTTTCGCGAACGAATTTCCTGAGCATTCCTCCTTATTTGACGGCGTATTTTGAAGACACCCTTATTCATATTTAGTTGTTGCAGCCTCTATATCAGCAACCTAGTGAATCTCGACTACACATGAAAAATAAGTAAAGTAAAACTAATTCTAATATTTTTTGTTCACGGAAACATTTTACGATTGACCAGCTTCATCGAATTACTAACTTCACCGAGAAAGCACTGGAATAGAAACAAGCTTGTTCTACAGTCTTCCTGGATGTAGCGCAAGCATTCGATAAAATTTGGCACGAAGGACTGATCTACTATTAAAAGACTCTTCCTAAATATCATACAAATATCTTCGAATTCTACATTGCAGACAGATACTTTCGTTTAAAACAACAGAATGCGTATTCGGAGCTGAGGGAAATGAAAGCAGGTGTGCCCCAAGGAAGCGTACTTGGACCAGTGCTCTACCTATTATATACTTATGATATCGCATCACTGGAAAATAACACAATTGATTTTTGTTATTTTTTGTCTTTGCAAAAACATCGAAGGATCTCAGTACAAGAACGTAGAATTTGGCCTGCGCTCCAGTCGAGCATAATCTTTGGGTACCGATACCTGGGATGTGTGATCTCTGGCATGTGCAGACCCGTGCTCGAAAAAAATATTCTAAAAAATCCTAAAAGTCGACTCTCAAGCACACACTTATCAGTTGTCTATTGAGACTCTCTAACGTATTGCTATTTTGAATTATTAGTGTTATTTTCTACACTATTGTGAACTCTTTACAAAGTTTGAATATGACAGATGTCGGGGAAAATAATTACAACAAATGTCATTAATTTAAATGTCATTCTAGTTTCGACTAAAATGCAGATAATTTGACTTTAACTCTTTCCTACATTAGAGTTGACAGTTATAGTTTACTTCAAAGTCAAAAGTCATATCTAAATCACATCTAAGCCATATCTAAATTGTTTTGCTGATTTTTCCCCGAAAACATCAGAAATACTTTCATCACTAAATCATGATTAAAAACTGGGTCATTATATGATATGGAAGTCTCCACCATTAAATCTACGAAAAAGGACAAAATTTCCGCATAAATTATCTTTTTTTTATGCGCAAATCGTTTCGAGCCGTTCTGTTATTTTTGGACTTGAAGCACCACTTCAACCAAATTAGCACAGCTCATAAACTTTGACAGCCCTTTTGTTCTCCCAAGGTTTACCATCTCAAGCAACCTTCTGCTCAAAGATCACTCCATCACATCGCATAACTGAATAACAATCAAAAGTGTTATTTATTTATTTTTTAATAGCATTACTGCCAAAAATTCATTTCAAAACGTTTAACGAAATTTACATAATCTTTCAACTTTTAAATGACAACTCCACTGAATCAGAAGAAGCACAGAAAAAATAACATTTTGTTGCTACCATTTAGCCACTAACTGCTGCAATTTATGAATAATTTATTTTGTGTTAACAACATTCATGTAACGAATAGGCAGAGCATACATACACACGGAAAAGAAAAATACGAAATAAAAAAAATTAACATATTTTCCGAAACGATGGCATATAACAACTAATTTCACTTTAAATTGTGTGAATATCTATAAAAATTGTTGAATTGTTTTTACAAGATATTTATTCATAGATACTTTAGTTAATTCGTCGGGACTTAGTGGGAAGATACGAGTACGATGATGCGCAGGGCTGTGGCTACTACACGACGAAAATGTATTCATATTTTAATTTTTCTGTTGTGTTGGACGATTTGAATGGGCTAACAAGCCCGCCCGACCGCCCCACCGCTCCACTGCCTTATGCCAGAGGGATAGATGGGAGGCAATTGTTTACCACAATTTGACCATTTAATTTGCTTTTTGCATGTTAATGGGAAATTTGTTGAAAATAGTTATGTTTCGAAAGGGATTTAGTTTCGAAGCAAATGACTTCGTAAAAGAGGCGTTGACATACATTTTTTAATTTGTGAAACAATTCATTGAGATAAAAGATAGAAATCGGAGAAAAAGATTGGGTGGCTATAAATGGTAGTTTGAGACGCCTTAAGTATTGTTGGGTTGTAAAGATAAAGCTAATCGGCCCTATAATGTTTTTTATTAACTCGAAAAAATAATGGTTTTTATTACCTTAAGATGCTTGTACTATAGTCAGCTGCATTTAGATACTCATATGAAATACTGGTATACTCGTATTATTGGTAGTTACATATGAAGTTGTCGACTTTTTATGTGGAAAGTTAAATAACGCTATTTCGCAACGCAAAAATTAAAAAAGTTTAGTCCAAAAAATAGTCTCCATTTACATCTGTGACATTTTTCCAACGTTCCACCAAAGCCAAAAACTCCTTATCCTTTCGGGCTAAGAAGTCCTTAAAGTCCTATTTTATGGCATCTGGACTTATGAATTGTTTATTTTGGAGGTGATTGCCCAAACTTCAGAAAAGGTGGTAATCGGTCGGGGATAAGTCTGGTGAGAAAGGCGGATGAGGCAAAACTTCATAATCCAACTCCGCCAGCTTCAGGTATGTGGTATTGTGTTGTCATGCAGCAGTATGCGACCATGCCTATTTACCAGTGACGGCTGTTTTTGGAGCAATTTGTTGTGCATTATGTCGATTTCTCTACAGTACGACTCGGCCGTGATTGTTTCTCCGCGTTTGAGAAATGAATGATGGGCAACTCCCTCACTCGTCCACCATACTGTCTCCATTACATTTTTGGGGTGTAAGTCTGCCTTGCCAAGTCCACTCGGAAGCTCACCCACGTCTACCCATTCTCCCGACCTTTTTGGATTATCGTATAGGATCCACTTTTCGTCGCAGGAGACGATGCGATGCAAAAAAGGATCCATACGGTGTCTGTTGGTCAAAGATATCGCAACCTCCAAACGTCGTGGCATATTCGCTGGTGTTAGGACGTGGGGCACCCATCTCTCTAGTTTTTTTTTACCTTACCGATGGCGGAAAGGTGGCGACTTATGGTTGCAGTTGACACTTTCAACCTTACAGCAAGACTAAGACCAGTCGTAGTTGCATTTTCTTCAACAGCTGCTGCAAGTTCTTCATTATTAAAGACATTCGCTGGTCTACCCCTTGGTAATTTTTCGAGCGAAAAATCTCCCTCGCTGAACTTGGTAAACCAGTTTCGAATAGTTCTCTCACTACAAGTACCCAAACCAAAAGCACTGTTAATTTCTCTATTCATGTTTTTTTTTATGAGTAAATTAAAAAAGGAACATTGCCCTTAAATTTGTTGGTGAAAGCATTTTCTTTGTAAGGAAAAAAGTCGACTCAATGAGCTAATAGCGTAAATTAGTTTTTACCGTTAGAAAACTGTACTCTTTTCTTAAAAAAAACTTTATTTTCAATTTCTCTGCACAACTTCACGCCATAACGATCACTTTAGGAATGATCGGTAGGTCGGCAATTTCATATGTAACGACCAATAAAACTTTATCTGTCAAAACAGTTGTATTTCCTGCAGCATAGGCACATACATTATAGAATACATATTATACATTAAACTGAAACCATTTTTTTCTCATGAACAATCTGGTTTATTAGACTGTTTTGATACCCACAATAATACCATCGATACGAGTATATTTTAGAAGAAAGGCTGGGAAGTGAGTGCTAATAAGAGCTTCAAGATTCAAGTAAAACCAAATTTCTGAGAAAGCCGTCGACCAATTTTAGATTTTGACTGTACTTAGTCTAGGGGAGTGTCCCTTGTTAGCCTTAACACCTTATTACATGCACCATGATTGTTTACAAAGGAAACATATTCAGCGTAGTCGATATGTTTGAGATGGATGGTGAGGTGCAAGTGCACTTAGACCTATGGTAGACCCAAACTAGAGCTCAAATCAATGGCGTACTCGATTTAGAGCACTTCCTCTATTCCAATTGCTTAATGAGCCGAAGTATCAGAAGTCAAGATAGGGTCCTGTCTTTGATTCTGGAATAGTGCTTCGCATTCCATAAGATGTGCTGGTGTTTGTGCAAGGTCCCTGTAGAATCTGAAGTGTCCATTCCCTTCTATTCCCAGTTTCCTTGAGCATGCAGTGCTCCGTTGGCATGCCTGTCAAGATGCGAAGTCGATTTCTGTAAACTTTTAAGCAGGTTCTGCTTTCTTTCTGGTTGTAATTGTCCAGAATTTCGTTCGCCTATCTCAGTCAGTGAATGTCGTCCCAATACTTAGACCATTTGCTCTCTTCATCTTTTCTCAGTTCTTCCCTTTTTTTTTTGTGTGGTCGTATCCAGGAAAAAAATGTCTGTGTGTCTGAGCCGTTTCTTGCTAGTGCATCAACTACTTTCCCCATCACTCCTACATGTCCTGGTATTCAGTAGAGAGTTACTTTATTATCCAGTGCCAGTCTCATGTGCCTTGATTGCGGCTTGGCTCCTGCCAAGTGGGGTTGAATTGGGCCCATCTTTCCATAAGTATTGCGTGAATTTTTATCTTTCTGCTTGAAAGAGACTACGGAAAACTCCCAGAGATTCCGAGTATCTGGTCATAGACCCGTACACGCCAGTTACATTTGAAATATCAGCTAAAAACGAGATAGCTAACAACCCCGAACAGCAACCAGTCAATTAAGCCAAACATGGATTCAACAGTGGTCATCACTTCAAATCGAACAGAAGCGAACATTATGAAAGATCAGCGAAAAAGGTGGATATAGACACCTCGTCAATGTCAACGCGACGACCAGTAATTCGATTATTCTAAGAGCGACAAGTTGCAGCGACGCTTGGACGGCGAACTTGAAGCAAATAATAAAGAATTATCGAAAAGCCAAAATAAAGTGTTTTACTTAATTGCGAAGCATTTAACTCGCCTACATCAGTGTCCATAGATTCTTTCAATCCATCCGTGTATCATTTAATAGAATGTTGTTTGAATTGATACATCAATCCCTTTCATTGCTCAGCTTTGAGTCCATTTTGCTTTTAAAGCAGTATTGCTTGACCAAATCGTCTCTGAGCGAGTTCAGGCGCCGTTTGGATAGGGTTTCTTGGTCTTTATTTGCGATGCAATTCAGATGAACATGAAAGTTGTGTGCTCTAATGGCCTGTGTGGTAGGACGTTGAAAGGTCGAGTTTCTAGAGATCATTCCGATGAGCTCTTCCGAACATCTGCCATAGTAGTATCTGTAGAACAGGCATAAATCTGCCACCTGCCTTCGATGAGCCAACGATTAAAGGTTGGACGTTAGTGCTGGATCTTCTATTAAGCGAACTGCTCGCCTCTAGCTGCTGTCAAGTGGATTTAGATATACATAGTGTTTTGGGGCCGAGTTCTGAATGTGAGAGCAGTGCTTAAGCCCTGGCCTTACTTGTACTTTGTATGAAAGAGGAGGTTGTGGCGGTTTAAAGTACTTCTTTGCTCTGAAAAAATAGTGGGATAATATGTGGTCATGCCATGTGACACCCAGTAAATTCATGGTCTCCTTGGGTTCGATTATTTGGTTACCCATTTCAAGCTGGGGAAGAGTAGATGTATTCACTTTTTAGACGTCTAGTGCAACCGCTTTTGATTCGCCGTGTTATTCAGTAGCTAAGATCAATAGATGAGTTACGTAGCTTAGCAGGTCTGCTGCTGAACGTCATCTACGAAAACCATATTGCCGGTCGCTTATTAGTCCATGCCCCTTTAGATACTTGATAACATCGGCGTTTACTGCCTATTGCATAAATTTATAGTTTTACTTTAGTATTTACAGGCCGTAAAGTTCTCGAATCCAACCCGGAGGAGGGCCTTTTCTAAGATGGAGCGATCAATAGATCTTAACCAACTTGCAGTTATTTTAAAACCGATCTGGCTGAAGGGATTTGTTGATTGAAGCTCAGATCTGTAGTGTAATCTAAAGTAAGTAAATACGTAAGTCACTCTATACTGACTTCAATAGTACAATAGTAGCATAGTTGTTGATATTTTTCTGGTTTGGTTGCAGTTAAGTGGTCATTAGTACATATGCAAAAAGGTCGATTAAATCCTAAAAAAAAATCCTATGTTGGAAAAGAATCCCGGAAAAAAATAGACTCTGAAATTTTTTTTCAATTTCTCATTTCGAAAGTTTCTAGCTTAAAGAATTCGCAGATTAGATGCTTTTTCCGGACTCTTTTGTCTTCATATCTTTGTTCATGACTGCGACATTGTATTAAAAAAAAAAACGTGCCCTCATGTGTGATGTTGTAAGATTGTTGCATATAACATTCAGATTAATATTTAATAACATTAATATAAAACAATAGTTCTTATTTTCTTCTACATGCATGTATGTATGAATTCAAATATTCAAACAAATTCAAATAGTTAATTTTTCAGTCTTCCCTCTGACTGTATATGATTGCTTACAAAGTTTCACAGTCACGCAGAAGCGACAACACAAGCGAGCGATCGCTGATGCTGTTCTAAGAGGTTGTTTTACATTTCAGTAATCAGTGTATGAATGATGTTACTGAATCGTTGCACAACCACTACAAAATTCTGGCCCGTTGTCCAAATTACAATTTGGAAACTAAATGAGAAAATCAAATACTTATTGCAAAATTTTCCAATTCAATCCGACACAATTTTCAAACATTCCGACGTAATTTTCAATGTCAAATCTGCTGTATTTTCGAAAAATATTTGCCAAAACTGTTAGGATTTTTTTTTTTTTAACTGACGAGCCATAATTTCCGGGAGGCGAGAAAACCTCGATTTTATTCTCAAAGCTTTAAATTTTTGCTCAATCGATGGTACTTAATCTATGTTCAGACGGTTTTCAGTTCTTACAATACTCGTTTTGTCAGGTCTACTAATGAAAAAGGTGTCCCAAGTGTCTTACAACCATCTGAACTGCCGATTTTGGTCTGACATCGTTGTCAGAAAAGCATTTTCAGAGCGCCATCTAACAACGAAATTGTCAGGCATCTGCCAATCGTGTGAACACCGTCTTTTACCATTGTTAGACCATCGTCAGATTTTAGGATATCGGCAGACTCACTTGAAATTGTCAGATGTATGAAGCTTATGACATCTGACAATGGCATCATTGTAAGATGTTTTCGATATCAATTCAGCGAAATATTTTGGACGCGTACAACGCATATCTGCTCCTCAAACGGTTCTTATTTAAATCCGTGTTTTGATTTGAAAAGTGAAAATGACTAGTAATAGGAGACAGAGAGAAGACAATTTTGAAAATGAAGTACCCGATCCCACATTTCGGCCGATCGACGTTAAATCACTTCGCAGACGCCGACGGACTCTCAGTTTCGGGCGAATGTATGCTTTATAGATCGTGGCCAAATCAGTTGGAGTGAAAAAGCGTTTACATCTTTTGAGGAAACCAAAGCATTTAGCACATGGGGGTGGCAATGGTGCATTGGGTAGTGTGTTTGCTCGTTAACCGATGTGTGCAGGTTCAAGCCCCAGCGGGGAACAACAATCATGGGCCACCCAAGTATAAAGGAAAAACGAATTACATGGACGTTTTTCCAACCACTGCACTAAAGAAAGGTTCCTGCCTGGTAGTACAATGGACCGGAGAGTCTGAGTGCTCTGGATTTGGGTTTCCTTTTTTACAAAATATAAAAAAAAAAAAAGGCATCTAGCACCACTTTTTGCAGCATTAATAATCTGCTGGTTCCAACGTAGCTCTAGGTTAATATGTATCCCGAGTATTGACAAGCCATTCGATTTCCCTTGATCAACTCCATTCATTTTTAATTTGGCAACGTTGGTGTCACCACGCTTGAGAGACATGAGACAAAACTTTGACGCATTGAACTCAACTCGCATTTTAACACCCCAATTGACGATTGCATCAATATCACAGTTAAGTTCGGTTGACATTCACTGTCGCTGGGACTCTACAACTTGGAGCCCTTATCGTGGAGTCGTTAAAGAATAAGCGAAGTCAAGAGTGCTGTCATCCGCGAAAGAGTGGATTGGGTTGCGAGTAAGAGAGGGAAGGTCGTTGATAAATATTAGAAAGATGGTCGGAGACTGAGCCCTGTGGAACACCAGCATTAGTTGAAAAAGGAGTAGAAGTATATCCATCTAACACAACTTGTATTGATCGATTGCAACGCCATAAGCCATGGCAATATGCCATACCCTATCGAAAGCCTTGGAAATATCAAGAGCAAGTATTCTGCATTCACCATGTTGATGGATACATTGGTTCCATTTGCCCGACAGGTAAGACATTAAGTCACAAGTGGAACGCTGTTGCCTAAAACCATACTGACGGTCATGAAGGTTTGTTTCTAGGTGTCTCAAGAGATGGTAATTGACAATGCTCTCAATGACCTTAGAAAGCACTGAGCATAAAGCTATGGGTCGGTAGATAAAAGGGGATATCGCCTTTTGGGAATTGGCTAAACAAGCGCTAGTTTCCACCTATCCGGAAAAATTGCCTGTGGAATAGGATAAGTAGAAGATCTTGCGTAGAGATTTGGCCAGGGTAGAAGAACACCTCTTCAAAACAAGGGGCGGAATTTAATCTGGACCTGAAGATTTGTTGCAGCTGAGATCTTTAAGGACCCTAGCTACTGAACGGATTCAGAAAAATGTTTGTCCTAGATAATATTGAACACGGTACAGCATAGGTAGAGAAAAAGACCTGTCTGGTAAGGTGGAATTTCTCTTTGGAGTCTGTGATATGCATATCATTCTAGACAAGAACTGGGATTGCTGATGAGGCGGATCGTTTAATTCCTTTGACGAAAGACAAAAAGATTTACTTCCTTTAGGACAATGCAGTATTTTGCCTTTCTTTTTGGTCTCATTGGAATTCAGCACACTTCAAAGTGACGTTAGTTTAAAAACATTTCTTGCTCTCCTGATAAGTGGCCATGCTGCTAGTTACAACATTATTCGCGTGATACATTCAAATTTCCAAGACAACATCCGACATTCGTATTGATGCAAATCCGAGCTCTTTTGCATCATTTTGGGGATAAATTCTCGATTTCATGTTGAACATTGTCCTTCAGTTGCTGTTAAGTCTTTACCTCATTTACGGAAACTAGTGCTTTCAAATAGCCCGAAGAGAAGAAGGCCAGGACGGTTAAATCGGGGAATATTGCAGGTGATGCATCGGAAATATCTGCGAAAACAGAAATCTTTGTCTCGCATTATTACCCAAAAGACATACTGGCCACTGCCTCTGAGCCCACAGGAGAAGTTTGTTCACCTATGAAAAAAACTCACTGTTGAAAATTCATAAGCAGAATGGTATAACAGAGTGTACGCTCGGTCGTCAAAAGAAGCGTCAGAACTCATTCCGAGAGTCGAGCAGGGCCCCCATCGAGCATCTGCGATGGTTTGGTGGGCGTTCAGCTATAACGGCGTTACCAATCTTCATATCTGCGAGAGGGAGTCAAAACATAGGCAGAAGTTTATCAAACAGATGTTCTGATAGGCGCTGTTAATCTTACTTAATCTAGCTTGATTTTCAAACGACTAATGGACTTTACGACAGCAATCACCGGACTTCATATCAACAGATGACTGGCCGGCTGGTAGTCCACATCCCAATCCTTTGAATTATAAGCTATGGTCTGTTTTAGAGGCCATGGCTTGCTCTACTCGACAGCCAAACATTGAATCATAAAGCACACACTTATCCCATACAAGAGGTGCGTGCTTCGATCGATGAGTGGCCAAGGCGACTCAAGGCTTGTGTGAAAGCAAATGGCGGCCATATTGAATAATTGTTTGATATGTTAACTAACGTAAAATATGAAAACATATTTTATGTCCAACGTTGTGCGCGCCGATCTCTAACACACCACCCATACATATGCCTGCGATACCACTTCAAGTTACCTGGTATTACTAAAGTACTGCCACTAAATAGTAGAGTATATTTCTTTGTATATTTTAGTGTACATTATTTCTAGATTTACGTATTATTTTTCAATAATCAATAAATATTTTAAAGATGATACTCTTATTTAAAAAAAAAATAAAAAATTGTAAACTACATCCCAGCCTTGCTCCCCGTTCAAAATGCTGATTGCGCTTCATTTGCCTCTAATCCAAAAACCAAAAAAAAATCTTGCGGAATTCTTCGAGAATTGGACAAAAAAAAAAAAAATATTTGGCGCAACAGCTCTTGAAAGTGCCAGGGCCTAGCTTCTCGCAACCACTCATGTTGTGTGCGTTATACTTTTCACACGAATGGAAGGGACTTACAGTTTAGAGCCGTATCCGAACGGCGATTTGAGGAGCTTTTTCGTGACAACAATACTCTCGGATGTTTGTCAGACGCTCGCGAGAGGTGGGACCGTGAAAAAACTTTTTGGCGTTTTTCTATGATTCGAACTTGCAACCTCATGCGTAGTGATCGGACACACCAACCACTTACGCCACGGCGCCCACCGAGAATTGGACAAATCGCAATAAAATGTACTACGTCCTCTCTCTCCCTGAGATTACAAAGATCGCACAAAATTGGTAGGTCTGGTCGGTGTGGTATAGATTCAGGTTGGCTAATTCCCCTCGTATTTTAAATATGGTGCTAATCATATCGGTAGAGTAGTGATTTAAAAAGTAAGTTCCCTCTCCAAGATTGTGATTCAGTCTGCTATAGTGTATTCCATATTGGGATATCTGCGCGTCGCATCTAACTTTTGCAAACGTGGTACGCCTTGTTTCCTCCAGTAATAAGTTGAACTTCATTCTCAATGATGTTAGCTCCTCATCGGATGCAAATGACAGGTTTAGGCCGCAGCTTGAAGCTAATTTCTCGCATTCCTGAACAAGGCTTCCTCTTGACGACAGAGCATGCAAAAGTACTTGTTTTGGCAGTCTTTCCCCAGCCAGTGTCATAACCTTAACTACATAAGTAGTTAAAGTGCAGCTTTAGAGTGTCTAGGTATAGAGGTGGACATCGTATCTCCAAATACAGCATATAACTGGGGATACTGCACGGCAATTGAAAGATCCTTTTGAAAAACTAACGGAGGCATTTTTTAACAACTTCAAAGTGACAGTAGCCCCAAACTTGGGCTCCATAGAAGAATGTGGATGCAGGAACAGTCCGGAATATTTTTTGTTTTGAGCTATGCGTTTAATATTTATTTTTAATACAGCGACCCCAGATTGATGAAAGAGCACATTTTGCCTCAGACAATTTAGCCGTAAGGTGTTTGCCCATATTCAAATTAGATGAATCAAGACTCCTAGATATTTGTACTCCCTTACTACTTCAATATGGCCGCCTTGGTAAGTCCACTTTTCATTTCGGGAAAATCTTCCGCCCCCGCTCCTGAATATAACTATCTTCGACTTCTCCAAGTTGACAGACAAGTTCCACGTCAGTCTATTAATCATCTATCTATTGTGTCAGCCAGAAAGACGATGTCATCCGCGTACATAAGTCGACGAATCTTCTTACGGTTTAACTCTATTCCTCCTCCTACTACTGGTTATCCATCCCAAAGATATGCCGCATTTTGATCATACATTGCACTCAATATGTTAACAATTTTAGTAGAAACTCCTATCCTATACAATTTATAGAAGAGCGGTTCACGGACAATTGAATCGAATGCTGCTCGGAAGTGCAGAAAAAAGGCATACAACTTCTTGCGTTTCTTTTTATAAAACTCAGCTATATTAATTAATGTAAATATTTGGTCTAATGGAATAGTGCTTTCTAAAACCAGCTTGGTATTCATGCAACACTGCACTATTTCTGACCTATTGTGTTAGCCTATTGTAAATTAAAGCACCAAACAGTTTAGCCGAAGTATTCAAAAAGGATATACCTCTGTAGTTCGACGGATTATCGTAATCTCCTTTTTTGTGCAGTGGAAAAATTATTGCACTTTTGAAACTTCCTGGAACATTTGCGTCTTCGAAGATTCGATTAAATTCTGACGTAAGGGCTAATACAAAATCAATCGAACAGTTCTTAAAATGCTCAAAAGGTGTGCGGTCATCGCCAGGCGCTTTTCTAGTTTTTGCATTTTTGATGACATTTTGCACTTCGCATAGAGAAAACGGCGAATCCAGGTAATCATCGGCAAATAGCGGTGCTGCATATGAAAGGATGGTAAAATTTGTGTTTGATTCAGAAGTTTTTTTAAAATAATCCATAAGTAGTGGAGCACATTTTTTATTTTTTTTTTTTTCTCTTGTACAACCCATGCCCGCGTGGCAACGACACTGCGACCTGAAAGATCTATTGTATCGGAGGGTTGGAGTTAACCTAACAGACGTACTACCTCCCTTATGAAAGTGAGTATATCTCTAGTAGTGGAGCATTTCAGTTCCACTGAAGTGAGTATCTCCTTGTGGAAAATACGTTTCCTTAACCAGCGTAGTGCCGGGCATTCACAAAGAATGTGTTCGGATGTTTCATCCTCCTCTAGGCATAGCCGACAGTCCTTCTCTTGACACAGGTTCAACTTGTTAAGGTAGTATCTTAGGCCGCAATGGCCAGTTAGAAAGCTCACTAGCTTCCTAATGCTTTCCCTATCTAAGTTAAGGATTTCATTATAGGAATAAGGCTTGATTAAACGTTTGGATTGTCTTAAACCTGGCCCATTAGTCCAGTGATCTAGACGAAGTTTGTTCTCCCATTCGTTAATCAACGCTGTAGCTATTGTCCAATTGACGCTACAATAAGGTTCGGAACCTATAAACGCAGATTCTGAGCCGGCCCTAGCAAGCTCATCTGTAGATTCGTTGCCCACAATTCCTTGGTGTCCAGGGACCCAACCGAGCATTACTCTATGGTGTTTGGCAAGATCTTGTAAAGCATCGTAGCAGCATTTTACAGTTATGGAGTCCATTTGGTTAGACGATAATGCCATAAGTGCTGCCTGGCTATCTGAAAATATATGAATCCTAGCGCCCTTGATTACCTTACGGAGATTGTGTCTGGCGCAGATCTCAATGGCATGGATTTCAGCCTGAAACACAGTGGGAGTCGTACCCATAGGTACCGAAATTTTTGTGTTGGGTCCAAAGACCCCGGCTCCAACTCCAGAAACCATTTTCGATCCGTCGGTGAACCAGACGAGACTTTTGGGGTCCAGTGTTGGAACACCATTGGACCAATTTCCGCGGTCCAATATTTCTACCTCGAATAACCTTCCGAAGCAATGTTGCCTGACCATAATATCGGGTATAGTACAAAACATGTCTCTTTTAGGGATCGAGTTGAGTATCTTTAGATGCCCCACTAGGTCACCTGGTTTATACTCATAATCTAGCTGCAGCTTGATGGCATAGTGATAGATAGTGGAGCACATAGAGTAGAGGCAATCACGTTCCTCTGGCCGTACAAATCTTACCGCTTTCCAAAACTCTGCTGATGATCTTGAAATATTAACAACATCAATGTTTTGTTTGCATAAGCGCCGCCTTCTTTGCATGACAAATACGTTTATAGTCCTTGTTCGCCACTCCATAGTGTGTTTTGAAAATCTCGGTGTTATACAGTCTTAAAAGTCTTAGAAAAGCAAACGACTTATCCCCAGCATTCGGGTACTCCTTATCGAACCACTTCTGTTTGCATACTCTACTATGTATATTTCGTTGAATGACTGGTGGTGGAGTATGCCTTTTTGATGAATTCTGTATGTAGCAGGATGTTTGGCCGGGTGTTCGTTGTATACAGTCTTCGAAGTTCCGTATTTAAATTATTTTGGTATATGTCCGATTTTTGTCATTCCAGGATAACTTCGGAAGAAGTGTTCTCTTCAACAGCAATTCTCGATACTACATTTAATTTCGAAGGGCATGTGATCTGAACCTGTACCTATTTGAAAGTGTTTTAATAGGTAATTCCAATATCCGGAGTTACTCGTAAGGCAGTAATCAATTACCGAACACACAGATCAGATTTTACCACCAAAACTACGTGTACCAGCATTTATGACTATGAATATGTATTATGGAACTAAAATAATTATGAACAAATGTCAGAAAAATTTTGTCTATTCAATCCAACCGACAAACACAAGCTCTTAGACAATTTATTCTGCCACTAGCCTCCCTCCGGTCTTACACTGCTTTAATTACACTAATCCCTTTCTATTTTAATTCAAATGATTCATTTTCAATTCAACTGTCAAGACGAATCAGCAGCAACATGGACGCTATCCTTATGTCAAAAAAAAGGAAGAAAAATGTGAGAAAACCACAACAAAACATAAACTATTTCCTTCTTCTTATACGAGTGCATGATAAAATTGTACACGTTAATTAAGAAATCAAATGAAAGAATAAAAAAAAAAAAAATTGCAATAATAATATTTTCATGTTCTCGTTGTAGATACTTATTCCTTGCAGATAAATCAGAATTATTTGTAATTATAATCTTCGTGTTAACATATTCTATTACAATCGTGCGGGGTTATCGTTGCGATCTAAAAAGTTTAATTCGTTATGTGTGCACCTAGTTGTTGCAGAACGATGACGTTTTATTTTTTCTTCTAAAAACAGATATATCCACGAACAATAAATCGTTGATATTTATTGTTATAGTCGACGATTTGTATATAAAAATGTATATTCCTAGAAATAATCTCTGAGGGTGACTCTCAGCTGCAGTACCTAGATTAAATTAAGCCGTCACATGATTTGTCCTAATAAAAGTCAGATTCGTCTCAGAGAAGAAGATTGTGGAGGAGGCTAATCCACGTTCGACGACGACCGCCAACGACGCCATGTCGTTGGACGCGCTTTTCATTGGCAGTATCTAGCGAACAACAATGAAAAGTGGAAATTGTTTCGTATTCCTCGCGCGATGTAATCTATTTTTTTTTTTCTTATAAATAAAACTCTTTGTTTATACCCACCGTGTGTAGACACAGTGCACTCTCACTACTAGTATCTAGCTACTAGCTGCGTGTGCAATTGGAGAAAACGTAAATTTAGCGAAACGCCGCGCCGCCAAAAAGGTCAACACGAGGACACTTTGCTGAGACAAAGGAATACAACCTCGCGAGTGCGCGCGGTGTCTTTTGTATGCTCGCATGTGTATATGTATGCACAAATTAATTAGCTAATAAATTATTAAGTTTTTTTCTTTTTTTAAATAATTTTGCAATTTATGGTTTAATGTCTTACACTTGGTTGCACATTGAGTTCGAGTACATCGAGTTGCCTTACAGAGGGCATTTGTGTATCAAAAAGATGAGTTTGTCTTCGAAATCAAGTATCTCTAAGGACATTTGATTTAAGTTATTTATGCGAATAGTATATATTTTCGAAAGTCACTTTGGATGGGTGGAAAACGTTCGGACAGTGGAACGAAAATCAAACTTTTAAGGTCGCATTATAGTGTGTAGTTGTGATTTTCACACATCAGTGAGTTTTATGCTCGTCGATAAGAACAGAGACGAGCGTTCGTTCTGTCGAATAAATTAATAGATACTTGTATCTTTCTCTGGTTCGTTGTTTATGTGTGTCGTTTGTTGGTTTTTAGTGTGTTTTTGTTAGTTTTATCACCACTTGATTGGACACTAATTAACCATAACTGCTGCGCTATAACTTGGTATTTAAAAATGATGACTATTCTCACAGCCAGTAACACACTTATGAGTAGCCAACACCAAATGGAGAAGTAGAAATCTTTTGAGCTAGAGAAGTTTGAGACGACAATTCAATGACCTTGTGGTGACGGCTTTTTTTCTTTTTTTTTTCTTTTTTTAATCCTATTTCCAGATTTTTGACGACGAAACGTCGAATGACAATTTTTATGGATGCAGGTGGTTATTACTTTAACGTACCCGAAATGGAGACTACTCATTGCTGTTACCCTACAGAGAGAAAATATGTTTGGATATGTTGGAGATAATTGAAATATGTTTTCATAGAATAAAAGTTTGTAGGATAGGAAGGTAGTGACCTGAATGCATTATGCTCTTGATTCTTGTTTGTGGAAAGCATCATTTTTTTATTCGTATTCAACCGAAGTCTATTCGCAGAATTGGTTTGCGGCAAACATATTTTTCTTCATTGTGTATAAGACCGAATCTTATTCTTAACGTATCCTTCCCAAAAATAAAGTCTAGTGGCGCTAAACTGTAAGATTTAGGCGACCAAGTGAAGTCTCCGAAACGGGAAATTAAACGTCCAGGAAAATGTTTGGGAATTTATGAGGTTGTTTGATGCCTTGTATGGCTCGCAGCCACATCCTGTTGGAAATAAACACAATCCAAGTCTAGCTCTTCAATTTCAGGCCAAATCAACATTCTTCGGTAGCGCAATCCAGTGACTGACGGTGACACCGGCTTTATTTTCATAGAAATAAGGCCCGATGACCCCGCGAACTCAAAAACCACGTCAGACTGTCACTCGTTGTGGATGAAGAGGATGCTCGACAGTCACTTTTGGGCTTCCGATGCCCCAGATGAGGTAATTTTAATTATTAACGAAGCCTTAAAGATGGAAATCGACCTCGTCGCTTATGATGATTTTCTTGGAAAAATTGGCATCGTTTGCCTGCATTTCTAACACCCAATCCGCGAACGTACGGCATTGTTCATGGTCCTCCTGCTTTAGTTCTTGAGTCAGCATGCATACCAAGATCATTATGCAAAATGTGTTTGGGATATGCCTAATTGCTGCGAGAGACAAATATTACCTTTAAACGACACTTTCAGTCATAGCAGCAATGTTTCGACTGACCTGGCTTTACGAGTACGAATTGGAGTCTTCACATCACTAACCCGGCCGATTGGCTTACATTTATAAATCAGATACATAAAAGCTGGGCGAGAAGGTGCTCCATAGCGACCGAAAGAATTGTCGGTCGATCGCAGGGAAGACATAGGGCGTGGCTTTCCGAGGATACCTGGAGACGGATTGACGAACGAAAACAGCTAAAAGCTCGCGTTGCAGCTACCCCAGCAGCAGAGAGAAGCGAGCTAGAGTCCCTATATCGCATGAAGATGAGAGAAGTTCAGCGTAGCGTACGACGTGACAAGCGCAACTACATCAACGCGCTGGCTACAGAAGCAGAAGAAGCAGCACGGAGGTGCGACAGCAGGACTGTCTACAGAATCACGAAAGAGCTGACAGGTGGTCGCAGCTCCAGCCAATACCTAGTGAAAAGCCTAGACGGCTCCTTGCTCATTTCGGATGAGGACCAGCTCAAGAGATGGAAAGAGCATTTTGCTACGGTTTTGAACCGTGTATTCGCTAGCGATATGCTCCCAAATCAGACTGAGATGCCCGAGGTGAGAAGTTCCCGAATACGCACCACGACTCCCAGTAAAGATGAGATCATTACCGCGATCAAGGCACTCAAAACCAACAAGGCGGTAGGACTTGACGGTATTCCAGCAGAGCTCTTACGAGCAACGCCAACAACATCGGCTGAGCTTCTGCTTCCACTTATAGATAGAGCTTGGGAAGCTGAGAGCTTTCCTAACGAGTGGAAAAAGGGAATGATCGTCAAGCTTCCTAAGAAAGGAAATTTAATGGAGTGCGGAAACTGGAGGGGTATCTGCGTGCTGCCTGCTGTAGCTAAGATAATAGCTAAAATCATCCTTGAGCGAATCAAACAACATCTCGAAGACACACTCGATGCCGAACAAGCAGGTTTCCGCTCTGGATCCTCCTGTGCCGACCACATCAACACCCTGCGGATTATCATCGAACAGTGTGTTGAATATCGATCGCCACTGCACCTGCTGTTCATCGATTTTGAGAAGGCGTTCGATAGTGTCAACAGGGAGTTTATTTGGCGTGCCTTACGCAGGAGAGGCATTCCCGATAAACTAATTGCTATTATCAAAGCTACATATGAAGGCTCCAAATGTCACGTTCTGCACAGGGGAAGGTTGTCTGAGGAATTTGAGATCCAAAGTGGGGTAAGACAAGGCTGTATCCTTTCACCAATATTATTCCTATTGGTGATTAGCGATGTGCTTCATGCAGCTTTGTCGACGGGAAACGGAGGAATTCGATGGACTCTTACATCTCAACTGAAGCATCTTGACTACGCAGACGATGTATGCTTACTCTCCCACAGAATTATGGACCTCCACCAAATGACAGCAGATGTGGAGAGGGAGGCAGGTGTCGTCGGGCTGAAAATTAATACGACAAAAACTAAAATCATCAGCCTTGGAACTAACTCATCGGCTCAAATATGCATTGCTGGACAACCGGTAGAGAGAGTAGAGGATTTCCAGTATCTTGGGAGTATTGTCTCGACCGATGGTGGAACCGAACTGGATATAGCCAACAGGATCGCCAAAGCAAAGTCCGCGTTTGGGATGTTGTCCAAAATATGGCGAAGCAATGCAATCAGTTTGAGCACCAAAATAAGACTGTTCCGCTCCAACGTTGAATCCGTGCTGCTATATGGTTGCAGCACGTGGAGAGTGACCACTACTATCACCAGAAAGCTGCAAACGTTCGTTAATAGGTGTCTGCGCAATATCTTAAGGATTTTCTGGCCCAATCGTATCTCTAACGAACACCTTTACGAGAGAACGGGTCAGGAACCAATAGGCACAACTATCCAACGGCGGAAGTGGCAGTGGATTGGTCACACGTTCCGAAAGGGTGACAGCTCCATAGCGAACCATGCTATGCAATGGAACCCTCTAACTCAGGATGGCAGAAGACCTGGCGGTCCGCGGAAAACATGGCGCAGAACAGTCGAGAAGGAGGCACGGCAGTTAGGGAAAAGTTGGGGAGAACTCAGACACATTGCCAGAAACCGTACACGATGGCGCGTAGGCGTAGTAGAGGCCCTAGGACCCACAAGGGGATACAGGACATAAGTAAAGTAAGTATAGCGACCGAAAGAAGTACGAACTTTACGAAATGTATCCGCGGAATTTTAACTACATACTTTTGTAGTAAGCTTTCACAATCTATATGCGTTGGTAACGCTTCACAGCTGTCAAGGAATGAAAGCTTGATACTTGAAACTTCAAAAATGTTGCCAACATTTTAAATGAAATACCATGATGAATATGTTACAGAAATGATAACATATTCCTCATGGTACAACAGATTCTACAGTCCAAATTGAGCTTCTTACTCAAAATATAACAAAATTAGGAAAACTTATAAACTTTAACATTTCATTCTGAATATAACCTGAAAAGTTAAGACCGTTTGAGTAAGGTCTAGAAAATTTTCCATTTCCTGCGTTCATTGGATCTCCTTCCGGTATTTCTAATCTAACTTTGCTAGAAAGCAACGATAGGAGTACATCTATCTACTGGCAACTACATACTTTTATTGTCACCACCAATCAAGTGATGTACTAGATAGATGTTCATAGGGCTTAACCAATTTTTTGCTGAATGGGTTCCATGTTCCGAGGCGAACCCCATAAGCGGATTAGTAGAAATGCAGTGAAGTGGTAGGGTTATGGTCGCCTGTTTTCAGATCATAACCTCGCGTAAAATAGGAAGAAGGGTTACCTGTTCCGACTGTAGTTAAGCAATAAGCCAGGCGGCAGATATCCTGTTACGAAAAAAAAAATTCTGGAATTCTGGAAATGGTCTTTGTTGCTTCATTTATCATTTATCTATTTTTTTAGTTTTCTACCTCCTGTAAAGTTGTGTGATGGACGCCATCTCGATAAAAGCGTCCGAAGCCGGATACGCGGATATATTGCTTGGTTTTAACTCTGTAGAAAAATGTCCAAGGATTGTATTAGTCATAATAAAATTCTCTAGAACTTCCGCTCTTTTGCCAAGATGTTGGCCAACGCGTACTACGTAAGATGTAAACATTTTTATATGCATTTTATAATACCGAGAAATAAAACTAAGCATTAAAGCTACGAGTATACTGTTTGACCACTGACAAACGTTAACATTTTTTCATGCAAAAGTTTGATCATTTTCCATTTGGCAGTTTTTGACAGTTTGGATCTAAATGAGAGAAGTCACTTGGTTTCACCGTTTGTCAAATAGTGTAATAGTAACTTAACGGATAACAAAAATTTAAACAAATAAATAAATTCTTTTCTGCAGAAAATTGTCAAAACCTATAATTTTAAATTGAGTAGTCACTTCTTACTAAACACTGGATTCTTTTAGTGACAACGAAACCTTGAATATTCTTAGATTAGTCGTTAATTTGAACGCGAAGTGAAACACGTTCAGAATGTTTAAACCTAGCGTGAGTTAGGAAAATCTGATAGCTGCAATCAATCTTATCTTCATCCATATTTTTGAAGTTAAGAAAACAATACGCGATGAAAATTGAAATCGTCTGTTAGTTTCTCTTGTTATTCTTGATGTTGCGTTAAGCCTGAAGATATTTTTTTTTTTTTGACTTGAGATCGCCCGAAAGTAAATTACAGATCGGTTCGAGGTTGATGAAAGTGGATTGTAAGCCCCATCTGGCAATTCATTCCCAATGAAATTCGCAATTTGTTTTTATTTGTGAAGCATATTTCAAATTTGGAATATTCAGAAAAGTTTCAGTGCTGCCTAACTGCCTTGGACATGATTCTCAAAAATACAATCAGGGTTATCGTGAATAAATTTTCCCTCGGAATTTTTCCCCCGAACAAAAATCAGATATCTTTAAAAAAGAGAAAAAGAAATAGGTATCATGAATTACAATTCAGGAGAATTTTCAACGCATTCACGATATTTAATTTTTACCCAATGAATTTATTCCCTATTTTTGAAGAGACCTAACTTTTGTACGAGGGAAAAATTCCGAGAGAAAAATAATTCACAATAACCCTGAATGTGTACATGCATAGGTAAGCTATACTATCGGACCTAGTTAACGTATTTGAGTGTAGTCTAGGTAATCCGGGCAGCTCTAATAGAAATTTTGTGATTGTCTTACATTAATTATGAAAATGTTCACGAGGTAAAAGGAATAAAAATCCTTCAATATTTCAAGAGGTCCAAACCCGCCTACAACGAGACCTTCAGATGCGTAGAGTCATGTTTGGCCAGAGTTACATGTCCTTTTTATGCTCGTCTTTATGCACATAACCTCATTGTGAGTTTCCGAATAATGGTACATGACTATATTCCGTTTACTTGGTCTATATTGTAAGCTTAATACGGAGCATTCATCTGAATAATCGGATCTAATTCGTCATCCAGAAAGGTATGCGAAATGTATCCGCATGGTATCATTAATGGGAGTTGGAACACTCGCTAAGGCAAAGATTTCAGAAATTGTATGTAGAATAAAAAAAAAAAATAAAGGGAAAGGAAGGGGTTTACGGGGGCAGAAAGTTTATATCGGTTGAACCCGGCTACATTAATTTCATTGTAAAATTCGTTGCGTTTTTGAAATATCAAACAGAACTGAGATTCATTGACAGCTCCCAAATAAAAATCACGCGATTAAAGAAAATGAAACGATAGACATGAGTATGCTTCTACAACGCAGAAATAGTAAAAAAAAAAAAATTATGCAAAGGTTTATTCAAGGAAACCATCATGGACGGCGAGACATACATATTTTCATTTTCCTTGGCACTTGAATAAATAAAACAATTGTCGGCAAATGTTTTCAGTTACAAAAAGAGACAGTTTGGCTAGATGTCAGTGGCGGAAGTGTCATCGAACTACATTCTTCGAGTACGGAAAATGTGTAATTATTAATAATACAATGCTAACTGACTTATTTTGTACTCAATGAACGTAGAATATATGCTAAACAAGCTGCCAAATAATTGGCTTATAGGTACCTTATTCAGATAAATAAAGACATCATTTGGCTGCAATATAGGCTCGCTTAATTTGTTTTCTTTAAGGCTGCGAGAAAAAAGTACACACAAACAATTCACGCACAATCCAAGGGCTCAACAACAATCTGACTACGTCCGCATTTGTTTGAAAACGCGACGCCAAACTTCATCAACTTGGACATCACTTTTGTGAGTCTTGGATTCCTGTGCAGATAGGTTAACCAGTCCAAGGTTTAACCCGTTTTTCTTCAAATAAGTGTCTCCAGTTCATTTAATGATCATCAGTCCTAGTTGTCTTCTGATAAACTCGCTTTATTGGTTGCTAAAGGTTTGAGCTTTCCATAAATTTTCTACTTAGTCCCATAAATCCGTGTGTACGTAGGTATGTATATGGTGTCACCTTATCCACCCTATTGCGCCCTGCAGGTCCATTGCTCAGAATAGATTACCTTCGTACCTCTTACATTCTTTGACAATCTTTAGATCAGCTCTCAGGCTTGCAAGTTGGTTCAAAGCTTCACTATCTTCAGTGCTCTTAAACAAGGAACTCCACTAAAAAAAAGTTCACATCCGTCTTTGAAGCACAGCCACATTCCTATCCATCACCATACACACTGTTCCACTGCATTGCTGCTTGTTGTCTGCGTGTGTCAATGTTGATAAGTTGCCGAGTGATTAGAAAGATAAAAATTGTGAAAAGTGATGCTTAGTTCGCCCGAGTTTTTTTTTTTAACGAATAAAGGGTTTTGACTCTAGCACCAGCCAGAGACAGGAGCCACTGAATATTTAACAGTCATCTAATTCCTACACCGCTTGGATCAAATTCATGTACATTTTGCTCAGAAAACGTCATGGAAACTCACTTATAATAATTCGCTGTCGCATTAAGCAGTTCGGAGGATTTTAGTTTTTTTATTCAACCCATCAACACTGAAATAGAAGACTGCTGTCAATTATTCCCATCAATCTCCCAAAATGTGATTAATTGATAAATTTATGCGAGTCATCGGCAATTTTCAATCGGAAATGTCATACTTCTGTTTGGATTTATGTATGCATATCCACAGCGATGACAGCAATTTTCTTAGACATTTATGTCAAGACGTTTAACAAGCTTGCACTAAACGTAAAATACGAGTAATAACTACAAAACATAAGCTTAGGCATAATTTATATCTTCTCAAGACGCTAAGTCAAAAATAAGCCACAAATCTAGTGCAAGGACGAGCTACAAGTCAAGCTTTGACACTAACAATACGACTTACGCATAAAGTTAAAGAAGCCATTTAATTTGGCATGTTGGTAAGATTTTTTACTCGTTAATAAAGTTCACAGAATTGCTAAGGAATAGGAGTGTAGGTCGGCCTTTTGTCATAAATTGGTTTGGAAACTTTTTCTTCACAGGCCAAGCGCAAAGCCATCACAAACAGAGCTCGTCAAGAATTTATTTTCACGGAAATCAAGATCAGAACCAACTTTTTAAAGAGTATTAATTAATGCATCAGACATACATTTTCTCTACCATCTTTTCTTGATGTCTTTCAAGCCTTCGACAGGGTTTGACACGATGGCTTGAAGTATAAGCTAAGACGAATCCTTTTAGGGCAAATACATAACCTTATAATCTTACATAGAAAACAGATTTTTTCGTGTTAAACACGAAACCGAATATTCTGAGTTTAAGGACATCGCCGACGGAGTTGTTCCGCAGGGAAGTGTTCTTGGTCCCTTCTTATTCTTGTCGTAGACTCGGGACATACCTCAAATTGAAGGCATCATTGTAGCCACGTTCGCGGACGATACGGCTATTCTGGCAACGGAAAGTTCAATCGAGTCAGCAACTATAAAACTCCAACGAGCTTTGAATAAAATATGCGAGTGGACAAAAACTTGGCGCATTGTTTAAGAACGAGACCATGTTTACTTCATTCACAAGAAAATAATCCACCTACCCGTATTCATTAACTCGGTACAGATACCGCATGCAAACGAAGCTAAATATCTGGGAATGACACTGGACGTGAAACTTAAGTGGAAGAGCAATGTTATATTGTACAATCATTCCAAAATAAAGTAATAAGAGCAATCGTGAATGCTCCCTGATATATTAGAAACAATGATATCCTCAGAGACTTAGGGATAGCCACTGTGGAAGACGAAATAACAAACTTCTCACGCAAGCTCCGTATTCGTCTTCGTGGTCATTGCAACCGTGCCATACTCCAAGCTTTGGAAGTAACAAATCTTACGCACCGACTCCAAAGAACGAAACCGTTCGATTTAGTGCAATAAGAAGTAACTGCATGTAATGACGATATCAACGTTTACTAAAAAAAAAAAAGACATTGGTTGAAGTCATCCGTTCTGATGACCTACAGATTTACGTCTTGAGATTATAGAACAAGGTTATTAGTAACGTTCAAATGGTTTGTAGTTAACGAGTTAATTTACCAAATCAGATTGAATATGGCTATTGTGAATGATTTTCCACTTTTGCCAGCTTGGAGAATTTGGTGTCCCATTTCGCACTTAACTTCTACATCTGGATGGTTTTGTGCTATAATTTGTATAAATAGACATACTTTATACGATCTATTATATTACTCGTTGTTGCGTTGAATAATATCCAAATTAAGTAAAAAACGTTCACTGACTGTCACTTCAAATCCGACTTTGAGGCAGGTTTGCCAACTGCTAGACGGGATAGATTTAATCGCTTAGGCATTTGTAATGGAATATCCATTAACCCAACTCAAGGTATGTTTTGTGGCTTTTTAGTTTTAAATTCAATTGCACCGTCATCAGTCGCCTGTCTTCAAATGTATTAGTATCTACTCAGTGAAAACAGATGAAGGGAAAGCAATCGGTTACTAAAAGGTATGTTTCCTTAAATTCTGGGCTCCGAAATTCGGTGCTGTTTCTTACTCCTATCAAATTGACAGAATCTAGCTCCCCAAAGTGTAAAGAAACGCAGTTTGTGCTATTTTGTAAGCGCGCGGTATTCCAAAACAGGGTAAAGAAACATGTCTAAAGAGTCCTATATTTCGTTTCAAAATAAACTCCTTTACTATCGTTACTCGTTAAATTGGCAGGAAAACCTGACGGAATAAAAAATTCTCGTCACTCGCCTAAAAAATCATTTGTACAGTTTTCTGTTAGTATCGATATTTAAGAATTGTTCGTAGAGTAAGTGTGCCAGGGTGAGCGTACGAGTTTCCGTGGACTTAATGTACCTCCGTTTGAAAAAGAAAAATTAAGAACTGATTAGATGACTCGTTTTCTTCAACCATCTTGAGTGCAGATAAGCTTTTGCAATAGTTCTACTTGGTCTCACACAATTGTTACTAGTTGCCCTTCTTCGGACAATTTTGACATTCACCAGCTGCTACTGGACAGTTTTATTCACCTCTGTCAAGGTTCAGTGGACTTCTCTCATGAGAAGTTTAGACAACGCACGTGTGAAAAGCACACAAATATGTGCTTGACGTCAGACAGCTAGCATTAATAGTTACATATCGTCTAATAGATATAATTGTGTCAGTCGCATATAGTACATATACAATTATGTCAACAATAAGTGGAACCCATTGCGGATAAAAGTATTTCCTTTTTTACATATCATCGGGTGACACATATAACTTTTGACATTTAAATATGTTACTATTGACTGTCCTGTCAGAAATTGTGTACCCGTCTTGAAAACCTATACTTGCATAATTTTCTTGTTTTCGCACCATATTGATGTGTGGTAGCGTTTTGTGGTGTTCTTTGCCTTGTGAAGGAGCAAACAAATTTGAATTTTGAAGTTTCTAGATCTGAAACATCGGATTTGGAGATAACTCAGAACTTACCATCAAACACATTTGCAGAAGTACCTCGCGCTTGCAGCAGGCAAGAAAAAATCACAACATGAGTGGAAAGAACAAGAAACCAAAGGACTGATTGCGGCCGTTGAAGTGCGTCTGGTGTTTTGAAATGGTGGTTCTAGCGAATATAAATTTTCAAGACTGGATGTGAAGTTTTGCATGAATTCGGTATTAAAGGCGTCGACGTGAATGAAGTTAAAACAGAAAGGTTGGCTAAGTTACGCGAACAAAAAAAGCTTCTGGCTATTTCTGGCTAGTTAACTCAACTTATAGTTTAACCACTGGATCCAATAGATGAATTTAAGCGCAATCTGTCAGAGCTTCAACCAGCAAGTTGTGCCCTAAAATGATGACTATTGCGTCTAAACTTCTCTCTTTTGAACGTTGAAGAGGGACGGTCGTAGTTACAAGGTTGTTGCAGATGCCTTGGAGAAAAATGCGGTAGAAGTGGATTGCTTTTCAAATAAAACTTTTATGCTACCCAACCTTATTTTTCGAGTAAATTTCTTTTGATAATCCTTCTAATGCCGCTATTAGCTATTAACTGTGTTCCTTCGAACATTTGCGGGAATACGAATCGATTTCAGTTTGTTGTAGCTCATTATATTCGCCAACTTGTCAACATAGTAGTATTTGATTTCGAACAAAACACATAAAATTTCATTAAATAACCTTTTATTTGTGTTCAAACGAGAGAATACATTCTGCAATTAGTTTTTAAACACAACTTCGGGCATATGCCCACCACGGCTGGATTTAATGAATGTCATCCGAGACACAAAGTTTTCGACCACTTTTCCAAGCATTTGTGGCCGTATGTCGTCAATAACACGAATAATGATACAATGCTAGTTTACTTTGGGCCGATTCATCAAATTTTCGACGGAAGCGATGGTCATTCGGCTTCAATTCTTGCACGAGCTCTATCTTGTAAGCCTTCAAACTTCTATTAAATGGACGGACAAAGACCAAGCTGTTGTGAACGACATACATACATACATATTTGGCGCAACAGCTCTTTAAGTGCCAGGGCCTAGCTTCTCGTAACCACTCATGTTGTGTGTGTTATATTTTTCAAACGAATGGAAGGGACCTACAGTTTAGTGCCGTATCCGAACGGCGATTTGAAAAGCTTTTTCGTTGTGAACGACGTCGAATCGATAAATTTGGATCTTCTTCAACACTCTCCTGAACGGATCCAATATTCTCTTCAGTACGCACTCTTCTAATGCGTCTTGGTGCCACTGCATTTTGCAAAAAAAAAATGTTGTGCGAAAACGGTCAACAATACGGCGAATAGCGATGGTCGCTTATGTCAGGTGTAATATGATGCAAGTGCTCTATAAATTAGGCGCACAGAATCATAATTTTGGAACCAAATTTGTAAAATTTGGTAACGTTGTTGAAGCGTGTATGTCATCACGATAAAATTGCAAACACTACTGAATAAAAATGAGACTAACAGTTTTCAATCTGACAATTGGTTTGACAGATATAACTGTCTGAATTTAGTACTGGCTTAAAAAAAACACCCTCTACATATAAACATGTAGATCTATTTTTTGAGAGTTCGGGGCGTTCGAGTATCACTTCGCTGTGAAGTCAACCCAGTGTCAAAACCATTTATGTCACTTTTGGTTATCATCTACATATTTCGCACATCGCGGAAATAATCACCCTGATTGTCGTTGGCGTTTGTCGCTTTTCGACAATTGTCGTTTTATTCATAGCTGTGACCTGCTGACTGTTAAACATTACTAAGCAATTTGTTTGTCATGTAGAATACTATTACAACTCTTTCACAGAATAAAACGAAAATCATCGAAAAGCAACAAACGCCAACGACAATCAGGGTGATTAGGCAAATTTCTTCTCTTGAATTCTGTTTAAATTGAAAATGATTTAGGTACCTACTTGTTATTCAATAAACTAACGTTGCAAATATGGAAATAAAGTTTAAAGTGAAAAATAAATTCATATTGAATGACAGCTCCAATGCGTTTTTTGAGAATGGAAAAACCCAGGTTTCTGACACATCTGGGAATTGTCAAAAAAAACATCTAGGTCGAGCCGGGGGCGAATCTAAAGAAAACAAACTTTATCTTAACGAAGATTGAGCGGAGCTTATGAAATCGAATACTCGTCAACTGCTCACTTATTAAATACCCAATTTTTATGAAACAGAGCCCTAAATTCGCTCTGAAACCTAACTGTGATGTTTTTTTTATATATGATGTCGCTCCGAAATCGCCCTGACTTAAGTTTTCTTTTCTTTTTTTGGGGTGAAGAAAGTGCAGCTGTCAAACGACATTTGACATTTGTTGAATAGGTTACGCGAATAACGTTGTAACTGCTACTCTTGGTTTATCTGCCTTTTTGATGAAAAAACGTTCTAAATTTAATTCCCTATATTTTGCTATCAGAAGTAGCAACATTTTGACTCTCAAAGTCTCAGTTAGTGGTACGTTTAAAGTACTTTTAAATGCGTTTTTTTAACGTCCGAAAATGTTACCATTTTGCTAGTTACAACGTTATTTGCGTGCCCTATTCATTTGCATTTCTAGGCGTGAATTATGTTTAAATTAAGAATGAAATCAAATTCGACAAACAAATAAGTTTTGACAAAATGCCCGATTAAGAGTTTTTTGGAAAATATTATCAAAAATTGTCGAAAAAGCCTAGGTTTACCTTGTTGCGAGTTAAAGAAAACAGACCTAATATTGATCTTCCTTTGGTAAAAGGGGTAATGAGTAACCCCGACTCGGGTTCCTTGAAGAACTAATTTTTACTGTCATTTTCAGTTTCTCAATTTGCGCTTGTATCCAAAAATCGTTGCCCTAAAATAATCTGGTATTTTAATCCAATAACAACCTAATAGTCATCGTCACTCCATGTTACCTATTTAAGGTGTCACAATTGTGTTACCAACGTCAAATTCGAGTTTAAGAGAACAGTTCTGTCAAAAATGTCGTATAACCGTCAAAATTACACTCTTCAATCAATCGAAGAGGGTTTATTTCGCTGGGATCTGACTGATTCTTGAAGGTAGGTGCATATTTCTAAGAATAGATACGTACCAATTTGAAACTTGACGGGATCTAAATTTGATTCCTTAGAACATTTCTTTTCAAACGAAAGCAACTTAATTGTCTTTTAGTTCTAATCTGTTTCTGGCCTTTACCTTCAGCGTTGAAGCAAACCTAAGCTCACTTACGTGGGTAGGACGGTACTGATAATCTGAAAGCTTGCAAGATTTGGGTACTCGTTCCTTCTTTTCATCCCGAAATAATCTATCCTCTGCGAATGGAACTCTATTTTCAGCATTCCATCAGCAGAAAGCTGAACGAGTTTTTCCCTCACGTCATGGGCCAGCTGAATGTATGGATATAATAGAAAAGGATTTGTCGGGAAAGTAAATCATAAGATCTCTATGCCATAACCATATAAGTTGATGATGATGATGAGCTGAAATCGCTTGAACAATCTTTTTAATTTTCAAAGGGGATCACTTAGATGTTGCAAGTGCTCAGGGGGATTGTTATTCTAAAAAGATTGAAGAACACTGCCTTGAGGAATTTGTACTCGTAATAGAATTTGCCGGGATTATCAAATCTACCTTTCCCGCAGAGTATAACTTTTCTGTTTAAAAAAAAAATTAAAAGACGCCATCTTTGTTTGAACTTTCGTTGACATTTGTGACATAAATTTAAGCAAAGTATTTTACTTACCTATTTTCAAAAATGTTCGAATACAACCATCCGGCGCTGTTTGTTGTTTTTGTAAATCCTTTCGTCAAGTTCTTCCTATTTCTCTGCAAAACAGAGTGCTCCTTCTTTTCAACTATTTTTTCTTTTTGTCAAAAAATTATTTTTTGAAAAAAAAAAAATCACAGACACAGTAAAAATTTTGCACACTTCCTTCCGTTGCTGTTGGCGATTAAAAAGAAAAACCTTTATTTAATTTAATCCACAAACTAGGCTAACTCCACTTAGTATTCCTTCCTTTCCTCGTTTCCTTTCGTTATCCTTTTACTTTGCAATTACACACGATTATTGCTTCAAAAAAAAACATCAATTACATGGGCCGCTCCTCCTCTTCCGCGTAACAATTAAAAACCGCATAATCGTCGGTTAAGGAGAGTAATTACACACATACACCCATGCGAATTTGCAACGAAAACAAAATAATTTACCCTATGCACGGGCGACACGGTTGACTTTTTGTCAAAAAAAAAAAAAAGAATTAAAAATGGCGACACAATAGAACCGTCTTGTCACAGTCACCACCGACCGTCTTGTCAAATTTTACCTCTCAGCCAGCGCTACACTCAACACAATTCCAATTGGGAATCGATTCTAACGTGCGAATGCGAATGCGAATAATTCGTCGTCTCGTAATCCACACTGCTGCAGCAAAAATGTCGTTTGCTGGTCGTAGTGCTGCCACTGCTGTCGCTAAACGAGTCCGAGAGATGCCAAATTACGCGACACACAGTCCTCCATGTACTTTACTCTTCCACGGAACAGAACTTTTTTTTTTTATTTATTTCCTTGGAATTCTCTTTTTTTTCCACTCGAGTCGACCAATGACACTCGACGATGACAAAAATTGAAAAAAAAAAAAAAATATATGTATATATATGTATATACACAGAGCTGGGGTATATAATGTCAAAGTGACAGAAGAGAGGACAACACGAGATGGCGACACCGACGACAACGACACAACGACGACGATGGCGATGGCGATGACGACGACGAGTACGGAGACACACAACGCCAATGACAAACCGAAAAGCGATGAACGAACGACACGACTATACACCGCACCACACAGCCGTTGTGTCGCTCTGTGTAGTGGCCAGGCCACCACTATACGCACTCACACGAACGAGTTTCTCAGTATCATAAAAGAGAGGGAGGTGACGCCGAACGAAGAGAACAACTTCTCTATATACCGTCATCCACACACACTCGCACACAACTATCCACCCAGCAGCAAACCCCAAAAAGTCCTGCTGTCACCACACTACTCTACCACCGCCGTAGTGTTGTGTCAAAATGTCACTAGGGATGCGTGCTGACCAGCAAGTACCCTTAGCTTAGCCTCGCCTTCTCTTTCTCTTTACGAACGAACACCGCACGTCGTCGTATCGTCGTAATCCAAAAACGCTCGTGGATAGCGGAGAGCAAAAAAAAAGCGCGTCGCGTCTCTAAAGCGTCTCATCGAACGGACCCATTGATACTGGGCCCCATTGAGATGGCAAAACTTTGTGGCGATGGCAATGGTCATCCACGCCGCAAAAAAAAAATAAATAAATAGAAGCGTAACAAATGACCAAGAGAGGGGGTTCAACACACACCGCACCGACCAGAGGGAGAAGAACTACACCGAACTCAAAAAAAAAAAGAGAACTTGAAGAACTTAAAGTCAGGTGTCGCCCCCCAAAAAGGCAAAAAAACACTCCGGGACTTTATCTGAGGCAAAACAAAAATTGTCTCTCTTTTGCTGTGCAGAATGACACACACTCTCGTTAGAGGCAAACCAAATCGAAGAAAAAACCGTCCAAAGAAAGAGAGAAAAAGAAAGATAAACATGCAAAGAAACGAGTACGACATCGGCAGCTATACCACCCCGTGTGCCGTATGAGTGATTGTGATTCGTTTGCGCCTCGGGCGTTGCGCCAGTGTGTGTGTGTGTGCTCCGGATATATAAATAGATATTTTTCTTTGGAATTTCAATTTGCACACACATTCACAGTGTTGCGACTGGTTGAACAGTAGTGGCAGGAGGGCACTTATCCGATTTGAAAAATCGTGTGACACTGTAAAATGTGTCCACCAGTATATGGGTGCATATGAGTGGCTGGGTGAGCCTAACACACACACTCGCAGCTTGAGTAAATAATGCTTGAAATTCACTCTCTTTGGAAATCGAATTGACGAAGAGAACGTGAGAAGAAAAACCAAGTATCGGTAAGGTAGTGTTGAGGGAGAAGGTTTCAGTACTTTTTGGTACCATTTCGGTCCGATTTAAGAGATGAATTAGAATCAAAATGGCTGGAGTGGGTAAGGATGGTTATTTATGCGACTCTGTAATTAAGCGAAGAAATTAGTAGACTGGCATGAAACTAGATAAACTACGAGTATACGTTAAGGTAGGTAAGGGGGAGGTTACATTTATGAAACGGCTGAACGGAGACTAAACATCTGCTGAGAGAGTTGAAAAACATAATCAGTTCCTTAAAAGGTAACAAAATAGGGAAAATTAAGGAATTAGAAACTTTCCCGGCAGGATTGGATTTCATACAATGTTCTACCATGTACATATTATTAATATGCAGTACAGGATCTAAAGGGTGATACAGTAAAAGCACCGATTTTCTACATACCTAGATACATAGATACATTTTCGACTGTCCGTTAATCCTTCATGAGGGTCGCGGGGGTAGGCTGCTTAGGTGGACTCTCCTTCCATCTCGATCCTCCGCCATTAACTCCAACTCATCAGGAAGAATCCCTGGACGGCTCCAGGAGAGATGTCAGACTTGATCTAAGCATCTATTACTAGGCCTACCAAGGGATCGCTTATCTGATGGCACGTAGCCGATCTGGAGGCATTCGCACTACGTCACCAAACCATCGAAGAATAAATCGTTCCATTTAGAGAAATAGCTGCTCAACATTGAGCGCCTGGCATACTCTGGTCTTGCGCACTCGATCCTTACCAGTTATCCCAGCAACACCGCGAAGGAACCTCATTTCGACAGCTTGTATCCGCGATCTTAGTCTTTTGGTCACTACCCGAATTTCATGACCATAGGTGAGAGTTGGAACATACACCGAGTTAAAAGCCGATAGTTTAGCTTGAACACTAAGTTCGGTCTTCTTTATAACAGATTGACCAAGCTCTCTCAAAATTCATCCTGCGCCGTGGGGTAAGTGGTTAGTGTGTCGGATCACTACGCATGAGGTTCCAAGTTCGAATCCCAGAAAACACCAACAAGTTTTTTCACGGTCCCACCTCTCGCTAGCGTCTGACAAACATCCGAGAGTATTGCCACACTTCAGCGAAAGACTACAGACCCATAAGTCTCTCGTCATTCCTCCTCAAGACACTTGAAAGACTTCTTGATATTCACATCAGAAGTAAGTGTTGCAACGGGATTCTATGCAAAGCTCAGCACGCATATTTGAAGGGGAAATCGGTGGAAACAGCTTTACACGACGTAGTAGGGAAGATAGAGACTAGCCTTCACCATAAGGAATTTGCACTAGCAGCCTTCTTAGATATAGAAGGTGCGTTCAATAACGTAGAAGGAAGGGCCATCAAGCAGGCCCTGGAAACAATGAACGTCGAGCATAGCATTACCAATTGGCTCTGCAATATGCTCGGCACTAGAAACATTAACTCCACTATCGGAAACACTTCAATAAGAAAATCTGTTACCAGGGGGACTCCCCAGAGAGGCGTTATCTCACCCGTCCTCTGGGTTCTAGTCATCGATGGGATACTTAAAGAACTAAGCAACACAGGCATAAGCGTCACTGCTTACGCAGACGACGTGGTGATTTTAGTTCAGGACAAGTTCCTTGACACATTAAGTGAAATTATGGAATCAGCTCTTAATAGTCTAGAAAAATGGGCTAGAGGGTGTGGACTACACGTCAACCCGGATAAAACCGAATTGGTACTCTTCAGCAAAAAATACAAGATACCACCCTTCAAACTGCCTAAGCTAGCGGGGGTGGAGCTTTCCCTTTCGGATCGCGCTAGATATCTTGGGATAATGCTAGATAGGAAACTAAATTGGAAACTTAACATACAGGAAAGGGTCCGCAAAGCTTATAATGCTCTTTTCATCTGTAAGCGGACCGCGGGGAAAAAAATGGGGCTTGAAGCCCGCAATGATGCAGTGGCTATACATCATGGTAGTCAGACCTATCCTCACGTATGGGGCTCTTGTGTGGTGGAAGGCAACGAATACGAAAAACACACGGGATATGTTGGCCATGGTACAAAGATCAGCTTGCATTGTCATCACAGGTGCTCTACACACAACACCTACGGCTGCACTCGAGATCTTCTTGTATCTTTTACCATTAGGCCTACAAATTAAATTTCAAGCGGGCTATAGTGCGCTTCGGCTCACTAACGTTGGTCTGTTCAAGACTAATAACATAGGACACAGCTCCATTCTCAAGGAATCTTTTCCCGGAATCCCTGACGAATCGGACGATGTACTTGGCACCTTAGACTTCGACACACCATACGAAGTACTGTATCCAATTAGAGAGGACTGGCGAAGGAAGACAGTCTCTGTCCATAACGAGATTGCAATATACACAGATGGTTCTAAGACCAATGAGGGCACGGGGTCAGGTATTTACTCGAGAGATACGAACCTACAGGTGGCCTTGAGACTTCCGGACACATGCAGTGTGTTCCAAGCAGAGGTTCTAGCTGTACCTAAAGCTGCGGAATTACTTGTGATGGGATCAATATCCGATAAGAATATCGCCATCTACATTGACAGTCAGGCTGCGCTAATGGCGCTAGAGTCTTACGTCACCAAATCTGAGATAATCAGGAATTGCCGCACAATGCTTAGGGCATTATGTACGCAGAACCGAGTCAGATTATGTTGGGTACCTGGACACTGCGATATTGAAGGCAACGAGCAGGCCGACGCGCTGGCTAAAAGAGGAGCGGGGCTCCCACGTAGCGATATAATTGGTAGTATTAAGCCACCAGGGTGCGTGGCCAAGGGAATTATTCGAGATAAAATCATTGACACGGCTAATCTAAGATGGTCAAACTTAGATGGTCACAGGGTGTCTAAGGCCTTGTGGCCTGTGCTAGATCGCAGAAAATCTGGGGAGATAATCAAGTTAGATAGATCGAGGCTAAGAACAGTGATAGGAATACTCTCTGGCCACTGTCTCCTAAGGAGGCATGCCATGAGACTAGGGTTATCCGATACGGATGTTTGTATGTACTGCGACGACCTACATGTCTCAGAGGATATAACTCATATACTCTGTGAATGTCAAGGAATTGCCAGGACAAGGCTAAAGCACCTTGGAAGATACTTCTTCGATAACCTTGAAGAGGTGAGGTCCCTAAACCATAACAAGGATCTTTTCAGATTCTGTAGGGAGATTAATTGCTTGGGAGAATGGGTTTAGGTCTTCGATTCCCTAGGGATCGCGATGGGCCCACTTTGGTGCCTAGTGTTTTATGATAACCTCATAACCCTATCTAACCTAACCTAACCTATTGTTGTCACGAAAAAAGCTTCTCAAATCGCCGTTCGGACTCGGCATTAAACTGTAGGTCCCTCCCATTCGTGTGAAAAATATAACGCACACAACATGAGTGGTTGCGAGAAGCTAGGCCCTGGTACTTTAAAGAGCTGTTGCGCCAAATATTTATTTTTTGACCAATTATTATTATTAGGATATCTCGGCATTGCTCTTTCCATCACCCGTGAATAAGACCCCATGGTACTTAATCTTATCCACCAGCTTCCACAGTTTGTATATAAAGACTGAATCACCCTTAAGAATGAACCATCAATCCCATACACCTGCAGAATACTCCAGAGTTTGCCTCGAGGAACCCTATCATTTTAGCATACTCCCAGGCCATCTCAAGAATCATTCTGAGAGTGAATAACTTTTCGGCTGAGCTTCTAACGAGACGAAAGCCTCATTGCTCATCTCCCAAACTGTCCTTAACCACAGCTCTGGAATTCGTTTCTTAGCGAAGACTTTTCCAGTGAGACTTAAAAGAGATATACACCTATACGTATGTCTTGTAATCCCTTCTAGGTCCTAGGGTCTCTACTACGAGTATGCCATCGTGTACGATTTCTGACAATGCGTCTGAGCTCTCCCCAACTTTTCCCCAACTGCGGTGACTCCTCCTCGACTGTTTTGCGCCATGTTGTCCTCGGACCGCCAGGTCTTCTGCCATTCTGAGTTAAGGGGTTCCATTGCATAGCGTGGTTCGCTATGGAACCGTCACCCTTTCGCAACGTGTGACTGACCAACTGCCACTTCCGTCGTTGGATGGTTTTGCCTATTAGTTCCTGACCCGTTCTCTCGTAAAAGTGTTCGTTAGAGATACGATTATTAGATAGACATACCCCTAGAATTGGTGCAATCTCTTTTGTTCCCCTTTTTTAAAAGAGGAACAATCACCTCCAATCGTCAATCACCAGGTGTTTCACAACATTCCTAGGCCACTTTAATGACAGGCGAGAGCCATTACACTCCCTCCTTACCTAAGGCCTTCAGCATTTCTGGTCGGATTTCATTAACACTGACAGATTTGTGAAGTTCTAGCGCCAAAGTTACTTCCTCTACCGTATGACTACTCTCAGCGCTACTCTTGACCATAGGTCTGCCGTCTTCGGTGCCCTGTTCATGATTGAGAAATTCTGAAAAGTGCTCGCTCTATCTGCGTAAGATGTCCTCCTCATTGGAAAGAAGTGTACAGTCTTTGGATTTGACTCCTTTCTCGATATTCAACTTTCTTCCTCTGAGGTCTGCGATCACGTTCCAATTTCTCGCCAAACTCCTTCTAGGATTGTTCTTTCGCTGTTTTCACAACTAATTTGCAAGTTCCCCAAGTAATCTACGCTTCTTCTCTCTGTCTGGTAGCTTTTGAACTCCGGGTGTTTTAATCCTAGCAGTTCTTTTCTCACCACCAGCCGCCACACCAAGCCGTTTCGCTCCACAAACAGTTCCCACAGAGGCAATAACCGCTATTGAGAAGAGTTGAATTTGAGGAAACAGTTGGATTTCGTTCAAACCTTTCAGATATTTGCCGTACAAATGTCTCCCGTATCTCATCGTTCTGATTTTCTTTTTTATATAAAACACACAAATATTTGTTAACATGCATTTTTTATATTTTTCATTGTGTTCTTTGGTCTATGGCATTTGCATATGTATGAAACATAATATCGGACAAATGATGACGACTCTTCTGGCAAGATAGGATGCGCGTAAAGAAATATTCGAAGATCGGGCTGCGCCCCGTTAATAGCGCGTAGGTATTATTTCATCCTTCAGCCGTGGAATCGCCTTGGACTCATTGGCGTAGACCTTACTTTTCACGTAGCCCCAGAGAAAGAAGTCCAATAGTATTGAATTGCTAGATCTAGGCGGCCATTTGACCTCTTTATTTATTTCGTGAGATAATGCATCTTCAGAATTTCGTTCGTAATATAGCGATGTTTCATGCGCTGTGTGGCAAGTGGCACCATTTTATTGAAACCACATATTGTGCAACTCCATGTGATCCAATTCACGACACAAAAACTTTGTTAACATGTAACGATACCGGTATCATTTTAGTAGATGTGCGGTCCGATGTGTCAGCCAGCCCAAAAAGGGCACCAGCGCTCATTGTGGATGTATAAGCCTTTCTTGAAAGACTTCTGGATTTTTCGTACTCCAAATGCGGCAGTTTCGCTTGTTTGTGACTCCGTTTAGGTGGATATATTATGTATACTTCGTCGTTGAAGATGTTTTATTTTTAAGAAACGCGAAATGCACTTCTTGCAGAACGACTATTTTCATAAAACGTTTCGATCAGTTTTAGGTGTTATTCATCTGGACTCCATTTTAAACGCTTGTTACTATCAGGTTGGCAACTAAGTAATTCCCGATTTTTTCAAATAAATAAAACACATTTCTTTAAATACAACGAATAAACTTTAATCAATGATATATTTTACATTTTCTTCGGTGACCTTTTGCCGTCTTTCTGGCAACTTTCTGAACTTCTGATCTTTATTGGAAAAAAACTTCACAGCGTCATCATCATTGAAAGTCTTACCATCCAAACAGTTTTGCAAATATCGAAATAAATGGTAATCTGATGGAGCAAGGTCAGGGCTATATGGTGGATGTAACATCAATTCCCAACCAAGCTTCAATAATTTTTCGCGAGTGACCACAGATGTATGTGGCCTAGCGTTGTCCTGGTGAAAAATGACACCTTTTCGATAAACCAATTCTGGCCGTTTTACTTTGATCGCTGTATTTAATCTGTCCCTACCCCCTTCGGATAGGGGTCAGAATATACCCGAGGTAGGCATGCCTGTCGTAAGAGGCGACTAAAATCCAACCTCCGTATACCGAGTATGGTGTATACAAAAACATGCAATGAACAAAACAAAAGATTTTAATACCCCAGGTGGCAGTCCAGGTACACTGGAAAATCCACCCTCTTCGGAGGTCGGCTCTACGGATTCTGGGGAGAGCCACTTATTGCACCTAATAAATCCCTTCTTAAAAAGTACAAGGGTATCTCGATCTCCACCAACAAGATCGAACGTCTCCGGAAAAAGAAGTCCGCCGGAAGCGCAAGCGCGTAAAAAACGGGACTCAGCGAAATCAAAAAGCATTCAGGAGGAAAACGACGTACTCCGTACCAAGCTTAGCGAAATGGAGCTACTCTATCGTGAGCTTAAGAAAGAAGTAGATTTACTCAGGCAAGAAAATAATGCCTTAAAAAAGTCGTATCTACAAGAAGAAAATACACTTAGCCCACAGCGCTCACCTAGTCGCGAATACCAGACGGACGAAGAAGAGCTAACACGTGAAACGAATTGGATCGAAAAGAAACGACCTAGCAAAAAACGCAAAGCTGGTTCCTCACCGGAAGTCGAGCCACAAAAGGATGAAAAGCGCAAGGAGTTGCAGGAAAAGCAACAACAACAAAAAATACGTCCTCCGCCACCGATAAACGTCGTCGGAATTACGGACTACAACAAGTTGCATTGCCTCCTTAAAGGAACTGCGACATCGAAGTTTAAGGTGACATCTCTGCGAAACAATACGTGGAAAATCAATGTCGATGATGCCGACGGTTACCGATCAGTATCTAAAAAATTGAATGCCGAAAAGATTCAGTGGTATACTTATGAAAATAAGTTAGAAAGACCACTGCGTGTTGTAGCAAGGGGACTCCACCCCTCGTGCACCAAAGAAGATGTTATAAACGACCTTCAAGACAAAGGCTTTAAAATTCTTGATGCCGTCAATATTATCAAGAAGGAGAAGCAACAGTCGGAGGGAGATCAGGAAAAATTGGTAAGGCGTGGTCTTCCACTATTCATGCTAAGTTTCGATAAAGATGAAAATAAAGATGCTATTTATGGTATTAAGACTATTCTAAATATCGCGGTAAAAATCGAACCTATGCGTAAGAGCTCCAGATCGATCCCGCAGTGTAAGCGCTGTCAAGGTTTCAATCACACGCAGACTTACTGCCAGAAAGAACCGCGATGCGTCAAATGCGCAGGTGAACATCTCTCAGATGAGTGTCACCTAAATAAGCAAACCCCAGCCACTTGCATAAACTGTAAAGGAAAATATCCTGCGAACTATCGAGGTTGCGAAGTGGCGAAAGAGCTCCAAAAAAGGCGCGATACGCTTAAAAATTCCATGGGCATGAATCCAAAACCAATTAAGAATAGACCCAAAATAGCTACGAAAAAAGCAGCGAAAGATAAAAAATCCGTCAATATTCTCTTAAGATCGAGTAATGAAGAAAAACCCAAACGTAGTAGAGAAAAGGTGACCGGAATTAAATCCTCGAATTTTGGCGTGCAGTCTTATGCTCAAGCGGCGATGACAGCTAACGGCAAGTACAAGACCGACAGCTCGCGGGAGATCAAAGCAAGAAATCATCCAATTTCTAACGTAAAGACTCCTGCTCAAGCTGCGACATTGGAAAACGGTGATAGAGGTAGCTCACAAGATCATGTATCCCATGTTTTTTCCCTAATTCTTGCGAAACTTGAAGAGCAATCCAAAACAAACAAACTCATTTTCGAGAGACTAGTTGCTTTAGAAAACAACATTCATAACAGGCGCACTACAACCAGAATATGAAAGAAACGCTTAAAATTCTTACTTGGAACGCCAACGGGCTTATACGAAGACTCGACGAGAAAAAGATATTGATATATGCTTGGTCTGCGAAACTCATCTGACAAAGCAATCGAATGTTAAGATAAGGGGATATAGCGTGTATCACGCCTTCCACCCATCGGAAAGAGCCAGAGGCGGATCATCCTTGTTTATAAAAGAATGTATCGAACACTCAGCGGAAGTAAAGATTGAATTAGAAGCAATGCAAGTAAGCACGGTGCGCGTTAGAAATAGACATATTGCTTTCAACATTTCGTCTATATATTGTCCACTGCGATGTAAGCTTGAAGAAAGTGATTTCACAAACATCTTCAACTTCCTTAAACCAAATTTTATTATTGGTGGCGATTTCAACGCGAAACACCCCCTCTGGGGTTCAAGGTACGCCTCTCAGAAAGGTAGAAAGCTTTATAATGCGGGTATGCAATATAGTTGTGATTTTCACTCGACGGGTAAACCAACATATTGGCCGACTGATAGAAATAAGATACCAGATCTGATCGATTTCTTTATTGTTAAAGGTATATCTGGCAACTGTATAAAAGTTGAAGAAAGCTTTGATCTCTCATCTGATCATTCTCCAATCATTATGACGATAAGCGATGCTCTGATTAAAAAAGTAGGTCCGGCCAGATTAACCAGCGCGAAAACGAATTGGAATGGCTTCAAAAAAGATATTGAATCAAATACTGAGCTGAGGGTATCACTTAAAACGCCCTATGAACTTGAAGTTGAAGTAGATCGCTTCGTCGAAATCCTACAGAATGCCGCGTGGAAGAATACTCCGAAACCTAAGAAAACGCCGGCCAGCTATATTCAAAATTATTCGCAGGAAATAAAAGAGATGATTAAGGAGAAGAGGAAAGCGCGCAAAAAATGGCAACAAACTCGGGCTCCGCAACATAAAGCACATCTTAACCGTTTGTGTAACTTATTAAAAAGATCTATTAAAGACCTTAAGAATAATGAAATGCAAACTCACCTAGAAAGCTTAACGGCAGAAAAAGATTCTAATTATTCGCTTTGGAAAGCTATAAAAGGTATTAAAAAACCTCAAATTCAAGCCGCTCCAATTAGGAAAAATCAAGACGAATGGGCCAGGCATGATAAAGAGAAAGCGCAAGTTTTTGCCGCCCACCTGGAAGAAACTTTCAAACCGCTTGATGGACAGGCTCTTATTCAAAATATAAATACGTCGTATATTGACAATCGTATAATAAGAAATGCAACACTAACCGAACTTAAGGAAGAAATAAAGAAACTTAAACCTAAGAAGGCTCCTGGATACGACCTAATCACGGGAGAGGTTCTTAAAGCACTTCCGAGAAAAGGTCTAATGAAGCTTCTGTTCATTATAAACGCCGCGCTTAGACTAGAATATGTTCCCAGTCAATGGAAAGTGGCCGAAGTCATAATGGTCCTTAAGCCCGGAAAACCGCCGAATGAAAAAACGTCTTATAGACCGATTTCGCTTCTTTCAATCATATCCAAAGTGTTCGAGAGAATTTTGCTTAGGCGAATACAGCCGGTTATAGAAGAGAGGCATCTCATTCCGGATCATCAATTCGGATTCAGAAGTAAGCATTCTACAGTTGAACACGTACATCGAATAACACATGTAAACGAAAAGTCACTTGAAGAAAAAAAGATTTGTTCAAGCGTATTCCTTGATGTCTCTCAAGCCTTTGACAAGGTCTGGCATGAAGGCTTAAAGTTTAAATTACGACAAGTTCTGCCAGAGCACCTATATAATATTTTGAAGAACTACCTTACGAATAGACTATTCCGCGTCAAATGTGGAAACGAATATTCGGATTTTAAGGAAATAATGGCTGGGCTGCCGCAAGGAAGCGTTCTTGGTCCAGTCTTATATCTATTATACACTCGTGATATACCGCAAGTAGAAGGCACTGAGCTAGCTACATTTGCCGACGACACTGCTATCTTGACAGTAGGTAAAACGGTCGAAGATACTACAGAAAAATTGCAAGAAGCTTTGGATAGAGTAAATGAATGGACAAAGGTTTGGCGAATCGCACTCAATGAGACCAAATCTGTTCATGTAAATTTTACTTATAAGAGAGTAAATAATCTGCCGATCTTTTCAAACTCGGTTCAAATTCCGTTTGCAAACGAGGCTAAGTATCTTGGAATGACACTTGATGCAAAGCTGAATTGGAAAACGCACGTTAAGAAAAAACGCAAAGAACTAGATAACAAATATCGAGAAATGTATTGGTTACTTGGAAAATATTCCAAGCTTAATATAGAGAACAAACTGCTTTTATATAAGCAAGTGCTAAAGCCTGTATGGACATATGGTATACAACTCTGGGGTTGTACCAAAATAAGTAATATTCAAATTTTACAAACTTTTGAAAACAAAGTGCTAAGAGGTATTGTAAATGCGCCATGGTATATCAGAAATAGCGATATCCTCAGAGATCTTGGCATTAAAACAGTCGAAGACGAAATCAAAAACTACGCGAGAAAACATAAAAGTCGACTAGAAAGTCACGTTAATATAACAGTCCTCCAAGTTTTGGATGAAAGAAACTTACTACGCCGTCTACAAAGAACAAAACCTTTAGACTTAGCGCGATAAGTAACCGCGTCTAAACTGCGGAGCTAGCAGGAACTTCTAATGGGAAGGTACCTGCAAAACGTCCTTATTTCGTGAAACGAAAACTACTTGATAAGTCGAATACTTAGTTGTAGTAAAAATGAAAACAAGTCTGTTTTGAAGGGAGGTTTTTTAGTGGGTAAGAATCCCACACTACTATGAGCACGCGCTGTCGATCCTCATAGTGTCTTGTTGAAGATTTTCACCTACCCTCGGAAAAAAAAAAAAAAAAAAAAAAAGTTGTTGACAGTACACATCCGAATTGATCGTTTGATTCCTTGGAAGTAGCTCAAAATACACCACAACTTTCCAAAATCCCACCAAATTGAGAGCAAAATCATTATCAAGCCTGGACCATGGTCGTTTTCGATTGACGTTACTGTAAACAATCCACTTTTTTTTGTTTGCTATTTCTCGTACAGTTACATACATGACGATCACCTTTCACCTTTTAGTGAAAAGTCTACGGAACGAAATTTGTCACACCAATTCCGGCACTGTCTTTCTTTTAAGGCTTCTTCACCATATACATCACGTAACTTTTTAGCAGCTTGCGCTGCGATCTTTCCTTTACGGAAATAAAAAAAGTAAAATATGACGAAAATGCTCGTTTTTGCACTCCATATTACAACTGACGCCAAACTAATACCTTTTCATAAAAATACCTGCAATATGCTTCTAAAGAAAAGTAAGACTAACAGCTAACAAATGTCAAAAGGAAATAAATATGTCATTGACAGAAGCCATTAAAAAATATGGCCAAAGACATACTTATATGTGTGAAATCGGCATACATGATACATATAAATACTCTTAAAATATGTTTCAAAAGTCGGCTGTTACTCTTAAAATTTTAGTTCTTACTACGTTTTCAGCGAACCTAAATCCAAATTTGAAAATTAGAGAAAATGTCACTAAAGTTCTGAATCTACCAATCTGAGCAGCTGTCAGACATTGTTGATTTGACAGAAAAATGTGCAATAAAATTCATTAAAGTATGGTATAGTGGGAACATCTCAATGAGTTTTTCTCGCAAAATTGGGTAGTAACCAAAATCGAAATGTACTTTCGTCTAGTGTAGAGAAGTTGAATTCCAAATAATCGAGTGTCACACGAAGGCATACCTATCGTATAGACCAGCAGAGTCGGCGATAGCAACTCTGGTAAATCATTTTTGAATCTTCTCTATTCTTAAGGCGTGAAGTTTGTAAAAAGGGTTCCAATGTCATCATCGGACGAATATTCATCATGAATACCACGGTTGCATGTTATTTCAGCTTGTAACTGAGAACCTGGTAAATTGCTTCTTCTTCTTCTTCATTTTTTCAGCGAGGTTATGATCCGAAAATAAGGGATCACAACCCTCCCACATCACCGCATTTCTACTGATCCACCTGTGGGATTCGCCTATTTGATCTCAGAAAATATCGGCAGGCCTGCCGATTTTGGATCACTCGGTTACTGAGGCCAATGAAATGCCGATGTCGTCGCATTTGTGTGATCCAGGCGTTTATAGCCCTGCCTTTCCTACATCGCGATGTCTTTGCTACTCTTTGCCTTACTAACTTCTTCGGCTGTAATGTCGGGTATTTCTTCAGAGTTAGGGGTGGCTCTTGGAAAGTATAGCCGGGGAAACTGTTCATTCAAAAGTTCTTCACAATACTGCCGCTACCTCTGCAGAATTTTGTCGTCATCCACAAGAAGCTGGCCATGAGCATTGTTACTGAACTTTGGCGAACGAATCTCCTGAGCATTCCTCCTTCTTTGGGCGGCCATTTTGAAGATGGGTGCACTCTTGTTCATGTTATGTTGTCGCAGCTCCTAGATAGCCTGGTTTGCATCAGCAACTGGGCTCTGCACTCTTTATCTTCAGCTTCGTTAATTGTGTGAGAGAGATAATTTTTCATCACGAAATCAAAAGCCTCGCCGTTTTCTTTGTCTAGATTGTACCACTTGATTTGCTCAGAGACCCTTGTTTGTTTGCTTTTCTTTGGTCTCTCCATAAAAATTTCTGTTAGCAGGAGACGGTGCTGCTGAGAGACTGCCTCTCCCAGGATCACTTTGCAATCTTTTACCCGAGGCTTCATGAAACTGGCTACCAAATGGTAGTCAATCTGGGTTTCATCTCCACCACTGCTGAAAGTGATCAGGTGCCGGCTTTGTTTGATGAATATGGTATTTAACACAATAAGACCGTGTGATTGGCACATGCTTAGGATGTCTTCACCAGGAAGGTTCTTGGTGCCGTATCCTAGTCCTCCATGGCAGTCTTCATAGTCTTCGATTGACTTCCCGACATGTCTATTCAAATCTCCTCCGATAAACAGAAACTCTTCCTTTGGGATGTTCTTAAGGAGATTGTGGAAATCTACCCAAAATGCATCTTTATCTCTCTGATCGCACCCATTTTGAGAAGCATATGCACTGACAATATTCCACACCTCTCCTTGTATTACTAGTTTGAGAGACATCAAACGGTCGCTGGACTTCGAAATGCTCAAGACATTACCAAGTAGCTCTGCCGCTACCTGGTAAATAGCTGACAGAAACAAATTCTTTGCCACCAGAATCTTCATCAGTTAGTTTCGCACATGTATTTTTCAATGGAAATATTGCAATTTCATCCACTTTTGCTACCAATTGCTCATCATCTTCAAGAAGAACAAGTGCTTCATTTAAGCAAAATCCTCTGAAAAACAAAACGTATATTTGCCTGACGTCCTACATGTAGCATACCACACTTTATGCACAAAAAACACTGCGAAACAGAGCTGATTTTATAATATCGAAAGAACAATAATTTAGCAGAACATACATAATGTTACCAGTATAATTTGTTAAACTAAATTTACACACAAAACAAATACCTACTTTGCGAAGCGAATACCATATTCAGTCATGTTGCAAATTGGTTGAAAAAAAACAAAGTAAAATCACACTTTGCCTTACTAACTGCGCTAAAAACACGCCCTTCAGTGTAGATTAACTAAATCTGAATGCAAAAAACCAATGCATAAACAGTGCGTGCCAAACGGTTTATTCAAGTTTGTACTCGTACACGTTTTGGACGATCGACAGGTAGCACAGCAGGTATATCTGGGTTAACATTTAGTGGAACTAATCTTCATTCATCAGCTTCATACATACATATGTAACATATATCCACTTTATATAGTATTTGGTAAATTCAACTCACCCAAATAAATGGCGAGCTGAATATCTCTGATAAATCCTTCGCTTTCTGTTAAATTGCCACTTCTCGCACCTCTGCCCAGACGGATCAAATAATTTATTCAGGTCTATTAGCGATTCTAGCTCTGAAGTGTTTTTGGAGAAATTTTGCCATCGCGGAAATAATAGACTAATGTCCTGTCTTCAATTAATTTTAAATTAATAATAATCTACTTGATATTTAATAAACTTACGCTGGAAATATGGAAATGAAGTTCAGAGTTAAAAATAAATTCGCATTGGCAAAATGTCCGAATGGCAGTTCCAATGCGTTTTTTGAGAATGGAAAACCAATTTTTTTTTGACACCTCTGGGAGTTGTCAAAATGTGTGCAGGGTGTGGATTAGTACGTAGCTGCATTCCTGGCATCGATTATTCGGGCTTGCGAATCGTGCATGCTAGTAGCCCGGGCTACTATACTCTGTCCAACATAAATTGGCAGTACACGTCTTATGGGGAAGCTTTTTCAAAATCAGTAGCGCGCCATATTTTTGCACCATACTAAATTGAAAGAAACCCCCATAAAAAGTGTTTACCCGCCAGTGAATTTCCAACTGCGTCTGACGTAAATCAAAGACATCTTATTCAGTGCACATCTGAGTGTGCACTGATTGGTTGTGGCCTGTGGCTGCTGCTATTCAACCCCCATTAAATTGATGTGCATTCAGAGTTACCAGTGTCCGTTTGGTAACTCGTTCAGTTTTTTTTCCTTGGGTGCTTTGGTTTAAGAGCTTTGAAAAAAGTTCTTAATGATAAGTGTTATCGTGGAGATCTTGTTTTGATCTTTCGCATTTCTTTTAATGTGTGGAAAATACGTTAAAATGCAGTTACAACATTGTAGGCCGTTTTCTTTAAGGAAAAAGTTTATTTGCGTAGGTTTTCGTAGCGCGCGGTCAGTTTTTTGATGTTACGTTTATTTTTCTAAATTTGGATTGTGATACTAATGTGTTTTTTATTTAAAAGGGATAAGGCCTAATGGGGATACCCTTCACAAACGCGCCTTTTATCTTACCTCTTGGTGGTGTGGAAAAAGATAAATTTGTTTTATTTTTTATAAATAAAACAAATTAAATGAACATTTCAATCTAAAAAAAGGACGGTAACCCTACATAATATTCTTTCTGATTTTTGCTAATGTGAAATGTTTACTACGGAAACCCTATAAGAGCTTTTGTTAGAATAGCACCTTACGGAAAACAAAAGAGTGCGAATGAGAGACAAACATCCCTATCTTCCCTGTACTGCCAATTTATATTGGACAGAGTATAGTAGATATCTTTCGAGATTACCACATCCCTTGGCGAAGCCAACAAAAAAAAAAAAAGAAGAAGACCATTGTCAGAGCGGCATCTAACAACGAATTTGTCAGGCATCTACCAATCGTGTGAACACTCTCTTGCACTTTTGCCAGACCGTTGTCAGATTTTTAGGACATCGGCAGACTCATTGGAAATTTGTCAGATGTACGGAGCTTATGACATCTGACAATGGCATTATTGTAACATACTCGTAGTTTTGATGTCAATTAAGTGAAATATTTGGTGCAAGGAAATAACTTCACGGGAATTTATTTCACATGGGAATTAACTTCACCCCACGAACCACACAGGCGGATCAGTAGAAATGCAGTGAAGTGGGAGGGTTATGATCCCTTATTTTCGGATCATAACCTCGCTGATAAAAGGAAGAAGAAGAAGGGAATTAACTTCACCTCAAGTGGGAAATAAATACACGTTTATAATGTGAAGTAATTTATCACTCAAATGGGAAATAATTTAACCAGAAATGCTGTGAAATTATTTCTCACTTATGAATTAAAATTGTGGCTTTAGTTTTAAGTCCAAAATGCATTAACAGTGGAATATGTAAGGGGGAGCATGCTGTCCCTCTGCAACCCCCCTGCTTGGGGTCACTGTTGGGTTTGGAGTAGGTGCGAGGTTGGGTGTATGCAAGTTTTCTTTAAATCCATGCGAAACATGAAGAATCCATGCGCAAAAAATTGCGACACAATTGTGGCTCCTCAGCACGCAATTCGACGAGCAGTTTCGCGTAAAATCCGTCCTGCTGGCGGCGGGCCACCCAATTCTTCGTCCAAACACTACGGCATTTGTGTGGCATTTCGTCTTCCTTCTCGCTGCTTTCCAATACGTACGCGGCCAAGATTGTCGCAAGTGCCTCTTTTTGTTCCATTTTTATTTATATTTCAAAAATGTTCAGACTTTCCAATTTAATGCAGCACGAACAAAAAAAGTTTCTATCATATGCTTGTGTCTAGTGATGTGTCAACTCGAGCTGATCAACCGGTTCAAACCGAGTTAGAGCTAAACCGAGTTAAACCGAGTTTGCAAAACCGATGGAACGAACCGAATAATTAAAGTTGAACACACGATTCGGTTTGAGTTGGTTAGGATAAGTAAACACCGTATATTAAGTCGAGTTGGAAAGCCGTCTATTGTTTTTATACAAACCGAGTTGCACTACCCGATTCTATACCTATTTGGAATTCGGTTTCCGTTCGATGAGACGGTGGCTCCTATTTTCTCTCATTGTTGGTCTTTTTTTCATATAGTTGTGTTAGTTCTTTTTATGTATGCGCTGTTTTGATGTGTGTTCCATCGAACCAAGTCAATTGACCGTATACACATCGAGTTAAACCGAGTTGCAAACTCATTCAATATCTATTTTGTATTCGTATTCGGTCCGGTTCTAGTTTGTTATGTGACGGTGGCATAATTTTGTTACAAACCGAGTGAGCCAATTTTTTGTAAGCACTTATCTACCAACCGCATGAACCGACAATTTTTAATCTGACAGCGTTGTCAGAAAACGCATTGTCAGACCAGCCGTCTGACAACCGTGTGAACTGACAATTTAACGTTGGAAGATAGTTTGTCATTGTCAGATCATCGGCAGCTATATTGTCGCACATTGGTAGACCTGGCAATATTGTAAGACCGGACAATCGTCTGAACATAGCTATAGTAGTGTAAGTTACTTCTTCGTTTTCATTCATTTCAAATGAAATGAAATGTAAGTCAGTTCTCAAAAATGTTGATGTAAGTCCATAAATTATGCTACACATGCCAAACTTTTGCATGAAAATGTGAAGTTATAATTTCACTACTCCGTCGATAGATGGTTTGATAAAGTTTTATAAATAAAAGGAACAGCCGTTTTGTTGTAAGTGTCGAGTTTTCAACATGAGCTAAATATGACTTACACCACTACGACTTTAACCGCTTCAATTCTCACGTTGTTCAATTTTAAAACGATGCATGTAGGTACATTCTGTATCCGAGAGAAACGGCGTACACTCTTTTAATTATAAAAAAAGGATGCTAATCAGCAAACTATCATCCTCTGTTGGATAAGCAATGCAAGCTACTAACCTGATCCATGTATACTAAATCGCGCCACCCTAAATTTAAATTGAGTCACTGCACTTTTACGGTATAAACTTTATGGATATTCGAGTCACAAACTGTTTGGAAGAGCCTTTAATTAACAATTTATCAGTGAGTGTTGGATAGACGAAACCATCCACGCATATACCTAATAGGGGGTGGCAATGGTGTAGTGGTAGCGTCGTCAATTGCCACGCTAATGGTCCACGGTTCGAATCTTGATGTCAGCAAACATTTATTTGTTTCTCATAAAATATATAAACTCAGTCCGATCAATTGCGAAAGCTTTTGTGAACACTATTGCGAAGGCATAACACTGGCAGAAGCTTGGTCATATGGCTGAAAAAAATGTTTCGCTCTGTTGATGATGATTTACCTATGATATCTGTAATCGGAAAAAAAATATTGTGAATCAGAAGCAAAGACAAAAATATAACAAAAATCTCCCCGGTTATCTGGACGCCGCCCCCGGACCTGAGCTTCAAACCACTACACCAAACCTGTCTCTCTCTCTCTATCTCTATCCATCCTTTCCAACGCCCGCACTGTATGCAAACATGTTATGGGTATTGCACTTAATTGGTATTGGTAAGTGAGCACAAATTATAAAAAAAAACCTACATAACATGTACAATATTCAAAGATACATTTCTCAACTACATACCATTCCAAAGGTGGGTTTTTTAAGTTTGCGGAATCTTTTTCTTTTTTTGTATATTCACCTGCTACCTGAAATTTCAATTAATTTATACCTTCTAAAAAAATGTTTTGTCTTTGTCGGAAAAGTAAGCCGAAACTGCGTCCTTCAATTCTTCATCGCTTGAAAACTTCTTCCCACGAAGTTCGTTTTTCAATTTTAGGAAAACATAATAATTGCTGGGAGCCAGGTCATGGCTGTAGGGTGGGTGATCCAAAATATCGAAGCCCACCTTATGCAGGGTAGCCAACGCAACACGACTCTTGTGAACAGACGCGTTGTCGTGTAGAAGGAGGACACCTTTGGTTAATTTTTCCCTTCTTGTTTCTTTGATGGCTTGTTTCAACCACTCTAGGATTGAAGCGTAGTATTCCCCGGTTATGGAGACGCCTTTGTCTTTATAATTTATAACAGGATCCCTTCTGAGTCACAAAAACGGTCGCCATGATTTTCCAGCAGGCTGTAACACCTTAAACTTCTTGGGTGGTGGTGTGGCTTGTGCATAGAGTCTTGTTTAGGCTCAGGCTCATAATAATGAACCCAAGTCTCGTCCCAAAACCCTTTGAACTCGGTCGCAAGGCTGAATTCTATGTCCCTTATCTAGGTCCCAGGTCACACTGGGATCTTGGGTAACGAGATCTCCGATGAGATTGCTAGACAAGGCTCAGATGAGGCTTTCTCAGGTCCCGAACCAGCGTTGGGTCTGCCTGTGTCCTCGGTTAGGGGTTCCATTGACGATTGGGTCTCTCACGAACACAATTTTATGTGTCATGACTCTCCAGGAGGTAGGTTGACTAAACGTATGCTCCCGGACGTCTGTAAGAAATCAGCGGCATTCTTGCTGTCCCTCAGCAGAAAAGACTGTAGACATCTTATTGGCGTCTTGACAGGCCACTTTGCTTTCGCCAAGCACCTAAACGTGCTGGGCTTGAGTGACACTACAATCTGCAAAGCTTGCGGAAAGAGCGATGACACAGCGGAACATTTTCTCTGTGAGTGTCCGGCCTTTGCTTGTATCAGGTGGCAGATCCCCGGGGCTGATGTGGTGAGTGCTGGTACTCTAAGCTCCTCATCACTGAAGTGCTTGGTTGGCTTTCTTAGAAAGACAAGGAAATTCCAATAAATATAATGGATAAAAGGCCGCCATTGTGAAATAGTTCTCTCTCTTGTAAATGGATTACCTCTGGCTGCCAACCACGCAGCTGTAGCCAGTCAAATAAAATTTTAACTTTAAACTCAAAGTGTCTTTGAATTGTGTCCTCCCCATAAGAGGAACAATTGGTAAATCAGGGTTTGCTCTCTGGTAGTACAATGGACCAGTTGCTTCTGAGTGCTCCAGTCGAGCGTTTCCTATCACGACAAAAAAAAAGTCTCGTCTCCAGTAACAATTCGACTCAATACTCCATCCTTGTCTTCACTACAGAGGTCCAAAAACGCACGAGAATTTACTCGATTTTCTCCATATTCTACACTTTTTTCCCGATTGAGTTACTTGGTCGACGATAGTTCAAAAACAAATGACTTGATTAAAATAAAATTTGCTATTTATGCTAATAAGGAGTCACTGAACTCGTTACAACTCAGTAAACTACCCTCATGACCTACCTACTCATTTCGCTAACTTAAAAACGCCTCTCCGTATGTACGAGTAGCTAAACTGAGTTTGAAAGTGCAGTGAAACCTCAACCTTGAACAATTAAAAAAACCTTGAATAATTTAAAAAACCTTGAACAATAGGAGGAAGCCGCATACAGAGTATCCTAATTGCAATTTAAGGGTTGATAGCATGAGATCGCACAAGTTCTATGATAATTTTTCCAAGTACATATTTGCCAAGTCCAAGTCCAATCCGTACAATAAGAATTGTTTCACTAGTATTATGGAAACAAAGAAATTCCCAGATAGCAGTCAGTTTAAGTAACTTGAACTGAGTTATATATGTATGAGTATATTCCTATTTTATAATCAAAACTAAACGCAATTATATACGCACGCGGTGTGATGCACTCTCAGTTTGGATGCCCAAAGAGAACTCAACTCATAAGCCCTACTCACCTCGCCGAGCCTGCAGCCTACGCAAACAATAGTTAAATCCTGTGAGTAGGAGGGACTTCCCCACTCTATCAAACGAATCTTCCTATGCACTACATCGAAAGTTTCGTCAGTTGAAAGAGTTTTTTGGGCGCTAAGAACGTTCATCATTAAAAATCCTGGTATGGCTGAGTTTGTATAATACTCAGCCACCCAGTGCTTGACGGTTGTATATGCAGTATATATACCATATATGGGAATTTGGTGCGCAAAAGACCGATTGTGGCATGGGCTGTGTGGCATGGCGCGCCATCCTGCATGAACCAGAGGTCGTCCAAATCCATGTCTTCAATTTCAGTAAAAAAAAGTCCTTAACATGGCTCTGTAACGCCCACCGTTGACCGAAACGTTGTTCCCAGCCTCATTTTCGAAAAAAATGGTCCAATGATGCCACCACTCCACAATCCGCACCAAACTGTCACTCTCTGTGAATGCATTGGCTTCTCGACAATAACGTGCGGGTTTTCCGAGCCCCAGATGCGGCAATTTTGTTTGTTAACGTAGCCGCCGAGATGAAAATGTGCCTCGTCAGAAAAGATGATTTTTCGCCCAAAATCGTTGTCCAATTCAAACTGCTCTAAGGCTCAAACTGCGAAGCGATAACGAAGTGGATGGTCGTGCGCTTTCAATTGCTGAATTAATTGGACCTTGTAAGCGAATAATCCCAGATCTTTGTGCAGAATTCTCCTCAGGCTAGTGCGTGAAATGCTGAGCTGTTGAGATCGATGACGAGTTGATGTTCGTGAATTGAGTCTCACACTCTCAGCTACAGCAGCCACATTCTCGTCTGTGCGCACCGTACGACGACGGGGACCATGAGTGTTGTCTACTAGCATACCAGTCTCACGAACTTTTTGCACAAACTTGCGTACAGCAGGCGTGGTGGGTGCTGCATTTCGGCCAAAACTTATTTTCAAAAAACCCACTGTTTGGGCTACACAGCACTCACTTTTGAAATAAGTTTTCAATATTTCCCAATGTTGTTCAAGCGTAAAGCGACTCATTTGGTTCCGCGGAGGTACGGTACTGACTTTCTATTAAGATTTGGAGCAGGAAACAGCTGTCAGTGTCAAAATAACTTATGATTTAAAAAGAAACCACTAGATGGCCCACCCGTTTTATAGGGGAACTGCACCGTATACTAAGTCTAACTTGTCTTTTATTCTCTCAGTTTTGTTTTTTTTTTCTTTTCAAATAAAGTAACTTTATCACCGCACGATACTGGATTTTCCCAATTGTTGATAGAAAACGTCACCTGTCGAATTCATGAGAGTGCCATGAGCAAAGTATTGATCAGAATGGCTTGAAATTTTTATTAGATACATGTATCAACGCCATCTATCGGACGGTGGCAAGAATTAAATTCGATCATGACTGCATGTCTATAAGGCCGGAAACTTTTCAAATAACCTTCGATTGAATGTCGAATTCGTGTCAAGATAAGTATAATTTTAATTTTTACCCTGCCCCTGATCATGGTGACGTCTGTCAAAATGTTCCACTTTGAATAATGACATAAGAGTTGAAATGTTGCAAAATTTGGATAATTTGATTTTCACTGACGTTCAACGCATGGGTATATACGGTTTTGAACACAGAGAATTGATCAGACTAAAAAAACTGGCAATGTACCTATTTATTTATTTAACTCCTTGTGCAACTATTCAATTGAACTCTGCCTGCCAACGTTAACGTCAAACCATTCCTCATATACGTAATAATTCATTAATTAATGAACTCAATCAATCAGCTCGTATCTAACGAGAGCCACTTTAAAAATGCCGACGGCATTTACGCACTCTAATCGATAAAGAGTACATACCTAGATACTTTTCCCGCCTCGTAGGTATCAGCAAAATAAATGTTTTCCTCTAATGTTGACGTTCAACTAATTGCACCATGTAATCGAGGCAACCACTCATCATTTCTCGGGTAAGATATTCAATTTTCGCCTGAAGTCAAGAAAGATGTCCCGAGGCAATCTGACGCGCATCGATTAACTTTAATTGCCATCAAGTACTGTATTATCGATGGAGTATCTAATGGGTATTTTTTTTTAAATCTTTTCCCACGTTCAATTGCTACCAATTCATCATGTGTAAGCAGCATCCTTAAACGCAAATCACGGACTTTAAGAAGAATTCATATCCACAAATCACGTGAAATTTAATTTAGGGTATGTACCACTCACCCTCATCCCTGGGCATTATAAATTAAAGTTCCCTAAACAGTGGATTTGCTCCAGAAAACTACTAAACAACACGAATTCTCTTACGAAATTTGTGCTCTTCGGTCGGTGAATGTGCAGATGTGCTCCCCAGTTTGAGTGTGTTTCTCTTCTGTGCGACACACAAGCGCTCTGTGTGCTCCATGCGCTCCAATCGGAAACCAAAAACCGGATACTCACTATGGTGGTTGCCGATGGTGGTGGTGGTGGTGATGGTGGTGGATCAGAGTCGGAGTCGGAGACTTTCAAATCGAATTAAATGCACGACGACGACGGCGACACTTTGGACATCGGGCGGCCGGCAGTAAAACTCCTACAAAAGGGGGGCGACACACACAAAAGTCACCACGGTGTAGTCGCTTGCTTTCTCTGTTTCTCGCGTTTGCTGGATCGGTACGTCTTCCTCTCTGGCATCGGATTTAGAGTGCGCGCGATTGTAATGCGACACAAAATCGCGCTCCGGCGACGAATGGGAGCCCAGGCCACCTCGAAAGTGTCGTTGTGTGTGCTTTTATTTTGGTGGGACGAATCGAAAATCCAAATCTCCACATCGAAGAGGGAGATGGCTGGGTATCTGCCGCGCGAGAGACTGAAACGGCGAGACAGACCAATGTGTACTTACCAGCATTTATAATGTTAGTTAAAGAGGCGACACTAGCGACACTTGCGACCTGTGACCGTATTTGGAGTGTAGAGAAGATTTTTTTTTTTTGTCGTTTGTGGCTAAGTCCGTGGGAGCAGTGACAATATGGGATCAAGAAGAGCACAAATAGATAAGTGGTGTTAGGTAGGTCTGGCGGGGGGATAAACACTTTTCTTTGTGACATAATGCGACAGAGATAGAGAGAGAGAAGAGTAAATAGGTGACCACTAAAAGTTAGCCATGACAAGAGTACACGTAGAAAAGTCGCTTGAGTTTCAAGGAATTTCTCTATGTAATATCTGGTTGGGGGTGTTCTCGTTTGCTTTTAGTGGAGCATCGCTTAGAGGGTAGTGGCGAAGATGAGATGTCGACTTTTCCGAAAGGAAATTAAATTAATTCAATATTTCTGTGCCTTTTGTTCATTTTGACAGCTGTGACAGGTGTCAAAGTGTCTAGCAAAAATATGTTGCAACGCGTGAGAGGTTTATCTAGTGAAAGACATTTTTAGGAACAATAGGTTTGACAGTTTGGAGCTGCTGCAGGCGCATGTTATAAATTTTGAATTTTAAATATTTAACTCAGACAGCTTTTGAGAAGAAGTAAATTAATAATATGCACTTGAAACGCCTTCAGTGTTGCGAACGAATGTTCTTCATTGGATGGAGAAGACAATATGTCATACGGGCTGTTGTTATTATATTTACTTTTTAAGCTTTAATCTATGTGGTCTTCTTTCTTTCAGCGCTGAGGTTCATAAAACAGGGGAATTTTAAAATGGGCTTAAGGTAGATTTCAACGACATCTGAATTGTCATAGCTCTAAAGTAAAAGAAAAAGAAAAATCCCTTTTAATTGACTAAAATTAAATAATTCAATTACCAATTCGAAGAAAATTTTCTTTATCAATTATGTTTATTACGCATATTCTTTATTATTCAGCTATTTTTACTTCCTGTCTTGTCTTTGAATATGACAAGTGATAGAATGACAGGATATGCTTTATTTCAATTTTCTTTTTCCGTATTTTTAAAGAATACAAACTTACAAATATTGGCCAACTTTTGGACCCACGAAGACAAGAGTATTTTTTTCATGTGTTTTTGTGCGTCGAATTCAAATTTTCGCCTGTTTCCCGCCATTAGGTCGGACTTTTGAGATTTAGTATGTTGATAGTCTTGCGTTGTCAAAGCAACTGACAGTTGATCGCGCCAATATCTTGTTCATTTTTATAGTTAAAACATATTTTCTCATTTAATGTCGAAAAGTTATCCATAAAAATGCGAAGGAAGTCATGCAAAGTCGGTGCAGTATTGAAAAAGGGCAAAGTCATGACAGATTTACTGAAAAGTGCGTATTTGCACAACTTCGGCTTCGCTGTAAATGACACGGAAAAGCCATGGATACTGCAATTGTTTTGCAACGTGCGTCGAACCAAACTGTACAAATTGTTGATGGGCGACCAAATTTATCGGCCACAGAAGCAGCAGCAACATCAATACAAACGGCTCAGTTCTACTGCACTCCATTTCTGATTTTTGGTATTTCTTCAAATAAAATGACAATTTATGGTTGAAAATTGCTACAAGTGGCTTAATCATTTATCTCGAAAATCTGACCCCATGTCAAAAAAAAAGACGGCGGATTCGCGGTCAGCGCCGAAAATTACCTTAAAAACACATTTGGCTGCTCGTGTCCGAGTTCGTGTAAACCTTTGGAATTGGTATCTGGTAGCACCAACTATCCTACCAGATAAGGGAGGTTAGTATTTATACATCATGGCTTACGTTGTATACCTTATTGTTGCTATTTATGAGTAAACTCTCATCGAAGTATGCTCTGTCAAGAAAACGCAGTTTTTATCAACTGGTAATAGGTACATATAGTAATGATGGGGATTCTAAGTAATATGTTAACTTCATAGGGGGGAAATAATAACATATTAAATGAATATTAAGCTGGCTTCAGGAGAAATTATTCCACGGTAGACAACATTTACAATCTGTCTGCATTTGCGAACGCGGCAATGTCCTGTGAGTCCATGACAAGGGGGAGGAAGAAAAAACAACCATGGTATGACGGAGACTGTGAGGCTGCTAGAAAAAATCGTTTGCTTACCTGCGTTTGGTCAGATGTACGAGAACAAACCTGACTAAACAACTGCAGCAAGAGGCAAACAAAGCGTACAAAAATATATGATAAAAAAAACAGCAATTACAATATATTCGCAGTATCTGCGTGCGTACGGCGCCGTGGCGCAAGTGGTTAGTATGTCGGACCACTGCGCGTGAAGCCCCAAGTTCGAATTCCAGAAAACAGCAAACAATTTTTTCAGCGTCCGACCTCTCGTGAACGTCTGAAAAACATCCGAGAGTATTGTTGTCACGAGAAAGCTTCTCAAAATAAATTGCCCTCGAATACGGCACTGAACTGTAGGTCACTTCCATTCGTGCGAAAAATATAACGCACATAACACGATTGGTTGCGAGAAGCTAGGCCTAGGCACTTAATGAGCTGTTGTGCCAAATTTATACCTATATAGTCCATCGAAATGTTATAATGACTTTTCCTTTTGGGTAGGGCAAGATATTTTTCTTTTGATGTGGAGGGGGTCAGTGTAAGTATTTATTTTTGATCTGCGGGAGTAAGAAGAAATCACTGGGTGCTAAATCACTACTGTACGGCGGATGACCCATCAATTCAATGTTTGGAGTACTCAAAAATTCACTTGTTTGAGTCGATGTGTGAGAGCTTGTATTTTGGTGGTGGAGCGTGATTCGTCTTCTGCGATTGGTTTCCCTTATTTTTCCGAACACTTCTGGCAAACAAATGGTGGTGTACCATTCAGAATTGACCGTTCTACGTTGGTCTAATAACACGGTGGCAGTATTGCGCCGTCGTAACACTCAACGCCAAAAACGCATTCAACTCAGCCAGCTGGAGCTGTGTAGTTAGAGCGCTAAGCAACCTGCGTATACCTAACTACCTGCTGAGAATAATAGGCAGCTACTTTAGTGAGAGAACTCTTCATTATGACACGGTAGAGGGGCCTAAGAAGTACACAATTACGGGAGGAGTCCCCCAAGGGTCAGTGCTAGGCCCAGCTCTGTGGAATATAATGTATGATGGCATACTAAGAACGCCAAGGCCGAGCGGAGGATAAGTTATCGGCTACGCTGATGACATTGCAGTAATCGTCGTAGCGAAAACGCTAGAACAAGTCTCCGAAAACTGCAACCAAACAATAAGGAACGTGAGGGCATGGCTACAGGCATCAGGCCTGGAACTGGCAGATCACCAGACAGAAGCAGTGCTAATAAGTAGCAGAACAAAGGTGGAACACCTTACTATACAGGTCGGTGAGCAAACCATCGAGTCACGTCCACACATCAAGTACCTGGGAGTGCTGCTGGACCACAGGCTAAACTTCAAAGAGCACCTAATGTACGCAGGCGAAAGAGCCACCAGGGCAGTAGCGGCATTGTCCAGATTAATGCCAACCTTGGAGGATCTAGGCAGCCAAATAGAAACCTGCTAGCAGGTAAGCAAGTCGATCCTTATGTACGCGCCTCCCATATGGGCACAAGCGACGTACCGGATAACGTACATGAGACGGATGAAGTCGGCCCATAGAATCGCATCGTTAAGAGTGTGTTGTGCCTTTCGGATGGTGTCCGCGGAGGCTATTAGCGTAATCTCCGGTCGAATGCCAATCGATTTGGAAATAAAAAAGGCGACGGCAACCATCGAGGTTATACAAGAAGAATGGCAACAGAGATGGAACACCACACCAAAAGGAAGATGGACCCATATGCTGATCCCCAACGTAGAGGAAAGGTAAATTACTAAATGACGCAGTTCCTATCAGGGCACGGATGCTTTCGGGAATATCTCTACAAATACAAACACGTAGATGACCCAAACTGCCCGTACTGCGAAGGCAAATCCAGAACGCGGAACATGTTTCAATGGAATGTCGGATGTATACGACGGCCAAAAACATACTACAGAAAGAAATTGGTGGCCAAATGACTCCGAGAGGACTTATAAAGTTCATGCTGACGACGAATGAAGCCTGGAACACAGCGAATGAGATCATCACCAGCATGATGCAACAACTACGTCTGGAGGAACGAGTAGCAGCTAGAAATAAGGATCATACAAACACTCGAAGGTAGACAAAGTTACACAAAACATATGCAATGTAACGCAAGTGACATGTTAAATACACACAATGAGAAGTGAACTCACGCAGTAACAGAAATTTGAATGTGAAAATTGATGTGCTGCAATGCAGCAGAAGTATAAGAAGCAGCAATGGCTCATGCGTGATGAATAGCATGACATGCTAACCAGTCCCGCGAAGTAATACCTAACAGGAGTCCCGCGGGGAGAGTTGTAGAAGTGTGCAGGGTGTGGATTAGTACGTAGGCGCATTCCTGGTATCGATTATTCGGGTTTGTGAATCGTGCATGCTAATAGCCCGGGCTACTAGTATCTTTAGAAGACTTGGTGCAACCAAAAAAAAAGAAAAAAAATAGTTGTGGCGACATGTCCAATTATTCCGAAAAAACAGGCGACCATTTGCTTCGAAGTGCTTCGTGCGCAAACAACCATACAGTCGATTGTTATTTAGTTTCGGGTTCATATGCATAGATCCATAATTCGTCACCTGTCACGATTTTATAGACGTCTTTTGAAGCACCGCAATTGAATTTTTCAACATTTCTTGGCACCAATCGACCCGAGCCAAATGTTCATGCAATATTGAATGTTTGCGAGCGGAACTAATGCCCAAGCATGCCTCAATCTCACGGTATGTCACATGACGATCTTGCAACATCAATTCACGCACAGCACCAATTTTTTCAACACAGCCGATTTTGGACGACCTTCACGAAATTCGTCCTGTAGCGAAGTGCGACCACGATTAAATTCGGAAAACCAGCGAAACACGGTGGCTCGAGATGGTGCTTCATTACCAAAAGTGGAAGTATATGTTTATTTATTTACTTATTTACTTATCTATTTATAATTTAATTCATTTATATACTTATCTTTGAATATTTACTCACGACCTGTCTTAAATTTAATAATAAATGCCTCAATAGAAAGATTTATTATGTAATATCAAACCTCTGTACTTGTGTAAATCGTGCGACAACAACCCCATTGTAAAATGTTTGCGAAACAAAATATATCTATCTATCTAACATTTGAGGGTTACAACCTTTTTTCATTTGATTTTATTGAAAAACACATCAGATGTTGAGTTAGGACGCTGCAAAGGGATTAAACCAAGAGGCATCCTGCACTACCATGCACTACCCTTTGACCACCAAGTAAACATAACATCAATACATTTATTAAATATACATACATATAAGTAGATACATTGATAGTAAGCATTGTAAGGAGTAACATATTGAATATCGCCCGTAGCATGGAAGGTGTTCTTACCATCAATCATAGTGCTGTTGAAATCAGCATTGTCAAAGACAAACTGTGAGAAGGCATGAGGTTCTCAAGATATCGCGGAAAAACTGTTTACATTCCCTTTTTCAAGATGGCGGTCAAAAAGGGGCTTTACAACCAGTGTTGCCAGCCACTTTAAGTGAAATATACATACATATAAGTAGATACATTGATAGTAAGCATTGTAAGGAGTAACATATTGAATATCGCCCGTAGCATGGAAGGTGTTCTTACCATCAATCATAGTGCTGTTGAAATCAGCATTGTCAAAGACAAACTGTGAGAAGGCATGAGGTTCTCAAGATATCGCGGAAAAACTGTTTACATTCCCTTTTTCAAGATGGCGGTCAAAAAGGGGCTTTACAACCAGTGTTGCCAGCCACTTTAAGTGAAATTCCCCTTCACAGACCTTCTAATTCCCCTTTTTCCCAATTCTTTGTGGTGACATTCCCCATTGATTCCCCACAATAGTTTTCATCAGTAATAACAGTAATAACAACAATCAGCACTATTTAATTTAATTACATAGTTCCAGCAATTCAGTATGAATGGTGAATGTTGTAGGGTCTGTGTATCGCGCCAAGCAACAAATGTCGGTACCTTCATCAGCTAATATTGAGAAAGGCGTGTAGGTGGTGCTAACCACGACGTGGTGTCGTGTAGGCTATGTTTACCGACTGCCCTACCAAAGACGTCCTCCTTTCCCATTTTGGCGTTAAAATCGCACAATACGATTTTAACGTCGTATTTAGGACATTGCTCGTATGTTTTGTCGAGGAGCTCGTAGAAACACTCTTTGTTGGCGGGGACCTTTTCTTCCGTGGGGGCATGTACACATATTAGGCTTATGTTAGCGAATTTAGCCTTGATCCGGATAGTCATAGTACGCTCGCTAACGTGTCGGAAGTTTAAGACTTCTTGCCTAAGTCTGCCGCGTATGACAAATCCGCATCCGAATAAGCGTTGTCTGTTGCCTCTGTAGCAATCACCGTAGTAGATGTCACAGTATTCATCCTCTTTTTGCCCGGCCCATCCCATCGCACTTCCTGGATGGCGATAATATCTGCTTTATAGCAGTCTAGGGCTTCTGCTAGTTGTTCGGCTGCACGTGGTCTGTAAAGGGACAGAACATTCCACGTACAGATCCGAAGGTCGTTGTCCTCATTTCGTTTGCTGGGGGCGTCATTAGTTGAGTCATCCTTATCCGAGGCTTTTGTTTGTTTCGGAACCATGAGTTTTTTACGTGGAAGGGAAGTTACCCCGACGGCAGTACCCCCAACCTGGAGGGCCAGTTCCTTAATGATTCCCCTAGGACGAGGGGCCGGTTACACCGGTGGCAGTAGTCCACTACGGGAGTATGAGCGCTGCCGTTGGCCCATTAAGGGCTCCTCCGCCATCATCTCTATTCCAATGTCCTGACCAACATTCGAAATTCCTTACCGATCTGTGATCCGAATACGTCAAAGCAGCTCGCGTAAGGTATTCACTAAGTTCAACCTAACTGAAACTATAGACGCCACCGTTGACACCTGGAACAGGAATATGTGCTCTAGTGAGAAAGGACTCCTTCCCCCCTCTCTCATCTGCTGCCGCCAAGATTCCGCCAAACGGGGATGGTTACCCATTTCTTGGATTAAGGTACTAGGCACCCGGCTGTCACCGCGTGGAGTATGAGAGTAAGAGTTGGTAGGCCTCAGCTAAGTGAAAACGCTTGTGTTTTCATATGATCGCATGCACTACCGCTTGACTAGCCAAAATGCTGTCACTTTGGTTAACAGAGAAATACGGAAGGGGCCCATTATGCCCCGGGTGCCTGTTATGCCCAGCGTTCCCCTATTACTTATTTTGGTACAACCATAAAGTTGTATACGATTTACCCACACTGGCTTTAGCAGTTGCTTGCATAAAAGCAGTTTGTTCTCTATGTCAAGCTTGGAATATTTCCCAAGTAACCAATACATTTCTCTGTATATATTACCTAGCTCCTTGCGTTTTTTCTTTACATGCAACTTCCTTTTCCAGCTTTGTATCGAGTGTCATTCCAAGATACTTAGCCTCCTTTGCAAATGGAATTCGAACAGAGTTTGAAAAAATCGGCAATTTATTAATTTTTTTTATAAGTAAAATTTCAATGAATGAATTTGGCTTCATTGCCAAATCTTTGTTCCTAGAATTTTTCGGTAGACTCTTCGACCGTTTTGTCTACTGTCAGGATAGCAGTGCCATCAGAAAATGTTGCTAATGTAGTGCCACCTACTTGTGGTATATCGCCAGTATGTAATAGATACAGAAGTGGACCAAAGAGATAAGAGAGATAAGTCTTTAAAATATTATATAAGGACTCGGGCAGAACTTGTCGTAATTTGAACTCTAACCCTTCATGCTACACCTTCTCGAAGGCTTGAGAGACGTCAAGGAATAGGCTTGAACAAATCAGTTTTTCTTCAAAAGATTTTTCAATTACATCTGTTATTCTATGTATTTGCTAATGTGTAGAATGCTTGCTTCTAAATCTGAATCTGAATCTGAATCTGAGACGTTTTTTTCTATAACTGGCTGAATTCGTCCATTCTTTCGAATAATTTGGATATAATTGGAAGAAGCGAAATTGGCCTATATGACCTTTTCTCGTTCGCCGGATTCCCTGGCTTAAGAACCATTATAACTTCTGCGACTTTCCATTGACTGGGAACATATTCTAGTCTAAGTGCAGCATTTATAATATAATGAAGAGAAGCTTTTCTGGATAGTACTTTGAGAACCTCCTCCGTGATGAGGCTTTTAAGCTTTTATACTTAATTCTTAAGTTCGGTTAGCGTTGGGTTTACTATACCCTAGTGTCTATATCCGGCGCGATTATATTTTGACTAAGGGCTTGCCCATCAAAAACTTGCGCTTTCTCTTTGTTATCCCTGGCCCAATCGTCGAAAATTTTCTTAATTAGTCTAGCTTGAATTTTCGGTTTTTTAATACCCTTTATAGCCTTCGAAAGCGAATAATTGGAATCTTTTTCTGCTGTTTAACTTTCAAGGTAAGTTTCTATTCCACGATTTTTAAAATCTTTGATCGTCTTTAGTGAGTTGCACAAACGGTTAAGATTTGCTTTATGCTGCGGAGACCTAAATTGTTGCCATTTTTATGCGCTCTCCTCTTCTCTCAATACGAGTATATAGATGAAATGTTGGATGAGAAATGTATAGACATTTCACACGCGTACAGTGTTTACTTGCATTGATTCAAATCCATCCTCTGAGCGTTCGATACATTCTTTTATGAAGAAAGATGATCCGTCTCAGATCCGCATTGCAGACAATGAGTTATCTGATGAATTGAATCCGCAGTTCCAGAGCTTTTTTGCGGTGTCAACTGGGCAAAGCCCCTAACAGCGATCAACAAATGAGAATACAAACTTCGTTTAATCCTTTAAGGTACTATCTCAGGCCTTATTCTTATAAGGAAATACTTACACTCTATAAGGGGTGTATAAGAAAACTGGTGTGATCATTCATTGGCCCCTGCGGGTTTAGATACCATCTTAAAGCGCGGAATCTGGTTAAGTTAAATGAGTATGTTCTTATGTTCTGGAACCTTCTTTCCAACAATTAGAAAAGTTATCTTAAGTCAAATAAATTATAGCTGCCTTTCAGTGTCCAGTGCATTATTGGGTGGGTGGGGTCAGTGAACACCTCCCGCTTTCAATCGACAGTATCCTGCTTAACAGGTTGATACTCAAGCCTGAAACCAAAATTCTGTGTCGAACTCAGCTCTCATTAAAATAATAATTCCTTGCAATTTTTCACGGTCTTATTCCTTTCTGCTAACATTATCCTTTTTCGTCCAATACAAAAGGACTCTTTATTCTTAGCCGCCGAATCATAAAGTAATAAAAGAAAATAACCAACCAACCCTGCAGTAAAAACCTGAACACAAAAAGTCCGTTTAACCCTTTCGTTGCGCTGGAGGACAAATTCCACTACGAAACGAAACGACAAAATCCTGAATGACGGCAATAGTGTGTCATGTGCCAGGATATCTTTCCTTCAAAAGAATAATTCTTTTCTTCGGTTTTTATGACATCCTATCGCAGCACAACACCATGCACATGCAAAACAATCTCAATAAAACCGTGTGCAATCGAGTTCGAGTTCGAGATTTGCTCTTTTCAGATCGCAGGACATGCAAGACTCCGACAAAGATGATCCTGATTGGTTTACAGCCTCTTTTTATGGATCGCATTTAGTTGTGATGTGATCTTTTTTCTATTTGTGTCCTTTTTTTTGTTCAGTGTTTGGAGAATTAGAGAGACGACACGAAAGGGTTAAGAGAAAATGACACCGGAGCCCAGAAGACGATGACGCTGCTGAGTCATAAACGTGGTTGTACGAGGAACCAAAGCCTGAGCGAACGCGACGCGACGGCTGAAAAACGAAAGGGTTAAGGGGTAGAGTGTACATTAACACCCCGATGATAATTGTGATATCTACCTCGGTGCTCGGTGTGCTTGTTTTTCTTGGAGTAATTATGTCCTAATGAGTCCTTGGACAATAAATTGAAAACAAAGGACCGTTGCGCATTTCGAGTTCTTAGGTGTGTCGCGAGTTTTATTTCAGGAATGTCCCAGCGAAAGGGTTAGATGCGATCTCAACCGTTTTTAGCTTAACCCTTTGACGAAGTGAGTTTAGATGTACATGGTGTGAGAGTTTGTGTTATGGTGTCCTGGAATTGTGGATTTTATGTTTACATTAGGGTAACAGTTCAGACGGTGGACACAGGAGCAGGTATAAACATTTGTTTTGAATTGTTTTGGGTGAGTTTATGGCCGACTTCTTGGAAATTTGTCAAGGAGATTGGAAATGGTAGAGGATTCGGAATGACAAGGTGATTCTTGGTGACATTGTAGGATAAGGGAAAGGGATTACAAAAACATCTTTAAGTTTGCTAATTGGTGAATCGTAGGCTTTTGTTAAGAGCAATTATATATTTAGTCAATCGTAGTAGGTGCGAATCAATCACCGCTAAGCGTTTCAGGAATTGAAGTCGAAGAAATATTTAAAACAAAGAAAACGTCGGATAATAGTTGCCAAGCAAAGTGAAGAATGTTGCAGTAAATGTTAGGAACTGAACACAGCACAAGGTATCGCTCTGTTGGGTACCTGGACACGAGGGTATCCCAGGCAATGAGAAAGCCGACGAGCTGGCGTGAATCGGCTCAGCAGCCCTACTAGAACAAGTTGACCGCCTGTGTGCATCCTGCCTTGCACACTCAAGCTCGTTGCAGGGAATAAAGCCATTGAAGAGGCGAACACAAGATGGACCTCCATGGAAACTTGTCACATCACCAGGAAGCTATAGCCATCCTTCGACAAAGCAAGTACCGAGAGAATTACTCGGAAAGATAGGAAATCCCTTTCCACCATCGTGGGCATCATCACGGGGCACAACACTCTGCTGTACCACTTGAAGAAACTACGTCTGACGGAGGAGGAACTCTGTAGAATCTGTAGCGACGAAGAAGTTTTTGAGGACACTACCCACTTCCTGTGCCACTGTCCGATTCTTCAACTACTTACTACTACTAGTACTACTTGAGAAGCAATATCAGTTTTCAAACTTCACCAAAATCCAGAGCCCAGCATGCATTGGAGTCATGGGATCAATGAGATCAACACCAACAGCGGCAATGAAAACCATGCTTAGTTTCATTCCGCTTGATTTATACTGTAGCAGTCTGGCGACCAAAACCGCTGTAAGACTGAGAGAAGGCCGATTGTGGTCATCGAGCCCTTACGAGCATGCCTCCATTTTGTCCCGATGGGGGACTATCAGTGGATTGACGGAAACTGATCACATGAACCCGATGCTAGCATTTGAAAGGAGATTCACTACAAGAATTCTCGACAGAATATACTGGAAGAACCGAAGAACCACGAAGAACAGAGAGTTCTATACAGACGGTTCTAAGATATATGTAGACACAGGAGCCGGAGTTTATTGTGAAGCTCTAGGAGTAAACCACTCTTTTAGAATAAGCGACGACTGCAGCGTCTTTCAGGCCGAACTGACAACCAATGTACAGGCTGCTGAAATTATACGCGAGAGTAACATCGTTGGTAAAACGATCACTGTCTATATAGAGAGGCAGGCAACCCTTAAGGCTCTGCACTCTGCTGCAATTAGGTCAAGGCTTGTGAGGACCTGTAAATCACTCATAATCGGTTTATCTTGAGCCAAAGAGGTGACCCGCTGCTGGGTACCAGGGCATATGTATACCGGAGGAAACGAAAGGGATGACGAGCTTGCTAGGTTGTAGTAACCCCAATTAGTTCCTTTCGGATAAAAATAGAAGTTGAGGCCACCACCAGTCGAGCAAACATACGCTGGGTTAATCTGGAAACATGTGCAACGGCCAGGGCCCCAGCAAGAGAGATCAACCTCTCTGATGAAACTTAGTCGTTATAACGCACGGGTCGTTTCTGGCATAATTACTGGTCATTGTGCCATGGGCGTTCACACGGAGCAACTCGGTGTGCTGCATAACGAGTATTGTAGAAGTTGCAGGAACAAAGAAGAAATTGAATCTATTCGTCACCTGCTGTGTAGTTGTCCTGCCCTATCCGTCAGAAGAATGAGGTCTCTTGGTAGTTACTTCTTCTCGGAGCTGGAGGACAAAGGTAATGTAGAGCTGACGGACCTCCTGAGATTCATATAACTATCTGCGTGGTTCTAACAACGAACTATCTTTACCGCGTTTCCAGGGTTAACTAATTGGGAACCATGGACCCGAACTGTTAGTCTGAGTAAGCAGTGACTCTTTATATTACACGGCACCCATCTACCTAATCTAACTTAATATCTAAAACTGAAAAAAGACTCCTTAACTACCGAATTGTAGGGTATTCGTAGCAACAAGTCCAATAGCTATCTGATAGTATATCGCGCCGGAAAGTGGGACCATTCCCCCATCAACTTGGAGAAAACAAGATCATTGAGATTGATATTTATAAGCCATTTGACAGAATTTGGCATCAAATTCTTTTGACAAAAATGATTTGACAAAACTCTTCTTTCACAGTTTAGAAACTTCGGACCGTATAGAATGGTTTCAAGTCGGTTCTGGTGTTCCTCAGGGTTCTGCTTTGACACCAACTCTTTCCCGTTTTTCTAAATGATCTCCTAGCTGCAAACCTCTAACCCAAATCACTCAGAACCCATGGGCAAGTGTACCAGCATTTTTCAAGCTGAAATATGCGCTATAGACAGATGCATTCAACTCAATCTCGAAAGAAGCTACAGCAATTGCGACATAGCAAAACTGTCAGACAGCCAAGCAGCTATCAAAGCATTTGATTCCTATGTCATTAAGTCAAAACTTGTGTGGGAATGCCTATGCAAACTTAATGAATTGGGCGGAAACAATAAAGTTACGCTTTACTGGATACCCGGTCATGTCGGGATAAAAGGTAGCGAAGCAGCAGACGCCTTGGCAAGACAAGGGGCTGCAGAACCCTTCATTGGACCTGAACCACTCTGCGGAGTGGGGGAAGACACCATACGCGAGAAATTCAGGAAAATGGAGAATGAAGACAGGACAAGAACCTGGAACAACACCACAGGCCTGAGGCAAGCTAAGAAACTACTAGGATGTTACAACCGGAAAAGATTCGAAACCTGCATCTGCCGTAGCAAGAATAACCTACAGATCCTAACAGGCTTCCTAACGGGGCACTGCAAACTTAGGGAGCATCTACGGAAACTAGGTATAACAAACGAAGGCCTTTGCAGATTCTGCAGCGAGTCATGTGAGACTCCGGAACACCTTCTGGAGTCTTGTGGGGCACTGACCCACAAAAGATTGAAATACTTGGGCTAATACCAAGTGAAAGAAGTGGATATGCCAACCATGGACCCACTCTCATTCTCAGATTCTTAAAAGAAACTGGTCTGGAGAAACAGCTCTAAGGTGAACTATTCTCGCCGAGGCAAAGTAAGAGCATATGACCTTCAAACACAATTCCGAAGGAATTGGATTGCGAGGGGGACTCTAACGAGGGAACAAACCTCTCCAAGGTAATAGCAGGGGGCACAATAGACCATTAGGTCGCAGTGCAAAATAACCCTACACAAATAATAATAATAATTCTCCATGAATGAATGGCACTTGCTTCTCTGAAACCGAAATGCTATCCATTTTCGGAATGTGCGTTAACGACATCATCTGTTGACATGATCATATACTTTAAGTGATCGCACAATGAAACTAATGGGAGACACGAATATTGCGAAATATTCACACAACGGCAGATCTTTGATATCCCTGAGGAGTGGAGGAGAAGATACGAGTATCAAGCGAAAAGGAACCAGCTTGCTGCGCGAAACTGGAGATAGCTGGCTAATGACCGATCCGACTTGAGGGGCTTATGGTTGAGGCCCTGATCCACCTTGGACTGTAGTGCTATCTAAGTAAGTAAGTAGGATATCGCGACTTCTATAGATTTTTGAAAACGTCTCCTCCTTAGAGGCGGCCTGTAACTTTAAATTACTTATGGGATATGGGATTTTGCTGTTATTTGCCACTATACCACGATAGACTTATATGTACATAATCAGATCGCTATCTGAAGTAAATTTGGATCATAACTCGCACCAATTTCCGATCAGTTCAAATACGATCAATTTTTGATCAAATCCATAGCAAATTAAATGTATTGCTATTCTTTTATCAGGTGATCCTTAAAGTGTCTATTGTCATTGCCTGTAAGCCATCAATTTTTTTTTCAATTGACTGTTTCTTGTCAGTTTTTCAACAACACGATCAGTTAAAATGGTTTCCGGTTACATCCCACTAACTTTTTAGCCGATTTAGGATCAGATGATAGTTGATTCAGAACTCAGAACAGATTTCCGACTACAGAAAGTAAGATACACTTTTGCGATCAGTATCTGATTGAAAACTAAATAAGGTTTTCATTAACTTGACGATCGGTCTTTGGCACGCGTATGCATGAATCCACTTTGTAATCAGAAGTTTGTCACGATCGACGACCAGTTGCTTGTGATTAATTTCAAATTTGTTGCAAAATAATTTGCGTTCATGAAGATACGATCAATCTTATGTAATTGATCAGTCAATTCGCATTCAATTTGACCATTTTCATTCATAGTCGGTTGTTGATTTTTCGATGTTTGTATTTCAGTTCAATTCTTAGTTGAAAACTTGTTCATAATCATCTGTCAGGTGATTTCGTTCACGATCGGAGTGAGTTGAGGATTTATCTTCAGTCGATATAAAATCATGTCTACGCGATCAGTTTGAAATTTTCAATATACATACATATTAACGATCAGTTGCTGGCTAATTCAGGATTACTTGCCGATCATGTCGTGATCAGAGCAGATCATGTTTTCAATGGACCTGCTATCTGTTCCTGATAGATACTGAGTAATTCATAGTAGAATTAAAGAAAGATTGAAAAAGCATACGCCCAATTCATTCACACGGCTGCCTTGGTGAACGCGGAACGACTCGGTGTGCTGCATAATGATTATTGTAGACGTTGCAGGGACGAAGAAGAAATCGAATCTATTCGTCACCTGCTGTGTGATTGTCCTGCCCTATCCTTCGGAAGAATGAGGACTCTTGGTAGTTACTTCTCCTCGGAGCTGGAGGACTTAGGTATTGTAGAGCTGACGGACCTCCTGAGACTCAGTTCACTATCTGCGTGGTTCTAACAACGGACTATCTGTACAGCGTTTCCAGGGTTAACTAATTCGGAACCATGGACCCGAACTGTTAGTCTAAGTGAGCAGTGACTGTTTTTATTACACTGCACCCATCTACCTAACTTAACCTAATATCTAAAACTGAAAAAAAAAACTCGTAGCAACAAGTCCAATAGCTATCTGATGGTATATCGCACCGGAAAGTGGGACCAATCCCCCCATCAACTTGGAGAAAACAAGATCGTTGAGATTGATATTTCTAAGCCATTTGACAGAATTTGGCATCAAATTCTTTCGACAAAAATGATTTGACAAAACTCTTCTTTCACAGTTTAGAAACTTCGGACCTTATTGAATGGTTTCAAGTCTGTTCTGGTGTTCCTCAGGGTTCTGCTTTGACACCGACTCTTTCCCGTTTTTCTAAATGATCTCCTAGCTGCAAACCTCTAACCCAAATCATTCCTTCGCCTTCGCTTCCTAGGCTGCATAATAAAACGAAGTACAAACATTAGTGTAGAATTTAATGCTTCCGAAACCAAGGCTGCTCACCATCATTAAAGCGAAACCAAAACCTTCAGCTATTATCCATGAATGAATAGAACTTGCTTCTCTGAAACTGAAATGCTATCCATTTTCGGAATGTGCGTTAACGACAACGTCTGTTGACATGATCACATATTTTAAGTGATCGCACAATGAAACTAATAGGAGACACGAATGTTGCGAAATATTCACACAACGGCAGATCTTTGATATTCCTGGGAAGTGGAGGAGAAGATACGAGTACCAAGCGAAAAGGAACTTCAACCAACTTGCTGCGCGAAACTGGAGATAGCTGGCTAACGACCGATCCGACTTGAGGGGCTTATGGTTGAGGCCCTGATCCACCCTGGGACTGTAGTGCTTTTTAAGTAAGTAAGTAAGAATATCGCGACTCGATTCTCGAAAACGTCGTATATAGACATGCTTTCATGCCTTTCGTTGTTTGATCGTTTCTTAAGCTAACAGTGCTCAAAGGCTTGACAAGCCCCCTTATAGGCGGCCTGTAACTTTAAATTACTTTTTAGCTAAATCAAGGTCAGTTGTTGGCGATAAAATTTGTGATTTTGCTGTTACTTACCACCATACCACGATAGACTTATACATGATCAGTTCGCTATCTGAAGTAAATTTGCATCATAACTCGCACCAATTTCCGATCAGTTCAAATACGATCAATTTTTGATCAAATCCATAGCAAATTAAATGTATTGCTATTCTTTTATCAGGTGATCCTTAAAGTGTCTATTGTCATTGCCTGTAAGCCATCAATTTTTTTTTCAATTGACTGTTTCTTGTCAGTTTTTCAACAACACGATCAGTTAAAATGGTTTCCGGTTACATCCCACTAACTTTTTAGCCGATTTAGGATCAGATGATAGTTGATTCAGAACTCAGAACAGATTTCCGACTAAAGAAAGTAAGGTACACTTTCGCGATCAGTATCTGATTGAAAACTAAACAAGGTTTTCATTAACTTGACGATCGGTCTTTGGCACGCGTATGTATGAATCCACTTTGTAATCAGAAGTTTGTCACGATCGACGACCAGTTGCTTGTGATTAATTTCAAATTTGTTGCAAAATAATTTGCGTTCATGAAGATACGATCAATCTTATGTAATTGATTAGTCAATTTGCATTCAATTTGACCAATTTCATTCATAGTCGGTTGTTGATTTTTCGATGTTTGTATTTCAGTTCAATTCTTAGTTTAAAACTTGTTCATAATCATCTGTCAGGTGATTTCGTTCACGATCAGAGTGAGTTGAGGATTAATCTTCAGTCGATATAAAATCATGTCTACGCGATCAGTTTGAAATTTTCGATATACATACATATTAACGAGGTGGGCATAAATCCTCTTCTCTAGTCCTCCTCGTGGGCGCTCGCTGGAAATGGCTAATCCTAGTTCACTAGGTTAGTGTCAGCTAAGACTAACACGCACGCATCAATCGTGCGCAGTGGTCATCGAGAATGAGGTAACAACAGATACCTAACTCCCTGGTGGTGTGAGCTTTAGAACCGTGCCGAGGGATGGAAGACTGGGGGTTAAACCAGTCCTAACGAGCTCCTGTGGGCGTCCTGGCGGGGCCCACAGTAAGTTGCGCCTTATCTTAGCATGCCGGTAAACTAAGATCGACCAGTGTTCCGTGCCTACTCGTGGGAATCAAAATGAACAATGAAAACCTAAACAAACAAATAACAAATATAAATTTACAAAAAACACAAAAAAATTTAATTTTACCTGGGGAAGTACTCTCTGGACAGACAGGGATGGAACTGGGGGGCGATGTCGTAGTGTCATCCCCACAGTCTTCCGTGTCTGGGCTAGAGAAGGAGTTAGAGGACGTTTTACTGGCTAGCGACAGCGAGGATGCAGACAGCACACTCACTGACGCTAGCGCAGTGGGAGGTGAGCAGGCTAGCACTCTCACTTCTGTAATTAAGGGCGATAGTGGGTTGGCTAGTACTCCCATCTTATTAGAGCAGGGCACACGTGAGTTGGCTGGTACTCTCACGGAAGTTAGAAAGGGTAGCAGTGAGTTGGCTGGCACTCTCACTAAAGGTGGCAAAGGATCAGTGACCAAAGGGACTAGTAGCGCAGCTGGCGAGAACTCTGCTGCTCCTAGTTTCTCTGAGGTCGTGCGGAAGGGTAGCAGGAAAAATGCACACCAACTGGAGAAGATGCTTGTGCGCAATGCTCGGCGGAAGGTCGAGAGTGCTAAGCGCAAGGTCCAACAGTTCGGGGGTGTGACGTTAACTCCTTGAGTGCTTGGGATAGGTTGCAGCTTGATCGGGCTAAGGCAGTCTCAGCCGATGAGGCTGCCAGGAAGGTAGCGGCCGCACAGGCAGGTGAGGCTAGAAGTAGGGAGGAGCTGGGGGCCTCTACGAGTGGAGTAGAGCCTCCCAGCAGAACTGAGGGCACAGGAAGGGAGGGGGAGACTTCAGCTGCGGGGGGCAGTAGGGTGGCGTTCCAAAGCAAAAGGAACAGGTCCGACGATGTCGTGGAACCGAGCGCGGCGAAAAAGGTGAAGGCTGGTATTTCGCCTTCGGCGCGCCCGAACTACGACCCGGAGGATGAGCTCCTTGTTGCTATTGTCAACGAGCAGGAGCCCTGCGGTCGCCTGACCATGGACCAGCGGATTGCCGTCGAGGAGAAGTTTCAGGATGCTCTGTGGAAGAAGATGTCTTCCACTGAGGATAGTGACCTTCAATTCGACGGTGCTGGATGGGAAGGGGGCCGGAAGGTTGTTGCCTGTGGGAACAAAGCCTCTGCTGACTTCCTCAGACAGTTTATTTCGGAGGTTGGGGAAGTGTGGAGCGGGTCTCAGCTCAAGTGCGTGACTATGGCGGAGTTGGCGAGATACACTCCGCCCAAAGCTTGGGTCTGGGTTCCGCTGCCATACACCTACCCAGAAAAACTGCTTGGTCTCCTCCACATGCAGAACAGGGAGATGAAGGCCAATACATGGAGGGTGCTCAAGACAGGGCCTAGAAAGCAGTTTGGTCAGCACTTCTTGCTGGCCCTAAATAGGGAATCGCTGCCACCCCTTGAAAGACCAAAGGGATGGTGCGATATAGCATGGGGAAGGTCATGCTAAAGATCATGACCAAGGGTGTTGAGGAGGAGGAGGAGCCCAAAGATGATGGAGGTGATGCAGATAAACCTGCATCACAGTAAGGCTGCGACGGCATGCTTGATCAACTATATCATCACGTTGTTCTACAAAGCCAACGAAGGTAAAATCAGGGCTTGTATACTTTTAAAAAACAACATAAGGGCATTTCTTTTGAATAATTTCAGTGACGGCGATCTAGTAGCAGTCTCCTGTGAAAGAGAGGGAAGTAAACTGCTGTGTCTGGTCTCTGCGTACCTCCCGTCCGAGCAGGCGGAGATTCCATCTGTGAAGTTGAAGCAGTTGGTAAGGAAGGACAACTGGCTCTTCATCGTGGGCTGTGATGCAAATGCGCATCACTCACAATGGGGTAGCAGTGATACTAATACAAGAGGTGAGCGTCTTTTTGATTTCATCCTTTCGACCAAGCTCACCATATGCAACAAGGGTTCTACGCCAACTTTTGTAGTAAGGAACAGACAAGAAGTGATTGATATAACCTTACCTTCTTGTTCTGTTCACCTAACGGTAGAAAAGTGGAGGGTTTTGGAGGAGGCATCTCTGTCTGATCACAGATGGATACGCTTTCAAATTAATTTCGAGACAAGGGTTAGCAACAGCTACAGAAACCCTAAAAGTACAGACTGGGGTATGTATACAGAGCTAGTAAGGAAACATCTTAAGGATGGGCCTATTCGCAACGGCGATCCTCAAGATATAGATAAGGCGGTAGATAACTTAGGCAAAGTAATGAACATGGCATTCGAAAGGGCCTGTCCACGAAGAAAGAAGTCCAAGAGGTCCCAACCTCCTTGGTGGAGCAAGGAAATCAACTCCAAGAAAAAACAGGTTAGGCATTTCTACAACAGGGCCAAAGAAATAGGAGACGGTACCACATGGGATGAATATATGGACCGCAAGCGGGAGTTTAAGTACTTAATCAGGCAATCAAAAAGAAAGTCGTGGAAGGAATTTTGTCAGTCCATTGCGGATACTAGTGAAGCTTCCAGACTTCGCAAGATGCTAGCCAAAGACACTTCTGTCCCAATCTTCATCAAAAAATCTGACGGCTCGTGGGCAGAAAGTAGCGAAGAAGTTTTAGAAACGTTAATTGAAGCTAACTTCCCAGGAAGTAGATCGCCAATGGATTCTACTACTAATAGCTACTCGTACAATGGTAGGTCAATAGGGGACGACGTAGAGAATCTCATTACATGGAAGAATCTGCGATGGGCCATTATGCCATTCGCACCATTCAAAGCACCAGGCCCTGATGGAATTTTGCCAGCTATGCTGCAAAAAGCTCCAGCCAAGGTCAGAAGCAGGCTTAGGGAAATTTTTAAACATTGTTTAAGGTCATGTTACGTACCAGTGGCATGGAGGGAAGTGCGGGTTATATTCATACATAAAGCAGGTAAACCAAGCCACACTTCAGCAAAAGACTACAGACCCATAAGTCTCTCGTCATTCCTCCTCAAGACACTTGAAAGACTTCTTGATATTCACATCAGAAGTAAGTGTTGCAACGGGATTCTATGCAAAGCTCAGCACGCATATCTGAAGGGGAAATCGGTGGAAACAGCTTTACACGACGTAGTAGGGAAGATAGAGACTAGCCTTCACCATAAGGAATATGCACTAGCAGCCTTCCTAGATATAGAAGGGGCGTTCAATAACGTAGAAGGAAGGGCCATCAAACAGGCCCTGGAAACAATGAACGTCGAGCATAGCATTACCAATTGGCTCTGCAATATGCTGGGCACTAGAAACATTAACTCCACTTTCGGAAACACTTCAATAAGAAAATCCGTTACCAGGGGGACTCCCCAGGGAGGCGTTATCTCACCCGTCCTCTGGGTTCTAGTCATCGATGAGATACTTAAAGAACTAAGCAACACAGGCATAAGCGTCACTGCTTACGCAGACGACGTGGTGATTTTAGTTCAGGGCAAGTTCCTTGACACATTAAGTGAAATTATGGAATCAGCTCTTAATAGTCTAGAAAAATGGGCTAGAGGGTGTGGACTACACGTCAACCCGGATAAAACCGAATTGGTACTCTTCAGCAAAAAATACAAGATACCACCCTTCAAACTGCCTAAGCTAGCAGGGGTGGAGCTTTCCATTTCGGATCGCGCTAGATATCTTGGGATAATGCTAGATAGGAAACTAAATTGGAAACTTAACATACAGGAAAGGGTCCGCAAAGCTTATAATGCTCTTTTCATCTGTAAGCGGACCGCGGGGAAAAAATGGGGCCTGAAGCCCGCAATGATGCAGTGGCTATACATCATGGTAGTCAGACCCATACTCACGTATGGGGCTCTTGTGTAGTGGAAGGCAACGAATACGAAAAACACACGGGATATGTTGGCCATGGTACAAAGAACAGCTTGCATTGCCATCACGGGTGCTCTACGCACAACACCTACGGCTGCACTCGAGATCTTTCTCTATCTTTTACCATTAGACCTACAAATTAAATTTCAAGCGGGCAATAGTGCGCTTCGGCTCACTAACGTTGGTCTCTTCAGGACTAATAACATAGGACACAGCTCCATTCTCAAGGAATATTTTCCCGGAATCCCTGACGAATCGGACGATATACTTGGCACCTTAGACTTCGACACACCATACGAAGTACTGTATCCAATTAGAGAGGACTGGCGAAGGAAGACAGTCTCTGTCCATAACGAGATTGCAATATACACAGATGGTTCTAAAACCAACGAGGGCACGGGGTCAGGTATTTACTCGAGAGATACGAACCTACAGGTGGCCCTGAGACTTCCGGACACATGCAGTGTGTTCCAAGCAGAGGTTCTAGCTGTACTTAAAGCTGCGGAATTACTTGAGATGGGATCAATATCCGATAAGAATATCGCCATCTACATTGACAGTCAGGCTGCGCTAATGGCGCTAGAGTCTTACGTCACCAAATCTGAGATAATCAGGAATTGCCGCACAATGCTTAGGGCATTATGTACGCAGAACCGAGTCAGATTATGTTGGGTACCTGGACACTGCGATATTGAAGGCAACGAGCAGGCCGACGCGCTGGCTAAAAGAAGAGCGGGGCTCCCACGTAGCGATATAATTGGTAGTATTAAGCCACCAGGGTGCGTGGCCAAGGGAATTATTCGAGATAAAATCATTGACACGGCTAATCTAAGATGGTCAAACATAGATGGTCACAGGGTGTCTAAGACCTTGTGGCCTGTGCTAGATCGCAGAAAATCTGGGGAGATAATCAAGTTAGATAGATCGAGGTTAAGAACAGTGATAGGAATACTCTCTGGCCACTGTCTCCTAAGGAGGCATGCCATGAGACTAGGGTTATCCGATACGGATGTTTGTAGGTACTGCGACGACCTACATGTCTCAGAGGATATACCTCATATACTCTGTGAATGTCAAGGAATTGCCAGGACAAGGCTAAAGCATCTTGGAAGATACTTCTTCGATAACCTTGAAGAGGTGAGGTCCCTAAACCATAACAAGGATCTTTTCAGATTCTGTAGGGAGATTAATTGCTTGGGAGAATGGGTTTAGGTCTTCTGCCGTGAAGGTTCCCTAGGGATCGCGATGGGCCCACTTTGGTGCCTAGTGTTTTATGATAACCTCATAACCCTACCTAACCTAACCTAACCTAACCTACATATTAACGATTAATTGTTGGCTAATTCAGGATTACTTGCCGATCATGTCGTGATCAGAGCAGATCATGTTTTCAATGGACCTACTATCTGTTCCTAATAGATACTGAGTAATCCATAGTAGAATTAAAGAAAGATTGAAGGAGCATACGCCCAATTCATTCACACGGCTGCCTTAGTGATCGCCTCAGCCTCAATCAAAGTCGTAAATTCATCAATCAAGCTCCATTGATAAACCAAACGTCGGTCGGTGGGATTGCAACAACCGGCAGCTACGTTTCACACGCGCATCTTGTCATCCCATAAATTCGGTCACTTCTCTCGAATTAAAAAGAGATTTACTTATCTCTCCCGGACCCACTGGTCATTTAATTCGCTCCGATCAAATGAAAATAAATTAATTGGACAATTGAGAGGTCTCGCGCGTACGCACACAGTCAAGCCACATCTATCCTCCTCCTAGCGGCATCTGAGTCCACTTAGCAACCGAAATTAGCTTATCTCTGTTGTGCGTAATTAAATTCTCTTAAAGTGCAATTAAAAGTTGAATTTCTCGATATCTCGGTGCGCGTGAGGCCTGCTTCTGCTTCTTTGCGTCTCTGCCTCGGCCGCCACCATTCATCGGTGGTCCCCCCGTTCGTTTGTTTGTTTTCGTTCATCCAAATTCAATTGAATGGATTTTCTTTTTTATTGGACCGAAATTAATGACACACAGATACACGGACAGTTTTTCGATAGAAAACCCAGTTTTATCGCGTCTCCTGGAATTATGTTGGATGCACCCATCGGGACGGGACAATATTTCCGAGAGATTCGGAGGAAAAATTTTACGATCGGTTGTCGTGCTACCGGCACTCGTTTGTTTGTTTTGGGGTGGCTATCCAAATTTTAGATAACGGGTGAACTGATCGAATTTAAAAGGAAATGGAACATATAGGGAGTGTCACAGGATGTTCACAATGTGCCGGTGGTGGTGGTGAGAATCTTTGGCTAAAATTGAAGCAATCTAGAGCACTTTCCGCTCTCATGAAGCAGAGAATCAGTGTGCGCGCCTCTGAATAAAGATATCAAGTGAATGGTGTGGTGGGGCACCATCAGTATCTAGATACGGCGAATGCAAATGCGCAGGAGAGAAACTTGATTTTGACAAGTTAACCGCCGGTGATCACGCACTTGTGGAGCTATGCGCCCCGGCATGGTAGTTCTCGGTTATGACATGGAGATGATGATGCTTGGCAACATGCGTTTTGCCAGTAAAATGGATGTTTTACTGTGTGGTAATGCAAATTTGCCGGTGATGATGATGTCTTGATAAGAAACGTTGACACTTGAGACTGATGTGGGATCGCTGCGAGCTGTACGTCATTTGCATTGTAATTGCTTGTGGAATGTATCTAGTGGTAGCAACGATGTTGTTCTGTGAACTGCGTGTCATTTGACTGTTGTAGATTAATCGGCTTCTGTTTCCAGTGAACTCATTTAAGAATCAATTTTAAAGAACCTTTGAGGGAAGATGCAAATACGGTGGCATTAGTCTAGGGAAAGGTTGTGGAACTAACTGACAACAGTCATGGCAAGGTTAAATATAATTTTTTTGCATAAACAGCAAGCTCAATACCCGTATGCCACAAATAACACGAATAATGTCGAACAATGTTGATGCTGGTTTATCAAATAAACGAAAGGGTTTTAATCGCACAATGAAGGCCGATTGACAGTCCACGGTTTTGGGCACCATGTTGCTGAAGCCGTATCTCGTCCGGATCAATGTGATCCATATTTTTTAGGAAATATTCACTGATCATGGTCCGGTAACGATTGACCGTATCGCGAGCTCCAGCCTCATTTTTGAAGACTTAAGGTCCGACGATGATGCCACCAGCATAGAAACCGCACCAAATGGCCCAATCAGCGAAAGAACGGCGCAAATAATCGCCTCGTGACGATTAACCCATTTTATTGTAATTTTCTTGTCTTTCTTAGAAATCCAAGCAACAACTTCAGTGATGAGGAGTTTACAGGACCAGCACTTACCACATCAGCATCGAAGATCTGCCACCTAATACTAGCAGGTACTTGCACAGGAAATATTTCGCAGTATCGTCGCGCTCTCCACAAGCATAGCAGAGAGTAGTGTCACTTAAGCCTAGCAGTAGATGCTTGGCGAAAGCGAAGTGGCCTGTCCAGACGTCAGTAAGTTGTCCTCAGTTTTTCCTGCTGAGAGTCAATAAGAATGCCACTGATTTCTTACAGACGTCTGGGAGCTGTAGTTTAGTCAACCTACATTCTGGAGAGTCATGCCACACACAATTGTGTTCGTGAGAAACCCAATTGTCAATGGAAGCTCTAACCGAGGACCGTCTCTGAGCATTGCTCAACGTTTTCATCGGAGATCTCGTTCTGGAAGATCAGAGAATTCAGCCTTGCGTTCGAGTTCAAATAGTTTTACATTCATGAACTATTTCGCGAGACGTTAAAGGGTTAAGAAGAGCTTAAGCGCAGTCTGATTGTCACTACGGACGCAGATACTTTGACCCTTCCACCCACTTCTTACAATATAGTTTATGGTCATTAGGATTGCATAAGTTTCCGCTTGGAAAACAGACGTGTTGCTTAACGAATGCTGAAGTCTAATGTTGTCGTCTTCCATGAAGACACCAGCACCAGACGCTTGACAGGTATTGGAGCCATCCGCTAAAATACGACTACATTCTATTCCTGGCTCAGGACTCTGGTCGAAACCAGCCCTGAAGACAACGAAAGTCGACTTTGAAATTGCGCAACAGCTGAAGTTCTGGTGATGCGTAAGGTGGATTATACCAAAGACCACCCCGCCTAGGACGATGGGTGGCTTTGATAGCACAGCCCATGATATCATATAAGTATCAAGAAGACGTAAGTTCAACAAAGAATCTAGATCAGAGTCAGGCGTACTCGGGAAAGCTTCCGTGCAGCCGCGACAAGCCGTTCTTTGGAGTTTTGCGTAAAAGTCACATATGTATTTTCACTAAACGCCCTTATAACAAACAACAACGTATATACAAGGAATGGTCTTATAGTAGATATAGAGGAACTTATTCAATAACAAGCCCCATGTCTTGCCAAAGGCACCCTTACACTGTCAGAAAACTGAGAGCGCCTTGGATATTTACACGAAATTTTATCATCCAGAATCACTCTTAGGTATTCGGTTTCATTAGAAATACGGATAGTGACGCCCTTTATCACTCGCTGAGTCAGAGCAGTCAGAATCCTCCCTCTCGTAAAGAGAACAACCTTCGTTTAAAGAGGATCTTTCGAAATCCTATTCTTAGTGCACCTGTGCGTTAGTTATGATGGTCGCTGGGCATGGTCCGACAGAAAGCCCGACCACATCAACCACATATGTCTGAGCGTAGACATTAGAACTGTTTAGAGTGTTCAACAGAGAGCCGACCATGCACCATAACATTGGAGACGGAAAGGAAGTGAAATGTACAGGTCTGAAACTCTTGGAGGGCAAGTAGTCCTCCTTACAAATTTTTGGTATAGTCACTCTGACTCTCCGCCAAGGTGTAGGAATGTATTCCAGTGCCAAGCCAGCAGGTTGCTTATAACCATGTTCTTCATTAATATGATTGAAGATTGTGGCTTTTGGATTGTTCTTCTTCTTCCTATTTCGGCGGGTTTTTCGATGTGAAAACAACCTTCGTTATGAAGGCTTTCACGTATCTTCGAACTTGTTATTCGATCAAGCTTTGTCACTTCTGATTTCCTGAGTTCTGGCTCAACCGTTCTTCATTTTTTGGAGTATTTAACCGCCTCACTAACTTCTTCGACTGTAATGTCGGGTATTTCTTCACTGTTAGAGGTAGCTATAGGAAAGTATAGCCGGGGAAACTGTTCATTCAAAAGTCCTTCACAATACTGCCGCCACCTATGGAATTGGAATTGAACATGGCAATATCAGCTGAACTGATCGCACTCTATTTTTGGTGAGATGGTTCCTTTGACGTGAAGGCTTTCAGGATCTTCGAACTTCTTATTCGATCAAGCTTTGTCACTTTTGAGTTCACTAACTTCGTCGACTGTAACGTCGGGTATTCCTTCACAGTTAGGGGTGGCTCTAGGAAATTACAGCCGGAGAAACTTTTCATTTAAAAGTTCTTCACAATACTGCCGCCACCTATGGAATTGGAATTGAACATGGCAATATCAGCTGAACTGGTCGCACTCTATTTTTCGTGAGATGGTTCCTTTGATGTGAAGGCTTTCACGGATTTTCGAACTTCTTATTCGATCAAGCTTTATCACTTTTAAGTTCCTGAGTTCTGACGGCCTCACTAACTTCTTCGACTGTAACGTCGGGTATTCCTTCTCCATTAGGGGTGGCTCTAGGAAATTACAACCGGGGAAACTGTTCATTCAAAAGTCCTTCACAATACTGCCGCTACCTATGCAGAATTTTTTCGTCATCCACAAGAAGCTGGCTATGAGCATTAATGAACTTTGGAAAACGAATCTCCTGAGTATTCCTCCTTCTTTGGGCGGCTTTTTTTTTTTTAAGTTCCGCCCTTGTTCATATTGTGTCGCTGCAACTCCTAGCATTCGGATTCTTAAATTTCAAAATGGAAACATGCTCATTTTCATTATCTGAGTTTGAACCAAAGGGGCAAATGCCCTCTCAGGGATAACATCTGGATCAAAGGTACAATCCTATCCTAACCGCTCACTACCCTCACCCAACTGAGGACTTGCAGTTAATTAGTCTAGAACCTGGAAGCGGAAGTATGCAAGATGGAGTTGTAAGCCGACACAGTTAAGACTCAAGCAGTTAGCCTTATTCTTAGTTACAGCCGAAGTAAACATTGCTGGAGACCAAGTCTATTGTGCCAAGAAATCTCATCATATGAAAGCTGCCGATGGTCTGTTTGTCGTGATAGTGGTCAGAACTGGGTAAAAGATCATTTTATATGAACTATGATATAAGAACAAATGGAAGCTACTTGAATAACTGTCTGATTCTATGCTCGAGACATTGGAACGACAAGGGTGCAGCCCACAGATAAAGGTGCTTTAGATCCCTAACGAACACCCAAGCCAGTGTATTATAAGGCGTCTCCACGTGTCACAACTGATGTTTGAACGCATAGCCATGTTGCAATTTGTTACTTACCATGAATCAACTGTTCAACGCATCAGACAGTATTCTTCGATCCATCTACTAAAATGCGCAAAAGCTGTTCTCCCTCAAAGGACATCTAGCTTGTAGCAGGGATGAATGGCTCTCCAATTTTTAGACCAACACCCAATTGTTATACCAGCATAAAAGAAAGACTCAGACAAATCCGGAACCCTGGCGCCAATAAGTCCTCAAATAACAAAAGGAATCCTTAAAAACTCATCGCAAAACAATGTCACAATTGTAGATGTCCTTTTGTGAACCAATTTAATGCAAAAATATTCCACATTCATAATTTCAATTTTTCTAATAAATATCCCATAAAATCCCTGATGTCCATTCTTCTTGTGACAATGACAACAAAAAGGACACATAGTCTTTAACAATCGAAAACACACACGCTGTGATGATAATCCTTTCACAGAAAAACGGAATAACATTCACTTAAGGACACACAAAACGAACAATCTCTAATCTTGTTTCGTTCAAGTGGCTCACTCCAAGATCATCCTCGCAGAAAGGATATTCGTTTATTTTGCTTTTTTTCTACTATTTTTGGGCCAATTACACCCATTGTCCTTTCGGCTTTTGTAAAAGATGCAAATCTCGATTGAATAGATGACATTTCAATCCCATCAACTGGTCACAAAAGGATACACGTTCGAATGATGCATGGTGCATGTCCTTTTGAAGGTTTAGCGCCATGCGCTAAAGGATTATCCTATATCGGCATCGACTATACCCAACCAAAAAAGGGGACACAAATTATTATCGAATAAAATACGAAATGGACCAATTTTCGTATGTTCGCCGAACCTATGTCAAAGGACATTTTGACATCCTTCGAGCATACCTGTTACATTATTAGCCGTCGATAAGGATCGAGAACAGGAAAAAGGAGACAATGACCATTTGCTTGTGTCGTTTTCCACACACACCGCCCGAGATAAGAAAAGTTGACAAGGATCGTTGAAATATTGGGTAAACTTTTTTTCTTTTTATCTGGCGAAGTGAGAAGATTCATATCGCGGCTGTGACTCTTCGGGATAAAACAAGGATTCCATGCTATTATCGATAATTGGTGATAGTGTTTTTGGAGATGAGGTTAAGGGGGACAGACGCGATGACAACAAAACAATGGACCAGCAGAGGTAGAATTCGTTATGTCGCACAAGGATCGGTTGTTGTGATCATAAAATAGGGAATCGTCTTTATCCCTTTGGGAAGGATAGGAAATTTATATATATTTTTGGGTACAAACGGTGCCGGCAGATGAACATGATGGCGATAATAATAATGATGATGGAATTTTTTTTCTTTATTTTTTTTTAAGGAAATATGACCGCTTCTTGCGGTTTGATGCAATGAATGCGGATTAAAAAAGAAAATGAGGCAATCACCATTGACCACACACTGAGGTGGACTTAAAGGAAGGCTCTAGGATTAAATGAATCGTCCTTTGGGAAATAAGAGACAAATGAAATCTGAAAAAATACGCCAAAATGCTTGCACTGTATCTACATTTCTTAGAGGATGGAAAGGAGTCCTGGTACGAGAAATTTTAGAAATTTTCGAAGAGCTTAGCCCAGATGACAAACTTCAGGGAATAGGAATGAGACAGATAGTTTACGCTGGGATATTCTCCAAGATCGTTTGATCTTGGATCTATTGTGGCCATTTTGAAATAAAACCATCCAGATAAGGATATAAATCCCAGGAGGTTTATCAGGTTTATTCTGCAGTAGTCCTACAACTCCGTGATGATGTAACTACCAACAGGCTATCTCGGCTAGATGGGAGCTTTCCCGAGTACACCTGGCTTTACTCTAGACGCTTTCTTCAACTTTCCTCCTCTTGATACTTATATCATTGGTATACTGAAGTTTTAATGACCTTGCGCGATACTTATCCTACGACCATAGTCTCATGAGTATGCCATCCGTCGCAATAACACCAGAATTTGGGTTGTAGCGCAAATTCAAAGTTCAAATTCCCGTGTGTTCAGGACTGCCTTCGACAGAGCCTAAGCCAGAAATGGAATGTAGTCACATTTTCACGGATAGCTGCAAAACCTGTCAAGGGTCTGGTGCTGGTGTCTTCGTGGATGACGACACCATTAGGCTTCACTTCCCGTTAAGCAAATATCTGTCTGTTTTCCAAGCGGAAACTGTTCTGAAGAACAGGTGGAAGGGTTGCAGTACTCGTATTTGCGTCTGTAGTGAGTTAGTGGCAGTTACTTAACCACTTCTAAAATAGTTCGTGAATGCAAAAATGTTTTTGAACTTGGTCACATGGCTGAATTATCTGTCTCTTATCTGGGTCCCAGATCATCCTGGGATCTTGGGAAACGATATCTCTGATGATATTGCTAGACAATGCTCAGAGGAGGTTTTCTTAGTGCGTGAACCTGCGTTAGGTTTTCCTGCGTCCTCGATTAGGGCTCCTATTGACGATTAGATGTCTGATGAACATGAAACATCCAGGGATAGCTCAGTGGTAGAGCGTTGGTGGCTAAAACTATAACTATCGCAGGTTCGTCTCCTGCCTCTGGACTAAATGTTTTCTTCTTTGATCAATTCGCCAAAAATAATCATTCTTTACATTGATATTCCGTCAGTGAGGATGATTGGTACGGCTGATTTGTTTATTGACGATTAATTGGGAAATATAAATTAATAAAAAAATCATGAAAAAAATGCATGTGCCAAAAACGCGATTCGAACCTCGATCACCGAGGGAAGAATGGTGAACACAAGCCCTTGGCCATCTCGGCAATGGTAGTGTTCCGCTAGGCGTTGTTAAGGCCCTACCAGTCTTCTGCATATAATTCAATAGTAATGTTCAGTTTACAGTTGTGTGTGGCATGACTCTCTGGGAGAGAGGGATGGGATATCTACATATGTATATGCCCTGGTACCCAGTATAGGGTCACCGAATTGGCTTCAGGTTTTTCATTTAAAATTCCTTGCAAATTCTTAGAAGCCTTGATCAAATAATTACCTAATACAGAGCCTTGCCGTCTGCTTAGCTGCCGATTTATACAGTAACCGCTTTTCTGATATTGTCTTCAATAATGAGTGCTGCAACCTGGATAATGGCAGTAATTTCGGCTTGTAAGACATTGTAGTCGTTTTTAATGAAAAGAAAGAGCACAATGGATCCGTTTGAGATCCGAGTGCAGGCTGCGCTCATTCGTTGCAGCTAACCCCTTTAATCTACTGAAAAGAAATGGTTGACTTCTAGGGTTTCATTCCAGCTTCTACACAGTGTAGTAGGCCAGTCTCTATTTGTTGGTGACTTGTCGACTCTTACAGTCATTTGTCAGGCATTTTGATAGAGAATCCGTTGTCAGCATCAGAATCGTATAATCAGTTTGCAATGTCGCTGTACAGCTCGTATAGTTCGTTATTGAATCTTCTCCTCCAAAACCCGTCAACGCAAACGGGACGGAATATCTTACGAAACATTTTTCTCTCGAAGCGACCAAGGATATCTTCATCTTCTTTTAATAAAGTCCATGTTTCAGCGCAGTAAAGCAGGACTGGGATGATCAGGGTCTTATACAGAGTCTCCTTAGTTCTTCGAGATAGGACTTTACCGTTGAATTGCCTTATAAGTCAAAAAAAAAAAAATGATTGGCAAGACTTATTCTGATGTTGTTTTTCGAGTTTATAGCAGAGCCAAGGTAGACAAAGTCCCTTACTATCTCGAAGCTATAGCTGTCCACTATGACGTTCTGTCCAATTCCTCGGTGTTGATGGTCCCTTCTTGTTGACAGCATATACTTGGTTTTGCCCTCGTTTATCGCTAAACCCATTTTGGCCGCTTCCGCCTCAATGCTTGCCAACGCACCGGTGACAGCCCGCTGAGTTCTTCCGATAATGTCTATATCGTCGGCGTATGCAAGCAGTTGTACAGACTTGTGATAGATTGTGCCTCCGGTGTTGGCATGTGAGTTCCACACAATCTGTTTAAGTACAATATTTAAGAAGTCACATGACAGCGCGTCACCTTGTCTAAAACCTTTTCTGACATCAAAGGTCTCGGTGAGGTTATTACCGACCTTGATGGAGCAGCTAGCGTTCTCCATCGTCATCCTGCACAGACAAACAAGTTTGGTAGTGATATCAAAATTACACATGGCTTTATAAAGCTCTTCTCTATAGATGCTGTCATAGGCGGCCTTGAAATCGATAAAGAGATGGTGAGTATCAATTTGGACCTCTTAGGTTTTCTCTAGGATCTGCCGAAGTGTGAAAATTTGATAGATGGTGGACTTTCCTGGCCTGAAACCGCACTGATAGGGTCCAATCAGGCTGTTGATAAAGGGTTTCCGGCATTCACACAATATCGCAGAAAAGATCTTGTATGCGATGTTGAGGAGACTGATGCCTCTATAATTAGCGCAGTTGAGGGAGTCTCCTTTCTTGTGGATCGGGCAAACGATGCTGAGATTCTATTCATTAGGCATACACTCATCTGACCAAATCTTAGAGATGAATTGGTGTATGCACTGTGCCAGTTCATCACCAGCTGCCTTGAAAAGTTCGGTCGGTAAGCCGTCAGGTCCAGCAGCCTTGTTGGATTTTAGCTTGGATATTGCTATCCTCACTTCGTTTTGGTCAGGTGGACGGACATTTTTTAATATCATCGTCTATGTTGAATGGTTCATTCTGCCTGACAGCAGGATGTTGGTCTTCGGCGCCGTTATACAGTCTGCAGAAGTAGTTCTTCCATATTCTCAGCACCGACTGTGATTCTACTACGAGGTTTCCATTTTCATCTCTACAGGTTTCTGTACGGGTATTGCTCCTCTGACACGTTCTTTTTACCTTTTGGTAAAACTTCCGTACATTGTTCCTGGAGTATAAACTCTCGATATTCTCAAACGTGCGCTTCTCATGCTGTTTCTTCTTCTTTTGGAGAAGCCGATGTTCTTCCCATTTCTTTTGCTCGTAATGCTCACGAGCAGCTCTCGTCTTCCTTTGCAGCGCCGTTTTGTATGCCTCTTGTTTTGCTGCATGCACTCGCCAGCATTCTTCGTCAAACCAGGGGTTACGCGGTGGTGGGCGAGCGAGACCCAGCGCATCAGTCGCGGTGTTTCTGATGACATGTTGGCAGCGTTGCCACTGGTCTTCGGCCCTTGATGCTGGCGGCATTGGGGTGATTGAGTGATTTCGGGATACGCGTTCAGCGAAGAGTCTGGCGGTCTCTTGCGATTGTAGCTTTTCGACGTTAAATTTTCTCACAGTAATTCTTCTTTGTTGCTCAGATTGGGATATCCGCATTCGTACCTTGGCTACAACAAGGTAATGATCCGCGTCCGGACATCCAGAATACTGAAGGCATGCCTTGCGTCGATCGCAATATGAACAACTTGGTTGAGCGTTACATGATCATTGGACCGCCATGTCTGCTTATGAATATCGAGATGAAGAAACCATGTGCTTGCTATGGTTACATTTCGCTCCACAGCGAAATCAATTAGCCTTAGGCCGTTATCAGACGTGGTGTCGTGTAGGCTATGCTTACCGACTGCCCTACTAAAGACGTCCTTCTTTCCTATTTAGGACATTGCTCGTATGTTTTGTCGAGGAGCTCGTAGAAACACTATTTGGTGGCAAGGTCCTTTTCGTCCGTGGGGGCATGAACACATGTTCATGTTAGCATGTTATGTTAGCAAATTTAGCCTTGATCCGGATAGTCGTAATACGCTCACTCACGTATCGGAAGTTTAAGACTTCTTGCCTAAGTCTGCCGCGTATAACAAATCCGCATCCGAATAAGCGTTGCCTGTTGCCTCTGTAGCAATCACAGTCACAGTAATAGATGTCACAGTTTCTCATCCTCTTTTTGCCCTACCCATCCCATCGCACTTCCTTTGGCGGTAATATCTGCTTTGTAGTAGTCTAGTGCCCCTGCTCATTGTTCGGCTGCACGTGGTATGTAAAGGAACAGAACATTCCACGTACAGATCCGAAGGTCGTTGTCCTTATTTCGTTTTCTGGGGTCGTCATCAGTTGAGTCGTCCTTATCCGAGGCTTTCGTTTGTTTCGGAACCCTAAGTTTTTTACGCGGTAGGAAAGTTACCCCAACCTGGAGGGCCAATTCCTTAATTATTCCCGTAGGACGAGGCGCCGGGTACACCGGTGGCAGTAGTCCACTACGGGAGTATGAGCGCTGCCATTGGCCCATTAAGTGCTCGTCCGCCACCATCTCTATTCCAACATCCTGACCAACATTGGAAATTCCTTTCCAACCTGTGATCCGAATACGTCGAAGCAGCTCGCGCAAGGTATTCACTAAGTTCAACCTAACTGGAACTATAGACGCCACCGTTGACTCCGTCTAGGGAGTTCGTCCGCTGCCGCCTGGAACAGGAAGAAGTGTTCTAGTGAGAAAGCACTCTTTCCCCCTCTCTAATCTGCTGTTGCCAAGAATCCGCCAAACGGGGTTGGTTACCCATTTCTTGGATTAAGGTAGTAGCTAAGTGAAAACACTTGTGTTTTCATATGATCGTATGCACTACCATTTGACCAGCCTCTTTTTTTTAGCAGATCACTCGATAGTCCTTTCTTTGGCGGTGTTCTAGCTTATTCGTGAGCTATCAACAAGTTCGGCATTTTTCGCGTTTCACCAGAGTAGATAATTTCTTCAGCTCTAACTGCACGATCTTTTGGAAGATCGGGCAAGAGCACATGTAAATACTTCGATGGCATTGTCGACTTCTATTGTAGGGTTGAGTTGGGATCTCGTCCATGCTGGTCAACAGTTTCAGCTCGGTTTAACACCTTGGCTACCAATTAAGCAACACTGTTTTAAGAGACTGATGTGCAGTGCATTTTATAGATTTTAGATAGTAGTTCAACACTCGAGGTAAAGGATCGAGACGTAGATACTCTAGCCGTCTGTAACAATTTCATCTCCTTCATCGTTTCGAGATTTTCACCACATAATCTGATATTCAAAGTCCGTCTTAATTAAAGCAACTTTGTAGGTTCTTAGCTAAGAGCTAAAGTCTTGCATCCGCAGCTTAGACTATTATCCGATACTTAAGATCACTGTAAGTTTTTCGCTCATTACGAATGCATCTCACGTAAAATTTCAAAGTAATTTTAATTATGCCCCGCGTAAATGGCAACACCTACTAGATTTCTTGTCGAAAGTCTAAATTGAGTGATAATTTGTCGCTCTAATTTGGACCTCTTTTATTGTCTGCCTTACAAGCATCCATATGGACACCCACGATTTGTTGGAAGTAATGTACAAATGGTGTGGGTGTTCGATTGGGCGTATCTGTGTTTAACGCTGAATTTGTTAATAGACCGAGTTTAGACACTTATGTGGTGGCTGGACAGCCCATGCAATAAGAAATATGGTGCTACAGTTATAAATTTATTGTTATATGAGTCTTAATAATGAGTAAGCCTTTTTACGGAAATGCAAAATATCTATCGAGCTTGTGAACACTTGTTGACTGCTCTTCCCCTTGTCCTGATTCTCCCTGTATTGGATTAAACCACTATTTTTTATAAGGGATACCACTGCAAAAATGGCAGGACATTACACCAATATGCAAAAAGAAGTTATCATGATTACAAAGCTCGGACCGAAGCCTGCAAGGATTTATTATAGAAGACTATATACTAGGACATTCGTAGTCGGTGCTGAGAATTTGGAGGAACCATTTCTATGGACGACGATGGCGACCGACATTCCGCTGTTATGCAGTATGAGTCATTTAACAGCGATAATAACGAACAGGAATCCCATCAACTAGATCGAAATGAAGTGAAGGTGGCCATATCTAAACTGAAATCTAAGAAAGCTGTAGGAGCCTAAACCTAGCCCTAAGATAAGGACCATACACCAACTCATCTATAAAGTTGGCCGGATGAATAAATGCATAAATGCCGACGGGGCATCATTTGACTGATTCTGAAGGGATCCTGTGAACTGTGGCAACTAGAGACGTGTAGCGAATGAGGATACGTAGGTGGAATTGAAAAGACACCTCTTCATTACTAAATCTTATCTTTAACAAGTTTAGGGAATTAACTAATTCATTACAAAATTTAGTAACTCAATATTCAGCGGTGTTGGGTACCAGGGTACGGGGACATTCGGGGAATTGTATGGCTGATGAACTCGCCATAATAGGAACAACTATACCCATCCTCCCAAGCAAGGAGTAGTATACTATAGGTATACCGATCGCTACTTGTAAACTCAAATTTAAGCTCGAACCTATCGAAAGAACATATCTTAGGTGGATCAATGGAACAACATGTCTAGCGACAAAACAGATTTAGAACAAACTGGAACTAAAACGTTTTAAGAATTCAATTTTTTTCAGCAGCATATTGGCGCTATAATAGGTTTCACCACTGGGTATGCGTGGAACAAGGCTTGGCGTATTTTCAAACGATTTTTGCAAAAGCTGTATGGACGAAAAACAGAAAGAAACAATACACTCGTACCTTGTACATTGCCCAGCTCTCTCCCACAGAAGGAAGCTTCACATATGAGCTTTCTACGGCAAAGATTTAGGCGATCTGATAAACATAGATATTAGAAGCCTCTTACGTTTCATTAGAAGTTCAAAACGGGAAGGGATTACATGATCCATATTGTATCATAAAGAACCTATCTTTGGTCTAAATGTGTTGGCGTAAGCTGGCAGCCATCATTGGCAGTAGGTAATCGTAATATAGATGAGTTGTGGAACGAAGAATGTGGATTGCAGTTTACTGGGTAAATTCAGACTCCACAGATGCATAAAATCGTTCGTCAACAACTTGATTGGATTGCCTTAAGTCGTGAAAGTCGATCTTGGACCTTGGTAGATTTTGGAAAAAGCTCATAAATATAAAAAATCTTCGAATTCACCCCGGATGGACGGCGCATTAGAGGATGAACTTGCGGTAGCTGGCGCAATCAAGTGGGAGGGGACCTCAACCAACTTGGCGTGTGCAACTGGAGGCAGTAGGCTCGTAACTGGGCTGGTTGGAGAGGTTTATTGGTTGAGGCTCAGATCCACCCCGGCCAGTAGCGTCATCAAAGTAAGTATGCAGAGTAATGTCTAATTTCGGTATCTCTACCAAGCTCGTGTCCATTTCAGTTCCATCAAAGTCGATAAAAACATCACTCAACCTTTTAATGTCAGCAAAAGTGTTAGACTCCAACATTATACTTAAAAAAATTATACAAGACTTTCAAGCTAACACCAGATGTACAATCTACTCAATCTGTACGGAAGAACTCAGCAGAATTTCAGTGGGGCGTTTGTGAGAAGCCGCAAAGATGGTAATATATTCATAATAATATAACTCTGTTCTATGTTTTATGTAAAATTGACATGGTTACCTTAATTATGCAAAATTGGGCATAATTCAAACACTTTGATGGCATCTGGCGTGGCCTTATCCGCATCCTAAACGTCTGGCATAAATGAATCTAAAGCAAGCAAATTCTGCTCTATTGTTTTCAGTAAAAATTAAATGGTTATCTCCCCTATTCCTTTTGGGCATATTTTCGCATTTTAAAAGTACTGTTATTTTCCTCAGCCGCCAGTGAGGACTGCCAGACTGCCTTATTTGATATCACACTAATAAATACTATCTATGAATTTACATATTTTTTGGTTATCTTTTACTGCCAAATTTATACTGCGGGCTCTTAGACTATGGGGTTAGAGGTCAATGACACAAATAAAAGTCATTCGATAGAATGTCACAATGAACATTTACACTTTCAATGTAGTTAAGGATAAGGACTTTATCTACCCAAGCTCTACTCTTTCAGTCTTCTTCTTCTTCTTCCTTTTATCAGCGAGGTTATGATCCCAAAATAAGGGATCACAACCCTCCCACTTCGCCGCATTTCTACTGATCCGCCTGTGGGGTTTGCCTATTTGACCTCAGAAAATATCGACAGGCCCGCCGATTTTGGATCAGCGGTTACTGAGGCCAATGAAATGCCGATGTCGTCGCATTTGTGTAATCCAGGCGTTTATAGGCCTGCCTTTCCTACATCGCGATGCAGCTCTACTCTCTCAGTGCGCATATCAAACTCTTATCAACCGCTATTTTATAAGGCTCTAAGGAGGCAATGGAGTATCAATGCCCTCTCAGTAGCAACTCTATCTGCTACATGGTGCAGAAGCATAGACTTCGACAAAAGAGGTCGAAAGCACTCTTGGTTGTTGTGAGCAAAAACTAGTCCGTGTGATCTTTGGTCCTGTATACAGTCAAGTAGGTTCGACTTTATCAGCTAAGATGGGTAGGACATGTGGAGCGAATAGACACCAGTATATCTAAATGCTGTAATATTCTTGCTGGGGTTCGTTTAAATAAAACCATCTTTTGTGAATTTTAATCGTTTATTTATTATCAAACATCAACTTTACTTCAACACAATATTCAATCACTTTATTCTTTATTTATTTCAAATTAAACTGTCGGTACAATGTCGCTTATTTTCACCACTGGTCTAATATCCCTCTTGTAATCGCTGTATGCACTTATAAACAACTGTGTCCACGATGGTTGTGGTATGGGTATTTATATGAAATACAAGTCCTTCTAGAAAATGCTAAATGTCGCTCGGGATGAATTGATGATCCTGGAATAATTGGGATATTGTGTGGAACAATTGTGGAACGTAAGCACATCAGGTGGGAATATTTACTGCTAGCAGGCAATAGATGTCGTTGTACGCAGTACCTGACGATGTACCTGATACTACACTGCCCCCCTCTTAAACTTGTTCGTCCCGAACAAGATCATCTGGAATGCTACCATGATAACGATGAAGAAGATCCAGGTGGACAATTTTCATCTTGCCTCTTACTCCACGCTGGATTCGGAAGACGACGTCATTGATGCATGTGACCACTTTATAAGGGTCCTCCCAGTCTTGCTGTGGCTTAGGTGACCTCCCCTTTTGCCGGTGTGGGTTGTACAACCATACTAGGTCTCCCTCGTGGAAGCTGGACGTTGTTGCCTTTGTGTCGTACCTGGTTTTCATGCGGTCACTCGCTAATCTTATCCTCGGCCTGGTCCTCTGATGTATGTCTCGAATCCTTTCCCTGAGGTCTGCCACGTAGTCCTCTTCACATTTGGGCTCATCGTTAGGGGATCCAAACTTCACCTCACTAGGTAGCCGAACTGCTCGACCAAACAAGACTTCGGATGGAGTATGTCCAGTAGTACTGTGCACTGCATTTCGGTAGGCCATTAAGAAGAGAGGAATTTGTCGATCCCAATCGCGCTGGTGGTCTTCTACGACGTTAGAGAGGTGTTCGTTTAAGGTTCTGTTAAAGCGTTCTACCATCCCGTCGGATTGCGGATGAGGCGGAGTCGTCTCTAACCAGGAAGCGAAGACCATCGTGGAACAGATCGCCAAACTCTGGGTGAGCAGATTTAGCGTGCCTATGGAACTGCATTCTGACCAGGGACGAAACTTTGAATCGAAGATATTCCAAGAGGTATGTCAACAACTAGGAATCAAAAAGACGAGGACGACTCCGCTTCATCCACAATCCGACGGGATGGTAGAGCGTTTCAACAGAACCTTAAACGAACCCCAGCAAGAATATTACATTACGTAAAGGGTACAATAACTTACTTTGCGTACAAGGGGCAGCTAGTTAAAAATCGGGCTGGCTGGAGATACCCATAGGCTGAGATACTTACTGATCACCAGTGGAGGTGTAAACAAATTGGCCTTAATGGCAATAATGTCATAATGGAATTTTTTGTTATTTAACCGAGCTGTATAATGGAAGCTCTTCTGAAGTCGTCTAAGCATTTGAAATACTCCGTTTCGGGCGCCTATATAGGTATGATATCGACTAACTAATTAAAAGTGAAATAGGTTTGGCAGCCATCTTGCTTTCGAAACAGCATAATATTGCCAGTCAACATAGAAAACCACTAGAGCTCATAAATCAAAAAAAAAAAATGTTTTTCTAATAGGGCAGAAAATATTATAAGGATATCACGAAGAGAATAGAAGCGACCTTGAGTCCAAAGTCCGGGCGAACTTTCGGATTCTCAAAATTCCAGCATAGGTAATAATAATGCGGCACTTAAGCCACTCGAAAACGGGATTTCTGCGAAACTCTTCAAATCTTCTTAAGCAGTATTGAAAGAGCTGAAAATATGTTTTAACCTGGAGGAGAATGACTTTTCGATGTAACGCTGTTATGTCTACCACACAAGTGACTATCCTGAGTGACCTGGAAACCCATGAAACTACGTTATCAGTAGAAAAAGGAAAGGAGTTCCAAACAAAAATGCAGTGGATGTGCCGGACGGTTCCTTGCTGATCAGCTCAGAGCTCAGAGCTGCTGAATACGCACCAATAGTCTCAGTAATACATATGTTTTAGTCATAATCAATTCCTTAGAGAGATAAAGCAGTGAAAATTGATACGAATATCATACCTGTCGAACTTTCAAATTAGTACCAAATACGGATATCGACACACCTCCTTCATCCAAAGGAGTGCATAGGAGAGCGAAAATTGCCTGCTCATCGCTGAACCTACATTATTGTGGAGTCATCTACGTCAAAATGGTATTAGCAGTAGGTCCAGGTAATTAATGCGTTTAAGACCTGGATGAGCTCAACAATTACTTTTCATTTATCATTTCATGTCAAATGTCTTTAATAAAGTAGATCCCTTTACCGTCTCCTGTTACTTTTAGAGTTGGCCATAGCTGCCATGGCAAACGACTAACAAAGGCCTCGTAGGGGCAGCATCTCCCGATAGGTGCTGGTCCGCTAAGTAACGAGTAGGAGCCACTGCAGCCGAAAACCTAGCAGCTCTGTTAGTAAGCCCTACTCCCACCTCCTCGTGGTGCCATCTGGGAATTTCTTCGGAAATTGCTAACGGGAGAGGACGAATGGCGAGCTTCCTGCGCCAAAAAACAGGATAAGTGTCGGTTGGTCTGTGGCCCAGCGAGCCGCAACCGTAAAACAAACTATTGCTCCGAAACGGAAACATACGCCTCGGATACGGACTGATCATTTGTTGACGACCTTTGGCTATCGGACACGGACAACGATCGGATTCTGGAACGTTAAGACCCTCCTGGACTCACTCAAGGAAGGGCCTTATAACGCCAGATTCCTCCAATTGGAGCGCAAATTCGCACGGTATAAAATCGACATCTTAGGGCTGAGCGAGATAAGATGGTACGATGCTGGGGAATACATCTCCCCAACAAAAAGCACTGTGATGCTCTACTCTGGTAAACCAGCTGGAAGTGCACGGAGTTCCGGCGTAGGGCTCATTCTAAGTCCAGCAGCACTGGAAACCCCATAGTGACCGGATATTGACGACTAGGTTCCAGAGTAGAGTTAGAAAAATTACCATCATACAGTGTTATGTAATGGTGATGGGAGATCTCAATGCCAAGGTGGGTAGCGACAACACCGTGCTTAAGCACATGATGGGAGTTCACGGCGTGGGAGACCGTAATGACAACGGTGAGCGGTTTATGGACTTCTGCAATACCAACCGCCTAGTCATCGGAGGTACGCTGTTTAAGCATAACACCTGCCATAAGATCAGTTGGGTCTCTACTCTACTATACGATAGGCAACGAACATCCAACCAGATCGACCACATTGCGATCAGTCGCCGCTTTAGAAATTGTCTCCTGGACGTCGGAAACAGACGTGGAGCTGACGTCGAACAAGAACGAGATCACCATATTATGGTACCTCATTTACGCCTTCGTACTGCATCCGTCAACAGCAACCGCTCAAACCTACTTAACATCACCAGGTTTAATATCGACAGGCTCAAGGATCCCCAAGTGCGTCAACAGTTCAGGGACCATCTTGCCTTAGAAGCAGAAGCAATCAGCAGCATATTGCAAGAGAACATCGCTGACCACTGGAGTGCTGTGAAAAATGCTTTTGCGGCTGGGGCACGCACGTTTGTCGGTAAAAAGCAGAAACACCCCGGCACATGGCTTTCTACAGACACCTGGAGACGGATCGATGAGCGTACAGCAATCAAGGCTCGGATTGCAGCGGCCTCAGCAGTAGAGAGAACCGAGCTTGAAGCCCAATACCGTGCGAAGAAGAAAGAAGTGCAGCGTAGTGTGAGACGTGACAAGCGTCAACATGTCAACTCACTGGCCTCAAGGGCTGAAGAAGCAGCGAGTAGGTGCGACAGTAGGACTGTTTACAACATCACTAAGGAGCTCATTGGTGGTCGAAACTCCAAACAACATCCAGTGAAGAGTCTAGACGGTGACCTTCTGATTTCGGATGAGGATCAGCTCACTAGATGGAGAGAACATTTTGCTGCAGTGCTAAATCACTTAGACGACGGCGGTATGATCTTAAATTCGAATGAGCAGTTCGAAGCAACAAATTCCCGAATTCGCACCGTACCTCCCAGTAAAGCTGAAGTAATAACAGCAATCAAGTCCCTCAAGAAAAACAAAGCGGTGGGTATTCATGGCATCCCTGCCGAGCTATTTCAAGCGGCGCCAAATACATCGGCAGATTTGCTGCATCCGCTAATACGGAGAGCTTGGGATAGTGAACAATTTCCACAGGAGTGGAAAAGGGGGATGATCATTAAGCTTCCAAAGAAGGGTAACTTGATGGAGTGCGGTAACTGGAGAGGTATATGTGTTCTTCCAGCTGTAGCCAAAATAATAGCTAGAATAATTCTAGAACGAATTAAAGATCATTTAGATTCAACTCTCGATGTCGAACAGGCAGGCTTTCGCGCTGGATCCTCCTGCATCGACCACATAAACACCTTACGGATCATAATCGAACAATGCGTTGAGTATAGGTCTCCGCTACATTTACTGTTTATCGACTTCGAGAAGGCTTTCGACAGCTTGAATCGAGATGCTATCTGGCTGGCCTTGCGCAGGAGAGGCATTCCAGAAAAGCTTATAGCTATTATCAAGGCTACATATGAGGGCGGCAAGTGTCACGTCGTGCACAATGGTAAGGTGTCGGAGGACTTTGAAGTCCAAAGTGGAGTACGTCAAGGGTGCATACTGTCCCCACTATTGTTCTTGGTGGTTATCAGCGATGTACTCCGTGCAGCATTGACGGAAGCTAATTCTGGAATTCGTTGGACTATGACATCTTACCTTAAACACCTAGATTACGCTGACGATGTTTGTCTACTTTCACATCGGATAATGGATCTTCATTTGATGGCCCAAAATCTAGAAGCTGAGGCAAACAAAGTGGGGCTAAAAATAAACACAGCCAAAACAAAAGCCCTGAGTACTTCCAATACCCGCGCTCAACTTAACATTGCCGGAAAGTAGGTCGAGAAAGTTGATAACTTTCTATATTTAGGAAGTGTCGTCTCGGCTAATCGCGGTGGCACCGAACTGGATGTGTGCAGCAGAATCGGGAAGGCTAAAGCTGCGTTCGGAATGCTGTCCAAAATCTGGAGAAGCAATGTTATTAGCTTAAGAACCAAGCTACGACTGTTCCGCTCCAACGTAGAATCAGTGCTGCTTTATGGGTGCAGTAGCTGGAAGGTGGACACCATTAACACACGCAAGCTGCAAGTCTTCGTAAGCAAATGCTTAAGAATCATCTTGAGGATTTTTTGGCCGAACCGCATCTCCAACGAACAACTTTATCTGAGAACGGGCCAAGAACCTATAAGCATTACTATACGAAGAAGAAAGTGGCAATGGATTGGACACACCCTACGGCGCGAAGACAACTCCATTGCGAAATACGCTATGCAGTGGAATCCGCTCACCCAGGCAGGCAGAATAGCGGGACGCCCTAGGCAAACGTGGCGCAGAACAGTTGAGGAGGAATCGTGCTCTTTAGGAATGGGTTGGAGGCAGCTCAAACGCGTTGCAGAACTCCGAACACAATGGCGCGCAGGCGTGGTTGACGCCCTATGCCCCCCGAGGGGTTAAAGGACATAAGTAAAGTAAGTATAGCTGCTCCTCAGCAATTGTCAATATCTTAGACAACATCAGACAAGATTACGACAAGGGATCTGTAATTTACTTTTGCTTGCCTTTGGCAAAGTTCACCATGGCATCTTTTGCTAGAAACTAAAGCATTTGTGTTTTTTTTTTTTTTTTTTTTAACGATAGGCTGTCCCGTAGGGCTGTTAAAAGATTTTTACCAATTACATCCTAAAGAGTAGATATTGGTGAAAAACACCTTCTGTACTTGTGCACGTCAAATAAGGTGTTCCTCAATGATCTTGATCAGTCTTGGTGCGCCTTACGAGTACGTTCTTGGTGCCACCTCCTCGTGGTGCTATCTGGGAATTGCAAATGGAACAGAACGAATGGCGAGCCTTCTGCGGCACAAAACAGAATAAGTGTCGGTTGGCCTGTAGTCCAACGAGCCGCAACCGTAAAAAAGCGCAATTACTCCGAAACGGACGGATACTTTGTTGACGACCTTTAGTTATCGTATACGGACAACGATCGGATTCTGGAACTTTGAGATCCTCCTCGATCCACTCCAGGAAGGGCCTCAAAATGCCAGATTCTCTCAATTAGATCGTGAGTTCACGCGATATAATATAGGCTGAGTGAAATAAGATGGTAAGATGCCGGGGAATACCACTCCCCAATAAAAACACTGTCATGCTCTACTCTGATAGACCAGCTGGAAGCGGGCGAAGGTCCGGAGTTGGACTGATGCTAACTCCGGCAGCACAAAGCAGCCTCACATCCTGGAAACCTCACAGTAACCGGATATTGACGGCTAGATTTCAGAGTAGAATGAGAAAAATTACCGTCATACTCGTACAGTGCTATGCTCCGATCCAAGACGCGACTGAGGATGATAAGGACATTTTTTGTAGTCATTTAGGCTCCGTCTGCAAACAAACTAATAATGGTGACATCGTAATGGTGATGGGGAATTTCGACGCCAATGTAGGAATTGACAATACTATGTTTGGTGGCCAGAATGACAACGGAGAGTGATATGTGGAATTCTGCAATACCAACCGCCTAGACATTGGAGGCACGCTGTTTAAGCATAACACCTGCCACAAAATCAGTTGGGTCTCAACTGACAGGCAACAAACATCCAATCAGATCGATCACATTGCGATCAGCTCCCGTTTCAGAAATTGCCTCCTAGAAGTCCGAAACAGACGTGTAGCTGGCATCGGACAAGAATGCGATCACCATCTTATGTTAGCTATTTTACGTCTTCGTACTTCGTACGTATCCGTCAACAGCAACCGCTTAAACTTGCTCAACAGTACCAAGTTGGTGGCCGGAACTTCAAATAACATCCAGTGAAGAGTCTAGATGGTAACTTTCTGAATTTGAATGAGGATCAGCTCATTAGATGGAGAGATCATTTTGCTACAGTTCTTAACCACTTAGACGATACTGATATGGTCTCGAACTCTTATAAGTCTTCCGAAGCATCGAATTCTCGAATTGGCACCGGACCTCCCGGTAAAACCAAAATAACAGCAGCAATCAAGTCCCTAGATAAAAAAATGCGGTGGGTAATGTTGGCATATCTGTCGAACTTTTTTAAGCGGTGCCAAACACATCGGCAGAATTCCTACACCCGCTCATACAGAGAGCATGGAAAAATGAACAATTTCCCCAGGAGTGGAAAAGAGGGATTATCGTCAAGGTTTTTTGAAATTGAAAACTGTTTCAAAGACAGATTCCTGCTATATGACACCGACGCACGGTGGAGTGCAGAACTATCTCATCATGGGGGGAGTCCCACAAGGGTCAGTGCCATAGCCGTTGTTGTGGAACATTATGTATAATGATATTCTGAAGCTTCAAATACCCAACGAAGCGAAGATTATTGGATACGTCGATGGAATATATCACGAAAAGAGGATGGACCTACCTGCTCATACTAAACATAGGGGAATATAATACTATTGACGTGGCGTGTTTTTATATCCATTTTTAGAGGTTTGTGCACGATGATTCTCCGCTATGTCCCGCACATGCAGAGCATGTCTTTTTCCACAGCTCCAGATTCACAACACAGAAAAATAGGGCGGACGCACTAAATATGGGACGCAGTTGCAAGCTTGGCAGCAAATGCTAGATCCCACCCCGCGATCGGATAGCAACTCCGCGAGGAAGATGGAACAGTGATATGATAAGAGAGATGGTTTTAGGTGTTCAATCCCACACCGTTACTGAGCACGGGCTCGGTTTCGCCTTTGAAGGATTCTCTCATCCCAAAGCAAACAAAAAGAAACACATTGCGAATCGTGACTTTATGTGACATTTCTTGCATAGGAAATGCATCCCTCCAGCGTCTGTTTAGTTGACTCTGTACTAAGCAGCAAGGACTCCTGCAATTTGTTCAGTTTCAAATAAGTTCATTCCGGAGAAATCCTTAAAATAAACTGAAAATATTCCTTCAGTGTATCGGGTGAAATCACTCCATCTAGATACATTCCGCTCCAATGAATTGTTGTGGGATTTTAACGCCTTCTCCATATTGGTAGGCGAAGCAAAGATACCAAACTCAAGTAAATATTCGAAACCGATGCCCATATGTCTGCGCAGGCTAACTGATCCGCGGCCGCCACTGCCGCCGATTATTGCTCGCAGCGATCTAACAACAACAAACAATTTTTGCCCACATTTAGCCAGTTTGCATGGTTGTATCTTTTTGTTGCTTTTGTTAAACTCTGCGCAATTGGACGCGATGATCGATATAAGCAGCGCAGCGCAAGCGAGATCCCAAAAGAGCGCCCAACCAACCATCCTCCACCAAGCTCTGTGGTATCTGTGTGTGTACCTTTCGAATGGCCATTTGACTCGACTGCACTCAGAGTATTTGTCCTGGTTTAAGGTACGTGTGATATGACCAACCTGGGTGAATGTGAGAACTTGTGTGTGTCCGCACAACACCCGGGAGACATGGCTGCTTAGATTTAGTCTCCTCTGTCTCCTGTGTGCTGCGGTGTGTGCATTTGTATGTGGCAAACGTCCTAAGGCCGCTCTGCTGCTGCTGCTGCGCTAAAGACTTTCGCCGGCTTATTGTGGTTCCTGGCCTCTTGCCACCGCATATGGATGTGGATTTTGTTATCTCAATCTCTCATGAAACATGGTCCTCCTCGTCGTCCAAGCTTGGAGTGACTCCAACTGATGGTCTTGGGAAATATCTCGTTCGGTCCATACTACTCGTATGCCACCAATACCGGGGTGGTGCAGGGAGGAAAAAAAAAATATTTTGATGGCTAATATGTGTTCCTGATATGAGGACATGCAATTTCTGAGCCGGTGGACAGGTTTTCTAGCCACGAACACCCCCTGCAATCGCCGTTTGTGTGACCATTTTCTAAGCCATCTGGAGGAGCGCTCTGGCTCTGCAGATCACTGCACACAGCTTCGCCCAGCATCTGCGATATCCCTATCTGTTTATCTAACCGTTTGCAGCGGCTTTAGGTAAACTTATGGAATTATGTGGCATGTCGTACCGAGCTGGTTGGTGGTGGTGGTTCCATAACGTCGCGTCGTCAACGTCCTCACTGGATACACTTTGTGGACTCGAGATCACATGCGGATTATGGAATGAGCTGGTTGCGTCGCACGTTGTGTTGTACACCTGTAATTCTGGTCGTTATCGGTTGTTAATTAACGTATCGAACATAAGTTCTCCTTAATTTTCCTGGTGGAGATTCCTTTTTCTCATTTTTTTGCTTTAAGTCCATGTGGTGCTTTGAGCTGAGTTGCTGGTGCCCCGTTTTAATCCGTGTTCCATGTATGTCCCGTGTGGTCGACGAAGACGACGGGACGGCGATGGTGCAATTGTAATTATTATTAAAGTCTTGTTTGGTGTCACGCAAGTTTGGGTGCATCGGTAGGATGGATGGCGTATGTGAGTGCATGTCCGGCGGCGATGTTGTCACATAAACTGAATGAGCACGGAAATTGCAATGTGAATTACTTATAGACTCTTCGTGAGATATTCTCAGGAAGATTAGGTGCAGTCAGTGATCATTTTGAAATGTCCACCGGTGGGTATCATCAAGGTAAGATGAAGGGCCCGTTAAGGTTAGATACAGAAAATCAGTCCTTATAAAGAAATATTGTGAAAAGATCGAAATGCTTGATGATGCCAATGTTAGGTGAAGTTGAAGTTCTCTCCAACTTTAAAAGTTATAATTTGAAAGGCAATATTGGAATTATTGAATGGATTCACTGTCCTAAGCCCTAACCCTAATATTTTAGTAAAGAGCTAATAAAATAATAACTCTGTACTTGTCTCTCTCTTCTTCTCTCTCTACTGCTCTGTATTTTATTCAGCGAACTTTACAGCAACTGATGCCGGCCACCGCTCTTTGGGTACTTTCATTACAAATGTCCTCTATATTTTTTTCTAGATGTTTTACCACCACAACAATTATTGCAATATCACCGGCAAAGCTTATAATTTTTGCTTCAGTTGGGATTCGAAGCTTTAGTACACCATCGTACATAACGTTCCATAATATAGATCCAAATCCTTGTGGAATCCGCCAGGTATGTGGTACTACATCACTCCATCATCGGTAACCAACAAGCATGACACCATCACTCAATTAAGGGAATGCACTAGAAGTCCACAGTTTGTAAAGTTGAACGCATATCTGACATCCAATGCTATAACGGCATTGCATAAAGAAGCTCCATATCCTAAGTGGAAATGCTGGTGGTTGTGGTGGAAATAATCCCGACAGTATTTTTTTCATATTAATAGAACATGATGATAAGGGTGCCCTAATGCTTTTGAGTTCTGCCGCAAACCTTAGTATTTATGTCTGCTTGCTCACAGAGTTGTTCTTCCTTCTCCGGGGGGCTAGTTTCAGGTCCTTACGCTTATTTTTGTACTCTACCTGCAGATCATGTAAGTAGGGTAAGCATATGGATTGCATTATTAGGCTGACGTCTAGGTAGGATGTTATGTAGTCCATATCTATTTCAATCTTTGTCACAATGACCTGCCTAGCTCTTTCTCCAGAAATGGGGTTGTTTGGAGACGAAAGGCACTTTTCGCGGTTGTCTAGTTTGTGTAAGATGTAAAAACGAGTGAAGTTTCGAGGTCCATTTTTCGATGGTTGACATTCAGTCCGCACCATTTTTCCCGGTTATTCAAGGCGGTTAGGACTGACTGCAAAAGTTCCCAACTATTTCATGAAGGATTTGTTTGAAATAGATAGTTAAGCAATCGCAACAGGATAATAGAACAGACAATACTATCGAGCACCAAATTTTATTCCTATACCAGTTGCCGAGTCATGGTTAGACCTAATCTAACCTAACCTCACCTGCCTAGACATCATCATCCATTTGAGTATTTTGCAGATTTCCTAGATTCATCCGGCTTTCTACGATGAATCAAAGTGTACTTCTGTATAAATACTACTCCCCATTGCCTTACGCTACAATGATTCATAGCTCAACATCCACTTACTCAAAAGATGAAAGCAATCTCCATGACATTCCTATGTGATCCTCAATTAATTGATAAACAAATTTAGAACCTCTTACTCCATCCGGTTGTAGTCATTTTCATCCCGATATGACAAATCCATCCCAAAAAAAGCCACATGGCTCCAATTCAGTCTCTGTCTCTAGAAATGAGGATACACGCTCGTGTCAAAGATAACGTCGCTTATGACGGAACTCTTCAGAGCGCATAACCAACCCAACACCACTTGAGAATATTTTTGCCTCTTCATCCATCCAAAATGTGTCCAACTCGAAGCAGAAGAACGCAGAATCCCCCGCCAGACAAAGAAGACATCTCATGCTTTAGTAGGCGCACGTTGGCGTCATTCGAACACTTGAAACTGCCACTCTTCGGGTAGTTCCGCTTTACTCCTCTGTCTCTGTGTGTTATCTGCGAAATAGCACTTAACCTACAAAGTCACTTGGTCTATTTTTAAAAGGAAAAAAATTCACCAAAAAATTGGGAACAATTCAATCGAGTTGGTCAAGCCAAACAGTCGAAACAGATGTATGCGTCTACAGGGCGTAGCCCTAGCCCTATAACATTTTCCAAACAAATTAATTGCTTCATTGTTCGCGGGAAACGTTTTTATCGTCTTCCTGATTAAGTATCGCTAGTGGAATTGACTTTGTATACGATTGGCCAACAATCGAAATGCCAATGGATCACTGAAATCAGCTGCTGCTGCTGCTGCAGCACACACAAGAGATGTATATACCACAGCCTCCCCCTTTGGTCGTTGCGTTCGGAATGTGGCTAAGGCTCCCCTTCTATGTTTGTGGTCTGTTTGTAGTGATGGAGGAGGATAATTGTCCTCAGGCGACTTATTGTTAAGATTTATATAAACAAATTTATCGCGAGCACTTAATCTCGGACGATGCGCGTGTGTGTGTGCGTGTGTTGGACGGGGGAGATTCAAATTCAATGAGATGGCCAAACACAGGTCTGTATGTGCTTTGCATATCGAAATGAAGACGCATGACCATACCCAGGTAACCAGATCGAAAGTAGGGTTCGCTTGTGATTGCTTTTGGAGATTCGCTGACTTGTGGGTGGTGGCGATCACATTTTTTTAGGTTCGTCAACCCTACCTAGACAGATGGCATCTATATGGCCACGGGGGGCTGAAATCGTCAAAACTGCGCACCAGATCACGTCCCATGAATCCATCATCTTGATCATCCATGTCCCAACTGCCTACCTACCCTACCATTGTTAATTTCCGGTTTTAGAGCGACTTTAATTGAAATTCCTTCTCAGTTGGCACTTGGCCAGTCGATCTCATTCGCCCAATCGTCGTAGTCGTCGCCGCAGTGGTCGTCTACTGTCTGGTGCTGCTGCTGATGGTGCGCGGCTCGGGACCGGACCGTGTGGAAATCAATTAAATCTAATTCTCACGACCGAGTGACACGCCAAACTGCACATCGCACGTTGCTGTAATACACAAGAAGAGATGTGCGGCTTCGCGCGCACCATCTCACCATCATGATCGACCTCTAGCACTTGGAATCAGGAAAGCAGGCTCCCAAGAATGTACACACACTTACAATTACGACGATTCCGGCCACGTTTGTGATTGCAAAGCAATAAAATCCAAGGCAGCACACTGGCAACGATCTCTCACAACGAACCAATCATTATGTGTCATCCCGCTCTCGGACACTCGTCGGACCGTCGCGTCGCCCCGTACCTCACTCACTGAGATCGATCTCGATAATCATGCGCGCAAAAAACCCGTTCACCCGAAGCCAACTACATTATTACGGGCCGAAACAACGATGAGACAATGTGTAACGCACCAGGGCAGAGCACCCAGTGCATCGCAGTAAAGTGGCCAACGAACCAGCCAAGCTCAGCTCAGAGTCTCATCATCCATCTGCAATATGACTTTGACCACTTTACACACACAGAACAACAGCAGCTCAGTACGCGCGGCGTCGGTCGCCGTCGCAGAGCAATTCAATCTCGGATGCCCAGCACAGGTGCTTCGATTTCGCATTCGCCGCTTGGAAACAATAACAACAACAGCAGCCAGAGCTGGCCAGAGTCGCATAAGGCTCCATAACTCATAAGTCGCAGCGCGCAGTGCGAGGAGGGTGTATGACTTCCTTGGATCTTGTTGGCAAATCCGTTCCCATTCATGTTGGCTTGAAGCTTCCAATTGCAGTGCAGTGCAGTACGGAGGGCTGGGGGGCAACGGGTTGTAATGTACGATTGGATCACAGCTTATGGGCTTCGAGTTGGTAATAGATCTGGCCGGCGACGTCGACGATGACGACGACGGTCGGTGGTGTGGCGGATGAAGTGTGTAGTATGTTGCGCGAGTTTGTGTATTGACCAAAACATTTACACTCGCATTGATCTCGTTCGATTTATTCTTCAGTAAATTTGTCCAGTATCCATTGGATTTGAGTGCTGTGTGGAGTACACTTGGAGAAATGAATTGGTTAAGCAGATTCACGTAGTGTAACTAACTAGGATTGCACTTTGTTGTCAACAAAGCTTTATTTTAAGGGCTCGCGATCCATGAAGAATTATTTCTTGTCAACGTACCATGGGCATGATAGCATAACTTCACTTAGCAACGTAGACTATGACTTTTTCCTTGTTGCTACCCCAGAGAAGAAGGGACTTTAATGACGGAATTCTTAGAATGCCTCGAGACAGCTTAGCAAAAACAAAAAAGGCCAAAGGTGGTCCATTGTTATACTAGGGAATATATCACAAATCTAAGCTATCCAAGGGCATTATGAGTCAATTGAAGCTTTTTGGCATCAACATTCGCTAGGACGTCGAACTTATCGAAGATACGAGTAAGAGGCCCGAGATGGAACAATTTTTTTTTTTATGCAGGGCCGGACAGGACCAAAGAATGGTGTACAGTTTCGTCCTCCTCTTCGTCAAACCAGGCTTAACATTTTGGCATTTTGGTCTATCGGCAGTGAGAACACCGATAAGGGTCTTCATATGCAATCCCTTCAGCAAGACCAAACTAGTAGAGCGTTGCTGATCTAGCCGGGTCCAGAACTGTCTGAAAACTTTGCAAGTCATATCATGCTTCTATTTGCGGTTGATATTGCTGAACCAGATACTAGCTTAAGTAAATAATTGCACGTAGCGTTCCGGCGGATTTCTTACTATAGTGCCATATCCGATTTCTCTAGTTGTCTAGAGCGACTTTTGAATTGAGGCAGCATGATTCTAGGGACTTGATTACCCCTTGACTGTCCATAAAGCTGCCTATATCCGTGACCGCCAAGACAAGATTTTTTTTTTGTCATTATTTCCGCCTGAACTTTGCTACAATGGTCTAGGAGACTGATGGGGATGCTCCAACTGAAATATTCACAGTAGACACAATCATCCACCCCATTTCCGATTTTGAATCCGCCTCTGTAGAGCCTAGAACCGAAGCTCTATCCAATGTGTTAGCATTTACCAACGCATTGCAGGCAGGAATGCATGCTCTGAAGTTTCGATCAGGACTCAGTTGATGTGAAGTGCAATCGATGATTTCAGATCTAAAGAAGATGAACACTGATTTTAAATAAATGGCTGCACCAGCAACAATTTGTTTGAATTGTATCTAGAGACATTATCTTATTTTGGCACTTTCATTGAAATATGGAGGTGAACGGCTTTTTCAAGTGCCGGCCAACAAACGATTATGTCATACGGAAGTATGGCTCTTATAACGGAAAACGTAAGACCGGAATGAGATACAGGGATGCATATCCCAACTCCTACTACTTTTTATGGCTCATTGAGAGAGCGAAAGTAGAGGATATTTAAGGAGATCTCTCAGAATATCTGCGCGATTCTCGGAGGCAGTGATGGTGACGTTGCGTTTTGTATCCAGGCCTTTCCAGGTCGACAAGTAGGTTATTGTCAATAGATTTAAAAAAACGAGGAGAGAGGACACCATCGTGCGCAGCGCTTGATATAGCAACACAGAGAGCTGCTAGCCTTTTATAAAATAAATTTAGTTTACGAATGAAATGTAGACAAATCAGAATTTGATTTATTTTCAGTTGAACGGGACAGTCTCGGAAGGTATATCCAATCAGACTACCTTCTTAGGTTCTTTTTCAGAGTGGAGCGATTACAAACGCTCTTCACCACACAGAGGTTTTGATGACTCTGTATTCGAGCAGGATACCTTTACCTTCTTGCACTAATATCCTAAGTAGACGTCTCTGGACTCTCTTTGGACGTATCTCCCCGGGAGAAGCGTATCCCTTCACTATGCCAACTAAGTGATTTCGGTTTGCTCGTATTTTACGTAGCCTTAACCACTGGCCGGGGTGGTCAAACGGTAGTGCATGCGACTATATACAAAACACAAGCGTTTTTACTTAGCCTAGGCCTACCAACTCCTACTCTCAACCTTCACGTGGTGATCGCTGTGTGCCTAGTACATTGGGCGGAGATAGGGTAAACAAAAGGAACTGGTCCTGGTTGGGGGTTATGCCGTCGAGTCGGGTTAACTATAAAATGGAAATAAAGTAGTAAAATAGAAGTCAGTGCCAAAGATATGGAAGGAACACTTCTATAGACTGCTAAACGGCGACGATGACCAATGCTCCGCCTTCAGCCAGAATGAGTCATTCAACAATGATGCTAATAGTCAAGATTCCCGTCAACCCGATCAGAATGAAGTGAGGATAGCGATATCTAAACTTAAGTCAAAGCTGTTGTAGGCGACGGCCTTGCCGCCGAACCTTTCAAGGTAGGAGGAGATAAGTTGGTAAGGAGCATGCATCAGCTCATCTGCAAAATCTGGTCCGACGAAAGTATGCCCGATGAACGAAACCTCAGCATCATTTGCCCGATCCTGAAGAAATGAGACCCTCTGAACTGCGCCAACTACAGAGGTATAAGTCTTCTTAACACCGCATATAAGATCCTGTCTGCCGTATTATGTGAACGCCTAAAACATTTTATCAACAACCTGATAGGTCCGTATCAGTGCGGTTTCAGGCCGGCAAAGTCCACAATTGACACCCATGAATATAAAATCGATACGCACCACCCCTTCATCGATTTCTAAGTCGCCTATGATAGCTTGTATAGTATAGTCTCGGCATTCCTGCCATCCCTGCTTCAATGTCAGGAAAGGTCTTAGACAAGGTGACGCGCTATCATGCGATCTCTTTAACATAATGCTTGAGAGAATTGAACGAAACTCACAAGCCAACACCGAAGGTACAATCTTTTACAAGTCTGTGCAACTACTCGCTTACACCGATGACATTGACATAGTCGGAAGAACTCAGCGGGCCGTCAGTGGGGCATTTGTGAGTATTCAGATCGAGGCAGTAAGGATGTGTTTAGCTGTAAATGAAAACAAAACAAAATATACGCTGTCTACGAAATAGGACGCCCAACATCGGCGTCTTGCACAGAACGTCACAATAGACAGATATAATTTTGAGGTATTAAAGAACTTTGCCTATCTAGGCTCTATGGTGAGCTCGGCAAATAACACAAGTGGGTAGATCAAACTCTTGCCAAGCGCTGTTATAAGAACCTAATCATCCCAGTCCTGCTGTACGGCGCAGAGGCATGGACTTAGTCAAAACCGGATGAGGATGCCCTTAGTTACTTTGAGAGAAAAGTTCTTCGTGTGCATAGACGGCGGGTGGAGGAGAAGGTACAATGCCGAACTATACGGCCTATATAAGGGCATCATCTTATCCAGAAGAGTTAACATACAGCGACTAAGATGGCTGGGTCATGTTCGGATGGAGCCCAACGTTCCAGCCCGGAAAGTCTTCGAATCCACCCCGGATGAGGGCGTAATAGAGAACGACCTCGCGGTAAGTGGCGCAAACAAGTGGAGGGGGACCTCAGCCAACTTGGTGTGCGTAACCGCAGGCAGCTCGTTCGTAACCGGGCTGGCTGGAGAGATTTGTTGGTTTGGCCTCAACCAAGGTCCATCCCGGACTGTAGCACTACCTAAGTAAATAAATAACCACTGGTCGGTCTTTTCTGACTTAGAACTGCAAAATCTTCTTTGATTTTTCCCTAATCCAATGTAGTTCAGGGCCACTATCTTAGTTTAGGTTTCTATTCCAAGACAAGGTAGCTCCTGGGTTGAGCTCTGCCATCTGTTACTCACAGGAGCAACCTACACTATTTGGTTCTGTCACCCGTTTCCCATTTTCTACAGGAATTTCCAGTCGCTTTTTGTTTCAGATTATATGTGATGCTGAAAACATCTGGCGTCGAAAATCTGCTCTAGAAAATCTGCGTCAAAGCTTCCTTATCAAACCGTAGTTCAAAGCTCTTTCATAAGCTAATCTATTCTGGTGCTCATTCACCGCATAAGTGAATTTATCACGTGATTTGTAATACAAATTTCATGACGTGCCAGCCGTTCTCGGATTTGTGGTGATCTAAGAATTAGTAAAAGAAGCTTAGATGACACGGCTTGACTGTACTCGACGTATTTATTATAATGACTGACTATTATATGGTATATGACAGTAACAATTGATATACTTAAGCTAGCATGCATGCGTGTGTATGTGTGATTATATGTATGAGCTATGTTAACTTATACAATTACAACAGGATTTAGTGATACGTCTCTGGATTAGAGGCGTGGGAGCTCTTTAAGAACTTATCTGGTGGTTTCTGTCCATGATTTTACCTTTCGAAGCACTTCCATTGCAATCGACTAATTCATCCAGTGATCTACGGCATTTCGATGCGACTAGAAGCCAGCATAAGTACACCTCGCTAGGTAGCTCGCACTCGTTCTATAGAGAGTTAAGACCAATGACGATAACAAATAAAGTCCTTCACCGGTCTCATTGCAACACTGTCAATACGTCTGAAGTCGTTTCATATAATATGCAGAGCTTATGCAAATGGTTTCACACGTGAAGTGTTATTTTGGACAGCGGTGGTCAGGTCTTCTGATAGAGGTCCTCGTTCAAGACATTTTTTTTTTTGTTCAGATATTTTGGTGACTGTAAGTGGCCACACATAGCAGCAGCGTGGATTCCACGGCCAATTCACGAAAAGTCTTGGACGCCATGATCCCTACCAGTCGAAGATACCGAGTTGAATCGTGAATACCGTCATTATTGTAAGGAATTATCCCTGGTAGACAGCGAAGTTGTTCCTGAAGAACCGAGGGAGTGGGTCACTTTTTTGCCATGACAGGTACTAGTGGTCAAGATTGCTTATAGTGGGCTTTTATTACTACCGAGATGTAACTTCTCGTCAATGTGTCAACTATGTATATATATATGGAACATCCAATCTTAAATCAGATCAACTCTGCTTACAATGAACAATGTCCAAATACCTGACTAATGATTCTAAAGGAATTCACTTTGCCAAAGGCATCACAATCTTGTAGCAATAACGCCATACGTCTCACCCCAAAACTAATTTACTCCCAAAGTGTGGACAAACATTTTTCCGTCTCCAAAAAATCCAATTTAAACCATTTCCGATTGTCCCACAGGTAGAAGAGACCAAGCCAAATCACTAAATCAAAATTCTGTAACCGTTTTGTCTGCGACGGTGGCGGCGCTCGATCCTTAACAGAGCGAACAGAGAAAAAATCCTTAATAACTCGACACAAAACGACGACGTCCCTGCATAGCGCATCCTATTATTCATCCGCTCTCGGCTCTCGCTTTTTTTTTTATAATGTCAGCGTCTGGAGTGTCTGCGAGATGTCCACCCGCCTTTCCTGTCCAATCCTACCAACTAAACCACTAATGCATCCCGAAAAATGGACGCGCTCTCTTCGGTCATCATCATCGGTGTTGTTGTTGTTGGTGTTTATAATAAATGAGCAGCGAGAAAGAAATACTTTTCTGAAAAAAAAAAAATCAGAAATTCCATTAAAATTGGTCCCTCCCATGTGTCATACAGTTCGAATGGAACCACCATTTCATGTCCTCCCTCCTTCCGCCTGCACACTCAGCAGCAACGGTGTGGACCCTTTTTAATTTCCCGTCGTCATCGTCGTCGTCGTGGTCGTCATAATCATCATCATCATCGCCGCCGCCATAGTCATTGTGTGCCGCGTGCACATATAGCCTCCAAGCATTTCACGCACCACACCGGACCGGAGACAGGATATCGCGTTTGGGTCTCCACAGTTCTGTGCGACACACAAAATAGGGACCTCTTCAACCGCCGATCGCCGCTGCCCTATTCTTCTTCTGTACTGTGTGCCTTGCTCTCGTTTTACAATACTTCACCTTTGCACGATCAAGATGACCGTCGACCGTCTTAATTATAGGCCTCGAGGAGTAAAGTCAATCGTTTTATCCTTTGAGCATCTCTCAGAGCTCAGAGGCCAAATGAATTGAGGTCCACCCTTGTCTGACGATCGCAAGTGGTGGTGAGATGGTTTCTCTGTCTTTTTATGGTTTGGCCAAGAAGCTTGATGCACCTACAATTTCCCATCATCATCGTGGTCATTAAAGGCTTCGTCGTCCTTCGTCATTGCCACGCAGAATGGCAATATCATCTTGGCGACTCCTACTACACCCTGGCCTAATGCATTTAAGGAAAAATTCCATAACGAACAAATCAAAGGGAGGAGAAATATCGTGTCCACCCCAGTGTCTGGCAGCAGGATAATTCCTTGGATGCTTCTGTTGCACTTAGGATTCCAGTTCGCATCTCATCCTTAATGGAACTCATCGTAAAAACTAAAATCCTCCATTTCAGGCGTTTTTGTCTGGACCTCTTGTTTTATGGCGAAAATTAGTCCGAAGAGGGTTTTTTTTTTCTTCAAGGGAGACAAGGATTTACTGTGGGAATGGAAATGTATTGGGAACCGATTTAAGGGGGCCGCACGAAGTAATATAATTTCGTTATGAATTTTATGGGACAGCCAGTATTGGCTCGGGAATGACAAATGGACTTGAAGCGGAGCGCATAATTAATCCTTTTGGTGGTGAGGTTCCGACCAGCCGACTGACGTCGTATTTACGTTTCGTGGAATGAAGGTTTGTCTCGGCCAGAGTCAACTTTGTGTTTACATTTTGTGCCAACGAATGTTGCACATAGTGGCTTACGATTGTTGCTAATGGATTTGGAAATAAAAAAATTCCGGCTAAAAGTTGAGAGACATTTATCATGTATTTATTAGCAAATGGATTAAGCTAAGTTATGAGGTAGGGTGACAGCTTGAGAAAAGGTGAAGACAGGAGATTTCGGCTCATTGAGACACATTTGAGTTAAAACAGTGACCGCGGTATAAAGAGCATTGAGGCTTAATGGCGTACCTAAATGCATTTCGAGGAATGAATGCAACTGATGAAATAATCAGTGACCAAGTATATATACTGAGGGGTTAACCAGCTTCTTCAGACCCTCGGGCAATATTCATTATACTGCATCTGTTATATCGGTCGTGAGACCAATAATTCACAGAAAGAGCGAAGGAATAAAGGCAACAAAATACAATGACTTCGCCTGATCACACCAGACCTCTTTGCGCTTCTTGGGCCGGCTTTGACCAGGATTCAAGAAGTTTAAGGTGTTCATCGCAAACATTCTCAGACAAAGAACTTGCTGCTTCTCCTACAAATCCAAACTTCTTACATGTCCACTTGCTTAAAAGGCTGCGATTAGGTTAGTGGATTGCAGCTGGCCATATTACGATATCGGCCGTGAAGAGAAGAGTAGAATGTAAATAAAGAGTCAAGGACTATCTTAGAAATGACCCTCCATTGATGGATTTCGTTACATTCTGCAATTTTTCAATTTCTTGAGAGCTCTACGCAGATATTTCAGATGTTTGATGGACCACCCCTGAACCAGCTGAGAGTATGTTAGGTAGGAAGAAGTGTGTGTAACAGCAAAATGTTTTGAACCCTAATTACCGCTTCAGCGCCATTTGAATGCCATAACTCAAGTACCCTTATCGGATGATAAACTTGGAGATAAGCGTCTTTAAATCCACCATGTGGCATCAAGAATGCTGATTACTCCTCCAATATCTGTACTAGGTTGTCAGATAAGGGTTTGGATAGTGTGTGTCGTCTGGCCCTACTTACAGCCGGACACTTGCAAAAGAAATGATAGATTGTTTCTTTCCCATAAGCATTATTGCAGCTGCGACCATGTTCTGTACAGTTCCTTTTTTGTAGACCTTGTCTGTGCCAGTTTAAGGTGGGCCACATCTGCCTAGATACAAGTCTGTTGGTGGCTTGTGAAAGAAAGTGCGTGAAGTTACTTCCCTTAAAAGCCGGTTCGAGAACGGCCTGTCAAGGGCAGATCCCCGCCTTGCAAGTTCATTAGCTCGCTTTGGGGACCTGCATTGTGATTGATCGGGAAACTACTGACTGCCCAAAACTTGGCTTCGGCCAGTAGCGCAACAATCAAGCTCGTGATGAACTGCTTACTTTACCTCCTAGTGGTGGTCCCCGGGAAACTATACGTATAAACCCTTGTACGTGTAGGCTAAAATTGTAAGTGCGGGTTGTCTAGGGCCTTGATTCTAGGCTGGGTAACGTGGGCCAGCAACCTGCGTTACCGAATATTGCCCGCTGCAGAAACCGACACTATGCCTCGGATAAGGAATGATCACATGTTGACGATTTTTGGCTATTGTACCCGGACAAAGATAGGCTTCTGGCATGTAAAGACGCTCCTCGACTCGGGAAGCGAAGGTCCTTACAATGCCATATTCCTCCAATTGGAAAATGAATTCATGCGATATAAACTGGACATTTTGGGGTTAAGTGAAATAAGATGGTTAGAAGCGGGCGAGTACCAGTCCCCAACGCGTAACACTGTACTACTCTATTCTGGAAGACCATCCGGAAGTCCGCGGGAATATAAAGTCGGACTAATGCTAACAACAACAGCACACAACGGCCTAATTTCCTGGCAGCCTCATGGTGATAGGATTATGACGGCCAGATTCCGGACTAGAGTACGACGCGTCACCATCATACAGTGTTACGCCAGAACGAATAGTTCGTCTGAGGACGAAAAGGAGAGCTTCTACAATCTCTTAATTGCCGTCTTCAACACAACACCAAATGGAGACATTGTCATAGTGATGGGGGATTTGAATGCCAAGGTAGGCAACGAGAACGAAGGGCTCAAACATGTAATCGGGAAGCATGGACTAGGCAACCGCAATGACAACGGCGAAAGGTTTGTGGATTTCTGCAATGCCAACCGCCTTGTGATAGGTCGCACCGTGTTTGAGCACAAGACCTACCACAAAGTCAGCTGGGTTTCCAACGACAGGCAAGCAACCTCCAACTAAATTGACCATTTTGCCATCAGCCGCCGCTTTAGAAGTAGTCTCCTGGACGTCCGAAACAGGCGAGGGGCAGATGTGGGGATAGTACGTGATCACCATCTTATGATAGCTACTCTCCAACTACGCACTGCTGCAGTTCGAAGATCCCACGACAACACAAGAATGCTCAGGTTCAACATCGATAGACTTAATGATCCCTCAGTGCGCCAACAATTAAGGGACCACTTTTCGCAAGGTGTGTAAGTAATCAGCAGCTCAATGCCCGCAACCATTCAAGACCATTGGTGTGCTGTGAAAAAAATGTTTACATCTGGTGCTGAAAGAATCATCGGTCGATCGCAGGGAAGACACTTACTTACTTACTTAGGTGGCGCTACAGTTCGGGGTGAACCTGGGCCTCAACCAACAAGCCTCTCCATTTAGCTCGGTCTTTAGCTAATTGCCTCCAGTTGCGCACTCCAAGTTGGTCGAGGTCCCCTTGAACTTGTGCGCGCCACCTACGGCGATGATTCTCTCTACTGCGTCGTCCCTCCGGGTTAGATTCGAAGACTCTGCGGGCCGGAGCGTTGGTGTCCATTCGCTCTACATGTCCTAGCCATCTCAGACGTCCAATACGCAGTTTTTTGACTAGGTCGATGTCGCTGTACAGCTCGTATAGTTCGTGATTGAATCTTCTCCTCCAAAACCGGTCAACACAAACGGGACCGAAAATCTTACGAAGAATTTTTCTCTCGAAGCGACCAAGGATATCTTCATCCTTTTTTAATAAAGTCCATGTTTCAGCGCCGTAAAGCAGGACTGGGATGATCAAGGTCTTATATAGAGTCTCCTTAGTTGTTCGAGATAGGGCTTTACTGTTGAATTGCCTTATAAGCCCAAAAAAACAGCGATTGGCAAGAGTTATTCTTCGATTGATTTCTGCACTGATTTTGTTTGCTGAATTTATAGCAGAGCCAAGGTAGACAAAGTCCCTTACTACCTCGAAGTTATAGCTGCCCACGGTGACGTTTTGTTCAATTCGTCGATGTTGGTTTTCCCTTCTAGTTGACAGCATATACTTGGTTTTGCCCTCGTTTATCGCTAAACCCATTTTGGCCGCTTCCGCCTCAATGCTTGCAAAAGCACCGGTGACAGCCCGCTGAGATCTTCCGATAATGTCTATATCGTCGGCGTATGCAAGCAGTTGTACAGACTTGTAATAGATTGTGCCTCCGGTGTTGGCTTGTGAGTTCCGCACAATCCGTTCAAGTACAATATTGAAGAAGTCACATGACAACGCGTCACCTTGTCTAAAGCCTTTTTTGACATCAAAGGTCTCGGTGAGGTCATTACCGACCTTGATGGAGCAGCGAGCGTTCTCCATCGTCAGCCTGCACAGACGGACAAGTTTGGCAGGGATGTCAAAACTAGACATGGCTCTATAAAGCTCTTCTCTATAGATGCTGTCATAGGCGGCCTTGAAATCGATAAAGAGGTGGTGAGTATCGATTTGGAATTCTTGGGTTTTCTCCAGGATCTGCCGAAGTGTGAAGATTTGATCGATGGTGGACTTTCCTGGCCTGAAACCGCACTGATAGGGTCCAATCAGGCTGTTGATAAAGGGTTTCAGGCGTTCACACAATATCGCAGAAAAGATCTTATATGCGATGTTGAGGAGACTGATGCCTCTATAATTGGCGCAGTTGAGGGGGTCTCCTTTCTTGTGGATCGGGCAAACGACGCTGAGATTCCATTCATCAGGCATACACTCGTCTGACTAAATATTAGAAATGAGTTGGTGTATGCACTCTACCAATTCATCCCCAGCTGCCTTGAAAAGTTCGTCCGGTAAGCCGTCAGGTCCCGCAGCCTTGTTGGATTTTAGCTTGGATATTGCTATCCTCACTTCGTTTTGGTCAGGTGGACGGAAATTTTGACTATCATCGTCTATGTTGAATGGTTCATTCTGCCTGACAGCGGGATGTTGGTCTTCGTCGCCGTTATACAGTCTGCAGAAGTAGTTTTTCCATATTCTCAGCACCGACTGTGATTCTACTACGAGGTTTCCATTTTCATCTCTACAGGTTTCTGTACGGGTATTACTTCTCTAACACGTTCTTTTTACCTTTTGGTAAAACTTCCGTACATTGTTCCTGGAGTATAGACTCTCGATATTCTCAAACGCGCGCTTCTCATGCTCTTTCTTCTTCTATTGGAGAAGCCGATGTTCTTCCCTCTCTTTTGCTCGTAGAGCTCACGAGCAGCTCTCGTCTTCCTTTGCAGCGCCGCTTTGTATGCCTCTTGTTTTGCTGCATGCACTCGCCGGCATTCTTCGTCAAACCAGGGGTTTCGCGGTGGTGGGCGAGCGAGACCCAACACATCAGTCGCGGCGTTTCTGATGGCATGTTGGCAGCGTTGCCACTGGTCTTCGGTACTTGATGCTGGCGGCAAAGGGGTGATTGAGAGATTTCGGGATACGCGTTCAGCGAAGAGTCTGGCGGTCTCTTGCGATTGTAGCTTTTCGACCTTAAATTTTCTCACAGTAATTCTTCTTTGTTGCTCAGATTGGGATATCCGCATTCGTACCTTGGCTACAACAAGGTAATGATCCGAGTCTATGTTGGCCGCTAGGAAGGTCCGGACATCCAGAATACTGGAGGCATGCCTTGCGTCGATCGCAATATGATCAATTTGGTTGATCGTTACATGATCATTGGACCGCAATGCATGCTTGCTATGGTGACATTTCGCTCCACAGCGAAATCAATTAGCCTTAGTCCGTTATCAGATGTGGTGTCGTGTAGGCTATGCTTACCGACTGCCCTACCAAAGACGTCCTCCTTTCCTATTTTGGCGTTAAAATCGCCCAATACGATTTTAACGTCGTATTTAGGACATTGTTCGTATGTTTTGTCGAGGAGCTCGTAGAAACACTCTTTGGTGGCACGGTCCTTTTCTTCTGTGGGGGCATGAACACATATTAGGCTTATGTTACCGAATTTAGCCTTGATCCGGATAGTCATAATACGCTCGCTCACGTGTCGGAAGCTTAAGACTTCTTGCCTAAGTCTGCCGCGTATGACAAATCCGCATCCGAATAAGCGTTGCCTGTTGCCTCTGTAGCAATCACCGTAGTAGATGTCACAGTTTTTCATCCTCTTTTTGCCCGACCCATCCCATCGCACTTCCTGGATGGCGGTAATATCTGCTTTATAGCAGTCTAGGGCCTCTGCTAGTTGTTCGGCTGCACGTGGTCTGTAAAGGGACAGAACATTCCACGTACAGATCCGAAGGTCGTTGTCCTTATTTCGTTTGCTGGGGTCGTCATTAGTTGAGTCATCCTTATCCGAGGCTTTTGGTTGTTTCGGAACCATGCGGTTTTTACGTGGTAGGGAAGTTAGCCCGACGGCACAACCCCCAACCTGGAGGGCCAGTTCCTTAATGATTCCCCTAGGACGAGGGGCCGGGTACACCGGTGCCAGTAGACCACTACGGGAGTATGAGCGCTGCCGTTGGCCCATTAAGGGCTCCTCCGCCACCATCTCTATTCCAATGTCCTGACCCCCATTGGAAATTCCTTACCGACCTGTGATCCGAATACGTCGAAGCAGCTCGCGCAAGGTATTCACTAAGTTCAACCTAACTGGAACTATAGACGCCACCGTTGACTCCGTCTAGGGAATTCGTCCGCTGCCGCCTGGAACAGGAAGAAGCGCTCTAGTGAGAAGAGCACTCTTCCCCCCCTCTCTCATCTGCTGCCACCAAGAATCCGCCAAACGGGGTTGGTTACCCATTTCTTGGATTAAGGTACTAGGCACCCGGCTGTCACCGCGTGGAGGTTGAGAGTAGGAGTTGGTAGGCCTCAGCTGAGTGAAAACGCTTGTGTTTTCATATGATCGCATGCACTACCGTTTGACCAGCCTCAGACACAGGGCGTGGCTTTCCGAGGATACTTGGAGACGGATTGACCAACGAAAGCAGCTGAAAGCTCGCGTTGCAGCTACCCCAGCAGCAGGGAAAAGCGAACTACAGTTCCTATATCGCATGAAGATGAGAGAAGTTCAGCGTAGCATGCGACGTGAGAAGCGCAACTACATCAACGCGCTGGTTACAGAAGCAGAAGAAGCTGCACGGAGGTGCGACAGCAGTATCGTCTAGAGAATTACCAAAGAGCTGACAGGTGGTTGCAGCTCCAGCCAACACCCAGTGAAAAGCCTTGACGGCTCCTTGCTCATTTCGGATGAGGACCAGCTCAAGAGATGGAAAGAACATTTTGCCCGAGGTGAGAAGTTTCCGAATATATGATGAGATCATTACCGCGATCGAGGCACTTAAAACCAACTTGACGGTATTCCAGCAGAGCTGTTACGAGCAACGCCCACAACATCGGCTGAGCTTCTGCTTCCACTTAAAAAGAGAGCTTGGGAAGCTGAGAGCTTTCCTAACGAGTGAAAAAAGGGAATGATCGTCAAGCTTCCTAAGAAAGGAAATTTAATGGAGTGCGGAAACTGGAGGGATATTTGCGTGCTGCCTGCTGTAGCTAAGATAATAGCTAAAATCATCCTTGAGCGAATCAAACAACATCTCGAAGACACACTCGATGCCGAACGAGCAGGTTTCCGCCTCTGGATCCTCCTGTGTCGACCACATCAACACATCGCCACTCCACCTGCTGTTCATCGATTTTGAGAAAGCGTTCGAAAGTGTCAACAGGGAGTTTATTTGGCGTGCCTTACGCAGGAGAGGTATTCCCGATAAACTAATTGCTATTATCAAAGCTACATATGAAGGCTCCAAATGTCACGTTCTGCACAGGGGAAGGTTGTCTGAGGAATTTGAGATCCAAAGTGAAGTAAGACAAGGTTGTATCCTATTGGTGATTAGCGATGTGCGTCATGCGGCTTTGTCGACGGGAAACGGAGGAATTCGATGGACTCTTACATCTCAACTAAAACATCTTGACTACGCTGACGACGTATGCTTACTCTCTCACAGAATTATGGACCTCCACCAAATGACAGCAGATGTGGAGAGGGAGGCAGGTGTCGTCGGGTTGAAAATTGATACGGCAAAAACTAAATTGATTAGCCTTGGAACAAACTAATCGGCTCAAATATGCATTGCTGGACAACCGGTAGACAGAGAAGAGGGGATCCCGTATCTTGGGAGTATTGTCTCGACCGATGGTGGAACCGAACTGGATATAGCCAAAGCAAAATCCGCGTTCGGTATGTTGTCCAAAATATGGCGAAGCAATGCAATCAGTTTGAACACCAAGATAAGACTGTTCCGCTCCAACGTTGAACCCGTGCTGTTATATGGTTGCAGCACGTGGAGAGTGACCACTACTATCACCAGAAAGCTGCAAACGTTTGTTAATATGTGCCTGGCAATATCTTAAGGATTTTCTGGCCCAATCGTATCTCTAACGCACACCTTTACGAGAGAACGGGTCAGGAACCAATAGGCACAACCATCCAACGGCGGAAGTGGCAGTGGATTGGTCACACGTTCCGTAAGGGTGACAGTTCCATAGCGAACCATGCTATGCAGTGGAACCCTTTAACCCAGGATGGCAGAAGACCTGGCGTTCCAAGGAAACATGGCGCAGAACAGTCGAGAAGGAGGCACGGCAGTTAGGGAAAAGTTGGGGAAAACTCAGACACATTGCCGGAAACCATACACGATGGCGCGTAGGCGTAGTCGAGGCCCTAGGACCCACAAGGGGATAAAGGACATAAGTAAGTATATTGCTGTGTCTCGGCATCCAGAGGAGAGTGATTCTTAATCGATGACCCAGCGAGGCGAGGTCCTTCTCACACTGTTCCAACAGTTTGGAAGACGACGTAGTGGAAACTATTGCTTGATAGCATCCGGTAGCTGGTATGATTCTGATATTGAGTGTATCAGAGAAAATCCCCGCACCTACCCCACATTTCATTTCGAACCATCGGTGGAGATCCTGATTTCGTACTCATTTCATTTTCGTACTCATTTTTCACTTTTTTGTTTTTTATAATTTACGTGTGCCGAAAGGATTATAAATATACTTATATTGGTTCTCAGGGCACGGGCGGAATGGCAAGTTTCTCGAATTCAGCGATGCAAGTACCATTCATGGATTATGGTTGAGGGTCTTGGTTTCGCTTGAGAGATAGAAGACAGCATTGAGTTTTGGATGGGAAACTGACCGTGTGCATAAGGCCGCAATTCTTTGCACTTTGTTTATTTGTTTGCTGTCTTTTCTTAGCATACCACGAAACTAGTGACCCATAGGAAAGGATAGGGCGTACTACTGCGGTGTGTGTTCTCGGGCGAAGTAGCCACTTCTAACCGAAGGTTTCACTGCAGGCATCCTTTTGCAGGAAAATGTAACGATATTTCCACGTGGAACACGTTAGAATGATTTGGTAGACGAACAGAGAGACTATCTGAGAAAATACCTCAACTTATACCGGTCCAATTCTGTTTAGAGTTTCTTATGTGAAGGTTACTCATATATTTTAATAGAAGAAATCAGGGAATAGTTCTGGAGAAACTTAAGGAGCGTCTTTGAATAAGACAACTTGAGAGGAGGAGTGGCGGAAAGTAATCCACAAGTATGGTCTGCATCTTACTTACTTGCATAGGTGGCGCTACGGTTCGGGGTGGATCTGGGCTTCAACTAACAAACCTCTCCATTTAGCTCGGTCTTGAGCTAATTGTCTCCAGTTGCGTACTCCAAGTTGATTGAGGTCTCCTTGAAGTTTTACGTACCGCCTACGGCGAAGAGGACCTCTACTGCGTCCTCCCTTCGGGTTAGATTCAACGACTATTGCGGGCTGGAGCGTTGGTGTCAGTTCGTTCTACCTACATGTTCTAGCCATCTCAATAGTCCAATACGCGTTTTTTTTTGACTAGATCGATGTCGCTGTATACGTATTGTTCATCTAGTCCGTCTTCTGCTCCAAAAATCGTCAACGCAAACGGAATATTTTACGAAGAATTTTTCTCTCGAAGTAACCAATGATATGTTCATCCGCTTTCAATAAATCCATGCTTAAGTCCTATAAAACAGGACTGGGATTATCAGGGTATTATATAGAGTCTCCCGAGTTGTACGAGATAGGGCTTTACCGTTGCATTGCCTTATTACCCAAAAAAAAAAAAAAACAGCGATTAGCACGAGTTATTATTCGCCTGATTTCTGCGCTGGTGACGTTTTCAGAATTTATAGGAGAGCCAAGGTAGACAAAGTCCGTTACTACCTCGAAGTTGTAGTTGCCCACTGTGACATCCTGTCCAATTCATCAGTGTTAATTGTTGATTGTTGTTGACAGCATATACATGGTTTTGTCCTCGTTTATCTCTAAACCCATATTGGCCGCTTCTGCTTTAATGCTTCCAAACGCGCCGGTAACAGCCCGCTGAGTTCTTTAATAATACCGATATCGCTGGCGTATGCAAGCAGTTGTACGGACTTTTGATAGAGTTCCGCACAATCCGTTGCCTAAAAACTTTTTTGACAAAAAAAGATCTCGGTGAAGTCATTATCAACCTTCGTCATCCTGCACAAACGGACAAGTTTGGCAGGGATGTCAAAACTGAACATGGCTCTATATAGCTCTTTTCTATAGGCGGTCTTGAAATTTTTTAAAGATTTGGACTTCTTGGGTTTTCTCCTGGATCTGCCGAAGTGTGATGATTCGATCAATGGTGGACTTTCCTGGGCTGAAACCTCACTGATAGAGGCCAATCAGGCTGTTGACGAGAGGTTTCAGGCATTCACACAATATCGCAGAAAATATCTTGTATGCAATGTTGAGGAGACTGATTCCTTTACTCATATAGTAGGCCCTGTTGAAGGGATCTCCTTTTTTCTGGATCGGGCATCTTGTGATCTGCATCTGTATTATACATTAAGAGGTCATTGTCGATAATGAAGTTCAATAATGATGACTTACATCTTCTATTATGAGATCATACGCTACTCGATATCGTACACCAGACATACAGGTTTGTCCTCTTGGATGAGATCATTTGTAGATTAATTTGAATTACCTTGAGTGTTAACGGTTACTACTGTCCAGGTTTTTATTTCCAGTGTTATTCAACTACTTCTGAAATGCATCGACTTCAAAGCGATGGACTGAATTATGTGATCGAGAAAATTTTCCTGAATTTGCCTACGGATCTACCAATGCACTCGCCATTAAATATTATGATAACGGGAGGCGATGGCGTAGTGGTAACGCTAATGGTTCATAGTTCAAATCCTGATATCAGAAAGCATTTATTTATATCTCACGAGTATCTTGTTTAAACAACTTGCTTGTGAATGGAAATACCTTACACATTTAGAGATGCGAGCAAATAAAGGCAGTAAAGGAATCCATTGCATCTTTCTGGTTTCACAGTCAATACCAACGTAACAAAGAATGGTCACATCGCAAAATTTGCATCCATGAAATTGACCTGTTTAGAACAGCTGTTTCGGCGCAGCTCCGTCTTGTACACAAAGCACAAGCCAGAACTATGACAGATGGTCCACAGAACTTAACGGAATGGTTCTTACAAATACAGCATTTGGTCAGAAGAGATACTTCCAAAAACTTTGAATCTCGTATGCATCTCTGGCGTGTTATCCAGCATTAAAGTTTTACCTCTCAAGCACCTCACGCACCCACACGCCTTTTTTTGTGACTACTATAGTGTTATTCAGATTGAAAGCTCATCAGCGCCTGCTTTCAGGCCTTAACTACTTTCAGATCGTACAAAACAGTTGTAGGGCTGTGAAAGTCGACGGCGACGAAACTCCATTTTGATTAGACAGCAGTTGTCAACATCACATCCATTGAAATGTCCATTCAATGTCGTCTACGTACAAACTATGTCCCCTATGTGCATTTTTTCCACCCCTACACAGTACAGTTCACCCTCCTAATTCAATGGTCGCCATAGATACGGTCTATCCCAACCAATAGGCACGTCGAAGTTTGTCAAACCATTCTCGTCCTTTTGTCAACCATTGTGATCTATTGTCACCGACTGTCGTCCTGTATGTCACCATCGACCAGTCGGACGACATTTCAGGTTTCATCTTCTCATTCTTTGCCAACGAAATTTCAAAAGATCACGTCTATGGAAACAAAGCCTGTACACGGTCCCAGATCCCGAACAATGAACAGGAACAACCCATCAGCGACAGAGAGAGGTATCACCGAAAATAATATCTGAGCCCAGTCGTAGGTAAAGCAAGGTATCTTTTGTTTGTCACGCCAAGTTCCCATCCCTTTGGCACACAATGCCAATGGTTTTTGTGTCTCTCTGTCGCTCTGCGTACTGTGCAAAAGGACAATGGAAAATGGGTCGGGAGTACTTAGCGCAAACAAAAGCCGAGGGACACAATCACAAGCAATAATGAGACGCTTCTGCTCGCTACTACTACTGCTCCTGCTGATGCTGATGATTATGATGAGGTTTTGTGCAATTCCCTCTGCAGCCTATTGGATGCTTGATCCTTTTTTTTTGTATCCTTTGTAACATGACGCAGACAGATGTCCAAGGATCATCATCATAGAAAAACGGATGACATAAGGGATTACTATATGCTGCGTGCATTATGAGAATGCATCCTTATGTCAATCGAGGGTCCCTCTCCTTCGGCAAATGGGATTGGTCCTGTACCCTGAGTAAATAGATATTTGGGTCGAATTGATACTCGATTTCACGGTGCATATGGCAGCGACAGTTGGTGGTAGTTTTTCACTCGGAAAATCTATTATTTAATTTTTTTTTTCTTTTAAATCGTGTGTGGTTGGCAAAAAATTGCATGAAACGAGATCATAAGCAGGAGGACGGAGAATTTTTTTTGTATTTTCTATCAAACCAGCCTCTTCTTGTCGCTGAGTAACTTGAGAAGATGGGAATTTCTCGAGGCATTCTGTCATAAATGACATGATCCTATTTTTGTCATACTTTATGCTTCAATAGATTTCTATATCCTTTTTCTTCTTCGATGGGCAAATTAAAAAAAAAAAAAAAAACTGCCTAACCTCCTGGCCGAAGGATCAGACGAAAGATGCGAATTTAATTTTACAGAAATTGATGGAGATACATTATTATGTCCTTTGGCCGATATTTTTGTTCGGAAAAAAAAAATTAATTTATGTAATTTAAATGAATTTAAAAAAATACAGCTTCGAAAGCTATGATGCATTCGTACTTTGTTGTTCCTTCGGGTTAAAAATCATTCGCAGATAATTTTAGGAAATCCGAAAATATGGGTTTGGAGCAGCGTCCAAGTAGTAGTGACCAAACCAAAACATTTTTTTTTTATTTGGCAGAGTAGTAGAGTTCATTCGACCGGGCATCAAGAGAAATAGTGTGGTAATAGCAATCGAAAACACGGTATACCAGAGGAATACGTTAAAAGTTATTAAGGACATGTATACCAATTGCCACACGGCAACTTATACTGTGGGACATACTGTATGCAGTTGTCATTCTGCTCATTGGCGACATGTACGAATTGAAAAGGCTATTTAATCTGTGGAACGATGTCCTGAGAAATTAAACATAGACGACGATAGTCAACATTTCCGTCCACCTGACCAACCGGAGAAGTGAGGATAGCAATATCCAAACTGAAAGGAAAGTTTCATGCCGAACTGTAGCGTCACCTAAGTAAGTAAGTAAGCATTGCTTATGTTTTGAAGAAACTTCCTCGGGTTTATTTCAGAAATGGCTTAGCCGAATTGGACCAGTCTTGAAATCCTACAACTAAAATAAGTCATGAACGCTTGCAATGGGTGGGCATTCTACAAATCACCTTTTTTAAGGAGCCTGAACAGGTGTACATTATTATGGCGATACTACCAACTGGATACCGGCGTTCCATGAGCGCATCCCCTAATACAAATATTAATTAATTAAACTATTCGATTTGAAGTTCTTTTGATTTTGGTCCTCAATTCTTTTTTTTATGCCAGGTACCTCTTCAGAATGCATCACGGAGAGTGAATATGTGAGTTGTCTTCGACTGCCCTAAAAGTACTTGACTTAGCCGTAATAAAAGTTAAGCTCACCATAAAAACCCAAATTGGTGCTAGTTCTACGTAGTCATCCTTTTCACTGAGATTTCGCTGTAATGAAAAAATCTGACTCGTTGGCTAAAGATGGCAGCTTAATGCCACTTATTGATCCTGAATCCTTCTTGTATTTCGCTAACGACTATTTTTGGAATCACGTAAAAAACTTGGCGCTTTCCAAATACATAATAAAATGTGGTAAAACACGTCAGAGCAAATGTGCACCAAGAGATGGATGTATTATTTCCCACAGATAGTTACATCGTCGACAAAGAGTGAAAACAGAATTGGCCTAAGAACACTTCCTTGTGGTACACCCGTTTCTGTGGCAAAGTATTTGGAGAATCGATTTTAAGGCGCCACAGTCCGGGGTCGACCTGGGCCTCAACCAAGAGACCTCTCCAGCCAGCTGACTCCAGTTGCCCACGCCAAGTTAGTTGAGGTCCCTCTCCACTTGTTTATGCCATCTACCGCGAGGTCGCCTTCTACTGCGCCGTTCATCCGTGGTAGATTCGAAGACTTTCTTGGCAGGAACTTTGGGCTCCATCCGCTCTAAATGACGCAGCCATCTTAGTCGCTGTATGTGAACTCTTCTGACTAAGTCGGTATCAGTATACTCGTATAGTCCGTATAGTTCGGCATTGTACCTTCTCCTCCATTCGCCGTTTATGCAGATGGGACAAAACATCACTCGAAGAACTTTTCTCTCAAAGTAATCAAGAGCATCCTCAGTTACCTTAGTAGTTTGAGGTATGGCTTTGTTACTCAATTGCCTTCTTAGCCCATAAAAACACCGATTGACAAGAGTAATTCTTCGTTTGATCTCCCCACTGGTGTCATTTGCGGAGCTGAGCATAGAGCAAAGGTAGACAAAGTCCTTTACTACCTCAAAATTATATATAACAATTCTGGCGTTCTATCCAAGACACCGATGTTGGGTGTCCTTTTTTGTAGACAGCATATGTTTTGTTTTGTTTTCATTGACCGCTGAACGCACTCATACTCGCAAATGCCCCACTGACGGTCCGCTGAGTTCTTCCGACTACATATGACAATGTCATCGGCGTAAGCGAGTAGTTGTACAGACTTGTTGTTGATTGTACCTCGGATGTTGGCTTGTGAGTTCCGTACAATTCTTTCAAGTACAATATAATAGCTGATCTTAGCCCATCAATCGTGCTCCGGTTTCAAAACGCAAATAGTAGCATTTTCAAGACTGCTTACTTAATCCCAAACGGCTGCAAACCTAGACGGTATTTTGGTTGAGTTTCTTAAAAATCTTCAACTCGTTTTCCTGGAGCTTCTATTCTCACTTTACAAAAGTTGGGACGGTCCCTGTGGTATTTTTAAAATCAATAATCTTAAATTGGACAGAAATCTGCCGGATAACTACAGGGGAATCTTAATACAGATTTTCACTCAAGCTGGAGGTAAAAACCTCCGTACTTTTCAGACCGGTTTTTCTACTGTGGACCACATATTTACATTAATAAGCACGGCGTAGCCATTCAACAGGTGCGATGATAGTCTAAGTTCCTGTCAACCCGATCACAATGAAGTGAGGATAGCGATATCTAAACTTAAATCCAACAAAGCTGCTGGAGCCGACGGCCTTTCCGCTGAATTTTTTAAGGCAGGATGAGATGAGTTCGTAAGAAATATGCACCAGTTCATCTCTAAAATTTGGTTGGACGCAAGTATGCTTCACTTTTTTTTTTTTTTTTTTTTTTTTTTTTTCCGAGGGTAGGTGAAAATCTTCAACAAGACACTATGAGGATCGACAGCGCGTGCTCATAGTAGTGTGGGATTCTTACCCACTAAAAAACCTCCCTTTAAAACAGACTTGTTTTTATTTTTACTACAACTAAGTATTCGACTTATCAAGTAGTTTTCGTTTCGCGAAATAATGACGTTTTGCAGGTACCTTCCCATTGGAAGTTCCTGCCAGCTCCGCAGTTTAGACGCGGTTACTTATCGCGCTAAGTCTAAAGGTTTGGTTCTTTGTAGACGGCGCAGTAAATTTCTTTCTTCCAAAACTTGGAGGACTGTAATATTTACGTGACTTTCTAGTCGACTTCTATGCTTTCTCGCGTAGGTTTGAATTTCGTCTTCGATTGTTTTAATGCCAAGGTCTCTGTGGATATCGCTATTTCTGATATACCATGGCGCATTTACAATACCTCTTAGCACTTTGTTTTCAAAAGTTTGTAAAATTTTAATATTACTTATTTTGGTACAACCCCAGAGCTGTATACCATATGTCCATACAGGCTTTAGCACCTGCTTGTATAAAAGCAGTTTGTTATATATATTAAGCTTGGAATATTTTCCAAGTAACCAATACATTTCTCGATATTTGTTATCTAGTTCTTTGCGTTTTTTCTTAACGTGCGTTTTCCATTTCAGCTTTGTATCAAGTGTCATTCCAAGATACTTAGCCTCGTTTGCAAACGGGATTTGAACCGAGTTTGAAAAGATCGGCAAATTATTTATTTTTTTATAAGTAAAATTTACATGAACAGATTTGGTCTCGTTGAGTGCGATTCGCCAAATCTTTGTCCATTCATTTACTCTATTCAAAGCTTCTTGCAGTTTTTCTGTAGTATCTTCGACCGTTGTACCTACTGTCAAGATAGCAGTGTCGTCGGCAAATGTAGCTAGCTCAGTTGCTTCTACTTGCGGTATATCACGAGTGTATAATAGATATAAGACTGGACCAAGAACGCTTCCTTGCGGCACCCCAGCCATTATTTCCTTAAAATCTGAATATTCGTTTCCACATTTGACGCGGAATAGCCTATTCGTAAGGTAGTTCTTCAAAATATTATATAGGTGCTCTGGCAGAACTTGTCGTAATTTAAACTTTAAGCCTTCGTGCCAGACCTTGTCAAAGGCTTGAGAAACGTCAAGGAATACGCTTGAACAAATCTTTTTTTCTTCAAGTGATTTTTCGATTACATGTGTTATTCTATGCACTTGTTCAACTGTAGAATGCTTACTTCTAAATCCGAATTGATGATCAGGGATGAGATGCCCTTCTTCTATAACCGGCTGTATTCGCCTAACCAATATTCTCTCGAACACTTTGGATATAATTGGAAGAAGCGAAATCGGTCTATAAGACGTTTTTTCATTCGGCGGTTTTCCAGGCTTAAGGACCATTATAACTTCGGCGACTTTCCATTGACTGGGAACATATTCTAGTCTAATCGCGGCGTTTATAATGAACAGAAGCTTAATTAGAGCTTTTCTTGGTAGTGCTTTAAGAACCTCTCCCGTAATTAGGTCGTATCCAGGAGCTTTCTTAGGTTTAAGTTTCTTTATTTCTTCCTTAAGTTCGGTAAGCGTTGCATTTCTTATTACACTATTGTCTATATACGACGTATTTATATTTTCAATAAGAGCTTGTCCATCAAACGGTTTGAAAGTTTCTTCCAGGTGGGCGGCAAAAACTTGCGCTTTCTCTTTATCATGCCTGGCCCATTCGTCTTGATTTTTCCTAATTGGCGCGGCTTGAATTTGAGGTTTTTTAATACCTTTTATAGCCTTCCAAAGCGAATAGTTAGAATCTTTTTCTGCCGTTAAGCTTTCTAGGTAAGTTTGTATTTCATTATTCTTAAGGTCTTTAATAGATCTTTTTAGTGAGTTGCACAAACGGTTAAGATGTGCTTTATGTTGCGGAGCCCGAGTTTGTTGCCATCTTTTACGCGCTTTTCTCTTCTCCTTAATCATCTCTTTTATTTCCTGCGGATAAATTTTAATGTAACTGGCCGGGGTTCTCCTTAGGTTGGGAGTATTCTTCCACGCGGCATCCTGTAAGATTTCGACGAAGCGATCTACTTCAACTTCAAGTTCATAGGGCGTTTTAAGTGATACGCTCAGCTCAATATTTGCTTCAATATCTTTTTTAAAGCCATCCCAATTAGTTTTCGCGCCAGTTAATCTGGCCGGTCCTACTTTTTTAATCAAAGCTTCGCTTATCGTCATAATGATTGGAGAATGATCAGAGGAGAGATCAAAGCTTTCTTCAACTTTTATACAGTTGCTAGATATTCCTTTAACAACAAAGAAATCAATCAGATCTGGTATCTTATTTCTATCAGTTGGCCAATATGTTGGTTTACCCGTCGAGTAAAAATCACAACTGAATTGCATACCCGCATTATAAAGCTTTCTACCTTTCTGAGAGGCGTACCTTGAGCCCCAGAAGGGGTGTTTCGCGTTGAAGTCACCACCAATAATAAAATTTGGTTTAAGGAAGTTGAAGATGTTTGTGAAATCACTTTCTTCAAGTTTACATCGCAGTGGACAATATATAGACGAAATGTTGAAAGCAAAATGTCTATTTCTAACGCGTACCGTGCTTACTTGCATTGCTTCTAATTCAATTTTTATTTCCGCTGAGTGTTCGATATTTTCTTTTATAAACAAAGATGATCCGCCTCTGGCTCTTTCCGATGGGTGAAAGGCGTGATATCCGCTATATCCCCTTATCTTAATATTCGATTGCTTTTTCAGATGAGTTTCACAGACCAAGCATATATCAATATCTTTCTCTCGCATAAATATTTCTAACTCGTCGAGTCTTTGTATGAGCCCGTTAGCGTTCCAAGTAAGAATTTTAAGCGTTTCTTTCATATTCTGGTTGAAGTGCGCGTGTTATGAATGTTGTTTTCTAGTGCAACTAGTCTCTCGAAAATTAGTTTATTTGTTTTGCATTGCTCTTCAAGTTTCGCAAGAATTAGGGAAAAAACATTGGATACATGATCTTCTGAACTACCTCTATCACTATTTTTCAATGTCGCAACTTGAGAAGGAGTTTTTACATTAAAGTTTGGACGGTTTCTTGCTTTGATCTCCCGTGAGTTGTCGGTCGTGTACGTACCCTTAACTGTCTTCGCCGCTTGAGCATAAGACTGCACGCCAATATTCGGAGATTTTGCTTCTGTTACCTTATCTCTATTACTTTCGGATTTTTTATCATTAACCGATCTTAAGTTAATATTGACGGACTTTCTATCTTTCGCTGCTTTTTTCGTAGCTATTTTGGGTCTGTTCTTGATTGGTTTCATATTCGGACGCATCGAATTTTTTAGCGTATCGCGGCGTTTTTGAAGCTCTTTCGCCACTTCGCAACCTCGATAGTTCGCAGGATGTTTTCCCTTGCAATTTATACAAGTGGCTGGGGTTTGCTTGTTTAGGTGACACTCTTCCGAGAGATGTTTACCTGCGCATTTGACGCATCGCGGCTCTTTCTGGCAGTAAGCCTGCGTGTGATTGAAGCCTTGACAGCGCTTACACTGCGGGATCGATCTGGAGGTCTTACGCATGGGTTCGATTTTGACCACGATGTTTAGAATAGTCTTGATACCATATATAATGTCTTTATTTTCGTCTTTATCAAAACTAAGCATGAATAGTGGAAGACCGCGCTTTACCAATTTTTCATGATCTCCCTCCGACTGTTGCTTCTCCTTCTTGATAATATTGACGGCATCAAGAATTTTAAAGCCTTTGTCTTGAAGGTCGTGCATTACATCTTCTTTAGTGCACGAGGGGTGGAGTCCCCTTGCTACAACACGCAGTGGTCTTTCTAACTTATTTTCATAAGTATACCACTGAATCTTTTCGGCATTCAATTTTTTAGATACTGATCGGTAACCGTCGGCATCATCGACATTGATTTTCCACGTATTGTTTCGCAGAGATGTCACCTTAAACTTCGAAGCCAGAGTTCCTTTAAGGAGGCAATGCAACTTATTATAGTCCGTAATTCCAACGACGTTTATCGGTGGCGGAGGACGTAATTTTGGTTGTTGTTGCTTTTCTTGTATCTCCTTGCGCTTTTCATCTTTTTGTGGCTCGACTTCCGGTGAGGAACCAGCTTTACGTTTTTTGCTAGGTCGTTTCTTTTCGACCCAATTCGTTTCGCGTGTTAGCTCTTCTTCATCCGTCTGGTATTCGCGACTAGGTGAGCGATGTGAGCTAACTGTATTTTCTTTTTGTAGGTACGTGTTTTTTAGGGCATTATTTTCTTGCCTGAGTAAATCTACCTCTTTCTTGAGCTCACGATAGAGTAGCTCCATTTCGCTAAGCTTGGTACGGAGTACGTCGTTTTCCTCCTCAATGCTTTTAGATTTCGCTGAGTCCCGTTTTTCACGCGTTTGCGCTTCCGGCGGACTTCTTTTTCCGGAGACGTTCGACCTTGTTGGTGGAGATCGAGATACCCTTGTACTTTTTGAGAAGGGATTTATAAGGTGCAATAAATGGCTCTCCCCAGAATCCGTAGAGCCGACCTCCGAAGAGGGTGGATTTTCCAGTTTACCTGGACTGCCACCTGGGGTATTTAAATCTTTTGTTTTGTTCATTGCATGTTTTTTGTATACGCCATACTCGGTATACGGAGGGTGGATTTTAGTCGCCTCTTACGACAGGCATGCCTACCTCGGGTATATTCTAACCCCTACCCGAAGGGGGTAGGGAGTATGCTTCATGAATGGAACCTCAGCATCGTTTGCCCGATCCTAAAGCAATGAGACCCTCTGAACTGTGCCAACTACAGAGGTATACGTCTCCTCAACATCGCATATAAAAACCTGTCAGCCGTATTATGTGAACACTTAAAACCGATGGTCAAGAACCGAATAGGTCCTTATAAGTGCAGTTTTGGACCCGGAAAGCCCACCATTGACTAAATATTGACACTACAGCAGATCTTGGAAAAAAACCATGAATATAAAATCGATACGCATCACTTCTTCATCGATTTCAAAGTTGCCCATGATAGCGTGCATAGAGACGAGTTATACAGAGCCATGTCTAGTCCCGGCATCCCTGCAAAGCTTTTCCGTTTGGGAAGGATGACGAAGGAGAACTCTCACTGCTTCATCAAAGTCGGAAAAAACACCACCGAACCGTTCGATGTCAGGAAGGTCTAAGACAAGGTGACGCGTTATCATTCGATCTCTTTAACATAATATTGTATGTTCACAGGACGGACTTACTCAAAAGTTTGCCGCAAGTACCTCAAAGTATTCAATTATACTTAACCAATCCTTTTTGGGCGCCGTGGCGCAAGTCGTTAGTGTGTCGGACCACTGCGCGTGAGGTTCCAAGTTCGTATTCCAGAAAGCACGAACAAGTTTTTTCACGGTCTCACCTCTCGCGAACTTCTGACAAACATCCGAGAGTATTGTTGTCACGAGAAAGCTTCATAAAACACATTGCCCTTCGGATACAGCCAGTGCTGCCAGATCGTGGTAAATCTACCTTTTCGTGGTAAATTCCAACTCCAATTTTTAAGATATGGTTAAAAGGTAATATTTTCCGTTTTCCATAAGGAAAAAGGGACATTTTATTAACAAGTTCGTCTTCTCACTCATTCTCTCTACAATAGACACTCATGCATTCCGCCCATAACTTGAAACGGGTAATTTCAGCAATCTTACGTATTTGCTGATTGTATGTGTAGCGGTCTACTACTAGGCGTATTTTGGTGAAAATTGTGCAAAGCAAAGTAAAAGCTACTCAGCAAAACGATTCACAGTCAATCAGGTACAAAAGCTTTTACTATTTGAAATTGGTGCACCTGCTCACTATCAGCCTCTAAAACACTAACACAATCATTTCAGCGCCCCCTGAAATTGAGTGTTGCAAACTAAACATCCCAACTCACTTTTGACTGGAGGTAAAAGCTAAAGTGGTTGGTAGTCATTTTTTTATTGTTGTACTCTGTGCTAGATTTTACTATACTTAGAGTTACTGAGTGTGGGAAATTTTTGGTGGAAATGGTAAATTTTCATCCATCATGTGGTATTTTTCCTGAAAAAAGTTTGGCAGCACTAGATACAGCACTAAACTGTTGGTCCTTTCCATTCGTGTGACAAATATAACGCACCCAACACGAGTGGTTGCGAGAAGCTAGACACGTGATTAGCTGTTGCGCCAAATATTTATATATTTTCTTATTCCCATTTTACACACTTCCACCACTTGCTCTTGACAGCCAATTGTGTTATAATACAATCTTTGAAAAATGGAAGAAATAAAGGAATTTCAAACGACAAGTTTGGAAGTCATTTACCGGGGATCAACGATGTTGACGTATGATCTTGAATTCGAATGAGCAGTTCGAAGTAACAAATTCCCGAATTCGCACCGTACCTCCCAGTAAAACTGAAATAATAACAGCAATCAAGTCCCTCAAAAAGAACAAACCGGTGGGCATTGATGGCATCCCTGCCGAGCTATTTCCAAATACATCGGCAGATTTGCTGCATCCGCTAATACGGAGAGCTTGGGATACTGAACAATTTCTACAGGAGTGGAAAAGGGGGATGATCATTAAGCTTCCAAAGAAGGGTCACTTGATGGAGTGCGGTAACTGGAGAGGTATATGTGTTCTTCCAGCTGTAGCCAAAATAATAGCTAGAATAATTCTAGAACGAATTAAAGAACATTTAGATTCAACTCTCGATGTCGAACAGACAGGCTTTCGCGCTGGATCCTCCTGCATCGACCACATAAACACCTTACGGATCATAATGGAACAATGCGTTGAGTATAGGTCTCCGCTACATTTACTGTTTATCGACTTCGAGACAGCTTGAATCGAGATGTTATCTGGTTGACCTTCCGCAGGAGAGGCATTCCAGAAAAACTTATAGCTATTATCAAGGCTACATACGACGGCGGTAAGTGTCACGTCGTGCACAATGGCAAGGTGTCGGATGATTTTGAAGTCCAAAGTGGAGTACGTCAAGGGTGCATAATGTCCCCATTATTGTTCTTGGTGGTTATCAGCAATGTACTCCGTGCAGCATTGACGGAAGCTAATTATGGAATTCGTTGGACGATGACATCTTACCTTAAACACCTAGATTACGCTGACGATGTTTGTCTACTTTCACATCGGATAATGGATCTTCATTTGATGGCCCAAAATCTAGAAGCTGAGACAAACAAAGTGGGACTAAAAATAAACCCAGCTAAAACAAAAGCCCTGAGCACTTCTTATACCCGCGCTCAACTTAACATTGCCGGAAAGCAAGTCGAGAAAGTTGATATCTTTCTATATTTAGGAAGTGTGGTCTCGGCTTCTTTATTTTGGTCTCGGCTAATCGTGGTGGTACCGAACTGGATGTGTGCAGTAGAATCGGGAAGGCTAAAGTTGCGTTCGGAATGCTGTCCAAAATCTGGAGAAGCAATGTTATCAGCTTAAGAACCAAGCTACGACTGTTCCACTCCAACGTAGAATCGGTGCTGCTTTATGGGTGCAGTACCTGGAAGGTGGACACCATTAACACACGCCAGCTGCAAGTTTTCGTAAACAAATGCTTAAGAATCATCTTGAGGATTTTTTGGCCAAACCGCATCTCCAACGAACAACTTTATATGAGAACGGTCCAAGAACCTATAAGCATTACTATACGAAGAAGAAAGTGGCAGTGGATTGGACACACCCTACGGCGCGAAGATAACCTCATTGCGAAATACGCCATGCAGTGGAATCCGCTCACCCAGGCAGGCAGAATAGCGGGACGCCCTAGGCAAACGTGGCGCAGAACAGTTGAGGGGGAATCGAGCTCTTTAGGAATGAGTTGGAGGCAGCTCAAACGCGTTGCAGAACTCGAACACAATGGCGCCCAGGCGCGGTTGACGCCCTATGCCCCCCGAGGGGTTAAAGGATATAAGTAACGATGTTGACGAACATCTTATTCCCTATGGCTTACTTACTTACTTAGGTGCAGCTACAGTTCGCAGTGAACCTGGTCGTCAAAAAACAAGCCTCTCCATTTAGCTCGGTCCCTAGCTAATTGAACTTTAGCCCTTGATCTTGTGTGCACCACCTACGGCTAGGAGGCTCTCTACTTCATCGTCCCTCCGGGTTAGATTGAAAGACTCCTCGGGCCGGAGCGTTGGTGCCCATACGCTCTACATGTCCTAGCCCTCTCAAATGTCCAATACACAGTTTTTTGACTAGCTGTACAGCTCATATTGTTCGTGATTGAATCTTCTCCTCCAAAACCCGTCAACGCAAATGGTACCGAATATCTTGCGAAGAGTTTTTGTCTCGAAGCGACCGAAGATTTGATTTCTGTGCTGATGTCGTTCCTAGAGTTTATAGCACAGCCAAGATAGACAAATTCCCTTATTACCTCGAAATTACAGCTGCCCACTGTGACATCCTGTCTAGTTTATCGGTGTTATTGTTCCTCCTTGATAACAGCATATACTTGGTCCTGCCCTCGTTTATCGCTAAACGCATTTTGGCCGCTTCTGCTTCAATGCTTGCAAACGCATAGGTGACAGCCCGCTGAGTTCTTCCAATTATGTCAATATCGTCGGAGTATGCAAGCAGCTGTACGGAGTTTTGATAGATTGTGCCTCTGGTGTTGACTTGTGAGTTGCGCACAATCCGTTCAAGTACAATATTAAAGAAGTCGCATGGCAGCGCATCACCTTGTCTAAAACCTCTTTTGACATCGAATGTCTTGGTGAGATTTTTACCGACCTTGATGGAGTAGCGAGCGAGCAGTGTTCTTCATCCAGGATGACGGTGGAGAACAAGTTTGGCAGGGGTGTCAAAACAAGACATGACTCTGTATAGCTCTTCTCTATAGATGCTGTCATAAGTGAACATCGATTTGGACTTCTTGGTATTTCTCCAGGATCTGCCGAAGTGTGAAGATTTGATCGATGGTGGACTTTCTTGGCCTGAAACCACACTGATAGGAGCTAATCAGGCTGTTGATGAGAGGTTACAGGCGTTCACATAATATCGCAGAAAAAAAATCTTGTATGCGATGTTGAGGAGATTGGCGCAGTTGAGGGGGTCTACTTTCTTGAGGATCGTGCAAGCGATTTATTGATTCCATTCATCAGGCATACAATCGTCTAACCAAAGTTGGTGTTTGCTCTCTACTAGTTATCACCAGCTGCCTTGAAAACTTTGGCCGGTAAACCGTCAGGTCTAATAGCCTTGTTGGAGTTCAATTTGGATATTGCTATCCTCATTTCGTTTTGGTCAGGTGGATGCAAATTTTGACTATCATCGTCACATAAGCAATGCACCCGTTGTCAAATCATCTATATTTTGTAATTCTATGATTTTTATTTAACTACCATAATTACCGATGCAAATGTGTGAACACAGCAATATTGAATTGTATTGCCGTTACCGGACGTTCTTTCCAAGACAACACCAGTATAACATGTTTTAAGCTGTCGTCAACTTCGAGAATTTGTAAGTAAATCCAATTATGGGAGTAAGTAGCCCTAAACTAATTTAACTACCAGCATCTGTGTCTATGCTTTCCTGTACTCGTATACACGTCTGTTACACACTTCCATAACATATTTTCGTTCGCATTTCCGTTACAATCGAGCAAATTTATTCCACTGCTGCTAATCATATTTTATTAAAAAAATTCTATTGATGAAAATTGAAATGGTATTTACTTTAAACCATGGTTTCCAAGACAATGAAATATGAAGACAATGTCGGGTAATATCAGATAAATCAAGCTCTCGCCGGCATTCTGTAATACTAGCCGTAACGTGTTAATAACTTTTTGAGTAGTAGATCTGAAGTGTAATGCGTCATCTCAAATAAGCAGCTTAAGGATGAACCTCGGCCCTCTTGAGGAGCACCAACTGCTTGATCTCAGATTAAATGGAAAGGCTTTTACTTGCTAAGCTCAAAGAAGCAAAATGTTACTGAGCATTCCCATGGTACTCTATCCGTGCAAAATGGCCTCAGGTATCATACCTGAAATTACCCCCATAATCTTTTCATTTTTACTCCATTTAACTGTTTTGTTACCCCTAAGTCTATTCGCTTCTAGTCCACAGCGCGCTCAACCACTCATGCGCGCACTTACCAACGTTTACATGCCTTCCGCGTGCTTTTAATTAAAGACCAACGACATCACAGTCGAACATAAAACCACCGGACGACTGACTCCAGCGGCTACTCCATGGACTACTACCAGTCAACCAAGCAGAAGCAGCCAATTAGGTTTCACACTCGCTTTACTGTGTTTTATTGTCTCATGCAACTCGTTAGTTAGCGCGCGCCTTGCTTCTCTCAAAACCGCAACTATGCACTGTACAGCGAGCGGTGCAACTGGACTTTAATTCACGCGAGGCTGTCATGAACTCAAAATGAATTAAATTATTGAACATGGTCGTCAGCAAGCACTTCCGGAAGAGTGGCTCTCCGCCGAACTGTTCTGGTTTTACGTCTTTTATTGACCAAACGCTGGCAGAGGATCAACCGCACGAGTTCCCTCGAGCAAAGACGATTGGCAGCACTTGTCTTAGAGGAGCTCCTAGATCGTGGTTACCATCCATCCCACGGGGAAGCGGGTTTCGATTGACAGAGTCTCAGGTGGCATATCCATCCATCCGTCCATCCATCTAACCATCCATCCACCATGTGCCCTGCTCATCCCCTTCATCGCTACGGTCAGTTGAATCATGGCGTTTGCTGCGAGGAGTGCGGCCAAGTGAATCAGCAACAGTGCAGTAGAGATAGCCTCCAACTATCGGACAGAAGGATGGGGTCTGAGGGTGCTTTGCACCCATAAAGCCAGCCTAAGCACCTTCAGTAGATTTTTCATTGGGTAATTTATGACTTTCATTAAATCACTCTTCAAGTACACGGTACACATGGCATAAAGTTGTAGTTCGTGATTAAATCGGAATCAAAATTGAATTAAATCAAAATGCAGTGCTCGCCGTTACTATTGCTGACGACGCGGACGACGCGGACGACGACGACGATGTCGTTGGTTGCTAAAGATCTATGCTGCGGGTGCTGCTGTAGCTGTTGTTCGATCATGATGAACAGGAGGCCATTATGTCGTCGTTGTCGTGTAGGGGGCGCCCAAAGCCTGACGATTCGTGGGTAGGATTTCAATTGAAACGTCTCTATCCGGGCCAATTAATGAGAGGAATTGGAATAAAATACCGAAGCAGCAGTGATTGCTACTGGTTCTGTGTGGTGTGTAGCAATGGATTTGGTATTGAATTTCTTTCGAAACAAGGGGGCTTTGATGGTTTTATCGTGGGTTGGCTCAAGACTAATGGATGACATGTTGTTGAGTAATTAAAGTGTCTGGCTTTGGTAGGGATAAATAAGGCAAAAAAGCGGGTCAGTTTCGTAAGCGCATTCGGAGCTCTTTAATTGGAAACATAAAATCTTTGAACAGATCAAGAGTAGGTGTGGAGCTACAATTAGGATATCCTATTTCAGAAAGAAGAAGCATTTGCCATTTAATAGGTGGCAGACAGAAAAAAAAAGTAAGAAAGTTAACAGATTTGTGGATAAAGCTTATGCTTAAATGACGCAAAAGTCCTGCTGATTTGAATACGAGGAGCTTAATGGTTCCCGTTTAAATAAATACTTTGTCTTATGTTAGGTTAGGCTCAAGTGGCTGCCAGCTTTGAAATGCCAGCACACTTAGACCATATACAAGTATATAGGTCCATTATGATACCATGTGGATCAAAGGAGAAAGTTTCTCTACCTACTCGTTAAACCATTTTGAGCTTCTGATGAAGTGTAAGAGGTTCTTGTTATCTGCGTCCGTCCATGATTTACTGGATGTACATAGCGATTGTCAGACCCATCCTTATCTACGGAATTATTGTATGGTGGAACGCAACAGAAAAAACCAGCTATCTTAAAAAAGTCACAAAGATACAAAGATTAGCATGCATAAGCATAACAGGAGCACAGAGATCAACACCACAAGCGGTTTTAGAGATGATGCTTAATATTCCTCCCCTAGATGAGTACATATGATGGACAGCTGCCAAAAGTGCGATTCGTCTCAAACAATCGGGCGCACGGTAGCAAAGCTCCTATGGACATGGGTCTATACTCAAAAGGTATATGGGTAGTATAACCGATCTCAACAGAACAACAGATTATATCATACCCTATATAGATTTCGGCAAGAACTACTCCACTTTTAGTCCCGAAAGACAAGAGTGGGACTCTAACACATTAATTAATGTACAGGATATTCAACTCTACACTGACGGGTCTAAAATGGATATCGGAACTGGCTCTGGAGTTTTCTGCGAGTCACTTGAAATCAACGACTCATACAAACTCCTGGATGACTGTAGCATCTTTCAAGCTGAGGTCTTCGCAATGACAGGGCTGCACAGACTATACATAGCAAAAAACTAAATCCATCCAAGATTAACATTTTCGTGGATAGTCAAGCAGCAATCAAAGCACTAGATAGCGAGGAAATCAGATCACAAACAGTTTCAAGATGCCGTAACACTTTGAACAGAATATGCAACACCCATGACGTAACTCTCTGCTGGGTGCCCGGACATAGCAATATAAAAGGAAACGAGATAGCAGAAGAACTAGCCAAAAAGGGATCAGAATTGGATTTTCAACACACTCGGATGTCAGTAAAAACTCCAATTGGTGAACTAAAAAGGAAAATAGACCTAAAAGCAAGAGAACTGATTAACTCCGCTTGGTACGCCAGAAGCGACTCTGTCATATTTCGTAGCTTACGGCCTACAGTGGATGAAAACAGAACAAAAAGCCTTTTGGCGATGAATAAAAAAGAGATTCGCATCTTGACAGGTGTACTAACAGGATACTGCGCGATAGGGGTAATGGCCGCTAGATTAGGCGTCAACACACCCGATCATTGCAAGAGATATAGAGGAGAGGAGAGGAGAGGAGATATAGAAGAGACAGAAACCATCAAACACGGGCTATGCGATTGCCCAAATCTTTACAACCGCCGCCTCCATCATATGCGAAACAAGTTTTTTGACGAACTAGAGGATCTCATACAAGTCCCACTAAGGAACATAAAGAGTCTTCATAAAGAGCACAGGCTGGTTCACAAGAACCGACCACAAGATAATAGTTTAAGTATAGGCTCCACACTACAAAGGGAAACACAATGGACCGAATGGCCCCCTGATAAGCACTTACGTGCACTTCCCTCCAACCTAACCATATATGTATATCAGATCGCCTCTAGCGTTGTAATAGAAGGCTCCTAAGTGAGGCAATCTAAGGCTACTAAAGAATTTATAGAGGTCGATTCCAAGCATTTCATTGCTGCTTGGCTGTCTGAAAAGATGCGGATATCTCTAACTGATATCACGTTTTTCTTAAGCCAAGAAAAGACTTCTTTAATCGCTATTATTTCCGCCTGGAACACGCTACAATGATTTGGTAGACCGAATGAGAACTTAAAATTAAGCCTGTCAGAGAAAACACTTCCACCAACTCCGTCATTGATTTTTGAGCCATCAGTATAGAAGTGAATAGACTCATCTGCTAAAAATGCATCGTAACTGGTAACATACGTAACATAGCAGAGTGATCTAGAAGGGATGGCGACGAGGAAGTTATTTTCAAAATTTAGGCGTGGGATGGTATAGTCAGTGTTTTCGCGAGAGATTTTGAATTTATTCAGAATGGAAGCGTAGTCAAATTCTTTTCTTTGCCACTGTTGTAGCTTCAAGGGGAACGGCTGCACTCGCTGCCATTTTATACGTAGGCTTCGCTTATGCACAGACAAGCTGTACGCTGGACCTTGCTTAGATATTCGCGATTTATAGCTTTTTCTAAGGCTGCCCACCCGACAATCACCCCGTATGTGAGTATCGGTCTAATAACCGAGATGTAAAGCCAGTGAGTTATTCGAGGTTGTAGACCCCATCAATTTTTTTGCAAGAGAAACGTGCTACTGTAGCTTTCTTGACTCTTTCTTGAATGCTAGGTTTGCATCTTAATTTCCTATCCAGGTTAAGACCCTAGTATTTTGGTTTGTCAGAGAAGCCTCTACCTGCTGGTAGACGTCTCACCCAGCTTAGGTGGATAATCCGACCAGTAAGCAGTAGATTAATCAATCCAAAGAGTGAACTGTCTGCCTTCAGGTCTGATAAAGCATCTGTTATCGCTGATGTATTGGCATTGTTGAAAGCCTCTTCTATATCCAGGAAAGCAACTATTATGTACTCCTTATGAAACAGGGAATATTCGATATTACACACTAGTAAGTGTAATGCCGTCTCCACCGATTTACCTTTGCAATATGCGTGTTGGGCCGTCGATAGTAGATTTTTATCAATACTATTGCGGGACTGGATATCAATCAGTCGTTCTAATATTAAGAGGAATGATGACGTATAATTTTCTATATTTCTAAGGCATTTTCGCCTGGACGTCCGAAACAGACGTGGAGCTGACGTCGGACTTGAACGAGATCACCATCTTATGGTAGCTCATTTACGCCTTCGTACTGCATCCGTCAACAGCAACCGCTCAAACCTACTTAACATCACCAGGTTTAATATCGACAGGCTCAAGGTTCCCCAAGTGCGCCAACAGTTCAGGGACCATCTTGCCTTAGAAGCAGAAGCAATCAGCAGCATAGAGAACATGGATGACCACTGGAGTGCTGTGAAAAATGCTTTTGCAACTGGGGCACGCACTTATGTCGGTAAAAAGCAGAAACACCACCGCACATGGCTTTCTACAGACACCTGGAGGCTCGGATTGCAACGGCCTCAGCAGTAGAGAGAACCGAGCTTGAAGCCCAATACCGTGCGAAGAAGAAAGAAGTGCAGCGTAGTGTGAGACGTGACAAACGTCAATATGTCTACTCACTGGCCTCAAGGGCTGAAGAAACAGCGAGTAGGTGCGACAGAAGGACTGTTTACAACATCACTAAGGAGCTCATTGGTGGTCGATACTCCAAAAAACATCCAGTGAAGAGTCTAGACGGTAACCTTCTGATTTCGGATGAGGATCAGCTCACTAGATGGAGAGAACATTTTGCTACAGTGCTAAATCACTTAGACGACGGCGGTATGATCTTGAATTCGAATGAGCAGTTCGAAGCAACAAATTCCCGAATCGCACCGTACGTCCCAGTAAAACTGAAATAATAACAGCAATCAAGTCCCTCAAGAAGAACAAAGCGGTGGGTATTGATGGCATCCCTGCCGAGCTATTTCAAGCGGCGCCAAATACATCGGCAGATTTGCTGCATCCGCTAATACGGAGAGCTTGGGATAGTGAACAATTTCCACAGGAGTGGAAAAGGGGGATGATCATTAAGCTTCCAAAGTAGGGTAACTTGATGAAGTGCGGTAACTGGAGAGGTATATGTGTTCTTCGAGCTGTAGCCAAAATAATAGCTAGAATAATTCTAGAACGAATTAAAGAACATTTAGATTCAACTCTCGATGCCGAACAGGCAGGCTTTCGCGCTGGATCCTCCTGCATCGACCACATAAACACCTTACGGATCATTATCGAGCAATGCGTTGAGTATAGGTCTCCGCTACATTTACTGTTTATCGAAAGCCTTCGAGAAGGCTTTCGACAGCTTGAATCGAGATGCTATCTGGTTGGCCTTGCGCAAGAGAGGCATTCCAGAAGAGCTTATAGCTATTATCAAGGCTACATATGAGGGCGGTAAGTGTCACGTCGTGCACAATGGTAAGGTGTCGGAGGACTTTGAAGTCCAAAGTGGAGTACGTCAAGGGTGCATACTGCCCCCACTATTGTTCTTGGTGGTTATCAGCAATGTACTCCGTGCAGCATTGACGGAAACTAATTCTGGAATTCGTTGGACTATGACATCTTACCTTAAACACCTAGATTACGCTGACGATGTTTGTCTACTTTCACATCGGATAATGGATCTTCATTTGATGGCCCAAAATCTAGAAGCTGAGGCAAACAAAGTGGGGCTAAAAATAAACACAGCCAAAACAAAAGCCCTGAGTACTTCCAATACCCGCGCTCAACTTAACATTGCCGGAAAGCAAGTCGAGAAAGTTGATAACTTTCTATATTTATGAAGTGTCGTCTTGGCTTATCGTGGTGGCACCGAACTGGATGTGTGCAGCAGAATCGGGAAGCTGTCCAAATCTGGAGAAGCAATGTTATTAGCTTAAGAACCAAGCTACGGCTGTTCCGCTCCAACGTACAATCGGTGCTGCTTTATGGGTGCAGTACCTGGAATGTAGACACCATTAACACACGCAAGCTGCAAGTCTTCATAAACAAATGCTTAAGAATCATCTTGAGGATTTTTTGGCCGAACCGCATCTCCATCGAACAACTTTATCTGAGAATGGGCCAAGAACCTATAAGCATGACTATACGAAGAAGAAAGTGGCAATGGATTGGACACACCCTACGGCGCGAAGACAACTCCATTGCGAAATACGCTATGCAGTGGAATCCGCTCACCCAGGCAGGCAGAATAGCGGGACGCCCTAGGCAAACGTGGCGCAGAACAGTTGCGGAGGAATCGAGCTCTTTAGGAATGAGTTGGAGGCAGCTCAAACGCGTTGCAGAACTCCGAACACGATGGCGCGCAGGCGTGGTTGACGCCCTATGCCCCCCGAGGGGTTAAAGGATATAAGTAAGTGAGTAAGGCATTTGACAGAGTTTGCCATCAGGCTCTTTTGTCGAAAATGCGTGCATATGGCATCGATGAGTCTCTTCTGCAAAGGATTAGAAATTACCTTTCGGACCGGTCAATACAAATTGTCTTGGACGGCTTCAAGTCTGCAATTCACCATATAAATGCTGGTGTTCCCAAGGGCTCCGTTTTGTCTCCGACCCTCTTCCTCATTTTAATAAATGACCTCTTGTCTGCTACTTCTAATCCAATCCATTCCTCCGCTGATGACAGTACCCTCAGCTTTTTATATTCGTTCCTTAACTCACGTCCCTGCTCTTCGGCCGTAGAAGAAGAACGACAACGTATGTTAAACACATTAAATTCCGACCTGGACAGCATTACCAAATGGGGCTCAATCAATAGAGTGGAATTTAATGCATCCAAAACTCAATGATGTCTTCTGTCTCTCAAGCGAAACCAAGACCCTCAATAATTATCCATGAATGGTACTTGTATCGCTAAATCCAAAAGACTTGCCATTCTCGGTATGTGCATCAATAACCGTCTTCGATGGAACGATCATATATTTAAAGTCGCCAAAAATGCTGCTAAATGTCTAGGATTCCTTAAGCGTTGCAAAAAATATGTTACCCCGTCTGATCTGGCCTCCATCTATAAGGCATTCATCCGTCCAAAGCTGGAATATAACGCCCACATCTGGTCTGGTGCACCCAAGACCGTTCTGCACATTCTAGATAGGGTACTGAACCGCGCGTTAAAACTTAGAGTCATTGTGAACTCCATAGTCTCACTTGAACATCGTAGAAATGTCTCATGTCTTTCCGTATTTTACCGTTTTTTTTTATAAAAAATGCTCCAGCGAAATAGCCGGCTGCATTCCTCCCCTTCAAAACTTCACCCGCAATACGCGTCATGCTTCGAATGCACATCAGTTCACCCTCAAGCCCAACTTCGGACGTACTGTCAAATATAGGGATTCGTTTATAAGCCGAACAACGCGTTTGTGGAACGATCTACCAGCCTCTGTATTTCCTAATTATTATAACCTTGAAACATTTAAAGTCAACGCAAACCGGCATCTCAGTCGTTCCTCTCCCCCCTTTTCCCATCCGCCCGTGCCTTGAGCATCAGTATAAGGGTATTAATAATCCCCTCGGAGCGCGTGAATTATAAAAAAAAAAAATTAAATGCTGTTCGTTGGTCATAGCATCACTTGAGAACGGCTGGACCGATTTGGCTCATTTTCTCATTAAAATGTTCGTAATAGTCCGAAAAAGGTTTCTACGGAAAGAAAAATTAGAAAAGTTGCCCGGAAAATTGGAAAATTTGGAAAAAAACTGAAGTGCTTTTTTTCATGGGAATGGAACAAAAATTGTGTGCCATAGATTCCGAAACCACGAAACCGATTGAGTTCAAATTTCCAGGCAATCGTCGGTATTGGCTTTAGAGTATTCCTATGAAGTTTGGCCAAAATCGGTCGACTACTTTAGTATTATCGTACTTTAGTACTAAAAAAATGCTCCTTTGTTAGTCGCAGCAAACCACGTCGGGTACCATCGGTCCAGCAGTTTGCCGACTACTTTAGTATTATAGTACTTTACTACTAATGTTTTTTTATGTACACATATATTTACGGTTGGACCACCTACCCACTATTGGCCAGCACAAAACTGTTCTCTAATAGACTTAGCCCCAGACGCCTTCCTGACAGTTGTTGCTCCAGGCGCCTGCCTGACAGTTGTTGCCTCAGGCGCCTGCCTGACAGTTGTTGCCCCAGGCGCCTGCCAGACAATTGTGTTCTTTTTTGTTAGGCGAAGCAACGCTCACCGGGTACCTGCTAGTATATAATATATACTTAGTCTTAGGTCGACACACAATTTATTTTTTTTGACAAAATGTACAAGGATTCGTATTGATTTTTGTAGCACAGGGACTAGCACACTGCCGACCGAATATGGTCAGAATATTTGAATTTTTTGCCTCTGCAAGGATATGAAAGGTTGTATTCTCTTGGTACAAGGATCATTTTCACCTCCGTCTCGAGTACCATCTAGTATTATCGTAAACAGTGACTTTTCTGTATTGGACAACACTCTTCCATTTTTGTATCACCAAGATCATCAAAGCCTTATACACGAGCAATGTCAAAGTCCTTCTAGTATTTTTTGTAGTCTTTATATACGTCAAAGTGGGCGCCGTGGTGTAAGTGGTTAGTGTGTCGGATCACTGCACATGAGGTTTCAAGTTCGAATCTCAGAAAACACCAACAAGTTTTTTCACGGTCCCACTTCTCAAATCGCCGTTCGGATACGGCACTAAACTGCAGGTCTCGTACATTCGTGTGAAAAATATAACGCACACAACATGAGTGGTTGCGAGAGGCTAGACCCTGGCACTTAAAGAGCCTTGCGCCAAATATATATATATTTTTTTTTTATATAACATACATCAAAGTTCAACTCGTGCAACCTCGCGCTGGTAAGATTGGTCAGGCTGCATACATTTTGAGGGAGCTTGGTCGGTCTGACATGAAAAAGGCTGACTGAGTGTTAAAGCTAAGTTATAGGCCTTTAAAACCGTATGTTTTCCAACGCTCTGGATAGTGATCGAAAGAATAAGATCTCAAATATGAGTTTCTGAGATGAATTCGTTTCATGATGTATCATCAGAGTAAGCAAACCAATCAATAAATAGCAACTAGGCCTCGGAATGGAACCATCGATCTCTCAAACGGAACTTCGACAGTTTGGTTTTGATCATCTTGCAAATATGTTAGGATGAGAAATGTCTCTTTGTTAACTTCCTATGTTTCGTCTTCCCGTGGTGTAGCCACGTTCACGTATTCTTTGCACTTTTTGTTTGTAATTATTGATTTTATGGATGTAACTGCGAATAACAATGGAACCTCTTTCACTCTTCGCAGATGAAATACGAATACGATTACCCCACTGCATCAGAATCTGGTGGCCCTCGGAGAACGTTTCTTCAACGATCGCGGCGAACTGTATGATTTCAAACAGAGGTGAGGCTAATGCTTGCTTCAATCCCTTACAAGAAGCCTTAACATACCTGGTTTCCATTATTGACAGGATGCTGACGAAAAGGTTCACATCAGATTGAAATAAATGCACATAGTCATACACCTTAATCTAGTTCATTTAGGTGTTGCTCAACAGCTAAACACCTGAATTCGACGACAACTATCGGGGACAAAAATTGTAACAAGTATATAGTTAGTGCGTCAATTGCATGCATGCATGTGACATTTGGACAAATCACAACTTCAGAACCCAAAGGGATCTTAGAGATCTAAAATGATTAGTCCGGAGCACGTACACCCCTTCTCAATTCATCGTAACTTCAACCAGATTTAACTCCTGATTTCAGATCACTAATATTAACATCCGTCAAACATGATCACAGGGTCACCCTCCAACAACACATATGGTCCTACCATCCATCTGTTCACGAAGGGTGTCAATGATCCCAACTCCCGGCTTCCTTCTAAGAAGTGTGCCCTCCTCATCAGTGCAACACTTATGCGTTAAGTACATTCCTCGACAAGACTCAAACGTTTTACAATTGTTCAACTCATTATGCTGTCGCTGAGCTGCACAGCACTGGCAAACATATGCCCTGCAACTACTCAGTGCCATGCTTAGTAACCCAAGCGAGGATGTTCAGTGGCTTTATTCGTCGTCGTCGTCGTCGTAGTAGTCGCCGCTCTCTGTATACCCAGGGCGTAATTAAAACCAGTGCAAGTGTACATAAGACAACCAACCACCTCCTCCAAGTAAAAGAAATCTTCGAGTAGCCTCAACAGAGTTTGCCTTATGCAAGTCTCGGGGTTTGAACTTCTTGAAGCACACTGGGCGCCAACGATCGCACATTTGGTTTTTGTGGTCTTTCCCTAATTAAATCTCAATATTATGCGCGTATTCAGTGAGAAAGATACAAAGATACAATTTTTTTTTTATTCGTCTTCTCCTGTCCGTTTGCCTTTGAAAATGTTAATTGCCAGGTGGCGGTGGTGTGGTGGTACCATTGGATCTCTCTTTTGCAGTGGACATCGTCACTCTGCGTAAGCATTTGTATCTGTAGAAGTACATCATCATCACCATCGCACCCGTCATCATAATCATCGTCATGATCGTCGTGTTTTTCTTTGAATATCACGTGATAGTGTGTAATTTTCTAAGGAATAGCGGAACACATTAGAAGATAGATACAGTAACGTACTGAATGCCTAGTGGGAGGGTTGTTTGGTCATAATTCAAGCCTCATAAATTCAATGAAAAATGATATCTAGCCGATATGATGGATATGTACGTCTGTTTTTTGCCCAAGGCGCACTTCATTTCGACTTGAGGTCATAAAAAAAAAATCAAAGCGCCCTCCTATCAGAGGGAAAGAGAGGGGGAGCTGGGGTCCAAGTAAGAAGGTAGCAAATGAAATATTCCAAAAATAAAAAATAATTAAACGCTTTAACCGTACTCACGGAGAAATTTATTGTTCGGAAATTGTTTTCACGTGCGATACGGCGGACAGACGGACAGACGGACGGACGAACAAGAATACGACTTTCTAGCGCACGAAAGTCTAGGTATATGCGCAGCGCAGGGCACATTTGACCTGTGTCAGACCTGTAGGTGATTATGATAATGCAACGATGCATGGCGGACTCAAGTGGGTTTAGTGTTGGATTTTGAAAACAGCAACACAACACACACACAAAAGATTAAGATTGACCGGGATAAGCCTAAACTTTTCCCTCACACTTTTGCTGTCTGTGAATGAGATTAGATAGAAGGTGTTTGGCTGACTTACAGTTTTAGATTTATGGGAGAACTTATAATAATCTTCACTAGCTCCGTTGAAGATGGGAATGATCTTGATCACATTTATTACGGATTTTCATGTCTTTACTGGTGAGGGTTGGTATTCAGATGTGAATAAACTGCAACGGAGCTGTATTTATCATCGTCAATCGCAATCTTCGATAGGTATAGCTCGTAGGTTAACTGATCCTTGTCGAAGGTCCATCTTATTTGAAAAGCAACAGTGCATTCCCATTCTGCAATTTCGTTTTCAAAATACAGTTGGTATATTGAAACACAAAGGTCACGCCTTTAATATTTGCAAAAGAACATGGAAGTTGCCCAATCAATACACCACCAACTAGATGATATATTCCGGGTACTATTACTTGATTGTGGCCAAGGAAAGGACGCGTGTTGAATGAATGAATTGTGATGGAGTTATGTGCACTGCGACCTAAGAAGATCTATCGATCGCCTTCCTGGTGTTAGTTCAGGTTACTCTGTAGGTGAAGTTACTCATATAGCGTCTGTTTTTTGCCGGGATAAGAAACGCTTCACTGAACGCAACTGGTCCATTGTACTGGTCCAAGACCTTGATTTACCAATACTTTAATGTTTTAATCAGCCAAGCAAACGCTTCAGTGAAGAAGAGGTTATAGTACCAGCACGGAAGATCTGCCACCTTATACTACCAAAGTCGTCCTCTCCATGAACATTGCAGACTCTAGTGCCAACTAAGCCTAGTACATTAAAATCCTTAGCAAACGCGTAGTGCCGTGTCAAGACGCCAATAAGTTGTTCGCAGTCTTTTCTGCTCTATGACAGCAATAATGCCGCTGATTTCTAACAAACGTCGGGGAGCATCCATTTAGTAAGCCTGCATACTGGAGAGTCATACCAAACACAATTGTGCTCGTGAGAAACTCATTCGTCAATAGAAGTCCTAACTTCGAACTCAGGAAGACCCAACGCAGGTTCAGGTCCTGAGAAAACCTCCCCTGAACATTGTCTAGCAATATCATCGGCGATCTCATTCCGCAAGATCGTAGTCTGGCTTGGAATTCAGACAAAAGTCAGCCTTGCGATCGAACTACTCTTGCATTAACGAACTACTCGTATTTTGGAAGTGGTTAAGTACCGTTCCATCTGTTCCTTATAAATATTGTCATCTTCCGCGAAGACACCAGCACTGGACCCTGGACTGGTCATAAAGTCATTCGTGAAAATTCAACTACATTTCATTCCTAGCTCAGATTCTGGCCAAAGTCAGTCCTGAATACAAGGAAATTCGACTTTGACTTCGGGCAAAAACCGAAACTCTCGTGTTTTTTGGTTGCGCCAAAGGATGTGCAATCGTCTAAAGGTTCTACTAACCCGGCCCCCTACCCACACTCTGCACACTTCAACCACTCTCCCCATGGGACTGCTGTTCCCATTAGGTATTACTTCGTGGGGCTGGCTAGTTCTAAAGCTGTACTTCGTTACTCGTAGTTATTTTCTCTATGGCTCTCCTTTCTCAGAATACCTTTGATCATCTAGTTGTATTTATGGTTGTAGGCTCTTCCACTGCACTCCGTTGTCTCTCCTCTTGCCACTGCTCCATCATATTGATCGCCAACTATCAAGACGCTTTCCAACTATCTTCCGAGCTCATCTGATTAGTAATGTTTTCTGGGCTTAACTTCTCCCGTTCGCTGTGCCAGTAGACGCAGTTCTTCTTCGTAATGGAACGTGATATGTTCAGAGTCTTAAATTGTTCCCAGGCAGGTTGGACAATATGATTGTCGCTATGTCCAAACCTGTAAATATATGCCCAAAGCATCCGTGACCTGTAAGAATCTGCGTCAGATAGAAGCTTATATCTCCATGCTTTCTGTTGATCCACACTTCGATGCATCATATCCAGATAATTTTACGCGTCCAGTGTCCTTTTTCAGAGCAATCCCGTCTCTGTTGCCATATCCGTAAGTTTTCGATTCGTTGATCTGCTGGCGAGATACTACTCTTATCTTCTTCTTGTGCTAGTAGGACAATTGGCACCATAGGACGTCGTTCGGAAAGCACTACTTACCTTCAGAGCACTGATTCGGAACGTTGCCTCGATCGTTCTTCTATATATCTTTGTTTCCATAATTCTGGCCCATATTTGGGCTATACGAGTACAGTATTATTAGGATGTGGCTTTTGCTAGCAGCAGTATTTTCCTATATCGCTGCCAGGGCAGCCGTTGCTGTCCTATACTGTAGATGCTGTTTTAAGGATAGTCGTGCATCGATTACCATGCCAAGATACTAATTCTAGCTTTGAAAACACGGATTGATCAGCGACGGTGACCGTTATAGTCTCCATGACTTTTCTGCTGCCTACAAGTGCTACTTCCGTCTTTTCTTCCGCAAGCTTTAGACCCATGCTTGTTAGCCAGTCTGGGGCGGTTCTTATAGTTTCATTGAAGTCGTGCTCCACTTCTTCTATGCTTTTTGCTACTACAACGATGACATTACTTCTCTCTGCCACGCTTCCATTGTGCTCCTTGGATGACTTATCTCGCTGTGCTGGTGGTTTCATCTATAGCGTCGATTGCGGAGCGCCCCTTTCGAAACCTATATTGATGATCTGCGAGTCCTTCTGTATCACAATCGTATTTTTAAGTCTGTCGCTGATCATACGAAAGCTGATGACCTATACGATGAAGGGTCCTGTAGGGGCTTCTTCTTTTTTTTTTTTGGTATTAAGGCCAGTTTTTGCTTCTTCCACTGCTTCCACTCCATTCTTTAAAGACGCAAAGTAAGTGCTTGCAAATTATCCGTGTAGTGATGGGTAAAGAATATCACTACAGCACCCCCTAGTAATGGACTCCGTATCATCATTGTCTCGACTATTTCGAAGTCCAGCGATCGTTTGATATCTCTCAAACCGGTCATACAAGGAGAGATGTGTGACATTGTCAGTGTCTATGCTCCCCAAAGTGGGTTGCGATCAGAGGGGAAAAGATGCATTTCGGCTAGATTTTCACAATCTCCTAAAGAACATACCAAAGGAAGAGTTTCTGTTTGTTGGACGAGATTTGAATGGACATGTCGGGAAGTCAAAAGAAGAGGGTGAAGTCATCCTATGCATGTGCAGGTCACACGGTCCTATCGTGCTATATACTATGTTCATCAAACAAACACCTGATCACTTACAGCAGTGGTGGAAGTGAAACCCAGATTGACTACCATTTGGTTGACAGTTTCGTGAAGCCTTAGGTAAAAGATTGCAAAGTGATCCTGGGAGTGGCGATCGCTCAGCAATACTATTTTCTGCTAACAGAAATTTTTATGGAGTCAGTGAAGAAAAACAAAAACCAAGAGTCTCTGGGAAAATTAAGTGGTACAAACTGCACAAAGAAAAAGTCGAGGCTTTCGTTTTCGTGATAAAAAATTACCTCTCTCACACCATCAAGGGAGCTGCATATAAAGAGTGCAGAGCCCGGTTGCTGATGCAAACCAGGCTACCTAGGAGCTGCGAGGACACAATATGAACAAGGGCGCAATCATCTTCAAACTAGCCGCCCAAAGAACAAGGAACGTTCAGGAGATTCGTACGCCAAAGTTCATTGACAATGCTCATGGCCAGCTTCTTGTGGATGGCGACAAAATTCTGCATAGGTGACGACAGTATTGTGAAGAACTTTTGAATGAACAGTTTCCCCGGCTATACTCCAAGAGCCACCCTTAACTGTGAAGAAATACCCGACACTGTAGTCGAAGAAGTTAGAAGTGGGTTGAAAGGAGGACTCTACACCACAGTTGTGCGTCCAGCGCTCACATACGGTTCACAATGCTGAATAATGTACAGAAAGTATAAGAGTACTCGTAAGTTAGCGGTAGCTGAGATGAAGATGCTTCGCATGACAGGAGGAGTGACAAAGCTTGATCGAATAAGAGGTGCGAAGATCCGTGCAAGCCTTACGTCAAGGAGGCCATTTTACGAAAAACAGAGCGCAACCGGCTCAGTTGGTATTGTTAAAAGAAGAGACCATTTGAATCCTGTTAAAAAGGCAATATTAATGAACGTTCCAAAGCCTGTGAAGTCCTGGATCACACAAATGCAACGACACTAAATGGTTTGTCTCAGTAACGAAGTGATCCAAATAAGGTCCTAGGTCAAATAAATGAGCCCCATAGGGGATCAGTAGAAATGCAGTTAAGTGGGATTGTTAAGACTCCTTGTTGTCAGATCATAACCTCGCTAAAATATGAACAAGAAGAAGTAGGTGTTTGTAAATATATTCGGCCATCTTTTTATTGTTGCCTTATGGGCAATGTTGGGGATGCCATCGACTCCAGGCGCATCAAATACCCAAGACTTAAAGAAAATATGAAGTTAAAATCTTTAAAATTCTTACCTAAGCATTTCTTTTTAAAAGGGGGGTTTTTGGAACAGCCTTTCTGGCGAATTCACAAAATTTATATGAGGAGGTAGGGCAGCATATTTTATATGAATGGTTTTTTGAAAAAACCCCTATTTGCGGTTAAAATGACTCGAACATTAATTCCAGCAACACACATAATAAAATTAAAAAAAAATACTAAAATCTCCAAACAATATTTCGAAATAGCCACATAAACACACTGTTTTCTGGTTCCTCTAAACAGGCACTTCAAAAAGTGCCCAATAAAATTCTCTCAATAAATAAATGTCTAAACAAAGCAAGAAAATAAGTGTAACACCATCTGAAAAGCCCCAAAATGCGTCCAGGTACCATGTTTTGACATCCGGCTACATATACAAAGAGTCAATTGAGCGCGCTTTTTCAACGTTCCGCCCCCATTGGCGGGTAATTAGTTTCCTAAACTTTCAGCGTGATCGATAGCTGCTGCTGGACGGTGCAGCAGCACAAATTAAATTCTTCATTTCATCCAAAAATAGACGATATCGTAATTTCGAAATATCCTACCTGAGTGCGACCAATAAAATCGGCAAAAAAAAGAAAAAAAAAAACTGAAAACTTTCTCGGTCCCAGAGTATTGCGAACAGCACTGAGAGACGGATAAACCTGCCTCGTAAAACTTTTCGTAATGGACCGACGTCGCATTAACACAATTTCGCACGCAGTTTTGTGTTTAGTTTATCTGGATAGTCTGGCCACCTCCACATCCACCAGCAGCCAGCCAGTCGAAGGTACCTTCAGCGATTGGCCCCAAATCCACCTCCGCGGCGGCGGCGGCGGCGGCGGCGGAAGCAGCGATGGCAATTGAAGGAGAAGAATTTATGAAGCAATTTGTTGAGAAATTGAGATTCTGCTGGGGGAGTAAACAAAGAGTCACCTTAACAGTAGCGCTCCGCATGTAGGAGCATTTCTCTGGCAGTTGTTGCCTCACATTGTACTGTGGGAGGGTGAGGATTTCAAGGAACATCTTCTTCTTTTTCGGTGGAGGACGAGCGTATAAACAAATTTGCCCCACATACCGATGTGGTGAAATCGCTGATCGGTGGCACTTTAAGTCAAAACCACTCGGAGGGTGGTTGCTGGCTTAATGGTTCATATTTTGTCCTTATAAATTGGTTTTAGAAACTTAGCCCGGTCAGCTGATGAGTGATTGGATTTCTAAACATTTTTGACTTTTTATTTCTAGGAAGCAGCAATAATGATGTGGTAATGGAGAATTAAAATGCCCCATGATTCACGGGGTATGAAACAATTGGCAACAATTAAGATTCTGAATTAAATTGTTTTGCTTTTGGTGTATTGATTCAGAATTGGTTGAGGAATATTTTTGAAGACTACTCACGAAAATTATGCGAAAACAAAAGCGAAAAATTAATCATATTTTGAAACGAATTTCCAAAATTTACTCTGAGCCCTTGAAGTTTCCAAAGTTCTTAAGATTCTGTAATTTTTTTTCCAATACCGCTTCAGTTTTGTTTCAACTGTTGTCAGAAGTGGGACGGGCGTGTTACTTCATAAAATCTATCAATCCGTTTAGAAGGAGAAACGCTGGCGGCTTCAAATTGCTCTCAAATCTTGTGTAATTTCGGCTACTCATATAGCCATAAAAACAGACGTTGATAACAGGATACGTATAGGATGTCGACTGATATCTTTTTGAAGTGAAACTTCTTTCGCGACACTAGTGATTCAGATTCAGTGGGCCAACCCGACAGGCGGATCAGTAAAAATGCGGTGAAGTGGGAGGGTTGTGATCCCTTATTTTCGGAACATAACCTCGCTGATAAAAGGAAGAAGAAGAAGTGATTCAGAAAGACCTTGACACAAAAATCAAACATTTAACGACCAACCACGCTGAGAAGTTCTCATCCGATCACAGAATTCGGCCGCTGTTAGTAAATATTTAGATGGAGGACCGTTGGGGAACACGGCGCACACAGGGGCCAAATGCATCAATTCTTGGCAAAAATAAAAAAAAAAAATAAAGGGAATACAAAAAAACAAGTGGATACTACAGTTAGATCCCCAAACTATTTAAATGTATGTTTATTGTGATAATTCTAAGAGCATATTGATCAGGTCATTGCTTTAAACTAGTTCGATTTGAGTAGTCTTTTGGTCAGCTTCAATTAAACCGAAAAGTGTACCGATTGTCTATCGATATAAATTTACAGTGCTTCTAATTATTTTTATTATTTAAACATAGAGTTAACCCCCTCTGGTTTGTTGATCATTTTTATGTATAACTATTGCTATATGTGATTTAACAAAATTCTTATAAATGTTTAAAATGTGATTGTTTTTGTGTATAAAAAGGAAGACTGTAATTTTTTAGAGGAGAGATCTACTTATGAACATGTCATAACATGCCTGCAAAAGAGGTCTTATTTGTTAGTGTATTATGTCTTCTTGTTGAAACAAACAAATGTTGCGCATATTTGCGCTTTTTCAAGATTTTGCTTCTCAAGTGGACCCAAGATCTTAGCTTGGAAATACATGTTTTTTTAACAGAATATGAATTTCCTTAATTTCTTTCAGGTTCAGGTTCAACTGATATTTTTATTACACTGCGAACCTTGTTTGATGTTTTGAGGCAATTTAGCAATGATTCATGGGCTATTAAAGTAGAAAATCTAACGGAATTTTTAGAAAATCGTACTAAATGTGCCGAGCACTTAAAACCTCAATTGACCAAGCAGATTTCATTTTTTTTGGCAGATTTTAAGAACAGGTGGACAAGATGTTGTAGAAAAGAAGAGAGTTTTCTTGCTAATAATAAGACTCGCCTGGATACTTCAACTGGGTTTAAGAACTACTCAAGTAACACCACAGACACTTGTAAAAAAGCTGGTCGTCCTAGATAAGGTTTTGTTTATTCTTCGCAAAGAAGCAAACGCCACAAGACTGAGTTGTTGAGAAAAAATTACTCGAGTGAAGAGTTAACATTTGCTGCCCGAATGAGCTTACGATCTGAAAGAGGTTATCACAAATTCTCCCGAAAGAGCTGCTGGATATAGAACAGCATACAAATATTTTGGAGTAGCTAAAAAGAGGATGGCAAACGACTAACAAAGGCCCCGTAGGTGCAGCATCTCCCGATAGATGCTGGTCCGCTAAGTAACGAGTAGGAGCCACTGCAGCCGAAAACCTAGCAGCTCTGTTAGTAAACCCTACTCCCACCTCCTCGTGGTGTCATCTGGGAATTTCTTCGGAAATTGCTAACGGGAGAGGACGAATGGCGAGCTTCCTGCGCCAAAAAATAGGATAAGTGTCGGTTGGTCTGTGGCCCAGCGAGCCGCAACCGTAAAACAAACTATTGCTCCGAAACGGAAACAATCGCCTCGGATAAGGACGGATAATTTGTTGACGACCTTTGGCTATCGAACACGGACAACGATCGGATTCTGGAACGTTGAGACCCTCCTGGACTCACTCAAGGAAGGGCCTTATAACGCCAGATTCCTCCAATTGGAGCGCAAATTCGCACGGTATAAAATCGACATCTTAGGGCTGAGCGAGATAAGATGGTACCATGCTGGGGAATACATCTCCCCAACAAAAAGCACTGTGATGCTCTACTCTGGTAAACCAGCTGGAAGTGCACGGAGTTCCGGCGTAGGGCTCATTCTAACTCCAGCAGCACTGGAAACCCCATAGTGACCGGATATTGACGGCTAGGTTCCAGAGTAGAGTTAGAAAAATTACCATCATACAGTGTTATGTAATGGTGATGGGAGATCTCAATGCCAAGGTGGGTAGCGACAACACCATGCTTAAGCACGTGATGGGAGTTCACGGCGTGGGAGACCGTAATGACAATGGTGAGCGGTTTGTGGACTTCTGCAATACCAACCGCCTAGTCATCGGAGGTACGCTGTTTAAGCATAACACCTGCCATAAGATCAGTTGGGTCTCTACTCTACTATACGATAGGCAACGAACATCCAACCAGATCGACCACATTGCGATCAGTCGCCGCTTTAGAAATTGTCTCCTGGACGTCGGAAACAGACGTGGAGCTGACGTCGAACAAGAACGAGATCACCATATTATGGTACCTCATTTACGCCTTCGTACTGCATCCGTCAACAGCAACCGCTCAAACCTAATTAACATCACCAGGTTTAATATCGACATGCTCAAGGATCCCCAAGTGCGCCAACAGTTCAGGGACCATCTTGCCTTAGAAGCAGAAGCAATCAGCAGCATATTGCAAGAGAACATCGCTGACCACTAGAGTGCTGTGAAAAATGCTTTTGCGACTGGGGCACGCACGTTTGTCGGTAAAAAGCAGAAACACCCCGGCACATGGCTTTCTACAGACACCTGGAGACGGATCGATGAGCGTACAGCAATCAAGGCTCGGATTGCAGCGGCCTCAGCAGTAGAGAGAACCGAGCTTGAAGCTAAATACCGTGCAAAGAAGAAAGAAGTGCAGCGTAGTGTGAGACGTAACAAACGTCAATATGTCAACTCACTGGCCTCAAGGGCTGAAGAAGCAGCGAGTAGGTGCGACAGTAGGACTGTTTACAACATCACTAAGGAGCTCATTGGTGGTCGTAACTCCAAACAACATCCAGTGAAGAGTCTAGACCTTCTGATTTCGGGTGAGGACCAGCTCACTAGATGGAGAGAACATTTTGCTACAGTGCTAAATCACTTAGACGATGGCGATATGATCTTGAATTCGAATGAGCAGTTCGAAGCAACAAATTCCCGAATTCGCACCGTACCTCCCAGTAAAACTGAAATAATAACAGCAATCAAGTCCCTCAAGAAGAACAAAGCGGTGGGTATTGATGGCATCCCTGCCGAGCTATTTCAAGCGGCGCCAAATACATCGGCAGATTTGCTGCATCCGCTAATACGGAGAGCTTGGGATAGTGAACAATTTCCACAGGAGTGGAAAAGGGGGATGATCATTAAGCTTCCAAAGAAGGGTAACTTGATGGAGAGTGGTAACTGGAGAGGTATATGTGTTCTTCCAGCTGTAGCCAAAATAATAGCTAGAATAATTCTATAACGAATTAAAGAACATTTAGATTCAACTCTCGATGTCGAACAGACAGGCTTTCGCGCTGGGTCCTCCTGCATCGACCACATAAACACCTTACGGATCATAATCGAACAATGCGTTGAGTATAGGTCTCCGCTACATTTACTGTTTATCGACTTCGAGAAGGCTTTCGACAGCTTGAATCGAGATGCTATCTGGTTGGCCTTGCGCAGGAGAGGCATTCCAGAAAAGCTTATAGCTATTATCAAGGCTACATATGAGGGCGGCAAGTGTCACGTCGTGCACAATGGTAAGGTGTCGGAGGACTTTGAAGTCCAAAGTGGAGTACGTCAAGGGTGCATACTGTCCCCACTATTGTTCTTGGTGGTTATCAGCGATTTACTCCGTGCAGCATTGACGGAAACTAATTATGGAATTCGTTGGACTATGACATCTTACCTTAAACACCTAGATTACGCTGACGATGTTTGTCTACTTTCACATCGGATAATGGATCTTCATTTGATGGCCCAAAATCTAGAAGCTGAGGCAAACAAAGTGGGGCTAAAAATAAACACAGCCAAAACAAAAGCCCTGAGTACTTCTTATACCCGCGCTCAACTTAACATTGCCGGAAAGCAAGTCGAGAAAGTTGATAACTTTCTATATTTAGGAAGTGTGGTCTCGGCTAATCGCGGTGGCACCGAACTGGATGTGTGCAGCAGAATCGGGAAGGCTAAAGCTGCGTTCGGAATGCTGTCCAAAATCTGGAGAAGCAATGTTATTAGCTTAAGAACCAAGCTACGACTGTCCAACGTAGAATCAGTGCTGCTTTATGGGTGCAGTACCTGGAAGGTGGACACCATTAACACACGCAAGCTGCAAGTCTTCGTAAGCAGATGCTTAAGAATGCCGAACCGCATCTCCATCGAACAACTTTGTCTGAGAACGGGCCAAGAACCTATAAGCATTACTATACGAAGAAGAAAGTGGCAATGGATTGGACACACCCTACGGCGCGAAGACCACTCCATTGCGAAATACGCCATGCAGTGGCATCCGCTCACCCAGGCAGGCAGAATAGCGGGACGCCCTAGGCAAACGTGGCGCAGAACAGTTGAGAAGGAATCGAGCTCTTTAGGAATGAGTTGGAGGCAGCTCAAACGCGTTGCAGAACTCCGAACACGATGGCGCGCAGGCGTGGTTGACGCCCTATGCCCCCCGAGGGGTTAAAGGATATAAGTAAGTAAGTAAAAAGAGACAATTCTGATTGGTAGACAAGCTCTTTCTATGTTTGTGGAAGCTAAACTCACTAGACACCAATACAATGTAATAAGAACAAGTGACAAGTCAAGATTTCCATCATATAAAAAAATCCAACTTGCTAAAAAAGAGTGTTACCCTTCTAAGGAACACATCACGGTCACGGATACTGTTGCTGAAATTAAGTTGCAAGCTTTGCTTAATCACACAGTCCAACGCTTACTTGATGCTCAAAGGGAAGTTTTAGAAGTTCGAAGGCAGATATTTTGAAAAATCTGGAGCTTATATGTAAGTGGGGCATGGTTGGTACCGGGTAATCGGAATGCAAGTAATGTTTCTCTGATACAAATTCTGAAGACTCTAGCATCTTCTTGGAATCGCTAGTACCGATAAGATTAGTTTCGAACGCGCCAGGACATCAGCAGTATGCAACACAAAAATAATAGATACTTCTTGCTTGGAATTCGGATTATCGGTGCTTCGTGCCTGGATACGCTTTTTTGAATGTTGTTTGCACCTAAGTTATAAAATACCTCTGATGAAATGGCAAATTCGTGAAGAAGAAGAAAAAAAAAAAAAAAATGTAGCTGAAAGAAAGAAAGGTATTCAAAGTCAATTCAAAGCAACTATGGGATTGGTAGTATATAAGCCGAAACCTGGATTTGGAAGTTAGGTGAGGTTGAAGTGGCTGCCAGATTACGCCAACACACATAGACCAAGAAAGGTCCGTTGTAGTACCACGAGGATCATATAATCCCAGCCTACTCGTTAAAACCAATTAGAGCTTCTGATGAAGAGAAGGAGGCTCCTAATATCTAAATCTATCAGATCGCCTAAATCGTTAAAGTAGAAAGCTCCTAGGTGAAGCTTCCTTCTATGGGAGAGAGCTGGACATGCCCAAAGAAGGTGAGTAATATTTTTTTCCTCTTCTTCGTCCATGCAGCTTCTGCAAAAATCATTTGAAAATATGCCAAGCTTTGTTGCATGCATCCCTATTAGACAGTGTCCTGTAATTACACCTATAATAGAGCCAATATGCAATCGATTGAGAGAGATCAATTTCTTAGAGCGTTTCAGATGCAACTTGTGCCAAATCTGCTTAGTCGCTAGACATGTTGTACCACTTGTCCACCTAAGATTTGTTCTTTCGATTGCATCTAGCTTGAATTTAAGTTTACAAGTAGCGATTGGTATACGTAAATTATCCTTATCTGGAAGGATGGGTACAGTTGTTCCTAATTTGGCGAGTTCGTCAGCCTTACAATTCCCCGGAATGTCCCTATGGCCCGGCACCCAACAGAGGTGAATGTTAAACTGCTCCGACATCTCCGCAAGAGACGAATGGCAGTATAGGGCTACTACTGAATTTATAGAAATCGATTCCAAGGATTTGATTGCAGCTTGGCTATCTGAAAAGATAGGGATGTAATTGGCGGATATCACGTTTTCCTATAGCCAAGATAAGACCTCCTTAATCGCCATTAGTTCCGCCTGGAACACGCTATAACAATCTGGTAGACGGAAGGAGAGCTCAAGATTAAGCCTGTCAGAGAAGACACCTCCACCAACACCGTCTTTCGTTTTCGAGCCGTCAGTGTAGAAGTGGATCGAGTCGTCTTCTATGAAAGCCTCTTCATTCCAGAGTGATCTGGAAGGGATGGTGACAAGGAAGTTCTTGTCAAAGCTTAGACGAGGGTTGGTGTAGTCCGTATTTTCGGGAGAGATTGTGAATTTATTCAGAATGGAGGAGTGGCCAAATTCTTTCCTTGACCACTGTTGGGTAGCTTCAAGGCGAACGGCTGCATTCGCTGCCATTTGCTTGCTAAATATATCAAGGGATAACAGATGAAGCATAATATCTAGTGCAGCAAAAGGGGGTGTACGCAGTGGTCCGCTTATGCACAGACCAGCTATACGCTGGACTTTGCTTAGATAGTCGCGATTTATAGCTTTTTCTAAGGCCGTCCACCAAACAATCACCCCGTATGTGAGTATCGGTCTAATGACCGAGATGTATAGCCAGTAAGTTATTCGAGGCTGTAAACTCCATTTATTTCCAATAGCTTTTTTGCAAGCGAAAAGTGCTACTGTAGCTTTCGTGACTCTTTCTTGAATGTTATGTTTCCAGCCTAGTTTCCTATCCAGGATAAGACCCAAATATTTCGCTTTATCAAAGAAAGTTAAGCTTATACCATTAAGAGAGGGAGGATCGATGAACGGAATTTTATATTTCCTTGAGAAGAGTACCAGTTCAGTTTTATGTGGGTTTACACTCAACCCACACCGAGCCGCCCATCTGGCTAAATTGTTTAAAGCGTTTTGTAGTAGCTCTTTTAGAGTATTAAGGTGCTTTCCTGAGACTGCTATAGCAACATCATCTGCATAAGCAATCACGGTGCATCCCTCACCCTCCAGTATTGGCAATAGTTCATTAACCACCAAATTCCAAAGGAGAGGAGGTAGAACACCACCTTGCGGAGTGCCTCTATTGACAGATCTTCTAGAAGACGTCCCACCTAGCTCTGAGTTGATAATCCGACCATTAAGCAGTAAATTGATCAATGTGCATAGTGAGTTGTCTACCTTCAGGTCCGAGAGTGCATCTGCAATCGCTGATGCATTGACATTGTTAAAAGCACCCTCTATATCTATGAAGACTACCATTGTATATTCCTTGTGAAACAGGGAGTTCTCAATATTACGAACCAACGAGTGTAATGCCGTTTCAACTGATTTACCTTTGCAATAGGCGTGTTGGGCCGCTGATTGAAGTTTTGTATTAATACTGTTGCGTAAGTGGATATCAATCAATCGTTCTAATATTTTTAGAAGAAATGATGATAGACTAATGGGTCTAAGATCTTTCGGACTTGTGTGAGAACATTTGCCAGCTTTGGGTATGAAAACTACTTTGACTTCTCTCTATACTTTTGGTATATGGACCAGATCTATACAGCTTTTAAGAATTGTTTCTAGCACCTGCAAGATAAGGTCCGACGACTTCTGTAGTTCGGCTGGTATTATGCTGTCCGGTCCTGCGGATTTGTATGGTTTGAAGCTGTGTATCACCCAGCGGAGTTTGTTCTGTGTAATTAAGTTAGAGGAGTTGTTTAAATTTGCAGCTGGTCCATTAGAGATAATGTTGCTGACAACTTGGGAGCTACCTGGGAAATGAGTGTCAAGTAGTAGATTTAGGGAATCTTCGCTAGAAGTCGTCCAAGTACCATCTAATTTCTTGAGATAACTGGGCATTATTGGATTTGTGGAGAGGATTTTTCTTAGCCTAAATGCCTCAGAGACCTCTTCTATTTTGCCAGAAAAGAGTCTCCAAGAATTGCGTTTAGCCTTCCTCAGTTCTTTTTTGTAGGTAGTTAGGGATGCTTTGTACAAGACCCAGTCTGTACAGCATCCTTCGTGCTTTTGGCATTGTTGAAGAGTTTTCTAAAATTAGTTCTTAAAGGACCTAAATCTGCATTCCACCAATGAGGCTTTTTCTTACCCCTGGGCCGTACTAAAGGGCAGGAGGAAGATATCGCTTTATTAAGGGCTGATGTAAGATCCTCAACCATGCGATCTAATTCTTGGGTATTGCAAGGGGTCCTAGAGGGAATCGAAGTAACTAATTTTTTATAGTTACTCTGTATTTGAGCCTGTCAGTTTTTCGATAATTTCTAAAGACTTTGGGGCCTATAGGGTCGATATTCAGGCTAAATTGAAGATATCGATGGTCTGAGAAGGAATGTTCACCTGATACCTTCCAGTTCTTGATCCTTTGAAGGATGTTGTCAGAGACAAGGGTAATGTCTAGAACTTCTTGTCGATTTTTGGTAATGAATGTTGGTTCACACACATGGATTTCTACAAGGATTTTTTTTTTTTTTAGATATTTAGGACCTAAATCTGCATTCCACCAATGAGGCTTTTTCTTACCCCCTTTTTTTTATTGGTTGCGCCAAAGGGTGTGTAATCTTCTAAAGATACCAGTAACCCGAGCTACTGGCATGCACGATTCGCAAACCTGAATACTCGATGCCAGGAATACGCCTACGTACTAAACCACACCCTGCACACTTGTAATATAGCCTTACCACATTACAGGGGTCTCTGATGTGGTGGACCTTTCTTTCTCCTATACTCGTGGGATCCAACTATGAATCAAACAAAAACAAATACGAATAAAACAGAAAAAAAAAGAACAAAAAAAAGTACAAAACTCAGGAGACGAAAGTACAGAGGAAAATCCGTTCAGGAGAAGCTCGGTATTGATGCGATCACCGCCGTTAAAAATAGCGGATGGACCGACGCAAGAAGATAACACAAACGCGGAGATGCCGTCTGAACCAATAAATGAACAGACAACCTCGCAAATGCCGTCGGAATCTCTCCCCAGTGAAATATTAACTGGTAGCCTGAAGTCCGAAACCAACACGGAAGTAAAGGCCAAAGAAACCAGCGAAGAGAGAGAAAAACGTGAAGCCATGCATTCCCTGGGAAAGCACATCTCGGCACTCATGGAATTCATAAAGGGAAAAAACAATGTGCATCATGAGATTAGGAGACTGGCTAGTGCAATTCGTAAACACTACAGCTGCGCAGTAGATTGCGAAATAGATAAAGTGGTATGCAGTAGAGTGTCTAAAGCCACTCAAACCATCCACTCTCCTGAAACGAGTGAGTTGGCTTTCCCTTCTTCGTTGGAACAACTGCCAGACCCAAAGCGAAAAAGGACGAGATCTCCAAATACCGAAGAGCCCTCCACACTGTCATTGTTGCGGAAAAACCGGAAATGGAGGTGAAACAAAGCGTGCATAAGGACCAGAATGAAAAGAAAAAAAAAAGGCCACAGGGGAAAACCATGGACAGACTGTGAAACCCCGGATCGAAGAACCAGGTGCAGAAACTACTAATAAAGTCGTTTGGACAAGAGTAGAAAAAAGTCGAGGCAAGATATATGCTAAGCCTGACGCACTGGTGATTAAAAAGATCGGAGAAATTTCCTATTGCGACATACTCCGAAAGGTGAAGACCAACCCCGAGTTGAATGGATTAGGGTGTGATGTAACCCGCATAAGAAGGACAGCCAAGGGAGAGCTACTGCTTGAGCTCAAGAAAGCAGCTGATGGAAGAACATCAGAACACCAAAGTAAAGTGGGAAAAGTTCTCGGTGAAATAGCGGAAGTGAGATCCCTAACGCAAGAGGTGCTCATTGAGTGCAAAGACCTAGATGGCGTCACCACAAAGGAAGAGATCTGCCAAGCTCTGTCCGAGCAGTTCGAGGAAGCACAAGGCATAGAGATGTCATCCATGAAATCTATGAGGACAGCCTATGCAGGGACGCAAACTGCCGCCATTAGCCTCCCGATAAATACTGCCAAAAAAGTTCTGGAGGTTGGAAAAATAAAAATCGGATGGACGGTATGCCGAATACGGGAGAAAATAATACCGCCGCGATGTTTTAGGTGTCTTAACTTCGGGCACCTAGCAAAGGCGTGTAAAAACACGTTGGATAGGAGTGAGGATTGCGTTCGGTGTGGACAGAAAGGCCATGTATCCAAGAACTGCAGCAATGATGCAAGGTGCGTCCTTTGAGAAGAAAAGGGAAGTAGCAACACCAAACACGCGGCAGGAAGCATAGTATGCCCGGTATACCAAGAAGCTGCAAAAGTCGCAAGAAGAATATGAAAGTGCTGCAACTAAACTTAAACCACTGCGAAGCGGCATAGGACATCTTGACACAAACAGTTCGCGAGTTAAAGATAGATGTTGCCGTATTATGCGAGCAGTACAAAAATCTCGATGATACAGTTTGGGCTGCGGATGACTCAAAAAGAGCTGCTATTTGGGTCTGCGGAGATTGCGCATTTGAAGAAAAACTGATGACACCCGGAACAGGCTTCGTGTGAGCAAAGGTCAAAGGAGTGCATGTCTATAGCTGTTATGCATCTCCAAACAACACCATTGAGGACTTCCAAAGTATGCTTGATAGGCTCGTGGATGATGCTAGAGGTCGTAGCCCAACGATTATAGCTGGAGACTTCAATACATGGGCCACGGATTGGGGCAGCGCACGAACCAATAGAAGGGGAGAAGCTCTCCTAGAAGCCGTATCGTCACTAGACCTAATATTGCTAAATACAGGAGTTGATATCACCTTTGCAACTAGTTCCTTATCGAGAGGCGCCAACTGGAGAGTCAGTAATCAATATACTTACAGCGACCACCTTGCCATCCTGTTTGAAGTACAACCTAGGAGACCAACCCAGGAACGCCCAAAGAAGGCACAACGAATGGGGTGGAAAATAAGCGCCATGGACAAAGACACTTTTGCCCTGATTTTTGCAGAGTCAACAATAAGCCCAGGAACAGCAAACGCTATGGCCGTTGAGGTTACCAAACAAGTAACTAGGGCTTGCAACGCATCCATGGCCCGGAAAACGTCAACAAATCGCCGGCCACCAGTATACTGGTGGAACCAAGAGATAGCAGAGCTACGCAGCAAGTGCCATAGAGCCAGAAGACTATTCCAGCGATCCAGAGGTTTGTCCACACATCAGGACCTACGGGTGCAATTCAAAAATAGGCGAAGAGAGCTAAAACTAGCTATCCGCAGAAGTAAGAGCAATAGTTTAAGGAACTCTGCGAGCAAGCAGATGTAAATCCTTGGGGCACCGCCTATAGAACAGTAATGGCAAAACTCAAAGGCACTAGGGCACCCTCCCTCTCATGCCCTCTCTTTATGCAGAAAATTGTATCGGGGTTGTTTCCACCTCAAATACCAGCAGAGCGTATAGAGCCACCTCCGGAAGTACAGGACATCCCAACTGTCACGCAAAGGGAACTCCTGGATGTATGCAGACGATTCGAGGATACCAAGTCACCTGGATTGGATGGCATACCGAACAAGGCCCTTAAATTAGCCATTAAAACAAATACGCAACCATTTGTGGAACTCTACAACAAGTGTCTAACAGAAGGAGTTTTTCCAGACCAATGGAAAAAGCAACGTCTAGTGCTGCTGTCTAAAGGGAAAAAACCACCAGACGAGCCCTCGTCATACCGTCCCATATGCCTGTTAGACACAATGGGTAAAATACTGGAGCGAATCATATGCAACCGACTAGAAGTGGCAATTGGTGAAGCCGGGGGACTCTCCAACTAACAGTATGGTTTTAGGAAAGCTCGTTCTACAGTAGACGCAATAAGAAGAGTAACTACAACCTTGGAAGAAGCTATTCAGGGCAGGAGATGGAGAGGCGGTGCAAAGAAATACGGTGCCGTAATAAAATTGGATGTCAAAAAAGCGTTCAATTCTGCGAATTGGGGACTCATAGTGCAATCGCTTAGGTCAATGATGGTGCCATGGTTCTTAATTAAAATAATACTGAGCTACTTCGAGAAACGGTTTCTGCTCTTCGATACCGACGATGGAGTCAAGCAGTACCACATATCTGGCGGAGTTCCACAAGGATCGGTATTAGGCCCTATCCTTTGGAACATTATGTATGATGGGGTTCTAAGGCTTGGAATCCCAAATGAGGGAAAAATCATAGGCTTCGCCGATGATATTGCAATTGTCGTGGTTGCAAAACATCTAGAGGCAATAGAGGATATTGCAAATGAATGTATCCGAAAAGTCAAAGGGTGGATGGCAGCAGTCGGGTTAGAGCTCGCCGAACATAAAACAGAGGCAGTATTGGTAAGCAGCCACAAGAAAAGAGAGGAAATCACCATCAGAGTAGGAGATCATAATACGACATCAAAATCGGTTATCAAATACCTAGGTGTGATGATCGACGCGAGGCTCACTTACAAGGAGCACCTTGAAAGAACGTGTGACAAAGCGGCTCGGGTGAGCGGTGCCTTATCAAGAATAATGATAAATATAGGAGGACGTAGGCAACAAAGGAGACTTATTCTATCCAGGGTGGTGCAGTCCATCCTTATGTATGCGGCACCCATATGGGCCAAAGCTATGACGAAAAAGACCTACGCAAGAAGAATAAACTCTGTCAATGTGCGCTGAGAGTATGCTGTGCCTTCCGTACGGTGTCAGACGAGGCAGTATGTGTCATCGCGGGAATGCTACCAGCGGATATCTTGGCTATCGAGCTACAAAGGACCTACGACGTCAAAATTCAGGAACCTCAAGCGTCAGTCAAAAATATCAAGCCGGAAGAAAGACAGCGAAGCATTAGAGCATGGCAGGAGCGATGGAACCAGTCCTCAAAGGGAATTTCAACCACTCTCCCCGCGGGACTATCGTTAGGTATTACTTCGCGGGGCTGGTTAGCTATTTAAGCTCTTCATTCGCTGTCTTCCGCTTCTTGTTCCAAAAGTGTTGCCGGTTGGACTTGGTTGCTCTTTCTGACTCTTTCCAGCCGCCTAAGTTCCTGCACGATTATCGCTGCAACTTGTTTCACCGCGTCCCATATTGCATTCGATGCTATCATATGGTGCACAATGTTTTCGGGGGTTGGTATTTCTCCAATTTTTTCCTCCAGTTTTCTGTGCTCTATATGAAAACGTGGGCACTGAAAAAATACGTGCTGAGCGTCTTCTGAGGCCTCTCCGCAATTTGGACAGTTGGGAGATTCAGCGAGCCCAAACCTGTTGAGATACGCTCGAAAGCAGCCATGTCCGGTTAGGAACTGGCTAAGATAGAAATCTACCTCTCCGTGTTTTCGGTCCATCCATTTTCGGATATCCGGTATAAGTCGATGGGTCCATCTTCCCTTTGAGGACTGGTTCCATCGCTCCTGCCATGCTCTAATGCTTCGCTGTCTTTCTTCCGGCTTGATATTTTTGACTGACGCTTGAGGTTCCTGAATTTTGACGTCGTAGGTCCTTTGTAGCTCGATAGCCAAGATATCCGCTGGTAGCATTCCCGCGATGACACATACTGCCTCGTCTGACACCGTACGGAAGGCACAGCATACTCTCAGCGCACATTGACAGAGTTTATTCTTCTTGCGTAGGTCTTTTTCGTCATAGCTTTGGCCCATATGGGTGCCGCATACATAAGGATGGACTGCACCACCCTAGATAGAATAAGTCTCCTTTCTTACCCCTGGGCCGTACTATAGGGCAGAAGGAAGACATCGCTTTATTAAGGGCTGAGGTAAGATCCTCAACCATGCGATCTAATTCTTGGGTATTGCAAGGGGTCCTAGAGGGAATCGAAGTAACTATTGTAATTTCTTTACAGTTACTCTGTATTTGGGCCAGTCATTTTTTCGATAATTTCTAAAGACTTTGGGGCCTATAGGGTCGATATTCAGGCTAAATTAAAGATATCGATGGTCTGAGAAGGAATGTTCACCTGATACCTTCCAGTTTTTGATCCTTTGAAGGATGTTGCCAGAGACAATGGTAATGTTTAGCACTTCTTGTCGATTTTTGGTAATGAATGTTGGTTCATTACCGATATTGCACACAATGAGATTTGTACTTAAAATAAAATCAGAAAGTAGCTCACCTCATTCATTGATGTCCGAGCAACCCCATACGGTGTGGTGAGCGTTTGCGTCACACCCTATTAAGAGACCGTTTTCTGCCTCCCTACATCTACGATCAATCTTTCCAGGTTATACCCAAAAAGAGAGTCCATATTTCCGTGGGCGAGATATGCTAATACCAAGTAGTATGACCCGCTTGCCGTCTCTATCCTTGCCGCCGTGGTATCTCGATCGCTGTAATTAGGGAGTAAGGTTACTTTTAGGGTACTTTTTACCAGTATACAAAATCTGGGTTTACTTTTATCTGGTGTATACAGGGAGTAGTGTTCTAGAGTCTTCAGTCCACATAGCAAGTTGTTCACAACCCAATGCTCTTGGACCAAGACGATATCTTCCCTATTCTTGGAGAGACGAAGAAGAAGGCCGACAGAAGCCGTAACTGCAGCATTGTCGCTACAATCAGGTAGAGAAACCTCCATCACGGTAGAATTTAACACTTCCGAGTCTGAGGAGCTGGCCAAAAGATCGTCCTCGCTCAAAAGAATTTTGTTGAAGCAGTCATCCGTCTCCATGTCTGACAAGATTTCATCATCGACTAGAGAGGGAATTTGCTGAAAAGCTGAGGAAGAGGTGGATTTGGAAGTAATATTGATGGAAATACTGCTAGGCGAATCTTCAGCGATCCGGGCCTATCAGCTAGAATAACCGGTTTAGATATTGAATTGATCAAAAAATGTAAAACAGTGTTAAAAAGCATAGCCATTGGACGCGAAATAAAGATGGACAAATTTCAACAATATGCCACTGAAACTGCTAAGCTATTTGTGCAAAAATACAGTTGGTACCCATTGCCTCCCAAAATTCATAAAATTTTAATTCATGCCCCGACCATTATAGAACATGCATTATTGCCAATAGGTCAGCTGAGTGAAGAAGCGCAGGGGGCAAGAAACAAAGAGTTCAAAAGATATAGAGAAAATTTCCCTCGAAAAATATCGCGTTTAAAAACTAACGCAGATATTTTGAGCTCTTTGTTGATTTCCTCGAACCCATTGAACCAGTTTGCAAAAATTGCCTATTTAACGTGAAGATATTATTGAAAAGGATGTTCTACATTTATTGCAGGTGCCTAATGTCCCACTAACTTCCGATATTTCTACAGGAACAATATGTGAAAGCTCAGATGATTCTTCTGATTCCGATTAATTGTGTCTCTATTTATTATATTTAGTATATTTTTTGTCTATTCAGACTTGTTTTTGTATATAAATTAAAAATATCATCTTCAAATATAAAATTAAATGTTTTTAGTTCATTTTCTAATAGTTATATGGATGTGTTGTCTGCCTTGTAGTCGTTTCATAAGTTGATGTACTCTGCACAGATTTAGCAAAAGCTTTTAATAGAGTAGATACATCACATTTTACTTTTTTTCCAATTAAACTGCGTGACAAGGTTTTGGTAACATGATTGTTGATATGTATAACTGTTTCTTTATAAAGGCTTAAGATAATAACGGAAAGCAAAATTGTTCCATCACGTCAATACTTCAATTTATTTGTCTTGCTCGGTCGGTTGGCAATTGGAATAATTTTAAAAAGTGATTTAAGCTTGGTTGAGATAGTTTTAAGTAAAAATACAATAACTCTTTAAACTAAAAATGAAAAAAAGCGGTTATCGTACGTGTGAAAATTGCTCCAATAAATTCTGTTATGTGTGGGGCCAATACATTCTAATGGCCCAAGGTTGGGCTGTAACTGAAAAAGTAAAACAGCCTTATCCTCTTTATTTTATTCGCTCTGTTAAACAAGACAAAGAATGGATTCGGAAGTTGGTTTGTATCTCATGCTACGTTACTCTTATCAAATGGTTAAGTGGTAAAAAGAAGTCGATGGCATTTGCTATTCCTATGATTTGGCGTGAACTGCTATTTTTGTTTGACTAAAGTCAAAAGGTTTTAAAAAAAAATAAAAACAAAATAGAATAACCTGAAGTAGCTGTGTCCATGCCAATACCTCATAGCGAAGAATTTCCTATGCCCATGCCAAGAACACCAGAACCATGTGCTTGCTATACGAAGTGATGATGACAGTGAAGAAAATTATGGGCTAGAGAAGGAAATATCCGAATATGTACCCCCCAGAAGTTCATTGAAAGAACCACACATGATTTAGCAGCAAGAGTTAAATGATTTGTTCCGTGACTTAAATTTATCTATCAGAAAGTCTGAAATTCTCAGTTCACTTTGTTGTACAGAATCTACTTTTAGTCACCTGTTACGACTCGATCCAAGAAAGGTTCGTTTTCATGGCGTCTAAGCAGAGATATGGCCACGGAGGTCCACCTTATTTTTTTCCGTTAAACAACGCGACACACACGTATCGAGCTTGGAAGTGAATCCAAGCATCTTTAAATGACAAAATGCTGACGAATGATCAATATAAAGCCTCTCAGCAATCTCCTTAGTTGAAATCTTCGGGTTATTTTTTACTACGGTTCGCAAAATGTCATCATCAATTTCGGAAGGCCGTCCAGAACGGGGTTGATCGTCCCACGTTATATCACCATTACGAAATCTACCAAACCACTTTTTAACGGTCCTAAGAGCAGGAGCACGATCCGAATAAATGCTCTGAATATTTTTTGTTGCAGTTCCAACACTCACTATTTTTCGAAACTCGTACAGCATTACATGGCGAAGGTGTAACTTTTCTTTCTCCATTTTAGAAATTTTTTTTTTACACACAATTTGACTTAACTTAACGGGGTCTAGCAATAAAATGACTTCTGATGCCACGACCTATCCATTGCTATACAACAAGTCCATAAAACAAACAATGGTTGCGTCATACCGCAAACTGAAGATCGGGCACGAACTTTTGCAATGATCTAAGTTTTTAACAGACGTCCTTACTGGTCACTGCTCTCTCAAATAGCACCTTAAGAAAATTGACATTGGTCAATCTGACACTTGCAGACTATGTCTTGAGGACGCTGAAACTGCTGAGCGCATTATGTGTGAATGTCCCGCCATCGCTCGTAATCTTACCTGAGTTTCAAACCACTGAACCAAAAATAACTCTTTTCTTCATTTCTACAACAACTTGCGTCATGCAATTGCATTAAAATAGTCAATGGCTTAGACATAGGTTAATAGAGAACAACATTTAAATAAAATTGGATAAGAAATTCATTAGTTTCCATGGTTCCATAGGTGGGTGCCATAGATCATGTTTCGTCAGATCTTTTGTTCTAATTTTTAACACAGAAGTGATTCCGTAGTTTCGAAAGCGCCTACACTGGCAGAGACCTGACAAATTAATATCTACATGGACAAATATATAAGAACTTCTGACCTCTTCCTCCTCAGATCGTCTGTACCCCATATGTAGATACTTTCACCCCATATCTTGAAAAACTCTTCCTTCTTACACATTGTTGCGTGTTTATCAGATCACCCATCGTCCTACTTTCAATGTTCCCCTAAAACCAAAATACTATTTTCACTCTATTTCCAAAGAAGACTCGATTACACTGGACGATGATGTCCAGACTGCTCCGAAGAAAGACGGCCGCGCAACTATGCGCAGCAAAGGCCCAGCAGGTTGTCTTTTTGATGTTGTGCCACAGAAATGTCCGATCGGTGATTTTGAAAGAAATTAATGTTCCCGTTGTGCGATACTCACTTGCGACTGAGTTGATCTCAGCTCCCCCTCGTGAGAGCCTTTTACATTTCACTTCACTTTTGTGTGCTGCGCACTTCCCACCTCCAGTACTGTTGCTGTTTTATAGCATTGCGATCGCCTAGAAGCACAAGTGATATGCGCCTCTGACGCAAAGAAATCTGCAAAATCGTCATTTCGCGCCAATAGGTGCAGAGATCCTGTATCGCACCAAAGTGCCGCGCGCGCGAATATTTTTGCGACGACAACGACAAAGACGACCAGTCCAACCAAGAGACGATCATCGCCGGCGCAATCTATAAATATTAAATGGAGCTTAGGATGAAATGAAATTTACGCCTTGAGGCGGAAATTTATGATGTGGCGAATGGCAACATTTTGCTGCAATAATAAATGTCATCTACAGTGGATGGCGATCGATTTTATTGTTTTGCTGCGATCGAGGGCAAGCAGATCGGTGCGGTGACCGTTGTTGTCATCCACATGGAGGAGGAGGAGGAGATGTTCGCAGGCGAAGGTGTTGTATATCATTGTATTGCCAGCGAATCGATGGAGACGTCCTCGATGGGAAAAAACAGATAAAAATTGGAAATTATTTGCGGATCAGTGCAATGATTGTATCTGGAAGATATTAAATAAAAATCCGAATGACTTTGCGTCATTGGGAAACAGATGGCAGATGACGTAGTGAAAGCGTTCGCCTTTTTCGATTTATCTATGAGCTGTAAACGGATCAACAATACCCCCACGAGAGCTCGCAAATCACTGACCACTTAACCCAATATCCCGACAAACATATTTTCTTCAATTCCCAATCCGCATTTTATCTTCCAATCTGAACCTGATGTGCGCTTCAAACAATTTCTTCTGCAACTTCACCAGAATTTAGCTCATGGCATCTAATTAAGACAATCTCGCGTAAGCCCGCATGGCCATTCATTCGAAAACCTCTAGCGGCTATCATTACCGTACTCGTAAATATCCCGCTCATAATTAGATGCAACAAATCCGACCTCTAGTCACGAGATTTACAACGATCCACCTAATCTAATCAGTAGCAGCACTCGCACAGGAAACCTGCTGTTGCTTTAGACAGTTTTATTCATTTGCTGCTGCTGAACAGTGAATCCGTTAATAAGCCGTCGACTTCTTGATCCACATGCATCCTATTGTGTAGGCCGGTGTACCGAAAGCTGGTGGTTAGGAGCTTCGATTGATTTGTGACCACCGCCGCCGCTGGCTGGTCCGGGAGACTGTCATCCAATGCGTCGTCGTCGTCCTCCTTGTGGTGTACATGAAGAAATAGCAAATTAATTTGCATGCGTATACTGCCGTCGTAAATATTCTCAACAGCACTGAGGAGGTTAAAGTTTACACGTAAAGGGCAGCCAGGATCACATCATACTCATGGTAATAGGCTCGTGATTGCTTCCGCATTTGGGTAGGTTATTGGGAAATTGCGTTTCTCATAGAAAATTATGGTATTCTGGTTGAGCAATGGATGTTATAGAATCACGAAAGTCATTGCCTCCTCAAAGTAGAGTGGGATATCCATTTTAACATCAAGGCATACTATAGATACTTTAAAAAAAAATCACAAGTTCGTGTGTAATAGTTGGTGTTTCTGGTCAAGTAGATTCGTTATTGAAGTAATTGCTTGCTACAAAATAATATAGCTAGGAGAAAAGAACAGATAAAGTTAATCTCAGATATTCAACTTTAAGGCAAAGCGCTAAAAGTCCTAGCGAGTGTTATTGACGAAGATAAGGCGCGCTGAGTTTAAGTAATTAAAAGAAGGTGTCACGATATTAAAAGTTCTTCTTGATTGACAAAAAAATAAGTAGTTTGCTAAAGTGGCAAGAGGGTGACGTTATGTGTATAATTTTGTGCAAGAAAATGCAGTACAATGTGGCATCCTAATATTTTTCCTTGGTAGGCTGAAATATGGTCAAATTCTGCGTAAGCCGTAAATATATCGAGTTATGTTATTAAAAGGAACACGGAGTTTATGCTCAGAAAAGGAATCCATTCGAGGGTTCACATCCACAACTCCGAAAAATGATATTATAGACATAAGTAAGGATTTGACTGGATGGAGTTTTGTTTCAGGTGGGGTAAAATCACTAGACTGCCATAGTTTCCTTACTTACTTACTTACTTACAGTGTGGGGTGGACCTGGGCCTCAACGAACAAACCTCTCCAGCCAGCCCAGTTACGAGCCAGCTGCTTCCAGTTGCGCACACCCTGTTGGTTAAGGTCCCCCTCCACTTGTTTGCGCCACCTACCGCGAGGTCGTCTCCTACTGCGTCCTCCATCCGGGGAGGATTCGAAGAATTTCTTGACGGGAACGTTGGGCTCCATCTGCTCTAAATGACCCAGCCATCTTAGTCGCTGTATGTGAACTCTTCTGGCTAAGTCGATGTCCTTATATAGGCCGTATAGTTCGGCATTGTACCTTCTCCTCTACTCACCGTCTTTGCAGATGGGACCAAAGATCGCTCGAAGAACTTTTCTCTCATCCCCATCCGATATTGACAAAGCCCATGTCTCTGCGCCATACAGCAGGACTGGGATAATTACTGTCCTATAAACAGTTACCTTAGTACTTCGAGATATGGCTTTGTTACTCAATTGACTTCTTAGCCCATAGAAACAACGATTGGCAAGAGTAATTCTTCGTGTGATCTCCCTACTGATGTCATTTGCGGAGTTCACCATAGAGCCTAGGTAGACAAAATCGTTTACTACCTAAAAATGATAAATGTCAATTGTGGCGTTCTGTCCAAGACGACGATGTTGAGTGTCATTTTTTGTAAGCAGCATATATTTTGTTTTGCTTTCATTGACCGCTAAACCCATCTTTGCTGCCTCGCTGACTCGTAACTACCCCATTGACGGCCCGCTGAGTTCTTCCGATTATGGTAATGTCATCGGCATAAGTGAGTAGTTGTACAGACTCGTAAAAGATTGTACCTCCGATGTTGGCTTGTGTGTTTCGTACAATTCTCTCAAGTACTATGTTAAAGAGATCCCATGATAGCGCGTCACCTTGTCTAAGACCTTTCCTGACATCGAATGGTTCGGTGATGTTCTTACCGACTTTGATGGAGCAGCGAGAGTTCTCCATCGTCATTCTGCACAAACGGACGAGCTTGGCAGGGATGCCAAGACTAGACATGGCTCTGTATAACTCGTCTCTAAACACGCTATCATAGGCAACTTTGAAATCGATGAAGAGGTGGTGCGTATCGATTTTATATTCATGGGTCTTTTCCAAGATCTGCCGTAGTGTGAATATTTGGTCAATGGTGGACTTTCCAGGCCTGAAACCGCACTGATAAGGACCTATCAGGTTGTTGACGATCGGTTTAAGGCGTTCACATAATACGACAGACAGCATCTTATATGCGATGTTGAGGAGACTTATTCCTCTGTAGTTGGCGCAGTTCAGAGGGTCTCCTTTCTTCAGGATCGGGCAAACGATGCTGATGTTCCATTCATCAGGCATACTTTCGTCCAACCAGATTTTACAGATGAGCTGGTGCATGCTCCTTACCAACTCATCTCCTCCTGCTTTGAAAAGTTCAGCGGCAAGGCCGTCGGTTCCAGCAGCTTTGTTGGATTTGAGTTTAGATATCGCTATCCTCAATTCATTCTGATCGGGTTGACGGGAATCTTGACTGTCATCGTCACTGCTGAATGGCTCATTTTGCCTGACAGCGGAATATTGGTCATAATCGCCGTTTAGCAGTCTACAGAAGTGTTCCTTCTATATCCTCAGCACCGACTACGATTCTACTACTATATTGCCATTTTCGCCCCTGTAGGCTTCTGTTCTGGCTTTGAAACCCTGGCATGTTCTTTTACCTTTTGGTAAAATTATCGAACATAATTCCTGCAATAAAGTCTCCCAATCCCCTCGATCGAGCGCTTCTTATGCTCCGATTTCTTCTTTCTGAGAAGTCGATGGTTCTCTTTTCTCCTCCGCTCCTAGAGTTGTACGCCTCTTGTTTAGCTGCATGTGCTTGCCGGCATTCCTCATCAAACTAGGGGTTTCGTTGTGGTGGCCGAGAGAAACCCAGTACATCAGAGGCGGAATCTCTGATAGCTTGTTGGCAACTGGTCTTCCGCATTTGCTGCTGGCGGCATAGGACTTAGATTAAGATTAGAAGAAGCTCGATCGACAAAGGCTCTGGCGATCTCTTGCGATTGTAGCTTTTCGACGTCAAATTTCCTCACAGTATTTTATTGATTCCGCTCCGTTCTGGATATCCGCATCCGTACCTTGGTTACAACTAGGTAGTGATCCGAGTCCACGTTGGTTTCTCGGAAAGACCGGACACCCAGAATACTGGAAGAGTGCCTTGCGTCGATCGCAATGTGATCGATTTGGTTGACAGTTTTTCAATCAAAGGAGAGCCATGTCCCCTTGTGAATATCGAGACGTGGGAACCGCGTACTAGCTACGACAACGTTTCGTCCCGCCGCAAAGTCGAATAGCCTGAGTCCGTTGTCGGATGTGATGTCGTGCAGGCTGTGTTTTCCGACCACGCTACTAAAGACGTCCTCCCTTCCTAGCTTTGCGTTAAAATCACCTAGGACAATGTTAGCTTCGTGGCTAGGGCATTGCTCATACGTCTTGTCCAAGAGCTGGTAGAAGTCATCCTTTGCCGCGTTGTCCATCTTCTCGTGAGGGGCGTGAGCGCATATTAGGCTAATGCTGGCAAATTTAGCCTTGATACGGATAGTCATGAGGCGCTCGTTCACATGCCGGAAGCGCAAGACTTCTTGCCTAACTCTACCTCCAATGACAAATCTGGACCCGAATAGACGCTGTCCTTGTTATCATCATCCTCATCCTCCTTTTGCCCGGCCCATCCCATCGCACTTCTTGGATGGCGGTAATGTCTGCTTTGAAACACTCTAGGGCCTCCGCAAGTTGTTCGGCTGCACGTGGTTTGTAGAGGGACCTAACATTCCACGTGCAGATACGAAAATCGTTGTCCTTTTTACGTTTGCTTGGGTCGTCAACAGTAAAGTCATCCGTATCCGAGGCTGTTGGTTGCTTCGTAAGCAAAGGTTTTTTTACGTGGTAGGGAAGTTAACCCGAGGGCACAACCCCCAACCTGGAGGACGAGATCCTTTTTTTTACCCCTACGACAAGAGGCCGGATACACCGATGAGAGTAATCCACTTCGGGGATATGAGCGCTGCCGTTAAGAATTCATCCGCCACCATCTCTTTTTCAGCACCTTGACACAGTATTGAAAATCCTTACAGACCTCAGCTCCAAATATGTCGAAGTAGCTCCGGTAAGGTATCCGCTGGCCTGTAAACATCACCTTTGACTCCATCGGGGGAATTCACCCGCCGCACGGGTGAAGTTCACCCAGATGTGCTTACGCAGGTCCGACTGTTCAGCTACACATATATCGTCAGACTCAGCATACGCTCATCGTTAGTTGACTATCAGATAGCTATCCAGCGGGCACCGCGAGGAGGTGATGATGCGATTTTGCCCCGCCATAGTTTCCTTAGTGCCTAATATATATGACCTACAGCAAGATTTACGTGGTCATTACAGGACAGGTTCTAAGTCAGTTTGTATCCAAGGCTAGTAATAGTCTTCATATATCTTGAAATTATTAAGTTATGTAGGGGGAAAGTGTTCCGTAATGAAATTCAGTTTGGATAACAGTATAGCCTGTGTTTTACGCGGACTCAAAGTCAGACCGTTGGCTACTGAACAGTCCTGGATAGCTTTAAGGTCTTCATTTATTCTGCAAATACTGAAGTAAGACCAATTGGCCTTGACAAATAAATTTGAATATCATCTGCATATAAATGGAAATGATACGTGTTTAAAAATGTTGGGCAAGTCATTAACGTACATGCACAAGAGATCAGCGCCTAGTATGGACCATTGAGGTACTCCAGCCAATATGCTTTTCGCTTCTGAGATGGTCCTGCTGACAGCTACTGTTTGTGTTCTGTCTCGTAAGTAATTCTTTATTAAACGAGCAGCTCAGATACTAAATCCAAAACCAGAAACGAGTTTACTACACAGCACCTTGTGATTGACTCTGTCAAAAGCCTTAGAAAAATCAAGAAGGCATAGATCTGTCACGCAATCTTTATAATTTTTGACTCTAATCTCATTTAGCAGCTTTATCACAGCACTAGTGCAGCTATGATTCGCTTCGAAACCAGATTGGTACTGTGATATTAGACTTTCTGATTCAAGATGCCGAACAATCTGTCCTGCTAGGATGTTCTCCTTTTTCTATAAAAGCGGACAAAGTTGAGGATGTTACACTATAATTTATGATATGGGTTCTTGAGCTCAAGATGTAGGGAATTATTAATTTGACAAACCAAAGAGGTATGCCATCTTCTCCAACAGCATTTGATGCAAAATAGTTTTGCTTCGCTAATCGAATAGCCCAAGTAGCTTGATTACGTGCCTGGTTGTATACTTTCCAGTTTCGAGAGGTAGGATTGCTTCTCCACCTGCGATACTGCCTACGACGCTTTTTAATTTATGCATATACCTCAGAAGTATACCAAGGGGAATTTTCGTTCTGTATTCGAACAATCTTAAGAGGTGCATGTGTTTCAAATAATTCGCTAATTATTGACTGGACATAACCAAGCTTATCATCGATGTTTGATAGGGATTTATAAAAGGGGTCGGTCGAAATTTGAAGGTTTTTTGGTTTTTCGGAAGCCACGGCCTGAGCATAAGACTGCATTGCTGCTGTCCGAGGGTCATTACCCGGTGGCTTTTCTAATCTTTGCTTTTCAGTACCGTTTCTTTTAAGAGCAGAGGTCGAGGGCTTTTCTGTTGTCAATCTTTCCCTCACCTTTTTGTGCTCTGAACCCGGTAGTTTTAGTTTGCCTACTTTCTCCGGCGCGATCTTACGCTTTGGTTTAGTTTGCAATTTTGATTTTATATTTAGTGGCTTAAGAAGCGCATCTCTCCGTTTTTGCAACTCCTTAGCTACTTCACAGCCTCTATAATTTGCCGGGTGCTTTCCCTTACAATTAACACATGTTGCAGAGGTAAACAAAGTTTACTCCACAAACTTGGGAGAGGTAATTTCCGGCGCATTTCACGCAACGTGGTTCCTTTCGACAATACGTTTGCGTATGATTGAATCCTTGGCATCGTTTGCACTGAGGTATCAATCTTGTATTCTTGCGCATGGGTTCGATTTTGACTACGACATTCAGAATTGTTCTTATTTCGTAAATCTTATCCAAACTCTCAGCTTTATCAAAAGTTAGCATAAAAAGAGGAAGCCCGCGCTTTACCGTCGTTTCCTCGCCTTCCAATTCTTGTTTTTCCCGTTTAATTAAATTTACTGCATCGACGATTTTAAAGTTTTTGTTTTGCAAATCGTGAACAACATCTTCCTTTAAGCATGAGGCATGAAGTCCTCTAGCTACGACTTGTATCGGTCTTTCAGATTTATTTTCGTAAGTATACCACTGAATTTTTTCAGTATTCAGTTTATTAGATACTAAGCGGTAACTGTCTGAGTCCTTTACGTATACTTTCCATTTGTTGTTGTTGAGCGATGTTACTTCAAAATCGGATAGCAACAGAGGTTTAAGAATAGAATGCAGTTTATTATAGTCTGCAATTCCGATTACGTTTATTGGCGGTGGTGATCGTACCTTAGTTCGTGGATTTTCGCTCATTTTGCGTGTTTCTTGCCTCGTTACCATTTCGGGTGAAGAACCAGCTTTTCGTTTCTTAACTCGTCGTTTTTTTAGAACCCAGTTAGTTTCCCGAGCTAGTTCTTCTTCATCCGTTTGATAATCAGTGTTATCGGGGACGTTTGAACTCGCAGCAGACTCATTACGAGGTTTCTTTATATCCTTAAATGCTTTATTTTCTGCTTTAAGTACATTTAATTCTTGTCTTAGTTCTTCGCATAGAAGTTCCATTTTACTTAGCCTGGTCCGGAGTTCCATATTTTCGTCCGTAAGGCTTTGAATTTTCGTTGAAGTCCGTTGTTCGTGCGCCGACACTGTCGATGTCGCCGGACTTCTAGTTCCGCACGTTTTTATGGAAGATCTTGATGGTGGAGATCTAACTACCCTGGTACCTTTTTTAAAGGGGTCAGATGAACGCAATAAATGGCTCTCCCCAGAATCCGTAGAGCCGACCTCCGAAGAGGGTGGATTTTCCAGTGTACCTGGACTGCCACCTGGGGTATTTATATCTTTTGTTTTGTTCATTGCATACTTTGTATACGCCATACTTGATATACGGAGGGTGGATTTTAGTCGCCTCTTACGACAGGCATGCCTACCTTTCCAATACCATTATGCCAACAGGAATTTTGCCGAAAGAATTTAAGAGGACGAAGATTATTGGTATTCTGAAACTGGGAAAACCTTCTGATAGAGCGGATAGTTACTGTCCAATAGCACTATTGAGTATAACCTATAAACTGCAGGAGAGTCTAATTCACAACAGAATAGAGGTAGAAGTGAACTCAAAAGTAGCAATTGAGCAAGGCGGGTTTCACCCGGGTCGCAGCTGTACCGACCGGGTGCTTGCCCTAACTACTAACATCGAGAAAGGGTTCCAGAATAAACTTAAAATGTCAAGAGTCTTCGTAGACCTTTCAGCAGCATATGATATAGTTTGGCGAACAGGAGTCATCTTTAAACTGCTTAAAGTTATTCCATGCAAGAAAATAGCTAATTTAGTCAACAACATGCTAAGCAAGCGCATGTTTCAAGTATTCATTGACAACGTGGAAAGTAAGCCAAGAAAGCTAAACAATGGTTTACCACAATGATCAGTATTGGCCCCTTTGTTGTTTAATCTATATATGTACGACATACCACAAAGACTATCCAGAAGTATCAATACGCCGACGATATATCTCTAACAATACATCCCAAACATAGCTCCAGCAGAAATACTCCAAGAAGACTTGAAGAGTTTATACGATTACTTCATAAAATAGAGACTAAACATTAATTTGAATAAGACCGAAACAGCTTGCTTCCATCTTAATAACAACATATTTAGCTAATGTTCCGCTGTAAGTGTCCTTCAAGAATACAACACTTCCGCGTAACTGGTACCAGAAATATCTCGGTGTCACACTTGACCGTTCATTAACGTACAAAAATCACTTGGAAAACACATGCGCCAAAGTAAAAACAAGAAACAACCTTCTTCAAAAGCTTACTTCAACATCTTGGGATACCTCACCGAAAACCCTTCGCATAGTCTTTTCTACAGCAGAGTATGGCGCACCATTATGGATCAACAGAGTACAAGCTAAGAAAGTTGATCACCAACTCAACACAACCATGCGTTTAATATCCGGAACAATTAAATCCACACCTACACCGTGGCTCCCTGTTTTAAGTAACATCGCGCCTCCTGATATTTGGCGCTCCAACACATTAGTTAGGCAGTATGAAAAAATATGCGAATATCAAGAGCTTCCTATACACCAGGACCTAAACGCTAACCCAAATCGACGCCAAAGACTTAAGTCAAGTAAGCCAACAATTATCACTGCTGCAAGGCTAAAAGACTCGAATTTTAAACTGAAGGACGAATGGATGAGACAGTGGAGAACTTTCATAACAAAAAACAACTTATTTATTGAAGACCCATTTGTTCCTGTGGGCGCTGTGGCGTAAGTGGTTAGTGTTTCGGATCACTGCGCGTGAGGTTCCAAGTTCGAATCCCAGAACACATCAAAAAGTTTTTTCACGGTTCCACCTCTCGCGAGCGTCTGACAAACATCCGAGAGTATTGTTGTCTCGAAAAAGCTCCTCAAAACGAATTGCCCTTCGGATACGGCACTAAATTGTAGGTAGCTTCCATTCGTGTGAAAAATACAACGCACACAACATGAGTGGTTGCGAGAGGCTAGGCCCTGGCACTTAAAGAGCTGTTGCGCCAAATATATTTTTTTTTATTTGTCCCTGTACATGGAGAGAATTTACCACGCAACCTTTGGACTAAACTGAACCGTATACGCACTTATCATGGCCGATGTGCCGATTTCCTTTTCAAATTAGGCGCAATTTCCTCAAGTGTTTGCGATTGTGGTGCCCGTGACAGACCGTACAACACAGCTGACGAGTAGGCAGAAGACTGCCCAGGGAGATCATTCGGAGGAGGTATTGCTGACATCCACAAATTAACAATTGATGCTGAAAGTTGGCTAAAAAACTTAGATTTGAAAATATGACTATAAATAATATCATGTACACATTTGTATTACAATTTGTTTTCCCCATTTTATAATAATTAACGTGCAATTGTATCTAATAATTTATAACATATTATATCATCAATGTTACATGTACCATACGCTAAATAAAATAAATAAATAATCCGGTATACACTATCAAATTAAGGTATTGACTGGTGAGTGCCAAGGTACTGTACACAGTGATGACATTCGAGACTATATTGTCACCCTTCATCGGCTGACTTACGCTCAGGCTATGGCATCCAAAAATGCAAAAAACCTTAAAATTTCGACGTACCGGTCTCTCCTGTTTTCTCAGCTGTTCTTGCGAAATTTGAAGAACAAGGGAAAATAAATAAAATTATTCTCGATAGGCTGGAACCCCCACAGACGGATCAGTAGAAATGCGATGAAGTGGGAGGGTTATGATCCTTTATTTTTGGATCATAACCTTGTTGATAAAAGGCAGAAGAAGATTCTCGATAGGCTGGATAGGCTGGCTCGAAAATAATTCACGGAAAACGCGTACTTCAACTAGAATATGATTGAAAAACGAATTTTAAAAATATGTACTGGGAATGCAAACGGACATTTACAAAAACGAATTGGAAATATTCATGCGTGAAAAAGATATTGATATTTGCTTGATTTCTGAAACCCACGTAAAAAACGAATCGCATTTCAAAATAAAAGGCTATAATGATTACCACGCTTGTCACCCTTCGGGAAAAGCGATAAGCGGATCATCCTTGTTTATTAAAGACTGCAGCGAACAATCCGAAGACCTAAAGATAGAGTTTGAAACTTTGTAACTGTGCACGATTCGAGTAAAATAGTCAGCGTACTTTTAAAATCACATCTATCTACCGTCTACCGCGTTCCGCGCTTGAAAAAAGTGATTTCACTAATTTGTTTGAATCGCTGAAACTTAATTTTATTATTGGCGGCAATTTTAATGCGAAACAAACGTTCTAGAGCTCAAGATACAGCTCGCAAAAGAGTATAATGATCTATGGGGCAGGTATGGAGTACAGTTGATTGATTCGAATGTGATTTCCATTCGAATGGGTAAACCGACTTACAGGCCAACTGATACTTCGAAAATACCTGACCTGATCGATTTTTTCGTTGTGAAATGAATATCTACCAACCACCATAAAAGTTAAAGAGAGCTTTGATCTGTCGTCTAATCATTCCCCAGTTATTTTTACATTGAGCGAAATACTAGTCTACAACCCAGAGCCAGCGAGATTAACTGGTAGAACAACTAACTGGGAAGGCTTCGGGAACGAAATTGAAGATAATGTTGAACTAAGCGTTCCACTTACGACACCCTATGAACTTGAGGTTGAAGTTGATCGCTTCGTTGAGACCGTACAGATCGCAGCTTGGAATAATACCCACAATCCCAGGAAAACGCCGGACAGACACGGTTTACGATATCCTCTGGAAATAAAAGAATTGGTCAAGGAGAAAAGAAAAGCTCGTAAAAAATGGCAACAGAGTCGTGCTCCGCAGCATAAAGCACACTTGAATCGTATGTGCAATTTGTTGAAGAAGACTATTAAGGATTTTAAGAATCGTGCAATAGGCTCTTACCTTGAAAGTTTAACAGCGGTAAAAGATTCCAATTATTCACTTTGGAAAGCTGTAAAAGGCACCAAAAGGCCCAAAGTACCCGCGTCACCAATTAAATTAAATCAAAATGAATGGGCGAGGGAAGATAAAGAAAAAGCGGACGTCTTTGCGGCCCACTTGGAAGAAATCTTTAAGTCGTACGATGGTCAAGCGGTTTACGACAACCGCAATAGGCCGGATTTACCATCTGACGATTTAACAAGTGCAACGCTAAGGGAACTTAAACATGACATCGAGAATCTAAAACCTAAGAAAGCTTCTGGTTATGATTTGATTACCGGAGAAATTCTCAAAGTTTTACCTAGAAAAGCATTGAAACCTTTCGACTTGGTGAGATAAGGATTAACCTCGTCTAGATTGCGGAACAAGCAGGATCTTTCAATGGAAAGTAACCTGCCAAACGTTTTTATTTCGTGATAGACAAATTGCTTGATAAGTTATTACTTAATTGCAATATCTAACAAATTTGTATCGAAGGGAGGTGTTTTTCGGTCAGTAAGAATCTGACACTACTACGAGCACGCGCTTGCTATTCTCATAGTGTCTATGGAAGATTTTCACCTATCTTCGACAAAAAAAAAAAAAAAACCTTCGTCGGCTGAGAAGTATATAATGCCAACTATTCTGAGCGATAATTAGCGTGAAGTTAATATTTGAATATGGTAGATGAAATTGTCTTGTTGTGAATTCAACATAAGCCTACCGTCACCATCGCTAAGGACTCACAGAAGTAGAACAATAAAATCAACTCAAGAAGGTCAGTCTCTCCAGCAACGACTGCATAATCGGCATTGTAATGAATGTTTGGAAAGGAGAACGTCATCCCATTGGGATTGCATTGCATAAGAAAGAATATATTACTTTTACCCAGCCATGTTTTAAGCGATAATGTATCGCTTACATGTCTGTATTACATGTAATCACCTATGTAATACAAATATACAAATATTTGACGCAACAGCTCTTTAAAGTGCCAGGGCCTAGCTCCTCGCAACCACTCATGTTGTGTGCGTTATATTTTTCACACGAATGGAAGGGACCTACTGTTTAATGCCGAATCCGAACGGCGATTTGAGAAGCTTTTTCGTGACAACAATACTCTCGGATGTTTGCCAGACGCTCGCGAGAGGTGGGACCGTGAAAAAACTTTTTGGTGTTTTCTGGGATTCGATCTTGGAACCTCATGCGTAGTGATCCGACACACTAACCACTTACGCCACGGCGCCCACTGTAATGGTTTCGCTAAAACTAATATTGTAATAAGCTACGAGTAATTTATTTCTTCATTAGCTCAGGATATGGTACGTTATAAGTGGTTCCAGGCATACAGGCATACATAGGTTACGGGTAACGTATTACTGGTAACCGTTACAGAACTGATTTCATGTAATGCGCAGAAAAGTGTGTATTACATAAGCAATTTCTCTTTCATTAGAATATTTTACTTATGTAATGTTGTACCCAAGTAACAGACACATTGACGAAGTAATCAATGCCCTAGGTAATAACTATAGTTTTCCCTTAAAAAATGTCAGTACTAAAATGATCGTTTAAACATTTATGTATGGAAAAGGATACACAACCCATTCTAACTTGTCATGTTCGTTGTGAAACTCAACCGCTCAATGCACATGACTTTCACTACTTCAATTGCAGTCAGATGTAGTTTCCTACCTACCTACCTCCTGCCTCCAACCCCAATACCGGTGTGTGTATATACATAAATTCTGTCATGACAATAGTAATTGACAATCGCAATCCATTGGCAGCATTCCTACGGAGCTCTAAAGCGCAAAAATCTACATTAATTACGACTGTCGTCCTTCCATGACAATAATTGTCCATCAAGGCGACCGCGGTAGAGGGACAGAGACACACGGAAAAGTCGTACTCCATTGTTATGCAAATGACACTTCTTGGCACGCTACATTTGTACACGCTGCCAGAGTCCACAGTGCCAGTGATGCGACTGCATTTATTCCAACTCCAACTGTCGTACATTCTCATCTCCCTTGGATCACGCGCTTTGAAGTTCACCTCCACCGACGACGACGACGAAGCAACGATCCGGTCTGGTCTGGTCCGGTTGAACAAAAGACTGGAAGTCTGTGCGACAACTCCAACGATGACGACGTAACATTGCTGCTGGGAGTATGCAAGGTGGAAATTATTAAATTGGCAATTGGATGTCGTGGCCAGGCCAACTACTCGTACACTCCATGCGGTGTGCAGTGGAAGTCAATTAGAAATTGCGTCACTTAAATGCAAATCAGTTTTGGAATGGGGCGCGGTTGCGGCTGCTGGCTGGCGATGGTGATTCCCATCGCAGTGCACAGTGCGAATCAGTCGCATGAAATGGCTTCAAACGACAAGCGTGACAGTGCTGCACACTCAAGAGGTTGTAAATTCTTCAATTGATTGGCGGACTAGAAGATGGGAAAGATCTCACAGTTGGTGTCGCTTGTATTTAGAAAGATGACAGGTTCATTTTGGAACGTATACATAGTTGAGAGAGGATCATCTTGCGTGTTGAACACGTTGCGAACAGCGAATCAGGATGAAGTGTTAATTGGACACTGTCAAGTTGATCGTTTGAGGCTTCAATCAAAGTTGTGCTTTAGCTGACAGGGACAGCGTGAAGGAGTAGAAAATCAAGGTGCAGAACATAGACACACATTTTTCTGAAAATTGTGAGCTGATGGTCATAGAATCACTAAGAACTCGTAAATTTTAGAGGAAAGTCACCGAGGATCAGAAAAATCTCTAAGGTCAGGTGTCATCATAAACCAATCTTACTGTCACACGGTATGGTACTGAAACCATCAAAGTGATCAGTATTCTCTGGTCGTTTTCGGTAAGCTCTGTGGTGTACTGGTCTAAGGGTACAGCCAAGTCTTATCTGGTCGAATATTTAATGGCTGAGACCAAACGGAAATTAGGCTAACCAGCCAGGTTTGTGCATTAGCGTCTGCTGCGCGGTACCCTTGACTTTACATACATAGATCATTTTCGTACGTTGCCCTGCAAGCGTTTTTTAAACGCGCACAGAGTCGTGGGTGCAGTTAGTCTCACATACATCTTCCAATAAAAAGTGAAGCCAGGAAAGCTATGTGTCCCATACTGCTGAGACGGCATTGAGTGTCATTAGCAAAAGCTCCTCGAAGAAGAAAATTTGTAGCTCTTCTCAATTCTGCAACGGTCATGATGAGGTTCTTTGACGACCTTTATTCAGATCCCAAATATGAAACTGATTCGCCTTCATGCCTGGAAATACTATTAATTAAGTAGAATGGTCCCTAGTGCGAGATTAACATCCTGGTCACGTTGAAGAGGATAAGAAACGTCGTTCATTCGCATGTCTTCATCCAGTGAATGACTGTAGTTCATTATAGTATAATCTTGCAATGGCTACATTTTTGCTTTGCAACACCACTGGCAAGGACTTTGCAGAAGGTGGCAGACGAAAATATTGGTAAACGTTCCGACCAAAAGATGTACTAGAAAAGGTAACTTATGAGTAACGGTTTAAGTCCTTTCTCGCCTCGAGGGGCATAGAGAGTAAAAAATGCTTGCGCGCGTTCGGATTTCTGCAATGTGTTTGGGCTGAATCTAACTCATTCTCAAAGAGCTTGATTACTCCTCGACTGTCCTGCGCCACGTTTGCCTAGAGCGTCTCCCTGTTCTGCCTGCCGAAACATTCGAATGATTTGATCCTCCATTTCCTCTGCGCCTGTCCAGCCCTATCCAAAAGAAGACTCTTCTCTTCGATGACCTCGGCGACCTGGCGAACACAAACGTTAGACGCATCCATAGCCGATCTTTAAGTATTTCGTGCTAGTTTTTTCCGTTACATCTCGGATTAATTTTTGGTGGAAACGTAGCATAAGTATAATCTAAGTACTCATTCTGTACATATATAGCGTTCCGTGGTTTTTAAGAGACGCGCGGACGACCAAAAGAGGTGGAGAAGTTTCAGTGAAATTTCAAATTTGTCACGCAATGGAATTCACGTCCCCAATCTGGTAGGTGGTATAGGCTAGATGTCCGAACGCTACGTGGCCTCCAAGCCCTGTTGATGCCTAGTGAGCAAGTAAGCGCTCCAGGAACGTGTTCCAACATATGTACATATGCAGTTGAACGTACAAACTGTTAATAAAACATATTGTTTGCTTGGTGAATACTTTGGATTTACTCTTGACAAAATCAGTGTCAAATTTCAAGACAAATCCCAGGTCTTAAGTGTGTCATTTGTTTCGCGTCTGAACTGCTTTTACCAATCGTTTCGGATTCAAAATTCCAACCAGTTAAAGCATTTTTTTTTCCGAGGGTAGGTGAAAATCTTCAACAAGACACTGTGAGGATCGACAGCGCGTGCTCATAGTAGTGTGGGATTTTTACCCACTAAAAAACCTCCCTTCAAATCATACTTGTTTTTATGTTTACTACAACTTATCAAGTACTTTTCATTTCACGAAATAATGGCGTTTTGCAGGTACCTTCCCATTAGAAGTTCCTGCTAGCTCCGCAGTTTAGACGCGGTTACTTATCGCGCTAAGTCTAAAGGTTTGGTTCTTTGTAGACGGCGCAGTAAATTTCTTTCTTCCAAAACTTGGAGGACTGTAATATTTACGTGACTTTCGAGTCGACTTTTATACTTTCTCGCGTAGGTTTGAATTTGATCTTCTATAGTTTTAATGCCAAGATCTCTATGGATATCGCTATTTCTAATATATCATGGTGCATTAACAATACCTCTTAGCACTTTGTTTTCAAAAGTTTGTAAAATTATAATGTTACTTATTTTGGTACAACCCCAGAGTTGTATACCATATGTCCATACGGGCTTTAGTACTTGCTTATATACAATAAAAGCAGTTTGTTCTTTATAGAGGGTGTAATTTTGATAGAAAATACAGATTTTTAATTAGAAAGCTTACATTTTTTATTGATTCATGGAGTATACAGATTGGGGTTATGTATGGAATAGCACATCGGACAAATGGCTGCCACGGCTTTGCTGGCAAGTACGTACTCTTTTATTGAAATTTTCTATGACCGTTTCGCATAGATGTGGCTGAATTTCATTAACGCACCTCCCAATTTTCTCTTTCAAGGCGTTGGTGATCGTGGGCTTGTTTGCATAGACCTTCGACTTCAAAAAACCCCAAGGAAAAAAGTCCAATGGCGTTAAATCGCAAGATCTGGATGGTCAATTCTGATCGCAAGAACGGCCGATTACACGATTAGGAAATGACTCATGCAGTAATTGAATTGTTTCTGTGGCTGTATGAAAAGTGGCACCGTCTTGTTGAAACCACATGTTGGTCACATCCATATCTTGTAATTTAGGCACTAAAACTGGAACATCATGTCACGATAACGAACACCATTAATTGTTACTGCCTGACCAGCCGCAGAATGGTCCGATAATGCCTCCAGCCCAAAATCCGCACCAAACAGTCATACGTTGTGGATGCATTTATTTCTCAACAACTACTCGTGGGTTTTCTGAACCCCAAATGCGACAACCTTGACGATTAACGAAGCCATCAAGATGAAAATGAGCTTCATTACTGAAGATGATTTTGTTCGAAAAATTGCGGACTGCAGCTGACAAACCTTCATTATTTTTAAAATATTGCTCAACAATGAAAATGCATTCTTCTTTCGCATAGCGTTCCATTTTTACTAACGCCGAAATGTCAGCTGTCGCATTGCTAATTTTTTTTTCCGTTGGCACCACTGTACTATTAAATGGCGCAAAATTCAAATTTTGCGTGAATTATGGGACACCCTTTATAAGGCTTGGAATATTTTCCAATTAACCAATACATTTCTCTATATTTATTATCTAGTTCCGTTTTTTCTTTACATGCGCTTTCCATTTCAGCTTTGTATCAAGTGTCAATCTAATATACTTAGCCTCGTTTGCAAACGGAATTTGAACCGAGTTTGAAAAGATCGGCAAATTATTTATTTTCTTATAAGTAAAATTTACATGAACAGATTTTGTCTCGTTGAGTGCGATTCGCCAAACCTTTCTCCATTCATTTACTCTATCCAAAGCTTCTTGCAGTGTTTCTGTAGTATCTTCGACCGTTTTACCTACTGCCATCGGAAAATGTAGCTAGCTCAGTGCCTTCTACTTGCGGTATATCACGGGTTCATAATAGATATAAAACTGGACCAAGAACGCTTCCTTGCGGCACCCCAGCCATTATTTCCTTAAAATCTGAATATTCGTTTTCACATTTGACGCGGTATAGTCTATTCGTAAGGTAGTTCTTCAAAATATTATATAGGTGCTCTGGCAGAACTTGTCGTAATTTAAACTTTAAGCCTTCGTGCCAGACCTTGGTAAAGGCTTGAGAGACGTCAAGGAATACGCTTGAACAAATCTTTTTTTTTTTCTGCAAGAGATTTTTCGATTACATGTGTTATTATATGCATTTCTTCAATTGTGGAATGCTTACTTCTGAATCCGAATTGATGATCCGGAATGAGATTCCTTGCTTCTATAACCGGCTGTATTCGCCTAATTAATATTCTCTCGAACACTTTGGATATACAGTGGACATTCGATACAGTGAAAAATCCAATTTAGTGAACACACAATATTTTATACAGGCTATTCTAAATAGTGAACAATAAAAAATCTCGCTACAGTGAACTTATGTTTTTTTATTTTCTTAAAACCTTACAGCATGCAAAAAACAGTTAAAACTCATTAGTGCCATGCAGTCGCCAGTTAGGCCCACTGGGAAGTACATACGTTCATAGGTATGCATACGTCCAAATCACATCGTGTTATGCGAGTATCTTGCACGATTATGTACGCAGTTTGGGGTTGTTTGTAGTACAAATACAAACTGCCTGTTGCTTGTTTTTGTTAAAAATACATTATTCTGTTCAATAAAGATTGGCTTGTTTTTTAGTAATTGCAAACAAAAAATTGTAATTATATTGTATTTTCGATGTATTGCATGTAAAAAAACACACATTTTGATGAAATTTGCTTCAAGGAGTCCACGCTCGTTTTTTTTTTTTTTTTTCTCTTGTACAACCCATGCCCGCGTGGCAACGACACTGCAACCTGAAAGATCTATTGTATCGGAGGGTTGGAGTTAATCTAACAGACGTACTACCTCCGTTATGAAAGTGAGTATCTCTTTAGTAGCGGAGCATTTCAGTTCCAGCCCTAGCAAGCTCATCTGCAGATTCGTTGCCCACAATCCCTTGGTGTTCAGGTACCCAACCAAGCTTTACCCTGTTGTATTTGGCAAGGTCTTGTAATGCATCGTAGCAGCGTTTCACGGTTCTGGAGTCCATTTGGTTGGACGACAGTGCCATAAGTGCTGCTTGGCTATCTGAGAAGATATGTATTCTAGCGCCTTTGATCCCCTTCCGGAGATTGTGTCTGGCGCAAATCTCAATGGCATGGATTTCAGCCTGAAACACAGTGGGAGTCGTACCCATAGGTACCGAAATCTTTATGTTGGGTCCTAAAACCCCAGCTCGAACTCCAGAATCCATCTTCGAACCGTGAACCAGACCAGACTTCTAGGGTCCAGTCCCGGAGCACCATTGGACCAGTTTTCACAGTCAAATATTTCAACCTCGAATAACCTACCAAAGCAGTGTTGGCTGACCATAATATCTGGTAAAGTGCAGAACATGTCTCTTTTAGGGTTTGAGTTGAGTATCTTTAAATGTTCCCATTCTTCAGCTGCCTTGACGTGGCGGAACGGCTTAAGAGTCAATGACCCTAAGGGTCCGAAAGGACCCCAGGTGAGACATCGAACTAAAGGCTGAGGACGTCTTGACTGTGACGCAAAACCTGTTGAAGGTATGATGGAAGAAACTTGTACGGTATCTACTCCAGGTGGTACTCGTGAAAACGATAATCCACCCGTGGTCTTTTTGACTACGGCCGGGACGAGGATTCTGGAGGTCCCAACCACCATACTTTTACCCCCCGCCTCTGGCGTTGAATCAGAAGTAGTAGCGACGCTTGTTCCAGAAGACTCCTGCAGCTCTGTCTCTGACTCGATTGGTAGACTGGGCTGGAATGGCAAAGAAAGTGGCGGAAAGGCTTCAGCTGGAACGTCTAATCTCTGTCTCAATAGAAGGGTAGCTGGTCGAAGTTGTGTCGATGACGGTTCGACTCGGGAAACCAATAAGGCTGAATGAGCTCCCGAAGCGGCGCACTCCGATGGGCTCCTGACTAAGAGTCAACTGAAAAGGAGAAGAAGGAAGGCGGCAATGGCGCGGTGCAAAGAGGCTGCAGAGTCAGCTGAAGGCGCAAGCGCCAAAAGCAGTCATCCTTCAGTAGCGACAGGAAAGAAGCATAGGTCGGCAGAAAGTATTCCAACTAGAGCCGATCAATCCCTCAGACCTAACGCTGGCTCCTTTTCGGTCGGCTCGAACAGGTCCAATCTGATGGAGCAAGTTTCGCCTGCTCTTCTTAGTGGAACCGTGTGCGCATCTGATGCGCGCTCTTCTGCCGGGCACACTCTTACCGGTGGCGTTATCTGCGCACAAAATCTGGTGGATACTGGTGCTGTTACCCCTAAAGGTCCCAGCACTAGTGGACAGAAAATGGCTGACGCAAGCAATGCCACGGGTAGGGGCGCTCGCCTCGCCGGAAGCATGTGCGCACCTGGTGCGCGCCGTTCTGCTAATAAAACTGCGACTATATCTTTGATATTTTCGCAGATAAACCTCCACCACTCAAAGGCTGCTACCGCTCTCCTAAGTAGCAGACTTTCTGTGGTGCGTACAAAACCCCACATAACATCTATCCAGGAGCCATACGTGCGGAACAAGCGCATATGTGGTTTTGGGGGTGTTCGTGGAGTAACGGTGCTATGTGACGAGCGATCTGAAAGACCGAGAGCTTGTCTAATTGTGCCGAATTTCCTCTCAGTAACCAAGCTTGGACAATTTTGTGGACAGGACCTGGTTGCTGCAGCTGTAAGCTACGAAACGACCGGAAGTTGGAAAACCTTCGTCGTTGCGTCGGCTTACTTCCCTTATGATTCGGTAATGCCTCCACCACCGAAGGCGGTTGCCGAACTCATAAAGTACTGTGACACTCGGGAGATGGGACTAGTCATGTGTTGCGACGCGAATGCTCAGAATACAGTCTGGGGCAGCAGCAAATGTAACACACGAGGAAACCATCTCCTAGACTTTATACTATCGTCTGGCATGGTAATTAACAATATTGGCTCCCAGCCAACTTTTGTTACGGCAAGGAGGCAGGAGGTAATTGATTTGACTTTATCTAATAGGTATTTCAAGTCAATTACTAACTGGAGGGTACTGCCGGAAGTGTCCTTGTCAGACCATAGATACATCGTTTTCCAAATCGAATGCGAGGCCATAACTTTGCAGGAGAGGAGGAATCCGAGGAAAACCAACTGGGTGCGGTTTAGGGAAGAGCTAGACAGATCTGTCAAAACTCCAACTAAACTCAGAACGAAACGAAAGGTTGAGGATGCTGTTCAAAACCTGACTAGTGTCCTTACCAGCTGTTTTGAACTGACGTGCCCATTGACAAAAACCCCCTGCAGAACTCCGGTTCCCTGGTGGTGCCCGGAACTGCAGCGACTTAGGAAAGAATCCAGAAAACTTCTAAATAGGTCACTCAAGACAAATTTAGAAGGTGACTGAAATCTTTTTAGATCGAAGCAAAAAGACTACAAGAAGTTAATTCGGTTATCGAAAAGTGCTTCTTATAGAGATTTTTGTGAAAAGATCGAGACACTCGGTGAAACCAGCAGGTTGGTTAATGTTCTCAAAAGGGGCAAGCCGACCAAAATGGAGTCACTGAGAAAATCTGATGGCAAGTTTACTGAGACGAAAGCGGAAACTTTTAGTCTTCTGCTGGAGACTCACTTTCCTGGCAATCGGATAATCACTAGGTCGCAGCTTGGCCCGCTTACCCAGGCTGAGCTTGATCTAAGTCAGAAAACTCGGCGCAGCTGGTATATTGCATCAGCCGTGGTAACAGATGAGGCCATCAAATATGCTGTGGCATCTTTTGATGGTTTCAAATCGCCTGGCACCGATGGAATATATCCAGCTATGCTGCAACAGGGTATAGATCAGCTATTGCCAACTCTGAAAAGAATTTTCACCGCTGGCTTGGCGCTGGCATATATTCCTACACCTTGGCGGACTGTCAGAGTAGCTTTCATACCGAAAATTGGTAAGGAAGACTATTCGCTCCCCAAGAGTTTCAGACCTATAAGTTTGACATCCTTCTTACTGAAAAGTATGGAGAGACTGGTAGAATTTCACGTGCGCAAAGTTGCTTTGAAACTGCATCCACTATCGGAGATGCAGCATGCCTATCAGCGTGGGAAATCCTGTGAGACCTCACTTCAAAATCTAGTGGCCAGAATTGAATGCGCGCTTGATAGGAGAGAATACGCGATGGGTATCTTCATCGACATTGAGGGTGCTTTTGACAATGCGACTTTTGACTGCATGTGCGACTCTGCCAGACAACACGGGGTAGATGAAACATTAGTGTTGTGGATTAAAGCAATGCTAATGAATAGAACGTTGGTAGTGGATGCGGATTGTGGCCAATATGTTATGACAGGGGTAAACAGGGGCTGTCCGCAAGGTGGCGTTCTGTCTCCATTGTTATGGTGCATGGTGGTCGACTCTCTGTTGAACACTCTAAATAGTTCTAACGTCTACGCTCAGGCATATGCGGATGATGTCGCCGTACTTTCTGTCGGGCCATGCCTGGCGACGGTCTGTGCTAACGCGCAGGCGGCTCTGGACATGATCGATGAATGGTGTACTAGAAGTGGGCTTTCGGTGAATCCTCTTAAAACTGAGGTTGTTCTTTTTACGAGAAGGAGGATTTTGACCGGTCTGACTCAGCCAGTACTAAAAGGCGTCACCATTCGCATTTCCAATGAAGCCAAATATCTGGGAGTGATTTTAGATAAGAAACTTCATTGGTCCAAACACGTCGAGTCGAAAACATCCAAGGCGCTCTCAGTCTTCTGGCAGTGTAAGGGTGCTTTTGGCAAGACTTGGGGCTTATCACCGAATAAGGTTCTCTGGATCTACACGGCTATGATAAGACCATTCCTCGCATATGCGTCGGTTGTTTGGTGGAAGGGGCTCTTGCGTAAATATGTGGTTGCCTTTTATGCGAAACTCCAAAGAACGGCTTGTCTCGGCTGCTCGGGAGCTTTCCCGAGTACGCCTGGCTCTGCTCTAGACGCTTTGCTGAACTTACCTCCCCTTGATACTTATATCATGGGTTGCACTATCAAAGCTATCCATCGTCTTAGGCGAGGCGGTTTTTGGTATACTCCACACTGGAACTTTGATGAGCTTGCGCGACACTTATCTTACGACTCCTGTCTTATGGATATGCCGTCTGATGCAATGACACCAGAACTCCAGCTGATGCGCAAATTCAGAGTCGACTTTCCTTGTGTCCAGGACTGGCTTCGGTCAGAGTCTGAGCCGGGAATGGAATGTAGTCGTATTTTCACGGACGGTTCCAAAACCAGTCAAGGGTCTGGCGCTGGTGTCTTCGTGGAAGTCGACAACATTAGACTTCACTTCTCGTTAGGCAAATATGCGTCTGTTTTCCAAGCGGAAACTTATGCAATCCTAATGGCCATGAACTATGTTGTGAAGAACAGGTGGAAGGGACGTAGCATTTGTGTCTGTAGTGACAGTCAGGCTGCGCTTAAGGCCTTGCTTAACCCTTTAACCACTTCCAAAATAGTTCGTGAAACCAAAAACTCTTTGAACTCGGTCGCAAGGCTGAATTCTCTGTCTCTTATCTGGGTCCCAGGTCACACTGGGATCTTGGGGAACGAGATCTCCGATGAGATTGCTAGACAAGGCTCAGAGGAGGCTTTCTCAGGTCCCGAACCCGCGTTGGGTCTTCCAGCGTCCTCGGTTAGGGCTTCCATTGCTGATTGGGTCTCTCACGAGCACAATTGTGTGTGGCATGACTCTCCAGGTTGCAGGTTGACTAAACGCATGCTCCCGGACGTCTGTAAAAATCAGCGGCATTCTTGCTGTCTCTCAGCAGAAAAGACTGTAGACAACTTATCGGCGTCTTGACAGGCCACTTCGCTTTTGCCAAGCACCTTAACGTGTTAGGCTTAAGTGACACTACAATCTGCGACGCTTGTGGAGAGAGCGACGACACCGCGGAACATTATCTCTGTGAGTGTCCGGCCTTTGCTCGTATCAGGTGGCAGATCTTCGGTGCGGATGTGGTGAGTGCTGGTACTGTAAGCTCCTCATCACTGAAGTGCTTGCTTGGCTTTCTTCGAAAGTCAAGGAAATTCCAGTAAAATGGGTAAATCAGGGTTTGCTCTCTGGCAGTACAATGGACCAGTTGTGTCTGAGTGCTCCAGTCGAGTGTTTCCTATCCCGACAAAAAAAAAAAAAAAAAAAAATCTTTAAATGTCCCACAAGGCCACCTGGTTTATATTCGTGATATAGCTGCAGCCTGATGGCATATCTAGCAGCCATCTTCCTAATGAAGATTGGTAAGAGTGTAAGCCCAACAATAGCTTCCAGAGCAGCTGTCCACGCTCGTTACAGTGAACAATCTCGTTCCAGTGAATAGGCCCGGTTTTTATTAGTTTACTATATCGAGCGTCTACTGTAATTGGAAGGAGCGAAATCAGTCTATAAGACGTTTTTTCATTCGGTGGTTTTCCGGGCTTAAGGACCATTATTACTTCGGTGACTTTCCATTGACTGGGAACATATTCTAGTCTAATCGCGGCGTTTATAATGAACAGAAGCTTAATTAGAGCTTTTCTTGGTAGTGCTTTGAGAACCTCTCCCGTAATTAGGTCATATCCAGGAGCCTTCTTTGGTTTAAGTTTCTTTGTTTCTTCCTTAATTTCGGTAAGTGTTGCATTTCTTATTACGCTATTGGCTGTATATGACGTATTTATATTTTGAATAAGAGCTTGTCGACCCAACAGTTTGAAAGTTTCTTGCAGGTGGGTGGCAAAAACTTGCGCTTTTTCTTTATCATGCCTGGCCTATTCGTTTTGATTTTTCCTAATTGGGGCTGCTTGAATTTGAGGTTTCTTAATACCTTTTATAGCCTTCCAAAGCGAGTAATTAGAATCTTTTTCTGCCGTTAAGCTTTCTAGGTAAGTTTGCATTTCATTATTTTTAAGGTCTTTAATAGATCTTTTTAGTGAGTTGCACAAACGGTTAAGATGTGTTTTATGTTGCGGAGCCCGAGTTTGTGGCCATTTTTTGCGCGCTTTTCTCTTCTCCTTAATCATCTCTCTTATTTCCTGCGGATAAGTTTGAATGTAACTGGCCGGCGTTTTCTTAGGTTTGGGAGTATTCTTCCACGCGGCATTCTGTAGGATTTCGACGAAGCGATCAACTTCAACTTCAAGTTCATATGGCGTTTTAAGTGATACGCTCAGCTCAATATTTGCTTCAATATCTTTTTTGTAGCTATCCCAATTAGTTTTCGCGCTGGTCAATCTGGCCGGTCCAGCTTTTTTAATCAGAGCTTCGCTTATCGTCATAATCATTGGAGAACGATCAGAGGAGAGATCAAAGCTTTCTTCAACTTTTCTACAGTTGCCAGATATTTACAATAAAGAAATCGATCAGATCTGGTATCTTATTTCTATCAGTCGCCCAATATGTTGGTTTACCCGTCGAGTGAAAATCACAACTGAATTGCATACCCGAATTATAAAGCTTTCTACCTTTCTGACAGGCGTACCTTGAACCCCAGAAGGGGTGTTTCGCGTTGAAGTCGCCACCAATCATAAAATTTCGTTTAATGAAGTTGAAGATGTTTGTGAAATCACTTTCTTCAAGTTTACATCGCAGTGGAAAAAATACCTATATAGACGAAATGTTGAAGGCAACATGTCTATTTCTAACACGTACCGTGCTTACTTGCATTGCTTCTAATTCAATCTTTATTTCTGCTGAGTGTTTGACAAATTCTTTTATAAACAAAGATGATCCGCCTCTGGCTCTTTCCGATGGGTGGAAGGCGTGATACACGCTATATCCCCTTATCTTAACATTTGATTGTTTTGTCAGATGAGTTTCACAGACCAAGCATATGTCAATATCTTTTTCTCGTATAAATATTTCTAACTCGTTGAGTCTTTGTATGAGCCCGATGGCGTTCCATGTAAGAATTTAAGCGTTTCTTTCATATTCTGGTTGAACTGCGCATGCTATGAATGTTGTTTTCTAGTGCAACTAGTATCTCGAAAATAAGTTTGTTTGTTGTGCATTGCTCTTTAAGTTTCACAAGAATTAGGGAGAAAACATGGAATACAGGATCTTGTGAGCTACCTCTATCACCGTTTTCCAATGTCGCAACTTAGGCACGAGTCTTTACGTTAAAGTTTGGATGGTTTTTTGCTTTGATCTCCCGTGGGTTGTCGGACATATACTTGGCATTAGCTGTCATATCGCCGCTTGAGCATAAGACTGCACGCCAATATTCGAATATTTTGCTTCTGTTCTCTACTACGTTTGGGTTTTTCTTCATTACCTGATCTTAAGTCAATATTGACGGATTTCCTATCTTTCGCTGCTTTTTTCGTAGCTATTCGGATTCAGGCGCATGGAATTTTTTAGCGTGTCGGGCCTTTTTTGGAGCTCTGTCGCCACTTCGCAACCTCGAGAGTTCGCAGGATGTTTTCCTTTGCAGTTTATACGAGTTCAAGTGGCTGGTGTTTGCTTATTTAGGTCACACTCTTCCGAGAGATGTTTACCTGCGCATTTAACGCATCGTGGTTCTTTCTGGCAGTAAGTCTGCGTTTGATTGAAACCTTGACAGCACTTACACTGCGGGATCGATCTGGAGCTTTTACGCATAGGTTCGATTTTACCCACGATGTTTAGAATAGTCTTAATACCATATATAACATCTTTACTTTTGTCTTTATCAAAACTTAGCATGAATAGTGGAAGTCCACGCTTTACCAATTTTCCCTAATCTCCCTCCGACTGTTGCTTTTCCTTCTTGATAATATTGACGGTATCAATAACTTTAAACCCTTTGTGTTAAGAGTCGTTTATAACATCTTCTTTAGTGCACTAGGGGTGGAGTCCCCTTGCTACAACACGCAGTGGTCTTTCTAACTTATTCTCATAAGTATACCACTGAATTTGCTCGGCATTCAATTTTTGGGACACTGCTCGGTAACCGTCGGCATCATCGACATTGATTTTGCACGTATTGTTTCAAAGAGATGTCACCTTAAACTTCGATGTCAGCGTTCCTTTAAGGAGGCAATGCAAATTAATATAGTCCGTAATTCCAACGACGTTTATCGGTGGCGGAGGACGTAATTTTATTTGTTTTGGCTTTTCTTGCAACCTTTTTGCGTTTTCTATCTTTTTGTGGTTCGACTTCCGCTGAGGAGCCGGCTTTGCGTTTTTTGCTAGGTGATTTCTTTTCGATCCAATTCGTTTCACGTGTTAGCTCTTCTTCGTCCGTCTGGTATTCGCGACTAGGTGAGCGATGTGGGCTAACAGTATTTCCTTTTTGTAGGTACGTGTTTTTTAGGGCATTATTTTCTTGCCTGAGTAATTCTACTTCTTTTTTAAGTTCACGATAGAGTAGCTCCATTTCGGTAAGCTTGGTATGGAGTACGTCGTTTTCCTCCTCAGAGCTTTTCAATTTCACTGAGTCTCGTTTTTCACGCGCTTGCGCTTCCGGCGGACTTCTTTTCCCGGAGACGTTCGATCTTGCTGATGGAGATCGAGATACTCTTGTACTTTTTAAGAAGGGATTTATTAGTTGCAATAACTGGCTCTCCCCAGAATCCATAGAGCCGACCTCCGAAGAGGGTGGATTTTCCAGTGAACCTGGGCTGCCACCTGGGGTATTCAATCGTTTTGTTTTGTTCATTGCATTCTTTGTATACACTATGCACGGTATACGGAGGGTGGATTTTAGTCGCCTCTTACGACAGGCATGCCTACCTCGGGTATATTCTAACCCCTACCCGAAGGGGGGGTTAGAATATATATCAAACCATATGTTGGATGATCATAAAAATATTCCAAAAATCAGAAAAAAAAACGTTCTATCTTTGACTCTGATTTCTTGCACGAAAGCGATCAAGCACTCCACATCGTCCAATGTCCATTAAATTTAATTAACAGAGATACATACAATTTTTTTTAGAAGAAAAATGATTTTAATTTCATTTAATACCCCTCTTTGCATTTCGAAAATTGTTTGATCTTCCAGTAGATCATCATCATCATCATTTTCGTCAGGGGCAACCATCTCATGATGGTATTGATCGATTGACAACAAACATTTTTTTAATGTCCTCTCCACTCCACTGCCGCCCATATTTTGACCAAACAAACAGTTTTTCCCATTAACATTGAACTTTTTTTTTGTTGAGTCTGTGATGATTTTTTCTTTCGAAAATTGGAAAGGCACCACATTCCGGCTGCGCATCTCTAATGACTCCACTTGAGTTCAATAATTCATCCACCAAGTGAGGAGGAACCATACAAAATCACTGGTTATACGCGCATGAACTTCAAAATTAATCGAAAAAAAAATCTTAAAAATTCTGAAAGATACCCAAAATAATATTGGCCATTGTCGATTACAATTATCTCACCCCCTTCTCGCGCACTTGAGGCACTATGCGCACGGCGGTCTATGACAAATGTTCTTCTCCCTCATCATCGTCTGCATTTCTATAGCTGGGATGTGATTGATTTTTTCAGATCCTCGAGTGATGGAATCATTATGAAAAATTGCTGATCATTAGGCCACATAGTTAGATATTCAGATACTCCCATTCGGCACCCAATCGATACGTATGTGTGCATCCTTCAGGTAAACCGACCGATTGACGAATGACAGATGTACCCATCAATTATTGCCCTGACTCCGCGCAGCAAAGAAAGCAAATGACAATGGAATGGCTCTGTGTATAAGGATGAAGTAATGTTAATGTCCCCCTGAGAGGATTGATCATATTTTCAGCGTTTAATTGGAGTTGATGCGTCGTCTGGGTGATCATCAACAATGTTTCGGTTCGTCGTTCTGGTTTTCTTGTCTGTCCAGCAGCGCTATGACCGGCTAAATGATCTGAAGATTAATCGTATGACATTTGGAGTTAACATTTCGGGTTCTGGTGCGATCATCCATCATCTATCCTTGCACACGGTATCTGCGACGCTGCCGCACCGTAACATTGGAATTAATGGGCTTTTAGTCGTGTGAGAGTCTTGTAGATACGCTTATCTACGTAATTGGTAGTCGGTGGACATGTGTTTTACGAAGAGGCTATCGCTTTGTCGGTGATTATGTTCACGTTTCGTGTCCTTTTTCTGGGGTTATCATTGATCGGGTCTCCAATTTGTGCGGGAATGAAGGTATGGAGAAAAGGTGTCCCTTCCATTATGGAAAAATTGTTTGAAATTCTGACATATAGGGTGTTTTGAATGATCCAGTGAACATTTGTTCGTACTACCATTGTCTTAATTGGGCTTTATAACATCAAATCCGTGTAAAAAGTAAAAGTGTTTATTTGTTGCACCAACACCTGAAACATATAATTGATGTTATGACAAGAAATGAATTCCTTATAGAGCTGCAAGGAACGAAGGATCGTCCTACGGTGAACAAAGCAGGGAGAAAATCAAATCTTAGAATTGATAAAAAGAAATACAACATTAGCAAAGAAATGATAGCTCCATGAAGGATTTAAGTGTCCTTAATCAGTAGGACCTGTTAGATCTTCAAAAGAAGAAGGTCCGCCAGCGCATCAATTCCAAAAATTCAAATCGAAAATAGCAGCAACTGGATCGGAACTAAGCGACACAGAAAGTGATCTAGATTAGAAGCTTTTACGTATACTGTGGGAATCTTTAAGACTGAGATTTATTAACTTGACTAAATGCGTGCACCTGTTATTGCAAAATAGTAATAAAAACATGACATCATTGTTGATTACTTGACCGTAGAATAGAAACAGTCTGCCTTTCAGTAGTTCGGCTCATTGCTGCTCAAAGTACAAAAGCCCTGTCTCCTAGTAGCTAAAGGTTTCGGCAGACGCAATATTCCAAAATAGACCTCACACAATGACCGGCATCTTTAGTATAAGGAAACGAATAAGAAACAGTGGAAAACCAAGTGCCATAAGTTTCGCGTTGAGTAAGGTGTACAATACCCATTGTCAACTTTGAGTTGTCCATTGCTTGAGGGGCGAATAAATTTATCTAGCTTGACCTAGTCGTTGATTGGAGCTCCGTTGGAGCTGTAACTTACAGATGGGTTAAGGCAGATGTATAAAGATTTTGAAACTTATCTGTTCAGTTCTGTTAATTTTCAACAGAATCGCAATCGGTGATCAGGATATGGAAGGAATACTTCTGCAGACTGCTAAACGGCGACGATGACCAATATTTCGCTGTCAGGCAGAATGAGGCATTCGACACTGACAATGACAGTTAAGACTCCGATCAATCCGATCAGAATGAAGTGAGGATAGTGATATCTAAGCGTAAACCCAAGGAAGCTGCTGGAACCGACGACCTTGTCGCCAAACTTTTCGAGGCAGGGGGAGATGAGTTGGCAAGGAGCATGCACCAGCTCATCAGTAAAATTTGGTTGGACGAAAGTATGGCCGATGAATGGAACCTCAGCATCGTTTGCCCGATTCCCTTCATAGATTCGAAGACTCTGCGGGCCGGAGTGTTGGTGTCCATCCGCTCCTAGCCATCTCTGACGTCCACTACGCAGTTTTTTGACAAGGTCGATGTGGCTGTACAGATCGTATAGTTCGTCGTTGAATCTTCTCCTCCAAAACTCGTCAGCGCAAATGGGACTGAATATTTTACGAAGAATTAATATCTTCATCAGCTTTCAATAAAGTCCATGTTCAGCGCCGTAAAGCAGGACTGGGATGATGAGGGTCTTATATATAGTCTCCTTAGTTGTTCGAGATAGGGCTTTACTGTTGAATAAGCTCAAAAAAACAGCGATTGGCAAGAGTTATTCTTCGCTTGATTTCTTGGTGTCGTTTTCAGAATTAATAGCAGAGCCGAGGTACACAAAGTCTCTTACTACTTCGAAGATGTAGCTCCCCACTGTGACGTTCTGTCCAATTCATCGATGTTGATTGTTGCTTCTTGTTGACAGCATATACTTGGTTTTGCCCTTGTTTATCGCTAAACCCATTTTGGCTGCTTCTGCCACAATGCTTGCAAACGCACTTTTGCCTACCCACCTAATGCATGTGCGGCTAAGATCATCTAAGAGAAGTTTCAACGAAGTTATAACTCACAAACCCCCAAAAGCTGTTCCAAAGACACGAAACTACGATAAAACGATGTAAAACAGCCATATCATGCACCATTATCATCTCCATGGTCATCGCGTTTCCAACATCTCTCATTCCTAAGCCAAGCCTATCACTCAAAAGCCATTTCACATGTCACGAGCATGACCCTCATTCTGACATGCACCTGTGCTCTCGGTCACGAACGCGCATAATTTATCAATTAAAAGCAAAACTGTCACACCAACCGACCATCAAATATCTCATAACGAAGCAGAAAATATACGACAATCACTTGCAGACCCAGAGTGTCCACTGTCCACTGTCCACCGCCAGAATTGAAAAAACCACCAACAACAAAAAAAAGTATCTTTTCCGCTCATTACTCTTCATTTGACTCGAAACGCACTCCAGTAGAACTAATTGCCACTTTGTGGCCCATGATGGACGAACCATTGTTCGCGGAAGAAGTGTCGCAAGACACACCGTCACATGGTTTCCCAATTCCGAACACCATACCAATGTCCAGTTGCCGATATCAGTTACCAAAGATCTTGCGATCGCCTCAATAGATGAAGATGATGATGCCACCACCGCACCACCACAGCTAGATGGGACACAGTTCCGTTCGAATGCAAATAGCTTGCGCGCTTGGAAGCACTCAGCGTGGAACGTATTCTTCTGCAATTATATGGTGGCGGTTTGGTGGTGGCTCAATCGCGGGCGAGCTCTCTCTCCTCGCACCGTTTAATGGTGAAACTTGGACACGTCGTCCTCTAGAGATTCGGTCAAATAACTCATGTCGAGCGCAGCGATCACTGTGTGTGCCGGCGACTGTGGACGACGCGATGTGTGCTCCAATGTGGACGCGCGCGAGTAACCAGCCCATCAGTGGCCAAAGAAGACGAAGAAACCGAAGTCAGAGTCTCGCTTTCTTGGCTTGCTTGACAAAGTGGAAAATCCAAAATAGAAATTTGGGACACATACACGCAGATCAGTGGTAGCTACGGTGAGTAGATGGTGACTCGCTGGTGATGATGATGAGATGCAGCAGCGGCGGTGGTAATACATGTGCCAGATTGGTGGTGGTACATGAAGGTTCCAACAAATGCACTCAGGTGATTGTGAGTTTAATTCAAAATGTTAATGAAGCCATCTAACCGCGACAGTGTGTCACATTCAGACTGAGGCATAGATATGCGCAACGATTTCACAAGAATTTTACTCGTAAGTGCGCAACATAGTGGTGGTCTCAAATAGTCGGATGTTTTTATTAGTATGTCATAGACAACAAAGTACTGTGAGTCGAAATGAAGGAAGATGAAACCTGGATATCCTAGATAAGTGGTCTGGAGAATATACTGAAACATGGCTTATTGGATTGTGAACTACAAGTTCGCGGACTAAAGTCGATGAAGCCGGCTTAAATCGACGACGGCTGAGAAGGTGCTTTTGGAATTAGTCTTTACGTATTCTCTGATTCGCGCTGCCTATGTCGCTTTGTTTCTTAGTATTGGTTGAGGCAGCATATTCAGCAGTAGAGTACACTGATCCAAATACTGCAAACCGCAGGACGCTTGCTGATGCTCCCCAAGAGGAGACAAGTCCGCAGAAAAGGAGTTATCGATGGTATTCAGTTTTCTTCTCTGTGCTGCCAAGCACAGGTCACCAGCACACCCGAATTTTGTTGATGCGGTTGAAGGCAAGTCGTATAGTTACGTACATATATAGCTTGAAGAGTAACAAGGCTAAGACGGAACCTTGGGGTACACCGTTGCAAATTGTCATAGCATTACTACAGTTGTCATTGATGGATTCTGAAAAAAACGGAGCTTAAGTTATTTATTCACCATTCCCTCTCTCCCAACAGTATCGTACGTTGTGGTCAACTCAACAGACACACGTTAAATATTTTCAATTTTTCCCGACACTTGGCTCCAATGTAGATAGTCATATTACTGCCGCGTAGATTTGTTAGAATACTCTGTGCTTTGTTGGAAAGGTGTATGCCCTCAGTAGTAGTCTTCTAGTTGACCATTCTTGAGTTATCAAGTAATACCAGCACCTCAATTCCGATTTCGTTATCCCAGCTCTATAGGAATTGCTTGCACTCCAGCCAGGTATATTGTCAATCATATCCATTCAAGTTTTCTAAAAGCAAAATTAAATAAAGCGACCATACAGTGTCTCAATAAAAAAAAAACAAACTGCAAATCAGAACCGATTGCAAAGATCACAGCTAATTCCCCGAACTAGTTCAGACATCACCCATGGAGTAAGCACATGAGTTTCAAACCATTTGATCAAAAAACAGCTCTATCCTATGCCTTGTCTTCTATTCCAACTAACGTCGTGCAATTGAATCAAACGAGTTAAGAGTACAAGTCTTCTTCTCCCTCTTATTATTATTCAATTAGGTAAAGATACGAGTATGTATCTTATATCGGCGATACTCTCCATCGGGTGATATGTCTTTTCATCTTTTTCGTTCTTAAATAGAATGGAACAACCTCCCTCTAGATCGTTCTACCTAATGTTAATTGTACAAGATGCAACTGAGTGTCTACCTGAAACTCATAACGACTTACTCATTGATCTGTCCATCTGTGTGGTCACTCCAGTCTCAATAGAAAAATTGAAACTGACAACACGTCCTGTCGACAAGCACTCCTTCTCCACCAGATGTTCGCGTCAATAAATTTCTATGAAATCCTTCAAAACCGCTTATGGTCAAACCCCCATTACCGCGTTACCATCTGTTCCAGTGATAATGCTCGATCAAATTCTTATTTTAAAGGATCGTGCCACCTAAACCGCTCCTAATCAACACTCTCACACCACCATCGACCACATTCGAGGTAAGACAACATTCTCATCGATTTCCGCAAATCAAACTTAACTCCAGTGGCAACAGAGCGGGCATTTGTTTCAGGAACCACCACAGGCACGCACGTGACCTATGATCTTCGTCAAATGAGACACTGGCACCAGTGCAGCGCGGCCGCAAACTATCTAGCTTCCAAGTTCCACGACCTTTCGCAGCAATGTTGCTGCGACTGTGCGACTGCGCCACTGCCACTGCAATGTGTCGGTCATTATGGGCAAACAATCCCCAGTGTTGACCAACAAACAAACCGCATGCGCGCAGACACACCGAACAACTAAAATCCAATCGGACAAATCAATTTCCAGCCGGTTGTGGTCCCCAGGATGGACGGAGGGAAACGATTGTGATGCCAGGGTCCGGCGCGCAACATGGTAACGACATTTGGGCCGCTAATCATTTTGGAAGTGTAACTGCAGTCGTGTATCTTGTTTTTTTTTTGCGTTTCCAATCTTGCACCGAGGCATGAGGGGACGACGCATCTCCCACTGGACTGGACAGGACCATATCTTCCTTGCGCGCCGCACTGCAGAGCGGTATTAATATTTTCATCGGAATGTGATTAATGGCCGCGATGTCGTATGAAAACAAAAAGGAGAACACACAGCGCACCACGGGGCTGCACAACACGGAGAGCCGTTCCTGTGATCGCAGGTTATTATATGCTTCGCGGGATATCCTTGTGAGTGGATCGCGATTGTTTTTTTTTCTTCCCAGTTTTATGGAGGAGGATTCATTGGTTTTTTTTTTGCTAAGTCCAGTCTCCGTTTCATCATCTTCGTCATCATCGTCGTAATAATCTAAGTTGGGTTCGCGGGTCCTTCTGCGGCAAAGCGTTAAAATGCATTTCATGGATCCTCAATTTGGTTTCTTTGCACATTCTGTGGAGGAGCCTCCTGTGCTTTATCTGATGTGTTTCCTTGTTTACATGATCTTTTGCTGTGGTTTTTGTATGTTTTGTGAGGAGTTTTAATTTCGCTCTTTCACTGGCGTATACGTGTATATATGGAATCGCGCGCCACCTCCTTGGCCATTGTCTCCGCGGATGATCTCGCCTCAACCGGCGGGTCGGGGTCTTTTAAATGATTCCATCTAATGGCTAAAGGGCAGTATAATTTCATCTTCGATTTGGAGTTTGGTCTGCGCTTATGAGGAATGTCGTCGTGAACGATATGGGCGAATGGATGTGATGTGTCCAAGAAGTATCGTGTGGAATGTATTCACATTTAGAGACTTTGATAGAACTTGTAAAGCCATTAGCTTGAGACATATATTGATGGTACGTATATAGAGTGCAGTGTAGTCAGGTCTGATCATCATAATGCTTGATACTTAATGAATGCACACACCTACACAGTTACGAGCGAATATCATTATCAGGAATAGCAGTGCAAGTACGTAATCTTATCGGAGGCTGCTTCGAATCTCAAATTCTTCTGAGACAAAGGGTTCTACGATCGCATCAAATTTCTAGAATTGGGTGTCTGCTTTTCGTATATTTTTTTGTACATTAAATGTGGAAAATAATACCGGTTAAGTATCCACCATTAGAATTCCTGCACATGTCGGCTCTTTTCATTGCATTTGCATCACTTTCTGCAGTGTGACCGGTGTAATTCGCGCAATTTCCTCTCGAATGTTGTCTTTCAGCTGTGAAGTCTGTGATTTTTTGATATAGACCTTTTTCTTCAGGTGCTGAAACCATATGCCATTGTTGGTGTCCTCTCAAATGAGTGGAGAGAGGAAGTCCTGAAGGAGATCTACCTGTACGCCTGATATCTTCAATGTAACGTACCCATATCGCTCAAATTTAGCCACCATAGCACAAACAGTGGGAACTGTTGGAACATTGCGAACTCTATAAAAATGCCGGTATGCACGTTGAGTGGCAATTACTACCAGGCCTTTTTCGAACAATAATGTGACAAAATAAAATGTTCATAAATAAAAAACTTATTAATTTTTTCAATCGGAAAGAGACTTTTTGCCAGACTGTATAGCCGTTATGAAATCGGAGCTTCCTAAATTAGACTGGATGGTAAATGACTTACAAAGGTCTCGTAGGAGCATCTCCCTAAATCTTCCGCTAAATAAGGATTCAAGTTCGAATATCAGAGAAACACCAAAAAAGTTTTTTCACGGTCCTACCTCTCGCGAACGTCTGACAAACATCTGAGAGTATTGTTATCTCGAAAAACCTTCTTAAACCAAATTGCCCTTCGGATACGGCACTAAACTGTAGGTCCCTTCCATTCGTGTGAAAAATATAACGCATACAACATGAGTAGTTGCGAGAAGCTAGGTCCTGGCACTTAAAGCCACTACAACCGAATAGCTTGCATCTCTATTAGTAAGAACTACTCCCACCTCCTCGTGGTGCCATCTGGAAATTTCTTCGGAAATTGCGAATGGGAGAGGATGAGTGGCGAGCACCATGGGCCACAAAATAGGATAACTGTCGGTTGGTCTAAATTACCTAAGTCCTCCAGCTACAAGAAGAAGTAACTACCAAGAGTCCTCATTCTTCTGACGGATAGGACAGGACAATCACACAGCAGGTGACGAACAGATTCAATTTCTTCTTCAACCCTGCAACTTCAGCAATAGTCGTTATGCAGCACACCGAGTCGCTCCATGTGAACGCCAGTGGCACAATGACCAGTAATTATGCCGAAAACGACCCGTGCGTTATAATGACTAAGTATCACCAGAGAGGTTAATCTCTTCTTATTGAAGGCCAGCCATAGCGCCCTGGCCGTTGCGTATGTTTCCAGATGAACCCAGCGTCTGTTTGCTCGACCGGTGGCTTCATCTTCAATCTTCTTCCGTAAGGTACTGATTGGGGTTACTACGTACGATAAGTGCAGTGCTGACCTTTTCCTAGCAAGCTCGTTAGCCCTTTCATTTCTTTCGATATCTATATGCCCTGGTACCCAGCAGAGGGTCACCGCATTGGCTCTAGGTATTTGGTTTAAGAGTGATTTGCAGGTCATCACAAGCCTCGATCTAACTACAGCAGAGTCCAGAGCCTTAACGGCTGCCTGGCTGTCTATATAGACAGTGAGCGTTTTACCAACGATGTTACTCTCGAGTATATAATTTCAGCAGCTTGCGAATCCGGTGTAGAACTACTGCTGAATCCAACGGCACGCACAAGTCTAATATTGTGGACACATCCTAGCGTTAGGATATTGACGGCCAGATTTCAGAGTAGAGTGAGTAAAATTACTACCATTCAGTAATAGGCCCCTATCGAGGACGAAAAGACGACTTCTGCAATCACCTAAGCGCTGTCCAAAATCAGACACCAAATGGGGACATTGTCATACTGATGGACGATTTTAATGCCAAGGTAGGCAACGACAACACAGTGCTCAAAAATACGGTGGGACGCCATGGCACCCGAAAGCCAAATAACAATGGCGAACGTTTTGTAGACTTCAGAAATGCCAACCATCTTGTCATTGGAGGCACCTTGTTTGAGCACAATGCCTGCCATAAGATCAGAAACACCACAGTGCATGTCTAATCGCAGAGATCTGGAAACGGATCGAAAAGAGCACGAGTATTTCACTCAACGCTTAAATCGCAGTCGTCTCAGCAGCAGAGAAAGTTGAGCTCAAATCCCAGTACCGCATGAAGACGAAGGAAGTATAGCATAGTGAGAAACGGGACAGGCGGAAATGGCATTGCGTCAGAAACTGAGAAAGTAGAAAATAGCAACATCAGCACCTTTTATAGGATCACGAAAGAAACTTTTTTTTTATAATTTGCGAGCGCCGAGTGGATTATTAATACCCTTATACTGATGGTCGGGGCACGGGCGGATGCGAAAAGGGGGAGAAGAATGGAGGAGATACCGGTTTGCGTTGGCTCTGTACCCTATACAGAATGTGAAAAACGGTCTTGGATACACCAGACCAAATGTAGGCGTGCACCAGACTGGTCGGTAGGCAGAGTTTAAAGCAACGCCGCTCAAGAATCTAGACGGTTCCTTGCTGATATGGGATGAGGATCAACTCAGAAGATGGATGGAACATTTCACAACGATAATAAGACATTTAGAAGATATCGACGCTTGTTCGTAGCAAATGAGCTGTTCGTGGCAACAAATACCCGAATAGGCACCAGACCTTTCAGTAACTCGGGGATCATAGTTGCGATCAAAGCGTTCAGGAAAAATAAAGCGGTGGGACTCGATGGCATTTTTGCTGAGCTCTTCCAAGCAGCGTCAAGTAGAAGAAGGGCGTGGGAAAGCGAAAGCTTTCGAAAAACGGAAATTTAAAGGAGTGCGGTTTCCAAGATATCTCATAGATTAAGTTATACTAGATCGAATCAAACAACACCCTGATTCCACTCTCGATGCCGAGGATTGCGGTGTGGATCCTCTTGATCGACCATATAAACACTTGCTGATCATTATAGAGCAGAGCGTCGAATACAGGTCTCCGCTTCATCTGCTATTTATCGACTTCGAGAAAGCCTTCGCAGTGTAATTCGGGAATTTATCTGGTGTGTCCTGCGTCGGAGAAGTATCACCGAGAAGCTCATAACTATTATTAAGGCAGCGTATAAGAGTGCTAAGTGCCACGCCTTGAATAACGGTTATTTTTGGTTGTAATCAGTGATGTTTTCGTGCGGCCCTGACAGTAAATGACAGCGGCATAAATTGGACAAGGACATCTTACCCTAAACACCTGGACTACGCTGACGATATTTACTTGCTCAAATGGTGAATAATCTGGAAGTCAAAGCGAATACAGCACGGTTGAGGATTAATACGGCCAAGACAAAGTCACTCAACCTTACAACTTCCCCCGCTCAAGTAAGCATTGCTGGACAGCAGCTCAAGAAACTTGATAACTTAGGAAGTATAGTCTCGGCAGACGGTGGCACCTAGCTTGATGTAGAAAGTAGAATCGGGAAACCCGACCCTTCCACCGGCAAGCTATCGAAAATCTCGGAGACTGATATTTACAATACTAAGAATAAGTTGCGACTACTCCTCTTCAATGTCGAGTCAATACTACTACATTATTTTTAGAGTCTTCTGCCGTAAACGCCTCTCAGATGAACATCTATACAACAGGAAGCCCCAGGAACCCATTGGCATCACAAATTGACAAAGGAAATGGCAAAGAATTGGTCACAGCTTGCGGCGAGAAGAAAATTCCGTTGTACGACATGCCATGCAATGAAATCCCCTTAGATCAATCTACCAGAACTGGGGGCACCCTACGCACACGTGGCAGAACGGTTGAAAAGGAATCTAGAGCTATAGTAATGCGTTGGAGAGAGTTGAAACGTATTGCAGAAGTACGAACACGATGGCGCGCAGGCGTTGTTGACGCCCTATGCCCCTCGAGGGAGTTTTTTTTTTTTTTTTCTTTTTTGACGCGCTGGTAGGGGTAAAAATCCTTTATGGATACTTGTAGCCCGTGCTACGAGCTATGCCCAACTCCATGCTACTGCATGGTGATGTGCTTGAAAAAAACCCTTCCAGTTTTTCTGTCCTGTTGTTCCCCTGCGGCACCGCCAGTCAAGGCATTCCTTCGCAGGGGTAGGTTTGACATTTCGTCACTTCTTTTTACCTGCCAGAGCTGGCAGGATCTTCGTTTCTCGCGTTTCTCATTGCTCGCTCCTCTACACGCAGTTGCTTCGTCATACTCGTGATTACTTCATTTGCAGTCTCCCAGCCTTCGCTCCTCGCCAACGTAAATGAGGTCAGGTTTCTTGGGGTCACTTGCCCGCCAATTGCTCTTTCTAGGATGTTCCTGGTCCTGGTATAATTTTGCATTCCATCAGTACATGCTCCGCGTTCTGCACTTTTCCTTCACAGTGCTGTACTTGTAGAGATACTCCCAGAAGCATCCACGACCCGATAGAAATTGTGTTAGGTGGTAGTTTACCTCCCCGTGCTTTCTGCTAATCCATTCATCAACTTCGGGGATCAATTTGTATGTCCATTGCCCTTTGGTTTGATATTACACCTACGTTGCCATTCTGTTTTTATAGCTTCTATAGCTGTTGTTCGGGCCGCAGTCTTCTTCGCGTCTAGATCGATAGGCATTCGGCCTGATGTTACGCTTATCGCATTTGCTGATACAGATCTAAAGGCGCAGCATACCCTTATAGATGCGATTCTATGCGCCGAGTTCATCGCTTTAATGTTTTACTTACGATACATCGCTGATGCCCATATTGGGGCCGTATACAGGAGTATTGACCTACTCACGGTTGTTAGGAGATTTCTCTCTTTAGGTTCGCAAAGAGGAACTCTTGAAGGCCCTTGTGCGCATCTATAGAATCAACAAACGGAGCGTCCCTCCTAAGGAAGGTCCTGGCCAAGACACCAACGACGGAATCCAATATTAGGAAAAGCGATGGCACCTGAGCAGAATCACACGAGGAAACGCTGGGCATGCTACTGAGTATTCACTTTCCCGGGTGTACATCAATCTCCGGAGATGATCTAACCATTTCTGAGACGACATCGGGAATAAGCGCGGAAGTGGTGGGTAATATAATAGTCCCCGTGCAGGGACGGGTTAAGAATATCACTGCAGCCCTCCCCCCCCCCCCCCCCCCCCCCCCCCCAAAAAACCAGCGCTTGTGTAAAAGGCGACTAAGGGGACAAATCAGATCTAGGCAATATAACACCCAAGTGAGCCTAGCGACACATATACTACCTTAAAGACCCTCCCAAAAGTGTGCATGCGAGTCCGTGGGTTGACACGACTGGAGATCACCGGTGTCATAAAAGAAAGATCAAACAATACTAAAACAGGAGCATGCACGTGTCAAACAACAAACACCATCGCAATATGGTGCAAAAAATTGTATTGCAAAACTGTATCATTATGGTAATACTTGCAAAAAGGAAAGGCACTGCTGTGCATGGTACTGATCCTGGACCGAGAAATGGAAAAACACCGGGAATCGGGCGCGTTTCTTGGACGTTAGGACAAAAGATTACAAGATGTTCTACTACGGAACGGAAAAGGCTAAGAACGGAATCGGTATCATCCTTGCGGCAGAGCTACTTGGAAATGTCTTGAGCATTTCGAAGTCCAGGGACCGTTTGATGTCTCTCAAACTAGTAATACAAGGAGAGGTGTGGAATATTGTCAGTGCATATGCTCCCCACGATGGGTACAATCAGAGAGATAAAGATGCATTTTGGCTAGATTTCCACAATCTCCTTAAGAACATCCCAAAGGAAGAATTTCTATTTGTTGGAGGAGATTTGAATGGACATGTCGGGAAATCAAACGAAGACTATGAAGACTGCCATGGAGGACTAGGATATGGCACCAGGAACCTTCCTGGTGAAGACATCCTAAGCATGTGCAAATCACACGGTCTTATCGTGTTAAATACCATGTTCATCAAACAAAGCCGACACCTGATCACTTACAGCAGTGGTGGAGATGAAACTCAGATTGACTACCATTTGGTAGCCAGTTTCATGAAGCCTCGGGTAAAAGATTGCAAAGTGATCCTGGGAGAGGCAATCGCTCGGCAACACCGTCTCCTACTAACAGAAATTTTTATGAAAACACCGAAGAAAAGCAAACAAACAAGGGTCTCTGAGAAAATCAAGTGGTACAATCTGGACAAAGAAAAAGACGAAGCTTTTGTTTTCGTAATGCAAAATTACCTCTCTCACGCCATCAACGGAGCTGAGGATGAAGAGTGCAGAGCACAAAATATGTGGGATTCCCTACAGCGAACTTGCTTAAAGAAGGCCAAATCACTGCTAGGAGCTTCAAAAGGCCACCATCAACACGCCAAAGAAACATGGTGGTGGAGTGATGAAGCTAAGAAAGTGATAAATGAGAAGAAAGCGGCTTTCAAAGCTTGGTCAAAGTGCCCCTCTAATAATAATGACGAAAAAGCTCGCCTCGAAATGGAATACAGATGCTGCAAGAAAAAAGTGAAGAAGAAGTGCGCCCAGCTTCAAGCAGAGAGTACGGAGGGCCTGTATCGGGAGCTGGAGAAAATATTTTCCCCGGTTGCTGATGCAAACCAGGCTATCCAGGAGCTGCGAAGACACAATATGAACAAGAGCGCCACTATCTTCAAAATAGCCGCCCAAAGAAGGAAGAATGCTCAGGAGATTCGTTCGCCAAAGTTCATTAGCAATGCTCATGGCCAGCTTCTTGTGGATGACGACAAAATTCTGCAGAGGTGGCGGCAGTATTGTGAAGAGCTTTTGAATGAACAGTTTCCTCGGCTATACTTTCCAAGAGCCACCCCTAACTGTGAAGAAATACCCGACATTACAGTCGAAGAAGTTAGTGAGGCGGTCAAATACTCCAAAAAACGAAAAGCGGTTGGGCCAGACGAAATACCCTCTGAGTTCTGGAAAAAGATGGGAGACATCGGGTTCAGATGGCTCAGAATTCTTATCTCCAAATTCGTGAGAGGTGATCCAATGCCGAATCAATGGAGGGAAAGTTACCTCCTCCCTGTATACAAAGGGAAGGGTGATACGCGAAACTGTGATAACTACCGTTCGATCAAGCTGATGTCACACACCATGAAGATCGTTGAGCGGGTATTAGGTGGCCGACTGCGAAAAATAATACGGCTATCTGATGATCAGTGCGGGTTTGTCTCGGGTAAATCAACCACAGATGCAATCCAAAGTATAAGGATCATAATGGAAAAACATCGTGATTCCTTAAGGGATTTGCATATTGTATTGGTTGACTTTGAAAAGGCATTCGACAGACAACCACGAGATCTGATATGGGTGGCGCTAAGACATCGAGGGGTTCCAGAAACCTATGTACAGATGATCATGGACATGTACGAAGGAGCAAAGACAAGAGTAAGATGCCCCGCTGGAGTAACCGAAGAGTTCCCAATCAAAGTCGGGGTGCACCAGGGAAGCGTTTTAAGTCCTTTGCTCTTTATTACAGTCCTTGATTATCTGCTTGAAGGTAAAGTGATGGACCCCAAGGTACATCAGTTATTCTTTGCTGACGATGGAGCCATCATAAGTGAGGATCCTACATCCCTGCAACGAGCACTTGATGTGTGGGTGGACGTTTTGGAGGGAAATGGGTATCGCATTAGTTCAAAAAAGACAGAGTACTTGTGCTGCCCGTTCTCTGATCCACTCAGACCTATTCCAGACATTTATTTGAATGGAACAGTGCTTCCCAAGTGCGAAAAGTTCAAATATCTGGGATCTATGATCAATAGCAAAGCAACTTGTGATGACGACATCAATCATCGTGTAAGCGTAGGGTGGATGAAGTGGCGAGAAAATTCCGCTATCTTCTGTGACAGAAAAATGCCCCCTAAGTTGAAAGGAAGGCTCTACACCGCAGTTGTACGTCCAGCGCTCACATACGGTTCACAATGTTGGACGATGTACAAAAAGTATGAGAGTAAATTAACGGCAGCTGAGATGAAGATGCTTCGTATGACAGCAGGAGTGACCAAGCTTGATCGAATAAGAAGTTCGAAGATCCGTGGAAGCTTTCACATCAAGGAAACCATCGTACACAAATTAGAGCGCGACCGGCTCAGCTGGTATTGCCACGTTCAAAGAAGAGATCATTTGAACCCTGTTAAAAAGGCAATATCTATGCACGTTCCAAAGACATCGCTATGTAGGAAAGGCAGGCCTATAAACGCCTGGATCAGACAAATGCGACGACATCGGCATTTCACTGGCCTCAGTAACCGAGTGATCCAAAATCGGCAGGCCTGCCGATATTTTCTGAGGTCAAATAGGCGAACCCCACAGGCGGATCAGTAGAAATGCAGTGAAGTGGGAGGGCTGTGATCCCTTGTTTTCGGATCATAGCATCGCTGATAAAAGGAAGAAGAAGGTGGGTAATATAATAGATGATGACAAGATAGCTTATGCAATTAAACCATTTGCTCCATATAAGGCACCAGGACTGGATAACATTCGACTGTGATGCTGCAAGAGGTTATTGCTCTTCCATGGCTCAAGCGTATCTTCACAGGATGCCTTAAGCTAGGTTATGTTCCTAAAGCATGGCGGGAGGTGCGCGTTGTATTTATTCTCAAAGCAGGGAAAGCAAGCCATGCAGACGCAAAAGACCTGAGACCTATCAGTCTATCGTCTTTTATGCTGAAAACTTTGAACGTTTAATAGATGTATATTAGACTGGTCCGAAAATGTATGGGAATTTTAGAACATAGTTTTCCGCGCCGCGACTTTCTGAAAGTTTTGCTTCTTAAACTTTTAATGAGCCCTTAAAACAAAAAAAAAAGTTATTTAGATGTAGCTCGAAGAGCTCAAAGCTTATTTCATGGTTTTGAACGACTTAAATCACTAAATTTGCTATAACTTTTAAACTGAATAAGATTTCCTGAAAATGTTACCTATTGTTTTTTTTAAATACTTCAGAAAATACATATACAGTTTAAAAACTATAAATTTTCTTAGCACCGTTACTTTTTAGTAGCGTTTTAAACACGACATTTTATCCCTTACCTTATATTTCAGAATTTTTACAAGGTGATGTTTCCCTTATGTTATTCCAGCGAATTGAAGTTTATATTTTTTTATTTTTATATAAGCTCTGAGCTTTAGAACGATCTCAAAATCGTTACTAACTAACTACTTTAAGTCGCTTAGACTTCAATATCTCCTAGTTACCCTACGATTCAATAATGTTTACTAGGACCAATCAATTACGTGATTGCTCCGTTAAAAGCGAATGAATTAAAAAGAAACCTTAATAAAAAAGTCAAGCTTACTCTAACTATCATAGTAAGGTAAACATCTATTGTCTTTCAACCGGATCTCTCTCCCTCGCAAAATGACTAAGAGAAGGCCGATTGTGGTCATCGAGCCTTTACGGCCATGCCTCCATTCTGTCCCGATGGGGGATTACCAGCGGATTGACGGGAACTGATCACATGAACCCGATGCTAGCATTTGAAAGGAGATTCACTATAAGAATTCCTGATAGAATATACTGGAAGGACCGAAGAACCATGAAGAAAAACGAGTTGGCTTTCTATACCGACGGTTCTAAGATGGAGGATGAAGCCACCGGTCGAGCAAACAGGCGCTGGGTTCATCTGGAAACATACGCAACGGCCAGGGCGCTATGGCTGGCTTTCAATAAGAGAGATCAACCTCTCTGGTAAAACTTAGTCGTTATAACGCACGGGTCATTTCTGGCATAATTACTGGTCATTGTGCCACTGACGTTCTCGCGGAGCGACTCGGTGTGCTGCATAATGACTATTGCAGAAGTCGCAGGAATAAAGAAGAAATTGAATCTGTTCGTCACCTGTTGTGTAACTGTCCTCCCATAATGACTATTGCAGAAGTCGCAGGAATAAAGAAGAAATTGAATCTGTTCGTCACCTGTTGTGTAACTGTCCTCCCCTATCCGTCAGATGAATGAGGACTCCTGGTACTTACTTCTTCTCGAAGCTGGAGGACTTGGGTAATGTTGAGCTAACGGACCTCCTGAGATTCATATCACTTTCTGGGTGGTTCTAACAGCGTATTTTCTTTACAGCGTTTCCAGGGTTAAATGATTAGGCATAATGGACCCGTACTGTTGGTCTGAGTGAGCAGTGACTCTTTGTCACAAGGCACCCATCTACCTAACCTAACCTAGGAGATTTCTGATTGGCTGTCTTGGTCCCCAAATATTAGGCATTAGTGTGCATAGTGCCGCTACTGCCCGGGAGGCCTTCTCGCATGCGTGCATTAGGTGGTCCCTTAAGCTGAGTCTGTGGTCCAGCAACGCTCCCAGGTACTTGATATACGGCTTCGATTCGATAGTTTGCTCACCAACCTGTATGTCACCCCTCGAGGGGTTACAAGACTTAAGTGAAAGTAAGTAACTACAAAAAGGTGTCCGATTTTTGGGTCGTCTCTGATCAGTGGCATTAGTGATAGCAAACACTTTTATTTCCACCCTTAGTGAAAGAAATGGATCACTAGCCAGGTGCCGCCATACCCTAAGAAAAATTGCAGACATATTTTCAGTAAATTTTTGTGGTTTTTTCATGATTTGTAACTGTCTATTTTTCAACTTCAGTATAATCTGTATCTTATATCTATCGATATGTATATTCAAATTGTTGCCAATAAATATTCTATGCAAGCAAATTGATCGAACTGAAATCGGTGGACCCGTTCTGAAGTTAGGGGTGTGTAATGGATTACAAACGTTTTGTTTTTTTTTTTTTTTTCGTTTTGTTTGCAGCATGCTTTCGGACAGTTTTTTGATATCTTTTAAGATGATATGGATCTCAGATTACATCTATGTCTCCAAGCTATTCAATAGTTAAAACCTGATCAAAATCGGTTGAATCGTTTTTAACCGATGCGTGCACATACTCGTACATTAAATTCAAAACTCTGCAGTTAAATCATATTTTTAGATTCTGGGTGCGACGAGGAAAGCGAGAGGAGGATCATCGTTATTTATTAAAGACTGCATTGAACAGTCCGAAGACCTAAAGATAGAACTTGAAACTTTGCAACTGTGCACGATTCGAGTTAAAAATAGTCAGCGTACTCTTAAAATCTCATTCCAATTATTCACTTTGGAAAGCTGTAAAAGGCACCAAAAAGCCCAAAGGCGCGCCGCCAATCAAACTAAATCAAAATGAATGGGCGAGGGAAGATAAAGAAAAAGCGAACGTCTTTGCGGCCTACCTGGAAGAAACATTTAAACCGTACGATGGTCAAGTGGCTTACGATAACCGCAATAGGCTGGATTTACCATCTGACGATTTGATGCTCATAAGTGCAACGCTAAGGGAACTCAAACATGAGATCGAGAATCTAAAACCTAAGAAATCTCCAGGTTATGATTTGATTACCGGAGAAATTCTCAAAGTTTTACCTAGAAAATCATTGATTAAGCTTCTCCATATTGTAAATGCTGCGCTCAGATTAAAACACGTGCCGAGCCAATGGAAAGTTGCGGAAGTCATAATGGTTTTAAAACCAGGAAAACCGGCAAATGAGGTAAAATCGTATAGACCAATTTCGCTTCTTCCAATCATATCGAAAATTTTCGAGAGGATATTATTAAGGCGTCTCCAACCGGTTTTAGAAGAAAATAATCTTATCCCTGACCACCAGTTTGGGTTCAGAAGTAAGCATTCGACGATTGACCAGGTGCATAGAATTACTGACGTAATCGAGAAAGCATTTGAAGAAAAAAAGATTTGCTCAAGCGTATTTCTTGACGTCTCGCAAGCCTTTGATAAGGTGTGGCATGATGGCTTGAAATGCAAACTACGACAAGTTCTCCCTGTATGCTTATTCGATATTCTAGAATCATATCTCGGGAATAGAATCTTTCGTGTTAGACATGGAGTCGAATACTCCGAGCTCAAAGAAATTTCGGCCGGCGTACCGCAAGGAAGCGTTCTTGGGCCGCTTCTCTATTTGCTATATACTCGTGATATACCGAATGAAGATGGCACTATCCTTGCTACGTTTGCCGATGACATCGCCAGGTAAGTAGGTAAAACAATCGAAGAAACGACTGCAAAACTGCAAAACGCACTGAATAAAGTAAATGAATGGACGAGGGACTGGCGGATCGCCCTCAACGAATCTAAATCTGTTCACGTGAATTTCACTTACAAGAAAACTAATGACTTGCCAATTTTCTTAAACTCGGCCCGAATACCCTTTGCAAACGAGGCCAAATACCTGGGAATGACACTTGACGCAAGACTGAAATGGAATTCGCACGTGAAAATGAAACGAAAAGAACTCGAAATCAAATATAGAGAAATGTACTGGTTACTCGGAAAACATTCCCAGCTCAGTACTGAGAACAAACTGCTTTTATACAAGCAAGTGCTAAGGCCGGTGTGGACCTACGGTATACAACTTCAGGGTTGTACAAAGAAAACAAATGCAAATATTTTACAAGCTTTTCAAAATAAAGTGCTAAGAGAGATTGTCCAAGCACCGTGGTATACTAGAAACGACGATATCCACAGGGATCTCGGAATTCCGACAATCGAAGCTGAAACTAGAAGCTTCGCGAGAAAGCATAGAAACCGATCAATCGGACATGTCAACAATACAGTCCTACAAATATTGGATGAGAGCAATTTATTGCGCCGACTACAAAGGACGAAACCTTTCGACTTGGCGAGATAATGATTAACCGCGTCTAGATTGCGGAATATGCAGGATCTTTCAGTGGAAAGAAACCTGCCAAACGTTTTTATTTCATGATGGAAAAATTGCTTGATAAGTTAATACTTAGTTGCGATATCTAACAAATTTATATCGAAGGGTGGTGTTTTTTTAGTCAGTAAGAATCTGACACTACTATGAGCACGCGCTTGCTATTCTCATAGTGTCTATGGAAGATTTTTCACCTACCCTCGGAAAAAAAAAAATATTTTTAGATGATCAAAATCAATGTCACTTATTTTCGTTCACCTACCGGTTGATTTCAATGAAATCGGCTAAAGAAACATAAAAAATGTAACTTCTCAAGCAGGATGTATTATGATGATGTGGACACAAGCAATTTCATTTGGTACCTATTTTCATGATTGCAGCAACATTCTCATCATCTCTCATGACTTAAAAAGTAATGACTGATGTTGTCACTATTCTAGTTCGACTATCCTCGTTCCAAGTCTCACATCTGTGCGTTCCATTCTTTGCCCAATGAAAAAGTGTTCTCAAAACGAGGGTGAACTAACCAACACCAACGACGACGGTGGCGATGGTGATGGCGAAGAGAAAATCCTTTGAATCACTTTACGGTATTTATGTGGTGGACGGTCATAAGTGCCGTCCCGCTTTTGACTTTTATCGCTAGATAATTGCCATCGAAATTACAGAGGACTGAAATTTATTGTTCTAGTAATAAGGGGGTTCTACAATCGTCGTCGTCGTCTTTGGTCGTCATCATCGTCGCTGTTACCTTATGCGCGTTGTTGGAACTGACGCAGATACAAGTATATGTGTAGGGAGAGGACGAGTCGGTGTATCTATTCCCATATAGGGAAAAAAGAAACAGTGTCCAACATATACAAACTACAACACAGTTGTGCAGATGATATCGTGTCGTCTGTCCATTCGGAAAATTAGAGGTTAGCTGCCCTGAAACGCTGGACGATATATGACCGAAAATGCGGTCTGTCCAGTGGTCGTCGTTGTTGTTACAGAGCCACGTCATTCCCATCGATAAGGTGGAGTCGGAGTCCAGTGCGCGCGGCCAATTTAAATGAAATATTTGCTATGAATTGTATCTCGCGGTATGTGCTATTCACACCGAGCGTAGTATAGAGGGTGTGCTGCGGTTACCAGGGCTAAGCCGAGCAGCTGGAAGCAGTCGGTTTTTACTTCCACCTATGGATGGGGGATGGTCCCAGTTTGACTATTTGACAAGATTTGTAACTTAATTTCTCTGCGGTATATGGTGGTTGTGTAAATTAGTCGTGGAGGAAGGGTTAAGTGTTTAATTGATGTTGCTGCATCTGCATATGTGGGATGGTTGCTCTGGGCTTTGATGGTGGCGGCATTTTGTTGAAAAGTTGGTCTAATTGCACGATAATCGGTGATAAACATGCATAGATAGCTGATTGCTGCTGGCATAACAATTAAATGTGTTAATCTAGGACTCCATGAGGGGTTGGACTCGTTAAGGCTATACCCACACGATGAATTTGACAGTTGGGATTATTTACTGTAGCGGGTGGGATGACCTACCAGTTGATGTAGAATCTATGTTAAACTTCAAACGTATCTCAATAGAACCTTATTCTTCGCGCCCAAATCAAGGCATTGTTCCATAGTCTGACCTAAATTAAGGAAAAAACCAATCCCGGACTTCGTCAATTAATTACGATATTTTTGTTTGTGTGGTTGGAACACACAATGTTTCAGAACAATCAGTCATTGGAAGAAGGAATACCAAAGAGCAAACGCGACGAACAAAAGATGTCAGTAAACCATCCGGCAGTGTGTTTGCCAACCACCTACTGGCGCAGGCCGCGCGATATCCATATCCGTGCTGTTGTCCTTTTTAACGTTCGCTTGAGTTGGGGAGGGCGCGCAAATGAAAACTTTTACGCCGATTGAGGGAGGATGTTGCATTGTTCGAAGTTGCTTTTGAAAATGTTGGAACAGAGGGTGCTGCTGTTTTTTTTTTTTTTTTGTTTTGTTTGACAGGTCACTTTAGCTAGAACAATAGAAGGGAGGCTGGAGAAAAGAAAAATCTGTGCCACAATGCATAAAGTGGACCTTTGCAGGTTAATTGTAAAAAGGGTCAGGATGGATTATTGTTTTGAAGTTTTTTTTTTTTCTCGGTTTGTGTAAACTTTTGTGGGTATTTTCAATTTTGATTGCACAACAGAGCGGGAAAGTGAACGGCAAAGTGAAGTTAGACGTTCATTAAAATGAGAATGCGCTATTTAGTGCAATGTCAGCTAAATAGAAAATACAATCCAGTTAAATGCAGAAGTAGAATATTTAGGGACTGAGGCTTAATTTCTTTTCAAAAACTGTTCTTTGTATGGAAACATTACTTCCCTAGTTTTTGATAAATACATAAATTATAATGTTAGTGCGGCGGGAGCAAAAAATGTAAGCTTAAGGCCAATGATTTAGGAGATTTTGCAAAGAACACTTTAGCATTTAGCTCCATCTATTGGTACTACAAGTTCTTTGAAATCAATCAGCCTCGAATAATTTTCGTGCGTCGCAATTGGCTTCCCTGATTGGGGCTTGTATTGTCGGGTACTTCCGTATCATGTTTAAAATATAGTTACGAAGCAATCAACAGCCTCGGATAAGGACAATTATACTATTTATGACCCTGGTAAATAGAAAAAGGACAACAATCTTCAAGTCTGCACGTAAAATATTAGGTCGCTCTATCAACTACTTGTAGCCGAAAAACTTGCCGATGCCCCAGATTGCTATAAAGAAGATATATTATGGGATGGGCTTGGCAAAATAAGGATGAAAAAATACTCTGCGGCGATTGCTACAAAACACTGGGACGGCGTTTATATGGATACAGATTTGTCGTTAGAGGCAAAATTAGCAAATAAGCCTTGAGTTTCCGGCATGTGAACGAGCATCCCATGACAATCATAAACGCAATACAGGAGAGTGATGATGGCGCAAAAGATGATTCTTATGCGCTCCTCAACCAGACCTATGAGTAATGGCCCAGCTATACTGTTTAAATTGTCTTAAGCGACTTCGGTGATACTCTCGGAAATCATAGCCTACACGACAAGATCCAGAAACGGATCGACTGCGATTGACGTATGGTATACTTAGTCCGTACCTCCCCGAATATTTTGAGGAGCAAGTGTAGATTTGGACCACTATTTGGTTGCAACCAAAGTACGAATGCCGATATTCAATGCAAAGCAGAGGCAGTGAAATATAGTGAGAAAGACGGCTACAATCGCAAGCGATCGTCCGAGCCTTTGCCGATCGAGTATACCTCAATCTCCAATGAAATCCTATGCCACCAGCAGCAAGTGCAGATAACCAGAGCCAACGAGGCGAACAAGCTTCAGTTTTTGGTACGTAGATATTGTTACGTTTTTGGGTAACTGCTTGGATTTCGTTGAGGGATGGCGAGAAGAATTAACGATTCGGTACAATAAAAAAAGAACACGATGTTAGAGAATAACTTTATTGGCGGTCAACAACCGGAAAAAGCAAAAGGAATATAACAGTTGTTTACATAGTCGTGGCGATCATCTGTTAGGTGTCAAAAGGTAGTGCCTGGCTGCGTTCGCGAATGCGTAACACTCTCCCCCTCTGGAACTGGAGTCTCTTCTGACGAAAGCCTTTGCTCTGGATGCCAGGAACGGAAGTTCGTTCCTCGGTAACTCGCTAGACGATCAACGTGGACGATCTTGGCTTTGGAGCGTGGTGTCTTTTGAATTTGAATGGTGACGTCGGTTATAATCGCCATGATTCGATAAGGACGTTTTGGAGGGAAATGGGTATCGCATTAGTTCAAAAAAGACAGAGTACTTGTGCTGCCCGTTCTCTGATCCACTCAGACCTATTCCAGACATTTATTTGAATGGAACAGTGCTTCCCAAGTGCGAAAAGTTCAAATATCTGGGATCTATGATCAATAGCAAAGCAACTTGTGATGACGATATCAATCATCGTGTAAGCGTAGGGTGGATGAAGTGGCGAGAAAATTCCGCTATCTTCTGCGACAGAAAAATGTCCCCTAAGTTGAAGGGAAGGCTCTACACCGCAGTTGTACGTCCAGCGCTCACATACGGTTCACAATGTTGGACGATGTACAAAAAGTATGAGAGTAAATTAACGGCAACTGAGATGAAGATGCTTCGCATGACAGCAGGAGTGACAAAGCTTAATCGAATAAGAAGTTCGAAGATCCGTGGAAGCTTTCACATCAAGGAAACCATCGTACAAAAAATAGAGCGCGACCGGCTTAGTTGGTATTGCCACGTTCAAAGAAGAGATCATTTGAACCCTGTTAAAAAGGCAATATCAATGCACGTTCCAAAGACATCCCGATGTAGGAAAGGCAGGCCTATAAACGCCTAGATCACACAAATGCGACGACATCGGCATTTCATTGGCCTCAGTAACCGAGTGATCCAAAATCGGCAGGCCTGCCGATATTTTCTGAGGTCAAGTAGGCGAACCCCACAGGCGGATCAGTAGAAATGCGGTGAACTGGGAGGGTTGTGATCCCTTGTTTTCGGATCATAGCCTCGCTGATAAAAGGAGGAAGAAGAAAGAAGATTCGATAAGGTCCATCCCAGTCAGACTGCAGTTTAGGGCAAACTCTTACTCGCCTCTTCGGATTGTGGAACCAAACGAAATATCCCACCTGGAATTTGAGAGGATTTGCAGTTAAATCATACCTGGTTTACATACGCTGCGCAGATCGATGTGCTTCTTGTCTGGCTCGATCATGAATTTCTCTAAGTTGGTCCTGTAATAGTTGAGCAAATCCGCGGTAAGAACTGCTTTCCGGCAGGGGTCCACAAAGCAAGTCCTGAGAAAGTCGCATTTCTCTGCCATATAGCATCGCAAATGGGGTTTCCTTAATCGTGTCTTGCTGTGAAGAGCAGTAAGCCATGGCAAACAATAGGAGAAGATTATCCCAGTCGTCCTGTTTATCGCCGACAAATTTAGCAAGATAGTGCAATATGGTTCGGTTGATCCGTTCTACAAGGCCATCGGACTGCGGATGTACGAGTTTTCCGTACACCCATGATTTGCATAACATTTTGAAATACCACGGATTCAAAATTACGACCCTGGTCGGAGTGCAGCTCTAGAGGTACTCCAAAGCGGCAGAAAACTTCGTTGACTAATTTTTTAGCGACAGTGTCGGCAGTCTGGTCTGGGAGAGCAAAAACCTCCACCCACTTTGAAAAATAGTCCATCAGTACGAGTACGTACTTATTGCCTCGCTTGGTAGGTGGCAGTGGCCCTAAAACGTCAACCGCAACTTGTTGAAAAGGTTCACCAGCAGTACACTTGTAGCTCTCCCTGAGTTCTGTTTTGGGGTCCTCGTTTTGCAGTACAAATATCACATTCGATGCAATAGCGTACAACGTCCTTCCTTGCTCCGACCCAGTAGAAACAAGATCTCAATTTGGCAAAGGTTTTGTTGGATCCAAAGTGCCCACCAACTGCTGTATCGTGATAATTGCTAAGGCTTGGGCTTTTTCTTCTGAATTCCATCCGTTCGCTTCGGAAACAATGTCGAATTGCACTTGATAGTCACGCCAACGTGTTGTGTGGCTGTCAAATGGTGGTGGAAAAAATGTGCACGTGTTGTGGGATGCGTCAACTTGCGGGGGATGACCAGATGCAAGAAAGTCCGGGTCTTCTGACTGCTCTTTATGCACAGCAGGTGGGTCGGTGGCAACCACAGTGCGGTCTGTTGAAGCGGATTCCTTTGGCGTAGAGCACTGGAATACTTTGTTGACGAAACTTGTTCCGCTTAAGGTACGTAATTCTTCTGTTTGTCGCTGCTGCTCTTGCTTGAGTTCTGCAATGGCGCTATTTTGCTGTTCCACATTTGTTGTGAGTAGATTTAGTTTGGAAAGATTTTTTTCCAAGTTCTCAGAAAACTCTTCCGTCATATCGAACGAAGTATTCCACTTCTGACACCAGTGTTATGTTTTTGAGTAACTGCTTGGACTTCGTTGAGTGATGGCGAGAAGAATTTACGATTCGGTACAATAAAAAAAGAACACGATGTTAGAGAATAACTTTATTGGCGGTCAACAACCGGAAAAAGCAAAAGGAATATGACAGTTGTTTACATAGTCGTGGCGAGCATCTGTTAGGTGTCAAAAGGTAGTGCCTGACTGCGTTCGCGAATGTGTAACAATATAATGGATATACTCTGCCCCGACCACTATAAAGAAGAATGCCAGCGAGCTACTGCAAATAAACAAAATCTGACGTTACTCAGAAATGCGAGACCTGATCCTGAGCTTTGGGAGCAGAGGAGAAGGAAAGAGTGTTGACTTCTCAAAAGAAAAAAGAAAGATCGAGGAGAGAGAGAAACTAAAACGCAGGGATAATTTTGGAAAGTTTTATCAAAAGGTTAAAAGATTATACCAAGGTCCTTAAGCCAGCACAGAGAACTACGGGGACGAAAGTAGACACCTAGCAGTACTATAATACTGCAGAAATCCTATTGCTTTCGTTCTCTTGTACGTCTGTTTGTCTATCGGCTCCTTGATAGGCACCACTGCGTGTTTCCACAGCTGGGATGAAAACACCCAGCTAGCGAAGATCATGCCACCTAACCGTGACAGCATCTCTGCCTCTCATTTCCGTAGCCGAAGGATAAAATTAAGCAAAGTTGTTTCCAAAGAAATGAAATACTCGTATATTTGTTTTTATAATTCGCAGGGACTTGCTGCCGAAATTTGCACAAGGACGTTATTGAGAGACGGCGAGACAGCGGAGTCTGTCCAGCTAGTTAGATGTTTAATATGCCTATGACATTAGACGGTCAGGAAAAAAATACTGTGAATCAGAAGCAAAAATGCTGGACACCACCCCTGGTGTTTTTGTGAAACATCATCTAGGCTCCAAAACACTACAAAAATCTTTCCCTCTCTATCTATCCTTTCCTACGCCCACGCTATGCAAAAACATTTAAAATATATTCATAACCCCTTGAGTACGCCGAAATTACAAGAAAAAAAAAAAAAAAAAAAAAAAAACGGTTTTCCACGAGGCTCGGTCTTGGCTCTGTCTCTCTTTATTTTGCATGTCCACGGTATGCTAAAAACATGTTGTTTACGGACGATCTACATAGCTCTAGTTGCACAACACCAGCACATGCATTTCACTGAGTACACACTGTCAGCAGATTTCGATTTCCTGGGAGAATACTTCAAGAAATGGAGTCTGATACCCAACATGACCAAAACCAAGCCATTCCGCCTTCACTTGAACAGCCAACTAGCACGCATGCTGGTCGAAGTTGCTTCCAATAGTAATGTCTTTCAATATAATAAGAATCCCAAGAATCTCGGATTAACAATTGATAGATCCTTACGGAGATTAGCTACCTTATCTACCTCAATATAGTAACAGTTTGCTGCTAAGGCCATAGATCTTATGCGAAAGGTAATCATTTACACTTAAATCTCATTTTGGGAGGTTCTGTACGTATACTATGGAAATCCTTTTGCTCTCATTGTGTTGTATGTCTGTTCGTCCGAGGTATTCCTTCTTCTTTTAGCCCTTCTCCTTCTAACGGCTTGGATGACTTCACTGCCGCCGCTCTAGGTTCGCAGCTTACCTTCATATCCCAAGACCGTTTAACGATTTCCACCTGCTGACCCCCTCAGTAGCCTCAGCATGGCTCTGTATGCCTATCTGTCTTTCGTAGCTTTGGAGGTTGCCTTATGTTTTGAAAAATGAGCTCTCAGTAGAAAATATACGTAACGGAGAAGGATTCAGTAACAAAACTGCGGATCCTTTCCTTTACATTTCGCGAGAAAAATTCTAAGACATGTTACAGGAAAGAACCTATGTCCTTGTTCGACTGTTACCTATAAGCCAACGTTTTTGAATGTGACCAGCTCTATTTCAGTCTTTGTTTAGTAGATATCTTTAACATTCTGACGGTTCTTTGTACTAAAATAAAAGCATAGTTTAGAACACACGCACATTGTTTGTGAGACAAATTTTTGGACATTGGTGGTCACTTTTCATGTGCTACAGCTTTTTGAATAGCTCTTATCCCATATTGCAGAAAATCTTCTAGGTATATGGTATACCTATATACTCGTACATAACTTCTTCTAAAATTTGCTTCTTTCAATGTTGACGCCTATTTGATTTCTACGATCACAACTTTGACTTAGAAATTTACACGGCTGTCAGAATTTCTATAAAGTCATCACGCAAATATCCACGCCGCATACTTATTCAAATCTTTTACGTCTTCAGCACGTGCGGAATTACAGTTCGTTGCCAAAATAGCTACAAAATTATCCCCAACTCCTAAGGTGCGCTAAGATTAGTAGGATAATCTTAAGTATATTAGACTGTCGGAACAACATAAAGGTGCCTTTCACTATGGAAAATTACTAAAGCAGTTCCCACAAGCCACAGTTTGTTTCCAAACACCTTTACCACAGTTTCCCACAGTTACACGCCCAAGCTCCCCAATTCGGCTACCTACTCTTTCTACGATGAAAAATCGGTCCACCATCGATAATATCGACGAAGGTAGCCTGCCGCTGCCAGTGTCGCAAGGAAAATTACTCTCCCACTCTTGAACTAGCCGCCCTGCCGCTATAATAGCTGACACATTCATCGTACCCTCCGCCGAGAGTTGTCAAATTTGTTTCGAACACAAGAACGCATTAATAAGTTATTTACTGCGGAGCACACACAAAAAGATACAAATTCGTTCTGCTGGGCATTTCATCATCATCTCTCTGTGTCAGTCCAGTCGTCATATTTATATGAGCTGTGCGCCTTCGCTTACCTGTTTCGGTGTGTGTTGTACAATTATTACCCCCTTCGCCTTGCATGCGGCGTTTTTTCTTCTTCTTTTTTTTTGATACAACCACGCCGCAATTTGAGTCAATCAAAGTCCCGCGACGAAGAATGTAGACGCCATCGATAATTTACAACGTCATCGTCGCATGAGCACTTTACCAATCTTCGAATGTCGTCTCGTTTTGGCCCTGAAAGCGCCGCTGTTGCCCGCTGCACTTTACATCAATCTCTAGGGATCTGCAGCACCAGCGGATTGGATTTTTGTTCGTAAGATTGGTGCGTACGGTTTCACCACAGAAAGATACAAAATACAATCAGGAGAAGACAAAAAGATACACTCCGCAGCAGATGATGATGATGAGATGACCAGTTCTCAATTTCGATTCGGTCACAGCGCCGCGTTTCGTTTTTTCGGGTCCGATATTGGTTTTCTGCTCGATCATCGTTCGGGTTGATCTGGTCTTTGATCAGAAATGAACGGAACGAGGAGGAAAACAGCGCGCACAGCAGTGTGCTGGATTGGATCAAAAGGATCCACGCGAAGAGAGCAACACGTTGCGCGAAGAAGAAGAAAAGCATCAACGCCAACACCATTATCAGACCGAGCATCGAGATTGGAGTTGCTGGTTGTTTTTGGTTTTGTTTTGTGGGCTTTGTATCCTGGCAGATGGAGCAACGACAACGACGACGACGGACGATGGGAAGACAACGATGCAGTCTACCAATTTTGACACTTTTGACAAATTGTTTTAATGTAGGGTTTTATCGTTGTTTCGTAGTCACCTGGTAGATGGAAGGATGCGCGAAAGGGAAAGGAGTGCGGACACTTAATTGAGGTTTAATTGGAAGGAAGTCACGACAGAAATTGGATTGTCAGGTGATTTGTTCGTTAAGATAAAGACGATGTGACAAAGTGAGTAAGGACTGATTTAGTTGTCAATCACACGAAAATACTGTGTACAGCAATGAGGCTGGGAATGTGGCTTAACCGGTGTGAATTTAAGGTGCGAGTGGAAAGTTTGACCATTTTGGCTGTAAGGCATTCAAGCGCTACTGGCCTTGCATCGTAGCACAACTTCAGGTCCCATTTCAGGTCATAAGCACACTGGCAGACACTCCGAAATGATTCATCTCTTTTCAAACGACTTCTGAAGGAGCGACTCGGAAGAGAAAGAGGAAACGAAATTTCATGTTATTGACTATTTATTTGTATTTTCATGACTCGTACCTCGAAGGAAAACGGATCTTATGTGCTTACATCTTCGACAAATAGGCGCTGTCTATAGCGCTCTGCCTAATTTTGTTGGTATTTATGGGGAGTCCATAGATCCATCTGGTATGCTCTGTAAAGGAGTAATCACAATGCCAAGTGTAGTTCTGTAAGCTCAAGCAATTCTATGTTCCAACTTGCGTTGGACTAAAGAACTCAACCTCAATCCCTACAAAGCAGCTTTGAATGTGTTGACATAGTTGGTCCGAAAAATGAGAAAAAGGAAGCAGCTGCAGTACTTAGTGGACCCTCTAGGCAGCTACAAGAAAGCATAATATAGGCAAGGTATAGAACGGGCAAGCGGCAATATAGATGGGGTTAATGACCATTTGGGGAAATAAGGCAAATAAATCAGGCGGGCTTCGCTAAGACTAAAATAAACGTGATCCACTTCTTCATCTGCTTTGCGCCGCTAAACATCCCATAGAAGGGATTTGAAAGATTAATTGACAACAAGGTCCCCAGTACAATGTGAAAAGCTTCAACTATGATGGCAGGACACTTTAACGCGTGGGCAATAGAATAGGGCTCAAACACCATAAGCCCATAAGGGGCTGAAGAAATGCCCTCTTGGAGGTGTTTGCTGGAAACGGCACTGCCATTGGCATCGACATTATCTTTGCAAGCACATGTCTGGTACGAGGTACTGCGCAAAGAGTTAGCAGTCACGACTAGGCAATAAAATGCGAACTTTCTCCCAACCAGGGAAGATATAATTCCGCATCAGTGGAAGAATTAGAGCCTGGTGCTGTTCCCAAAAGGACCCAACTTAAGATTCTTCACTACATAGATTGTTTTCCGCGCTGGTCAACATCCATAAATCTCGAAAGCCGTAGAGGCTACAAACGTAAGGAGTGTGTAAAAAAGCCGCAAGGATCATGTGGACGATGCAGTGGTGGGTTAAGTGGGTGAAAATCCGAGCGGGCTTAGTTTTCTGTAGAGCAGGTAAAGCCCGTTAATGAAATACTATGCGATGGTTTGAGAAAAATTCATAGATTCGGTAACACGAACGTCCAGAGAGGAATATACGAGTAGCTGACAACACCAGGAGTGGAGAGAGAGGTTATGTAGAAGAGAAGATGTGGTATGTGAATAGGTTTGAGAATTCCTTTGACCAGCGCTTAATGACATGTTCTGACACTGTGTTTGTGATGATCCAGAAGATTTTCTTGGAACCAATTAGAAAATCGGTTTAAGTCACCTTGCAGTGAATTCTGTTTAATCAGCCAGTGTATGAAGTTTTGGAAGGCGTGGGCCTCACGCTATGGTGTTCCAGATCATAACTATGTACACATTGCATCTTACAGACATTTATCAAGAGTCTCAGATTGATTTACCAGACCTCGCTATAAGCAACGATCCTTGACAGTTTCCTGGATCAATATGTAGCCTCAGTGTCTTGATGGCAGCTCTATCCACAGACTGGCTTACCGGGGGACTTCTCAAGGGGGGCTCCATTATTCTTGGTTCCTTTCTCATTCTAAGCGGTGATTTCCTAGCAATAGACGACTCTGAGTGTATCTTACTTATGCGATGTCGCTATTTCAGTGTTATGCAAGTATCTATTCGCATAGACAGCTGATATCCTATAATCTATTCTCAACAAACTGGTTACTTGAACTATTGGTCGTATTCTCATTATTACCTTAACCAGGGCTGAGTGGGTTCTGTTAATTAAACAGATCTACTCTTAAATTTTTTATTACTCTGAAAGCTCAACTGTAAGAAAAGCATGGCTGAATGCGTCAGGAGATCTTTGTTTGGTTTAAGCTCATGCAAAAGTGTATCCTTGACATACGGATCTCTTCCTTTGTCATGGCTATTAAACATAATCGTAGTGCTTAACTACGAGTATTCTCCGTGCTTCCCAATTTAATCCTGATTGAATAGCGTTCAGAAAATATAATTACCCGCTTCTGAGAAAGATCCACTTAAACACGCAAATTCCTTTCCGCACAGAGAGCGCAGCTAAGCGTCAAAAATTACTTGTAACTGCAGCCGTGTTTATGATGAAGAAGGAACTCATCATCAACGTCATTGGGTGTGAAGCCATTATTCGCCGCAGAGTTATGACTACCAGGCGGGGGACACACAAAGGAGTCGGTGTGTAGCAAGACAACTCTCCAAAAAGACTACTCGCGCGAATACGACTCATTTCATCAAGATCGTGACTTAGTGTCACGTTCTGCCATTCAATATGTATCCCCATGGCAGAGTCGGTCCGTCGCAGAACTTTTCTGCCCGAAAGGAATTCTCTGCAGCATCTTCTATGATCTACAGCAGCACAGCGGCGGATACTCCACTTGTTCCAGAGCTATGTGGCGCTATGATGACGATGATCGCCATAACAAAACCACAGACGAAGCGATCACCGATCACCACTGCAGCTCCGTTTCTGTGTAATCATAATCATCATCATCTCCGGCAGCCGAACAGCAGGAGCAGCAACAACATCTTGCGCGGCGCAAGATCTCACCCCGGCTAGGCTAAGGAAATTGGAAGATTTTTCAAAACGACAGCAGTTTATGGGCGACAGACCGAGGAAGAGAGGATCACCACCATCATCTTCGGTGGGAGAGTGATCGCAGTTTGTCCCAAAATGATATATTTCCGCACCGTGTAGGATTAACTTGGTCGTAGTGGTTGCGTTGGCCAGATGGTCAAAATTAAGTGCACGGTGCAAAGTAGTTTACAATTTGCAAGTCCCCGCGTCGTCGGTCGTCCTCTATGGATAGATCGATGAGGATCGGTGGTGCTGGTAAATGGGACAGAGAAGCTACAAAAATATTGATCTCTGTCAGGGCGTTTATGAAGCACCAGTAGAGCAGTAGAGATGATCGCGCTCTGTCAGTTTACAACGCCACATGGCGAATTTCCTGTTTGGTCCTAAAAATAATTGCTAATCGACTCCTGGCATGATTGCATTCCATTTTTTTTTTGCTCTCCTCCTCACCGATAATTGCTGATAATTCAACGAGCAATGTTCGCATCGTCGTCGTCGTCGGTTGTTGCGGTGAACACGCGTGACAGCCGAGAATTTGTGATGCGTGCAAGGAAGGCGCATTACCTGATTAGATCAGGTGGTGCTAGCTGGCAGGAACACATGTTTACAACAAGCAAACATTTTATATCGATCCCCCCCCAGTGTCCCACTCCTGGAAGACAGACAAACTGTCATCTCTCGAAACAAACATTTTGAGATCGTTTATCCACGGCGTTTTCAAATCACATAAACGACAGCAGGACAAGTTTGACATTACCGCTGTACGACATACGCATACACAGCCACACACACGAGGTGATGGATGTCTCGAGTTGGGGAAAATGGCTTTTCAGCGTGGGTGGTGACGACGACGAGGTAGTTCTGGTGGTTTGTATCGTAAGCAAACGGGTTGGGAAAATACCCGCTCGCTGAATAAATAAACAGACTGTCAAACGATCAAAATAGTTGACGGCTTTCGGGGTTGACAATTTGTGTTTACATTTCGGTAAATGAGAGTGCCGGGCGGAAGGAATGGTTTTCGCAATGTTTTTCTGTTTGGTTGTGTTTTATAATGGGACCATATGTGCGTGCTCGGCGGTGTCATGACAGTGGGGTATTTTTGTAGTTGACGCAGATGACGACGGTGGACAAATGTTTTGCAAGAGAATGGGTTGATATGGTTGCGGAAGAAGAACGGGGGGGTGAGATGCTCTGAGGTGGGAAAACAACTTGGTTTCCTTTTGCAACTATTATGTACGAGTATACCAGTATTACAAAGAAAACTTCTTCCAAACAAAATTTGGACCCTAAGCAACGTGGACAATCAACGAAGTGCTAGAACGAAATAATCCCTCATTGGATGCAACAATTATGAAAAACTCTTCATCTCGTTCGACTACAGTTGGTAAATGAGCTTGGAGAGCAATTTTCGCGACAAGCATCTTCGATCATTCAAACATCGAAGGCAGCAGCATGAACCATCAGAGCACATCGGCGCGTAGCTTTATTTATTGGTTTGTCGCAAAGGTCATGTCGCATGACATGACAGATGGCGTTAGTTAATTTTTGAAAGTACGGCACTCTCATCTACATAGTTGTATATGTAATTTCTTTGTAACTTCACAGATGACAGATGTTGCTTCACATACAGCGACTAAGATGTAGAGCAGATGGAGCCCAACGTTCCAGCCTGGAAAGTCTTCGTATTCAACCCGGATGGATGGCACAATTAGAGGACGACCTATTGGTAGGTGCCACAAACAAGTGGAGGGGGACCTCAACCAACTTGGCGGGCGCAACTGGAGGTAGCTGGCTGAAGCTGTTTATTGGTTGAGGCCCAGATCCACCGGATTGTAGCGCCACCTAAGTAAGTAATAGCGATAGGTTGACAAATCGCCAAATTTCATGGTGACATTGAAAACATTTGATACTCCTAAATACACACGGCTGTAATATTGTAAGCGCATAAGCTGTATATACATCCTGCATAGTGTCTTTCCTACATATGTGTGGTCGTAGATAATCTTTCAATATTTCTACCCGATCCAATTCATTCCAATAGGCTTCATTTCATTGGACCGAAAAATATGCGTACAATGTCTTTTCTACTGAAATTTGTTTGATCGATTGGGTCGAAATCAGGGCTCTTGTGCAGCTGCTCTAATGGCACCTAGTGCTGCCAGTTTCGGATCAATGTAGGCAGATCTAGTATGGAGTCTCCTCTCCCAGAAATCAAATAAGATTGTCATGCGTGTCTGTGCAAGTCCTATTTGGATTCCTCAAAAAGCGAGGATACATAGGTATCTAAATCACTGAATGTCGGGAGACTACGAGAGGTAATTAACTTAATTCGATGTCCGGCAAGGCTGTACATTACCACCGCTACTTTTTGGTAGTGATCAGTGACATTGAAATTAACTAAAACTAAAACTCGCTACCTCACCAACCAACCCGCAAAACGAGGAATCAAGTACCAACTACCGCACCGAATTTCTGGTCTAAGTGGTCGCATGTGCGATCGCCATGTTGATCTTTGTGTCAAAAATGTTCGTAATGAAATTATTCTGAATAAATAAAACACTTGGGATATACCTACGTAAAAGAAGATATCGCGACGATATTGACATCATCGGAAGATTCCGCCAAGCCGTTGACATTTACGGAAATTGAAGAGTAGGTGAAACGAGTACAACAAACAAGAAATTATCTGCTCAAAACTTTGGACAGAAGGTCACTGTTGATGATTACAACTTCCGGGTATTTAAGAAGTTTACCTACCTCGGCGCAAACATAAACCCCACAAATGACACCTTCGTGAAATCCGACGAAGAATAACCCTAGCAAACCGCTCCTACTTCGGAAAAATACTTCGTCGAGTATTGGGCCCCATATGCGGAGGAGGGCGGTAAATGGAGGGCAAGATACAACCGCAAACTCTATGAGTTGTACCAGAATGTGGATGTAGTTCAAAAAGCCAAGACACGTCGACTACGATTACACTGGCTAGGCCACATCAACCGAATGGACAGCATCGCATTTTAAATCTCAGCCCCCGGCTCGAGATGGCGAAAGAGACCGAACCTCCGGTATAAAGACCAAGCTGTCGCGGATGCCAGAAAACTTGGCTTTCTCAACTGGAAGCAGCGTGCCCGGGACCGCAAAGGATGGAAGGCAGCCGTGTCTCAGGCAGAGACTCTTCAAGTGTCGAGAGCCCTTTAAGTAAGTAAGTTAAAGGTGGCAGGTTTTGCGTTAATTTCTGAAGAAAACTCACAAAACCAAGCTGTGCCATTCTATTGGCTAACACTATAGCAGAAGTCTGCGCTCAATATTTCTCAATTTATTTCTTACTTAAAAATAACTAGCCAGGGAAATTTTGTGCCAGTCCGGTGCTTAGCCGAGGACTTGGTTAAAGCTCTTGATAAACCTCAAAAATGTTCCGAATGACTGCAGGACTCAGCAAAGCCCGCTTAAGATGAAGCGGGTAAATGACCGACTAATAGGCGGCTGGTGCCGCTAAGCAATCCCCCGTTCCAGAGACGGTGTTCTTCGAGTAGATTGAGACAATCCCATACAAGTTTGCCTGGCTGTCTGAGATGATTTAAATGCGGGTACCCTCGAACTTTCTCCGCAGGCGTTTTCGTGCACAAAGTTCGATTGCATAAACTTCCACCTGAAATACTGTTGGTGATTTCCCAAGCGCTGCTGCATACTGGAACCTGGGTCCATAAAGCCCAAGGCCAGCACCAAGTCTAGACTTCAGATTTAATCATTTTTCTCAGCCTTCTCACGTAAGTTTAAGTGTTTAAGTCCATCTTCACCTATTGAAAAATTGCCAGTGAGCTTTGATCGAAGAATAAGGTTAATCCTTGACTTAATTTCTTGTATCTTTCTGTTTTTACTAAATCAAAACCATGGGTCTGTAAGGACAGTTTACCTTATGTCCCATTATTAGTCAAGATGAGTAGCATCAGGTACCCTTCAATCTCATTAAACTCTTTTCTAATACTTTTGGGACTTCATTGCATATCCTTCGAGTTTCTTACCAATCTGAACCTAAAATTAAAAGGTGTCTTCGTTTTTCAGAAATTTGCCATCTCCTGCGCGCAGTCTGTTAGACGATTAACTAAAGAATTTATGAAAAGGTTAACTTTCTTCTACGGATTTTAATAGGTCTTGTTCACATGGTCAATGAATCAATTTTGATTCATAACTTCCGTAATAACAACTTAACCTTCCACTCATGTGGCACAAGTGAGAACTCCGCCTTGAGACTTCCCAGACCAACAGCAGACAAATAACAACAATCTTTTGTGTCATATCATCGAAATGAAATCCGCATCTAATTAAACTGAACTATCCAACTACTGGTCTGGAGCTAGTAATGCAAAACGAGATTCTTATCGAAAGGTCACAGTTACGGTCCTCTTCCCCATCGCATGTGTTCAGTCATCCTCTGATAAACTAACATGTCTCGTGTCCACAGAGTGTCTTCTCAGTGACACTGCTGGCTGTAGGAAAAATCCGTCACTGTCATCGGACGGACGCGGCGACACAAGGAAGTACTAGCAGCAATGACCGACACGGTATTTACTAAGAAAAAAAAAAAAGAAAACGACTAAGATTCCCCACGAAGACGTCACCATAAGCTAGAGACCAGAGAAAGAGTGGATTCATGAATATTAAACGTCACAATTGGTCGCACACCCAGAGCTGTCCACCAGAACACTCATTAATATCCTGCAGCCAACAAGTGGACTCTGGGATTTGTGTGTGTACCGGCGACAACGCAGCGATCCGATCAGTCTCACTTTGCCGGTCTCAAACAATGTCACCCTTAAGGGTTGCGCCTGGGACTCTCTTTCGAAAGAGTCGCCGAGACTCCCTCCTGTTAATGACACTTAATTGCCGTATCCTGTATCTTTGATCGGCGAGCAGGTGAATGCGACGCTCATTTATCTTTCGGGATGGAATTGAATAATCAGTGGTTTTATTGCGTTCATTTGGGGTCATCTCCTGGGGCAGGTCCGGCCATAGAAATTAAAAAGCCGACCAAAAGGAGGTGGTCCGGGACAAATTATGAATTCAAAGCGGTACCCAGCGGTCGATTAATAAATTTTTTGGAGCCACTGCCGAGGCGCAACTTAGCTTCTAATTGCACGATGTGGGTTCTCTCGCGGTAGATTGACCATTGGAGTCATGTCCGTTCGAGATGAGTTTGCCAATCGCTGCAGCAGCAGTGACGGCGGCGGTCAGTCGTCACATCGCGTATCCATGGCACCAAAAAACGGTCTCTATACCATCACCATGGTAAAGTGTGGTAATGCACATCCGTGGATTGCATGTGCAATGTGTACACATTACAAATGGTCGTGCATAGTGGATGAGTGGACGGATGAACGGTGGACGGTGGCGGTCTAATTTATTTTCTGTGGTTGGCCGCACTCATTATCATGTCATCACGAACCTCAAAAGCAGCAGCAACAGCAGCAGCAGCGGCTAAAGACGACGAACAATAAGACGAAGAACGTGCGCGTATATTACCGCAAACAACAATAACAACAGATACAACAACAACAACTGGTCAAGTTGAGATAGATGAGTGCTCAATTGCAATGTTACAGTATGAGCGGCAGGAAGGGATGCGTTGGAAATGAAGGAATTCAAGAGATTATTTGTGATGGCGTTGTTCATGAATAAGTCGCACACAGTCATTTAATCCTTTGAAGGGGTCATCTCGCATTGGCAAGGGAACAGTGTAGGGTGGCATTCCCTCGTCATTCATATGGCCTCCTGTGGTTTTCAAAGTGGAACCCTACGTTGAAGATTTTCAAATCTCAGTATCAGATAGATTCAGAGAAAGATATCGTCATAAGAATAAATCGATCGAATTCCCAAAAATCTAAAAACATTTAAAGTCACCAATATATTTGGATGTAACTTTATAGTTCCAAACTGAAAAAAGCGATAGACCGGTTAGTAATACCTGAGGCTTTATTCCGGCTATTTGTAAGCTACATTCCTTACACACATGATTATAAGATCGATTTCCTTCAAATCTGAGAGTAGCCTTCATTGGGATAACAGGATCCTTTAGAACAACACACTTAGCGGCAATGGAAACCATATTGAACCACACTTTGTTGGATTTCTACCACAAATTAGGGCAACTTAAGCTAAACTCAGGCTGATCAAAGTGGGATTTCGGCCACTTGGAAGTTAGGGAGATCATATGATAGCCATGCTAGCCTATCGCGGAAAATCTACACAAAAATTCCTGACAGAAACTGCTTGGTAAATCGACAGGTCACTAGCAAGAAGGAACTGGCCTTCTACACTGAAGGTTTAAAAATGCATGTCGGTACGGAATGTTTTTTTTAGAATTAACAACGATTGTTGAGTCTTTCAAGAGATATGAAATACAATATTGCCTTTTGATCTCAGCTATACTCTATCCAGCTTCATGTCCTTGGCTAACAGATAAGAAAGCATTGTAGAGCATCTCGGAAAATTACAAGAAGGCTTACAAAGAATGCAGCACCTACGGCACAAGGTTTTGGTCTATCACTATAAACATAGAGTCCTAACTGTGTTGACTATCAATTTTCACTGGTATGACGTTTTCGACAGTTTTGGGGTCTTAAGTCTTTCTCGTAAGATATGAACCTAATATATGCTGGATAGCTTCGAGTCTCAGGAATGATGGGTTTCGTGGTAAGGTCACCAAACAACTCAAGATGTTAAGAAATTTTTAAAGAATTTCTTTGGTTAACGCTTAATGAGCCCAAGAGTAGAGCTGGGTATGGTTATAATGTGATCAAAGTAAGAAGGAAAATACTGCTTTCTGTCGTACAGAATATAATGGGGAATCCAGTTCGTCGAACGATGTGATTTTAGAGGGTAGATGGAGACGTTTGATAAAAAAGATTTGCAGTTCTGTGAGGTTGTATTAGGTTGTATTTCTAAACGTTTTCGATAGGATATATTTTCCGAATGAGCAGAATGTAGGTTGGCATCCATTTCTAGTACCAACCTTCACTTTGAGATCAAATACTCCCTGACTTCACATCAGATGTCTTCCAAATTCTCGAATCATGCAGAAAGTATTGTGTATCGTATATCGAAAAGTTGGTAGTCCGATGAGAAAAGGTCTAAAAATAATCCTCGATGAGGGAAATTTTCGTATTCCAGATCGAAGAGTTTTTGACTGATAAGGAACCGCAATCTTCCTGTTGTATAGTACTAGGCAATACTGACAGATTTTTGCAACTCATCGTCTCAGTTGGCAAGAACATGTCTCATATGTAATCTTGTATCCTGCCCCAAGTACTCCCAATTGAAGCGACCGGCCTTATCACATCCAACCTACCACATCAGCTAACGCAAAGCAATCTTCTGCCAACTCATTATTTATGATCGATGTTTGCCTTACTGAAATATGTATATATTTTCAATGCGCATTTTATTCCTAAGTAAATATCCTTTCCTATCCAAAAGTTAAGGAACACAATTTTTTTTTCTACAACAACTCAATAGATAGACTGGATTCTAACATTCTGTCTGCATTAAATAAGATTTAGTCTCCACAAGAGAGTGATTTCCTACTGAAGCTCTAGTGCCACTACGCTTGAATCTTGTCATTTTTAGAGAGGCTGTCCTTTGCGTAACCATTTCTTCTGGAGAAATTTCCACCACACCGTTGAACTATATTCCATGTTTATCCGTCTCCTGGAAGCTGGCTAACTTCTGGTCTATTAACGAAGGCCTTTCTACCATGGTCAAGTAGATATTTCAATAGGCAGGGTTCACACGAAATGGTATTTTTATCTTTCGATGTACACGGTTAAGATAGCATAACATGGTTAGACACCTTTCAGAAATAAACCGTGCTTGCCGGTACTCTCGTATTGCTAGTAAATGCAAGCCTACTTAAATGTTGCCCCTGCTTAGACTTTTTGATTCCTTACTTTGATTTTGCAATACATTCAAGAAAGATCTTAGTTTGGGGCGCTACAAGTCCCCTTTTCTGCTGCACACACTGCTACTAGCTTAATTCAATTTCGTGCCATTCTGTTTGTGTCTTCTTAGACAGTCGCTCGTCAATGCATCATACCCAACGGTGTGTGTCTACATGGTAATCCCTCACTGTCGATAATTTGACATTCATTGACGATGACGACGACGACGACGACGAATGCGAATAGGTGGTAGTCAAGCCGCCACTGCCACTAGTCTCTTCAACCAATCCGCAGGCCATTCACCACACATTCACTTATCGGCTGAGTGACTGTGACTGCAATTAGGCTTCTGCAACTGTTATTGAGGAATACCTTGCATATCGCTGTCATCATTTGGTTGCATTTGTCGCCTGTTACACAAGCGGGTGGTGGTTCGAGTGTCAAAATCATCAATTCGAACCGCAAAGATGCATGTCACGCACGGATGCCTGTGCCTTTGCGGTTTGTAGATAGATTCACTCGCCCCGATGATTATTGGCTAAGCAATTAGCCGGGCAATCAATGATTACCCATAATATCAGTCAGTCAGTGTCCGTTTAGCAGACAGACAGATGGCGGAACGCGCGGCATTTAATCGAATCGATGATTCAATCAAAAAGTCACAAATTTTGGCAAAGCGCGGCTGTTGGAAACCAAGGCCTTGCGGCGGCGACAGCGATGGCAGTGACTCGTCCACTCATGGTCAGTTCCGCATTAAAGTCGACTTCTCTAAGAAAAAAAAACAAGAAAAGATTAATTGATCTCCGGCATAGTGACAAGCAACGGTGTTATTAATGGAACCCTGATGATGTTCGATCACGACGATGATGAGAACGGTGATGGCGATGGTGATGATTCCGCGAGATGCATGACATTGATGGTATTTGTCAATGGCGATGGAATGGGACCACATATGGATTTTTGGACAGGGGTGAGGGGGGCGCGGGAGATTGAAAATTCCTTCGCTGACAGATGATTGATATTCGAATTCATCGCGCGTTTTGTCCGCATCACTTTAATTATATTTTGTTTGGCATAATTATGGTCTCTTTGTTGTAGTTCGATGATCTGTGGATGCACAGTTCTGTGGCATGCGCAGAATGAGAAGGCCTCGAGGGAAATTATTTCCAGGAATAGTAGGTGATTAAGAGTTTGTCTTCGTCGTTTCTCATTGTAAATACGGAAAATTAAATCTTACGTGAGGTTCTGCTACGTAATTCGTTTTACGAAGGAACAAAGCCAATGGTTATTTAACGCAGTTGATCTTGAAATGATCCTGTAACATGTTTCTATTCAGAGGAATTCTCCTAAGATGGTCTATCGGAGGGAACTTTCGCGAGCAAAAACAAAAAACGCGTTCTCTCATAAATATTTGTTCATCGAACAACAGTTGAAGATACATTCTCCGTTTTCCTCGTGAGTATTTTAAGAAAAAGTGAGGTAAACGTGATTTTCTATGTAAAATGTATTGAAAGTCACCATATTAAGTGCCAATGAAAGCCACAAAAGCAAAAACTACGCTAAAGACGTTCAGATTCACAATTGTCTGTTCCCCATTTACTCCCAAGCTACTGATGTGTTTTTCGCCAATTCATAGATAATTACTTCCGGAAGGGTTTTGGTTCAATCGAATTAAATTTTTTCATGAATTACAAAAAAAGGATATAACAGTACATTTTAAAACGAGGCGAACCCCACAGGCGGATCAATAGAAATGTGGTGAAGTGGGAGGGTTGTGATCCCTTGTTTTCGGATCATAACCTCGCTAATAAAAGGAAGAAGAGAAAGAAGAAGACAGTACATTTTAAAATTCAGTCGAGCAGGGTGTGTTCGAAGGTTTGAACAGGAGCACCGCATCAACATGAATGATTTGGCCCGAGCGAGCTAGGGTACTGTCACATCTTACATACACGTAGTCGGTTCAGGTTGCACAATTTTCTAATTGGAAGCTCGAATTCCTGTTCTCGATTTTTATTTTCGAATATTGGGCTTTGTCTACAGGAATTCTCCTTCTTTTAGGGTCTTCGAATCTAGTCCAGAGGTACGACGCAGTAGAAGGCCTCTTCGCCGTAGTTGGCGCGCACAAGTTCAAGGGGACATGACCTTGTTGCGACTTGGAGTGCACAACTGAAGCCAATTAGCTAAAGACCGAGCTAAATGGAGAGGCCCACATTCGCCCCGAACTGTAGCGCCACCTAAGTAATTAAGTAAGTAACCATCGCCATACCGCACACTTGTATCCTAGATACGGCCGGCAAAATCCTAGAACATAGCATTTGACTTTCAGAGTTCCAATATAGATTCCGAAAGGCACGCTCAACAACAGACGCGATTACCGTGGTAGTTAAAGCAGCACAACAGTCTATACTATAAACGTACTGCCTTATTATAACCCTCGACATAGAAAACGATTTTAATATGGCAAATTAGAGTGACATCTTACAAGAGCTCAGAGAGAAGCGAGTACCTACATATTTAAACGTTGTGGCAGAACACTTTGGGCGTATGATTTTAGTATACAGTATCGATAGTGGCCCTAAGGAGCATAAGATCACCGGTGCCGTGCCAATGGGCCTTGTGCTTGGATCACTGCTCCGGAACATTATGTTCGACGATATACTGTGGCTTCCTATCCCCAACAAAACTAAAATTGTGGGATTTGCTGACGACATCGCCATTATTGTCACTGCCAAACTGTTGGAGGAGGTAGAACAGACAAGCAATGCGAACATATGGTCTGAGAATCCCTTACCTCAGTCAGCCTGATACGGCGGAACACAGAACCGAAGCAGTCATAATAAGCAGCAGAAAAAAGGTAGAAACTGTCACTGTTACGACCAGCAGACGGTAAAACGAGGCTCGCACTTGAAGATCGCCTTAAATGTGTAAGCCAGAGAGGTGCAAGGGCGAGAGCTGCACTAGCGCGAATCATAACCAACGTAGGAAGCCCGCGACATAGCAGCATGTTCTTGTTGGCGAAAGTGGTTGTATCGATTATTCTATATGCTGCCCCGATCTGGGTCCGAAACCATGAAACCACAAACAGGCAAATCACGCATAACACCTGCGTATCGGGTACAGGCATTAAGAACCATCTGTGCATTCCGCACTACTTCCACCGATGCAGCCCACGTGATAGCAAGAATATTCCCTGCAGACATTCTGGCAGTAGAACAGCAACGTCAGTACTGCGCCAGAAGCGAAAGTAGAAATGAGCCCAGCGAAAATCGGCTACATAGAAGGGAAAGCCTAAGAGAGTGGCAAGAACACTGGAATATTTCTGAAAAAGGCAGATGGACTCATCGACTCTTTTAACAAATCCAAACATGTATAGAAAGAAGCCACGATGAACTTCATTTCTGCTTAACCCAGTTCTTAACGGGCCATGGATGTTTTAATTTCGTACTTATTTAAGCATAAGCTGATGACAGCCCTTATTGTCCTACCCGTGTTGCATTGACTGCATCGAAAACGTCGAATACATGTTTTTTAATTGCCCAAAATTCCTCGATGAAAGAAATGCTTACTTACTTACTTAGGTGGCGCTACAGTTCGGGGTGAACCTGGGCCTCAACCAACAAGCCTCTCCATTTAGCTCGGTCTTTAGCTAGTTGCCTCCAGTTGCGCACTCCAAGTTGGTCGAGGTCCCCTTGAACTTGTGCGCGGCACCTACGGCGATGATTCCCTCTACTGCGTCGTCCCCCGGGGTTAGATTCGAAGACTCTGCGGGCCGGAGCGTTGGTGTCCATTCGCTCTTCATGTCCTAGCCATCTCAGACGTCCAATACGCAGTTTGTTGACTAGGTCGATGTCGCTGTACAGCTCGTATAGTTCGTGATTGAATCGTCTCCTCCAAAACCCGTTAACGCAAACGGGACCGAATATCTTACGAAGAATTTTTCTCTCGAAGCGACCAAGGATATCTTCATCCTCTTTTAATAAAGTCCATGTTTCAGCGCCGTAAAGCAGGACTGGGATGATCATGGTCTTATACAGAGTCTCTTTAGTAGTTCGAGATAGGGCTTTACTGTTGAATTGCCTTATAAGCCCAAAAAAAACAGCGATTGGCAAGAGTTATTCTTCGCTTGATTTCTGCGATGATGTTATTTTTAGAGTTTATAGCAGAGCCAAGGTAGACAACGTCCCTTACTACCTCGAAAGTCATGGCTGCCCACTGTGACGTTTTGTCCAATTCGTCGGTGTTGGCTTTCCTTTCTTGTTGACAGCATATGGTATACTTGGTTTTGCCCTCGTTTATCGCCAAACCCATTATGCCCGCTTCCATCTCAATGCTTGCAAACGCACCGGTGACAGCCCGCTGAGTTCTTCCGATAATGTATATATCGTCGGCGTTTGCAAGCAGTTGTACAGACTTGTAATAGATTGTGCCTCCGGTGTTGGCTTGTGAGTTCCGCACAATCCGTTCAAGTACAATGTTAAAGAAGTCACATGACAGCGCGTCACCTTGTCTAAAGCCTTTTTTGACATCAAAGGTCTCGGTGAGGTCATTACCGACCTTGATGGAACAGCGAACGTTCTCCATCGTCAGCCTGCACAGACGGACAAGTTTGGCAGGGATGTCAAAACTAGACATGGCTCTATAAAGCTCTTCTCTATAGATGCTGTCATAGGCGGCCTTGAAATCGATAAAGAGGTGGTGAGTATCGATTTGGAATTCTTGGGTTTTCTCCAGGATCTGCCGAAGTGTGAAGATTTGATCGATGGTGGACATTCCTGGCCTGAAACCGCACTGATAGGGTCCAATCAGGCTGTTGATAAAAGGTTTCAGGCGTTCACACAATATCGCAGAAAAGATCTTGTATGCGATGTTGAGAAGACTGATGCCTCTATAATTGGCGCAGTTGAGGGGGTCTCCTTTCTTGTGGATCGGGCAAACGATGCTGAGATTCCATTCATCAGGCATACACTCGTCTGACCAAATCTTAGAGATAAGTTGGTGTATGCACTCTACCAATTCATCCCCAGCTGCCTTGAAAAGTTCGGCCGGTAAGCCGTCAGGTCCAGCAGCCTTGTTGGATTTTAGCTTGGATATTGCTATCCTCACTTCGTTTTGGTCAGGTGGACGGAAATTTTGACTATCATCGTCTATGTTGAATGGTTCATTCTGCCTGACAGCGGGATGTTGGTCTTCGTCGCCGTTATACAGTCTGCAGAAGTAGTTTTTCCATATTCTCAGCACCGACTGTGATTCTACTACGAGGTTTCTGTACGGGTATTACTTCTCTAACACGTTATTTTTACCTTTTGGTAAAACTTCCGTACATTGTTCCTGGAGTATAAACTCTCGATATTCTCAAACGCGCGCTTCTCATGCTCTTTCTTCTTCTTTTGGAGAAGCCGATGTTCTTTCCGTCTCTTTTGCTCGTAATGCTCACGAGCAGCTCTCGTCTTCCTTTGCAGCGCCGCTTTGTATGCCTCTTGTTTTGCTGCATGCACTCGCCGGCATTCTTCGTCAAACCAGGGGTTTCGCGGTGGTGGGCGAGCGAAACCCAGCACATCAGTCTCGGCGTTTCTGATGGCATGTCGGCAGCGTTGCCACTGGTCTTCGGTACTTGATGCTGGCGGCAAAGGGGTGATTGAGAGATTTTGGGATACGCGTTCAGCGAAGAGTTTGGCGGTCTCTTGCAATTGTAGCTTTTCGACGTTAAATTTTCTCACAGTAATTCTTCTTTGTTGCTCAGATTGGGATATCCGCATTCGTACCTTGGCTACAACAAGGTAATGATCCGAGTCTTTGTTGGCCGCTCGGAAGGTCCGGACATCCAGAATACTGGAGGCATGCCTTGCGTCGATCGCAATATGATCAATTTGGTTGATCGTTACATGATCATTGGGCCGCCATGTCTGCTTATGAATATCGAGATGAGGAAACCATGTGCTTGTTATGGTGACATTTCGCTCCACAGCGAAATCAATTAGCCTTAGTCCGTTATCAGACGTGGTGTCGTGTAGGCTATGCTTACCGACTGCCCTACCAAAGACGTCCTCCTTTCCTATTTTGGCGTTAAAATCGCCCAATACGATTTTAACGTCGTATTTAGGACATTGCTCGTATGTTTTGTCGAGGAGCTCGTAGAAACACTCTTTGGTGGCAGGGTCCTTTTCCTCCGTGGGGGCATGAACACATATTAGGCTTATGTTAGCGAATTTAGCCTTGATCCCGATATTCATAATACGCTCGCTCACGTGTCGGAAGCTTAAGACTTCTTGCCTAAGTCTGCTGCGTATGACAAATCCGCATCCGAATAAGCGTTGCCTGTTGCCTCTGTAGCAATCACCGTAGTAGATGTCACAGTTTTTCATCCTCTTTTTGCCCGGCCCATCCCATCGCACTTCCTGGATGGCGGTAATATCTGCTTTATAGCAGTCTAGGGCCTCTGCTAGTTGTTCGGCTGCACGTGGTCTATAAAGGGACAGAACATTCCACGTACAGATCCGAAGGTCGTTGTCCTTATTTCGTTTGCTGGGGTCGTCATTAGTTGAGTCATCCTTATCCGAGGCTTTTGGTTGTTTCGGAACCATGCGGTTTTTACGTGGTAGGGAAGTTACCCCGACGGCAGTACCCCCAACCTGGAGGGCCAGTTCCTTAATTATTCCCCTAGGACGAGGGGCCGGGTACACCGGTGCCAGTAGTCCACTACGGGAGTATGAGCGCTGCCGTTGGCCCATTAAGGGCTCCTCCGCCACCATCTCTATTCCAATGTCCTGACCAACATTGGAAATTCCTTACCGACCTGTGATCCGAATACGTCGCAGCAGCTCTCGGAAGGTATTCACTAAGTTCAACCTAACTGGAACTATAGACGCCACCGTTGACTCCGTCTATGGAATTCGTCCGCTGCCGCTTGGATCAGGAAGAAGTGCTCTAGTGGAAAAGCACTCTTCCCCCCCTCTCTCATCTGCTGCCACCAAGGATCCGCCAAACGGGGTTGGTTACCCACTTCTTGGATTAATGTACTAGGCACCCGGCTGTCGCCGCGTGGAGGTTGAGAGCAGGAGTTGGTAGGCCTCAGCTGAGTGAAAACGCTTGTGTTTTCATATGATCGCATGCACTACCGTTTGACCATGAAAGAAATGCACTAAGGAGAAAAATCGGCGAGCCATAAAATATTGCTAGTAAATCACTCAAAAGTCAGGAGGTATGTGACACAGGAGCTGAGAGCATAATGCGTATAATGAAGTCAATCAGAACTTAAGAAAGAGAAAGGAAAGAAACAAAACGGCGAAATGCAACAAACGCAGAGCAGGAAAATGCAAACATAAGGTAACCGAATACATCAGGCTAAAACCCCCCACGAGGAAATGCTGGACGATGTACCGCGGGGTATGGGGCGGGCATTGGGGGTTTAAAGGTTAAAAGTCCCACACTGTTAGTCAGTGTGTTCTGAGTTTCGTCTTTTGAAGATTACCCTTCGCCTTGGAATGAACATTTTTGCCGGAGTTACATACATATACATAAGTAGGCCAGCGAATCGTTCACAGTTGCACGGAATTGGGAGGTTAAATCAAATCGCATTATCAGCTCTCTTGGTGAATTTGGCCTGCTTGCCTACTGAAAGTTCTACCTGGGCTTTGGACTTGAGTCTATAATTGGAATTGGCGGTGTTGGCTATTTAGGAAGCAAGCATTGACTGTGCAAGATGCGGTTAGTGGCCCATTTTTCAATTTGCTAACAAAGCACAGATCATTGTTGTAGTATCTACCCCATCTAGCCCAGTAGAACGAGCCCTTGTCATTGGCATCGAACACCAGGTGAAAGTTATATGTGTTTGCCCACTCCACTAGTTTTTTCCAATTTTCATCGTATTCCTAATATCGCCATAGGCTGTATTGGCAGTTAAAATCACCGACGTAGATGAATGGATGAGTATATTGGAAGAGGACTTGGTCCGTCCACCGCGTGTTTGAAGAGGACCTGCTCTGAGACTCTCGAGAGGCAACAATTATTTGATTTAATCATCCTACACACTCGCAATAAGGTGCTGGGGCCTACACCCAAATGTAGTGCACTGGTTGCACACTTCGGTAGTCAGACTGATTCTCACGTGTAGCATATTAATGTGGTGGATCACCTTCGAGGGAAATTCCAAACTGAAATTACAGTAAGACCCTCAATGAGTAGCATGCCTCAGCATTTGTTATTAAAAAATAAAAAAATAAATATTTGGCGCAACAGCTCTTTAAGTGCCACGGCCTAGCTTCTCGCAACCACGCATGTTGTGTGCGTTATATTTTTCACACCAATGGAAGGGACCTACAGTTTAGTGCCGAATCCGAACGGCGATTTGAGACGCTTTTTCGGGGCAACAAAACTCTCGGATGTTTGTTAGACGCTCGCGGGAGGTGGGACCGTGAAAAAAGTTTTTGGTGTTTTCTGGGATTCGAACTTGGAACCTTTAGGGAAAAGTTGGGGAGAACTCAGACACATTGCCAGAAACCGTACACGATGGCGCGTAGGCGTAGTAGAGGCCCTAGGACCCACAAGGGGATACAGGACATAAGTAAGTAAGTATGTGTAGTTATCCGACACACTAACCACTTACGCCACGGCGCCCACGGCATTTGTTACTAGTCCACTGAAAACGTATCCTACAGCGGCGCTCCAGATCATGCTTTATCTTCTCCCAATTGATATCATTAGCAACTGGCTGCCAGCTTAACGATAAAACTAAGAGACTATAACCAATGGAGGTAGTAACGCACTGGATATACCAGAATAATTTGGGCTACAGACAATTGCTAGCAATACAGACAAAACAGAGTGGACATGTCATGATATCCTATGCAACGAATGGCTCCTAATTCTTACGGATAGATTCAAAAGAAAAGTTTGATGGTCTTTCGGTTTCGTTGAAACGTTGTTTTTAAAAATTCCACGAAAATATTGAAGCTTTCTATACTCTGCCTAAATATCTGAAACTATTGGCTTACATCAACGCCTTAAATGATTCTCGATTTGTTCTTTTCTGAAATTGGAAGGAGAAGTGAAAGAAATGTTTGATCCACAAAATAATATCCAAAAGATATATTCTAGAGCTTGGCCTTTCAATATGACACGGGCAGTGTCTTGGAATTCTAAATGGAAACCTTTCCATTTTAGAAAAAGAAAAAAACAAAAAAAAATATCGTTTTTTTTTCTAGCACATGTATCTGAACCGTCCCAATAAGTCTGCGTTACCCCCGACATCACTACCCAAATGTCGCATTAATTAGCAACAAGTGAGAAACCTTGTCTAATGGCTATTTCCGATGCCAAATCTCAACTAATTGCTTTTATCAGTCATGTCAAACAGAACATGAAAACAAAAAAAAAAAAACTCAAGAAACAATCGAATCTTTGAAGTTGTTCCGTCAAAACATCCACATGCATAGAACAGCGGCGGCGTCGGTGGTGTATCAGTGTGATATACCCCGAAGCTAAGCTCCACGTTTAATCTCTCTGACAATGCGATTAACATAGCTCTATGATCCATCCAAGGCCACCTGTCATCATCGCCAGTCTCTCTCCTCCTCCTCCTTGTTGGTTGTGCTTTATAAGGTTGTCACTTGGCCAAAGTGGATTTGGCCTCGCTTCAAGTGACCGTAATCGTATGTCAACCTTTTGTTATTGCCACGATGACGATGATGACCGCGACGGTCAACCCCCACAACACATCATCCAAACAGCAAAACAATGGATTGTATCGCGCGCGCTTCATAGAATCATCGATCGGCCAGGGAGTTGCAGAGACCGATGGACTTTAAAAAGTCTTATCCGTGACAATTTAATTATTTGATTGACAATTTTAATTTCGCATTTTATTTTGTCTCAAAAAAAAAATATATAAAATAAACTTAAACACCACGCAAGCATCGGATCAAGGAGATCGAGCCGATTAAGCGTCATGTAAACAAAATGCTTTTCAAAGTGACAGCTCCAACGACAACAACTTTGTGGTGACCGCACTCGAGCTCTCGATAAGCGGCGGTGATAGCGGGGATTGAGGGGCCCCAAACCAATCCAACGACGGATGTGTTATGTAGAGATCATGCATTCAACGTGACACTAAAGTGTCTTGTCACTCCGAGACTCCGATCCGATTTGACCCTAAATTACTGGCGAACAGCATTTCATCGATCGGTTTGACAGCTGATTATCGTAGTTTTGCTGCGCGGCGCGGCGTGGCTAGCTCGGATCACAGTGACATATCATTAAGTGTCATTCCAATGATATTTTTAATTAGTTCGAGGGGCGACTGTTGCCCCGCTTTGCGGTTGTGTTGCCTAGCTGATGGGGTCAAGGGTGCACTTGCTAAAGAGTCTGTAATCAGTCCGGAGGGGTGTATAATTATTCAGAATGTCACACGGCTTAGCGCAATTTGTGGTGATTTCATTGCGAGCTGAGGTTTATTTCTGGACAAGAACGTAGGATGGTTTGAAGAACCCGTTCTTCGAATTGTTACATAAGACGGCTGGGGCTACTTACGAAGATCAATTAAATGGTTATGTCATATCGAGAGAGGAGACTTCAAAGGAGGAAACTCGTTTTGGTTAAGTGCTCTCCGACAGCGAAAAACGTTTACATCAAACTTTTCAGTAAAAAAATTGACTAACAAATTAAAACCAATTTTTCAACGATGCTAATGAATCACAATCACAGGCTGCGTTACTTCATTCTGAGGAGTGCGCTATATTGCTGGGGTAGAGCTAGGTGGATCGTTTAAATGTTGAAAGGAAATGCGAAATTCGAACCTCGATCGTTAACAATACGACTGTAGATACCATTGTTCTGCTTGAAAGCCGAACTGATTTTCTAGACAGTCTATGAAACTTTTTGATAAGAACAAAACAAATAAACAAATATTTGGCGCAACAGCTCTTTAAAGTACCAGGGCCTAGCTTCTCGCAACCACTCATGTTGTGTGCGTTAAATTTTTCACACGAATGGAAGGGACCTACAGTTTAATGCCGAATCCGAACGGCGATTTGAGAAGCTTTTCCATGACAACAATACTCTCGAATGTTTGGTGGGACCGTGAAAAAACTTTTTGGTATTTTCTGGGATTCGAACTTGGAACCTCATGCGTAGTGATCCGACACACTAACCACTTACGCCACGGCGCCCACTATTGTTCTGAATAGTTCTTCTTCTTCGCCGATTCTAGTTTTCAGGTCTCTTCCCGAGTAGGTGGAAAACAGCATTTGTCCAGAACATACCTAAAAAAGCGATTCTTCTTCACTCTTTAGCTACCGACCCATTACACTTATGTCCCTTCTTTCCAAGGTCATAGAAACGCCGATAAGCCGACAATAGCTTCATCCTTTGTTAACCCAGACTAATCTTTTTTCGGGGCATCATAACAGTCCATTCCCTTAAAGGGAGATACTTTAGGAATTACAGCACAGTCAATCCTGCCAAAGGTTATCCTTATTAAAGACTTCCACAATATCTAAGAAGACGCCTTATAGTTATTTCTTTGGCATCGGTACGCATAAAACAGTGCCTATCAGCACAACCAAGATTCCAAATAGGTGGCGGCGCCTGCAGAGTACATTCGGCATTTCCCTCCCCTCCTTAACTTCTATTTCAATTTTACTTCAAAGAACTAATGGATGCCTTTCCAAAATATGAACAATTTCAAAAATACTAAAAGTGTTTGCCTGTCTAGGACATTTCCGTGGACAAATCAATTGGTGCACCGATGGCTCAAAAATAGTAAATGGTGTGGGTGCCGAAATTGTTGGTCCCAATTACAAATCTGCTGTACCATTAGGTTATAACACTTCTATCTTCCAAGCAGAGGTCTATGCTATAGAGCTATGTGCCAGAGAATGCATCAGAAGAGTCCTCCGAAGATCATAAACATTCTATCAGATAGCCAAGCAGCTTTAAAAGCTCTCAAATCCTTTAGCTTTGAGTCTAAATTAGCTTGGAACCGTCTCATTACCCTCAAAGAGTTTGCAGCACACAACACCCTCTCAATCACTTGGGTCTCTAGCCACAAGGGCATCACCAGCAATGAGACTGCTGATGAGCTAGCCAGATTAGGCACCCAACTCAAATTCATTGGTCAGGAACCCTTTTAAGCTAGATCGTTGGGAACAACGCGAAAAGCGTTTATACTGGGACTCTCAAATTGGTCTACAGGCAAAGAAATTGACGAGGGTGGTTTGATAAGTTTCCGTCCTCGTCAACAAGTGCTATGGAATGTGTGCATCTTTCGAAAGGTACTCACCGAAATTTCAGTCATTTTGGACGCGCAGTTTTTGTTTGATAATCGTTTGAGTGAGTAGATGCCGATTTTGTGAAAATGTGAAACATCATTTAATACTGGTATTTGTTTTTGGAAGGCAGCATGTCTACGCAAATCAAAGATGAGTTGGACGCTATGTACGGGGAATCTGCGCCATTATTTGCCACCGTGAAATTTTGAGCAGCTGAATTTAAATGTGGTCATACCAGCTTGGGAGACGATGAACGTCGGGACGTCAAAAAACTACACACACTGACGATAACATCGCTCAAGTTCAAGAAATTGAGCTCGAAAACCGACGAATTAAAGTGAGAGAGAGATAGCAGAGGCTATGAATATGTCCAAATAACATGTTTGTCACATATTGAATCAAGGTTTAGGCATGAGAAAGCTGGCCGCGCGTTGAGTGCAGCGTTTGCTCACGTTAGACCTAAAACGCTCTTTCCAACGCTCTTAGGCAGAATAAATCAGAGTTTTGGGTCCGATTAGTTATAATAGATGAAACTTGGATACACTATTATACCCCAGAAACAAAAACACAGTCAAAACAGTGGACTGCGAAGGGGGAATCAACTCCAAAAAAAGCAAAAACTGTTCTTTCAATTGAGAAAGTGATGGCGACTGTTTTTTTTTTTTTTTGGGATAGTCATGAAGTTATCTTTATCGATTTTCTTCAAAAAGGGAAAACCATTACAGGAGCATACTACGCATTTTTACTAGGCAAGCTGAAGGCAGAAATTGCGGAAAAACGGCCACATTTGCAGAAAAAAATGTTGCGCCGTCTCACACCTCAGCGGTTGCTTGGCGAAAATCTACGAATTACAGTTTGAACTGCTTGACCACCGTCCTTACTCACCAAATCTAGCCCCAATCGACTTTTTTTTGTTCCCGAAGCTAAAATTTACGCTCGGAGGACAGAGATTTTCATCAAATGAGGGGGCCATCACCTTCGGAAACAGTTATTTTGTAGAGAAAGACGCCGAGTACTATTTGGACGGGTTAAAGAGATGGGAGCATCGCTGGGAGAAGTGTGTAGACTTATAAGAAGACTACATACATGCACACATTTTCAATGGCCCGCTAATCCTTCATGAGGGTCGCGGAGGTAGGATGCTCAGATGGACTCTCCATCCTTCTCGATCCTCCTCCATTGACTCCAACTCATCAGGAAGAATCCCTAGATGGCTTCAGGAGAGATGTCGGACTTGGTCCAACCATTTCTAGGCCTACCGCGGGGTCGCCTATCTGATACGCACTACGTGACCAAACCATCGAAGCATAGATCGTTCCGTTCGGAGAAGTAGCTGCTCAACATTGAGCGCCTCGCGTACTCGATCCCTACGAGTTATTCCAGCAACACTGCGAAGAAACCTCATTTCGGCAGCTTGTACCCGCGATCTTATTCTTTCGGTTACTACCCAAATTTCATGGCCATAGGTGAGAGTTGAAACATACACCGAGTTAAAAATCGATAGTTTAGCTTGAACACTAAGTTCAGCCTTCCTTATAATAGATTGGCCAAGCTCTCTCAAAATTGATCCAGCCTGACCACTTCTACAGGATAACTCGGCATTGCTCTTCCCATCACTCGTGAATAAGACTCCGAGGTACTTAAACTTATCCACCTGCTTCACCTGGAACTCCACCAACATGCAGAGTGCACTGAATGGGTTTTTGTTGGAAACAACCATTACTTCTGACTTGTTCACGTTGATCTTCATTCCAGCATCATCACAAACGGCTACAATCCTTTCGATGCGCACTGAAGTTCGGTTTGAGAGGACCCTAGGGTGACCAAATCATCCGCAAAGAGCAGATGACTAATCCTTAGGTCTCCCACTTTGAAACATTGCCCGCCACGGCTGCGCTGCAACATCCAATCCATATATACAATGAAGAGGAGAGGTGACAAAACGCTCCCCTGGCGTAGTCCAACGCCCACAGTGAAAGGTATTGATTTAACACCGTTTATCCGAACACAGTTTGTATATAAAGACTGAATCGCCCAACAGGGAACCATTCATCCCATACTCCTGCAGAACACTCCAGAGTTTGCCTCGAGGAACCCTATCATATGCTTTTTTCAAATCTACAAAACAAGTGTAGACAGGTTTAGCATACTCCCAGGCCTTCTCAAGAACCATTCTTAGAGTGAATAACTGATCGGTTGTGCTTCTACCGGGACGAAAACCGCACTGCTTATCCCCCAAACTGACCTCAATCACAGCTCTGGAACGCGTTTCTAGCACCTTAGCAAAGCCTTTTCAGGGAAACTTAGAAGAGAAATACCCCTATAGTTGGCGTAATCTCTTTTGTCCCCTTTTTTAAAAAGAGGAACTATCACCCCCATTTGCCAATCATCAGGTGTTTCACCGCCATTGCACTCCCTCTTTACCTAATGCCTTGAGCATTTCTGGCCGAATTTCATCCACACCAGCAGATTTGCCAACCTTTAGCGCTTTGATCGCCAAACTTACTTCCTCTACCGTAGGACTACTTTCCGCCCAACTCTTAACAATAGGTCTGTCATCTTCGGTGCCCTGTTCAGGATTGAGCAATTCTGAAAAGTGCTCGCTCCATCTGCGTAAGATGTCCTCCTTATTGGAAAGAAGTGTACCGTCTTTGAACTTGACTCCTTCAACGATATTCAACTACCTTCCTCTGAGTCGGCGGACGGTCTGACAGAACATCTTATTTGCAGATCTGTGGTCACGTTCCAATTTTTCGCCAAACTCCTTCCAAGACTGTTCTTTCGCTGTTTTCACAGTTAATTTCAGTGTAGTCAGTCAGTGTACCGATTTCGAGAATCGGAGTTCCCCAAGTGAATCCACACCTTAAAGGCTCTTTTCTTCTCTCTGATGGCTTCTTGAACTCCGGGCGTTTTAAACCAAGCAGTTCTTTTCTCACCATCAGCCGCTACACCAAGCCGCTTCACTCCACAAACATCTCCCGCAGAGGCAATAACCGCTGTTGAAAACAGTTGCTATTCTTCCTCTACATTTGATGGAACAGTTGGAATACGTTCAAACCTTTCAGATATTTGCCGCGCAAATGTCTCCCGTATCTCATCGCCCTGTAACCTCTCCCATCGTATGCGTGTAACCATCCTTGGTTTACGCTTTGGTAGGGGAGGCACTCTCTCGCTAAGAGAGCACTAAGTGATGATCAGTTGACAGTTCGGCCCCTCTCATAAGAAGACTATGTAGAAAAAATAAAAATGAATTTGAAGAAGAAATATACATTGTATCTTTGTTAGGTCGGATACTTTTCAGATCACCCTCGTATTGATCTCTCCAGTAAAAGATCGAAGGAAATGCTGGCAATGAACAAACATAATACAAAGTTTTTAACAGACTTCCTTACTAGTCATTGCTCTCTCAATGTGTTGAGGACACTGAAACTACTATGCACATCATGTGTGAATATCCCGCTCACAGGAGACAAACAATTTTTCATAAAGGGTTTATCATCCTATCTGAGTGTCCTTCGAGAACTTGATTTCAGCTAAGACAATATTGCAACATGCTTTCTTTCAGAGGTTAGTGCAAAAGATCCCTTTATAGGTCGAAGTACTTCGATGGATCTAAGAGCACCCACCCATTACTCCACTCCTCACTTAAAAAAAAGAAGACATTTACGTTCGTAAATTTCGCAGTAATCCTCAGCTCCAGTCCAACACACAGCACAAATTACTCAAATCTCATAAAGATTCTGGCATTTAAAAATTCAATTTTCAGATCTCCTAACGTTTTGAAAATCTCTGACAATTTGTGACACACTAAACTTCAACACGGCACATTATGCCATTACCATCCAAGTCCCATGTGGGCAGTGAAAACTGAACATTTATTTTTTTAATCAAATCCCTGTCATGAGAGTTTCAGTTTCATCAATCAACTACTGCCGCACCCAACACCCTCAACGTTTCGAAAACAATTTGCATACCGCTACCAGAAAATTGATGTCGCTACAACTGTCAACAAGCGATTAAACTTTGCGTCAAAATTGACTTGGGAAAGTGATGATACTGCTTCAGTTCGGCATACTACTGGTGTCAGACGGCATTTGACGAACAAACAAAAAATCCAATTTGGGGGGTGTGAAAAGTGTTGCCTTAATGAAGTGTTACCAGGATGGGAGGAGGGTGAGAGAGTTTAGTGTCGTGTCATACATCTCTGTCGGGTTTAGTTCTCCAGTTTTAATAAGTTTATTTCGAAAGTGAGAATGAACTATAGACACAGGGGGGATGGGTGAAAGGGGTGAGTGTTTAAGGATGTAGGGGTTCGGATGACAGAAACAGGATTATTCTACTTGAAGTCTAATTGTGCACGCGAAATGTGCTTTACGAGTGATTAGTCATTTTCAGTGGAGTTTTGATATATTTTTTTTCTGTCGTTACTGAGAGCGGGTGGTTAAAGTTTTTCAGCACTTGACATTGGTATGAGGTGTATCTAGCAGTCTCATTTCCTAATTTAGGGAGGAGTATTAATTTAGAACCATTATAATAACCTGGAATGTAATTTTCATACGTAAGGGTGTTAAACTTTCTCATACTCTTCCCGAGGATCTTAGACCGATTAGCCTGAGAAAACTTGAGAGGAAATCCTAGATCTCTATATCAGGGTGGCAGTGCATGTCACCACGCTACTATATCTCAATTTCGCATCCCATTGGACAATCGCCCCCTCAATCTAAGATTTTTTCCTGGTGAAATTTATCGACATATGTATATACCATAAGGAGCTTTGGAGTTGAACACAATTCGAACATCAATGCCATACGAAGGCCCAAGATTTGCGAGCCCATCAAGGAAGCTCTCCTAAAAATAAATTTAAAAAAACTGTATGCTAAGTTATGGTTTATGCAGATGACGTGGCTTCCTTAGCATCAGGCAAATACCAACAGGCACTAGCTGAGGTCCGAAGATGGCAACGTATAGGAACATGATACTATCTTGATAATAATATCGATAATAAGGCTCCCTGCCCTCGGAGCCACTGCAGCATTTTCAGGCCGATGTCACTACAATTCGCCAAGCCCCTGACTGCCTGGTGTTTTTTTTTTTTTTTTAAGGTAACGGGGGAGGAAGAGTAGAGAGTGACTCCCGGAGCACTTCGACCTAAAAAGATCTTTTGTGCTATCCCCTGGTTGGTCGTTTGAGTAGTAGTTGTCAACTATCTAAAACTAAGTTCATTAATGAAGCTAAGGATAGTTCGAGCTGATGAAGAGGTGACATCAGAACGTGATGTGACGCCTTTATGAAAGTGCTTTAGCCTCAGTCTGGCTATGGCCGGAAAATCACAGAGTATGTGATGGGCTGTTTCGGTGTCTTCATTACCAGGGATGCCTTTGTAACCGGGGACCCACATTAGTGTGATTTTATTGTGTGCAGCAAGCTGCAAAAGCGTCTGGAGACAATTCCAAACCAGCTTAGACTTATAGTCAAAGGACGTGAGAGCCTTGAGTGCTGCTTGGCTATCTGACATTATATTAATATGTGATCTTCAGAGGTTTCTTCTAATGCATTCTCTGGCGCAGAGCTCGATAGCATAGACCTCTGCTTGGAAGATAGTAGTGGATTGACCTAATGGTATGAAGAGTTTGTAGTTGGGGCCAAAGATACCAGCTCCAGCCCCATTTAACATTTTTGAACCGTCAGTTTGGTACAAATATGAACCGTCAGTTTGATTTGATATGTTGATTGAGGGATTTGAGGATAATTCCAATAGCTGCGGTCAGGGATGTTAACAGTGAAGGGGTGGTTGAGGTGGATTCTTTTAGGCATGAAGTCTGAGATGCATACTGCTTGAGAAGTAAATAGCGGAATTTCCTCAAGGATCTTCATATGAGCAACAAATTCGGAATTTGCGGTGTTTCATAAAAGGTGAAGCTTTAGAGCAATGGCAGCCGCAGTCTTCATAATGTTTATGTGTAGGAGTGGAAGGTTTTAGAGAACTACCATCGTAGCCGTTGGGCAGGTGCGCATTGCGCCCGTAATACCTACACAGGCTAGTCTTTGCACCTTCTGAAGGGCGGAGCGGTGACGGTTTGCCTGGTGGTTAATACTGCATCAACAGGGGCGATTTTAACTTTTTGGTGCTCTAGGCTGTTATAGTGAACAGTGCGCAAGTTTTTCTCTTTTTGTTGTCTTTATTCGTAAAAAAAACATACCTAATAAGGAGACAAATTATATTAAATTCATGTAACGCAAACAAATATTCACGTTGGTTTTTTATTCAAAGTGAAATCGTTATAAATTTTAAAATATATTTTAGTGGCTGAAATATTCTTTTCTCGACTTTTTAAAAGCGAGCTTTCTGATAGGTTAGATTAGGTTAGCTGTCTGCTCGAGAGTGCATACACACTTAGTAAAGGTCCGTTGTAATGCCATGAATCTACCATTAGACGGATGGATGCTCATGACGTCTAAGGACGGCGAATCGCCGAGGTCATCAAGGAAGGAAGCCCCTAGATGGAGCATTCTTTTCGCTGGATATGTATAAAGGAGGTGAAGGGTGGTTTCTTCCTCCTTCTTATTTCTACAGCTTCTGCAGAAGTCGTTGGAGAAGAGGCCAATCCTTTTGGCATGTTGGGCTATAAGACAGCGTCCAGTGAGGTCACCGACAACACAACTGATATGTGATCGCTTTAGCTTAACCAACTCGGCGCTACGTTTCTGGTCCAGCTTAGGCCAGGTCTGTTTCGAAATATTATACGTTGAGCTAATAGCGTTCAGGAACATACCTAGGGCTTGCCTTCAGGCAGAACCCTTAGAGTTGCACCCTGTCTGGCGACTTCGTCCGTCCTGCAGTTTCCCGGAATGTCTCTGTGGCCTGGCATCAAGCATAGGTGAATATTAAACTGCTTTGCCATCTCCGTAAGAGACAAATGGCAGTTTAATGCGGCATTTGAAGTAAAGGAGCACGGTTTCAGGGACTTGATTGCCGCTTGACTGTCAGTGAAAATGCTAATATCCCTGACAGATAGTACATTACACTTCAGCCAGGACAGAGCTTCCTTAATCGCCATGATTTCCGCCTGAAAAAACGCTACAATGATCAGGGAGGCGTAAAGAGATGTTCAGATTGAGCTTTACGGAGAATTACAATCAACAGGAGGAGAAGAGCCCGTTCACCCCGTCAAGACAATCTAAGGGTAGCGCGTTGAACAAGATGTCCAGTCCCGCAGAAAGAGTATCTATCAGTCCACCACTGATGCACATGCATGCATATCTTTGCACCTTACCTAGTTGAGTGGGGTGGACAGCCCTATCAAGAGCCTGCTCTTCACCATACGATCAGGCCATAGAGTGGTATAGGCCTGATATCGGAATCGTACAGCCAGCGAGTGATTCGAGGTTTCATACCCCAACTCCTACCTATAGCCTTTTTACAGGAATAGAGAGCTACATTGGCTTTCCTTACGCGTTCTAGTAAATTGGTTTTCCAGCTCAGTTTTCTATCCAAAATAAGACCCAGATGTTTTGCATTTTCAGTGAAGATGAAACTGGTGCCATTTATCATAGGGTCTCTGAGGGGAACTATATATTTTCTCCTGAAGAGAACGAGTGGTGAGCCGGAGGAGAACATATTGGAGGATTTCCCTGAGAGTGTCTGAGTGGTTGACAGATGCAGCAATAGCAATAGCCGTGTTTTTTTTAAACTTAGCCAGCCAATAGTTGCATTCAAAACCGGCTGGATACTACTATTGATTTAATCCCCAGCCAAACGTAACTGGCTGGGAATTTTATGACGCCTAACTTCAGGCGGCGCAAAAACGAATGTTTTTTAGTTATTTATTGTTGCTGCCACTGCGAAGTTGTTGGGTTCCTAGAGATATGTTCGTATAAAATCGGCTGGCTTTGGCTGGCTGGGAAATCGTTTAAATGAACGACTGGCTGGCTAGGTTTCAAAAAAACACTACAATTGTCATCAGCATAGGTAATCATTCTACAGCCTGACCTATTTAGGTCTATTAATAGCTTATTTACTACCAGGCTCCACAGAAAAGGTAACAAGACTCCACCATATTTCTTCCATGTTAAGATAGTGCGAAATAGCATTTGCCGTTCAGAGTAAGAAGAAACTTAATGTAAAACTCTTTTGGCCGATATCTCAAAACAAGAAAAATCAAATTACCTAGTTCTTGAAATCAGGTGTCGATGTGTTCTCTTAACACATATGAAGTAGGTTTCAGTCCTATTTCCCTTCTGAGGCCTTCGAGCTCTGCTGAAAAACGCGAACCGTGGAAAAGGTATGCTCCGCATCTTTCTGCACTTCTCCCAAGCTGGCACATAGTGGAAAATTATCTTTCCGAACCCAGAAACACATCATTCACAATGGTGGCCTTCCTCGACATAGAAGGTGCGATAAACAATATCGAACTGGATGCTATAATGGCAGCTTTTGCAAAAGCCTGTCAAGAAGTCCGGTTGAATGGTGTATGCTTCAAGGAGGGGTGCTATGAGCACAATTATGTCTTATTTCGTGATCGAAGTACTTGGTCAGCTTTTCTGACCAAGTCAAATACTTACTTCTTATATAAGCCAGGAAGCTGATATGGACATTGGAATTGGCTGTATACTGTAGTAGTTAGACTGATACTCATATGAGTATCTTGGTCTGTTGGACAAAATTAGCTACTCGTACATTTCTTTCAGAAATCGGCATGCGTCTGCATTACCAGTAAACTTCGAACGGGATGTACGAGTATATGGGAAAGATGTGACAATGAAATCGGTGCTACGACTTAGACAGTCATCATAGTGGAGAAGTAATGACACATGATCGATAGTCAATTGTCTATTAAATCACTCGAATTACAAATAGTAATTAGCTCAAAATTCGTAAAGCACTGTCGCGCAACTCTGAATAAGATTTTTAATTTTTTTTTGCGTTGGAATGTGGGGATCTTTTAAAGACGAAACCGAATCCGTACTCGGTAACAATGTGGGGTTTCCACTCACTAAACCCACTTTCCCTCCTACTCCTGGTCATAACGGCACTGCCGTCAAGCATTTCATTACGGGAGACTTCACCCTGAGGTACTTGGCTTATTCATATTGGCGCTGCGCTTCTTTGTCGCCCCTCTTTTCGCTGCTCCTTCATAATGGTTGTCACTAACTGCTCCCAGGCATCTTACCTGCTCATCATCTGCCTGATGATGTTGTCTGGGGTTAGGTTTGCTCACCAGCAGGTGCCGTTCTTCTTTGTATCGTGGACAGTGGAACATATTGTGTACCGTATCCTCGACTGCTTCCGTGCACGTTGGCTATTAGGGGTTGTCGTTGAGTCCAAACCTGTGGAGATAGGCTCTGAAAAAACAATGGCGAGTTATCATCTGAGTCAGGTAGAAATTCAGCTCCACATGCTTGCTATTCATCCAAGCGTATATATTGGGCATCAATCTCTGCGCCCACCTGCCTTTATCAGAGCGATACCACCCTTCCTGCCATTTTTCCAGACTTTTCCTTGGTGGTACCTCAGCAACACTTCGATTCGTCGCTGTTAATGCCACTGTACTGCTGACACCGTATTTCTGATAGGTTTCTTTAGCAAGAAGGTCTATTGGTATCATGCTAGCCATTACATATGGAGATTGTTCTGAAAGCTCTCCAAACTCTCAATGCATTAATTCTGTAATCTACGTCCATCTTCCTTCTGTACGACTTCGTCTTCATGGCACCAGTCTATATTTGGGAGCCGTAGGTCATTATCGATTCCGCAACTCTTGCTAGGAGCAGTCTTCTTTTATGCTTTGGTCTGCCGATATTTGTAATGATTTTTGCCAGTGCATCCGTTGCCTTGCCGGCTGCATACTGCAGATGTTGCTTAAAATTTAGCACTGCATCTATAGTAATGCCAAGGTACTTCAAAATTGGTTTGAAAACTACCACGTGATCGCCCACAGTTACTCCTATAGGCTCCATGAATCGCCAGCTGTTGATGAGCACTACTTCTTTCTTTTCGTCTTCCTTCGGTGGTTTTTTTCACCGTATTCATGACTTCCTCGACGGCGTCGACCGTAGAACGTGCCTTACGGAAACCATACTCGCGATCTGCGAGGTCAAATGCCTCATCGATTGCACTCTCCAATCTATCACTTACGATAGTATTTCAGTATTCCCCCACGCTCCAGCATTTTCCCCACGGTGTCCAACATGCATAGAGACCTATACGATAAGGAATCTTGCTGTGTTTTATCATCTTTTGGTAGGAGAACTAGTCTTTGTTTCTTCAACTGGTCGGGGAATACTCCTTCCCTAGTCGGATATCCATCGAATAGAGTCTTACTCTGTGCTGGTTTCTGGTCATTCTGACATTTCAGGTAACTGCAAAGAAGATGAATTGCCGCAGTACCTCTCGATTGCGAAAGGGGACTCCATATGCCGATAAAAACGGCAACAAATTTCTACACTAGGACTGCGCGAGGCTAATAGCGATGGAGTAATCTTGATACGTGTAAGCATGGAAGACAGACGTAGTCCCAGCTAAATTAATGCAAAACCAGAAGCCTGGTAAGGATTAGCAAAGTAGATAGGCTGCGAGACTTGGAATTCCGGCCAATGACTTTTGTCGCAGCTGCATGAGTGAAGAGGAGGATGGACCACCCCATCACTTACTAAGCAGTTGCCCAGCGCTATTCTTAGCAAAAAGGCAAATTCTTCGTGAATATTTCTTCGCAGAATTCACAGATATTACCGAATCGGATATCAATAAAATCTGTAAGTTAACACAAAAATTAAAATGGTTCCAAGATTAACGAAAAGGCCCGGCTCTTGTGGTAACACAATAAACCTAATGTGTATTGAATTGTATCTATTATTTCAGCAAGGACCGAATATGGCATCATCGGATATCGTACGGTTTGCATTGAGTCGGTACACAAAGTTAGTTTCTTCGGAAATGATTCGCTCAGATTGGCGCAGAAGACTACTAAGCGGATGGTCCGGACGTCTGTAAAAAATCCGTGGTATTTTTGCCGTCTTTCAGCGGAAACACGAAAATGGCTTCTACTTTCGCAAGGTATCTTAATTTGCTAGACTTAAGATAGTCTGCGACGCTTGTGGGGGCAACGACACTGCGGAAAACTTCCTCTGTGTGTGTCCTGCCTTTGTTCGTATATCATGTAGTTGACGTGGTAAGTGATGCTGATATCGTAAACTTCTCATTACTGAAGCGTTTACTCGACTTTCTACGTAAGACGAAAGAATTCCAGTAAAATTTGTAAACCATGATTCGCGTCGCAGTAGTACAATGCACTAGTCGTAACTTAATGCTCCAGTGGAGCGTTTTTAACCCTAAAAAAAGATTCCAGTATATTTAACTATTTCATTCCAAAAAATAACCCGAAGTCAAATACAAAACTTAAACTCCAGCTCTGCGAAAGGTGCCTTACAGAAGAATATACCTAAAGATACGACGACATAGTACCGGAGCAGGAGTTCGTGGTTGACCTAATCAGTTCCTTCCTTCATAAAGAGCTCGCTGCTTGCTACAATTCCCAGTCAAGAGGAGCCATAATTACACCGCTATTGAAGTATGTAAAACTGACTGAAGAAGCCCAATTCGAGAGCTCACTGAAAAAACACGCCACAGCCGTCGTAATCACCAATCACTTAGCGATTCCCAAACAAGTTTCGTGCAGCACAAACGTAATCACGTCTTGACATCTTTTTTTAAAAAGCGCTGACCACCATCCATCACGTCGAGTTATGTCCCCAATTTACATTCACTTTATGTCCCCTCACAACCGTTTATTATCGATGCATCTACCCTCAAGCCCTGTACCTTCGACTTCAGTCCAAATAAATTATCTTCCAAACCATGGAACATCCATCTCAACGCTTGACAACAATTTCCATACCCTCATCTTAATTGCCTGCTAACTGCCATTTAATCGAAACATTTAATCACACCAATTTAATTAAACGGTCCGCGTCCAACGTAACGACACACGGTTCCAACTTTTTGGGGTACCCGATCGCAAGACCAAACAAAAAATTATTATTTTGCAACGCAGAGTAATTGTTAACATTATTTAAGTAAACTGTATCCATAGCCTCGGGATGTCAATCATAATTCATGTTTACACGCCGCGCAGCGTCAGCGGAGGACACTGTCTTTGCGTCGTCCTGCCTGGCCACTCCAGTACGGTGTAATCTGCTAGCAAATTATTAATAAAGAAATTTATTCAAGCTGCCGGCCCTGAGTGGCCCTCAATTTAGCCCTAAATGTGTATCTTTCTCTCTTTGATCGAGAGATGCTGATGAGATGATGATGTGCGTTGCGATGGCCCACAAAAAAGTTCCCTCCACCTGAGCCTGAGCCTGAGCCTGAGCCTGAACCTGACTAATAATGGCAATGAAGTAATAAGTGTTTAACATGACGTAAACTGCCATTAAAGGACTCGTTACGGGCGGAATACAAATTTCCCGGCGAAGGACAGTTCGCAGGAACGGAATTTAATTACGAAATGCTTTTGGGTCGGTCGGTCTCGGCAAAAAACGATCGCCCAAGACAGGAAGAGGGCTGATTAATCCGTGGTGGTGGTGGTGGGTTAGGGAGTTGCAATTCCTCTTTGGCATTGTTACAGCTTGCTGTGGCTATGGCGGCGGCTCCTTATTATCCAGGTGTGTTTCTGGTGCACAAGTAGGCAAAAGTAGCCGCCGGCAGCGGCGCATTGCGTCGATTTCACATTTCACCCCGAAACGGGAGAGAACCAAAGACACAGGCTACGATTGCAACTCCAACATGGGCACGGACTCGTTGTGTAGTATACCAGCAGATGGTCTGCACTGGTCGATACCGGGTGGGGGGAGGATATGTTGACCAATCACTTGCTATCGGGCAAACGTATTTCATTGCGCGATTTTGAGCTGCAAAAGTATCTCTAGATGCCGAGTGGCGATAAGTGGATGTGGAACGCAAAAACAAATGGACCTCATAACGCAGCAGCAGCAGCAGCAGCGGCGGCGGCGATGAGTAATATTTCCGGAGTTGGATTGTGTGTTGGATTTCACATGGACCGGCTGGTGTTGATCTGGATGCAGCGGATGAGCTTTAGGTGATTCGCTGATGGTGCGAATCAAGTTGAACTTCCTGTCGAGGTCAGGGATAGCCTTATGCAACCACTGTCTCAAGATGGAGGAACAATCAATGGCAATGACTGCGTGTCATGTCTTTGAGAGTTGAAGGTTAACGAGTGACTCTGTCGGACAACACTACTTCATCCCACGCAATTGAATGAAAATCTCTACGAGTAGAGCTTAAGCGTTCATTGATCGTAATTGCGACTCTCGTTCGTTGTTGTCAGCGTGTCAGTGAAGAGGGGGTGATTGTGTAATGAACACTGCGTCGCGGTCGTCCAAAGCTGTAATTAAGGTGACAACTTGGCATGACGAGCGCGAATTAATAATTAAACTCTTAATTTATTCAAATGAATTCTGATGATGTAAGTGGGTACCGCTGGTGGAAGGTGGCAGTGGAATTGTTGCATAGTCACTTCTTTTCGGTCTAGGTCACTTTCAGTTGTATATTGTTTGGTATGCGAGAAAGGCAATGTCAATGTTGTGAAACAAGTTCAGGCTATAAGGGTGAGAATTGTTGTTTCTTTCACATCAATACAACACTAACAGCACTAGGTTCAAAAGTGAGAGCATGACTTCTATGGCGTCAAGATTATGATGAAGTTTTCTTTTGGGTGTATCTACAAAATAAGAAGCTAGCCTCGGCCCTCCTACATGCGAGAGCTGTATATAGGCAGAGTCCTCTCTCAAAAAACCTACAAAATTCGATACCAAATTATATTTGTGGGTCCTAGGGCCTCTACTACGCCTACGTGTCATCGTTTTTGGTTTCTGGTTATATGCCTCAGCTCTCCAAAGCTTTTCCACGCCCAAGATATTGGAAATCCTCTACTCTCTCTACCGGTTGCCTAGCATTGCATAATTAAGCCGATAAGGTTGTTCCAAGATTGATCATTATAGTTTTTGTAGTCATTTTCAGCTCAACGACGCCTGACTCCACATCTCCTGCCACTTGCTGGAGGTCCATAATTCTGTGAGAGAGTAAGCATACGTCAGTGTAGTCAAGGTGTTTCAGTTGGGATGTAAGTCTATCGAATTCCTCCGTTTCCCATTGACAAAGCTGCACGAATCACATCGTTAATCACAATAGGAATAGTATTGGTGACAGGATGCATCCTTCTCTTACCTCACTTTGGATCTCGGACTCCTCAGACAACATTTCTCTGTGCAGAATGTGACATTTGGACCGATCATATGTAGCTTTGATAATAGCAGTTAGTTTATGGGGAATACCTCTCCTGCGTAAGGCACGCCAAATAAACTCCCTGTTGACACTATCGAACTCCTTCTCAAAATCGATGAACAGCAGGTGCAGTGGCGATCGATATTGAACGCACTGATCGATGATAATCCGCAAGGTGTTGAAGTGGTCGACACAGAAGGATCCAGAGCAGAAACGTACTTGTACGGCATCGAGTGCGTCTTCGAGATATTGTTTGATTTGCTCCAGGATAATTTTAGGGGTATCTACAGCAGGCAGCACGCAGATACCCCTCCAGTTTCCGCACTCCACTAATCATCATTCCCTTTTTCCACTCATCAGGAAAGTTCTCAGCTTCTCAAGCTGTCTCTATAAGTGAAAGCAGAAGCTCAGCCGATGTTGTTGGCGCTGCTCGTAAGAGCTCCGCGGTAATACCGTCAAGTCTCACCGCCTTGTCGGTTATTAGTGCTTTGATCGCGGTAGTGATTTCATCCTTACTGGGGGTCATGGTGCGTATTCGGGCATTTCTCATTTCGGGTACCTCAGTCTAATTTGGGATCATATCACTAGTGAATACGCGGTTCAAAATCATAGCAAAACACTCCTTCTATCTCTTGAGCCTGTCTTCATTCAAAATGAGCAAGGAACCATCTACGCTTTTTACTGGGTGTTGGCTGGAGCTGCGACCATCTGTCAGATACACAAACATGGTCATGCTTGTTTCATACAGGAATCCCCGTTATCCCATCAGCAGAATACCTCATAAGATTTATGACTACGGTGTTCGTATACGCAGATTCAACAATGAGCTGCAGACAGCAACACAAACATGGTTAAGAATAATGAGAGTGAATCTCACAGTAGTTTTCCTAAGGTTCCCGAAATCTACTTCAGAGCTGTGGTTGAATCTAGGCTATGAGCAATGCGGTTTTCGTTCTGGTAGAAATACCACTCTTATTCACTATCAGATGGTCGTTTAAACTTTCGCGACTTCCTCACTATCCAAATATCAGGACGCGTAAACCAAAGGGAGGTCTATAGAAACGGCCTTCTATGAGGTGGTGCAAGTGATTGAAAAAGCGATTCACTCCAAACAATATACCCTAGCTACCTTCTTAGACATTGAAGCTGAAGGTGACTGAAGCGATGTAGGAAGCTCTCTCCGAGTAACGTGTTGAGGATTTTATTAGTCTTCAGATAGTACCCATGTTAAAAAACAGAATCATTCCGTCAAACCTAGGTAATTTCACTCTTATCAAATTTGTAGACAGGGAAACACATCAAGGTGGGGTTTTAGCAATGTGTCCTTCTATGATAAGTGAAATCATAGAATGAGCGTTGGATAAGGTAAGCACTCGGGCCACTAGTTGTGAATTCAGTGTTAGTCAAAGCAAGACTGAACTCATGCTTTTTACCACCAAAACCAAAGTACAGACGTTTACGCCTCCACGGCTAAAGAACCATTTATTTCCTCTATCCTTCAGCGTTAGGTTCATAGGAGTCACACTAGACCCAAAACTAAACTGGAAGTTAAACATCGAATAATGAGTGAAAACAGCGTGTATTCGTAAATTTTTCTACGCTTGCAGTAAAACCTTTGGTAAGAAGTGGGAGACATCGGCCGAAGATCTTATCGAAGTATATAGCGTCCAATGCTTGCGTATAGGTTGCTGGTTTGGTGGCCTGCCCTGAGTGAAAATTACAACATTCAATTAATAATCAAAATGCAAGGAACGACCACCATAGGTACCATGGGTACCACACGGACATGCGAGACGGACGCTCTGAATGTGCTTCTGCATCTTCTGCCACGTGACATCTATATTAAATATCATTCAGCATGTAGTGCGGTCAGACTTAGAGAATGTGGTAATTTTCTAAAGACACTAATAGCTCGGGGTACCAACATGCAAGATTCGCAAACGCGAATAATCGATGTCAGAAGTGCACCTACGTACTAATGCACACCCTGTGCACTTTTACCACTCTCCCCACCATTAGGTATTACTTCTCAAAGCTGATTAGCAACTTATGCTATGTCACCTGGGTTTGTCATTCCGGCTCTTTTTAGTCTTTCGACTCTTCTCAGCTTGTTCTGTACGCTCGTTATGAAACTACAGGTCTCTAGCTAGTTGCTAGTTCTGGGCTTGGCTGGTTTTCTCTTCTTTCTGCGAAGCGCCTGCAGTTGAACATTGTGTGCTTCACGTCTTCCTCTTCATCTGGGCATTCCGCGCGATCTATCGTGCTAAAATTTGTGATATTTTTGATAGCCACTGTGCCCGGACAGACACTACGTCCCCGCGTGCTCTCTTCGACCAGACCTCGATTGTGGGAATAAGCTTGTGGGCTCATATACGTTTTGCCATCTTATCCCACCTGGCTGGCCATAGTGCTTGCTGCAGATGTTGCTCTTTCTTCTTTTTTCACTCTCCTGGTAACGCTAGCTTCTTGCTAGTTCGCGGTTCACTTAAGGTAAACCCTTTTCATCTCGTTGGCGAGAATGTTGATGGCTATGACACAGGCTGCTTCGTTCTGATTTTACAGACCCTGTATGCAAACGAGAGATTCCTTCTTGTTTTGTGAGTGCCCCCGCTCAGACCGGAGCGGAGCTTATCACTACGTATAGCAGGATCTCCCTGACGTTTCCATGCCCACCGATGCTTGGCAGCAAACGGGAACGCGCTGTCTGCATCTATGACACATGTTTACTTGAATACTCGACGTGTGCTTTAAAGCTCAGCCTGTTGTCGAGCATTACTTCTAGGTATTTTAATGCCTCCTTAGACCTTTTCAGCCCAAAAGTTTGCGTATTCCACAGGGTTTGGATGGTTATTAAGACAGCTAGCTCTAGGTCGGCTCTAGACTCTAGTTAATTTTTTGATCTTGGTGACTGCTTCATCCATGGCAGACTCTATCTCGTGGATGTGTTTGGCCATAGTAACCATGGCGACATCGTCCGCAAAGTCGATCACCTTACCTCCTTGTGGCAGCGTTAGTAGCAGGACTCCATCATACATTATGTTCCACTGGAGAGGTCCAAGGACCCCTGTAAAACTCCTGCGGAAATGTCCTGCGGACTTAGTAAGATTCTATTTTCATTACCAGAAGAACTGGGGAGAACTCTGACCGACAACAGCATACCAAAACTGAATTTTCCACACAATTTCACTTTCGACCAGAGTAGACAGGGAAAGAGGTAAACATCAAATTATACCGATGACGCGACGCGAAGGTTCAAAGATGAACTGTGGGTTCGGTGCGGAAATCTTTTCGGACACACTGAAAATATCAATATCCTTACGCCTTTCCGATTCATCCAGTGTCTTCCGTTTTAATATTAAGGTTGATTGGAGATCGTCTACTCAGCTGGTACAACAGTGTAGAGAAGAGTTCTCGACGTTGTCGGACCAAAATTAGTCTTCTCTCGATATTAGGTCATAGCAACATAGATTAGAATGGACGGACTAACGAGCTAGCGAGGTTCTGCCCTTGACAGATCCCTACCCTACGCTAAATTTGCATTTAGCTGTTTTGTGGATTTGGTGAAGGCATGTGGCTGGGTTCCTCGAGGAAGACTTTGGCATAAATAACAATGTCACATGACGAAATCGAATTCATTAAAAACCAATTGACAGCATTGGAATAAACAAAGCCAATTCTTGAAAAAGTACTAAAACGATTCCGCTGCCACGAGAAGGAGTTGAACACTTGCGAGTTAGAATAAAAATGAGCCCACCAGCTGCAGCGTGGTGGCTCAATCAACTTATAATGGGCCTATCACCTACATAGCTTCTCGAAATCACTCATGTTACTAACTTATTTAGGTGGCGCTAGAGTCCGGGTTGGACCTTTGTTTCAACCAAAAAAAAACCTAGCCAGGCAGCCCGGTTTCGAGCCAGCTGCCCCTGACTAACCTTTGAGATTCCTTACCAACCTGTGATCCGAATGTGTCGAAGCAGCTCGCACAAGGTGTTCACTAAGTTCAACCTAACTCGAACTGTAGACGCCAGCGTTGACTCCATCTAGGGAATTCGTTCGATATCGTCTGAAATAAGAAGAAGTGCTTTAGTGTGAAAACACTCTCCCCCCCCCCCCCCCCTTGCTTTTCTCCTGCCCTCAAAACCTTCCAAAGGGGTTGGTTACCCAATGTACTCGTACTAAGCACCCAGCGGTCACCAACGAGGAGGTGGAGAGTAGGAGTTCATAGGTCTAGGCTAAGTGAGAACTTTGTGTTTTCATGTAATCGCATGCACTACCTTTTGATCATTAGATTCCGTTTAGAGATGTGGAGTTAAGACGTTAGGAGTTAGGAGTGCACAGCGTAGACCTGACCCTTACATTTTCAGCGCGGATTGCTGCTGATTGATTAATTCCTTTTTCTAAATAAGAATTTTGTCCGCATTTCCAAATTTCTGTGACTATCATAAAGATCCTTCTTCGTAAAGTGCCATCCTCCAAACGCATCGTTTTCAAGAAATGCACATTTTCCAATAGCAATAAACCAAAACACAACCTTGGACGTCAGCAATAAAATGCAAAAAACATGCCCCAACTGCCACTCCCCACTACTGTGGCCCTTCATCAAAGGGTTGCATAAATTTCAAAAATGTAATCAACTGAAGAATATTTATTTATGTTTGCCCCGAAACGGTGTGTTTTGGAGAACTGCTTCTGCTGTTATTGTGTGTTTGCCGGATGAAAGTTATGCCGCGCAGCAATCCGCGATGTCGGTCATGAAACTACCACCATCAATCGAGGCGGAATTCCCCCAATACAAAAAAAAAAAAAAACCGGCACATCCTCAGCAAGGAAATTATCCGCGATATTACATTTCGGGCCCCGTTCCCGCCCGTGTAAACATGATTTATAAAGTGATATTAGATCTGGAGTGGAGTGCGAGAGCCGTGTTTTCCATTTTCCCGCATGCAGCTGCAGGGAGCTGCTGTTTCGGTGCTGCATCGGTGTACATCCCACGATGATGCATGGCTCTGTGATTGACCATAACTCTCGGCGCGCGAAAATATGTACATGTATCCGAAGTACCAGCAGCGGATGGTAGCTTTAACCGCTCCGAGATTGATGGCGTGGCGAAAAGTCATGTTTTCAGTCAGAGTTTTCTTTTTTCTTTTCTCTCTCTCAAAGCCTCGCCGGGTTAACTAGGCGCTAATCACTAGTTCTTTTGGCCATGTCACACTCATGTGCGAGTGTCATGCATCGGGCAACTTGCCTCATCACGTGCAAATGATTTAACCAACGCGTCCAACGCATGCATCAGTGACACTGCTCAGATGACCGTCTCCACTAGGAAGTTTGTTCCTAATCAGCGCTCTTAACCAGTCCCAGACCAAGAGATACTTTTTCCAAGCAAAGACAAAGGCGACGCATTGTTCTGGCAGCAAAAGGCTGCTAATTATTGTGCCCAGCAGCAGGGGGACGGGGGGCAGACTCTTATTTGTTGCCTAAGTTAAGGAGGTAAACAGGCGTAAATTGATGTTCGATCCCAGTAGCAGCATCAGCCTCGACGCTGCACTGTTGGATGGATGGATGGCTGGCGATGTGAATTGTTTAAACGTCAACTTGTTAGCGGTGTTAATTTGTTTGCGGAATGTTTATCGCCGGGAGTTGTTGGTCTTTTTCTTGTTTTTGTCTTTGTTTTGTCGTTCTTCTTGTTATGCCCCCATCGGCGGAGAGGATGATGATGACGATGATTATGATGGAGAGTTGAGGGGCCACTTGGGAGCCCTTGGTTCCACCTGGGGGATTGGAGGTTTGTTTTTGTATTTAGCGAAGCTGCTGATTGGGATGGGAGCATGTGAAATTATTTTTTCCCTCGTCCTCGGCTTCAACTGCTATTGTTTGTGCATTTAGTGCACAAATTGAGTGCTCCTTTGAGCCAGCAATTAGTTTATTCAAGGGAATGGCTTGTGTGATAAATTTACCATTAAGGCGTCTACAAAGAACTAAGGAAGTTCTTTAGATAATCAGGAACCCGTCAGTAAAAGTAAGGCATTTGGTAAAGTTACTTCTGCTTTTCATACTTCCAATGGTCGAATTTAGAATGCGCTACCTATTCATTGGTCCCATTTTCCACAAGGGCAGGCCGAAATAGGAGTGACTGTAAGTGTAAAGTGCATGTCTGATACCAAGACCATTATCCTATGAATTATCGTACTACCTTGAAACTAGTCTTGAAACCTTTGACTTAGTACAAGTAGACGAACTACGGTGGAAGTATCGATACGGGAGCACTAAGCATCTAACATTTCGGCTATATTCCACTACAAAATTGACTAATCACCGTCGAAATCAAGGCAGACAAGGATCATATCCATACTTATAAAGGAATACCGTAGTAATATCAAGAGGCTGGGTCTAATAAAATTAGCCTCCGCTAGGTACCAGGCCGTGTCGGAGTGGAGGAATTTAAACCAGCTGACGACTCGGAAACCTCCGTCTTTGGACCTGAACTTTCTGTGGGTTAGGAAAATAGACGAAGAACTGAGAAGAAAAAATGAGCTCAAATGGGTCAAGCATCGGATTGATATCCCTAACTAAGATAGCCCAAAATATATCTAGGAAACTACAACCAAAAAGAAAGTAAAACCTGCCTAGGCGTAAGCAAAATTCGGATTCTCATCCTGACAGGCATACTAACGAGTCTCTGCAGACTCAAAGAGCGTCGAAGAAAACTGGGTAAAGACGAGGTTGAACACTACAGATTCTGCAGGGATCTAGAAGAAACACTAGCACACTTTCTTATGATATATCACCAGACCTACTTCAGATACTCCGGTTCATCAAAGTATTGAGACCAGGGGGAAGTGCTCTAATTCGAGTATCCCATCGACTAGAGCTCTATTTTCGGGGCACAATCATTCTATTTAGGGCTGTGATGTAATATCTTCAGAGGTAAGATATTAATGGGTTAGTTTTAATTAGGTTTTTAGCCCCCAATTAATGATAGCCTTAATGTCCGAGTTTCGAAAGATATTCGCTGTAAGACCTTTCATCCAAGTGGAGGAAAGTTAAAGTCATCTTCATAACTAAAGTTGGTAAGCTGGCCCACTTGAACTCAAAAGGCTTCCGGCCGATCAGCCTGACTTCATTCGTGTTGAAGACTTTCGAAAGACTAATAGATCTGCACATTCGCTCCAAATTAAGCCCTTAAGACATGTCCCTGGCACAACATGCCTAAAGAAGGGGCCGATCAGTCGAAACTGCCCTGCACGAAGTGGTAGCGATGATCGAGCAAGAATTCATACTTTACATGGAAGGAGCCTTTAACAATGTGAAATCCGAAGCGAATGACTATCACTAGACCAACTCAGAGTAGATTTTACACTCTCCGACTGCATAGAATGTATGCTCAAGACGAGACACATCAACCCCGAGCTGGGTGACAGCCAAGTAAATGCACTGGCCTCTAGGGGAATCCCGCAAGGAGGGGTCCTTTATCCTCTACTATGGACTCTAGTCGCAAGCGAGGTCCTTTTGAAATTAGGACATAGCGGAGTAAAAGTTGTTGCTTACGCAGATGACATCGTCCTATTAATGTTCGGCAAATTCCTCGACACAATCACCGAACTTCTGCAATCGGCCCTGGATACTCTCCATAACTGGGCAAAAAGATGTGGACTGAACGTAAACCCGGCGAAAACAGAGGTGGTCTTCTTCACCAAGAAAATATTAGTCGCAGCTTTTGGACCCGTATGACTCGATGGCACTCCAATCTAAGTCTCGGACAAGGCACGGTATCTAGGGTGCATACTTGACCCCAAACTGAACTGGAGAGATAATACAAATGAAAGAATAAAGAATGCATGCATTGCATTCTATGCTTGCAGCAGAATTTTGGAAAAAATGAGGACGCAAACCTACCATCATCCACAGGATATTCACAGCCATAGTCAGACCCATTCTAACATATGAGTGCACTGTCTGGTAGCCAATAGCAGAGAAAACCACATATCTCAAGGAGTTGACTAAAATCTAGAGACTTACTTGCATAGCAAGCACTGGCGCAATAAGAACTACCCCGACCGCAGAACTTACTTGCTAAATCAAACATGGCACTTGACTTCAAACGATAAGCAGAAGAAAGATGGAGAGCACTCTCATCATGCCGCGTCTTCAGAAGCATCTGGACAAAACATGACAAGAAGAAAACCAAGCTCATCCTCACTCAAAGTAGACAAAACTTGACGCTTCTCATAGGAATCAATAGCTGCCACAACCTTTTGGCGGCCCACCGGAAAAAAATTTGGCTAAGTGCCGATGAACTTTACAGAGGATGCGGCAACACAGACGCAGAAGAGGATACAGAACACTTCCTATGCAAATGCCCTAGTCTCTGCAATATGTACCAGAAAGACGGCCCTCGAGAGTATTTCTTCAACAATCAGGGCGACCTGTCTGAAAAGCCACCAACCATCATCATGAAATTCTTAACTTCTTCTGGATGGTTTAGAGGAGGCCGCTCCAATAACATAAAACTCTAGCCATTTTGTTTCTTTTCCTCTGTTTTCATTACTTAAACCAGGAAACTCCACGTAAGGGGATCGCAATGGATCCGTTTGATATCCGAGTGGAGGCTACACCCATTCGATGCAGCTAGCCCCTTTAACCTAACCTAACCTAACCTATCGTCCATCTTATGATCCAATCGTAGGAGGTATGGAGTGCTGTGAGTGATTGTACAAAGCATATTACGACACAACTATGACATCTCGAACGAGAAAGGCGACAACGTGATGAATCACCAATAAGATTGTGAGCAAGTAATGCTGTTTGCCCCCCACGATGAAATGCCAAGACGGCGATACCGTGGAAAAGGGCAATGAATAGGAGGTGTTTTTTCAGTGGGTGGAAATCCCACACTGTTACTGAGTACGGGCTAAGTTTCGTCTTTTAAAGATTCTTCATCTTTCTCCATAAAAAAAGACATAGAATGGGAGAATGGCTACTTAACTACCTTCCGAGATTTCGGCTTCAACGTTAACACAGTAATCTCTCAAGAAAATACTGGAGAGATAGAAGAGCTACAAAACCGATTATTATCTTGATCTCTACGGATGTGGGCACCGGTATATTCTCAATAGAAACGGATATTGTCTTGTCAATAAGGCTTCCAATCGACAGTAGTGTGTTCCAATCGGAAGTTAAATCCATTCGCAAGGTGGCTTGAGAACTTTTCTTGATCCCAGGCTTAAGCAGTTATCAAAGCTATCGCATTCGCTGTAGTAAATTCAAAGTAAATTAAGCCACATCGCTTCGAACCAAGAACACTCACTGCAAGCCACAACATATCGCTCTAGTTAGTCTTGTGACACAGGGGTAGCCAGGAAGGCGACGAACTAACAATAAAGGGTTCAGAAATCACTTCTAAAATCTTGGACTTCCAAAACTTGGTGGATGAGTAATAGAGCGCACTCCCATCATGAGCGCAATTATCCATAGACTTCGGAGTGAAAGGTGCAGCCATATCATCAACCTGATCTAACCTAACCGGATGATATTCTTCTCACGAAAGGGGAGAAATATCACCCGTTCAAGTGCAGTCTAGATTCGCATAAGATTGAAAGCCTGGTTTTGTCTGCTAAATTGAACGGGCTAAGAGAATGCCCTTTATGACTAAGCCTATGTGATCAGACTCGTTTGGTGTTGTCTCTCCCACTAAAAAGGAGTCAGAGAACCTCAGTCTCAGTGACCAATTTGTCCAAAATAAGATCAATGAACGCGAACTGCTTGCACAGACTCCATGCAGACTTACCATTCATACTTTTTCCATCTGCTCGTGAATTTTTTTCCTTTTCACAGATGTAAATCAGCGCTATCCACATCCTTCCACTCATCGGCTTCCTCACTCGATTTAATGTCAAAATGGCTTGACTCTTGAAATCAGTCATCAGAGTCCGCTGCTGAACTGACAAACGTCAAATCTTTCATATCTCCTTCATCTTCAAGCCACTTATACTGGAAGTCCATTCATCCAAGCCAGCAACTGTAATCGAAACCTCGCCTTTCAAGTGCGCCACAGAAAAACACGAACCCCATAGAGCACGACATTAGTATACTCGACGAGGACACCCGAAGAGTCACACAAAGGCAAACCACAATGACAAACGTCTTCAAAACGTCAAATTTTCCCAGAATGTCTCAGATTACAGCAGATTCCCAGCAGAACAAGCGGCGGACATAGGCAGCAGCTCCCGCGCAGCGGCGATCATAATCTTGGGTCATTTGTTTCCAGAGGCACATCTCAGTAGCGCCCCCAAACAATGGAATCCTTTTAGTGTCGTGGTCGCTACTGTATTCAGTGGTGGTCATGTCGTGTCTCACCAGAACCACCACCCAGCCCAACACAATAACCCACTCAGAATGTCAGACGACAATGATGATGCTCCTCCATCCTATCGTCGTCGTCGTCGTGCGGATGGACGCGTCACACAAAAGTCGCATAGATTGCTCGCGATCGCGACATCATTCCCCAGCTATCGTTGTCGGATCTTTTGTCTGTACTGTTCCTCCCGCTGATGATAATTTCGTGACATTAATTTCGCCGAGCACAAAGTCCACCACTGTACCACAGACTGTGTCTCCATATACAGTGGCAGTGTCAAAGGGCCGAGCATTCCCGTGACTCCCCGGGCAAATTTATCAAGTTCTTATCGCAGAAACTGTCTGTGGGGTGGGTGATACTGATATGGATGCGGGATGACTCTGCATTTGCTTGCGCACACGCTTAGCCGCCGAGTTCCTGGGAAATTCGTCGTCTGCCGCAGATGCAAGGCGAAACGCGCGCTCCTATCGAACATGTACCCGTTCCAATCGATCTATTTTCGGTCATTTAAGACAGCTCTGAACACTTTTGCGGAAATTGTCCGTTGCGCCTGCTGCCAGAGTACATGTGCAGTTGCAACTGCACCACCCCGGCTGCCACCCCCGAAATAGACGATGTGCGTGACTAAAGGCGCAAAACATGTTTCACTGCTGATGTTGCAGAATCGCATCGTGTATCCGCGAGATTTCGTGGAATTCCCTCGACCCGAAGTGAAGGGATACGTGGTGCTGGTGGTGTGTTCTCTTTTCCGTTGATTCGGGTGATCCTTGTGAAACTGAAGGCGCGCACAGGGATATTTTTAGAGATTTACGAGTTATTGCAGAAAATTATTGTTTTGTGTGTGTGTGGCAGGGGGGGTTGAGCGAAGGAAGTTCTAATGCGCCAGACCATGCGGGACACCACACCACATGTGTCGTGCGCTTTTGTTATTTACAAATGAAGTCATCGCGCGAAGTGTTTAGTTCCGCACGATTGTTGTGGGGGGTTTGAGCAGTCTTTTTGGTTTGCATTCACTTCATAGGGGATATCGTATTACGATGCACGAGCTAATGAGGAGGAGGACTGATGATTAGTTTTCCTGTGTTTAGAGGACTGATGACTGGTGGCAAGAGATTGATGTGCGAAATACTCTGTTACGCGACCACCAGGAGCGATTTATGGAATAAAATTTGAGGTAATGAAACCGCGCTGTTGCACTTGTTTTACTCGAGAATGATGTGCGGACAGAAGTAGAGCTATAGGATGGGAATTAAGTTCCAGGATTTTATTGCTACAGTGTTGATGATTACCGTCGTCATATATCATTTCTTGGTTTTCAAAGTTCAGTTTTCGATTTTCTGTAATCTTGACGGGGGTCATGTTGACGAGGATTAGTACAGTAGACCCCCCTATAACACGGTAGATACGTTCCGTGTTATATGAGTTTCACTTAGATTATACAAGTACATGAGTGGTTTACAGCCCAAAGCATAATAAAATCGCAGCATCTGTCTTATTCTTTTACCGTGTTATATGAATACGATCACAATTTGTCCACCATGATATACGATTCCGTCTATGAACTCGTGTTACAGGGGGGTCTACTGTATCTGTAACATGGAACTAGAAGTATGACATGTAGATACTACACATATCGAAGGTTATGTGCGGTCTTAGAGATATTACTCTTCTGCCAGAAAAATACATTCAAACTCTAGATTTTCATTGCTAAATAACATGTGGGCTCTCAACCTAGCTTTCGGGGTCGCTGAATCTGCGAAAAGTATCATGATTAGGATTACGAAATCAAGAAAGAGCCTCTTCATTCGAATATCTTGTGCCACGCGCCTTGTCGTGGAGCCATCGGGGAAATGGAGAGGATGAATGGCGAGAACCTTGCGCGACAAAAGTGTCGGTTGGTTTGTGGCCCGTCGAGCCGTATTCGTAAAAAGCCCAACACTCCGAAGCAGCAACAAATGCTTCGAATACGGACTGATAATTTGTGGACAACCCTTGCCTACTGACTACGAACAACGAATAGACTCTGAAATTTTAGAACTCTCATCGACTAGCAGAAGAAATATCCGCAAAACGTCAGATGCCTCCAACTTGAGCGAGAGTTTAAGCATGAAGACAACTTTATTGCAAATATGCCACGCAGTGGAATCCACTCAAACAGTCAAGTAGAAGAGTGCATTGACTTAACGTGGTGCAGAACTGTTGAAGAGAAATCAAGGACTTTGAGAAAGAGATGGCCTCTAGTGGGTTCACAGGATTTACCGAAGGGTTGATGTTCTAAAGACTTCAGGTAACGTGGCGTACTCAACTGGCTTGGCAATTAAGGGCAGCTTATCCGGTTCTGGATGCACAGGTTTAGACGTTTGAAAAATAGAACAGATTCGAGCTTGTATGCGATGTTGAAGGAAGGCATCAGCCTTTGTAGCTGGTGTAGTCCATGAGGTTATCTTTCTTCGGAGAGTCAGTCAGACGAAACTGAATGTTGAATGGTTCAATCTGGCTCCGTAAAAGAGTTCTTTAAAATACCCCTGTTCACATCTGCAGACTACTGTTTGGAGCTTGTAACCCTGACATGTTCTCTTAACTTTTCACTTGCAATTCCATTGTCTTCTTCTTCCTTTTCCTTATCATAAATCCTCCTCATTTGTACCGTCGCTAAATACTTCACTTCTTAGCACTCTTCGTCACATCTCTCTTTGTTGTTATCTGGTGAACCTAGTACATAAAAGGCGGCATATTGGAAGGTTTCCTAGATCTTCTAAACTTAATGCTGATCTTCTTGAGAGACCAAGGGTCACACATCCTGCAAGGATCCTGGCAATCATTTGGGATTTCAGAGTCCGTTTTCGAATGTGTTGGCATGTAGGATATGTATACTTTCAAATGCAAGTTACGTATTAGGGTAATGTTGCGGCCTATTTAATAATAATTTATCATCAAAAATTTACTCGCATGTCTAAAGCTCAAGAATTTTTGTTTAAATCTACTTCTGGGGGCCAATCCACACTCACGTCTGCTATTCTCGATAACAATCGCAGTAATAGATGTTATGGTTATCGATCCAGACTCTATGTCTCTCGTAGTAACTCAGCTGCACGCGGCATGTAAGGAGTCCATCAAATTCAAGTGCAGATCAGAACGTTGTTGCTAGAGTCTGGTATTAGAATTCGTTATCTGAGTTCGAAACGAATAATTGAAAAAAAAATAAATAAAAAATGGTTCAAAAGTCTGAGCAAAGTCTAGTTTTGACCATCTTGTACTTATTTTATTAGTTGATTTCAGTTAGGCATCGGAGTGGAGTGTTAGAATTGGTGATGGCATGGTGCGTTATTCAAAAAGCTAAGTACATGTGGGACCCAAGTTCCGTATCTGAGGAGTAGAATAAGGCTACATTCAAAGTACTTCATTCCTTACCCTATACAATAACTAACTGTTCTGCTCGGCTTTGGCAATTTTTTTCAGAGAAAATTTCAAATAAAACGCAAAATATTCCAAGTAGTTCAACCTATCCTTCACTAATTAATTAACTTACATACATTTTCAAATGGCCCGCTAATCCTTCATGAATGTCGCGGGGGTAGGATGCTCAGATGGACTCTCCATCCCTCTCGATCCTTCGCCATTGACTCCAACTCATCAGGAGGAATCCCTAGACGGCTCCAGGAGAGATGTCGGACTTGGTCCAACCATCTATTTCTAGGCCTACCGCGGGGTCGCCTACCTGATGGCACAGCAACCATGGCACATCTTGGAAGCCGGTCTGTGGGCATATGCACTACGTGACCAAACCATAGAAGCATGAATCATTTCGTTCGGAGAAGTAGCTGCTCAACATTGAGCGCCTCTCGTACTCTGGTGTTGAGCACTCGATCCTTATGAGTTATTCCAGCAACACCGCGAAGGAACCTCATTTCGGCAGGTTGTATCCGCGATCTTATTCTTTCGGTCACTACCCAAATCTCATGACCATAGGTGAGAGTTGGAACATACACCGAGTTAAAAACCGATAGCTTAGCTTGAACACTAAGTGCGGCCTTCCTTATAACAGATTGACCAAGCTCTCTCAAAATTGATCCAGCCTGACCAATTCTACAGGATAACTCGGCATTGCTCTTCCCATCACTCGTGAATAAGACCCCGAGGTACTTAAACTTATCGGAACTCCACTAACATGCAGAGTGCACTGAATGGGTTTTTTTTGGAAACGACCATTACATCTGACTTGTTCACGTTGATCTTCATTCCAGCATCATTACAAATGGCTACAAACCTTTCGAGTGCGCACTGAAGTTCGGTTTGAGAGGACCCAAGGATGAACAAATCATACGCAAAGAACAGATGACTAATCCTTAGGTCTCCCACTTTGAAACATTCCCCGCCACGGCTGCGCTGCAACATCCAATCCATATATACAATGAAGAGAGAGGTGACAAAAAGCACCACTGGCGGAGTCCAACGCCCACAGTGAAAGGTATTGACTTAACACCGTTTACCCGAACACAGCTTCTACAGTTTGTATATAAAGACTGAATAGCCCTTAACAGGGAACCATCAACCCCATACTCCTGCACAACACTCCAGACTTTGCCTCGAGGAACCCTATCACATGCTTTTTCTAAATCCACTAAATAAGTGTAGACAAGTTTAGCATACTCCCAGGCCTTGAAAAGGCATTCGACAGACAACCACGAGATCTGATATGGGTGGCGCTAAGATTTCGAGGGGTTCCAGAAACCTATGTACAGATGATCATGGACATGTACGAAGGAGCAAAGACAGGAGTAAGATGCCCCGCTGGAGTAACCGAAGAGTTCCCAATCAAAGTCGGGGTGCACCAGGGAAGCGTTTTAAGTCCTTTGCTCTTTATTACAGTCCTTGATTATCTGCTTGAAGGTAAAGTGATGGACCCCAAGGTACATCAGTTATTCTTTGCTGACGATGGAGCTTTCTTAAGTGAGGATCCTACATCGCTGCAACGAGCACTTGATGTGTGGGTGGACGTTCTGGAGGGAATTGGACATCGCATTAGTTCAAAGAAGACAGAGAACTTGTGCTGCCCGTTCTCTGATCCACTCAGGCCTATTCCAGACATTTATTTTAATGGAACAGTGCTTCCCAAGTGCGAAAAGTTCAAATATCTGGGATCTATGATCAATAGCAAAGCAACTTGTGATGACGACATCAATCATCGCGTAAGCGTAGGGTGGATGAAGTGGCGAGAAAATTCTGCTATCTTCTATGACAGAAAAATGCCACCTAAGTTGAAGGGAAGGCTCTACACCGCAGTTGTGCGTCCAGCGCTCACATACGGTTCACAATGTTGGACGATGTACAAAACGTATGAGAGCAAATTAACGGCAGGTGAGATGAAGATGCTTCGCATGGCAGCAGGAGTGACAAAGCTTGATCGAATAAGAAGTTCGAAGATCCGTGGAATCTTCCACATCAAGGAAACCATCGTACAAAAAATAGAGCGCGACCGGCTCAGCTGATATTGCCACGTTCAAAGAAGAGATCATTTAAACCCCGTTAAAAAGGCAATATCAATGCACGTTACAAAGACATCGCGATGTAGGAAAGGCAGGCCTATAAACGCCTGGATCAGACAAATGCGATGACATCGACATTTTATTGGCCTCAGTAACCGAGTGATCCAAAATCGGCAGGCCTGTCGATATTTTCTGAGGTCAAATAGGCGAACCCCACAGGCGGATCAGTAGAAATGCAGTGAAGTGGGAGGGTTATGATCCCTTATTTTCGGATCATAACCTCGCTGACAAAATCAAGAAGAAGAAAAAGACTCCCAGGCCTTCTCAAGAACCATCCTGAGAGTAAATAACTGGTCGGTTGTGCTTCTACCAGGACGAAAACCGCACTGCTCATCCCCCAAACTGTTCTCAACCAGAGCTCTGGAATGCGTTTCTAGCACCTTAGCGAAGACTTTTCCAAGTCCATAACTTAGGTGTATGTCATACAAATATGCTCTCGCGGGCCCTTCTAAGTATTGACCTATTTAATGCAAGAAACTCTTCTGTATATAGTTTTTATATATTTCATTTTCATGATACTTGGCTTGAAGCCTTCAGCTTTTAATTGTCTATGGATTGGTAATGATTCAGTAGTTTGGATGTTCATCGCGCGCAGTAAACATGTAATTTGGAGTACGAGTAGTTGCATCAACAAACAAAAGGATATATGTAAGCCACAGCTCAAAACTAAATAAATACTCAAGCAACTGCAAAGTTAGTGCTTTTGCATGGAGTGCAAGTTTGTGAATTTTTAGCCCTATTTCAAGTTTAGGGTGCGTTCATACTTTACAAAGATAGTACTTTATCTCATGCTGTCTACTAGAGGAAACTGTGTGCAAGAGTTTAAAAAAAAAAAAAAGAAAAAAAAAATTAGCTCCTATTCGATTGCTTTCAATGAGCAATCTAAATCTGTTAAGCAAAAATTTAATACCTTGTTAGAGAAAACGGGCAACATTTCTTTAAATTGTTGGAGGAAATAATAACTAAAATAGCCTGTTAATTTCCCAAGCACTACAACGACATAGTAATATCGACTCAACATTGAAATACGTGCAACTTACTTCAAGTGATGTACGCCTTAATATTTATCATAGCATTCCGACCGTAGCCTTCTGTGATTTCGTCGCCCACATCCGGTCACTATTAGCAGAGACAATCCTTCCTAAGTAAAGAAACTGCCAACTCTCACGACCTGCTGTCCTCTAGTACTGCTGTCTTCCATCTACTTAAGCCGCGGAGTTAGAAAGACTGAGAACTTTTTTCTTGACTGTTCTAATCCTCAGTCTCACACTGTTTGACTTGGTTTGCTTCGGCCTTCAGACTATGCACTATTATCCTGAGCAAATAAGGGTCTTCAGTGTACTCCACACGTTTAAAATAAGATTTCATTGTCCACTGTATTCCGCAATTACATACCGTTAGTGCTGCATGATGAACATTACAGAAAAAAATAAAATAAAAATAACAGTGGTGGAAGTGTGCTGCCTTGTGGCACACCGCTTTGGACTTCAAAATCATCAGACATCTTACCATTGTACATAACGTGACACTTAGGAATCCCATAGATTGTCTTGAAAATAACTATGAACCTCTCCTGTCCATGGCATGACAGATAAAACCACGCCTTGCTCTATGATGATTTGAAATGCATTTATGAGATCGATGCAGAAGAATCCCGATCGGATGAATGCTTGTTCGATATCGAGAGTGGAATCAACATGTTCTCTGATTCAATTCAGAATTACCGCTAGAAGGATGCAAGTCCTTAAAACAGCATGCACTTTTTATGACTGAGGTCTGCCGATGAACTTATCGCTGTATGTATATGCTCTGCAGGAATGCCATCAAGTCCCACCACTTCACCTTTCTTAAATCCTTTGCTAGCGGTTAAGATCCCAAAGTTACTGATGGGCATTCGGGTATTTGTTGTTCAGATAGATTTTTCGGGTACGAATTAGCAATACTATCATCTTATCGGCTCGGAACTAAAACAAATTGCTTCTTTTAGCTAGCGAGCAAATCATTATCTGATGTCACTAAGGAGCCAGAATTTTCACAGGGTCCTTAGAGCGCTAACGCTTGTCGCGCCTCACACTACGTTACACTTATTGGCTACTGGGATTCCAGCTCGAATTTCTGAGTTAGGTTCGGTTTGAGCCTTGAGTGAGTTTGTACCGATAAACCATTCTACTCCAGCTGCAAAGCTTTTCCAGCTCTCCAGTATTCGCCTATGCTCTACTGACGTTAACTGCTGATTCTCCCTACTCGTCTTTAAGATCTCATCGTCAATATCCCATTCCTGGAATGTGTCCACGAAATGAGGCTTTTGCTTGCCGTTGGATTCAGCAGCGGTCAAACGCCCTATTTGCGATAAATCTGGAGTTTTGGAATTTTTCTTTCCCTGAGTCTAGGAGTGTCTGCACGTTCCAGAATTCAATAGTTGTCCATTATATATAGCCACAGGTGGTAAATCGTTGTAAAATATACATTCGTATCTGCGGTATTTATTTACGCTTTGAAGTTTACTTAACTTTTTTCAGGTGTGAGTTGCTGGTTCACAGCCATGTCGAAACTCATCCTGTTATTTGGGGCAGAGTGTACTATTAACAGTGCTACAATACTTTCAGCTGCAGTGGGACTTTCTCGCTACTTAGCACAAAAAACATCAATCCGGAGATAATGTATCTATGAAGCTTTTGTTAGACATTTCCCATCCAAAAGTGAAATTATCCAATAACATAGCATAAAACACTATAAACGCAGATTTTTAGTCAGAGTACTAGAATTATTAACACCAATTTCAGTGGCAATGCTGATAAGACCTGTTTTGTATAAAAGGATTTCAAATAATGGGCAAGCCTTAAACAAAATTGAGTTAAAGTTTGTCGACTGCGTGTAACGCTATATCGAACGTATATAAGGGCAATGAAGTGCGTGTGATGCAGATAATATTCAAAATCAAACTGCTGCTGTTGCGATGTGCAAATGTCTGAAGTACTCATACCTTACAGCCGAGGCGTGTGATGTCCACATCAGCGACTCGAACAAATTGTTTTAATTTTTTTTCACAGCGACGTCCGACGTTTTTGATGTTTGGATGACAGGTACTCATGAACGTTTTTTTTTTTTTTTGTCGTCATTATCTTAATGCTGTAACAGAAAGGGAATATAATATGATCGCATTCAAAAGGCATGTGTTGCTTATAAAAAGCGTTCGGCAATACGTGAGGTTTCAAGCCGGCCTTGGTATATTGGCTATACCATACATGGTGGTTGTGCAACCTGTTCTAACTTATAGTTCGTTAGTCTGGTGTACCAGCTTTCAAGCCTCATAAAAATTTAGCGGTCAGCCTTGACCGGGATCGTGGGATCATTAAGAACAACATCCATGGTGGCAATGGAGACCACGCTAAGTCTCATTCCGCTAAATCTATTCTGCAGCAAACCAGCACTCAAACTAAGGGAAGCAGGATTCCAATCATCAGCATTACATGGCTATGCATTCATCCAATCCAGATGGGAGGGCACGAATTGGCAGTTATTAACCGATTACGTGACTTCGATTCTGACATTTGACCGAAGATTCACAATAAGAATTCTTGACAGAACTAACTGGATAAATGAGCAAATCATTAGTTTAGTAATGAGGAACTGGCCTTCTACATTGACGGTTCCGAAATGGATGTAGTTGTACGAGATGGGGCTTACTATAGAACACTAGGAGTCAATCGCCTCTTCGGAATGAACAACCAATACATTGTCTTTCAAGCCGAAATCACACCCGTCATTCAGGCTAGGAAAATCATCACCTAAGATAATATCGTCGGAAAATAAATTGTTTCAATTATTGTCAGACAGCCTTTAAGGCTCTGAATTCCACAGTAATTAAATCACGAGCCAATAAGTTATTGTAGAGATACCGGGGGATACTGAGCTGGAAGACCTCCTGGAATTTATATCCCTATTTAGGTGGTTCCAAATCAGCGGTTTCCCTTTCTGAGCTGATAGACCCTCGGAGATGAATGTCTTTGTCTAGGTGATTATAAATTCAGCATGTTCTCAATTCTTTGAATGTTCGCAAGGTGAAAATAGATCGGGCACAATAGACCCATGTTGATGTTAGCGAGCAGTGATTTACGTCACAAGGCACTCATCTACCTAAGCTAACCTAATGCAGTGAAAAACCTATCTGTCAAGGCATCTGGCTTTGCTATTAGTGCTTTTCCGAGCCATGACGTCTTGAAAAATTACTTTAGAGATGATGAAATCAGGAAAAGTGTTTTGATCATTGCTAAATCCACTTTGGCAAAGTGGCTTTGGCGGGTCAATTATGATACGAAAAAGCTACACTTTTGGTACCAGCAATTAAGAAAACAAAAGTCAGAACCCTGACCACTGATCACGCTGATTATATAGCGGAAATTGCCAGACTGGGAGGATCTGGAATTAAAAACTTCCTGAACAGACTGAAATCTAACAAGGGCTGTTGGACCTGATGGCTTACAGGCCAAAATGTTCAACACAGCTGGTGATGAACTAGTAGAGGCCATACACCAACTAATCTCTAAGATTTGGTCAGACGAATGTATGCCTTATGAACGGAATCTCATTTGCCCGATTCACAAGAAAGGGGACCCCCTCTACTGCGTCAATTATAGAGGCATCAGTCTCCTCAACACTGAATACAAGATCTTTTTTGCTACATTGTGTGAACGACGAAAACCTTTCAATAACTGGATGATTTGCTCCTATCAGCGCGGTTTAAGGCCAGGAAACTCCACCATCGATCAAATCTTCACACTCCGGTAGATTCTGAAAAAAAAACCAAGAAATCCAAATCGATACTCATCATCTCTTCATCGATTTCAAGACCGCCTCTGACAGCATCTATAGAGAAGAGCTATATAGAACCATGTCTAGTTTTGATATCTCTGTCAAACTTGTCCGTCTGTGCAGGATCACGATGAAGAATACTCGCTGCTCCAACAAGGTCGGTAATGACCTCACCGAGACCTTTGATTTTAAAAATGGTTTTAGACAAGGTGACGCGCTGTAATGTGATTTCTTTAATATTGTACTTCAACGGATTGTGCGGAACACACAAGCCAACACCAAAGGCACAATCTATCAAAAGTCCGTACAACTGCTTGCATACGCCGACGATATTGACATAATTGGAAGAACTCAGCGGGCTGTCATCAGGGGACTTCCAAGCGTTGGAGCAGAAGCGGCCAGAATGGGTTTAGCGATAAAAGTCGGCAAAACCAAGTATATGCTGTCAACAAGAAAGAATAATCAACACCGATGAATTGGACAGAACGTCACAGCGGGCAGTTACAATTTCAAGGTAGTAAGGGCCTTTGTCTACCTCGCCTCTTCTATAAATTCTGAAAACGACATCAGCGCAAAAATCAAGCGAAGAATAACCTTGCCAATCACTGTTTTTTGGGCTTATAAGGCAATTTAACAGTAAAGCCCTATCTCGAACAACTAAGGAGACTTTACATAAGACCCTGATCATCCAAGTTCTGCTTTATGGCGCTGAACATGGATTTTATTGAAAGTGAATGAAGATATCATTGGTCGCTTCGACAAAAAATTTTTTCATAAAATATTTGCGTTGACGGGTTTTGGAGGAGAAGATTCAATGACGAACTGTACAGCCACATCGACCTTGTCAAAAAACTGCGTATTGGACGTTTGACATAGCTAAGACATGTAGAGTCAATGGACACTAACGCTCCGGCCCGCAGAGTCTTTGAATCTAACCAGGAGGGACTACGCAGTAGAGGGCCTCCTCGCCGTAGATAGTGCGCACAAGTTCAAGGTGACCTCGACCGACATGGAGTCCGTCACTGAAGGCAGTTAGCTAAAGACCGAGCTAAATGGAGATGATTGCTGGTTAAGGCACAGGTTCACCCCGAACTGTAGCGCCACCTAAGTAAGTAAGTACGGACGGATAGCAGACGTACAAAAGCCGGTAGTCAATATCTCTATCTAGTTGAACCACAGACCCGTAACGCGCATCTCTTGTAAGCCTGGTGAAGCTCTAGAGTTGAACATACAAAACTCTAGAAGGCACTTCTATTGGTTCACCTTAATATTTCGTGTTTACTTGTGCGGCTATTGCACATGCCCGTATTTACGTTAGACATAACGTTACGATACATGTGCTTGCAACGGATTGTGTGTCGAAAGCCATGATTACACGGAGGCATTATACCATATTTTATGGGGACGATTTCTTTTCCAAGTCCCTCTGTTCCTACCAGCTATGCAATGCACATGCACAAGGACCACCTCGGACTTTTATCGAACTCTCCAACACCCTTGAAACCTCCACTTCACCGCACGGATCATGCATCATTAATCCCTGGAAATTTCATTTTCCACCATCATTTTACCCTCATAATTGCGCAAATAACAAAAAAAAAAAAAAACAAACTCAAATTTCAAAATCGAAATTTTCACAGCCAATAAAATGTTTAGCATTCACTGTCGGCCGGCGGCAGCGGCGCCTACGCTCTACACCCCGTTGACATTCTTCATTGCACATCAATACACATAATTTTATTCTTAGAACACTGCTTGGCAATGCCTAGCAAAAGAGAAAAACCCCCTCTATCGCCCATAACTCTCGTATAAACAATTCACACACTATAATCCGCCGAAATGACATAATAAATCTTCGGAAAATCTAAACAAAAAAATCTCAAACGAAAGAAAAAAACTTTTAAACGAAACACAAAAATTAACAAAAAAAAAAAAATAATTAATTACAATTACCTGACAGCATGGAGCAACAACCTCCTCGTACCCCACCTTTTTGGAAGTCACACTAGGCACTAGGTACCCTAAAGAATACTTGTTTCAGTCGTAATCACTACCACCATCGTCATAGCCGCCAAAATGGCCCGGGGTCTGTACTGCGTTGCATGACAAACTTTTCTCAGATTGGCTAATCTCCTCCAGATTTTTTTTTTTTTTTTGAAGATGAGGGTGCCCAGCGCAGTGCCGTTTGTTTGTGCTACTTTGTCCACATGTATACGTGGGCTTCTTAAAAAAAAAAAAAATTAAAATGGAATTAATGAAAAATTAAGAAAACAACACCACCAACCCCACCACGGGATGCCCACCCGGTATGTCATTAGCTATTTTTAAGTCAAATGATCCGTTTCGTTTCTTTCTGTCCGTTTGGGGTGCCCCCGCACCCCCAAATCGATGAAAAGACGATCACTGTGACCCGCAGTGGATCGATAATAAATTAATTTGTTGTATACGTATCGTTGTGTGTATGTAACGCGCTAAGAGAATGTATCGCACTTCAAAGGGGGAAAATGAAAAAAAAAAATTTGAAACGTTCTCCACCAATCGCCACCGAAAGAAAAACAGCACACAACAGCGAGTGATCTTTTTTTTTGGACACACGGCGGCAGGCAGGGGGTGGTCAGGGGTTGGCAACAGCACCAACCGAAGCCGAAAAAAAAGCTCAAGCTGTGCTCATCTGGAAAGCGTCAATCAGCTTCCGATAATTTAATAATAATAAAACCGGGAGATGAGGAGGAAAAAAAAATTGTTTTTGTTTGTGGGACGATTTAGAGCACTTTTTCGAGTGCTGGAGTGCTGATGATCATGACGATCGTGAGGACGGTGATGATCGTGGTGGTTGTTGCCGCCGCCGCAGTGGTGCTGATGGTGGTAGTTGTTGTTTCAATCGGCTTTGGGGTTGAACTTTTCAATTCTACTGAAGATTGTACCTCAAGACTTTTTTTTTTTCTGTTGTGCCCTATTTTTAGGGGTATAAGCGACAAAGTTTATTTATCAGCGAGCAGGGGTGACTAATTTGTCAGATGTACGAGTAAATGTGTATGTGTATGCTCTATGCGATTACAATAGAAGCTATATAGCAATATACATATGTTGATGAGGTGCTACAAGCAATTAAAACAAGTTACGGGCTTGTCTACCAACACGTTTTTAACCATTTGTCTTGCTAGCAAAGACAGGCATTTTACTTTTAACACTTCTTGTAGTATCTATCGCTGACACTGCAGAAGTCCTTATAGATGAAGCTTAAATTCAAATATGTATATGGGCAGACATGCTAGGCGTTGCACACTACCATATATGCCATAGGCATTATATTTGGACCTGATATAACAATTAGTACATGCGTTTTGATGAAATCTATCTAAAGATGTTTCTACACTTGCACAGAAAGACATAGTCAAGTTGGCAGTGAAAGCTAGTACCTAAAAGGAAGCATACGAGTAGGTAAAAATAGTCACCATTATAAAGTCGCTCATGGAGGCTACGCATTGGGGTCATGAAACCATTAGATATCATCATCATCAACAGGGGCACTAAAAATAAAGAAAAAGACTTGGTGGTAAAATAAATATGTGCAGAGTTATGTCATAAAAAAAAGGCTTTAAAAAGGTGGCTATCTTTGCCAAAAACAAATGGAAAAGATTTCCTGACATATAAGGAGGTAAAGAAGTGAGTTAAATACGCTGTCTACAAAGCAGAAGACATAGCAACCAACAAGTCATATGAAGTCCAGGCACAGTAAGTTATATCTTCGCTTCAAACTTGTATCGAAAGCATTAACTAACATTGTAAAAAATGGATATCATCAAGTCACAACAAAAGTCAAAAGTGTTAATGGCCTAAGAGAAAATTTGTAGATCAAGGTCAGTGTACATCAAGGATTTACCCTGATGGCGCTATTTTTCTACCCTTTAATGGATTTCCTCACCCGTGGTATCCAAACTGGCAACTGCTATATGTCCGTGATGTAGCCCGCGTTGGTATGAGCCTATAATGATCTGATCGGAGGAGCAACTTGTGAAAAAAATTGTACGAATACCCACGACTAAAAGAGAACGTGGCATACCGGTTAGAACTTACATGAAAAGATATGCAATATGCGGACAACCAAACAACACAGGATAGAAAGATCTGCCATGTACGAGAAGAGCCGACCCAAAACAGGAATGTGGTGGGAGCAGCAAAGAGAAAACATAACGAGACAGTCACCAATATCCCAATGGATAACGTCCATTCTAGCCAATGGCAAAAGTCAACAATTTCTGTTTTTCTTCCTTCCCTCGCTTAGTAGGGGAGAACAGATCACTAGCCACAGTACCGAAAGAAAAAGCAAATAGATCCACCAATTATACTGGCTGTACAGATATCGAAGCTTTATGTGAAGTTCAGGCCACGTGTGATCCGGCGCATCCTTAAAAACATGGACTGCAAAAGAGCCACTAGGCAAGGCGGAATACCAGCCATAGTCCTTAAAAACTCTGCACCGAAACCAGTACCGATTCTTTACAAACTTTTCCTGTTATTTTACAGAAAACTATCCCAATGTGCTGGAAAACAGCCTGCATCTAACCAATCCAGAAAAAAGGAAAGAAGTGCCTGACACAAAATTACCGTGCTATAGCCATGCTATCTATGCTTTCTTAAGTCATAGGAATGATCATAAACGCTGATATTTTCAAATATGTGGAGTGTCATGAACTAACAAGTGACCGGCATTCGTAGCTGCCATCCAACAGGAGACCTGCTGAGTTACGTTACCTATCTATGGATCTCAGCTATTGAGCAACATGGCAAATCAAGAGCGGTTGCACTAGGCATCTAAAAGAGCATTTAATTGAGTCTGGCATAGTACTTTACTAAGAAACCTAGCTTTCTACGGACTACCACAACAACTCTGCGGATGGCTGTTAAATTTTATTCACGACAGATAAATTTAGGTTGTTGTCAAATATGTGTTCCGACATCTTCTTCTTCCTATTTCGGCGAGGTTATGATCCGAAAACAAGGGATCACAACCCGTCCACTTCACCGCATTTCTACTGATCCGTCTGTGGGGTTCGCCTATTTGACCTCAGAAAATATCGACAGGCCTGCCGATTTTGGATCACTCGGTTACTGAGGCCAATAAAATGCCGATGACGTCGCATTTGTGTGATCCAGGCGTTTCTTGGCCTGCTTCTCCTGCCTCGCGATGTCTTTGGAACGCTCATTGATATTGCCTTTTTAACAGGGTTCAAATGATCTCCTCTTTGAACGTGGCAACACCAACTGAGCCGGTCGCGCTCTATCTTTCGTAAGTTGGTTTCCACGGATCTTCGAACTTCTTATTCGATCAAGCTTTGTTACTCCTGCTGTCATGCGAAGCATCTTTATCTTAGCTGCTCTCTCTCTAAAACTCTCATACTTTTTGTACATTGTCCAACATTGTGAGCCGTATGTGAGCGCTGGACGCACAACTGCGGTGGCATTTTTCGGTCACAGAGGATAGCGGAGTTTTCTCGCCACTTTATCCACCCTACACTTACGCGATGATTGAAGTCGTCATCACAGAGTGCTTTGCTATTGATCATAGATCCCAGATATTTGAACTTTTCGCACTTGGGAAGCACTGTTCCATTCAAACAAATGTCTGGAATAGGTCTGAGTGGATCAGAGAATGGGCAGCATAAGTTCTCTGTCTTCTTTGAACTGATACCCATTTTCGTCCAGAGCGTCTACCCACACATCAATTGCTAATTGCAGGGATGTCGGATACTCACTACTGATTGCTCCATCGTCAGCAAAGAATAACTGATGTACTTTGGGGTCCATCAAGCAGATAATCAAGGACTGTAATAAAGAGCAAAGAACTTAAAACGCTTCCCTGGTGCACCCCGACTTTGATTGGGAACTCTTCGGTTACTCCAGCGGGGCATCTTACTTTTGTCTTTGCTTCTTCGTACATCTCCATGATCATCTGTACATAGGTTTCTGGAACCCCTCGATGTCTTATCGCCACCCATATCAGATCTCGTGGTTGTCTGTCGAATGCCTTTTCAAAGTCAACCAATACAATATGCAAATCCCTTAAGGAATCACGATGTTTTTCCATTATGATCCTTATACTTTGGATTGCATCTGTGGCTGATTTACCCGAGACAAACCTGCACTAATCATCAGATAACCGTATAATTTTTCGCAGTCGGTCACCTAATACCCGCTCAGCGATCTTCATGGTGTGCGATATCAGTTTGATCGAACGGTAGTTATCACAGTTTCGCGTATGACCCTTTCCTTTGTATACAGGGAGAAGGTTTTCCCTCCATCGATTCGGCATTGGATCATCTCATAAATTTGGAGATTAGAACTCTGAGCCATCTGAACCCGATGTCTGCCATCTTTTTCCAGAACTCAGAGGACATCTCGTCTGGCCCAACCGTTTTTAATTTTTTGGAGTATTTGACCGCCTCACTAACTTCTTCGACTATAATGTCAGGTATATCTTCACAGTTAGGGGTGGCTCCTTGAAAATATAGCCGAGGAAACTGTTCATTCAGAAGTTCTTCACAATACTCCCGCCACCTCTGCAGAATTTTGTCTACATCCACAAGAAGCTGGCCATGAGCATTGTTAATGAACTTTGGCGAATGAATGTCCTGAGCATTCCTCCTTCTTTGGGCGGATATTTTGAATATGGCTACGCTCTCGCTCATATTGTGTCTTCGCAGCTCCTGGATAGCCTGGTTTGCATCAGCAACCGGGAAGATATTTTCTCCAGCTCCAGGTATAGGCCCTCCGTACTTTTTGCTTGAAGCTGGGCGCACTTCTTCTTCGCTTTTTCTTGCAACATCTGTATTCCTTTTTCGTCACTATTATTAGAGGGGCACTTTGACCAAGCTTTGAAAGCCGCTTTCTTCTCATTTATCACCTTCTTAGCTAACTTAGTCGGAGTGTGAGTGTGTGTTCCGACATATTTGCTACTAATGCTGGAGTACCTCAAGGATCCATACTTTCTACAACATTATTTTTACTCCATATTAATGATCTACTGTAATCAACAAATAATAAGATTTCTAGCTTCGCCGAGTACCTAGTACCTAGTATCATCTTGCACAAGCAACATGCTCGTGAATGCCATCATTTTATATAGTCAAAGATGCGAACAAATCAACACAATTAGGGAAAATCTACAGATCTACAATGGTTAAAAGTAAACTTTGTGGAGTTCAACGCCAAGAAAATACATTCCACCTCCTTTTCCAGGAAGAATATCTCTACTGTTCCCCAGCATCAAATGGATAACCAAATAATCGAACTCAAGAAGACCATGCGTTAACTGGGTGTCATAGTAGACTCTGACGTAACATGGCATGACCACATATTCAACATCGCAAAATCAACTTCCATGAAGTTGAATTATCTTTTTAGAGCGAAAAAGCACTTTACATCGCATCAACTTCTTTTATACAAAGCAGAAGTAAGATCGGTTTGAGTATTGGAACTCGGCCCCAAAACACTACCTAAATCTAGTCTAGAAGATCCAGTACTTACGTCCAACCTTCAGGCGTTGCGTTGGTTCATCGAAGTCAGGTAGCAGGTTTATGTCAGTTACAGATACTCAGAAGATCTCAACAGAATGATCCCTAGATCACGACCTTTCAACGTCCTATAAGGGCGCTGGCGCACACAACTTTCATGTTCACCTGACAACCACAAAAGGACGATTCTATCAAAATTTATTTTGTTACTTTGGAACTCACTCCCAGGTGAAGTATTTCCAGAAACTAAATTTGCAACAATTTAAATGCAGTATTAACAGACATCTGCAAGCACCTCTAGGCGCTGGCTTAGCGTTATAGGTTCGTCTTTCCTAAGAGAAGTTTATAAAAAAAAGTACTAAGAAAGAAAAAAACATAGCAAAATCTAGTTTCTACTGATTGAACGTGCCATGATTGCCGTGTCATCAGGTTGGCGACTCCCCGGTAGGCCTAGGAAAAGATGGTTGGATCAAGTCCGACATCTCTCCTGGAGCCGTCTGGGGATTCCTCCTGATGAGTTGGAGTCGATGGCGGAGGATCGAAAAGGATGGAGAGCCCACCTGAGCATCCTGCCCCCGTGACCCTCATGATGGATAAGCGGACCATTGAAAATAAATGATAAATGAATGAATGAATGATTGAACTGCCGTTTGCAAACAACGTCTTCAACATACTCGTATGAACAACGCATCTGAACATGTATCCAAACCGGCGCGACATTTGACTGGACACAAGAGTAATCGCCACTAAAATGTTGCATTCGCTTTGGCAGCAACTTATAACTGTGGATATCTCACTAAAACATACCTAGTGCCTCCCAAGACTAGATTAGGATGACCACAGTTTGACCCGTTCAAAAGTGAGTATTTAAAATCAGCAAATTTCACTGAAGTGCCAAATAAATTGTAAACTCGTAGGCGCATATAATATGTATTTTCCAAAATTTGTTAGAAAAGAACAAATCATAACGCCTTCAGTTAGAGAAACTCAATAGAAAGTTATCGATGTGGTTGTAGAGGAAGCTTTTCATCCTGGTACTAAATGTATCTGTTATAATTGAACTTCTGGGCATTGAGTGTGCAATGCACATCTTTGGAATGACATCCTGGCTCTATTAGGTTGGCTGATTAGTGCTTTTTTAAAAGCTTTTTATACCAGTAAATGCATGTCCTTGCAGTGCGATTTTCTCAGAGCCACTAAGTGCTTTAACAGAAGGCAGAATTCTTTATAGCCGAGGCTCAAAAACTTTCCATTTGTAAAAGCTCAGCAAATTTTTGGAAAACAACTAAAAAATTAAATGGAAATACAATACTTTAAAAATTAATATCCAACTAACAGCTGAAGTCCTTAAAAAACATTCCGAAAGTCTATTAAACCCGATATGCAACGACCTACCCATGCTGTATGCGAAACCATTGTTTGTAAATAAAAATTTAGATAGAGAAATCTCAACTCTCGAAGTGAGGGAAGCATTAGCCCGATCCAAGGATAAGGCTCCGGGATTTGAAAAAATTCCAGTCGCATTCTATAAATATAGCTCTGCCGAATTTGTGGAAACCATTACGTCAGTCTACAACTCCATATTTGAAACTGGAAACGTACCGGAAAGCTGGGGGTGGCAATGGTGTAGTGGTAACATCGTCAATTGCCACGCTAAAGGTTCATGGTTCAAATCCTGATGTCAGCAAGCATTTATTTATTTCTCATGAAATATACAAAGTCAGTCCGATCATTTGCGAAAGCTTGTGTGAACACTACTGCGAAGGCATAACACTGGCAGTAGCTTGGTCATGTGGCTGGAAAAATTGTTCGCTCTGTTGATGATGATTTGCCCTCGACATCGATTATTGGGAAAAAAGTACTGTGAATCAGAAGCAATGACAATAGTAACAAAAATCTCCCCAGTTATCTGGACGCCATCCCCGGAGAATAGCTGAAGCATAAACAACTGAGCTTCAAGAACCACTACACCAAAAATCTTTCTCTCTCTCTCTCTATCCATCCTTTCCAACGCCCGCACTGTGTGTAAACATGTTAAAGGTATTCATAACCCTTTGAGTGCGCGCAAATTATATAAAAAAAAAAAAAAAAAAAAAAAGCTTTAAACAAGCAGTAATATTTCCGATTTTCAAGAAAGGAGGCTCGTTAGACCCATTCATTTATAGGGGCAATTCCCTTCTGAATGCATCATCAAAAATCTTTACAAGTATCCCGCAAACCCGATTAATGCATTGGATACGGGAGAACTCACTTCTGAAAGAGTTTCAATCTGGGTTCCGAGCTGGTTACTCTACTACGGATCACATCTTTGTACTGCAAAACAAAGCGGAGACATTCGTCGAACGGAAACAGAAGCTTTACGCGTTCCTCATCGATTTTAGGGCAGCCTTCGATACCGTAGACCGACAAAGACTTTTTTACAAATTGTACCAGTACGGATTGTCTTATAAGTTTTAAATATACTGAAGAATTTCTACAACAATACAAAAGCAGCAGTCTGGAATGGTGACGAATTGTCGAAGTGGTTTTCTACAAAAATGGGAGTTAGACAAGGATGTAATGCCAGCCCATTAGTATTTGCCCTTTACATAGAGGATATTATTGATTACCTTTCAGGAGGAGTTACATCCGCAGCTACTCTTATTAATGCTCTTCTGTACGCAGATGATATTGCCCTGTTGGCTAGGGCATCAGAGTCCTTGCAGCTTATGATAAACCGGCTGTACGACTACTGCACACTATGGAATTTAAAACTAAACCTGGACAAATCAAAAATTATGATTTTTAGGAGAGGAGATGGCAGGCTATGTAGAACAGAAAGATGGACATTTAACGGTGAACCGATTGAAGTGGTTAAACACTATAAATACTTGGGAGTTGTGCTATCGAGTAACTTGAGTTTAGACACCCATCTAAGTGAAAAATTAGCGTAGTCTTAGAATGCAATAAACTCCACGTGGCGAATTTGTTACCAGAATCGAAATATACCTCACAGTTCGAAGTACAGAGTCTTTGAAGCTGTATACAAATCCATTTTGTTTTACGGAGCGCAGTCATTGGGTCATACGTATTACGACTTGGTCGAAAACCACAGAGGTTTTATCTTCGTAGGTCATTTCAACTCCCAACAACTGCCCCAAACAAGATGCTGATGATCGAAACTGGACTTGCTTCATTGTTCATACAGACTCTTAAACTGAGCGTAGATTACATTCTCAGTACACTCAGGACGGGTGATGAAAAGCTGACAAGGAAATCGGTTATGTCTGCAGTGAATCAGCAAAGTCTGTGGTGCAAGGACATGTTAAATCTGGCGGATACATATGGATACGATCTTAGCTTAGACTGGAATGCTCAGACTAGATGGTAGGGGATACTCTACGGCTGTATATCTCACGTAGATATACATATGTATGCGTAACAAATATATCGAGGAAGCAGAGGCATCAACACACAGGGAAATCTATAGGACTCTGCGGTTCAATCTAGGTCCCCTTAATTGCTTTAAGGATTCTAACAGCGTAAGATGTATCTCTTTGATTTTTCATGCCAGAGGAGAGGTATTGCCACCCAACTTCGTGCCATACAGGGAGGATCTTCCAGTTCTCTGCTCAATTTGCAACTTAGCTCAAAGAGATAACTCTATACACTCTTGGGAACGTGCCCAATATTCCGGGGTATCAGGAGATTTTAATTTGGAAATGCCTTATCGTGGCGCGAAGAAGTAACTGAGTTATTAAACGGTTCTGATTGGAAAGCTCTCATATCATACTGTGAATCTACGTTAGGTTATAGAAGAAAGATCAAGACGATTTTTAAAACTAAAAAGTTACAAGTACCTAAACATTACTGAAAAAATATTAAAATTGTACCAAAAGGTTGACAGTCTTTGGCAGGCGGCGTTGAGCCATGTCTTTAAGATTTAAGTATTTTTCTTTTATGTAAATTTTGAACAATCTGAAAATTTAATAAATTTAATCTAATCTAAAAACGCTTTAACAAACAGGAAGACCTGAGATTGGTTAAGGCGAGGATTTCGATGAGCTGGCAACTATAGAGTTCTGAACCACAAAAGAACAACTAAACTAACAAACGTCAATACCAGAGACCATGGGGAGGAGACTCTTGCCATTTTTTACATTTGATGGATCAAATCCAATAATTTTTTTGTCAAATTGGCTATGAAATTGATTTTTAATGGCAAAAGCTTTGCTTCCGTAGAGAGTAAAATGTCTGGGCAAAGTTGCCGTTGAAAGAATTTAAAAAACAGGTCGCTGAACAAGAAAAACTTGCAACAATTACAATAGGACAGAAAGTATCAAAGAATTTAAGCTCTACAAAATGGGGGCTTGGATTCTTGGACATACTTATTTCCTCACAATTCTTAGCACTTGCAACCTCAGAAATACCGTGTATCTCCTTACCCTATAGTCACACAAAGCTTCACAGCGATGCACGATTAGGTATCAACAATTACTGCAACGACTTTCTTACTTAGTATTTCGAATCCATCATCGGTGGGGTGGCTAGGGGTAAGAGAATTATTTCATGAGGTACACGCTGGGACACAGAACAATTCGAAATAATTTACATCTCTCCCGGCATTGGCACTGGCACTTGCCACTTTTTTCCACTTTCCCTCTATTTTTAGCCACCTAGCCGTGGAGCATTAGTTTCATTGCTTTGACATGAGGCACCAGCACGGTACTCGAGCATACACACAGCGAGGAGACATGCCAAGGTATCGATTGTCGATTGTTTGTTGATCCAAAAACTTGGAAAAAAGGGGTGAGCACTCAAACACCACATCGCTGCGCGGCACGAATTGGGACCGTGTGTGCTCTTGCCAAAGTCCAAACAGGAAATTTTTATTTTGATTTCAATTGAATTTGAAATCGATCGTAAAAATATATCACGATCACCAAAAAACACATAGAAACGGCGCGACCGACGGCCCAGATGCAAAGTGTCTCTGCGCCACTATTGCGCCACATGGCCGATCGGTGGGGAGACAAGTAATTTATTGCTTCCTCTGAGGAAAAGTGAGATCGGGAATTAGGTCATTTCGAATTGAAAACGAAATTAAAGACGAAGATCAGCTGGACACGTCTTCATCGCGTCCTGCAGCAATCAACCGAGGGATCAGACCCTAATTAGCACTTTCCAAGTGCAAGCGCGGCATGTTCTCAAAGTGCCCACTCTATCACTGGGTCAACAGAAAGACCAATCAACAAAGTGCAAATGCCGCCCAATTGTCAATTTTCGACTTTTTATGATGCGAGTCCCGAAAATTCCTAAGAAAACATGTCCCAGGGTCAACAGGCTATTCCACCGATCATCACAATATTGGTAATCAAAACGTTTTCTACTGGAAACAACCCGAATAAGGATGCTCGGCGAAGGATCATAGAACAAACAGCGGGTGCACTGGTGATGGTGGTGGCAATAAATACGGTAGCATGTTTGTTTAACATGTCGCCTCGGTCTTTTTTTCGGGACACGGAGGATCATCAAGAGACTTGTTTGTGTTTGATGCGCTCATCTACAGGGGTTTTATTGGTTTTTATCCCTTTTATGACAGTTCATCAAGGATCAGGCGGACTGGATGTTTGTTTAGTCGGCGATACGCATTTTTGATGTCATAAATGCGTCACTTTTCGTTTCGGTAGCGCGGCGAAAAAAAAAAAAGACGAAGAGGATTTTGGAAACGTTTACTTTTTGGAAAATTTGACATGCTTTCGATAATCGCCGAGCAAAGGATTAGAGAGACGCGCTTATGGTCTTTGATGTCTCGATCTTTGATGCGTTTTGAGTTTTTGTGTAACGCGAGAAGAAGGAAGAAGCAATTACAATCCTTTTAGAAGGTTTGCGATGGACAAATGGATGGAATGCTATGTCAATTCGTGATGGTTGATGTGTTGAGGTAGAAAAGTTGGTATGTGAGAGTTGACATGAAAATTGCAGTCTAATGCAAAGGATTCTATCAGCTCAGTTTTCTAAAAATATTGCTAGATGTTTCCTTAATATTTAGACGAGAAGACCTTTTTCTTAAGCAAATGCGTTTAATGTATGGAGCACTGACGAATGTTTAAAAATCTTACTTCACCTGAAACAAGACTTCGTCTAGTCAAGGCTTTGATCTTGCCCATAGTTTCTTATTCCAAAGTTGTGTATCCAAAATTGGACTCTGTCTCTTATCATAAACCACCAGCGGAATTGAACAATGTAAGTCGAAATGTGTACTGGTTGGGGAAATATATCCATAACCACATATCAGCCTACCAAACCTAGTCTAAGATTGAATTCTTTCGGATTACAGTAGTATTCACCTTTTTTATATTAATAGCATTCGTCCTTGTCATTTCTTGCCAGTAAACATAAAACAAATCAGAGGCTTTATAATTTTTTTAAAATGATATAAATGCTCGTAAGCATTTCTCTATTCAGAAATGTCTTGATTACAACCTGCCCGCCTTGGTAGCTCAATTTAGAACATGCTTCAACCTGGGATACATTTTACAAACTTGGTGGGATGTAAATGTGGTGTTTATCCCTAATCTAGGTAACAAACCCAATGAGCTACCCAAATCCAATGCAATTTAATAAACGAAAAGCGTTATTCTTCAAAATTAGAAACCTTATCGGCGAAGAATTGTAACAGACAATTCTTCGCCGATAAGCTAGGGCTATTTTACAGTACGCTACCAGGAGAGACGTTTGCGGTTTGTTGAGCTTACTTATGATTTCTTCATGGGAAATTTCATCTACTCCAAACAAGTGCCGTCTAGTTTCCCGGAGCGTAGGACATCTTCCCACGAAATGAAATATATCCTCCCTCTCCGCCATGTTACATATATTACACAAGACCGGTAGATCTTCTCTATGCGGTTGATAATTTAGTGGAAGTAGTTCAGCTCGCAGTTTTAGCATAAGTGATATTTCTTCGCACCTATTACTATCGTGAAAGTAGTTTCGGTCTCCCAAATTATGATCCAACTGTCTATAAATAGATCGACGCAGTGACTCTAATGCTTCTCTTTCAAATTGTTGTCTGAAGTTAACATCTACTGCTGCTAACAACTGGTAAAGCTTTGGCTTCCATGATTCCGTGCTTGCTTCATCCAAATCCAAGCTTATTCCACGCTCGTGCGCTAGTTCGTTCCAATTTCTGTACCAACCATTATTGCATCGTAGTGCTTCCAGTGCAACTTTTTTTGGTAATCTTTCCAAAGGCATATTGAATACCTTTAAAATATAGTCCACCTGAAGTTTCAGCATCTTTATAGCCAGTGGAGAAAGTCCAGTCTCTAGCATTATGGCATAGTTTGGGGTGTTAGGTGGTAAACGGAATATCCTTTTAATATAAAACCTCAATAGCTCTTCCACTTCCTCAAACCGCCTCGGCAACTGCTTCAAAAACACGAAACTTACTGCTATGTACTATGCATTTGTTGGCAAAACATTTTCTCCAAGTTGTATTTATCATGGTTTTGGCCTGCATTTCAGTTGTTCTTCCATGCTTAAGTTTTGCGTGAAAAGCATGCAATCTGTTCGCCGTTCAAAAACCATTTCTCGTTGCTACACATCCTTCCCCCACCTTTTTTAAAGATCATCACCTTTGATTTTTCAAGGTTTATAATTAGGCTCCACATTTTACAGTACTCATACAAACGGTTAATCATGCGCTGCAATGTCTCCGGGGAATTCGCCGTCAACACTATGTCGTCTGCAAAAAGGAGCGCCTTTATCAGTATCCCTGCAAACTCAACACCTCCAGGTAGCGATTTGATGATGAACAGTGCGAATAGCAATGGGCTTAAAGTGCATCCTTGTCTAACACCTGTGCTCGCTTTAAGCCAGTTTGAAGCATTTTCTCCATTCCATACAGCTGACAGCGTCTCTTCATAAATGTTTTGTATTACCCTCCGAAACTTTTTAGACATTCCTTTGGCAAAGAGTTTATACATGAAGGAACCTCTGTTTATCGAGTCAAACGCTGCTCTAAAGTCAACAAAGAATACATAAAACTTTTTACGTTGCGCTACATAGGCTTCCGCAATGCTTTTGAGTACGAAAACTCTAGTCAATATGCACACAGGAAAGGTCGATCCACGGAGGCGCCTTTCACTATCTCGTCACAGAGGCAATCGTAAATTCAGCCTACCGTTCCAAAGAAATCGTCCTCTGTGTATTCCTTAACGCAGAAGCTGCTTTTAATAACATTGGTTGTGACTCCATCACTACGCAGGGGAATCGGCCAACATACAACCAGACGGGTTAGGACTATGCTCGTTAGCCGCAGCGTCTTCTCGCCCTTCTTATGGTCTCTCGTGCTAGATGACTAATTGAGTAGACTAACAGCTTATTCTTCAGACCTATATGCTATGGAAATGATCTAGTAATAACAATCAAGGGCAAACATGAAAACAATGTGTTTAACACACATTCATGCAAGATGCACTCCATGTAGTCTCGGACTGGTATGCTGACGAGGGCCTATCGATCAACCCCAGCAAGGCAGTCATTGTACCGTTCACAATAAGAAGAACGCTAAACCTTGGTTCAGTTGCTGTCCCACTGCAGCTATAGAGGCTATCATTGATCTCACCCCGCTGCATATATTCGTCAAGACAGTAGCAATTCTCAGTTAGTTTTCTAAAGTTGGACGAAAATAGTACTTGTGATCATGCGGATCTAATAGATTTATTAATTGGCTTCCCCGAGCTAGATATGCTCAGCAAGGTTTCTGATTTTATACCAAAATCCCTCTTACACTCAGCTTCGGTAGAAAGTTTGAGATTGAGATCTCAAGCCATGATACATGGAAGACCTTTACGAGAGAAGGGGTCAGGAACCAATAGGCACAACTATCCAACGGCGGAAGTGGCAGTGGATTGGTCACACGTTCCATAGCAAACCATGCTATGCAATGAAACCCTCTAACTCAGGATGGCAGAAGACATGGCGGTCCGAGGAGAACATGGCGCAGAAGAGTCAAGAAGGAGGCACGGCAGTTAGGGAAAAGTTGCCAGAAACCGTACACGATGGCGCGTAGGCGTAGTAGAGGCCCTAGGACCCACAAGGGGATACAGGACATAACTGTGATACATGGAAAAATGGCGGACCACTGCTTCATATAAAGAGAATCTTGGGGTATGCCGATTGATCGAAAATGGATTCAGGATCTGGAGCCGGTGTGTAAGGACCCAATCGCAAAGTTTTGAAACCATTTGGAAAGAGTCCCAGTGCTTTTCAGGCTGAGCTTTACGCTACTAAGACTTATGCAAGTGTAGACCTACACTTAGGCATCAAATGTGCCATTTTCCACATATTCACCGACAGACAATCGGTGGTCAATGCACTGATCTCTCACTTGATTTGTTGAAAATCAGTTTCAAGCTGCTACGACAGTTTATAAAACTTGGCCCAATGCAATAAAGTAAAATTGTGGTGGGTACCGTGCCACATAGGCATTGACGGCAATGAAACTGCAGATCTGCTAGCCAGAAAAGGCTCCTCTGAGTTATTCATTGGACCTGGACCCTTTTGCAGAATATCTGATTCTGCTTTTAAATACACCCTAAACAGTTGGCAACGTAACATATGCCTTTTCCACTGGAATAACACCCAAGGTCTCACTGAATAACACAAGCTAAAATAGCTATCTAACTCTTCCAAAAAAAACCCAGTTGATATCCTTAAACACAGCAAAAACCATATAAGAAGACTAGTGAGCTTCCTTACCGGTGAATGCCAATTGAAAAGCCACCTCAACAAAAGGAGAATCTCGGAGGATACCACATGCCGTTTCTGTCTAGAAGAGTACAGTACACATACTATGTGAGTGTGCAGTTCTGTCTAGAATTAGGAGAAGTTTTTTCCTTAGAGAGATCAAATCTCCAACAGACTTAAGGAACTCCTTCACAGCTGTAATTATTGTTTTCATGAGGTGAGTTGAATTACTGATGTCCTAAAAGTTGGCCACAGGCACAGTAGATCTATCTGGTTGCAGTGCCTATACGTCATATAGGCGTGGCCAGAAACATGAAAAAAAGATGATAGTGCAAATCACATTCTATCATCGACAAGAGCAACTTGATTCCTGTCAACCAAAAAAGATATTATTAAACCAGATGCGGGAGGAACAGCAATCATCAGCCAATCGAATATAAAGGAAAAAACGAATTACATCGAAGTTTTTCCAACCATTGCATCAAAGAAAGGTTCCTGCCTGGTAGGATGGACTAGGGAAGTCTGAGTGCTCTGAGATTTGGGTTTCCTTTAAAAAAAAAAACCAGATGCGGAATTAGAGAACTTAAAAAGGTTTACTTTACGAGCTTGTTAGAAAGGTAACTGACGGTATGAAATGCTTTCTAAAAGTTTTAGAAAGTCAAGAATGGCCAAATATAAGGGAGAACGATTTTCATAAATAAGAGGTATGTAAAATCGTATACCGTTACGTTCAATGTTATGCTAATGGGTCTTAAAAATGACATCAAAAGTATGAAGGGCGACGATTACCCATTATATTATTCTAGACTTTCAGTTCCCACTCGAACGTAGATTGGCACTTAGTATATGTGGCACTTGCGCAAGTTACTGAGTTTTTCTACGCATGAGAAGCGATTTTTGATAAGCTTTGATGGTTCCTAGGTTATCTGGGAAATTTCGCGAATTGGTTTGGAGTGTTTGGTTCTTAATCCGGAGACTCTTTTGTACGTTACTACTGTCGTCAATATGACTGCCTTCCTCGAAATAAAAAAAAAGTTCAGCACTACGTTCTACTACTTTTTATATTTGAAGTAAACTCCAACTGTTACTTGAAAATCCCGATTAATTGTTGTAAAAACTCGTATTCTCCTTGCAGACCTCTTCGTCTTGCGTGCCTATTTCCCGAATCTACTCAATCTCAGTGCTCCATGAAAATTACCAACTAAAGTCCACGCAGGTGTCGCATTGTGCTTCAAAATTCAATTAATCACCATCAGTCGGAGATTATTGTCTCATAGCAACCACGCCTCTTGCAGGCCCACTCTCAGTTAAGGTCAAATCCCACCAACCGTATCTCATACGCAAAAGGTGCGCTCATCTACTACCAGCCGCAGCACACGAATAATCACCCCGGAGGATCTCCCTTTGGCTAAAAGGGCTCCAGAACGGATAGCCAAACCAAAGATATGCGTATACGTATCTCTGCTCGCAACCGCATTCACACGAACGAGTAAAACGCTCGCTTGTAACCCGAACCTTATCAACTTTATCTGGCCAACCGGTGGTGTAACTCTGACTGCACGTTATGCCGCGCGTTAGTGCAAAACTATGTGCATCACCACTTAAACCGCCACCGGGCTCGCGCATAATTTCAACTCCGGCAGGACGAGGACCATTGCACCCGATAAGTCCAGATCGCGGCCTCGGCCACAAAGAGATAATGCGAAAGTCGTGTAATCCATTAGCGTTGCTCTTTGTAAATTGTGACAATGACAATATTAAGATAACAGTGGACAGGACAGGACACGGACAGGACACTGCGCGAACGCGGACACCACTGGATGAGATTACGCGCTTCTGCGTTGATACGGGAATAATGCTGCTGATGATGATGGTGATGTGTACTGCGGTTGATGGACAAAAAGGAGCTGAGCAACCGCACGATATCAGTGAAGCGACACCGATGGCGAGATGGTTTCTGTTTTTTTTTTTTTTTTCTGGGGAATCCACTTTGGCTTCCGTTGTTGTATGCGAAGAGGACTACGCGCGCATGGGCGTAAGGAATTAATTTGTTGTCACCACTGGCAACATAAATCTTAAGGTGAATTCGTGCCGATTGCGCTGGTGGTAGGTGGTCTGCGATTTATGCGCGAACAGCACTTTGATCTTGGGTCTGTGTTGTGTCGTCGTCGTTGCAGTCGTCGTCGTCGTCATCAGCATGGTCTTGGCCAGGATAACATGATTTGCATAGATTGGCGAATTATCATTCAGCTCAGTACATGAACTTTAAATTGATTTTAAAATCCATGAAGGTGTGGGTTTAGTAGATCGAACGGGCAGCGGCCGGAGGATTGCGTGATGCGCTTAAAGAACGTTGAGTGGGTAGTGTTGTCGCGAAGATTGTCAAGGTGCTCTGTGTTATCAGAGAGATTCCGCAATTAAGGTGGTGGGGTGTTGGACTTAGTGCGGTAAGAAGTTGTCAACGAAGCCTGTGATGGAGGTCGCTGTGTAGTCTCAATATTTTCTGATTTTACAAAAGGCCTACTTGTTGAAGATAAAGGAAACTTCCGAAGTTGTTCCTTAATATTCATTATTCATTAGTCTAATGAATTGATGAGGAGGTACTTACATACATATAGGTTTGTTTATCCAAAGTACTGAGTGGTCCATTGCCCTTAAGCCCTTGAAGACACACTAAACACACAACATTTTAGCTACTGATAAAGACTGGATTAAGTTCATTTCTATAATGAGGAGGCCCGAATTACCCAAACAAGATAAACTTGGTTCCATTTGGGAAACAATTTTAGTCCGTCCTTTCGTTCTAGAACTGTCTTGTGTGAGTTGAATCTCGACTGCCATGAGTGCAGTATGAATGTCAATGTTAATGGTGAATTTAGCTCGGCAATTAGTCAATTTTTGCCTGGAGATCAAGAGTGTTTGGACTTATTATGCAGATATAATATATCTCTCGGAGACAGTACACTTCCTTACTTCTACTGAACATGACGACAAATTAAGGCATTACATACTGAGAACAAAAAGTTAAATGTATGGAAAGCTGTAAGCCACAACACAATGTGTATCTGAAGGGTGTGGCGGGTCATGAAGTTAAACTAATCTCAACTTCATGGTGCGACACAAATATGACATTTAACAGAGCTATAATACCAATTCAAGTCGCAGATACACATTCTGTTCAACCCTTAACTTCAGTGGTAGTGTATTAAAGGAACCATTTGGAGCATCGCGCATGACACCCCTAATGCTAAAGTTAGCTTGTCTTTGCCATCTGCTGAGTTTAGAATTGTCAGGTAAAGCTATCCTCCTTGGCCACTATACTGCATGGTCCGATGTTCGCTACAAGCAGTTAGTGTAATACATTAGGTTTTAGACTATACGTCCGCGGTTGCCAGGTGAACATGGAAATTATGCGCTCTAGTGACCTGTCTGGTATTAAGTCCAAATGAAATGCTTCTAGGAATCATTCCGTTGAGTTTTTTTGCATTTACCATGGTACTCGTAGTATCTGAAGTATAGACATAGGTCTGCTACCAGCCTTCTTACTTACTTATGTCCTGTATCCCCTTGTGGGTCCTAGGGCCTCTACTACACCTACGCGCCATAGTGTACGGTTTCTGGCAATGCGTCTGAGTTCTCCCCAACTTTTCCCTAACTGCCGTGCCTCTTTCTCGACTGTTCTGCGCCATGTTTTCCGCGGACCGCCAGGTCTTCTGCCATCCTGAGTTAGAGGGCTCCATTGCATAGCATGGTTCGCTATGGAGCTGTCACCCTTTCGGAACGTGTGACCAATCCACTGCCACTTTCGCCGTTGGATAGTTGTGCCTATTGGTTCCTGACCCGTTCTCTCGTGAAGGTGTTCGTTAGAGATACGATTGGGCCAGAAAATCCTTAAGATATTGCGCAGACACCTATTAACGAACGTTTGCAGCTTTCTGGTGATAGTAGTGGTCACTCTCCACGTGCTGCAACCATGTAGCAGCACGGATTTAACGTTGGAGCGGAACAGTCTTATTTTGGTGCTCAAACTGATTGCATTGCTTCGCCATATTTTGGACAACATCCCGAACGCGGACGTTGCTTTGGCGATCCTGTTGGCTATATCCAGTTCGGCTCCACCATCAGTCGAGACAATACTCCCAAGATACTAGAAATCCTCTACTCTCTCTACCGGTTGTCCAGCAATGCATATTTGAGCCGATGAGTTAGTTCCAAGGCTGATGATTTTAGTTTTTGTCGTATTAATTTTCAGCCCGACGACACCTGCCTCCCTCTCCACATCTGCTGTCATTTGGTGGAGGTCCATAATTCTATGGGAGAGTAGGCATACATCGTCTGCGTAGTCAAGATGTTTCAGTTGAGATGTAAGAGTCCATCGAATTCCTCCGTTTCCCGTCGACAAAGCTGCATGAAGCACATCGCTAATCACCAATAGGAATAATATTGGTGAAAGGATACAACCTTGTCTTACCCCACTTTGGATCTCAAATTCCTCAGACAACCTTCCCCTGTGCAGAACGTGACATTTGGAGCCTTCATATGCAGCTTTGATAATAGCAATTAGTTTATCGGGAATGCCTCTCCTGCGTAAGGCACGCCAAATAAACTCCCTGTTGACACTATCGAACGCCTTCTCAAAATCGATGAACAGCAGGTGCAGTGGCGATCGATATTCAACACACTGTTCGATGATAATCCGCAGGGTGTTGATGTGGTGGGCACAGGAGGATCCAGAGCGGAAACCTGCTTGTTCGGCATCGAGTGTGTCTTCGAGATGTTGTTTGATTCGCTCAAGGATAATTTTAGCTATTATCTTAGCTACAGCAGGCAGCACGCAGATACCCCTCCAGTTTCCGCACTCCATTAAATTTCCTTTCTTAGGAAGCTTGACGATCATTCCCTTTTTCCACTCGTTAGGAAAGCTCTCAGCTTCCCAAGCTCTATCTATAAGTGGAAGCAGAAGCTCAGCCGATGTTGTTGGCGCTGCTCGTAAGAGCTCTGCTGGAATACCGTCAAGTCCTACCGCCTTGTTGGTTTTGAGTGCCTTGATCGCGGTAATGATCTCATCTTTACTGGGAGTCGTGGTGCGTATTCGGGAACTTCTCACCTCAGGCATCTCAGTCTGATTTGGGAGCATATCGCTAGCGAATACGCGGTTCAAAACCGTAGCAAAATGCTCTTTCCATCTCTTGAGCTGGTCCTCATCCGAAATGAGCAAGGAGCCGTCTAGGCTTTTCACTGGTTATTGGCTGGAGCTGCGACCACCTGTCAGCTCTTTCGTGATTCTGTAGACAGTCCTGCTGTCGCACCTCCGTGCAGCTTCTTCTGCTTCTGTAGCCAGCGCGTTGATGTAGTTGCACTTGTCACGTCGTACGCTACGCTGAACTTCTCTCATCTTCATGCGATATAGGGACTCTAGCACGCTTCTCCCTGCTGCTGGGGTAGCTGCAACGCGAGCTTTCAGCTGTTTTCGTTCGTCAATCCGTCTCCAGGTATCCTCGGAAAGCCACGCCCTATGTCTTCCCTGCGATCGACCGACAATTCTTTCAGCACCAGATGTAAAAACATTTTTCACAGCACACCAATGGTCTTGGATGGTTGCGGGCATTGAGCTGCTGATTGCTTCCACACCTTGCGAAAAGTGCTCCCTTAATTGTTGGCGCACTGAGGGATCACTAAGTCTATCGATGTCGAACCTGGGCATTCTTGTGTTGTCGTGGGATCTTCGAACTGCAGCAGTGCGTAGTTGGAGAGTAGCTATCATAAGATGGTGATCACGTACTATCCCCACATCTGCCTCTCGTCTGTTTCGGACGTCCAGGAGACTGCTTCTAAAGCGGCGGCTGATAGCAAAATGGTCAATTTGGTTGGAGGTTGCTTGCCTGTCATTGGAAACCAGCCTTCGAATGCCAGTGATTGGAGATTGGATGTCAGTGTGGCGTTTTCTATCAAATCTGTGCTTTATATAGAAGCATGAGTTAAGCCGGAGTCCATACCCCTTTGCTATGAACAGGTAGCTCAACTTCCTGGACGTTAATTTCGCCATGTTGGATATATGGTATGCTCGTGCCATGTTACTGTGTTAACTGTGACAGCAAGTAGATGCATGCACTGCCTGGGTTGAGTTTCTTGGTTGTTCATTTGAAACTGCGGCAATGTAGACATATTCTTTCTGGCCAAAGTGGTGAATTGGGTTTTCTTAGCTTTGGAATCCACTAGATTGAGTCTTTCCCACCCAAATATTTTCTGAAGGTCTTACTTTAATGACTGGATTTGTTTGCATCTATGGATATGGATTCGCGGGAATGTTGTTCGAGCAATATGCTATTAGAGTCGTAAGCAGATCGTTTGTATGGATTTAGAATAAAATTGGGGAAACAATGGAACCCTGGGGTACTTCAGCGCTTATAAAAAAGGAATCAGAAGGCACACCATCAACCACAACTTGCATTGATCAGTGATGAAGAAAACTGTCCATCAATTCGCAGAGTGTGATGGTAGTCCTTGTGAAGATAACTTGCTTAGTAAGGCTCCGTACCAGAATGTTTTTGAGATATATTCGGCAAAAGCTCTTGATTTTTCATGTTGTTCGATGGCTGATGTCCATAAATGGCTAACATAGCTCAACAGGTCTCCGGTTGATCGACAGTTGCGGAAACCATACTGCTCACTTTCCATCACTTTGGATAGCATCGATAACAGCGCTATGGAACCATAGTTTTGCGGCATGCATTCCTTTCTTTCCTTTCTTCGGAATTGGTTGAATTCGGATGATATGCCAGCACGTTGGCAAAGTTTTCTGCGGCTTTTTGCAGTCCAGATTGGTAAGCATGTGCCGAATTACACGAAGATGGAACTGCACTTTAAGCATCTATATCTGCATTTGCAGTATAGCTGGTGGTTCTACTTCCTGATGAAGGCACACTTATATTTAGCAGTATACGGGGAAGCGCTCCTTTCATCTGTGACCTCTGGCCCTCAACCCGAAAGCTTGCGTATTCTACAATCTTTCAGCGGGTTATTAGGACAGCTTCGGTCTTGTGGTAAGCTAGTTGTAGGCCAAAAGACTCTAGTCAAATTTTGATCTTGGCGACTGCTTCACCCGAGGCAGACTCTCTCTCGTGGATGTGTTGGGCCACAGTAAGCCCGGCGATATCGTCAGCAAAGCCGATCACCTTAACTCCAGGGAACAGGTGGAATGGTCCGAGTGTTTGCGTCTGTAGTCATTTGCGTCACAGTAACTTATCCACTTCCAAAATAGTTAATGAATGCAAAAACTCTCTAGGTTTGGTCTGGGTAATAGGTCACACTGAGATCTAGGAGAACGAGATCTCTGGCGAGTTTGCTAGGCAAGGCTCAGAGGAGAATTTCCCAGGACCACTTGCCATGGGTCCTTCTGCGTCTTTGGCTAGGGCTTCTATTGACCACCGGAGTTCTTACGAACACACTTATCTATGGTATGACTCACCAGGATGTAGGTTGACTAAGCAGATACTCCCGGACATCTGTAAGAAATCAATGACTTTCTTACTGTCTCCCAGCGGACAAGACTACAGGCAACGTATGGGCGTCCTGACAGGGCGAACGTAAAGCTTCTTAAACCGCCCTTCGGATACGGCACAAAACTATAGGTCTCTTCCATTCGGGTGAAAAAATATAACCTACACAACACGAGTGGTTGCGACTAGCTATGCCCAGGCACTTGAAGAGCTGTTGCGCCAAATATTTATTTTATTTATTTAGGTGACGCTATTATCTGCGATGCTTGTGGAGAGAGCGACAATACTGCGGAACACTTTCTTTGCATTGGTAGATTTTCGGTGCTGATTATGGTGAGCGATTGCTTGGCTTTTTGACAAGACAATCCCAGTAAAATGGGTTAATCAGGGTTTTACTCTCGGACGTACAATAGACCAGTTGCTTTTGAGTGATCCACTGAAGCATTACCTATCCCGACAAGGAAAAATAAATAAATTCTAAGCCAGTATAACCTCTTTTGTGGGTCTAGGATTGTTGGTTAAAGCCTCCTTCCATGTAATTAATGCGAAAGTGCTGTGCAAATCAATTCAATTAATAGATCCACCGAACACAGTTTTATTAGCTCGTAAAAACATAAAAACTTTTGACGACCTTGCTTAGGAAGTACATCCAACAAGTGCTTCCCCAAATCATCCCGTTCAACCGACAAACAAAACAAAATCAATCCACCATCAACGTAATGTCCTTTTTTTTACGCCAACCGTTTACCATTCATTGCACCTTCCAATAGTCTAACAGGCCACCTAACTTACCTCGACTGCATTCCAACCCCCGCTGCACATCCACTTGCACCTCGTCTTGTTAATTTTTTCCAGTTTAGTGAAAAATCGCATCTCGCCCATAAATTCCACCAATAAAATAGCTTCGATCACACCCAGAAACGTGACCGAAGATCACGAATCACCACCAATTCCACATTCGCACAATCCTTGATCCGTAGTCGGCGGCCGACCGATCTATCCCTCATATCCCCATCCATCCATCCATGCACACCACAGTCCAGGCACAGCTTTTATGAGACCCAACTTGGCCAGCCAGAGAGTCAGCAATTTTGATGGTGGTTCTGAGTTGCTGCCGGTGCTAGTTCCATTACTACTGCAACGGATGCGCGCGCGAAGTGCATTACATCCTAGAAGCGATTACTTAACCTCATGGCTTGCCACTATACTCGTAACCATCCTCATCGTCATCGTCGTTGTTCGTCGTTGGTCGTTGGTCGTCATCGTCGCCGCTAGACGGGACGCGACGGTAATTTTCTTAAAGAGTACCTACGGCTACAGTTCTGTGGTGTATACCTACTATATGCGGATGTGCCTCTGCTTCGATGGGGACAAGCCATTAGCTGGTGTGCGCGCACAACATCGCACAACTGGGCGGCACCACACAGAAGAAACCAAGCCAAGTGATCTCCCAGTGCAGTCCGCGCAGTGGTTAATGAGTCCAGGAGTCGCCATTGCCATATTCCTCATCGTCGTCGTCATCGTCGTCATCATACAGTCCACCACAGGCTATGAGCGTGCGGGACAGGAATTACCTGTTCGAATCCAATTTCATGGCAGCACCGGGAGTTCACTTGAATGCTTTTGGCTTTGGGGGTGGACTCAACTCAAGGAGGAGTAGATAGAGGTCTAGGACGACAATTGGCAATTACGGTAAGTGCATATGATCCTTTGTCGATTCCTCGATATAATTCATTGCACCTTAGGGTCAGTCGATAAAAAATTACACTCACAGACTTGGACATACGACCCGGGTGAGATCGAAAAAAAAGGGTTGAACTCATCCCCCAGATGATTTGTCGCCCTTCTACAATTACCACTCTCTAAAGTGGCCCTCTCACCCTTCTCTGTGATACTCACTTTGGGGTATGGAAATTGCGTCACATAAATAATCAGCCCGTTTCCTTGTTGTGACATGTATTCCTCCGGAGCTGGGCTCTGCCTTGCCTGTGTGCATTTGTGTGATGTCCCCCAGGCGAACATAAATAACAAACCCAACCGACCCAATATCAATTTGCACTAAGGATCTCTTAAATCCCGAACTCACACCATGTGAGACGTCCTCCTCATCACGGCGAAGAAGATGCACTACGTGTGCTCATTTGATATGCAGGAGCAGTGCCAGCTGAAACTACGCCCGTGTGTGTGTGCGGGGAGATGTAAATTCACCTGCCACACCCCGCTTGACGAATTATTTTTTATTTGCCTCAAGAATGAAAAGAAATGTCAGATTGATAAAGCATTTGACACTTCGTAATATTTATGAAGATGGACCGTAGACAGATTGGAGGTTGTCGACTAAAAAAAGGGTTGCCAACTCACCCTTTCCTTGGATAAATGGCAATTAACCAACAACTTTGTCTCGGAGGGGCGATAACTTAAATGTTAACAAACGGCAAACGTAAGCAATTAAGAAATTTTCAACTCCAAAATGACTTTAGAGCGTAGGTGGGTGGGTGGGTGGGTGTCTAAAGAACGTTTAGACGCATTTTGCCATAAGTACGGTGCGAGTACTCACTCGCCTTGTACTTGTGACTTAAGGGGTTTTCTTAGAAGAGTTTCCTAGTGATTCTTGTGCTGTGGAACACGCAGCTACTTTGCTGGAGGGGGTAGCATCTGATTGTGCGCTACGCTCCAGCTTCTGTGTGATTGTTGGTGGCGGCAGCAGCGGTATGGTAAGTGGCAGGTAAATTAATTAAGTAAACTTGCTGCCGATTGTTTTGTGCGGAGACCTTTGAAGAAACACAACTTTACGAGTTGGGCGAGTAAATTAGGGGGATTTCGAAGAAGTTTTGGATTAAATGCCAGTTTTTGAAGAAATTCAATTAAAGTGCGAAAGGACTTGAATTTTATGTCATTTGCTTTGCCCTTATTGTTTATGTCACTGTTGTAGATTAAGATTCAAGAAATAGAAAATAGTTGCAAGTCATAATGGATAAAAAAAAAAGAAAGGAATTTGTAGTTTTAGAGCAGTATGTCTAATCTGTAACGAAGCGTTACGCCTCACACTTCCTGTTTCCGACAGCGCAACGCCACTGGAGAAACTTCTAGACAGGCATCACTGTCATTCCGACAATAGCATACACCACTCAGTGTACATGTCTCCGTACGTAGTTCCTTTCCTTTAAGTCAAGAACATGGTTTAGATATCAAAGGACAGTGTGGAATGGCACACAAAGACACAATCGATCGTAATAGTCACATCATCCTACCGTAGAAATCTCTCCTATTTTGGATCGAGGTTTTACCAATTACGTATGCACATTAGGAGACACTCCGGGGGTGGTATGCAGATAACTGGATAGATTTTTGTTATTTTTTTGCCTTTGATATCAGGATTTGAACCATGGACCATTAGCGTGGCAATTGACGGTGTTATCACTACACCATTGAAAATATAAGCGTTTTCACTCAGCCTAAGCCTACCACCTCCTACTTTCAACCTTCACGTAATGACCGCTGGGTGCCTAGTAACTTGATCCGAGAAAAGGCTAACCAATTCCGTTTGGAGGATTTTTGGCGGCAGCAGAAGAGAGAGGGGGAAGGGTGCTTTCTCACTAGACCACTTCTTCTTGTTTCAGACGGCAGCAGATGAATTCTCTCGATGGAGTCAACGGTGGCGTCTATAGTTCCAGTTAGGTTCAACTTAATGAACACTGGCACCGGTGTACCCGACCCCGCGGCCCTGGGGCATAACAAAAGGAACTGACCCTCCATCACGTAATCAAACTCTGGTTCAGAAACAACCACAAGCCTCGGATAAGCAACCGAAATAAGGACAACAACCCTCGGATCTGTACGTGGAACGTACAGCCAAACAACTAGCAGAGTCCCTAGACTGCTATAAAGCAAGTATAAGCGCCATCCAGGGAGTGCGATGGGATGGGCCGGGCAAAAGAGAATGAAAAACTGTGACAAACTGTACTATGGTAATTGCTACAGAGACAACAAGCAGCGCTCATTCGAATGGGGAGCGTATTATGAAATCTGGATCTAGGCTAAATTCGTTAACATAACCCTGATATGTGCTCATGTCCCCACGGAACAAAAGTACCCTGCCACCAAAGATTGTTTCTATGAATTTCGCAAGGGAATAGTCGCCGCGCCGTAGGGTGTATCCAATCCACTGCCACTTTCTCATTGGTACAGTAATGTCTATAGGTTCTTGGCCTATTCTCAGATAAAGTTGTTCGTTGGAGGTACCATCGGCCGAAAGATACTCAAGATAAATCTTAGACATCTATTTACAAAGATTTGGAGCTTGCGTATGATAGTGGTATCCACCTTCTGAGTACTGCACCCATGAAGCAGCACGGATTCTACGTACTAGCGGAACAGTCGCAGCTTGAATATTACTTCTCCAGACTTTTGATAGCATACCGAAAGCAGCTTTTACCTTCCTGATTCGGTTGCATACATTCAGATCGGTGCCACCTTTGGCTGTCAACCAAGACCACACCAAAGTAAAGAAAGTTGTCTACTTTCTCGACTACCTGTCCGGCTATGTTGAGTTGAGTGCGGGTGTTAGAAGTGCTCAGGGCTCTTATTTAGACTGCATTTATCTTATGTCCCACTTTGTTTGCATCAGCTTCTAGATTTTGGAGCATTAGATAAAGGTCCATTATCCTATAGGAAAGTAGGCAAACATCGTCAGCTTAGTCGAGGTGCTTAAGGTAAATTGTCATAGTTCACCGAATTCCATTGTTACCATCCATCAATGCTGTACGGAGTACATCGCTGATGAGCACCAAGAACAACAGCGGTGACAGTTTGCATCCTTGTCGCGCTCCATTTTGGACTTCGAAATCTTCCGACACCTTAATAATGTGTAGGACGTGCCACTTACTTCCCTCTCCTGCGCAAGGCCAACCAGATGGCATCTCGATTCACGTTATGTCGAAAGCCTTCCTGAAGTCGATAACCAGTAGATGTAACGGAGACCTATACCCTCTACTTGACACAGTGCTCTATTATGTTCCGTAAGGTGTTTATGCGGTCGATGCAGGACGATGCAGCACGAAAGCCTACCTGTTCGACGTCGAAAGTTGAATCTAAATGTTCCTTAATGCATTCTAATATGATTCTAGCTATGATCTTACCGACGGCCAATAGAGCGCATATACTTCTCCAGTTTCCACAATCCATCAGATTTCCCTTCTTCGGAAGCTTGACGATCTTTCCTCTTTTCCACTCTTGGGGAAATTTCTCATTTCCAACGCTCCCCGTATAAGCGGATGTAGCAGTTCAGCAAATGTGTTCGGCGCCGCTTGGCATAGTTCGACAGAGATGACATCAATCCCCACCGCTTTGTTTTTCTTGAGGGACTTGATTGCTGCTGTTTTTTCGAATTTACTGGGAGGTCGGTGTGAATTTGTGACTTTTATGCTTCGCAAGCCTCATTAAAGTTCGAGATCATACTCGTATCACCATCATCGATATGTACACAGCGTTGGGCGTGCGGAACTTTATTGTATTTGTTCCAAATTCCTACGATTTGGTATTTTCAGAGAACTAATTTTTTAAAGGGTAACCAAGGCCTCCCCAGTGGTGGCACAGTGAATTATAAGTCATTTGCAACTTACTATCAATAGTTGAAGAAGTTGAAGGGGCGTTCAACAACGTAAGCACTGATGCAATCCTGAACAGCCTACACAAAGCTCAACTTAACACCGGCCTCTGCGACTGGATTACCCAGATACTTCAATCGAGAATCATAATATTCAATGCTGGGAGATGCAGCCATTCGAAGAAGTGTCAGAGGAACCCTCCAAGGCGGAGTTCTGTCTCCACTAATATGGCGTCTTGTAGTGGTCTTACATATGGTTCACTAGTATGGTGCATGTTACTTGAGAAGCAATACCAGCTTTCAAACCTCACCAAAATCCAGAGGGCAGCCTGCATCGGAGTTATGGGATCAATGAGAACAACACCAACAGCGGTAATAGAAACCATGCTTAGTTTTATTCCGCTTAATGTATACTGTAGCTGACTGGCGGCCAAAACCGCTGCAAGACTGAGGGAAGGCCGATTATAGTAATCGAGCATTTACGACCATGCCTTTATTTTGACCCGATGGGGGACTACCAGCACATCGATGGAAACTGATCACATGAGCCTGATGCTAGCATTTGAAAGGAAATTTGCTACAAGAATTCCTGACAAAATATACTAGAAAAAGCGAGGAACCATGAAAAAAAAGGAAATAGCTTTCTATACCGATGGTTCTAGGATGGACGTTGGCACGGTAGCCGGAGTTTATTGTGAAGCCCTAGGAATAAACCACTTCCTTAGAATAAGCGACGACTGCAGCGTCTTTCAGGCTGAAGGCACAGCCATTATAAAAGGCTGCCGAAATTGTATTCGTTGGTAAAACGAAAACTGTCTAAATAGTAGATAGCGAGGCAGCCCTTAAGGCTCTGGACTCTGCTGTAATTAGGTCGAGACTTGTGAGGATCTGCAAATCACTTTTAAAAGAGATATCTAGCGTAAATACCGCGACCATCCGTTGGGTACCAGGGCATATGGATTTCGAAGAAAACAAAACATGCTAGAAAGGGGTGCATGCATCGCGGGTTCTTCCTTATGTAGTGATCCCAATTAGTTCCTTACGGAAAAAAATACAAGATTAAGCCACCACTATGATGGGCCTTTAGCAAGAAGATATCAACTTCTCTGCTGAACCTCTCATAATGCACAGGTCATTTCCGGCATAGTTACTGGTCACTGTGCAATTGGCATTCATGCGGAACGACTTGGTGTAATGCACAATGACTATTATAGAAGTTGCAGGGACGAAGAAGAAATTTAATCCTGATAAATAGTCTTGTCCTATCCGTCAGATGAATGAGGACCCTTGATGGTTGCTTCTTAGGCCCAATGGACCCGAACTTTTGGTCTAACTGAGCAGTGACTCTTTTGTCACAAGGCACCCATCTTCCTAACCTAACCTTTCAAGAGTGATGGTTCAGATTTTGACTCAAAGCATTCAGACTTTCAATTTTGAGCAGTAAATTGGATAATTACGATATATTTTCGAATAACTCCGGAGTGCGGTCTTAAAAAATCCATTAGCCCAAGGGTTGCAGGTATGCAGTAAGAAACGCTGTGGTCCCGTTGCTCCTTTAAAGATCGAAAATAGTTTCCTTCATTTGACTGCCTTTCGTTCTCATGCATCTAGGACAGATTCTTTCGCAAGAATTATTTCCGAATTCTGAATAATGATTTTCCTATCATTGAGCACACATTTCCACCCTCAACCATCCCATCCATCCCTTGGTAATGATTTTTCAACTCAAGCATCGAATCGATGCTACATTTCCCAACTTTTCAAGAAATCAAAAATATCAATACGACCCATTGTTACCAAATCCATGAACGCAACTACAACAACCATCGTCATACCCTCCAGACCAGAAAACCCTCGAAAACTAATGCGACTCATCAATTATTCAGTCATATCACTTAACTTGGGCCATACAATTAAAAGACTATCTCCTGTATGAACTAACGTACAATCCATCCCGTGTTTACCACCCCCAATTAGAGGTACATTAAATGTTGATCCATTCCATCATTTATTCATGTACACATATTAAAATCCAAAACAGGGTTACACCAGACCACAAATTACAAATTATGTAACTTGAGCATCGCTCCGCCGTGAAAAGGATACGCCACCAAGGGATACTCTCTCAGACGCAAGAAATCTTTATCTCCTCGATGCTGCTTAGTCATCGTTCTCGAAATATTTTAATAAATTAAAATCTGTCCCTGGAATTGCGAGATATTTCAGAAAGTTTACCATTAAATGGAACGCAATGCAAATACCATTAGGACACCCACCCACCCGAGGGATGATTGCTAACCACTCCATCTTGTCCAGCTACCAGTAGCAGATGTGTGTCTGATTCAAAAGTCCTTTTCTCTCCTGAAGTCAAGGAGTGAATGGAATGAAAATCAGCTCTGCAATCCATCATTGCCTGGACTATGAAGGTTAATAAGCGCACAAAAATCCGAGTTGTGAGAGAGAGAGAGAGAGAGATGCCATCCCCATCCACCTGTGTACCTCAATCTTTACCTTCACCACCAGCAGCACTGCTTGGTAGTACTCTCTGCCGGACGTGGAAAGTTGGACATTTTGAAATTTTGTTATTAAATTTTCATCTGACAGGATTGGAAAGTTCTGCTGTTGCTGGTACCACTCCTAGTGGGTGGCGTGGCGATGATGATGACGGGGCACTTTTGGGTTCCTCCTAGTGCGGCGCGCTCGGAACTCTTCCACTTTTGAGAACTTGTCAAGATATTGTGTGTACGTCATCGTTAGTTGTTCAGTTTGGTAGCCACGACATTTGACAGCGAACGGAGATGACAAGGATGTGATGTGACGTAGTGTTTCTGTTTGCGCATTGGAAAAGCGCTATTTGTTTGACAAGGACATGACAGGGCAACAGCCACAGCAGTGTATATGTGCAGCGAAACTTTTTTCATAATTTTCCGCAGTCAACAGTCCTTGACTGGTTTTAATTGAAATTTCATTTTGGCAATTTTTCGGAACCTGAAATGTGTGTCTTGTTTTTTGGAAGTCCACCTTTGAAGGGACTACCCAGACGAATGGAGGTACGGAAATTTAATTTTTGGTGGCAAAATATTTAGAGTTGTGACAGAGTCGGATCCTGGCCAATGTCTGAACTATATGTAGAACCAAGGGAGGTATAGGGATGCATGTCCTTAGTTCAAAATTTCTGAACTGTTGAGGTACACCCTCTTAGCCAAATAAGTAACTGACATTCAGAACGAAGGAGGTTTTCTCCCATAGCTGAAGCAGTCCCAGCCAATTCAATCGGAATACCGCTTGCTTCAATACGTGGTATCATAGCACCTACTTAAGCGAGATTTAAGTAACTTAGAGTTCACTGAGTAAGAAATCAACATGGACAAGATAGACAGCATGGATTTCAGCCTGGAAAATGTTTGGACACAACCTCAATGATATTGAAGCTTTGTTGGTGGGTAGAAAGATACTTACACTTCGTATCCTATTTTGATACGATCAATGATAATGTGAAGACCACGGAAATATGCCATGGACTTCTAGTCAGTGGTGTATAGGGGTGCGTACACCAGGAGACTTACTACATCTTAGCTTCCCATCCCACTTTTGGAACTGTGCAGTATTGTTGGCATTAGTGCTGTGACAAGACAGCCTCATTAATTAACTGGTCTAAGGAGTCCTGTTGCTCTAGGTCATAAGGGTAGCTATGGAGATGGAATCTTCTTTGATCGGAAGACCTCGTCGAGTTACGTTCGCGGCAGAGGAGGGAAGTCGCTTATCAGCTATGTGTGTAACTGGTGTTAGTATCAATCTTCTCTCTTATTTCGTTACAATAAAGATCATTATAATCTCATAATACTAAACCAAACAATCTTCCAAGGTAGTATTCTCTGATCATTATATCAGGGACAGTACAAGATTGAGAAGATTTACATGAGAATTTCAACTGAGTCTTTGGCTAGGTCAACTACAGGGCATTTGAACTCATTGAAATAGAAAAATGCGGTTATGGGCCTAAGTACGGTCATATTTACAGCCACGTCTATGAAGTAATAGCAGGAACGAAGAACACCGCTTGGGGCAGGCTTTAACCATAATTAACAATGCCGACATATCTCCAGAAAAAGAAAAAAAAATGTTGCTTTCAAGTATGGCTCATCTTTACTCACTCGCACTTGCTTACACTATAGTTCGGGGTGAACCTGGGCCTCAACCAACAAGCCTCTCCCTTCAGCTGGTCAAGGTCCCCTTGAACTTGTGTGCACCATCGCCATATGGTCACGCCTCCATCCTATCCAGATTGGAGGTCACAAATAAACAGTTAGAAACCGACTACATGACTCCGATGCAACCATTTGACCGGTGATTCAATATCAGAATTCTTGACAGAAATGACTGGAAGAACGAACAAGTTAGTAATGAATGATGAATTGGCCATCTACACTTTCATTCATTCATTCATTTTCAATGGCCCGCTAATCCTTCATGAGGGTCGCGGGGGTAGGATGCTCAGGTGGACTCTCCATCCTTCTCGATCCTCCGCCATTGACTCCAATTCATCAGGGAGAATCCCTAAGCGGCTCCAAGAGAGATGTCGGACTTGATCCAACCATCTATTTCTGGGCCTTCCGCGAAGTCGTCTACCTGATGGCACGGCAACCATGGCGCGTCTTGGAAGCCGGTCTGGGGGCATACGCACTACGTGACCAAACCATCGAAGCATAGATCGTTCCGTTCGGAGAAGTAGCTGCTCAACGTTAAGCGCCTCGCGTACTCTGGTGTTGCGCACTCGATCCCTATGAGTTATTCCAACAACACCGCGAAGGAACTTCATTTTGGCAGCTTGTATCCGCGATCTTATTCTTTCGGTCACTACCCAAATTTCATGACCATAGGTGAGAGTTGGAACATACACCAAGTTAAAAACCGATAGCTTAGCTTGAATACTAAGTTCGGCCTTCCTTATAACAGATTGGCCAAGCTCTCTCAAAATTGATCCAGCCTGACCAATTCTGCAGGATAACTCGGCATTGCTCCTCCCATCACTCGTGAATAAAACCCCGAGGTACTTAAACTTCTCCACCTGCTTCAGTGGGACTCCACTAACATGCAGAGTGCACTGAATGGGTTTTTTGGAAACAACCATTACTTCCGATTTGTTCACGTTGATCTTCATTCCAGCACCACCATCGATTTGAGAGGACCCAAGGATGACCAAATCATCCGCAAAGAGCAGATGACTAATCCTTAGGTCTCCCACTTTGAAACATTCCCCGCCACGGCTGCGCTGCAACATCCAATCCATATATACAATGAAGAGGAGAGGTGACAAAACGCACCACTGGCGGAGTCCAACGCCCACAGTGAAAGGTATTAAGTTAACACCGTTTATCCGAACACAGCTTTTACAGTTTGTATATAAAGACTGAATCGCCCTTAACAACGAACCATCAATCCCATACTCCTGCAGAACACTCCAGAGTTTGCCTCGAGGAACCCTATCATATGCTTTTTCCAAATCCACAAAACAAGTGTAGACAGGTTTGGCATATTCCCAGGCTTTCTCAAGAACTATTCTGAGAGTGAACAACTGGTCGGTTGTGCTTCTACCGGGACGGAAACCGCACTGCTCATCCCCCAAACTGTCCTCAACCACAGCTCTGGAACGCTTTTCTAGCACCTTAGCGAAGACTTTTCCAGGGAGACTTAAAAGAGATATACCCCTGTAGTTGGCGCAATCTCTTTTGTCCCCTTTTTTAAAAAGAGGAACTATCACCCCCATTTGCCAATCACCAGGTGTTTCACCGCATTCCCAGGCCACTTTAATGACACGCGAGAGCCATTGCACTCCCTCTTTACCTAAAGCCTTGAGCATTTCTGGCCGAATTTCGTCCACACCAGCAGATTTGCCAACTTTTAGTGCTTTGATCGCCAAAGTTACTTCCTCTACCGTAGGACTACTTTCCGCCCAACTCTCGACCATAGGTCTGTCATCTTCGGTGCCCTATTCGGGATTGAGCAATTCTGAGAAGTGCTCGTTCCATCTGCGTAAGATGTCCTCCTCATTGGAAAGAAGTCTACCGTCTTTGGATTTGACTCCTTCAACGATATTCAACTTTTTTCCTCTGAGTCGGCGGACGGTCTGCCAGAACATCTTATTTGCAGATCTGTGGTCACGTTCCAGTTTCTCGCCAAACTCCTTCCAAGACTGTTCTTTCGCTGTTTTCACAGCTAATTTGCAAGTTCTTCGCGCCTCAGTGTACCGATTTCGAGAATCGGAGTTCCCCAAGTGAATCCACACCTTAAAGGCTCTCTTCTTCTCTCTGATGGCTTCTTAAACTCCGGGCGTTTTAAACCAAGCAGTTCTTTTCTCACCACCAGCCGCCACACCAAGCCGCTTCACTCCACAAACATCTCCCGCAGAGGCAATAACCGCTGTTGAAAACAGTTGCCATTCTTCTTCTACATTTGATGGAACAGTTGGAATTCGTTCAAACCTTTCAGATATTTGCCGGGCAAATGTCTCCCGTATCTCATCGTCCTGTAACCTCTCCCATCGTATGCGTGTAACCATCCTTGGTTTACGCTTTGGTAGGGGAGGCACTCTCTCGCTAAGATACAATTTGCACAGCACTAAGTGATGATCAGTTGACAGTTCGGCCCCTCTCAATACGCGAACATCACAGACACGATGGTACCACAAAGAAATCGATCAGCGACTTCTGCTGAAGACTCTGACGGTACCACGTGTATTTGTGAATGTCTTTGTGTGGAAAGATGGTGTTCATGATGGATAAGCCATTTTCACAACAAAAATCCAACAACCTCTCTCCGTTCGCGTTTTGATCAGGATCACCGTTCCTCCCAATCACACTCCCCCATGTCATAGCATCTACACCCACATGAGCATTGAAGTCACCCATCAGGACAAAAGAATCCATATCTGCAACCTTTTCAAGGGCAACATCAACTTCATCTAAGAAAGCTGCGTACTCTGACAGAAGGTTCGGTGCATACACCTGCACCAATGCCAGAGTTGATCTTTCAAGCTTGAGCTTTAAGATCGCAACTCTCCCTCCTAATGGTATCCACTCCAATACTCTGTCTGTCAACCTGGGACTTGTGAGTATCCCCACTCCCGCCCGAGCAGACATTGAGGGTGCGACTCCTGACAGGAAGAGCTTCCACCCACCCGAAAGGTCCACAGTTTTAGAACCTCTCTGCTTTGTTGAAGAGACGCCAACTATATCTAGTCGACTTTTAACAGCCTCCCCAACCAGCTCAAGATCCTTCCCTGTGAGCGATGAGACGTTCCATGTGCCTATCCTAAGTCGATGCCGTTGTCGAATCTCAGAGAGTCCATCTGTGCCCCGATCGGTGCACAGCGCGTTCACCCCTTGACCCCCGTAATGGTTCGCGAGACCATTGACAGGAAGCTCGTAGCCATTTCGGGTTTGACCCGGCCGGCTGCCGAGCGGGACAGGCCGACCACCAGACGCTCGCATCCTGACACCCTTCAGGCCTGGCTCCAAAGGATGCCCTGGCTTACCAGGCTTGGCAATATCCGAGGCCGGTCGTCTTCTTCGTGTCATCATGGGGTGTGCGCTTTGTTAGCCGTGACTGGGTTGTGTGGATGAGAATAACTATTTAAGTTACCCCATCCGCACATCACAGTCACGTTGCCCGCCCTCCACCACGAGGAGGTCAGCTGCCAGGGGGCTTGGCCATCTACACTTACGATTCCAAAATGGATGTCTGTGTGGGAGCTGGGGTTAACTGCAAAACACTAGTTCAGAACAAACAACGACTTCAGCGTGCGTCAAGCTGAAAGCGCAGCCATCATTCAGGCTGCGAAAATCTTCACTAAAGGTAACATCGTGGGTAAATCAGTTACTGTGTACATGGAGAGCTAGGCAGCCATTATGGCTGTGAATTTCATATCAATTAGATCTGGGCTTGTTAATATCTGTAGATGGCATCTTAATGTGGTATCACAGGCCAGCAGAGTTACCCTATGTTGGGCACTAAGGCATATGGATATAAGTACCAGGTAATAAAAGAGCAAACGAACACGCTAGAATGGGGTCGGCGTTGTACATCTCGCTGGGCCTCCCATGCGTGAAGATTGCTATTAGCTCTATAAATAAACTCGTCCATCTGGATACGTCACTGCTAGAATGCTGTGGCCGGCCTATGATTTGAGGAGAACATGCTTTCTGCTTAGGCTTAGTCGTAACAGTACGCGGATTATCTCTGGTATATTCACAGGGCACTGGGCCATTGGTATTCATGCAGAGCGTATCGGCGTACCTAACAAACACCTCTGCAGCAGCTGCAGGGATAAGGAAGAAATTGAATCTGTCCTAAATCTGTTGTGCGAATGCTCTGTCCTCGCCGACAGAAGAATAAGGACTATCCGTAGCTAAGCCTTCATTGAGTTGGAGCACCTATACAACATTGTGCTGAAAGACCTCCTGAGATTCATATACCTATTTAGGTGGTTCTAAGTCAGCGGCTTTCTTTTTCGAGCTGGCCAACTCTCTGAGATTCGGATCCTTATTTAGATGTTTTTTCTACAGCTTATATAGTTTGACATTGAATCTTGTACACCGCAACCCATCAACGCAAACGGGACCGAATATCTTACGAATAATTTTTCTCTCGAAGCGACCAAGGATATCTTCATCCGCTTTCAATAAGGTCCATGTTTCAGAGCCATAAAGCAGGACTGGGATGATCAGGGTCTTATTTGGAGTCTCCTTAGTTGATCCAGATATGGCTTTACTGTTGAATTGATTCAACGATTGGCAAGAATTATTCAGGACTAGGAACTGCTCTATATTGCTCTTCTGTATAGATGCTGTTATAGGCGGCGTTGAAATCGATAAAGAGATAATGAGTATCGATTTGGACTTCTTGGGTTTTCTCCAGGATCTGTCGAAGTGTGAAGATTTGATAGATGGTGGACTTTCCTGGCCTGAAACCACACTGATAGAGGCCAATCAGGCAGTTGATGAGATGTTTTAGAGGGAGGACCTTTGTAATAGGCGCAGTTGAGGGGGTCTCCTTTCTTGTAGATCGAGCAAATGATGCTGAGATTCCATTCATCAGGCATACACTCGTCTGACCAAATCTTAGAGACGAATTGGTGTATACTCTCTACCAATTCATTACCAGCTGCCTTGAAAAGATCGGCCGGTAAGCCGTCAGGTGCAGTAACCTTTTCGGATTTTAGCTTGGATATTGCTATCCTCACTTCGCTTTAGTCAGGTGGATGGAAATTTTGAATACCATCGTCTTTGTTGAATGATTTATTATGCCTAATAGCGGAATGTTGGGCTTCGCCGCAGTTGTACAGATTTGTTGACGGTCCGATCATTCCCTATTCCAAAGTCCTCTATTGGTCCTGCTGATGGTTCGGTTTAGGTGAGAGTTCCAAAAGAAAATTTACTATGCAGAATAATTCCATGGCCTTTTCCTATTTGGGAAAGTTCGATGGATGAAATTTGCCTAATATTTATAAAGCCTCACCATCGTTGTTAGATAAATAAGTCCATGAGATTTACCAGCCCACTAGAGCTGTTTTGCGATTCATTTATTGCTCTGCAGGTCAATGGAACATAAGCCTACTTCAAATATAACAAAAAATGCGAACAGAATCATTATCAGAAGGATACTACTTTCGAAAGAGTCAATTGCCTCCTGACTATAATCCTTACTAGCTAAGCTACATATGTACATATATTGGCCTATGTTCGGGTTTGTATGGTATTCGCAAATAAACGATCTTGGGATGTTTCAATAGTATCCACCCAATTCGCCATGTAGGTGCGTACCATCAACTTTAATATGAGCAGCAGCTTCATATGTTTTTGTAATATTTTCTGTAAGCATTTCGCTTTCTTATAATTGTTCATGATACATGGTACGGTGGATAATTTTGCTTTACTTTTTGTCGGATTATACTTAGAGACTATCTTCTTTAAAGTATAGGTAATTTCAAACGGTATTGATGCATAGTGCGGAAGGAATTGAAAGGGCTTTATCCTCTTAGTGCTGAAGTTTATTTTTTTACGAGAAGGAGGAAGTTGATCGGGCTAACTAAGCACATGCGTAAAAATCTCAATATCATATTTAAACAAGAATCTGCGGCTACAAGTGTGTTAAGGAACATCCAATCAGTGAACTGGAGGTAGAATACGAAAGGGAAATGTAGCAATCACTGACTGTAGACCCGCGTCTTTGGACTTCGTCAAACTGTTTCCCAGCCTAGGTCCCAGCAAAGAGGAATGGATACCATGCACACATTTCGTTCAAAATGAACATTGGCTTGGGTGCAGGTATATTGTCTTCGCCAGTTTTCTAGGCGAAAATTTAAGCAATGGCCGTCCATAAGACAAGGAAAAGGGTAAGTAAAACTATGGACAGCATGGACATAATTTTTTGCATCGATAGCTAGGCAGCCATAAAAGCAATTTTAGTTTTAGTAGTGAAATGTATGCTTCTTAACCTCTATCTTTCCATAATTCTTGGGGCACAGCATAAGGTTAGGCTCTGCTGGGTCCCTGGGCATAAGAGCATACCAAAGATTACAGGAATTGCTGACTGAGGAAGATCCCTTTAGGGCTCGCAGTGATAAGCATGTCCTAAGGAATACAACTTACTTTCATTCCTACTATCCAGACCTCTACAACTCAAGGCAAAAATTCCTTAGAAACCAATACTTCCAAGATGAGAAAGAATTATCCGACATATCCGTGAACAATGTCTGTAGATTCATCAAAGTCTTGGAATGGTTTGTAGAGTGAGTGTAATATGCTATCCCCCACGGAGATTAAGCATTGTTTCTGCATTCACCTATCTAATTTACAATTTAGGAGTGATTCTGGATAGTAAAATTCTTACCGAAACAACTGTTAATTTTCAAGCTCCGCTGGGTGTCTTACTCAACACCTGAACGAGTTCCAAGATTATTCGAAAATGTAAGAACTTTCTGAACCTGTTTTACATGTCTAGTGACAAAACGAATTTGACCAAAGCTAGATCTAAAATGCTCTAAGAATTTGATTTATTTCAACAGATTGCATATCGGCGCTACAATAGGTGCCATCACTAGGCAATGTCTTATAGGCTGGGCCTTTTTGCGAGCGACTTTTGTAGAAGCTGCATAAATGAAGAAGAGGAAGAAACTATTCCTCACATTCTTTGTTTCTGCCCAGCTCTCTCCCGTAGAAGGAGGCTTCACCTAGGATCCTCCTATTACAACGATATAGTCGACCTAAAAAACATCGACTTTCTCCCATGATCCACGTGGTATCACGATGGACATATTATTATTGGTCTAAGCGTGTTGCCGATTCTCAGCTGGCAGCCACTTTAATCTAACCTAACCTAAAGAACTCTCTGAATTCGTTCGCAAGTTTCCAGTTCACAATAAGATTGCTGGGAATGAAGTCTTGGATGAACTTGCTACATAGACCTCAGAAAATATCTCCTCAGGATCTGACCTTATTTTGAATTTTCCTACATTTTCTTTTAGAGCTTTCGATGGCAATTGGCTTTCCTAGCATAATCGTGGGTAGTATGACTCCTCAAAAGGCAGCGGATCTTTCCGGATATGTCGATAAGAACTCCTGTCTCAGATAAATTTGCAGCTGATGTTGTAAATGTTGACGCCATATTCTCATCTCTGAAGGAACTACTCATCTTTCTACGAAAAACAAAGATACTAAACTCATTAATTAAATTCCACCCACAAAGTACCTCAATTTCATACAAACGATGACCTGACTAATTAATGTCCTTTCAATGAACCTCTCTACAGACGAAAATTAAAAGGAAGCACGCCAATAAACTGTCCATTGTCTTGAAGAAACCACACAAGGAAACGTCTTGTGGTCTCTACCAGTACCTTCATTCGTTATTTCAAATGCCAAACCGATAGTCTGAGGTTTCTCCTCGTCCTCCCATCGTACACGCTGTGTGCAATGACCGAAGCAAAAGGATACCTCCTTCTAATTCCACAAATTGCAACCCCGTATGTGTATGGAAATTTATTTCTCATTTCGTTTACCCAATGAGTTATGACCTGTCCAGCCGATGGAAGCGCTGCACAAGTACCGTCGTCTTCTAAGGTACCAAGTCGTCCTCTTGAACTCTCGGTCGAGTGGTTGTGTGCTCATTCATAACTAAAAACGACCACGACACCCTGGGGACAGGTTACCAATCATAGAGCCATGCACATACATTTGACCATTCATTCTGTCTTGGTCCATATCCTCCTCCCAACCCCGTTATTATGTAACATTACACAGCACATCAAATATACCATGTCCCAGTCATATTCGATCCCTGTGTGTGTTACAAGCCAAGGAAAGCAAAAAAAAGGAAGAAAATTCCGAATATTGTCTTAAGTAGGATCATCTCCTGAATAATCCATAAAGGGGTTGATATGAGTTCCCGGGCACTTCATGTGCCGTTCACATGTGTATGGGGGTGCATTGCAAAATGATTTAATGAATATGACGCTACAGAAGGACACCAAGGCTGCTCTCCCTCACTACTTGAATGCCGTAAGGATATTCAAGAATGAAAATCGTTTCGCATAACGAAAATGATTGTCATGAAATTTTTATCAACGACCGATGGAATCCTTGTATCTGGGGGTGTGAGGAGAAGGATAACTAATCACCGGTCTTGTTGCCTTTGGAAGAAAAATGTTCGCAAATAAGAAACAACTTTGACAAAACCGCAACGTAATCGAATTAGATGGTCTCGTGCTGTGCTTTTACCAGACCAGATGAGATTCATTTGTTTGAAGTTAGTCACGTCTTGGAAGGACCCGGATGTGTAATGACCTTATTAGAGGACTTATCAAATAGTTTCGGACAGCTGACAATTGCGTGTTGTTCAACAGATTGGCTTACGTGACACTCATTTGTTTTGCGATGGTACTTGAAGTTGATTACGTGTCCTTAAGATGAGCATTACTTACCACAGATGGTACACAGGACACTTGACAAATAACCTTAAGTGGACACTTGTAATTGAGTTTATCTTTGTGGTTGTTTCGGTAAAGTGTTTTGTTTTTCCGAACTCGTTGAGTGGAGGTTGTCAGCAACATTCCTTGAACTTTTGCTGAACGTGGCCGTAAGATCCTGCGTCTCTTCAAATCATTAGGTGTTGAGAGGGGGTGGCTTTTTTGAAACGTAATGCATAGTTTAATTTCTCAGGAATACAACTACCTACTGTCTGCATTAGACCTATATAGGATCTAGAGTGTAGATACTTACTAGAGGCTTGCTCCATTAAGAATGAGGAAATGTTATGTCAATTCTTCAATTCTGAAGCTCCAAATGGCATTTGTTTGCATAATGGATGAAATTGATGACCTTCCAGCTCCATGCCATCAGGCCTAGGAACAATGTCCCACCAGTTTTGGGGTGAAATGTCTACAATCAAGGTATTGCCTATCGCTTCCACTAATCAGTTTAGGTTAATGAAAAAGAATATCCTCTAACGACTGCAAAATAAAGTTTTCAGAATCACTCTCTGATTATAATATCCAGAGATGGAATAAGAACAACCAGAAGGACTACAATAAATCAAAAGGAATTTTTCATTTTAATGATCGATAAGTTCTTAAAGCGAACCCCACAGGCGGATCAGTAGAAATGCGGTGAAGTGGGAGGGTTGTGATCCCTTATTTTCGGATCATAACCTCGGTGATAAAAGGAAGAAGAAGAAGTTCTTAGGCATGCCTTTCTTTCGCGATATCTTTGGAACGTTCATTGATATTGCCTTTTTAATCGGATTCAAATGATCTCCTCTTAAACATGACAATACCAGCTGAACCGGTGGCGATCTATTTTTCATGATATGGTTTCTTTGACGTGAAGGCTTCCATGGTTCTTCACACTTCTTATAAAGGACATCCTGAACTTGATATCAATGCTCATCAATATCTTCACTGGAGTGAGAAACCCAAAAACCTGGGAAGATGCCAGAGTGACATTCATATCCAAAGCAAGGAGAAGATTAACAGAACAGCCAGTCGAGAAAAACTGCTATGAATGAAGATTTATGCTCGTTCTGCACACAGTGCAGGGTGTAGATCTGCAAGTGAAACACATGACATGACATGCATCGCATCGGCTACTGTCATTCGCTGATTTTGTTTTTATTTTGTTCTTGTGTCTGTTTCACTTGGTGTAAGTTTCCAACCCATTCCATTTTTTCTAATTTGGTAGCATTGGCTGATGTAGGGAATTAGAAATAGAGACATCTGCAGATCTGCGCTGCATGCAGCAAATACATGTGGCATTGTTAGTTTAACTATGTCTACTCTAATTTTACCGCATACGGAACAGAAGTGGTGGGTCTAAATGTCTGTAATTCGGTTTACATGTTGTCAACTTCCAACTTGAGAAGTTGAGAAGTGTTTAAGGAATTTGAACTTCCTTAAATACTTTCTCAACAATAATCCCAAATTTGTGCTCCGTGGTCTCCGTTGCCTCTGTTAGAGGCCGCAGTTTGTCCAAGGCTACGCAGATGATATTGCGATATCAATCAGAGGAGAATTCGAAGAAACAAAGTGGATCTTCTCCAGAGGGCCTTGAATCTAGTTGCTGAATGGTGGTGAAAAAGTCGGCCTTAATGGCAACCAAAAAATAGCACCTAGTTGTATTCACCAAAAGAAGAAAGCGAGAAAGATTAAAAGCTCCCACATTCTTTGGTGAAACAATAGAATTCTCTAAGGAGGTCAAAAACCTTGGCCTAACAATAGATGAAAAACTTACCTGGAATTCTCACCTAACAAAAGCCATAGACAAAGCCCGGATCTCATTATGGACCAACAAAAGTCTCATTGGTAGAAATTGGGGCTTAAGCCCAAAGATGATGCTATGGCTCTACACGGCAATAGCAAGGCTAATTGTCACATATGGTGCACCAGTATGGCCTAAAAAAAAACAAAGCAAAAGTCTATACAGGACAGGCTCAATGAACTACAAAGACTAGCCTGTGTATGCACAGCAGGTGCAATGGCAACTGCTCCTACTGCAGCGCTGGAGGTTATTCTAAACCTACCACCTCTTCACCTTCATATAAAGAAAGAAGCTATTGCTGACGCCTTGATGCTCATCGCAGAAGATAACACAAATTCCAAGTTAGTTCACTCGGATATTGCGCATGAACTTAACAGTGATGAATTAATTGGTATAACAATTACGGCCACAACTTCAAGGTTACATTCCCACATCGCAATAACTAAGAACAGAACAAACCTATATTTGCCAATAACTCTCATGTATAGAACAGACGGATCCAAGACCAATGAAGGAGTTGGGCCTAAAGTATACGGCGCGACTACGAAAATCTTCATTCACTCTTGCATGGAAAAAAGCATTACTCCGTATTCCAAGCCGAAGTATTCGCTAAAGAACTATGCATCAGAGAAAATATAAACAGATCTATAACCAACAGGGACATTTATATTTTATCAGATAGCAAGGCAGTTTTGCTGACAACTAAGGCTTATGAAATAACATCCCAACCAGTATGGAACTGCCTTCAGCTACTCATGTCACAAGCCAGCACAAAGAGAGTTCATCTTATTTGGGTGCCAGGACGCAGCGCATATGAAGAAAATTAAAAAGCTGACCTGCTAGCCAGAACAAGAGCCGCTTCAAACTTTATGACGCTAAGACCATTCTGTGGATTACCAGTGGCTACGGCAAAAAGCTGTATCAAAAATTGGCTAAAAGAAAAAACGCATCATTACTGGATGGAAACTGAAGTTAACAGAGAAACCAAGATCTTTCTGCCAAACATTTCCCTCAAAAGAACGAAACAACTCCTACAATTAACTAGGAGTCAGATTCGAATAGCCACAGGTTTCCTTGTAGGCCACTGTCGAGTGAAGAAACATCTCATGGCTATGGGAATAGCCCAAGACAGTATCTGCAGAATGTGCAACGAAGAAGAAGAATCAGCAAAACACATATTATGAATGACTTATCTGGTAGCTCACTCAAAAGCATGGTAGAGTTCATCACCAAATCGGGCATATTGAGTGAGCTTTAAGATCAAAGGAAATCACAATAGGCCCAATGTGGCCTAATCCCACCTCTTCAACAATCTACAATCTAGAGGCCGCAGTTGCGCTAAATAGGACCAAGTGTAAACCCCCTAAAGCGAGGTATAAAACAAAATTTAACTAGCAACCCAAAAATGCTTACAAAACCAATAAATCGTAATTTAAAACCGCAAATTGATTTGAAAACATAGTTTAGGACCACCACCACGTTAGGACCACTTTTCGCTGCGAGAGTATCTTCCACCGCCATTTCTAAAAATCATCATCTTTTATTTCCATATATTTGCCGTCAAAACAGTCATTAAGGCTGGTGATGCAAACCAGGAGGTGCGAAGACACAATATGAACAAGAGCGCAATCATCTTCAAAATAGCCGCCCAAAGAAGGAGGAATGCTCAGAAGATTCGTTCGCCAATCTGTGATAACTACCGTTCGATCAGGCTGATGTCACACACCATGAAGATCATTGAGCGGGTATTAGGTGGCCGACTACGAAAAATAATACGGCTATCTGATGGTCAGTGCGGGTTTTTCGCGGGTAAATCAACTACAGATGCAATCCAAAGTATAAGGATCATAATGGAAAAACATCGTGATTCCTTAAAAGATTTGCATATTGTATTGGTTGACTTTGAAAAGGCATTCGACAGATAACCACGAGATCTGATATGGGTGGCGCTAAGACATCGAGGGGATCCAGAAACCTATGTACAGATGATCATGGGCATGTACGGAGGAGCAAAGAGAAGAGTAAGATGCCCCACTGGAGTAACCGAAGAGTTCCCAATCAAAGTCGGGGTACACCAGGGAAGCGTTTTAAGTCCTTCGCTCTTTATTTCAGTCCTTGATTATCTGCTTGAAGGTAAAGTGATGGACCCCAAGGTACATCAGTTATTCTTTGCTGACGATGGAGCCATCATAAGTGAGGATCCTACATCCCTGCAACGAGCACTTGATGTGTGGGTGGACGTTTTGGAGGGAAATGGGTATCGCATTAGTTCACAGAAGACAGCGAACTTGTGCTGCCCGTTCTCTGATCCATTCAGGCCTATTCCAGACATTTATTTGAATGGAACAGTACTTCCCAGTGCTTGGGAGGGTTGTGATCCCTTGTTTTCGGATCATAACCTCGCTGATAAAAGGAAGAAGAAGAAGAAGAAGAAGGAACAGTGCTTCCCAAGTGCGAAAAGTTCAAATATCTGGGATCAATAGCAAAGCAACCTGTTTTGACGACATGACGACGTGGCGAGAAAATTCCGCTATCTTCTGTGACAGAAAAGTGCCACCTAAGTTGAAAGGAACGCTCTACACCGCAGTTGTGCGTCCAGCGCTCACACACGGTTCACAATGTTGGACGATGTACAAAACGTATGAGAGTAAATTAACGGCAGCTGAGATGAAGATGCTTCGCATGACAGCAGGAGTGACAAAGCTTGATCGAATAAGAAGTTCGAAGATCCGTGGAAGCTTTCACGTCAAGGAAACCATCGTACAAAAGATAGAGCGTGATCGGCTTAGCTGGTATTGCCACGTTCAAAGAAGAGATCATTTGAACCCTGTTAGAAAGGCAATATCAGTGAACGTTTCAAAGACATCGCGATGTAGGAAAGGCAGGCCTATAAACGCCTGGATCAGAGACAAATGCGACGACATCGGCATTTCATTGGCCTCAGTACCGAGTGATCCAAAATCGGCAGGCTTGCCGATATTTTCTGAGGTCAAATAGGCGAACCCCATAGGCGGATCAGTAGAAATGCGGTGAAGTGGGAGGGCTGTGATCCCTTATTTTCGGATCATGTTTAAGGTAAGATGCCATAGTCCAACGAATTCCATAATTAGCTTCCGTTAATGCTGCACGGAGTACATCGCTGATAACCACCAAGAACAATAGTGGCGACAGTATGCACCCTTGACGTACTCCACTTTGGACTTCAAAATCCTCCGACACATTACCATTGCGTAAGACGTGACACTTACCGCCCTCGTATGTAGCTTTGATAATAGCTACAAGTTTTTCTGGGATGCCTCTCCTGCGCAAGGCCAACCAGATAGCATCTCGATTCAAGCTGTCGAAAGCCTTCTCGAAGTCGATAAACAGTAAATGTAGCGGAGACCTATACTCAACGCAATGTTCGATTATGATCCGTAAGGTGTTTATGTGGTCGATGCAGGAGGATCCAGCACGAAAGCCTGCCTGTTCGACATCGAGAGTTGAATCTTAATGCTCTTTGATTCGTTCCAGAATAATTTTAGCTATTATTTTGGCTACAGCTGGAAGAACCCAAATACCTCTCCAGTTACCGCATTCGGTGAAGTTTCCTTTTTTCGGAAGTTAAATGATCATCCCCTTTTTCCACTACTGCGGAAATCGTTCACTATCCCAAGCTCTTCGTATTAGAGGGCAGAGCAGATCTGCCGAGGTATTTGGCGCCGCTTGAAATAGTTCAGCAGGGATGCCATCAATACCCACCGTCTTGTTCTTCTTGAGGGACTTGATTGCTGATGTTATTTCGGTTTTACTGGGAGGTACGTTGCGAATTCGAATTTGTTCCTTCGAACTGCTCATTCGAATTAAAGATCATACCACCATCGTCTAGCAAAATGTTCTCTCCATCTAGTGAGCTTGTTCTCATCCCAGATCAGAAGGTTACCGTCTAGACTCTTCACTGTGTGTTGTTTGGAGCTACTACCACCAGTCAGCTCCTTGGTGATGCTATAAACAGTCCTACTGTCGCACCTGCTCGCTGCTTCTTCAGCCCTTGAGGCCAGTGAGTTGATGTGTTGACGTTTGTCACGTCTCACACTACCCTGTATTTCTTTCTTCTTCGCACGGATTTGGCTTCTAGCTCGGTTCTCTCTACTGCTGAGGCCGCTACAATCCGAACCTTGATTGCTGTACGCTCTTCGATCCGTCTCCAGGTATCTGCATCTGGTGTTTCTGCCTTTTACCGACATACGTGCGTGCCCCAGTCGCAAAAGCATTTTTCACAGCACTCTAGTGCTCATCCATGTTCTCTTGCAGTATGCTGCTGATTGCTTCGGCTTCTAAGGCAAGATGGTCCCTGAACTGTTGGCGCACTTGGGGAATCTTGAGCCTGTCGATATTAAACCTGGTGATGTTAAGCAGGTTTGAGTGGTTGCTGTTGACGGATGCAGTACGAAGGCGTAAATGAGCTACCATAAGATGGTGATCTCGTTCTAGTCCGGCGTCAGCTCCACGTCTGTTTCAGACGTCCAGGAGACAATTTCTAAAGCGGCGACTGATCGCAATGTGGTCAATCTGGTTGGATGTTCGTTGCCTATCAGTAGAGACCCAGCTGAGTTTGTGGCAGGTGTTATGCTTAAACAGCGTACCTCTGATGACTAGGCGGTTTTTACTGCAGAAGCCCACTAACCGCTCACCGTTGTCATTACGGTCTCCCACGCCGTGAACACCCATCACGTGCTTAAGCATGGTGTTGTCGCTACCCACCTTGGCATTGAGATCTTCCATCACCAATACGATGTCCCCATTAGGCGTTTGGTTGTAGACGGCGCCTAGCTGGATATACAAATCATCCTTTTCATCCTCAGTCGCGTCTTGAGTCGGAGCATAGCACTGAATGATGTTAATTTTGCTTACTCTACTGTGGAACGTAGATATGAGGCTTTCTCGTGCTGCTGGAGTTAGCACCAGTCCTACTCCAGACGCCCGTGCACTTCCAGCTGGTTTACCAGAGTAGAGCATGACAGTGCTTTTTGTTGGGTAGATGTATTTCCCAGCATCGAACCATCTTATCTCGCTCAGCCCTAAGATGTCAATTTTATAGCGTGAGAATTCTCGTTCCATTTGCAGGAATCTGGCGTTATATGGCCCCTCCTGGAGTGAGTCCAGGAGGGTCTTAACGTTCCAAAATCCGATCGTTGTCCATGTTCGATAGCCAAAGGTCGTCATCAAATTATCCGTCCGTATCCGAGGCGTTGCTTTTCGTTTCGGAGCAAGATTTTTTTTACGGTTGCGGCTTGCTGGGCCACAGACCAACCGACACTTATCCAGTTTTGTGGCGCAGGGAACTCGCCATTCGTCCTCTTCCGTTCGCAATTTGCAGAGAAATTCTCAGATGGCACCACGAGGAGGTGGAAGTAGGGCTTACTAACTGAGCTGCAAGTTGTTCGGCTGCAGTGGCTCTTTCTCACTATTTAGCGGACCAACACCTATCGGGAGATGCTGCGCCTACGAGGCCTTTGTTAGTCGTTTGCCATCCAAAACTTCGAGTTCTGCTTATTAACAAAGTCGTTCAAGTGAAACTGAGCTTCATTGGACATGATCACATTTTTCAAAAACGTCAGTTTTATTAAAAAAATAAAAAAAAAAATTCTATTATTCTGGTTCATTGGTCAGTTGTCAAGTTCTTAATTTTTTATTACAACTATCAGTCATACAATCCGTAAAATAAAATTAAAACGATATATATGATATATTGTATATAAATGAAAAAGTTTTTGAATAAATCCAAAATCCCATTGTGAGTGAATTAAATAGTCTCAGTCTTGACCAATCTGTATAATCCCCGGACATGAACGGAGTTGAAGCAGCTATAGCTAAGCCCAGATGGCCTAGGAGCTGAACTGTTCAAGGTTGCAAAAGATGACCTGGTAGCGTACTTGCACTAACTCATCTGTAAGACATGGTTCGACGAAAGCATGCCCGATTATTGGAACCTTAGCAACATCTGCCTAATTCACAAAACCTTACCTTTGCCGATTAAAGATGTATAAGCCTACTCAACTTCGCTTACATTATCCTAGGTGAAATGTTGAAACGCCTAAAATCATATGTCGACGATCTAATTGGGAATCATCAGTGCGGTTTTAAGCCCAAAAAATCGACAAACGCCGAATTCTAGAGTCTGTTCGTCAATTTCAAGCCCGAGTGTGATAGTGTGAATAAGGGTGAGCTATTTGACGCCATGTCTAGATATTTGGTATTCCTGTAAAATTCATTCGTCTATGTAGGATGACGATGGAGAGCGCGTGCTGTCAAAGTTTTAGATAGGGTGATGTCCTATCATGCAGCTTTTTCAACTTGAGAAGTTGCTAAAATCTGTCTGGTTGTTAACGACGCAAAGTATTATACATGCCGTCTACGAACACTGAGAGACAACGCCGACGTCTGGGTCAAAATACTCGTATTATGATCGACAACTGTAACTTAGAGGTCATCTACCTAGGTTCTATTATTAATTCTGACAACGATATTAGAGTCAAAATGAAACTTAGATGATCAAACGTAGGCTGCAATCATCAACCACCCGAGTATAAAAAGCAAAATGATTAACATCGAGGTTTTTGCAACCACTGCACCAAAAAAGGTTCCTGCCTGGTAGTACAATGAACCGGAGATTCTGAGTGGTCTGGGACTTGGGTTCCCTTTTAATAAAAAAATAAACATAGACTGCAGCATCTGCAGGGACGTCGCAGAAACACCAGCACCCCTTTTTATGGAATACAGAGCACTAATCCACAAAAGAAGACATCACCTAGGTGCCTATCTGCTATCAGAGACAAATCTACCTTCGATGGATCCACTGCAGATACTCCGGTTCATCAAAGCAGCAGAACTAGAGGAAGTACTCTAAATCGAGCATGTCATCGACTAAATTCTTAATTTAGTTGGCGCAATAGATGCATGACATCGTCATGCATCATATATCATCCTTACAACGTAGACGAACAATTGCCAATCGTTGTTACTTTGGGCTTAGAAGACAATTGTGTAGTAAGGCACTATTAAGATAAATCAAGGAAACGCTATATAAGACCCTTGTCATGCTCGCCACGAAAGCATGGACACTGTCAAAATCAAATGAAAGTGCACTTGGTGTCTTCGCGAAAAAAGTCGTTCAATCATAGGTCCTATCTGCGTTGATGCTGCATGAAGAAGAATATTTAACCAAGATCTGAACAGCGACATCAACATTGTCAAAAGAAATATACGTATTCAATGCCTAAGGTGGTTGGGTCATGTAGATCGAATGAATACCGATACTCAAGCCTGAATAATGTTTGACTCTACCTCTGAAAAACTACGCAGATGGGGACGATCTTATCTTCGATGGCGTGCTTAAAAGGAGGGTGACCTCAACCAATCTTAACTTCTAGGTATTGCTCATTATTTTTTTGAAGGACCTATGAATACGTCACAGCTGACTAGTAAATGATCGGAACTTAAATCACGGATCGCAGCAGATTAAGTGTTGCTAGAGTAAGTGTGGCACATTGGTTACGAAGTTGTCTAAGGTGGATGAAGGTAGCCTGATGTAAATTGGAATATTTCAATCGCTGTAGGCGTTTTATCCCACGGATACGTGTTAACGTCTTCCACGACACAATCTTTTCCGCTATTATGACATAGTCAGATCTATCACCAGTTCTTACTACGAAGAAGGCACAATAAGCACATCTGAAGCGGCAGTGGTAAGGAACCGGTTCTAACATCCACATTCAATCTCCAAAATTAAGTAGCCCACTGTTCTTAAGACGTGATAGAAACTTGGTATGGCATTTGCCAAAAATGATACAAGATTCATCATCCACTAGTAGATCATCCTCTAATAAGCACATTCTAGTTCTTAACCCTTCTATTGTCATAACTTCATGTTAAAACCACTCCTCCAATTAAGCATTCCCTTAAGGCTCTACCCGTAAACGACATCCTGCCAAACACAACTACTCTATTGAATATAATTAGCTGAAACAATCTAATCAATTTGCAGGAGTAAATACAAGTAAATAGTTTCCGAATGGCCGCCAGGCACTGTTTATTTAGGCCATCTCGCAACCCAGTCGACCTAATCCCAATTAACCCTTCCCTCCAGTCGGGTGGAAATAATTTTGTCTGCCAATTTATTATTCCGCACTCAAAGTCTACACACCCACTCCCTCAAGCCAGTTATGTAATGAATTTTTAGCAACTTCAAAGATTGCCTCCTCGATCTATGAGGCTTTCAGTGGAATTTTGTATATCTTTGCCACCCTTACAGGTATTGACTCAATCGATTACTGTGAGACAGTTCGACCCATTCCAGTAAATCTCACAATCAATGAAATAAACATTTACCCTTAAATTAACCACGAATAGCAGAGTAATGCAACCCTTACAAGGACCATCATTCGATTTTTAGTGAAAGAAATTTAATCAACCTAATCTAGCCAAAGAGGTATTGAATTGCAACTATACGACGACGAGTCCAAATTACTGCCGGACCTATAGTCTCTTTTGCATTAAACCCTTTTCATTTTTTTGTTGGCACACTTTGTCTAATGCATTTGCAACCCTTGAGAGGCATCGTTGAGTGGCAGTAATCAGCGGCGAGAACAAAACAAATGAGTAAAAGGCACTCGTATATTCGCATAAAAAAGGAGCAAAACAGGATCTCCAGAGATTAGCATATTCTCCGGATTCAATTCTTTTTCAATCTTCAATTTCATGGATCCAATCGAGTTAAAACGTTCGGAAGTCATAGAACGGTTGCTTGTATCTTCTTTTTTTACGATGCTCGTTCTTTTTGATGGCAGCGCGCCACGGCGGCAGAAGACCATTGATGGGGCGTAGATGAGGAGGTATGGGAATTTTTTTTCATTTTTGGTAGTCAAAAGTCATGCATCCACTTGTTCCATGGATACATTTATTTAATGATATCCATTTAGTTTGAGATTTTTTAAAAGGGATTTTCAGTATGGAACTTGGCCAATGGTTTGAGGAGGATTTTCACTTGTCAAAGTTACTTGACAATCGGTCTTTGTTTTGTGTTGAATAGTAATTCTGGAATCAAACTTGGGTGTTCGTAGCCAACAAGCCTCTCCATTTAGTTCGGTCCTTAGCTACTCGTAATTCTGCACTCCAAACTGGTTGAAGTCGTCTTGAACTCGCACCCCGCTGAGTTCTTTCAATCATGTCATTATCGTCGGCGTATGCAAGCAGTTGCACGGACTTTTGATAGATTGTGCCTTTGGTGTTTGCTTGGAGTTCCGTACAATCCGTTCAAGCACAATATTAAAGAAATAACATGACAGCGTGTCACCTTGTCTAAAACCGTCTTTTTTTTATATCAAAGATCTCGGTGAAGTTATTACCTTAATGGAGGAGCAAATGTTCTCCATCCTCATTCTGCACAGACGAACAAGTTTGGCAAGGATATCAAAACTAGAAATGGCTCTATATAGCCGTTGTCCTTACTGTCTCTTTTGCTCTCGTCTTCCTTTGTATCGCTGCTTTATATGCCTCTTGTTTTGCTGCATGCACTTTCCGGTATTCTTCGTCAAATCAGAGATTTCGCAGTGTTGGTCCGACAAAACCCAGCGCATCATTTGCGGTGTTTCTGATGGCATGTTGGCAACGTTGCCACTGGTCTCCGGTGCTTGATGCTGGCGGCACAGGGTGATTGAGAGATTTCGGGATACGCGTTCAGCGAAGACTCTGGTGGTCTCTTTGGATTGTAGCTTTCTGACCTTAAATTTTCTCAGAGTGATTCTTCTTTGTTGCTCAGCTTGGGCTATCCGCATTCGTACCTTGGCTAGAAAAAAGGTAATCACCGCGGTTAGCGTTGGCGTTTTTCACTTTTCGACGATTGTCGTTTTATTCCTCAGATGTACCACAAATACATTTTCATAACTTTTTCAATGTGAAAGAGTTCTAATAGTATTCTACACCACCAAACTAAGTACCGTTAAACGGTCAACAGGTCGTACCTATGAATAAAACGACTATCGTCGAAAAGATAAAAACACCAACGATAATCGGGGTGAATGATCCGAGTCCACGTTGGCCTGCTCGACAACGAAATCAGTTAGGCTTAGTCCATTGTTAGACGTGGTGTCGTGTAGACTATATGTACCGACTACCTTGCAAAGACGTCCACAATTGACACCACCTAGGGAATTCGTTCGCTGTCGTCCGAAACAAGAATTGCTCTAGTGAGAACGCACTCTTCCTTTTTCTGTCGTCTGCGGTCGAACAAGACTTTCCAATAGGGTTGGTGACCCAATCTCCGATTAAGGTTCTAGACAAACAACGGTCACAAACGTACTTACTTACCTACTTACTTATATCCTGTATCCCCTTGTGAGTCCTAGGGCTTCTACTACGCCTACGCACCATCGTGTACGGTTTCTGACAATGTGTCTGAGTTCTCCCCAACTTTTCCCAAACTGCCGTGCCTCCTTCTCGACTATTCTGCGCTATGTTCTCCTCGGGCCGCCAGGTCTTTTGCCATCCTGAGTTAAAGGGTTCCATTGCATAGCATAGTTCGCTATGGAACTGTCATCCTTACGGAACATGTGACCAATCCACTGCCACTTCCGTCATTCGATGGTTGTGCCTATTGGTTCCTGACCCGTTCTGTCGTACAGGTGTTCGTTAGAGATACGATTGGGCCAGAAAATCCTTAAGATATTGCGCAGGCATCTATTAACAAACGTTTGCAGCTTTCTGGTGATAGTAGTGGTCACTCTCCACGTGCTGCAACCATATAACGTTGGAGCGGAACAGTCTTATTTTGGTGCTCAAACTGATTGCATTGCTATTTATATTTTGGACAACATCCCGAACGCGGACGTTGCTTTGGCGATCCTGTTGGCTATATACAGTTCGGTTCCACCATCGGTCGAGACAATACTGCCAAGATACTGGAAATCCTCTACTCTATGCAGTGCATATTTGAGCCGACGAGTTTGTTCCAAGGCTGATAATTTTAGTTTTTGCCGCATTCATTTTCAGCCCAACGACGCCTGCCTCCCTCTCCACATCTGCTGTCATTTGGTGGAAGTCCATAATTCTGTGGGAGAGTAAGCATACATCGTAAGCGTAGTCAAGATGTTCCAGTTAAGATGTAAGAGTCCATCGAATTCCTCCGTTTCCCGTTGACAAAGCTGCATGACGCACATCGCTAATCACCAATAGGAATAATATTGGTGAAAGGATACAGCCTTGTCTTACCCGACTTTGGATCTCAGACAACCTTCCCCTGTGCAGAACGTGATATTTGGAGCCTTCATATGTAGCTTTGATAATAGTAATTAGTTTATCGGGAATACCTCTCCTGCGTAAGGCACGCCAAATAAACTCCCTGTTGACACTATCGAACGCCTTCTCAAAATCGATGAACAGCAGGTGGAGTGGCGATCGATATTCAACACACTGTTCGATGATAATCCGCAGGGTGTTGATGTGGTGGGCACAGGAGGATCCAGAGCGGAAACCTGCTTGTTCGGCATCGAGTGTGTCTTTGAGATATTGTTTAATTCGCTCAAGAGTGATTTTAACTGTTATCTTAGCTACAGCAGGCAGCACACAGATACACCTCCAGTTTCCGCACTCCATTAAATTTCCTTTCTAAGGAAGCTTGACGATCATTCCCTTTTTCCACTCGTTAGGAAAGCTCTCAGCTTCCCAAGGTCTATCTATAAGTCGAAGCAGAAGCTCAACCGATGTTGCAAACGAAGCTAAATATCTGGGAATGACACTAGACGCGAAACTTAAATGGAAACCTCACGTTAAAAAGAAACGTGACGAAGTCGAAAATCGACTTAGAGAAATGTATTGGCTAATTGGAAGATATTCCAAACTAAGCGTATATAACAAACTGCTTCTGTATAAGCAAGTGCTTAAACCCGTGTGGACGTACGGTATACAACTCTGGGGTTGTACCAAACCAAGCAATAGGAATCTCATACAATCATTGCAAAATAAAATTATAAGAATAATCGTGAACGCTCCCTGGTATATCAGAAACAATGATATCCACAGAGACTTAGGGATAGCTACCGTGGAGGACGAAATAAAAAACTTCGCTCGCAAGCTTCGTATTCGTCTTCATGGCCATTGCAACTGTGCCATACTCCAAACTTTGGATGTGACAAATCTTACGCGCCGACTTCAAAGAACGAAACCGTTCGAATTAGCGCTATAAGACAAAAAGCGGCATGTCATGACGGTTTCAGCAGGTGCTTTTATTGGAAATCTACCTGCCTCACGCGAATATAAATCTGAAGCTTAAACTACTTGATAAGGTCAAACTTAGTCGTAGTAAACAAAACGAAGGGAAGGGTGTTTTTAGTCAGTAGAAATCTGACACTACTATGAGTACACGGTCTCATAGTGTCTCATGAAGATTTTCACCTACCCACGAAAAAAAAAAAAAAAAAAAAAAAAAAAAAAAAAAAACCGATGTTGTTGGCGCTGCTCGTAAGAGGTCTGCTGGAATACCGTCAAATCCTACCGCCTTGTTGGTTTTGATTGCCTTGATCGCGGTAGTGATCTCATCTCTCAGTCGTGGTGCGTATTCGGAAACTTCTCATCTCGGGCATCTCAGTCTTATTTGGGAGCATATCGCTAGCGAATACGCGATTCAAAACCGTAGCAAAATGCTCTTTTCATCTCTTGAGCTGGTCGTCATCTGAAATGAGCAAGGAGCCGTCTAGGCTTTTCACTGGGTGTTGGCTGGAGCAACACAAACGGCCACAAACGTGGCGGTGTAGAATAAGAGTTGGTAGGCCTTCGCTAAGTAAGAACTTTGTGTTTTCATGCAATCACTCGCACTACCTTTTGGCCACTCATCTGTACAATCTCCTACAAGAGCAGCCCTTACGTAAAGAAAACTGAGAGGAAGTTCTCTAACTACAAACAACAAACTTCTACAAACTAAATCCTGACGATGTAGATCCAAAAGCATTTCGTTTTCCGTTTGAAGTTGATGTCCTTTTTATAATGAATAAAAAATCCAGTTGTACTGAGAATTTATTTTATTTCATCTCTCCCGTGTCCATGATTTTGCTAATCACCGAATGGACCTATTCATTTCGCTTTTTCGTTTGACTTTTGCCAAAATGTGTTCGTCGCTCACTGTAGAGAGGGTTGTTACATCCTTCCTCTGTCAAAAGCCGTTCATAGTCACGTTACAAATTGTATAGAAATCAAGCACAATACTTTAATTTTAAATTAAATATCTCAACGGAAGTCTGTGGCCGTGGGCGCCGTGGCGTAAGTGGTTAGTGTGTCGGATCACTACGCACGAGGTTCCAAGTTCGAATCCTACAAAACACCAAAAAGTTTTTTCACGGTCCCACCTCTCGCGAGCGTCTGACAAACATCCGAGAGTATTGTTGTCTCGATAAAGCTTCTCAAATCGCCGTTCGGAGTCGGCATTAAATTGTAGGTCCCTTCCATTCATGTGAAAAATATAACGCACACAACATGAGTGGTTGCGAGAAGCTAGGCCCTGGCACTTTAAAGAGCTGTTGCGCCAAATATTTGTATTTGTAACGGAAGTCTGTAGTCAATCTCTTACCCAGTTTTAGAGGCTTTACCAGCTAATTTGATGACTTGGGTTCTTGTAAACTTGTACTAAAAGGATATGTCCATATCTCCGTTCCTAAGGCATATTCCTTGTCACTCCATGTCTCAGGACCTAACTAGAAGTTCAATGCTCCTTAAACCATACGCGATAGCATATTTTTCGAACAATGACATACCTGTCTTGACATCATAACTTCAGGTCATCGAACCTTCCATTTACTGAACAGAGTTCTCAGTTTAACAACCTCTAACGCGACAGCATTGACATCGATCACCAATTAGAAGGAATACCCCATCTCCATATCCAATAAACAAACAAAGATATTTCCGGAGCCCGTTCCCGACAAGGGTGAGGATGCATTCCCAGTGTAAACACCCTTTACTTTTGACACCTTCACCAGATAGATATTCCCCAAAAGAAAAACAAAAACAAATTCAAGACTTTCCACCCATTAGATGGGCACCCAGATCCTCTGCACACGTGTGTGTCAGAGAACACATTCCACATTTTCCGATAAATATTGTTTATGTTACTCTAAAACATATACGAATCCCAGGAATGACGAGGATATCTTCTTTTTCCTCGGATAACATCCAAACAAATCGTCAAATTAATTTTGGAGAACAACGCATCATACACGCACGCATCCGGAGACGGAATGAGGATTATAATGGCATTCAACGTGTCCAATCCGCACCCAGTAGCAAATCTAGAGATCTATCTAAACAATGCGCCAATATGTACGACGCAAAGTTGACGGCACGACGAGGCGACACGACGACGACAACGTAACGGCAACGTGCGAGCGGAATTATTGACATTGTTTAGCGGCTTCGTGGCGTCACCGAACACACCCGTGCGTCGTCCTAAAGGCTACAAACCGCAATCTGCATGCTAGCTGGCGTCGCCATCCATCCAGTCCGGTTAAATGCTGCATCCATTCAGTACGGCATAGACAGGATAATTCCTCTCTATATTTAGACGAGCAAGCTTCTGGTTTCATTCACAGATCTCGCCCAAAGAGTGCCAGTGGATATGAGGTTCCAGATGGCATCTTGTGTCGCACCACACCTATCTGTACACTACATCCAGTGACTAATGGAAAAACTTGTTCGCATCAAATTGATTCTATTGACAGGAAAATGTGTTCTTTCGGTGACTTCAACTAAAAGGAAATTTTAACATTTTTTGTGGGCGGGAGGGAGTGGGGGCGAGGTGGCATGGCTGCCTTTGGTCGCTTTACCGAAAATTTTAATTGAAGACATCAACGCTTGGCATCGCTGCGACGTGTTGGACGACAATTTTACGACCTCACTGTTGTGCGCTATCGAGCGTTGAAGCTTTAGTGCGTAACGTAACGAGGTGACAAATAACACGAGTATTTAACTCGATCTCTGTGCCAGTGTGTGGGTGTGCTGCGCTTTGTTTATTTATTCTTCGTGGATTGTTTTTTGTTCTATAGATATGCGCGCAAATGAAAGACAGAGGAACGTGTGTATTTTTTTAGAACTTTGTTCTGAAATTGTTTATACGAGAGTGAGGTGATTCTAAATTTGAAATTGTACTTTGGTGGCACGATGACGCAGCCGATAATGACGATCATCTTATATGATCGTGGAGTTAATTGTTTAATGGAATAGGGAGCACGAGAGAATAGTGTTAGGGGTTGTTAAACTCCGGTGTCTATCCGGGGTTTTATGTTCTGTGGAGACACAAAATTTTGTCTCGTGGATGCCAGATGTCGAGCAGGTTGGCGGGATTTAATGGTTCTGGAGAAAAATTGCCGAGAGTTTGATGAATGATGGTGGGAGTTTGGAGGCTTATTGTGGGATTTGAAGTCAATTAGGTAAACGTTTATGCATTTGTGTCCAAAAGTAGAAAAATCAATTTATCATTTCCTAAAGTTGACCTTCTACAGATGGTCTTCAATGATAGTATGACGGTATAGCATGGTAAGTACTTTAGGTATCCTACCCTACCCAGTTGATTCTGAGGACTAATCTGTGTCATCCGTCCTGCCAATTGTTTATGTACCTTTTAGAAGACCTGTACATCATCCTTTGCACTCCTCCTCCATTCCCATCGATAAAGCTGCAGGCAGCACATCGCTAATCACCATTGGGAATAGTATTGGTGGAAAAACGTATCCTCGACTTAGCCCACTTTGGATTTCGAATTTCTCAAACAACCTTCCTCTGTGCAGAATGTGATATTTAAACCCATCGTATGTAGCCTTGATAATATACATATATATTATCGGGAATATGTCTGCTGCGTAGGACACTCGACATAAACTCCCTGATGACACTATCGAACGCCTTCTCGAAATCGATGAATAGCAGGTGAAGTGGCGATCGATATTCAACGCGCTGCTCAATGGTTATCCGTAGGGTATTGATGTAATCGACACAGAATGATCCAGAGCAGGAAGCTACTTGTTCGGTATCGACTGTGTCTTTAAGATGTTGTTTGAACAGCTTTAGCTCGCTTCTCCCTGCTGCTGGAGTAGCTGCTTTGCAAGCTTTCAGCTGTTTTCGTTCGTCAATCCGTCTCCAGCTATCCTTAGAAAGCCACGCCTTATGTCTTCCCTGCGATCGCCCGACAATTCTCTCAGCACCAGATGTAAAAACATTTTTGACAGCACACCAATGGTCTCGGATGGTTGCGGGCAGTGAGCTGCTGATTGCTTCCACACCTTGCGAAAGGTGCTCCCTTACTTGTTGCAGCACAGAGGGATCACTATGTCTTTCGATGTTTAACCTGGGCATTCTTGTGTTGTCGTGAGATCTTCAAACTGCAGCAGTGCTTAGTTGGAGAGTGGCTATCATAAGATGGTGATCTCGTACTATCCCCACATCACTCCCTCATCTGTTTCGAACGTCCAGGAGACTACTTCTATATCGGCGCCTGATAGCAAAATTGTCAATTTGAGTGGATGTTGCTTGTCTGCCATTGGAAACCCGGCTGATTTTGTGTCAGGTCTTGTGCTCAAACATGGTGCCACCTATTACAAGGCGGTTGGCATTGCAGAAATCCACAAACCTTTCACCGCTTCCCGATCACATGTTTGAGCCCCTCGTTGTCGTTGCCTAGCTTGACATTCAAATCTTCCATTACTATGACAATGTCTCTATTTGGTGTTGTGTTGAATACGGCACTCAAAAGATTGTATAGCTCCCATTCTCGTCCTTAACCGAGCCATCTTTTGGAGCATAACACTGCACATATATAATGATGACGCATCATACTCTAGTCCGGCATCTTTTCATTTTCATGGAAGACGACAATGTAAGGCTTCATTTCTCGTTAGCCAAACATACGTATGTCTTCCTTATGTTATGGTTTATGTTCTCTCTAAGGAATAGATGAAAAGGGTCAGAGTATCAGTGTTTATAGCGATAGCGCCTAAGGCCTTGTTTAACTCTCCAAGCATTGCAATAAATTTCTAAATACGGATACAAGGGCCAACTGTTTCAATCTTGCTTGGATTTCTTAAAAAGGCTTTAAGGAAGATTTCTTAGGGCTTGAACCTTCGTTGGGTTTCTCCTCGGTTTTACGAACGCAATTGTGTGTGGCATGACTATCCAAGGTGCAGACGGACTAAGCGTATACTTTTAAGTCTGCAAGAAATCTTCGGTATTCTTGCTGTTTCTCAGTAGAAAAGACTGCAAACAACTTATTGGTGTCCTGACGGTCTACTGCACCTTACTGTCTTTCCTTTGTTCATATTAGGTGACGGATTTTCGGTTTCGATGATGATGAATATCGTAAGCTCCTGGTCACTGACACCTTTAGACTACTTTCTTCAAAGGACGAAGAAATTTCAATAAAATAGGTGAGACCGTGCTTTTTTCCTAGTAACGCAGTTGACCAGCTGTGTTTGAGTGCTCCAGTGGCGTGTTCCCCATCTCGACAAAAACTGTCCATAGTTTAATCGTCACCATACTCCTGGTTATAAAGCTCTGTTTAATATACATGTATCTTTCTTTACAATTAACATAATTAAATCAAAACTAATTAAGACCTCTCGGCTTATTAACAATCCACTCTACAAGTCCCTGTGCATCTGATAAGCAGACGTTCGTCCCCACACAAAGAATCCCCACCACAGCTCCGCCATTTTCCATTTATCTGCGTGTCCTACGATGTACTCTTTGATATCCTTGAATATCCGCACTTCAGTGCTTTACACAATCACAACGTGGACCTGTAATCCTGGTCACCATCCTCAGAAACAAAATCAGAAAAAAAAAACATCCAAATGGTTCAACCGCTCCCCACTCGAATGCTCACTTTCACACAACCTGCTGGTTGTAATGTGCGTAGCAATCCTTGTAATTACAACACGTCATGTGCAATGTGTACACAAACAAACCCAAGTGCAAACATAAACAAACGCATCACTTTTGAATTAAATTGCAACAGCAACAGCAGCAGAAGTCAGTCAAGTCCCCCCCTTTGTCAGAGGAGTCATCCACCACGCATCCCAATCTCTCTATCCGAAATCCAATACGAATCCTCCTCAATCCTGTCACCGCAATTCCTGCTGATTCTACCTGGCTGCGCCCGATTCCTTCGTTTAATTTAATGAAATTGCAACTCGGTGCGTTAGGATGGCTGTACAACCATTCAACCAACCGGATTGTTACGTTGATGCTTGCCATCTCGCCGGAGATCCTGTAAATGCATTGATTCGTTGTGATGCGTCCCTGTGCATGACATATGAGAGACTATATCTGATCCTGCGATATTTGCGTATACTCACATTGCCGTGCTAAAGGCATTTTGTCAAGAGATGCTGCGCTATTTTCACAAATCCCATTCCAATGCAGTCACAGGAATTGCCAGCTATGCATGGGGAACCCTACTGCGGGGCGGATATCACAGTGTAGGGTGGGCTTGATGATGATTGGAGTTTGTGGAAAATTCCTGGCATGACATAATTTAATTAATGAAAGATGGTGCATTTGGGTTTCATACAAGTGGAGCCATCACTCGAAAGGGGGAGTTGGAGATGCGTTGCTGTACCTTCGAGCAGATACTCGTAAGTATGTTTAATTGAAGTGGCTATGTCGTCAGATAAAATGAGAATATGGCGTGGACTGAGCATCCTTGTTGAATTTATATGTATTTTAAAAAAAAGAGTTAATTACTCTAAACGATAAATCTGTGGTAAGTGAAAACAAAGAACAGCAGATGAGTTTAGCTAAGTTTGATGTTCAGTCATACTTATGTGTATAGGATTCTCAATCCCGTTGTGCAATAAAATTCAAGTCTTTTCAGTTCAACGTTATAAGTTTATTAATTAAATGTTAAGCTTAATGGTTCTTTTACATAGGTTGCGTGCACTGGGGATCTCTGCTGCCTATGTTTGATGAGGACCCTTACTCTGTTGTGTGCTCGTCCATTTGGTCGCCTTGATCTTAATTACATAGTCAATACCTTAACATAGGTACTAAATGATGCTATATCGGTTGCATGTCCTCTCCGTAAAATTCGAGGCAAGATTAAACCATGTTCCCATGTGGAAGCAAACGGTCTCCGATCTATCAGCCTATCGTCCTTTGTACTGAAAATGCTAGAATCGCTGATTGAGTCACTTTGACTTCCAACACGCGTACTGCAAAGGCAAATCCGTCGAGACAGTCTTACATTAGCTTGTGTGCATCATTGATAGATCTTTAAGCATCAATGAAGACATCAAGACTTTCCTTGAAATTGAGAGAGCTTTTAACAATGTCAAATCAAAGGCAGTCGCCGACGCACTTACAAGTCTGAAAGTGAATACTTCGCTCAGATTGTTGAGGTAGAGTTTTGTCCACTGTTTTGTGGAATCCAGTAGTCAAGGAGCTGCTAGTTGACTTGGAAAGGACAGGATGCAAAGTGATTGCCTATGCAGATGATATTGGTATTGCTGTCTCATGCAAATAACCAGACTCTCCTTTATTTATTTTTTATTTATTTTTGATTTTATGTACAATTCAACCATTTTGACTGATGATTTGCGCTTCAGGAGAATCTCAGCGAAGTTCATGCTAAAGCTGCTAACGATTGCGCAGAAGCAACTCCGTTTGGAGATCGCACAGGACATGCTGTCTATATGTCACATCCTTCCTCAACACAGTGATCACTGGCAATGAGATCTGGGCTTATGCCTATGACCCTGAAACCAAGTTGCAGTCATCAGAATGGAAGCATCCGTCACCCACGAAGCCAGAAATGACTCCGAGTGACTTTTGGCTTTTCCAAGAGCTGCTCCAAATGCCTCTGAAAGGGACCAGATTTCAGTCCAGAGAAGACATCATGCATAATGCGACGGACAAGGTGCCTGGCATCTGTAAAGAGGCTTTACAGCGATTGTTGTGTCTGAATAGTTGCATATTTTTATGAATAAAGGTCCATTGAATATGAGATAATTTTATATTTCATAAAGATCAAACACCAGAGTCGGGGTTAATGGAGTTGTTTTCTCCGGCTTAATCTAAAGTTCTCCCTCCGTCTTCCAAATCATTGTAGCGTATTCCAATCGGAAATAACGACAATTAATTTTTTTTTTTTTTTTTTTTTTGGTTGCGCCTGGAGGTGCAGGAATCTTCAAAAGATACCAATGGTCCGTACCATTGGTTATGCCCGATTCATATATCTGACAATGCCATCAGTGCTAGTCAGTATATGCCTACGGGCTAAACCTCACCCCCTCAGAGAGGCACTATGAGAACCGGCTGCGCGTACTCATAATAGTAGGAAATTCGTTCCTCTCATTTTTTCATTTTTTGTGATGACTACGACTAAGTTGCCTTAACGAGTAGTTTACGCTTCTGTAGTGTTAATCGCGTTAGGTAGGTAGCTTTCCAGTGAAGGCACCTACTAATACCGTCATTACATGCGGTTTTTCCTTACGGCGCTAGGTCGAAAGGTCTTGTTCTTTGTAGTCGGCGCTCAAGGCTTGTCACGTCCATAGTACGGATTATTTCATTATTGCAATGAACACGAAGACGGGTACGAAGTTTGCGAGCAAAGTTTGTTACTTCGTCCCTCACGGTAGCAATTCCTAGATCTCTGTGAATATCACTATTCCTTATATACCAAGGAGCATTCACGATTGCTCTTAGCATTTTATTTTGAAATGCTTGCAGTAGAGCCATATTGCTTGGTTTGGTACAACCCCAAAGTTGTATACCATATGTCCAAGACGGTTTTAGCACTTGCTTATACAGAAGCAGTTTGTTGTATACGCTTAACTTCGAGTATCTTCCGAGTAGCCAATACATTTCTCTAAATCTGATTTCGAGCTCTTCGCGCTTCTTTTTAACGTGTGGTTTCCACTTAAGTTTTGCGTCTAGGGTCATTCCTAAATATTTTGCCTCGTTTGCGTAAGGTATTTGTACCGAGTTAATGGATATAGGTAAGTTGCTTATCTTTCTCAACGTAAAATTGACATGCGTTGATTTTGTCTCATTGAGGACTATTCGCCAGGTTTTTGTCCATTCGCATACATTGTTCAAAGCTCGTTGGAGTTTTCCCGTTGATGATACGACTGACTCATCCGTTACGAGGATAGCCGTGTCGTCTGCGAACGTTGCTACAACGGTCCCTTCATCTTGTGGTATATCTCTTGTGTAGAGCAAGAACAGGATTGGACCGAGAACACTTCCTTGTGGAACACCGGCGTAGATATCTTTGAAATCCGAATATTCACTCCCGTGTCTAACACGGAAAAGTCTGTTTTCAAGATAAGATTCCAATATTCTGTACAACTTTTCCGGTAAGATTACCCTTAGTTTATACCTTAGGCCTTCGTGCCATACCTTGTCGAAGGCTTGCGATACGTCGAGAAAAGCGCTAGAGCATATTTTTTTTCCCTTCTAGAGCTTTTTCAATCTCGTTCGTTATTCGATACACCTGATCGATTGTGGAATGTTTGACCCGAAACCCGAATTGATGATCCGGGATCAAGTGTCTTTCTTCAATTACTGGTTGCAATCGTTTCAGCAGAAGTTTCTCGAAGACCTTAGATATTATTGGCAGAAGTGAAATGGGTCTATATGATTTCTTGTCATTTGCCCTTTTTTCCAGTTTCGGAACCATAATAACTTCGGCGACTTTCCATTGCCTTGGGACATATAATAGTCTTAAGGAAGCATTTATAATGTAGAGCAACTTAATCAGCACTTTTTTCGGTAGCTCTTTCAAAATTTCGCCAGTGATTAAATCATATCCCGGAGCCTTGTTATTTTTCAATTTTTGTATTGTCATTCGAAGTTCGGACAGAGATACGGTTTTTACTCTAAAGTTGTCGGGTGCCATATTATCATTCGGATCTTCGATCAACGGTTGTCCATCGAACGGCTTGAACGTTTCCTCTAAGTGATCGGCAAATAATTCTGCTTTCTCTTTATCTTCTTTTGCCCATTCCCCGTTAGCTTTCCTAATTGGCGGCGAGTGCATTACAGGTTTCCTTATGGACTTCAAGGCTTTCCATAGAGAGTAGTTTGAATACTTATCAGCGGTCAAACCCTCGAGGTAAGTAGAAGTCTCGTGATTTTTTAGGTCCTGCAGCACTTTTTTAAGCTTGTTACAAAGATGGTTCAGATAAGTTTTATCCGGTGGCGCGCGGGATTGTTGCCATCTCTTGCGCGCTCTCCTCTTTTCTCGTATGAGGTCTTCGATTTCAGGCTGGTATTTGACTTTATTGTTCCGCGCTTCTGTCTTTCGCAAAGGAGTGTTTTTCCACGCTGAGCTCTGAATGGCTTCGACGAGTTTGTCGATTTCTTCCTCTATTTCGAACGGTGTCTTTAGCGGTACATTTAAAGCAACATTTTCCTTGCTGCCTCTTCTGAAAGCGTCCCAGTTAGTTTTGTTACTAGTTAACCTAGGCGGTCCTTCTTTTTTTACTAGACTTCCACCTATTTTCAGAGTGACTGCCGAGTGATCTGAGCATAGATCATAGCATTCTTCGATTTCCGTCAAATTTTTAGTTAACCCTTTTACGATAAAGAAGTCGACGAGGTCAGGGATTTTATTTTTGTCAGTTGGCTTTCCTGTCGAAAAAAAGTTCACCCCACGTTTCATGCTGGCTTTGTACAATAATCTGCCTTTTGTCGAATTGCATCTGAATCCCCAGAAAGTGTGTTTCGCGTTAAAGTCACCACCTAAGACAAAATTAGGTCCGAGTGAGTCAAAGAGACGAACGAGGTCGCCTTCTACTAGCTTATATCCCGGAGGGAAGTAACTAGATCCGATGTTGTAGTCTAAGTGGTTTATTTTTACGGAGACTGAGCTTATTTGCATAGAATCAAATTCTATTTCTATGTTTTCGGAGTGCTTAATACAGTCTTTGATGTAAAGAGAGGACCCGCCTCTCGCATTTTCCGAAGGATGATTCGCATGGTAATCGCTGTAGCCTTTTATTTTGGGTCTAAGTCCCTTTTTTAAGTGCGTTTCCGATACCAAACATATGTCAATGTTATTTTTCCGTAGAAACACTTCTAACTCGTCGATTTTTTTCAGAAGGCCGTTTGCGTTCCACGTTATTATCTTAAGTAGCTGTTTCATATTCATGTTTTTTTGATTGTCTTGCGAGGTTTGAACTCGGGCTTGCTCAATTTGTCAAGTATAATTTTATTAACTTTGGTTTGCTCCTCAAATTTTTCCAATATAATGGTAAATATTTGGCTAACCGGATCTGTTGTAGCTGATCTTAATTTGTTTTCGTTTGACGCGACTTGCGCGTACGATCTCGCGTCAACCTGTGGCGGTTTTTCCGCTGCACTTGGACCAGCGACGTTCTCTTGCGCAATTTTTTTATTTCCCTTTATCGGTCGCTTCGTTTTGACTGGCTTAGCGGTCTTGGGCTTATCGGTTTTACGATCTCTTAAGCTTGGGTTCGGGTGTATCGGTTTCTTGAGAGTATCGCGCCTTTTTTGAAGCTCCTTTGCTACTTCACAACCTCGATAGTTTGCTGGGTGCTTGCCTTTACAGTTTATGCAGGTCGCCGGAGCCTGCTTATTTATGTCACACCTTTCTGATAAGTGGTTCCCGGCACATTTTACACATTTCGGTTCTTTTTGGCAATACGACTGGGTGTGATTGAAACCTTGACAGCGTTTGCACTGAGGTATCGATCGTGTATTCGTACGCATAGGCTCGATTTTAACTACGATATTCAAAATACTTTTTACGTTATAAATATCATCTATATTTTCGCTTCTATCGAAGGTTAGCATAAAGAGCGGAAGTCCATGCTTGACCAAGATTTCATTGCCTTGTTCCGTTTTCTGCTTTATCTTCTTTAAGATATTAATTGCGTCGATAATTTTCAAGCCTTTTCCTTTAAGGTCATTTATAATATCATCTTTAGTGCATGAGGGGTGGAGACCCCTTGCTATAACACGGAGTGGTCTTTCTGATTTATTTTCGTAGGTGAACCACTGGATCTTTTCCGCGTTTAGTTTTTTCGATATTGCTCGGTAGCCGTCAGAGTCAACTACATTAATTTTCCAATCATTGTTTCGGAATGACGTTACTTTAAATTCCGATGTCACAGTTCCCTTAAGAAGGCAATGCAATTTATTGTAGTCCGTAAAGCCGACGACATTTATTGCAGGCGGGGGACGCAATTTGTCGTGAGTTTGTTCCTGTTTCAAGTCTTTTTCTTTGTCTTGTTTTCCTGGCTCGACTTCAGGTGAAGAACCGGCTCTTCGTTTTTTGCTGGGTCTTTTCTTTGAGACCCCATTTGTTTCGCGTGCTAGCTCTTCTTCATCCGTGTGATATTTGGGACTAGCTGCACGGGGTGGGGTAATTTCCCGTTCTCTTTGCAAAAGTGAATTCTTTAACGCCTTGTTTTCCTCTTTTAGTGATTCTACCTCTCTCTTAAGCTCTTGGTAGAGTAGATCCATTTTATTTAGCTTAATACGGAGTTCATTGTTTTCTTCCTCAAAGCTATTACATTTCACTGAGTCCCGTTTCTCTTGCGCTTGCGCTTCCGGCGGACTTCTTTTTCCGGAGACATTCGGTCTTGATGGTGGAGACCGAGTTACCCTTGAATTTCTCAAAAAGGGGTTTATTAAATGCAACAATTGGCTCTCCCCAGAATCCGTAGAGCCTACCTCCGAAGAGGGTGGATTTTCCAGAGAACCTGGACTGCCACCTGGGGTACTATATCTATTTGTTTTACTCATTGCATATTATGTATACATTTTATCCCCGGTATACGAAGGGTGGATTTTAGTCGCCTCTTACGACAGGCATGCCTACCTCGGGTATATTCTGTCCCCTACCCGAAGGGTAGGACAATTATGAAATGAAATCTTATCTTGGCTTAAGGAACGCTAACGATATCCGCATCTTTTCACACAGCCAAGTAGCAATCATTACTTGGAATCGATCTGGTAATTGTAGATTGCCGACCGTCTCTCACAGAGATGGCGCAGCAGTTCAATATTCAGCTGTGTTTGGTCCCAGGGCATATGGACATTCCGGGGAATTGTACGACTGATGAACTCGCCAAAAAATTTCTCGCTGTCGACCACAGCATTATCAATTGGGTCTGCATATATGATCGGCACTAAAAACATTAATTCCACTATCGGAAATGGTTCAATAAGAGAATTCGTTACCAGGGGAACTCCCCAGGGAGACATTATCTCACCCTTCCTCTGGGCTCTAGTCATCGATGGTATACTTAAAGAACTAAGCAATACAGGTATAAACTAGATATCTTGGTATAATGCTAGATTCGAAACTAAACTGGAAACTTAGTATACACGGAAGAGTTCGCATGGCTTATAATGGTCTTTCCATCTGTAAAAGGACTGCCGGTTAAAATGGGACATGAAGTCTGCTATGATAGTCAGACACATTTTTACGTATGGTGCTCTGTGTGGTGGAAGGCAATGAATATGAAAAACATACGAGATATGTTAGCCATGGTACAAAGAACAACCGGCATTGCCACCAACAACCGGCATTGCCACTCTACGCGCAACGCCTACGGCTGCACTTGAGATCGCTCTGTATCGTTTACCACTAGACCTACAAATCAAATTTCAAGCGGGCAACAGTGCGCTTCGGCTCACTAACGTAAGTTTCTTCAAAACTAGTAATGCGGGGCATAGCTCCATTCTTATGGAATTATTTCCCGATATTCCTGACAAATCGGACGATATCCTTGGTGCTTAAGACTTCTAGAAAGATCAAGGCTAAGAACAGCGATAGGAATACTCTCCGGCCATTGTCTTCTAAGGAAGCACGCTATCAGACTAGGATTATCAAATGCATATGTTTGCAGCTACTGCAATGACCTACATGTCTCGGAGGATATAGCACATATGCTCTGTGAATGCCAAGGCATTGCCAGGATAAGGTTAAAGTACCTTGGAAGATATGGGAGAATTGATTTAGGCTTTTTGCCGCGAAGGTTCCCTAGGGATCGCGATGGGCCCACTTTGGTGCCTAGTGTTTTTATGATAATCTCATAACCCTACTCAACCTAACCTAACCTAACCTAACCTAATCATACCCGTCCTACCAAATAACGATACTCTAGGTATACCGATCTCTACTTGCAAACTCAAACTTAAGTTGAGTGCTCTCAAAAGGACAAATCTGAAGCCGCCCATACACAGAACACTTGTGCGCACACTTGTGTTGGTGTGTTGAAGTGTGCGCCGTGTATGGGGCAGTCCGCGCACCGATTTTGCGATGTGCCACACTGTGTGAGCAAAATCAAAATATTTTGATTTTTTGTGTCGGTGTTCCTAGAAGTGTGCTGTTTTTTTTTTTTTTTTTTGGATTGAGCCAGGGATGTGTAATCTTCATAGATACTAATGCCCGAGTGCTACTAGCATGCACGATTCGCAAACCTGAGTAATCGATGCCAGGAATACGCCTACGTACTAAACACACACCCTACACACTTCAACCACTCTCCCCGCGGGACTGTCGTTAGGTATTACTGCGCGGGGCTGGTTAGCAATTTATGCTATCCTTCTTGTGTCAGCTTCTTCCGCTGCTTCAGCTGCTCTTCTTAGCTTTTCTATTCTCCGCAGCTCTTTTTGTAGAGTTGTTACGAAGGAACATATTGCCATCCAATTCTCTTCCGACCGTATCATATGGTCGAGGAGTAATGACGGACTTGGCAGAGTAATTCTCCATGCAGTGAAACGTGTGCAGTAAAACACTGCGTGCTCCGTATCTTCATCTTCACCTGGGCATTCCGGGCAGGATGGTGAGTCGTCGTGTCCAAATCGGTGTAGATATTTACGGTAGCCACCGTGGCCAGACAGGAACTGCGTTAGATGGTAGTTGCAGTCTCCATGCTTTCGACTTATCCAGTCTTGGATTGTCGGTATAAGTTTATATGTCCATCTGCCTTTTGTTGTATTAGCCCACCGAGCTTGCCACATAGCTGCTGACGCTGCCCTTTCTTCAATTTTTATCATCTTGATACCAGTGGCGTCGTGATGACTCAATGCTCTTCTGTTATATATCCTCAGCATTTCATCTGCGAGAATATCGATGGGGACTATTCCAGCTATGACAAATGCAGCTTCGTCAGAGATGGTTCGAAAGCCGCTGATTGTCCGTAGCACACAGAGTCTGTATGATGAGTATAGTCTCCTTTTGGTCTCCTTCGCCCTCAGTGCCTCCGCCCAAACTGGGGCGGCATATAACAGAACTGAGGTAATAACTCTAGAGAGTAGAATCCTTCTAGCGTATCCAGGTCCACCGATGTTAGGCATGATACGCGAGAGAGCTCCCTGCATTTGCGATGCTTTTTTGGTAACAAAATCAACATGCGTTTTAAACCGTAGCTTGTGGTCCAGCATTACTCCAAGATATTTAACCGCCTCCTTCGACCTGATGGTTTGGTTACCAACCTGAAAGTTGGCAAATTCGACGATTTTCCGGCTGGTTATAAGAACAGCTTCTGTTTTATGGTCAGCTAGTTCTAGTTCGGCGGATATTAGCCAATCTTTTATCCTGGAAATTGCTTCATTTGTAGCTGATTCTACTGCATGGATCTGTTTAGCGACTGTCACGACTGCAATAATTATCGAATCCAATTATCGTTACTCCCCCAGGTAGCGTTAATCGTAGGACTCCGTCGTACATGATGTTCCACAATAGTGGTCCTAAAACCGATCCCTGTGGAACTCCCACAGTTACGTTGTAGTATTTTACCCCTTCATCGGTATTGTACCTCAGCTTCCTGTTGTTGAAGTAGTTCGTCACTATCCGTAGCAGCTAATATGGCGTATCCATCCTGGCAAGTGACCTTCTAATAAATGACCAGTCCGCAGAGTTAAATGCGTTTTTAACGTCCAGCGTTACTACTGCACAATACTCCTTTGTGCCACAGAGCCATCTTTCGTCTTCGATGGCGCCTTTGGCGGTATCAGCTACCGCTCTTATGGCATCAACAGTAGATCGTGCTCTTCTGAAGCCAAATTGGTGATCTGAGAGGGCTCCTTTCTCTTCTGCTACTGTGAGTAATCTATTATAGATTATCTTCTCGAGGATCTTTCCCATAGTGTCCAATAGGCATATTGGACGATAGGATGATGGAGGCTTCTTTCCTTTTGGCAGTAGGACCAAATGCTGCGTCTTCCATTTTTCGGGAAAGGTTTCTTCTTCAAGGCAGAAGTGTGCTGTGTATGGGCTGGTGCGCACACGCTCATACAAAATATCAGTTTTTGTTTGATCGCGGTAGTGTCAAGATCGCATAGAAAAATGCCAATTAGGGACTGCGAAATTTGGCGCTCATTGATAGACACGTATAGGAATTTGCCTGAGCTCTGCCAGGATCTTCCAGATCTGAAATGATTATTATTGAAGCGCTAACGCAGTATCACTATCCCTCTCAATGCTCAACCGTGATCTATGGGGAAGTACCGACACTAACCCTCGAGGTAGGTCTATTTTCGAGTATTTAGTAGGCACCGACCTAGTAGTTTGTAACAGGAAATACTCCTACTTTTATTACCAAGACCCGGCAAGAGGTGCTTGACGTCACCTTTGCTTCCCAAAGTATCTATCCTGCAATTTCCAACTGGACAGTATCTGACAGTCATTCGTTTTCCGATCACCGCTATCTGGAGTACAAACTGGAAATCTGTCACAGTACTGCACCCTTGGTCTTCCGCAATCGACGGAAAACCGACTGGTGCTTACACAATAAATCCCTCTCTGCTAAACTAACTTGCGCGGTTTTTGTCAGAGTATTGACAACACGTCTCAATCCTCTAGACTGCGAAAAGTCCTCTCCAAAACACCAACTATACCTAGTGTCCTCATGAATCCCAATGGATCGTGGGCTGAATCGGACGAAGCATCGCTCAGCTTGCTCATGGACACTCACTTAGCCGGCTGCACGCCTACCCCCAACGATGATCGCGCCCTGGTAAATGTTGCACGCCCACAGGCACCTCCTCATCTTATCAGCGAAGATAAGCTGAAATGGGCAGTAAACAGACGAACCATTCAAATCCCCGGGACCGGATGGTATTTTTCCGGCCCAGATTCAGACGGCCTTCAACATAGTATGGCAGTATCTTTCCTGCATTCTGAAGGCTTTTCTTGAGCTCGGAACAACACCAACTGCCTGGACCGAGGTAAGAGTGGTCTTTATACCCGAAGCAGGCAAGACGTCGCACACCCTCCCAAAGGACCTTAGACCTATTAGTCTAACGTCCTTCCTTCTCAAGATTCTGGAAAGAATCCTGGACCTACACATCAAGGCCACTATTGATAGCACCCTACTATCCACGTCACAGCACGCCTACCAAAAAGGTAAGTCTGTCGAAACGGCTTTGCACTCCATCATCCACCCTATCGAAAAATCTCTCTCAACCAAAGAGTTCACCCTAGTGTCATTTCTAAACATAGAGGGAGCCTTCAACAACGTTAAAACAAATTCGATTACCAGTGCCTTACGTAGGCTCAACATCTGCGAACCCATCTGTTGTTTCATAGAACACACTCTAAAGAACAGGGTAATAACAGCATTCTTCGGAAGTAGCACTGTCAAGCGACATGCACATCGAGGCACCCCTCAAGGGGGTGTACTGTCTCCACTATTGGGGAATTTGGTGCTCAACGAGGCCCTTCTAAAGATCGAAAAAACTGGATGCAATGTTATTGTCTATACAGATGATGTCGCCATTCTAACAACAGGCAAATACCCGCAGACGCTGGCCGATGTCATGCAGTCTGCTCTTAATGAACTGCTCAGATGGACCGATAAATGCGGCCTCTCCGTTAACTCGACGAAGACCAAGCTAGTTCTATTCACAAGAAAACACAAGCTACCTGACTTCTCTCTGCCCAAAATAAGGGGATCCACCCTCAAGCTTCAAATATTGCTAGCTATTTAGGCCTAAAGCCTGACCGCAAGCTAATTTGGAAGGAAAATGTCGTCGAACGGGCCAGGAAATCGCTGGCCGCTCTATACATCTGCAAGAAAGCAGTAGGCTCCACCTGGGGCCTTAAACCAAGCATCATGCACTGGCTATACACGTCGGTCATTAAACCGATTCGCATGTATGGAGTATTGGTATGGTGACCCGTCTTGGAGAATAAATCCAACCTATCCATAAGGGAAAAAAACTCAGCGAGTTGCATGTCTCAGTATTACCGGTGCACTGAGAACTTCTCCCACAGCGGCGCTCCAAACCATGTTCCACCTGCTTTCGATTGACATCGTCAGTAAGCAATTGGCTGTCAGCTCGGCAATAAGACTGAGAGGCTCCAAGCAGTGGAAGGAGCAACACACGGGACATGCCAATATACTTTCGATGCACCGTCATCTTCCCAATTCCACTGACCATCTGCCCACTGAATATGATTTTGACAAGGGCTACACGCACTCGATACCGGACAGAAGTGAGTGGACGCAACGCAATGTCCTTTACAACGAATCGCTGTCAATCTTCACGGACGGGTCCAACACCAAGGACGGAGTCGGTGCCGGAATTTTCTCCGAAGATCTGGACATACACCTCTCCTTTAACCTTCCAGACTACTGCAGTGTTTTTCAAGCCGAAATCACCGCAGTTCGCAAAGCTGCTGACTGGCTGGCGGCTAGCACACTATCAACACCTGATATTGTTATTTATGTCGACAGTCAGGCAGCCATCAAATCCCTCGCATCCAGCACTACGAGATCTAAGGCAGTAAAAGACTGTCGCATATCTCTTAACGAGATAGCTGGTCAGTACAACCTCACCCTTTGCTGGGTACCAGGTCACTCTGACATACCGGTGAATTGTGCAGCCGACGAACTAGCACGACAAGGCTCCTCTGCATCACCGACATCGAAGCGCCAGCGTCTTATGTTAAGTACCTTATTCAAATTGATGCCGAGAAAGTAGCCAATCATCGATGGCAACATCTAGACCAGTGTCATACCGCCAGACAGCTCTGGCCGATACTCAATAAATCCAGGTCCATCGGACTCTTGAAGCACAAGAGAAGAACCCCCTCAAAAATAACAAATGTCCTCACTGGACACTGCGTCATAGGAAGACATACCCAAAGATAAGGTATCCCTCATAATGACTTCTGCAGAAGCTGCAGAGATGAAGAGGAAGAAGAGACCATCAGCCATCTCCTGTGCGCCTGTCCTGCGCTCGCCAACATCAGGAAGGCCGCTCTGGGTGAATACTTCTACAATGATCTTAATGATCTCGGCAACGACTTTATTCAACGAAGCAAATGGTTCCAAGAGTAAGAGGGTGATCCACCCGCCTTACAAATCGGCAGTACAATGGACCTACTTTCTGGTCTAAGTACATCCTCATCGAGGGCCGGTCCTTACCTAACCTTACCTAACCTAAACTAAATACATACATATCTCAGTTTCTATTGATCAAATCTCAATCAGGATCAAACGAAAATTTGTTCCATAAACTTGTTATTGATCATATCGCCGATCAAGTTTTGATCAATATTACAAGTCTGGCTGTAGCCATAGTGTGTAACTACACTGTTTTAGGAGCTGCACTCAATGGCTATCACACGTGTGACAGACATGAGCTCCTTTCGTCTGCGTCACCCCACTAATGAACATGTGGTTCATTTCACCCCTAGCTGGGATATCTGTATGTTGTCCTGTAGCGCCATATCAACACACGAAGACCAAAATTGTTTATTTTTTATTTCTTATACAACTCTTAAGTTATTGCTAACATCACTATAATCCACGAAAAAATCAAAAAAAAAAAAAAAAAGAAATATCCATCAATCGAACGAAATCACCATCAAATAGCTGCTACATGGCCCGACTACAGCTTCTACAAATCTATAATTATACAAATAAAATTCCAATCATTTCGCTTGGAACCGCAATCACAATCCTCAAACAGCTTAATAAATTATTTCTAAATTATACACACAGAGAGATACATAGTATGTACCTACCTCCCGCGTCAACTGCGCCGCAGAATGTTCAAAAAGATTGCAAAAAAATTCCCAAAAAAAAAAAAAAATTCCAATCTATATCAAAATCCGAAATCAATTTCAAAGCGCAAGAATTAACAAAAAAAAGTAAATTATTCAAAAAAAAAGAACGGCTCCCGTATTTTTTATTGCGTACACACTTAATCTGTTGCCCAACTAATATACATGTTCTTGGTCGTATTTCTGTATTTTTGGGGATTTTTTTTGCCTTCATCTAGATTTAATATCCGTGTGCTTGTTGGGGCGCTCTTAATCGCAGTTTTTGTGCTAAAGTTTGTTGTTTTTATGTTCTGTTATTCTAAGAACGCAAAAAAAAAAAAAAATGCTTAGTAGGTGCTGACTGACACATTAAAGAGTTGAGGTGAGGTAGCCAAGGCAAAGGCGTTGCGGAGACCTGGCAGTTTGTTTATTTTTCCACAATGTCTACTAAAGATATTTGATTAATTCGAATGAGTTTTTGGAAAAGTCGAGAGGTGTTCTGGTGTGGCGACTGCGTGAGTTCGAATGGAAGGTGGGGTCGTAAAAGAAAATTGATTAGGGGGTGGAAAATCCACACAATTCGTAGGAAATTTATACATTTCCACTGAAACCATAGGCTGTTCGACAGTTTTGTGAATTCAAGGAATTGTGGATGACGAATTGATGCTATAGGAACTTCGAGCTTTCCTTAGCATTACCACCAGTGTGTCACCAACAGCTCAAAGGCTCCAAGGAGAACTGTGCTGTAGTAGCCCTGGACACAGAAAATTAATTGTTCAAACTGGTGGGCAAAAATCCTCTTCTCTAGTCCTCCCTGCGGGCGCCCGCTGGAAATGGCTAATTGTAGTTCGCTATGTTAGTGTCAGCTAAGACTAACACGCACGCATCAATCGTGCGCGGTGGTTATCGAGAATGAGGTAACAACAGATACCTAACTCCCTGGTGGTGTGACCTTTAGAAGCCGAGGGATGGAAGACTGGGGGTTAAACCAGTCCTAACGAGCTCCTGTGGGTGCCCTAGCAGGGCTCACAGTAAGTTGCGCCTTGTCTTAGCATGCCGGTAAACTAAGATCGATCAGTTGTTCCGTGCCTACTCGTGGGAACCAAAATGAATGGAAATTTAAACAAACAAAATTACAAAAAAATACTATTATACCTGGGGAAGTACTCGTACTCTCTGAAAAAAACAGGGATGTAACTGGGGGTCGATGACGTAGTGTCATCGCCACAGTCTTCCACGTCCGGGCTAGGGAAGGAGCCTGAGGACGTTTTACTGGCTAGCGACAGCGAGGATGCGAACAGCACACTCACTAACGCTAACGCAGTGGGAAGTGAGCAGACTAGTACTCTCACTTCCGTAATTAAGGGCCATAGTGGGTTGGCGGGTACTCCCATTTTATTAGAGCAGGGCACATGTGAGTTGGCTGGTACTCTCACGGAAGTTAAAAAGGATAACAGTGAGTGGCTGGTACTCTCACTAAATGCGATAAGGGAATAGTGACCAAAGGAACTGGTAGCGCAGCTGGCGAGAACTCTGCTACTTCTAGTTTCTCTGAGGTCGTGCGGAAGGGTAGCAGGAAAAACGCACACCAACTGAAGAAGATGCTTGTGCGCAATACTCGACATAAGGTCGAGAGTCGATGAGGCTGCTAGGAAGGTAGCGGCCGCAAAGGCAGGTGAGGCTAAAAAATAGGGAGGAACTGGGGGCCTCTACGAGTGGAGTAGAGCCTCCCAGCAAAAGGGGCACAGTCAGAGGGGGCGGGGGGGGGGGGGGCTTCAGCTGCGGGGGCTGGAAGACGAGCTCCATGTTGCTATTGTCAACGAGTAGGAGCCTGCGGTCGCCTGACCATGGACCGGTGGATTACAGTCGAGGAGAAGTTTCAAGATGCTCTGTGGAAGAAGATGTCTTCCACTGAGGATAGTGACCTTCAATTCGACGGTGCTGGATGGGAAGGGGCCGGAAGGTTATTGCCTGTCGGAACAAAGCCTCTGCTGACTTCCTCAGACAGTTTATTCCGGAGGTTGGGGAAGTATGGAGCGGGTCTCAGCTCAAGTGCGTGACTGTGGCGGTGTTGGCTAGATACACTCCGCCCAAAGCTTGGGTCTGGGTTCCGCTGCCATACACCTACCCAGAAAAACTGCTTGGTCTCCTCCATATGCATAACAGGGAGTTGAAGGCCGATACGTGGAGGCTGCTCAAGACAGGGCCTAGGAAACAGTTTGTTCAGCAATTCTTGCTGGCCTTAAATAGGGAATCGCTGCCATTCCTTGAAAAGATCAAAGGGATGGTGCGACATAGCATGGGGAAGGTCATGCTAAAGCTCATGACCAAGGGTGTTGAAGAGGAGGAGGAGCCTAAAGATGATGGAAGTGATGCGAATAAACCTGAATCACAGTAAGGCTGCGACGGCATGCTTGATCAACTACATTATCAAGCATGACGTCTTGGCCATACTGGTACAAGAGCTATGGATCAGCGACAACAACCAGATCCAAGAGCTCAAAGACAGGAATTATAATTGTCTTACAAAGCCAGCGAAGGTAAAATCAGGGCTTGTATACTATTAAAAAACAACATAAGGGCATTTCTTTTGAATAATTACAGTTACGGCGATCTAGTAGCAGTTTGACACGGATGTTTGTAATTACCTGCGATGACCTACATGTCTGAGACAGAGGACATAGCTCATATACTCTGTTAGTGTCGAGGAATTGCCAGGACAAGGCTAAAGCACCTTGGTAGATACTTCTTCGATAACCTAGAAGAGGTGAGGTCCTTGAACCATAACAAGCATCTCTTCAAATTCTGTAGGGAGATTAATTGCTTGGGGGAATGGGTTTAGGTCTTCTGCCGTGAAGGTTCCCTAGGGATCGCGATGGGCCCACATTGGTGCCTAGTGTTTTATGATAACCTCATAACACTACCTAACCTAACCTAACTTAAGTGTTCGAACTGAATCGATGCGTACGTCATAAGCATTATGACTAGTGACGTATTCTGCGACTTCTTTCTGATTACAGCACAGACAAAGTGTCATCCCATTTTTTATTTTCTGCTTTAATAGATCCTCCATGCTGTAGATTCTCGAGTTTCCTGTTGTATACTCGTTATAATTCGTCGACCAGGATATCAATGGGCACCATGTCAGCTACGACACATGGCACTTTCTCTGATACTGTTTTACTGGCGCGAATTGTCCCTAGAGCGCAGAGTCTAGAGACAGTTGATAGTTTCCGTTTGGATTCTTTTGTTGCCATAGCGCAGCCCACATTGGTGACGTGCATACCATATGTAGTAGTGCTGTGCTACTCTGCACAATAGGACTATACGTCTAGCAATTGTACAGGTAGTATCTACGCCTTTTTTCCTGCATACTCTAGGTGCGGCTAAAGTTCAGCCTATTGATTGCCTGTTTGGATTTAATCACTTGGTCTCCTAGGTGCAGGTTCATATATTCTACGCTTTGTGGCTGGTGATTAGAACTGTTTCCATCTTTTGCTCCGTAGTCCAAGCCTGCTGTCTCCAACCAGGTTTTTATTTTTAAGGTCGCTACATATGTTACTGATTCTACCTCGTGAAAGTTTTTCCCAGTGGTCACAATAGCGATGTCGTCTGCAAAGCCTATGACTTTTGGTCTTGACGGCATTGACATATTATATATATTATTGAGCATATCGTCATAGATACATGATGTTTCACAGAAGGCGACCTAGCACTGATCCTTGGACACATTATAGCGTTTGATACTACACGTGATTATTCTTAATTTTCCTTGTACAGCTGAGCCTCATGCCCGACAGATTTGATGTAATATAACAGTCGCCCTCTTCAATCCTTGACTACCTTTAGTTTCTTTCCACAATTTTTGATTCGAAGGGCCTTTGCACCGACCCTTATTCCGCCAGAAATGATTCATCATCAGTGGCATACATACTCGTATAACAAAACGCTATGCTATCCAGTCCATAAGCTCCATTGGAGAGGCAGACGGTATCTCCTGCAGTTTTTCTGTAATTTTCGCATAAGTGTGGGTTAGGAAATCGAGGATGCTCTGGTGCAATTGAGCTTCGCCATGACTATTCTGCTTACTCATATATTTCTTTAACGCTTGCTCCACTGTATAGCTAACCCAAGGTATTTGCGTTTATCCTTATGTTGTTGCTGACGATCTCGTTGGGAGTTCATTTCTCAGTTACTTTGGAACATATACTGCGTAGATCCGCAACATCTTCGTTTCAGCATACTTGTATTTGAAGAATTCCTGCCATTTTTAAAACCCTTTATGCATCGCAGATCCTGGCCGCCTGGTAAGTATTGTAAAATCTCTACCCGAATTTTTCCCCTGAGCAAAAATTGGAAAATGAGAAAAAAATCATCTGGGGAAAGAATAGACGTCAACGTTACAAACTTTCCTGATCTCAACACCTTTGGCAGTATGGGAGCTTTCTCGACTACGCCTGGCTCTTCGCTTTTGTTTAGCTTACCTCCTCTCTAAACTTTTATCATGGGCTGTGCTATCTATTTATTTATTTATTTAACATCAATCAGAGAATACAAAAAACATATATTATCTTATAGACTACAGAAATATAAGAAAAAAAAAAAAAATAAATATAAAAAATTATCAAATGAACATTAGAAATAGTTAGACATCAGACGGATGAACTCAAAATGAATATAATATGTCTTTTGAAAGCATTGCGACTGTGGTGATTATAAAAGTCAATATGATCACAAATCGAATTGGCTTCTCTAATGCAACGTGTAAAAGGTTCATTAAGACCATAGTTTACTCTATGTAGTGATTCGTCAAAAATAGTTCGTACGCGCAGATTTCGTGTGGGAGCATAAATATTAATTAAAGATAACAGAAGGGGACAATTGATTCGAGACGTTAATATATCCCTAATAAAAATAATGGCGAAAAACTTACGTCGTAATCCAAGAGGTTGAATGCCAATTAGTTGGCATCTGACGCTATAAGAAGGCAGACTTATATTCCAATCTAGCTTATAAATAAAACGTCTTGTAAAACGTTTTTGAATTTGTTTGATCCTAATGGAATGAGTATTATAAAACGGACTCCAGATTAAGCAGCAATATTCAAGGGATGATCTAACAAAAGCGAAAAAAAGGGATCTTAGGGTGAATGGATCTCTAAATTCTTTGGAGTTCCGCAAAACAAATCCCATCATACAACTAGCTTTAGCCACAATAAAATCAATATTTGATGTGGAGCACAGCTTAGAATCAAATCAGTAACTCTATGAAGGGGCATGTTATCTATTTCATAAATAAATGCGATAGGTGAGAGATTACGACTGAAAGATAAAGATTGGCATTTAGCTATATTTAGAAACAATTGATTATTTGCACACCATTCATGTAGATTGAACAGATCCTCTTGCAGTAAGAAACAATCAGCTGAGGACTTTATACACCGGAAAATTTAAATATCATCTGCAAACATTAGGCAGATTGAATGCTTTATGGAATCAGGAATATCATTAACCAGCAGCAGAAAGAGGAGAGGTCCCAAATGACTGCCCTGTGGTACTCCGGAGGTAACAGGTATTGGAGTTGATAAAATATTATTAATTCGTACAAATTGGGTACGATCTTTTAGATAAGATTCAAGCCATTTTAAAATATTGGAATGGAACCCAAGTGCTTTAACTTTACTTAGAAGTATTTGATGGTCAACCCTATCGAACGCTTTCGAAAAATCAGTGTAAATAACATCGCAATGGTATCCGTTTTCAAGACATTTTGTCACATAATTTAAAAAAAAACGCTAAGTTGGTTGTAGTTGACCTACCAATTACGAAACCATGTTGTGACTGTGAAATCGTTTCTTAAAGAATAGACGGCAATTTGTTATAAACAATTTTTTCAAAAGTTTTTGGAATAGTTGATAATTTACTGATGGGACGATAGTTAGTAACTAGTTGCTTAGGTCCGGATTTATGTATGGGAACAATATAAGAAATTTTCCAATCCTTCAAAAAAATACGCTTTTCAAGAGAAACAATAAATAACAGCGTTAATGGTCTCGAAAGAGCTGCAGCGCAGCATTTTAATACAATTGGAGGAATGCCATCTAGCCCAGCGATGCTAACAAGATTTAAATTTCCCAGGGCAATCTCTACATCTGAGTTACTTAAGCATAAGCTACCGATGTTGATTGAATTAATTGAAGGATTTTGAACAGTGCTACGCGAGACATTAGAAGGTGTGTACACGGATTGAAAGAAATTTGCCAAAAAAATGCAAATTGTGGGAAGGTCACTAGAAGTTTCCTGCAAATATTGCATACAATTAGGAATTCCATTGGATCTTTTTAAACTATTTATGTACTTCCAAAATGATTTGCCATTCTTTTTCAAATTAGATTCCGCACGAAGCAGATATTCTTTATATAAACATTTTTTCAGGGTATCGAATTCTTTTTGAATACGTTTGTAATTCTTTAGTAAAACTAAATTATTGTTGGACTTCCGAGATACTTTGTAAGCTTTGCTTTTCCTTTTTTTGAGATTAGTTAATACTCTATTATACCAAGGTGGCTTACCATTAGAAACTTGAACTATAGGAGCGAATAAATCAATTGCTTCCTTTAATCTATCCAGTAAAATAGTATAAGATACCGACAAATCATAATTAGAGAAAATATGATCCCAGGAAACCACATTAATAAAGTTATTCATTTCACTAAAGTTACCTTTCTTGTAATCATATTTAGTGGGCTTATCATAAAATGGTTTGAAATATTCATAAATACTAAATTGAATACACAGAGTAGTATGAAAAATTGAATTGTCATATATAGGAAAAAAGCTTTTTTTAACATTAGTACAAAGTTCTCTATCGATAAAAATAAGGTTTAGAGTATTATCAAAAGCGTTAAAATAATTATTTATTTGAATAAGATCATGTTCAGCAAAAGAATCACATACTTCACAATCAATATCAGTATTTACAGTAAAAGGAAACAGACATTTTTCATCAGCATCAAACACCCAGTTAATATTAGGTAAATTAAAATCCCCTAGTATAATTATATGCTGGTTACTTTTCAATTGATTAAGAAAATAACTACAATTTGATACATGTAATTTATACAAATCTAGTGGACTACCTGGTGGTATATAGCTTAATAAGATAAAAATATCACATAATTTGAACGACGATTGGCGGTAAACGAGTCGTAGTGAATAGACGTGTTTATAGTGCTCCTATAAGTTGGCCAATTGTTAAGCTAATCCTTTCGGCTAAGGCCGCATGTTCCAAATTTTCTTTGAGACAGTGACTCTTTTAAGTGAAAATTAGTGAAGAAGCAAAATATAATACCCCAGCATCTTTGCTGGGGCACAAAAATAGTGATCCGTGTACTGCACAAAATATCTCACGTGAAGCATTTGACATTTCACAAGGCAGAAATGCATTACCCATAAACAGTGGTGAAAATACAAATACAATTTCTCTTAAATTATTAGAGGCAAGTAAGTTTCTCTTCAATATGAACACTACCGAATCAAAGAGAGGTGACACCATATCACCGATTATAACCGCAAACCCTGATTATCAACCAGCAAAGACATTTAAAAATAACCATGCAAATTTTGCTTCAAACAGTGAATTAATGGATGTTAATGTCAATGATAGTACATCTGAATGGACAACTGTCATTAATAAATTAAAGCGTTCTGCGAGCAGTTTTCAATCCAACTCCGAAAAAAAATGAGGCATTACACAAACGAGTCATCTTTAATCAGTCATCAGAACTATCCAAATCTATCAAACAATAAATATGATACTCAAGCGGAATCTGCTGAATGTCACACTCTTTCATCCACAACACGAGAGAAAACTGTTCAGAGCATCAACAAGAGTAAAACAACTCTAACTCAGAGCGAGGCGGGAGCTAATTCTCTTCATCAATCAAATGATAATGATAATTTATTACCTAAGAATGTAAAGAAAGCATCTTTTTGCCCTCCAATATTTATTTTTGGTGCCAATTGCACTCTAGTAACTGATCTTCTAAAACTTGCGGCAACTGAATGTAATGTTTCTGATTTAGTACACAAATTTGTTAACATTGGGTATAGAAAAACTAAGGTTTATGTTAACAACTCAGCTGTCCATAAATTAATTATTGATCGATTACGCGATACGGGAATTGGAGCTTTTTCGTTCTCTCCGAAAGATACGAAGAAAGTTTCTATTCTGCTGAAAGGTCTTGATGGGGACACACCATTAGAAAAAATTAAAAAAGCTTTAGGGGAAATTGTGCCAAATGTGAAAATTAGTAAAATTGCACCTTTTTCCACCTCTCGTACCAAAGAGCTAAATTTGAAACTAAATATGTTTCTCGTGCAGCTTGAGGTAGGAGAATCAATTAAAGAGCTAACAAGTGTCAGGTATTTACTTTTTCAAAGGGTTTATTGGGAAAAAAAATATAATAGAGAAGTAATACGTTGTTATCGCTGTCAACGATTCGGACATTCAGGGGAATGTTGTGCTTACAGCAGTAGATGCGTTATATGTGGAGAATCTCATGACTCCAGTGAATGCATAGATACTTTTAAAGCCCGCAGGGAAAAAAATGAAGAAGTGCCTCAACCTAAATGCATTAACTGCAGTGAAATCGGTCATCCAGCTAGTTATCAGGGTTGTCCCGCGTATCTAAAATATAAAGAAAAAAAACAGTTGTCAACACAAAAAGCAAGGCAATCTGCATCCAATAGTAGATCTTTTGTTAAAAATTCAGTATACAACTTTACAAATGCAAATGTTTCGTTCGCCGAAAAGGCAAAAACCTCAATATATCAAGCGAAAGTCCATAAACCAAATACACCAGTTTCTAGTAGTATTCGGTCAAATACTCGTGAAAATGCACCAAGAGCAGATTTAAATGATTTTTTAAATGAAGCTAAAAATCTTTTTAATATATCATTTAAAGATTTGTTAGTCAAAATAAGGCAGTTTTGGCCTACATATCAACAATTGCAAAGTAAGGAGGAGAAAATGTTTTCCTACCTTAACTTTGTAGCTTCAATTGTTATATAATGATGGAATCCTTCAACCTTAAAGTAATATCGATAAATTTTAATTCTTTAATTTCCAATGCAAAAAGACTCGCACTTTTAGATACACTAAAAAATAAAAAACCACAAATATGTTTCCTATCTGAAACTCGACTGAATGCAAGGCACAAGCCTTCTTTTGAGGGTTTTAATATTGTAAGAAACGATTCGGGAAGGGGAACAGCGATATTGTTGGATAGAATGTACAAGTTCAACGTAGTTCCTTTCCAAAGCGATATATTTTCATTTTGGGCTGCATCTATTTCTTCACGAAATGCAAATGGTTCAAACTTCCGCCTACTAATTGGAAGTATTTATGTACCTTCAAATGTTGGACAAAGTCTATCTGTTGAACTTGATAGACTATACACTCTCATTAGTGGTTTTGACGCGGCTTTAATTGGGGGTGACTTCAATGCCCGTCACACAGCGTGGGGAGACAGCGTCTGCAACTATAATGGAAATCATTTAAATAACTGGTTTTATAATGGCCCTTACTTGAACCTTGATATAGTTCCATCTGATAGTCCAACGTTCCCAAGAACATCCTCATATTTAGATTTCTTTCTTATGTCCTCAACACTAAGCCTGGCAAACAACATGGTCAATTCTTCAGAAGCTCCAACATGTAAGACATTCCCAGTTGTCTCTGATCATCACGGAATCTTTTTAGAAATAAAACTTTCGAACTTTTCTCCAATTTTGATGCCCCCAGTAACGTTCAGGAGCTTCAAACACACGAATTGGGATGCCTTTAGACTAAGACTTCATATCAGTCTATCCACTTTCTTCATACCCGATCATAGGAACTTATCAAATAATGAAATAGATACTCTAATAGCCCAGTTGAATGAGCTTATCGCAACTATTGCTGAATCTCATTCAGTCATTCTTTGCTCTAAGGACAGAAAATTCCATTCCATTTCTGATAAAACTAAGAAACTTATTGATCTACGAAGTATTTGGCTCAACCAGCTGAAAAGGCTTTATCATCGCCATTTAAATAGAATTAATCCCGAATATCTTCAACTTCACTCAAGAATTCAGTGTCTAAGCAAAATAATAAGAGAAAATGTCAATTTGGACCTTAATAACGCATTTAAATCAAGATTAGAGAAAATCAAACCATCACCTTTTGCTTTTAAGGAAATAGATAAGATAACGGGACGAAAATATTTTGGAACGGACATCTCGAAAGATATACTTACATATAATGGACAACAGCTGAACGACATTGAAACCAAATTAGATGCGTTCAAAGATTTTTACTCTTCAGTTTACTCTGGAACACATCCCAGCGTTTTTAGACACCTTGAAAGTGAAGTTTCCTTAGCCATTAATGAATTCAAAGCAGCGCAGTTTGGCAATACACTTACAAACTTTTCTCCATCTGATGTCGCATCAAGCCCCGCCTTATCGATATTTACTTCCCCCGAAAAAGTTAATAATCTCAGACTCGCATTAAATAATAAAAAATCGACTGGTATTGACAACATCTCCAATTTCATATTGCGAAAATGCCCTCATTCACTAGATACAATCTTATCCTTAATATTTAACCACTGCATAAACAACGGTTACTTTCCTGTTATTTGGAAACAGGCAAAGGTTTTACCGATAGCAAAAACAAGAGGAGCAAAGGATATTCAAAATTTCCGTCCCATTTCACTTCTATCCAATATTGGAAAACTTTTTGAAAGAGTCTTGGCATACCACCTGAACTGCTTTTCCGAAGAAGCAGGCATTATTCCGAATAACCAATTTGGTTTTAGAAAAGGAAGTTCAACTGAGCATGCATTACTGATTATTCAGAATAAAATAATCCAAAACTTGAGGAATAAAAAATGTACTGTAACCTTGGATATTGACCTTGAAAAAGCCTTTGACTCGATATGGCATGATGGTCATTTTTTCAAGCTATTGAAATTAAGATATCCAGATTGGCTTATAAAATTGATATACAGCTTTTTGACTCACCGAAGTACGTCAATCTTTATTGGTTCCGAGAAATCCGACTTTTTCCTCGTGTCTTCAGGCGTTCCGCAAGGTTCAATCCTTGGTCCATCCTTATTCAACATTTACCTCCAGGAATTCCCTCTTTCAGATCCCATCGCAGAGGAGCCTGGATCTATCCACTATGCTGATGATACCACTATATTAGCTAGTGATATACGGCCAAGTGTGGCCCTTAATAAGATTAAACAAAAACTTTCACATGTTGAAAATTATTTTAAAAAGTGGAGACTCAAAATCAACACTGATAAATGTGGTCTTACGTGTTTTAGAAATGCCAGTGGAAAAGGACACTACCTAGCAGTCAAAGAAAGCAAATGTCTTTCCTTGAAAATAAATGATAGTCTGATACCATTGAGTTGTGAAACTAAGTATCTAGGTTTAAATTTTCATAACCGATTTCTTTTTAATATGCATGCAAGAAAAGTCCTAAATAGGGCAAAAATAGTATCTATGACGTTGAAACCATTACTAAACTCTAAGCAAATGGCGGGGAAAACTAAGATACTGATGTATAAGACCCTAATTAGACCCATTCTCACGTACGGCTTTTCAATTTGGTTTACAATTTCTCCAATTGTAGCCAAGGAAATGGAAATTTTTGAACGAAAATTGCTGAGATTTTGCTGTGGAAAATTCAGAAAACCGGATAAAAAATGGTTCTCTAATAAAGTCATATATGAATCAACAAAAGTGACACCTTTAATGATATACCAAATTGAACTTCTCTTAAAAAAGATGGATCGAATCACTTCACATCCTAACCCACTTGTTAGATCTTTAATCGATTCTAATATCGAACAAAGTGTAAATGACAACTATTATTTATCTCCCTTAAACCTGCTAAATGACCACTCTATGTCTCTGTTAAGACCAGATGCAAGTAGGAATCTGTCCGTACCATTCTATGAAAAAGCATCTTCGCTAAACTTTCGGGGATGATATCGATGATATCTTTGAAAAAGAAGGCAAGCAACAAATTTATAAACCTTTGTTTTATATGCATAAGATTGTAAATTTTCTTTGGATGGTATAAAATCTATATTTATCTTTAAGATTCTTTATGACTTATGCTCCCTATGTACGTAGTTCTATTTCTACTTTTAACATTGATATCTTTTAAATAGGGTAACCCTTGTATAGTTACAGTTTTATTTTAGTTTTAAGTTCTAGTCATAAGTTAAGAATGCCTCAAAGAGCAAAGTTGAGATTGTATGCCGGGAGCAAGTATACACATACAAAATTTATAAATTTATTTTATTGAATGCAAAGTTTAAAAAGTTGCAAATATTTTGTTTAAAGTATAGTTTCAGTCAGACATATCTTTAAGTCGGCCAAAAATTAACCTTTAGATTTAAGAAAAGAATGTAATTGATTTATCTGTCTCAATAAAGTTCAATGAAATGAAATGAATAATTTGAACGATAATCGTACTGCAAGATGATCAACATCGAAATCAGGGGATGAAGGGGTAGAAGAAGACGGCAAATCCAGTTGATAGCAACAAAGTGAAGAGCGCACTAAGATCCGCACACTTCCACCAGTGTTTTTTTTTTGTTTTAAAAAAATCTTTGTCTGCGAAAAACAGAAAATTTGTTTATGTCACAAAATTCAGCGTTATATCTGTCGCCCGAGAGCCAGGTTTCCGTCAAAGTTATGACATCATATTGGGAAGAAGAAGTATGAAGATGCAGTTGATTTAATCTTCCACGAATACTACCAGTGTTTTGGTAATAGATCAGAAAGTTCGATGACTCTTTAGAATAAGACGAAGAGGCAACTGGAATAAACGGTTTTAGGTTAACTCTGTTGGTGTTGTTGTCACTTCGTTTTTTCTCTGAGAGACAAATTTCTTGATTCGCACAGAAAGAGGCCACACTGCTGGATCCATTGCTGCATTTAATTTATTAGCTGGTACGCTTATTTTGAAATTAACAAACTTTAGATCTGAATGGATAGCATCTCGTTTAATAAGTTTATAGCACTTTATTTTATTTATTGGTATGTCCGCTTGTGGGCGCCGTGGCGTAAGTGGTTAGTGTGTCGGATCACTACGCGTGAGGTTCCTAGTTCGAATCCTACAAAACACCAAAAAGTTTTTTTCACGGTCCCACCTCTCGCGAGCGTCTAACAAACATCCGAGAGTATTGTTGTCTCGAAAAAGCTTCTCAAATCGCCGTTCGGATACGGCATTAAACTGTAGGTCCCTTCCATTCGTGTGAAAAATAAAACGCACACAACATGAGTGGTTGCGAGAAGCTAGGCCCTGGCACTTAAAGAGCTGTTGCTGTGATGTTATTAATTAAATGCTCAGGGTTAGTGTCTACGCGGAATTTGGAAACATGAAACCATTTATAGGTGATAACTGCGGTAGCATTTAATGATGAAGAAGAATCAGTTCCATATTTTTTTATTTGTGATTTGTTAGAATTTGAATTATTTGGTTTGTTTACATTTACATTTAGAATGCGGGCAGATTTACGCTTATTGCAGTTGCTTATTACAGTGGAGAAACTTTCATCACATGACGATTCGGAGTGTTGACTGTTTACAGGTAGCGTTAGGTTAGCAGAAGGGGATTCCGTCAAACACAAGATAGGCGCAGTGGGAAGACTATGCTCGTATATCGATAAAGCATTTTCACTACCAGATGTAATTTCGTTTCGAACTTCATTCAGAGACGGCAGCGCAGTTAGAGTAGCGACAGGTGATTTAGTCAAAGACAAACTAGCCCCGATGGGAAGACTTTGGTCGCGTTTCGATGGAGCATTTTCACTTAATGGATTCCACTTCATTATGAACTTTGTCAAAAGACGACAATGCACTTTGAACTTTACTATTATCTTTTGCCGATTTTAAAGATGATAATTTAAAAGCAGAAAAATCATTCTTTAAATTATCTAATAATGAAGAGATAAGGTCAAATTTTTTAGTAAGATTATTGTCAATGACACAGCAAGTGTTGCATTTCTATGAAATGTTTGGGTTGGATAATGCTTCAAATTCACTGTTTGAAATTTTTATACAGTTCTTATGAAAAGACTAGCCACAAAGGGATTCACAGGTGGTAAAAGAATGATTTATTTTCATAGCAGAATCACATTTAGCACAAGATTTTGACATTTTAAATTTAGATGGTTTGAGAAGAAGGAAGAAAAACGATGTTCACTCACTGAAAGCTCTACTTCGAATGAAGGCATTCATCGTACTAGGCGGGATGGTTTCTGGTATAACCCACACTGGAGCTTTGATGACCTTGCGCGACACTTATCTCACGACTCCGGTCTCATGGATATGCCGCCTGACGCAATAACACCAGAACTCCAGCTCTTGCACAGCTGGCTTCGGCCAGAGTCTGAGCCAGGAATGGAATATGGTCGTATTTTTACAGATGGCTGGAAAACCAGTCAAGGGCTTGACGCTTGTGACCTCGTAGAAGACATTCGGCTTCACTTGTCGTTAGGCAAATATGCGTCTGTTTTTCAAGCGGAAACTTATGCAATTCTAATGGCCATGAACTATGTTATAAAGAGCAGGTGGAAGCGTCTAAGTATTTAGGTCTGTAGTTACAGTCAAGCTACGCTCAAGGCCTTGCTTAACCCTTTGAAATAGTTCGTGAATGTAAAAACTCTTTAAACTCTATCGTAAGGCTGAATTCTCCGTCTTTTATCTGGGTCCCAGGTCACACTGGGATCTTCTTCTCTAGGTCCCAGGTCACAATGTGATCTTGGGAAACGAGATCTCAGATGAGATTGCTAGGCAATGCTCAGGGTTTCTCAAGAATCGAACCTGCGTTGGGCTTCCCTGCATCCTCACTTAGGGCTTCCATGGAATATTGGGTTTCTCACGAATACAATGATATGAGGTATGACTCTCCAAGATGCAGATTGCCTAAACAAATGCTCCCGGATGGCTGTAAGAAATCAGTGGCATTTTTGCTACCTCTCAACAGAAAAGACTGCAGGCAACTTGTTTGCCTCGTGACAGGCTACTTTGCTTTTGCTAAGCATCTCAATGTGCTAGGCTCTAGTGCCACTACAGCCTGTGATACTTGTGGAGAGGGCGACAACACAGTGGAACATTTTCTCTGCGAGAGTGCTGCCTTTGTTCGTATCAGTTGGCAGATTATCGGTGCCCGATGTGATGATACTGGTACTGTAAGCTCCTCATCACTCAAGTGCTTGCTTGACTTTCTTAGAAAGACATGTAAATTCCAATAAAATGGCTAAGCCAGGGATCTGCTACCTGGTAGTACAATGGGCGAGATACATGTGAGTGCTACAGTGGAGCGTTTCCTATCTCGAAAAAAAAGGACTTCATGATCCCTATTTTTCCAAGAGAATTTGTTCCTCTATCTTAAAAATATTTATTTTTCGTTCAAGGGAAAAAATCCAGATAGGCTTCCACTTTTAATGATGACCCTAGTACAGTGAACTCTCGATAATTCGAACCTCTATAATTCGAAAACCTCTATAATAGGTAGAGGTACTGCGTCAGTCCCATGAGAAAACCTCTATTAACCGAAGAAAACCAATGCAATTTGTCCCCTTCGTTAATTCGAATCTACTCTTGTCCAAAAATAACCTAAAAACCTCTCTAATTCGAACTTGATGGCTTATTTTTACCTCTATAATTCGAAGTTAAGACTATTTTTTTCTACTCAAATCATCGTTGAAATGCTTATGCGATGAAAGGGTGTGCCCTGTATATTCATTGAACGAAATGGTGTGCAGATGGTTGACAGTAAAGGTTAAAATTGTCCATTCTAAATGATGCAATCGAATTGGACTATCAATTTTCAAAGAGGACATTATAGTGTGTCGTCGTTGACGTGTCTTCAACTTTAACCACTATCCAAAACACCCTGGACCGAGCTCGTTTGTAATTTCTTTACCTTTGGGAGTAAATCATAAATGTAAACATGTACGTGAAATAAAAATTTCTTTTTGCAAACATTTCCTTTCTCTCTAAAACCTCTATAATTCGAAAACCTCTGCAATTCGAAGTTTCTCCCTGGTCCGATGAAATTCGAATTATCGAGAGTTCACTGTATCATAGTTCATGCCGTAAAAACAAGAGTGTAAATTTATTTGTCCAGATTCGGCCAGCTCGCACCTATACCGATGCATTAAAATATGGGATGGAGCTTATTGCCCATTCGATCCCCTAGTGCCAACCTGCTTTAATGCATTTCTCGGAAAGTATCCTCTCTTAGTTTTTTTGCCGTTTAAAAGACGTACAACCTTTCCTATCTTACCCCACTCCACCCTGCACCCAATCAACCACTTAAACCCATTTAAGACGTTTAACCGCACTTGAAACTTTCGAAAAAGTCTTCTCCACATTCAATTCAGTTCAGGCTGACAAAAAGGATACGAAAAAAATTCGCATAACAAAAGGCCTCTAGCTCTACCGATTGTGTTTGCCATTTCTACCGGGTGAGGGTGCAGAATTGATTGAATCAAGTGTATCCTTTTGAAATTATGCAAAGTATCCTGACACACATCACACAGGAGAATAAAAAAACTCCGCAGTTTTTCCCCATTTTGACAGTTAACTGACAACAAGGATATGAATAAATGACTTGATATCGTTGTAATCCAATTTTTTACACACATACACATATCGATGATGATGATGATATTACTATACCAGGACAAGTTGCCTTTGTTCTCTCCTAGCGCGCCATCCCTTGGGATCTATTTATTTCCGTTTTTTTTATCTCCTCTCAAGGCCTTTAAAGTATAGCCTCTGGCAACACATTCTGACATGGGGACACTTAACACAGTGGTGGGTGATAGGTGGTGGTTCTATCATTGAATTAGTTACCCCCTGTGCCAGTTCCGGTCGAGGCCACTAAAGGATGATGAATAATTGCGGTGAAAACTCTTTTCAATTACCGAATCCTTTTCTCCAAGAATATGCACCCTTTTCGACAGCCGAACATTGAGTCCTTTCTTGTTTGAGAAATGACGAATGGAAATTATTCACACACTCGTATCTGTATCTCTTTGTCAGGATTTTTGACATTTTCACGGATATTTTGTCGGAATGATACTAGTTTTGGGTTTTTTATAAAATTTTGTATTTAAAGTGGGGGAGGAGTGTATAGTCAAAGGAATACCTTTTGACAGTTTCGAGGGTTGGCGGAGGCCGTGTGGTTGAATGGGATATATGTATAGTGGTCGACTTGGACTAGGGTAACTTTTTTGGGATGTCTTTATGGTGATGTGGCAAGAGTGTGGGCTAGCTACACATTTTTGTATTTTCATCAGATGTCAAAAGGACTTCTTTTGTTCGACTGTATTTTTTTCTATTTTTCAATTTTTCAAATGTAACCTCTTTTGTGGTGAATGGTTAGACATTCATTTGAGAAGGGCTCAAGTGGGTTTCATGATGTGCACCTTTTGGTGGGTAGTTTCGCTTGATGGGGGTACGTCTATGCGGGTGAGGGACTCAAGTTTTTTAAAGGTGGTTTGGGATTTTACATAAAATGGCATATTTTACATAATAGAATTTGCGCACGTTGGGGGTGATACTTAAGTGCAATGATGCCGATTTGCTTATCTATTTCACAGACTCAGAACTCTTAATTGAAAACAATTTTCGAAGCACAGGTATTACGCAAGAGATGGTTCTATGGTCTGTCCATAGTGATTTAGGAAATGCATGTCACGCGAGAAGACTATACAGACGCTCTAGAGCAAATACTTTCTCAAAGAACTCAAACAGCGTTTCGAGACTGAACTCATCTAGAAAAGTAAACGAAACTGTTCCCGAGAAATGTGCAATGAAGTGCATACGAGGTGGAGATGAAACAACTCAAGGCATTGCAGCCGTCAGTATCCACTGGTCCAGAGTTTCTTAAGAATTTTGTTACTAGAGTATTCTCACACTAAAACAAGAAATTCTGCGTGTTGACGAGGTAACAGAAGAAATGTTCAACATTAACATCGTCACTGGAGAGAAACTAACAGTGATGTGTAAAATGGGAGAGAAAAAAGCGACGAAAACCGACAACATTCCCAATAGAGTCCTCAAGGCAGCAATCAAAGTGGGCCCAAATTTTTCGTCGACATGTATAAATCGTGTCTGAAGGAGGAAATCTTCTCGATATTTGAAGCGACAACGACTTTCTCAAAGGTAACGGCAAGTCACCAAACGAGCCCTCGTGGTATTGACCACTTAGCATACGAGATACGACTGGAAAAGTCTTGAATCGTGTCATCTGCAATGGACTTGAAGCGGGAGGACTCTCGGAATAGCAACACGGTTTTCTGAAGGCACTTTGGGCACAGCACTGACTGTGGCCTGAATGAATTCAAAGTGGAGGCGATCGGCAAGCATCCGTTTTGGGACCATTTCTATGGAATGTGATGCATAATAGTGTACTATGGCTTCCGACGTCTGGGAAGGCAAAAATTGACGGATTTGCAGATGATATTGCCATCCTGGTTACTGCCAAATTACAGGCAATGAAACAAAAAAACGGTGACTCAAATCGGTGGAGCCCTAGCAGAATGCAAAACGAAGGTGGTTCTCATGGTCAGTAGAAAAAGGTTAGAAACAATCACCCTTATGGTCGGCGGCCATGAAATTTTACCTAAACCGCACATTTGATATCTGGAAGTCATGATAAATGCGAGCCTGTCTTTTGATCTTGCATCTTACGTAAGTGAGCGACAAAACTGCACGCATAGTGTTTAATATAGAAGGTCTAAGGCACAGCTGACAACTTCTGTTAGCCAGAGTAGCTTAATTTCCGAAAACCAGAAGGCGCCTGGCATCGATGGCATCCCCAATATCGCACTAAAAGCAGCAATTACGGATATTTATATTGCGTGTATATGTAAGGAGTATATCCGCATCAATGGAAGCTTCAAAGACCTTTCCTACTTCCAAAAGGAAACGCGGCATCCCAATACCCTTCCTCATATAGATCGCTGTGCTTGCTGAACATGATAGAGAACATTTTGGACCGTGTTCTAAGTTGCAGAGTAAGCAGCAATAGATGGAGCAGGTGGACTTGCGCAGCACCAATATGATTTCCGCAAAGCTCGTTCAACGATCGACGCTATCGAGGAAGCACTGCGCTACTATAAACACTGCGAATAAAGCTATTGAGGCACCATGGTGGACTAAAAAGTAATATGCCTTTATTACGCTTGACACCAAGAAAGCCTTTAACACAACGAACTGGAAATTTATCCTGCGAGCACTAAGTGCCAGAATATGTCTAGAAAATATTGGTAGACTACTTCAAGAACAGGGTGCTGCTCTACGATATGGCACAATGCAATGCAACATAACCGATCGCGTTCCCCAAGACAGCGTGTTGAGCCCCTTGTAATGGAGCGTAATGTATAATGATGTCCTTAAGTTTCCCAGGGACCGCTAAAACAGTTGGCTTCAGTAATGACATTGTTGTCATGGTAGAAGTCAAACACCTAGAGTATATAGAGTATGACAGCAATAAGTGATTTGGGACTGTACGCGAAGGGTTGACACATATGAGGCTAGAACTAGCTGAACAGAAAATGAAAGTGGTACTCATCAGCGGTAGAAAATTGGTGAACACCGTAACGTTAAAAGTGGGTAGCCATGCTGTAGTCTCCAAGCCAGATATAAGGTACCTGGCGTGATTATAGATGCAAGGCTAAGTTTTTGACAACATCTACAATAGACCGCCGGTAAGGCGGGAAAGGCGGCAACGGCACCAGCACATATAAATATTATTGGCCGTAAATATAATATAAGATTGCCCCTGACAATCAAAACTCCTCTATGGATCCCAAATATTGGCGAAACTCACTTAGTTAGGTGGCACTACAGTGCGGGGTGAACCTGGGCCTCAACCAACAAGCCTCTCCATTTAGCTCGGTCTTTAGCTAATTGCCTCCAGTTGCGCACTTCAAGTTGGTCGAGGTCCCCTTGAACTTGTGTGCGCAACCTACGGCGAGAATGTCCACCACTGCGTCGTCCCTAAAGCAGGACTGGGATGATCAGGTACTTATACAGAGTCTCCTAATTTGTTCGAGATAGGGCTTTACTGTTGAATTGCCTCATAAGCCCAAAAAAACAGCGATTGGCAAGAGTTATTCTTATAATATATATATTATAGCAGAGCCAAGGTAGACAAAGTCCCTTACTACCTCGAAGTTATAGCTGCCCACTGTGACGTTCTGTTGGCGAAATCCATGAGAATAAAAACCTACAGACGGACGACCAAAGCGCTATACATGACCAGCGCACTGAGAGCAATCAGTGCTGTTCGAACAACGTCATACAATGCGGCTTGTGTTGTAACTGCCATGGTGGCAATTGACCTTTTGACCAATGAAGCCCGGGGAAATATAAATACAAGTTAATAGAAGGAAGAACATCAGACGATACGGGGCCACAACGAAAGGTGACCAGTCTTATTGAATTGCAATGAAGATAGGACTGCTCGGAAATGGATATATGTATAAAATCATACTCAACATCGATCCGTGAATAAGCTGGCAACATGGAGAGCTACATTTTTACGTAGCCCAGATGATAACAGGCCATGGATGCTTCAAGGCATAATTACACATGTTCAGGCACGACAGTAATCTACACTGCTCGAGCTGCACAGAAACCGATAAAGACATGGAACAGGTTATATTCCATTGCCCGCATTACAGAATGGAGGAGAAATTAGGCGAGGACATCACCCCGGACAATATAACTAGACAGATGGTAAAGGCTCAAAAAAGCTGGAACGCAACCAGTAAGATTGTTGTCAAAATAATGAGAGACGAGGATTAAATGTTACAACAACAAGATTGCGCAAGTACATCGAATCTGCGTGCTGATAGCAATCTGTGCTTATCGTACAACATCAAACGACGCTGCATGCGTCTGATAACAATGTCTCCCATAGATATTCTAGCAAAAGATCAGTAGAGGCAGTATTCTTCAAATCAAAACGCAAATTGCAGAAGCAGCTCAGATGTTTAAAACAGGGACCTATCAAAAAGAAGCCAAAGTATAGGGAAATGACAAGAGCGTTGGAGTAGTTCTACAAGAGGCAGATGAACGTACAGTCTAATCTCACGTTTTCTGCCTTAAATCGAGAGATGACACGGGGAAATGGACCTCCCAAGTCCTTTTTATAAGTGGGTGCCGAAGATTTGCCAAAATGTTCAGCTTTGGCAGGAATGTCGTCGAGTCCTGCCACAAGAGTTATTTCTTCTTTCTGTGAACATCGGATGGCTCATTCTGAATGCGAAGTTAATTTCTTATATAATCCTATTCGCTAGGTTTTTAAACTCCTCACTGGGTATTGACATTAGCTGCTTCTACTAGCAAAACTGCTCTCTGATTCCGCCTGTCACGGCGCAAGCTACGCTGGAAACTGCATCGGTGGCTGCAACCTAAGATTTGAGTTGTTTCTTCTCTTCGGTCCGTCTCCAAGTATTTGGAGACTACCACCTGCTTCGCATTCTTTGGATTCTTACAACAAAACTGTCTGCACCGCAGATAAACACATGCGGCTCATGTTTAGAACTTTATGGACTTACCGTGAGACCTGTCTTCATACCATAAGCTAAACCCAATATTTTTCCTTTCATGTCCGTTGCTGATGTTCGTTCAACAAACAAACATAGCATTACCCAATGGGACATCCTGAAGCAGATCAATATGATCGAATATGTCGGCGAACAAATGTGTTTCCCAGCGCAAACAAACTTAAAATTTGCTGCCAGTATTGGACTTGATGTACCAAATGTGAGTGAAAGCATCGGATACGCCCTTAAGCTGTTACCCCATTACCGAGCCCATCAGCCATCAAAGATACGAACGCCCATTCAAACAATTGTCGGCACGGCGGCGACTCTGAATTAGATCACTGCCGAACAACTCTGTCCATTGTCCACGCACACACAAAGCGCCTAATGCACGACTTGTCCACCACAATCAACGTCAATCAAAAGTGTCTCGCCCCCTTGTGTCAAATCGAAAATCGCTAGTCCGCATGCTCAATACCAACCAAAGCCCCATGCGCAAGATCGCGCAAGTGTTCCTTGTGGCGTTTGTCAAAAAACAAATCAAATTGTCAAGAAAATTTCAACGAAAAAATGGGAAACCAACCACCAGCGCCCCCCGCGCCTGCGCACCCTCCTCAAATTCATCAAATTATAGCCTTGCTCGCATGTCTAATAGACATTCCCATACGAAACGTCACAAGCAAACTCACATACATGCACACAGAAAGCCATCAAGGAACGACACAGTCTGTTCTCATAAAACGTCGAATGCCAGATACGCGTTGTGTAGCTGCAGGTAACAATTAAGCTCGCTGAATCGGAATCTGCGACCAGCACAATCCACCAACCCGACCAACCAGCCAACCCGACCGACATGTGAATGTGGAATTGTTGACGACAGGTGACAAAGTGATTTAGGAGCCCCGCGATCCCGCTTCAAGTCGGATACAAAAGTCACCCGGCCAGTTTACTACGCCTGACTGGAGCTGGACCGACCAAGATTGGATGCTGGTGAGACTCTGCGACTCTGCGAGATAATTATAGTAATTCAAAAATTCTACTACAATCACCGCCACCCGACCGACCGGCCGACGATGGCCGTCTACATGACAGTGCGGTGGCATTTGAATACGCTACGCGTCTCTATACAAAATGGGCAGGGAAGCCAAGGGTATCTTTGTAGTCCGCATGTATCTCAGATGTATCTCATTCTCAAGCAGAGTCTGGGAGCAAGATCTCCTTGTTGAAAGAAAAATCTCTCTCCCTCTCCAGTGTGTCCACATATCATCGATGTTGACATATGCCACACATCAATCAAGCGCGCGGCGGAGATACGAGTACTATTTTCCCCATCATCGTCGTCGTAGCTGGGTTCTTTGGTGCTATTAGCGACGAGCCGCCGTTCTTCTCATTTTATTGCCACAGTTGACTGTTTTAGATACTTACCTACAAAAAAACAAAAAAAAAAATACAAGTTCGCAAGTGAATGTGAATTTAGTTTCTGTAAAGCTTTTAGTTTGATCGGTGGTCTATGTACGTGAGATCAGTCGTTAAAGTATCTCAGGGGTCTTTGAGCTTTCAGAGTGATTAAAATGGCTAACACTGAACTAGAATATGCAAAGGGAGTTCCCGTTATTCATAAGATTATTGAAAGGTGCAAACAGCTGCACAAGCAAAATCTGAAGGTTCACATTAGCTGTATGTGAACCACCAGAGCCCCAGGGGCAGGTAATAGAAAAGCTTTGAGGCAATTTTGTTTTATGTATCCGCGTTTACCAATATTAACGCGGAGTAAGGAAAGGTCAATGAAGCTTGAACTTTAGATTGGATTGTAACTAGTTTAGGAAGGAGTGATATTTATTCACTTGACCGTATTTTGAGACGGTAACAGGCCTCCAATTGCGTTCAATCTAGGCCCCACGTTTATAGGCTTGGGCCACATGTTTATAGTCCCTAGGTGCATCACCACTCTTATTAGGCTCCTGGAAATGTTATTCCGAAGAGGGAGTTCCAGTTTGCTTGTTCTGCAACAGAACGAATTTTGATAGAGAGATGTTGGCGCTGTTGCCAGGTGAGAGTATACTACTATGGTCCCTTGCGATCTGCCTGGTATGATGTCCAAATGTCGTATTTCTAGATTATTCCATTGAGTTCGTTGGAAAATATTCCATGGTAATATCTGTAGTACCGCCATAATTCGACGGACCAACGATGGAAGGTTGTCTGTTAGCCGCATTATTTATTTATTGGATTGCTTCTGGATGATATCGAGTAGTTCGTGTCGAACTTCAAATGTGAGACCAATATTCAAGCACTGGTCTTACTTATTCTTTGAACAATAGAAGGAGCTGCACCGATGTGAAGCACATTTTTGCCGGGAAATATGTTAGCAATGAGATCGACTGTTTTTTATAGTGATGTGGCTGGAAGGAAAGTGGAAAAAAAAAAATAAAAATCAGAAAGAAGAACAGAAATAACGCAAGCCGCTGGGACGTTGAAGGTCTTTGTTGGTAACTCTACATTATAATGTCTCTACACAGTTTTCATAGTTTCGCAGACTGATAACGCAAGCTCTACTTTGTTCTGTTGATATAGAGCGAATTTCCCGAAGGATCTTTTCTTGAGATGATGGATCTTGGTTTGTTTTGAGATGATTTTGTTAAGATACTATGTAACTCCATTCCAACAAAAATTACCTCCATCATAGGTTTTGCACACTCGTTGATATCTAAAGTATTACCGAAGTTGTTTCGATTGTCTGGCACACTTGGAGCCCTTCCACTAGCTGAATGGTACTTCGTCTTCCGGCGTCATCAGTTCTATTGGAATACTGGAACCAATTAGAGCTATGGACATATAAGTCGCCAAAGGCAATAATTAAAAAAGTTGGGTGGTGAATCTGTGTCCAGTTGAAAGGTGATACAAGTAGGAGATGAGTTTCCCTTCGGAATATTATATATGTAACTATGTACCTGGAAATGCCATCATAACTTTTTCTCTTACCCATATTGGAGCTCCGCCAAACTCCGAAAATTAAACATGACTACTTCACGGAGCCTCTAGCAAGAGTCACGTGAGACATGTCGATGGGTCCTCGACTCCTCGACTGTCACTTTTGTTTGACGCTCTCCCCGACAACAGGTTTTAGGCTAATGTATGACACAGTTTTTTGAATCAAGATTTTAAGGCGTACCCTTACATTTACATCTTAATAGAACGACTTGAAAAAAAAGAGGCAACCTGTTGTTACTCAAAACTTTTCGGACAGTGACTACCTCGATGCTATGTATGTCTTACTTGGTTAGATTCTGATAATTACCTGCACTATAAATAGAGCCGTACTAGAAAAAATGATCCTATGAGATACTATCCCATATTGACGCACGATGTTGCACTAATAACCAGATTCTTAGCGGGATCAATCTCCTAGATCAGACTCAACTTGGGTCAAATCTGATAGCAAATGAGTACTGAAAGCATTAAGAAGGAAAAATATAATACCACTCCTGAAGCCCCTATGTACTCCGGTAGAGTCGGTAAAGTGTCTGTCCGGCGAGATCACTGGACATCGAATTTGCTGGAATGACCATATAACATACTGTGGCACCCAAATAAATATTCCTCGGCATTCTTCATAAGACGCTGGTGGTGGGAGATTGAGATTGTAGCCGTTCGACGTTGAACTTTTTCACAGTATTTTCCGGGTGGTATATCATTCGAATTATCTGCAAGCATACCCTGGCTGCAACAAGGTAAAGCTCCGAGTACGAATGTCCAAAACGATGGACACGATTCTCGCGCCAATCGCATTATAATCAATCTGGTTGTTCATATTGTGACAGTCAGGTCACCTGGTGAAGTTCGAGATGATGTTACCTATTATCGTAAATTCAATTAGCCTGAGACTATTTCCAGACGTGGTGTTGTCTAAGCTACACTTTCCGATCACACTACCTACTAAGCGCTCCTTTTCAATCACAGCACCGAAGTGCGGAGGCCGAAGCCAGTCTGACCGTAGACGTCAAAGCTGATCCTGTCGAGAGAAGTTCCTTTTGGGAGTTCTTTCTAGACTCCGGGATACTTCTTCAGCGATTAGATCAACAGGAGATACATCGTCCGGTTTGATACAAATGCTCTGAAGTTCACCCAGATGTGCTTTCGTAGATCTAAGCGTTTAGCTTCACATCCGTTTTTAGACTAGGCGCATGCTCATTGTTAGTTCACTGTCTGATAGGTATAGAGAGGGCACCACGGAAAGGTGGTGATATGATTATGATTTTGCCTCCTTGTTCGTTTAAAAAAAAAGCTCTTCGAGTGATCTTTGGTTCCGTTTGTGTAAACTTCAACCAGAGATGAAAAATCAGAGACAACCTACTCGTATATGCGGTTATACAGCAATAGCGACCTAGTCTGCAAGATTGACAGATGCCTAAGTTCCTAAGATGTCTATGACACATCGAGCGAATAGATACCAGTGCGTCAACCCAAAGAGTCTACGAATCCAATCCAGAGAGACAACACAGAGTAAACCGTAGTGCCATTCATTAGAAAGTTTTCACGATTTCAAATATTTCATAAGTTAATCCGCGTTTGGAACCAAAGGATCTCTGACCTATCAGTCGATCGTCCTTTCTACTGAAAACGTTAGAAAGGCTGATTGATATACACCTCCGACAGAGCATTATCCCGTCTTTGCTCACGCCGTCCCAACATCCGTACTGCAAAGGCTTACACTTGCTTGTGCGCATCATTGAAAAATCTCTGAGCATTCAAGAATATACATACCATGTACTATGGTGGCTTTCCTTGACATTGAGGGAGCTTTTAACAATTTCAAACCAAAGGCAATCACAGACGCACTTGCAAATCTGAAAGTGGATACTTCGCTCGGAGTGTTGATCAATCAATTGCTAACACGCAGGATTATCAACACACAGCTGGGCGGAGCATCGGCCAGAAGACTTGCCTGCTGCGGAACACCCCAAGGTGGAGTCTTGTCACCTCTTCTGTGGAATCTGGTATTGAATGAGCTACTAGTGGACCTGGTTTAGGTCAGGCTGTAGAGTGATTGCTTATGCTGTTGACATTGCGATTGCTGCGTCTGGCGAGCACCCAGACACTCTCAAGGAAATCGTCCAATATGCTCTTTCTCGACTCACTAGGTGGGCCTCCTCTTCACAAGGAAATATAAAGTTCCCTTCGTACACCCTGCTATGATTAATGGCACCAGTCTCACCTTCACTGTTAATGCAAAATACCTGGGTCTTATGTTGGATAGAAAACTGAGCTGGACAGCCAATCTACTAGAACGCGTTAGGAAAGCCAATGTAGCTCTCTATTCCTGTAAAAAGGCTATAGGTAAGAGCTGGGGTATGAAACCTCAAATCACGCGCTGGCTGTACGTGTCATCAGGCCTATATTACTCTATGGTGTGATCGTATGGTGGCCTGCTCTTGATATGGCTTACCACCTCTCTCAGTTAGCTAAAGTGCAAAGATCTGCATGCATGTGCATCAGTGGTGCACTGAGAACCACTCCCTCCGCGGCACTGGACATTTTGTTCAGCCTGCTACCCCTAGATATCTTTGGCTGGCAGATTACTGCCAGTGCGGCCATCCGTCTTAAAGCCTCCTCTGGGTGGTTTAGTTATCACATTGGCTATTCCTCGATCCTTAATCTTCTCAACTTCACACATGAAAACACGGACTACACCCCACCGAAACTGAGATTTGACCGAAACTTCCGTATGAGTATCCCTTAACGGGATAAATGGGATAACTCTCCCCCTGATGATGGTAATTCGGTACACTTCTACACAGTTGGCTCTAAGACCGAAGGTGGGGTGGGTTGTGGTCTTTTCTCCGAAAAGCTCAACCTGTGCATCTCGTTCCGTCTCCCTAATCATTGTCGCTTTTTTCAGGCGGAAATCATGGCGATTAAGGAAGCTCTGTCCGGGCTAAAATGTAATGTATTATCTGTCAGTGATATTAGCATTTTCACTGATAGTCAAGCGGCTATTAAGTCCCTGGAATCGTGCTCTTTCACTTCAAAGGCCGTTTTAGACTGCTATTTGTCTCTTACGGAGATGACAGAGCAGTTCAACATTCACCTTTGCTGGGTGCCAGACCACAGACATTCCAGGAAACTGTAGGGCGGACGAGCTCGACAGACAGGGTACTACTCTAAGGATTCTGCCAGTAAGGCAAGCCCTTGGTATGCCCCTCGCTACATGTAAGCATCTACTAAAGCTGAACGCTATTAGCAAGACCAACCTTTTTTGGGTTGGCCTCCAGGCCTCTTTTCCAATCACTTTTGCAGAAGCTGTCGGGACGAAGAGGAGGAAGAAACCATCCTGGACTTCCTATGCACATGCCCTGCTCTATCACGTAAAAGAATGCTCCATCTAGGTGCCCCCTTCCTTGACGACCTCAGCGATTTGGCATCCTTAGACGTCATGAGCATCCATCGCTTCATCAAAAGCTCTGGTTGGTTTTATTAGTCCCTGAGTGGTCTAATGGTATATCCTTGGCATCACAAGGGACCTTTACTGGCCTAAGTGTGCCTGCATCGTCGTGTAGTCACCCAATCTAACCTAAACTAACCTAATCCGCGTTTCCATGATCTTGGAATGAAGGCGCAAAATCGTTCACATAGTGAACAGACAGGGCCCCAATTGCTGCGACCGACAATGAATTGATAAACTTGTATCTCTTTGCACCCTTTTGCTTACAGTAGGCACATTCCTTTGACCTGTTGGTTTAATTGCACATTTTAGAGAGTAGGTAGTACGAAATATATCTGTAGTTTGACGGATGTCTTGCTCAGATGGACGATTATGTGCAACAAAGGAGTCACGAAGTTTCGCGAATCGACCAAGAGTATTCGGATAATTTGGTAGCATTGTTCCAGCAAGAGTCTATTCATGATGACTTGCAGGCTTTACTGAACATAAACATAAGTGTCAAAAAGTGCGGGCCAAATGACAGTTCGGTTCGCACAGTTATCAATATCGCATACTTACATGGCTGTCTTGGACAAGCAAGCAGCAAATTATTGAAATGGTGACTTCAAATACAGTTTTAGACTTTTGTGAGTATCTTAGACCTTAGGACGATAAGCTTCACATTATTAAAAAAAAAAAAAACTCTAGAGATAGAAAAATTGGTTTCAGACAGCAGCAATCCCCACCTCCTTTGATTGCATTTAAAGTGTTTTAATTCAATTATTGTAATGAAATAACTTTGTTTCTAATTACCGATGTGATGAATCTTCTAGTCTACCTACAATCGAAGAGGAGCCGAAAACAACTTTTCAAAGAGCACACCTGCGTTGAGTGGTGAGTTATTGCTTGCATCATTTCGGGATACAAAGTTTGCTGTTATTATTCGAAAAATTATCGCAATTTAATTATCAACAATTCCAATTGTATGCCTCCCATTAAAATGTATCTGGCCACCACAAAATACCCACGGATTCCGAACAACACCGCCTAACAACAGCGTTCACTTCTAAGTCAATTAACAATGACTTAGTGGAATAGTTATGGCCATCGGCGAACAGACATGTAACAGACACCACTATCAATGCGTTATTTTTCCCTCTGGAATCTGTTTGTATCTACTCAAAGTATCTTATAAACCTCAAAAACAGATACAAAAACTGTGCTAATTTCTATCGATGGATGTGGGGGAAAGAAGAATTCATCTTCACACACTATTTGTGGGGCGAAATCTGGTGTAATTACTGAAGCGGCAGCGGCCAGGCAATTGTTGCTAAATGACGAGCCAATGCCTCAAGAATAAGTTCATCTGCTTGATGTTGATGGATGCGTGAGTGGCCTCTTTTTTCGCTTCTCAGTGTATCTGGGGCCATCTGGATTTGTTGGTCATATATTCTTCGAAAACGTTGATAGTAGAAAATACATTTTCCAACTCAAAATTACATCGATAACCGTTGTTTTTACTCTAAACAAACAGTTTAGGACTAATAACGCAACCTTGTGGCACTCTGTGTGTGTTTTATTAGAAAATGGGCACCTAGCTGCTAAAGATACATGCATTCTTTTCCCGAATTTCTTAAATAAATAAACACTGACTAAGGGGAATGAAAACTTTTTCTTATCGAATCGTTTAAACAAAAATATTTTGAATGATTACCTTTGGGTAATTACGAACAATAAAGCTCGCAGCAGGTGATCACAGACATACCGGTCCAGGTTGTGGTTATTGTTGCTGCTGTTTGGTTAGTTTTTCGCTGCCGTTTCGATCGAAGTAGCTGCAGAGATAACCTAAACACGAATGTTGTTGCATGGCATTCGATTAATATTCGCGCTTGCTTCAAACAAGCGGAGAGTTATCGAAATGCAAAGTATCGGGAATTTGCATAATTTTGTTAACCGGAAAGTGTCACGATAATTTATGTCTCAATTAGTTTAATTATATGCTTGGGGATTTGTTTCTAAGATGATTGTGTCGGTGGGTTATAGATGGGGGTTAGGTTTATCGATAGTTTGTGTTTGGTGAGCTTTGGGAGTTAATTAATAGCGGGTTATTCAGTTTTGTGAAAGGTTATCGTTTAGAATGCCTGATGGTTAGGTGGAGATAATTTTGTGTGTTTTTGGGTGAACAAATTTGACAGGGAGATTGTATATTTAATGAGCTTATGCAGATTTGTCGTGGTTCTTTTTTTATGGAGTAGCTTCCAGATTGAGTTACTGTTTCGGACTGATTTGATCACTTCGTGGTGTCAAAAGAGAGCTCAAAGTAGTCTTTACAACCAAGACGGCCAGACAAGGCGGATAGAAATTCTAATTTCTTTCATGGAGATGTCGCAAGAATAAGTATGTCATTTTCTTAAAATGATTTTCTTGGAGTCTTTTGGCCTTTGTACTTGCTGACATAATCTTCCTAGTAATGTATTAATGTATTATAGATCAAGGTTCGTGTAAAATTGTTAAAAGGCAGGTTTACAAATCCATCCACTTGTAGATCAAGGCGTTTACATTAATAGAGAAGGCTATCGATTTTTTTTTTCAAAACTCTAACATTATTCAGCAATACACGCGAAATATAAGTGCTGAAGTAGATGTTAGACATAGAAGTGCCGAGTTAAAGTATGTTGAAATCTCGAAAGGTGCAAGATAATTCTGAGTCCCTTGAGATCTATCAAGGATTCCTAGCTAGCTTCAAAGAGGACGGAGATCCAATTTTTGAGCGGACACTTTGAGACTTGGTAACATCGTTACCTTGCGAATGAAAGACAAACTTGCATACACCAAATCTAAAACAAAACTGTCTGCACGAATGCCCTTGAAACCCTCTTTTTGGTATCACAATTGCCTGGTTTTCACCGATTACACAGCCGAACAAAAAGCAATCAATAGATGGTACTAAAACGATCTACTGTTGAGGGGGAAAGTGGTCTTCAACTTAAAAAGATGTAATGTTTCCAACAGATGTGCACTTTTTTGCCCCAACACAACGTCGCAGCCATAACTCTAGTCAATTTCCAGCAAATGCATTGGACGAAAGTGGACCACCATTCCTATAGCCCCAATTTCAGTTCTTGTGTCTATCTTTTGTTCGGACCCATAAAGAGTACCTTAGGAGTAAAGCGATTTGAATACAGCAATCAGGTAGAGGATTCGTAAATTCTTGGCAAAAAGGTGTACATCCGTTGGAAATCTGGAGCAGACAGCCTAGCCGCCCGACTCTTAAAACAGCGGGAGATAAATTCGTAGTGAGTATAGTCGCAAAGTATGCGCCATGAGTGGAGCCATAGCATAGTTTGCTCAATCTCCATAAAAATGGGACCACCTAAATGCCAGGGACACCAAATCGATACTCACCATCTTTTTATCGGTTTTAAAGCTACCTATGCTACATTCCTCGCAAGCTTATTCACCTGTGTAGGGTGAGGTCCGAGAACTCACGCTGCTCCATCAAGGTCGGTAATAATCTTATCGGTATCTTCGATGGCAAAAATGGTTTATACAAGGCGACGCGCTGTCATGTGGCTTTTTCAAGTCACAAGCCAACAAATTACGGGACAGTCTTTCAAAAGCCTGTCCCGTAATTTCCTTACGGGATCGACACTGACAGATCGTCATGTTAATGCTGCGTTCTAGACCAGTGAGGCAGAAGCGGCGGTGAACTTACCATAAACTCAAGCAATGACGTCAGCGCGTAAATCAGACAAAGAATTCACCTTACCAATCCCTGTTTCTTTGGCAACGAAGGCAATTAAGTAACAAAGGCCTCTCTCAGCGTCTCCAGGGCTAAATAATTGGGCACAATGGACCCAGTTATGTCACAAGGCACCCATTTAACTAATCTAACCTAAATCCCTCTCTCGAACGACTAATGTACTCCTGTACAAGACTCTAATCATTCCATTCCTACTATGTGGAACAGAGGCAGTCCTGCAATATAAGCGGCTGAGGATGCCTTTGGTTACTATAAGAGAAATGTTCTTCGAGTGATCTTTGGACCAGTCTGCATAGTCGGGGAGTAGAACTGAAGTTGCAATGACGTATTGTATGATTTTCCCAGAAGAATACGCATCTAGCGACTGAGATGGCTTGGATATGTATACCGGATGGAAATCAAAGGTCCGACCCGCAAAGTCTTCAAATCCACTTCAGAAGGAAGACGCAGTAGATAAAAAATCTCGCCTTAGGTGGAACGAACAAGTGGAAATAGACCTCAACCAATTCGGTGTGCGCATGGGTCCAAAATTAAAGACTTCTCGGAAGACCTGGATATCCACCTCTCCTTAAACTGTCGCATCCAACACTATGGAATCTAAGGCAGTGAAATCCTGTCGCGTTTCACTTAACGAGATATGTAGCTGGACGGAACTAGGTCACTGTGACATACCAGGGAACTGTGAAGCTGACTTTCTTGATCAACAAGGCTCCTCTGGTACAAATAGCATAAGCATTGCCGACATCAACTTTTTATGTCAAGTATCTGAGTATCACGCCGACGCGGTGTATGAGGCTAGTTACCGGTGGCAACAATTAGGCGTGCTCTCTAAAATAACAAACGTCCTCAACGGACACTGTGCTAGAGGCCTTGAGAGTAGACATCGCCTACAAGAAACGGCGATCGGTCACTTTCTATACAGTTGTCCTGAACTATATACTTATTTTTTAATATACTTTTTCAGCGATTTTTAATGATCCCAGCAAGGCCTGCATGGCTAAAATTAAATCATATACACAGTAAGAAGTAAATGATTCCAAGAATAAGAGGGTGGCTCGCCCACCTTACACATCGGCAGCACAATAGATCTATCTTTTGGTATAAGTGCATCCTCATAAAGAGCCGTTTCTAACCCACCAAGCAATTTGGTTCGCTCAACTGGAGGCGGGTAGCTAATGAAAGAGCTAGCTGGAACGACTTGTTAGTTGAAACCCAGATGTACCCGAGACTGAGACTATAGCGCCACTAAGTAAGTATTCTTCCGTGAAATGCATCAAAAGGATGGAGTATGTCACATTGGATATTTTTTCATTCATTATCCTCTCTTCCTCCAGAACCTTGAAGAGTGCTGAACTACTAAAATAAACTCGACATGGCTTATAATTTGAACGAAATCGTTGATTCCACTAAGAGAATTAGTGGACGACCTCAAGGTATCTCTGAATATTTACTTACGGCTAGGGATCAATCCTTGGAATGAATTTGTATTTTTTTTTTTTTTATAATCTTCTCTCAGGAAAGTGAACCTGTAGCGCTAAAACAGCGCTCCGATATGTCTGCAGATGTCTGTTGATTGTGCTCTTAAATAGCTGGATATTGTAAACTTTTGGAATTGAGTTCCTGGGAGTGAGTTCCAAAGTTTGCTTGTAACAAAAGGGATTTTGATAGAGAGATATTCGCGCGATTTCCAACTGAACATGGAAATGGTGTCCTCTTTTAGCCTATGCGATAGGACGTCCAAACGTTGTATTTTCAGGGATTATTGCTCAAAGTTCTTCGAAGGATCTTTCATGTTAGTATCGGTAGTATAGGGGTGGCAATGATGCAGTGGATAGTGTGTTTGCTCGTTAACCGATGTGTGCAGTTTAAGCCCCAGCGGGGAACAGCAATCGTCAGCCACTCGAGTATAAAATCGAAAATGGATAACATCAACGTTTTTCCAACCACTGCAACAAAGAAAGGTTCCTGCCTGGTAATACAATGGACTTGAGAGTCTGAGTGCTCTGGAATTTGGGTTTCCTTTTTTATGTAAAAAAAAAAAAAAAAATCGGTAATTTTATTTATCGTATGGGTATAACAAGTTATAAATACAAATAGCTGATTAACAATTGCACAAAGAAATGGCTTTAAGCCATGAGTAAGAAACACATAAGTACATAGAATGATAAAGTAAGAAACATACATAAGTACAATATAAATCGTAGGAGAAACACATTATATTTAGCGTCTGAAAATAGTATTTAAGCTGATTAGCCAGAGAAGGCCATCAGGTGTGATATTGTAGATGTCATTGGGGTTGCCGTTAAACATAGAGAGGGGACAACTGGAAACAATGTGCCTTATCGTTTGGGCAGGTTCCCCGCAGTCACATGCACTAGATGCTGTTGCTCCCCATTTGAACAGAAAGTCTCTGCAGCGGCCGTGCTCGGTCCTTATCCTATTTAGTTGTGCCCACGTTTTTCGGGGTGGGTTGAATCCTGGTACGCGAACAGTAGGGTTAACTATGTTACTGCAGGTATTTGGGGCAAAATTCCTCCAGTCTTTTTCCCACTCTTCGTTGATGTTGAAGTTAGACAAATCCAGTCTAGTCGCTGTCCTCAGAGGTGGATTTCGCGATTTCAGCCGATATGAGTCCTTTTCGTTGGAATATATGTGAATTGGAAGGTTCGGGTTGCTTTGAATTTTGGTAAATTCTCTGACGAGTGTGTTCTTTTGTCTAAGTGATGGTGGGGCAATGTTGCTCAAGATTGGGAGCCATTGAATTGGGATGGACCTTATTGTTCCAGAGATTAGGCGCATTGCGATGTGGAGTTGGCTATCAATTTTCGTGGTATGTGCGCTATTTAACAATACGGGGGCTCCGTATTCGACAGTTGAGTAAACCAGTCCTAAAGCGGCAGTTCGAAGTGTACTGGGTGATGATCCCCAGGAGCTGGACGCAAGTTTTTGAAGCAGCTTGTTCCTTGTTTTCAGCTTGGCTCCGGTGTTGAGACAGTGCTGCTTAAAGGTAAGGGATCTATCGATGGTTACTCCGAGATACTTGGGGCTCTTATTATGTCGCAGGACCGTACCGTTGAAGCAAATTTCGAGCGGCATGTGTGCAAGTTGGCTATTAAGGTGAAAGCACGCTGACTCAGTTTTAGCCTTGCTGGGTGTCAGCCTCCATTTCTTAAAGTATTCTCCCAGGCAGCCAAGATCTGCTGAGAATGTGGCCTCAATGGAGTCCATGCCCTGGTGTTGTGTGGCTATAGCCAGATCGTCCGCATACGAAAATTGTTTGGATGTAGTGTTTGGTAAATCGTGAGCATATAGGTTGAAGAGAAGTGGGGCCAAGACTAATCCTTGTGGGAGGCCGTCGTTGAGTTTTTTGGATTTGCTAACGCCCTTGTTGAGGAATACTTGGAAGGAGTGATTACTCAGCATGTTGTTGATCAGGTTTGCTGTTGTTTTGCAACGTACCGTCTTCAAAAGTTTATAGACCATTCCAGTACGCCAGACCGTATCATATGCAGCAGTAAGGTCTACGAACACAGCGCCAGTCTTAAGCCTGTTTTCGAAGCCATCCTCAATATAAGTTGTGAGGGCGAGTACTTGGTCAGTGCAACTACAAATTTTTCGTAATCCAGCTTGTTCTATAGGGATAACTTCGTTAATGGGTGCCTCAATTCTGTTGTATATTAAACGTTCAAGGATCTTATAGCATACACTTAAGAGAGCAATTGGTCAGTAGCTGTCGGCCTTGTCGGCTGGTTTCCCCGGTTTAAGTACCGCAATGATTTTTGACTTCTTGAACTCAATGGGCAGGTTATCGGATGATAGAATGCTGTTAAAAAAACTTGCATGGCCAGATCTTAGTGTTTTTCCCGCAATTTTTAATAAATTCAGGATAGATTCCATCAGCTCCAGCGGCTTTTCCATGCTTACAGCAGGCGATGGCTACTTCTAGTTCGGAAATTGTAAAAGGTCTTTTTAAGCTCTTTTAATAGGCTCTTAATGTGTTGGGTGTGGGCTTTGTCCGACTTTGCTTTGGAAACCTCGACAATCCGATTTGCAATCAGGTCTTGATCGATCTTAGGTTGGTGTGATGGGAAGGAATTTGATCCTCCAAGCCTTTCTACTTGATCGGGTAAAGTCCAGGTTTTGTGTAGCTTTTATCCACTTTTCTTTTTGTGCATTATTCAGAGATTGTAAGAGTTCCTTTGCAATTTCGGTGTCACCACTCTCCTGAAATTCTTTATATAGCCGGTCACTATCAGAGCTCCAACCGGGAACATATTCTTTTCGATATCCGCGTGGGATGCGCTTCTTTGCTGTGGCTATTACGATGCCAACAAAGCGCCCATAGTTCTTGGGAGTCGGAGGGTAGTATAGGCATAGGTATGCTACTCGCCTTCGATGAGCCATCGATTGGAGATTCGATGTTAGAGCCGGGTCTTCTATGAAACGAACTCATCGTCTCTGGATGCTGTCCAATAAATTTAGAGAATGTTTTGGAGCCGAGCTTCAAACGTGGGAACAGTATTCAAGTCTAGGTCTAACGATTTGTGATTTGTATAAGAACATAAGCTGTGCCGATATGAAGTATCTCTTTGTTCTATATACGAGTACATATATGTATGTAATGTAAATAGCTCAGTTTCATGCTAATGCTAATTTTTCTATGTTGGATATGTGTTTGTGCCATATTATGCCAGAGCTGACCGCGACTCCAAGAAGATGCATGGTCTCCTTAGGTAGGATTATTTGGTCGTCCATTTGAAGCTCTGGTACGGTAGACTGATTCTTTCTAGAAAAACTGGTGAATTGGGTTATCCATGCATTGAATTCGAACATGTTAGTCTTTTTCCACTGCAAAATTGTCTGAAAATCTTCGTTTAATGATTAAATTTGGACGCATGTTTATAGGTGCGAGGTGCTTGCGTTCACGGCGGTATTGTTCGAACAGGGTGCTATTAGGTTACTATCATTGGCAAAGGTGCTACTTGTCGACTCTAGCAGGTTAGTAATATGGAGTAGAAAAAAAAGAAGAGTTGCTGAAAGTATAGAATCTTGTGGTACTCCAACGTTTACAGCAAAGATGTCACAAAATACACCATCGACCATAACTTGGATTGGTCTGTCCTGAAGAAAAGTTTTCATTCACGCGCAAACCTGTTGTAGTAGGGCATATGAAGCTAACTTGCTTAATAACGCTCCATGTCAAACACGGTCGGAAACTTTTGATATATCCAGGACAATGGCAGCGGCTCTTGATTCCCCGTGTTGTTCGATGGCTGACGTCCATACATGAGTTACGTAGTTCAACAAGTCTCCGGTTGAGCGGCGCTTTCGAAAACCATACTGCCGCGCTTATTAATCCGCCTCTCTCTCTTTGGAAAATAGGGCTATGGAGCGGTTGTTTTGTGGCTGAAACTTGCTTCCTTTCTTGGGGATGGATTGACCGCGGGAAATTTTCCAGCGCGATAGAAAAGTTTTCTGTACGTAAGACCTATCTCTACCTGTAACGAGTCTAATGCCGATTTGCTTGAAAATATACCTGTAAGGAGATTGACTTTCTCCTTGAGTGCTGTGGCTAGTGATCTGTCCTCTTTCACCAAAGGCGACGAAGTGGATGAAGTTGTTGCTTATCATCTTTGCCATAGACCAGAATGGACAAGACCTATTGGCAACAACTAACAAACAGTTACTCTCTTATTGCATGTGTTGTGTGCTGTCTCCACCGTCAGATTGCAGCTGTTTCGAAGCCATACGCTAGTCCATCTTCATTGCTCTGATGGGTTGGAGCACCACTCTTATATGCTTTCTTCTTGGCTGCAGTAGCATGCTTGCACGACGTGAGTTGAAAACGATAGACAGAGATAGAAACATTGGTGTGGTTTTAAACTCAGGTGGTAGTAGGTTTCAGGAAAACTCTAGGAGTGGCGTCTAGATAACTGGGGAGAATTATTTTGTCGTTATTTTATGATTCGCAGTTTTTTTTTTCCTCCACCTTTGTCATTCACAAGAACAATTATAGGTTACGTAAGGTTAGGCTAGAGGGAAGTGCACCTAGGTGCTTCTCACCGGGGCTAAACGGTCCACTGTGTTTCCGTTTTTGTTTGTGGAACGTATAAACTTTTTATCTTTCGGTCGCCCCAGTAGTGAACCGACCTAAGCTCTTTATGAATCGTATCATGTTCCCTTAGTGGAGCTTGCACAAGGTTTCTTAGTTTGTCAATAAACCTATTGAGCAGTCACACATCAAGTGCTTGATTTTTATTTTTTTTTTTCTCTTGTACAACCCATGCCCGCGTGGCAACGACACTGCGACCTGAAAGATCTATTGTATCGGAGGGTTGGAGTTAATCTAACAGACGTACTACCTCCCTTATGAAAGTGAGTATGTCCTTAGTAGCGGGGCATTTCAGTTCCACTGAAGTAAGTATCTCCTTGTGGAGAATACGTTTCCTTAACCAGTGTAGTCCCGGGCATTCACAAAGAATGTGTTCGGAGGTTTCATTCTCCTCTAAACAGAACCGGCAGTCCTTCTCTTGACACAGGTTCATCTTGTTAAGGTGGTATCTCAAGCCGCAATGGCCAGTAAGAAAGCTCACAATCTTCTTGATGCTTTCCCTATCTAAGTTAAGGATTTCCTTAAGGAGTAAGGCTTGATTAATCGTTTGGATTGTCTTAAGCCTGGCCCACTAGTCCAGTGGTCTAGACGAAGGTTGTTTTCCCATTCGTTAATCAGCGTTGTAGCTGTCGCCCAATTGACGCCACAATAAGGTTCAGGACCGATGAACGCAGATTCTGAGCCAGCCCTAGCAAGCTCATCTGCAGATTCGTTGCCCACAATCCCTTGGTGTCCGGGTACCCAACCGAGTAAAGTGCTTGATAGTTTCTATCGTTTGTGCGTTTTGACAGCTTCAGCAGTGGTCGGGTGAATTGATGTCTAGTCTTACGGTAATTTCCCCTATCGCACAGTGTCTTGTAAGCGCACCTATCAAGATACGGATTTCTTTTTTATTCATTGCCATCAGGCTTTTGGTTCTCCCTTCATTCAATACCGGTCATAAACTGCGAGATATGATACCATCTCCTCTGGTAATCTATGCAGAGTTGATCAGCTCTCTTGTCTTAAGGTCGATTTTTCTTTTAAGTTATCCAATAGGAACTTCTACTGATGTCTGAGTATGTTCTATATTTCTCCATTTCTGGCTAGTTCATCCGCTTTTTCATTCCCTTCTATATTGCAGGGTCCGGGAACCCAGCAGAGAGTATTGCATACACTGTTCAGGGAATCTCGGCATCTGGAAACTACTTTTGATCGAACTTCCTCGCTGTTTAGTGCTTTGATTGACGCTTGACTTTTTTCTATGTTCTTCTTCCAGGAAAGCTTTGAATCTAGGATAGTTTCGAGATATTTTGCTGTTCGAGAGAGTTTCAGAAGAGTTCCATTCAGTTTTGGTAGGTCAAATTCATCTTTTTTCCTTCAGTTTGTAAACAGAATCAACACGGTCTTTGTCGGATTAATACCTAGGCCGTTTTGTTCTGCGGAAGAGGACAAATCTTTTAGTGCAGATTCCATAAGATTGTTGATGGAAGGTAAGTATTTCCCACTGATCATGATTACTATGTATAAAAATGCGACCAGAGTATATTCTTTAAAATGAAGGTTTTCTCTATGAAAAAGACAACATCATGTAGTGCAGTGCTACATAAATTGTGTTCATTGAAAAGGCTTCTCTGGTGCCGATTAATTAATCTCTCCAGTGTTTTTAGAAGAAACAAGGACACGGTAATTGTTCTGAAATCGTTTGTAGTGGAGTGGGTTGGTTTCCATGCTTTAGGGGTCAAAACCACTTTTACTTCTCTCCAGCATTTCGGCACGTGACCTAGTTTTAAAAAGCTGCGGTAAATTACTTTAAGCCAAAGCGAGATTGCTGTTAGAGCATGTTGTAGCATAGCTGGAATGATATTATCTTTTCCTTCAGATTTGTCCTTTGATAATGTCATTAAAAGCATTTTTTTCATAATCATCTGTTAGTGAGTTTGGATTGGACTGCAGGGCAGTCGCGTGTAGATCGAGATCGCAGCTCCATGGGAAGTGTGTTTCCATTAAGAGTTCCAACAATTCTTGGCTTTTAGAGTTATCACAACGCTTGAGATATCCCGCGACTGATGAATCTTCGGATAGAAATTTGCGTAGTCTGGCAGACTCGCTAGCGAACAAATTTTCCACCCATATAACCAACCTGCTGCTAGTGTTATGCCTTCGCAATAGTTCTAACGCAAACTTTCGCAATTAATCAGACTGACTATGTATAAATGTTTCCTGACATCAGAATTTGAATCATGAGCCATAAGCGTGGCAATCGATTTCGTTTCCACTACAACCATCGCCACCACTGGTTTTACTTACGAATATGGCTCAACCAATAGCCCATGTCTGTAAATTTTTCGACAAACACACCCCATGTGATCGTACAACAAACTATTGAACTTCGCACGACTATCATCCTCAGCTATTCAGCATCTGAAACTTTTAAACTATGCGATGACTTCAATAGAAAAACCAACAATATTCTTATACTTCTTGTGTAAATTCATTTTTATTTAATAATATATTTTTTTTTGTTTTTGTTAATAAACTTTACTTTTTCCTTACAAGCTAAGACATACAAATTTACAACTTAAACAACCTAAAAACTGTGCTTAATGCACGATTGAAACAATGAGTACAGTATAGTAGGACAAACTTTTAATGTAAATCAATACATTAACAAGGATATACTAATCCTTGCTCATCTTCAGATAAAAATTATGTAAAGCTACCTTTTACAAGTTCTTGACTAATTTTTGAACAGGAAACGGAAATTCTATTTACAAAGAAAAAGTATGTAGTCAAGTCCTCGTTAAGTATTGCACATCCTTACGAGCTAAATCTAGGAATACACTCTTTAAACTCTAACAATACTTTCATAGGTAATTCGATGGATGCGATATATGTTACATTTGTGTGGTACAACAAGTCAACAAACAGGATAACAGGAGGACTCTACCTTCTCAAACCGAAATAGTCGCATTCGATTGCAGCTCACTGTACTGGGACTTGAAGCTGTTGTTCATCAACATCGACCGATAGACCTCGGAGAGGATGTTCCACATCGCAGGGTTGCCTTGTTGCAGTAGTTCCGCAGGTGGATGGGGAAGCATTGTGTTTGACTGTTGGTCGTTTGGTTTGGTTGAGAGGTCTAGAAGGTCGGTAGTCTCTGGGGCTCCGTCAGATTTTTTTCGTTTGCCCAGTAAACAGTCAACGGAGAAGCTGCCTGATAGCTTCACAGGGCGATGTTGACTCTCACTGGTAGTAGATTCATCGCTGGTGACTGCTGGTGGACTCAGACGATCGTCAGTGATCCGTTTCTTTACTGAGAAGTCCAAAGGTTGGTTGTCATCTTGCATACAGGGCTCATCCTCTTCCTCATCGCCCATGTGTAGCTCTTCCCCATCATCTTCATCATCGTCTTCCTCCACTGAAACCATTAGTTCATCTCGGCATTCCTCATCTGACTCACAGCCACTGATCTTGTAGTCGTCACTGAAGCTGCTGTGACTACTGCTCCTTCCGCTGATCGCTGGAACTACACACATTTCTCCACCACCCATGCCACCAAACATTCCCGAATGGCCATGCCCTGGATACGGGGGATACGGTGCGAATCTGTCGAATGGATACACTCCACCAGCGGTAGGACCTCCCGATGGCATCAATGGCGTCTGGAATAATAGCGGTGGGAACTGCTGCGCTGTTCGTCCATCATGAGGCGAAATCTTGCGTCGAATATGCGGAGAGTGCAGCTTCGGGTTTGGATTGGCGCTGTGACGGTTCCTGGAACGCCTTGAGCTGAACACCATATTGCATCCCTCCACAGTGCATTTATGCATCTCACGCAAGTGCACGGCGGAGAAGTGTATCTTCAGTGCTCCCTTGTCGCAGAAGGTCTTCAGACAGATGCTACATTGGACGCGCTTCTTGCCGGTAGCAGGATTGATGAATTGCGCAGCCAGGTTAACCGGTGGTGAGCCCCAGCGTTTGGGCTTCGCCAAAGATTGTGTCGATGGAGTTGATATTGATGGTGTCGACGGTGTCGTGGGTGACTTCGATGCCGCAGCTGCAAATGCTGCTGGCAGCAAATACGGTGGTGGGACAAACGACAGCGGGGATGCATCTATTGATTGAAATCTCGACATTATGTGCTCCATGTTATACTCGTAGAAAATCTGAAAGAAGGGACCAGGGAAACAAAAGTTAGAAAAATATGCTAAAATATTGGCAGTCATTGTGGGCAAATATATAGAAGGATATTTTTTGCGAAATCATCCCTCTTGAGATGGGGTCCGCTTTCGGCTATGAAGTGATTGATGAAGGATGCAAGAATGTGTGAAGAAAGAGGGTGGCTGGATGCGGAAGAATGCGATGTGGAATGCTGAGTGGCAGCAGACGAAGGATGACGGCGCAGAATTCTGCAAATTCCTCAATGTCTGCCTCATTTGACGATTATGAGTTGGACGTCGACCACATGTGGTACACAGTGCAGTGATTCAATCGAATGACAAAAGGTGCAGTTGGATTTGACTTAAGAGGTGTGAGAGAAGGCCATGTTTTACTATGGGAGAGCCACACTTGAAATTTGTATGGAAAAAGGCTGTTAAGGTGAAGAACGGGTTTCAGAAAAGTCCGAGGCGGACTATGAGCGCCGTAGGGGTAGAACATTCCAGAGAAAGCCGAGCTTTGGCTTTTCCTACTTCTTAAGCTCTAACATTTATTATCCAATAAATTGCCTCTACTGCTAAAACCGTAATTTTCATGTAACATGTCTGTCTATAGGTGGGGATGTTCGCGATAAACTCCAAGACTACTGAACCGAGTACAATGTAGAGATGGGTAAAAAATTACTAACTGTGAGTTATTCGCTTGTGAACGACTTAAAAATAAACTGTGAAAGGTTAAAACGTGGAATAAGGAATTCTTTTTCACATCACATTTCTACATTCGCAACAAAAGATACACAGCTAGCATTGTTCAGTGCAGAGCTACGAACAAAGAACGAAATGTACGCACCAAAGGATACAGAGCTGGCATTGCTCAGTGCAGAGCGACGAACGAAAAACGAAATGTACACACCAAACGATACAGAGCTGTCACTGCTCAATGCAGAGCGAAGAACGAAATATACACACCAAACGATACAGAGATGGCATTGCTCAGTGCAGAGCGACGAACGAAGAGCGAGCAATCTTTAGGTATGGTTCGCACATTGATAGACCTTAACTTCGTTTCCTCGTCCTACACACTACTTTAAATAAATGATATAACACACATACGTTTTCGAAGTCGGATATACCTTCGACTTTCAGACTATGTATGGCTGTTATCAAATTTAGCGGTGGGACTGTGATTGCGATCACTGCTAGTCATTACTCTGTTCTTCCCACTGAGATGCGAATAGTTATTGTTTAACTGCTTGGCTGCTCATTGTGATTTACTGTTTCGCATATCGCGGAAAACATACACACTACTTTCTGATTCTGCTCGAAATCATGTATTGCTTACTCTGTTTATCGCACTAAGGCATATTTGCACTTGCTCGATGATAGATACAATACAATATAGAATACATATACCGACTCACAGGGGATAGTTGTGCTCCAACTGTTCAGTGCTCCGGATATTTACCATATTACAAGACATAGTTATGATTTATATTGTGATTGTGATTGCTCTATTCTCTCTCTCTTTCATTTATTTATATCTGTGGAGCTTATGCTCGGTAGTCACTCGCGATTCCTTTGTTTTGTGGTAAGTTATGTCCTGTACTATGCACACAGCAATAAATGCTAACTGTGATCTTAAGAGTATTTAAATCAGTTTTTGTCTTAACTGTTTTCTTCCTTAATTGGTCTCTGTGATCACTAAAAATTATTCTCAAGCATATTTCTTGTCAAATTTACAGTAGTGTACAGAGTGTGCGCTTATAACATTCTTGCTTTAATGTGTCGGCAATATGCACCCAATTTTGTAACACATCCAACTGTAAAAATCACTGCCTCCGGGGGTCTAAAAATAAAAACCTCGCTTGTCTGGAATGTGCTTTAATTCGTCGTATCGAACGGCTTTTTTGCTTCCACTATTCGTTAATCATCAAACTTGAAAGTGAGCAATCTTTATCTAGAGGGTTCGTACCCAGGCTAATTTACAAAATTTCCTGACTTCGGAATAAACACTACTCGCGCAATTTTTTTTTTTAAGTGAGTTATGTTTGGTCTGGGTGTAAGGATACGTAGGAATTGAAAGAAATAAAAAGCCAGACAAACTGGCGAGGCAGGGGTCAGTCTCCATTTTTTTTTTTGGTCCCGAACCATTCGATGCACTAGACAGAGGAATAATAAGGGTGTAGACAGGCAGACAAGCTCTAATCATGGAGGCAGGAGTATTCAAATGGTTAGTAGCGTTGGTCACAGAACGTAGTAACATCAAAAATCATTTGAAAAAGATATACATATGTCTTCTGGAAAATGACATCTGTAGACTAAGCCTGGAAAAGGTGGAGACTCTAGCTAGCAGGATAAGAGGGATATTGAACTACCACTGGTAAGGAAACGAGAAGATAACCTGCAATCGAATACTTGCGTTAATACAGCGGAACGAAGCCATGTACGAACTTTGAAGAAATCCGGAGAGCATATTTGTTTGAGATCATTGTGGGAGAAAGACAAAAATTTATCCAGCCCATGTTTGGAAATGCTATGTGGGCGGCAAGTGTTTTGGACAAGCTGCAACAGTCTACAACTCGACGGAGAGTTAAGGCTGCTATCTTCCAATGTAAGGGCCGGATCACCTTTATATGTGGTCTTGAGATATAATCCACCCAATTTTGAATAGATTTCTCAAGACATTTTTTTGAAGACGCATCGTTAGTGATTGACAGACTCTTCATTTCAGTTGACCATACAGCTGATAGTTGAGAGAATTCCCAATTTGGATACGTCCTGTTCCAGTAAACAATTTCTGGTCATAAATCAAATGACGTGATCGTATGACAGTAGAAGCGATATTGAATGGACCTTTCCTTATGATGGTATACTGAGCCAAGATACTGCATTTTACAATCAATCTTCAGCATACAGCGCAGCTTGAAAGATCTCATGATCAACCTCCAGCCAAATGATTCGAAGAAAGACCTCTCATTGTGACAAAACTTTTACTGATTTATTTGATTTTTATTACCCCGTCATCGATTTATGTGAATTTTTGTCTGCCGGTCGCCCTGTGGCGGCAAGTTGTGACTGATGTGGTTCAACTCCTTCACATCAAAAAAAAAAAAAACCCCGTCCAACGGTCGACAGTTCACGGTCATTATAAAGTGGTCCCGCTTTTCAGCGAATCATAATCCCGCCACAAGAAATAACGACACATTCACCACAAGCAGCCCCAAACGAGCAATTATAAAACCCACTCTATACCGTCATTACTAGGACCGAGGCACAATATACTTGACCACAAGAAATATAATTTTTTGACAGTTGAATGTCATGCGACGACGGTCATCTCTCTGTGTGACCAATTTTTCTTTCCTGTATCTGTATCTTTTTCATAATATTCCACACACCCGTGAGGAATTACCTCTCATAAGGTTGGTATAGGTTCCCCTCCCTGGTTTTTTGAATTATGACTTTTCGAAGATTTATTCATTCATAATGTCCCTTGCGGGCTTTAATCCTTCCACATTCGGTCCTTTTTTTTATGTGAAAACAACAACAACAAAAATGTCTTCGTTTTCCCTTGAAATCGATTTGGGGATGGACGAGCGGAACTCATATCTTGTTCTTCTCGCTGGGCTACGCGGCGGGATTATGTGACAACACTTTATGCGATCGCGCTGTTTGTCCCCGAGGGGTGACGTGACGCGCGGTTTGGTTTCGTATCCCAAACTACTCATCTCGATCGATTTTTATGATCGTTACCTGAATTTATAACCGCACCGCACCGGCAAGGCGGTGCAATACAGTGTATATAGTGCGCTGCGATCCCATAAGATCCCCACAAGATCCTATAAATGCATGCACGCTGGCTGGTCCTGGGTGTAATATCATAGCCAAGGAATCTTAAAGTTATATTGCGCTCTTTGTGGATTGCATGCATGCAGCATCCATCGAAAAGGGTGCTTATAGGTTTTTATTCTTTTAGAGATTGAATCTTCGTTTCGTTGTTGTTGTTATTCTTGGGCTGATGTGGTGTGAAAATACAAAGTTTTATTACCCACTTACAGCCACAACAACAGCAGCACCAGCAGCAGCATCATCGGTGTGTAGTGATGATCCTGTTTTATTAGATGATGTGAGGATCCGCTTGTTTTTGTCGTCGTTTTCTCTTTTCAATCTTTTATTAGTACCGAGGGTACTGTAAAAGTTGAGAGAATTTTTCCTTAACTCAGTCACGCAAGGTCTTTTCCATTTCGGTTTGAAGGAATGCAATAAGGAATTTCTGTAAGATGTTGACCAGGGATTAGGGTCGTGTGTGTGATGAAGGACGTTACATTTAGGTGTGAAACTTAGTACTGTCTCGTGAGACGGACCCCAAGTAATTAGGGTCATTACCGGATTCCAGGAAAAAGAACAAATATGGTGCCTGACGCAGTTTGGAATTTTATTTTCTCTTTCCTGGACATCCGCGAGGTTAGGCGTTCACTAGACACAATCTTTTTTTTTTTTTTTTTTTTTTTTTTCTATACCTTCTATTTGCATCCAACTGAAAGCTTAAAGTAACTGAAACCCCCTGTGTGCTAAAAAAAAAAACCTTTTTAATGATTGCCTAATCAACTTAAATTTCAAGTTCATTACCACCGAAACTGAGTCCACTCTTATTCAATTCAGATTCATCTCGGTCACGTGACCGTATTTAAGAATAGATACCATTTAGCATCTACGGAACAAACAATTAAAAAGTGCTTTTGTCACAATTCCATGCCTAAACAAATCAATATCACCAATCATCAGTAATTAATTGAATTAGCATCCGAAATCAGGCAACAAAAATCCACACCCAAAAGTCGAAACAACATCTCGAGAAATGATGAAATGTCTTATGAAGACTGGCAAGTAATTTCGTTCAATAAAGTTCATTTTCGAAAGCTCTGTTCATATCTATTTCAGACGGTCGTTAATAAGCCATATTGTAAGCTCATACCGATTGAAAATTGTTTATTATAGTTCAAAGCCACAATGACAAATGAGGAGTTGCTCGAGTATCTTTTTCGAACTTAACTGTCATTTTTGCAGTATTTTAGGTCAAATCTAGTTCAATGAACAATGCTTTTTGATCCCCTAAGTTTCAACTGGATGCGTCTTCTAAATTAAAGCGTAATTAGTGATGTATCAAACCGAGTTGATAAACCGGGTCAAACCGAGTTACAGCTAAACCGAGTTAAACCGAGTTACATTAATATCAAACCGAGTTTGCGAAACCGATGGAACGAACCGAATAAAAAACCGCATTTAACCGCGTTAAACACACGGTTCGGTTTCAAACCGAGTTTGCGAAACCGGTAGAACGAACCGAATAAAATACCACATTCAACCGAGTGGAACACACGGTTCGGTTTAAGTTGGTTACAAACCGAGTTGTACTGCCCGGTTCCATACCTATTTGGAATTTGGTTTCAGTTAAGTTTCTCATGAGACCGTGGCTCCTGTTTTCTCTCATTGTCGGTTTTTTATTCGCATAGTTGTGTTAGTTTTTCTTGTGTATGCGCTGTTTTGGTGTGTGCTCCATCAAACCAAGTCAATTGAGGGTATACACACCGAGTTTAATTCGTATTCGGTTCGGTTTTAGTTTCTTATGCGACGGTGGGATAATTTTGTTACAAACCGAGTTAGTCAACCCGGTTTGTAACTCGGTTTGCTTAAATTCCAACTCGGGTTAACCCGGTTTGAGAAATGTTCAGTTTGGTACATCACTAAGCGTAATACACATCGAAGAAAAATCAACGCCTGTAACGCAATTTCGATCGTTTTCGAATTCGAATGAAATCGTCTTTTGTGAAACACATTTTTGAATTTTTGATTGGTAATCTGGAATTTCACTTCAAAATGAGTGAATTCAAATGTAAAAGTTACCATTATTCACGAGTAATTGTGTGCAACATGCGTATCTTTACGGACTTAAACGTCATTCTTGATGTGTTTTCGATGAACTCAAAGGTAAGAATATTGTTCATTTTACTCATCTTAAACTACAATAGTCGAAATGGAAATCGAAATCGGAAACACATTGAGAACATGTGATGAAATTCGATTTTTTTTCGAACTCAATTGTCGATTGTAAAACAAAATTTGATGAAATGAAATACTTCTATTGAATTCCTATGACTTTGACTTTAAAACAAATGGTTATACAATTCAATTGACAGCAAATATCTTGTAGCAATCCAAATTCGAATGCACAAGTACGTACTCGTATACTTTCCATATGCAACGAGTAACTGCCTGCAACTTTTTCGAAATTAACTGCCATTTTCCATATTTTTTTCTTTTAACGTGGCTCAGTGATCAATATTAGCCGTATTTTATTATCACTCATGATCCATATGGATCATTGATTTCTATGCAATACAACAACAATACGAGATCTTGCTTTCTATTAGGATCAATTTCGTGATCCAGAAATTTTTTTTTTTATTCCTTGGTATGTTACACAACCACACTACAAGACACAAGGAAAAATATTCGTTGATCCAGATCCGGATCGTTTTATTTTCGTCGTGTGATCTATATGGATCTTGGCTGATAATAAAATACGGCTATTGTTCGATCGCGTGAGCTTACACCAGAACTATCTTCTTTTTTTTTTTTTTTTATCGAATTACACACGCCAGTTGTTCGGCGTTACTTACCCCGGTAAAAACCGTGAGTTAGGCTCGGCTGGAGCACAGTCCATGTTCTGTGCCCTTACGAAAGTGTAACGGAGGTGAAAAATCTCGAAAGAAACTTGGTAGTTCTCGGTTACCAAGTAGTGTGGGACTCTAACGCCACTAAAAAACACCTCCTTAATCAGGACCAACGATCGACAAATGATTTTTCCTTCTTGTATTTAAAATCACGTTGAGGAAAGTTTAAAATTTTAAGTGCTTTCCATAGCTTTTAGACTAATGGTCGTGAGGCTTAGTTCTTCTCAATCTCCGGATATTGTCTCGTACATTTAAGACGGTTTCTACCTCGGAATTAATGTGATTTTGCAGTCGCTGATAAGAACAATCTTCGAAATAAATAAGAAATGCAATGCAAATTCCGTCTTTGTAACGAAATTCGAACAGTTTTTCGAAATTGACTGTCATTTGTGCTACAATTCCAGTTTCGATTACCACTTTTCATTGCCATTCTGTAATTGAAACAAAAAGTGGTATTATATGTTATTTCATTTAGAGCAATGGTTTTATTACTACTCAAGTAAGAAGTAAGTCCAAGTGTACGTCATGAGCAATTGCTCTAACTTGTCTATCTTTTTCGAAGTTAAATCAGTCTCAGTCTGCTAAGTCAAAGCCAGCAGTGCATGTTTACGTTTCCACATAATATTTTCCTCGAACTCGACTGTCATTTCTTCATAAAATGAACACTTTTGTACAATCTTTGTTTTTGTATTATTAAACTTCTAAACCCTTTAGCACTAGAAAGTTTTCTGGTTGTGTATGTTTCAAAATTCCGAGGTTAATTGTGTTGCAACTTTGGAAAATATATTAATTTTGGGCTTAGGAGGAAATAGAGCTGTCATACTTAGAGAAATTGAAATTCTTTTTGAAATTTAGATGTCAAAATATTGCTCTCTGGATTCAAAAGAGAGAGTAAGAAGTCGAATCCTAGAACATTTGGCCTCTGAAATCTCGAAAATCCCCCAATTTCTCCAGAGAGCGAAAGCTCTTTTTTTAGGCCTTCCTATGCCAAACAAACTTAATAAGTATATTTATTTATTTATTCATTTGTATAATTGCCAACAAAGTACATGGGCTTTCTAAGACATTAGAATTACGGATAGTAAAAAAAAAACTTAATACAATAATACTTGTTAAATATAATATGAAGATAAAGATTACGATCAAATAAGAAAAGAACAGAAAAAAAAACCAACAGTTTAAAAAAAGCTTAATACATTGAGCAAACAATTATGACTGAAAATAATTTATCAAATTTGATTTTATTAAGGATATCGACATATTAAAGTCAATTAAAGACGCACAGTCATTATACAATAACAGTAAACCATTTATAGAAGACGATCGGCCATAATTAGTACGAGAATGGGCTATATAAAAGAATCTGTTATTACGCAAATTGAGATATGGAACATTAAGATTAACAAGACTTAAAATTTCCGGGCAGTCAATCTCACCAATCAGTACTCTGTGAAGGAAAACAACTCTTGACACCTTTCTTCTAACCTCAAGTGATACGAGACTAATTATGTGTAATCGATCTGAATAGGGGGGTAAGTTATGCAAATCACACCAAAGAAGACCCCTGAGGGAAAACCTTAGGAATCTTTTTTGAGTTGCTTCTATTCTCGCGATGTGAGTGCTGTAATAGGGATACCAAAGAACCGATGCATATTCCAACAATGATCGAACAAACGATACATATTCAGGGTTATCGTGAATAAATTTTCCCTCGGAATTTTTCCCCCGAAGAAAAATTCGGTATCTTTAAAAAAGAGGAAATAATTCCGCGGAAAAGAAATAGGTAGCATGAATGACAATTCAGGAGAATTTTAAACGCAATCGTGATATTTAATTTTTTCCTGATGAATTTTTTCCCTATTTTTGAGATACCTAATTTTTCTTCGGGGGAAGAATTTCGAGGGAAAATTTATTCACGATAACCCTGATTACGTTTTTAGAGCATAAGGGTCGGAGAATACTCTAGCATAACGTTTTAACATTCCCCATGCTCTGTTCGCTTTGTTAGTTGCATATTCAATATGGTTACTAAAGGATAGGTTACTATCCAACATAACACACAAGTCTTTTATTGAAGAGACACGAGAGATAACACTATGATCAATGGAATAATCATAAATACATGGTGAGATACGGCGAGAAAAGGTAATGACCGGGCATTTACTAACATTAAGAGACAAGTAGTTTTTAGAGCACCACAAAACGAATTTTTGAAGATGTCCATTCAAACGATGAAAACTGGTAGAATCATCGCATGAAGAGTATATTTTAAAATCATCGGCAAACATCAGAATATTACATTGTGGTAAAAATTTTACAACGTCATTAACAAATAAAATAAATAAGAGGACCAATGTGGCTTCCTTGAGGGACACCAGATGTTACCACGATTTCTTTATATATTTGGCATCGAAACTTCACAAATTGGTATCTGTTTTTTAAATACGACGAAAGCCATTTTAGAAAAACTAGAGGAAATCCAAGTCGTTCAAGTTTGTAGAGAAGAAGCCTGTGGTCAACACGATCAAATGCTTTGCTGAAGTCGGTGTAAATTGCATTGACTTGATTACCATTACAGATCTCACTGATTACAAAATTTGTAAAAAGGAGAAGATTTGTAACTGTTGATCTGTTTTTTACAAAGCCATGTTGGTTATTGAAAATCATATTTTTACAAAAAAAAAATTGAATTTCTCAGTAACTAATGAATCAAACAGTTTAGGGATGGACGATTGCTTACAGATCCCCCTATAATTTTCAATTTTATTTTTCCTGCCGGATTTAAATATTGGGACTATAAAAGAGTTTTTCCATATGGTTGGAAAGATTCCAGTCTTCAACGATAACTTAATAATAATAATAATATGTGGCACAAAATAGTTTGTAAAGGGAAGGCACACGTTTTTAAGAAACCCGACGGAATACCATCGGGTCCAGGATTAAAATTGGAATCCAATCGCTTGAGTCCACTAAGGACAATGTCCTCAGAAAATTCAGTACGGCTGAAAATAAGGGGGGGTGAACCTAAATAGGAAAAAAAATTGCCATCTATAATTGAATCAGCGTTCGAGTAAACTGATTGGAAAAATGAAGCAAAGCTGTTAGAGATAATGCGGGGATTTTCTATTGGCTTATCTTCGTAGAAAAGAAACTGGAAAACCATCAGTGTTTTTTGAGAATTTATAAAATTCCAAAAATTGTTTGGCGATGATTTTATTTTGGATTCAATATCATTATGTAAGCTGAGTGGGCATGGTGTAAAGAAGTTTTAAACTCAGTTCTAAGCGCACGGTACAAAGTGTAGTCCTCATTCAACATACTAGAGCGCCACTTCTTATAGGCTCTATTTTAAAAAAGTCTTTATTCTTATATATACATATATTGTAACAAAAATCACCGATCAAGCCGAATACGTTGAAAGTTGCGACGGATGATGGAGACAAAAAAACGAGAATCTTTCTGGTTCCCGAGAGGGTTTTTATAACTTCTTTTATTAAAATTGTTTTCAACTAAATTAGTTTCATTACAAAAAAAAATCTACTACAATTTTTCTTCGCTTAAACTCTGCACGTCTCTAATAGCCGCTGTCATCGCTGACCAAAACAAAACTCATCGCTAGGCTTCGGCCAACCTTCTTATACATTTGGCTCTGGCTTTCCAGACAAATAACCAAATTTCCAATTCGCCGCTGGTATTCCATCCGCCAAGAATCTGGAAAGTACTGGTACCTTCGGGTTGACACCTTCGAGACGTTTCTCAGGGTTTCGCGGTTGTTTATATTTCTCTGTCGGTTTGTGCGTTCGCGTAACAATATAGTTCGTGAAGGAATGTGGTGTGCTACTAAACACGCTGCATCTTAGGGATGTTTATAATTTTACCTATCAGGCAATATTGAAACTAGTTTCTTTGACAAATATTTGGCTCTTAATGATGATGAAATGACAATACATGCCAGATAACAGCTCACTCAAGTCGAGAATGAAATGACGTTTGAACTGTCATCAACTGTCGAATGACAATTGTAAATTTATCATATTCTAAATTCCTTCAAAAAACAGTTGTGGCTCATTATTTCCAGATCACTTTTTAGAGTGGTCAATAAAAACGACCACCCATTGAAATGCACTGTATGACATTCGCTCCACCTCATTAGCAGGCTCTTAATATCAACTTAGCGTGATGCTAAAAACATTTCCAAAGCTCAAACTTCAAGGCGCTAATTGTATTTAATCGAAATGTTGACAAAAAATAAATTCCGTGATTTTCCCTTATTTTTGTGACAGGCAGACAATTAAATTAAACGTGTCACCATCAAGTGTCAAACACTTGTGAAATCTAGTAATTACCAATTTGTTCTTAGGTTGACAACACTGTCAGCTGGTTTTATTTATAGGTAACTGGTATTATTTTCGATGGAAATCTGATAAATATAGATTTAGAGACAAGTTAACATTTAACTTTGTCTAGACACCAAGTTGTACGGGTGTCCAATGGTATGTCACGAGGCCTAGAGTTTGTTAAGACCTATGTGCGATTTCAGCAGATTCTAAAACAATGCCCTAATAATTGCTGTCTGGGCTAAATATAAGTTACATTTAGCATGTCTACATGAGGTGCATAGCCATTGCTTTGACGTCAAGTTAATAGAGTTGATTGATCTAATCATCACGTAGACCTGGTTAGAATCGAGCTCGAATTTGAAATTTGTTAGCATTTGATTCTAACCGCGAAATGGAAGATTTCTGAATCTAAGGTATAGAGATTCTAAGCTCAACTCTTCTGAGAGAAGGCTATAAGAAAGAAGCTCAGGTATGAGCTTGCTTTGGTTTCCAAAGTCATATGAGCTTTCCTGGCAATAAATCTAGACTAAGACCTTCGAACATGAAAGAACGTTTGAACTTGTCTAATCCAACAGGGTCGAGGCTTTAAAATAAACTCACTGAAGAATATATTTTGCAGTAAAATCTACGTTCTCTTTGGCCAAACATTTTGTATAAAAATTTAAGCAAATTGATTAAACATTCTTAGAGATGTAAGAGTTCAAACAGATGGATTTGTAAAAAAAAACGCACCTACCTTGGCTACTATTAGAACACTGAAAGATGGCTCAACCTCTGCACCAAAGATTATGTTCAAACATTCCCAAGAAGATACACAAGAGTCCAAACACTAGAGGTAATAATATTAAATTTACAACCTATGCCCTCTAACTAGATACACCCTATCTAACTACCCATATCCACATTTCGATAATCCTAAACTTAACTTCTAAATCATCGTTCAAATGTCCAAACTGATCGGAAAACACGGCTCATAAATAAAATTACAGGCCCCTGCTGTTGCACAGCGCCATTTGAGTCGCCTCTTTAGTTAGGTTTAACGTTTGTCAACTCTCTCATGTACACCATGTGTGTTTGTCTCGATTTTTTTAATAGCCCCTTAGGGCATTGATGCACCTCTCATCGCTGACTACCGCTGTAATAAAGATTACATGAACGCGCGCGCGGATTGCACTTAAAAATGAAACCAAACCAAAGTCATAGATACAGACAGAAAGTATTCAGATACGAGTACATATACATCCATTGATGACATTCCATTCGATCTTCTCGTTGATGATGATGATGATGACCATCAACTAGTAACTAAATGAACCGAAGTAAACTAATGCTAAACTTCAATGTCAAAGACGTGGACAGCGACAGCGGTGGCGGGTGAGAAGAGAAAGCACACCACACGATCTTTTACGATCCACTAAACCTACTACTCCCTGTCTTGGTATCTTTTCATCCATTAGAGCGCTCCGATGGAATCTGCGCGACGTATCTTGGCAACCACAGCTTCAACTGAATAAAAATCATAAAACTATCAGTAAAATGAATTCCAGTAGTCGACGAGTTTTTTTTTTTTTTTTTTTTTTTCTTGTGACTCCTTGTGTAGAGATTGTCGGTCATTGGCCATCAGGGGTACCTCGAACTTGAGATCTCATTAGTAGAGTCCAAGCTAACACCACACATATGTAGCTCTATGGGAATTGGAGCAATTAAATGAACCTCCACCAGATGACGTTTTTTTTTTTTTTTAGTACCTTTTAGTACCGAAGACAGAGACTTATCATTAAACTGTCCGTCACTTAATGTCTCACGTAAGGTACCTAGACGTAATTACTTATCAATTTGCGGTGACTACTTGCGTTTTAAGATACTTTTAACCTAATTGCAAGCTTTTTTGGTTTGTTCTCACAGTAAAGGGCCGACAGCAGCACTCTAAACCCTTTTAAGCCGCCCTATTGTGTGTGTGGTCGAAAGCTTTGGCGTTTTATTGGTTGAAAAGTATCTTTTTGACAAGAGCTCAGTCTTTTATGCTTTTGACATCTAAATGGTATGGTATGGTGCATGTGACCTCGTATCTTTTTTTTGTTTCAAACTTATTTTTTAATTGTTTCTTAGGTTTATTGTTTGGCTGTGCTTCGTTGACGCGTCGAAGGTCTCCATCGTGTGCGTTAGAGTTTCAGATACACTTTCACTTTATTCGTGAAAAAACAATGGTTTATGGGGTTCATAAGTATCTATGACCAAATAAACCAGCCAAAGAGACGTCTAATTGAGACGCTTGAGTGGAGGTTAAGTGAGGCATTTAATACAGAAAATAAAATGGCACCCATTGCAAAAGTTAAAGCAAAAAAACAAAGACAGGAGTATGGAGTATGGAAGACCAAAAAAGAAATAAAGCCCACAACGCGTTGCTAATTAAATTATGAAAAATTCAAAACCAAGACAAAGGAGGAGGAGAAATATACCAGAGATGGAGGGACAGACAGTGCAGAGACATCTGTTGACGATCGAGAGGTTAGAGTTTTGATTTTTGTTTTAATGAACGGAAAATTTAAGAATGAATGTTAATTGGATTAACTGGACTGGTAATGAGGTGGTAATAATTAGATTTTTGGAGAATAGCAAGTCATTCATATTTTTGACATCAGATCCAGTCTTCTGCTTCGAATTGGTGATGAATGGATAATAACTAGTATCGCTAGGCTATAAATGACGTCTGTAGTGACATATGGATTTTAATTTTTAGTACAATCCGTAGAGAAAAATCACAGAAATCCAACTGTGTCGTTCAATTCAAATTAACATCTAACCTTTGATTTGACATATTTATGCAAAATGTGACGTACATGTCAATTGATTTGTTGGTAATGTTTACGTGTAAAATGAGGTAGGTACAGTTATGCTAGACGGTTATGGAATTGAGTCACATAGTTCTGAGCTATTTGTACGTGTATATGAACCGGGATTAGTATTTGTTAGTAGAATTTAAAAAAAAGTCGGCGACAAAACCAATTTGCACCAAACGCGTATATTTGTATCAACAAAGCGAAGAGCCAGTGAACCTAATTCATGTAAAGAAGTAGCTGCTCCTAGATCAGATTGGTTCTATCTTAGTTCTATCTTAGTCTTTTTGGTTTCAAAAGAGGTAACATTAGGGCCTCGAATCACTGTTACAGAATTAAGAACATGTGGATACCATAGAGTTGCATCTCCAAAATAATAGCAAAAGTGATACTGGATAGAATCAAAGGGATCCTCCTGCGCCGACCACCTAAACACATTAAGGATCATTATAGAGCAATGCTTCAAGTATAAGCGGAGATCGCTTCATCTGCTATTTATTGACTTCGAAAAGGCCTCCGACAGTATAAATCGGGATTTTATCTGGTGTGTCTTGCGCAGGAGAGGTATCCCCGCGAACCTCGTAGCTATTATAAAGGCAACCTACGAGAATGCAAAACTTCATGTGTTGCACAGAGGTAAGGTGTCTACCGATTTTGAGGTCCGACGTGGCGTGCGATATGGATGCATTCTTTCACCATTACGATTTCTAGCGGTGATCAGTGATGTTTTCCGTTCAGCCCTAACGTTAAATAACGGCGGCATACAGTGGAAAATGACATCTACATTTACTTGCTATCACACAGAATACTGGACCTACGTCAAATGGTCCAAAGTCTGAAAAATTAGGCAAACAAAGTGGGGCTGAACATAAATATGAACAAAAGGAAAAATCTCAGCCTTACAGAACAGATACAACCGTTCAATTAAACAAGTTGACCATTTTCCTTACCTATGAAGTATTGTATGTATTGTAAAGTTGACACCGAACCGATGGCTTTTTTTTTATAATTTGCGCGCACTCAAAGGGCTATGAATACCTTTAACATGTTTACACACAGTGCGGGCGTTGGAAACGATGGATAGAGAGGGAGAGAGAGAGAGAAAGATTTTGGTGAAGTGGTTCTTGAAGCTCAGTTGTTTATGCTTCGGAGATTCTCCAGGGGTGGCGTCCAGATAACTAGGGAGATTTTTGTAATTTTTTGTCTTTGCTTCTAATTCACAGTACTTTTTCCCCGATAACTGATGTCAAAGGCAAATCATCATCAACAGAGCGAATCATTTTTCCACCCACATGACCAAGCTACTACCAGTGTTATGCCTTCACAGTAGTGTTCACACAAGCTTTCGCAAATGATCGGACTGACTTTGTATATTTCATGAGAAATAAATAAATTCTTGCTGACATCAGGATTTGAACCATGAACCATTAGCGTGGCAATTGACGACGTTACCACTACACCATTGCCAGCCCTATCTAAAACCTAGATAAAGAAGCAATCCTTACAGCACTAAAACCAAGCTAAGACTGTTTCGCTCAAATGTCAAGTCAGTATTACTGTGTGGGAGTAGTACGTGGAAGATGTGCTCCACTGTCATTCGTAAGCTGCAGCCTTTCGTCAATAGATGTCTACGCAACATCCTTAGGATTTTCTGGCCAAACCGCATTTTAAACCAACAACTCCATATGAGAACGGGCCAGTAACCTATTGACGTTACTATACGACGGAGAAAGTGGTAGTGGATTGATCACACCTTGCGACGCGAAGATAGTTTCATTGCGAAATATGCCATGCAATGGAATCCGCTTGCCCAATTAGACAGCGGAGCATCCAAGAGACAAGTGACACAGAACAGTTAAGAAGGAATCTCGGACTTCGGGGATGAGTTCGAGAGAGTTCAAATGCGTTGCAGAACTTCGCGCAGGCTTTGTTGACGTCATATACCCCTTGAGGGGTGACAGAACATAATCATAAAATTGCATCTAACTGAGGATCATACTTTGGACGAAGGAACTTCTCAATACATTTTGTTTGATTGATCAGTTTGGTCAGTTCCTTTTAGTAAAAGAGCTGAACCTTCTTCGGTATTTAATTCTTTTGTGGTGTTGCAAAAACTATTGGAAGATATGCAAAATGCATGGCATAAGCAAAGCAATTCAGTGAAGTCTAGCTTAAATTACAAGAGAAGTCTGTAACAGCGGAATAGGCTCGATTTCAACAGGAAGTATCAGTGTCCGCTATTGTCTTGAAAGGATATCAGCACTTAATGGAGAAAACAAATTAATATTCTACAGGAGCCACCAGTCAGGAGCTCTATTAGTTTCCGAAACAAGATTTACATAGCTTGATTCAAGGCCTTACATGTTGGAACTTAAGTTAAGATACTTACATGGGAAACTGTTCCTGAAAAACGTTAAACTTACTTATTCCTACAGGGGAATATTTGTGCAATTAGAAACCAGCGGGTACCTGGGGTGCGTTTCTGCGCCTTGTCTCACTCAAATTTAAGGGCCTCTATAACTAAATTCTAAGTAAAAAGTACTCTCGGAGATTCGCGAGAGGTGGGACCGTGAAAAAACGTTTGGTATTTTCTGGAATTCAAACATTGAACTTTACGCGTAGCGGTCCGACACACTAACCACTGCGCCACCACAGACCTGAGGTTAGGTTAGGTAAGGTGGCTGTTCTGACAAGGTCAGGACACACTTAGACCACTTGGGTCCATTGTGATACCACGTGAAGTTAGGACCGGAGGAATCATCGGTTATCGGGGAACCTTAACCTTCTCAAGAGGGTACTGGCTGAGAATAGCTGTGCCTGAAATGGCTAGAAATGGTGACTGACTCAATCAACCCTAAGTCAATGTATACCGGGTAGGTATAGTGTACAAACAAGTATTGGGGGTAATTGATTCAATCGAACCCCCTGCACTGTTGTGTAAGTTATATAGGCAGGTATGGGCCACCGTAAGCCCCTTCGACGTGCAGTCTGACTTGTATTAAACGGTTGAAAATTGTGTATGATCGTGTCAATCTACTTTATCGCAGATGGGAGTGTAATATCTGCCAGGTAATGTTAGACATTAGCCCAACCACACCGTTTTTAAACTGTTTTTAGGAATGAAACCAAGGCTTCCATGTGGAATAGGCTAGTTTTGCTGTAATATCGACTAATTTAGATATTCCACAGGACGGTAGAGGTATTGCTTCATGCTTCTCTATCCACGATAAACTTGAATTCTAAAATAATCGATTCAAAAAGATGATGGCGCTTTAGCTACTTCAATCGCCAGTAATTCCACCCCAAAGATACTTTAGGAAAATCTACGGTAAGTTATTTCATTGAACTGGTTAGAGAGTAAAGGCGATATCATGTTGAAGTCCAAGTTTACCCTTAACTGCATTAGAGCAGTGTTTGCGAAGCAAGTGATTTTTCTTAATTCGCCTGGGGACGGCGCACATCTTTGTGAGCTTTTCTATTCTAGGTCATCTGATCTTCTAAGTCTTTTCTTTGCGTATCTTGCCTCATATTAGCCATTTTGTTTCATCGCATTATATGACCATACTATCCGAGATTATAAATTTTTCTGTAAATGGCGCTGCTTTGAGGGAACCCCCGCTATGCGAATCTTATGCTTTAATTCATTTCAGTTGTTCATTTCTCCAGATCGGTGCACTTGTACGTTCATTTCGTGGTTAGATCTCTAATTCCATGTATCATCAACGCAGATATGCCCAAACATCGTGCAAACAATTTCTTCATGGAAGACCATAGTGACGGACTCTCTTATCCGTACCCCTGCACCATACAGCAAGACGAAGTAAAGAAGATTTCACACTGCGTTTACAGTTGTTCGTACCCTTATTAGGACCTTACTATTCTTCTTCTTCCTATTTCGGCGAGGTTATGATCTGAAAACCAACGATCATAACCCTTCCACTTCGCTGGATTTCTACTGATACGCCTGTTTGACCTCAGAAAATATCGGCAGGCCTCCCGATTTGGGATCACTTCGTCACTGAGGTAAATCAAATGCTGGTGTCATTGCATTTGTGTGATCCAGGCGTTTATAGGCCTGCCCATCCTGCGAATATCTTATTCAATTTACTTTAAGCCAGCGGTTTTTCTTATTTGCGTCTCAGTGGTGGCTTTGCCCACTTTGGCCAATCAGTTCTCCATCTGAGGGACTCAAAGTCCATCACACAGGATCTTGTAAGCTCTCCAATTAGCTAGACATCTAGGGTTTGGTCCTCATATCTGACAAATGGTATCTTCCGATTTTTATTACATTCGCTGTTCCTTGTTGGCGCCGTGGCGTAAGTGGTTAGTGTGTCGGATCACTACGCATGAAGTTCCAAGTTCAACACCAACACCAAAAAGTTTTTTCACGGTCCCACCTCTCCCGAGCGTCTGACAAACATCCGAGAGTATTATTGTCACGAAAAAGCTTCTCAAATCGCCGTTCGGAGTCGGCATTAAACTGTAGGTCCCTTCCATTCGTGTGAAAAATATAACGCACACAACACAAGAGGTGTTGCGCCAAATATCTTTTCTTTTTTTTTTTTGTTCCTCCCATTGCCAGAAGGAATGTCTTGAGCGAGTAATATAATAGGCCCAACGAAGACCTATGTACCATTACGGCAATGTTCAATTCTCTTTACCAAAGACTAGTCCTACAAAAACCTTTACAGTATAGTAAGTTAAAAGAAGGGAAGACAGACAGCTTTCTTCAGAGGTCCAGAGCTTTTCTGCAAAAGAAAACTGAGCCGAGAAGGGAAATTTCAAAAATTTACATATGCTGGGTAGAGTTCCGCAAGAGTCCTTTCTATACTAATAGGTTCCTTTTTTAGATAGCTCTATAATTATAAATTCAAGCTCTCTCACTATATAGTAGAATGAGCTGCATAATATACAAATACTGATTCGGATTTTAAAAAATAAAAATAAAAACGCAAGTTTACTTGTAGCAAACTAACTTAGTTAATACCACCGCATGGCATTTTTGACGCTCTATCTCATGAAAAATATTTTAGATACTCGTACTAAAAAAAGATTAGGTTTCGAAAATTTGTCAACTGGTTTAGAAGCTACTTCAAAAATCGAGGATCGAAACTGAAAATTTTAAATAATTACAATTAACAGCAACAACAGCTGTCAATGACGATTGGAGTGCCTCAAGGATCAATTTATGGACCATTGTTATTCATATATGACTGACTCGCTGATGGTTGGGGGTTTTCTTATGCGGATAATACTGCAATCGCCGTGAACCACAATAATCTAGACAGTAGTGTGCGATCTAGTGCGAACGTAAGCTCTATTTAAAAAAAAAAGAATTTAATTGAGATTTGAAATTCAAGAAAAGCACAAACATTACAACTATTGAACACTTTAATAAGAAATGTGTCCAGTTTGCGATTTAATGACTTCTTTACGTCTTTTTGGCATAGAATCAATGAGGCTTTTTAAGTTTTCCAAGATCTGGTAGTCCCGGAACCATAGCTGAATTACTACTTCTATGAGCTTCCTTTTGTCTGCCCAATTCATACTGTGCAGTCTGGATCTGGATGGAACAGTCCACAAATTTTCAATTGGATTTAAATCCCGTAAATTTCTTAGCCATTCTAGGCATGTAATCTTCTTACCTTTGAAATATTTCATTATAAGCTTCGATTTGTGGCATGAGGCTGAATCCTGTTGAAAAATTGCTTTACCACTCGCATCAACTTTTCCCAACTCTGCAGACAGTTTTTGTTCCAGTAGGTCATTGTACTTTTGGCTTTTCATCATTCAATCAATTGGTACAAGAGATCCTGTACCAAAATAGACACAAACAATTGTTGGTGTTTGACCCTTTGATCAATTAGCTGTAAGCTTTTCGTTCACTATTTTTTTTTTTTTTATAATTTGCGCGTGCCAAAGGGATTATTAATACCCTTATACTGGTTCTCAGGACACGGGCGGAAAGGAAGAAAGGAAGAAAGACTATTTCTGACATAAAGTGATCGCTGGCCCGCTGTACCACAAAGTGTATCTCATCTGAAAAATTAACCCTTCTCCAGCTCTCTACTCTCCAGATGACACATTTTTTCGTCCAAGGAAGCCTTTTCTTGATCATTGGAGCAGTCAACAATTGACTTTTTCTTGTGCTATGAGCCTTTTCTGAATGGTTGAGTCATGAATGGCGACTCCAGCTTTTGCTTAGTCCTGTTGCAGATCAAAGCTGATTTTCCTGGAATTTTTTTTACTACTCCAAAGTAGTGTTACAAAGTTCCCTTGTAGTGGTCTTACTTTTCCTTGCACATTTTTCTACACGCTTAACTCCAACCGACTCAGTTTCCCTTTTTCGTTTTAAAATGTTGTTAACTGATCCCAGACTTACGTACGATTCCTTAGCTATCTGCATCTGTGTCATGGAGGTTTACTCACTCAAAGTAATCTTTTGTCGTTTTCTTGGAGATATCCATTGTTCAAAAAAATTAAAATATCTGTAACCCAAACCGAGGAGACAGCGGTGAGCGAACACATGTTCGCCAGGCAGATATGTATATATCATCAAACCCCTACAAACAACGATCGATGCAGTGAGCGAGGGACAGTGAACAAACTGAAGTACAGACGAGTGGTTTATTATATTATACTTATACACCTACAGTTTAGTTAATAAATATAATCATTTAGTAGTAGCCGTTAAATATCTATGAAACTTATAATCAAAATATCATAACTGTTCCCTAGACATACCTCAGTTTTTAGGCTACAAAATCACAAGAACCCGGCACTTTGTCGCAAGAATTCTCTACACGCATAGCATTTCTAATTGGACACAATCGCAATCCAGAAATTGGGCCGTTTTTTATATCTATATCCACAGAACAAAATATTTAAGAAAAAAAAAACATTCTATCCCTAATAGTTCAAAATCTTCAGCCCAGTCTTCGAGCTCAACATGATCTAAAATGTTGTAAAAATGTTCACACTTCCTATTTGCAAACTCACAATAAGTTCCAAGATTCCAAAATTCAAAAATGTTCCTTCTGAACCATAAACCAGATACAAACAAACAGCAACAATTTTGAGCAAAGCCCAAAAGTTGAAAACAAACCCCAAAAACTATCAAGAATATGTGACATACTTCCTTATTGAGCGCGAAAATGGCAAAAATTGTATATAACGTTCAGAATTGTCGAAAATGCCTTCATCCACTCAGACATAAATTTTCAAGATCGTGTAGCAATGTAATCCCGTCGGTAACTGGGAAAGGACCACAATTCAAAATTCGAATTTCTGACACATTTCTTGCCCCACCATTTTTTATTTTTTTTTTAGTAAATTTGAGTTGAAAATTTGCAATACTTACAATTTAGCAGTCCAATTCAGGATCGGGGTCTAGTTAGTTACTTCTCCTAGTAACAGCTTTTCGCAGCCCACAGCACGAAACAAAAAAAAAATTAAAAAGTTCAAGAGGTTCCAATTTCCTTTTTGGATAATATATTCTGTCCAAAAATACACTTTCAAAATTGCACAATATTGCCCATTGTCATTACAAGTTTTTTCCTTTGTTTTCCTAAGAATCACGCACTAGTTGTCCCAAATTCAGAAAAAATGTTCGAAATTGTTTCTTTTTTGTTTTTATCACATCAACTATTCATATCCACTTGGCAAAGTTCTACTTCTATTCCATACAAACTTCTTATTCTCACACTTCACAACAGAACAGATACAGGTGAAGAAAAAAAAAATTCTCAAAGTTGACAAAATTTTATTCTTTTGGCGACAGTACTCGACAAAAAAACAAACTGATACGCACAAGACGACAAGTTCAACGCAACTGCCCACAAACGTCTCTCGTTTCGTCATCCTATCCTAAAACAGTCCTCAGGCGCATAAGATACACACCGCACACCGCACACTCTTTCTACCAACAGATACAGAAAAACACGTCCAACCAAAGAAAAAAAAAAAAAAAAAAACCGTAACCCGCCACAGTCAACAAATACACGACGACGACGAAGACGGCAGTGACAAAAAATGCCACCCCGAGCACACACACTTGTACAGTGAAAATGGAAAAGTATCTACACACAGAGAATTTATTTTTGTCACAAAACTCAGAGATTTTTTCTTGTTGTTTTCGGCTTACGAATTGAGAAAAAGAGAAATAGATACAAAAGTATCTATAAGTCACATCTACACACACCAATGCAACATCTATCGATCTTTTTTCATCCAATGGTCGCAGTATCTATATCTCTCGGAAAAGGGACATTTTTTGTGTGATTCCTCCATCATTTGTTTTGGTTTGTTCTACCTGAACGAAGAGAGTTTTTGTATCTATATACTTTCGAGTCGATAAAGCAGTCCAGGGATTACTTCACCAAGTTTCACTCTCTTCATCAATGCAAGAGAATTTCAAAGAGAGCTCTATCTATTTATGAATTTCATTTGGAGATTTGTGTTTGTGTCTAGATACAAACACACACACACTCTCAAATTGAATCTGTTTACTTCTGCTATGTCGTTTTGTGGGACGACACTTTTCCACTTTGCCGTACAGTGAAGAGAGAGAGGACTTTTTATTTGGTGACATGCGACTTGGTGACCAGTTGGGAATATTGTTTTCTTCTTAAAGATACAGATATATAGGGTGCAGAGGGAGATAGAGCAATATATACACTCTCGGGCTTGGATTGTGTGTTATATGGATGGGAATATTTTATTTCAACCAATTGGGACATTGGAAGTTGTGACAAAATCACAAATTTTGTATTTTTGTCATTTTATGTACTTCTGTGTGGAGTTAGACATCTATTTACTGCCGCCCGCATACAGAGATGTGTCTCGCTGTGGATTCTGTGAATGGAACTGGGGCGTAATCCAATGGAAGAGCAGGGTTTTTTTCTTCTCCCAAGGGAAAATGTTGCTTTTTTCTGCTAGGTGTGTGACGTGTATCTAAATACAATTTTTCTATTTGTAAAAATTTTTACGAGGATCAAACGGCAGGCGATTGGAAATTGTGATGCAAATAAACGAGTAGATACAGTTTTGCCGACGGCAATTGTGCATTTGAAGTTAGAAATTCATCTACATAAGTACTCGTATGTAGTAATGTTCTCGTTCATAGATGTGGCCATCAACATGGATACTTAAACGATAAAATATGATTTTAATTAAATTTAATATATTTGGAAGCAGAGCTGGTTACGATTTGCCTTGAAGGAACTTTGCATAGAGTAAGAGAAATCTAGGTATAATGCTCGAATGTACCTACCTCAAGTGCCCGGAATGCACTCTTTTCCTAGAAAATGCTTAGAATTCATGAAACAAAATGACTGCAGATTAGGTATATAGGTATGTCTTCATGGAGGGATACCCATCCTTATTTGCCTCCTTCCTGATATGAAATAAATTTGAAATTTTCAGTTTCAGATACCTATGTACGAGAATCTAACTGCACAATATTAAGTTCTGCATTTTGATAACAATCCTTCGAATCAAAGCAAAATACCGAGCATATGACAGGATGATAACATTCCCGAATAGATAAAATCTCAAACACTTCAAACTTCTAGAGATGAAGTCTTGCAAAACTAGAACATTTTTTAAATTGATTCGAGATTTATATTTGTTTTTAGATTAGGGCAATTCCATAGAAGTTACCTTCTCCTCCCTGTGTACAAAGGGAAGGGCGAAGCTCAGTGGAACTGCTTCGGAGTAAATCAGGCGTGGTTAAATTTGGCCTGTGGGATGTATGGATCAAAATCCTGAATGAAGACTGCAAGAGTGAGCAAGAGCTGCTAGAAGTGCAGATTAAACTGCACAAAGCAGTGACAGTGACAGGCGACCTCTTGCTTCTTATGACGAAAGAAAGCGTGGACTTGGCCTTAATCCAAGAGCCCCATAATTTCAATAACAAGGTTCAAGGTCTAAGGCTTAAACATTACAATCTGTTCAACTCCATACAAGAAGGTAGAATTAGAGTCTGTATCTTAACGAGAAAATCTATTAACATGTTTCTTTTACCTAGATGCAGCAATAAAGATACACCGGTAGTCAACGTAGAAAACAGCGAGGCAATTTTTCTTCTAATTTTTGCCTACCTACATATGTATGTATATGCCGAACGAAGAAGAAAATCCACCACAGAGTTGCAATGTAATACAAACGGCTGACCACCGAAAGAGATCAGACATTTTCAAAGCAACGCAACGTTTCAAAAGTGTCTGGAGGAAGGAGTTTTCCCCGAGCCTTGGAAATTGCAACACCTGGTTCTACTGCCTAAAGGAAAGAAGCCACCCACAGAACCGTCCTCATATCGCCCAATATGCCTTCTGGATACAATGGGAAAAATTCTGGAGCGCATCATCTACGAGAGACTTCTTGCGGTAGCAGAAGAGAAAGATGCACAGTCCGACCTTCAGTTTGGATTTAGGAAATCTCGTTCAAGGTTTTTTTTTTTTGCCTAAGGTTAAAACGCTACTGCTCACGAAAAACAGGCCCGCTCTGTTTCAAGTAGTGTAGTAGGGACTTTCTACTCACTAAAAAACCACCTTAAACCCTTTTCTGTGGAGGTAGGCGTTGAAACAACCGTGTCCGGTAAGAAATTGGGTGACGTGAAAATTTACTTCTCTGTGTTTCCGTCCCTTCCATTCAGCGATGTTGCTGATTAGTCTCGCGGTCCATCGTCCTCTGCTTTCTGAGCTCCATTTCTCCTGCCATTTCTGTTTGGTGAGCTTTTTGGCCTCCTCGGTTGCCGCTTCCACTCCAATTTCCGCCTTTTTGTCGTAGACGTACTTCCTCTCTGCCGCAAGGAGGTCAATAGGGGTCACTCCCGCGATTGTGAGGACGGCACCGTTCGGTACGAACTTGCAATCCGTAGTGCCGCGCGCCTTTGTACAGCCAGTTGCTTCCTGTATTTCTCTTGCCTTAGTGCGTCGGCTCATATCTCGCACCCATACAGGAGAATGGCGTGGGTGACTGTCATCAGGAGCTTTCTCTTGCTGGCTGTTGGGCCTCCAACGTTTGCCATTAATCTGCTTAGTGACAGTGTGACCTTCGTTGCTCGTTCCGAAGCAGATCTCATTTGATGCCAGAAAGTGAGCTTCGTGTTTAGGGCCATTTCTAGGTACTTTACCAAAAAAATAAAAAAAAATACAAAAATTGGGCGCAACAGCTCTTTAAAGTGCCAGGGCCTAGCTTGTCGCAACCACTCATGTTGTGTGCGTTATATTTTTCACACGAATGGAAGGGACCTACAGTTTAATGCCGAATCCGAACGGCGATTTGAGAAGCTTTTTCGTGACAACAATACTCTCGGATATTTGTCAGACGCTCGCGAGAGGTGGGACCGTGAAAAAACTTTTTGGTATTTTCTGGGATTCGAACTTGGAACCTCATGCGTAGTGATCCGACACACTAACCACTTACGCCACGGCGCCCACAGGTAGGTACTTCACCGCTTCCTTGCTGGTTATTACCTCAGACCCGACTCGTTCAACGGTAAGCGCCATTAAGATGGTAGTTGACATCACAGCCAAAGTGATACAAGGAGAAAGATGGCGTTTTAGAACTGAGGAATACTGCGCGGTAGTTACGTTGGACATAAAAAATGGGTTCAACTCGGCAGACTGGTCATAATAAGAGAACTTCTTCTTCTTCTTCCTATTTTGGCGAGGTTATGATCCGATACCAAGAGATCATAACCCTTCCACGTCACTGCACTTCTACTGCATTTGTGTGATCCAGGCATTTGTAGGCTTAGGTACCTTTCTCTCGCGATGTCCTTGGAACGTGCATTGATATTGCCTTTCTAACAGTGTTCAAATGATCTATTCTATAAGCATGGCAACACCAGTTGAGTCGGTCGCGATCTATTTTTCGGGAAATGGTTCCTTTGACGTGAAGGCTTCCACGGATCTTTCAACTTCTTATTCGATCAAGTTTTGTTACTCCTGCTGTCATGCGAAGCATCTACATCTCAGTTGTCGGTACATCGCTTTTTGTACATCGTCCAACATTGTGAACCGTAGGTGAGCGCTGGACGCACGACTGCGGTGTATAGCCTTCCTTTCAACTTAGGGGGGATTTTTCTGTCACAGAAGATAGCGGAGTTTTCTCGTCACTTCATCCACCCTACGATTACGCGATGATTGATGTCGTCATCACAGGTTGCTTTGCTATTGATCATAGATCCCAGATATTTGAAACTTTTCGTACTTGGGAAGCACTGTTCCATTCAAATAAATGTCTGGAATAGGCCTGAGTGGATCAGAGAACGGGCAGCACAAGTAGTCTGTCTTTTTTGAACTAATGCGATACCCATTTCCCTCCAGAACGTCCATCCACACATCAAGTGCTCGTTGCAGGGATGTAGGATCCTCACTTATGATGGCTATATCGTCAGCAAAGAATAAATAATGTAGCTTGGGGCCTGTCACTTCACCTTCAATCAGATAATCAAGGACTACTATAGAGAGCAAAAGACTTAAGACGCTTCCCGACTTTGATTGGGAACTCTTCGGTTACTCCAGCGGGGCATCTTACTCTTATCTTTGCTCCTTCGTACATGTCCACGATCATCTGTACATAGGTTTTTGGAACCCCTCGCTGTCTTAGCGCCACCTATATCAGATCTCGTGGTTGTCTGTCGAATGCCTTTTCAAAATCAACCAGGTTATACGGAGAACATTAGTCAGAATGAGCACGTCATACTACCTGTGAAAAGTAGTGTATGCTTACTAGCCCCGCGAGGTAATACCTAACAGAAGCCCGGCAGAGAGAGTGCCAGAAGTGTGCAGAGTGTACATTAGTACGTAGACGCATTCCTGGCATCGATTATTCGGGTTTGCGAATCGTGCATCCCTTGGCACAACAAAAAAATAATGATAATAACAATAAACACAGAGAACGGTTCAAGAACTGGTCGAATTCGCTCAGTCGAAGAACAAATCTCTGCTGATGAGATGCGACGCGAATGCGCACCATGTTGACATGTGGATGGGCCAGCAAGGACATCAACGAAAGGGGGGAGTCGATCTTCGAATTCATCCTCTCAACTAATCTTGTATTATGTAATAAGGGTAATCATACTACTTTTCATAACAGAAATAAAGAGGGGGTACTGGACCTCATCTTAATGAGCAATAATGAACAGGTTACGGCTGAAAATTGAAGATTATCGTCTAAAAGTTCTTTTTCAGTCCATTTTAGAATTTTCTTTTCAATTGAAATCCACCCTAATAAGAAAAGATCCTTCAGAAACCCCACATAACGGGTGGGCCATCTAGTGATTTCTTTTTAAATCATAGGTTATTTTGACACTGACAGCTGTTTCCCGCTCGAAATCTTGACAGAAAGTCAGTATCATATCTCCGCGGAACGAAATGAATCGCTTTACGCTTGAACAACATTGGGAAATATTGAAAACTTATTTCCAAAGTGAGTGTTGTGTAGCCCAAACAGTGCGTTTTTTGAAAAGAAGTTTTGGCCGAAATGAAGCACCCACCGCGCCTGCTGTACGCAAGTTTGTGCAAAAAGTTCGTGAGACTGGTATGCTAGTAGACAACACTCATGGTTCCCGTCGTCGTACGGTGCGCACAAACGAGAATGTGGCTGCTGTAGTCGAGAGTGTGAGACTCAATTCACGAACATCAACTCGTCATCGATCTCAACAGCTCAATATTTCACGCACTAGCCTGACGAGAATTCTGCACAAAGATCTGAGATTATTCGCTTACAAGGTCCAATTAATTCAGCAATTGAAAGCGCACGACCACCCGCTTCGTTATCGCTTCGCAGTTTGGACCTTAGAGCAGCTTGAATTGGACAACGATTTTGGGCGAAAAATCATTTTTTCTGACGAGGCACATTTTCATCTCGGCGGCTGCGTTAACAAACAAAATTGCCGCATCTGGGGCTCGGAAAACCGCACCTTATTGTCGAGAAGCCAATACATTCACAGAGAGTGACAGTTTGGTGCGAATTGCGGAGTGGTGGCATCATTGGACCATTTTTCTTCGAAAATGAGGCTGGGGACAACGTTTCGGTCAACAGTGGGCGTTACAGAGCCATGTTAACGACTTTTTTTTCTACTGAAATTGAAAACATGGATTTGGACGAGCTCTGGTTCATGCAGGATAGTGCGCCATGCCACACAGCCCATGCCACAATCAGTCTTTTGCGCACCAAATTTCCAAATCGTGTTATCAGCCGTCTTGGCGATATCAATTGGCCGCCTCGGAGCTGCGATTTGACCACTTTGGACTTTTTTTTGTGGGCAACCGTGAAGGACCGATATTATGCGAACAATCCGGAAACGATGCAAGCACTTAAGGCCAATATCATCCAAGCAATCCGTGAGCTACAGCCCGAAACCATCAACAAGGTCTTGGAAAATTGGAGTGATAGAATGCGCTACTGCGAGGCCAGCCGAGGCAGTCACTTGAACGACGTTGTATTCCATAATTAATGGGAATATTTGCTCTTATTAATAAAGCCATAATACATGGAAAAAAATTCATTTTGTTCATTTTTTTGCATTTTTAAAAAGAAACTTGTAGTTGGCCCACCCTGTAGAATAACTGGGCAGAATACACTAAATGAACTAGCCAGTGGATACCTCATCCTATGGGTGAAACTATCTCTAACGGCACATCTATTCTTTCTGCTACTCATAACTGGAAAAATGAATAAAGCCTTTAATAAATCCTGTCGTATGTATTGTAATCGAAAACCCACTAAGGCCAATTGGTGAACTAACGAACTAAAAAAAACCCAAAAGGGAGGTCAAAAGGCTACACAATAAAGCAAGAACTAGTAAGCTAGAAGTAGACTGGACCACATATATGTCCGTACTTAATATTTACACAAGCGACATCAGAAGAGCAAAAACAGAGTCTTGGCAAACTATTGTGAATCCGTTGAGAACACTAGCGAGGCTGCCGAACTACACAAAAATTCTATCCAAAGACCCATCAGTCGCGGGATATCTCAAGCGTAGTGATAACCCCCTGTCAAGCCAAGAATCGTTGGAACTCTTAATAGTAACACACTTCGCAGGGTGCTGCGATCTCGATCCACACGTTATTACCCTGCACTCCAATTCAAACTCACTAACAGATGATTATGAAGAAAATGGTTTTAATGACATTAAAACAGAGCAAAAGGTAGTATGCTGATGAAATCGTTTAAACCTTACTCCGTTTAAATCTCCAGGACCAGACAATATCATTACAGCTATGCTACAATATTCTCTAACATGAATCTCACTCTGGCTTAGAGTAATTTACTGCAGCCTTTTAAAGCTTGACTACCTACTGAAATGCTGGAGAGAAGTAAGAGGGGTTTTCATCCCTGAGGCAGGAAACCAACCCACTCCACCAGAAAAGATTTCAGACCAATCAGTCTCTCCTCGTTTCTTCTGAAAACGCTGGAGAGATTAATTGATCTACTCCTGAGAATCTTTCTTAACGAACAGCCCGTAAGACTGCAATGAGGGCAATACCACGAGAGGATATCACATTTTTCATTGACAGCCAGCTAGCGATAAAAGCAATATCTATCAGAAATCTACAGAAATAAAATCGAAGCTTGTGAAGTGTTGAAGAGAAGAGCCCAAGCTCTGCTGGGTCCCTGGACATGAAGGCATACCAGATAATGAGAAAGCCCACGAACTGGCTAAAGGAGGCTCAGCACTAAAATCGAATCAATCCGACCCCTCAGTGTACATCCCACCTTGCACACTCAAACTCGAAGCAGGGAACAAAGCTCTATCGGAGGCAAACAACAGATAGACCTCTCTAGATACTTGTATCACCACGAGGTGCTATGGCCTACATTCGACGGAGCAAGAACCAATAGAATCATGCACGGGGACAGAAAATTCCTCTCTACTCTCATAGGACTCATTACGGGGCAAAACACTCCGCAGTACCACATGCAAATACGAGTATTACGTGTGATGAACGAAGAACTTTCCAGAGCCTGCGGTAAGGGGGAGATTCAGGAGGACACTACCCACTTTCTTTGCTACTGCCCAGGCCTCTATCCTCTAAGAAATAAGTTCCTTGGACAATACTTCGACATTAACGATTAACGACATCATTAAATCCTTCGGATTGTTTGTATCTGGGACACAGTAAGTACTAAATGCTTTCTTTAGGCTATTTACGACATTTTATCTTATTTTTCCACGAGGTAGGGATTCACTCTAATCAATCTTCTTTCCCCCATAGGTATCAGAATAGGTCTATATTGAGAGTGTAGTGTAGAGAATTTCTATCCCCTACACCAGCCCACTTACCTAACCTAACCTAACCTAACGAAAATCATTTATATAGCACTCAACACGCCTACCTAAAAGGCAAGTCGGTAGAAACTGCACTAGATGTTGACACATTCGTAGAGAAAGGCCTTCATTTTAAAGAATATACTCTGGCCGTATTTTTAGACATCGAAGGAGGAGTAGTTTCTCCTTTGTAATGTATCCTTGTCGTTAACGGAATTTAGGAGATTCTCAAAAGAAAAGGAAGAAAAGCAGTTCCATATGCAGACGACATAGTAATCATGATCAGTGGGAAATACTTACATATCATCAGTAATCACAAGAAATCTGCACTAAAATAATTGTCCTCCTCCGCACAACAAAACGGTCTAGGTATTAATCCGACAAAGACCGTATTGGTTCTGAAATAATACAGATGAATAGAATATATGAATTTGACCTCCAAAACTGAACAGAACTCATTTGAAACTCTCTCCAATAGCAAAATGTCTCGGAACTATCCTAGATTCAAAGTTTACCTGGAAGAAGAACACAGAAGAAAGAATAAAGAAAGTACTATGCGCATTTTACGATTGTAAGAAAACCTTTGGTAAACGACGGGGACTGTGCCCGGATGGATGTATACACCAATTGTGAGACCTATACCCACCTACGTTATCATTGTATGGTGGAATTCAACCGACAGGACCAACTATCTAGTAAACCTAACTAAGGTAGAACTAATGATATGCATAAGGGTAATAGGAGCGCTGAGATCAACACCGCACGCAGGCTTGGAGGTGATGTTAAGCCTCCTCCTGGATGAGTGCATTCGAAGCACAACTGCCTAGAGCGTAATTTGCCTCAAATAATCGGTCGTGTGGCAACAAAGTTCCTATGGACATGGTTCTATACTACACAGGTACGGAACAGATCTCTATAGAACTATTCTTCTTCTTCTTCTTCCTTTTATCAGCGAAGTTATGATCCAAAAACAAGGGATCACAACCCTCCCACTTCACCGCATTTCTACTGATCCGCCTGTGGGGTTCGCCTATTTGACCTCAGAAAATATCGCCAGGCCTGCCGATTTTGGATCACTGGGTTACTGAGGCCAATGAAATGCCGATGTCGTCACATTTGTCTGATCCAGGCGTTTATAGGCCTGCCTTTCCTACATCGCGATGTCTTTGGAACGTGCATTGATATTGTCCTTTTAACAGGGTTCAAATGGTCTCTTCTTTGAACGTGGCAAGCTTAACCGGTCGCGCTTTATTTTTTGTACGATGGTTTCCTTGATGTGAAAGCTTCCACGGATCTTTGAACTTCTTATTCGATCAAGCTTTGTCACTCACAACAATTGACTATGTCATACCCTACATAGACTTCTTTAAGAATTACTCCACGTTTATTATCGAACAAGAGTGGGACTCCAACACATAAACCAATAAACAGGTCATTCAGCTATACACGGACGAGTCTAAAATAGATATAGGAAGTGGATCTGGAGTTTTCTGTGAGCCACTTAAAATCAACGACTCATACAAACTTCCGGGCGATGCAGTATCTTTCAAGCCGAAGTCTTCGTTATTGAAAGAGCAGCACAGACTATCCACAGAAAGAAACTCAATCCTTCCAAGACTACTATCTTCGTGGACAGTCAAGCGGCAATCAAAGCACTAGACAGCGAGAAAGTTAGATCAAAAGCAGTTTCCAGATGCCGAAATTCCCTGAACAGTATATGCAATACCCATGGTGTAGTTCTCTGCTGGGTTTCCGTACATAGCAATTTAGGAGGGAATAAGATAACAGATGAACTAACCAGAAATTGATCAGCATTAGATACAGAACATACTCAGACATCAGTAGAAGTTCCTATTGGAGTGCTAAAAAGAAAAATTGACCTTAAAACAAGAGAGCTGATCAACTCCGCATAGATTACCAGAGGCAACTGTATCATATCTTGCAGTTTATGGCCGGTATTGAATGAAGGAAGAACCAAAAGCCTACTGGCAATGAACAAGATAGTTGTACTTACTGGACACTGCGCGATAGGGGAAATGGCCGTAAGATTAGGCATCAACTCACCCGGCGACTGCAGGAGCTGCCAAGACGCAGAAGAGGTAGAAACTACCAAGCACTTACTGTGCTACTGCCCAAATCTACAAAGCCGCCGCCTACACCATATGGGTAACATGTTTTTTGACGAACTAAGATATCTTATGCAAGTTCTACTAAGAAGCATGATACGATTCATAAAGAGCTCAGGTTGGTTCGCTACTACACCGACCGAAAGATAAAGAATTTATAGGTTCCACAAATGAAAAGTGAAACGCAATGGACCGTTTGACCCCCGTGTACTAGTTGCGTCTTCGACCGACTATAGAATACCCAAACTCAGACCCAGGAAACTATTTTTAACAGAATTCCCTACTAGAGAAGAATGGAAGAAAGAAAACGTTATCAATGACTATAATATTGTTATATGCACGGACGGTTCGAAGATGAAATGCAGAGTCGGCGCAAGCATTTTCAATGGCCAACTAAATATATCGAAGTCTTTTCGTCTCCCAGACTCTGCTAGCGATTTTCAGACAGAGCCTCTCGCGAATCGGGAAGCCTGTCGTTTGCTGAATAACCTCCTAACATCTAACTACAGTATCGCTATTTTTTTGGATAGCCAAGTTGCCATCAAGGCCAATGATGTGGTTACCACATCCTTGAAACTGGTAGAGCAATGTCGGTTTAAAATTAATCAACATATATTAGTATCCACTCAAGTATCAGTCTCATCTGGGTACTAGGGCATAGTAATTACAGGGGTAATAAGCGTGCTGACCAAGCACTTACATAACGGGTCAGCATTTACATAACGGCTCTCTAGCAGAGAGATGATATTCCGCTAGGTACCGGTAAGGGCTATATTCTTCTTCACTTTCTCCAGCTAGCCAATAGCGGGTGGAACAGACTTACTAGTTGTCGTACTAGACATGGTCCTGTTTCAACAAACCCAAGTCAAATTAACTAGGCAAATCAAGACCACAGGTGTAGCTATCGGTACAGGCCACTGGCTAGTAGGGGACCGTGCGACCAAGCTTGGCATCTCCCACAATACCTTTTGAAGAAGCTCCAAGAGCATTAATAAGAAAGAATTTCTCTGCCACTTCCTTTGCAGATGTGCGGCTTTAGCGAGAACCCGACAACACACTCTTGGTAAACCCTTCTTCGAAGATCTGAAAGAAATAGCTTACAAGAGGACTGAAAAACGAATCCTTTTCTTAACTACATGGGCTGATATTAAGCGCTGGTCTTCTTCTTCTTCTTCCTTTTATCAGCGAGGTTATGATCCGAAAACAAGGGATCACAACCCTCCCATTTCACCGCATTTCCACTGATCCGCCTGTGGGGTTCGCCTTCCATATTAAGCGCTGGTCTGTTGAAAAAATACTATGAATCAGAAGCAAAGATAAAAAAAAACGTCCCAGTTATCTGGGCACCACCGCTGGAGTTTCTCTGAAGCATAAACAACTGAATTTCAAACCACCACACCAAATCTTTCTCTCTCTCTCTATCTATCGTTTCCAATGCCCGCAATGTGTAAAAACATGATAAGGGTATTCATAGCCCCTTGAGTGCACGCAAATTATAAAAAAAAAATGAACGAGTTTGTGGTAACGAAACGGCGCATCTTCGGGGCTAATTGGGTTCTTGCTGAACCGTCACATTACCTACCTACCCACCCAGGATGCTATATCTAGCAGACTGAGCAAGATCTCAACATCGGACTTGTTTGTCGTTATATCCACCACGAATAACAGTTATTTTAAAAATGGCATCGGCTATCGAAGAAAAGATTAAAAAACAACTGACTGCCTCAATTTCCGTAACACACTGCATTGCAGCCAGAATTTTAAGGACTCCCAGATGTCTACCATCAGTTGGTACCTATTCAAAACCGACATCAAATAATCTCTTATAAAACAGAAAACACAAATCCACATAAATATTTTATTCGTAATGGGCGTTGACAAGCATGAACACCACAAAATAAGGAAACTCTTGTCCCCTCTATTGTACAGCGCAAGGGACAGCTAATTACAAAATAATAGTAAATGTCATGAATGACATTTATAGGATTTATACAATTCTCTTGTTGTAAGGACAATGAAACCACCCGCAAATTTACCACATAATTACAATTACGTCATTGTTCTGTGTATTATCCTTCGGATAGTCATTGTGTGGTCCTTTCCGTACAAAGGGACTAGGTAGGCGAATTACTATTCTTTTGACGTCTACCTGTTTCAAGGACCCGAAATAAAATATGAAAATTGCTGCGAATTCGAAACACATACCTAATTATTGCTCATAAAAGTATTAAAGATATGCACATAAATATTGTCAAATTTTAATGTCCTTGAAGATTTTAAGAAAAGTTGGTAAGTTTTAGGAATAAAATTAAATCAAAGTGTATGCAACAACTGGGTGTATAGAAACAGACGGTTGCGAAAGGGCAGTAAACAAAATGGCATTGTTTCGGTTTAAAAATTGTATACAGATTCCAAATCAATTCATCAAAATATTTTGTCAATAAATGAATGTTGTGTTACCTATGTTTCCGTTGACAAAAGGGTGGAATTTCAGTAATGGTGTATGTCGTTATAAATTCTTCGAATACATTTTAGTGGGACAATTGGTGCTGGAGCATTAGCCCGTCTTTGCTCTTGCCGTCCCAACATGCGTACTGCAAAGGCAAATCCGTTGAGACAGCCTTACACTCACTTGTGCACATCATTGAAAAATCTTTGAGCATTAAAGAATATACCATGCTGGCTTTCCTTGACATTGAGGGAGCTTTTAACAATGTCAAACCAAAGGCAATCATAGACGCACTTGCAAGTCTGAAACTGGATACTTCGCTCGGAGTGTTGATCAATCAATTGCTGACACGCAGTATTATCAACACACAGCTGGGTGGAGCTATCAAGTCCCTGGAATCGGACAGTCTTAGACTGCCGTTTGTCTCTTACAGAGACGACAGAGCAGTTCAACATTCACCTATGATGGGTGCCAGGTCACAGAGACATTCCAGGAAACTGTAGGGCGAACGAACTCGCTAGACAGGGTACTACTCTAAGGATTCTGGCAGATAGGCAAGCCCTTGGTATGCCCCTCGCTGCATGTAAGCATCTACTGAAGCTGAACGCTATTAGCAAGACCAACCTTAGATGGGATATTGGCTCTACGTGTCACACTTCGAGGCAGATCTGGCCTAAGCTGGACCAGAAACGTAGTGCCTAAAGCGATTACAGATCAGCTGCGTTATCGGTGTCATCACTGGACTCTGTCTAATCGGGCAACATGCCAAAAGACTTGGCCTCTTTCCCAATGACTTCTGTAGGAGCTTTAGAGACGAGGAGGAGGAGGAAACCATTCTTCACTTCCTATGCATATGTCCTGCTCTATCACGCAAAAGAATGCTCCATCTAGGAGCTCCCTTTCTTGACGACCTCAGCGACTTGACGTCATGAACATCCATCGCTTCATCAAAAGCTCCGGTTGGTTTTATTAGTCCCTGAGTGGTCTAATGGTAGATCCTTGGCATCACAAGGGACCTTTACTGGTCTAAGTGTGTCTGCATCGTGGTGCAGACAGCCAATCTAACCTAACCTAACCTTGGTACTGGTGGAATTTTTAATTAATTTATCTGTGGTCACCCATAGGGTATACATATGTATGAAAGTACGAGTATGTACATTTAATAAATCAGTGATTACAAATAAATGTAAAATAATCTGTTGTATATACTAAGCATTTTCTACAATTTTATTAGAATTCGTAAACCTGTTCAAAGTTATGTGCCTGTTCGTACATAACACACATATATACATTTTTTGTATGTGAACCCGAAGGAATTTTATGCATGAAGGTCCTACCCAAACTGCATTGGAACGAGGATAAAGCACGTTCTTATCGAAGGCAGCTCGATATGCGGTTACGAAGTCATCAGGAATTCGATATCGGTCGAATTGGAGAAGTCATCAAAGAGTCTTACCCAATCTCCACCATCAGTAGGCGTAGTAGTGAACAATTTTCTGAGCCGTTGTTTGGCGTGGAATGCCTAAGAACGAGACAGAGACCTTTTGCGTGGCTTCGGGCGTTCTGGGACTCCAACGAAGGATTCTTTAAAAATCGCTATATAGATGTCAATAGCACGTTTAAGGCATTATGTAGGCACACAAAGAAAACGTATTATGAATTGGAGGCACAACGGCTAGTGTTCTGTAGTAATGCATCCGAATTTTGGAAATTGGCTGCGAAGCTGAATGGTAAAAAGTTCACCATCCATCGGGAACTACTCGTAAGTCCTAATCGTCTTTTTGCTCATTTTAATAGCCTGTTGAATCCAGTACTCAATAGATGCACCTTTCAGTATGCTACACCTGATTCCACCTGTGAAATATTGGATTCCCCAACCACTCGGGATGAGTTAATGGAAACTTTAAGCAGACTCAAGGATGGTAAAGCTCTGGGATCGAATCGAATACCTGCCGAATTTTATTAGTACGCTTCTGCTGAACTTGGAAACCATCTCTTATGCATCTATAACAGTATCTTTGAACGTGGGGTAATTTCAAAAGAGTTTAAGGAGCTTATCTTCTCGATCCACAAAAAAGGAAGCTTGACTGATCCGGCAAATTATCGATGCATTTCTTTCCTAAACGCATCGTATAACATTTTTACTGGCATCTTGCAATATCGAATCAACTTGTGGACTGCAGCTAGAAACTTAGTAGAAGAATACCAAGCAGGTTTCAGGCCCGGTTATTCCACGATCGACCACATTTTTGTCCCAAGGAGTATCGCAGAAACTTTTCAACGGAATGGTGAAAAGTTATACGCTTTTTTTGTCGATTTCAATGCGGCATTCGATACAGTTGATCGCGATGTGCTTGTTTATAAACTCTATAACCTGGGAATGTCTCGGAAGTTCGGCAGAGGTCTTCAAAATCTTTACAGCGAAACTCAGGCAGTAGTGTGGAATGGGGAGGAACTTTTTGATTGGTTCCACACGAAACCTGGAGTGAGACAAGGATGTACTTTATGCACGACTTTATTTTCGCTGTTTATCGACGACGTAATTCATTCCTTGCCCGGTGGTATTGAGTATGCCGGACAACAAATTAAGGCCTTGCTTTTTGCCCGAGTCTCTTCAATTGATGATCAATCGCCTGCATCAATATTGCTCGTTGTGGAATCTGTCGGTAAATTTGGAGAAATCCAAAGTACTGATTTTTAAAAGAGGCGGAGGAAGAAATTCCTTAAATGAAAGGTGGTACTTTAATGGTAAGAGCATCGAACTAGTCAATGAGTATAGGCTAAATGCGCTATCAGCGCCACATGGAAACAATGTTTTGTCAATAAAAACATTCCGCACAGTAGCAAGTACAACCGTTTTGAAGCAGCGTCTGAGGCCATTTTGTTTTATGGGGCGCAAGTATGGGGTTACAGACACTATGAAACAGTGGAAAAGTTGTTGAGCTACTACGTCAAATGAGTATTTCGGCTACCAAATAGCATCCCCAACTACATGATTATGTTGAAAACGGGATTGTCTCCACTGTTTATCAAAACACTTAAGTTACAAGTTGATTATATCTTGAAAGTTCTCAATATGAGCAACGACCGGCTGCCTAAGAAAGTGGCTCTCCAAACAATTCATAATAGGGACAGCTGGTACGCGGTGTGGTTGGAACTAGCGAACTTTTATGGTATGGATTTAAATCTAAATAGCTCAGATTTTACCACCTGGAAAGGGGTACTTTATCAATTAATCTCAACGGTGGACATAAAGTACAAAAGGCGATTCTTAGAGTCACAATCTTCGGGTGAAAAACTATTTTCGGTATGAACACAGAGTGGACGAGATTTCTATGATGCTTAAACTACGAGGGGAGCTCCTGAACTACATACCGCATCGTGAGGATCTCCCTATATGATGCAACTTATGCAACCTTGGGAAAAAGAGGACGTTCTGCATTTTGTTGGCAGTTGCTGAATTTCGAAGGAAACAAGAAGGCACTTTCTCGGTAGGGACATCCTAATAGACCACGAAACCTTAGCACTGCTCAATGAATTGAACGTATCCAAGCTATACCGTTTTTGTTAGGTAGCCCTAGCATATTGTAATAGTATAAGAAATGAAAACTTTTAACTCGATTCTTTGTGCTTTTGTTTTTGTTTTCCTTTATTTTATACATATGAGTTACTGAAATAAAATCAATCTAATCTAATCTATATACATTTCTGGTTCTAGATATATACTCGTATGCACGCTACTTACTCTCGGATAAAAACAATAACCTTCTGGATGACCCCATCACAGTAGAAGAAGTAAAAGTGTGGTTAGTTAACTGCAAGGACCGCAAAGCCCCAGGTACGGATGGCATTTCAGTCGAATTTTACAAATACGCAAATAACGATCTGATAAAAATTCTTACAAAGGAATACAACCGAATTTTCGAAACAGGAATCATTCGAAACAATTTCAAACAATCTGTGATCTTCCCCATTCTCAAGAAATGTGACCCCAATCTGGTAGAAAACTACCGCTGCATTGCATTTTTAAACTCCTCATTCAAAATCCTTATGGATGTTCTTGTTAGACACTTTTAAGTTTGGATATCACAAAATCACTTGCTACCCGAGTTTTAGGCTGGTTTTCGAGCAAATTAGGTGATGGAGACATCGTGAACTCCATAGTCTCACTTGAACATCGTAGAAATGTCTCGTGTCTCTCTCTCTTTTATCGCTTTTTTTTATAAAAAATGTTCCAGCGAAATAGCCAGTTGCATTCCTCCCCTTCAAAACTTCACCCGCAATACGCGTCATGCTTCGAGTGCACATCAGTTCACCCTGAAGCCCCACCTCGGACGTACTGTCAAATATAAGCCGAACAACACGTTTGTGGAACGAACTACCAGCTTCTGTATTTCCTAATCATTACAACCTTCAAACATTTAAAGCCAACGCAAACCGGCATCTCCTCTGTTCCTCTCCCCCCTTTTCCCGCCCGCCGTGTCCTGAGAACCAGTATAAGGGTATTAATAATCCCTTTGGCACGCGCAAATTATAAAACAAAAAAAAAATTACTCAACGGACCAAATCTTCATACTTACCATGACTGCGCAGATCTATATTAGAAGCAAAAGAAAATTGTACGCGTTTTTTCGTAGATCTTAGGGCGGCTTTCGATACAGTAGACCGAAGTGCACTTTTCTACACATTATACAATCGTGGTCTTTCGGGAAAATATGGAAAACTGATTGAGAAAATTTACGGAAATACGTCTTCAGCCGTTTGGGATAGAAAGAACTATCAGATTTCTTCATAACTATAATGGGTGCCAAACAAGTTTGCAACCTGCGCACATGATGATATTACTGAAGCTCTGTGCGGGGGTATTACAATTGGTGGAACTCCTATCAAATTATTGCAATATGCAGACGATATTATCCTGCTTGCAGATACACCGGAAACTTTGCAGAGAATGATAAAAAGGCTTCAAAATTACTGCGAAAAGTGGAGACTAAGGGTTAATATATCTAAATCCAGACCATGATTTTAAGAAGAGGCGGAGGAAGGTATGCGAGAAATAAAAATGGTTTTTCGCCGGCCAAGAGCTAGAAATAGTTAAATGCTTAGTATCAATATCACCAACTATATGAGTTTGGAACAACACCTTAAAGAAGAGCTCACCACAGGTAAATCAGCCATTATCGCGGTTCCGAAAAACTGCCTGGAAGATAAACGCATAACGGTGAGAGTAAAATATCAAATATTAGAAGTCCGAAATCAGTCCTGCTATATGGAGCGCATGTGTGGCGATATAAGAAGTTTGATACTGTGGGCTCCTGCAATTCTTTTTGAAGAGGATATTTAAACTCCCTCAATGCATACCAAACAGTAGTAAGGACTAGTCGAGGCAGGTCTTAACCCACTATCTATGAACACCTTGAAACTTCATTTCGATTATATAGCCAAAGATACTTTGGTTTGAAGAATGATATATGCTGGCAGAATCTTGCGAATACGCTCTCAATTTAAATGTGGAACACGGGCACCATTGGAAGGAAGAATTGTACAACTTGCTAATTAAGTTAGATAGAAAATGAATGAAAAATGTTAGAAGTTCAGTACACAGAGCAATATACGTATATGCAAACCTTTACCACAATCTTTGCGGCAATAACTACTCGTACTTCAACGATAATAATCTACGAGAGACAGAGGACACCTTTCACTTCATTGGCAGGTGCGAATTTAGGTGTCAACTATTTGGTAAGCGAATTTTGGAAGAGTCTGAAATGGTGATGAGTTAGTTTAATTAGTTTAATTGACTACTTTATTTCAAAAAAAATATAAAATTTTCTTACATCGGATGGTTCTTAGTCTTTAAGGTTTGGCCCTCTTGGCCGTCTACCAGATTGACATTAAATAATAGTTTACTATATGAATATAAGTATGTATAATAAGAAGTAAAAAATTAAAAAGTGAGAAGTTTGTGATTTCTTAAAACCTTTCTTCTATTATTTGACTCTTGTATCGTAGTGCATTTACTGTGTAGCCGTATAGTATGTCCCAGCCTTTGTCACCATTTAGGATGCGGATTGCTTCATCTAACTCCAGTGCCTGTGCTCCGAAAAAATGTAGACGCAATTCCTTAAGAATAGGGCATTTCGCAATGAAGTGCAGCACATCTTCTCGTTCCCTGAGGTTACATAGGCCACATAGAAATGGTAACTCTTAGCGGTGTGGGATGTAGTTAAGACTAAGCAGTTCTCCTCTTATTTTAAAGATAGCGCTAATATTATCTGTACAATTGTTGATCGAAAAATACGTCTTATCTTCTAAACAATGATCGAGTTGGCTATAGTAAGATCTATGTATGGATGACTGAGCTTCACTTACAAAACTGTCGTATAATCTGTGTCCTGTTTTTTTCCAATAGGATGTTGAATTTTTGTTGGAGTGAAACTGGCTCCTCATTTGGTGTAGTATTTATATTAAAGCTATTTTCCGTTCCTAGCTTTTCCCACTCTTGAACACATTTTACTCTGCTCCGTAGCATTTGCAGGAGCACTAACCTCGGTATTCTTTCAGGATTCATTGCCATGACTTTTACAACATAATCAAAATGTAGTTTGAGAGTGTCCAGAAACAGAGGTGCTACTCCAGACTCCAAGTGAATCATATAGGTGGGCGAACTACTTGGGAGTTTAAATACTCGCTTTTTAAAGTAGCGGAGGAACTTTTCCACAATTTCAAAAGAGCAAAAACCCCAGACTTGAGATACATATAGAAGGACGGAAGTAGCGGTAGCACGAAATATTTTTTGTTTAGCTATATGCGAGACGTTTTTGTTGTTAATGCAACTTCCCCAAACTGCACAAATTGCCCGTTTGGCTTCAGCAAGTTTAATTTCGAGGTGTTTCTTCATGTTTAAGTTGGGGGTAATCAACACTCCTAGGTACTTATATTCTTTTACCCTTTCAATCTCCTTGCCTTGAAACACCCACTTATCGCTTCTAGCATACCTCCCTCCACCATCTCTGAAAATCATCATCTTAGATTTTGCTAAGTTTACAGATAAGTTCCAAGTTGTGCAATATGTATCCAGCCTATTTATCATTAACTGCATGGTCTCTACTTTCTCAGCAAGCAAAACGATATCGTCAGCAAACAATAGTGCTGGAATTTTAATTCCGCTCAGCTCTATACCTCCTTTAACATGTTCAGTTATGTCATTTATGTACAAAATAAAGAGTAATGTACTCAGGACCAACCTTGCTTAACACCCACCGATGCTTCAAATTCTTCTGAAAGATGGCTGCCATCCCAAACACATGCTTTATTGTTTTCGTACATTGCTCTCAGCACTTTTATGACTTTGGATGAAATTCCATAACTATAAAGCTTATAGAAGAGTGTTTGCCTTGGGATCGAGTCGAAAGCAGCACGAAAATCTACGAAAAAAGCGTAAAGTTTTTTATGCTTCCTCTTATAAATTTCTGCAATGTTCACAAGCGAGAAGATTTGATCTATAGTTGAATGATTTCTCCTAAACCCCGCTTAGAATTCAGATAGGACCTTCTTTTTTTCCACCCACTCCGTAATTCTACCGAGCGTAATACAGAAGAGCCATAGTCGAAGAATCATTTAGAGCATAACATTAATAGCATCGCCAAACTCGGGCAGACGGCTTTTTAGTCATGTCTTAAATATAAAAAGTATAAATTTGTTTTTGTTATTGAGTTCGCGGTTGTACCTTCTCCTCCATTCGCCCTCCTCGCATATAGGACCTAATATCCGACGAAATATTTTTCGTTCAAAGGTACCCAATATTTGCTCTGTTTTCTTACTTATCGTCCAGCAGTGGGCGCCATAAAGGAAGGCTGGTAAGATGTGCGTTCTATAGAGCATTCATTTGGTCCGTCGAGTTAGGACTTTTCAATCCAGTTATTTTGCTAAATCGAAGTAGCAGCGGTTTGCTAGGGTTATTCTTCGTCGAATCTCCACGAAGGTGTCCTTTGTGGGGCTTATGCTTGCTTCATTAACTACCTCGAAGGTGTAATCATCAAGACTGACGTTCTGTCCAAGATCTTGAGCAGATAATTTCTTGTTTGCTGACAACATGTACTTAGTTTTGTCCTCATTTACTTCAAGACCTACTCCTTTCGTCTGCTCTTCAATTGCCGTAAATGTCAATATCATCCGTGTATCCCAGCAGTTGGATGGATTTGTGAAAGATAGTGCCTTCCGTGCTTACACCTGCCCTATGCACTATCTGCTCCAGCACAATATTGAAGAAGTCATATGACATCGTATCTCCTTGCCGCAATCCGGTGCATGCTTGGAAGAGTTTGGAAGAGCTGTTTCCAAGTTGCACAGAGCATCGCGTGTTTTCCACCGTTACGTGACACATCTGAATAACATTTGACGGTATTCCGAATTAGGCCATCGCTTGATAGAGTTCAATACGATGAATGCTGTCATAAACGGCTTTAAACTCGATGAAAAGGTGGTGAGTTTCGACTTGATATTTATTGGACTTTTCTAGTATTTGTAATGGGATAGGTAATGACTCGTCGTTTACTGGAAGTGGCATGCTAAGGCGTCCAAAGGTAAGCTTCTCTTCTGGGCGGCTTGCAGATTCTTCCCCTTGCACAGTCTGGCTCTGAATTTAGCTACAATAAGAAAATGGTCAAAGTCGACGTTGCCCCTCGGAACGTGCGCAAATCCAAAACGTTGGACTCGTCCCTTGCGTCGATTAGCACGAGGTCGATTTGGTTGCGTGTTCTACCATCGAAGGGAAGCCATATTGATGTGTGGGTTCTTGGTCTATGAAACCCCGTGCTACTTATCACCGTATCACGAGCTGCTGCAAAATTAATTCGGTAGTTGGAAGCCGTTGTCTGTTGTCTTGTCGCGGAGGCTGTGTTTACAGACTAGTCCGCCAAAGATGGTCTCTTTACCGATTTTCGCACTGAAGTCCCGAAGCAGAATTTTTACATCATACTCCGGACAGGCTCCGCAGGCACCGTCTAGGAGGTCATAGAATTCCTTGGCTGGGTCTTCAGCGTCTTCGATAGGGGCGTGTGCACATATCAGTCTGATATTATAGAATGTTGTTCTGATGCGGATCATTTGTAGGCTTGAAGTCAATAACCCATGATTGAAGCCGATTTCCCACGATGAATCCGCATCTCAGCCTCTGCAGTCTTTTGTTTCAGCTGAAAAAATGTCGCAGCTGGGTCTTTTTTTGCATTCCTTATCCTATTCATCGTATCTCTTGAATCGAAGTAATATTTGCCTTGTACTGCGTGAGGACAGATTCTAGTTTTTGAGCGGCACCCAGAGTGTACAAAGACTCTACATTCCAGGTCCATACTCGTAAATCGTAGTCCGTGGACGTTCCAGGTTGATTTGCCAATTGGGAGGGATAATTGTTGTTATCCGAGGCTGGTGTCTCTCTCATAATTAGCTTTTTTACGTGGTAAGGCACAACCCCCAACCTGGAGCGCCAGATCCATGAGTTTTAGCCCCTTGGACGAGGGGCCGATTTGAGAACCGACATCACTATTCCACTTCGGGGATATGCGCGCTGCCTTTGGCCCATTTAGAGTTCATCCGCCACCATCTCTATTCCAAAACCCTGATGAAGTTATGGAAATGGAAATCAGTCCTGAGCTTCGAATATTTCGAAATAGCTCCAGTAAGGTGTCTGTCAAAACCGTCTATGGATTCCACCGTTGAGAGAATTCTTCCGCCGTCTTTCCTCCTTCTGAGGGCTCTCGTTAGACATCTGAGATACATTTTGGCCATTCAGGTCAACAAGAGATGCCTTATATGGTCCCACAAGTGTGCCAAGGTTCACTCAGCCTTGCTCGCGCAGCTCTGAATGTTCAGCTACAAATGTATAGATGGATTTGACATACGCTCACTGTTTGTTCACTACTAGGTAGCTACCCAGGGAGCACCGCGTGGAGGTGATGATGCGTCTTTTTACCAATACCTTTGCATACCAAAAAACTCACTGTTTAGCGTGGATAATGGGCGTGGATTATGGGCAATAAGCCAACAACAATTATTGACCTTGGGGACAACGTTGTCCTTGAGGACAAGCCATTTGAATGACATTATTTTTAAAACATAATGGTATTGAATGTTACTTACAACTAAGTATTAGCATTGGCGAACTGTAGACCCCTAGACTAAATCTCTGGTGCGGGCCCTACGAAGGGAGATTTTTTGTGAAAAGTCATATAAGCAATGCTTGTATGCGGCTCATCAAAAATTCGTCGCGGAATTAAAATGAATGCAATTTGAACTCTACCTTAACTCAGACTTCTCGATAATGTGCCAAGTCATCCTCAGGCCATACGCAATTCTAACCCACATGTAAAAGTTTTGTTTATGCCACCAAACACTATATAGCCAATGCACCAAGGAGTCATCGCTACATTTAAGAAACTGTATGCACGCCAAACTTTTCACACGATGTTAGAAGATACAGATGGACCTAAGAAACCCACTATTTGGGAGTTTTGGCGTAAGTACAACATTCCGGATGTAGTAAAGAACATCAAACCATTCTGGTGTGATATAAAAAAAAACGACGATGAATGCAGTTTGCAAACCATTATAGCCAGAGTGTGTAGAAAACGATGTAGGTGGTATTTCCGACTACAGTGTAGAAAACTTGCTTTTACCGGCTTCGTACAGAAGTCTGCCTTTCCGTGAATTGGATCTGGAACCCCAAAAAGTGTGTTTTGCGTTGAAATCGCCACCTATAATGAAATTCGGTCCAAGTGAGTCAAGGAGACGTACAAAGTCGTTACTTCTAAACGTGCATCGCGGAGGACAATAAATGGACGCGATGTTGAAATACGAGTGCCTATTCTTAACTCGAACTGAACTTGTTTGCATTGTATCGATTTCAATCGTCGTATTTATGGAGTGCTCAGTGCAGTCTTTAATGAATAAGGAGGATCCGCCTCTAGCTCTTCCGGAAGGGTGGTATGCGTGATAAGCACGATACCCTCTTATTTTTACTCCGGATTCCTTTGTCAAATGAGTTTCAGAGATCAAGCAAATGTCAATGTTGTCATTCCGTAAGAATACTTCTAAGTCGGCGTTTTTTTGTAGAAGGCCGTTTGCGTTCCATGTTAAAATTTTTAGTAACTGATTCATATTCATATGGGAGTTCTTTTTTGGCGAGGTTTTAACTCGATCTTGCTCAATTTATCAAATATGACTTTGTTTACCTTCGTTTGCTCCTCAAGTTTCGCAAGAATTATAGAGAAGACTTGGGAGACTGGGTCTACCGTAACACCGCTTTGCTTGTTTTCTAGCGACGCAGTTTGAGCATATGTTAGCGTCTCTGGAGATTGTGGCTTTTCCTTTGATTTTGCCGAAGGAACTTTACTTTGCTCGACTCTCGTCTTAGCTTTGACGTGTTTATTGACGGTCGTTACCCTTGGCTTAGCAATTTCACGACTATTTTTAACCGGTTCTGCGTTCTGGCGTTGAATATTTTTAAATGTGTCTCGCCTTTTTTGAAGTTCTTTTGCCACTTCGCAACCTCGATAGTTCGCTGGGTGCTTTCCTTTGCAGTTAATGCAGGTAGCCGGGGCCTGCTTATTTAGGTCAGCACATTTTACGCATCTCGGCTCTTTTTGACAATACGACTGTGTGTGATTAAAGCCTTGGCAGCGTTTACACTGAGGTATCGATCTCGTACTCGTACGCATAGACTCAATCTTGACTACGATATTCAGAATAGTTTTAACGTTATAAATATCGTCTACATTTTCGCTCCTGTCAAAGGTAAGCATAAAGAGCGGAAGTCCATGCTTGACCATGATTTCCTGGCCTTGTTCCGTTTGTTGCTTCACCTTTTTGAGAATATTGACGGCATAGAGAAATTGATGACAAAAGTTGATGAAGCCACTGATATTATAGAATTTATCCATCTAATTTGGAGAGAAGTCCAACGAGCACAGCTGATATACTTATCGCGATTGTTCCATACAAACTTACTGGAAGAGAAAAAAAAGAAACATAAAACCAAGCCAAGCATTTTAAAGTTCTTTAAACATGTTAATGAGCACCAACCTGGTACCTCAAATTCATGTTGGCGTTACAGTTCGGGATGAACCTGGGCCTCAACCAATAATCTTCTCCATTTAGCTCGGCCTTTAGCTCATTGCCTCCAGTTGAGCACTCCAAGTGGATCGAAGTCCCCTTGAACTTGTGCGCGCAACCTACGGCGAAGAGATCTTCTACTGCTTCGTTCCTCCGGGTCAAATTCGAAGACTCTGGGAGCCGGAGCGTTGGTATCCATTCCCTCTACATGTTCTAGCCATCTCAAACGTCTAATATGCAGTTTTTTGACTAGGTCGATGTCACTGTACAACTCTTATAGTTCGTCATTGAATGTTTTGCCCTAAGACTCGTCAACGCAAACGGTACCGAATATCTTACCAAGACTTTTTCTCTCGAATCGACCAAAGATATCTTCATCCGCTTTCAATAAATACCATGTTACAGCACCATAAAGCAGGACTGGGTGATCAGGGTCTTATATGGAGTCTTCTTAGTTGCTTGAGAAAGAGCTTTACTATGGAATTACCTTATTAGCAAACAAAAAAAAAAACAGCGATTGGCAAGAGTTATTGTTCGCTTGATTGCTGCGCTGGTATCGTTTTTAGAATTTATAGCAGAGCTAAGGTAGACGTGGCGTAAGTGGTTAGTGTGTCGGATCACTACACATGAGGTTCCAAGTTCGAATCCCAGAAAACACCAAAAAGTTTTTCACGGTCCCACCTCTCGCGAGCGTCTGAAAAACATCCGAGAGTATTGTTGTCACGAAAAAGCTTCTCAAATCGCCGTTCGGATACGGCACTAAACTGTAGGTCCCTTCCATTCGTGTGAAAAATATAACGCACACAACATGAGTGGTTGCGAGAAGCTAGGCCCTGGCACTTTCAAGAGCTGTTGCGCCATATATTTATTATGGCGGTGACATTCCACTGAGTTCTTCAACTTATGTGAGTATCGTCGGCGTCTGCAAGGAGTTGTACAGACTTTTGGTAGCCACATTATATACAGCCCGTTTAAGTACAATATTAACGAAGTCACACGACAGCGCGCCACATTGTTTAAAACCTTTTCTAACATCAAAGGTCTCGCTGAGGTCAACCAACCATGATGTCAAAACTAGACATGGCTCTATATTGCTCTTCTCTATACTCGTAGATGCTGTCATAGGCGGCCTTGTGAATTCATTCATGTAAACATTCCGGGCAGGATGGTGGGCTGTCGTGCCTTAATCGGTGGAGATCCTTGCCGTAACTTCCGTGTCCAGATAGTAACTGCGTAAGATTGTAGTTGCAGTTTCCATGCCCTCGACTTATCCAGTCATGGATTGTCGGTATCACTTTCTATGTATGTCCATCTGCCTTTTGTTCTATTAGCCCAACGAGCTTGCCACATAGCTACTGACGCTTCACTTTCTTCAATTTTGGTCCCCTTGATACCAGTACCGTCGTGTTGGTTCAATGCTCTTCCGTTATATATCCTGAACGTCTCATCTACGAGGATGTCGACTGAGACCATCCCAGCTATAAAAAATGCAGCTTCGTCCGAAATGGTTTGAATGCCGCTAAATGTTCGTAACGCGCAGTGTCTGTATGTTGACGATAGTCTTCGTTCGATCTCCTTCGCCCTTGGTGCCTCTGCTAAGACTGCGGCGACATATAACAAAACTGAGGTGATAACTGTAGGGAGTAGAATCCTTCTAGCGTACCCAGGTCCACCAATGTTAGGCAGTATACGCGAGAGAGCTCCCCATTTCAGATGCTTTTTTGGTTATGTAATTAACATGCATTTTGAGCTGCAGTTTGTTATCCAGCACCGTCTCCTGGGACCTCATGCTTTGGTAAATCACCTGAAAGTTAGCGAATTCTGCGGTTTTACATTTGATTATAGGGACAACTTCTGTTTTATGGTCAGCTAGTTCTAGTTAAGCGGATATTAGTCAAACTTTTATCCGGCCAATTGCTTCACTTGTAGCTGATTCTACTGCACGGATCTGTTTAGCTACTGTCACGACCGCAATCTCATAGAAGAGAAGAATCTGCAAAGCCGATTATCCTTACTCCGCCAGGTAGCGTTCATCTTAGGACTCCGTCGTACATGATATTCCGCAATAGTGGACCTAAGACCAATTCCTGTGGAACTTCCACAATTACGTACTACTAGTATCCCTTCATCGGTCTTGTACCTCAGCTTCCTATTGTTGAAATACAATAGTCCGTTACTATGCGCAGCAGGTAACATTGTGTATCCATTCTGGCAAGTGACCTTCTAATGAACGACTAGTTCACAGTGTTAAATGCGTTTTTAACGTCCAGTGTTACTACTGCACAACACTCCCTTATGCCGTATAGCCATCTTTTCCTTCGACAGCACCTTCTGCGATATTGACTACTGCTCTTATGGCATTTGACGACATGTGTGTCGCTGAATGTTGCTACTCATCCAGTATATACGTATATGATGTTCGAACATTTCGAGGAGCCAATGTAGATTCGAACCATTACTTAGTTGAAACTAAAGTACTATATTCAGTGCAATGCAGAATCAGCGAAAAACGGTGAGAAAGTTTGACTTAGAGCAGCTGCAATCGCAAGACACAGTCATAACGTTTGCCGATCTAGTATCCCTTAATCTCCAAAGATGTCCTGTGCCGATAACCAGGAGTAACGTGCGTCGCCAACAAGCCATTATATATGACGCTTCTGTTGTACTGGGTTTCTCCAGACCATTACAATGAAACTCCTGGTTTGATGAACATTACCGGGAAGCTAAACTCAAATAAATCTTCTGGAGCGGACGATCTACTCACCGAGGTACTCTGGCTAGATATTCTGGCTACATACTTACAAAACCCTTAAGGTCGTGTACGCATCTCTTGACATTGAAGGTAGATATCGTGTTGAGATAGCATAGGAAAACTATTTTTTTCCGAAAGCTGCTGATGATGGTGACATGTTTAGAAGTAAGGTTCACCGCTTTTTCCCACGATTTCTAATTCGGCAAGCTCAACCTGGGTATTTTTTTCAAATTTAAAAAAACGTTGTAAACGTTAGGTTAGGTGGGTTGCCGCCAGATTGCCTGGTGGATCGCATATGCCTTTAGCGATTATAAAAGTTAACTCGTTAGCATTCGTACTTCATCTACCTCAAGCTGATATAAACTTCAGGCACATATTTTCAAAAACAGTCTAGGATTTCTAAATTTCTAAGGATACACTCTTGGATACACTCACAAGAGGTTGCCACAAGAGGTTGCCACCTCGTGAACGATAACAAAATTATGGGTTTCAATACCGCCCCTGAAATAGCTTTAAAGGGTGTATTGAACTTCTTCTTACAGAATAGATATTCCGTTAGGTACCTAATCCTTTTCTTTGTTTTGAAGACTACTTCACCTGTCGGGGGGCCCTGGTTGCGTTTTTAAGTCACTCCACTGCGAATATGCTGAAGCACCAGTAATATGAGATAAATTATTTTTAATAAATAAAATTTATTTATTATTTCCCATTTATATAGGAGTTCTATAGACAACATGGTCCCTCGGGGTTCTTGTAAGTCCAAACCTAAACAGAAAACTATACCAACGATCTCACTGTCCGGTCGGATAAATGTGATTCCAGCAGCAGTTCGTTACTCCCTTCGACCATTTCTATACATTCCGTACAAAACTACGTACAGAACGGATCCTGATGACTCAGAAAAAGGATTCTAATCTACCCGATGGCAAACTTCATAATGGTCACCGCCCCTATTCACCAAAGGATAACTGAATGTGCAGTGTATACCGACCAAAGAGCACAACACTAACCGGCAGCAAAGGACGAAAAATACAGCTCTACGACATGTCGACTATACTACTACTACTACCACTATCGACTCTATAATCGGGGTGGGTTTCATACAGCAGCAACCCTTTCTCAACAAGTCCACCAGACATATCAACTACAACTTTATTCTTGCTTCCTCCCAGAAGGGGCACCCATTAAAACTATAAAGGATAACAATAGACTCCGGGGTTGCCCTGGAGCGCTAACTCCCTGGCGTTCTATACGTACGTACATATATAGTATATATCTCCTCGTCTTCCTTTCAAATGGGAGAATTGTGATTTTTTGCTCCTTGAATTCGTCTCCTTTTGTTTGGTGGATTGGGTGTACGAGTACTCGTATATGCACGAACAAAGGACACACGAAGCGACAGGCAATCCTTCCTTGCCTGTCATAATGAATCTCATGACATTGCAGAACGGAAGCTGATGCTGCCCGCCTCCTGTCTCCTACCCCACACCGGGATGTTGTTATTATTTTCTTTATTATTTATAATTATGCAAATGTGGTGGGTGATCCGTGCGACGATGATGACGAAAAAAAAGGGGTTTACATCTTAATAACGTATCCGACGTCGGTTGGCGGCTGCCATTTTGCGTCAAGGAATCTCGGGATTATTAAAAAAATCCTTCCACCTCGATTGTACATAAAGATGGTATGTACATAGGGATGCTTTACAGACGCATCCTTAAACTGGTTCACCCTTGAACTCCATCTTCGCCGTTGTCATCGTAGACCCCACGTAGCGCGTCGTTTCCTTGTTGATCGTTCATCATCATCATCATCAGCATCAGCATCCTCATCGTCCTCTTGTCTGCTATGTCCTTTTATTGATTTTTCATAATTTTAAAATTTAACCCTTCCGGCGCCTGGATTGTTGTTTGCGTATATCCCATTGTAATTGTCGTGAAATTAGGCAACTCCCCGAATGGGAATTAATTAGGATGAGTTTGGTTGAATCCTTGTACGGTATTCTTACCTTGTCGTTGCCGGTTCTCATTATATTTCAATCGGAAGGGATGAGATACGATTTTTGGCGGCATAATGATGTTGAACTTTCCAGGAAATTAAATGTGAGCCGGTGATTTGCAAGAGTATTGTTGTCTCCACTTTGAGACTGTGTTTCTGTATCCTGTATGAATAATGCTGTCAACTTTGCTTGGTAAAATTAATTCCGGTAGCTTGGAAATTTTTAATTAAAATTTATTCATTGAAATGTGAGTAGACGTGACGCAATACCTTAGCAACTTTTTTGATTGGAAAAGATGGTTTAAGGGTTCTAGTAAATAAAATCTTTTAATGCAAGATAAGTCGTAAAAATAGAAGGGCTTAGGTAAGTCGGTTCAGTGATTTGAGAAACTCCTAAGACTTTCAAAGATGTCCAAACGTCTTTAGCCTAGGCGGCTCGAGCAAGTGTCGAGACTAAGAATTAGTTACGAGTTTGAAGTAAATGCTGTGATTTCGGCTATAGAGACGCTAAATACAAATATTTGGCGCAACAGCTCTTTAAAGTGCCAGGGCCTAGCTTCTCGCAACCACTCATGTTGTGTGCGTTATATTTTTCACACGAATGGAAGGGACCTAGAGTTTAATGCCGAATCCGAACGGCGATTTGAGAAGCTTTTTCGTGACAACAATACTCTCGGATGTTTGTCAGACGCTCGCGAGAGGTGGGACCGTGAAAAAACTTTTTGGTGTTTTTCTGGAATTCGAACTTGGAACCTCATGCGTAGTGATCAGACACACTAACCACTTACGCCCATAGAGACTATAGAGACACTACCAGCGTTGCAAATTGTAAAGGAGTGGTTGATTTCAAAATACCAGATCCTGTACCAACATCCACTTTGGAACCATTAAAGTAGAATACCGGAATCTCTTTGTTGGCGACTTATTGGCTCTTTCAGTTATTTCTGTCAGGAATTATGATAGTGGATCTGACTGAAAATGCCAGTATCTTATTCATATGATCGGCTTCTATTTGTCAGTTTGTAGCGTACCATCGGGATAGAAAGGAGGCATGACAATGTAGTGCCTATGGCTACCGTCCTGTGTCAACAGCCTGCAATGGCTAGTTAGAAAGCTCACCAGCTTCTTAATGCTTTGCCTATCTAAGTTAAGGATTTCCTTATAGGAATAATCCTTAATGGATTGGATTGTCTTAGTCCTGGCCCATTGATCCAGTGGTCTAAACGAAGTTTGTTTTTCCATTCGTTAATCAGCGTTGTAGCTGTTGCCCAGTTGACGCCACAATATGGTTTAGAACCTATGTATCTGAGCCAGCCCTAGCAAGCTCATCTGCAGATTCTTCTTCTTCTTCTTCCTTTTATCAGCGAGGTTATGATTCGAAAACAAGGGATCACAACCCTCCCACTTCACCGCATTTCTACTGATCCGCCTGTGGGGTTCGCCATCGTTGGTTCGCAGATTCGTTGCCCACAATCACTTGGTGTCCAGGGACATGTTGTATTTGCATCGTAACAGCATTTCACAGTTCTGGAGTCCATTAGGTTGGACGATAGTGCCATAAGTGCTGCTTGGCTATCTGAAAAGATATGTATTCTATACGTCGTGCCCTTGATCCCCTTGCGGACATTGTGTCTGGGGCAGATCTCAATGGCATGGATTTCTATCTGAAACACAGTGGGAGTCGTATCCATAGGTACCGAAATCTTGGTTGGCTCCAAAGACCCCGGCTCCAACTCCAGAATCGACCATCTTACTACTGCAGTATAGATCCAACGCAAACGGAATTAGCATGGTCTCCACTGTTGCCGTAAGTGTTGTTCTTATTGATCCTATGGTCCACATATGTACCATATGTACTGTCCTTTGGATCTATCTGCCAGATCCACCAAACTATCGAGCTATACGTTAGAATAGGTCTAACAACCGCCATGTAAATTCAGAAAACTGTAGCTGGTTGGAAACTCCATGCATTACTGAACGCTCTTTAGCATGCACAAAAAAGTACACAAGTTTTTTTAAAGTAACAATCAATGATCCCCTTCCAATTCAATCTGGAATCTAAAATTACGCCTAAGTATCGTGCTGACTCCTTGAGATATTTTTTTCTTAGTAAAAAGAACGATTTCTGTCTTCGAAGGATTGATTCTCAGACCTCGGCTACGGATGCAATAATTAAGTCTTTCGCTAGGAACAAAAAGGAATCGGCCTTATTCCGAGATGACGAAAGGAAAAAGCGTAGAGACAGCGCTGCACTTAGTTGTCGGCTCAATAGAAAAATCACTGAAAAACAAAGAATATACACTAGCCGCTTTCCTAGATTTTGAAGGAGCCTTTAACAATGTCAAAACGGATGCGGTCAATAGAAATCTAGCGAACCTTAATATTCACAATTCCGTGATAAAATGGATCGTCAATATGCTAAAGGAAAGACATATCAAAGTTGAACTCGGAAGTACTAAGCTTGAAGTCGATGCCTCAAGAGGCACCCCTCAAGGACGGGTTATATCCCCACTGCTGTGAGTAATTGTCCTGAACGAAGTCCTTCTTAAACTGAGAAACAGCGGCGTCAAGGCCATAGCACATGCGGACGATGTTGTGTTGCTAGCAACAGGTAAAGTTCTCCCGACCCTGAGCGAACAAACGGAAGGGGCGCTGGAAATCATTGACTCCTGGACGTAGAGATGTGGGTTGGCGGTTAATCCCCAGAAAACAGAGTTAGTACTATTCACTAATAAAAGAATAATTCCACAATTCGTTACACCTTCCGTATCTCCAGTAGTGCGAGATACCTTGACCTGGTTCTCGATAGGAAACTGAACTGGAGACAAAACATCAACGAAAGAGTCAAAAAAGCCACGATAGCTTTCTACTCGTGCAATAGAATATTCGGGAAGACTTGGGGGCCGAACCCCCAATCATCCTATGGATGTATACAGCTATAGTAAGGCCAATACTAACGTATGGCAGCCTTGTATGGTGGCAAGCAGTCAGCAAAATAAATAACCTAGCTGCTATCACAAAAGTACAAAGACTAGCGTGCATCGCCACAACCAGTTTGATGAGAACGACACCTACAGCAGGACTCGAGGCCATTCTCAATCTGCTTCCGCTAGACATCTTTAAACAAGTATCGGTGGCTCATAGTGCTGTAAGATTAAGCCAAACAGATAGCTGGAGACCAAATGCAATGGGTCACACCACGATCCTGAAGAGATATCTAGGCAATGTATCTAATACAGACTACTTAACGCCATACCTAGACTTCACAAGACATTTTCTAGCACTTATCCGAGCAGGGAAGACTGAAAAAATGACAGAACGCCTAACGAGCGATCCTTAGCTGTTTACGCCGATGGATCCAAAATGGAAATAGGTGTAGGTGCAGGCATCTTCTCTGAAACGCTTGGTCTCTTCATGTCAGCTCGGCTTCCGAACTACAGCAGCGTTTTCCAGGCGGAGGTCCTAGTAGTTACAATAGCAGCTCGTGACACTGCGATAAGGGCAATACAACGGGAGGATATCACATTTTTCATCGACAGCCAGGCGGCGATAAAAGCAATATCTGCTATAGAAATAAAAACGAAGCTTGTGAAGTGTTGTAGAGAAGAGCTCAAAGTTCTTGGAACAGCTCTGCTGGGTCCCAGGTCATGAAGGCATACCAGGGAATGAGAAAGCCGATGAACTGGCTACAGGAGGCTCAGCACTAAAATCGGACCAATCCGACCCCTCGGTGTACATCCCGCCTTGCGCCCTTAAGCTCGAAGCAGGAAACAAAGCCCTAATGGAGGCTAACAATAGGTGGACCTCTTTAGATACTTGTGTCACCACGAGGAAGCTGTGGCCTGCATTTCACAGAGTAAGAACCAATAGACTCATACAGAGGCATAGAAAATCCCTCTCTGCTCTAATAGGAGTCATTACGGGGCATAATACCATGCGGTACCACGTGAAAAAGTTACGTGTGACTAACGAAGACCTTTGTAGAGGCTGCGGCGACGAGGAGGCTCAGGAGGACACCGCCCACTTTCTCTGTCATTGCCCGGGCTTCTATCATTCTCTAGAATCTAGAAGGGTTGTCCAACAGACCAATAAATGACATCGCAAACTTTATCAAATCCTCTGGATGGTTTGTATTTCGGGCACAGTAAGTTCTAAATGCTTTCTTTAGGATATTTACAAATACGGTATTTTTTCACGAGGAAGGGATTCCCTTTTCTATCCCCTTTCCCCCCATGGGTATCACAATGGGTCTATATTGACCTGAGTGTGGTGTGGACGTTTTCTATCCCCCTACACCAGCCCACTTACCTAACCTAATTTATTCCGAGATGACCACCTCAACATTGAAAATCGCACCCAGCTCAAGTAGCCATATGCGTGGTGAGCGTGAGTGCCGTCCTGACTACCTTCTGCTAACTTGCTTGACTCCTAAAAATTAACTAACGTCTTCTCTCATGTTTTTTTTTTTTATAATTTGGGCGCACTAAAAGGGTTATGAATACTTTTAACATGTTTACACACACAGTGCGGACGTTGGAAAGGATAGAGAGAGAGAGAAAGATTTTTGGTGTAGTGGTTATTGAAGCTCAGTTGTTTGTGATTGAGAGATTCTCGCGGGGTGGCGTCCAGATAACTGGGGAGATTTTTGTTATTTTTTGTCTTTGCTGCTGATTCACAGTACTTTTTTCCCGATAACCGATGTCAAGCGCAAATCACCATCAACAGAGCGAACAATTTTTCCGGCCATATGACCAAGCTACTGCCAGTGTTATGCCTTCGCAAATGATCGGGCTGATTTTGTATATTTCATGAAAAATAAATAAATGCTTGCTGACATCAGGATTTGAACCATGACCCATTAGCGTGGCAATTGACGACGTTACCACTACACCATTGCCACCCCCATTGTCCTGTGTTATGATTTTCAGACAACCCTGCACTCGAAAGTTGATTCTTATAAGCGACAGTATTTTCCCAATTAAAATCTACGCCTTCTCCCCGTAGAGCCCCACTGTCCCACGTCCCTCTAAGTAATCAGCTAATCTTGTCAAATTTGTGATTTTTCTTATCTTAATCGTTCCCTTGTTTGATGCCAATAAACAAAACATTACAAAGTAATAAGAAAGGAAAACAAAATGAATAAAAAAATAAAAAGAATTTCTTCTTTATCTTCACAAGCAATCACCCCTCAATGTTTGGGGGCCCGCAGGCATGAAGGACAATTTAATTCACTTAACAGCGATGACGAACGATAAAGAAGAAAAAAAAATAGCAAAGCATGCCATCAGGGAAGAATAACCTCGGAGTAGCGCTGCCCTTCCACCTCCGAAAAAAAGCAAAGAAGAAGGCCACCCCCTTGAGGGTGGTGCTGGAAAATAACAAAACTCGCGATGTAATCCCCAATTTTTTACGGCATTAAATGATGGAATCCCATCCGATTTGCGTACACAGTTACACACGGAGGGCAATCATCAAATGTCCTGTGACTCTTGTCTGTCTGTCTGTCGACAACTTCATCGAAGTGATTCCCCAATCATCCCTTAAGTTTCGTGTTTCCAACATTTTTTCCACTCATATCCGCTGGTTTTTTTTATTCGTCCTGTTGTGATTGTTGCTGGTGTTGTTATCTGGGTGATTGTGATGTTGTTACAATGAGATACTTTTTTACTGTTCGCCTTTTTTTTATGATGTATCTATTGGTAGTTGGAGTGGGAGGTCGTGGTTGGAAACTGATATACTGAACTGAGAGGATGACATGCAGCGGGATGCTGTGGGAGCCGCCCACCATGGTGAACAGGTGTTGGAAGTCCAATTCTGCCCCAAAGTCGTGGCGTTCATATGAGGCAGTAGGATGTTGGAGATGAAAAAGTCTGCGGAAAAAAATTGGAGATCATATTTTCTGTTTTTTTTTTTTTTTAACGTTTTTCATGTCTCCCATCGGGGCCATGTGGTTGGTAATCATTTTCGCAAATTGAAATGTTGAAATGCGAAATAAATGAAAATTCATTTAGCTGTGGAGAGTTCAATTGAGGTCCCCCGGATGACGGATAAAAACATGGAATTTCAGAAAAAAATCCGACTCGAGTAGAAAAAAAAGAAAACAAAAAAATTACAATTACACGAGTTCACATGTAGCACGGGGTGTGATATAACGAGCTGTACACGCGTTATAAGCAGAGCTGGTATTCAATGGATTATTATCAAATTTTTAGAGCTGCAAATTGTGTGCAGTGGGACATGGAATTTAATATTTCAATTTGTTAAAAAAAAGGCTGTAGACTGGCTTTAAGTATTCAAAGGGGTACGCCCAAGTACCCCCCATAAATGGATTTCACATTAGCCGATGTCCATTGACTTCTGAGCTGTTTCAAGGAGTTCAATTGGGTTTTATGAACCTCGATTAACAAGTCTATAATCGGCTGTTGGGATTTCCACAGAAGATAAACTTCTATAAGAAAGTTTTTGAAGAACATCGGATCGAGAAGCGCAATCTTTTGTTAAAGGAAAATCAAACAACCAAGCATTTCGAACATAGGAACAGTTGATTTTATTAATTAAAAAATATAACATATATGTATGTACGGATATTTACCGTATCACGCGCCGTGGCGTAAGTGGTTAGTGCGTCGGATCACTGCGCCTGAAGTTCCAAGTTCGAATCCCAGAAAACACCAAAAAGTTTTTTCACGGTCCCGCCTCTCGCGAACGTCTGGCAAACATTCGAGAGTATTTGCTGTCTCGAAAAAGCTTCTCAAACCAAATTGCCCTTCGAATACGGCACTAAACCGTCTGCAAAATATAACGCACACAGCATGAGTGCTTGCGAGAAGACAGGCCCTGGCATTTAAATAGCTGTTTCGCCAAATATTTATTTCTTTTAAGGAGAAATCATCCTTACTTACCTACTTAGGTGACGCAACAGTTCGGGGTGAACCTGGGCCTCAATCAACAAGCCTAGATTCGAAGACTTGCGGGCCGGATCGTTAGTGTCCATTCGCTCTGCATGTCCTAGCCATCTCGAACGTCCAATACGCAGTTTTTTTGACTAGGTCGGTATTCCTTTACAGCTCGTATAATTCGTCATTGAATCTTCTCCTCCAAAATCCGCCAACGCAAATGGTACCGAATGCCTTACGAAGAATTTTTCTCTCGAAGCGACCAGGGATATCTCCATCCGTTTTAAATAAAGTCCATGTTGAAGCGCCGCAAAGTAGTACCGGTGACACACAATGAGTTCTTCCAATTATGGCAATATCACCGGCGTATGCAAGCACAGACAGAGAGTTGCACAGACTTTTGATAGATTGTGCCTCTGGTGTTAGCTTGTGAGTTCCATACGATCCGTTCAAGTACAATATAGGTACAATATGGTTACAAGAGGTGACATGATAGTGTGCCATCTTGTCTAAAACCTTTTTTGACATCAAATGTCTCGGTGAGGTCTTTACTGACCTCGATGGAAAAGCGGGCGTTTCCTTCGTCAACCTGTACAGACTGAAAAGTTTGGCAGGGATATCGAAACTATAGATACTGTAATATGAGGCTTTGAAATCGATAAGAAGATGATGAGTGTCTATTTCGACTTCTTGGGTTTTCTCTACGATCATCCAAAGCGCGAAGATTTGATCGACGGTGAACTTTCCTGGCCTGAAACTGCACTGATAGGGGCCAATCAGGCTGTTGATAAAAGGTTTCAGGCGTTCACACAATATCGCAGAAAAGATCTTAAATACGATGTTGAGGAGACTGATGCCTCTATAATTGGCGCAGTTGAGGGGTCTCCTTTCTTTTGGATCGCGCAAACGATGCTGAGATTCCATTCATCAGGCATACACTCGTCTGACCTAACCTTTGAGATGAGTTGGTGTATGCTCTCTACCAATTCATCACCAGCTGTCTTAAAACGTTCGGCCGGTAAGCCATGAGTTCTAGGAGCCTTATTGTATTTCAGCTGTTACCCTCTCTTCACTTTGGTAAGGTGGACGAAAGTTTTCACTACCATCGTCTATGTTGAATGGTTCATTTTGTCTGACAGGCGGATGTCGGTCTTCGTCGCCAATATACAGTCTGCAGAAGTAGTTTTTTCTATATTCCCAGCACCGACTGTGAGGCTACTACAAGGTTTCTATTTTCATCTCTACAGGTTTCTGTACGGGTTTTGCTCCTCTGACACGTTCTTTTAATGATGGGCGCATTCGAATGATATAATCGATCCAATATCTCGAGATATCTCGCGACATCGTCTGAAGTCATTCGAATCTTTTACTATACCTACATACTTCTGTGGAAGCAGCGAGAACCGAGAACGAGTGCAAGGGATACACATCTCGAAAGGGTAAATATCTCGAGTTATAGTTCGAAATCATTCGAATGATTTGGTATACCTACATATGTACTTCTGTCGAGGCAGCGAGAACCGAGAACGACCGCAAAGGGTAAACATCTCGAAAGAGTAAATATGTCGAGAACTCATTCGAATGATTTGGTATACCTACATACTTCTGTCAATGCAGCGAGAACCGAGAACAAGAACAAAGGGTAAACACAAAACACAAACTCGAATGATCATTCGAGATATGAGTGCTATATGCATAAAAGAACACACTCCCCAAGAACCGAGATATGAAATGTGTATCCGAGTAAAATAGTACTCAATTCATTTTAAAGGCGGGTAGTAAGTAGCAAAGCAAATAAATCGAATACTATTTTACTCGGGTACCCATCTCATATCTCGAATAGTGATATGAGTGGAATCGAGAACTTAGTTTATGTATTCAACCAGTTGGGAGTGTATTCTCATAAGCACATAGCACTCATATCTCGCACATAGCACTCATATCATTAGTACACTCGGGTACTAATGTCTCGATTCTTTAAATCATTCGATTATGCCCATTACTAGTTCCTTTTACCTTTTGGTTAAACTCCCGCGCATTATTTGTGGTGTACAAGCTCTCAATATTCTCGATCACGTGCTTCTCATGCTCCTTCTTCTTCTTTTTGAGAAGATGATGTTCTTTTCGTCTCTTTTGTTCGTAGAGCTCATAAGCAGCTCTCGTCTTCCATTGCTTATTTTGCTGCATGCACTCGCCTGATTTCTTCGCCAAACCAGAGGTGCCGGTAATCCACTTCGGGAATATGAGCGCTCTTCCACCACCATCTCTATTCCAAGGTCCTAACTAACCTTGCAAATTCCTTACAGACCTGTACAACCTAACTGGAATTATAGACGCCACCGTTGGCTCCATCTACGTAATTCGTCTGTTGCCCCCAAGACCTTCGAAAAGGGTTAGTTCCCCAATGTCCGATCAAGGTAGTAGGCACCCAGCGGTCACCAGCGAGGAGGTGGAGAGTAGGATTTGGTAGGCCCAGTCTAAGTCAGAACTTTATGTTTTCATGCCCGTTGCGAAGACAAAGAGAAGGAAGAAATCACATATACTTCACCTAAACTAATGAAAAGTTTGGGCACACAAGCTTTTTTGTTGCATAAAATTGCCGTTTTACCTTGTGGTGTTCATGAGAACAAGAGTATGTATATAACGAAGATAGCAGATGCTCTAGTTTGACTTATTTTCCGATTAGACTTTGACAAAGTGCACGTATTTTCCTCCACCATATAATTCCGACCATAAGCTAGCAGTTAACATTCAACAAATCCCCACACGACATACTCCAATCTTAATCCGGAATTAAGCTGTCCACATCCTCAATTCCATCTCTCAAACCGGTTTCACAGAAAAGCGAATAAAAACATCACGCAGAACGCGCAGGTGAATTTGTTACCCCAATCATCGGGCAAACTTCAATTAAACACACGTTAACAACCACACTCCCGGACCGGGCGGCCCGGGGCAAACTACATTTATATACTCAAACGCATTTGTCATTCCATCGTGGCGTGATAAACCGCCACTGCTCCAACTCTGCTATGACCACGATGACGGCTAACACCTGGTGGACATCATGCGTCATCCATTTCATCATCATCGTCGTAATCATCTCTTGGGTGGAAAAGAGAGAGAAACTCCACGCAAAGAATCTAAGCCCCTCACCACCCAATTTATCTATTTCTACAGCTACAGCGCCCACAGGTACCACCATCCAAAAGGAAGACCGCTCCCAATCTAAATCACTGCGTTATTAGCTCCACTGCCGACCTCCGGTTACGCCATCTCCAGAGGGGAAAACTAAGCTCGGCATCAAGCCACCGAGCACACACAAATTACAACATCGCGTGTTAATGCATCGCCTGCGCGTCTCATTACAGCGACACCACTTAAATGCCACCGTTGCGCCTTCCCCCGGATATACTCGTATATAGACAACTCAACTGGTCCAGAGAAAGAGATGAAAGCTGTATAATTTTGTGCCTCGGAGGAAGAGTCCACCTGTGGGCACAGACCTGGAAATGGACATGGACACATGGTGGTCATTTTCCAATCATTACTGCGAGTGAGACATAAACGTGGAAATGCATGAAATGACAAATGCGCAGCGTGCCTTGAGATACGTTGACACACCGTGAATACCGCGTCGTGGTCTAGAGAGAGATGATAATAACGGACCTCGTGGATCTTCCAATTAAAGTCGGTTGGACATGTGTAACGAAGTCGTCATGTCAACGTAAAGTTGAATTGGCGCGTTCGGGTCTCAAAGATCTTTGAATTTGGTGGGCAAATTATCTGCGCACGCGGCCTCGACGATGAGTCTTCTTCCGTCCGCGGATGCAGTCACGAAATGAATAGCTTATTACAATATGTCCATCAGCATGTCCGGTGTGTGTGTCTCGATTGACTGTCGCTGTTGTGTAGCTAGTTAAAGAGGGCCAAATAGGAGATAGTAGCCCGGGACAGTTAATGAGCGTCTTGTGCTAGTTTTTCCTGTCGACCACTTCCGAATGTTGTCTTAGATCTGCGTGCGACGTCAGATGGGGAGTAGGTGAAGAGCGTCAACAAGCGGTGTGCTTCAAAGGAATGTCCCGAGGTTTGTGGGTCTGATTTGCGTCTGATGAAGAAGCCCATTGTCGTGGTTGGGGTTGACATTAGGGAATGTGAATTGCATTCATTGATGTCAATTGGATCTGACAGCAAATGAGGTTATTAGAATCCTAAAGGCGCCACAAACTTTTTTCCTGATTCAAACTCATTCATTCAATTTCTGAAGATACAACGCACAAGGTCTATTACTAAGATCCTATTCAGTTCTCAACGTGGATGTAGAGGATTCGCCGAAAGCTGAAGAAAATAAGCACTCTTATGGTGATGCAATGATGCCGAGGTGCAGACTCTTCGGGGTGTTCTCTTCATATGGTCCACCACAATTCTTTCCATTGAGTTCAACAGAAAAGATGTTAGAGTGACCGGTTTGAAGGACTTCACTTCGGTGTTGTCCTTCTTTCCCAGTTTTGGAAGAAACACCACATTTGTTTTTTTTCATGTTACTGGTATATAGCCTATTGCTAGGCACGTTATGTGTATAACCCTAATTCTAGGTACAATGAAGCATGTTCCTATTGGATTAAAGCTGGAAAAATACCATCCGGTTCTGCAGACTTTTAAGGGGAAAACGTTGCTATCGGTCCTCTAACCGCAACACTATTTTCTGAGGTCTATTGACCTCGGATGTGCTCCTCATATTCCTCCTTCCTCTTCGCTTCGCCTCGCTTTGTTATGCGAAAAAATTCGCTTATGATGAGAACATTTTTGAAGTAGTCAACAAATCAAGCTCATCTGCTGACTTCTGGAAAGCAGTAAAGTATGTCAACGGTCATGCCAAAAGCATTGCTAAATAACTACATGCTCCTCAACTTCATGAGCACTTCTATGCTCTCTTCAATACAGTTCAACTGTCTCCAGCCTTTCAATACGCAGCGCCACTTATCATCGATGAATTCTTAGATGCACCATTTAATTTGGAAGAAGTTCAAGTATTGAAGCAGCCAAGCTAAATAAGGCACCCGGAGATGACAGGATCCCTTCGAATTTTATAAAAAATGCACTTCAGAAGTTCTTGTGGCGTTAACAAAAGAGTTTAATCGAATTTTCGAAAAACAGGTGATGTCCCAAGTTCGTTTAAGAAATCGGTAGTATTTCCGCTACATAACAAGGGCGGTTTAGATGACCCAGGAAACTACAGAGGAATATCTTTTCTTAACATATCCGCGAAGTTGTTTGGCGCTTGTCTTGTAGAGAAGACTTGCTATATGGGTGGAGAATAACAACATATTGAAAGAGTTTCAAGCTGGTTTCAGAAAGCAATATTCATCGATTGATCAAATCTTTACACTCATCAATATAGCTGAAATCTTCAAAAATAAGCATAAAAAACTGTACACCTTATTCGTGGACTTCCTCGCTGCTTCCGATTCCATTCCGCATGAAACTTTGTTTTAAAGCTCAGCATGCTTGGAATTTCAAGTAAAATTATTAAAATTTTTAATGATATAGTCCTTATTGCCGAAACAGTCGATGGAATGCAGCTTATGAATAATAGGTGGCAAGTTACTGTCAAACCTGGAATCTTACCCTCAACTTAACGAAATTGAAATTGATGGTAATAAGAAGAGGAGGTGACAGATACTCACGTAGTTAAACGAGGAATTTTCAAGGAGTCTATATAGAGATTGTACGAGAGTATAAATATCTAGGAATTCTTATCACAGCAAACCTTTATACAAGCAAGCACCTTCAAAATAAGCTATCAGAAGCTAAAAGAACAATCAATTTTGCAATTGCAATTTTGATTATTACATTCAAATAATTTTTTTTTTTTTTCCGAGGGTTGGTGAAAAATCTTCCATAGACACTATGAGAATAGCAAGCGCGTGCTCATAGTAGTGTCAGATTCTTACTGACTAAAAAAACACCACCCTTCGATATAAATTTGTTAGATATCGCAACTAAGTAATAACTTATCAAGCAATTTTTCTATCACGAAATAAAAACGTTTGGCAGGTTACTTTCCACTGAAAGATCCTGCATGTTCCGCAATCTAGACGCGGTTTATCATTATCTCGCCAAGTCGAAGGGTGTCGTCCTTTGTAGTCGGCGCAATAAATTGCCCTTATCCAAAATTTGTAGTACTGTATTGTTGACATGTCCGATTAGTCGAATTCTATGCTTTCTCGCGAAGCTTCTAGTTTCAGCTTCGATAGTCGGAATTCCGAGATCCCGGTGGATATCGTCGTTTCTAATATACCACGGTGCTTGGACAATCTCTCTTAGCACTTTATTTTGAAAAGTTTGTAAAATATTGGCATTTGTTTTCTTGGTACAACCCCAAAGTTGTATACCGTAGGTCCACACCGGCTTTAGCACTTGCTTGTATAAAAGCAGTTTGTTCTCAGTACTGAGCTGGGAATGTTTTAACCAGAACATTTCTCTATATTTGATTTCGAGTTCTTTTCGTTTCATTTTCACGTGCGAATTCCATTTCAGCCTTGCGTCGCGTGTCATTCCCAGGTATTTGGCCTCGTTTGCAAAAGGTATTCGGGCCGAGTTTAGGAAAATTCGCAAGTTATTAGTTTTCGTTGAGGGCAATCCGCCAGTCCATCGTCCATTTATTTACTTTATTTAGCGCGTTTTGCAGCTTTTCAGTCGTTTCTTCGATTGTTGTACCTACTGCTAGGATAGCAGTGTCATCGGCAAACGTAGCAAGGATAGTGCCATCTTCTTTCGGTATATCACGAGTATATAACAGATAGAGAAGCGGCCCAAGAACGCTTCCTTGTGGTACGCCGGCCGAAATTTCTTTGAGCTGCGAGTATTCGTTTCCATGCCTAATATGGAAGACTCTATTCCCGAGATATGATACTAAAATATTGTATAAGCATACATGGAGAACTTGCCGTAGTTTGCATTTCAAGCCATCATGCCACACCTTATCAAAGGCCTGCGAGACGTCAAGAAATACGCTTGAGCAAATCTTTTTTTCTTCAAATGCTTTCTCGATTACGTCAGTAATTCTATGCACCTGGTCAATCGTCGAATGCTTACTTCTGAACCCGAACTGGTGGTCAGGGATAAGATTATTTTCGTCTATAACCGGTTGGAGACGCCTTAGTAATATCTTCTCGAAAATTTTGGATATGACTGGAAGAAGCGAAATTGGTCTATACGATTTTACCTCATTTGGCGGTTTTCCTGGTTTTAAGACCATTATTACTTCCGCAACTTTCCATTGGCTCGGCACGTGTTTTAATCTGAGCGCAGCATTTACAATATAGAGAAGCTTAATCAAAGCTTTTCTAGGTAAAGCTTTGAGAATTTCTCCGGTGATTAAATCATAACCAGAAGCTTTCTTAGGTTTTAGAATCTCGATCTCATTTTTGAGTTCCCTTAACGTTGCACTTCTGAGTGTTAAATTGCCAGATGGTAAATCCGGCCTATTGATGTTATCGTAAACCACTTGACTATCGTACGGTTTAAAGGTTTCTTCCAGGTGGGCCGCAAAGACGTCCGCTTTTGCTTTATCTTCTCTCGCCCATTCATTTTGATTTAATTTAATTGGCGGCGCGGGGACTTTGGGCCTTTTGGTGCCTTTTACGGCTTTGCAAAGTGAATAATTGGAATCTTTTTTCGCTGTTAAACTTTCAAGGTAAGAGCCTATTGCACGATTCTTAAAATCCTTAATAGTTTTCTTCAACGAATTGCACAGACGATTAAGTTATTATTGAATTGTATCTTGTATATAACCCATTATTTTAAGTACTATAGAGGACTAAGTCTTATTTGTACACCCAAACTTAAATAAATTGAATTGAATTGAATTGAATTGAAGTGCCAAGTCTTTTGCCTGGAAAGACTCCTGTCAGTCCATTGAAACCATAAAAGACTTTGCTAGGCTGAGTAAAATTCTGTCCAAGGAGCATTCTAGCCCGCCCTTTATTAAACGGCCGGATGGGACTTGGACGAACTCCTTTAGCGAGTCACTGGAACTTTTAATGCAAACACACTTTCCAGGATGTAGTAATGAGATTGCCCTCCCACCAGTAGCTCAGGTCGCGCAATCTTCTTCCTGGAATGACATTAAGACAACAATTACAGCAGTTAACACCTCCTGGGCTATTAACAGCTTCTCTCCCTATAAATCGGCCGGCCTTGACGGCATTCTCCCTATTATGCTGCAAAAAACACCAGGTGGTCCCGTGGCTAGTTCCGATCTACAGAAGCTGTATTCTCCTAAACCACGTTCCCCTGAGCTGGAGGCGTGTTCGTGTTGTGTTTATCCCGAAAGCTGGGAAGCGGGGTCATGGATCCGCAAAGGATTTCAGACCCATTAGCTTATCCTCTTTTCTTTTAAAGAAGTTGGAGCGCATCTTAGATATACATATCCGAAATACCCTAGATAAATCCCTTCTATCCAAATCTCAACATGCGTACACTACAGGGCGATCGACAGATACGGCGCTCCACGAAGTTGTGCGAACGATAGAAAAGACAATCCATTTCAAACAATATACCCTTGCTACCTTCTTAGACATTGAAGGTGCCTTCAATAACGTCCGTACGGAATCGATTGAGAAAGCTCTGATCCAACTGGGTGTGGAAGAGTTTATTAGCAAATGGATATTGACAATGCTAAAAACCAAAATCATTCAATCGAATCTCGGCAACAGCAGCTCCTCCATATCTGTTGTTAGAGGAGCTCCTCAAGGTGGGGTCCTATCTCCTCTTCTATGGCTTATGGTCATCAATAAAACTTTGTGTAGACTTGATAGGAGTGGAGTTAAGATCGTCGCGTATGCGGATGACGTGGTAATACTGGTATCGGGGATGTTTCCATCCGTAATCAGTGAGATTATGGAAGGTGCGTGGGGCAAGATTAGCGCATGGGCCACTGGATGTTGACTCAGCGTCAACCCAAGAAAAACTGAACTGATACTCTTTACCACTAAAACCAAAATACCGACGTCTACGCTTCCACGAGTAAATAATCGTCTACTTTCCCTATCCTCCAGTGCCAAGTACCTAGGTGTGGTACTTGATCCAAAACTAAGCTGGAAGCTTAATATTGAGCAACGGGTAAAGAAGGCCTGTGTGGCTTTCTATGTCTGCAGCAAGACCTTTGGCAAAAAGTGGGGACTTCGCCTGAAGATGGTCTTATGGATGTACACTGCCGTGGTGCGTCCCATTCTTTCCTATGGATCGCTAGTCTGGTGGCCTGCTCTAAGGAAAGCTTATAACATAAGACTTATCAACAGGGTACAAAGAACTGCGGCTATAGGCGCAACGGGTGCCATGAGGACATGTCCAACCGATGCCTTGAACGTTATTCTGCATTTTTTACCACTCAATCTTCACATTATGCAGCTATCATCTTGTAGTGCGGTCAGGCTAAGGGAAACGAGATGCTGGTGCACCAATCCGTATGGTCACAGCAGTATCCTGAATTTGCTACCGCAGCATCTGGTAGCTAATCTGACCGACTATATAACTCCCATAGTGAACTTTAGAAATGACGTCACGGTCAGATTCCTAACCAGGGCGGAATGGGAAACTGGAGTTCGAATCAACAATTTTCACCGACGGCTTAAAAATAGACTGCGGGGTAGGGGCGGGGATATTCTCTGATTCCCTCAATATTTGCAGGTCGTACCAGCTTCCTGATTCGTGCAGTGTCTTCCAGGCGGAAGTTTTTGCTGTACGTGAGGCCTGCCGCATACTCAAACAAACCTCTACACCCCCAAATACAATTGCCATCCTCATTGACAGCCAGGTGGCTATCAAGGCTATAGTATCTGCCACTACATCCTCAAGGCTAGTAGTGTTGTATATCTGTAACATTTAATACATCTAACTTGAGAATAGATCTGTCTCTCTCTCTCTGATAAAGGTGCATCCTCTACGATCATGGTGAGAGGGCAGTCGTTGTCTGACCACCATAGAGTTCGCTACAATAAAGTGTCATTTAAATATTAAACACGTCTTTTACTTATACGCAAATACCACATGGCGCAGTCGGTTATTTTTGTAATTAAGTTTTGCTTCGGACAGTCGCGTTAGCTACTTAAAATACTAAGTAAAAAAAAAAAAAAAAATTAAATTAAATAACAAATAAGAACAACGTGGGATAGACGACGAGGTGAAAAAGCAGCGATGGATTTTCCCAAACCTGAACAGTTAAACATGGATGGCAATCTTAAAGAGAATTGGAAGAAATTCAAAACACATTACGAGATTTATGCGACAGCAACGAAGACGGATAAGGAGGAGGGGAAAATTCAGGTGGCGAGATTTTTGAGTTGTGCCGGTACGGATGCCATAGAGTTATTTCACACTCTCGGATTAACTGAGGAGCAACAGAAAGATATCGCAGGGGTGATCAAAAAGTTCGAAGAATATTGCAATCCACGTACAAATATAGTTTATGAGAGATATCGTTTCTACATGCGGAACCAAAAGGAAGGTGAACCATTTGACCACTTTTTGAAGGAGATTTCGACATTGGTGGAAAGTTGCAGTTTTGGTGAGGAGAAAAAGTCCATGCTCAGAGACAGAGTAGTCATTGGAGTAGCGGATCGAAATGTGCAAGCACAGTTATTGAAGATTAGTGATCTCACATACGAAAAGGCCATAGAAACGTGCAGAGTAGCGGAAATGACAGGAGCCCAGAGCAAAGTTATGCAGAGTACAGCAGACGGAGCAGGTGGAATGAAAGCAGCAGTGGACGCCGTGAAAAAATATTCGGGAAGCAAATATCAAACAAATTCTCAGCACCATAAAAGTAAAGTTTTTAATTCTAATTCCAGATGTAAAGGGAATGCATATTCATCGGGGAAGAGCAGTGAGAAGAACAAATGTAAATTTTGCAATTACAATCATATGAGAGGGAAATGCCCAGCTTTTGGGAAAAAATGTTCGGTTTGCGGTAAATCAAATCATTTTGCTGCGGTGTGTCAGAAACGAACAGAGGTGAGTGATGTTGCTGTGAGACATGAGAGCGACAGTGATGGCGAGCTATATATTGATTCCGTTAATGACAGTAACAGCAATAGAAACAGGTGTTGGATTGAAAGCTTGTTCGTAGAAGGACAAAGGGTTGATTTTAAGCTAGACACGGGTTCACAAGTCAATATACTCCCACTTCGAGTGTTCAAGTGCATTAAACATAAGCTCAGCCTGAAAGCGCATTCGGTTAAATTAGAAGCATATGGTGGGTTTAGGCTTAAAGTAGCAGGTGCAACGGACTGTAGAGTCACGCATAGGGGAAACCGATATAACCTTTCATTTGTAGTGGTAGAAAACGGTTGTCAGCCCTTACTAGGGATCGATTCGTGTATTAAGCTAGGTGATCTAAAACGAGTTGATAGCGTAGCTCTAGATGGGTTAGAGGCTTTCAAGCAAAGATATAAGGATGTCTTTGAGGGCTTTGGATTTTTTCCAGATACATGTCACTTAGAACTTCGAGACGGAGCACGTCCGGTTAATAAGCCAACCAGACGTATACTGTTAAGTATAAGAGGTAGGGTTAAAAGCACACTTGATAATATGGAGAAAAGAGGGATTATCTCAAAGATTGATGAACCAAGTGACTGGTCGCATAACATGGTTGTAGTAGAAAAAAAAGATGGATCTCTTCGAATTTGCCTGGATCCCAAAGAATTAAACACAGCCATTAAAGAAGAACATTTCATGCTGCCAACATTTGAAGATTTTAGGCAGGAAATGCGTAACTTAAAATATTTCTCGGTTTTGGATTTAAAGGAAGGATTTTGGCAGGTGCGGTTGGATGAGGAGTCAAAAAACCTCACGGTGTTTAGTACTCCCTATAATGGTTGCTATAGGTTTAATGTCTTACCGTTTGGGATTAAGGTGGCACCCGAGAAATTCCAAAAGTTGAACAGCAAATATTTTGGCCAGTTGAAAGGAACATTTGTATACATCGATGACTTAATTGTAGGCGGTAGAACGGTGGAGGAACACGACGCAAATTTGGAAGAAGTCATTAGTAAAGCAAGGAAACTTAACATAAAGTTTAATCCAAAGAAAGTGCAATTCAGGGCAGAAAGCGTCAAATATTTAGGGCACATTTTTTCCGCTACAGGTGTCGCTCCCGACCCAGCGAGGATAGATGCAATCAATGGCATAAAAGATCCCAACAACCAGAAAGAATTGCAGAAAATTTTAGGGACCGTTAATTATCTGCGACCATTCATTCCAAACCTGGCTGATCTCACTGCTCCTTTCCGACAACTCCTTAAGAAAAATATAGTATTTGCATGGAACGATTACCATACGGGAGTCTTGAACAAAATAAAACAGGCTATAGCAAAGGCAACCACGCTATATACATTCGATCCCTCACTCCCTACATTATTACAGTCAGACGCTTCCAAGGATGGCTTAGGTTGTTGCTTTTACAGGCAGGGAAACCTACTTGCTACGCCTCGAAAAGCTTATCCGATGCCGAATCCCGCTATGCACAAATAGAAAAAGAGATGCTAGGTATAGTCTTTGCTTGTAAAAAGTTTCACGAATATATTTATGGTCGGCCGGTAGTCGTGCACACAGACCACAAGCCGTTGGTATCGATAGCAAAGAAGCCACTAGGAAGTAGTTACTCTACACGATTGCAACGAATGAAAATTAAGCTATCAGTGTACGATTTAGATATTCGTTATGTGCCGGGAAAGAGTTTGCACGTAGCCGACTTATTATCACGGAGTTTAGGCACAGATACATTTGTGAACCTAGATGATATCGGGACGGAATTCATTCATTCAGTTAGCATTGGTAATAGAAGCAGAGCGTTATATAAGCAAGGTACAAAAGACGATAGCACATTGATAAGTTTAAGTCAGTACTATAAGCAGGGCTGGCCGAAATCTAAAGATAAGGTCCCACAAAATCTAAAATTTTACTGGAACATAAAGGATAAAATTTACGAAGACGATGGTCTTGTTTTCTATGATGAAAGAATTTTCGTTCCAAAATCTCTCATAGACCATACATTAAACACATTACACGAGTATCACTTTGGTATTACTAAAACCATTGCACGAGCTAAAACCCTCTTTTACTGGCCTTACATGAACAGGGACATAGAGAACTTGATCAACAGGTGTATTATTTGTGAAAAATTTCGAGCGTCAAATGAACCACACAAACTCATTCCTCACGCCATACCAGAGCTCCCGTATCAAAAAATTGGCTGTGATATTCTAGAGTTCAAAGAGGAGAGTTTTCTTGTCATGGTAGATTATTTTTCCAAATGGTTTGACCTAAAGAAATTAGCAAGAAAGTCAGCTAGTTGTGTGGTTCAGGCTATGAAGGAAACATTTGCGACACATGGAATCCCTGAAAATGTCGTCTGTGACAATCAACCGTTCAATTCGTTTGAATGCAAAGAGTTCGCAAAAAAGTGGGAATTCAAATTCATATACTCCAGTCCATTTTATCCCAAGTCCAACGGCCAAGCAGAGAAAGCTGTCCACTTGGCCAAAACGATCTTAAGAAAATGTTTAGTCAACGGGGGAGACCTAAATCTCACTTTATTAGAATACCGCAGTACTAAGCTTTCGCATTTAGATGCAGCACCGTCACAATTGTTGATGAGTAGAGTGCTACGAACGAGTCTCCCAATCGGTAAAAATCTGCTGCAACCAAAGCTAGTAGGAAATGATGCTGTAGAGCAGATGAGACACCTAAAATATAAGCAAAAGTTATATTTTGACAAAACAGCCAATCGAAGAGAATTAAAACTTAGCCCAGGGGATAATGTGGTTTACAGAAAAAACTCTAATTGGGAACCTGCTAGGGTTAAGGCAAGTGCTGAAACCCCCAGATCGTACGTTTTACGCACAGAAAATAATAACATCATCAGACGCAATACTGAGCACTTGCGCAGGTCATACAATGAGCCCAAATTTAAAGCCGTAGGGGAGGAAGGGGAAAGTAGCCAGGTAGGACCATCTACGGAACAAGCAGCAGCCGAGCAAAAAATTCAAGACGATAATCCTGCTGTTAACCAAAGAGCCATACACCCATCGCTTCCTGTTGAACAGCAAAGTCACTACCGTACTCGTTTCGGACGTGTTGTAAAAAAACCAATACGATTTGCCACGTGAATAATTAAAAAAAAAAATAAAAAATATATATATATGTTAATATCATTACCGTACATCTAACATATGTTATAGCCATATTATCTTTAAACATGAAGTATCAATGAATTTATAAAAAAAAAAAAACTTAAACTTCAAAGGGGGAGATGTTGTATATCTGTAACATTTAATACATCTAACTTGAGAATAGATCTGTCTCTCTCTCTGATAAAGGTGCATCCTCTACGATCATGGTGAGAGGGCAGTCGTTGTCTGACCACCATAGAGTTCGCTACAATAAAGTGTCATTTAAATATTAAACACGTCTTTTACTTATACGCAAATACCACAAGTAGAACAGTGCGAAAAAGAACTCGCCTCGTTTGGTCACCGACTAAGGATCTGTCTCCTTTGGGTTCCGGGTCACAGCAACATTAAGGGGAATGAGCGGGCTGATGAACTCGCGCGGCAAGGATCTGCCCTTGATGCTTCCCTAGCAAAGGAGGTGAACGTCCCGTTGGGGGTCCTTAAGGGAGGCATCTTCGCGCACTATCTGCTAAAGGCGGATATTAGATGGCAGGGGGTGCGGAACTGTGTCATCTCCAGGCAGATGTGGCCCAAATACTCCCTGAAAAGAACGCAAGATCTTAGTAGATCCGTACAGATATCGCAAGAACTCTGGCAGTTAGTTCTGGCCACTGGCCCATCGGGGTTCATGCGGCCAGAATAGGCATTGCATTTAATGCACACACACAGCTGCAATACTGCTGATGAAATAGAAACAATTTTACACTTCCTCTGCAAGGGTCCGGCTTTAGGCAAGGCCAGACAGCGCACCTTAGGTAAACTCTTTTTCGACAACCTTATAGAGCTAGCGGAGATTAGCATTGGGGATATTATCAGCTTCCTCAATGCAACGGAGTGGATTTGAATAATCCTTACCCCCTTTTCTTCTTCTCTTCCCTAGTAGTTAACATCCGTTAGGTCACTTGAGTTGCGGTAATAAAATGGCGCTTCTGCGCTAATTAAGTGTCGGCATGGTTTGCTGACACAACCACTCCTACCTACCTACATACCTATGACTTCGGCGACTTTCCATTGACTGGGAACATATTCTAGTCTAAGCGCGGCGTTTATAGTTAACATAAGCTTAATTAGATCTTTTCTTGGTAGTGCTTTAAGAACCTCTCCCGTGATTAGGTCGTATCCAGGAGCCTTCTTAGAATTAAATTTCTTTATTTCTTCCTTAAGTTCGGGAAGTGTTGCATTTCTTATTACGCTATTGGCTATATATGACGTATTTATATTTTCAATAAGAGCTTGTCCATCAAACGGTTTGAAAGTTTCTTGCAGGTATAAATGAGGCTAAACAATCTCAATATAGAATGATTTACAGTAAATTACCCCACAATCTTCAGGAAAACACATATCTCCTTAATTCATATAAAATAGATATGATTAGCATGATTTTCAAATTAAGACGTGAACTTATACACCTTAACTTTGTCCCTCATCGACCGGACCTGCCAAACTTGTGTGACTTTTGAAATCGTAAAGAGAGAGAGAACGTCATTCATTTTATTGCAAACTGTCCTATCCTCAAAGAATTCCGATTAAGATACTTTGGATCTTACCATCGCGGCAAAGACAAAGCAATGGGTATACTCGTACTAAATGGGTAAGAAGGAATGGATCTACTCTGTAAGTGCACTTCGATACTGGAAACGAATTTCAGATGGCGACTTTTAAGACTTTCATTGACTAAGGTATTCTAATTTGCATTGCAACTACATATGTACCTAATACCTATATTGTAAATTTTACGAAATTAATGAAATTGAATTGAAACTTTTATAATGAAATAAAAGTCTTTAAAACTAAAACTAAAACTATATGGGAGTAAAATTAAAATGAATACATGTTTCACTAGTAACAATTAATAGGTGGATATAAAATGGTTGAGCCTGCCTTCAACATCACACTTTATAGTTTTAATATATAAATATAAGAAAATAATAAGGGTGTGTTCCGTAACCTGATATATTCTTCATGTAAACTATCAATAATTGCAACAGCAACATCTGAATTTTTATTCAGGACGTGGTAAACTACACAACTATGTTCCTTTAAAAGATTTATGATACTTCTTTCTAGTAATCTCTCCCTCAACCCGCACTGAGCTATTTAATTACTTCCGTCATCATGCGTAACATACGGCCACCCTATCCATCCTAACAATAGAGTCATCATTGCCCTCGACATCATCATTATATCAACTACCATCATAGATCCTGTGATTTTATATTTCTCATCTATTATCCTTAATAATCCATGTCACGACTCATCATAAGCATAATTTACCCAAAAAGGTCACAGTCGTAGTACTTCTCCATCACCCCAGACAAACAGACAGTGATAGACAGTGAGTCCTTCTTATTATTGCTGTGTAATGCAACTCGAAGGACTTTATACGAATCCTGTACCAAACCAAGTCATCTCAATCACAACAGAAAAAAGGAGTTATGAAATTATTTAAGGACTCACTTGTACAGCATCTGGACGAGTTCACAACTTTCCCATTCGTGTTGTTATACATGGACTCGGTCTATGTACAAACTTCAAGGATTCACCATATACAAGGGGGACAGACAAACACATAATAGAAATGAATGGAAATAACGATTTGCATTAATCCCCTGTTTACACTCATCACTCCCTTTCATTTCTTTTTTTATAAAAAAAAAGCAAAAAGTACATACATCCTTCTTTCATCCAAGTGCTCAGGAAGCAGGACCTTAAGATGACGACTACGTACACATAGGTCGGCAGTGCACCGTACCATAAGTTGCTACTGTGTTGCAGGATTAATCACAGCATCGCATGTGTAAACAACAAATGCAATATTATTAGATCTCGAGATGTGAAGCAGAAAAAGAAGGATCAGTGGTTTTTCTCATCTACCATCCCGGGAACATCAATTAGGAAGCCAATCCGGTTCGGATTGTGTGTTTGTCCACGGATTGCTTTATGCTGCGGCCGTTTACATCAGGCAGGACGCGCAATTGGAAAAGTATTTTCAATTGTTTTCTTTTCCTTCTTCCATATCTTTTGCTGATTTGTTCCTTCTATTGAGGTAGCTAATCGAGTGATGGTGGGATTGTAAGTATGGGTGCGGCGGCTGCCTGCTGATCCTGTTTATATACGTCGGCTTGGTTATGTAAGTTGTGACCCTTAACTCAATCAATGTTCAGGGTGAGAACTGCGTTTCCTGTGTGGGAGAATACGTCAAACACGGACATGCCAGCAGGGCAAACTGTGGGAACCTGACATTTGCGGGCGATCCTTTATTTTTCAGTTTGAACTGACGGTTCATAATTGAAATTCGAAAGACCAGCTTCCTTTGGGTGAAGCCATCATCTAACATTATACAAAGAAGGAGGCAGGCAATCGATACCACCAAAAGGACTTGGCTTCCCTCCGCAACCCATGGTCAGCAACAACGCCGGCTGAAGAGGGCCCGCTTATGGAGTAATAAGTAAGGAGTACATACTATATGTATATCGTCAGGCCAATATGGATGACTCGGGAAAAATCCATCTATGAAAGAAGCCCTAGGATGGTAAGAAAGGTAAGAAAGGATACAAAAGTAATATGTTGCACAAAAGACAATCTCTCTATCTGACTCTCAAAACTCATAACGGAGGACTCTCAAAACTCATAATGGAGGACAAAACCATTGGGCAGGCCCTGATTAGCATAGAGCCTGCGCCATAGTACTTGCACCAGATTATTTCGTTGGAAACAGGACCACTGGCAATAAATAGAGCATGTCAAAATGCAGAATCACTCATTTCTGCTGGGCCACGATTCCAAAGAGCGCCATGAGCCTACTTATAATAGAATATCAGTGGTGGCTTCGAACACCTTTTTGAATACACCAATGTTTGTGACCAGGGTAAGGAAAAGCTTCTTGATATCCAACTCAGCAGCTTGTGTGGCTGGATTTTGGTAGCAGGGTAATAAATTTGTGATAAGAATTTGTGTATTGGATCACAGGATCATTACATAGAGCATTGATGGTCAGGGCGATGAAGACATCATCTTCTACGTTAAAGCCTGTATAGTAAATATAAAATTCTAGAATTCTAAAATTATTTCGTTCAGCAGGTCTATAATGTATTATATTAGCAATCTTAGTGGAACAAAAATAAATAAATATTTGGCGCAACAGCTCTTTAAGTGCCAAGGCCTAGCTTTTCGCAACCACTCATGTTGTGTGCGTTATATTTTTTACACGAATGGAAGGGACCTACAGTTTAGTGCCGTATCTGAAGGGCAATTTGGTTTGAGAAGCATTTTCGTGACAACAATACTCTCGGATGTTTGTCAGACGTTCGCGAGAGGTGAGACCGTGAAAATACTTGTTGGTGTTTTCTGGGATTCGAACTTGGAACCTCATGCGCAGTGATCCGACACACTAACCACTTACGCCACGGCGCTCACAAAAGCACTAGGTAAACACTAAGGAGACTGTTAAGACTATACTGTTGAGCTAACGAAATACAGTGTGGAAACAAGATATGCTAAGAGAACATCGAATTCACATAGTAATCGCCAAGCAGGATGATATCGACACCAAGGTGCATCCATTGTCATTAAAAGTATTTTGAAAGTATGCATCTCACATGAACAAATCAGGAGGGCCCACCGAAAGAATGAAGTGTAAATGCTGAGAACTAGGGCAGCTAAGACTGAAGTGTATTATATTAAAAGTATCGTAATAGACACAACTAAAGGCTCATAAAGTAAAGCTTCCTGTTCACTGAGTTGAGTTGTATACGAACAAGTGCAAGAATTATAAGAATGTGCATAAACTGTCGAGGATATATGGACGGATATATACTGCAAGGGGGAAATGTGAGGAAGGACTCTGCAAAGTCGTCGGACAGAAATCGACTCGCACCAGCAGGTCAAGTATGTAGATAAAACACTAGATAGCCAGTTTCTCTGCAAAGAACATGTGACAGATAAGATGATCATGTAAACTGTAGACACCGATCTGAAGTGAATGATTCTATTGCACGGCTTGGCGAGCTTTACAGTTTTCATCCTTTCATAGAGAGAGAGAGGCCAATCCACTGCGATAATCGTTGTCGCACCGTTCTCTCATAAACCTATTCACGTGCCATAAGGGTTCGGCCAATACATTTTCAATTTTTGTTCTTGGCACACCGACGAACAAAAATGTGCAACATTCCAAGTACTCCAGCCCTATAACTGCACCAACTCCACGTTTCAGCGGAACATATCTTAGACCACAAACCGAATGCAGCCTTAGCTTTTGGTATTCGACTGCTTTCATCTCATTCGGTACCAACGTCAACGGAGACAATACTACCAAGGTACGGGAAACGATATGTTTTATGGCTCCATTGGATTGTACTTGGATGGCAAACGACTAACAAAGGCCTCGTAGGGGAAGCATCTCCCGATAGGTGCTGGTCCGCTAAGTAACGAGTAGGAGCCACTGCAGCCGAAAACCTAGCAGCTCTGTTAGTAAGCCCTACTCCCACCTCCTCGTGGTGCCATCTGGGAATTTCTTCGGAAATTGCTAACGGGAGAGGACGAATGGCGAGCTTCCTGCGCCAAAAAATAGGATAAGTGTCGGTTGGTCTGTGGCCCAGCGAGCCGCAACCGTAAAACAAACTATTGCTCCGAAACGGAAACATACGCCTCGGATACGGACTGATCATTTGTTGACGACCTTTGGCTATCGGACACGGACAACGATCGGATTCTGGAACGTTAAGACCCTCCTGGACTCAATCAAGGAAGGGCCTTATAACGCCAGATTCCTCCAATTGGAGCGCGAATTCGCACGGTATAAAATCGACATCTTAGGGCTGAGCGAGATAAGATGGTACGATGCTGGGGAATTCATCTCCCCAACAAAAAGCACTGTCATGCTCTACTCTGGTAAACCAGCTGGAAGTGCACGGAGTTCTGGCGTAGGACTCATGCTAACTCCAGCAGCACGTAGTAGCCTCATATCCTGGAAACCCCATAGTGACCGGATATTGACGGCTAGGTTCCAGAGTAGAGTTAGAAAAATTACCATCATACAGTGTTATGCTCCGACTCTAGACGCGACTGAGGATGAAAAGGATAATTTTTATAGCCACTTAGGTGCCGCCTACAACCAAACGCCTAATGGAGACATCGTAATGGTAATGGGAGATCTCAATGCCAAGGTGGGTAGCGACAACACCATGCTTAAGCACGTGATGGGAGTTCACGGCGTGGGAGACCGTAATGACAATGGTGAGCGGTTTGTGGACTTCTGCAATACCAACCGCCTAGTCATCGGAGGTACGCTGTTTAAGCATAACACCTGCCATAAGATCAGTTGGGTCTCTACTGATAGGCAACGAACATCCAACCAGATCGACCACATTGCGATCAGTCGCCGCTTTAGAAATTGTCTCCTGGACGTCCGAAACAGACGTGGAGCTGACGTCGGACAAGAACGAGATCACCATCTTATGGTAGCTCATTTACGCCTTCGTACTGCATCCGTCAACAGCAACCGCTCAAACCTGCTTAACATCACCAGGTTTAATATCGACAGGCTCAAGGTTCCCCAAGTGCGCCAACAGTTCAGGGACCATCTTGCCTTAGAAGCAGAAGCAATCAGCAGCATAGAGAACATGGATGACCACTGGAGTGCTGTGAAAAATGCTTTTGCGACTGGGGCACGCACTTATGTCGGTAAAAAGCAGAAACACCACCGCACATGGCTTTCTACAGACACCTGGAGACGGATCGATGAGCGTACAGCAATCAAGGCTCGGATTGCAGCGACCTCAGCAGTAGAGAGAACCGAGCTTGAAGCCCAATACCGTGCGAAGAAGAAAGAAGTGCAGCGTAGTGTGAGACGTGACAAGCGTCAACATGTCAACTCACTGGCCTCAAGGGCTGAAGAAGCAGCGAGTAGGTGCGACAGTAGGACTGTTTACAACATCACTAAGGAGCTCATTGGTGGTCGAAACTCCAAACAACATCCAGTGAAGAGTCTAGACGGTAACCTTCTGATTTCGGATGAGGATCAGCTCACTAGATGGAGAGAACATTTTGCTGCAGTGCTAAATCACTTAGACGACGGCGGTATGATCTTGAATTCGAATGAGCAGTTCGAAGCAACAAATTCCCGAATTCGCACCGTACCTCCCAGTAAAGCTGAAATAATAACAGCAATCAAGTCCCTCAAGAAAAACAAAGCGGTGGGTATTGATGGCATCCCTGCCGAGCTATTTCAAGCGGCGCCAAATACATCGGCAGATTTGCTGCATCCGCTAATACGGAGAGCTTGGGATAGTGAACAATTTCCACAGGAGTGGAAAAGGGGGATGATCATTAAGCTTCCAAAGAAGGGTAACTTGATGGAGTGCGGTAACTGGAGAGGTATATGTGTTCTTCCAGCTGTAGCCAAAATAATAGCTAGAATAATTCTAGAACGAATTAAAGATCATTTAGATTCAACTCTCGATGTCGAACAGGCAGGCTTTCGCGCTGGATCCTCCTGCATCGACCACATAAACACCTTACGGATCATAATCGAACAATGCGTTGAGTATAGGTCTCCGCTACATTTACTGTTTATCGACTTCGAGAAGGCTTTCGACAACTTGAATCGAGATGCTATCTGGCTGGCCTTGCGCAGGAGAGGCATTCCAGAAAAGCTTATAGCTACATATGAGGGCGGCAAGTGTCACGTCGTGCACAATGGTAAGGTGTCGGAGGACTTTGAAGTCCAAAGTGGAGTACGTCAAGGGTGCATACTGTCCCCACTATTGTTCTTGGTGGTTATCAGCGATGTACTCCGTGCAGCATTGACGGAAGCTAATTCTGGAATTCGTTGGACTATGACATCTTACCTTAAACACCTAGATTACGCTGACGATGTTTGTCTACTTTCACATCGGATAATGGATCTTCATTTGATGGCCCAAAATCTAGAAGCTGAGGCAAACAAAGTGGGGCTAAAAATAAACACAGCCAAAACAAAAGCCCTGAGTACTTCCAATACCCGCGCTCAACTTAACATTGCCGGAAAGCAAGTCGAGAAAGTTGATAACTTTCTATATTTAGGAAGTGTCGTCTCGGCTAATCGCGGTGGCACCGAACTGGATGTGTGCAGCAGAATCGGGAAGGCTAAAGCTGCGTTCGGAATGCTGTCCAAAATCTGGAGAAGCAATGTTATTAGCTTAAGAACCAAGCTACGACTGTTCCGCTCCAACGTAGAATCAGTGCTGCTTTATGGGTGCAGTACCTGGAAGGTGGACACCATTAACACACGCAAGCTGCAAGTCTTCGTAAACAAATGCTTAAGAATCATCTTGAGGTTTTTTGGCCGAACCGCATCTCCAACGAACAGCTTTATCTGAGAACGGGCCAAGAACCTATAAGCATTACTATACGAAGAAGAAAGTGGCAATGGATTGGACACACCCTACGGCGCGAAGACAACTCCATTGCGAAATACGCTATGCAGTGGAATCCGCTCACCCAGGCAGGCAGAATAGCGGGACGCCCTAGGCAAACGTGGCGCAGAACAGTTGAGGAGGAATCGAGCTCTTTAGGAATGAGTTGGAGGCAGCTCAAACGCGTTGCAGAACTCCGAACACGATGGCGCGCAGGCATGGTTGACGCCCTATGCCCCCCGAGGGGTTAAAGGACATAAGTAAGTAAGTAAGTATTGGATTGTACTTCGCGTTACCAAAGCGCTCTGTAGAACATCACCAACCACCGCCAGGAAAAGTAGTGTTGATAGTATACAATCTTTTCAGACCCCACTTCGAGTCTCAAATTCTTCCGACCTCCATAGCTTGTCTTTATATTAGCAACCAGTTTGTTCGGAATGTCTCCTGCGTAAGGCACGCCATATGGAGACTCCCACCATAGAACATCTCCTAAAAATCGGATAAAAACCGAAATAGTCTTGGACCAAAAGAGAGAATGGTAAACTGATCCACACATTCGTGGAGCTGAGGAAAACGTTATGAGCTCAGACCTAGGATCAAGGCCTCTATTATGGCCCTGGGGTCCTAAATCAAGCTTTAAAATGTTACCTGGGGCATGTTTCTTGAAAGGGAAATAAATCAGTCAACGAACTGGCAACCAAAGGCTGAGATAAGCTCAAAAAAGAGATAGAAGATTAAGCTTAAGGATTAAGGAACTTCATAAGTACTTCTTAAGAAGTTTAAATGAAAGAACTGGCTTTTCATTCTGACAGAAAACTGGGTTCAGAGAAAGATGTTTTTTTTTTTTTTTTGATTAAGAATTTTTAAGACTAAACTGAGCCCGTACTCAGAAACAGTGTAGGAGATTCTCATCCAATACAACACCACCTCCCTTCTCATGTTGCTTTCCTATCTTCATCGCAGAACTGCTGTTCCTTTCTCACATTTGTCTTTATGTTTAATACTTCCGTCCATATGGGCGCTGCATAAAGGACAATAAATTGGACTACACTCGCTAGGAATAATTTTGTACTTTGTTTCTCACCCCCGTCATTGGGCATTTAAGGGCGTGACTTACCTGCATGAGCATTGTAGGTGGTCTTTGCAGGACAGCCTTGAATCAATTACTACACCTAGGTTCTTGATAGCTAGTTTTGAAACTATGTCACGGTAGTCAACTGTAAGAGAGATATCTTCTCTGCTGACTGCTGCTTTTCTGTTTCATGCTCAGCCGGATTTAGCCCGATGGATTTTAGCCACGTTTTGACGATTAGTCTCTTTATAGATTTGCACCAAGTCATCGAGGAAGTTCGCCGCCATTACAACAACCGTCGGCGCATCTAATGATTTTCGCTTCCCTGTGTATTTGGAGCTTCAGAACGTCATTATAATACTCATAATGTCCCATAACAGCGGGCTTATTACTGATTCTTGTAGGACTCCCCCCGTGACGAGACATTTCTACCCTCAGCTTTTGAAATAATCTTTCACCATATTCACCAAGTTGACAGGTACTAGCATTTTTCTGTGCAACTTAAAGACATGACCCCAGTTGGCGGAGTTAGGTTAGGTAAGGTTGACGGGGTTTAGCTGCATCAAATGAGTGGGTTCACTGTGCACCCCTCGCGTGGAATATCCGGACTGAAATACTGGAAAGAAAGAAAGAAAAAACAAAGTGATTGGGGTTCTGCGGTCTTGGAGCGGGCCTCCTCGAAATCATCTTTAACAACTTATGAATTTTATGGTGCTAGTTGGCGGCTTTTCAAACCGGTATTTTTTTCGGAATAGGAAATAGCACTCAGACGCAACTGGTCCATTGTACTACCAGAGAACAAACCTTGATTAACCCATTTTATTGGAATTTAGAAAGCCAGCCACTTCAGTGATGAAGAGCTCACAGTACCAGCACTCACCACATCAGCACCGAGGATCTGCCACCTGATACGAGCAAAGGCCGGACTCTCATAGAGATAATGTTCCGCGGTGTCATCGCTCTCTCCTCTCTCCCCGAGCGTCGCAGATTGTAGTGTCACTTAAACCCATCACGTTTAGGTGCTTGGCAAAAGCAAAGTGGCCTGCCAAGGCGCCAATAAGTTGTCTACAGTCTTTTCTGCTGAGAGATAGCAAGAATGCCGCTGATTTCTTACAGGCGTCCGGGAGCATACGTTGAGCCAACCTACATCTTGGAGAGTCATGCCACACACATTTGTGTTCGTGGAGATCCAATCGTCAATGGAAGCCCTAACCGAGGACGCAGGAAGACCCAACTCAAGTTCGGGACCTGGGAAGCCTCCTTGCGACCGAGTTGAAAGAGTTTTTGGTTTCTCGAACTATTTTAGAAGTGGTTGAAGGGTTAAGCAAATCCTTAAGCGCAGCCACTACAGTCAGGTTGCCCAGATCATTGGAAACGTATTCTCAAAGGGCTTTTTTTTTTTTTTTTATGGTTGCGCCAAAGGGTGTGGTATCTTCTAAAGATACCAGTAGCCCGAGCTACTGGCATGCACGATTCGCAAACCTGAATACTCGATGCCAGGAATACGCCTACGTACTAAACCACACCCTGCACACTTCAACCACTCTCCCCGCGGGACTACCGTTAGGTTTTACTTCGCGGGGCTGGTTAGCTATTTATGCTCTTCATTCGCTGCCTTCCGCTGCTTGTTCCAAAAGTGTTGCCGGTTGGACTTGGTTGCTCTTTCTGACTCTTTCCAGCCGCCTAAGTTCCTGCACGATTATCGCTGCAACTTGTTTCACCGCGTCCCATATTGCATTCGATGCTATCATATGGTGCACAATGTTTTCGGGGGTTGGTATTTCTCCAATTTTTTCCTCCAGTTCTCTGTGCTCTATATGAAAACGTGGGCACTGAAAAAATACGTGCTGAGCGTCTTCTGAGGCCTCTCCGCAATTTGGACAGTTGGGAGATTCATCGAACCCAAACCTGTTGAGATACGCTCGAAAGCAGCCATGTCCGGTTAGGAACTGGCTAAGATAGAAATCTACCTCTCCGTGTTTCCGGTCCATCCATTTTTGGATATCCGGTATAAGTCGATGGGTCCATCTTCCCTTTGAGGACTGGTTCCATCGCTCCTGCCATGCTCTAATGCTTCGCTGTCTCTCTTCCAGCTTGATATTTTTGACTGAGGCTTGAGGTTCCTGAATTTTGGCGTCGTAGGTCCTTTGTAGCTCGATAGCCAAGATATCCGCTGGTAGCATTCCCGCCATGACACATACTGCCTCGTCTGACACCGTACGGAAGGCACAGCATACTCTCAGCGCACATAGTCTGTTGACAGAGTTTATCCTTCTTGCGTAGGTCTTTTTCGCCATAGCTTTGGCCCATATGGGTGCCGCATACATAAGGATGGACTGCACCACCCTGGATAGAATAAGTCTCATTTGTTGCCTAGGTCCTCCTATATTTATCATTATTCTTGATAAGGCACCGCTCACCCGAGCCGCTTTGTCACACGTTCTTTCAAGGTGCTCCTTGTAAGTGAGCCTCGCGTCGATCATCACACCTAGGTATTTGATAACCGATTTTGATGTCGTATTATGATCTCCTACTCTGATGGTGATTTCCTCTCTTTTCTTGCGGCTGCTTACCAATACTGCCTCTGTTTTATGTTCGGCGAGCTCTAACCCGACTGCTGCCATCCACCGTTTGACTTTTCGGATACATTCATTTGCAATATCCTCTATTTCCTCTAGATGTTTTGCAACCACGACAACTGCAATATCATCGGCGAAGCCTATGATTTTTGCCTCATTTGGGATTCCAAGCCTTAGAACCCCATCATACATAATGTTCCAAAGGATAGGGCCTAATACCGATCCTTGTGGAACTCCGCCAGATATGTAGTACTGCTTTACTCCATCGTCGGTATCGAAGAGCAGAAACCGTTTCTCGAAGTAGCTCAGTATTATTTTAATTAAGAACCATGGCACCATCATTGACCTAAGCGATTGCACTATGAGTCCCCAATTCGCAGAATTGAACGCGTTTTTGACGTCCAATGTTATTACGGCACCGCCTCTCCATCTCCTGCCCTGAATAGCTTCTTCCAAGGTTGTAGTTACCCTTCTTATTGCGTCTACTGTAGATCGAGCTTTCCTAAAGCCGTACTGTTGGTTGGAGAGTCCCCCGGCTTCACCAATTGCCACTTCTAATCGGTTGCATATGATTCGCTCCAGTATTTTACCCATTGTGTCTAACAGGCATGTGGGACGGTATGACGAGGGCTCGTCTGGTGGTTTTTTCCCTTTAGACAGCAGCACTAGACGTTGCTTTTTCCATTGGTTTGGAAAAACTCCTTCTGTTAGACACTTGTTGTAGAGTTCCACAAATGGTTGCGTATTTGTTTTAATGGCTAATTTAAGGGCCTCGTTCGGTATGCCATCCAATCCAGGTGACTTGGTATCCTCGAATCGTCTGCATACATCCAGGAGTTCCCTTTGCGTGACAGTTGGGATGTCCTGTACTTCCGGAGGTGGCTCTATACGCTCTGCTGGTATTTAAGGTGGAAACAACCCCGATACAATTTTCTGCATAAGGAGAGGGCATGAGGGGGAGGGTGCCCTAGTGCCTTTGAGTTTTGCCATTACTGTTCTATAGGCGGTGCCCCAAGGATTTACATCTGCTTGCTCGCACAGTTCCTTAAAGCTATTGCTCTTACTCCTGCGGATGGCTAGTTTTAGCTCTCTTCGCCTATCTTTGAATTGCACCCGTAGGTCCTGATGTGTGGACAAACCTCTGGATCGCTGTCTCAAAGGGCGGTCTTTCTAACAGTGTAGTAACTAGAGCATTTTCATAGGAAGTGCTCCGTATCTTCTTCTGCGTCCGTGTTGCCACAGACTCTGCAAAGTTCAGCTGTTCAGCCACCTTCTTTTTCGGTGACATGTCCGTAGGTTGTGGACGGTAATGATTCCTACAAAGAGCGCTAAGTTTTGTCTGTTTTGAGTGAATAGAATTTCGATGTTCACCTTGTCGTGTTTTGTCCAGATATTTTTGGAGATGCGGCACGATGGAAGCAGTCTCGATCTCTCGTCTGCTTGCTATTTGAAGTCAAGTGCTATGTTAGATTTGGCAGATTCTAGGAGGTAGGATTGAGTTTTGGACCATTGACAGTTCGTTTGCCATTTTGTAAATGTTAATCTCTTTTCTGGAAACAAGCTTCGTGGATAGTTCTCGTGCCGCCTCTGCTATCGCTAGAACCTTCGCCTAGAACACACAGCCGTGGCGTCTTAGTCATATTGCGATTTCGAGTTCTGCTGACTAGATGCCCAAACCCACTCCTTCGTTGTATTTGGACCCGTCTTTGAAGACTAACATACTATCTGGGTTGATGACTCCTCCGTCTGCCCTTGATAGGATGACTGCTCTGACGTTTAGGCTGAAGTCGGGGGTTGAAAGAATTCTTAATATCTCAGGTGACAACTACCCAGTATTCGTTGACACCTGCCTGCCATTAACCTATCATAACGTATCATTGAACACACTTTGCAAAAACACTGTTGAGGCTGTACAACACCTCCTTCTTGACATATAGGGGCATTCAGTTTATTGCATATGATGCTTTCTGGGATTTAATTGCGCATATATAGTGGACGATACGCCGATGGGTCTGCGGATGCTTTATTTTCTTTGGCTAGTTATACCAATCTCAGTTTTTTCCATCGCATTGGAATACTTATTTCCTTAAGCAGGAGCTAAACACTTCGGCAAATAGCTCGCGCATTGTGGTAATGGACAGTTTAAGGGTTTGGTATACCTTCCAGCCCACGGAATAGCACAGGTCAATGACGGCATCTTGGGCTTTCTTATTTTTCTCGAAACCTGTCTGCTCGACTAGCTCTAGGAAACTCCTATATACAAGAATATTCATACTGCAGTTACTGCAGGGATGTCGAGGAAACTTTAGCGCACCTGCTGAAAGAATGTGAAGTAATGATCCACAAAAGACGAGACCACTCTAGAGCCTATCGACTATCTCTTCGGCTATCATTTCTAATAGACCACCAAATTTTCGGGAGACTGTACCTCCACAGCCTATATATCAAACATCGCTTAACCGTGTGTAACTTAAAAGTTGCAAGGCTCGCTTCTCATAACTCAATCCTAGTGCAAACAATCGCATAACTGGCCTCTAAGAATCAAGCTGCACTTATCAATGTAGTCCACACGGGCCCAACCGTCCACTGCCTGCCTCTCCATCTAGTGACTTTGTGTCATAAATATCAGCATATGAGCGCCACGCGAGCCGCCAGCCATCCGCATAACCAATTAAGCCAATTAAGACTTTTACAAATTAATTATAACTTGGCAAATCCAATTAACCATGATTTAGTGCAACAGCACCACCATGACGACGGCACGGTGACGAGATGGAGTCGGCACTCCGCTACACGACTGCCAACCGTTATTTGATTCAATTTAGATTCCATCTGCTCACCAGCCAGCCACTTCATCAATCATATGAGCGTACAATGTTTCTACTTTTGTCACCAGCAACAACAACAACAAATGATCCTCTGCAACGAAGGCCACAGGGGCCGACACCATGCAAAAAGGATGAGAGCGCTTCCCCAAGATGCAGGAATCCGCTGCATCCACCACACTAATGGCTTTAACAAGACTTTCCCATTATCTGCATGCGCAGCGTCTCCTTATCGCTGCCGGGTATGTTAGACAACAAGAGGTTGGCTTTGGAGATCCAACGAGCCTCATGCGCGCACTCGTCGTCCAGATTGTGGCAGCTGATAAGGATCAGACTTCGTTCGTCGTCATGCGATTCTTGTTACCTTATGCTACGGTTCAGATGGTCACTGACAGTGCTTGGTTCTGGATCTATCTGTGCGGTGATCAGTTTGCGTATCTTTCTCTCGCGAGGAGATAAAAGCGAAAATGAGTTTAGATGTGGTTTTTGCTTGTTGTGTTTTCGTTCGATAGGGATGCACAGTTACGCATGATGACCTTTTAATCAGTTCGATATTCTTTGGATTTGATGGAGCCTATCCTGGATGATTTTAGCGCAAAGCAAGGAAAAGAGGACGTTTTTAGCAGCGTGGTCGGAAAGCCCAGCCTGCACGACATCACATCCGACAACAGATTCAGGCTAGTTGACTTTGCGACGGGACGAAACGTTGTGGTAGCTAGTACACGGTTCCCACGTCTTGATATTCATAAGGGGACATGGCTCTCTCTTGATCGAAAACCGTCAACCAAATCGATTACATTGCGATCGATGCAAGGCACTATTCCAGTATTCTGGGTGTCCGGACTTTCCGAGGATGTGGTGCGGATGTGGATATCCAGAATAGAGCGAAATCATCGAAATACTGTGAGGAAGTTTGATGTCAGATGGCTACAATCGCACGAGACTGCCAGAGACTTTGCCGATTCAGTTTATTTTAATCTTAATCTAAGTCCTATGCCGCCAGCAGCAAATGCGGAAGACCAGTGGCAGCGTTGCCAACAAGCCATCAGAGATGCCGCCTCTGATATACAGGGTTTTTCTCGGCCACCACAACGAAACCCCTGGTTTGATGAGGTGTACAAAGCGCCGCTGCATAGAAAGACTACAGCTGCCCACGACCCACGAACATGGACTTCTCAGAAGAAGAAAAAGGAGCATACGAAGCGCTCGATCGAGGAGAATGAGAGACCTTATTGCAGGAATGATGTTCGAAAATTTTACCAAAAGGTAAAAAGACAATGCCAGGGTTTCAAAGCCAGAACAGAAGCTTGCAGGGACGAAAATGGCAGTGTTGTACTAGAATCACAGTCGGTACTGAGGATATGAAAGGAACACTTCTGCAGCCTGCTAAACGGCGATGACGACCAATATTTAAATTGACCCTTTGAACTGCGCCAACTACAGAGATATAAGTCTCCTCAACATCGCATATAAGATCCTGTCTCACGTATTATGTGAACGCCTAAAACCGATCGTCAACAACCTGATAGGTCCTTATCAGTGTGGTTTCAAGCCGGGAAAGCCCACCATTGAAAAATATTCACACTGCGGCAGATCTTGGAAAAAACCCATAAATATAAAATCGATACGCACCACCTTTTCATCGATTTCAAAGTTGCCTATGATAGCGTGTATAAAGACGAGTTATACAGACCCATCTCTAGTCTTGGCCAAGCTCGTCCGTTTGTGCAGAATGACGATGGAGAACTCTCACTGCTCCATCAAAGTCGGTAAAAACGTCACTAAACCGTTCGATGTCAGAAAGGTCGTAGACAAGGTGACGCACTATCATGCGATCTCTTTAACATAGTACTTGAGAGAATTGTACGAAGCTCATAAGCCAACACCGAGGTACAATCTTTTACAAGTCTGTACAACTACTCGCTTATGCCGATGATATTGACATAGTCGGAAGAACTCAGCGGGTCGTCAGTGGGGCATTTGCGAGTATTGAGATCGAAACAGCAAGGATGGGTTTAGCGGCCAATAAAAGCAAAACAAAATATATGCTGTCTACAAAAAAGGACACCCAACATCGGCGTCTTGCACAGAACGCCACAATGGACAGATATAATTTTGAGGTAGTAAGGACTTTGCCTACCTAGGCTGCAAATGGGCTAAGAAGGGAATTGAGTAACAAAGCCCTATCTCGAACAACTAAAGTAAATCTTTATAAGAAACTAATCATCCCAGTTCTGCTGTATGGCGCAGAGGCATGGGCTTTGTTAAAACCGGAAGAGGATGCCCTTGGTTATTTTGACAGAAAAGTTCTTCGAGCGATCTTTGGTCCCGTCTACATACACGGTGAGTGGAGGAGAAGGTACAACGGCCTGTACAAAGACATCGACTAAACCAGAAGAGTTTACATACAGCGACTAAGATGGCTGGGTCATGTAGAGCGGATGGAGCTCAACGTTCCAACCAAGAAAGTCTTCGAATTCTCCCCAAATGGACGGAGCGGTATAGGACGACCTCCCGATAGGTGGCGCAAACAAGTGGAGGGGGACCTCAACCAACTTGGCGTGCGCAACTGGAAGCAGCTGGTTCGTAACCGTGCTGGCTGGAGAGGATTGTTGATTGAAGCCCAGGTCCATCCTGGACTGTAGCGCCATCTAAATAAGTAAGTAAGTAATAAGCACTTTTATTTGCTTTGCAATTCATAGTAATTGTTCTTTTGGGGGACCGTCGCGTCGCATCGTTGTCCCTTGATTTGTGACATTTTTGAATCTTCCAAAATAGCTAAGCGATAATATTTTACCTGTCGCAAACGAATAGGATAACGTTAGCTTCTATGCATCAACAAGAGCCGCAGCCATACAAACTCTTATTTTAGGCTATAAACCTGGCAATTCTATTTAATTGTCTAGATTTAAACAGAATAGTAACTGCTTACCGTACGTATCTTTTCGTACAATTCTCTCAAGTACTAAGTTAAAGAGATCGCATGATAGTGCGTCGCCTTGTCTAAGACCTTTCCGGACACCCAGAATACTGGAAGAGTGCCTTGCGTCGATCGCAATGTGATTGATTTGTTTGACAGTTTTTCGATCAAAGGAGAGCCATGTTCCTTTGTGAATGTCGAGACGTGGGAACCGCGTACTAGCTACGACAAAGTTTCGCCCCGCTGCAAAGTCGATTAGCCTGAGTCCGTTGTCGGATGTGATGTCGTGCATGCTGTGTTTTCCGACCACGCTACTAAAGACGTCCTCTCTTCCTAGCTTTGCGTTAAAATCACCTTGGTTAAAATCACAAAGATCGTTGTCTTTTTTACGTTTGCATGGGTCGTCAACAGTAAGATCATCCGTATCCGAGGCTGTTGGTTGCTTCGTAACCAAAGGTTTTTTACGTGGTAGGGAAGTTAACCCGACGGCACAACCCCCAACCTGGAGGACCACATCCTTTTTTAACAACCCCTAGGACAAGAGGCCGGATACACCGATGTCAGTAACCCACTTCGGAGATATGAGCGCTGCCGTTGGCCCATTAAGGGTTCATCCGCCACCATCTCTTTTTCAATACCTTGACGTAGTATTGAAAATCCTTACAGACCTCAGCTCCAAATATGTTGAAGTAGCTCCGGTAAGGTATCCGCTGGTCTGTAGACGTCACCGTTGATTCCATCGAGAGAATTCATCCGCCGCACGTCCTCCTTCTGAGGAGCTCTTGCTAGACTTCTGAGACGCATATTTCAGCCAATCAGGTTAACAAGAGATGCCTCGTCCGGTTAGACATATGCGCGCTGAAGTTCACCCAGATGTGCTTACGCAGGTTTGAGTGTTCAGCTGCACATATATCGTCAGACTCAGCATACGCTCATCGTTAGTTCACTATCAGATAGCTATCCAGCGGGCACCGCGAGGAGGTGATGATGCGATTTGGCCACGCCATATATTTCAATAACATGACAAGCTATTTTTTGTTCCTCTTGTACAACCCATGCGCACTGGCAATGACACTACGACCTGAAAGATCTATTGTATCGGAGGGTTGGAGTTAATCTAACAGACGTACTACCTCCCTTATGAAAGTGAGTATGTCTTTAGTAGCGGAGCATTTCAGTTCCACTGAAGTACGAGTCAGTATCTCCTTGTGGAGAATACGTTTCCTTAACCAGTGAACCAGTATAGTGCCGGACATTCACAAAGAATGTGTTCGGATGTTTCACCTCCTCTAAACAGAACCGACAGTCCTTCACTTGGCACAGGTTCATCTAGTTAGGGTGGTGTCTCATGCCGTAATGGCCAGTAAGAAAGCTCACAAGCTTCTTAATGCTTTCCGTATCTAAGTTAAGGATTTCCTTATAGGATTAAGGCTTGATTAATCGTTTGGATTGTCGTAGACCTGGCCCACTAGTCTAGTGGTCTAGACGAAGTTTGTTTTCCCATTCGTTAATCAGCGTTGTAGCTGTCGCCCAATTGACGCCCCAATAAGGTTCAGGACCTATGAATACAGATTCTGAGCCAGCCCTAGCAAGCTCATCTGCAGATTCGTTGCCCACAATCCCTTGGTGTCCAGGGACCCATCCGAGTTTTACCCTGTTGTATTTGGAAAGGTCTTGTAATGCATCGTAGCAACATTTCACGGTTCTGGAGTCCATTTGGTTGGACGATAGTCCCATAAGTGCTGCTTGGCTATCTGAGAAGATATGACAAACTATGCGAACGTATTAAAAGAGTCGACGATCTGTGGTATCGAGAATGCGTAACCAGAGCCCAAACGTCCTTAACACGTCTTATCTATGGTTCTCTCAATCAGTAACTGGCCTCCAATAGCTATATTAATAGAGAACTAAAACTCGAACAAATGAGTCAAATTTTTAAGGCGAGGACGGATTTTCTAAGACTCAATTATATACCACACAGACAAGATATTCCGTCCATCTGCGCCCTTTGTAATCGTAATGGTGTTGAAGACATCTATCGCTTTGTCGCAGTGTGTCGAATTTTATTAAAATTGTGTTTACTTTTCTAAGAGATCTCTCATAATGGATGAAACTAACAGATCCGTAATGCAACGCAGGGATGGAATCTGCTTTTTCTATTTTGTAATCATGCTTTGAATTATCGTAACAGCTTTATTAACTTTCCCGTCAACCCGATCAGAATGAAGTGAGGATAGCGATATCTAAACTCAAATCCAACAAAGCTGCTGGAGCCGACGGCCTTGCCGCCGAACTTTTCAAGGCAGGAGGAGATGAGCTAGTAAAGAGCATGCATGGTCATCTGTGAAATCTGGTCGGACGAAAGTATGCCCGATGAATGGAACGTCAGCATCATTTGCCCGATCCTGAAGAAAGGAGACCCTCTGAACTGCACCAGCTACAGAAGTATAAGTCTCCTAAATATCGCATATAAGATCCTGTCTGCCGTACTATGTGAACGCCTAAAACCGATCGTCAACAACCTGATAGGTCCTTATCAGTGCGGTTTCAGGCCGGGAAAGTCCACCATTGACCAAATATTCACAGTACGGCAGATCTTGGAAAAAACCCATGAATATAAAATCGATACGCACCACCTTTTCATCGATTTCAAAGTTGCCTATGATAGCGTGTATAGAGACGAGTTATACAGAGCCATGTCTAGTCTTGGCATCCCTGCCAAGCTCGTCCGTTTGTGCAGAATGACGATTGAGAACTCTCGCTGCTCCGTCCAAGTCGGTAAGAACATCACCGAACCGTTCGATGTCAGGAAAGGTCTTAGACAAGGCGACGCGCTATCATGCGATCTCTTTAACATAGTACTTGAGAGAATTGTACGAAACTCAGAAGCCAACACCGGAGGTACAATCTTCTTCAAGTCTGTACAACTACTCGCTTACGCCGATGACATTGACATAATCGGAAGAACTCAGCGGGCAGTCAATGGGGCATTTGCGAGTATTGAGATCGAGGTAGCAAAGATGGGTTTAACGGTCAATGAAAGCAAAACAAAATATATGCTGTCTACAAAAAAGGACACCCAACATCGGCGTCTTGGACAGAACGCCACAATAGACAGATATAATTTCGAGGTAGTAAAGGATTTTGTCTACCTAGGCTCTGTGGTGAACTCCGCAAATGACATCAGTAGGGAGATCACACGAAGAATTACTCTTGCCAATCGTTGTTTCTATGGGCTAAAACGGCAATTGAGTAACAAAGCCCTATCTCGAACTACTAAGGTAACTCTTTATAAGACATTAATCATCCCAGTCCTGCTGTATGGCGCAGAGGCATGTGCTTCGACAAAACCGGATGAGGATGCCCTTGGTTATTTCGAGAGAAAAGTTCTTCGAGCGATCTTTGGTCCCGTCTGCATAGACGGTGAGTGGAGGAGAAGGTACAATGCCGAACTATACGGCCTGTACAAGGACATCGACTTAGCCAGAAGAGTTCACATACAGCGACTAAGATGGCTGGGTCATTTAGAGCGGATGGAGCCCAACCTTCCCGCTAAGAAAGTCTTCGAATCCTCCCCGGACGGACGGCGCAGTAGAGGACGACCTCGCGGTAGGTGGTGCAAACAAGTGGAGGGGGACCTCAATCAACTTGGCGAGCGCAACTGGAGGCAGCTGGATCGTAACCGTGCTGGCTGGAGAGGTTTGTTGGTTGAGGCCCAGGTCCACCCCGGACTGTAGCGCCATCTAAGTAAGTAAGTAAGTTTATTAACTTGTAACTTAAATTTAACATCGTATGTCCATAATTTTTCAATTTTGCTCTTTACACTATGTATATTTTTATTTTGACTATTCCTATATCCTTTTTTTTTTCTCTAAAGTAAAGTAACGTCAATTCCTGACAGGCGGCACTTTTGTCATATTAAGTTTTCTATTTTTATCTTACAATATTGTAAATCTATTTAATGTTAATAAATGAATGAATGAATGAATAGTCTAATTTGGATAAAAACGTTGTACTTTGTACGCAATTCCTAAGAGTACTACTACACTAGCCAACCATCTGCCGAGGGATTTGACATGTCCGCATGGAAATTAAAAACTCCTTCACTAAACTGGACTCTCCATCAGTCAAAATAAGTATTCAGCAGTATTCAGAATGCACTTAAAATCAGGTCCTTAAAAATGCCTCTCCTGTATGAAATAAATTTTCAAAATGTCTACCATTAACTTTTTAATGCAGCACTAGAGTTAGCCACCACCACTCAACGAATGACAAACAAACGAACACAAACTCACTATGACAACAATGGCGTCCTTCCATTGTTTGTGGAACTCATTATAATACTACCGATCAGAGCACCCTCTCCATCCGGCACAGTGCCGTAATTAAACAACAGATAAAATATAATATTGACATTTTCATAATGTACACACGGGAACCGGAGTCGATGAACAAGGACGCGCGGATTCAATTTCCCATTTCGCCGCCATACCTACTCGTAAGTATCTCCCGTGAACCCACTCTGCAACAACCCTTCGCGGTTGATTGACGCGACTCAAATCACAGCGCGACGCACATAATCATCGTCATAACTTCGTCAACCCTTGATTTCCGTAGGCATTGCCATTAACAAGTTTGCTCTCTCAATAAAGTACATAACCACACGCATACCCATGATGTTATATCCTCAAAGGATAATCACCAAGTATGGAATAGCTAAGCAACAGTACCACAATGATGGCTGGATCAAAAGGGGTGTGGAATGTATTTAACATCGATGCGAATGCATTGTGAGTGCTGCTGTCATTGTGTAACGGGAATAGTAAAAATAAAACCAAACCCTAGCTGAAGGGGGTAAGGTCCTTGGTTCTGTTTTCACAGAGTTTAATGCTTTTGGGCAATAAAAATCGTACGCCAGCCGCACATGCGAGTACTTAACATCAAAATTAATACGCCATCGTCAACGGTAGCATACAGCAAAAATATTTGCCTCTAGGAAGTATGTCATTATCACACACACACATACGTATTTACATGGCCTATAGGCTCAAGTGCATATATCCGTATGTGAAAAGGATATCTTATTACCGTGGAACTCATTCAAATGAGTTTTACTACCCCACAAAAGTCCTATAAACAAGGATTGCATTTTCATTAGGGTGTTCACACACACGCCCATACATGTATGCCAGTACTCATGTCCTTTTTAGTGAATCCTTTTTTCGGGGTAAAGTTTTCACAGTAAAAAAAAAAAAAAGTAGGAGGTGGGTGCGCTAGCGAAGGACTTGCATAGAAATAAAACTCATCATGACAGAATTCACGAATGAATGAATACTTTTTTGGTAGAATTCTTTTTTTCTTTTTGGAAGTCCTTGTATGCAAATAGCAGTGTATGTGGACGATTTTTCATAATTAAGATGGTGGGTGGATTCTCAAAAGAGCGACCACCCTCGTAAAATTTTTCATTAAAAATTTGTGATTGGAGAAAAGGATCAAAGGGTGTGGAATATGAAGTTGGTCGTCGTTTCGTTGGTCCTTTGTCCCCGTGAAGGGATGTGTTAATAATATTCATTTTTTGGCTTAGAAATATATTTTAAATGAAAATATGGAAAAAAGGACCAAGGGTCATTGATTTGCGGTGGGGTGTGGGGAGAGATTTAATTTATGGTCAGCGGTTATTTGAAAATCCACTGGAGGAGGATTGGTGGCATGTGAACATGATAATTAGAAAAAAGTTTTTAATGGATTTTTCCGTCGTGCGGGCATATTTTGCGATCAAGGATTAGCCATCGTCATTTCCGAATTAGATGGATAACGTGCTATACAGATACGAGTGTAAATAAATAAAAGAAAACTTTCGACTAAGAAATTCGAAAAATCACTGAATGCGTTCCTTAAAACAATGGAATCTCAGGTAAGAATTATGGTAAGTAATTGCACAAGGAAGAGGGTGAAAGAAGATGCGATTAAATGCTGCTGGCGATTATACAAGCGATTGACGCGTTAAACTGCAGTTGATTGCTTTATCCCAAATCATCATTTTAAAATTGCTTTGCCACTGTCGCTAACAGTGTCTTTCAGGCGCAGTACTTACCGCAATTGTTAGCGCTACCGCTATCCCGCCGGAGTGTGCTAGCCTTAAATATTCATTAATACGTCTTGTCCTGCTATACTTCAATGGCGGTCGAAACACCAGCTTTGGTAGAATCACTTTAAAATGCAAAGTTAGCCGTACTAATTTATCTACCTCTGAGTAAAATCTATGATTTCTTGAACATCGTCATTCCCGTCGGTCGTCCAGGAGCAAGACCAAGAGTCTATCCCGCGAGTATTTTTGCATTGCAAATCAGTCTATAAGTTCCGATAAAAGGTGGCCAAGTTTGAGGCTTGAGTGCGAAGTAGCGCGGATGGCGCTACATGTAGAGGCAGACGAAGCAGCAAGGCAGCTTACAGAGTCAGTAAGGATCTGATAAGTGGTTAAAGGTGGTTAAAATTTCAATCAATATACGATTAAAAACTTACGTGATCTCTGCTTACAACTTATGTGATGGAAAGAGCGTTCTGTTACGATTTAAGATTTGCATTCGCCTAATAAAATAAGGCTGTCCTGCGTAATGAAACAATTTCTTTAATACTAAGATGAAATCATAACCGCGAACAAAGCGGTAGGATTTTATTATATTCCGGGGTATATTTTTCTTTAAGCTTTCATCAAGTATCGTAAAGAGTGCTTTCTCACTAGAGCACTTCTTATTCTCGACGGTAGCGGACGAATTCCCTAGATGAAGTCAACGGTAGGGTCTACAGTTGCAGTTAGGTCGAAGTTAGTAAACACCTTATCGACGTATTCGCAACACAGATCGGAAAGGAATTTCCAATGTTAGTCAGGACCTTGTAATAGAGATGGTGGCGGAGGAGCCTTTAATGGGCGAACGGCAGAAATCACACTCCCGTAGTGCACTACTGGCAAAGGTGTACCCGGCCCCGCGTTCTAGGGGTATAACGACACGACGTCTGATAACGGACTAAGGCTAATTAATTTTGCTGTGGAGCGAAACGTTACACATTATTTCCTCATCTCAATATTGACAAGCAGACATGGTGGTCCAATGATCATGTAACTATCAATCAAATTGATCATATTGCGATCGACGCAAACATGCCTCCAGTATTCTGGATGTCCGGACCTTCCAAGCAGTCAAAATAGACTCGGATCATTACTCTGCTGTAGCCAAGGTACGAATGCGGATATCGCAAACTGAGCAACAAAGAAGAATCACTGTGATAAAATTTAACGTCGAAAAGCTACAATTAGAGGAGACCGTCAGAGTCTTCGCTGAACGCGTATCCCGAAATCTCTCAATCATCCCTACACCGCTCAAGTGCCGAAGATCAGTGGCAACGCTGCCAACATGCCATCAGAAACGCGGAAGCTGATTTGCTGGGTTTCGCCTGACCAACACCACGAAACCCTGGTTTGACGAAGAATTCCGGCGAGTGCATGCAGCAAAACAAGTGGCATATAAAGCGTTACTGCAAAGAAAGATGAGAGCTGGTCGTGAGCTCTACGAGCATAAGAGACGGGAAGAACATCGGCTTCTCCAAAAGAAGAAGAAAGAACAGGAGAAGTGCGCGATCGAGAATATTGAGAGCGTATACTTTAACAATGTACGGAAGTTTTACCAAATGGTAAGAGAACGTGTCAGAGAAACAAAGCCTGTACAGAAACCTGTAGAGATGAAAATGGAAATCACGTAGTACAATCACAGTCCGTACTAAGAATATGGAAAAACTACCTCTGCAGACTGTATAACGGGGGCGAAGACCAACATCTCGTTGCCAGACAAAAAGAACCATAAAACACAGACGACGATAATAGTCAAAAGTGAGGATAACAACATCGAAACTGAAATGCAACAAGGCTGCTGGACCTGACAGCTTACCGGCCGAACTTTTCAAGGCAGCTGGTGATGAGTTGGTAGAGATCATACAGCAACTCATCTCTAAGATTTGGTCAGACGAGTGTGCCTGATGAATGGAATCTCAGCATCGTTTGCCCGATCCACAAGAAAGGAGACCCCCTCAACTGCGCCAAGTACACATATAGAGGCATCAGTCTTCTCAACTTCTTCTTCTTCCTTTTATCAGGGCGGTTATGATCCGAAAATAAGGGATCATAACCCTCCCACTTCACCGCATTTCTACTGATCCGCCTGTGGGGTTCGCCTGCATCAGTCTCCTCAACATCGCATACAATATCTATACCGTGGGAAACATTTCATCAACAGCCTGATTGGCCCTAACAGTGCGGTTTCAAGCTAGGAAAGTCCACCATCGATCAACTCTTCATACTTCTGCAGATCCTGGAGAAAACCCAAGAAGTTCAAATTGATACTCATCATCTCTTTATCGATTTAAAATCCGCCTATGGCAACATCTACAGAGAAGAGCTGAATATATGCAGCCATGCCTAGTTTTGAGATCCCTACCGAACTTGTTCGTTTGTGCAGAATAACGACGGAGAACGCTCGCTACTCCATCAAGGTTAGTAATGACCTCACCGAGACCCTTGATGTCAAAAAGGTTTTACGCAAGGTAATGCGCTGTCACGTGACTTCCTTAATATCGCACTTGAACGGATTGTGCGGAACTCACAAGGCCAACACCAGAGGCACAATCTATCAAAAGTCCGTACATCTGATTGCATATGTCGACGATATTGATATTTTTAGAAGAACTCAGTGGGCTGTCACTGGTGCGTTTGCATAGCATTGAAGCAGAAGCGGCCAAAATGGCTTCAACGACAAACGAGGGCAAAACCAAGTATATGCTGTCAACAAGAAGGGACAATCAACACCGACGAATTGAACAGAACGTCACAACGGGCAGCTATGACTTCGAGATAGTAAGCGGTTTTGTCTACCTTGGCTCTGCTATTAACTCTGACAATGATAATAATTTTGTCTAGGAATAAAGCGAAGAATAACTATTGCCAATCACAGTTTCAACTCAACAGTAAATGGCAATTCGACAGTAAAGCCCTATCTCGAACAACTAAGGGAGACTCCATATAAGTCTCTAATCATCCCAGTCCTGCTAGATAGCGCTGAAACATCCGCTTTATTGAAAGCGGATGAAGATATTGTTACGCGAGCGCACAAACCGGCATAGAAACATAAACAACCGAGAAGCCCTGAGAGACATCTCAAAGCTGTCAACCCGAAGGTACCAGAACTTTCCAGATTCTTGGCGGATGGAATTCCAGCGGCGATTTGGAAATTTGGTAATTTGTCAGTAGCCAGAACCAAATATAAAAGGAGGTTGGCAGAAGCCCAGCGAAGAGTTTTGTTTTGGTAAGCAGTGACAGCAAATACTAGAGTCTTCGAATCTAACCCGGAGGGACGACGCAGTAGAGGACCTCCTCGCCGTAGATGCGCACACAAGTTCAAGGGGGCCTCGACCAATTTGGAGTGCGCAACTGGAGGCAATTAGCTAAAGACCGAGCTAAATGAAGGGACTTATTGATTGAGGCCCAGGTTCACCCCGAACTGTAGCGCCACCAAAGTCAGTAAGTGAATTGGTTGTTGTACTCTCGTGATCTTATTGTTCGAGATTGTAACTTTTGACTGCCATGCTATGATGATTACCGAGTACTTAAGGACTACGAACATGGTGGCAGGATAACGGATGAGTAGGTACGTGCTTTTGTCTTATTTGTTCAAATAACGACCTTGCTCTTGCGTCTCTCCACTTAAGGTTATTTTTTCACTTGTGTCGGCCTCGAATTTCTAAGGATCTTCAATTTATTTTCCTATTTAATCGTGTTGGCTTACAGGTGGCCCTGAATACGAAGATTTAAAATCATTTCCTGACAAAATCTCGTTCGACTGCTGATCGAATATCCATCTCTCCAGAGTGCAAGCTTTGCATGTTGCGTCCCTTCTTGTTATTACGTGATGTTAACAGGCTTCTTTACATTGGAGCACGCTTTCGTTTCATGCAATTAATTTCTAACTTGCATTGGAGTAGCGTATTCTAGATTGAACTTCAGGGGTACTTTTTTTTTGTTCAGAGTTATATCATCAGTTATCATCATCAGTTATATCATCAAACTATTTCATGACTTACATAGGGTCTTCAATTAAGCGCCATGAGTTGACAACTCTTTCGAGAAATAAGAAGGTTTATGTTCACACAAGGGTTCTTTCCCCTTCAGTACAGTTATTTTAATTAATAGATACACTCTTCAAGGGGGGTCCACGGCTGAGAAGAGAAAGTAACAGTTCAATAAAAAACCGACAAAAGGTTATACACCACCAACAGCACACATCCCCTTTCTTAATCAATTCTTAAACTCGAGGATTCTCTGGGGAAATAAACTTGCTCCAATCGCACAGACTAGACACAGACTTTAGGCGCCTCTCTAGTCCTTTCATTTTTCTCCAGACAAAGGAATTGTCACCGGCCTAATGAATTTGATTCTTCAGATGTTCCGCTTCAATTTTCTCCCCTGGAGAATTGTGAAATGCAATGTGCTTGTGCATGCGTATACCTGTGCGAATCAACACTTTTTGATTAATGAAGTCCATCATGCATCCTTGTGTCGGTCTCGAATTTCTAAGGACCTTCAATTTATTTTCCTCTTTAATCATGTTAGGCGCATCACTTTCTCGGTATACACCGGCGGATAATTATTCACTTTTTGTTTTGCACCCGAAAATTGACAGCATCCTTGGGTCTTTCGCTTTTCATTACTTTTGCAAGCGTAAAATCCTTAAGCGCATGGCGCTTCATCATCACATCTCTCGAAACAGAAGCATCATACGGCGGCTAAGTTCAAGAGCCCAATTACCTCAGCTGGGAATCGATGGAATCCTAAGACAAAACCCACAACAAAAAAAAAGAACAACACAGTTGGAGAAGAGAGAGAGACGGAGAAAAACCTCGAAAATCCTTCTGTTTTGCATTTGGTAGATATAATTGACCAACAAAAGAGATGTGCAACTGATAAGATGCAGATTTACGCTTTGTTGTTCCTCTTCCTGTTGTTTGTGCAAAAAGAGCCTCCCCAAGTAGAAGAAAGGATTTTCATGGATTTACCTTCATTTCGGCATTTGTTGGTTGTCTTTTTATTTGTGTTTGATGCGGATGCGGCCAATGTGTAACAAAGTGGCAAAACAATATGCTGCTGCTACAGAAATCTGAAAAAAACGAGAGATTTTAAAATCAACTGAGAATGGATGCGGCTGTCATGGTATCGATGGGCATATGCCACACTAGTGCGGCTTAGTCCGTCATATTTTGATGGTGATTTCATTTTGAAAGGAAAATTGAGATATGCGCCAGATTGTTGACATGTATGGGTATTCTGAGATTTGTGGGTACAAAAAGAAAAAAGTATCTTGCATATATTTTAGTCCTGTCAGGCTTCAAATGTGGTTAGTATCAGTGACTCAAACTATAGGTCAGGAAACTACTGACCACCTAAATTTTAAATTGAATGCTTACCACAAACCACTAACCACATGTATTTGCTCAAGTATGTCTTTGAAGTGGCCTCATATAACTCGATGTTTAAGTTCTAACCTACCAGCTTTAATTACAACACAACTGAATTCATGATCACTTCTCAGAGACGCTTGAGAAGTATGTATCGTCTGCAAGTCTGTATCGTATCGGCTATCAGAATATTGAAGACGCTGTCAGAGCAAAGTGCGAGCATTTACATCAGCTAGACGAAAATTCAATGGTTAATCATTAATAGGAGTTTGCGTCATCATGCGTATGGCTTTCGGGATACAAAGATGCATAATCAAAAATGTGAATTTCATTTAAACTAAAGAGTTGGGAAATTTCGCGCACCAATTCGAGAATTGAATTAAAATTCTTCAAATATCTATAAGCTACCCAATAGCTCCTGACCAACAGAGATACTACTCGTGTACCAATACCTTCCGAGACAGTTACTTCAAGTTACTGGCAGATGATTGTTAGATTGGCAGACTGGGCTGACTAATATATGGAAATCACTTGACTCCAATCGTTGAATATAAGCACAGTGCATCTTTCTATTCAAGAGATAGCGCAAAATACTTTACCCGGATTTGTGTAAACAGAAGGCTTCTAAAGGAGTCAGATCTGATTTTGCTCGTACTCAACACCTCCCGATTGTCCTAGAAGTCGGCAGAAAGGCTCCGCAGGTAAACTTTACCCAGCGACCGATTTAAGATTTTCATTCGAGTTGAAAAAGCTAAGGACGACTTTATGACTGCTTAATAGCTAAGGCGTCGGTTTTCGTAAACATTATATTCCTGGTTGGATTGGAGAGTGACACACTGTAGCAAGAATTTCAAAAGAATGTTACTCTGAAGTCACAGATCAACTCTTGCAATCCTTGGACAACACAAGCAAAAAAAAAAATTGAAGAAACAACAAAATGTTCGGGTTCCACCCAATTTAGGTAAAAGACCGGAAACATCAGCCCAAAGCGGACCCAGACCTTCAACACAAAAACATGCATTTAACGGGTGGGCCATCTAGTGATTTCTTTTTAATTCATAGGTTATTTTGATACTGACAGCTGTTTCCCACTCGAAATCTTGACAGAAAGTCAGTATCATACCTCCGCGGAACGAAATGAGTCGCTTTACGCTTGAATAACATTGGGAAATATTGAAAACTTGTTTCCAAAGTGAGTGCTCTGTAGCCCAAACAGTGCGTTTTTTGAAAAGAAGTTTTGGCCGAAATGAAGCACCCACCGCGCCTGCTGTACGTAAGTTTGTGCAAAAAGTTCATGAGACTGGTATGCTAGTGGACAACACTTATGGTTCCCGTCGTCGTACGGTGCGCACAGACGAGAATGTGGCTGCTGTAGCCGAGAGTGTGAGACTCAATTCACGAACATCAACTCGTCATCGATCTCAACAGCTCAACATTTCACGCACTAGACTGAGGAGAATTCTGCACAAAGATCTGGGATTATTCGCTTACAAGGTCGAATTGATTCAGCAATTGAAAGCGCACGACCATCCGCTTCGTTATCGCTTCGCAGTTTGGGCCTTAGAGCAGCTTGAATTGGACAACGATTTTGGACGAAAAATATATCTTTTCTGACGAGGCACATTTTCATCTCGGCGGCTACGTTAACAAACAAAATTGCCGCATCTGGGGCTCGGAAAACCCGCACGTTATTGTCGAGAAGCCAATGCATCCACAGAGAGTGACAGTGTGGTGCGGATTGCGGAGTGGTGGCATCATTGGACCATTTTTCTTCGAAAAAGAGGCTGGGAACAACGTTTCGGTCAACGGTGGGCGTTACAGAGCCATGTTAACGACTTTTTTTTCTACTGAAATTGAAGACATGGATTTGGACGACCTCTGGTTTATGCAGGATGTTGCGCCATGCTACACAGCCCATGCCACAATCGGTCTTTTGCGCACCAAATTCCCAAATCGTGTTATCAGCCGTCTTGGCGATATCAATTGGCCGCCTCGGAGCTGCGATTTGACCCCTTTGGACTTTTTTTTGTGGGGAACCGTGAAGGACCAATGTTATGCGAACAATCTGGAAACGATTCAAGCACTTAAGGCCAATATCATCCAAGCAATCCGTGAACTACAGCCCGAAACCATCAACAAGGTCTGGGAAAATTGGAGTGATAGAATGCACTACTGCGAAGCCAGCCGAGGCAGCCACTTGAACGACGTTGTATTCCATAATTAATGGGAATGTTTGCTCTTACGAATAAAGCCATAACACATGGAAAAAAATTAATTTTGTTAATTTTTTTGCATTTTTAAAAAGACACTTGTAGTTGGCCCACCCTGTATATGTGAATATTTGGCACAAACAGCCCATGAAGGACCTACAGCCTAGCTTGTAGCGAGAACTAGTGTTGTGTGCGTTATATTTCCCCCATGAATGGAAGGGACCTACAGTCTTGTGCCGTATCCGAAGAGCAATTTTTATTTTATTTTTCTGCATGTTTGTCAGACGTTCGCGAGAAGTGGGACTGTGAAAAAAACTTATTGGAAACTTCCACATATACGTATAGTTAAACAACAATTATACATCGTTACTTTCTTATGTGGGTCTACAGTCCGGGGTGTACCTGCGCCTCAACCAACAAACTTCTCCAGGCAGGCCGGTTACGAGCCAGCTGCCTCCAGTTGCACACGCCAAGTTGGTTGAGGTCCCCCTCAACTTGTTTGCGCCACCTACAGGGCGAGGTCGTCCTCTACTGCGCATCAGACATCGTTGGAGTAGTTCAATCTGGGAAGCTAGCTGATAGTACTGAAAGCTTTCGCCCAAGTCGTTCCTTAAGCGGTTGTTACAAGATTCCGGAACACCTAATCTATTCTATCGATAAAGTCGTCATCTGTGGAAAAGCTACGTTTAGGTTGGGTGCAAATCGAAGCTTCACTTACTCGCATTAACAACCTTTGTTGAACATGGTTGTGAAAACAGGCTTAAAGGAAGTTCTGTATCCATAGATCTTACTGTGCGCCCAGTTTGGCGTACTGAAACAATCCATTATAAAAATGCTTGAATGAGGTGCCAATAGCAAATTTAAACAACAATATTTCTCAACGATAGCGCGAGCAAAACCGGACCACTCAACAACGGGCTACCACACTGGACTAACCAGTGAGTCAAAATCGCTACCTAAGGTAAGGTGAGGTCTTCTTCTACTTCGTCGTCCCTTAGGAATTGATTTGAAGACTTTGAGTATGCGTATTCTTCAATCTAAGTCGATATCGCTATACAGGATATACCAGTGTATCTTCTCCTCCCCACTCCGTCTACGCAGGTGTGTCCAAACATCACTTGCAAAACTTTTCTTTCAAAGCAACCAAGGGTATCCTCACCCGCTTTTAATAAGCTCCATGCCTATGCGCCATATAGTATGATTGGGATGATAAGGGTATTGTACAGGCTTACCTTAGCTGTAAAGTTTTACTACTCAACTTTGCTATACAGCTTCAAATACTTGAAGGGATCTGAGTTTGTTTCATTATTGACAGTTTGCCAGCTTTAGCGGCTATCGTTCTTTTCGATGTCAGTACAAACCCTTTCTCAGGCCTCTTCAGTGGAAGCAAAAGGTCAGAGGAAGACATTCAGCGACGATATATGCGGGCTAGATATAAAGCATCATCATGGTCAACCTAGTCGGAAAGATCCTCATTTAGCAATTAAGATGGTCAGGACACGTGGAGTGTATGATATCCAGGGCTCCAGGCCACAGGCGTACCATCAAAGCCGCGCTTTACAGATTGAAATTGATTCTGTAGTTATTTTCGCTAGCAAGCTAATTTTTGTTGTAGACGGCGCTCACGTCTGATTATATATACTTTGAATTTTTAGAGTTGTCCCGATAGTGCTCGGCAAATCTTTTTCTTTATTATGATTCCATGTAGGTTAAGTTAGGCTGTAGGGATAGCTGCACGTTACGTTGTACAACCTCAATACAATATCTTTGGATCCATCGTGCTCCGCGATGTAGGAAGCCCAATAGTAAAATAGGACACAATTTCGGGTGGAATTACATAGTCCTGGTTAATGTTTTGTAGCCTCCCTATGCCAAAATACTGAATTCAGAATGAATCTTAGAATAGTTTTCATAGGATTGTCTGACAATTCGCCCAAGTTGTTGGAGTGATATTTTCCGAAGGTTGGTTTTGGTTCTATTGAGGCTGAGACTGTCAATAGGTTGTGATCTGTTATGATGCACCTAAGCCCACCAAACCCACCAAAGCTACCTCCCCTTCTACCCCTGGTTCTCGCTGCACTGCCGTCAAGCGTTACATCGCGAGGGGGACTTAAGCCTTAGGTACTCGGCTCCTTCGTGTTGGCAGCCCAGACATCTTCCCTACTCATCATCAGTCTGGTGATGTTGTCTGGAGTTAGGTCTCCTCACCTAGTTTGTTCACCAGTAGATTTCGTTCTTCATAATATCGTGGACAATGGAACATGATGTATTTCGCATCCTCCACTGCTTCCGAGCACGTTGGACAATAGTTGTCGTCGAGTCCAAATCTGTGGAGGTAGGCTCTGAAGCAACCATGGCCAATAAGCATCTGGGTCAGGTAGAAATTCATTTCTCCATGCTTCCTACTGATCCAAGCTTTTATATTGGGGATCAATCTTTGCGTCCACTTGCCTTTATCAGAGTGATCCCATCTCTCCTGCCATTCTTCCAAATTTATCCTCGGTAACAATTTGACTTGTCGCTGTTGATGCCGCTGTCCTGCGGGCATGGTATTTCCGTTGGGTTTTTTTTAGCCAGGAGGATTATTGGTACCATGCCAGCCACTTCACATGTCGCGTAGTAGTAGTTTTCTTCGGAAGGCGCTGCATACTCTCAACGCTTTGATTCTGTGAGCTGTCTCCGTCTTCCTTTTGTACGACTTTGTCTTCATGGCACAAGCACATATTTGGGGGCCGTAGAACCGATGCCGCAACTCTTGCTAAGAGCAGTCTCCTCTTGTGCTTTGGTCCACCGATATTTGGCATGATCCTTGCCAGGGCAGCCATTGCCTTTGTTGCCTTCTCAGCTACATACTGCAGATGTTGCTTAAAAGTTTACCTTGCATCTATAGTAATGCCAAGGTACTTCAACTCTGGTTTGGAAACTACCACGTGATTGTCCACGGCTACTCTTAAGTCTCTATGACTCGCCTGCTGCTGATGAGCACTACTTCTGTCTTTTCTTGTGCAAGTTTTGGGCCCATGCGTCCAGTCCTGAACCATCCCGATAGCTTCATTGCAGTCATGCTCTAATTCCAGAAGGAGTTTGGTCACTACAAAGATTGCTATGTCGTTGGCAAAGCCTAAAGAAGGCTAAAGTCTGTACAAGATTAGAGGCATCCCGACTAAATCTTTACTTCGACAATCACTTCCATTCTCTGGGACTCTTCCACAAAGGTTTGAATCAACCGGCTCTTTTTTTATTTCCTTTGGGCATCTTTCTTTGCGGGGTTGGAAATTAACATAAAGTAGTATGCATTGGCACACGAATTTATTCGTAATCTTCGCAGATTTTAGTTCGTCATATCTTAAAAAATGTACTTTGTCTCAACATCTATAAATAAACTTGTCCACTTTTATTTTCAACAATTTTTCCGCTGTCATATTCCAACGTTGACAAAATCCCTAAATAAATTCCCAAAAATATGACTAAATGGTACCATTCCCATTGTGATGCTTCCAAACTGTTCACTTGACACAAGTATTCCTATTCCTAGACACTATTTAGACTAAAAATTTTAACAATAGCTAATCTAAAAATATTGACGCCTACCTCGACACTTTTCTTTTCCTTTTTTTTTTTTTTAAATTAGACCGACTTTCACTCTCAAAAATGTGACAGATTTGTACCGTCGCCAGTGCTACCTCCTTCCATCTATAATTAAACAATTCTCTCAGCGAAAGTATTAAAAGAAATTATTCGTGTCCCCAGACACCACACGAAATTATTTTTTTTTTTTTTGTCGAAGTACCTCGAAGCCACCCAACAATGTGTCAAAAATTTGACGACACAATTAGTTTATGAGAAATCACTTGTCAATCATGTCAAAATGTTGTCGTCGCGCTAATGGATTGTGCACAAAATTTTTTGTCATTAGCGCATTTTAACGCAGAGGAGCAGTAGCAACTTACCACTCCACAGTTGATGTGTCACATATGCGGTGCGAGTACTGTCAATGTCAACAAACTGTCACATTATTTTATCATGGGCATTGGACACACACGCGAAGTGCGTGAATTACTGTCAGAATTGTCAAAATTTAGCTCGGTCAGTGCCTCCAGGGAGGTTATGGGTATTCCAGATGACTTCTCTTTGTAGAAAAGTGTTTCTTGTCCTTTAGAAGCCAAAAGTCTTTGTCAGTTCGGAAATCCATTGAAAACTCAGGTCACATCCTGTGCATCAATAACATCCAACCAGGATCGGAAAAAAAAAAAAAAAACGGAACCAATTCGATACAATTCCACATCCGGCCTAGGTAACGATACGTGAAATATGTGACTTATGTTGTTGGTTCGTGCTTGGCTCCACTGTTCATGTACATGCATCCCTTGAAGGAATCATAAAGCGAAGGCCAGTCAGTACTCCTCCTCCCGCCATTAAATAATTGTAAAGTGGAGCCAGTTTCTTTTTCGAAGGGCAGTTCCGTTTTGTTTGCGGGTTTTTGCTGTTTTCTGTTCGGTTTTCTATTAAATTTTCACATTCGATTGGTCATGATACCCTTGGGACTCCATATGGATGTTGGGCCGGAGAATGAGATACTTCGCCTTTGTGCTGCTCTGAGGGGAATGAATGCCTTGGTATGACCGCTGAATTAGATTGAAATTTTGGTCATAGATTTTGGCCGCCAATTATGTGGAAACTGTGTACGATGTGGCAGAAGAATAGCACTTGGGCTATTCATTCGCTTGCAAGGAAAATGTTTTTTGCTGTGAAAAGAATACTCAACTATTGAGGAGGGGACTTTAAAAGGATTGCATGTTGCATTTGTAACACATACGACTTTGTCTCTTTTTACTGAGAATTTGTTGGCCAAGTTTAAGTTGGTAGACTAAAGACTTGTGACAGATAACATTTCATAAATAATTAACCCTTTAGTGGGCGCGCGGTCTACGATCGTAGACCACACTTCTTAAAATGGTGATAGTTCTCTAGAAACATTTATTTTTTATGCGTGCGTCTCAGTAGCTGTTGGTAATTGTTTGCATAACCTAATTAGTGTATGTTCAGTCATTTTTGAAGGTTAACGTGAGTATTAGAACTGCTGCAGAGGACTGGTCTACGATTGTAGACCACGCGCCCAACTACGTAGCAATTTTTGCTTGCACCTAGAATTTTATTTTTATTATTTTGTTAAGTTTAGTTGAAAACAATAATAAAATGTGATTTAAAAAGGTACAATTTAAACAAGAATATGTCTGACAAACGTTCGCATAGCAGTAGGAGTTCTGAAGTATGGGAACGATAGTTTCTCCGGTAATCAAGTGGGGAAGAAAGTCCAATTGACGAAGAAGATGAGGATGAATTGGAGCATGTAAGTATGGATGTATATGTTGCTTAACAAAGTCAACATGACACAGAATCTGAACAAGGCTTACCGGACCAAGATGATGAAATGTTGTCTGAAGACGATTCTGGTGAAGATGTGCTTGTAATGATCACATGCAGAGCATTTGCTTATGCAACTAAAAATATGATTCTTTAAGCTCTAATAATTTATTAATTGTTCACTTAATTTTTTGTTTTTGAATTTTATTTATGAATTGTGTTTAAGCTTTGTTATAAAAAAAAATTTTTGTAAGTCACTTAAATATTTCTTATTTCTAAAGATATGAACTCTTGTCAATAAACCCTGAAAAATTGAGATTACATTGTTTTTAATTTTCATTTAAAAATAGATAAATATATCCATTTTGCAACGAGTAGATATAATTGACAATGGTTCACTATGGTTACTGAATAAATATTGACAAATAAAATATCAACACTGCGTGTTCGACAGCAAAATTAAATTGGTCTACGATTGTAGACCACGCGCCTACTTACGTCCCAATCAAGCACGCGCCCACTGAAGGGTTAAGAAAGATCTGAATGCTTCCACAGGTAACCGTCCATTACTGGATTAGAATATGAACATACCCTCCTATTCCCTGGAATCTTGGACTATTGTACTTGAACGTCCGTCATAAACTGATGTCTAAAAGGCTGTCAAGAAATGTTTTTGGAGTGCAGAGTTATTTTATATTATAAGTGCTGCTAAATGTTTGTTAAAGTTATAACATATTTTCTCATCTTGCGGGAATTATTGTAATGTATTGCATTTTTTTAAAGCTCATTCTAGTGGAACTGACATTCGCTTTAAGAGCTGGGAAATCTACTATAACCGCCAATCACAACTTAACGTTATTGATTAACAAAGCATTAGCAGCTAAAGAAACCGCCATATTACCTTCATAGATATACAGAGAGCCTTGATCAGGAAAAATATCGCTCCCCTGGTCATAAACTGTATCCTAATCATGCTATGTAGCCGGAAGATAAGAATCGAGTCCGCAGGCTCGCATAAAACTATAACGGCTACAGAGGTTGCCCGCAGGGAGAAGTATTCTTCCCCTGCTCTGGACTTCAAATATTGACGAACTTCTAGAACTACTCGAAAAATCGGGTTACAAAGTACAAGAATATGCAGACGACATTGCCATCAGCGTTAAGGACAAATTAAAGGACATCATTTCGGCACTAATGCAAGGTGCCCTCAAAATACCATCAATACCGAAAAAACTATACCTCTATCCTCCTCCAGGAAAAGGAATCACATTCTTAAGCAAATTGCACTGGAAAACGTTCCAATCCACATATGCAGGGAAGCTTAATACCTACGGGTTATTCTTAACAAAATGCTCACCAGGAACTCACACCTGAACAAGATTACGGAAAAAGCGACAAGAGCAATGTTTATGTGCCAGCGCCTACACGGTAAAACCTAGGGGCTAAAGCCCAAGATAATATATGTTACGGACGTACAGTGCCATTATCATTACTTATGTATGCATCGTTGGCTTGGTGGCCAAAAACCTTTCAGGTCAAGACTCAGGAACAGTTCAATAAAATCTATTCTCTAGCCTGTCTGGGTATCACAGGGGAAATGAAAACGTGCCCCGCGGCAGCAATGGGATCAATGCTTAGCCTAACATCACTATATCTTGCTGTGCAAAAAGAAGCTATGCTGAGTGCTCTTAGGCTGTCCAAGATTTCGAACCTTACAATCAATCAATACAATTTACAGCCCATCTGAAGATTTTAGAGTCCATTCAAAATGACCATTTACTCAAAATCCCAGATACCATGCTCAAGAAATACCGGTTCTCCAGAAAATTTAAGG